>OV281358.1:0-5000000 GCA_923062675.1 Marasmarcha lunaedactyla
GGCTTAAGACTAGCTCTACATAGAGCTATCTAGAATCAATTGTAGAGCACAATAAAAATTGCAAGGAAACATAACTGACTCTACCAGGTACTCTGAACCGGGGATTTTACAGAACAAAGCTTACTCTACATTTATTTAAATTATTTATATTTATTTGATAAAAATTTTTTTATTTTATTCTGATTTGATTTTATTTTAATTTGATTTGATTTGACTTGATTTTATTTTAATTTAAATTTTTATTTTATTTTTAAATTTATTTAAATTATTCAATTATTTACACGATAATAGGGACATTATACACCCCTATTATCACGACTGAATCTATAATTCTAATTTTATTTTATTTTATTTATTTTAATTGTTGACGATTTGCGACTAAAATGGCGCTCTATCGCACCCCCAATAAACCGACTGATTGTGTAACAGATATCTCTGTCCCTAAGACCTATACAGTAACACCAAGAATGAGCCAGGCAGGACCTGATGCTAGGGCTAAAAATTGGCTGCTAGAGGCCAAGATGTATAAGGATCAAGCTCTCGAACAGTTGAAAGTATCAAGAAACACAAAAACTGAAATAAAAAGGGACATCGCTATGGCATGCGACAGATTATACGCAATAGTCAAGGTGATGGCGAGGGAAATAGAAAAGGGTGTAAAACAGGAACTGGCGGAAAAAGGTGACACGAACTCGGTTACTCACAAGTGTTCACTCAATGAGGAGTTACTAATAATGGAATTGCAAAAAACCCGAGATTTTATAGCTGACAATAATGCAAGAATGGAAGAACTCCAAGAAATTATCGAAACTCAAAAACAGTCAGCACCTAGCGTCAGACCGGACAGCTACGCGGGGGCGGTGTCGGGCCGATCAAAAGCTAATGCTTTTGAGCGGACGACGCTGCACTCGGTAGTTGTCTCGTCAGGAAACGAGAATGACACTAGTGAAAACGTTTTGGAGAGAGTACGGGAGGCCGTGAAGGCGAGGGATGGCTGGATCCGGGTAGAGAGGGCAAGAAAGGCAAAAGACCAGAAAGTGATCCTGAGCTGTAGGACGACCGAGGAAAGGGCAGAGGTCAAGCGGAAGATCGAAAAAGATGGCGACAATTTGAAATGTGAAGAAGTCACAAACAAGGACCCCCTCCTACAGCTCAGTAGCGTACTTGCCGTGCACACGGACGACGAAGTCGTGGAGGCGCTCAGAAACCAGAACCCGAACATCTTTGCGGGACTTGGCGAGGAAGAAGATAGGGTGATCGTCAAGTTCCGCAAAAGAACGCGGAATCCGCAAGTCAACCACGTGGTTCTGAGCGTCTCTCCGATCATCTGGAGCAGGACTTTAGAAAATAGCGTGTTGCACATCGATTTGCAAAGGGTCAGGGTTGAGGATCATTCTCCCTTGATCCAATGCACGAGATGCCTCGGATTTGGCCATAGCAGGCGTCTGTGCAAAGGCACAGCAGATTTGTGTAGTCACTGCGGAGGTGAACATCACAAGACAGAATGTCAGGAGTACCGCGAGGGCCTCTCGCCAAGATGTACAAACTGCGCTGCATCTAATGCACACCGAAATGAAGTGTGCCACAATGCGTTTAGCCATTCATGCCCGGTCCGGAAACGGTGGGACGAATTGGCTCGCGCATCTGTGGCATACTGCTGAGGTGGCCACCGCGAAATCAGCCTGCTTGCCGGCACTCTGCCTCCATAGCATGCAGAAAATTGTAACTGTATATTAATTGTATGTATGTTTATATAATATCTACACGCATAGGGCAGGGATCGGAAGCTGGTTGGGTATCTTCGCTATTTTGAATAATAGTGAAACCGGAACCAGTCTCTAGATCTAGCCCAAGACACCAAAAACTCAACAAGCACCAACACATCGTCTTTAATATAGCTGGTACAGTCAATTACTCCTCCAGAGTGTATTGGGTTAGATATGCAATAATTTTGACAATGGCAACTAACACACAGCATTGTAGTTGCCAACAACATTAATAGGGAAAAACATAACTCAGGAAACCTAAAGTAAAAATGTAAAAATAAATATGTTGGCAAAATATTTTGGTAAATATTTGGGACAACATAGAATTAAATAAGAAATGTAATAAATAAATAATATAATAGGCTAAGACAATATGACATAATTGAGTGGAACTTGTAAAATAAAAAATAGACATTAATAAAAAGCTTACTTATAACTAAATAGATGTAGAGCTACAGCTCTACAATTTTAATAAAAAGTATGTACTACAGTAAATACAAAAATATACTGAACAGAAATGTAAAGTGATATACTATTAGTATTGAATACATTGTACAATAATAATGTAGACAATAAGATAATAATTTAAACAAATGTACTTAATTTAATTTAATAAGCATCTAATATGAAACTGTATAAAAATGTATAATAAAATGAAATAGAAAATAAAACAAACCATAATTTAGTATAGAAACCAATAACTGTATACATCTAGACCTTAAGAGAGAAATAAAACATACTTGAATGTAAAAATTATATACTTTAGAAACTATAAAAGACAAAATTCCAAAAGAATTGAAATGTAAATTGAATGCCTAAAATTAAGCACACTGAAATAAAAATAAAACGCCACGTGTTACCCCATCCTTAAACCCTGTATTAGACAATAAGCTGAAAGTAGCCATTAAATAGGGAACGATAGTCGGGATTCCCACCCGTAAGAGAGTAAAAGAGATGAATGTGAGAAAGACAAAGTATGAAGAATGAAAGTGCGAGAAGAATAAATGATAGAACTGGAATGAGAGGTATTAGCGCATAAAAAAGTTAGCTTCCCCCATGGAGCTAGGTAGTCGCAAAAAAAAAAAAAAAAAAAAAAAAAAAAAAAAAAAAAAAAAAAAAAAAAAAAAAAAAAAAAAAAAAAACCTAACCTAACCTAACCTAACCTAACCTAACCTAACCTAACCTAACCTAACCTAACCTAACCTAACCTAACCTAACCTAACCTAACCTAACCTAACCTAACCTAACCTAACCTAACCTAACCTAACCTAACCTAACATAACCTAACCTAACCTAACCTAACCTAACCTAACCTAACCTAACCTAACCTAACCTAACCTAACCTAACCTAACCTAACCTAACCTAACCTAACCTAACCTAACCTAACCTAACCTAACCTAACCTAACCTAACCTAACCTAACCTAACCTAACCTAACCTAACCTAACCTAACCTAACCTAACCTAACCTAACCTAACCTAACCTAACCTAACCTAACCTAACCTAACCTAACCTAACCTAACCTAACCTAACCTAACCTAACCTAACCTAACCTAACCTAACCTAACCTAACCTAACCTAACCTAACCTAACCTAACCTAACCTAACCTAACCTAACCTAACCTAACCTAACCTAACCTAACCTAACCTAACCTAACCTAACCTAACCTAACCTAACCTAACCTAACCTAACCTAACCTAACCTAACCTAACCTAACCTAACCTAACCTAACCTAACCTAACCTAACCTAACCTAACCTAACCTAACCTAACCTAACCTAACCTAACCTAACCTAACCTAACCTAACCTAACCTAACCTAACCTAACCTAACCTAACCTAACCTAACCTAACCTAACCTAACCTAACCTAACCTAACCTAACCTAACCTAACCTAACCTAACCTAACCTAACCTAACCTAACCTAACCTAACCTAACCTAACCTAACCTAACCTAACCTAACCTAACCTAACCTAACCATACCGTGTTCACCCCCCGACCCGAACACGCGCGCATAACCTAAAACCACGTGCCTCCGGAGCAAAAAATTCTTTTAAAAATTTGTAAAAGTGGCAGTTTTTGTCGTACGACAGTGTTCAATACGTCAAAAGAAGCAGAAAAATTGGCCTCACACGACAGTGAAAGTATTTTTGTGAAAAGTGAAAGTGGTGAAGTACAATCGTTGAAAAAGTGAAATTTGTGAAAATTTGAAACTTTTAAAAAATAACGCTGCGCAAACGAGATCGACGACCTACATATTTTTTGGTGTCGTCGTAAGCGCCTCAGCGAGCTCTACATTTTGAGCTACAATTTGGATTTTTTCCGCCCACGAGGGCGGAAAAAACTCCAAAAAAACAAGTTCCACGTGGTCGGTGAGCCACGCTCCTGGAGGAGCTGGATCAGCTGTTGCAGCGGACTTCTGGAGACCCGGTCTTGGGAAGTTCAGAGGCATTTACCGCATCGAAAAAAGTTAAGTGGTTCCGAAGATATTAACCTTTGAAAATTTTACAAATTTTCAAAAAATCGCAGCGCCGAAGAACGATCGACGACCCCCAGTTTTTATAAGTTAGTATCGTAGTTATTTGTTAGTTGTATAAGCTTGTAGAAAATAAAAATTTTTTTAACCTGTAGTTATTTAGATATTAATTTTTGAAATTTAAGGGTTGTCACGAGGGGTGGCAAGGAACAACCCTAGACAACAACTAGTGTCTTTAAAAAATTTTATAAAGCACAGATAACTTATTTAAATTTTTTAGAAATTTTTTGACAAATATTTATATTTTTTATTTAGATTTTAAGAAAAAATTTGTTAATTTTCCTGCATTAAAATTCGGGGGTGTAAAATAAAAATTCGCTTACTATTTAACTGTGTAGACCGTTAAAAACCTGATTCAACAATACCAAGCTCGACCGGTCTACGACAAATAGAACGGTAGAAATCGCGGAGAGAAGGTTTGGGCGGAGATAGGCGTATTATTGCCCTAGGTCGCCCAAATTTTCTTTTTTGCATATCTCGGCTCAGAGAGGTCGGGCGACGCTGCGGTTTGTTTCCTTGTTGTGTACTCTGACCCCCCTACCCCCCCCACTTACTGGGAACCCTCTGTGACATATATACTTATTATCCTCATTTTGGACCTGTACAATCGTAGGGCAGATCAGAGGAAGAAATTTGACACCCCACACGACTTTCTCCGACGTCTGGTTCCGGAGATATATCGCTTTGAAAATTTGGCGGCCATCTTGGTCCGCCATTTTGATTTTCTTTAAATACGCATATCTTTGGAACCAGAGGTCGCAGAACATTGCGGTTTTATTTGGGGACGTTCTTCCGTGTTACCCTACCCCCCCCACTACCCCACTACCCAATTTGGGGTTGTCACATTTCCACCCTAAATTTGTGTGGGATAGGGCAGAGACAGCCGGGGGAAGGAGTTTAAGCCATCGTTCGGGTTTCTACGACTTCCGGAACCGAAGTTATCACCGAGTTAAACTTTGGCGGCCATTTTGGTCCGCCATCTTGTAAACATTCAAACGCCCATATCTCGGACACCGGAGGTCGTAGAGGATCGGGGTTTGGAATATAGACACCAGTGAACGAAGCTCTATTTGTAGAGACCATAAAAACTCTACATAGAGTTAAAAATTTTTATTTTATTTTTGTTATTTTACTTGTGTAATTTTAAGACGCGCAGCTTTTTTGAGCTGTAGTAATACGTGTTATAGTAGGGAGCGGACTTGCGCGCATCAGGATTGCATAATAAAGACTCTACATAGCAAATTTCGTTATTTTGCTAAAAACTGTAGTTTTATTTGGTTTATTGACCCATGTGCTAGTCCATTCAAATTTATTTATACAACTTTTACAAATCTATCCCTATTTACTTTTATTTATTTCATTTATTTAATAAGTTGACACATACCTCCGTCATGTTTCACACTCCTATAAGACAGACGGAAAGTGACAAAGGGGAAACTTCGAAACAATCACCTAAGACAGTGACCCTAAAAACAAATGTGAGGCGCAGTATAGGGGATTGGGAAGCAGTAGTGTCTGCTGACCCTCCTACAACATCACCATTGACCACCAAAAAGGCACAGGCAGGTCCTGCAAAGCCAAAACAAAAAGCTGCACTGCCACAAGCTAGCGTGGTTGAATCTACTTCACCAGCAGACTCACGGAATTCACCAAAAAGCTACGCAAACAAGACATTGGAGGCCAGGGCCTTGCACAATAAAGCTAAACTCCACCTCAGTAATTCGAGGAATCTGAAATCGGAAATAAAAAATGCTGTCATTGAGGCGATAGAAAGGCTGTATCAGCTTGTGAAAGAGGCAGAGGCTTTACAAAAGCCAGCGGCAAAAGGTGCAAAACAGGTCGAAGATGGTAAAAAGGTAGATGATGTTAGCCACCAAGACTCTACACTCCTTCTTCAACTCCAGAAAACGGTCGATCATCTACAAGCAAACAACGCTAAGATGGACGAATTGAGAGAAGAGATCGAGAAACAGAGACACATATTATCGTCACAAACCTACGCGGAAGCCGCAAAACAAAACAAACCCTCACAGATGAATACAGCCCTACATACCATCGTCATATCATCCGAAGACGAAACCGAAACAGGAGAAAATGTGCTGGATAAAGTGAGAGAAGCGGTCGCCGCGAAGGAGGGATGGGTCAAGGTGGAACGCGTAAGAAAGGCTAAAGACAGAAAAATTCTAGTAAGCTGCAGGACAGAAGAGGAGCGGAGGAAGGTAAAGGAAAGAATCGAAAATTCCGGAAAGCGCCTGACATGTGAGGAGGTCCAGAACAAGGACCCCCTACTCATACTAAAAGATGTCCTCCTCATACACAGCGACTCTGAAGTCATAAAGGCGGTCAAAAATCAGAATGAGAACATTTTCCGGAATCTCGACCCGAACGACCAACGCATCGAGGTCAAATACCGTAAAAGGGCCAGGAACCCGCTGACAGGACATATTATCGTGACAACGTCCCCAGCGGTTTGGAAGCGAGTAACTGAAGCCGGAACACTACATGTGGACCTTCAGAGAATCAGGGTGGAGGACCAGTCCCCCCTGGTTCAATGTACCAGATGCCTTGGATATGGTCACGGGAAGAGGTTCTGCAAACAACCAGTCGACTTGTGCAGCCACTGCGGAGGCCCTCACCTTCGAGGAGAGTGCCCAGAGTGGATGGCGGGAGCGCCTCCATCATGCCAGAACTGTAAGTTGGCCAAATACGACCAGTATGACCATAATGCCTTCAGTCAGGCATGCCCGATTCGCAAAAAGTGGGACATACTGGCGAGGTCGTCATTCGCGTATTGCTAAGGGCACCGAAAGCAAATCGTACAAAATTTTACAGGCAAATTTACAGCGTAAGAGACTGGCAACAGATGAGTTAATGATAGAGGCATCTAAGAGAGGAGCAGCGGTGGCATTGCTACAAGAGCCATATGTTGGAGAGGGGATTAAAATGAAAAATTACCGTGGAGCGAGGGTCTTCCAGGCCTCTGGTGAAAGAACCACCAAGGCAGCTATAGTCGTCTTTGACAATAATATAGATATAACGCCATACCCGGATCTCACAAATGCTAATTTTGTGGTAATCGGCGCCCAAACCAAGGCCTGGAAGACCACGTTCATTTCGTTCTACCTCGAACCTGACAAGCCCATCACCCCGCACATAGAACATATGAGGAAAGTCCGCGAAACCCTGAAAACCAAGTTTTTGGTCATAGGGGGAGACGCAAATGCTAAAAATACATGGTGGGGTGCAAAAGCAAATGATATTAGGGGCGAAGAGCTACTGGCTGCACTCGATGAGATGGAGCTTTACATCCAGAACGAGGGAACAAAGCCGACATTTGATACCATTCGAGGTGGCAAAAGGTACTCCAGCAACGTGGACATTACAGCGTGCACAGAGGAGCTACTGGCGCGAGTCGAGGAATGGAAAGTTGACGAGAGCCTTACTAGTTCGGACCACAACGGTATATCTTTTAATATAAATCTAGTAAAGTCAGAGGGAACACATATAATTAGAACAACCAGATTATATAATACTAAAAAAGCTAATTGGTCACAATTTCATAATAAATTGAGCCAATTAGCATTAGATAGTAACATAACTCAGAAATCAATAGAAAATATCAAAGACATAGACAAACTAGAACAAATAGTAATAGACTACACAAATATAATAGATACAGCATGCAAAGAAACCATACCGCTCAAAAGTAAAAAACAATTAATTAACATACCGTGGTGGTCCGAAGAGCTCCAGCAACTAAAGAAGGAGGTCTCAACGTACAAAAACCGGGTGCATCGCGCCGCGCCAGTCCGCAGAAGTAAAGTTGTTAAGGAGTACCTGGAAAAGAAAGCAGAGTATGAAACGGCCGCAAAAAACGCACAAGTTTCCAGTTGGAAAGACTTTTGCCAGAAACAGGACAGAGAAAGCTTGTGGGATGGCATCTATAGGGTAATTGGCAGGACTGGTAGGAGGGAAGAGGACATACCACTCGTAAGAAATGGTAAAACGCTAGATGCGAAGGGTTCCGCGAGAATGTTAGCGGAGACCTTTTACCCTACAGATGCACATCAAAACGATAACGAAGACCACCAAAAAGTACGAAGAATGGCAGAAGAAAATAGGGACAGTGCAGAAACGGAGAAACTAAGTGACCCCCCTTTCACGTTAGCGGAGCTCCAGAGGGTTACAGCAACATTTAATCCTAAAAAAGCTCCAGGGGCGGACGGTTTCACCGCTGACATTTGCGAGCACGCCATACAGAACGACCCTCAACTATTTTTGACTCTACTCAATAAATGCCTCGAACTTAAACACTTCCCGAAGGCGTGGAAAGAAGCTACGGTTGTCATACTCAGGAAGCCTGGTAAAACAGACTATACGACCCCAAAAGCACACAGACCGATAGGATTGCTCCCCGTACTGGGCAAGATATTCGAGAAGCTATTGATGACCCGCATTAAACACCACTTGATTCCGAAGATGAGTACTCGCCAATTCGGATTCATGCCACAAAGGAGCACCGAAGACTCCCTGTATGTCCTAATGAAATATATAAGATCAAACCTCGAGAAAAAACGAATTACCACACTCGTATCATTGGACATAGAGGGAGCTTTCGACAGCGCCTGGTGGCCAAAGATCAGAGTCCGATTGGCTGAGGAGAAATGTCCGGAGAATCTTAGGCGGGTCATCGATAGCTATCTCAAAGACAGGTCCGTTTCAGTAAGATATGCAGGAGAACAGTATAGAACGGAAATGGAGAAAGGCTGTGTGCAGGGTTCCATTGGTGGACCCATATTATGGAATCTGTTGCTGGACCCGCTCCTTAAAGATCTGGAGAAGAGAGGAAATTATGTCCAGGCTTTCGCTGACGACATCGTTCTAGCTTTTAGCGGAGACACGGCTCTGGAAATTGAGACCCAAGCTAACGCCACTCTGGAGTTTGTTCATAAATGGGGAATAACAAACAAACTCAATTTCGCTCCGCAAAAGACAAACGGTATAGTGATAACCAGGAGGATTAAATTTGACACTCCGCGACTATATATGAGCAAGGTTCCAATTGTAATAAAGAAGGAAATTAAGCTGCTTGGGGTTATTATAGATGATAAGCTGACTTTTAATTCTCATGTCCGGAACGTGTGTGCAAAGGCGGTGGCGGCGTACAAACAGCTCTCAAGAGCAGCAAAGATAGGTTGGGGGCTTCATCCTGAAGTTATCCGCCTCATCTACACAGCCACGATTGAGCCTATAATTTTGTACGCTGCCAGTGTCTGGGCGCCCGCAGTTACAAAGCTATGCGTCAGGGACAAGCTAAATTCGGTCCAGAGAGCTTTTTTGCAAAAAATCTGCAAAGCCTACCGGACAGTTTCTCTGAACTCTACCCTGATTCTCACAGGAATTCTTCCCCTAGACCTTCGCATCCGCGAAAATGCATCTCTGTACGAAGCCAAGAGGGGGCAGTCAGGGTTAGAGCTGGGGGGCAGGGAGATTGAAAGGATGGCCTCCGCAATATTAGGACCACACCCAGCAGAATATCTCGATCTGCATTTTAACACCCTGATAGACCAAGAGCAACTCGACTCAAACAGCACTTTCGAGACACGTATCTTCACCGACGGCAGTAAGATTGACGGCCGGGTAGGAGCCTCGCTATCCCTGTGGAATGGTGAGGTAGAGACCAAGGCCGTCAAACTTAGTCTGCCGTCATATTGTACGGTCTATCAGGCAGAACTACTAGCAATATGCGAGGCGAGCGAACTAATAAAGAACAGGAAAGAACAGACCTTTGCTATATATAGCGATTCCAGGGCTGCTCTCGAAACGGTCATTGGTCCAAGATGTCTCCACCCTCTCGCGGTAAAAACCAGAGCCAACCTAACGGATTTATCTCGACAGAATAAACGTATTAGCTTATACTGGATAAAAGCACACGCAGGATTGGCTGGAAACGAAAGGGCGGACCAATTGGCCAAGGAGGCAGCTCTGAAATCGAAGAAGAGACATGATTATGAAAAATGTCCCATCTCGTTCGTCAAGCGTTGCATTCGTATGCAAACGCTTGACGAATGGAATGCTCGCTACAAAACCGGTCAGACTGCTCGCATTACTAAAATATTCTTCCCTGACGCAATAGCAGCACATAGGATAGTTAGGAAAATCCAACTGACGGGCATTACCACCCAAATAATGACGGGGCACGGTGGGTTTTCCGAGTACTTGAATCGATTTAAGTGCAAGGAGAGCCCATCTTGCATTTGCGATCCTGATTCCGTAGAGTCTGTTCCACATGTTATAATGGAGTGTCCAGTTTATGCTTCTGAACGATACGATATCGAACAAAAAATTGGCATGAAGATCGCTGAAGCAAACATTCCAAATATAATAACTGGTAAAAATAGAGATGAGTTTATTGAATTTTGTACAAAAATAGCCAAAAAAGTTGTAAAAAATAATAAAACTGTTTAAGAAAAACATGTTATAAAAATATAATAAGTATATTTATAGTAACATGTGACATAACCTGTAAATAAAATAAAATGTAAACATTATCTAGGATAAGAAAAAATTAATATGTACAATGTTTGCGGAAATCAATAGAATAGGTAGCTTTAAGAAAATGTAAACAATAAGAAATGAAAAAGAAAAACATGTGCTTAAATATTGTTGTTAATATTGTGTAGCTACATGTAAAAATGCAATAGTAATAAGAAAAAACAAAAATGTAATGTAACCTATTTTTATGTAGCGATAAGTAATAAGAAAAATGTAAAATACTGTAATGTACAATATGTAAAAAATTAAGTAACAAAGCCAAAACACAGACAAGAAGTCTGCCTCTGAAAAATTATTTATACCCTGTACCCCAAAGCCTGTAAAGTAGGAAAATAAAATTTAGTTAGCAGTAGGGAAATAGTCGGGAAATCCCCCCCGAAAAGAATACGATAGTGTGAAGCATGTAAGAAAGAACAGTATGATGAATGAAAGTACGAGAGGAATAATTGCGAGAACTGGTATGAAAGGATAAGAATAATATAGACTGCGGCTATGCCGGAGGTATAAGAGAAAAAAAAAAAAAAAAAAAAAAAAAAAAAAAAAAAAAAAAAAAAAAAAAAAAAAAAAAAAAAAAAAAAAAAAAAAAAAAAAAAAAAAAAAAAAAACCTAACCTAACCTAACCTAACCTAACCTAACCTAACCTAACCTAACCTAACCTAACCTAACCTAACCTAACCTAACCTAACCTAACCTAACCTAACCTAACCTAACCTAACCTAACCTAACCTAACCTAACCTAACCTAACCTAACCTAACCTAACCTAACCTAACCTAACCTAACCTAACCTAACCTAACCTAACCTAACCTAACCTAACCTAACCTAACCTAACCTAACCTAACCTAACCTAACCTAACCTAACCTAACCTAACCTAACCTAACCTAACCTAACCTAACCTAACCTAACCTAACCTAACCTAACCTAACCTAACCTAACCTAACCTAACCTAACCTAACCTAACCTAACCTAACCTAACCTAACCTAACCTAACCTAACCTAACCTAACCTAACCTAACCTAACCTAACCTAACCTAACCTAACCTAACCTAACCTAACCTAACCTAACCTTTTTTTTTTTTTTTTTTTTTTTTTTTTTTTTTTTTTTTTTTTTTTTTTTTTTTTTTTTTTTTTTTTTTTTTTTTTGACCAGGGGAAATCCTCATGGATACCCGGCCGTCCGGAGCGGCGACCGGGTTATGCCAGACTCTTACTGGCTAAAACCCCTGGGTTTTCCTTCGGGCACCAAATTGACGGAACGCGGGTTTCCTCTCGGAACCGTCCGCGAACACGCCAGTGCCGCCGCAAGCGCAGCTCCTCCATCATCCTGCGGCATGCCAGGAAAACGTGGCACGCCGCAGCTTCGTCCAGCGAAGCCCCTTGGCAGAAGACGACGGAAAGCTCCCCGTTTCCGCTGCCTAGGGGTTTCACTAGGCCAGGTCGGCGAATGCCCTCCTTCTCCGACCGGCCCTCCTCCTCCGGATAGGATCCGAGAGAGGATCATCCTCTCTTGTCCTTTCCGAGGCCTCTTTCTGGGACATTACTTCCTCACAGAAAGAGACCACGGCCTCCCACGACCTCTCATTACCAACCATGGCCCTTGCCACGGCTGGCAAGGAGAGGTCACTCCCTACAACCGCCACGAGCGTCGCCCGTTCGCGGGCCCACGCCTGGCACTCCTCCAACGTGTGCTGGGCTGTGTCTTCGCAGCCGCTAGAGCAGTGAAGACACACCGCCACCGGCTCCCTCCGGGCTATGTGGCACAAGTACCTGCCGAAACTGCCATGTCCCGACAGTATTTGTACCAGCCTGAAGGTAAGCGCCCCGTGCCGTCTGTTGACCCACTCCTTGAGGACTGGGCGAACAGCCTCAATTGTGCGCAGGCCCGCGCCGGGCTCCTCGAGCCTCTCCTTCCACCTTCGCAGCAAGGTCCGTTGGGCGGCCCTCCTCCAACGCTCGACCAGTTCGGAGCTTGGCTCCCCTCCATGTGCGCGCGCCTCAACGCGCCGCTCGTACACCTCCGCCAGAACCTCGGCATCGAGGTCCCAGGGTGGCATACCAGCAAGCACGCAAGCAGCTCCATGGGACACCGTTCGGTATCCTCGGATTGCTCTGACCGCGAGAACGCGCTGCGTTGACTGCAGCAGCGCTCTATTATGGCGAGTCAGAGTGCCGACCCATATGGGTGCCCCATAGAGCGCCATCGATTTGACCACGCCAGCATAAAGCTGGCGACAGGCCAGATCGGGTCCACCGACATTCGGCAAGAGCCTTCCGAGAGCAGATGCGGTCCCGATCAGCCTTGGTGCCAATCGCCGAAAGTGCTCCCGGAAGTCCCATCTGCCGTCGAGTAAAAGTCCCAGATATTTTATCTGGGGCTTCAACTCGATCCTCACTCCATTGATGGAGATGTTGGCACCTGCAGGAGGCCCCCGCCGAGGACCGTGAAAACACAGAACCTCGGTTTTGTCGAGGGCAACCCTTAGGCCCAACATCTCAATGCGCCCAACGACTTGCCGCACTCCCTCTTCAGCGAGAGACGCCGCCCTCGCCAAATTCCGCCCTCGAGCCGTGACCAGAGTGTCGTCCGCATAGCAGACGACACCGAGGCCAGGGCGAAGGTCACCCCGCAGAGCCCAGTCGTATCCGATGTTCCACAGAAGAGGACCCAGAACGGATCCCTGTGGAACACCGCAACGAATGCCGCGGCGATGGACTCTGCCGTCCTGTCCCTTGTACAGGACCACCCTGTTGCGCAGGTAGTCCGCAACCGTCCTCTGTAGGTAAAGAGGCACGCGGTGATACCGCAGCGCCTCCTCAATACAGCAGAAGGGCAGCGTGTTGAAGGCGTTGGCGATATCTAGCGACACCGCCAGCAACACGCCGCCCGACGCCACCGTCTCGTCCGAGAGACCCCTCAGACGAGCAACCGCGTCGATCGTCGAGCGGCCAAATCGGAAGCCGAACTGGCTGTCCGATAGGTCGGGGCCTACGCTGCGCAAGTGCTGGATGATGCGGGCCGCCACGAGGTTCTCGTAAAACTTTCCCGAATCATCCAGCAGCACGATGGGACGAAAGGAGGACGGAGAATCCCCTAAACGCCCCTCCTTCTTCAGGAGAACCAATTTCCCCTCCTTCCAACAGGTCGGGAATCGACCCGACGCTAGGCATCTGTCGAGGAGCCCGGTGAAGTGGGCCCCCAACTCGCCCAGCGCCACCGCCAAGACCCGACCTGGAACACCGTCTGGTCCCGGCGCGGTGCGTTTCGCCCTCAGCTTGCGCAGAGCCAGACGCAGTTCTGCCAACTCCAAAGGAGGTGGAGGAGGAGCCTCAATCTCCGGTGCAGCCTCATTCTCCGAAGGGAGGTCCACCATTGTTGGAGGAGCGATATTGGGCGCGTCCGGAAACAACGCCGTCACCACACCCTCCAACAGCTGAGGCTGCATGGTCTCCGTGAGCGGGGCCGTTCGCTGGCGAAGCTTGTTGCGCACCGCGCGATACGGACGGCCCCACGGATCCCGATTGAGCTCGTCCAACATCTCCTGCCGAGCGCTGGTTTTTGCCTGCGCAATCGCGAGCTGCAGGCTCTTCTTGGCCTCCTTGTATAGGTCGTGCAGAAGCTGCCCCGTTTCCTCGCTCTGGAACCGCCGTCTCCGGTATCTAGTGTAGCGACGCCTCGCTGCGCAACACTCGTCGCGCAACTCGGCGATCTGCTGCGACCACCAATATACCGCCCGCCTTGGAGGTGCGCGCTTGGCTCGGGGCATGGCTGCGTCGCAAATTTGCGTCATGACCCCCCGGAGCCTAAGCGCCTCCTCGTCAACCTCCGCTGGCTCTGCCGACTGCAGGTTCCAGGACCAGACAACGGAGGCCTCCCTCAGCACGTCCTCATCAAGCCGCGTCAGGGACCAGCGAGGGAAAGTTCGTTCCCCAGCTACCTCTCTCCGAAACGGCGTCTCGGTTGTGGACGAGGTGGAGAGGTCGAATCGGATATACCGATGGTTCGACAGGTTCTCCACCTCGGCCAGAACACGCCACCCTTGCACCCGCCGGGCTACAGCTGGGCTGGCGAACGATAGGTCTATTATCGACCCGATCGTTGCCCCACCCCGCTGCACCTCGAAAGTGTTGGTGCTGCCTCTGTTCAGCAGCACCAGGCCACATGTGGCAGCCCAGTCCTCCACAGCCAAACCTCGGTCGTCGGTCGCGGGGGACCCCCACGACACGCTCTTGGCGTTAAAATCCCCGAGCACGATGACGCGCCCGGAGGACGCCCGCCGAACAGCAGCAGCAACCCTATCGAGAAAAGCCTCGAATTCTGCGAGGGACCTGTTCGGTGAGAAATAAATCCCCACCAAGGTCAGGTCCCTCCAAGACGCCGAGACGAGACCCTCCTCCCTCACCTGTACAGAGAGAGACGAGTGAGGAGAGTCTGCCGCCACTGCGATCGCCACGGTGCCCTGTGAGTCCCCGGCCCAGCACTGCGATGTTGGGACAAAGTAGGGCTCCGCGACGATCGCAACGTCTATGGACCACTGCAGCATGGATTGCACGAAGAGATCCTGTGCCGCGCTGCAGTGGTTCAAATTCCCTTGTAGGAAGCGATGAGAGGTAGCCATTGCTAACCGGTCGTCATCGCTTCCTGTGGCGGCGCCGAGGGAGTGGGGCGCTTACCTCGCCTGGGTGGCGAACATTTCCTTCCCCCCATAGAGTGTCCGGAGGGCTTGCCGCTCTCCAGACAGACAGGGCAGGAAGGATTTGCTGCGCAATCGGCCGCCTTGTGGCCTGGCAGTCCGCACCGGAAGCAGAGCTGGCTGCGATCGACGGCCGACTTGCATTGGGCCCCCGTGTGACCGATTTCGCAGCATCGGTAACACTTCAGGGGGCGCGCCTCCAATGGTCGAACCCGGGCAGAGCTCCAGCCAACTAGAATTTTGCCCAGGTTGACCACGACCTTTGCAGCGGCGACCGGCACCTGCACCAACACACGGCCGCTGCCGTAAGGGCCGGAACGTATTTCTCCGGCCTTGATCTGCTCAGCGGGGCAGCCCCCCGCCTTGGCCAACGCCTCGGACACATCCTGGGGTGACACGGAGTCGTCTAGGTCGGATACCAGGACGTCAATCCGCTTCACCGGCCTCGCCACACGAACACTAGGTGGGAGGGCTCGTCGGAGCTCCTCGGCCAGGCGGTCGGCCTTCTCTCCGCTGTCCCTCCCGGGGACCTCCAACATTCGGGCACCAGTCTTCGTTAGCCTAAAGGCCAACCCGCTGATACCCAAATCCTCCAGTTTCACGGCCTGTCTGGCCTGCGTCAGCACCTTCTCAAAGGTGATACCTTGCTCGGCCGCCTCAGCCTCCAGCGTCAGGACGACTGCTGACGACGTTGGCGGCCGCAGAGCAGTCCCCTTGGCTGCGCTCGTGCTCGCAGACCCCTTCTTCTTCGGTACCGAAGCCGGAGCAGGGCGTGGCCCTGGGGCGTTGGTGGCCTTCTTCTTTAGTCCCTTGCGCACCACCTCGACCCAGTCATTTGGCTGGGCCGCGGGTGCGCTTGGGCGTGAGTCGGGGACAGGGTCCAGCAGCCGAGTGGGCGCTTTCGCCTTCTTTCCCCTCGCCTTCTTCTTCTTCGTCGCCGACGGTGCAGAGGGTGCCGAAGAAGCTGTTTCCGTCCGGGCTGGAGCATCCGCCTTAAGAGGCGGGCGCAGTCTCTGCTCCGGGAGGAGCCGGCCGCCGATGCTCTCCAACATAGAGCGCATCATGGCGCTACACTCCCGGATGATTCCGGCCCTTAAATCCTCCTCAGGTGGCGCCGTAGTCTTTCTCCGTGGTTGGGTGCATGGCTGAGGCGTAGGCCCTACCGGCACCACCAGGGCCGAGGCGCGAGCCTCCTCCATTTGGGCGCGCCAGGTCGCCATTTCAGCACGGAGAGTTTCCACCTCCAAGCTGAGGCGAGCATTATTCGCCCTCAAGGCCTCCATCTGCGCCGCATGCTCCACTGTGAGGCGAGCGTTCTCAGCTCTAAGAGCTGCCACCTCCTCGGACTGGCTCCTGTCATACACGGAGGCCATTTCCTCCCCAATCACGGCCGTCGCTTTCTTAAGGGCACTCACGAAAGTGCCCTTAAGATTCTTGGACTTGGCCGCCACCTCCAGTATAATGTCCAGACTGGACTGGACCCGTTCCTTCACCGTGTCCGCGGAAGCTCCACTCCCCAGCCTCCTGACGGACTCAGACAACTCCATGTCAGTCACCAATTCCAACTCTGCCCTCCGAGCTTCAATAAGCGCTTGCTTGGCCTTGGCGAGCCCGACATATTCGCCAGTGGTAGCTGGCCTACCACGGCCCCTCTTTTCCGCCGGTTTGCCGGAAGTTTTCGCGGCACCTCCTCCCTTTGCGACCTTCTCGCTACTAGAGCTGGTCGTCCTGTTGCGGCGGAGGCGTTTTTTACCTTTCGCCACTATTCGGCGGGTCACGCTCTCCCCCGAGCTCTCCTCCGACAGATCTGCGGACATTGCTGCCGCCTCACTGCCACTATCCGTTCGCGTGCATTCAGAATCCTTGTTGGATACAGCCAAGTCATGTGTGTCCGTCTCGGACACCTCCTCCTCGTCAACTCCGCCCTTCGCGGGCCTAACGTCAGTGGTTTTTTGTTTCTTTTCCATTTTGTTCCCACGAGTATGGGGTACCTAAATTTCCACGGCGGCAGGGACCCCTGTGCCTAAAACCGTGACCGCAATTACGCCAGGGGGGCGGGAAAACCCCTGGGTTGGCGCTTGCAGGTAGCTGTGCCTCAGCTGCCACCCCGGAGGGCGGCCGTTACCACGTCTCCCAATAACGGCCCTTTAGGGATTTTTAGAGAGGTTTACTCCTCGCGGTCCAGGCGGTTAAGCCAAGACCCCCGTTCCGTCAAAGCCGCGAGACATGATCCACGACACTTTGACGGTTTACGGTTTGGTGATGGTGGCAATTGAATGCCAGCGCGGTGGCAGTGTAAGTGCACGCCGCGCCCACCACCCTTGACCCGGACAAAAGCCCCGGCAGTCAACACCTCCATGGTCCGGACAAAAGCCCACGCCGACCAAAACGTTCCGCCGTAGTTTTGACGAAGCAGACTGCCGCCCGATACGGGACAGACGCAGCCCGCCCCAACCACCAAAGGGTACCCTGCCGCCCACTATGGGTCAGACACAGGGCACCGACGAAGCAGACTGCCGCCCGATACGGGACAGACGCAGCCCGCCCCAACCACCAAAGGGCACCCTGCCGCCCACTATGGGTCAGACACAGGGCACCGACGAAGCAGACTGCCGCCCGATACGGGACAGACGCAGCCCACCCCAACCATTTCCCCACCTCCCCAGTGTTTGGTCCGCGGGGGCCCTTTCTAGTAGAAAAAGCCCCTACCACTCTGGACCACTCTTCATGAAGAAGAGTGAGAAGAGTGGCCTCCTATCCGCCACCCGGAGACGCGCCGCGTAGGGGTATCACCTCCCCTCCCACTTGGACAACCAAGCAGGTCCGCGGAACCTAACCTAACCTAACCTAACCTAACCTAACCTAACCTAACCTAACCTAACCTAACCTAACCTAACCTAACCTAACCTAACCTAACCTAACCTAACCTAACCTTTTTTTTTTTTTTTTTATCGCAGGAAAATCCTCATGGATACCCTACCCCAGCGGGGGCCGAGGTCGGGTTATGCCGGACTCTTACCGACTAAAAACCTGCGGCTTCCGTCTGGACGCACGGAGTCGGGTCACGAGGAGCTTGCGCATTCGTTCGCGACCCGACAGCGTTGGCCGGCGCTCTGTGCAGCGCCGGCGACGTCCCGAGAGGGAGGGGTCCCTCTCTAGTCGTCCCTCATGAGATGGTGCGCAGGAAGCGCACGCGCCATCTCGAGCCCTGGACCGGAAGCGGATTCCCCCGAACCCGCCACCGAAGGCTCATGGGACTGCGGGAGAGGGAGGCTTTCGGCAACGAAAGCCGCCCTCCGGCGTCCCGTGCGACGGCGACGAAGCGGAAGGGAGGATGCATCATCTTCCCTCGCCCTCTCCGCCGCCTCCTTCGCGAGCATTACGGCCTCGCAGAAGGATCGCACCGCCTGCCACGATCTCTCACTCTCGACCATAGCGCGAACCACGGTCGGGAGCGAGATGTCGGCACCCAATACAGAGCCGAGCGCGCTGCGCTCCGCATCCCACGCCGGGCATACCTCCAGCGTGTGCTGGGCCGTCTCGTCGAGGCAATCGTCGCAGTGGTGGCACCTGGCAGTCGGTTCCCGACCGATCCGAAACAGGTAACTCCCGAAACAACCATGTCCCGAGAGCACCTGCGTCAGACGGTAGGTCAGGAAACCGTGTCGCCTACCCAACCACTGCTGGAAGACTGGACGAATTGCCTCGATAGTCCAGAGTCCGGCGCTCGAAAGCGCCAGCCTGGACTCCCACGCTTCGGTAGCCCGTTGGCGCAGCTCAGCTCTGTGCCCCTCCTGTTCCTGCAGTGCAGGCGGGTGACCCCTGGCCCGGAGCGCCTCCACGCGCCACTCGTAGAGCGACGCGAGGGCTCTCGCTTCCAGGTCCCAGGGAATAGTACCCGCCAGCACGCAAGATGCCTCACCCGAGATCGTGCGATAACCCCGTACCACCCTGATCGCCATCACCCGCTGGACTCGCGTCAAGCGGGCGACATTGCTGCGAGTCAGGGCGCTGCCGGCCCACACAGGGGCACCATACAGGGCCATCGATCTCACGATTCCCGCGTAGAGACGCCGACACGACGTCTCAGGTCCGCCGAGATTCGGCAGCAGCCTTCCCAGGGCCGCAGCCGCCCTCAGCAGCCGAGGCTCAAGGCACTCGAAGTGGGGGCCGAAGTTCCACCGGCTATCCAGGACGAGTCCCAGATAGCGCATCGACGGCCTCACGTCGATGCGGACTCCGGATACGACGATATGGGCACCCCGGGGCGGCGCATTCCGCGGGCCATGGAACACCACGGCCTCGGACTTTTCGAGCGCCACCCGCAAACCCAATCGTCGTATGCGGCCCACCACGAATGCCGCGCCGGCGGTGGCGCGCAAGGAAGCATCCCTGTGGCTTTTGCCTCGGGCAGTGACCAAGGTGTCGTCCGCGTAACAGACTACGCCGACACCCGGCACTGTGGCTCCTCGCAGCACCCAGTCGTAGCCGATGTTCCAGAGGAGTGGGCCTAGTACCGACCCCTGAGGAACGCCGCACGACATCTCCCGCTGACACCACCGGTCTCGACCGGGGTATTCCACCGCACGCCCAGACAGGTAGTCCCCGACGACCCGGCGCAGGTACGGAGGAACTCCGTGGAATCGGAGCCCCTCCCTGATGCAGCTCCAGGGGAGGGAGTTAAATGCGTTAGCGATGTCCAGAGACACCGCCAACACGACCTCACCCCGGGCGATCGCGTCCTGCGCCAAGGACTTAACCCGCTGAATCGCGTCTACGGCAGACCTACCCCTGCGGAATCCAAACTGGCAGTCTGCCAGATCCGGTCCGACATCCTCTAGGTGCTCGACGATCCGGGCGGCCACAACTCTCTCAAAGAGTTTGGCGTCCTCGTCGAGCATCACTATCGGGCGGTACGCAGATGGGGATTCCGCCGGACGCCCTTCCTTTCTGAGGAGAACGAGACGACCTGTCTTCCACCGCTGTGGAACCTGGCCTAGGGCCAGACAGGCGTCGAAAAGTCTTCTCAGACGAGGCTCGAGGGCATCCATGGCCAAGACCAACACCCGGCCGGGTACGCCGTCAGGACCGGGGGCGGTGTTTTGGCTCGCAGCCGCAACACCGCAGCTCCCAGCTCTCCCGGGGTCACTGACGGCGCCACATCCGGGCCGGGCTCCGCGGCAACCGAAGGCATCATGGGGGGACTGGGATGGTCCCCCGTCCGCGGAAACAGGGCCGCAACGACTCTGTCCAGGATTTGCGGCTGGAGACTTCGCGTGAGTGGGGGCGCCCAGGGGCGAAGTTTGCACATCGCCAACCTGTACGGCCTCCCCCACGGGTCGCGGTTCAACGTCCCCAGCAACTCCTCCCTCGCAAGAGCCTTAGCCCTGCCGATCGCTGCCTTCAGCTGCCGCCGGGACTCCTTGAAGGAAGCATGCAGGAGTGCAATCACATCCTCCTCCCGCATCCGCCGCCGCCTGTAATTGGTATACTGGCGTCGTGCGACCACACAAGCTGCACGCAAATTCGTGAGCTCGGCGGACCACCAGTACACCTGGGGCTTCGGGGGACGACGCCTGGCTCGGGGCATTGACGCGTCGCAAACCTGCGACAACGCGCCCCGCAACCATTCCGCCTCGTCCTCCACCACCACGGGGCCCACAGGCGCGGACACCCAAGATTGCACAATTGCAGCTTCCTTCGCGAGGTCCCTGTCGAGGTGCCTCAACTGCCACCTCGGGCCGTCGTCAACCGGGGGCCGGAAGGGACCGGCTGGATCTGACGGGGATACGGCTGCGAGATCGAACCGAATGTAACGGTGATCACACAACACCGCCGTATCCACCACTCCCCAGTCCCGAACACGGCGCGCCAGGGCGGGAGTCGCGAACGTGATGTCCACGATCGACTCGCCCTGGGGTCGCACGCACGTGCTCATCGATCCCCGGTTGAGAAGGGCCAACCCTTGTCCGAGGGCAAACTCCTCCAGTGCCTCGCCAAATACGTCCGTTCTGACGGAACCCCAAGCCGTATTCCAGGCATTGAAGTCGCCAGCGAGGAGCACTTGGCGAGGGTGGCATTGGCCGATTAAGGCGCCCACCCGTCCGAGATAAATCTCGAACTCGGCGAGTGTGCGGTTCGGGGAAAAGTAGCCACCGACGACTACAAAATCCTCAAACCACACAGCGACGTATCCCGGACCCTTCGCTACCTTTTCGAAGGGTGGGGAGTTCGCCGCGCCCCATCGGACGATCGCGACGGAGCCGTCATTGTCCCGAACCCAGTTCTTACCGGGGGGGACACAGTACGGCTCGCAGATCACGGCCACGTCTATCGACCACTCCGCAAAGCTCTGGAACAGGAGGTCCTGAGCTCTGGCGGCGTGCTCGATATTCGCCTGGAGGAATCGGAGCTTGTGGTCCATGACTAGGATTCCATGGCCACAAGTCCGTCCCCGGACACTCCAGCTGAGCTGCCGCTGGCCGATTGCGTTGAGGATGCAGTCGGTGGTGGTAGCCGCCTTTTAGGCCGAGGGGCATGGCACGATTTGCCCCCCAGCCTGTGATCGGCCGGCTTCTTGGCAGCCGCGCACACAGTGCAGTGTGCAGCGGCGGCGTTGCAGTCGCGGGCGACGTGGCCCGGTTTTCCACAACGGTAGCAATTACTACTGCGGTCAACCGGGCTGCTGCACTGCTCCCGGACGTGCCCAAGTTGCAGGCACCGGAAGCAGCGCAGAGGTCTCGCTTCGAGGAGCGAGACCTTCGCCGACACCCACCCGACAAGCAACCGCCTGCCATCAGCCACCTTATTGGCGGCAGCCACCGGGCAGCTCAGCCAGAGCGTGCCCAGGCCCGAATTGTCTCGGCGGATTTCACCAGTCTTGACGGACGCAATTGTGCATCCGCCAATCCTGGCTACGACCGCCGCGACATCTGCAGCGGAGACTGCATCGTCCAAACCGGACACTCGCAGCTCCGCGCATTTGATGGGCCTGGACACCACCACGTCCTCCCCAAGGGCGGCACGCAGCTTGTCCGCGAGTGCGTCCGCCTTATCAGTGCTGGTTGAACCAGGCACCTCCAGGACCCTGGCCCCGGTGGCGGACACCCTGAACTTCACGGACTCTATTCCGAGGCTTTGAAGGTCGACCTTCTTCTTGGCCTCGGATAGAGCTGCGGCGTAGGTGACGCCCTTCTTCAACGCCTCTGGCTGCAGTTTTAGAACCACAGCCAGAGACCGGGGAGCACGTGGTTTGCGCCTCCGTCCCTTCTTCTGCGGAGCCTGCTGGGAGTCAGGCACCGCAGATTGGGCCCTCCGTGGTTGAGACGGCAGGGCAGCACTATTTGGTGCCGCCTTTGGACGCCGTCTCGCCACCACATTCCACCCCTCGTCCATGGACGCAGGAGCCGGCGGCAGTGGCCGGGGCTCCCGTTGGGGTGGGGCTGGGGCAGGTTGTTTGGCTTTGGCCTTTCCCTTCTTTCCCTTTTGGGACTTCGGGGATGGGCCGGGGCCAGACCTGCCCTGGGACGTCGGGGCCGCTGGTACCACAGGCTTAGGCTGAGGGGCAGCCTTTGCCTTGTCGGAAGCCAGCGGTGGGCGGAGGCGCGGTTCGGGCAGCAGCCTCTGCTGCAAGCCCTCGAACCGAGCGTTGAGCATCTTGCCCACACTAAGCAAGATGCTCCGCTCCAGTTCCTGCACCTTGTCAGAGGACAGGGTTGTCGTTGGGCACGACCCCCCGACATTGACAGGTGGCAGCTCCTCTGCCACCCTGTCTGGGGCACGCCGCATGTCGGCCCGTAATGCGGCCAACTCGCGGCGTAGCTCCGCCAACTCCGTTCGCAGCTGGTCATTGTCCGCTTTATAGCGGTCATTGGCCAGCCGCAGACGGGTCAGCTCCTCCGACGCAGTGCGCTGGTGGAGCTCACCTACCAGCTCCTTAATGGAGGAGGCAGCATCTCGAAGAGCCTTTACGTAGGTCCCCTTGAGGTTCTTCGAGGTGCTGGCCACCTGGGAGATCACCTCGACGGAGCTCATCACTCGAGCTTGTAGGTCCGCCGCCGAGGTTTCCTCCATTGCGGCACTCGCAATATCCGGCGAGCTCGTTTTGGCTCTAGCCGTACGGATTTTGCGTGCCGCCTCCTCCAGTTCTTGCTCAGCACGGAGCTCCATCTCCGCGCGCTGAGCCGCCACCAATTCCGCCTTGGCTTTGGCGAGGCCGACGTATTGCCCAGTGGTGGGCGGTCGGCCTCTGCCTCGGCGGGCGGTAGAAACTTTCGGAGCCTTTACAGGCTCCGACGCAGAGCTGCTGTCGTCGTCCGACGTTGCTCTTTCCGAGCGGCTGCGTTTCCGCTGCCACAACCGCCCTTGAGTCCCTAGAGACTCCGCGACACTCATCGCCGATCCAGAGCTAAGCTCCTCGGCGAGAGAACTATCCCCTTCTGAACCCGTTTTACGACCGGGTTCAAAGTCGGCTGTATCAGTAGTCCGTGTGGTTTTGCCAAGGTCGTGTTTACGAAGGCCAGCGAATTGCTGGCCTACGGAGCAATTGTTGCCCCCCCCAGAGTACGAGGGGCGGCCCTCCACCGAGGTGGAGGGGTGGGATTTCCCGGCATCTGCCGACGTACCCACCTGGGGACCACATTTCCAATTGCTGTCTTCCATTTCCGCTTTCACCGATGACTCCACATCGTCGTCCCATTTTTTCAGGGGTTGGGCTCCCCTGTCAGGTGTCACTGCCGCCGGCTACCAGACAGACACAGTGCACCCCAAACCCCCCAGCGAGGTATCCCTGCCGCCCATTCTGGGTCAGACGCAGGGAACCGACGAGGCGCGACTGCCGCCCGATACGGGACAGACGCAGCGCGCCCCAACCACCAAAAAGGGTACCCTGCCGCCCACTATGGGTCAGACACAGGGCACCAAAGAGGCACGACTGCCGCCCGATACGGGACAGACGCAGCCCACCCCAACCACCAAAGGGCACCCTGCCGCCCACTATGGGTCAGACACAGGGCACCGACGAAGCACGACTGCCATCCCATTGGGGACAGATAAGTCGCACCCCAACCACCGAAGGATACCCTGCCGCCCACTATGGGTCAGACACAGGGCATCGACGAAGCAGACTGCCGCCCGATACGGGACAGACGCAGCCCACCCCAACAACCAGAGGGCACCCTGCCGCCCACTATGGGTCAGACACAGGGCACCGACGAAGCACGACTGCCGCCCGATACGGGACAGACGCAGCGCACCCCAACCAGAGGAATGTTTTGGCTTCGCCCGTTGCTGGATTGCAACGGGTTACTGAGCCCCCCCGCCACGACAAGGCACATTCCAATTCGGGGGGGAACCTAACCTAACCTAACCTAACCTAACCTAACCTAACCTAACCTAACCTAACCTAACCTAACCTAACCTAACCTAACCTAACCTAACCACACAAAACCGCATATTTAACTGGGTTTTCGCTGGCCGATTTTCACGATTTTTTCACAGTAATTTTTGTCTCGTTGACGCCCATCTGTTTTTAAGGTTTGGGTAAATTTTTCTTTCTGGAATTTCGAGAAAATCCCGGAAAACCTCAAAATTTATAGTATTTTAATAGACACAATACCGTTTCGACCGGTTGTAATTGGTATTAATTAATCTTCGTTTGTATTTAGGTTTTTGTTGATCCGAGGTCGTTAAATAACACCTTTTGGTACATCCTTGCTGACGGAAAATTCAATTTTCAATTGTTTTTCACATTAAAATAGTAAATTTTTGGTAGTTTTGTTTTCAAAATTTCATAAAACGCTCTGTATTGTAGGTTTTTTCGAGTTTCTTATACCATCATCTGCGCCGTGTTCCTGCGCGTCTTTTGAGACACTAAGGACCACTCTGCGGGAAATAGGTGTTGGAAAATTTGCAATACTTAGCTGATTCGTTTAAAATTAGTGTTTTTCCTTTATATTTTCAAAATTTTCCTTTGCGCATCCCGATTTTTTAGTTTCAATAGCTTGCTTTTAACCGTCCGCATCGATTGCGTCGTCAATCGCCCCGATCGGACGACGAGAACATAGAAAATTTGAATTTAATCGAGTGCCACGCCCTCCTCCAATTTTTTGTTTTTCCATAATAACTTTAAATTTTTTCATTACGCGATTTTTGTTTTTGTATCTAGTATATACTTCTTGATCGTACGCATCGATCGAGACATCAACGGGTCTGATCCGACTGCAAAAACTTTGGAAATTTCAATAAAACGTGGGCCACACCCCCGCCCACCGCGCCCATCAAAAATCCACTTAAGCTCAAGTTTTTGCAGTAAAAATTCACACAAAATCGCATATTTAACTGGGTTTTCGCTGGCCGATTTTCACGATTTTTTCACAGTAATTTTTGTCTCGTTGACGCCCATCTGTTTTTAAGGTTTGGGTAAATTTTTCTTTCTGGAATTTCGAGAAAATCCCGGAAAACCTCAAAATGTATAGTATTTTAATAGACACAATACCGTTTCGACCGGTTGTAATTGGTATTAATTAATCTTCGTTTGTATTTAGGTTTTTGTTGATCCGAGGTCGTTAAATAACACCTTTTGGTACATCCTTGCTGACGGAAAATTCAATTTTCAATTGTTTTTCACATTAAAATAGTAAATTTTTGGTAGTTTTGTTTTCAAAATTTCATAAAACGCTCTGTATTGTAGGTTTTCTTCGAGTTTCTTATACCATCATCTGCGCCGTGTTCCTGCGCGTCTTTTGAGACACTAAGGACCACTCTGCGGGAAATAGGTGTTGGAAAAAAATTTGCAATACTTAGCTGATTCGTTTAAAATTAGTGTTTTTCCTTTATATTTTCAAAATTTTCCTTTGCGCATCCCGATTTTTTAGTTTCAATAGCTTGCTTTTAACCGTCCGCATCGATTGAGACGTCAATCGCCCCGATCGGACGACGAGAACATAGAAAATTTGAATTTAATCAAGTGCCACGCCCTCCTCCAATTTTTTGTTTTCCTCCCCCCCTTTAGTTTCAAGGCAAGGGAGAGCAGATCCATTACCAAAAGTGTATGTGCGATTTATTGTACTTGTAGTGACATCTACCTTTAGAAGGTGGAACAAAATATTTTTATTGTTCGTTTTACTTTTTAAGTAGTAATTATACTCTTTTACTGTGAGGTATTATAAATTATATACAAAACAAAAACTTATATACATATATATATATATATACAAATACATATATTTCTACATATTTTATTGAAAATCATAGTTTTCACGTATTGACTTCTATTGGACTGGGACTCTTTACATCCCTTTACTCACATTCTGAACACCTCCGACATGTTTCATACACCCAAAATGCAAGTCGAAGATAATGCAGCCCCGAAATCTCCCCCTAAAACCGTAACACTCACCGCTGGAGTTAGAAAAAGCATTGACGATGGGGATTCAGCAAGGTCAGATTTGATTACCATCTCGCCGCCGAAAACTAAGGCAGGACCTGCAAAAATAGTAAAGCGCAAAGTCGTACAGCAAGAGACGATCAGTGAGAAAATAGCATCGTTCGAGATA
This sequence comes from Marasmarcha lunaedactyla, assembly GCA_923062675.1. Classification (NCBI taxonomy): domain Eukaryota; kingdom Metazoa; phylum Arthropoda; class Insecta; order Lepidoptera; family Pterophoridae; genus Marasmarcha; species Marasmarcha lunaedactyla. The sequence goes on from OV281358.1 coordinate 27,103, forward strand.
GGAATATCCCCGAAATCGACTAAACCAGCTGGTAGAGTCTCTGAAGCTAGGAGCTGCCTTCTTAAGGCAAAAGCACAGCTCAATGCGTCACGGAACATAAAAACCGAGATTAAACAAGAAATAACACAGCAACTTGAGCGGCTCTATCAACTGGTGAAAGACGCTGAAGGTGACCGCGGAAAGGGTGGGTTAAATGACCAAAAACCAACTGATTCCCTAGCGATAATCACACAAGCAGAAACTCAGGACCTGATTCAATCCTCTCTTATACAAAGCCTGAAACAGTCTATCCGAGAGCACAGCCTGCTATTGGAAGAGTGTAAACAGCACACAACTGCGCTCTCGGAAAAACTGGATACAGCTCGACCGACATACGCTGGTGTAGTAGCAGCGTCGCCCCCGAAACACAAGGAGTTTCACTCCATAATAATCTCGTCGGAGGACTCTCAAGACACAAGTGGAGAAATTGTGGAGAGAATTAGGAGGGCCGTAGATGCGAAGGAGAGCGGAATCAGAGTGGACAGGGTAAGAAAAGCCAAAGACCAAAAGGTCGTTATGGGCTGTAGAACAGTAGAAGAAAGACAAAAATTGATCGATAGGCTCAGGGTAGCAAATTTTAAATTGAAGGTCGAAGAAGTAAAAAATAGAAATCCGTTGATCATTCTCAAGGACGTACTCGCTGCTAATACGAATGAGGACATCATACAACTCCTAAAGTCCCAAAACAAGAACGTCTTAAGAAGCCTTGAGGAACAGGACTGGGACATGACAATCCGTTATAGAAAGAAGACTAGAAATCCACACACAAACCACGTCGTTATTGAGGTCACACCAAAAATGTGGAAAGCGATGACTGAAGCAGGAAGAGTCCACATAGACATCCAACGGGTTGTAGTGTCGGATCAGAGTCCTTTGATCCAATGCTCAAGGTGTTTGGCGTATGGCCATGGCCGCAAATTGTGTACCGAAACGGTGGATCTCTGCAGCCACTGCGGAGGCCCCCACTTAAACTCGGTATGTGAAGTAAGAATTGCTGGCGTACCACCGAGCTGTAAAAACTGCCTTGTTTCTGGACACCCCACAGTGGACCACAACGCGTTTGATGGTTCGTGTCCAGTCAAAAAGAAGTGGGATGCACTCGCAAGATCGAGAGTGACATACTGCTAAGGGCAGCCAGGATACTCCTTCTGAGCATATACTTCATAAAGCAGTGGTTCAAGCCAATCTTCAGAGAATGCGCCTAGCAACAGAGGAATTGGTCAAAGAATGTCAGGAAAGAAAGGTTAGCATAGCTCTAGTACAGGAGCCATACGTTGGATCGCAACGACGAATGGCTCCGAAATCCGGGTACCGAATAATACAGTGCATTGACAATGAATCAAACCCCGTCAAGGCCGCGATATTAGTGTTCGACGAAGGAGTAAATATCGTCCAGATTCCATCTCTAACGACTAAAAACATTGCCGTGGCAGTCCTAAAAACATCTAATTGGGAGATTGGTGTCATCTCAATATATTTTGAGGGTGATCAACCAATAGAACCGTATATCGATAGACTGTCACGGACAATTGAACAAATAGGAACGCGCCACATAATTGTCGGAGGAGATGTCAATGCACTGAGTACCGAATGGGGTAGCGACAAAAATGACCATAGAGGAGATTCCCTATCTGGTGCATTTAATGAATTGGGGCTTCACATTCTTAATGAAGGCAATGTGCCAACATTTTTCACGGTTCGAAATAAAAAAGTCTATAAAAGTAGGGTGGATGTCACAGCATGTAGTGAAGAACTAATTGACAAAATAAGGGACTGGAAAGTGGATACTGGAATTACTTGCGCTGATCATAATGCTGTGACGTTCACCGTACTAATGGGGAAAAATCAAAAACCAAAAATAAACCTAGGCACACGAAAATTTAACACTAAGAAAGCGGATTGGCAAAAGTTTACAGAAACCCTAAACAATAACATGCAGGTACGAAATATAACTAAAGCCAGAATACAAAATACAACATCCACATCAGACCTAGAGGCGGTTTTAAACGAATATATATTAAGTATTGAAGAAGCATGCGAGGCAGCTATCCCCCTAATAAAAAGAAGAAAAAATGTGCACTTACCTTGGTGGAATCCGCAGCTTGAAGAGATGAAGAAGGAGGTGACCAGGACAAAATGCAGGATCTCAAACGCAGCAGATCATCGGAAAATAGCAATCATTGAGAAGTACCTGAAAATAAAAGAAGAATATTTTGAGGCTGTGGAAGTTGCAAAGCAGGAAAGTTGGAAACAATTTTGTGAGAGACAAAAAGGAGAGAGTATGTGGGATGGGGTCAGAAGAATAATAGGGAAATGCAGTGCAAGATATGAAGATCAACTTCTGCAACAAAATGGTGTATATCTTGGAGCGGAAGAATCAGCTAAACTCTTGACACAAACGTTCTTTCCTGAGGATAAAATTGCAGAAGACCAAAAAGCCCATAAGCTCACTAGACAAATGGCTCAAGAATTGGGGAGAGGCATTCATCATGAAGATGACGAACCGCAATTCACTATGGAAGAAATGAGAAGAGCATATAAGAGCTTTAAGCCGAAAAAAGCACCGGGACATGATGGCTTTACAGCAGACATCTGCACGGCGGCTATACAGGCCAACGAGGCCGTATTCCTAGGCTTAGCGAATAGGTGCCTCGCCCTTTCATTATTTCCAAGACAGTGGAAGCTAGCCAAGATAGTAGTCCTGAGAAAACCTGGGAAAACAGATTACTCTGTTCCAAAATCATATAGACCCATAGGGCTGCTATCGATCCTGGGCAAAGTCTTGGAGAAAATGCTGATTAACAGGATAAGATGGCACATACTACCAAAAATGAGCTCTAGGCAGTACGGCTTTATGCCCCAGCGATGCACTGAAGACGCCCTCTATGATCTAACAACGCACATACGGGAAAATTTAAAATGTAAAAAAATGAACATCATTGTATCCCTAGACATAGAGGGCGCATTCGATAGCGCGTGGTGGCCCGCTATTAAACTGGGTCTCAACAGAAAGGGGTGTCCGTTGGTCCTTCAAAAAATGGTTAAGAGCTACTTTGAGGAGAGGAGAGTGAGCTTGAGCTTTGCAGGTGCAGAAGTATCCAAGGACACGAGCAAAGGCTGTGTCCAGGGCTCGATAGGGGGTCCAACATTTTGGAACATATTGTTGGACTCTCTATTGGAAAAACTGGAGGCCGATCGTGTATACTACCAAGCATTCGCCGACGATATAGTGCTCGTGATCGATGGGGACGATGCAAACTCTATAGAGAGACAGGCTGACCACATACTTAAGTCAGTGTATGATTGGGGGGTCGAAAATAAACTGAAGTTTGCTCCGCATAAGACCAGCGCCATGTTAATCACAAACAAACTAAAATTCGACAATCCAATCATACGCATGGCAGGCCACCACATTAAACTGGTCGATGAAATGAAGGTACTCGGTCTCATAATTGATAAAAAACTTACCTTTGCCAAACATGTCTCATATGTATGCCAGAAGGCCTGGAACGTATACAAATCCTTAGCCAGAGCGGCAAAAATTTCGTGGGGACTTTGCCCTAGTACAATAAGAACAATGTATGTGGCCATAATTGAACCCATAGTCATGTACTCAGCAAGCGCATGGGCACAGGCAGCTAGCAAAATAAGCATTAGAAACCATCTTGACGCGATACAAAGGGGTTTTGCCCAAAAAATCTGCAAAGCGTACCGAACCGTATCGCTAAATGCTGCCCTTGCGCTGACTGGTCTATTGCCTCTTGACATGAGGATCAAGGAAGTGGCCACATTATATGAAGCTAAGAGAGGCAAACCCCAGGAGATGCTCGGTGGTAGAGCTGTAGAAAGGAAAGTAGCTGTTACAAAAATGCCACACCCTGCTCAAATACCGGATTTTACCTATGGCGTTGTTGAATCAGCTGCAGAAGACCAGAAGCAGGAACACGAGGAGGGGTTGCTGAGAATATATACTGATGGAAGTAAAATTGATGGCAAGGTGGGTGCCGCTTTTAGTGCCTGGCAAGGGAGGACTGAGAGATCGTGCAGAAAATTTAGGCTGGAGCCATTCTGCACGGTCTTTCAGGCCGAATTGTACGCACTCTATCAGGCAACTGAAACTGCAAAGAGATCCAATAGCTCCAAAGTACATATTCTCAGCGACTCAAGATCATCCCTGGACCTGATCTGCAGTGGCAGAATGGACCACCCATTGGTTTTCGCTATTGCTCAGAATTTGATAGGAATGACAAACGAGGGGAGGCTTATTCATCTGCTCTGGGTAAAAGCTCATGTGGGAATACCAGGAAACGAGCGAGCAGATGAATTAGCTAAAAGCGCCTCTACACTGAAAACAAAGGCAGCTTATGACCAATGCCCGATATCACACTTAAAGCTGAGCAATAGACGAGGAACCATAATGGAATGGAATGAAAGGTACAACTCACAAAGTACAGCATCCATCACAAAACTTTTCTTTCCGGAGATCTTCCAGGCTTACGAATATGTCAAGAGGAATCAGGTGGACAGCATTCTCACCCAGGTGTTTACAGGCCATGGCGGGTTTTCTGAGTACTTAAGTAGGTTCAAGTGCAAAGATAACTCGTCATGTGTTTGCGACGTAGAAACCCCAGAAACCATCCCACACCTGCTGGATGAGTGCATTGTTCACTCAGTAGAAAGACATGACGCTGAAAACCAATTGAATGAAAAGATACAAAGCAGTAATTATCATAAGTTGATCGTTAACAAAAAAACAGCTAATACTTTTAAAAAATATTGTAAGACAATAGCAATAAAAGTCATAAAACGTAATAAATAAATAAAAAGTAAGAAACAGATATTATACATATATTGTGAAATATATGTTTATATTATCGAATAACAAAATTAGATAGTAAAAATAAGTAGTTGTCAAAAAAAAAAAAATATACAAATGTAAATATAAAAATGAGAAATCTGAAAAGTAAACTATTGTAACCTAGATTGAACATATTAAAATGGTTGAAAATATTAAAACATTCATACCCAGTGCCTTTAAAATATAATAATAATAATAAAAATAAACTTAAGTATCAGTCCAATGAAAGGGCAGTGAAAGATAATATAATAAATCAATAAAAATAAATAGTAAAAAAAGGCTTCGACCAACATGTCGGAGGAAAACGGCATATATAAAAAAAAAAAAAAAAAAAAAAAACCTAACCTAACCTAACCTAACCTAACCTAACCTAACCTAACCTAACCTAACCTAACCTAACCTAACCTAACCGCATATCGTACAGTGTCACTCAACTCAGCCTTGATAATAACTGGGGTTCTTCCCCTGGATCTCCGAGTCCGCGAAACTGCTTCTTTGTACGAGGCTAAAAGGGGTGTACAACTGCCCGAGCTTGGGGATAGGGAGGTGGAAGCAAGAGTGCCTGCAAGTGAGTTCCCTCACCCTGCGGAACAGATTCGCTTAGAATTTCAAAGTCTGATAAACCAAGAACAGCTAGAAAATAACAGCAATTTTTCCGTGCGCATTTTCACAGATGGCAGTAAAATTGATGGCAGAGTTGGTGCCTCGCTATCAATGTGGAATGGTGGGGTTGAAACTAAGGCCATCAAACTTACCTTGCCATCCTATTGCACAGTTTTTCAGGCAGAACTTCTAGCTATTCACAGAGCAAGCGAGGAAATTTTGCGGAGTGGGGAGACCTCCTTTGCTATTTATAGTGATTCAATGGCTGCACTTCAAACAATCACAAACCCCCGTAGCACTCATTCTCTAGCCAAAAATACCACAGAAAATATTCAGACTGTAATCCAACAAAATAAAACTGTGTGCTTATTTTGGATTAAGGCGCATACCGGTCTGGCTGGTAATGAGAGAGCTGATCAATTAGCAAAAGAAGCGGCGTTGAGAAGTAAAACCAAGCCCAACTACGACAAATGTCCTGTCTCATTCATCAAGCGATGTATCCGAACGCGTTCGCTTGATGAATGGAACAACAGATATAGGTTGGGTGAAACGGCTGGTATCACAAAAATGTTCTTCCCTGACGCGATCACGGCATATAGAACTATTAGGAAAATAAAACCAACAGGTGTAACCACCCAAATACTGACTGGGCATGGAGGGTTCTCGGAGTACTTGGCCCGATTCAAGTGCAAAGAGGACCCCTCATGTATTTGTGAACCTGGCCAAGCTGAAACAGTCCCCCACGTCTTGCTTTACTGTCCAATCTTTGCGCTCGATAGGCACAATATAGAGCAAACGATAGGCTCTCAGTTAAAAATGGAAAATATTAGTAGCATAATGACTGGCAAAGGGAGGGAATTGTTTTTAGAATACTGTATTAAAATAGCAAATAAGGTAATAGATAGAAATAAAAAGTAAGTAAATCTATGTTAACAAAATATAGTGTTTTATATTTATGTTTAACATGTGGACAATAGATGTAAGAAAACCAATTCATGTAAGTTCTTATAAAAAAAAAAAAAAAAAAAAAAAAAAAAAAAAAAAAAAAATATATGTTTATTTAATATCATACGCATATTAAATACACATTGTGACATAAGAAGAAAGATGGAAAAAAAAAAAAAAAAAAAAAAAAAAAAAAAAAAAAAAAAAAAAAAAATTAAATAAAAAATTTATAAGAACTAGTGTCGCCAGTAATTTGTAACTATAAGATGTTGTAATAATAACTTTGCTTATCTTTTGCTTACGCTGTAAGTTGTAGAGCTGTAGAGTTACCTTAATAAGTGCTCAAATTGTACTGTATTGTTACAGAGATAAAATTAATTGTATTTTTATAAAGATTCATGTGTCAAAATTCATTAAATATGCCTCGTAACAACTGTTGTTCTCAAACTATTTTGGTGAAAACAGTCTGCGCCATTACCGGCGGAGGTACAAGTAAAAAAAAAAAAAAAAAAAAAAAAAAAAAAAAAAAAAAAAAAAAAAAAAAAAAAAAACCTAACCTAACCTAACCTAACCTAACCTAACCTAACCTAACCTAACCTAACCTAACCTAACCTTTTTTTTTTTTTTTTTATCGCAGGAAAATCCTCATGGATACCCTACCCCAGCGGGGGCCGAGGTCGGGTTATGCCGGACTCTTACCGACTAAAAACCTGCGGCTTCCGTCTGGACGCACGGAGTCGGGTCACGAGGAGCTTGCGCATTCGTTCGCGACCCGACAGCGTTGGCCGGCGCTCTGTGCAGCGCCGGCGACGTCCCGAGAGGGAGGGGTCCCTCTCTAGTCGTCCCTCATGAGATGGTGCGCAGGAAGCGCACGCGCCATCTCGAGCCCTGGACCGGAAGCGGATTCCCCCGAACCCGCCACCGAAGGCTCATGGGACTGCGGGAGAGGGAGGCTTTCGGCAACGAAAGCCGCCCTCCGGCGTCCCGTGCGACGGCGACGAAGCGGAAGGGAGGATGCATCATCTTCCCTCGCCCTCTCCGCCGCCTCCTTCGCGAGCATTACGGCCTCGCAGAAGGATCGCACCGCCTGCCACGATCTCTCACTCTCGACCATAGCGCGAACCACGGTCGGGAGCGAGATGTCGGCACCCAATACAGAGCCGAGCGCGCTGCGCTCCGCATCCCACGCCGGGCATACCTCCAGCGTGTGCTGGGCCGTCTCGTCGAGGCAATCGTCGCAGTGGTGGCACCTGGCAGTCGGTTCCCGACCGATCCGAAACAGGTAACTCCCGAAACAACCATGTCCCGAGAGCACCTGCGTCAGACGGTAGGTCAGGAAACCGTGTCGCCTACCCAACCACTGCTGGAAGACTGGACGAATTGCCTCGATAGTCCAGAGTCCGGCGCTCGAAAGCGCCAGCCTGGACTCCCACGCTTCGGTAGCCCGTTGGCGCAGCTCAGCTCTGTGCCCCTCCTGTTCCTGCAGTGCAGGCGGGTGACCCCTGGCCCGGAGCGCCTCCACGCGCCACTCGTAGAGCGACGCGAGGGCTCTCGCTTCCAGGTCCCAGGGAATAGTACCCGCCAGCACGCAAGATGCCTCACCCGAGATCGTGCGATAACCCCGTACCACCCTGATCGCCATCACCCGCTGGACTCGCGTCAAGCGGGCGACATTGCTGCGAGTCAGGGCGCTGCCGGCCCACACAGGGGCACCATACAGGGCCATCGATCTCACGATTCCCGCGTAGAGACGCCGACACGACGTCTCAGGTCCGCCGAGATTCGGCAGCAGCCTTCCCAGGGCCGCAGCCGCCCTCAGCAGCCGAGGCTCAAGGCACTCGAAGTGGGGGCCGAAGTTCCACCGGCTATCCAGGACGAGTCCCAGATAGCGCATCGACGGCCTCACGTCGATGCGGACTCCGGATACGACGATATGGGCACCCCGGGGCGGCGCATTCCGCGGGCCATGGAACACCACGGCCTCGGACTTTTCGAGCGCCACCCGCAAACCCAATCGTCGTATGCGGCCCACCACGAATGCCGCGCCGGCGGTGGCGCGCAAGGAAGCATCCCTGTGGCTTTTGCCTCGGGCAGTGACCAAGGTGTCGTCCGCGTAACAGACTACGCCGACACCCGGCACTGTGGCTCCTCGCAGCACCCAGTCGTAGCCGATGTTCCAGAGGAGTGGGCCTAGTACCGACCCCTGAGGAACGCCGCACGACATCTCCCGCTGACACCACCGGTCTCGACCGGGGTATTCCACCGCACGCCCAGACAGGTAGTCCCCGACGACCCGGCGCAGGTACGGAGGAACTCCGTGGAATCGGAGCCCCTCCCTGATGCAGCTCCAGGGGAGGGAGTTAAATGCGTTAGCGATGTCCAGAGACACCGCCAACACGACCTCACCCCGGGCGATCGCGTCCTGCGCCAAGGACTTAACCCGCTGAATCGCGTCTACGGCAGACCTACCCCTGCGGAATCCAAACTGGCAGTCTGCCAGATCCGGTCCGACATCCTCTAGGTGCTCGACGATCCGGGCGGCCACAACTCTCTCAAAGAGTTTGGCGTCCTCGTCGAGCATCACTATCGGGCGGTACGCAGATGGGGATTCCGCCGGACGCCCTTCCTTTCTGAGGAGAACGAGACGACCTGTCTTCCACCGCTGTGGAACCTGGCCTAGGGCCAGACAGGCGTCGAAAAGTCTTCTCAGACGAGGCTCGAGGGCATCCATGGCCAAGACCAACACCCGGCCGGGTACGCCGTCAGGACCGGGGGCGGTGTTTTGGCTCGCAGCCGCAACACCGCAGCTCCCAGCTCTCCCGGGGTCACTGACGGCGCCACATCCGGGCCGGGCTCCGCGGCAACCGAAGGCATCATGGGGGGACTGGGATGGTCCCCCGTCCGCGGAAACAGGGCCGCAACGACTCTGTCCAGGATTTGCGGCTGGAGACTTCGCGTGAGTGGGGGCGCCCAGGGGCGAAGTTTGCACATCGCCAACCTGTACGGCCTCCCCCACGGGTCGCGGTTCAACGTCCCCAGCAACTCCTCCCTCGCAAGAGCCTTAGCCCTGCCGATCGCTGCCTTCAGCTGCCGCCGGGACTCCTTGAAGGAAGCATGCAGGAGTGCAATCACATCCTCCTCCCGCATCCGCCGCCGCCTGTAATTGGTATACTGGCGTCGTGCGACCACACAAGCTGCACGCAAATTCGTGAGCTCGGCGGACCACCAGTACACCTGGGGCTTCGGGGGACGACGCCTGGCTCGGGGCATTGACGCGTCGCAAACCTGCGACAACGCGCCCCGCAACCATTCCGCCTCGTCCTCCACCACCACGGGGCCCACAGGCGCGGACACCCAAGATTGCACAATTGCAGCTTCCTTCGCGAGGTCCCTGTCGAGGTGCCTCAACTGCCACCTCGGGCCGTCGTCAACCGGGGGCCGGAAGGGACCGGCTGGATCTGACGGGGATACGGCTGCGAGATCGAACCGAATGTAACGGTGATCACACAACACCGCCGTATCCACCACTCCCCAGTCCCGAACACGGCGCGCCAGGGCGGGAGTCGCGAACGTGATGTCCACGATCGACTCGCCCTGGGGTCGCACGCACGTGCTCATCGATCCCCGGTTGAGAAGGGCCAACCCTTGTCCGAGGGCAAACTCCTCCAGTGCCTCGCCAAATACGTCCGTTCTGACGGAACCCCAAGCCGTATTCCAGGCATTGAAGTCGCCAGCGAGGAGCACTTGGCGAGGGTGGCATTGGCCGATTAAGGCGCCCACCCGTCCGAGATAAATCTCGAACTCGGCGAGTGTGCGGTTCGGGGAAAAGTAGCCACCGACGACTACAAAATCCTCAAACCACACAGCGACGTATCCCGGACCCTTCGCTACCTTTTCGAAGGGTGGGGAGTTCGCCGCGCCCCATCGGACGATCGCGACGGAGCCGTCATTGTCCCGAACCCAGTTCTTACCGGGGGGGACACAGTACGGCTCGCAGATCACGGCCACGTCTATCGACCACTCCGCAAAGCTCTGGAACAGGAGGTCCTGAGCTCTGGCGGCGTGCTCGATATTCGCCTGGAGGAATCGGAGCTTGTGGTCCATGACTAGGATTCCATGGCCACAAGTCCGTCCCCGGACACTCCAGCTGAGCTGCCGCTGGCCGATTGCGTTGAGGATGCAGTCGGTGGTGGTAGCCGCCTTTTAGGCCGAGGGGCATGGCACGATTTGCCCCCCAGCCTGTGATCGGCCGGCTTCTTGGCAGCCGCGCACACAGTGCAGTGTGCAGCGGCGGCGTTGCAGTCGCGGGCGACGTGGCCCGGTTTTCCACAACGGTAGCAATTACTACTGCGGTCAACCGGGCTGCTGCACTGCTCCCGGACGTGCCCAAGTTGCAGGCACCGGAAGCAGCGCAGAGGTCTCGCTTCGAGGAGCGAGACCTTCGCCGACACCCACCCGACAAGCAACCGCCTGCCATCAGCCACCTTATTGGCGGCAGCCACCGGGCAGCTCAGCCAGAGCGTGCCCAGGCCCGAATTGTCTCGGCGGATTTCACCAGTCTTGACGGACGCAATTGTGCATCCGCCAATCCTGGCTACGACCGCCGCGACATCTGCAGCGGAGACTGCATCGTCCAAACCGGACACTCGCAGCTCCGCGCATTTGATGGGCCTGGACACCACCACGTCCTCCCCAAGGGCGGCACGCAGCTTGTCCGCGAGTGCGTCCGCCTTATCAGTGCTGGTTGAACCAGGCACCTCCAGGACCCTGGCCCCGGTGGCGGACACCCTGAACTTCACGGACTCTATTCCGAGGCTTTGAAGGTCGACCTTCTTCTTGGCCTCGGATAGAGCTGCGGCGTAGGTGACGCCCTTCTTCAACGCCTCTGGCTGCAGTTTTAGAACCACAGCCAGAGACCGGGGAGCACGTGGTTTGCGCCTCCGTCCCTTCTTCTGCGGAGCCTGCTGGGAGTCAGGCACCGCAGATTGGGCCCTCCGTGGTTGAGACGGCAGGGCAGCACTATTTGGTGCCGCCTTTGGACGCCGTCTCGCCACCACATTCCACCCCTCGTCCATGGACGCAGGAGCCGGCGGCAGTGGCCGGGGCTCCCGTTGGGGTGGGGCTGGGGCAGGTTGTTTGGCTTTGGCCTTTCCCTTCTTTCCCTTTTGGGACTTCGGGGATGGGCCGGGGCCAGACCTGCCCTGGGACGTCGGGGCCGCTGGTACCACAGGCTTAGGCTGAGGGGCAGCCTTTGCCTTGTCGGAAGCCAGCGGTGGGCGGAGGCGCGGTTCGGGCAGCAGCCTCTGCTGCAAGCCCTCGAACCGAGCGTTGAGCATCTTGCCCACACTAAGCAAGATGCTCCGCTCCAGTTCCTGCACCTTGTCAGAGGACAGGGTTGTCGTTGGGCACGACCCCCCGACATTGACAGGTGGCAGCTCCTCTGCCACCCTGTCTGGGGCACGCCGCATGTCGGCCCGTAATGCGGCCAACTCGCGGCGTAGCTCCGCCAACTCCGTTCGCAGCTGGTCATTGTCCGCTTTATAGCGGTCATTGGCCAGCCGCAGACGGGTCAGCTCCTCCGACGCAGTGCGCTGGTGGAGCTCACCTACCAGCTCCTTAATGGAGGAGGCAGCATCTCGAAGAGCCTTTACGTAGGTCCCCTTGAGGTTCTTCGAGGTGCTGGCCACCTGGGAGATCACCTCGACGGAGCTCATCACTCGAGCTTGTAGGTCCGCCGCCGAGGTTTCCTCCATTGCGGCACTCGCAATATCCGGCGAGCTCGTTTTGGCTCTAGCCGTACGGATTTTGCGTGCCGCCTCCTCCAGTTCTTGCTCAGCACGGAGCTCCATCTCCGCGCGCTGAGCCGCCACCAATTCCGCCTTGGCTTTGGCGAGGCCGACGTATTGCCCAGTGGTGGGCGGTCGGCCTCTGCCTCGGCGGGCGGTAGAAACTTTCGGAGCCTTTACAGGCTCCGACGCAGAGCTGCTGTCGTCGTCCGACGTTGCTCTTTCCGAGCGGCTGCGTTTCCGCTGCCACAACCGCCCTTGAGTCCCTAGAGACTCCGCGACACTCATCGCCGATCCAGAGCTAAGCTCCTCGGCGAGAGAACTATCCCCTTCTGAACCCGTTTTACGACCGGGTTCAAAGTCGGCTGTATCAGTAGTCCGTGTGGTTTTGCCAAGGTCGTGTTTACGAAGGCCAGCGAATTGCTGGCCTACGGAGCAATTGTTGCCCCCCCCAGAGTACGAGGGGCGGCCCTCCACCGAGGTGGAGGGGTGGGATTTCCCGGCATCTGCCGACGTACCCACCTGGGGACCACATTTCCAATTGCTGTCTTCCATTTCCGCTTTCACCGATGACTCCACATCGTCGTCCCATTTTTTCAGGGGTTGGGCTCCCCTGTCAGGTGTCACTGCCGCCGGCTACCGGACAGACACAGTGCACCCCAAACCCCCCAGCGAGGTATCCCTGCCGCCCATTCTGGGTCAGACGCAGGGAACCGACGAGGCGCGACTGCCGCCCGATACGGGACAGACGCAGCGCGCCCCAACCACCAAAAAGGGTACCCTGCCGCCCACTATGGGTCAGACACAGGGCACCAAAGAGGCGCGACTGCCGCCCGATACGGGACAGACGCAGCCCACCCCAACCACCAAAGGGCACCCTGCCGCCCACTATGGGTCAGACACAGGGCATCGACGAAGCAGACTGCCGCCCGATACGGGACAGACGCAGCCCACCCCAACCACCAAAGGGCACCCTGCCGCCCACTATGGGTCAGACACAGGGCACCGACGAAGCACGACTGCCGCCCGATACGGGACAGACGCAGCGCGCCCCAACCAGAGGAATGTTTTGGCTTCGCCCGTTGCTGGATTGCAACGGGTTACTGAGCCCCCCCGCCACGACAAGGCACATTCCAATTCGGGGGGGAACCTAACCTAACCTAACCTAACCTAACCTAACCTAACCTAACCTAACCTAACCTAACCTAACCTAACCTAACCTAACCTAACCTAACCTAACCTAACCTAACCATATATCACAAATACATATATTATATTGAGTTTTTGCTGGCCGATTTTCGAGATTTTTGTATTGAAATTTGTGTTTTATTGACGCCGTCCTTTTTATAAGGTTGCGGTGAAATTTTCTTTTTGGAATCTCGTGGAAGTCCCGGAAAACTCGTTTTTCGATAAAAATTTTATAAGACAAAATACCGTTCTGACCGGTTCTAATAGGTATTAGTGAATAATATTGTGTATTTAGGTTTTTGCTGTTCCGAGAAGGGTAAATAACACCTTTTGGTTCATCGTTGTAGACGGAAAATTACATTTTTCCTTTGTTTTTCATATAAAATAGTAGTTTTTTGGTAGTTTTTATTTTCAAAATTTTATTAAACACTTTGTTTTGCAAATATTTTTCAAATCCTTATACCATCATCTGCGCCGTGCTCCTGCGCGTCTTTTAAGACACAAAGGAACCTTCCACGGGAAAACGGTGTTGGAAAATTTTGCAAAACTTAGCGTAAATCCGGCATTTTTTGGTTAAAATTAGTGTTTTTCCTTGATATTTTCAAAATTTTCCTTTGCGCATCACCATTTTTTAGTTTCAATAGCCTGCATTTGACCGTCCGCTTCGATTGAGACATCAACCGTCCCGATCGGACGACAAAAACTTCGAAAAATAGAAAAATATCATAGTGCCACGCCCATCAAAAGTCTACCTAAGCGGTGCTGAATTTAGAAAATTATATCACAAATACATATATTATATTGAGTTTTTGCTGGCCGATTTTCGAGATTTTTGTATTGAAATTTGTGTTTTATTGACGCCGTCCTTTTTATAAGGTTGCGGTGAAATTTTCTTTTTGGAATCTCGTGGAAGTCCCGGAAAACTCGTTTTTCGATAAAAATTTTATAAGACAAAATACCGTTCTGACCGGTTCTAATAGGTATTAGTGAATAATATTGTGTATTTAGGTTTTTGCTGTTCCGAGAAGGGTAAATAACACCTTTTGGTTCATCGTTGTAGACGGAAAATTACATTTTTCCTTTGTTTTTCATATAAAATAGTAGTTTTTTGGTAGTTTTTATTTTCAAAATTTTATTAAACACTTTGTTTTGCAAATATTTTTCAAATCCTTATACCATCATCTGCGCCGTGCTCCTGCGCGTCTTTTAAGACACAAAGGAACCTTCCACGGGAAAACGGTGTTGGAAAATTTTGCAAAACTTAGCGTAAATCCGGCATTTTTTGGTTAAAATTAGTGTTTTTCCTTGATATTTTCAAAATTTTCCTTTGCGCATCACCATTTTTTAGTTTCAATAGCCTGCATTTGACCGTCCGCTTCGATTGAGACATCAACCGTCCCGATCGGACGACAAAAACTTCGAAAAATAGAAAAATATCATAGTGCCACGCCCATCAAAAGTCTACCTAAGCGGTGCTGAATTTAGAAAATTATATCACAAATACATATATTATATTGAGTTTTTGCTGGCCGATTTTCGAGATTTTTGTATTGAAATTTGTGTTTTATTGACGCCGTCCTTTTTATAAGGTTGCGGTGAAATTTTCTTTTTGGAATCTCGTGGAAGTCCCGGAAAACTCGTTTTTCGATAAAAATTTTATAAGACAAAATACCGTTCTGACCGGTTCTAATAGGTATTAGTGAATAATATTGTGTATTTAGGTTTTTGCTGTTCCGAGAAGGGTAAATAACACCTTTTGGTTCATCGTTGTAGACGGAAAATTACATTTTTCCTTTGTTTTTCATATAAAATAGTAGTTTTTTGGTAGTTTTTATTTTCAAAATTTTATTAAACACTTTGTTTTGCAAATATTTTTCAAATCCTTATACCATCATCTGCGCCGTGCTCCTGCGCGTCTTTTAAGACACAAAGGAACCTTCCACGGGAAAACGGTGTTGGAAAATTTTGCAAAACTTAGCGTAAATCCGGCATTTTTTGGTTAAAATTAGTGTTTTTCCTTGATATTTTCAAAATTTTCCTTTGCGCATCACCATTTTTTAGTTTCAATAGCCTGCATTTGACCGTCCGCTTCGATTGAGACATCAACCGTCCCGATCGGACGACAAAAACTTGGAAAAATCGCAAAATATCATAGTGCCACGCCCATCAAAAGTTTACTTAAGCGGTGCGAAATTTAGACATTTATCATACAAATACATATATTTCATTGAGTTTTTGCTGGTCGATTTTTGAGTTTTTTACATTAAAATTTTTGTTTTATTGACGCCGACCTGTTTATAAGGTTTCGGTGAAATTTTCATTTTGGAAACTCGAGAAAATCCCGGAAAACTCGATTTTTGCTAATAATTTAGTAGACAAAGTACCGTTCTGACCGGTTTGAATTGGTATTAATAGATCGTTTTTTTGTTTTTAGGTTTTTGTTGATCCGAGAAGGTTAAATAACACCTTTGGTACATCGTTGTTGACGGAAAACTCAAGTTTTCATTGGTTTTTCATATAAAATAGTTAATTTTTGGTAGTTTTTTATTTTCAAAATTTTATAAAACACTCTGTATTGCAAATCTTATTTAAATCTTTAATACCATCATCTGCGCCGTGTTCCTCCGCGTCTTTTAAGGTATCAAAGACCCCTCCGGAGGAAAACGGTGTTGGAAAAATCCGCAATACTTAGTGTAAATCCGGTAAATTTTGGTTAAAATTAGTGTTTTTCTTCAATATTTTCAAAATTTTTCATTGAACCCCCCCATTTTTTAGTTTCAATAGTTTGCTTTTGACCGTCCGCATCGATTGAGACATCAACCGTCCCGATCGGACGACAAAAACTTGGAAAAATCGCAAAATATCATAGTGCCACGCCCATCAAAAGTTTACTTAAGCGGTGCGAAATTTAGACATTTATCATACAAATACATATATTTCATTGAGTTTTTGCTGGTCGATTTTTGAGTTTTTTTCATTAAAATTTTTGTTTTATTGACGCCGACCTGTTTATAAGGTTTCGGTGAAATTTTCATTTTGGAAACTCGAGAAAATCCCGGAAAACTCGATTTTTGCTAATAATTTAGTAGACAAAGTACCGTTCTGACCGGTTTGAATTGGTATTAATAGATCGTTTTTTTGTTTTTAGGTTTTTGTTGATCCGAGAAGGTTAAATAACACCTTTGGTACATCGTTGTTGACGGAAAACTCAAGTTTTCATTGGTTTTTCATATAAAATAGTTAATTTTTGGTAGTTTTTTATTTTCAAAATTTTATAAAACACTCTGTATTGCAAATCTTATTTAAATCTTTAATACCATCATCTGCGCCGTGTTCCTCCGCGTCTTTTAAGGTATCAAAGACCCCTCCGGAGGAAAGTGTTTTTCTTCAATATTTTCAAAATTTTTCATTGAACCCCCCCATTTTTTAGTTTCAATAGTTTGCTTTTGACCGTCCGCATCGATTGAGACATCAACCGTCCCGATCGGACGACAAAAACTTGGAAAAATCGCAAAATATCATAGTGCCACGCCCATCAAAAGTTTACTTAAGCGGTGCGAAATTTAGACATTTATCATACAAATACATATATTTCATTGAGTTTTTGCTGGTCGATTTTTGAGTTTTTTACATTAAAATTTTTGTTTTATTGACGCCGACCTGTTTATAAGGTTTCGGTGAAATTTTCATTTTGGAAACTCGAGAAAATCCCGGAAAACTCGATTTTTGCTAATAATTTAGTAGACAAAGTACCGTTCTGACCGGTTTGAATTGGTATTAATAGATCGTTTTTTTGTTTTTAGGTTTTTGTTGATCCGAGAAGGTTAAATAACACCTTTGGTACATCGTTGTTGACGGAAAACTCAAGTTTTCATTGGTTTTTCATATAAAATAGTTAATTTTTGGTAGTTTTTTATTTTCAAAATTTTATAAAACACTCTGTATTGCAAATCTTATTTAAATCTTTAATACCATCATCTGCGCCGTGTTCCTCCGCGTCTTTTAAGGTATCAAAGACCCCTCCGGAGGAAAGTGTTTTTCTTCAATATTTTCAAAATTTTTCATTGAACCCCCCCATTTTTTAGTTTCAATAGTTTGCTTTTGACCGTCCGCATCGATTGAGACATCAACCGTCCCGATCGGACGACAAAAACTTGGAAAAATCGCAAAATATCATAGTGCCACGCCCATCAAAAGTTTACTTAAGCGGTGCGAAATTTAGACATTTATCATACAAATACATATATTTCATTGAGTTTTTGCTGGTCGATTTTTGAGTTTTTTACATTAAAATTTTTGTTTTATTGACGCCGACCTGTTTATAAGGTTTCGGTGAAATTTTCATTTTGGAAACTCGAGAAAATCCCGGAAAACTCGATTTTTGCTAATAATTTAGTAGACAAAGTACCGTTCTGACCGGTTTGAATTGGTATTAATAGATCGTTTTTTTGTTTTTAGGTTTTTGTTGATCCGAGAAGGTTAAATAACACCTTTGGTACATCGTTGTTGACGGAAAACTCAAGTTTTCATTGGTTTTTCATATAAAATAGTTAATTTTTGGTAGTTTTTTATTTTCAAAATTTTATAAAACACTCTGTATTGCAAATCTTATTTAAATCTTTAATACCATCATCTGCGCCGTGTTCCTCCGCGTCTTTTAAGGTATCAAAGACCCCTCCGGAGGAAAGTGTTTTTCTTCAATATTTTCAAAATTTTTCATTGAACCCCCCCATTTTTTAGTTTCAATAGTTTGCTTTTGACCGTCCGCATCGATTGAGACATCAACCGTCCCGATCGGACGACAAAAACTTGGAAAAATCGCAAAATATCATAGTGCCACGCCCATCAAAAGTTTACTTAAGCGGTGCGAAATTTAGACATTTATCATACAAATACATATATTTCATTGAGTTTTTGCTGGTCGATTTTTGAGTTTTTTACATTAAAATTTTTGTTTTATTGACGCCGACCTGTTTATAAGGTTTCGGTGAAATTTTCATTTTGGAAACTCGAGAAAATCCCGGAAAACTCGATTTTTGCTAATAATTTAGTAGACAAAGTACCGTTCTGACCGGTTTGAATTGGTATTAATAGATCGTTTTTTTGTTTTTAGGTTTTTGTTGATCCGAGAAGGTTAAATAACACCTTTGGTACATCGTTGTTGACGGAAAACTCAAGTTTTCATTGGTTTTTCATATAAAATAGTTAATTTTTGGTAGTTTTTTATTTTCAAAATTTTATAAAACACTCTGTATTGCAAATCTTATTTAAATCTTTAATACCATCATCTGCGCCGTGTTCCTCCGCGTCTTTTAAGGTATCAAAGACCCCTCCGGAGGAAAGTGTTTTTCTTCAATATTTTCAAAATTTTTCATTGAACCCCCCCATTTTTTAGTTTCAATAGTTTGCTTTTGACCGTCCGCATCGATTGAGACATCAACCGTCCCGATCGGACGACAAAAACTTGGAAAAATCGCAAAATATCATAGTGCCACGCCCATCAAAAGTTTACTTAAGCGGTGCGAAATTTAGACATTTATCATACAAATACATATATTTCATTGAGTTTTTGCTGGTCGATTTTTGAGTTTTTTACATTAAAATTTTTGTTTTATTGACGCCGACCTGTTTATAAGGTTTCGGTGAAATTTTCATTTTGGAAACTCGAGAAAATCCCGGAAAACTCGATTTTTGCTAATAATTTAGTAGACAAAGTACCGTTCTGACCGGTTTGAATTGGTATTAATAGATCGTTTTTTTGTTTTTAGGTTTTTGTTGATCCGAGAAGGTTAAATAACACCTTTGGTACATCGTTGTTGACGGAAAACTCAAGTTTTCATTGGTTTTTCATATAAAATAGTTAATTTTTGGTAGTTTTTTATTTTCAAAATTTTATAAAACACTCTGTATTGCAAATCTTATTTAAATCTTTAATACCATCATCTGCGCCGTGTTCCTCCGCGTCTTTTAAGGTATCAAAGACCCCTCCGGAGGAAAGTGTTTTTCTTCAATATTTTCAAAATTTTTCATTGAACCCCCCCATTTTTTAGTTTCAATAGTTTGCTTTTGACCGTCCGCATCGATTGAGACATCAACCGTCCCGATCGGACGACAAAAACTTGGAAAAATCGCAAAATATCATAGTGCCACGCCCATCAAAAGTTTACTTAAGCGGTGCGAAATTTAGACATTTATCATACAAATACATATATTTCATTGAGTTTTTGCTGGTCGATTTTTGAGTTTTTTACATTAAAATTTTTGTTTTATTGACGCCGACCTGTTTATAAGGTTTCGGTGAAATTTTCATTTTGGAAACTCGAGAAAATCCCGGAAAACTCGATTTTTGCTAATAATTTAGTAGACAAAGTACCGTTCTGACCGGTTTGAATTGGTATTAATAGATCGTTTTTTTGTTTTTAGGTTTTTGTTGATCCGAGAAGGTTAAATAACACCTTTGGTACATCGTTGTTGACGGAAAACTCAAGTTTTCATTGGTTTTTCATATAAAATAGTTAATTTTTGGTAGTTTTTTATTTTCAAAATTTTATAAAACACTCTGTATTGCAAATCTTATTTAAATCTTTAATACCATCATCTGCGCCGTGTTCCTCCGCGTCTTTTAAGGTATCAAAGACCCCTCCGGAGGAAAACGGTGTTGGAAAAATCCGCAATACTTAGTGTAAATCCGGTAAATTTTGGTTAAAATTAGTGTTTTTCTTCAATATTTTCAAAATTTTTCATTGAACCCCCCCATTTTTTAGTTTCAATAGTTTGCTTTTGACCGTCCGCATCGATTGAGACATCAACCGTCCCGATCGGACGACAAAAACTTGGAAAAATCGCAAAATATCATAGTGCCACGCCCATCAAAAGTTTACTTAAGCGGTGCGAAATTTAGACATTTATCATACAAATACATATATTTCATTGAGTTTTTGCTGGTCGATTTTTGAGTTTTTTTCATTAAAATTTTTGTTTTATTGACGCCGACCTGTTTATAAGGTTTCGGTGAAATTTTCATTTTGGAAACTCGAGAAAATCCCGGAAAACTCGATTTTTGCTAATAATTTAGTAGACAAAGTACCGTTCTGACCGGTTTGAATTGGTATTAATAGATCGTTTTTTTGTTTTTAGGTTTTTGTTGATCCGAGAAGGTTAAATAACACCTTTGGTACATCGTTGTTGACGGAAAACTCAAGTTTTCATTGGTTTTTCATATAAAATAGTTAATTTTTGGTAGTTTTTTATTTTCAAAATTTTATAAAACACTCTGTATTGCAAATCTTATTTAAATCTTTAATACCATCATCTGCGCCGTGTTCCTCCGCGTCTTTTAAGGTATCAAAGACCCCTCCGGAGGAAAGTGTTTTTCTTCAATATTTTCAAAATTTTTCATTGAACCCCCCCATTTTTTAGTTTCAATAGTTTGCTTTTGACCGTCCGCATCGATTGAGACATCAACCGTCCCGATCGGACGACAAAAACTTGGAAAAATCGCAAAATATCATAGTGCCACGCCCATCAAAAGTTTACTTAAGCGGTGCGAAATTTAGACATTTATCATACAAATACATATATTTCATTGAGTTTTTGCTGGTCGATTTTTGAGTTTTTTACATTAAAATTTTTGTTTTATTGACGCCGACCTGTTTATAAGGTTTCGGTGAAATTTTCATTTTGGAAACTCGAGAAAATCCCGGAAAACTCGATTTTTGCTAATAATTTAGTAGACAAAGTACCGTTCTGACCGGTTTGAATTGGTATTAATAGATCGTTTTTTTGTTTTTAGGTTTTTGTTGATCCGAGAAGGTTAAATAACACCTTTGGTACATCGTTGTTGACGGAAAACTCAAGTTTTCATTGGTTTTTCATATAAAATAGTTAATTTTTGGTAGTTTTTTATTTTCAAAATTTTATAAAACACTCTGTATTGCAAATCTTATTTAAATCTTTAATACCATCATCTGCGCCGTGTTCCTCCGCGTCTTTTAAGGTATCAAAGACCCCTCCGGAGGAAAGTGTTTTTCTTCAATATTTTCAAAATTTTTCATTGAACCCCCCCATTTTTTAGTTTCAATAGTTTGCTTTTGACCGTCCGCATCGATTGAGACATCAACCGTCCCGATCGGACGACAAAAACTTGGAAAAATCGCAAAATATCATAGTGCCACGCCCATCAAAAGTTTACTTAAGCGGTGCGAAATTTAGACATTTATCATACAAATACATATATTTCATTGAGTTTTTGCTGGTCGATTTTTGAGTTTTTTACATTAAAATTTTTGTTTTATTGACGCCGACCTGTTTATAAGGTTTCGGTGAAATTTTCATTTTGGAAACTCGAGAAAATCCCGGAAAACTCGATTTTTGCTAATAATTTAGTAGACAAAGTACCGTTCTGACCGGTTTGAATTGGTATTAATAGATCGTTTTTTTGTTTTTAGGTTTTTGTTGATCCGAGAAGGTTAAATAACACCTTTGGTACATCGTTGTTGACGGAAAACTCAAGTTTTCATTGGTTTTTCATATAAAATAGTTAATTTTTGGTAGTTTTTTATTTTCAAAATTTTATAAAACACTCTGTATTGCAAATCTTATTTAAATCTTTAATACCATCATCTGCGCCGTGTTCCTCCGCGTCTTTTAAGGTATCAAAGACCCCTCCGGAGGAAAGTGTTTTTCTTCAATATTTTCAAAATTTTTCATTGAACCCCCCCATTTTTTAGTTTCAATAGTTTGCTTTTGACCGTCCGCATCGATTGAGACATCAACCGTCCCGATCGGACGACAAAAACTTGGAAAAATCGCAAAATATCATAGTGCCACGCCCATCAAAAGTTTACTTAAGCGGTGCGAAATTTAGACATTTATCATACAAATACATATATTTCATTGAGTTTTTGCTGGTCGATTTTTGAGTTTTTTACATTAAAATTTTTGTTTTATTGACGCCGACCTGTTTATAAGGTTTCGGTGAAATTTTCATTTTGGAAACTCGAGAAAATCCCGGAAAACTCGATTTTTGCTAATAATTTAGTAGACAAAGTACCGTTCTGACCGGTTTGAATTGGTATTAATAGATCGTTTTTTTGTTTTTAGGTTTTTGTTGATCCGAGAAGGTTAAATAACACCTTTGGTACATCGTTGTTGACGGAAAACTCAAGTTTTCATTGGTTTTTCATATAAAATAGTTAATTTTTGGTAGTTTTTTATTTTCAAAATTTTATAAAACACTCTGTATTGCAAATCTTATTTAAATCTTTAATACCATCATCTGCGCCGTGTTCCTCCGCGTCTTTTAAGGTATCAAAGACCCCTCCGGAGGAAAGTGTTTTTCTTCAATATTTTCAAAATTTTTCATTGAACCCCCCCATTTTTTAGTTTCAATAGTTTGCTTTTGACCGTCCGCATCGATTGAGACATCAACCGTCCCGATCGGACGACAAAAACTTGGAAAAATCGCAAAATATCATAGTGCCACGCCCATCAAAAGTTTACTTAAGCGGTGCGAAATTTAGACATTTATCATACAAATACATATATTTCATTGAGTTTTTGCTGGTCGATTTTTGAGTTTTTTACATTAAAATTTTTGTTTTATTGACGCCGACCTGTTTATAAGGTTTCGGTGAAATTTTCATTTTGGAAACTCGAGAAAATCCCGGAAAACTCGATTTTTGCTAATAATTTAGTAGACAAAGTACCGTTCTGACCGGTTTGAATTGGTATTAATAGATCGTTTTTTTGTTTTTAGGTTTTTGTTGATCCGAGAAGGTTAAATAACACCTTTGGTACATCGTTGTTGACGGAAAACTCAAGTTTTCATTGGTTTTTCATATAAAATAGTTAATTTTTGGTAGTTTTTTATTTTCAAAATTTTATAAAACACTCTGTATTGCAAATCTTATTTAAATCTTTAATACCATCATCTGCGCCGTGTTCCTCCGCGTCTTTTAAGGTATCAAAGACCCCTCCGGAGGAAAGTGTTTTTCTTCAATATTTTCAAAATTTTTCATTGAACCCCCCCATTTTTTAGTTTCAATAGTTTGCTTTTGACCGTCCGCATCGATTGAGACATCAACCGTCCCGATCGGACGACAAAAACTTGGAAAAATCGCAAAATATCATAGTGCCACGCCCATCAAAAGTTTACTTAAGCGGTGCGAAATTTAGACATTTATCATACAAATACATATATTTCATTGAGTTTTTGCTGGTCGATTTTTGAGTTTTTTACATTAAAATTTTTGTTTTATTGACGCCGACCTGTTTATAAGGTTTCGGTGAAATTTTCATTTTGGAAACTCGAGAAAATCCCGGAAAACTCGATTTTTGCTAATAATTTAGTAGACAAAGTACCGTTCTGACCGGTTTGAATTGGTATTAATAGATCGTTTTTTTGTTTTTAGGTTTTTGTTGATCCGAGAAGGTTAAATAACACCTTTGGTACATCGTTGTTGACGGAAAACTCAAGTTTTCATTGGTTTTTCATATAAAATAGTTAATTTTTGGTAGTTTTTTATTTTCAAAATTTTATAAAACACTCTGTATTGCAAATCTTATTTAAATCTTTAATACCATCATCTGCGCCGTGTTCCTCCGCGTCTTTTAAGGTATCAAAGACCCCTCCGGAGGAAAACGGTGTTGGAAAAATCCGCAATACTTAGTGTAAATCCGGTAAATTTTGGTTAAAATTAGTGTTTTTCTTCAATATTTTCAAAATTTTTCATTGAACCCCCCCATTTTTTAGTTTCAATAGTTTGCTTTTGACCGTCCGCATCGATTGAGACATCAACCGTCCCGATCGGACGACAAAAACTTGGAAAAATCGCAAAATATCATAGTGCCACGCCCATCAAAAGTTTACTTAAGCGGTGCGAAATTTAGACATTTATCATACAAATACATATATTTCATTGAGTTTTTGCTGGTCGATTTTTGAGTTTTTTTCATTAAAATTTTTGTTTTATTGACGCCGACCTGTTTATAAGGTTTCGGTGAAATTTTCATTTTGGAAACTCGAGAAAATCCCGGAAAACTCGATTTTTGCTAATAATTTAGTAGACAAAGTACCGTTCTGACCGGTTTGAATTGGTATTAATAGATCGTTTTTTTGTTTTTAGGTTTTTGTTGATCCGAGAAGGTTAAATAACACCTTTGGTACATCGTTGTTGACGGAAAACTCAAGTTTTCATTGGTTTTTCATATAAAATAGTTAATTTTTGGTAGTTTTTTATTTTCAAAATTTTATAAAACACTCTGTATTGCAAATCTTATTTAAATCTTTAATACCATCATCTGCGCCGTGTTCCTCCGCGTCTTTTAAGGTATCAAAGACCCCTCCGGAGGAAAGTGTTTTTCTTCAATATTTTCAAAATTTTTCATTGAACCCCCCCATTTTTTAGTTTCAATAGTTTGCTTTTGACCGTCCGCATCGATTGAGACATCAACCGTCCCGATCGGACGACAAAAACTTGGAAAAATCGCAAAATATCATAGTGCCACGCCCATCAAAAGTTTACTTAAGCGGTGCGAAATTTAGACATTTATCATACAAATACATATATTTCATTGAGTTTTTGCTGGTCGATTTTTGAGTTTTTTACATTAAAATTTTTGTTTTATTGACGCCGACCTGTTTATAAGGTTTCGGTGAAATTTTCATTTTGGAAACTCGAGAAAATCCCGGAAAACTCGATTTTTGCTAATAATTTAGTAGACAAAGTACCGTTCTGACCGGTTTGAATTGGTATTAATAGATCGTTTTTTTGTTTTTAGGTTTTTGTTGATCCGAGAAGGTTAAATAACACCTTTGGTACATCGTTGTTGACGGAAAACTCAAGTTTTCATTGGTTTTTCATATAAAATAGTTAATTTTTGGTAGTTTTTTATTTTCAAAATTTTATAAAACACTCTGTATTGCAAATCTTATTTAAATCTTTAATACCATCATCTGCGCCGTGTTCCTCCGCGTCTTTTAAGGTATCAAAGACCCCTCCGGAGGAAAGTGTTTTTCTTCAATATTTTCAAAATTTTTCATTGAACCCCCCCATTTTTTAGTTTCAATAGTTTGCTTTTGACCGTCCGCATCGATTGAGACATCAACCGTCCCGATCGGACGACAAAAACTTGGAAAAATCGCAAAATATCATAGTGCCACGCCCATCAAAAGTTTACTTAAGCGGTGCGAAATTTAGACATTTATCATACAAATACATATATTTCATTGAGTTTTTGCTGGTCGATTTTTGAGTTTTTTACATTAAAATTTTTGTTTTATTGACGCCGACCTGTTTATAAGGTTTCGGTGAAATTTTCATTTTGGAAACTCGAGAAAATCCCGGAAAACTCGATTTTTGCTAATAATTTAGTAGACAAAGTACCGTTCTGACCGGTTTGAATTGGTATTAATAGATCGTTTTTTTGTTTTTAGGTTTTTGTTGATCCGAGAAGGTTAAATAACACCTTTGGTACATCGTTGTTGACGGAAAACTCAAGTTTTCATTGGTTTTTCATATAAAATAGTTAATTTTTGGTAGTTTTTTATT
Organism: Marasmarcha lunaedactyla; assembly: GCA_923062675.1. Classification (NCBI taxonomy): domain Eukaryota; kingdom Metazoa; phylum Arthropoda; class Insecta; order Lepidoptera; family Pterophoridae; genus Marasmarcha; species Marasmarcha lunaedactyla. Next base: position 53,073 of record OV281358.1, read on the forward strand.
TTCAAAATTTTATAAAACACTCTGTATTGCAAATCTTATTTAAATCTTTAATACCATCATCTGCGCCGTGTTCCTCCGCGTCTTTTAAGGTATCAAAGACCCCTCCGGAGGAAAGTGTTTTTCTTCAATATTTTCAAAATTTTTCATTGAACCCCCCCATTTTTTAGTTTCAATAGTTTGCTTTTGACCGTCCGCATCGATTGAGACATCAACCGTCCCGATCGGACGACAAAAACTTGGAAAAATAGCCCGCCCCCACACCTCCCATTTTTCAAAAGCTTAGGGAGTGGAGAATAGTATCCAAAAGTGTATGTGCGCTTTAATATACTAGCAGCGCCATCTAGTAGAAAATTATTTGATAGCTTTTCTTGTTGGGCTTTTTGATATTTTACTGTGATATTGACTTGTGTGATATAGTTTAAGTTAGTTCTTAGTATTTATATTGTGTGTTGTGACGTTATATTTATTGATCAGGGACCTTATACATCCCAATCAAGTTATTTTTAGAGTTGTTGCTTCATTATTTACGCAAATCAAGACTGAGCATTAAGTTATTTTAGTGTGTATTTGTTCGTGACGTTATTTATTTATTGGTAAGGGACTTTCTACATCCCAATCAATTAATTAGATAGTAAGAAACACTCAACAATTGTTATTTTAATTTATATATTAATCGACCGAGAGCCCATATACAGCTCTCCAGACAATCTAAATTCCTTCTACCATGGCCCTCTACCGCACACCAACAAAAATTACACAAGAAATCGAAGCGGGAAAGACCCCACCTAAAACGGTGACGCTTTCAAAAGTTAGAAGAAGTGTAGAAGCACTGGAGGCGGCCAGTATAGAAACTTTTACTATAACGCCAACTACATCTAAGGCGATGCAGGCTGCCCCCGGCTATAAAGACAGATTGACGGAGGCTCGCGCATGCTTCATCAAAGCGAAGAAATTTCTCAACATGTCCCGCAACCTAAAGAGTGACATCAAGACCGGCGTCACGGAAGCATGCGAGAGGCTCTATCAAATTGTGAAGGAAATCGAGTCGGAGATAAAGGGAAAGGAAAGCGAAGGGAGTGAGGTGGAGGACAGGAAGTCGCACAAAGAAGGGGACAATGGACAGACTGAACTGATTTTGCAGTTAAGGAAAACCTCTGACGATATCCAAGACAACAATCGGAAGATGGAAGAATTAAGAAACATACTGGAAAAGAAGGATGTGACCCCGGTCGCCACCACATATGCGGGTGTAGTAGCCGGCCCACCAAAGGTAGAGAACTTTGAAAGGGTTACTCTACACTCCGTTGTGGTGGCGTCCGAGGACCAGATGGATACTGCAGATGACGTCTTGGATAGAGTCAGAGGTGCAATGGAAGCGAAGGAGGGTTGGGTCCGGGTTGAGAGGGTCCGCAAGGCGAAGGATCAAAAGGTGATAGTGAGCTGCAGGACGGAGGATGAGAGAATTAAAATTAAAGAAAAATTAACAACGTCAGGGCGAAGACTCAAATGCGAGTCGATGACAAACAAAGACCCACTCCTCATCCTCAGAAACGTCCTTGCGGCTCACTCCGACGAAGATATCATCAAAGGGTTCAAAAATCAAAACCGAAAAATCTTTGCCGGCCTGGACCCTCCAGACGTGCGGACCCAAATTAAGTACAGGCGAAAAGCTAGAAACCCCCAAACGAAACACGTGGTAATGGCTGTTTCCCCCGATATATGGAAAAGATCTTTAGAGGTGGGCACCCTCCTAATTGATCTCCAGCGCATCAGGGTTGAGGACCAGACACCACTAGTGCAATGCACGCGGTGTCTGGGTTATGGTCACGGCAGGCGTTTCTGCACGGAGGGAGCGGATCTCTGCAGCCACTGTGGCGGTCCGCATCTAAAGGTGGACTGCACAGAATTCAATGCTGGTACGCCCCCATCGTGCAGAAACTGCAAAGCTGCCAAACTAGACCGGCAGGACCATAACGCCCTCAGCCTTGATTGTCAAGTGCGCAAACGCTGGGATGCGCTTGCAAGAACTACTGTAGCGTATTGCTGAGGGTGTCCAAATGGTAAATGACGAGCACTTAGATTGTCATGTTTTGGTGGGTATTAAAATAGACAGCGTAGTTTACATAGTGACGACCAAGAAATTCGGAGATGGAAATAGGAACGACGGCGGGGTCGGACAGTCCGCATTTGTACAGAATGGGAAGTTCGGAACCAATGCCGTCGGACCTATCTTACCATTACCCTGCCAAACCCACCAGACAGAAACATTTGTGACCTCGCCAAAAGGGGGGAATGCCACGACCGCTTTGAGGTGCTTGACAATAGAACAGTCCTTTGCCGTCAACCATAAAATTAAAGTTTTTAAATTAACCCTAGACAAATCTTGGCATTTGAAAAGGCTTAACTATCAAACTAGTTTGGCGGGCAATTGGAAAAAAGATAAGTCCAGGAAATAGAAATATAGAAGTGAGAGGGTAGTATTTATTGCAGAAGCTATAAATACGGATGAGAAAGTATGTTGCCAAATTATTGTAAAAATACTCTGGTTCAACATACATTGGAAGCTTGAAAAAGGACCGAGGGAAGAAATGAAATGGAAAATGAGAGAAATAAGTAAAAGGAACTGTATGAAGACAAAAGACAGAGAATGCAAGAAGAATAAATGCAAAAATTTTGATCCCCACGATTTGGATACATATATAAATATAACTTTATGGCAGGTAACAACAAAAGATAAAAATATAGGAAATAAATGAAAGATAAAAGCGTTAGACTGAAGAAACCAAGATAAATTACGAATGAAGAAGTAGATAAATTAGTAACAGTAAGTTCTTATAATCAAGATTAACAAAGAGAATGATATGAAAAAAGGGAAGAAATTATGGAAGTAGCCGGAAAAATAAAGAAATAACGAAGTCTAAAAATAATGTTTCTATATTAGAAAAGTAGCACAATAATGGTTGAATTCGATATGATTCTAGAAAAATGACGCTAAAAGAGAAAAGATGTAAAGGAAGAGTAGACAAGGAGAAATACTATTAATAAAAAACCCAATAACAAAAGAACAAAAACCTGCAACCGCCAGAAATAGTCAGCGACGAAATGTGCGCTGGTAGAAGGAATATACTAAAAAAAAAAAAAAAAAAAAAAACCTAACCATACCGTGTTCACCCCCCGGCCCGAACACGCGCTTACAACCTAAAACCACGTGCCTCCGGAGTAAAAAATTCACTTTAAAATCTGTAAAAGTGGCAGTTTTTGACGTACGCTAAAGATCTATACGTCAAAAGACGCATAAAAATCAGCCCTACACAGTGATATAATTTTCAAAGTGAAAAGTGAAAGTGTCGAAGTAGGAAGTGGAAAAAAGTGATTTTTACGAAAGTTTCAAAACTTCAACAAAATACGCTGCACGCTCAGTCGGCTTGACCCCAATATTTTTTGGTGCCGCCTGAAGCGCACTGACGAGGAGTATCACCTGACACCAAATTTGGATTTTTTCCGCCCAAGAGGGCGGATTTATCAACAAAAAAACAAGTACCACGTGGCCACGTGGTACTTGATCCAGGAAGTCCCCACTGCAACTACTCATCTGGATCGGCGCGCCGAGCCTGCCCCAACGTGGAACAGCTTTTAGATTTTAGGTATCTATTTTAGTTAATGAGTTATTCAAATTTTAAAAAATCGTAAAATTTCAAAAAATCGCAGCTCCCAGGGCAGATCTGTAAGGTATATTTTAAAAAATTGTTTCTAATAGGTATTCATAAGTTCTATAACATATCCAAAAATTAAAATTTTCCAACCTGCCGTTTTCGAGATTTTCAATTTTAAAATTTAGGGGTGAAAACGTGGGGGTGTAAGGAGCCACCCTAAAAAATTTTCTTATATTACAAAAAATTATAAATATTATCACTAGCAACTGTAAATTTTTTCAGATTTTTAAACCTCTATTTTGTATTTTTTATCATACTTTTACGTCAAAATTTTTCATTTATTCTGTTTTAAAAATTAGGGGCTGATAATAAAAAATTTTTTCACATGTAATTAGTAAGATAATTTTAAGACTAATATATAGATACCAAACTCGACCGTCCTACGACTTATAGAACGGGAGTAATCGCCGGATGAAAATCTGGGCGGAACTTGTCTAAAGTAGGGCGCATCTCCGCCCAAATTCGCCCAGTTTTTCATTTGGCTATAACTTGGACAAATATTGTCGTACGAGGCTGGGGTTTTCTTTGTTGTACTTTTCTAGTACCCCGCCACCCCCCCCATATGCTTAGAACCCCCTAGGATATATGTTGTCTATATTTTGATTTTGGCCCTGTTCTATTGTAGAGCAGCACGGGGGAAGAAGTTTGACACCTCGCACGATTTCGTGTGACTTTTGGTTCCGGAGATATACCGTATTGAAAATTTGGCGGCCATTTTGGTCCGCCATCTTGTTTTTACTAAATAACGAATATCTCGGGAACTACAAGTCGTAGAAGGCTGCGGTTTCTTTTGTCAGCTTTCTCTCGTGCTGCCCTACCCCCCCCATTACCCTGTTACCCAATTTGGGGGTGACACATTTCCATCCTAGATTTGGGTGGGATAGGACAGAGACAGCCGGGGGAAGTAGTTTGAGCCGTCGTTCGGGTTTCTGCGACTTCTGGAACCGAAGTTATTACCGATTTTAACTTTGGCGGCCATTTTGGTCCGCCATTTTGAAAAACTTCAAACGGTTATATCTTGGACACCAGAGGTCGTAGAGGATCGGGGTTTTGGTTATAGACATAAGTGAACGAAGCTCTATCGGTAGAGACCATAACAAACTCTACATAGAGCAAAAATTTTATTTATTTATTTTACTTTTTACGGTGTTAATTTAAGACGTGCAGCTTTATTGAGCTGTTGCTATATTAAACATAGCAAGGAGAGGACTATAGCGCATCGGGATCGCTGAACTCTACATAAAAAATTTTTATTCTTTTATTTTAATTTATTTTTGAATTGTGTTTTATTGACCTATTGCCTTTTATTTCTGTGCATATACAAATTTTTATTTCTTTTACTTGTAAATTTAAGACGTGCAGCTTTATTGAGCTGTTGCTATATTAAATATAGCAGGGAGCGGATTGTAGAGCGTCGGGATCGCAGAACTCTACATATTAAAATTTAATTTATATCGAATTTATTTGTTTTTATTTTTATTTGCTAAATTGTTTTTGCTTGACTTAGTGTGTTTTACTTGCGTAACTTGACCACTACCTGTGCGCTAGCAAATTATAAAACCTCTCCCGATATATACATTTATTTATTTGTTTATTTTTAAATTTTGACGCTTACCTCCGCCATGTTCCATACACCCAAAAACCAAAAAGGAGGTGAAAATGGGGATACCTCAAAACAATCACCGAAAACGGTGACTCTAGGAACTAACGTTAGACGTAGTGTAGGCGACTGGGAAGCAGTACATACTGCTGACCCATCCACATCACCGATAACAACAAAAAAGGTGCAGGCAGGTCCTGCAAAACTGAAGCAGAAAATAATGCCGTCACAGGTCGATGTTACTGAGTCTAACTCAATAGTAGAGTCGCAAAGTTCACCCAAAACCTACCTTAGCAGAACATCTGAGGCCAAGGCCTGCTTCACTAAAGCCAAAATCTACCTCAAAAACTCGAGGAACATTAAAACAGAAATCAAAACCGGGATCACAGAGGCGGTGGAAAGGCTCTACAATTTGGTAAAGGAGTCTGAAGCCATGCAGAGACCGATGGCAGAAAGCATAAGTGAAACGGAAAGGGAAACAGCAACAGTAGAGAAAAGCCACCAAGATTCCACGCTCCTTGATCAACTCCGAAAAACTATTGAACATCTGCAGGAAAACAACTCCAAAATGGACGAGCTGAAAGAGGAGATGGAAAAACAGCGGCACACTCTTTCGTCACATTCATACGCAGATGTCACAAAAACTCAGAAGCCCGCACAAACCAATACTGCTCTACATACTATCGTAATAGCATCTGAGGATGAAACCGAGAGTGGTGAGAAAGTGTTGGACAAGGTAAGAGAAGCGGTCGCTGCGAAGGAAGGGTGGGTCAGGGTGGAACGCGTAAGGAAGGCCAAGGACAGAAAAATCCTAGTTAGTTGTAGGACAAAAGAGGAGAGGAGCAAGGTCAAAGAAAGGATCGAAAGCTCTGGAAAGCGTCTTACATGCGAGGAGGTCCAAAACAAGGATCCCCTACTAATACTAAAAGACGTCCTCCTCATACACAGTGACGCCGATGTCATAAAAGCAGTCAGGAATCAAAACGAAACAATATTTCGAAATCTCGACCCGAAGGACCAACGCATCGAGGTAAAGTATAGAAAAAGAGCCCGAAACCCGCTGACAGGACATATAATTATAACAACGTCCCCAGAGTTATGGAAGAGAATTACTGAAGCCGGAACACTGCACGTGGACCTTCAGAGAATAAGGGTTGAGGATCAGTCTCCACTGATCCAGTGTACCAGATGCTTGGGCTTTGGACACGGGAAGAGATATTGCAAGCAATCGGTGGACCTGTGTAGCCACTGCGGAGGCCCTCACCTTAGAGGAGAGTGTCCGGAGTGGATGGCAAATGTCCCACCATCCTGTCAGAACTGTAAGTTGGCCAAATACGACCAGAATGATCACAACGCATTCAGCCAGGCATGCCCGATCCGCAAAAAGTGGGACATACTGGCGAGATCATCTTTTGCGTATTGCTAAGGGCACCGAAATCAAGTCGTATAAAATCTTACAGGCCAACTTGCAGCGCAAGAGATTAGCAACTGACGAAATAATGATAGAGGCCTCAAAACGAGGAGCAGCTTTGGCATTATTACAAGAGCCTTACGTCGGTGAAGGAAAAGCTATAAAGAGCTATCGTGGAGTGAGGGTTTTCCAGGACTCTGGGGAGGGAACCGTAAAGGCCGCTATAGCCGTATTCGACTGTAGCATTGACATAATACCATACCCAGAACTCACAACAGCTAACTGTGTGGTAATCGGGGCCCAAACCAAGGCCTGGAAGACCAGCTTCGTCTCGTTCTATTTTGAACCCGACAAGCCTATCACCCCATACATAGACCACCTAAAGAAAATACGCAGAACCCTGAAAACCAAGTTTTTGGTAATCGGAGGAGATGCAAATGCAAAAAACACATGGTGGGGTGCTAAGGCTAATGACAACAGGGGCGAAGAACTGCTAGCTGCTCTCGACGAAATGGAACTACATATCCAGAATGTTGGTGTAAAGCCAACATTCGACACCATTCGAGGCGGGAAAAGGTACTCCAGCAACGTGGACGTTACAACTTGCACAGAAGAACTGCTGGCGCGGATCGACGATTGGAGGGTTGATGAGAGCCTCATTAGTTCGGACCACAACGGTATATCATTTAGCATAAACTTAGTAAAATCAAAAGGTACACACATTGTTAGAACTACTAGAATCTTTAATACTAAAAAAGCAAATTGGTCACAATTTCATAGCAAATTAAGCCAATTAGCAATAGACAAAAATATAACCCAAAAATATATAGAAAACATTAATAACACCCAGGAATTAGAGTTAGCAGTAATAGAATATACAAATATAGTAAGCATCGCATGCAAAGAGACCATACCTAGTAAAAATAACAAACAACTACTCAACATACCGTGGTGGTCCGAAGAGCTCCAGCAGCTAAAGCAGGAGGTCGCGAAGTACAAAAACCGGATACGCCGCGCCGCGCCAGTTCGCAGACCAACAGTTGTGAAGGAGTACCTGAAAAAGAAAGATGAATATGAAAAGGCCGTAAAAAGTGCACAGGTGTCTAGTTGGAAGAACTTTTGTGGGAAACAAGACAAGGAGAGCCTTTGGGATGGCATATATAGAGTTATAGGGAGAACCAGCAAAAGGGACGAGGACATCCCATTAGTAAAAAACGGTAGGGCACTAGACGCAAAAGGATCTGCACAGATGCTGGCAGAAACATTCTACCCCACAGATACACACCAAGGCGACAATACGGAACACCAGACAATACGTAAGAGGGCAGAAGAAGCTGGCTGTGGTGTAGAACTTGAGGAGCAGAATGACCCCCCCTTCACGTTAGCAGAACTACAGCCGGTAATTGAAACTTTCAACCCCAAAAAAGCACCGGGGGCGGATGGCTTCACTGCCGACATATGTCAGCATGCGATACAGAATGACCCACACACATTCCTTACTCTAATAAATAAGTGTATCCAACTCAAATACTTTCCTAATGTGTGGAAAGAAGCTACGGTGGTAATACTTAGGAAGCCAGGAAAAACCGACTACACGATACCTAAAGCGCACAGACCTATAGGACTGCTCCCAATAATGGGCAAGATATATGAGAAGCTATTGATGACCCGAATTAAATACCACCTGATCCCGAAGATGAGTACTCGCCAATTCGGATTCATGCCACAGAGGAGCACCGAGGACTCCCTGTATGTCCTAATGAAGCACATAAGATCAAATCTTGAGAAAAAACGTATCACAACACTCGTATCATTGGACATAGAGGGAGCCTTCGACAGCGCCTGGTGGCCAAAGATTAGAGTCCGATTGGTTGAGGAAAAGTGTCCAGAGAATCTAAGGCGGGTCATCGATAGCTATCTCAAGGACAGGTTTGTCTCTGTCAGATACGCGGGGGAGCAGTACAAGACAAAAATGGAGAAAGGTTGCGTACAAGGCTCCATCGGTGGTCCCATTTTATGGAACCTGCTGCTGGATCCGCTTCTCAAAGAACTAGAGAAGAGAGGCAACTATGTTCAAGCATTCGCTGACGACATCGTCCTGGCTTTCAATGGTGAAACGGCCCTCGAAATTGAGAACCAAGCAAACGCTACCCTTGAATTCGTACATAGATGGGGAGTGGCAAATAAATTAAACTTCGCGCCACACAAAACAAATGGCATGGTTATAACCAGAAAGATCAGGTATGACACCCCGCGAATACACATGAATCAGGTCTCAATCGAGATGAAAAGCGAAATAAAGCTGCTAGGGGTAACCATAGACGACAAATTAACTTTTAATTCGCATGTCAGGAACGTCTGTGCGAGGGCAGTGGCGGCGTACAAACAGCTCTCAAGAGCAGCAAAAATAGGATGGGGACTTCATTCTGAAGTCATCCGTCTTATTTACACAGCCACGATCGAGCCAATAATCTTGTACGCCGCCAGTGTCTGGGCACCTGCTGTAACAAAAAGATGTGTCAGGGAGAAACTAAACTCGGTCCAGAGAGGATTCGTGCAGAAAATCTGCAAGGCATATAGGACAGTATCATTGAATTCTGCACTGGTCCTCACTGGAATCCTTCCGTTAGACCTTCGCATACGCGAGAATGCTCTGCTATACGAGGCCAAAAAGGGACAGTCAGAACTGGAATTGGGAGGTAGGGAAGTGGAGAAGAAGTCTTCAGTATTGGAAGAACCTCACCCAGCAAAGTACCTTGAACACAACTTCAACACCCTGATAGACCAGGAGCAACTCGACTCCAACAGCACATTCGAGACACGTATTTTCACCGATGGTAGCAAGATTGACGGCCGGGTCGGTGCCTCGCTATCATTCTGGAATGGCGAGGTAGAAACCAAGGCCGTCAAACTTAGTCTACCATCATATTGTACGGTCTATCAGGCTGAACTATTAGCCATATACAAGGCCAGTGAACACATAAAGAGCAGGGCAGAAAATACTTTTGCGATATATAGTGACTCCAGAGCCGCTCTTCAAACGATCACCAACCCTAGATGCCTTCACCCTCTTGCAACTAAGACCAGAGCCAACTTTAAAGTTTTATCTGAACAGAACAAACATATAAGTTTGTTCTGGATAAAAGCTCACGCAGGACTGGCCGGTAATGAGAGGGCTGACTTTCTGGCTAAAGAAGCGGCTCTAAAGTCTAAGAAGAGTCATGATTACGACTATTGTCCCATTTCATTCGTCAAGCGAAGCATTCGTATGCTTACGCTTGACGAATGGAATGCTCGTTACAAAAACGAACACACCGCCCGCGTTACAAAATTGTTTCTCCCTGACGCAATAGCAGCATATAAAATAGTGAGGGAGCTTCAGTTAACTGGTATAATCACCCAAATCATGACCGGGCATGGGGGGTTCTCCGAATACCTTTGTCGTTTTAGGTGCAAGGAGAGCCCTTCCTGCGTTTGTGATCCCGAATGCGTAGAGTCCGTTCCGCACATCATAGCGGAATGCCCCGTATATGCACGAGAAAGAAATGATATAGAACAGAAAATAGGTATGAATATTGAGGTTGCAAATATACAAAATATAATGAGTAGCAAAAATAGTAAAGACTTTATTGACTTTTGTGTAAAAATAGCTTTAAAAACAGTAAAAAACAATAAAGTAGAATAAGAAAAACATGTTCTAGAAATATAATAAGTATATTTAATAGAAACATGTAATATAAATAGTAAATAAGTGGAAATATAAAGTTATGTATTAAACAAGTAGAATAAGATAAGAAAACAAAATGTTTTGCTAGACACCATATAAATGTAATTCTAAGAAATAATGTATTAAAAATAAAAACTAAGTATAAGAAACAACATGTGCCAATATATTATAAAAATATTTTGTTCCACATGTAACATGTAATAGTGTATAAGAAAATAATAAAAATGTAAAAATAGAATAAGATATATATAAGCAATGTACCTATTAAGAAAAGAACATGTATAAAAATGAAAAAACAATTAACATCGCCTAAGCGGACAAAAAGTCTGCATTGAAAAATTTATTTATACCTGCACCTTAACCTGTAAAGTAGGAAATAAAAAGTTAGTTCAAGTAGGAAAAGTCGGGAAATCCCACCCGCTATAGAGAATGAAAGAGATGAATGAAAGAAAGATATAGTATGTAGAAAGAAAGTGCGAGAGGCATAAAAGCGAGAACTGGTATGAATGAGAATTAGCTAAAATAGACTGCGCCATTACCGGCGGAGGTAATAGAGAGAAAAAAAAAAAAAAAAAAAAAAAAAAAAAAAAAAAAAAAAAAAAAAAAAAACCTAACCTAACCTAACCTAACCTAACCTTTTTTTTTTTTTTTTTTTTTAACGCAGGAAAATCCTCATGGATACCCTACCCCAGCGGGGGCCGAGGTCGGGTTATGCCGGACTCTTACCGACTAAAAACCTGCGGCTTCCGTCTGGACGCACGGAGTCGGGTCACGAGGAGCTTGCGCATTCGTTCGCGGCCCGACAGCGTTGGCCGGCGCTCTGTGCAGCGCCGGCGACGTCCCGAGAGGGAGGGGTCCCTCTCTAGTCGTCCCTCATGAGATGGTGCGCAGGAAGCGCACGCGCCATCTCGAGCCCTGGACCGGAAACGGATTCCCCCGAACCCGCCACCGAAGGCTCATGGGACTGCGGGAGAGGGAGGCTTTCGGCGACGAAAGCCGCCCTCCGGCGTCCCGTGCGACGGCGACGAAGCGGAAGGGAGGATGCATCATCTTCCCTCGCCCTCTCCGCCGCCTCCTTCGCGAGCATTACGGCCTCGCAGAAGGATCGCACCGCCTGCCACGATCTCTCACTCTCGACCATAGCGCGAACCACGGTCGGGAGCGAGATGTCGGCACCCAATACAGAGCCGAGCGCGCTGCGCTCCGCATCCCACGCCGGGCATACCTCCAGCGTGTGCTGGGCCGTCTCATCGAGGCAATCGTCGCAGTGGTGGCACCTGGCAGTCGGTTCCCGACCGATCCGAAACAGGTAACTCCCGAAACAACCATGTCCCGAGAGCACCTGCGTCAGACGGTAGGTCAGGAAACCGTGTCGCCTACCCAACCACTGCTGGAAGACCGGACGAATTGCCTCGATAGTCCAGAGTCCGGCGCTCGAAAGCGCCAGCCTGGACTCCCACGCTTCGGTAGCCCGTTGGCGCAGCTCAGCTCTGTGCCCCTCCTGTTCCTGCAGTGCAGGCGGGTGACCCCTGGCCCGGAGCGCCTCCACGCGCCACTCGTAGAGCGACGCGAGGGCTCTCGCTTCCAGGTCCCAGGGAATAGTACCCGCCAGCACGCAAGATGCCTCACCCGAGATCGTGCGATAACCCCGTACCACCCTGATCGCCATCACCCGCTGGACTCGCGTCAAGCGGGCGATATTGCTGCGACTCAGGGCGCTGCCGGCCCACACAGGGGCACCATACAGGGCCATCGATCTCACGATTCCCGCGTAGAGACGCCGACACGACGTCTCAGGTCCGCCGAGATTCGGCAGCAGCCTTCCCAGGGCCGCAGCCGCCCTCAGCAGCCGAGGCTCAAGGCACTCGAAGTGGGGGCCGAAGTTCCACCGGCTATCCAGGACGAGTCCCAGATAGCGCATCGACGGCCTCACGTCGATGCGGACTCCGGATACGACGATATGGGCACCCCGGGGCGGCGCGTTCCGCGGGCCATGGAAAACCACGGCCTCGGACTTTTCGAGCGCCACCCGCAAACCCAATCGCCGTATGCGGCCCACCACGAATGCCGCGCCGGCGGTGGCGCGCAAGGAAGCATCCCTGTGGCTTTTGCCTCGGGCAGTGACCAAGGTGTCGTCCGCGTAACAGACTACGCCGACACCCGGCACTGTGGCTCCTCGCAGCACCCAGTCGTAGCCGATGTTCCAGAGGAGTGGGCCTAGTACCGACCCCTGAGGAACGCCGCACGACATCTCCCGCCGACACCACCGGTCTCGACCGGGGTATTCCACCGCACGCCCAGACAGGTAGTCCCCGACGACCCGGCGCAGGTACGGAGGAACTCCGTGGAATCGGAGCCCCTCCCTGATGCAGCTCCAGGGGAGGGAGTTAAATGCGTTGGCGATGTCCAGAGACACCGCCAACACGACCTCACCCCGGGCGATCGCGTCCTGCGCCAAGGACTTAACCCGCTGAATCGCGTCTACGGCAGACCTACCCCTGCGGAATCCAAACTGGCAGTCTGCCAGATCCGGTCCGACATCCTCTAGGTGCTCGACGATCCGGGCGGCCACAACTCTCTCAAAGAGTTTGGCGTCCTCGTCGAGCATCACTATCGGGCGGTACGCAGATGGGGATTCCGCCGGACGCCCTTCCTTTCTGAGGAGAACGAGACGGCCTGTCTTCCACCGCTGTGGAACTTGGCCTAGGGCCAGACAGGCGTCGAAAAGTCTCCTCAGACGAGGCTCGAGGGCATCCATGGCCAAGACCAACACCCGGCCGGGTACGCCGTCAGGACCGGGGGCGGTGTTTTTGGCTCGCAGCCGCAACACCGCAGCTCCCAGCTCTCCCGGGGTCACTGACGGCGCCACATCCGGGCCGGGCTCCGCGGCAACCGAAGGCATCATGGGGGGACTGGGATGATCCCCCGTCCGCGGAAACAGGGCCGCAACGACTCTGTCCAGGATTTGCGGCTGGAGACTTCGCGTGAGTGGGGGCGCCCAGGGGCGAAGTTTGCACATCGCCAACCTGTACGGCCTCCCCCACGGGTCGCGGTTCAACGTCCCCAGCAACTCCTCCCTCGCAAGAGCCTTAGCCCTGCCGATCGCTGCCTTCAGCTGCCGCCGGGACTCCTTGAAGGAAGCATGCAGGAGTGCAATCACATCCTCCTCCCGCATCCGCCGCCGCCTGTAATTGGTGTACTGGCGTCGTGCGACCACACAAGCTGCACGCAGTTGCGTGAGCTCGGCGGACCACCAGTACACCTGGGGCTTCGGGGGACGACGCCTGGCTCGGGGCATTGACGCGTCGCAAACCTGCGACAACGCGCCCCGCAACCATTCCGCCTCGTCCTCCACCACCACGGGGCCCACAGGCGCGGACACCCATGATTGCACAATTGCAGCTTCCTTCGCGAGGTCCCTGTCGAGGTGCCTCAACTGCCACCTCGGGCCGTCGTCAACCGGGGGCCGGGAGGGACCAGCTGGATCTGACGGGGATACGGCTGCGAGATCGAACCGAATGTATCGGTGATCACACAACACCGCCGTATCCACCACTCCCCAGTCCCGAACACGGCGCGCCAGGGCGGGACTCGCGAACGTGATGTCCACGATCGACTCGCCCTGGGGTCGCACGCACGTGCTCATCGATCCCCGGTTGAGAAGGGCCAACCCTTGTCCGAGGGCAAACTCCTCCAGTGCCTCGCCAAATACATCCGTTCTGACGGAACCCCAAGCCGTATTCCAGGCATTGAAGTCGCCAGCGAGGAGCACTTGGCGAGGGTGGCATTGGCCGATTAAGGCGCCCACCCGTCCGAGATAAATCTCGAACTCGGCGAGTGTGCGGTTCGGGGAAAAGTAGCCACCGACGACTACAAAATCCTCAAACCACACAGCGACGTATCCCGGACCCTTCGCTACCTTTTCGAAGGGTGGGGAGTTCGCCGCGCCCCATCGGACGATCGCGACGGAGCCGTCAGTGTCCCGAACCCAGTTCGCACCGGGGGGGACATAGTACGGCTCGCAGATCACGGCCACGTCTATCGACCACTCCGCGAAGCTCTGGAACAGGAGGTCCTGAGCTCTGGCGGAGTGTTCGATATTCGCCTGGAGGAATCGGAGCTTGTGGTCCATAACTAGGATTCCATGGCCACAAGTCCGTCCCCGGACACTCCAGCTGAGCTGCCGCTGGCCGACTGCGTTGAGGATGCAGTCGGTGGTGGTAGCCGCCTTTTAGGCCGAGGGGCATGGCACGATTTGCCCCCCAGCCTGTGATCGGCCGGCTTCTTGGCAGCCGCGCACACAGTGCAGTGTGCAGCGGCGGCGTTGCAGTCGCGGGCGACGTGGCCCGGCTTTCCGCAGCGGTAACAATTACTGCTGCGGTCAACCGGACTGCTGCACTGCTCCCGGACGTGCCCGAGTTGCAGGCACCGGAAGCAGCGCAGAGGTCTCGCTTCGAGGAGCGAGACCTTCGCCGAAACCCAGCCGACAAGCAACCGCCTGCCATCAGCCACCTTGTTGGCGGCAGCCACCGGACAGCTCAGCCAGAGCGTGCCCAGACCCGAATTGTCTCGGCGGATTTCGCCAGTCTTGACGGATGCAATTGTGCATCCGCCATTCTTGGCTACAACCGCCGCGACATCTGCAGCGGAGACTGCATCGTCCAACCCGGACACTCGCAGCTCCGCGCATTTGGTGGGCCTGGACACCACCACGTCCTCCCCAAGGGCGGCACGCAGCTTGTCCGCCAATGCGTCCGCCTTGTCGGTGCTAGTAGCACCGGGCACCTCCAGGACCCTAGCCCCGGTGGCGGACACCCTAAACCTGACGGACTCTAGTCCGAGGCTTTGAAGATCGACCTTCTTCTTGGCCTCGGATAGAGCTGCGGCGTAGGTGACGCCCTTCTTCACTGCCTCTGGCTGCAGTTTCACGACCACAGCCAGAGTTCGGGGAGCACGCGGTTTGCGCGCCCGCCTCCGTCCCTTCTTCTGCGGAGCCTGCTGGGAGTCAGGCACCGCAGATTGGCCCTTCCGTGGTTGCGGCGGCAGGGCAGCACTATTTGGTGCCGCCTTTGTACGCCGTCTCGCCACCACATTCCACCCCTCGTCCATGGACGCAGGAGCCGGCGGCAGTGGCCGGGGCTCCCGTTGGGGTGGGGCTGGGGCAGGTTGTTTGGCTTTGGCCTTTCCCTTCTTTCCCTTTTGGGAATTCGGGGATGGGCCGGGGCCAGACCTGCCCTGGGACGTCGGGACCGCTGGTGCCATAGGCTTAGGCTGTGCCTGTGCCTTATCGGCAGCCAGCGGCGGACGGAGGCGGGGTTCGGGTGGCAGCCTCTGCTGCAGCGCCTCGAACCGCGCGTTGACCATCTTGCCCACGCTGAGCATGATGGTCCGCTCCAGCGCCTGCACGACATCGGAGGACGGGGTCGTTGTTGGGCACGACCCCCCGACATTGACAGGTGGCAGCTCCTCTGCCACCCTGTCTGGAGCTCGCCGCAGGTCAGCCCGCAATGCGGCCAACTCGCGGCGAAGATCCTCCAACTCCGTTCGCAGCTGGTCATTGTCCGCCTTATAGCGTTCATTGGCCAGCCGCAAACGGGTCTCCTCCTCCGAAGCGGTGCGCTTCCGGAGCTCACCCAGTGTCTCTGTTATGGAAGAGGCAGCCTCTCTGAGGGCCTTTACAAAGGTGCCCTTCAAGTTCTTGGAGCTGCTGGCTACCTGAGTGATAATGCCCACAGAGCTACGGACTCGCTCCTCGAGCTCCGTAGCGGACACTTCCCCAGGTGCAGAAGCACACTCAGCCGGCGAGCACTGCTTAACTCGTAAAGTACGAGTCTTTCGGGCCGCCTCCTCCAGTTCTTGCTCAGCGCGGAGCTCCATTTCTGCGCGCTGAGCCGCCACCAACTCCGCCTTGGCCTTGGCGAGGCCGACATATTGCCCAGTGGTGGGCGGTCGACCTCTGCCTCGGCGAGCAGTTGATACCTTCGGAGCCTTCACAGGCTCCGACGCAGAGCCACTATCCTCGTCGGATGTGGTCCCCCTCGCGGAACGGCTGCGCTTGCGCCGCCAGAACCGCCCGGTTCCTTCGGAACCCTCTTCTAAGCTCATCACCGAGCCGGAGCTGAGCTCCTCGGTGAGAGTTTCGCCGCCCGTCTCGGGCCTTTCATCTACTCCGCCCGTCTCAGGCTCAACGTCTTTTTTTGGGGTTTTTGGTTTATCCATACTGTTCCCACGAGTATGGGGGATATAAAAAGTCCACCAGGGAAGTGCCCCCTGTTCCCTGGTAACTCAAATACTGTGCGGGGTCGAGTGGTCCCGCACAGGTGGCCGCTCGCGGGCAGACTTATCCCAGCCTGCCACCTCAACGAGGCAGCCGAACGCCGTCGCAAGGCCCATAAAGGGCGCCCCAACGTTCGGCCTTTGGGGATTTTTTATAGAGGTTTACTCCTCGCGGACCGGGCGGTTAAGCCAAGTCCACCGTTCCGTCAAAGCCGCGAGACATGATCCACGACACTTTGACGGTTTACGGGTTCGGTGACGGTGACAAGTAAATGCCTACGCGACGGCAGTGTGAGTGCACGCCACGCCCGTCACCCTTGACCCGGGCAAATACCCCGACAGTCAACCCCTCCCTGGCCCGAGCAAATACTCCGACAGCCAGAACAACGAAGTACAACTGCCGCCCGATACGGAACAGACGCAGTGTACTGACGAGGTGCCACTGCCGCCCAATATGGGACAGACGCAAGGCACCTCAACCACCAGAGAGCACCCTGCCGCCCACTATGGGTCAGACACAGGGTGCCGACGAGGCAAGACTGCCGCCCGATACGGGACAGACACAGCCCACCCCAACCACCAAAAGGTACCCCGCCGCCCACTATGGGTCAGACGCAGGGTACCGACGAAGCACGACTGCCATCCCATTGGGGACAGACAAGTCGCACCCCAACCACCGAAGGATACCCTGCCGCCCACTATGGGTCAGACACAGGGCACCGACGAAGCAGACTGCCGCCCGATACGGGACAGACGCAGCCCACCCCAACCACCAAAGGGCACCCTGCCGCCCACTATGGGTCAGACACAGGGCACCGACGAAGCACGACTGCCGCCCGATACGGGACAGACGCAGCGCGCCCCAACCAGAGGAATGTTTTGGCTTCGCCCGTTGCTGGATTGCAACGGGTTACTGAGCCCCCCCGCCACGACAAGGCACATTCCAATTCGGGGGGGAACCTAACCTAACCTAACCTAACCTAACCTAACCTAACCTAACCTTTTTTTTTTTTTTTTTTTTTTTCGGGGGGGAAAATGCGTTACGCATACCACCCGGGCGCAGGGGGCACCCGAGTGGTTATGTGGGACTCCCGTATAGGCTAATGAGACCCACGGTATACCCACTAAAAACCCCCCCATCTTCCTCCTCGCCGCCTTGTGACGGGGCCACGGGAACGCTCTCGCACACATCCGCGACCCCGCCGGCGGCAGCCGCCCACAAGCGGCTCCATCGCCACAGCCCGAAGGCCCTCCACGACGGGCGCACCAGATGTTAAGGTGCGCCTCCCTCCTCGGCCTCCACCAGTACTGTAGCAGACTCCCCCCAAGTCTGCTACTACGAGGCCATGGGTACCAGATAACTGGTACCCGGTGGCAGATCGGGTCTGTGGTTCTGCCACCCACCACACCTCGGCCGCAGAGGATAGGGCAAGCGGCGCACCGCAATACCGACATGCCTCTTCCTCTGCGGCCCCACCAGTGCCGTTTCACGGAACGGCCCCGCCGGTTCGCAGGGGGTAGGGAGAGTGACGCACCGTAATACCAACACGCCTCTCCCCCTGCGATCCCTCCACGGCCGCAGAAGATAGGGAGAACGGCGCACCGTAATACCGGCACTCCTCTTCTTCTGCGGTCCCATCTCCTAGCGCGTCCACAGCGGACTTCTTCAGCCCGCTGGGAGCGCCCTCCTCGGGCCAGCCGGCGGCCCCAACAGGCCGGCCCTGGTTGCCTCTTAGTTCACCGTGGGTGACCAGTCCACGGTTACTAAGCCCCCCCGCCACGGCAAGGCGGGCAACCATCGGGGGGGAACCTAACCTAACCTAACCTTTTTTTTTTTTTTTTTTAACGCAGGAAAATCCTCATGGATACCCTACCCCAGCGGGGGCCGAGGTCGGGTTATGCCGGACTCTTACCGACTAAAAACCTGCGGCTTCCGTCTGGACGCACGGAGTCGGGTCACGAGGAGCTTGCGCATTCGTTCGCGACCCGACAGCGTTGGCCGGCGCTCTGTGCAGCGCCGGCGACGTCCCGAGAGGGAGGGGTCCCTCTCTAGTCGTCCCTCATGAGATGGTGCGCAGGAAGCGCACGCGCCATCTCGAGCCCTGGACCGGAGGCGGATTCCCCCGAACCCGCCAACGAAGGCTCATGGGACTGCGGGAGAGGGAGGCTTTCGGCGACGAAAGCCGCCCTCCGGCGTCCCGTGCGACGGCGACGAAGCGGAAGGGAGGATGCATCATCTTCCCTAGCCCTCTCCGCCGCCTCCTTCGCGAGCATTACGGCCTCGCAGAAGGATCGCACCGCCTGCCACGATCTCTCACTCTCGACCATAGCGCGAACCACGGTCGGGAGCGAGATGTCGGCACCCAATACAGAGCCGAGCGCGCTGCGCTCCGCATCCCACGCCGGGCACACCTCCAGCGTGTGCTGGGCCGTCTCGTCGAGGCAATCGTCGCAGTGGTGGCACCTGGCAGTCGGTTCCCGACCGATCCGAAACAGGTAACTCCCGAAACAACCATGTCCCGAGAGCACCTGCGTCAGACGGTAGGTCAGGAAACCGTGTCGCCTACCCAACCACTGCTGGAAGACCGGACGAATTGCCTCGATAGTCCAGAGTCCGGCGCTCGAAAGCGCCAGCCTGGACTCCCACGCTTCGGTAGCCCGTTGGCGCAGCTCAGCTCTGTGCCCCTCCTGTTCCTGCAGTGCAGGCGGGTGACCCCTGGCCCGGAGCGCCTCCACGCGCCACTCGTAGAGCGACGCGAGGGCTCTCGCTTCCAGGTCCCAGGGAATAGTACCCGCCAGCACGCAAGATGCCTCACCCGAGATCGTGCGATAACCCCGTACCACCCTGATCGCCATCACCCGCTGGACTCGCGTCAAGCGGGCGACATTGCTGCGAGTCAGGGCGCTGCCGGCCCACACAGGGGCACCATACAGGGCCATCGATCTCACGATTCCCGCGTAGAGACGCCGACACGACGTCTCAGGTCCGCCGAGATTCGGCAGCAGCCTTCCCAGGGCCGCAGCCGCCCTCAGCAGCCGAGGCTCAAGGCACTCGAAGTGGGGGCCGAAGTTCCACCGGCTATCCAGGACGAGTCCCAGATAGCGCATCGACGGCCTCACGTCGATGCGGACTCCGGATACGACGATATGGGCACCCCGGGGCGGCGCATTCCGCGGGCCATGGAACACCACGGCCTCGGACTTTTCGAGCGCCACCCGCAAACCCAATCGTCGTATGCGGCCCACCACGAATGCCGCGCCGGCGGTGGCGCGCAAGGAAGCATCCCTGTGGCTTTTGCCTCGGGCAGTGACCAAGGTGTCGTCCGCGTAACAGACTACGCCGACACCCGGCACTGTGGCTCCTCGCAGCACCCAGTCGTAGCCGATGTTCCAGAGGAGTGGGCCTAGTACCGACCCCTGAGGAACGCCGCACGACATCTCCCGCCGACACCACCGGTCTCGACCGGGGTATTCCACCGCACGCCCAGACAGGTAGTCCCCGACGACCCGGCGCAGGTACGGAGGAACTCCGTGGAATCGGAGCCCCTCCCTGATGCAGCTCCAGGGGAGGGAGTTAAATGCGTTAGCGATGTCCAGAGACACCGCCAACACGACCTCACCCCGGGCGATCACGTCCTGCGCCAAGGACTTAACCCGCTGAATCGCGTCTACGGCAGACCTACCCCTGCGGAATCCAAACTGGCAGTCTGCCAGATCCGGTCCGACATCCTCTAGGTGCTCGACGATCCGGGCGGCCACAACTCTCTCAAAGAGTTTGGCGTCCTCGTCGAGCATCACTATCGGGCGGTACGCAGATGGGGATTCCGCCGGACGCCCTTCCTTTCTGAGGAGAACGAGACGACCTGTCTTCCACCGCTGTGGAACCTGGCCTAGGGCCAGACAGGCGTCGAAAAGTCTTCTCAGACGAGGCTCGAGGGCATCCATGGCCAAGACCAACACCCGGCCGGGTACGCCGTCAGGACCGGGGGCGGTGTTTTTGGCTCGCAGCCGCAACACCGCAGCTCCCAGCTCTCCCGGGGTCACTGACGGCGCCACATCCGGGCCGGGCTCCGCGGCAACCGAAGGCATCATGGGGGGACTGGGATGGTCCCCCGTCCGCGGAAACAGGGCCGCAACGACTCTGTCCAGGATTTGCGGCTGGAGACTTCGCGTGAGTGGGGGCGCCCAGGGGCGAAGTTTGCACATCGCCAACCTGTACGGCCTCCCCCACGGGTCGCGGTTCAACGTCCCCAGCAACTCCTCCCTCGCAAGAGCCTTAGCCCTGCCGATCGCTGCCTTCAGCTGCCGCCGGGACTCCTTGAAGGAAGCATGCAGGAGTGCAATCACATTCTCCTCCCGCATCCGCCGCCGCCTGTAATTGGTGTACTGGCGTCGTGCGACCACACAAGCTGCACGCAGTTGCGTGAGCTCGGCGGACCACCAGTACACCTGGGGCTTCGGGGGACGACGCCTGGCTCGGGGCATTGACGCGTCGCAAACCTGCGACAACGCGCCCCGCAACCATTCCGCCTCGTCCTCCACCACCACGGGGCCCACAGGCGCGGACACCCATGATTGCACAATTGCAGCTTCCTTCGCGAGGTCCCTGTCGAGGTGCCTCAACTGCCACCTCGGGCCGTCGTCAACCGGGGGCCGGAAGGGACCGGCTGGATCTGACGGGGATACGGCTGCGAGATCGAACCGAATGTATCGGTGATCACACAACACCGCCGTATCCACCACTCCCCAGTCCCGAACACGGCGCGCCAGGGCGGGACTCGCGAACGTGATGTCCACGATCGACTCGCCCTGGGGTCGCACGCACGTGCTCATCGATCCCCGGTTGAGAAGGGCCAACCCTTGTCCGAGGGCAAACTCCTCCAGTGCCTCGCCAAATACATCCGTTCTGACGGAACCCCAAGCCGTATTCCAGGCATTGAAGTCGCCAGCGAGGAGCACTTGGCGAGGGTGGCATTGGCCGATTAAGGCGCCCACCCGTCCGAGATAAATCTCGAACTCGGCGAGTGTGCGGTTCGGGGAAAAGTAGCCACCGACGACTACAAAATCCTCAAACCACACAGCGACGTATCCCGGACCCTTCGCTACCTTTTCGAAGGGTGGGGAGTTCGCCGCGCCCCATCGGACGATCGCGACGGAGCCGTCATTGTCCCGAACCCAGTTCGCACCGGGGGGGACATAGTACGGCTCGCAGATCACGGCCACGTCTATCGACCACTCCGCAAAGCTCTGGAACAGGAGGTCCTGAGCTCTGGCGGAGTGTTCGATATTCGCCTGGAGGAATCGGAGCTTGTGGTCCATAACTAGGATTCCATGGCCACAAGTCCGTCCCCGGACACTCCAGCTGAGCTGCCGCTGGCCGACTGCGTTGAGGATGCAGTCGGTGGTGGTAGCCGCCTTTTAGGCCGAGGGGCATGGCACGATTTGCCCCCCAGCCTGTGATCGGCCGGCTTCTTGGCAGCCGCGCACACAGTGCAGTGTGCAGCGGCGGCGTTGCAGTCGCGGGCGACGTGGCCCGGCTTTCCGCAGCGGTAACAATTACTGCTGCGGTCAACCGGACTGCTGCACTGCTCCCGGACGTGCCCGAGTTGCAGGCACCGGAAGCAGCGCAGAGGTCTCGCTTCGAGGAGTGAGACCTTCGCCGACACCCACCCGACAAGCAACCGCCTGCCATCAGCCACCTTATTGGCGGCAGCCACCGGGCAGCTCAGCCAGAGCGTGCCCAGACCCGATTTGTCGAGGCGGACCTCGCCAGTCTTGATGGACGCAATTGGGCATCCACCAATTCCGGCCACCGCCGCCGCGACATCTGCAGCGGAAACTGCGTCGTCCAACCCGGACACGCGCAGTTCCGCGCACTTCGTGGGCCTGGACACGGCCACGCTCTCCCCAAGGGCGGCCCGCAACTTCTCTGCCAGAGCGTACGCCTTTTCGGTGTTTGAGGCACCGGGAATCTCTAGGATTCTGGCTCCTGTGGCGGACACTCTGAAATTGACAGAGTCAATGCCGAGGCTTCGAAGATCGACCTTCTTCTTGGCCTCGGCCAGAGTTGCGGCGTAGGTGACGCCCTTTTGAACCGCCTCCGGCTGCAGCTTTAACACTACAGCCAAGGACCGGGGAGGGCGCGGCTTGCGCCTCCGCTGTCGTCCCTTCTTGGTCTGCGGAGCCTGCTGGGAGACAGGTACCGCAGACTGGGCCCTCCGTGGTTGAGACGGCAGGGCAGCACTCTTTGGTGCCGCCTTTGGACGCCGTCTCACCACCACATTCCACCCCTCGTCCATAGACGCAGGAGCCGGCGGCAGTGGCCGGGGCTCCCGTTGGGGTGGGGCTGGGGCAGGTTGTTTGGCTTTGGCCTTTCCCTTCTTTCCCTTTTGGGACTTCGGGGATGGGCCGGGGCCAGACCTGCCCTGGGACGTCGGGACCGCTGGTGCCACAGGCTTAGGCTGGGGGGCAGCCTTGGCCTTGTCGGCAGCCAGTGGTGGGCGGAGGCGCGGTTCGGGCAGCAGCCTCTGCTGCAAGCCCTCGAACCGAGCGTCGAGCATCTTGCCCACACTGAGCAAGATGCTCCGCTCCAGCTCCTGCGCCTTGTCGGAGGACGGGGTCGGCGTTTGGCACGACCCCCCGACATTGACACGTGGCATTTCCTCTGCCACCCTGTCTGGGGCACGCCGCATGTCAGCCCGTAATGCGGCCAACTCGCGGCGTAGCTCCACCAACTCCGCAGCTGGTCATTGTCCGCTTTGTAGCGGTCATTGGCCAGCCGCAGACGGGTCAGCTCCTCCGACGCGGTGCGCTGGTGGAGCTCACCTACCAGCTCCTTAATGGAGGAGGCAGCATCTCGAAGAGCCTTAACATACGTCCCCTTAAGGTTCTTCGAGGTGCTCGCCACTTGGGTGATGACCTCGACGGAGCTCATCACTCGAGCTTCCAAGTCCGTCGCCGAGGTCTCATCCACTGCGGTACTCGCAATCTCCGGCGAGCCGGGTTTGGCTCTAGCCGTGCGGATTTTGCGAGCCGCCTCCTCCACTTCCTGCTCAGCGCGGAGCTCCATCTCCGCGCGCTGAGCCGCCACCAATTCCGCCTTGGCTTTGGCGAGGCCGACGTATTGCCCAGTGGTGGGCGGTCGGCCTCTGCCTCGGCGGGCGGTAGAAACCTTCGGAGCCTTTACAGGCTCCGACGCAGAGCTACTGTCCTCGTCGGACGTAGCATCTCTGGCGGAATGGCTGCGTTTCCGCTGCCACAGCCGCCCTTGAGTCCCTAGAGACTCCGCGACACTCATCGCCGATCCAGAGCTAAGCTCCTCGGCAAGAGAACTGTCCCCTTCTGAACCCGTTTTACGACCGGGTTCGCAGTCGGCTTGATCAGTAAAAGTCCGTGTAACATTGCAAGGGTCGTGTTTACGAAGACCAGCGCGTTGCTGGTCTACGGAGCAATTGTTGCCCCCCCCAGAGTACGAGGGGCGGCCCTCCACCGAGGTGGAGGGGTGGGATTTCCCGGCCTGAGCCGACGTACCCACCTGGGGACCATATTGGCAATTGCTGTTTTCCATCATTCATTCACCGATGACTCCACATCGTCGGCCCATTTTTTCAGGGGTTGGGCTCCCCTGTCAGGTGTCACTGCCGCCGGTTACCGGACAGACGCAGTGCACCCCAATCCCCCCAGCGAGGTATCCCTGCCGCCCATTATGGGTCAGACGCAGGAAACCGACGAGGCGCAACTGCCGCCCGATACGGGACAGACGCAATGCACCTCAACCACCAGTGAGCACCCTGCCGCCCACTATGGGTCAGACACAGGGTGCCGACGAGGCACGACTGCCGCCCGATACGGGACAGACGCAGCGCACCCCAACCACCAAAAGGTACCCCGCCGCCCATTATGGGTCAGACGCAGGGCACCGACGAAGCACGACTGCCATCCCATTGGGGACAGACAAGTCGCACCCCAACCACCGAAATATACCCTGCCGCCCACTATGGGTCAGACACAGGGCATCGACGAAGCAGACTGCCGCCCGATACGGGACAGACGCAGCCCACCCCAACCACCAAAGGGCACCCTGCCGCCCACTATGGGTCAGACACAGGGCACCGACGAAGCACGACTGCCGCCCGATACGGGACAGACGCAGCGCGCCCCAACCAGAGGAATGTTTTGGCTTCGCCCGTTGCTGGATTGCAACGGGTTACTGAGCCCCCCCGCCACGGCAAGGCACATTCCAATTCGGGGGGGAACCTAACCTAACCTTTTTTTTTTTTTTTTTTTTTTTTTAACGCAGGAAAATCCTCATGGATACCCTACCCCAGCGGGGGCCGAGGTCGGGTTATGCCGGACTCTTACCGACTAAAAACCTGCGGCTTCCGTCTGGACGCACGGAGTCGGGTCACGAGGAGCTTGCGCATTCGTTCGCGACCCGACAGCGTTGGCCGGCGCTCTGTGCAGCGCCGGCGACGTCCCGAGAGGGAGGGGTCCCTCTCTAGTCGTCCCTCATGAGATGGTGCGCAGGAAGCGCACGCGCCATCTCGAGCCCTGGACCGGAGGCGGATTCCCCCGAACCCGCCAACGAAGGCTCATGGGACTGCGGGAGAGGGAGGCTTTCGGCAACGAAAGCCGCCCTCCGGCGTCCCGTGCGACGGCGACGAAGCGGAAGGGAGGATGCATCATCTTCCCTCGCCCTCTCCGCCGCCTCCTTCGCGAGCATTACGGCCTCGCAGAAGGATCGCACCGCCTGCCACGATCTCTCACTCTCGACCATAGCGCGAACCACGGTCGGGAGCGAGATGTCGGCACCCAATACAGAGCCGAGCGCGCTGCGCTCCGCATCCCACGCCGGGCACACCTCCAGCGTGTGCTGGGCCGTCTCGTCGAGGCAATCGTCGCAGTGGTGGCACCTGGCATTCGGTTCCCGACCGATCCGAAACAGGTAACTCCCGAAACAACCATGTCCCGAGAGCACCTGAGTCAGACGGTAGGTCAGGAAACCGTGTCGCCTACCCAACCACTGCTGGAAGACCGGACGAATTGCCTCGATAGTCCAGAGTCCGGCGCTCGAAAGCGCCAGCCTGGACTCCCACGCTTCGGTAGCCCGTTGGCGCAGCTCAGCTCTGTGCCCCTCCTGTTCCTGCAGTGCAGGCGGGTGACCCCTGGCCCGGAGCGCCTCCACGCGCCACTCGTAGAGCGACGCGAGGGCTCTCGCTTCCAGGTCCCAGGGAATAGTACCCGCCAGCACGCAAGATGCCTCACCCGAGATCGTGCGATAACCCCGTACCACCCTGATCGCCATCACCCGCTGGACTCGCGTCAAGCGGGCGATATTGCTGCGACTCAGGGCGCTGCCGGCCCACACAGGGGCACCATACAGGGCCATCGACCTCACGATTCCCGCGTAGAGACGCCGACACGACGTCTCAGGTCCGCCGAGATTCGGCAGCAGCCTTCCCAGGGCCGCAGCCGCCCTCAGCAGCCGAGGCTCAAGGCACTCGAAGTGGGGGCCGAAGTTCCACCGGCTATCCAGGACGAGTCCCAGATAGCGCATCGACGGCCTCACGTCGATGCGGACTCCGGATACGACGATATGGGCACCCCGGGGCGGCGCGTTCCGCGGGCCATGGAAAACCACGGCCTCGGACTTTTCGAGCGCCACCCGCAAACCCAATCGCCGTATGCGGCCCACCACGAATGCCGCGCCGGCGGTGGCGCGCAAGGAAGCATCCCTATGGCTTTTGCCTCGGGCAGTGACCAAGGTGTCGTCCGCGTAACAGACTACGCCGACACCCGGCACTGTGGCTCCTCGCAGCACCCAGTCGTAGCCGATGTTCCAGAGGAGTGGGCCTAGTACCGACCCCTGAGGAACGCCGCACGACATCTCCCGCCGACACCACCGGTCTCGACCGGGGTATTCCACCGCACGCCCAGACAGGTAGTCCCCGACGACCCGGCGCAGGTACGGAGGAACTCCGTGGAATCGGAGCCCCTCCCTGATGCAGCTCCAGGGGAGGGAGTTAAATGCGTTGGCGATGTCCAGAGACACCGCCAACACGACCTCACCCCGGGCGATCGCGTCCTGCGCCAAGGACTTAACCCGCTGAATCGCGTCTACGGCAGACCTACCCCTGCGGAATCCAAACTGGCAGTCTGCCAGATCCGGTCCGACATCCTCTAGGTGCTCGACGATCCGGGCGGCCACAACTCTCTCAAAGAGCTTGGCGTCCTCGTCGAGCATCACTATCGGGCGGTACGCAGATGGGGATTCCGCCGGACGCCCTTCCTTTCTGAGGAGAACGAGACGGCCTGTCTTCCACCGCTGTGGAACCTGGCCTAGGGCCAGACAGGCGTCGAAGAGACTCCTCAGGCGAGGCTCGAGGGCATCCATGGCCAAGACCAACACCCGGCCGGGTACGCCGTCAGGACCAGGGGCGGTGTTTTTGGCTCGCAGCCGCAACACCGCAGCTCCCAGCTCTCCCGGGGTCACTGATGGCGCCACATCCGGGCCGGGCTCCGCGGCAACCGAAGGCATCATGGGGGGACTGGGATGGTCCCCCGTCCGCGGAAACAGGGCCGCAACGACTCTGTCCAGGATTTGCGGCTGGAGACTTCGCGTGAGTGGGGCGCCCAGGGGCGAAGTTTGCACATCGCCAACCTGTACGGCCTCCCCCACGGGTCGCGGTTCAACGTCCCCAGCAACTCCTCCCTCGCAAGAGCCTTAGACCTGCCGATCGCTGCCTTCAGCTGCCGCCGGGACTCCTTGAAGGAAGCATGCAGGAGTGCAATCACATCCTCCTCCCGCATCCGCCGCCGCCTGTAATTGGTGTACTGGCGTCGTGCGACCACACAAGCTGCACGCAGTTGCGTGAGCTCAGCGGACCACCAGTACACCTGGGGCTTCGGGGGACGACGCCTGGCTCGGGGCATTGACGCGTCGCAAACCTGCGACAACGCGCCCCGCAACCATTCCGCCTCGTCCTCCACCACCACGGGGCCCACAGGCGCGGACACCCACGATTGCACAATTGCAGCTTCCTTCGCGAGGTCCCTGTCGAGGTGCCTCAACTGCCACCTCGGGCCGTCGTCAACCGGGGGCCGGAAGGGACCGGCTGGATCTGACGGGGATACGGCTGCGAGATCGAACCGAATGTATCGGTGATCACACAACACCGCCGTATCCACCACTCCCCAGTCCCGAACACGGCGCGCCAGGGCGGGACTCGCGAACGTGATGTCCACGATCGACTCGCCCTGGGGTCGCACGCACGTGCTCATCGATCCCCGGTTGAGAAGGGCCAACCCTTGTCCGAGGGCAAACTCCTCCAGTGCCTCGCCAAATACGTCCGTTCTGACGGAACCCCAAGCCGTATTCCAGGCATTGAAGTCGCCAGCGAGGAGCACTTGGCGAGGGTGGCATTGGCCGATTAAGGCGCCCACCCGTCCGAGATAAATCTCGAACTCGGCGAGTGTGCGGTTCGGGGAAAAGTAGCCACCGACGACTACAAAATCCTCAAACCACACAGCGACGTATCCCGGACCCTTCGCTACCTTTTCGAAGGGTGGGGAGTTCGCCGCGCCCCATCGGACGATCGCGACGGAGCCGTCATTGTCCCGAACCCAGTTCTCACCGGGGGGAACATAGTACGGCTCGCAGATCACGGCCACGTCTATCGACCACTCCGCGAAGCTCTGGAACAGGAGGTCCTGAGCTCTGGCGGAGTGTTCGATATTCGCCTGGAGGAATCGGAGCTTGTGGTCCATTACTAGGATTCCATGGCCACAAGTCCGTCCCCGGACACTCCAGCTGAGCTGCCGCTGGCCGACTGCGTTGAGGATGCAGTCGGTGGTGGTAGCCGCCTTTTAGGCCGAGGGGCATGGCACGATTTGCCCCCCAGCCTGTGATCGGCCGGCTTCTTGGCTGCCGCGCACACAGTGCAGTGTGCAGCGGCGGCGCTGCAGTCGCGGGCGAGGTGGCCCGGCTTTCCGCAGCGGTAGCAATTACTGCTGCGGTCAACCGGACTGCTGCACTGCTCCCGGACGTGCCCGAGTTGAAGGCACCGGAAGCAGCGCAGAGGTCTCGCTTCGAGGAGCGAGACCTTCGCCGACACCCAACCGACTAGCAGTTGCCTGCCATCAGCCACCTTGTTGGCGGCAGCCACCGGGCAGCTCAGCCAGAGCGTGCCCAGGCCCGAATTGTCTCGACGGATTTCACCAGTCTTGACGGATGCAATTGTGCATCCGCCGATCCTGGCTACGACCGCCGCGACATCTGCAGCGGAGACTGCATCGTCCAAACCGGACACTCGCAGCTCCGCGCATTTGGTGGGCCTGGACACCACCACGTCCTCCCCAAGGGCGTCACGCAGCTTGTCCGCCAATGCGTCCGCCTTGTCGGTGCTGGTAGCACCGGGCACCTCCAGGACCCTAGCCCCGGTGGCGGACACCCTAAACTTGACGGACTCTATTCCGAGGCTTTGAAGATCGACCTTCTTCTTGGCCTCGGATAGAGCTGCGGCGTAGGTGACGCCCTTCTTCACTGCCTCTGGCTGCAGTTTCAAAACCACAGCCAGAGTTCGGGGAGCACGCGGTTTGCGCGCCCGCCTCCGTCCCTTCTTCTGCGGAGCCTGCTGGGAGTCAGGCACCGCAGATTGGCCCCTCCGTGGTTGCGGCGGCAGGGCAGCACTGTTTGGTACCACCTTTGTACGCCGTCTCGCCACCACGTTCCACCCCTCGTTCATGGACGCAGGAGCCGGCGGCAGTGGCCGGGGCTCCCGTTGGGGTGGGGCTGGGGCAGGTTGTTTGGCTTTGGCCTTTCCCTTCTTTCCCTTTTGGGACTTCGGGGATGGGCCGGGGCCAGACCTGCCCTGGGACGTCGGCACCGCTGGTGCCACAGGCTTAGGCTGGGAGGCAGCCTTTGCCTTATCGGCAGCCAGCGGCGGACGGAGGCGTGGTTCGGGCGGCAGCCTCTGCTGCAGCGCCTCGAACCGCGCGTTGACCATCTTGCCCACGCTGAGCATGATGGTCCGCTCCAACATCTGCACCATATCGGAGGACGGGGTCGTAGTTGGGCATGACCCCCCGACACTGACAGGTGGCAGCTCCTCTGCCACCCTGTCCGGAGCTCGCCGCATCTCGGCACGTACTTCGGCCAGTTCGCGGCGGAGCTCCGCCAACTCCACTCGCAGCTGGGCGTTGTCCGCTTTGAAGCGGTCGTTGGCCAGCCGCAGACGTGTCAGCTCCTCCGACGCAGTGCGTTTTTGGAGCTCTCCAAGCACCTCAGCAATTGAGGAGGCAGCATCTCGCAAGGCCTTGACGTAGGTACCTTTAAGGTTTTTAGAGGTACCTGCGACCTGCGAGATTACCGCCACCGAACTGCGGACCCGCTCCTCAAGTTCCGAAGCTGGGACCTCCTCAGCTGCAGCACCAAGGTTCACCGGCGAGCTAGGCTTAGCTCGAGCCACGCGAACCTTTTGGGCTGCCTCCTCCACCTCTTGCTCAGCGCGGAGTTCCATTGCCGCGCGCTGAGCCGCCACCAACTCTGCCTTGGCCTTGGCGAGGCCGACGTATTGCCCAGTTGTGGGCGGTCGACCTCTGCCTCGGCGGGCAGTAGACACCTTCGGAGCCTTAACAGGCTCCGACGCGGAGCCACTGTCCTCATCAGACGTGGTCCCCCTCGCGGAACGGCTGCGCTTGCGCCGCCAGAACCGCCCGGCCCTTTCGGACCCTTCGTCCAAGCTCATCCCCGAGCCGGAGCTGAGCTCCTCGGGGAGAGCATTCTGCCCCCTCGAACCTAATTTGCGACCGGGTTCGCGGTCGGATACTCCGCCCGTCGCGGGCCTAACATCTTCTCCGCCCGTCTCAGGCACAACGTCTGGGTTTGGGATTAGATTCTCCATACAGTTCCCACGAGTATGGGGGAAATATTCGGTCCACCAAGGGAGTGCCCCCTGTCCCCTGGTAACTCTAATACTGTGCGGGGTCGAGTGGTCCCGCACAGGTGGCCGCTCGCGGGCAGACTTCTCCCAGCCTGCCACCTCAACGAGGCAGCCGAACGCCGTCGCAAGGCCCATAAAGGGCGCCTCAACGTTCGGCCTTTGGGGATTTTTTATAGAGGTTTACTCCTCGCGGACCGGGCGGTTAAGCCAAGTCCACCGTTCCGTCAAAGCCGCGAGACATGATCCACGACACTTTGACGGTTTACGGGTTCGGTGACGGTGACAATTTAATGTCTACGCGACGGCAGTATTAGTGCACGCCACGCCCGTCACCCTTGACCCGGGCAAATACCCCGACAGTCAACCCCTCCCTGGCCCGAGCAAATACTCCGACAGCCAGAACAACGAAGTACAACTGCCGCCCGATACGGAACAGACGCAGTGTACTGACGAGGTGCCACTGCCGCCCAATATGGGACAGACGCAAGGCACCTCAACCACCAGAGAGCACCCTGCCGCCCACTATGGGTCAGACACAGGGTGCCGACGAGGCACGACTGCCGCCCGATACGGGACAGACGCAGCGCACCCCAACCACCAAAAGGTACCCCGCCGCCCATTATGGGTCAGACGCGGGGTACCGACGAAGCAGACTGCCGCCCGATACGGGACAGACGCAGCCCGCCCCAACCACCAAAGTGCGCCCTGCCGCCCATTATGGGTCAGACACAGGGCACCGACGAAGCAGACTGCCGCCCGATACGGGACAGACGCAGCCCACCCCAACCACCAAAGGGCACCCTGCCGCCCACTATGGGTCAGACACAGGGCACCGACGAAGCACGACTGCCGCCCGATACGGGACAGACGCAGCGCGCCCCAACCAGAGGAATGTTTTGGCTTCGCCCGTTGCTGGATTGCAACGGGTTACTGAGCCCCCCCGCCACGGCAAGGCACATTCCAATTCGGGGGGGAACCTAACCTAACCTAACCTAACCTAACCTAACCTAACCTAACCTAACCTAACCTAACCTAACCTAACCTAACCTAACCTAACCATATATCACAAATACATATATTATATTGAGTTTTTGCTGGCCGATTTTCGAGATTTTTGTATTGAAATTTGTGTTTTATTGACGCCGTCCTTTTTATAAGGTTGCGGTGAAATTTTCTTTTTGGAATCTCGTGGAAGTCCCGGAAAACTCGTTTTTCGATAAAAATTTTATAAGACAAAATACCGTTCTGACCGGTTCTAATAGGTATTAGTGAATAATATTGTGTATTTAGGTTTTTGCTGTTCCGAGAAGGGTAAATAACACCTTTTGGTTCATCGTTGTAGACGGAAAATTACATTTTTCCTTTGTTTTTCATATAAAATAGTAGTTTTTTGGTAGTTTTTATTTTCAAAATTTTATTAAACACTTTGTTTTGCAAATATTTTTCAAATCCTTATACCATCATCTGCGCCGTGCTCCTGCGCGTCTTTTAAGACACAAAGGAACCTTCCACGGGAAAACGGTGTTGGAAAATTTTGCAAAACTTAGCGTAAATCCGGCATTTTTTGGTTAAAATTAGTGTTTTTCCTTGATATTTTCAAAATTTTCCTTTGCGCATCACCATTTTTTAGTTTCAATAGCCTGCATTTGACCGTCCGCTTCGATTGAGACATCAACCGTCCCGATCGGACGACAAAAACTTCGAAAAATAGAAAAATATCATAGTGCCACGCCCATCAAAAGTCTACCTAAGCGGTGCTGAATTTAGAAAATTATATCACAAATACATATATTATATTGAGTTTTTGCTGGCCGATTTTCGAGATTTTTGTATTGAAATTTGTGTTTTATTGACGCCGTCCTTTTTATAAGGTTGCGGTGAAATTTTCTTTTTGGAATCTCGTGGAAGTCCCGGAAAACTCGTTTTTCGATAAAAATTTTATAAGACAAAATACCGTTCTGACCGGTTCTAATAGGTATTAGTGAATAATATTGTGTATTTAGGTTTTTGCTGTTCCGAGAAGGGTAAATAACACCTTTTGGTTCATCGTTGTAGACGGAAAATTACATTTTTCCTTTGTTTTTCATATAAAATAGTAGTTTTTTGGTAGTTTTTATTTTCAAAATTTTATTAAACACTTTGTTTTGCAAATATTTTTCAAATCCTTATACCATCATCTGCGCCGTGCTCCTGCGCGTCTTTTAAGACACAAAGGAACCTTCCACGGGAAAACGGTGTTGGAAAATTTTGCAAAACTTAGCGTAAATCCGGCATTTTTTGGTTAAAATTAGTGTTTTTCCTTGATATTTTCAAAATTTTCCTTTGCGCATCACCATTTTTTAGTTTCAATAGCCTGCATTTGACCGTCCGCTTCGATTGAGACATCAACCGTCCCGATCGGACGACAAAAACTTCGAAAAATAGAAAAATATCATAGTGCCACGCCCATCAAAAGTCTACCTAAGCGGTGCTGAATTTAGAAAATTATATCACAAATACATATATTATATTGAGTTTTTGCTGGCCGATTTTCGAGATTTTTGTATTGAAATTTGTGTTTTATTGACGCCGTCCTTTTTATAAGGTTGCGGTGAAATTTTCTTTTTGGAATCTCGTGGAAGTCCCGGAAAACTCGTTTTTCGATAAAAATTTTATAAGACAAAATACCGTTCTGACCGGTTCTAATAGGTATTAGTGAATAATATTGTGTATTTAGGTTTTTGCTGTTCCGAGAAGGGTAAATAACACCTTTTGGTTCATCGTTGTAGACGGAAAATTACATTTTTCCTTTGTTTTTCATATAAAATAGTAGTTTTTTGGTAGTTTTTATTTTCAAAATTTTATTAAACACTTTGTTTTGCAAATATTTTTCAAATCCTTATACCATCATCTGCGCCGTGCTCCTGCGCGTCTTTTAAGACACAAAGGAACCTTCCACGCGAAAACGGTGTTGGAAAATTTTGCAAAACTTAGCGTAAATCCGGCATTTTTTGGTTAAAATTAGTGTTTTTCCTTGATATTTTCAAAATTTTCCTTTGCGCATCACCATTTTTTAGTTTCAATAGCCTGCATTTGACCGTCCGCTTCGATTGAGACATCAACCGTCCCGATCGGACGACAAAAACTTCGAAAAATAGAAAAATATCATAGTGCCACGCCCATCAAAAGTCTACCTAAGCGGTGCTGAATTTAGAAAATTATATCACAAATACATATATTATATTGAGTTTTTGCTGGCCGATTTTCGAGATTTTTGTATTGAAATTTGTGTTTTATTGACGCCGTCCTTTTTATAAGGTTGCGGTGAAATTTTCTTTTTGGAATCTCGTGGAAGTCCCGGAAAACTCGTTTTTCGATAAAAATTTTATAAGACAAAATACCGTTCTGACCGGTTCTAATAGGTATTAGTGAATAATATTGTGTATTTAGGTTTTTGCTGTTCCGAGAAGGGTAAATAACACCTTTTGGTTCATCGTTGTAGACGGAAAATTACATTTTTCCTTTGTTTTTCATATAAAATAGTAGTTTTTTGGTAGTTTTTATTTTCAAAATTTTATTAAACACTTTGTTTTGCAAATATTTTTCAAATCCTTATACCATCATCTGCGCCGTGCTCCTGCGCGTCTTTTAAGACACAAAGGAACCTTCCACGGGAAAACGGTGTTGGAAAATTTTGCAAAACTTAGCGTAAATCCGGCATTTTTTGGTTAAAATTAGTGTTTTTCCTTGATATTTTCAAAATTTTCCTTTGCGCATCACCATTTTTTAGTTTCAATAGCCTGCATTTGACCGTCCGCTTCGATTGAGACATCAACCGTCCCGATCGGACGACAAAAACTTCGAAAAATAGAAAAATATCATAGTGCCACGCCCATCAAAAGTCTACCTAAGCGGTGCTGAATTTAGAAAATTATATCACAAATACATATATTATATTGAGTTTTTGCTGGCCGATTTTCGAGATTTTTGTATTGAAATTTGTGTTTTATTGACGCCGTCCTTTTTATAAGGTTGCGGTGAAATTTTCTTTTTGGAATCTCGTGGAAGTCCCGGAAAACTCGTTTTTCGATAAAAATTTTATAAGACAAAATACCGTTCTGACCGGTTCTAATAGGTATTAGTGAATAATATTGTGTATTTAGGTTTTTGCTGTTCCGAGAAGGGTAAATAACACCTTTTGGTTCATCGTTGTAGACGGAAAATTACATTTTTCCTTTGTTTTTCATATAAAATAGTAGTTTTTTGGTAGTTTTTATTTTCAAAATTTTATTAAACACTTTGTTTTGCAAATATTTTTCAAATCCTTATACCATCATCTGCGCCGTGCTCCTGCGCGTCTTTTAAGACACAAAGGAACCTTCCACGGGAAAACGGTGTTGGAAAATTTTGCAAAACTTAGCGTAAATCCGGCATTTTTTGGTTAAAATTAGTGTTTTTCCTTGATATTTTCAAAATTTTCCTTTGCGCATCACCATTTTTTAGTTTCAATAGCCTGCATTTGACCGTCCGCTTCGATTGAGACATCAACCGTCCCGATCGGACGACAAAAACTTCGAAAAATAGAAAAATATCATAGTGCCACGCCCATCAAAAGTCTACCTAAGCGGTGCTGAATTTAGAAAATTATATCACAAATACATATATTATATTGAGTTTTTGCTGGCCGATTTTCGAGATTTTTGTATTGAAATTTGTGTTTTATTGACGCCGTCCTTTTTATAAGGTTGCGGTGAAATTTTCTTTTTGGAATCTCGTGGAAGTCCCGGAAAACTCGTTTTTCGATAAAAATTTTATAAGACAAAATACCGTTCTGACCGGTTCTAATAGGTATTAGTGAATAATATTGTGTATTTAGGTTTTTGCTGTTCCGAGAAGGGTAAATAACACCTTTTGGTTCATCGTTGTAGACGGAAAATTACATTTTTCCTTTGTTTTTCATATAAAATAGTAGTTTTTTGGTAGTTTTTATTTTCAAAATTTTATTAAACACTTTGTTTTGCAAATATTTTTCAAATCCTTATACCATCATCTGCGCCGTGCTCCTGCGCGTCTTTTAAGACACAAAGGAACCTTCCACGGGAAAACGGTGTTGGAAAATTTTGCAAAACTTAGCGTAAATCCGGCA
The DNA here is from genome assembly GCA_923062675.1 of Marasmarcha lunaedactyla. Taxonomy (NCBI): domain Eukaryota; kingdom Metazoa; phylum Arthropoda; class Insecta; order Lepidoptera; family Pterophoridae; genus Marasmarcha; species Marasmarcha lunaedactyla. The sequence goes on from OV281358.1 coordinate 88,865, forward strand.
TTTTTTGGTTAAAATTAGTGTTTTTCCTTGATATTTTCAAAATTTTCCTTTGCGCATCACCATTTTTTAGTTTCAATAGCCTGCATTTGACCGTCCGCTTCGATTGAGACATCAACCGTCCCGATCGGACGACAAAAACTTCGAAAAATAGAAAAATATCATAGTGCCACGCCCATCAAAAGTCTACCTAAGCGGTGCTGAATTTAGAAAATTATATCACAAATACATATATTATATTGAGTTTTTGCTGGCCGATTTTCGAGATTTTTGTATTGAAATTTGTGTTTTATTGACGCCGTCCTTTTTATAAGGTTGCGGTGAAATTTTCTTTTTGGAATCTCGTGGAAGTCCCGGAAAACTCGTTTTTCGATAAAAATTTTATAAGACAAAATACCGTTCTGACCGGTTCTAATAGGTATTAGTGAATAATATTGTGTATTTAGGTTTTTGCTGTTCCGAGAAGGGTAAATAACACCTTTTGGTTCATCGTTGTAGACGGAAAATTACATTTTTCCTTTGTTTTTCATATAAAATAGTAGTTTTTTGGTAGTTTTTATTTTCAAAATTTTATTAAACACTTTGTTTTGCAAATATTTTTCAAATCCTTATACCATCATCTGCGCCGTGCTCCTGCGCGTCTTTTAAGACACAAAGGAACCTTCCACGGGAAAACGGTGTTGGAAAATTTTGCAAAACTTAGCGTAAATCCGGCATTTTTTGGTTAAAATTAGTGTTTTTCCTTGATATTTTCAAAATTTTCCTTTGCGCATCACCATTTTTTAGTTTCAATAGCCTGCATTTGACCGTCCGCTTCGATTGAGACATCAACCGTCCCGATCGGACGACAAAAACTTCGAAAAATAGAAAAATATCATAGTGCCACGCCCATCAAAAGTCTACCTAAGCGGTGCTGAATTTAGAAAATTATATCACAAATACATATATTATATTGAGTTTTTGCTGGCCGATTTTCGAGATTTTTGTATTGAAATTTGTGTTTTATTGACGCCGTCCTTTTTATAAGGTTGCGGTGAAATTTTCTTTTTGGAATCTCGTGGAAGTCCCGGAAAACTCGTTTTTCGATAAAAATTTTATAAGACAAAATACCGTTCTGACCGGTTCTAATAGGTATTAGTGAATAATATTGTGTATTTAGGTTTTTGCTGTTCCGAGAAGGGTAAATAACACCTTTTGGTTCATCGTTGTAGACGGAAAATTACATTTTTCCTTTGTTTTTCATATAAAATAGTAGTTTTTTGGTAGTTTTTATTTTCAAAATTTTATTAAACACTTTGTTTTGCAAATATTTTTCAAATCCTTATACCATCATCTGCGCCGTGCTCCTGCGCGTCTTTTAAGACACAAAGGAACCTTCCACGGGAAAACGGTGTTGGAAAATTTTGCAAAACTTAGCGTAAATCCGGCATTTTTTGGTTAAAATTAGTGTTTTTCCTTGATATTTTCAAAATTTTCCTTTGCGCATCACCATTTTTTAGTTTCAATAGCCTGCATTTGACCGTCCGCTTCGATTGAGACATCAACCGTCCCGATCGGACGACAAAAACTTCGAAAAATAGAAAAATATCATAGTGCCACGCCCATCAAAAGTCTACCTAAGCGGTGCTGAATTTAGAAAATTATATCACAAATACATATATTATATTGAGTTTTTGCTGGCCGATTTTCGAGATTTTTGTATTGAAATTTGTGTTTTATTGACGCCGTCCTTTTTATAAGGTTGCGGTGAAATTTTCTTTTTGGAATCTCGTGGAAGTCCCGGAAAACTCGTTTTTCGATAAAAATTTTATAAGACAAAATACCGTTCTGACCGGTTCTAATAGGTATTAGTGAATAATATTGTGTATTTAGGTTTTTGCTGTTCCGAGAAGGGTAAATAACACCTTTTGGTTCATCGTTGTAGACGGAAAATTACATTTATCCTTTGTTTTTCATATAAAATAGTAGTTTTTTGGTAGTTTTTATTTTCAAAATTTTATTAAACACTTTGTTTTGCAAATATTTTTCAAATCCTTATACCATCATCTGCGCCGTGCTCCTGCGCGTCTTTTAAGACACAAAGGAACCTTCCACGGGAAAACGGTGTTGGAAAATTTTGCAAAACTTAGCGTAAATCCGGCATTTTTTGGTTAAAATTAGTGTTTTTCCTTGATATTTTCAAAATTTTCCTTTGCGCATCACCATTTTTTAGTTTCAATAGCCTGCATTTGACCGTCCGCTTCGATTGAGACATCAACCGTCCCGATCGGACGACAAAAACTTCGAAAAATAGAAAAATATCATAGTGCCACGCCCATCAAAAGTCTACCTAAGCGGTGCTGAATTTAGAAAATTATATCACAAATACATATATTATATTGAGTTTTTGCTGGCCGATTTTCGAGATTTTTGTATTGAAATTTGTGTTTTATTGACGCCGTCCTTTTTATAAGGTTGCGGTGAAATTTTCTTTTTGGAATCTCGTGGAAGTCCCGGAAAACTCGTTTTTCGATAAAAATTTTATAAGACAAAATACCGTTCTGACCGGTTCTAATAGGTATTAGTGAATAATATTGTGTATTTAGGTTTTTGCTGTTCCGAGAAGGGTAAATAACACCTTTTGGTTCATCGTTGTAGACGGAAAATTACATTTTTCCTTTGTTTTTCATATAAAATAGTAGTTTTTTGGTAGTTTTTATTTTCAAAATTTTATTAAACACTTTGTTTTGCAAATATTTTTCAAATCCTTATACCATCATCTGCGCCGTGCTCCTGCGCGTCTTTTAAGACACAAAGGAACCTTCCACGGGAAAACGGTGTTGGAAAATTTTGCAAAACTTAGCGTAAATCCGGCATTTTTTGGTTAAAATTAGTGTTTTTCCTTGATATTTTCAAAATTTTCCTTTGCGCATCACCATTTTTTAGTTTCAATAGCCTGCATTTGACCGTCCGCTTCGATTGAGACATCAACCGTCCCGATCGGACGACAAAAACTTCGAAAAATAGAAAAATATCATAGTGCCACGCCCATCAAAAGTCTACCTAAGCGGTGCTGAATTTAGAAAATTATATCACAAATACATATATTATATTGAGTTTTTGCTGGCCGATTTTCGAGATTTTTGTATTGAAATTTGTGTTTTATTGACGCCGTCCTTTTTATAAGGTTGCGGTGAAATTTTCTTTTTGGAATCTCGTGGAAGTCCCGGAAAACTCGTTTTTCGATAAAAATTTTATAAGACAAAATACCGTTCTGACCGGTTCTAATAGGTATTAGTGAATAATATTGTGTATTTAGGTTTTTGCTGTTCCGAGAAGGGTAAATAACACCTTTTGGTTCATCGTTGTAGACGGAAAATTACATTTTTCCTTTGTTTTTCATATAAAATAGTAGTTTTTTGGTAGTTTTTATTTTCAAAATTTTATTAAACACTTTGTTTTGCAAATATTTTTCAAATCCTTATACCATCATCTGCGCCGTGCTCCTGCGCGTCTTTTAAGACACAAAGGAACCTTCCACGGGAAAACGGTGTTGGAAAATTTTGCAAAACTTAGCGTAAATCCGGCATTTTTTGGTTAAAATTAGTGTTTTTCCTTGATATTTTCAAAATTTTCCTTTGCGCATCACCATTTTTTAGTTTCAATAGCCTGCATTTGACCGTCCGCTTCGATTGAGACATCAACCGTCCCGATCGGACGACAAAAACTTCGAAAAATAGAAAAATATCATAGTGCCACGCCCATCAAAAGTCTACCTAAGCGGTGCTGAATTTAGAAAATTATATCACAAATACATATATTATATTGAGTTTTTGCTGGCCGATTTTCGAGATTTTTGTATTGAAATTTGTGTTTTATTGACGCCGTCCTTTTTATAAGGTTGCGGTGAAATTTTCTTTTTGGAATCTCGTGGAAGTCCCGGAAAACTCGTTTTTCGATAAAAATTTTATAAGACAAAATACCGTTCTGACCGGTTCTAATAGGTATTAGTGAATAATATTGTGTATTTAGGTTTTTGCTGTTCCGAGAAGGGTAAATAACACCTTTTGGTTCATCGTTGTAGACGGAAAATTACATTTTTCCTTTGTTTTTCATATAAAATAGTAGTTTTTTGGTAGTTTTTATTTTCAAAATTTTATTAAACACTTTGTTTTGCAAATATTTTTCAAATCCTTATACCATCATCTGCGCCGTGCTCCTGCGCGTCTTTTAAGACACAAAGGAACCTTCCACGGGAAAACGGTGTTGGAAAATTTTGCAAAACTTAGCGTAAATCCGGCATTTTTTGGTTAAAATTAGTGTTTTTCCTTGATATTTTCAAAATTTTCCTTTGCGCATCACCATTTTTTAGTTTCAATAGCCTGCATTTGACCGTCCGCTTCGATTGAGACATCAACCGTCCCGATCGGACGACAAAAACTTCGAAAAATAGAAAAATATCATAGTGCCACGCCCATCAAAAGTCTACCTAAGCGGTGCTGAATTTAGAAAATTATATCACAAATACATATATTATATTGAGTTTTTGCTGGCCGATTTTCGAGATTTTTGTATTGAAATTTGTGTTTTATTGACGCCGTCCTTTTTATAAGGTTGCGGTGAAATTTTCTTTTTGGAATCTCGTGGAAGTCCCGGAAAACTCGTTTTTCGATAAAAATTTTATAAGACAAAATACCGTTCTGACCGGTTCTAATAGGTATTAGTGAATAATATTGTGTATTTAGGTTTTTGCTGTTCCGAGAAGGGTAAATAACACCTTTTGGTTCATCGTTGTAGACGGAAAATTACATTTATCCTTTGTTTTTCATATAAAATAGTAGTTTTTTGGTAGTTTTTATTTTCAAAATTTTATTAAACACTTTGTTTTGCAAATATTTTTCAAATCCTTATACCATCATCTGCGCCGTGCTCCTGCGCGTCTTTTAAGACACAAAGGAACCTTCCACGGGAAAACGGTGTTGGAAAATTTTGCAAAACTTAGCGTAAATCCGGCATTTTTTGGTTAAAATTAGTGTTTTTCCTTGATATTTTCAAAATTTTCCTTTGCGCATCACCATTTTTTAGTTTCAATAGCCTGCATTTGACCGTCCGCTTCGATTGAGACATCAACCGTCCCGATCGGACGACAAAAACTTCGAAAAATAGAAAAATATCATAGTGCCACGCCCATCAAAAGTCTACCTAAGCGGTGCTGAATTTAGAAAATTATATCACAAATACATATATTATATTGAGTTTTTGCTGGCCGATTTTCGAGATTTTTGTATTGAAATTTGTGTTTTATTGACGCCGTCCTTTTTATAAGGTTGCGGTGAAATTTTCTTTTTGGAATCTCGTGGAAGTCCCGGAAAACTCGTTTTTCGATAAAAATTTTATAAGACAAAATACCGTTCTGACCGGTTCTAATAGGTATTAGTGAATAATATTGTGTATTTAGGTTTTTGCTGTTCCGAGAAGGGTAAATAACACCTTTTGGTTCATCGTTGTAGACGGAAAATTACATTTTTCCTTTGTTTTTCATATAAAATAGTAGTTTTTTGGTAGTTTTTATTTTCAAAATTTTATTAAACACTTTGTTTTGCAAATATTTTTCAAATCCTTATACCATCATCTGCGCCGTGCTCCTGCGCGTCTTTTAAGACACAAAGGAACCTTCCACGGGAAAACGGTGTTGGAAAATTTTGCAAAACTTAGCGTAAATCCGGCATTTTTTGGTTAAAATTAGTGTTTTTCCTTGATATTTTCAAAATTTTCCTTTGCGCATCACCATTTTTTAGTTTCAATAGCCTGCATTTGACCGTCCGCTTCGATTGAGACATCAACCGTCCCGATCGGACGACAAAAACTTCGAAAAATAGAAAAATATCATAGTGCCACGCCCATCAAAAGTCTACCTAAGCGGTGCTGAATTTAGAAAATTATATCACAAATACATATATTATATTGAGTTTTTGCTGGCCGATTTTCGAGATTTTTGTATTGAAATTTGTGTTTTATTGACGCCGTCCTTTTTATAAGGTTGCGGTGAAATTTTCTTTTTGGAATCTCGTGGAAGTCCCGGAAAACTCGTTTTTCGATAAAAATTTTATAAGACAAAATACCGTTCTGACCGGTTCTAATAGGTATTAGTGAATAATATTGTGTATTTAGGTTTTTGCTGTTCCGAGAAGGGTAAATAACACCTTTTGGTTCATCGTTGTAGACGGAAAATTACATTTTTCCTTTGTTTTTCATATAAAATAGTAGTTTTTTGGTAGTTTTTATTTTCAAAATTTTATTAAACACTTTGTTTTGCAAATATTTTTCAAATCCTTATACCATCATCTGCGCCGTGCTCCTGCGCGTCTTTTAAGACACAAAGGAACCTTCCACGGGAAAACGGTGTTGGAAAATTTTGCAAAACTTAGCGTAAATCCGGCATTTTTTGGTTAAAATTAGTGTTTTTCCTTGATATTTTCAAAATTTTCCTTTGCGCATCACCATTTTTTAGTTTCAATAGCCTGCATTTGACCGTCCGCTTCGATTGAGACATCAACCGTCCCGATCGGACGACAAAAACTTCGAAAAATAGAAAAATATCATAGTGCCACGCCCATCAAAAGTCTACCTAAGCGGTGCTGAATTTAGAAAATTATATCACAAATACATATATTATATTGAGTTTTTGCTGGCCGATTTTCGAGATTTTTGTATTGAAATTTGTGTTTTATTGACGCCGTCCTTTTTATAAGGTTGCGGTGAAATTTTCTTTTTGGAATCTCGTGGAAGTCCCGGAAAACTCGTTTTTCGATAAAAATTTTATAAGACAAAATACCGTTCTGACCGGTTCTAATAGGTATTAGTGAATAATATTGTGTATTTAGGTTTTTGCTGTTCCGAGAAGGGTAAATAACACCTTTTGGTTCATCGTTGTAGACGGAAAATTACATTTTTCCTTTGTTTTTCATATAAAATAGTAGTTTTTTGGTAGTTTTTATTTTCAAAATTTTATTAAACACTTTGTTTTGCAAATATTTTTCAAATCCTTATACCATCATCTGCGCCGTGCTCCTGCGCGTCTTTTAAGACACAAAGGAACCTTCCACGGGAAAACGGTGTTGGAAAATTTTGCAAAACTTAGCGTAAATCCGGCATTTTTTGGTTAAAATTAGTGTTTTTCCTTGATATTTTCAAAATTTTCCTTTGCGCATCACCATTTTTTAGTTTCAATAGCCTGCATTTGACCGTCCGCTTCGATTGAGACATCAACCGTCCCGATCGGACGACAAAAACTTCGAAAAATAGAAAAATATCATAGTGCCACGCCCATCAAAAGTCTACCTAAGCGGTGCTGAATTTAGAAAATTATATCACAAATACATATATTATATTGAGTTTTTGCTGGCCGATTTTCGAGATTTTTGTATTGAAATTTGTGTTTTATTGACGCCGTCCTTTTTATAAGGTTGCGGTGAAATTTTCTTTTTGGAATCTCGTGGAAGTCCCGGAAAACTCGTTTTTCGATAAAAATTTTATAAGACAAAATACCGTTCTGACCGGTTCTAATAGGTATTAGTGAATAATATTGTGTATTTAGGTTTTTGCTGTTCCGAGAAGGGTAAATAACACCTTTTGGTTCATCGTTGTAGACGGAAAATTACATTTTTCCTTTGTTTTTCATATAAAATAGTAGTTTTTTGGTAGTTTTTATTTTCAAAATTTTATTAAACACTTTGTTTTGCAAATATTTTTCAAATCCTTATACCATCATCTGCGCCGTGCTCCTGCGCGTCTTTTAAGACACAAAGGAACCTTCCACGGGAAAACGGTGTTGGAAAATTTTGCAAAACTTAGCGTAAATCCGGCATTTTTTGGTTAAAATTAGTGTTTTTCCTTGATATTTTCAAAATTTTCCTTTGCGCATCACCATTTTTTAGTTTCAATAGCCTGCATTTGACCGTCCGCTTCGATTGAGACATCAACCGTCCCGATCGGACGACAAAAACTTCGAAAAATAGAAAAATATCATAGTGCCACGCCCATCAAAAGTCTACCTAAGCGGTGCTGAATTTAGAAAATTATATCACAAATACATATATTATATTGAGTTTTTGCTGGCCGATTTTCGAGATTTTTGTATTGATATTTGTGTTTTATTGACGCCGTCCTTTTTATAAGGTTGCGGTGAAATTTTCTTTTTGGAATCTCGTGGAAGTCCCGGAAAACTCGTTTTTCGATAAAAATTTTATAAGACAAAATACCGTTCTGACCGGTTCTAATAGGTATTAGTGAATAATATTGTGTATTTAGGTTTTTGCTGTTCCGAGAAGGGTAAATAACACCTTTTGGTTCATCGTTGTAGACGGAAAATTACATTTTTCCTTTGTTTTTCATATAAAATAGTAGTTTTTTGGTAGTTTTTATTTTCAAAATTTTATTAAACACTTTGTTTTGCAAATATTTTTCAAATCCTTATACCATCATCTGCGCCGTGCTCCTGCGCGTCTTTTAAGACACAAAGGAACCTTCCACGGGAAAACGGTGTTGGAAAATTTTGCAAAACTTAGCGTAAATCCGGCATTTTTTGGTTAAAATTAGTGTTTTTCCTTGATATTTTCAAAATTTTCCTTTGCGCATCACCATTTTTTAGTTTCAATAGCCTGCATTTGACCGTCCGCTTCGATTGAGACATCAACCGTCCCGATCGGACGACAAAAACTTCGAAAAATAGAAAAATATCATAGTGCCACGCCCATCAAAAGTCTACCTAAGCGGTGCTGAATTTAGAAAATTATATCACAAATACATATATTATATTGAGTTTTTGCTGGCCGATTTTCGAGATTTTTGTATTGAAATTTGTGTTTTATTGACGCCGTCCTTTTTATAAGGTTGCGGTGAAATTTTCTTTTTGGAATCTCGTGGAAGTCCCGGAAAACTCGTTTTTCGATAAAAATTTTATAAGACAAAATACCGTTCTGACCGGTTCTAATAGGTATTAGTGAATAATATTGTGTATTTAGGTTTTTGCTGTTCCGAGAAGGGTAAATAACACCTTTTGGTTCATCGTTGTAGACGGAAAATTACATTTATCCTTTGTTTTTCATATAAAATAGTAGTTTTTTGGTAGTTTTTATTTTCAAAATTTTATTAAACACTTTGTTTTGCAAATATTTTTCAAATCCTTATACCATCATCTGCGCCGTGCTCCTGCGCGTCTTTTAAGACACAAAGGAACCTTCCACGGGAAAACGGTGTTGGAAAATTTTGCAAAACTTAGCGTAAATCCGGCATTTTTTGGTTAAAATTAGTGTTTTTCCTTGATATTTTCAAAATTTTCCTTTGCGCATCACCATTTTTTAGTTTCAATAGCCTGCATTTGACCGTCCGCTTCGATTGAGACATCAACCGTCCCGATCGGACGACAAAAACTTCGAAAAATAGAAAAATATCATAGTGCCACGCCCATCAAAAGTCTACCTAAGCGGTGCTGAATTTAGAAAATTATATCACAAATACATATATTATATTGAGTTTTTGCTGGCCGATTTTCGAGATTTTTGTATTGAAATTTGTGTTTTATTGACGCCGTCCTTTTTATAAGGTTGCGGTGAAATTTTCTTTTTGGAATCTCGTGGAAGTCCCGGAAAACTCGTTTTTCGATAAAAATTTTATAAGACAAAATACCGTTCTGACCGGTTCTAATAGGTATTAGTGAATAATATTGTGTATTTAGGTTTTTGCTGTTCCGAGAAGGGTAAATAACACCTTTTGGTTCATCGTTGTAGACGGAAAATTACATTTTTCCTTTGTTTTTCATATAAAATAGTAGTTTTTTGGTAGTTTTTATTTTCAAAATTTTATTAAACACTTTGTTTTGCAAATATTTTTCAAATCCTTATACCATCATCTGCGCCGTGCTCCTGCGCGTCTTTTAAGACACAAAGGAACCTTCCACGGGAAAACGGTGTTGGAAAATTTTGCAAAACTTAGCGTAAATCCGGCATTTTTTGGTTAAAATTAGTGTTTTTCCTTGATATTTTCAAAATTTTCCTTTGCGCATCACCATTTTTTAGTTTCAATAGCCTGCATTTGACCGTCCGCTTCGATTGAGACATCAACCGTCCCGATCGGACGACAAAAACTTCGAAAAATAGAAAAATATCATAGTGCCACGCCCATCAAAAGTCTACCTAAGCGGTGCTGAATTTAGAAAATTATATCACAAATACATATATTATATTGAGTTTTTGCTGGCCGATTTTCGAGATTTTTGTATTGAAATTTGTGTTTTATTGACGCCGTCCTTTTTATAAGGTTGCGGTGAAATTTTCTTTTTGGAATCTCGTGGAAGTCCCGGAAAACTCGTTTTTCGATAAAAATTTTATAAGACAAAATACCGTTCTGACCGGTTCTAATAGGTATTAGTGAATAATATTGTGTATTTAGGTTTTTGCTGTTCCGAGAAGGGTAAATAACACCTTTTGGTTCATCGTTGTAGACGGAAAATTACATTTTTCCTTTGTTTTTCATATAAAATAGTAGTTTTTTGGTAGTTTTTATTTTCAAAATTTTATTAAACACTTTGTTTTGCAAATATTTTTCAAATCCTTATACCATCATCTGCGCCGTGCTCCTGCGCGTCTTTTAAGACACAAAGGAACCTTCCACGGGAAAACGGTGTTGGAAAATTTTGCAAAACTTAGCGTAAATCCGGCATTTTTTGGTTAAAATTAGTGTTTTTCCTTGATATTTTCAAAATTTTCCTTTGCGCATCACCATTTTTTAGTTTCAATAGCCTGCATTTGACCGTCCGCTTCGATTGAGACATCAACCGTCCCGATCGGACGACAAAAACTTCGAAAAATAGAAAAATATCATAGTGCCACGCCCATCAAAAGTCTACCTAAGCGGTGCTGAATTTAGAAAATTATATCACAAATACATATATTATATTGAGTTTTTGCTGGCCGATTTTCGAGATTTTTGTATTGAAATTTGTGTTTTATTGACGCCGTCCTTTTTATAAGGTTGCGGTGAAATTTTCTTTTTGGAATCTCGTGGAAGTCCCGGAAAACTCGTTTTTCGATAAAAATTTTATAAGACAAAATACCGTTCTGACCGGTTCTAATAGGTATTAGTGAATAATATTGTGTATTTAGGTTTTTGCTGTTCCGAGAAGGGTAAATAACACCTTTTGGTTCATCGTTGTAGACGGAAAATTACATTTTTCCTTTGTTTTTCATATAAAATAGTAGTTTTTTGGTAGTTTTTATTTTCAAAATTTTATTAAACACTTTGTTTTGCAAATATTTTTCAAATCCTTATACCATCATCTGCGCCGTGCTCCTGCGCGTCTTTTAAGACACAAAGGAACCTTCCACGGGAAAACGGTGTTGGAAAATTTTGCAAAACTTAGCGTAAATCCGGCATTTTTTGGTTAAAATTAGTGTTTTTCCTTGATATTTTCAAAATTTTCCTTTGCGCATCACCATTTTTTAGTTTCAATAGCCTGCATTTGACCGTCCGCTTCGATTGAGACATCAACCGTCCCGATCGGACGACAAAAACTTCGAAAAATAGAAAAATATCATAGTGCCACGCCCATCAAAAGTCTACCTAAGCGGTGCTGAATTTAGAAAATTATATCACAAATACATATATTATATTGAGTTTTTGCTGGCCGATTTTCGAGATTTTTGTATTGAAATTTGTGTTTTATTGACGCCGTCCTTTTTATAAGGTTGCGGTGAAATTTTCTTTTTGGAATCTCGTGGAAGTCCCGGAAAACTCGTTTTTCGATAAAAATTTTATAAGACAAAATACCGTTCTGACCGGTTCTAATAGGTATTAGTGAATAATATTGTGTATTTAGGTTTTTGCTGTTCCGAGAAGGGTAAATAACACCTTTTGGTTCATCGTTGTAGACGGAAAATTACATTTTTCCTTTGTTTTTCATATAAAATAGTAGTTTTTTGGTAGTTTTTATTTTCAAAATTTTATTAAACACTTTGTTTTGCAAATATTTTTCAAATCCTTATACCATCATCTGCGCCGTGCTCCTGCGCGTCTTTTAAGACACAAAGGAACCTTCCACGGGAAAACGGTGTTGGAAAATTTTGCAAAACTTAGCGTAAATCCGGCATTTTTTGGTTAAAATTAGTGTTTTTCCTTGATATTTTCAAAATTTTCCTTTGCGCATCACCATTTTTTAGTTTCAATAGCCTGCATTTGACCGTCCGCTTCGATTGAGACATCAACCGTCCCGATCGGACGACAAAAACTTCGAAAAATAGAAAAATATCATAGTGCCACGCCCATCAAAAGTCTACCTAAGCGGTGCTGAATTTAGAAAATTATATCACAAATACATATATTATATTGAGTTTTTGCTGGCCGATTTTCGAGATTTTTGTATTGAAATTTGTGTTTTATTGACGCCGTCCTTTTTATAAGGTTGCGGTGAAATTTTCTTTTTGGAATCTCGTGGAAGTCCCGGAAAACTCGTTTTTCGATAAAAATTTTATAAGACAAAATACCGTTCTGACCGGTTCTAATAGGTATTAGTGAATAATATTGTGTATTTAGGTTTTTGCTGTTCCGAGAAGGGTAAATAACACCTTTTGGTTCATCGTTGTAGACGGAAAATTACATTTTTCCTTTGTTTTTCATATAAAATAGTAGTTTTTTGGTAGTTTTTATTTTCAAAATTTTATTAAACACTTTGTTTTGCAAATATTTTTCAAATCCTTATACCATCATCTGCGCCGTGCTCCTGCGCGTCTTTTAAGACACAAAGGAACCTTCCACGGGAAAACGGTGTTGGAAAATTTTGCAAAACTTAGCGTAAATCCGGCATTTTTTGGTTAAAATTAGTGTTTTTCCTTGATATTTTCAAAATTTTCCTTTGCGCATCACCATTTTTTAGTTTCAATAGCCTGCATTTGACCGTCCGCTTCGATTGAGACATCAACCGTCCCGATCGGACGACAAAAACTTCGAAAAATAGAAAAATATCATAGTGCCACGCCCATCAAAAGTCTACCTAAGCGGTGCTGAATTTAGAAAATTATATCACAAATACATATATTATATTGAGTTTTTGCTGGCCGATTTTCGAGATTTTTGTATTGAAATTTGTGTTTTATTGACGCCGTCCTTTTTATAAGGTTGCGGTGAAATTTTCTTTTTGGAATCTCGTGGAAGTCCCGGAAAACTCGTTTTTCGATAAAAATTTTATAAGACAAAATACCGTTCTGACCGGTTCTAATAGGTATTAGTGAATAATATTGTGTATTTAGGTTTTTGCTGTTCCGAGAAGGGTAAATAACACCTTTTGGTTCATCGTTGTAGACGGAAAATTACATTTTTCCTTTGTTTTTCATATAAAATAGTAGTTTTTTGGTAGTTTTTATTTTCAAAATTTTATTAAACACTTTGTTTTGCAAATATTTTTCAAATCCTTATACCATCATCTGCGCCGTGCTCCTGCGCGTCTTTTAAGACACAAAGGAACCTTCCACGGGAAAACGGTGTTGGAAAATTTTGCAAAACTTAGCGTAAATCCGGCATTTTTTGGTTAAAATTAGTGTTTTTCCTTGATATTTTCAAAATTTTCCTTTGCGCATCACCATTTTTTAGTTTCAATAGCCTGCATTTGACCGTCCGCTTCGATTGAGACATCAACCGTCCCGATCGGACGACAAAAACTTCGAAAAATAGAAAAATATCATAGTGCCACGCCCATCAAAAGTCTACCTAAGCGGTGCTGAATTTAGAAAATTATATCACAAATACATATATTATATTGAGTTTTTGCTGGCCGATTTTCGAGATTTTTGTATTGAAATTTGTGTTTTATTGACGCCGTCCTTTTTATAAGGTTGCGGTGAAATTTTCTTTTTGGAATCTCGTGGAAGTCCCGGAAAACTCGTTTTTCGATAAAAATTTTATAAGACAAAATACCGTTCTGACCGGTTCTAATAGGTATTAGTGAATAATATTGTGTATTTAGGTTTTTGCTGTTCCGAGAAGGGTAAATAACACCTTTTGGTTCATCGTTGTAGACGGAAAATTACATTTTTCCTTTGTTTTTCATATAAAATAGTAGTTTTTTGGTAGTTTTTATTTTCAAAATTTTATTAAACACTTTGTTTTGCAAATATTTTTCAAATCCTTATACCATCATCTGCGCCGTGCTCCTGCGCGTCTTTTAAGACACAAAGGAACCTTCCACGGGAAAACGGTGTTGGAAAATTTTGCAAAACTTAGCGTAAATCCGGCATTTTTTGGTTAAAATTAGTGTTTTTCCTTGATATTTTCAAAATTTTCCTTTGCGCATCACCATTTTTTAGTTTCAATAGCCTGCATTTGACCGTCCGCTTCGATTGAGACATCAACCGTCCCGATCGGACGACAAAAACTTCGAAAAATAGAAAAATATCATAGTGCCACGCCCATCAAAAGTCTACCTAAGCGGTGCTGAATTTAGAAAATTATATCACAAATACATATATTATATTGAGTTTTTGCTGGCCGATTTTCGAGATTTTTGTATTGAAATTTGTGTTTTATTGACGCCGTCCTTTTTATAAGGTTGCGGTGAAATTTTCTTTTTGGAATCTCGTGGAAGTCCCGGAAAACTCGTTTTTCGATAAAAATTTTATAAGACAAAATACCGTTCTGACCGGTTCTAATAGGTATTAGTGAATAATATTGTGTATTTAGGTTTTTGCTGTTCCGAGAAGGGTAAATAACACCTTTTGGTTCATCGTTGTAGACGGAAAATTACATTTTTCCTTTGTTTTTCATATAAAATAGTAGTTTTTTGGTAGTTTTTATTTTCAAAATTTTATTAAACACTTTGTTTTGCAAATATTTTTCAAATCCTTATACCATCATCTGCGCCGTGCTCCTGCGCGTCTTTTAAGACACAAAGGAACCTTCCACGGGAAAACGGTGTTGGAAAATTTTGCAAAACTTAGCGTAAATCCGGCATTTTTTGGTTAAAATTAGTGTTTTTCCTTGATATTTTCAAAATTTTCCTTTGCGCATCACCATTTTTTAGTTTCAATAGCCTGCATTTGACCGTCCGCTTCGATTGAGACATCAACCGTCCCGATCGGACGACAAAAACTTCGAAAAATAGAAAAATATCATAGTGCCACGCCCATCAAAAGTCTACCTAAGCGGTGCTGAATTTAGAAAATTATATCACAAATACATATATTATATTGAGTTTTTGCTGGCCGATTTTCGAGATTTTTGTATTGAAATTTGTGTTTTATTGACGCCGTCCTTTTTATAAGGTTGCGGTGAAATTTTCTTTTTGGAATCTCGTGGAAGTCCCGGAAAACTCGTTTTTCGATAAAAATTTTATAAGACAAAATACCGTTCTGACCGGTTCTAATAGGTATTAGTGAATAATATTGTGTATTTAGGTTTTTGCTGTTCCGAGAAGGGTAAATAACACCTTTTGGTTCATCGTTGTAGACGGAAAATTACATTTTTCCTTTGTTTTTCATATAAAATAGTAGTTTTTTGGTAGTTTTTATTTTCAAAATTTTATTAAACACTTTGTTTTGCAAATATTTTTCAAATCCTTATACCATCATCTGCGCCGTGCTCCTGCGCGTCTTTTAAGACACAAAGGAACCTTCCACGGGAAAACGGTGTTGGAAAATTTTGCAAAACTTAGCGTAAATCCGGCATTTTTTGGTTAAAATTAGTGTTTTTCCTTGATATTTTCAAAATTTTCCTTTGCGCATCACCATTTTTTAGTTTCAATAGCCTGCATTTGACCGTCCGCTTCGATTGAGACATCAACCGTCCCGATCGGACGACAAAAACTTCGAAAAATAGAAAAATATCATAGTGCCACGCCCATCAAAAGTCTACCTAAGCGGTGCTGAATTTAGAAAATTATATCACAAATACATATATTATATTGAGTTTTTGCTGGCCGATTTTCGAGATTTTTGTATTGAAATTTGTGTTTTATTGACGCCGTCCTTTTTATAAGGTTGCGGTGAAATTTTCTTTTTGGAATCTCGTGGAAGTCCCGGAAAACTCGTTTTTCGATAAAAATTTTATAAGACAAAATACCGTTCTGACCGGTTCTAATAGGTATTAGTGAATAATATTGTGTATTTAGGTTTTTGCTGTTCCGAGAAGGGTAAATAACACCTTTTGGTTCATCGTTGTAGACGGAAAATTACATTTTTCCTTTGTTTTTCATATAAAATAGTAGTTTTTTGGTAGTTTTTATTTTCAAAATTTTATTAAACACTTTGTTTTGCAAATATTTTTCAAATCCTTATACCATCATCTGCGCCGTGCTCCTGCGCGTCTTTTAAGACACAAAGGAACCTTCCACGGGAAAACGGTGTTGGAAAATTTTGCAAAACTTAGCGTAAATCCGGCATTTTTTGGTTAAAATTAGTGTTTTTCCTTGATATTTTCAAAATTTTCCTTTGCGCATCACCATTTTTTAGTTTCAATAGCCTGCATTTGACCGTCCGCTTCGATTGAGACATCAACCGTCCCGATCGGACGACAAAAACTTCGAAAAATAGAAAAATATCATAGTGCCACGCCCATCAAAAGTCTACCTAAGCGGTGCTGAATTTAGAAAATTATATCACAAATACATATATTATATTGAGTTTTTGCTGGCCGATTTTCGAGATTTTTGTATTGAAATTTGTGTTTTATTGACGCCGTCCTTTTTATAAGGTTGCGGTGAAATTTTCTTTTTGGAATCTCGTGGAAGTCCCGGAAAACTCGTTTTTCGATAAAAATTTTATAAGACAAAATACCGTTCTGACCGGTTCTAATAGGTATTAGTGAATAATATTGTGTATTTAGGTTTTTGCTGTTCCGAGAAGGGTAAATAACACCTTTTGGTTCATCGTTGTAGACGGAAAATTACATTTTTCCTTTGTTTTTCATATAAAATAGTAGTTTTTTGGTAGTTTTTATTTTCAAAATTTTATTAAACACTTTGTTTTGCAAATATTTTTCAAATCCTTATACCATCATCTGCGCCGTGCTCCTGCGCGTCTTTTAAGACACAAAGGAACCTTCCACGGGAAAACGGTGTTGGAAAATTTTGCAAAACTTAGCGTAAATCCGGCATTTTTTGGTTAAAATTAGTGTTTTTCCTTGATATTTTCAAAATTTTCCTTTGCGCATCACCATTTTTTAGTTTCAATAGCCTGCATTTGACCGTCCGCTTCGATTGAGACATCAACCGTCCCGATCGGACGACAGAAACTTCGAAAAATAGAAAAATATCATAGTGCCACGCCCATCAAAAGTCTACCTAAGCGGTGCTGAATTTAGAAAATTATATCACAAATACATATATTATATTGAGTTTTTGCTGGCCGATTTTCGAGATTTTTGTATTGAAATTTGTGTTTTATTGACGCCGTCCTTTTTATAAGGTTGCGGTGAAATTTTCTTTTTGGAATCTCGTGGAAGTCCCGGAAAACTCGTTTTTCGATAAAAATTTTATAAGACAAAATACCGTTCTGACCGGTTCTAATAGGTATTAGTGAATAATATTGTGTATTTAGGTTTTTGCTGTTCCGAGAAGGGTAAATAACACCTTTTGGTTCATCGTTGTAGACGGAAAATTACATTTTTCCTTTGTTTTTCATATAAAATAGTAGTTTTTTGGTAGTTTTTATTTTCAAAATTTTATTAAACACTTTGTTTTGCAAATATTTTTCAAATCCTTATACCATCATCTGCGCCGTGCTCCTGCGCGTCTTTTAAGACACAAAGGAACCTTCCACGGGAAAACGGTGTTGGAAAATTTTGCAAAACTTAGCGTAAATCCGGCATTTTTTGGTTAAAATTAGTGTTTTTCCTTGATATTTTCAAAATTTTCCTTTGCGCATCACCATTTTTTAGTTTCAATAGCCTGCATTTGACCGTCCGCTTCGATTGAGACATCAACCGTCCCGATCGGACGACAGAAACTTCGAAAAATAGAAAAATATCATAGTGCCACGCCCATCAAAAGTCTACCTAAGCGGTGCTGAATTTAGAAAATTATATCACAAATACATATATTATATTGAGTTTTTGCTGGCCGATTTTCGAGATTTTTGTATTGAAATTTGTGTTTTATTGACGCCGTCCTTTTTATAAGGTTGCGGTGAAATTTTCTTTTTGGAATCTCGTGGAAGTCCCGGAAAACTCGTTTTTCGATAAAAATTTTATAAGACAAAATACCGTTCTGACCGGTTCTAATAGGTATTAGTGAATAATATTGTGTATTTAGGTTTTTGCTGTTCCGAGAAGGGTAAATAACACCTTTTGGTTCATCGTTGTAGACGGAAAATTACATTTTTCCTTTGTTTTTCATATAAAATAGTAGTTTTTTGGTAGTTTTTATTTTCAAAATTTTATTAAACACTTTGTTTTGCAAATATTTTTCAAATCCTTATACCATCATCTGCGCCGTGCTCCTGCGCGTCTTTTAAGACACAAAGGAACCTTCCACGGGAAAACGGTGTTGGAAAATTTTGCAAAACTTAGCGTAAATCCGGCATTTTTTGGTTAAAATTAGTGTTTTTCCTTGATATTTTCAAAATTTTCCTTTGCGCATCACCATTTTTTAGTTTCAATAGCCTGCATTTGACCGTCCGCTTCGATTGAGACATCAACCGTCCCGATCGGACGACAGAAACTTCGAAAAATAGAAAAATATCATAGTGCCACGCCCATCAAAAGTCTACCTAAGCGGTGCTGAATTTAGAAAATTATATCACAAATACATATATTATATTGAGTTTTTGCTGGCCGATTTTCGAGATTTTTGTATTGAAATTTGTGTTTTATTGACGCCGTCCTTTTTATAAGGTTGCGGTGAAATTTTCTTTTTGGAATCTCGTGGAAGTCCCGGAAAACTCGTTTTTCGATAAAAATTTTATAAGACAAAATACCGTTCTGACCGGTTCTAATAGGTATTAGTGAATAATATTGTGTATTTAGGTTTTTGCTGTTCCGAGAAGGGTAAATAACACCTTTTGGTTCATCGTTGTAGACGGAAAATTACATTTTTCCTTTGTTTTTCATATAAAATAGTAGTTTTTTGGTAGTTTTTATTTTCAAAATTTTATTAAACACTTTGTTTTGCAAATATTTTTCAAATCCTTATACCATCATCTGCGCCGTGCTCCTGCGCGTCTTTTAAGACACAAAGGAACCTTCCACGGGAAAACGGTGTTGGAAAATTTTGCAAAACTTAGCGTAAATCCGGCATTTTTTGGTTAAAATTAGTGTTTTTCCTTGATATTTTCAAAATTTTCCTTTGCGCATCACCATTTTTTAGTTTCAATAGCCTGCATTTGACCGTCCGCTTCGATTGAGACATCAACCGTCCCGATCGGACGACAAAAACTTCGAAAAATAGAAAAATATCATAGTGCCACGCCCATCAAAAGTCTACCTAAGCGGTGCTGAATTTAGAAAATTATATCACAAATACATATATTATATTGAGTTTTTGCTGGCCGATTTTCGAGATTTTTGTATTGAAATTTGTGTTTTATTGACGCCGTCCTTTTTATAAGGTTGCGGTGAAATTTTCTTTTTGGAATCTCGTGGAAGTCCCGGAAAACTCGTTTTTCGATAAAAATTTTATAAGACAAAATACCGTTCTGACCGGTTCTAATAGGTATTAGTGAATAATATTGTGTATTTAGGTTTTTGCTGTTCCGAGAAGGGTAAATAACACCTTTTGGTTCATCGTTGTAGACGGAAAATTACATTTTTCCTTTGTTTTTCATATAAAATAGTAGTTTTTTGGTAGTTTTTATTTTCAAAATTTTATTAAACACTTTGTTTTGCAAATATTTTTCAAATCCTTATACCATCATCTGCGCCGTGCTCCTGCGCGTCTTTTAAGACACAAAGGAACCTTCCACGGGAAAACGGTGTTGGAAAATTTTGCAAAACTTAGCGTAAATCCGGCATTTTTTGGTTAAAATTAGTGTTTTTCCTTGATATTTTCAAAATTTTCCTTTGCGCATCACCATTTTTTAGTTTCAATAGCCTGCATTTGACCGTCCGCTTCGATTGAGACATCAACCGTCCCGATCGGACGACAGAAACTTCGAAAAATAGAAAAATATCATAGTGCCACGCCCATCAAAAGTCTACCTAAGCGGTGCTGAATTTAGAAAATTATATCACAAATACATATATTATATTGAGTTTTTGCTGGCCGATTTTCGAGATTTTTGTATTGAAATTTGTGTTTTATTGACGCCGTCCTTTTTATAAGGTTGCGGTGAAATTTTCTTTTTGGAATCTCGTGGAAGTCCCGGAAAACTCGTTTTTCGATAAAAATTTTATAAGACAAAATACCGTTCTGACCGGTTCTAATAGGTATTAGTGAATAATATTGTGTATTTAGGTTTTTGCTGTTCCGAGAAGGGTAAATAACACCTTTTGGTTCATCGTTGTAGACGGAAAATTACATTTTTCCTTTGTTTTTCATATAAAATAGTAGTTTTTTGGTAGTTTTTATTTTCAAAATTTTATTAAACACTTTGTTTTGCAAATATTTTTCAAATCCTTATACCATCATCTGCGCCGTGCTCCTGCGCGTCTTTTAAGACACAAAGGAACCTTCCACGGGAAAACGGTGTTGGAAAATTTTGCAAAACTTAGCGTAAATCCGGCATTTTTTGGTTAAAATTAGTGTTTTTCCTTGATATTTTCAAAATTTTCCTTTGCGCATCACCATTTTTTAGTTTCAATAGCCTGCATTTGACCGTCCGCTTCGATTGAGACATCAACCGTCCCGATCGGACGACAAAAACTTCGAAAAATAGAAAAATATCATAGTGCCACGCCCATCAAAAGTCTACCTAAGCGGTGCTGAATTTAGAAAATTATATCACAAATACATATATTATATTGAGTTTTTGCTGGCCGATTTTCGAGATTTTTGTATTGAAATTTGTGTTTTATTGACGCCGTCCTTTTTATAAGGTTGCGGTGAAATTTTCTTTTTGGAATCTCGTGGAAGTCCCGGAAAACTCGTTTTTCGATAAAAATTTTATAAGACAAAATACCGTTCTGACCGGTTCTAATAGGTATTAGTGAATAATATTGTGTATTTAGGTTTTTGCTGTTCCGAGAAGGGTAAATAACACCTTTTGGTTCATCGTTGTAGACGGAAAATTACATTTTTCCTTTGTTTTTCATATAAAATAGTAGTTTTTTGGTAGTTTTTATTTTCAAAATTTTATTAAACACTTTGTTTTGCAAATATTTTTCAAATCCTTATACCATCATCTGCGCCGTGCTCCTGCGCGTCTTTTAAGACACAAAGGAACCTTCCACGGGAAAACGGTGTTGGAAAATTTTGCAAAACTTAGCGTAAATCCGGCATTTTTTGGTTAAAATTAGTGTTTTTCCTTGATATTTTCAAAATTTTCCTTTGCGCATCACCATTTTTTAGTTTCAATAGCCTGCATTTGACCGTCCGCTTCGATTGAGACATCAACCGTCCCGATCGGACGACAAAAACTTCGAAAAATAGAAAAATATCATAGTGCCACGCCCATCAAAAGTCTACCTAAGCGGTGCTGAATTTAGAAAATTATATCACAAATACATATATTATATTGAGTTTTTGCTGGCCGATTTTCGAGATTTTTGTATTGAAATTTGTGTTTTATTGACGCCGTCCTTTTTATAAGGTTGCGGTGAAATTTTCTTTTTGGAATCTCGTGGAAGTCCCGGAAAACTCGTTTTTCGATAAAAATTTTATAAGACAAAATACCGTTCTGACCGGTTCTAATAGGTATTAGTGAATAATATTGTGTATTTAGGTTTTTGCTGTTCCGAGAAGGGTAAATAACACCTTTTGGTTCATCGTTGTAGACGGAAAATTACATTTTTCCTTTGTTTTTCATATAAAATAGTAGTTTTTTGGTAGTTTTTATTTTCAAAATTTTATTAAACACTTTGTTTTGCAAATATTTTTCAAATCCTTATACCATCATCTGCGCCGTGCTCCTGCGCGTCTTTTAAGACACAAAGGAACCTTCCACGGGAAAACGGTGTTGGAAAATTTTGCAAAACTTAGCGTAAATCCGGCATTTTTTGGTTAAAATTAGTGTTTTTCCTTGATATTTTCAAAATTTTCCTTTGCGCATCACCATTTTTTAGTTTCAATAGCCTGCATTTGACCGTCCGCTTCGATTGAGACATCAACCGTCCCGATCGGACGACAAAAACTTCGAAAAATAGAAAAATATCATAGTGCCACGCCCATCAAAAGTCTACCTAAGCGGTGCTGAATTTAGAAAATTATATCACAAATACATATATTATATTGAGTTTTTGCTGGCCGATTTTCGAGATTTTTGTATTGAAATTTGTGTTTTATTGACGCCGTCCTTTTTATAAGGTTGCGGTGAAATTTTCTTTTTGGAATCTCGTGGAAGTCCCGGAAAACTCGTTTTTCGATAAAAATTTTATAAGACAAAATACCGTTCTGACCGGTTCTAATAGGTATTAGTGAATAATATTGTGTATTTAGGTTTTTGCTGTTCCGAGAAGGGTAAATAACACCTTTTGGTTCATCGTTGTAGACGGAAAATTACATTTTTCCTTTGTTTTTCATATAAAATAGTAGTTTTTTGGTAGTTTTTATTTTCAAAATTTTATTAAACACTTTGTTTTGCAAATATTTTTCAAATCCTTATACCATCATCTGCGCCGTGCTCCTGCGCGTCTTTTAAGACACAAAGGAACCTTCCACGGGAAAACGGTGTTGGAAAATTTTGCAAAACTTAGCGTAAATCCGGCATTTTTTGGTTAAAATTAGTGTTTTTCCTTGATATTTTCAAAATTTTCCTTTGCGCATCACCATTTTTTAGTTTCAATAGCCTGCATTTGACCGTCCGCTTCGATTGAGACATCAACCGTCCCGATCGGACGACAAAAACTTCGAAAAATAGAAAAATATCATAGTGCCACGCCCATCAAAAGTCTACCTAAGCGGTGCTGAATTTAGAAAATTATATCACAAATACATATATTATATTGAGTTTTTGCTGGCCGATTTTCGAGATTTTTGTATTGAAATTTGTGTTTTATTGACGCCGTCCTTTTTATAAGGTTGCGGTGAAATTTTCTTTTTGGAATCTCGTGGAAGTCCCGGAAAACTCGTTTTTCGATAAAAATTTTATAAGACAAAATACCGTTCTGACCGGTTCTAATAGGTATTAGTGAATAATATTGTGTATTTAGGTTTTTGCTGTTCCGAGAAGGGTAAATAACACCTTTTGGTTCATCGTTGTAGACGGAAAATTACATTTTTCCTTTGTTTTTCATATAAAATAGTAGTTTTTTGGTAGTTTTTATTTTCAAAATTTTATTAAACACTTTGTTTTGCAAATATTTTTCAAATCCTTATACCATCATCTGCGCCGTGCTCCTGCGCGTCTTTTAAGACACAAAGGAACCTTCCACGGGAAAACGGTGTTGGAAAATTTTGCAAAACTTAGCGTAAATCCGGCATTTTTTGGTTAAAATTAGTGTTTTTCCTTGATATTTTCAAAATTTTCCTTTGCGCATCACCATTTTTTAGTTTCAATAGCCTGCATTTGACCGTCCGCTTCGATTGAGACATCAACCGTCCCGATCGGACGACAAAAACTTCGAAAAATAGAAAAATATCATAGTGCCACGCCCATCAAAAGTCTACCTAAGCGGTGCTGAATTTAGAAAATTATATCACAAATACATATATTATATTGAGTTTTTGCTGGCCGATTTTCGAGATTTTTGTATTGAAATTTGTGTTTTATTGACGCCGTCCTTTTTATAAGGTTGCGGTGAAATTTTCTTTTTGGAATCTCGTGGAAGTCCCGGAAAACTCGTTTTTCGATAAAAATTTTATAAGACAAAATACCGTTCTGACCGGTTCTAATAGGTATTAGTGAATAATATTGTGTATTTAGGTTTTTGCTGTTCCGAGAAGGGTAAATAACACCTTTTGGTTCATCGTTGTAGACGGAAAATTACATTTTTCCTTTGTTTTTCATATAAAATAGTAGTTTTTTGGTAGTTTTTATTTTCAAAATTTTATTAAACACTTTGTTTTGCAAATATTTTTCAAATCCTTATACCATCATCTGCGCCGTGCTCCTGCGCGTCTTTTAAGACACAAAGGAACCTTCCACGGGAAAACGGTGTTGGAAAATTTTGCAAAACTTAGCGTAAATCCGGCATTTTTTGGTTAAAATTAGTGTTTTTCCTTGATATTTTCAAAATTTTCCTTTGCGCATCACCATTTTTTAGTTTCAATAGCCTGCATTTGACCGTCCGCTTCGATTGAGACATCAACCGTCCCGATCGGACGACAAAAACTTCGAAAAATAGAAAAATATCATAGTGCCACGCCCATCAAAAGTCTACCTAAGCGGTGCTGAATTTAGAAAATTATATCACAAATACATATATTATATTGAGTTTTTGCTGGCCGATTTTCGAGATTTTTGTATTGAAATTTGTGTTTTATTGACGCCGTCCTTTTTATAAGGTTGCGGTGAAATTTTCTTTTTGGAATCTCGTGGAAGTCCCGGAAAACTCGTTTTTCGATAAAAATTTTATAAGACAAAATACCGTTCTGACCGGTTCTAATAGGTATTAGTGAATAATATTGTGTATTTAGGTTTTTGCTGTTCCGAGAAGGGTAAATAACACCTTTTGGTTCATCGTTGTAGACGGAAAATTACATTTTTCCTTTGTTTTTCATATAAAATAGTAGTTTTTTGGTAGTTTTTATTTTCAAAATTTTATTAAACACTTTGTTTTGCAAATATTTTTCAAATCCTTATACCATCATCTGCGCCGTGCTCCTGCGCGTCTTTTAAGACACAAAGGAACCTTCCACGGGAAAACGGTGTTGGAAAATTTTGCAAAACTTAGCGTAAATCCGGCATTTTTTGGTTAAAATTAGTGTTTTTCCTTGATATTTTCAAAATTTTCCTTTGCGCATCACCATTTTTTAGTTTCAATAGCCTGCATTTGACCGTCCGCTTCGATTGAGACATCAACCGTCCCGATCGGACGACAAAAACTTCGAAAAATAGAAAAATATCATAGTGCCACGCCCATCAAAAGTCTACCTAAGCGGTGCTGAATTTAGAAAATTATATCACAAATACATATATTATATTGAGTTTTTGCTGGCCGATTTTCGAGATTTTTGTATTGAAATTTGTGTTTTATTGACGCCGTCCTTTTTATAAGGTTGCGGTGAAATTTTCTTTTTGGAATCTCGTGGAAGTCCCGGAAAACTCGTTTTTCGATAAAAATTTTATAAGACAAAATACCGTTCTGACCGGTTCTAATAGGTATTAGTGAATAATATTGTGTATTTAGGTTTTTGCTGTTCCGAGAAGGGTAAATAACACCTTTTGGTTCATCGTTGTAGACGGAAAATTACATTTTTCCTTTGTTTTTCATATAAAATAGTAGTTTTTTGGTAGTTTTTATTTTCAAAATTTTATTAAACACTTTGTTTTGCAAATATTTTTCAAATCCTTATACCATCATCTGCGCCGTGCTCCTGCGCGTCTTTTAAGACACAAAGGAACCTTCCACGGGAAAACGGTGTTGGAAAATTTTGCAAAACTTAGCGTAAATCCGGCATTTTTTGGTTAAAATTAGTGTTTTTCCTTGATATTTTCAAAATTTTCCTTTGCGCATCACCATTTTTTAGTTTCAATAGCCTGCATTTGACCGTCCGCTTCGATTGAGACATCAACCGTCCCGATCGGACGACAGAAACTTCGAAAAATAGAAAAATATCATAGTGCCACGCCCATCAAAAGTCTACCTAAGCGGTGCTGAATTTAGAAAATTATATCACAAATACATATATTATATTGAGTTTTTGCTGGCCGATTTTCGAGATTTTTGTATTGAAATTTGTGTTTTATTGACGCCGTCCTTTTTATAAGGTTGCGGTGAAATTTTCTTTTTGGAATCTCGTGGAAGTCCCGGAAAACTCGTTTTTCGATAAAAATTTTATAAGACAAAATACCGTTCTGACCGGTTCTAATAGGTATTAGTGAATAATATTGTGTATTTAGGTTTTTGCTGTTCCGAGAAGGGTAAATAACACCTTTTGGTTCATCGTTGTAGACGGAAAATTACATTTTTCCTTTGTTTTTCATATAAAATAGTAGTTTTTTGGTAGTTTTTATTTTCAAAATTTTATTAAACACTTTGTTTTGCAAATATTTTTCAAATCCTTATACCATCATCTGCGCCGTGCTCCTGCGCGTCTTTTAAGACACAAAGGAACCTTCCACGGGAAAACGGTGTTGGAAAATTTTGCAAAACTTAGCGTAAATCCGGCATTTTTTGGTTAAAATTAGTGTTTTTCCTTGATATTTTCAAAATTTTCCTTTGCGCATCACCATTTTTTAGTTTCAATAGCCTGCATTTGACCGTCCGCTTCGATTGAGACATCAACCGTCCCGATCGGACGACAAAAACTTCGAAAAATAGAAAAATATCATAGTGCCACGCCCATCAAAAGTCTACCTAAGCGGTGCTGAATTTAGAAAATTATATCACAAATACATATATTATATTGAGTTTTTGCTGGCCGATTTTCGAGATTTTTGTATTGAAATTTGTGTTTTATTGACGCCGTCCTTTTTATAAGGTTGCGGTGAAATTTTCTTTTTGGAATCTCGTGGAAGTCCCGGAAAACTCGTTTTTCGATAAAAATTTTATAAGACAAAATACCGTTCTGACCGGTTCTAATAGGTATTAGTGAATAATATTGTGTATTTAGGTTTTTGCTGTTCCGAGAAGGGTAAATAACACCTTTTGGTTCATCGTTGTAGACGGAAAATTACATTTTTCCTTTGTTTTTCATATAAAATAGTAGTTTTTTGGTAGTTTTTATTTTCAAAATTTTATTAAACACTTTGTTTTGCAAATATTTTTCAAATCCTTATACCATCATCTGCGCCGTGCTCCTGCGCGTCTTTTAAGACACAAAGGAACCTTCCACGGGAAAACGGTGTTGGAAAATTTTGCAAAACTTAGCGTAAATCCGGCATTTTTTGGTTAAAATTAGTGTTTTTCCTTGATATTTTCAAAATTTTCCTTTGCGCATCACCATTTTTTAGTTTCAATAGCCTGCATTTGACCGTCCGCTTCGATTGAGACATCAACCGTCCCGATCGGACGACAAAAACTTCGAAAAATAGAAAAATATCATAGTGCCACGCCCATCAAAAGTCTACCTAAGCGGTGCTGAATTTAGAAAATTATATCACAAATACATATATTATATTGAGTTTTTGCTGGCCGATTTTCGAGATTTTTGTATTGAAATTTGTGTTTTATTGACGCCGTCCTTTTTATAAGGTTGCGGTGAAATTTTCTTTTTGGAATCTCGTGGAAGTCCCGGAAAACTCGTTTTTCGATAAAAATTTTATAAGACAAAATACCGTTCTGACCGGTTCTAATAGGTATTAGTGAATAATATTGTGTATTTAGGTTTTTGCTGTTCCGAGAAGGGTAAATAACACCTTTTGGTTCATCGTTGTAGACGGAAAATTACATTTTTCCTTTGTTTTTCATATAAAATAGTAGTTTTTTGGTAGTTTTTATTTTCAAAATTTTATTAAACACTTTGTTTTGCAAATATTTTTCAAATCCTTATACCATCATCTGCGCCGTGCTCCTGCGCGTCTTTTAAGACACAAAGGAACCTTCCACGGGAAAACGGTGTTGGAAAATTTTGCAAAACTTAGCGTAAATCCGGCATTTTTTGGTTAAAATTAGTGTTTTTCCTTGATATTTTCAAAATTTTCCTTTGCGCATCACCATTTTTTAGTTTCAATAGCCTGCATTTGACCGTCCGCTTCGATTGAGACATCAACCGTCCCGATCGGACGACAAAAACTTCGAAAAATAGAAAAATATCATAGTGCCACGCCCATCAAAAGTCTACCTAAGCGGTGCTGAATTTAGAAAATTATATCACAAATACATATATTATATTGAGTTTTTGCTGGCCGATTTTCGAGATTTTTGTATTGAAATTTGTGTTTTATTGACGCCGTCCTTTTTATAAGGTTGCGGTGAAATTTTCTTTTTGGAATCTCGTGGAAGTCCCGGAAAACTCGTTTTTCGATAAAAATTTTATAAGACAAAATACCGTTCTGACCGGTTCTAATAGGTATTAGTGAATAATATTGTGTATTTAGGTTTTTGCTGTTCCGAGAAGGGTAAATAACACCTTTTGGTTCATCGTTGTAGACGGAAAATTACATTTTTCCTTTGTTTTTCATATAAAATAGTAGTTTTTTGGTAGTTTTTATTTTCAAAATTTTATTAAACACTTTGTTTTGCAAATATTTTTCAAATCCTTATACCATCATCTGCGCCGTGCTCCTGCGCGTCTTTTAAGACACAAAGGAACCTTCCACGGGAAAACGGTGTTGGAAAATTTTGCAAAACTTAGCGTAAATCCGGCATTTTTTGGTTAAAATTAGTGTTTTTCCTTGATATTTTCAAAATTTTCCTTTGCGCATCACCATTTTTTAGTTTCAATAGCCTGCATTTGACCGTCCGCTTCGATTGAGACATCAACCGTCCCGATCGGACGACAGAAACTTCGAAAAATAGAAAAATATCATAGTGCCACGCCCATCAAAAGTCTACCTAAGCGGTGCTGAATTTAGAAAATTATATCACAAATACATATATTATATTGAGTTTTTGCTGGCCGATTTTCGAGATTTTTGTATTGAAATTTGTGTTTTATTGACGCCGTCCTTTTTATAAGGTTGCGGTGAAATTTTCTTTTTGGAATCTCGTGGAAGTCCCGGAAAACTCGTTTTTCGATAAAAATTTTATAAGACAAAATACCGTTCTGACCGGTTCTAATAGGTATTAGTGAATAATATTGTGTATTTAGGTTTTTGCTGTTCCGAGAAGGGTAAATAACACCTTTTGGTTCATCGTTGTAGACGGAAAATTACATTTTTCCTTTGTTTTTCATATAAAATAGTAGTTTTTTGGTAGTTTTTATTTTCAAAATTTTATTAAACACTTTGTTTTGCAAATATTTTTCAAATCCTTATACCATCATCTGCGCCGTGCTCCTGCGCGTCTTTTAAGACACAAAGGAACCTTCCACGGGAAAACGGTGTTGGAAAATTTTGCAAAACTTAGCGTAAATCCGGCATTTTTTGGTTAAAATTAGTGTTTTTCCTTGATATTTTCAAAATTTTCCTTTGCGCATCACCATTTTTTAGTTTCAATAGCCTGCATTTGACCGTCCGCTTCGATTGAGACATCAACCGTCCCGATCGGACGACAGAAACTTCGAAAAATAGAAAAATATCATAGTGCCACGCCCATCAAAAGTCTACCTAAGCGGTGCTGAATTTAGAAAATTATATCACAAATACATATATTATATTGAGTTTTTGCTGGCCGATTTTCGAGATTTTTGTATTGAAATTTGTGTTTTATTGACGCCGTCCTTTTTATAAGGTTGCGGTGAAATTTTCTTTTTGGAATCTCGTGGAAGTCCCGGAAAACTCGTTTTTCGATAAAAATTTTATAAGACAAAATACCGTTCTGACCGGTTCTAATAGGTATTAGTGAATAATATTGTGTATTTAGGTTTTTGCTGTTCCGAGAAGGGTAAATAACACCTTTTGGTTCATCGTTGTAGACGGAAAATTACATTTTTCCTTTGTTTTTCATATAAAATAGTAGTTTTTTGGTAGTTTTTATTTTCAAAATTTTATTAAACACTTTGTTTTGCAAATATTTTTCAAATCCTTATACCATCATCTGCGCCGTGCTCCTGCGCGTCTTTTAAGACACAAAGGAACCTTCCACGGGAAAACGGTGTTGGAAAATTTTGCAAAACTTAGCGTAAATCCGGCATTTTTTGGTTAAAATTAGTGTTTTTCCTTGATATTTTCAAAATTTTCCTTTGCGCATCACCATTTTTTAGTTTCAATAGCCTGCATTTGACCGTCCGCTTCGATTGAGACATCAACCGTCCCGATCGGACGACAGAAACTTCGAAAAATAGAAAAATATCATAGTGCCACGCCCATCAAAAGTCTACCTAAGCGGTGCTGAATTTAGAAAATTATATCACAAATACATATATTATATTGAGTTTTTGCTGGCCGATTTTCGAGATTTTTGTATTGAAATTTGTGTTTTATTGACGCCGTCCTTTTTATAAGGTTGCGGTGAAATTTTCTTTTTGGAATCTCGTGGAAGTCCCGGAAAACTCGTTTTTCGATAAAAATTTTATAAGACAAAATACCGTTCTGACCGGTTCTAATAGGTATTAGTGAATAATATTGTGTATTTAGGTTTTTGCTGTTCCGAGAAGGGTAAATAACACCTTTTGGTTCATCGTTGTAGACGGAAAATTACATTTTTCCTTTGTTTTTCATATAAAATAGTAGTTTTTTGGTAGTTTTTATTTTCAAAATTTTATTAAACACTTTGTTTTGCAAATATTTTTCAAATCCTTATACCATCATCTGCGCCGTGCTCCTGCGCGTCTTTTAAGACACAAAGGAACCTTCCACGGGAAAACGGTGTTGGAAAATTTTGCAAAACTTAGCGTAAATCCGGCATTTTTTGGTTAAAATTAGTGTTTTTCCTTGATATTTTCAAAATTTTCCTTTGCGCATCACCATTTTTTAGTTTCAATAGCCTGCATTTGACCGTCCGCTTCGATTGAGACATCAACCGTCCCGATCGGACGACAGAAACTTCGAAAAGTGGCCCGCCCCCACACCACCCATTTTCCCGGAGCTTAGGGAGAGAGGATTTATTTCCAAAAGTGTATGTGCGCTTTTATGTACTACTAGCGACATCTAGTAGTAAAGTTTTTGAAAAATTTTTAAGTTGGGCTTTTTATTTTACACTGTGATATTGACCTTTGTGATATAGTTTTTAAGTTAGTTTTAATTAAGTTATCTGTGTTGTGACGTTTTATCTATTGTTTGGGGACCTTTACACCCCAAACGCGTAATAATATTTTCGTAAAATTTTATTTTAGTTTTTACTTTTGTGACGTCTTATTTATTGACCGGGACATTTTACATCCCCACTAAATTATACAGTGTGCCCATTTACAGCACCTCAGCTGACCCTACAAATTTGTATTATTTTATTTTATAATAACCGACGAATACCTCTGACATGTTTCGCACTCCAGCAAAAATGACAGAGAATAACAAAGAAGACAAAAAGTCCTCCCCAAATGGGAATACAAACGTTATTATTGACAAACCTACAACACCAAGGATGATTCAGCTAGAACTGCATGCACAAACAAAAGAGTGGCTAACAGAAGCCAAAGCACACAAAGACAAGGCTCTGGAACAAATTAACGCATCCAGAAACATAAAAACCGAGATAAAGCGCGATATCACAAAGGCATGCGATGGGTTATATGCATTAGTTAAAGAGATGGCAACACAATATGAAATTAAAATAAGAATAGAGGAGGCAAGAGAAGAACAGAACACTAAGGAAACGGAAGCAAAGCCATCACCAGATAGTGATTTGATGGTTCCTAACAGTAACGCAGAGCTCCTCAACCAGCTCCGACTGACAAATAAAAACCTGTCTGAAAATAATAAGCACATACTGGACTTGAAGGAGGAGCTGGGAAAGTGTAGAAGCACAAGATTGGAAACTAATGCCACCACGTATGCCAAAGTGACTGCACAGGCCCCAAAACCCGCGCTTCACTCCATTGCCATCACCTCCGAGGATGTCACCGAAACCGGCGAAAATGTACTTGACCGGATAAGGGAGGTGATAAAGGCAAAAGAGGGCTGGGTAAAAGTTGAAAAGGTGCGAAAGGCGAAGGACAGGAAGGTCATCATGACCTGTGGGACGGAAGAGGAGAAGGAAAAGCTCAAACACAGGATCCTCAGCTCAGGGAGCAAGCTAACTTGCGAGGACTTAAAGAACCGTGATCCTCTTCTCGTCCTCAGAGACGTCCTGTCCTTCCACACCGATGAGGAGTTGTTGCAGGCCATGCGGAACCAAAACAAAGACCTGTTTGATGGAGTGGGCCATGGGGAGGAACGCCTCGCTGTTAAGTTCCGTATGAGAGCCCGTAATCCACTAACGGGGCACGTTGTGATGTCAGCATCACCCATTATATGGAAAAGGGCGACTGAGGCCGGCACGCTGCATATTGATTTGCAGCGTGTAAGGGTGGAAGATCAGTCGCCCCTAGTACAGTGTACCCGTTGTCTGGATTACGGGCACTCTAAAAAATACTGCAAAACCGAAAAAGACCGATGCAGTCACTGCGGCGGTCACCACCTCAGGGCAGAATGCGAACGATGGCGTGCAGGAACAGCCCCAAACTGCAGAAACTGTGAAGCCGCAAAATATGAGCAACGAGACCATAATACATTTAGCCAGACATGCCCGGTGCGGAAGCGATGGGATGCTCTGGCTAGATCGTCCGTTGCTTATTGCTGAGGTCTCGCTTATGGAAACGGAAGCCCATGCCCATACGACAGGCAGCATGAAGGACAGAACACACACACTGCAACAACCGGCAAACCAGGAACCTAAAATGACATGTATCAGGATTGGCGGGGGATTTGATGCCCTGCCATCCTGTAGTGATGAAGGAATCGTAATCTTACCCGCCAATCCGTACATAACAACTAATTACCGTTTGCCGGAATGTATGACAAATAAGCATACAAGATTCATGACCTGTCACAATGGAGAGTATAACTCTTTTACGAATATTTAGAACTGCACTGTAACAGGAACAAGAATGAAGTAAAGTATAAGATGTTGGTGAAATATGTTCTTGGAATATTTTGAAAAATATCCCAATGAACCATATATCTGGGAAGCAGTATAAAGTTAAAACGAAAGGCAGTAAATGAAAAGAAACAAATGGGTTTTAGTTGTAACAGGCTTGTCAATTTTATTTCAAGAAATATTTATATTATATGCTACGGACACAAAATTTTACTATTATTTAATTACATTTGTTTAATGTTTATTCTGAAAAATATAATAACTGTAGTCTTTTTATATAAGTTGAAACATTTACACGTATATTTTAGAAACCGCAAAAAATTATTATTATTTATTTATACTTGTGTGGTGTATGTCATTGGCATATGACAGCAGTCATAGGGAAAAGTTTAGTACATAATCTATATTCGTCTCACTTTTTTGTTGCATAAATTGATAATTTATTGAAATATTGTTGGAATGTTGTTTATCTGTCGCAAAACAATAATGTAATAACGAGTATGATATCGCCATGCAAAGAACAATAGAACTTACATCTTTGATAGTATAAGCTAAATAGCTCAGCAGGCAATACAAAAATTTCGCAATAAACTCAAACAAGAAAATACAGTCTGTGGCCACCATGCCAGAGGTATGAGATAAAAAAAAAAAAAAAAAAAAAAAAAAAAAAAAAAAAACCTAACCTAACCTAACCTAACCTAACCTAACCTAACCTAACCTAACCTAACCTAACCTAACCTAACCTAACCATGGACCGTGGTCACCCCCGACCCGAGAACACGTGCCTAACGTTGCCACGCCCGAGCGCGCTCTGAAAAAAGTGTTTAAAAATCAAAATAAGTGGGTTTTTTCGCGCCGACAATAACGTGCTATACGTCAAAACACGCAGAAAAATCAGCTCTACACCATTGTGAAAGTTAAAAGTGAAAGTGACACTACAGTGAAGTAGAAAGTGCAAAAAAGTGATTTTTCTAACCTTCAAAAAACTTCAATAAATTACGCTGTGAGATTAATCGGCTGGACCCCAAAGTTTTTTGGCGTCGCCGGAAGCGCCCCAACCAGGGCTACAATTTGACACCTTTTCTGGATTTTTTCCGCCCCTAGGGGCGACGCAAAATCCAGAAAAACAAAAACCACGTGGCCACGTGGTAGCAGTTCCCGTGACGACAGCAACCATCCACCCATCTGGATCGACGAGCCGTGCCAGCCCCATCCCGAAACAGTTTTTATATTTTTAATATCTATTATAGTTTTCTAGTTATATTAGTTATAAAATTTTACAAAATTTCAAAAAATCGTAATTCCAAAAATAGATCGATAAGGTATATTTTAAAAAATTTATTCTAAAGTAGTTAGTTAATAAGTATAACATACCAAAAAATTAGAAATTTTTATTGAGTAGTTTTTAAGATATTTAACTTTTAAAATTTAAGGGTTGTGGAAAAGGGTTGAAGGAGCACCCCCACAATCTCAGTTATACTTTTAAAAAATCATATAAATATATAATAATAATTATAAATTTTTTCAGAATTTTAAATTAATAATTTCTATTTTTAATAACAAATTTTAATTAAAAAAGTGTGTTTTTGTGGATGTAAAAATAGTAAAATTAGTTTTAAAATTTTTATTTATCATTAAACGTGCTGGCCGCAGCGAGCCCGTTCAAACGAGCCCAAACTCGGGTATATTATAATAAAAGGGGACCGAGTAATTTTAGTTTTAAGATTTTGGTCGGCCATTTTGACCGCCATTTTGTGACCACGAGCCTTAATTACTTTAAGTTTCAAACTAGCAAAGTCAATAGCAGAGATTCCAATTCATCTGTATTAACGTAATTTATAACGAATTTGCGACTTTAGTTTCACCCCCCTACCCCGCGGGAAAAAATTTCTCCCGGATTTTGTCCTAACTCCAGGATTTTGTTGCTCGGGACTCGGGAAGACTAAGGATACCCGACACACCCCTGTCCGACCATATTTGCCTATATTACCAAGTGGTTTGCAGAAAAATTTCAAAACCCCTTATTTTTAGTGATTTTTGAAAAATTATAGGAACCCAACAGGGAAAAACGGGATACGGGATTCGAACCGGGAACTTCTTGGCCAGCCGTAGCAACCATTAGTTTTATCCCGGGACTAATAGTTTATTTTATAGAAATTTTTAAAGTTGCGAAGGGCCCCGGACGCCATTCGCAACTAAGTTGGTAACCCTTATTTAAGGGTGAAGGAGCGGGAATTTCGGGAAAATAACAAAAAATTGATTCAGTCTGATCTGAAGCAGTTTCAGGGGTAATCTACCTGTACCCACCCCCAAAACTCACCCCCGGGAAGATTTTTGGACAAAAGTCGAAAAATCTTGGGGTTGCAAACCCCCATTCCAGAATCCGACCACACCGCCAGTAAATTTGGCACCCCGGCTAGACGTTCCCGAAAATCCCGCCCCTCTAGGGTAATATTAGACCCCAAAGCCAACCTTCTGAAGCTGGCAAAAACCACCCCCTCAGATTCCAGACACCACAACAGTCGCGCCCCCCCCCTAAAAATTCCAAACTTCATCGCGCCTTGTGCGCGCACCATCCCTCTCCCCCCAACGCAAATTTCCTAAAATCCTTATCATAAACACCGGAGCTATCACAGGAACATCAAGAATAGCCGGACAGTCTACAAACGCAAAAAATAAGATTGTTTTGATAAGGATTTTAGGGAATAATCCCCGTATCTCGGGAACCGTTCGTCCTAGGCCAAAAATAGCCAAATTTTTGGCCCCCCCTCCCTAACCCACCCCCCTTACTACCCAAGCCCTCCATAGATATATCCCTCCCAGACCTACCCCCAAAATTTCAACCCCCTACCCCTAAATTATAAAAATATTTTTGTAGTCTAAGTATTTATGTTGTACGGGGTACATCTTTAGGGAGTACCTCAGTATATATTTTGGTAATTTTGGACAGTTTCTATTAGGTGTAACTTCGGAACCCCTGGTCCGATTTAGCTGGGACCTTCACTGAGGGGTTGGTTTTTGCGAGCACTATCACCTCCCCCCCCCCCCAACTCTACATAGAGTCGTAAAATTTTTAATACTTTGTTCTGGTAGGGACCTTAAGTCCAAGTGTTCTATTTGTCCCCGCACCCCCCCCCCCCGACCGCCCCACCCCCTTTTTGTAAATTTGAAAATTTTTCGAAGTATTTATAACTTAGACAATAAAATCCTTGTACGTAACATACTTAAATATCATTTAAATAATTTGAATACTTGTTTGAATACGTATTTAAACACATATTTACATACGTATTTAAACAAATAACTTTTGAACCACTGGTCCGATTAGGCTGGGACTTTCACCAAAGGGTGGGACTGGTGAGTACTATCCCCTCTTCTCCCCCCACTGTCTCTACATAGAGACAAAAATTTTAAAAATTGTTATTAAATTATCTTTGACAAAGGGGTTATACAGGCTTAAGACTAACTCTACATAGAGCTATCTAGAGTCAATTGTAGAGCATAAAAAATTGCAAGGAAACATAACTGACTCTACCAGGTACTCTGAACCGGGGATTTTACAGAACAAAGCTTACTCTACATTTATTTAAATTATTTATATTTATTTGATAAAAATTTTTTATTTTATTCTGATTTGATTTGATTTTAATTTGATTTGATTTGACTTGATTTTATTTTAATTTAAATTTTTATTTTATTTTTAAATTTATTTAAATTATTCAATTATTTACACGATAATAGGGACATTATACACCCCTATTATCACGACTGAATCTATAATTCTAATTTTATTTTATTTTATTTATTTTAATTGTTGACGATTTGCGACTAAAATGGCGCTCTATCGTACCCCCAATAGACCGATTGAGTGTGTAGCAGATGTCTCCGTCCCAAAAACCTACACAGTAACGCCAAAAATGAGCCAGGCGAGACATGACGGTAGGGTTAATAATTGGCTGCAAGAGGCCAAGACGCATAAGGATAAAGCTCTCGAACAGCTGAAAGTGTCGAGAAATACAAAAACTGAGATAAAAAGGGACATCGCTATAGCATGCGACAGACTATACGCAATAGTCAAGGTTATGGCGAGGGAAATAGAAAAGGGTGCAAAACTGGAATTGGGGGAAAAAGGTGAGACGAAATCGGATATACACAAGTGTTCACTCAATGACGAGTTGATAAGACAACTGGTAAAGACCCAAGATTTCATAGTTGACAATAATGCAAGAATGGAAGAACTCCAAGAAATTATTGAAACTCAAAAACAGTCAGCACCTAGCGTCAGACCGGACAGCTACGCGGGGGCGGTGTCGGGCCGATCAAAAGCTAATGCTTTTGAGCGGACGACACTGCACTCAGTAGTTGTCTCGTCAGGAAACGAGAAAGACACTAGTGAAAACGTTCTGGAGAGAGTACGGGAGGCCGTGAAGGCGAGGGATGGCTGGATCCGGGTAGAGAGGGCGAGAAAGGCAAAAGACCAGAAAGTGATCCTGAGCTGTAGGACGACCGAGGAAAGGACAGAGGTCAAGCGGAGGATCGAAAAGGCTGGCGACAATTTGAAATGTGAAGAAGTCACAAATAAGGACCCCCTCCTACAGCTCAGTAGCGTACTTGCCGTGCACACGGACGACGAAGTCGTAGAGGCGCTCAGAAACCAGAACCCGAACATCTTTGCGGGACTTGGCGAGGAAGAAGATAGGGTGATCGTCAAGTTCCGCAAAAGAACGCGGAATCCGCAAGTCAACCACGTGGTTCTGAGCGTCTCTCCGATCATCTGGAGCAGGACTTTAGAAAATAGCGTGTTGCACATCGATTTGCAAAGGGTCAGGGTTGAGGATCATTCTCCCTTGATCCAATGCACGAGATGCCTCGGATTCGGCCATAGCAGGCGCCTGTGCAAAGGCACAGCAGACTTGTGTAGTCACTGCGGAGGTGAGCATCACAAGACAGAATGTCAGGATTACCGCGAGGGCCTCTCGCCAAGATGTACGAACTGCGTTGCAGCTAATGCACACCGAAATGAAGTGTGCCACAATGCGTTTAGCCATTCGTGCCCGGTCCGGAAACGGTGGGACGAATTGGCTCGCGCATCGGTGGCATACTGTTGAGGTGGCCACCGCGGAATCAGCCTGCTTGCCGGCACTCTGCCTCCATAACATGCAGAAAATTACAACTGTATATTAATAGTATGTATGTATATATAATATTTATACGCATAGGGCAGAAATCGGAAGCGGGTTGGGTATCTTCGCTATTTTGAATAATAGTGAAACCGGAACCAAGCCTCTAGATTTAGCCCAACACACCATAAACTCTACAAGCACCAACACACCGTCTTTTATATAGCTGGTATAGTCAATTATACTCCTCCAGAGTGTATTGGGTTAACTATCAATAAAATTGACAATGGCAACTAACTTATAACTCTGTAGTTGCCAACAGTATCATTAGGGAAAAACACAACCCCAGGAAACCTAAAGTAGAAATGGAATAATAAATATGTTGGCAAAATATTTTGGTAAATATTGGGACAACATACAGTCAAATAAGAAAGTAATAAATAAACAATATAATAGGCTAAGACAATATGACATAATTGAGTGGAACTATGTAAAATAAAGAAATAGACATTAATAAAAAGCTTACTTATAATCAAATAAATGTAGAGCTACAACTCTACAATTTTAATAATAAAAGAATGTATTACAGTGACTAGAAAAATATATTGACCTGAAATGTAAAGTGTTATACTATTAGTATTGAATATATTGTACAATAATAATTAGATAATAAGATAATAATTTAAACAGATGTATTTAATTCAATAAGCATATAATATGAAAATGGATAAAAATGTATAATAATGAAACAGAAAATAAACAAATTATAATTTAGTACATAAATCAATAACTGTAAACATTTAGACCTAAAGAGAGAAATAAAACATACTGAATGTAAAAATTTATTATACTATAGAAATTATAAAAGACAAAATTCTAAAAGAATTGAAATGTAAAATTGAACGCCTAAAATTAAGCACACTGTAATAAAAATAAAAAACGTCACGTGTTACCCCATCCTTAAACCCTGTATTAGACAGTAAGCTGAAAAGTAGCCATTAAATAGGGTACGATAGTCGGGAATCCCACCCGTAAGAGAGCAAAAGAGATGAATGTGAGAAAGACAAAGTATGAAGAATGAAAGTGCGAGAAGAATAAATGATAGAACTGGAATGAGAGGTATTAGCGCATAAAAAAGGTAGCTTCCCCCATGGAGCTAGGTAGTCGCAAAAAAAAAAAAAAAAAAAAAAAAAAAAAAAAAAAAAAAAAAAAAAAAAAAAAAAAAAAAAACCTAACCTAACCTAACCTAACCTAACCTAACCTAACCTTTTTTTTTTTTTTTTTTTTAACGAGGGGAAATCCTTCATGGATACCCAGGCACGCGGGGACGTGGCGGGGTTATGCCAGACTCCTACTGGCTAAAACCCCTCGATGTCCCGACCTTGCCCGTGATGCGGCACATGGGTACGCTTTTGCATTCTTCCACGTGCCGCGGGCGTTCTCCGCGCAATGCAGAGCCTCCAAGAGAAACAGGGTGTACCTGCGCTCCTTGGTTCACGTGGTCTACCGGAACATTTGGAAGACCACGTTCCTACGTGACATCGAGTGACGGAAGAGTCCCCGCTTCCGCCCCCCGAGGTTTGTCGTCGCCAGGGTTACGACATTTGGGCGTAAGCCCTCCGTCGGCGCCCAAGCCGTCTACGGCGGATCGGAGCCGAGAGGGGGTCATCCTCGCGAATCCTTTCCGCGGCCTCCTTTTGGAGCATTACTGCTTCACAAAAGGAGACCATCGCCTCCCATGACCTCTCGTCACCGACCATGGCCTTGACCACGGCCGGCAAGGAAAGGTCTCCTCCAACAACGGCGACCAGAGCCGCCCGCTCCTGCGCCCACGCCGGACATGCCCCGAGCGTGTGTTCGGCAGTGTCATCTCTGTTACCACAGTGATGACACATCGCCAGGGGCTCCCTACCAACTATGTGGCACAAATATCGGCCGAAGCTGCCGTGCCCCGACAGAATCTGCACCAGCCGGTATGTGAGCGAGCCGTGACGTCTGTTCACCCACTGCTTTAGCACCGGGCGAACAGCACTCACAGTCCAGACACCCGCGGACGGCTCTGCAAGCCGTTCCTCCCACACACGCAGCCGCCTTTCTTGGGCCCGCCGCATCCATCTCGACCTGCCCTCGGTCTCCCGCTCCCTCCGTTCGAAGTACGCCTTCGCTAGGATCTCTGCATCGAGATCCCAGGGGGGCGTTCCTGCAAGTACGCACGCCGCCTCATGGGAGACTGTGCGGTAGCCTCGTATGGCTCTGATGGCCATGACCCGCTGCGCTGAGAACAGCTTGGCCTTGTTCGGGCGAGTCAGAGCCCCGAACCACACAGGTGCCCCATACATAGCCATGGACCTCACTATGCCAGCGTACAAACGCCGACAGGTCCTACTTGGTCCACCCACATTCGGGAGAAGCCTGCCCAGGGCCGAAGCGGCCCCGTGGAGCTTCGGAGCCAGTCGGTTAAAATGCTCCCGGAAGCTCCACCGTGGATCGAGGTGAAGTCCAAGATACTTCATGTGGGACTTCACTCCGATCCGCATTCCTCCTATCGTAACGTTGGCACCTTCAGGAGGCCCCCGCCGAGGCCCGTGGAAGTACAGAGCCTCGGTTTTTGCGAAGGCCACCTTTAGGCCCAACGCTTCGATCCGCCCGACGATCATTTGCGTGCCAACTGCTGCAAGCCTGGACGCCTCCTCGTATTCCCTCCCCCGGGCCGTGACCAGCGTGTCGTCTGCATAACACACGACATTCACTCCCGGGGGTAGCTCTCCTCTAAGAGCCCAGTCAAATCCTATGTTCCACAAGAGTGGCCCTAGGACCGACCCCTGCGGAACCCCACACTGGACCGATCGGCGATCGACGCTGCCATTTCTCCCTACATACATCACCACTCTGCCCCGGAGATAGTCAGTGACTAGCCTCCGCAGGTAGAGTGGTACGCGATGGTACTTAAATGCCTCCTCGATACAGGCAAAGGGCAGCGAATTGAAAGCGTTGGAGATATCCAACGAGACTGCCATCAAACCGCTGCCCTTGGCCACCGCCTCATCCGACAAACCTTTCACGCACAGTATAGCGTCGATCGTCGATCGCCTCTCCCTAAATCCATATTGGCAGTCCGCCAGATTCGGACCCACCTCTCGGAGATGCTCGACGACACGGGAGGCGATGATGCGCTCGAAGAGCTTTCCCGTGTCGTCAAGCAGCACAATGGGGCGGAAGGCAGAAGGAGACTCTGACGGACGCCCTTCCTTCCTGAGGAGCACGAGCCTGCCCTCTTTCCAGCAAGCCGGAAACCGACATGACGCAAGGCATGCGTCGAAAAGCCCGGTAATGTGGGCCCTCAACTCACCCAACGCCCTTGTCAACACCCGGCCCGGAACTCCATCCGGCCCGGGAGCGGTGTTCTTTGCCCGGAGCCTTCTCACAGCAATTGCAAACTCAGACTGCGTGACGGGGGGAACCTCACCAACCTGGTCAGTTTCCTCGACGGGTTCCTCCGTCATCGTTGGTGGCACGAGAGCCGGCCCGTCAGGGAAGAGGGCCGACATCACCTCCCCCATCAGTTGGGGATGCATGGTCTCCGTGACTGGAGGGGCCTGAGTGCGCAGTTTATTTCGCGCCACTCGGTACGGGCGACCCCATGGGTCTCGATCAAGCCCCTCCAGCATCTCCCTCCGTTTGCATTCCTTGGACCTGCTAATGGCCAGTTGAAGATGTTTTTTGGCCTCAAGATGTGATTGATATAGCAGGTCCTCGAACTCCTCGTTCCGATTAGGCCGCCTTCGGTATCTGGTGAACTGACGACGAGCCGCGTTGCTGCGTGTCCGAAGAGCCGCTATTTCGTCAGTCCACCAGTATACTTGCCTCCTCGGAGCAAAACTCTTGGTTCGGGGCATGGAAGCGTCGCATATATGCGTAAGCGCCCCCCGAAATTTAAGCGCCCCCTCGTTCACCTCATTCGGCCCAAACGGCCGCATGGCCCAGGACTGGACGATTGCCGCCTCTACCAACAGCTCATCGTCAAGGCGGGATAGAGCCCACCTCGGGAAGGCCGCATTCCGCCCCGCCACCCTTCGTTGACAGAAGTCGATACTGGACAAGGAGGAGACCGCAAACCCTATGTATTGGTGGTCTGATAAGGTCTCCTCATTATCCAGGACCCGCCAGTTCAGCACGCGCGTAGCGAGAACGGGGCTAGCAAACGTTAAGTCTACTATTGACCCTCCCCGTCGTCGCACGCACGTGTTGACAGAGCCTTGGTTTAGCAGCACAAGGCCGCACGCTGACGTCCACACGTCTACCGCCTCTCCACGATCGTCGGTCTCCGGGGATCCCCAACTCGTGCTGTGGGCGTTGAAATCGCCAAGGACAATTACCGGCATAGGTGCCGCTCGTCTCACCACCGCCCCAACCCGGTCGAGGAACAGCTCGTATTCGACGAGTGGTCTGTTCGGGGAAAAATAGACCCCGACGACCAGGAAGTCACTCCACACAGCTGCCACTATGCCAGGCTCTCGCTCCCTGATGGAGAGGGGCAAGGAGTCCGGGCCGGAAGCGGCAATAATCACCACGGAGCCATCCGTGGCCCCCACCCAGTTTGGCTGGGAGGAGACGTAGTATGGCTCCGATATTACCGCCACATCAACCGACCACTGTAGCACGGATTGCAGGAACAGGTCCTGCGAACCGGCACAGTGGTTTAGATTTGCCTGGAGGAAGCGATGTTGGCACACCATTAATAACCGGTCAACATCGCCTCCGTAGGCGGCTCCCTGGACTGTAGAGGGACGGCTGGGGTCATTCTAGGCCATCCTCTACCCTTCTTAGGGCGTGCGCATTTGCGACCCCCTGGCGTGTGATTAGCCGTCCTCCCTGCTGCCTTGCAAATCGGGCAATTCAGCTCGTTGCTGCATTCAGCCACCCTGTGGCCTGCTTCACCACATCGGAAGCAATTCTGGCTGCGGTCCACCTTGGACTGGCATTGGACCCCCGTATGGCCAATCTCGAAGCACTTGAAGCACTTCATGGGCCGGGGGTCCAGTGTTCGCACCCGCGCAGCACTCCACCCGACGAGAAGGCGCCCTTTAGCGGCAATTACTTTGGCCGCTTCGATCGGGCACTGGATGACGGCACTGCCTGCGCCGAACAATCCAGACCTGATCGGCCCAACTCTCACCTGGTCGACTGGGCATTTCCCATCCCGGGAGATGGCAGCCGCCAGGTCCACGCCAGACACCGAGTCGTCCAGCCCGGAAACGCACAAGTCGATGCATCTCACGGGCCGGGTGATCCGGACGGTCTCCGGGAATATCTCCCTTAGCTTGGCAGCCAGGGAGTCCGCTTTGCTGCCGCTCTCCTTGCCGGGGATCTCCAGGACTCGAGCCCCCGTAGCAGCCGAGCGGACGCGGAGTCCGTCGTCGATCTGCAGGGAAGTCAAATCAATGCCTACTCTTGCCTCCCTGAGTACCCTCTCGTAAGTCAGGCCCGTCTCAGTAGCCTCAGGCAACAGGGTGATTAC
The DNA here is from genome assembly GCA_923062675.1 of Marasmarcha lunaedactyla. Classification (NCBI taxonomy): domain Eukaryota; kingdom Metazoa; phylum Arthropoda; class Insecta; order Lepidoptera; family Pterophoridae; genus Marasmarcha; species Marasmarcha lunaedactyla. Next base: position 132,332 of record OV281358.1, read on the forward strand.
CACCGCTGCTGTCCTTGGCCTTGCACTGCCCCTAGCTGGCCTTCTCCTCGCCTTTTTCTTCGGGGACGTCGCCGGAGCGGCGCGTGGTTCTGGGGCATTCGCCGTCTTTTTCCTCTTGCCTTTGCGCACCACCGTGGTCCAGCTATCAGGTTGGACCATGGAGGTGCTCGGGCGTGACTCGTGTTCGGGATCTGGTACCCGGGTAGGTGCCTTACCCCTTTTCTGGCTCTTCGGCGCCGACTGTGCAGGGGACACCGAAGAAATCGTCTCCGTCCTAGCATCCGCCTTCAGAGGTGGACGCAGCCTTTTTTCCGGGAGGAGCCGGCCACTGATGCTCTCCAGCATGGAGCGCATCATTGCGCCACACTCCCGGACGATACCTGCCCTGAGCTCCTCTTCAGGTGGAGCAGTTCTCGCAGGCCGAGTTTCCTCCCTAGCCTGGCACGCCGGCCGAGGCGCTACCAGGGCCGAGGTGCGGGCCGTCTCCATCTCCAAGCGCCATGTCGCCATTTCAGCGCGGAGGGTATCGACCTGCGCGCTGAGGCGAGCGTTCTCCTCCCTCACGGCCTCCATACGCTCTGCATGTTCCGCAGTGAGGCGGGCGTTTTCAGCCCGGAGAGCTGCCACCTCTTCGGACTGAGTCCTCTCGTAAATGGAGGCCATTTCTTCCCGGATCTGCGCCGTGGCCCTCTTAAGAGCATTAACACAAGTGCCCTTAAGGTTCCCGGACTTAGCCGCCACCTCCAGAATCAAGTCCAGGCTCGCTTGGACTCGACCCTTCACTGTGCCCGCCGACGCACCCAGCGTCTTGGTGGACTCTGCGATTGCCAAGTTTGTCGCCAACTCGAGCTCCTCTCTTTGGGCCTTCATTAAGTTCAGTTTGGCCTGTGCGAGACCAACATACTCTCCCGTGGTAGGAGGCCTACCACGTCCCTTCTTGCCCGCTGGCTTGCCACTAGTTTTGGCAGCTCCTTCTCCAACCGCGTCTTTGCCGCTGCTAGAACTATTTGTCCTAGCTTGGCGCTGACGTTTCTTGCCCACCGCCAAGATTTGGCGGGACACACTCCCCTCAGTGTCGGACGAGTTGGTAGACATCTCCTCCACCTCACTTCCGCTCCTCGCTTCACCAAATCGCGTGCAATCGTGATCCGATTTCCTAGCCGTTTCGTTCACAGTTTCAGAGAGCACCGATGCCCTCGAAACTGTCCTTGCTCCTCCGGAGCTACTACTCCCAGACCGACTCCTCAAAGCCGAATCCTCTCTCCGCACTTCCTTCCTCTGCCTAAGGGCACGGAAGCCACCTTCATCTTTAATTCCGCCCTTCGCGGGCCTAACGTCAGTGGTTTTTTTGTTCTTCTTCATATTATTCCCACGAGTATGGGGTACCTAAATTTCCACGGCGGCAGGGACCCCTGTGCCTAAAACCGTGACCACAAATACGCCAGGGGGGCGGGAAAACCCCTGGGTTGGCGCTTGCAGGTAGCTGTGCCTCAGCTACCACCCCGGAGGGCGGCCGTTACCACGTCTCCCAATAACGGCCCTTTAGGGATTTTTTAGAGAGGTTTACTCCTCGCGGTCCAGGCGGTTAAGCCAAGACCCCCGTTCCGTCAAAGCCGCGAGACATGATCCACGACACTTTGACGGTTTACGGTTTTGGTGATGGTGGCAATTGAATGCCAGCGCGGTGGCAGTGTGAGTGCACGCCGCGCCCACCACCCTTGACCCGGACAAAAGCCCCGGCAGTCAACACCTCCATGGTCCGGACAAAAGCCCACGCCGACCAAAACTCCCAAAATCAACGCAGAACAAACAAATGCCCCGCGTTCCGCCGATGAATTGACGAAGCAGACTGCCGCCCGATACGGGACAGACGCAGCCCACCCCAACCACCAAAGGGCGCCCTGCCGCCCACTATGGGTCAGACACAGGGCACCGACGAGGCAGGACTGCCGCCCGATACGGGACAGACGCAGCCCACCCCAACCTTACCCCCCCTCCCCAGTGTTTGGTCCGCGGGGGCCCTTTCTAATAGAAAAAGCCCCTACCACTCTGGACCACTCTTCATGAAGAAGAGTGAGAAGAGTGGCCTCCTATCCGCCACCCGGAGACGCGCCGCGTAGGGGTATCACCTCCCCTCCCACTTGGACAACCAAGCAGGTCCGCGGAACCTTTTTTTTTTTTTTTTTTTAACGCAGGAAAATCCTCATGGATACCCTACCCCAGCGGGGGCCGAGGTCGGGTTATGCCGGACTCTTACCGACTAAAAACCTGCGGCTTCCGTCTGGACGCACGGAGTCGGGTCACGAGGAGCTTGCGCATTCGTTCGCGGCCCGACAGCGTTGGCCGGCGCTCTGTGCAGCGCCGGCGACGTCCCGAGAGGGAGGGGTCCCTCTCTAGTCGTCCCTCATGAGATGGTGCGCAGGAAGCGCACGCGCCATCTCGAGCCCTGGACCGGAAGCGGATTCCCCCGAACCCGCCACCGAAGGCTCATGGGACTGCGGGAGAGGGAGGCTTTCGGCAACGAAAGCCGCCCTCCGGCGTCCCGTGCGACGGCGACGAAGCGGAAGGGAGGATGCATCATCTTCCCTCGCCCTCTCCGCCGCCTCCTTCGCGAGCATTACGGCCTCGCAGAAGGATCGCACCGCCTGCCACGATCTCTCACTCTCGACCATAGCGCGAACCACGGTCGGGAGCGAGATGTCGGCACCCAATACAGAGCCGAGCGCGCTGCGCTCCGCATCCCACGCCGGGCATACCTCCAGCGTGTGCTGGGCCGTCTCGTCGAGGCAATCGTCGCAGTGGTGGCACCTGGCAGTCGGTTCCCGACCGATCCGAAACAGGTAACTCCCGAAACAACCATGTCCCGAGAGCACCTGAGTCAGACGGTAGGTCAGGAAACCGTGTCGCCTACCCAACCACTGCTGGAAGACCGGACGAATTGCCTCGATAGTCCAGAGTCCGGCGCTCGAAAGCGCCAGCCTGGACTCCCACGCTTCGGTAGCCCGTTGGCGCAGCTCAGCTCTGTGCCCCTCCTGTTCCTGCAGTGCAGGCGGGTGACCCCTGGCCCGGAGCGCCTCCACGCGCCACTCGTAGAGCGACGCGAGGGCTCTCGCTTCCAGGTCCCAGGGAATAGTACCCGCCAGCACGCAAGATGCCTCACCCGAGATCGTGCGATAACCCCGTACCACCCTGATCGCCATCACCCGCTGGACTCGCGTCAAGCGGGCGATATTGCTGCGACTCAGGGCGCTGCCGGCCCACACAGGGGCACCATACAGGGCCATCGATCTCACGATTCCCGCGTAGAGACGCCGACACGACGTCTCAGGTCCGCCGAGATTCGGCAGCAGCCTTCCCAGGGCCGCAGCCGCCCTCAGCAGCCGAGGCTCAAGGCACTCGAAGTGGGGGCCGAAGTTCCACCGGCTATCCAGGACAAGTCCCAGGTAGCGCATCGACGGCCTCACGTCGATGCGGACTCCGGATACGACGATATGGGCACCCCGGGGCGGCGCGTTCCGCGGGCCATGGAAAACCACGGCCTCGGACTTTTCGAGCGCCACCCGCAAACCCAATCGTCGTATGCGGCCCACCACGAATGCCGCGCCGGCGGTGGCGCGCAAGGAAGCATCCCTGTGGCTTTTGCCTCGGGCAGTGACCAAGGTGTCGTCCGCGTAACAGACTACGCCGACACCCGGCACTGTGGCTCCTCGCAGCACCCAGTCGTAGCCGATGTTCCAGAGGAGTGGGCCTAGTACCGACCCCTGAGGAACGCCGCACGACATCTCCCGCCGACACCACCGGTCTCGACCGGGGTATTCCACCGCACGCCCAGACAGGTAGTCCCCGACGACCCGGCGCAGGTACGGAGGAACTCCGTGGAATCGGAGCCCCTCCCTGATGCAGCTCCAGGGGAGGGAGTTAAATGCGTTGGCGATGTCCAGAGACACCGCCAACACGACCTCACCCCGGGCGATCGCGTCCTGCGCCAAGGACTTAACCCGCTGAATCGCGTCTACGGCAGACCTACCCCTGCGGAATCCAAACTGGCAGTCTGCCAGATCCGGTCCGACATCCTCTAGGTGCTCGACGATCCGGGCGGCCACAACTCTCTCAAAGAGTTTGGCGTCCTCGTCGAGCATCACTATCGGGCGGTACGCAGATGGGGATTCCGCCGGACGCCCTTCCTTTCTGAGGAGAACGAGACGGCCTGTCTTCCACCGCTGTGGAACCTGGCCGAGGGCCAGACAGGCGTCGAAGAGTCTCCTCAGGCGAGGCTCGAGGGCATCCATGGCCAAGACCAACACCCGGCCGGGTACGCCGTCAGGACCGGGGGCGGTGTTTTTGGCTCGCAGCCGCAACACCGCAGCTCCCAGCTCTCCCGGGGTCACTGACGGCGCCACATCCGGGCCGGGCTCCGCGGCAACCGAAGGCATCATGGGGGGACTGGGATGGTCCCCCGTCCGCGGAAACAGGGCCGCAACGACTCTGTCCAGGATTTGCGGCTGGAGACTTCGCGTGAGTGGGGGCGCCCAGGGGCGAAGTTTGCACATCGCCAACCTGTACGGCCTCCCCCACGGGTCGCGGTTCAACGTCCCCAGCAACTCCTCCCTCGCAAGAGCCTTAGCCCTGCCGATCGCTGCCTTCAGCTGCCGCCGGGACTCCTTGAAGGAAGCATGCAGGAGTGCAATCACATTCTCCTCCCGCATCCGCCGCCGCCTGTAATTGGTGTACTGGCGTCGTGCGACCACACAAGCTGCACGCAAATTCGTGAGCTCGGTGGACCACCAGTACACCTGGGGCTTCGGAGGACGACGCCTGGCTCGGGGCATTGACGCGTCGCAAACCTGCGACAACGCGCCCCGCAGCCATTCCGCCTCGTCCTCCACCACCACGGGGCCCACAGGCGCGGACACCCACGATTGCACAATTGCAGCTTCCTTCGCGAGGTCCCTGTCGAGGTGCCTCAACTGCCACCTCGGGCCGTCGTCAACCGGGGGCCGGAAGGGACCGGCTGGATCTGACGGGGATACGGCTGCGAGATCGAACCGAATGTATCGGTGATCACACAACACCGCCGTATCCACCACTCCCCAGTCCCGAACACGGCGCGCCAGGGCGGGACTCGCGAACGTGATGTCCACGATCGACTCGCCCTGGGGTCGCACGCACGTGCTCATCGATCCCCGGTTGAGAAGGGCCAACCCTTGTCCGAGGGCAAACTCCTCCAGTGCCTCGCCAAATACGTCCGTTCTGACGGAACCCCAAGCCGTATTCCAGGCATTGAAGTCGCCAGCGAGGAGCACTTGGCGAGGGTGGCATTGGCCGATTAAGGCGCCCACCCGTCCGAGATAAATCTCGAACTCGGCGAGTGTGCGGTTCGGAGAAAAGTAGCCACCGACGACTACAAAATCTCCAAACCACACAGCGACGTATCCCGGACCCTTCGCTACCTTTTCGAAGGGTGGGGAGTTCGCCGCGCCCCATCGGACGATCGCGACGGAGCCGTCATTGTCCCGCACCCAGTTCTCACCTGGGGGGACAAAGTACGGCTCGCAGATCACTGCCACGTCTATCGACCACTCCGCGAAGCTCTGGAACAGGAGGTCCTGAGCTCGGGCGGAGTGTTCGATATTCGCCTGGAGGAATCGGAGCTTGTGGTCCATGACTAGGATTCCATGGCCACAAGTCCGTCCCCGGACACTCCAGCTGAGCTGCCGCTGGCCGACTGCGTTGAGGATGCAGTCGGTGGTGGTAGCCGCCTTTTAGGCCGAGGGGCATGGCACGATTTGCCCCCCAGCCTGTGATCGGCCGGCTTCTTGGCAGCCGCGCACACAGTGCAGTGTGCAGCGGCGGCGTTGCAGTCGCGGGCGACGTGGCCCGGCTTTCCGCAGCGGTAACAATTACTGCTGCGGTCAACCGGACTGCTGCACTGCTCCCGGACGTGCCCGAGTTGCAGGCACCGGAAGCAGCGCAGAGGTCTCGCTTCGAGGAGCGAGACCTTCGCCGACACCCATCCGACTAGCAGTCGCCTGCCATCCGCCACCTTATTGGCGGCAGCCACCGGGCAGCTCAGCCAGAGCGTGCCCAGACCCGATTTGTCGAGGCGGACCTCACCAGTCTTGATGGACGCAATTGGGCATCCACCAATTCCGGCCACCGCCGCCGCGACATCTGCAGCGGAAACTGCGTCGTCCAACCCGGACACGCGCAGTTCCGCGCACTTCGTGGGCCTGGACACGGCCACGCTCTCCCCAAGGGCGGCCCGCAACTTCTCTGCCAGAGCGTCCGCCTTCTCGGTGTTTGAAGCACCGGGAACCTCCAGGATTCTGGCTCCTGTGGCGGACACTCTGAAATTGACAGAGTCGATGCCGAGGCTTCGAAGATCGACCTTCTTCTTGGCCTCGGCAAGAGTTGCGGCGTAGGTGACGCCCTTTTTTACCGCCTCAGGCTGCAGTTTTATTACTACAGCCAAGGACCGGGGAGGGCGCGGCTTGCGCCTCCGCTGTCGTCCCTTCTTGGTCTGCGGAGCCTGCTGGGAGACAGGTACCGCAGACTGGGCCCTCCGTGGTTGAGACGGCAGGGCAGCACTCTTTGGTGCCGCCTTTGGACGCCGTCTCGCCACCACATTCCACCCCTCGTCCATGGACGCAGGAGCCGGCGGCAGTGGCCGGGGCTCCCGTTGGGGTGGGGCTGGGGCAGGTTGTTTGGCTTTGGCCTTTCCCTTCTTTCCCTTTTGGGACTTCGGGGATGGGCCGGGGCCAGACCTGCCCTGGGACGTCGGGACCGCTGGTGCCACAGGCTTAGGCTGGGGGGCAGCCTTTGCCTTGTCGGCAGCCAACGGTGGGCGGAGGCGCGGTTCAGGCAGCAGCCTCTGCTGCAAGCCCTCGAACCGAGCGTTGAGCATCTTACCCACACTGAGCAAGATGCTCCGCTCCAGTTCCTGCGCCTTGTCGGAGGACGGGGTCGTTGTTGGGCACGACCCCCCGACATTGACAGGTGGCAGCTCCTCTGCCACCCTGTCTGGGGCACGCCGCATGTCGGCCCGTAATGCGGCCAACTCGCGGCGTAGCTCCGCCAACTCCGTTCGCAGCTGGTCATTGTCCGCCTTATAGCGGTCGTTGGCCAGCCGCAGACGGGCCAGCTCCTCCGACGCAGTGCGCTGGTGGAGCTCACCTACCAGCTCCTTTATGGAGGAGGCAGCATCTCGAAGAGCCTTTACGTAGGTCCCCTTGAGGTTCTTCGAGGTGCTGGCCACCTGGGAGATCACCTCGACGGAGCTCATCACTTGAGCTTGTAGGTCCGCCGCCGAGGTTTCCTCCATTGCGGCACTCGCAATCTCCGGCGAGCTCGTTTTGGCTCTAGCCGTACGGATTTTGCGTGCCGCCTCCTCCAGTTCTTGCTCAGCGCGGAGCTCCATCTCCGCGCGCTGAGCCGCCACCAATTGCGCCTTGGCTTTGGCGAGGCCGACGTATTGCCCGGTGGTGGGCGGTCGGCCTCTGCCTCGGCGGGCGTTAGAGACCTTCGGAGCCCTAACAGACTCCGACGCGGAGCTGCTCTCCTCATCAGACGTAGCTAATCTGGCAGAATGGCTGCGTTTCCGCTGCCAGAGCCGCCCTCGAGTCTCTACGGACTCCGCTACACTCATCGCTGAGCTGGAGCTTAGCTCCTCAGCATGAGCGTCTTCAGCCTCTGAACCCATTTTACGACCGGGTTCTTGGTCGGCGTTATCAGTTGTCCGTTGTTCATAGCGATGGTTGTGTTCACGAGGGCCAGCGGTCTGCTGGCCCACGAAGCGATTGTTGCCCCCCCCAGAGTACGAGGGGCGGCCCTCCACCGAGGCGGAGGGGTGGGATTTCCCGGCATCAGCCGACGTACCCACCTGGGGACCATATTGGCAATCACTTTTTTCCATCATCCTTTTCTCCGATGACTCCACATCGTCGGCCCACTTTTTCAGGGGTTGGGCTCCCCTGTCAGGTGTCACTGCCGCCGGCTACCGGACAGACACAGTGCACCCCAAACCCCCCAGCGAGGTATCCCTGCCGCCCATTCTGGGTCAGACGCAGGGAACCGACGAGGTGCAACTGCCGCCCGATACGGGACAGACGCAGCGCACCCCAACCACCAAAAGGTACCCCGCCGCCCATTATGGGTCAGACGCAGGGCACCGACGAAGCACGACTGCTATCCCATTGGGGACAGACAAGTCGCTTCCCAACAACCGAAGGATACCCTGCCGCCCACTATGGGTCAGACACAGGGCATCGACGAAGCAGACTGCCGCCCGATACGGGACAGACGCAGCCCACCCCAACCACCAAAGGGCACCCTGCCGCCCACTATGGGTCAGACACAGGGCACCGACGAAGCACGACTGCCGCCCGATACGGGACAGACGCAGCGCGCCCCAACCAGAGGAATGTTTTGGCTTCGCCCGTTGCTGGATTGCAACGGGTTACTGAGACCCCCCGCCACGACAAGGCACATTCCAATTCGGGGGGGAGGTCCGCGGAACCTAACCTTTTTTTTTTTTTTTTTTTTTTTGGACCAGGGGAAATCCTCATGGATACCCGGACGTCTGGAGCGGCGACCGGGTTATGCCAGACTCTTACTGGCTAAAACCCCTGGGTTTTCCTTCGGGCACCCAATTGACGGAACGCGGGTTTCCTCTCGGAACCGTCCGCGAACACGCCGGTGCCGCCGCAAGCGCAGCTCCTCCATAATCTGCGGCATGCCAGGAAAACGTGGCACGCCGCAGCTTCGTCCAGCGAAGCCCCTTGGCAGAAGACGACAGAGAGCTCCCCTTTTCCACCACCTAGAGGCTTCACTCAGGCTCAGATCAGGTTGGCGAATGCCCTCCTTCTCCGACCGGCCCTCCTCCTGCGGATAGGATCCGAGAGAGGATCGTCCTCTCTTGCCCTTTCCGAGGTCTCTTTCTGGGACATCACCTCCTCACAGAAAGAGACCACTGCCTCCCACGACCTCTCATCACCAACCATGGCCCTTGCCAAGGCTGGCAAGGTGAGGTCACTCCCAACAACAGCCACGAGCGTCGCCCGTTCGCGGGCCCACGCCTGGCACTCCTCCAGCGTGTGCTGGGCTGTGTCTTCACAGCCACTTGGGCAGTGAAGACACATCGCCACCGGCTCCCTCCGTGCTACGTGGCACAAGTATCTGCCGAAACTACCATGTCCCGACAGTACCTGCACCAACCTGTAGGTGAGCGCCCCGTGCCGTCTGTTCACCCACTCCTTGAGGACTGGACGAACAGCCTCAACTGTGCGCAGGCCCGCGCCGGGCACCTCGAGCCTCTCCCTCCACCTTCGCAGCAAGGTCCGTTGGGCGGCCCTCCTCCAACGCTCGACCAGTTCGGAGCTTGGCTCCTCTCCATGTGCGCGCGCCTCCGCACGCCGCTCGTACACCTCCGCCAGACCCTCGGCATCGAGGTCCCAGGGTGGCATACCCGCGAGCACGCAAGCAGCTCCATGGGACACCGTTCGGTATCCTCGGATAGCTCTGACCGCGAGAACGCGCTGCGTTGACTGCAGCAGCGCTCTATTATGGCGAGTCAGAGCGCCGACCCATATGGGTGCCCCATAGAGCGCCATCGATCTGACCACGCCAGCATAAAGCTGGCGACAGGCCAGATCGGGTCCACCGACATTCGGCAAGAGCCTTCCGAGAGCAGATGCGGTCCCGATCAGCCTTGGTGCCAATCGCCGAAAGTGCTCCCGGAAGTCCCATCTGCCGTCGAGTAAAAGTCCCAGATATTTTATCTGGGGCTTCAACTCGATCCTCACTCCATTGATGGAGATGTTGGCACCTGCAGGAGGCCCCCGCCGAGGACCGTGAAAACACAGAACCTCGGTTTTGTCGAGGGCAACCCTTAGGCCCAACATCTCAATGCGCCCAACGACTTGCCGCACTCCCACTTCAGCGAGAGACGCCGCCCTCGCCAAATTCCGCCCTCGAGCCGTGACCAGAGTGTCGTCTGCATAGCAGACGACACCGAGGCCAGGGCGAAGGTCACCCCGCAGAGCCCAGTCATATCCGATGTTCCACAGAAGAGGACCCAAAACGGATCCCTGTGGAACACCGCAACGAATGCCGCGGCGATGGACTCTGCCGTCCTGTCCCTTGTACAGAACCACCCTGTTTCGCAGGTAGTCCGCGACCGTCTTCTGTAGGTAAAGAGGCACGCGGTGATACCGCAGTGCCTCCTCAATACAGCAGAAGGGCAGCGTGTTGAAGGCGTTGGCGATATCTAGCGACACCGCCAGCAACACGCCGCCCGACGCCACCGTCTCGTCCGAGAGACCCCTCAGACGAGCAACCGCATCGATCGTCGAGCGGCCAAATCGGAAGCCGAACTGGCTGTCCGACAGGTCGGGGCCTACGCTGCGCAAGTGCTGGATGATGCGGGCCGCCACGAGGTTCTCGTAGAACTTGCCCGCATCATCCAGCAGCACGATGGGACGAAAGGAGGACGGAGAATCCCCTAAACGCCCCTCCTTCTTCAGGAGAACCAATTTCCCCTCCTTCCAACAGGTCGGGAATCGACCCGACGCTAGGCATCTGTCGAGGAGCCCGGTGAAGTGGGCCCCCAACTCGCCCAGCGCCACCGCCAAGACCCGACCCGGAACACCGTCTGGTCCGGGCGCGGTGCGTTTAGCCCTCAGCTTGTGCAGAGCTAAACGCAGCTCTGCCAACTCCAGAGGAGGTGGAGGAGGAGCCTCAACCTCCGGTGCAGCCTCATCCCTCGAGGAAGGGTCCGCCATTGTCGGAGGAGCGATATCGGGCGCGTCCGGAAACAACGCCGTCATCACACCCTCCAACAGCTGAGGCTGCATGATCTCCGTGAGCGGGGCCGTCCGCTGGCGAAGTTTGTTGCGCACCGCACGATACGGACGGCCCCACGGATCTCGATTGAGCTCGTCCAGCATCTCCTGCCGAGCACTGGTCTTTGCCTGCGCAATCGCGAGCTGAAGGCTCTTCTTGGCCTCCTTGTATAGGTCGTGCAGAAGCTGCCCCGTTTCCTCGCTCTGGAACCGCCGCCTCCGGTATCTGGTGTAGCTACGCCTCGTTGCGCAACACTCGTCGCGCAACTCGGCGATCTGTTGCGACCACCAGTATACCGCCCGCCTTGGAGGTGCGCGCTTGGCTCGGGGCATGGCCGCGTCGCAAATTTGCGTCATGACCCCCCGGAGCCTAAGCGCCTCCTCGTCAACCTCCGCTGGCTCTGCCGACTGCAGGTTCCAGGACCAGACGACGGAGGCCTCCCTCAGTACGTCCTCGTCGAGCCGCGTCAGGGACCAGCGAGGGAAATTTCGTTCCCCAGCTCCCTCTCTCCGAAACGGCGTCTCGGTTGTGGACGAGGTGGAGAGGTCGAATCGGATATACCGATGGTTCGACAGGTTCTCCACCTCGGCCAGAACACGCCAACCTTGCACCCGCCGGGCTACAGCTGGGCTGGCGAACGACAGATCTATAATCGATCCAATTGTCGCCCCGCCCCGCTGCACCTCGAAAGTGTTGGTGCTGCCTCTGTTCAGCAACACCAGGCCACACGTGGCGGCCCAGTCCTCCACAGCCAAACCTCGATCGTCAGTGGCAGGGGACCCCCACGACACGCTCTTTGCGTTAAAATCTCCGAGCACAATGACGCGCCCGGAAGACGCCCGCCGAACAGCCGCACCAACTCTGTCGAGAAACGCCTCGAATTCTACAAGGGACCTGTTCGGTGAGAAATAAATCCCCACCAAGGTCAGGTCCCTCCAAGACGCCGAGACGAGACCCTCCTCCCTCACCTGTACTGAGAGAGACGAGTGAGGAGAGTCTGCCGCCACTGCGATCGCCACTGTGCCCTGTGAGTCCCCGGCCCAGCACTGCGATGTTGGGACAAAGTAGGGCTCTGCGACGATCGCAACGTCTATGGACCACTGCAGCATGGATTGCACGAAGAGATCCTGTGCCCCGCTGCAGTGGTTCAAATTCCCCTGTAGGAAGCGATGAGAGGTAGCCATTGCTAACCGGTCGTCATCGCTTCCTGTGGCGGCGCCGAGGGAGTGGGGTGCTTACCCCGCCTGGGTCGCGAGCATTTCCTTCCCCCCATAGAGTGTCCGGAGGGCTTGCCGCCCTCCAAACAGACAGGGCAGGAAGGATTTGCTGCGCAATTGGCCGCCTTGTGGCCTGGCAGTCCGCACCGGAAGCAGAGCTGACTGCGATCGACGGCCGACTTGCATTGGGCCCCTGTGTGACCGATTTCGCAGCATCGGTAACATTTCAGGGGCCTTGCCTCCAGAAATCGGACCCGAGCAGAGCTCCAGCCAACTAAGACTCTTCCCAGGTCGACTAACACCTTAGCAGCAGCAACTGGCACCTGCACCAATATACGGCCGCTGCCGTACGGACCAGGGCGGATCTCTCCGGCCTTGATCTGCACAGCGGGGCAGCCCCCAGCCTTGGCCAATGCCTCGGCCACATCCCGGGGCGATACGGAGTCGTCCAGGTCGGCGACCAGGACGTCGACCCGCTTCACCGGCCTCGCCACGCGTACACAAGGGGGGAGGGCCCGTCGGAGCTCCTCGGCCAGGCGGTCGGCCTTCTCTCCACTGTCCCTCCCAGGGACCTCCAACATTCGAGCACCAGTCATCGTTAGCCTAAAGGCCAACCCGCTGATGCCCAAATCTCCCAACTTGATGGCCTGCCGGGCCTGCGTCAGTACCTTTTCGAAGGTTAGACCATGCTCGGCCGCCTCAGGCTCAAGCGTCAGGACGACTGCTGACGACGTGGGCTGCCGCACCGCGGTCGCCTTGGCTGCGCTCGTGCTCGCAGACACCTTCCTCTTCGGTACCGACGCCGGAGCAGATCGTGGACCTTGGGCGTTGGTCGCCTTCTTCCTGAGGCCCTTGCGCACTACCTCAACCCAGTTATTTGGCTGGGCCCCAGGGGCGCTTGGGCGCGAGTCAGGGACAGGGTCCAGCCCCTGAGTGGGCGCCTTCGCCTTCTTTCCCCTTGCCCTCTTCTTCTTCGTCGCCGACGGTGCAGAGGGCGCCGAAGAAGCTGTCTCCATCCGAGCTGGAGCATCCGCCTTTAGAGGCGGGCGCAGTCTCTGCTCCGGCAGGAGCCGGCTGCCGATGCTCTCCAACATGGAGCGCATCATGGCGCCGCACTCCCGAATTATACTGGACCTCAAATCCTCCTCAGGCGGCGCAGTTGTCTTTCGCCGTTGAGGTGGTCCGCGCTCGGCGTCCGCCTTAGATGGCGGGAGTGGTACGGTGCTTGTCGGCTGAGTCGTAGGCACTTCCAGAGCCGAGGTACGAGCCTCCACTATTCGGGCGCGCCAGGTCGCCATTTCAGTTCGAAGGGCATCTACCTCCGCGCTGAGGCGAGCATTATTTGCCCTCATGGCCTCTATTGTTGCTGCGTGCTCCGCCGTGAGGCGAACGTTCTCAGCTCGAAGAGCTGCCACCTCCTCGGACTGGCTCCTGTCGTATATGGAGGCCATTTCCTCCCCAATCACTGCCGTCGCTTTCTTAAGGGCGCTCACGCAAGTGCCCTTAAGGTTCTTTGATTTGGCCACCACTTCCAGTATGACGTCCAGACTGGCCTGGACCCGTCCCTTGACTGTGTCCGCGGAAGCCCCACTCCCCAGCCTCCTGACGGACTCCGTCAGCTCCATGTCGGTTGCCAATTCCAGTTCCGCCCTCCGAGCTTCAACCAGCGATTGCTTGGCCTTGGCGAGCCCGACATATTCGCCAGTGGTAGCTGCTCTACCACGGCCCCTCTTTTCCGCCGGTTTGCCGGAACTTTTCGCGGCACCTCCTCCCTTAGCAACCTTCTCGCTACTAGAGCTGGTCGTCCTGTTGCGGCGGAGGCGTTTTTTACCTTTCGCCACTATTCGGCGGGTCACGCTCTCCCCCGAGCTCTCCTCCGACAGATCTGCGGACATTGCTGCCGCCTCACTGCCACTATCCGTTCGCGTGCATTCAGAATCCTTGTTGGATACAGCCAAGTCATGTGTGTCCGTCTCGGACACCTCCTCCTCGTCAACTCCGCCCTTCGCGGGCCTAACGTCAGTGGTTTTTTGTTTATTTTCCATTTTGTTCCCACGAGTATGGGGTACCTAAATTTCCACGGCGGCAGGGACCCCTGTGCCTAAAACCGTGACCACAAATACGCCAGGGGGGCGGGAAAACCCCTGGGTTGGCGCTTGCAGGTAGCTGTGCCTCAGCTACCACCCCGGAGGGCGGCCGTTACCACGTCTCCCAATAACGGCCCTTTAGGGATTTTTTAGAGAGGTTAACTCCTCGCGGTCCAGGCGATTAAGCCAAGACCCCCGTTCCGTTGAAGCCGCGAGACATGATCCACGACACTCCAACGGACTACGGTTTTGGTGATGGTGGCAATTGAATGCCAGCGCGGTGGCAGTGTGAGTGCACGCCACGCCCACCACCCTTGACCCGGACAAAAGCCCCGGCAGTCAACACCTCCATGGTCCGGACAAAAGCCCACGCCGACCAAAACTCCCAAGCCCGGAGAAAAATCTCAAGGACTCAACGCAGAACAAACAAATGCCCCGCGTTCCGCCGATGAATTGACGAAGCAGACTGCCGCCCGATACGGGACAGACGCAGCCCGCCCCAACCACCAAAGGGTGCCCTGCCGCCCACTATGGGTCAGACGCAGGGTACCGACGAAGCAGACTGCCGCCCGATACGGGACAGACGCAGCCCGCCCCAACCACCAAAGGGCGCCCTGCCGCCCACTATGGGTCAGACACAGGGCACCGACGAGGCAGGACTGCCGCCCGATACGGGACAGACGCAGCCCGCCCCAACCATTCCCCCCTCCCCAGTGTTTGGTCCGCGGGGGCCCTTTCAAATTGAAAAAGCCCCTACCACTCTGGACCACTCTTCATGAAGAAGAGTGAGAAGAGTGGCCTCCTATCCGCCACCCGGAGACGCGCCGCGTAGGGGTATCACCTCCCCTCCCACTTGGACAACCAAGCAGGTCCGCGGCCGCGGAACCTAACCTAACCTTTTTTTTTTTTTTTTTTTTTTTTTTTTTTTTTTTTTTTTTTTTTTTTTTTTTTTTTTTTTCGGGGGGGAAAATGCGTTACGCATACCACCCGGGCGCAGGGGGCACCCGAGTGGTTATGTGGGACTCCCGTATAGGCTAATGAGACCCACGGTATACCCACTAAAAACCCCCCCATCTTCCTCCTCGCCGCCCTGTGACGGGGCCACGGGAACGCTCTCGCACACATCCGCGACCCCGCCGGCGGCAGCCGCCCACAAGCGGCTCCATCGCCACAGCCCGAAGGCCCTCCACGATGGGCGCACCAGATGTTAAGGTGCGCCTCCCTCCTCGGCCTCCACCAGTACTGTAGCAGACTCCCCCTAAGTCTGCTACTAGGAGGCCATGGGTACCATATAACTGGTACCCGGTGGCAGATCGGGTCTGTGGTTCTGCCACCGACCACACCTCGGCCGCAGAGGATAGGGCAAGCGGCGCACCGCAATACCGCCATGCCTCTTCCTCTGCGGCCCCACCAGTGCCGTTTCCACGGAACGGCCCCGCCGGTTCGCAGGGGGTAGGGAGAGTGGCGCACCGTAATACCAACACGCCTCTCCCCCTGCGATCCCTCCACGGCCGCAGAAGATAGGGAGAACGGCGCACCGTAATACCGGCACTCCTCTTCTTCTGCGGTCCCATCTCCTAGCGCGTCCACAGCGGACTTCTTCAGCCCGCTGGGAGCGCCCTCCTCGGGCCAGCCGGCGGCCCCAACAGGCCGGCCCTGGTTGCCTCTTAGTTCACCGTGGGTGACCAGTCCACGGTTACTAAGCCCCCCCGCCACGGCAAGGCGGGCAACCATCGGGGGGGAACCTAACCTAACCTAACCTAACCTAACCTAACCTAACCTAACCTAACCTAATCTAACCTAACCTAACCTAACCTAACCTAACCTTTTTTTTTTTTTTTTTTTTTTTTTTTTTTTTTTTTTTTCGGGGGGGAAAATGCATTACGCATACCACCCGGGCGCAGGGGGCACCCGAGTGGTTATGTGGGACTCCCGTATAGGCTAATGAGACCCACGGTATACCCACTAAAAACCCCCCCATCTTCCTCCTCGCCGCCTTGTGACGGGGCCACGGGAACGCTCTCGCACACATCCGCGACCCCGCCGGCGGCAGCCGCCCATATGCGGCTCCATCAAACAGCCCGAAGGCCCTCCACGATGGGCGCAACAGATGGTAAGGTGCGCCTCCCCCCTCGGCCTCCACCAGTACTGTAGCAGACTCCCCCTAAGTCTGCTACTAGGAGGCCATGGGTACCAGATAACTGGTACCCGGTGGCAGATCGGGTCTGTGGTTCTGCCACCGACCACACCTCGGCCGCAGAGGATAGGGCAAGCGGCGCACCGCAATACCGACATGCCTCTTCCTCTGCGGCCCCACCAGTGCCGTTTCCACGGAACGGCCCCGCCGGCTCGCAGGGGGTAGGGAGAGTGGCGCACCGTAATACCAACACGCCTCTCCCCCTGCGATCCCTCCACGGCCGCAGAAGATAGGGAGAACGGCGCACCGTAATACCGGCACTCCTCTTCTTCTGCGGTCCCATCTCCTAGCGCGTCCACAGCGGACTTCTTCAGCCCGCTGGGAGCGCCCTCCTCGGGCCAGCCGGCGGCCCCAACAGGCCGGCCCTGGTTGCCTCTTAGTTCACCGTGGGTGACCAGTCCACGGTTACTAAGCCCCCCCGCCACGACAAGGCGGGCAACCATCGGGGGGGAACCTAACCTAACCTAACCTTTTTTTTTTTTTTTTTTTTTTTTGACCAGGGGAAATCCTCATGGATACCCGGCCGTCCGGGGAGGCGACCAGGTTATGCCGGACTCTTACCGGCTAAAACCCCTGGGTTTTCCTTCGAGCACCAAATTGACGGAACGCGGGTTTCCTCTCGGAACCGTCCGCGAACACGCCGATGCCGCCGCAAGCGCAGCTCCTCCATCATCTGCGGCATGCCAGGAAAACGTGGCACGCCGCAGCTTCGTTCAGCGGAGCCCCTTGGCAGAAGACGACGGAAAGCTCCCCGTTTCCGCCGCCTAGGGGTTTCACTTAGGCCAGGTTGGCGAATGCCCTCCTTCTCCGACCGGCCCTCCTCCTCCGGATAGGATCCGAGAGAGGATCATCCTCTCTTGACCTTTCCGAGGCCTCTTTCTGGGTCATTACTTCCTCACAGAAAGAGACCACGGCTTCCCACGACCTCTCATCACCAACCATGGCCCTTACCACGGCTGGCAAGGTGAGGTCACTCCCAACAACAGCCACGAGCGTCGCCCGTTCGCGGGCCCACGCCCGGCACTCCTCCAGCGTGTGCTGAGCTGTGTCTTCACAGCCGCTTGAGCAGTGAAGACACACCGCCACCGGCTCCCTCCGTGCTACATGGCACAAGTATCTGCCGAAACTTCCATGTCCCGACAGTACCTGCACCAACCTGTAGGTGAGCGCCCCGTGTCGTCTGTTCACCCACTCCTTAAGGACTGGGCGAACAGCCTCAATTGTGCGCAGGCCCGCGCCGGGCTCCTCGAGCCTCTCCCTCCACCTTCGCAGCAAGGTCCGTTGGGCGGCCCTCCTCCAACGCTCGACCAGTTCGGAGCTTGGCTCCCCTCCATATGCACGCGCCTCCGCGCGCCGCTCGTACACCTCCGCCAGAACCTCGGCATCGAGGTCCCAGGGTGGCATACCCGCAAGCACGCACGCAGCTCCATGGGACACCGTACGGTATCCTCGGATTGCTCTAACCGCGAGAACGCGCTGCGTTGACTGCAGCAGCGCTCTATTATGGCGAGTTAGAGCGCCGACCCATATGGGTGCCCCATAGAGCGCCATCGACTTGACCACGCCGGCATAAAGCTGACGGCAGGCCAGATCGGGTCCACCGACATTCGGCAAGAGCCTTCCGAGAGCAGATGCGGTCCCGATCAGCCTTGGCGCCAATCGCCGAAAGTGCTCCCGGAAGTCCCATCTGCCGTCGAGTAAAAGTCCCAGATATTTCATCTGGGGCTTCAACCCGATGCTCACCCCATTTATTGAGATGTTGGCACCTGCAGGAGGCCCCCGCCGAGGACCGTGAAAACAAAGAACCTCGGTTTTGTCGAGGGCAACCTTTAGGCCCAACATCTCAATGCGCCCAACGACTTGCCGCACTCCCTCTTCAGCAAGAGACGCCGCCCTCGCCAAATTCCGCCCTCGAGCCGTGACCAGAGTGTCGTCTGCATAGCAGACGACACCGAGGCCAGGGCGAAGGTCACCCCGCAGAGCCCAGTCGTATCCGATGTTCCACAGAAGAGGACCCAAAACGGATCCCTGTGGAACACCGCAACGAATGCCGCGGCGATGGACTCTGCCGTCCTGTCCCTTGTACAGAACCACCCTGTTTCGCAGGTAGTCCTCGACCGTCCTCTGTAGGTAAAGAGGCACGCGGTGATACCGCAGTGCCTCCTCAATACAGCCGAAGGGCATGGTGTTGAATGCGTTGGCAACATCTAACGACACTGCCAACAACACGCCGCCCGACGCAACCGTCTCGTCCGAGAGACCCCTCAAACGAGCAACAGCGTCAATCGTTGAGCGGCCCAATCGGAAGCCGAACTGGCTGTCCGACAGGTCGGGGCCTACGGTGCGCAAGTGCTGGATGATGCGGGCCGCCACGAGGTTCTCGTAGAACTTGCCCGCATCATCCAGCAGCACGATGGGACGAAAGGAGGACGGTGAATCCCCTAAACGCCCCTCCTTCTTCAGAAGAACCAATTTCCCCTCCTTCCAACAGGTCGGGAATCGACCCGACGCTAGGCATCTGTCGAGGAGCCCGGTGAAGTGGGCCCCCAACTCGCCCAGCGCCACCGCCAAGACCCGACCTGGAACACCGTCTGGTCCCGGCGCGGTGCGTTTCGCCCTCAGCTTGCGCAGAGCCAGACGCAGTTCTGCCAACTCCAAAGGAGGTGGAGGAGGAGCCTCAATCTCCGGTGCAGCCTCATTCTCCGAAGGGAGGTCCACCATTGTTGGAGGAGCGATATCGGGCGCGTCCGGAAACAACGCCGTCACCACACCCTCCAACAGCTGAGGCTGCATGGTCTCCGTGAGCGGGGCCGTTCGCTGGCGAAGCTTGTTGCGCACCGCGCGATACGGACGGCCCCACGGATCCCGATTGAGCTCGTCCAACATCTCCTGCCGAGCACTGGTCTTTGCCTGCGCAATCGCGAGCTGCAGGCTCTTCTTGGCCTCCTTGTAGAGGTCGTGCAGAAGCTGCCCCGTTTCCTCGCTCTGGAACCGCCGTCTCCGGTATCTAGTGTAGCGACGCCTCGCTGCGCAACACTCGTCGCGCAACTCGGCGATCTGCTGCGACCACCAATATACCGCCCGCCTTGGAGGTGCGCGCTTGGCTCGGGGCATGGCTGCGTCGCAAATTTGCGTCATGACCCCCCGGAGCCTAAGCGCCTCCTCGTCAACCTCCGCTGGCTCTGCCGACTGCAGGTTCCAGGACCAGACGACGGAGGCCTCCCTCAGCACGTCCTCATCGAGCCGCGTCAGGGACCAGCGAGGGAAAGTTCGTTCCCCAGCTCCCTCTCTCCGAAACGGCGTCTCGGTTGTGGACGAGGTGGAGAGGTCGAATCGGATATACCGATGGTTCGACAGGTTCTCCACCTCGGCCAGAACACGCCACCCTTGCACCCGCCGGGCTACAGCTGGGCTGGCGAACGATAGGTCTATTATCGACCCGATCGTCGCCCCACCCCGCTGCACCTCGAAAGTGTTGGTGCTGCCTCTGTTCAGCAGCACCAGGCCACATGTGGCAGCCCAGTCCTCCACAGCCAAACCTCGGTCGTTGGTCGCGGGGGACCCCCACGACACGCTCTTGGCGTTAAAATCCCCGAGCACGATGACGCGCCCGGAGGACGCCCGCCGAACAGCCGCACCAACCCTATCCAGGAACGCCTCGAATTCCACGAGGGACCTGTTTGGTGAAAAATAAATCCCCACCAAGGTCAGGTCCCTCCAAGACGCCGAGACGAGACCCTCCTCCCTCACCTGTACTGAGAGAGACGAGTGAGGAGAGTCTGCCGCCACTGTGATCGCCACGGTGCCCTGTGAGTCCCCGGCCCAGCACTGCGATGTTGGGACAAAGTAGGGCTCCGCGACGATCGCAACGTCTATGGACCACTGCAGCATGGATTGCACGAAGAGATCCTGTGCCCCGCTGCAGTGGTTCAAATTCCCTTGTAGGAAGCGATGAGAGGTAGCCATTGCTAATCGGTCGTCATCGCTTCCTGTGGCGGCGCCGAGGGAGTGGGGCGCTTACCTCGCCTGGGTGGCGAGCATTTCCTTCCCCCCATAGAGTGTCCGGAGGGCTTGCCGCTCTCCAGACAGACAGGGCAGGAAGGATTTGCTGCGCACTCGGCCGCCTTGTGGCCTGGCAGTCCGCACCGGAAGCAGAGCTGGCTGCGATCAACGGCCGACTTGCATTGGGCCCCTGTGTGACCGATTTCGCAGCATCGGTAACACTTCAGGGGCCGCGCCTCCAGTGGTCGAACCCGGGCAGAGCTCCAGCCAACTAGAATTTTGCCCAGGCTGACCACGACCTTTGCAGCTGCGACCGGCACCTGCACCAACACACGGCCGCTGCCGTAAGGGCCGGAACGGATTTCTCCGGCCTTGATTTGCTCAGCGGGGCAGCCCCCTGCCTTGGCCAACGCCTCGGCCACATCCCGGGGCGACACGGAGTCGTCCAGGTCGGCGACCAGGACGTCAATCCGCTTCACCGGCCTCGCCACGCGAACACTAGGTGGGAGGGCTCGTCGGAGCTCCTCGGCCAAGCGGTCAGCCTTCTCTCCGCTGTCCCTCCCGGGGACCTCCAACATTCGGGCACCAGTCTTTGTTAGCCTAAAGGCCAACCCGCTGATACCCAAATCCTCCAGTTTCACGGCCTGTCTGGCCTGGGTCAGCACCTTCTCAAAGGTGATGCCCTGCTCGGCCGCCCCAGGCTCCAGCGTCAGGACGACTGCTGACGACGTTGGTGGCCGCAGAGCAGTCCCCTTGGCTGCGCTCGTGCTCGCAGACCCCTACTTCTTCGGTACCGACGTCGGAGCAGGGCGTGGCCCTGGGGCGTTGGTAGCCTTCTTCTTAAGGCCCTTGCGCACCACCTCAACCCAGTCATTTGGCTGGGCCGCGGGGGCGCTTGGGCGCGAGTCACGAACAGGTTCCAGCACCTGAGTGGGCGGCGCCTTCGCCTTCTTTCCCCTTGCCCTCTTCTTCTTCGTCGCCGACGGTGCAGAGGGCGCCGAGGAAGCTGTCTCCATCCGAGCTGGAGCATCCGCCTTTAGAGGCGGGCGCAGTCTTTGCTCCGGTAGAAGCCGGCCGCCGATGCTCTCCAACATTGAGCGCATCATGGCGCTACACTCCCGGATGATTCCGGCCCTTAAATCCTCCTCTGGAGTCTTTCGCCGTGGTCCGGTGCTTGTCGGCACCACCAGTGACGAGGCGCGAGCCTCCTCCATTTGGGCGCGCCAGGTCGCCATTTCAGTGCGGAGGGTTTCTACCTCCGCGTTTAGGCGAGCGTTATTTGCCCTCAAGGCCTCCAATTGATATATTAATATTGTGATCTGAAGTGATCGGACGTGCTGATTAATGAGTACAATAAACAATTAACTGAAAAATTTCTTGACCTAGTATTAGGCGGAAGCAAGCCTTTTGTGTCTGATTGAATGATATAAGTTTTTGTGTTATAATTTATAATGTATTTATAACGTTAAAAAATAAAAAGGAATAATGGAAGGTAGTCCCTTCAATAGAAGCCTGCTGACGCGCCGCAGCCCGACGCGCTCCCCGGCGCCCGTGCCTCCCTGCGTCGCCGCAGCGCCCGTCGCCCCGCCGCGGCCTGTCCCGCGGGGCGCCCCGGAAGAGGAACAAGTCCACGAGTTGTTGTCCACGCCTGAGATCCAAAACTGGATGACAACTATCGAGCAATGCCTGAACGAAGTGTGCGTCATCGCTGAAGGCGGTAAATTGAATTCCGAGCAAAAAATGAGAGTCAGTAATCTTTGCCGAAAAGTTGGGCATGGAACATCTCAGATGGCTGTGAGATACCAGTCATTAAAACAAAAAACAATTTTAGCCCATAACAACCTGCAAGCCCTTCATGAAGAAAGAGACCTCTCAAAACAAATTTGTGCCCTCAAGCAGTCGCTCGAACAGTGTCCAAAACCAGTGACGGGAACAATATCGTTCGCAGACATGTTAAAGAAAAGCTCTAAGGACCTCATCCTGCCCAGGAATGTTAGCTCGGTAGCTATCTATCCAAGTGACGGAAAGAAATCGAGCGATGAAACAAAATCGCTTGTCCAAAAAATCATCTGCCCTGAAGACATGAAACTACAAGTGAGGGGATTACGCAAGACCAGAAACGGTGGAGTTATAATAAGCACAGAGAGTAAAGAGGATATAGAAAAGCTTAAGCAATCGGCACTACTGACATCTTCTGGTTTTACCGTTGATGAACCCAACAAGCGCAGGCCTAGAATTGTAGTCATCGGAGTACCGTCGGCCTTGAAAGAATCTGAAGTTTTTAGCTGCATTTACCACCAAAACTTGGCTGAAAAATCTGAGAGCATGACCATTGAAACTTTTTTAAAATCAATCAAGTTAAGTCATAAGTCAGGGAAAAAGAACACCGAGACCTGTAATTACGTTATAGAAGTTTCAGCCAATATTCGTAAAGCCCTGATATGTAAAGACCGATTGTTTGTAAATTGGTCATCGTGCCCAGTCCGAGACTATACCCTAGTAACACGTTGTTTTAAATGTCAGCAGTATGGACATGCAGCTAAGTTTTGTCGTGAAGAAAAAGACACTTGCGGTCATTGCGGAGAAAAAGGTCACACAATGAAGGAGTGTAAAAAACGAGGAGATCCACCAAAATGCGCCACATGTCTGCATTTTAAAAAGCCGTCCAACCACAAAACGGGCGATGGAGACTGTCCTGCGAAAAATATTGCAGAAAAAAGGTACATAAATTTAATTGACTATGAGGGCGCCTAAGAGCGCCATCTGTAAATATTTATCTAGATCTTTTATTAGTTAATAGAAATAATGGCTGAAAACTTAAATAATGACTTAGATAATTTCTCTGTATCTGAGTCAAAACTGTGTGAGGTTGAAAGTTGTGGTCAGTACATTTCCCGTTACAATAACCGATTTACAATAATTACACAAAATATACGCAGTATTGTTAAGAATTTTGATAATTTCAGTACTTTCCAACATAGACTTAATGTTAGCAACGATATAATTATCCTGACCGAGTGCTGGTTAGCTAAAAATTGTCATTTACCATCCATGCCAGGGTACGTTTTGTACAGCAGCAAGGAAAATTACAACCAAAACGACGGGATAGTAGTTTACGCCAGAAATGATCTAAACATATCAGTCGAGGAACCAAACATGTTAGAATGCAATCGCTTACTTATCAAAGTAGGTTCAGACACCGCAATTCTAGCCATATACAGATCTCCTTCATTTAAAAATATAAGTAATTTTATTCATTCTTTGCAAAACGTACTACAAAGTTTAAAATCATTTAAAAATATAATTTTAATAGGCGACATAAACATCAATATCATACCAGAGAATTTGGATTCCTGTGGACAGGAATATCTTAACCTATGCTCATTTCATGGACTACTTCCCGCCCATTCTTTACCTACACATCAAAGTGGCTCTTGTTTAGATCATATTATGCTTAAAACTACTTTTCCGTCACTAACCTTTGTAACTAACTCGACAATTACTGATCACAAGGCCGCCTTACTAACCTTAATTCGTAAAATGCCTAAACTAACAAATTGCTCACTAAATAGTTCGAAAATTAATTTACATAACCTTGAAGCGGATTTAAGCAAAATCGACTTTACTACTGTTTACAATTCTGATGACGCGAATTATTGTATGACATACTTTATATCACAGGTACAAAAAGCCATATTGCAAAATACTACGTACTCTCGTCTAAGTAAAAAATTTACCAACATTAAGCCTTGGATCACCCCGGGGCTTATTCGCTGCATGAGACATAGGGATAAGTTACATATGAAGGCCAAAGCTCAGCCTGATAACTTAATATTACAAATATCGTACAAAAGATACCGAAATTTTTGTAACGCTCTTCTTAAGAAAGTAAAAAATACTTACGATAAAAATGAATTAGAAAAGGCGGGAACAAACATTAAAAGGGTCTGGAAGTTTATTAAAAATGTTACGTTTTTGTCGAAGCAGCATAAATCCGCTACAGAGTTATTGCGCGGTGGATCATCTGAATCGCATTTTGAATCTGCTAACCTAGTAAATAATTTTTTTACTAACTTTGGGAAATCATTGGCTGAAAAAATGCTTCATAAATCGCATTCGCCGTTCTTCACGTCCCACAATCAATTATCTAAATGCTCCTTTTTAAATTCATTTGTTTTATTAGATATTGACGAAACTGAGGTATCTAGAATTATCAAAGGCCTGAAGGACGATTCAGCAATAGGATGGGACAATATTTCTAACAAAATATTAAAACTCTTTCATCACATCCTTTGCACCCCACTAACCTATATCTTTCAAAAGTGCCTAAAAGACGGCATTTTTCCAAAATGTCTAAAGAAAGCTGTCATTATTCCAATTCACAAAAATGGCAAGAAAGATCAAACTACTAATTACAGGCCAATTTCACTATTAACAGGCATTTCAAAGGTTTTAGAAAAAATTATAAATAACAGACTTGTTCAATACTTGGAGAAACAGTCCATCCTGTCAAATACACAATTCGGTTTTAGGCACAAGCTGTCAACTGCCGACGCGGTGCTTGATCTTACTAACCACATAGTCCAGGAACTTGACAAAGGTAATCGGACTATGGGAATTTTCTTAGACCTCTCCAAAGCTTTTGATACAGTTTCTATTCCTATCCTATTAAATAAGCTTGAAAATTTAGGTATAAGGGGAACCCAACACAAACTTTTTGCAGATTACCTACACGATCGTTCGCAATGTGTAAAAATAGGAAATATCCTAAGTTCTGACCTAGTAAACACGGAATATGGAATTCCTCAAGGAAGTGTTTTGGGTCCCACACTATTCTTAATATACATTAACGAACTTTGTAACCTGAAAATAAACGGTGGTAAAATCATATCTTTTGCTGATGACACAGCTCTTTTGTTCTCTGCAAACTCAGATACAGAATTATATGAGCTTGCACAACGAGGCTTCAATGTAGTAAACAAGTGGCTACAGCAACACTTACTAACTCTAAATTCAGACAAAACTTATTTCATCCAGTTTTCTATGCGAAAATCAATTTCAGAAAACCCTAACCTATACGCGCACTATTGTATTGATCAAATCAATCATTCGTGTTCATGTCCTCACATTACTGCTTCTAAAACAATAAAATACCTAGGTGTCATTATAGACGAAACTCTGTCTTTTAGACTACACATAGATGCGGTTAGCAACAGAATACGCAAGTTAATATTTGTTTTTAAAAAATTGCGCAGCATAGGACACTCTAAACTTATGAGGCAGGTATACTTTGCATTGTGTCAGTCGATACTAAATTACTGTATTACGTCATGGGGCGGAGCAGCTAAAACTCTTCTCCTTAACGTTGAAAGAGCCCAAAGAGCAATTTTGAAAGTTTCCCATTTCCGACCTTTCCTTTACTCCACTGAACTTCTCTATAAAGAGTGTAAAGTACTGACAGTCAGGCAGTTATTTATAATGAGCACAACTTTAAAACTTCATAGCACCCTTAACTATAGCACACAAACAGCTAACAAAAGACGGCTTGACATTGTTTGTCCACAAAGCACAAAAACGGCATTTTCTTCCAGATTTTACATTTTCCTAGGACCACTTCTATATAAAAGATTAAACACCAATCTTGGCATATATCCTCTGACCTACAACAACACTAAACGAATAATCCGAGCATCACTTTTGAGTATGTCCTACGAAGATACAGAGAAGTTATTAATAGTATTAAAATAAGATAATTAATGTCTCCAAAATGTTAATTAATTTTTTGTTGTATTTTTATTTATTTTTTCGTGTAGTATTAGTATTATTATTATTTTCTAATGTTTATAGTGGGACGAGAATTATGAAACACATTTTATGTAAAATTCCCTTTGCGCATTTAATTGTTAATGTACTTACTAGATTTAGAATTAATGTTTATACAGCATACTGTACTTAATTTAATAATTTGTACCTAAAAAACAGGTAATTCATAATTACTTAGTTTAGGTATTTGCCTAGTTATTGTTACCCTAGATCATGATAAACCGATATGATGACTTATCATAATTATAGTATCTATTGTAAATTTTTAGACACATATTATAATTGATATTTATGTAGTTTATCGTAGTAATAAATTTGTAAGTTCTTATTGTGTATTCCTAGATGTAAGTTTTCCGGAAATAAATTTTATTCTATTCTAAAAAAAAAAAATTTATTCTATTCTAAAAAAAAAAAAAAAAAATTGCGCCGCGTGCTCAGCCGTGAGGCGAGCGTTCTCGGCTCGAAGAGCTGCCACTTCCTCGGACTGGCTCCTGTCATACATGGAGGCCATTTCTTCCCCAATTACGGCTGTAGCTTTCTTAAGGGCACTCACGCAAGTACCCTTAAGATTCTTTGACTTCGCCACCACCTCAAGGATGAGGTCCAGACTGGATTGGACCCGCTCCTTGACCGTGTCAGCAGAAACCCCACTCCCCAGCTTCCTGACGGAATCAGTCAGCTCCATATCGGTCGCCAATTCCACCTCCGCCCTCCGAGCTTCAACAAGCGCTTGCTTGGCCTTGGCGAGCCCGACATATTCGCCAGTGGTAGCTGGCCTACCACGGCCCCTCTTTTCCGCCGGTTTGCCGGAAGTTTTCGCGGCACCTCCTCCCTTTGCGACCTTCTCGCTACTAGAGCTGGTCGTCCTGTTGCGGCGGAGGCGTTTTTTACCCTTTGCCAGTATAAGGCGGGTCACGCTCCCCTCCGAGCTCTCCTCCGACAGATCCGCAGACATTGCTGCCGCCTCACTGCCACTGTCCGTTCGCGTGCAATCGGAGTCCATGTTCGATATCGCCAGGTTGTTTGTGTCTGTCTCAGACACCTCCTCCTCGTCAACTCCGCCCTTCGCGGGCCTAACGTCGGTGGTTTTTTTGGTTTTTTCCATATTGTTCCCACGAGTATGGGGTAAGTAAGTTTCCACGGCGGCAGGGACCCCTGTGCCTAAAACCGTGACCGCAATTACGCCAGGGGGGCGGGAAAACCCCTGGGTTGGCGCTTGCAGGTAGCTGTGCCTCAGCTACCACCCCGGATGGCGGCCGTTACCACGTCTCCCAATAACGGCCCTTTAGGGATTTTTAGAGAGGTTTACTCCTCGCGGTCCAGGCGGTTAAGCCAAGACCCCCGTTCCGTCAAAGCCGCGAGACATGATCCACGACACTTTGACGGTTTACGGTTTGGTGATGGTGGCAATTGAATGCCAGCGCGGTGGCAGTGTAAGTGCACGCCGCGCCCACCACCCTTGACCCGGACAAAAGCCCCGGCAGTCAACACCTCCATGGTCCGGACAAAAGCCCACGCCGACCAAAACGTTCCGCCGTAGTTTTGACGAAGCAGACTGCCGCCCGATACGGGACAGACGCAGCCCGCCCCAACCACCAAAGGGTACCCTGCCGCCCACTATGGGTCAGACACAGGGCACCGACGAAGCAGACTGCCGCCCGATACGGGACAGACGCAGCCCGCCCCAACCACCAAAGGGCACCCTGCCGCCCACTATGGGTCAGACACAGGGCACCGACGAAGCAGACTGCCGCCCGATACGGGACAGACGCAGCCCACCCCAACCATTTCCCCCCCTCCCCAGTGTTTGGTCCGCGGGGGCCCTTTCTAATAGAAAAAGCCCCTACCACTCTGGACCACTCTTCATGAAGAAGAGTGAGAAGAGTGGCCTCCTATCCGCCACCCGGAGACGCGCCGCGTAGGGGTATCACCTCCCCTCCCACTTGGACAACCAAGCAGGTCCGCGGAACCTAACCTAACCTAACCTAACCTTTTTTTTTTTTTTTTTTTTTTATCGCAGGAAAATCCTCATGGATACCCTACCCCAGCGGGGGCCGAGGTCGGGTTATGCCGGACTCTTACCGACTAAAAACCTGCGGCTTCCGTCTGGACGCACGGAGTCGGGTCACGAGGAGCTTGCGCATTCGTTCGCGACCCGACAGCGTTGGCCGGCGCTCTGTGCAGCGCCGGCGACGTCCCGAGAGGGAGGGGTCCCTCTCTAGTCGTCCCTCATGAGATGGTGCGCAGGAAGCGAACGCGCCATCTCGAGCCCTGGACCGGAGGCGGATTCCCCCGAACCCGCCAACGAAGGCTCATGGGACTGCGGGAGAGGGAGGCTTTCGGCAACGAAAGCCGCCCTCCGGCGTCCCGTGCGACGGCGACTAAGCGGAAGGGAGGATGCATCATCTTCCCTAGCCCTCTCCGCCGCCTCCTTCGCGAGCATTACGGCCTCGCAGAAGGATCGCACCGCCTGCCACGATCTCTCACTCTCGACCATAGCGCGAACCACGGTCGGGAGCGAGATGTCGGCACCCAATACAGAGCCGAGCGCGCTGCGCTCCGCATCCCACGCCGGGCACACCTCCAGCGTGTGCTGGGCCGTCTCGTCGAGGCAATCGTCGCAGTGGTGGCACCTGGCATTCGGTTCCCGACCGATCCGAAACAGGTAACTCCCGAAACAACCATGTCCCGAGAGCACCTGAGTCAGACGGTAGGTCAGGAAACCGTGTCGCCTGCCCAACCACTGCTGGAAGACCGGACGAATTGCCTCGATAGTCCAGAGTCCGGCGCTCGAAAGCGCCAGCCTGGACTCCCACGCTTCGGTAGCCCGTTGGCGCAGCTCAGCTCTGTGCCCCTCCTGTTCCTGCAGTGCAGGCGGGTGACCCCTGGCCCGGAGCGCCTCCACGCGCCACTCGTAGAGCGACGCGAGGGCTCTCGCTTCCAGGTCCCAGGGAATAGTACCCGCCAGCACGCAAGATGCCTCACCCGAGATCGTGCGATAACCCCGTACCACCCTGATCGCCATCACCCGCTGGACTCGCGTCAAGCGGGCGACATTGCTGCGAGTCAGGGCGCTGCCGGCCCACACAGGGGCACCATACAGGGCCATCGATCTCACGATTCCCGCGTAGA
The DNA here is from genome assembly GCA_923062675.1 of Marasmarcha lunaedactyla. NCBI lineage: Eukaryota > Metazoa > Arthropoda > Insecta > Lepidoptera > Pterophoridae > Marasmarcha > Marasmarcha lunaedactyla. The sequence goes on from OV281358.1 coordinate 161,629, forward strand.
GACGCCGACACGACGTCTCAGGTCCGCCGAGATTCGGCAGCAGCCTTCCCAGGGCCGCAGCCGCCCTCAGCAGCCGAGGCTCAAGGCACTCGAAGTGGGGGCCGAAGTTCCACCGGCTATCCAGGACGAGTCCCAGATAGCGCATCGACGGCCTCACGTCGATGCGGACTCCGGATACGACGATATGGGCACCCCGGGGCGGCGCATTCCGCGGGCCATGGAACACCACGGCGTCGGACTTTTCGAGCGCCACCCGCAAACCCAATCGCCGTATGCGGCCCACCACGAATGCCGCGCCGGCGGTGGCACGCAAGGAAGCATCCCTGTGGCTTTTGCCTCGGGCAGTGACCAAGGTGTCGTCCGCGTAACAGACTACGCCGACACCCGGCACTGTGGCTCCTCGCAGCACCCAGTCGTAGCCGATGTTCCAGAGGAGTGGGCCTAGTACCGACCCCTGAGGAACGCCGCACGACATCTCCCGCCGACACCACCGGTCTCGACCGGGGTATTCCACCGCACGCCCAGACAGGTAGTCCCCGACGACCCGGCGCAGGTACGGAGGAACTCCGTGGAATCGGAGCCCCTCCCTGATGCAGCTCCAGGGGAGGGAGTTAAATGCGTTAGCGATGTCCAGAGACACCGCCAACACGACCTCACCCCGGGCGATCGCGTCCTGCGCCAAGGACTTAACCCGCTGAATCGCGTCTACGGCAGACCTACCCCTGCGGAATCCAAACTGGCAGTCTGCCAGATCCGGTCCGACATCCTCTAGGTGCTCGACGATCCGGGCGGCCACAACTCTCTCAAAGAGTTTGGCGTCCTCGTCGAGCATCACTATCGGGCGGTACGCAGATGGGGATTCCGCCGGACGCCCTTCCTTTCTGAGGAGAACGAGACGACCTGTCTTCCACCGCTGTGGAACCTGGCCTAGGGCCAGACAGGCGTCGAAAAGTCTTCTCAGACGAGGCTCGAGGGCATCCATGGCCAAGACCAACACCCGGCCGGGTACGCCGTCAGGACCGGGGGCGGTGTTTTTGGCTCGCAGCCGCAACACCGCAGCTCCCAGCTCTCCCGGGGTCACTGACGGCGCCACATCCGGGCCGGGCTCCGCGGCAACCGAAGGCATCATAGGGGGACTGCGATGGTCCCCCGTCCGCGGAAACAGGGCCGCAACGACTCTGTCCAGGATTTGCGGCTGGAGACTTCGCGTGAGTGGGGGCGCCCAGGGGCGAAGTTTGCACATCGCCAACCTGTACGGCCTCCCCCACGGGTCGCGGTTCAACGTCCCCAGCAACTCCTCCCTCGCAAGAGCCTTAGCCCTGCCGATCGCTGCCTTCAGCTGCCGCCGGGACTCCTTGAAGGAAGCATGCAGGAGTGCAATCACATTCTCCTCCCGCATCCGCCGCCGCCTGTAATTGGTGTACTGGCGTCGTGCGACCACACAAGCTGCACGCAGTTGCGTGAGCTCGGCGGACCACCAGTACACCTGGGGCTTCGGGGGACGACGCCTGGCTCGGGGCATTGACGCGTCGCAAACCTGCGACAACGCGCCCCGCAACCATTCCGCCTCGTCCTCCACCACCACGGGGCCCACAGGCGCGGACACCCATGATTGCACAATTGCAGCTTCCTTCGCGAGGTCCCTGTCGAGGTGCCTCAACTGCCACCTCGGGCCGTCGTCAACCGGGGGCCGGAAGGGACCGGCTGGATCTGACGGGGATACGGCTGCGAGATCGAACCGAATGTATCGGTGATCACACAACACCGCCGTATCCACCACTCCCCAGTCCCGAACACGGCGCGCCAGGGCGGGACTCGCGAACGTGATGTCCACGATCGACTCGCCCTGGGGTCGCACGCACGTGCTCATCGATCCCCGGTTGAGAAGGGCCAACCCTTGTCCGAGGGCAAACTCCTCCAGTGCCTCGCCAAATACATCCGTTCTGACGGAACCCCAAGCCGTATTCCAGGCATTGAAGTCGCCAGCGAGGAGCACTTGGCGAGGGTGGCATTGGCCGATTAAGGCGCCCACCCGTCCGAGATAAATCTCGAACTCGGCGAGTGTGCGGTTCGGGGAAAAGTAGCCACCGACGACTACAAAATCCTCAAACCACACAGCGACGTATCCCGGACCCTTCGCTACCTTTTCGAAGGGTGGGGAGTTCGCCGCGCCCCATCGGACGATCGCGACGGAGCCGTCATTGTCCCGAACCCAGTTCGCACCGGGGGGGACATAGTACGGCTCGCAGATCACGGCCACGTCTATCGACCACTCCGCAAAGCTCTGGAACAGGAGGTCCTGAGCTCTGGCGGAGTGTTCGATATTCGCCTGGAGGAATCGGAGCTTGTGGTCCATAACTAGGATTCCATGGCCACAAGTCCGTCCCCGGACACTCCAGCTGAGCTGCCGCTGGCCGACTGCGTTGAGGATGCAGTCGGTGGTGGTAGCCGCCTTTTAGGCCGAGGGGCATGGCACGATTTGCCCCCCAGCCTGTGATCGGCCGGCTTCTTGGCAGCCGCGCACACAGTGCAGTGTGCAGCGGCGGCGTTGCAGTCGCGGGCGACGTGGCCCGGCTTTCCGCAGCGGTAACAATTACTGCTGCGGTCAACCGGACTGCTGCACTGCTCCCGGACGTGCCCGAGTTGCAGGCACCGGAAGCAGCGCAGAGGTCTCGCTTCGAGGAGCGAGACCTTCGCCGACACCCACCCGACAAGCAACCGCCTGCCATCAGCCACCTTATTGGCGGCAGCCACCGGGCAGCTCAGCCAGAGCGTGCCCAGACCCGATTTGTCGAGGCGGACCTCGCCAGTCTTGATGGATGCAATTGGGCATCCACCAATTCCGGCCACCGCCGCCGCGACATCTGCAGCGGAAACTGCGTCGTCCAACCCGGACACGCGCAGTTCCGCGCACTTCGTGGGCCTGGACACGGCCACGCTCTCCCCAAGGGCGGCCCGCAACTTCTCTGCCAGAGCGTCCGCCTTTTCGGTGTTTGAGGCACCGGGAATCTCTAGGATTCTGGCTCCTGTGGCGGACACTCTGAAATTGACACAGTCAATGCCGAGGCTTCGAAGATCGACCTTCTTCTTGGCCTCGGCTAGAGTTGCGGCGTAGGTGACGCCCTTTTGAACCGCCTCCGGCTGCAGCTTTAACACTACAGCCAAGGACCGGGGAGGGCGCGGCTTGCGCCTCCGCTGTCGTCCCTTCTTGGTCTGCGGAGCCTGCTGGGAGACAGGTACCGCAGACTGGGCCCTCCGTGGTTGAGACGGCAGGGCAGCACTCTTTGGTGCCGCCTTTGGACGCCGTCTCGCCACCACATTCCACCCCTCGTCCATAGACGCAGGAGCCGGCGGCAGTGGCCGGGGCTCCCGTTGGGGTTGGGCTGGGGCAGGTTGTTTGGCTTTGGCCTTTCCCTTCTTTCCCTTTTGGGACTTCGGGGATGGGCCGGGGCCAGACCTGCCCTGGGACGTCGGGACCGCTGGTGCCACAGGCTTAGGCTGGGGGGCAGCCTTGGCCTTGTCGGCAGCCAGTGGTGGGCGGAGGCGCGGTTCGGGCAGCAGCCTCTGCTGCAAGCCCTCGAACCGAGCGTCGAGCATCTTGCCCACACTGAGCAAGATGCTCCGCTCCAGCTCCTGCGCCTTGTCGGAGGACGGGGTCGGCGTTTGGCACGACCCCCCGACATTGACACGTGGCATTTCCTCTGCCACCCTGTCTGGGGCACGCCGCATGTCAGCCCGTAATGCGGCCAACTCGCGGCGTAGCTCCACCAACTCCGTTCGCAGCTGGTCATTGTCCGCTTTGTAGCGGTCATTGGCCAGCCGCAGACGGACCAGCTCCTCCGACGCGGTGCGCTGGTGGAGCTCACCTACCAGCTCCTTAATGGAGGAGGCAGCATCTCGAAGAGCCTTAACATACGTCCCCTTAAGGTTCTTTGAGGTGCTCGCCACTTGGGTGATGACCTCGACGGAGCTCATCACTCGAGCTTCCAAGTCCGTCGCCGAGGTCTCATCCACTGCGGTACTCGCAATCTCCGGCGAGCCGGGTTTGGCTCTAGCCGTGCGGATTTTGCGAGCCGCCTCCTCCACTTCCTGCTCAGCGCGGAGCTCCATCTCCGCGCGCTGAGCCGCCACCAATTCCGCCTTGGCTTTGGCGAGGCCGACGTATTGCCCAGTGGTGGGCGGTCGGCCTCTGCCTCGGCGGGCGGTAGAAACCTTCGGAGCCTTTACAGGCTCCGACGCAGAGCTACTGTCCTCGTCGGACGTAGCATCTCTGGCGGAATGGCTGCGTTTCCGCTGCCACAGCCGCCCTTGAGTCCCTAGAGACTCCGCGACACTCATCGCCGATCCAGAGCTAAGCTCCTCGGCAAGAGAACTGTCCCCTTCTGAACCCGTTTTACGACCGGGTTCGCAGTCGGCTTGATCAGTAAAAGTCCGTGTAACATTGCAAGGGTCGTGTTTACGAAGACCAGCGCGTTGCTGGTCTACGGAGCAATTGTTGCCCCCCCCAGAGTACGAGGGGCGGCCCTCCACCGAGGTGGAGGGGTGGGATTTCCCGGCCTTAGCCGACGTACCCACCTGGGGACCATATTGGCAATTGCTGTTTTCCATCATTCATTCACCGATGACTCCACATCGTCGGCCCATTTTTTCAGGGGTTGGGCTCCCCTGTCAGGTGTCACTGCCGCCGGTTACCGGACAGACGCAGTGCACCCCAATCCCCCCAGCGAGGTATCCCTGCCGCCCATTATGGGTCAGACGCAGGGAACCAACGAGGCGCAACTGCCGCCCGATACGGGACAGACGCAATGCACCTCAACCACCAGTGAGCACCCTGCCGCCCACTATGGGTCAGACACAGGGTGCCGACGAGGCACGACTGCCGCCCGATACGGGACAGACGCAGCGCACCCCAACCACCAAAAGGTACCCCGCCGCCCATTATGGGTCAGACGCAGGGCACCGACGAAGCACGACTGCCATCCCATTGGGGACAGACAAGTCGCACCCCAACCACCGAAGGATACCCTGCCGCCCACTATGGGTCAGACACAGGGCATCGACGAAGCAGACTGCCGCCCGATACGGGACAGACGCAGCCCACCCCAACCACCAAAGGGCACCCTGCCGCCCACTATGGGTCAGACACAGGGCACCGACGAAGCACGACTGCCGCCCGATACGGGACAGACGCAGCGCGCCCCAACCAGAGGAATGTTTTGGCTTCGCCCGTTGCTGGATTGCAACGGGTTACTGAGCCCCCCCGCCACGGCAAGGCACATTCCAATTCGGGGGGGAACCTAACCTAACCTAACCTTTTTTTTTTTTTTTTTTTTTTTTTTTTTATCGCAGGAAAATCCTCATGGATACCCTACCCCAGCGGGGGCCGAGGTCGGGTTATGCCGGACTCTTACCGACTAAAAACCTGCGGCTTCCGTCTGGACGCACGGAGTCGGGTCACGAGAAGCTTGCGCATTCGTTCGCGGCCCGACAGCGTTGGCCGGCGCTCTGTGCAGCGCCGGCGACGTCCCGAGAGGGAGGGGTCCCTCTCTAGTCGTCCCTCATGAGATGGTGCGCAGGAAGCGCACGCGCCATCTCGAGCCCTGGACCGGAAGCGGATTCCCCCGAACCCACCACCGAAGGCTCATGGGACTGCGGGAGAGGGAGGCTTTCGGCAACGAAAGCCGCCCTCCGGCGTCCCGTGCGACGGCGACGAAGCGGAAGGGAGGATGCATCATCTTCCCTCGCCCTCTCCGCCGCCTCCTTCGCGAGCATTACGGCCTCGCAGAAGGATCGCACCGCCTGCCACGATCTCTCACTCTCGACCATAGCGCGAACCACGGTCGGGAGCGAGATGTCGGCACCCAATACAGAGCCGAGCGCGCTGCGCTCCGCATCCCACGCCGGGCATACCTCCAGCGTGTGCTGGGCCGTCTCGTCGAGGCAATCGTCGCAATGGTGGCACCTGGCAGTCGGTTCCCGACCGATCCGAAACAGGTAACTCCCGAAACAACCATGTCCCGAGAGCACCTGCGTCAGACGGTAGGTCAGGAAACCGTGTCGCCTACCCAACCACTGCTGGAAGACCGGACGAATTGCCTCGATAGTCCAGAGTCCGGCGCTCGAAAGCGCCAGCCTGGACTCCCACGCTTCGGTAGCCCGTTGGCGCAGCTCAGCTCTGTGCCCCTCCTGTTCCTGCAGTGCAGGCGGGTGACCCCTGGCCCGGAGCGCCTCCACGCGCCACTCGTAGAGCGACGCGAGGGCTCTCGCTTCCAGGTCCCAGGGAATAGTACCCGCCAGCACGCAAGATGCCTCACCCGAGATCGTGCGATAACCCCGTACCACCCTGATCGCCATCACCCGCTGGACTCGCGTCAAGCGGGCGATATTGCTGCGAGTCAGGGCGCTGCCGGCCCACACAGGGGCACCATACAGGGCCATCGATCTCACGATTCCCGCGTAGAGACGCCGACACGACGTCTCAGGTCCGCCGAGATTCGGCAGCAGCCTTCCCAGGGCCGCAGCCGCCCTCAGCAGCCGAGGCTCAAGGCACTCGAAGTGGGGGCCGAAGTTCCACCGGCTATCCAGGACGAGTCCCAGATAGCGCATCGACGGCCTCACGTCGATGCGGACTCCGGATACGACGATGTGGGCACCCCGGGGCGGCGCGTTCCGCGGGCCATGGAAAACCACGGCCTCGGACTTTTCGAGCGCCACCCGCAAACCCAATCGCCGTATGCGGCCCACTACGAATGCCGCGCCGGCGGTGGCGCGCAAGGAAGCATCCCTGTGGCTTTTGCCTCGGGCAGTGACCAAGGTGTCGTCCGCGTAACAGACTACGCCGACACCCGGCACTGTGGCTCCTCGCAGCACCCAGTCGTAGCCGATGTTCCAGAGGAGTGGGCCTAGTACCGACCCCTGAGGAACGCCGCACGACATCTCCCGCCGACACCACCGGTCTCGACCGGGGTATTCCACCGCACGCCCAGACAGGTAGTCCCCGACGACCCGGCGCAGGTACGGAGGAACTCCGTGGAATCGGAGCCCCTCCCTGATGCAGCTCCAGGGGAGGGAGTTAAATGCGTTGGCGATGTCCAGAGACACCGCCAACACGACCTCACCCCGGGCGATCGCGTCCTGCGCCAAGGACTTAACCCGCTGAATCGCTTCTACGGCAGACCTACCCCTGCGGAATCCAAACTGGCAGTCTGCCAGATCCGGTCCGACATCCTCTAGGTGCTCGACGATCCGGGCGGCCACAACTCTCTCAAAGAGTTTGGCGTCCTCGTCGAGCATCACTATCGGGCGGTACGCAGATGGGGATTCCGCCGGACGCCCTTCCTTTCTGAGGAGAACGAGACGACCTGTCTTCCACCGCTGTGGAACCTGGCCTAGGGCCAGACAGGCGTCGAAGAGTCTCCTCAGACGAGGCTCGAGGGCATCCATGGCCAAGACCAACACCCGGCCGGGTACGCCGTCAGGACCGGGGGCGGTGTTTTTGGCTCGCAGCCGCAACACCGCAGCTCCCAGCTCTCCCGGGGTCACTGACGGCGCCACATCCGGGCCGGGCTCCGCGGCAACCGAAGGCATCATGGGGGGACTGGGATGGTCCCCCGTCCGCGGAAACAGGGCCGCAACGACTCTGTCCAGGATTTGCGGCTGGAGACTTCGCGTGAGTGGGGGTGCCCAGGGGCGAAGTTTGCACATCGCCAACCTGTACGGCCTCCCCCACGGGTCGCGGTTCAACGTCCCCAGCAACTCCTCCCTCGCAAGAGCCTTAGCCCTGCCGATCGCTGCCTTCAGCTGCCGCCGGGACTCCTTGAAGGAAGCATGCAGGAGTGCAATCACATTCTCCTCCCGCATCCGCCGCCGCCTGTAATTGGTGTACTGGCGTCGTGCGACCACACAAGCTGCACGCAAATTCGTGAGCTCGGCGGACCACCAGTACACCTGGGGCTTCGGGGGACGACGCCTGGCTCGGGGCATTGACGCGTCGCAAACCTGCGACAACGCGCCCCGCAACCATTCCGCCTCGTCCTCCACCACCACGGGGCCCACAGGCGCGGACACCCACGATTGCACAATTGCAGCTTCCTTCGCGAGGTCCCTGTCGAGGTGCCTCAACTGCCACCTCGGGCCGTCGTCAACCGGGGGCCGGAAGGGACCGGCTGGATCTGACGGGGATACGGCTGCGAGATCGAACCGAATGTATCGGTGATCACACAACACCGCCGTATCCACCACTCCCCAGTCCCGAACACGGCGCGCCAGGGCGGGACTCGCGAACGTGATGTCCACGATCGACTCGCCCTGGGGTCGCACGCACGTGCTCATCGATCCCCGGTTGAGAAGGGCCAACCCTTGTCCGAGGGCAAACTCCTCCAGTGCCTCGCCAAATACGTCCGTTCTGACGGAACCCCAAGCCATATTCCAGGCATTGAAGTCGCCAGCGAGGAGTACTTGGCGAGGGTGGCATTGGCCGATTAAGGCGCCCACCCGTCCGAGATAAATCTCGAACTCGGCGAGTGTGCGGTTCGGGGAAAAGTAGCCACCGACGACTACAAAATCCTCAAACCACACAGCGACGTATCCCGGACCCTTCGCTACCTTTTCGAAGGGTGGGGAGTTCGCCGCGCCCCATCGGACGATCGCGACGGAGCCGTCAGTGTCCCGAGCCCAGTTCGCACCGGGGGGGACATAGTACGGCTCGCAGATCACGGCCACGTCTATCGACCACTCCGCCAAGCTCTGGAACAGGAGGTCCTGAGCTCTGGCGGCGTGTTCGATATTCGCCTGGAGGAATCGGAGCTTGTGGTCCATGACTAGGATTCCATGGCCACAAGTCCGTCCCCGGACACTCCAGCTGAGCTGCCGCTGGCCGACTGCGTTGAGGATGCAGTCGGTGGTGGTAGCCGCCTTTTAGGCCGAGGGGCATGGCACGATTTGCCCCCCAGCCTGTGATCGGCCGGCTTCTTGGCAGCCGCGCACACAGTGCAGTGTGCAGCGGCGGCGTTGCAGTCGCGGGCGACGTGGCCCGGCTTTCCGCAGCGGTAACAATTACTGCTGCGGTCAACCGGACTGCTGCACTGCTCCCGGACATGCCCGAGTTGCAGGCACCGGAAGCAGCGCAGAGGTCTCGCTTCGAGGAGCGAGACCTTCGCCGACACCCAGCCGACAAGCAACCGCCTGCCATCAGCCACCTTATTGGCGGCAGCCACCGGGCAGCTCAGCCAGAGCGTGCCCAGACCCGAATTGTCTCGGCGGATTTCGCCAGTCTTGACGGATGCAATTGGGCATCCGCCATTCTTGGCAATTACCGCCGCGACGTCTGCGGCGGAGACTGCATCGTCCAACCCGGACACTCGCAGCTCCGCGCATTTGGTGGGCCTGGACACCACCACGTCCTCCCCAAGGGCGGCACGCAGCTTGTCCGCCAACGCATCCGCCTTGTCGGTGCTAGTAGCACCGGGCACCTCCAGGACCCTAGCCCCGGTGGCGGACACCCTAAACTTGACGGACTCTATTCCGAGGCTTTGAAGATCGACCTTCTTCTTGGCCTCGGATAGAGCTGCGGCGTAGGTGACGCCCTTCTTCAACGCCTCTGGCTGCAGTTTGAGAACCACAGCCAGAGACCGGGGAGCACGTGGTTTACGCGCCCGCCTCCGTCCCTTCTTCTGCGGAGCCTGCTGGGAGTCAGGCACCGCAGATTGGCCCCTCCGTGGTTGCGGCGGCAGGGCAGCACTATTTGGTGCCGCCTTTGTACGCCGTCTCGCCACCACATTCCACCCCTCGTCCAAGGACGCAGGAGCCGGCGGCAGTGGCCGGGGCTCCCGTTGGGGCGGGGCTGGGGCTGGTTGTTTGGCTTTGGCCTTTCCTTTCTTTCCCTTTTGGGACTTTGGGGATGGGCCGGGGCCAGACCTGCCCTGGGACGTCGGGACCGCTGGTGCCACAGGCTTAGGCTGGGAGGCAGTCTTTGCCTTATCTGCAGCCAGCGGCGGACGGAGGCGGGGTTCAGGCGGCAGCCTCTGCTGCAGGGCCTCGAACCGCGCGTTGACCATCTTGCCCACACTGAGCATGATGGTCCGCTCCAGCGCCTGTACCACATCGGAGGACGGGGTCGTTGTTGGGCACGACCCCCCGACATTGACAGGTGGCAGCTCCTCTGCCACCCTGTCTGGAGCTCGCCGCATGTCGGCCCGCAATGCGGCCAACTCGCGGCGAAGGTCCTCCAACTCCGTCCGCAGCTGGTCATTGTCCGCCCTAAAGCGGTCATTGGCCAGCCGAAGACGGGTCATCTCCTCCGAAGCAGTACGCTTGTGGAGTTCACCCACTGCCTCCTGTATGGAAGAGGCGGCCTCCCGAAGAGCCTTTACAAACGTGCCCTTCAGGTTCTTTGAGCTGCTGGCCACCTGAGTAATAACCCCCACAGAGCTACGGACCCGCTCCTCGAGTTCCGTAGCAGAGACCTCCTCAGGTGTAGCAGCGGATACAGCCGGCGAGCTCGGCTTGGCTCGTATCGTGCGAACCTTACGTGCCGCCTCTTCCACCTCTTGCTCGGCGCGGAGTTCTAATTCCGCGCGCTGAGCTGCCACCAGCTCCGCTTTAGCTTTGGCGAGGCCGACATACTGCCCGGTAGTGGGCGGTCGACCTCTGCCGCGGCGGGCGGTAGACACCTTCGGAGCCTTAGCAGGCTCCGACGCGGAACCACTGTCCTCATCGGAAGTGGTCCCCCTCGCAGAACGGCTGCGCTTGCGCCGCCAGAAACGCCCGGCCCTTTCGGACCCCTCGTCCAAGCTCATCACCGAGCCGGAGCTTAGCTCCTCGGTGAGAGTTTCGCCGCCCGTCTCGGGCCTTTCGTCTTCTCCGCCCGTCTAAGGCACAACGTCTGGGTTTGGGATTTTTGAATTGTCCATACTGTTCCCACGAGTATGGGGGAAATATTCGGTCCACCAAGGGAGTGCCCCCTGTCCCCTGGTAACTCTAATACTGTGCGGGGTCGAGTGGTCCCGCACAGGTGGCCGCTCGCGGGCAGACTTATCCCAGCCTGCCACCTCAACGAGGCAGCCGAACGCCGTCGCAAGGCCCATAAAGGGCGCCCCAACGTTCGGCCTTTGGGGATTTTTTATAGAGGTTTACTCCTCGCGGACCGGGCGGTTAAGCCAAGTCCACCGGTCCGTCAAAGCCGCGAGACATGATCCACGACACTTTGACGGTTTACGGGTTCGGTGACGGTGACAAGTAAATGCCTACGCGACGGCAGTGTGAGTGCACGCCACGCCCGTCACCCTTGACCCGGGCAAATACCCCGACAGTCAACCCCTCCCTGGCCCGAGCAAATACTCCGACAGCCAGAACAACGAAGTACAACTGCCGCCCGATACGGAACAGACGCAGTGTACTGACGAGGTGCCACTGCCGCCCAATATGGGACAGACGCAAGGCACCTCAACCACCAGAGAGCACCCTGCCGCCCACTATGGGTCAGACACAGGGTGCCGACGAGGCAAGACTGCCGCCCGATACGGGACAGACGCAGCCCACCCCAACAACCAAAAGGTACCCCGCCGCCCACTATGGGTCAGACGCAGGGCACCGACGAAGCACGACTGCCATCCCATTGGGGACAGACAAGTCGCACCCCAACCACCAAAGGATACCCTGCCGCCCACTATGGGTCAGACACAGGGCACCGACGAAGCAGACTGCCGCCCGATACAGGACAGACGCAGCCCACCCCAACCACCAAAGGGCACCCTGCCGCCCACTATGGGTCAGACACAGGGCACCGACGAAGCACGACTGCCGCCCGATACGGGACAGACGCAGCGCGCCCCAACCAGAGGAATGTTTTGGCTTCGCCCGTTGCTGGATTGCAACGGGTTACTGAGCCCCCCCGCCACGACAAGGCACATTCCAATTCGGGGGGGAACCTAACCTAACCTAACCTAACCTAACCTAACCTAACCTAACCTAACCTAACCTAACCTAACCTAACCTAACCTAACCTAACCTAACCTTTTTTTTTTTTTTTTTTTTTTCGGGGGGGAAAATGCATTACGCATACCACCCGGGCGCAGGGGGCACCCGAGTGGTTATGTGGGACTCCCGTATAGGCTAATGAGACCCACGGTATACCCACTAAAAACCCCCCCATCTTCCTCCTCGCCGCCTTGTGACGGGGCCACGGGAACGCTCTCGCACACATCCGCGACCCCGCCGGCGGCAGCCGCCCACAAGCGGCTCCATCGCCACAGCCCGAAGGCCCTCCACAATGGGCGCACCAGATGGTAAGGTGCGCCTCCCCCCTCGGCCTCCACCAGTACTGTAGCAGACTCCCCCTAAGTCTGCTACTAGGAGGCCATGGGCACCAGATAACTGGTACCCGGTGGCAGATCGGGTCTGTTGTTATGCCACCGACCACACCTCGGCCGCAGAGGATAGGGCAAGCGGCGCACCGCAATACCGACATGCCTCTTCCTCTGCGGCCCCACCAGTGCCGCTTCCACGGAACGGCCCCGCCGGCTCGCAGGGGGTAGGGAGAGTGGCGCACCGTAATACCAACACGCCTCTCCCCCTGCGATCCCTCCACGGCCGCAGAAGATAGGGAGAACGGCGCACCGTGATACCGGCACTCCTCTTCTTCTGCGGTCCCACCTCCAAGCGCGTCCTCAGCAGACTTCCTCAGCCCACTGGGAGCGCCCTCCTCGGGCCAGCCGGCGGCCCCAACAGGCCGGCCCTGGTTGCCTCTTAGTTCACCGTGGGTGACCAGTCCACGGTTACTAAGCCCCCCCGCCACGACAAGGCGGGCAACCATCGGGGGGGAACCTTTTTTTTTTTTTTTTTTTTTTTTTTTTTTTTTTTTTTTTTTTTTTACGAGGGGAAATCCTTCATGGATACCCAGGCACGCGGGGACGTGGCGGGGTTATGCCAGACTCCTACTGGCTAAAACCCCTCGATGTCCCGACCTTGCCCGTGATGCGGCACATGGGTACGCTTTTGCATTCTTCCACGTGCCGCGGGCGTTCTCCGCGCAATGCAGAGCCTCCGAGAGAAACAGGGTGTACCTGCGCTCCTTGGTTCACGTGGTCTTCCGGAACATTTGGAAGACCACGTTCCTACGTGACATCGAGTGTCGGAAGAGTCCCCGCTTCCGCCACCCGAGGTTTGTCGTCGCCAGGGTTACGACATTTGGGCGTAAGCCCTCCGTCGGCGCCCAGGCCGTCTACGGCGGATCGGAGCCGAGAGGGGATCATCCTCGCGAGTCCTTTCCGCGGCCTCCTTTTGGAGCATTACTGCTTCGCAAAAGGAGACCATCGCCTCCCATGACCTCTCGTCACCGACCATGGCCTTGACCACGGCCGGCAAGGAGAGGTCTCCTCCAACAATGGCGACCAGAGCCGCCCGCTCCTGCGCCCACGCCGGACATGCCCCGAGCGTGTGTTCGGCAGTGTCATCTCTGTCACCACAGTGATGACACATCGCCAGGGGCTCCCTACCAACTATGTGGCACAAATATCGGCCGAAGCTGCCGTGCCCCGACAGAATCTGCACCAGCCGGTATGTGAGCGAGCCGTGACGTCTGTTCACCCACTGCTTTAGCACCGGGCGAACAGCACTCACAGTCCAGGCACCCGCGGACGGCTCTGCAAGCCGTTCCTCCCAGACACGCAGCCGCCTTTCTTGGGCCCGCCGCATCCATCTCGACCTGCCCTCGGTCTCCCGCTCCCTCCGTTGGAAGTACGCCTCCGCTAGGATCTCTGCATCGAGATCCCAGGGGGGCGTTCCTGCAAGTACGCATGCCGCCTCATGGGAGACTGTGCGGTAGCCTCGTATGGCCCTGATGGCCATGACCCGCTGCGCTGAAAACAGCTTGGCCTTATTCGGGCGAGTCAGGGCCCCGAACCACACAGGTGCCCCATACATCGCCATGGACCTCACTATGCCGGCGTACAGTCGCCGGCAAGTCCTACTTGGACCACCCACATTCGGGAGAAGCCTACCCAGGGCCGAAGCGGCCCCGTTAAGCTTAGGAGCCAGCCTGGTAAAATGCTCCCGGAAGTTCCACCGTGGATCGAGGTGAAGTCCAAGATACTTCATCTGGGACTTCACTCCGATCCGCATTCCTCCTATCGTAACGTTGGCACCTTCAGGAGGCCCCCGCCGAGGCCCATGGAAGTACAGAGCCTCGGTTTTTGCGAGGGCCACCTTCAGGCCCAACGCTTCGATCCGCGCGACGATCAATTGCGTGCCATCTGCTGCAAGCCTGGACGCCTCCTCGTATTCCCTCCCCCGGGCCGTGACCAGCGTGTCGTCCGCATAACACACGACGTTCACTCCCGGAGGTAGCTCTCCTCTAAGGGCCCAATCGAATCCTATGTTCCACAAGAGTGGCCCTAAGACCGACCCCTGCGGAACCCCACACTGGACCGATCGGCGATCGACGCTGCCATTTCTCCCTACATACATCACCACTCTGTCCCGGAGATAGTCAGTGACTAGCCTCCGCAGGTAGAGTGGCACGCGATGGTACTTAAGTGCCTCCTCGATGCAGGCAAAGGGCAGCGAATTGAAAGCGTTGGAGATATCCAACGAGACTGCCATCAAACCGCTGCCCTTGGCCACCGCCTCATCCGACAAACCTTTCACGCACAGTATAGCGTCGATCGTCGATCGCCTCTCTCTAAATCCATATTGGCAGTCCGCCAGATTCGGACCCACCTCTCGGAGATGCTCGACGACACGGGAGGCGATGATGCGCTCGAAGAGCTTTCCCGTGTCGTCAAGCAGCACAATGGGGCGGAAGGCAGAAGGAGACTCTGACGGACGCCCTTCCTTCCTGAGGAGCACGAGCCTGCCCTCTTTCCAGCAAGCCGGAAACCGACATGACGCAAGGCATGCGTCGAAAAGCCCGGTAATGTGGGCCCTCAACTCACCCAACGCCCTTGTCAACACCCGGCCCGGAACTCCATCCGGCCCGGGAGCGGTGTTCTTTGCCCGGAGCCTTCTCACAGCAATTGCAAGCTCAGACTGCGTGACGGGGGGAACCTCACCAACCTGGTCAGTTTCCTCGACGGGTTCCTCCGTCATCGTTGGTGGGACGAGAGCCGGCCCGTCAGGGAAGAGGGCCGACATCACTTCCCCCATCAGTTGGGGATGCATGGTCTCCGTGACTGGAGGGGCCTGAGTGCGCAGTTTATTTCGCGCCGCTCGGTACGGGCGACCCCATGGGTCTCGATCAAGCCCCTCCAGCATCTCCCTCCGTTTGGATTCCTTGGACCTGCTAATGGCCAGTTGAAGATGTTTTTTGGCCTCAAGATGTGATTGATATAGCAGGTCCTCGAACTCCTCGTTCCGATTAGGCCGCCTTCGGTATCTGGTGAACTGACGACGAGCCGCGTTGCTGCGTGTCCGAAGAGCCGCTATTTCGTCAGTCCACCAGTATACTTGCCTCCTCGGAGCAAAGCTCTTGGTTCGGGGCATGGAAGCGTCGCATATATGCGTAAGCGCCCCCCGAAATTTAAGCGCCCCCTCGTTCACCTCATTCGGCCCAAACGGCCGCATGGCCCAGGACTGGACGATTGCCGCCTCTACCAACAGCTCATCGTCAAGGCGGGATAGAGCCCACCTCGGGAAGGCCGCATTCCGACCCTCCACCCTTCGTTGAGTGAAGTCGATACTGGACAAGGAGGAGACCGCAAACCCTATGTATTGGTGGTCTGATAAGGTCTCCTCATTATCCAGGACCCGCCAGTTCAGCACGCGCGTAGCGAGAACAGGGCTAGCAAACGTTAAGTCTACTATTGACCCTCCCCGTCGTCGCACGCACGTGTTGACAGAGCCTTGGTTTAGCAGCACAAGGCCGCACGCTGACGTCCACACGTCTACCGCCTCTCCACGATCGTCGGTCTCCGGGGATCCCCAACTCGTGCTGTGGGCGTTGAAATCGCCGAGGACAATTACCGGCATAGGTGCCGCTCGTCTCACCACCGCCCCAACCCGGTCGAGGAACAGCTCGTATTCGACGAGTGGTCTGTTCGGGGAAAAATAGACCCCGACGACCAGGAAGTCACTCCACACAGCTGCCACTATGCCAGGCTCTCGCTCCCTGATGGAGAGGGGCAAGGAGTCCGGGCCGGAAGCGGCAATAATCACCACGGAGCCATCCGTGGCCCCCACCCAGTTTGGCTGGGAGGAGACGTAGTATGGCTCCGATATTACCGCCACATCAACCGACCACTGTAGCACGGATTGCAGGAACAGGTCCTGCGAACCGGCACAGTGGTTTAGATTTGCCTGGAGGAAGCGATGTTGGCACGCCATTAATGACCGGTCAACATCGCCTCCGTAGGCGGCTCCCTGGACTGTAGAGGGACGGCTGGGGTCATTCTAGGCCATCCTCTACCCTTCTTAGGGCGTGCGCATTTGCGACCCCCTGGCGTGTGATTCGCCGTCCTCCCTGCTGCCTTGCAAATCGGGCAATTCAGCTCGTTGCTGCATTCAGCCACCCTGTGGCCTGCTTCACCACATCGGAAGCAATTCTGGCTGCGGTCCACCTTGGACTGGCATTGGACCCCCGTATGGCCAATCTCGAAGCACTTGAAGCACTTCATGGGCCGGGGGTCCAGTGTTCGCACCCGCGCAGCACTCCACCCGACGAGAAGGCGCCCTTTAGCGGCAATTACTTTGGCCGCTTCGATCGGGCACTGGATGACGGCACTGCCTGCGCCGAACAATCCAGACCTGATCGGCCCAACTCTCACCTGGTCGATTGGGCATTTCCCATCCCGGGAGATGGCAGCCGCCAGGTCCACGCCAGACACCGAGTCGTCCAGCCCGGAAACGCACAAGTCGATGCATTTCACGGGCCGGGTGATCCGGACGGTCTCCGGGAATATCTCCCTTAGCTTGGCAGCCAGGGAGTCCGCTTTGCTGCCGCTCTCCTTGCCGGGGATCTCCAGGACTCGAGCCCCCGTAGCAGCCGAGCGGACTCGGAGTCCGTCGTCGATCTGCAGGGAAGTCAAATCAATGCCTACTCTTGCCTCCCTGAGTACCCTCTCGTAAGTCAGGCCCGTCTCAGTAGCCTCAGGCAACAGGGTGATTACCACCGCTGCTGTCCTTGGCCTTGCACTGCCCCTAGCTGGCCTTCTCCTCGCCTTTTTCTTCGGGGACGTCGCCGGAGCGGCGCGTGGTTCCGGGGCATTCGCCGTCTTTTTCCTCTTGCCTTTGCGCACCACCGTGGTCCAGCTATCAGGTTGGACCGTGGAGGTGCTCGGGCGTGACTCGTGTTCGGGATCTGGTACCCGGGTAGGTGCCTTACCCCTTTTCTGGCTCTTCGGCGCCGACTGTGCAGGGGACACCGAAGAAATCGTCTCCGTCCTAGCATCCGACTTCAGAGGTGGACGCAGCCTTTTTTCCGGGAGGAGCCGGCCACTGATGCTCTCCAGCATGGAGCGCATCATTGCGCCACACTCCCGGACGATACCTGCCCTGAGCTCCTCTTCAGGTGGAGCAGTTCTCGCAGGCCGAGTTTCCTCCCTAGCCTGGCACGCCGGCCGAGGCGCTACCAGGGCCGAGGTGCGGGCCGTCTCCATCTCCAAGCGCCATGTCGCCATTTCAGCGCGGAGGGTATCGACCTGCGCGCTGAGGCGAGCGTTCTCCTCCCTCACGGCCTCCATACGCTCTGCATGTTCCGCAGTGAGGCGGGCGTTTTCAGCCCGGAGAGCTGCCACCTCTTCGGACTGAGTCCTCTCGTAAATGGAGGCCATTTCTTCCCGGATCTGCGCCGTGGCCCTCTTAAGAGCATTAACACAAGTGCCCTTAAGGTTCCCGGACTTAGCCGCCACCTCCAGAATCAAGTCCAGGCTCGCTTGGACTCGACCCTTCACTGTGCCCGCCGACGCACCCAGCGTCTTGGTGGACTCTGCGATTGCCAAGTTTGTCGCCAACTCGAGCTCCTCTCTTTGGGCCTTCATTAAGTTCAGTTTGGCCTGTGCGAGACCAACATACTCTCCCGTGGTAGGAGGCCTACCACGTCCCTTCTTGCCCGCTGGCTTGCCACTAGTTTTGGCAGCTCCTCCTCCAACCGCGTCTTTGCCGCTGCTAGAACTATTTGTCCTAGCTTGGCGCTGACGTTTCTTGCCCACCGCCAAGATTTGGCGGGACACACTCCCCTCAGTGTCGGACGAGTTGGTAGACATCTCCTCCACCTCACTTCCGCTCCTCGCTTCACCAAATCGCGTGCAATCGTGATCCGATTTCCTAGCCGTTTCGTTCACAGTTTCAGAGAGCACCGATGCCCTCGAAACTGTCCTTGCTCCTCCGGAGCTACTACTCCCAGACCGACTCCTCAAAGCCGAATCCTCTCTCCGCACTTCCTTCCTCTGCCTAAGGGCACGGAAGCCACCTTCATCTTTAACTCCGCCCTTCGCGGGCCTAACGTCAGTGGTTTTTTTGTTCTTCTTCATATTATTCCCACGAGTATGGGGTACCTAAATTTCCACGGCGGCAGGGACCCCTGTGCCTAAAACCGTGACCACAAATACGCCAGGGGGGCGGGAAAACCCCTGGGTTGGCGCTTGCAGGTAGCTGTGCCTCAGCTACCACCCCGGAGGGCGGCCGTTACCACGTCTCCCAATAACGGCCCTTTAGGGATTTTTTAGAGAGGTTTACTCCTCGCGGTCCAGGCGGTTAAGCCAAGACCCCCGTTCCGTCGAAGCCGCGAGACATGATCCACGACACTCCAACGGACTACGGTTTCGGTGATGGTGGCAATTGAATGCCAGCGCGGTGGCAGTGTGAGTGCACGCCGCGCCCACCACCCTTGACCCGGACAAAAGCCCCGGCAGTCAACACCTCCATGGTCCGGACAAAAGCCCACGCCGACCAAAACTCCCAAAATCCACGCAGAACAAACAAATGCCCCGCGTTCCGCCGATGTTTGACGAAGCAGACTGCCGCCCGATACGGGACAGACGCAGCCCGCCCCAACCACCAAAGGGTGCCCTGCCGCCCACTATGGGTCAGACACAGGGCACCGACGAGGCAGGACTGCCGCCCGATACGGGACAGACGCAGCCCACCCCAACCTTTCCATCGGGGGGGAACCTAACCTAACCTAACCTAACCTAACCTAACCTAACCTAACCTAACCTTTTTTTTTTTTTTTTTTTTTTTTTTTTTTTTTTTTTTTTTTTTTTCGTGGTGAAAAAGGTGCCAACACCTACCCGACACTTCGAGGGGGAGTGCCGGGTTATGTGGGACTCTTACCCACTAAAAAACACCACGACATACCTCTGTCGCCTTTGCTGGGGCTCACGGTATCGCCATTGGCATTACCCGCGAACCCCGGCGACTAGACCCGGCCGCAGAAGCCCAGCTCCTCAAACAGGGGATGGTCCGGTATGCGGGACCATCCCCCCAGCCACAGCCATTGTAGTCACGGCAGGTCCCCTCACCTGCTGCAACTGGCTATCGAGAGGGAGAAGGTGGACGTACCTCCTTCTCCGTCCCCCCCTCCGCCTTCGACGGAGCAGCGCTGCCGAGGCTTCATCCTCCCTACGCCGCTCCGCCGCCTCCTTCTGCGACATCACCTCCTCGCAGAAGGAGACCATGGCCGCCCAGGCCTCTCTGCTTCCCAGCATGGCTTTTACCACGCTGGGAAGCGAGAGGTCCCTCCCGACGACAGAGGTCAATTCATGCCGCTGACGACTCCACGCCGGGCACTCCTCCAAGGTGTGCTCAGCTGTGTCGTCAGCCGCCCCGCAATGGTGACACTCCGTCGTCACCTCCCTCAACCTAACCTAACCTAACCTAACCTAACCTAACCTAACCTAACCTAACCTTTTTTTTTTTTTTTTTTTTTTTACGAGGGGAAATCCTTCATGGATACCCAGGCACACGGGGACGTGGCGGGGTTATGCCAGACTCCTACTGGCTAAAACCCCTCGATGTCCCGACCTTGCCCGTGATGCGGCACATGGGTACGCTTTTGCATTCTTCCACGTGCCGCGGGCGTTCTCCGCGCAATGCAGAGCCTCCAAGAGAAAAAGGGTGTACCTGCGCTCCTTGGTTCACGTGGTCTTCCGGAACATTTGGAAGACCACGTTCCTACGTGACATCGAGTGACGGAAGAGTCCCCGCTTCCGCCACCCGAGGTTTGTCGTCGCCAGGGTTACGACAATTGGGCGTAGGCCCTCCGTCGGCGCCCAGGCCGTCTACGGCGGATCGGAGCCGAGAGGGGATCATCCTCGCGAGTCCTTTCCGCGGTCTCCTTTTGGAGCATTACTGCTTCGCAAAAGGAGACCATCGCCTCCCATGACCTCTCGTCACCGACCATGGCCTTGACCACGGCCGGCAAGGAGAGGTCTCCTCCAACAACGGCGACCAGAGCCGCCCGCTCCTGCGCCCACGCCGGACATGCCCCGAGCGTGTGTTCGGCAGTGTCATCTCTGCCATCACAGTGATGACACATCGCCAGGGGCTCCCTACCAACTATGTGGCACAAATATCTCCGGTATCTGGTGTAGCGACGCCTCGTTGCGCAACACTCGTCGCGCAACTCGGCGATCCGTTGCGACCACCAGTATACCGCCCGCCTTGGAGGTGCGCGCTTGGCTCGGGGCATGGCCGCGTCGCAAATTTGCGTCATGACCCCCCGGAGCCTAAGCGCCTCCTCGTCAACCTCCGCTGGCTCTGCCGACTGCAGGTTCCAGGACCAGACGACGGAGGCCTCCCTCAGTACGTCCTCGTCGAGCCGCGTCAGGGACCAGCGAGGGAAATTTCGTTCCCCAGCTCCCTCTCTCCGAAACGGCGTCTCGGTTGTGGACGAGGTGGAGAGGTCGAATCGGATATACCGATGGTTCGACAGGTTCTCCACCTCGGCCAGAACACGCCAACCTTGCACCCGTCGGGCTACAGCTGGGCTGGCGAATGACAGATCTATAATCGATCCAATCGTCGCCCCGCCCCGCTGCACCTCGAAAGTGTTGGTGCTGCCTCTGTTCAGCAACACCAGGCCACACGTGGCGGCCCAGTCCTCCACAGCCAAACCTCGATCGTCAGTGGCAGGGGACCCCCACGACACGCTCTTTGCGTTAAAATCTCCGAGCACAATGACGCGCCCGGAAGACGCCCGCCGAACAGCCGCACCAACTCTGTCGAGAAACGCCTCGAATTCTACAAGGGACCTGTTCGGTGAGAAATAAATCCCCACCAAGGTCAGGTCCCTCCAAGACGCCGAGACGAGACCCTCCTCCCTCACCTGTACTGAGAGAGACGAGTGAGGAGAGTCTGCCGCCACTGCGATCGCCACTGTGCCCTGTGAGTCCCCGGCCCAGCACTGCGATGTTGGGACAAAGTAGGGCTCTGCGACGATCGCAACGTCTATGGACCACTGCAGCATGGATTGCACGAAGAGATCCTGTGCCCCGCTGCAGTGGTTCAAATTCCCCTGTAGGAAGCGATGAGAGGTAGCCATTGCTAACCGGTCGTCATCGCTTCCTGTGGCGGCGCCGAGGGAGTGGGGCGCTTACCCCGCCTGGGTCGCGAGCATTTCCTTCCCCCCATAGAGTGTCCGGAGGGCTTGCCGCCCTCCAAACAGACAGGGCAGGAAGGATTTGCTGCGCAATTGGCCGCCTTGTGGCCTGGCAGTCCGCACCGGAAGCAGAGCTGACTGCGATCGACGGCCGACTTGCATTGGGCCCCTGTGTGACCGATTTCGCAGCATCGGTAACATTTCAGGGGCCTTGCCTCCAGAGATCGGACCCGAGCAGAGCTCCAGCCAACTAAGACTCTACCCAGGTCGACTAACACCTTAGCAGCAGCAACTGGCACCTGCACCAATATACGGCCGCTGCCGTACGGACCAGGGCGGATCTCTCCGGCCTTGATCTGCACAGCGGGGCAGCCCCCAGCCTTGGCCAATGCCTCGGCCACATCCCGGGGCGATACGGAGTCGTCCAGGTCGGCGACCAGGACGTCGACCCGCTTCACCGGCCTCGCCACGCGTACACAAGGGGGGAGGGCCCGTCGGAGCTCCTCGGCCAGGCGGTCGGCCTTCTCTCCACTGTCCCTCCCAGGGACCTCCAACATTCGGGCACCAGTCATCGTTAGCCTAAAGGCCAACCCGCTGATGCCCAAATCTTCCAACTTGATGGCCTGCCGGGCCTGCGTCAGTACCTTTTCGAAGGTTAGACCATGCTCGGCCGCCTCAGGCTCAAGCGTCAGGACGACTGCTGACGACGTGGGCTGCCGCACCGCGGTCGCCTTGGCTGCGCTCGTGCTCGCAGACACCTTCCTCTTCGGTACCGACGCCGGAGCAGATCGTGGACCTTGGGCGTTGGTCGCCTTCTTCCTGAGGCCCTTGCGCACTACCTCAACCCAGTTATTTGGCTGGGCCCCAGGGGCGCTTGGGCGCGAGTCAGGGACAGGGTCCAGCCCCTGAGTGGGCGCCTTCGCCTTCTTTCCCCTTGCCCTCTTCTTCTTCGTCGCCGACGGTGCAGAGGGCGCCGAAGAAGCTGTCTCCATCCGAGCTGGAGCATCCGCCTTTAGAGGCGGGCGCAATCTCTGCTCCGGCAGGAGCCGGCTGCCGATGCTCTCCAACATGGAGCGCATCATGGCGCCGCACTCCCGAATTATACTGGACCTCAAATCCTCCTCAGGCGGCGCAGTTGTCTTGCGCCGTTGAGGAGGTCCGCGCTCGGCGTCCGCCTTAGATGGCGGGAGTGGTACGGTGCTTGTCGGCTGAGTCGTAGGCACTTCCAGAGCCGAGGTACGAGCCTCCACTATTCGGGCGCGCCAGGTCGCCATTTCAGTTCGAAGGGCATCTACCTCCGCGCTGAGGCGAGCATTATTTGCCCTCATGGCCTCTATTGTTGCTGCGTGCTCCGCCGTGAGGCGAACGTTCTCAGCTCGAAGAGCTGCCACCTCCTCGGACTGGCTCCTGTCGTATATGGAGGCCATTTCCTCCCCAATCACTGCCGTCGCTTTCTTAAGGGCGCTCACGCAAGTGCCCTTAAGGTTCTTTGATTTGGCCACCACTTCCAGTATGACGTCCAGACTGGCCTGGACCCGTCCCTTGACTGTGTCCGCGGAAGCCCCACTCCCCAGCCTCCTGACGGACTCCGTCAGCTCCATGTCGGTTGCCAATTCCAGTTCCGCCCTCCGAGCTTCAACCAGCGATTGCTTGGCCTTGGCGAGCCCGACATATTCGCCAGTGGTAGCTGGTCTACCACGGCCCCTCTTTTCCGCCGGTTTGCCGGAACTTTTCGCGGCACCTCCTCCCTTAGCAACCTTCTCGCTACTAGAGCTGGTCGTCCTGTTGCGGCGGAGGCGTTTTTTACCTTTCGCCACTATTCGGCGTGTCACGCTCTCCCCCGAGCTCTCCTCCGACAGATCTGCGGACATTGCTGCCGCCTCACTGCCACTATCCGTTCGCGTGCATTCAGAATCCTTGTTGGATACAGCCAAGTCATGTGTGTCCGTCTCGGACACCTCCTCCTCGTCAACTCCGCCCTTCGCGGGCCTAACGTCAGTGGTTTTTTGTTTATTTTCCATTTTGTTCCCACGAGTATGGGGTACCTAAATTTCCACGGCGGCAGGGACCCCTGTGCCTAAAACCGTGACCACAAATACGCCAGGGGGGTGGGAAAACCCCTGGGTTGGCGCTTGCAGGTAGCTGTGCCTCAGCTACCACCCCGGAGGGCGGCCGTTACCACGTCTCCCAATAACGGCCCTTTAGGGATTTTTTAGAGAGGTTAACTCCTCGCGGTCCAGGCGATTAAGCCAAGACCCCCGTTCCGTTGAAGCCGCGAGACATGATCCACGACACTCCAACGGACTACGGTTTTGGTGATGGTGGCAATTGAATGCCAGCGCGGTGGCAGTGTGAGTGCACGCCACGCCCACCACCCTTGACCTGGACAAAAGCCCCGGCAGTCAACACCTCCATGGTCCGGACAAAAGCCCACGCCGACCAAAACTCCCAAGCCCGGAGAAAAATCTCAAGGACTCAACGCAGAACAAACAAATGCCCCGCGTTCCGCCGATGAATTGACGAAGCAGACTGCCGCCCGATACGGGACAGACGCAGCCCGCCCCAACCACCAAAGGGTGCCCTGCCGCCCACTATGGGTCAGACGCAGGGTACCGACGAAGCAGACTGCCGCCCGATACGGGACAGACGCAGCCCGCCCCAACCACCAAAGGGCGCCCTGCCGCCCACTATGGGTCAGACACAGGGCACCGACGAGGCAGGACTGCCGCCCGATACGGGACAGACGCAGCCCGCCCCAACCATTCCCCCCTCCCCAGTGTTTGGTCCGCGGGGGCCCTTTCAAATTGAAAAAGCCCCTACCACTCTGGACCACTCTTCATGAAGAAGAGTGAGAAGAGTGGCCTCCTATCCGCCACCCGGAGACGCGCCGCGTAGGGGTATCACCTCCCCTCCCACTTGGACAACCAAGCAGGTCCGCGGAACCTAACCTAACCTAACCTTTTTTTTTTTTTTTTTTTTTTTTTTTTTTTTTTTTTTTTTTTTTTTTTTTTTTTTTTTTTTTTGTTGACGAGGGGGAAATGTTCAATAACATACCAGACATCTTGAGGGAGAATGTCAGGTTATGTGGGGATCTGTTACCCACTAAAACCCCCCCGGTGGCCATCCTCTACACAGTTACGGGAGCCCCGGGATCTCACTAGGAACGCACCGGTGCTCCAGTTGTATTAGCCGATTACTCTTGGCCCATTCACATTTCAGTTCCTTCTCGCACAACTTGTAGCCACTTCAAGTTGTCGACCTCAGTTTTGCTGCTGTTTTATCTAAGGAGACATCAGAAGCCCTCTCTTCCGATGCCTGCAGCACAATATTCCACTCGAAATTACGGGTTTCATCGAGTTTGCATCACCGTTCTTCCTCTTTGTCGCCTGTTTCTGCGACTTGGGTCCGTCCTTTCACGTTCACGTTCGGCAGTTTCTTTCTTTTCCATAACAGCTTCAGCGAAAGAAACCATAGCTCTCCAAATATTTTCATCCGCAAGCATCATTGGTATCAGTGTTGGAAGTGACAGGTCGCTCCCAACACGGTCAGTAAGAGCACGCCTTTCAGAGTCCCATGCCGGGCACTCTTCAAGGGTATGTTTTGCAGAGTCCTGATTTGCATTGCAGTGATGGCATTGCGGCGTTGGTTCACGTCCAATTCTGTGCAGGAATACTCCAAAGCAGCCATGTCCCGTTAGTAATTGTGTTAGTCTAAATGTTAGACTCCCATGTTCACGTACAAACCAGTTCCATAGGTGTGGTAAAATCGCACCGACAGTGGGATGGACCACACGATCTTCAAAGTGTTCTTGCCATCTATTTACAACTTGACGGTGAGCTAGCTTTCGCAGCAACTCTATTTCTTTATTTGCATCTGCACCACCTCTTTTACGTTTTTCTAAGACTTCTTTATACACCTTAGTATCCATCTCTGCCAACAGTTCTAAAGGTGGGAAGCGAGCCAGTACAGTAGCCGCTGTGTATGATACTGTTCGGTATGCTCTGATAGTTCGTAGTGCCATTATGCGCTGTACTCTGCTTATACGTCCTCTACTTTGACGGTCTTTCGATAGGCGCTCCGACCACACTGGAGCTCCATAAAGAGCCACCGACCTTACTACTCCTGTATATAAGCGGCGCACACCCTCTCTAGGGCCTCCCATATTTGGTAAAATCCGTTGTATCGCGCCGGCTACCCTTTGTATTTTCGGTACCAGATAATCAAAGTGATTCTTGAAAGTCCATCTACTGTCCAAAACCAAGCCTAAATATTTCATTTCTTTGCCTATCGCTACTTCCACGTCTCCAACATTAATTGTTATATCCGGTGGTTCGGTACTCTTTGGCAAGCTGTGAAACCAAATGGATTGCGTTTTTTGAGGCGCAACCCGGAGCCCGAGTTCTTGAATTTTTTCTATTATGCAGGCAACACCCAGCTCAGCCAGAAGGGCAGTCCTATGAAAACTTCCCTTTTTGGCGAGCACAAGTGTGTCATCCGCATAACACACAACTTCTACTCCGGCTGGTAAGTTCGTTCGTAGAACTGCATCGTAGGCTAAGTTCCACAATAATGGACCGAGAACTGATCCTTGTGGAACACCACAATGCACCTCTCTCTGCTGGATGTTACAGTTTCTATCCGTGTATTGTATGAATCTACCGCTTAGGTACGAATTTACAACGCTACGCAAATAATTCGGTACATTGTGATACTCCATTGAATTTCTTATAGCTAGCCAGGGCAGAGTATTAAAAGCATTTACAATGTCCAAACTAACCGCAAGAACTACCTTTCCGTCTCTAAAAGCTGATTCAGTCAGGCTACGAACGTGCAGTATTGCATCGACAGTAGAACGCTGTCGGCGAAAGCCAAATTGCTTGTTTGACAGGCCCAGGCCTTCTGCGTCCAGATGTGAGTTGAGCCGTCCAGCGATCACTTGTTCAAAAAGTTTCCCAACATCATCCAATAAACAAAGTGGTCGAAATGCAGCAGGATCATTAGATGGTCTATTATCTTTTTTAAGGAGAATGAGCCTTGCTATTTTCCATTTCTTTGGGAAGGTACCCACGCGAAGGCAGCTGTTAAATAACCATCTCAACCAGTTACCGAAAATATCTTGGACAAGTACCAGGACTTTCCCCGGAATACCATTAGGACCAGGTGCAGTGTTACGAGCCCCTATGCGCCTTACAGCTCTATCCATTTCAGGCTTTGTAATTTCCAGTTGTTCAGACCAAATTGCCGTCTCTATATATGCAAAGGGTATGTCCCGGACAACGGGGAATAGTGTATCAGTTACCCTTTGCACAAAAACCGGGTCTAAGCTCTCAGTTACTGGTGGAGTATACGGACGAAGTTTGCCTAGAACCATTTTGTAGGGCCGACCCCAAGGATCCCGGTCGAGATCACCCAATAACTCGTTCCAGGCTCTAGATTTGGCACTCGATATTGCATTTTGTAGTGCCTTTGTGGCATTACGGTAAGTTGCATAAGTGGAATTTGTCTCCTCTGCCGTCGCGCTTCTTCGCCGACGAGTTCTTGTAAAAACGCGGCGAGATCTTAAACAAGTTTCTCGTAGCTGGGCTATTTCCTCAGTCCACCAGTAGGCACTTTTGTGAGAAGGCTTCCTAGCTCGCGGCATGGAGGCATCACAAATTGATGTCATTGTGTCATCAAAACGGTTCACCTCTTGCTCTAGTTGCCGACAAGGCTCCGTCGCGTCAAACGTTGGCCATGCTGCGACATTTGCAGCTGCGATCAGTTGATCTCGATTTAGATGTTTTAAGGCCCATTGTCGTCTAATAAGTGTATTTCCCGTCATTGAACGACCAAGATCAATATTGAAAACAATATGGCGATGGTCAGACAATGTAACTATTTGCTCCGCTACTCTCCATTCGGAAATATGTGGGATGGCAGATGAATTCGCCCATGTCAAGTCCACAATCGACTCACCCTGCCACCTCACACATGTACTGACATTTCCAACATTCACTATACGCAGATCAAGCATGGCTGTCCATTCTTGGAGAGCTACTGCATTCTGATCATCTATTACGTCTCCCCAGGCCCGAGAACGGGCATTGAAATCGCCCAGGACGATCATGGGGCAATTGGAATGCCTACGGATGAACTCTGTCATGCCATCCAAATATTCTTCGTATACATTAAGATTACAGTTTGGTGTTATATAGCATCCCACAACTATAAACTGACCCCATTGCACTGCGACGAAGCCCTGTCCCCTTTTCAGAAACGTGCAAGGTCGATTATGTCTCTTCTCATTCCAGTATATAGCCACAGCACCAAGTTCGTCTTTATGCCACGATGAGTGATTTGGGATACGATATGGTTCAGAGACCACGGCTAAAGTGATTGACCATTCGGAAAGCGACTGTTGAAACAAGTCCTGCGCCACACGACAATGATTTAAGTTGCATTGTAGGATCGTACTAAACATTTTGTGTCTCCATACACTCTATCTGCTGGCTGTTGCCAGCTAGCTCTGCAGTTTCCAAAGGTGCTGCTACGCTGCCCACTTGTTTACCAGCAATAGTAGTTGGATTACTTGACAGTGGCTTCCTTTTTGTCTTAGGAGGATTACACTTTTTACTGTTCATTCTATGGTTGGCAGGTCGTCCTAGGTCCGAACATACTGGGCATTTCTTTTCAATCGCAGTACAGTCGCGAGCTTTGTGTCCTATTTCACCACAAGCATAGCAACGTCCACTTCTATCCTTCGTGCTTAAGCATTTATGCCGCACATGTCCCTGTTCAAGACACTTAAAGCACTGCAAGGGTCTTGCAGGCAAGATATCCACCCGAGCAGCAACCCAACCAACCTTAATGTGTTTGTCTTTTGCAATTTTCTTGACTGCAGCCAGTGGGCATCTAGCCCATACGGTACCAAGTCTAGTAGGGTTAAAGTGAATTTCACCAACTTGAATGTCATCTATAGAGCATTCACCAGCGTTGGATATAGCCAGCGCAACATCTTCCTTTGTTACCGAGTCATCTAGATCTTTCACCCGTACCTCTCCCATTTTGGTTGGTCTTGCAACAACCACATCGAAATCAGCGAGTGACTCACGAAGACGTTTAGCTAAAATGTTAGCTTTTTCAGGATTCTCTGGGCCTGGGATCTCTAAGATAAGACCCCCATTTGCTGCCCTCCTTTGTCGGATTTCAGTTATTCCGATTTCCTCTAGTTTTATTTTTTGTTTGGCCTTTAGCATAACCTCACTGTAGGTTGTTACTGAACCCTGTGGAATCGTAAGTGACACGGCTGCAGTCGTTGGAACACGCAGCTTCCTCACCCTCAGTTTAACAGTGGCAGGCATACCTGCAGGTCGTGACGTCTTTACCAGGTTTCTCTTTCCTTTTCTGCTAGCCACAGTTGCCCAGGTTGGCCCATCCTGTGGCGCTGATTGTGTTGTATCAAAGGATGACGGTGTCTGAACTGGACCCGGAGCTTGAGCCAGAGTAGCATTCTTTGTTTGTAACTCCTTTTTATTTCTCCTTTGGGACTTCGCGGCTGTACCAGGAGCAGGCCCACCCTGAGAATTAAGCACTGCTGGCTGTGAAGGCGTGGGCAGCTGGGCAGCCTTGGCCCTATCGGCAGCCAGTGGTGGGCGGAGACGTGGTTCGGGTGGAAGTCTCCGCTGTAGGCCTTCAAACCTCGCGTCGACCATCTTGCCCACGCTGAGCAAGATGGCCCGCTCCAGGGACTGCAATACATCAGAGGACGGGGTCGCCGTCGGGCACGACCCCCCGAGATTTATAGGAGGCAGATCCTCTGCGGCTCGCCTCATGTCAGCCCGTAATGCCGCAAGCTCACTGCGAAGTTCTGCCAACTCTGTTCGAAGTTGGTCATTATCGGCTTTAAACCGGTCATTAGCTAGCCGCAGTCGAGTCACCTCCTCAGAAGCGGTGCGTTGCTGGAGCTCTCCCACGAGCTCCTTGATCGAGGAAGCTGCGTCTTTAAGAGCCTTGACGTATGTTCCTTTTAAGTTCTTCGAAGAGGATGCCACCTGTGTGATAACTTCGACAGTGCTCAATACACGAGCCTGTAGCTCCGATGCCGAGGCCTCAATTGCTGCATTTGCAACCTTCGGCGAGTTCGGCCTAGCCTTAGTTGGGCGGATTTTGCGGGCCGCCTCCTCTACATCTCGCTCAGCGTGAAGCTCCAATTCTGCGCGCTGAGCCGCCACATACTCCGCCTTAGCTCTGGCGAGGCCGACATATTGCCCGGTTGTAGGCGGTCGACCTCTGCCTCGACGGGCTGTTGAGACTTTCACCGTCTTCGCGGGCTCTGAGCCGGACCCACTGTCGTCGTCAGTTGTAGCCGTCCTTGCGGATCGGCTGCGTTTCCGCTGCCAGAACCGTTTACGAGTCTCTCTAGACTCCCCAATGCTCATTGCTGATCCAGTGCTGTTCTCCTCTGCCTGAGCATTCCTATCCTCAGAACCCATTTTTCGACCGGGTTCACAGTCGGCTTTATCAGATTTCCGTTGTTCGATGCCATGGTTGTTTTCACGAGAGCCAGCGGTCTGCTGGCCCACGGGGCGATTGTTGCCCCCCCCAGAGTACGAGGGGCGGCCCTCCACCGAAGCAGAGGGGTGGGATTTCCCGGCATCTGCCGATGTACCCACCTGGGGACCAAATTCACAATCGCTGTCGCTCATCTTGCCTTTTCTCCGATGACTCCACATCGTTGGCCTTTTTTTTCAGGGGTTAGGCTCCCCTGACAGGTGCCACTGCCGCCAGTTACCGGACAGACGCAGTGCACCCCAAAACCACTCACGAAACTGTCACCCAACTAAGGGCACACCCAAACACCACATTGGGTACCCTGCCGCCCACTATGAGTCCGACGCAGGGCACCGACGAAGCACGACTGCTGTCCCATTGGGAACAGACACGTCGCGCCCCAACCATCGAAGGATACCCTGCCGCCCATTATGGGTCAGACGCAGGGCATCGACGAAGCAGACTGCCGCCCGATACGGGACAGACGCAGCCCGCCCCAACCACCAAAGGGTACCCTGCCGCCCACTATGGGTCAGACACAGGGCACCGACGAAGCAGACTGCCGCCCGATACGGGACAGACGCAGCCCACCCCAACCATTGCCCCCCCTCCCCAGTGTTTGGTCCGCGGGGGCCCTTTCTAATAGAAAAAGCCCCTACCACTCTGGACCACTCTTCATGAAGAAGAGTGAGAAGAGTGGCCTCCTATCCGCCACCCGGAGACGCGCCGCGTAGGGGTATCACCTCCCCTCCCACTTGGACAACCAAGCAGGTCCGCGGAACCTAACCTAACCTAACCTAACCTAACCTTTTTTTTTTTTTTTTTAACGCAGGAAAATCCTCATGGATACCCTACCCCAGCGGGGGCCGAGGTCGGGTTATGCCGGACTCTTACCGACTAAAAACCTGCGGCTTCCGTCTGGACGCACGGAGTCGGGTCACGAGGAGCTTGCGCATTCGTTCGCGGCCCGACAGCGTTGGCCGGCGCTCTGTGCAGCGCCGGCGACGTCCCGAGAGGGAGGGGTCCCTCTCTAGTCGTCCCTCATGAGATGGTGCGCAGGAAGCGCACGCGCCATCTCGAGCCCTGGACCGGAAGCGGATTCCCCCGAACCCGCCACCGAAGGCTCATGGGACTGCGGGAGAGGGAGGCTTTCGGCAACGAAAGCCGCCCTCCGGCGTCCCGTGCGACGGCGACGAAGCGGAAGGGAGGATGCATCATCTTCCCTCGCCCTCTCCGCCGCCTCCTTCGCGAGCATTACGGCCTCGCAGAAGGATCGCACCGCCTGCCACGATCTCTCACTCTCGACCATAGCGCGAACCACGGTCGGGAGCGAGATGTCGGCACCCAATACAGAGCCGAGCGCGCTGCGCTCCGCATCCCACGCCGGGCATACCTCCAGCGTGTGCTGGGCCGTCTCGTCGAGGCAATCGTCGCAGTGGTGGCACCTGGCAGTCGGTTCCCGACCGATCCGAAACAGGTAACTCCCGAAACAACCATGTCCCGAGAGCACCTGAGTCAGACGGTAGGTCAGGAAACCGTGTCGCCTACCCAACCACTGCTGGAAGACCGGACGAATTGCCTCGATAGTCCAGAGTCCGGCGCTCGAAAGCGCCAGCCTGGACTCCCACGCTTCGGTAGCCCGTTGGCGCAGCTCAGCTCTGTGCCCCTCCTGTTCCTGCAGTGCAGGCGGGTGACCCCTGGCCCGGAGCGCCTCCACGCGCCACTCGTAGAGCGACGCGAGGGCTCTCGCTTCCAGGTCCCAGGGAATAGTACCCGCCAGCACGCAAGATGCCTCACCCGAGATCGTGCGATAACCCCGTACCACCCTGATCGCCATCACCCGCTGGACTCGCGTCAAGCGGGCGACATTGCTGCGAGTCAGGGCGCTGCCGGCCCACACAGGGGCACCATACAGGGCCATCGATCTCACGATTCCCGCGTAGAGACGCCGACACGACGTCTCAGGTCCGCCGAGATTCGGCAGCAGCCTTCCCAGGGCCGCAGCCGCCCTCAGCAGCCGAGGCTCAAGGCACTC
Source organism: Marasmarcha lunaedactyla (assembly GCA_923062675.1). NCBI lineage: Eukaryota > Metazoa > Arthropoda > Insecta > Lepidoptera > Pterophoridae > Marasmarcha > Marasmarcha lunaedactyla. Next base: position 193,722 of record OV281358.1, read on the forward strand.
GAAGTGGGGGCCGAAGTTCCACCGGCTATCCAGGACGAGTCCCAGATAGCGCATCGACGGCCTCACGTCGATGCGGACTCCGGATACGACGATATGGGCACCCCGGGGCGGCGCGTTCCGCGGGCCATGGAAAACCACGGCCTCGGACTTTTCGAGCGCCACCCGCAAACCCAATCGCCGTATGCGGCCCACCACGAATGCCGCGCCAGCGGTGGCGCGCAAGGAAGCATCCCTGTGGCTTTTGCCTCGGGCAGTGACCAAGGTGTCGTCCGCGTAACAGACTACGCCGACACCCGGCTTCTTGGCAGCCGCGCACACAGTGCAGTGTGCAGCGGCGGCGTTGCAGTCGCGGGCGACGTGGCCCGGCTTTCCGCAGCGGTAACAATTACTGCTGCGGTCAACCGGACTGCTGCACTGCTCCCGGACGTGCCCGAGTTGCAGGCACCGGAAGCAGCGCAGAGGTCTCGCTTCGAGGAGCGAGACCTTCGCCGAAACCCAGCCGACAAGCAACCGCCTGCCATCAGCCACCTTGTTGGCGGCAGCCACCGGACAGCTCAGCCAGAGCGTGCCCAGACCCGAATTGTCTCGGCGGATTTCGCCAGTCTTGACGGATGCAATTGTGCATCCGCCATTCTTGGCTACAACCGCCGCGACATCTGCAGCGGAGACTGCATCGTCCAACCCGGACACTCGCAGCTCCACGCATTTGGTGGGCCTGGACACCACCACGTCCTCCCCAAGGGCGGCACGCAGCTTGTCCGCCAATGCGTCCGCCTTGTCGGTGCTAGTAGCACCGGGCACCTCCAGGACCCTAGCCCCGGTGGCGGACACCCTAAACCTGACGGACTCTATTCCGAGGCTTTGAAGATCGACCTTCTTCTTGGCCTCGGATAGAGCTGCGGCGTAGGTGACGCCCTTCTTCACTGCCTCTGGCTGCAGTTTCAGGACCACAGCCAGAGTTCGGGGAGCACGCGGTTTGCGCGCCCGCCTCCGTCCCTTCTTCTGCGGAGCCTGCTGGGAGTCAGGCATCGCAGATTGGCCCCTCCGTGGTTGCGGCGGCAGGGCAGCACTATTTGGTGCCGCCTTTGTACGCCGTCTCGCCACCACATTCCACCCCTCGTCCATGGACGCAGGAGCCGGCGGCAATGGCCGGGGCTCCCGTTGGGGTGGGGCTGGGGCAGGTTGTTTGGCTTTGGCCTTTCCCTTCTTTCCCTTTTGGGACTTCGGGGATGGGCCGGGGCCAGACCTGCCCTGGGACGTCGGCACCGCTGGAGCCACAGGCTTAGGCTGGGAAGCAGCCTTTGCCTTATCTGCAGCCAGCGGCGGACGGAGGCGGGGTTCGGGCGGCAGCCTCTGCTGCAGGGCCTCGAACCGTGCGTTGACCATCTTGCCCACACTGAGCATGATGGTCCGCTCCAGCGCCTGTACGACATCGGAGGATGGGGTCGTAGTTGGGCACGACCCACCGACATTGACAGGTGGCAGCTCCTCTGCCACCCTGTCTGGAGCTCGCCGCAGGTCAGCCCGCAATGCGGCCAACTCGCGGCGAAGATCCTCCAACTCCGTTCGCAGCTGGTCATTGTCCGCCTTATAGCGTTCATTGGCCAGCCGCAAACGGGTCTCCTCCTCCGAAGCGGTGCGCTTCCGGAGCTCACCCAGTGTCTCTGTTATGGAAGAGGCAGCCTCTCTGAGGGCCTTTACAAAGGTGCCCTTCAAGTTCTTGGAGCTAGTGGCTACCTGAGTGATAATGCCCACAGAGCTACGGACTCGCTCCTCGAGCTCCGTAGCGGACACTTCCCCAGGTGCAGAAGCACACTCAGCCGGCGAGCACTGCTTAACTCGTAAAGTACGAGTCTTTCGGGCCGCCTCCTCCAACTCTTGCTCAGCGCGGAGCTCCATTTCTGCGCGCTGAGCTGCCACCAACTCCGCCTTGGCCTTGGCGAGGCCGACATATTGCCCAGTGGTGGGCGGTCGACCTCTGCCTCGGCGGGCAGTTGATACCTTCGGAGCCTTCACAGGCTCCGACGCAGAGCCACTATCCTCGTCGGATGTGGTCCCCCTCGCGGAACGGCTGCGCTTGCGCCGCCAGAACCGCCCAGTTCCTTCGGAACCCTCTTCTAAGCTCATCACCGAGCCGGAGCTGAGCTCCTCGGTGAGAGTTTCGCCGCCCGTCTCGGGCCTTTCATCTACTCCGCCCGTCTCAGGCTCAACGTCTTTTTTTGGGGTTTTTGGTTTATCCATACTGTTCCCACGAGTATGGGGGATATAAAAAGTCCACCAGGGAAGTGCCCCCTGTTCCCTGGTAACTCAAATACTGTGCGGGGTCGAGTGGTCCCGCACAGGTGGCCGCTCGCGGGCAGACTTATCCCAGCCTGCCACTTCAACGAGGCAGCCGAACGCCGTCGCAAGGCCCATAAAGGGCGCCCCAACGTTCGGCCTTTGGGGATTTTTTATAGAGGTTTACTCCTCGCGGACCGGGCGGTAAAGCCAAGTCCTACGTTCCGTCAAAGCCGCGAGACATGATCCACGACACTTTGACGGTTTACGGGTTCGGTGACGGTGACAAGTAAATGCCTACGCGACGGCAGTGTGAGTGCACGCCACGCCCGTCACCCTTGACCCGGGCAAATACCCCGACAGTCAACCCCTCCCTGGCCCGAGCAAATACTCCGACAGCCAGAACAACGAAGTACAACTGCCGCCCGATACGGAACAGACGCAGTGTACTGACGAGGTGCCACTGCCGCCCAATATGGGACAGACGCAAGGCACCTCAACCACCAGAGAGCACCCTGCCGCCCACTATGGGTCAGACACAGGGTGCCGACGAGGCAAGACTGCCGCCCGATACGGGACAGACGCAGCCCACCCCAACCACCAAAAGGTACCCCGCCGCCCACTATGGGTCAGACGCAGGGCACCGACGAAGCACGACTGCCATCCCATTGGGGACAGACAAGTCGCACCCCAACCACCGAGGGATACCCTGCCGCCCACTATGGGTCAGACACAGGGCACCGACGAAGCAGACTGCCGCCCGATACGGGACAGACGCAGCCCACCCCAACCACCAAAGGGCACCCTGCCGCCCACTATGGGTCAGACACAGGGCACCGACGAAGCACGACTGCCGCCCGATACGGGACAGACGCAGCGCGCCCCAACCAGAGGAATGTTTTGGCTTCGCCCGTTGCTGGATTGCAACGGGTTACTGAGCCCCCCCGCCACGACAAGGCACATTCCAATTCGGGGGGGAACCTAACCTAACCTAACCTTTTTTTTTTTTTTTTTTTTAACGCAGGAAAATCCTCATGGATACCCTACCCCAGCGGGGGCCGAGGTCGGGTTATGCCGGACTCTTACCGACTAAAAACCTGCGGCTTCCGTCTGGACGCACGGAGTCGGGTCACGAGGAGCTTGCGCATTCGTTCGCGACCCGACAGCGTTGGCCGGCGCTCTGTGCAGCGCCGGCGACGTCCCGAGAGGGAGGGGTCCCTCTCTAGTCGTCCCTCATGAGATGGTGCGCAGGAAGCGCACGCGCCATCTCGAGCCCTGGACCGGAAGCGGATTCCCCCGAACCCGCCACCGAAGGCTCATGGGACTGCGGGAGAGGGAGGCTTTCGGCAACGAAAGCCGCCCTCCGGCGTCCCGTGCGACGGCGACGAAGCGGAAGGGAGGATGCATCATCTTCCCTCGCCCTCTCCGCCGCCTCCTTCGCGAGCATTACGGCCTCGCAGAAGGATCGCACCGCCTGCCACGATCTCTCACTCTCGACCATAGCGCGAACCACGGTCGGGAGCGAGATGTTGGCACCCAATACAGAGCCGAGCGCGCTGCGCTCCGCATCCCACGCCGGGCATACCTCCAGCGTGTGCTGGGCCGTCTCGTCGAGGCAATCGTTGCAGTGGTGGCACCTGGCAGTCGGTTCCCGACCGATCCGAAACAGGTAACTCCCGAAACAACCATGTCCCGAGAGCACCTGCGTCAGACGGTAGGTCAGGAAACCGTGTCGCCTACCCAACCACTGCTGGAAGACCGGACGAATTGCCTCGATAGTCCAGAGTCCGGCGCTCGAAAGCGCCAGCCTGGACTCCCACGCTTCGGTAGCCCGCTGGCGCAGCTCAGCTCTGTGCCCCTCCTGTTCCTGCAGTGCAGGCGGGTGACCCCTGGCCCGGAGCGCCTCCACGCGCCACTCGTAGAGCGACGCGAGGGCTCTCGCTTCCAGGTCCCAGGGAATAGTACCCGCCAGCACGCAAGATGCCTCACCCGAGATCGTGCGATAACCCCGTACCACCCTGATCGCCATCACCCGCTGGACTCGCGTCAAGCGGGCGACATTGCTGCGAGTCAGGGCGCTGCCGGCCCACACAGGGGCACCATACAGGGCCATCGATCTCACGATTCCCGCGTAGAGACGCCGACACGACGTCTCAGGTCCGCCGAGATTCGGCAGCAGCCTTCCCAGGGCCGCAGCCGCCCTCAGCAGCCGAGGCTCAAGGCACTCGGAGTGGGGGCCGAAGTTCCACCGGCTATCCAGGACGAGTCCCAGATAGCGCATCGACGGCCTCACGTCGATGCGGACTCCGGATACGACGATATGGGCACCCCGGGGCGGCGCGTTCCGCGGGCCATGGAAAACCACGGCCTCGGACTTTTCGAGCGCCACCCGCAAACCCAATCGCCGTATGCGGCCCACCACGAATGCCGCGCCGGCGGTGGCGCGCAAGGAAGCATCCCTGTGGCTTTTGCCTCGGGCAGTGACCAAGGTGTCGTCCGCGTAACAGACTACGCCGACACCCGGCACTGTGGCTCCTCGCAGCACCCAGTCGTAGCCGATGTTCCAGAGGAGTGGGCCTAGTACCGACCCCTGAGGAACGCCGCACGACATCTCCCGCCGACACCACCGGTCTCGACCGGGGTATTCCACCGCACGCCCAGACAGGTAGTCCCCGACGACCCGGCGCAGGTACGGAGGAACTCCGTGTAATCGGAGCCCCTCCCTGATGCAGCTCCAGGGGAGGGAGTTAAATGCGTTGGCGATGTCCAGAGACACCGCCAACACGACCTCACCCCGGGCGATCGCGTCCTGCGCCAAGGACTTAACCCGCTGAATCGCGTCTACGGCAGACCTACCCCTGCGGAATCCAAACTGGCAGTCTGCCAGATCCGGTCCGACATCCTCTAGGTGCTCGACGATCCGGGCGGCCACAACTCTCTCAAAGAGTTTGGCGTCCTCGTCGAGCATCACTATCGGGCGGTACGCAGATGGGGATTCCGCCGGACGCCCTACCTTTCTGAGGAGAACGAGACGACCTGTCTTCCACCGCTGTGGAACCTGGCCTAGGGCCAGACAGGCGTCGAAAAGTCTCCTTAGACGAGGCTCGAGGGCATCCATGGCCAAGACCAACACCCGGCCGGGTACGCCGTCAGGACCGGGGGCGGTGTTTTTGGCTCGCAGCCGCAACACCGCAGCTCCCAGCTCTCCCGGGGTCACTGACGGCGCCACATCCGGGCCGGGCTCCGCGGCAACCGAAGGTATCATGGGGGGACTGGTATGGTCCCCCGTCCGCGGAAACAGGGCCGCAACGACTCTGTCCAGGATTTGCGGCTGGAGACTTCGCGTGAGTGGGGGTGCCCAGGGGCGAAGTTTGCACATCGCCAACCTGTACGGCCTCCCCCACGGGTCGCGGTTCAACGTCCCCAGCAACTCCTCCCTCGCAAGAGCCTTAGCCCTGCCGATCGCTGCCTTCAGCTGCCGCCGGGACTCCTTGAAGGAAGCATGCAGGAGTGCAATCACATCCTCCTCCCGCATCCGCCGCCGCCTGTAATTGGTGTACTGGCGTCGTGCGACCACACAAGCTGCACGCAAATTCGTGAGCTCGGCGGACCACCAGTACACCTGGGGCTTCGGGGGACGACGCCTGGCTCGGGGCATTGACGCGTCGCAAACCTGCGACAACGCGCAACCATTCCGCCTCGTCCTCCACCACCACGGGGCCCACAGGCGCGGACACCCACGATTGCACAATTGCAGCTTCCTTCGCGAGGTCCCTGTCGAGGTGCCTCAACTGCCACCTCGGGCCGTCGTCAACCGGGGGCCGGAAGGGACCGGCTGGATCTGACGGGGATACGGCTGCGAGATCGAACCGAATGTATCGGTGATCACACAACACCGCCGTATCCACCACTCCCCAGTCCCGAACACGGCGCGCCAGGGCGGGACTCGCGAACGTGATGTCCACGATCGACTCGCCCTGGGGTCGCACGCACGTGCTCATCGATCCCCGGTTGAGAAGGGCCAACCCTTGTCCGAGGGCAAACTCCTCCAGTGCCTCGCCAAATACGTCCGTTCTGACGGAACCCCAAGCCGAATTCCAGGCATTGAAGTCGCCAGCGAGGAGCACTTGGCGAGGGTGGCATTGGCCGATTAAGGCGCCCACCCGTCCGAGATAAATCTCGAACTCGGCGAGTGTGCGGTTCGGGGAAAAGTAGCCACCAACGACTACAAAATCCTCAAACCACACAGCGACGTATCCCGGACCCTTCGCTACCTTTTCGAAGGGTGGGGAGTTCGCCGCGCCCCATCGGACGATCGCGACGGAGCCGTCATTGTCCCGCACCCAGTTCTCACCTGGGGGGACGAAGTACGGCTCGCAGATCACTGCCACGTCTATCGACCACTCCGCGAAGCTCTGGAACAGGAGGTCCTGAGCTCGGGCGGAGTGCTCGATATTCGCCTGGAGGAATCGGAGCTTGTGGTCCATGACTAGGATTCCATGGCCACAAGTCCGTCCCCGGACACTCCAGCTGAGCTGCCGCTGGCCGACTGCGTTGAGGATGCAGTCGGTGGTGGTAGCCGCCTTTTAGGCCGAGGGGCATGGCACGATTTGCCCCCCAGCCTGTGATCGGCCGGCTTCTTGGCTGCCGCGCACACAGTGCAGTGTGCAGCGGCGGCGCTGCAATCGCGGGCGACGTGGCCCGGTTTTCCGCAGCGGTAGCAATTACTGCTGCGGTCAACCGGACTGCTGCACTGCTCCCGGACGTGCCCGAGTTGAAGGCACCGGAAGCAGCGCAGAGGTCTCGCTTCGAGGAGCGAGACCTTCGCCGACACCCAACCGACTAGCAGTCGCCTGCCATCAGCCACCTTGTTGGCGGCAGCCACCGGGCAGCTCAGCCAGAGCGTGCCCAGGCCCGAATTGTCTCGACGGATTTCACCAGTCTTGACGGATGCAATTGTGCATCCGCCGATCCTGGCTACGACCGCCGCGACATCTGCAGCGGAGACTGCATCGTCCAAACCGGACACTCGCAGCTCCGCGCATTTGGTGGGCCTGGACACCACCACGTCCTCCCCAAGGGCGGCACGCAGCTTGTCCGCCAACGCGTCCGCCTTGTCGGTGCTAGTAGCACCGGGCACCTCCAGGACCCTAGCCCCGGTGGCGGACACCCTAAATTTGACGGATTCTATTCCGAGGCTTTGAAGATCGACCTTCTTCTTGGCCTCGGACAGAGCTGCGGCGTAGGTGACGCCCTTCTTCACTGCCTCTGGCTGCAGTTTCAGGACCACAGCCAGAGTTCGAGGAGCACGTGATTTGCGCGCCCGCCTCCGTCCCTTCTTCTGCGGAGCCTGCTGGGAGTCAGGCACCGCGGATTGGCCCCTCCGTGGTTGCGGCGGCAGGGCAGCACTATTTGGTGCCGCCTTTGTACGCCGTCTCGCCACCACATTCCACCCCTCGTCCATGGACGCAGGAGCCGGCGGCAGTGGCCGGGGCTCCCGTTGGGGTGGGGCTGGGGCAGGTTGTTTGGCTTTGGCCTTTCCCTTCTTTCCCTTTTGGGACTTCGGGGATGGGCCAGGGCCAGACCTGCCCTGGGACGTCGGCACCGCTGGTGCCACAGGCTTAGGCTGGGAGGCAGCCTTTGCCTTATCGGCAGCCAGCGGCGGACGGAGGCGGGGTTCGGGCGGCAGCCTCTGCTGCAGCGCCTCGAACCGCGCGTTGACCATCTTGCCCACGCTGAGCATGATGGTCCGCTCCAACATCTGCACCATATCGGAGGATGGGGTCGTAGTTGGGCACGACCCCGCGACACTGACAGGTGGCAGCTCCTCTGCCACCCTGTCCGGAGCTCGCCGCATCTCGGCACGTACTTCGGCCAGTTCGCGGCGGAGCTCCACCAACTCCACTCGCAGCTGGGCGTTGTCCGCTTTGAAGCGGTCGTTGGCCAGCCGCAGACGTGTCAGCTCCTCCGACGCAGTGCGTTTCTGGAGCTCTCCAAGCACCTCAGCAATTGAGGAGGCAGCATCTCGCAAGGCCTTGACGTAGGTACCTTTAAGGTTTTTAGAGGTACCTGCAACCTGCGAGATTACCGCCACCGAACTGCGGACCCGCTCCTCGAGTTCCGAAGCTGGGACCTCCTCAGCTGCAGCACCAAGGTTCACCGGCGAGCTAGGTTTAGCTCGAGCCACGCGAACCTTTTGGGCTGCCTCCTCCACCTCTTGCTCAGCGCGGAGTTCCATTTCCGCGCGCTGAGCCGCCACCAACTCTGCCTTGGCCTTGGCGAGGCCGACGTATTGCCCAGTTGTGGGCGGTCGACCTCTGCCTCGGCGGGCAGTAGACACCTTCGGAGCCTTAACAGGCTCCGACGCAGAGCCACTGTCCTCATCAGACGTGGTCCCCCTCGCGGAACGGCTGCGCTTGCGCCGCCAGAACCGCCCGGCCCTTTCGGACCCTTCGTCCAAGCTCATCCCCGAGCCGGAGCTGAGCTCCTCGGGTAGAGCATTCTGCCCCCTCGAACCTAATTTGCGACCGGGTTCGCGGTCGGATACTCCGCCCGTCGCGGGCCTAACATCTTCTCCGCCCGTCTCAGGCACAACGTCTGGGTTTGGGATAAGTTTCTCCATACAGTTCCCACGAGTATGGGGGATATAAAAAGTCCACCAGGGAAGTGCCCCCTGTTCCCTGGTAACTCAAATACTGTGCGGGGTCGAGTGGTCCCGCACAGGTGGCCGCTCGCGGGCAGACTTCTCCCAGCCTGCCACCTCAAAGAGGCGACCGAACGCCGTCGCAAGGCCCATAAGGGCGCCCCAACGTTCAGCCTTTGGGGATTTTTTATAGAGGTTTACTCCTCGCGGACCGGGCGGTTAAGCCAAGTCCACCGTTCCGTCAAAGCCGCGAGACATGATCCACGACACTTTGACGGTTTACGGGTTGGTGACGGTGACAATTTAATGTCTACGCGACGGCAGTGATAGTGCACGTCACGCCCGTCACCCTTGACCCGGGCAAATACCCCGACAGTCAACACCTCCCTGGCCCGAGCAAATACTCCGACAGCCAGAACAACGAAGTACAACTGCCGCCCGATACGGAACAGACGCAGTGTACTGACGAGGTGCCACTGCCGCCCAATATGGGACAGACGCAAGGCACCTCAACCACCAGTGAGCACCCTGCCGCCCATTATGGGTCAGACACAGGGTGCCGACGAGGCACGACTGCCGCCCGATACGGGACAGACGCAGCGCACCCCAACCACCAAAAGGTACCCCGCCGCCCATTATGGGTCAGACGCAGGGCACCGACGAAGCACGACTGCCATCCCATTGGGGACAGACAAGTCGCACCCCAACCACCGAAGGATACCCTGCCGCCCACTATGGGTCAGACACAGGGCATCAACGAAGCAGACTGCCGCCCGATACGGGACAGACGCAGCCCACCCCAACCACCAAAGGGCACCCTGCCGCCCACTATGGGTCAGACACAGGGCACCGACGAAGCACGACTGCCGCCCGATACGGGACAGACGCAGCGCGCCCCAACCAGAGGAATGTTTTGGCTTCGTCCGTTGCTGGATTGCAACGGGTTACTGAGCCCCCCCGCCACGACAAGGCACATTCCAATTCGGGGGGGAACCTAACCTAACCTAACCTAACCTAACCTAACCTAACCTAACCTAACCTAACCTAACCTAACCTAACCTAACCTAACCTAACCTAACCTAACCTAACCTTTTTTTTTTTTTTTTTTTTTTTTTGTTTTCGCGGGGAAAAGGTGCATCACCTACCTGACACCCAAGGGGGAGTGCCAGGTTATGTGGGACTCTTACTCACTAAAAACCACCGCGGTATACCTCTGCCGCCTTTGCTGAGGCTCACGGTATCGCCATTGGCATTACCCGCGAGCCCCGGCGACTACACCCGGCCGCAGGAGCCCAGCTCCTCAATCAGGGGATGGTCCGGTATACGGGACCATCCCCCCAGCCACTGCCATCGTAGTCGCAGCAGGTCCCCTCACCTGCTGCGATTGGCTATCGAGAGGAAGAAGGCGGGCGTACCTCCTTCTCCCTCCCCCCCTCCGCCTGCGACGGAGCGGCGCTGCCGAGGCATCATCCTCCCTACGCCGCTCCGCCACCTCCTTCTGCGACATCACCTCCTCGCAGAAGGAGACCATGGCCGCCCAGGCCTCTCTGCTTCCCAGCATGGCATTTACCACGCTGGGAAGCGAGAGGTCCCTCCCGACGACAGAGGTCAATTCGTGCCGCTGACGACTCCACGCCGAGCACTCCTCCAAGGTGTGCTCAGCTGTGTCGTCAGCCGCCCCGCAATGGTGACACTCCGTCGTCACCTCCCTCTGGGCGACCCTGTGCAGGTAGTGACCGAAGCAACCGTGTCCGGTCAAAACCTGCACCAGGCGGAAGGAGAGAGTCCCTCTCCTCCGCCGCACCCACGCCCTTAGGACCGGACGAATCGCCTCAATCGTCCGGACCCCGTAGGCTGGAGTGGCCAGGGACTCCTCCCACTCTCGCAGGAGTACCCTCTCGGCACTCCCACGCACGCTTGCCACCTCCTCGGCACAGGGGCGCGTGCCCACCGCCCTCCTCTCCACTCGGTACCGATAAACGGCACCGAGCACTACCGCATCGAGCTCCCACGGGGGGGTTCCTGCTAGGAGGCAGGCGACCCCGTGGGAGATCGAGCGATACCCTCGGGATGCCCTCACCGCCAGGGTCCGCTGCGCCCTTCGCAGATGGACTTGATTCTGGCGCGTGAGGGCATCCTCCCAGACAGGCGCTCCATATAAGGCCATGCTCCTTAATATGCCGAGGTATAACCTCCGACATGCGGAGCCTGGCCCACCCACATTGGGCAACAGTCCCACAGCGCGACCGCTGCCTTTACAAGCCTTTCGGCCAGCTGCTTGAAGTGCTGGCCGAATGCCCAGCGCCCGTCAAGGATGAGACCCAGATACCTCATTTGCCTCTTGAGAGGTATCTGGGTGTCATCCACCCTTAGGGTCGCGCCTGGAGGGGGACCCTGCCGAGGTCCGTGAAACAACAGAGCCTCGGTCTTCTCCAGCGCGACCCTAAGCCCCAACTCCCTTATGCGGCCCACAACCAGGGCCACACCCTCCTCCGCCCGAGTCCGGAACCCTTCCGGAACCCGAACTGGGCCTCGGACAGGTCGGGCCCTACCTCCTCAAGGTGTTGGACGAGTCGGGATGCCAGAATAAATTCCAGCATCTTTCCGACTTCGTCCAGCAGTACCAAGGGCCGGAACGCTGACGGATTGTCAGCTTCGGGAACTGTCCGGTTCTCAGCGAGAGATCGAACAGGTCCCGAAGCTTGCCTCCCAGGGATTCCACAGCAATCCCCAGGAGGCGCCCGGGTACTCCGTCCAGCCCAGGGGCCGTCTTCTTCCTCCCCAAGCGGGAAACGGCACTTTCCATCTCAGCCCCCGTAATTGGGGGGGCGTCGATCTCACACACCATTCCCGCTGGGGGAGGCAGGGCGTGGTCTGAGCTGCCAGGGAACAGCTCGCCCACGACCACCCCCAGGAACTCCGGTTGAAGTGTCTCAGTGAGGGGACGTCCTGTGGCCCGGAGTTTGTTCCGAGCCACCTTGTACGGGCGTCCCCATGGGTCCCTCTCGAGACCTTCCAGGAGTTCCTGCCATGCCCGCTCCTTGGTGACGCAGATGGCCGCTCTCAATGCTTTTTTGGTGGCCTTGCAAGTAGCCATCAGCCTTGCCTCCTCAGCTGCGTCGCGGTGGCGCCTCCGGCGGAAGTGGTTACACTCCCGCCAGGCACGACCATGCACGTCCCGGAGATCCGCAATCTCCTGGGACCACCAGTACACGGCCTTGCGACTACGAAAGGCCCTCGATCGGGGCATAGAGGCGTCGCACACCGCCGTTAAGGCGGCGCGGAAGCTGCCAGCCCCCTCGTCCACCGTGGCCGTTGCGTTTGGCTGCGCACACCACACTTGCACGATGGATGCTTCGCTTGCGATTTCGCGATCGAGTCGACTGATCGTCCAGCGCGGGAAGACAGGGGCATGCCGCGGAGGCTCGGCTGGTGGCTGGAGCGTGGTGATCTCGAACTGGATATATCGGTGATCCGATAGGGTCACCTCATGCTCCAGCACTCGCCAGTTGCGCAACCTGCCCGCAATCGAGGGGGAGGCGAACGTTATGTCCACCAGGGACTCCCCCTGCGGTCGCACACAAGTTGGCACTGTTCCTCTATTTATGAGGGACAGCCCAGCCTCCACGGCCCACTCCTCAAGGGCCACTCCGAACGCATCCGTGAGGGTGTCACCCCACATGGGCGACCTCGAGTTAAGGTCGCCCATCACAATAACGGGGTCGGGCGCCATGCGCCCAACCAACGCTAAGAGGGAGTCCAGATAGGGTTCATATTCCGCAAGCGGCCTGTTCGGGGAGAAGTATACACCAATAATGGTGTACTCCCCCCACTTGGCCGCCACGAAACCTGCACCCCTCTCCCTGACAGTGAGTGTGTGACGCCCCCCCGACCGAACGGCAATGGCCACGTCGCCATTGGCGGATCCAGCCCAGTGCGGTTGCGGGACCACAGAGTACGGCTCAGCCGCGACCGCTACCTCAATCTCCCACTGCGCCATGGCCTGGAGGAACAAATCTTGGGCCCCGGCACAGTGGTTTAGGTTCCCCTGGAGGAAGTTGAATGACCGAACCATCATTCGTTCATTTCAACCTCCTCAATTGCCGAACGGCGCCCAACAACAGGAGCGGCCCTTGTCCCTGGGGCCACTCTACCCTTGGTAGGGGGAGGGTTACAATCCCTTCCTCCCATTACGTGTCCTGACGAGCGCCCCGCGTCTGAGCACACTGCACAGCGCAACGTGCCACTGCATGTGGAGAGCTTGTGCCCCGGCGTTCCACACCGGAAACAAAGTTCTCCACGCTCCGCCTGAGAGGGGCACATCTGGCGCGTGTGCCCCAGTCCCATGCACTTGTAGCAGCGCATGGGACGGACCTAACCTAACCTAACCTAACCTAACCTAACCTAACCTAACCTAACCTAACCTAACCTAACCTAACCTTTTTTTTTTTTTTTTTTTTGACCAGGGGAAATCCTCATGGATACCCGGCCGTCCGGAGCGGCGACCGGGTTATGCCAGACTCTTACTGGCTAAAACCCCTGGGTTTTCCTTCGGGCACCAAATTGACGGAACGCGGGTTTCCTCTCGGAACCGTCCGCGAACACGCCAGTGCCGCCGCAAGCGCAGCTCCTCCATAATCTGCGGCATGCCAGGAAAACGTGGCACGCCGCAGCGTCGTCCAGCGAAGCCCCTTGGCAGAAGACGACGGAAAGCTCCCCGTTTCCGCCGCCTAGGGGCTTCACTCAGGCCAGATTGGCGAATGCCCTCCTTCTCCGACCGGCCCTCCTCCTGGAAGGGAGGATGCATCATCTTCCCTCGCCCTCTCCGCCGCCTCCTTCGCGAGCATTACGGCCTCGCAGAAGGATCACACCGCCTGCCACGATCTCTCACTCTCGACCATAGCGCAAACCACGGTCGGGAGCGAGATGTCGGCACCCAATACAGAGCCGAGCGCGCTGCGCTCCGCATCCCACGCCGGGCATACCTCCAGCGTGTGCTGGGCCGTCTCGTCGAGGCAATCGTCGCAGTGGTGGCACCTGGCAGTCGGTTCCCGACCGATCCGAAACAGGTAACTCCCGAAACAACCATGTCCCGAGAGCACCTGCGTCAGACGGTAGGTCAGGAAACCGTGTCGCCTACCCAACCACTGCTGGAAGACCGGACGAATTGCCTCGATAGTCCAGAGTCCGGCGCTCGAAAGCGCCAGCCTGGACTCCCACGCTTCGGTAGCCCGTTGGCGCAGCTCAGCTCTGTGCCCCTCCTGTTCCTGCAGTGCAGGCGGGTGACCCCTGGCCCGGAGCGCCTCCACGCGCCACTCGTAGAGCGACGCGAGGGCTCTCGCTTCCAGGTCCCAGGGAATAGTACCCGCCAGCACGCAAGATGCCTCACCCGAGATCATGCGATAACCCCGTACCACCCTGATCGCCATCACCCGCTGGACTCGCGTCAAGCGGGCGATATTGTTGCGACTCAGGGCGCTGCCGGCCCACACAGGGGCACCATACAGGGCCATCGATCTCACGATTCCCGCGTAGAGACGCCGACACGACGTCTCAGGTCCGCCGAGATTCGGCAGCAGCCTTCCCAGGGCCGCAGCCGCCCTCAGCAGCCGAGGCTCAAGGCACTCGAAGTGGGGGCCGAAGTTCCACCGGCTATCCAGGACGAGTCCCAGATAGCGCATCGACGGCCTCACGTCGATGCGGACTCCGGATACGACGATATGGGCACCCCGGGGCGGCGCGTTCCGCGGGCCATGGAAAACCACGGCCTCGGACTTTTCGAGCGCCACCCGCAAACCCAATCGCCGTATGCGGCCCACCACGAATGCCGCGCCGGCGGTGGCGCGCAAGGAAGCATCCCTGTGGCTTTTGCCTCGGGCAGTGACCAAGGTGTCGTCCGCGTAACAGACTACGCCGACACCCGGCACTGTGGCTCCTCGCAGCACCCAGTCGTAGCCGATGTTCCAGAGGAGTGGGCCTAGTACCGACCCCTGAGGAACGCCGCACGACATCTCCCGCCAACACCACCGGTCTCGACCGGGGTATTCCACCGCACGCCCAGACAGGTAGTCCCCGACGACCCGGCGCAGGTACGGAGGAACTCCGTGGAATCGGAGCCCCTCCCTGATGCAGCTCCAGGGGAGGGAGTTAAATGCGTTGGCGATGTCCAGAGACACCGCCAACACGACCTCACCCCGGGCGATCGCGTCCTGCGCCAAGGACTTAACCCGCTGAATCGCGTCTACGGCGGACCTACCCCTGCGGAATCCAAACTGGCAGTCTGCCAGATCCGGTCCGACATCCTCTAGGTGCTCGACGATCCGGGCGGCCACAACTCTCTCAAAGAGTTTGGCGTCCTCGTCGAGCATCACTATCGGGCGGTACGCAGATGGGGATTCCGCCGGACGCCCTTCCTTTCTGAGGAGAACGAGACGGCCTGTCTTCCACCGCTGTGGAACCTGGCCTAGGGCCAGACAGGCGTCGAAGAGTCTCCTCAGGCGAGGCTCGAGGGCATCCATGGCCAAGACCAACACCCGGCCGGGTACGCCGTCAGGACCGGGGGCGGTGTTTTTGGCTCGCAGCCGCAACACCGCAGCTCCCAGCTCTCCCGGGGTCACTGACGGCGCCACATCCGGGCCGGGCTCCGCGGCAACCGAAGGCATCATGGGGGGACTGGGATGGTCCCCCGTCCGCGGAAACAGGGCCGCAACGACTCTGTTCAGGATTTGCGGCTGGAGACTTCGCGTGAGTGGGGGCGCCCAGGGGCGAAGTTTGCACATCGCCAACCTGTACGGCCTCCCCCACGGGTCGCGGTTCAACGTCCCCAGCAACTCCTCCCTCGCAAGAGCCTTAGCCCTGCCGATCGCTGCCTTCAGCTGCCGCCGGGACTCCTTGAAGGAAGCATGCAGGAGTGCAATCACATCCTCCTCCCGCATCCGCCGCCGCCTGTAATTGGTGTACTGGCGTCGTGCGACCACACAAGCTGCACGCAGTTGCGTGAGCTCGGCGGACCACCAGTACACCTGGGGCTTCGGGGGACGACGCCTGGCTCGGGGCATTGACGCGTCGCAAACCTGCGACAACGCGCCCCGCAACCATTCCGCCTCGTCCTCCACCACCACGGGGCCCACAGGCGCGGACACCCACGATTGCACAATTGCAGCTTCCTTCGCGAGGTCCCTGTCGAGGTGCCTCAACTGCCACCTCGGGCCGTCGTCAACCGGGGGCCGGAAGGGACCGGCTGGATCTGACGGGGATACGGCTGCGAGATCGAACCGAATGTATCGGTGATCACACAACACCGCCGTATCCACCACTCCCCAGTCCCGAACACGGCGCGCCAGGGCGGGACTCGCGAACGTGATGTCCACGATCGACTCGCCCTGGGGTCGCACGCACGTGCTCATCGATCCCCGGTTGAGAAGGGCCAACCCTTGTCCGAGGGCAAACTCCTCCAGTGCCTCGCCAAATACGTCCGTTCTGACGGAACCCCAAGCCGTATTCCAGGCATTGAAGTCGCCAGCGAGGAGCACTTGGCGAGGGTGGCATTGGCCGATTAAGGCGCCCACCCGTCCGAGATAAATCTCGAACTCGGCGAGTGTGCGGTTCGGGGAAAAGTAGCCACCGACGACTACAAAATCCTCAAACCACACAGCGACGTATCCCGGACCCTTCGCTACCTTTTCGAAGGGTGGGGAGTTCGCCGCGCCCCATCGGACGATCGCGACGGAGCCGTCATTGTCCCGCACCCAGTTTTCACCTGGGGGGACGAAGTACGGCTCGCAGATCACTGCCACGTCTATCGACCACTCCGCGAAGCTCTGGAACAGGAGGTCCTGAGCTCGGGCGGAGTGTTCGATATTCGCCTGGAGGAATCGGAGCTTGTGGTCCATAACTAGGATTCCATGGCCACAAGTCCGTCCCCGGACACTCCAGCTGAGCTGCCGCTGGCCGACTGCGTTGAGGATGCAGTCGGTGGTGGTAGCCGCCTTTTAGGCCGAGGGGCATGGCACGATTTGCCCCCCAGCCTGTGATCGGCCGGCTTCTTGGCAGCCGCGCACACAGTGCAGTGTGCAGCGGCGGCGTTGCAGTCGCGGGCGAGGTGGCCCGGCTTTCCGCAGCGGTAACAATTACTGCTGCGGTCAACCGGACTGCTGCACTGCTCCCGGACGTGCCCGAGTTGCAGGCACCGGAAGCAGCGCAGAGTCAAAATTCACAGAGTCAATGCCGAGGCTTCGAAGATCGACCTTCTTCTTGGCCTCGGCAAGAGTTGCGGCGTAGGTGACGCCCTTTTGTACAGCCTCTGGCTGTAGTTTCAAAACTACAGCCAAGGACCGGGGAGGGCGCGGCTTGCGCCTCCGCTGTCGTCCCTTCTTGGTCTGCGGAGCCTGCTGGGAGACAGGTACCGCAGACTGGGCCCTCCGTGGTTGAGACGGCAGGGCAGCACTCTTTGGTGCCGCCTTTGGACGCCGTCTCGCCACCACATTCCACCCCTCGTCCATGGACGCAGGAGCCGGCGGCAGTGGCCGGGGCTCCCGTTGGGGTGGGGCTGGGGCAGGTTGTTTGGCTTTGGCCTTTCCCTTCTTTCCCTTTTGGGACTTCGGGGATGGGCCGGGGCCAGACCTGCCCTGGGACGTCGGGACCGCTCGTGCCACAGGCTTAGGCTGGGGGGCAGCCTTAGCCTTGTCGGCAGCCAACGGTGGGCGGAGGCGCGGTTCGGGCAGCAGCCTCTGCTGCAAGCCCTCGAACCGAGCGTCGAGCATCTTGCCCACACTAAGCAAGATGCTCCGCTCCAGCTCCTGCGCCTTGTCGGAGGACGGGGTCGCCGTTGGGCACGACCCCCCGACATTGACAGGTGGCAGCTCCTCTGCCACCCTGTCTGGGGCACGCCGCATATCGGCCCGTAATGCGGCCAACTCGCGGCGTACCTCCGCCAACTCCGTTCGCAGCTGGTCATTGTCCGCTTTGTAGCGGTCATTGGCCAGCCGCAGACGGGTCAACTCCTCTGACGCAGTGCGCTTCTGGAGTTCCTCCAATATCTCCTTTATAGAGGAAGCTGAATCTCGCAGGGCCTTAACATAAGTCCCCTTGAGATTCTTGGAGGTGCTCGCCACTTGGGATATGACCTCTATGGAGCTCATTACGCGAGTTTGCAGCTCGGTCGCCGAGGTCTCTTCCACAGCGGCATTCAACGTATCCGGCGAGCTCGGCTTTGCTCTAGCTCGGATTTTTCGAGCCGCCTCCTCCACTTCCTGCTCAGCACGAAGCTCCAACTCCGCGCGCTGAGCCGCCACCAGCTCTGCCTTGGCTTTGGCGAGGCCAACGTATTGCCCAGTGGTGGGCGGTCGGCCTCTGCCTCGGCGGGCGGTGGAAACCTTTGGAGCCGGTACAGGCTCCGACGCGGAGCTGCTGTCCTCGTCGGACGTAGCATCCCTGGCGGAATGGCTGCGTTTCCGCTGCCAGAGCCGCCCTCGAGTCTCCACCGACTCTCCGACACTCATAGCTGAGCCGGAGCTTAGCTCCTCAGCTTGAGCGTCTTCACTCTCTGAACCCATTTTACGACCGGGTTCTTGGTCGGCGTTATCAGTTTTCCGGTTTGCGTTAGCCAAGTCGTGTTCACGAGGGCCAGCGGTCTGCTGGCCCACGAAGCGGTTGTTGCCCCCCCCAGAGTACGAGGGGCGGCCCTCCACCGAGGTGGAGGGGTGGGATTTCCCGGCATCAGCCGACGTACCCACCTGGGGACCACATTTACAAGCGCTTTTGTCCATTCCAGCTATCTCCGATGACTCCACATCGTCGGCCCATTTTTTCAGGGGTTGGGCTCCCCTCCAGGTGTCACTGCCGCCGGCTACCGGACAGACGCAGTGCACCCCGATCCCCCCAGCAAGGTAACCCTGCCGCCCATTATGGGTCAGACGCAGGGCACCGACGAGGCACCACTGCCGCCCGATACGGGACAGACGCAGCGCGCCCCGACCACTAAAATGGGTACCCTGCCGCCCATTATGGGTCAGACGCAGGGCACCCCAACAACCAAAAGGTACCCCGCCGCCCATTCTGGGTCAGACGCAGGGCACCGACGAAGCACGACTGCCATCCCATTGGGGACAGACAAGTCGCACCCCAACCACCGAAGGATACCCTGCCGCCCACTATGGGTCAGACACAGGGCATCGACGAAGCAGACTGCCGCCCGATACGGGACAGACGCAGCCCACCCCAACCACCAAAGGGCACCCTGCCGCCCACTATGGGTCAGACACAGGGCACCGACGAAGCACGACTGCCGCCCGATACGGGACAGACGCAGCGCGCCCCAACCAGAGGAATGATTTGGCTTCGCCCGTTGCTGGATTGCAACGGGTTACTGAGCCCCCCCGCCACGACAAGGCACATTCCAATTCGGGGGGGAACGCAACCTAACCTAACCTAACCTAACCTAACCTAACCTAACCTAACCTAACCTTTTTTTTTTTTTTTTTTTTTTTTTTTTCGGGGGGAAAATGCATTACGCATACCACCCGGGCGCAGGGGACACCCGAGTGGTTATGTGGGACTCCCGTATAGGCTAATGAGACCCACGGTATACCCACTAAAAACCCCCCCATCTTCCTCCTCGCCGCCTTGTGACGGGGCCACGGGAACGCTCTCGCACACATCCGCGACCCCGCCGGCGGCAGCCACCCACATGCGGCTCCATCAAACAGCCCGAAGGCCCTCCACGATGGGCGCACCAGATGGTAAGGTGCGCCTCCCTCCTTGGCCTCCACCAGTACTGTAGCAGACTCCCCCCAAGTCTGCTACTAGGACGCCATGGGTACCAGATAACTGGTACCCGGTGGCAGATCGGGTCTGTGGTTCTGCCACCGACCACACCTCGGCCGCAGAAGATAGGGCAAGCGGCGCACCGCAATACCGACATGCCTCTTCCTCTGCGGCCCCACCAGTGCCGTTTCCATGGAACGGCCCCGCCGGCTCGCAGGGGGTAGGGAGAGTGGCGCACCGTAATACCAACACGCCTCTCCCCCTGCGATCCCTCCACGGCCGCAGAAGATAGGGAGAACGGCGCACCGTAATACCGGCACTCCTCTTCTTCTGCGGTCCCATCTCCTAGCGCGTCCACAGCGGACTTCTTCAGCCCGCTGGGAGCGCCCTCCTCGGGCCAGCCGGCGGCCCCAACAGGCCGGCCCTGGTTGCCTCTTAGTTCACCGTGGGTGACCAGTCCACGGTTACTAAGCCCCCCCGCCACGACAAGGCGGGCAACCTGCCCTCCTTGAAGAGCTTTCCCGTGTCGTCCAGCAGCACAATCGGGCGGAAGGCAGAAGGAGACTCTGACGGACGCCCTTCCTTCCTGAGGAGCACGAGCCTGCCCTCTTTCCAGCAAGCCGGAAACCGACATGACGCAAGGCATGCGTCGAAAAGCCCGGTAATGTGGGCCCTCAACTCACCCAACGCCCTTGTCAACACCCGGCCCGGAACTCCATCCGGCCCGGGAGCGGTGTTCTTTGCCCGGAGCCTTCTCACAGCAATTACAAGCTCAGGCTGTGTGATGGGGGGAACTTCACCAACCTGGTCGGTTTCCTCGACGGGTTCCTCCGTCATCGTCGGTGGGACGAGAGCCGGCCCGTCCGGGAAGAGGGCCGACATCACTTCCCCCATCAGTTGGGGATGCATGGTCTCCGTGACTGGAGGGGCCTGAGTGCGCAGTTTATTTCGCGCCGCTCGGTACGGGCGACCCCATGGGTCTCGATCAAGCCCCTCCAGCATCTCCCTCCGTTTGGATTCTTTGGACCTGCTTATGGCCAGTTGAAGATCTTTTTTGGCCTCAATATGTGCTTGATGAAGCAGGTCCTCGAACTCCTCGTTCCGGTTAGGCCTCCTTCGGTATCTGGTGAACTGACGACGAGCCGCGTTGCTGCGGGTCCGGAGAGCTGCTATTTCGTCAGTCCACCAGTATACTTGCCTCCTCGGAGCAAAACTCTTGGATCGGGGCATGGACGCGTCGCATATATGCGTTAGCGCCCCCCGAAATTTAAGTGCCCCCTCGTCCACCTCATCTAGCCCAAACGGCCGCATGGCCCAGGACTGGACGATTGCCGCCTCAGCCAACAGCTCATCGTTAAGGCGGGATAGAGCCCACCTTGGAAAGGCCGTATTCCGACCCTCCGCCCTTCGTCGAGTGAAGTCGATACTGGACAAGGAGGAGACCGCAAACCCTATGTATTGGTGGTCTGATAAGGTCTCCTCATTATCCAGGACCCGCCAGTTCAGCACGCGCGTAGCGAGAACGGGGCTAGCAAACGTTAAGTCTACTATTGACCCTCCCCGTCGTCGCACGCACGTGTTGACAGAGCCTTGATTTACCAGCACAAGGCCGCACGCTGACGCCCACACGTCTACCGCCTCTCCGCGATCTTCGGTCTCCGGGGACCCCCAACTCGTGCTGTGGGCGTTGAAGTCACCGAGAACAATTACTGGCATAGGTGCAGCTCGTCTCGCCACCGCCCCTACCCGGTCGAGGAACAACTCGTACTCGACGAGTGGTCTGTTCGGGGAAAAATAGACCCCGACGACCAGGAAGTCACTCCACACAGCTGCCACTATGCCAGGCTCTCGCTCCCTGATGGAGACGGGTAAGGAGTCTGGGCCTGAGGCGGCAATTATCACCACGGAGCCATCCGTGGCCCCTATCCAGTTTGGCTGGGAGGAGACGTAGTATGGCTCCGATATTACCGCCACGTCAATCGACCACTGTAGCACGGATTGCAGGAACAGGTCCTGCGAACCGGCACAGTGGTTTAGATTTACCTGGAGGAAGCGATGCTGGCACGCCATTAATGACCGGTCAACATCGCCTCCGTAGGCGGCTCCCTGGACTGTAGAGGGACGGCTGGGGTCATTCTAGGCCACCCTCTACCCTTCTTAGGGCGTGCGCATTTGCGACCCCCTGGCGTGTGATTCGCCGTCCTCCCTGCTGCCTTGCACATCGGGCAGTTCAGCTCGTTGCCGCATTCAGCCACCCTGTGGCCTGCTTCACCACATCGGAAGCAGTTCTGGCTGCGGTCCACCTTAGACTGGCATTGGACCCCCGTATGGCCAATCTCGAAGCACTTGAAGCACTTCATGGGCCGGGGGTCCAGTGTTCGCACCCGCGCAGCACTCCACCCGACAAGAAGGCGCCCTTTAGCGGCAATTACTTTGGCCGCTTCGATCGGGCACTGGATGACAGCACTGCCAGCGCCGAACATTCCAGACCGGATCGGCCCAACTCTGACCTGGTCGACTGGGCATTTCCCATCCCGGGATATGGCAGCTGCCAGGTCCACGCCAGACACCGAGTCGTCCAGCCCGGAAACGCAAAGATCGATGCATTTCACGGGCCGGGTGATCCGGACAGTCTCCGGGAGGATCTCCCTTAGCTTGACAGCCAGGGAGTCCGCTTTGCTGCCGCTCTCCTTGCCGGGAATTTCCAAGACTCGAGCCCCCGTAGCGGCCGAACGGATGTGGAGTCCATCGTCGATCTGCAGGGAGGTCAGATCGATGCCTCCCCTGGCCTCCTTGAGGACCCTCTCATAGGTGAGGCCCGTCTCAGCAGCCTCGGGCAACAGGGTGATTACCACCGCTGCTGTCCTCGGCCTTGCATTGCCCCTAGCTGGCTTTCTCCTCGCGTTTTTCTTTGGGGCCGGCGCCGGAGCGGCGCGTGGTCCCGGGGCATTCGCTGTCTTTTTCTTCTTGCCCTTGCGCACCACTGTGGTCCAGCTATCAGGTTGGGCCGTGGAGGTGCTCGGGCGTGCCACCGGTTCAAGATCCGGTACCCGGGTAGGTGCCTTCCCCCTTTTCTGGCTCTTCGGCACCGACTGTGCAGGAGGCACCAAAGAAGTCGTCTCCATCCGGGCATCCGCCTTCAGAGGCGGGCGCAGCCTTTTTTCCGGGAGGAGCCGGCCACTGATGCTCTCCAGCATGGAGCGCATCATTGCGCCACACTCCCGGACGATACCTGCCCTGAGCTCCTCTTCAGGTGGAGCAGTTCTCGCAGGCCGAGTTTCCTCCCTAGCCTGGCACGCCGGCCGAGGCGCTACCAGGGCCGAGGTGCGGGCCGTCTCCATCTCCAAGCGCCATGTCGCCATTTCAGCGCGGAGGGTTTCGACCTGCGCGCTGAGGCGAGCGTTCTCCTCCCTCACGGCCTCCATACGCTCTGCATGTTCCGCAGTGAGGCGGGTGTTTTCAGCCCGGAGAGCTGCCACCTCTTCGGACTGAGTCCTCTCGTAAATGGAGGCCATTTCTTCCTGGATCTGCGCCGTGGCCCTCTTGAGAGCATTAACACAAGTGCCCTTAAGGTTCCCGGACTTAGCCGCCACCTCCAGAATCAAGTCCAGGCTCGCTTGGACTCGACCCTTCACTGTGTCCGCCGACGCACCCAGCGTCTTGGTGGACTCTGCGATTGCCAAGTTTGTCGCCAACTCGAGCTCCTCTCTTTGGGCCTTCATTAAGTTCAGTTTGGCCTGTGCGAGACCAACATACTCTCCCGTGGTAGGAGGCCTACCACGTCCCTTCTTGCCCGCTGGCTTGCCACTAGTTTTGGCAGCTCCTCCTCCAACCGCGTCTTTGCCGCTGCTAGAACTATTTGTCCTAGCTTGGCGCAGACGTTTCTTGCCCACCGCCAAAATTTGGTGGGACACACTCCCCTCAGTGTCGGACGAGTTGGTAGACATCTCCTCCACCTCACTTCCGCTCCTCGCTTCACCTAATCGCGTGCCATCGTGATCCGATTTCCTAGCCGTTTCTTTAACAGTTTCAGAGAGCACCGATGCCCTCGAAACTGTCACCGACTCCTCAAAGCCGAATCCTCTCTCCGCACTTCCTTCCTCTGCCTAAGGGCACGGAAGCCACCTTCATCTTTAACTCCGCCCTTCGCGGGGGGGGAACCTTTTTTTTTTTTTTTTTTTTTGACCAGGGGAAATCCTCATGGATACCAGGCCGTCCGGGGAAGCGACCTGGTTATGCCGGACTCTTACCAGCTAAAACCCCTGGGTTTTCCTCCAAGCACCGAATTGGCGGAACACGGGTTTCCTCTCGGAACCGTCCGCGAACACGCCGATGCCGCCGCAAGCGCAGCTCCTCCATCATCCTGCGGCATGCCAGGAAAACGTGGCACGCCGCAGCTTCGTCCAGCGAAGCCCCTTGGCAGAAGACGACGGAAAGCTCCCCGTTTCCGCCGCCTAGGGGTTTCACTAAGCCAGGTCGGCGAATGCCCTCCTTCTCCGACCGGCCCTCCTCCTCCGGATAGGATCCGAGAGAGGATCATCCTCTCTTGTCCTTTCCGAGGCCTCTTTCTGGGACATTACTTCCTCACAGAAAGAGACCACGGCCTCCCACGACCTCTCATTACCAACCATGGCCCTTGCCACGGCTGGCAAGGAGAGGTCACTTCCTACAACCGCCATGAGCGTCGCCCGTTCGCGGGCCCACGCCTGGCACTCCTCCAACGTGTGCTGGGCTGTGTCTTCGCAGCCGCTAGAGCAGTGAAGACACACCGCCACCGGCTCCCTCCGTGCTACGTGGCACAAGTATCTGCCGAAACTACCATGTCCCGACAGTACCTGCACCAACCTGTACGTCAGTGCCCCGTGCCTTCTGTTTACCCACTCCTTTAGGACTGGGCGAACAGCCTCAATGGTTCGTAGGCCAGCGCCGGGCTCCTCAAGCCTATCCCTCAATCTTCGTAGCAAGGTCCGTTGGGCGGCCCTCCTCCAACGCTCAACAAGTTCGGAGCCTGGCTCCCCTCCTTGTGCGCGCGCCTCCGCGCGCCGCTCGTACACCTCCACCAGAACCTCGGCATCGAGGTCCGCGGGGGGGGGAACCTAACCTAACCTTTTTTTTTTTTTTTTTTTTTTCGGGGGGGAAAATGCATTACGCATACCACCCGGGCGCAGGGGGCACCCGAGTGGTTATGTGGGACTCCCGTATAGGCTAATGAGACCCACGGTATACCCACTAAAAACCCCCCCATCTTCCTCCTCGCCGCCCTGTGACGGGGCCACGGGAACGCTCTCGCACACATCCGCGACCCCGCCGGCGGCAGCCGCCCACAAGCGGCTCCATCGTCACAGCCCGAAGGCCCTCCACAATGGGCGCACCAGATGGTAAGGTGCGCCTCCCCCCTCGGCCTCCACCAGTACTGTAGCAGACTCCCCCTAAGTCTGCTACTAGGAGGCCATGGGCACCAGATAACTGGTACCCGGTGGCAGATCGGGTCTGTGGTTCTGCCACCGACCACACCTCGGCCGCAGAGGATAGGGCAAGCGGCGCACCGCAATACCGACATGCCTCTTCCTCTGCGGCCCCACCAGTGCCGCTTCCACGGAACGGCCCCGCCGGCTCGCAGGGGGTAGGGAGAGTGGCGCACCGTAATACCAACACGCCTCTCCCCCTGCGATCCCTCCACGGCCGCAGAAGATAGGGAGAACGGCGCACCGTGATACCGGCACTCCTCTTCTTCTGCGGTCCCACCTCCAAGCGCATCCTCAGCGGACTTCCTCAGCCCACTGGGAGCGCCCTCCTCGGGCCAGCCGGCGACCCCAACAGGCCGGCCCTGGTTGCCTCTTAGTTCACCGTGGGTGACCTGAGGAGGGTAGATCGATTTAGAGCGCCAAGCGTAGACTGTTATGAAAATAATCTGTTAAAAATAATAAAAACGTTTAATAAGATTTATATTATGTGTTGAAAAGTTCATTTATGTTTAATTGTTCTACAGTAGTGAAATAAACAGTAATCAATGAGTGTGAAGTGGAAAAATTATAAAAATATACTTTGACGTTTACAAGTGATAAAAATTTAAATTTTGCCCAAAATTATCTAAAAGTGATTAAAAAAAGGAAATTGATTGACTGCTAATTAGTGAAACGTGACTTTTAATAATAAAAGCACACAAAAATTTGAGGTAACAATAGAAAATACTGCAAGATAACCTAAAAATTAGAACAATTGAATAATCCAGTCACCTATGTACCAAAAATATGAAAATAGCGCCATCTATGGACGAATAGAAAAACAACGTAACATTGCCATCTAGCGAAAAACATCTACAACATATCGATTTCAAGCCTATCAATAAAAGTACGGTCCATTGTAGTACTACTACTCACTGCTAGAGGCCGTCAACAAAATGAATATAGAAATTACAGACCAACAAAAAGTTTCAACTCATAATGTATGCGCAGGATGCCATCAAAAACTACCCATTAAAGAATATTTAACTTGTGCTTACTGCCAACATTCCTACGACCTGAACTGTGTAGGCGTCTCATCAACACGTTTTTCTAATATTACGCAGAGAGAAAACAAAGAAAAATGGATGTGCCCCAGCTGCTGCTGTAAACTTCCCAAGACAAACAACACAAACACACCTATACATAGTCCAAACCCACGATCAGAAAATAATAATATTACAATTCGAAAACCGTCCGGCCACAAATATAATGATTCAGCTAGCTCAGAAAACTCAGAAAACTCCAGCTTCCTAGGAGACACTGTTTGTATAGATCCTACAGAGAACACAATACAAAATGAGGATCAAACAGACTTAACTCTACAAAACCTAAAATCTTTGATTAGCTTACAACTAAAGGAAAATAATAAATCTATTATAGCCGAACTGCAGAGTACCATCCAATCTGAAATAAATAAAGTTATAACAAAAGTAAAAGAAGAATTTAAGAATGAAACCAACTACCTGTCGAAGGAAAATAACTTAAGAAAATCGGAAATACACCAAAACAATCAAACTATACAAAAACTTATTAAAGAAAATGAAACCCTGAAACAAGAAATAAAACAATTACAAACCAAACTGTGCTTGCCTGGACCCAGCATCACACCTGAAATAAATAATGACAAAAAAATAGTCCTATATGGCCTACAAGAATTCCACAAAGAAAGCGAAAATGACTTACACTTCCGAATCATCGAACTATTACGAGATACCCTAAATATAGACTTAATGGGCTATATCGAAGATACATACAGGTTAGGAAAATATTCGAATAACTACAACCGACCATTGGTCATAGAACTGTTAAGCAAAAGGCAAGTTAAACACATTTTAGAAAATTCCTACTGCTTAAAAGGAACACGTTTATCTGTAACGAAATACCTTGACAAAAAAGCCCGTCAAGAACGACAAGCTATGCGAGAACGAATGCTCAACGCAAGAAGGACGGGGTTACATGCCGTTATACACAATAACCATCTCTACATTGAAGGAAAACCGGTTAAAATCACGAATAATAATTATAATACAAAAGAAGTTGAAAGTACAACTCAAAGTAGCCTAGACAACACTCAACAAAACCTAATAAACCATTCGTTTCGAGACTAATAGTGTTAATTATAATATTTTATTTCAGAATTTCCAAAGCCTTAATAACAAACAACATATACTGGAATCTTTTATTGGAAAACATACATCATACCAAGCAATCTGTATCTCAGAAACATGGCTTACAAAAGCGAAATTAGAATTAATAAAATTCAGTGGATATAAAACCGCAGCGTCCTTCTGCAGAGAAAACCGGGTAGGAGGAGGAGTCTGCATCCTTCTTCAAGAAAACATCGAAAGTGATGAAATACACGATATTAGTGCCATGTCCATGGAATATGTGGTAGAAATGTGTGCTACCTATTTAAATAAAGAAAATATCTTGATAGTGACTATGTATTGGAATACACGAGAAGATACTTTATTTTATGAACGTTTAGAAACACTATTAAAATACATAAATAAGAAATACTCAAAATCCAAAGTCATAATTGGAGGCGACTTAAATACCAATGTTCTTAAAAATAATCTGAAAACTATGCAACTTTTAGAACTCACTTCAGAGTACAAACTAACACAGCACATACAAGAACCTACTCACATCACGCCAACGTCTTCAACATGCTTGGATCTTATATTTACAAATTTTGATGATAATCTGTGCACAACTGTAGAAGACTTTGGCTTCACTAACCATCTATCAACAATAATACAAATTAAAATAAACAAATATTTTAAACAAATAACACAATTCAGAAAAAAAAGGAGACAGTATAATAGTAAAAATATAGAACAATTTCGATCACAGCTCAACGACATCAATTGGTATAATATTATTACACAAGATAAAAATATAAATGATAACTATAGGCTATTTCATGATACACTTATAAAAATCTTAAATTTATACATACCTAAACAAATATCTAAAGTAAAAATACCATCAAAGAAATACTGGTTAACAAAAGGTATTAAACTATCTTGTAAGAATAAAAGGCTCCTAAAATCTTTTCTTATAAAAACAAATATCAAAATACTTAACGATTTTTATAAAAAATATGTAAATATTTTAAAAAAGACTGTGGATAAATCAAAAAAACTTAATTATATACAAAAAATTAAAAAATCTAATAATATTGTAAAAACAATGTGGAGTATAATTAATGAAAGAACTAATAAAAACCATAGAAAAGAAAAGAACAATATACGACTAGACATTAATAATAACTTAGTCTCAGAACCTAAACAGGTGGCAAATATTTTTAATAACTTTTTTGCAACTGTAGGAGAGAGGAGCCTATCTGCAAACATTTCTACTGTACAAACCAACTCGCAAATTAACTCAACTGCCCATTTTAGAGAAAACTCACTATTTCTAAGCCCGGTACAGCCTTCTGAAGTATTGGGCATATTAAAAAGTCTTAAAAATAAGAACAGCCATGGCATAGATGAAATACCACCTAGTCTATTAAGAAGTTGCGCTGAACAGTTAACTTTGCCTTTTTGCCTTCTAATTAATCAATCCTTTAATGAAGGTGTCTTCCCCGATATGTTGAAAATAGCACTCATCAAACCTATACACAAAAAAAACATCAAAACAGACCCCAATAACTTCCGCCCCATAGCCATATTACCAGGACCATCTAAAATCTTTGAGAAAGCAATGTGTAACCGCGTGTATCATTTTTGTGAAAAGTATGACATTTTCGATGATTCTCAAAACGGATTTCGGAAAAAACGGTCAACAACACTAGCAGTCTATAAATATATACAAGAAATACTTCAAATTATAAACGATAAAAAATACGCGATCGGTATCTTACTTGACATGTCCAAGGCATACGATAAAGTCCAGTTTAATGTATTACTAAATAAACTGTACAGCATAGGAATCCGCGGCACCCCGCATAAATGGTTTACATCGTACCTAACAAATAGACAACAATTAGTAGAAATTGAATATTTTAACTCAGCAACTAACGAAATAGAAACAGTTAGATCGGAGTATAGAGCAGTGAATGCATCTATCCCACAAGGCAGTGTAATCGGTTGTCTCCTTTTTTTGATATACATCAATGAGTTGCCAAAAATCATGAGCGAACCATGTGTCTTATTCGCTGACGATATCTCACTTCTTACCTCTTGCGATAGTAACTCCGGCATAAATGAAAAAATCAACAACATCCTTCAGAAAACGGTAGATTGGCTTCACAAACACAATTTAGATATTAATTTTAATAAAACAAAAATAATAACATTCCACCCTCATCAAAAACACCCTATAGGCATTAAATTCAAATTTAAAAACACAGAAATTGAAACCGTTAAGAATTTTACACTTCTAGGCATAGATATAGACACACATATAAACTGGAAGGACCATGTCAAAAAAGTTCGTTTGAAACTGGCAAGATTTGTATACGCGCTCCGCGAAGTAAAAAAGACAACCGATCTGAAAACTGCTTTGATCACATACTACGCGTATGCGCATGCATGGCTCAGCTACGGTGTCATCCTCTGGGGTGGCAGCGTGGATGCGCCATCTGTGTTCACGGCCCAGAAAAAACTACTGCGTATCCTTGTCGGTATCGAACAAACGGACACTTGTAAACCCCACTTCAGACACCATAGAATCCTTACACTTCCATGTATATATATATTGGAAATCTGTAAATTTGTTAGAAAATATCCAGAATACTACACTAAACGCGAAGACATACCAATAAAATACTCCCTGAGACCGAGTCGAAGAGAGCAACTAGTAGCACCACCGTCTCGACTCAAACTACTATCGTCCGGCCCGCTGGAAATGTCAATAAAAATATATAATCATTTACCTGAAAATATAAAAAACCAAGCCAAAGATAAAGAATTTATTAATAAACTAAAACAACTTCTTCTCACAAAATGCTACTATTCAGTTAAAGAATACCTAAAAGAAAATTTTAATTAACTAGCTTAATGTACAGCTGACCCTACAACATTTATATAATCTACCAACCGATTTAAAAACACACACACTAACCCACCAAAATAATACAAATTTAAATAAATACCTACCAGAGAAATGTCACATGATGTCACTATACCATATAATCAACACATAATGATAGTAATAGTAAGTTGATTAAAATAAAAAGGAAGCTACAGATAAATAATTTATTAAAAAAGAAACATACCTAACTTAATTTAACATATAGTAGCTACTCACTACTAAATTTAATTCATCAAACTCAATGTGTACTTAATTGCGTTTTTTAACATACCTACCAATTTAACAACAATACATACTTAAATAATATAAAATCTCGTATAAATAACCTGTAGGATAAACCAATAATAGGTCACTATTTGTTTTTTTGTAACATAGTAGTATTATTAAACACGAAACGTTACTTACTAATATTATATAATGCTTAGCTTACAAAAATATATATGGTAAAATATTTAATATAAAACAATATAAGATCAAACGAACTTGCAAAGTGAAGTTCGATCGATATTATATGAGTACGCTTCATTCAAAGATATTATATTAAACCAACATGTAGTACTCCTTCCGGTTAGCAACTACGCACGTTTTAGAGAGCAGGTTAAAATCCGAACCGGCTCGACCCCTCCATCGATGGGTCATATTATTCATTTTTTTTAGAGAAGTTTTAGGATAATAGCACAAATTTTCCTTTAAAACCTGGGCCTGGGTGGGAGGGTTTGTATATCTTTGAATGAAGCGTACTCATATAATATCGATCGAACTTCACTTTGCAAGTTCGTTTGATCTTATATTATATTTCATACGCTTCATTCTTCGATATTATATTAAACCAACATGTAGATGTTTAGAGTGGAAA
Organism: Marasmarcha lunaedactyla; assembly: GCA_923062675.1. NCBI lineage: Eukaryota > Metazoa > Arthropoda > Insecta > Lepidoptera > Pterophoridae > Marasmarcha > Marasmarcha lunaedactyla. Next base: position 224,809 of record OV281358.1, read on the forward strand.
ATTTGTGTAATAAAATATTAAGTAGGTATTCAAATGACACTTTAATGAACAGAATATTTTTCTTCTTGAAATATCTCTTTATAATCAAAATTACATGAAATTAGACATCGTAATTGGTCTTAAACTACATTAGTTACAGTATTACGTGTTATTAGGTAAAAGGACAGCTCGAGCTAAGTTATCATCATTTGAAATTATTTGGCGATGATAGAATTTAGCAAATGAATGGGATCTTTCCATCCAGCCAGCGGACCTTCTGATGGTTTCTAGCGACAGGCCGGAACAGTATGCTTTGGACGTGGAAGCATGCCGTGTGCTATGTGCACTAAATATGTTCACATCCACACCACTGATGTTAAGAACCTGTTTGATCCATCTGCTGATGGATTGAGATGTGGCTGGCTTATATGGTCGTTTGTATGTCAGTAAAAGTGTGTCTGTCATAGTAGGTCGAATGTCTTTAGTCTTTGTGATATAATCTTGTAATGTATTAGCTGGGCATATAGCTTTGTTTTCATTAAAGAATGGTAATGATAGAACTGGTTGTTCACGGTTGACAGCTGATGTTTTAATGATGTCCGAAATACCGATTTGAATTGAAGTAGAACTAACCCGGATATTTGATAGTTTTATTAGAGACAACGTTTGCACACGATGTGCTGTGGTTAGGGCTAACAGTATCACTAGTTTTTTCGTGATATTTTCTAGAGAAAGATTTACATTAGGGCCCCAGTTCGCAATTAAATCTAGTACAGTTTGGGGATCCCACGTAAATGTATACTTTGGTGCATTTGGTCTTAGTTTATAGGCGCCCTTAGGTAATCGCTTTATTTGGTCATTATTAATCAAATTGCTACCTATCAGTAAAGATAATGCTGACCTATGACTGTTCAGTGTACCGAAAGAAATACCTTTATTAAATTGTTCGGTTAGAAATATCATGATAAACGAGAGCGAAAATTCGGTAGGATTAATACTATTAATTTTACAGAATTGCCACCACAATTTATAAGTACTATTATATTGTGAAAGTGTATTTTTTGAGATGGATGACATGACCAAGTCTAACGATTGTATAGGGGTTCCTCTTGCGGTGAATGCCGCCCGGAGAGCACTGCTGCAGCCAGGGTAAATTGTTTCGTATAGTTTGAGTGGCTGGAAGAGGAGGAAGGAAATTTTGAATTATTTAGAAATATAATTTCAGTTCTAAGTCTACTAATTAACATAGGGAACCAAGGTTGTGATGGCCAATAGGGAAATACAACTTAACCTTGAGCTTCGTCATTTACAATTTTTTGTAAACATTTTAAAATCAATGTAAATGGTGGGAATGCGTAAAAGTTAAGGAATCTCCAATTGATGGTAAATGCATCCACAGTTTGAGCATCGGGGTCTTGTCTCCATGAAACATAGGTTTTACATTTGGCATTCGTGCGAGAAGCAAAGAGGTCTATACTTGGTTTACCAAAGGTTTCTACTATTTTTTGAAACTCAACGTTAGATAATTGCAATTCAATATCTGGGTTGACTTTACGAGATTCAAAGTCAGCTTCTACATTGTCTTTACTGTTGATATATGATGCGAATATGAATATCTTTCGCTTCTCACACCATTGCCAAATATCTCTAGCGACTTCATTTAAATGAAGATACTGGATTCCGCCCATTCGGTTGACATAGCTGATGGCTGTTGTGTTATCGACACGAAGGAGTAAATGACAATTTGATTTATCGCGGGCAAAACATTTGAGACCAAAGAAAACCGCAAGTAGTTCCAAATGATTTATGTGATAACTACGCTCAGCATCAGTCCATCCACCGTTTGCTCTTTCTTTATTACAATAGGCACCCCAGCCTGTCTTAGAGGCATCCGTAAATATTTCTAATTCAAAGTTAGGCATTGCAAGAGGTTTAAATACTGAGTTAATGTTCTGGGCCCACCATTCTAGATCGTTTAAAATATCGGTTGACGGAGTGAATTTTTTGTCATAATTTTGACATGAATTTAAGGCTAGAAACTTTTGTCTTTCGAGATGTTTCGTATATATCCAACCATAGTTCACAGCTGGACATGCAGCTATGAGTACACCTATTAAATGAGCAAATTCCCGAATAGTACACCTAGGTAGATGTAAAAATTTCTGAACTAAACTTAGAATATTTTTCCGTTTTTCTGAGGGTAATGATATTGTCATATTCACCGAATCGAAGATGAATCCTAGAAACTTACAGGTTTGCTGTGGGGTTAACTTTCTTTTTTCAAAATTAATCACAAAACCTAAACATTTGAGAAGCCTAATTGTTTCATTTACATTATTGGCGCATTCCTCATAGGAATCGCCTATACACAAAATATCATCAACAAATTTTACTAATTTGAACCCACGACGTCTTAAATAACTTCGTTCATAATCTTAGTAAATGTTCGTGGAGCAGAAGATAAACCGTAAAGGTAAAGAGGTAAATTCATAGGTCAGCTTATTTTGTGAAAAAATACCCTCAAATTCAAACCGTAAATATTTTCGATGCTTAGAGTCTATAGGAACAAGTAAATAAGCTTCCTTAAGATCTATCGTAGCCATAAAACTCCTTTTAGATATCATCTTTGACGCGGTTCTGTAATCTTCCATTTTAAAATATTCGTTTAACGCAAATTTATTTAATTCTTTAAGATTAAGTATAAATCTCTGACTACCGTTCGATTTTGGTGCTAAAAATATGCTCGAAATAAATTGATCAATTTCCGGTTTGCACAGTCTAACGGCTCCTAATTGTAATAATTTATCAATAGCTGATGTTATTTCCCGTTTTTGTTTTAAGTTTATTAGATTATAAGGTACATGGTGTTGCACAACATCGGATGAAAAAGGAATGCAATAGCCTTTATGAATCCAACTAAGTACAGTTTGATTTTGTGTAACATTTGACCAACAGTTATAAAAGTGATGTAACCTGCCAGCATGTACCTGTGTTACTGCCGTGTTGGGGCACGTTTGTTGCCGATCGTCGAACTCGCTTGGCGCGTCGATGATTGTTGCGTTATCTGTGGGTTGCGGCGATACTGGCCCCTGGGTGTTGTCACCCGCCCCCCCCTGCTTGTTGAGTGGTAGCGAGAGGGGCCCGACCAGTTTCCCTGGTAGCGAGGTCGAGAAGTTGATGGGGTGATAATAGTAGAATTAGATTTCTGAGTAATAGGTTTTTTAATTTGGAGACCTTGTCTTTCGATCACTTTGGATGCTTTAATTTGTTCAGGTAATGATATCCCAAAGAGAGTTTCGTCTCGGTCTTGGCCCTGAATAACACTTAGGAAAGGTTTGTCAAGTCCGCGACTGACGAGCTTCGTTCGTACTTGTGTTTGGACGTAATGGAGGTCACTCAGTATGCGACAACCATCTGATAATAGCTTGACCGCGGAAACTTTGTCGTTATTGGTAAGAAGCGATGTTAATGCTCGGTTAATGGCTGTTATGCCCAAGCCCAGTTGGTCTTGTTCAGTTTGAATTTTCTTGTCTCTCAATTTTACAACTTCGGAAACAGCGGCCGAGATTTCAGGATTCAGATTTGGGGCTTTCAAAAGTTTACAATTAGATGGGATACTATATTCCTTCAAAAGCTGTTCTTTCGTATCTGGAGTTAATCCTTTTTTAAGAATAGGATTCCAACGCTCAGCTAGGGTGTTATGAATGTCAGGGCCATAAGCTGGCTTCTCTTCTGAAGCATTTCCTAAAGCCGATAGTAATTGGGGGTCAATATCAGGTGTAGGTTCTGAGGTTACATCCGCTGATGGTAACATTACTTCGTCTATTGGTTCCGGCGACGGCGCTGGTGTCGACGAACGTGACGTTAACTGAGCCGTCTGGTTATCGACCTCGCGACTTTTTGAGCCTATATCTGTATCAGATAGAAAAACAAATAAAAGTTATTGTAGATATTGTAGTAAAAGGCAACAATGTATTATAACACTATATCGAAAATATCAATTCGTGTTAACGCCTTTGTGTTGACTCGCAGTCGAACCCCCAGGCTAGTCTTAAAGCGCTACACTCAGCCATCGTGTTAACTCGCAGTTAACCCCCAGGAGAGCTTACTAAGCGCATACATGAGCATAATAAATAAGACATATTTCACTTTAATGGTGTAACAGTAGAAGTTCCTTACCCGAAATATCTTCGGAATCCGACGATGAGTAGATAATCACACGTCGAGGCTTTTTCTTTGATTTTTGTTCTAACTTTTTAATTTTAGTATTATAATATTTAATTTTCTCTTCAGCGCTTCTTTTAGGCATGATAAAATATGGATACTTAAAAAATGGGAATGTGGATGAGTATAAGGTGTAAACGTGTTATCGTTGCAACGCACGAAAGAAGAAATGAATAATATGACCCATCGATGGAGGGGTCGAGCCGGTTCGGATTTTAACCTGCTCTCTAAAACGTGCGTAGTTGCTAACCGGAAGGAGTACTACATGTTGGTTTAATATAATATCGAAGAATGAAGCGTATGAAATATAATGATATATTAATGTAAAAATGGGAAAATAAGGTAAAAATAGAAATTATTATTGGGTAAGCTTTAAAAGAAATATGTATAGTATTTGTATTTTGGTAACTAGTAATAAGCTTAATGTAATGTCCCTCACTCATTGCAGTGCCCCTACGGGGTATCACAAGAACTACAACTATACCTAATTAAGATCTTAAATGTTATGTGATAAGCAATAAAGAAATTTGAATTTGAATTTGAATTTGACCAGTCCACGGTTACTAAGCCCCCCCGCCACGACAAGGCGGGCAACCATCGGGAACCTAACCTAACCTAACCTAACCTAACCTTTTTTTTTTTTTTTTTTCGGGGGGGAAAATGCGTTACGCATACCACCCGGGCGCAGGGGGCACCCGAGTGGTTATGTGGGACTCCCTTATAGGCTAATGAGACCCACGGTATACCCACTAAAAACCCCCCCATCTTCCTCCTCGCCGCCTTGTGACGGGGCCACGGGAACGCTCTCGCACACATCCGCGACCCCGCCGGCGGCAGCCGCCCACAAGCGGCTCCATCAAACAGCCCGAAGGCCCTCCACGATGGGCGCACCAGATGGTAAGGTGCGCCCCCCTCCTCGGCCTCCACCAGTACTGTAGCAGACTCCCCCCAAGTCTGCTACTCGGAGGCCATGGGTACCAGATAACTGGTACCCGGTGGCAGATCGGGTCTGTGGTTCTGCCACCGACCACACCTCGGCCGCAGAGGATAGGGCAAGCGGCGCACCGCAATACCGACATGCCTCTTCCTCTGCGGCCCCACCAGTGCCGTTTCCACGGAACGGCCCCGCCGGCTCGCAGGGGGTAGGGAGAGTGGCGCACCGTAATACCAACACGCCTCTCCCCCTGCGATCCCTCCACGGCCGCAGAAGATAGGGAGAACGGCGCACCGTAATACCGGCACTCCTCTTCTTCTGCGGTCCCATCTCCTAGCGCGTCCACAGCGGACTTCTTCAGCCCGCTGGGAGCGCCCTCCTCGGGCCAGCCGGCGGCCCCAACAGGCCGGCCCTGGTTGCCTCTTAGTTCACCGTGGGTGACCAGTCCACGGTTACTAAGCCCCCCCGCCACGACAAGGCGGGCAACCATCGGGGGGGAACCTTTTTTTTTTTTTTTAACGCAGGAAAATCCTCATGGATACCCTACCCCAGCGGGGGCCGAGGTCGGGTTATGCCGGACTCTTACCGACTAAAAACCTGCGGCTTCCGTCTGGACGCACGGAGTCGGGTCACGAGGAGCTTGCGCATTCGTTCGCGACCCGACAGCGTTGGCCGGCGCTCTGTGCAGCGCCGGCGACGTCCCGAGAGGGAGGGGTCCCTCTCTAGTCGTCCCTCATGAGATGGTGCGCAGGAAGCGCACGCACCATCTCGAGCCCTGGACCGGAGGCGGATTCCCCCGAACCCGCCAACGAAGGCTCATGGGACTGCGGGAGAGGGAGGCTTTCGGCAACGAAAGCCGCCCTCCGGCGTCCCGTGCGACGGCGACGAAGCGGAAGGGAGGATGCATCATCTTCCCTAGCCCTCTCCGCCGCCTCCTTCGCGAGCATTACGGCCTCGCAGAAGGATCGCACCGCCTGCCACGATCTCTCACTCTCGACCATAGCGCGAACCACGGTCGGGAGCGAGATGTCGGCACCCAATACCGAGCCGAGCGCGCTGCGCTCCGCATCCCACGCCGGGCACACCTCCAGCGTGTGCTGGGCCGTCTCGTCGAGGCAATCGTCGCAGTGGTGGCACCTGGCATTCGGTTCCCGACCGATCCGAAACAGGTAACTCCCGAAACAACCATGTCCCGAGAGCACCTGAGTCAGACGGTAGGTCAGGAAACCGTGTCGCCTACCCAACCACTGCTGGAAGACCGGACGAATTGCCTCGATAGTCCAGAGTCCGGCGCTCGAAAGCGCCAGCCTGGACTCCCACGCTTCGGTAGCCCGTTGGCGCAGCTCAGCTCTGTGCCCCTCCTGTTCCTGCAGTGCAGGCGGGTGACCCCTGGCCCGGAGCGCCTCCACGCGCCACTCGTAGAGCGACGCGAGGGCTCTCGCTTCCAGGTCCCAGGGAATAGTACCCGCCAGCACGCAAGATGCCTCACCCGAGATCGTGCGATAACCCCGTACCACCCTGATCGCCATCACCCGCTGGACTCGCGTCAAGCGGGCGATATTGCTGCGACTCAGGGCGCTGCCGGCCCACACAGGGGCACCATACAGGGCCATCGATCTCACGATTCCCGCGTAGAGACGCCGACACGACGTCTCAGGTCCGCCGAGATTCGGCAGCAGCCTTCCCAGGGCCGCAGCCGCCCTCAGCAGCCGAGGCTCAAGGCACTCGAAGTGGGGGCCGAAGTTCCACCGGCTATCCAGGACGAGTCCCAGATAGCGCATCGACGGCCTCACGTCGATGCGGACTCCGGATACGACGATGTGGGCACCCCGGGGCGGCGCGTTCCGCGGGCCATGGAAAACCACGGCCTCGGACTTTTCGAGCGCCACCCGCAAACCCAATCGCCGTATGCGGCCCACTACGAATGCCGCGCCGGCGGTGGCGCGCAAGGAAGCATCCCTGTGGCTTTTGCCTCGGGCAGTGACCAAGGTGTCGTCCGCGTAACAGACTACGCCGACACCCGGCACTGTGGCTCCTCGCAGCACCCAGTCGTAGCCGATGTTCCAGAGGAGTGGGCCTAGTACCGACCCCTGAGGAACGCCGCACGACATCTCCCGCCGACACCACCGGTCTCGACCGGGGTATTCCACCGCACGCCCAGACAGGTAGTCCCCGACGACCCGGCGCAGGTACGGAGGAACTCCGTGGAATCGGAGCCCCTCCCTGATGCAGCTCCAGGGGAGGGAGTTAAATGCGTTGGCGATGTCCAGAGACACCGCCAACACGACCTCACCCCGGGCGATCGCGTCCTGCGCCAAGGACTTAACCCGCTGAATCGCGTCTACGGCAGACCTACCCCTGCGGAATCCAAACTGGCAGTCTGCCAGATCCGGTCCGACATCCTCTAGGTGCTCGACGATCCGGGCGGCCACAACTCTCTCAAAGAGTTTGGCGTCCTCGTCGAGCATCACTATCGGGCGGTACGCAGATGGGGATTCCGCCGGACGCCCTTCCTTTCTGAGGAGAACGAGACGACCTGTCTTCCACCGCTGTGGAACCTGGCCTAGGGCCAGACAGGCGTCGAAGAGTCTCCTCAGACGAGGCTCGAGGGCATCCATGGCCAAGACCAACACCCGGCCGGGTACGCCGTCAGGACCGGGGGCGGTGTTTTTGGCTCGCAGCCGCAACACCGCAGCTCCCAGCTCTCCCGGGGTCACTGACGGCGCCACATCCGGGCCGGGCTCCGCGGCAACCGAAGGCATCATGGGGGGACTGGGATGGTCCCCCGTCCGCGGAAACAGGGCCGCAACGACTCTGTCCAGGATTTGCGGCTGGAGACTTCGCGTGAGTGGGGGTGCCCAGGGGCGAAGTTTGCACATCGCCAACCTGTACGGCCTCCCCCACGGGTCGCGGTTCAACGTCCCCAGCAACTCCTCCCTCGCAAGAGCCTTAGCCCTGCCGATCGCTGCCTTCAGCTGCCGCCGGGACTCCTTGAAGGAAGCATGCAGGAGTGCAATCACATTCTCCTCCCGCATCCGCCGCCGCCTGTAATTGGTGTACTGGCGTCGTGCGACCACACAAGCTGCACGCAGTTGCGTGAGCTCGGCGGACCACCAGTACACCTGGGGCTTCGGGGGACGACGCCTGGCTCGGGGCATTGACGCGTCGCAAACCTGCGACAACGCGCCCCGCAACCATTCCGCCTCGTCCTCCACCACCACGGGGCCCACAGGCGCGGACACCCACGATTGCACAATTGCAGCTTCCTTCGCGAGGTCCCTGTCGAGGTGCCTCAACTGCCACCTCGGGCCGTCGTCAACCGGGGGCCGGAAGGGACCGGCTGGATCTGACGGGGATACGGCTGCGAGATCGAACCGAATGTATCGGTGATCACACAACACCGCCGTATCCACCACTCCCCAGTCCCGAACACGGCGCGCCAGGGCGGGACTCGCGAACGTGATGTCCACGATCGACTCGCCCTGGGGTCGCACGCACGTGCTCATCGATCCCCGGTTGAGAAGGGCCAACCCTTGTCCGAGGGCAAACTCCTCCAGTGCCTCGCCAAATACGTCCGTTCTGACGGAACCCCAAGCCGTATTCCAGGCATTGAAGTCGCCAGCGAGGAGCACTTGGCGAGGGTGGCATTGGCCGATTAAGGCGCCCACCCGTCCGAGATAAATCTCGAACTCGGCGAGTGTGCGGTTCGGGGAAAAGTAGCCACCGACGACTACAAAATCCTCAAACCACACAGCGACGTATCCCGGACCCTTCGCTACCTTTTCGAAGGGTGGGGAGTTCGCCGCGCCCCATCGGACGATCGCGACGGAGCCGTCATTGTCCCGCACCCAGTTCTCACCTGGGGGGACATAGTACGGCTCGCAGATCACGGCCACGTCTATCGACCACTCCGCGAAGCTCTGGAACAGGAGGTCCTGAGCTCTGGCGGAGTGTTCGATATTCGCCTGGAGGAATCGGAGCTTGTGGTCCATTACTAGGATTCCATGGCCACAAGTCCGTCCCCGGACACTCCAGCTGAGCTGCCGCTGGCCGACTGCGTTGAGGATGCAGTCGGTGGTGGTAGCCGCCTTTTAGGCCGAGGGGCATGGCACGATTTGCCCCCCAGTCTGTGATCGGCCGGCTTCTTGGCTGCCGCGCACACAGTGCAGTGTGCAGCGGCGGCGCTGCAGTCGCGGGCGAGGTGGCCCGGTTTTCCGCAGCGGTAGCAATTACTGCTGCGGTCAACCGGACTGCTGCACTGCTCCCGGACGTGCCCGAGTTGAAGGCACCGGAAGCAGCGCAGAGGTCTCGCTTCGAGGAGCGAGACCTTCGCCGACACCCAACCGACTAGCAGTCGCCTGCCATCAGCCACCTTGTTGGCGGCAGCCACCGGGCAGCTCAGCCAGAGCGTGCCCAGACCCGATTTGTCGAGGCGGACCTCGCCAGTCTTGATGGATGCAATTGGGCATCCACCAATTCCGGCCACCGCCGCCGCGACATCTGCAGCGGAAACTGCGTCGTCCAACCCGGACACGCGCAGTTCCGCGCACTTCGTGGGCCTGGACACGGCCACGCTCTCCCCAAGGGCGGCCCGCAACTTCTCTGCGAGAGCATCCGCCTTTTCGGTGTTTGAGACCCCGGGAATTTCCAGGATTCTCGCACCTGTGGCGGACACTCTAAAATTCACAGAGTCAATGCCGAGGCTTCGAAGATCGACCTTCTTCTTGGCCTCGGCAAGAGTTGCGGCGTAGGTGACGCCCTTTTGTACAGCCTCTGGCTGTAGTTTCAAAACTACAGCCAAGGACCGGGGAGGGCGCGGCTTGCGCCTCCGCTGTCGTCCCTTCTTGGTCTGCGGAGCCTGCTGGGAGACAGGTACCGCAGACTGGGCCCTCCGTGGTTGAGACGGCAGGGCAGCACTCTTTGGTGCCGCCTTTGGACGCCGTCTCGCCACCACATTCCACCCCTCGTCCATGGACGCAGGAGCCGGCGGCAGTGGCCGGGGCTCCCGTTGGGGTGGGGCTGGGGCAGGTTGTTTGGCTTTGGCCTTTCCCTTCTTTCCCTTTTGGGACTTCGGGGATGGGCCGGGGCCAGACCTGCCCTGGGACGTCGGGACCGCTGGTGCCACAGGCTTAGGCTGGGGGGCAGCCTTAGCCTTGTCGGCAGCCAACGGTGGGCGGAGGCGCGGTTCGGGCAGCAGCCTCTGCTGCAAGCCCTCGAACCGAGCGTCGAGCATCTTGCCCACACTAAGCAAGATGCTCCGCTCCAGCTCCTGCGCCTTGTCGGAGGACGGGGTCGCCGTTGGGCACGACCCCCCGACATTGACAGGTGGCAGCTCCTCTGCCACCCTGTCTGGGGCACGCCGCATATCGGCCCGTAATGCGGCCAACTCGCGGCGTACCTCCGCCAACTCCGTTCGCAGCTGGTCATTGTCCGCTTTGTAGCGGTCATTGGCCAGCCGCAGACGGGTCAACTCCTCTGACGCAGTGCGCTTCTGGAGTTCCTCCAATATCTCCTTTATAGAGGAAGCTGAATCTCGCAGGGCCTTAACATAAGTCCCCTTGAGATTCTTGGAGGTGCTCGCCACTTGGGATATGACCTCTATGGAGCTCATTACGCGAGTTTGCAGCTCGGTCGCCGAGGTCTCTTCCACAGCGGCATTCAACGTATCCGGCGAGCTCGGCTTTGCTCTAGCTCGGATTTTTCGAGCCGCCTCCTCCACTTCCTGCTCAGCACGGAGCTCCAACTCCGCGCGCTGAGCCGCCACCAGCTCTGCCTTGGCTTTGGCGAGGCCAACGTATTGCCCAGTGGTGGGCGGTCGGCCTCTGCCTCGGCGGGCGGTGGAAACCTTTGGAGCCGGTACAGGCTCCGACGCGGAGCTGCTGTCCTCGTCGGACGTAGCATCCCTGGCGGAATGGCTGCGTTTCCGCTGCCAGAGCCGCCCTCGAGTCTCCACCGACTCTCCGACACTCATAGCTGAGCCGGAGCTTAGCTCCTCAGCTTGAGCGTCTTCACTCTCTGAACCCATTTTACGACCGGGTTCTTGGTCGGCGTTATCAGTTTTCCAGTGTGCGTTAGCCAGGTCGTGTTCACGAGGGCCAGCGGTCTGCTGGCCCACGAAGCGGTTGTTGCCCCCCCCAGAGTACGAGGGGCGGCCCTCCACCGAGGTGGAGGGGTGGGATTTCCCGGCATCAGCCGACGTACCCACCTGGGGACCACATTTACAAGCGCTTTTGTCCATTCCAGCTATCTCCGATGACTCCACATCGTCGGCCCATTTTTTCAGGGGTTGGGCTCCCCTGTCAGGTGTCACTGCCGCCGGCTACCGGACAGACGCAGTGCACCCCGATCCCCCCAGCGAGGTAACCCTGCCGCCCATTATGGGTCAGACGCAGGGCACCGACGAGGCGCCACTGCCGCCCGATACGGGACAGACGCAGCGCGCCCCGACCACTAAAATGGGTACCCTACCGCCCATTATGGGTCAGACGCAGGGCACCCCAACAACCAAAAGGTACCCCGCCGCCCATTCTGGGTCAGACGCAGGGCACCGACGAAGCACGACTGCCATCCCATTGGGGACAGACAAGTCGCACCCCAACCACCGAAGGATACCCTGCCGCCCACTATGGGTCAGACACAGGGCATCGACGAAGCAGACTGCCGCCCGATACGGGACAGACGCAGCCCACCCCAACCACCAAAGGGCACCCTGCCGCCCACTATGGGTCAGACACAGGGCACCGACGAAGCACGACTGCCGCCCGATACGGGACAGACGCAGCGCGCCCCAACCAGAGGAATGTTTTGGCTTCGCCCGTTGCTGGATTGCAACGGGTTACTGAGCCCCCCCGCCACGACAAGGCACATTCCAATTCGGGGGGGATCGGGGGGGAACCTAACCTAACCTAACCTAACCTAACCTAACCTAACCTAACCTAACCTAACCTAACCTAACCTAACCTAACCTAACCTAACCTAACCTAACCTAACCTTTTTTTTTTTTTTTTTTTTTTTTTGTCAGGAAAATGCTTTACGCATGCCCCGCCCCCCCCGATAGTATGACGGGGTTATGTGGGACTCTCCTTAATAGGCCTACCCACTAAAAACCTGACAATGGCCCTCTAGCACCTTAGTTGAGGTCACGGGAACCCGTTCAGGACACTTCCGCAACCACACCGGTAATTGTCTGCTTAAGCAGACTCCTCTCTATCTACCACTGTTAAATGCCCCGGGGCATCTAGGGCATTCTCAGTCATCGAGGGCCTGTGCAATGCAGGGCTCAGGATTTCCACACCTGCTCCTTGCTGGTCCACATCGTTCAAAATAAGTCGACCATGATTTCGCGTTCTCCGTGCTGTCCTCCTTCTACGACATGGATCGGCATGAGAGTCATCTTCTCTTGCTCTTTCAGCTGTCTCCTTCATAGTCATCACTTCTTCACAGAAGTTAGTGACAGCTTCCCATGTTGTTGCGCTTTGGAGCATCCTCTGAATTACATTCGGCAGAGACAAATCACTGCCTATTGCAACCCTCAGGTGTTGACGTTGAGGTTCCCAGGCAGAGCACTCTTCGAACGTATGCTGGGCCGTATCCTCCTCAGCCCCACATTCTCGACACACCGGGATGTTTTCCCTCCTTGCTATCTTGTGCAGGTATTTGCCAAAACATCCGTGTCCAGCAAGTACCTGCACAAGGCGGAACGTTAGTGTCCCATTCTTTCTCTCTATCCAATTATTGAGGACCGGCAAAATCGCATCTAAAGTGCGCCTACCTGCTCTGGAGTCTGAAAGCATTTCAGCCCATTTCTGGACCAGCACTTCTCTTCCTTCTCGCCTGACCCTGGCAAGATCTTCAATTAGAAGGTTCTCGCCCCTCTGTCTGGCGTTTACTTTATGGCGGTAGATATCTGCAAGCGCTGCTGCCTCTAGCTCCCAAGGTGGCATACCCGCCAGGGCACCGGCTACCGCTCCAGAGATTGTTCTGTAGCCCCTCACGGCCCTTGTCGCAATAGTGCGTTGTGGTTGCCTCAGGGCTCTACGACTTTGTTCCGTAAGACGGTCTGCCCAAATTGGGGCTCCGTAGAGTGCCATGCTGCGAACCACTCCTGCAAACAAACGGCGACAGTCTGTACTCGGCCCTCCCACGTTAGGCAACAGCTTACTCAGGGCTGCTGCTGCACCAATTAGTTTTGGGGACAACTGTTTGAAATGCGTCTCAAATCGCCAACGGCCGTCCAACACTAGGCCTAGATATTTTAATTGTCGGCCCACTCTAATCCTTGCCCCTTGCACCGTTATTTCGGCATTGGCTCGAGGGCCACGGCGTGGGCCATGAAACAAGATTGCTTCGGTTTTAGAGAGTGCCACTTTTAAGCCCAGCAACTCGATTCGCTCCACCACAAGGGCGGTTCCGACGGCTGCAAGGCGAGCGACTTCCTCATAAGTCTTTCCTTGCGCCGCAATAAGGGTGTCATCCGCGTAACATAGAATCCTCATTCGAGGTAACAGTGTACCGCGGAGAATCCAGTCATATCCAAGGTTCCACAGGAGTGGACCAAGAACTGACCCCTGTGGAACTCCGCACACCATTGGTCGCGATACCATTCGGCCGTCCGGTCCTATGTATGCAATTTTTTCGGTCCTTGAGATATTGCCCTACAAGTCGGCATAGGTAGTGAGGCACTTCATGATATAGTAGTGCCTCCTTTATACGTCTAAAGGGGAGGGAGTTAAATGCGTTCTTTATATCTAAGGATACCGCTAACACTACCTCTCCCCTATCAAATGCCTCTTCCGTCAGATGGCGCAAAGTCATAATGGCATCCACCGTGGATCGCCCTCGTCGAAATCCAAATTGATTATCAGACAAGTCAGGTCCTCTTGTTTCCAGATGATCGAGGATCCGACCAGCTACAACGGTCTCCAAGATTTTGGCCATTTCATCCAGTAGTACAACTGGACGAAAGGCTGAGGGAGAGTCTGTCGGTCGGCCCTCTTTCTTAAGGAGGACAAGCCTACCACGTTTCCAAATCTTGGGGAAGTGACCTGATGTGAGAGAGACATTCAGCAACTCGAGGAGCTGTTCCTTCATATGCTTAAGGGCAATCGGAAGAATCCTTCGAGGTACACCATCGGGGCCAGGTGCTTTTCTTTTTGCCTGGAATCTCTGAAGTGCTTTCTCTAACTCAGCCTCCGTCACGCAGGGGATATGTGTCCAGGATCTCATCTCAATATTTGTCTGAGAAGGTATCATGATTGGGGGGCCTATATCGACTTGCTGTGGGAAAAGTCCAGAAACCACGCTTTCCAAAAGTTCTGGTTCGAACAACTCCGTGGGAGGAGCCTGGTTGTTCATTTTGTTGCGAACCATACGATATGGGCGCCCCCATGGGTCCCTGTCCAAGCCAACGAGAAATTCATTCCAGGCTTCTTCTTTCGCCTTGAGTATTGAGACTTGCAGGGCTTTTGCCGACTCTCGGTAGTGGCGATAGAGGAGGCGTTCTTCCTCCAAAATACGTCCTCTCCTTCTTCTGTATCGTGTATATTCCCTGCGTTTTCTGTTACAGATGGCCCGCAAGTCTGAGAGCTGTTGTGACCACCAGTACACTCCTTTCTTCCCAGAGTAGCCCTTCAATCGTGGCATTGATGCATCGCAGACTGAGGTAAGGGCAGTGCGCATCTGATTTGCCATTTCATTAGTGTCACGAACTTCCCCTACTGGGTGACACCAGCTTTCAACCAATGCCGCTTCTTCAGCCACCTCCACATCTAGGCGTGTTACCGCCCAACGAGGGAATGCTGCAACACTACGCTGACCAAGGACCTGTCCACCCGGAGTGGAAATTCTAAACCTGGAATATCGGTGGTCTGAGAGGCTCACCTCATACTCCAATGTTTGCCAATCAAAAACTCGGGAAGCCAGCGAAGGAGAAGCAAACATAATGTCTACAAATGATTCCCCTTGTGGCCTTACACACGTGGGAACCGAGCCTCTATTCAGAACGCAGAGTCCTACAGCCACCGACCATTCCAACACCAACTCTCCCTTGGCGTCGGTGATAGGCGAACCCCACGCCCAAGATTTCGCGTTAAAATCACCCGCCACCAGCACCTGAGAAGGAGCCAACCTCCTCACTACAGCCTCTAGCCTCTCCAACCACACCTCATATTCAGCCACACCCTTGTTCGGTGAGAAATAAACTCCTATGAGTTTTATCGCACCAAACTCAGCCACAACGTATCCCGGTCCCTTCTCCACAAGAGAGAGGGGAGGGAACTGGACCGAGAATGGTGCTAATATGGCTACGGTACCATTGGTATCACTCAGCCAAGCCTTACTACAGGGAACATTGTACGGTTCCGCTACCACAGCTAAATTCACCTTCCACTCAGCCACTACCTGCATTAGGAGGTCTTGAGATGCACGGCAGTGGTTGATATTTACTTCGAGGAAATTGATATTCTTATGTTCTCTAGCCATCGATCATATCAATTTCCTCTACAGGCTCAGCCCTATTTGTGATGGGTGTCAACGTCATAGGAAGCGCTTTCCCTTTCCTAGAACAGGGGTTACAATTGCGACCACCCATCAGGTGTTCACATGATAACCCGTCATCTGCGCATACAGCACACTTAAATGATGCTGTACATTCAGCATGTTTATGGCCCTCTTTGCCACAGCGGAAGCAGAGACCACTACGGTCCTTTGGCACAGAGCATGTCTGGCGTGTATGCCCAATGCCCATGCAGCGGAAACACCTCAATGGGAGTGATTCCAGGACTTTGACCTGTGCCGAGCTCCAACCGATGAGTAAACGGCCTGCTTCCACTACTGCCTTGGCGGCAACGACTGGGCAGCGCACAAGTACTGTACCCGCTCCTCCAGGCCCCATTTTAACTGGGCCTACCTTCACTTGTTCTGCCAGGCAACCCCCTTTGTTGGCTATAGCAGCCGCTATTTCAGGTCCATGGATTGAGTCATCCAACCCAGAGATGCGCAAGTCTGCGCACTTCATTGGCCGAGTAACATGTGCCACTTCACCAAGAACCGTCTTAAGCTTACTAGCCAAGAGGTCTGCTTTCTCCGCACTGGATGTGCCTAAAACCTCTAGCATACGGGAGCCAGTCGCAGTTTTCTTAATACGAAGCCCGTCTATCCCACATTCCTGCAGCTGTACGCCGGCTTTTGCCCTCGCGATTACTTGCGCGTAAGAAATACCTTCTTGCGCTGCCTCAGGTTGAATTGAGATCACCACCGCAGATGTACGTGGTGGCGTCAGCTTAGGCTTTATGGCAGCTTTCTTCATCTTTGCTATTGTGGTTTTCTCGGCTGCCTGGCCAGATTCTCGGAAGACAGCTTTTTTGTTTCTTCCCTTGCGGACCACTGTAGTCCATGTTGTTTCTGGGGCCGAAGTAACCTCCGGCACTGAAACAGCTGTTGAGTTGGAATCAACACCACGGCTCACGGATGTAGAGGGCCTGCTGACCAGGGCCTGAATCCGTTCAATATTTCGGCTTGATATTGGTTGGGGGGCCAATTCGGGAGCGTTGGCTCCTCGTTTTTTGTCCGCCGCCAAAGCCGGTCTCAATATTGGTGCTGGAGGCAGCCGCTTCTCTAAAGAGGCCAAGCGCACATTGACCATCTCACCAATAGAGACGGTCAATGAGCGCTTGAGCTCCTCAATAATATCGCTGGCCAACAATGAGCTCTGAGCGACAGGAGGCTGCGATGTGTGACTTTCCAAAGCGCGATTTCGTTCTGCAAAGGCAGTGCGAAGTGCCCTGGTCTCATCCTTGAGTAATTCTAGCTCCCTGTTAAGCCGAGCGTTATCAGCCAACAAACGTCTAGTCTCATCCGACATTGTACGGGTGGTAAAAGTCTCCACTATTTCGTATAGCGCCGATGTCGCCTCATTCAGCACTTTTTGGAAGGTGCCTTTTAGGTTCCCCGACCGGCGGGACACCTCTTTTATTGCCTTTATTTCTTGCATCGCCTTGGCGTGCAGTTTGTCAGCAGTAAGAATCTCTGCTCTTGGCGGTGACCTTTTCTTCGTCTTTTGGGAGTCACTATCAAACTCCCAATCCAATGACTCTTGCACTAGTCGATCTGCGTCTTTGACGAAATCGCGAGCTGTCATCTCTTTAAGGTTCTTTTTAGCCTTGGCTAGTCCAATATTGGTCCCAGACGTAGGACCTCGTCGCCCCCTACTGCTTCCAGCAATCGGGACCTTAGAAATGTCTAATTCCCTTTCCGTATCCGTGTCTGAAAATTGACAATGGTCTCGAGGTCTTTTACGAGCACTGCCCATGCTAAAAGTGGGAGAGATTCCTCTAATAACGGATGGCGAAACATCCCTAGATGTATCCTCAGCAGAAAACATTGCGGATTCATTTGACGCCATCATGGCATTAAATGTTTCCACCAAAAGAAAATTCAAACCTTTGTAAAACGAAACCAGCCGGTCCGGACACAAAAAATACGAAAGCAGTATTAAATGTGGCCGGATAACTTGACGAGGTCGCAAGCAAACAACGTTATAATATAATATTATATACCCGAAAATCAAAATCCAATTCAAAAATGCAAAGCAAAGTCCAGTATTCAAAAGCAAAGTCGTCGGTGAGCAACAGTGTGAGAAGTCCCTCAAGAAACGAATCTAGACAACGAAAACGGTAGACTATCAGCCGGCCACCCACTGCGTTACCGTGAGTGTAGCCGTTGCCCAGAGCGCGCCACGAGGAGGCTATCTACCCAGCGCTCCAACCTAACCTAACCTAACCTAACCTAACCTAACCTAACCTAACCTTTTTTTTTTTTTTTTTTTTTTTTTTCCGGGGGGGAAAATGCATTACGCATACCACCCGGGCGCAGGGGGCACCCGAGTGGTTATGTGGGACTCCCGTATAGGCTAATGAGACCCACGGTATACCCACTAAAAACCCCCCCATCTTCCTCCTCGCCGCCTTGTGACGGGGCCACGGGAACGCTCTCGCACACATCCGCGACCCCGCCGGCGGCAGCCGCCCACATGCGGCTCCATCAAACAGCCCGAAGGCCCTCCACGATGGGCGCACCAGATGGTAAGGTGCGCCTCCCTCCTCGGCCTCCACCAGTACTGTAGCAGACTCCCCCCAAGTCTGCTACTAGGAGGCCATGGGTACCAGATAACTGGTACCCGGTGGCAGATCGGGTCTGTGGTTCTGCCACCGACCACACCTCGGCCGCAGAGGATAGGGCAAGCGGCGCACCGCAATACCGACATGCCTCTTCCTCTGCGGCCCCACCAGTGCCGTTTCCACGGAACGGCCCCGCCGGCTCGCAGGGGGTAGGGAGAGTGGCGCACCGTAATACCAACACGCCTCTCCCCCTGCGATCCCTCCACGGCCGCAGAAGATAGGGAGAACGGCGCACCGTAATACCGGCACTCCTCTTCTTCTGCGGTCCCATCTCCTAGCGCGTCCACAGCGGACTTCTTCAGCCCGCTGGGAGCGCCCTCCTCGGGCCAGCCGGCGGCCCCAACAGGCCGGCCCTGGTTGCCTCTTAGTTCACCGTGGGTGACCAGTCCACGGTTACTAAGCCCCCCCGCCACGACAAGGCGGGCAACCATCGGGGGGGAACCTTTTTTTTTTTTTTTTAACGCAGGAAAATCCTCATGGATACCCTACCCCAGCGGGGGCCGAGGTCGGGTTATGCCGGACTCTTACCGACTAAAAACCTGCGGCTTCCGTCTGAACCGAGTGAACCGGTGAACGGCACCGAGGACAGCCGCTTCGAGCTCCCATGGTGGGGTGCCTGCCAAGAGACAGGAGGCCCCATGGGAGATTGAGCGGTACCCTCTGGAGGCTCTCACCGCTAGAATCCGCTGCGCCCTCTGCAGCTGGGCTCGATTCTGTCGAGTGAGAGCATCCACCCAGATGGGCGCTCCATATAGGGCCATGCTCCTCATAATACCGAGGTATAGCTTTCGGCATGAGGAACCAGGCCCCCCCATATTAGGCAGCAGCTTGCCGAGCTTGCCGGCCAGCTTTTTGAAGTGCTGGCCGAATGCCCAGCGCCCGTCAAGGATGAGACCCAGATACCTCATTTGCCTCTTGAGAGGTATCCGGGTGTCATCCACCCTTAGGAACGCGCCTGGAGGGGGACCCTGCCGAGGCCTGTGGAATAACAGGGCCTCGGTCTTCTCCAGCGCGACCCTAAGTCCCAACCTGCTTATGCGGCCCACCACCAAGGCCGCACCCTCCTCCGCCCGAGTCGCTGACTCGGCGAACGTCCTCCCTTGGGCCACTATCAGGGTGTCGTCAGCGTAGCAGAATACGCTGATGTGGGGTGGCAGAACACCCCGCAACACCCTATCGTAGCCCAGGTTCCACAAGAGTGGGCCGAGTACCGACCCTTGCGGAACCCCACACCTCATCGTTCGCCGAGTCACCGACCCACTCCCATCGACGTAGACGACGTCTCTGCCCCGCAGGTAGTCTTCCAACAGCCGCCGCAGGTACAGAGGCACCCCGTGGTACCGGAGAGCCTCCAGGATTGCCCCGAACGGCAGGCTGTTGAAGGCATTAGCGATGTCCAATGACACCGCCAAAGACCTCTCCCCCCTCGCGGACGCCGCCGCGGTGAGGGACTTAAGGGCAGAGATGGCGTCCACTGTCGACCGCCCCTTCCGAAACCCGAACTGGGCCTCGGACAGGTTGGGCCCAACCTCCTCGAGGTGCTGGACGAGTCGGGATGCCAGAATGTATTCCAGCATCTTTCCGACTTCGTCCAGCAGTACCAAGGGCCGGAACGCTGACGGATTGTCAGGCGTCCGACCCTCCTTCTCGAGGAGGCAAAGCCTCCCATCCTTCCACAGCTTCGGGAACTGTCCGGTTCTTAGCGAGAGATCGAACAGCTCCCGAAGCGGACCTCCTAGGGATTCCATAGCAATCCCCAGGAGATGTCCGGGTACTCCATCCGGTCCCGGGGCCGTCCTCTTCTTCCCCAAGCGGGAGACGGCACCTTCCATCTCAGCCCCCGTAATTGGGGGGGCCTCGATCTCCCACACCACTCCCGCTGGGGGAGGCAAGGCGTGGTCCGAGCTGCCAGGGAACAGCTCGCCCACGACCTCCTGAAGGAACTCCGGTTGGAGGGTCTCGGTGAGAGGACGTCCTGCGGCACGAAGTTTGCTCCGAGCCACCTTGTACGGACGCCCCCATGGATCTCTGTCAAGACCCTCCAGGAGCTCCTGCCGAGCCCGCTCCTTAGCGACGCAGATGGCCACTTGCAATGCCCTTTTGGTGGCCTTGCAAGCAGCCATCAGCCTTGTCTCCTCCGCCGCATCGCGGTTGCGCCGCCGGCGGAAGTGGTTACACTCCCGCCAGGCACGGCCATGCACGTCCCGGAGATCCGCGATCTCCTGGGACCACCAGTACACGGCCTTGCGACCACGGTAGGCCCTCGCACGGGGCATGGAGGCATCACATACCGCCGTTAGGGCGGTGCGTAAGTGAGCCGCCCCCTCGTCCACCGTGGCCGGTGCAATTGGCGGCACACACCACGCCTGAACGACAGCCGCCTCACTCGCGATTTCGCGGTTGAGGCGACTGATCGTCCAGCGCGGGAAGACACGGGGACGCCGAGGAAGCTCGACCGGTGGTTGGAGCCTGGTGACCTCGAAACGAATAAACCGGTGGTCCGATAGGGTCACCTCATGCTCCAGCACTCGCCAGGCGCGTAACCGGTGCCCGATCGAAGGGGAGGCGTAAGTTATATCCACCCTGGACACCCCTTGCGGTCGCACACAGGTTGGCACCGTCCCTCTGTTTATGAGGGACAGCCCAGCCTCCACGGCCCACTCCCCCAGGGCCACGCCAAACGCGTCGGTGAGGGTGTCACCCCACACCCGCGACCTTGAGTTGAGGTCACCCATCAGGATAACGGGGTCAGGTGCCATGCGCCCAACCACCGCTGAGAGGGAATCCAGATACCGTTCATATTCCGCAAGCGGCCTGTTCGGGGAGAAGTACACACCAATAATGGTGTACTCCCCCCACCTGGCCGCCACGAACCCTGGACCCCTCTCCCTGACGCTTAGGGCGTGACTACCCCCCGACCGAACGACAATGGCCACGTCGCCACTCACGGACCCATTCCAGTGCGATCTTGAAGCCACGGAGTATGGCTCAGCTGCGACCGCCACCTCTATATCCCACTGCGCCATGGCCTGCAGGAATAAATCCTGAGAACCAGCGCAGTGGTTAAGATTCGCCTGCAAGAAGTTGAGTGACCGATTCATTTTTCGATCATCTCAACCTCCTCAACCGCCGAGCGGCGGCTGACTACGGGAGCGGCCCTTGTCCCTGGAGCCGCTCTACCCTTGGTAGGGGGAGGGTTACAATCCCTGCCCCCCATCACGTGCCCGGAAGGCCGCCCTGTGTCTGCGCAAACGGCGCATTGTAGATTGCCACTACAGGTGGAGAGCTTATGTCCCGGCATTCCACACCGGAAACAAAGCTCTCCGCGCTCCGCCTGAGAGGGGCACATTTGACGCGTGTGCCCCAGCCCCATGCATTTATAGCAGCGCATGGGGCGCGTCTCTAGAACAGTAACAGAGGCGGAGCTCCAGCCCACCAGGAGCCGACCCCCCCCTATCAGTTTCTTTGCCGCTGCCACAGGGCAGCGGACAAACACGGAGGAAGCTCCGTATGAGGCAGGCCGCAAGTAGTGGATATATGGGGGTTCTGTATATTATCTATTCATTCATACCATCTATTCAATCTGTTCATCTAAATCATTCAGTGTTCATTCATTCACCAGTACTATGACCTATTCAAACATTACATAATACCATCTAATGAATCATTTAATCTAGTCAATAACTTTCGAATTTTCATGATTCAGTCTATTCATCCAGTCCATTTAACAGTGTAAAGATCTATTGAACCCGTTCATGTACGGTCGCTTTCATATTGTATCTAGAGATCTATTCGTTGAAAACCACCAATATTGATTCATATTTTTATTTGAACTTTGCAACGATTACCAAATAACGAATCGTCATTGGTGGTTTTCAACGGATAGATCTCTAGATACAATATTGAAAGCGAGCGCTAGTCAATAACTTTTTTTACTTCCAAACTTTGTAATGAGAACAGTTTTACTAGCATCATTATTTTTATAATAATTTTAGTCTTATTCTACGAGAGGTAAACATTCGGTTGAAAATAAAACATGATTCGGTTAACATATAATTTTATTATCAGAACACCACTTATTTAAACAGATTACATTTTTTAAACCACAAATATTCTTATGATAGATACATCTATAGACATCATTACATTTGCTGTAAAGCTCATACAGGGTATAAAAATTTGGACACTTAAAATTTTCTAAGTTTATCACATTCACATTATAATCAACAAACATTTCCTTAATCCATTTTGCTTTTTCTTCACCTTTTACATAAATACAATTGTTTTCAAGTAGAGGTGAAATTAAAGGCTTATATTTTGAAAAACAAATAAATCCTTCTTTCCAATAAATATTTCTATTTCTCTCGATCCACCCAACCTGCCTCATTTCCTTTATAGTTAAATTATAGAAAGCGAATGGTGGTCTTATTAAAAAACTTTGTATTCCTTTATCATCCAGAATAGCTATTTCTTTAAGTATGAACTGATTTAATTCGGTTTTAAAACCTTGAACATCAACTATTAACTTCATGATATCTTGCGAACAATACTGCTGAGAGGTTTATATTCTCTAATGCGATCGTTGATGATAAGACAAAAGGCACTCGTTTTGTCAGGAAAATCTTTATTGCTCTCTATTTCTAGTCTTACATCAACTGGGCCAGTTTTTAATGTTTCATTTTGCCTTGAACAGTCAATTACAAACAAAGGTGCCTTTTCTTTAAAATCAATAATATTAAGCAACGGGTCAACTGAAGCGTTGTAATAAGACTGACGGAATTCGATGTACATTTCATATAATATATGATATTTATCATTATCAAAATCAAGTTTTAGTGCATCATACGGATATGTTTGTGAATTTAGATATAATGAAACGTTAGTTAAGTTACAATGATTAAACAAAGAACAATTTCTATTCTTTAAATTTTGGTCGACTGTTTGAAGACCGAATATTACAAATCTAGGTTTCTCGAGTTGGGAGGTAGTCTTGATTGACCACGAATGCTTCTTTGTTTTAGGTAAAAGTGGATATTCATATGTATCCCAATTTCGAAATGCCATTTGTATTGGCTTATCTTTTTCTAACTGTTTCAAGAGTAGTAATCTTTCTCGATCAGATACTTTAATATGTGGTACACGCCATTGAATTCTCTCAATATTTACTAACACATGATCATTATTATTATCAAGTATAAGAGCATCAACATTAGATTTACATCTCGTTAGAATTAATTCATGTTTACAGTTTAATACGATTTTGTTATAGTCTTCAGCAAATCCTAATAGTTTACTAAGCGGCAATATAACATTAAAAAAACCATTTACAGATTTTGTTCCTTTCAAGTTCCATCCCCACAGAGCAGCCTGTTTACTTTCTCCCTCATTCATCGAGATGTAAGATTTGATTGTAGAAGTAATACCAACATGTCTAATACGATCGATTTCTACTCCATTTATCTCATACCTTATATCATGAAAAAGAAACGGTATAGGGTTATTGTTAAATTGAAACCCTTTTTTCGTAAGTTTTCCTGTGGTATCCTTCGTATATACTTCTATACATCCTTCAATGTAAATGGAACTGCTCGCAGGTAGTAAATAAATGTCTTGTTGATTAATCGGTATTCGTATTTCATCGTTTTCTTTGAAGCTATTAGTGTATGGAGTATAGGAATGAACTTCATAACTCTCAATAGAATTGTCAAAATGCGGCGCTTCATTAATTTGTAACATACTCATAGTGAAAATCCCAACTTTCTTAAAAATTCTTTATTAATCTCACTGAGAGCTGGTACAACGCGTGTGTGTTTACCGGAGTCGTGAATTGAACTATAACTTTTTGTTGGCTTACTCCCAATTTTCTTACTTTTTTTAATATTGAAATCAATCATATTTGATTACAATTTATATTGGTAGCACAAATAAATGCTGCTTGTCCATTCGAAGTATTAACTGATACTGATCGTTTAACGATTCAATCATACAATTTATTTCATATTAAAGCATACAGTTTTCAAGATATTTAAGACATAGATGACCACAGTTATATGGATGACTACCCTGATAATTGATATAGTTATACTGAATGTCACCTACCTATTTAATACATATTTAATAAATTATTTTGGTGGTTTTAGATCACCATAACTATCAAAGTATTCAATATAGTCATTTTTTTTAACATAAGCTACCCAATGTGTACCTTGATTTTCAGAGCTATCCAAATTAATTATACCACATTCGATTTTGTGAGGGTGTTTAGGTAGTTGATCTCTCATGAAGACCCCTCGAAAATATGGGATAGTTTTTGAATACCTCATTATATCAATATTGGTAAGAGGACGATCAGGTAGCTGTTTATTCAGTTTTTTGATGAAGTATAAATACCTAAACCACTCTTGTACGGTTTGAGCTGTAATCCTCCTCCTAAATGCACTGGCTCAAAACTTTGATTGAGTCTTTTCATCTCATTCCATGTTTTCTGTGCAGTTTGAAACGTTTTTACCATTCGCGCTATAGCAGATGTTTTTTTAACAAGAGCACCAGCAGCAGTTAATCCAGTAATGATTGGTATCAGTGGTAAGAATCCTCCGGTCTTTGGTAATGGTATCACGCGCGGAATTTTTACCTCTGAATCAGAAACAAGATCTTTAATGGCAGCAAACGCTAAATCTATGGCTAGTTTTTTACATTTTGGTTTTGCTTGACGAATATTTCTTTTTGCATAGGCAACAACATTTTTAAAACTTTTTTTAAGCCCAGATCCATTTGAAAGTTTCATCAACATTGCTTTATTAACAATATTTGCTGCAAGCTTTTCTCCTACACTCGCTTGAGATGATGATGATGTTCTTTTCTTTGCCATTTTCATTAAGATCTTATCTGCTGCGTGTCTGGCTTGTAAGTTTTTTGTTTTCATATATGCAATATCGTGTTGTTTACAATACTCATCAAGTTCATTAATTCCTTGGTCACCTCTGATAAGTCGCTCACGTAATCTTGTTCCTGGTCCACAATAGTTATAGCCTGGGAGATGTAACTCGAACGGTAGATGATTTATAATACTATTCACAAGACCTTTTCCTTTCATAGGTAAACGAAGAATGGTAAAATTTCAAATGTAATTTATAATATCATGGTTTTGCTTATCCAACTATTGTCCTGAGATGACAATCCTAACCATTTAACATACATTTTATTCCCCTTTTTCTTAAGAACTTTTTCTACTAAATACACGTCAGGATTTTTGGTTTTCTGAAGCTCTTGCGCATAAAATGTTCCTTGAATTTTATTTTTTCTTGAGTCTTCTAGCAAATAAGTTGCTGGATTGGTATTCTGAACCACGATTATTTTAAATAACTCAGTCGACCAATTTGGAGTGTAGCCTTTCTCAAAATTTGCTTTATGCTTACTTATTCGCACTACATCGCCGACAACAAAAGTACATTTTCTTTTAACTTTTGGTTTATTTAGTATGTTGTATCTTTGCATCACAATGTGTTTCGTATGTTTATTTACTTTAACCGGACACATCTGAATAGTCGTATGCTTGGTATGATTGTAATTATTCACAACTTCGTCTAAAGTTCCATCAATCCATTTAAAGTTTCCCTTCAAACTAAACTTTTTGTAAAGTTTGTTTTTTATAGTACGTATTACTCGTTCCACTATCGAAGCCTTTTTAATAGAATATGTTGAATAATGATTTATTGAATGCATCTGCATAATTTTCTTAAAACTTTCATTATAAAATTCCTTACCCCAATCTGTCTGCAAATTCAAAGGGACTCTGCCATCACATAAAATTGATTGAAAAGCTTTTGTAACCGAATCTTTAGTTTTATTTTTTAATGGTTGGACCCAAACATATTTAGAAAAACAATCAATCACAATAAGTATAAAATTAAAATTAAAATTTATACTCGATATCTTTTGCATATCTATTAAATCAGCTTGCCATAGATCATCTATATCTTTGAGTAGAACACATCTGCGAGGAAAATTTACTCTTGCATTTTTATGTATTTCGGTCACCACATCTTCTTTACTCATTTTTAGCTTGTTTCATCATTCACAGCTATTTGACAACTAAACAACTTTTAATATCACTATGCTTTTTATGATTTTCTTATATTTGCTTCTTGCAGTTCTTCTATGATTGATATTATTTCATTATCTTGATTAGTATTTCCAGCTTGTTTGGAAGCAATAAGAAGTTTCAATCTTTCAACTAGCTCATTAGGATCATCCCAATAGATGAAATCAGTATTTTTTCTATATCTTTTCAAAACATTTATGTTGCCACCAACTTTTTTAGTACTCTCAACTTCCGAGGCTATGAACATAGGTTTAATAATTTGTTTATATTTTTCACCTTTGTCTCCTTTTAACTGACCTTTATGATCATAGTCACGCTTATGAGCATTCGTTTTTATCAAAATGTTTTTATAAGTGTTTCTATCATTTTCAGTAACTAGTTCTAGATTCGGTTTTTTATGTAATAATACTTCTTTTAGTCCTTGAGTCAATTGATATTCATCGTTATCAATCTTGATTCTACATGGTTCCATGTCACCATCGACTGAAGCAATTATCTTAACCGGAAAATTACCCATCATTAACTGATCACCTACTTTCCGAACTCCGAATGGAATATTTATATCGTAGAGACTATTAAGATATTTTTTTGTAACAGATATGTCTTTCTTATCGATATTATCTGCATCACTATAGTATTCTGAGCCCGAAGCAAATTTCTCTGAGTGTAAATCATCATCCAATGATTGTTCATGTACTCTATATGGTGTAGAGGTTATTGCATCATCTAATTTGACAGGCACTCGTATAGCGCTCACATTAAAATCACAGTTCATATTACTTTGATTTGATTCTATCATTTGTGATAAAGGTTTGGTAACTGGCTTAAATATTTTATTGAGTTCATAGTTGTTTTTATCTTCAATATCTTTTAACTGTTTAAGTTTATTTTTAATGATGTCTGATGACATGATTATTTGTTCTTTAATATTGAGACTCATTTTTGTCTTGCCTCTATCACTTATTTATCACAAATGATAACATTCTATTTTAGGATAAGTATATAAAGGTGTCAAGATTTTTTCTATAACGACCTTTATTTAATTCTGATTCTTTATTTAAAGTTAAAAAATTATGCCTTTCTCGCCAAACATTTTGACAGATTTCTCTAAATTCATTCCATGACATATCCGAATTGACGTGCTCATTGTATACATGTTTCAAGTTGACTTCATCTTGTTTGAAGAGTAATAACAAATTTGCATTATCACGAATCAGCTGTTTTGGAACTTTTGAATATGTTTGTGAGAGATAAAAGCAATCGACTTGACTATGTCTTCCCATGGCAAAATAATTACGAATGTTAGTCTGATTTTCACAAACCACATCATCAAAAATTATAATTGTGTTTGGTAACACATTATTCGGATGTGTAACTTCGCTGTCATCACGCAACACATTGTATTTTACTTCAGAAACCTTTGAAAGCACTTCTTTAAGATAACAATATTTACTTTGAAATGGAGTCTTTGTATATAAATACAAATTTTTGAATTTTAGCCCGTTTTTATGTAATAGCAAAGTAATCATCACATTAGTTTTACCACAGTTAGATGGCCCGCAAATTAAACACCGTATACTATTTGGTAACAATTCACTATGTCTTATGGGCTGTGATCTCTCTTCAATACCAATAAGATTGATGTCCAAGCTTAGCGGGTGCTTTTTAAGCTTCATTATTAACAAATGAACATCATTGCTACTTGATTGTCATTTTATAGTATTGTATCAGTTATAATCTAATAGGAATAAAATAAAACAGAAATTGGAAAGTCATATAATTTTTTATTAACATATTACATATATAATTTCTTATATCTATTTAATAGCTACATGTAAGCATAGTGTCCCCAAGCTACAGTATCAATTTGATTTGGTAATATTTGACGTTTATCATCATTTCTATTTAATACTAACTTATCTACTTCTTGGGAATACAAATTATGTTTTAAAGACTTAATCATATTCATCTTAGATCGTAAATCTTTGTCATAAAATAAACAATCTGAATAATGTTTATGATTCAAAGATTTCGTTACAGACTTAGATACACCTTTAGCCTTTTTAATCTCCTCACTAGTACTCTTTATGAAGTAAAGTTTGGCTCTTAATCCTACAAACTCAGTTATTAATTGACCTCCCATTTCATCCTTGAATAAACCAGGTATTTTGTTGTTGACTCTTGGGATTTTATATGGATTATTTTTTTCAAAATTACTGGTATCAAACTCTTGAATGTCATGTTTTATGTCTTCATACACATCATCTGTTTTAACTAAATATAGCAGACTATCTGTATCAGTATAACAAAGTTTCACATTTTCTCCATACTTTTGTTTAATAAAATTATAATGGAATTGATACATATGTAATTTTGCATATTCTAAGACTGTAAATCCTACATATATTGGTTTATCTAGAGTTATTTTATCTAAACTTAACTGAATAGCAAGAAAATTTTCTGAGAATATTGACACAGATTTAAAATTCGGTTTAGCAATTAGTTTTCGAGCACCGACACATTTATTTGTTAAATTATTATTATCCTCCCAGTGAGATACCAGTTTAACATTAACTTGTTTTCGCTTGTTCTCTATAGTTTTTCCAAAGACTGAATTATTTAACAATTTGAAAAAATCCTTTTCAAATTCAGATTTTGAGGCTTGACGCAAACTTGTATTCAATTCTATATATTTCTTTAGAAAATATTCTTGTCTAAAGGTTATTACGCGATGAATCTTTTTTAATCGTAATCCTTGTTTTAAACATTCTTTTAAATAAGTATAATGAATAACGTAAAAAGTTTTATCTTTAAGAGTTGCAACTAATTTTGGTGATTTACTACCTGGTGGAATGAGTTTCTCAACAGCAAAGGGTAAGTCACAATGTGCATCATGTAAGTGATAAGGATACTCTAAATCTACTTCTAGGATAAATCCGAAATCACTGTCATCTGAAATAGTCTCAATATTTAGACATCTAATTTCTTCAGACGATAAAAATCTAAAATCTGATATCGGAATTTTTTTCATCATAGCAAATCCATATAGGTTGTTAGAATCAAGATATATAAGAAAGCTTGATGGTTTTGAACAATCAAAATTTGGTAAGTATTTATTATTCGCTTGAGCATGTCTCAATGTACATTGTGCCAAACCTCCTCGAACTCCTTTTTCTAACATTTGATAAATTTCAAGATCATGTACCAACTCTAATCGAACATCGGTATAAAATAGCATTGCATCCCAACTGAGCCCCGGTGCGGTTACATAATAGGCTGGGTCAAGCTTATAGTGCTGTAAGCTCATAGTTCTAAAGTTCTCGAATACATCAGTCAATAACAAAACGTCACATTTCAAATATAAATCAGTGTATTCACCCATGTCGCTTATACCAAATTGTTTCCAAACATTTTGCGCATGTGTATATTCACTATCAGATATATGCTGTTTAGTTAAACTATTATAAAAGTTATGTTTCGGTGGTAAACATTTTTCCTCATATTTAGAGAAACTATTCATGTAGTCATAAGGATAAATGCCTTTCTTTCTCATCAATACAAATTGACTGGGAATAGTAAAAAAATTTGAGGTGTGTATAAAATTATCATCATTTAAGCTTTTACTTAATTTATCTAGACTTGCACTTAAAAATTGAAATGAATCAATAAATTTCACATTCACACAAGATTTGTTCTCATTTATTGTGAATCATTTCGTGATCGTTATGTAATTTTCTTTAGTCTTTGGTATAACATTAATTGAACCATCATATTTCGATAGTTCCATTATGAATAAATGTAAATCATAGCCAGATAAATTATGAAATACAACTGGTACAAATGGACATATTTTATAATTGAGGTTGCAATATGAATGAGCTGCGCCTCTATACTCGCCGGTCATGTGATCATGATCACGTACTTTATCACCAAACAATAAATGTTTACAAATATGACAGTGAACGCTTGAATCATATTCATTTTGCTGTGTTTTACTTAATTGTGTCATTGGTTTAGCAAACGAAATTAAATCATTAATATACTTCACATCTTCCATCAAATGTTTAATAAATTCTTTAGGTGCATCTAAGCCTCGATAGGAAACCAATTTGTTTAATGAGTTGTCAAATGTACAACAAACATAATAAGCAAAGCATGAAGGTTTGTGAATCTTAAATTTTATAGTGGTCGTGCTCTGCGAATCGTCTGAATAGTTTTCTAATAAACTCTCAAAATCAGCGTATATGATAAAAGGAACCTTTTGTTGTCTCTCGAAGTGTTTAAACATTAAATGAGTATTAGGCTTTGGTATTAATTCTAAAACTTTGGAACAATAATGATTTCCATATTTTTTTTTGCTACTGAAACATTGTAAACATGATTCACACAAATAAACATTACCTTTATGCTTTGTTATTTGTCTTCGCACTAACTTAACCAAATTTTTTATTAAACAGTAGTGACCTTTTTCATAATTTTCGATAAATAGTAAATTAAAATGATTAATTCTTTTTTCAGCTGTTAAATACAAAGGTCCAGTTACATATTTATTTTTTTTGTCTAAACCAAAAACATTTATGCTTATATTCAAGTTATTCTTTTCAAAGATCTTTTTATCTCGATATGATGGAGGAAATTTCATGTCAGTTATATTAAACACATTTGAATAATGAGGATAGGAGCTGCATTTATTCGGGTTATCAACACATGGATAAAGCCCAGCTAAAATACTCCAAAGGAAACAAAACTCATCATCATTTTTAACATTCATACAGCTTTTAGTATTAGATACGCGAGGTGGTAGTTTTATATATGTACCTCCTCGCAAAGCACAATACTTATTTAAATTGATTTCTAAATGACTGAGTGATAAAAATGTCCAACCGGACGTAGAGTGTTCAAATTCAGTAAGTTTTCTTTTGATTGTATCAATAGTTTTTATTCTAAATATATCTTTCAATTCATTAATATCAGTTATAATTTCATATTTGGTATTAAATGATTTCAATTGCTTTTCTAGAGTCTTTGGTAATAAATAAAATGCATATAATTCAAATTGTATCTTAAGACATCTGTGTTTTTTTAAATTCATTTCTATAAGTCTATAAATATCAGTTTCATAGTCATATAAAAAATTCTCTGGTATACAATAATTTTTATTTTCAGCTTTCAAACGATAACTTATTACACGATTATTAAATGCTGTATTAATTATATAAATATTGTCAAACTCGCTCATAATCAAAGAATTCAATTTATGTAATTCAGTTTTCAAATGATACTGATATTTATTTCTCATTATTCTTATATCACAATTATCACATTTAACTATTTCATTTTTATTGAGAGGATCTCGGGTAGGGTCTATGCTGATAACTGTAAAGAAAAAAACATTTGCTAAATATAAAAGGTATATTAAATATCAACACATTATAATAATAATATAATATTAAGGAAAATATTATTTACTTTCGCACACCGAGTTAAAGTTACTTAGTCTAGCACACTACATTGATATAAAAGTGTTTAGACATCTTGTTACTGCATGCTAAAATTTGAAGTAAAAATGTTAGGTGTGCCTCGGAATTCCTTCCTGGCCACCAGTACTAGATTGGCAAGATGTTGCCAAAGATCGGTGTCCATGTCCGTCCTAATCTTTAGGCTGGAAACCGAGTGACGCCATCTATTAATAGGCATCACATGCTCGATGTCCGCGGACCTATACACTTTTACCTCAATGTAGTGGCTGCCTTTCTTGTCTGGTAAAACCTGCTTCGACAGGCCGCTTGCCACTCTGTTTATGAATATCGATTGCAAAGGTGGCAGTGTTGGAGTTGGAGTTGGTGATGGCTCAGAGTCATCCTCACCCTCACTATCCGTCCCGAAGAGATCGTGAGATGTGATTTTCACGGGTGTTATCGGTGCGATAGTTGATGATTTTTTCTTGGATCGATGAGGGGTCGGAGTGTGTTTTTTCGACACCCCTTCGTCTCCAGACACCGTCGTGTGTGATCTGTTAATAAATTGAGAAATGTTGTTAACATAATGTAAATACCTATGAGTTCTTTTACTCTAAATCAAATATTATAACATTCATGATTCAAAAATACCTATGAGTTCTTTAACTCTAAATCAAATATTATGACATTCATGATTCCAAGAATAAACCTGCAGATACAATAAAAACATGTAATACTCACTTTTTTTCATTTTTCTCTGCGTCGTTTCTTTCGTGGCTGTTTTCTTTCATCCTCTTTGACGCCCGGTGTTCCGCGCCCCGGGAACTCGGTGAATGTAATCTGTGAACAATTGAAAAGCTATAAATATTGACTCAACTACGTTGACGAGTTAATGAAAGAAATAAAAGTGAGGAAAAAAAATAGTTTTAATGTATCTTACCTCTTTGTAGTTTCTTTTTTCTTTTCAACCATTTTCACCTCGTCGTCTGAAGGAGGAAACACCTCATCAAAGAGCTGTGGCATAGATCTAGACCTATAAAAAATTATGAACAAAAATTAAAAATATAAGTTTACTTAGGTGAATGAATATATAAATATATTTAAAATAAGAATACTTACATATTGACAGTTGAGAATTCTTCAGAGTTTGTAGTTTGATTGCCTGTATTGCTTTCGCTAATGAAAACCTGTACGGAATCATCTGATTTATATTGAAAGAAAAATTAAAGTGTGCGTAACATATCGACAAGAAACTTGCTTGTGCATAATAGCTGACTTTGTTAAAAATCCATTTTAAGAACACTAATAGATATCGGTAACATCTAATTAGGAAAATCATCTACACTAATATTATAAATAGGAACGTTTTGATTTTTTTGTTTGTTTGTAATAATAATGTATGTACTTAAACAATACTGAATCGATTTTAAAAATTCCTTCACCTGTCGAAAGC
Organism: Marasmarcha lunaedactyla; assembly: GCA_923062675.1. Lineage (NCBI taxonomy): Eukaryota > Metazoa > Arthropoda > Insecta > Lepidoptera > Pterophoridae > Marasmarcha > Marasmarcha lunaedactyla. Next base: position 258,134 of record OV281358.1, read on the forward strand.
TAACAGCACGTGACATAGACCGATATTCACGCTGGTCCGCAGATTTAGATCGACGCTTTCGCGGATGAATCCACGGGCATAACTAGTAATTCACAGTCGTGAAATTATATCAATTTTTACTAATGGTTTTACAGTTTTTGCCATGGGGATTTGGTTGCACTAAATATGAATTTGAACATGCTTTGAAAAATAGTTTTTGAGTAGGTATCGATTAATTTATTATGAGGTATTCAAGTAAATCATAGTACCTAATAATTTACCTGCCTGTCTGTTTATTTTCATTCTTACTAACCGTGAGGTGTAATAAATGGAATAAGACCTAAGTGAAAGTAGACATCAATCAGGAATACTTTATTTCTGAAGTCGGTTAATAAATAAGAATAAAGAGTTTAGGTGTTTAATGAGGAAGTGCGAAGCAGACCACACAGCGCGCGACGTAGCCGTATAAGGATGTGTGAGCATTGTATTGCAAAACTTATTCTTGCATTGACTAAATAATTTCATGTTCGATTATGAACTTTATAAACGATATATGTGAGGTATAAATAAAATATAATTATCAAGTAAATCCTCAAAAAAAAACAGAATTTACGAGCGACTACACTTATTGTTCAATGATGTCCGTGAGTAATTAATCAATAATCTTAATATAATATTCTTAACTTAGTATCTATTCAATTTTAACCTTTTTTATCTTACTGTATATTTTTAATTTCAGGATAGCGAGTGTGATTTATTCAACTTCCTTCCTAACGATGTACGAGGCTCATCTATGGATATGCGTAATACTGGAACACTGAATCTTGTTGGCCCCAGCAGTAAAAAACAGAAAACGGACTTAACTACATTTTCTTATATAAAAAAACCTAAACGGGGTGTGAAAGTAATTAGAATTGAAATATACGATGCTGCTCAATTCCCTGATGTTGCCGGTTCAATTTGTACGTGTGATGCGGAATTATGTGTACAGCATGTCGTGAAAAATATTTTACTCGATGACATTTATAAATCAGTTAAAGAAATTGCGGAAAAAATTTCGTCCACTATATATATATATAAACGAATCGTTGAAACTGTAACCTGTTTAAATAAGTTGTATTCTTATTAAAAAAAATATGTTAACTGAATCATGTTTTTAATTTTCAACCTCTATAAGTTAAGACTAAAATTATTTTTTAAATAATGATGATAGTAAACTGTTCTCGTTTAATAATATAATAATAATTTATTTATTCATATCCAGACATATACACATCACTAGAATTACAAACTTATAAAGTACATAGTTTTTTAAAAATAACATCCTAGTAAAATTAAGTAGTATTTAGGTGAATAGAGACTTCAATTCATCTGAAAATGAGATTCATAGCAGGTAGAAGGTATTTTATCACAACGAAGAGTAGATAATATATGAAATCTGAATTGGTAGATCGTAGCACCGTTGAACGCAGTCGAGTCGCTGTGTGAGCATGAAAATTCGAAAATTATTGGCTAGATTAAATGATTGATTAGATAGTATTATGTAATGTTTGAATAAGTCATAGTACTGGTGAATGTTTTAGATGAACAGATTGAATAGATGGTATGATGTTGTGATTAAATAGATGGTATGAATGAATAGATAATATACAGAACCCCCATATTCACCTGGGAAGGCAAACAGCCCCCTTTGTCTGCGACTGCGGCTACCACCTCCTCTATGGTGACGGAGTCATCGATCCCTACAATGCGGAGGTCTGCCAGCTTCTCAGGCCGGTCAACACGGGCCTCTTCCGCCAAAGTAACCCGCAGCCTTTCGGCCAGCTGGTCAGCTTTTTCGCTGCTCTGGGTGCCCGGCAAAACCCAACCTAACCTAACCTAACCTAACCTAACCTCGGGTTACCCGAGAAGTTTGTGGTCCAAGATGAAGAAAAAAAAACATCGCGGAGTGGCAGGCTCACTTTTAAAACTCCCCCAAATGATCCAATTGTCATAACAGCCAGTTGCACTAAGATAATGCTGGACGACAGGATTTTAGAAATGGCGACCGCCCTGACAGCAAACCTGGACGTCCATGCAGCCTGGTCGGAATGGAGTGCACCAAAAATCAACTGGATCAATGGAGTACCAGGTTGTGGAAAGACAACTTGGGTGATCTCAAACTTCGATGTAGAAAGCGACATCATAGTCACCACCACGACAGAAGCAGCCAAAGACCTGAAAGAGAAGCTATCGGAGCGAATAGGAAGCGAAGCGAAAAGGAGAGTTCACACGATGGCTTCTGTCTTAGTAAATGGGTTCAGAGACTCGGAGAACTACATCAGAATGATGGTAGACGAGGCTCTCATGAACCACTACGGAGCCATTGTCATGGCTTGCAAACTGTCAGGATCAAAAGAAGTCCTTCTCATCGGAGACATCAACCAGCTACCATACATCGATCGGGAAAACCTCTTCAAGATGACATATTCTCGACCGACCATGGTAGCGTCAGTCACCCAAGAACTGTTGTGCACACACCGGAATCCGCAGGATGTGGCATACGCTCTCACTGGAGTCTACTCAGGCATCTACTCAGCAAAACATCAAGTCAGGTCCCTCAGTATGGAGAGATACCGTGAATCGCAAATACTGAAGAATCTACCCAACACTCTTTTCCTCGTGCACACTCAGGAGGAAAAGAAAACCCTCACCAACCAGGGTTTTGCGGTGGGCACAGGGTCGCGAATTCTCACCATACATGAGGCGCAGGGACTGATGTATGAAACTGTGAAGATCGTAAACACGAGGAAAGACATCACAAAGCTGCACGACAGCGTATCACACGCCGTCGTCGCAATATCTCGGCACACAAAAAGCTGTGTTTACTACACCGACAGAGAGAACGATGCGATCGGTAGATTTATAAGACGTGCGGTGGAAGCGTCAAGTTTTGAAGTAACCGACTACAATCTAAAAATGGCAATCGCAAATGGCAAGACCAAGTCCGGAAATACTCAAGATGGCAGGCAATGACGGAAGACACGAGACAAGACAAATAAAAAATTAAAAATAAAACATTAGACAATATAGTAAGTAACAAAAACAGAGAGAATTGTAACAATTTAAAAAAAAATAAATAAATGGTAATACTACGTACTCACTCAACCCTAGTTTTTAAGTTTTAGCATTAAAACTGTGAGTGCCTTGAGCACGAAATCTAAATGTAAAAAAAAAAAGAAAAATAATTAATCAACATTGTAATGTATTGACAAAGGGCACGGACTAATGTCTGTGGTGCATAAATTTGACTATATAAAAAAAATAAAACCTAACCTAACCTAACCTAACCATTGCCTGCCCCCACACCACCCACACACAGAGGATTTATTTCCAAAACTGTATGTGCGCCTTAATATACCGGTAGCGCCATCTTGTTGAAAATTTTCGGAAAAATTTTAAAGTGGGCTCTTTCCTCTTATTCTGTGATATTGACTGTTGTGATATAGTTTTAAGTTAGTTTTAAGTAAGTTTTCTATGTAGTGACGTCTTATTTATTGTTTGGGGATCTTTACACCCCAAACACGCGAATAATATTTTCAAAAAAACTTACTTTTGTGACGTCTTATTTATTGACCGGGACATTTTACATCCCTTCTAAACATAAACAGTGTGCCCATTTACAGCACCTTAGACATACAGCCAGAGTTTTATTTATTGACATTACAAGTTTGTATTATTTTATTTTATAATAACTGACGAATGCCTCTGACATAATTCGCACTCCAGCAAAAATGTCTGAAAATGATAAAGAAAGCCAAAAATCTTCTCCAAAAGCAAAGACAAACGTAAGAAGAAGCATTGGTGAATGGGAAGTGGCCGGACTGGAAACAAAAAGCACTTCTCCGAACGGAAGGTCTTCGACAGACTCGGGAAAGGTATACGCTGACAAGACATCCGAGGCAAGGATGTGTATGAGTAAGGCCAAAAAGTACCTGAATGCCTCTCGTATCCGCACAGATATCAAGAACAGTGTCACGGAATTAATAGGTAGGCTTTACGAGATGGTAAAGGAACTGGAAACTAAACTTACCAGAAACAGCAATCATACACATCCTTCGCCGCAAAACAGAGTCCCCACCTTCCCTTCCCCGGTCGCCAACTCAGAACTTCTTAGTCGGCTCCAAGCGACTAATAGAAATCTGGAAATAAACAATCAGAAAATGTTAGAATATAGAGAAGAATTGAGTATGTGTCAAACAATAGTAGCAGACAGGAACACCACAACCTACGCTAATGTAACCAGCAAAAAACCAGTCTTCACACAGGTTCCAAAAACTTCGCTTCATTCCATTGCCATCACCTCCGAGGATGTCACCAAAACCGGCGAAAATATACTTGACCGGATAAGGGAGGTGATAAAGGCAAAAGAGGGCTGGGTAAAAGTTGAAAAGGTGCGAAAGGCGAAGGACAGGCAGGTCATTATGACCTGTGGGACGGAAGAGGAGAAGGAAAAGATCAAGCACAGAATCCTCAACTCAGGGAGCAAACTAACTTGCGAGGACTTAAAGAACCGTGATCCTCTTCTCGTCCTCAGAGACGTCCTGTCCTTCCACACCGATGAGGAGTTGTTGCAGGCCATGCGGAAGCAAAACAAAGATCTTTTTGATGGAGTGGGCCATGGGGAGGAACGCCTCGCTGTTAAGTTCCGTATGAGAGTCCGTAATCCACTAACGGGGCACGTTGTGATGTCAGCATCACCCATTGTATGGAAAAGGGCGACTGAGGCCGGCACGCTGCATATTGATTTGCAGCGTGTAAGGGTGGAGGATCAGTCGCCCCTAGTACAGTGCACCCGTTGTCTGGATTACGGGCACTCTAAAAAATACTGCAAAACTGAAAAAGACCGATGCAGTCACTGCGGCGGTCACCACCTCAGGGTCGACTGTAAAGAATGGCATGAAGGATCAACCCCGACCTGCAGCAACTGCAAAAGCTGCAAAATGCGAGCAACGAGACCACAATGCATTTAGCCAGACATGCCCGGTGTGTAAGCGATGGGATGCTCTGGCTAGATCGTCCGTTGTTTATTGCTGAGGTCGCTCCGGTGGATATCGAAGCCCAAGCCCGTAGGACAAATAGTGCAGAACCTGGAACATATATGCTACAACAGCCGGCAAACCAGGAACCTAAATTTAAATGTATCGGGACTGGGGGAGGATTTGACACTCCGCCATCTTATAGTGATATTGGAATCAAAGTCTTGTCCACCAATTCATACATAGTAACTGAACACCGTTTGCCGGCAAAACATAAGCAGCTAAAAACCACACCATTGTTATGCGCTATCATAAAATAGTGTCCGTTACAAGTTAAAAAGAAACCTCTTTGCAAAAGGAAATCTAGGAAGGATGCACAGTATAAAATTGTAGGGGAAATATGTTTTTGGGATATTTTTGAAAAATATCCCAACAAACCATATATCTGGAAAGGATGGAAATACAATTCAGAAGGCTTTACAGAAAAGGAAGAAACGGCAAAGCAAGAAATGAAATAGCGAAACACAAAAGTTGATTTATAAAAATTGTGTGCAGAACATAATTTGAAAAATAAACAGAGTAACATGAATAAAAGAATTGATAAAGTAAATAATATGAATAAGAAACATATATAATAACTTTTAATGTAACAAAATATCGTATCTTAAAAGATTAGTAAAAGAAAACGGACAATGGAAATGTAACTCAGAAGGCTTTATAGGAAAGGGAGAAATGGCAAAGCAAGAAATGGAATAGGAGATAAACTATGAACTGAAATAGCGAAACACAAGGCTACTTTTAAAAATTTGATTGAACAGAACAACATGAATAAAAAGAATTGGTAAACTGAATAATATAAATAAGAAACATATATAATAACTTTTAATGTAACAAAATATAGCATTTTAAAAGACTAATAAAAGGAAAAAGGAAAATATAGTAATAATAAAAAATTGAAAACACAGACTGTGGCCACCATGCCAGAGGTCTGAGAAAAAAAAATTAAAAAAAAAAAAAACCTAACCTAACCTAACGGTAAAAGGGGACATGACCTGTGGGACGGAAGAGGAGAGGGATAAGGTAAAACACAGAATCCTCAGCTCAGGGAGCAAACTAACTTGTGAGGACCTAAAAAACCGCGATCCTCTTCTGGTCCTAAGAGACGTCCTGTCCTGCCACACGGACGATTAATTGCTGCAGGCTATGAAAAATCAAAATAAACATCTGTTCGTTGGAGTGAGCCCTGGGGATGAACGTCTCGCAGTTAAATACAGAATGAGAGCACGTAATCCATTAACGGGGCACATCGTGATTTCAACGTCACCTACTATATGGAAAATGGCGACTGAGGCCGGCACGCGGCACATTGACCTGCAGCGTGTAAGGGCGAAAGATCAGTCGCCCTTAGTACAGTGCACCCGTTGTATGGAGTACGGCCACTCAAAAAAGTTCTGCAAAACTGCCAAAGACCGTTGTAGTCACTGCGGGGGCCAACACCTCAGGGCTGATTGTGAAAAATGGCGTGCAGGAACAGTTCCAACCTGCAGTAATTGTGAGGCCGCGAAATATGAGCAACGAGACCATAATACATTTAGCCAGATATGCCCGGTGCGGAAGCGATGGGACGCTCTGGCTAGATCGTCCGTTGCTTATTGCTGAGGTCTCGCTTATGGAAACGGAAGCCCATGCCCATACGACAGGTAGCATGAAGTACAGAACACACACACTGCTACAACCGGCAAACCAGGAACCTAAATTGACATGTATCGGGACTGGCGGGGGATTTGATACCCTGCCATCCTGTAGTGATGAAGGAATCGTAATCTTACCCGCCAACCCGTACACAACAACTAAATACCGTTTGCCGGGATGTATGACAAATGAACACGCAAGATTCATGACCTGTCACAATGGAGAGCATTATTCTTTTAATAATATTTAGAACTGCATTGTAACTAGAATAAGAATGAAGTAAGTATAAGATGTTGGTGAAATATGTTCTTGGGATATTTTGAAAAATATCCCAATGAAGCATATATCTGGGAAGTAGTATAAAGTAAAAACGTAAAAGGCAGTAATTAAAAGAAACAAGTGGGTTTTATTCGCAACAGGTCTGTCAATAGTATGTCAAAAATCACACAAAATTTAACTGTTTATTTAATTAAACCTGTTTAATATTTATTCTAATTAATATGATAAATGTGTCGTCTCTTTTATATAAGTTGGAAAACTTACAAGTATATGTTACAAACCGAAAAAATAATTACTAGTTATTTATTTATACTGTGTTGTGATGTATGTCATTGGCATATGATAGAAATTACAGGGAAATGCTTAGCACAAAATTTATATTCGACTCATATGTTTTGTAGTATAATTGATGAATTCATTGGAATATTGTTGGAATGTTGTTAGTCTCTCGCATAATCAATAATGTAATAACATGTAAAACAAGAACAATAGAACTTACATCTTTGACAGTACAAGCTAAATAGCTCAGCACATAATACAAAAAAATTCGCAATAAACTCATAAAAGAAAAAACAGTCTGTGGCCTCCATGCCAGAGGTATGAGTAAAAAAAAAAACCTAAGGGGAAAAGCGCCATACTCACTGGAGGGGATCTGAGGAAAGCACAGTCCACTGCCAACAAACACAAAATTAAAGCTTTGAATTTATCCCAATACAAATCGTGGTATTTGATATGGTCTAAAACCCAAACCAGTTTGGAAGGCATGTGGAAAAAGTTAGACAAGGTTCGGGAAAACTGGAAGAGAGAAGGAAGTATTTATTGTAACAATAAATAAGGATGAGAACATATGTTGCCAACTTATTGTTGAAATAAAATGGTTCAACATATAATGGAATGCTGGAAAAAGAAAGAGGGAAGTAGTAATATGGGAAAGAAAGAAAAAGGAAAGAAAGAAAGAATGAAAAGTAGAACACAAGGATAAGAAAATTTTGATCCCCATTAAACTATTATTATTAAAAGACAGCTAACAGTAAGAAGGTCTAAAGATAGGCAATAAACCTAAACAGAAATAGACATCAGAGCAAAGAAATAAAAACAATGAAGAACATAAAATAGTAAAGTATTGGGAAAAAATCAAGATTGACGGTAAAAAACTAAGAAGGAAAGTCGAAGGAGTATATTTGACAAAAATTTAAGATATCACAAAAATAGAAATAAAAAACGAAGTGAAAAGAGAAATGAAATGGTGCAAAAAGATAGGACTCTAGAAATTATGAAGTTAATGAATAAGAGTTGTAAAGGAAGAAGATAAGGAGTAATAATAAAACATAATACCAAATGCGAAAAATCAAGATTGACTGTAAAAATTAAGAAGGAAAGTCGAAGGAGTATATTTGACAAAAACTTAAGATATCATAAAAATAGAAATAAAAAAACGAAGTGGAATGATGAATAAAATGGTGCAAGAAAGAAAGGACTCTACAAATGATGAAGTGAATAAAGAAAAGATGTAAAGGAAGGAGATAAGGAGTAATACTAAAACCCAATACCAAATGGAAATGAAACTGTTAACTGTTAAACATAGTCAGCGACAAACTGTGCGCTGGTAGAAGGAAAACAATAAAAAAAAAAATAGCTAACCTAACCTAACCTAACCAGTCCCGCGGTCACCCCCCGACCCGAGAACACGTGCACAAGGCGACCACGCGCTCAAACAACCTAAAAATAATACATAAAAATCGATAAAAGTGGTAAAACTTGAGTGTATATACAAGTGCTATATATCAAATTGTGTGGAAAAATAAGGCCCATACTATTGTAAAAAAATTTTTGTGATCGGTGCACCGTACGAAGTACAATTAGCAAAAAAGTGCAAAAAGTGAAATTTTGGAATCTTTGAAAAATTAAGCTGCCTAAACGCGATCGAGAAGGTACCTGTTTTTTGGTGCCTCCGGAAGCGCCTCCAGAGCCCCCCATCTATTGGACACCAGTTTGGATTTTTTCCGCCCTCGAGGGCGGAATAAAGTCCAAAAAAACAAGTTCCACGTGGTCAGCGAGCCACGCATCTACGGGTGCTGGACCACTTCTGGCGGTGTTATTTAGTGAAGAAAAATGAAAGAAGACACCCTGCTTTTGTTTCATTAAAATAAGTTAAGTAGTTTTTTAGTTAAAAATTTTTTAAAAAATTCGTTAAATTTCAAAAAATCGTAGAAGCCAGAGTAGATCGATAGTATATATTTTTTAAAATTGTTTCTTGTTTGTATTCAGGAGAACTACTATATATCAAAAATTCAAATTTTTCTGACGTATAGTTTTTAAGTAATTAAGCTTTTAAATTTAAGGGTAGTCACTGAGGGTGCTTAAAAGCATCCCTAAAAATTTTATACTTATTCCTAAAAATCTGGCATAATTTATACAGTATACCAAATTTTTTCAAAATTTTTAATTTAAATTTAACATTTTTTGTAAGCATTTTATTAAAAATAATTTTGTTTTTTGCATTTTAAAAATCGGGGGTTGTGTTTAAAAATATAAACATATTGTATTAAGGTATATTATAAAAAACCCTAACGTTTGATACCAAACGCGGGTAGTTTGTGACAATCGGAGAAATTGTAAATTTTAAGTTTTTGACAGGCACATAGGCAGCCATCTTGGATTTTGTGCATTTGTGTTTTTGTTTATAACTTACGTTGGCAATGTCCAGAGACACCGCCAACACTTAACACTTAACCCGCTGAATCGCGTCTACGGCAGACCTACCACTGCGGAATCCAAACTGGCAGTCTGCCAGATCCGGTCCGACATCCTCTAGGTGCTCGACGCTCCGGGCGGCCACAACTCTCTCAAAGAGTTTGGCGTCCTCGTCGAGCATCACTATCGGGCGGTACGCAGATGGGCATTCCGCCGGACGCCCTTCCTTTCTGAGGAGAACGAGACGACCTGTCTTCCACCGCTGTGGAACCTGGCCTTGGGCCAGACAGGCGTCGAAGAGTCTCCTCAGACGAGGCTCAAGGGCATCCATGGCCAAGACCAACACCCGGCCGGGTACGCCGTCAGGACCGGGGGCGGTGTTTTTGGCTCGCAGCCGCAACACCGCAGCTCCCAGCTCTCCCGGGGTCACTGACGGCGCCACATCCGGGCCGGGCTCCGCGGCAACCGAAGGCATCATGGGGGGGACTGGGATGGTCCCCCGTCCGCGGGAACAGGGCCGCAACGACTCCGTCCAGGATTTGCGGCTGGAGACTTCGCGTGAGTGGGGGTGCCCAGGGGCGAAGTTTGCACATCGCCAACCTGTACGGCCTCCCCCACGGGTCGCGATTCAACGTCCCCAGCAACTCCTCCCTCGCAAGAGCCTTAGCCCTGCCGATCGCTGCCTTCAGCTGCCGCTGGGACTCCTTGAAGGAAGCATGCAGGTGTGCAGTCACATTCTCCTCCCGCATCCGCCGCCGCCTGTAATTGGTGTACTGGCGTCGTGCGACCACACAAGCTGCACGCAGTTGCGTGAGCTCGGCGGACCACCAGTACACCTGGGGCTTCGGGGGACGACGCCTTGCTCGGGGCATTGACGCGTCGCAAACCTGCGACAACGCGCCCCGAAACCATTCCGCCTCGTCCTCCACCACCACGAGGCCCACAGGCGCGGACACCCACGATTGCACAATTGCAGCTTCCTTCGCGAAGTCCCTGTCGAGGTGCCTCAACTGCCACCTCGGGCCGTCGTCAACCGGGGGCCGGAAGGGACCGGCTGGATCTGACGGGGATACGGCTGCGAGATCGAACCGAATGTATCGGTGATCACACAACACCGCCGTATCCACCACTCCCCAGTCCCGAACACGGCGCGCCAGGGCGGGACTCGCGAACGTGATGTCCACGATCGACTCGCCCTGGGGTCGCACGCACGTGCTCATCGATCCCCGGTTGAGAAGGGCCAACCCTTGTCCGAGGGCAAACTCCTCCAGTGCCTCGCCAAATACGTCCGTTCTGACGGAACCCCAAGCCGTATTCCAGGCATTGAAGTCGCCAGCGAGGAGTACTTGGCGAGGATGGCATTGGCCGATTAAGGCGCCTACCCGTCCGAGATAAATCTCGAACTCGGCGAGTGTGTGGTTCGGAGAAAAGTAGCCACCGACGACTACAAAATCTCCAAACCACACAGCGACGTATCCCGGACCCTTCGCTACTTTTTCGAAGGGTGGGGAGTTCGCCGCGCCCCATCGGACGATCGCGACGGAGCCGTCAGTGTCCCGAACCCAGTTCTCACCGGGGGGGACATAGTACGGCTCACAGATCACGGCCACGTCTATCGACCACTCCGCGAAGCTCTGGAACAGGAGGTCCTGAGCTCTGGCGGAGTGTTCGATGTTCGCCTGGAGGAATTGGAGCTTGTGGTTCATGACTAGGATTCCATGGTCACAAGTCCGTCCCCGGACACTCCACTTGAGCTGCCGCTGGCCGACTGCGTTGAGGATGCAGTCGGTGGTGGTAGCCGCCTTTTAGGCCGAGGGGCATGGCACGATTTGCCCCCAAGCCTATGATCGGCCGGCTTCTTGGCAGCCACGCACACAGTGCAGTGTGCAGCGGCGGCATTGCTGTCGCGGGCGACGTGGCCCGGTTTTCCGCAGCGGTAGCAATTACTGCTGCGGTCAACCGGACTGCTGCGCTGCTCCCGGACATGCCCGAGTTGCAGGCACCGGAAGCAGCTCAGAGGTCTCGCTTCGAGGAGCGAGACCTTCGTCGACACCCAGCCGACCAGCAACCACCTGCCATCAGCCACCTTATTGGCGGCAGCCACCGGGCAGCTCAGCCAGAGCGTGCCCAGACCCGATTTGTCGAGGTGGACCTCGCCAGTCTTGATGGACGCAATTGGGCATCCACCAATTCCGGCCACCGCCGCCGCGACATCTGCAGTGGAAACTGCGTCGTCCAACCCGGACACGCGCAGTTGCGCGCACTTCGTGGGCCTGGACACGGCGACGCTCTCCCCAAGGGCGGCCCGCAACTTCTCTGCCAGAGCGTCCGCCTTCTCGGTGTTTGAGGCACCGGGAACCTCCAGGATTCTGGCTCCTGTGGCGGACACTCTGAAATTTACAGAGTCGATGCCGAGGCTTCGAAGATCGACCTTCTTCTTGGCCTCGGCAAGAAATGCGGCGTAGGTGGTGCCCCTTTTTACCGCCTCAGGCTGCAGTTTTATTACTACAGCCAAGGACCGGGGAGGGCGCGGCTTGCGCCTCCGCTGTCGTCCCTTCTTGGTCTGCGGTGCCTGCTGGGAGACAGGGCAGCACTCTTTGGTGCCGCCTTTGGACGCCGTCTCGCCACCACATTCCACCCCTCGTCCATGGATGCAGGAGCCGGCGGCAGTGGCCGGGGCTCCCGTTGGGGTGGGGCTGGGGGAGGTTGTTTGGCTTTGGCCTTTCCCTTCTTTCCCTTTTGGGACTTCGGGGATGGGCCGGGGCCAGACCTGCCCTGGGACGTTGGGACCGCTGGTGCCACAGGCTTAGGCTGGGGGGCAGCCTTGGCCTGGTCGGCAGCCAATGGTGGGCGGAGGCGCGGTTCGGGCAGCAGCTGGTCATTGTCCGCTTTATAGCGGTGCGCTGGTGGAGCTCACCTACAAGCTCCTTTATGGAGGAGGCAGCATCTCGAAGAGCCTTAACGTATGTCCCCTTCAGATTCTTCGAGGTGCTCGCCACTTGAGAAATGACCTCGACGGAGCTCATCACTCGAGCTTGGCGGAGCTCCATCTCCGCGCGCTGAGCTGCCACCAATTTCGCCTTGGCTTTGGCGAGGCCCACGTATTGCCCAGTTGTGGGCGGTCGGCCTCTGCCTCGGCGTGCGGTGGAAACCTTCGGAGCCTGTAAAGGCTCCGACGCAGAGCTACTGTCGTCGTCCGACGTAGTCCTTTGGGAGCGGCTGCGTTTCCGCTGCCACAACTTCCCTCGAGTCCCCAGGGACTCCGCAACACTCATTGCTGAGCTGGAGCTTAACTTCTCAGCATGAGCGTCTTCAGCCTCTGAACCCATTTTACGACCGGGTTCTTGGTCGGCGTTATCAGTTGTCCGTTGTTCATAGCGATGGTTGTGTTCACGAGGGCCAGCGGTCTGCTAGCCCACGAAGCGATTGTTGCCCTCCCCAGAGTACGAGAGGCGGCCCTCCACCGAGGCGGAGGGGTGGGATTTCCCGGCATCAGTCGACGTACCCACCTGGGGACCATATTGGCAATCACTATTTTCCATCATCCTTTTCTCCGATGACTCCACACCGTCGGCCCACTTTTTCAGGGGTTGGGCTCCCCTGTCAGGTGTCACTACCGCCGGCTACCGGACAGACACAGTGCGCCCCAAACCCCCCCAGCGAGGTATCCCTGCCGCCCATTCTGGGTCAGTCGCAGGGAACTGACGAGGCGCAACTGCCGCCAGATACGGGACAGACGCAGCGCGCCCCAACCACCAAAATGGATACCCTGCAGCCCACTACTGGTCAGACACAGGGCACCAACGAGGCGCAACTGCCGCCCGATACGGGACAGACGCAGCGCACCCCAACAACCAAAAGGTACCCCGCCGCCCATTATGGGTCAGACGCAGGGCACCGACGAAGCCCGACTGCCAACCCATTGGGGACAGAAAAGTCGCACCCCAACCACCGAAGGATACCGTGCCGCCCACTATGGGTCAGACACAGGGTACCGACGAAGCAGACTGCCGCCCGATACGGGACAGACGCAGCCCACCCCAACCACCAAAGGGCACCCTGCCGCCCACTATGGGTCAGACACAGGGCACCGACGAGGCACGACTGCCGCCCGATACGGGACAGACGCAGCGCACCCCAACCAGAGGAATGTTTTGGCTTCGCCCGTTGCTGGATTGCAACGGGTTACTGAGCCCCCCCGCCACGACAAGGCACATTCCAATTCGGGGGAGGAACCTTTTTTTTTTTTTTTTTTAACGCAGGAAAATCCTCATGGATACCCTACCCCAGCGGGGGCCGAAGTCGGGTTATACCGGACTCTTACCGACTAAAAACCTGCGGCTTCCGTCTGGACGCACGGAGTCGGGTCACGAGGAGCTTGCGCATTCGTTCGCAGCCCGACAGCGTTGGCCGGCGCTCTGTGCAGCGCCGGCGACGTCCCGAGAGGGAGGGGTCCCTCTCTAGTCGTCCCTCATGAGATGGTGCGCAGGAAGCGCACGCGCCATCTCGAGCCCTGAACCGGAGGCGGGTTCCCCCGAACCCGCCAACGAAGGCTCATGGGACTGCGGGAGAGGGAGGCTTTCGGCGACGAAAGCCGCCCTCCGGCGTCCCGTGCGACGGCGACGAAGCGGAAGGGAGGATGTATCATCTTCCCTCACCCTCTCCGCCGCCTCCTTCGCGAGCATTGCGGCCTCGCAGAAGGTTCGCAACGCCTGTCACGATCTCTCACTCTCGACCATAGCGCGAACCACGGTCGGGAGCGAGATGTCGGCACCCAATACAGAGCCGAGCGCGCTGCGCTCCGCATCCCACGCCGGGCATACCACCAGCGTGTGCTGGGCCGTCTCGTCGAGGCAATCGTCGCAGTGGTGGCACCTGGCAGTCGGTTCCCGACCGATCCGAAACAGGTAACTCCCGAAACAACCATGTCCCGAGAGCACCTGCGTCAGACGGTAGGTCAGGAAACCGTGTCGCCTACCCAACCACTGCTGGAAGACCGGACGAATTGCCTCGATAGTCCAGAGTCCGGCGCTCGAAAGCGCCAGCCTGGACTCCCACGCTTCGGTAGCCCGTTGGCGCAGCTCAGCTCTGTGCCCCTCCTGTTCCTGCAGTGCAGGCGGGTGACCCCTGGCCCGGAGCGCCTCCACGCGCCACTCGTAGAGCGACGCGAGGGCTCTCGCTTCCAGGTCCCAGGGAATAGTACCCGCCAGCACGCAAGATGCCTCACCCGAGATCGTGCGATAACCCCGTACCACCCTGATTGCCATCACCCGCTGGACTCGCGTCAAGCGGGCGATATTGCTGCGACTCAGGGCGCTGCCGGCCCACACAGGGGCACCATACAGGGCCATCGATCTCACGATTCCCGCGTAAAGACGCCGATATGACGTCTCAGGTCCGCCGAGATTCGGCAGCAGCCTTCCCAGGGCCGCAGCCACCCTCAGCAGCCGAGGCTCAAGGCACTCGAAGTGGGGGCCGAAGTTCCACCGGCTATCCAGGACGAGTCCCAGATAGCGCATCGACGGCCTCACGTCGATGCGGACTCCGGATACGACGATGTGGGCACCCCGGGGCGGCGCGTTCCGCGGGCCATGGAAAACCACGGCCTCGGACTTTTCGAGCGACACCCGCAAACCCAATCGCCGTATGCGTCCCACCACGAATGCCACGCCGGCGGTGGCGCGCAAGGAAGCATCCCTGTGGCTTTTGCCTCGGGCAGTGACCAAGGTGTCGTCCGCGTAACAGACTACGCCGACACCCGGCACTGTGGCTCCTCGCAGCACCCAGTCGTAGCCGATGTTCCAGAGGAGTGGGCCTAGTACCGACCCCTGAGGAACGCCGCACGACATCTCCCGCCGACACCACCGGTCTCGACCGGGGTATTCCACCGCACGCCCAGACAGGTAGTCCCCGACGACCCGGCGCAGGTACGGAGGAACTCCGTGGAATCGGAGCCCCTCCCTGATGCAGCTCCAGGGGAGGGAGTTAAATGCGTTGGCGATGTCCAGAGACACCGCCAACACGACCTCACCCCGGGCGATCGCGTCCTGCGCCAAGGACTTAACCCGCTGAATCGCCTCTACGGCAGACCTACCCCTGCGGAATCCAAACTGGCAGTCTGCCAGATCCGGTCCGACATCCTCTAGGTGCTCGACGATCCGGGCGGCCACAACTCTCTCAAAGAGTTTGGCGTCCTCGTCGAGCATCACTATCGGGCGGTACGCAGATGGGGATTCCGCCGGACGCCCTTCCTTTCTGAGGAGAACGAGACGACCTGTCTTCCACCGCTGTGGAACCTGGCCTAGGGCCAGACAGGCGTCGAGGCGTCTCCTCAGACGAGGCTCGAGGGCATCCATGGCCAAGACCAACACCCGGCCGGGTACGCCGTCAGGACCAGGGGCGGTGTTTTTGGCTCGCAGCCGCAACACCGCAGCTCTCAGCTCTCCCGGGGTCACTGACGGCGCCTCATCCGGGCTTGGCTCCGCGGCAACCGAAGGCATCATGGGGGGACTGGGATGGTCCCCCGTCCGCGGAAACAGGGCCGCAACGACTCTGTCCAGGATTTGCGGCTGGAGACTTCACGTGAGTGGGGGTGCCCAGGGGCGAAGTTTGCACATCGCCAACCTGTACGGCCTCCCCCACGGGTCGCGGTTCAACGTCCCCAGCAACTCCTCCCTCGCAAGAGCCTTAGCCCTGCCGATCGCTGCCTTCAGCTGCCGCCGGGACTCTTTGAAGGAAGCATGCAGGAGTGCAATCACATTCTCCTCCCGCATCCGCCGCTGCCTATAATTGGTGTACTGGCGTCGTGCGACCACACAAGCTGCACGCAAATTCGTGAGCTCGGCGGACCACCAGTACACCTGGGGCTTCGGAGGACGACGCCTGGTTAGGGGCATTGACGCGTCGCAAACCTGCGACAAAGCGCCCCGCAGCCATTCCGCCTCGTCCTCCACCTCCACGGGGCCCACAGGCGCGGACACCCACGATTGCACAATTGCAGCTTCCTTCGCGAGGTCCCTGTCGAGGTGCCTCAACTGCCACCTCGGGCCATCGTCAACCGGGGGCCGGAAGGGACCGGCTGGATCTGACGGGGATACGGCTACGAGATCGAACCGAATGTATCGGTGATCACACAACACCGCCGTATCCACCACTTCCCAGTCCCGAACACGGCGCGCCAGGGCGGGACTCGCGAACGTGATGTCCACGATCGACTCGCCCTGGGGTCGCACGCACGTGCTCATCGATCCCCGGTTGAGAAGGGCCAACCCTTGTCCGAGGGCAAACTCCTCCAGTGCCTCGCCAAATACGTCCGTTCTGACGGAACCCCAAGCCGTATTCCAGGCATTGAAGTCGCCAGCGAGGAGCACTTGGCGAGGGTGGCATTGGCCGATTAAGGCGCCCACCTGTCCGAGATAAATCTCGAACTCGGCGAGTGTGCGGTTCGGGGAAAAGTAGCCACCGACGACTACAAAATCTCCAAACCACACAGCGACGTATCCCGGACCCTTCGCTACTTTTTCGAAGGGTGGGGAGTTCGCCGCGCCCCATCGAACGATCGCAACGGAGCCGTCAGTGTCCCGAACCCAGTTCGCACCGAGGGGGACATAGTACGGCTCGCAGATCACGGCAACGTCTATCGACCACTCCGCGAAGCTCTGGAACAGGAGGTCCTGAGCTCGAGCGGAGTGCTCGATATTCGCCTGGAGGAATTGGAGCTTGTGGTCCATGACTAGGATTCCATGGCCACAAGTCCGTCCCCGGACACTCCAGCTGAGCTGCCGCTGGCCGACTGCGTTGAGGATGCAGTCGGTGGTGGTAGCCGCCTTTTAGGCCGAGGGGCATAGCACGATTTGCCCCCCAGCCTGTGATCGACCGGCTTCTTGGCAGCCGCGCACACAGTGCAGTGTGAAGCGGCGGCGTTGCAGTCGCGGGCGACGTGGCCCGGCTTTCCGCAGCGGTAGCAATTACTGCTGCGGTCAACCGGACTGCTGCACTGCTCCCGGACGTGCCCGAGTTGCAGGCACCGGAAGCAGCGCAGAGGTCTCGCTTCGAGGAGCGAGACCTTCGCCGACACCAATCCGACTAGCAGTCGCCTGCCATCCGCCACCTTATTGGCGGCAGCCACCGGGCAGCTCAGCCAGAGCGTGCCCAGACCCGATTTGTCGAGACGGACCTCGCCAGTCTTGATGGACGCAATTGGGCATCCACCAATTCCAGCCACGGCCGCCGCGACATCTGCAGCGGAAACTGCGTCGTCCAACCCGGACACGCGCAGTTCCGCGCACTTCGTGGGCCTGGACACGGCCACGCTCTCCCCAAGGGCGGCCTGCAACTTCTCTGCCAGAGCGTCCGCCTTCTCGGTGTTTGAGGCACCGGGAATCTCTAGGATTCTGGCTCCTGTGGCGGACACTCTGAAATTGACAGAGTCAATGCCGAGGTTTCGAAGATCGACCTTCTTCTTGGCCTCGGCTAGATTCCCGGCGTAGGTGACGCCCTTTTGAACCGCCTCCGGCTGCAGTTTTAACACTACAGCCAAGGACCGGGGAGGGCGCGGCTTGCGCCTCCACTGTCGTCCCTTCTTGGTCTGCGGAGCCTGCTGGGAGACAGGTACCGCAGACTGGGCCCTCCGTGGTTGAGACGGCAGGGCAGCACTCTTTGGTGCCGCCTTTGGACGCCGTCTCGCCACTACATTCCACCCCTCGTCCATAGACGCAGGAGCCGGCGGCAGTGGCCGGGGCTCCCGTTGGGGTGGGGCTGGGGCAGGTTGTTTGGCTTTGGCCTTTCCCTTCTTTCCCTTTTGGGACTTCGGGGATGGGCCAGGGCCAGACCTGCCCTGGGACGTCGGGACCGCTTGTGCCACAGGCTTAGGCTGGGGGGCAGCCTTCGCCTTGTCGGCAGCCAACGGTGGACGGAAGCGCGGTTCGGGGAGCAGCCTCTGCTGCAAGCCCTCGAACCGAGCGTCGAGCATCTATAAAAGGTTTGGTAAAAGACTTATAATTTTATTACTGTATTTCTTTATTTTATTTAGTCTAGTTCAACAGTTTACAATAGATCCACATGACATGATCAACCACAGATTATGCTCTCTAATGTTACCAATCACAATCTATATTTTCTTACACATACATTAATGGTTGTGTTACCAATCTATAACATCCCTCTCTTTTACAAAACAAAACCATAATTAAAATTAAACATAATCCCTCAGACGCAAAGGTTTACTTATCTGTCTACCAAATCTAGTATATTTCACATTATTGTTCTCTTCTACGATTCCATTTGAGTTATTACAATATTTATTATTAGTTACATCACTAGAACATTCTTTCAGACTATCTTTTACAGAACTAAGGCATTCACTATTATTTTCAATTACATAGTCATTATTGACATTACAATTTATTTCTTCATATAGAGACTTATCCCTATACCTCCCTCCTTTAATTAAATCTTTCCTATTTCTTCTTATAATCTGACCATCTTCATTCCTTACTATATAAGATCTAGGTTCTACAGTTTTATCTAATACAACAGCACTCTTATGTGGACCTGAATCATTTTCACTTTTAATTTTAACATAATCTCCTTTTTGCAATGCAGGTAACTCTCTACTTCCAAAATCAAATCTTACTTTTTGTATACATTGTCTTTCTTTTAACTCATTATGAAAACTACTTCTTACATTTGGTTTAAATTTTGATAAATTAGGTAACAAATTTTTTACAGTTCTATTAAACATAAGCTCTGCTGGTGTCGTACCACTACCTGAAATTGGTGTGTTTCTATAAGCTAACAAACCTAAATATACATCTTTATTTTCAGTAATAAGTTTCTTTAAAATTCTTTTAACAGTCTGTATGTATCTCTCCGCTAAACCATTTGACTGATGAAACTTAGGACTTGTTATTTTATGAATAAAATTCCACTGTTTACAAAAATTTTTAAATTCAAAACTAGTAAATTGTGTACCTGAATCTGAATACATAAGTTCCGGAATGCCAAATCTAGCAAAAATTTCTTTCAATGTGTTAATTGTACAATGAGTTGACAATGAGTCCAATTTCTTAATTTCAACATACTTACTAAAAGCATCAACAACTAACATGTATGAACTACCTCTTAAAAAAAATATATCTACTGAAACAATTTCCCATACATTTTTAGGAATTTCTTTACAAATCATAGGTTCTTTTCTGTTTGAGTTTTGATACTGTTTACAAACATCACATGTACTCACATAGTCTTCTATGTGTTTGGACATAGATGGCCAAAACACAGATTTTCTAGCCATAGCTTTACATTTGTCAACACCCATATGTGCATAATGTATCCTATACAACATTTCTTTTCTGTATTTTCTTGGTATTACCAATTGAGAACCCTTCAAAAGCAACCCATTACACTCAGATAACTCATCTCTATAACTATAGTATGGTTTTGCTAAACTGTCAACATCACACTTATTGTTAGGCCAGCCTTCTTTTACATATTTTATTACCGACTGTAATTCCAAATCAACACTAGTTTCTTCTTTTAGTAATTTGCTTTTCTGATCTGATATTTTATAATTAAAATTCATAATCATGCATACATGAGCTTCAATATCTTGTTCATAAGTTTCTGTGTTATTCTCATTATTAATGTAAGACCTACTTAAATGATCTGCTACAACTAAATCTTTACCTGGTTTATATCTTAATTCAAAATCATAACCTTGTAAAGCCATTCTTATTCTCTGCAATCTAACTGGACATTTATAAATTGGTTTTGAAAAAATTGACACAAGTGGTTTGTGATCGGTTTCAACAACAAACTTTTGTCCAAAAATATACTGATAAAACTTCTTTACTCCATACAATATTGCTAAGCTTTCTTTTTCTATTTGACTATAAGATATCTCTGTGGAAGTCATTGACTTTGAACTATAGGCTACCGGTTTATCTTCCTGTAACAATACTGCACCTATACCATTTTTTGACGAATCTACACTTAAAACAATAGGTTTATTACAATCAAAATATGACAAAACAGGAGGTTCACACAAAATTTTCTTTAATTTATTGTATGCATTTTGCTGTTCATGCGACCAACTAAAACAAACATCTTTTTTTATTAATTCTCGAAGTGGAGCTGTAATACTGGACATATTTGGAATAAACTTTGCAACATAATTTAACATACCTAAAAATCTTTGAACTTCCTTTTGATTTTGAGGAGGTTTCATCTCCGTTATAGCTATAATTCTCTCTGGATCTACTCTGATACCAGACTCTGATAAAATGTGACCTAAATATTTCACCTCTTTTAAACGCAATTGACATTTATCCTGATTAAATTTAATATTATGTTCCTGAGCTCTAATCAAAACTTTTTCTAAAATTTTACTATTATCTGCCTCATTCTTTGAAAAAATCAATAAATCATCGCAATAGTTCACTACCCCTTCTATCTTTGAAAATATTAGCAAAAACACGAGCAAAAACTTCTGGACTAGACACTAAGCCATAAGGTAATCGATTAAAACAATACCTCCCATATGGAGAATTAAATGTAGTAAGCTCCCTTGAGTTTTCCGATAAAACAATATTCCAAAATCCATTTTTAGCATCTAACACAGTAAATACTTTACTACCATTTAGTTTGGATGTGATTTCATCAAGTGTGGGCATCATATATTGTTCTCTTTGTATTTGTTTATTTAAATGTTGTGGATCTAAACATAACCTTACATTCCCATTACTTTTCATAGTCAAAACTAATGAACTAACAAACTCAGTAGGTTTCTCAATTTTAGATATAATTTGCAATGTTTCAAGCCTTACTAACTCTTCTTTCAGCTTGTCCATTAATTTAAAAGGCACATGTCGAGGGGTTTCCACTTTTGGTTCATAATTCGTTTTTAACTTGATATCATACTCAAAATCTTTTATTCTACCTATACCACAGAAAACATTACTATACTTTTGAAATAAGGGATCCATATAGTTGTTTACAGACTTATTCTCTTTCTTTTCATAATTATTTACTTTACATATGGTTCTATTTATCAATCCTAACTCTGTCAAAGTTTGTAATCCTAAAATAGGCATTAGAGGTTCTTTAGTCACTTCAAACATTAGAAGCTTCACTTTATTATGAATTTTGCATTTAATGCTTACCCTTCCTACTGTTGGAATTGGTTGACCATTATAATTTGATAATTTTAAATATGACTTTTCTATTGGCATATTGTATCTTTTACATATTGATTTGCTTATCACATTACACTCAGCCCCAGTATCAAGCTTAAATAATATAGATTTCTTGTCATATTCTATAAATTGCACATTTTCACTCCATGTTAAGTATGGGTTCTTACAACTATTGACATTACCTACAGTGAAGTTATAATTCTTTTCTTCTTGAGACACATTTACATGATGCACTTGTTTTTTAAACTTACACATATTTGAAAAATGACCCAGTTTATTGCAAAAATTACAGTTCTTTCCAAACGCTGGACACTGTTTTCTTTCATGCACAAAGCCACAATATTTGCACAATAGACCATTCGCTTGAGTATTTCTATTTCTCGTCATGCTTTTCTCTCTTCCTTTAGGCTCTTCTTTCTTCTTATTTCCATAATTCCTTCCTCTACTCATACTCTTTTCTCTTCCTCTAAACTGTTCCTTCTTTATATCTATTTTACTCATCATTTTTTCACCTTCAAGCTGCCTCAACTGTTCACATGCTATTTCTGCCGCCTTACAAATCTGCATAGTTCTCTCTAGAGTCAATCCTCGTTCCCTCAATAATCTATCTTTCAGCTTCACATCCTTGATGCCAGCAATTATTCTATCTCGGATTAATCTATCTTTTAGTTCACCGAAATTGCATTCTTTACTCAACTTTTTCAGTTCAGTGAAATAACTATCAAAACATTCGTTTTCATGTTGATTCCTTGTGAAAAAAACGTGCGAGTTTATACATTCGTTTTGTTCTGGAACAAAATATTTTTGAAATTTTGCAATTAGACTATCATAAGTCTCTTTGTCTTCTTCTTCAAATGTTAAATAGATCTCTATGCAATCTTCTCCTAAGCAGTGTAATAATAAGGCCGTTTGAACTTCATTTTGTTTGGTGTCGGCACCCGACGCTTTTCTATATATTTCAAACTTGGTGCGCCATTTTTTAAACGCCTCCGCAGATAGTTCTTTTAGGGCTTCCGGGGGTTTTAATCCTGAAATTCCTGTTGCACCTTCCATTCTTCAAGGCTACCTCAGCGCCATATAAAAGGTTTGGTAAAAGACTTATAATTTTATTACTGTATTTCTTTATTTTATTTAGTCTAGTTCAACAGTTTACAATAGATCCGGGAACCCATATTGTACAACACCGTAATGTACAACACGATAAAACGAAGCACCGAATTGCACGGCCTGATAATTGGTGACACCAAATATTTGGTGTCATCAATTATCGTGGTGTGCAATACGTGTTGTGTTTTATTATGCCGTGCAATATCGGTACGTGCCGATAATGTACACCACCGTATTGCACGGCCTGATAATTGGTGACACCAAATATTTGGTGACATCAATTATCGTGGTGTGCAATACGTGTTGTGTTTTATTATGCCGTGCAATATCGGTACGAGCCGATAATGTACACCACCGTATTGCTCGCCCCGATAATTGATGTCACACCATAGACAAGAATAGAGTTTATTTTTCAATCAGGAGCCCCGTTTACATCTACTTACCTACTTTTTTTTTTTGGAAAGGCTTGTACGGCTAAAATGAGCTTTATATGTATATAGTATTTAAATATATAAATCTTAGAGTAACTATGTTAAGAAACCAAACCTAAAATAATGCAAAAGAGAATTAATATGAAACCAAAAACTAAGGGCATGAATTAAGGCGATGAGCTTCTTGTCCCCATGGGTTTAGCGCTGAAAGCTTCAAACATATACTTTTACCTAGATTCAATATTTTATATGTTTAAGAATATCAGTGTTGTTGGCTGCTGAACCAGATGGAACACCGGTTCAATTAAAGTGGGTGACTGAAATCGGTGATTAAATGCGAATCTAAGTTCTTTTCTAATTAGTCTTCTAATGAGGAAGGTTTTTTTTGGTCCAAAAAAAATGATAGTGTGCCCTCAAGCTTGCCACATGGTTTAATTGAAAAAACATCTCAAATTCAATATTTTCTCCTATGGAATCAAAAAAATATATCCTGCAGAAATTTAGATATAAACTAATAATTAGTCCTAAGAAAAAGCTTTTATTTCCTTTTTTATCGCAGGTAGTTAAAGATGCACTTTTGTGTAAATGTGTGCACATTTCATCGCACGTAAGTAGCTAGCAAGCGAGTTTGCCAGAGTTACACAGGCTGGCCAGCGATCCTTATTCCTTTGTTAGCACTTGTGTGACCGAGAAAGCAACATAATGCATAGTGATGCACTTTTGTGTGAAATGTGTGCACCTTTCATCGCACGTAAGTAGCTAGCAAGCTAGTTTGCCACAGTTACTTGTGTTGGCCAGCGATCCTTATCCCTTTGTTAAAACCTGTGTGAGCAAGAGAACATTAAGATGTTTATTTATTCGTATCTTTATAAATAGAATATGAGTGCAAAAGAATTTTAGTAAGAAGATTTCTAGTAATCGAATGCTCTACACTTACTGGATCTAGGATATTTTTTGCAAACTGCTTGCACCCTGTATAATTGTGTATAAAAATACTTATAATAATGTTACTTTTAATGTAACTTTTTTTTATTAAATCAAGATGCAATTTTAGTAGTGATTGAACTAATCTGATTATAAACTTAATAAAGACTAGGGTTTAGGTTATTGAAGATAAATGTGTGAGACCCTGAATACTTTTGTTTCAGATACTATTTAATAACGCCAAGTTTGTGTCGTTCCTCTAGTGAGAGAGAGAACGTGAATGAACCACCGGTAAATCCTGTAGAACCGAGAGATCAACCCATGGCGCTACCAGTTCGCTTGCTGCATGATTTAAATCACTACGTACCTCCAGCTGCACGTATTCGTGAAGAACATTTGATACTGAATGATTTGGGTATTATGTTGTCAGCACCAAATGTCAGTCATGATTTCGACAAAGCTCAGATCATGGATATGATAAAGATTTTAAAATCTGTACCTGAAGGCGGAAGAGTAGATTTTGAAAATATTGACAGGATGGACCCACATGAACTTTATTTTCTGACTGGTCGAAACGTCTATATTAATTGATAGTTCGACGAAACTCCTTCTCTGCGTGTAAGGAGTAAAAGACCTAAAACTGCTTTGACGATATATTTGATCAAGTTGAGAACCAGTGAACCAAATACAAAGTTAGCAGATATGTTTCATGACCACAACTGAAACAGCCGACGAGTTCAATTTGAAAATATGTCTGCTGAATCACCTGGATTAGGAGATTTTCCAGGGTTGTATATACGTATTATAACTTCGGCTGTGAGTATGTCTACACTGCATTTTACCCCTTAATAGCCAGCAATTATTACTAGCGATGTTGTTATTATTCAAATTAACATTTTCTCTATATAGTTGTATGGTATAAACACCATTACAGACTTGTTCACTGTAATAACTCCTGGCTAATTTTAGCTGGTAAGTCCCTAACACATACATAACAAATGAAATATTTATTTCTCATCATTGACAATTACTTGTTCTTATTGACGTCAAATAAAACATGACTCTACCACCAGGTCAAAAAAACCTTCGTGAAGAAGAACTGGCGAGAAACTTCACGGGTATATTTTTTTTTTCAAATTAAATTTATAGAGTCATTTATGTCTATACACAGTTATTCTTATCTGCATCTGTTAGCTCAGCAAGTCTCCCTCCCCACAAGTATTCAAACGACGGACACCCTCAAACGGCACCCGTTCACGAGTTACCGCGGGATCCCGCCACCGCTCTCCTCAACCATATTAGAGGGAAGTGAGCGACCCGTCACCCGACGCTATCATAAGAAGAAGTACTTTAGTGACAATGACACTTTAGATATTCACCGGGACGAAGAACTCAACGAACAAACAACACATTACACATGTTTTGTTACAAATACTAGTAAAATCCTGTTAATGAGGGGATTATACACCAAGGGCTTTTATCATCCAAATAATCGGATAGTTTATAATATGCTTTAGCACACAACTTCTGCCTATAGTTTCTTTGAATTTGTCAATAGGAAGACCTTGGATATCCTCAGGATCCTTATTATAATACAAGACATACGACTCAAATGATGTTTGGTTGATAAATTATCATTTTCATCATTGATAATAAGCTACATTTTTGTTATTTAATGCTAGGTCCATTATATTTTTATACATAGTTTTTACTTTATCTTTACCTTGGGCAGTAAATGTCCCACTTGTGCATCCCAGCCAGGCTAACCATTATCTATACAACTCTTTAAAAAAGTTTCTATTAAGGGTTTCCTAGCCAGTTTCAATATCTACGCGACGTCCTAAGCCGAAGTCCGTGCTCTTAGACGTATCGGATGAAGGAGTAGTTTATGTTCCAACCTCAGCGCTAGGCTACAAAGTTCGGTGAAATTTAGAAGGCCTATTGGCCTTAACGGTCATAAATAAACAGTTCATTTCGGGAAAAAAACGATGAGCAGTACCAGTAGTTCCAACGAGAAGAAAACATGAAGGTAAGAAATAGGAGGATAGCAGACTCTAAAACCAAAATCTTATTAGAAAGAACGTATTGAATCCTGAATGCTCTAAGTCAAGACTGACGAAAAAGTGTGTAGTCTGGCGGTGTATATTGAAAGTATACAAGAACAGTATGTAGATATCATGTATATTTTCAAAAACTTTATTTTGTTACACATTCTGAAACCATACAGTGTAAGAATTTATTCATTCTTACTTTCAATTCACAACATATTTTACAAAATTTAATGTATGTAAAATAATTCAGTAAAATATCGTCCTATCTCATTAATAAACTGTGTGTGCAAAATATTTCATATAATGATAACTAGGCGATTGGAATATTACTTTGAAAGCAATAAACTTTTTAATGACTGTACGTTAGGTTTCCGTAGAGGGTACTCTTGCCAGGATAATTTATCTCGCTTTATCATTGATACAGAGACAGCATTCACAAACAAAGAATTAGTTTTAGGTGCCTTTTGTGATATCAACAGTGCGTACAATAACGTAGACATAGACGCTTTGATTGTTTGTTGTAGATCTATTTCTATGTAGATATATAAGAGAATTTTTAATAGAAAGGTTTTTGGTCTACAAGCTACAGAACGGTAAAGACTTCATCAGAATTTGTAGGCAGGGTTTAGCTCAAGGCGATCCCATGTCACCTTCAAAATGTATGTACAAATCTTCAAAATGTTGTTAAAATTTCGCAATACGCAGATGATTTTGCATTGTATTGTATTGGTAAGAATATTGATACATGTGTAGAATTAATTCAGCACGCACTCATTGATTTTAAGTTGTTATTAGAAAATATAGGCTTGGAAATTTCGGTCGCCAAAACAAAAATATGTATGTTTACAAGAAAATACTGAATCCCAACTATAGAAATTAAGATTGACGATATCCCCTTAGATTATGTAAATTGTGTAAAATTTCTGGGTGTTTGGGTTGACAGACGTCTTAAATGGTCGAAACATATTACAGAAACCGCTCAAAAATGTACTTCATTCTCCAATGTACTCAGTGCTATCAGCAGTGGTAAATGGGGTGTCCATCCACTTCATTTGAGACGACGACTGTACATAACTTTAATTCGGTCTAGAATAGATTATGGAAGTGTACTATATGGTAACGCAAGTTCAAAATCGAGCCCTTCGTTTGTGCGGGGGATTTATACGCACTACCCCTAATTATGTTATAGAGAGCGAACTTTGTATTCCGCCTTTACATCTTAGAAGAATGTTGTTAAGTGACAAATACTTCTTGAAACTTTCGGCCAGGTCTTCTGATAGTCTATCGAACAAAATCAAATTACTTAATGACTCAATAATGAACAGGAATCACTATTGGCGCAAAAAACAAGTACCCTTACTGATTGAGAGTTTCAGGAGGTATGACGAATTGCCCATGTACAGGTTTGAAATTTTGCCACAATTTGATTTACCATACCATATTTTAATGTTTGATTGGGAATCAATTATATCCACAGAGGTTGAAACCATTCAAAAACCTAAACATCAACTTTCCATAGATGAACTTAAAAGTGCAAGTTATTGTATGATTTGGCAGTTGTACTCAGGGTTTAAATTATATTGTAAATTCTTCTGTTTAGTACCTATTTAAGCCGGCTTAATCATATGATTGTAAGGCTTATAAAAACAAGAATAAAATAAAATAAAATAAAAAATTTATGTAAAAAAGAACATAACCTTGTTCAAAAGAAAAAAAGATCTGCACAATGTTAACACAAGAGGAAGAAATATGCTGGCAGCTCATAATAGTAGGCTTCTTATAGTCACTAACTCATTCATGGGTCAATGTATACGCTTTTATAATGAGATTCCTGAGGATTTTTTTTTATTGAAAAAGGTTAAGACGTTTGTCTTCTATCTCACCTGATGGAAAGTGACGATGAAGACGTAGGTGTTACACGTCTATCCACGAGATACCTATTCACTCGACGCTTGAAAGAACTAGGACTATAGTTTTCTGAAAAAACAGACGCAGGCAGTTTATTCCACACCTTGGCGACCCGCACCAAAAAGGAACTATCGAAGCGTTTGGTTCGACTTCTTGGGATATCTACCATGAAAGGATGGAAGGTCTGTCTGCATCTAGTAGTCCGATGTAAGAAGGGTGTGGGTTCAACCTGATCAAAAAGAGCATTCGCGCCCTCTCCAAAATTTAATCTGTAGAAGACTGCTAAAACTGGCAACATTCCGACGATGGTCGAGGCTTTGCAGTTTTTTGGTGGTGAAGTCAAAGTTGTTAATAATTTTTCGGGCTTTTCGGTCAACGCTTCTAGTTTGTACTTTGCAGAACCATCCCAAAGGTGGCTACAGTAATCCATAAAAGATCGAACTTGAGCTGTGTGCAAATTAAGTAGCCGTTCAGGGCTGAAGTACCGTCGGACCTTCGAGATGATTCCCAACTTCTTTGAAGCAGTTTGAGCCATGGACACAATTTGTTGCCTGAAGTTTAGTTGAAATGAAATGAAATGAAATATTTATTTCTCAACATTGACCTTACTTGTTCTTATTGACGTCAAATAAAACATGATTCTACCACCAGTTCGAAAAAACCTTCGTGAAGAAGAACTGGCAAGAAACTTCACGGGTATATTTTTTTCAAAATAAATTTACAGATTTACAGTTGGGACAAAATAGTTACGCCCAGAAGCCCTAGGTGGTTGGTTAAAGATACAGAAACATTTTGGAAAGCGGGCGTTAGGTTGAAACTGCTTTTTTTGGCGGAGAATAAACACGCCTGTGTTTTACACGGGTTAAATTTATCATTTTTGGACTCGCCCCAATCGGACACTTTCTTTAAGGCCAAACCCACCTCAATCTCTCTCAGAGCTCAATCATGGACTCTCTCAAAGCCCGGATTTCTTGAAGACTTGCTCGCATCGCATGCATCGCTCTACAAAGGTGCTGTCAACAGCGTAACCAATAATGCCCGGGGTTAGCAGGTCATTAATGTGCAGCAAGAATAACGTTGCAGAGAGAACAGATCCCTGAGGTACCCCGGCATTTATTGCCATAAGGTCAGAAGAGCAGCCGTCTAAGACTAATCGAATTGACCGTTCCTATGAATTGACCGTTCCGAATCTATGGTTTTATCCGTGGCAAAAGCTAATAATACACGATGCGTTCCAGTAACAACCTATTCACGTTTGACTTGACATAGACAAGATAAATGACAAAGGACTTATATCCATGAGAAAATCGCTAAAAAAAAGGCATCGCGTAGCAAGAGCTTTAAAACGCGGGAACGCACACTTGCCATTTAACTCGCGACCTTCTCAGGTTGTGGGTCTTCTTAGTACTGAATAATCTTTTAATAGAAATTTTGTTTGTGTGTTACAGATATGGAGATTGAGCCCTACAAAGCAGGTTCGAGATGGTTCAGCAGAGACGGCCACTATTATGTGGTCAAGCGGACGAAGGGCTACTCCCTCTACCTCCGTTGCGCTAGCGACAGGTGCCCAGCACACTGGACGTTGGAGAATGGCCGCGCTGGCCCTGTCGCTGGCGAACATCCCCATGAACCCACTCCTTGGGTCCCAAATCGGTAAGTTAATAGTTAAAATAGGTACTTATAACGATATTGGTATTCGGTACTGGCTTGCATGAAAACTTAGGAAAACTTCAAGATAGACACCTGGTTTTTTAAAAGGGTGGGGTCAGTGGTGGATTGTGTTTAGGATTGACACCAGCGCGCCGGTTTTATGTAAACGTCGGTAAGAAATAAGTAACTTGTCGACGCAAACAAGAGTTTTAATTAAGTAATCTAAAAGAATTTTTTAAATTTTAGTATAACACTTGATATATTTTACAGCAACGCGATGTTCCAGGCCCTAAAAAGGAGGGCCGCATCAGAGAGCACCGCTCTAATTAGAATATATGAAAGAAGAGGCAGCCAGGTACGTGCACGTATATTTTAATGGATTGTGAGTGTCTTACTGTGCCATCCATTTTAATCACCGTATATCAAATACCATATTTAGGATTTCCAAACATTTCAATAGCCGAGTTTTAGTTTTTGAACTGTTTTAAAAGCTGAAGTACTCATGCAAATGTTATTCACAGATATGCAGATGCAGCGTCGCATCTGCTGTTCGAGTCTGTGGAGCCGTCGATGCGGAAGTGGAGGAGGAGCATGCAGCCGGCGGTCCCACAAAACATTCAGGCATACGGAGCCGCGCTCGCACGACACCCTAGCCACAGTGACATGCTGTTGGCGACGGTTTCTGCGGGCGAGAGTTCCACCATCATACTTACTATGAATAATTTTGGAACGTGCCTCCTCGACAGTTCGACTGTTATAGTAGATGGCACGTTCCAAACTGTTCCGGCTGGCTTACCTGCCTACCAAATCCTCACTATTCACGGGGTGATTGGAGGATGTTACTTTCATCCTGTAATCGCTTTGATGGAAAATAGGAGACGTGACCTGTACGAAGCCGTCCTACAAAGGATTTGGCAGGCGGCAGGTAACCCAAGCCCTGCCCACATAGTGACTGATTACGAGCCGGCTCTTCGGGGTGCGCTCGAGTCTGTGACCGGAGTGGAGATTCAAGGGTGCCTCTTCCACTATGTGCAGGCGCTGCTGAGACGTGCGAGGCAGCTTGGGGTGCCCGTGGCATGCCGTTCGCCAGGCTGGCGTCTGGTGCAGCTGTATGCGGCGTTGGCGCTACTACCGCCGGTGCAGGTGCCCCTCGGCCTGGCCGAGGTGCGGTCCGCTGCTGCCGCGGAAGGTCTGCCCTTCTCCGCCAACTTCCACAACTACTTTGTGTCACATTGGATGACTCGGGTAATTAAAAATTACATATTTATTTGTTTATTTATTTAATCTTATAGAAGTAAAGAATTTCTCAGGTCATGCTTAACTATTTACTATTACTTAAATATTAACTGAAAAAGTAGTTTTAGCAGTGTTTTGAATTTATGTAAGTAACTACTAATGATTGTATTTAAAAATTGATGATTTTTTTTCTCTAGGTGGGTCCTGGGGCGTTTAGCGTCTACCAGAGCCCTCACCGAACATCCAATGTGGCGGAGAGCTACCACGCCTCCTTGTGGCGCTCTCTTGGGCCATCACCAAATATTTGGCGATTTTCAGGTTTAATAATCTTAAGTATTTAAGTATATAGTTGTAATTAAGTTAAATGTACTTATCAAACTTTGTGATTCAAAACACGCCATTCATATACCTACACACTTTGTAGTTATTAATTACACAAAAAAATTGTAGGTACTTAGGTACCTACTTCCAATGAAGTTTACATTTTTGTGTTTTGTAATGTTATGTGTGGATGGCTTGTCAATTAGTGTGTAGATTATGATTCTAGGCTAGAAAAATGCATGTTTTCACAAAATATTTGCTATACTTATACAGATGCAGGTATGTGCATCTAGATGTGAGACGCCTTTTTATAGACTTAGTTTTAAATATTAACTTAGAACCTTATTATGATTATTGTAGTTCTTTTCTAGTTACATCCTTGGTTTGTGTGGAGTGGATCATATCTGAAGACTCAAGGTGAGTTATAGTAATGTCGCTATTACCGACAATTTATCAGTATTTTGTTAAATAGCAAGTTGAAAAAATAAATAGTATTTTTATTAAAATATATAGAGGGTTGTTGTCAATTTCTTAAATTTTCTTTGACAGTAAATGAATTTCCTTTGTATGATAAAGTAATTTATTTTGTATGATAATGTTCTTGTGATTCGAACCCTTTTTGGCAATAATTATTAAATTAAACATAAAATATGATGGTCATTGTTTCACTGCTTCTAACTTCAGATCTATTTTCTTTTTAGATGTTGCTGCAGAGAAGTTCGCGGTCAGCACTTCGCGCCTGGAGGCTCTTCGAGGAGGTCGTCTTCCGAGGAGGAACAGAGAACGTTCCTACATACGGGCAAATATTACGATGAACAACACGAGAGCTCTTGAAAGGGGGGTGATTTCCCTCAGAGAGTTCCTTGTATCCATCAGTAGGAACATAGATATAGGTGAGGGGGTGATTGTAGAAGATGTACCTGAGGTTGGGGTAGAGGTTGAGGTTGTTGAGGAAGAGGGTGTGCTTGATGTCACAGGGTTTCCAAATCCTTCAGATGAGGAGACCCTTCAGGCAGTTGTACAGCAACCAACCAGGTCATCACTACAACCACCACCTATACCTATTCGTTGTCGTACTTGCATAGAGAACGTGCCTACATTGGTTCTGCTACCATGTGGACACGCAGTATGTTTACCATGCCGACAGCAAATGCAGACGTGCCCCTTTTGCCGGGCTTTTATTATGGATACAGTCCGTGTATATCTGTAACACTTACTTTTCTCTTTTTTCCTAATTTCATCCTTCTTGTCCAACGCATAAAGAGTGGTGTTATAAGTTGGACGTGTGTGTCTGTCGATATCAAATCGGTTCAGCATTCTTTTTGCCCTCAGGTGTTTATAAGATTTAAGATGTGTTCACTTATTTATCTTTATGCAAATGCAGAATTGCCCGTTTTGCCACATATTATGTTGCATATTTTTGTAGTTCGTGTGTCTTTTATTTCATTTCTTAAATAGGAACATTCTCTGTTTGATCCGAAGCATTATTATTTTTATAATTATCCATAGCGAGTGCCATCCACGAAGCGCGCTAATTTTTCTATTGCGCGATGGTACATAAGGGCAGCCTTGTGGATGTCAGTCATTACGTACTTCTGTACTATTTATAGATACTTTAGTAATAGACTGCCAAA
Organism: Marasmarcha lunaedactyla; assembly: GCA_923062675.1. Classification (NCBI taxonomy): domain Eukaryota; kingdom Metazoa; phylum Arthropoda; class Insecta; order Lepidoptera; family Pterophoridae; genus Marasmarcha; species Marasmarcha lunaedactyla. The sequence continues at coordinate 291,252 of OV281358.1, forward strand.
CTTATAGTTTATTTTTTATTATTATTAATTAGGTACGTACATACTGTTTTTACGCACTAATTATTCACATTGCAGTGTAACTCCGCCATTAAAGTGTGTGCTTGATGCCGGTCCTAAGCCCGGAAAAAGGAGGAAGGCACTGAAATCTTTTATAATGAAATGTAGTGGAAATATTCAGTTAATTCCCTATTCACCAAAGCAGTTGGCCAGTAATGTAGTGATGCCTAGTTGGGAACTCACTAAGTTGGGCCAGCGGTTTAACTTATAAATGTATTCATTTCAGGTCAATGAATTCTACCAAAGAAGTGTGAGAAAATGTGACTGGATGAATATATGAAAGTGCAACAAGCTATTAATAATTTAAAAAAGATTTCAAGATCAAATTATGTTGTTTAAAATGAATTTAATTCAAAAAATAAAAAATATATATCACATTTTAATTACTTTCCTTAAACCCCTATCCAAATGATAGAACTTTTTACTTCCATTAAACTATTGGTTTAAAAGTAAATATTTGTAAATATGAAATATACCTTCATATATATATATTATGTTTTTAAACTCGTATTTAATACAAGCAAAAATTTTGCTGTACACTGGTTGTGTGTGCATTTGTAAAAATGCTAAAATTATTGTTAAACCTTTTTAACTACTACCAATTTAATCAAAGATGGACTTCCAGGAAGGTTCAATTAGACACATTCTATGAAAGCATAACATATCTTTAGAAAATCAAAGCATCATGCCCATTTTCAGACATCATTCGACATTTTATTCGAAAGTAATGTTGTCTTGAAGTAGCTTGTAAGTAAATAGTTATTTTTAAATTAGGTAAGTGCTATAATTGCAGCTCTAGTCAGTACTATTATAATAAGGGGAAGATTTATTTGTTTCTGTGTTTATAGGAAATTTATAAACTGAAAGCTAAATCCTAAGTTCATGATAATTATATACTATAAGTTCAAAGAAAAACTGGACTTAGGGACATAATACATGAAAAAGTTACCTATATCAGAATGAGGCTCTTCATCTAAACTTTAGGCCCTGATGACCTAGTTCTATTTCTTATCATGTTTGTATTTAACAGGTTTATACTTAAAGATATTTAGACTACGTGCAAGAAAAAAGTTTCAATCTCCATGAAAGACAAACTTGTGACAAAAATGAATTAAATTACATTTTTATACTGACCCATTTGGGTTAAGAGTATGACATTCAAATGAAAAAATCTGCATTGCTCCTATTAGCCTCAGTGGAGTGGAAACATTAAAACCTCTGCTTACCAAAGGTCAGCTAGTAATATAGTGTGACCTAGTTGGAACTCATTTGCAAAGTCACACTGGCAGTTTTAGGTGTGAGGTCTTTAGTCAATGCTCTATTATTATATCTCAAATTGTTGTGATATCTGTAACATAAATTGGTATATTCTTTTAAGGTCAATGAATTTGACCAGTGTGAGAAAATGTGAATAGAGTAAAAATATTTTACTGTACAATAAGCATGTCACATTCACATATATATGCCTATATATTAATAATTAAGTTTGGTAATTACTTCCTTTTAGTAGAAAATAAATTTTGTTATATTCGAGGTTAAGAAATAATTAAATTAAGAGATATATATTTATTCTAAGATTCTTAATATGAACTCACTCATTATACCTCAGCACACCCATGGGTGCAATCCTAAAAAAGTAGATTACATAAATTGTAGTTTTTTTTTAAATTAAAAAAACAACCTCACACAATTAAGAACATATTACACTATCTATCTGCATGAATCTAAAGAAAGGTGCAAAATAAAACACAATGAGATTAGAAGTGAATAAAGGCCATTACTTTATTAATAAGTAATAATTATTATTATTTATTGACACAAAGAAATATATGTAAGTGTTAATGTAAAAATTGTCAGAGTAATGCAGGTACCATCCTGACTTTGCTCCATAAATTACGGAAGTAGGCGGATATCTTCATCGTTTTAATCAGACACATGGATCTTCCAGTAAGAAGACCCACACTGTTTACTGAATTATCCCAGCACCAGCTATAAAACAACCCCACTAGTATTATGTCACCTGTTCTGAGAAAAACAAGTAATCTAGGAAAAAAAAACAATAACATATATACATATAGAATAACAAAAACAATAGGAAAGTTCCCAAACATAAATGGTATAATGGGATATCACCAAAATAGCAAATTAATTATTAACTGTGCAGTAAAACTTTACAATAGTTTGCCGCCCACATTTACAATTTACATTTTTAACTTAAAAGAATACAAAGTTGTGGGTTTGCCCTACTTTATACCATAATTTACAAAAAAAAACTTTAGACGGAATTCACATTCATACTTAAAAATGCAAGACATACTTAAATAATTTGGAACCCATTATTTGTTTAAATTTTAAATTACAGACCTCGCACTAAGTCTTTTTGTAATATACAGAAAATTAGAAATTAAAACCCTTTAAGTAAAATAACAATTATTCCTGAGATAATGGAGATACTCTCAGGGAAGTGGGGGATATGACAAGGAAAGATGAAGTTACATAGAAACACCTACATCTTATTTACTTATTGTAAAAACTGGAAAAATAACTGAGAGTGTACAATCATAAATGGTCAATTAGAAGAGATCACTCTTCAGCTTATTGTAATTGAAATATCTATATTATTTATTTAGATATAAGCTATATTACTATAAAAATTCTATCCCTGTTTAAGCAAATTATCCTAAATATATATTTACCTTAATATTGCCTATATTTTTAAGAAATCAGGCATATTAATACAAAGTCAAGAACCTTACTACTATTGTTGAACACTATGTCTGTAAATACCTATGTTGTTAAACAAAGAGCTCAAGTCACTTAAAGCTGTAGTTTTACTTTACAATGAAGTAAACATAATTTGTGTCATTACAATTAGTCAATGTACACACCCTGCTTAAAAATTACTAATAATTTAAAACATTGGCTTATAATTATGTAATTTAATCACTTGTTGCTTCTAAATATAAATCATCTGTGTCACTTCACAGTTCTTGTTAATCTCCATTCTAAAGAATCTGCTGGCCCTGCATACTAAGAATCTGAAATAGTTGAATGGTAAAGATGTATCACTTTTTAAAATTATTATTATAGTCTGTAATCGTAGGTCTTTAGTAATTGCCAAACAACCATGGCACAACTACCTTCTCAATAAAATTGTAAGTGTACTATGGAAGTATATAATACATACACAATAGAAGTCAGATAAATATTTATAGCAAAATCGTTAAAAGCATCGTTAATATAAATTCCAGGTCAAGTACATAATGTTATAAGTACTTTAAAATCTCGGAAAATATCACGTACTCCTGCCTATCATACAGTGCACACGCATGGGTAAATTACACTAAAAGTTACATACAAGTTATACCTTAGAGCTGGTCGAATAGATTGTAGAAACAAAATGATGAAATTCCTCCTAGATTATCTTTGAAGCCCCATTTGCTTATTAGGTGTTTTCATTGAAAATATAAATATTTGGGTGCTTTACGCTTCAGACTCCGACATTTCACTTTAATCCTGACCATAAACAACATAGAAAACGACGAAATTATCAAAAATCAAAACACGTAAACGATGCATGGTTTTGACAGAAGGCAAAACCACCAACCAATAAGAACATCGCCCTATCATCCAATAGGAGACGGAGTGCTTCCAATTATCGGGCTGTACTTTCCGCCCCGTGCAAATCAACGCACGCTCCGTAATGTACGGCATAATAAAGCACGACCCGTATTTCGCAACACCAAAATTTGTTGTCTAATTTGTGACATGAAATACGGGCTGTACATTATCGTGTTGTGCTTTCCTGTGCTGTGCATTATTGACACGTTCCTATATTGCACAGCCCGTATTGTACGACACGGAAAACGTGACACAGCCAGGTACATGAATTATTGGGCGTACATTCCGGCCCGTGCAATTTGGTGTCATGGATTATTGTGCTGTACATTAACCGGACCCATAGATCCACATGACATGATCAACCACAGATTATGCTCTCTAATGTTACCAATCACAATCTATATTTTCTTACACATACATTAATGGTTGTGTTACCAATCTATAACAGCATCTTACCCACACTGAGCATGATGCTCCGCTCCAGCTCTTGCGCCTTGTCAGAGGACGGGGTCGCCGTTGGGCACGACCCCCCGACATTGACAGGTGGCAGCTCCTCCGCCACCCTGTCTGGGGCACGCCGCATATCGGCCCGTAATGCGGCCAACTCGCGGCGTACCTCCGCCAACTCCGTTCGCAGCTGGTCATTGTCCGCCTTGTAGCGGTCATTGGCCAGCCGCAGACGGGTCAGCTCCTCCGACGCGGTGCGCTGGTGGAGCTCACCTACCAGCTCCTTAATGGAGGAGGCAGCATCTCGAAGAGCCTTAACATACGTCCCCTTAAGGTTCTTCGAGGTGCTCGCCACTTGGGAGATGACCTCGACGGAACTCATCACTCGAGCTTGCAAGTCCGTCGCCGAGGTCTCATCCACTGCGGTACTCGCAAAAAGGTACAAACAACATTTCTTTGATCGATTTCGGATCGCGCCGACCAGTCCAGTCCCCGCCAATCCGATGCGCCGTGTCACCACTCCGGAGAACCGTATCCAATTGGCCGTTGGACACGCATCCATCTCTACAGCGTGTGATGCGTGTCCGAGGATTTACATCCAACCGGACCTATCCATCTCTAATATGTAATATGTCATTGTTGCTGATCAAATACCGCGCTCAGTTGAGCAACTCATGGGAGATTCTCAAACATATATACCCATATACAACTTCATAAAGACAACATAAGAACAGGCTGCATTGGCTAGATCCCTTTGCCTTCCCCTAAGGGTAAAGAATTAAAGAAAATAAATAAAGAAAATGAAAAATGCCCCGAAAACTTTGTTGCTGGACTCGAAAAATGGAATTGGAATTGGTTGACTTTGTGCGTCAAAGAGAATGTATTTGGAAGCCGCTTGGAAATACAAATTACCACATTCAACAAAAATATCGTGCGTATGCTGAATTTGCTCAGAAGTTGGGACGAGGATTTACAGGTAGTTTCCTTTTAAAATAAATTGATTAATATAATTTTGCTTGTTGTTCATTGTAGCGCAAAAATGTTTAAAGTTTTTTTAGAATTTTATATAGTGTAATAGAAGACTTTATTGCAAAATAACTAAGTCATTGAATGATTTCCAGTCAAATGCCAGTAAGGCTAGCTAACTACAAAATAAATTATTTGTAAAAAAAAAACCTTTTAAATTCCATAAATTACTAAAAGCTCTGAAATTGTTACTGAAAAATAGGACTCTGAAATATCTCTCTATCTACTTGGATAACAAATGGTAGAAATACTAGTTAGACTAGACCTAGTAAATAGAAATTTTTCGTTAAAATCAAATGCTAGTTTTGTGCATTTGCATCCAAAGCTTGCCTTGAAATAAACTGTTTCATTTTTTCTCCTGCCCTAGTTTTGTAGCAAAATTTGTTAAGCCGAGCAAGATATGATTGTGCAGACAACTTTTTTATTAATTTCCATAAAGCCTTATTTGTGTGAATTGTTTAGGGGATTAACACTTAACTGGTTTTGTGGATTTGAGTAAAGTGATCTAAAAAAAAAGGACTCCTTTTGTGGGTTACATTACATTAACATTGAATGTAGTTATTAAATTAAATTAAAAATTATGCCAATTCACTAACACTAATCTTAGCATGACCCCATCCTGCTCAGCCACCATTTCCGGTGGCACTCTGGTGAATGAATCCATTATGTATTTATTTATTTAATAAAAAGTATTTTTATCCCAACAGAACTCCAAGGTAAGTTATAAGATTATTTATGTTCGTATCTATTATGAAAATTCTACTATTTGTGATCAAATCTTTTTACATCATATTCATGCAGGTGTTGGTTTTATTAGAAATTTTTATGTTTTATACAAATACAGGATATAATTGACCCAAATGCTTTGTTAACAACTATCTATATTCACCTCATTTCTCTGTGTGGTTTGTTCAAGTGAAAGGTTTATTTCACTTTTTAAGCTGGTTTTAGTATCATCTTTAAGATAATGATGAATAAATGTTTAGTAAGTAAATGTTCTTTATTCTCAGCACGCTCAGTGAGGGACCGCTGGGTGAATATAAGAAGCACCTTCAACCACAATGTGCGACGAGTGGAGCGCTCCAGAGAAGAAGCTGTTTCACCGGCAGATATTTATACTCCTTGCTGGCCTTTGTGGAAACCATTACAGTTTTTAAAAGACCCATCCATAACAGATAAGTGTGAGGTAAATACAGCAGAATATTATATCTATAACTAAAGTTTATAATTACAACTATACTCTTGTTTAAAAAAAAGGGATACTTATTTATATATTTATTTGTTCTTTGCATATATTTTATGTGCAGGAACCATATCCATAATGGCATTCTCTACCAGCCATTTAGCTATTAGATAAATATAAATATTAACATATGTCAGCATTACATTAAATAACATCTAAATTATTATTTACAGGTACCTATAGATTAAATTAAATAAAATTAAATTTAAAATGTACAGTAAGACATAAATAGCTGCACATATTATAATAATATCCCTACATTGTTGATATATGAAATTTGTATACATAGAAATTAGTAAACATGGAACACACTTTCTTTGTAATATATTATAATATTTGAACATCTTTCAGATAAAAATCCTTCACTTGTTTTTAGGAACCTTTGTTGGGTTCTTTTTAATCTTGTAGAAAAGAGACATTAGATACACTGCCCTGACCGCAGCTTCATAAGGAATATGAAGCTACCTTATGTGTTGGTGTAGTGAGCTTCAATGTAAGAAGGGAGCTGTTTCTTAAGCATGGCGTCTAGTTGACTTATCCTTAAGATAGTCAGAATAGTTGTGTCAAAAAACAGACCATAACACACAGACTAGTCAAAGGTCACATTTCCGCTTTGGGAGCCATTTTTGTTGTTCGATAGACAGAGATTAGTATTAGATAGTAATATTTGGGAAGGTTAGATATGAATCTTAAGCAAATATATGACAGACATTCCAAATAGTTGAGTTGCTCTTCATCAACATCCAAGTAGCAGGAGTCAGTATAATGTACAATTGGAAAGACTAGGCAATAGAGTAACAAAAGTTCAACATTTATGGGTAGGAAATTCTAAATTCTGAATCAAAATACTGAATACATTTAAAGGTTTTACATATAATGAGCTGTTTTATCCAAAAGTTACTTTACATAAATATTGACTCAGGTAAATTATTATATATTTTTTTTATTATAAAAATTTTTAGATTTAAAGCATTTCTCTTCCATTTAGCTGGTTAACATTTTCATAATGCAAAATGATCTACTTATTTTATGGTAAAGGTAAGTAGGTATTATTTTATTTCATATTAAATTATGTTTAGGATATTTTGTACTTTCAGGATATATCCAGAGGAGGAAAATGTATTTTCAACATTCAAGATGGAATTGATGAACCATTGAGTGAACTGTCATATGAAATACGTGAAAGGCCCAGAATAACAGAAATTCCCAAAAGCAAAATAAGTGCAAATACAAAGAAATGTATCAATGTTATTGATAAACTCATTACTGCAATCCAGCCAATAATTAATGTTTCTAAGAGAAATACAGACTGTAGAACATATCAGTACTTTGGTAGTCATGTAAAGGAAAGATTAAATAACATGTCAGAAGTGGATGCAGCCTGTGCCCGCCAGCGGATCCTAGAGCTGTTAGATAAGTGGCCTCACAGTGATGAATTTACTTGATGGCTTTATTGCATTACTCAGCAGAATGATCTGAAAACCTGTTTTAATCGAGTAGCGTAGTGGTTAGCAGCCCTGCCTTATATATTATACTAATACAAGATGTAATATGAAACTGTTAAGATGTATCAAACATGTCTTATATACACAGCAGATGAACAAAATGCTTCTAGATGGAAATGATGATAAAAGACAGGCACAAAAAGATAACATTCATACCCTTCCATGGGGCCTTTGTGACACCATATTTTTATATCTTTATTTATTATAAAAGCATTCATTGTATACACATGTTTAAGTACATCCAAATTGTCATCTACTTTAAATGTTATTGGTATATGTATAATTAGTGATGGATATTATGTATAAATTAAACATTGTGTGACAAGTATCTCAATTGCTTTCTTTTTAAAATACTAAGTTAACTTAGAAAACCCTCAGAAGTACTTCTTGTTTTGAGTAGATTGCACGATGAAGTTTGTCAAGCAATCTCGTAGTCTAGAAGTTCACAGTGTAAAACTAAATCGGCAGGCACGTAAGTTAAGGCATAGCATTCTGTTACCAAATACGATTCGATGTGTAATGTGTGGGCCATCAAATTGCGGTAAAACCAATGTAATGCTCATGTTTTATTCCACGTTAATGGCTTTAAATTTAAAATCATATATTTATATTCGAAAACAGCATATCAATCCAAATATTGTTTTATGAGTGAAGTAATGAAAAAAGTATCTGAGTGTCAGTTTTTTTATTTATAATGAAAATAAAGAGGTTATTCATCCAAACGAAGCCCTTGAAAATTCAGTAATGATATTTGACGATGTTGTCTGCGAGAATCAAGAAAACATTCGTAACAATTTTGTTACCGTTTGCAGACTAAACACGTGTTTTGACTGCTTATTAGCAATTTTACAGTTTTTCCTCAGTTTGTTGTGTTGTTATACTAACCGTGTGCGTCTTTTGTTTCCTGGTGCTGGTAAGTTTTGATACTAACCTTCTTTTGTAGTTTGTATGTTCGGTAACAATGGATAGGGAATCTATCTCGCTCAAACCTCCAGACTCCTCCCAACTGCGAGGAAATGGTCGGAGCTGAGGTTATGGATGAGTCCCATGAGTTGTACACTCAGACGACTTCGACCACAAGTAGGAAACGTCCTAATGACCCAGACTACAATCTGCCATGCCCAAAGAAGACAATAATAGAACCCTTTACTTCCAGTCTCTCTATTCCTACTATTTACACCCACCCAAACCTTCTTGAAAACAAAGTATACTCCAATTTAGATATGGGTCCATTTATAGTACATCTGAGTCTCACCCTTCTACTAGCACATCTCTTAACCCTCTTAATTTTGGTCGGCTCCTATTTACAGCTAATGTTAAAAGTGTTAAAAAAGATGGTGCAAAAAGCATAGGAACAAATAGGATACAGTGGAATTTGACACAACTGAAGCAGCTAATGACTATTACAAATCCCTACTTGCTTTCCCATAAATATCTAGCAAACACCCCAATATGTAACTCGCATGGGCCTCATTAGGGGAATCCCTACTACATGGCACATGGAGGAGGTCGTCCAAGCTATTGCACCCACTGAAAGGTGTGGGAAAATCATTAAGGTCCGAAGGTTGAACCGTAAGACTGTGAGCCCCTCGGGTCCCAACCGGTTCTGTAGTCTTGACATTCTCTGGTCAAACCCTTAGCAAAAAAGTTTTCATTTTTAATACATCCGTTCCTGTTGAAACATATATACTACCAACTATTCAATGCCTGAACTGCTGCAGGTTTGAACATACTAAAACTAAGTGCCGCTCTTAGCCCAGATGCTTCCGCTGTCCTCAACCCCACGCAGGAGATTCCTGCCTAGTCCCTATGGAGAAAATCTCATGTCTACAATGTTCAGGGCCCCATGTGGCAACAGACAAAAACTGCCCAGAGTTTTCACGCCAGAAGGCAATCAAAATAATTATGTCGCAGGATAACTTATCATTCAAGGAAGCATCAGCACAGTATCCGGCTGTAAGGTTGTCATATGGCGACGCGTTGAAAACCTATTCCGCTCCTAAACCATCAAATTCTCCATTAATTGTCCCCAATCAAGCCTATAAAAAGTCAGTTTTTTCTCAACCTAAGTCTAGAGCTTCCCTCTCCCCTGGCTATGACAGGGATGCCCATAGGGCCCTAATTAGTCAATATGAACCCCCTTCACCTAAACCTGGTTGTGCCCTGGGCGACCCCCTACATCAAACAATGATGATAATTTCTTAGATTTAATTGTATCTCTACTTCTTAACATACTCAAGAAATTTAGTGACATACCCTTACCGAACAACGTTGCAAGTCCTCTAGCTAGCCTTATCCTTGACCATGGCCAAGCTGCTCCAATGGAACAGCAGGAGTTTACGTCCTTAGGCCCATGAACTTTAACATTTGGCTCGCCAACATGACTCTTTAGCTTTTGCCATCTGAGTCATGGTTAATCCCTGGCAGCCATTATAGGTTGCCTGGGTATGCCTGTCTCAGGGATGATAGGCGGGATGGTCATGGAGGTGTAGCCATTCTTGTGAAACGTTCACTCCCCTACTCCATTATTCAATTTCCACAACACTCCTTTGAAATTAATCTTATTGCCATCAAAATACTAAACTTTATTTTTATTTCTGTTTACATATCTGATCCTACTATACCCTTACTAGATGAATTCCATTCCCTCTTAGCTAACCTACAACACCCAATAGTTATTCTTGGGGTTTTCAATTGCCATCACCACTTGTGGGGCAGTAAGTGCCCGCAACTTTATGATGCATCCGGCTGGAAGTTGGCAGATGTTATTGATGATTACAACCTGTGTGTCCTCAATGACGGCCACCAAACACGTATTACAGGACCTCATCAAAGACCAAGTGCCGTGCATGTTTCATTTTGCTCTCCTTCCTTAGCTGCTTCCATTTCCTGGTCCTTAGCTAATTCCCTCCATGGTAGTGACCACTTCCCCATAATTTTATCAATCCCAACTTCTTCATCAATATCCAAAAAACTCCCACCGCTCTTGATGTATAAAACTGACAAAGGAGATTGGGCCAACTATGCTGAAGCTACCGACACCCTATGCTCATCGATTCCATCACCCAACCATGATAATGTGCTTGAATGCTATAATGATTTGCTGTCATGTATACAAACTGCCGCTGACATCCACATACCAAAGAAAAAACCCGATGCCAAGCATAGGTCCTGTCCTCCATGGTGGGATTCAGAGTGCTCAGATATAGTTCGACAAAAAAAGACTGCTGAAGCTACTTATTGTGCCTCAATGACTCTCCGGAACTTCTTAAACTTCAAACAAGTTTCGGCTAAAGCCCGTAGAATGTTTAAAAAGAAAAAAAGAGTGTCATGGCAAAAGTTCTGTGAAAGTTTAGCTCCTCGCACACCCCCTTCTGAGGTCCTTAAACCCTAGCCTTGCATCTAATACTTATAACCCTTCTGTGTGGCTAGAGTCCTTTTTTGATAAAATCGCTACCCCCTTTTCCCTTCCAAGGACTTAATTTCAACTCCATACCCCACTCTCACATCAACCAAACCTCTTGATGCTCCTTTCAATATCCAGGAATTGGACTTAGTACTCAGCAACCTACAAGATACTGCCCCAGTTCCAGATGGTATACCCTATTCCTTTCTGGTCAGGTCTGTCTCTCATTTTAAGGAGGTGTTACTAAGTATGAGTTTCCTAACTGGCACTATTCCAGATTCTTGGAAACTCTACCTGGTAATCCCTATCCTGAAGTATAGCAAGAATCCCTCAGACAGTAATTCTTACGGACCAGTCGCTCGCTATGTCTTGTACTATCCTAAAAATTACTGAAGACCTAATTAAAAACCGCCTGGAATGGTTTGTTGAGAACCGTGGCCTTTTAAGCCCCTCCCAATTTGCTTTTCGGAAAGGCATGAGCACCATGGATAGCCTGAGCATCTTCGTCGCTGATTTAAGGCTAGCTCTGACTAGCAATGAATCAGTGGTGGGGGTGTTCTTGGACGTCTCTGCAGCGTACGATAATGTTCAACTCCCAACACTCAGGCAGAAAATGCAACAGCTGAATGTTCCGGCGAGACTGACATATTTCATATACAACCTTCTTGTTTGCAGATCTATCCAAATCCGACATGAACACGCTGATCATTCTACCCGATCTGTTTGGCAGGGGCTCCCTCAGGGCTCAGTCTTAAGCCCTCTGCTATATAATATTTTCACTTCGGATTTGGATAAGTCTGTCAATTGTTTCTGCAACATCCTTCAGTATGCGGACGACATTGCCTTATACCTTAGGGTTGGTGTGATCAAAGATGAAGTCCCTATTCTTAACGATGCCCTTTCTTACCTTGGCAACTGGCTACAAACCCACTGGGCTTTGCTCTTGCTGCACCTAAATGTATAGTATTCACGAGGAAGAGAATCTCCATTTTTCCAAGTTCTCTTTCTCAGGAGAACCTATCCCCTCAGCAAGCGAAGTGAAAATTCTTGGGGTGGTGTTTGATAGCAAACTATCAGGCACTGGTCACCTTAGCTATCTGGCCAAAAGATGTGGACTTTGCATAAACGTGATCCGAGCAATCTCGGATGTCTGGTGGGGGTCGCATCCAAGCACCCAAAAACTCCTTTATAACGCCTTGATTAGGAGTGTAATTGACAACGGCTCATTCCTACTTGAGCCATGTAAAAAATCAGGTTTATTAACCATTTACAAAATCCAAAGCCAATGTCTGCGGATCATCTTGGGTGCAATGACACCATCACCAATCAAAGCGATGCAAGTCGAGTGCTGTGAACCTCCTCTCCAGCTCAGAAGACAATTCCTGTCAGACAGGTTCTTGGCAAGAACCCTTAAATTCTCTTCCCATCCAATACACCTTAAATTCTCTTCTCTTAAGTCCTCCATCCCCAACTCTAGCTACTAGGATAACAAAACGTCCCCTTGCCTTGTACAAAGCCACTACAATCTGGACATTTCACCTACCCCCATATTCCAATGTAAACATAATTTTGTTTATATGAATCCCTCCCCTATCTATGAATCACTCTCATCATAATCATCATAATCCCTGTGAATCACTCATATTTACTCCCAATATAGTTCCTGATTTTGGGGTGACCAAAAATGACCCACAACCCAATACCACCTTTATAAGCATTGTGGAAGAAAGATGGATGGATTGGACTCAGATCTACACAGATGCCTCAAAATTCTCCAGTGTAGGGTGTGTTGGGTCAGCTGTGTGGATCCCAAAATACTCAGTTCTTCTCTCATATAAATGTCCGCCTCAATCTTCTGGCGTTACTGGGGAGTCAATCGCACTTTTGGAGGCTGTCAGATATGTGAGTGACAACCAACTTAATAACTCAATAATACTCTCGGACTGCCTTAGCTGTGTGCTTGCCCTAAACTCCAATCCTTTTAAAGCTGGCTCGAAACTGCCCGTTATACTACAGATCAGGTATCTACTTTACTAATGTTACACCCACAATATGATTGTTGCAATAGCTTGGATACCTGGCCATGTTCATGTTCATGTGGCCATTACAGGAAACTGCGTGTTTGACAACTTTGCCAAAGATTCCATTCAAATCGGTTTATTAGCCCAATATAAGTGTTTTGCCCAAGACCTTGGTACTCTGGCTAAAAAACGTCTGAATGTGACATGAAATTCTGATTGGAACCGGACCAGGAAACTGGTAGGTAAACACCATGGGGATGTCCAACTTGCAGTTACCAACAAACCTTGGTTCTCCAAATATAAAAACCTAGGTAAAAGATCAACATCAACAATTTGTAGGCTCAGACTGGGTCACTGCTGTAGTCCTGAATTTCTGTATAAGATAGGGGTGCGGAACTCCGCACTCTGTGACTGTGGTCTAGAAATTGGTACAATAGACCACATCTTTTTCAACTGTCCCCTCCGTCCCACCTCATTATATGATATCCTTCCACCACATATTCCCAGGCCTACTAATAAAAAAACATTAGTATCTATTCTCAACCACCAAATTTGGAAATCCCTTACTAATTATATCCTCCAGTAAATTAGTAAATGTCGTAGTTTACACTAACCATAAGTACTTTGTATTAATAGTTTTTAAGTGAACTAACAGGTTTTGGTTTTTGTTTAGTGAGTCTGTTGTGTCCTGCTCTGAGGAACCCATCGTCATTCAATAACCGTGGCTCTTCCAATACCTGACACTGGCAGTAATAGTCTGTCGAGTCGTAACGACTGCTGATTGCCATATATTACAAGAATAGAATAGAATATAATTACTTTGCTCTGGGTAGACATAGACTAATTGCTTGTTTTTATTTGTCTCAAACTTACTCCAAAATACCTATGCAGCTTTTACACGATAATGTTAATCTATTAATTATATTCAAACAAGATGATACTAATTTGAAGCATATATATATAATGAGCATGTTATGTAGATATAATTGGCAAAAATTTAAAAAAATATGTTCTGTAAAATGGCAGAATAATTTTAATTTCTTGGTAATTAATACAGACTGTAAATAATGGAAGGTATAGACAAAATTTTGGTACCTTCATAAATTTTGAGTAATTATCATCTAAATAATATATTTAATTTTTTCAAAGAAATACTTCATTTGAATTTAAGTGACCGTGAGTAGTAGTTGTTTTTACTTTGAAGAATATGGATGATGAAATTAAAAAGCAGTTGATAATCTCAGTTACTAATAATAGGTCTTTACCTATGAAACTGCCGTTTTGCCGTACTGGCCATTTCAAATGAAAATATTTTTTTTTTTGGCTGATAATTCTAATTTCAAATTAATTTTATTTGACAAACATGGAATTCTTTTTCTAAAATCGTCATTTGTTTAATAGTTAGTGTTTTGTTTTCAACGCATTCGAACATTTTTCGTCATCATGGATAAGTTAAAAATTCTAGTAATTTTGGAGTATGAGTACCGTCGTGGCAGCAAAGCGGCACAAGCGGCACGCAACATCAACGACGTTTACGGAGCGAACACTACAAACGAACGCACCACCCGTTATTGGTTTACCCGCTTCCGTTCTGGAAATTTTGACCTGAAAAATGAACCCCGTGGTCGTCCGAAAACTTTGGTCGACAATGACGAATTAAAGGCAATTGTGGAAGCTGATGAAACTCAATCCACGGCTGAATTAGCAGCAGCTTTCGACGTTAGCATCAAAACAATATTGGTCCATTTGCGTCAAATTGGCAAGGTAAAAAAGCTTGACAAATGGGTACCCCACGAACTCAATGACCGCCAGCGCGAAGTACGCGTGGAGACGTGCCTTGCACTGCTCAGCAGGCATACAAATGAAGGAATTCTGAACCGCATTGTTACTTGTGACGAGAAATGGATCCTGTTTGACAATCGTAAGCGCTCAGCAAGTTGGTTGGACCCTGGTTCAGCACCCAAACAATGCCCTAAACGAAAACTTACCCCTAGAAAAGTGATGGTCACTGTTTGGTGGTCTAACGCGGGTGTAATTCATCACAGCTTCTTGCCAAACGGGACAAGCATTACTGCAGATGTGTACTGTGAAGAACTGAACACAATGATGGAGAAGCTCGCGCGTCTCCAACCAGCTTTGGTCAATCGTTCGGCTCCACTGCTCCTGCACGACAACGCGCGACCTCATACTGCACAGCAGACGGTCTCCAAGCTACAAGAGTTGGGGTTGGAAGTTCTCCGTCATCCGCCGTACTCACCAGACCTTGCGCCTACAGACTTCTACTTTTTCCAGAATTTGGATAACTTCTTGGCGGGAAAAAAATTCAATACCCGAGAGGCAGTACAAAATGCCTTTGAAGAATTTGTTGCCTCCCGTCCAGCTGATTTCTTCAAGAAAGGCATCAATAAGCTACCAATGCGTTGGCAAAGATGCATTGATTGCATGGGTGATTATTTTTATTAATAGAAATAAAAAATATATAAAAAAAATTACGCTTCATTTATTTCGAGAAAAACGGCAATTTCATAGGTAAAGACCTAATATAAAACATAAATTGAAAATGTTTTGTGATGAAGAAGATGCTGATAACCTTCAGTATAAAAAGTTATTCAAACCGATCATTGATGCAATAGAAAAAAATATAAAAGTTAATCAAAACAAGAAAAAGTTAAATGAAATAAAAAACTTGGCACCAGATGGTAGTTCAAAAGAAATTGAAGGTTGAAATTGGGGCGCCTGGAGCTCTTGTGATCCAGAAGCCCCAATTTCTACCTACTGGTAAACGCAGGAAGCTGGTCCTTTAGGCCAGTCATTATGCTGTATAGCAGTGTTTCTGCCTCGACAAATAAGTTGTAAAAATTTTATTTCGAAGCAAAACGTCCATCGTATATCTCCGGCTCTAAACGGACAAAAACAATTTTATTTATGAAAATAAATAGTTTAAAATTCATACTAACCGAAAAGTTAATGTACGCAGTACCTACTGGAAAAAAGAAATCAATAATACATTAACTACAAAAAAAAATTTTATTTGTACAGGTATGCGTTTTAACAAATGTTGGATTATAATAGGTACAGTTCAATCCATATCTAACCTAGAAGGTGTGTACAATACTTGTAGAAAATGTTGCACATAAGTATACTAAAATTTAAATATCAATTTACCAAATTAACGTCATTTACATGATATCCAATCATTTGACAAATAACAAATTTTCATTTCAAAAATTATACTTGATAAATTTGTCATTTTACAAACTATTGTTTAATAAACTACTCATCAGACAAAATATTTACTAGAAAAAATTTCATTGCGCCAAAACATCATTTCACAAATTGATTATTTTTTTAAACGGGTACCATTTGAACGGCCCCCAAAAATATTTTTAAGACACTCAGCTTAAGTACCAAATAAAATAAATAACTCAAAAAATATAAAAGTTTTTCATAAAAAGGGTCCTAAAGTATATGATATAATAGTCCAAAAGAAATAAGCACACAATAGAATAATTGCACGTTTTGTACAAATATTATTTTTGCTACTCAAAATGGATAAATGCTCACTAAATGTTAGATTACACTGCGCTACTGAACTTTCAATTAAAAAATCGCTATGTATGTAAGTTTAAAAGTATACAGGCATACGATGTACATTAATTCGAACGTTCAATGTGTGTGTGAGTGACTTTCAAGTGGGTTAGATTAGTTTTGTAT
This sequence comes from Marasmarcha lunaedactyla, assembly GCA_923062675.1. NCBI lineage: Eukaryota > Metazoa > Arthropoda > Insecta > Lepidoptera > Pterophoridae > Marasmarcha > Marasmarcha lunaedactyla. The sequence continues at coordinate 308,292 of OV281358.1, forward strand.
GTAGTTAATACACGCGCGAGCCGAGCGAGCGTGGTACGGGTGCACCCGGCGGAGCGCCAGGACCAAATTTATTTATTTATTATTATGGCATACACAACAGGTTAATGTCATATCTTAAACTTAATAAAAACTAGATTATTATTATTGAAACTAGATATAAACCCAAAAGCGTGTACATACAGCATGATTAAAAGTTATCGCGCTAATAAGTAGACTGAAAAGTAAAGAATAGATAATAAACAATGTCTATTACCTTAAATACTATAAAACATAAAATGAAGTCGGTAAGTTCAGCTGAGGATATTTTTCACTATATATCTAAACATAATATGTTTATATATGAATATATCAAACTCATCGTGTTCCACTAATAATTCGTTATATGAACGACACATTCGAACTATGGGGTTATAAAAAGAAATGTTGTTTTTATATAACTCCAGAGTAAATAGGTTTTTCCTGTTTCGCTTTAGAAGTGTTGGGTTAAAATTAATTAATTTCAGAATATTTGGGGCATCAAATTCAGAATGAACGATTTTGTGCAGGTGAAGGAGATCCAGTTGCCTGCGACGCGTTTCTAGGGAAGTGACATTGAAGTGACGTCGCCTATCTGCGTAGGAAGTAAGCTTACGACCTAAGCCCGAACGGTATGCTGCAATTTTGAGACATTTCTTTTGGACACTTTCGATTTTATCCGAGTGAACAGCATAGTTAGGAGACCATACTACACATCCATACTCAAGACGGCTTCGGACTAGACTATTGAAAAGATAAATCAAGCAACTGGGGTTTTTGAAGTGTACTGTGGATCTGGCAATAAACCCTAAGGTTTGCAGACATTTCATTGTGATGTTCTCATAGTGCTCCTTAAAGGACAATTGCTCATCAAATATGACTCCTAAATCCGCGATAGTTTAGGTTCGTTGAAGACTATGATGGCTTAATTTATAGTTAAAGCTTATTTTATTTTTCTTCTTTTTTGTGAAGGATATAATTTGACATTTTTTAGGATTTAAAAGCATTCGATTTTGCAGGCACCAGGTTGTCAGTATAGCAAGGTCACTTTGAAGGATTTGACAATCATTTTCATTGCGAATTTCATAAAATATTTTCAAATCGTCTGCATACAAAAGGCATGGGCAATGAAGCCGACTGAGATCATCGATAAAACAAAGAAAGATCAAAGGCCCAAGATGAGACCCCTGAGGCACACCCGACGTAACAGTAACTGGAGCAGATACGTAGATATGAGGAAATCCATTTAAGGAGGTTACCATGAAGCCCGTACCGCAAATTGAGCTTCCGACAGAGCAGGTGATGATTTACCTTGTCAAAGGCTTTGGTGAAATCAGTGTAGATGGAACCCACCTGACCACCGCTGGCAAACACTCTACAAAGAAAGTTTTTGTATTCTAACAAATTAGTGACTGTAGATCTGCGTCTTGTAAATCCATGTTGATTTTGAGAAAGCAAAGGGCTAACGTGGTTGTATAAGTAGTCATACACAACACTCTCGAATAGCTTTGGAATAGCTGAAAGGATACTTATGGGCCTATAATTGGAACAGTCTGATTTATCACCTGATTTGAAAATAGGAGTGACATGTGCAGTTTTCCAGATTGTGGGAAAGGTGCCCTGTTGAAGAGATAAGTTAAATATTATCGTCAGAGGTAAACTAAGTTCTTGAGCACATTCCTTCAGAAATTTAGGCGGTGTACCGTCTGGTTCTGCACCCTTATTTGAATCCAAAGCTTTTAACTTTTTTAGAACGTCCACTTGAGACAGGATAAGACTGGAAATACAAGAATCCGACGCCGAAAAGTTGTCATCATCTAACAATGGTTGAGTGTTGGACTCAAATACTGAACTGAAAAAGGATGAAAAAAGTTCACTGACACTTTCACCATCAGAAGCCGTTCTTTCTTCATATTTCATAAACTGAGGAATGTCTTTGGTGCCTTTTCTACTGTGAATGAATTTCCAAAATGATTTTAAGTTGTCCCTTAGACTCGCCTCGACAGACGTAATATACCGCTTGTAACATTCGTGTATCATGTTCTTACAAGTCGTACGAAGAGATGCAAACGAATCGTAATCTTTTGGGTTACCATATTTTTTATACTTTTTGTGAAATTTTAGTTTTTGTTAAGACTATTAACTAACTGAGGCGAGTACCAATCTGGATAGTCGTCAATAGTGCTGGTTTTTTTGTAAGGAGCAAATTTTTCAAGCAGTGAATTTAATTCCAAGTATAACATATCTACAGCGTCGTTGACATCGTTGCAAGACAATAATATGGTAGGCCAATCTATTGCTGCTAATCCTAGCCTGATTTCCCCATAATTACATTTGTTAAAGTTAAATATTTTTGATTGATTTTTCTTCAAAGATGGTAACGTTTTGATTTTTTCGAATTTTATGCACAATGGTGGATGGTGGTCGTCTATACACGATAAGGGTTGCACATTAGTCACTGATATGCCAGGCGCGTCACAAAGTATTAAATCAAGGAGTCTGCCATTCTTATTTGGGATGTGGTTATATTGAGAGAGTTCACATAGTGCCAAAGTACTCAGTAAAAGTGATGACCTAGCATCATTAGGCGTATTAGGTACCATAGCAAGCCCACCCCGCTTCCAGGAAATGCTAGGGATATTAAAGTCACCAATGATCATGTTGACAGAATTTTTTGGTATATTCGATAATATATTTTGACAGTTTAAATAGAAACATTTGTGATAATTCATTGGCAAATCTGGTGGTAAGTAGCATACACACATATTAATATTATGAGAAAAACAATAATTAGGTTTTATATTGCACTCTCCCATGACATGTTACGGATTGCATTATATTTCTTTTTAACAACTAATAAAACTCCTCCTCCTTCTTTTTTATTTATACAAGAAGTTTCGCGATCCCTACGAAATACATTGTATCTTTGATCAAACAATTCGGTATCAAAAAAACCCGAGTTAATATTTGTTTCTGTAATACAAATTATGTCATAATCAAAATTTAATATAGAAAGAAATAGCTCAGTAGTTTTAGTTTTAATCCTATTGACATTTTGGTAATAAATCTCCATAATCAATGACAGTTAATAAACCAAGTATGTTTACAAGAAAGAAAGTTTAAGAAAAAAAAGGAAAATATAATAAATTAAATTAAATAAAATATTTTAAGTCAACTTATCTAGGCATGCCTGGTTCTTAATGACAAATGCTGGCGATGACTCATTCCTGCGGACATAAATACGGCCGAACTTAACCCACACGTAGCTGTATTGTCGCTTCTTGGCAACCTTCCTGGCTGCCGCATGTAGACTCTTGCGTTCAGGGGCTAAGTGTTCTGCCAAGTAAATTTTTTGCTTATCTCCGGCGATGTCAAGGTGGCTCGTATTCAGATGATCCGATTTAAGTGACTTATTGAATCTTTCAAAGGAGGACAATAAGTGATCGCGATGACGCTCCGAGGGCAGTGTTACGATGATGTTATGTGGCCGCTTAGACGAAGGGTCGATTTTCGCAATTCTGCGCACCGCACAGAGGTCACTTTCTGTAAGAGGAGCCTTTATGATCTGACACATTTTCTTCACTATTGCTGGAAGGTTCTCATTTTGTTTTTCAGGGAGCATTTGCAGTTCCACGTTATGGCTTCTTGAAAATTTCTCTAGTGAAATCAACCGTCGCTTAAGGTCTCTCATTTCAGACTGTACATTTATTTTTTCAGATTCAAATGACGCAATTTTACTGTTGACAGCTTGGAATTCCTTTTTTAGGTCTTTCTGCTCCGATACTATAAAATCTGTGGTCTGTGTAAACTCCGTCCTTAAATTATCAATAGCATTGTTAATTTCTTTTTTAACCATTGTATTTATGTCATTAATAGTTGACAATCTAAGAGAATCCAGTTTAGAATCAAGCAACTGACCAAACTGTTCATAAGAAATTGACCCCGACGGAGAGGATTTTTCAGTCAGCACCACTCGACTAGGCTTACTTGACTTCGCCGAGTCCGCAGGGTTGCAATCGTTGCTGGTTTCGGTGTTGGTTATCAGCAAGTTCTCACAAGACATATCTGCCGATTCCCGTACCTCTTCGAACTGGTTCCTCACTGGCGTGCTGTCGTTTCGTCGTCTAGTAACATTTGCACAAGAGTGGCATTTCCAAGACCGTTTGAGCTCAGCACAGTTCTTCGTAAAATAAGCTTGAGAAATATTTAAGCAAGCAAAGTGAAATGCGCTTCGACATGCCACACAAATAAGCTTTTCTTTAAAATCAATTGAATTTTTACAGGCTAAGCACAGCATTTTTGTGCAAAGATAGGTAGCGAAATATCTTACCAGACAAGTAAAGGATCAAACAGCTGGCAGCGCAGCGATAATTATATCGCAAGGAACGGATGAAATGTTACTTTATAAACAATGTCCGTTCGCCGAATTTTAATAAAATAATAAATTATAATAATAATAATAATAAATAAAAATTAAGTACTATTTCCAGCTTTTCCAGACAAGCGACTTTGGTTCAAATAAAGACAAAATACACGATCATCGGAATTCCATACTTCGCTATAGTGAACTTTCGAACTAATGTACATCGTACTTCTGTACTTTTAAACTTAAGTTCAGTAGTGGAGTCGTTAGAGGGTCAATCGATCGAATTAGTTTTTTAGCACAGGAAAAATTTAAGAAATTAGAGCTAGTGACATAAAATATTGGTAACATCTATTTAGTGACAATGTTTAATATTTGGTCTGACATTAATTTTTAAAGGCGTTCATATTGTAACGAGTAGTCAAGCGGATCGGTTGTTGTTGTGGAGACGAGTAAAACAGTAATGCAGGATGTATTGGAATGGATATTTATTTTTTTTTTTTTTGGTTCCCCTCCACGGGAAGGGCAGTAGGACATAAAAAATGCTCTGACGCATACTCCGCGCGCGCGATCGAAGTTATGTGGGACTCGTCCCGACGCCTACCAGAACCATACCCACTAAAAAACCACCTGTCGGCTCGTGCATTTTTGCCACTCAGCCTTCATCTGAGCGACGGCCAATTGGAGAAGAGGCCGCGCCAGCGGGGCCCTTAAGGGGTCACCCGCTGAGATTTACATAGCACTGAAGGTGCTCAAAAATGAAAAGTAAATAATAACATTAAAAATGAAAAGTAAATAAAAAACATTAAAAATGAAAAGTAAAATTGCATTAATTCGGATTTACGTTAGAATTAGAATTTACGTTAGAGTTAGGATTTGCGGCCTGAAGGGCCTCGAGAGCTAAAGTTAACTGCGTAGGTTCGCCCGTGTGCGCGTTTCTCGGCCTAGCGACTTTGAATTTCGAATCTAACACAGGAGCAGTATATGAGACTGAATCTCGAACAAGATGATTGGGATGGGATTCGGCGCGTTTGAAGAACGATTCTGAGAGTGTCTTGAGGTGCTGTTGCACTGTAGGTAGTTCAAGATCTCTGTGCAGGTCCGCGTTGCGCACATACCAAGGTGCGTCTGTGGCCCTGCGGCAGAAGAGATTTTGAACCACCTGCAGCTTATACAGGACGGAGGGATTGGCGTGGGCAAAGACTGGCGAAGCATATGACATGACGGGTCTAACGCAGACCTTATAAAGCGTACGTTTATTTCTAAAAGACATTTTACTTTTTCTACCTATCATACTATTTAAGCGGCTTAAGTAGAAACGCGCGAGTTTCGTTACTCTATCGACGTGTGGCTTGAAAGAAAGCGTCTGATCTAAGGTGACGCCTAAGTTTTTGATACTGCGCTTCCAGGGGATGGGAATACCTAACATTCGAATGTGGGGATCGTTGCGGCGATTACGACGTTTGTGGTCGAATAGAATGGCAGAACTCTTTTCTGGGTTGACATCGATACGCCATTTTTGAAACCAAACACCGAGGGCGTTTACGGCCTTTTGGAGTCTGGTGATGTTATACGGGATCCTTTGACCTTTAGTGTAAAGGGCGGTATCGTCTGCAAAGAGGGCGAGTTCGAAACCTTTCGGCGGGATGGGCATGTCATTAGTGTACACGGTGTACAGCAGAGGGGCGAGGACTGAGCCTTGCGGGACTCCAGCCTTTAAGGGACGAGGCGCGGAGAGCGTGCCTTCATGTTTGAATCGAAACGTACGGTCTTTAAGAAACGACGCGATTAATCTGACAAGGCGAACCGGTAAGCCTGTTTTATAGAGTTTAAAAACGAGACCGCTGTGCCAGACTTTGTCGAATGCCTTGGCTACGTCAAAGAGAACCGCGATAGATTTTTTACGATGCGGATAGAATCCTTCGAGAATGTACTCGACGATTCGATGGACTTGCTGAGGGCAGGAGTGCTTAGCGCGAAAGCCGAACTGGTGGGGAATAATGAGAGGGTCGCCATCCGTTGGAAACAGATGGTTCCGCATTCGAGAGAGTATGACTCTTTAGAGAAGTTTAGACATTGCCTTGAGGAGGCTGATGGGTCTGTGATTAGCCGGGATGTTCAGAGGTTTACCCGGCTTGGGAATGCCTATGACTGTCGCTTCTTTTCAGGCTTTTGGAAAGTAGCTATGGTCGAAGCAGGCATTGAAGATGATAGCTAACAAGGTAAGCACCTGCTGTGGCAGGTGCTTAAGTGCGTGGTTGGAAATTCCATCCGCACCCGGAGCCTTTTTGGACTTTTGCTTTCTAATGAGAAGCAAGATTTCATCATTAGAGACTGTGGCGGGGTCGTCGGTGATGGGGAGAGATTCTCTGCGGAGAACTTCGTCCTCCACCGCCTGGATGTGGGAGGGATCCGCGGGTTGCGTGCTGGGCGAACATTGTGCCGCTATGCTGTCGGCGAAGCATTCGGCTTTCTCTTCGACTTCGAAGGCAATGGAGCCGTCGGGACGAGTGAGAGGAGGAACGTGAGAGGCGGTGTCTACGCGTGGAGCTCGGGCCATTCGATAATACGCTTGGTGGGACGGGGAGATATTCTCCGTGAGATCGTTAAACTGAGTGTCACGGAGTTCCGCGAGGCGAGACCTAACTTTACGTTGAAGCTGATTCGCAGCTGTTCTATATGCGGGCGTGGGATATTTCTTGGCTCTCCGGAGAGCCGCGTTCTTAGCTTTAATGAGATTGCTAACGGCTAAGGGAAGCGCGGGTTTGCCTTGCTTAGCAATGATTACGTTGTCGCTGATGGCTGAGTTGATAGCATCAGTGAGATTATCGACTATCGAATCTATTTTAATCGGGCTGTCTAATTGGTCGGGCGAATTCGCGAGCGGAGAGTTCGGTGCCTCTAAAGCTGAAACTAACGTATTTTTAAAGCCTTTCCAGTTGGTAAAGGTCTTAGGAGATGTGACGTTATCGTTAGGCGCGCCTAGCACGAGGGAGACGGGGCGATGGTCGGAGCCTAGGTCATCGAGCGGTTCGATGGACCTGAGATCAAGATTGATTCGCTTGATAATTGCAAAGTCGAGGATGTCAGGAGAATAGGTCGGGTTGTTGGGATAGTGAGTGGGAGTGATGGGGGATATGACGTCTAAGTCAAGGGAGTTAGTGATGTCGAGGAGAGCGATACCGCTGGTGTTGGTCGATAGGCACGTCCAGTCAGTATGTTTGAAGTTTGAAACCGCGGTCCAGCGCGCTTTTTCACGCAGGAAGACGGGCGGAGGGAGCTGAGGTTTCGGCGGGACGGGAGCGCAGCACGTCGCTGGCTTCGATGGGACCGACGGAGGCGCGGTTACTTCGAGCGATTTTAACGGCGCGGGGGCTGGTGTTGAAGACACCGGGGAGGGCTCGGGTATTGATGATACCGAAGCTTTCTTCGAGCGCTTGGCGACAAGTTGAAACGCGGGCTCAGGAGAGCCGGTTAAGGTGACGGCATCTGACGACGTATCAGACGCGGGTTCGGAGTCGCTCCCGGGAGCGGTACGCTTGCGACGCGACGCGTGAGAGGATGCGACCGATTCGCAGTCCATCTCGGACGAGGCGGGAGACGAGGAAGAGCTGTAGACCTGAGGGGTCTCGACGTTGGAGGCCTGAGGGGCCGGGTTTGAGGCCTGAGGGGCCGGGGTTGAGGCCTGAGGGGCCGGGGACGCGATTGATGCCTGCAAGGCCTGCGTTATGATGTCTTTCGGGATGTAGACGCCTACCGCAGCAAGCGCCTGGGTGAACGCGTTAATAACGCTTAGCGGATCCATTAGGGAGGGTTGGGACAGTAATAATATATAAAAGTATAATAAAAGATGCCTAGTTCCTAAAAACCTAGCAAAATCCTAGCGGCTAACCTCCCTACCAGCGGTAGGGGGGCTGGGGAGGAAAACTTAAAACTAACAGTAGTACGCTGAAGGCCGCTACCTAGAAACCTAAAAAAGGGTACGCAGGTAAAGAGTTGACCGCGTTAGGGTCAACCTTTACCGACAGAAAGGACAAATACACACGAAAACACACAGATATGATAAAAATAAATATGAAAAATAGAAGAAAAATAAATAAAATAAAAATAAAAAGGACTGGTTCAGTACAAATTGCCTCCCGTCCAGCTGATTTCTTCAAGAAAGGCATCAATAAGCTACCAATGCGTTGGCAAAGATGCATTGATTGCATGGGTGATTATTTTGATTAATAGAATTAAAAAAAGTATAAAAAAAATTACGCTTCATTTATTTCGTGAAAAACGGCAATTTCATAGGTAAAGACCTAATATAATGTATTTAGGTACATTTACATTTACATATACAAGCCTTTTTAAACTAAGCATGCATATGACGTACGCTCCGCTGCGTTCCCCTTGCTGTCTGCCTGGTACAGGTTCAATTAGCTACCTGGGTTAGGTTAGGTTTGTAAGTTTCTTCTAGAGTTCATGTTACGTGTTTTAGTCTAGTTGATTTAAGGGTAACTGACTTCTGGATGGAATTTTATAACAAAATCTCATACAAGCGTTTTGAACGCGCTGTATTAATTTTTTTGTTCTGTCTACAACGTGTAAATGGATTAACCCAAAACCAGAAAGTAGTTTGCTCAGAATCGTATTGCGAATCGATCGCACCATGTTTTAATATAGGTTATACTTTTCCATATTTATTGGCCCATGTCTAAACTATTTATACTACAACATTTCTTGCTAGCGCCCGGCCGCCCATAACTAGTTAGCATCGAACGAACGACACCGACTGACAATACAATCTGGCACGCACCGAGTGATTACCGACCGCCATGCTAAAAATAAACCTTATTATTATAAAGTTAAAGAACAAGCCGCCCGCGTCCGCGCATCCCACGCCGATCGCCTGTGTTCGCACCTCCGAGAGCGAAGCTCCGCCGGCGCCGGTCAGTCTCCGCGCGAACTTCGTCTTGGAAGGTATCGTCCTTTCGGTTCCGATCGACGCGCTGCTGCAGGCGCCACCACTTTCACAATGCCTTTGCACAATTATTGTACACAAGTGTGCAATACACTGAAATGGTGAGAACGCTCGCGCGATGTAACGACAACGTGAGTTTGGCAGTGCGACAATTTCGTGAGCAATTCGGTGTTTCCGTCTGCAACGAGACAATGTTAGCAGCCACTGAAAGGCTTAGAGACAGTGGAAGTTTTTTTCCTCTTACCGGAATGGACAGAGGCGACGACCCCTTTGACGTACGGATTCAAGAAAGGATATTGGAGTATTTCCATGAGAACCCAGAATCCAGTACACGTGAAGTATTCAGAATTTTCGGCTGTAGTCACGCCTACGTTTGGAGAGTTTTACAAGACGACGGACAGCACCCTTACCACTTTCGTCGCTGTCAAGAATTGAACTCTCAGGATCTGGCTCCGCGTGTTGCATTCTGCGAGTGGTATTTAGCGAATGAACATAAGAATATTCTTTTTACTGATGAGTGCACGTTTACGTGTTCAATCAACATAACAGGCACATATGGAGTCATGTTAACACCTACGCATCAGTAGAGAATTCCTACCAACATAGGTTTTCTCTAAATGTATGGGCAGGTGTTCTGGGACTATACATAGTCGGCCCCGTATTCTTAGAACGTTTAAATGGAGAAACGTACTTAAGTTTCCTCAGAGAAACATTGAGTCAGTTACTTAACGACGTGTCTCTGTATCTGTTACGGGACCTGATGTTTCAGCACGACGGAGCTCCAGCGCACTTCCAGTGGACTGTTCGTAGGTACCTCGACGCGGAATACGGGGAAAACTGGATCGGAAGTGGTGGACCTGTGCAGTGGCCTGCCAGGTCGCCGGATTTAACTCCACTAGACTATTTTGTGTGGGGTAGAGTCAAAACAATTGTTTATGACAGTGGACATAGTGCCAGAAGCGTTAGTGAATTACGCGAGGCCATTGTGAGTGCTTTTGAAATAGTGAAAACAGACACATTTCAGTGCTAAACAAACTAAAAAAACACCAAAGAAAGCGCGCGAGACTGTGCTTGTAGCAAAGTGGTCGACATTTTGAACAACTTTTAACTAGCCGCCAAAATTGGACTTCTAATAATTAATTTTGTAAGTACCTAAGTAGTTATAAGTGTACATAACAATCAGTGTAAAAAATTTGATTCAATACTTTTAAATACGCCAACTTGTTTGTACCTGTAATATTTTTTTTTATTACAAGTTAAACATTTGTTTCTTTACAAACGTACTAGGTACTAGGTCAAATTAACATGACACCTGCGTAGTAGCGATAGCGTGTCTGCGCTTTAAAACTTTCGAGTTAAGGTGTTTTGATATAATGCCGCGGCCGACGCATAAGGCTCCCCTGGATTTGTAAGCGGCGGCTGTTGTTGTTGTTGTTAAACGGTTATTGGATTTTTTTGAGTTCTCGTTATTATTGTTACATTTAGAGGTTTTCTTCAAACTATTGGATTTTTTTACATTCAACAAAATGGTTTGAAAAATGAGAATTTTAAAACTTGATATGCAAAAAACTTTTGTTACGACGGTACGAGTTACGAGGTACTTAATAACTACCAATTATGTAACCGATTTAATAATATCACTTTAAACATGCTTTAAACAGTAAAAATTATAATTTTCGTAATTAAAATAAATTAGGTACCTACTAAAAAACTTTAGCACACTCAACAAGGGTCATTTGAACCAGGTGTCAGTTTATTTTTATTTTATTTTTTTGTTTATTTGGGAAACAAACAGAACAATGCACTTTAAATACAACAATATTCTCTAAATAATTCACAATCCAGTAAAGTTTTCTCTAATAGAATTTACAATTTTTGGTTAATTTAGAATATAGAATACCAACAAATTACACAGTTAGATAATTTGGATTTTATAATGTACTGAATTTAAATTAACACAATTAAACGAGGATTATTAAAGCAAATTAAATTATTTCTTTACATTTACAAAATAAATAAATACGGATAGGTAGTGTAAAAATGCTATTTAATTACTTCTTGAGGACTTGTAACGTTTCTCTAATGCTACGCTTAAATTGATTTAGAGAGAGATTGAACACATCTAAGTCACTGAACAGTTTATTGTTTGAATTACAAGATCTGTAGATAAATGAATTTGTTGCATAATTCGTACGCATTGTGGGTGGCTGAAAAGCATGAATTCTTCTTGAATTGGTGCGGCAACAACGAAAATTAATCTGCTCTAAAAGATATGGTGAATCGATAAGGTTGTTAATAATTTTGAAAAGAAATATTTGGTCGCGAGCTGTCAGTCTGTCCTCCAGGGAAGTTAATACTATTGTTGATGGTTGCCCTAAAAGTAAAGTTCTATAATTGAAATGTTTAATAAATTTGTTTTGAATTTTTTCTATTTCATTTATATAAACTTTATACTGCGGATTCCAAGCGACGGAGGCATACTCTAGAATAGACCGAACAAAGCAGTTATAAAGCATCACTAAGGTAGAAACATTTTTAAAGTCTATGCTAACTCTCAGTACGAAGCCCAGCATGCGAAAAGCCTTTCTAACGATTGAATTTATATGATAATCTAAAACAAGCTTACAATCCAGATAAACACCAAGGTCTTTCACCAAAGAAACTCTTTGAAGTGTTTGATTCTGTAATCTATATGGATACATAATCGGTTGTTTTTTTCGGGAAAATGAAATTACACTACATTTAGAAACATTTAAAAGTAGCATGTTATTACAACAATAGAGGCTTAGTGAATTTAAGTCGTCATGTTTAATATGACCGAGTATGCAGTACCTAATAATTTAAATCGATATTATGTGACATACTGTTACAAATAGGTTGCCAGTCCAAAGCCTGGGAAAGTGTGTTGGAAAGTTTTGAAATTGCTTTTGAAGTTTTTTTTGGGCCATAGTTAGGCCAAGGTTTAGTTCTTACAGTTCACTCAAAATAACTTGGCCGGTGTAAAGTGAACGTCTGTTAAACTGCTGAATAGTAGTCAGCTGTACCGGCGCTGCGCTGTGCGACGAGACGCGGAGTACCTACGCCGTAGAGCTCGAAACTTCATAGAAAGGTCACCTCCGATCTAATGTTGAATAACTTTTAAGATATTATATATTTCGGCGCAATTTATATTTTAATCATATTATTACTTATTTTTTTAAATGAGGTGTATCAGGATTTAAGTTAATTCATTTACACGTTGTATAAGCCTTGGTCCATATCATAGAGTATCAGCGAAGTGCAGCTTAGAGAGCACCAGCGATTCAACTAAGGTTGTGCCTGGGAATCGAAATAAAATCTCGCACCTTGTACAGGATCTTTAAATTTTAACTATAGAAGCAATTACGGAGTATCTCTTGAACATGCTTCTCAAATCTCATTTCAGAGTCAAATAATACGCCCAAATTTCGCGCAAAATCAGTGTGACGCACTTACTCACCACTGACCATAATCTGTGGGCATTGCTCAGAAATTGTCTATACTTAGATTTATTCGGATTTAGTACAAGACAATTTTCACTAGACCATATCGAAATTTAATCTAAATCTTCATTTATTTTATGCACAGTCACAGCTACTTACCTCGTTGGGGTGGCAGGATATAAAAAGCTGTAGGTCATCTGCATAAAAATGGCACTTACAGTTTTTTATACATGTTATAATGTCGGCACTGAAAATAATAAAGAGTAATGGGCCGAGTAGACCCTTGAGGTACATCGTCTGCAACGGAAGAGATAGAGCAGAATTCCTCTATCTCTTCCGTTGCAGATGAAATCCAGATTGGTTTTAAGGAAGTATGTTAGTTTGTTTTTTACTTATTGTTATTTTCCAAATACTTCAATAAGCAGCAAGTAAACTATTTTTCCATTACCTTAGAAAGAAAAAATCCTAACCTGTACAGGTCAAAGGATTGTTTATTTTAAGACGGGGCTGTATAACTGCGGTTATCCATAATTCTGGAAATGTGCTTGTCAATATTAACAAATTCACAAAAGATCTTATTACGTCAAAATTATGTATGTATGTATATGCGTTTCATTATAAGTAGGAAGCTAGTTTTTCAGTACTTACATCATTTGCTGCAGTCGTTGAGGTGAACTCGACAGAAAATCTGTTCCTGCCTATACTCTTAACGCCATTCTCCATAATATCAAAACATTAAGAGTGGTGCCAGCCGATGGATGTAATTCTGCCCTTGAAAAGTGATCAATAAGTGGCCCAGAATCATTATTAGAATAACTTCTATTTGTAAGTAGGCTTGGGTGAATATATTATGTTGATTGTAAAAACGGGGAAGAGGAATAATCAATAAAAGTTTTTTTGGGGGACCGAAGGTAAAATTTCTATAACCTCATTTGGCCTACAACGCGGAAGGAATTGGGAGAATACTTCCAGGCTTTTCAACATGAGGGCATGTTACTTCCAGAGTGGGTGAAGGGTTCTTTCGGCGGAAAAAGATCTTTATCCATGTTAGAAGCTTCAGGAAAAATAGAAAAACAAACAAAATATCAATCCCGAAATAGGGATCACAAAGGGGGAACTAAACCAATTAACTGATAAACAAAAAGCAAAATAGCGAAATGAAATGAAATATTTATTTCTCAACATTGACAATTACTTGTTTTTATTGACGTCAAATAAAACATGATTCTACCACCAGTTCGAAAAAACCTTCGTGAAGAAGAACTGGCAAGAAACTTCACGGGTATATTTTTTTCACAATAAATTCACAAAGTCTCTTTATGTCTATACAAAATTATTCTTTTCTGCATCTGTTAGCTCGCAAGTATCCAAACGACGAAAACCCTCAAATGGCACCCGTTCACGAGTTAACGCGGGATCCAGCCATCGCCCTCCTCAACCATATTAGAGGGAAGTGCGTCACGTCTTCTTATGGTAGCGTCACCCGACGCCTACCTACTAGTATACCTACTACTACTATACCTACTATTATGAGCTGCCAGCATATTTCTTCCTCTTGTGTTAACATTGTGCAGATCATTTTTTCTTTTCAACAAGGTTATGTTCTTTTTTACATACATTAAATTTTCCAAAATATATTGTGAATGGAAAGTAAGAAATTTCTTTTAGAAATAAGCTGTGCCTTTGTACATTATCTTTCACTTATTTTTAGTTTATTTTTTATATTTTCTAATGTGTGTACATAAATTGTTAAATAAATAAATAAGAATATTTATTTCCTTAAATTTACTTCTAAGTGACACCCTTGGACCGAGCTGATAGATTGCGCGAACAGCCCTTTTCTGCAGAATAAATATAGTATCGATGTCGGCAGCACTTCCCCACAACAGAATACCATATGTCATGAGGCTGTGGAAGTAACCAAAATAGACTAATCGAACAGTGGTTTCGTTTGAAATTTGTCTCATTTTTTTAACAGCATAGGTATGCGGCAGAGCCAAGCCTTTTCGCTTAACCATCAACATGCGGTACCCACTGGAGTTTGGCGTCTAAGGTTATGCCCCGAAATACAGTTGAGTTTACAGGAGTCAGTTCTTGGCTCTTAACTACAATGTTTGTGTTTATCTGTTTGATATTTGGCAATGTAAACTTAACACATTTCGTTTTTTTTTCATTGAGGAGAAAATTATTAGCTGAGGACCACTTCTCTGTGTTGGAGATGCATTTGTTTACTGCTCGATAGTCAGTTTCTTGTCTTTTGATTTTAAATAAGAAGGAAGTATCGTCAGCAAACAATATGACCTCGCATCGATTATTAACGACCGATGGTAGATCATTGATATATACTAAAAATCGGAAAGGACCAAGAACTGAGCACTGGGGCACACCCATTGTCACTGCCGATCCTGATGATTTTTCTCCATTTATTGCAACTTTCTGTTTTCTATTAAAAATATATGATTTAATCAAGGCAAGCGCTCGGTTGCAAAGGCCAGCGAGACCCTCCTTGTCTGAACAGCAAACGTACACTTAACAGTCCAACTGCATTTCTATTCTATTCTTGTAATATATGGCAATCAGCCGTCGTTACGACTCAACAGACTATTACTGCCAGTGTAAGGTATTGGTAGAGCCACGATTATTGAATGACGATGGGTTCTTCAGAGCAGGACACACCAGACACAGTAAAACAAAAACCAAAACCTGTTAGTCCACTTAAAAACTATTAATACAAAGCACTTATGGTTAGTGGAAACTACAACATGTACTAACTTACTGTGTTTACAAATATATTTTATACTTCAGGATTTAGTAAGTAAAGGATTTCAAAATTTGAGGGTTGAGCCTACGCTCAAATAGTGTTTTTACATTAATAGGCCTGGGAATATGTGGTAGAAGTATATCATATAATGAGGTGAGATGGAGGGGACAGTTAAAAAAGATGTGATCTATTGTACCAATTTCCAGACCGAAGTCATAGAGTGTGTCACGTAGTAAAAGTTTTTTTTACAAAAACTGTCACGGACATGAATTAGTCGGAGGGGTCGCCATGAAGGCTTCACAGTGAAGGCGCTCAGGCGGGTACAGGATCAGCGAGAGCAGGAACAGGAGGAGGTGGTAAGCAGGATCATCAGGGTCAGGAGCAGGAACAACATGATGGTTGTCAACATGAGGCAGCTTCAGGTAGCTTCAGCATGAGGCAGCTTCAGGTAGCTTCAGCATGAGGCAGCTTCAGAGTCGGTAGCTTCAGCATGAGGCAGCTTCAGCGTCAGGTAGCTTCAGCATGAGGCAGCTTCAGAGTCCGGTAGCTTCAACATGAGCATGAGTTCGAGGACTTGGAGAGTTACTTGCAGTAGACAAGTGTGTTGAAGACTCTAGATGTTAACCGTAGTTCGGCTTGTAATAGACTGCCGTTCTAAGGCCAGCAATCGGCTTATACGATCGGGCCCGCATTCATTAAAACCGCAATTTGAAATTTTGAAATAAATCTTGTTAAGGTGGTTCGATGAGCCTACAAAAAGCTAAAGTCCCGCTAGATGGCGCTAGTTCCACAAATTTCTGGTTTTTCTTTATTTGTGAAATCAGCTTTAAAATTTTTTGACTTTAAAGATGTTTCGCGACATCTTTATATAAATACAGAATTGCCAAAAATTACTTTACACGTTTTGTTGTATTGTACTATCCAAATAAGTTGATTATATATTCCTTTACGTAGTTTAAGCATATCGCACACAAGCAAACAAAACTCCTACAAGTGCGATAGGGAGCGCAACAGACGGCGTCCTTTTTACATGTATTATGGCTTCCTCGTAGCGAGTGTTTGATATTTAGTTTACGTAGTAATACGACACAAATAAAGCATGCTGGCGTTTTATGCGTGCGCCTAGATTCTAAGCGGCAAGTTGTCAGTTCGAACCCCGAAGTATTTTTTTTTGTTAGGATAGAAATATAAGTACCTAACTATAATATAGCTATATTTAGACCAGATTATAAAAAGGAGGCCGCGAAATTCTGGTGTTCTCTAAAAATTATTCTTTTTGCGTATATGTTACTGTTATAATATCCCCAAAGTAGTAATCCATGGCGCCTAAGAAAGCCAAGGTTTGTGTTATGGATTATCATATGTATAGCCAACTAGCAGGTACTTATTTACATATATACCTAGAACCGGAACAATTTTTGTGTTCAGTGTGACAATCAAACCAGGACCTCTTGATCAACAGCTTGGTGAGTTAGCCACTGCACTATGGAGGCCGTGAAAACCCGATGTTTGTGGTGTTATGGGTCCCTATCCAACGCAATATCTTTGTGACAGAAGGGGTACCAAATAATTTTTCTTTTATTGGATCACACTGGGATGTTACCCTAAAG
The DNA here is from genome assembly GCA_923062675.1 of Marasmarcha lunaedactyla. Taxonomy (NCBI): domain Eukaryota; kingdom Metazoa; phylum Arthropoda; class Insecta; order Lepidoptera; family Pterophoridae; genus Marasmarcha; species Marasmarcha lunaedactyla. The sequence continues at coordinate 325,468 of OV281358.1, forward strand.
TGCTAGCCGTAAGATCGTGAGGTCGCGGTTTCGATCCTCGCACGGCACAAGAATTAATAAAACACAAAAAAAACCAGGTCTTGGATGTTATACCTATATTTATTAAAATTCCAGGTTCCCTCCCCCCAGTCCGCTACTTGGTAACACAAGTCTTGGGGCCCAGTAGGCAAGGCAGTGTGATTGTCCGGGGACTTTATATATATTGTAATAAATAAATTAGGTGTAAGTATGAAAAAATATGCAGCAGAAAATGTTTGTATATTTGTTTATGTAGGAAGTAGGATTTTTGGGATAAGAGGTCTTGTCAATAATAAAAATCAAGAAACACTCAATAGGTCGAATGGGTTTTTATTTTATGCACTTATTCTAGATCAATACATTTAGCTCCCTTTTGTATTTGCCTTTGTATTATTTCTGGCAATATGGAGTTTTTATAAAAGTAAACCAATTTATGGATCATTTTCTTAATAAATGGTTCGTTTTTTTGTACTTCAATTACAGTTATTGGCATAGTTGAATTCACAAAACCAATGATACAACATTTTTTCATTCTTGTAATCCTTAGTTGCCCTGAACCTAAAAGAAAACCATGATTAGTACCTGGTAGAATACAAACAATATATAACAATTTAGCACACATGTTGGTAATAGCCCGGATTTACTATATTATATCTATAATATAGCCATGCCAATGCACCCCTGGGTGGAATGAAACAGGTAACATGATATAATTGAATTTGAAGATGAAGCCCAGTTTCAGTTCCCTATTTCAACCACCATAATAAAAATGTGTAAAGGAGTTGTCTTTCAGATAAAAGGAAAGACCAATCAGGGAAATTACACATTTGAATTTGAACATGTAAATCTTGGGTCACTAATGCATTATTAATAATTTTATTTCATTTCAATAATTTCACCTTTGATTAGCATACATACATAGAGATATATGTTGGCCTGGCTTGTTTTTTACCATCAGACTGCTCCAGTGTTTGTTTGCTGGCTTTACTAAAATAAAAATAAAGTTTACAAAATAAGTGTGATGCGATAATATCATGTCTTACTTGGTAGTAGTAATTGTGATTTTCCTTCAATGATAAAACTCCATTCTTTTCGACAATGGGAAAATTCTTCTCATCTCTCACAGAGCAGTCAGGATGTCTTTTGATTTTCTTGCTAGTGAAGGAAAACATTTTATTTCAAAAATTGCCTCCTCATTTAGCACTACACCTGAAATAAAATACAGTTTTAAAACATAGCATTCAAAACCCTTCAGAAGTATTGACTCCACAATTTCCTACTAGGTATATGTTTTCAAAACAGGTCTGAAAATAATAAACATAGAAAATATGGTATTCGCTATGACATGTACACATAACATGTATTGTAGGTATAGGATACTAAAACTAACCTTGTACTTTTAACTTCCTCACTTTCTACTATAGCTATATTCTCTTTTGTATGCCATACCTCCACACGACTGAAAGCACAAAATATGTAGAATATTTGTTGACTGGTACTATGTAAAAGGAGAAAGAAACTTAGTACTTTAATATCATCCTTTCCAACCCTAGCTACCCAAATGCAGGCCAAATGACAGAAAATATAGGTAGGTACCTAATCAAGAAGTAAAACAGATAATTACTTACGATACACCATCCCCGTAATGGCGTTTTAGTTGAGCTCGAGAATTTAGATTTAGATTTTTTTAGAATCTAGCCCATGCAGCCTTCTGATCTTCATCCAATAAACCACTGAAAGATCCCATGTTTGCTTAAAAAGTTATTCAAGGTCAAGCATCAAAGTTTTTGGTTCAATCAATTAAAGTCTGGCTTGTCTTCAATGATTACGATTCAAAAATAGACAAAACAACTACGTGCCTATTCAATAACAAAATTAACAATTCTTAGCAAACTTAATTGCCTCTTTCTTCACGCCTTTTTGTTTCAAAAATACACGCACAACGGCAAGCAAAGCAAATACCGTTTCGATGTGATTTACTGCGTAAGCGAACGGATGGAAAATAAAAACATACTAATAATGATTATCGATATCTGGTTAAATACAAAGCTCACTTTTGACAGCTTTTTTGACAGAAAAGTAACAAAAAAAGGCGATTTGTGGCACCCTAGCCACCTGCTACGACGTCACTACACGATTGATATTTTAGTGACAACATTCAAAAAATCTCTTTATTTTATTAGCATTTTTGTATAAGTAGAGGGAGACAACCAAGTTCTTCCTCTTCTATGATTCGATATCATAACTATTTATTTATATAGGACATTAAGACTACTCCATGGATTTATATAATAATAATAATAATAATAATAACTTTTTTATTAAGTCAGAAAAGGTTACAAGCTTATGTGAAGTCTCTGACCTCTAAACTAAACAAAGTTTGTATTTTAGAGGTCAGTGCCCTCTTACATTTTAATTTCTTAAAAGTATATACAGTTGTAATTCAAAAATGGATTGTTATAATTATACATTACGATTTACTGTTTAAATAAAAGTGAGATTATTAAGAATGTATGTATGTGTGGTGTGCGTTGCGTGAATAAATATGTGTGTACCCAATGAATAATGAAGAATTTGTAAATATAAATAGAATATATATATATATATATATATATATATATATATATATATATATGATATATATGTGTATTAATTTATAAAATTTTTATATTGTATGATATGAAAGTTTACATGAAGAATTTTATTACATTTAGTTTCCAGCATTTAAGTTTGGTAGGTAAATAATTTTTCAGTTTCAAAATAGTCCATAGATAATAACCAGGCCCTAATCTTTTTTTTACATTCATACACGGTTTGGGGGAAGAAGTTTAAAATTTTATTTATTTTATTGTAGAGGTGCACAGAGAGGAAAGAGTATTGCCTTTTAGCAAAAGTAGTACGACAGTTGATTGTGTTTGTAATATTAGGAATCCTACGCTTATTACGATAAATCTCAGGATCGTAATGAGTATTATTGTGTTGATTTGTTATTAAACTGAGAATAAATAATTGCCGAACTGTTAATATTTGACATTCTTGGTAAAGTTCTTTTGTTGGATATCTATATGGCTTAGATAACATAGTTTTTAACAGACACCTTTGTGCTCTTTCAAGCCTAATTAGGTAGGTCTTACATGTGCCGCCCCAGGTGTTTATACAGTATCCTATGATTGATTGTGCTAAAGCAAAATAAACAGTACGCAATAAGTTAAAGTCCGATATATGTCTTAATTTTTTGAAAGTCCAAATAAGTTTACGGGTTCGTGACGTTATAAGTTGAATGTGACGTAGCCAACTTAATTTTTCATCCAACAGCACACCAAGATACTTTACGGTTTTAGATTTTGTTAGTTTAAGACAAGAGCATATCTGGGTTAATTTTAGATCACAAGAGTGTATTTTAATTTCGATATTACTATTTGCAGATAGAGCACTATCAATATGAAATGTAATATAGGTAGATTTTGATATATTTAAGGTAAGCAAATTGTCTTCTAACCACTGTACTACCCTTTGAACGCCCTTTTCAGCAGTAGATTGAACCTCACTCCAAGTCTTTCCATAAAAAAGTAGGGCAGTATCATCAGCATATGTAAACACTTTACCATTGTACAGGGACATATTGCACATGTCATTAATATAAATAAGGAAGAGACTTGGGCCAAGAATGCTTCCTTGGGGGACTCCAAAAGTGACATTAGCATCAGAACTAACAAAATTTTTGATTTTAACCCTCTGCACTCGATCACTGAGGAAGTCTCTGAAAATTTTCAAAGCAAAATCCCTGATTCCTATGTTTTCCAACTTTTTTACAAGAATAGGTATCGAAACGGTATCGAAGGCTTTTTCCAAGTCCAGAAAAACACCGAGACATTTTTGTTTTTGTTCCATTTTATCCACTACGCTTTTTGTCAAGCTATTTACTGCTTCCTGTGTGCTGATGCCCGATCTAAATCCAAATTGTGAGGGGGATAAAATTTTAAACTTCTCTAAAAATTTTATCAAACGGTTATTAAGTAATCTTTCTAGTATTTTAGAAAGGGCTGACAACACAGAAATTGGTCTATAATTTTCGATACCGTCCCGAGCACCACCCTTGTAAACAGGAGTAATAAGGGATCTTTTAAATACTTTAGGAAAACAGCCCTGTTTAAAGCAGACATTAAAAAGCATTGTAAGCGGGGATAAAATTATATTCTTAGTCATTTTAAGAAATACTGCTGGGATGGAGTCCCAGCCTACAGCACAGCCATTTTTGAGGCCTAACAGGACCGATTCTACTTCGGTTACATCAGGTGGATCGAGCACAAAGGAGTTAAGTAAAGCAGGGGATCCTTTTGTATTAACCACAAGACTAGGATTTTTAGCAATGATTTTGCCCGCCAATTTACTACCAGTTTCCGAAAAATAGACGTTGGCTTTATCAACTGCCATTAAAGCATTATCTTTAATTAAATCATCCGAATTTGATTTAACATTATGGCCTGAGATAGTTTTTATAGCTGCCCATGTTTGTTTGTTATTTTTGGCTTTTTGTAAAAGTGATTTTTCATATTGACGTTTTAATTTACTCAGTAAAGAATTACAGAATTTTCTGTAGCGTTTATATGTAATTTGTAAAATTTCGTCATCTGGGGTCCGTTTCAATTTTAAATGCAGTTTATCACGGTGACGTATGCATCTAACCAAGCCCGGCGTTATCCACGGTTTAAGTACTCGCTTTGATCTAGGTAGAGTTACTGAGGTAGTGTTAGATTTAACCGCCGATGATAAAATACTGACAAACTGATTTGCAGCTATCTCAGCGTCACACATAGGGGTTATAAAAGAAAAATCTGCCGACTTTACAACCTCAGTAGCAGCACTGTAATTTATTTTATCCACGCAAATATTTAGTGGTTTAAGTTTCAACTCCAGGCACAAGTTAATTAAAGTTGAGGCGTGGTCAGTAACTGTACTATTCATAACTACAATTTTTGTTGGTAATGCAGTTTTAACCATGACATGATCTAAACATTTGTCCAAGCGAGTTGGATATGTATGACCTGGCAGAATACCCAGACTGGCAGTGAGATTCAAGTAAGATTCTGAATTTCTGTCAGTGTTATCTTCTTTAATGTCTATGTTAAAATCACCAGTAAGAAATATGTTTTTGGCTTTTATTGATTTTATTATATTTTCAAGAGCATTTAAGAATCTATCTGTATGATAAAAAGATGGTGATCTATAAACAGCTAAAATAACTATGTCGGGATTTATTTTAATTAATAAATAGTTTCCATCTTTAGGATCGGGTTCAGTTATTATACAGTCTATATTAAATTTAGAATAAACAGCTAAGCCATCGTTTTGGTTAAGATATTTTTTTGAAAAGTGACACTTATAGCCAGGAAGATGCGGCACTGGTTTATCTACATCTAGCCAACATTCCGTCAATATCATTATATCTGGTTCAAACGATAATCGCGAAATATGTGCCATAAAACTTTCAAGATTTTTATACACGCTACGGATATTCTGCGTAATGATATTTAAGGATTTAGGGTTTTTTTTAATTATTTCATTGCATTTTTCAGTATCACAATTGAAAGACGACGCCACAGAAATATTATCGATGTCAGAAACAATCATACTCTGTGATGCAGCCATTTTTTAATGCATAGATAAACATTGTCACTATTAACTTTCATGCGCTTGAAGAAAAATTCTGTGCATTTACAAAAGCCGTACATTTGGTTTGATATGAATCTTGTATGTTTGTTTAAATTTTTAAAATATTTTATAACTTCTTTTTTGAAGAGTGTGTTTTTAGTTATTATATTCAATAAATAGTATAAATAAGTATATGTGATAACGAAATATATAAGAAGTAAATAATAAGTGTTACATCTGAAATTATCTGTAGTATACAAAAATGAAGTAATGAAAAAAATTAGTCATTGTATTTTTCGTAGTTCAGCCAAGTTAGCTTCTGAGTCAACACGAATATGACGTTTGCCCTCATCTTGACGCAAGTATGTTTTCCCGTAAGAGATCCAACAGAACTTATAGCCATTCTCCCGAGCAAAAGTCCGGGCTAGAAAGTTTATGCGCCTCGATTTCTGTGACAAGTGTTCTGTGATAAAAATAGGTTTCGTAGGACCTTCCAGCGAGAGATGTGACGTATTTAATTTAATCGCACTATTTTTCAGATTGAATTTGCGCGAGTTTCTGATAAAACATTCCTTCTTTATCGTCGTATTCAGGTCAGCTATTATTATTCCACTCCCGTTTTTACTCTTGGTGCGGAAAACATCTTTAACTTCATGCTGTTGCAGGGGGACCTCAAGAACTTGAGCGGCTTTCATTACGATTTCACATAATTTCTCTTTGGTTTCGTTTACTCCACTAGGAATATTTCTTATTTCCAGCTTCGAGGAAAAGATTGTTTGCTCCTTTTTATTTTTCTCCTTATTATTTATCACCTCGCTGTAAAAACGTCATCTAAAACTGTCAAAAATGTCAGTCGTCCATGTGTCATGTGAATTGTGGCGGTCGGTCGGCCCGTCTCGGCCTGTTTGTTTTAGTCGGGACGAAAATATAACTTTTTTTGAGACTGAGTAATCTGTAAAAAATTGAAAAAACGGTGTATTGTGCTGACTGATTCCATTTAACAATGTTTTGTCATTGTTTTACGTGAGTAAGCTGTGAATTTCAGAAACGTTTGTTGTTATAGAATTACCCGTTTCTTTACTTATAGAAACCGATTTCTATGTTTACAGATTGCTTATAGTGTTGCCGCTGATTTTCTTAAGTGTGGTACTCATTGGAGCGTTTGTAATTGTTCCTTGTGCTTTTATATTTGCATCATGGTACATGAAGATAAAAGAAAGGAAACTACAGAGACGTAATCGCGATGGAGCGAATGTGGCGTTTTTCCACCCTTACTGCAATGCCGGCGGTGGCGGTGAACGAGTGTTGTGGGTGGCCATCAAAGCCCTGCTGGCGCGGTATGATTACTTCAGTTTACAATTGAAAGAAAAAATAATTAATTTATATGCAGAATATGGTCTAGATGTTACTACTAGTGTGTACAGCATATTTAACCATTGTAATGGTGTGCAAATGTTAAATTTGACTTTATTTGGAATACAATAGACATTACCTACCTACTAAATGTCTGAAAACGCAACACCAACTTAAGCTTTAGGTTAGAAAAACCTGTGGGGCTGTATGATTGTGGGATTTCTCTAAGTTGACAGGTCCCCTTACAAAATATTAAGGTTGAAGTATGTGTTTATCAATTTACCATTTCAGATACCCAGATTTAAATATCTATATATACACTGTGGATACTGCTGAAAAGCAGACTATACTTGACAAAGCCCAGAATCAATTTAATGTGAAAGTGGACCCTACAAATGTGCATTTAATACACTTGGCTATGGGTAGATTCATAGAGGCAAGAATGTACCCATATTTTACACTTCTCATGCAAAGCCTGGGGTCTATGATATTAGGAATGGAAGCTTTCATGAAACTTAATCCAGGTGTGTAGTTTCAATCTTTGCATGATATTCAGTACTCAATTTATCAATAAAGGCTCAAGTTCATAGTGTTTGAGCCGTCTGCTGATGATGTTTCGGCATATAATACCATCATGAATATTTTTTATAGGTTGACTATTATAGTCTCATGACTATACCATTTTAAAAGGTTATTGAACCAACTTTTTTGTTTTTGGTAGTTTAATTAAATAATGAAGTCAAAGGAAATCTTATGTACAACACTAGAGTCACATGTCCAAAATCTTAATTAGAATATAGAAAGAAAACACATTTATACATTAGAATAACTTAAAGGCTTTTAAAGGAAGGGGTCTGTACCCGTGACAAGTCGATGAGGTCTCGAAATGCAAGAAACTGACCCTACTCAGCTATGTTATCTCTCGACCCGAAACAAGTGTTTGTCGCATTTAGACACCATCTCAGCTAGTTATGCTAGCTCCATGCAACTTTAATAGACACAAGCAAGTTCAAGTGTATGATCAAGATACATACTAAGATATTCTTGGTAATGCCCGCAACCTTTGAAGCTTGTTTTCAGCTTGAGTTCTTACTTTCTAACACAGGCACTTTTTTTGGATAACTTAGTTTATTTTATGATGAAATACATTCTAATATAAAGGGAAATAAAAAAAAAAATAACATGGAAGAAAAAAAATCAAGAAAAAAGATAAACCGAAAGAGCATGTCCACTTGTTGTAAAATAACAGAGTGTATATTTGATTGATGTTTTTGGATTTTGAAGTTTGGTGATAGGGATCCTGAACTAAAAGAAAACAAAACTCACAGAAAGTTATAATTGCAATCGAAATAATGCTTTGCAAGATTATACAATTAACATTATTAATTTTGTTATATGTTTTTGATATTATTTATTTAGTTTTAAATATATACTTTATATGATTACTTTACTATTTATGAAAAGCTTTATGCCTTTATCTTTAAAATAATCCACCAGCAAAACTTCTTTTGCATTGAATCAGTAACTCCAATGTTGCGCCGCTATTGTATGGAGACTCCTCACATTTAGTATCTTATTAATTGAGATAATTTAATTGGGAAATACTTGTGCGTTCCATTCGTCTATTAAGTGCTGAAACAAAAAGCTTACTGATGGCCTAAAATGGACTTAACCCTTTAATATTTAGCATTTTTTATAAACTTTATTAAATATTCATAAATATATATACGATATTATTACTTAAAACTGTTAAAATAATTTACTAAGATCCTTGTTACATAACACTAATATATAATTAATAGTAAACTTACTTAACTTAGTTAATTATCATAAACCCTTAGTTAATAATCTAGATATACCCTTGTTTACCTAAACCTAATCAATTAGTGTGAACCACTTTACAGATCAACTGACTTGCTAAGGACCTATTTTTTGCTGGAACTCTATTACAGCAAAAAGTAAATGAATTTATATTGTGAATGTTAACTCTGTAATAAGTCTGTTCAATTCTTCTACTGAGCAACAAAGCAAATTTAAATTGATCTCTAAGGGTAGCAAAATTTTATTGAAATCCATTTTTTGAAACTGTCTTTGGTAGTCTTATGGTGACCATGCCAGCCTCATGAGGATACTCAGATTATATTTTATCCCTGTCTTCCTTAAATGAAAATTTGTTCTCGGACATAAAGTGTTAAGTGTAAACATTTGAACAGCTAGTTTATGCCTATAAATTTGTATAAATCCTTATTGTTGTGTTATCAGTAATAGCCATTCAGTAATAATGCCATGATTAGGAATGGCTTCATCATAAAACATATAGTTTTTGAATATACATAAAACCTTTGCGTCTCTTAGAAAAGTAACTATGTGCTGTATGAGAAAAATACCTCATCTTCCTCCACTTTATACACCATCAGCATGTTATTGTAGATATCTACATCGACACGATGGGCTGCGCGTTCACGTACCCGATCTTCCGGTACCTGGCGCAGTGCGCGGTGGGCTGCTACACGCACTACCCGACCGTGACGCGCGCCATGATGCGGCGCGTCAGGCAGCGCGTGGTCGCCCACAACAACTCCAGTCTCATCGCCAAAAACCCGGTCTTCACGTGGCTCAAGTTGCTCTACTACAGAGCCTTCGGATGGGTGGGTAGCTTGTGGAGTGATTGTCTGAGAGTTGGTGTTCGGTAATTAACAAGTACACACTAATGTGTTACAGGTGAGACAGATGTTACTGCATTACTAGAATGGAAATATAACAATATCATTTGAAAATCACTAGATTCGTTTGAACCGGTCGAGTATCATAGTACAACTGTCTCATACGCCGGAGGTCCCAGGTCGAGTCCTTGCCAGGGCATTCATTGTGTGTTGAACACAGATGTTTGTTCTCGGATCATGGTAGTTGATATTTATATATGTATGTTTATTCTGGGTTCCCTCTAGTACGCTGTATGGTCATCCACAACACAAGCTCTAAGTTTGGGGCCGTGCAGTTGGTGTGGTTGTCTGAGGAAGCCATTACTAGTACATATTTTTTTAAAACTGTGATGACCACATTGGAATATTGACGTAGGTTTCAGTTGGAATTGGCTTTCTACCTGTAATTGCACGGCTGTTTGTTTCCAGATCACTACAACATATGTAATTATTATGCAAAATGTGAAGGTCTGTAGTATCTACCGCCTCAGACGAGCTCCTAATGTGGAATATGTAGGTAGTACAAGAAGGCTTATATAAATATAAATATTTATTTATTTCTAAACAAACAGCTATCGTTACAGAAACTTAATCCTAATGCAACAGCGTTGCCCCCGGCACACAACATTAAAAATACTATTAAGACACACATTTAAACAAAAAAAAAATGAAATCCAATAAGCAGCCACACACAAAGTACAATCACAAACACACCTAACTGGAATATATTGAATATATGTAACAAATGTGAAGTGTAAGTGACGCGGGCGTGTTCGCTGCAGCTGTACGGCGCGGCGGGGCGCTGCGCTCACATCGCGATGGTGAACGGCGCGTGGACTGAGGACCACATCAACGAGCTGTGGCGCGCGCCGCTGGCCACGCACCGCGTCTACCCGCCCTGCGAGGTACGTCTGTAACTGCGGTTGTTATTGTATGTTCGGGCAGGCGCATGAGGCTCGCCAGTATTCGTTGAAGGACAGTGCCGGCCCGGCGCAGTTACATTCGACTCGTGCCGACCGATTGATCCATTCGTGCTATATATAGGTCGGCACATTCGGTAAGTCTCGCCAGACCCGGCCGGCATAAGCTGTCCATCCACATGTCTTCGATTTTGCCCATTAATGCCGTTGTAAATATGTGGGTGGCGCCCCAGCTGTTTATTTATATGTGATTAAGAAATCAGCCTTCGAACTCTGAGTAAAACGGACTACAACCGATATTCTTTTAGCATCAGAAGGGTACATGATCCAGCAGGAGCACTTCTTACTCGAGTCGGAAGCCGCGAGGGGCGCTGGGACCCGCGCCCGCCAATGTTGTGCCCCTCAATGGTTTTGCTCCAGTAATTAATATAAATATGACTTGTTATTTCGTCTCGCGTCTTGCTGGCGCATTACTGTACTATCCTAACTGGTGCCACACAAAAGACATGGCCTGACATTATTTGCAAAAGACATATGAGGTCTGCTATTTCGCATCTTTTGGAAAGTGGTAGAAGATGAAATTACTTGCATATATTTATTACAGAAGTAATATGAGAATAGGCATTTCGCAGCAACTCGTAGAATAGAACATACATATGTCTTCATTTCCCAGGTTTCCGAGCTAAAGCAGCTGCAGTCCCTAGTCCGCGAGGGTGACCCGATCCGCATCCTGTCGGTGGCGCAGTTCCGGCCCGAGAAGGAACACCCGCTCATGCTGCAAGCGATGTACGAGCTGCGCAGCCTGCTCGTCAAGAACGAGGCGCTGTGGCACAAGGTGCAGCCCCGTTGCCGATACGCGTAGTCAATTGCCCCATAGATTTATCTAAAAATCCATGATTTCACCAACTTTTTAATATCCTCCATTGGTTATATATTTTTTTCTCTTATTGTCTCTTTTGTAAATACTATTTATGTTAATTACTACGTATAAAATTGCAATGGCGGGAAGTGCTGTTGTCCTAAAGTCTAGTTCCAGCGCCACGCTCCTTGTCGAGTTAATGAATAAAAAAAACATATTGTATTTATTGTTCTGATTATGGATAAATAAATGAAATATTATTTTTGAAGAGGGGGAGTCCGATCCTGTTAAGTATAAATTGAGCAGTGTGTTTATAAAGGTAATGATCGTGTAGATCAGTGCGCTGACCGTGGAGAAGTCTGTCGCTTGCAGCCACCCCGCGGTCTGGTGAGGCAGCGACACTGGCGTGTGTCCGACTGTACTCGTGTACGGAGACGATGTTGATTGTTGTTTGTTTTTATGCAAACGATCGATATTTTTGGAGGCCGTTGATTGCGCAAGAAAAGACTTTTTATGCGGAAACCATTCACTGCCTTGACCGGCGTAACGTATTGACTGCACACAGACAAGAAAGAGAAGTGATACTAGTATTATGAATACATGACTAAATTTGAGTGTTGCTATTTCAATATAATTGTATATAGTCAAGCGGAGGATTTGGAAGCTACCACGAAATGGGCACATGGTAACGGAACCATACTTAATTTATCAAAAACCAAATGTATGCATATTCACTCGCCATCATTGCATAATAATAAAATAAGCTGCAGATGCAGTGGTCGGTATACGTAGACGCGCAGAACAAGGAAAAGGCTCTCTTAACAAAATCATTACTGATGGCAATTACGCCGTTGCTGACTAACTACTAAATACTGGTAAGTACTAAAGCTGAAACACCCCGGAAGTATTTTTATTTGTAGAATCAGCATTTAGCAATTTAGAATACTTATAAGCATTGTCCACGTTGCGGTTCATTCTTGGTAACTTTAAGTTTAGTATTAACTAAAAAATTTGGTTTTATTATATAACTTAGTGTATGAGAAAACAAACTAATTAAACCAAACGCTATTAACTGTTGAGGAGAAAGATCACCAAAGTATTTAGTGTCTACAACTTTTAGAGGTCTGTTCCTGAGACAAAGACCCAAAGTAAAACATGTGCAGTAAAAAAAAAATGGTTTGTGCAAAGACCGTCAAATTGACCTAGCATTAAATGATATAGTAATACAGGGTGACTTGTCAGGGGGTATAGAAGAGGTAAATTTCAGTCGATTTCACCATAAAAATCATAAAAAATTTATTTAAAAAATGTTAAATCTTTTCGAAAATACTTTTTATTAGTTTTGCAATAAAGACATTCCCATAAATGCATAATATTAATTAGGTCAACATAATTAATATAAATTAAGGCACTATGCTCGAAAAAATTTGAAAATTTACATTTTCTTGTGAGTAATTTACACAAAAGAGTGATTTTAAAACGAAAACTCACAAATAAAAGTTTCATGCAATGTGCACCACAACTTCGACTGAGAGAGCCGGCTCCCATGCAATAGTCCTAGAGGATGCTGTAGGACTCTTTGAAAATGATAGGATTTCTTGGTCCGGGATTTATGAAGCGTACAACAAAACAGTTCAAAAATTCTAATAGTAGACTGACCTTATTCTACTCACTTGCACGCAGCGTTTTAGAGTAATGTCCTATTGTGTGAAACCCTATTTATAAGATACATTTAGAGAGACTAGAACAAGTGCAGAAAAAGTTCTTTAGACTTGTGTGTTTTAGAGGGGGCTCTTAAAAAATATAATTCTTATGCTAATCAAATTCAAAAATACAGGACACTGTATCCAATCGGCGCCAGATGCGACATCTTTGCACATTACACAAAATCATTAATAATACATTGGACTTCCCAAAACTATTGGGAAAAATTAACTTAAAAATTAACAGACCAAGCAATTTTGTCACGTTTCGCATTAATCCTTTTCTAGGATTAATCTCGGCAACAATGCTCCAATTACTAGAACCATCAAAAGTTACAATATATCGGAAAGACCTAGCAATAACATTCATGTAATGATAAATGGTATACTAAAAACCTATAAATATAAAATAAAAAAATACCCGTTGGATCCTAAACTTAAAGAAAAAGTTAACCAACATTATATTATATAAAATATCTATATCTTCTATAGTTCTGTATATTGATTACCTAGCATGTTGTGATAGCCTATAAGTTACATACAATGTTTGTTACATAATAATGTAAAAAAATATATTTGTAAGTATATAGTAATGTGTTGGCTGTCCTAAATAAATAGATAATAATTTTAAAAAAAACATAGTTTCGCGATCTGAAACCTCTCTCAGCTCTTCTCGCCGTCAAACGTTTGGCGATGAAGTGTAATATGTAGGTATATTCTTTGTTTGAAATAAACTATTTGAAAAAAAAACTTTGTACCTAACCGAGTTTAAGATATCCTATGTCCTTATTCTTTTTCCTATTCAGGTTAATGCCTAAATTCTTACATGGAATGGAACCTCTAAAGTATAAATATTTTTGATTTTATGTCATATTTTACTTAAACATTCTAACAACTATTTTTGACAGTTTTTAAATAAAATAAATTTCCAGATAAAGCTAGTCCTAGTAGGGTCGTGCCGCAACAAGGAGGACGAAGAGCGGGTGAAGAACCTGCGCGACCTGGCCAAGCACCTCGCCATAGAGGACTCGGTGGAGTTCGTGGTGAACGCGCCGTACGCGCGCCTGCTGCAGCTGTACCAGACCAGCACCATCGCGCTGCACGCCATGTGGAACGAGCATTTCGGTATTAGTGAGTATCACACTATTCCTCTAAATCTCATCAAAAATACAAATGGATCTAAGCAATGTAGACCAACTTGCCTCACGTCGTCCTGCCGCGACACACTCCAGCGCGAGCGTGGGGTCGGTGTTGATATTTCGTTTAATTTGATTGCCATTGAATCCTAAGGTGCTGGGTTGGATCCCGGTGCCTGCCAAAATGCACCAATCACGTTTTACAACTCATGTACATTGAAGCGACTGTTGTCACGGCAAAGCAAAACGTCGTGAAGAGATCTACACAAACAAACCATTTTGAAGATCAGAGCGGCCACGCTGCAGGCGGAGTCCTAGCCCTGGAACTGTCAAGTGCGCGTTGTACAAACGCTGCCGATGCACTTGACTAAAGCTGAACCCTGCAAAGCGCACTTAGGCGCACCTCGGATCCATGTCAGCTAAATGCTTACGTAAACAGTGAGTTTGTTTTAAACTCTGTTGATGAAAACCGCAGTACACATTCTTTACAGGACTGGTGTCACATGTTTTCAGAACATGTAAGCTATATGGTGTAAAACTTCTTCGCTTTATTTTAGCTGGGGTAAGTCGAAAGTATGGTTTAACGATACCCGCTGAAGCCCCTGAGGCACACTTGCGCAGACATAAGTTAACTCTCAAACTCGAAACTAACTCAGGTTACATACTGCTGTCTGGTCTGCCAGGCCAATAGAAATAAATAGATCAACCTAACCAAACTTATTTCTTTTACCGACGCGCAGTCGCCATGCCCAATGCCAGCCTCGTGAGAAATATGATGAAATAGATTTGGTTAATATTACTCCCTGCATTCCATAGCTTTCTTCCTGAAAACGTATACAGCCAATGCTGTACCCGAATTTGGCTCAGTCAACTGTATTTTCATTGATTGTGTTTAATTACTATAGAAATATAATAGAATAGGAACATCGGTTAGTGATGCGTTGTCGACCGTGCCTTCAGTCGTATTTGCGAATATTATGGCAGTCAAACTAAGAACTGTTTACTGTCCCAGGCAAGATCTGAACACAAGACAATGTAGTTCCATAGGCGACTTACTTTTGTATTTTTGAAGTCAGTTTCAATATTATTTTTACTTTTTGTCCCTCGCAGGCGTAGTGGAATGCATGGCGGCGGGTCTAGTGACGGTGGCGCACCGCTCGGGCGGGCCGCTCGCCGACATCATCGAGACGGCGGCGGCGTCGCGCACCGGCCTGCTGGCGCGGGAGCCGGAGGAGTACGCGCGCGCCCTCCTCGAGGTCATCGCCATGGATACGAGCGAGAGGGCACGCATTGTGGAGGCGGCCAGGTCAGTTGTTGGTGTTGACAGAAAAAATGCTCAAAAGAATCTCAAGAAAATAAACTTTGAAACTAAAAGTTGAATTCTGTTTTTATTCACATTACAGTCAATTTGGGTAACTTTGAACCTTTTTGTATTAGTAGTAGTATTAGTATTTGAGATATTCCATCTGATTTATATTTATTACACCTTTTTTTTTATTGAATTAATAATGTCCTTTTTAATTGTTTTATTTTTATAACATGATGAAATTACGATAAGTACAATAGAATTACCCACAATTTTCCCCGAAAGTCAGATTAACAGTTATTTTGTGTTTTGGGTACCTAACTTTGAATATATTTTTTATAGGATGTAAAAAACCTTTCATATTGGAATATTTGAAGGTTTATGATGTCTTTTTATTAAGGAAAATCTAATCCATGAAAATGACATACTGACATATAAATGTGATAGATCGCTAATCTTCCCATATAAACCAAGGTAGACCAATTTGGTCAATTGGTAAAAAATATCGTTTTGAGAACTGAGCAACATTATGCACGTATTTAAAGTTACGCAACATAATATTTTTATGATACGGGTAACTTTGAATCATTCAATATTATCCAAATAACTTCGATTTTGAACGTACTCAAAACTATCAGTTTCACACAACATTCAACATCAAAAACGGATAACAATTTCACAATGATACTAAACTACATTTTGCAGAAAAACACAAAAACATACCTGTTTACCAGTCTCGCGCGGACCGCCACTGCGATCGCACGCGTTCGGCGCTTTAGTAATCTGTGTATTACTATTATTGTCTTTTTTGACTACCCTCAAAAGTAAAATGGACGATAATGTTTCAAGTGAGGACGATTCAGATGTGGTAGAAGAATGCGAAAGAGAACTACGTAAATTCGATAACAGCTTCATGGAGACAGAGGAGTCTTATAAGTTAGCTAAGAAAAGAAAAGAGCGAGAAGACAGGAGTGGGGAGGAAGGTGACGGATTCATAACAGTTGTTAAGAGAAAAATTAAGAGTGGGAAACCACACCCAAAGCGTATTGTTATGAGTTGTACTGGAAGTTCGAGTGAAAATAGTGTACAAGATGTGTCATCTTATAGTTCAACGGAAGTACGAGTTACGTCGGTGGATGTTTTACCAAAACAAATGGCACTAGCAAAGATGCTTAAATCTGAAAATATATCAAATATTATAAGGGTTCGTTACAAAAGCCCTTATAAGGTTCTGATACTATTTGAAAAGAAAGAAAATGCATTGCAATTAATAAAATGTCGAAAATTCATTGATTTGGGTTTTAAAATTCAGTTGACCTATGAAACCACTCTTTCTTATGGCATTATTAAAGGTGTAGATTTAGAAATGACTGAAAATGAGGTTATGGAGATTTTGGAATGTGATGTTAAAATTGCTAATGTAAAACGTTTAAAACGTCTTAGTTCTGATGGAAAATGGATTGATTGCGAAACCATTAGAATTTGCTTTGAACACAACTCTTTACCACCTTATGTTTGTGCCTACGGTTGTCGTTTTATTGTTGAACCGTACGTGTTTCCAGTTAACCAATGCTCTAGATGCTGGAAATTTGGCCATACAGGCAAGATTTGCCCCTCAAGGAAAATACTTTGCCCTAAATGTGGAGGAGAACATACAAACTGTGAAACTACACAATTTAAATGCTTGAATTGTAAGGGCCCTCATTTCACCCTAGATAAGTCTTGTCCTGTGTTCACCAAAGAAAAGGAAATACGATCATTAATGAGCAAAGAAAATGTAACATACCGTAAGGCCTTAGAAATGTATTTGGTGAGAAATAAAAACAGTCAAACATCGAGTATTGGAAGTTCAGACAGAAGACCTTCGAAAACAAGTGATAACTTGAAGACAATTAACCTAACCGGGGAATCATATAGAGATGTACTTACCAGAACCAATATCCACCAAGAACCCTCAAAAGTACATCCTAAAAGTAACTCTTCATTACCCCATAAGAAAAATGAAAAACTTACTATAAAAGAAAAAGAAAATTCGATGAATTTTGATGCGTTTGTTTATCAAGAAAATACCAGTCCGGCAATCGAAAAGGAAGAAATAAATAATGAACACAGTCAACAAAGAAATGAATTTCAGCTTGTACGATTTTTGATAAAAGTTAAGAATATCATTTGTTCAGATAAAAAGATGGAAGAAAAGATAGTGACAGTTTGCAAAGTGATTTTTGAAGAATTTAAAGTATTTATGGTTAGGTTTTTGGCTGATAGCGACTTTGTAAGTAAACTTTTTCATAATGGATAGGTCCTCTAAAAATATTGTTATTAATATCCTTCAATGGAATTCACAGAGTCTAAAACCAAAGTTAGCTACCTTTAGTGAGCTTCTTCATCAAGAAAAAGTACATTTAGCTACCATAAGCGAAACTTGGCTTAGTAACGAAGACTGTGTAAATATTAAGGGCTACAACGTGTTCAGAAATGATAGATCTGATTCATATGGCGGTATAGCTATTATTTTACACAAATCCATTAAAGCTCGTATAAATCATTTTAAAATTAACAACGCGGGTATTCAGTTACTTCATGTAAAATTATTCAATTGTAAAGATTTAGAAAATTTAGTTCTTATTTATTGCCCTTCATCTGTTCGCACGCAACCTTCCGATTGGGAAGATATTTTCACGACATTTTCTAGGAAGACGTTAATTGTTGGGGATTTTAACGCTCATCATGGTAATTGGTCCACAAGGACAGATATACGTGGAAAACATTTGCTTGATGCGTCAATAGAAGCAGGCTTTTTTACTCTAAATGATGGATCCCACACACGCTTAAAACTTGTTAATGGTGTATTGCAAAAATCGTCACCAGATATATCATTTGTCTCCAATGATGTAGCAGTAAAGTTTGACTGGAAAGTACTCAATGAAAACCTTGGTAGCGATCACTTGATTTTAAAATTATCAATAAAATATGAAAATAATACGAATTTTTCTGAAAAATTTAACTTTAAAAAAGCTGATTGGTATGGGTATAGATAATTTCTAGCGGATTCATTTTCAAACTACGAGTGTCAATATAGCGATGACGTACAAAACATGTATAATTTCTTTATAAAAAAGGTTAAGCTGGCGGCAGAAAAAAACATCCCTAAAGTAAAAATTTGTTCTGATCCTTGTAACAAATTTATCCCTAAAGAGTATTGGAACGATTCCTTATCAAAATTAGTAGCAGAACGGAGACTAGCTTTACGTAACTTTCGAAAAAATCCCACGCCTCAAAATTTGAATATATTAACACAAAAGGTAAAAGAAAGCTCTATTAAAATACGCCAAGAAAAATCAAAGAACTTTCAAAAGTTTTGCAGTTCTATTGATAATGAAACATCTCCTGCCCAAATGTGGAACAAAATGAGATGGATTAAAGGTTTTAAACATAGCTCTATATACCCCTCTACAGATAAATTAAATGATTTACTTAAGTCCTTAGCTCCCGACACAGCACTAAACTGTACACCAAATTTCACTTCATCAAATACACTTCTTGAATTTGATTTTACACTACACGAACTATGTAATTGTTTAAAAAAAAAAGATACTTCTCCAGGTCGAGATGGTATTACATATTCAATGATATACAATCTTCCAGTCAATGCGAAAAAATATCTTCTGAAAATATTTAATATAATCTTTATTAGCGGTACTCTACCTGCTGAATGGAGAGAGATCAAAATTGTAGCTATCCCAAAATATAATAATCAAAACAATGAGATAAAAATTAGGCCAATTTCATTAATATCATGTGTATGTAAATTATTTCATCTAATGTTGTCAAAAAGGTTAGAATGGTACATAGAAAAAAGGCACATATTGTCACCAAATACAGTTGGATTTAGAAAAGGCCAGTCCTGTTTAGACTGTCTAGTTCGACTAGTAACTTATGTCCAAATTGGTTATTCCAAAAATATACCTACAGTTGCCTGTTTCCTAGATATTAAAAATGCTTATAATAATATATCTGTTAAAAAAACTGTAGAAATACTAGATGATCTCAAAGTAGGTACTAAAATATGTAAATACTTTTGGGCTTTTTTAAGTGAAAGGCATCTTTCGATTCAACAGGTGGAATCTAATAACTCTTTATGTAGGTGGACAAGTCAAGGATTAGCACAAGGGGACCCTATTTCACCTTTGCTTTTTAATATAACAACAAATAACATTTGTCATTTGATTAAAAATGTTTATGTCAGCCAATATGCAGATGACTTCGTTTTATATATTAGTAATCAAAATTTAAAATTTTGTGAAAATAATTTACAACAAGCTTTAGACTCGTTAATTTATATTTTAGAAGACTTAGGCCTCACTCTATCAGCTACTAAGTCACAATGTTGCACCTTCAGTAGAGGCCGCAGGAAAGTGTTACCCATGTTACATGTACAAGATCAGCCTCTGCAGTCTACAGATTGCGTTAAATATTTAGGTATGTGGTTAGATAGAAGCTTATTATGGGGAAAACACATTGACGAAATTTCAGAAAAATGTTCTAAATACTTATGCATACTTAAAGTTCTGAGTGGCCCAACTTGGGGTGTACATGCTACACACATTCGACTGTTATACATATCCTTGATAAGAAGTAGAGTTGACTTTGGTAGTTATTTGTACGGTAGTTGTAATAATTCTCATCTGTCCAAACTTGATAAAATTCAAAACCAAGCCATGAGAACTATAGGAGGTTTTATAAAAAGCACACCCATTCATGTGATGGAAAGTGAGTTAAGTGTACCACCCTTGAACAATAGAAGACTCTATCTTGCCTACAAAAGCTGTCTTAAAGCACTCTCTTGGTCTGATAACATCACTGTAAAATTAGTTTCAACACTTAGCTCACTTTGCCAAAATAATTACTGGAAAAGAAAGAAGAAACCTCTACTCTGTATAGTTTATGAGGATATGAAGGATCATGAAATCTCTTCCTCAACCACTCACCCTTTATTTGCTCTAGATATTTGGCTTAATTTTATAAATATAAATTCAGTAATTCATCCACATTTAGATTCTATTGGTAACCGTAGCAAAGCCGACATCGAAATAAATTCGCTTAAATTAGACGTAATTCAAGAATTAAATGAGAAATATTTACACTGGAATAGTTTGTTCACAGATGGTTCAAAGGGTGATACTGGTCAGGGGGCAGCTTTCAATGATCCTGCCGTAGGTGTGTCCAGGTCATATAAAGTATTCAACAACGTTACCATTATGTCGCTGGAACTTATTGCAATTTTTGAAGCAATCTGGTATGCCTGCAATCAAGGATGGACTAAGTTTGTTGTATTTTCTGATAGCCGAAGTGCTATTCAACATTTGGCTCGATGTACCTCTGGTATCAGAGGAATATCGATAGCCTACAAAGTTCTACAACAGATTTATAGTCTTCTTAACAACAAAGTGTAGGTGAGATTGCAATGGGTTCCAGCACATATTGGTTTAAAGGGGAATGAAGAGGCTGATAATTTAGCAAAGAGAGCACATTCAGAGGGTGTAGAATATCCAATATTACCATGTTTTTCGGAAGTTTTGCCAAAATTTAAAGAACTATGTTTCAATCACTGGAAGGAATACTTTGACACACGATCTCTTGAAAAAGGTGTATGGTACAAAACCATCCAATGTAAACCTATTTTAACACCCTGGTTTAGCAAATTTAGAATTGTTAGAAAGTATTTAAAGATAGCGGTAAGACTTCGTTCTGGACATTATCCGACCAAAAAGTTTGCACATCTTATGAAAAAGCTTGATTCGCCAAACTGTGATCGATGCGGTATAGTTGACGATGTGCAGCACTTGTTGGTCGAGTGTGTAAAGAACCAGACAGAGCGACAGTTCTTGCTGAGTGCGATGAACATGTCTTTGATGAGTGTCGGATTGTTTAACAGTATTTTATCTGAGCCCACTTCGGACGCTGCGAGGCTCATATACGACATGGTCATCGCATATCATTGTTAAAATGTGATGTAATAATATAGTTTTTTTCTTTTTGTATAATTTAAGGAGAGTTTAATGGGATTGACATATTCAACTGGATACAAATCCCGAAAACAATAAAGATTAAAAAAAAAAAAAAATACCTGTTTACAGAAAGTTTTATATTTGTAATCACGATGTAAAGCACTGAACACCTCCAACAACTTCACTACGGAAAGGCGGGTATTTTACAAACTTATGACATTGAGAGTTCTTTTTTTACGTCGCATTGCCAAAACATTTTGGCGATTCGTTTAAAGCAGTCGCGATATTGAAACATTTAAACGTTTCCATGTAAAAGAATCATAAATCTTTTTCACAACTCTGTTCAAAGTTACCCAATATATACGTACTGCTAATTTTTGCCTAAAACTATAGACGTATACAGAAATGTACGTGGTGTCCGCGCTCCTCGTGTCAGAACTAGACAATACTCCAAAAGGGAATAAAAAAGAAGCTGCGCAAGGTCGCTCTACAGTTGGCCTGCAAGTCGAGGCTGCGCGAAGTAAGCGACTGCTTTGACCAACGTGGGATATGGTTTTTGAAACATTAGACCGGTCGCCATTTTTGGTTTTACGCCAATGGTCCCGAGTACATTTAAAAAAATTAACACTTGAATTCAAATCGTGCAGTTTCAACTACAGGAGCGCGTCGACATCACGCTGGCTCGCGACTAGCGCGCGCCGCGGAGGCCGTTCTCACACGAGAGTGCCGCCCAGTACTAGGGTCTTGTTAAATGCCCTGGGCCTGGATTATGCAAGGGCTTTGCTTATGTTATTCCAGGTCGATCAGTTCATCCAAATCCGCTCAGCTGGTTCACCATTATGAAATAAACTTCATTTATTTTTTGATAGAGTTTAGACTACTACTTTGGATGAATATTTTTATTAAAGTTATCATATTTTTTCCTTGCAGAGCCTCTGTTGATAGATTTTCTACAAAGGAGTTTGAGAAGTCATTTATTAGAGTCACCGAGCCACTCTTCAAAATACAATAATGCAAACTAGAATCAAGGCCGAAGCAATAATACAATTCTATTATTTATTAAGTCAAACTGAAATAGAGTTATACCAAAGTTTATGTGTGTTTCATTTTATTCATTAAAAAAGTTATGTACATTTATATATATATATAAATCTTTTTAGCATAAGCTTAGAGTTTAACCGGAATGTGCGGCGTATTCGTTGTTTACGTCGAGAAGCCAACTCTGTCCCGAGGTATGAGTCTAAGTTCTGAGCCATGTTTCAAGAAGACGTTACCTGGAACAAAATAAGATATTTATTTATTATTAGTTGTTAGTTTGGGACTATGTGGTCACTCTGTATTACTGTATTACCTGTCACACTGCGAAATGTGTGATGCGCTATCATTGACATGGGTTTAACTTGGATATGCTCTTAACATATGTGACAGAAATGCTCTTCGCCCTCGCCCTGACGTTCCAAAAACACTGAACTTGATTCTATATTGTTGTAAAGAGTTAACTTAAAGTTTTGTATCGATATCCAGTCCATCTAGTAGTTCTTGTATCCGATTCAAGTTTCGTTCAAGTATTTGTATTCTATCAAACTTTGCGCATTCACGCTCGCGGTCACAGAGTTGGGGCTTTATTTATTAATAAATCATTGTTTAACCACAACGTACGTAACCAGTACGAAGAAAGAGCAAGGTGACATGGCAATTAACTTCACGTAAGAACAGTTCTAGCAGCTGATGTCTTTTATCAGCAATCGCAGTGGAACCCCTTGATGAAAGTCAAGCTTAAAAGAGTTAAAAACGTTGAGGCTGTGGCAGCTTTCTTGGCAGCGCTTTGGGTTCTAAAAAACATGGAAAATACACATGGATCCAGAGCTGATTGATGGCTTACCACTTTTACTACACGGTTAAGCGATCTGGTGGCAAGGGATCAAAGGAACGGTATCAACGTGGGATCCATTTGAAAAACAACTAAGGTATATATTCGCCCTAAGTAGAGCTGAATAGATTCTATTTCGAGAGATAATCAGTGAAAACAAGAAGCTGGACAAGCGACAGATATGTTCGTAACCAAGAAAATAATGCTTTTCTCTCAGTTTCCAGTTAATGAACAACTGACAGAGAAACAGCTACTGGACCTTATCCACAGTTTGTGCTACACATAAATATTCGGGTCAAGGTTTCCCAAGGTTTGTAGCATAATCCACTTCGATGAATTACTCCGCGACGCTCGAAGTGTAGAAGAAGTACTAATAGAGACGAAGGGAGCTATTGCTACACAGGAGAGAAGATCCGATAATAGACCTTGTATTTATTGCAAAGCGATTGTTATGTAGGAATGTAAAAAAAATATTAAAACGACAGTTGAGATACCATCATAGAGCCGAATCAGGAATCAAAGCTTAAGTGCTATAGCTGTGGAGCCCCAGGAGTGTATTGAAGCAATTGCACAAATTTTACAAAAAAAGCGATGCCAATAGATAACAAACTTAGTTCTGCGCTCTAAACTTTGAAATCGAAACATATTCGAGGCCAACCGTATTGTTATTACCGCCTTTATTGATACGCGCTTGAAAACCAACGTCGCCTCATCTCAACTCTTCGCAACACTACGAAAGCGAGGAAATGATTTCCATCAACTGACCGTGAATCTCACCATACAGATTCACGATACAGATACAGATGGAATAAAACGCCAAAGAATTGTATTAAGTTTTAACGCAGGAGTTGAACTGTACAGCAGAACAATTCAGAGCAATTTTATAGTTTAACCAGAATCTAAGGATATCGCACTTATTGGATGTTGGGTTTTAAAAAAAAAAAGCAGGAATAGCCCTAAACCTTGCCCGGTTTACCTGGACATGTGCAGACCAGCCAAACGAAAGTAACGAACTTCTGTCTGCAGTTGCGCCACGATCGCGTGGTCAGGAATCAACAGATGTGACAACTTCGGCATGCGAATTTTATCCAATTGAGGCGGCCTCTACGGAGTACAAACTTATTCACCTGGACATTCCGCCATACGAGAACCATTATAAGAATGTACTGTTTGATGGGTACTCCCCCGATTGGAGAACATTATAAAAGACGCCATTTCAACCCTCGCTGCGAAGAAACTACTTTATCATCCGCCGAATATAAACTTTTTTTTACAACTATTTCCTCACCTAGCTAAAAGTACTTTAAATG
Source organism: Marasmarcha lunaedactyla (assembly GCA_923062675.1). NCBI lineage: Eukaryota > Metazoa > Arthropoda > Insecta > Lepidoptera > Pterophoridae > Marasmarcha > Marasmarcha lunaedactyla. The sequence goes on from OV281358.1 coordinate 350,305, forward strand.
TTGAAATTAATATAAGAAATACGGAGTCACTTCTGTTGAATAATTTGTTACAAGATTATAACGATGTCTTAATTTCTAATGGTCCACCAATTTCCATGCCTCCTTATAGACTGTCACTCCCCCGGAGAGAGATCCTCGAGTCTGAACCTAAGAAAATGTTGGATAAAAGTATCATAGAACCTTGCTGTTCCCCTTGGGCTGCTCCTGAAGTAAAAGTTTGTGATGAAGATCAGGAGAGTATGTAGCTATACTCTTAGCGCAGAATCATCATAACTGGCCTGACCATCTCCCAGACATAAAATTTGCTATGAATACATGTCAGTGCAGTTCTACGAACCTAACCGCTGCGCTGCTTACCTTACTTTTGGGAGAGAACTGAAGACTAGATGATATAATTGGTTGATATAATTTCCGCCAGATTGTTATATCTGAAAACTTTATTCATGAAATAACCCTGAAATTACTACAATTAGCTACGACTATACAAAAAGCAAAAGAATTCCAGGACCAGTCGACGTCGATCGACGGACGATCGATTAGTGTGGTAACACCCTAAAAGAGGTAAGCATGTGAACTTTTGTTTATAAATCAGCTTCAACGGACAGCGTATCGTCATCAGAACATTGGTGACTCGGAAAATTCACATAAACATTTAGATCACTTTTTAAGAACTCAAACAGAAAATAGCTGAGGCGTGGAGTACATGGCTACCCTTTTGGTGTTTTTAGTTCGAGTCCTATCCGGGGCATTCATTTGTGTAATGAACATAGATGTTTGTTCTCTGGTCATGGTAATTGTTATTCATATATGTATGTTTATTCTGGGTCCCCCCCCCCCAGTTCACTGTTTGGTCATCCATAACACAAGCTCCGCTTACTTTGGGGCCTTACAGTTGGTGTGCTTGTCTGGGGATTTATTTATTATTATCTGAATAAATTCTAGTTTTTCTCCTTCCTTTTTTGATAAAAATCAACTACTTACCTATAAATGAGTTTGTAAGATAATTAGGAACATTACTACAAGGTACTTTTAAGAAAACTCTTGCATTAATTTTCTTTAAATTTTGAAAAGCATAATTTTCTACACCATCAAAAAGAAGTTTAGATTTCTATAGAACATCTAATTCAATAAAATATGTGATATAGTGGAAAGCACACACCGGCAGTCTGCTGCGGGTTGATGCCGATGCCGTCGTCGGTGATGATGGCGCTGGTGGCGGGCTCCACACGGAACTCCTCCGCCGCGAACTTCAGCACCGCCGTGAAGGGCGTCGCCTCGGGGACACTCAAGCTGAAAGCACATTCTTATCTGTAGGGATTTGTTTGAAGACTAAAATAGTACATAAGGAAGTTGCCCTACCTATTTTTTGCCTCTGAGTTTTCTCACACACTTTGTAACATTGAGGGTTCAAGCTTAGATTGGTAAAATTATTTGTGTTACATGCAGGTATATGTACCATATGAAATTAATGTAAAATCATTAATTGGAACAAACGATATACTATTATTATTTACTAATATATTTTTTGGAAATGTTTAGTTCGACATACATGCGTAACATCAACTATACAACTTTCTTCTGTTTTCAAAGTCTTTCAACGGTTCTTCTTATTACAAATAAACATGGTGTAGAGTTTTCCCATGTTTCATTTCAACCTGAGAAATCTGAATATTGTTAACATACAAATAATGTACATTTCATCAACAATTAGTAATAAATATTTTATTTCAAGGTCTTTATACCTTTGGATAACTGAATTCAAGATAATTATAAGTATCAAGATAGAGTTAAGTTGTTGTGTATGTGACCAATGAGCGCCTGTAGATCTTTTTCTGATTTGGCCCTAAATAAAACACTTGGTTGATTCTGGATAATAATGTGAACAAATGTATAATTTTTAAAAGAAGTCTTATAAGCAAAATAAATCAGCTAATACAGAGAATGTGTCATTGGTGACCATACAGTTAAAGTTTATATTTCTTTAATTTATTAAGTAAATAGTTTTCTTATAACATACTTCAAAAATAGGTTCTTTTATTCTAAACAAAATAAGCAAACATTAAGTATAAAATATTTTAATGTTTTTCATGATATACTACAATAGAAAAAGAAAAAAATATATATAACATGGTTCATTAAAGAAAGGAATCATAAATGGCGGCTTGTACTTGCATTGACAGATAGTACAGTTAGCATACAAATTTTCAAAAGATTTTTTCAATTCAAAAATAATAAAACAAGATCTGTTTTTCAAACTTGCTTCTGACAGCGGCTTCATCGGCGTGAAAGTTTGAAAGACACGTGGCGCCATCCATTATCATTAGAACGTTTTTGTTGTTTCCATCGGAAACAGTGCTTTTTACGGGATGAAAGGACCTTATGTCCATTTTTGTACACCTGACAAAGAAAGTAACAAAATTTCAGGAGAATCCTTATTATGATGTTGGTTAAAATAAAACACGAATATTATTTAAATCAAGACTAATATTTTTTTTACTTACCGTACGCACGAGAGAGTATAGCCGGCACTAGTGTGCGAGCAAGAGAACATGAGGGTTGGGTTTTGAAATACATATCCTGAATTTTGGATTGGTAAGGGTTGATTTTTATAGGGGATGGTCATCCCTTTCAAATGCCACCCCTCCCCACCTGAGGAGATGCCTACTTTTTTTTTTAATACGTGTTTAAAGTTTCGTATAATGGAACGACATTTGACATACGAATTAACCACATAATTTTTTTTTAATATTACGATGATGTAACGGAACGTACTTTCTGCCATTTCTTTTACCTTTCAAAATGACATGATTTGAGTAACGTATGCCGATTTTGACAGGTTTGACATAAAAGAAATGGCAGAAAGTACGTTCAGTTACCACATCGTAATATAAAAACCAAATTATGTGGTTAATTCGTATGTAAAATGTCGTTCCGTTATACGAAACTTTAAGCACGTATAAAAAACAAACTACGTATCACCTCAGGAGCGGAGGGGTGGCATTTGAAACGGGGGACAATAGCCTAAATTGTTAGAATAGGTTAGTTTTGATAACAGTATGTTTTAAACAAGCCAAAATTATATCAAAAAAAGTCTCATTGGTTGGGTTAGGTTAGGTTTTGTGTGTGATAAAAATATTCGCGAGCCGAGCGAACGAAGCGAGCGTGGTGCGACAGCACCCGGCGAAGCGCCAGTCTGGAATTCAGTTTCATTTCAACCCTTTCACATGTATAGTTATTATTAACCTAACCCTTTAGTCCTGTGTTAAGGGTTTAAGGCGAGATTTTAAAAAATTAATTTAAAAAAAACTACACATTTCCTGACTCGGGGAGTGGTGGGTGTGGACTTATTACTACCCCCTAACCCCCTCCTCCCCCCATCGCTTAATTCGGGATGCATATTTCAAAACCAACCTTGAACATGATAAGCACCTGCATTTTCAATTCCTTTCTTTAATGAACCATGTTATACTAATTACTCATGATAACATCTGTTCCCAGAAGTTAATATCAGTATTATTTTCTTTCAATATATCAAAAAGTTCTAATTTCAAATTTTCATTTTGAGTAATATTTCGTACAACCAAAACTAATTGTGTGTAAGTAAGATCAATATAAAAGTATTTCATGGACATACTCTCTCTCAACAATTTTCCACAATCTAAAATAGTATTTATCACAGCCTTGAAAATATTTTCATGATTTAAATAAACACTCTGTAAATATTGACTTTTTGATGCAAAGAACATAGACCAAAACTTTCTACAAGAAGTATTTTTTAACACCATTACATCAATAAATGAATCAGCAATAACACATACTGGAATTGCGTATTTAAAGTCCTTAATCAGCAAACAAACAATTAACATTTCAAAAATTTCTGCATCACAGTATTTCAGCAGTTCAACAATTTTGTTTTTATTTTCTAAATGACCTATTTCTAGTAATAATAACTGGCTTTTAAAATGAAGTACTTTGTCTTTGGGTAGATTTGACAAATTCATCAATAATGTTTCTTTTGAAGCGGTTTCTAGCATTAATTCTGACAAATAATCTTCAAGTTTATCTTCACCAAACATTTCTAAAAATATTTTAAATGCAATATCAACTTTATTGATACTACACTTAGAATTCACTATTTTTTTCAAAATATATTTTGGTGGATCAATCAAACAATATTTAAGTAAATCATTTGTCTCATCAAAATTATTATCAAGTGTAGATACGAATTCTTTTATCAATTCTTTGTTTTGAAGCTTATTCAGGCATATGGCTATGTGTTGTGATCCTGCAAAAGCATTTCTAACTTCACTCTCACTTGTGTCATCGCTAGGCCAATGTTCCAGCTGGCACAACTTAAGAAAATCTTGGAAAAAGTCCAGGAACTGATTTACCACAGCTGTTTCCATTTTACATTATAAAAGCAACGTAACTTTAATGTAGTGACCTTGGAATCTTCAGCATCTGTTAAAATAAATAACCTTAAGTGTTCCAATACCGCAATATAAATTAATAAAATAAGAAACATGCACAAACTACAATGAAGTTTCGTTGCGGAGTAATAAATTTATATGTTTTTAAATTATCTATAAGCACAACTTACACTTTAAAAGGGAGTTTCGGATCTGAAGTGAGAGTGATCTTGAACGTTACTTTAGACCTGGAATGTTAAAGATTTTTTACACAGAAAAGTTCGCAGTCGGTATAAGTAAAATAATATTGTGTAAACCTACATTCTTAACGAACTCTTCGAAACTTCAGTAATAATAAACACAAATTAAAAACGAATGTCCCTTTTTGAGCTACAAATGTCTATAAGCTTATTTGACGCTACGCTACAACTGTTGACACTGACAGAGAGATTCATCGGTGGATGACGTTTGTTTCTGTTATGACTGGTTTACACGCGTTAGGTGGTTAAGTTGGTAACTCAATTTTAAGTTACTACATGTCACTTGCGTGTCCAAACGGACTAAGTAGTTAAACTTCATAAGTTCAATAAAGATAAGCAGTGATGAATGCCAAGCATTCTCTTCATTCTCTTCCAAACAGTTAAACAGGTGTCACGCTTGCCAGAATTTATATTAAAATCTTATAAATAACATTTGCTAAAATAGTCTCTGTGCGTGAGTGATACAGTCTAGTTTTTATAAAAGTTCCGTTCTATTTTACTGTGCTAACTAATACACCAATCGGTGTGAGGTAAACAAATAACCAACCAAAACCAGTTTTGTGCACGGGACAGCCACCGCTACTCAAGAGTTGCAACACAGTATAAGGAAAATTTCTACATAAAACTATGCAACGAACACCAACATTTGGAGAGTCAGGCATGTATTCCTCCCAGCCAAACCTGAATACGCAGAATGAACCTTATGATGTGATCCGAAACATAAATATCAGAAAACGCAAAAATCCAGATTTTGACTTAGTGACTGAACTTAAAGAGTCCCTAATGCAATCATTCAAAGATCTGCTTAGCTTTGAAGTAACTGAGATGAAACAACAAAATCAACTTATTCTACAGTCGAATACAGAAATCCTTCAACTACTTCATGCTAATTCCAATGATCTCAAATTAGCTAACGACAAAATAGCTGTTCTGGAAGCTGAGCAATCTACAGCAATAAAACGCATAAATGACCTGGAGTTTCAGCTACATGAAGTCCAAAAGCACCAAAAAAAGAAAATTGTCGAAGTCAGAAAGGTGCCTAGATTAAAGAAGGAAAACTTACAAGATATTTACAACTCACTTTATGGGACCCTTAACATAAAGCCTACAATAGACAACGTACAATTATACAGAAAAGGCGTAAACAATAACTCCCCTATTGTGATTGAATTTGCAGACATCAATCAGAAGGAAGAGCTATTAGCAGCCGTTAAAAAATTTAACAAAGTGGAAAACGGAACAAGACTTAATTCGGATCATTTAGGCATAAAAGGAGTAACTACAAGAGTTTATTTGTCTGAAGCAATAACTACTTTGACTGGCAAAATATATGCTGTCGCTCGGGATTTAGTCAAGAATGGAAGTACAAATATTGCTGGATTGCTCGAGGTAAAGTACTTATTCGTAAAGAAGTAGGCCAGAAGGTTGCTGCCCATATTAAGACACTGGAACAAGCTGCAGCTTTGCGCTCCTTGTGACTTATTTGTGTAACATGGATCTTAGTTAAGCTTTTCCTGTTATTAATTGCCCGAAAATCTAAATTAACCTATGAAGTAGCCCTTTTTACGGTATATATTTAACCAAAATCACATATTGGTACTTTTCCTATATCCTATACAATTTCTATACAAATAACATATTACTTAACATATTGTATATATATTTTTTTCATGTATTATACTACAAATATCTACACTATTTTTTATATTTATTCTCTTCTATATTTAAAATACATATGTATTGTAAATTTTCCAGAACAAAGTCTCCAGATTACTTGAATATGAAAACGATTATTGATCATCAACCACTTGCACAAAATAATTCCTTTAATAGTTCTACTTTTACTGCTGACAATGGTTAATAGTCTTAATGAAGTTGCCACCGACGTTGATTGTCAAATCAGCGCTGGTGAATCGCATTTGGTTGATGATCCCAGTGTATTTCATAAACTAACAAAATTCGAGTAGTCTTTAAAAGTAATTGCTCAAAACATTCGTAGTATCAACAAAAATTTCCTTGATTTTAACACTTTTTTAGAACGAAGTAATCTTAAATATGACCTGGTTGTCAAATATTAACAGTGTTCCATCCATAAGTGATTATATTTCGTACCAAACAACCAAACATATAAATCAGAATAGTGGAGTATTTGTCTATGTTCGCAACAATATCATGAATGTTTCTGTTTGTGAACCAAATTTGGTTGATGCTGACAGTTTAGTAGTAAAAGTCGGAAGCAATTCTGCTTTTATATGTATCTATAGGTCTCCATCTTTTACATCACTTACAAACTTAACTGCTCTTTTGATAAACTATTGCTAGAGCTTAAATCCATACCAAATGTATATTTATTGGGTGACCTGAATATTGATATCAGATACAACAACTCTGACCTCAGATCTGATGAGTATCTTGACCTACTTTCAACCCATGGCCTTCTATCAAGCCACTTTTTTCCAACTCGTGGACCTAAGTGTTTTGACCACTGTTTTGTCAAGTCTAAGTCCAAAATTCTTACCACCGTTTGTCAATCTTCTGTCACAGATCATAACTGTGTCTACGTGGCTATACCATCTTCCCAACACCAAATCCCAGTGCGTAGACAACAAACTCTTAGTCGAATAAACTTTCAATTGGCCCAAACATTGCTAGCGGAAATTAATTGGAATATTTTGTTAAATACTAAGGACCCAAATAGTGCGGTTAAAGTTTTTACCAATATTCTTTCCAGTATAATCATAAATTGTACTACACTCTATAAAACTTCAAACAGAAAAACAACCCTTCAACCGTGGATAACTCCTGGATTGTTAAGATGTATGCGATTTCGTGATATACTTCATAAGCGCTATAGAGGGTCGCCTAATGATGTTGAAAAAGAAATAACTTATAAACGTTATAGAACCCACTGTAATAACATATTACATAATCTCAAAAATCAATATTATAGATCTGACCTACAAAAAAATAAAAAAGACATAAAAAAAACTTGGAATGTAATTAAAAAGATGTGTGATATTAACGACAGCAAAAAATATCAAAATACTAGCGAACTCTTACAATTAAAGGCGTCTCCTCTAGCCTCTGTTGATGACATAAACGATATTTTTGTTAATCAATCAATCAAATCATTTATTTCAATCAATTACAAGATCATACAAATACAGGTTTACAAAGTTTTAAAATACATATTAAAATCATAAAGTTTATACAAACGTTACACATTACAAAAAAAATTACAATATTAAAAATTATAAAAACTGTTAGACTAACAATATCAATATCAATATCAGTAATGTCCAAACAATAAATAAATTTAAACTAAGAAATTACATTGTGTAATGTCAGTATTAAGCAATATAAGATTCATTATATAGGTACAATATTATTCAAACCACAAATAATTTCAACATAATACGATTATATAATAATAATGCCATAATATACTTACTTATAAATAATATACTTCTAAAATTATTTTGTATTAGACCGTACATGAATCATATGGCAATGGTTCATGTACTGACAGTCATACCGGTCAGCGAACGCCCTCAGGATGCTGCTAGAGCTGGCCCGCACCCGCCGCACCAGAGATGTGCACCGCTTACGCATAGTTGTATAGAAACAGTCTACGCGGCACTCGGCAAACATCCCCGATGCACTACAGAAGCGGGGCAGCCTCAGCAGCACCCTGAACGCGTTGTTGAACTGAACGCGAAGGGCATTATACTGCCTCTTAGTGTAGTTTACCCACAAGCTGCTTGTGTATAATGACGTACAGAATGCCTTAAATAAATCTATTTTGACTTCCCTGGAACTGCGAGCAAACCTATGAGCGATCATATTAGCGCGTATTGACAGCGCCCTACGTTCTCTTTCCATATCTGCATCGTCTTTCAGGTCTTGAGTGAGCACGTGTCCGAGATATTTAAATTGTTTTGCTTGTTGTAAAATTGTACCATTCAGTTTAATATGAGGCACATAGTCAAGTACTCTACCTCTAGCCTGAAATACCATACATTCACTTTTCTTTGCATTATATACAAGTCCATGAGATTTAGCATACTTTTCACAAATATTTATTAATTTTGTTAACCCACACTGTGATGCACTAAGTAAACACATATCATCAGCATAACTAATATTATTAAGACAAACATCGTTAATATGGCAACCTATATGAGTAGTACTTAACTCTATTATTAGCGAATTGACATACAAGTTGAAAAGTTGTGGTGAGGTCAACCCCCCCTGCCTCACCCCACATTCCAACCTGTACGGACTCGATAGCTCACCCGACCACCGAACGACGTTGACTTGATTTAGATACCAAAATTTGAAGATCTCTACAAGTTCATAAGGCATATCGGTGCTCCTTAGTTTATCCCACAGGATATCATAACTCACCAAGTCAAACGCTTTCGATAGGTCTAGGAAGCATGCGAACACAGGCGTTTTACGGTCTGTGTAGTACTTCACAGTCTGCTTCACACTCAGTATGGCGGTCTCTGTAGACAGACCAGATCTAAAGCCAAATTGGTTGTCATGTAACTTAACGTACTTACTAAGTTGAGTGTGGAGCAGGCCATCAAGCACCTTCGCCATTATAGTCGCCAACGAGATCGGCCTGTAATTACTTTGATCGCTTACATCACCAGTTTTACTTTTCAAAATAGGTATGACAATGGTTTTCATCATGTCATTTGGCAAGTATGAGTGCCCAATGCATAAAGTATATAACATGGCTAGTACTCTATGTATGTGACCGCCCGCGTATTTCAGATGTTCTATGCTTAAGTCATCGTGACCCGGAGACTTGCCTCGTGACATTGAATGAATCACCTGTCGAACATCCCTGACCGTGAACCTAGCGCCTAAACGTTGCCCATTCATTTTATTTTCACATTTTGTTTGTGGTCGCCCTAGAGGTGAGTTGAGAGTAAAATGGTTTTTAAACATCTCTGCAATCGATTTTTGGTCACAAATATTATTGACACTCACCGGAGTACCAGGTTTGTTTTTTATCTTGCTTGTGGATTTCCAAAAGTTTTTAAAGTCGTGGTTTGCATGATGAGTTGCGAGTATGTCCATTTTCAACTGCTCCCGATTAGTCTGTCACCATCTTAATCGAGATTTGAAAACTTTACGACTCTCCCGCATTTCATCCCAAATGTGACCCGATCTTGGTTTACCATACAGAACCCACAATTCAAATTTACCCCTGGCAATCCTGTGAGCCTCGCCAACATTCCTGTTCCACCCTATCACTGGCTTTCTTTTATACATATTAATATTACTAGAATAACTCTGCGATGCTGCTCTATTTAAAGATGAAACAATGTTATTGTACAATTCGTCAATGATAATTCGATGGTCAGTATTCTTACATGAATAGTCACTACAGGCACCTAGCTCTGAAGGAAAGTCAATTAATCTTAAGTTTTCATTGCATAATTTCGTATACATGTCAATTTGATCGGTCTGTCTCTCCCCCCATTTCACTTTATTATGTCCTAGTTTGTAATTAGCGTTATAATACGTCCTAGGCTTAATAGTGTCTAGCTTACATTGTATAATTAGAGGGAAATGATCAGACCACGTCACATCGTATTTAACATAAGTATTTACAACACTCTGCATGGCCGATTTGGTAACTACACAATGGTCGAGCCAGCGTCTAGCTCCATTTGCCTCACTTATAAAAGTGTAGGTATTCGACAATAACCCTAGAAAATCAATATCAGCGCATATCCAGTCCTCCTCAGAACAAAAGGATTGCAGTTCCTTATAAAAAGGTTCTTGTGGATGTGCGTTAAAGTCCCCAAGTATATAAACCGATTCTACAGTTTCATTAGAAATAATTGCACTCACCAAACTAAGACAATCCGTGAATTCAATTAGGTTCACTGCATTATCCGTTGGCATGTAAACACTAAACACTATGAACGACCTTTTATCTTTTATCAATTATTTTAATGGCACACACTCGCGCGTTATCACAATGAATGACCGACACATTCGCGAACACACTTTTCTTCCACAGCAGTGCGACGCCGCCGTATGGACGGCCACGGAGCATGCCGGCCGCCGTATCCACTGCACTCGTTCCGGTGCATCCGAACTCGTCGCTAATGCTGTCTATATAATGTATATCACCTGGCAGCAACCACGTCTCTTGTAAAGCAATTATGTGAGATGTTGTACATAAATGCCTGATATATTCCACAGAACGTTTTACGTTCTTACAGTTATAAGAAACGAAGTTAAACAGTTGATCACTTCCCATTTTGTGTATTACTGATTCTGCCGGCTGCGGTGCTAATCCGCTCAAAATGTTGAGTTCGCTTGAAATGAACAAAACGTCTAAAAATTATACCTTCCGGCCACAGTTTTCGATCTAGAAATAATGCCAACTTGTTTTCACATACATAAAACTTAAAAACATTATAATATTTTTCATTTTTACACAAGATCTTCTCCAGTTCTATAGTTTCTTGGGTATTTTTAAATACGAAGTCCACTATATCTTTTTCTGCGGTTTCCTTATGCACTTTTGTTATAAAAATTGGTACCTTTTTAACAGCAGCTTTAAATTTTCCTAAGTTGTCTCTGTTCGTACCTGACAAGCCCGCGTATCGATATTTCACATGTTTATGTCGCTTTTTTGTAACCGTCTGCCAATCGTCTTCGTTTTTCTCATTAGTCTTCAATAGGTTATTGTTATCAGTTGAACTCGGAGGGCATTGCACTGCAAGTTTACGGTCAACAATCAGCTGTGACGGCGTCGGTGATGTTTGCTTAGCCGAGCTGGTGCCAAGCTGCACGGCGCCCCACGCCTCCGCCCCCGCGCTCCCTTCAACGCTCGCTGGTGACCGTTGGCACTGCAATGATTCACCCTCACGGCCTACCTTCATATTTTTGTCACTTGCATTTTCACAATAATTATAATCAATACTCCTATACTGTAAACCATGATTATTGTCTTCGTGTTCATTACAGGTACTTGACTCGTCTGCAAACGATAACCCTGCCGGGCCACTATCACGATATGCTCCTCTTTTCAAGTTGATTTTTGCCGCCGAAAAAGGAGGTGATAAAGACGTCGAATGCAAGCCTTTGAAATACTCATCCTTAATTTTTTCTAGTCGCTCAATAGTGACATACGAAGTTTTTATTTTATTCACCTCGGCTTGTAGGAATACCAAGTCTTTTAACAATTTTGTCACATCCAGGTGGTCGAATGTTAAGGGCGGTAGTTTGTCTAAGTCACGTGCCACGAACACGGGTATTGCATCATGATCAGTGACTTTAAAGAAGCTGATGATATCTTGTAGTGTCCGATGTTCTTTGCCCTTTCCTTTGCGTATTGTTCGTCGCAACTCGCGTGGCACAGAGTCAAACAGTAGTTTAGTTGACTTTTCTATTTGTTCGCTTGAAAAAGCCGATGCACAAATCCTAATCAAGCTGTCTTCGTCAGCTACTGATATCTTATTTGTATATTTGGCTCGAAATTACAAACCGGACAATACCAATTTAAACTCGTTTGTGCTCCTTGAAACTGACCCAGTGGAAGTGGAATGTATTGTGTCTTCGCTGAAAAATACTTCATCCTCGGGAAGGGATGGTATATCAGCAATTTTTATTAAGAAAAATATTTGTCACTTAAAAGTACCCATTACTTATATTTGCAATCTTTGTTTATCGCTAGGTGTATTTCCTGATTTACTTAAAGAATCTGTAGTAATTCCCGTTCATAAAACTGGTAGCAGAGACAGTATCACCAATTATCGTCCTATATCTCTACTTCCTACTTTGGCTAAAATCCTGGAGAAGCTTATAAATCGCTGACTAATTGTGTTTCTGGAAAAAAATAATCTTATCTCTCGTAACCAATACGGTTTCAGAGAAAAGCGATCAACTACTGACGCTATACATAACCTAGTTTCGTATGTTTCAGATAACTTAGATAATAAACAGAAATGCATTGGGGTTTTCCTAGACTTAGCCAAGGCTTTTGATACTGTCTCTGTTCCCTTGTTGCTAAGGAAGTTGGAATCAATTGGGGTCCGGGGTTTGCCATTGAAACTTTTTGCAGACTACCTTTACGGTAGATCTCAATAAGTTAGGGTAGGTGATTGCATCAGTAATGTAAGGCCAGTTACTTATGGTGTTCCCCAAGGTTCAGTGCTTGGCCCCACTCTATTTCTTATTTATATCAATGGTCTCTGTGACTTAAACATTGATAATGCAAAAATAATAACATTCGCAGATGATACTGTACTTGTATTCAAAGAACCATCCTGGGAAGAGGTTTTTCTTACTGCTGAACATGGAATGAGGAAGGTAGTGGACTGGCTGAAATATAATTTATTAACACTCAATATAACTAAAACTAAATATATAACTTTTTCGATTTACAATAGCAGCCTACCTAGACCTAATCTCCATCTAAAAGCACACACATGTACGACTACTAGGGACAGAAATTGCAATTGCTTAACTCTCTCCCCCACGGAAAACATGCAATATTTAGGTATTATAATAGATAAAAATTTAAATTGGATGCATCAGATTGATACACTAAAATCTCGTGTTAGGAAGCTATTACCTATCTTTAAGAAGATTCGACATCTAAAAGACAATAAAACAAATAAAACAGTGTATATAACCTTGTGCCAATCTATTATATCCTATGCGATTTCTGTTTGGCGAGGGGCCAAAAAGACCTATCTGATAAAGCTTGAAGGTTCCCAACGTTCTATACTCAAAATACTACTTTTTAAACCATTCATGTATCCTACAACAAATTTATATGTCGAATTCAATGCACTTACAGTTCGTCAATTATTTATTAAAAGAATAATTAGTGAGAGAAGATCGCATGAAATATTTAAAGTGCCCTTGTGTAAAACCTCTTTTGCGCAACAATTTTATTTTTTTCTAGGGCCACTGTTATATAACCGTATCAATAAGCATATTGTAATAAACGACAAAAATAAGTACGATTGCGTACATATACTTGAGAAATTTCTTCTGAAATTAAACTATAATAAAACTGAAATTAATTATTTAATTTAAGTAATTTTTTACTTATTGCAATATATATATTTATTTATTATATTTTATATTCTATCATAACCCTTGATAGCTACAATGAATTACATAACCTTATATGCCTTTAAGGGTTACTAATGTATCTTAATTAAATACAAAAGTATACACTAGCACATACATATCTGTATTGTATTTATTAAATAAATAGTAAAAAAACTTATGTGTAAAAAATGGTTACTGTTGGCGATAGTTTATCCCTTTGCTTTGTGGGTACCTACATAGTTGTAAGGATAAAAAGGAATTGTAACGGAGGTGCGCGGGGTGCAATAACTTAACGGAAAAATTTTGGACGGTTGTCCAGTTAGTGTGATGCTTAGCTCCGCGAACCCGCACGCCTCGTTTGCGCTCCGAACTGTAAATTGTTAAAAACACAGAATATATTCAATCAGCTCAGTCACTGTGGTATCATTTCTCACCGTTCACCTGCAACACCTTTATTGTGGCCATTCGAGCCGAATCTTCATGTTCAAGGCACCGCCCTCAAAGAAAATGGTGAACACACGTAGTACGACGAGTAAGCTGTTGGAAAAAGATACCAAAGGACGGCAACAGGCAAGTCAGGAGGTACCATCGTGCGCGGGTAGCCAAGTAAAGTCGGAACCGTTGGTAAAAATTATACCGCCTTTACACTCATCCCGTCATTCTACGAAGTCGAAAAAACCTTCAAGTTTAGCATCGATAGAATCACAAAAGAAAAAACTGGAGCTAGAAGCAGCTAAGGCAAAGGCTCGCATACACATGGAGCTTATAGATAAGCAGTTGGCGGCTGATATTGCCGAACTAAACGAAGAATACAGTCCACCGTCCGAAGCATCGGAGTATTCCAGAAGTGGCAGAAGTGACGTAGAGAAGTGGGTGGAACAAAGCCAAAATGAGCTGGAAATGCAGCAAACTATGACGTCACGTAACGCGGGCAACAAAGGAAAGCAGCAAACGTCGGATATCCACGACACTAACGGTCCAGTTCAACAACTAGCCACCGCATTTCGACAGATAGTAACCACTTCAGCCACCCAACACAATACAAACCTACTTAGCCGCCTCAGTACGCCACGAGACTTACCTAGTTTTAACGGTAACCCACTAGATTGGCTTCAATTCAAACAAGCGTACACGGAATCGACAGCGGTATGTAACTTTACAGAACAAGAAAACCTGTGGCGGTTACGAAGATGCCTTCGTGGCCCGGCCTACGAAGCCGTGGCCGCCTTACTCATCACAGCCACTTCACCTGCAGCCATCATTTCTACACTGGAACTTCAGTTCGGGAACTCGGAATTCATCCTTTCACGATTAATGGCAGACATCAAAAGGATGAGTAACCTATCGACGGACTACCACAAGGATATTGTCACATTTTCAATCAAAGTAAAAAACTATGTGGCGGCGGTAAGAGCCCTAGGTCGTGAAGAGTACCTGCAAGGTATGAAGGTAGCTGCCGTGGTTTTATCAAAATTACCTACAACTCTCCTTTCAAAATGGACGGAATACAGCTACCCGTTCATCACCAGTGGAAACCCGAGGTCACGATTAGACCTAGTGTCTGATTTCCTGACTGATGAAGCTGTGAAAACATCTACGTATAGTGTTAGTTTATTGCAGTGTAAAACGGACCCTAAGCGCAGATATGAAAAAGAATACACACAAACAGTTTTATTGACCGACGGTAATAATAATCAAAAGTGTAGTTTCTGTAGAATTAATAATAACCATAAACTAACACAGTGTAAAAAGTTTAATAAAGCTCTTCGCAAAGATAGGTGGCGACATGTTAAACGGTACGGTATATGTTACAAGTGTCTGTTATCTACGCATCGTAAGGAGTCGTGTCCAGCAGCCAGCTGTGATGTCAACAACTGCGGTGAGTCTCATCATAAACTATTACACTTCGTGCCGTCAACAAATAGTGCTACCGATCCGGCGATAGAGACTGAACCAGTAATTACTGAATGTGTTAATAATATTAATGCCAATAGTGCAGTTTTACTAAAGGTTATACCTATAAACATTTGCGGACCTAACGGTATAATGATAAAAACTACAGCTTTGCTCGATGACGGTTCAACTATAACTTTAATAAGCTCCAGACTTGCCTCTCAAGCTGGGCTACAGGGCCGCCGGGAAACCCTAAGTGTACAAGGTGCCTGGGATAGTACTAAATTAGTGTGTGAATCGAAAATAGTTAAATTTAATTTGTACGGTCTAAATGACTCTAAGTTTGACATAAGTGCGCGAGTGATAAATAATCTTAATTTACCTAAAAATAGTTTAAAAACTATAAACTGTAATAATTTTAAGCATTTGGAAGGTATCAGTAACAATCTGTGTACAGAAACGCTTCAGCCACAAGTTCTTATCGGTCAAGATAACTGTCACCTACTCTTACCTTTAGAAGTTAAAGTAGGTAAACCTAACGAACCCTGCGCCACTAGGACTCCCTTAGGTTGGTGCTTACATGGTAGGATACCAGTGAAATTGCGAAGTCATAACTTTTCATTGCATGTCACTAATTACGTTACGGAAACGGATATTGTTTTACAGGAAATACAAGAGGAAGTGCGTAAGTCGTTCACAATCGAGTCCATGGGTATATCGGCCCAGCCCAGACTTAACTCCGAAGACGTGCGCGCGCAAGCGATCCTCGAAAAAACTTCCGTACTAAAAGACGGACAATGGCAAGTGGGCCTACCATGGAAAGACGAAAAGTTGGTCATGCCTGATTCATACCCGACGGCTATGCGTAGACTCAAAGGAGTTGAGCAAAAGGTAAGTAAAAATGATAATTACGGTCATAGGTATAAAGAACGCATTAATCATTTAATTGTGAATAATTACGCAATGCAATTAAACGACGTAACTTTTACGCCGAAAACTTGGTATTTACCGCACTTTGGCGTTGACAATCCGAACAAAGATAAGCTTCGGTTAGTGTTTGACGCAGCAGCTAAAACCGAAGGCTTAGCCCTAAATGATTATTTATTAAAAGGTCCCGACCTTCTGATGTCGTTATTCGGTATAATGCTTAAATTTAGGGAAAACCCCATAGCCGTATCTGGTGATATAAAAGACATGTTTTTGCGCGTTAAGATTAGACCGGAAGATCAGAATGCGTTTAGTTTTTTATATCGCGACTATCCGGAAGGGCCCGTGAAAACCTATAAAATGACATCACTAATATTTGGGGCAAACTGTTCCCCGTTCATTGCACAATTTGTTAAAAATAAAAACGCGGATCGGTTCGGATCTATTATGCCTACTGCAGTCGCCGCAATACATAAACAACATTATATGGACGACTACCTAGACAGTATGCCAAATGAACAAATAGCAAAACAATTAATCCATGACGTCACATTCATTCATAAGCAAGGTAATTTTGAAATACGTAACTGGACCAGCAATAGTCAAACAGTCTTACAAAGTTTGCCAAAAGATTCTCTCGGGAAAGCTGCTGTAAAGTTCAAAATCGGCCATGAATATGAAGGCGAACGCACACTAGGTTTAATTTGGTATCCGAGTGACGATACGTTAAGGTTCGACGTTTCTTTTAAACGAATTAACGAAAGCCTGATTAATGGTACTAAAATACCTACTAAAAGAGAAATGTTAAGCGTGATAATGTCAATTTTTGATGTCTTTGGTTTTCTGTCACCTTTCACTATAATCGGAAGAATTATATTGCAGGATACGTGGAAGTTAAAAATCAGCTGGGACGATTGCGTAACCGATGAGATAAAAGATAAATGGGTCAAATGGATTAGGTTGTTAGAGACGATACGTCACGTGCGCCTACCGAGGTATTACCCCGTCGCGACAGCGCTTACAGGTGCGAACGAGATAGAAGTCGAACCGGTTCTTAGTCTGCGGCTGGCGCAGGCGCCGCGCGTAGCTCCCGTCTTATCAAACTATACGAACTTACAGCTGCATATATTTTGCGATAGTTCGACTAAGGCGATGTGCGCTGTAGCCTACTGGCGATGGTTAGATAGTTATAATCGTATTAGAGTTGCGTTCATTACAAGCCGCTGCCGAGTAGCCCCGGTAAAACCTGTGTCAGTTCCTCGCTTGGAACTACAAGCTGCGTTACTAGCTGCTAGACTGGCTAAAACAATAGGTACAGAGCATAGGGTGAAGCCACAGAGTAGGACATTTTGGTGTGATTCGAGCACTGTACTCACATGGATTCGAAACAAACAATTACAAAAGGATTACAAACAATTCGTTGCGCACAGATTAGGTGAAATAGACGAATTAGCGAATTCAAACGAGTGGAGGTATGTACCTACGAAATTAAATGTAGCCGATATAGCAACTAGAGAATCCTATGATAGTTCAATAATTGAAAATGAGTGGTTATATGGACCTAAATTTTTATCCCGCGAGGAAAGCGATTGGCCAAGTGATTTTCTTATAGAACCTATAAACAAGGAATTAGATTCAGAATTTATTAATGTTATAGAAACAAAAAACATAGTTACCTACTTACCTATTCTTGACGTGACTAGATTTTCCTCCTGGCTTCGCTTGCTTCGGACCACTGCAATTATTTTAAGATTTTTTAGATAAGTGTAGAAAGATTACTTACCAGTTTGACGACTCAATCGATAGGGCAGAGTTAGTATTACTGAAACAATCGCTTTTACAAAATTATAAGCTAGAAATTAATGAATTAAAAAACAATAGAACTATACCTAAAAATAGTAAAATACTAAACTTATCACCTTACCTTGATGAACACGGGATCCTGCGAGTTGGCGGGCGCATACGTGTAGTTGCAGGGGTGCGTCCTGAAACTAAAAACCCCGTAATATTAGATGGTAGCTGCCATGTTGCTAGGTTAATAATCAAATATTATCATCATAACTTTGCCCACGGTA
Source organism: Marasmarcha lunaedactyla (assembly GCA_923062675.1). Lineage (NCBI taxonomy): Eukaryota > Metazoa > Arthropoda > Insecta > Lepidoptera > Pterophoridae > Marasmarcha > Marasmarcha lunaedactyla. The sequence goes on from OV281358.1 coordinate 368,965, forward strand.
ATCAGGAAACGGTTTTGAATGAAATAAAACAAAAATATTGGATTAGTAGATTGCGGCCCGCTATAAAAACGGTAACATCTCGGTGCATGACATGTAGAATAAAAAAAAGTAAACCTGAAGTACCTAGAATGGGTGACTTACCTGTAGCGCGTGTGGCCCACCACCAACGACCTTTCACGTACTGTGGTGTCGACCTGTTCGGCCCAATGGAGGTCACTGTAGGAAGACGTCGTGAAAAAAGGTACGGGGTACTGTTTACGTGCCTTACAGTTCGAGCCATTCACCTAGAAGTCGTAGCATCGCTGACGTCGGATTCCTTTATAATGGCGCTGCGACGGATGGCTGCGAGACGTGGCTGGCCTCAGTACCTATACTCCGATAACGGAACGAATCTGAAGGGAGCCCATGAAGAATTGAAAAGATCTGTACAAAATCTCGACGAGTCCCTATTAAAGAGTGAAGCCTTAAACCATGGCACTAAGTGGACGTTCATACCGCCGGCTAGCCCACACTGGGGTGGGGCATGGGAGCGGCTTATACGGAGCGTTAAAACGAGTTTAAAGGTTATACTAAAAGAGCGCGCCCCAAGAGATGAAACTTTGAACACGTTACTGGCGGAAGTAGAAAATATAGTCAACAGCAGGCCTTTGACTCACGTGTCTGTCGACTCCAAGGATTGTGAAACGCTAACTCCTAATCACTTCCTAGTAGGTTCGTCTTCTAGCTTACCTCACGTCGGAACCTTCGACGACACAGACCTGCACCTTCGGAAGCAGTGGCGCATTTCTCAAAGGCTGGCCGATATGTACTGGCGCAGATGGGTCAGGGAGATACTACCTGACTTATTACCGAGAACTAAGTGGCAAGGGGAACTTAGAAACCCACAGGTAGGTGACTTAGTCCTTGTAGTTGATCCGGATTGTCCGCGTAATATGTGGCCGAAGGGCTTGGTGCAAGAGGTTGTGCCTGGCAAAGACGGTAGAGTTAGAGTTGTCAAAATTAAAACCAAATCTGGTATCCTAACGAGATCAGCTTCACGTGTGGCGCGAATTTGTTTAGAAAATAAGTGCTGCTGAGGCAGCACTGGGGTGGGGGATGTTGGCGATAGTTTATCCCTGATTAGTTTTACTATTGTACCTAATTATTTATGTTAAATTGTAAACTTTCTATTTGAGTAATTTACGCATCTTTGCTTTGGGTACCTACATAGTTGTAAGGATAAAAAAGAATCGTAACGGAGGTGCGCGGGGTGCAAAAACTTAACGGAAAAATATTGGACGGTTGTCCAGTTAGTGTGATGCTTAGCTCCGCGAACCCGCACGCCTCGTTTGCGCTCCGAACTGTAAATTGTTAAAAACACAGAATATATTCAATCAGCTCAGTCACTGTGGTATCATTTCTCACCGTTCACCTGCAACACCTTTAGTTACAATACTTTATTTTCTTAAACTTTTACTTGAATTTTAAAATTAGGATAACTATTTGCTATAATCAAATAAATTAGTAATTTTTTATAGAATCTTATATAGAAAATTACCTTTTATATTTAATAAGTATTTCCATCATTAAAAAAAAAATTTATTGACTAAAGTCTTTACCATATCTGATACAGATACCATTATCTTTATAATTTCCTCTAAATTTTTATCTGTATTTTCTGCCTATACTATGTCACTTGTTTAAGTCTGAGTTTCGGTGGATGGCAACTAAATACAGTGATGTGACTTGTTGTTTGCTTACAATATGCACACGAAAATGAACCGTATTTATATGGTGCGAGAATCACTACCTTGCCGTAAGACAGTTTTTAACTAGCGCGGAAGGTATGAGTCTCTAAACTGTATGATTACATTTCTACCCTCACATATTGTAATTTTTTTTTCTTTTTTTTATTGTTGCTAATAAATTAAGTGCCTATTTGGCTTATGTAAAAATGAATAATCTAAATTTATAAGTTCACAGTTAAGTATAGTGTAAGTAATCATACAAATGTTTTGTAAGTATTGTTGAAATAAATAAATTGAAATTGAAATTGAAGCAATTCGTCAATTCTGTACTTAGATATGTGGTAAACGTGATTTTGGACAAATTCAGAGAAGAATTTGTTTCGGAAATTAAAATCTTTGCAAGATTATGTACTTTTCTAAATTTTTGAGGTTGATGGGCCGACGTCGATCGACGGACGATCGATTGGTGTAGTACCTTTACTAATTAGGTACCCTTAATAATCACTGGAGGGATATCAGCCTCTCCCAACTCAGGGGTGGCGTCCGACAATTGTAGGCCATAATGCCTACTGCGGGTTGGCAGACTTACCATTTCAGGGGAGTTACCAGACAATTGTAGGCCATGACGCCTACTGTGGGTTGGCAGACTTACCAACTCAGGTGTGGTGTCAGACAATTGTAGGCCATCACGCCAACTGCGGGTTGACAGACTGACCAACTCAGGGGTGGCGTCAGACAATTGTAGGCCATCACGCCTACTGCGACGTCGACTGTTCCATTCTGTCATTGATCGATTGGTGTGGTAACACCCTTAAACATTCTTCCACAAATTTTAAAGTAGAAACTAAACTCCACTCCGACATTTAAAAACAAAGATAAAACGCGACATAAATACGAGCTCTTGCCACCAACCACTTTGTCAACTTATTCACTTAACAAAAAAATCACTTCCAAACGTGTTAAGTGAGAAGCCCCGCCCACCTACTTATACGAAAAATAGAAAGAATCCTAATCTACTTAATCACTTGCCTACTAAATTTTAAGTTACCACTTGTCACTTATCTTTAACCATTTAACCACTTAACGTGTCTAACCAGCCATTAGTAAAGAGATTGATTAATTAATTGATGAAACGTAGACAGTAGATGTACTCAGTGATGGGTAGTGGGTAAAAACCCAATCATTCCAATCGGGTTATAACTGGGTGATTTGGGTTCTAACCCGGTTATAAACCATAAACACCCATTTTGCTGGGTGATAATGAAAATTGTATTATAACATCGTTTTTTATAACGAATTAATAGGAATCAGCAATGAAAAATAAGTATTAAAATTTATAAAATATAAGTTAGAACGTTTAAAACAGAGCAATATTAATAATGTACTTTGACTCGATACTATGCTTGTCTCTTTCGCTCATTCTTTGCTAAAATATGGCTTTTCAATTGCACAGTACGGCGACACAACGAAAAGGTAGCTGTTGTATATGGGTGAGCAAGAGAGACAAGTAGAAGTACTTTTTTTTCGATTTGACCAATACATTTTAGAGCTCTAAGGACTGTTAAAAATTTAACGGGCTCTTTGGCATAGCCTTGTAAAAACCTATAAAGAGAGAGATGGTACATTTTTACATACATTGTACATTTTTTTGTGCTGTAATGGTGAAAATCACGTTGAATAATTCACAGTTAAAATATAACGTTCATTTGATTAATGTTTTTTAAATTAAGTTTTTGTATTTTTGGTTTCATAAAGGCAAATTAAATACAAATCTAGTAAAACGGCTTATTTATAACTAAACACACTGTTTAACAGCAATACAAACTAAAAAATAAGAATTAAAATCTAAAGATAAGGTATAATTTTATATACTTTTTAGTCCGGATTGATATAGAAATGCTTCTTTTGATTTAATTTATTTTTTATATTTTTGGTCTCGCTAAGGTTGACGATTAGGTAATATATTTTATTTTTCTAACTCGATTAAAATGGGGATTCTACATAATTAAAATTTATCTTAAAAACTATTAAATAAAGGGAAAATGAAAATGACACACATAAGCCTCCGAAGTCACGTCACCCGTGTGCACTAACAGACGAAGTAAGTTAAAGTGAAGCTCATTACAGTTCTCAAGTTAGTTACCAATGAGGGTGAGTGGTAGGCCATTCATTGTCATCCATCGAGGAGACTGATGCTGCGATCGGTGCTTTCACCAACCATCTTCGAACTGATATTAGTGCATCTTCCAGGCAGGTTCCGGTGGCGAACGATTGCCGCTGGATCCTGCCTGAGGATGTGAGGGAGTTGTTGAGAGCAAAGAACGCAGCTATCCGGGCGTAGGACTACGCTCCGACTGAGCGTCTCGCTGTAGGTCTCGAACTGCGGTCTTAGAAGTGGGACGCGCTTCTTGAAGAGATTTCGCCTTCACATCTGACTTACTGGAGCTTGGCAAAGTCTCTCAAGATGGACTCTACCGCGTCATCGATGCCTCCGGTCCTTAGGCCAGCGCCCATGACTCCCGCCTTTATCATTTTGAACAGGTTCCGAGAGGTCATCCATTTGAATCACCTGTTACTGGATGAAGAGTTCGGCTTTAGGTCCCGCTATTGCTGCGTCCAACAGGTGCACCGCATCACGAAGCAATCTTGCAGCAAAAGGAACATAGGTCGAACACCGATAGGCACGGGTGCGCTTTTCTTTGACGTGGCTAAAGCCTTCGACAAGGTCTGGCACAACCGCTTGTTATATAAGCTCTTTAAACTAGGCGTGCCAGACAGCCTCGTGCACATCATACGAGACTTTGTCGAACCTTTCGCTACAGATTGGAAGGTGCACTCTGTAATCCCCGTCCTGTATTAGGCAGTGTTCCACAAGGCTCAGTGCTTTCTCCAAAATTTGCTTTCACTATACACTAGTGACATGCCAAGGACAGAAAAAGAGCACCTAGCGCTCTTCGCAGATGACACCAAGCTATACACATCTGATAGTAGTAGGTTAACAATAATGCTCTAATCCGCAGCCAACGTATTAGGGCCTTAGTTTCGGAGAAATGGAGAATAGAAATCAACCCAGAAAAAAGTGCAGCAGTGTACTTCTCTCTTTCAACCTGGACAACCTCTAGGAAACCATCCAAAAGATTAGGTCAGATCACTCTATTTGGTACTCCGATCGATTGAGCTAAAAAGTCAAATATTTAGGAGTCATTTTAGATAGTGGACGTACATTAGCGGATCACATAAAACGCGTCCGGGACCGAGCCACCGTCGTCATGGGTAGGCTGCACCCTCTAATATGCAAGAAGAGTAAAATGTCACTTAGAAATAAGCTTACCCTTTACTAAACTTGCATCCACCCCATCATGACATATGCCAGCTTTCGCTCAGGCCAGCAAGTTGAACCTCAGTCTAGGCCGGCAACGCTCAGGCCTCGCCCTATGCCAGGCGACTTTGACGGCTGCGCGTCTCACCGAACAACAATCATTTATTAATTGTAATATTAAAGAATTATTATTGTATAAGGCTATGTTCACACTAAAGTCCGAGAGTTTGCCTTTAACTTCAATTTCAGGGGGAGGATAGCGTTCGCTTTGTATGTTTTTACTATCGTATTCACGAAGCCATTCTGGGCCCTTCCACCACAAGGAATGCTCTTTTAATTGTACAGTGGTCATCCCTCTCGTTGCACAATCTGCTGAATTTTGTTTTGATTCAACATGATGCCAACATGAGGGTGATATGACGTCAGTTATTTTCTTGACCCTGGTGGCCACGAATTGCTTCCACCTGTTTTGGTCTCCGTCGATCCAGCCAAGAAAAATCAAACTATTTGTAAAAGCGTACATTTTATCTATTTTAGTTGGTAGTGCCGCCTTAACCTTACTCATCAGGCGTGATAATAATAACGCACTACAAAGTTCGAGTTTCGGTAGGGTCAATAATTTTTTTACTGGCGTTAACTTTGTTTTTGCGGTGAGTAATACCGTGGTGCATTCGCCCTTAGCATTTTTAGTGCTTACGAAAATGGCACATGCGTATGCCTTTTCTGAGCTATCACAGAATGCGTATACGTTTAATGAGGTACTGACCCCAAAATACCTTGGTATTTCAAACATTTCAATGTTCTGGAGATCTTGTTTTAGCTGTAACCACTCCTGTACTAAATGAGGAGGCAATTGTTGATCCCAGGACAAACAGTCTTCTGACCAGGTTTTTTGAAATAAAAGTTTAGCGGTGACAGACCTTTGAAATGTTTGACAGCAATTCACATTTTGTAAGATTATTTTCATCTTTAGAGTTATTAATAATCCTTTTAAACGAAAACGTATCTGATTTTGGATTCCGTCGTAAGCCCAGCGTTTTTCTAGAAGTATGACTAACTTTGTCTCTAGTCCTTGTGCACGTCGCTTTGGGGCGCGCTACTCCAAAACAAATGTTTCTATTTTGGGAATCGGTGGTTCGAATATAACTAGTGTTGTTCCTACAGGTAAATTATTTTTGTATTTACATTCGGATGATGAAATATCATGTATTGAAACATATATTTTACCACGAATTACTCCAGGGATCCCTACAGTAACCATTGATAGTAGTTTTTTGGACAATTTTAGGAATTTGAAGTTAGCTGACTACACGTGTCACAAAAGGAGTCCTGTTGATGCTTTATTAGTCTTGGGAATAATTTGCCTACAGCTTTCGATACAATATTCGGATGGGTTTTGATGGGTGATTTTAGTTGTAATGATGACAAATCGAACGAGTTGTCTGCTTTTATGTGTGTCCATTTGGATAGTTCCTTAAAGCGTTTTGGGAAATTGAGGAGGTGCCTTCTACTAAGGTCAATGACCCTAACGATTTAGTTTGTGAAGGCCTTTTTCAACAGACGCATACGCGTACACCTGAGGGAAGATTTGTCATGCGCTTGCCCTTCAAACAGGGTGACCATAATTTGGGTGAGAAAATCTTTAGCGTTTTGCAGACTACAATCTTTAGAGAGGAAATTGAAACGGGATAGTGCCTAGGCGAAGAAATACAATGATTTCATACGAGAATATGTCTCTTTGGGCCACATGCAGCCAGTCGATGCTTCGACTGCGAATTTCCCTAATTTTTATATACCTCACCATGGAGTTTATAAGAAGGATTCAGACAAAATACGGTGTGTCTTCGATGCTTCTATGAAGAGTAGTTCAGGAAAATCTTTAAATGACGTTTTGTTAGCTGGTCCGAAGTTACAGAAGGATATTGTCGACATAATTCTCCACTTTCGTTTGCATGAAGTAGTTTTTACAGCGGATATAAAGCAAAGACAAGTTTTGGTTTTTACCGACGATAGGAAGTTTCAGCTCATCGTTTGGTTTGATGACGACGGGAATTATCAGGATTATCAATTCAACACGGTTACGTATGGTGTTACTTCAGCTCCATATTTAGCGATGCGCTGTGTTCATGAACTAGCATACCAGGGTGAAGTCATCCTCGGGCTTCAAGAATTTTACTTAACAATGTATGCGTGGATGACATCGTGAAGGGTGCTAGTTCACTAGAGGAAGCTAGAGATATTAAGGCTGAGGTCTTTGAACTTTTATCACAAGGGTGTTTCGAACTACGTAAATGGACTAGTAACAGACCAGAGCTGCTTGTTGATCTTCCTACAGATTACTGCGAGTTGAAGTTCACTGAACAGGGTCACCATTTTTCGCCGAAGGTCTTGGGACTGCAGTACAATTCTGTTACAGATATGTTTACTTATCAAGTTTCTCTCGACTCAAAGGAACTAAGAGGATTATTCTATCTAAAATCAGTTCCATTTAAGATCCTATTGGTTGGTTAGCACCTTGCGTTGTTTTTGTAAATATTCTTAGGCAACGTTTATGGAAACTCTGCTTACAGTGGGACGAGGTTCCACCTGAGACTATCTTGCATGATTGGAAAGAGTTTTGTTCAAACATTGATTATCTTAAGAATGTGTCTATCCAGCGTTAAGTTCTCTCTGGATCGGTTTTATATTTTGATTTGCATGGTTTCAGCGACGCCTCCGATGCTGCGTATGCGTCGTGTGTCTACTTGCGTTGCGTCCACAGTTATGGTAGGGTGACCATACATCTTCTGATTTCTAAAACAAGGGTTGCGCCGATCAAACAGAAATTGACTATTCCAAAACTCGGACTCTCTGGAGCACATCTTTTGGCGAAACTTCTGAAAAGGGTTATTACTATATTTAAAACAAATATGGACTTACACAGACTTACTTTCGCGTGGAGTGATTCTTCTATTGTTCTTTGTTGGCTTCGCACTGAACCACACTTACTGAAGGTTTTTGAGTCTCATCGAGTTAGTGAAATTCAATTAATAATTTCTCCAGAGTCTTGGAGATTCGTACCCACAAGCATGAACCCAGCTGATCCTGCGTCGCGAGGTATCACACCCCAAGAACTAGTGCATCATCAATTGTGGTGGTGTCCTTCTTGGTTGCTCGGTGATGACAAAACTTGGCCTGTACCGTGTGAACAACTTTCTTCAGACTCACTTCCTGGATTGAAATCAATTATGAGACTTGCAGCAACTGTCACTACTAATATTGAGTATAGTGAAGAAATAGTACACAAATTTAGTTCCTTGACTAAACTGGTTCGTACAACTGCTTGGTGTTAACGGTTTGCCTTTAATTGTAAAAATAAAATGTCTAGGAAAATAGGTTCTTTGTGCAGCGATGAATTAAGAAATGGTTTGCTAAAGTTAGTTAAGATTGTCCAACATAACACCTTTAAACAGGACATACGACTTTTAAAAGATGAAAAATACTACAGTACAGGCTTAAGACGACTTCATCCTTTTATTGATGAATTGGAAATGCTTAGGGTGGAAGTTAGATTAGTTAACTTAGCTTTACCTTACACAGCTAAACATCCTTTGGTACTACCGCGCTCACACCACCTAACATACCTTATCGTTGACTATTACCATTTAAAATACTTGCATGCAGGTCCTAATTTACTTATGTCTATTCTTAGGGAGAATTTTTGGATATTGCCAGCACGGCAAGTAATTAGATCTCGTATTTTTAAATGTTTGCGCTGTTTTAGATTTAAGTGTCAGCCCTCGGAAACGTTCATGGGGAATTTACCTGCTAGTCGTGTTAATGAATCATGTCGTCCATTTTTGTCAATTGCTATTGATTTTACGGGTCATATTAACCTAAAAACTAGTGTGCTTCGGAATGATAAAATAGTCAAGTCCTACTTATGCGTTTTCGTATGTTTTACAACCAAGGCGGTCCATTTAGAATTAGTAAGTGACCTGACCGCTGAAGCTTTTCTTGCAGCGCTCAAGCACTTTGTATTTACCTAAAGAAATAACAACTGATTCCGGAACTAACTTCAAGGGAGCTTGTAGAATTTTGAAACAATTTGCTAATAGCATAATTAGAGACCCTAATCTTAATTCCTTTTTGTCAGACAATTTCATCACTTGGAGGTTTTCTCCCCACTTAGTCCTCATTTTAATGGTTTAGTAGAAGCAGCGGTTATGTCAAGTGAAGGTCGCTTAATGAGAGTTATAGGTGATCGTAGTATGACATTTGAAGAATTAGTTACCATATTTTCACAAGTTGAAGCCATACTTAATTCTAGGCCTTTGTACCCCATGTCAAATGATCCGAATGACTTGTCAGTCTTGACTCCAGGCCATTTCATAATCGGTGCTCCTCTTGTATCAGTACCAGAGACACCTGTCGACTACAGTTTGGCTCCTTTGTCGCGTTGGCATTTACTTAAGTCAATGGTTATGGATATATGGAAGAGATGGAGTCAGGAGTACCTTCATACTCTGAAGCAGAGGGTTAAATGGAATAAAGGGATTTGTGACATTAATATAAATGACTTAGTTCTTATCAAGGAGGATAATGTCCCCCCTCTCTAGTGGAGTATCGATCAAGTGACTAGTGTTTTTCCCGGCCGAGACTCAGTGACTAGGGTAGTAGAGGTTAGAACTGCTAGAGGCATATTTACTTGGTCTTTATCAAAACTGTGCCCTCTAACAGTAAGTAATACCCAGTAAAATACCAAGATTTGATTAAATTTAAGTTTTAGTTTAGATTTTTTTTGTTCACGTTTATCGACATAAGAAGGTCATGTTATTAGTTTTAGGATACAGTCCACATTTATAGTTGTTTATTGGAGGTACACATGTTTGTATGTACCTAATCAGTTATCACTTATGTATTTTCCTTTGTTTAATTTCTTCAGTTAATCTGAGATACCAATAACTGTTCGATTTTAGTGAAAAGGGGTAGCCCCCTTTTGGGGCGGGATATGTTGCGTATTTAAAATAACGTGATATTAATTTTTATAAATGGCAAGGCACCGAACCGTTTCCGGAACCCATCCCCCTCCCCTCCCTAGTAACTGTTTTTGAAACTTCTCGTTTGCAACAACAAAATATATCTCGGAACGACCGTTCGGCTGTCAAGTGAGCGTTGTGTTGTAAACACATGTTTTGCTTAATTTCGTGGTGTTAATATTTTTCCATTGAGTTATTTCGTGTATTTGTTTATGTTTTGTGTTGTTCTGGTTTGGTAAGCTGTACATTATAGATTATTTGTAGTTTTAATTAATTGTGGAGTACAATGGAGGCAGATAATATTCCGCCTAAACCCCAGACCCTGCTACCGCATGCCATGAAGCATTAGTAGATGTTCCATCCTCTGTTTCCCATTCTAGAAAACGACCGTCGGACGTTCCCGAATCATCTGTTACAAAAAAACTTCAATTGATCCATCCTCTTCCATACAATCAGTTTACGTACACCCTAGCTTGTCTGCCAAAAAAGAATACACTGATGCAGATAACGGCCCCTTCCTTGTCCATGTGTCTAGAGACGAATCGCACCCGGCTTCTGGCACGACTCTAAATAAACTAAATTTCGGCAGGTTCCTTTTCACTAGCAATTTTAAAAATATAAAAAGTGATGGTGTTAAGAGCATTGGCCACAACCGCGTGTCGGTGGAATTTACAAGCGCTGCTGCTGCCAATGATTTTTTGAATAGCCAACATCTTACTTCTCACAAATATGTGCCCATAATCCCCTCCTACAATATTACTAGAATGGGCTTAGTACGCGATGTCCCTACTACATGGTCAATGGAAGAATTGGTAGAAGCAATCTCCCCATCCCAGTCATATGGCTTAATCTTAAAAGCCCACCGACTTAATAGAAAATTGTTAATCCTTCTGGCCCAACGTGGGTCCCAACTGGTTCTGTTGTACTTACCTTCTCTGGCCAAGTCCTACCCCAAAGAGTCCTCGTATTTAATACGTCTCTTTTCGTCGAGACATACATCCTCCCTTCTATACAATGCCTGAATTGCTGCCGGTTTGGACATGTTAAAGCCCAGTGCCATTCCTCCCCAAGGTGTTTTCGCTGTGCACAACCCCACTCAGGTGATTCATGCCAGTTACCCATTGACAAATCCTCTTGTCTTCAGTGTTCAGGCCCCCACCTGGCCACTGACAAGTCCTGTCCCGAATTCTCCCGCCAGAAGTCCATAAAACTGGCTATGTCTCTAGATAGCATTTTCTTTCAGGAAGCAGCATCTCGCTTTTCTACTGTCCGTAAATCCTTTGCTGATACTTTGAAAGCCCCTCCCCCAAGTCTCTCACCCCCCACTTCATCATCTAAGTCATATAAAAAAACTGTAGTTACTTCACCAAAACCTAGATCCCCGCTTTCCCGTGGGTATGACAAGTCTGCCTTTGTGGAATTAGTTAATAACTACAATCCTCTATCTCCGACTCCTGGTTGTGCATTAGTAAATCCATACAGTGAACCCGAAAATGATAATCTCATTGTGGCGGCCACTGCTTCGATAGTGAAGGCCACACTATGATCGCTTGGGATACACACCCGTGTGGCATGCGGGTTAGGTTATTTGCGGTTTTGGAGGATCTAATACCTATTATATATGGAACTACACGAACTAACCTGGAAGGAGGCACCTAGCTCTCACCCAAACACACGACCTGGAGTTGGACCTGGAGCGGCGGTACTTCGACCTTTCTTCTTCCGGGCCCGGGTTATTCCAAGTGTCTTCTTACAGTTGTTAAGTCACTGCAGTCCAGCAAGCGGGTGTGGGTCGCTAGTAAGCGAGCAACCACGAGCGGTGCGGTCAGGGAGCTCAGATGAAACTTCCCTGCTACAATTAGGTGGTACACAGCGTCCAACGCGCGTGTGGGTTCGGAGCGTGCGGTGCGTATCGAGAGCGGCTACGTACTATTTGGTAGCGAATGTTGCAGCGCGTTTGACAGCTACTGTCAAAGAAATATTAAAATTATGTGGATAGCCTAAACTACATACTGAGCGCCACATTGGCGCGAATATGCCCCCGGCCTTAAAACCATCTGGTTTTAAAGAAATTAAACTAAAGTAACTAGCGGGACGCCGGACGGACGACAGGGCGCTTATACACACCTATAGCCGTCTTAACTGACGCAACTCTAACAATCCCGTCTTTACCAGGGTAAGTAGAAGTTACTACGCCAAGAGGCCAGTGAAGTGGGGCTTAGTTATCTGTCAAGATGATAACGACAGTACCTTCTGTGATAGGATTGGAGGGAGTATTCCATTTAGCTCTACTTTGCAAGAGATGCAAATACTCCTGCTTCCAGCGTTTAGAAAACGACTGAACCATTTGGTTCAGCAAAGCGTAGCGGCGTAACAAGTTTGGAGGTTCTTCAGTAACGTCACAAGCGGGCAAATGTTTCAGCGGCGTCGACATTAGAAAGTGTGCCGGAGTTAAAGCGCTCAATTCCGATGGGTCTTCTCCGAGCAACGTTAGCGGTCGCGAATTAATAACGCATTCGATTTGAGTAAGAACTGTTTGAAGTTCTTCATACGTAAGCAACTGAGAACCTACAACTCGGTAAAGATGCGTTTTAAAAGCTTTAACATAAATTTCATAATGACCACCAAAATGTGGACTACGCGGCAGATTAAATTTCCATGAAATGCGGTGCGAGGCTAATTCATTCGATAAATTTAGCTTAAAATCATCTGAGTTTAAAAATGTATAAAGCTCAGCTATAGCGTTTTTTGCTCCTATAAAGGTCGTCGCATTATCAGAGTACATACAAGAGACGGCACCTCTGCGAGATAAGAAACTTTTAAAAGCGGAAATAAAAGTGCTAGAACTTAAATCAGTCACTAACTCGATGTGAACTGCACGGGTTACTAAACAAACGAAAATACACAAATACGATTTAATAGAACGTACACCTCTTTTTCTATAAGGTAAATTATTGATAGGACCTGCGTAATCTACGGCTGTATGAGTGAAGGCCTTGGCTTCGTTCACTCTGCAGGCGGGCAAGTCAGCCATAAGCGGGAATGTTTGTTTAGGTGCGACCTTGAAACAATAATTGCAATTATGTATAATGCGGCGAACTATATTCCTACAGGATAAAATCCAATATCTTTGACGAAGTATGGACATTAATGTAAGAGGGCCTGTATGACTGTTAACGCGATGATAATGTCTAATTATTGACTCGACCACATGATCGTTACGCGGAAGCAGCGCGGGGTGCCGCTGCTCGTACGACATGTCGGTGGCGTGGCGCAGGCGACCACCAACGCGGAGCACGTCGTCCTCATCGAGGAAAGGCGACAATTTATAAATAGCGGGCGAACAACGTTTGTTACACTTAATTTTGTTAATAATTTTATCGTCAGAAAAGTACAATTATTGAAGCGATTTTATTAAATATATTTCGGCGCGATTCAGATCGGTTGCGGTTATAGCATTAAAACGTGGCAAGACCCGCAAAAATCGATTAATATAAACAATGGAGCGAAGCAATTTCGTCCAAGATGAAAGGCGGCGAGATAATAATACGAGCGGGTGAATATTGTCATTGTTAATAGCCGGTAACGAAACCATCGGTTTGATTTCGAGTACATTTTCATCTAAACCTGTTGAATCAATAGTGGTAATAGGCCACTGGATGACCTCTGCGGATGATTCATAATCTGCGCGGGAGTTAATCCTCGCGACAAACAATCGCTAGCGTTGTCTTTACCTAATACGTGGTAAAAACACGATGCAGGAAGATTATTGGTAATTTTTGTAATACGAGTAGCTACAAAACATTTATATTTATGTGGTGATGAATGTACCCAATAAAGTGCTATCATAGAATCTGTAAAACAATATATTTTTTCAATATTATGACGCGGGTTGTAATTGTCAACAACACGGCTAACTAATTTCGACATGAGTAGAACAGCGCACAACTCTAGGAGTGCTATAGAAACTGTATTAAGCGGAGCGACTTTAGACTTAGCACAGACTAAGCTAATAGTTGGCGGCGAGGAATCATTAAAAAACGAACGTGCATACACAACGCAACCGAAAATGTTTTCTGGCGGAGTATCATCCCAGTTCAACTTTAAAGTACTAAAAGTTTGTAATACTAATTTTGCGTATAATATAACAGGCGCAATCAATCCGAGTATATCATATTGACGGGCGATTACAGACAGAATATTGCGTTTAGTGCACGGCCTATTGTCAAGAGTCACTGTGAAATAAAACTCGTCAGTAATAGGTGACCACTGGAGTTCGAGAACCTTTAAGTTGTAAGGTTCATCTTCTAGAAAATTAATATTACACGAGTAGCGGTGAAACTCGGGTAGCGTGTCAAGTAGCTCAGTCGAATTACTCGACCACTTGACTAATTCGAAACCGCCAGATGAGAACAAACCTAGCAGCTGATCTTTGAGCTGGACAGCGTCGTCTAAAGTAGGCGTTGAATAACAGATGTCATCCATATAACAATGTCGTAGAAAGACATCAACAGCGCGCGGGAACTGCAAGCCCTTGTCGGTGCACAGCTTGCGCAGCACGCGCATGAGACCGAAGCACACGCGGTTGAACTGGTAGGAAACTAGCGGCGAGGAAGTATCGAAGCGAAATAATAACTTTTGAAATTTGCGATGCTCTTCAAGAACACAACCTCACTGGTGATATCCCCTCATCTTGGAGGCATCATTTAGTTATTCCTATCCTAAAGCCCGGTAAGGATCCTACAGATCCAAATTCTTTGTAACCAGTTGCAATAGCTCCTACCCTCCTAAAAATTTCTGAACATTTAGTAAAACTCCGTCTGGAATAGTTTGCTGAAAATCACTCCCTCCTCAGTCCCACCCAGTATGGTTTTAGGTTTAGGTTTAGGTTTTACAGCCTGAGTATTTTCGCCTCGGATTTAAGTGTGGAATATCGTTGCACAGAGCTCTTGAGACGACCAGTCTGCACCACCGCTCGCCGCATACTGTGGGACAACAATAGCATCGCATAAGCAGCACCTGAGTCGACCGATCTGCGCGGCCGCTCGACGCGTACTGAAGCGCGCGCGCTGCTTGCGGGTCCTATTTATAATTTCGTGCATTATCCACGCAAAATATTTTAGTATGAAAATTTTTCCCGTGTTGTGATTGGCCAGCGAAGTAAGACATACACTATTTTGACCTTCGTTAAATTGTATATTATATGTAAATAAGCATAATAAATTACGAACATTCTCGCTCCGATCGCCACCCGATGCGGACGTGCAAGACCCAGTTCTCCGTTGATCGGTCCCTGCCCGATATTCCGTGGCGCTCAGTCTACTGACGTCACAGTTTAGCGTGTTGGTTCCGTGCTACGGTATTCAAGGTTTTTCTACTCCCTCTGAGTGCTATCGAAGTGCGATTTTTTCTTTGCGACTAAGCCCCTTAGTCTTCAAAGTGCTGTGCTAAGTTGTGTTGTGCTTGTGCTGAGTGCAGTGTTGTGCCCAGCGTAAGTAGTCTGGTTTCAGTACAACGGATACTTAACGGTGACAACGAATTTGTACTGAACCAGTCCTTTTATTTTTATTTTATTTCTCTTCTCTATTTTATTTATTTTTTTCCTACTTTCATATTTATTTTTTATCATATCTGTGTGTTTACGTGTGTACTTGTCCTTTCTGTCGGTAAAGGTTGACCCTAACGCGGTCAACTCTTTACCTGCGTACTTTTTTTTTAGGTTTCTAGGTAGCGGCCTTCGGCGTACTACGTCCGAGATGGACTGCGAATCGGTCGCATCCTCTCACGCGTCGCGTCGCAAGCGAACCGCTCCCGGGAGCGACTCCGAACCCGCGTCTGAAACGTCGTCAGATGCCGTCACCTTAACGGGCTCTCCTGAGCCCGCGTTCCAACTAGTCGCTAAGCGCTCCAAGAAGCGCTCGAAAAAAGCCTCGGTATCCTCAATACCCGAGCCCTCCCCGGTGTCTTCAACACCAGCCCCCGCGCCATTAAAATCTTTGCAAAGAACAAAAAATTAATTATCTTAAAGCAACCAACGCAGGCGATACAATTAAAATTCAGGTCGCGACCGTCGACGACTTCCGCGCGTTCACCAGGTTACTTTCTTTAAAACAAATCGCTTATCACACCTACGCCCTCCCGGAGGAGCGTAAGATCCGCGCAGTACTACGGGGCGTCCCGTTCGAGCTCGCGAATGAAGAAATCCTCGAGGACCTTAAGTCCCAGGGTTTCCCGGCCAAAGCAGTGCACAAGATGCACTCCAACCGCGGTAGGCGTTTTCCCTTAGCCCTTGTAATCCTATCCAGTACTCCCAACTCGAAGGAGATCTTTAGAGAGGCTCGCACAATTTGCGGACTCTCAAATATCTCCGTCGAGCATCCCAACCCCCGCGGTCACCCTGGGCAGTGCCACCGCTGCCAGCTCTACGGCCACGCAGCGGCTAACTGCTCAGCTCCCCCCAGGTGCGTTAAGTGCCTGGATCCACACATAACGAAGGAGTGCACTCGCACTCCCGAATCCACTTCCCCCCCTGCCTGTGTACTGTGCGGCCAGTCCGGTCACACAGCTTACTACAGGGGTTGCCCGCGCGCTCCGCGCTCCACCGCCAAGAGGGTCGCGCCTAAATCGGCGCCGCCGCTCACTTCCGCTAACTTCCCGCCGCTGCGCAACCGGGGTCCCCCGGAAGCAAAGCCCGTTCAGCCAACGCCTACTCCGGCTCTGTCTTGGAGGCAGCGTCCGGCTGTCCCGCCTGCACCTTCCCGACCCATCCCAGCTCCCGTAGCTTTCGTAGGGCCGCGTCCTGCTTTGTCATCTTCACCTCAGTCGTCGCTGGCTGAGGACATGAAGACCGTGTTCGACGTCATTCAAAACGTCGACATTACGGAAATTTCTGTTCTCGCACGCAAACTGCGAGCCGCCCGCTCTCCTCAAGAGCGTTTATTTGCGTTAGCCGAACATCACTCGCTTCTAAGTTCGTTATAAATTTATTTTTTTGTATAAATTCGTAAATAAGCAACATAATGTCTAGACCCGCAAATCCCGCGTCCGGTCGTATCAAACCCAAGGGCTTATCCCTAGTTTCTTTTAACGTTCGTAGCCTTAATACCAACCTTCCTGAGCTCAAACTGTTCCTTCAGAACAACGAGCCAGACTTATTGCTTCTTCAAGAGACGTGGCTAACTCCAAACCGCTCCAGGGGATTCGCTATACCTAAGTACGCGTTTATTCGTAACAACAGGCCCAACTCCGACGGTTTCGGCGGCACTGCTATTTATTACAAAAGAGGACTCCATTGCTGCCCACTCCCTACCCCTCCTCTACTCACCATGGAAGCCACTGTGTGTAGATTGGCCATGACTAGTCATCCGACCATCATCATAGCTTCAGTCTACATACCTTGTGGTACCAGACCAATCCGCAGCGACTTTGAGGCCATTCTCGCCCTCGGCTATTCAGTCATTATGTTAGGAGACTTTAACTCCAAACATACTGACTGGACGTGCCTATCAACCAACACCAGCGGTATCGCTCTCCTCGACATCACAAATTCACTTGACTTAGATGTCATCTCCCCCATCACTCCCACTCACTATCCCGACAACCCGAACCACTCTCCTGATATCCTCGATTTTGCAATAGTCAAGCGAATCAACCTCGACCTCAGGTCTATCGAACCTCTCGATGACCTAGGTTCTGACCACCACCCCGTCTCCCTCGTGCTAGGACCGCCTAACGATAACGTTACGTCTCCTAAGACCTTTACCAACTGGAAAGGCTTTAAAAATACGTTAGTTATTAGAGGCCCCGAACTCTCCACTCGTGATCTCTCCCGAACAATTAGATAGCCCGGATAAAATTGATTCATTAGTAAATTCTCTCACTGATGCTATCAACTCAGCCATCAGTAACAACGAAAAGGTTGCTAAGCAAGGCAAACCCACGCTTCCCTTAGCCGTTAGCAATCTTATTAAAGCTAAGAACGCGGCTCTCCGGAGAGCCAAGAAATATCCCACGCCCGCCTATAGAACAGCTGCGAATCAGCTTCAACGTAAAGTTAGGTCTTGCCTCGCGGAACTCCGAGACGCTCAGATGAACGATCTCATGGCCCCAAGCCACCAAGCGTACTATAGCATGGCCCGAGCCTTACGCGTAGACACCGCCTCTCACGTTCCTCCTCTCACTCGTCCCGATAGCACTACTGCCTTTGAAGTCGAAGAGAAAGCCGAATGCTTCATTGACAGCATTGCCGCACAATACTCGCCCAGCACGCAACCTGCTGATCCCTCACACATCCTGGCGGTGGAGGACGAAGTCCTTCGCAGAGAATCTCTCCCCATCACCGCCGACCCTTTCACAGTCTCTAATGACGAAATCTTGCTTCTCATTAGAAACCAAAAGTCCAAAAAGGCTCCGGGTGCGGATGGAATTTCCAACCACGCACTTAAGCACCTACCTCAACAGATGCTTACCTTGTTAACTATCATTTTCAATGCCTGCTTCGACCATAGCTACTTCCCAAAAGCTTGGAAAGAAGCGACAGTCATAGGCATTCCCAAGCCGGGCAAACCTCTGAACGTCCCGGCTAATCACATACCCATCAGCCTCCTCAAGGCAATGTCTAAACTTCTCGAGCGAGTCATACTCTCTCGAATGTGGAACCATCTGTTTCCAACGGATGGCGATCCTCTCATTATTCCCCATCAGTTCGGCTTTCGCGCTAAACACTCCTGCCCTCAGCAAGTCCATCGAATCGTTGAGTATATACTTGACGGTTTCTATCCGCGTCGTTATAAAACAGTCGCGGTTTTCTTTGACGTAGCCAAGGCTTTCGATAAAGTCTGGCACAGCGGTCTCGTTTATAAACTCTACAAAATAGGCTTACCGGATCGCCTAGTCAGGTTAATAGCGTCGTTTCTCAAAGACCGAACGTTTCGATTTAAACACGAAGTCACGCTTTCTGCGCCTCGTCCCATAAAGGCTGGATTCCCTCAAGGCTCAGTCCTCGCCCCTCTGCTGTACACCGTGTACACCAACGACATTCCCATCCCGCCGAAAGACGTCGAACTCGCCTTCTTTGCCGACGACACCGCACTCTATACCAAAGGCCACAGTGTTCCGCACCTTGTAACCAGACTCCAAAAGGCCGTAAACGCCCTTGGTGTATGGTTTCAAAAATGGCGCATCGATGTGAACCCTGAAAAGAGTTCTGCGATGCGCTTCGACCACAAACGCCGTCGTCCCGCTGGCGATCCCCACGTTCGAATGTTAGGCATTCCCATCCCCTGGAAGCGCAGTACTAAATACTTAGGCGTCACATTAGATCCGACGCTTTCTTTCAAGCCACACGTCGAAAGAGTTTCGAAACTCGCTCGTCACTACTTAGGCCGCCTAAATAGCATGTTAGGTAGAAAAAGTAAAATGTCTTTCAGAAACAAACGTACACTTTACAAGGTCTGCGTTAGACCCGTCATGACATATGCCTCGCCAATCTTTGCCCACGCCAAACCCTCCCTCCTGCACAAACTGCAGGTAGTTCAAAACCTCATTTGCCGCAGGGCCACAAACGCACCGTGGTACGTGCGTAACGCGGACTTGCATAGAGATCTTGAACTGCCTGCAGTACAACAACACCTCAAAACACTCTCTGAAGCGTTCTTCAAACGCTCCGAAACCCATCCCAATCCTCTAGGTCGTGATTCAGTCTCATATACTACTCCTGTCTTAGATTCGAAGTTCAGTCGCTAGGCCTAGGAATGCGCAAGCGTACTCTTCCACCAGACTGTCAGCCGATCTCGAAGCCCTTCTGGCCGCAAATTCTAATTCTAACGTAAATTCTAATTCTAACTTTAAATCCTAATTCTAACGTAAATGCGAATTAATTCAATTTTATTTTGCAATTTTTATTTTTTTTTAATTATTTGATTTTCATTTTGAGCACCTTCAGTGCTATGTATTCACCTTCAGTGCTTTGAGCACCTTCAGTGCTATGTAATCCCAGCGGGTGACCCCTTCTGGGCCCCGCTAGCGCGGCCTCTTTCTCCAATTGCAAAAAAATGCACGAGCCGACAGGGGGTTTTTCTGGTAGGCGTCGGGACGAATCCCATATAACTCTGGAATCGCGCCAGAGTATGCGTCAGGGCATTTTTATCCTCCTGCCCTTCCCGCGGAGGGGAACAAAAAAAAATTACTCAATTATTCCCTGAATATTTGCGTTTTAATTATCTCCAACTAACAGACCTAACAGTGGTGACCCCGATACAAATATGGAGCAATTCGAAGACGCAGCAGCAAGCCCTATTACCAAACCTGAAGTCGCAACTATTTCGCTGCAAGCCAGAATACCACCCTTTTGGCGCGCGCAACCCAAGCTTTGGTTTGCATAATTTGAAGCCGTCGTAGCACCATACATAACAGGCGACGAACAGAAGTTTAACCTCGTGATTCCAGTATTAGAAAGAATAGACATCGAACAAATAAGTGATATTATCTGCAAACCGCCGACAACACCGCCGATGGGACACCTACCACCGCAAGTAAGAGCTGTGCTATCTGTAAGCACGGAATCAAGTTTAGATACTCTGGCAAACATGGCAGATAAGATGATGGAGCACACGGGCAGATCTATCGCGGCGGTCAGCATCGAAGCACCCTCATCATCATCAACATCAGCTCAAGACGTGTTTTTTCAAACACTAACGAAGCAAATGGAGAAACTTTCAATTGAAATCGCAGAACTTCGACAAGCCACGACACACGTGCATCGCCGTCCTTACCGTCTTCAATATTACGATCGCGCAAGATCAAGATCGAGATCAAGAACATACGATGGAAAAAAACCCGGTGATATCGATTGGGTCTGTTACTATCACTGGAAATTTGGTGAAAGAGCGAAGAGGTGTGAACCCCAATGCATGAAAAGCACAAAGAGACAGGGAAACTAAAGACTACATCGACTGTGGCGGAAGTCGGTGTAACGAAGCGAAGTAACCGCCTATGCGTTAGAGATTTCAACACTCAAGAACTTTTTCTGGTCGATACCGGCGCAGACGTATCGGTACTAGCCGTAAAACACAAGCGAATACCGACTACTTCGACTTATCAACTGTTCGCCGCAAATAATACACCGATCAAAACCTACGGCTTAGAAGAGACTTTAAGTGGAATTTCATCGTAGCCGACGTCAAGACTTCGATATTAGGCGCCGACTTTCTTCGCTACCATCAACTATTGGTAGACCTACACTGCAAGCGACTGGTTGATAACCTAACTGAACTATCAATCAACACAACAGATTTCTTAACAGATCAACTTACAACAATATCTGTTCTTGATCACAACCACAAATACTACAACATACTGCAAGAATTCTCCGAGTTACTGAAACCACTAACGCCGAAAACACCTATCAAACTCAATGTACAGCATCACATTGATACCGGACCGCCGCTGATTGCCCGCCCTCGCCCGTTGCCGCCTGACAAATTCAAAGCCGCTAAAGCAGAATTTCAAGCCATGATGGAGATGGGCATCTGTCAGCCTTCAAAAAGCCCATGGGCGAGTCCCATGCACATTATTAAAAAGAAAGACGGAGCATTAAGAGTGTGCGGAGACTATCGCCGTTTAAACGCAGTTACCTTGCCGGATCGCTATCTTTTCCGCGCATTCAAGATTTTACCTATCAGATGCACGGCAAGAAGGTATTTTCAAAAATTGATTTGAAGAAAGCGTTCTTCTGGGTCCCTATGAGAAAAGAAGACGTAGAGAAGACCGCTATAACAACTCCCTTCGGTTTATTCGAATTTAAACGAATGCCTTTCGGGCTAAGGAACGCGCCGCAAACATTTCAAAGATTTATGCGTGAGGTACCTACTCCTAGGCCTCGATTACTGCTGCTTCTGCTTCGCAGATGACCTTATTTTGTATTCGGAAGACGAAAAGAAACACGCCGAGCACCTCCGTGTCGTACTTAAGCGACTCAGCGACTACGGCATTGGAATCAACATTGAAAAATGCATATTTAGCGAGAGCAAACTCGATTTTCTTGGCTATGAAGTCACAAGCGACGGAATTCAAACCAACAGTAGAAAAAGTACAAGCTATACTTAACTATCCGAAGCCAGTGAATATCCAAGATCTTCGTCGATTTCTCGGCATGCTTAACGTCTATCATGAATGTCTCCCTAATCAAGCAAAACTTCAAATCGAACTTAACAAAATGCTTCACAATAAAAAGAAGAATGACAAGACGCCGATTATATGGACAGAAGCCGCAACCGAAGCATTTGAGAAATGCCGTCAAAGCATCTCGAATGTCACCATGCTTACGCATCCTGTACGCTATACTTACGGAGACATGGTTATTGCCTGCTATTCATGACTCAGAACTGTTAGATTCTCGGTACATAGTTTATAGGTGTGATCGTGACAGGGTGGCCACGGGCAAGAGCGACGGGGGTGGTGTATTAGTTGCCATACGTAAAAACTTGAATGCTTCACGTTGCTACCTAAAGACCCATGACCAAAATGAGTCTGATTGCATTACTTCACCATTGCCGCCAAATATTGACTATATAATAATAAATCTTCCCTCGTCAACATGCGGCAAATATCACGTAATATGTGCCGTTTAAATCCCTCCAAACCAAGCTAAAACATCATATCAGTGTTTTTTCGATTCTTTGACTAATATATTACTCAAACCATCTTTAGATTTGTACTACATTTTTGGAGATTTTAATCTACCGAATATGAACTGGCAGCAGATTGGACCTGTTTGCTCTAATTTTAGTGGCTTTACTCCCATTGAAAGATATATCTTAAATTTTATCTCTCTGGTCGGTGGAATGCAATATAATACTACTAAAAATAGCATGGATCGTATCTTAGACTTGGTTATTTCAAATGACAACAACTGTCGCTGTGAACTTTCACTTAACCCATTAGTACCCATAGACATATAACATCCAGCTTTTCATAGTTTAATTTGTTTAAATTATAATCAACAAAATATGGCCAAACGGTCAACATTAAAGTATAGATTTACAGAAGCAAACTACAATAAAATAAATGAAAGTATTTACAAAATAGATTGGGATATCTTATTACGCAAAGATACTGTAGAAAGTTCTACTGAAGCTTTCTATGAACAGATATATCGAATCATAAAAGAGCACGTTCCTCTTCGACCTAGTAAATCTAAGGAATATCCTATCTGGTTTTCACGTCCACTAATACATATATTCAAAAATAAAGAAAAAGCCTGGATTAAATGGAGAGCTTCAGGGAATATTTCAGACTATGAAACGTTTTCTGTTTATCGTCGTCGATTTAAAAACCAGAGTAAGGAATGTTTTGATCGGTATATTGAGTCTATTGAAAGTGGTATAAAATGTGATGTTAAGGTGTTTTGGTCATATGTTAACGGTTGTAATGATAAACCAGGTATACCTAATAAAATGACGTATTGTGATTTTGTGTGTGACAATCCCGAAGGAATTTGTAATTTATTTAAGAATTTTTTCAGCTCAGTCTATGAGAAAAATAACTTTAATGGTCAAAATATCGAAACATCTGTTAGTCCTGACATAAATTCTCTTATTTGTGATGTCAAAATTTGTACAACCACCGTTGAAAAACACTTAAAAATGTTGGACATAACTAAAGGAGCGGGCCCAGATAGAGTACCGCCTTTTTTCTTAAAACACTGTGCAGAAAGTTTATCTAAACCTATCACCATGCTATACAATCACAGTTTAAGAGAAGGAAGAATCCCAGCTATTTGGAAAACTGCTAATATAACACCTGTTCATAAAAGTGGTTCAAGAGGTGACGTCACCAATTACAGACCCATATCTATACTCTGCACATTGTCGAAAGTCTTGGAAAGACTTGTACATGAAGCGATTTATCCTATTTTACATAATATAATCCTGCCAGAACAGCACGGTTTTGTAAATAAGCGCTCAACAATATCGAATCTTTTAATTTTTACACATTTTATTTTTCAAAACATGGACAGTAGATCACAAACGGATGCTGTTTATACAGATTTCTGCAAGGCTTTCGACAAAGTGGATCATGAAATCCTGCTACGTAAGATAGCCTTCAACGGAATCCACGGTAACTTGTTGCGGTGGCTAGCTTCTTATATTTCCAACAAAAGTCAAAAAGTAGTCATAAACGGTTATGCATCTGAAGCTATAAATGTCACTTCTGGAGTCCCCCAGGGGTCTATTCTGGGACCTCTGCTTTTTACATTATACATAAACGATATTAATAAATGTTTCCATAATAGTAAATTTCTTCTTTATGCTGACGATCTTAAAATTTATAAATTAATTAGTACTATAGATGATTGTATAAATTTGCAGCAAGACCTTGATCACCTTTTTAGTTACTGTATAACTAACAAGCTGCAATTAAGTTTGCCCAAATGTAGATCAATAACATTTACAAAAAAACATAATATAATTGATTACTCGTACTCTCTCAATAATTATCAGCTCGAAAAGGTACCCATGATTAAAGACCTCGGAATACTTATGGACTCAAAATTACACTTTGATAGTCATGTAGATTTTATACAGGGTAAAGCATTTCAAATGTATGGGTTTGTCATGAGAATGGGAAATCAATTTAAGCGATCTGAGACCCTTATTTATCTATTTAAGACTTTAATAAGAAGTCAACTAGAATATGTTTCAGTTATATGAAATCCGGTTTACGCCAAATACATTGACAGTCTTGAATCTGTGCAAAGAAAATTCCTACGTACTGTTTGTTATAGATACTTTCGCACTAAATTATCCTATGAACTAGCATTAAAAAAGTTTTCACTAATTTCCTTAAAGCATAGGAGAACGATACAAGATCAACTTAATTTGTACAATATATGCCATAATCAATTTGACTGTACTTCTTTAACAAACAATGTATGCTACAGAATACCTAGTAAATCACAACGCATTCGGTACACCTACCAACACCCAATATTTATGCCTAAGTATTGCCGTACCAACGCGGGGGAACGCGACCCCCTTAACAGAATAATGAAAAATCACAACGAAATGTTTTGTAAAATTGATATACTTCATCTCAAAAAACTACAATATAAGAAATGTATAACAACTATTTTGTCAACAATAAGTAACCCAGATGTTATAGGATGAACTGCATTATTTATTTTGTTTTGTCAACTATGTAACGATCATCTCTGTAATTACTTTTGTTAATGTTATTTTTTTGCCACTCACTTATTTGAGTTAACTTAACTTATATGTGGATAATGGTGCTGGTTACATGGTTAATTCTTATTTAATGTTTCATATGTATAAGCTAATCTGTTACTGTGTAACTGTTTTTTATCCCAAATAAAATAAAATAAAAATAAAATAAAATAAATAAAATTCCTGGAAGCCATTATCGTTTTTTTCAAAAAAGTTAAGCGATACACAGAAGCGATATAGCGTGTATGATCGCGAACTATTAGCGATCTACATGGCTGTCAAACACTTCAGAAGATTAATCGAAGGCAATGACGTCATCGTACTAACCGATCACAAGCCACTTACATACGCCATGCAAAAATCAGCTACATCGAGCGACACACCAAGAAGAGAGAGACAATTGCACTATATTAGTCAATTTTGCACAAAAATTGCATATATATACGGCAAAGAAAACATAGTAGCTGACGCACTTTCTCGTATATCAGCTATCGATCAGTTAAAATTACTGAAACAAAAACCAAATGTTCGTTTCAGTCAAATATCTCTGCCAGGCTCGACGCATCCGATATAATGTGAAAGTTCAACAAGCAACCCACGTCCATACTTACCTCAAGCTTTTCGTCTAACTGCATACAATGCATTACACGGAATTAATCATCCAGGCGTTCGTACAACAAGAAAATTAATAACCGAAAAATACCTCTGGCCAAGCATGAACAAAGATATCTCAATATGGACGCAAGGCTGTTTAGCCTGTCAGCGCTCGAAAACTCATCGTCACACTGTAACGCCACTTGCACTAGTTTCCGGAATCCAGCAGATTCGAACACAAACATATAGATATCGTCGGACCGCTAACTCCATCCGAAGGCTATCGGTACCTAGTAACCATAATAGACCGATGTACCCGCTGGCCGGAAGCTATACCTATAACAGATATTAGTGCAGAAACAGTCGCACGAGCCCTTTACGACGGATGGATTTCAAGATTTGGCTGTCCGTTACGCATTACTACAGACCAAGGCCGGCAGTTCGAAGCTCAACTGTTTCACAACTTATTAAGAAAACTAGGCATTGAAAGTCTACGAACCACAGCCTACCATCCACAATCTAACGGATTAGTCGAACGATGGCATCGCACAATGAAAGCAGCTTTAATGGCAAGAGGAAACCGTTTGAACTGGGCGCAAGAAATACCTACCGTGTTACTAGGCCTACGTGCTATGGAACGTCACTACGGTTGCCAGCAGATTTTTTTACGCCTACGAAATCTAAAACTGAAGAAACACAATTTATTAGCCAACTTATAGAAACTATGTCGTCATTCACGTGCCAGAGCGGAACGCCGAACACATCGCAAAATACCTACGTACCTACGCTACGTACCTACGAAGCTCGATACCTGTACTCATGTATTCATACGTTTAAATGCAACACGGAAGCCGCTATCACCACCATATGAAGGCGCATATGAAGTTATAGAAAAACATGAAAAATGGTTCAAGGTTCGACTGTAGAACAGAGAAGCCATTGTCACGTTGGATCGTCTGAAACCTGCTTTTATTGCTGAAGAAACCACAGAGGACACTGAAGCTCCATACATCACCCGTTACGGAAGAATCAGCCAACCTACACATACAGTACGGTTTACTTGACGGGGGGTACTGTGGGATATCCCTGCTTAAGCTATCCCCTGGATAAGCTTGCACCGCCACTCGCCGCATACTGTCGGACAACAACAGCGTCGCGTAAGCAGCTCCTGAGTCGACCGATCTGCGCGGCCACTCGACGCGTACTGAAGCGCGCGCGCTTTTTTTTTTTTTGCTGCCGAGGCACCCTCGCGGGAGGGAGGTGGAAGATGCGTCATGCATACCCGCCCGCAGGTAAATTCCTCTGCGGGGGGGTTATGTGGGACTCACCAGAATGGCACCTACCCACTAAAAACCACCTGTTGGCTGTGGTAAGCGTATACCTTTAGCCTTCATCGGAAGCGACACCCGTCGGGAAGTTGGGCGCGCTGGCGGAGACCCGCTAGCGGGTCTTCCGCCTGTAGTGAAAGTTGCACTGAAGGTGCTCAAAGGGACATGAGTTGGTGGCGAAGGACACCAACGGCCGAAGCATGATTTAGGGATCAATTCATTTAAATGAACCTACAATGAATTGAGAAGGGAACTATGCTCCGCCAGAGCTAGCAAACGCTCTGTCGGAGTACGTGAAGCCCTAAGTTTACGGGCTAAGACTGCGATTTCGCTAACATCGACATTTTTAATAGCGTCGCAGACGATACGCATATCGTCTGCTACGGAGGATTGAGGAGTGGGTTTGTATGGGCGAGGAGCCGGGATGGGATTCGATGCGGGACGCTGCCTCCAGTTTTCTGGAGCAGGCTTGGGCTGAGTAGGCTTTGCAGCCGGAGGAACCCGGCTACGCAGCGGCGGAAAGTTTTCTTGAGAAAGGCGCGGGGCCTGTTTGGGCGCCGTCCTTTTGAAATTGGAGCGCATACAACGGGGTGCACGAGGGCAGCCCTTGTAATTTGCGGTGTGGCCGGACTGGCCACAAAGCACGCAATCGGGAGGAGAGGGAGTTTCAGGAGTGCGATTGCACTCCTTAGTGAAGTGCGGGACCAGGCATTTGACGCACCTGGGCGGTGCGCGGCAGTTGGCTGCCGCGTGCCCGTACAATTGGCACCGATGGCACTGGCCGGGATGACCGCGGCGATGAGGCGCCTCGATTGAGATCCCAGAGAGGCCGCAAATAGAGCTAACCCCTTTCAGGATCTCTCTGGACTTGGGGACGTTGGCGAGAATCACCAAAGCGAGAGGGTGTTGCCTCCCGTACTTGCTGTGCATTTTATGCACCGCGAGTGCCGGGAAGCCTTGGGACTGCAGATCCTCCAGGATGGCCTCGTTCGATAATTCGAACGGGATTCCCCTGAGTACCGCTCTGATCTTACGCTCTTCTGACAGAGCATAAGTGTGATAAGCATATTGCTTATCGGTGAGGAGCTTAGTCAAAGCTCGGAAACCGTCTATCGACGAGACAGTGATTTTAATAGATTCACCCGAGTTTACCGCTCGGGTGTAAAGGATCTTGTACTCATTGCACAATGTCGAGACCTCAGTCCATTTACCCTTTTCCCGAAGGAAAATGGGTGGTGGGACCTTGGCCTTGACAGAAGTCGGGGCCGGAGCGGGTGTTGAAGACACCGGGGCAGCTGGCGTTGAAGACGCCGCAGGGGGTGTAGGGACGGGCGCCGAGGGCGCCGGGTCTTGTTTCGAGCGCTTCTTAACAAGGGTGAAAGAGGGAGGCTCATCAGGGCCAGTTGGGGTGGCATCCGAGGATGACTCGGTCGCGGGTGCGCGCTTGCGGCGCGGAGGGGCGTTTTCTTCGCACTCAATGTCACTGGAGGAAGGGGACGCGGGAGGGCCTAAGACCTGAGGGGTCTGGGGGACTGGGGTGGCCTGAGGGGCCATTGGTGGAGTTAACGCCATGATATGCGGGATAAGAGAATCAAGGAAACGGAACTTGTCAGCATTTATATATATGCCTTCAGCACCGATACTATCAGCTAACTTCTTCCTAATCTCATCATAGCTTAGGGAAGCCATTGCGGAGGGGTTGGGGAGGGACAATATATGAACCTAACAACGATGACTAACTTCCTAAAACCACCCTACACGCAGTAGGGCGGTTGAGAACGACGCGGATAACTTACTCGAACACGGCACTTGAAGTCCTGGAACAACGAATTCCCGTCGACGAAGCTCACGTTCCACGAAGTACGGTTAACAAGCCACTATTCGCCGTGAAAACGGCGTTAGAAACTTATTAGAAGTACGGTTAACGAGCCACTGTCCGCCGTGAAAACGGCGTTAGAAACTTAATACGGTAAACAACTATGAAATTTGGGTGCTCAATTAGCGCGGGGGCTAAAAGAGCGGGAAGGCGTCTGCGATCGACGTGCGCTCGAGAACGCACGCAGACCGAGACTGAAGCGCGCGCGCTGCTTGCGGGTCCTATTTATAATTAGCATTATCCACGCAAAACATTTTAGTATGAACATTTTTCCCGTGTTGTGATTGGCCAGCGAAGTAAGACATACACTATTTTGACCTTATACTACCAGTATGCAGTTAAATTGTATATCCTTTTTTGTATTGTATATCCTTTAATTGTTCCTCTGGCTGCAAAGCCTGCTCCAGAAAACTGGAGGCAGCGCCCCGCATCGAATCCCATCCCGGCTCCTCGCCCATACAAACCCACTCCTCAATCCTCCGTAGCAGACGATATGCGTATCGTCTGCGACGCTATGAAAAAAAAATTTCGATGTTAGTGAAATCGCAGTCTTAGCCCGTAAACTTAGGGCTTCACGTTCTCACCGGAGGCTGCCCAGAACGGCCACCAACTCATGTCCCTTTGAGCACCTTCAGTGCAATTTTTACTACAGGCGGGTCCTATTTATAATTAGCATTATCCACGCAAAACATTTTAGTATGAACATTTTTCCCGTGTTGTGATTGGCCAGCGAAGTAAGACATACACTATTTTGACCTTATACTACCAGTATGCAGTTAAATTGTATATTATATGTAAATAAGCATAATAAATTACATTCTCGTGCGGACGTGCAAGACCCCTGGAAGTTTTCAAGATTTTTCTACTCCCTCTGAGTGCTATCGAAGTGCGATTTTTCTTTGCGACTAAGCCCCTTAGTATTCAAAGTGCTGTGCTAAGTTGTGTTGTGCTTGTGCTGAGTGCAGTGTTGTGCCCAGCGTAAGTAGTCTGGTTTCAGTACAAAGGATACTTAACGGTGACAACGAATTTGTACTGAACCAGTCATTTTATTTTTATTTTATTTCTCTATTTTATTTATTTTTTCTTTTCTCCTACTTTCATATTTATTTTTATCATATCTGTGTGTTTTCGTGTGTATTTGTCCTTTCTATCGGTAAAGGTTGACCCTAACGCGGTCAACTCTTTACCTACTTACCCTTTTTTTAGGTTTCTAGGTAGCGGCCTTCGGCGTACTACGGTTAGTTTTAAGTTATTCTCCCCAGCCCCCCTACCGCTGTAGGGAGGTTAGCCGCTAGGGTTCGCTAGGTTTTATTTAGGAACTCTAGGCATATATATATTGTTGTCCCTCCCCAACCCCTCCGCAATGGCTTCCCTAAGCTCTGATGAGATTAGGAACAAGTTACTTGAAAGTACCGGTGCTGAAGGCATGACTATAAATGCTGATAAGTATCGTTTCATGGATTCTCTTATCCCGCATATCATGGCGTTAATTCCCTTAATGGCCCCTCAGGCCACCCCAGTTCCCCAGACCCCTCTGGTCTTAGGCCCTCCAGCGACCCCTTTCTCCAGTGACATGGAGTGCGAAGTAGACGCCCCTCCGTGCCGCAAGCGCGCACCCGCGACCGAGTTATCCTCGGACGCCACCCCAACTGGCCCTGAGCCTCCCTCTTTTACGCTTGTTAAGAAGCGCTTGAAACAAGCCCCGGCGCCCTCGACGCCCGTCCCTACACCCCCTGCGGCGTCTTCAACGCCAGCTGCCCCGGTGCCTTCAACACCCGCTCCGGCCCCAACTTCTGTCAAGGCCAAGGACCCACCACCCGTTTTCCTTCGGGAAAAGGGTAAATGGACTGAGGTTTCGACATTGTGCAATGAGCACAAGATCCATTACACCCGAGCGGCCAACTCGGGTGAATCTATTAAAATCTTAGTCTCGTCGATAGACGACTTTCGTGCTTTAACAAAGCTCCTCACCGATAAGCAATACGCTTATCACACTTATGCTCTGTCAGAAGAGCGTAAGATCAGAGCGGTACTCAGGGGAGTCCCGTTCGAATTATCGAACGAGGCTATCCTGGAGGATCTGCAGTCCCAAGGCTTCCCGGCACCCGCGGTGCATAAAATGCACAGCAAGTACGGGAGGCGTCACCCTCTCGCTTTGGTGGTTCTCGCCAACGTCCCCAAGTGCAGGGAGATCCTGAAAGGGGTTAGCACTATATGCGGCCTCTCTGGGATCTCGATCGAGGCACCTCATCGCCGCGGTCATCCCGGTCAGTGCCATCGGTGCCAGTTGTACAGGCACGCGGCGGCCAACTGCCGCGCACCGCCCAGGTGCGTCAAGTGCCTGGTCCCTCACTTCACTAAGGAGTGCAATCGCACTCCTGAAACTCCCTCTCCTCCCGATTGCGTGCTTTGTGGCCAGTCCGGCCACACCGCAAATTACAGGGGCTGCCCTCGTGCACCCCGTTGTATGCGTTCCAATTCCAAGAGGGCGGCACCCAAACAGGCCCCGCCCCTTTCTCAGGAAAACTTTCCGCCGATGCGTAGCCAGGTTCCTCTGGCTGCAAAGCCTGCTCCAGAAAACCGGAGGCAGCGCCCCGCATCGAATCCCATCCCGGCTCCTCGCCCATACAAACCCACTCCTAAATCCTCCGTAGCAGACGATATGCGTATCGTCTGCGACGCTATGAAAAAAAAATTTCGATGTTAGTGAAATCGCAGTCTTAGCCCGTAAACTTAGGGCTTCACGTTCTCACCGGAGGCTGCCCAGAACGGCCACCAACTCATGTCCCTTTGAGCACCTTCAGTGCAATTTTCACTACAGGCGGAAGACCCGCTAGCGGGTCTCCGCCAGCGCACCCAACTTCCCGACGGGTGTCGCTTCCGATGAAGGCTAACGGTAAAATTTTACTACAGCCAACAGGTGGTTTTTAGCGGGTAGGTGCCATTCTGGTGAGTCCCACATAACCCCCCGCAGAAGACGGTATTTTTCTGCAGGCGGTATGCATGACGCATCTTCCACTTCCCTCCCGCGAGGGTGCCTCGGCAGCAAAAAAAAAATAAAAAATAATAATAAATTACTCAATTATTCCCTGAATATTTGCGTTTTAATTATCTCCAACTAACAGACCTAACATAAGATTAGCCTTGGCTTATAATGAATCCGTGGTGGGAGTGTTCGTGGATGTCTCGTCGGCCTATGACAATGTCCACCACTCAGGCACAAAATGCTCCAGCTGAGTATTCCGGTGAGACTGACATAGTTTACCTATCTGGCAGATTTGTTCAAATCCGACATCAGCATGCTAATATTCCAGCTCGTATAGTAAAGCAGGGTCTTCCACAAGGTTCTGTCCTCAGTCCCCTACTCTATAGTATATACACTTCGAATCTGGACAGATCAGTTAACCCATTCTGCAACATCCTACAGTATGCTGATGATATTGCCCTTTATCTTCGGGTAAGGGTAATTGAACCTGCTTCCAGCCCTTTAAACATTGCTTTATCATACCTAGGCAACTGGCTCCACTCTCATAATCTCAACTTATCTTCCTCCAAGAGTAATGAAATAGTCTTTACTAGGCAAAGACGCTATTGCCCTCCCTCTATTTCTTTCCAAAACCATCCAATCCCAATTGTTCAAGACGTCAAGTTCCTTGGAGTTATTTTTGACTCTAAACTGACTGGTTCTCCCCATCTTAACTATGCAGCCAGGAAATGCGAGCTTAATATTAATATTCTTCGTTGTCTGTCAGGTGCCTGGTGGGGTTCCCACCCTTACTCTCAAAAACTCCTCTACAATTCCCTAGTTAGAAGCGTCATTGACTATGGCTAATTTCTCTTGGAACCCTGTAACAAAGCAGGTCTTGTCACCCTTGATAAAATCCAGAACGAGTCAATGCGCATTATCCTAGGTGCAATGAAGTCATCTCCGGCTAATGCTATGACGGTAGAATGTGTTGAACCACCTTTCCACCTTCGCAGACAGTACCTTGCCAATAGGTTTATTTCAAAAACCCTGCAACTTTCCACCCACCCTCTCCACCCTAAACTAGGCTCTCTCCAGAGTTCCCTTTCAAACTCATCATATTGGCATAATAAATCTCCCCCTCGGCTTGTTGCAAGCTTCTCTTCCCTAGTCCCTTCCACAACTCCAATTTTCCAATCAGAATCCCAGTATCTTTATACTTTTCCCTATGAATCCCTAGTGTTCTCCCCTCTGATCCTAACTGATTTTGGTATCCTCAAAAATGACCCTAATCTAACCTCCTGTTCAACAACATCATCAACAGTAAATGGCATGACTGGACCCTTATCTTCACGGATGCTTCAAAACTCGCCACTGAGGGGTGTGTTGGGTTAGCTGTGTGGATACCTAAATTCATGGTTCTTCTGTCTTTCAAGTGCCCCCCCCCCAAACCAGTGTATTCACCGGGGAATCAATCGGCCACTTAGAAGCGGTTAAATATGTGCTGGATAACAATTTAAACAATTCCCTAATCCTATCCAACTCCCTGAGTTGTCTTATAGCGCTCAAAAGTAACTCCTTCCAATTAGGGTCCAAATTTCCTCCAATCCTCCAAATAAAGCACCACCTTTTCCTCTGCAACCTTCAGGGCATAAACATAGTGCTGGCCTGGATCCCTGGCCATGCAGGTATAGCCGGTAATGAGTCAGCTGACTGTTTTGCCAGGGATTCTGTAGAATCCAGCTCCTTAATCCATTACAGGTGCTTTACCCAGGATCTGAGTGCCCTGGCCAAAGTTCATCTGGACCATAACTGGAGCACAGATTGGGACAACTCCCGTAATATTGTTGGAAAACATTACGGAGACATCCAGCCCACTATACCTTTTGAACCATGGTTCTGTCGATACAAGAAATTTAACAAAAAGACCACCTCTGTTATTAGCAGATTAAGGTTGGGTCACTGTTGCTCTCCTGTATTTCTATACGCGATTGGCGTCCGTGACTCCCCATTATGCAATTGTGGTTCAGAACATGGAACAGCAGACCATATTTTTTTCAACTGCCCTCTCCTCCCGATTTCTCTCTATGATTTTCTTCCCCCCAGATCCCCAGGCCAACCAGCATGAAGGTCCTCCTTTCCTCCAACCAACCTATTACCCTGAAAATTATCTGTAAATATATCATGCAGTTTAATATATCTTTGTAAATATGTTGATAGTCTATGTTAAATAGTGTATATATCTTTATGTCACTAACTCTATTAGGTTTATAGGTAGAGTCTGTTGGTGTTGATACTAACTGTGTTGTTCTATTGTTTTAGATAACTCAATGACTGGCCTACGTAGTGCACCTACTATCTCAAAATAATACCGTGTCTATTCCACCACGTGAGATTGGTCGCCATTGTGCCCAAAGAATAATAAATAACGACCGTTCAGTAATAACTTTCGTGCAGTTATCTAAAAGTGTAAACTGTGACAATAAATACCTAGTGTACGTAGAGTAGAGTAGAGTAGAGTATGAATGATCATACTCTGGTAAGTGCTTTAGCCATTATACTCAACAGCTAGTATCAAAATCAATTATTATATTCCTACAGTGCTGCCATGGTTAGGTACTGTCAGTTGCACGTTATTTTATTGTTATTACTTTTTATACGCTTATGCCCGGTTTACATGTATTAAGTACTTAAGTTGGTAACTAAATTTTAAGTTACTACATGTCACTTGTGTGTCCAAACGGATTAAGTAGTTAAGTTCATAAGTTCAATGAAGATGAGCAGTGATGAATGTGAAGGAATTCGTCAATTCTGTACTTAGATATAATGTGGTAAACGTAATAGTGGACAAATTCAGAGAAGAATTTTATTCGGAAATTAAAATCTTTACGAGAATATGTTTTTTTCTAAATTTTTTACCTATTTGAAATAATTTTTCACATACCTATTTGAAATATTTTTTTAAAATTATTTTAAAGTTGAAATTAAACTCCACTCCGGCATTAATAAAAAAAAAGAGAAAATGCGAAATAAATACGAACTCTTGCCGCCACCCGCTTTCATCGCTCCGATGAAGGCTGACAGCATTCCCATGCTACAGCCGTTTAGGTGGTTTTTAGTGGGTAGGTGCCACACTGGTGAGTCCCATATCACCGTCGCGGAAGTCGGTTGCCCGCGGCGGTATGCATGACGCATCTTCCACCTCCCTCCCGTGAGGGTGCTACGGCAGCAAAAAAAAAGCTTTGTCAACTTTTGCACTTAACTAAAAAATCACGTCCAAGCGTGTTAAGTGAGAAGCCCCGCCCACCTACTTATACGAAAAATAGAACGAATACTAATCTACTTAATCACTTGCGTACTAAATTTTAAGTTACCACTTGTCACTTATCTGACTGTTTACACGCAATTTTTAACTTAAAATTTGGTTACCAACTTATCTACTTAACGCGTGTAAACGGGCCAATAGGTACACAGAGGTACACAGATTTCTTATACTGCGTTCCGTTTGCCGATTATAGTGCTCACAGTGCTCATATACCCGTTCCGATTGCCCGTGAGCGCGCTCACAGCGATATCGATACGTCATCAATGACGTCATAAACGCCGCCATCTTCCCGCTCATGCTTCATTCAGGGTAAAAGGTCTAATGAAATTGTAACTTTAGACTTAAGCGACGAACAATCAGAATGTTAGCGCGATATTAACCGTTCCGATTGCAATAGCACTAATAACACTTTTAGCGCGCTCAAACGAATCGGAACGTTTTTGAGCACTTTTAGCGCTGCGAGTGCTGTAATCTGCAAACGGAACGCAGCATTATTTGTGAATTGTGTCACTGTCATTGTAACAAAGCACGGCGGCGGATTTCGCCAATGATCGATTAATGTTATGAAAAAAATGTAAACATTTAAAACGGGCTAGCTAAACAATAAAACATGCTGTTCAAACGGAATATATTAGAGAAAGTAACCGTAATTTCAAGTTGTGGAAGTCTAATTTGTTTAATTTTAAACTCTGTTTCTGATATTTCGCCCATAAAAGGTGTATGGTTTTTTGCGTATGTTGTGGCAGTGTTTGTGATTTCTATCTTACTTAGTTTTAAGGTTTTGAGTTGGTTACTGCATTTAAATAAACCTCTAAAGTATGATCAATATTTTGAAGAAAATCCTTCTCTGGCATTTTTATCCAGAGTTATACCTAATGTACCCAAATACATACCAAAAGATCCAAGGGATTATGATACTAATGAATTGAGTGTCATAACATCGGTTTTGGAGCGTAAATTGGTTTCGTCATGGTATGTGCCGTATATTTCTGAAGAAATCAGCTTTCCCTTTGCTAGCAAACAAATGCTAGATCAACTGACGAGCAGACTTTTTCAGGTCAGTAAATACATTAATAATAATTTAAGGATCAACTGCAGAAAATGAACATTTTAATTGATGACATACTAATTTAAAATTAATTCAATGTCTATAACTTAACAATAATTTCTAACAATTAAACATTACAGATATGTAGCAATATAAAAAGTACAGATGTATATGTGGATGTGATGGTGATTCTGACCACACACATAAACAGGTATAAGAAAGCTTTGAAACTACAGGAGAAAGCTGGCACTAGTCCTGTTGAGAGCTTTTACAAAATGTCACACCCAGTGTCGGACAAAACTAAGTCACTGAGCACCACCGACCACTGCACTAACCTGCTTCGAATAGTCTTTAAAGATTTAGTGGCATGGGAGCT
Source organism: Marasmarcha lunaedactyla (assembly GCA_923062675.1). NCBI lineage: Eukaryota > Metazoa > Arthropoda > Insecta > Lepidoptera > Pterophoridae > Marasmarcha > Marasmarcha lunaedactyla. Next base: position 405,765 of record OV281358.1, read on the forward strand.
GTGTGATACTCCCCAATTAGAATTATTGGTAAGGATAATGTCAAAGAAAATGGATGCTTTTATTGAATCTACATTAAGCAACCCACGGTGGTTGAATGATAAAATAATGGCTATTCTAAAAGATGAAACAAATTTGGCTGAACAGAAGCACATGAGTAGAGAGGTGAAGCAACCAAATGTTGAGGTTGAAATTTCTAACAGTACTGATGCAATAGATTCCATGGTAAATAATGAAGGAGTTAAAATAGAAAGTGAGAATTGTTGTGTAGCTCCTGTGGTCAAAGAGTTGAAGCAAAGTCAGGTTGATACAAGAAGTGTTATACCAATTCTCGAGTTATCATCTAATGAGGAACTGGTGCAAAGTGCGGAAGAACCAAGTGAGACTTTAGACGGATTTTCTGATGATTCTTTTAAAGAAACAGGTTCCGGACCCGTGGAAATCAAGGGCTCAAATTCTCCAGTTATGAGACAAAGACGCGGTAGACAAGGTCGAAGCGAGGTCAAGATTTATGATAGAATCATTGAAGGTTGGTTATTGTATTTCTTTGTGTCTTAAAGTAAACAAGAAACAAGACACCATATTAGAGATTATGGTTTAGCTAATTCCGTATAAGCCTTTAGATTATTATGTGGGATACCTACTCAGAAAGTTTAAACATATATAATTTTTAGTTGGTTGAATATCATGAATACTTCCTGATCCAATCTGCAGATTATGCTGCAGCTCCTCGTACATGATTTGCCGGTATTGTTGAATCAAATTTTTCACTTCTAGCATGTTTTCTTCCATAACAGCAGTCAAAAGAAGATCATTTTTTTCTTCATCTTTCAAATTTAAGTGACCACACTTACACTCGTTATGCAAGCAGTACACAGCTACTTTAGAAGGTGCGTTGTTCATAAAATATAATTGAAGTCTGTTAAACAATTCTTGAGGTTCCCAGTTGGACTTGAAGTCATAAAAAATCATTCTACAAAAATCTGTGTCACAGATCCATTTTTCTATTTCACAAAATGGTTTCACAATGGTTATGAAATTTAAATTTGAAACAAAAACATATTTTTAATTTTGAATAATTGAATTTTAAAATAAATGATAACTCATATCGTATCAACATGTTTTCACACTTTCTGAGTGGCCTGCTACGTATGTCTACTTGTTCCATCATAAAATCATTAATCCAATGGGTTTTATTTAGATTTTTGTATGTTTGTTACTTATATTCATGACCGTTTGGTTAAATAAACTAGTTTGGTCAAATAATTTGGTAAACTGGAATTAAAAAAATAGGCCAAATTAAAAATTCAAGTTTTGCAATCTTAAGGAAAAATATTTAAATGATTTTATTATAGGACACACAGTGCCTAAAATTTTTGCAAATTCTGTTGGTGTCATAAATAACAAAATATTGTCTTCAAGTAAAACAAAAATATGTAAAAGTACGAGAAGATGAAAAAAATCATGTTATGAATAACCTTAAAGTTTGATTTCTTATTTAGGAAGTATAAAAACCTGGGACACAGACATGGACCTGCAATGCATCAGCGTGGGGCAGGACCTGCTGGCACAGCTCGACGGTGAGATGACACTGAGCCGCCTCTGGGGACAAGATGGCGATGAAACTAGCCCCAACCCACCCAAGATGGAACCCACTTTGTGGTTTGGTAATATCTTTACCTGGTTTGGAAAAAAATGCTTCAAGTAGATATTTTAGCACATCATTTGATTGATTTTAATAGTGTAGACATTGTGATAAAAAAAAAATAAAAAGATAACATCTAACAAATAGGCATAATAAAAACTGCAATTTTGGTATTTCATATTGGCTGATAAATGAACATAGGTTGTGTGTAACTAATATGTGTAATAACCATGTGTGTCTCTTAAGATCTGCTCAGGTAAAGTCAGGATCCTGCAGCACCCTAAGATGTAATGTTTCCCCCCCAAGATGTAAAGTAGACTGTTTATTTCCTCACTCTAAATATATTCTTTGATTGTCGAAAAACTAAATAAAAATGAAAAATAAATATTGTACTATTAGAAAGCTAAATTATCCAGAAGTAACAAGACTAAAAATGTATAATCCGATGTGACATTGCCTGGACGCGTATTGCCTTCAATTGGGGAGTCCAGCAATATTTTTAGTTTATTTATCTACTTACTGGTCTTGTAATTAGCTATCGTTGCTTGGACGGTGCACCCAACTATATTCACACAAATTTGTTATAGTGCTTTGGGTAGGAAGCAAATAGTGTTCAGCTTAGTCGAATTTGTTTTATTCAATAATTAAAACATTCGATTTACGAGCAGGTGAAGAAGAAATGGAAATGGACCTCGAAACATCCAGTCCGAAGCGCCAGCCGAGCCCCAGCAAGAAGGAAACCAGTCCCAAGCCCGCAGATGCCCTGCTGAAGGACCTGCAGAGCACGGTGCACCAGGCCAAGACCAAGATAGGTGACCTGCAGGTGCCGTGTGCTATAGCTGTGTCCAGCAAGCCAACCTGTGGTGTATGTTCTGCACGGTATCTCTGTCTCTTTCCTCCTCTCTCTCTCTCTGCCTTTGCATTCGCTTTGGGTGGTTGTGGCATGAGTCGTTGGCGCGACGTAGCGGGTGTAGCACGTAGTGCATGTAAGCCGGGTGCCGGGTGGCTATAATCTACAGGCTGGTAATTAATCTACACTATTATCATAGAAAGGAAATGTTCGTTTGATCATTTAGTTCGTTAATATTCTCGACATAATCGATGAACTGTAACAAAACTGAACCAGTTTCGAAAGTTCGTCCTCCGTTGCAACAGTTCGCTAACCCGAAGAGGTATCAAGTCTTTCCTAATTGGACCGCCGTAACAGCGGGCAGCGCGCTGACGTGGCCGGCTTCCGGACAAGGGGAAGCAACAGCCGGTGTAGTTACTGAAGCAAAGGTGATTCCAACTTAAGTGTACGGTCGGCAACGCAACATTAATCGATTATCAGTAAATAACGATATCATTAATCAATTACACTACGAATACATCTACCAAGGCCGTATACAGGAAACCTGCTGCGCGGCGGTGCGTTTGAGTGTATTGTTATAAATGGCGGTGTTCACGAAGTCGGCGGCGCTTCCGTTTTTATTGCATGGATCAACATTCTTTTTTAACTACAATAAATCGATGAAAAAAGGCATGCTTCGACATTTAAAAAATAACTTTCGTTCGTGTGGGGCACATGACACCGCGCGAACACCGAAAGGTCTGCCCGCCCGACTTCGTGAACGGATCCGCGCCGCTGCGGCAGAATTCACTTGTAGTTAGCACGTAGTTCCATAGCGCTTCTAGTTGTGTTGTCATGACGCACGTGATGGGGTGTGGTGTGGGTAGCTGGGGCTTGTGTGCGAAACCAACTTGTGGGGCTTTTATTGCTTTTCTATAGCAACTCATACTTTATCAGGTCAGGAGTGACGTAGTTGAAGAAACTTGGGTTCATGTTTGCTTGGCTCAACACTGAAGGCTGAAACGAACACATAATGCTCTAGTAACACTAAGAGCCCCGGTGGAGTGTTCCAATGACCACATTCTGTTCTTCGAAACTACAATAGGTGTAAGCAATTACACAGTTTATATACAAAGAAAATTACTCTTACCTACTTGCTGTGTTCGATGACTGTAGTGTATTCGTTCATTGTCAAACTCTATTCATGGACATGTTTAAAATATGTGTGTATCTTATATTTCTGAGTTATCAATATTGTTATTGTTTTCGAGATGAAGCGCACCGTCACCACACTAGTATTTAAATTATAAATTATTTATTTTTTATTTATATTGACACTGTATTTCATAGTTCCGCTACTCTCCTCTATTATGACTAAACATATTCAAAATAAAGTCTACTAATACTGAAAATGTTAAAGTTTGTATGTTTGTTACTCAATCACGCAAAAATGGCTTAACGGAATTGGTGGAAATTCGGCATATGAATAGAACATAACCTGGAATAACAAATAGGCTGAGTTTTATCCCGAAATTTTCACGGGATCGGGACTTAATAGATAGAAAATCAGGATCAATTATTCATTTATATTTTGTAGTGTTAATTTAGCATACAACATCCATTGTTAAAACACCATTATTATAACCCTGCTGTTGTTGAGAGTGTAATTGTTCATTACAGTTGAACACTCGCGGGCGTGGATTAAGATTTACTTTTCTTTTGTTTACTCACTTTGTCCGAATGCTAATTGAGAAATTTTGTGAAAACGAAAAGGTTTTTTCCTGACTTACATTTGTGTTCTTTGTATTTTGGTATTTATTTTAGTTGTTTTTTTAATATAAGTAATTATGATTTCTTTGCAATTGGAACATATTCGTTTCATTTTGTTTGTTTCTTTCATAGTACGAGGAATATGAATAGTTCAAAGTGAATGTTTGAAAACGTATGAATAGTTTACATTTTTCAAGAATTTAGATATACAGGGTGTAACATAAAGGAAGCATAATACTGAAGGGTCAGTAAATATACCATTGTTAGAATACACTGTAAAAGAATTAGAGTTATTGGGGCTGGTTAAGTCTTTAATAATTTTTTATTTCAATTTTTTACTTGAACATCTTTGATAGCCCTAATTGGTTGTCATATCTACTTATGCATGGGGCGCGCGAGGGGGCGCTCGGCGTGGTGCTGAGCGCAGCCGTCATCGCTTACCATCCTATCGAGTAGCACGTGATGCGATGCTACTGGACACGATATTAGTTAATGATTTGAAATAATAAAAAAAAAAAACACTTGTATTTACGTATTTAAAATGACTATTTAATAATAACAATCAACATTTTTTCAGGCAACACATGTCTTTCATACTAAGATGGGAAAAAACGATACAATAGGCCAATGGACCTTAAATGCCCTTAAACTAAAATTAAATATATTTAAGTATGTCATACTTAAAAAGTAAAAACACTTCAATAATTCACACGTATAGACTGCGACATGGGATGGGTGGGACGCGCGCGACGACAGTGGTTCTCCTTCCATACTAGTGTATGCACACTAGGCCCGCATCACAAAAAAGGCTCAAAATGTTTACCTTCTTTTCCAATGCACAAAGCTGTCCTACGAATCAAGGGCGCTCTGGTGTTGTGCAACATCTGTGGGTTATGGATGTGAACGCCGCGTTTATTCTTTCTAGCACTTCTTCCCGCGTATTGCACTACTTTGCATGAACGTAACTTTTCACATAACATTTACGCTGGCGGTAAATTTCACGAGCTTCATTAATACTGTGGTAAAGAGCAGCGCCAACACACAACATCATGTCATAGAACTCATTATTAGAATAAACATGCCGTGCATTTTCTTCATTACTATAACGCCGAGACATTAACTTTACTTTAAAAAAATAGGGGTAGAAACTAACGCTCACAAAGGGCACGAAGATAAAAAAAGAAGAAAAATGTAATTACCTTATTTTTTTCGAACTGGTGGTAGAGTCATGTTTTATTTGACATCAATAAGAACAAGTAATTGTTAATGTTGAGAAAATAAATATTTCATTTCATTTCATTTTATTTCATTACCTAATAAGTCAAAGACTTTTGTTTTGAAGCATTTAGTTATAATAATAAAACCTTAATTTTGAGTAAGTACCATCGGAATCATTTAGTTTTCAATAGTAAAATACTAATACTTTTTTTCGCTGACATAATAATGTTAAAAATCCTTTTTTTTTTCGGTGCAGGAAGATGCATTACGCATACCACCCGGACGCAGGGGGCCTCCGAGTGGTTATGTGGGACTCCCGTATAGGCTAATGAGACCCACGGTATACCCACTAAAACCCCCATTTTCCGCCTCGCCGCCTTGTAACGGGGTTACGGGAACGCTTTCGCACACATTCGCGACCCTGCCGGCGGCAGCCGCCCACAAGCGGCTCCATCGCGAAAGCCCGAAGGCCCTCCACGATGGACGCACCAGATGTAAAGTGCGCCTCCCTCCTCGGCCTCCACCAGTACTGTAGCAGACTCCCCCCTGAGTTTGCTACTAGGAGGCCATGGATACCAGATAACTGGTACCCGGTGGCAGATCAGGTCTGTGATTCTGCCAACGACCACACCTCGACCGCAGTGGATAGGGCAAGCGGCGCACCGCAATACCGACATGCCTCTTTCTCTGCGGCCCCACCAGTGCCGTTTCGACGGAACAGCCCCGCCAGCTGGTAGGGAGAGTGGCGCACCGTAATACCAACACGCCTCTCCCCCTGCGACCCCTCCACGGCCGCAGAAGATAGGAAGAACAGCGCACCGTAATACCGGCACTCCTCTTCTTCTGCGGTCCCACCTCCAAGCGCGTCCTCAGCGGACTTGGGCAGCCCTCTGGGAGCGCCCTCCTCGGGCCAGCCGGCGGCCCAAACAGGCCGGCCCTGGTTGTCTCTTAGTTCACCGTGGGTGACCAGTCCACGGTTACTAAGCCCCCCCGCCACGACAAGGCGGGCAACCATCGGGGGGGGAATAATATTAAAATCCTATCTCAACTTAAAATCTTAAAATTAACTATTGCTCAACTTAAGTACCTACTTAACTTACTTCAACTCATCATAAACCTTATTTAAAGCAATTTAGTTGTTTCTTAATAAGTGAGCCAATGTGTCATTGCACTCGTTCACCGGGTTTACCTAAGTAAGCAATATTAGATCTATATAAATTCGACTTTTTACAATAAAAACAGTGATCATTATGCACTTAACGGGTTTCATTTGACATACCTGTTATCATCGCCTATCAGTATCAGCATCATAACAATCTAGCACCATATATCAGAAGCATCTATCAGCATCAGCATTAGCAGCAGCAGCAGCTATCATCAATATCATCTATCATCTTTAAGTGTAGCTCGCTCAATTTTTTTTGGTTTTTCGAGCAAGTCGAAACATTGTTTTGGTCTATCATCGAAGGAAAGCAGCGACCATAAGGATCCTACGCCATTGCTATCCTTTGATCGGAGTGGATTTGGTATAACTGCGAATCGGTTTGGCTGGCAGTTTGAGAAGGCGCATAAATTAGTCATAAAGTCAGGATCCAATCAATTAATACCTCAATATCACCTATCAACATGCAAGATCTACTGAAACGTCAGAGCACTATCATGCGAGAGATCGAAAGGATCTACATCAATTATAAGAAGGATTCTGAGGATCGAAAAACACCGGAATACTTTGTAAAACGTCTAGAAGCAATCGAGAGCCTGTGGGGTGAATTAGACCTTAATAATGAAAAATTGGAATGAGCAAAAGACAAAACATCCGATTCATTTACAAAAAACATTTATCATGAAGTTATGATCTTCTATACAACAGCCAGAGCAACCATGACATCGGACTCCGAGCGGCCTTCAATTCCCAAACTCTCCTAACCAACAACTCCGAAAAGAAACTTTCACATCCCAAGCATTCATTTGGAAAAGTCCGACACGCGCCAAGGGCTGCAAGAGCTTTTGGTGCAAGAATACGCGAATTTCCGGGCATTGGAATGACAGATAAATCGCATCAATATCGAAAAACTCGAAGAAAAATGGGAGATTGAAGTCGAGCTGCGTAACCTACAGCAGCGCTGGCGAAACATCGATGATTTACATTTGCGCATCGATGTTTTATCAACAGGATTGGACAATAAATATGAAAAAAAATTCGCTGACATCGAGGGCCAGTACTTTACCACGAAGCGGACCCTGAATCAAAAAATAGAATCAAGCGCACACCTACAACATTCTCTACCTCAGATTGATATTCCTATATTTACTGGAAAGTACACACAGTGGCCTACATTTTGCGATTTATACACCGAAGCGATACATAACCATAAGTATCTAACGAACGCGCAGAAAATGCAATATTTAAAATGTAAGGTCAAGGGAGAATCAGAGCGAATCATTCAACACCTTCATATATCAGCAGAGAACTACGGCAGCGCCTGGGAAATATTAGATCATCGCTACAATGATCCGCAGCTCCTATTCACCAAGCAAGTCGAAGTCCTTCTCAATCAGCCCAGTCTTCACAAACAAATATCATATGAATTGAAAAAGCTCTACGACACTACAACTGAATGCATCCAAAATCCCTATGGACATCCCTATTATCATCGCCTATCAGTATCAGCATCATAGGAATCTATCACCATAATATATCAGAAGCATCTATCAGCATTAGCAGCAGCAGCTATCAGCTATATCATCTATCATCTTAAAGTGTAGCTCGCTACAATAAATATCTACTTTGGAAAATAAAATTTCGAAAAAAGTAGGTTATACAAAATATTGAGTACGGAACCCAGTCTATTTTCGAAATGAATAAAATTGTGGGCAGAGCTAGACTCAGATGCATCGCCGCCGCACGCGCCGCGGACATGCAAAAGCCGAAAAGCGAGGGACAATTTATTTTGAGTCCACGTGGACTTGGATAGAGCAGTGAATAAAAAGATTTTCACATAGCAAACTAAAAAGTAGGCAGTATAAAAGGTGAAGGGGCGTAGCAGTTTTCTTTTAATGGCAGGGAATGTGGTATTTGTTTTATTCAAATTCGAATCCTATAAGGCGGCGGCGACATAAAAAGGTCGGACCCACAGTGCCTAGATAACAATTCGGAATTATTTAAATGATATTAAAGCTTTACTGTAGTTATTGAGTGAATGTTTGTTAAGTGATTTTATCTCTTGCGCGCAATAACTTCTAAATGGGTTAGGAAGAAATTTGGAATTTAGGTAAACCGTATGCTGAATGAACACAACTTTTAAAGAAAGGGGGTTGCTTTCGTTCATTTAATAATAATAATTGTTAAGTTATTTATTACAGTTCCTTCGTATCTTTTGTGAACGTTAATCGCTAAGGTAGGTAGCTATTTTATTAAAGTAAAGTTAAAATGTCTTAAAGGAGGATATTAACGGCACGTGTATTCAAGCATTAAGTCTTATGTAATGATACTGTGATAGAAGCCGCTCACGTCGTAGATAATCCGAGTACCAGCACACGACGAGCTGGCGCTCTTTTGGACAACAATCACATGGTGAAATGGCGCCTCAGATAGGGGGTTGTCTGTTTATGATTCACACTACGTTATGAAGGCCAACATACTTAAGTACCAATTCCGTTGGACCCAAGCTACGTAACACCGGAGCGAGCGCCGCGTCGCGCGACTTATGCAAATGTAGGTATGAAAACCACTTAGGGCTGTCAAAGATGTTGAAGTAAAAAATTTAAATAAAAAATTATGAAAGTCTTAACCAGCTCCAATAACTACGATTCTTTTACAGTGTATTCTAACAATGGTGTACTTACTGGCCCTTCAGTATTATTCTTCCTTATAGTATATAGAAAGAATAAAACTGTTTTGTAATTAATCCTTTAAAAATGAAGTTAAACTCTGTTATTGGCTGTTGTGTTGTAAGTGTTCTAAATAAGTTTATATAATTTTTGTAAATAATAAAAAATGCTGTTGAGTTTCCGAATAAATAAATAAATAAAATTATTACATTACTGAAAACTCACAACGCTTCGATTATTTTTCGTTTAAAACTACCGTTATCATTATTATGTTGTATAAACGAGTATGTCACAGGACGAGGCGGCTGGCATGATGGAGGGGCTGCTGGGTCTGGGGCGCGCCGGCCTGCGCAAGGGGCTGCGCTTCACCGGGCTCGGAGACGACTCGCAGGTAACTTCTAGCTACAGCTGCCGCGCGTACCGCGAGAGCGCCCGCCGGCCTGCGCAAGGGGCTGCGCTTCACCGGGCTTGGAGACGCCTCGCAGATAACTTCTAGCTACAGCCGCCGCGCGTTCCGCTGAGAGCGCCCGCCGGCCTCCGCAAGGGGCTGCGCTTCACCGGGCTCCGAGACGACTCGCAGATAACTTCTAGCTACAGCCGCCGCGCGTTCCGCTGAGAGCGCCCGCCGGCCTGCGCAAGGGGCTGCGCTTCACCGGGCTCCGAGACGACTCGTAGATAACTTCTAGCTACAGCCGCCGCGCGTTCCGCTGAGAGCGCCCGCCGGCCTGCGCAAGGGGCTGCGCTTCACCGGGCTCGGAGACGACTCGCAGGTAACTTCTAGCTACACCCGCCGCGCGTTCCGTTGAGAGCGCCCGCCGGCCTGCGCAAGGGGCTGCGCTACACCGGGCTCGGAGACGACTCGCAGATAACTTCTAGCTACAGCCGCCGCGCGTTCCGCTGAGAGCGCCCGCGTGCCGGCTCCGGCGAAGTCAACAAGGTGTTCAATATACAAGCCAGTATGTAATGTATGTCCTTCCGTCATAAATAACGTCCGAAAAATCTTGATTGTCCGCTGGCTTCAGTGTAAACTCAATGTGGACCACAGCTATGGTTACCTTTTATACATGCAATGAAGTTTACAGACACAGTTATACAGGGTATTTGGTAGAGGGTCCGAGAAACTAATTGAGCGTGTTCGGGGACCCATTTTGAGAATATAAGTTGGCCAAAAGAAATCTCTGGCTCTCAATTTTTTTAAAAGATTTTTTTGCTCTTTTTTCGGTTTTCTCCAAAATTTTACACATTTACCTCTATAACATTTTAAAAATCTGTTTTAGTCTGAATGTTTTTTCTTTATTTTGGTCTCTGATGCATCTTTAGGCCACGTAAAACAATATAAGATACAATCACAGCTAACTAACTGCTAACTAAAAATCAAAATAAATTTTACATCAAACTTCAACTTTGACAATGATTTAAAAAAAACCCACCAGCAATGCTGGAGGTAATGTGCGTTTAAAAACTTCTCTCTTTATCACTTAATACAATGACATACTAAATTGCTACAATACTTACCAGGTTGTTAAATAAGTGTTATGGAGGTAAATGTCTCACTTCCCTCTAATATGGTTGAGGAGGGCGATGGCTGGATCCCGCGTTAACTCTTGAACGGTTGCCGTTTGAGGGTGTTCTTCGTTTGAATACTTGGGGGGAGGGAGACTTGCCGAGCTAACAGATGCAGATAAGAATAATTTTGTAGACATAAAGAGATTCTGTAAATTTATTTTGAAAAAAATATACGCTTGAAGTTTCTTGCCAGTTTTTCTTCACAAAGGTTTTTCCGAACTGGTGGTAGAGTCATGTTTTATTTGACGTCAATAAGAACAAGTAATTGTCAATGTTGAGAAAATAAATATTTCATTTCATTTCATGTGTACAATTTTGGTGAAAACCAAAAAATTTACAAAAAATAATAAAAAAAAAATAGAGTGCGAAGATTTTTTTGGGCACGCTCACTTAGTTTGCCGGACCCTCTACCAAACACCCTGTATAATGAACAAAACTAAAGTTCTAATACATATAGTATATGTTTATGTAAATTTCAGGAGAAGTCGCTTTTGCAATTCAAGGACAAACACTCTCCCACGGAGGACTCGAAAGTCTTGGAAGTAAAAGACGCCGCTTCCATGCTAAAAGGTGAATGTAATTTGTTTTTTTATTCATCACAATGGTCATTAACTATGTATTACTTTGCAACTTTGCGTTGCGTTGCAAATTTCTAAATATTTTATATATTTCTCTAGGAGATCAGGTGGAAATAAAACTTGCTTTGTTCCTTTCCTTTGCAATCACCAGTTCATTCACGATTCACAATAATTATTCGACAATCCTTCCAACACTGTTCTATAATATATTCTTCTTAAACTTTTATTAATATATACTTAATCTTTCACTGTCGCTACTGAAGGTCCAAGGCCAAGTGTTATATTTTTGACAAACTTTACATAAGATGGCCGACCCCTCCTCTAATGACTTTTATGCAATCAAGTTACCTTGATTACGTAAAAGTCATTATTAAACTCTATTTACAATTTTGGACGAGGAACTCGGGGCCTGGTTGGTTATCAACGGGTTCCTTAATATTTATATCGAAATTATGACTATTATTACCCACTTAATTATATATTTATTTATTAGCCTACTCGTAACGTTTCTTTATTGGTACAATAGCTGTTACCGTTGTTGAAAGTCGAAATATGAAATACACCTGGACGAAGCAAATGAACGAAAGAAAAAATACTGGCTGGAGACAAATCTTTTCTTTGTCAATAATGTCAATGTCAAGTGTACATGGGTGTAGTAAGTATATAAGTTGACTAGGATCAAGTTGCAAGATAGCTGAGTCGTCTCCTATATTTTTACGGTATTATGTTGACGAAAACATAACATTGTTTCACTAATAAACCGCCCACGCATCTTCAGAAGAAATTAAGTTACTGTAATCGTACTGTAAGCGAGGATACAGAAAATGGCTGCTAACAGTTTGTTCGATCCACGGAGCAGGAGTCACGACGCCCCAGCCAGACACTCAGACACCCAGGCATTCGGGCCTGGTTGTGTTTTAGCAATGTATCTGCTATACAATCACAGTTTAAGAGAAGGAACAATCCCAGCTATTTGGAAAACCGCTAATATGACACCTGTTTATAAAAGTGGTTCAAGAGGTGACGTCACCAATCACAGACCCATATCTATACTCTGCACATTGTCGAAAGTTTTGGAAAGACTTGTACATGAAGCGATTTATCCTTTTTTACATAATTTAATCCTACCAGAACAGCACGGTTTTGTAAATAAGTGCTCAACAATATCGAATCTTTTAATTTTTACACATTTTATTTTTCAAAACATGGACAATAGATCACAAACGGATGCTGTTTATACAGGTTTCTGCAAGGCTTTCGACAAAGTGGATCATGAAATCCTGCTACGTAAGATAGCCTTCAACGGAATCCATGGTAACTTGTTGCGGTGGCTAGCTTCTTATATTTCCAACAGAAGTCAAAAAGTTACCATAAACGGTTACGCATCTGAAGCTATAAATGTCACTTCTGGAGTCCCCCAGGGGTCTATTCTGGGACCTCTGCTTTTTACATTATACATAAACGATATTAATAAATGTTTCCATAATAGTAAATTTCTTCTTTATGCTGACGATCTTAAAATTTATAAATCAATTAGTACTATAGATGATTGTATAAATTTGCAGCAAGACCTTGATCGCCTTTTTAGTTACTGTATAGCTAACAAGCTGCAATTAAGTTTGCCCAAGTGTAAATCAATAAAATTTACAAAAAAACATAATATAATTGATTACTCGTACTCTCTCAATAATTATCAGCTCGAAAAGGTACCCATGATTAAAGACCTCGGAATACTTATGGACTCAAAATTACACTTTGATAGTCATGTAGATTTTATACAGGGAAAAGCATTTCAAATGTATGGGTTTGTCATGAGAATGGGAAATCAATTTAAGCGATCTGAGACCCTTGTTTATTTATTTAAGACTTTAATAAGAAGTCAACTAGAATATGGCTCCGTTCTATGGCGTTCTATGGAATCCGTTTTACGCCAAATACATTGACAGTCTTGAATCTGTGCAAAGAAAATTCCTACGTACTGTTTGTTATAGATACTTTCGCACTAAATTATCCTATGAACTAGCATTAAAAAAGTTTTCACTAATTTCCTTAAAGCATAGGAGAATGATACAAGATCAACTTAATTTGTACAATATATGCCATAATCAATTTGACTGTACTTCTTTAACAAACAGTGTATGCTACAGAATACCTAGTAAATCACAACGCATTCGGTACACCTACCAACACCCAATATTTATGCCAAAGTTTTGCCGTACCAAAGCGGGGGAACGCGACCCCCTTAACAGAATAATGAAAAATCACAACGAAATGTTTTGTAAAATTCATATACTTCATCTCAAAAAACTACAATATAAGAAATTTATTACAACTATTTTGTCAACAATAAGTAACCGAGATGTTATAGGATGAATTGCATTATTTATTTTGTTTTGTCAACTATGTAACGATCATCTCTATAACTACCTTTTGTTAATGTTATTTTTTTGCCACTCACTTATTTGAGTTAACTTAACTTATATGTGGATAATGGTGCTTGTTACATGGTTAATTCTTATTTAATGTTTCATATGTATAAGCTAATCTGTTACTGTGTAACTGTTTTTTTATCCCAAATAAAATAAAATAAAAATATCTGGTAGTCCCACTTTACGAGTTGATTTCTTGTAAATTCAATGTATTTGTCGATTTGGTTTCCAGAACTAAACGGCAACTCGGCGCCGCATCTCGTCAAACAAAACCGTGTGCTGTCGCAAGACTCAGTGGTAAGTTGCCTCCACTTCTGTACTTCTAAAAAGATTTGCTCTTTTGTTAATATAATATTCTGGTATATATTTTTCATAATTTTTTTGTAGCCAAAGCTGCCTCCTACGGTGGTGATCCCCGCGGCCACGGAGCCCCCCTCTTCGTCGTCCCCCTCCCCGCAGTACGAGGAGGCGGCCGACCTGTCCACCAGCATCGCGAAGCTGCGCTGTCTGCTGCAGCAGCGGGACTACCAGTGAGTGTGCTGACAAAGTGTCGCAAATTTGACAGCCACAGAGCATTCGTCATCAGTCAAACACCATCAACCCCACACATTCATTTGAGTGTGGTGGATCCCACAATTTAATTTACTCTCAAAACACCGATAATCGAAATCGAATACTTCAAAATTCAATTTGGTAAAAAAGTTAGTAAAAAGGCTCAGTTATTATGACTTAAGGATAGAAAGTATCTACCCGTTTCCCCCTGAACTCGGAAAATATCGATCGCACCAAAACTTTACATACAATAAAATATAGACAATTGAATAATGAACATTATTGTTCCTATAATTTTTCTCGAAAAGTGAAACATGGCCGAGATATTGAGGGGCACCGTTGCCATTCAGGATGACGGCTAACGCACCGCTCGGATTTGGTCGCGACTTTTTATTTACTATTAAATGACTTAAAAATGTAGAACTCGTAACTGTTAATGGCGCCACTGTATGCAGCCAAGCCACAGTCAGGTGGAGCACACTGTATCTTACCGCTTGAGTTTATTGTATTCAAATGACGTTTGAATTGGAACTTTCGTACACTTTTTGTATTTGGAGTGCTGCTCGTTTGCAGGAGTGTGGACCATGCGTGTCGCTGTATCATATTCATTGAACTGTTACCAATCGTTCGTGAACGGTTCGTCGGTGTGTCTGTATGTTACCAAGGTACCCCGCAATACTGTTGCAGGAAGGCGGCGGCGGAGGACATCATGTGGGAGGGTGCGGAGGAGACGCGCGGCAGGACGCACTTCCTGCACTCCAACCGTCCGGTCGACACCGCGACTCTAGCTGGTAACTTTATAAGCGCTCGTAAATATAATTATATTCCTATATAATTCCTATCTTATCTCAATCTGGCAATTTGAAGAACAAGGAAGTAGGAACACACGGAGTACCCGTATGCCAAGTTTATTTGTAAGTCCGCAAGAGTTTTGATTTATTTATTTATGGAAAAAGGCATAGTTACGGCTAAGAGTTCAAGATTTTTACAGTTAGCATACAAAATAACGTAGGTCTAAGAATAGCAGAGGTTAAATAACTTACACTTTTAAACATGAACAGTCGATGGAAATGTTTTGTGAAAATACGTTTTGTCTTGAATATAATCAGTCATTTCTTATGTTAGTAAGCGTCGAGTTCGGGGCGTGCGTTGCGCTGATGAAACGTTGAAAACTGTTTGTGTTTGTATATTAAATGTTCATTCATTCGTAAACGTAAATGAAAAGTCTTAAAAATATTAAATGTTTTTTAATGCACCACGCTTGTCTATGTGCCTGTAAAGGTTAACTAGGTTACCGCGACGTCGTCACAGATTGAATGCCCACTACAAGGTGTCTGGTGAATGACCCAATAGATTATATACAGGGTGTAAAATAATAATAATATAATAAATATAATAATAATAAATAAATATATAATAATAAATATAATACTTAAGGTTCAGTAAGTATAGCATTGTTAGAATATACTGTAAAAGAATTGGGAGTTGTAGGGGCTGGTTATTCTAACAATGCTATACTTACTGACCCTTAAGTATTATGCTTCCTTTATTTTACACCCTGTATAATGCTTCTCACTTGCTGTTTATATGAAAATAAGTTGAAACCCGCGTAGTTAGAATGTTTATATCTTCCTCTTGTGAGAGTCTTGAGCCGCTTCTGCCGCGGCTGAAGACTTCTTGCAACAGCCGGGCCGACGGGGTGACTTCCTACAGAGAGATGTATCATACCCGTGTTATTCTTGTATCCCTTTAAGACTTGACGCAATTCTAAATCTTATTGTCGTTATTTGAGAGGGGATGACATTATGCATTTATTGATTAGCTTATGAACCATTTTATTTTAAGGTTGAAGATTTAAGATAGTCTTTAAGCTTATTCTTACGATGGCACAGTTACATTTAAACCCTAAGAACCACCCTCTATCTTGTTTTTTTTTTATTGAAAAAGGATTAGACGTTTATCTTCTATCTCACCTCATGGAAAGTGACGATGAGGACGAAGGTATCACACGTCTATCCACGAGATACCTATTCACTCGACGCTTGAAAAAACTAGGACTAAAGTTTTCTGAAAAAACAGACTCAGGCAGTTCATTCCGCACCTTGGTGACGCGCACCAAGAAGGCACTATCGAAGCGTTTGGTTTGACTTGTACGGCCAAATCCACCCGCTCAATCATGGACTCTCTCAAAGCCCGGCTTTCTTTATTATAAAGTGGTGTGGGTTGTTAAATCCCTGCCCCTTAATAAGTTCAAGAAAGTTATTAAGGAAACTATATTAAAAAAGCTTACTTTAAGATCAAAGATTGTTTGCTTGGCTGCGGCATTTCATCAGCTCGTGTGTGTGATGCTTTCACGTCGTCGTCAAATGATACCGGCTTTGGACTCTTTTTTCCGCCGGCTTTTTCCCACTCAGTCTTCCCGTAATACCGCTAAAACCGAAGTAAAGTTGTATTTACGCAGTCTCGAAGATGACGAAGGAAAATGACACTTTCAACAAGTGTACATTTTTACCTATGATGAAATAAAATAGTTTGAATTTCTTTTTTGAATATTTTGTAACATTTTCAGATGAATACGACTTGAACTCCGACAGGAACACGTCGCCGAGTCAAACCTCCAACAACCTGCAGAGGTTGGACAGGTGGGTGTTGGGAACCGACACAGACACAAATGTATTCTCTCATATTTCTGTTTAAAAAATGATTTGAGAAAACAACGAAATCACTCATTTAATATTCAAGTCAAGTCGTACAGCCAGTGATTCCTTCCACGAGGCATATTGACGACGCAATAATTATTTATTTAGAAACATAACTAAAATGTTTTGGTCGCAACCGTTTGTGGTTATTAGTTAACTAATGAGGACGCAACTTGAC
The DNA here is from genome assembly GCA_923062675.1 of Marasmarcha lunaedactyla. Taxonomy (NCBI): domain Eukaryota; kingdom Metazoa; phylum Arthropoda; class Insecta; order Lepidoptera; family Pterophoridae; genus Marasmarcha; species Marasmarcha lunaedactyla. Next base: position 423,058 of record OV281358.1, read on the forward strand.
GTCTGCGGCCTGTCGAGCCAGTCCAAAGGCAAATGTCCAACTACCCGCAGCCCGCAGCCCGCAGTGTCGTTGGCTTCTAAATTACTAACAATATTCATTCACACATTTCAAAATTAAATGTTTTATTTACTTATTAGAGGACTAAAGTTGGTAAATCACCTCGTAAAAAATTCAAACCACCAAAGGGTTTGTGCGAATCGAAAACTATTACACTATAACTTTTTAGCTAAGTAAACTGGATTCGCATAAAATCGGATTACTTCAAGTTTTTTTATTTTTATCCATATTTTTTTAGTTTTAACCCACTAAGTACCATTTTGGAATCTGCTTTGATGGCACTTGCCTTGGAACTCTAGTACATTTTTGTTTCAGGAGGCTCTGTCAAAGTCGGATAATTTTGAAAATGTTGAAATCATAGTTCTGCAAAAAGTGTTTTTCTAAGAAAATTTGGGGCTATTTTGTTATAATTTTTTATTGTGATTAAAGATGTGTTATTTAGGTTTATGGTAACACGTTTTAAATGAACAAAAATAACCAATATTAACCACAATAATAAAAAATTTCAAAAAAATAGAAAAATTTTGTTTTTCTTTTTTTTGTTTTAATGCCCATAATTTCAATAGAACATGGGATCGACATTTTTCTGATTTTTCTGATGACAGTTTCCATCTATCTTACCGTCCCGTTTCGGTTTGAAGTTGAATTTTGGGTTACCCTGTATAAAACTTTATATTTCGTTGTTGATTAAACTATATTATATTATTATTTTATTTATACTGTATTATTATTGTTTCCTTTTTTTAATGTTGTATTGTAATTGTTTTCATATTAATTTGAATTTCAATGGTGCCCTTTTTGCTGTTTAAAACCTTTGACATAAATATATGCACACGTTGGTCACGGTTCAGTACGCAAGTAGAGTGAGGACCACCTGATGTTTACCACATTGTTGCAAATAAAATGATGATTTGATGTAATTTGGTTCCGAGAGGTGATACAGAAAATTCGGCCCCCTGAGTTGAGATTGCTGTGTATAATATATTTGCAACATTGCAGACTGTTCGCGCGCACGGTGACGGGCGTGTTCAACAGCATCAAGACCGCCGTAGGCTCGGAGGACGACCAGCTGCCGCGGCACTTGGCGGACTGGACCTACGTGTCCACCTCGATGGAGCTTAGTGTGAGTGTGCGGGAACCCAACTCATAGTGTTTCTATACACCACGGTCTGCCCGTGACTTAGCGTGCATAAGTGATCATTGCTCACAGTGATCATCCGTGTCATCTTCGTGATCCGGCCGTGATCATAGTTTTCTGGGATAACAGACGCAGGCAGTTCATTCCGTACCTTGGCGACCCGCACCAAGAAGGCACTATCGAAGCGTTTGGTTCGACTTCTTGGGATATCTACTATAAAGCGATGGAAGGCCTGTCTGCGTCTAGTATCCGATGTAAGAAGGGTGTGGGTTCAACCTGATCATACAGAGCATTCGCGCACTCCCAAAATGTAATCTGTAGAAGACTGCTAAACTGGCAACATTCCGACGATGGTCGAGGCTTGGCCTGTTTTTTGAAAATTGCAAGATCGAACTCGATGACGATAAATGACTTAATACATCCAGATACAATTTTAATACAAATTTTAAGATTTAGAATTGCGTCTAATTTAGCCGAATACACTGATTTAAAAAAAGTGCACAACGGGAACGGAAGCAGCCCCAAACGTGAGATATTTAAGAACTAAAATGGTTGCGTTCCACTGGCGCCCACTACTGTGGACCACAATCCCATTTTTCTGTCACAATGTAAACTTGTATGAGCAGCAGCGCTCCTCGTTGAATTATCATCCGCCGTGTCTACAGCTTGGATTCACGTCATTTGTACATTGTTGACATGAGTATACAGGAAGTGGTAACGAATGTCTAAATGAACGGATCCAGGCAAATAGCACTCATGGAGTGGCACGGATGTTCAGATAGAAGACGTTGCAGCCAAGTTTACTGTGCAACATTCTAGAATTACAGTAGTTGGCACGGGATACGCAGCGGTGGAGAGTGAAGCAAGTTGACAGGCACGTGACTCGTGACGTGCTCATCAACTAGTGATGTACTACGTAACAACGGGTGGCACGTTTTATTTACAATATCCTGTCGTAGGCTACTTCCTATCCTACATTCAATTTACGCTTATATATTTATATTTAACAAATATGTATTATGTTATTTATTATATTTCCTTATAAAAGTTTCTATTTAATATAATTACTAAGTAACGTATTTAGAACTTATTTATTTAACATATTTGAGCTTTTAGTACATTATATATTTAGTACTTATATATTAATATTAATAATATCACGATATTATATATTTTCATATTGATTTATAATACGTATTTAATTTATATTATTCTTAAAGCCGTGCTATGGAAACGTACACCAATAACCTGTCTTTTGTTCCATTAACATTCCATATCTGCGCGCACGCACGGACTGCGTGGCGCGCTCGCGCTCCGGTGACGCTAGTCGGAATTTAACGCTCGGACGTGGAACTTGTGCCGCTCGCCTTGCCGACGCGCCTTATGTACTCGCTGCATCTTACTAGTTATAATTATTAATTATTTCAACAGTAGACTGTGCTACCCACTCATAAGTTTCTCCTTCTTCTGTTAAAGTGAATATACTATCTGTGTTTGTGTACCTATTGTTTTCTTCAAACTCTTCGTACACAAGTAAGCCCTAACTTTGCTTATAGCTGCATATAAACTATAGTACTATCTACATTGTTATTTCATGTTTGGTGTAGTTTTTTGTGTATTGTGCCGCCGTTTGTGTATTTTTTATTCTTCTTACATTTGAGGCAAGAAACGAACGCTGCGAGTGGTATCCATTGCTAACTCGTTCTGTATGCGCTGCAGCTGTGCGGAGCGGTGGCGCGGCTGCTGGGGGCGCGCCGCGCGCTGGCGCACGTGGACGCGGCGCTGGACTCGCTGCAGCAGCTGCGGCCGCCGGCGCCCAGCGACCCGCCGGAGCCCGATGACTACGGTGAGCGGCGGTTTGTTCTGCGTTCTTAGGAAAAGTCTTACAGCTAAGGCTCTCGGCACTCTTATAAAAAAATCTTTTATAAAATACTTTGGGTCGACGGTACGCAATTTGACGACGGCATGCAAGAAACACTAATTAATATGCTAATGATATAATTATGCTAATGACATAAGGGAACAAGTGCCGCAGCTGTCAATGTATTTCTTTCTTTCTTTCCTTCTTTTTGAGTTTTTCTAATCTCGTATTTTTAAAACATGTAGTTTAAACGTTATTTTATGTAATTGTTTAAACTATTACAAAAACTAATTACGCACAACCTTAGAACTCTCATACTTGATGTCAAAGTTATTTATTTATTTATTCAGAGTTACAACAGATATTTCACTTAGCAAACAATATGTAACTTAAACATAAAAAAAAACATAGTGTACACCCAACTGTCGGCGGCTGCAACTTAACTTTAAACAAAACAGCAGCAACTGTAATCAGTAATGATGTAACAATGCAGGGCCAATAGTGCTGTGTTTACTTGTATGTTTGATATTATAAGAATCAACAAATAACAAAGTTGGTAAATAAAATCGCCTATTTAAAAATCTCTTTCCAGCCAATCTGTAAAAAATAACTGAATTAAAGCATTTCAAATGATGATTACCTTTTATTTATAAGACAAATATTTCAGCAATATCGTTACTTTCGAACCGCCTCATTTAACTGTTTATTGGTAACGTCACTCAGTCAGTTCATCGTGCTGCTTACTCTACCGCAGCCAGTGTGATTGATGCTTCCCAGTAGTTGTTTATTTTTGGTAGACTATACTTTATGTTTTTCACTATAATATTTAAATTGTTCATTTGCCGAAGGAATTTTCAAAGGCAAAGTAAGTATTTACAAAGTTTTGTAAAGTTACAGTCGTGCTGAAAATCAGCAACCCACATGGTGGATCAAACGTCAGCAAGCAACTGAGTCTCTCAATCTTAAGATAGTCTAAATGCAGTTTTAAATCCTCGTGGTATCTCTCTATATGCATTACTACTGTCTTGGCAATAAATGTTTTCTTGTCTGTCCGTTGCAGAGGAGTGGGTGAGTGCGCGCGGGCGTGCGTGCGCGGCGTCGCTGGCGCTGGGCGCGGCGCTGGGGCTGTGCCGCTCGCACGTCGCCAACAGGGCGCTCACGCTGCTGCTGGCCGGTGAGTGGCACTTCATTATATTAAATTGATTTTATAAAAAATTAAGGTTGTACAAAATTATTCACAACATCATAGATTCCCCGTTTCTCATGAGTAACATTTTCTTTAGGTGTCCCCTGATAAGTTCTAGATGTAAGAGTTTGTCCTGTGTTCCTCCTGCTAAAACCAACTATACTGCGAATATGTTTTTAAACAGAGCTTGTAATGATTATAACAAGAAATTTAATTCTGTAGATATGTTTCATTCCAGTGTGATTGTTTATAAAAGGAGAATTAGGGAGGAGCTCATTATCCATTAATCTCTATTCTTATATTTTTGTTTGTTTTGATTAAATTGTAATAATGTAATGTTTATTTTTATGTATTAATAATGAGTAAACTTTGTATTGCTAAAATTTGTATTGCTGTAACTACCTTAATTGAGTTAGTTATTGGTGGAAACTTTATTGATTTGTTATATTATTTATATTAATTTATATAACTGTATTAAAATATTGTATGTTTCCCAAATAAATAAATAAGTATAGTTGAACAAGTACAGCACAAACATATAATTTTTGTGGAGGCCCGCGTGCAAAGACCATTTTTAAATGTAGTGAAAAAAAGTCCTTCATGCGATGCCACGAACGCGCTGGGCGCGGTCGGCGACATGGGTTCTCAAACTGTAGGTTAGGTACCAACTGGCTGGGTCCACAGTTCGGTCCATAAAATTACGTTAATATTTTTATCGATATAAGTCATACGAACTGTTCGAAGCATCGAACAATATTTAAAATTTAGCATTTTATGAATCTAGGTCGTAATTATGGTGATTTGTCTAATCGGCGAATTAGCCAGCGTGATGCGGTCGTCGCACCGGCCGCTCCACTTCAGTCGATTCACAGCAACGCCCGAGCGCTCTTAACTCTCACATTCACTCATTTTCTCTCATTCTCATTAAATTTAATATAATTTAGCGATTATTAATCAATGTAAGATATCCCTAAAGTTGCGTGGTTTATTATCAGCAGCAGCGCGACCTAATACAGTCCATAAACTAGTGCGTAACTCGTACACAAACTGTTGATAAATTTGTATGATTTTGATATTATATTAGGTCTTTACCTATGAAATTACCGTTTTTCACGAAATAAATGAAGCGTAATTTTTTTATATATTTTTTATTTCTATTAATCAATGCATCTTTGCCAACGCATTGGTAGCTTATTGATGCCTTTCTTGAAGAAATCAGCTGGACGGGAGGCAACAAATTCTTCAAAGGCATTTTGTACTGCCTCTCGGGTATTGAATTTTTTTCCCGCCAAGAAGTTATCCAAATTCTGGAAAAAGTAAAAGTCTGTAGGCGCAAGGTCTGGTGAGTACGGCGGATGACGGAGAACTTCCAACCCCAACTCTTGTAGCTTGGAGACCGTCTGCTGTGCAGTATGAGGTCGCGCGTTGTCGTGCAGGAGCAGTGGAGCCGAACGATTGACCAAAGCTGGTTGGAGACGTGCGAGCTTCTCCATCATTGTGTTCAGTTCTTCACAGTACACATCTGCAGTAATGCTTGTCCCGTTTGGCAAGAAGCTGTGATGAATTACACCCGCGTTAGACCACCAAACAGTGACCATCACTTTTCTAGGGGTAAGTTTTCGTTTAGGGCATTGTTTGGGTGCTGAACCAGGGTCCAGCCAACTTGCTGAGCGCTTACGATTGTCAAACAGGATCCATTTCTCGTCACAAGTAACAATGCGGTTGAGAATTCCTTCATTTGTATGCCTGCTGAGCAGTGCAAGGCACGTCTCCACGCGTACTTCGCGCTGGCGGTCATTGAGTTCGTGGGGTACCCATTTGTCAAGCTTTTTTACCTTGCCAATTTGACGCAAATGGACCAATATTGTTTTGATGCTAACGTCGAAAGCTGCTGCTAATTCACAATTGCCTTTAATTCGTCACTGTCGACCAAAGTTTTCGGACGACCACGGGGTTCATTTTTCAGGTCAAAATTTCCAGAACGGAAGCGGGTAAACCAATAACGGGTGGTGCGTTCGTTTGTAGTGTTCGCTCCGTAAACGTCGTTGATGTTGCGTGCCGCTTGTGCCGCTTTGCTGCCACGACGGTACTCATACTCCATAATTACTCGAATTTTTAACTTATCCATGATGACGAAAAATGTTCGAATGCGTTGAAAACAAAACACTAACTATTAAACAAATGACGATTTTAGAAAAGAATTCCATGTTTGTCAAATAAAATTAATTTGTTATTAGAATTATCAGTCAAAAAAAAAAATATTTTCATTTGAAATCCCAGTACGGCAAAACGGCAGTTTCATAGGTAAAGACCTATTATAAACTTTTGTCGACACTTTTATTTGGGTATTTTTGTTAATTTTTAGGCATTCATTTGTACTTACATTTCTAAGATACGAATCAACTGTTAGTAGTCAGTGCCGCTTTCACGTTATAATATACTTGTATATGAAAGTATTACTTATTTTTTAGGGTATTTTACAAAAATACGTCATATTTTTTCAACTTACAGTTAGAACTGTAGTCTTATTTTGCTACAAAATCACCATTAGAAACCGATCATCTTCAACTATAACGTAAATAGTGTACGGTTTATTTAATTAAAGTACCCATATAGTAATTAGGTGCAAAATTATTTATTAATTAATATCGTAACTATACGCGGTAGTAAACATTTATTGTGCCGGCTGGAATTACTATTGGAAAAGTTAACTTACAAAACCTTACGTATACATTAATCTATATTAAAAAAAAGATTGAGAATCTCTGCATAAATTACGAAACAAACTCAACTTTTTTGTTATTTCTTGAGTTGTTGGACTTGTTTTTGAGATTAAAATGTCACTGAATATTAATAAAATCACACCTTGTCTGTTACAAGCACTCAAACACTGACTTATGACTAAAAAATATGACACAAACTTTTACCTTCAAGTAATGCCACCGACCGCGTGCGGCGCGTTCGTTTATTTCCTCTAGCAGTGCCGGCAACGCGCCGAGCGCGTTCACTGCATTTTCAGGCGGCATCGCTTAAGTCATGATCAAAATCACAGCGGGACTAAGATTTCTCTTGCTCAAACACTCATCCAACCAATTATCTAATACGCAGACGTCCGTTACTTGATCATTACTGAGGATCTCGTAAATAAACTAGAACGGTTGCAGAATCTGTGAATTCGATTTATCTTTAGTGTCAAGAGCCATGATCTCGTGATGATGTCTCTGAGTACCGCGGACAACTCCGATGGCTTCCCGTTAGACATCGTAGAAACGCCCGCGTCCCAGCTGTACTCCGCATTACGCGCGTGACCGACTTTCCTTTACGCACAGTGAAGATGACACTGCTCCGTGAATGAGCGCACTTTATTTAAATTAAACCCACATATACAGACTTCTTCTACTCCTCACGAAGTCCGTAAGAAGTAGAGGTCCGTGAGTGTAAACCTCTGTCCTCATTCAAGAAGCGAGTAAGAGAACGTTTGAGTCCCTGTCATTATTTCACTAGTTTATTTATATTATTGATATATATTTATGTATATATTTGTGTATGTGTGTATTTATGTTTATTAGTAGAACACACAAAATTTGCTCTTTTTACACACTATCCAGTCTCGGCTATTAGAAATAAGCAGTACCTTTGTACATTATTTATAAGCTTTATTATCTATTTTTTATTGTAGTTATAAGAACGATAAATAAATTAATACACCGACATACAGACATTTCGCATCACTTCATCCTACAACTAGTGCATCGGATCTTGATGGCAAGTCGGCGTCCGCGGCCGGGTCTAAACGACTTTAAGGATTTTGTCTTAGTACTAGTCAAGGACTCAGGAGGCTGGAGAAAATTTTATTCTCAAATTAAGAGTGAGAGAAGAGCCTAGATTGACTTTACATTCAGAGTTCAAAGTTCAAATTATTACCAACGCCATATTCATTTTCTTTATGATTAATGTCAGTACTTATTTATGTACATAGTGTGATGTATTTATATACAGGCAGGCTTATATATTACCTGTATATACCTTATATATAGGTAATTGAAGATAAAAACCACATGGTTTTAAAACAAAAATTCCATCTAAATCTTCCTCGTACCATGTTATTAATTGTCCCCGTCCCACTTCAAAAATACATTACAATATAATGCGATATCAAAATGAACAAATTATATCATTACCGTTAGTAATCAAAGTTAGTGCAACTTTCTGTCGAAACATATTTTTAAAGGACACTAAACCCAACTACGTAGTCCCAGCCATGTAGTCCCAGCCCTTCTTCCCATCGTTACTTGGCACACCGTGAAGTCCGCGTATCCCCAGCGAACCAGAAACCGCCGGCTGCGAGCTCCGCGCCGTCAAAAAACTACCCTTTGATAACCTTGCGTCGACCTTTAGGGAAGAAAACTAGTTGCTGAATATTGAGTTGTAATTTGTAGTCGGTTTTTGTTGGAGACTGAGTTGTTCGTTTATGGTTCGGTACTGAAGAGCTCGTAAATAAAATAAAAATATGCTTGAGAAAGTCATTTGGCGCCCGCTGCTAAAACTATTGAAACGTAGCCTGTTATATTGATTGAATGTCACGACCGCCATAGTTTGTTTCAAATAACCACTACTGTCAACACTCCAACCATCCACAATAAGTGCATACCGCGCGCCTCCCCGTCCCCCGCGCGCCTCCCCGTCCTCCGCGCGCCTCCCCGTCCTCCGCGCGCCTCCCCGTGCCCCGCACGCCGCACCGCGCTCTCCCCGCTGCACCACGACCGCTCGTGACACGCTGGCGCCTTTTCGTATTACTTCTTTACACGGTGAGTGATGCGTATCGTTACGTTTTGACGTTAACATAATACTTTGTGGCAATGTTGACGGCCTGTTTGGTATGGAGGTAAGCCATTTACTACAATTCTTCGGCTAGTTTCGGCACATACATGCCGCCCGCACGCTAAAACCCGAGTGGCTTTAGTCATTTTTCCCGGACGTTCATTTACGCGCACATTGCGTACCGAAAGTGCCAAAAAAAATATTTTCCTTCTCCGATAGGATAGTCCGTTAAATTTGTTACAAATATTAAAAACATATTTGAGCATTCGGCAGCCACGCGGGACTGAGATGAAACCTAAGAAGGAATAATCATAATAATTGTTGTTGGAGTGTTGGAGCGCATCCTCAGTTTGGTTTTAGCGCCTGCCGCCTTTTGACACTTGTCACAGGTTCATTTTTGTTTTGGTATAATATAAAATGAAACTCTCTGGTTCATGTAAAAGGTGACGGAAAGAAAATAAAACAAGGTGGCGAGCAGATATATACCAACACATGCGTCTTCAGAAACTAAAATAACAGAGTGCAACTAAAACTTAATAATATTTATTTCCAACTTGACATATATCCCTAATGGATTCTCGATTAACAAACGATATTCTGCTGAACGCACCGAGTGCGCAAGTGGTCTAGGGACTGCGTGATTTGGTAATTTATTGTGTCGTCTCGCGCCGAGAGAGGGAACTTAGTGTTTATTCGAATTACCTTCAAAAAAGTTGTTTATTTTCTCTAAAACATGTCTGTCTTGTGTAACCGTATGAAACATTTTGCATTAAATCTAATTCCACAAAATACAATTTGGTTGGACATTGCAGAGCTTGCGGAGCCCGTGCTGCACATCTGGCTGGACAACTTAGCGGCGTGGATCAAGCGTCAGGTATTCGCCACGTTCGAGGAGATGTCTCGAGGGGCCAGTGTGGACGAGAAGGAAGAATCCGTGGAACTTAGAGAATTCCACGTGAAAGAGACTACGGAGGCCATTTTGGAAAAGTTTTCTGGTGTGTATCTTGAGCTACATGATTGAAATAAATTATATAAGCATTTCCGTATACTGTCTGTGTATCAGGGCTGTACGGAGTGCCGTCGCAGGAACGGAGGCGATGCTACTGAAGCTGCCGTCGACACGTAGGCTGATTATCTTTTATACGGTTAGAGTAAGAGTAGAGTAAGACCCTAAAATCACTTCTGAAGACGAAAATTAACTTACGGTTTTTCACATGGAATTATATTGATAATATAAACGCTATCTTTTAATTCTTGTCCACATTTTTCATGATTATTAAATATCCTACAATACCTGATACTCCTCATTCCCCACACCGCAGCAGTGCGGGCCGTGCTGGGCCACGAGCGCGCGGCCGCTGCCACCGAGCTGGCGCTGGCGAGCTTCTCGCACCGCGCCGTCAGCCGCGACGTAATCTACCGGGTGCTGGACCTGGCGGCGCTGCACTTCACGCGGGCCGCGGGCGCCAGGACACCCTCCTCTTTTGATGTTAACTAATTCAATATGTACCTCTCAATAGCTCGATGCTCGATGTTTGCGTATCAAGATCTGAAAGATGTATTTATAAGTCGTTACTGTTCTTGTTTCTTTCTTCAAATAGTTAGCTCCCGCCACGCTGATTCCTATTATGACGTATATATTTACTCAAAAATAATCTCTCTATACCATTTCCATTTCTTTATTTTCTCGATGACAGCTCCTGTGAAAACTGTGCGAGCGTTTTTTTTACATTATGTATGCATTAGTTTTTTAAAATATGACGTTTAGACACGTGCAAGGTTATATAAAACCAGAGTCGGAGAAACTGATAGGGATGGAGTTATATCGATAAACGTAACACGGTAACAGACCCGATATTTTTTTACAAAATGTAAGAAACTAAACTACTGCCGGACACTTTTGTACAAATTTATTAACTAATATTATATTTCATTACAATTTGTTACACGTATTAATTCTTGATTGATAATGCCAACTTCTTTAAAATAAGTAGGTATAGGTAGGTACTCGACAATAAAACAAAATAATTATAAAGACAGGTAATCTTTATTTATTTATTTTAATCAAAGTCTGATGAATCGTCACTGTCACTCGATGAGCTCTCCCCAACATTTATTATGAGTTCCTGTACTTGTATATTATCGAATGCCACATGAATTTCCCAATCCGACGCTATAATGTTTTGGGTTCTTCTCACAATTTTTTCCCAGTTTTCGGCAGTTACTTCTTAATGCACATGCATTTTTTAATAAATCTAACATCTTGTTTGCCGTAAAAGGGGGATGGGTATTGTTTCGAGCGGCGTGTCCTTTGATTTGTGCATATTAGTTCTAAAGCATTGTAATGGCAATGATACGGCGGAAGTAGAAGAACCCAATTAGCAAATTCAGCATCTATTTCGTCGATAACACATCTTTTAGGGAGGCTTTTTTTAGATTTTAAAATATTTACGAATTGTACTTTTAATAAAGTACTATCCACATTTTCGCCATGACGTTGGAGCCAGTCAATTATCTCTTGTTTTTTATTGGCCTGCGTCGGCATTTTAATAATTATGGACCGTTCTTTCAGAGATTGCACCATTTCTTTAAACTATCCTTCGTAAATCTCCGCCTTCATTTCTTCGTGGTAGTCCACTGTTTTCTTGGATTTAAAGGCCAGCAAAGCATTTCACGCGAATCCTTTCGTAGACCCTGCATGGCATATTATAAGGCGTTCACCTTTTCCCATTGGCACTAAACTAGTGGAAGCGACGGTGTCGTCACTCCAGTTCTTAGATACTGTGTGGTTTGCATTTAACCAAGTCTCGTCAGTGAAAATAACATATGACCAATCTGATATCTTTTTGGCTTCGCTCAAAAATTCGCAGCGAGCCATAGCAACGTCGTGACGCTCCATCAATATTTTACGTTTGTCCGATTTTTTATAAGAAAATCCCAATTTCTTTCAAAACTAAGCTTAATGACGATTTTTGGCCACGGAACAAACCACATTTACGTAAAGAAACAACAAGTTTTTTAAGTGTTGGAATTTCTTTGCGACGAATAGCATCAGCGTTGAAGTTGTCAACCGATGTCACTCGACGTGGTTGGCGTTTTTTCTTCGGCGTACGAAGCTTATTTTCCTGCATGCCGCTTGTACCGTAAGCTTCGGTAGTAATTTTTGAAACAGTAGGTCCACTTATTCCTGATGCGGCCGCAACATGCTCGCGCACTTGCGACAGTGGTAATAGCGGGCCACCATTTTGATACTCTGCTTCAAAGTAATTACGAACCTTGATCACCAGTTCTCTCGCCTGCCTTTTCAGAACAGATCCTTTCGGCATTTTGATATTTGACAGCTGGGCAGCAATCACCACGGGGGAACACAAAATACACAACGTAACGTATGGATAATGTGAAAAAACTCAGCGAACAGAAATATAGTGACTAGCACGACCATCTTGTTGCGAGTGACAGATTAAAACAAACACAAAAAGGCGTTGGGCCATTGAGTGTTCCCACCTTGAAAAAATATATATGAATGTTTTTGTTGTATTTGTCTTTGTTCAAAATATAATAAATATATGCGATCGATATCATAACTTATTTGGTCACAACACTACATTATCTTAAATTAGAATTGTCATCGAGAAAATAAAGAAATGGAAATAGTATAGTAAGAATACATAATTGCACAAAATAATTTCATCCTGTAAATTGGACAATGGAAATTCTATCAACTTGTTTTTTAATTTTTGCACGTTTTTTAAATGTAATATTCTATATGCGATAGTAATTTTGGTCTCATAGGGTGAGTCTTATTTTCCAGTAAATACTCGAAACAGTTAATGTAAAGAAATCCAAAGTTAGCTAAGGTTATGCAGTAAGCCAAAAGTGTTTATGTGTGCACCGGGGAACTTGGTGCGGGGTTAAGGTTCGCACTCGCAGTGAGTTGCCCCGCTGTGCGGTCGCCCCGCACTCTCGCCTCAGCCTGCCATGCGCCGACTGCCCGGCGCCCGGCTGTACCTCACATTCAATATTTAATGATCTATTTAGTAATATTGCAAACAAGAGTAATGTGTCTCAAAATACGAAAAATCTTGAAACATTAAGATTCTCGATGTATGTAGCGCTGTAAGTGCGATAAAGCTTTAATTTTGTACATTCTGTTATACATTGTTATATTTTTCTGTATTTTATGTAAAAATTATTATAATAAATAATGCTATTTTTATATGGCTTGCGTTTTTGTAAAAACCTCAATCCCAGGCAAGAACAGCACCGAGGCACAAAAGCACTTGTCACAACCGCCGACCAAATGCGACCGAGCCCTCGTTCCTTACTGCGGGGGACAAGTGGTCTGAACATTACATTCTAGTAGTCAGTATTAACCAATTCAAACATACTAACCTGGTCTATCTGATGATGAGGGGCTCTTGAGCCGGCTGTGATAAACAATAAAATTGAGATAATTTACGGCGTCTGAAAACAATGACAAAAGACGCTAATAAAGTAGTTTAAGAATGCAGAGATCTTTCTGAAGATAATCTTAAAATACGTTCTCACCAGGTGAGGCGTGAGCCTTAGACCGCGGGCGAAGGCGTGCTACAGTTCAGTTGAAATTAATTTCATTATAAACATTCCGTTCGGGATATACAAACTGCATAAGTAACTTTTGCTATTGATAGCTAAGATGTTAGTTTTATCCCCCGACGCCAAAATAGGGTCGTTATAAGATTAACGTATTCCGCGGCATCGTGTCAAGTTACTCTGTGTTGTTATTTGTTCAGCTGATTCTGTTTGTGTGGTTCAGTCGTGTTTGCGATCAACAAACATCAAAATATACACATTGTCTCATGTATATTCGTAGGATTTACTTCCTCACGTAGAAGCACTATCATAGGCATAATGTGGACAAGTGATCGTCGAGTACCTTAGCGCGCGTCCTTCTTCGCCGCTTTGCTAAGAGTTGCAGAAAGCCGTGGTTGATGAAGAAATAACTGAAATCTTTACGTAAGCTACTGTACTAAAATGTCCGGGCTTGCTTGATTCCATAACTGCACAGGGAGACCACAAAGAAATGATCTGTTGCTAGCGGTATCGCCTGGTAGCGCAGCGCTGAAGTTCTGCTTGATGCACCGCAGTCTGAACGCCGTAAGTGCAGTAAGGTATTCTTTTTGTAAGAGGTTGTTTTCGTAAGGAGGTACTACTATAAAATGACAAAGTAAATAGCCCTGACTGGTGGATAACACAGCCCTTCGCATTCAGACGGCCATAACTTGCACGGTTTTTGTTATTGAAGATCGATATAAATCTTTATTTTACGTATTTCTAACTGCAGAACCTGACAACCAGTGGTCTCCCCACGACTGAGTGGGATTTTGCGATAGAGTGAAAATACAATAAACCATTATTATCATTTCAAAAATGCTGTTCCTGCTAATACATCCCTCACTTTAGTTACCCTTAAGTTAGTACAGAAGTAGGTATATACATTCACCCCGTTCTTGATAAGTCCAAATGAGCATACTTATATCAGAACCTAGGGCCTCATTTGTGATTGACTTCGTAGGTGTCTCATACGTTAGTGATTCAAATGTGATGCTCATTGCGGCCTTACTCGGAATTTGTGGCGCTTTGGTTTCGGAGATATTAGTGGTTGAATCGGATTGATTATGAAGCTATGGCTAACCAGTTTTCATCAAATTAATCGTAAATTATTGCATTTCGGTTTAATATTAATTGTCACGATCCAAACTTTTTATGAGAGAGGGCGTTCGTTTGTTTCGAAAGGACATTTTACTATATCTACCTAACATACTGTTTATACGGCCTACATGAAGACGGGCGAGTTTCGATGCTCTATCGACGAGTGGCTTGAAAGAAAGCCTAAGTATTTAGTACTGTTAAATGAAATGAAATGAAATATTTATTTCTCAACATGGACAATTACTTGTTCTTATGTGCTTCCAGGGGATGGGAATACCTAACATGCGAACGTGGGGGTCGTCGACGCAACGACGGCGTGGTTGTGGTCGAAGCGAACCACAGAACTCTGGTATGGATTCACATCAATACGCCATTTTTGAAACCATACACCGAGGGCGCTTACGGCCTTTTGGAGTCTGGTGATGAGCTGCGAGACACTGCATGCTTTGGTCGGTGTCGTCGGCAAAGAGGACGAGTTCGACGCCTTTCGGGGGGACGGGAATGTCGTTAGTGTATACGGTGTAGAACAAGGGGCGAGGACTGAGCCTTGAGGAACTCCAGCCTTTATGTGACGAGGCGCGGAAAGTGTGAATTCATTCTCGCTCCGATCGCCGCCCGGTACGGACGTGCAAGACCCCCTTCTCCGTTGATCGGTCCCTTCCCGATATTCCGTGGCGCTCAGTCTACTGACGTCACAGTTTAGCGTGTTGGTCCCGTGCTACGGTTTCAAGGTTTTTCTACTCCCTCTGAGTGCTATCGATATGTGATTTTTCTTTGTGACTAAGCCCCTTAGTGTTCAAAGTGCTGTGCTAAGTTGTGTTGTGCTTGTGCTGAGTGCTGTGTAGTACCCAGCGTAAGTAGTCTGGTCTCAGTACAAAGGATACTTAACGGTGACAACGAATTTGTACTGATCCAGTCCTTTTTATTTTATTTATTATTTCCTTCTACTATTTTATATTATCTTTTCTATTTTCATATTTATTTTTATCATATTTGTGTCTCTTCGTGTACATTTGTCCTTTTTTTTCGGTAAAGGTTGACCCTAACGCGGTCAACTCTTCCTGCGCACTGTTTTTTAGGTTTCTACGTAGCGGCCTTCGGCGAACAATGGTTAGTTTTAAGTTATTTTCCCCAGCCCCCCTACCGCTGGTAGGAAGGTTAGCCGCTAGGGTTCGCTAGGTTTATTTTAAGGAACTCTAGGCATATTTTATATACTTATATATTCATATAATTCCCTCCCTAATGGATTCGCAAAACATTATTAACTTCGCGAAAGCGTTCGCGCAGGCGCTCGCTGTGTCCGGCATCCCCATTCCAGACAAGGTCTTCACGCAGGCCTTATTAGCAATTAATGCGGCCCCGGCCCCTCAGGCCCCAACCCCGGCCCCTCAGGCCACCAACTCCCAGACCCCTCAGGTCTTTACCAGCTCTCCCGTGTCTCCCGTTCCATCCGATATGGACTGCGCGTCGGTCACGTCATCTCGCGCGTCGCGGCGTAAGCGTACCGCTCCCGAGAGCGACTCCGATTCCGAATCCGCGTCCGAACCGTCGTCGGGTGCCGCTACTTTAACCGGCTCTCCTGAGCCCCCATTCACATTGGTCTCTAAACGCTCCGAGAAGCGCTCAAAGAAAATCGCGGTGTCTTCAACACCCGATACCTTCAGCACCCGTCCCCGCGCCGCTTATGTCAGTCGAAGTGACCGCGTCTCCGTCAAAGCCAGCGACGCGCTGCATTCCCGTCCCACCGAGGCCTCAGCTCCCTCCGCCCGTCTTCCTCCGCGAAAAAGCGAGCTGGACCGCGGTTTCTAACTTGTGCAAAGAGCACAAAATTATCTTTAAAGCCGCAAACGCAGGCGATACTATCAAGATTCAGGTCGCGACTATCGACGACTTCCGCGCGTTCACTAGGCTCCTATCACTTAGGCAAGTCGCTTATCACACCTACGCCCTCCCGGAGGAGCGTAAGATCCGCGCAGTATTACGGGGCGTCCCGTTCGAGCTCGCAAACGAAGAAATCTTCGAGGACCTTAAGTCCCAGGGCTTCCCGGCTGAAGCAGTGCACAAGATGCACTCCAACCGCGGTAAACGTTTTCCGTTAGCATTAGTTATTTTAGCTAATACTCCCAACTCGAGGGAGATCTTCAGAAAGGTTTGCACAATCTGCGGACTCTCGAATATCTCCGTCGAGCGTCCAAACCGTCGCGGACACCCGGGGCAATGCCATCGTTGCCAGCTGTACGGCCACGCAGCGGCTAATTGTTCAGCTCCCCCCAGGTGCGTTAAGTGCCTCGATCCGCATATCACAAAGGAGTGCACTCGCACTCCTGACTCCACCTTCCCCCCCTGCATGGATGCTGTGCGGCCAGTCCGGCCACACAGCAAACTACAGGGGTTGTCCGCGAGCTCCGCGCTCTTCCGTAAAGAGGGCCGCGCCTAAACCGGCGCCGCCGCTCACTTTCGCTAACTTCCCGCCGCTGCGCAACCGGGCTCCCCCGGAAGCAAAGCCCGTACAGCCAGGCCTACTCCGGCTCTTTCCTGGAGACAGCGTCCGGCCGCTCCTGCACCACCTTCCTGTCCTATCCTAGCTCCCGTTGCTCCCGTAGGCCCGCATCCCGCTCCGTCGTCTTCGCCTCAGTCAGCGTTGGCTGAGGACATGAAAACCGTGTTCGACGTCATCCAAAACGTCGTACTCGCAAGCAAACTGCGAGCCGCCCGCTCTCTTCAAGAGCGTCTATTCGCGCTAGCCGAGCATCACTCGCTACTTAGTTCTTTATAAATTCTATATTGCGTATAAATTCGCTTAATAGTATATATAATGTCTAGACCCGCAAATCCCGCGTCCTGTCGTATCAAACCCAAGGGCTTATCCCTAGTTTCTTTTAACGTTCGTAGCCTTAATACTAACCTTCCTGAGCTCCAACTGTTCCTTCAGAACAACGAGCCAGACTTATTGCTTCTTCAAGAACGTGGCTAACTCCAAACCGTTTCAGGGGATTCGCTATTGCTAAGTACGCGTTTATTCGTAACGACAGGCCCAACTCCGACGGTTTCGGCGGCACTGCCATTTATTCCAAAAGAGGATTCCATTGCTGTCCTCTCCCTACCCCTCCTCTCTTCAACATGGAAGCCACTGTGTGTAGATTGGCTATGACTAGTCATCCGACCATCATCATAGCTTCAGTCTACATACCTTGTGGTACCAGACCAATCCGCAGCGACTTTGAGGCCATTCTCGCCCTCGGCCATTCAGTCATTATGTTCGGAGACTTTAACTCCAAACATACTGACTGGACGTGCCTATGAACCAACACCAGCGGTATCGCTCTCCTCGACATCACTAACTCACTCGACTTAGTTGTCATCTCTCCCATCACTCCCACTCACTATCCCGACAACCCGAACCACTCTCCTGATATCCTCGATTTTTCAATTGTCAAGCGAATCAATCTCAATCTCAGGTCTATCGAACCGCTCGATGACCTAGGTTCTAACCACCGCCCCGTCTCCCTCGTGCTAGGTCCGCCTAACGATAACGTCACCTCTCCTAAGACCTTTACCAACTGGAAAGGCTTTAAAATACGTTAGTTTCAGCCTTAGAGGCCCCGAACTCTCCGCTTGCGATCTCGCCCGATTAATTAGATAGCCCGGAAAAAATAGATTCATTAGTCGACTCTCTCACTGATGCTATCAACTCAGCCATCAGCGATAATGAAAAGGTTGCTAAGCAAGGCAAACCCACGCTTCCCCTAGCCGTTAGCAATCTTATTAAAGCTGAGAACGCGGATCTCCGGAGAGCCAAGAAATATCTTACACCCGCCATAGAACAGCCGCGAATCAGCTTCAACGTAAAGTTAGATCTTGCTTCGCGGAACTCCGAGACGCTCAGATGAACGATCTCATGGCGAATATCTCCCCGTCCCCGTCCCACCAAGCATATTATAGTATGTCCCGAGACATACACTTACACGTAGACGCCGCCTCTCATGTCCCTTCTCTCACTCGTCCCGATGGCTCTATCGCCTTCGAAGTGCCTCCGAATGCTTCGCTGACATTATTGCCTCTCAATGCTCGCCCAGCACGCAACCCGCGAATCCCTCCCACATCCAGGCGGTGGAGGACGAAGTTCTCCCCAGAGAATCTCTCCCCATCACCGACGACCCCGTCACAGTCTCTAATGATGAAATCTCGCTTCTCATTAGAAGTCAAAAGTCCAGAAAGGCTCCGGGTGTGGATGGTATTTCCAACCACGCACTTAAGCACCTGCCTCAACAGGTGCTTACCTTGTTAGCTGTTATATTCAATGCCTGCTTCGACCTTAGCTACTTTCCAGAAGCTTGGAAAGAAGCGACAGTCATAGGCATTCCCAAGCCGGGTAAACCTCTGAACGTCCCGGCTAATCACAGACCCATCAGCCTCCTCAAGGCAATGTCTAAACTTCTCGATTATTTATCCTCTCATTATTCCCCATCAGTTCGGCTTTCGCGCTAAGCACTCCTGCCCTCAGCAAGTCCATCGAATCGTCGAGTACATACTTGACGGTTTCTATCCCCGTCGTTATAAAACAGTCGCGGTTTTCTTTGACGTAGCCAAGGCCGAATGCTTCGCTGACAGCGTTGCGTCTCAATGCTCGCCCAGCACGCAACCCGCAAATCCCATTCACATCAAAGCGGTGGAGGACGAAGTAATCGCAGTTTTCTTTGACGTAGCCAAGGCTTTCGACAAAGTCTGGCACAGCGGTCTCGTTTATAAACTCTACAAAATAGGCTTACCGGATCGCCTAGTCAGGTTAATCGCGTCGTTTCTCAAAGACCGTACGTTTCGATTTAAACATGAAGGCACGCTTTCCGCGCCTCGTCCCTTAAAGCTCAGACCTCGCCCCTCTGTTGTACACCGTGTACACTAACGATATCCTCATCCCGCCGAAAAGCGTCGAACTCGCCCTCTTTGCCGAGGACACCGCACTCTATACCAAAGGTCACAGTGTTCCGCAGCTTGTAACCAGACTCCAAAAGGCCGTAAACGCCCTTGGTGTATGGTTTCAAAAATGGCGCATCGATGTGAATCCAGACAAGAGTTCTGCGATTCGCTTCGACCCCAAACGCCGTCGTCCCACTGGCGATCCCCACGTTCGAATGTTAGGCATTCCGATCCCCTGGAAGCGCAGTACTAAATACTTAGGCGTCACCTTAGATCCGACGCTTTCTTTCAAGCCACACGTCGAAAGAGTTTCGAAACTCGCCCGTCACTACTTAGTACTTAATAGCATGTTAGGTAGAAAAAGTAAAATGTCGTTCAGAAACAAACTTACGCTTTGTAAGGTCTGTGTTAGACCAGTCATGACATATGCCTCGCCAGTCTTTGCCCACGCCAAACCCTCCGTCCTGCACAAACTGCAGGTAGTTCAAAATCTCTTTTGCCGCAGGGCCACAAACGCACCGTGGTACGTGCGTAACGTGGACCTGCACATAGATCTTGAATTGCCTACAATACAACAACACCTCAAAACACTCTCTGAAGCGTTCTTCAAACGCTCCGAATCCCACCCCAATCCTCTAGTTCGAGATTCAGTCTCTTATACTACTCCTGTCTTAGATTCGAAGTTCAAAGTCGCTAGGCCTAGGAATGCGCAAGCGTACTCCTCCACCAGACTGTCAGCCGATCTCGAAGCCCTTCTGGCCGCAAAGTCTAATTGTAACGTAAATTCTAATTGTAACGTAAATCCGAATTAACTTAACTTCTTTTAATGTATTTTAACTTAACTTCTCTTTGCAATTTTGAGCACCTTCAGTGCTATGTAAATCCCAGCGGGTGACCCCTTCTGGGCCCCGCTAGCGCGGCCTCTTTCTCCATTTGGCCGTCGCTCAGATGAAGGCTGTGTGGCAAAAAACTGCACGAGCCGACAGGGGTTTTTTTAGTGGGTAGTGGTTCTGGTAGGCTCGGAGCGAGTCCCACATAATTCCGATCGCGCGCGCGGAATATGCGTCAGACCATTTTTCCATCCGAAGAGGGGAACAAAAAAAAAAAAGTGTGCCTTCATGTCTAAAACGGAACGTACGATCTTTGAAATAGGAAGCGATTATCCCAACTAGGTGATCCGGTAAGCCTATTTTATGGAGTTTGTAAACTAGGCCGCTGTGCCAGACTTTATCGAAAATTAATTTATTAATTATTGAGTAAAACTTACTAGCAACCGCTTAGAAATTGCTGTCGACTGAAATGAAGGACCAATACTGTTCATCAAAACACTTATTTATGCTTTAAAAGTCAGCTTTTTTAAATATATATTTTATTATTTTATTTGGTTTTATTAGGGGAATAATTATCTTTACCAGATTCAGAAATAAAACTTTGTAAACAATGAAACGTCAATGACCCTTTGGCATTTTAGTGATGTTTCCCATACTGATTATTGAATTATTAAATCTAATCGCTTTGGCAAAGCGATAATCGACATCAACAAATCAACAAAATTATTTTTTTGTCAAAAATATAATTTCTTTTTATTAATTTTATAGAATTAACAATCAGTCTTCTTTATATTTTTAAAATAATAGAATCAGACTAAACAAAAATAAACTAAATGTTATGTTTTCTTTCCAGATAACACAATCAAAACAAAAAAACAAATGCACTTCTAAAATCAATTTATATTTTTTATTCATATTATACAAGAGTTAATCAGTCTTTGTATTACTCAGAATCAGTCACATTTACTGCATAATTAGTATGACATTCCTCAAAACAAGCAGGGCAGAGACGATTTTTGCAAATCTTATACCTAAACCTCGTTTCCTTGCGCTTTTTCTTTTTACTGCTGTGACATACGGTAATGACGTGTTGGTAAGTTAATAAATAATACACGGCACAACCGATCTACAAAAGAATTTTAATTAAAAAAAATTTTAGGGTCGCAGGGTCAGATCCCGACTATTGTTTGCTTCCACAGTCCCGTACTTCCCTGAGGCGGCCGAGGATGGAAGGTGGCTCGTGGCAGCGGTCAGCAGCAGGACGCGGGTTGTGTGTTGAACCAAGACAGGGGCTTCAACTAGCTCCAACTTAGTCCCAGCTTAGTTCCCTGGAATGACGTTCCACATAATTAGACCACAAAAACTTTAGTTAAGTCCGCTGATTGCGATCGCAAACATGCCTAAGCCATGCCTGAGCAAGGAAGACGGGTAGGTAAAGAAAGTAGATAGTGAGGTGGCTAATAAGATCGCAAGCAGAACGGAGCGCAAAAACCTTTTAAAACAAATAATTTTAATTATTTAAAAGAACAAAGTAAGCATTTACTTATTTTCAATAAAATACAAAACTACGTTATAAAACGCTTTAGTAAAGGACAAGATGGTAAAAAATCTATTTTATTTAATTTAGGTAGGTACTTTTGTAACAAAAAAAAATCATAACCCTCCTTGCGCTGCGCAGTCGGGTAGCAATATTGAGTCGGCAAAAGACTTGCAATTTACACAAAGCGCAAAAAGTGAAGCAAGAAGCTAATGCAAGTACCTAGGTAGGTACACAAAATAAAGTCTAGTTCATACACCACACAACATATTTTGTAACAAGTACTTATAACTATGGTTCACTATTTCAAATAAAAGATCATCAACTTACCCTTTCGGGGAATAACGATTTCAAAATATAATTTCCTTTGTTCGGTAGGCGAACAAAGGCAATTAAGGTATTTAATGTTCCTCTTTGAATTTTTTGTAGTCGGAATGTCTTCAGGCCAGTGACCATTGTAAACTCTCTTTGCTGGCTGTTGCCTTGGCCCTGGCCTTTCGATTGTAGCTCTATCATTAGTGCGTCTACTGGAATAAATACTTCCTATTCTGATAATATCTTTGCCCTTTAGTTTCAATCGACTTTAGTCATCTGCATAATTAGCTTATTCCGATAGCTCTAAAAGTTTGCCCTTCTAGGTAGTTTGCAATCAGGCAATAAAGCTGACCTCCCCTGTGAATGAGGGGTATGCGTACGCGCTACATTGAAACATTGAAAATACATTTATTGACAACCACAACACATAACAATAGTTTTAAACATACAGGTTAGTTAAATACAAAAATAATGAACACAAAGTGCAACGCAGGTTAAACAATAAAAAATAATAATAATTGGACACGGACTAAAAACAAAATAATATAAGAACAAAACACACAATAAGTAACTTTGCACAGTTTTATAAAAATAAATTAATATTAAGCACATGGTATAATTGCCTGTGTTGAGTCTGTCAAAAGGTTACGACTCATCATAATGTTGCGGTTGGTGTCGCAACGATGCTATTCTGTCGCAACCCCAGGGTAGACGCCCATTTTGTATTAAAGCTATTAATAAACTGTTATAAAATAAATACTATGAGTGGCATATAATGTTAATAATGTGAAATACGTTATATCTATACATATCATGATAAAGGGGGCGGGGGGAAAAAAATATAAATGTAAAGTAGGCAGGTTTAAAAAAATAATAATAATAAATTTAATTATATATATATAGTCGGATTGCTATATTCAGTTATAGGTGTAATTTACTATTAATGTATTGCGCCACTAAATGTTTTGTTTGCTTAGTAAAAACGATTTCATTTGAGATTTAAATATTGGTTTTGAATTAACTTTACGCAAAGGAGGAGGAACATCGTTCCAACATTTTGTGGCACAAAATTTAAAGCTCCCACGGAATGCTGCGGTCTTATGTTCAGGGATTGACAGAAGGTGACTACATGCTCTGATTCGACGTTCAGAGCGCCAAGCTAGTTTTTTAAACAGATAGGTAGGTTGCTGGGTCTTGATGATTTCAAAAAGAAGGGAAGCTAAATAGAGTTTTTGCTGTTCTTTCATCCGTAATATTTTGGCTTTATTTAGATACGGGGTAACATGGGTTCTTGGGGGAATTTTAAAACAAAAACGTGCACACGCGTTTTGAATCCGTAGTATCAAGCGTTGCGATCTCTGCAAAACACAGGAATCATACACCGCGATGCAGTAGTTCAACTTCGATAACACGAGAGTGTCACAAAGTCGGACCCTTACACCAATGGAGATATGGTCCCTCATTCTGTAAAGTACCTTAAGGCGATAAAAACAGACGCGTGCACATTCCAGTACATAGTTCTCGAAGTTAAGACTCACGTCGAAGACAAGACCAAGATTACGGGCCTCGAGTACTCTTCCAATATCAGCACCTAATAATTTGACACTGGGCGGGTTTGTTTGTTCTATTTTTGCTACTTTAGTTTTCGATCCCAGAATCATGTACTTCGTTTTAGTAGGATTTAAAACTAGACAGTTTTGTGCGGACCAAAAAGAGATACGAGATAAGTCCTCATTAAGTCATGAAATTGAGTCCAACACTGTTGATTCGTTAACAGGTACGTACACCTGCAAATCATCCGCATATATGTGGTATTGACAATGAAAAATACTATCAGGTAGATCCGAAGTGTACAGAATGAAAAGCAGGGGCCCTAAAATGGAACCCTGTGGCACGCCTCTTATAACAGGTCTCGGGTTCGATTCCTTGATAGTTCCGTTAGGGGTACCAATTACAACTTTTTGACTACGCCCAGTTAAGTAGCTGTGAAACCAGTTAACCGAAGCATTGCTGAACCCGTAATATGCTAGTTTGGATAAAAGTAACGGAATGTTGATGCAGTCGAATGCGCGTGAAAAGTCCAGCAGGGTCAAAATCGTAGCATCACCATTGTCCTGGTTTGATAACATATTATCCACTACATCTAGTAGTGCGGTAGTGGTGCTGCGGCCCCTTCTAAAGCCCGATTGGAGTTCTGGGAGAATATTATTCTGTTCGCAGTATTTTACAACCTGTATATGTACAATTTTTTCCAGAAGTTTAGATAGGAATGACAGTATACTAATTGGGCGGATATCTTTCAATGTGTTCGGATAGTCTACTTTTGGTAGTGGGCGCACCAAGGCTGTTTTCCACTGATGTGGGAAAACGGATGTCAGAATTGACGCATTAATTATGGCAGTAATAGCTTCGAGACTTTGTGGCAATGTAAGAATTATCATGTCATGTGTGATTCTATCAGCACCCATAGCGTTAGATTTAATTGACATAATTGCCTTACTGACTTGATGACAAGATACCGGTTGCAGGGAAAAAATGCTGTTATACTTTTTGTTGAATTCCAGGTATGTAAGTTGGGATATAGTGATCGCATTATCTCCAGGAGTATCTAAGAAATGCTCATTAAGTACGTTTGGGTCGCTAAGATGTAAGGGCAAGTCAAGCGATTTCTTTGAGTTTACTGTAAGGCACTGTTTTAAATTTTTCCACAGTTTTTTGGAGTTACTGATATTTTTATTTATATAGTATTCGTAGAAAGCATTCTTTTCAGCAATAATACTTGTAGATGCAAGTTTTTTTAACGTTTTGTATTCGACTTTATGAGCAGGGAGACCAGATTTCTGATATTTTTTATGAGCTTCGTCTCGAAGCTTCATCATAAAGCGCACATTGCTGGTTAACCAAGGAGAAGGTTTCTCACGAACAGTGATGGACCTAACAGGCGCCAACTTGTCCATCAAATTTAACACTGCTGCATTTAAAACCCTAACCATGTCATTTACATCATCAAGTTTAGTTATATAATCAAAATCTATTGCATTTAACTCTAAACTGAGAGTGTCAGGGTTTATGTCTTTATATTGTCTTACTGTCATACATATCGGAGGTGTCCTGTTTTTTTTTATCCTAAATAAAGAAGTCACAAAAGCGTGCTTACCTAGGTCAACAGAATGGTGAACCTCTACACTCAGGGCGGGGACATTAGTACACACAAGGTCAATGAGATTCTGACTATGGTCAGTGAAATGAGTAGGTTCAACAACTATGTTTTTCAATTTTACACTATTTAAGAAGTCTAGCAATTGCCTATATTTTGCGTCTTTGTCATTTTGCAAGTCAATATTGAAATCTCCGGTCAGGATGACCGTATCGTGATTAGATAGGGTCAATATGGATTCTGTCAGTGCATCCAGGAAAACGCTAGTATTCAGCCATGGAGGTCTGTAAGCAGAAGCACCCGTGTTGATTTAATGTTGAGCGACAGCCACATTTGCTCGACGTCGGAAGTGGGGTGCGAGCAGGTCCGTGCAGTGACGCCTCGCCTCACAAAGAAGCCAACGCCACCGCCGCGCACGCGTTGTCCGGGCGGGCGCGGCACGTGCCGCAGCCGATACCCAGGCAACGCGGGCGCATGGCCCTCCTCGCCCCCCCGCAGCCACGTCTCGTTGATAGCGAGCACATCCGGCGCAATGCGGTCCACCGCAGCCATGAGTTCGTCATGTCCAGTACCCAAGGACCCCGCGTTAAAAAGACTAATTTTTAGGTACTTTTCCCGAACCATCACTATTCAAATCGTTTTTATAATGTAAAACACACACAGCATGATAATTAGGTAATTTAAAGTTAGTCAGGAGTTTTAAATGAAATAAGCAACCCATTGTCAGATTTTGTATAGTCTGAAATAATATGAACATTCGTGGACCATGATAAATAGATCTAAGAAATAGGAACCTCACCACTACCAATCCCAAAACACAGTATAGATATAAAAACAATAATAAGCAGTTCATAATAAACATACATAAACTATACTTATGAGATATTATGTAATACGTAAAAAATGAATAAATAATACTGTAACAAATAATAAAAACTATCAATGTACTATAATTCTCGCGATTGGCAGACTCAACATATGCACCCATATATACCGGTTTTATAACTATGTTTGCATAACAACTCATACTATTTAAAATGGAATTACAATTACGTAAAATTAGTCTACAAACAATAAAAACAGTAAATATCATCAAGAAGAACAATAAAAAGAAACAGAAAAATAAACCATATTTTTGATAATGATAAACAAAATTAATTACAGCAATATGCGTGTATTTAGTTGTGTAGTATAGTGAATGGAATAGATATGGGTTATGGGTATACAGTTATGGGTTTGCCATCATAAACCCAGTTCAAAGTTGTAACATAAAAAAATAACATTTGAAATTAATATTAATGTACAATGTAATTTTATGAATTAGAATAAAAAAAATAAAAGTAAACATATTTATTTTAAAAAAGGATATTTTTTCTCCCGAATAGGACTTATTATACCAAAAAACGACACATTCTAGTGGTACATTAGTTCACGGAACTATAAGCAGAACGAATTATGCTCAAAAAACATCTAGTAAAAGAATCAGTAACAACCACAATATTGTCCCAACGGCAAAAAGTCTTTGTAAACTATAATTTTACTAAATTACACTGAAAGTAAAAACATTCATTATTACATAAAGGATGAAAAATACTGCAGTACAGGCTTAAGATGACTTCATCCTTTTAATGATGAATTGGAAATGCTTAGGGTGGGAGGTAGATTAGTTAACTTAGCTTTACCTTACACAGCTAAACATCCTTTGGTACTACCGCGCTCACACCATCTAACATACCTTATCGTTGACTATTACCATTTAAAATACATACATGCAGGTCCTAATTTACTTACGTCTATTTTTAGGGAGAATTATTGGATTTTGTCAGCACGGCAAGTAATTAGGTCTCGTATTTTTAAATGTTTGCGCTGATTTAGATTAAAGTGTCAACCCTCGGAAACGTTCATGGGGAATTTACCTGCTAGTCGCGTTAATTAATCATGTTGTCCATTTTTGTCAATTGCTATTGATTTTACGGGTAATTTTAACCAAAAAACTAGTGTGCTTCGGAATGCTAAAATAGTCAAGTCCTACTTATGCGTTTTCGTATGTTTTACAACCAAGGCGGTCCATTTAGAATTTGTTAGTGACCTGACTGCTGAAGCTTTTCATGCAGCGCTTAAGCGCTTTGTAGCGCGTCGAGGTTTACCCAAAGAGATAACAACTGATTCCAGAACTAACTTAGTCCTCATTTTAATGGCTTAGTAGATGCAGCGGTTAAGTCGAGTAAAGGTCACTTAAAGAGAGTTATAGGTGATCGTAGTATGACATTTGAAGAGTTAGTTACCATCTTTTCACAAATTGAAGCCATACTTAATTCTAGGCCTTTGTAACCCATGTCAAATGATCCGAATGACTTGTCAGTCTTGACTGCAGGGAATTTCATAATCGGTGCTCCTCTTGTATCAGTGCCAGAGACACCTGTCGACTACAGTTTGGCTCCTTTGTCGCGTTGGCATTTACTTAAATCAATGGTTATGGATGTATGGAAGAGATGGAGTCAGGAGTACCTTCATACTCTGCAGCAGAGGGTTAAATGGAATAAAGGGATTTGTGACATTAATATAAATGACAGTTCTTATCAAGGAGGATAATGTCCCCACTCTCCAGTGGAGTATCGATCGAGTGACTAGCGTTTTTCCCGGCCGAGACTCAGTGACTAGGGTAGTAGAGGTTAGCTGCTAGAGGCATATTTACTAGGTCTTTATCAAAACTGTGCCCTCTAGCGGTAAATAATACCCAGTAAAATACCAAGATTTAATTAAATTTATGTTTTAGTTTAGGTTTTTTTTTGTTCACGTTTATCGACATAAGAAGGTTATGTTATTAGTTTTAGGATACAGTCCACATTTATAGTTGTTTATTGGAGGTACACATGTTTGTATGTACCTAATCAGTTATCACTTATGTATTTTCCTTTGTATAATTTCTTCAGTTAAACTGAGATACCAATAACTGTTCGATTTTAGTGAAAAGGGGTAGCCCCCTTTTGGGGGATATGTTGCGTATTTAAAATAACGTGATATTAATTTTTATAAATGGCAAGGCACCCAACAGTTTCCGGATCCCATCCCCCTCCCCTCCCTAGTAATTGTTTTTGACACTTCTCGTTTGCAACAACAAAATATAACTGGGAAGGGCCGTTTAGTAATAACTTTCGTGCAGTTATCTCAAAGTGTAAACTGACTATAAATAACTATTGTACCTTCATACTCTGGTAAGTGCTCTAGCCATTATTCTCAACACCATGGGTTCATCAATCCGATTCAACCACTAATATCTCCGAAACAAAGCGTCACAAATTTCGAGTAAGGCCGCAATGAGCATCACATTCGAGTCACTAACGTATGAGACACTACGAAGTCAATCACCCCATCAGAACCCCATGCACACCCGTACGCCGCAATGAGCATCACATTTGAGTCACTAACGTATGAGACACCTACGAAGTCAATCACCCCACCAGAACCCCATGCACACCCGTACGCCGCAATGAGCATCACATTTGAGTCACTAACGTATGAGACACCTACGAAGTCAATCACCCCACCAGAACCCCATGCACACCCGTACGCCGCAATGAGCATCACATTTGAGTCACTACCGTATGAATATGAACATGAAATTAATAATACAATTGAAGAAATAATTAAATGGCTATCAAATAATAATCTGACTGTCAATCTGACGAAAACAAACTTCATTAGATTTAATACCACAAAATTTTTAAAAAATATTGACATTACATATAACGATGAAAAAATTAATGAAGTTGACTGTACTAAATTTCTTGGAGTATACCTTGACAAAAATTTAAATTGGAAGAAGCACATAGAACACGTTTGCAATAAGATGAATAGTTACGTATACGTATTAAGCAGACTCAGAAAAACCTGCTCTTTATCAACAATACTATGTGCTTACCATGGGTACGTAACATCGACCTTAAAATATGGGTTATTAATTTGGGGAAATTCTACCGATATTAAAAAATGTTTTAGAGCACAAAAAAGATGTTTAAGGACAATACTTGGAAAGGAGCCTTATGAGCCATGCCAGCCTTTATTTAAATCTTTGAAATTATTGACGATGCCTTGCATGTACATCTTGGAGGCTGCCAATTTTGTAAAAACTAATCCTCAATTCTTTGTACAAGCTGGCAGTATAGGTAGACCAACTCGCCATGCACAGAGGTTGGTTTATAACGATATGCCACGACTAGAAATATATCATAGGCAATGCTATGCGATGTGCATAAAAATATACAATGCGTTGCCCAAGGAAATTCAAAGTGTACAAAAAAGTAAATTTAAACAAGATCTATCAAAATGGTTGAAAGAGAAGTGTTTTTACTCTGTTAATGACTTTCTTAAATATAAAAAATAGATAAATTTGTGTAATGGTGGTAGAAAATTTAGTGATTAAATATTGTAATAAATATTGCATGCTGTTGAATAGTAATAATATGTAGAACTTTTTTTTATGTATAACACCATATTGTACACCATATTATGTTGCAATAAATGATTTGATTTGATTTGATTTGATTTGATATGAGACACCTACGAAGTCAATCACCCCACCAGAACCCCATGCACACCCGTACGCCGCAATGAGCATCACATTTGAGTCACTAACGTATGAGACACCTACGAAGTCAATGACCCCACCAGAACCCCATGCACACCCGTACGCCGCAATGAGCATCACATTTGAGTCACTAACGTATGAGACACCTACGAAGTCATTCACCCCACCAGAACCCCATGCACACCCGTACGCCGCAATGAGCATCACATTTGAGTCACTAACGTATGAGACACCTACGAAGTCAATCACCCCATCAGAACCCCATGCACACCCGTACGCCGCAATGAGCATCACATTTGAGTCACTAACGTATGAGACACCTACGAAGTCAATCACCCCATCAGAACCCCATGCACACCCGTACGCCGCAATGAGCATCACATTTGAGTCACTAACGTATGAGACACCTACGAAGTCAATCACGCCATCAGAACCCCATGCACACCCGTACGCCGCAATGAGCATCACATTTGAGTCACTAACGTATGAGACACCTACGAAGTCAATCACCCCATCAGAACCCCATGCACACCCGTACGCCGCAATGAGCATCACATTTGAGTCACTAACGTATGAGACACCTACGAAGTCAATCACGCCATCAGAACCCCATGCACACCCGTACGCCGCAATGAGCATCACATTTGAGTCACTAACGTATGAGACACCTACGAAGTCAATCACCCCATCAGAACCCCATGCACACCCGTACGCCGCAATGAGCATCACATTTGAGTCACTAACGTATGAGACACCTACGAAGTCAATCACCCCACCAGAACCCCATGCACACCCGTACGCCGCAATGAGCATCACATTTGAGTCACTAACGTATGAGACACCTACGAAGTCAATCACCCCATCAGAACCCCATGCACACCCGTACGCCGCAATGAGCATCACATTTGAGTCACTAACGTATGAGACACCTACGAAGTCAATCACCCCACCAGAACCCCATGCACACCCGAACGCCTGACATCTCATTACTGGGAAAACGTGCACATCAGGACTTATCACACGTGCCGAGTGGTTTATTCTTTCCGGATCCGGAGAAATGGCGGCGTTGGTTAGCCACGATAAATGTAGGTATATACCTAGTTAAGCTCCTTTTTGTAGGGACAGACTTAATGACGATTGTCTGTGTTTAAGATATCATTTGTGGGGTGGTAACGGTGGTAATAC
Source organism: Marasmarcha lunaedactyla (assembly GCA_923062675.1). NCBI lineage: Eukaryota > Metazoa > Arthropoda > Insecta > Lepidoptera > Pterophoridae > Marasmarcha > Marasmarcha lunaedactyla. Next base: position 454,341 of record OV281358.1, read on the forward strand.
AATACGGTGGTATGCAACGCCCGGTGTTGTAGCTGTCGTAAAATGGCTGTTTTGTGAAAATGGTTTTCGCTCGCTTGCAACGAGAAACGCATCTAACTACTTGTTGACACTTTTCTGTAATGAAACGCCGTAAACTTTTCGTACGGAAATAGGTGTTCATTTTATAACATGATTATTACATTAACATTGTCATAACTTCTTGTTTTAATGATATCCACGGGCCTCGGTGGCACTTCTTATGCTTTTATAATATATCGTAGGTAAAGTAGATATAGTAGGTTTCGTAGGTAGGTATATTTTGTGAATGTATCCGTTTCTCAATGCCTAATCTGTCGGATCTAAAACCGCGCCTAGATGGAAAAAACAAAAGCAAACTATCAAGGCTGTGTGAGTATTATTGAGTGCGTACATAATATGGGCACTATGTCGGTCTAAATATAGCAATTGGATGGCGTGTCACGTGACCCGGATATGATCCCAGTAACTAGAATGTGTATTGAGAACATAATGAGTTTGGAGTCCTGGTCACAGCGATCTCTTACTTTGGTTAACTGAAGAACTTAACGACCGTATGTATCTGTTTCTGTTGTATTATAATTTGTTCCTATGAGGGGAATTATAACAAAACCCTATTTGCAATTTTGGGATTAAGTTTTATATTTTAACGACTCTTATTATTTCTAGTACAAAATGTAAAATTTTTGGCTTATATTACTGTGAAGAAAGTCCTAATTTTTAAATCAAAACTGTTCATACTGAACAGTGACTGGCGCTAGCGTAGAATTTATATACACGTTGTTAAGAGTGCAGAAATACATAATGACGGTACCCTTCATCCTGAGAACATTCACTACTTACCTAGTACAGTTCAAACAACTAGATGCTTCATTAAACCATTTTAAGATTATATCGTCTAAAAATTATGAAAATTACAACAAAAGTTATTTTTAAAGCAATCGAAGTTTGCCGCTGATGGTCTATGGTGCTGTGGCGTCCGACCTCTTCTACGGACCTGAAAATAATACTGTCAAATTTGAATATTGAATATGACAGATTGGTTTTTCTATTCTAGATTGGCGATTAATCGGAGTCAACTCCCTGTTTTTTTAATGCGTCCTCATACCCTATAGTATCTACCTACATCTCAGACATTGAGTACCTAGACACACTAAAAAGCATTGCTAAAAAACCTTTCTATGGTAGTTCAGCAGGTAGTTCGCTGTCACTGGTAACACAACCCAAATGACTTGGCTTTTCTTGGTCTATTGTTACAATACACTTCTTGACAAGTTTCCGAAACCATCAGTTACGAGCGAACCAGGGACCAAACGTATAGGTAGCGGCCGGTTCATTCAGTCTTTATTATGAATGCTATCAATAATGTGAAATCAGCGGCAAATCTAGAGGCGGTCGGTGGCTTCGATTTTTAGACGCGTGAGGGTAGTTGGGGGAGGAAGAATAGGCCTTTTGATAATTTAATATTTAGGTGAAAGTCCTAAAAAAATATGTATTTTCAATAGAATGAACAGAGATTATGTGGGAAGATGACATACATCTAGCACCAAGTATTGTTTGTTACCAGATCTGGGTAAACCGCAGACTGCAAAGGAGTGACCTTCGTTGTTTGAGATTTAGTGGTCATCCGGAACCCACAGGTAACTTCTTGCTCAATTTTTTCAGTGTTTTCCTTTGTATTCATATTCATATTAATTTATTGCTCAATGTATGGTAAAAAATAGTTGTTTACAAAAAAGTTATGCTCCACATACAAAACTGTTATACAGCATGCAATTTTACAATAGTATGTTACTTAAAAGCTAAAAAACGTCACAATTCACTTCATTCAATTAAAAATAATTTAAAAACAATTACATGTCACAGAATTTAGTTAAAAACAATTACAATAATATCAATAAAGATAATAAAGCTTATATTATTATTATTATTACTATTATTAATTTTTAATTGAGGTATATTCTTTAAGATTTATGAAGTTTGCAATACATTTATCATAATTTAGGTTTTACATTTAAAATACTCATTAAGCGTATAAAAACATTTTTCTGTTAACCAATGTGAGAGTTCGCCTTTTAATTTGTTTTCTGGCAAATACTTAAAACGGTTTGGTAGCGCATTAAAAATTTTTATGCACATTGCGTATGATTGGTTAAGATATAGTTGCAGGCGCGGTACATCGTCATACACTAATCTTTCTCCGTGCCGCGTAGCCCTGCCTAAGTTTTTAGCTCGACTAAAATAATGAATGTTACGTTTTACAAATATAGCAACTTCCAAAATATACATACACGGCAGAGTCAACAAATTCAAAGCTTTAAATAGGGGTTTGCAAGGTTCATAAAGCTCCTTGCCTAGCATCGCCCGTAAACACTTTTTTTGTGCAACAAAACTTTTACAAAAATTCGTTGAGTTACCCCAGATTAACAATCCGTATCTTAAGGTTGAAGCAACATATCCGTGGTATGCGGTTAATACTGTTGCCCGAAAACAGTTTTTTCTAAGTCGGCTTAGTACATATACATAGCTATTTAGTTTACTACAGACTTTGTCGATATGTTGTTTCCAGTTTAAATTTTTGTCTATATTAATGCCAAGAAATTTCACACAATCTTCTTCTTTTATTTTAGTGTTACCATATTTTATGTCAATTTTTGATAGTATTTTATTTGTATTAAATCGTACATACTTAGTTTTGGTCAAGTTAACAGTAAGATTATTTTTTTCTAGCCATTTAATTATTAATTTTATTGTATTATTTATGTCATATATATAGTATTTATGTCATATAGTCATTTGTATTATTATTATTATTTGTCAGAATTACAGCAATATCGTCAGCAAAGAGAAAATATTTGTGATTGGTCAAGTTTGGCAGGTCATTTATATACAAAAGGAATAGTATCGGGCCCAGTATGCTTCCTTGTGGTACACCAGTAGCAATTTCTCTAAATTCAGACCTGTGATAGACGATTTCTGATTGATGATTTGCAGTTTGTGTTTCAACACATTGCTGCCGTTGCGAAAGATACGAGCTAAACCATTGTAAGACCGTGCCTCGGACACCGTAGTTTTCTAGTTTTTGTAGTAGCAACTTATGTGAAACAAAATCGAATGCGCGGCACATATCGAAAAACACCACTGTGGTTTCTTTTCTTGCGTTTAAATTTTTTGTCACTTCGCTAACCAGATCAAAGATGGCAGTGGTTGTGGATTTGTTTTTTTGAAAGCCTGATTGTTCCCTACATAAAACATTAACTTTCGAAATAAAATTGGCCAGCCTCTTTTTCATCGCCTTTTCAAAAATTTTGGAAAATATAGTAACCAATGATATTGGTCTATAATTACTAAGTTGACCCTGTCTGGGAACTGGCCCTGTGTGAATGAGAGGTTAATCAAAAATGCTAAAGGTGATGCTAACTCAGGTCCACAAAACTTTACAACCTTAGTAGAAATATCATCATACCCTACCGCGTTCGTGTTATTCAACGTTTTAATTATAAGACCAACTTCAGCTGGGGTTACGGGTTCTAAAAACATGCTTTTTCCTATGCGTGTAGTATTTGTGTTAATGCCAGTCTTTACTTCATTCGTTAAATTAATCAAATAATTATTAATTTCTTCCGCTATTATTTTAGGGTCTTTAATAACTTTGTCATTTATATGTATTTGCTGAATATGATTATCAGTTATATTGCTATTTCTTTCATTAATTAATTTCCAAGCAGTTTTACATTTATTTTTAGATTTAGCCAATAATTCGTAATTATAATTTTTTTGGGCGACTGTGATACACTTGCGCAATAGTTTTGAATACGATTCATATTTATTTTTGTTTACCGCGGATTTAGTTTTGTAAAATGTATATCTTAGAAATCTTCTGGTTCTACAACACTGTTTTAACCCTTTGGTTACCCATTTAGGCTTTTTGTAAGCATTCATAATTTTCACGCGCATTAAGAGAAAACAAAGTTTGTACAATGTAATAAATATGCCATAGAATGATGTCATAGCTAAATTAATGTCAGTTTGATTGTAAATGTCCGAAAATGATAAGGTAGAAATACATTCTTTAAATTTATTTAAGTTGTCATTTGAATAGTCCCGTATATATTTATAATATTTCTCTATTGTGATGTGCTTTTTGTCTACTTGTTATTTAACATAAATTCATTTAAAAAAAAATTTTTGTATATGCTTAAAACTAAGACCGTACAATTTTCGATTGTTTTGAGAGCTGCACCAAGCTTTATCATAACTTTCCATGGGTTACAGTCATGTTCACCGATTGAAATTATTACTTTGTCCTCGGCTTTCGGTTCAAACCATTTCAGCATTTTCAGAATTTCTTTTGTATTGGCGTATGGCTTAATATAAGAAATAATTTCATATTGGTCATAGGGGCTCCTGAACCTTGCTTTTGTAAGCTTATTACGTAAATCTTTGCATTGTTGTCCGCATACTATATATTTTTTTTTAATATACCGTTCAGTTTTTAATTCCGTAAGTTCGTTATTAGCCTTTTCAGATTCAACTACTTTTTTCATTTGCGTAGAAGGCGGAGACTGCTGCTCAATCGGAGGTTTCAAAGGTTCCAACACCGGCGGCGATGTGGTTTTTTCAGAATTAATATTTTTTCTGTTTCCTGAAAATGTTTTCCGGCGATTAATTCGTGAAATTTTCTGTTGTGTTGATTTATTTGTAGTCTTCAGCGGTAGAATTGACCACTCCAGAAATTATAATGATTTTATTTGTACTCGACGATGCTCGACTAAAAAAAAGACTCACAGAAATGGTTGGAGTATCAGATACAACCATTTTTTAAATTTTACATGATCATCTAGGCATGACTAAGGTCAGCGCAAGATGGGTGCCGAGAATGCTCACGCCGCTGCAAAAACAACAGCGCGTAGAGTGATTTCGTGCGTTTTTGAACCTCTGCAGTGAAGACAAGGAAGGCCTTTTGAATTGGATGGTTACTGGAAATGAAACTTGGGTTCACTATGAATGAACTATCAAAATTCTAAAAAAAAGGTATTTTTGAAATTTTATCTCAAATTGTTGTTCCATGGACCATGCGAACATACAAAAGAAAGACTGATAGAGGGAGTAAACCCAAAGATGTAATAGATAGAGCATGACAAAAAAAAATTTATTCTACGGCAACAGAGTTTGCTATACCGTATAAAACACTCCAACGCCACGTCGTAAATATGACGAAAAAATTAGAAAAAATTCCCGAATTATCGAAATCCGAAACAACTTTGGACAGCGTTGGCTACAAAAGAAATAGACAAACATTTAGTTACGAGGAAGACTTGCTTTAGAGAGTTACTTAAAGAAAGCTGCAGATATTTATTATGGATTAACACCTTATGAAACACGAAAATCCGTATATGCATTTGCAAAAAAAAAAAAAAAAAAATAACAAGACCTTACCTAACTCATGGAATACAAAACTGATTGCTGGTGAAAATTGGTTGGGGCATTTTCTTAAAAGTCATCCTGCAGTTTCTATGCGAGCTCCGCAAGCCACTAGTATATCATCTTTCAACAAAAATAATGTTAAGCTGTTCTTTGAAAACTTGAACACCGTTTATCTACGCCATAATCTAAGTCCTGGCGATATTTGGAACGTAGATGAAACAGGACTGACAACGGTACATGTTCCTAATACAGTTATAGCTCGTCGAGGAATCAAGAATTTGGGAACCGTTACTTCCGCAGAACGAGGTACGCTGGTGACGGTTGCGGTTGCTATCTCAGCTCTCGGCAACATGGTTCCTCCATTCTTCATCTTTCCACGGGTTAACTATAAAGAACATTTCGTCAGAGGTGGGCCAGTGGGCTCAGATGGCGATGCTAATTCTTCTGGGTGGATGAAAAAAGAAAATTTTTGAAAGTTTGCTAAACACTTTGTAAAATACGCCAAACCCAGTAAAAAAAACCCGGTTTGAATACTTCTCGACAACTATGACTCGCATTTGTCTATAGAAGTGCTTGATTATTTCAAAGAAAAGGTGGTTACAATTTTATAATTTCCTCCCCACTGCAGCCATAAGCTGCAGCTTCTAGATAGGACAGTTCATGGGCCACTAAAGAAATTCTTACCTTATTTTATTCACCATTACCGTCTTACCATGTAGAAACGAGGGAAAACGCTAAACAGTCAATCTCACGAACTAGTGGTAAAATTGTGCAGTTATTTTGAACGTGAATTAGTTAACGATGGGCCTCTTTTACCATTGACACAACCGAGCGAACGCGTTGCCGAAGAAATGGGAATAGGGAAGAGGACAGTAACTCAAGTTCTGAAAGAGAAATACGGACCATCAGGCTCAGAAGATAATGCTTTACGTACACCGAAAAAAAGATAGAGGGACAAGAATTGTTGGCGTTGATAATTTTGATGCTGCTGTAATATGCAACCACATTTATGGATATTACTCGAGAAAAGAATATACTACACGGGAAAAGGTAATGAGTGCGTTAAAAGGCGCAGGCTTATTTTTTGGCGGTAAATCGTCTTTATCCAAAGTTTTGAAATCGATTGGCTTCAGATTTAAAAAATCTGACAAGCGGAAAATCCTGCCAGTACGCTACGATATTATTTTGAAGAGAGTAAAATTTTTACGTTAAGCAAAGAAAATTACAGATTTGGACAATGTCGTGTTTATTGACGAAACATGATTGAATGTAACCCAACGGTTTCGCGGACATAGACCGATGATGCAGCGGCCTTCATATCAAAAGTTCTATCGGGAAAAGGAGCCCGACTTATCATATGTCACGCGGGATCAGCTTCTCAAAGTTTTATTCCAGAATGCCTCCTCGCATTCGCCTCTAAAACTACAAGTGATTACCATGAGGAAATGAACTTTGAGGTTTTTAAAGAGTGGTTTGACAAGCTGCTAGTCAGCTTAGCAAACCCATCGAAAATTATAATGGACAATGCACCGTATCATTCGATGCAAGTTGATAAACCACCAACTCAAGCAAATAAAATCAAGAAATTGTCTCGTGTCTGTTAAGAAATGGTGTGGATGGTTGGCAAGTCTAACTTTATTAAAAGTTGAGTTGTTAAATCTGGTAAAAGCAACTAAGCCGTCCAAGCTCCGCTATGTAATCGATGAACTAGCTCTAGAGCATGGACACGAAGTTATTCGATTGCCTCCCTACCATTGCCAGTATAACGCCATCGAGCTTATTTGGGCACAAATAAAGGATATTGCAGCATGGAACAATACTGAACCACCCTTCAGTACAGCTAAAATGATGACTCTGCTACAAATTGCGTGTGCAGAAGTCACTACAGAAGACTGGACAAAAGTCGTAGAGAAAACAAAGAAAATAATTTTACAAGATTCTGAACGAGATGTGAGAGTAGACAATATTATTGAAAATGATTTAATAATATCTCTGAGTGCTGACAGCAGTGATGAAGATAACAATACTAATAACAGTTCTGACAGTTCAACTGAATAAATGCAATTGTTTTGTTATATTATGTAGTTGTCTTATTTTGCTCCTTAAATTTACGAAAGAAATAATAATGGGACAGGGATTTGCCTGATGATTTTTAAAATTCACATTTGTTTCAAGTCCGTATCGATTTATTCATTTAATCGATGTTTTTAAACAGGTCACCTCACTATGAAGATAAAACTGACAGACGTCAAAATAAATGTTACCTATTAAAATGACCTGACTATACTTGTTCTTATTGACTTTATATAAAACATGGCTCTACAACCAGTTCGGAAAAACCTTCGTAAAAAAGAACTGGCAAGAAACTTCACGGGTATATTTTATTTCAAAATAAATTTACAGTGTCTATACAAAATTATTCTTATCTGCATCTGTTAGCTCGGCAAGTCTCCCCTAAGTATCCAAACGACGAACGCGGGATCCAGCCAGTATAAAGTCCCAATCAGTCATGCCGATGAAATTTTGGTCATAAATCCTTTCGTTAATAATGTTATGATTCACGGAAACAATTCATATTTATATCGATATCTTTGAAATGAACCGTAAAGCCTAAGCCCGTAATGGTTGTTTTGTAAGAGTGGTCAAAAAATTTATAGTACCACATATACTTATTACCGGAAAACGAAAGTATCTACCATGAAAAACTACGTCCAAATACGTCTATTCGAGCAATCTTCTACCTATTGGTTGGAAATGAAAAACGTTCTTTCGACGTATAAACAATGTCAAATTGTTACTCGGGGTATTAGCAAGTCAACCTAAAACCATGACAATTTGCGTTAACGGGTCAATGAAACGTTGTAGCGGTAGAGAAAAAAAGACAGGCACTTTCAGCCAGAAAATACCACAGGCCAAGCGAACCCGCGGGTGAAAACTAGAAAAACCCGAGTTCTAAGGCAGTCATTCTTGTTTCACTCTTTTATCAATTTAAAACAAAACCGTGTTAAAAATACCTTGAATAAGTCTACTGTAATAACTATACTGTAATAATTAGACACAATATAAACTTTCATTTTAATAGAAGTACACTTTAATTTGTGTTGATCCCGGCTGGTGGCAGTTTTTTACTATTTCCTAGCCGCCTCCACGTGGCAGTAGGAATACGCGGCGTTTAACTAACGGTCACAAGAAAACCTTACGGTTGGTAACGCATCATCAGTCGATATAATAATCACACTCAGTGTTTATAAATAGAACTTCTTCAATATTAATGTCCGTCGGTGCGAAAGCCGCAATCAGGCAGGTCGTGCTCGTTTGCCGGCTATTACATTAGTAAAAACAGTATGGTTCATGCCATCGGTAAACTGACCTGTTCGCACAGTTGACACGATTATACTTGTGAATGGCACCGTCATGGTGTGAACTCACACCTATAGATAAAATGCAACAATCACGTTGTCGCAGGTTTACTGGTTCAGTAGCAGTAAGCTACTTTGTTTTCCTTGGATTACATTTCCGTTGATTGCAGATAGCTGAGCTTGAGTTGCCAGCGCTTGTATTGAATCATCAACATGCAACAATCACGTTGTCGCAGGTTTACTGGTTCAGTAGCAGTAAGCTACATGGTTTTCCTTGGATTACATTTCCGTTGATTGCAGATAGCTGAGCTTGAGTTGCCAGCGCTTGTATTGAATCATCAACATGCAACAATCACGTTGTCGCAGGTTTACTGGTTCAGTAGCAGTAAGCTACATGGTTTTCCTTGGATTACATTTCCGTTGATTGCAGATAGCTGAGCTTGAGTTGCCAGCGCTTGTATTGAATCATCAACATGCAACAATCACGTTGTCGCAGGTTTACTGGTTCAGTAGCAGTAAGCTACATTGTTTTCCTTGGATTACATTTCCGTTGATTGCAGATAGCTGAGTTGAGTTGCCAGCGCTTGTATTGAACCATCAAAACATAAAAATCAGAATTGGCTAATGCCAACGCAACTTTTAAGTGGAATCAGACCAAGAAATCGTTCAGGAGTTCAAACTAATAAAAATTGAAAAAAATCCTTCCTCGGGTAAAACCGCACGACACTGCTAGTGTAAATATGTATAAATTTAAAAAGTCCGCGTTCACTAAAAACTAGTCTAATACTTTTTATTTGCTTAAAATGTCAAAAAATTTATTATGATGTATGTAGAACACATACATCATAATTAATTTTTTGACATTTAAGGATATATCATTCAAATGTAGAAATCATAAAATCTTCTTTGGTTTTTTAGTAGTAAGTTAAGTCAATGATAGCTGAATTTCATGTTTATACCTCACAGCTTTTTAATCAATTTATCTAAAATTGTTCATTTGATAAATGCCAGATGGGCTGTCTGAAGTCTGGCGTGCAAGATCACTGTTATTGCGTGAATAAGGATATTCTACAAGGCAAATTGCAGCCAGAGTCTTCGTGTCTCCAGCCTACGTCGTTACTACCCTGCAGAGGTTACTGGAAGCAACCGGGCTGATCGACCTCGCAGTGGCCAACCGACTTTTTTTAGTGATGTTCAGAAGCACTACACCAGACTTCTTGTCACCCGTGATACTAAAATAAACGCTACTAAACTGAGGTTGTAGCTGCGAGCTAATTAAGAGCTGGATTAAGATCAAGGAGATCCTGGTGAGATCATGGTGAGACCTGTGAATACACGGGAACGACAGCGACGCGGTTGCAGTGCGCCAGGTAGCTTCAAAACGATGAAGACGAAGAAGGAAGGAGATATCTGGTGTAATTGTCTTTTTGTTGACAAAACACGGATTAGTACACACCCTGGAAACCGACGTGTCTGTGTCTGGAGAAGGCCTGGGAATTCTGAAAGGCAAAGAACTGCCGCTAGAACCGTTCAGCGAGGTGACAATCTTTTTGGGACGGAATAATTATTGGAGCTCGAACGCCTTTGATCCCGAACCAAGGCTCTATGACAGCAAATATATACAAAACAGCTGTCATCGATGGATACATCAGGATAAATTATTTTGACCAATTCGTGTTGTTCGACGATAATGCGCCAGCACATCGAACTCAACGAGTGAACGCTGTTCTCCGGCAGTACGACTTCACGTGGTTAGTCTAGTCTGCCGGCTCTCCGGACTTCCAATCGAGCATGCATGGGACGTACTTGCTCATATGTCGCCCCACATACAGCATGCCCAGGACGATTACCGCATGCGCTCGAGCCAGGGGAGGAGCTATTTCGTATTCAGTTTGTACATAAAAGCATTGTTACATTAATCGAATTATGTACGTTAACTAAATCTTCGCATTTCTTTAAATTACAATTTCACAGAATTCAAATGATGTGTTTTTAAATGTTAAAGCAATAAAATGTAATCCATTCATTCATTATATTTTAACACGAGAAAAAATATCTCAACTGTTCCAAGTGAACGCGGACCTTTTTTGATGTGCATATGTCGTAGAAGTAACAAATAGTCTCGAGAACTTAAAAAACTATGATTCAAAATTCTGATTTATCACGAATTTATAGGGAAAGGTTACATACATTGGTTCCAACATGTATAACAATAAATGTACAGTCCAAACGTGACTCTGAAATTATAAACGTTGTGAAAATCGAATACTATTCAATATTTTATGTGAGGCAAGGGAACGAAATGATATGTTTTCACATTTTGTTATGACAATCGCTAATTGCAAGTTTAATCGTTGGCAAATAAGCATGATAAACTTTTATGGTAGTTAGTAAAGCTGACAATAAAATATGGCCTTTCAATTTATTTTTAGTCAATGAATGATTTCATCGCAACAATAAAGAAGAAACGATTTCAGAAACTGCGTTAAGACATTGACGAAGCGGCTGACCACAGTCCAGCAATCAACTATCGCAGTGTTGAGGCGGGTTTCTCTGTAACATCTTCCAGCAGCCGCGACCGCAGCACGACGAGTGCCGCCACAGCTGCGGGCGCCGTCGCTGCCTGTGACGGGCCGGCAGTGCGCCGCCGACCTCACTGCGGAGCACACGCAGTTCGCACGAAACTTCTTCGCGAACATAATCACGCCAATCGTGTGACACTATTTGAAAGTTTTAGTGCCGTGATAAGCTTTGGAAAATATTACTTTGAGAATGAAAAATAATAATTGCGAAGTGCTAAAAGTTTGTTAAATGGTAGGAGTTTTCTGTGATGTCGGTGATGGGCGTTTTGAAGGATTTTCTTGTAACGTAGAAGGTAATCTAGCATAATTTTTTTTATGGATAACCTTATTTATAATGTTATATAACTATTAAAAATGTGTCAAAAGTAACAAATGAAGTAAACGTTTAATAAGCAATTCCAATAGAAGGCTACGGTCGGCAACCCATCATTGGTCGATGTAATAACCACATTCACGGGCAATAAATAAAACAGGAGCGCATACCAACTTCCGTCGTGTAAATGCCTGGCGGGCGCGTGCTCCTCGGCGCTGCGTGACTCGTGTGGCGGGCGTGTGCTCCTCGGCGCTGCGTGACTCGCGTTCGCGGCCGCGGTCCTTCATGGTGAACAGTTTCTAATTGTGGAAGCCTTTTTGAAATCGGTTGTATCTATGTAATCGGTGTAGTACACCCTTCTCCTATATAATAAAAGCGTCTATAAATAATCCCGGCCCCTAAAGTTTGAAATGATACTGCTGCGTTTGATTGTAGGAATGATTTTAAATCATATATTAAGCACTAGCTTGTAGGTATTACACTAATGCCGACTTCTGAGGATTAATTCCTGGAAAATTCCATCCATCCATGAGGCACCGCTGCACTCATGGCTGGAAGTAGACATCGTGCAGTGATTCCCTCAATGTTGTGTTGTATTTACCTACCCCTAGGGTTCACAAGTAGACGATTTAACGTTGGAATTTAAGAAATATTAATTAGAAATAAAGAAATATACTTTCCAGTACCTAGTTCCGTGAATCTTAATTTTTTATCTTATTTAACCGTTATTGATAACGAATTTTTGTAAATTTTTGACCGAAAGCTTCGCCGTTATTGATACCCCATGATGACAGCGAACATAAAGTTTGATTGTCATGTGCTAAAAAACCACTTAGTTCTATATATTGAGTAAAAACGAATAATTGAAACAAAAAAATCGCAAGATTATAAGCTAATCAACAAAAAACCTTTAGGTGCTAATGAACAAGTAATACCAAAACACGACCTCGAAACAAAGAAACAAAAAGTAAATAAAATATTATCGGGACTGAACAAAGAGGGTCACCTGCCAAACGCCATACCAAAGCGCCATAGTGTAGATGCTATATAAGTTATAAGGCTACCTGGTTTGCAGGTTGTTTAGAAATCGCCACTTACTCTGTTTTTACGCAATTTCAGTTAGTTTAAATTTCATGTAATATGACTGAGTTCCATATCAATGCAACAGATCTTTTAAAAACTTCTCCAAAATGCTTTGGAGGAAAAAATACGTTTTCTTCTTGTACCTTTTCGAATTAACATTCAGTTTTGTGTAATTTTTGCCCGCTAAAATTGGTTCAACTCTCAAAACTTGAGTAATAGTTTATTTTGTAACTTTGTGCTGTTAAATGAATGTAAAATGCAAAAAATATTCTTAAAAATATTTCGCAAAAGAAAATTAGACAGGATTCGATTTGAACCCTTGCCCTCACAAAAACAAAGGACAAACCGAGCGCATCCCGACGGCGCCAACTGGCACTGACAGAATCGAAATTAGGATATTGAAGTCAGACAAACTTTGCCACCCTTTTAGGCCGGGACTCCACCAAAGCGGAGACGAGACGAGCGGAGAGGAGATGTTTTTTAAACAACCAATAGAATTGAGTTATTGACACGTCTCCTCTCCGCTCAGCTTCAGTGGAGATCGCTGTGCGGAGATGTGTAATATTTGTATGTCGCGATGGAAGCGGAGATGTGAGCTGTGCGCGGACGACGCGCAGTGGAGACGAGAGATGTGAGCGGCGTGCAGTGAGCGATGTCACCCTCCCCCCTCTCGCCCGCTAGCAACCCGCAGAACCCCGCGCGCGCGCCGGCCGGCCATCTTGCTAGTACCGTGCGCGCGAGCACACGCTTTTATCGTGAATAATTTGTGCAGTTTGTATTTTTCAACGTAAACAATTAGTTAATTTAAATAAAACGTAATGGATGAACAATTTATTGAATCAGTAAAAAAATATCCATGTCTATGGAACACATCAATAGATACCTATAAACTTACTGACGTCAAAGATGCAGCTTGGGAGAACGTTTTGAAAGAAACTCAATTATCTGACGGTAAGTGCAATTTATTATATTAAGTATTTCGTTCAAGTAATATTGTAATACGAGTGTCTTGCCATGGAACGGCGCCCTCGTTGTTGAAATAACTACAGAATTTTTCTCGAACTTGATAGGCATCCATATTGTCATTCGATAATAGATTTTCCACGTTTGTGTCGTTAAACATAGTCGTGGCCAAACCCGTTTCATTATTATCTAGATAGCCAGGCATCTTGTCAATTAAAAAGTTGTGTAGAACACACGTTGCTTTTATCACTTTTTCCACTGTTTCTATTTTACATTCAAATTCTTTACGGTATACGTACCATTTCCGTGATAATACACCAAATGTAGCTTCCACAATACGACGAGCTCTTGAAAGTCTATAATTGTATGTTCGTTTTTCGTTATTTAAATTATCGCGTGGATATGGTCTCATTAAGTTAGTCATCAAAGGGAAAGCTTCGTCTCCAATAAAAACAAACGGTACAGGTTCTCCATTTTGGTACAAGGGTTGTGGCTGTGGTAGATTTAGTCTGTTTTCTCTCAAACGAATTCCGAATATACTATCAGCAAAAATACCACCATCGCTGAACCTTCCCATTGAACCTATATCTACCATAATTATTCTTCGGGTAGCGTCGGCTACGCACATCATTACAGTTGAAAACCTGTGTTTATAACAGTAATATGAGGACCCAGATTTTGGGGGTGCAAACATGTACACATGCTTGCCATCAATGGCCCCGACGCAGTTTTTGAATTGCCAGATTTCTTCAAATTGCTTTGAAATTTTTTTCCAATCATTTTCGTTAAGTTCTGGCATAACCAAAGGTTGTAATACTGTCCACAAGGCATCGCAGACATCTTCTATAATTCTTGGAACAGTCGATTTTCCAATCCTAAAATTTTCAGCTATTTGTGAAAATTTTGAACCAGTCGCCAAATACCTGTAATAATTATAATATAGATTTATATTTATGTGTCGTGGTTTCAGTTAGAATAGAAGGGTCATTTCAAAATAATATCTTAATCAGTGTCGTGTTGTTTCCGGAACTATAAAAGATTAGGCATTACTGAAATTATGTATTTACAGAATTTTCACTCGTTCAAAAGTTATAGCCATTTTTAAATAATAGAAAAGAAACAATTAAAAGTCTAAGATTCACACGAGCACAATACATTGAAATCAAACAAATAAAATGGATTTATCACTCGTTATTTATTAATATTTCAAATTTCGACGCCGCCGTCTGCCGCGACCACGTACGAGAGATACAATCCGTTTTGTTTGTTTGATTTCAGATATTTTTTTTTATAAATTGGTTTCCCTTGAAACTCTGGTATTTTTTAGATATTTATAATGGTTATAAATTCTGCATGAGTGATAATGCGGTAAGTATATTTTGACTATGGCAATGTCAACATTTAATATTTATAATGATTTCAATTATTTTTATTTCAGTAAAAACGGCTAAATCTAAGTGGAAATAGTTGAGAGACAGCCACCGGGACGCATTAAAAAGGAAGAATGCCACTAGAAGTGGACAGAGTGGTAAACAAATTCGTGAATGGAAATATGAGAAGGTAATGGAATTTTTGATACCATATATGACGAATAGAAACAGGACTACAAATTATACCTCACAAACAAATATAAATGAACAGGAAACAAATTCATTGGAAAGTAATGTAACCGATGAGTTTTTTGAAACATCAAGCAATCATACAAGAAGCACTCCAGAAGATCGTCCATCTGTACAACATTCGCCGTCACCGACATCAAGCGTCTCAGCCTCGACATGCAGAAATGCAACAAGAAAATCGGATGAAATAAGTAATTTACTTATACAGCACCATGCAAACCGTGAAAGAATATACGCCAAGAAAAACTAGAAATACAATCATTGATAGAGAAAAATAATACCCTTGACGAAATGGACACTTTTTTTCTGTCGATATCAAAAAGTGTAAAAAAACTTTCTCAATATATGCAGCTTCAGGCTAAACGTAAAATTTTCAATGTTCTTTTAGAATTGGAAGAACTTGAGCTACAAAACACATGGTATAACACAAATGAAAATAATTGGTATTCCCCCGGTTACACTTCAGCACCGGGTCCAAGTTCGACACCGGGTCCTAGCTCAACACAGGCACCGGTTCTTACATCAACACAGGCCGGTGGTCCTAACTCAACACAGGCACCGGTTCCTAGCTCAACACAAATACCGGGTCCAAGTTCGACACAGGCACCTGTTCCAAGCTTGGAAGATACGCACATGACCGATGAACAGATAGAAGCATTCAGAAACGAAGAAGACACATATGATAATTTGTAACTATATGGAAAAGAAAGCAATATGTCTCATGTGATTTACTGTTATAATTTTTTTGTACGTTATGTTTCTAATATAACCTTACGTTTTTTTTGCTACTGCCAGAAAGGCAGTTGGTTTTTTTGTTTTCTTTATGAATAAATAAGATAATATAAAAATATATTTGGTTTTTACATAATATGCATCACTCCAGTCTCCCGGAGGGGTAGAAAGAGACAACGGATCTCGATTTCTCGTAATCCTTACATACCTCAGTTTACATAATATTTTTCATGTATTCTCGTACTTCTTGATTCTCGTTTTGAGTACTTCTCACTTAGCCCTTTTACACAAAAAAAAAAACAAACACTCAAAAAAGACTGATCACATTCAAACGCAGATAACACACATAAACACAAACACACATTAACAAAAACATAATTAGGTAGGTACTTACTTCAAACATACTGCTAGCCGCTCTTGGGTACAGATAGATCTCCTGTAGTTAGTATCTTGCTTAAATATATGTGGTTTAATTAAGTTATGTAGTTCGTAGAATATATTCCTCGGTAGTCTGTAGGACTTGGTAAAACTTTCATCATCTAACTCATTAAACAGAGTAAAAAATTCTCCATGACTGGTATGGTAATACAAGTGACTTCTTTTCCAAAACCGATGTTTTCTTTTGTTTAGGTAGTATAAAGCTATCAATTCTGCTTCTTCAGACTGTAGTTCTTCTTCAAGTAAAAGAAGATACTTTTTTTGTAATAATAGCGACATCGTCTACCTTTCGTGTCAGAATGCGTACTGAGCACTCAACGCCCCGCACCCGAGCTGAAAAACATCTCTTCTCGCACAGCACACAGCACACCGCACACATCTCCGCTTTGGTGGAGTCCCGCGAGCTGAAAAACATCTCTTCTCGCACAGCACACAGCACACCGCACACATCTCTGCTTTGGTGGAGTCCCGGCCTTACCCCTTTAGAGCTGGGCAAGCAACGCCGCCGTGTCAGTCGGCACCGAGTTCCACTACAGCACAATAGTAGAATAGACAACTTTGAACTCCTCTGGTACCTCTTTACAGGTAACATTGCGCAATATCGTTTCTTATTACGTGCCTATATTAAATTAAATTAAATTAAATGTAATTTTCTCTTTTATTTATGAGGAGGTATTCCTGAGCGGTTATTTGAAATGAAAAATGATAAAAGAAAACTAGGATTGACTTTCAAACTACATCAAATTTCATTTTTCTTCACATTATGGCACTTAGTTGCCGCAATATTTTTTACTGTCACATCTTCAGCGGCGCGACCGCATCGAGACACAGCGGCTGACGTAAGAATCATCGAATTGAGCTTACGCGTTTGTCTCCAGTGTGCCACAAATAAATGTAAATAAATCCCTAGACAAACACACCAACTGTATGACCCCAAAGTAAGCGTAGCTTGTGTTATGAATGACATACAGCGAACCGGGGGAGAACTCAGAATAAACATACATATATATATACAAACAACCATGACCCGAGAACAAACATCTGTGTTCATCACACAAATGTATGCCCCGGCCAGGGCTCGAACCTGGGACCTTCGGCGTATGAGGCAAGGCTACTTACCACTACACCACTCGGTCGTCGCAAAGAATCAAATGTATAGATAGACTGATAAAAACATAACCATCTCATCGTAAAATGCCGAGTAATGTATTCACAATTTAACAACAAAATAGCACGACTGCTACTATGAAGCTGGCGTTATCAATAGCACGCCAGGCGCACAGTGCGCTCGGCTGCCGTCATGCAAGCTGTAGCAAAATATAACGAACTCAGGGCGACTGTCCCGCGGTGACCATTGCGGCTCCGAACGACGGCTTCCTACTCTGCGGAGTACTAAAGCTTGGCTGCTTCTGGCCAATAATTAAGGTAAAAGTTTGTAGCAAATATAATCACATGTTTAAGCATGTACGTTTCTAATTTTAAGATTTTATCCGTGAATACACCAACAATCACTCTGGTGCTTGATTTCAGGCTTTCATTGTTTGTGTGAGCTGACCTAGTATTAATATTTAAGTATTTATCATACTCTTTGTACGGGCCGTTAGTACAGCACGCACACCTTACAAGTTGAAGTGAAAGTAGTCTTCCTGGCCGGTGGCAGTACTTAGTTGGAGTTGAGACGTCGCATAGAAAGAACGCACAGTAATATTCAAATTTATATTGAAGAAGTAGTACAAGTAGTTTAGTTTGGCAATTCTTTGCTTGAGTAGTTCTCAGTAGGGTGGTTATCGACGATCTGTCCGACAGTTAAACATCAATCAATAAGGTAAACTTAAATGTGCAAACGAAACTAAAATGTGCGCCTCATTAAGTAGGCTGCAGCGTGAGCAAAATGTACCTAATGTACCTGTGTATGACAGTGAGACCATACACTCTTGATTCAATAGACCAGAGCCATTTCGGCTTTTACAATCCATTATTAATATTCGGTAACAAACAGGATACAGTAATAATAATCTGGTTAATTTTAAACACACCTTCATAAACTTTATTTTTATGGATTTTTATGAATTCTGGGCCAGTTTACTGGTTTGCGAACCTGAATTTTACATCAAAAATGCCTATAAAAGGAACCTACCCCACTGGTAATAGCCACACCTGATACGCTAAAACTTACAAAGTTTCCAATTATGTGGTAGCTGAGGGGCCGCCGCCGCCGCCGCCGCCGCCGCACGCCACGCCGACATTGCAAGCGGGGCCGCTGACGGGTTGTAGCCGTGTTGTCTACAGTGTACTTTGCTAAGATGTCGCTCGGGGCGGTGCTGTGGTCCTTTCTGTTTAGAACGCCGCAGTAACCACGCTAATGAGTGTGTGTTCGGGTTCAACTGAAGGAGCAACCACAGAAGTTACAGGTCCTCTCGTATTTCCATTCCAACTGAATGGGTCGGTAAAACCTCTATTTTCTCTGAGAACACCTACACCTATACATAACTAAGTCCCTGGGCAAGGATGTTTATTTCTATCAAGAAGATCACGTGTTGGTTTGACGGATTTGGAAACGTTAAAAAAAATAACTCGATTTTGAATCGAGTTACCTATTTTTTAGATGATCTAGTGTATCCTACCCTTGTTTAGTTACGTGTTAAGTATGCAATTTTCAATTATTATTATCAAGTTATTTTCACGAACATTCGCCAATACAGAAAAAGCAATTTATCGAATTATAAATATAATGAAATTTTACGTGAAACCCTCCTTTCAATTCGTATTCCTTAAATTCAACGGAAAATTCATATTATGAAAAAAATATTGTTAGTATTCCAAACTTTTAGAATTACCTACTGTAATCTAACCTTCTCGACCTTTAACATTTCCAGTCCTAACAATTCTGTAGTTTAATTAGTTCGGTTAAGTAGTTTACTACAATGTCTGGCCTTACCTTCTTATTCGAAACAATGCTAATGATGGTAGCCACATATGTACTTATCTCTTTGCGCTGTGTCGAGGTCATCATTTTAAAAATTATTATGTCAATTAGCTTTACGATAGTCTGATAAATATACGTAGGAATTTTTGGGCTTTGCATATTTTTTTTATGTGTCTAAGTAAGTGTTTAGCGTATAATGATGACAGTGATCGTGCAGTGAATATTCATTTACCTACATGTGAATTAAATTTAAAACTTAATTAGGAGTTTAGACAGCGCACATGTTCGCCACTCGCTACCAACAGGTCTGACGTGAGAATTCCACGCTATGTATTTTCTTCAGTAGAAACAATCTCTTTCTTAATTTCCTCAAAAAATGAATGCATGAATGAAATAGACAAAGTTTCACCGAATGAAAACTATACACAAGGAATACTTTGCAACTAAAGAAAAAAAGATAACATTTTTACCATTTATATTAAATAACATTTACACAAAAATATATCACGCTATTTACAAATATAAAGCTTTAGTTTTATTACATTATTTTAATATAATAAATACATTACTTTTTCAGTTACTTTAAATTTCAATACCAAAAAATTTCTAATTAGAATGTCCTCGAGTAGTGTATTAAAAGAAATAATAGAACTACAAGCTTACAACAAACTAGAAGCTTACGCGTGGCTCGATCAAAGCTCTAACACAAAACAAATGTTACGATGCCGCAAATATTGTTGTCTTCGCTAAGTCTCCAACAAGTTTGATGAAGACTTCAAAGATGTCTTGTCCCTGGCCTCACGTTAGGGAAATAATACATAATAAAGTCTCTTTTCTTCTGACAACAATGATTTATACTGGTACAGAGGCAGGAATTATGTCTCGAGATTTTATAATACGAAGAAAACACCAGTGACGTAGCGTAGTGGATAGCCTTCATTCACCTGGCCAATTGCCAATGCCTAGGCTGCATGTCGCTCCTGCAGCTAAAGTGGAAGACAAACGCCTAATGTCTAACCTAACGCCAAAACAAATGTATAATGCATTTCGAAACAGTCAGCAATAGAAGCCTAGGCTACCCTCCAGCCGGTACTCCCTTCGCCTGCACTGCGCCAGTCTGTCGCAGCTGGCGCTAGGCGATGCGCCGCTACCACATGTAAGAAAGAGGTTATTGTGAGTAACTGCTCGTATGGGTTCTCTGGTAGCAGCGACTCTCGCGCGTGTATTTTGTACTAATTATACAAAAACAACCACAATATCTGTTATCGAATTCGTTTGACATGTAATTATTTAATTTTAGCGGTATATCTGTTTAGACTATTGTATTGCTTTTTATATTCAATTAGTTTAATTTGACATTTTACAAATTTTATTGTTTGATTTGTGTAATTCTTGTATAAGATTTGGACTTTTTATTGTTTTATTTCTTCTTTTTATTACAATTAAATTTTATTATGTATGTATCGGACATTGATATTTCTGTTTGTATTCTTATTTTTCAATGACTGTGTTAACGCTGTGGGACGTAACGTAAGTTAACATTGTATTTGATGCATAAATAAATAATATTATTATATATCAATACATGAATATATAGAACCGTAGCCTTCAAGTAAACATGGTTTAAAATATTCTTGCTAAAATGTCACTTACACATTGCCTTCTATGAGTGAGGCCTGCGTGCCCTTTAAATAAAACACTGTCAGATCCGGTATATCGCCCAGAATGCCTGTGAGCGCGTTCACGCCGCCATCTTCCCACTCACTAAATTACTTTTTTTATTACTAAATTACTTGGATATTATTGAAAACTACTGGACTGAGCAAGGAGCAATCAACTTACGATTCGGCCACTCCAACACAACCTGGCAAGACATCCCGCGCGAACCCGCGATGTCGAGGGTCTGTGGCGCGACATCCTCGCAATGCGACACGTATTCAGATCACACTTCCGAGAATTAAGGTTCACAGCGCGGAATAATAACATGATTTACGCAAAACGTTTTGCAAAAAGGAAGGGCAGCTATTTATCACGTAGGAACCTCTTTATGGAACTTAAACGATGCGTGGACTTGATACTGAATATGTTTTGTGTGTAGATTGCTTTCAAGAAATGCCTACTGAATGTGAGGAAAAGGAAGGGCCGTCTTTTAAGTGTGCCGAGAATTTATGAGGTACCTAATGTCATGTTTATTTTGCTGTCGATATTTACAATAACCACCATTACAATTTTATAAAAAAGACATATCTTACAGCGATAAGTGGAATTAGGTATCTAAATCAAAAAGCGTTTTCTTCATTTCCGACCAGATGTTTTTTTGTTGAGTCGGAAGCATAGTTTCGGTAACGTACAGATGCGCACCGCGTCGTCCAAGTGGCTCGAACAGATTTGTCGTTTATATTCGAACTCTTCAATTCCATAACTTCAACTTGCTAACCGTTTCCCAAACTTTCGTTTGCTTAATTCGATATGATTTTGTCTTGGAATCAGCTTGTAAACCATTTTCAAGACTTAATGATAGGAGTAACATTGCATCAGCATTATAGATATTTTAAAACACATTTTTGAAGCTATTGTATTGATGGTGGATTATCTCAAATGCCGGTTTAAGTTTACCCACCTACCCTCTTTTAAAATGATGTATTTATGTATTTTTGTACAACTGCTACTTCAACCACACACGACGGGGCCACTTTGAACATAATCACAAACGACTTACGTCACCCGCGGCAGTCAGTAATATTGCATTCATATTTTAATTACTGTCAACGTAACTTCATTACAGCAGACCTAATGTCAACGTAACTTCATTACAGCAGACCTAATCGTGTTTTATAATTTCCTTATAATCCTTTTTGTGCTGTTTCCCTACTTTATAAAATGATGTTGTATGTTGAAATTGATTTAAATGTATATCTTCTTCTTTCTTTTAATTCTTCTAAAAGTCTCTTACAGGCTATTGTAGTAGTTTTTATTTTTTGTTTTATTTTGTAATCTAAAAGTTATCCTTAAGGGAAGTAGCGGGTCATTCCCAATACGAGTATCCTCTGATTACTCACTGGGAAGTCCTAGAAATATGTTGTAACCAAGATTACTGAAATAAACGCAATTTTTATAATTTATTTTATTTTTTATGTTTAATACTTCGACTCGCTTCTGCTCGTGTAAGCGGACGCGACCAAAATCTGTTTATTTCTGGGTTCAGGAAGTCAAAGTGACATGTTTATTTTTTCTAACTACTTTTAAGCAGAAAGGACTCTAGAAAAATATGAAACGTCCTTTTGTTATTCACGAAGAAATAAATTAAATTCACTGTGTGTGTGTCCTTCACATTTTGTGTTATTTTGGGTCTTGACGGACACAAAACTTTTTATAACCGCATTGGTGACCCAACAAAGCAACGGTGCAGCACCATGAAATCAGAATGAACAGGAAGAGAGAACATTTAATATCAATCACCGTGACAAGAAGTCTTCGATTGTATTATCGACTTCAAAATCTAATACTTCGTCTTGATCAAATTATTTCTAAAACGGAGAGAGGTAGAATTTATTGCAAATCTGCTAATATCTAGGATAGTTACGAAACTATTTTGTTTCAAGTTTTGAAAGTTTACAAAATTCCCTTAAGGGGCTGAATCCATTGCCCCAGGCTATGAAGCAAAACTATGACATTAAATCTTGTCGCGAAGGATTTTTGAAAAACAAGATTAATTTCTGGATCCTACACTTTATATTTATATGGTAGGCGTTTCATTACGTGGTTCGCTAAGGTCGAGTTTTGAATGATTATTTTATGACGTTGGTTAGGTTAGGTTAGTTTACATTCCCGAGCTAGCTTTGAAGAAAAATGATTTTTAATGTAAATAGGGAAATTGGATTGGAATATTTTTAAATACAATATAGGGTGAAAGAGGCTGGCAGCTGTGTTATATTAGTTAACACTGGTGCAGGAGCTATCGCTTTAAGTCTTACAAGTATAACATGCCAGTCTCAAGTTTCTAGTTCACCTTAGATATAAGTTTGTAGAATAAGTACTATTATGAAAGGATTGTAAAATAAATAATGATTTATATAAATAATACACGTAATATTAATCAAAATAATTTTGTTTAGTACTAGCGGCTATCCAATGTACCAGGAAAACTTTTGGAAGTTCATTGAAGTAATCAAACACAGCTTGATAATAGGATTGATTGTCTGAAATATTTAGTTAAAAGATATGCTTTCAATTGAAAAACAAATAATTGAATGACTCAAATAAAATTTCCATACTTATGACTACAATAGGAACTTTCCTTGTTTTAAGGGTTTAAAGCGTGTTTTCCTTCTTACCCGATTTGCACAAATATGCCATAAGAAATATATGGAACGCATGACCGGGTGGTGTTTGCAACGATGTGGCTTGTGCATTAAGAAAGTATTGGCTGGTTAGAAAATACATTTGCTTTTCTTGACACAAGACAATTTTTTTTGTGTAGATTTAGAACACAAGGAGGTTTTTGTCACTCGATGTGCTGGTGCGCGCTAAATACCTACTAGCCGCTGGGTCGCTGGTGGCCCTTAGCGCAGTAGGTTGCCGTATGGCGTTCGCGTCTACGTCCATGATCCTCCTGCGAGCTTCCTCACACACCTCTGCTGGATGCGCAGCCAGGCCTACGTCACTCGATGTGCTGGCGCGCGCTATATACCTACCGCCCGCTGGGTCGCTGGTGGCCCTTAGCGCAGTAGGTTGCCGTATGGCGTTCGCGTCTACGTTCATGATCCTCCTGCGAGCTTCCTCACACACCTCTGCTGGATGCGCAGCCAGGCCTACGTCACTCGATGTGCTGGCGCGCGCTATATACCTACCGCCCGCTGGGTCGCTGGTGGCCCTTAGCGCAGTAGGTTGCCGTATGGCGTTCGCGTCTACGTCCATGATCCTCCTGCGAGCTTCCTCACACACCTCTGCTGGATGCGCAGCCAGGCCTACGTCACTCGATGTGCTGGCGCGCGCTATATACCTACCGCCCGCTGGGTCGCTGGTGGCCCTTAGCGCAGTAGGTTGCCGTATGGCGTTCGCGTCTACGTCCATGATCCTCCTGCGAGCTTCCTCACACACCTCTGCTGGATGCGCAGCCAGGCCTACGTCACTCGATGTGCTGGCGCGCGCTATATACCTACCGCCCGCTGGGTCGCTGGTGGCCCTTAGCGCAGTAGGTTGCCGTATGGCGTTCGCGTCTACGTTCATGATCCTCCTGCGAGCTTCCTCACACACCTCTGCTGGATGCGCAGCCAGGCCTACGTCACTCGATGTGCTGGCGCGCGCTATATACCTACCGCCCGCTGGGTCGCTGGTGGCCCTTAGCGCAGTAGGTTGCCGTATGGCGTTCGCGTCTACGTCCATGATCCTCCTGCGAGCTTCCTCACACACCTCTGCTGGATGCGCAGCCAGGCCTACGTCACTCGATGTGCTGGCGCGCGCTATATACCTACCGCCCGCTGGGTCGCCGCCGGCCTTAGCGCAGTAGGTTGCCGTATGGCGTTCGCGTCTACGTCCATGATCCTCCTGCGAGCTTCCTCACACACCTCTGCTGGATGCGCAGCCAGGCCTACGTCACTCGATGTGCTGGCGCGCGCTATATACCTACCGCCCGCTGGGTCGCTGGTGGCCCTTAGCGCAGTAGGTTGCCGTATGGCGTTCGCGTCTACGTCCATGATCCTCCTGCGAGCTTCCTCACACACCTCTGCTGGATGCGCAGCCAGGCCTACGTCACTCGATGTGCTGGCGCGCGCTATATACCTACCGCCCGCTGGGTCGCTGGTGGCCCTTAGCGCAGTAGGTTGCCGTATGGCGTTCGCGTCTACGTCCATGATCCTCCTGCGAGCTTCCTCACACACCTCTGCTGGATGCGCAGCCAGGCCTACGTCACTCGATGTGCTGGCGCGCGCTATATACCTACCGCCCGCTGGGTCGCTGGTGGCCCTTAGCGCAGTAGGTTGCCGTATGGCGTTCGCGTCTACGTCCATGATCCTCCTGCGAGCGTCCTCACACACCTCTGCTGGATGCGCAGCCAGGCCTACGTCACTCGATGTGCTGGCGCGCGCTATATACCTACCGCCCGCTGGGTCGCCGCCGGCCTTAGCGCAGTAGGTTGCCGTATGGCGTTCGCGTCTACGTTCATGATCCTCCTGCGAGCTTCCTCACACACCTCTGCTGGATGCGCAGCCAGGCCTACGTCACTCGATGTGCTGGCGCGCGCTATATACCTACCGCCCGCTGGGTCGCTGGTGGCCCTTAGCGCAGTAGGTTGCCGTATGGCGTTCGCGTCTACGTTCATGATCCTCCTGCGAGCTTCCTCACACACCTCTGCTGGATGCGCAGCCAGGCCTACGTCACTCGATGTGCTGGCGCGCGCTATATACCTACCGCCCGCTGGGTCGCTGGTGGCCCTTAGCGCAGTAGGTTGCCGTATGGCGTTCGCGTCTACGTCCATGATCCTCCTGCGAGCTTCCTCACACACCTCTGCTGGATGCGCAGCCAGGCCTACGTCACTCGATGTGCTGGCGCGCGCTATATACCTACCGCCCGCTGGGTCGCTGGTGGCCCTTAGCGCAGTAGGTTGCCGTATGGCGTTCGCGTCTACGTCCATGATCCTCCTGCGAGCTTCCTCACACACCTCTGCTGGATGCGCAGCCAGGCCTACGTCACTCGATGTGCTGGCGCGCGCTATATACCTACCGCCCGCTGGGTCGCTGGTGGCCCTTAGCGCAGTAGGTTGCCGTATGGCGTTCGCGTCTACGTCCATGATCCTCCTGCGAGCTTCCTCACACACCTCTGCTGGATGCGCAGCCAGGCCTACGTCACTCGATGTGCTGGCGCGCGCTATATACCTACCGCCCGCTGGGTCGCTGGTGGCCCTTAGCGCAGTAGGTTGCCGTATGGCGTTCGCGTCTACGTCCATGATCCTCCTGCGAGCTTCCTCACACACCTCTGCTGGATGCGCAGCCAGGCCTACGTCACTCGATGTGCTGGCGCGCGCTATATACCTACCGCCCGCTGGGTCGCTGGTGGCCCTTAGCGCAGTAGGTTGCCGTATGGCGTTCGCGTCTACGTCCATGATCCTCCTGCGAGCTTCCTCACACACCTCTGCTGGATGCGCAGCCAGGCCTACGTCACTCGATGTGCTGGCGCGCGCTATATACCTACCGCCCGCTGGGTCGCTGGTGGCCCTTAGCGCAGTAGGTTGCCGTATGGCGTTCGCGTCTACGTCCATGATCCTCCTGCGAGCTTCCTCACACACCTCTGCTGGATGCGCAGCCAGGCCTACGTCACTCGATGTGCTGGCGCGCGCTATATACCTACCGCCCGCTGGGTCGCTGGTGGCCCTTAGCGCAGTAGGTTGCCGTATGGCGTTCGCGTCTACGTCCATGATCCTCCTGCGAGCTTCCTCACACACCTCTGCTGGATGCGCAGCCAGGCCTACGTCACTCGATGTGCTGGCGCGCGCTATATACCTACCGCCCGCTGGGTCGCTGGTGGCCCTTAGCGCAGTAGGTTGCCGTATGGCGTTCGCGTCTACGTCCATGATCCTCCTGCGAGCTTCCTCACACACCTCTGCTGGATGCGCAGCCAGGCCTACGTCACTCGATGTGCTGGCGCGCGCTATATACCTACCGCCCGCTGGGTCGCTGGTGGCCCTTAGCGCAGTAGGTTGCCGTATGGCGTTCGCGTCTACGTCCATGATCCTCCTGCGAGCTTCCTCACACACCTCTGCTGGATGCGCAGCCAGGCCTACGTCACTCGATGTGCTGGCGCGCGCTATATACCTACCGCCCGCTGGGTCGCTGGTGGCCCTTAGCGCAGTAGGTTGCCGTATGGCGTTCGCGTCTACGTCCATGATCCTCCTGCGAGCTTCCTCACACACCTCTGCTGGATGCGCAGCCAGGCCTACGTCACTCGATGTGCTGGCGCGCGCTATATACCTACCGCCCGCTGGGTCGCTGGTGGCCCTTAGCGCAGTAGGTTGCCGTATGGCGTTCGCGTCTACGTTCATGATCCTCCTGCGAGCTTCCTCACACACCTCTGCTGGATGCGCAGCCAGGCCTACGTCACTCGATGTGCTGGCGCGCGCTATATACCTACCGCCCGCTGGGTCGCTGGTGGCCCTTAGCGCAGTAGGTTGCCGTATGGCGTTCGCGTCTACGTCCATGATCCTCCTGCGAGCTTCCTCACACACCTCTGCTGGATGCGCAGCCAGGCCTACGTCACTCGATGTGCTGGCGCGCGCTATATACCTACCGCCCGCTGGGTCGCTGGTGGCCCTTAGCGCAGTAGGTTGCCGTATGGCGTTCGCGTCTACGTCCATGATCCTCCTGCGAGCTTCCTCACACACCTCTGCTGGATGCGCAGCCAGGCCTACGTCACTCGATGTGCTGGCGCGCGCTATATACCTACCGCCCGCTGGGTCGCTGGTGGCCCTTAGCGCAGTAGGTTGCCGTATGGCGTTCGCGTCTACGTCCATGATCCTCCTGCGAGCTTCCTCACACACCTCTGCTGGATGCGCAGCCAGGCCTACGTCACTCGATGTGCTGGCGCGCGCTATATACCTACCGCCCGCTGGGTCGCTGGTGGCCCTTAGCGCAGTAGGTTGCCGTATGGCGTTCGCGTCTACGTTCATGATCCTCCTGCGAGCTTCCTCACACACCTCTGCTGGATGCGCAGCCAGGCCTACGTCACTCGATGTGCTGGCGCGCGCTATATACCTACCGCCCGCTGGGTCGCTGGTGGCCCTTAGCGCAGTAGGTTGCCGTATGGCGTTCGCGTCTACGTTCATGATCCTCCTGCGAGCTTCCTCACACACCTCTGCTGGATGCGCAGCCAGGCCTACGTCACTCGATGTGCTGGCGCGCGCTATATACCTACCGCCCGCTGGGTCGCTGGTGGCCCTTAGCGCAGTAGGTTGCCGTATGGCGTTCGCGTCTACGTCCATGATCCTCCTGCGAGCTTCCTCACACACCTCTGCTGGATGCGCAGCCAGGCCTACGTCACTCGATGTGCTGGCGCGCGCTATATACCTACCGCCCGCTGGGTCGCTGGTGGCCCTTAGCGCAGTAGGTTGCCGTATGGCGTTCGCGTCTACGTCCATGATCCTCCTGCGAGCTTCCTCACACACCTCTGCTGGATGCGCAGCCAGGCCTACGTCACTCGATGTGCTGGCGCGCGCTATATACCTACCGCCCGCTGGGTCGCTGGTGGCCCTTAGCGCAGTAGGTTGCCGTATGGCGTTCGCGTCTACGTCCATGATCCTCCTGCGAGCTTCCTCACACACCTCTGCTGGATGCGCAGCCAGGCCTACGTCACTCGATGTGCTGGCGCGCGCTATATACCTACCGCCCGCTGGGTCGCTGGTGGCCCTTAGCGCAGTAGGTTGCCGTATGGCGTTCGCGTCTACGTCCATGATCCTCCTGCGAGCTTCCTCACACACCTCTGCTGGATGCGCAGCCAGGCCTACGTCACTCGATGTGCTGGCGCGCGCTATATACCTACCGCCCGCTGGGTCGCTGGTGGCCCTTAGCGCAGTAGGTTGCCGTATGGCGTTCGCGTCTACGTCCATGATCCTCCTGCGAGCTTCCTCACACACCTCTGCTGGATGCGCAGCCAGGCCTACGTCACTCGATGTGCTGGCGCGCGCTATATACCTACCGCCCGCTGGGTCGCTGGTGGCCCTTAGCGCAGTAGGTTGCCGTATGGCGTTCGCGTCTACGTTCATGATCCTCCTGCGAGCTTCCTCACACACCTCTGCTGGATGCGCAGCCAGGCCTACGTCACTCGATGTGCTGGCGCGCGCTATATACCTACCGCCCGCTGGGTCGCTGGTGGCCCTTAGCGCAGTAGGTTGCCGTATGGCGTTCGCGTCTACGTCCATGATCCTCCTGCGAGCTTCCTCACACACCTCTGCTGGATGCGCAGCCAGGCCTACGTCACTCGATGTGCTGGCGCGCGCTATATACCTACCGCCCGCTGGGTCGCTGGTGGCCCTTAGCGCAGTAGGTTGCCGTATGGCGTTCGCGTCTACGTCCATGATCCTCCTGCGAGCTTCCTCACACACCTCTGCTGGATGCGCAGCCAGGCCTACGTCACTCGATGTGCTGGCGCGCGCTATATACCTACCGCCCGCTGGGTCGCTGGTGGCCCTTAGCGCAGTAGGTTGCCGTATGGCGTTCGCGTCTACGTCCATGATCCTCCTGCGAGCTTCCTCACACACCTCTGCTGGATGCGCAGCCAGGCCTACGTCACTCGATGTGCTGGCGCGCGCTATATACCTACCGCCCGCTGGGTCGCTGGTGGCCCTTAGCGCAGTAGGTTGCCGTATGGCGTTCGCGTCTACGTCCATGATCCTCCTGCGAGCTTCCTCACACACCTCTGCTGGATGCGCAGCCAGGCCTACGTCACTCGATGTGCTGGCGCGCGCTATATACCTACCGCCCGCTGGGTCGCTGGTGGCCCTTAGCGCAGTAGGTTGCCGTATGGCGTTCGCGTCTACGTCCATGATCCTCCTGCGAGCTTCCTCACACACCTCTGCTGGATGCGCAGCCAGGCCTACGTCACTCGATGTGCTGGCGCGCGCTATATACCTACCGCCCGCTGGGTCGCTGGTGGCCCTTAGCGCAGTAGGTTGCCGTATGGCGTTCGCGTCTACGTCCATGATCCTCCTGCGAGCTTCCTCACACACCTCTGCTGGATGCGCAGCCAGGCCTACGTCACTCGATGTGCTGGCGCGCGCTATATACCTACCGCCCGCTGGGTCGCTGGTGGCCCTTAGCGCAGTAGGTTGCCGTATGGCGTTCGCGTCTACGTCCATGATCCTCCTGCGAGCTTCCTCACACACCTCTGCTGGATGCGCAGCCAGGCCTACGTCACTCGATGTGCTGGCGCGCGCTATATACCTACCGCCCGCTGGGTCGCTGGTGGCCCTTAGCGCAGTAGGTTGCCGTATGGCGTTCGCGTCTACGTCCATGATCCTCCTGCGAGCTTCCTCACACACCTCTGCTGGATGCGCAGCCAGGCCTACGTCACTCGATGTGCTGGCGCGCGCTATATACCTACCGCCCGCTGGGTCGCTGGTGGCCCTTAGCGCAGTAGGTTGCCGTATGGCGTTCGCGTCTACGTCCATGATCCTCCTGCGAGCTTCCTCACACACCTCTGCTGGATGCGCAGCCAGGCCTACGTCACTCGATGTGCTGGCGCGCGCTATATACCTACCGCCCGCTGGGTCGCTGGTGGCCCTTAGCGCAGTAGGTTGCCGTATGGCGTTCGCGTCTACGTCCATGATCCTCCTGCGAGCTTCCTCACACACCTCTGCTGGATGCGCAGCCAGGCCTACGTCACTCGATGTGCTGGCGCGCGCTATATACCTACCGCCCGCTGGGTCGCTGGTGGCCCTTAGCGCAGTAGGTTGCCGTATGGCGTTCGCGTCTACGTTCATGATCCTCCTGCGAGCTTCCTCACACACCTCTGCTGGATGCGCAGCCAGGCCTACGTCACTCGATGTGCTGGCGCGCGCTATATACCTACCGCCCGCTGGGTCGCTGGTGGCCCTTAGCGCAGTAGGTTGCCGTATGGCGTTCGCGTCTACGTCCATGATCCTCCTGCGAGCTTCCTCACACACCTCTGCTGGATGCGCAGCCAGGCCTACGTCACTCGATGTGCTGGCGCGCGCTATATACCTACCGCCCGCTGGGTCGCTGGTGGCCCTTAGCGCAGTAGGTTGCCGTATGGCGTTCGCGTCTACGTCCATGATCCTCCTGCGAGCTTCCTCACACACCTCTGCTGGATGCGCAGCCAGGCCTACGTCACTCGATGTGCTGGCGCGCGCTATATACCTACCGCCCGCTGGGTCGCTGGTGGCCCTTAGCGCAGTAGGTTGCCGTATGGCGTTCGCGTCTACGTCCATGATCCTCCTGCGAGCTTCCTCACACACCTCTGCTGGATGCGCAGCCAGGCCTACGTCACTCGATGTGCTGGCGCGCGCTATATACCTACCGCCCGCTGGGTCGCCGCCGGCCTTAGCGCAGTAGGTTGCCGTATGGCGTTCGCGTCTACGTCCATGATCCTCCTGCGAGCTTCCTCACACACCTCTGCTGGATGCGCAGCCAGGCCTACGTCACTCGATGTGCTGGCGCGCGCTATATACCTACCGCCCGCTGGGTCGCTGGTGGCCCTTAGCGCAGTAGGTTGCCGTATGGCGTTCGCGTCTACGTCCATGATCCTCCTGCGAGCTTCCTCACACACCTCTGCTGGATGCGCAGCCAGGCCTACGTCACTCGATGTGCTGGCGCGCGCTATATACCTACCGCCCGCTGGGTCGCTGGTGGCCCTTAGCGCAGTAGGTTGCCGTATGGCGTTCGCGTCTACGTTCATGATCCTCCTGCGAGCTTCCTCACACACCTCTGCTGGATGCGCAGCCAGGCCTACGTCACTCGATGTGCTGGCGCGCGCTATATACCTACCGCCCGCTGGGTCGCTGGTGGCCCTTAGCGCAGTAGGTTGCCGTATGGCGTTCGCGTCTACGTCCATGATCCTCCTGCGAGCTTCCTCACACACCTCTGCTGGATGCGCAGCCAGGCCTACGTCACTCGATGTGCTGGCGCGCGCTATATACCTACCGCCCGCTGGGTCGCTGGTGGCCCTTAGCGCAGTAGGTTGCCGTATGGCGTTCGCGTCTACGTTCATGATCCTCCTGCGAGCTTCCTCACACACCTCTGCTGGATGCGCAGCCAGGCCTACGTCACTCGATGTGCTGGCGCGCGCTATATACCTACCGCCCGCTGGGTCGCTGGTGGCCCTTAGCGCAGTAGGTTGCCGTATGGCGTTCGCGTCTACGTTCATGATCCTCCTGCGAGCTTCCTCACACACCTCTGCTGGATGCGCAGCCAGGCCTACGTCACTCGATGTGCTGGCGCGCGCTATATACCTACCGCCCGCTGGGTCGCTGGTGGCCCTTAGCGCAGTAGGTTGCCGTATGGCGTTCGCGTCTACGTCCATGATCCTCCTGCGAGCTTCCTCACACACCTCTGCTGGATGCGCAGCCAGGCCTACGTCACTCGATGTGCTGGCGCGCGCTATATACCTACCGCCCGCTGGGTCGCTGGTGGCCCTTAGCGCAGTAGGTTGCCGTATGGCGTTCGCGTCTACGTCCATGATCCTCCTGCGAGCTTCCTCACACACCTCTGCTGGATGCGCAGCCAGGCCTACGTCACTCGATGTGCTGGCGCGCGCTATATACCTACCGCCCGCTGGGTCGCTGGTGGCCCTTAGCGCAGTAGGTTGCCGTATGGCGTTCGCGTCTACGTTCATGATCCTCCTGCGAGCTTCCTCACACACCTCTGCTGGATGCGCAGCCAGGCCTACGTCACTCGATGTGCTGGCGCGCGCTATATACCTACCGCCCGCTGGGTCGCTGGTGGCCCTTAGCGCAGTAGGTTGCCGTATGGCGTTCGCGTCTACGTCCATGATCCTCCTGCGAGCTTCCTCACACACCTCTGCTGGATGCGCAGCCAGGCCTACGTCACTCGATGTGCTGGCGCGCGCTATATACCTACCGCCCGCTGGGTCGCTGGTGGCCCTTAGCGCAGTAGGTTGCCGTATGGCGTTCGCGTCTACGTCCATGATCCTCCTGCGAGCTTCCTCACACACCTCTGCTGGATGCGCAGCCAGGCCTACGTCACTCGATGTGCTGGCGCGCGCTATATACCTACCGCCCGCTGGGTCGCTGGTGGCCCTTAGCGCAGTAGGTTGCCGTATGGCGTTCGCGTCTACGTCCATGATCCTCCTGCGAGCTTCCTCACACACCTCTGCTGGATGCGCAGCCAGGCCTACGTCACTCGATGTGCTGGCGCGCGCTATATACCTACCGCCCGCTGGGTCGCTGGTGGCCCTTAGCGCAGTAGGTTGCCGTATGGCGTTCGCGTCTACGTCCATGATCCTCCTGCGAGCTTCCTCACACACCTCTGCTGGATGCGCAGCCAGGCCTACGTCACTCGATGTGCTGGCGCGCGCTATATACCTACCGCCCGCTGGGTCGCTGGTGGCCCTTAGCGCAGTAGGTTGCCGTATGGCGTTCGCGTCTACGTCCATGATCCTCCTGCGAGCTTCCTCACACACCTCTGCTGGATGCGCAGCCAGGCCTACGTCACTCGATGTGCTGGCGCGCGCTATATACCTACCGCCCGCTGGGTCGCTGGTGGCCCTTAGCGCAGTAGGTTGCCGTATGGCGTTCGCGTCTACGTCCATGATCCTCCTGCGAGCTTCCTCACACACCTCTGCTGGATGCGCAGCCAGGCCTACGTCACTCGATGTGCTGGCGCGCGCTATATACCTACCGCCCGCTGGGTCGCTGGTGGCCCTTAGCGCAGTAGGTTGCCGTATGGCGTTCGCGTCTACGTCCATGATCCTCCTGCGAGCTTCCTCACACACCTCTGCTGGATGCGCAGCCAGGCCTACGTCACTCGATGTGCTGGCGCGCGCTATATACCTACCGCCCGCTGGGTCGCTGGTGGCCCTTAGCGCAGTAGGTTGCCGTATGGCGTTCGCGTCTACGTCCATGATCCTCCTGCGAGCTTCCTCACACACCTCTGCTGGATGCGCAGCCAGGCCTACGTCACTCGATGTGCTGGCGCGCGCTATATACCTACCGCCCGCTGGGTCGCTGGTGGCCCTTAGCGCAGTAGGTTGCCGTATGGCGTTCGCGTCTACGTCCATGATCCTCCTGCGAGCTTCCTCACACACCTCTGCTGGATGCGCAGCCAGGCCTACGTCACTCGATGTGCTGGCGCGCGCTATATACCTACCGCCCGCTGGGTCGCTGGTGGCCCTTAGCGCAGTAGGTTGCCGTATGGCGTTCGCGTCTACGTCCATGATCCTCCTGCGAGCTTCCTCACACACCTCTGCTGGATGCGCAGCCAGGCCTACGTCACTCGATGTGCTGGCGCGCGCTATATACCTACCGCCCGCTGGGTCGCTGGTGGCCCTTAGCGCAGTAGGTTGCCGTATGGCGTTCGCGTCTACGTCCATGATCCTCCTGCGAGCTTCCTCACACACCTCTGCTGGATGCGCAGCCAGGCCTACGTCACTCGATGTGCTGGCGCGCGCTATATACCTACCGCCCGCTGGGTCGCTGGTGGCCCTTAGCGCAGTAGGTTGCCGTATGGCGTTCGCGTCTACGTCCATGATCCTCCTGCGAGCTTCCTCACACACCTCTGCTGGATGCGCAGCCAGGCCTACGTCACTCGATGTGCTGGCGCGCGCTATATACCTACCGCCCGCTGGGTCGCTGGTGGCCCTTAGCGCAGTAGGTTGCCGTATGGCGTTCGCGTCTACGTCCATGATCCTCCTGCGAGCTTCCTCACACACCTCTGCTGGATGCGCAGCCAGGCCTACGTCACTCGATGTGCTGGCGCGCGCTATATACCTACCGCCCGCTGGGTCGCTGGTGGCCCTTAGCGCAGTAGGTTGCCGTATGGCGTTCGCGTCTACGTCCATGATCCTCCTGCGAGCTTCCTCACACACCTCTGCTGGATGCGCAGCCAGGCCTACGTCACTCGATGTGCTGGCGCGCGCTATATACCTACCGCCCGCTGGGTCGCTGGTGGCCCTTAGCGCAGTAGGTTGCCGTATGGCGTTCGCGTCTACGTCCATGATCCTCCTGCGAGCTTCCTCACACACCTCTGCTGGATGCGCAGCCAGGCCTACGTCACTCGATGTGCTGGCGCGCGCTATATACCGCCCGCTGGGTCGCCGCCGGCCTTAGCGCAGTAGGTTGCCGTATCGCTTTCGCGTTTAGCAAGAAGTTGAAAATATGGCAAAGTATGGGAATGAGGACCTCCGAGCCGAGTTCTATCTTCCGGTGGCTTCTGCCATCGATGCCCTCTGCATTAGATTTGATGGCTGAAATGCTTTTTTTAACTTCACGCTTCGATATATAGAGACCTAAAGAAGAAAACAGGTTTTTGGGAATCGTTCTTGGTGTTCTTAGCTCAGGAGACAATAGCAATTCAAATTCAAATTCAAATTCATTTATTTGGTAAAATTATACAGAGTAACAATTACAAGAGAATCGATAACAGCTACTTTTGTGAGCACTGTGTTGCGGCTGTTATCGCCCACCTCCAGGTAGTATACATATAATACTAAATAATAAAATGTTGTACAAGTTTACAAACAAAATTATCGAATATATACAAAACAAAGAAAAATAAGGAGAAAGAAAAAAAGACAATATTACAGCAAAGTTATAGACATCTTGTAGTTTCAGGATGAGTTAATAAGTTTATGGTGTAAGTATATGGGTGGGTGTGAATGGTGAGATATGTGTGTTAAATGTGTGTGTGTGTGTATGTGGCTTTGAGTGTGTAATAACTGCTAGTTTGAGTATTAGGTACTGTTTAATTTAATATGAAATAAGATATTTTTTAAGATATGCATTTAATCAATATAGAAACCTGTGGTTGATTCAACGCCCAGACTTAAGTTTCTCTAGTTATTTGGCCATCTCTATCCAATATTAGTTTAGTAGGCACTGATTCATTCATGATAATTTATCACGGGACCTTTTTTTTTAAATTGTAATTGATTAAATGTAATAGTAATTGCAAATGGTGGTCAAATTTGTACATGTATCTGTCATAGTCAAAGGCAAAATGCGCCATTCTGATACTATTTTTTTTCAACCTATTGTGATAATCTAAGATGTTCACTATTTATAAACATGGCGTCGTGCATGTGAGAAGGAGGAGACGCCAATTTTTTAAGGTAATCGAGACTACACTTACACCTATACTTTTCAGAGTGGGCAAAAATCAGATTAGTTTTTATGAGTCACATAATCCAACAACCACTACATATCACTATCCATAGAAATGATTAAAAAAAAAACAAAAAAATATGTACATACCTATTATCCCCTTCTTTTGTTCAATTAACCAAATAGAAATCCTTTATATTGTTGACCATATTATTGTTGATCATAATTCATAGAAACATTTTACAAAACGCATAGCACTCACAAGCTTTTTTATATTTGGGTCATATTGCATTGGTTATTAAAACAAGTACATACAATTAATCTAATTCTATCTTCCAATTTCAAGCAACGCTCATATTAAACCGTGGGTAAGTAAAAATTTATAGAAACAAAACTGTTACTGACAGATATGATACCCGCTTTCAGAAATAAGTTAACAATTTTAGAGTATGGCCCAATCAAAAGTAGTTAGCGGTTTTATTTTTAATATAGTATTGTTTGATATGGGAGTTATAATTATTATTCTTTTGAAATTCATTTAATTATAACTGTTAAGGTTATTGGATAGATATAGATAAATAAATTATGTATAATAGATTTTAGGGAGTCAGTAATTTATATATATATATATATATATATATATATTTCGTCTGGAGTGTATTATCCTAGTAGATATTTTTATTAGTGTGAGTGCGACATTTTATTTCATCTTTTCTTAAGTTTTCACGATACATACTTTAAATAAAACACTTTTTACCGGATATTATCGCGTATATTTTAGTTAATTTTAAAATTATTTCGACGTTTCGGCGACGTTCGGATTTTATTTCATTTTGTGATATTATTTATTATATTTTTGTTATTTGATTTGTAGCTATTGTATTAGAACTTTTTTTTCCGATTATTTATTTAGGTAATTCCTATTCCTGACTGTCTATGTGACTTGTATTAATAAAGATATAGATAAATATTAAGTTTATTACTTTTTAGGAGTTAGGATTTAATAAATGTCTCGATTTGATGGTAATCTAATTCTAACAGCCAATTATAAATGCGTTTGCGACATTGTTTTGTGTTTAGGGAGTACATATTCAGGATTTTGTTGACTTTGTTATAAAGAGCTGAACTTATGTAGCTATAATGGCGTTGTACTATGGCAAGATGAGCTTTTCCCATTTGGCATACTGCATGTCGACGTCTCCTATCACTGAGTAGATGTGGATCATAGGGGGTAGTCAGATGTTTCCGAATTACGCAGTTGGCTTTAAAAGTTTTCCTTACTGTGAGGTACATTACATGTAGTGTACAATTTTGTCGTCGGGAAAGTAATAGGTTTAGAATACATCACCTTTAATAATGCTCTTTGTGCTCTCTCTAGCCGAAGAATTCGAGTTTTACAAGAGGCACCCCACACGGTAATGCAGTAAGCTATGACGGAGTGTGCCAACGCAAAATATACTAGTTTTAAGATGGGGAGACTAGCGCTACCTCTGAGTTTCCTGAAAACATATATAAGCTTTCTTACGCGTCCAACAATTAAGTTTATGTGGTCCTCCCAGGACATCACACAATCAAGAATAACACCTAAATATTTAATTTTATTGGTACGAGAGATTGTTGCACAGGCACACGATGTTGATTGATCACAGTGGTGGGCAAGTATGCTGTATGAGATATCTGGTTGAGAAGCAGCTATAGGCGAGAAGGTAATGTATTTCGTTTTTTCAAGATTAATAGTAAGAAGATTAGAATTGAGCCATTTCATAACACAGTTTAAGGCCGATTCAGCATGTATTCGCGCTTCACTCCAAGACTTAGCATGGATTAATAACGCAGTGTCATCAGCATATGAAATTATTTGACAGTTTTTAAGTGTCATTTTACAAAGATCATTCATGTAGACAAGGAACAAGGTAGGTCCGAGGACGCTGCCTTGTGGCACTCCATAGCAATGTTCAATCTCATGACTTGTGATGTTATTAAGCGTAATACACTGTGAACGGGTGCTGAGGTAACTTTTAAAAAGGTCCAGTACGGTACCTCGGGCGCCTATTTGTTCCAATTTACTTAGAAGGATGGGAATAGAAACAGTGTCGAAAGCTTTTGAGAGATCTAGAAAGACGCACATCGATTTAA
The DNA here is from genome assembly GCA_923062675.1 of Marasmarcha lunaedactyla. Taxonomy (NCBI): domain Eukaryota; kingdom Metazoa; phylum Arthropoda; class Insecta; order Lepidoptera; family Pterophoridae; genus Marasmarcha; species Marasmarcha lunaedactyla. Next base: position 492,717 of record OV281358.1, read on the forward strand.
ACTTGTTATTTAGATGGTTCATAACTGAATTCGTTAAATCCAAGACAGCATCTTCTGTAGATTTGTTGCACCGAAACCCAAATTGGTTATTTGAATATTCTGAGAAAATTCTGAGAATATTCTCAGAATATTTTGAGAATCCAAAAATCCTAGCAACCTTTTGTTTATAATTTTTTCAAAAATTTTTGAAAGTATTGTCAGTAGTGAGATTGGTCTATAATTCGTGACACTGTTTCTACTCCCATTTTTGTAGATAGGATGCACTAAAGCTTTTTTAAACTCTTTAGGAAACAATCCGTTAGTTAGACATAGGTTATAGATATGACTTAAAATAGGAGTTAGCACATGTTTAGCCGATTTTATCAAGGATGTTGGTACACCATCCCAGCCTACTGCGCAGTTTTTGAGACCCGATATAATGCCATCAATTTCATTACAGTCTGTATTTAGAAAAACCATGGAATTAGAATGGTTACAGGTCAACTTATAGTTGATAGGCGCTGAAGGATAATTTGACAATATTTCAGCCGCCAAATTTTTGCCGAAACTTGCAAAGTATTCGTTGATCAGATTTACCGAATCTATCGGGTTAGAAGCGAGAGACAGAAGTGCATTGGAGGACGTTTGTTTATTTATATCTGAGACACTTTTGATTAATTCCCATGTTTCTTTTTGGATTTTTAGAATGTTTTTGAAATTCGCGTAATTCATATTCTCGTTTAATACTTTTCAATAGGTTATTGCAATAATTTTTATACCTCTTATACGTCAAGTTCATAATTTCATTGTCGGGTTGTAGTTTAGAATTCTTAAAAAGTTTATCTCGCTGACGTATGCACCGTAAAACCCCTGGGGTAACCCATGGTTTGCAAGTTCTCTTTCTGCTAGGAACCGTTATTGTTTTCGTATGGCTATGAACCATATCAGATAGACAGTTAATAAGACAGATAGACAGTTGACAGCCGTTCGGTGTATCACTCGTCCCCTCTAACTCGCTCGCATATTCAATATTGGCGACGATTTACCCGCGTTCGAAAAAAAAAATGTGCTCAATTGGCGTTGTTCCCAGTTTTGATCACAATGTTCAAAGTTGGAAGACCTACAAGAGCAGAATCTCGCAATGGTTTATTGCGAATGAGATAAACGCAGCGAATGATCCCGCGGGCATTAGCTACAGCCTCGCAGCGGACCTTGCACAGCCACAGGAATTACAGGAGGTGCCGTTGGAGGATATCCTGTCACTCCTCGATACCCACTTCACACCGAAGCAAGTTGGGTTCGGCGAGCGTTACAATTTTTATGCCGCCACCCAGCAAGCAACGGAGTCGCCGTCACAATGGGCCGCCAGACTACGTGGGCTCAGCGCTCATTGTGGGTTTACCAACGTGGAGGAAGCTCTTCGCGACCGCTTAATAATGGGAATGCTGCCGGGAGTGGAAAAAGAAAAAATGTACGTCCAGGAGCTGGCCGGGCTAACGTTGGCTCGCGCTGTGGAGACAGCGGAGTCTTTCCGGGGCGCGCGCTCAGCCGCTGCTAGCGCCGCGGCCCCTGTCGACCAACAGCAACTGTACAGAATCGTGCAAAGAGAGAAACAAGTATCTAGGAAAAATACAAAAAGTGATAAAGTGAAGTGTTCAGTGTGTGGGTATACAAATCACAAAACCGTTGAGTGTCGGTTTGCAAATTACATTTGCAAAAAGTGCAATACTAAGGGGCATTTACGCAGAATGTGTAAGAACGTCAATTACATTCAGAGGTGTGCAGTAAATGAGGATGCTCAGGAGGCCGACGATGACGGTAAAGTGTTTAATATTCGTTCATTAAGGGGCGAACCACTAGTTGAGACGGTGTGTTTAAACGGAAAAAACATTGATTTTGAAATTGATAGTGGATCCGCCGTTACGGTAGTTTCGGAGCAAACGTTCAAATGGCATTTTAAAAATTTTCCTTTAATAAAGTCGAATAAAAAAAGTCGAATAAGTCGTTATTCAGATGAAGAGTTAGGTTGTGAGGGGCACGCCAAGATAGCGCTGCGTTGGCGCGGCCGTACGCGGCTACTCGACGTGTACGTAGTGCGGGACGGCGGGCCGCCATTATTAGGCCGTGATTTTATAGCAGAATTTGGGTTACAGTTAGCTCCTGTTAATTATTGCAAACAAACAGATGTTTTCTTAGAGTCGCTCAAGTTACGTTACTCGGACGTGTTTTCCGGCAAATTAGGGCGTTTCAATAAGTACGAGGTTAAACTTAGGTTAAAGGAAAATGCAAAACCTATGTTTTTCAAAGCGCGGCCTATAGCATTCGCCCTTAGAGATAAAGTAAGCAAGGAAATAGATAGGTTGGTCCAGCTGGGGGTGCTACGTCCTGTAGATCAGGCTGAGTACGCTTCGCCCATAGTACCGGTGTTGAAACGAGACGGTTCCGTTCGTATATGTGCAGATTATTCAGTTACAATCAATAAACAGCTAATCGTCGAGCAGTATCCGTTGCCAACGATTAACGAACTTTTTTCAAAATTGTACGGGCGGCAACAGTTTACTAAACTGGATTTATCTATGGCGTATAACCAATTATTTTTAAGTAACGATTCTCAAAAGCTGACTGTGATCAATACACACCGCGGTCTTTTCGCATATACACTATTCGGGTATTCGGGCTGACAAGCGCGCCGGCTATTTTCCAACGGGCGATGGAAAACATCCTTGCAGGGATGAATGGCGTCTTAGTCCTATTGGATGACGTCCTGATAACAGGGAAGGACAATACCGAACACCTGGATAGGCTGCATCAAGTTTTAAATCGCTTACAAGATGCGGGGTTGACTGTACAGGAAGAAAAGTGCGAGTTCTTCAAAAATGAAATTAGTTATTTGGGTTATATAATTAATAAAGAAGGGTTGAAAAAGTCACCCGAAAAAATTAAAGCTATTCTTGATGCACCGATTCCTAAAAACGTCAACGAACTACAGTCATTTTTAGGAGTGGTAAATTACTATCGTAGTTTTGTTCCCGGCGCATCTAGTGTTTTAACCCCGCTGTATGAATTACTAAAAAAGGGTACCAAGTGGTATTGGTCACAGTGGGAAGAGGATGCGTTTAAAAAATTAAACACATTTTAGCCTCAGATCAGGTATTAGCTCACTATAATGCGAATGCTAATATTATTTTAACAGTTGACGCATCACCGCACGGGTTAGGTGCTATTTTATCCCAAATCGATAAAGACGGGTTGGAGGGGACGAGTGATACACCGAACGGCTGTCAACGCACTGACGTTTATTATAACAGTAGTTCGTAACGGGTCGCAGCCCGCCTATTTTTTTCTTGTCTGAGTTTTTGAATTCACTGTATAAAATAACTGGGGCATGGTCGGTAAATAAGGAATCTAAAACTATAGTAACGGAATTTTTGTTGGATTTCAGGAAAACGTGGTCAAGACAATTTTGATTGCGTGTTGGATATTGATGACCGGAAGCATAGCATGAGATGCTGTTAGGTTGAGAGAGTTGTTACTGTTTAGATCGTTGTTCTGCAAGATATTTATGTTCATATCACCAATTAACGCAATTGTTTGAAATTGTCTTAGTGATGTCAGCAAAGAATCCAGACTTTTAATGAAATTTTCGACATTTGCGTAGGCCGGTGACCGATATGCTGCAAGAATAACAGTATTTGCAGATATTTTGATCATCAAGCAATTTGCGTCTAAAACGTTCGCCTCTTCGATAGATACAGGAATACTCTTCTTCGTATAAACAACCACGCCTTCATTTTGATTAGAGTAGTAAGATTTAACAGTATTATAACCAGACAGTGAAGGTAAGTTAGGGCATTTGCTGAGCCAACATTCGGATAGTATCAATATGTCAAAATCAATGTTTATTCTTTCTAGGAGCATTAGAAGATTGCTGAAGTTCGTATCATTTCCAATACTGCGAATATTAACGTGGAAAATTTTTAAAGAATTTTGTAAGTCAGACATATGATTTCGACATTCTTCAGGAGAGCATAATATCGATTTAGAAACTGAAATTGAGTTTAGAGATTTAGCCGATTTAGAGAGAATTGAAACTATGTTGATAGATAAGATTTTTGTAGATTATTGATTTTGTTGCTTGGTTCATTTTCGCAATGAATCGCCAGCGCGCGGGCAGCAGGTTTAGTTACCAAGGCGGGAATGCCATTATCTTGTACGGAGTGACTTATTTGATACGACATAAGTAATCTGTGCCATGAGTTCAGTTGGCTTGGTTTCTAAATTTACGCTGACTGGATTCACCTTTATTAAGAATAGAGTTTAATGTTGGATATGAGTATTGCGTAGAGGAAGATCTGCAATATATATACAAATCCATATATCGGGTTCACGTGCTGGTAAGAGAATAGTATCACTCTGGATCGCAATTTACAAACGATGTGCAAGTTGAAATGAAATGAAATGAAATATTTATTTCTCAACATTGACAATTACTTGTTCTTATTAACGTCAAATAAAACATGACTCTTCCACCAGTTCGAAAAAACCTTCGTGAAGAAGAACTGGCAAGAAACTTCACGGGTATATTTTTTTCAAAATAAATTTACAGAGTCTCTTTATGTCTATACAAAATTATTCTTATTTGCATCTGTTAACTCGGCAAGTCTCCCTCCCCCCAAGTATCCAAACGACGAACACCCTCAAACGGCACCCGTTCACGAGTTAACGCGGGATCCAGCCACCGCCCTCCTCAACCATATTAGAGGGAAGTCACCCGACGCTACCATAAGAAGACGTACTTTAGATATTCGATTAAAAGATTCGTAAGTAAAGAATGACGCTTGACGGGATGACGAGACGAAGAAGACGATGAAGAATGACGGGACGAAGAACTCAACGAACAAACAAACACATTACACATGTTTTGTTACAAATACTAGTACAATCCTGTTAATGAGGGGGTTACACCCAAAGGCTTTTATCATCCAAATAATTAGATAGTTTATAATATGCTTTAGCACACAACTTCTGCTTTATAGTTTCTTTGAATTTGTCAATAGGAAGACCTTGGATATCCTCGGGAACCTTATTATAAAAGCGTATACATTGACCCATGAATGAGTTAGTGACTTTATGTAGCCTACTATTTGCCAGCTGCCAGCATATTTCTTCCTCTTGTGTTAACATTGTGCAGATCTTTTTTCTTTTGAACAAGGTTATGTTCTTTTTTACATACATAAAATTTTCTAAAATATATTGTGAATGGAAAGTAAGAATATTTATTTCCTTAAATTTACTTCTAAGTGACACCCTTGGTCCGAGGTAAATTTTTAATTTTAATTTAAGTTAAGTTCAGGAGGATTAAAAACCAGCATAGATACCAGAATTAGCTAAACTTTTGATGTGTTTCGTAACGATACGAAATACGAAAACGTCATTAGGTAATGTACGGGCCAGCGCGTACTAAACATAAAGTTCCGACAAACAAACCCCGTCCACCCTGTACAGCGGGGCGCATGCGCGGCGGGTGGCTGCTCCCGCGGGCTTTCCTCTGAAGTACCTTTTTATCCCTCGCGTGTATAGTTGTGGCTAACATACCTTGGAGTTAGGTAATGTGACGCTAGGGTTCCCAACGGCGATCTATGTTATATCCAACTTTTAAAGCAGCAGCTAATCAAAAGAATTCCTTAAACTATAAAATAACTCTATGAACTATGACCAAAAACTAATTAAAACTACCACAGTATAAAGGTTTTACGATAATTTTTGTTTACTCTTTCCAGCACTTTCTCTCACACTCACATTTCTAGCTTATGAGGATGAAAACCTTTTACTCAGCTGGCTCTCAAATAACGTAGCTGTTTAATGGACATTACATATCTTTGCTACAAGGCTATAAAGTAAGATTATTAATCGATTGAAGTGAGTGTTTTGCACATTGTAGATTACATATTGACTTATATAAATCATCCCAATGACATGTAAACATTAACTTGTTTATTGATAGAACACACTTAGAACCGATATATGCATGAATTTTGTTAAACTGAAAACAGGAGTTTACAAAGAAATTATTTTCTAATTATTCGGAACATGGCATGGCTTACGCGAGGCGGCTGAAAGTTCTGAATTCCTCTCTCGAAGAAACTAGCAGATGGTGTTGTTGTCATCAAGTTTAGCGTCATGTCTCTCTTGTACAAAGTTTCTTGTGAAAATGTTGAAGTATTATGCGTTTTTGTTATAAATTTTTCGTCTCTTTGTGATGTAGTAGTAGAAAAAATAGAGTTCCTTAGACATACATACCTACTGCGTGCTCGAACTTCAACAAAGCTTGAGTATTGTATGAGCAGACATGGTATCTGTAAGAAACCATTGAGTTTGTAAAACATGTACTGGTCCCTAAGGCCGGCCTTTAACAATCAATTAAACTGCACAAAATTACGAACTGTGCAATGTTTTTGACCATTTAGGGTTAGTTTTGAAGATTGCGCAACGATTGAACAAAAGTTTGAGCAATTTAATTTTTATTGCACTATTCTATTTTATATTTTTATATGAGTGTATATGTTTGCCTTGCCCAGGTTTATTGCGTGATATTATTGATCGTTTGATCTCTAGGGGTAGTTCAATTATATTGCGCCATAAAAATATTATGCAAAGTTATTGTAGGTCTAGGGCCGGCCTAACAGGAATGGATCGAGTTATTAGGTTATTGTGATCAAATGTGATCTGAACTTCTTATTAAAATGCATTTCAGATTCGTACAAATTAACCCTTTCGATTTAACCTTTGTTCTCTTTCTTTCTATAATTTATGCAAACATTGTTTGTTTAATGCGTACTAGTTTCGGCGCTAAGAATACGGTTGTTACTTATTTATTTACAATTTGTTATTGTTTGTCGACAAACCAACTACGGTTACTTGTCTCTAAAACTTTCCTGAAGTAATATTACAAACCGGTTACATTTAGTATCGCAATTATTTTGAACGTAATCATTTGAAAGTGAGAAGGATGCGTAAGTGCGTTTACATTGAATATTTGTGTTATCAGTGAACAAAGAAATAAATAATGCTGAATGGTACCCCGTGTAGAAATATTAGGTCTTTACCTATGAAATTGCCGTTTTTCACGAAATAAATGAAGCGTAATTTTTTTATATATTTTTTATTTCTATTAATCAAAATAATCACCCATGCAATCAATGCATCTTTGCCAACGCATTGGTAGCTTATTGATGCCTTTCTTGAAGAAATCAGCTGGACGGGAGGCAACAAATTCTTCAAAGGCATTTTGTACTGCCTCTCGGGTATTGAATTTTTTTCCCGCCAAGAAGTTATCCAAATTCTGGAAAAAGTAGAAGTCTGTAGACGCAAGGTCTGGTGAGTACGGCGGATGACGCAGAACTTCCAACCCCAACTCTTGTAGCTTGGAGACCGTCTGCTGTGCAGTATGAGGTCGCGCGTTGTCGTGCAGGAGCAGTGGAGCCGAACGATTGACCAAAGCTGGTTGGAGACGTGCGAGCTTCTCCATCATTGTGTTCAGTTCTTCACAGTACACATCTGCAGTAATGCTTGTCCCGTTTGGCAAGAAGCTGTGATGAATTACACCCGCGTTAGACCACCAAACAGTGACCATCACTTTTCTACGGGTAAGTTTTCGTTTAGGGCATTGTTTGGGTGCTGAACCAGGGTCCAACCAACTTGCTGAGCGCTTACGATTGTCAAACAGGATCCATTTCTCGTCACAAGTAACAATGCGGTTCAGAATTCCTTCATTTGTATGCCTGCTGAGCAGTGCAAGGCACGTCTCCACGCGTACTTCGCGCTGGCGGTCATTGAGTTCGTGGGGTACCCATTTGTCAAGCTTTTTTACCTTGCCAATTTGACGCAAATGGACCAATATTGTTTTGATGCTAACGTCGAACGCTGCTGCTAATTCAGCCGTGGATTGAGTTTCATCAGCTTCCACAATTGCCTTTAATTCGTCATTGTCGACCAAAGTTTTCGGACGACCACGGGGTTCATTTTTCAGGTTAAAATTTCCAGAACGGAAGCAGGTAAACCAATAACGGGTGGTGCGTTCGTTTGTAGTGTTCGCTCCGTAAACGTCCTTGATGTTGCGTGCCGCTTGTGCCGCTTTGCTGCCACGACGGTACTCATACTCCATAATTACTCGAATTTTTAACTTATCCATGATGACGAAAAATGTTCGAATGCGTTGAAAACAAACTAACTATTAAACAAATGACGATTTTAGAAAAAGAATTCCATGTTTGTCAAATATAATTAATTTGAAATTAGAATTATCAGTCAAAAAAAAAATATTTTCATTTGAAATGGCCAGTACGGCAAAACGGCAGTTTCATAGGTAAAGACCTATTATACAGATAAAGTCGCAGAAAGCTTCTACATGCATACTTTTACAATTTTAAATTTATTTTTTACATAAATATAACAAAATTCATTGATATTAAATGAAAATAATTTTTCTTAGTTCAGTCAGTTCAGTAACTGATATTGGCGATCAATTTGTCTAGTTTCCACGGTATGCTATGAACATTCCAGATGACCAGCAAACTGATGAACGATGCCAAAAGAAATAATTTGTTTCTCGTTTTAGTGTACTTAAAAATTATGTTTCGGGTTTAAACCAAAAAATCTAATTTATCTGGGGGTCTGACTGGAAACTTTAACAAAAGCCTTCAAAAGTTCGAAAATCCCTTTAAATCACTACAGTTTTATCCTAAGAGAATTAAAATCTTTATTTTAAAACCTAACAGAAAATGTTTCTTAAAACGTAAACATTTTAGCTATAGATATTAGGTTAGATAAAAGTATTGTCCAAACCAGGAGATTACGTATCTCGTAGCTAGTACCTGGCTTGTTATACTCGTACTGCAGCGGCTAGCTAGAAGTACACATACATATAGTCAATGTTACTGCAGAACTGAGCTTGTGGCAGACTGAAGCTCGGAGATGCCGCAGATCTTTTTTTTATTCGAGATGAGAAAAGTATGACTTATTTTTCGACACTAATGAGTAATTACCACTGGGCAACCTTTTCGCCCGATCACCTCAATACTCACCTCCTTTCTGACTGTACAGCCTGCGGTGTGCCGCGAGGTCCATCGTCACTAGGTACCTAAGGCTTCTCGATAGCTAATGAACCTCACACCCGCATGAGAAACTGATTTTTCTTCACAAAATGTTAAATTAATGGACGGTGAATTCTGAGACGACAAAGTTTTAACAACATTACAAGGGTCTCTGCACATGATTTACGTTTGTTCTAGATTTCCACCTGACTGTTCTTGTATGTTTTGGGCTTCACGTAGCGATTGAAATAAACGTTTTCGTACTAAGTATCCTTTAAAATGATATTACAAATACTTACAAATGGCCTACATTTCTGAGAACAAAAATCAAATCTATAACAATAGGTACTTTTTACTTGTTATTGTTTAATCACACTAAACACACACATAAAATGCATTTGCATAAAATTTGTCATGATTACTGCAACGAATCCTAATCAATCGCTTGTAAAGGTAATAAATGGTAAAACATATAAATTCGTTCTTAATATTATATACTTATATTACCATATTACAAGGCTGTCTTGAATTTTAATGTTCATTTCAAAATTTTCGCAATAACTTGTTATATAATTTGTTCAGGATACATAGCGCCTGACAATTTGACAAGCAAGTGTCACTTTTGCGGTACACCTTCACGTCTAAGCGAACTTCACTACGCTTGTGGACTCGCGACTACGACACTACTCTAGAAACAAATAATTATAAAATCATTGTTAAATCAAGCCTACTTCATTAAACTAAGTAATTAAAAGCAGTTTTGGGTCTCATTTATTATCCAGCGTAGTCATAATTACTGGTAGTAGAATCATGACTTCATACATGACTCCCCACCAGTTCGGAGAAACCTTCGCGAAGAACAACTGGAAAGAAACTTCACCGCTGTAATGCTTACCTATGTGTTTGGAATCCTTTTTATTTATTTATTATTTTCCATTTTTCTGTATTTGTGTTGATTACTTTTTGACAAATCGTGTCAACTCAATTTTTTATGACGGCAATGGAGGCTGCCAAGCAAACTAAGCCTGTTACACACGGATTCGTACAAAACTATTGTTAGAAAATATACTTGATTCCTGGCTAATAAGATTAAATTCAAAATTTTAAGTTGCGGTTCCAAAGCAATGCGATCCCGGCCATATAAGCCGATTGCTGACCTTAGAACGGCAGTCTATTTCAAGCCATCCTCCCGATAACATCTCCAGTCTACTGCAAGTAACTCTGCAAGTCCTCGAACTCATGTTCATGCTGAAGCTACCGAACTCCGAAGCTGCCTCATGCTGAAGCTACCGGACGCTGAAGCTGTCTCACGCAGAAGCTACCTGAAGCTGCCTCATGTTGAAAACCCCGACATTGACGCCTGATCCTGCTCCTGCTGCTGACCCTGATGATCCTGTCTACCACCTCCTACTGCCTGCTGATTCAACCTGCTCCTCCTGTTCCTGCTCTCGCTGATCCTGCACGCGCCAGAGTGCCAGTCGGCGCCTGAGCGTCTACCACTGATCCTGCACGCGCCTAAGCGCCTTCACCATGGAAGCCTTCGCGGCGACCCCTCCGACTAATTCATGCCCGTGACAGTTTTTTTGAATAAAAACTTTTATTACGTGACACCGGTAGCATTTTTTCAAAATAAATTTACAATGGCTCTTATGTCTATATAAGATAATTCTTATCTGCATCTGTTCGGCAAGCCTCCCTCCCCAAATACTATCCAAACCGCGAACATCCTCAGACAGCACCAGTTCAAAAGGTTAACGCGGGATCCAGCCATCGCCACCATATTAGAGGGAAGTGGTTGAGAACATTCAAGCTGCTCTTTCTTTCTAACGGACACTAAATCATTGCAAAAATCTCTGCTTTTAAGAATTTTAGAACCTTGAATTGCATAATAGTAGATCCACAAAACATTTTTAGATTTTAGAATCTTACAAACTTATCTTATTTGCATCATTTGTTAGCTCACACCCAGCTGAATGATAAAGCAAGTGAAAAGTCGGCTTGAATTTCCTCTTGGTAATAATCCACCCGAAAGTACTAAATAGCGATGCCCACGAACTGCAACCTAGCGTGGAGTAAACCTTATATTCCACGTTAAAACAGGACGATTTCCTTCATATCAATCCGAGTTAGAAGAGCCAAGATAACTGCGCTGTTCTTGTGATAAAAGAAAACAAAATGAGCACAATTCAGTACGAAGCGTACACCGGGCAGTCACGCTAAATTTATTGGTAAAAATACTTGTTTTTATGTTGATTATATCGCGGACCTGGTTCAGAACTGACAATTCCATTTCTATTGCGATAAATGAATAGCAGTTGTAGAAAAAAATTTTATAAATAGAATCAGGATTTAGTTAGCGGAAATCCGTTGCAATTGTTGTTTGCTACTTCCGCGACGGTTGTGTGTGCAAATTTTTCAAGTGTTTAGTAATACCCGCAACCCCTCTCACTAATGTTTCAAGCAGTGATACTGGCAGACAACTCTACACACACAAAGCTTCCACCAACACGAGTTCTGCCCCAGCCAGGGACGTCCTAATGGCCAGCTCTCCGTCGTATTTATAACTGCGGAGTGGGATAACTCCATACAAATGTAGTAAATTGTAATTTAGTTATTAAGATAGTGATAGTATATAATAATATAGTGAAGTTTCGTTTATTAAGAATTGTGTGTAGTGTTGAGAGATGCAACATTGCTTGTTATTTCAATTAAACTTCTGCGCCTGTCCCGTTGTAAGAAAAGACGCAGACAGTTTACACCTGTGACTGCATATATTTAATTTAAACAAAATTTGTATAATAAATGACATGAGATCAACGATACATACGAATAAATATTATAAAACAAACATGATACTTTCAAGGATTCTACCCCAGGTCACCAATATCATTCACATGGTTGACCTGCTTGCAGTGTTGCTGGCGCTAGAGGTCGCTACCGACACCGCGAATCATTTGCCAGCCGCAACACATTGTTTAGTAAGTAGGCTACCATGTGCCGGTTCCCTTTATTGTTTAACTGACAATAAAAGGAACATGTCATTGTCTAATGAGGCCTAATGTCATGCGCATTAATCGTTACAGTACGATAATCGACTTACTTAAAGAACCACAGCAAAAAATTGCAATAATTAACTACCCCTACTTTCCCGACCTTGACATTTTCTAGAACCAAAACACACGGGAGCCGTGAACTAATTTCTACCATTACAATATTTGTAGATCAATCACGTGACAGCATACCGTCAAGTTTTTTACTTAACTACCCTCTGCCAGCCCTTGCAACCCTTTAGGAATCCCGAGAGATACGCGACTTGAAATTACATCGAAAGAGAAACCTTTCTGACATTTGACTTCTTATCGAGTTTATTTTACCTTCGTAGTATTGGTCAGTAATATGGTATTGTGTGCTTTGGTAAGTTATTTGTATGTACGGTTAAAACGTTTCATTTGCGTTTCGTAATCAACGAACGACCTTCACTTATCAAGCACCTATTTTGTAGTATTGGTCAGTAATATGGTATTGTGTGCTTTGGTAAGTTATTTGTATGTACGGTTAAAACGTTTCATTTGCGTTTCGTAATCAACGAACGACCTTCACTTATCAAGCACCTATTTTGTAGTATTGGTCAGTAATATGGTATTGTGTGCTTTGGTAAGTTATTTGTATGTACGGTTAAAACGTTTCATTTGCGTTTCGTAATCAACGAACGACCTTCACTTATCAAGCACCTATTTTGTAGTATTGGTCAGTAATATGGTATTGTGTGCTTTGGTAAGTTATTTGTATGTACGGTTAAAACGTTTCATTTGCGTTTCGTAATCAACGAACGACCTTCACTTATCAAGCACCTATTTTGTAGTATTGGTCAGTAATATGGTATTGTGTGCTTTGGTAAGTTATTTGTATGTACGGTTAAAACGTTTCATTTGCGTGTCGTAATCAACGAACGACTTTGACTGATCAAGCACCTATTTTTGATAAGTTATCGTTTTCTTGTTTCAGTTACTTGTCTAATAATATATATTTTGGCGAAAGAACTCAACCGTTAAATTAATTGAAAAATTTGTTACAAACTTAAACCTCATGTACGTGTCTACGCCGCGGAAATTAAAGGTTTTGAACGAATATGCCAACTTTTCATCGACACTTAAAATAAAACATTCATAAAAAGTAAGAAAGAGAGAAAAGAAAGAAAGAAAGAATATGTTTATTTGCACAAAAATAATAAAAAGTGTACAAAAAAAAAAGATAAAGATAATAACTAAAAAAAATATATATATACACAAATGGATAAAATAAAAAAAAACTAATAAAAAAAGAACACAAACAGCAACAAAAAGGAAAAAAACACGGAATTAAAAAATATAGTAGACACGAAATCTTTTTATATTAGTACATAAGAAGAAACATAAATATATATTATGGTAAGAAATAATGTAACTTGAAGATGTGTCAAATATTGTGCAAACAGGCTGTAGCTCAACGAATATATTGCTACTAGGAGCAAATCATTGATTTTCAGCTAAAGCCCATTGAGAGTTGCGGTGAGTGCAATAAACTTTTGCTTTTAAATTACAAGATCATATTAATGGCTAAAATAAAAAAGTAAAGAATTAAGTATAAAATAAAACTGGGGACTAGCAAAGAAAACAATACCAAAATCTGTGGTATCGCCACCGGGTCGCGGCGCACCACTACCACCACAGCACACTGCAATAAACCAGGGGCGTGGGTCCGAAGCATCGAACAATATTTAAAATTTGGCATTTCATGCATCTAGGCAATTATTATTGTGATTTGTCTAATGAGCAAATTATGCGCCCGAGTGCTCTTAGCTCTCACATTCACTCATTTCTCTCATTTTCATTTAATTTAATATAACTTAGCGTTTATTAACTAATATAAAATATCCTTAAAGTTCCTTGGTTTATTATCAGCAGCAGCGCGACCTAATACAGTCCATAAATTAGTGCGCAGCTCGTACAGCGTGGCTACAGACGACAACCACACAGTAGGAGTTGTATATTTTCTGTGCCGTATTGTGCTAATAATGGTACAAGATTAAAATCTGTGACCGTACATTATCATTATTTTCTCCACTACATATCTTTAGGAAACTCGTCTCGTGTGGGCCAATTCATTATTACGCCACATAGTTTTCAATAACCAGCTAAATGACAGTTCAGCTTGGGGTTCAATGAACTCCTTTTTTAAGTAGCGGTCATTGTTCAGCGTTTGTCACGATGCATGCACGTGAGTAGTTCATCGAACCCTAGCTTCAATGTAGCAGCAGTTGTCGATACAATTATAACAATTTTTCCTCACGGCACCAGTAACGTAAGCCCCACTTACTGAATCCATATACAGTAACCATCAAAATGGTCACGACAAATGCCCACAGAAGCTGGCTATTTACTAGGGTGGCATCGCTTGATACAAATCGGGAGTAACACCGGGGGTGGCCAAAATTACAGTGACTTTATGGGTCTACATTGTGGGGCAAAAACACTTTATTACAAGAAATATTTATTACAAGCTAGTATAAGTTTTTGTACCAATTGTTCCGTCTTATGTTAATATTTTAATACTTATTAAAATTTAATTTATGCAGTTTATTAATAAGAATCATAATATTCGTACATATGGGAGTACTATATTATAATGTTCATGCCGATTTGTACTTGTGAATTTAATATTTTTCATGTATTTATGTAAAATAAGTACTTTTATTGTAACTTTTCTATTGAATGGTTTTTTACGCTAAAAGTGAACGCAACGCATGTCAGGCGTCGGATGCGCTCTTAAAACACAAACTCTACACATTCTATATGTGTCGTGACACGAACTGTACCTGCGGCGATATCGCGGGTTACATCTTACTAAACAGCGCAATAGCTAATCGGCTTCTGTTGACGCGACAGGAAATTCACGACGCTAATGACTCTTTACAGAGTTGTTGCAACCCTTTCGTGGCGTTGTTAGCTAAGTAATGGCGTTTCACTTGCTTATCTTTGACGTTTTGTTTTCAAATTTACAGCCAGGACCGACATTTGCAAATTTTTAAACTTTTACTTAATGAACAAAATGAATCCTACCTTTAGAAGTTTTGCACCAACGATTTGAATAATTTCTAATTTGCTCTAATAAAATGAAACTGAAAACAATAATGGAAATAATCAAATATTTTTAATAAAAGACATCATTTATAAAATTAAAAAAAATTTCATTTTGGACTACATTCCAATAAACGACCACAAAGTCTGTGTGGTTGAGATTGCTGGACGACTTTCGCAACGCAACCTGTTGTAAATTTGAGTTTCTGGATGAGGCACTTGCCCCAAGCCGTGCCGCCGAGAAAACGACAACTATTTTACATTAAAGCAGTGTACTAAGATGAAGATCCAGTGTCCATAAAAATTATACATACATTCACAGGCGATTGCTGATGAATTCTCACGGCCGGGAGTACTCTGAAATGAAATATTTATTTCTCAACATTGACAATTACTTGTTCTTATTGACGTCAAATAAAATATGACTCTACCACCAGTTCGAAAAATCCCTCGTGAAGAAGAACTGGCGAGAAACTTCACAGGAATATTTTTTTCAAAATAAATTTACAGAATCTCTTTATGTCTATACAAAATTATTCTTATCTGCATCTGTTAGCTCGGCAAGTCTCCCTCCCCCCAAGTATCCAAACGACGAACACCCTCAAACGGCACCCGTTCACGAGTTAACGCGGGATCCAGCCATCGCCCTCCTCAACCATATTAGAGTCACCCGACGCTACCATAAGAATACGTACTTTAGTGACAATGACGCTTTAGATATTCATCGGGGCGAAGAACTCAACGAACCAACAGACACATTACACATGCTTTGTTACAAATACTAGTACAATCCTGTTAATGAGGGGATTATACCCAAGGGCTTTTATCATCCAAATAATCAGATAGTTTATAATATGCACACAACTTCTGCTTTATAGTTTCTTTGAATTTGTCAATAGGAAGACCTTGGATATCCTCAGGAACCTTATTATAAAAGCGTATACATTGACCCATGAATGAGTTAGTGACTTTATGAAGCCTGCTATTATGAGCTGCCAGCATATTTCTTCCTCTTGTGTTAACATTGTGCAGATCTTTTTTTCTTTTGAACAAGGTTATGTTCTTTTTAACATACATTAAATTTTTCAAAATATATTGTGAATAGAAAGTAAGAATATTTATTTCCTTAAATTTACTTCTAAGTGACACCCTTGGACCGAGTTGATAGATTGCGCGAACAGCCCTTTTCTGCAGAATAAATATAGTACCGATGTCGGCAGCACTCCCCCACAACAGAATACCATATGTCATGAGGCTGTGGAAGTAACCAAAATAGACTAATCGAGCAGTTGTTTCATTTGAAATTTTTCTCATTTTTTGAACAGCATAGGTATGCGGCAGAGCCAAGTCTTTTCGCTAAACCATCAACATGCGGTCCCCACTGGAGTTTGGCGTCTAAGGTTATGCTCAGAAATACAGTTGAGTTTACAGGAGTCAGTTCTTGGCTCTTAACTACAATGTTTGTGTTTATCTGTTTGACATTTGGCAATGTAAACTTGACACATTTCGTATTTTTTTTCATTGAGGAGCAAATTATTAGCTGAGAACCAACAGGAGATGCATTTGTTTACTGCTCGATAGACAGTTTCTTGTCTTTTGATTATAAATAAGAAGGAAGTATCGTCAGCAAACAATATGACCTCGCATTGATTCTTAACGACCGATGGCAGATAATTGATATATACTAAAAATAGGAAAGGACCAAGAACTGAGCGCTGGGGCACACCCATTGTCACTGCCGATCCTGATGATTTTTCTCCATTTATTGCAACTTTCTGTTTTCTATTAGAAATATATGATTCAATCAAGGCAAGCGCTTGGTTAATTTTGCCGTAATGGTGCAGTTTCATGAGTAAAGTAGTATGATCCACACAGGCGAACGCCTTGGACAAGTCTCAAAAGACACCAATAGAATCACACGACTCCTCCCAGGCGCTGAATACGTGTTTTATGAGCTCAACACCGGCATTGGTTTTTGAGCGACCCCGCGTGAAACCAAATTGATTAAAATTCATTAAACTATTACAATAAAAATGAGAAAGTAATTGATTTAAAATTAATTTTTCAAAACTCTTACTGAGCGTTGGTAGTATAGATATAGGTCTAAAATTATTAGGGTCAGACGTACTACCTGCTTTAAATATTGGAATGACCTTACTCAATTTCATTAAATCAAGAAATAGACCATTATTATTACCACACTCATTAAATATACTGGCTAAGTGCGTTGAATAATGTTAACAGAAATTCCATCTAAATCGGCAGTATTTTTTACTTTAATGTTTTTAAATGCATTTAAAACTTGTGGAACAGTAACATGTTTAAAGACGTAATCAATATCGCATGAATTTACATTTTCCATTAGCAGTGACTGTGCAAGAGTGGAACATGTATTAATCCTCGAAGTAGTTGACACAGGGATGGCAGTAAAAAAAATTTCTAATGCTTCAGCTACTTCTCTGTCAGTTGACAACAACTTTTAATTTTTACATAAATTAATTTTTAAATTATGTTTGGTGTTTCCTGATATTTCATGCAGTTTTTGAAATGTTAGTACTATATTTAACTTTATTATTAATGTAATTAGATTTAGCTACACTGCATACTCGTTTAAATAATTTTGAATACTTTTTAACATATTCATTGATTGCGCAGTGTCCTGGAGAATGAATGAAATGCGTTTTATTAAATACACACGTTTATTATAGGGTACGCCGCTACAATTCCCTTTGTGTGGGGTCACAATTGATATTATATGGAAAGATTCACACAAATTTAGAATATAAACAAGGCTTTATAGTTTTACGTTAATACTGGTAAAATACATGATAATTAAATAAGTAATGAGTGAACGAGATGGCCTTCAGAGTGTTGTTCGCTGCAGGAACCGCCGAGGAAAGAGGACGAGCGCGTTTTTTTTTTTGCTGCCGAGGCACCCTCGCGGGAGGGAGGTGGAAGATGCGTCATGCATACCGCCCGCAGGAAAATACCGTCTTCTGCGGGGGGTTATGTGGGACTCACCAGAATGGCACCTACCCACTAAAAACCACCTGTTGGCTGTAGTAAAATTTTACCGTTAGCCTTCATCGGAAGCGACACCCGTCGGGACGTTGGGCGCGCTGGCGGAAACCCGCTAGCGGGTCTTCCGCCTGTAGTGAAAGTTGCACTGAAGGTGCTCAAAGGGACATGAGTTGGTGGCCGTTCTGGGCAGCCTCCGGTGAAGCTGGCGCAGAGGTCGGCCGAAGCTTGACTTAGGGATCAATTAATTTAAATGAACCTATAATGAATTGAGAAGGGAACTATGCTCCGCCAGAGCGAGCAGTCGCTCTGTCGGAGAACGTGAAGCCCTAAGTTTACGGGCTAAGACTGCGATTTCACTAACATCGATATTTTTCATAGCGTCGCAGACGATACGCATCTCATCTGCTACGGAGGTTTGAGGAGTGGGTTTGTATGGGCGAGGAGCCGGGATGGGATTGGATGCGGGGCGTAGCCTCCAGTTTTCTGGAGCAGGCCTAGACTGTGTAGGCTTTGCAGCCCGGGGGAACCCGACTACGCAGCGGCGGAAAGTTTTCCTGAGAAAGGGGCGGGGCCTGTTTGGGTGCCGCCCTCTTGGAATTGGAACGCATATAACGGGGTGCACGAGGGCAGCCCCTGTAATTTGAGGTGTGGCCGGACTGGCCACAAAGCACGCAATCGGAAGGAGAGGGAGTTTCAGGAGTGCGATTGCACTCCTTAGTGAAGTGAGGGACCAGGCACTTGACGCACCTACCTGGGCGGAGCGCGGCAGTTGGCCGCCGCGTGCCCGTACAACTGGCACCGATGGCACTGGCACTGGGATGACCGCGGCGATGAGGCGCCTCGATCGAGATCCCAGAGAGGCCGCATATAGTGCTAACCCCTTTCAGGATCTCCCTGGACTTGGGGACGTTGGCGAGAACCACCAAAGCGAGAGGGTGACGCCTCCCGTACTTGCTGTGCATTTTATGCACCGCGAGTGCCGGGAAGCCTTGGGACTGCAGATCCTCCAGGATAGCCTCGTTCGATAATTTGAACGGGACTCCCCTGAGTACCGCTCTGATCTTACGATAAGCATATTGCTTATCGGTGAGGAGCTTTGTTAAAGCACGAAAGTCGTCTATCGACGAGACTAAGATTTTAATAGATTCACCCGAGTTGGCCGCTCGGGTGTAATGGATCTTGTGCTCATTGCACAATGTCGAAACCTCAGTCCATTTACCCTTTTCCCGACGGAAAACGGGTGGTGGGACCTTGGCCTTGACAGTTGGGGCCGGAGCGGGGGTTGAAGGCACCGGGGCAGCTGGCGTTGAAGACGCCGCAGGGGGTGTAGGACACACCGGGATGGGCGTCGAGGGCGCCGGAGCTTGTTTCAAGCGCTTCTTAACAAGTGTAAAAGAGGGAGGCTCAGGGCCAGTTGGGGTGGCGTCCGAGGATGACTCGGTCGCGGGTGCGCGCTTGCGGCACGGAGGGGCGTCTACTTCGCACTCTATGTCACTGGAGGAAGTGGACGCTGGAGGGCCTAAGACCAGAGGGGTCTGGGGAACTGGGGTGGCCTGAGGGGCCATTAAGGGAATTAACGCCATGATATGCGGGATAAGAGAATCCATGAAACGACACTTATCAGCATTTATAGTCATGCCTTCAGCACCGGTACTTTCAAGTAACTTTTTCCTAATCTCATCAGAGCTTAGGGAAGCCATTGCGGAGGGGTTGGGGAGGGACAACAATATATATATATATATATATATATGCCTAGAGATCCTAAATAAAACCTAGCGAACCCTAGCGGCTAACCTCCCTACCAGCGGTAGGGGGGCTGGGGAGAATAAATTAAAACTAACCGTAGTACGCCGAAGGCCGCTACCTATAAACCTAAAAAAAGGGTACGCAGGTAAAGAGTTGACCGCGTTAGGGTCAACCTTTACCGACAAAAAGGACAAATACACACGAAAACACACAGATATGATAAAAATAAATATAAAAGTAGGAGAAAGAAAAAATAAATAAAATAGAGAAATAAAGTAAGAATAAAAGGACTGGTTCAGTACAAATTCGTTGTCACCGTTAAGTATCCTTTGTACTGAGACCAGACTACTTACGCTGGGCACAACACTGCACTCAGCACAAGCACAACACAACTTAGCACAGCACTTTGAAGACTAAGGGGCTTAGTCGCAAAGAAAAATCGCACTTTGATAGCACTTAGAGGGAGTAGAAAAACCTTGAAAACCGTAGCACGGAACCAACACGCTAAACCGTGACGTCAGTAGACTGAGCGCCACGGAATATCGGGAAGGGAACGATCAACGGAGAACTGGGTCTTGCACGTCCGCACCGCGTGGCGATCGGAGCGAGAAAGAACGAGCGCGCCGACGCTCGTGGTTTTATTGAAATGATGCTTGGGGCGCGGGGCGGGCGTGGCGTCCGCGGCGATGGAATGTTCCCGATGAGGAGAAACGGCGTGAACATTCATAAAATGTCTTATTATGATTATAAGTTCTTTCATTGTACAATTCATATAATCTATTTCTACTTCTGCATATTCCCACTGTTGCCCAGTCGCTAAACCTAAATAAATTATTATTTACGCATATTTTCTTTTTTTGTAAAAACAGAGTCATATTCATTTTCAATTATATTATGAATAGAGTTATATTGAGTAATAGGATCTCCACAGTAATCTAATTTAAATGTTTTTTCAAATACATTTTTCCTAAATGTTTCAAGCCGTCTCTCATTCATGGGTATAAAGATAATTTCTCTTTTTAGAGTCTTTTTTTTGGCCCAATATCAAAAGTGGCCAACTGCCCACTATGATCTGATTGTAGTTTATTAATTACTGACTTTGTACATGGCATTAAATATGTAAAAATTTTATCGAGACATGTGGCTGAGGTCGTTGTGATTCGAGTAGGCTCTAAGAAGAGATTTTTTAGGTTGTAACAATTAAAAAGATTCAAGAATCATTTATTTTGAGACGTCTCTACTAATAAATCAATATTAAAATCGCCACAAATAATTATTTCTTTGTTTTTGTTATTTACTCTATGTAAATAACAAAAACAAAAACAAAATAACACAAACAATACCTCATCCATAGTGCTCTCAAATACTTCAAACGGTGAGTATGGGGTCTGTATACACTTATTATAACAATATTCCCTATCTCAATACAGGTTATGTCAACTGATCGCTCCACAGACAGACTTACGATATCAGAGCGTTACGAAGACATAATTTGACACTGTCTGAGCCAGTGTTCTGTGATACATAGTACATTAATATTTTCACAGTTTATGAATAGCTCAATCTGTAATTCCTTACCATCAATGCCCTGCATATTTTGATGGACTATGTTCATAAAATTATTTTTCACATTTTTATTGCTTAAATTACTGCTTAGAATACTGGTGCTAGATGTATTATCTGTTGTCACTAACGTATGTTTAAATTATTCCTAATACTATGTTTTGGAATGTTACATTCCAATGGGTTAAAAGTATAAAGTGACTGCTCAATAGAAGCAGCGGTTGTAGTCTCTCTCCCCTAGGAATGTCGCAGCGACAAGAATGATCAAGGATAAAATTCACTGAGCGGTGATCGCTTGGCGGTCAGAGTAAGCGCCGAGAGACGAATGGCGGTTATTCTACTTTCCTAGCCGTTGGTGTGAGTAATTGTCTCATAAATGATTATTATTATTGTGCACAAGTGCACACTCGCCTTCAGCCCAGCGAAAAAGCTACCGAAACTACAGGCTCGCGTCTCATTGCTTGATAGCTAGTTTAGTTACAGTACAAAAACACGTTTCTTTGTTCTTCTGTGTGACAGATATAATATTTTCGTAGCTATAAAATACCTTTGAGAATATTCCTTTTTATAAAACCATTTTATAAGAAAATAAACTGAAAAATTCCGTAATAAATACCCAACCTGCTGTTCGTTATGTCCACGTCAGCTCTGATTGGTTCTCAGCAAACGTTTCAAGAGCTTTTATCGAATAATTTGAATTCTCTTACTCGTAGAATGCGACTTGAACCTTGTGGAATCCGCATTTCAACCTCACCTTATTATTTCTTCAATACTACCATTTAAATGTGACCTTCGTGTTAACTTACATTTCACAGCTAGTTTACGCTACAATACGTATAATTAAGTAAGCAAATGGTTAGTCTTCGACTCAGTACAAGCGACAAATAGATAGAAGAAAAGACAGTATACTGCCTATCCTTAAACAGTTATCAATTAATTCGTTTGCTATCGAGATAGGCAGAAAGAAATATATGGATCACCTCTCGGAGCGAGCTTTGAGTCTGCTTCTTCTTAAGTTTGAAAATGTCTAGCCTCCGCTGCAGAGTTCCTCGATGCACAACCATTATCTACTTACACATTAAACGTGCTGGGATTGACACAGCTTCGGTCGTAGGCTATAATAATAATAATAATATAAATAATAATAATAATTTATTTCTAAAACCATTGTTGTATTGAACTCTTAGGGCGTTATATTCCCGACGCGTATAGCTGAGCCACAGACTGCACATGTAGAGGGACTGACAATACGCTTTAAGGAGAACAATTTTACCTCCCTCGTACATCGTGCAAATCTGCGGGCAAGCATGTTGTCCCGGACACACAACGCCCTGCGTTCCCTCTCAATGTCCAAGCTGTCTGTTAGATCCTCGGAGATCCAGTGACCCAGATACTTAAAGCTTTTAACTCTGTTCAGAGGCGACCCTGCGAGAGTAACAGGCGGCAGGTTAAGATAGGTTTTATTACCAGCTTTAAAAACCAAGAGTTTGCTTTTGTCATCATTGTATCTGAGTCCGTGGGCCTCCGCATATTTTTCACATATGTGAAGCAGTTTCCTCATGCCTCGGATTGAGGGGCTGAGCAAAACCATGTCGTCAGCGTAACTTAGATTGTTGAGACATATTCCACCTATATGACACCCAACATTGGCTTTGCTGAGCTCCCCAATCAAGCGGTTTACATACAGGTTAAAAAGTCTAGGAGAGCTCAATCCCCCTTGCCTTACTCCGACTTCCAACCCGTATGCATCCGATAGGGATCCTGCCCACCTCACATGATTTGTCTGGTTTTTGTACCAGTAATCAAATACAGTCACTACTTCATCAGCGACCTGGGTATCTAATTTTAGTTTTTGCCATAAAAGCTCATAAGAAACTATATCAAAGGCTTTGGATAGGTCCAGGAAGCAGCGACCACGGGTGTATTGCGTTTGGTGTAATAATGCACAGTATGTTTTAAGGCCAAGACTGCGCTTTCTGTGGATAAGCCCGGCCGAAAGCCGAACTGCGCATCGTGCAATTCTATACGTCCAGCCATGTGCCTGTCCAGAACACTATCCAGAACCTTTGCGATGACAGTCGCTAACGAAATAGGCCTGTAGTTACTTATGTCCGAGGCATCTCCGCTTTTGTTTTTAGGTATAGGTATGACAATAGTTTTTATTATATTATCCGGTAGGTAGCAATGCCCCACACATAACGCGAACAACATGTTAAGAACCCTAGGCAGATGAACGCCAGCGTGCTGCAGATGTTCGATGCTGAGTCCATCGTGGCCAGGTGATTTGCCTCTAACCATACCTTTTATGATACTATCAATCTCTTTAGATGAAAATTTCACTGTCAGATGTTTATTGGTGGCCTCAGCATCGTTCATCCGAGAGCTTTGAAATTGTGAAGACAGAACCCTAAAATGGTCTTTGAACTTATTGGCAATAGCAGTCGGTTCGTGTTCACCAGCTATGGTCGCCGGCAGGCGCGGCCTGGGATTCAAACTATTCGTGGATTTCCAAAACTTTTTAAAGGTTTTCGCTTCGTTGTGTTTAGCTAAGATATCCATTTTTATCTGTGTTTGATTATCTTGACACCACTTTAGCTTACTCTTAAAAAGTTTTCGCGTTTCGTACATTTTGTCATAAAAATGGCCTACCCCAGGTCTACCGTTGGACGTCCACTGTTGGAAGGCACGCCGAGCCTCCCTGTGCGCATCTTTAACATGCATGTTCCAACCGTTGCTATACATTTCGGAAAAAGCTACATAAAGTAACCAAGAAGCATAATTTTTTTATGTGCTATGTTTCGAAGACTAGAAGTGATATTCAATTATATCACGTGACCTGCGGCGCACGCATTGTAGTTATGAGTAGTATTGCCTAGTTCGAGACGCGACAGGATACCTGTTTATTACATTCAATTATATCACGTGACCTGCGGCGCACGCATTGTAGTTATGAGTAGTATTGCCTAGTGCGAGACGCGACAAGATACCTGTTTATTACATTCAATTATATCACGTGACCTGCGGCGTACGCATTGTAGTTATGAGTAGTATTGCCTAGTGCGAGACGCGACAAGATACCTGTTTATTAGATTCAATTATATCACGTGACCTGCGGCGCACGCATTGTAGTTATGAGTAGTATTGCCTAGTGCGAGACGCGACAAGATACCTGTTTATTAGATTCAATTATATCACGTGACCTGCGGCGCACGCATTGTAGTTATGAGTAGTATTGCCTAGTGCGAGACGCGACAAGATACCTGTTTATTACATTCATTATATCACGTGACCTGCGGCGCACGCATCGTAGTTATGAGTAGTAATGCCTAGTGCGAGACGCGACAAGATACCTGTTTATTAGATTCAATTATATCACGTGACCTGCGGCGCACGCATTGTAGTTATGAGTAGTATTGCCTAGTGCGAGACGCGACAAGATACCTGTGTATTACATTCATTATATCACGTGACCTGCGGCGCACGCATTGTAGTTATGAGTAGTATTGCCTAGTGCGAGACGCGACAAGATACCGGTTTATTACATTCATTATATCACGTGACCTGCGGCGCACGCATTGTAGTTATGAGTAGTATTGCCTAGTGCAAGACGCGACAGATACCTGTTTATTACATTCAATTATATCACGTGACCTGCGGCGCACGCATTGTAGTTATGAGTAGTATTGCCTAGTGCGAGACGCGACAAGATATCTGTTTATTACATTCAATTATATCACGTGACCTGCGGCGCACGCATTGTAGTTATGAGTAGTATTGCCTAGTGCGAGACGCGACAAGATACCTGTTTATTACATTCAATTATATCACGTGACCTGCGGCGCACGCATTGTAGTTATGAGTAGTATTGCCTAGTGAGAGACGCGACAAGATACCTGTTTATTAGATTCAATTATATCACGTGACCTGCGGCGCACGCATTGTAGTTATGAGTAGTATTGCCTAGTGTGAGACGCGACAAGATACCTGTTTATTACATTCATTATATCACGTGACCTGCGGCGCACGCATTGTAGTTATGAGTAGTATTGCCTAGTGCGAGACGCGACAAGATACCTGTTTATTACATTCAATTATATCACGTGACCTGCGGCGCACGCATTGTAGTTATGAGTAGTATTGCCTAGTGCGAGACGCGACAAGATACCTGTTTATTAGATTCAATTATATCACGTGACCTGCGGCGTACGCATTGTAGTTATGAGTAGTATTGCCTAGTGCGAGACGCGACAAGATACCTGTTTATTAGATTCAATTATATCACGTGACCTGCGGCGCACGCATTGTAGTTATGAGTAGTATTGCCTAGTGCGAGACGCGACAAGATACCTGTTTATTAGATTCAATTATATCACGTGACCTGCGGCGCACGCATTGTAGTTATGAGTAGTATTGCCTAGTGCGAGACGCGACAAGATACCTGTTTATTACATTCATTATATCACGTGACCTGCGGCGCACGCATTGTAGTTATGAGTAGTATTGCCTAGTGCGAGACGCGACAAGATACCTGTTTATTACATTCAATTATATCACGTGACCTGCGGCGTACGCATTGTAGTTATGAGTAGTATTGCCTAGTGCGAGACGCGACAAGATACCTGTTTATTAGATTCAATTATATCACGTGACCTGCGGCGCACGCATTGTAGTTATGAGTAGTATTGCCTAGTGAGAGACGCGACAAGATACCTGTTTATTACATTTATTATATCACGTGACCTGCGGCGCACGCATTGTAGTTATGAGTAGTAATGCCTAGTGAGAGACGTGACAAGATACTTCTTTATTACTTTCAATTATATAACGTGACCTGCGGCGCACGCATTATAGTTATGAGTAGTATTGCCTAGTGAGAGACGCGACAAGATACCTCTTTATTACATTCAATTATATAACTTGATCTGAGGCGCACGCATTGTAGTTATGAGAAGTATTGCCTAGTGAGAGACGCGACAAGATACCTGTTTATTACATTCAATTATATAACGTGACCTGAGGCGCACGCATTGTAATTATGAGTAGTATTGCCTAGTGAGAGACGCGACAAGATACCTCTTTATTACATTCAATTATATCACGTGACCTGCGGCGCACGCATTGTAGTTATGAGTAGTATTGCCTAGTGAGAGACGCGACAAGATACCTGTTTATTACATTCAATTATATAACGTGACCTGAGGCACACGCATTGTAGTTATGAGTAGTATTGCCTAGTGAGAGACGCGACAAGATACCTGTTTATTACATTCAATTATATAACGTGATCTGAGGCGCACGCATTGTAGTTATGAGTAGTATTGCCTAGTGAGAGACGCGACAAGATACCTGTTTATTACATTCAATTATATAACGTGACCTGAGGCGCACGCATTGTAATTATGAGTAGTATTGCCTAGTGAGAGACGCGACAAGATACCTGTTTATTACATTCAATTATATCACGTGACCTGCGGCGCACGCATTGTAGTTATGAGTAGTATTGCCTAGTGAGAGACGCGACAAGATACCTGTTTATTACATTCAATTATATAACGTTGTGACGGTTGTCTATTTTGACCTCTTTTTGTCAGTAAATTTTATTTTTTTGTTGTTCCCGACGTAATTTTAAACTAGGAATTACGTAGTGTCGGAGAACGGCAATGTTTTGATTTGACAAGTTAGTCACGAAAAATTATCCATCAAAGCAACTTGAATCTATTTATTTATTATTTTCCGGGTTTATTATTCCAAATTACATAGTTAAGATATTTTATTATCGATAATCAAAGTTCTTTTTAAGAAACCTATATTTATTTTTTACGTTCACGAGTGTGCGTAGCCAAAATTGTTGGTAAGGATTCTCATTCATTAAAATTTATTTTATTGTTATTTTTTCTTTTCAGATCAAATTTAATTGTATTAATATTTCTGTTCTTTTTTGTGTGACTATTTTTTATTTCAATTTTGTTTATATTTTTCTGTTTGTATTTACAGGCATTTTTGTATATTTTTAATTTTACCGAAAAAATAAACACAGAAGAGAATTTTGTGTTTTATTGAAACTACGCTATATACTGGCGCCCGAATATTCAAACGTAGTTTATGGAGAAGAAAGGAGAAATTGCAACAGAAGGAACAAAAGGAACAGAAGAATTGCAACATTAAAAATAATTTTTTTATAATTATTATTGAGGTCAGGCATAAAACTTTATTTGTTACCATTTTCAATCATTAACATTCACTATAATATATTTATATATGTATCTACTATAATATATCCACTATAATATATCAAAATACTGCTAAATTATTCAGACATTTAAGTTTCTTTAATTTCTTTCGTTATAATATCCTTGAAGAAATTTTCTGAAGACACAACATTCTATAACCCAGTAATTTCACTATTTAAATAACATTTTCTATTCATTTTCATCACTTGAAAATACGTATATTTTTAAGGCTCTATTCTGCATAACGACTATTAACAAATTTGTTTCACTTTAACATTTTTTTTTTGATTTTGCAATGAATTTTTCACAATTAAATAAACCTGAAATAATTTATGAATTAAAAATCAGAAATATACATTTTTCTTCGACGCAATCTGTAGACGAACTACGATCATTATTATTAAATATTAATGTAGATTCTGAAACAGAAATTTTACAAAATAGCCCTGAAGAATTTTCAGAGAGAGAGAGAATTTTCACGGCGAGCATAAGCCGATTCTTTTTGTCTTATTTTTTTTCTATGCACCTCATTATCGTTTGGCTATACCATTAACATTGACGTTGGTCAAAACTTATAATTAATTATCATCATCGTAGTATTAGGTTAACTTTTTGTGTAATTTATTTAATATTTGCAATTCTAATTTTTTCTTCTCAATTTTTTTTTTTTTTTTCAAGCGGTTTGCAACTTGTAAAATTAAGCCTTCTGCACGAGCGTTTATTAAGGTAACTCGTTAAACTAAACCATACCTATGTGTATTATTTATACACTTGAATCACTTTCCTGTGAGAATTATTTTCATATGTTTATTACATAAATATTTTAATTACTTCACAAAAGACCCTTGGATTTTATTTAAAAGTCAATGTTTCACGACTGGCTATGATTTTCTTTTCTTTCCGGCATATTTATTTCAGTCTTTAACTGAAACTTGTTTATAGTAATCACCGTGCGGGAGTTAGCGACACGTTAAAGAAGCCATAAGCTATTAATATTTTCAGCGGATGGCAACTATTAAAGCCTTTTGCCGTTGCGTTCAACTCTATTGAGTTGACTTATTTAGGATACGATTCCTCATAAGCAACTCTAACTGCATGACGTTTTATTTCCAGTAGTTGGAATAAGACTAGTATGATAGAGAATGTATGTTGTAATTATAATGTACGTTGATGGAGTTGAACGATGTATATTAACATTGTATATTCCAGGAACATGTTAAAAATTCTATCATTCATGAACCATGTAATTTAAGATAATTATTTAGGATTTTTTTTTTTTCTCTCTCTCGTCTGTTTTGTTTTATTTTTCTATTAAATTACTTGTTGATAAGCATTATATCAGTATTATTTTTTTTTTTTTTATAAACAGGATGTTTTTTCAAAAAAATTCTTCTATAGGATGTTAATATTAATTTTCATTTTGCTTTTAATTATTATTTTTTTTTTTTTGATTGTTCTTTCATTTAGCAGATTAAATATTAAAATTCGATATGTATATGCGGTTTATTTTGATTTGGTTTGAATTTGAAATTTTACTAAAAAAAATCTTTCAGATTTTTTTTTTTCCCGGCCCCCGGGGTATTATGACGGTTGTCTATTTTGACCTCTTTTTGTCAGTAAATTTTATTTTTTTGTTGTTCCCGACGTAATTTTAAACTAAGAATTACGTAGTGTCGGAGAACGGCAATGTTTTGATTTGACAAGTTAGTCACGAAAAATTATCCATCAAAGCAACTTGAATCTATTTATTTATTATTTTCCGAGTTTATTATTCCAAATTACATAGTTAAGATATTTTATTATCGATAATCAAAGTTCTTTTTAAGAAACCTATATTTATTTTTTACGTTCACGAGTGTGCGTAGCCAAAATTGTTGGTAAGGATTCTCATTCATTAAAATTTATTTTATTGTTATTTTTTCTTTTCAGATCAAATTTAATTGTATTAATATTTCTGTTCTATTTTGTGTGACTATTTTTTATTTCAATTTTGTTTATATTTTTCTGTTTGTATTTACAGGCATTTTTGTATATTTTTAATTTTACCGAAAAAATAAACACAGAAGAGAATTTTGTGTTTTATTGAAACTACGCTACAACGTGACCTGAGGCGCACGCATTATAGTTATGAGTAGTATTGCCTAGTGAGAGACGCGACAAGATACCTGTTTATTAGATTCAATTATATCACGTGACCTGCGGCGCACGCATTGTAGTTATGAGTAGTATTGCCTAGTGCGAGACGCGACAAGATACCTGTGTATTACATTCATTATATCACGTGACCTGCGGCGCACGCATTATAGTTATGAGTAGTATTGCCTAGTGAGAGACGCGACAAGATACCTCTTTATTACTTTCAATTATATAACGTGACCTGCGGCGCACGCATTATAGTTATGAGTAGTATTGCCTAGTGAGAGACGCGACAAGATACCTCTTTATTACATTCAATTATATAACGTGATCTGAGGCGCACGCATTGTAGTTATGAGTAGTATTGCCTAGTGAGAGACGCGACAAGATACCTGTTTATTACATTCAATTATATCACGTGACCTGCGGCGCACGCATTGTAGTTATGAGTAGTATTGCCTAGTGCGAGACGCGACAAGATACCTGTTTATTACATTCATTATATCACGTGACCTGCGGCGCACGCATTGTAGTTATGAGTAGTATTGCCTAGTGCGAGACGCGACAAGATACCTGTTTATTACATTCAATTATATCACGTGACCTGCGGCGCACGCATTGTAGTTATGAGTAGTATTGCCTAGTGCGAGACGCGACAAGATACCTGTTTATTAGATTCAATTATATCACGTGACCTGCGGCGCACGCATTGTAGTTATGAGTAGTATTGCCTAGTGCGAGACGCGACAAGATACCTGTTTATTACATTCATTATATCACGTGACCTGCGGCGCACGCATTGTAGTTATGAGTAGTATTGCCTAGTGCGAGACGCGACAAGATACCTGTTTATTAGATTCAATTATATCACGTGACCTGAGGCGCACGCATTGTAGTTATGAGTAGTATTGCCTAGTGCGAGACGCGACAAGATACCTGTTTATTACATTCAATTATATCACGTGACCTGCGGCGCACGCATTATAGTTATGAGTAGTATTGCCTAGTGAGAGACGCGACAAGATACCTGTTTATTAGATTCAATTATATC
This sequence comes from Marasmarcha lunaedactyla, assembly GCA_923062675.1. NCBI lineage: Eukaryota > Metazoa > Arthropoda > Insecta > Lepidoptera > Pterophoridae > Marasmarcha > Marasmarcha lunaedactyla. The sequence continues at coordinate 523,651 of OV281358.1, forward strand.
ACGTGACCTGTGGCGCACGCATTGTAGTTATGAGTAGTATTGCCTAGTGCGAGACGCGACAAGATACCTGTTTATTACATTCATTATATCACGTGACCTGCGGCGCACGCATTGTAGTTATGAGTAGTATTGCCTAGTGCGAGACGCGACAAGATACCTGTTTATTACATTCAATTATATCACGTGACCTGCGGCGCACGCATTGTAGTTATGAGTAGTATTGCCTAGTGAGAGACGCGACAAGATACCTGTTTATTACATTCAATTATATAACGTGACCTGAGGCGCACGCATTGTAGTTATGAGTAGTATTGCCTAGTGAGAGACGCGACAAGATACCTGTTTATTACATTCAATTATATCACGTGACCTGCGGCGCACGCATTGTAGTTATGAGTAGTATTGCCTTGTGAGAGACGCGACAAGATACCTGTTTATTAGATTCAATTATATCACGTGACCTGTGGCGCACGCATTGTAGTTATGAGTAGTATTGCCTAGTGCGAGACGCGACAAGATACCTGTTTATTACATTCATTATATCACGTGACCTGCGGCGCACGCATTGTAGTTATGAGTAGTATTGCCTAGTGCGAGACGCGACAAGATACCTGTTTATTACATTCATTATTTCACGTGACCTGCGGCGCACGCATTGTAGTTATGAGTAGTATTGCCTAGTGCGAGACGCGACAAGATACCTGTTTATTACATTCAATTATATCACGTGACCTGCGGCGCACGCATTGTAGTTATGAGTAGTATTGCCTAGTGCGAGACGCGACAAGATACCTATTTATTACATTCATTTATATCACGTGACCTGCGGCGCACGCATTGTAGTTATGAGTCGTATTGCCTAGTGCGAGACGTTACAAGATACCTGTTTATTACATTCATTTATGTCACGTGACCTGCGGCGCACGCATTGTAGTTATGAGTAGTATTGCCTAGTGCGAGACGCGACAAGATACCTATTTATTACATTCATTTATATCACGTGACCTGCGGCACACGCATTGTAGTTATGAGTCGTATTGCCTAGTGCGAGACGTTACAAGATACCTGTTTATTACATTCATTTATGTCACGTGACCTGCGGCGCATGCATTGAAGGTATGAGTAGTATTGCCTAGTGCGAGACGCGACAAGATACCTGTTTATTACATTCAATTATATCACGTGACCTGCGGCGCACGCATTGTAGTTATGAGTAGTATTGCCTAGTGAGAGACGCGACAAGATACCTGTTTATTACATTCAATTATATCACGTGACCTGCGGCGCACGCATTGTAGTTATGAGTAGTATTGCCTAGTGCGAGACGCGACAAGATACCTATTTATTACGTAACATTATATTATTTAGTCGCGACCTAGATACCCCACAGATGGTCAGTGGTTTTGTAGAGGGTTATGGTAACGCCGTAAATATTCCTATCTAGACATTTAATAAAATAAAAAGAAATTTTCGTAAAGCTGTACGATTCGAAAACACTTACTGCCGTTGAAACATCTTTACTCAGGAATTTTGCAACTTACATAGCGACGAGCATGACGTCAATTCACGGAACGGATATCCATTATAATTGCTTTCTTGCAAATGACCAATATTGTCTTGTACTTAATTGCAATTACATAAAGATCAAAAATCTGTCCAATACTGTCAGGTTTATCGATTACAAATAAACAAACGTTCTCTTTACACTACAAAGTATTCAACAAGAATATACGTCAATGGGACTTTATATTTGACTACCTTGAACTTTTTTTTATGCTTTCCATTATATTTCCTTATACGTGTTCCTATGACCTGATATCTATGTGAACACGCGAAGTTGCGCCGGCTTTAGTTTATACTTGTCAAGAGTACCTTCATCCCTTCTGACTTTTATTCCGGATCCAAACCGTAAACTTTACGGCTCGGCGGAGCTGCAGCCATTCATCTGTATTTTTGCTGCCATTACACACATCAGTGCTTGTTATGGGTTTTATTTGTTACTTTCCTAGTTACGACTTTGCGCGGGGAAGGTTACGTTGGAATATGAAAGCGTGATGAGAGAACCAGTATAGGAAGGGATTATAAGTTTTTGATTTTATTCTAGTGGCTTATGTTTGCTGTTGCTTTCCCATGTTAAGATATAGTGTGAGGCGACTATGTAGTATAAATAGGGTAGCCTATTTGAACCAGCATTATATCAACATGAACAAATTTGTGTTACTGCAAAGGGAAAGAAAAGTCAGAGCAAATACCGGAACAAAGATAATGACAGCTAAAGCCTACGTTGGCTGCAAGTCGTAATCAATACCACTCTTTTTAAGTGTTTACATTCTGCCATAACACCATTAGTACCTAATGTGCATTGACACCACTTGCAATGTGAAGCTGCTATCTAGTAAATACAGATGAAGCCTCTACTTTTTTGTTGTAAAAAGTTCTTTTCGTTTCGTTTTTCATAGTCGTAAAATGAATTTTCGGGCAAAATTTCAGAATAATATAGCTCGTTTAATTTAAAAACCAGAATGGATAAGCTAGAATTCAAAAGATGAGTTATTACACACCCGTGTCTTCAGATTTAATCTATCAATAATTAGGAAACAGAATAGGAACAAATCAAAATATTTGATGTCATCGTGGGTGAAGCGCACGCGCGATGAACGTACAGTCTCCTTTTGCTTCATCTTCATCACGATGGCGTGAACACTCCTCAATTTCGGCTTTTAAAGGTAGTTCGTCCGCAGGGAAAATATCCATCGGGAAAAATAACCTTTCGGCACTATTTTGACAACAATGTAAAATACATGAAACATGTAATGAAGTATACAGCTGTACTACGAATGACCTTTAATACCTTATAAGTTTTGCTTTAAAACTCATATGTCACTAAAATTTGACAGCTCCTAAGTTGATACTTATGTCTCTACGACGTGCTTAGCAACGAGAATTGCGTTGCACTAAACATAAGTCAATGCCTAAATGCTTAAGACATTCCTAACTTTAGGACACCGATTTCTCATGTCAACATTAAGCAAGAACTTAAGCATAGGTACCACGTCCTTCAAAAAGTTATGCGAATATAAACACTAGTTAGAGAAATTTTACATTTATTACATTAATAATTTTCATGGAGTCACCTTTTAGAAAAAAAAACATCAAACATCATATCTCCAACGTGAAAATTCCTTTCTCCTTCAGTGTTCGTTGTATATTGAAGAAATCTGAGCTACACAAGTTCCCACAATACTTTATACTATTCTCATTAGTTTTCGAACGGCCCTAATTTGTAATATTGACATTTTCGTTCATTGATTTAAGATTGACATAAATAACCTCGCATTATGCACTATAACTAGCAGCTGCATTATGTATTGGTTAAATAAAATATATCGATTTCAAAATAAATAATATCCACGTTTTGTTTGAAATTTTCATTGAAGAGATATTCAGTTAACCTTCCAAACCCGCGTCAAATTGTGTAAAACCTAAACCCGCGCATGGTCTTACAGACCGAAAATTCAGGAGACAATTTTATCAAAAATATTATTATATAATTAAAATAGATGATATAATAAATGAAATAAGCACAGCATATAAAAAATATATTTTTATTGACTAACAGTCTTTCAATGCAGCTTCTGAAATATAGGAACTTTTTTACGAAAATGTTAACAACAATATTTTTTTTTTTCTAAAAAACAAAAATAAACTGTCAAATCTTAAAGACTATTAGTTGGCAAAGTATAAAATAATATATAATGTTGGGCAAAAGTCTCACTAAAACAAGCAGAGCATACCGTAATAGCCTGTTCCATACAAAAGTAAATTCTGTATACAGCGCAGATGTACCGCGACTTACTGCTCTTCTTTTTGTTCCCCGTTTGGGCAGGAGGCAAAAAATGCATTTCCGCAAACCTCTCGCGCGCGTTACAAGGCATCTGGGACTAGCTCCTAATGAGCACTACCCACTAAAACCCCCTCAATGACTCGTGCAAATGTTTGCCACACAGCCGTCATCGGAGCGACGTCTTACTGCTCTTTTTTGATAGGCAGTACGCACAATGGCCATCTGTACTATTGGCAGCTATTACTGAGGATTCTGGACCATCTTACATACATATTTCGGAAGACTTAGCTTTGTCAGTCTTGGCAAAGAGGAATTGACAACTCGTCTTATAAAAACCCTCCACCTGGCTGTCGTTTTGATCTTCATAGTCAGAATCCGATATATCGTCATCAAACAACAAACTTATTTGATGATCATCCATCTTGTCGTAAATTAAGACCTAAAAATAATAAAAGATAGTGAAATTATGCTAAATAACACAATATGATATCAAAATCAATAAAACAGAAATTATTACTCACACAAAAAGTTTCAACTCTACCCGCGTTGGTAAGTCGATGCTTGCTTTAGGCGTTACCCAAGTCTATGGTTTGTAGAGTCTGGTGCAGACGGGCATGAAACATTTAAAAATGCCCTCGGCCTCTTGCAGGAATTTCTTTGTAATATACAACAGCAGAAGTCTCGCCTAGGATCTATATGCCACGTTGTCTACTGTTAACATTATGTATAAACCAAGCGGTATCAACTCAGATTTTAAAAATTATAGAATAGGTAAATAAAATTTGTTTATTCAGTGAGGTTTATGTGGCCTTGGATCAGTAATAAACTTATTTCGAAGCTAGTTTGAGGAACCAATTACTATTTTATTTTTTGGTTTGTATTTTTATTCTTATGTTTTTAGTAATTAAGTAGACTAGTATTTAACTTTATCATTTAAATAGTCGTATTATAAGTACCGTATTGTATAATATGGGTTATTTTGTTACAAATTTGATGGTACAATATTTATTTCACAGCACCAAAACAGCCGGCAGTGTACAGCGATCGTAAAGTTCATTATTACTATTATTTAGTATATCTATTACTATTTTTTAGATTAATTAATAAATTAACTAAAAAGAAATTATGTCCAGTAAATCCTATCGCAATGCAAGTCAGTGATTATCTTTTTGTAGGTGCCTCATAGGGTATCGTAATCACAATGGATGTCGACGGCAGTTGGCCATGCATGCGTATGGCACCACGATCGAGTTTTGGTTCAGCACTTCAAATGAGCGGGCATTGTCCTCAACAGTCCTGGAGTGCGTGCTCTATTCTAGCTGTTTTATTCAAGTTTTTAAGCTGGCATAGTAACACACATTAAATATTGAAACATTAACATTAAAATGATCTTTGGAGTCATGACATAAAGTCTGGTGAAATTTAAAAGGCCCATAAGGCCATAAATAAACATTCCATTTCGAAACAAAAGATCCATGGAACCACGTTTCCCGGCTTCCATTGTTCATAGCGGCATTTATTTTGTATTTGATACCAGAATCGAACACAGCGACCATCATTATTTCTATTTTCAAAGTATTTGTACATTAAGATAATTCCTTTAATAATTGTTATGAATTCCTTATCTTGACAGCGAAGTATATTTTTAACAGAACCCATTGTTATAATCTGTGATTACACTTTACTAACACCTAGTAGTAAAGTGTGAACACGGATTATATAAAGTTTTTCTGGCACCTAGCAATTTCCTCGTGGTGAAAACATGGAAAACTTGTTATGCTCGCTAGCAAAGTTATTCTGTGTTGCGTTCGTTTGAAATATTTGATTTTTTTAAATATTTTAAATGAGAAAAATATTTTTTTCTTTATTGCTTTTACACTTTATCTCACATTCATATTAAACGTGACTGATAATTACGTGACAGAGGAAACTTAATTTTAAACAGCCACCTTAGCAGTTGAGATACCTCAATAAAATAGGTCGGAAGTGTCCATTACGCGGCACACTTCATTGACTCTGTTCCACGCTACTGTTGGGAAGGAGTTCTGCCTGTAGCTGGTGCTAGCGGTGGGTGTATCCAAGACTGAGTAACGTGTGATGACGCCCGAATCTAGAGAGATAGTTATGTCGAATATCTTGCATCTGTGTTCGAGAAATTTAATCGTTTTAAAAGCTGTATTTTTTTTGAATTTGCTGTACACGGTTAATAAAGATTGTAACTTGGTTCCATATTATGACGAAGCATATTCTGGGTGACTTCGGACAAAGGCACACTAAAGTGTTTTAAAGGTTGCTTATGTTGCTGAAATCAGATAACAATCTCAGAGCGGAACCTAGAGCTCTGGATGCACTTTTAATAATACTATCGACATGTTGATCAAATAAGAGTTTTGAATCAAATACTACTCCTTAGTTGGATTAAGAGTTGATTCTGGATATCTTGAGATTATTAATAGTAAAATAATAATAAAAACCTTTATCCCCTGACCACATTGTTCAAATTCGACTTGTATATTTATATAAACAAAGAAATAATGATAGTGAAGAATGATATTTTGGATCGACTTGTCCGCTCACTGCGCTCCACTCAGCTCCGTGCGGAGCCAACTCTTGCGCTCCACTCAGCTCTGTGCCGAGCCAACTCTTGCGCTCCACTCAGCTCCGTGCGGAGCCAACTCTTGCGCTCCACTCAGCTCTGTGCCGAGCCAACTCTTGCGCTCCACTCAGCTCTGTGCCGTGCTAACTCTTGCGCTCCACTCAGCTCTGTGCCGAGCCAACTCTTGCGCTCCACTCAGCTCCGTGCCGAGCTAACTCTTGCGCTCCACTCAGCTCTGTGCCGACCTAACTCTTGCGCTCCACTCAGCTCCGTGCCGAGCCAACTCTTGCGCTTCACTCAGCTCTGTGCCGACCTAACTCTTGCGCTCCACTCAGCTCTGTGCCGAGCCAACTCTTGCGCTCCACTCAGCTCTGTGCCGAGCCAACTCTTGCGCTCCACTCAGCTCTGTGCCGAGCTAACTCTCTGTCTCTCTGGTAGGTCATCCTCCCATCTTTTTGTTTGACGAATTTTCTTTTTTTCTGTAATACGTAGCTCACCTTTGTTCTTTCTTTTATTTTCAAAGTCGTCTATCTCCCTCGTGACCTTATGTTTCGCATTAATAGTATAGTCAAATGTAATAATTGTTTTTTTTTTTGTAAATGAGTAATTGAAAAAGTTACCTTTTCCAATTGTAATTTAAAAGTCATTTATATACTCAATATGACAGCTAATTTCTTAAAAAATTATGAACGTTGTTGATAAAAATTGTGAAAAAAAACCAGTTACGTACTTAGACGAAACGTGGCTTCATTCCCATTATACCGTGCGTAAATGTTGGCAGAACAATAGTGACGAAACGGTAAAGAAAAATGGGCAACGATGGATTTTAGTACATGCTGGCGGTGGAAATGGTTTTATTGATGGGGCCGAACTTTTATATAAATGTAAAAGTAATACTGGAGACTACCATCATGAGATGGATACAAAAAATTTTACGAAATGGTTAAAAGAAAAGCTTCTCCCAAACTTGCTGCTAGATGGCCTAGTAATAATAGATAATGCGCCCTATCACTCTACACAGTCGGAAAAGGCTCCCGTGAGTTCGTCACTCAAAAATGAGATGCAAATCTGGCTGCGAAAAAACAACATATCGTTTGATGAAAAAATGACAAAACCCGAACTATACCATTTAATAACAATTAACAAGCCTCCAAAAAAATACATTGTTGATGAACTAATGAAAGAAAATGGCCATGAAGTTTTACGTCTGCCACCCTATCATTTTGACCTTAATCCAATAGAGTATATATGGAATTTAGTAAAGCAAAGGGTGGCAGATAAAAACATCATTCAATCAGAAAGAGAAATCGAAAAACTGACAAGGGAGGCTATACAATCAATTACAGTTGCCGACTGGAAAAAAGAAATAAATCACATCGAGAGGTTAGAAACAGAGTATTGGGAGAAAGACCGCCTCCAAGAAATAGAACAAAGACATTTAATAATTTCCCTTGGAGGAGAAGAAACCAGCTCTGAGACCGAAAATGAAGACGAATCTGACAGTATGTCGGGGGTTGACGAAATTCATTATAGTGATGATGATACATACTTTCAATTAATAAATATATATTTTTTAATATTGTTTGTTTAATTTTATTTCTTTCATCTAAGTAGTAATAACTTATAATCTACGCAACAGAAGATAGCACTTTTCCAATAAACTCAAAAAAATATATTATCAGAAAAAACAAAAAAAACCCGAATGCTTAAATACGATTAAAAAGAATATAACAAGGTAAACAAAATTTACGTATATATCATTGCAGCTGGGGGACGGTACAGTTGAAGTTGATAAAAAAATTGTCCCTTACTGTTTTTTCTGTTTAGTTGTATTTAAGCAGTCGGGTTTTTTGTTTTTTCTAACAATATTTTAAACCTTTTAAAGATAGACTTGTCAATATTTTTGTAAATTAAATGTCGCTGTAGTATAAACTATCTACACATAAACTTTATGTTATTAAAATATTGTATTTTTTATTGCATTATAATGTATATATATATATTTAGAAAGGGCTCGTAAAAAGCTTTCGACTGATACCCATATCGAAACAAACAAAAAATCCCCCCACCCCCAATGTTTACTTACAGACGCCATATTGAGATTTTATATATCCTATGTTACTCGCGTAGTAAAGGCAAATCTTATGATACCTCATTTAGTCAAATCCGTCTATCCAATCAGTAGTTATGAGGGAAATACAATCGGGCATACATACATACATACGCGTTAAACACATGACCCTTGGTTTTTTATTTCGCTGAAAAGATACTACCGACCAAACCAACCTTTTTTTGCAATTAGTACCGTCAGCGTTACGTCACAGCGTGAGGTGCACAGTTAGGTCGTACGGGTTATATGTAATAAGTCATTGTGTTCTTTAGTAAACAATATATTTTGAACTGACGATAGATCGGGAATATAATTACTCGGATCTACTTGGATTCCAAACAATTATTATACAGTTGGTGTGTTTGTCTGGTGATTTATTCTTATTATTATTACAATTATTTAAATTAAAATGTCTGCAAGATGACTGCAATGTCTCATAGATCTTAAATCGCCATTGTGTGACTACGACATAATTTAAAGTTTTCCATTTTGTTACAGTTTTTGGTCCGAGCCTTGGACTGGAAATGGCTGCAACTTAGTAAGTCACGTCCACATAACTTATCTACAAAGATACGGAGAACTTGCCAAATTATATACGAGATGCAGCGCATATGAATAGAGTTAGCTGTTTCTGACAGTTTGAATATATCTTGGAGATACTGATAATCTCTTGAATCGCCATAACCACCACGCAACTGAACCGAAAGGGCCGACGAATTGAGCATTCTGAAGAAAAATAGTCCTTGCTGATAAGGATCACAGACCTCAGCCTCAACAGTATTCATGTCTTGCCTGCCTCGTTGTTTTCCTATCACAGACTGTCATCAATCGTTTTTTTAAATAGAAAAACATTCGAGCCTTAAACAAAACTAATATTTATTTGTTCTTATTTTAGTGACATTAGAAGGACTGCCATTAACAGCCATAGTTAATAGAAATATGGAATTTCCCAATCCCGAAGTACCATTATTGTGTTTTGTTTCACCTAAACGGTTTAATTTTAACACCTAAACCAATTGAAATGATAATAGATCTAAGATTTAAAACCCTTAATGTTATTTCAGAGCAAATCAAAACGATGTTTCGTCTCATTAACAATACATTTTAAATTCCTTTGAACAAACTAACCGGACACAGTAATTTTCTGAGAACATTTATAAATTTTTCGGTGACTCTGGTGGAAAAATGCCATTTGATATTTTAAATTATGTGGTAAATTGAAAGTTTTACGAACGAAAATTTGGAGGATGACAATCAAAAATCTGCGATGTTAAAAAATTATCATGATTAGCCTCTCATCAAAAACGATGCCGGCTCCTAAGGCCTGCCTTTAAATAGCCGTTAAAAAATTAACTTTTTTCTCTATCACATAGGACACAAAACACGATTAATACAAACATTGTTTGATGCATGATTCGTAACGTAAAATTACAAAAAAAAAAATTTGCACGTTTTATAGTAGACTTAAAAAAGTATGATTATGTGAGATGAGATTGATGCCGAGGCAGCTTTTTACGCATATCTTAAATATTGTTTTCATCTTCAAACCGTAAAATTGGTTTATCTTATTCAACGCTAATTAACGACCTGGTACTGTGGTACCTGGCACATAAAACTTGATGGTTGTTGTAGGTTGTTACACCTACAGTGTCAGTGCACACATGTGCCTTGCCTGTGTGGGTGATTGCTGAGCAATAAACAGAATGGTAGAGGGATGCATCAAACTACTTGGAGGGACTTAGTCGTCCCAAAAATAAACTCACAAATGTATGCGACTTTTTTTGTGGAAGAATTACCCTTGTTTGTTATTTAAATAAACAAATAAAACATCGTTCCTGGTCTTGCTTCAAATCATTTTAGGAAATAATGTAACCCTCCAACATTGATAAGCATCACGGTTGTTTATAGTTATGAAAAATATAGATTACAGCTCTTGATGCCTATGTAAGTGGCATGCTCAGTGCTACTTTAGTACACGTGAGTTTGCGGAACTCCCCGCACAGTCAACGTATGAACATGACGAGCTGACATAGCAACACGAGTGGGCTGTATATTGCAGCTACGTGTATATTGTCTACAATCAGTTGAGTTGTATTTACGCAATCTCGATGAAGGAAGACAGTCACCAAGTCTAACATTTATTTACCTTTGTTGAAATAAAATATTTTAAATTTGAATTTGAATTATGCCAACGTATTTGTAAACAGAAGCGTTGAATTGGCCCCGCAACGCGCCGTCGTCGTCGCTGCGTGCGCATGGAGCGCTAACAACACTCATTTTTGTGATACAGCGTGGGACGGGCCCACGTGTTCGGCCGGTACATTTGAAATTTCATTGATACCGCCCCGAGCATGTCTGCAACGCGCGCCCTTTAAATGGTGACGTTTTAGAAAATATTTGTGGAAGTATTAAGATACACCCTTCCAGTCCAAAAAAATCCCATCTAATCTGATGGGACTTTTTCACAATTTTGGCTTATACATTAGAAACGCACCAAATATATTACAAACATTTACAATGAAAAAATTGATTTTATTTTAGAAACAACATAACAGTGACTCTTCTGAATAATCATCGCTAGGTCTATATACCTACCTGTAAAGCTTTTGTCGCTGCGTCCTATATTTCAACGAACATTAAAATGTCCAGTGACCCATACACCATCGCCGCTTCCCGCAAACATGGAAACTTAACCAAAAAAAAATTGGGTTTCAAAACAGAAGTATTATCATTTAGGATGGAACAACATGTTCAATGGTGATGGAGTGCTTCTCGGCCAACGGAGTGACAATGTGATAATGGGGAAGAGGGCACTAAAACTTCAAATCACTTATTCTGGGATATTGTTAGTGTAGCTACCTACCTACAGTTCAACGAATTCTTACAACAATTTTTACTTTTAATAACAAGTCACGGAGTCCTGTTAATGTGGGTAGTTGGCAGTGATGGAGGCAGACAACAAGTCACGGAGTCCTGTTAATGTGGGTAGCTGGCAGTGATAGAGACAGACAACAAGTCACGGAGTCCTGTTAATGTGGGTAGCTGGCAGTGATAGAGGCAGACACCAAGTCACGGAGTCCTGTTAATGTGGGTAGTTGGCAGTGATGGAGGCAGACAACAAGTCACGGAGTCCTGTTAATGTGGGTAGCTGGCAGTGATAGAGGCAGACAACAAGTCACGGAGTCCTGTTAATGTGGGTAGTTGGCAGTGATGGAGGCAGACAACAAGTCACGGAGTCCTGTTAATGTGGGTAGTTGGCAGTGATGGAGGCAGACAACAAGTCACGGAGTCCTGTTAATGTGGGTAGCTGGCAGTGATAGAGGCAGACACCAAGTCACGGAGTCCTGTTAATGTGGGTAGTTGGCAGTGATGGAGGCAGACAACAAGTCACGGAGTCCTGTTAATGTGGGTAGCTGGCAGTGATAGAGGCAGACAACAAGTCACGGAGTCCTGTTAATGTGGGTAGTTGGCAGTGATAGAGGCAGACAACAAGTCACGGAGTCCTGTTAATGTGGGTAGTTGGCAGTGATGGAGGCAGACAACAAGTCACGGAGTCCTGTTAATGTGGGTAGCTGGCAGTGATAGAGGCAGACACCAAGTCACGGAGTCCTGTTAATGTGGGTAGTTGGCAGTGATGGAGGCAGACAACAAGTCACGGAGTCCTGTTAATGTGGGTAGTTGGCAGTGATAGAGGCAGACAACAAGTCACGAAGTCCTGTTAATGTGGGTAGCTGGCAGTGATAGAGGCAGACACCAAGTCACGGAGTCCTGTTAATGTGGGTAGTTGGCAGTGATGGAGGCAGACAACAAGTCACGGAGTCCTGTTAATGTGGGTAGCTGGCAGTGATAGAGGCAGACAACAAGTCACGGAGTCCTGTTAATGTGGGTAGTTGGCAGTGATAGAGGCAGACAACAAGTCACGGAGTCCTGTTAATGTGGGTAGTTGGCAGTGATGGAGGCAGACACCAAGTCACGGAGTCCTGTTAATGTGGGTAGTTGGCAGTGATAGAGGCAGACACCAAGTCACGGAGTCCTGTTAATGTGGGTAGTTGGCAGTGATGGAGGCAGACAACAAGTCACGGAGTCTTGTTAATGTGGGTAGTTGGCAGTGATGGAGGCAGACAACAAGACACGGAGTCCTGTTAATGTGGGTAGTTGGCAGTGATGGAGGCAGACAACAAGTCACGGAGTCCTGTTAATGTGGGTAGTTGGCAGTGATGGAGGCAGACAACAAGACACGGAATCCTGTTAATGTGGGTAGTTGGCAGTGATGGAGGCAGACAACAAGTCACGGAGTCCTGTTAATGTGGGTAGTTGGCAGTGATGGAGGCAGACACCAAGTCACGGAGTCCTGTTAATGTGGGTAGTTGGCAGTGATAGAGGCAGACACCAAGTCACGGAGTCCTGTTAATGTGGGTAGTTGGCAGTGATGGAGGCAGACAACAAGTCACGGAGTCCTGTTAATGTGGGTAATTGGAAGTGATGGAGGCAGACGTATTGGACCCGCTTTCTTGTAACTCCATCTTGTGTTGGAACTCGCACGTAACTTACATTTGCAGCAAATATTTTGCAGACATACATTTATGAACTCTTAAAAACTCACTTAACTGTGACACTTCAACATTTCAAATTGAAAAATTACAAATATTGGAAACTCAAGCGTGCCGTCACATTGATATATTCTGTAGTTCATACAGAGAACCTTCACAGCTGCGTTGTCCCGGTAGCCGCGATGTCGTATTCCGGATGCAAGTTTGTGTTCTGTCTGACAGCTGATTGTCGTTTGCCCGCCTCGATATTCAGCAGTCGTATGGTAGATTTTTATACTAGTAGCTGGGTACAAGTTTGGACTTCATTCATTGGCGTTAGAGTTGTGACATTGTAGCAATGTTCGAAAATTACTTATTTTTAGATAAGCAATCTCAAGATGAACGCATCTGTCATTTTTGGCTTAAATAAAAGCTCCTTAACCAGACAGTTGTTAATAATCATTTGACAGCGTTTTATGTCTTGTTTTCAATGCCTTGGAGAACTGTTCAAGTTTAGGAGGATGGATGGGATGAAACACCTAATAATAATAATAATAAATCCCCAGGCAAACACACGAACTTAATGGCCCCAAAGTAAGCAGAGCTTGTGTTATGGATGATCATACAGCGAACTGGGAGGGAACCCAGAATAAACATACATATGTAAATACAAACAACCAAGACCCGAGAACAAACATCTGTGTTCATCACACAAACGGCCAGGACTTGAACCTGGGACCTTCGGCGTATAAGGCAAGGCTACTTACTACTACACCAATCGGTCGTCAAATGTAAGCCTGGGCTCTACCTACGTAGCGAAATCCAAAGTTCTTGTATGATTCGAATTAGTTTTATTTTCCCGGACGTCTACATCGCGTGCGGCGCGGCGCTGGCGCTGGCGTGCGTATTGTTTTCATACATCACTTTGTGATATTTATGTTTGGCGCAACATGCCACCGGCTTTATGGCATTTCTCAGGGAATTGAACAACCGGGGTTAATTCGATGTAAGATGTGGTCTGCGGCGGCATACGCAAGCATTTCCATCGATTGCATTTGTCGGGAGGTGACATTCTGTTTGCTTTTCACATTTTACGGCATAAATGGCTCGAAAAATTATAACAAGAACATGTACAACGCAGTGCTGTTGGACTCGTCTTTATTGTGTGAGAGACACAAATTTTATTTATCCAACTGCATAAAGATTAGTCTGCGGGTCGCAAGAATATCTTTTGAGTGGTATATCATGATGTCGCTGGCACAGTAGTCTTTCATAGCGAATGGTCTGTGATATAAATCACTCTATCAATGGAACGATGGCCATTTGTTGTTAAGTTTTAGTTAGTTTTAACACTGTCGAGATTTTTTATGCTTTGATTCCTGCTTACATTGAGCTTAATAATACAAACAAACAAACTGTACATTTATTTAACTTCACAAACTTCGAATGACAAACTTCTTAATCCTTAAAGCTCCGGTTTTACGTCCACTTTCACACTGTTCTGTATTGTGACATTAACTTTGCATTTTACGAGGTGAACAATCATCGTAGCTTTGCGTGTTCCGCAGGTATCTATTGCGCCTACTTACGACACGCCTGTTCAACCTATACATCTGATTTTGTTAACGCGATTACATAAGATTGAAATAGAATTAAATTCATATCTTAAATGTATTGTCTTTATATGCGAGTTCTGCATTATAATTTATTTTACATTCAGTTGGTTATTTTGGGCTTGTGGAGTTGAATATTGTAGCAGAGTTATTATTATGTTTTATGTTAAACAAAGTTTTACAAAAAAAAGATGGCGGTTGCTTCTTAAGGTCTTTTTGTAGCATCAATTACCAAATACAAAGCAACTCATAGATCGATAGGAGACTGGTGCCTAAACTAGACCTGGGGTCGGTAATTCAGAACGCCAGGACTCCACCCCTATTACAATTTTTTAATTCGGCAGGTTACATAATTAATGAGTGGTACTTATAAGGATAATTTGAGTTGAGTACCAAATCTATAAAAACAGTAAAAACATAAATAACGGAGAAATTAAAAAGTTTTGCTATCATCGGTGTACCTACAGCGTGATGCTTGGCCACTGTGCAAACAGATCGTTCCGTTATTGCGGCTTTTAAGTTAAGTTAAGTCGGTTTATACTTTACAATGCCAGAAATTAATAAATTGATTAATAATGTCACAAAAATTAGAATTCCTGTAAATTACGACAAATACTTCATTCAGTCAGTCACAAATGTCAGTCATTCTTGTTTATTTCGCGTCCCACAATTAGAATTAGATGAAGTTTTAAAACTAAATACATAAAATTAATAAGTATTTTTTTTGTAATGTTAAAGTTTAATAATCAATTATAGTTCCATCAGTTAATGTTAGTAGGAACCATATAAAATCACTAAATACGTAGTGATTCATTTAAATGTCATTCAGGGACCATCGCAAGTCGTTCCGTCTCCATGCAGTCCAGTTTGAGAAGCCATTCTTGAACCGTTCCTTTACATTTCACTTTCGGTAAAAATATATGTTAGCTTTTTTGTTTATAACTTTGTACAAGTATTTACCGAGAAAGCAAAAGAAGCGACTTGAAAATTGCGTTCTTAATGTAGAACCATTGGAGACAGGGACACATCTACGTGTAATATTTTGATGATATTTAAGTAGGACCTGCTGTTTTATTATACAGTTACTACTAGTTACATAGTACACAGAAATTACTATAAAATTCCCACTTACAGCTCAAATTCAAATTCTTATATTTATTTCTCAACAGTGACAATTACTTGTTCTTAGTGACATAAAATAAAACATGATTCTACCACCAGTTCGGAAAAATGTTCGTAAAACTTCACAGGTATAATTTTTTCGAAATCAATTTACAATGTCTCTTTATGTCTTTACAAAATTATTCTTATCTGCATCTGTTAGGTCGGCCGATCACCCTCCCCCAAAAATCCAAACGACGAACACCCTCAAACGGCACCCTTTCTCGAGTAAACGCGGTATCCAGCCATCACCCTCCTCAACCGTATTAGAGGGAAGTGAGCGACCCGTCACTCGACGCTACCATAAGAAGACTCACGACGACAACTCGTTAGCAATACTCATACGCCGGATTCGTACAAATCTCGCTTCGTCCTCGACGAATTGAGATAGCCTCTGTAGGGCTTACGCTGCGGCCGGTTTCGATCGGCTGCAACTAAGTTGGTCTCGCACAGCAACAACAGAGCTGAGCTTACCGCGGTCGATTAAATTCGATAGTGGTTCGCGAGGCTCGGGCTGTTTTTCTGGCTGCGTACTTGACGCTTGGCGCCTGCTACGCAGTCAGAGACTCGCTCTGCGGCCGGCCCCGGCCGGTCGTAACGTAGTCAATCCCGCACTCTGTGCACCCCTCGAATTAAAAATCTCATCTCGGTGAGTGCAGCAACAACAGGGTTGAGCTTACCACGGTCGATTAAATTCGATAGTGGTTCGCAAGACTCGGGCTGTCTTTCTGGATGCGTACTTGACGCTTGACGCCTGTTACGTAGTCAGAGACTCGCTCTGCGGCCGGCTCCGGCCGGTCGTAACGTATTCAATCCCGCACTTTTAGTGCAACCCAACTTCGTAAGGTCTACGGCCGGTTTTTGTTGTCAATTTATTGACAACACACTCCGTAGTAGACTCGCGTTTGATCAGGTGGATACTTAACGGTGACAACTTAGCCTGATAGCGCCATTCCAAGGCCCTTCAGGCCAAGGAGAAACTGGCTGACCCGATCCCATTGCACTTGGGCCTTTCCCAGGGTGACGTCACAGTGCTGTCCGAATTAGGGGCACCACTTCGCGTCGTCCCCAGCCCCCCTACCGCGGGTAGGGAGGTTTAGGTGCTAGGTTTGCTAGGGAACCTAGGCATTTTTATATATTTATATATCATATATCGTAGGACCAAGCCCTCCAATGGACCAGCAAAGCTTGGTAAACTTTGCTAGGTCGATCGCCCAGGCGCTCGTTGCGTCCGGCGCCAGCATATCAGATGACTCAATAACGCAGGCCTTACAGGCAACTATCGCGTCCCCGGCCCCTCAGGCCTCAACCCCGGCCCCTCAGGCCTCCAACGTCCAGACCCCTCTGGTCTACAGCTCTCCCGCGTCTCCCACCTCGTCCGAGATGGACTGCGAATCGGTCACATCCTCTCACGCGTCGCGTCGTAGCGTACTGCTCCCGGGAGCGACTCCGAACCCGCGTCAAATTCAAATTCAAATTCAAATATTTATTTCTCAACATTGACAATTACTTGTTCTTATTGACGTCTGATACGTCGTCAGATGCCGTCACCTTAACCGGCTCTCCTGAGCCCGCGTTTCAACTAGTCGCCAAGTGCTCCAAGAAGCGATCGAAGAAAGCTTCGGTATCATCAATACCCGAGCCCTCCCCGGTGTCTTCAACACCAGCCCCCGCGCCATTAAAATCGCTCGAAGTAACCGCGTCTCCTTCGGTCCCATTGAAGCCAGCGACGCGCTGCGCTCCCGTCCCGCCGAAGCCTCAGCTCCCTCCACCCATCTTTGTCCGCGAAAAAGCGCGATGGACCGTAGTATCAAATCTTTGCAAAGAGCAAAAAATCAATTATCTAAAAGCAACCAACGCAGGCGATTCAATTAAAATCCAGGTCGCGACCATCGACGACTTTCGCGCGTTTACCAGGTTACTCTCGTTAAAACAAATCGCATTTCACACCCACGCCCTCCCGGAGGAGCGTAAGATCCGCGCAGTACTACGGGGCATCCCGTTCGAGCTCGCGAACGAAGAAATCCTCGAGTACCTTAGTCCCAGGGTTTCCCGGCCGAAGCAGTGAACAAGATGCACTCCAACCGCGGTAGGCGTTTTCCTTTAGCTCTAGTTATCCTGTCCAATACTCCCAACTCGAAGGAGATTTTCAGAGAGGCTCGCACAATTTGCGCACTCTCGAACATCTCCGTCGAGCGTGTCAACCCCCGCGGTCACCCTGGGCAGTGCCACCGCTGCCAGCTCTATGGCCACGCAGCGGCTAACTGCTCAGCTCCCTCCAGGTGCGTTAAGTGCCTGGATCCTCATATAACGAAGGAGTGCACTCGCACTCCCGAATCCACTTCCCCCCCATGCCTGTGTGCTTTGCGGCCAGTCCGGCCACACAGCTAACTACAGGGGTTGCCCGCGCGCTCCTCGCTCCACCGCCAAGAGGGCCGCGCCTAAACCGGCGCCACCGCTCACTCCCGCTAACATCCCGCAGCTGCGCAACCGGGGTCCCCCGAAAGCAAAGCCCGTTCAGCCGACGCCCACTCAGGCTCTGTCTTGGAGGCAGCGTCCGGCCGTTCCGCCAGCACCTTCCCGACCCATCCCAGCTCCCGTAGCTTCCGTAGGGCCGCGTCCTGCTCCGTCATCCGCACCTCAGTCGTCGTTGGCTGAGGACATGAAGACCGTGTTCAACGTTATTCAAAACGTCGATATTAACGAAATTTCCGTACTCGCACGCAAACTGCGAGCCGTCCGCTCTCCTCAAGAGCGTTTATTTGTGTTAGCCGAGCATCACTCGCTTCTAAGTTCGTTATAAATTTTATTTTGTATAAATTCGTAAATAAGTAAATTATAATGTCAAGACCCGCAAATCCCGCGTCCGGTCGTATTAAACCCAAGGGCTTATCCCTAGTATCTTTTAACGCTCGTAGCCTTAGCACCAACCTTCCTGAGATTAAACTGTTCCTTCAGAGCCTGAACTGAAAAAGAACCTGACTTATTGCTTCTCCAGGAGACATGGCTCACTCCAAACCGCTCCAGGGGATACGCTATTCCTAAGTACGCGTTTACTCGCAACAATAGGCCCAACTCCGACGGTTTCGGCGGCACCGCTATATATTACAAAAGAGGCTTCCATTGCTGTCCTCTCCCTACCCCTCCTCTCCTCAACATGGAAGCCACTGTGTGTAGATTGGCTATGAGTGGTCATCCGACCATCATCATAGCTTCAGTCTACATACCATGTGGCTCCAGACCAACCCGCAGCGACTTTGAGGCCATTCTCGCCCTCAGCCATTCAGTCATAATGTTTGGAGACTTTAACTCCAAACATACTGACTAGACGTGCCTATCGACCAACACCAGCGGTATCGCTCTCCTCGACATCACTAACTCACTTGACTTAGACGTCATATCCCCCATCACTCCCACTCACTATCCCAACATCCCGACCTACTCTCCTGACATCCTCGAATTTGCAATTATCAAGCGAATCAATCTTGATCTCAGGTGCATCGAACCGCTCGATGACCTAGGGTCCGACCATCGCCCCGTCTCCCTCGTGCTAGGTGCGCTTTACGATAACGTCACATCTCCTAAGACCTTCATCAACTGGAAAAGCTTTAAAAATACGTTAGTTTCAGCCTTAGAGGCCCCGAACTGTCCGCTCGCGATTTCGCCCGACCAATTAGATAGCCCGGTTAAAATAGATTCATTAGTCAACACTCTCACTGATGCTATCAACTCAGTCATCAACGACAACGTAATTATTGCTAAGCAAGGCAAACCCGCGCTTCCCTTAGCCGTTAGCAATTTCATTAAAGCCAAGAACGCGGCTCTCCGGAGAGCCAAGAAATATCCCACGCCCGCATACAGAACAGCTGCGAATCAGCTTCAACGTAAAGTTAGGTCTTGCCTCGCGGAACTCCGAGACACTCAGTTTAACGATCTCATGGAGAATATCTCCCCGTCCCACCAAGTGTATTATCGAATGGCCCGAGCCTTACGCGTAGACACCGCCTCTCATGTTCCTCCTCTCACTCGTCCCGACGGCACTATGCCTTCGAAGTCGAAGAGAAAGCCGAATGCTTCGCCGACAGCATAGCGGCACAATGTTTGCCCAGCACGCAACCCGTGGATCCCTCCCACATCCAGGCGGTGGAGGACGAAGTTCTCCGCAGAGAATCTCTCCCCATCACCGACGATCCCGTCACAGTCTCTAATGATGAAATCTTGCTTCTCATTAGAAATCAAAAGTCCAAAAAGGCTCCGGGTGCGGATGGAATTTCCAACCACGCCCTTAATCACCTGCCCCAGCAGGTGCTTACCTTGTTAGCTATTATCTTCAATGCCTGCTTCGACCATAGCTACTTTCCAAAAGCCTGGAAAGAAGCGACAGTCATAGGCATTCCCAAGCCGGGTAAACCTCTGAATGCCCCGGCTAATCACAGACCCATCAGCCTCCTCAAGGCAATGTCTAAACTTCTCGAAAGAGTCATACTCTCTCGAATGCGGAACCATCTGTGTCCAACGGATGGCGACCCTCTCATTATTCCCCACCAGTTCGGCTTTCGCGCTAAGCACTCCTGCCCTCAGCAAATCCATCGAATCTTCGAGTACATACTCGACGGCTTCTATCCGAAACGAAAGAAAACGCTCGCAGTTTTCTTTGACGTAGCCAAGGCTTTCGACAAAGTCTGGCACAGCGGTCTCGTTTTTAAACTCTATAAAATCGGCTTACCGGTTCGCCTAGTCAGATTAATTGCGTCGTTTCTTAAAGACCGTACGTTTCGATTCAAACATGAAGGCACGCTCTCCGCGCCTCGTCCCATAAAGGCTGGAGTCCCGCAAGGCTCAGTCCTCGCCCCTCTGCTGTACACTGTGTTCACTAACGATATCCCCATCCCACCGAAAGGTGTCGAACTCGCCCTCTTTGCAGACGATACCGCCCTTTACACTAAAGGTCAAGCGATCCCGTATAACATCACCAGACTCCAAAAGGCCGTAAACGCGCTCGGTGTTTGGTTTCAAAAATGGCGTATCGATGTCAACCCAGAAAAGAGTTCTGCTATCAATTCGACCACAAACGTCGTAATCGCTACAACGATCTCCACATTCGAATGTTAGGTATTCCCATCCCCTGGAAGCGCAGTATTAAATACTTAGGCGTCACCTTAGATCAGACGCTTTCTTTCAAGCCACACGTCGATAGAGTAACGAAACTCGCGCGTTTTTACTTAAGCCGCCTATATAGTATGATAGGAAGAAAAAGTAAAATGTCTTTTAGAAATAAACGTACGCTTTATAAGGTCTGCGTTAGACCCGTCATGTCATATGCTTCGCCAGTCTTTGCCCACGCCTGTATAAACTGCAGGTAGTTAAAAATCTCTTCTGCCGCAGGGCCACAAACGCACCTTAGTACGTGCGCAACGCGGACCTGCACAGAGATCTTGAACTACCTACAGTGCAACAGCACCTCAAAACAATCTCAGAATCGTTCTTCAAACGCGCCGAATCCCATCCCAATCATCTTGTTCGAGAATCAGTCTCATATACTGCTCCTGTGTTAGATTCGAAATTCAAAGTCGCTAGACCGAGAAACGCGCACACTGGCGAACCCACGCAGTTAACTTTAGATCTCGAGGCCCTTCAGGCCGCAAATTCTAATTCTAACGTAAATTCTAATTCTAACGTAAATCCGAATTAATGCAATTTTATTTTTAAATTTTTAATGTTTTTAATTATTTACTTTTCATTTTTGAGCACCTTCAGTGCTATGTAAATCCCAGCGGGTGACCCATTAAGGGCCCCGCTAGCGCGGCCTCTTTCTCCAATTGGCCGTCGCTCAGATGAAGGCTGAGTTGCAAAAATGCACGAGCCGACAGGGGGTTTTTTAGTGGGTATGGTTCTGGTAGGCGTCGGGACGAGTCCCACATAACTCCGATCGCGCGCGCGGAGCATGCGTCAGAGCATTTTTTATATCCTCCTGCCATTCCCGTGGAGAGGAACCAAAAAAAAAACAACCTAGGAAGGTGGCTGGTTGTTGTCGGAAGATAACAGCAGTGAAGCCAAGTCAGGGGCCTGTGAGGCTTCCGGAGGCGGCGTGGTCAACTCGGACGCTAGAAGGCTATACAATCACTCATAACAAGTAGACAGTATTGGGAACACCATTGGGCTTACACCATTGCTTCAACTCAGCACGGAAACAAGCCTACACTTTAGAGAAAATAAAAAGCTTTGAGTGTCTAGTCCTGTTTCTTTTGTTTAAACAATGAAGATTTATGTTACTGCATGTATATCTACAGATAGGTTTTGTACGAGTAAATGTTGTATTTTTGTTGGAACACAAAAATTACAAAATGTCTTCACACAAATATTGATTCACTGTTAGTACACGCACATACAGCTACTATTTGTTTAAGGTAGAAAAAGCGAATCAACTCAGTTTTTATTTCAATTGACGTAAGCAAAAGTTTTCAAATTAAAATTCTCTAAACATATATGAGAAATGAATCCATAATCACTGTAATTTTTTTTCAATACAAATAATTTGGATTAAGCTTAAGGCGATTCCCCGACGCAGCGGTTCGTTATAGGCGTCCGCGTAGTGTTTAGACAGATCCCAACGACGCTATTACAAGGATCGCATCCATTTATAAATAGGGCAATACTTCCGAACCAGTGGTAGTTTCAGTATATGACGTCCTAAGACCCTCTCGGTTTCCGGTACGCGTATCGTATGAAGGAGTAGCTGAAGTTCCGGTTAAGTGCAGTCAGCGCTAAACTATCAATTCCGGTGAAATTTAAAAAGCCAACAGGGCCATAAATAAAAAGATGATTACGAAAAAAAGGCATAAGGCGATTCTTATCCGTTGAACAATACAGCATAGTATATATCGAGGGAAAGTGTCAGCGTTTGATTCAAGAGACTGACAAGAGATAGTCTGTTACTTTAATCCACAAGAGCTGCTAACTAGCAGACATGTAAGCTGTGCTTAAACAAATGTGCAAAGTACACCTTTCCCTGGAGACAGCTTACAAATTAGCTTAATTTGATATATACAATGTTAGGCTATAGCTTCCTGAGAAGCTGGGTTACAGCGTAATTTAAGCAGTTTGTAAAATGATGGATTTTGCAGAAGGTTATGAGTTAAAATTTTATAGTGGATTGACCAGCCTTTTACATGAATGAGTATAACATAAGGGCGCTGCATTATTAAGACTTCGAGTCACATGTGGAAGTGTACTTGTAGCAATAGTGTCGACGCGTCGCCAGTTTGATCAGCTAGTCTTTGTGTCGTATTGTGTTGTGTTCATGTTGAAAGGTCGGAAATTGGAAACTTTCAAAATTGCTCTTTGGGCTCTTTCAACGTTAAGGAGAAGAGTTTTAGCTGCTCCGCCCCATGAGGTAATACAGTAATTTAGTATCGACTGACACAATGCAAAGTATACCTGCCTCATAAGTTTAGAGTGCCCTATGCTGCGCAATTTTCTAAAAACAAATATTAACTTGCGTATTCTGTTGCTAACCGCATCTATGTGTAGTCTAAAAGACAGAGTTTCGTCTATAATGACACCTAGGTACTTTATTGTTTTAGTAGCAGTAATGTGAGGACATGAACACGAATGATTGATTTGATCAATACAATAGTGCGCGTATAGGTTAGGGTTTTCTGAAATTGATTTTCGCATAGAAAACTGGATGAGATAAAAGATCAACATCAACAATTTGTAGGCTCAGACTGGGTCATTGCTGTAGTCCTGGTTTTCTGTATAGGATAGGTGTCCAGAACTCCCCACTCTGTGACTGTGGTCTAGAAATTGGTACAGTAAACGACGTCTTTTTCAACAGTCCCCACCATCCCACTTCATTATATGATATCCTTCCACCACATATTTCCAGGCCTACTAATGTAAAAACATTAGTATCTACTCTCAACCCCCAAATTTTGAAATCCCTTACTAATTATATCCTGAAGTATAAAATATACTCGTAAGCACAGTAAATTAATACATGTTGTAGTTTCCACTAAGTTTTTAAGTGAACTAACAGGTTTTGGTTTTTGTTTAGTAAATCTGGTGTGTCCTGCTCTGAGGAACCCATCGTCATTCAATAACCGTGTCTTTTCCAACACCTGACACTGGCAGTAATAGTCTGTCGAGTCGTAACGACGGCTGATTGCCATATATTACAAGAATAGAATAGAATAGAAATAGTATTTAAGTTAAACTTTTATTTCATAAAAAACTTTGGGCCCGCCTTAAATCCCTTTAGAGGCGGAAATCCACAAAATCCTGTCCTAGCAAGCATCTCCTTCTTAAAAGCGGTTCATATGAAATTTTTTTAGATTAGTAGCTATTAGTTGACAGCTTAGTCAATGACCTTTGCCTTTTATATATATATATATATATATATATGTATATATATATATATATATATATATGTATATTGATTATGTGTATTTATTGACAATTATAATAAAGACAATTAAGTTTACACTACTCGTAGTAACCACAAGAGTAACGTCAATTGTTCTTTCTTACTTGCCAACATTACAGAACCAAATTACAATGTAGCCAACTGCGTTTCGCTGAAGCTACCGCCGAGTTGCGTGATTCCCTCGTTAATCAGTACGTGTGCTATAAAAGTACGCCTCGGCGGAGAAGGAATAAAAATGTGATACAATTAGGTTTCTGTAGCTAGAGTGTTGCAAGAAAAGGTAGCTCGGAATTAGGGCTCTCATTGGAACACGCTTTGAAGTGCGGAGTAAAGGTCTGTGGGCTTAAAAAGATTCGATGAGCAAAAGAAATGTATGAACGAAATAATTTTAAGAAATGTGTCTGAATATCTATTCTAGGAAATATGAGGAGTAACGGAAATCTACAGTCAGTAACATATTATCCATTAAGAAAAGTCTTCATGACGTAAAGGGGTATTAATCTTTTGTCCCAGGTGCCGTCCGCCATTTTGTCGACCACTCATGAAACCTTGATAAAAATCTCGATAAGCGTCACGTTTGCGAGTTCTATCTGTAATGAAAGCGTCATAGATGAACACGTGGCGCCACAGGAGTTTTTTTGCTATTGTTTTTAATAAGAAGCTGTGTCTATTTTGTAATACTTAACAAGAAATCTACGATCCCTCCTTCTACAACACACAATGCATATTTTAACGAAGAAGCGTCGTTCAGCTGAAGTCTTGTCCAAACAGGTGCAGGTGCGGATACTGATATTGGCTTCAACAGTGAAGTTATACAGAAACCTGCACAGCAATGGAAACCCCTATGTTGGTTTATTTAAATTTAATTTCTTTAGGGGTCGGTTCAGGTTTTAAGATACTTCAAAAAAGTAGAGACCTTGACTCTTAGATCAAATAGTGTTTCTTTTCATAAACACTTGTTTGTTTAATTAAAGCCTCTTACCTAAAAATATAGCGCGGCGAGTCTTCGTTGATATTAGTAGCGTGCCGACGTTATGCTGGCTTTTAAAACTAATTCTATACACATTACTTCAAGTTTATAAAAATATTCTTTGTTTTTGTTAACACTTTGGTACCTATAAAGTTATCTCGCTTCAGGTATACAAATACGGTAGAAAAGTAAGCAGAAGCTGCTCTCGCGCTGGGAACTAAAGTCGCTGCGTTTTCAACAAGTGCTGCTTGAATATTCTGAATAAGATAATGATTTGTGTTGCCATTAGACTGTTCACTGCGCATGCGCACCAAACTTGTAAGTGGTGATAGTTATTGTTTTTCTGACTTACTAACAGAAAAGCAAACTTTGATTTTATAGTAACGAATTAAGAAACCAATAAATAATTTCAGATTAAATAATGTCGGCTGAGTCAAATGAGTATTGTCATAGTAAATAGCTCAGTTACACACCCTGTCGAAATTCCTCATTCGTCCGACATAGACGTCCCTCAAGTAGTCTACGCGTACGTAGCTCCATCAAGTGCGGTTCCCATTCAATTCAGATTTATCAGTAAATTTTTTACATAATTTAATTACCTGCATAAACTATTGTAAGTTATCCAACTTCACTGCGTATTCATGAATAACAGCCAACACAGAAACCAATTTCGTGAGTGGCTTACAAGAAGCCAGTTGACCTCGGCATGTATCATTCTGAATCCGTTATTTCCAAAAAATTACATTTGATCAATTTAAAAATATATTATAACCTCTGATTGAGGCATCTCTTAAATATTTATCTCTAACTTCGGTCACGTAACCTAAATAAAATTGACTAAGTAATTTCCTAACCAACATTGATGAACTCTTGCCGTAAGGTCGGAAAACGTGATTCCCCGACGATAAAGGTTTCCAACACTCCTTCTATTTCCCGAGTAATTTTAATCTGATGTTCCTAATTCACATTTAAAATTGCGAAAATAAAAAAGTGTCATATACTTTTTTATGTACAGTTTTTGGAGAAAAGTAAAAGTTTGGAACGATCATGCAACGAATGCCTCTAATGCCTCTAATTATGCCCAAACTTTAGGTCTGAGCGCGGTGGCGCCCCACAATGGCACGTGGATCAAATGCATTCATTAATTTACTTACTCTTCCATGGTGCTGTGAACGCTACGGACCGCCGCGCCGGCTGAAATCTTCGCGCCGTTGTTTAGATTTAGTGTTGTGATTGCTTTGGGAATGCGATGTGTTTCTTGCAAAGTATGCTTGTAGGAAGGCTTATCTGCTAAATTTTTTTTTGTAGTACATGTCTATGGATCGTACAGTCGATCCGAAAAAGAAGTTTTAATTGGAAGTATAGAAGCATGTAGATAAGGGAATAAGAAACACATCCATGTGTGTCCATCCGTTATCTCGCACACGTAAACAATCGTTCTTGGATATCCTTAAGTTGTATTGTAGCTATCTTTAAGGTAGACCATAAATTCTTAACGTTGTAAACGACTAGGTGCACTGGCAGTAAATTTAACCATACCATCTTTGAGATAACCCAAAAATTAAGAAACGTAAAATAGCTCACTTCCCTGTAATATGGTTGAGGAGGGCGATGGCTGGATCCCGCGTTAACTCCTGAACGGGTGCCGTTTGAGGGTGTTCGTCGTTTGGATAATTGGGGAGAGGGAGACTTGCCTAGCTGACAGATGCAGATAAGAATAATTTTGTATAGCCATAAAGAGACTGTGTAAATTTATTTTGAAAAAAATATACCCGTGAAGTTTCTTGCCAGTTCTTCTTCACGAAGGTTTTTTCGAACTGGTGGTGGAGTCACGTTTTATTTGACGTCAATAAAAATAAGTAATTGTTAATGTTGAGAAATAAACATTTCATTTCAGTAGGTAAACTTTTATAATGAATATTTGAGATGTTCTTAGTTTTAAAACTGCAAACGCTTGCCTTGTATTATAATATCGAAAATGTATTTGAAAATAAATCTATTAAATACTGAATGTTAAATCATATTCTAATAAACGTGAAAATGTGCTACTCGTACGTATAAACAAAATCAAATAATATGTTTAAAACGTAATAAAGTCAATAAAATTCCCTCAGTGAGAACAATTTGAAATTAAACTTTCCTCCACTCTCGAACAGACGAGTCTCAAATAGTCGTACTCACGGCACCGATGGGGTTCGTGCTGGGCGACCCCAGCCGACGGGCGGTGGCCGCGGTGACAGTGGCCCGCGACGTGAGAACGGCAGTTGTGTAGGATGACTGCTCTGTTTCATCGACACACTGCTGGAGAGATCGAGGGGTTGAAGTTGTGGAGAAACAAAGAAGATTTTTCGAACCATATTTTTTATTGTGCGCATTTACAGAGAAAAGTGCAGATATTAACAGTTAAAAGTAACGGGACAGTACCATCAAAAATATTGTATTTACGTTATCTTACATTATTTTAGGCTTGTCGATGTGAAGTCATTTTGGCAAATATTCAAGTTAGTAACTAAATTCATAAGAAAACATTGTTATTTACAAAAAGATCAACAATAACTCAGCGCACAAACCTCTTTAACTCTTCAGCCTTAACATGCAGTTGTACGGGCGTTTAAAATGATATTATAACTTTACCTGCAAGACCTATTACGAAAGCTAAGAAACTTAAAGACAACATTTGGGAGCTGTGTGTCGCGCCCACCAAGGAGGCACGATCCGAGGCAGAAAGCCCATTTCAAGCGAAAAGATCTTTTGTTCGGAACAATTTGATGTCTCGCTTTATAGTTACCCAAGTTTGGTTTCTACAACATCGACAAATTTATGAAAGAATACTGAGGCAGAAAATTGAGAAAGTTTTAAGACTTTTGATGTAATACAAACTTTAGACATGAAATGGCGGGTGTGCCTACCTTGAAAGCACCTTAAGCTGAGCTTGTTTTGTTCCTTTTCTATTCACTGGTGCCTGACAAGAATTTCTTGTCCCTAAATTATTATTACTAATTTCTAAACTAAATTTAAGGCTTTTAGGGCTAAAATGTACAAGGAGCATTTTAGTTATAAACCTGAGTCAAATTAAAGCAAGTCTGTCAATTAAAGAAACAAAATGCAAAATTTATTGCGAAAATTGATTTGTAAAACTTCGTACGTTAACAGCAATAAATGTACAAAAGAATATTAATAATCTAGTCTAGCTGCAGCGAGCGTTGTTATAAAAACAGCAGCTTTCTTTCCATTAAAGCGCAAAGCTTCAAAACATTCACTTAATTGTGGGCCCTTTCCCCTTTTAATTTATTATTAATGTAAATAGATATAGCTACACTATATAAACGCTTAAATAATGTTGAATACTTAACATGTTCATAAAATGTCTTATGATTATAAGTTCTCTCATTGTACAATTCATATAGTCTATTTCTACTTTTGCGTACCTCCACTGTTGCCCAGGCACTGAACATAAATAAAAAAGGGATTACATTATCATAAAGTAATATCTCATCGATTTCCCGCCATATTATTAAAATTGCGTCTTGGACCCGAAGCTATGCGGCTGACGTGTAGAATAAAAACCACATTCACAACGGACGCCATTTTGAAATGGGTTGGACATAAAAATAGTACGATAGTATAAGTTTGTTCTTCCGCGTGGATCCGAATTAAAACATTTTTGAGCTATGTATAATGGCGAGGATCATTAAAGTAGATGAAAAATAAAATACATAGTATAGGGCAATATACTTTTATCTTTGCAGAAAATTAGTTTCTTCAAAACGGGTATCCCTGATACAGAATGGGACTAATCTCAGTGGTGAAATAGTTGAGCGTTACTCCTCAATAAATGAGCGTTGGTACATCGCAAAGTCAGAACCGCTAATCATAATAAGTAGGCGTTTAGTCGACATTTAGTTCAATGGACAATTAAGTAATATCTTGCTATAATGCACTGCCCAACAGTAGTTCTAGTTAATTTATAATTTATGAATTTCACGGTTGCCTGGAAGAGATTACTCTTTTAGTGATAAGGCCGCCCACACTGTCATTATTTTTGTAGTTTTAATCTAAGTGTATTTTAATTTTGAAACTGGTTTGGCAATTAAGTGTATTATTATGTATGTTGGCACTCTTGCAGTGTGGGCTGATGGTTTCAATTATAATAGTAATTTTATGAAGGATCGATTAGTTGCCCATCTGATAACCTTTTTAACGAAAAGTTTTATCGTTTTATAAGCAAAAACATTTCTTATTATTGTTCAAACATTGTATTTTTTGATTCTTCTCACACATTATACGTTGATGAGTTTTGTAGCCATTTTTCTGTATTAGTTATAAGTTGTAAAACATATTTGCATCAATAGATAAATGTAATTGAAGCGATCTTCTGTCGCTGACTGGACGCAACTCGACGTCTTCCATTTGCCAGATGAGTGCCCTTCCTGATGACAGATCATGATTGTTTCCCGCAGAAGGTTCGTACCTGTTTGACTGCTGATGCAAAATGACGGAGGTGAAGTATAAGAAAGTTTACTGTGTGGACATCTTTTGCTGTCGAAGTGAGATGGAAGGAATAATCAGACGTCTTCAATGAAATCCATTCTGTCTACTTTTTCATTAATTTACGTAATTTATTCGCTGTACGTTCGGTGTAATATTTAAAAAAAGATTTATTGCAATTAATGAACTATAAAACGGGCGAATTACGATACTACTGTCTTTTATTACCAGATAATACTAGCTAGCAACCTCGCATGTATGTTTATGTGTTCGACTTCCGTCGATCAGCAGGAAACCAGCTATGGTTCAAACAACTTCGATTACAACTTGAAACAATAAAACTCTAACAGCACCACAAATTAGATTCCTTTTTTTACGGGCTCTCATTTCCTGTGTAGATGCAATTTACCTGTCGGAAAAATATTCTCTCCACTCCACATCGGTCTCTCCTTGTTGAAGTTAACAGGCGCCTCTTATACCATCAAGGGGAACGAAATACAAGATTATACTTTACAACAGCCTAATGCTGCTACGAGAAAAATTTCCAAGCGTTTAACTCTAAGCATTTCGACCCGAAATGTATAACCATTTTTAAGTCAAATATATACTTCCATACAAGCCAGTCTTGGCATGTAAACAAAATTTGCATTTAGTATTTTGTGGCGTAGAATTTTTGGCAGAACGCGAATGCTTGCGAAGAGCTAAACATCGGTCGAAGCCAAATACTCGAATAGGGCTTTGTGCTATAACTTGTACCCTATAATAATGTTGTGTGAAGACGTATTGTATGCTACAACGTATAAATCGATTTGATGATTTCAAAAAAATGCGAAATAATTTTTTTTTCCTTCAAAATAATGAGTGGTAGCCATTATTAGCGGTAGCCATTAGCTTTAGTACCACTGTGTGTATTAAAATTAATAATAACATTATAAATCCCCAGACAAACACTAACTGTATGGATACAAAGTGTACCATACAGCGAACTGGGGATCCAGAATTGTATCAAATATTAAAAATCATCAATCATCTGTGTTCATCAAACAAATGAATGCCAGACCAGGACTCAAACCTCCGGCTATTACTCACTAAGCCACTCGGTCATGGGTGTCGTGTTTTGCAAACAATATGTGAATGCCGCCATATTACACACCACAATAGCCTTAATAACTGCCGGCAATGACAGTCGGTCACGCTCGCCACCGCAGGTTGGGCGATTTACTTTACAACCTCAGGGGCCAAATTTCTTCGGTATGTGGATTTTCGATGTTTGTTGACACTTAGAAGATTCGGTCTTATGTTCTTACGTGGTATAATCATATAAATTATTAGGAAATACGATCGGCCGGAATCTCAAAATCGAGTAGCCAGCAACTTAGCCGTTACGCCACTGCAGCGCTTGAAGGTCGCAACCCGTGGTGTACAGCAAATTTACCCTGGAATGTAATGCAGTAAAAAAATGTAATCAACAGTAAACCAACACAATTAAACTGTGATCACATTAAAAACGAACACCATGCTGCAAGGGAAATATTTTCTTTTAATTATCTCACTCAATTCATGGATTATCAATTAATGGAAATTAGCAAATATTTAATTAATCATTCACGCGGATCGTTATCAGTTTATTCACAGATTTAAACTCGAGCGTGTACGGGTACAACGCGACTCGCCGCAGTGGAATCCGACACAATGACTTACACGTCATTTATTGCATTTGGGGGCATCATTTGAATGGTAGGACAGGTAGCAGACACCAAAAGGTAGCTCAGAACTTCTACTATGAATTAATAAGATAAATAAAATGTTCTGAAGTAGTTCTGTAACAAAAAATATGGTTTTCTCTATTTCGAAAATGTAGCAAATGAAAATGTTATTCCAGCAGGCAAATATTTAATAAGAATGTAATAATTGTTACACTTTAAGATAAAATCTACAACATTTTTATTTAATACATATTTCAATTTATATTTCTCTCAAAAAATCTAAATCAAATTCAGTCTGTTATTATTTATATATATAACTAAGACCAATACCGCATGTCATTTGTAATGAATTAATTAAAATTAACGCTAGCATTTCATTTCATTATTTAGTACACAAGTTTATGGACCACAATTTATTCTCAGTTAAAACTTACGAATTGATCTGACCCTCGTCACCCCACGTTTGAAGCCAGTATAACTAAGTCTGTATCTTGTCACGATTATTCCATAAATAAATCTATTATGTATCAGAATGTTCAGATACAATTTGTATTTATACTTGAGATGGTACCGGTGTGATTCATAGTACTATTGGCACCATGTTTATTTTGCTGTCGCTGTTTCACATATTTACGTGCTTATCATAAAATGATGTGGAAGTAACCGAAGCTCACGCCCAGCGAGCTGCAGCGACCGGCTGCAATGCTCGCGCCATCGCTCCAGCGTTGTGTTTACTGGCGTCGAACTCCAGGGAAGAAAACTACATGCTGGATATTTAGTTTAGTTGTAATTTGTACTTGGTTTTTGTTGGAGAATTAAGTTTTAAGAAAACTGATGGCTTTGTTAGATTACAAATCGTACTACAATACACTTTTGAATACTATTTCATTTTAGTGTACCTACTATAATTAAGTGAATACGCACATATGTTTTTTCTATGTAATTTATCGATTTTAATGTCTTTTTCATAGACAACAATACACATGCAGAGTTTTTTCATTCTTTCTAATAATATAACAGTGTTCGGGTGCGATTTGTTCACGTGTAATGAGAACACTACCAAAGTAGTGGGTGCCTCTGGCATAGGACCCCCTTAGACACATTTAGTGTCGTTTTAACCGGGGAAAACTTCTGGCAATGCCATTGCTCATAACGCAACACATCGTGGTTAGCTCTGGAATGACGTTCTATTTAAAAACTACCAAATATATTGACCCGAGCTACAAAACATTAAAACTAACCCCTCGCCTACCTTACTGATCTCAAAAGATCTATATGAATTTTTAAAATTTAGAATAAAAAGTTCATTATAAAATTTAAAAAGGATCGCTGCAATCTGGGAAGTTAAATAATAAGTTACAGTGCTCCGCCTCTTTCGTAGTTATAAATTATTTTCGCAAAAAATATATTCAAATTTAAAATTCATTTATTTGCTTTGTACATGCGTCAAAATAGATGTTGAATTATAAGTTGTGCCGGTACATATACTGCTGAGAACAGCGTGCAAATAGTTTTCACAACAACATTAATAATTAATGTATTTAGATTAAATACATAGTTTAAGTAATTACACAGTACTTTGTTAGAGCAAACATAAATATAAAATAATTAAAAGGTATACAATGCCAATGTCACTTAAGTATAGGTTTGTAGGTAGGTATCAAAATTTATTTTCATAAAGTTATGTAAACTGTAATATAATTTGTCAATTAAAAGATTAAAAAAAGCTGTTCTAGACTTTCTTTCTGGCAAGTTTTTGTACTCGACTGGTAGTTTATTGAAACATACATTGGTGCTATATATTTTGAGTTTTTGAGCAGGCACATAAAGTCTAGGTATATTGTCATCACATAGATTCCACTCCTTGATTCATTTGATACTTACAGCTTACTTGTAGCTTACTTGTAAACAAAAACGATTTGAAGAAAAAGAAAACCGCTTCTTTTCCTCCAGCAGCAGCCTCCAACAATAAGAAGAGTGTATCTTGCTTACGTTATCGTGTTAAATTATTTTTATTTTTTTTACAGATATGTGATATGTTTTGTAGAATATAATTATTAATATATTTTTATCTATATGACGACCGAGTAGCGTAGTGGTTAGTAGCCCTGTCTCTTACGCCGGAGGTCCCAGGTCCGAGTCCTGGCCGGGGCATTCATTTGTGTGAAAAACATAAATGTGTGTTCGCGGGTCATGGTTGTTGATATTTATATATTATGTATGTTTATTCTGGGTTCCCCCCCAATTCACTGTATAATTATCCATAACACAAGCTCTGCTTACTTTGGGGCCATACAGTTGGTGTGATTGTCTGGGGATTTATTATTATTATTATCTCTTTTTGTTACAGAACTTTCTTAAGATCATCGAGTAATGCCCAGCGACGAGGCGATGACTCTCAGCTATGGCGCCCCGACATTGGCAGACGTGGACGAACTTCATTGTCATGCCGGTCCTACTGCTGGCTGCCACCGTAGCGGACTTCACGACCGAGTGTCAGCGGCCCTGCGATTGTCGCTGGCAGTCCGGCAACAAAGCCGCCGTCTGCTCCAACGCAAGCCTCAAGACCATCCCCACCAACCTCAGCAGCGACATCCAGATCCTCGACCTCTCAAACAACCATCTCACCCAACTACATCGAGAAGTGTTCAGAAACGTAGGTCTCAGCAATCTCAAGAAGCTATTCCTCAAAGATTGCAACATAGAAGTAGTCCACAAAGCCGCCTTCCTGACCCTCGCCATAATGATCGAACTCGACTTGTCCAAGAATCAGATTCGATATCTCCACCCGGACACGTTCAAAGGAACCGAGAAACTAAGATTAATAAACTTAAGTTACAACTTTATCGATAAGTTAGAAGACGGACTGTTTCGTAATCTAAAGTTCCTTCAGAAAGTTGCACTGAGCAATAACTTGATCGCTAAGATAGAAACAGAAGTTTTTGTAAATTTACCACAATTAAGGATATTAAGATTTGACGGCAATAACCTGACTCACATGAAACCAGAAACTTTGAAGACTTTAGGAAACTTGTCCAGTTTGGATCTTTACAATAATCCGTGGCGGTGCGACTGTAACCTGCAGACGTTTCGACATTGGGTGATGAGTCGCAACTTGTACACGCCACCGACGTCATGTGCGGAGCCGCCAGCGATCCGAAATAAACTTTGGAGTGAGCTGGACTCGTCGAAATTTGCGTGCCGCCCGACTATCCTCGAGCCGCTCCCAGACTCTATAGTCAAAAGTTTTGAAGTAAACGTAACACTCACATGCCAAGTTGTAAGCAACCCGAGCCCCGATGTGGCGTGGCGGTTCAACGGCAAAACTATAGACCTAAAAACATTCGGAGAAATAAAGTACATTGTTAAAGACAATGTAATTGATTTAATTCGTTGGGTTAATCTCACAATTGTTAATGCTCGGTACAGCGACAGAGGGAATTATACATGTGTCGCTGAAAACCCTGGTGGTCGCGATGAAAAGACCTTGTTCCTAGAACTCCCAAGATATGGTAACGGTTCCATAACTGGCATGGATGCTGAAACACTTGTCGTCTTTATCAGTTGTTTGACAGCGATTTTTATAATTCTTAGCGCAGTGATTGCATTTTGTTACTTTTCAAACCAAAATGGAGAATTAAAAAGACTGATAAAGAATGAGGCTAGATCATCAAACAGCGACGTTCTCATCAAAGGGTCAGAGAACTCTGAGCCTAGAAAGATAGAGTCGCGGGTTATCAGCCCCTTGACGAAGCCTCCGAGTAAGTACGAGCCCGCTCCGCTCACCAACGAAGCCATGGAAATGTCGGCACACAGTAAAACTTCATTGGATAATGATTCTGATTTAGGTAAGTTTTACATAAAACTTTTAATAAATCTTGAAAAATTCATCTTTCATATAAGGCTTTGTCTTGTTTTAAATAAGTTAAATGACAAATTGGTTTCGATTTGAGCTCTAATTATTTATGTGATGTATAAAACACTAACGACAACATTAAGTCTACAACTAACTTAAAATTTTATGAGCTCCCCCCCCTCAGTTCGCTGCATGGTCATCCATAAAACAAGCTCTGCTTACTTTGGGGTCATACAGTTGGTGTGTTTGTCTGGGGATTTATTATTATTATTATTTTGACCGAGTTAAGGATAAGTAATAAATTAATTTAGTTGAAATTGAAGGAATATTAAAAAAAATTTTGTTACAAAAATAATATCCACATTTTTTTCATTGTGTTCTTGCAAATGTCTGAGTATTAAACTTTACATGCTTTTGTACGAGCCATAGTTACGACTTGGTAATTCAAATTCAGTAACAAATGAACAGTTTGTTTTGTTTACAGACGGAGCCAGAGAAGGGGCCGTTCGTTCTTTAGAAGTAACACTTCCAAAACTATCACAAGAATCGCTGCTCATTGGTCGCCTCACTCAGCACCACCAACCATACCCACCTGATCTCCTCTCAGTTCCTTTACGAGGAACTACCCGAATATCCCCTGGGGTTTCTGGAGATTCTAATACTAGACATAGTCCAGAAAACCCTCCAGGCTATACTTTCACATCTACAAAGTACGGCCCAGCCACGTGTAGCAGATATCGAAGCCCAACTTTGTACACAAGTACAATGCATCTGGTAACAACAAAAGATAACATAACTTTACCTCGAAAAACGAAGAGACACGAACGTCAAAATCTATCCAATTCTATCTATGACAACTTCAACATGAAGATATATAAGCATAATAATTATTATACTATAAACAACATTAAATTAGGTTTAGAACCTAGTGGTCAAACTGAGCTTCAAGGTTCTGATGAAATGGAACCGGCTCCATCTCCTGCACCTGGGAGTCCTCACGCTACTGTTCCAAGAATGAGCGTTAGTTCTCGCCTACAAGCTGTCACAGTAAACAGCCATGGAATATACTATGAATCTGAACATCGTCCTCTCAAAGCAGCCTTAGCAACTCATGGCAATTACCCAGAAAACGCAACAAATGATCTTAGGATAAATTATAGTGGAATTGGTGAACCCTCAAAAAGAACAACTACTAAGCCGCTGCCAAAGCCGAGAAAACATACCAGTGATTTAATAGAACCTCTCCTTACGAATGCCAGTGCCAGTGAGAACGCCACACGAGTTTGAAAACCGAGCTTTCCTGGAGAAGTTGCTCAAAAATAACGAGCGTAAGCATTGCACTTGAGTAATATGTAAATGAACTATAAATCGGTGCAGTAAATTTAATTTAGTATTAGCTAGTTACTCAATATAGTTTAAATTATGAAATATATTACAGTACTCGTTAGTAAAGAGTTTACTTACATCACAATTGATTGACCTGCCCAGCTGAATCGTATTAATTCAATAAAGTCACGACGCCTTAGAAGCGTGCAAGAGTCTTGTACCTGCCCAGCTGAGTCGTATTTATTTATTTAT
This sequence comes from Marasmarcha lunaedactyla, assembly GCA_923062675.1. Classification (NCBI taxonomy): domain Eukaryota; kingdom Metazoa; phylum Arthropoda; class Insecta; order Lepidoptera; family Pterophoridae; genus Marasmarcha; species Marasmarcha lunaedactyla. Next base: position 560,527 of record OV281358.1, read on the forward strand.
TAAGATACACCAACAGTGAACATATTAAACTTACATAACATAACATTACATTTCTTAAGTCTATATACTATATTATTAATTCAATAAAGTCACGACGCCTTATTCGCGTGCAAGATTCAGTTTTTGAACATATTGTACAAGTATTTATTGATTTCTTTGTTAATATTTTATCTTTGATCTATAATATATATCCTGTAAGCTCCATGATTGGGAATTAAATTAATACTTCTAGTTTTCTAACTTTTACATGACCAAAATAATTATTGTCAGACAAATAAATAGTTTAATGTTCCTAAACCCTTTCGTATGAACAATTCTAATACTATAAATTCGAAACGAAACGTTCATAAAAATATTTATTTTTTCGATCCACAGTCATCCTAAAAGTAAAAAATAAATATTGTATCATAAGGTCGCGAGAGTAAAAACATAATTTTTTTAAAATCTTTATTTATTTATAGAGGACTCGGTATACAAAATGACCATGCCGTCCTCATTGTTCCAATCATGGCCATAAAACAAAATTATTTATAAAATTACAAAGTACAAATTCATCTACATTTTCTTTTAATGTTGTGCTGCGTTGGCCAACAGAACAAACTGTTCTTGGTTGGTTGGTTTTTGCTGCCTGAAAACCAGTTGATTAATATTTTGGTGACCTTACTTTTAAACAGATCACAGATATCTAATTGCAATGTTAGACAAAACAAATTTACGTAATGCTGAGCAGCCGACTTTAGAGTAAAGAACATTAATTAAATAAAAAAAGAAAGCCATATCTCGAGACCTGAGATCACAAGAGTATTTCCAGTGACAGCAGCGTACGGACCATTAAAACATTACTGACCTATTTAATGTATTAGTCATAAAGAGGAATTCTATTTCTTTTCTATTTGAAAACGCAGTGTCATCAATATGCTGTATATGATAACACACTTTACTACATGAAACTTTATCTCTGTCCTTGTAAAACTGAAGAGGATTGCTGATAAGTTAGTATAAAATTTTCTTAACCTAGCTTAAAATAAAATAAATTTATAACGTGGTACAGGACGAGCCGGCGGCGACGCGAAGGCGGGCTGCTGGACTTCGGCCAAGCGGGGCTGCGCAAGAGTATGGACAAGTGAACTGGGAGACTTGATAGCTTGTACGTTCGTTTTACTAATGTGATGGTTCGATCATTTTGACGGCCGAGTAGCGCAGTGGTTCGTAGCCCTGTCTCACACGCTGGAGGTCCCAGGTTCGAGCCTGGCCGGGGCATTCATTTGTGTGATGAACACAGATGTTTGCTCTCGGGTCATGGTTGTATATATTTATACATGTATGTTTATTCTGGGTTCCCCCCAGCTAGCTGTATGGTCATCCATAACACAAGCTTTGCTTACTTTGGGGTCACACGATTGATGTGTTTATCTAGGGATTTGATTGTTATTATTTTGTAGTAGACGTGGACTGCACTGCTGAGGGGCACGGGCGTAAACATCCTTGGGTGGCCTTGTTCCGTAGAAGTAGGCTGCAGGCATGAAGGAAGTTAATTTATGAAATTATTTATATATATATTTATACAATAACCCAGTATTTGTAACTATAATCCAATATTAAATCACTTTTGCAAACTGTTCTTTTTATACATGTTTCTCAGAGATTTATTTTCACTCTACAACAGACACCTTATTGGCTATACAAAATCTTGTCACGGTTGTATATGCAGTGCTTGCGAGTCCTCCGTTCTATAGCTTTCACCTGATGTAATGCTGTTCAACAACGAATGTGCATCAGTTCAATTAGTTACATACTTAAGCCATTTACCTTGAAGCGTCTGCGAGCCGTGGCCCGGTCCTAGGACCCGATGATAATGGTGGCTAGCGCTAGCACTTAGACATTTACCTTGAAGCGTCTGCGAGCCGTGGCCCGGTCCTAGGACCCGATGATAATGGTGACTAGCGCTAGCACTTAGTCATTTACCTTGAAGCGTCTGCGAGCCGTGGCCCGGTCCTAGGACCCGATGATAATGCTGACTAGCGTAGCACTTAGACATTTACCTTGAAGCGTCTGCGAGCCGTGGCCCGGTCCTAGGACCCGATGATAATGGTGGCTAGCGTAGCACTTAGACATTTACCTTGAAGCGTCTGCGAGCCGTGGCCCGGTCCTAGGACCCGATGATAATGGTGACTAGCGCTAGCACTTAGTCATTTACCTTGAAGCGTCTGCGAGCCGTGGCCCGGTCCTAGGACCCGATGATAATGCTGACTAGCGTAGCACTTAGACATTTACCTTGAAGCGTCTGCGAGCCGTGGCCCGGTCCTAGGACCCGATGATAATGGTGACTAGCGCTAGCACTTAGACATTTACCTTGAAGCGTCTGCGAGCCGTGGCCCGGTCCTAGGACCCGATGATAATGGTGACTAGCGCTAGCACTTAGTCATTTACCTTGAAGCGTCTGCGAGCCGTGGCCCGGTCCTAGGACCCGATGATAATGGTGACTAGCGCTAGCACTTAGACATTTACCTTGAAGCGTCTGCGAGCCGTGGCCCGGTCCTAGGACCCGATGATAATGGTGGCTAGCGCTAGCACTTAGACATTTACCTTGAAGCGTCTGCGAGCCGTGGCCCGGTCCTAGGACCCGATGATAATGGTGGCTAGCGCTAGCACTTAGTCATTTACCTTGAAGCGTCTGCGAGCCGTGGCCCGGTCCTAGGACCCGATGATAATGGTGGCTAGCGCTAGCACTTAGTCATTTCTGTTCATATCACACCACAATAAACAAAATAATTATAACTGGTGCGAGTTGGCCAATTTAAAAACGGGTGTTTTCAAAAGTTTTCCTTCTCCGTCAGAGCAGTCGGCTTCATGTGATGAGACGTGGGAATTTCAATTTATTTTGTCGTATATAAATTACATTGTTACATTACAGAGTCACAGTGCGCTACACACTACAGACTGGACACACTACGCAGCTACAAGGAGATACTTGTCACTGTGGAGGGCATGTCTCGCGAAGTTGACGACAGCGAGGAGTTAGAGACGGAGCTATAAGCACAGAAACCATGCGCAGCAGAAAGCATTAGCACACTAGACAATGTTGCAACAGTTTTATGGTATGTTTGAATAAAATAAAATTTAAATTTGCCGCGAGATCATACACTTCCCAACAATTGTGACCTGCAAGACTGAAACAAACGCCATGTTATTGTGTAGTTTGTGAATTATCCGTGGCTAACCATTCAAGTGTGACCTATGTATTAAAAAAAAATGAAATACCTGGTTAACTATTAAGTATTTGGTTTTTAATATAATTTCTAACAGATCCAGCGTGGAGCGTTGTTATATCCACATCATCAATTCTTCATCAAACATGTTATAGTTTTCCTTTGATTAAAATACAATAGGTACAATAAAATTTCACAACTTATTTTCATTCTTTTTACAAAGATTATTCGAGCAGGTTATCATTATGTCTAATATACTTCATTTTCTCTCACGCAGGTGTAACACCTGCACGGCCGCGCGGCTCTGTTCGCTCCACAGAACGAGCGCCGACAAGTTTGTCAATTCAGTTATAAACAATTAGGAACGTTTCCTTTAGGGCACAGGCACTCAGATAAACGATCAAGAACAAATGCCACTGACATACCCAGCTCATTGACCAGCACAAGTAAAGGTGGACATGCCACATGCTGAGGAACAAAACTTAAAAGTGTAGCAAACTTAGAGAACAAGAGAGGAGAAGAGGTCACCAAAGAGGAAGTTAGGAGGGTGATGTCCGTACAACGCAGGCATACACAGACAAGGGCGACGCTGCCAACAGGCACACACCATTGACACACTTAATGTAAAGTGACAACATTAATAGAGTGAAATACAGTGATACAAGAAAAATACGTTAAAAAGTGACACTGAAAAAAGTGAAAGACTAAAAATTATTAAACACTATATTATTATTATGGGCTGATTGTTCAATGCTCAGATAAGTTTTATCTGGAGAACAATTTTGACACTTGACAAGATTTTCAATAGAAATAATGACAAATTTTCAAAACTATTTTACTGATAAAATATATCTGAGCATTAAAAAAATCAGTTCTTAATATAATGAAGTTGTGCTAGAGAAAATTTTTCGTGGGTGTAAACATATTTAAAAGCATAAGTTACTTTCTTTGACATAATTTCTTGCTCCCAAAATCGTATAGTACGAATCATTAAAATAGTATAAAATAGTATAAAAGTAATTCCGTGTTTCTTTTATGTCAAGTAATGTTTAAAAGTTTCTTTCAATAAGCTACTAGCATAATAGAGTTCGAAATTGTGTATTATACCTAATACTCCCAAGTTAGAAACATATAGTTTTACTTATACGAGTATATACTTGATCAAAAATACATTTTATGCTTTAAGCCTTATGCTTTATGTCATAAGTTTTATGCTTTACTTACTACGTCTACTTACAACATTTCCCGCAGCCTGTGAGACTTTATATCATTTTTCACTTTTGTTTTATTTTATTGAAAAGTATTTATGGTGGCACAGGGTAAGCCTGTGATTGTTAAGCTGTAAGCGTTAGCAAATCTAACATTGGTTTAAATTTAACGGTAAGTTAACAAATGTAAATGTGCGGGCCGAATGCTGTTTTTGCTTTTTTGAAACAATTATTAAATTTATAACATCAATGACGAATATATAAATTGTAAATAAAATCTAGGTGATTCATAAAAAATATTAAAATATCTCCTACAATGTAGGTTCTATTTCTATTGTACTTTTTACTTGTTTGTACAGTACTAAAGATAATAAATAATCTCTACAGTTATTTGTATTGTGTGTTTGTATTCCACTCATCTACCTTTTTATTTGTAGAAACCATATTGACATGAAGTCTTACAATTATTGGATTCGAGTTTCTAATATGACCGTGAATTCATTTCTTAGTGCTGGGTGTCTGCCCTTCTTACCTGTCAGGAAGTGGTAAAGATATTACGCAGCCATTTCAAATAAGCCCATTTACTCTACTTTTAAAAGTTCTATAACTATATTACCGGTTTAATGCCGTAATGTAAAACAAACTCAATAATAATAATAAATCCATTTATTTAAGGCGTCTTGGCCCATAGATGTCTTTAATAAATTCCTGAAATACCTTGCAGTCTGACATGCAAATATAAAAAAGAATATTGTTAGTATATAAAACTTATATCTGTGTTTGTATGGAGGGACTGGAAACTATCCTCGGAAGCGGTGGTACACCGCTGCAATGGGGCAGGCCTCCCGCAGCTTCGATGTTGGAACTTGCACCACGAGGGCCCTGCAACTGGCGTTGTGACGCGACTCCTGCAGGTGTACCCTCAATCGCAGCTTGGCTTTCTCGGCGACGTCTTCGACGGTTTATTTTGAGATATCAGAAACTTTTAGGTTATATGTTACAGGAAACAGACACTAAACCGCAGCGATTCTCTTGCATTTACAACATCAATTTAATATCAGTTGGAATAACATAACACCTTACCAAAATGTACAATAGTTGGAATCATTTATATATTTACACGACTAAGTCACAGTAGACGCCAGTAAAAAGTGCGCCGCATACATTTATGTATGCATTTATGTACCGACTTCTTCAACTTCACATGACGTTTCAGAAATTTCAAAAATTGTAAAATAAAATAAAATAAAACTCGGAGTATGTGAAGTCGGAATGAAAGCGTACGATCGAGCGTTACGCCTAGGTACTTGGGATGGGCGTACCTAGCATTCGGATGTGGGGGTTGTAGGGACGACGGCGTTTGTGATCAAAGCGCATCGCAGAGCTTTTCTCTGGATTTACATCGATACGCCATTTTTTAAACCAGGCTCCGAGGTCATTTACGGCCTTCTGGAGTTTGGTGACGAGTGTGTCGACGTGCACGCCCTTGACGTATAGGGCAGTGTCGTCGGCAAAGAGGGAGAGTTGAACACCTTTAGACGGAATAGGTATGTCATTGGTGTATATTGTGTAAAGTAACGGGGCGAGTACCGAGCCCTGGGGGACGCCCGCCTTGAGGGGGCGGGGGGTGGAGACCGTACCTTCGTGTTTGAAACGAAAGGTGCGATCTTTAAGATAGGAGCCGACTAGTTTGACTAGTCGGTCGGACAAGCCTGTGTTGTGAAGCTTGTAAATGAGCCCTGCGTGCCAGACTTTGTCAAAAGCCTTGGCTACGTCAAAGAAGACCGCGACTGTTTTCAGTCGTCTAGGGTAGAAGCCGTCGAGTATGTACTCGACGATTCGATGGACTTGCTGAGGGCACGAGTGTTTGGCTCGAAAGCCGAATTGGTGGGGGATAATGAGGGGATCACCATCCGCTGGGAACAGGTGGTCCTTCATTCGAGCGAGTATGACTCTCTCAAGAATTTTAGCCATGGCTTTGAGTAGGCTGATGGGTCTGTGATTAGCCGGGATATTCAAAGGTTTACCCGGCTTGGGAATGCCTATGACTGTAGCTTCCTTCCAAGCTTTTGGAAAGAAGCTTAGGTCGAAGCTAGCATTGAAAATGATCGCAAGTAAGATAAGCACCTGCCGAGGCAGCTGCTTAAGTGCATGGTTAGAAATTCCATCCGCACCCGGGGCCTTCTTGGATTTCTGTCTCCTGATAAGGAAGAGAATCTCATCATTCGACACCGTTATGGGGTCCGAGGTGACTGGATGGGAGTCTTTGCAATCAACTTCGTCTTCCACCACCTGGATGTGAGCTGGGTCTGTGGGTTGGCTACTCGGGGAGCATTGTGAAGCAATGCTATCGGCGAAGCATTCAGATTTCTCGTCGTTCTCGAAGGCGGTAGTGCCATCGGGACGAGATAACGGAGGGGTGTAAGTACGGGCGTCTAGTCGGAGGGCTTTCGCCATCCTATAGTACGCTGTGTGGGACGGGGAAATATTAATCATAAGATCGTTCCTTTGAACGTCTCTGTATTCCGCGACGGTACGTTTGACTTTACGTTGAAGCCGGTTAGCGACTAGCCTGTAGTCGGATGTAGGGTATTTTCTGGCTCTGCGGAGAGCGGCGTTTTTAGCTTTGATTAGGTTGCTAATGTCCAAGGGAAGCTTGGGCTTGCCATGCTTAGCAACCTTTAGATTCTCACTAATACCCGAGTTGATGGCGGTAGTAAGCGAATCGACTATCGAGTCGATTTTATCCGTGCTATCGAGGTAGTCGGATGAAATCGCGAGTGGGCAGTCTGGGGCTTCCAAGGCCGAAGACAGGGTGTGCTTGAAACCTTCCCAATTGGTATAGGTTTTCGGAGCAGGAGGGTCGTTTTGGGGTCCTAATATTAGAGACACCGGACGGTGGTCTGAGCCTAAGTCGTCTAGCGGCTGTATGGTCTTAAGGTCGAGATTGATACCCTTGACGATGGCAAAGTCAAGGATATCAGGGGAATGTAGCGGGTTGTCCGGGTAGTGTGTCGGTGTGACCGGAGAAATGACGTCAAGATCGAATGACTTCGTGATGTCTAGTAATTTCACACCAGTGGTGGTGGTCGACAAGCGTGTCTAGTCAGTATGTTTGCAATTTGGCTTTCTCTTCGACTTCAAAGGCAATAGTGCCGTCGGGACGAGTGAGAGGAGGAACGTGAGAGGCGGTGTCTACGCGTAAGGCTCGGGCCATTCGATAATACGCTTGGTGGGACGGGGAGATATTCTCCATGAGATCGTTAAACTGAGAGTCACGGAGTTCCGCGAGGCGAGACCTAACTTTACGTTGAAGCTGATTCGCAGCTGTTCTGTATGCTGGCGTGGGATATTTCTTTGCTCTCCGGAGAGCCGCGTTCTTGGCTTTAATGAGATTGCTAACGGCTAGTGGAAGCGCGGGTTTGCTTTGTTTAGCAACCTTTTCGTTGTCGCTGATGGCTGAGTTAATAGCATCAGTTAGAGACTTGACTAATGAATCTATTTTATCCGGGCTATCTAATGGGTCGGGCCAAATCGCGAGCGGAGAGTTCGGGGCCTCTAAGGCTGAAACTAACGTATTTTTAAAGCCTATCCAGTTGGTAAAGGTCTTAGGAGATGTGACGTTAACGTTAGGCGTACCTAGCACGAGGGAGACGGGGCGATGGTTGGAGCCTAGGTCATCGAGCGGTTCGATAGACCTTAGATCAAGATTGATTCGCTTGATAATTGCAAAGTCGAGGATGTCAGGAGAGTAGGTCGGGTTGTTGGGATAGTGAGTGGGAGTGATGGGGGATATGACGTCTAAGTCAAGGGAGTTAGTGATGTCGAGGAGAGCGATACCGCTGGTGTTGGTCGATAGGCACGTCCAGTCAGTATGTTTGCAGTTAAAGTCTCCGAACATAATGACTGAATGGCCGAGGGCGAGAATGGCCTCAAAGTCGCTGCGGATTGGTCTGGAGCCACATGGTATGTAGACTGAAGCTATGATGATGGTCGGATGACCAGTCATAGCCAATCTACACACAGTGGCTTCCATGTTGAGGAGAGGAGGGGTAGGGAGAGGACAGCAATGGAAGCCTCTTTTGTAATATATAGCGGTGCCGCCTAAACCGTCGGAGTTGGGCCTATCGTTGCGAGTAAACGCGTACTTAGGAATAGCGTATCCCCTGGAGCGGTTTGGAGTAAGCCATGTCTCCTGGAGAAGGAATAAGTCAGGTTCTTTGTTCTGAAGGAATAGTTTTATCTCGGGAAGGTTGGTGCTAAGGCTACGAGCGTTAAAAGATACTAGGGATAAGCCCTTGGGTTTAATACGACTGGACGCGGGATTCGCGGGTCTAGACATTATAATTTACTTATTTACAAATTTATACAAAAATCAAAAAATATATAAAATTTATAACGAACTTAGAAGCGAGTGATGCTCGCAAATAAACGCTCTTGAGGAGAGCGGGCGGCTCGCAGTTTGCGTGCGAGTACGGAAATTTCGTTAATGTCGACGTTTTGGATGACGTCGAACACGGTCTTCATGTCCTCAGCCAACGACGACTGAGGAGAAGATGACAAAGCGGGACGCGGCCCTACGGAAGCTACGGGAGCTGGGATGGGTCGGGAAGGTGCAGGCGGGACGGCCGGACGCTGCCTCCAAGGCAGAGCCGGAGTAGGCGTTGGCTGAACGGGCTTTGCTTCCGGGGGACCCCGGTTGCGCAGCGGCGGGAAGTTAGCGGGAGTGAGCGGCGGCGCCGGTTTAGGTGCGGCCCTCTTAGCGGTGGAGCGCGGAGCGCGCGGGCAGCCCCTGTAGTTAGCTGTGTGGCCGGACTGGCCGCACAGCACACAAGCAGGAGGGGTAGTGGATTCGGGAGTGCGAGTGCACTCCTTCGTTATGTGTGGATCCAGGCGCTTAACGCACCTGGGGGAGCTGAGCAGTTAGCCGCTGCGTGGCCATAGAGCTGGCAGCGGTGGCACTGCCCAGGGTGACCGCGGGGGTTGGGACGCTCGACGGAGATATTTTAGAGTCCGCAAATTGTGCGAGCCTCTCTAAAGATCTCCTTCGAGTTGGGAGTTTTGGACAGGATTACAAGAGCTAATGGAAAACGCCTACCGCGGTTGGAGTGCATCACTGCTCGAACGGGACGCCCCGTAGTACTGCGCGGATCTTACGCTCCTCCGGGAGGGCGTAGGTATGATATGCGATTTGTTTTAACGAAAGTAACCTGGTGAACGCGCGAAAGTCGTCGACGGTCACGACCTGGATTTTAATTGAATCGCCTGCGTTGGTTGCTTTAAGGTAGTTAATTTTTTGCTCTTTGCAAAGATTTGATACTACGGTCCATCGCGCTTTTTCGCGGAGAAAGACGGGCGGAGCGAGCTGAGACTTCGGCGGGACGGGAGCGCAGCGCGTCGCTGGCTTCGATGGGACCGACGGAGACGCGGTTACTTCGAGCGATTTTAATGGCGCGGGGGCTGGTGTTGAAGACACCGGGGAGGGCTCGGGTATTGATGATACCGAAGCTTTCTTCGAGCGCTTCTTGGAGCGCTTGGCGACAAGTTGAAACGCGGGCTCAGGAGAGCCGGTTAAGGTGACGGCATCTGACGACGTATCAGACGCGGGTTCGGAGTCGCTCCCGGGAGCGGTACGCTTACGACGCGACGCGTGGGAGGATGCGACCGATTCGCAGTCCATCTCGGACGAGGCGGGAGACGAGGGAGAGCTGTAGACCTGAGGGGTCTGGACGTTAGAGGCCTGAGGGGCCAGGGTTGAGACCTGAGGAGCCGGGGACGCGATAGTTGCCTGTAAGGCATGCGTTAGTACGTCATCTGGGATGGGGATGCCGGGCGCAGCGAGCGCCTGGGCGAACAACCTAAGGATGTTACGACGCTTTGGTCCATTGGAGGGCTTGGATATGTAATATATAAATATATAATGTATGCCTAGGTTCCCTAGCAAACCTAGCACCTATTTATATAAAAAATGCCTAGAGTTCCTAAATAAAAACCTAGCGAACCCTACCGGCTAACCTCCCTACCAGCGGTAGGGGGGCTGGGGAGAATAACTTAAAACTAACCGTAGTACGCCGAAGGCCGCTACCTAGAATCCTAAAAAAAAGGGTACACAGGTAAAGAGTTGACCGCGTTAGGGTCAACCTTTACCGACAGAAAGGACAAATACACACGAAAACACACAGATATGATAAAAATAAATATGAAAGTAGGAGAAAAGAAAAAATAAATAAAAAAGAGGAATAAAATAAAAATAAAAGGACTGGTTCAGTACAAATTCGTTGTCACCGTTAAGTATCCTTTGTACTGAAACCAGACTACTTACGCTGGGCACAACACTGCACTCAGCAGAAGCACAACACAACTTAGCACAGCACTTTGAAGACTAAGGGGCTTAGTCGCAAAGAAAAATCGCACTTCGATAGCACTCAGAGGGAGTAGAAAAACCTTGAAAACCGTAGCACGGAACCAACACGCTAGACCGTGACGTCAGTAGACTGAGCGCCACGGAATATCGGGAAGGAACCGATCGACGGAGAACTGGGTCTCTCACGTCCGCACCGGGTGGCGATCGGAGCGAGAATGTGGTCCTGTGACCTGTCATAGCCAGCCTACATACTGTGGCCTCCATGTTGGTGAGTGGAGGCGTGGGAATCGGTGTACAGTGAATACTTCTCTTGTAGTATATGGCAGTGCCGCCTAGTCTGACCGAAGTGGGCCTGTCATCACGCACAAGAGAGTATCTAGGAATATTGAGACCCCTGGTGTGCTGGGGTTTTAAGAATGTCTCTTGGACAAGGATTAACTCGGGCTGTATGTTCTTAATGAACAGTTTGAGCTCCGGAAGTTGGTCGATTAAACCTCGGGTGTTAAACGAGATCAGGGATAAATCCCTGGGTTTCGTGCAACCAGTCGTGGCGCTTAGTGGAGTATTCATTATAGATGTACCTATAATGAATTAATTAGGGATTGGTACTCTGCGATTACGAGTAATTGTTCGTACGAGTCGCGGGCTGCGCGTAGTTTACTAGCGCACTGCGCTACTTGGGTCATGTCAACATCTTTTATGGTGTTGAAGATTAATTTGAGATCCTTAATTTGAGAGGCTCCAGGCACTTTACGCACCTGGGGCTGGCGGAACAAACCCTCCACCAACCCATGGTCCTGCCTACCTCACGGCATAAGGACCGAAAACGCGGGAGAGCGCCGGGGTACTTGCACGGCTCTTTCCCCAAGCGGCGCTTTTTCTAAGCTCCCTACAAATTCTCTATCCGTCCCTTCTGTTTATCAACTCTCCCCCTTCTGGGGCTTGGGCGACACAGCATGTGACTTCGCGTTCGGGCTGCTCTTGTAGTTGTTACGTTTGATCCTACTCGAATGTTCGTCGAATGGTGTGCCAGGAGTGCGCGAACTCGCGCAGTGCTTCAAAGTTGTTCGGGCAACGAACGAGGTCCAGGTGATACGTGGGGCCAGGCTCCGTCTTGTGAAGTCGGTCGAACATAGCGATTCGGGCTTCCGCATACAGCATACAATCCCACAAGGCGTGGTCGCGGCTTTCCTCAACACCTACTCCGCAAGGACACAACGCAGAATCGCACAGCGCGAAGCGATGCAAGCGCTGTCTGAAGCATCCGTGTCCTGTGAGCATCTGCGAAACGACATAATCCGGTTCCACCCAGTCCTGAGTTAGCCTCACAGCGATGTCGGGAAAGAAGCTGAAAAGCTCGCGGCCGTCCTCACTAGCAACCCACCGCTCCTGCCAAATGGCGACGATATCCTCCCTGATGGTGCGTCGTAGTTTCCTGCGCTCCGCGGGGGCCAGTTGGATTGTCTCCTCCGCAAATCGTCCCGCACGAACGACCTCCAAGTCGGCAGGAAGAACACCAGCAAGCACAGGTAACGCTGCGGTACTGCACGTCCTGTAGGCCTTCGTTAACAGAACAGGGCTGGCGGAACAGTGGAGCGCCGCGTGCCCGTATAATTGGCACCTGTGGCACTGCGAGGTCTCTACGGAGATTCCGGAGAGTCCGCAGATAGTGCGGGCCTCCCGGAAGAAATCTCGCGACTTTGGTGAGTTGGTCAGTATGATCAAGGCCAAGGGAAAACGGCGGCCGTTTTTGCTGTGCATCTGGTGCACAGCCTCGGCAGGAAAGCCCTGGGATTTGATATCGTCCAGAATAATCTCGTTCGAGAACTCGAACGGGACTCCTCTGATGATGGCTTTTATCTTACGCTCTTCTGGGAGAGCGTAGGTGTGATAGGCTATCTGCCTACTTGTGAGGAGGGATGTTAGGTCTCTGAAGTCCGCAATCGTGGGGACTGAAATTTTTACGGCCTCAAACATGTTGAGGGCGTTGGTGTAATTGATTTTGTGTTCTGAGCATAAGCTCGAGACAAGAGGCCATTTGGCCTTATCCCGTAGGAACACGGGGGGAGGTGTTTTCGCATTCGCGAGGACGGGAGCGCAGCGCGAGGCTGGCTTTGAGGTAGTGGCTGCTTGGCCGGCGGGAGGTGTCACTTTGAGCGACATCAGGGAGGGGACGGGCGACTGGGTCGCCGGGACGATGGTTGGTGTCGGAGACACCGTCCTGGAGGCGGGTGTCGGCGACACCGGCGCTTTCTTGCTCCTTTTGGAGCGGCGTTCCACCAGCGTGAAGCTAACGGTGGGTTCAGGGGAGGTGAGAGTGTCCGCTTGGGAAGCGGACTCGTCGCTGCTGCTAGATGCAGTGCGCTTGGAGGGGCGGGCGGCAGATGAGGCCGAGGTTGAAGTAGCTGTCGAGGCGGCGTCCGTATAATCGCACTCCATTTCACTGGAGGCGGAGGAAGGGGGAGTGCTGTGAGGCAGCGTTGAGGCCTGAAAAGCCGGGGCCTGAAGGGCCAGTGGGGCCAGCAAGGTGGCGAATTCGGGAGAGAGGGCAACTTGTTTTTATTTGTCATTTTTCAATTAAGTAACTCAACAAAAAGGCCACTAGTTCCACATGGACAATGAGGGCGAAGGCTGGACTCTTATGAAGATCTAAGCAGTAGCAACTATACAAAGAAGTAAATTGATTTTAAGTTGTTTCATTAGAGTTTTGAGATTTTCTCTTTCAATACGTAAACATAAATGTTACCTCGGCTCATTTGAGGTTTTATTACTATTGTGAGCTGATTTGTTCTTATTGTTTACGAATTCATAATACTCATGATCTAAACGCCAGTTCCTAGATGATAGATCATTGTTCAGTCAGAAACGCGATACAAACATTATTATGTTTGTGACTAGTTTTATTAAATTAGTTAATTTTAAATGTAACAAAACAAATTTTTAGTCTAAATAAATTAATGGCTCAATATCCGGGTATAGGGAAATTTTACTTTAAAAAAGATTGTCTCAAGAAGTTGCTTCACTGGCAGCATATAGCCACACCCGGGCCGATCACACTACGCTTTGCGTATGTTAAGTTTCCAAGAGTTGCCAGTGCCGCCGCCGCCGCCTGTTCAAAATGTAATGTTCAGCCTTATTATCTCGTTTTACATAAATTTAATTTAAATTTCATATATTTTAAGTATTTTAACCGTTTACGAACGAAGGTTTCGAACATTAACATTTCCAGTACCTACTTGGAAAATTGTTTTTGAACTGTTCTCTGTAGTTTAATTAGTTCGGTTTTATAACAGTTTTATGCGTTCACTTCTTATTCTAAACAATCGTAAGGTTGGTAGCCTCTCATTGCGCTGTTTCGAGGTAATTACTTTTCAAGTGTTCAAATTGACTCTATAAAAGTCTGAAAAATATATTTATTCAAAAAGCAGCTGTCTCCGCTCGCGACATCATTCCTCACCCCGCTCGGACCGGACCTCCCACCCCCTACTGAGGAGGGTGTCAGGCAACTTATAGCTCACCAATTGCCGCGGGTCGGTGCGACAGCACTCCTCACCCCGCTCGGACAGCAGCCACCCCCTACTGAGGATGGTGTCAGGCAACTTATAGCCCACCGGTTGCCGTGGGTCGGTGCGACAGCATTTCTCACCCCGCTCGGACAGCAGCCGCCCCCCACCTGAGGATGGTGTCAGGCAACTTATAGCCCACCGGTTGCCGCGGGTCGGTGCGACAGCATTCCTCACCCCGCTCGGACAGCAGCCGCCCACTACGGAGGATGGTGTCAGGCAACTTATAGCCCACGCATTGCCGGGGGTTGCTCGATTTTACATAATATACGTCCGAAATAACTTCATAGGTAACTGGGTTTCTTCACGAAGTTTCCTTTATCGCTGGAGCAGTCGGCTTTATGTACGTAAGTACGATACATGAGGCAGTCGCGGGGATCGAACACGGGACCTCAACAAAGACCGTCGTCTGAGCCACGGTGCCACTGACGCTCTTCTATCTGTTTCAAAGCAAGCGCAACATACTGGACGTGCTTTATAAGGTGTTAAAGAGGAATAACTTTTTTTTAATAATAATAATAATATATAATAGGTCTTTACCTATGAAACTGCCGTTTTGCCGTACTGGCCATTCCAAATGAAAATATAATTTTTTTTGACTGATAATTCTAATTTCAAATTAATTTTATTTGACAAACATGGAATTCTTTTTCTAAAATCGTCATTTGTTTAATAGTTAGAGTTTTGTTTTCAACGCATTCGAACATTTTTCGTCATCATGGATAAGTTAAAAATTCGAGTAATTATGGAGTATGAGTACCGTCGTTTTAGCAAAGCGGCACAAGCGGCACGCAACATCAACGACGTTTACGGAGCGAACACTACAAACGAACGCACCACCCGTTATTGGTTTACCCGCTTCCGTTCTGGACATTTTGACCTGAAAAATGAACCCCGTGGTCGTCCGAAAACTTTGGTCGACAATGACGAATTAAAGGCAATTGTGGAAGCTGATGAAACTCAATCCACGGCTGAATTAGCAGCAGCTTTCGACGTTAGCATCAAAACAATATTGGTCCATTTGCGTCAAATTGGCAAGGTAAAAAAGCTTGACAAATGGGTACCCCACGAACTCAATGACCGCCAGCGCGAAGTACGCGTGGAGACGTGCCTTGCACTGCTCAGCAGGCATAGAAATGAAGGAATTCTGAACCGCATTGTTACTTGTGACGAGAAATGGATCCTGTTTGAAAATCGTAAGCGCTCAGCAAGTTGTTTGGACCCTGGTTCAGCACCCAAACAATGCCCTAAACGAAAACTTACCCCTAGAAAAGTGATGGTCACTGTTTGGTGGTTTAACGCGGGTGTAATTCATCACAGCTTCTTGCCAAACGGGACAAGCATTACTGCAGATGTGTACTGTGAAGAACTGAACACAATGATGGAGAAGCTCACACGTCTCCAACCAGCTTTGGTCAATCGTTCGGCTCCACTGCTCCTGCACGACATCGCGCGACCTCATACTGCACAGCAGACGGTCTCCAAGCTACAAGAGTTGGGATTGGAAGTTCTCCGTCATCCGCCGTACTCACCAGACCATGCGCCTACAGACTTCTACTTT
This sequence comes from Marasmarcha lunaedactyla, assembly GCA_923062675.1. Taxonomy (NCBI): domain Eukaryota; kingdom Metazoa; phylum Arthropoda; class Insecta; order Lepidoptera; family Pterophoridae; genus Marasmarcha; species Marasmarcha lunaedactyla. The sequence goes on from OV281358.1 coordinate 576,432, forward strand.
TTCCAGAATTTGGATAACTTCTTGGCGGGAAAAAAATTCAATACCCGAGAGCCAGTACAAAATGCCTTTGAAGAATTTGTTGCCTCCCGTCCAGCTGATTTCTTCAAGAAAGGCATCAATAAGCTACCAATGCGTTGGCAAAGATGCATTGATTGCATGGGTGATTATTTTGATTAATAGAAATAAAAAATATATAAAAAAATTACGCTTCATTTATTTCGTGAAAAACGGCAATTTCATAGGTAAAGACCTAATATTCATCATAAAAACAACTGGAATTTTTACACATACGAGTGTATAGTACAATGGTTTTTTAATCCTCAATATGCGCCTGTGTTAGGCAATCAAGCCATGTCCTAATATAACTTAATCTGAGTCAAAATAAAAAATACTAGGTACCTCAAATAAGTTTACAATCAAATACAATATAAATTTTAATTAAAAGTGTGCTAGGTAAAGAGGGTTTTGTGCAAGTACAGTAGAATTAATTCTGCTCTTAAAATATTTTGATGAGGTGGCGTGAGCCGGGGCTTTTTGAGCTGTTAGGCCACATGTCCTTCGATTTTTTCGATTTGATTTCGATGACGAAAGCCCATCCCATCTGTGTTATATTATTATAAAATCGATATGGAAGTTGTTAGTCATCACTCCGGCTCACCTCACCTACAATGCAGCAGTCTGTCGTATTCCCGAAATTGGCTCCTCGTGAGCTTCGACGCACCGCCGCGACGAGATATAAGAAAGAGGTTCTTATGAAAAACGATGTAGGCGATGTAGGGCGGACGTCGGTGGTTGTGAGGTGGACATAACAAGTTCGAGTTCCGGTTGTAGGCTGTACCAGTTCCACAAGTAATAAGCCCTGCTAGGGTTGTTCATGAGTGTGCTAGATTCTGAAGTCAGATATACGCTAGTTTACATTCGCTCTGAAATAAGATTTCTGGAAGTTATAACAGGTATTTTATGCAAATTTATATCAGAATCGATTCATTCGTCTAGAAGCTATGTAAGATCCATGCGTATTTTTATTTTTTTACTATTTTCCAACCAGTGAACGAACACGCGCCCATCGGATGTAAGCGGCATCCGCAGCCATGGGCATCATTAGTCAAAGCTGTGTTATTTATCAATATCGAATGTAATTATGAAATCGATAAATGATGCTGACCGTAGACTTCAGCTTAAACTGCATTTGTTCCAGTAATTGCACTGGCTGTTCCATCCCTCGACCCGGAACACAAGGGTTCACTGCGGTGGTCAAAGTAGGAAGCAATACAGTACGGCCCAGACGAGATCTTCAAAACAAAATTCTTTAACCACTGACATCAAGGAGAGATCGCAACTTTAAGAACTTCACAGCACAAGTCCTACTTCTTAGTATCTTGCATCATGACCTGTAGTTCGTGGCGCGCGAGGTAACTCCGCCTCAGACACCGGGCGTCGGATCCAATCTTCACGACGACCAACGTTACATTAAGAGTAACAGATGTAATACAGATGCGTGTCAACAAGAACATTGTGCCCTCAAGACATGTTATCTGCACTGGAAATAATAAGGGGTTGAATGATTGAACTGTCCCTCGAATTGAAAAACAAAGTAGAATCGAGTGAACTAATAAAAAAGTTTTTGAGCGACTATTATGCAAACTACATTTTCAACTACTTCGAGATGAGTATTTCTAAGTTGTTACTTTTTTCTTATCGAGACGCAAGAGTATAAAAAATTTAAATGAAAAAGAAAAATATTTACTCAGTATAAGGAACATACAAATAGTTAAAAAACAAAATGTAACAAACAAAAAATCACGAGCAGGAATATACCTTCCCTTGGTGTAGAAGCACCATTACATATCATTAGCATACAAGCGTTAGCACGGACTGAAGAGCTCTTCCACTTAAAGGCCTAGATACCTAGATAGTGGCGCGAACAGAACGTCAGCGCGGCTTTCAGCTGTCTCATATAGTGTAGTGTCTGGCTGCTTTACAGTGTTGCCTTATGTCGCGTAAGAGTTTTTATGAACATGTCGACTTTTCAAGTTCTGACTGCTGGATGAATAAGTTTTAAACGGTTTCTCGTTATGATTAGTTATTAAGTAGAGGACGGCCAGGTTGTTTTTGTAAGTAGAGTAATTTAACCTGTAGAATTCTGAGACAGTCATATCACAATTTGACAAATGTGTTTTAACGAACAAAAACTAGGACAATATGAGAGCCTGTTTTGTCACCAATTCTGCAGATATCACGCACAGCGCTACGCACAAACTGCATTGCAAAAAACGAAATCTGTACAATCCCGGCGTCGCCCGGCACCAAACACGCATCCGGACGTACGTCAGCGGCAGCCGGGCCGGATCAGAGCGGGCAATGAAACCGGAACCGGCTCTCGTTTCCAACCCTATGGCGGCGTCGGTATTCTTATGCCGATGTTTGTTAGATTGTAATCACAAATTGGATTAACTTTTTTTAGTGCGCGCGCTGATATTCATTAATTAAACCACAGTTCTTGTTGTATAAATGTTTAGTGTATTTCAACTTTGGTTTGATTAATGCTATCCCGAGTGTTTGTAATAAAATGTTTATTAAGTTTTCGTAATATGTAGCCGACGCGCCAATAGGATTTATTCGGGATGTCTAGCGACATGCTTGTTGTGGAATTCTAGACTCTGTATTTATAGCTCGCTACAGTTAAAGATGATAGATGATATGGATGATAGCTGCTGCTGCTGCTGATGCTGATAGATGCTTCTGATATATGGTGCTAGATTCTTATGATGCTGATACTGATAGGCGATGATAATAGGTATGTCAAATAAAACCCGTTGAGTGCGTAATGATCACTGTTTTTATTGTAAAAATGTTGAATTTATATAGATCTAATATTGCTTACTGGTTCCCGTACCGAGCATCGAACCCGAGCCTCCTGGGTGAAAGCCAAGTATTCCATCATATCTATCAGCAGCAGCAGCAGCTATTATATCAACTATCATCTGTAACTGTGTCTCGCTACAGCACCTACAACGGTGTCTACTAACCGGTCTAATACCTACGATCAGCTCGTTCACGACGAGTTAACTCGTATTTAGACGAACGTGTGGTTTCATAGCTTCCGGAGAAAAGATGTTGATAAAGACGAGGTTGATATGTTACAATACGGTATTTTACTCATGTAAGAAAAATCTAAATATATGCAATTGAGTTAGCCTAGGCAATACGCAGTCGGAGGACGTTAGTTTTTGTTCATAAAATAACAAAATTGATTTTAAAATTAATCTCAAATTTTTCTCTTTTTTAATCCATACAAGACGTCTTCTATACCTTGATAACCAGAAGTAGTGGATACAACAAGGGATGCATAGAAAGAATGTCAAATGAAAATTGTAATTGTATATGTGTATACTATTGCTGCGTTCCGTTTGCCGATTACAGCGCTCACAGCGCTCATATACCCGTTCCGATTGCCCGTGAGCGCGCTCACAGCGATATCGATACGTCATCAATGACGTCATAAACGCCGCCATCTTCTCGCTCACAGTGCCAACGCTACGGAGCATGGTCGCTGTGAACGGCCTGTCAAAACTGACACATGACGTTACTTTGTTGATGTTATTAGTCTTATAGATTTTTAATATTATCATAGATTTTAAAAGCTTGCTTATTAATTTTCTTTTGTAATAATATAAAAAAAATGGCTCCTGCTACATTCAGGGTCAAAGATCTCAATGAAATTGTAACTTTAGACTTAAGCGACGAACAATCAGAATGTTAGCGCGATATTTAGCGTTCCGATTGCAATAGCACTAATAACACTTTTAGCGCGCTCAAACGAATCGGAACGGTTTTGAGCACTTTTAGCGCTGTGAGCGCTGTAATCGGCAAACGGAACGCAGCATATATTTCAATATTTTTACAGAAATAACTTTACTTGCCTAACCATCAAAATAACGAAGAGTGAAGCCTGCTCACGCACGCGCCCGCTCATTTTACGTACTACGTATCACTCATTCAGGACCTTATTGAAACCGCTATCAACAAACGCAAGTCGATTCCTTCTGACGACGTCTGTACAATCTCCTCGAAAATGTTTTGTCAGCCTTTGATTTCATTGGTTAGCTAATGAATTTTTATTTATTTGGTTGGCGTCATGACACTTTGAGAAGGTTGGCTTTTATTTAATTCTTGTTATATGTACAAACTATGTCTATGTACAAACCGGTCGTAACAATAATATTAGATACCTACACATCTAAGGACGAGCCATTGGTGTAGTGATAAGTAGCCTTGCTTCATACGCCGAAGGTCCCAGGTTCGAGTCCTGGCCGGGGCATACATTTGTGTGATGAACACAGATGTTTGTTCTCGGGTCATGGTTGTTTGTATTTATATATGTATGTTTATTCTGGGATCCCCCCCAGTTCGCTGTATGGTCATCCATAACACAAGCTCTGCTTACTTTAGGGCCATACAGTTGGTGTGTTTGTGTGGGAAAAAAACAAAACTTAAAGTACCGAAATTGTATTAAAAGGCGCAAGTCTTAATCACTATGAACAATGCAAAGAACACTCGGTATTCATTTAACTTCTAAATACAAGACAGTTTCGCTGAATTCATCGGAAAAGGTAGCAAGGTATGTTAATAATTACCTATTGCTCGAGTTGTGAACTCGTTGTTTATTACTCACTAGGTTGATAAACAAACTCAAACAAAACTGAAACCCTCTTTTTTACCTCAATACTTCGGTCATTTTCAACTGTTTGAGATAAATTATAGGATTCGAGACAAATTTTTTACTGTCGATATTTTGGTTCATGTACAATTTGTGTGATTGTTGATGTGTGTCTCCAACACAGAGGGGAAACTGTAGAGTTGTTTATTATAGGTAGCACAATAAATTTTGCAACGCGATTTCAAAAAAATAACTGCGCTGTGACGTCACCATACAAAATGTACATCCAGGAAACATATGAAACAGCATCTTTTGGATAAACAAAACTTGGCCTCACAGTCTATCTCGTGGCCTCGTGGACTGTCTTTTTATCCTTTTATATAATATTTACTTTATCATAATTTTCTATTCTTTAATGTATATCAGCAGTTGTTATGTAAGTTAACTATTTAAAGTTGCATATATTTTAAAATATGATGGGTATAAACGCTTATTAGATATTTATTATTATTATTATTTGATTTAATGCATTTAATTAATTTTTTTTATTATAGAAATTTATTTAATTTAATTTTACTTCATATCCATTAATATGATTTTGTAATTTAAAAGTAAAGTGTATCGCACTGACCGCAACTCTCAGTGGGCGATGTTGACATGAACATTGTAATGTCGTACTCCTCTAGGCTTTATGGTTGTTCTTAAATTTAAAAGCAAAAGTGTATCGCACTGACGCAACTCTCAGTGGGCGATGTTGACATGAACATTGTAATGTCATACTCCTCTAGGTTTTATGGTTGTTCTTAAATTTAAAAGCAAAGTGTATCGCACTGACGCAACTCTCAGTGGGCGATGTTGACATGAACATTATAATGTCGTACTCCTCTAGGTTTTATGGTTGTTCTTAAATTTAAAAGCAAAAGTGTATCGCAGTGACGCAACTCTCAGTGGGCGATGTTGACATGAACATTATAATGTCGTACTCCTCTAGGTTTTATGGTTGTTCTTAAATTTAAAAGCAAAGTGTATCGCACTGACGCAACTCTCAGTGGGCGATGTTGACATGAACATTATAATGTCGTACTCCTCTAGGTTTTATGGTTGTTCTTAAATTTAAAAGCAAAAGTGTATCGCAGTGACGCAACTCTCAGTGGGCGATGTTGACATGAACATTATAATGTCGTACTCCTCTAGGTTTTATGGTTGTTCTTAAATTTAAAAGCAAAGTGTATCGCACTGACGCAACTCTCAGTGGGCGATGTTGACATGAACATTATAATGTCGTACTCCTCTAGGTTTTATGGTTGTTCTTAAATTTAAAAGCAAAAGTGTATCGCAGTGACGCAACTCTCAGTGGGCGATGTTGACATGAACATTATAATGTCGTACTCCTCTAGGTTTTATGGTTGTTCTTAAATTTAAAAGCAAAAGTGTATCGCACTGACGCAACTCTCAGTGGGCGATGTTGACATGAACATTATAATGTCGTACTCCTCTAGGTTTTATGGTTGTTCTTAAATTTAAAAGCAAAAGTGTATCGCAGTGACGCAACTCTCAGTGGGCGATGTTGACATGAACATTATAATGTCGTACTCCTCTAGGTTTTATGGTTGTTCTTAAATTTAAAAGCAAAAGTGTATCGCAGTGACGCAACTCTCAGTGGGCGATGTTGACATGAACATTATAATGTCGTACTCCTCTAGGTTTTATGGTTGTTCTTAAATTTAAAAGCAAAAGTGTATCGCACTGACGCAACTCTCAGTGGGCGATGTTGACATGAACATTATAATGTCGTACTCCTCTAGGTTTTATGGTTGTTCTTAAATTTAAAAGCAAAAGTGTATCGCACTGACTCAACTCTCAGTGGGCGATGTTGACATGAACATTATAATGTCGTACTCCTCTAGGCTTTATGGTTGTTCTTAAATTTAAAAGCAAAGTGTATCGCACTGACGCAACTCTCAGTGGGCGATGTTGACATGAACATTATAATGTCGTACTCCTCTAGGTTTTATGGTTGTTCTTAAATTTAAAAGCAAAAGTGTATCGCAGTGACGCAACTCTCAGTGGGCGATGTTGACATGAACATTATAATGTCGTACTCCTCTAGGCTTTATGGTTGTTCTTAAATTTAAAAGCAAAAGTGTATCGCAGTGACGCAACTCTCAGTGGGCGATGTTGACATGAACATTATAATGTCGTACTCCTCTAGGCTTTATGGTTGTTCTTAAATTTAAAAGCAAAAGTGTATTGCACTGACGCAACTCTCAGTGGGCGATGTTGACATGAACATTGTAATGTCGTCCTCCTCTAGGCTTTATGGTTGTTCTTAAATTTAAAAGCAAAAGTGTATCGCAGTGACGCAACTCTCAGTGGGCGATGTTGACATGAACATTATAATGTCGTACTCCTCTAGGTTTTATGGTTGTTCTTAAATTTAAAAGCAAAAGTGTATTGCACTGACGCAACTCTCAGTGGGCGATGTTGACATGAACATTATAATGTCGTACTCCTCTAGGCTTTATGGTTGTTCTTAAATTTAAAAGCAAAAGTGTATCGCAGTGACGCAACTCTCAGTGGGCGATGTTGACATGAACATTATAATGTCGTACTCCTCTAGGCTTTATGGTTGTTCTTAAATTTAAAAGCAAAAGTGTATTGCACTGACGCAACTCTCAGTGGGCGATGTTGACATGAACATTGTAATGTCATACTCCTCTAGGTTTTATGGTTGTTCTTAAATTTAAAAGCAAAAGTGTATTGCACTGACGCAACTCTCAGTGGGCAATGTTGACATGAACATTATAATGTCGTACTCCTCTAGGTTTTATGGTTGTTCTTAAATTTAAAAGCAAAAGTGTATCGCACTGACGCAACTCTCAGTGGGCGATGTTGACATGAACATTATAATGTCGTACTCCTCTAGGCTTTATGGTTGTTCTTAAATTTAAAAGCAAAAGTGTATCGCACTGACGCAACTCTCAGTGGGCGATGTTGACATGAACATTATAATGTCGTACTCCTCTAGGCTTTATGGTTGTTCTTAAATTTAAAAGCAAAAGTGTATTGCACTGACGCAACTCTCAGTGGGCAATGTTGACATGAACATTATAATGTCGTACTCCTCTAGGCTTTATGGTTGTTCTTAAATTTAAAAGCAAAAGTGTATTGCACTGACTCAACTCTCAGTGGGCGATGTTGACATGAACATTATAATGTCGTACTCCTCTAGGCTTTATGGTTGTTCTTAAATTTAAAAGCAAAAGTGTATCGCACTGACGCAACTCTCAGTGGGCGATGTTGACATGAACATTATAATGTCGTACTCCTCTAGGCTTTATGGTTGTTCTTAAATTTAAAAGCAAAAGTGTATCGCACTGACGCAACTCTCAGTGGGCGATGTTGACATGAACATTATAATGTCGTACTCCTCTAGGCTTTATGGTTGTTCTTAAATTTAAAAGCAAAAGTGTATCGCAGTGACGCAACTCTCAGTGGGCGATGTTGACATGAACATTATAATGTCGTACTCCTCTAGGCTTTATGGTTGTTCTTAAATTTAAAAGCAAAAGTGTATCGCACTGACGCAACTCTCAGTGGGCGATGTTGACATGAACATTATAATGTCGTACTCCTCTAGGCTTTATGGTTGTTCTTAAATTTAAAAGCAAAAGTGTATCGCACTGACGCAACTCTCAGTGGGCGATGTTGACATGAACATTATAATGTCGTACTCCTCTAGGCTTTATGGTTGTTCTTAAATTTAAAAGCAAAAGTGTATCGCACTGACGCAACTCTCAGTGGGCGATGTTGACATGAACATTATAATGTCGTACTCCTCTAGGCTTTATGGTTGTTCTTAAATTTAAAAGCAAAAGTGTATCGCACTGACGCAACTCTCAGTGGGCGATGTTGACATGAACATTATAATGTCGTACTCCTCTAGGTTTTATGGTTGTTCTTAAATTTAAAAGCAAAAGTGTATCGCACTGACGCAACTCTCAGTGGGCGATGTTGACATGAACATTATAATGTCGTACTCCTCTAGGTTTTATGGTTGTTCTTAAATTTAAAAGCAAAAGTGTATCGCACTGACGCAACTCTCAGTGGGCGATGTTGACATGAACATTATAATGTCGTACTCCTCTAGGCTTTATGGTTGTTCTTAAATTTAAAAGCAAAAGTGTATCGCACTGACGCAACTCTCAGCGGGCGATGTTGACATGAACATTATAATGTCGTACTCCTCTAGGTTTTATGGTTGTTCTTAAATTTAAAAGCAAAAGTGTATTGCACTGACGCAACTCTCAGTGGGCGATGTTGACATGAACATTATAATGTCGTACTCCTCTAGGCTTTATGGTTGTTCTTAAATTTAAAAGCAAAAGTGTATCGCACTGACTCAACTCTCAGCGGGCGATGTTGACATGAACATTATAATGTCGTACTCCTCTAGGCTTTATGGTTGTTCTTAAATTTAAAAGCAAAAGTGTATCGCACTGACGCAACTCTCAGTGGGCGATGTTGACATGAACATTATAATGTCGTACTCCTCTAGGCTTTATGGTTGTTCTTAAATTTAAAAGCAAAAGTGTATCGCAGTGACGCAACTCTCAGTGGGCGATGTTGACATGAACATTATAATGTCGTACTCCTCTAGGCTTTATGGTTGTTCTTAAATTTAAAAGCAAAAGTGTATCGCAGTGACGCAACTCTCAGTGGGCGATGTTGACATGAACATTATAATGTCGTACTCCTCTAGGCTTTATGGTTGTTCTTAAATTTAAAAGCAAAAGTGTATTGCACTGACGCAACTCTCAGTGGGCGATGTTGACATGAACATTATAATGTCGTACTCCTCTAGGCTTTATGGTTGTTCTTAAATTTAAAAGCAAAAGTGTATCGCACTGACGCAACTCTCAGCGGGCGATGTTGACATGAACATTATAATGTCGTACTCCTCTAGGTTTTATGGTTGTTCTTAAATTTAAAAGCAAAAGTGTATTGCACTGACGCAACTCTCAGTGGGCGATGTTGACATGAACATTATAATGTCGTACTCCTCTAGGCTTTATGGTTGTTCTTAAATTTAAAAGCAAAAGTGTATCGCACTGACGCAACTCTCAGCGGGCGATGTTGACATGAACATTATAATGTCGTACTCCTCTAGGCTTTATGGTTGTTCTTAAATTTAAAAGCAAAAGTGTATCGCAGTGACGCAACTCTCAGCGGGCGATGTTGACATGAACATTATAATGTCGTACTCCTCTAGGTTTTATGGTTGTTCTTAAATTAAAAAGAAAAAGTGTATCGCACTGACGCAACTCTCAGCGGGCGATGTTGACATGAACATTATAATGTCGTACTCCTCTAGGTTTTATGGTTGTTCTTAAATTTAAAAGCAAAAGTGTATCGCACTGACTCAACTCTCAGCGGGCGATGTTGACATGAACATTATAATGTCGTACTCCTCTAGGCTTTATGGTTGTTCTTAAATTTAAAAGCAAAAGTGTATTGCACTGACGCAACTCTCAGTGGGCAATGTTGACATGAACATTATAATGTCGTACTCCTCTAGGCTTTATGGTTGTTCTTAAATTTAAAAGCAAAAGTGTATTGCACTGACGCAACTCTCAGTGGGCGATGTTGACATGAACATTATAATGTCGTACTCCTCTAGGTTTTATGGTTGTTCTTAAATTTAAAAGCAAAAGTGTATTGCACTGACGCAACTCTCAGTGGGCGATGTTGACATGAACATTATAATGTCGTACTCCTCTAGGTTTTATGGTTGTTCTTAAATTTAAAAGCAAAAGTGTATTGCACTGACGCAACTCTCAGTGGGCGATGTTGACATGAACATTATAATGTCGTACTCCTCTAGGTTTTATGGTTGTTCTTAAATTTAAAAGCAAAAGTGTATCGCACTGACGCAACTCTCAGTGGGCGATGTTGACATGAACATTATAATGTCGTACTCCTCTAGGCTTTATGGTTGTTCTTAAATTTAAAAGCAAAAGTGTATCGCACTGACGCAACTCTCAGTGGGCGATGTTGACATGAACATTATAATGTCGTACTCCTCTAGGTTTTATGGTTGTTCTTAAATTTAAAAGCAAAAGTGTATCGCAGTGACGCAACTCTCAGTGGGCGATGTTGACATGAACATTATAATGTCGTACTCCTCTAGGTTTTATGGTTGTTCTTAAATTTAAAAGCAAAGTGTATCGCAGTGACGCAACTCTCAGTGGGCGATGTTGACATGAACATTATAATGTCGTACTCCTCTAGGCTTTATGGTTGTTCTTAAATTTAAAAGCAAAAGTGTATCGCAGTGACGCAACTCTCAGTGGGCGATGTTGACATGAACATTATAATGTCGTACTCCTCTAGGTTTTATGGTTGTTCTTAAATTTAAAAGCAAAGTGTATCGCAGTGACGCAACTCTCAGTGGGCGATGTTGACATGAACATTATAATGTCGTACTCCTCTAGGTTTTATGGTTGTTCTTAAATTTAAAAGCAAAAGTGTATCGCAGTGACGCAACTCTCAGTGGGCGATGTTGACATGAACATTATAATGTCGTACTCCTCTAGGCTTTATGGTTGTTCTTAAATTTAAAAGCAAAAGTGTATCGCAGTGACGCAACTCTCAGTGGGCGATGTTGACATGAACATTATAATGTCGTACTCCTCTAGGTTTTATGGTTGTTCTTAAATTTAAAAGCAAAGTGTATCGCAGTGACGCAACTCTCAGTGGGCGATGTTGACATGAACATTATAATGTCGTACTCCTCTAGGTTTTATGGTTGTTCTTAAATTTAAAAGCAAAAGTGTATCGCACTGACCGCAACTCTCAGTGGGCGATGTTGACATGAACATTATAATGTCGTACTCCTCTAGGCTTTATGGTTGTTCTTAAATTTAAAAGCAAAAGTGTATCGCAGTGACGCAACTCTCAGTGGGCGATGTTGACATGAACATTATAATGTCGTACTCCTCTAGGTTTTATGGTTGTTCTTAAATTTAAAAGCAAAAGTGTATCGCACTGACGCAACTCTCAGTGGGCGATGTTGACATGAACATTATAATGTCATACTCCTCTAGGTTTTATGGTTGTTCTTAATAAACTTATTTAAAAACTTTTAATGTGTCACCCTTACTAAAAATCTTAGCATAAGATCCGATCAATTCATACAAAAATGTATACTGTCTTGTAGTAAATATTGCCAACGTAAAAAAGCCTGCTTGTCCCAAAATGTATACCCATATTGTCAGGGAATTTTGACGAACCTCGCTTTTATGACCAATTTATATGAAACAATGTCACCCTAGTAAGTAGCTGGGGTTTTGTTGCCATTTCATGTGGTTATTGTAGACGGATGAAGTAAACGAGGCCTATTGGCTGGTGTCGAAATGACAGGTTTTTTAATTGAATCGACAACCGTTGCTGCATTTTAGCTGGGTGTCCGTAGAATTACTAATGTTCATTCGTAGTAGTAAAACTAATCCAAAAGGCTAATGATTAAAAATAATTTATAAGAAGCTGAACAATGTAATTAATTTCATTAGCCAACTTAATTCTTAGCTTTATATCATCACATCTTTTTTTTTATTGATAAATACTGTTTCCCAAAGTAAATCGTATTCATAACTCAGTTCTAGAACTGTATAGTTCCAACGTTAGTCGGATTAATTTCAGGCCAAAACTTGATGAACCAGCCTTGAGGTAGGTCCCCTGGAAGTGTTTATTTTACACCACGAACAAATTCGATCGCTGCTCAATCTCTCACCCATTTTCAAATCGAAAAAAATGTTATTCAATATTTGTAAACATTTTGTGCGATCGATATTTTTCAAGTTTAGGGGAAGGGGACGGGTCTCCTAAAGGCTGGTGATTTAAAATTTTGACCAAGAATGATTCCAAGGTTAAATGCTAACCCAACTTTACAATTATGTCGGTAAAGTCAATTATTGTGACATTCATCGTCGGATGAACATAATTATAATTAAAGGAATTGTTCGAACCAGATTGAGTTAGCAAGAAACTTTACTAGGACAATTCATTATAGATAAGTTTAAGATTTAATGATATCTTCCTCAAAATAACGATAAACCTATAATTGTAAAGGAAACCTCTGCTGTGTCGTTAGGGTGTTGTGCTTGAGTCTCTGCGGTGAGTAAGGCATATGATTAAAGTATAAGTGCGAACATTTGGTAGATTTGAGCTGCTCGAGCGTCCGACGTTTATTTTAAGAAGGTAAGAAGGAAAATGAGTTTCGTAATTTGAAAGAAATTCACCTCTAGAAGGTTTAAAGTAGCATGTCTCTTGTTATGGTACAATTATAAGATTGTTTCCACATTGTCATTAGTTTTGCGAAGGCATGCCTATAATGCGTTTCCCCGCTCAATATTTTATGCGTATATGTGAACATGGGTTATATTGTAGCTTCTTTAAATTTGTGATTTAGTTTTCATTAAAAATGCCTGAATTTTGATTCACTATTGCCCTGCAAACAGATACACTACACAAACGCAGACTTGAGCAGACCTCAGTTATCAGATTCAATGTTTAACTCAGGTCGGCGTGAGTTAATCTTTTATACAATTATAACATTACAACATATATTAAGGGCACTGCATTGACCGGTGTCAGTAATATTCGCAACCTGGGTGTAATCATAGACCAAAAACTGCAGTTCCACTATCACATTGAACATATTGTCTCTAGGGGTTTCAAAGTTCTTGGTTTTGTTTTGCGTAACAGTCGCTATTTAAAAAAAACCCTTCTCAAAAATAGTTTTTTTCAATGTTCTGGTTAGATCTGGGTTAGAATACTGTAGTGGAATCCACACTATGACGTTTATATGAAGCGTATTGAGAGCATTCAAAAGAGATTCCATTAACTGTAATTTGGCTACTAAGCTACCAAAGTAGACTGCATCATTTTAAAATGAAGTCTCTTCACGAGCGTCGCACCCCGTTAGACAGTCGGTTTCTCTGGAAATTGGCGAATGGTGCAATTGATTCGAGTTTTCTGCTGTCGCGTTTAAACTTCCGGATACCTTCTAGGTTACCTAGCCCAGGGAAATAAATACTTTTCACGGAAAACCGAGCCAAAACAAACCTCGGACACTATTCACCAATAAACAGGCTGATGAAATTGTACAACTCAATTTCCAGAGGAACTGGAGTGGATATTTTTGGACTAGGCCTCAATCTCGTCAAGGATTCTGTAGCTAGGGTAATCAAATCTAATAAACCCTTTCAATAGCAATAATTTTACACTGACAAAAATTTACCTTAAATAATTATGACGTTACACATGTTTTTCTTGATCGTTTTATATTGTTGTATATTTTTGTATTTAAATAATTTTATTAAAATAACTTTAAATTAATATTGAACACCTCATCCCTGTTTTCTCTTGTTCGCTGTATATTTTTGTATTTGAATTTTTTTTATAAGTAAATAAATAAGTTAAATTCAAATAATAATTATCAATTACTTATAGAGTGTATTACAGTTGTATACTTTAAGGATGTCGACGTCACCTGTAGCTAGAATGGCATTTAGAATGTAATTTTGTTCATGTTATATAGTATGTTTATTTTAATGTACACTCTGTTGGTGACCTAATAAATAAATAACATGAGTACTTTGAACAGTGCTGTATCTGTCGGCTTAGAACAATGTCGCTTCTCACAATAATATTTACAAATGTGTTTACGAACTTGTTTGAAGCTGGCTTTAAAACTAACTGTTGACTTTAATACAATACAAAGAAGTATCTTCTATGGAGTTAAATTATGAACGCGATCCTTATCTCATTTTTTAAATACGTCCTTCATTTGAAGGTGTATTTTGTAAGAAGGATGATAAACTGAATTTATTTTAAAGTTTCTGTTTAATTATTTACATTAAAGCGCAAATTTACAATTTTATTTTATACATTTATTTATTTGGAATCTCAACAGCTTATTAAAAAGGTACATAATAATTAAATCTTACAAAACAAAACTTAAGCCAATTACAGAGTTTCACAACATGCTCAACGATACATATGAGATGTATGCCAAAGGGACAAGTAACTGAAAAGAACAAAATAAGAGGTAAAAAATAAGTAAAACATTAAAACAGTAGTTTCTCACACACCTATTTTCTGTCTCATGTTACAGTATCGTCTGTTTTATATTGTAAAATACATTATTTGTTTGTTTGTTTCTTATAAGTTAACATATAGGTAAATATAGTCGTAATATATTGTGTAAAAAATATTACGTTAATATGTTACTAGAATAGTTCGTACGATGCACTGGTATTGCAAATACTGGTGTCCGTCTTGTGCGACGTTTAGGAGTACAAAACATTAAGTTAGCTAGAACATCAGGACAGTTTAGATTACCGTGTAGGATGTCAAAAAAGAGGAACATATCTAAGAGATCACGTCGAGAGGTAACTGGCAATATTCGGTGACGTCTTCTTCATATTAATTATGTCTTCTATGAGACTTAAAATTTAAATGTATAACAAACTTTTTCTGTATCCGCTCCAACATTGAAATATAAATGTTATAACTAGGACTCCAGATAGGACAGCAATATTCAAGGATGCTATGACAATAAGCATTGTATAGGACTTTCAGACTTTGCAATCTTGTGAAGGGCTTACATGTTCGAATAATAAAACATTTGTTTATATTTACTGTTATGTTATTATTAAGATAACAAATCAAATAGTGCATTTTAGTCACTAATAGGAAGGCAGTCAGAAGTCGATTTAACTTTCATAAAAGTTTTCTTATCATCTGTATATATTAAATGTTGAGAATGTTGATAGCATTTTGTTCACGCCGTTTCTCCTCATCGGGAACATTCCATCACCGCGGACGCCGCGTCCGCACTGCGCGCCCCGCGCCCCACGCATCATTTCAATAAAACCACGAGCGCCGGCGCGCTCGTCAAAAAAACATTCTCGCTCCGATCGCCGCCCAGTGCGGACGTGCAAGACCCCGTTCTCCGTTGATCGGTCCTTTCCCGTTATTCCGTGGCGCTCAGTCTACTGACGTCACAGTTTAGCGTGTTGGTTCCGTGCTACGGTTTTCAAGGTTTTTCTACTCTGTCTGAGTGCTTTCGAAGTGCGATTTTTCTTTGCGACTAAGCCCCTTAGTCTTCAAAGTGCTGTGCTAAGTTGTGTTGTGCTTGTGCTGAGTGCAGTGTTGTGCCCAGCGTAAGTAGTCTGGTTTCAGTGCAAAGGATACTTAACGGTGACAACGAATTTGTACTGAACCAGTCCTTTTTATTTTTATTTTATTTCTCTTCTCTATTTTATTTATTTTTCTCCTATTTTCATATTTATTTTTATCATATCTGTGTGTTTTTCGTGTGTGTATTTGTCCTTTCTGTCGGTAAAGGTTGACCCTAACGCGGTCAACTCTTTACCTGCGTACCCTTTTTTAGGTTTCTAGGTAGCGGCCTTCGGCATACTACGGTTAGTTTTAAGTTATTCTCCCCAGCCCCCCTACCGCTGGTAGGGAGGTTTGCCGCTAGGTTTTGCTAGGTTTTTATTTAGGAATTCTAGGCACTTGTTATATTAATAGGTGCTGGGTTTGCTAGGGAACCTAGGTATACATTATATATTTATATATTACATATTATCCCAAGCCCTCCAATGGACCTTGTTAACATTCTTAGGTCGTTCGCCCAGGCGCTCGTTGCGTCCGGCGCCAACTTATCAGATGACGTAATAACGCAGGCCTTACAGGCATCTATCGCGTCCCCGGCCCCTCAGGCCTCAACCCCGGCCCCTCAGGCCTCAACCCCGGCCCCTCAGGCCTCCAACGTCCAGACCCCTCAGGTCTACAGCTCTCCCGCGTCTCCCGCCTCGTCCGAGATGGACTGCGAATCGGTCGCATCCTCTCACGCGTCGCGTCGCAAGCGTACCGCTCCCGGGAGCGACTCCGAACCCGCGTCTGATACGTCGTCAGATGCCGTCACCCTAACCGGCTCTCCTGAGCCCGCGTTTCAACTTGTCGCCAAGCGCTCCAAGAAGCGCTCTAAGAAAGCTTCGGTATCTTCAATACCCGAGCCCTCCCCGGTGTCTTCAACACCAGCCCCCGCGCCGTTAAAATCGCTCGTAGTAACCGCGTCTCCGTCGGTCACATCGAAGCCAGCGACGCGCTGCGCTCCCGTCCCGCCGAAGCCTCAGCTCCCTCCGCCCGTATTGAGCACAAAATTAATTACTTAAAAGCCGCCAACGCTGGCGATACAATCAAAATTCAAGTAGCGACCGTCGACGACTTCCGCGCGTTTACCAGGCTACTCTCGCTAAATCAAATCGCGTATCACACCTACGCCCTCCCGGAGGAGCGTAAGATCCGCGCAGTACTACGGGGCGTCCCGTTCGAACTCAGCAACGAAGACATTCTCGAGGACCTTAAGTCTCAGGGTTTCCCGGTCACAGCAGTGCACAAGATGCACTCCAACCGCGGTAGGCGTTTTCCCTTAGCGTTAGTAATCCTGTCAAATACTCCCAACTCGAAGGAGATTTTCAAAGAGGCTCGCACAATCTGCGGACTCTCGAACATCTCCGTCGAGCGTCCCAACCCCCGCTGTCACCCTGGGCAGTCCCACCGCTGCCAGCTATATGGCCACGCAGCGGCTAACTGTTCAGCTCCCCCCAGGTGCGTAAAGTGCCTGGATCCTCACTTCACTAAGGAGTGCACTCGCACTCCCGAATCCACTTCCCCCCCTGCCTGTGTGCTGTGCGGCCAGTCCGGCCACACAGCTAACTACAGGGGTTGCCCGCGCGCTCCGCGCTCCACCACCAAGAGGGTCGCGCCTAAACCGGCGCCACCGCTCACTCCTGCTAACTTCCCGCCGCTGCGCAACCGGGGTCCCCCGGAAGCAAAGCCCGTTCAGCCGACGCCTACTCCGGCTCTGTCTTGGAGGCAGCGTCCGGCCGTCTCGCCTGCACCTTCCCGACCCATTCCAGCTCCCGTAGCTTCCGTAGGGACACGTCCCGCTCCGTCTTCTGCACCTCAGCCGTCGTTGGCTGAGGACATGAAGACCGTATTCGACGTCATCCAAAACATAGACATTAATGAAATCTCCATACTCGCACGCAAACTGCGAGCCGCCCGCTCTCCTCAAGAGCGTTTATTCGCGTTAGCCGAGCATCACTCGCTCCTAAGTTCGTTGTAAATTCTTTATTTTTGTATAAATTCGTAAATAAGTAAATTATAATGTCTAGACCCGCGAATCCCACGTCCTGTCGTATCAAACCCAAGGGCTTATCCCTAGTATCTTTTAACGTTCGTAGCCTTAGCACCAACCTTCCCGAGCTCAAACTGTTCCTTCAGAACAACGACCCAGATCTTTTACTTCTCCCTTATCCGATCTTCCCTTAGCCATTAGCAATCTTATTAAAGCTAAGAACGCGGCTCTCCGGAGAGCCAAGAAATATCCCACGCCCGCCTATAGAACAGCTGCGAATCAGCTACAACGCAAAGTTAGATCTCGCCTCGCGGAACTCCGAGACGCCCAGATGAACGATCTCATGGCGAATATCTCCCCGTCCCACCAAGCGTATTATCGAATGGCCCGAGCCTTACGCGTAGACGCCGCCTCTCACGTCCCTCCTCTCACTCGTCCCGATGGCTCTATCGCCTTCGAAGACGAAGAGAAAGCCGAATGCTTCGCTGACAGCGTTGCGTCTCAATGCTCGCCCAGCACGCAACCCGCGAATCCCACTCACATCAAAGCGGTGGAGGACGAAGTTCTCCGTAGAAACTCTCTCCCCATCACCGCCGACTCCGTCACAGTCTCTAATAATGAAATCTCGCTTCTCATCAAAAGTCAAAAGTCCAGAAAGGCTCCGGGTGCGGATGGTATTTCCAACCACGCACTTAAGCACCTGCCTCAACAGGTGCTTACCTTGTTAGCTATCATTTTCAATGCCTGCTTCGACCTTAGCTACTTTCCAAAAGCTTGGAAAGAAGCGACAGTCATAGGCATACCCAAGCCGGGTCAACCTCTTAATATCCCGGCTAATCACAGACCCATCAGCCTCCTCAAGGCAATGTCTAAACTTCTCGAGAGAGTCATACTCTCTCGAATGCGGAACCATCTGTTTCCAACGGACGGCGATCCTCTCATGATTCCCCACCAGTTCGGCTTTCGCGCTAAGCACTCCTGCCCTCAGCATCCGAGTACATACTCGACGGTTTCTATCCGAAACGAAAGAAAACGATCGCAGTTTTCTTTGACGTAGCCAAGGCTTTCGACAAAGTCTGGCACAGCGGTCTCGTTTATAAACTCTATAAAATAGGCTTACCGGCTCGCCTAGTTAGGATAATCGCGTCGTTTCTCAAAGACCGCACGTTTCGTTTCAAACATGAAGGCACGCTCTCCGCGCCTCGTCCCATAAAGGCTGGAGTCCCTCAAGGCTCAGTCCTCGCCCCTCTTTTGTATTCCGTATACACTAACGACATTCGCATTCCATCTAAAGTCGTCGAACTCGCTCTCTTTGCCGACGACACCGCCCTTTACACCAAAGGCCGAAGAGCCTCGGGTCTCGTCACCAGACTTCAAAAGGCTGTAAACACCCTCGGTGCTTGGTTCAAAAAATGGCGTATCGATGTGAACCCAGAGAAGAGGGCTGCGGTTTACTTCGACTACAGACGCAGTCGTATCCCCGATAATCTCCAATTGAGAATGCAAGGCACTCCCATCCCCTGGAAGCGCAGTACTAAATATTTAGGCGTCATCTTAGACCAGACGCTTTCTTTCAACCCTCACGTCGATAGAGTAAGGAAACTTGCACGTTTTTACCTAGGCCGGCTTTACAGTATGTTAGGTAGAAAAAGTAAAATGTCCTTCAGAAATAAACGTACGCTTTACAAGGTCTGCGTTAGACCAGTCATGTCATATGCTTCGCCAGTCTTTGCCCACGCCAAACCCTCCGTCCTGCACAAGCTGCAGGTGGTTCAAAACCTCTTCTGTCGCAGGGCCACAAACGCACCTTGGTACGTGCGCAATGCGGACCTGCACAGAGATCTTGAACTACCTACAGTTCAACAGTACCTAAAAACACTCTCAGAATCGTTCTTCAAACGCGCCGAATCCCATCCCAATCCACTGGTTCGAAATTCAGTCTCTTATACTGCTCCTGTCTTAGATTCGGTATACAAAGTCGCTAGACCGAGAAACGCGCACACAAGCGAGTGTACGCAATTAACTTTAGATCTCGAGGCCCTTCAGGCCGCAAATTCTAATTCTAACGTAAATTCTAATTCTAACGTAAATCTGAATTAATGCAAATTTAATTTTATTGTCAATTTTTAATGTTTATTATTTACTATTCATTTGTTTTGAGCACCTTCAGTGCTATGTAAAACCCAGCGGGTGACCCCTTAAGGGCCCCGCTAGCGCGGCCTCTTTCTCCAATTGGCCGTCGCTCAGATGAAGGCTGAGTGGCAAAAATGCACGAGCCGACAGGGGGTTTTTAGTGGGTATGGTTCTGGTAGGCGTCGGGACGAGTCCCACATAACTTTGGAATTGCGCCAGAGTATGCGTCAGAGCATTTTTATCCTCCTGCCCTTCCCGCGGAGGGGAACAAAAAAAAAAACGCGCTCGTCCTCTTTCCTCGGCGGTTCCTGCAGCGAACAACACTCTGAAGACCATCTCGTTCATTCACTGATTACTTATTTAATTATCATGTAATTTACCAGTATTAACGTAAAACTATAAAGCCTTGATATTCTAAATTTGTGTGAATCTTTCCATATAATAACAATTGTGACCCCACAAACAAAGGGAATTGTAGCGGCGTACCCTATAATAAACGTGTGTATTTAATAAATAGCATTTTATTCATTTAACCAGGTCGCTGCGCAATCACATTTGTATATGTCCTATAAGTATGCACAGTATAAAAGTGGTCCGAGATGCGATTCCTGTGGCACGCCTGAGGGTATACTAATGAATTCTGACCTTAGACCTCCCGTAACAACCGCTTGCGACCGGTTGAAAAAATTAGATTTTATCCACCTAAGCAAGTCTCCACGAATACCAAGCCTGTAAGTAAAGCTTATTGACGTTGACGTGATCAACACAATCAAAAGCTTTTTCAAAATCTGTATAGATCACGTTGACCTGTCCGTATCCTCCATACCACATAATTGTTGTTGTTTCAAAAAGCCATGTTGATTATCCAAAATGCCTTTGGAAATAGGAATGTAAATTTTATTATAAATAACGAGTTCAAATAAATTAATTTTTAATAATTTAATTTTGAAATAGGCCGATAGTTTTGAATTATAGTTTTAGGACCTTTTTGTGAACAGGCACTATGTAAGCCTTCTTCCAAATAGTAAAGCATTCGCAATCCACTACAGAATGAGTAAAAAGCAACGTTATGGGCTACACTAGTGAACTAGCACAGTTACGTAAAAATATTGCAGGTACACCATCACAAACTGAACATTCGCTTACGTCGAGAAATTTCAATAGCCTAAGAACAGCATCACTAGTAACCTCAGCGTGCACAACGGTATCATCAGCATTTCCAGTGTCAGAGTCCTCAAATTTATCAGACGTTTGAATCGTAGAAGATGCTGAAAACACAATTTTAAAGAAATTATTAAATGCAGAGCAAATATCTTCGTCCTCAGTCAACAACTCGCCTTGATATGTGAATTGCGCAGGATATTGTCAACCTCCACACTTGGATTTCACATAGGACGAGAAAGCTTTTGGACTGCGACTTACACCACTTTCTATAGAACAAATGTAATTTTTGAAACAAAGCTTTTGTTGAACCTTTTACTTTGCGCGTAGCAGTGTAAATGTGAGGTAATCCATTGGGTTCTTATACCTATTTTTTCCATTTCTGATGTAATTTCTGTTTTTCACTATCATATTGACTAGGGCACTACTGTACCATGTTGAGAACTTTCCTTGAGTGGTTTTAACAGGAACATGCGGAATAAAAAGATCAAAACAATCTTCGAGGCAACGATAGAACTGGTCAACAGCTTCATCAATGGTTCGAGCTGATCATCGACTATTCCAATCAATAGCGCTAAATTATAGTCAGCTCCATGAAAATTCCATTTTGAAACAGTAACGTTCTCAAGTGGATTTATATACAAGTCACTTATTGTAATAGAAAGGGAAGGATGGTGTTGATCCTCTTTCAAGATTGGACTGATACACTTTGTTAGAGATGCATTACAGACTTACATTAGACTACAAAAAATTAAGTCAAGTAATTGTCCGTTATAATTATAACATTTACTATATTGTGCAAGAACTAGGTAAGTCATTTCATTAATAAATTGTAAAGCGAATATTTGCATCTCTAAACTGACGCTACGCTCAACGAATGCAACTCCATCTTTCCGCGCCAGGAAGGAGAGATTAAAATCGCCTATCATCCTATCAATCATGGTATTGTGGTTAGGGTCTTGCTCAGTAAGATAAGTTACAGAGCCACATATTTCTGATAAGTGCCCTAAATGCTAAGAGGGTTAGATGGGATATAAACCAGAATTATATTAATATTGACCCTAATTTTTAAGTATTTTGAAGGGATTGTGATACATAAAGGTTCAGTTCCCTTGTTAGAAATAAAACTTTTCTGTGTCGCACCAGAGTTACTCTTAACACATGCCATTACACCTCCTCCGGTTTTCTTTCTAGTTATTGTTAAATTTCGGTCACATAGTTCCGAGTTAAGTATATCATCCTTAAGCCACGTCTCGGTGAATAATAAAACGTCATAGTAGTTATTTAAAATATTATAATATCTAAAATATTATAAAATAATACCTGATCTAAACACTTGGTTCTCAATCCACGCACATTCTGGTAGTATACAATCAGATTATTTAGTTTTGAAGTCTTTGTGAAATTTGTAATTTTGAGACACTCTTGTATCTTAATAAAAGGTTTTATTGTAAAATCGCATTTCAATAACTAAATTAAACTGCATAAACATTGGTATGTCAAAACACCAACTACTTGAAACAACTTTTAATACAATTATTTTTATTAAATAAATAAATAAATCCCGAGACAACACAACAACTGTATGGGCCCAAAGTAAGCAGAGCTTGTGTTATGGATGACCATACAGCGAACTGGGGGGATCCCAGAATAAACATACATATATAAATATCAACAACCATGACCCGAGAGCAAAAATCTGTGTTCATCACACAAATGAATGCCCCGGCCAGGACTCGAACCGGGGACCTCCGGTGTATGAGTCAAGGCTACTGACGACTACGCGGCCGTCAAATGATTCATCAAAATATTAATATTTTTACCTATTTAAACAAAAACTTTAGTTGAAAATGTTAATTGTTTTGCTGAAAGAAACGAGGCTCAAGACAATTCCAGCAGACCTGCAATGTTAATGTTCTAAAAGAAATGTAAGTAAGGGGTTATGAATTAATAAATAAATAAAAAAAACATATGCGTACATAAACTATTTTTTTGTAACAATCATATATTCTACTAATATTAATGTAACTAAGTATAAATATGACTTTATATCTCTTGCATAACAAAGTCCTTTTATATGTGCTTGCTCTAACATCAGCAAAAACCAACGCATGACTTCAATTCGCACTTACAATTGTTTATTGGAATACCCAGATACATATAATATACGAAAATAATATGTATTTTTCCTCTTGCTTTGTACAACAACGATATTATAACAACATATACAACAATTCATTATGTGTGGTAGTGATTCTGAAAAATAAAACTGTAATCTCTTGAAATAGACATATAGAGAGATTTGCAATACCTACTCGTTTAAAAATCACTTGAGAGAGTGTAAAAGTTCTAAATCCCTTAAGTAAATTGAGTGCGAAGTTTTATTTTTTCTCATATAAACACGACTGGAACGCACCCGCACGAACTTGTAATCAAGTTCCTTTCCACGGAGTCGAGCATATTTTCATGAGACAGATTCTCCAGGACGAAGATAGGCGATTTTTCTCACTCTTGAAGGCAGCGTCGTCGGTATTCAGCTTATCCTGAGTATTTGCTTTGTTAAATTTTACCACAGCTGATAAAAAATCATCTCGCACGCGCGGTGACATAGACTTTGCTAGTTTTTTGCTGGGAACAATCCTGTTCGTTTAAGGAGTAATTAACCACCTTAGATATTTGTTTCACTAATTTTATTACATGTTTAGTCCTACTCTCTGGAATTCATTGAGTTTCAACACTGGAGGCCCCATTCAATTGATCTAGTTGATTTAACTTATTTTTTAGGATATTTATTTCACTGCGCATAGTGCATTTTCTTTCTTAATTGAAAGTAAATCATCTTGCTGCAGCTTAAGTTGGCACGAGATTTCGTCGAATTTACTACTCATAAATTCCAGGGCCGTTTTAAAACTTGATATTTCTATGTTTATCGAATTGAGTTTCGAATTCATCTCAGAGGTACATGTCGAGATAACAGATGATACTTCTTCTCGTAACATTTGGCGTAAATCAGAACGTTGAATGTACTCTTGTGAGTCCTCGCTCGAAACAATAGTATTTAGCTTATTATGTTTACGACGCGTAACTTAATCATTATCATCGGTTAATGAAGTAGGAGTAGATGGGCAGACTTTAGTGTTTGAATTGTCCCCCCTAGGCTGTTTTCTCTTACAAATAGGGCATAACCACACTGCTAATGCACTTTTTTGTACATTTTTATTAGTTATATTCAAATATTTCATGTGATAAGTTTACATTTTGAACATTTCAACTGATCTTCGTTCTTTATATTTCGATTACACGCAGAGCATTGAGTCATCTACTCTATTTTTCTCTCTAACCACCGCCTGTCTGTAAAGACTCTCTAAAGACCTGTCCTGACAAGGACAGCAATATGTCAACTATTCCTTATCGCGGAGGTGAGGTGGGACCCCGCCAGCAGGTGATGTTCGCGAACTGTCACTTTTTTTAAATTTATTACCGAAATATTCCATTTTTACGTCAGACGAAATAAGATCCTATTTCGAAGATCTTGTTACCACTGCCGTGAGTAGATAGTTATAATTCAACACTTTTACAAAACTGACACAAAAGTTTGCGAATGTTCGCTTACTACAGAGTCTGGACGCTAACTTTTTGAACTAAATCATCATTGATAGAAGACTGCAGTGGCTGTCATTCACAACCACACAACCACGTGAACCTGATAATTGCGGCGGACAAAATAGGAAGTGCTGTAGTACCGCCCTCCCCCAGGTGAGGTCTTGCTTGAGTTGTTGCTTAAATGTAGAGACTGTATTCCAGCAAGGCGGCGAAGCTTTCATAGGCTCTAGCACGATCACCCGCCGTGTGCCATTTAGCCGTACGCATTGGTGGTCGGAGCACAGGGTGTTCGTGATACATTAGCAATAGTCCCATTAATAGGACACGTTTGATACCTAACACTATAGGCAATAAACCAATATCAAACATTTAACCAAAATATTTCATTAAGAGAGTGTGAAAAGCTTTACAATAAACAATCATGAATCTATGTTTCTTATTAGCTCCGAGTAGCTTAGTGGTTAGTAGCTCCGTGGGTTCGAGTCCTGGTCGGGGCATTCACTTATGTGAGAACACAGATGTTTGTTCTCGGGTCATGGTTGTTTATATCTATACAGGGTATAACGTAAAAGAAGCATAATACTTAAGGGTCAGTAAATGTACTCTTGTTAGAATATACTGTAAAAGAATTGGAGTTATTGGGGCTGGTTAAGACTTTTACACATTTAAATTTTTTTACTTCAACATCTTTGACAGCCCTAAGTGGTTTTCATACCTACCTATGCATGAGACGCGCCAAGTAGCGCTCGGCGCCGTGCCTCATGCATAGGTAGGTAAACGTTTGTAAACAACCTTTTACAAGGGTAATGGACAAGGGTAATCGGACTACGGGAATTTTCTAAGCCTTTTGGAGAGGCTTTTGATACAGTTTCTATACATATCCCATTAAATAAGCTTGAAAGTTTAGGTATAAGGGGAACCCAACACAAACTTTTTGCCGATTACCTACACGATCGTTCGCAGTGTGTAAAAATAGGAAATATCCTAAGTTCTGACCTAGTTAACACTGAATATGGAATTACTCAAGGAAGTGTTTTGGGTCCCACGCTATTCTTAATATACATTAACGAACTTTGTAACCTAAAAATAAACGGTGGTAAAATCATATCTTTTGCTGATGACACCGCTCTTTTGTTCTCTGCAAACTCAGACACAGAACTATACGAGCTCGCACAACTAGGCTTCAATGTAGTAAACAAGTGGCTACAGCAATACTTGCTCACTCTAAATTCAGATAAAACGTATTTCATTCATTTTCGTGCGAAAATCAATTTCAGAAAACTCTAACCTTTACGCGCACTATTGTATTGATAAAACAATGATTCGTGTTCATGTCCTCACATTATTACTACTAAAACAATAAAGCACTGCAACGTTTGCATGTGCTGTATATAATAAAAGAGGTTATCGCACAAACAAACTTGCTGGCAACTTACAAATCTGTCATAATTTGTAATTTGATCAAAAGGTAGATTATGTAAGAAGGTTCTGGAGCATTCAATTGTACGCAGAAACCTCAATAAGATTAAGATTATAAAGAATGAATTGAATGTTTTAGTTATACTAAATATATTACTCTAGATAAAATATAAAGCGAATATCTGTTCATAGTTAGAAAGCCCTCCTAGTAATAGGAATAAACCATCTCGTACCCGGTACTGTAGAGTACCTAGGTGTTATTATAGACGAAACTCTGTCTTTTAGACAACACATAGATGCGGTGAGCAACAAAATACGCAAGTTGATATCTTTTTTTTAATTGCGCAGCATAGGACACTCTAAACTTATGGGGCAGGTATATTTGCACTGTGTCAGTCGATACTAAATTACTGTATTACGTCATGGGGCGGGGCAGCTAAAACTCTTCTCCTTAACATTGAAAGAGCCCAAAGAGCAATTGTGAAGGTTTCCCATTTCCGACCTTTCCTTTACTCCACTGAACTTCTCTTTAAAGATTTTAAAGTACTGACAGTCAGGCAGTTATTTATAATGAGCACAATTTTAAAACTCCATAGCACCCTTAACTATAGCACACAAACAGCTTACAAAAGACGGATTTACATCGTTTGTCAATCCCTCTTTTCTCAAGTATTAAATCTCAATGTCAAATCTCAAAGCACACAAATTTTACATTTTACATTTTCCTAGGACCACTTCTATATAAAAGATTAAACACCAAACTTGGCATATATCCTCTGACCTACAACAACACTAAACGAGTAATCCGAGCATCACTTTTGAGTATGTTCTACGAAGATTCAGAGAAATTATTAATAGTATTAAAATAAGATGATTATTGTCTCCAGAATGTTACTTAATTTTTATGTTGTATTTTTAATTTTGTTTTTTTCGTGTCGTATTAGTATTATTATTCTTTTCTAATGTTTATAGTGTGACGAGAATTATGAAACACATTTAATGTAATATTTACTTTGCACATTAAATTGTTACTGTGCTTACTAGTTTTAGAATTAATGTTATTTAGTATTGGAATTGGGTTATGGGTGACAAAGAAAACTTGTATTGTGGAATCAAATAGATATTTAATTTTATTACACAAGAAGTTACTACGCGTCTGTACAAGATAGTATCAAATGAATGAAGCCGGTGGCAGCGTTCCGTAACTTATATAAACTTTAAGGAGGGGATTAATGCTTTGTCAATTGCGCCAACTTAACAGAAAGTGATAATAGGAATTAGTCAAATACAATACTTATTTATAATCAAGATTAATTTTTGCATTATTCTAACACGCTCCTCAAACATTAATTTTATATGTACTGTAGGCATCTACACACCATTTTATAATATCCAATACAATATAACATAACGTATCTCATAACTTACACACATAAATATTTATTTACTATTTTTATTTACATTTATTTAACATTGAATATATTTGTCTATTATGATTATATATTATTTATTTTTATACACAGTTACACAATACAGTTATCTAATTAAGTTTATTAATTTTAATCACCTATATTAAATACTACCGGTTTGTCGATGTTCCCTATCGATAAGATATCATCGATACCCAACTTATCGACTGCGCCTCAACTCTAATGCGCAATTTGTACATAACGTTATATACCGAGGCGCGACCGGCCGCGCACGCGCAGGTATCGTGCGTGCCGCCAGCCAGTCTTTGCATTGCTCTGACGCGGAGCGCACGCTTCTCGCTTGCCCGTTTTTACTGTCGCGATCTATTTGCCTTATGTATATTGACTTTTCTGCTAATTATTCTTATATATAAACTGTGCCTTTGTTAACTGTTGTGCCTAGTGCTTGTGCTTACTTCCCACTGCGCCTTCTGACTCTTTCTGTGTGTGTAAGGTTATATTATATACTTGTCGGATAATATACGTTGTGAACTTGTAAGTAAACTTTTACTTTATTTACTTCGCCTTACCGAAACTAACTACAATACCTAACACCATTACCACAGTACTATAAGTCTTAGTATCACTTATCTAGAATATTTATATAATACAATAGCCCTGATCAGTACGCGTATAACTCCTTGGTATTTGCTGGGAGTACACATTGATATGGTCCAACATTTGTTGCATAGAATTAGGGAAACCCAGTAAAACCTAATTAGACCATGTAAAATTATAACTAATTAAACATAAAATCATAATTCACAAATAAATTAACTCCCAAAAGGTTTCATTGCAACCCCATCTCAACTCTCATTGTTTGGAATGTGGTAGCAGGTAGCTGTTTAGTCAGGCAATCTGCGAGTTGTTTACCTGTTGGCATATAACATAATTTTACAACATTTTTCTCAATTTGTTCCCTAGAAAAATGATATTTTATATCTATGTGCTTGGATCGCTTGTGATTAGTGGGATTATTAGCTATACTTATACATGCACTGTTATCCTCAAATATTAAAATAGGTTCTGTGATATTTATGTTTAAACTTAATGCCAAGGACTTCAGCCACATAGCTTCCCGAACAGCTTCAAATAATGCCATATATTCTGCCTCTGTGGATGAGGCTGCAACTGACATTTGTTTCTTTGTACTCCAGGTTATTGTACATACATCAAATATTTTAAATAAATACCCAGTAGTACTTTTTCTATCATGAGTATCGCTACCACCCCAATCAGAGTCGACATATCCACATAAAATACTATTAAAATCACATTGTTTATATTGTAACTTTAAATCAATGGTACCTTTTAAATATCTGAGTACTCGTTTTAGACACTACCACAATTCTTTGTTATTTTTGTCACCTACTTAATAGGTTTACACTTGTGCTTAAGTCTGGCCGAGTACATAACATCACATACATCAAACAACCTAGTAAATTTCTGCAAGGAGCAGTGCACTTTTCATTTAAATAAAGAGCATCATAATTTAGTTTTGTTTCCAGAGGGGTACTAACTGGATTACAGTCACTCATTTTAAATTCGTATAATACTGTTTTAATGTATGAGCTTTGATCTAAAGTTATCCTATTACTGTATCTAGTAACTTTAATACCTAGAAATAACTTAATTTCCTTAAGATCGGTCATTTCAAATTTACTCATTAAATAACCTTTAAACTCAATTAATATTTTACTCTCCCTACATACTAAAACTAAATCATCGACATATAATAAAACATATATATTTTTATTTATATGACCATTGTTAAGCATGTACAAATATCTATCTACTGAAGAATTTTGAAAACCCTTTTCTTTCAAAGATT
The DNA here is from genome assembly GCA_923062675.1 of Marasmarcha lunaedactyla. Lineage (NCBI taxonomy): Eukaryota > Metazoa > Arthropoda > Insecta > Lepidoptera > Pterophoridae > Marasmarcha > Marasmarcha lunaedactyla. Next base: position 605,921 of record OV281358.1, read on the forward strand.
GTTCAAAAACTTGAAACCAGCATCGAGCTGCTTGCTTAAAGCCGTACAGTGCTTTATTTAGTTTACAAACAAAATTCTTTTCACATTTTACACCTTTAGTAACTTTCATGTAAACATCCTTATTTAATGCACCGTTTAAAAAAGCAGTTTTAACGTTCATGTGGTGAATTAATAAATTATATTGATTGGCAAAAGCAATTAAAAATCTAAAACTTGCGATTCTAGCAACAGGAGCGAAAGTTCCATTGTAATCCGTTAGATATTCTTGACTAAACCCACGAGCTACTAAACGCGCTTTGTATTTAAAAGGGTTTCCAAACTCGTCACGTTTTATAGAAAATATCCACTTACAGTTTACAATGTTCTTATCATGAGGCCTTGGTACGAATGTCCACGTATTATTTATTAACAGGGAATTAATTTCGTCTTTTATCGCCATTTGCCATTGAGATTTATCATCACGAGTTTTTATTTCATCAAATCAAGTTGGAATGTCACATAAAATAGTCTGTTCACACATTAAATAATCTTCATCGCCCTCATAATAAGATGTTGCAGGACGGTTTTTAAGCCTATCACTTCTCCTTATAGAAGTAGTATTTTCTGTATTAGGAACTACAGAATTATCAGACTTTACATCAACAACGCACTGGGTATCGTTCACAACATCACTTCTACGAACTTTATTAGGGCACTCATCATGCCAATCAGATTTCGAAGTATCTAATTTCAATCTGTCAGTTAACCGAGACTTTATTGACACTGATTTCGACTGTAAGTCATATGTATCAGTTTTGTCACAGGAATATTCAATACTATTCCTTTCAGTGCCTAACAAAGGCCTGGAGAACTCAAAGTTCGTCTCGTCCACCACAACGTCTCTGACCGTTACAAACCTTTCGCAGTTGTCATTCTAAACTTTACATCCGTTTGGTTCATAACCCACTAATATTCCCTTCCATGATTTATCGTCAAACTTAGTTTTAGCAGTTTTGTTGTGAACATACACAGTCAAACCGAAAACTTTTAGATATTTTAATTCAGGCTTTTTATTGTGCCACAGCTCGAATGGTGTCTGCGACCGCGATTTCAAAGCTTTAGTGGGTACTATGTTAATTAAATGAACAGCTGTTAAGACAGCTTCACCCCAGAATACTTTGTTTAACTTAGCTCCACTTAACATAAATCTAGCCTTTTCATTTATAGTTTGCACCATTCGCTCGGAAACACCATTCTGCTGAGGGGTTCTAGGGACTGTTAAGTGATATGTTATTCCTTTTTGAACACAAAAATCTCGCACCTCTGTTGATAAATATTCCCCACCATTGTCACAATATACATTAACTATTTTCAAATTAAACTTTGCCTCACACTTCGCGACATAATCCTTAAAAGCCGAAAAGACATTTGATTTATAAGTTAACAAGTAAACAACGCAGTAGTGCGTATACTGATCAACAAATAACACAAAGTAATTTTGTTATCAATAGAGGAAGGAGTGACAGGACCGCATACGTCCGAATGTACAACATACAGCGGCCGAGTTACGTAACTTTTATATTTAGAACAGTCAAAAGGTAGTCGCGCCTGTTTCCCATTTATGCAAGATTCACATAAATTATCATTTAGTATAATTGATTCAAGTTAAACAATGTCCTGCATTGAGTTATTTAATTTTAAATCTAAAAATTTACTTTTACTAATATGACCCAAACGACTATGCCATAATTCATAACTACTTATTGTATTCTTGCACACTTGCAAAACAGGACGACGCAGTTCAAAACAGGTAAAAAAATCTTTAATAATTAAATTGTTTTTCGACTCACCCTTTGCTACCGGTTTACCTGCCTTACATATTTGGGTTCCTTGTTGGTCGAAGATTATTGTATAACCAGCCTTTTGCATCGTCGAAACTGACAGCAAGTTGTATGGAACTTCCGGGCAATAAAGTACACCTTCTAGGATTCCTTCAATACCCAAATTGCTAGTTACCTTTATAGATCCTCGTTTTATGGCTGAAATATATTGACCAGATTTAGCTACGGATATTTTTAAAGGAGGATTTAATAAGGTAAAATTAATAAACAAATCTTCCCTGTTGGTAATATGGTCAGATGCTCCGGAATCCAATAGAAATGATATTTTATTATTATGACTGATTCTTTCATAATCCCCAATCATAAATGCAAAACCTGAAAAGTTGTTAGAGGTAGATGGCCTCAGACATTTCCACAGCCTGGATAGTTCTGTTTCTGTTGTTTTGTTGAAGCAACTTCTTGAAATGAAAACAATCGTCTTTTACATGACCTTTGCGCCCACAATGAAAACATTTTATGAACTTTGTTTGCTTCGAAGATTTATATTTTTTGTAGTGATTTTCATAATTATTTGATGTAGAATTTCTGTTTTAAAATTTTCTTTTTCTGATTTTATTTGCCACGAATAATACTTTAGAACTTGTATCATTACAATCATTGTTCAATTTTACCTCATGGTCGAGTAATCGAGTTTTTACAAAAGCCAAAGTCAATGTATCTTCCGACAGAGTTTCGATCGCGGTGATGACGCCATCGTAACTTGAGGGTAGTGTCAACCACAAATGAGTCACTTTATCCGTTTCTTCTAATTTTGCCCCGGCGGCCGACAACTCGGTAATCAATTCGTCGAAGATAGAAAAAAACTTAATGAGACTGACGTCACCTTGAAGTTTCACAACCAACAGGATTTTTCTTATAGCCAACTGGGTCGCAATGCTTTTTCGCTCGTAAAGGGAATCTAAGTTCTTGAAAATATCTCTTGCCGTTACGTCTTCTTTTGCAAATGTGAGGTAGCTGTCTGCTAGATATTCGACAATTATGCTCTTGGCAATACGATTAATTATTTTCTATTGTTCACTACGTATCGGTGGTTCTTCGTCAATTACTTTTATTAAGTCCATTTCACATAGTAATGCACGTATTCTAAATTTCCAAACACTATACTTTTCTCCAGTAAATGGTTGGTATTCTCCATTTTAAAATTTTAGAATTATATTCTTTATTACAAATGGCGGTAGATTACAAGAGCAATTATTTTAAACATATATTACTAATTAAACTGAAAGTACTGGGCCCATAACCTATTGGAATTGGGTTATGGGTGACAAAGAAAACTTGTATTTTAAATAAAACACTTTTTACCGGATATTATCGCGTATCGTTGCCGTGGTCACGATAATCGTGACCACGGCAACTGCAAAGATGCCGAAACGTCGAAATAATTTTAAAATTAACTAAAATATACGCGATAATATCCGGTAAAAAGTGTTTTATTTAAAGTATGTATCGTGAAAACTTAAGAAAACTTGTATTGTGGAATCAAATAGATATTTAATTTTATTACACAAGAAGTTACTACGCGTCTGTACAAGATAGTATCAAATGAATGAAAACCGGTGGCAGCGTTCCGTAACTTATATAAACTTTAAGGAGGGGATTAATGCTTTGTCGATTGTGCCAACTTAACAGAAAGTGATAATAGGAATTAGTCAAATACAATACTTATTTATAATCAAGATTAATTTTTGCATTATTCTAACATTTAGCATACTTAATTTAATAATTTGTACCTAAAAAACAGGTAATTCATAATTACTTAGTTTAGGTATTTGCCTAGTTATTGTTACCCTAGATCATGATAAACCGATAATATGACTTATCATAATTATAGTATTTATTGTGAATTTTTTGACACTTATTATAATTGAAGATTATGTAGTTTATCGTAGTAATAAATTTGTAAGTTGTTATTGTGTATTCCTGGATGTAAGTTTTCCAGAAATAAATTTTATTCTTATTCTTATTCTTATGTAGGGCTGTCAAATATGTTGAAGTAAAAAAAATTACATAAACTATTATGAAAGTCTTAAGCCCCAAAAACTCCAATTTTTTTACAGTATATTCTAACAATGATATATTTACTGACCCTTAAGTATTATGCTTTTTTATGTTACACCGTGTATAGGTATGTTTTATCTGGGACCCCCCCAGTTCGCTATATGGTCATCCATAACACAAGCTTTCCTTGTTATATAGTTGGTGTGTTTGTCTGGGGATTTATTTATTATGTATTATTATTATTACGTTTTTGAAAATCAAAGCTGTCAAATTTTTTTAATTTTGTAAATAGTAGACGCAGGATGTATCAAAATCATGGTGCCCAGTTATGTAGCTTAGGAGTATTCGTGTTTTGAATACGAACCTTCTAATGGTGTGTCTAACATTACCACTGCGGAAACAAGGCAACGTCGAGCCGCTGAGGTCCAGCAAACACAGTGTAGGTGGATGGCTACGAATGTAGCTCTGAAGAAACTTTGCTACGCACGACTAGGCGTCGTAGTCTCGTAACAGGTCTACGCGTCGTAGTCTCGTAGCAGGTCTATGCGTCGTAGTTCCGCGGCAAGGGCAGAGGACGCCGCGTCGTTTCATTGGGGTTAGATTTGAAACGTTAAGCATCTGGCAGCTGTGTTGTCGTTGTCACTCGCCCGCGCTGATCCTCATAACTACAAAGCTTCGCGGTCGTGAACTCTTGTCTATTAAATTAATTAATTTTTTTACACCATGATTTAATAACTATTATGACCATGAATTAAGGATAACTGAGAAAATTATTTTGTACATCGAACAATGAACACATAAAGGTTAAATCTCAATTCAATTAATTAATTTTGGTTTAAGAAAGCGTATCAAGCGCTAAGCGCTTCTAGCGTGCGTACCCACACAAGCGCGTAGTGTACGCTGTGTTGCTTCTAATTCATATTATAATTAGATATTACAAAAGTCAAAGTTATTGTGTATCCGTTAAAGCAGTCGCATAGAGTTATTGCATCCTTTCATTTATGCAGTTATATTGTAACTCATACCAGAATTACTCATTCGTATCGTATCGACAAATTTATATGAATATTCTTATTTGTTTATTTTATTAAAAAGAAAACAAGTTATGTTTTCCGCTGTTCGCGATCGACAACCAATGAAGCATGTATCCGGTAGCCGCTGTACCGCTGTATCATTGAGGAGGGCGATGGCTTGATCCTGCGTTAACTCGTGAAAGGGTGCCGTTTGAGGGTGTTCGTCGTTTATACTTGGGGGGATGGAGAATTGCCGAGCTAACAGATGTAGATAGAATAATTTTGTATAGATATACAGAAATATTGCACATTTTATTGAAAAAATTATACCCGTGAAGTTATAAGCCAATTCTTCTTCACGAAGATTTTTCCGAACTAGTGGTAGAGTCATGCTTTGCTTGACGTCAATAAGAAGAAGTAATTATCAATGTTGAGAAGTAAATATTGGAATATGAATTTGTTGCGATGCGAGTGCTACAACAAGCTGCGGAATTGTTCCAACTCACCTTCCAACGTGCTGTTTCGTTCTATAATGTATCCTACATCTGAAATCCACAGTTTAACTGTCGAAATAGAATTCAAATAGTTTGATTGAAGCTCTGGCAGACGGCCAGTATCGGGATTATTCGATATATTCCGAATTGCCAAAAAGCCAGCGGTGCTGTGAGGCTGCAGGGATGCTTTCTGCTTTCGACTTTTCTTGGATTTTACTGTCGCAGTAAAAGAAGTTTTGTTAGACTAGTAAACATTACACACTTAGTTTGGTAGTATACTCCAAATAATGTCATAAAATTAAAAAAAGCTTATAAATAAAAATTTTAGTCGCAATAGTTTTAGTTACAAAATTTAGGATACCAACCCTGATACAACAGTTGATTTGACTAAATATTTACTTTAAGTCCCAAAACTAACCAGTAGGTCAGTCCGTCCCACAATCAGAATAGTTACGTATGGAAAAAATATATGATGTTATATATTCCGTTAATTTCAATACCATAATGTTAACATAACCCGAGTACAAATGCTACGTCACGACTTTTTATAATAATTACCAGTTACCCCTTATACCAGTTACCCCTTATACCAGTTACCCCTTATAATCATAGAATAATAAACTATAAAAGATATGAATAATCAATTGCAATGTTCCCTTTGTAAGTCCTTTGTAACAGAAACTACCGTTTACATTTCGGGATAAAGGTGAGCCTGCATGTTATTTCAGGTTATATTCTATCGTTTTCAAACTTTTACATTTATAAAACTAGCAGGATTATTTAAAGGTCACGTTCAATAGGAACCTCAACGACGCGCAGTGATCCTGGCTGCTGCTTGGATGTCTGTACAGCTGGGTTAGCCGACTCGCGGAGGCAGGTCATTTAAATAAGCTCTCACGACTTATTAAAGAAGTACACGGAAACAAAACCGGGTAACTAAATGTGATTCGTGATTTAACCAGTCTCAATAGAAAACCAATGTAAAAAAGCATTTCAGCGTTTACTCAGCAAACCCACGTTTCATTTGCAAGACGTAATCGCGATGAGCGTGTAAGTTGTGGTTACACTTTGCATACAAGACCTTCGCGTGACCGACACTAGAGAAAAGCTTAATAAAAAACAATTTAACTAACCCAAGCTCAAAGAAGGGCTGCTAACCGCCAATTCAAACGGTCTCGCTGCCGCCGCCGCTTGCGTGGGTTTAGAAACTATGACACGAGCTGGGATGCGAGCTGGGTGCTTGTAGCGGCTTCGAGTTCGGCAGGAAACTAAGGTGGAAATTGTGCTTATATATAATTATATGAAAATTAAATGTGACTCACTGAATTATATTCATATTATGAATGCGCAAATGCGCTGAAAAATGATTTTTGGAATGTTGAACTTCTAAGGGTAAAATTATCGAATAAATACTGGATAATTTTGGAAACTAGTTAAGCGCAGCCATTAATGCCGCATCAACGTGTGGTATCGAGGTGTTACAATTATGTATTGTAATGATTGTAAATATTGACATTTACAAATCTTATGTTTAAAAAAAATGCAAATAGACGATGTTATTTTATAAAATTTGCTGCAAAAATGTTGTTATATATTTAATATTAATAAATATATAATATTGATCAATTATTAATATTATACATTTCCTTATTAGTCTACCGTTTTGTTCATTACGAAACGACGACGACGCGTGATTATCTATAGTAACTTATCTTCTGAAAACAAACATTACTAAATTAGTGACAGATACAACAAAGGATATACAAACTCAAATGTCACAAAGCTTTTTCTTTCCATGTAATTTCCAGTCGCATATCTCTCGGGATTCCTAAAGGGTTGCAAGGGCTGCCAGAGGGTGGTTAAATAAAAAGAAATTAAGGTGTGTTATCACGTGATCGATCTACATATATTGTAATGTTAGGAAATAGTTGAAGGTCGCCGTGTGTTTTCGTATTGTGGAAAATGTCAAGGTCGGGATAAAATAGGGCTAATGTTATTTTTTGTTATGGTATTTTAAGTTAGTCACATTAACGGTCTGTATTCGTGTGTGAAATTAGGCTATGCCTAATTATATATAGGTGATTCATTTGAAGGTACTTTTTTCAAAAGTAAAAGTACAATAATAATAACACAATTATCAGGTAATTTTTATTATTATACAAAATAACTATTCTTTACATTCATTTTTTAAAGATAATGTTTTTCAAATATTGGTCGTAACTCCGGTAAACATTGTCAATTGTACCGTTCCAATTTTCGATGATGCGTCCGAGCATTTCTGTTGGTATTTGGCGAAAAACGAGAGTAATTTTGGCTTACAGTTGCTCAATCTTACCCGGCTTATCCATATAGACTTTGGACTTTACAGAAGCCTGAAAGGAAAAAATCTAGGGGTGTGATATCACAGTATCTAGGCGGCCAACTCACCGGACCGAAGTGCGAAATTAACTGTTCACCAAATTGTTCACGCAATAGAGCCATGGTTTCACGAGCTGTGTGGCAAGTGGCGCCATCTGGTTGGTGCCAAATGTCCTACAGATCACGGGCTTCAATTTCAAGAATCAAATAATCTCTTATCATGGCACGATAACAGTCACCATCGACAGTTACGTTCTGGCTACCGCTACTGCCGCAATATTTTCTTCACTACGTGCTGCATATGATCTATTTGGTCGTTTATTATCTAATAATGTCAATGGCTTTCAAACTTTTCGATGGTATAGCGAATCGTGCGTTCGGTAGGCCGATTATGTGGACCATAAGTTTCTGTATATATAAGTGCACGAAACACTTTCCTCGCAGAACGCTGATTTGCTTAATGCAGCTGAATAGTTTGTAGACGCTTTGCAGGGCTAAGTCTTTACAGGATGAAATGTCAAACTATACAGAACAAAAATAACATAAAATGTTATCATGGCATACGCTTCATCTGTCAAAAAACCCATAGACAAAAAGTACCTCTAAATGAATCACCCTATATATTATACATAGCCTTATGAGTTATGTGCGTGGCCCCTTTATCGTGCGTGAGTTAAACAATACAAGTACCACGCGCGTCGTTACACAACAGCGCGTTTACAAAATACAGTGTTTATACCAGAAGACGTTACGGCGGACAACATGAGTGCTCCGCGGCGTCGAGTCACCTCTAGCGCCAGCAACCCTGCAAGCAGGTCAACTTCGTGAGTGATATGACCAGGTGACCTGGGGTTGAATCTTGATAAGTATCATGTATGTTTTATACTTACTTATTCGTCTTTATCGTTGATTTCATATCATGTATTATACAATATTTGTTAAAATGAAATATATTCAGTTTTAGGTATAAACTAAAGAACCTGTCTATGTCTCTCTTAAACAGGCATTTTAATTACTAAATTGTAACAGAAGCTAATCAAATTTCCAATATATTCTGAACCAGGTTCGCAATTAGCCGCATCTCGTTTTCTTCTATTACAAGAACAGCGCAGTTGTCTCGACTCTTCTACCTGCTGGCTTCTTGGATTGCTTTGAAGGTTATCGTTAATTTTGACGTGGTAGATATTTTGGTTTAGTTCACGCCAGTTTGCAGTTGATGTGTACGACGGCATCACTATTAAATACTTTCGGGTGAATTATCACTAAGACGACGTTCAACTATGTTTCGTTTTGGTTCCCGAAGCCGGCGCCCGGAACGGATGTATTTATCGCCAATATTGAATCGGAAAGATGTAAGGAAAATAAATTTACTTCACAAGCGTTGTATTATGTTTATTTAAAAAATAAATCTAGTGTAAGCACAATCTGCTGTTGACGGCTGAGCCTGCGGTGACTTCAAACTCTAACGTCCGCACTTAGAGAGGTTTAATGGTCACTTAGGGAACCTCTACGTATAGATTTATATTAATACTATTGCTATAAATGCATTAATACAATTACTTTAAATCGTACAAGTCCGGATTTGCTAATCAACCTCCGTACCATTCCCGTTTTCATTTCATATTTTTACCCTTACCTTCTGCTATAGCATATTTTTTATTTTATTTTATTTTTTTATTTTATTTTTATTTTATTTATTTAGGAAAACATACAGCATTATATAAATACATAGGAAAATATTACAAGCAGGTGGTTCACAAGCCAATTAAGTTTTCACTGTTAATTGTAATAAATATTGGGTAGATTAAACAGAAGTTAAGTAACAATTTAAAGTTATAATACGTTATGGAAAAGTCAATAGAAAGTTTTAGTTTTAAAGCCATTTTTATTTAAGCTGCTTGATGGTAGATATGAATTTGTGGGGTTTCAGATTAAATATATCTAAGGTTTGATAATTCTGGTTATAAAAATTACAGGCTCTAACAATAAAGCGATTTTTACTGTAATTAGTCTTACAGGCTGGAAGAGCAAAAGTAGATCTTAATTTTAACCGAAGATTGCATCTCTGACATTTAAAGTAAATATTATTTAGTAAGTATGAGGAATCAACAAAGTTATTAAGTATTTTGTAAAGAAAAATAACATCACGGTGTTCACGTCGCGTTTCAAGGTCTGTCAATACATCGGATGGGATTGTCTTAAATCTATACACTAAACGCTTATAGAATTTGTCCTGAATACGTTGAATTGCATCCCTATATACCGAATACTGCGGGTTCCACACAGTAGAGGCGTATTCAAGATGCGACCTTACAAGGGAATTATATAAAATTATTAATGTATTCACATTTCTAAAGTCTACTGTTTGTCGAAATAAAAATCCCAACATTTTATAGGCTTTTGCTGTTATTTTATGAATATGCGACCGGAATAATAAATGATCATCCAAAAACACTCCCAAGTCTCTCACCTCAGTCACTCTATTAAGTGGTGTGTTATTTATTGTATAATTGTGATAAATAGTATTTTTTTTTCTAGAATAGGAGATAACACAACATTTTTTTATGTTTAAATATAATTTGTTACACAAACAGTAATCGTAAAGAGCAGTTAAATCATGCTGAAGATCAAAGCAGTCCTTAATAGACTTAATTTTAATATAAATTTTTGTGTCATCTGCAAACAATAAAACCTTGGAGTAACCAAAGCATTCTAAGACATCGTTAATAAATATGTTAAATAACAGTGGGCCGAGGTGAGAGCCCTGAGGCACGCCCGATGTAATAGGAACAAAAGATGATGTATATCCCTTAACCGCAACAGCCTGGGATCGATCTCTGAGGTAAGATGTGAGCCAACGTAGTAGGTCACCGTGTATACCAATTTTCTCAATTTTATTTATTAACAGAGAATGCGAAATTTTGTCGAAGGCTTTTGAGTAGTCGGTATACACGGCATCAACCTGATAACCTTTGCTCATGGCCTCAAGAATTATATCCAAAAATTCACACAAGTTAGTTTCTGTGGAACGTTTATTAACAAAACCGTGCTGTTGTGTAGTTAACAGCGGCCGGATAGCGGGAAATAAAGAGTCGTAAATAATTTTCTCAAATAACTTTGGCAAAACGGAGAGTTTGGAAATACCTCTATAATTCGTTATATCATGTTTATTGCCGCTCTTAAAGATAGGTACCACAAAGGAGCGTTTCCAGACTACGGGCATTATACCACTGGACAGAGACAATCCAAAAAGGATACTTACAGGGTAAGAAAGTTCTTTACAACAATTTTTTAGAAAAATAGGATGAAGATCATCCGGGCCGCTACCCTTATTTACATCGAGGCGACCTAAATAGTTTTCCACAATATATGGAGAAATATCAACGGAGGTAATCAGTGTTTCATTAGCTTCCTGTATCGTAAAAGGTACAGAGTACGAGTCTTCTTCAAAAACTGATTTAAAATATGCACTAAAAGATTAGCAATAGATTCACCGTCAGAAGAAGTACTACCTTCGTAATGCAAAGTATCGGGGATAATGTTGCTAGACTTTTTTGATTTAATGTACGACCAAAACTGCTTTGGGTTCTTATTTATATTATTTTCTGTCCTAGATATAAATGAATTATAACATGATTCAATTAAATCTTTGGTTTGTTTACGAAGTTCAGAAAAATTTTTATAGTCACCTAATCTATTATAGCATTTCCATTTTTTATGTATTTTTTTTTTCTTTCTAATAAGTCTTATTAAAAGTGGCGAATACCAAATCGGATACTTGTTTTCCTTGGCTACATTTTTTGAAGGGACAAACTTAGCTATTATCTGGTTAATAAAATAATAGAATTTTTCAACTGATACATTAATGTCAGCGTTCTTAAGAACACTCCCCCAATCTACATCACTTAGAACACTCCTTATTGCATCGTAATCGGCCGCGGCGTACCTCCTCACAACTCGCGGTGCGGGCCGCAACTCGGCGACCCCACGCACAGGTGTACACGACACGCGTAGCGCCGGGTGGTGTGCGTCCTCCGGCAGAGCCAGTGGTGCCGCGCGCGATACTGAGCATGCGCAGCTACTAAACACAAGATCTAAACATCTGTTATTTATGTTTAAGATACTGTTGTACTGTGACCAATCCGTATAACTCATAATAAGATGCATTTGATTAGTAAATACATTAAAAAATGGATTATGTAAATCCTGGATACCTAGGCCATCAATGCGCGATTTCCATACTGCATCAGGAATGTTAAAATCTCCCAATATAATAAATTCACTATTCGGCAGATCGATGCTTAAGTCTGACAAGTAGTCAAATAGTAATTGCTGAGCTAAAGCTTGATCTTTATTTTGTGGGAAGTAACAACAGAATATATATAAAAAGTCAGAAACGTTATGTGCACTATCAAGCGCGACTCCTACGCAAACAATGTCGGGCGCGCCGGGCAGCGGCGGCAGCGCGCGCGGCGGCGACACCTGCAGCGCCAGCCCGCGCCGCGCCGCCACCAGCGCGCCGCCGCCGAGCCGCTGTCCCAGCCGCTCGTAGTCGCGGTCCGCGCGGTACACGCTGTAACGGGGATCAAATAATTCAGAATCGAATATACCCGGCAACAACCACGTTTCGGTCAAACATATGACGTCATAATCAAAATTAAGAACATTGTTAAAAAACGTTTTAGTTTTTGTGCGTAATCCTCTAACGTTTTGATAAAATAAATTTAACGAATTCACAGCGACAAATAAATAAAATAATAGTTATTATTAATATCGTCAAATAATCGATTAACTATTACAGTCCAAAACGTTCTTAAAATACTAAAAACAATGTTAATTATTTTAAATAATTTTACGATAAAATACAATATAACATCCGCATATGAATACGCATACCTTGATTGAATGAATGTATGTATGTAAAATATATGTAAATAAAAATTCGACAAAAATACGCCCACTAAACAATAATATTTAGTGAAATTACCCAAAAATATTAAACGGTTACATATTATCACTAAACGTGAACTGCAAGTTGCCTTCAAAAATGTTTGAAGATATATTTCAATGTGACATAAATTCCACAAAACACACTTGTTTATGCCAATTGACAAAGCGCTCGAACTGCGTAACAGTTGAATAAGTATACTAGTTTTTTGCCAACTACCATGAACACTATGAACGTAATACATTGCGCGCGTCGAACATCCAACGTCTAAGAAACCAGTAACGAACCGTGACATGAACACTAAACATAACGAAGGAAAACTTATCCAATATATAAGATAACAACAGCTAAAACACCTCAAATTAAGTGTCTCAAAACGTGATTTACTTAAGAAAATATTTAACGAAAAATGACAATGTATACTATTAATTATATTTAGAATAAAAATTAAAAAACATGCATACCTAACATCAAGCTCACACTGAATTAATATTGATAATGGCAAACTAAAATTTGAAAGTAATTTTTTAATTTTTTTTGAACAAAAGCATACAAATTGTTTAGGAAACTGAATATTACTTATACTATTTTTTTTAATGCTTCTTCCGAAGTAATATGCAGTACCGGGGAATTGTCAGTGCGCCGCACCATGACCGTGCAGTTGCGCACCCAGCAATAAGCGTAGTTCTTCTCCTTCGCTTTAGTACGTGCTTGTTGTAAAAGAAACTTGTTGCGGGTTGATAAATGGTCATTTACGTATATGCGGTTATTGTTGCTGACAAATCCTAGATCGCTTGCTTTGAGATCTTTAAGTTTTCGAATTGCTGCCAGAAAATCATCCTTTTTGTATCTCGACTGAAACTTCAATATGATTGGTTTAGGTTTTTTATTGTTGTTATCCGTGTCATTTCTCACCGCAATCCTGGTCACAAAGTCGATATCCGTTGACAAGTTCAGTGGGAAACTACTACGTTCTGACAGTTTCTGGACTATTTTCAGCAGGTTTTCACCAGCATTATGAGGAATACCATTTATTTGAACGTTAGATCGCCGCACCCACTGCTCATTTCTGTGATTATCCTCCAGGATGCCATTCACAACATTCCTTAAATCATCAAGATCAGTTTTGGATGATTCTACAGCTTTTACCCTGCTTTCAATTGTGCTAACACGCTCCGAGATCTCATCCATTCTTGAATTGAGAGCTAACTTGAGGTCTGCAATAGCATCAGTAACTTGCTTCAGGTCGTTTTGAATAAAATGTATAGCTTCAAATTTAGATTCCAGTCCAGCAATTTTTGAAGAAATGTCGCTCAGAGCCTCACGGGCGGACCACCCGAGCTCGTCCGCATCACGAGACTTGATCGGAGTGTTCGTGTTATCGGCCTTAGGTATTTTAGAAATGCATTCCGGACAACACCATTGTTTTGGTACGGATTTATTCAAATTAAGCGCCACGCATAATTTATGAAATGTTGCCTTGCACTTGCAACAGGTGGCGTCACCCGTAGGCGATGCAAACTTTGCACACGCTCCACACTTATTCATTTTATTAGATAAGACAAATTAGTACGGCTGTAACTATATAGGTGGCACTGTGTGGTGTTATTGAAATTGGAGACAATTGATCGACAATTTCAAATAAATAAAATAATCACGAACTAGTATTTTCTTTAAAGAAAGCACTCGATAATGTACTAATGATATTCAAAAAGAATTTGTAAATGTACACACCGTCTAAGAAACAATCCTCAGTCCAAGGTTCACTCAAATTATCACTACACAAAGAAACAGTTAGTTATAATGTTATACAAAATGCACTAAACTTTGTTGCATCAATTATAACTTTAATGTCAAGATTATGATAAAATAACTTAATTTATGGTAATATTTACTTTTATATCGATTAAAAACGCAGAGCTCAATGTTTACGCTGCAACTACCCACACAAAAAAAAATATATTTGTTTCCGAGAAATCTGATGGCCATTCATACTGCCCTATTCCGAATAATGGATATATAGCAAATAAAACACTTCTTAAAAGGATTTCACAAGTGACAATAGTGAAGACTTAAGGAAATATTATTGGAAACATAGAGTTAACGTTCTTTTTGGATTCAATACAGTTTAAATTGCATCAATACGAATACTTTTACTAAAAACATGTTCGAGTCAGGATAATTGCGAAAGAAGTAAGTATCTTACAAGAGACATGACATTAAACTTTATCAAAACAATGTCTTTGGGTTTCTTTGAAAGGGGGATTGAAAACTTTCGGTGGCGACGCCGTAAGCCACGGCGTGTAGCGGTTACTCAGCCGGTAATGTCTTTGGTGGGAGAGTTGCTTAGATTTTAATAAAATTTGTAAAATACATGACTTTGTTGTTCCTGAAATAAAGCCTGAACTTCTGAACCTTAATAAACATTTATTTATTATTATTTATTTATTTTGAGTCTTATGAAAATGTATGGTGCAAAACAACATGCATTGTGGATCCCGATTTGCCAAGAGTTTACAAGGGCATCGTGCTACTCTAGCTAGTTGTGGTTTTTTGATAGGCTTATGTGTCATTTTACATATCAGTGAATCGTCTGGATTTGCTACTCAAATTACACTTAGCATATCTGTAAAAGATAAGAGCCTCATGATTTTTGAATTATTCCATAACCTACTTCCAAAACTCCAAAAAGTTTTCAGTCACAACTACACGAGGATAAAAAGATATTTTAAATATAATCCCGCGGCAAAATCTCGACGCTCTGCCAGGCAGAAACCCTTGTTACAGGGTGGCTAGGGTTGTATTAGTGGAAACTGTATGTTAAGATAGATTCGAGAATTCGTAATTATGCAAGATTGACCTCTGTTTTACAAGAAAGGTTAATTCAGTCAATACAGGAACAAATCTAATTGACTCTGACGGTATAAATCTACCTCAAAATAAAACACCTCTTGGACCTTTTTTGTATCAGCCTGTATATTCTTGGGTCAGATGAGCCTCAACGTTGCAAACACCACTCGGACATGGGTTCCATATATTTCTTATGACATCTTTGTGCGGATCGCTAGAGAAGAAAAATACGCTTTAAGAAGCAAGGAAAGTTTATTTTAGTCATTTAATTATTTGATCTTTAACTGAAAGTTTATCTTTTGACTAAATATTTTAGACAATCAATGTTATTCCTAAGCTTTGTATAGTAACATTAATGAACTTCGTTTCCTGGTAAATTAGAAAGCCAAGTAATAAAACAAATTATTTTGATTGACCTACATGAAGTTATATACATAGTCATATACATGAAGTTTTATAAATATCAAATTATTCCAACCCAACTTCCTTGTTTACATTAAAAATCATTTTTCTTGAAAGCATTTGTACAGGTGTTCCGTTGTGTTGAAATGTTCGACCACCATCTCAATATTGAATTGAAGGCATGTAGTATAGTATAAAGTGTAAGATCTATATATTAATCTAATTCTCCAAATTCAATTCAAAAGCGACTTTTTTACTATATGACAAGATTTAATACCTTATTTTTTTCGTCCCCTGGGGCAATGGGTTCAGGCGCCTCTTATAGAATTTCCTGAGCTTTTGAGCGTTGAAATAAAATGTAAGTGTTTCGTAACTAGTCTAAAGAATGGCAGATTTTCAATCATAGGAATGATGTAATTGAAACTATAGTATAAGATGTATACGATGTAACTATAGTATACGACTTCATCGTATCTGAAGCAGTCAAATATTTTTGAAGACGAAACTAAGACCTATATTTTTGTTTCCTTTTCCTTTTCATTCCATGACACTTTTAGGGTGCAATCAATTTAGACTTTCCGTGTCGGACAGCCCGGCAGTCGGCCTGCGCTCGGCAATTGCTTCCGTTCATACAGACTTCAAGCAGCGGGGCGACAACGTCACGAGTGCGACGTGCGCAGTAAATATTTTCAATAATTTTGTTACAAATAGGCAGATTAAAAGATTTTCTAAACACTAGATTTTTATTTGATTTTATACTTTAAAAAGGTATCGTGTGTCAATTAAACCTTTGTACCACAAAAATTAAGAATACTTGCGAAACCAATAATGAAATTTATTTCTTGAATCTGTATGCAATTAATAAGGAATATTGAATGATTCACGCCTCAAATTTTTATTATCACCATATTTGTTATTTACGGAGGTAAATAACAAATTGTACGTTTTATGTTTTTCTCGTAGAGACATGTCACTTTAACTTCCTGAAACTATAAAACAAATTGGTTTTGACCGCGCTCATATGCAGAAGTAAAAGCTAATGGAAAATATTCAAAATGATATTATGAAGTAAGAATATACCGCAAAAAGGATTTATAAAGGTAATTACAAAACTCGGTAAAGCCTGCAGTAATTAAGTTATGTTCACGGTAATTAAACGATTGATGCGAGTTTAATGATGGCCGCGGTGTTTACCTTGTTTGTGCTTATTTTTAAAGACGAAGATCTTTGGGTGGTTAAAGTAATTCTTGTTAAAAGTAAAATATTATATTGACGCCAAATAAAGCATGACTCTACCACCAGTTCGGAAAATCCTTCGTGAAGGACTGGCAAGAAACTTCACGGGTATGTTTTTTTTTCAAAATAAATTCACAGAGTCTCTTTATGTCTATACAAAGTTATTCTTATCTGCATCTGTTAGCTCGGCAAGTCTCCCTCCACCCAAGTATCCAAACGACGAACACCCTCAAACGGCACCCGTTCGCGAGTTAACGCGGGATCCAGCCATTGCCCTCCTAAACCGTATTAGGGGGAAGTGACCGACCCAACGCAAGAAGGGAAGTGCTTGCGTTGTTCCCGCCCCGGTGGTAGTGCTTTGGAATCTCAAGAGTTTGGCTTGCAGCAGAGCTGAAGACAGGTACGGGTATCCCTTACAGCAGCAAGTGAAAGAAAATCCAACATGAGTTAGATCAATAAGCAGTGAGGCGCGTCTTAGCAGATAGCACTTACTATTACTGATACTCAAATTGTTTACAATTAAAGTTAAATAACAGCAAAATTCTAATATTTATACTTGTTTCTGAAAAGACGTGTTTTTTTCATAATATCTGTTAAGGACGAGTAAAGGAACCGTACTCAGTTACAGTCTTTGACCAATTTTAGAAGATGTGCAAACATCACATAACATAATAAATACTTTAAAAAAGCTATCCTTCCTTTTCTTCATATAATTCATACCTCCACGCATCGTTTAAGTCCCAAAACAGGTCCCAGTGCCCGAAACAAAACGGTCTCTTACTTAAAATATTTTTTGTGTAAATATTTTTCCTGTCCCGCGCCGTTGACCTAGATTCATGAAGTGGGATGTGACTAAATGTCGCATTGTGAGGGTCGCGTCGAAGGACTCGACGTCACGCGTTCACTTTGGACCTCTTCAGACTGTTTCTTAGAAGTAGGGATGGTGGCAGGTTCCAGGAGTAGAGAGTGGCTGGAACCTGGGAAGTTTTATATTTTTTGTTTTAGTCGACAGAAACACACAGCTATCTATGAAAAGGAGCTTGCTTGTGGCTGGTTCATGAAATCTTTGTAATAAAATTCATACTTAAACAAGTTTAGTTATGACATAGATGATAAGTCGATGACTCCTGGTTGTATTTGGTATAATTCAGTGGTATCCAAAATAAATTCCTTGCTTTTTTTTTAAATAAATTCCTTTGATTTTTTGATTTTACAAAATAAATAAACGATTTAATATTTAAAAATGATATACAGGTTGAACAACCGTTTCTACTGATTTCAAACGAGCAGGTGATCGACCTGATTGCAGCGGCCTGGAGTCCACACCCCTGGACCGCATTAATCGTAGCTGTTTTACTTTTTAACGTTAATATCGACTGAAGTTGCGTTGCCGACCGTCGGCCGCAGTAACAATTGTCTCTATTCCAGCACGCGGCCGGGCCGGAGCTCGCGCACGCGCACCACTACCACGTAGCGTGATTGTTGCTGTGCTTCAGTACCGCCGCGGACAAGGTCTTCATATCAGCACTCTGCTGCAGCCAAATTATAATCAATTACACAAGACGACAAACGCATGTTATTCTGATAATATCAAGAGTGCTGTAGTGGTACGTAGCCCTGCCTCATACGCCGAAGGTGCCAGGTTCGGGTCTTGGCGGGGCATTCATTTGTGTGATGCACACAGATGTTTGTTCTCGGGTCATGGTTGTACCTTTTGTGGCGGCAAGCCACATTACTTAACGCTTACACACTAGGTATATACCTAATAGTACTTAACAAACAATTACAATTATATATAAGTATGTATGTATATATAGTAATTATAAGTACATAAATATTTATATAACTAGTCGTATCTATTATAAAATCCTATTATTTTTATTATATTACATATTAGAAAATTTACATTACAAACAATATTAACACTCAACAACTACACTCCCTACTCATTAACTCTAAACATGCAGATAAAACTATTTATTATGTTGATGATATATATCTATGATATATATATGTTGATGAGTACCAGCGTAGTTCCCAGTAATGGAAACGCACCGCCTAGTAACTGGCCGGACCGCATTCCACAGGCCGCGTCTATCTTGCTGCGCGCGCGCATCGTTCGTTTGCCAAAAGCAGTGCGCACAGAACTGCCGTACGTGAGACCCGCGTCGCGTCGCACGTACGGTACCTACCGCTTGCTTCCGCATGTTCTATCGTGCCTAATTTGCTTATCGCTTGTATCGCGTCAGCACTTCTTTAGTGTATATGTGTATAAACCATCTTACTCATCTGTGTTCCTTCTAATTCTAATTCTATTTAATTCTGTACTGTATGTGTGTGTTTCTTTGAAATCAATATATAGACAATTAAACTGTAAGTAAAGTGTTTGTCTTTTACCACCAAAGACAATAACAGTGCTAAACTTTATTTTTTTTTAATTAAGGGTTCCCCCCCACTTAGCTGTATGGTCATCCATAACACAAGCTCTGCTTACTTTGGGGCCATACAGCCGGTGTCAGGGGATTTTGATCTGGGGATTTTTTTGAGAGATAATCTTTTGGATAATTTTTCGCTTTACGTGTGTTCATGATAAGTTGTGTAGTAGTGCAGTTAAACTAAAAGAAAAATAAATTTGGATTTGCATTCAAATTTAGCTGCATATTAATGCAGTAATTAGGATAACACATTATTAACGTATGAAATAAACTTAATTGTGATGGGAGAGAACACTGACTCCTATAAGAGGCAGGCATATTCGTCAAAACTCAAAATTATATTTGTATTAATAGAGCACTTATTGCACGAAAACCTTTCTAAGATGAGAAGTATAAAACACACTTATTTACGAAATATATTGTCAATAAATGCTTTTAATTTAGTTCCGAATAGCTTTCTTTACCTGAAAGAAATTTGATTTTAAAAACATACCTTTATGTGAACAAACTATTGATCAAAATAAATAAATTTTGAATATTCGTAAACATAGACTCAGAGTCTACTAATGCCAACTGATAAATGCTGACTAGCTGTAACTTGTGGTAGCTTGAATAAGAAATCACTTATGAATGTCTACTACCGGAAGAGTATGTTTAGGATGGAAACATTGAGAACTAGTAATATTTTTTTACCACCGGTTACGTAAGAATCCAATTTAAAAAATACAGTTGAGATTACAACTCGGAGCCTATAGTTACAAAGTGGGATCGCACAAGCCGCTCGGGCGCGAGTACAGTGGTGTCGAGGCCACAATTACAACTTAAGTGAGCTGTGTGTAAGTGTACATTATTTTGTCGTCATTTTTGTGTTTATTTGTAAAATATTAGGTCTTTACCTATGAAATTGCCGTTTTTCACGAAATAAATGAAGCGTAATTTTTTTTATATTTTTTTTATTTCTATTAATCGAAATAATCACCCATGCAATCAATGCATCTTTGCCAACGCATTGGTAGCTTATTGATGTCTTTCTTGAAGAAATCAGCTGGACGGGAGGCAACAAATTCTTCAAAGGCATTTTGTACTGCCTCTCGGGTATTGAATTTTTTTCCCGCCAAGAAGTTATCCAAATTCTGGAAAAAGTAGAAGTCTGAAGGTGCAAGGTCTGGTGAGAACGGCGGATGACGGAGAACTTCCAACCCCAACTCTTGTAGCTTGGAGACCGTCTGCTGTGCAGTATGAGGTCGCGCGTTGTCGTGCAGGAGCAGTGGAGCCGAACGATTGACCAAAGCTGGTTGGAGATGTGCGAGCATCTCCATTATTGTGTTCAGTTCTTCACAGTACACAACTGCAGTAATGCTTGTCCCGTTTGGCAAGAAGCTGTGATGAATTACACCCGCGTTAGACCACCAAACAGTGACCATCACTTTTCTAGGGGTAAGTTTTCGTTTAGGGCATTGTTTGGGTGCTGAACCAGGGTCCAACCAACTTGCTGAGCGCTTACGATTGTCAAACAGGATCCATTTCTCGTCACAAGTAACAATGCGGTTCAGAATTCCTTCATTTGTATGCCTGCTGAGCAGTGCAAGGCACGTCTCCACGCGTACTTCGCGCTGGCGGTCATTGAGTTCGTGGGGTACCCATTTGTCAAGCTTTTTTACCTTGCCAATTTGACGCAAATGGACCAATATTGTTTTGATGCTAACGTCGAACGCTGCTGCTAATTCAGCCGTGGATTGAGTTTCATCAGCTTCCACAATTGCCTTTAATTCGTCATTGTCGACCAAAGTTTTCGGACGACCACGGGGTTCATTTTTCAGGTTAAAATTTCCAGAACGGAAGCAGGTAAACCAATAACGGGTGGTGCGTTCGTTTGTAGTGTTCGCTCCGTAAACGTCGTTGATGTTGCGTGCCGCTTGTGCCGCTTTGCTGCCACGACGGTACTCATACTCCATAATTACTCGAATTTTTAACTTATCCATGATGACGAAAAATGTTCGAATGCGTTGAAAACAAAACACTAACTATTAAACAAATGACGGTTTTAGAAAAAGAATTCCATGTTTATCAAATAAAATTAATTTGAAATTAGAATTATCAGTCAAAAAAAAAAATATTTTCATTTGAAATGGCCAGTACGGCAAAACGGCAGTTTCATAGGTAAAGACCTATTATTACAAAAATGGTTGTAAGACGCTGAATGTTGGTGGATTAACTGTCACATGAAACAACTGTTCTTAATATTAGAAGACCGTACTTGCCAAACTATTGAATTGCGAGAAGTTCTAGAAAGTTAGTATGTACTATAATTGTTTTGTTCTGGACGGGACTATTTGTGAGGAAGTTCCAACACGAACACCGGAGCTGTACGGGAGCGATCTTGAACTGCGCAGCAACCGCTATACATATAATCCGCTAGAGATATTTGTTTACAGGTTTTTTAAATACAAATAATTAAATATTTTCATTACGTTCTCACATGGGAAATTAAACAAAACAAAGACTTTCCCATAAAACTCATGTTTACAGATATCTCGGTTGTCTTTGGGAAAAGGATTTTATTTAAAGGATTGCAGGGTTCTGACAACATTGGGCCCCTGGGGAATTACGATAACGTATAAAAGATGATTGTGTTATTTAAAAGCAATAGGATATGTTATGTGTAATATTGTGAAAATTACGTCAAGACAGATTATTATAAAGCTGATGGTAATATATATTATGAAGCTGGCATATTTTTGCAAAACTAAGGCATAGGCTCTAAGTCTTGTGGAACAATTTTTATTAAGTCGAAAACAAGGTTTGGTCAGTTGTTTAATTTAATACTTAGAAATGTTTTTAAAAATGGCAATTTGAAAAATATTTTGCGTATCTTTTTCATTTCACGCATTAGGACTTTCAAATACGACATATATTGTTTAAGAGCACCTTATACTTTGCGGTATACCTATGTTCAATGAAAATAGTAATTTATGCATGCAAACATTTACTAATAAGGGCGAAATGAGCACAAAATATCTTTCATCAAAATACTAATTATAATCAATGAAAACTAAAAAATGACAGTTCATAATTCATAAATTCAATTAATACAGTCGTAATTAGGTCTGGGATGATTAGTATCCAAGACTCCGCTCAATTCTAGGTACATGATTTTGATTGGCTACTTTATTGCAATAAAAATAAGGTTTTTATAGGGAACCAAACACAGCGGGCACTGCATGAAGTACAATCGAATAGCTCTAGGCAATTAGCGCGCTTCCTAGTAAGCGAGCTGTACAGTATACAGCACGCCTTACACAATTAACCATTTAATTAAGTTCTGTCAACGAAAAAGTCCTAAAATAAGCAATAACGCTAAAAACATAGCGTTTTATGCATTTGCATGTTTGAATGATCCGATGTGTACTTAACTAATACTTAAACTTAAAGTCAACAATAATATACAATAAAAATAAATATGACCAGTTTAGAAGTTGCATCAGCTCTTTGAAGCTAATGCTTGATCCTTCTCAGAACATGGAACTGCCTTTCCGTGTTTTCGATGCTGTTTCTTCCTTGTAACTTACCAGCAGCAGCCGTGGCAGTACCACCCCATACAAGCCCTTAACAGAGGCAAGCTCATTCAACTATTGCCAAACGACCCTTAACTACCACGATATCACCTTAAAGAACTTACAGCGTGATTGCCGATCGGTTTCTGTTGTCGTGACAGGAAATTTACGTCGATAATGACTCCGTACAGGTTTGTTACAACCCTTCAGCAAGTGCCGTAGCAAGACAAGTGAAGGCGTTTATTGTGTTAATCTTTTTCCTCTTTCCTTAAGAATGTACAACTAAAACAAGTTGCATAATTTAACAAATTAAGTAACGCGATTGATAAAGAATTTTTTTCCCGTAAAATTCAGGTTCCCATGGGAATTACGTGTAAAAATATACCCTTTGTCACCTTCACGATTTTATTTTATTTTATTTTATTTTACATTTTTAGGGAAACTTACAGCTGGTAAAATATGTATACATAAAATTATGTTTAAATTAAGGCCAATTACATGTGTCCGCGTATAGTTACAATTAAAAATACAATAAATTTAAGTTATTTCAAATTCTTGCGTAACAGTCAAGATACTATAATCTATGAATTATTAAAAAACATATTGTTATATAACTTTTTAAAATTGGTAACGTTAGTGCAAAAGAGATCGATATTATTTAAGTTATCATTAAATAAATTAAAAGACCGGGAAGCTCTTAATGGGAATGAATTTTTTCGGTAATTATTTTTAACTATTGGTACACATAACAGATTGGTATGTTGTGTGGTTTTTTTAGGCGTATTCAGGTTTAACATACTGAGTAAATTAGAACAGTCAATGCTTTGCTGGAAAACTTTCATAAGTAAAGCGATATCAGCCATTTCTCTTCGTTTATAAAGGGGTAAGAAATGGAAAGCTTTGCATCTCTCTGTATAGTTTTTGCAGAACCTCTGACATTTATACTGTAAGTGCCGAAGGAACCTTTTTTGAATACCCTCGATTTTTTGGATATATAGGTCGTACTGAGGATTCCACACCTGAGAGGCATACTCAAGGTGGCTGCGCACGAAAGCACAGTACAGTATTTTTAAGGTTTTTATTTTACTGAATTCTGATGACATACGAAGGACAAACGCAAGAGCTTTGGTAGCTTTATTAACTACTGAATGTACATGGCTGTCAAATATTAATTTGCTATCAAAGGTAACTCCAAGATCCCGGATAGACGCGACCCTAACAACAGTTTCATTACATATAGTGTAATTATACTTAGTAAAGTGTGGTTTCCTTGAAAATGAGCACACAAAACATTCAGAGACATTAACATAAAGTTTATTTTCCGTGCAGTAACTCTGAAAACGACTAATATCCTCCTGTAATTTAGCACAGTCTGATTCCGTTTTAATTGGACAAAGTATTTTCATATCATCTGCGTACAAAAGAATGATACTATGTTTGAAGCAAGTTGATATGTCATTTATAAATATTATAAACAGTAAGGGACCTAGCATTGAGCCCTGGGGCACACCTGAGGGAATATAGAGTGTAGATGAAGTATACCCGTTTAACACTACTGTTTGGCAGTGGTTTTCCACATACGAGCTGAACCAGTGGTACAGATTGCCGCGTATACCGATAGATTGTATTTTGCTTAACAGCACTTTATAATCAATTTTGTCAAAACATTTGCTGTAATCGGTATACACGACATCTACCTGGCCATGAAACGACATATTTTCTAATATGAAAGCCTCACATAACAACAGATTCGTTGTAGTAGACCTACCACGCAAAAACCCATGCTGTGATACAGTAATTTGATGTTTTAGAGCAGAGTAAACTTGATCGTACACGAGTTTTTCAAACACCTTCGCGAAGACACAAAGTTTGGATATGGGCCTGTAATTTTCCACCAGCTGTTTCGATCCCTTTTTGTGGATTGGCGAGATGAATGCAGACTTCCAAATATCTGGTACGTGGCCAACTGATAATGAAAGGCGAAATAAATAAATGAGACAAATCTTATGATACCTCATATGTTGGTATCCGTCAACAGGTTTAGGCTGTCGACAAACATACACACGTGCACACACACCTACTTGCATATTCCCTCCTTCTCTCGGACTGGTAATGCGCATAATTTATTTAATTTTGAATGAAGAAAATGAATACCTCCTTGACAAGTAGCAGGTACTATTATAACAAAGAGAATGTCATTGAAACTAGCTAGGTTATTAACATCATTTGTGGTGGGGGTTATAATATGTAGGTACCTACCTGTAAATTAAGAGTTTCCCTTTTTCTAACTAACTTTATTTGTTGAATAAAATTTACTAAAAAAGTACCTGTCCATGCGTCCATGATTGACCACCGTTGTTTATGATATCCGATTACAGTATTTCCACAATGTATTAGAACTCCCGCTCCATCCAGCTGTGTTGCGAGTCAATTAGCGTGGCGCGTGGCGCGTGGCGCGTCCTGTGAGCATTCAACATGTTTACATCTATTCCGGCGACGTTTGATGTAGGTTTGATCCACTGACTTCATGATTCCGTGCTAGCATTTACGGTGGTGCCGTTTTTTAAAAGGTAAAAATTATCATGTTGGCGCAGCTTTGTAGCCTTTCCAATATAAATTGTCAAAGTTTGAGCAGTATAATGTTGGTTTCTCAGAAAATAACAAATTCTGGAAGGTGTGTTCTAAATTTGAAGGTTTTGATAAGATGAAGGGATTTTAATTCGTTTAAGTCGTTCAATACCTTGTACTTACTTTTTGATAACATCTGAACTCTGCGTACTGTGGTCAGCGCTAATGAAGTGACACACAGTTTAGTTAAACCTTGTAAAAACTAGTTATTATTGTTTCTAAATGATTCTAAATAATTCAAAATCAAAAGTTGGGGTTTAATCCAACATATAGAAATGTAAAGTAGAGATTAAATGAGTAATAATGTAAAGAAAGGCGAGTGCACGGTTGAAAGTAGTCAGATGTAATAATAAGACCGCACTCTATACTAAAAACTAGGAATTAAAACTAAACAAAATACGTATGACCTACAAATCTACATCTGACTGCTATAACTGCGAATTAATCGATGACAAGTAAATGTACTTTGTACATGTACTAAGGTAAGTAAAATATAAAAACGTTATTTGTAACACGTTCAAAAAATCTGGTGAAGAGCTTATTCCGACCCGAGTGCAAGAACACTGCGAGCCGTTTTCAATTTACGTAGTTACAAATTGAAAAGGTTTGGAAAACCTCAAATACTCTCATTTTACGTGCATTACAGGATTCCGTCCCTTTTCTAAAGTAAACATCACATTTTTTAATGAACGAGTCTGCCGTGAGGACGTTGTGGCCGATCTCAGATCTCTTGGAGAAAGGCTCGTCTGATAAGATCCCGACAATTAACGAAAGGTTGGTTTGAATGTCCCACCGGCTGGAATGAGATACTAAATAGTTTGTGTTAGGTTGAAATTGAATTAGTTCATACATAAAAAAATTATTAAAAATTGGGTTTATTCCATAAATACATTATAAGAATAATCCATGTATAGTTTGCTTTTTTTCAAGTTCCGTAAATTATCGTTAAGATATCATTTAAAATGGATAAAATTGTTAATTCATTTTGAATGAGTTGACTTATAAACTCTAGCTGGTAACCCTTACTCCAGGACGAAACAGTGCGGTCGCTAGTAATGAGTGAGCATTGTTTGTGAATGGGCCAGCTGGCCTGCATATTTTGCCTTATCTACTATGGGTACGTCTGACTTGGCTGATAGCACGACCCTTCAGACGAGGCTGCGGGCGGCAACAAGTTATATCGTTCCTTATAGACAAATCGGATCGTGTTTCATTTGTTTCGTCGCAATTGTTTGAAACTGTCAAACGTGGTTCATCGATTGGTTGAGTTACAAAATAAAATATTAGGTATTTTTTTTATTTTATTGATGAGATATATGTATGATAGAATCCTACTTGGATCGAGACAAGAATGCTCAGCTCTACGTGTAAGATAAGTGACTCCGCCTCGCATCCATCAACCACTGCACTGAGTGACTCCACCGCGCATCTATCAACCGCTACACTGAGTGACTCTGCCTCGCATCTATCAACCGCTGCACTGAGTGACTCCACCTCGCATCCATCAGCCGCTGCACTGAGTGACTCCGCCTCAAATCCATCAACCACTGCACTGAGTAACTCCGCTTCGCATCACTCAACGAGTTACTCCGCCTCGCATCCATTAACGAGTGACTCCACCTCGCATCCATCAACGAGTGACTCCGCCTTGCACCCATCAACCGCTGCACTGAGTGGCTCCGCCTCGGATCCATCAACTAGTGATTCCACCTCGCATCCATCAACTAGTGACTCCGCCCCGTATCCATCAACCGCTGCACTGAGTGACTCCGCCTCGCATCCATCAACTTTTTAAAAATTTAAAAATTCGCACCAGATTGGTGTCAATTTTTAATCTGTGTCTATACCTGGGTGTCTTTCCTGTCTGGGGTTCTCATAGCCTTAAAAGAGTAATTGTTGTTCCATTCTTATTTCATAAGGCTTTCATAAGTCTGGGGATCCCGACAGTAT
This sequence comes from Marasmarcha lunaedactyla, assembly GCA_923062675.1. Lineage (NCBI taxonomy): Eukaryota > Metazoa > Arthropoda > Insecta > Lepidoptera > Pterophoridae > Marasmarcha > Marasmarcha lunaedactyla. The sequence goes on from OV281358.1 coordinate 633,667, forward strand.
CAATAATTATAGGCCAATTTCTTTAGTACCTATTCTATTCAACATTTTAGAGAAAATAATAAATAAAAGACTCGTTGATTATCTGGAAAAATATTCTCTGCTTTCTAAAAACCAACATGGGTTCCGCAGAGGCAAATGAACTGCTGATGTTGTCCTTCGCTTTACCTCATATGTTGCTAAAAATCTTGATAATCAAAAAAAAGTAGTGGCTATTTTTCTAGACTTAGCAAAGGCCTTTGATACTGTCTCGATTCCCGTCTTACTAAATAGATTGGAGCATCGCCGCTTTATCTGTTTACGGACTATTTGTCTAACAGGCAACAATCGGTGAAAATAGGAGCCTATATAAGCAATGAATTACCATTAACTTATGGAGTTCCGCAGGGCAGCATACTTGGTCTCACGCTGTTTCTTATCTACATAAATAGCCTATGCTCCCTAAACATAAGTGGTAAAATTGTAAATGCTGACGATACGGTTTTGCTGTTTGCTGAAAATACTTGGTCAGATATCGACTTGGCTACAGCATAATCTTTTAACTTTGAATAGAAATAAAACTAAATATCTATCCTTTTCAATACAGAACTCTAGCCAACCTTTTCAAAGATATTCGATAATTGCCTCAATGTATTAACAAAGAGCTGTGCTCCTGCGCATCACTTGAACGGGTCTCCACTATTAAATACTTGGTGATAATTGTGGATCAAAATCTTAATTTTAGACAGCATATAACACAACTGAGTTCTAGAATCAGGAAGCTGCTTAAATTTCTTTAAAATTCTCCGACAAGTAATTGACCCGTATATGCTTAAACGTATATTAGCACAGTCGTAACAAACGTATATATGTCAGTCCCTATTAACATACTGCATAACTTCCTGGGGTGGTACACATAAAACTATTCTATTAGAACTCGAAAGATCACAAAGAATTCTTCTCAAAGTGTACACTTTTAGACCTTATCGATTTCCTACCATTTTGCTGTACAAAAATTGCGAAGTTCTTACGGTAAGGCAATTATTTATTCAGTCTGTCATTTTACACCAACATAAAAATGTTCCGTTTGATGCAACTCTACTTCGAAAACGTAGGGCTGACATTGTGTGCATCAAAGAAAAGTACTGTACCAAGTTTAGCAACAAATACTTAACAAATAATAACAAATACTAATATTTCTCGGCCCGTATCTCTATAAGCAAACAAATCCTTATATTTCTATAGCTTGAGTAAGTTTGAGTCGTCATGTAATATTCTCGTTGCTTAGGGATTCGTCATAATAATAATTCAAGTAGATATGTTGAAAAAATATTTATTACAAGTGTTCACTGAGAGACATACATCAAAGCTCTGCCTCAATTTACTTAAATCTAACATACATTTTAAAGGAACACGTTAGCATTTCACACACATGTATATTATTGTTACTCACACTTCGTTTTTCCTGACAAATATAACCCTGGAGTTTAAATTGTCCAATAGGTATCCTGTCCCCTTGGACAGGCGTGTACTAGAATCGTGCTCATCATCATTTAACTTTTTGTTATAAGTAAATACCATCGTTGTTTTGTTAGCCAAAGTTAACTGACATCCTAAATAATGTAAACAAGAAAAATTAATTTTAACAGTCTACTACTCAAACTAAAAAAAGATTCACGCACAAAGCCAAAATCGATGAGTTGTATTAACAAAACATTTTTACTTACAAACGAGCACACTCTCCTAATATGTCGCATACTCAACTCCTTTTGGCGCTTGTAATATACCCTTATAACGCTAGAATGCAGCGTTGCAAATTATAGCTCGAAAGAATTGTTGGTTAAGTACTTTCGAGATTTTTCGATTATAAGTAAACAAACTTTCTCTTTATATGCAAATAAACCAACAAGAATTCATTTCATCAGCACTGTTATATTTGAATTATTCTCCATTAAAAATTATTCCCGAGCTCAGACGGAATACGTCTAATATACGTATTCCGCTAGAGCTCGTACCCAAGTAAACACTTCGGTAGGCTTTAATTCATACCTGCCAAGAGAACCTTCGTCCCTTCTACTTGACGTTTATTCCGGATCCGAACTGTAAACTTAAGGCTCGGCGGAGCTGCAGCCATTTATCTTTATTTTTACTGTCATTACACACACACTGTTTGTAATGTCAGTGCTTTTATGAGTTTTATTTGTTATTTTACGATTTACGACTCTACGGGGGTAAGGTGACTTATGTAAGTAAAGGGAATCCAGAAAGAGTTTTAATTATATATTTTAATTTAGTTTACAAGACAGTTCTTTGTAATTAGCATGTTAGCCCCTGTTTGACCGTGAAAGTATTGGAACAAAGTAAGTTGGTTACATGCGGTGGTTTCACTTCATGTCATTAACATTTTTAGATAAATTTAATGTTTTTTTTATTAGTTAATTACGTATCGTTTGTAGGAGTGGATTTGAGTTCTGGACTAGTGTGAGTGAGAGCCTTCAGCGCTAGGGCACAAAGTCCAGTGAAAGTTAAAAGCCCAATAAGGCCGTAAATAAGCAGACCATTTCTAACAAACAAAATCTTCGCTTCGGTTGGAGTGGCAACATGACCTGACATTATTTTATCAAAATCAAAATCCTTTATTACAAAAAATACGGTACAGGTCAAATTCTTAGTATAAAATAGGATCTCATATTTTACTGTCGTGCAGCATGCAATCTTAATAGTTTATATAATAGGTCTTTACCTATGAAACTGCCGTTTTGCCGTACTGGCCATTTCTAATGAAAATATTTTTTTTTTGACTGATAATTCAAATTTTAAATTAATTTTATTTGACAAACATGGAATTCTTTTTCTAAAATCGTCATTTGTTTAATAGTTAGTGTTTTGTTTTCAACGCATTCGAACATTTTTCGTCATCATGGATAAGTTAAAAATTCGAGTAATTATGGAGTATGAGTACCGTCGTGGCAGCAAAGCGGCACAAGCGGCACGCAACATCAACGACGTTTATGGAGCGAGCACTACAAACGAACGCACCACCCGTTATTGGTTTACCCGCTTCCGTTCTGGAAATTTTGACCTGAAAAATGAACCCCGTGGTCGTCCGAAAACTTTGGTCGACAATGACGAATTAAAGGCAATTGTGGAAGCTAATGAAACTCAATCCACGGCTGAATTAGCAGCAGCTTTCGACGTTAGCATCAAAACAATATTGGTCCATTTGCATCAAATTGGCAAGGTAAAAAAGCTTGACAAATGGGTACCCCACGAACTCAATGACCGCTAGCGCGAAGTACGCGTGGAGACGTGCCTTGCACTGCTCAGCAGGCATACAAATGAAGGAATTCTGAACCGCATTGTTACTTGTGACGAGAAATGGATCCTGTTTGACAATCGTAAGCGCTCAGCAAGTTGGTTGGACCCTGGTTCAGCACCCAAACAATGCACTAAACGAAAACTTACCCCTAGAAAAGTGATGGTCACTGTTTGGTGGTCTAACGCAGGTGTAATTCATCACAGCTTCTTGCCAAACGGGACAAGCATTACTGCAGATGTGTACTGTGAAGAACTGAACACAATGATGGAGAAGCTCGCACGTCTCCAACCAGCTTTGGTCAATCGTTCGGCTCCACTGCTCCTGCACGACAACGCGCGACCTCATACTGCACAGCAGACGGTCTCCAAGCTACAAGAGTTGGGGTTGGAAGTTCTCCGTCCTCCGCCGTACTCACCAGACCTTGCGCCTACAGACTTCTACTTTTTCCAGAATTTGGATAACTTCTTGGCGGGAAAAAATTCAATACCCGAGAGGCAGGCCTCCCGTCCAGCTGATTTCTTCAAGAAAGGCATCAGTAAGCTACCAATGCGTTGGCAAAGATGCATTGATTGCATGGGTGATTATTTTGATAAATAGAAATAAAAAAATATATAAAATAATTATGCTTCATTTATTTCGTGAAAAACGGCAATTTCATAGGTAAAGACCTAATATTTTTACACTTTACAGAGTTCCAATTAGTATTCAAATATTTATCAATACTATAAAAACATTTATCGATTAGAAAGTGGCTCAAGGCGGATTTAAATTGTTTAATAGTCAAACATTTAAAATTATTTGGTTAATTATTACAAATTTTTACAGCCATAGATAGAATACTGCGTTTACATATGTCTGTTTTTATGTTTGGAAGGCATCGTCTATCAGGAACCCTTGTATTAAAATTAACATAATTTTTCTTCCTTTGAAAACAATTAGGATTTGTTTTTACAAATAAACAAGTTTCATATAAATACAGACTAGGTAGTGTCAATAGTCTCATAGATTTGAATAAAGGCCTACATGATTCCCAAGAGTTAATATTTGCAATAGCTCTGATACATTGTTTTTGTGCTATGAAGGCCCTATTCAATTATACAGAGTTTCCCCACAAAAGAATACCATATCTCCATACTGAGGCTACATAACCGTGACATGCTTTCAGAGCAGTGATTGGATTAGTTAGTTTTGTTAGCCGCCAGAGTGCGTAAGCGAATCTGTTTATTTTTGAGGACACTTTTTCTAAGTGGTAATGTATGAAGTTCGGTTTCTTGAATCTTTTTATTATCATATGTAACGTTTAAGTCCATATCCTTGGCTCCTTTGTTAGAAAATTGGATGTATTTTGTTTTATTAGTATTAACATTCAAATTATTTACGCCGAGCCAATGAATTATGTCCGCTACAGTAGTAATTATAATGTCATTAAAATTTTTATTTGTATGGTCAGGAATTAAAATTGATATGTCGTCAGCATATAATGTCATGTGATAATCTGTTATTTGTGGTAAGTCATTAATATATAAAAGAAATAAGAGTGGACCTTCAATACTACCTTGGGGCACGCCTACCCTATTATATTTTAACGAAGATGAAAATGATTCGACTTCGCCTTGATGTGTGGATTTTGTATTAATACCATTTATTTCTACGTACTGCATTCCATTTTCTAAGTAGCTCTTGATCCAGTGTTGTGCAGTGCCTCGTATACCATATTGCTCAAGCAGGTGAACGCGCGGGTCATGTCAAAAAATATAACGTATGTTTTTTTCTTTTTGTTTATGTATTTTATGATTTCAGTTATTAAATTAAAGGCCGTGAGGCCCGTTGATTTTCTTTTTTGGAAACCATATTGTCTGTCGTCAAGTATGTCATTCTTATCAAAAAATTTTGTCAAACGAAGCTGCATGCATTTTTCAAATGCCTTTGCTAGGTTAGTTATGTTCGTAATAGGACGGTAATTTTCAGGGTTGTCCCTAGGCCTTTTTTGTGCATAGGTTTTATAACGTCGTTTTCAGTTTTTCTGAATAAGTTCCCTGTATGAACGATAGGTGTATGATGTGTGCAATAACCGGTGCTATTACTTTTTACATTTTTTCATTATTTTTGTTGGTACTCCATCGCTACTTACTGAGTTGGTATGTTTTAATGAGCTAATGATACTTAAAACTTCTTCAGCATGAGTTGGAAATAAAAACATAGTAGCCTTGTTCGGTTTTATTACATTTCGTGTCTGAATGTTTGTTTGGGCTATTGTACTCGTAATAAAGTAGTAATTCATCGCGTTGCATATATCGGGGGGGGGGGGGTTTGTATATTTTATTATAAATTCTTAACTCATTTATTTCTTGAATGGTTTCTTGTGCCGTGACATTGTTTTTTATTACTTTCCATGAAGCTTTCGAAATATTTGAGGACTGATTCATAAAAGCTATGTTACAGTTTTTGTTTGCTAGAGTTAAACATTTTTTAAACAGTTTATTATATTTTAAGTATGTTTCTTTATCCTGTAATTCTTTTAGTTCTGTAATAGTTCAATCTAAGTTTGCGTTTTGTTTCCGAAGATATTTTTAAGCCCTTCGACAGCCATAGAGGTTTTGTAAGCCTATTTGTTTTTTTTTTCTCTTATGTTCTGGAAAGCATTGATTAAATAGAAATAAAAACTTGTCAAAAAAGTCATTAAAAGCGTAATTAATATCAGATTCATTGAATATGTCGCACCAGGTTAAACTCTCTAAGTAATTATTAAGTTTGGAAATATTCCCTGTCCCTTTTTCTTATAAATATACTAGTAGGTGAGATTTTTTATTTGGTAACGGTGCTTTAATATATTGTGCTTTGTCATGATCTGATAAATACAGAGGTAATGTATCACCCACAGATTTAGGATTATTGCTTATAATTTGATCCAGACAAGCATTAAGTCTAGTTGGTTTTTTTATATGAATGTTGAGGTTAAATAATTGTACTATCCTAACATATTCTTTGGTTGTCAATATTGAAGTCCCCTGTTATAAATATTTGTCTATTTCTTTTTTTACGTAATACTTCCATTAATTGTTCGATTTTTTTTAGAAACAGATAAGCGTCACTTTTAGGTATCCTATAAATGATAATGCACTTATTTTACAATTAAATTATAGTTATGGATGAAATCCAGTTTAGTAAAACGAACGTGTTTTCGACAAAATATAGCTGTGCCATAGAGTCCGCCATAGTAAAATCTTTAATATTTATGTCATTATGTACTAACTTATAAAATAAACGCTTGTTACTAAATATAAATAAAGCCTGCAAAACATACAACTGTGACGTCATCTAGCATCAAGTAAGTCACATACACACATAGTGTAGAGAAGACATGGGCCTGGCTAAAGATGGGCAAAGGCGTCCTAGCCTGAGCCTTCTTCATCTTGCTAGCTAGCTCGGGCTTTTCAAATGAGATGCAGACTCGTTCTTAGAGACCAAAGACGTGACGTCAGTAATCTTTAGGTTCCCGTATGATACCTTTCTAGTGCGTTTTAAACATTAAACTTAAATCAAAATATCTGAATTTTTTGTTCTAATTAGGTTAATTCGTTTCATTAGTATGGAACCCCCACTCCCGAAGTGCCATTATTATGTTTTGTTTAACCTTAAATTGTTTCAACGCTAATTAATCTCTTATAGGTGTATGTTTTCCATGTTTTCAAACGTTAATGGCATTTGTTTGCGAATGAAACAATGCTTTTTCTGCGTAGTAATAAAGTTCATAATCTTTTACCTGAAACAGTTGGAGCCAGTAATTATAGGAGCGCCAAATTGAGGATATTTCAACATTTTATGGTGATTTTAATTAAAAAGTCGATTTATATATTGGATTAATTTCAAAGTAAAATATAACTCTTTGAAAACAATTCAATAATAATAATTAGTGACGCTGTGTGTGATGATTATTAAGACTGATCTCTGTTCTGCGTTGCCTTTAATATATATAACTATAACCCATTTGTCTTTATCGTTGTGGAGTTGTGTGGCTGTTGGCCGTAGCTACATGTGTGCTGGTGTGGGTGCATGCATACGCCGGTGTGTGTCATTGCTGTGAGAAGAAGAAGTGCAAAGGGCGGAAGGGCAACTACTATAAAATATCTGTTGTCCTACAGTATACACTATAAATACACAATCTTAACAGTATGATCATAACAGCACGAATACACTTTAAATACAGAATGAATCCATTGATTAATTAAGTTAAATTTTGAATTGTCAATAAAAAGATAACAATTAATAATTCATATATTTGTTCAAATATTTTGCAACGCTGGGCCATTCTTCCATAAAATATAGTTAATTAGGTGGAACGACCTTATTCTTAAAGGTTTTGTGGGAAATATAGCTTGGGGACTCCGTTAGGAGTAATTGGTTCTTTAGAAAATTTGTTTATTTGTTTCAAGTCACCACAGAGAATAATAAAACTTCGTAACAATAGTGGGCATGGTGATTGTCTGGATGTTTTTTCATTTAATTTAATCTAAATTCTATCTATCATATCTATTTTTATTGTATTAGCAAAAGTATATTACACAATCGGTGATCTGGTGCTAGTCAAGCACACATGATATCTTGCTCTCCTCTGATAAGGTTTAAAGAACTTTATTTCTCATAAGAACAAATTTATAGTTCACTTAAAATGAGATACAAGTAAGTTTTTTCTTATAACTAGATAAGATGAAGGCATTTTTTTTTTCCGTCTCTGACGTCTTGTATAAAAATTAATTACAAAGTTGGTTACATTTATATATAAAAAAAAAATGAGATAATATGCTAATTGTTATGGAGATTATGGACATGTTCTTTTAACTTAAGTTTATACGACTCAAAAGAGTCTATTTAAATTAAAAATAAAAATTTAATAAAGAGACTGGCAACACGGACGTTGACGCGGGTGTAAAGAGCTCCGTTATTCTTTAATGTTTTGATCGAACTCGATAAAAATTTCAACATAAAAAGTGTTGTTGTGGCTTGTTAGTACAAAGATTTGTGAAGTGAATCTAAAAGTTACGGCGAAATATCTTAAATAACTCTTTAAAAACAACTATTTGCATTTTTATAACCGGTGACTACCCTCTGCAATGAATGGTGTAATATAGTGAACTGATTCAGTGATCAAATAGTGTTAAACTAATTCATGCGGTATATTGGCTTATCTACTTTGTGAATTTTATGAAAATTGCGATAAAATCGTGCTAAAGACACTTGAGAGTTTAAAATATCGTCCGCTGTTTATACAACAGCGCCATCTATGACTTTAACGCGGAAGCTTCGAATCAGACATCGATAGGTAGCACCTACAGGTTTCATCTAGCACTGCCTTTTAATACCTACCTACCCTAATTAAGCCACCTAACTGCTAAAAATATAATCTTTTTAAATTTATTACTAAACCTAAATTATAATGCCGAAGTGTGGAGCGTGCGGTCGCTTCCTATCACAGCCAGATGGCGCTTCATGTACAAAATGCAAATTATGGTATCATAAGGATTGTGTTGCGATTCCCGAGGGCAGCAAAGCTAACTCCAAATGGTCTTGCCCAGTCTGTAAAAACAAAACGCCGAGAGGTGATAATTCGACGACCCCAATTAAGCCATTGAACTGCGATGTCGTACCTGAACCTCAGTTAATTGTTAAAAACGCCACGGATGAGTTTATCATGGGAAAACCATCTGACTTTGCAGAGTCTGATATGCAATTCTTAAAATCTCAAATGACCGCAATTCGTTCCGAAATGAAGCAATACAGACAAGATTTTATTGCGTTTAAGGAATCCCTAGAGTTTCTTTCTAATAAAGTTGATGGCCTCGAAAAAAAAGTGTTAGATCTAGAAAATAAATCTAAGGAAAATATTACCATGACAAATAATGAGGCCCTTAATTCTTCTATAGCGGAATTGAGAAATCAATTAAATGAGAGGGATCAGCAGCTACTATCGAATGATTTAGAAATCTCTGGAATAAATGAGACGAAGGGTGAAAATCTAGAGCATATAGCTACATTGATAGCCAGTAAACTCTCAGTCAATCTAGACACTAGGGACCTTGTCAATGTACATAGAGCGGGTCCTATACATCGAAATCGATCAGAGGAAACTGAAAATAGACCGCGGAACATCGTGGTGCGGCTGGCGCGGCGCAGCGTGCGAGACGAGTGGCTGAACGCAGCGCGCGTGCGGCGCGGCGTCACCACGGAGGGGCTGCGGCTGGCGAACGGCGAGCATGCGCCCGCGCCGCCGCGCCGCTTTTATGTGAACGAGCGGCTGACGCAGCACAATAGGCAGCTTTTCGCTAAAGTGCGAGAGGCTGCTCGCCACAACAGCTGGAAATTCACCTGGACTCGAGATGGCAAAGTCTGTGCAAGAAAGGAACCCGGTACTTTCGTTCATCGTATTAATACAATGTCAGATATAGAAAAGGTTTTTATGCAACAAAGAAGTTCGATATAGGATTCCTTATTCCTTTCCTTTATTATAAGTTATTTAAATTCGCTCTATGTTTGAAAAATATTTGTCCTTTACATTTTTATCTTACCAATTTTTCTCCAGTTAAGATCCAGATTAACTTTATTTTATATTACTACAAAATATTATTATTATATGTTTATCTTACCAATTTTATGTATGTTTTTATAAATGTGCCGCAAAAATTATACATACCGTTTCTATTCCATATTTTTAAAATGTTTTCTTTTAATTATTCGTCTGTGTTTGAATTTAAGGTTAAACAAATCTTAATCAAAGTTTTGTGGATTGTATTGTTTCTGCTTATTTTGAGTTTTACACATGTTTCTTTAGTTAAGATCCAGATTTCCTTTATTTTATATCACTACAAATTAAGCCTGTGGTATGCTTTACTATCATATTTCTTTATGTTGGTGTTTAAATATTGCAAATCATTGTCAAATTCGGGGATCGTCGGACGCTTTATTTATTTACTTAGTAATTATTATCAAGAAATATTTTTACTACATTATACATATACCTCACCTTATGAAATATCTTATTTGAATAAATATTTATACTATCAAATTATATTTAACACTTATATGTTTGTTATTAAAATTTATTTTACTAAAACCTTGGTTTTAAAATTATATTTTATTGAGAAAGAGATTATAAATATTATTACAAATTCAAACGCCCCTTTCGAGTACTATATGCCATCCACCCAGAATGGATATTTTTTGTATTTAACTTTCAAAGTCACTATGTATGGATCTCGGTCTTATGGTTTTTATGGTCACAATGCTCCCTAACAAGACATTGTTTAGAGTTGGTTTTTTAAATGCAGGTTCTCTGGGCACTAACCACGAAGACTTTATTGTTGCTATGAACAGTCATAATGTCGATGTGATGGCCATTAATGAGACCTGGTTGAGAGCGAACGAGGACGCTCGCGCGCCCCGTGTGCCAGGTTACCGGCTGCGGCACATCCCGCGCCCGCCTTCAGTGTGCAACGGTCGTGGTGGAGGGGTGGGCTTCTACATTCGAAAAGGCATTAATGTTCGTTATTTAAAAATTCCCGATCATTCTGTGGTGGAGCAAATGTGGATTAGTGCGCAGGTAAACAAAACAAAAGTGATTATTGGAACAGCTTATAAACCACCGCGTTTATGTTTAGATGTATTTTTGGATGCACTTTCTAATTCAATAAATTCTTTTGCTGGAGGTGATAGAATTATACTCATGGGTGACTTTAACACTGATCTGTTGAAGAAAAACGACCCTCATACTAGGAAGTTGATGGATTTCTGTAAGATTTTGCGTCTTGAACAGTTAGTCAAATCTCCTACTCATATTACTGACACCTCTGAAACCTTAATTGACATCATATGCACTGATGCTAATTATCGAAGTGTAAATGTTAATTTCGTTACAGGGCTTGGCCGACACGCTTTCATAACTTGTGATCTTAGTATAAAAAGAAATAAAATTATTGCAAAAAAAGTCACTTTCAGAGCATTAAAAGACCTAAATCTGGAGCGCTTTAACATGGATCTTAATTGCATTCCATGGAATAGTATAAAGCAGTTAGACGACATTAATGACATGGTATCATTATTTAATTATTTTATCATTGATCTTTTTAATTTACATGCTCCCTTAAAAACAAAAGTATTTAAACAAAAACACTGTCCCTGGATTACTTCAAACGTAAAGTTAATGGTAAGGCTTAGAGATGAAGCTTATGCAAAGTACAGATCAACCAAACTAGAAGAACATAAAGTATATTATAAGGAATTGAAAAAACATGTTAAAATTTCTATTTACAGTGAAAAATCTGCATATTTTAAACATTTTATAAATAATAATAAACAAAAACCCAAAGAGCTTTGGCAAAATCTTAAAAATAATGTTGTGCCTAAAATTGACGCAGAATTGCCCTCACATATATGCGACCCAAATGAAATAAATAACTACTTTGTGAACGTCCCCGGTAATAATGAAATAAATTTATCCCTTTTGACTTTTTATGAATTTCATAGGTTTAATAATGACAATGAATTTAAATTACACCCCGTATCCTCCGATTCAATATTTAAAATTGTAAGGAATATAAAATCCAATGCACAAGGATGTGACGGTATAAATCGTGACATGATCATGTTAACTCTAAACGCTACCCTTGATATTATTACATTTATAGTAAACAAATCTATAGAATTATCATCATTCCCAAACACATGGAAGTTGGCAATTGTCCGTCCTATACCTAAAAATAATAACCCTATCTCAGTTCAAGAAACCAGACCCATCAGCATATTGTGTTTTCTCTCCAAAATACTCGAAAAAGTTGTCAGTTCTCAATTAACCGAGTACCTGGAAAGAAATTCTATTCTTCCCGAATTACAGTCTGGATTCAGAAAGGGTCGAAGTACATCTTCAGCATTGCTAGACATCACTGACAATATTTTAACTGCTCAAGATGAAGGTAATTGCACCATCTTAGCTCTACTGGATTTTTCTAGAGCGTTTGATAGTATAAATATTCCCTTGTTGCTATCTAAAATGACCTTTTATGGTTTTCATAGCTCAACCATAACTTGGTTCAGCAATTACTTAAAAAATCGCTCACAACAAGTAGAACTTACACTGGATGATGGATCTAAATTTTTATCAACGGCTCTTTCAGTAAACAGAGGGGTACCTCAAGGATCGATCCTTGGTCCCCTCATATTTATATTGTACACGGCTGATATAATTAATTGCATCACAAACTGTAAGTACCATTTATATGCGGATGACTTACAAATTTACATATCCATTGATCCATTTAACGTTGTCCCGTCAATCAATAAGTTAAATTCTGATTTGGATAGAGTAGCTCAATGGTCAAAAAAACATTGCCTTGTCCTTAACCCAACCAAATCAAAATATTTAATATTTGGGTCAAGGAACCAAATACTTAAAGCCATGCGATTGCCTTTTACCGTAGCGATCTCCAATATTCCAATTGACCGCGTTACCACTGCACGGAATTTGGGGGTCGTTATTGATGAGGAACTACACTTTGAAACTCATATAACTAATGTACTGCAGTCCTGTTTTTACAGACTGAAACTTCTTTATAAGTTTCGAAGTTTTCTTAGTGTAGAACTTCGTAAACACCTAGTTGATGCATTGGTTCTGTCACGCTTGAATTACGCCGACACAGTGTACGGCCCCAGGATTCTCGCTCGCACTCAAAGGGTAATGCAAAGGCTACAGAATGCTTGTGCTCGGTTTTGTGTTGTTATGGACCGTCGGGACCACGTCACTCCCATTTTAAATACCCAAAAAATGTTAAAAATGGAAAATAGGAGAAAACTACATTTAGCTTGTTTGGTTTTCGGGGTCATAAAAAGCGGCCAACCTAAGTACCTGTTCAACAAGCTTAAATGGACCTATACACCAGGCAATAAATACCACACTCGATCCTCCGAAAATAGACTAATGACCCAAAAATATAAATCGTCCGCGTTTCGAGGTAGTTTTAAATATGCTGCCACTAAATGTTGGAACAACATCCCCCCACCACTTCAAAAAATATCAAATATCTACAACTTTAAAAATTGTTATAAAAAATATATTTTAGAAAAACAAACGGCAGCTTAGAAATGTCCACAATAAAACAATTATATTTATATTATTACACATATTTCATTTAAATATTATATTTTTATTCTATGTATACATAATATGTTTAGAATGTAATGTATATTTCATTATAATACTTATTTTATGTATTGCATGCGTGAAGCGTCCGTGAAGTCAGTGCAGAGGCTAGTACTGAAAATCAGCGCTGAAATTTATAACTATAAATTCTCAGCATAATGCTGAGTGCAAGCCCTTTCGGCGTGAAAGTGTTGTTTTTCTTTTTGCTTTGTATGTACTTGTAATTACTGTTATTTATTTTTTGTTGTTTCGTGATTTTGCATATTGTTTTGTCAATTTCTTAATTTGCGCCGAATAAACCATTTTATTATTATTATTATTATTATTATTTCTTTTAGGTAATTTGATAATTTATTATATAGTTGTGCTCCTTCAAATAAAACAGTCTGATGTATCTTTTATTTTATTCATATCATATTTATTGCAAAATATATTTGTTTTATATATTTATTTCGATTTTTTCTGTGTATCCCTGGTTATGTTTTTTGTTTTTTCTATGTTTTGTTTCTTCATGGCTTTAATGAATAATTATGTATTATTAAGAGTGTACAGTGGTGGCGCTACTTCTCAGCCGCAACTGAAAATCGGCGCTTTGTAGCCTTAAGCTGCAAAGCCAAACCTGGCTTTGTTTCGACAGTACCGGCTTCCTAACTAGGTTAAGTTTTTGTTTTCTATTTTTATTTCTATTTCCGTGCACTGCTGCGCCCATAAATATATTTTTACTTTACTTTTACTACCACTCACCACACCACGCGGCGTGTACTATTCACTTCAACGTTCCAGTTGAAGCATCACAGACACTCGTGACTCGACCGTCGCTGCAAACTCAAATATTCAGTCATTCATATATTCTAAACTTACATAGAAAATACCCTGTGTCACAAGTATAATACCCTGCTCGCATAGTTCTACCTGATAGCTGGACGACGTCCTATCTGCGGCGTAATAAAACGGTCGCAGTTTTCTTTGATGTAGCCAAGGCTTTCGCTGAAGTCTGGCACAGCGGCCTCGTTTATAAACTCTATAAAATAGGCTTACCGGATCACCTAGTCAGGATAATCGCGTCGTTTCTCAAAGATCGTACGTTTCGTTTTAAACATGAAGGCACGCTTTCCACGCCTCGTCCCGTAAAGGCTGGAGTCCCTCAAGGCTCAGTTCTCGCCCCTCTGTTGTACACCGTGTACACTGACGACATCCCCATCCCGCCGAAAGGCGTCAAACTTGCCGTCTTTGCCGACGACACCGCCCTTTACACCAAAAGCCACTGTGTCCCGCAGCTCATCACCAGACTCCAAAAGGCCGTAAACGCCCTCGGTGCATGGTTTCAAAAATGGCGTATCGATGTGAATCCAGACAAGAGTTCTGCGGTTTATTTCGACTTTAAACGCCGTCGCATCGCCGACAATCTCCACTTTCGAATGTTAGGTATTCCCATCCCTTAGAAGCGCAGTACCAAATACTAAGGCGTTACCTTAGACCCGACGATTTTTTTCAAGCCACACGTCGATAGAGTAACAAACTCGCCCGTCTTTACTTAAGCCGACTAAATAGTATGTTAGGTAGACATAGTAAAATGTCCTTTCGTAACAAACGAACGCTCTTTAAGACCTGCGTTAGACCCGTCATGACTTATGCCTCGCCAATTTTGGCCCACGCCAATCCCTCCCTCCTGCACAAATTGCAGGTGGTTCGAAATCTCTTCTGCCGCAGGGCCACAAACGCACCTTGGTACGTGTGTAACGCGGACCTGCACAGAGATCTTGAACTGCCTACAGTACGACAGCACCTCAAAACACTCTCGGAAGCGTTCTTCAAACGCTCCGAAACCCACCCCAATCCCTTAGTTCGAGCTTCAGTCTCGTATACTACCCCTATCCTTGATTCGAAGTTCAAAGTCACTAGGCCTAGGATTGCGCAAGCGCACGAAACCATCCAGCTGACAAACGATCTCGAAGCCCTTCTGGCCGCAAATTCAAATTCAAATTTTAATTCGAAATAATTTAATTTCTCTTCGCAATTTTGAGCACCTTTAGTGCTATGAATTCACCTTCAGTGCTTTGAGCACCGTCAGTACCATGTAATTCCCAGCGGGTGACCCCTTCAGGGCTCCGCTTACGCGGCCTTTTCCTCCGATTGGCCAAAATCAGATGAAGGCTGTGAGTCATTTAGGGGGTTTTCTTTAGTGGGTAGTGGCTCTGGTAGGCTCGAGTCCCACATAACCTCGATCGCGCGCGTGGGGTATGCGTAAGAGCATTTTTAGATCCTCCTGCCCTCCCCTTGGAGGGAAACAAAAAAAAATGGACGACTTGTACCAGCCTCGATGTGTGGCAGGCCGCCCGCACGCACCGCGCGCTATTAGGACATCGATACAAGTAGCAGGAAGAAAAACTAATATGACGAAACGAAAGTCAAATCTAAATAAAAGAGAAAGCATGCCTCCTGACCTTTGTTGGCATTTACTTGAATAAAAGGAGCAAAGGGCTTCATAGCGCAAGCTTTTTTTCTCTCACCGCAATAATATATCAAATAATTTTGTATATTTCAGCAAAATATTTAAACAAATAGTTACCGAGACGAGAGTTATATTACAATGATTTAGTCTAAAAGTGACTTTTGTATTCAAAATCTTTTCTTAATAACTTAAGACAAGTCGTCTCAAATTTTTACAGAATGAATAATCTTTGACGACGTACTGGTGAAGGTAACCAGACATAAAATGCAAATGGGCTGTAAATGCCTGAACGATGAGTCTATCTTTGGAAAATACCTTTATCCTGCAATGGGTGGATTTCACCAAGCAAAATATTAAATACCTTTTTCTTGGCTGCGTTATCAAACTCCTTTAGATATGTAACCGTGACCTCTGGCTACGAGACAACGTGAACAAGACTATAGTTCTTTTATTCCGGTCACCTGATTGCATTGCAATTGTTTTCAAGATTTTAAAGATTAACGATTGCGATTGGTGCTTTCGGTCTTAAAGAGCGTTCGTTTGTTCCTAAAATACATTTTACTGTGCTTTGTACAATATGGTATTACGCAATACAGCTCAGTTACAATTCTTTTGTAACATCACGTCAAGAAAACTGTCCAGGTCGGGAGAATTCAGGAGTGGCAGACCATGCAGACATCTCCACCGATTCCATATATAGAATAGTTAAGTTGTTATTTTTTAGAACAATGCGTGTTTTATCAACAAACTATACAAAACATTTTTTCAAATTAATTCCTTTAAGCCCCGGTTGTATATATCTTTTGACACTGTTCTGTTTTAACTCTGTTTTAACTTGTTCTGTTAACTTTGCATTTTACGAGGGGAAAAGCTTTGCAGGGACACGCACACCTGATTTACTTCACCTACTTTCCCCACGTGGTTGGATCTATACATGGAATTTTGTAAAGGCGCTCTCATATGGTTGAAGCTGATTTAAAAAGACTACTAGTGTATTTACGTCTGAACTATACGATCTCCTTCAGCTTGCTGCAAGGTCGACCAATAACACAAGTTGCGCGACTCCGAATTATGGGAATAAATGGCTACAGTTCTGATTATCGACAGGTTTTAAAGACATTAAACACAATATTATTGGGCAAACAACTATGTTGGTCACACCTTCATTTATGAGTTTTATAATATGAAAAAGTTTCTTTGATTTGAGTTAATATTGCAATGCGCGTTGTGCTGCTGGAAAAATGATGGTTTATGGTTTGTCTTTATGTATAGGTGAACGTATTGAATATAAACTTACCACACTTTTAATATATACATATTACATATATACTTTATTTACCGCTTGGAGAAATGGTGCATAGGCAACTCAACTCAGAGCAACTTCCTGAAACTCGAACCGTAGCGACAATAAGAAAGCTATCAAGGAAACTTTTGGTCAAAAAGCTTATTATAAAATCAAAGATTATTTGGACGTGCCATTGAGCTCTTCATGGGCAGTTCCTGTTTATGTAAATGAAAAATAAAATATAAATACAGCTGTAGACAGCTTGGCAGCATCATGACATTAGCACAAACAATTAGCTTGTAGCGTAGTTTCAATAAAACACAAAATTCTCTCCTGTGTTTATTTTTTCGGTAAAATTTAAAATATACAAAGATGCCTGTAAATACAAACAGAAAAATATAAACAAAATTGAAATAAAAAATAGTCACACAAAATAGAACAGAAATATTAATACAATTAAATTTGCTCTGAAAAGAAAAAATAACAATAAAATAAATTTTAATGAATGAGAATCCTTACCAACAATTTTGGCTACGCACACTCGTGAACGTAAAAATAAACTTTGATTTTAGATAATAAAATATCTTAACTATATAATTTTAAATGATAAACTCGGAAAAAATAATAAATAAATAGATTCAAGTTGCTTTGATGAATAATTTTTCGTGACTGACTTGTCAAATCAAAACATTGCCGTTCTCCGACACTACGTAATTCCTAGTTTAAAATTACGTCGGGAACAACAAAAAAATAAAATTTACTGACAAAAAGAGGTCGAAATAGACAACCGTCACAATACCCCGGGGGCCGGGAAAAAAAAAATCTGAAAGATTTTTTTTAGTAAAATTTCAAATTCAAACCAAATCAAAATAAACCGCATATACATATCGAATTTTAATATTTAATCTGCTAAATGAAAGAACAATCAAAAAAAAAAAATAATAATTAAAAGCAAAATGAAAATTAATATTAACATCCTATAGAAGAATTTTTTTGAAAAAACATCCTGTATATATGAGAAAAAAAAAATAATACTGATATATTGCATATCAACAAGTTATTTAATAGAAAAAGAAAACAAAACAGACGAGAGAGAGAAAAAAAAAAAAATCCTAAATAATTATCTTAAATTACATGGTTCATGAATGATAGAATTTTTAACATGTTCCTGGAATATACAATGTTAATATACATCGTTCAACTCCATCAACGTACATTATAATTACAACATACATTCTCTTTCATACTAGTCTTATTCCAACTACTGGAAATAAAACATCATTCAGTTAGAGTTGCTTATGAGGAATCGTATCCTAAATAAGTCAACTCAACAGAGTTGAACGCAACGGCAAAAGGCTTTAATAGTTGCCATCCGCTGAAAATATTAATAGCTTATGGCTTCTTTAACGTGTCGCTAACTCCCGCACGGTGATTACTATAAACAAGTTTCAGTTAAAGACTGAAATAAATATGCCGGAAAGAAAAGAAAATCATAGCCAGTCGTGAAACATTGACTTTTAAATAAAATCCAAGGGTCTTTTGTGAAGTAATTAAAATATTTATGTAATAAACATATGAAAATAATTCTCACAGGAAAGTGATTCAAGCGTATAAATAATACACATAGGTATGGTTTAGTTTAACGAGTTACCATAATAAACGCTCGTGCAGAAGGCTTAATTTTACAAGTTGCAAACCGCTTGAAAAAAAATTGAGAAAAAAAAATTGATAACATTTAACAAATTATACTATAAAGTATAATACAGATATTGAAAATAAGAGTTTACACTCCTAGAATTGCAAATATTAAATAAATTGCACAATAAGTTAACCTAATACTACGATGATGATAATTAATTATAAGTTTTGACCTACGTCAATGTTAATGGTATAGCCAAACGATAATGAGGTGCATAGAAAAAAAAATAATACAAAAAGAATCGGCTTATGCTCGCCGTGAGATAATTAGCAATAATTCTGTTTTGTCTTCTTTTAATAATAATGATCGTAGTTCGTCTACAGATTGCGTCGAAGAAAAATTTATATTTCTGATTTTTAATTCATAAATTATTTCAGGTTTATTTAATTGTGAAAAATTCATTGCAAAATCAAAAAAAAAATGTTAAAGTGAAACAAATTTGTTAATAGTCGTTATGCAGAATAGAGCCTTAAAAATATACGTATTTTCAAGTGATGAAAATGAATAGAAAATGTTATTTAAATAGTGAAATTACTGGGTTATAGAATGTTGTGTCTTCAGAAAATTTCTTCAAGGATATTATAACGAAAGAAACTAAAGAAACTTAAATGTCTGAATAATTTAGCAGTATTTTGATATATTATAGTAGATATATTATAGTAGATACATATATAAATATATTATAGTGAATGTTAATGATTGAAAATGGTAACAAATAAAGTTTTATGCCTGACCTCAATAATAATTATAAAAAAATTATTTTTAATGTTGCAATTCTTCTGTTCCTTTTGTTCCTTCTGTTGCAATTTCTCCTCTCTTCTCCATAAACTACGTTTGAATATTCGGGCGCCAGTATGTAGCGTAGTTTCAATAAAACACAAAATTCTCTCCTGTGTTTATTTTTTCGGTAAAATTTAAAATATACAAAGATGCCTGTAAATACAAACAGAAAAATATAAACAAAATTGAAATAAAAAATAGTCACACAAAATAGAACAGAAATATTAATACAATTAAATTTGCTCTGAAAAGAAAAAATAACAATAAAATAAATTTTAATGAATGAGAATCCTTACCAACAATTTTGGCTACGCACACTCGTGAACGTAAAAATAAACTTTGATTTTAGATAATAAAATATCTTAACTATATAATTTTGAATGATAAACTCGGAAAAAATAATAAATAAATAGATTCAAGTTGCTTTGATGAATAATTTTTCGTGACTGACTTGTCAAATCAAAACATTGCCGTTCTCCGACACTATGTAATTCCTAGTTTAAAATTACGTCGGGAACAACAAAAAAAAATAAAATTTACTGACAAAAAGAGGTCGAAATAGACAACCGTCACAAGCTGTCTTGTGCTTGTTACTTTCATGTCGCAGTCAAGCTGTATACCTAATGATCTATTTAATGTATTTTCCAATGTTGACAAAAGAGCGTATTGCTGAGCGTATTGAGCGTATCGAGCAGATTGATGTAAGATGTAAGAGATGTATTTTTTCCGCCGGCTTTTATTCTTCTTGGTCTGCCTGTAAGAATAGGTAGGTAACTTCTAATACCTTATAAGTCGAAGTGAAGGTGCACTTACGCAATCACGATGAACACGAAGAAAAAGAAGACATTCATCACGTGATTTTTTTACCAATATAAGATCTGAGAAATGTATTAGGATTCAGTTAGAGAATATTGAAAAAAAAATAACAACTATAATTTATAATAGCCTGGTTGCGCCGCAATATAATAGATTATAGTTTTCAAATATCGCGTGCGAATATTTGTCATTTTCGTTCATAAATATTAAAATTGCTAACTCCTTCCGTTCCTCATCCTCCGCCCCTTTACCGCACATGCTTGTTGGTCGCCATTGTGTCAGAGTCGAAGAAAAACGCTCGCACGCAATCTCTCTCGCTCTCAAATTAAATGTTGGACAGTTATCAGTGAAACAGAAAACAACCTATGTGCAGTGAAAATAACCTAAGTGTTTTATCGTGCATGTGAATCCATATGATATAATTGATATATCCTCAAAATCACCCTAACATGTGTAATCGCCGGCGCCGGTTTCGTTCATGTCAACGAGCCACGTGCAACCACAATCTTTCTTTTCCCTAATTCCTATTCATATCTGAAGGTGTTAGCAATCAAATTTGAAATTATTAATCAACCGCATACAGTCCAATACTTTAATATCTAATTAGATTATGAACGGCTCCTCCATAGCCCATTTCCCTTCCCTTAGGAAGAAGTTATTAAAAATATCCAAAACGAATAAATAACAAATGAACAATGTTTGATTGCACGAAGTTTGCCTCTAGCAGGGTTCGAACCCAATGACGAAGGAGGCTATAGAAATACGCCACGTCCTGTGGGGTGTGTTCATGATTATGGTAAATTTATGTTTCTATAGGGACTTCCATTGAATAGACGCGAGGCCTCACAACATGAAAAAATGCATAAAAATTTTATAACTTTTTTAGATGTCGCAGCAGACGGTGCCCTTTATTATGCATGGTTCATATTTTTGTAACGAGATATTTTATAATTTAGTGGATACACAGAAAATGCGAAAAACGAAGCAAGGAGAAGCGCGAAGATTTTATTATAAAATTAAAATACATTTAGCGCCATATATTACAATGTTTTCCTCTATCTTACGTTAAATTGACACTTGTAAAGACAGCAACAAAAAAAGATGCAGAATCACAAAATATCAATTTAGGATGGCCCGACCACACGTCGCCAGTGGCAAGTGAATTAAAAATATATTGGTCTTTAATAAATGATTTTTTAATTGTTGGTGGTAACAATTTGGTATTGGTTCCGCGATCCCATAGGAATGAGATGTTAGACATTGTACACGAGAGTCACATGGGTGCAAGCGGCGCGCGCAACAAGGCATTTGCTGGCCCAATATGCCGTGAGACATAGAAAGCTTCGTGAAGCATGGCGCCACCTGCCGGGAAACTCGCGCCCATGAGAAAACCTGTCATCATACCCAGCCTGCCGTGGAGCAAAGTTGGCTCGGATATATTTGAAATCAAAAAGAAATATTATTTGATTTAGTAGACTATTATATTCACACTTCATGGGAGTATGTGATTTAAAAAATATTTCATCTGATTCCCTCATGACGCAAATTAAACTTACTTTTGCGCGTCATGGAATACCCGAGACCCTCGTCAGTGACAACGGCACACAGTGTAGGTCGTGAGTTCTAAATATTTGCAAATACTTGAGGTTTCGATCACGTGACCTCTCCACCTATCCTCAAGCGAAAAAGCACAGCAAAGCGAGCACGCGCTGCAAACTACTAACTAAAATTAAATCCTTACTTATTAAAGCGATTAATTGTGGTGAGGATTTTTATTTGGCTTTACTTAACTTTCGTAATACACCGAGAGACGGATTGAGATCTCCCGCGCAGCTTTTGATGGGTCGCACATTAAGATGTAAGTTACCGGTTTATTCCTTATTATCATTATTTAAATAAATTAGGAACATTAAAAAATGCTGGAAAACTAATCTAGGCACAAGGAGTATTATGACAGGTAAGGACTTGGAAGTCCTTACCTGCGCTTATTGTCGGCGACGACGTTGTTTGCATCGAAGGTAAAAACTGAACCCGAGCGACAGTTGTAGGTACCGCCGCGCCGTTCCTACATTGTTCAAAACAATATTGGAACGAAATTTCATAAATTTCTCATTAAATATGAAAAAGTCATGTGATCACCCAAGCATCGTAATCTGATAACGACGTGTTCCTGGACGCGTGCAAAAATATGGGTCATTCAGAGACAAGCAAAACATAAAAATATAGTGAAAAAAGTGTAAACATAACATCACCAGTTCCCGCGGCGCGCTGCATGCTCACGCGCAGCCAGGCCGAGTTGTTATCAGATAAGAACAAATAGAGTAATTAACTTGTTATACTAGACAAATGGACATGTTAGTGTTTAAGTGGGTGCCAAAGATTTGTATTGTAGATTTCTTCCGAACTAAATAAAAATTGATTACTTCTAACATTAGAAATCTAAGTCTCTCTGTACAAAGTTATTTACAATATTTGTTTAAGTCGTAACGAACATACTTGTGCAATATATGTATAATACACAGCCAATCTAAATGTATAATAGCGCAGTTAACACAAAAGTTGGCAAAAACTTTTACACATTTAAAATTCCTATGTATAAGTTTATTTAAAATTTGCTATTTAGTTATTTTTTTAGTAAATGAATAGTACTTATTTTTTTTTAAATCGCTATCTACAAAGGGGGTTAAGTATATATGTACAAGTGTAATCTTAAAACGAGGGGATGTTGTTTAAAGATGCTAAGTTTAAAAATTGTAACAGATTACAAACCGCAGTTCTGAATAAGACAGTTGTTGCCCGACATTTGCTGGTTTCACTTACATTATAACATCCTCTGTTTTTAATAATGTAACGTCTGACGCAAAAAACCATGGAACTGATATGGACGAACAAAATATTGGTAAACAAATAGAATAACACACCGAAGAAACACCGAAGCTCACGTCGATCCCGAAGCTTTACCAAACGGTATAAATAGTTGAGTGTGTCGTAAACCAGCGACTCAATCATTCAAACCGCTCAGCTATACAACTCAAAAGCGAAAATCTAAAGTTTTGATTAGCAATAGTTACCACTCTACATACGTGTACACTCATTAATTTGTGGAGTTCACCGCATGGAGTATCGTTTACGAACCCAGTGCAGTGCTGAGCCCGACTCGCTCTCGCAATGTTGGGCAATACGAGGCAACAAATGAAATAAGACAATTATAGTTTAGGAAGCATATGAAGTTACGTCAATAATAAGGAAAACCTAGAAATTCTCACAAAGTTTATTACACAATCTTTTGAAATAAAAATGATCTTGGTAACATTTACAAACTGAATTCACGCTGCTTGCTGATTTTCGTGCACAATAGATTGAATCAAATACTAAGCGATTCAAGGCCGTGGTATCACACGGCACAAAATAATATGGATCGAAATATTTGACACGCTGCCATAGCGACGATACAACCGTCTATGTGTCATTTGGATTCAAGCGACTGGATTATTTTAAATAGTATATTGTAACCATGAAGGCTTGTATTAGGAAGTGCAACATTATAGAACAATATTAAAAGTTGTTAAGATATGTACAATCTCTTGAAGCAACTAAATTAATCACAACATAACTTACTGTAGTTTTAAGCTCAAGTAGAGACGTAAACTGTACTTAAGTATATAAACAAATACAGAGACAGAGACAGCTTACATATTGGCTTAACTTGACAAGCTATGGCCTCACGAGAAGATGGAGTGTTCCGAAACAAGCCCTACACCCCTACAATGCCAACCGAAGTTGACGTGTCGAATTGGATAACTTGTACGTCACACTTGGTGACGTGGTGAGAGCGTCCGACCAGTTCGGGAGGCAAGTTCGACCCTGTCTAGAACATGAGTTGCGTTAACTTATAGTTATGATTATTACATTTGGTAGAATCACTGACCTTACAAAAATTATATTTCATTCCAATATGTGTTACTTTGTAAATGTATTGCATAGCTCTTTACAAAGTTAGGTTTCATCATGACCAAGCATCCCCAGGGTGGGACGCGGTAGTAACAAAGTATAATTTTTAGAATGAAATGTTTGATTCTTTAATTTAATTGAAACATATGAAGGCTTTTAATCTCTTGCAAGTCAATAGTTCGTGGTAATACTCGTACTAGTATTATCAAGAAATTAATATTTGAATAATACAAAAAAAAATACGTATCGGAATGTCGAAATCTTCAACAACGCACAGCTAATTTAATAGCTATTCAAACAGATGATGATGAAAATATTTAACCTCCTCCCACGGCACGTTACCCTCTTGAAATTGTTGTTCTGGGTTAAATTTTTGGAGGGATAGTTTTATTTGTAGATTTTACTTCACCAGTGTTAGACACATTGCAATTAGGACAGACCTCTCTGCACCCATGCAACAACCTGAAAGGACAGAGGCAACTCCAGTTGAATGCTATCGTCGGCAACACATCGTTCATCTATAACACACATACGCGTATCGTTTCTTTAACATCTTAGACTTACCATAGGTACTATAGGTACGTCATTTACCATTAGGTGGATTTCGTGAAACGACAGTGACAAAACGTTAATTCTTATTTTAAAAAATCAAGGTGTGAATCAATGACTGTCACATCAAAGGTTTCTTCAAAAGGTTTCTTGGATATAAATAACTGAACGGAATTTTGTATTTTCTTACTTTTTATCTTTAAGAACAAGAACCATGGCACGAAGTTATTTTAATTCTCTTGATTCCAGACGTGGTCCTCGTTACTTGAGATCAGTTAATTATATGAAGTTAGGGTATGATATACAAATCTCAATTACTCGTAGGACTGGCCGAACTTTTAGTGAGTACATTTATAACATTTGTTGTTATTACAAGACAGAGGACTTTAAGAGGTCATATAAATTGATTTATTATAATTGAACGAGCTATACCTATAAAGAGTGGCCGTTAGGGTTCAGTGTACCTACCTTTACGCATTTGAAGATTGTTGAAGTCGAACAGAAAGAGGTGAAGACAATGATCTAAGCAGTTATAGAAAGGATTCTTGATTGTCTTATAATTTAAGAAAGTTCGAGTGTCATGTTATACTACGGGTTGAGGTTATCCATTTTTTAAAGTTTGTAATTGAGTTAGGAGAACACCTATACGTTAAATGTATAAATGTGGTGTGTATGTATAACGACTACAGATCAAACCGTTTACATGAATACGTGCTGCATTCATTATAGATAACAACATTTGGTATTACCTTGTAAGGCCCGCAGTAGTCTCATGACTACATATTGAACAAAGGCGTTACTACGCAGCCAGTCTAATTTAACGTAGCGCAGGCTTAGGGAAGAATACACTTTCCGAACTGATCCCGGTCTTGGTTAAATTATATTCCTGTTCTTTCATAATAATGTTTTGCTTGAGGCCGTTGTTTGCCTAATTAAAAATCAATAATTTTGTAAACATTTCAGACTATGGAGTAGTTTCTTGTAGCAATGCAGCAGATAATTTATAAGACGCCCGAGTAGCATAGTGGGTTGGAGTCCTGCCTTTTACGCCTTCGGCGTATGGTCCCAGGTTCGAGTCCTAGTCGGGACATTCATTTGTGTGATGAACACAGATATTTTTTTTTGTATATTTTGGGTTCCGCCCCAGTTAGCTGTATGGTCTTCCATAACAATAGCTCCGCTTACTTTGGGGCCGCACAGTTGGTGATTTTGTCAGGGGATTTACCTATGACCTAGCCCACGCTATAGCTATACTCTCACTGAGGGTTTACCACAACCAAGCAAAGTCATCAGATCAAAATGTTTGATATATGAATACTTACAATCTCCTACAAGATACGAGTTCATACTAACTTTACCAAGAAATAAACCGCCAAAAATGCTCAAAAGGCTTTCAAGAGATCGGCCGCTAGTAGCAACACTTTTTGTTGGCACACTTTGGGTACGAAACTCTAAATATTTATTAACTCTAAATACTGCTTACTCGGGTATTCGAGAAAACGGCCTCGCAAGGTTCGACAAACGAGGTCACTTTTTATAATTCAATTTAAGAAGATTAATATTCAGTGTGTATTTAGGTAGGTACCTATTTAAGGAAGATTTTGTGCAAAAAGATACTTCATGAAATTCCATTTTAGATAAAGCGTTTCTTTAATCTGTTGGCAAACACAGGGAACCGCACACTCCAATTATGAATTCAACGACGTTTCTACTTTATTACTTAAAGTATATTACTTTACATATCTGATAACTTTAATATGCTTTGGGCTGGGTGGCATCATGCTAACAAAAGGCTAACTGCCAGTCTAGCCTCCGGTTAAATAAAACATGATTTGCATCATTTTAGCGAAGCATAACTAACTCTAACCATAACCGCTCGATTTTGACCGGTGAGAGCTAAAGCTTTGGGCAACTCCACCTTCAAAGTATGAATGTAAAAAATAACGAATAATAGCATGGTGTAACACACAATGAGGTACTCAGTTATTGTTATAGCGAAAATTAGCTTTAAAAAAACAATAACTATGACTTTGGAATTGAACAGATCGACAGTATTGCACCATGTGAGTATTCGTTATGGTTTAATACTGAACGTCTACAGTTTCACAGTTAGGCACTTGACGAAAACTAGAGCATTAACTGGCCTACACTTTTGGCCTAATTGACTGCTCAAGTCTACTGGCCAAAGTAACTTTGAACGTCCCGCGTAGGATACCGCGTCATGAACGTGCTCTTCTGAGACCGCCAAGACCCCGCACTGATCTAAGAACACACTCCGCCATTGCAAAACTTAGTAACTTTTATAATAGCATATCCAGGGACTCGGAGGATACAGACATTTATTGTAACAACTTGTATAAATTCAAGAAAAACATCTTGACTAAACTACAGGCTGGTTCCAAGACCTGCAAATCACTTCTGTATTTACTCAATTCTGCTTTTACATTTTATTTTTACCTTAATTATACTTATTTTAAATTGTATTAATTTTAAGTAGTCGTATAGTTTTTTTCAATTTCAATTTCAAATGTTTATTGTTTTTGCAGGTTGTGGTTTCTTGTTACTTGAAAAGCACAGGACTCAACACTGCAGCTATATTATTTAATTTGTGATGTGTTATTTTCGTCAGAAACCCAAATAAATAAATAAATCGAGCAGTCATAGTAAGCGTTAGTCATGACGTCATAACTAACTCTTTAAATTGCTCAAATTATTTGTATTAAAACGCGCATCGTACAAGGTTACGTTAAAGTTAGCATGAATCATAATAATCTACAAAGAAAGGCGCAGCGCACCTGTCAACTACTCAGTTACGATTCACGAATATTATTGATAATTTCAAAAAGTTAAAAATACGATTTGGTTGAATAAAGATAAATTGAGTCACCGTAGTAGCTCGTTGCAGTAGAAATTGTGATTAACTTTAAAAACATTACATTATGTATCATTTATTGATAATTAGTTAATCATCTTAATTCATATTCGTTTACATTTAGTCGAGATGTTGCCGTCGGGAAGGTCCAACCAGGAGCTTGGGTATAACAGAAAAATAGAATTTGGGAGACATACACATTTAGACCTTGAATACGCCACCATAGGTTGGCTCATACGAAAATTAGTATTTTTTTAAATGTAAAAACCATGCTACAGGAACAAACTTTAAGAAACGTCTGATTTAAAAATTGTGCTGAATAATCACTGCCCTGCATCCAGCGCTAAACTCATAGAGAAGATAATGTCACCTTACCTCGGCCAGTCACCAGCTAACTAGGCGAGCTTCTTTCAATTGCATCTGTGTATGTTCATTCGACGCACCACAATACTTGCCGTAGCTAGGCAAACAATTTAGATAGAACAATGTACACAATTGTGTTCATAAAATAAATCATTGCCAACGTTGAAAGAGATCAACAGGATCAAATCACTTCTAAGAAGGTAGGTCAAGAATATTAAAAAATCCTTCCAGTTTTGAGTTTCGATATACACAAGCAGTTGGTTTTGATCATGTCTCCAAACTCACAAAGTGCTAAGTAAAAAAGCACAGTTCAATTTCGCATTCCGGTAAACACATCAAAACCAGCTGGTTGGAACACACGTTGCTATCGAACGCTACAAAAAGATTCGTTTACATTTGTTACAATCGTTTAAATTAGTGGAAACGAGGCTTAAATTGATAATTGCTTGTTAAATTTGCATGATGCAAACACCCTGTTCGAATCCGGGCCAAACGCCTTGTGATTAGTAAAATGTATAGGTAATGAATTCCCTGATTTTAGAATACCTAGGAAATAAATTGTAATTCCATTCTGTCCGTGAACGGAATATTCAAACATATAAACTAGTTTTTGAAGTAGCCCACTAGGTGGCATTTAACCTGGGCAAAGTTCTTCCTAAATGACTTACTTCGAGCCTTATAAATGTTACTCTTACTATAAAATGAAAGTCTGAAAAGCGACTGACTTCATCCCTTAAATATCTCACTAACCTAAAAAGCATCGACTAACTTGCCCGCCAATATCCTTAAATTCTTTCTCGAAGCTCGGAAAACGTGATTCCCCGACGATAACCCTAAAAATAGATAAAGGTTCCCAGCCTATCGCACATTCAATTCCCCGCGTTATATTCTCAGCGAATTAGGCTCAAACGTATAATCTAATGTACCCAATTCACATTTACAATCGTGAGTAACCATATCAAAGATCGTTTTCTGTTCCTCCTTCCCTATTAAATACTGGGAGTGTTATCGCGATCCTGGTGCTGACGAAATTAGGTTTCGGTGGCAATTTTTCTCGCAGTTTTTCGGCAGGGTACACGGTAATTTTTATGGAATGTTTAAAAACAATATAAAAACACAATTACTCAAATGTATCTTTAGATTAATTATGGACTAGCTAAGGATTTCGGGAAACGATCCAATGTTTGCTAGCGAAAGCAATTCCGCGACCATAGTTTGCTTTAAAAAAGACCAACAATATCTATTTATACAAACATATTCGCGTTATCAGAAACGATCACCTTTAGTGTATTGTACATCAAATTTATCTAAAAGGCACAAGCAAAAAACTAATTTTAGAAGAGTATGAAATTTTGATGCAAAGTAACCTTTTTAAAGGCAAAAGAGGGGCGGTATTCTTATCAAAGGTGTCGTATCTACCAAGTAATTATTTAGGTTGTTGTGTTTGTTATTGGTCTGTACATTTATAGGCTTAACTTACGATCTCAGAGTTATTTTAAAAGTTGTCTACACAATAAAGGGTTTTAAGTAAGTTTCTGAGAAACATTTTCATGTCATGTTTCCTCGTTTTGTTTATGCGAAAAGCTGAGTGAGTCAACCAATAAATATGCGAATCTCATCGTCCTCCCTCCGTGCTAAGGTTAGCAGGCGCACCTATTACACCAAACGAAAGAACGAATAGAAAGTTTATACTTTACAGATACTTAATTGAAAATTATGCAAAAACGAGAAATTTATTCCAGCTTTATAACTCTTAGCATATTGCGATTCATTCCCTGATCAGCACCAAAGACCAGTTTGAGCCAAACGTATTACCACTTTGAAAAAGGCCAGTCTTGTTTGTAAATATTACTTGCTATGTGTTGGCGTTTAGTATTTTGTGGTGCTACAGCATTTGTTAAAGAATCGTCCGTGGTGATACTGAGTGTGAACCGTTAGAAAACCTGTATTTGACGAAAGAACGAAGTCAATAAAGTGCTTACAAAATTGCTTAAGAAACATACATTGAAATATCGACTCTTCATTTTTAAGGGATGTCTCTTGGTGGCTAAAACTTTTGTCTCTCATCATAATCAAGATATTTATTGTATTAAGTAAGTAATTTTGGACAATCAAGATCTATTTAAATAAAATACTTAAATCTATTCCTTCCTATAAAAAGCAAAGTCATGCATAATATTGCTATTCATGCCAATGACAATGCGCTCTACAAATGTTTGTTTAACTCCGGGCTGCGTAATGAAACAAGAAAACGATCCTCAAACCTGTGATGGCGGCCGTTCTCAAATATAGTTAGTATATCCTTATTTCCGTTGTAATCATTGGAATGAGTTACGGTGTGAGTTCGGTCATAGGCGAAAGCGATTTTAACTCAAACTCAAACTATTTATTGCTTCATAGTACGGTACAAAAAGGATGTTACACAGAAATATAGTTCCACATACTATGCTGTACAACAGCATGCAATAGATATTATAAACAAACTTTTCGACGGCTTTGTAGTAAAAATTTTACATTTGAGTTATAATCTATTAAAATGATTGATTCAGTGACAATATTCTTTACATAAATTACATTTGCAAAGATAATGATGAAAATGTGTCTCAATTGGAAATATGTATGTATTTAAAAGATTTGGTTTTTTAAATGTTTTCATCGTTCAAATTATACGCGATGCATGTTTTCATTTTGGTTCTATAATTGCTACTAAATAATAAAAAAATTGGGTCTAAATAGCACTTACGCCGCGGGCTTAATGACATACATGTATGCTCCTGCGAATTCATTATTATAATTTTAGATGCAGCACTTTGTCTTGTCGGCTTTTTCGTTACCAATATAATAGTTAATTCTTGAATTATGTTTTGGTTGACAGGTAGCGGTAATAGGTAGGAACGCTACTCAACCGACCAATCACAAAGCGTGATTTACATCACAATATCAATTTTACTTAAGCCATTATCGTATATATCACTTTCCGAACACTACTGTCGGGAAGACCTGCGTTAGACCCATCATGACTTATGCCCCGCCAATCTTTGCCCACGCTTGGTTGGCCACGCGTTGGTGGTACAAAATCTCTTCTGCCGCAGGGCCACAAACGCAAATTGGTGCGTGCGCATCGCGGACCTGCACAGAGATCTTGAACTACCTACAGTGCAACAGCACCTCAAAACACTCTCGGAAGCGTTCTTCAAACGCTCCGAAACCCACCCCAATCCTTTAGTTCGAGAGTCCGTCTCATATACTACCCCTGTCCTAGATTCGAAGTTCAAAGTCGCTGACCGTGAAACGCGCTCACGAACGTAGCAACGCAACTGTCACTAGATCTCGAAGCCCTTCTGGCCGCAAATTCTAATTCTAATTTTAATTCGAAATAATTAAATTATTTTTCATTTTGAGCACCTTCAGTGCTCTGAATTCACTCTCAGTGCTTTGAGCACTTTCAGTGCTATGTAATTCCCAGCGCCTTTTCCTGCAATTGGTCGTCGCTTCAGATGAAGGCTGTGAGGCAAAAAATTCCCAGTCATTCAGGGGTTTTTTTAGTGGGTAGTGGCTCTGGTAGGCTCGAAGCGAGTCTTGCACCAAGATAAAACCTTCGTGAAGAAAAGCTGGTAAGAATGCTCATGATATACTCATGAGCTTTGAATTCTTAAAATAAAATGTTATTTTTTTTAGCATGTGTTGCTTGGCATGGTTATCCTCCCATTTATCCAAACGACGAACACCCTCAAACGGCAACAGTTCACGAGTTAACACGGGATCTAGCCATCGCCCTCCTCTACCATATTTGAGGGAAGTGAGCGACACGTCACGACGCTATAAAAACATCCTTAAAATTTTAACAGTTTTTGCTGAACTCTAGGGAGAAAAACCTTTTAAATAACAATCTTCACCAAAAACGACTTAGCGCAAATTCGAAGCTCCAATTTAAAAACGCCTTTCAGCCCATATAGCACCAAGCTCTAACCCTGAACTCACCCTCTTCTGAGCAATTTGAGTCCAAATCGGAGAAGTAGCCATTAACCTCATCAAGGCACGCACACACGCGCCGGTCGGAGCCGACATCGCTGAACACTTATAAAAGTATTCGCGAATTTGTTTAGGGTGGAAATTAAGATCATTAAGAGTTATTCATTGTTCGGGTTTACGTGGAGATGTCGAAAAAGAAGTGGTTTTGAAGGCAGATGTGTATGTTCTAGTGACTTTTTATTTATGTCATTTGAAGACGTTATTATATAAAGTCTATAATATACCTTATAAAGTCTACTGTTATATGTTTAATTTAAAACTTGGGAACGGTTTACATTGGTATATTACGATGAAAGTAAAAGTTATTAAAATACTAAAATGTACGACAGTTGTCGATGTACTCTCGGACGTATCGATTCGAGAGCCTCTCGGAGGGGGGGGCAAGACATCTTAGTAAGGTACTCTACACTGAGCCAATTGCTAAATACCACTTGCTGAGGAAGCGCCTGTATTTGTATGTTTATTGATTTGTTGCGAAGCCTAAACGGTCAAATTGCATAAAAAAGTATATCAAAAATGAAAAGTTATTGCCTTAAGGAAATTATTAAGAAAACACTTACAATAATTATTTAAATTTCCAATGTCAATACTTACAGAATGGCTCATGCAGACAAAATGATTACTTATAACCGCGGTAAAACCAAATACGAACAATGAACGATACACATACCGCAGCCCCTGCGAGCGATGCACCGACGCACTGAAACTAGAGGTGCTCCAGCAAAGGGCTTATCACAAGTATAGTCTGAGAGTTCCTGTTCCGTCCCTCGTTGCTTCTATGACGTGAGTACATCTGGAGATGTCATCCCAGCGGTTGCAGGATCTAGACGCGGTTGAAGAACTGCTCTTACTGTACTTATACATTATTTAATATATACATTTCAAGTTCCTGTTCCGTCCCTCGTTGCTTCTATGACGTGAGTACATCTGGAGATGTCACCCCAGCGGTTGCAGGATCTAGACTCGGTTGAAGAACTGCTCTTACTGTACTTATACATCATTTAATATATACATTTCAAGTTCCTGTTCCGTCCCTCGTTGCTTCTATGACGTGAGTACATCTGGAGATGTCGCCCCAGCGGTTGCAGGATCTAGACGCGGTTGAAGAACTGCTCTTACTGTACTTATACATTATTTAATAAATACATTTTAAATTCCTGTTCATTTCTAATCTCAAATTGAAGATTTTGTTTTTTATATATATATACTCTTTGTTACAATTTATTGACTTAACAGGGAATTGTTTCAATCGATTGAATAAAAATAAGTATAAACATAAATAACTTCGGCTTAATCTTTTTCCTAATTTTTGTTTTCGTTTTTTATTTTTTTTTACCTCTTTTTCTGTATTTTTTTAATAAAAAAAACATTACAAACCTGGATGTCGGGTTAATAGAGGGTACATTGTAGTGAGCTTCCACATATATATGATTAAGATTTTTTTAATGAATGAATTACTTATTATAGATATTATTTAATTGTTTCGCACCAAGATCCTAGTGTTCATTAAGACTTCTAACAGTCCTATGTCGCCCTTCGAACACCAAGCTCCCTACGAGTAGATAATTAATTCTGCTTAAACTAATACTATCCTAAATCATGTCTGTATCTACCTACTGCGAAAACGCACAATCGATAATACTTTAATCATGTCTATATCTACCTACTGCGAAAACGCACAATCGATAATACTTTAATCATGTCTATATCTACCTACTGCGAAAACGCACAATCGATAATACTTTAATCATGTCTATATCTACCTACTGCGAAAACGCACAATCGATAATACTTTAATCATGTCTATATCTACCTACTGCGAAAACGCACAATCGATAATACTTTAATCATGTCTATATCTACCTACTGCGAAAACGCACAATCGATAATACTTTAATCATGTCTATATCTACCTACTGCGAAAACGCACAATCGATAATACTTTAATCATGTCTATATCTACCTACTGCGAAAACGCACAATCGATAATACTTTAATTGTCAATCAACATAACGATAACACCAAAATTGTTAACTGAATTGAGACATTGATCTAACAATGACATTCCTCACCTCGAAAATCAAAACTGAATTCAGTACGGGTAAATTACATTCGAGACGTTTTTGCATTTGTGGTTGTGTACGATCAGCACATAAATAAATAAACCAATACTTTTATATTTTTTTATAATTTTATAGCCAGGTAATTCATATGGAACTAATGGTAAACGATATTAAAATCGTGAATATTAATATTAAACATAATTTTTAATTCTAAATTTCTTCAACTCCAGACATTTCGCACTTATCCTCATCCTCACTTTCATCCGATGAATCATTTTTGATAATCATAATTTGTTCTGATATAATACTTAAAGCCTCGTCCGTGCCTTGAAATTGATCTTCCTCTTTAATAGCATGTAGATAAACATTTTCCATTCCTCTACAGTTATGTTATATATTTTTTTACATCTTTACATAATAGCACTTACGTCCATTGTGACATTTTTTTTGTAGCATAGTGTGACCGTGGTGTCATAATATTTTGTGTATAAGTGTGAAAGGGTGCATCATTAACAACAATAACACTATTAGGTTTAAGGTTGAGTATTATTTGCGTCTGGATCCACTTCGAATAATTATCATAATTTATATTGTCATTGTAATCACCACTTTTTTGATTGGGTTTAAACATGAGCAAGACATTTAGTACAAAACCATCCATTCCGCCGGCATGGACCATTTTTATGAGATACTTAATTCGCAAGAATCGAATTTCCTGCTTTTCCAGAAGGAGTTTGCGGTTGGTTTCTTCCTTTGTTTTCCATCTAAAACCTAATGAGATGGCGTGTTTTCGTAACGTACCGACACAACCTTTATAATCTGCGAAAAAATAATTTTAAATTATGCGTATAGTATTTTCATCGTCGGAATTCCTTTATTTGTAATGTGAAGGTTGTGAATCGTTCTTCCAGATTACTTGTTGATCAAAATCATCAATTATAATCGTAGGCTTCCGATTTGGTTGCTTTTGAGGTGTTTGAAAGGTTGATTCCTGTTCTGAAGAATGATATTTGCTTTCTGATAGGTCCTTTCTGGCGGAAGTCAATGATTTCCCGATAGATATAGCAACTAATTGAGCCGGAGTCACAAAACTATAATTACATTTTCGAAATATTTGTACAAATTATACTAAACGTCTATAGTTTGGGAAGTCAAAGGCTTGCCTTGGCTATGTTTCAACATCGGGGTCATTTTTAATTATCGAGTTTACAATAATAACACTGAACAATAAATATTGTATACCATAAATAAAATCAATTCATTCATTGTTTAACTACAACTAAATAGTCAGACCTCACAACAATTAGCAATGTTTATAAATATAAGTATAATATCACCATTGACTTTTGATTGTCAGTATATACACGTCTCGACATCAATTTACCCGTATCATGTGTATCCCAAGTTCGCCGCGCCCCCGACAGACAATAGTGAACAGGTAGCAAGACCGCTGGCGCCTGTAATCTGAAGCAAATCTATTAAAATGAACGCTCGGCTCATACAGAACCTTCATTGTGGGTCACAGTCTATGTCTATGTCTAGACCACAATTTATTCACGGGTGACCAGACTAACAAATTAACCTGACCGCCGTCGGGTTTGTTGCCAGTCTAGCATTTTGTCTAATATCTATATACATTTCACGTAAAATCTCGAAATAAATAGTCTACCTTTAATTCATGTATTTGAATTATATTAACGAACCTTAAACAAACAAAACAAAAACAAACAAAGTAGTATGAAATCAGAAAGCTAAGTACAACTAATTGTTATACAAGTTGAAAATTAGTGTATGAAAATTAAGTTAAGAAACATAGATGTGTTACATAAAACCTATCAGTCTGCATTGCTGAGTCTCAAATTGTGATTCGAAATTCGTGTCAGAAAGTTTTAGGAGAACCGGCATAGTAGTTAACTAGGGAAAAAGTCAATACGTAATTTGTGTATTTCACAAAAAGATAATGCAATAGTTTTAAGATCCCGGAAAAATTTTCGTAAATCTACAGAACTTACGTTTAAAATACATATCGTCCCTTGTATGCTATTTAGAAATTATTTTCTCAATATCACTCAGGTGTTACACATTGAGAAATGAATATTGTATATTGAATATTGAAAGATTTGATGCAGCAACAATCAGGTTAAGGATAGTTTGTCTAAGTACTAGTCAAGGTCTCAGTTCAAACTTCAAACTATTATTTATTACAGTAGCCTACTTATTTATGTGCTAAGCGTAAAGTACTTATATACAGGCAGCATAATGTGTCTAGCATAATAAACATAGAGGTGAAACTTTTAGGTAATCGAAGATAAACACCAGATGGAATTAAAACAATAATTCCATCTAAATCTGCCTCATACCATGCTACTCATCCCCGTCCCACTTCAAAATACATTACTATATAATGCTTAAATGACATCAAGATGAACAAATTATATCAACTTTATTACCGTTAGTAATCAAAGTTAGAGCAACTTTCTGTCGAAACATATTTTTAAAGGACACTAAACCCAACTACGTAGTCCCAGCCATGTAGTCCCAGCCCTTCTTCCCATCGTTACTTAGCACACCGTGTAGTCCGCGTATCCCCAGCGAACCAGAAACCGCCGGCTGCGAGCTCCGCGCCGTCAAAAAACTACCCTTTGATAACCTTGCGTCGACCTTTAGGGAAGAAAACTAGTTGCTGAATATTGAGTTGTAATTTGTAGTCGGGTTTTGTTGGAGACTAACTTGTTAGTTTATGGTTGGGTACTGAAGAGCTCGTAAATAAGCTAATGGCTTTGTTAGATTACAAATTGTTCTACAGCAAATTTCACACGCTTCTACGTTTTATTATAGACATTATGGCTGGACCCCGCGTTAACTCGTGAACACGTGCCGTTTCGTCGTTTGTGGATAGTATATGAGGACTTACCGAGGACTTACCGAGCTGCAAATAAGAGTAATTTTGTATAGACACAAAGAGACATTGTAAATTTATTTTGAAAATATTGTACCAGTAAAGTTTCTTGCCAGTTCTTCTTCACGAAGGTTTTTCAGAACTGGTGGTAGAGGCCTGCTTTATTTGACATAAATAAGAACAAGTAATTGTCAATGTTGAGAAATAAATATTTGAATACAATTAATCTTTTAATTACTATTAAATTGTACTATTTAAAGTATTTTCGAGCGTCGGGGGCGCAGTGGGTCTGACTGAGTTTTATCGAGTTATTTACATAAAGCCGGCCGCTCTAACAGTGAAGGGAGAGGGGAGTAACATCGAGACGGAGCCCTCAAAGTATGATTCAAGTGTGCTAACCTCTCTGATGCCAGCCTCTGTTGGGGAGACTTGTGGCCTTACTGGTAATTTACTTTTAGTAGACTTAAGCTGTGCGGGGAATAAACGAACTAATATGGGTTTTCTTTCCTTCAAACAATAATAGTAATTTCAGGCAATTTCTTCATGAATAATATTTTTCAGATCATGATCCGTGATAATAATGACCTAGAATAATTATTATTATCAGTTTATATGATCGGGTGATCTGTAACATGCGACATTCGTAGGCCACAGCCATGAGCCATTTGAAAGTTTACGCAATGCTTTTTACCATAACGCAACACACAACAATCTACGTTAAAATGAAGGTTCACGGATAAAGAAGAGAAATTGAATAGAAAACACGAAAATAGTGAAAAATAAACGGAAATAGTCCAGGAGTTGTTCGGAAAGTATTTCGTAGATTTACACCGGACGCAGCACAAAATCGCAAACAGAATGTTTAGTCAGTTACGAAATCATATTTTCCCTTGTACGGCGCGCAGGCAAGCATGTCCAGGGTTTCAATCATCTCTTTTATTACTGGGATAGAATTATTTTCTTTTGTTTCAAGATCTGCAGGAAGCTGTGATATTTTAGAGTGTAAGTTATAAGTTCTGTATGAAATCATTGTGCAGTATATTTGTTAATCCCTGATTCACGAAATCTTACTTTATGCTTAATATAAAATAAAAATATGTTACGTATTTTGATTTTCATAAATATTAAATAAGTATAACAAGATTTTCATTGCATAAAATAGCTTTTATTTTGTTATACATTGGTTTTTATTTGTTACTGGCAATAGACAATCAAGCTCTCCGTTATCTAAAACCACGTTGTGCTTTAATTTAATTATGGTTCGTCATCCCAAAAACTAAAAAAAATACATTCGATGCAGACATTTTCGACAAAGAGCTGAGCACTTCACACCTCACTGAACTGCCGTTGGAACATTTCACATTTTACCGAATTGATATTGAAAAATTGCCTTTGTCTTAGTGAGTAACGGTTCGGACCCGATTGTGACCGTTATTACTAATTAAGGTAAAGACAGGCTGGGAACTGGCAAATATATGCCAGTAAGATGGACTAATGTACGGATGATTACCGGCCACAGGCTTAAGTCGCCCTTTATACAGCACATGGAATAATTTAAGTTTACTAGAAAATTACGATCTAGTTTTAAGACAAACAATATGCAAGGGAACATTTTCCATTTAACAGAAGCGTATTGAATTACTATTCAGCTGTCATCTGTCATTGAGCAAATCGAGTGTTTGCGGCATGTTTGCGAATTAGTATCTATAATATTGGTATTGAAGTTATTCTGGATAATTTAATGTGATTAGTCCTATGCAGGATTATTTGATATTTAAGATTAAGCATTTCTAAGACACATTTAGAGTAACATAAATAATCATTATTACTGATTTTACCGAAAAAATTTTAAAATGAGGTTATGGACTCCAAAAACGATAATATTCAGAAATATTCAAATACATTTTTAACTCGTTTATAATATGAGACTCAAACATTTAAAAATATATAAAACACCTTTATTCTACCCCACAAGAATTCAAAGCCAAGCCTCCGGAGTTGTTACTATGAAGATTGAACGAATGAAAATGGCGGCGAATGGTGATTGTTTCTAGTACACATGTAATAATGTAAACGTAGTAACTAAACCTACCACCTAATAATACCTGACTTGAACAGCCCAATGTTTCTCCTAATATAAGTAGTCTTTGTTAACAATGACAATAAATTATTTTAGCGATGTGTTTTAGCGAAGTTTAAAGAATTTCGAAGGAGCGAGTAGTTGACAAAATGTCGGTACTTTTGGCTTCAGGTGAGGTAGGTAGCCGCTACGTAGCCACTGGGAGGTTGAATTCACGCTATCACTGATTTTAAAACTTCTTTTACTGATTTATTCTATAAAGTACAATTAATAACAAAGTCCAGTCTGATAAGAACTCAACAATGTCAATAAGATGTCGTCTCTTACGAAGATGATCTTGATTTCTCTTTATTTGATCTAATCCACCATCCATCTTATATTCTCGTTTAAGTGTGATAAAATTATTTTATTTACTTTATTTTATTTAAATTGAAAACTTACAGCTCAATTACAAATTCTTCTTAGTGTTTATTGAAAATAAGGCTAATTAAAATTTACCAATAAAAAAAATTTCAAAATTATAGATCAACAGGAGGATATGCTAAATTAATACTCAAAACGCTATAAGCAACAGAAGGAAAAATAAATAAATATCTTAAAGCTGTACAAAAACCATGTTGCTTAGCTGCCTTAGCAGAACGCATCCATGTCCTACTCTCTGCAAACATTACAACTAACGCGCATTAGTTGGCATATCTTCTAAAGAATCCCAGAGCCTGCCTTGCCAGCTTTAGTACATTGGTATAAGGTTTATTACTAACCAGCAGTTCACAGAGTAGCAACAGTAAGCTGCTCCTCACGACCAAGCAGCAACGCAGCAAGCAACCCTACCGCTGGCGCAGTGTTGCCGAACCGACGGAAGCACGCCAATTCATTGTAGAGTCGCGATGCACTGGTCCGTGTAAGGAATTAAACTGTAGCAACTGTGTGTTCGTTGTTCTAGAAGCCAATTCATTGTAGAGTCGCGATGCACTGGTCCGGTGTAAGGAATTAAACTGTAGCAACTGTGTGTTCGTTGTTCTAGGAGCCAGCTCATTGTAGAGTCGCGATGCACTGGTCCGTGTAAGGAATTAAACTGTAGCAACTGTGTGTTCGTTGTTCTAGGAGCCAATTCATTGTAGAGTCGCGATGCACTGGTCCGTGTAAGGAATTAAACTGTAGCAACTGTGTGTTCGTTGTTCTAGGAGCCAATTCATTGTAGAGTCGCGATGCACTGGTCCGTGTAAGGAATTAAACTGTAGCAACTGTGTGTTCGTTGTTCTAGGAGCCAATTCATTGTAGAGTCGCGATGCACTGGTCCGTGTAAGGAATTAAACTGTAGCAACTGTGTGTTCGTTGTTCTAGGAGCCAATTCATTGTAGAGTCGCGATGCACTGGTCCGTGTAAGGAATTAAACTGTAGCAACTGTGTGTTCGTTGTTCTAGGAGCCAATTCATTGTAGAGTCGCGATGCACTGGTCCGTGTAAGGAATTAAACTGTAGCAACTGTGTGTTCGTTGTTCTAGGAGCCAATTCATTGTAGAGTCGCGATGCACTGGTCCGTGTAAGGAATTAAACTGTAGCAACTGTGTGTTCGTTGTTCTAGGAGCCATCTCATTGTAGAGTCGCGATGCACTGGTCCGTGTAAGGAATTAAACTGTAGCAACTGTGTGTTCGTTGTTCTAGGAGCCAATTCATTGTAGAGTCGCGATGCACTGGTCCGTGTAAGGAATTAAACTGTAGCAACTGTGTGTTCGTTGTTCTAGGAGCCATCTCATTGTAGAGTCGCGATGCACTGGTCCGTGTAAGGAATTAAACTGTAGCAACTGTGTGTTCGTTGTTCTAGGAGCCATCTCATTGTAGAGTCGCGATGCACTGGTCCGTGTAAGGAATTAAACTGTAGCAACTGTGTGTTCGTTGTTCTAGGAGCCATCTCATTGTAGAGTCGCGATGCACTGGTCCGTGTAAGGAATTAAACTGTAGCAACTG
Source organism: Marasmarcha lunaedactyla (assembly GCA_923062675.1). Lineage (NCBI taxonomy): Eukaryota > Metazoa > Arthropoda > Insecta > Lepidoptera > Pterophoridae > Marasmarcha > Marasmarcha lunaedactyla. Next base: position 674,956 of record OV281358.1, read on the forward strand.
TGTGTTCGTTGTTCTAGGAGCCATCTCATTGTAGAGTCGCGATGCACTGGTCCGGTGTAAGGAATTAAACTGTAGCAACTGTGTGTTCGTTGTTCTAGGAGCCATCTCATTGTAGAGTCGCGATGCACTGGTGCGGTGTAAGGAATTAAACTGTAGCAACTGTGTGTTCGTTGTTCTAGGAGCCAATTCATTGTAGAGTCGCGATGCACTGGTCCGTGTAAGGAATTAAACTGTAGCAACTGTGTGTTCGTTGTTCTAGGAGCCATCTCATTGTAGAGTCGCGATGCACTGGTCCGGTGTAAGGAATTAAACTGTAGCAACTGTGTGTTCGTTGTTCTAGGAGCCATCTCATTGTAGAGTCGCGATGCACTGGTCCGTGTAAGGAATTAAACTGTAGCAACTGTGTGTTCGTTGTTCTAGGAGCCAATTCATTGTAGAGTCGCGATGCACTGGTCCGTGTAAGGAATTAAACTGTAGCAACTGTGTGTTCGTTGTTCTAGGAGCCAATTCATTGTAGAGTCGCGATGCACTGGTCCGGTGTAAGGAATTAAACTGTAGCAACTGTGTGTTCGTTGTTCTAGGAGCCATCTCATTGTAGAGTCGCGATGCACTGGTCCGTGTAAGGAATTAAACTGTAGCAACTGTGTGTTCGTTGTTCTAGGAGCCATCTCATTGTAGAGTCGCGATGCACTGGTGCGGTGTAAGTAATTAAACTGTAGCAACTGTGTGTTCGTTGTTCTAGGAGCCATCTCATTGTAGAGTCGCGATGCACTGGTGCGGTGTAAGGAATTAAACTGTAGCAACTGTGTGTTCGTTGTTCTAGGAGCCATCTCATTGTAGAGTCGCGATGCACTGGTCCGGTGTAAGGAATTAAACTGTAGCAACTGTGTGTTCGTTGTTCTAGGAGCCATCTCATTGTAGAGTCGCGATGCACTGGTCCGTGTAAGGAATTAAACTGTAGCAACTGTGTGTTCGTTGTTCTAGGAGCCATCTCATTGTAGAGTCGCGATGCACTGGTCCGTGTAAGGAATTAAACTGTAGCAACTGTGTGTTCGTTGTTCTAGGAGCCATCTCATTGTAGAGTCGCGATGCACTGGTCCGTGTAAGGAATTAAACTGTAGCAACTGTGTGTTCGTTGTTCTAGGAGCCAATTCATTGTAGAGTCGCGATGCACTAGTCCGGTGTAAGGAATTAAACTGTAGCAACTGTGTGTTCGTTGTTCTAGGAGCCATCTCATTGTAGAGTCGCGATGCACTGGTCCGTGTAAGGAATTAAACTGTAGCAACTGTGTGTTCGTTGTTCTAGGAGCCATCTCATTGTAGAGTCGCGATGCACTGGTCCGTGTAAGGAATTAAACTGTAGCAACTGTGTGTTCGTTGTTCTAGGAGCCATCTCATTGTAGAGTCGCGATGCACTGGTCCGTGTAAGGAATTAAACTGTAGCAACTGTGTGTTCGTTGTTCTAGGAGCCATCTCATTGTAGAGTCGCGATGCACTGGTCCGTGTAAGGAATTAAACTGTAGCAACTGTGTGTTCGTTGTTCTAGGAGCCAATTCATTGTAGAGTCGCGATGCACTGGTCCGGTGTAAGGAATTAAACTGTAGCAACTGTGTGTTCGTTGTTCTAGGAGCCATCTCATTGTAGAGTCGCGATGCACTGGTCCGTGTAAGGAATTAAACTGTAGCAACTGTGTGTTCGTTGTTCTAGGAGCCATCTCATTGTAGAGTCGCGATGCACTGGTCCGTGTAAGGAATTAAACTGTAGCAACTGTGTGTTCGTTGTTCTAGGAGCCAATTCATTGTAGAGTCGCGATGCACTGGTCCGGTGTAAGGAATTAAACTGTAGCAACTGTGTGTTCGTTGTTCTAGGAGCCATCTCATTGTAGAGTCGCGATGCACTGGTCCGTGTAAGGAATTAAACTGTAGCAACTGTGTGTTCGTTGTTCTAGGAGCCATCTCATTGTAGAGTCGCGATGCACTGGTCCGTGTAAGGAATTAAACTGTAGCAACTGTGTGTTCGTTGTTCTAGGAGCCAATTCATTGTAGAGTCGCGATGCACTGGTCCGTGTAAGGAATTAAACTGTAGCAACTGTGTGTTCGTTGTTCTAGGAGCCATCTCATTGTAGAGTCGCGATGCACTGGTCCGTGTAAGGAATTAAACTGTAGCAACTGTGTGTTCGTTGTTCTAGGAGCCATCTCATTGTAGAGTCGCGATGCACTGGTCCGTGTAAGGAATTAAACTGTAGCAACTGTGTGTTCGTTGTTCTAGGAGCCATCTCATTGTAGAGTCGCGATGCACTGGTCCGGTGTAAGGAATTAAACTGTAGCAACTGTGTTTTCCTTGTTCTAGGAGCCATCTCATTTTACTGCGGGTTATGAAAAAATATATAGTACAATTTGTTCTACATTGGATTTTTAGAAAGTTTCACCTAACTTCGTCAGTCAGATACAAAAAATGCCTGCAAGTAAGGAGTCTTTGTTTGTAATGCAATGTGTTCAATGGAACTGAGCGAGCGCGTTTTTATAATTTTTTTTGGAATGAAGTATCTAATTTTTATTTGGTTTCAGTTATTAGTTATGTATTCGCCACTCAGGATAAACTACTAAGTACCAAATAAAAGTCTATTCGACAGATTAGGTACTTCTCTTTTTTTCATTTCAGGAAAACTTACAGATACGTTGGTGCAATAGTACGAGTAATGCCCTTCGACTTGTGGAATATTTAATACTATCCAACGCTATTTCACTTTGTATACATTGATTATTTATAAATAATTCGCAATATAAATATAATAATAAACATTTATTTTCAGAAATTATACATCCATATCAATATAAAATAATTAGAATTAGAATCGGTCACTTTACAGAAATAAAATTAACTATAAAATTATCAACAAGAATATCAGCAAACAATTAATGTCAGTAAGATAGTACATAGTACAAGTTCAAATGGTTCCATTTAATAAAATGTGTATTTCCATTTTGTTGTTTAATCTACGCGCGGCAACACTTGAGCAACATCCAATGTTTTGTTATTTTGACAGTGTTTGCGTAGTCCCATCCTCCCGGAAAGTGTTGAACACGGAAAAAACAGTATACATTATTTTTGAGTACCAAATTTTTTAAAATAATTTCCTATAATAAAGCGTTAAAACATTATGATTTATCTAATAAGCAAGTTTCAATCACAATATAGAAGTATCTATAGACAACCGCTATGTATATTGGAACTGCGTATTTTACCCAACACACATACTACACACTCAGATCATCTCTCCCACTTCGCAGTAAGGCATCGCAAATTTTTTTGTGAATTGAATTTCGTAAGGCGACATGAATTTTGAAATAGTTAAATATTCAAAATTTCTTTATTTCTAAGGTTTAACAAATTGTTGCGGAACACCCCTTTTAGGGTAAACAAATGTATTCCTGTGTTAGGGGTGAACACTCTTCCACTCGTTAATATTACTTTATTACTTAAAAATAAACAATTTTAATAAACATAGAATAAACAGAATAAACATACATATATAAATACAAACAACCATGACACAAATGAATGCCCCGGCCAGGACTCGAACCTGGGACCTTCGGCGTATGAGGCAAGGCTACTTACCACTACACCAGTCGGTCGTCCGAAAAATGAATATGAAGACAGAAAAAAATACAAAATTTTCATAAAATAAATGTGGAATCTTTCTGAATTCGAACTAAGGATTTCAGGGATTAAATTTGTTATTTAGGACACAAAATATAGCAGAATACAAATATTTTCAGAGTTAAAATGAAAGCGATCATTAAAATGGGTTATTTGGATTCGGAGAGCCTCCAAAAGTCCAATTCCCAAACTGCAAACCGCAGCCTATAACCACAGCGTATAGCGCCGATGAAAAAAGTATTTTAATTATAAAATAGTCAGCCTCAGAATTTCGTGTCTCGGCGTTGGTCGACATTGGCTTAACTGGGTGTCACTGGTCTGTCCTAAAATTTGGATATTACGTTTGTTAAGGGATTTAAGTTGCAGTTATTTAATAACTTGTGGTTGTTTAAATTTTATGTATGTTCAGTTGGAATGGGTTTCTGTTATTTTAATGGTTTTTATTTTACTATTGTAGAGAGCGAATTACGAGATATTTTGAGGCCTCCTTTTGCAAGGTTTTTGTTACATAATGAAATATTTTACAAAATAGAGGAAATATCTATTTGAAAGATGTAAAGCGATAGAGGAGTAACGTCAGGCAATTTTTCAGTTTACTACTTTAATATTTTCTACATACCTACGTGTAGCGAAAACTCATCAGTTTGTTTTTACACAATTTTGCTACTAATTATACTGCAGTAAAAAGTATAATTTATCAGCTAAAGAAGTAAGCGAACAGGAAGCAAATGGTTGACTTAGTGACAACCATTTGCTTCCTGTTCGCACATGTAATGAACATAAAATATAGATAACATTTACTAAATAAAGATACCTTATTGAAACAATATAATCGCCCATGAACATTCAACAGTGATGTATCCCGCCCCGGCACACTGCGCACCGTCAATTACAAAATGATCGATACTACAACGCCATGCCAATGATTCGAATGATTGATTGATTCATCCTCATTAATCAATCGAATCTAATTTCGATTCGATTGCCTTTGTAAAGTTGAATTTTTAATGCAAATAAAACATGTTTTTTTGCCTTTTTTGAAGTCAAAGTTCAGCTCGCTTGCTGCATTACTTACATTTTGCTTATTTCACAAACTTTTTTTGACCCAATACTAGTAACAGGTGATGTATACTGTCAAAAAATTCGGTAAACCTTCTAACTCTGGTTGCAAACTTCTGGCTCAGTATGAGTTTGTATTATATTAGGTCTTTACCTATGAAATTGCCGTTTTTCACGAAATAAATGAAGCGTAATTTTTTTATATATTCTTTTATTTCTATTAATCAAAATAATCACCCATGCAATCAATGCATCTTTGCCAACGCATTGGTAGCTTATTGATGCCTTTCTTGAAGAAATCAGCTGGACGGGAGGCAACAAATTCTTCAAAGGCATTTTGTACTGCCTCTCGGGTATTGAATTTTTTTCCCGCCAAGAAGTTATCCAAATTCTGGAAAAAGTAGAAGTCTGTAGGCGCAAGGTCTGGTGAGTACGGCGGATGACGGAGAACTTCCAACCCCAACTCTTGTAGCTTGGAGACCGTCTGCTGTGCAGTATGAGGTCGCGCGTTGTCGTGCAGGAGCAGTGGAGCCGAACGATTGACCAAAGCTGGTTGGAGACGTGCGAGCTTCTCCATCATTGTGTTCAGTTCTTCACAGTACACATCTGCAGTAATGCTTGTCCCGTTTGGCAAGAAGCTGTGATGAATTACACCCGCGTTAGACCACCAAACAGTGACCATCACTTTTCTAGGGGTAAGTTTTCGTTTAGGGCATTGTTTGGGTGCTGAACCAGGGTCCAACCATTTTGCTGAGCGCTTACGATTGTCAAACAGGATCCATTTCTCGTCACAAGTAACAATGCGGTTCAGAATTCCTTCATTTGTATGCCTGCTGAGCAGTGCAAGGCACGTCTCCACGCGTACTTCGCGCTGGCGGTCATTGAGTTCATGGGGTACCCATTTGTCAAGCTTTTTTACCTTGCCAATTTGACGCAAATGGACCAATATTGTTTTGATGCTAACGTCGAAAGCTGCTGCTAATTCAGCCGTGGATTGAGTTTCATCAGCTTCCACAATTGCCTTTAATTCGTCATTGTCGACCAAAGTTTTCGGACGACCACGGGGTTCATTTTTCAGGTCAAAATTTCCAGAACGGAAGCGGGTAAACCAATAACGGGTGGTGCGTTCGTTTGTAGTGTTCGCTCCGTAAACGTTGTTGATGTTGCGTGCCGCTTGTGCCGCTTTGCTGCCACGACGGTACTCATACTCCATAATTACTCGAATTTTTAACTTATCCATGATGACGAAAAATGTTCGAATGCGTTGAAAACAAAACACTAACTATTAAACAAATGACGATTTTAGAAAAAGAATTCCATGTTTGTCAAATAAAATTAATATGAAATTAGAAGTATCAGTCAAAAAAAAAATATTTTTATTTGAAATGGCGAGTATGGCAAAACGGCAGTTTCATAGGTAAAGACCTATTATCCCATCACCGTGCGAGGTAACAGCAGCGTGCCGAAATCCAAAATCTCTTCGAACCGTATTAAACTAACTATAAAATTGTTTTGAACGTTACAAAGTTTCGTATCGTGTAAATTTATTATACCTCCTAGACGTTCGTAGTGATCAAATAGATGACCCTACATTTATCAATGAAATCTATCAGACTAATTTGTGCTATTGCAGCTCTCAATAAAAAAAATATGGGAAGATTGTTGAAACATTTGGATTTTTGATATGATTATAAAATCTTGTTTGACAGAAGGAAAGAAAAAATATTTATTTTTGCAAACGGTCACAATCATACAAAACGCACTAAGTATATGATTAATAAAAATAGAAAATTGCGTAAAAAATATATTAATAATACCATATCCAACAAGCATACCATACCGCCGCCGCCGCCACCAGGCAGGACCGCGACAGAGCGAGGCGCAGTGACCAGCAGACCTACATAACGACAATTACTCGTACTCTCGTTTCAATAAAATATGAATGTCTTACATTACCAAACAACTGACAATCCAATTTTCACTAACATAAATAAATATTATTAGTAAAAATTGTTATTATGTTTTTGTTAGAGAATAAAATCTCTCTATCAAAATATTTATATTACTAATTAAAACATACATACTCGCAGGTTTCAGCATCGGCATGGAGGACTTCTTATGACATTATTTTTGCCTACCAGTTAAGTGTCTCTCAAGTTTCATTTTAAAAGTAAGTTTACTCCTCGATTGAGTAATTGGTGGTTGAATATTATTCTTACACTTCGTTGCCATATACCGATAATTACCTCAGAACGCAGCGATTTTCTAATGTGGTATGACTAGTGTCGTGTGTCCTTGTTCTAGGAATTTCCCTTGTTCAAACTTCCGAAACTACAATGCTGTAATTGCAGCTTTTGTCTCCATATATTTTACCTTCTAGATATTCTCAAACTTCGTTCTTAGTTCTGGTGTATACATTTGCTATGTTACCAACTATCATATACCTCATAAACATAAATAACAAAAATAAATAAGTCATACATCCACTTCTTGTTAGCACTATAAACGTCAACATGAAACAATCAACAACCGCATTATTATTGCGTCTAAGTTCGGCTCCTATATACAGAACTATGCTCCTTGGCGTACTCACAAGCTTCCAGCTGTAGCTGTGTTTACTAAATATTCTGCGCATCTGTAATGCAGGATTAACAAAATCATTATACTTCCGGAAAACAGTATTATTGTATATACCTAATTTATTTTCTGGGAATCCTTTAGCCACAAGTTCGAACTAAATAGATGCTTTAAATCATATATACGAATATCATTTATTGGATTGTTGAATAAATCCTTATTTGTCTTATAAGGATTTATTTATGTTCTGAGTTTAAAAGCTTCGGAATTTGTAAAGGTTGGCAACATTTGTTAGTTGGGCTTGAGCTGGTTGGAGCGTATTTTCTAGCGTCTTTACTGATGACCAAAATAGTGTACTGGATAAAATATTTCTTCATAAACAAGTTTTTGTTTTTTTTTTAATGAATTATTCTATATTATATACAAACACTGAATTGTCCCCTTCAATTCACAAGTAAAGATCTGCAAATTACATACATGCATTTGTTTTTTTTCTCCCCCTTTTAAGTAACCATTGTCGAACCTACTGCCTGGTAGAAGTTGATAAGTGCAAAAATTGTCAACATTCAAAAAAAATAATATTTGAATTTAATAAAAGAAAAACACGTGTATCGGGTAAAAAAAATAAACAGTGTGATTACAGGTCAAAAGGCAATTCCCTTAAAGCCCTGCGGAGTTTACGAATAAAGATACATGTTTACCCTGAAGCCGTTCGCCATCCGGTAGATCGCGTACTGTTACGCAGACTAGAGATTTCAGCGCCGTGCGCCGAGTGCAGTGCTCTATTTCTTTTACATTTTCACGCTGCATAACACAATGCATTTTATCTAAACGTTTACGAAACATTAGATAAAATGTTGCTGTTGTTAGATTTATGTCCCAATATTGCAGTGTATGCGACGTGCCATGGAAGTGGATTCTATCGTTCGCGGTTGCAAGTGTTGGGGAACGGCGGTGTGATGGCGGATTGCAAGTGTTGGGTGACGGCAGTGTGATGGCGCGAACGAGTGGTGGGTCGCCAGTGTTGGGTGGCGGCGGTGTGATGGCGCGAACGAGTGGTGGGGTGCAAGTGTTGGGTGACGGCGGTGTGATGGCGCGAACGAGTGGTGGGGTGCAAGTGTTGGGTGACGGCTGTGAGATGGCGCGAACAAGCGGCGGGTCGCCAGTGTTGGGTGGCGGCGGTGTGATAGCGCGAACGAGTGGTGGGGTGCAAGTGTTGGGTGACAAGTGTTGGGTGACGGCTGTGAGATGGCGCGAACAAGCGGCGGGTCGCCAGTGTTGGGTGGCGGCGGTGTGATGGCGCGAACGAGTGGTGGGGTGCAAGTGTTGGGTGACGGCTGTGAGATGGCGCGAACAAGCGACGGGTCGCCAGTGTTGGGTGGCGGCGGTGTGATGGCGCGAACGAGTGGTGGGGTGCAAGTGTTGGGTGGCGGCGGTGTGATGGCGCGAACGAGTGGTGGGGTGCAAGTGTTGGGTGACGGCTGTGAGATGGCGCGAACGAGTGGTGGGGTGCAAGTGTTGGGTGACGGCTGTGAGATGGCGCGAACAAGCGGCGGGTCGCCAGTGTTGGGTGGCGGCGGTGTGATGGCGCGAACGAGTGGTGGGGTGCAAGTGTTGGGTGACGGCTGTGAGATGGCGCGAACGAGTGGTGGGGTGCAAGTGTTGGGTGACGGCGGTGTGATGGCGCGAACGAGTGGTGGGCTGCAAGTGTTGGGTGGCGGCTGTGAGATGGCGCGAACGAGTGGTGGGGTGCAAGTGTTGGGTGACGGCTGTGAGATGGCGCGGACGAGTGGTGGGGTGCAAGTGTTGGGTGGCGGCGATGTGATGGCGCGATCGAGTGGTGGGGTGCAAGTGTTGGGTGACGGCTGTGAGATGGCGCGAACAAGCGGTGGGTCGCCAGTGTTGGGTGGCGGCGGTGTGATGGCGCGAACGAGTGGTGGGGTGCAAGTGTTGGGTGACGGCGGTGTGATGGCGCGAACGAGTGGTGGGGTGCAAGTGTTGGGTGACGGCTGTTAGATGGCGCGAACAAGCGGCGGGTCGCCAGTGTTGGGTGGCGGCGGTGTGATGGCGCGAACGAGTGGTGGGGTGCAAGTGTTGGGTGACGGCTGTGAGATAGCGCGAACGAGTGGTGGGGTGCAAGTGTTGGGTGACGGCTGTGAGATGGCGCGAACAAGCGGCGTGTCGCCAGTGTTGGGTGACGTCAGTGTGATGGCGCGAACGAGTGGTGGGGTGCAAGTGTTGGGTGTCAAGTGTTGGGTGACGGCTGTGAGATGGCGCGAACAAGCGGCGGGTCGCCAGTGTTGGGTGGCGGCGGTGTGATGGCGCGAACGAGTGTGGTTAGGTGACAACTGTGTTTTGGCGGGGTGCAAGTGTTGGGTGACGGTGGTGTGATGGCGGGTTGCAGGTGTTGGGTGACGGTGGTGTGATGGCGGGGTGCAAGTGTTGGGTGACGGCGGTTTGATGGCGGGGTGCAAGTGTTGGGTGACGGCGGTGTGATGGCGGGGTGCAAGTGTTGGGTGACGGTGGTGTGATGGCGGGTTGCAGGTGTTGGGTGACGGTGGTGTGATGGCGGGGTGCAAGTGTTGGGTGACGGCGGTGTGATGGCGGGGTGCAAGTGTTGGGTGACTGTGGTGTGATGGCGGGGTGCAAGTGTTGGGTGACGGCGGTGTGATGGCGGGGTGCAAGTGTTGGGTGACGGCGGTGTGATGGCGGGGTGCAAGTGTTGGGTGACGGCGGTGTGATGGCGGGGTGCAAGTGTTGGGTGACGGCGGTGTGATGGCGGGGTGCAAGTGTTGGGTGACGGCGGTGTGATGGCGGGTTGCAGGTGTTGGGTGACGGTGGTGTGATGGCGGGGTGCAAGTGTTGGGTGACGGCGGTGTGATGGCGGGGTGCAAGTGTTGGGTGACGGCGGTGTGATGGCGGGGTGCAAGTGTTGGGTGACGGTGGTGTGATGGCGGGGTGCAAGTTTAGGGTGACGGTGGTGTGATGACAGGTTGCAAGTATTGGGTGACGGTGGTGTGATAGCGTGAACAAGCGATGGGGTGCAAGTGTTGGGTGACGACGGTGTGATTGCAAGGAGAAGCGGCGGGTTGCAAGTTTTGGGTGACGGCGGTGTGATGGCTTGAACAAGCGACGAGTTGCAAGTTTTGGGTGACGGCGGTGTGATGGCTTGAACTAGCGGCGAGTTGCAAGTTTTGGGTGACAGCGGGTCTGATGGCTTGAACAAGCGGCGAGTTGCAAGTGTCGGGTGACGGCGGTGTGATGTCTTAAACAAGCGGCGAGTTGCAAGTGTTGGGTGACGGCGGTGTGATGGCTTGAACAAGCGGCGAGTTGCAAGTGTTGGGTGACGGCGATCTGATGGCTTGAACAAGCGGCGAGTTGCAAGTGTTGGGTGACGGCGGTGGGATGGTTTGAACAAGCGGCGAGTTGCAAGTGTTGGGTGACGGCGGTGTGATGGCTTGAACAAGCGGCGAGTTCCAAGTGTTGGGTGACGGCGGTCTGATTGCTTGAACAAGCGGCGAGTTGCAAGTGTTGGGTGACGGCGGTGTGATGGCTTGAACAAGCGGCGAGTTGCAAGTGTTGGGTGACGGCGGTGTGATGGCTTGAACAAGCGGCGAGTTGCAAGTGTTGGGTGACGGCGGTGTGATGGCTTGAACAAGCGGCGAGTTGCAAGTGTTGGGTGACGGCGGTGTGATGGCTTGAACAAGCGGCGAGTTCCAAGTGTTGGGTGACGGCGGTCTGATTGCTTGAACAAGCGGCGAGTTGCAAGTGTTGGGTGACGGCGGTGTGATGGCTTGAACAAGCGGCGAGTTGCAAGTGTTGGGTGACGGCGGTGTGATGGCTTGAACAAGCGGCGAGTTGCAAGTGTTGGGTGACGGCGGTGTGATGGCTTGAACAAGCGGCGAGTTGCAAGTGTTGGGTGACGGCGGTGTGATGGCTTGAACAAGCGGCGAGTTGCAAGTGTTGGGTGACGGCGGTCTGATTGCTTGAACAAGCGGCGAGTTGCAAGTGTTGGGTGACGGCGGTGGGATGGCTTGAACAAGCGGCGAGTTGCAAGTGTTGGGTGACGGCGGTGTGATGGCTTGAACAAGCGGCGAGTTGCAAGTGTTGGGTGACGGCGGTGTGATGGCGGGTTTTCACATTCTCGCTTTTTGTCTGTTGCTTACTCTACCATGGCTTTTGAAAATATTTCCCCTTTTTTTAGACATCAGAGTTTTTTTAAACATATTTTAAGATAGTAAATATATTTGAACTATTGTAAAGAAACTTTGTATTAAGATTATACGCCATCGTTACCATCCATTTCAAACTAAAGTTACTAAAAATATTACCTCTTTTAGATATTTAGTCTTTTATATAACGTTTATTCTTTTATTTATCGCTCCGTTAGTACCGAAACAGAGGCCGAATTTGTTTCATCGCGTGATAGTTTTAATTTTGCCTTAACTTAGCCTTAGCGGCGAGTTGCAAGTGTTGGGTGACGGCGGTGTGATGGCTTGAACGAGCGGCGAGTTCCAAGTGTTGGGTGACGGCGGTCTGATTGCTTGAACAAGCGGCGAGTTGCAAGTGTTGGGTGACGGCGGTGTGATGGCTTGAACAAGCGGCGAGTTGCAAGTGTTGGGTGACGGCGGTGTGATGGCTTGAACAAGCGGCGAGTTGCAAGTGTTGGGTGACGGCGGTGTGATAGCTTGAACAAGCGGCGAGTTGCAAGTGTTGGGTGACGGCGGTGTGATGGCTTGAACAAGCGGCGAGTTGCAAGTGTTGGGTGACGGCGGTCTGATTGCTTGAACAAGCGGCGAGTTGCAAGTGTTGGGTGACGGCGGTGTGATGGCTTGAACAAGCGGCGAGTTGCAAGTGTTGGGTGACGGCGGTGTGATGGCTTGAACAAGCGGCGAGTTGCAAGTGTTGGGTGACGGCGGTCTGATTGCTTGAACAAGCGGCGAGTTGCAAGTGTTGGGTGACGGCGGTGTGATGGCTTGAACAAGCGGCGAGTTGCAAGTGTTGGGTGACGGCGGTGTGATGGCTTGAACAAGCGGCGAGTTGCAAGTGTTGGGTGACGGCGGTGTGATGGCGGGTTTTCACATTCTCGCTTTTTGTCTGTTGCTTACTCTACCATGGCTTTTGAAAATATTTCCCCTTTTTTTAGACATCAGAGTTTTTTTAAACATATTTTAAGATAGTAAATATATTTGAACTATTGTAAAGAAACTTTGTATTAAGATTATACGCCATCGTTACCATCCATTTCAAACTAAAGTTACTAAAAATATTACCTCTTTTAGATATTTAGTCTTTTATATAACGTTTATTCTTTTATTTATCGCTCCGTTAGTACCGAAACAGAGGCCGAATTTGTTTCATCGCGTGATAGTTTTAATTTTGCCTTAACTTAGCCTTAGCGGCGAGTTGCAAGTGTTGGGTGACGGCGGTGTGATGGCTTGAACAAGCGGCGAGTTCCAAGTGTTGGGTGACGGCGGTCTGATTGCTTGAACAAGCGGCGAGTTGCAAGTGTTGGGTGACGGCGGTGTGATGGCTTGAACAAGCGGCGAGTTGCAAGTGTTGGGTGACGGCGGTGTGATGGCTTGAACAAGCGGCGAGTTGCAAGTGTTGGGTGACGGCGGTGTGATGGCTTGAACAAGCGGCGAGTTGCAAGTGTTGGGTGACGGCGGTGTGATGGCTTGAACAAGCGGCGAGTTGCAAGTGTTGGGTGACGGCGGTCTGATTGCTTGAACAAGCGGCGAGTTGCAAGTGTTGGGTGACGGCGGTGGGATGGCTTGAACAAGCGGCGAGTTGCAAGTGTTGGGTGACGGCGGTGTGATGGCTTGAACAAGCGGCGAGTTGCAAGTGTTGGGTGACGGCGGTGTGATGGCTTGAACAAGCGGCGAGTTGCAAGTGTTGGGTGACGGCGGTCTGATTGCTTGAACAAGCGGCGAGTTGCAAGTGTTGGGTGACGGCGGTGTGATGGCTTGAACAAGCGGCGAGTTGCAAGTGTTGGGTGACGGCGGTGTGATGGCTTGAACAAGCGGCGAGTTGCAAGTGTTGGGTGACGGCGGTCTGATTGCTTGAACAAGCGGCGAGTTGCAAGTGTTGGGTGACGGCGGTGGGATGGCTTGAACAAGCGGCGAGTTGCAAGTGTTGGGTGACGGCGGTGTGATGGCTTGAACAAGCGGCGAGTTGCAAGTGTTGGGTGACGGCGGTGTGATGGCGGGTTTTCACATTCTCGCTTTTTGTCTGTTGCTTACTCTACCATGGCTTTTGAAAATATTTCCCCTTTTTTTAGACATCAGAGTTTTTTTAAACATATTTTAAGATAGTAAATATATTTGAACTATTGTAAAGAAACTTTGTATTAAGATTATACGCCATCGTTACCATCCATTTCAAACTAAAGTTACTAAAAATATTACCTCTTTTAGATATTTAGTCTTTTATATAACGTTTATTCTTTTATTTATCGCTCCGTTAGTACCGAAACAGAGGCCGAATTTGTTTCATCGCGTGATAGTTTTAATTTTGCCTTAACTTAGCCTTAGCGGCGAGTTGCAAGTGTTGGGTGACGGCGGTGTGATGGCTTGAACAAGCGGCGAGTTCCAAGTGTTGGGTGACGGCGGTCTGATTGCTTGAACAAGCGGCGAGTTGCAAGTGTTGGGTGACGGCGGTGTGATGGCTTGAACAAGCGGCGAGTTGCAAGTGTTGGGTGACGGCGGTGTGATGGCTTGAACAAGCGGCGAGTTGCAAGTGTTGGGTGACGGCGGTGTGATGGCTTGAACAAGCGGCGAGTTGCAAGTGTTGGGTGACGGCGGTGTGATGGCTTGAACAAGTGGCGAGTTGCAAGTGTTGGGTGACGGCGGTCTGATTGCTTGAACAAGCGGCGAGTTGCAAGTGTTGGGTGACGGCGGTGGGATGGCTTGAACAAGCGGCGAGTTGCAAGTGTTGGGTGACGGCGGTGTGATGGCTTGAACAAGCGGCGAGTTGCAAGTGTTGGGTGACGGCGGTGTGATGGCGGGTTTTCACATTCTCGCTTTTTGTCTGTTGCTTACTCTACCATGGCTTTTGAAAATATTTCCCCTTTTTTTAGACATCAGAGTTTTTTTAAACATATTTTAAGATAGTAAATATATTTGAACTATTGTAAAGAAACTTTGTATTAAGATTATACGCCATCGTTACCATCCATTTCAAACTAAAGTTACTAAAAATATTACCTCTTTTAGATATTTAGTCTTTTATATAACGTTTATTCTTTTATTTATCGCTCCGTTAGTACCGAAACAGAGGCCGAATTTGTTTCATCGCGTGATAGTTTTAATTTTGCCTTAACTTAGCCTTAGCGGCGAGTTGCAAGTGTTGGGTGACGGCGGTGTGATGGCTTGAACAAGCGGCGAGTTCCAAGTGTTGGGTGACGGCGGTCTGATTGCTTGAACAAGCGGCGAGTTGCAAGTGTTGGGTGACGGCGGTGTGATGGCTTGAACAAGCGGCGAGTTGCAAGTGTTGGGTGACGGCGGTCTGATTGCTTGAACAAGCGGCGAGTTGCAAGTGTTGGGTGACGGCGGTGGGATGGCTTGAACAAGCGGCGAGTTGCAAGTGTTGGGTGACGGCGGTGTGATGGCTTGAACAAGCGGCGAGTTGCAAGTGTTGGGTGACGGCGGTCTGATTGCTTGAACAAGCGGCGAGTTGCAAGTGTTGGGTGACGGCGGTGTGATGGCTTGAACAAGCGGCGAGTTGCAAGTGTTGGGTGACGGCGGTGTGATGGCTTGAACAAGCGGCGAGTTGCAAGTGTTGGGTGACGGCGGTGTGATGGCGGGTTTTCACATTCTCGCTTTTTGTCTGTTGCTTACTCTACCATGGCTTTTGAAAATATTTCCCCTTTTTTTAGACATCAGAGTTTTTTTAAACATATTTTAAGATAGTAAATATATTTGAACTATTGTAAAGAAACTTTGTATTAAGATTATACGCCATCGTTACCATCCATTTCAAACTAAAGTTACTAAAAATATTACCTCTTTTAGATATTTAGTCTTTTATATAACGTTTATTCTTTTATTTATCGCTCCGTTAGTACCGAAACAGAGGCCGAATTTGTTTCATCGCGTGATAGTTTTAATTTTGCCTTAACTTCTAAGGCATGATGTAAAATTGTTTGGTGTAAAGGGCAATTATGATGAGCATGAAATGCTTGAAATGAAATGAAATATTTATTTCTCAACATTGACAATTACTTGTTCTTATGGACGTCAAATAAAACATGACACTCTACCACTAGTTCGGAAAACCTTCGTGAAGAAGAACTGGCAAAAAAACATCACAGATATGTTTTTTTCAAAATAAATTTACAGTCCCTTTATGTCTATACAAAATTATTCTTATCTGCATCTGTTAGCTCGGCAAGTCTCCCTCCCCCGAAGTATCCACACGACGAACACCCTCAAAGGTGTTCTTCAACACCCTTAAGGTAACTAACGTATTTAATTTGATGAGGATTAATTTCGTATCCGTCTTATTAGCTTTCCAATTACCACATTACATTTGATATTTTTTTCACATTAAAATGGTGTAGTTAGCAATCCTTAAAAGATAAACGTATGCTATGGCGGATTTTCTGTGCACCTATAAAAAAGAAACATTTCCACCGTACATAATTTGTTATAAGTCTGTGAAACCCCGAACGTATAGTACTGAAATGAAAAACAAAACCATTACTTATCATCTCAGACAGTCGAATAAAAAGCTTTAAATATTTATTCCTAAAGGACAATAAATCCAACGCACTGAGCCGTGCCAACTCTTAAAAAAATTCTTAAAACCTGATTGATTGGAACAAAAAATAAAATGGCTGCCAAGGGCGTGTAACGAGGGTTTTGAATTCAACAAAGATACTTGTTTATTTTATTTTACTTTGTCACAGCCGGCAAACGAGCGAGCGATCCACCAGATGGTGAGTGGGTTGTGCCCAGACGTGTTTAACAGTAAATGTTATTGATTAAGTGTATTGTCATTTATTGATTATCGACGCGTTGCCGGCCCTAGGCTTGAGTTCGAATTGCCTCCCTGTCAGTAGTTGCCCTGGCTGTTCCTTCTCAACCACGTGCACGTGGTTGTTAGGGCGGTTCAAATAGCGAGGACTGTAGCACCGCCCGAGGCGAAATTTTTTCTTTTTTTTATATCTTGGCGAATCCACTTATTTATTTATTCGAAAAAAAAAAACAAGAATTTAAAAAATAAAATAGATTATATTTACCGTTAACAATTGAAATACCCTAAACATAGTCACAGGGATACAAATTATGGAGCAACGGATGTTGCTTGTGGGCACAGACACGGATTAGGTACCTAGTACAATATAGCTGATTCCGTGCGTCTCTGTTTGGGTCGCCGGCAGAATACCAGCGTTGCAATTTTATTGCAACACTATGCTGAGTCGGAGCCTTTTGACGGGCACGGCAGAAAAATGGAAAATTTGTAACTTGTATATAATATCTCTTCTTTGTAAATCTATTTTGTAAATTTCTATTTTTTTGTTGTGTGTTTATGTCAATAAATTATTCATTCATTCATTCATTCATTCATTCATTCATTCATTCATTCATATCTTATCTTATCTATTACTTATCATAGTTTTAATATGCATTGAGGAATTAAAGTAATGAGCATAAATATTACATCAACAAACACCTTAATTACAAACAAAATAAACAATTTATAGCAAAATATTATAAAATTATAAGAAAAAAAGTACAAACTAGGAGGAAAGTGAACTTGGTACTTAATATGGGTTATCAGACAAACCAGTCAGTAATTCGTAAATGATCTTTTTAAATGTCTCAATGGAGGTACTAACTATCCACTAATTCGAGCTAAATATCCGCTAACGATATATAGACATAAACAGAATCTAGCGATGTTTCATTAAATTACTAAAACACTATGAAGAATTTGGTGATCAGGTGGTAAAATTGGTCAAGTCCATCAAATCAAACGCCATCGGCAATTAATTTTAAAAATGAAATGCCATTGGCAATGATGAAATAAACTTGGCCATGGTCAAACCGATTTTTGATATCCTTTCTTCGATTAAAGCCCATATATATAACTGCTCCCTAGCATCAGGTATCTTTCCTGGCACCTAAAAAATCTAAACCCACCTCCCTATGTGATTTCTGGCCCAATTCAATGTTACCTTTACTGTTGAAAATCTTGGAACACCACAGATTGACAGAGTACCTTTCACGTGTCAACTTATCCAATGTCTTTCAATTCGGGTTTCGGTCAGGGCATAGCACTGTGACAGCTTTGGTGAAGATTACTGATTATATGCGCTTCAATGTAGAAAACAAAAATCTCACTTTCCTTGTTCTTCTGGATTTCAGCAGTGCTTTTAACACGGTTGACTTCGACATTTCGATGAGTCTGATCAGAGCTCTAAATGTTCCACCTTTGGTATATTTATGGTTTCGATCCTATCTCTTTGATCGTCCCAACTTGTAAAATCTGAAAATGTTCGTTTTAATTGGTGCCGCCTCGTCACTGGTGTACCTCAAGGAGGAGTCCTCTTACCAATATTATTTTCTATCTTTATTAATAGTATTAGCTCTAGCAAAGATTGATGATTTAATGCAGACTGTGGACAGTGATAACAACGACTTAAAATCAATTGCATGCTGGGCCAAATGTTGGACTTTGGCCAATACCACTAAATCTCAGGCTATTGTTATTGGCAGTCCCCATTTTATCCCGAAGTCCACAATATCACACTTCCAATCTATCAATTTTAATGACGCTATCATGCCGTACTCCAAAACTGTCAAGAACTTAGGTGTGATTATGGATTAGACAATGTCCTGGACAGCATACATTAATGAAGTCGGCCGCAAGCTCTACTTGTCATTGCACTCCTTGAGGCGATTACAAAATGTTCCTATTAAAACCTAATACGGTCTAACGCTTTGCTACTTTCTCTTTTGGACTTCATCAACTACGGATTTTATCAACTACAAACTATTGTAGCTATAAAGAAATTTTATATCTTAAATAGTTATTGCCCTTAAAGTAATAGCATTAAGGTAGCTTTTAGCAACTATCAACTGTGAATTAAGGATCTGTAGTACTGAGTAGTAAGTCAGCTGCCTGCAGTTTGTTATTGATGCTTATTTGTAATAAAATAACAGCTTTTTAGTGGAGCTTTTAAAAGTTTACCACTCGATGTAAGTATTCTGAGGTGAAAGTTTCAAGACTGGTTAAGATTTTTAGAAACCACTCTTCCACTGTTTGCGATTATTTGTGTACTGTTTTTTAATTTCCAGAAAAACGCTAAATAGTGTATTTTGTACACACTGATTACACGTCAACATTTTGCTTGTGGAGACATGCTATGTTTAATTACCTATAATCTGAACCCATACCTGCTATATTCTATAAAACATACCTTAAGAAAATTCAACTTAAAAGTGTAATCCTAAATTAGATATTTATAAAAGTCCTAATATTGCTTACGTTATTTGCTTCACTACACAACGTACCGATACAGCTCATTGCTCCAGCGGCATCATCCGAGTGAGCATTATTCGACACAGTACATCAGCAGCTAAGTCAATATGAACTGTGCCTTTTTCTGCGGAACTTGAGAAACTTGCTCGCAACCTACCTTGTTCTGAGTGAAGATTATGTACACGGCAGCCAGCTGTTAGTGCGGAGAAGCAACCATTGTTACAGGGGATTGAATAAAGTTATACTTTGCAAAGGAAACATTTAAGTATGTCAATTATATTAATATTGAAGTGTACTGAAATATAACGAGCATGTAGACCATGGACAGAAGATTAAACAAGGACAGGTCCAAGAGATATGTAAGATATAGGGCTGTTTAATAACACAAAACATCCTATGAATTAATGTCTTAGTTTTATTTGAACTTTGATAATTCAATGATAGTCCCAAGATATTACATGACTTCAAGTTTAATATCAACTAATTTTAGCCCGCAACCTGTATCGCGTGAATTCCAGTTCCCGCCAAAACTTTCGGATAAAAGTTAACTTTGTTATTGATTATTGATGCAGTTCATAATGTATCTTTCGTTAAAGAAGTTCAAAACGTTCATCTGAAGAGTAATTGAGTAACAAGCAAAAAATCCACTTTATAATATAATTAACACGTTTGTATATTCACAAGTTACCTTTCAAAAAACTCGGAAAGCCCTCAGCCATTCGCGATATGATCACATATACTGTACCTACCGGGAATCCAGTCATTGCGCCGTCTTGTGGAGACTTGTAGCTAAACTGTAAACTAATAAAGCAGAAAGGAATATAAGAGTAACGATGTAGTGCTATGCACATTATAGCCAATTATTAAATAAAGATTTGGACGAAGTTAGCATTTGACCCTCCGATTAGTAACTTTATACACCGGGTGAAGTTTGTTACCTTTCAGAAAATGGGCAAATGGGCTTAGACCACAACTGTGAGCAACTTGCCCAAACTCTCCATAGAAAACAGGCGTAACTTTGTATGAAAAGACGCTCTATTTTCACTTTAAGCCAATGCACCTATTTTCCGAAAGGAAAAACTCACCCGCTATGACTCATGCATAGTGAAGCGCTCCAATCAGACAACAATTGAAATGTATTCGTTGGATCACAATTTATACAAACCAACACCCCTTTGTTATTTGTAATAGTATATCAGAAACGAGTAACATAAATTTCTACGTATAAGTACGTATTTGATGTCACGACTGCGCTTCTGGAGTGCGTTGTGATGCGATGTACATACACACATCAAAAAAGTCTAAGCAACATACTTACATTTTAATTTTACAAAGTATTTTCTCATTAAATCGTTAGTATTTTATTATTTATATTATTCTTTAGTGTCTTTTCAAAGTAAAAAATCAATTGTTTTTTTTTTTAATTTTTATTTTAAAAACATAAATTAACAATAGTACAAACTAAGATACCTAAGCAATTAACTTTTTATAAACTTAATGAAATTGTTAAACTTTCAAAAAAACAAAAAGTTTGGGACTACTGAATGTAAGGTCACTTAATACAGGGCAGGAGGAACTACAAGCTACCGTACTGAACTTTTCTCCAGATGTATTGGCAATAAATGAATCATTTCTTAGAGAAGGTGAAGGAAAATATGTGCGCACCCTACCCGGTTACAATTTCAGGCATATTCCAAGAAAATCTGCAAATAGAGGAGGTGGTGTCGCATTCTATATTAAACGAGGCGTGCGTGTACGCACCGCGTTCCGGCTCGAGCAGATGTGGCTAGAGCTGACTCTACCCGGCAAGGTACGCGTTGCTGTTGGTACCGCCTACCGGCCGGATCTGGCCTCACAGTCGCGGACGCAATAGGCGCTTTAAGCGGTTCTGTTAGTGACTTCCATGAGTGCTCACATATATTTATATTAACAGATTTCAACGTTGATCTCCTGAATACTAAGACTAGTACCGCTATACAGGTGACAAACTTTCTCAAGCAGCATAGTCTAAATCAATTAGTTAATGAACCAACTAGGATTCATAAGAATTCCGCTACACTTCTTGATTTAATAATAACAGACTTGCCAGAGCTCTGTCAAAAAATTACAGTAGAGCATGATTCTTCTTTGAGTGACCACGCGTTTGTTCTTGGAGAGTTCAAAATAGCCAAACCAAAAACTCAGCCTCGGTTCATTATCTGACGATCTTTGGAACAGATAGATATGAATACTTTTTTGAATGATTTAGGCTCCTTACCATGGGAAACTGTTTACGACTGCTCGTGTGTTAATGCTATGTTATCTGTTTTTAATGAATTCATTGTTACTTTGTTTGATGTACATGCCCCTTTAAAACGCTACAGGGTAAAGGACAAGCCTAAGCCGTGGCTAACGGGTAATGTAAAGCTAATGATAAAAATCCGTAACGACGCTCAAGCTAGATACATAAACAACCCACCATCTTTAGAGTATGAAAAGCGAAAATATTATAAAAGCCTCAGAAATTTTACAACACTAGCAATCAAAAATGAGAAGGCTTTTTATGATCATTTTGTAAACAGTAATGCTAGTAATCCTAAAAAAATGTGGTCGTATCTAAGACAATCCTCAGACTTGTGCCAAAACTCTCAGACCGAAATACCTCAGCACTTGTGTGACCCAGACCGAATAAACGACTTCTACTTGAACACCCCCGGACAGAACCTAGTGGACGATATCACGCTGGATTCCTTTCTTAATCGTAGGTACACAGATTCGTCTTTTTCCTTGCAAGAGATCACCGAGTCAGACGTCTTAAAATGTTTATCTAGCATTAAATCTAATGCTTGCGGTCACGATAACATCAGCCTAAAAATGATTAAACTTACTTTGCAGGTGACTCTACCTATAATTACTTATATTGTAAACCAATCGATCAGATCAAAAGTTTTCCCAAGTTGCTGGAAGATTGCAAGAATTAAGCCATTGCCTAAGGGCTCATCGGTAACAGATTTTAGGGACCTCAGAGGAATAAGCATTCTCCCAGCACTCTCAAAGGTAATTGAGAGAATAGTCTGCTCTCAATTTACAAAATACCTGGAAACGGAGAATATTCTTCCTATTGTACAATCCGGTTTCCGTGCTGGTCATGGCACCGATACGGCCCTCGCGCGCATTACCGATGAGCTACTGAACGCTTCTGATTCCGGCCTTGGCAGCATATTGGTGCTGCTGGATTACTCCCGAGCTTTTGATTGCTTAAACGTAAAGCTACTGTTGGCAAAGCTTAAATTCTACGGGGTGGAAGACACGTCTGTAAAATGGTTTGAGTCGTTTTTGACGGACAGGAGGCAATTTGTGGAAATCGAGAACGAACGGGGCGAAATTATCTCGAGTATAACGAAAAATATACCACGTGGCTGCCCACAAGGATCTATCCTCTCTCCTTTTTTATTTGTTATGTTTACGGCCGATCTTGTGCGAACCCTCCAACAAGCGGGACACTGCGCAGTACATCTCTATGCAGATGATACCCAGTTGTACACCTCATTTAAGCCTAATAACACGGGAGAAGCCGTGAATATATTAAACAGCGATTTAAGCACAATTTCCGAATGGTCAAATAAAAATTGTTTGGTACTTAATCCGTCAAAGACGAAATATATGATACTAGGCACAAAGCATCAAATTAGATCAATTTCACTGCAAAAACCAGTGTTATATGTGAACAGTCAAAGTATTCAGCAAGTTCAAACAGTTAAAAATTTGGGTTTACAAACGAACGCAGAGCTTCGGTACGTAGAGCACGTGAACATGAAAATAAGAACAGCATTTTACAGACTGCGGGTTTTGTGTGGATTCCGAGAACATCTGATGGAACAAGTTAGAATAAGGTTAACGGAAAGCTTGGTTTTGTCTTTGTTCAACTACGCTGACACGGTGTATGGACCCAGGCTCTATGAAAAAACTGCAAGAGCCATCCAAAGGCTACAGAACGCTTGTGCTAGATATTGTTTTAGCATACCAAAGCGGACACATATCACCCCGTACCTAAATAAAAAAAACAGTTTAAGGATGGATAAAAGGCGTGAAATTCACCTTGCTTGCATGGTGCAAAAAATACTCACAAAATGTGAACCGAAATACCTGTTCGATAAGTTTAAATGGAAGTCTACATATAATGAGGATAAAACTCATTCCTATCATAAGAATAAACTTGTTTTACCCTATAGTAATTATTCCAGAGAAAGTTTCAGAGTAAGCTTTCGACGCCGAGCAGTAAAGATTTGGAATGATCTCCCTCCTCCTTTGCGAAAAAGTATCTCCCAAACCAGTTTTAAAAATAAACTAAAAATAGTGTTCTTACCAATCCAAAAAAACAACAGTGATGCTTCAAAAAAGTTTTTCAAGTTAGCACAGTAACTGCCGATGGCTTTTAAATTAAAAAAACTTTATACATGTTAATGTCTAACGATAATTTCATATTTTACATAGTTTTCCCCATGCACGTTTGCCACTTCTTTTCTTTTTGAGTAAAAATCTAAATTTGTGAACTCGAAATGTTGATGAATATTTTAATTTTATCATAACTATTTGTAAATTGTTAATATCTATTAATAACTGAATCTAATCCTAATGTAATCCTCTATCTCGGTCTTAAATGGTGTTTCCTTTTTTTTGTACATAATTATTTCTTAGATAATTATGTACAAAAAAATTTTCTTAATAAATATGTTATAATTCTTAACTGCTTTTAATGGCAAATTATTATATGTTGTATTTTTTTTCTGAGTTATTAAATAATTTCTTTGTAAACGTAATGAAGGTTTAACAATGTATAATTAAATTTATTGAAAGTTTACCCACTTTTTGTACATCCGGCATTAAGTCAAGGGGTATTTTGAAAACCAGCGTTGCCTCTTCGTGCAACATTTTGCTGAAAATGTCCTTTTGACACACATATTTTATTTTTGCGTCTATTTCATTGTTTTGTATTCTTGTGTGTCAATAAATTGATTTATTATTATTATTATTATTATTATTATTATTAAATTTAATTTATTGTTAAAGAAATTGGATAACTTAAAACAAAGAGTGGCCGCCTCTGTTGTTGAGAACTTGCTGACACCGATTATTCATAGAATCGGTGAGACTGTTTAGTTAGCCTGCGGCTATTGCTCGCAATGAAGTTTTAGTAAGTCCATCAGGTGTCGGGATGTTGTCACTCCATCCAAGTCCTCTAAAACACGTCTCTGGAGCATGTCCAATGCCTGCTCGATGGGATCGAGGTCTGGCGATTGTGCAGGCCAAGGCAATACCTGGATGTTTTCCCTTGCTAAGTACTCCCTGGTGTGCAAAGCTGTATGCGAACGCGCATTATCATGCATCAACGTAAAATCGAAGCCAAGGGCCTTAGAACATCCTCAACGTAATTTGCAGTGTTCATGTTTACATTTACAAAAACGAGCACAGTTCGTCTGTTCTTCATAATACCCGCCCATACCATAGCTGTTGAACCGTTGTATGGATGAACTTCTTGAAAGCACCTTAGCCTGTCAGTATTTCTAGGACGACGGTACACTCTTACCCTTCTAGTATCAGGCCTAAACCCAAATCGAGACTCATCGCAAAATAAAATTTTATCCCATTGCTCCTGGGTCCATGTTGTGTGTTCTCTACACCATTCATTTCGACGAGCGCGATTCCCGTGACGTATAGGTGGGCACCTAATTGGTCGTTGTGCATGTAGGCCGTATTCATACAGTCGATTTCGCACGGTTTGGGTGCTTACAACGAACCACTTTTGTTTTGTAGCCTTAAAGCTGGGCGGTTAACATCGGCTGACGTCTTGCGGTCAGTTGAATGTATCGGTCTTGCCGAATGGTTGTACTCCTTCCGCGGCCTGGGTGCTGGTCGGCAGGATCTCCCGTGTTAGTGTAACGCTGATAAAGACGGCAAATAATGCTTCTGTTGACACCAAAATATCGTGATACCTCAGATTGATTGCTTCCCGCTTCCAACATCCCTACGGCTCTTAGCATTTTGTGTGAGGTCAAATGACGTCGCTCCATGTTGTAAACAATGTCTTACAATAAAAAAATTTCTCAATTAATCAATAAAAATTAATAATAATAAATGATTTCCAACACTCACGCTACGCAAAGAAAACGCGTTAAAAATTTGAAAACATGCATTCGCTTTAAATTTTGTGAAAAAACAAATGATAGTCGAATTTTTTTTTACAACCTGCCAGTATCTCTTGTTAAGAAAACCTACTTGATAAGAAAAGATATAATAATTGATTAATAAATTTGAAATAATGTGTATTGCTTAGACTTTTTCGATGTGTGTATTTCAAGTTGACAATTGGTGTATCAAATATCATACTACTAAGACGTGTTCACAGCTTGAAGTAGCTAACTGGAACGAAGTGTTATCGATCGAAAAATGTCTCACAGGGAAGCAACAACACCCTGCAACTAGCGATCGCACAGAGCTAGTCCGCGGCCCGCTGGGTGAGGCAAATCTCCCATTCAAAATGAAACAAAATATTTTCGATATTCAATTTATTCAGTTTGTCTAACGGAACAGAACAGAATAAATTGGAATTGTATGACATTAATCCGATTTGAACGTTTTTAGTAAAACCCCTTTCCAATATAAACTTCGTCCTTTCTACGGTACGGCGCATATCATGTTGACAACTCATTTACAGTTAGATTTTAATGACATAAATATTTGAAGACTGATTTTATTCTCAAGTTAAATTTTTTAAATTAATAAGTGCTACAATTTAAATGGAGTTCAGATCTTAAAACAGAGTAATTTCGTGCAAAGTACTAGTAATTGAGTTAAGGATTTGATGGCGTCTGAGTCCTGTTGTATGTATTTATTTACTTCAATGATATAACGACCTTTGTAGTGCGAAAAAAAGTTTTTAGCACTTAAAGCAATAGTTATTTGATAGCATTGTCAAAACCTGCACTCATAAGGGTTTTGCGCTTCACAAATAATAATAATAATGCATTACAATACAGCAACCATGACCACTAAACAAATATCATCAGAAGGTTTTTTAAACCAAAAAGCACCGAAATCCATTCTCTACGTTACTACTACAATAATTTCAAATTTCTATTAAAATATATTTTATAAATATATCTTTCCGAAACAAGCAAGCGCAGGCATTACTTCAACATTTGTGTAGATCAACGTGAGTTATGGCTGGCTGCAGTCCCGTACAGTCTGTTAAAAATACTAGATAAACCGGGATCTGGGGAATATGGAACGGCTTTCACGTGGAAGACGGATTTGGTTTGGAATATGAATAGAACTGTATCGTTTTGTTGGTAACATTGTATAATCATTTGACGACCGAGTAGTGTAGTGGTAAGTAGCCTTGCCTCATACGCCGAAGGTCCCACGTTCGAGTCCTGGCCGGGGCATTCATTTGTGTGATGAACACAGATGTTTGTTCTTGGGTCATGGTTGTTTGTATTTATATATGTATGTTTATTCTGGGTCCCTCCCCCCCCCCCCAGTTCGCGGTATGGTCATCCATAACACAAGCTCTGCTTACTTTGGGGCCGTACAGTTGGTGTGTTTGTCTGGGGATTTATTATTATTATTATTTATCCAAAACTCACAGTTTCTGTTTCTGAAAAACAAAATATTGATACCGTATAATCAGCTTGGCTACGACATGACATTAGTATACACTATATGCTCAGACATGTGGTTGTTTGTTCATGGCGTAGTCAAATTGTACACCTGGTATTTCATGTGTTAATTAAAATAAAGTAGAAGTGTGCCGAGGGGCTTTTTACCGGGCAGCTTGATTTCTTCTCGGTTTACCTGCCTTGAAAAGCCGAACTTCTAAGATATGCTTGCCAAAAATCAAGATTTTTTAATGTTTTGAGGTGAACAGGTCTCAAAATACGGTATTGTAATATAATACATAATTTTCTTATTTTCTCATCTATTCTCTTACATCCATGTTGATTCTTTCAAAAATAACACTTCTGTTTTTTATTTCTAACACAGCAGCGGTGTGGTTTTTGTCTAGAACAAATGTTCATGGACATAACGCTGTACCTTAGCTAAAAGACAGGGTGAAATATGCATTTTCACAAATTATCACTGTGGAAAAATTGTTGCTTTGCGGTATTAAGAGCGAAGTGTCGTAGTTAGTTAGCGACGGTGCTTGCTGCAAGCTGTTTTGAATATTACAAAGAAATATTTGTTTGTTGGTGGGATCACTTTAAGATAACATTAAGAAAATGTAGCCACCTTGGGGATGGTTCTGCAAAGTACCAACTAGAAGCGATGGACGCAGTTGACCGAAGAGACCGAAAAATTAGTTCTAGTTCTTTCAAGCGTGGAGTGAATAGGTATCTCGTGGATAGACGTGTAACACCTTCGTCTTCATCGTCACTTTCCATCAGGTAAGATACAAGACACACGTCTAATCCTTTTTCAATAAAAAAAAAAATTTAATTTCTACCTTAGGATCTAAAAGTTTATTAGATGCATCGACACCTGAAAAAGTGTTACTAGGACCGCTGCTAATATTATCCAAGTAGTCCACCCCCGCCCTTGGCCGGGCTCATTTCACTACAACCTTTTTTTTTTTTTTCATAAAACTACTTATGTATACATATCCGGTGTGGCAGTACAGTGTTCTATCGCAGTCTTTGTGTTGTCAGTAAGAAGGCCTAGCTAGCTGGTAGTTGTGTAATTTAAATCTGTATTACTCAATTTGTACTTATTGAAGTTGGATTATATAATGACTGGCTTTCCCGCCATTTTGGAAAGAAGAATGACAAAAGACCACCGACCGAAAAGAAGAACTGGCAATGAATTCTTCAGCAGTCCTTTTTTGAAAGTAAATTAATTATCTGGTTAATTATCTTGTTATACAATCACGCATTCTGATAAGTAAATGCATTAGTATTTTGTTAGCCTTGTATAGTCACAAAGCGTAAAGCCAAGTTAAAATCAGCCGATGCCATGAAATCAGAGTAGTCCTCTACGACCTACGACAAAGTGATTTAGAATTTTACACGAAAGCCATAAATTTATTCATAACTATGTGATTGCCTTTGATCCAAAGTTGGTTAATATTAACTTTGCGTGTCCAGGGTGAAGTATTGTAATTGAGTAAACAAAGATTTTCTTTTGGAAGTGATATCTATATTGTTTGGGTAAAATGAACAAATTTTAAATCGGTTGAAAGCTTTGCACTGTTTGCACTTAAAATTTGTAGAATTTGCCATAAAACGGCAGCCATGAAATAAAAATTGAATAATAATTGATTCAAAATCACTGTATAGAAACTCAATCGACAATACATTTAGGAAAGTTAACCACACGTTCGCAACAATGGGAACAGATGAGACATACATAATACAGAAAACCATAGCGGTTCTGTCGTGTCTCCTTTACATACCTCGTGGACTTTGACACATTGACAAACAAAGTCTAAATATAACTTGAGCACTGCTTCGTGACGTTAATTTGAAATCAATCCAAACACAAAATATGTTTCTAGCGCAATGACCTCGCCATCTCCCACGTTGTCAAGTTGTCATTGAAAAACATGCGGCTGAACGTTCACCATGACAGTCTCTGAAGTGTAACTCGTGTAATCATTTAACCGACTTAGCTAGCTGCCATCCGGCCATAATACATCTCCCATGTTACTTTCCAGTTTCCGAGAAAAACTGGTTAATCCGACTATTGTAATGTACATGGAATATAATTTAAGCACGTTTTTAACTATTTGACAAATGATGTAGAATTATTTTCAGGAGTGTAAGATGTTTTTCTTTAATATTAATATCCATCCTAGGTTATAATCTAACAGAACGTAGTACCCTGATAAAAGTTGCTTATAAGGGTATAAATATCCAGCAAGCGTCGTTTTAAGCATGCGTAATGTAGCAAGATGTATCTCATAAAAAACATATATTATAAACAAACAAACAATCTTATTTTAGTGAATTTGTCCAGCACCATTTAAATAAAACCCGGCTATGATTTTTCGTATCGAAACCCATCCGTTCACCCAAACATGCTCAATGACCTTCACGTTTGTAATACCTGTTAGTAGGACCGAAAGAAGTCTACAAAACTGGAAGACAACTTAAATTAGTCTGGTTATAGTCAATGTGAACGGTGTACCGTTGGTTTTTTTTTTTTTGCTGCCGAGGCACCCTCGCGGGAGGGAGGTGGAAGATGCGTCATGCATACCAACCGCAGGTAAAGTCCTCTGCGGGGGGTTATGTGGGACTCACCAGAATGGCACCTACCCACTAAAAACCACCTGTTGGCTGTAGTTATTACCGTTAGCCTTCATCGGAAGCGACACCCGTCGGGAAGTTGGGCGCGCTGGCGGAGACCCGCTAGCGGGTCTTCCGCCTGTAGTGAAAGTTGCACTGAAGGTGCTCAAAGGGACATGAGTTGGTGGCCGTTCTGGGCAGCCTCCGGTGAAGCCGGGGCTGGGCCGAGGTCGGCCGAAGCATGATTTAGGGATCAATTCATTTAAATGAACCTATAATTAATTGAGAAGGGAACTATGCTCCGCCAGAGCTAGCAAACGCTCTGTCGGAGTACGTGAAGCCCTAAGTTTACGGGCTAAGACTGCGATTTCACTAACATCGATATTTTTCATAGCGTCGCAGACGATACGCATATCGTCTGCTACGGAGGATTGAGGAGTGGGTTTGTATGGGCGAGGAGTCGGGATGGGATTCGATGCGGGGCGCTGCCTCCAGTTTTCTGGGGCAGGCCTGGACTGTGTAGGCTTTGCAGCTGGAGGAACCCGGCTACGCAGCGGCGGAAAGTTTTCTTGAGAAAGGCGCGGGGCCTGTTTGGGTGCCGCCCTCTTGGAATTGGAGCGCATACAACGGGGTGCACGAGGGCAGCCCCTGTAATTTGCGGTGTGGCCGGACTGGCCACAAAGCACGCAATCGGGAGGAGAGGGAGTTTCAGGAGTTCGATTGCACACCTTAGTGAAGTGAGGGACCAGGCACTTGACGCACCTGGGTGGTGCGCGGCAGTTGGCCGCAGCGTGCCCGTACATCTGGCACCGATGGCACTGGCCGGGATGACCGCGGCGATGAGGCGCCTCGATTGAGATCCCAGAGAGGCCGCATATAGAGCTAACCCCTTTCAGGATCTCCCTGGACTTGGGGACGTTGGCGAGAACCACCAAAGCGAGAGAGTGTTGCCTCCCGTACTTGCTGTGCATGTTATGCACCACGAGTGCCGGGAAGCCTTGGGACTGCAGATCCTCCAGGATAGCCTCGTTCGATAATTCGAACGGGACTCCCCTGAGTACCGCTCTGATCTTACGCTCTTCTGACAGAGCATAAGTGTGATAAGCATATTGCTTTTCGGTGAGGAGCTTTGTTAAAGCACGAAAGTCGTCTATCGACGAGACTAAGATTTTAATAGATTCATTACACCCGAGCGGCCAACTCGGGTGTAATGAATCTTGTGCTCATTGCACAATGTCGAAACCTCAGTCCATTTACCCTTTTCCCGAAGGAAAACGGGTGGTGGGACCTTGGCCTTGACAGAAGTTGGGGCCGGAGCGGGTGTTGAAGACACCGGGGCAGCTGGCGTTGAAGACGCCGCAGGGGGTGTAGGGACGGGCGTCGAGGGCGCCGGGTCTTGTTTCGAGCGCTTCTTAACAAGCGTAAAAGAGGGAGACTCAGGGCCAGTTGGGGTGGCGTCCGAGGATGACTCGGTCGCGGGTGCGCACTTGCGGCGCGGAGGGGCGTCTACTTCGCACTCCATGTCACTGGAGGAAGGGGACGCTGGAGAGCCTAAGACCAGAGGGGTCTGGGGGACTTGGGTGGCCTGAGGGGCCATTAGGGGAATTAACGCCATGATATGCGGGATAAGAGAATCAAGGAAACGATACTTATCAGCATTTATAGACATGCCTTCAGCACCGGTAGTTTCAAGTAACTTCTTCCTAATCTCATCAGAGCTTAGGGAAGCCATTGCGGAGGGGTTGGGGAGGGACAACAATATATAAATATATATACTATGAACCTATCAACGATGACTAACTTCCTGAAACCACCCTACACGCAGTAGGGCGGTTGAGGACGACGTGGATAACTTACTCGAACACGAAGACTCGAGGCACCTGGAACGATGAATTCCCGTCGACGAAGCTCACGTTCCACGAAGTACGGTTAACAACCCACTAGTCGCCGTGAAAACGGCGTTAGAAACGTATTAGATGTAGGGTTAAAACCCACTTTCCGCCGTGAAAACGGCGTTAGAAACTTATTACGGTATACAACTATGAAATTATTTATTACGGCAACAACCAGTGAAATTTGGGTGCTCGATTAGCGCGGGGGCTAAGGGAGCGGGAAGGCGTCTGCGATCGACGTGCGCTCGAGAACGCACGCAGACCGAGACTGCTTGGGTACCGTTGGCGCCGCAGCCCACTTTAGTACAACTACAGGACATTGCAATCCAATCGAGAGCTTGGAACTGTCTGCAGTCGGACATAGTGTACGAGTACTTTTAAGAGTCTTCGGAGATTTTGAATTTGCGGTTTCAGCGTTTCGTTCGGTGTGAATTGTAATTTGTAATGTGTCATTGGTGTAGGAGCAGACACAGTCCAACTTCCATTTTGTATCTGTTACTACAAAATGATGTTAAACTGTTATTGTCCTAAACTTCGGGAATTTCAAAATAGTATTTATGAATTACTGTCTGGTTTATCGGATAATTCAAGTAAAGTACTTTTATCATTATTATGTTTTTTTCTTCTCTTTTGCTTGTATATTTAAAACCCTTTATAATCAATAGTCTTTTGTTGTTTATATATTATGAGGTAATAACTTCATGGAGCCAATAACGCATTTTAAACTGATATTAGTACCTACATTGTTGCTACCAAATCCTTTATGTCTGTGCCCATAAATAAACATGCCTTTGATTGCTAACATTAGATTATAATGTTTTTTTCAGTAACTTTATTGTGAATTCCTGTTTTTCTCCGAATAAATAAATGAAAAATTATACCTTGTTTATTAATATTCTAACTGAAACTTTGTTCACTTACACAATAATCTTTACTCCTTCCTTCATTTTCCATTATTATAATGAAGTTGAAGAATAATAACTTAATAAGCTTGGTGATGATTTAATATATGGTGTTCATATACAGAAACCCTTTATCCACTTGTTTGAATTAATTAAAATCAAGACAAAAGTCTCATGTTCGGAAACGTTTTTGAGTTTACTTTGGATCCTGTTTTTTTTTTCAAAACCCATCAATTAGCGATAGATTCATTTTCCCGCCGTCGCCCGCACTCTGTGACAGCGCGTTCAACCGGGCCGGGCTGAATCCTAGCTCCACATTGAACCATGATTTTTATTCCGTGTGTAATAGTGCAGCCTGATTCCATTGTGTTTCTGTGACCACATTGTGGGTTTCAGTCCGCGCTCCTTTCATTCTTACATCAATCTTGCTGGCCGTATGGCTATGGCGGAGGTGCGTTTGAAGATCTTTTCAAATTTTCGATTTTCGTGAGAGATTATATGCTCTGCATTGTCTGCTTCTTCAAATAGATACAGGATTACCATGTCTTTATTATTAAGGTGTTAATAAGTTTTATTATTCAGCAAAAAATAATAATAGAAAAGGCAGTTGTAATGCATGCCTTTTCAAGTTTTATTAACAATTTACAATTATTTTTTTCTAATGCTTCATTAAGCCAGCGGTTGTCCTTGTACTATGTACACGTAAACAATAATCACCTAATTACACAACTGGATGTTGCTGTATCTGTTGCTGACTGCCACACTCAGGGAAGTCTAATGCTTCATTAAGCCAGCGGTTGTCCTTGTACTATGTACACGTAAACAATAATCACCTAATTACACAACTGGATGTTGCTGTATCTGTTGCTGACTGCCACACTCAGGGAAGTCTAATGCTTCATTAAGCCAGCGGTTGTCCTTGTACTATGTACACGTAAACAATAATCACCTAATTACACTACTGGATGTTGCTGTATCTGTTGCTGACTGCCACACTCAGGGAAGTCTAATGCTTCATTAAGCCAGCGGTTGTCCTTGTACTATGTACACGTAAACAATAATCACCTAATTACACTACTGGATGTTGCTGTATCTGTTGCTGACTGCCACACTCAGGGAAGTCTAATGCTTCATTAAGCCAGCGGTTGTCCTTGTACTATGTACACGTAAACAATAATCACCTAATTACACAACTGGATGTTGCTGTATCTGTTGCTGACCGCCACACTCAGGGAAGTCTAATGCTTCATTAAGCCAGCGGTTGTCCTTGTACTATGTACACGTAAACAATAATCACCTAATTACACAACTGGATGTTGCTGTATCTGTTGCTCACTGCCACACTCAGGGAAGTCTAATGCTTCATTAAGCCAGCGGTTGTCCTTGTACTATGTACACGTAAACAATAATCACCTAATTACACAACTGGATGTTGCTGTATCTGTTGCTGACTGTCACACTCAGGGAAGTCTAATGCTTCATTAAGCCAGCGGTTGTCCTTGTACTATGTACACGTAAACAATAATCACCTAATTACACAACTGGATGTTGCTGTATCTGTTGCTGACTGCCACACTCAGGGAAGTCTAATGCTTCATTAAGCCAGCGGTTGTCCTTGTACTATGTACACGTAAACAATAATCACCTAATTACACAACTGGATGTTGCTGTATCTGTTGCTGACTGCCACACTCAGGGAAGTCTAATGCTTCATTAAGCCAGCGGTTGTCCTTGTACTATGTACACGTAAACAATAATCACCTAATTACACAACTGGATATTGCTCTATCTGTTGCTGACTGCCACACTCAGGGAAGTCTAATGCTTCATTAAGCCAGCGGTTGTCCTTGTACTATGTACACGTAAACAATAATCACCTAATTACACAACTGGATGTTGCTGTATCTGTTGCTGACTGCCACACTCAGGGAAGTCTAATGCTTCATTAAGCCAGCGGTTGTCCTTGTACTATGTACACGTAAACAATAATCACCTAATTACACAACTGGATGTTGCTGTATCTGTTGCTGACTGCCACACTCAGGGAAGTCTAATGCTTCATTAAGCCAGCGGTTGTCCTTGTACTATGTACACGTAAACAATAATCACCTAATTACACAACTGGATGTTGCTGTATCTGTTGCTGACTGTCACACTCAGGGAAGTCTAATGCTTCATTAAGCCAGCGGTTGTCCTTGTACTATGTACACGTAAACAATAATCACCTAATTACACAACTGGATGTTGCTGTATCTGTTGCTGACTGCCACACTCAGGGAAGTCTAATGCTTCATTAAGCCAGCGGTTGTCCTTGTACTATGTACACGTAAACAATAATCACCTAATTACACAACTGGATATTGCTGTATCTGTTGCTGACTGCCACACTCAGGGAAGTCTAATGCTTCATTAAGCCAGCGGTTGTCCTTGTACTATGTACACGTAAACAATAATCACCTAATTACACAACTGGATGTTGCTGTATCTGTTGCTGACTGCCACACTCAGGGAAGTCTAATGCTTCATTAAGCCAGGGGTTGTCCTTGTACTATGTACACGTAAACAATAATCACCTAATTACACAACTGGATGTTGCTGTATCTGTTGCTGACTGCCACACTCAGGGAAGTCTAATGCTTCATTAAGCCAGCGGTTGTCCTTGTACTATGTACACGTAAACAATAATCACCTAATTACACAACTGGATGTTGCTGTATCTGTTGCTGACTGCCACACTCAGGGAAGTCTAATGCTTCATTAAGCCAGCGGTTGTCCTTGTACTATGTACACGTAAACAATAATCACCTAATTACACAACTGGATGTTGCTGTATCTGTTGCTGACTGCCACACTCAGGGAAGTCTAATGCTTCATTAAGCC
Source organism: Marasmarcha lunaedactyla (assembly GCA_923062675.1). Lineage (NCBI taxonomy): Eukaryota > Metazoa > Arthropoda > Insecta > Lepidoptera > Pterophoridae > Marasmarcha > Marasmarcha lunaedactyla. The sequence goes on from OV281358.1 coordinate 709,671, forward strand.
AGCGGTTGTCCTTGTACTATGTACACGTAAACAGTCGCTACAGAGCAATCACCTAATTACACAACTGGATATTGCTGTATCTGTTGCTGACTGCCACACTCAGGGAAGTCTAATGCTTCATTAAGCCAGCGGTTGTCCTTGTACTATGTACACGTAAACAATAATCACCTAATTACACAACTGGATGTTGCTGTATCTGTTGCTGACCGCCACACTCAGGGAAGTCTAATGCTTCATTAAGCCAGCGGTTGTCCTTGTACTATGTACATGTAAACAATAATCACCTAATTACACAACTGGATGTTGCTGTATCTGTTGCTGACTGCCACACTCAGGGAAGTCTAATGCTTCATTAAGCCAGCGGTTGTCCTTGTACTATGTACATGTAAACAATAATCACCTAATTACACAACTGGATGTTGCTGTATCTGTTGCTGACTGCCACACTCAGGGAAGTCTAATGCTTCATTAAGCCAGCGGTTGTCCTTGTACTATGTACACGTAAACAATAATCACCTAATTACACAACTGGATGTTGCTCTATCTGTTGCTGACTGCCACACTCAGGGAAGTCTAATGCTTCATTAAGCCAGCGGTTGTCCTTGTACTATGTACACGTAAACAATAATCACCTAATTACACAACTGGATGTTGCTGTATCTGTTGCTGACCGCCACACTCAGGGAAGTCTAATGCTTCATTAAGCCAGCGGTTGTCCTTGTACTATGTACACGTAAACAATAATCACCTAATTACACAACTGGATGTTGCTGTATCTGTTGCTGACTGCCACACTCAGGGAAGTCTAATGCTTCATTAAGCCAGCGGTTGTCCTTGTACTATGTACACGTAAACAATAATCACCTAATTACACAACTGGATGTTGCTGTATCTGTTGCTGACTGCCACACTCAGGGAAGTCTAATGCTTCATTAAGCCAGCGGTTGTCCTTGTACTATGTACACGTAAACAATAATCACCTAATTACACAACTGGATGTTGCTGTATCTGTTGCTGACTGCCACACTCAGGGAAGTCTAATGCTTCATTAAGCCAGCGGTTGTCCTTGTACTATGTACACGTAAACAATAATCACCTAATTACACAACTGGATGTTGCTGTATCTGTTGCTGACTGCCACACTCAGGGAAGTCTAATGCTTCATTAAGCCAGCGGTTGTCCTTGTACTATGTACACGTAAACAATAATCACCTAATTACACAACTGGATGTTGCTGTATCTGTTGCTGACTGCCACACTCAGGGAAGTCTAATGCTTCATTAAGCCAGCGGTTGTCCTTGTACTATGTACACGTAAACAATAATCACCTAATTACACAACTGGATGTTGCTGTATCTGTTGCTGACTGCCACACTCAGGGAAGTCTAATGCTTCATTAAGCCAGCGGTTGTCCTTGTACTATGTACACGTAAACAGTCGCTACAGAGCAATCACCTAATTACACAACTGGATATTGCTGTATCTGTTGCTGACTGCCACACTCAGGGAAGTCTAATGCTTCATTAAGCCAGCGGTTGTCCTTGTACTATGTACACGTAAACAATAATCACCTAATTACACAACTGGATGTTGCTGTATCTGTTGCTGACCGCCACACTCAGGGAAGTCTAATGCTTCATTAAGCCAGCGGTTGTCCTTGTACTATGTACACGTAAACAATAATCACCTAATTACACAACTGGATGTTGCTGTATCTGTTGCTGACCGCCACACTCAGGGAAGTCTAATGCTTCATTAAGCCAGCGGTTGTCCTTGTACTATGTACACGTAAACAATAATCACCTAATTACACAACTGGATGTTGCTGTATCTGTTGCTGACCGCCACACTCAGGGAAGTCTAATGCTTCATTAAGCCAGCGGTTGTCCTTGTACTATGTACATGTAAACAATAATCACCTAATTACACAACTGGATGTTGCTGTATCTGTTGCTGACTGCCACACTCAGGGAAGTCTAATGCTTCATTAAGCCAGCGGTTGTCCTTGTACTATGTACTTACACGTAAACAATAATCACCTAATTACACAACTGGATGTTGCTCTATCTGTTGCTGACTGCCACACTCAGGGAAGTCTAATGCTTCATTAAGCCAGCGGTTGTCCTTGTACTATGTACACGTAAACAATAATCACCTAATTACACAACTGGATGTTGCTGTATCTGTTGCTGACCGCCACACTCAGGGAAGTCTAATGCTTCATTAAGCCAGCGGTTGTCCTTGTACTATGTACATGTAAACAATAATCACCTAATTACACAACTGGATGTTGCTCTATCTGTTGCTGACTGCCACACTCAGGAACGAAATTTTTAACTATAGTACAGTTTCGCTTAGCAAAATCTGTACTATAGTTTAATCCCAATGACGCCTCTGAGTGGGGCCGATATACTGTCATTTATAATTAAAACTGGAGTATTCTTGGTTGGGTTGGCTATAAAGCATTGTTATTGTTACGAAAATGTTTCAATTTAATACATCATCATGCATATAATATGATGTTTATACAGACTTGGATTGAGAGTATAAAATAATTGAAAATAATAAAATGAAGCGTGTAACCTAAAACTACACTGTACAGTTGGTATGTTATGATGTAGAAATAGGAGTTAAGGGCCTTGAATTTAAGATAGCTTCAATCTGTGTCAAGTACGTTGCCATTTCCTCAAACGTTAAATGAGTCAAGCCTAGAATGCGCCTAAGATGCTGTTTTACGGACTTTAACGCTGATTCCCACAAACCACCAAAGTGCGGTGTGTATACGGGTATAAAGGAAAAGTTGATAGCAGGTTCTACACTATGAAATGAAAAATCTTGTGTAAGAAGTTGAGCCAGTTCATTAAGGCTCCGACAAACGTAGTACCGTTATCTGAAAAGATATTGCGTGGTTTTCCCCGTCGAGCAATAAATCGATTGAGTGCAGCCAAAAAAGCTTCCTTAGTTAAATCTGAAACTAGCTCGAGATGTAGAGCTCGTAAAGCCAAACACACAAATACCGCAATGAAACATTTAACATGGGTACAGCCTCGCCCTTTTCGGTTAGCTATCATGATTGGTCCGGCATAATCGATACCTATATCAAGAAATGGGAACTCCAGGTGTAGACGCTGTTCCGGGAGATTACCCATGATAGGTTGTATTGTATTTGCCTTAATCCTACAGCATTTAACATATTGATGGCAAATCCTTTTTGCTAGATTTTTACCACCAATAGGCCAATAGTTATGATGAATTGCAGCTAAGAGCAGTTGCGGTCCAGCATGCATAAGCTTGTGATGAAAATTTGTGAAGATCTATTTTGAAAGATTATGAGCACTTGACAATAAAATGGGGTGTTTGACGTTATAATCACAGAAAGAGTTTTCAGGCCTTCCCCCTATCCTAATTATTTTTTTCAGTATTTTCAGAATTATTACTGTTGATGTTGACGTGAAATTATCTAACCATTTAAGATAATTCAGATGGTACTTGCTGAGCCGCCTTAGGAAACTCCGGCCGGACTTGCATACCTTTAAGTACAACCGACTGCCGGTCAGCACTGCACATAATTCAAGGGGCGGTATTGTTGTAGCCTAGATAGGGGCGACTTTACTTTTTGCACTAAGCAGATGCGTGTGAACTTCACCGTTCGTGGTGACGCTACGCACATAAATACATGCCCCGTAGCTCTTTTCCGAAGAATCTGTAAACACATGCGTGATTCTTTAAAAGGAATTTTTACTACGAACCGTCCGTCTGGATTGCGACAGGTAGAATCATTAAAATGTTGTTCGCAGGATCTTTCCTCAGCTGTAAGCTTATGCTTCGGGGTTATCGAATCCAGCTCCCAAAAACGTGTTAAGTCTGGTTGTGTGCTATTAACAAACATACAAACTTGAGAAAAATTATTTTATTAATGAACCCTGCCCGATACTATCCAACCTAATTTTGAGTCGCATAGAATCGGCAAGGTTTTACCCAATTGGATACGATTCACGCCCATGATACCCCAAAAGGCTTCCGCGCCGACTAAAATGTCGATGGCCGACGGAATATTGAAGTTGGGGTCGGCAAGGTGACTGTCCGAAGGTATAGGGTATAGGGTATATGTTTGAAATGTTTACATAATGATTAGGTACGACTGAAGAAATCTTTTGTAAGACATAGCATTCGAGTTTGATTTTAAAGCTAAGTATTATAAGTCGATTTAATTGAAATAGAGCAAGCTTGTGAACATAGAGACGACTGTTGATTGATACCCATAACTTTAGACTGCGCTTTATAAAAATGAATGTTTAGCTTACGAGCAAAGTCTTCTGATATGAAGTGCCCTGTGTTCCCGTTATCCAACAACAGGCGTGCAGTGTGAAGGTTGCCTTCACCATCTTTAACCCTCACAAGCGCTGTGGATAATAAAGTTGTACGAGTATCAGTTGATTGACTGATTGAAATTGTAATATTCGGTGTGATAGAAGACGACGAATCAGAATCAGTATGTTTTAATTCACAATATTTGCAAGATCCTAATTACACCTGCTAACATTATGACCTGGGCGAAGACAGTTCAAACAAACATTGCAATTATTAGCTTTTTTAATACGCAACTCTACTGAAAGCTTACGAAACTCAACACAAGAAAAAAGAAAATGTTGTTGTTTATACTTTGGGTTATATATATTTTTTTTAATAATAAATAATTTATTTGCCAGAATAAAATGTTACAATCCAAGTCTAGATACATTTACAGAAAAAAAATTGGTCCCACAAAAACAGGTTCTGAAACCATCTGCACTAGTTTGCACTGTATCACAGTATATTACGCAATGCCTTGCTAGACCCCCTGTGAATAGGTTCAAGATTAAATAAGCCTTGTACGTGGTTTTTGACTAAGAGCCTTTTATTATCGTACCTATCACAAAGTAACCTCCAGGCAGCGTCATAGTTGTCGGATTTGAAATCGAGATTATTAATCGCGAATTATCAACCGATTTGTTTGTGCTCTCATTATTATGTATAATTGATTTATAAGTGTTTTGAAATTCGAGTCGATCATGATAATTACCGGAAAATTTAATTAAATCTATTTTAGGCAGACGAATCGAACAATCATTTTTGTGTGTTTGGCCCACCTGGGACTCGCAGTCAGAAAGAAGCTTTCGAGCTCTATCTGCAATCTGGCGGGCTGAAGCCACCACAGCGTAGAATTGCTTCTCAAAATCCTTGCGTTCGGTATATTGCTCCTCGAGGTCATCCACCAAAGCCTCCAAATCGTTCTGTAAAGCGTCATAACTTTCATATAAATTTTCAAATTCTGTATATCTGCATTCTACTTCTATAAGTTGTAGTTCGCTTAACTTATCGCAAGATTTTATGAGATTTATGTACGAAGCGAACTGCATAAGCTTAGCCTTGATAGAAGCTCGCTTTTTGATAAGGCCTTTTATATCGCTCATTTAAAATAATAAGCTTTAAGTATTGAGTATTCTTTAAACAACGCTAGAAGTATGAAGGTACCAGGTACTTACTGTACCTAGTAAAAAAAAATACAAAAACTACAAATATGCCTTGAAATTATGAAATATTATGGATTAAATTAAGTACAAATGATAAATATTGAAATAATAATGAACAATTGATGAAATGATTATGAATCTTGAAAATCTAAAATTAGTATGAATGAATGAGAACTTAAATGTGTCAATTTGTAAAATTGTAAATGTCAATGTGTAAAATTTACGACCGCTAGAATCAGACAAATGATCTGATATTAGATTGAAGCTGAATATGAATTCATGGGATGATAGTGAAATGAATATGAAGTGGATGAGGGATGATAATGAGTGTGAAATTATGATAAGGAAAAAATTTGAACAATCTCAAGATTTAATGGCACCATCCACTGATAATCACTACCACTTTTCAGCTCACGAAGATGTCGTTAGTTGCTGTCTTGCTCGATAAATCCGTTGTTTATTTCCACAAAAGCCCTGTAAGATGCACGAAGACAAGGATGAAGTCGTACTATGGACACAAAGGCAACTTGCACACGCCGATCAGCTGCAAGCTTGAAAACCGTTACTTGGCCAACGGTTTATTTTTTGCTTTGTTCTTTCGAGGTCGTTGAATTCCTTATGACGGTGAGAGGACCACGTCTAAGGATGTGGTCGGCAAATGAAAGAGTAGCGGACTGTATTTTTAGACGTTTAATGATGAAATATAATATGACAAGAAAATATAAGATGTGCGTGCGCGTACGATGCTTCGCAGTAGCGATCGATGCTTGACCGGTTTGACGCGGCGCAGGACCCGCACCCGCGAGTTCCACCCCTCTCCCCTGTGTTGCCATGTTAAGAGACTCAACAGCATTGAACACTCAGTAACATTATCATTGCAAAAATCTAGAGAGATCAAAAACGTTGAATCCCCATTGCTTAATCTTAATTCGTCGGCACTCCACAGAGTATTGCTTTTTGTCAAGTGTAGACTAGCTGATTATGGTGACAAAGGTAGCGCTGTGTAAGTTAGTTAGTTAGTTAATTCAAAAATGGCAATCAGCCGCGATTGGTGTGGCGGGCTATTTCTGACAGTGTCGCGTATTGGTGGGACAAAGTACAAAAAATAAAATAAAATTGCCGAAAAATAAATTTCGTTTTGCATTGGGATATATTATAGGCTAAAACAAAATAAAACACACGTACAATAACTTAAACTAATAAGAATTATTAATTATTTATATGGTATAATACATGCTCAAGCTAAACTAAACTTACTTACCAAAAGGATAAGAAAAAAAAACAAATAATAATAATAATATATATTAAACAAAATACTTACTAACTATGTACAATCAGAGGCTAATATTAAATCGATGAATGAATTTACATAATATAATTAAAATCTTGGGGCTGTAAGTAGAGAGGAGAGTCTTGATATTAGTTGGGCGCTGAATCTTAGGGGGAAGGAAATGAAATAGTGATACCGGAACGAGCGGGCAATTAAAAAATATATGGTCCACTGTTCCTAAATCCTGACCACAGTCACAGAACGGGGAAGAGCGAATTCCAATCCTGTTAAGGAAAATTGGGGAACAGCAGTGGCCTAAGCGAAGTCTAGAGATAACTGATGTTGTCTTTTATCTCCTTTCTAAATTTAAAAAACCAAGGTCTATCGGAAATGAAAGGTTGGATGTCACCGTAGTGCTTACCTTTAACTTTCCACGACGCCTCCCATTCGGAAGTCCACACTGCCTGTAGGTAGGATTTAGCTAGGAGACACAAATCCTGAGCGAAACACATGTAGTAATCTGCGGAACCGATTTGGATGGAATCTTTCGCAAAGCCATCAGCTGTAACGTTACCTGTGATACCAGAGTGACTAGGAATCCAGGCTAACACAATATTTATAGCCCGGGAACTGCAACAGAATAGGACATGTCTAATTTTGTTTATTATAGGGAATTTTGAACAGCAAGCTGTGTAAGCTGTGTTAGTCGTGTTCAACACAGACAGTGTCAACCGATTGTCAAGATGGTTGCGGTCGCCTTGTTGTAGATGAATATTTATGTCCTGTCCGTAAAGCTGCTCTAGGGTTGCTGTAAGCGGTGGACCCTAAATAATGGGTTTACGATAAAAATGGTCAAGATCAAAGTTGTAGCATATTTAACCCTCAAATCAGTAATAACTGAGATAATTCAATTATTGCATTTCTTCCCGTCTTCCCTTTAACTTGGAAAATATCGACCGCAGAAAAATGTTACATGAAATACAATATAGAGAGTTAGTTTTACAAAGAAAAAGTTTTGTTACTTCCTCCCAGCATGACTGCGTCACAAACTTGCTTTTATTTTATTTAACTAGGTTAAATTGAAAATAATTCTAAAGATCTGAAAGTTAAAAAAATACATGTATAAAAGGATTCTATTCATTATATTTTATGGGCTTATAAATTTGGAATTTTACGAACCATTGCACCGAACAGCCCCATTCGCTTACTTGAATCTGTGGAATGCTTTAGATTCCATTAATGTACTTGAATTCAATGATTTTCGAATGAATTAATGTGATGGGTTCGAATATCTTTGTTTGGGGCTTGATGTTCTCTCCGATCGTCTTTTGTTTTCTTTTTCAAAATAGCGGAACATAATAAAAATATTTCAACACGTATCACGCAACAAGGCGTATCAGTCCTTTTTGATCTGACACAACTAGAATAAAAATAAAGCGCTTTAACGTTGGGAACTCACGGTGTACAAAGGTTTTTTTTGTACTGTTTTCGTGTTCTTTTATATTGTTGTAATGATCCTCAACCCAATTTCTCTGCGTTTATTTCGCCCCTGGATCTGCTAAATAGTAAATAAAAAATCAACCTAGGAAAGTATCAGGTCGATTACGACTGATACCGCAAATACCGATACCGGTTCTGGAACATAAAGTTTAATTTCTAACAAGGTTTCGCAATATTATTTTTATACTTGGAAAAAAATTATTGTTTTTGGCGTGGAAAATTTATTTTTCTTTCCTCTGCAATATTTTAGAACATGGTTTTCTGGGTAAATCTACTTGTTTTCTAAAATAGTAATCTTGGTGGTAGATTGCGTTTGTTTTATTTTTAGATTTGGAAATGTTTGTACATTTTTATCCAAGCCATCTTCACTATCACTGTGGTGGTGAAATTGTCGTCAGTGTGACGGTGGTCGACAAGAGCCAGCCACGATGTTTTAATGCCCATTATCTATATTGTAACCACGAGTCGAACTCCGACAAATACCTAAGTTAATCGTCCGCTCCAGCGAGAAAGACATAGCTTTAGTCACGATAGAGATAGTAGACTTTGTGTGATCCGCAGTAAAGAGTTAATCTAATTTACAGGATTCCCCAACGGAATTATTCCGTACTCAATTATAGACGAAACAGAACCGTGATAAGCTATTAAATAGATAATTTAATTTTTAACATTCACATGCCTTATTGTTATCATAACCATTCAATTTTATTGTATAAAACCATTTTACAATCGTATTTTGAACTCCTTTGTCGATCAAAATTACAAACAAAGCTCTAGAATACCGGAAAAGTCAATCTTTTCATCGGAAAACTTTATTCTATTTGCAGGGTGCAACGTATTGTGAGGCGAATTCCAATTCGTCTTAAAAATAAACCACTGTTGTCCTGCGTACAGATTGAACATTTGAACGCGCGGCACATTCGATTTCTGAAAGACAATTCGTTTCATGGAATGTCCGTTGGAACTATCCAGTACAAAAATTTTGTCAGCTCACTTTCAAATTAATATTGCACATTTCTTTTTAGAGTTTAACTAAAAAGTTCAATTTGCATATTGCTACCTAAATTACTTATTTAATTTTATGAATGATGGTAGCTTGATATGTTATTAAAATTCATAATGACTAGACTCATATTATACTTTTATTAACATATTATCCAACATTGATTGCCTCTAGCGCCACAGCAGTAGAGTGTTCATCACGCCCTATGCACTGGGCGACACAACAGCGGTGACCACGCCACTCGCCCCACCGCGGTTTTGTAACAAAAAAGAAATAAGATACGACTAGTCGATGGTGCGACTGTCACTTTACTGTTCCTTCATTGTTTGACATTTTGTTACTGCGTAGCAGATTTTTATAACTTCTGCATTATAAACTTCTGCGTAATCTGCATTTGTATGAAGCTTTTAGCTTAATGTCTTTAAATTGCAAAGAATTACAATATTCATAATAGAATAACTTGAGTTGATTGGAATAAGTAAAAGTGAATATGAACTGTTATGCGTGTTCATTCATATAGGTGTATAAAAACTTGTTTAATTTTAATATAAAGAATGGGAAATGATACAAATGGAGAGTTATTGTAATTGAATGCTTTGTTGTCAAGTGATGTTAACATTTTGTTTTGAGTTATTTGCTATGATATGACATGTACGTGATTAGAATTGAATGTTTAAATTTAAATATGACTCGGATGGGACTATATAAATATGTAGAAATTATACTAAATTGAATAGATTTAATAAATATGTATAAAATATGTAATTTGAAACGAATAATATTTAAGATAATATGAGGTTGATTAAAAATAATAAATTTAAACAAATAAATAATTGCTTCTTAAATATAAATAAATAAAATATTAAAATTTATAAATACGTATGTACTATGTAAAAATTAAAATTAAATAATAATTATGTATGAGTAAATAAAGGCATCCGTCGTGACTTGCACTAAGCTGAGCGGAGGCCTTTTAGATATGAGGTTTCTGTTAAATATCAAGTTAACTTTTAAATAATGTATCGATCTTAATATCCAATAAAAGTTTTGTTTCTTTCTTTCTCTCTTACGACTACTTTTTGTACTTTTTATTTATGTCCGATCTTGTTACGATTTCCAAATAAAATAACCTGTATTATGTCAGGCCGTATTATTGTGTGCACCAAACATGGCAATACGTTGGGCAGTTTGTTTGTCGATTAAATAACAAACATACAAACTTTTATATCTACAAATTAGTACGATTGAACAGAAGTTCAAGAAATACTTTTTCGTACTCAAAAACATAATTCAAAACTTCTCTGATTCGTAAGAGTGCACCTTCATCGCCCTGTTAGGATTTGAACCCTTCCCTTCCCCTCATCCTGATCATAGCTGTTCAACACAAAATCATAATAAAATACAATGAGCACGATTTGTTGTCTTCAGAACTTGAAACATAATTATCGTCCAAAAGTTGTTACAAAAAGCATTCACATTTAAGAAAGAACGATCGAGTAACTATATTACAATACATAATAGCGTTGCGACACTCAGTCCACTTGCGTCATAATATAATTAGCAAACAAAAAGAAAATATAGCCATCCCTTCAATATTGTAAAACGGAAAACTTGAAAGTAGTTTCTTTTGACGCAAACAAAAAACGTTGTAATTAAACTGGGTGTCGACGCTACTGGGGTTCATTGTTTAGTGGTAGCCCTACTTGCTGGCGATTGTTATGCAGAATAATGGATTCGTTGTTACCGCCTTGCAGAGTGCATTTTGTGAAGTATAATGTTCCCAACTCAAGCTTTTGTTCTGAATTCTCGGTAATTAATATTTTATGGCGATAATTGGTTTGTCATTTAGAACTCTAGAGGAAATTTCCTTTTCTACTTCTACTTTCCCGCCACGTAGTTACTTTATATAAAAATATTTTCCATTTTATTACTGGGCAACTTTGCTCAACCGTCGCGCGTTTCAGCACGCAGGAAGAACGGCGTCGTGTGACGTGGTGGCGGTACAATTACACAGACGATATTTACCTTATTATTATTTCGCTCGTATGAGTATCTACACTCGGCTAAAGGGCACGCAAAATATTCAACACTTGTACAAATACAAAGATTTTCTTTATACTTTTTGCGGCATATCATCTATAAACAGTTTAGTATGAAAATATATGTTATTATTTTATAAACGATTTTTGAGGACTTCGGTACCGTATAACCTGCTTGAGTGATGACAAAATTAAAACAAATGTTACATATGTTGTTATTTTTTGGATGGTGCCTGGTGATACTATCCATCGAAAACTTCAAACACACAGTGCGTTTGAATTTCGGTCAATTGAAACTGATGGTGGAGAGGATGTGAGAGGGTGTTCTACAAGTGAGGCAAGAGCTGTGGTCGCGTGGGAGTTTCAGAACTCTTAAAATAAAACCGAGTGGAGAAAAAGTGTTTCGTCGTGAAAGTAATACGGTTATTAGAGTCATATCAACATGAGTCACTAAGTTTTGTTTATTTCATTTGGTTCAATTAATAAAAATAATTTTGCCCTTAATTTGGGGGCGTGTATAAATAAATTATGAAAATATCGCCTGCTTCGGTCGAAAACGCAATTTGTTATGTTTAGCACGACTTTGCAGCCATGAGTTGGTAATTTCGTGCACCCTCGTGAGTATTTGTAGGTTAAGCTGAGATGTTTCTCACTGGAACTTAACGATAACGTAGAAACATTTCTAACTGAAGTACTGTTCTAATGGAGATTGTAGATGTAAGGCGTTATTTATTGCTGCAGTGAAAAAAATGCAGACATGTAAAGAACATGCCATGAAACATGTTCCATCCTATGGAACTGAAATAATCGCATAAACCCATAATAACCCCAATATTAACTTTGAACCACTTTTTTAATACCTCACATCACACAACCATAAATAGATGCACAAAAATGTATAGGTTAAAAAGGAGTATTATATTTTCCTTTTAATGGATACTCTCCGATTGTAACTGTAGCGGCTGAAGAGACACATTAACCTGTATCCATTGCTCCCATTTCATTTGACATATCAAACCAAAAGAGAGGTTTCTAATCAGAGCCCTTTCATTATAAAGAAGATTATATGACGCCAGTCAAGTGGTTCCCGGTGTGCTGTCCACAACCTGTGCTTCTCATAATGTCCGTCGATACGAGTACGACGGTGGCACCAGGGAAGAGTTTTGCCGCCAGGCAAGAAACCGGTCGCAGTATTTCGCAAATCTGTATAGGCCACCATTTTGACCTATTCCATTTTACTCGGAGACAAATACAACGAATCAATTAAATTCCAAAGTATGAACCAAAAAAAAACAAATTATGAAAAGGTTATTTATTGTTTTTCGCTTGTCATTTACATGTATGAGTACGCTAGCTTGTACCCTGGTGCATACAAAGGTTGTGAGCTTTGAATTGAATCATTTCGTTACGCACAATACAACTGAACTAACTCGAGTTGCGTGTTAATGTCAAAGTTGCAAAGATGTGTCGTGGTACATCAAGGGCCAGCTATCAGAACCCTGGAGCCGAAATGTTGCAGTAGGCTGATCCACGTGACAGAAGGCTAGATCCAGACCCAGATCTAGAACCAGATCATAATGGCGACGAAATTTTGTTAAACATTACCTTCTTGAATTTTAAAATTCGATGTAGCATGAATATGACATAACCCCACAATATGAAAGTAATAATAATAATAATCTCCAACCAACTGTATGGCGCCAAAGCAGCATAATCAGAGCTTGTGTTATGGATGACCATAGAGCGAACAGGGGAGAACCCAGAATAAACATACATATATACACGTACATATAATAACCATGACCAGAGAACGAACACATCACACAAATGAATGCCCCGGCCAGGAATCGAACCAGGATTAATTCGGATAAAATATATGAGAATTAATTTCAACTCATTAGGGTTCTTTGGACTTGAAGTATAATTGGTAGGGATTACTCGTATGTTTCAAAATAAATCATTTCCCACCCTTTCAATGGCTTCATAATCTCTTTTGATAAGGGACAGTGAAACCGTGATAAAACTTTGTATTGTAATTAATTAGTTTAACAATGATATGTTCTGTGATAAAATTGTATATCTACATTGGTTAGATAAGTTTAAATATTACGCGTCCACTCACTTGGCGAACTTCTTTTCAGGGTCTTACCATCTGCATTATATTAATTGTTATTCAAAGGTTTGTTTAAATTCTAAGATTCAATTCATTTCCAGTGCAAATTACTTACTACAAAGCAATTTAGTACTTGAATGGTTATCACAAAAATTAAAACAGGATTTTAAGTTGCGGTAACTTCTAAATGCAGTTAATATTATAAATTAAAGATTGTTTTAAAGTCTGTGTTCATACAGATCCCAGCTAACTATTCCAGCAGTACTGTACAGTACATAATTACTAAACTAGTTTTAGGTGAACTGGAAAGTTCCGCAATTTTGCGCAAAGCTGTTGGTTTGAATATAACCATATTTTTGAATACTTTAGTTTATAAAGAATCCATTTCATATCGACGCTTGAAAGGCAATCCTCACTAAGTTAGTAATTTTAGTTAATTTTAGTAATTTCAGTTGCACTCAGACCTTTCTCTAAAGCAGACGCATACACAAATCTAATCTCAAATCTAAAGATACTGTGCAAGCTAATATATTCCTTAAAGCTTATTCAATTCATTGGTGATAAGTGCTCTTTTCGCGTATTGTATAAGCTTAAACGTGCCGTGTGAGATACCATTCGAAGAACCCCTGCCCCATCTGCGAGAACGAGAGGAACCATCTGCGTCTCTGTTACTTTCACCAGTAACACAACTTTCTCCCTCCCGCGCACCGGACGAAATCACCCGAGCCGTCAAAATGACCGTTTGCGCAGCTTGCGAACGTACCCTGCTTTCTAAGGAAAAAATTATTTGCAACAACTCAGTATGCTCTAAGCCATACCATTATTTATGTGTTGGCCTAGCTTCTAGCAGCTTCAAAAGACAAGTAAGTTGGGTATGTGCCGCATGTGCCTCTAAATTACCGAAAGGTGACAATAGTAATACACCAGTTAAACACCACGATCAAATAAGTCACAGTTCTCATCTTGAGGTTGATGATCGCACAAACGTAACTTTAAGGCGAACTAAGTCACCAGCCAACGATTTATCGCAGTCATGCTCACCATCTACTGTAGAATCACACATAGCGGAACTTCCAACACTCGTACGCAAAGCTTTAGCAATCGAACTCAAGCCATTAAAGGAACAAATAAGCAACTTAGATTCATCTATCAGGTTTATAAGCGCGCAGTACGACGATATGTTAAAGCGATTTGAAAAAAGCTCTGCGGAAATAAAGACCCTGCGTGAAGAAAACAGTACTTTTCGCCGTGAAGTAGCTGCCTTCGAGACTCGCATCAGTAGCATTGAGACTGATATGGCGCGCCAACAGCAGTGGTCTCGACTTCAGAACGTCGAAATCGTCGGCGTCCCGGAGTCTAATGCAGAAAGCACCGTGGACATTGTAGTCAAGGTCGCTGAACATCTCGGCCTATAACTGTCAGGTGAAGAGGTCGAGTTCGCACATAGGGTGCAGCCGCGTCGAGCCTCCGCCGCTACTAAGAACGCTCGAGCTATAGTGGTCCGTTTCAAGAACCGCTCCACCAAGGACGCCGTAGTTGTAGCCGCCAGGAGAAAGCGCGGTTTAGTTGCTAAAGATCTATGCTTAGGTGGTGATCGCAACGTTAATAAGATTTATATTAATGAACACCTAACTCCTTCAAACAAAAAACTTCTAAAAGATTGTAAAATGAAAGCGCATGATTAAAATTATAAATTTGTATGGACTAGAAATTGTACAATTTACGCCAGAAAAAGCGAAACGTCACCACCTATTACTATTTTAACAACCAGCGATTAAAAAAAGATGATTTAAAAGTAACGTTTGGTTTCTCACTATATCTAATTAATTTTTTTATGTCATCGATAATAATTAACACTTTTATAAGTCACTTCTTTCAAATACTCATGTCAAGTTATAATACAAACACTGTCATACAAACACACCTCATATTAACACTCAACAAAACACATAATTCTTACAATCACAAGCCATACGACTATTACATAATATCATTACTTGGTATCTCGTTCATTATTCTTTGTCCGAATTGTTTATTGACAATTGCGTTCATTCAATTATTGAAACTGCTTAACACCCTGACGTACAATTATTATTATTTAAACCCATGTTACGCTGTTATCTCACCGGTAATGTTTATACTATACATACAATCAATTCACTCAGACAAATTTCATTCATTTACTTATATATTTATTATTACGTTACGTAAATATATTTATATGACGAGCTTTCCAGTTACGCTAAAACACCTCTTATTTCTCAATGGCAGTAAACGGTAACAAAATACATTTATTTTACCAGAATGTACGCGGACTAAGAACAAAAACTAATACTTTCTACAATAACATACTTTCACAAGATTTTAACATTGCACTATTTACTGAGACATGGCTGTGTGATAGTATTTTGGACACTGAGATCTGCGATGTTCGATACGATGTGTTCAGGCGAGACCGCGGTGGCGGCGGGCAGGGTGACGGCGTTATGGCGTTCTGTGACATACGATTGCATGCGCGTGCGCGACCGGAGTGGCAGCGCGCCGGCCTGGAGTGCGTGTGGGTGACTGTCCCCGGCCACAGCCTCGCCGCCCGCGCCCGCGCCCGCACCCCCTCCCAACCGGATTTACACGTAGGTCTTGTTTACATCCCGCCGAATCGATACATGGTGGACCGAATATTTTCATTTATTAGTTTGTTTAATGAAATTTTTGACGCATGCCCAGATGATAACTTTATAATAGGTCTTTACCTATGAAACTGCCGTTTTGCCGTACTGGCCATTTCAAATGAAAAAATATTTTTTTTTGACTGATAATTCTAATTTCAAATTAATTTTATTTGACAAACATGGAATTCTTTTTCTAAAATCTTCATTTGTTTAATAGTTAGTGTTTTGGTTTCAACGCATTCGAACATTTTTCGTCATCATGGATAAGTTAAAAATTCGAGTAATTATGGAGTATGAGTACCGTCGTGGCAGCAAAGCGGCACAAGCGGCACGCAACATCAACGACGTTTACGGAGCGAACACTACAAACGAACGCACCACCCGTTATTGGTTTACCCGCTTCCGTTCTGGAAATTTTGACCTGAAAAATGAACCCCGTGGTCGTCCGAAAACTTTGGTCGACAATGACGAATTAAAGGCAATTGTGGAAGCTGATGAAACTCAATCCACGGCTGAATTAGCAGCAGCTTTCGACGTTAGCATCAAAACAATATTGGTCCATTTGCGTCAAATTGGCAAGGTAAAAAAGCTTGACAAATGGGTTCCCCACGAACTCAATGACCGCCAGCGCGAAGTACGCGTGGAGACGTGACTTGCACTGCTCAGCAGGCATACAAATGAAGGAATTCTGAACCGCATTGTGACTTGTGACGAGAAATGGATCCTGTTTGACAATCGTAAGCGCTCAGCAAGTTGGTTGGACCCTGGTTCAGCACCCAAACAATGCCCTAAACGAAAACTTACCCCTAGAAAAGTGATTGTCACTGTTTGGTGGTCTAACGCGGGTGTAATTCATCACAGCTTCTTGCCAAACGGGACAAGCATTAATGCAGATGTGTACTGTGAAGAACTGAACACAATGATGGAGAAGCTCGCACGTCTCCAACCAGCTTTGGTCAATCGTTCGGCTCACTGCTCCTGCACTGCTCTTGCTGTGTAGTGACGGCATAGAATTTCACTACCCCCTCTCATCCCGTGGGAGTCGTAAGAGGCGACTAAGGGAAATTTGATCCAAGGAGATGGGCAGCAGCGTCTCCTTGCGTGGGCCGCAGAATTGGCCCATACTGCGATCGCCAACCCGCCTGCCCAGCGTGGCGATTATGGGCATATCCCCCCAATGAAGAGGCACAGTAAGCCACGGCCCCCAGTTCCCGGCGGCCCCGCTATTCCTGGTCATGGTGGCGACCATGGTAACGGCGGGGCAGGGGGTGCGAAGAATCACCGGGCTACGGGAGGCCACCACAACAAACTGACCCTGGCGACGTACAACGGACGCACGTTACGGCTTGACTCGCATCTGGCGCAACTGGAGGTGGAACTTGGGAAGATTAGGTGGCACATATTAGGATTGTGTGAAGTCCGAAGAGAGGGGGAGGACACCATAACCCTCGAATCAGGCCACCTAATGTACTTCCGAGAGGGAGACCAACAATCCCAAGGTGGCGTGGGGTTTCTGGTTAATAAGTCAATTTCTGACAGCGTTGTGGAGGTTTCCAGTGTGTCGAACAGGGTAGCGTACCTAATTATAAAGCTCACTGATAGGTACAGCCTAAAAGTGGTGCAAGCGTACGCACCGACCTCGACACACTCGGACGATGAAGTGGAGGATATGTTCGATGACATATCGAGGGCCCTCCACTTCACTACTAAGACTCACTACAGCGTTGTCATGGGGGACTTTAACGCTAAAGTGGGAGTACAGAATTGCGGCGAATCGGTAGTAGGATCCCATGGATTTGGAAGCAGAAATTACAGGGGGCAAATGCTCGTCAACTTCCTCGAACGGGAGGAAGTTTGAGAAGAAGGAATTCTTTCTTCAAAAAACAGCCCCAAAGGAAGTGGACCTGGCAAAGCCCCGACACTGTGACAAAAAATGAGATCGACTTCATCATGACGGACAAAAAGCACATATTCAGAGATGTCTCCGTGATCAACAGGTTTAACACCGGTAGCGATCACCGACTTGTCCGAGGCTCTCTGAATATCGACTTTAAAGCTGAACGTGTCCGCTTGATGAAGGCCAGGCTCCGACCTACTCCGCTCCAAACCATGGCGGGATCTGAAACGTTCCAGTCAAATCTGGAGAACCGATTCGCTGCCGTTCGCTGTGGAAACCACAATAGACGTTGACCAGAACCTTAAAAATGTGGTTCGAATCCTCAGGGAAGAAGGTACGAGATTTTGTAAGATGCAGCGTACGGGCAGGAAGTCTAAGCTTTCGGATAGGACTTTAGGGCTAATGAAGGAACGACGTGAGAACCCACCCGTCACTTCGTCAGGAAAACGAGCTCTAAACCAAGAGATCAGCAAGCGCGTACGACCCGACCTCCGATGCTCCAATACTCTCGCTATTGAAAGAGCGATCGAGCAAAACCGGGGGTCAAAGGTGTTCGTACAATCTCTTGGAAGAAGCCACTTGACAAAGTTGACCACAGCAAGTGGAGAAGTCGTTGCTTCGAAGCCGGCAGTCCTTTCAGAAGTGGAAAACTTCTATGGCCGGTTATACGCTTCGCATGCATCTCGACCTGATCCCGGAAATGATGATCCTAGAGCCACATTAACACGCCATTACACCGAAGACCTGCCAGAAGTCAGCATTGGCGAAATCGAGATCGCTCTTGGGCAGCTTAAAAATGGAAAAGCCCCTGGAGAGGACGGCATCACGACAGAATTATTAAAAGCAGGAGGTAGACCCGTACTGAGGGAGCTCCAAAAGCTTTTCAACGCTGTCCTCTTCGAAGGGAGAACTCCGCAGGCGTGGAGTGAGAGTGTAGTCGTCCTGTTCTTCAAAAAGGGAGACAAAACCCTGTTGAAGAACTATCGACCCATTTCCCTCCTAAGTCACGTCTATAAGCTGTTTTCAAGAGTGATCACGAACCGTCTTGCGCGGAGACTTGACGAGTTCCAACCACCGGAACAAGCTGGGTTTCGGAGCGGATACGGCACCATAGACCACATCCACACAGTGCGGCAGATTATACAGAAGACTGAAGAGTATAATCAGCCCCTGTGTCTAGCATTTGTGGACTATGAGAAGGCCTTTGACTCGATTGAGATCTGGTCCGTTCTGGAGTCCCTGCAGCGATGCCAAGTAGATTGGCAATACATCCAAGAGATGAGATGCATTTACGAGGCCGCCACCATGTCCGTCCACATACAGAATCAGCAGACGAATCCCATACCATTGCATCGAGGAGTGAGACAAGGAGACGTAATATCTCCCAAATTGTTCACAAATACAATGGAGGATATGTTTAAGACGCTGAACTGGAAAGGACGTGGCATGAATATCAATGGCGAGCATATCTCTCACTTGCGATTTGCTGATGACATCGTCATTATAGCAGAAACGCTGCAGGACCTACAACAGATGCTGAATGACCTGGCTGACTCTTCTATACGCATCGGCCTACGGATGAACTTGGATAAAACCAAGCTCATGTTCAACGAACATGTACTACCGGAACCGATTGCAGTGCACGGAGCCGTTCTCGAAGTTGTTCAAAAATATGTTTACCTCGGGCAGACATTGCAGTTAGGTAGAAACAACTTTGAGAACGAGGTGAATAGAAGAATTCAGCTAGGTTGGGCAGCGTTTGGGAAACTACGTCAAGTCTTCACATCCACGATTCCACAGTGCCTAAAGACGAAAGTCTTCAATCAGTGCGTTCTACCCGTCATGACATACGGAGCCGAAACTTGGACACTAACGGCACGGCTGGTCCACAAGCTGAAAGTCACTCAGCGTGCTATGGAAAGAGCTATGCTCGGTGTTTCTCTGCGGGACAAAATCAGAAATGAAGTGATCCGGCAGAGAACCAGGGTCATCGACATAGCGCACCGGATTAGCAAGCAGTGGGCTGGCCATATTAGCCGAAGAACCGATAACCGTTGGGGTAAACGAGTTCTTGAGTGGAGACCGCGTCTCGGTAAACGTAGTGTAGGACGTCCTCAGACACGGTGGAGTGATGATTTGCGCGGGATGGCTGGCAGGAGCTGGATGCGAATAGCCGAGGATAGACCTCGATGGCGTGAAATTGGGGAGGCCTATGTCCAGCAGTGGACGAATATGGGCTGATGATGATGATGATGCTCCTGCACGACAACGCGCGACCTCATACTGCACAGCAGACGGTCTCCAAGCTACAAGAGTTGGGGTTGGAAGTTCTCCGTCATCCGCCGTACTCACCAGACCTTGCGCCTACAGACTTCTACTTTTTCCAGAATTTGGATAACTTCTTGGCGGGAAAAAAATTCAATACCCGAGAGCCAGTACAAAATGTCTTTGAAGAATTTGTTGCCTCCCGTCCAGCTGATTTCTTCAAGAAAGGCATCAATAAGCTACCAATGCGTTGGCAAAGATGCATTGATTGCATGCATGATTGCATTTTGATTAATAGAAATAAAAAATATATAAAAAAATTACACTTCATT
The DNA here is from genome assembly GCA_923062675.1 of Marasmarcha lunaedactyla. Taxonomy (NCBI): domain Eukaryota; kingdom Metazoa; phylum Arthropoda; class Insecta; order Lepidoptera; family Pterophoridae; genus Marasmarcha; species Marasmarcha lunaedactyla. Next base: position 730,272 of record OV281358.1, read on the forward strand.
TATTTCGTTTAAAACGGCAATTTCATAGGTAAAGACCTAAAACAGTTCAATTAATGAATCCTGGGTATAAGACATTTTTAAACTGAAGTCTCTATTGAAAACCATCGGCTTTTGATATTTTACGGGAAAACGTAGCTATAGGTTTTATACAAATTTATTATATTAGAGCTCATATGATACGAAAAGCATATAACATTGAGTCTTTATCAAATACCTGGAGCTCGTTATCACAACACGCTCTCTGTATATTCACTACCTTAACGAAGCTCACATAACAATACGTAAACACCACTCTCTTTAATTCCTTTGATGTTCGCAAAACCCCCGCTGCGTAAAAAGCAACATGACGAGAGTTTCATGATTTCAAAAGGAATATAGTTATGACGCGAGCTTATAACTTACATAGAATATAACCTATGAAAGTCAGGGTGATGTGGAATATACTATATACATATGAAGAAAATTGTTAAAATTTCCTTTTTCAAAACAATATTGAGGCATTATGAAACGTAACATTTGAACCAACGCGGATGCTTCAATTGCCCTATCCCTGCGAGTGTCTTGTTGTATATCAGAAACGTTACACAAATCTTGTTACGTACCGGAAATTTTGTGATACTGAATAAACATATTTTGTACAAATTTTCACCGTGAAACCCTTGGATTTCGTACAGTATTCCAAAAACCGCGAACACTTTTAAAAAAAAAATCAAATTGAAACATGGAATCGCGAAACGTCAACTGAATTGGACCAACAACACGTTAGACGAGAAGCACAGACAACCTCTTAGCAATAAAGACAACTAACATCTTTGATCAAATTCAATTTATTTACAAAGCTTAGCTGAGAAGTGCCGGAATAACTTTTTAAAACCATTAAACAAGCGGTCTAGGACCTACATCGCCCGTAGTTGTCAGTTGATGTATTTATGGCCCAGTTTCGATTCGCGTAGCGTGATTTATAACGCACTCCTAAGTCAAAAAGCGGGATAAAGAAAATTTGTTATATTGGGCTTAAATTCTACGCTAAGACGGGTTTTTGGCAGTCGTTTAAAGTTACAATATTTTTGGTCAACAAATGCAGAGAAAAAGATAATTATGAACCTTTAACTCGCAACATACGCATATTATGAAGTGACACTCTGTGTGTAGATGTGGTAGTTTGCGCTCAAACGACTACACAGGTTCAGATTTCATTTCCTTTCATTTTATTTATTTGCATATTAAGTGTTTTACAGAGATCTTATGTAAGAGTTAAACTGACAACTTAATCGCCCATGCATTGGGTATTGCAAATGTTAGAGGGCATTACAAATAATATAGTATGAAATGTTCAATTAGTTTCTTAACATAAAGATGAAATTTTTATTGCAGATGAGATATTAACGTTCGACCTTCTTAATTTCATTATTATGTATTACTATATTTAGATCTACCATATCACTGCCTAATTGTTTTTATTATATGTATGTATTTATAAATTTGTTAACTTTTATTTAATATACATACCTTCAGACTTATAGGTTTACTTAAATATTCATTTACTGAGTAAAAACAATTTTCAATAAGGAATTTTTTTAAATTTGTTCTAAACATTGATAATTTATTTCCTTGTTTTATATTTCGAGATAATTTATTGATTATTTTTACAGCCATATTATATGAGTCGTTTGACATCATATTAATTCTTGCAGTAGGCATATATAGTCTATTTTTATGACGAGTATTAATATTAAGATTTTGATAGACTTTTTCAAACATTCCAATATTTTTGAAGACAAAAATACATAGGTCGAATATTTAAATACAGGGAAGTGTGAGCAGGTTATATTTTTTGTATGATGGTTTACAATTTTGTGAATTGTCTACTTTGGCAAGTATCCTAACAAGCATGATGAATAAATCTTGGGAGTTTTTTTTTATGCCGCCTATGCAGCACCCTTATGGGGAGGTGGAAGATGCGACATGCATACCGCCGCAGGCAACCGACTTCCGCGACGGTGATGTGGGACTCACCAAAGTGGCACCTACCCACTAAAAACCACCTTGCCGGCTGTAGCATGGGAATGCTGTCAGCCTTCATCGGAGCGACACCCGGGTAGGGAGGTGGGTGCGCAAGCGGGGACCCGCTAGAGGGTCACCCGTTGAGAATAAAAATTACATAAGGTGCTAGTGACATATGGATGATGGTTATTTGGCCAGGGCAGCCTTAATCTGGTCCAGATTTGCTGAGAGCTGATCGGGGGGATCCGAGAGTGCATTTCTCGGTCTACGGACTTTGTACCTCGACGGCATGGACGGAGCAGTATAAGCTACTGACTCGCGTATAAGGGGGTTAGGATGCTCTTCGGATCGCTTGAAAAAAGCGGTGGAGAGCGTCTTAATGAGTTGTTGGACTGTAGGTAAATCGAGATCCCTGTGCAGGTCTGCGTTTCGCACGTGCCACGGAGCATCCGTGGCCCTACGGCAGAAGCGGTTCTGGACTACCTGCAGCTTATACAAATAGAAGGGTTTGGCATGTGCAAGATTGGGGCGGCATACGTCATGACTGATCTGACGCAAACCTTAAAAAGCGTTCGCTTGTTCCGAAGAGACATTTTACTGTGCCTGCCTAACATACTGTTTAGGCGGCCCATGTACATACGGGCGAGTAACTCTGAGTATGCGAGGTCGGAATGAAAGCGTACTATCGAGTGTTACGCCTAGGTACTTAGTGGTTTGAGCCCACGGGATGGGCGTACCTAGCATTCGGATATGGGGGTCGCAGAGGGCGACGGCGTTTATGATCGAAGCGTATGGCAGAGCTTTTCTCTGGATTCACATCGATCGCCAGTTTTTGAACCAAGCTCCGAGGTCGTTTACGGCCTTCTGGAGTTTGGTCATGAGGGAGTCGACGTACAAGCCCTTGACGTACAGGGCGGTATCATCGGCAAAGAGGGAGACTTGAACACCTTTTGACGGGATAGGTATGTCATTGGTGTATGTGGTCTACAAGAGAGGGGCGAGTACCGAGCCCTGAGGGACGCCCGCCTTGAAGGGGCGGGGGGTGGAGAGCGTACCTTCGTGTCCAAAATGAAAGGTGCGACCTTTAAGATAGGAGCCGACTAGTTTGACTAGTCGGTTGGGCAAGCTTGTGTTGTACAGCTTGTAAATGAGGCCCGCGTGCCAGACTTTGTCGAAAGCCTTGGCTACGTCAAAGAAAACCGCGACTGTTTTAAGTCGTCTAGGGTAGAAGCCGTAGGCTGATGGGTCTGTGATTAGCCGGGATATTCAAAGGTTTATCCGGCTTGGGAATGCCTATGACTGTAGCATCTTTCCAAGCTTTCGAAGCAGGCATTGAAGATGATCGCAATCAAGGTAAGCACCTGCGGAGGCATCTGCTTAAGTGCGTGGTTGGAAATTCCATCCGCACCCGGGGCCTTCTTGGATTTCTGTCTTCTGATGAGGAAAAGAATCTCATCGTTAGACACTGAAATGGGGTCGGCGGTGACTGGATGGGACTCTTTGTGAAGGACTTCGTCTTCCACCGCCTGTATGTGCATAGGGTCTGTGGGTTGGGTACTCGGGGAGCATTGTGAAGCAATGCTGTCGGCGAAGCATTCAGCTTTCTCGTCGTCCTCGAACGCGATAGTGCCATCGGGACGAGACAACGGAGGGGTGTAAGTTCGGGCGTCTAGTCGGAGGGCTTTCGCCATCCTATAGTACGCCACGTGGGACGGAGAGATATTAATCATGAGATCGTCCCTTTGAACGTCTCTGTATTCCGCGATGGTGGATTTGACCTTACGTTGTAGCCGGTTAGTGGCTAGCCTGTAGGCGGGTGTGGGGTAACGCCTGGCTCTGCAGAGAGTGGCGTTTTTAGCTTTGATTAGGTTGCTAATGTCCAAGGGAAGCTTGGGCTTGCCATGCTTAGCATTCTTTTCATTCTGACTGATGGCCGAGTTAATGGCGGCAGTGAGTGAATCGACTATCGAGTCAATTTTATCCGTGCTATAGAGATAGTCGGATGAAACCGCGAGGGGTCAGTCTGGGGCTTCCAAGGCCGAAGACAGGGTGTGCTTGAAACCTTCCCAGTCGGTATAGGTTTTCGGAGCAGGAGGGTCGTTTTGGGGTCCTAGTATTAAAGACACCGGGCGGTGGTCTGAGCCTAAGTCGTCTAGAGGCTGTATGGTCTTAAGGTCGAGGTTGATTCCTTTGAGTATGGCAAAGTCAAGGATGTCCGGGGAATGAAGCGGATTATCCGGGTAATGAGTGGGTGTGACGGGAGATATGACGTCAAGATTGAGTGACTTCGTGATGTCTAGTAGTTCAACACCTGTGGCGTTGGTTGACAAGCACGTCCAGTCGGTAAGTTTGCAATTGAAATCGCCGAACATAATGACAGATTGCCCTAGTTCAAGTAAGGCCTCGAAGTCATTACGAAGGGGCGATGTTTTACAAGGTATGTATTAAGAATAATAATAAGAATAATAATAAAATGTATTCCTGGAAAACATACATCTAGGAATACACAAAAGGAACTTACAAATTTATTACTAAGTACGATAAACTACATAATCTTCAATTATAATAGGTGTCTAAAAATTTACAATAGTTACTATAATTATGATAAGTGATACTATCGGTTTATCATTATCTAGGGTATCAATAACTAGGCAAATACCTAAACTAAGTAATTATGAATTACCTGTTTTTTAGGTACAAACTATTAAATTAAGTACAGTATGCTGCATAAACATTAATTCTAAATCTAGTAAGTACATTAACAAAGTGAATATTACATAAAATGTGTTTCATAATTCTCGTCCCACTATAAACATTAGAAAATAATAATAATACTAATACGACACGAAAAAATAAATAAAAATACAACAAAAATTAATTAACATTTTGAAGACATTAATTATCTTATTTTAATACTATTAATAACTTCTCTGTATCTTCGTAGGACATACTTAAAAGTGATGCTCGGATTATTCGTTTAGTGTTGTTGTAGGTCAGAGGATATATGCCAAGATTGGTGTTTAATCTTTTATATAGAAGTGGTCCTAGGAAAATGTAAACTCTGGAAGAAAATGCCGTTTTTGTGCTTTGTGGACAAACAATGTCAAGCCGTCTTTTGTTAGCTGTTTGTGTGCTATAGTTAAGGGTGCTATGGAGTTTTAAAGTTGTGCTCATTATAAATAACTGCCTGACTGTCAGTGCTTTACACTCTTTATAGAGAAGTTCAGTGGAGTACAGGAAAGGTCGGAAATGGGAAACTTTCAAAATTGCTCTTTGGGCAATTTCAACGTTAAGGAGAAGAGTTTTAGCTGCTCCGCCCCATGACGTAATACAGTAATTTAGTATCGACTGACACAATGCAGAGTATACCTGCCTCATAAGTTTAGAGTGTCCTATTTTATTTTATTTTATTTTTATTTTTATTTCTTTGGGAAACTTACAGCTAGTTACAAACACATTTAAGAAAACATAAAACATAGAAAGCCAATTTACAGATTTCCACTTATGAATACTGAAATATAATACATTTTGTCCTTATATCAAAATCCAAAGTTAAATTCAAGCCAAGTAAATTTTTAAGAATCACTGAAGAATTTCTTATTAAACTGATTTTTAAACTTATTAAAGTTTAAACAAAAAAGGTCAAAATCACTGTTGTTTAGTGTTAAACTAAAATGGTTAAGTGTTTGTGGAACTCTGATACAGAAGGAGTTCTTACGATAATTTGTATTAACAAGCGGTACGTGTAAGAGTGGAGTGTGCCTGGTTGTCTTGTGAGGCGTATTTATATAAAATTTACTCAGTAGTTCTGAGCAGTCTATTAATTGAGTAAATATTTTAATTAAAAACGATATATCAGCCATTTCTCTTCTTTTGTACAATGGTAAAAAGTGGAACCATTTACATCTTTGTTCGTACCCTTCAATATACTTTCCACATTTAAATTGGAGATGGCGTAGAAACTTCTTTTGAACACCTTCAATACGAGAAATATACGTACTGTATTGAGGGTTCCACACTTGTGAAGCATATTCAACCTGGCTACGCACGAAGGCACAATACAGAACTTTTAAAGTTTTTATATCAGAAAATTCAGACGACATACGTAGCACAAACCCAAGCGACTTATTGGCTTTACTAATTATAGTTTCATATTGGTTTTGAAATGTCAGTTTATTGTCAAATATAACGCCTAAGTCTTTCATTGCTGAGGTTCTAACTAAGCTAGTAGAATTCATAATATAATTAAAATCAATAGTCGATGATCTGCGAGAAAATGTACATACAAAGCATTTTAACGAGTTCAATTCTAGTCTGTTTAATTTACAATAATTGTCAAACCTATTTAAATCTTGTTGAAGCTTGCCACAGTCTAGATCTGATACTATAGGACACATTATTTTCATATCATCTGCTTAAAGGAATATTTTGCTATACAAGAAGCACGATGATATATCATTTATGAAGATGGTAAACAATAACGGCCCCAGAAGTGAGCCCTGGGGCACACCTGAGGGGATAAACAATGTAGATGAAGTGTATCCATTCAATACTACTGTTTGGCACCTATTCTCAACATAAGAACTAAACCAGCGATATAAATTACCTCGTATACCCACTAAGTTAAGCTTATATAAAAGAATTTTGTGATCAATTTTATCAAAACACTTGCGATAATCAGTGTATATAGTATCAACTTACAAATAAGATGTTATGTGTTCTGAGATATAATCGTGTGCCAGAAGTAGATTAGTGGTGGTAGATGCTGCGCCAATTTTTCAAAAACAAATATTAACTTGCGTATTCTGTTGCTAACCGCATCTATGTGTAGTCTAAAAGACAGAGTTTCGTCTATAATGACACCTAGGTACTTTATTGTTTTAGTAGCAGTAATGTGAGGACATGAACACGAATGATTGATTTGATCAATACAATAGTGCGCGTATAGGTTAGGGTTTTCTGAAATTGATTTTCGCACGGAAAACTGAATGTAATACGTTTTATCTGAATTTAGAGTGAGTAAGTGTTGCTGTAGCCACTTGTTTACTACATTGAAGCTTCGTTGTGCAAGCTCATATAATTCTGTATCTGAGTTTGCAGAAAGCAAAAGAGCGGTGTCATCAGCAAAAGATATGATTTTACCACCGTTTATTTTCAGGTTACAAAGTTCGTTAATGTATATAAAGAATAGTGTGGGACCCAAAACACTTCCTTGAGGAATTCCATATTCCGTGTTTACTAGGTCAGAACTTAGGATATTTCCTATTTTTACACATTGCGAACGATCGTGTAGGTAATCTGCAAAAAATTTGTGTTGGGTTATCCTTATACCTAAATTTTCAAGCTTATTTAATAGGATAGGAATAGAAACTGTATCAAAAGCTTTGGAGAGGTCTAAGAAAATTCCCATAGTCCGATTACCTTTGTCAAGTTCCTGGGCTATGTGGTTAGTAAGATCAAGCACCGCGTCGGCAGTTGACAGCTTGTGCCTAAAACCGAATTGTGTATTTGACAGAATGGACTATTTCTCCAAGTATTGAACAAGTCTGTTATTTATAATTTTTTCTAAAACCTTTGAAATGCCTGTTAATAGTAAAATTGGCCTATAATTAGTAGTTTCATCTTTCTTGCCATTTTTGTGAATTGGAATAATGACAGCTTTCTTTAGACATTTTGGAAAAATACCGTCTTTTAGGCACTTTTGAAAGATATAGGTTAGTGGGGTGCAAAGGATGTGATGAAAGAGTTTTAATGTTTTGTTAGCAATATTGTCCCATCCCACTGCTAAATCGTCCTTCAGGCCTTTGATAATTCTAGATACCTCAGTTTCGTCAATATCTAATAAAACAAATGAATGAAATTACACCTCTCCGTAGTGGCCGGACTGGCCACACAGTACACAAGCCGGAGGTGAAGTCCACTCCGGAATCCGACTGCACTCTTTCGTGATATGCGGCTTACTCCAGGTACTTTACGCACCTGGGGCTGGCGGAGCAGTTGGCCGCCACATGCCCGTACAGTTGGCAGCGGTGGCACTGCCCGGGGTGACCGCGGCGATGAGGCATCTCGACCGAGATGCCGGAGAGGCCGCAGATAGTGCGGGCCTCTCTGATAATTCGCGGGATCTGGGTGTGTTGGTCAGGATGACCAACGCCAAGGGGAATCTACGTCCGTTTTTGCTGTGCACCTTGTGCACAGCCTCGGCGGGAAATCCTTGGGACTTAATGTTCTCAAGGATGACGTCATTGGGGATCTCATCGGGGACTCCCCTGAGAACAGCCTTTACCTTACGCTCTTCAGGGAGAGCGTAGGTGTGATAGGCTTGTGATCTTAGATTGAGGAGTCGAGTCAGCGCTCTGATGTCCTCAACTGTCGGGACTGAGATCTTAACGGCCTCAGACATATTGAGGGCCTTGGTATAATTGATTTTTTGTTCAAGGCACAGGCTTCAGACTTGAGGCCATTTTGCCTTATCCCGTAGGAAGACGGGGGGAGGGGTCTTCGCTTTTTGCGTGGGCCGGAGAGCAGCGCGAGGCTGGCTTGGTGGCGGCGGCGGCTAGGCTGGCTGGAGGTGTCAGTTTCAGCGACATAAGGGAGGGTGATTGTGTGACACCGGCCTGGAAGTGGGTGTCGGTGACACCGGGGCTTTCTTGCTCCTCTTGGAGCGGCGTTCCACCAGCGTGAAGCTAGGTCCAGTGAAGCCAGTAAAGTGGCGAAATCGGGGGAAAGATCGCAAAGCAATTGGAGCATTGCTTTAGCGTCTACGGGGGAGCCTGAAGCGGCGACGCCATCAACGGATTGCTTCGCAAGTTCTGAACAGCTTGCAAAGCCATTGCAAAAACATGCAAAGGTGGGGGAAGGAAGGGGAGCTAACGATTATAATTAATATTATAAATATATAATTTAGGAACGACCTACAGTCAACACCTAACTTAGCCTCCCTACCGGCAGTAGGGAGATAGGGACGGCCACAGCGGTGCCCTTAATTCGGACAGCGCTGGTTCCGTCACCCTGGGTAAGGCCCAGTGCACTGGAATCGGGACTCCCGGTTTCTTACGGCCTGAAGGGCCAATAAAGCGCACCGGGGGAACGCTCAACTGGTTTTGTTGGCACAGTTATGCGTATCCACCAGTTCACGAAGTCTTGAGCACGACGAACTTACTCCACGAAACAACACCTGGAACGTCGAAGCCTGTCGACGTAGCTCACGTTCGACGAAGTACGGTTAACGCAACACCAATCGCCGTGAAAACGGCGTTTGTGAAATTCGATAATACGGTACGTGAACAGTCGTGAAAACGACTGCGTGAAATTGGGGGCGCTCGACTAGTGCGGGGACTAGATAGAGGGCGGAATGGCGTCTGCGATTCACGTGCGAACGAATTCGCGCGCAAACCGAGACTGTTGTTGATCTTGGGAGTCTACACTATTGCCCCAGAGCATAACTCCATACCGCAGCCAGGCGTGAGCGTATGCATAGTATTTAGATAAAGCGGTTACCAAGTTTGTAGAATTGCTAATGTCATAAAGAGCGTAACTAAATTTAGCTAATTTAGATTTTATGTTTTGAATATGGATTTTCCAATTAATATTTGAGTCTATGTTTAAGCCTAGTAAGTTGAATACATTTTCTAAATTTACGTTTTTGTAATTGATAACTAGATTTAGAGGTTCAACATTATATTGACGGAAGTGGATTAAGTTTGTTTTCCTTAGGTCTATTTCTAAACTATGTTCTTCGAGCCAAGCTGTAATTGATTTTAAGGTATTTTGTATTAGAGGTTTTGAATCTATGTCCTTCTCTACCTTCTAAATTACTTCGCTTCTAAATTGAGACAAGTACTCGTAGTTAATGAGAATAAACTTAGGCTACTTTAATTAAGAGCCTAGATGAAAATGAGAATCCAACGTTGCTGGCACCACATTAAGTAAGCGCTCTCTTTAGTTGTATTCCAAAATATTTATCAGTGAAATGTCTGAAATACTACATTGATCAGTTCCAGGAGCTGGGACCTGTCAGCTCGCAGTCACTTCGCTTTGCGCAGAACGTTGAGGTGAGTAGTTTGTTCAATATTGCTTGAATTCTCTTATGAATTGGAATTGAATTCTTTTTCAGTCAGTTGGAGATAACTTTATTAATATAGAGTTGGTTTATACGATATGAAACAGTTCTTATCTTTCATAACTATTTTTTAAAGTTATGATATAATTGTAGTTTTATACCCAATTCAACATTAAAATATGACTGAAATTCCTAGATACCAAAATGTGAGATAGGTATGAATACAGATGAGCAGCACGGGGTGTCGATGGTCGCGCGGCGGTCACGCCACGGGCTTGCTGAACTGTCGCCTGTCACGTGAGCAAAGACTAGTGCTGGCTGATAGACGCTGATCATAAGAAACGGATAATGACGTCTCAATAACCTTCAATTTTGATTTAAAATATAGTTTTACCTCCGCTACAATTTAATTTGTCGTGTACATGGAAGGTAAAAATAAACTGTCTACAAATCAAAATCTTGGTAAGTGGGCGACATTCTTATGGTTCTTATACATCTTTGCAGTGACCTTACAATGAAAAAGAAAAAACACCCTTTTAAAACGGCTAATTTAAAAAATATCGAACAAAAATTTCAAATCTTGAATTAAAGTCTTGAACTATTCTTTGCCGCTCAAGGCAATGTCGTGACTGGAAGTTTGGAGGGATTCGCGAGCAACCACCAAGGTTGCTCGCAGCGCGGTGAATGCTGTACGGGCGACGCACCGGGTCGGGTGAGGCGGCACGGAGGACGCTCTATATGTCTTGATGGCTTTTGATTTGACGTTTGTTTGTGTTTTGTTTTACGTCGCCAGCATTTGATTATGGCTTATGTCGTTCTTCCCCACGCCTACCCTGTCGTGACATAATAATATGTGGATCGTTACATTATTTCCATAACATAAAAATAAAATCAAGTTTTATCGCCACATTGTATGGCGATGTATAATACGAGACATACTCTGCTTTAATAGGAGCTAAATTGTGATAGTCGCCTGTTTGTTAATTATAATTATTTTAATTACAAATATAATACTGTCCGTCCACCCGTAAATAAACCAGAGAAAAACAGGCGACAGCGCTGCGTTTACATATTTAATTAAAGGTTAAACATTTTCTTAAAATATTTTGAAAATAATTATTCTTTAATGCCCCAGTTAACCAATCCGAACATTGTTGAAAACCTTTTTAATGAATTGAAACATAAAATTCCTAGAAACCCAGTAATAAAATTTTTTGTAGAAAATTATAATCTAAAAATAGTATGAAAGTAATTGTAATTAAAAACAGTTTGGTACAAGGAAAATTAGAGATTTTATCCAATTTATTTGAATCTGCCGCGGTGCAGCCAGGGCTTGTTGGTTTTCGTAGACTCGCGAGACGCGCGGCTGTCGCGCTGGTCTATTGTTAGTCTATATTTGTGTTGTTCTATAACTAGCATTAACAATAAAACGTTGTCGTGAAATGAAAGAGTGCTGTTTTAAATGCAAGTAGGGTTTGACCGAAGAATGTTTTTTATTTTTTTTAATTGACAATACTAAAATATTGTTATTAATATTAAAATATATTTAGTTATATAAAATTGTCGATCTCACGTACGTACCACACCGTTCCGACTAATACAATAAATAATGCTGAGTGGATTCGGTCAAACTCAAACAGTGGCCGTCGCTCTCTCTGTTACTTACCCACTTATTCAATATTTATTATAAAATTACAACCACGTCACATATATCTATACACTCACGAGGTAACGACTTATACCTACTAACGTAATGTTCTAATATACATGACAATTACGGATTAATTACAATAACTGATTGCTGTTTTAAATGCAGTTCAATATCGACTTCATGCCAATTATTCCAATTTTAGTAACTATCTTTTGGGCCAACTTACTTTTCAATTTTAATTGCAGTATAACTCTAATTACTCCTAAGAGACACGAGCTCGTAACTTGATACAGACCTCGCGCTCTTCCCATCTTAACAACTGATTTTATTGGTATCACTTAAGACCTGAAAGCTTAAGTACTAGAAGATACATGTACATTGTAAGAATGAAATATTTAAACTTAGAACAAACGCTTTAACGTATTGATAACGTAATTATCGTATGGATTTAAAGTAAATATTTTACCGGAATACTTCGAGTCTCGTGCAGTTCCACAGAAGTATGTACTCATGTTAACATTCCTGGATTGATAATCATCTTTTGAAATGAAGAGAAAAGATTGTTATAATCAGTTCCGGGTTCATCCGTTACAAACAAACATATTGATTGTGATACGTTGCTGAAAATGCGATTTATTTGGAATTACCCTATTTTCATTTAGTTGTGTCGGGAGTTCCTGCCTTTTGAGTGGAATACAATTACACAAACATGACTGTACTGGATGATAGATCCCCAGGGGTTTGAATTTATAATGAAATAAGCCCCAGTAAAGGAACACCCGAAAACAACTTGGCTTTTCATTTTAGGTCTCCGTAGTGGTCACGAACAATGAAATATTAAATCTTTAGGTCGTCATTATCGCCACACGTTGTAAACGTCGCTATGTAGATACACAATGTACAAAGAATTACTAACCGTAATAAACCATTCTGCCCCATGATGTACTTGAAAGAAAATAAATAGGAGTTTGTCTTTGGTGGCCATGAACATATAACCTGATGACAAATTGCCTATTATAAGAATGTATCTCGAGTTTTTGTTGTAAGAGTATATTAAGTAACATTATGCTTTTGTACTTCCATCGTCGTTGGAACGTTGTTTCATGTTCCTCAACGAGCTGTGTAATAATACTGATGTAGGATCGGAAAACATTATTGTTGTGATGCGCAAAGACATGTTTTCCTGATGTTTTTACAACTTATTGACTTCGTGGCGTGCTCTGCAGCAGAATCTATAAAGGAATGGATATTTTTGTAACAAGAACCGATGTTTGTTTGTAAATTAAGAATGATTAGTATTGAGTCGTACGTGAACACTACAGGCTTCTCCATCCACAACACAAGCTGTACCTACTTCACAGTGATATAAATATTTGGGAAACACTATTTGCTCTCGATAACGCTGCACTAACAAACTACTAGAAACCTATTTCAAGAATTTGAAATGAGGCCGTAGTTTACTATTACGCGTATAACTTGCCGCAGACGACCAAGTGGCATAGTGGTTAGAAGCCGTGCCTCAAACGCTGGAGCTCCCAGGTTCGAAACCTGGCTTGTGTGATGAACATCAATGTTTGGGTCCTGTTTGTTGACATTTATATATGTTTGTTTATTCTGGGTTCCCGCCAATTCACTGTGTGGTCATCCATAACAGCTCTGCTTACTTCGGTGTGTTTGTCTGGGGATTTATTTTTGTTATTATTACAAGGTTCTTGTTTTTATTGGTCCTTAGCAGAAACAAAATGTCTAAGAACACGTCACTAAAAATAAGTCAAATTTCTTGAAAATAAAAGTTTTCGTAATAGTATCAATTCGTCCAGTCGGTGCACTAATTGGTCGGGATTCCGCATGTGATTTACCTGCGTGTCCGCTGGCTGGGTGTCGCGCGTCAACGGCGGCCGAGGCTGTGGGTGTGCTATTTGATGATACTAATATAGAATATATGTTTGTAGCGTGTGTAGCTACTGTTACTTACCAGATAGTTTGTCAACTTTAAAAGACAGGTAAGTGATTTTGATCCTAGAAAAGCAGTATAACAGCTTTTTATAAGTTTATCTACGTAATCATTGTATTTAGTATGAAATCATAAACTTACACATTTTTATAACATACTAACTGACTAACGTTTGATATTTTGGATCACAAATATAAACTCGATTTAAAGTATCATACAGATGTGACACTTGAAACTGTCCACAATGGTTTAGAAGTTTGTCCAATTTTGAGTTTGCTTTGCGCTGGCCCCGTGGACGCGTGACGCTGGCGGATGTTCATCGTATGGATGGTTTGGGGGGATGGAGTCTAGCCGAGCTGACACATGCAGTTACGAATTATTATGTATCGCCACTGAAATGGTATTTTGAAATAATGGCGCCCGTACGCCGCCATGAAAGTATTGTCTGCTGTTGTCCTGTGAGAAGTGAGGCGATTTCATCTAATTGTGTGTGTTTTAATAATGTTTTTATTTAATTATTAATTTGTAATTAATTATGTAATTGATATATATATATATTTTTTATTGTTTGCATGTAGTCATCACCTATAATTATAATAATATTTAATTTTAAATGTCTATGAGAATAATAATGAGAATGTAATTACAGTATTATTATGTTGGTGATCTATAAATAAATAAATAATTGAACTCACTGTTGGAAAGCCTGATTTGAAAATAAAAAAATAGGAAGTTTCTTGCCTATTTCTCTTCTCCCTATACTTACTAATATTATACAGAAGAAAGGTTTGACTTTTTGTACGTTTGTTTGTAATGGCTAAAAACAACAACTACCTAGCTAGTTTTATAAATTCTTTCACCTATAGCAAGCTGCATACTTAGCGGGCAACATAGGCAGTCATTTCCAAAAATATTTTGTAAATTTGGCAAAATTCGGAAAAGGTTCTGGCATCTGCGAGCTTTGCTGGCGCGCGCGCCATCAATACACGAATATAATGCATGGCGGAAGTGTTTCTCTCAAATGGTTCAACGAAATTACACATTTCATGTGTAAGTCATATTTGCAAGAATAGTGAATCATAAATATAATTTATTTGATACTTTATTTTCAATGCATATTTTGCAGCGACAAATTCATTATTTTCAGAACAAATACATTGATCGCTTCTTATATTTAATGTCTTGAGAAGCTTGCTACACTTCGTCTGGTACGCCGCGTCATTTTGACACTAAATATATTTTTTATGAATGTGTCGAGTGTTAATGTTTAGCTGGAAATTTAATTTAAATATTAATTTTGGCACTCTTTTGGTGAGGATGTTTCTCTGACTCTGCTTGTGTATCTAGTATTTAGAAATGCTCGATATTTGAAGTAAAATAAACGAATTTGAATGTAAAGTTGTGCTTAATTCATCCAATCGTTAAGGGAGTTCATGAGCGTCTATTTGAATGATGTTTTCTTTGTTAATCTTTGGAGTTATGTGCTCTCTTTAACAATCGCACAATAATATTATCATTTAATATGTGAAAAGCTTTATTCAGCAAAGGAAAAAACCGTATAGAAATCCTTTTTTTTGACACATTCAACATTTGTTTACAAAAAAAAGTTTTACAACCACAAACATTGAAATTAATCATGATCTTAAATTAATCAATATGTGAAATACATGAATTGCACATACTAATCAACCATATTATTATTGCGTAAACATTCCTTCTAAGTTAAAAACATTAAAATCTTGCAAGTGAATAAATTTCAAATTTCCAGGAAATATTGGCCGTTAAATAATTCAAGCGATCAAAATAAAATCATAAAATTAATTAACGTCCATCTAACCCAACAACGTCTGCAACTAGCTGATTGTTCAATCGTCCGATAGCTATTATCTGGGTAATAACTTTGACACTTGACGGGACCTTCTATGGAAATTACATCAAACTGTCAAAATTATTCTACTGATAAAGTTATCTGAGCGTTGGACAATCAGCCCTGCGTCAAATGGCCTGCCAGCCAGTAGTTGCAGATTGTGCTGTCACGCGTAATGAGGTCTGCGCTCTTTTGTGTCGAAACTCTTTGAAGTCACTGACTGTTTCGCTTTCAATGTTTTTATTGAAATATCAAAGAAATTTGATATTATTTTGGTAATTTTTTAAGGAATATCTCTGTTCTTTTCCGTCTGCTGTCTTTTCATGGAAATAATATTTGAGCGCCATTCTGGTCATGTCGCTTCGTTTTATTACAACATAATGAATCAGTATCATGTCAAATACTGTTGTCATATAAGTAGCGTACATAAAAATTTAACTCAAAAGTGAAAATGGTCTTAACTTCCCTTCGTAAACTTTCAATTAGTTATATAAATTCGATGTTAGAACGGAGTTTTATGGTCGAAATAAAAAAAGGCATGAATTTCATCAGTTTATTTTGTAGTTGCAGTTTAGTTTATAAAGCTTATGGATACTAGTTTATTTACTTGTTTCATTGGAGAATATATATATATATGTCGCGAATACATCATGCTACCGGTTGACTTTGCTACTCTATTATATTCCCTTCAACATTCTCAGTAAGTAAACATTTTTGTAAGTTGCTCTTAAGCTTACATACACATGAAATGTTAATTTATAAAATATACCAAAATTAAGAAAAGTATATTGAAAGAGAAACAATTATATTTTGGACATAATTCTTTGCATTACAAGTATTTTACAGCAAATAGAATATATCTAGTTGAGGCCCTATTTATAATGGGACGGAGAGGCATTGATGGCGCAAAGAGAGAGTGTCTAGTTCTACGTTTAGGGACGTTCAAATTTTTATTTTTTGCAGGGCAGTTGAATTGGTTTGTGCACACTTTAGCTAAGAGACTTGCATGGGCATCCTTCTATGTTTTGAGGGGGATATGGAAAGTTTCTTTATGCGATAATTTACAATGGTCGAACATATAATTAACATGAAAATTGAATATTGTTATAGGCATGAAACCATAAAAACACACAGTAGGCGCGGCAGAGTCGCAGCACTGGACAGGCGTTTCAACTGACTCCGCACGGAGATGAGTACGCCCTTGTGGGGCTGAGTTTGTACTTCGAGCTTATTATAAAACAATAAAACTGTTCGGCTTTTTTATGAGAACAAAGTTGAGTTTATTTAGTGATGAGTTGAGAAGACTAGGTACTATACACAGAATAGTCTATTTACTAAAAAAGAAAGAAAGAAAGAAAGTTAATTCTTTAAACTTTGCACTTCCTTCAAATAGTCAACACAAAGATCTAAACACCTTATAAAATTAAAATAAATGAAATGGATCTCCTGCGAGCACTCGTACCATGCTGTGTTCATTTGGGCTGTACAAATGTTAAAGCTACATTTCTATTGAGCTCGGCATAGATCAATAATGTTTGTTGAATATGGCTAATCTTACAAAAAAACATTTGCATTCCATTAATGAATAAACAAAAAAAGAAAGACGAAAAACTCTTTAAAGAAAACATATTATTAAACCCATAAAAACCGATTAAATATGGATATGTTTTCAAGACAATCTTCCCAAACTAGTTGCACGCTGTAATAGCACAGCGTAGACACACTTCACACAGCTAGCTATACATATTATATGCACATATGCTTGCATAAAATATTTTAACTGTTTTACCTTTCCGTTAAATAAACAATTTATAATGCTCGGTTCCTACATAAGCCGTTATAATTTTGCAATTTTCGTGTCCTATAGATACAACAAAGAATTATTAATAGTACTTATATAGTGAATTGTTCTGGTGAACATCTCGATGATTAAGCAATTAGAATAGTTATTTTATTAAAAAGGTAACCGACAGATACTGTGCTAAAAAAACAATGAGTTAAAATAAAGTCATTATAGTGAAAACCAACCCAAAAATCCCGTACGATCTACTCCGTATGTGTAGGTAGCTATATCAAGTTTTAAAATATTTTTAGAACAACGTTTGTGTTATTTTCCTTACACGATTTTGCAATCTTATAAGTTGCAAATATCTGATCCTTTCCGTGGGAAATCTAACTGTTTCTACAGAAATATCTCTGAAGAATGAATGTCTTGAAATTACCAAACTTTGCATATTCGTTGAAGTATTTTCAAAGGGGTCTGATATTTTCGTTCCAAAATATTGCTCTGTATTTAAACTTTATGTTATACTTTACGAAATAAGGTTTGATAGAGTGGTAGAGGGAGATCGGAACATGAACGTGTTTTTAACATCCAATATCTAATAATGCTCTATACAAGTTTGTGTATGTTCATTCCACACTTCTTATTATTATAAAATTTAAACAAAAAAGGGACCGTGAAGTCCTTTTCATTAATAAATACTGAGGTTTATATGTTGGATAGAATGTGGAACTGCCTGATTTTTGTACTTTGTGGAAGTTTCTTCATTGTCCCTAATTTTTCTATTTTCCATAAAAAAGCAATAACTAAGTCAATACGCTACAAGAGATACTCGGTGAAATGTTTACCGATAAAGTAACGTAATCCAATCCACTGACATTATATATTAATAATAATAATAGTAATAATATTTCTTTATTTCAGGTTTAAATATCCCATATTTTTACAATTAAAACACAAATTATTATAAAAATATATGTCGGTTCTGGGGTGTTCTTACTGTTATCACCGACGAGTTCGTGGCCCTCGTGGGTATACGTGAAAATAATAGTCCGACTTGATTAAAGCGAATCACTTTAATAGCTCTAGTTATCGATCTAGTTAATCTATTAAAACAAAGTATAATGTCGATTCTACAACTTTATTTGCCACACCCTCACTGTTCAAGAGAAGCTCTCGAATGTCTCATTACACCGAAAAACTCATTGACCTGATAGTCTGCAACCACGCCACGCCATATGATTGCTGCGTTAAAGACTGCCCTAGGTGACCGATATGGAACGTCAAAAATGCTTCAAACAGGTCACTTTAGCGTCGGCTGCCAAGTGAGTGAACCGGCGGCCACCATGTTGGCGCGCATGGATGGCGAGCGCCGCTGTCGCTCAATATGGAAACTGGGATACCACCTTCATAGCGCATTCTCGCTCCGATCGCCACTCGGTACGGACGTTCCAAGACCACTCCGATTGATCGGTCCTTTCCCGATAGTCAGTGGCGCTCAGTTTACTGACGTCACAGTATTGGATGTAGGTTCCGTGATAAGGGTTTTCTGATTTTTCTTACTCCCTCCGAGTAGAATATTTCCCCGTACCACCAAACGTATTATAGAATGGCCCGAGCCTTACGCGTAGACGCCGACTCTCACGATCCTGCTCTCACTCGTCCCGATGGCACTACCGCCTTCTAAGACGAAGAGAAAGCCGAATGCTTCGCTAACAACATTGCCTCACAATGCTCGCCCAGCACTCAACCCGCGGATCCCTCCCATATCCAGGCGGTGGAGGACGAACCCCCATCACCGCCGACCCCGTCACAGTGTCTAATGAAGAAATCTCTCTTCTCATTAGAAGTCAAAAATCTCCTCGCCAAAATTATTTAATATTTCCAACCATGCACTTACGCACCTGTCTGAACAGGTGCTTACCTTGTTAGCTGTTATATTCAATGCCTGCTTCGACCTTAACTACTTTCCAAAAGCTTGGGAAGAAGCGACAGTCATAGGCATTCCCAAGTCGATTAAACCTCTGGATATCCCGGCTAATCACAGACCCATCCGCCTCCTCAAGGCCATGCTTCTCGAGAGAGTCATACTGTCTCGAATGCGCAACCATCTGTTTTCAACGGATGGCGATCCCCTCATTATTCCCCATCAGTTCGGCTTTCGCGCTAAGCACTCCTGCCCTCAGCAAGTCCATCGTATCGTCGAGTACATACTCGACGGCTTCTATCACGTAATAAAACGGTCGCAGTTTTCTTTGACGTAGCCAAGGCTTTCGATAAAGTCTGGCACAGTGGCCTCATTTATAAACTCTATAAAATAGGCTTACCGGATCACCTAGTCAGGATAATCGTCGTTTCTCAAAGACCGTACGTTTCGTTTTAGACTTTCCGCCCCTCGTCCCATAAAAGCTCAGACCTCGCCCCTTTGTTGTACACCGTGTACACTAATGATATCCTCATCCCACCAAAAAGCGTCGAACTCGCCCTCTTTGCCGACGAAACCGCTCTTTACACCAAAGGCTGCTGTGTCCTACACCTCATAACCAGACTCCAAAAGGCCGTTCACGCCCTAGGTGTATGGTTTCAAAAAATGGCGTATCGATGTGAATCCAGACAAGAGTTCTGCGGTTTACTTCGACTTCAAACGCCGTCGCATCGCCGACAATCTCCACGTTCGAATGTTAGGTATTCCCATCCCCTGGAAGCGCAGTGCTAAATACTAAGGCGTCACCTTAGACCAGACGCTTTGTTTCAAGCCACACGTTGATAGAGTAATAAAACTCGCCCGTCTTTACTCAGGCCGAAATAGTATGTTAGGTAGACACAGCAAAATGTCCTTTCGCAACAAACGAACGCTCTTTATCTTTATCTCATATCTTATCGTAACAAACGAACGACCCGTCATGACTTATGCCTCGCCAATCTTTGCCCACGCCAAACCCTCCCTCCTGCAAACTGCAGGTGGTTCAAATTCTCTTCTGCCACAGGACCACAAACGCACCCTGGTATGAAACGCGGACCTGCACCTACAGTGCAACAGCACCTCAAAACACTCTCGGAAGCGTTCTTCAAACGCTCCGAAACCCACCCCAATCCCTTGATTCGAAGTTGGCTGTGAGGCAAAAGATTGCCATAGTAATCAGGGGATTTTTTTAGTGGCTCTGGTAGGTTCGGAGCGAGTCCCCCATAACTTCGATACGCGCGGGGATATGCGTAAGAGCAATTTTTTAGATCCTCCTGCCCTCCCCTTGGAGAAGAACTTTATAGCATTACCTCGGATATAAACCGGTAAAATATTTTCCGGGATATTTTAATATTTGGATATTAACATTTCGGTTTGGATTACGTTATACATGAGACCGTATGATTCGGCATACTGTACGCAAATATAAATTAATTTTCTGAAACCTCTGCTTGATGGACTCCGCAGCACTAGGTCGTAGATTATTTAGATTATTGACTAGAACCTCGTTAACGCAGCACAGCCCTGATGCTACAGAGTCCCTCCATCAACTCGTTGACATACAGGTTGAACGAGACCGGCGCCGTCATCCCGCCCTGCTTAACGCCACATGCGAGTTTGCAAGGATTACATCACGAATTCGCCCACTTTACTACATTTTTTAGAGTTCGTACCAGTACTTCAAAAGACTAACCATATTTTCGGATACATTAGTGGTTCTTCTAAAACAACACTTCTAAGATAGAGACACTTAAGAGACAAAAAACGTCCAAAAATCAACTGTAATTCTACGAGGCTTGCCGGAACGTGTTCTCATATTGTCGCGGTGGTTTCATTCGGTCCGAACGGATTTATTGAAGAACTCTTGTTTGAAGAAGAGATATATTTAATTTTTTTATAAACTGCATTCTACTTTGTTATAAGTGAGCACGAAAAGAGCTAGTGCATTTTTACAATTAAAGTTTGCAGTCCATACTAAGTCTTAGACAAAAATGAACCCGACACGTCTAGAACCGATAACATCGGAGTGGTTCGCGCGCTTTTCGATCTCAGTGCCTCGGCTCGATTGCGGTATCTGATAAAAAAACAACCAATGAGTTTTTACAAAAGCTATAAAAACTCGTCAGTAGGTTATCTATTAATGTATTAAACCCACACGAATATAAATTGTTGAAAGTGATGGGTACACAGGAATTATACGACACAATTTGTCCATACAGTGGCTGATTTTAAATTATGTGCATGGTAAGACCTGTGTCCTTTAGATACCTTAATATGCCATTCATTGCACATGCTTGTAAAGTAACCTCAAATATGTTTCAAGTTTAAAATATCGTTCAAGTCGAGGCACTTATGTCGGAAGTCCCGCGGAAGTCCCGCGTGTAGCGTCGTGTACCCGACGAACTCAAAGTACATTCAGACTAAATTTTTAAAAGGCAATATGGAACTTTATTCCTATTGCAATTTCATTTTAAAGTAAATTATTCATTTTTTTTAAATGGTCCCGGTAGCCGCCAAATTTACCAACAAGTGACAGACGGGATTCGACGGTGTTCCGCTAAGTATATTAACTCGCTGGCTAGGTAGCTAGGGATCCTTGAAACACATTTGTGGACTAAATATCTGTAATGGTAGTATTTATCCTTGATCAACAAATATTTCAAGCTATACAACCCCTTTAAAAACCCTACAAGAAGGTGTTGGAATAATTATCTTATTTATGGCTGAATCAGCTTTATAATTAATCGGTTTGCAAATAAAGGTTTATTTTTATGTAATAAAAACTATGAAAGATGTGAAGTGGCCGAGCTGGTGCTCGGTCGTCGGCTTTGTAGCTTTGATCGTGTCGCAACATGCTTGCAAATGCAATTTTCAACGTTATTCTGATGGGAAAAAGTTTTTTTTGGCGGCCCTGTATTTTTCACATAATTTTGTTTCAATTTCATTTAGAAACAGTGATTTTTTGCGTGATAATATTAACTTTACTTTTGTTTGAAAATAAAAAATATATATTACTTAAGTATTTAAGTGATGATGTATGTGATAATTCATATTTATATGTAGAAATTTTTTTTTTCTTTTGTTTTAGTTTTCAAAAGTAAAATTAGTTATAATGTCTTACAAAATATGTAATTGTTTAAGATTTTCTGATTCAGAAGTACATTTTTTAGCTTACTTCCCAATTATTTCTTAAATTATCTAGTTTTTATACAATCACAGAACTTCTAATATAAAGATTGAAATGCTATACGAGCTGGTAGCGTGTACTAAGGTTATGGCCAAATATTCTATTGCTTGGACTTGAAAACGAAGTAAGCATTATTAAGACACCGCAATGGCCATTTCAGGAAGCGACATATACCCCTAGCGCCCAAGTATCGCAAGGCGCCCGAGGATGTATGTAATAATTGGTATATGTGTGAGTATTGTTCTTGACTTGCGGTTTTCAACGCTGTGCCACGGTAACAGTGTTCACCCGTAGAGCCCGTACACTTATAAACGACAACAAACCATTGCAACAAACTGACATATTTGAAGTTACATAGTTTCTTTCCCCACTGGCCAACCAGGCGCAGACAGAAGTTCCACCCGGTTCTGGTTGGCGTGCTAAAAAGTCGAACAAAGTTTTCGACAGTTTAATTTTGGTTCGTGTCACCAAAGAGTGGAATGACCTGCGTGTGTTTGTCCAGGCGGACTTGTTCCTGGAGTTCCACAGTAGAGTGAATAGGCAACTTTTGCACAGGCGCGTACCATAGGTGCTATAGAAGACAAGCACCTGCCAATTAACAACATTTAAAAAAAACAAGTGTCAAGGATAAAAATACATATTATTTATTAGATACAGGGTGTAACATAGAGTAAGCATAATACTTAAGGGTCAGTAAGTATACCATTGTTAGACAATAATATACAAGAATTGGAATTATAGGAGCTGGTTAAGACTTCCACAATTATAAAAAATATTATTTCACTTTTTTACTCAACATCTTTGACAGCCCTAAGTGATTTTCATATCTACCTATGCATGAGGCGAGCGCAGCCGTCATAATTTACCTACCTATTGAGTAGCACGTGATGCGATGCGACTGGACACGATTTTAGTTACTTTAATGGTTTCAAATAATTAAAAAGAACTCGTATTTTTTTATTTATTTTCCGAAGGTTTCCGAATCTGACGGCGTCCGCAGCGACGAATCGTGTCAGAACTACCCGTAGGAGGCGCTCAGTCATCTCTTCGAGTGATTGAATACAGCAATGGTTACAGATAAACTGTAAGTGTACTGCTCTTAAAACTCTCCAGTATCAGTAATTGTCTTTTTTACTCTAAAACCTTCACTAAACAATCCGTGTTACATTACTTGGAAGTAAGGCAAAGTGTGAAGGCTGCGAAAACCCGCGTGCTCCGCTCCGTAACGACTCCTCATTTACCTGATTACTTCACAAGAAGGTGTCTCATTCATCTTTACTTCGCCCGCCTTTCAGAGGTTATGTTTGTGTACTGACGCAATCAACGCGTGCTGGATGTTTGCCCTTTACAATGTAACTAGAGTTTAACTGCAAGCAATCGGTCGTTATACAGTCTGTGATTTGGTATTTGATCACATATGTTACGTATGACGGCCTGTTTGGTGTGGAGGTAAGTAGCCTTGCCTTCCATGCCGGAGGTCCCAGGTTCGAATCCCGGTAGAGGCAGATATTTTATTATATCTGCTCTTTGTCACGATTGTGTGTGTATGTTTATTTAACTTTATTTCTTATATTTAAAAAAAATATCTATGTGTGTTTATATATTTCTTAAGTTTAGTTATCTAGTATCCATAACACGCGGAATTTATCATTTGCATAAATCTAATAATTAGATAAAAAATAAAAATCAACCATGATATCCATTATGTAATAAGTTAACCCAAAATTTCTGAAAAATGTCAGGTCAGCTAACGCGGGCTTATAAAATTCAATTAGAAATATGTAGGTCGCCGGGCCGAAAACTATTCCATTTGCATAATTCTTGTTCTATACCCGTCGCCGAACAAGGAACGTTTTGTCGACCAAGTATTTCACATTGTAATTCCAATGTGAAATACTTTCATTATCACAATTACCACCAAGTAATTCATCAAACCTATTACTGCACAGTCCAGTGTGGAAAATTTGATGAATTTTATTAATTTTGACCAAATGATAATTAAATCTTGGAGGAGCGGCCTGCGTCGCGTGTAGGTCAACGGTAACTACCTACATAGTTATTATATACAACTACTACATGGACCCCATAGCAAAACACCATCTCCAATTGTCAAATGGTGCTATTTTGGTGCTATTTGGGTGCTATTTGGGTGCTATTTGGGTGCTACTTGGGTGCTATTCGGTGCAGTGTGAATGAATTCTCGACTGAAATTAAGAAGCAAAAGGAAAACCTTTCTTTACTTTTTTATATAATATTCGTTATTCTGCGTTATTTTACGAATAAGGGTGCATTTCCGAAAACCTCTTGTCTGGTTTCAAGTCACTGCAGCGGGTGGAGCGAGTGCAAGCTTATCGACGCGCTGGTGCTCGCTGCTACCACATTTACTGCCATAACGTGTATCTTCTAGTAAAGACTCGAATAAAATTAACTATGATTATACTAAAAGTAAAAACTAAAAGAATTCCTATTGCAGCAATGTTATTATACAGTAAGTGAATAAACGCATGAACGACAAGTTTGTAGCTTAATAAAGTTGATATTCGTGTAATAATAACATCTTGGTTATGTGTTCTTTGACTTTATGTATTGCTTCTTTTTATAAGCCCCCCTATGTATGTTGCAGTGCCTACACTACGCCTAGGCACTAGGCCTTTGTTCCATTGTGGAAACAATCAATGATTGATTGAGTATTCAGTATTGATGTTAAAAGCAACAGTCTACTGGGTCGCTTTAGTATAATTTCATTGAGGTTTAAGAGGATAAACTTAGACACTATTCTGTTAAAACCTGGGAGTAAACCTAGAGTTCCGTCACTCGGCTATTTCTGCTACATAGGTACAGGTTTCCATTGAGGAATGTTCCTTTCCGCGCTTTGTAATTGTAGTCCATATATCACTTATGTATGTATTTATTTATTAGGTCACCAACAGAGTGTACATTAAAATAAACATAGTATATAAAATAAAAACAAAATTACATTCTAAATGTCATTCTAATGACAGGTGACGTCGACATCCTTAAATTATACAACTGTAACACTTTCTATAAATAGTTGTTTATTATTATTTAAGTTTAACTAATTTATTTATTTATAACAATTTTTCATATACACAAATATAGAACGAGCAAGAGAAAACAGGGATGAGGTTATCAATATTTATTTAAAGTTATTTTAATAAAATTATTTAAATACAGAAATATACAACAATATAAAACAATCAAGAAAAACTTGTGTAACTGTACAATTATTGAAGGTACGTTGTTGTCAGTGTACAGTTATTGTTATTGAAAGGGTTTATTTAGATTTGATCACCCTAGCTACAAAATCCTTGAAGAGATTGAGACCTACTCCAAAAATGTCCACTTCAGTTTCCAGTGTATACCTGGACATAGGTTATAATTATTTGTACTGCGGCCTTCAGTCTTCTTTTAATAGATATACGGCGTAGGTAATACGTAAGTAGTTAGCAGGGTAGCAGGTAAGTACATCCGAGGGTTCGAATCCCGGCAAGGAAAAGGCCGGACTCTCGTAGTGTAAAAAGAACAACACCCTAATGTTAGTGTACTCACTTTATTTTAATTAGGTAAGAAAATTATTTTAATTTTCTTCCAGGTCCCTTCAAACCCGCTTCCATACTACAAGCCTTTCTTATTTCCGATACGCTTTCAGTTTAATACTTTAACCAGTTTACCACTAACTGAGGTTGTTCTAACTTAGAAAATTTAATAATACTTTGCCAAGCACAACTTGTGTATTACGACAGCAACTTCGCCATTCGGGATGGCACATTCTGCTATTGGCCTTTTTGTACAAAATAAGTTTAACAAGAGGTTGGGCCTCATAATAAAACCTTTGTGCATCTTGGTTTATGGACTAAGTTGGGATGCAAAATACATTATTTCGTTTTCGTGTCTCAAGTCTGATCTGAACATAAGCACATATTAAATAGTACAAAAAAATATCTAAATCAAATAGGTTAGTTTTAGTAATCAAAGCTCGTTGCAAAAAACAAATTAGAAACATATCAAATTAGAGATTAACATAATTGATATAGAGATAAATATGTCTGCACCGTATTAAAATTTTTAAGGATTTTTCTACTTTTCTTATTTCTTGATTTATACAAAATTAGAAAAACTGCACAATCTCACAACGTCACATTCATTTCTCGATAACACTCGTCTCCCGCGGATAATTTTATTGTTTTATTTTATATTCTTGCAATAAGTTACAGCTAAGTTGGTACAATAAAAATGAATCCTAAAATACAGTGCTTATCAAAATTTTACCGGTATAATATATAATAATACGATCGCATCTACTGGTCCATTGTTGTATCACCCTGAGCAGCCTAAGTCAGAGCCAGTATGAAGTCGTATGATCGACCGGTAGGTACAAATTGTATATGTTTTGAAGATGTTTTGACGTCCAGCGAGAATCAATCGCTGGTCGCTTTTCTTACGAAATACCGCAGCTGGTTTTACCTCATTACAATTCTAAGACTAGTCCATTTCTGGCCTTGTGTTGAGAGTCTTATGTGGCCCGCTAAGCTTGCAATAAACAAGCGGATAAAATTGTCCAGCGCTTTCTATATATCATTTCCACCATAGTAAGGTTGAAATAATAGGAATACAGCAATAACTCTGACTTGAAGTGAAGAAACTTTAGTACAGAATAAACTTTTTTTTAAACAAAATGAAAGCGGCGTCTTAAAATAAAAATTACATATCTAAGTGTTCGAATCTGGCCAGGAAGCTGGAAGGCTGGTTGATGTGAATGTATTGTAACTGTATAGTAGCATTATCTAACTCTCGCAACTGGAGATACTGTAGTACAGTACTTTAGAAAATTTGTAAACCCCGCTAACAATACTGAGTTCACTCGCCGTATTCTTACTCATAAGGTTTTAATATCCATACACGTAGAGTTTTTTTTATTGTTTGGTGTGGTACATTCAACGTACTGGGGGAGGCCCGGGCAGAGTGTTCGGTCTTCTGTAGGCACGTCGCTTACCAGGACACGACGACACAACAGGGGATTCGCGTGTGACACTGAGCCGCGAACATGTAGTGTTACGGTCACAGGGAAGGTGCAGCCAGCGAAGTAACGACACTGCGGCGATCCTGACTGACAAAGCCTCATCACTGTCAGTGAACGTTGACACCACGCTGCGCCTCAAGCAGACCACCTCCTGGTACTACTCCCGCTATTAAAAGTTATTCAAACATTAAATTTCATTCCCACACAGTTACTCCACGATTTACAATATCGCGAACCTCTGAATACAGTTTTAATTTCGGCACCTTACTTTAGAACTCAAATCTGCCAACTGAAAAGCAACTCTATTACAGAAGTTCCATAAGGTTCCATTTCCTTGGTAACGTTTCTCTCATTACTATTCGACTGAACAAAATTAGAGTAAATTTTACACTTAATTATTATGGAGAATGGAAATGAGTTTGTACTGAGGGTTCTGAATTCTTGATGGGAAGTATGTTCTGGGATTACGTTTCAATAAAATATTAGTTTCATTATAATGGTTTAGCCGCAGTTAATTTTGGTAAAGACTGTGTTATTAACTGCCCCATAGGTCTCGACTCATTACTGTGCCGACAGATGCTTACTATAATAATAAAGAACCAAAAAATAAAGCAAGTAACATAATAGAGAAAAGATAGAAAGCGGTCATAAAGTCTCCATGCGCGGCTCCATGCGCGGCTCCATGCGCGGCTCCATGCGCGGCTCCATGCGCGGCTCCATGCGCGGTTCCATGCGCTGCTCCATGCGCGGCTCAATGCGCGGCTCCATGTGCGGCTCCATGCGCGGCTCCATGCGCGGTTCCATGTGCGGCTCCATGCGCGGCTCCATGCGCGACTCCATGCGCGGCTCCATGCGCGGCTCCATGCGCGGCTCCATGCGCGGCTCCATGCACGGCTCCATGCGCGGCTCCACGCGCGGCTCCATGCGCGGCTCCATGCACGGCTCCATGCGCGGCTCCATGCGCGGCTCCATGCGCGGCTCCATGCGCGGCTCCATGCGCGGCTCCATGCGCGGCTCCATGCACGGCTCCATGTGCGGCTCCATGCGCGGTTCCATGCGCTGCTCCATGCGCGGCTCAATGCGCGGCTCCATGTGCGGCTCCATGCGCGGCTCCATGCGCGGTTCCATGTGCGGCTCCATGCGCGGCTCCATGCGCGACTCCATGCGCGGCTCCATGCGCGGCTCCATGCGCGGCTCCATGCACGGCTCCATGCACGGCTCCATGCGCGGCTCCATGCGCGGCTCCATGCGCGGCTCCATGCGACACAGTTAGCTGTTGCGTTATGCACCCGACACCCGTCAACTAACTGCGTTCGGCTGTCCAACATTCTACATTCGAATCATAGTTCACAGCTTGTCACCATCTTATTATTATTATATTATAAATATGTATCTCTGTCAAAGGCGGCAAAGCACTATGTACGTATGTGGTAGTAAGTACATTACAAAATGTTTCTATCAAAGAAAAAGATCGTAAAATAAAACTCTTTTAGGACAATTTATTCAAGTGCCGACCTGTAATAACTTTGAGGAACGTTTTAGAAACACGAGTATCGAAGAGGAAATGGTTGATTTCCTAAATTATTTTGCGTTATTTTAGGATTTTTATTAGTTAAGGTCAATTAACTTCAATTTTCAAGATAACTATTGTTTAAGTATATGCTTATATTTGTGACGAGCCCTAGTTTTAGTTTTCCTACAATGACTACTTAGTAATCTACAAAGTAGTTATCATATTAGAAAATAATATCAATAAATAAAAATGCCATATCCGTACACACATTGTGCATGGCGGACTCTGGTTTTTGTAGAATTCTATGTATAAAAAATATCAATTAACAACAAAATCTTTAAGTGAAACGATGAGGGCTACCTTCCATATCAAACCGAGAGGCTCTCTAATCCCGGACCAGTCCTCTGCACCAGGCTAGTACTTTCCAACAGGCGGACTGATGACTGATATATCAATGTAACAATAAAATGTAAATACCAAACCTGCTTTTACCAATAGATTATATCTTTTCTTAGGACCATGCCTTTATAAAAAGCTCAATAATACATTTTTTACTTTCCCACAAAATAATCACAATTGCACAATAACTCTTCAGAGAGGCCTACAATCTTTATCTTACGACGACACTGGGGACTTACTTGTCGCACTAAAATAGCTATTTCTCATCATATTACCTTTAATAGTGTAATTGTTACTGTACTTGCATAAAATTCTTTTTTACCTAAGTTACACTTTTGATTATAATTTATATTGTATTTCATTGTAAACTTATTTTATGTACATAGTATTTTTTTACTTTTATTTGAGATAAGTTGATTGTGATAATAATAGAGTGTTGAGTATGATAGGACATGGCTTGATTGCCTGAGACACAGGTACCTAAACCAGGTTCAGGTGCACATTGTTGTTGCGGTTACACGTAGTCTTAATTCAAACTGTCAAACATCAATTAATCAAGATGATCAATAATAGTTAATTATAAGACAGGTAAAAGAATTGTGACGAGGATGTAAATGTATTTTGTGCTGTCTAAGTTAGTGATCAAAATATAGACTTTATAGAGTAAATGTGAACCTCCGTTTAATTTAACTGCACCCATCGCTCATGCCGTTGCCCACCAGGCCCCGAGTTTCCTCGTCCTAATTGTAATTAGGATTAAGAAAAACCATTGTACTATATGTGTAAAAAATTCCATTGTTTTTATGAATAAATATTATTATTATATATCTACAACGGTCTCACCCCAGAGACAGCGTGTTGAGGACTGCAGTTCACTAAGGGTGACATACCAGGCTCCTCAGAAAATTTTGCGAAAATAATTGTTTATATGTAGAGCGCTGGCGAGTTACAATGTATTTAAAATCTCTTATTCAAAAGTTATAATATATTTGCACCAAATTTAAATTACCCTCTAAATTTTTTACCAGCATTATGAAACTATTGTGCGTCATAGAAAAATGGATCTGCGTCTCGAACATTTTTCGTGCAATGATTTTTTACGACTTCATGTCCAACGTGAAACCTGATGAATCGCTTAATTAGCTTTAAATGACGATTATGAACAAGGCGTCTTCTCAAGCAACTGTGTGTCGCTGGTTTAACGAGCTTAAGTGCGTTCAGTTAAATTTGAAGAATGAAAGAAAGAAAGAAAGAAATATATTTATTTTAAAAAAAATTCGAAATTACAAATAATATTCACACATTATAAGACAAATTTATAAAAAATTCTACACAGTAATTCGACAATAAATAAAATGGGAACTCGACTCAGCAAAATGTCGAGGATTCCGTTAAATCCCCGACGCTGGTTGTCGAGGCTGAATCCCATAGATGTTCTGGGAGAGGGAAAAATGCACTTGGATAGTTCCACAATAACATAATTTTTTTACGTAAACATGAAACAAAGAAGAATATATTTATTATTGTAAGTTACTTTACAGAATTAGGAGCAATTTTATATATATTTATACGTATATGTGGCACGGTAAAAATAGAAAAAAAAAAATTATTAAAATAAAATAAGAAGGAAATGATCTTTCTTTGACTGCTGTTATGGAAAAAAATGGAAAAAAGTGAAAAATTTATTTCAACAAAACCGGCAATCACATACAAAGAGCTTCCATAAACATAGGCTGCACAATATGCAGATTGGATCGGAAAGTGTTCATGACATTCTACACAACCATCTTTACGTAAAAAGGATTGTTTCAGTCTGTTTCCCACAACCACACCGATATTCCGATGATGATTCCCACAAACAACACACATTGCAGGTGCGCGTGGAATGGTGCCATGATATGATTGATAAATTCAAAGCAGGTTCTTCCCGCCGTGTTTGATGATTCCCACAAACACACACACAAAGTAGGTGCGCGTGGAATGGTGCCATGATATGATTGATAAATTCAAAGCAGGTTCTTCCCGCCGTGTTTGATGATTCCCACAAACACACACACAAAGCAGGTTCTTCCCGCCGTGTTCACGATATCAAAACACGAATTTTTAATTTATGTTCCAGTCAACAGTTCAGCTGTTTCAAAACGAACCGACGCCAACGAGAGGGAAACGATCAAGAAGCGCTGGAAAAATTATTGATTGCCAGTATTTTACTTCTTAACGGGGTGTTTATTATCAGTTCCCTTAAGAAACCAAAGTACCATCATTGTAGAGTGGTACACCACCAAATGCTCGCCAGAAGTTTTTGCTGCTGCGAGCAACAAGCGGCCGAACACCGCACTCCGAGGGCTTTTGCTCTCCATGACAACGCGCCCACGCACTCCGCGATCAAAGCAAGGACTGCCTCAACACCACACCAATAAAACTCTGGTGATTCGTCTTACAGCGGATGTGGCACTGCGCTCATTGCGTTCAAGAAGGCCGTTGAGGAAATACCCGTCAAACACTGGAAAATGTGCTTTTGAAAATGGTTCAGACGCATGAAACTTTGTATAGCTGATGGAGAGTTATTTGAAAAGATATTAAGTACGATTCTTAAAAAAACAATTAGCTATCGACGATGTCCGTTTATGTAAGTTTATTTTACATTGTTTTAAACACAGTAATAATAATTTGTTTTATAATAAATTGATTAAATAAAAAAAATGTAAGAAAAAATAATAACCTACAGAACATTTTTTTTTTCTCAATAATCTTGAGTGTCCTACTTATGTACTTTTTTATATTTTTTTCCTGACGTTAAGTAGATTTATAAACGCAGTAAGTTAAATAAGGTCCCTGCTTCATATACTGGTATATAGATATTTGTTTAAAAATAACAGGCGCTTACATTGTGTCGTAATAATTTACAACACATGACTGTTTTTTTAATTAAATAACTTGGCTTTCATAACTTACTACGAAATATTACTCAAAACAATTTCGTATTGTTTTATATCTCGAAGATTATACCATTCGCAATTTCAAGATAATAATCACTTCACTCTCGTTATCAAGAAAATTTTGAATTTCGAATAAGCATCCGTTGTAGCTGGAATAGGTGTGTATTCAACTGTCCTTTGAAAACAATCAGATTGTAATTTTCTTGTTGAATCAACCTAAAGTAGATCTAATGAAACGTGTTATTTTCGTTGAGAGAGCGCCGAACTCTCTCGAATCGATGTGGCGGCTGTGTTTACATAAAGTTTTGATTGAAATTTGTTGTTACGTAACATTTATTATCAATCAAGAGAACCATAGACGAGAAATATAAATCTGACGCTGTAATAAGTTATTTTATTTGAAGTGAATATGTTTTTACCTTTTCTAGTCTTACTGGACGTAGACGTAAGTAATATTGGGATATGGATAATTTTTACTGATGTTAATTAAATGCCAAAATTATACAACAATAAAAAAAATTATAATAAAGCGCAAAAATCCTATGTAAGTAAAAATAGTTTTCATCGTCCAAAACACTAAGACTATGAAAAAGAATATAATTTCATAGTTTTTCAATTATTGAATTAAACAGCCAGGCGCCGCCGTGCAGGGTGCAGACATTCAATCTTTTCTGCTTTAGTTTATATACTTAAACTATAAACAATAAATATATTTCTAAATACTATTTTTTTTATTATTTAAATACGGATATATAGGGTGTCCAGAAAGAGAAGGATAATCCTTCACCTGCGGATAGGTCTATTTATTTCCTACCTCAAAAATAAACCAAATTTCTGGTTAAAGTCTCACATTTTGAGGTGTCGGTATGAGTAGATTTTTTTTGAAAAAAAATCTTTGCTGTTTAATGCGGCATGCAATTTAATGACAAATGACGACATTTCTAGTTAGGGCAAATGGCAGGCATTTTGAATATTTATTATAAAGTACCAAATTAATAAACTGATAATTTGTATCCATACTGTATTTATTTCATTCTTATACGATCATATTCTTACATTTAAATGAAATAAGTACATTCCAAAAAATCGACCTTCCTGAATTTGTGCTATCATTAAAAAAAGTTTCAATGTAATGTTAAATAATTATACCATTTTGGAATACTCAATAACCAAGCAAAGAGGGCCGGTCAGATATGACCTGTCAACTGATTGATAGCCAGAAGACGCGTCTTAGTTAACAAATATATAATTAAAAAATAGATTTTTTACTGACTTTAAAGCAATTAAAACTGTGATAAGACAGTCTAAGGAAAAAAAGAAAATCGTTTTTAAATATTTACGAGAAATATTTTTTTTTTAATGCAGCCAATCTATTGTTGTAAATTTTATAGAAAGCAACCTAATGAAGGACCGAAACTAAAAATTACATTAAGCAAAGCTCATATTAAAATAAAAATTCTATAATGCCAGTAAATACATACTTATGATTATTATCAAATATTAAAGCTGAACGTAGCTATTAGATATGAGATGCGGGTTCTGTCATTCACACACATCAATCAGACCTCAACGTCAGATGTGATTGATATGTATTCATTTTCTTAATTTCTTGCAGTCTACCGTGTGTTCTTGCGTCGTTGTGTACTGTGCGATCGTTTGTGTTTCCTTATCTTTGTGACCTTTTTATGTTTATATTCTAATTGAAAATAATGTAAAAGGAAGAAAAGGAATAAAAGATTATTGTTGGTATTGCATTGTTGGCCGTCTCACAGTAGGATGTAGCTCATGTTATGACAATGGTGTGGTACCTTGGTTGGGCTAGATTTCAGAGTAATATTGCTGCACCTGCAAAATTTTTAGACCATGCTGTAGTTAGGGAGGATTACGAATAAACAAAGTTAACATTAGAAATATTGTTTCAATTAAACCCTTGACAAATGCAAAAAATATCTTCAGAGGCTGATTTTAAATGATGTAGGTAAGTTATAATGTAAAGTCAACCATTTGCTTGTTGTTAATATATTGACAAACTGTAAAGGAACCCATCGAGGAAATGAATAGGTATTGAATAATACGACCACTTCTGTGAAGATCTCTAGTTCTGCACCATGCAGGATCTCTAATATTTCATGTCATGATATTGACGGAGGTCTCAAAACTAGGCGAAGAAAACAATTATGTAAGTTACTCTAGTAACAAATTATGAAAAATAACTAATTTAGTAAGATATCATTTGCCACAACATTGAAATGAAATGAAATGAAATATTTATTTCTCAACATTGACAATTACTTGTTCTTATTGACGTCAAATAAAACATGATTCTACCACCAGTTCGAAAAAACCTTCGTGAAGACAAGAAACTTAATTAAAGAAATTTAATTAAATATACACTATGTGATATGATTATGTTAAAAGGGTGTTTTCAGCTTAATTTGCCTGGTTTTTATGTTAATACTTTACGCAAGGATTTTTGTTTTTTTTTTGCAAGCAATTTGTTCATCTTTTTCTTAAACTTGTTGATATCCTGATATATTTGCGACTATTCGACTGCGACATATGTTATTTTTGTAAGTCATTGACGCCTGACATTTACGCTTTGAGGTTATTTATTTTATGAATTAGTTTTATTTCTGCATCGAATTTTAAAATATTAAGAATAGATTTGGATATTTAATACAATAAACAACTGTTTAAAGCACTAACGAATTCAAGACGGGATCAATGAAATAATTTAAGTGACAGGTTTTTGAATGTACGGAGGTGACCGACCTTCTTTTTAAGGTTCTTGGCACGATCAGCTTAGTACATTTTTTTAACACCCCAGGCTACCAAATGTAGCTGTTAGAAAAAGAACGAAAAGTTTTTTTTTGAAACATTTGATTTTTACGGGTTTCTTCAACATTTTAGGAAATAATTTGGCATTGTGTTTAATGACTTAAAAAACCACGAGTACTTTAAAAAAAATGGGACCTAAAATGTCGTCATTTGTCAAAATGGCATGCATTAAATAAAAAACAAATTTTTCAAAAAAATCTAGAAATATCGAAATTTAAAAATTATGAGACTTACCACAAGTTTTTTTGTTTTTGAGGTAGGAAATGAACAGACCTATCCGCAGATGAAGGATTATACTTCACTTTCGGACACCCTGTATGTTCTTCAATTCAATTTCCTCGGAAACATAATGCGTTCTTGTTGGCGTACATAGTTTATATAATTAATGAATTGTCTAGTCTTGCATTACATCTCGTGTTAGGTGCCAATACAGTAACAAACACAGACGCTACACATCTAACTCGGGGATAAGTACTGCGTTACTCTACTCCACACTTAGGGAACTCGACTAGAAGGAATGCGTTAAACAATGTAACCTACAAAACGGCGTCGTTCAGCTCCTTGTTCATCAGTAAGTAACTAATGCACAAACAATTTATTAATATTTTTTAGTAAATTCCGCGAAAACCGGAATTGTATCGTGGCACGGTTTGGTCACAAATCACTCTTTTCTATTATTTTCTGAAGCCAGGTTATTTTTAATAGAAGTAAACATAGAATAAATAGCTCTTTGCGCATTCACTTACAACAGAATATAATTTAGTATTAAACATATCGATTCCTCTCCGATGTAACCAGCGGCACCAATACCTTGCGACGCATTTCTCAGATTATCCGATGAGGCGACCGGTCTATAAAGACACGCACTGTAACGAAGAACTTGAAAACGGGGGCTTTGTATGAAATCCACTGCTGTTGCATTACACTTTCATATATTTTTTGGACTTTCTGCCAAGTTTAAGTGTTTTTTTATTACTTTATTTTTATTTCTCAGGAAAACTTACAACTAGGATTTATTGTGAATACATTTTTGCATATGCGGTAGCCTAATAATGTTTTCACTTATTTTTAATATTTTTATATTATATAATTCAATTATTTTCACAATCACATAAATAAAAAGAAAAGAAACAGTCACAGAAACCAATCGTATAAAAAAATTATTAATAATAACAAGATATCAACACAGAAATCTCCTACAAGAGTTGTGTGGTTGTAAGATTTGTTTTTAAATGTTTAATCTATTTGTCAAAAAACAATCTACCCATCGCCGCTCTAACACTCAAGATACTGGTACAAAATATATCGAAATTGTTTAATTTGCGATTTGCTTTGTTCACCTAATTGCGAGACCGTGTAATGAATGAGTTCTGTCTATACGTGGGTATTGTGGGGTAAGTCACTTTCAAGAGTGTTATCATTGCGAATGCAGTTTAATTTGAAGATATTATTATGTTATTTTGTAATAGGGTGGATTGAAAAGTTCGCAGCCTAAAAAAGATAGCGTTGTCACAGCGTTGTCATTATAAAACTATCCTCATATGAAACCTAGACTCTTGTCAGTCTCTGTGCAATTTTTCTTTGAGATACATGCGTAATTATTTATTTCATTGAACATTAAGTGGGAGTAAATTTCATTAATTTTGAAAAGTGATAGTTTAGAGTACCGTGCCGTGATCAAATATCTCCACAAGAAACACCTAACTCCAAAGTAGATTCATGAAGATATGGTGGCTACTTTAGGGACATCTGCTCCGTCGTATACAATGATAAAAAAGTGGACAGCTGAATTTAAACGTGGACGAGAGAGCATCAATGATGACCCCCACTCTGGACGGCCTTCGACTTCAGCTCCGACTTCGGAAAACATCGAAAAAATATGAGATCTCATCATGGGAGACAGAAGATTGAAGGTATCTGAAATAGCTGAAGCTCTAGGAATTTGAGATCACAAAACGTGATCTTTAACAAATTAGGGTCCCACAAGGTGTATGCAACATGGGTTCCGTTGCTCCTTTCAGTTGAACAGAAAACAAAACTCGGCTCACGATTTCTAGAGACTGTTTAGAGCTATTTCAAGCTGATCCAAACGAATTTTTGGGAAGGTTTGGACGAAACATGGGTTCATCACGATACTCCTGAATCCAAACAACAATCCAAACAATGCAAGAGACCCGGATCTCCAACCCCCAAGAAAGCCAAGGTGTGTTTTTCAGTAAACAAGGTAATGGCAGCAGTTTTCTGGGATTCTAAGGGTGTCATCTTGGTTGATTACTTAAAAAGAGGTCAAACTATAAATTCTGCATACTACTGCACACTATTACGTCGTTTACGCGAATAAAATAAAGTCTAAAAGACCAGGATTGTTGACCAAGAAAGTTTTGTTTCATCAGGACAATGCTCGTGTTCACACATCTGTAGAATCGATGGCTCAAATTGTGAATTGTGGTTTCGAATTGCTTCCTTATCCCCCTTATTCACTTGGCTTGGCACCTTCTGACTTCCACCTTTTTTCAAAAGTAAAAATACACTTAGGTGGAATGAAATTTTCTACCAATGAGGAGGTCGTAGATGCCTTTTTTGAGGACCTCGACGAGACCTTCTATTTAAATGGGATCAAGGCTTTGGAGAACTGCTGGACTATGTGCTGTGACGTGCTCGTATTTCATGAGTTCAAAGAGCAATTCTTGGCTTAATTAGACTTTTAACTATTAAATGAACGTATTGAAACTTACCTTTAATACAAGGGACACCATTCCAACAGTGTCGCTATACAGTAACTAAGTTGTACGAGGGTATGAAGAGTTTAACTGATGGCGGACAATAAAACACGTATTTAGTTTGCCTTGCCCGAAAGTATCCCGTCATAGAAATGTGCACATAAATATTGCAAAAGAAAAACTTAACTGGTCTTCTTGGGCTAAAATATGTTTTAAATGTCTGATTGAGGTAAAAATTAATATTTCCTCCATATTTACGGCCATGTTTTGGTCTCTGAAATGTTATACTTTAGAGTATAGCTTTTTTAGAGTGTCTTAGAGTGTCCCCGATTGCGTTATATATAGGTGACAACGTTATAAAAATTATTTCGATAAAAAAATAGCAATAGACAAGCGGTGACGAATACAAAATTTTTAATTCCTATTCTCGACGACTCCTGTCCTGCTCCGTGCACCAGACGGTGTTCGGGTTCAAAGCCAAGGAACAACTCCGACGTAGTTTATACCTACAAGGTTTTTAATGATCCATACTATAACGAATCGCTAACTAAAAAAAACGCACTTTAACACGAGGCAAGTCTGACATGTACTCAATAGAAAGCAAATATGTTTCTTTAGGTACAGGTAGGTGAACTGCCACAACCATGCTAAATCAACAATATCCCAAACAAAACAATTGATACCGTCATCCGCAAACCGCAACTTAGAATTCAAGCTGGAGCTAGAATTCGAAGACCACTCAGCGATACAAACACAACCTTTGTTTGCCGCAGTCTGAGCTGCTCCATAGTCTATGCCGATCACGTTCTAAGATAAGGTGTAAGCCCACAGCCGAGGAAAACTAAAATAATTTTACGAAACATGGGAACTTCAACTCTATTCAAAAACAAGAAAGTTGTTTTTGAAGTTGTGTTTCAGTCTATGCGGTGTTATTAAAGTATGCGGCTTATTTTTGTAGACTGTGATAAAAACAGATCAATACTTAATCAGTTTTTACGAGTTCAATAATCTGCTTTCTTTAATAAACTGATGTTCGTTCTTCTTTGTTTGTTTACTTTGTGTGTGAGTAATTGTTTGTATGAAAAGTTTTTTATGAGTCCTTATAGAATTTCATTAGATTCTTCTTATGATATATTGTGATGGTTTACCTGGATACAGTTTGACTTGGGCTGGTTTTCCAATGCTCAGATAACTTGTATCTGTGTAATAATTTTGAGAATTGGTCATGATATCAACTTGTCTTGACAACTGTCAACATTAATCTATTGATTAAAGTTATCTGAGCATTGAACAATCAGCCCCTACAGTTACGATTACACTACTATTTGTATTTTTTATTAAAAGTTATAGGGCAAGTAGAAGTTTGCTTATAGGTACATAAAGATAATTTAGAATTTCAATTAGTTGGCTCTGATACATATACTCGTATGGTTATACAAACTTACGCTTTTCTCTTTTTTCATTTTTGGAATCCGATGGAATTTCTTTTTAATATTAAGTGTGCTACGATCCTCGAATCAATGTGTAGAAAGTAGGTACAGAATCAGACTATACACTATTAATATTTTATTGCTAAAACACCAATACAGAACCTCGTCAAAAATAAAATACGCATCTTCTGACGTACCAAGTAAAAGTACACTTTTTTGCTGGTTTCGTTTGTTGTGTCTCAAAGCAGCATGTTGTCTGTTAAAGGTCGGTTTATAATAATATGTAATGGGAAACGAGTTCACTTCAAATAAAAAAGAGTAATGGGTTAAATACCGCAGTTTTCGTAATTCGAAAACACCATCGGCAATGCTTCATACTAGAACAAGCCAACTACAGCAACAGGTCCATTCTTTAATGACTCTAAGCTATACTTAAGTACGAATGCCATAACATACACCTCTTAGTGAGAAGTCGGGAAAGTTGCCTATTAAGTGCTGCCATTCAGCGACGCCTACTGAGTGTCTGCGAGCGCGGTGCGGACTTTTTAAAAGTTAGTCCTTTAGGCTGGTACCTATGTTATCATTATACAATATTATGATAAGTGTTATTAGACTGTTGTAGGAATATTTATAGGTCCTATGTTAAATATTGTATACTAGATTTATTTATATCTGAATGGTATTCCTGATTATAAATACTGTTTTACTGGAGGTAGTGGGCACATCTATAGCTTATTTTATGTACATTTTAATTCGGTGTTTTAAAACCATACTTCTGTTAATAATTACTTTAATTAATTAGCGTCTTCTAATCTTCTTTGTCAGCCTTGGACCTTGCTTCTATAAATATTTCTCAAGATGAAGTATTTAAACTTTGAAACACGTCATTATCAATAAGGGCCGCGAGCCCGACGTTATACATCCTATGTTTACGCGCGTTTTGTTCTACCACCCGCGCAAAGCCCATTGATACAGCGGGTGCCGTTGTTACCGCTCGGGGAATGGGCACATGGGCTCCAACCACGATTCTAGATGGTTTCTTTGGAAGGTTTCAAGTCCTTAAAAAGTCACAAAACAGGCATTGTTTTACAAAATCTTTGAGTGAAGTATGAGTTCCCATATTAAGGATACAAGCATTTATAACCTCAATTCAAAAGGGTGGGCTAGCCCAGTTATTCTTTACATTTTTAAATGTCCAAAAAATTAACTTTGAGAAATCACTCTTGGAGTCGTGGTTTCTAACAACAGGCCGCAGGCGTGCTGGTATCTGCGTAGATGTTAGCTGTGCGATGGATATTTAACTTTATTATATTAGAGTACTGGGGGGGACCCAGAATAAATCCATATGTAAATATCACCATGACCCGAGAACAAACAATGTGTTCATTACAAATTACACAAATGAATATGAATATGAGACAGGGCACTACGCCACTCAATCGTCGATTAAATTACAGACTTAGTATGTTGTGCCACGATGTGGGGCTTGTAATGAATGCGCAAAAAACCATGTAAATGAATACAAAGCCATCCTATCTTAAGTCCACCCATAAGCCTAAACTTGTAGCTGCCTTCACAGAAATCAATTAAGTAAAATTGATTGCCTAATTATTTAACCAGTTGATAATCATCTTTCGTAGTCAATTTAGCTAGGGTATTCATATTACACAAGTATTTAAAAATCTGTGTGCGTTTTTAGCTAAGCTCTACGTTATAAAAACTGGTCTGCCTTTCACAACCTTTCATTGGACAACGCGCTTTTTGATTCCGTAGTTTCATATGGCGTATCTAGTTACGGACGAACGTTTAAAACATATTTAGGTATTGTTTATAACTTACAGCTCAGAATATTAATAATAATTCTATTACAAGCATATTTTACAAAATATTCGAAATATCAAAAGATCTACATGCATGAAAAAGTTAAGTTCAGTATACAAGATTCTTCAATCTTTATTAATTTCAAAGATTATTCAATCTGCAAGAACATTTTTTTTAAACAATTTCAATATGAAGTAAGTCACCCTGTATATGCTGTATACGCGCAGTGTTGCTCAGAAAAGGCTGATTCTGCTTGACTACGCCCGCAACAAACTTGTATGGCGAACGTACGTTGCGTCTCTTGTTCGAAGATTACATTCTTTGCCTACCCTCGTTTTACCTACCCCTAAAAAATATCAAAATTAATCTCTAATTTAGATCCAATCTGTCCTAATAAAATATATTTGTGTTTTTTGTGTTAACGAATGTAACACTGTGTACCGAATGTAAATATTTTGTGTTAACGAATGTAACACTGTGTAACGAATGTAAATATTTTGTGTTAACGAATGTAACACTGTGTAACGAATGTAACACTGTGTAACGAATTTAACACTGTGTAACGAATGTAAATATTTTGGGACTATTGTTTACTTTAAAGATGTAAACTTCAACTTTTATACGATACTCCATACATGCTGTTAATATATAGCCTACAAACTTATTTGTCTTTAGTGTATTCTATAAAATTTTTGTCGATTATGCAATAAATAATCAAATTATGTGATTTAATTTTAATAGATTCAATGATGTAATAATGTAATAGCAATATATTTAACTCCATAGATAGGAATCATTGGTTATGAAATAAGATATTAAAATCCGTATAAATTTCAAAAAGTCTGCCCTTAGCAATTAAAATAAAACTTGTTGCAGATCGAGTTCCCCCACTAACCCGTCGCTGATTTCGTCATGCCTACATCAACAAATACCCGACCGGCAGACTCAATATATTTTCGTTCATTATTGATACAAACTCCCCCCGCAGTTACCGTGAGATAAACCACGCGCCGTGATGACAGCCAGTCAGCGGGATACGTGGGGAAATCACATGCCCTCGTGACAAATAGAACTCCGATTGAGACGAATTGATATCATTCTATTACGAGAATTTTTTCGAATTTTCTTCGCGACAGGGCTGGCTGATTTTCAGTTATATATTTCCAGATTTTTATTTCTGCTTACTGCATTCAGTGAGTTCAAGAAAATGATTAAGGAAACGCTGTGCCAAAAAGCTTACAATAATAAGATCAAAGATTATTCTGGTGACAAAAAGGCGTGGGATTGAATCCCCACAGGCTATTTCTGTTTCTGTTTGTGAAAAATTAAACATACAATGTGAACAGCTTGGCTGCGGCATTTCATTAGCACGTACAATTAGCTGTCGTGTGTGTGTTTCTTTCATGTCGTCGTCAAATTGTATACCTTCAACCCCAAGGATTTTATAAAAGAGTGCCGAGCGGTTTTCCCGCCGGGTTTTATTCCTCTCAGTCTATCTTTAATACCTTTCAAAAGCCAGCGTTAAGTTGTATTGACGTAATCTCGATGAAATGTAAATTTGTCTATGACCAAGTAAAATATTTTTATTTTTAGGATATGAAGAATTGTAGTATGTAAATAAGCAGACACAGTACATAGTAACGAAGTAGTGGAAACCTGCAGGCTACATTGCCATTTGATGTTTTGTTTAGAGCACAAATTGATACTATAATGTTTGTCAAAAGTAGATTAGGTATGGGTTTCATTAGCTTATAAATATCTGAATGAAAATAATCAAAGGAATAAATCTAAATCAAATACGTCGCTATTTTGAAAGGCGCGTAGAGAATGAAGTGAGTGTTGTAGTAGGCCGAACATGTTTCGTTCAAACCAAAAACATTTCTTGCGCAAACTTTAACTTCCAATCGATGTTTTTGTTAATGCTAGTAAGACTCAAGAGCAATTACCGTACACACCACGAACTCATGAAACCAACTAGCCCTGGACAAACCGTCGGCAGATTCAAATACATTGGATAAAATCTGTAATGTTCTTTATACCGCCGTTTGTCATTTCAAAAAGCTTTTGGGTGGTTTTAGATTTCAATTTTCCACGTAAATTAGTGTTATTACTGGGGTTTTAAGAATTTTATGTTTCAGTGGTTCATGAAAGGTTTTTAATAATGTTTGGTTAGGTGCTTACTGGGGCAAAGTAACAGTAATTATTATCTAAATATTCAGAGCGAATGCTTCATAAACGCCTAGTGCTGTAGCTAAAATATCTTAACCTGAATTAAAATACACTGATATATTATTAAAATAAAAAATTTGTAGATAAAACCCCTCTACAAACCAACAGTAAGTATAGCTCATGTTGTGATGTGGATGAGTATTGGACTCTCTGTCACTTAATGACTAGTAACGTAAGTCAGGTATATGAACAGTTAAAAGAAGGCCTCAAATAATAACATAAAAACAATACCTCTAAGAACCTCCTGTGAATTTAACAAAGTATCCTTGTTGACAGTCGCATGAATCTTATTAAATAATATTAGGTCTTTACCTATGAAATTGCCGTTTTTCACGAAATAAATGAAGCGTAATTTTTTATATATTTTTTATTTCTATTAATCAAAATAATCACCCATGCAATCAATGCATCTTTGCCAACGCATTGGTAGCTTATTGATGCCTTTCTTGAAGAAATCAGCTGGACGGGAGGCAACAAATTCTTCAAAGGCATTTTGTACTGCCTCTCGGGTATTGAATTTTTTTCCGCCAAGAAGTTCTCCAAATTCTGGAAAAGTAGAAGTCTGTAGGCGCAAGGTCTGGTGAGTACGGCGCATGACGGAGAACTTCCAACCCCAACTCTTGTAGCTTGGAGACCGTCTGCTGTGCAGTATGAGGTCGCGCGTTGTCGTGCAGGAGCAGTGGAGCCGAACGATTGACCAAAGCTGGTTGGAGACTTGCGAGCTTCTCCATCA
Source organism: Marasmarcha lunaedactyla (assembly GCA_923062675.1). NCBI lineage: Eukaryota > Metazoa > Arthropoda > Insecta > Lepidoptera > Pterophoridae > Marasmarcha > Marasmarcha lunaedactyla. Next base: position 774,406 of record OV281358.1, read on the forward strand.
TTGTGTTCAGTTCTTCACAGTACACATCTGCAGTAATGCTTGTCCCGTTTGGCAAGAAGCTGTGACGAATTACACCCGCGTTAGACCACCAAACAGTGACCATCACTTTTCTAGGGGTAAGTTTTCGTTTAGGGCATTGTTTGGGTGCTGAACCAGGGTCCAACCAACTTGCTGAGCGCTTACGATTGTCAAACAGGATCCATTTCTCGTCACAAGTAACAATGCGGTTCAGAATTCCTTCATTTGTATGCCTGCTGAGCAGTGCAAGGCACGTCTCCACGCGTACTTCGCGCTGGCGGTCATTGAGTTCGTGGGGTACCCATTTGTCAAGCTTTCTTACCTTGCCAATTTGACGCAAATGGACCAATATTGTTTTGATGCTAACGTCGAAAGCTGCTGCTAATTCAGCCGTGGATTGAGTTCAACCAGCTTCCTCAATTGCCTTTAATTCATCATTGTCGAAAGTTTTCGGACGACCACGGAGTTTATTTTTCAGGTCAAAATTTCCAGAACGGAAGCGGGTAAACCAATAACGGGTGGTGCGTTCGTTTGTAGTGTTCGCTCCGTAAACGTCGTTGATGTTGCGTGCCGCTTGTGCCGCTTTGCTGCCACGACGGTACTCATACTCCATATTTACTCGAATTTTTAACTTATCCATGATGATGAAAAATTTTCGAATGCGTTGAAAACAAAACACTAACTATTAAACAAATGACGATTTCAGAAAAAGAATTCCATGTTTGTCAAATAAAATTAATTTGAAATTAGAATTATCAGTCAAAAAAAAATATTTTCATTTGAAATGGCCAGTACGGCAAAACGGCAGTTTCATAGGTAAAGACCTATTATTAGTTACATTTTCGCTTTATACAAAAAGGTCTGCATTGTACCCGTGACTGGACTAGAAACAGCTCAGCTCAGCTCGTACTGAGGACGAACACGTGCCATCTTCTGTTAATTCAGTTGTCACAATGAAATGCATATAAATGTGTTCATAGATAAGATTTCTCTTTTGAAAGTTGGACTTATCAAAACTTAATTACATTTAAAACGGCAGTAAGTCTAAAAAAATATTTTCTTCATGGTTCCCCCCCTCATAGCGTGGGTCTACTTACAAACACTAGCATTTTCCCAACTACACCAACTACAACATCACACTTATACAACCTCTTATTAACGTCATGTTCATTTCCGATGCTCACAAAACTTTTATGTTCCAATTAAAGCTGTACTGCTTACATTTAACCCTCCCCTCCCCACTGAAATAGACGGCAGTGCATCGTCTGGGCTATGCGCGGTTCTGCTTCAAACCTAAGAAAGTGGTCTTAAGGAACCGATAGCCTACGCCAGTAAGTAAACTCAAGGAGCAGAATCGCGCTATCACTCGTATGAGCTGGAGGCGTTGGCAGTTTTGCGAGTTTTGCTACACTTTCATCATACATTTGGTGTGTAATGCATAACTAATTGTAATGCCCTTAAGTTGATTCAAATCAAAAAGGGATTGTTAACATGTATAACCAGCTGTTGGGTGTATTTCAGGACTTGGATATCGAGTGAGAGTATCATAAGAGGTCTGCACTATCCCATGCAGAGTATTTGTGTCAAAAAGCCAGTAACATTTGTATGTGTTATACATATGTTACTGGCGTTTTGTAGGCTGCGTGACTGGGCACCAGCAGCCGCGGGCGACACAACCGGAGGTTTTGTTACAGAAACTAAACAATGGCAAAGAAGCTTCCATTTTCTTTGCTAAGTACCGAAAGCTACAGACTGAGCTTATAAGATTACTCCGTGATGCGGGCGTACGTATCCGAGTTGATGATAACTAATTTTCAAACATTTTTGAATCTCAAAACGACGATTTTTAAGAAAGTCCATCCAGCACTGTATTAACGGCGGAGAAGCGTAGTGGGTAATAGTAGCCATCTCTCATATACTGGAAGGCCCAGGTTCGGGTCCTGGCCGTGGCATTCATTTGTGTGAAGAACGTAGATGTTTGTTCTCGGACTATGGTTGTATGTATGTTTCCGGGTTCCCTCGAGTTCGCTGCACATCCATAACGCAAGCTTCGCTTAGTTTTCGAGCCATGCGGTTAGTGCGATTGTCTGGAGATATATATTTTATAATTTGTTATATTATTATTGCTTGTTTTTCATACAACTAAAGAATGTTTCATACTACGGTCACTGCTCTAACATTATGATATACTGCGCTCACTGAGCACTAAAATTCAATTATTATATGTAAAATCTATATATAAAGAGATTTGCTGGTGTGGGTGAAAAGTTATTCATTTAGTTTTGTTATAGTTAATCTCTAAGTTATGTTCTTTTAAACATTTCATAGTTTTATCAAAAATGTTTGTAAGTTTTATATTTAGATTTGTATTCTATATATTCAGAAGAGTACGGAAACGTCGTCCGCAAACAAAATGCAGTGTTCTTTTATTACTTTAAGCAGGTCGTTTATAACCTAGAATAACAGACATCCGAGCACACTGCCTCGGGGTATAGAGGAGCTTACTTTTCTTGACTCCGATTTAACTTTTTTACTTTCATTTTTTTCCCATTGTATATGTCTATTTCTACGAACTGAACTCTATTTTCTAAGTAAGAAACAAACCAATCGTGCGCTGAAACTCGTGAACACATAACCCACCATAAAATTAAAGTGAATTTGGGTTCATAAGATAGTAACTGCCTGATGGGCCAGTGAGTTTATGCAACATATCATTATTTAGTTCTTTTATAATGAGGAATCCGTTTTATATAAGACATGGTAACCTTTAAATAGGAATGGTGATTTTAAATGATGTACTGATGATCGTTTTTCTGAAAAAAACGATTTTTTTTATAGCTTCTTGGAAAGAAAGACAAAACTGTAATTTTTTTTTAGGCCTAAAGACCATCTACCTCCAGTGTCACCCTTTTACCTTTTAACCTGTATATATACTGTATATATACAGGGTGTCTCAGAAATGACACGTAATGGTGACACTGGTGGTAGATGGACTTAAGGCCTATCAGATAACACCAACATGCTTCCAGTAAAAGTTTTCTGGTTTTCGAGATATTGCCACTTTTGTGATTTTTTATGAAATTTTCACTTTTTGGTCCTTTTTTGCCTACAGCTGCAATAAATATCTTTTAACTCAGGGTTTTTTTTTACCAAAACTATCGTTATTAGTTAGTTGAGACAACCTCGTGATACTGTTGACGGAAACTAGCACACTACGCTAAGAAAAAGTAATTGCTTGCAAAGAAAAATTGCTTGTTTAATGACCTTTTCAACATAGCATCACAATAGCCATTTTTTTAAAACCAAATCTTAGAAAATTTTTGTTTTCATGAAAGGCGTGCTACTTGGAAAATAGTGCAACTGCATCATAATGCTTAATGACAGGTCCAGGTGTCTTTTGTGGCAAAATTACTAATAAATGAAATTGCAGAAGCACATAACTATATTTTTCTCTCTTTTATTGTTTTTTGAAGGTACCTATTAGAAGTGGAGTACTTGTTTTCAGTGAATGGTAGGTTGTAACTTAAAACGTTAATTTTACTATTATTATTTTAACCTCCGACGCAAAAACGACGGGGTGTTATAAGTTTGATGTGTCTACGTGTGTGTGCGTGTGTGTTAGTGTGTTTGTGTCGAATGGATGAAACGATTTTGAGTTTATTTTTTCTTGGAAAGGTGAATTCATGAAAGATGAATTAGTGGGGACTGTTTTCAGCTATGTTTGATGAAAATCAGTCCAAGATGGCCGCCGCCACAAAATGGCGGATTACATATTTTTCAGAACTCCGTCAATATTGGTACCAAATGAAAGGTCTTGACTAGTGAAATACTGTGATAAATTTCAAATCCAAGATGGTTGCCAGCACAAATTTAGGGGTTTTTCAAATTTTTTATTTAATCTTGTTACAAACGATTTTCAAAGTGTCTGCCTACGACTCTTACACATAATCTACATCTGTTCAAAAATTGTGTTTTTGAATATCTCAACGTAAAATTTGATATTTCACTCGCTGCATGATTTATTCGCTGTCGCAGCTCATCAGAGGACCAAAACAGGTCCTAGTCGGCCAATCCATCTGCTTGAAAATTCCTGATCAAGATGCCCCCGTACTGCACGAGCGTAGTGTGCAGGAATGCTGCTCATTTGTATTCATACCTATCTCACATTTTGGTAGCTAGGAACTTCAGTCATATTTTGATGTTGAATTGGGTAAAAGTTACATCAACAAAAAAAAACATTGAAAAATAGTAACTAAATATAAAGCTATTTAACATCATATAAATTCTATTATTTTTTCTTTTATTTATTCTATTATTATTCATTTCTATTACCATCAAGTAAGCTTCAACTGCAAAAAAAGCATAATAATTTTACAATTTTGTGAATCAATAACATCTACGGTTAATTAGATACGCGTGCACGAATCGCGTGCTGGTGGATTTTTTTTTTTTGGTTCCCCTCCACGGGAAGGGCAGGAGGATATAAAAAATGCTCTGACGCATACTCCGCGCGCGTGATCGGAGTTATGTGGGACTCGTCCCGACGCCTACCAGAACCATACCCACTAAAAAACCCCCTGTCGGCTCGTGCATTTTTGCCACTCAGCCTTCATCTGAGCGACGGCCAATCGGAGAAAGAGGCCGGGCTAGCGGGGCCCTTAAGGGGTCACCCGCTGGGATTTACATAGCACTGAAGGTGCTCAAAATGAAAAGTAAATAATTAAAAATATTAAAAATTGAAAAGTAAAATTGCATTAATTCGGATTTACGTTAGAATTAGAATTTGCGGCCTGAAGGGCCAAGAGATCTATAGTTAATTGCGTCGGTTCGCCAGTGTGCGCGTTTCTCGGTCTAGCGACTTTGTTTATCGAATTTAACACAGGAGCAGTATATGTGACTGAATCTCGAATAAGATGATTGGGATGGGATTCAGCGCGTTTGAAGAACGATTCTGAGAGTGTTTGAAGTGCTGTTGCACTGTAGGTAGTTCAAGATCTCCGTGCGCACGTACAAGGTGCATTTGTGGCCCTGCGGCAGAAGAGATTTTGAACCACCTGCAGTTTATACAGGACGGAGGGTTTGGCGTGGGCAAAGACTGGCGAAGCATATGACATGACGGGTCTAACGCAGACCTTATAAAGCGAACGTTTATTTCTAAAAGGCATTTTACTTTTTCTTCCTATCATACTACATAGGCGGCTTAAGTAAAAACGCGCGAGTTTCGTTACTCTGTCGACGTGTGGCTTGAAAGAAAGCGTCTGATCTAAGGTGACGCCTAAGTATTTGATACTGCGCTTCCAGGGGATGGGAATACCTAACATTCGAATGTGGGGATCGTTGAGGCGATTACGACGTTTGTGGTCGAATTGAATAGCAGAATTCTTTTCTGGGTTGACATCGATACGCCATTTTTGAAAACCAAACACCGAGGGCGTTTACGGCCTTTTGAAGTCTGGTGATGTTATACGGGATCGCTTGACTTTTAGTGTAAAGGGCGGTATCGTTTGCAAAGAGGGCGAGTTCGACGCCTTTCGGCGGGATGGGGATGTCGTTAGTGTACACAGTGTACAGCAGAGGGGCGAGGACTGAGCCTTGCGGGACTCCAGCCTTTATGGGACGAGGCGCGGAGAGCGTGCCTTCATATTTGAATCGAAAAGTACGGCCTTTAAGAAACGACGCTATTAATCTGACTAGGCGAGCCGGTAAGCCTATTTTATAGAGTTTAAAAACGAGACCGCTGTGCCAGACTTTGTCGAAATCCTTCGAGTATGTACTCGACGATTCGATGGACTTGCTGAGGGCAGGAGTGCTTAGCGCGAAAGCCGAACTGGTGGGGAATAATGAGAGGGTCGCCATCCGTTGGAAACAGATGGTTCCGCATTCGAGAGAGTATGACTCTTTCAAGAAGTTTAGACATTGCCTTGAGGAGGCTGATGGGTCTGTGGTTAGCCGGGATATTAAAAGGTTTAATCGACTTGGGAATGCCTATGACTGTCGCTTCTTTCCAGGCTTTTGGAAAGTAGCTATGGTCAAAGCAGGCATTGAAGATAATAGCTAACAAGGTAAGCACCTGCTGGGGCAGGTGCTTAATTCCGTGGTTAGAAATTCCATCCGCACCCGGAGCCTTTTCGGACTTTTGATTTCTAATGAGAAGCAAGATTACATCATTAGAGACTGTGACGGGGTCGTCGGTGATGGGGACAGATTCTCTGCGGAGAACTTCGTCCTCCACCGCCTGGATGTGGGAGGGATCCGCGGGTTGCGTGCTGGGCGAACATTGTGCCGCTATGCTGTCGGCGAAGCATTCGGTTTTCTCTTCGACTTCAAAGGCAATAGTGCCGTCGGGACGAGTGAGAGGAGGAACGTGAGAGGCGGTGTCTACGCGTAAGGCTCGGGCCATTCGATAATACGCTTGGTGGGACGGCGAGATGTTCTCCATGAGATCGTTAAACTGAGTGTCACGGAGTTCCACGAGGCGAGACCTAACTTTACGTTGAAGCTGATTCGCAGCTGTTCTGTATGCTGGCGTGGGATATTTCTTGGCTCTCCGGAGAGCCGCGTTCTTAGCTTTAATGAGATTGCTAACGGCTAGGGAAAGCGCGGGTTTGCTTTGCTTAGCAACCTTTTCGTTGTCGCTGATGGCTGAGTTAATAGCATCAGTTAGAGAGTTGACTAATGAATCTATTTTAACCGGGCTATCTAATTGGTCGGGCGAAATCGCGAGCGGAGAGTTCGGGGCCTCTAAGGCTGAAACTAACGTATTTTTAAAGTCTTTCCAGTTGGTAAAGGTCTTAGGAGATGTGACGTTAACGTTAGGCCTACCTAGCACGAGGGAGACGGGGCGATGGTCGGAGCCTAGGTCATCGAGCGGTTCGATAGACCTTAGATCATGATTGATTCGCTTGATAATTGCAAAGTCGAGGATGTCAGGAGAGTAGGTCGGGTTGTTGGGATAGTGAGTGGGAGTGATGGGGGATATGACGTCTAAGTCAAGTGAGTTAGTGATGTCGAGGAGAGCGATACCGCTGGTGTTGGTCGATAGGCACGTCCAGTCAGTATGTTTGGAGTTAAAGTCTCCGAACATAATGACTGAAGGGCCGAGGGCGAGAATGGCCTCAAAGTCGCTGCAGATTGGTCTGGAGCCACATGGTATGTAGATTGAAGCTATGATGATGGTCGGATGACCAGTCATAGCCAATCTACACACAGTGGCTTCCATGTTGAGGAGAGGAGGGGTAGGGAGAGGACAGCAATGGAAGCCTCTTTTGTAATATATAGCGGTGCCGCCGAAACCGTCGGAGTTGGGCCTATCGTTGCGAGTAAACGCGTACTTAGGAATAGTGTATCCCCTGGAGCGGTTAGGAGTAAGCCATGTCTCCTGGAGAAGCAATAAGTCAGGTTCTTTGTTCTGAAGGAACAGTTTGATCTCGGGAAGGTTAGTGCTAAGGCTACGAGCGTTAAAAGATACTAGGGATAAGCCCTTGGGTTTAGTACAACTGGGCGCGGGATTCGCGGGTCTAGACATTATAATTTATTTATTTACGAATTTATACAAAAATAAAAAAATTAAAATTTATAACGAACTTAGAAGCGAGTGATGCTCGGCTAACGCAAATAAACGCTCTTGAGGAGAGCGGGCGGCTCGCAGTTTGCGTGCGAGGACGGAAATTTCGTTAATGTCGACGTTTTGAATTACGTTGAACACGGTCTTCATGTCCTCAGCCAACGACGACTGAGGTGCAGATGACGGAGCGGGACGCGGCCCTACGGAAGCTACGGGAGCTGGGATAGGTCGGGAAGGTGCAGGCGGGACGGCAGGACACTGCCTCCAAGACAGAGCCTGAGTAGGCGTCGGCTGAGCGGGCTTTGCTTCCGGGGGACCCCGGTTGCGCAGCGGCGGGAAGTTAGCGGGAGTAAGTGACGGCGCCGGTTTAGGCGCGACCCTCTTGGCGGTGGCGCGCGGAGCGCGCGGGCAACCCCTGTAGTTAGCGGTGTGGCCGGACTGGCCACAAAGCACACAGGCAGGGGGGGAAGTGGATTCAGGAGTGCGAGTGCACTCCTTCGTTATATGGGGATCCAGGCACTTAACGCACCTGGGGGGAGCTGAGCAGTTAGCCGCTGCGTGGCCATAGAGCTGGCAGCGGTGGCACTGCCCAGGGTGACCACGGGGGTTGGGACGCTCGACGGAGATATATGAGAGTCCGCAAATTGTGCGAGCCTCTCTAAAGATCTCCTTCGAGTTGGGAGTGTTGGACAGGATTACTATAGCTAAAGGAAAACGCCTACCGCGGTTGGAGTGCATCTTGTGCACTGCTTCGGCCGGGAAACCCTGGGACTTAAGGTCCTCGAGGATTTCTTCGTTCGCGAGCTCGAACGGGACGCCCCGTAGTACTGCGCGGATCTTACGTTCCTCCGGGAGGGCGTAGGTGTGATAAGCGATTTGTTTTAATGAAAGTAACCTGGTGAACGCGCGAAAGTCGTCGATGGTCGCGACCTGGATTTAATTGTATCGCCTGCGTTGGTTGCTTTTAGGTAATTGATTTTTTGATGGGACCGACGGAGACGCGGTTACTTCGAGCGATTTTAATGGCATGGGGGCTGGTGTAGAAGACACCGGGGAAGGCTCGGGTATTGATGATACCGAAGCTTTCTTTGAGCGCTTCTTGGAGCGCTTGGCGACTAGTTGGAACGCGATCTCAGGAGAGCCGGTTAAGGTGACGGCATCTGAAGACGTATCAGACGCGGGTTCGGAGTCGCTCCCGGGAGCGGTACGCTTGCGACGCGACGTGTGAGAGGATGCGACCGATTCGCATTCCATCTCGGACGAGGCGGGAGACGAGGGAGAGCTGTAGACCTGAGGGGTCTGGACGTTAGAGGCCTGAGGACCCGGGGTTGAGGCCTGAGGGGCCGGGGACGCGATAGTTGCCTGTAAGGCCTGCGTTAGTACGTCATCTGGGATGGGGATGTCGGACGCAGCGAGCGCCTGGGCGAACGACCTAAGAATGTTAACAACGCTTTGGTCCATTGGAGGGCTTGGTACTACAATATATGATATATAAATATATAAAATGCCTAGGTTCCCTAGCAAACCTAGCACCTAAACCTCCCTACTTGCGGTAGGGGGGCTGGGGACGACGCGAAGTTCGGACAGCACTGTACCGTCACCCTGGGAAAGGCCCAAGTGCAATGGGATCGGGTCAGCCGGTTTCTCCTTGGCCTGAAGGGCCTTGGAAGCGCACCGGGGCAACGCTATCAGGCTTAGTTGTCACCGTTAAGTATCCACCTGATCAAACGTGAGTCTACTACGGAGTGTGTTGCCAATAAATTGACAACAAAAACCGGATGTAGACCTGACGAAGTTGGGTTGCACTAAAAGTGCGGGATTGACTACGTTACGACCGGCTGGAGCCGGCCGCAGAGCGAGTCTCTGACTACGTACAGGCGCCAAGCGTCAAGTACGCAGCCAGAAAAACAGCCCGAGTCTTGCGAACCGCTATCGAATTTAATCGACCGTGGTAAGCTCAACCCTGTTGTTGCTGCACTCACCGAGGTGAGATTTCTAATGCGAGGGGTGCACAGAGTGTGGGATTGACTACATTACGACCGGCCGGGGCCGGCCGCAGAGCGAGTCTCTGACTACGTACAGGCGCCAAGCGTCAAGTACGCAGCCAGAAAAACAGCCCGAGCCTCGCGAACCACTATCGAATTTAATCGACCGCGGTAAGCTCAGCTCTGTTGTTGCTGCGAGACCGACTTAGTTGCAGCCGATCGAAACCGGCCGCAGCGTAAGCCCTGCAGAGGCTATCTCAATTCGTCGAGGATGAATCGAGATTTGTACGAATCCGGCGTATGAGTTTTGCTACGACTCAACAGCTGGAGCGAACGCGTCCGAGCGGGGCCGGACGCAGAACGGATCTGAGAGAGGCGTTTGAGTATTGCTACGAGAGAAGTCGTGAGACAACAATCGTGACTCGGCAGCCGGGAGCGACCTTCAACACGTCCGAACGGGTCCGGACGCAGATCGGGTCTGTGCTGGAGGATTCGTAAAACAATTGAAACGAACAAAGTAAGCTTTGTGAACGGAACGCGGCGGGACTCACCGCAACGTGCGCAAGGTGCAACAAAGCGCATTCAGCGCGTTCTTGCATGTTCACTTTTATAACATTCGTATCTTCATTATTAATACAATTTTTATCTTTGCCTCAGCATTTATTGACCTAAAAGCATCGTACTTTAAACGGCTACCCAACCCGTCTTAACGTCCAATTTAAATGAAAGCCCAACATAACAAAAAAATCTTTCCCCACAGTTGGACCCAGTAGAAGAGCGTTATAAATCACGCTACGTGAATCGATCCTGCCCCATACATCAACTGACAACTACGGGAGCGGGCGAAGGAAGATCCTCGGCCGTTTTGTTCTATGGTTTTACAAAGAGATGCCCGCACTCCTCAGTGGTTTTTATTTAAATAAATTGAATTTATTCCAAGACGTTGGTTTATACACACGCAAATATATTTGAGATACGTATTTCCTACAAGTATTGTATCGAATGGCAGACACTTGCAGATATCGGGCAACAATAGCGTCCGTGTTCGTTGAAATATTAGGTTTTACACGGCACATTGACTTGAATAAGAAAATTGTTACATTTTAAAGAGTAGGAACAGTATTTAATATAAAAAATATGTCTAGTGTAATTCACAAATGTTTTATTTATATCGTATATTCCACATCACCCCGAATCTTAAAATCTGAATTAGTTTAAGTGTAAAGCGAGCGTCAATACCCACGGAACATCTTGTAAGATATTCCTTTTGAAGTTATGAAAATTCTCGTCATGTTGCCGCTGACGCAGCGGGGTTGTCTGCGGACGTCAAAAGTGATTGCTGTTTACGTATTGCTATGTAAGTTTTGTTAAGGTCCTGAATGTACAGAGGGTGTGTTGTGTATATATAACGAGCTCACGGCGTTTTGATAAGGACTCAGTGTTTCATGCTTTTCGTATCATATGAGCCCTCATATAATAAATTTGTATGTAAACGCCTTTACATTACTTGCGTTTACGCCTTCTTTATGTTGTAGCAGACCTAGGGAAGACAGTGCAGGATGCTTGCTCGATGCAGTGATACACTACCTTAGATGAAGTGTGTAGGTGAGCGCCGCACCCATTACTTGCGTTAACGCCTTCTCTATGTTGTAGCAGACCTAGGGAAGACAGTGCAGGATGCCTGCTCGATGCAGTGATACACTACATTAGATGAAGTGTGTAGGTGAGCGCCGCACCCATTACTTGCGTTAACGCCTTCTCTATGTTGTAGCAGACCTAGGGAAGACAGTGCAGGATGCCTGCTCGATGCAGTGATACACTACCTTAGATGAAGTGTGTAGATGAGCGCCGCACCCATTACTTGCGTTTACGCCTTCTCTATGTTGTAGCAGACCTAGGGAAGACAGTGCAGGATGCCTGCTCGATGCAGTGATACACTACCTTAGATGAAGTGTGTAGATGAGCGCCGCACCCATTACTTGCGTTTACGCCTTCTCTATGTTGTAGCAGACCTAGGGAAGACAGTGCAGGATGCCTGCTCGATGCAGTGATACACTACCTTAGATGAAGTGTGTAGATGAGCGCCGCACCCATTACTTGCGTTAACGCCTTCTCTATGTTGTAGCAGACCTAGGGAAGACAGTGCAGGATGCCTGCTCGATGCAGTGATACACTACATTAGATGAAGTGTGTAGGTGAGCGCCGCACCCATTACTTGCGTTAACGCCTTCTCTATGTTGTAGCAGACCTAGGGAAGACAGTGCAGGATGCCTGCTCGATGCAGTGATACACTACCTTAGATGAAGTGTGTAGATGAGCGCCGCACCCATTACTTGCGTTTACGCCTTCTCTATGTTGTAGCAGACCTAGGGAAGACAGTGCAGGATGCCTGCTCGATGCAGTGATACACTACCTTAGATGAAGTGTGTAGATGAGCGCCGCACCCATTACTTGCGTTTACGCCTTCTCTATGTTGTAGCAGACCTAGGGAAGACAGTGCAGGATGCCTGCTCGATGCAGTGATACACTACCTTAGATGAAGTTTGTAGGTGAGCGCCGCACCCATTACTTGCGTTTACACCTTCTTTATGTTGTAGCAGACCTAGGGAAGACAGTGCAGGATGCCTGCTCGATGCAGTGATACACTACCTTACATGAAGTGTGTAGGTGAGCGCCGCATTACTGTAGCGTAATTTATAAAGAGTAAATAATTAAAAACATATTTGTAAAATCTTGGGGAAAAGATTTTAATGTAACGCAGTATTATATAAAAATAATGTGTTACCATTTGGCAAAATAAGCTTTTATCTATCTATCTATCTATTACTTAACAGTGCTATGTTTTGTATTCAACATTGAGTTATCCATTGAAAGGATGTCTATCGATAATATACGGCACATGGCAGCTGTAGGTTTCTCTGAAGCGTCTAAAAAACAGGTCTTCTTTGCGCTCGGTTTCAGATATTTATTTCTTGATATTTATACAAATTTATTATATAAGGGCTCATATGATACCAAAAGCATGAAACACTGAGTCCTTATCAAAACGCCTATAACCTCTCTTTATGTCTATACAATGTCTGCATCTGCATATCTCTCCTCTGCTCGGAAAGTCTCCCTTACACCAAGTATCCAAACGACGAACACCGTCAAACGGCACCCGTTCACGAGTTACTGCGGGATTCAGCCATCGCCCTCCTCAACCGTATTGGAGGGAAGAGAAGTGGGCACACTAAGTATCCAACACCTGAACTTCTGAACATACACAAAGATGTTTCTTACTGTATACTTTTTGCTATATGTCACACATAAACCACGAAGTTTGAAAAATGACTTTATTAAGTTATAATTGATTTTTTTAAAGACGTTTGAAGGCTTGTGTCGCATGACACGTTTGAGTGCTTGGACATAGTACCACTAAGTATATGTTGGTATTTTTTATTATAATCCTTCGAAATGTGGTGGTATTACAAGACAAATTCCCAGTTTCCGATACCGACCTCCGTCATCACTTTGTGAAAGCTTTGTAGTATAATTGAGTATATATTATAGTTACATAGTTGCAGCTTGCTATTCACTTATTATTTTATAAGTCCTGTTTTATTTAAAATCGGCATCTTGTCTCATACACACAGGGCGCGTTTGAGGTGCGGTGGACTATTAAGGTAGTAGGTAGGAATCTTTTTTCCCAGGAGCCGTTCGCCATTTAGATTTTTTTTGAATTGTGTGTATACAAATCTACATTTTCTTCGCTAGTTTATATATGTGGATCTTGGTGTACATCTTTGACAGCTCATATTTTAGAATATTGTCAATGTACACTTTATGTTTGTAATTATGTGATCTATCGATTAATGAAGGTGTAGCCACCATTTCGAAAAAATGGTAATGGCGGAGGGTACCTGAGACACTCTGCATATAAAAAAATTCAAACCATTTAAAAAGTTGTTCGGCATATACATAATCAGTAATACTTAGTGTATTTTTTATGAATGTATGATATTTATGTCAAGATTTTAGCCTGTTTTGAACAGGTGATTGTTAATGTTCAGTCCCGCTTGATTGAAAATTATATCAAAGAGGTTGTTTGTAGATGAGGCTAGAACCAACTATGTATGAGTTTAAAAAAGGTTCAGATTAAAAGCGAGTGGTAAAAAAGTGTTTCGTTGTAAAAGTAATACAGTTATAAGAGTCTTATCAAAATACTTCACATAATAATATTTATTTTATTTAGCTTAACTAATAAATAAAAATTGTGACCTTTATTTACAGTGAGTATTAAAACAAATGCAAGAAAATATATTGGCTGCTTCGGGCGAAAACTCAATTTCCCAATATAATTATGTTTGGCACGATTGAAAACTTTCGAAATCATCTATTTTTATTTTTGTAAACAATGGAGTATATTTGTAGGTTTTTAGAACCTTAGATGTTTGTCGTTAGAATATAGATAAAGTAGAAACCGTTCTAACTAAAGTACTGTGCAAATGGAGGTCGTGAATGTTATTTATTGCTGCAGAAGTGGAAAAACAGCAGGAAATGATGCAGCTTAAAATGAGCTATTTATTAGAAAGTAGCTTTTCGACTTAGTTTTGTAGACTAGTTTTGTACCCTGGTACGAAGCTAGCGTATTAAATGGTATATAAATACAAGGTATGTCAGCTTACAGTTTGGTAAACCCGTGTCGCAAAATACCACTACAAGCAAATGTGATAGTGTTCACTTAGCTCGTTTCAAGCTGTTCCAAATTATAAGCTGTAACGATGTGTCGTACATCAAGGGCCAGCAATCCCTGAAGGCTGTAGAAGGCAGATTGACGTGTTCCTGGACTTCTAACTGGGGCCTAGATCCAGATGTAGAGCCGACAACCAGATCTAGAACCACACTATAAGAGCGACGAAATTTTGATAATAATTACCCTCTTGAAATTAAAAATTCGATGTAACATGAATATATTGAACCCCTCAAATAGATTAGTAAAGTAGTATATATTAGTAAAGTTATATCGTCCCAAATACAACATTAGTCGGATAAATTCTGATAAAATATATGAAAATTAATCTCGACTGATGAGGGTCCTGTGGACTTGGAAATAATTTTCCACCCTTTTAATGATATTGTAATCTCTTTTGATAAGGGACAATGAAAAAGTGTTAAAAAATTTGTTTTTATAATTAATGAGATTGTATTTCCGCAAATAATATGGGTAACTGGATTAATTTACAAGTTCCTGATGCTAGTAAGGAGCCGCTTGATTCAGGGTTGCTTTTCTTTTATTTATTTTTGTTGAGAATCCGAAGGGTTGTCCATATTTTAAAGCATGTAGTGATTATTCAGGGCAAACACAGTTTATTTTATCAATAGTGAATAGGTATCTCGTGGATAGACGTGTAACACTTTCGTCTTCATCGTCACTTTCCATCAGGTGAGATAGAATACAAACGTCTTATCCTTTTTCAATAAAATAAAATAAAAATTTAGCTTGTAAAGTGTAATAATAGGTCTTTACCTATGAAACTGCCGTTTTGCCGTACTGGCCATTTCAAATGAAAAATTTTTTTTTTTGACTTATAATTCTAATTTCAGATTATTTTTATTTGACAAACATGGAATTCTTTTTCTAAAATCGTCATTTGTTTAATAGTTAGTGTTTTGTTTTCAACGCATTCGAACATTTTTCGTCATCATTGATAAATAAAAAATTCGAGTAATTATGGAGTATGAGTACCGTCGTGGCAGCAAAGCGGCACAAGCGGCACGCAACATCAACGACGTTTACGGAGCGAACACTACAAACGAACGCACCACCCGTTATTGGTTTACCCGCTTCCGTTCTGGAAATTTTGACCTGAAAAATGAACCCCGTGGTCGTCCGAAAACTTTGGTCGACAATGACGAATTAAAGGCAATTGTGGAAGCTGATGAAACTCAATCCACGGCTGAATTAGCAGCAGCTTTCGACGTTAGCATCAAAACAATATTGGTCCATTTGCGTCAAATTGGCAAGGTAAAAAAGCTTGACAAATGGGTACCCACGAACTCAATGACCGCCAGCGCGAAGTACGCGTGCAGACGTGCCTTGCACTGCTCGGCAGGCATACAAATGAAGGAATTCTGAACCGCATTGTTACTTGTGACGAGAAATGGATCCTGTTTGACAATCGTAAGCGCTCAGCAAGTTGGTTGGACCCTGGTTCAGCACCCAAACAATGCCCTAAACGAAAACTTACCCCTAGAAAAGTGATGGTCACTGTTTGGTGGTCTAACGCAGGTGTAATTCATCACAGCTTCTTGCCAAACGGGACAAGCATTACTGCAGATGTGTACTGTGAAGAACTGAACACAATGATGGAGAAGCTCGCACGTCTCCAACCAGCTTTGGTCAATCGTTCGGCTCCACTGCTCCTGCACGACAACGCGCGACCTCATACTGCACAGCAGACGGTCTCCAAGCTACAAGAGTTGGGGTTGGAAGTTCTCCGTCATCCGCCGTACTCACCAGACCTTGCGCCTACAGACTTCTACTTTTTCCAGAATTTGGATAACTTCTTGGCGGGAAAAAAATTCAATACCCGAGAGGCAGTACAAAATGCCTTTGAAGAATTTGTTCCCTCCCGTCCAGCTGATTTCTTCAAGAAAGGCATCAATAAGCTACCAATGCGTTGGCAAAGATGCATTGATTGCATGGGTGATTATTTTGATTAATAGAAATAAAAAATATATAAAAAAATTACGCTTCATTTATTTCGTGAAAAACGGCAATTTCATAGGTAAAGACCTAATAAAAAGCGTCTACTAACTACGTTAAATTTAAGACCTTAAATTTCAACCTCAAGATGGTTGCGCCATCTACATACCGACGTCTTCCTCTGAGTTTGCTACAACATAAAGAATGCGACGCTAATACAGAACGTGATACCTTCTTCCACAACAGTAACCCAGCATGAAACACCACGTCCACAGTCAGTCAGGAGCAGGCTGAGCCACCGAGCGCGGATCAGGTAACTTGCTGAATTATTATGAGGAACTGGTTCAAAGGCCGAGTGACTTTTTGTTATTCCCTGCAGCGCCACATTTACCTCTGTATTACTGATGGTAAAAACATATACCATCTTGTAATATTTAATTTTATGTGTAGTCGGGGTTGTGAAAAAGAGGCCTTATATTTTATTTTCTATAGCAGGCAATTGTACGAGCTTTAGGCCATCCTACCATGATGCTAACGCACTCCTTAGCAAGTGGTGCCAAGCTCGCTTACAGGATATGAAACCCAAATTCAAATACTTTGTGAAACTCTGTTGCATATGTGTTTTATGTCAGAGCAAATCGAAAGTCGAGAGATCTGAAGATGGCCCTGGAGTGTGCAATGCAAGTGGGTGAAGTGAACTGCATACACTGTAACGTTCATGGAGCGTCATATCATGATCTCATAAACCAAGCTCCTCAAATAAAGAAAGAAAAAGAAACCGAAAAAAATCACTCTTGTGTATTGGACGCGGCGTGAACCATGCCGTCCGCAACAACAGTACACAAGAGACATAGTATAAAACAAAAAGAGAGCATTTTATTATACAAAAAACATTCGTTGTGAGTATTCGTAAAAAGAATTATAATAAAGAAAATAAAAATTAGTTTACTGGTTAACAAAGTAAACTCATAATATAAAAAGTACGGAGAACAAGACTTAATTACGGAAGCCAAATAGTTACAACCGTTTAAAATACAACTTTATTCTGAGTAATATAGTGCTACAAATTGCGTACCCGACTCCGGCGCTACAATAAACAGTAATAGACATCCAGCATTAAGTTAATATTCGGGCTCCTCGCTTCAACAAATAAAAAGCTCTTCAGTTGAGTAGCAAACGAATAGCAAAATTATGTTCGCGAATAAAGAAAGATGAGAAAATCGCTGGCACAAGCAGAAACGTTGTTTTCAGGAGTCAAAGATAAATTTCATTCTGAAAATTGTTCGCTTCGCTCTTCAGTTTTAATGAATGCCTTAACTCAGTTTATCTTTACTAAATTGCATTGCATATTGCATATTGACAAGAGGAAGCCTTTACGCACGTTCAGATCAGAGGGAGAAATCTGGAATCTGAACCAAAATAACAGGAAGGGCCGGACTTACTTTGTGAGAAATTATTTTATAATTTGAAATAATAAAATAACCAAGGAGATAGTAGGTATCCATTGCAAGATGTTATTGTAAAAACTGAATCTCCACCTTTTGTCTGAAAGCTTATGTGGCATATAAATGTAAAAGAGCTTGGGAAATGGATAACTTTAACAAATGGGTTCAACCATACATTGTCATTCAGTGAACCAGTCACAGTAGACCGGGTTCCTAGCTCCCCCCTACTCATGCTTGCTATATGGATACCAACGAAGACCAACTTAACAAGATTGAGCAAATTCAAAATCTTTGCGTTAGACTTTTATTGCGCAAATATGATAATATCTCCCAATATCGCAAGCTCACGCTAGTTCAAGTAGCTAAGCTCAAGTGGCTTCCCATTCGCTTTTCTCGGAATATTCAGTTTCTCTGTTCTGCATCGCCGACTGTCCAGCCCATCAGCTCCGTGCCACCCGGTGGTGAGTGCCGTCCTCAGCCGCGGACATCAACAGGCGTAAGTCTTTTATTTATAAATAATGGATGTGATTATAATACTGACTAAGGTTTGCGTTGCCGACCGTAGGCATCAGTTGGAACTGCCTCGGTTCCAGTGATCTTCCAGGCCTTTCCACGTGAACGTGACCAGTGCGGTGGTGGAAATAGAAAGGACTGCAGTACCGCCCCAAACTAAATCTGCACATAAGATCTTGTTGACACACTGCTAAGGTATTTTTTACAGTACATGCCGCATGTTGTAAAACTCACTCTTTATAGTTTTAAACACAGTCTGAGCAAGTTTCTGATATGTACACATGACGTATTAAATTGAAACATTTCCATAACAATAACCAATATTAACAATTTTGGTTTACCGTCAATGTAAAGCACAATATCACTAAAAACACCCAACGCTAATTACACGTGACAGCCTGAGTAACAGTAAAAGCGAATTAATAATTCAGTTCTGTAATTAGGTAATTGATCTGGATGGACTATTTGTGTAACTTGGACAACGGCTGAGCTTAATTACCTACTACAAACACGCTGATGCTGTGGTTACGAAAACATGGTGGGAATATAACTGGTAGAGCGAATAATCTAACTTAGTCGATATTTGGTGAAAAAGTTTCCATAAAATTATATTGATTGCCATTCGTAATAGTAGGTATATACTTTCTGAATTCGCAGGTTCTCCTTCAGTTTCTTCAATAGTTAGTTACTGAGCTCATGTCGTCAACTCTGTAAATTTATTTTGAAAAAATTATACCCGTGAAGTTTCTTGCCAGTTCTTCTTCACGAAGGTTTTTCCGAACTGGTGGTAGAGTCATGTTTTATTGAGCATAAATAAGAACAAGTAATTGTCAATGTTGAGAAATACATAGTTCATTTCATTTCATTTCAAATGGGAAGCTTTTTCTAAGCCTGCCCTGAAATCAAACTAACTCCGGTTAAAATATTGATAAACGCCTCTGTCTGAGCAATACAATCGACAGTGATGGACATTGTGACTGACGAACCAGCTACCTCCTGGCAAAATAGTTAACTCAAGTTTGCGCAAGTCGGCCTTAGGGCAATTATAAAGCGTAATAAAATCATATTGAAAGTAATTTTGAGTAATAGTCTTTTAACTATGGGGTCTATAAATATCTAAAGAGTGAAGAACATAATCATTAAATCTGATCAAAAGTTAAGAGATCCTCAAACGAAGCAAGTTCACAGAAGCAACCAACAAGCCAGCAGGTCGGCTGACAATGTGCTTACAGACGTACAACGGAATCAGGCTGCTCCATTACAAACATTACCTTAGGTCAATGTGGGCAAAGGATTTAGAACTGCATGATAATTAAAAATTTCCCAAATAACTACTAACTACATATTAATACTAAAAGGAAATAGTTTAGGTATAGCATTAAACAAGTGAAACTAACGCGATACAACTAAAAATATTATTTTTTTTACAGTTCCCAGCTCATGAGATGTAACATCGATTCCAAATTGACTTAAAATGAAGGAATGATTTGAAAATGCTTGAAATGGTGCACACTTTGCAGGTAGGAGCTCCGTGCTGCCACAGTGGGCGGCAGAGAAAATAAATTATTGAAATATATAAAAATATAAAAAACATAGGATTTTGTTATTTTTCTAAGTATCCTTATTTTGTGTGTTTTAATTTAAGTTGCATAATTGACAAATGCGATATTGTGTTTTGTATAATATTATGAACATAATAAAAGTATAACAAAAAACTTTTTGTTAATCATATAAAATTATATATTGAAACTAACGGGTTGCTATGAGAACATTGTATTAACAAAATCACCGAGCTTATTAATTGTTTCTTTAACTAATTATTCATACAAATATAAGTAAATAAATATAAGTATAATTACAATACAGTGTACCAATTATATTAAAGTGTTCCAATTACAATAGAGTGTACCAACAACAATAAAGCGTACCAATTACAATAGAGTGTACTAATTACAATAGAGTGTCCCAATTACAATAGAGCGTACCACTTACATTAAAGTGTACCAATTACATGAAGGTGTACCAATTACAATAGGGTGAACCAATTACAATAGAGTGTACCATTTACAATAGAGTGTAACAATTACAATTGAGTGTACCAATTACAATAGAGTATACCAATTACGATAGAATGAACCAATTACAATAGAGTGTAGCAATTGCAGAGAATGTAGCCATATAAATAAAGTGTACCAATTACAATAGAGTGTACAAATTACAATAGAGTGTACCAATATCAATAAAATGTACCAATATCAATAAAATGTACCAATATCAATAAAGTGTACCAATTACAATAGAGTGTACCAATTACATTAAAGTGTTCCAATTACAATAGAATGTACCAATATCAATAAAGTGTACCAATTACAATACAGTGTACCAATTATATTAAAGTGTTCCAATTACAATAGAGTGTACCAACAACAATAAAGTGTACCAATTACAATAGAGTGTACCAATTACGAAATGCAAATTCAAAATCTCGGGTGACTCTTACATGTAAGCTATGTCCAACTGCAGCCAGTTTCAAACTCCTAAACATTGAATTGGAACGTTCCCTAATTGTGTTGCGGTGGGCGGCTGTGGGCTGCGGCGCTTATATTAAGACATTATCAATCTGTTCACATTGACTTTAGCCAGACCAATTACAGTGTTGTTCCAGGTTTGTAACACACAGTGTAAGGACATGGATCGTAAAGGATTTTGTTCTTGTTGCAGTAATGCGCAGATCTAGATTTATTGCTATTTGGTTTTTAATAGATGTTGTCTTCAAAATCCTAGCGACGCCTGTGCAGCTGATGTCAAATGTTTACTACTAAAGTGCATAATATTATGAATCTATTATTGGATCTTTACTTTTTGTTATGTTAAAAAACAGCTCGTAGGGTGAATGAATTATTTAAAAACAAAAATAAAAAACCTAGACTACCAGAAACATGACAATATTTTGAACGGCTGCCGTGATTCACGTGCTTATATCTAAAGGGCCACTTTGCTTTTTTTGCTCAAATAACCTCACGAATTTATTAACAAGTCCAATGTACCTCAACCATTTTGATAGAAATTCCTATAAATCGCCTTAACCATCAGGAGGCCTTGGTTTTATTACAAAACTATGTTATACTACTACTAGGCAACTCGTGCCAAAGTACCTCTCGGTTTACATATGGAATCTTAAATGGAGCAGGAGAAATGCAGCAAGAGAGTTTTGATTTCCAGCAATTTGAATTAGTGCGAATTAGTCCTTTGTAATTTGAATTAGTACGTGCAGAAAAAGCACACCATTGATATGTGTTACAAATGTGCAACAGAACACTTTTGATTTATTCAGCTTTCGAAAAAACCGCAACAAAATATTATTATCTACACATTATAAAGAGGAATAATTTGTATTTTTGTATTTTTGTGTGAGTGTATGTTTGTAATGAATAAACTCAAAAACTACTGTGCCGATTTCAAAAATTATTTCACCATTAGAAAGCTACGTTCACCTTGAGTAACATAGGTTATAGTTACTGCTAGAAAAGATTATGAATCCTTACTAAAACTTTAGTAACGTAACACAAGGTGTAAAAAAATGCCATAAAACATCTTTCGTCGCATGCGCCGCGGAAACTATTGATGATAGAACAAAAGAATGTTCTATAATATTAAAGAACATATCAATAACTACAAAAAGTTTCGCAATACTATTTGTCCAACTATTATCTTTATGTCACAATAACCACTTTTTACATTTTAAAAGTAGTTAGCAATACCGACCAAAATTAGACCATTTTATTCATACTTCTGTTTAAATCCTTATCCGAATAAATCATATTATTTTCAAGACTATTTCAATCATGTAGATTACTTTTTGAATTGTTCAAATCAGTTATTCCATTCAATATACATTACGCATTTAACAAGTCATAGAAAGAGAAAAAATAAAAGCGAAATGAAGAGTTTTTCTGTCATTGTAATTTTACATTTCTGTATTTACATATTTATTTTAAAGCTTTATTCCATTCTATTTGTTGTTACTTTGATTTTATAAAACTTTTACCTTAAAGCTTCACTGTACACTATGTTTGTTGGCAGTGGTATTTGTAGGTGATATCAAAACATTCAGGAGATCCTACTCGAAAAAAGGGCAACATAGAATTGCCAATGAGAGAAGCTCTCTTTTCTTAGGTCGATGCCAACAATCGAAAAAGTTTGTCCCTGTGATTTATTTATCGTAAGGGCAAACGATATCTACACAGGAAACTGTAACCTTTTAAAGATGTAGGCAAATCGGTCGGGATCATCGGGAGTCGCGGAGTGTGAGCGAGCTATGCGGCCGCGGGCCCAGTGATGATTGTTGCTACAACCACATTGTCTCGTAATTCCTTTATCAAAAGTCTTGTGCAATTACACATACAGGGAGGGCTTAAATTTCTCAACAGCATAATGGGAGAACCTCCTTTTAATTTTAGTTTTGTGGGGTGGCAAGCCGGCAGGATTGAAGGAATTCTTATTAAAAATTCTTATGGGTAGTGCACTGTATCGCCGATGTTGCACACTGTGTCAATGGATTTGTAACATTCAAAAATTTCCCGGTAATTTTTCCATAATCATTCTATTTATCTCATTTACTGAGTCGCTTCTCGGTGACAATATCGCCCTCGAATAGAGCCAATTGAAGTTTCTTTCTGTGAGATTTTCGATGTCGGGATAGATTGTGTCTATAAGAATTTCTATACTGTAACAGTTTGAGCTGATTCATTATCCAACAATACTTGGACTGATTATTTGCAACTGTCGATGGTAATTTTCCATCTCCAATCTGAAGTATTTTTTACTAGTTGTTTTTACTTAACCCTTTACTTGGCAAAGAAAAAGTTCTTTGAATATCAAAATAATTTTTATATGGCGTTATGAATGTGAGGGATGCCTAGAAAAATGAAAAAAATTCCCATGAGGATAGTTTTTACAACATCACATGTATCCTGTGGGATACGGTGCCGAGATTCCTTAATAATATGTAATGATTACAATGTATCTCTATAGATACATAGCCAGGCTACCTATGACTTTACTGTAAAATAATTTGGTAAGAAAAATAAATAAGAAGAATCCATTTTTATTCAAAAATCAGTACCTTTTATTAAAACGTATAATGTTTTAACATACAACGTCTTTTCCTGTTGACATAAAATAATACACAAACTTATTTGAGAAACAATATGAAAAATGAGATCAATTTCCTGTGTATGCTTGCTACGGAAAATAAAAATCTGTTTGTTTCTCGCCCTAAGCATAGTCTCATACCGCATTTCATAGACATGACTGTGGTCTGAACTTTTATGCAAAGTTTGCAGCCAAATGTCGGAAAGTGATTAAATCCATCACATCTGACATCTGTAGTCGGCCTTGCAGTACAAAGTTTTTTAATCATTTTGTGGTGGCATCAAATCAGAATTATTTAATCGTTGTTCTCTACCAAAACTTAGTAGACCTTGTAATCTATGATATCGGAACTTTTTTTGGCTCAGTTGCTTGACATTTTTTCCAGAAGTATGTCTGCGATATAAAATCCAGCCATTATTTCAAAATCTGTGAAAAAAACCTATGACTTTTCATTTCAGTTCTGTAGAGGGCAACCAACATGTCCGCAAGGTCTACACCTCCCATGTGCGCGTTGTAGTGCCTGATTCTTTCAGGACAGGTGACAGCACATCCTTCGTTTCATTTCCTTTCTATAGCGTTGTATTACTCCAACTGGCGTCTCTGATGCACAGCTGCTAGCAACAGTGACAACTTTATTGTCATGCCATTTTACAATGAATAGTTTATTTTTATTCCACACGACACGAGTATGAGCCTTGACCTTTTTTCTTTAGAACTTTGTCCGGTAAAAGCTTCTTTTCCGCATAACGCAATAGATTGGGTCTTATTGTACCTAATGAGTATATTCCCATTTCGTTTCGAAGCACATGAATGAGCTCCAGGCTGGTAAAAAAAGTTATCGAAGTATACAACTGAACATACTGGATCAGGAATAGTTTTACACAGCGATAAGACAACTGTAGCCCCCAAGCCCAAACACATCTCTTCTGGCGTAAATTTATGCGGAAGGTACCACCATATAAGACAAAATCGTAGATGAAGCCCGAAACACCTGCCCATTTGCGAGGCTTGCTTATAACGTATTGTTTACGGTTACACGCTTTTTTACCCTTATAGGGCACTATCATTTCATTGATGCTAAACTTTGTTTCGTGTGAAATTTTCAAAAAATTGTCATGTATTTTTTCAATGACGGGCCTGACTTTTAAATGTCGGTCACCATTATCTAGTAAGTTATCGTTGAAATAAATGTATTGTCGTATCTGCTGAAATTTTTTGAGTGGCAATACTTCAGCTATTTGTGAAAATCTAAATTCTTGAGACCAATAGTCCGTATAAGCCGGCAAATTCTGTTCCGGCTGCTGTTGACATTGATGGCTCACGTATTTTAGCTACAATTAGGTTAATCCCAGGTCTTTTAGTTTGACAAAAATTGGAGGAATCGATGAAAGGAAAGAATCTTGAGCTGAAGAGTGCACCGAATTGGTTTCAATAGATAGTTGTCCTACTACCAAAGGGCAGAAATCTGCTATTGATTGCACGGCAAGATCACATTCATCGTCAGAAAGTATGTGAAGATTTTCAAGCGAAGAAGGAAGCGAAGGATCCGCTGAAGATTCATTATTGACGTGCTTTTGGAAATTAATATTCCCAAATTCAGAATCTGACTACGAATTTTCTTCGTAATGTGATGATTGATTGGTTTTGGCACCAAAGCAAGGATTTTTATACCTCTTGAAAGCATATTCACCTTTTTTAATAAAAATATCAAAAAATAAGCAAAGCTTTTTTAAGAATAATACACCATTTATGGGCTTGGCAGTGTGCTCGTATAGCTGCAGAACGAAGCTGTATTAGTTGTTGGAAAAGCTGGCAAATAAACACAAAACTGTTGCATACCTGGTGGTGTGCACGACGAGATACACCCATTTAAAATGCAAATAAATGCAACCACCAGATAATTGTTTGTACTAAAAAATTTTTAATTTAGTAGAAAAACAATTATATTTTATGATTTTACAAAAACATTCAAATTCAAATTCAAATATTTATTTCTCAACATTGACAATTACTTGTTCTTATTGACGTCAAATAAAACATGATTCTACCACCAGTTCGAAAAAAACCTTCGTGAAGAAGAACTGGCAAGAAACTTCACGGGTATATTTTTATGTCTATACAAAAATTATTCTTTACTGCATCTGTTAGCTCGGCAAGTCTCCCTCCCCCCAAGTATCCAAACGACGACCTCAAACGGCACCCGTTCACGAGTTAACGCGGGATCCAGGCATCGCCCTCCTCAACCATATTAGAGGGAAGTGAGCGACCCGTCACCCGACGCTACCATAAGAAGACGTACTTTAGTGACAGTGACGCTTTAGATATTCATCGGGACGAAGAACTCATCGCACATACAGACACATTACACATGCTTTGTTACAAATACTAGTACAATCCTGTTAATGAGGGGATTATACCCAAGGGCTTTTATCATCCAAATAATCGGATAGTTTATAATATGCTCTAGCACACAACTTCTCCTTTATAGTTTCTTTGAATTTGTCAATAGGAAGACCTTGGATATCCTCAGGAACCTTATTATAAAAGCGTATACATTGACCCATGAATGAGTTAGTGACTTTATGAAGCCTGCTATTATGACCTGCCAGCATATTTCTTCCTCTTGTGTTAACATTGTGCAGATCTTTTTTTCTTTTGAACAAGGTTATGTTCTTTTTAACATACATTAAATTTTCTAAAATATATTGTGAATATACTTTCCAGGTAAGAATATTTATTTCCTTAAATTTACTTCTAAGTGACACCCTTGGACCGAGCTGATAGATTGCGCGAACAGCCCTTTTCTGCAGAATAAATATAGCATCGATGTCAGCAGCACTTCCCCACAACAGAATACCATATGTCATGAGGCTGTGGAAGTAACCAAAATAGACTAATCGAGCAGTTGTTTCATTTGAAATTTGTCTAATTTTTTTAACAGCATATGCGGCAGAACCAAGCCTTTTCGCTAAGCCATCAACATGCGGTCCCCGCTGGAGTTTGGCGTTTCCTGATGATTTTTCTCCATTTATTGCAACTTTCTGTTTTCTATTAGAAATATATGATTTAATCAAGGCAAGCGCTCGGTTTTTAATGCCGTAATGGTGCAGTTTCATGAGTAGAGTAGTATGATCCACACAGTCGAATGCCTTGGACAAGTCACAAAAGACACCAATAGCATCACACGACTCCTCCCAGGCGCTGAATACGTGTTTTATGAGCTCAACACCGGCATCGGTTGTTGAGCGACCCCGCGTGAAACCAAACTGCTTAAAATTCATTACACTATTACCGTAAAAATGAGAGAGTAATTGATTTAAAATTAATTTTTCAAAAATCTTACTGAGCGTTGGTAGTATAGATATAGGTCTAAAATTATTAGGGTCAGACATACTACCTGCTTTGAATATTGGAATGACCTTACTCAATTTCATTAAATCAGGAAAAACACCATTATCAACACAGTCATTAAATATACTGGCCAAGTACGGGGCTATACCATCAATGACAGATTCAATAATTTTAACAGAAATCCCATCTAAATCGGCAGTATTTTTTACTTTAATGCTTTTAAATGCATTTAAAACTTGTGGAACAGTAACATGTTTAAAAATACAATCAATATCCCATGAATTTACATTTTCCGTTAGCAGTGACTGTGCAAGAGTGGAACATGAATTAATACTCGAAGTAGTTGACACAGGGATGGCAGTAAAAAAATTTTCAAATGCTTCAGCAACTTCTTTGTCAGTTGACAACACTTTATCATTAATTTTTAAATTATATTTGGTGTGTGGTTCTTTTGCTTTCCCAGTTTCCTGATTAATTATATTCCATGCAGTTTTTGAAATGTTAGTACTATATTTAATTTTATTATTAATGTAATTAGATTTAGCTACACTGCAAACTCGTTTAAATAATTTTGAATACTTTTTAACATATTCATAAAATGTCTTATTATGATTATAAGTTCTTTCACTGTACAATTCATATAATCTATTTCTACTTCTGCATATTCCCACTGTTGCCCAGTCACTAAACCTAAATAAATTATTATTTATACATATTTTCTTTTTTTTAAAAACAGAGTCATATTCATTTCTAATTATATTATGAATAGAGTTATATTGAGTAATAGGATCTGCACAGTAATCTAATTTAAATGTTTTTGCAAATACATTTTTCCTAAATGTTTCAAGCCGTCTCTCATTCATGGGTATAAAGGTAACTTCTCTTTTTAAAGTCTTTTTTAGCCCAATATCAAAAGTGGCCAACTGCCCACTATGATCTGATTGTAGTTTATTAATTACTGACTTTGTACATGGCATTAAATTTGTAAAAATGTTATCAAGACATGTGGCTGAGGTCGCTGTGATTCGCGTAGGCTCTAAGAAGAGATTTTTTAGGTTGTAACAATTAAAAAGATTCAAGAATCGTTTACTTTGTGACGTCTCTACTAATAAATCAATATTAAAATCGCCACAAATAATTATTTCTTTGTTTTTGTTATTTACTCTATGTAATACCTCATCCATAGTGCTCTCAAAGACTTCATATGGTGAGGATGGGGGTCTGTATACACTTATTATAACAATATTCCCTATCTCAATACAGGCTATTTCAACTGATCGCTCAACAGACAGACTTACAATATCAGTGCGTTCTTTAAATGTTAGGCTCTTATGAGTGATGATCATTGAGCCGCCGCAAGTTGTTTGTTCTCTGTTGAATGAACTAGCAATTACATGATTCTTATAAGAAGACATAATTTGACACTGTGTGAGCCAGTGCTCTGTGATACATAGTATATGAATATTTTCACATGCATATAATAAGCATGAAAAACAATATTTTATACATTTTTCTTACCAGTTTGCGTGGGAGCACGGCGTCGGTTGAAAATAAAAGAAGTTCAACAGCTCACCAGTGTTGTTAAAGTTAAATAAAAATATTGTTCATTTGAAAAGAATGAAATTATGTAAATACTCACATAGGTATATTTTGTTTTAGCAAAAAAATAATGGACATACAATTTTTCAAATTTTGATGTATCTGCAAAGATACATTGTCAAGAAAAGGGTTAAATGTGCTCTCATTATTGTGCGTAAATTAAGAGTTTCTATTAATTGCCATAAAGGCGATGATTTGAGGCACGCTTTAATAACGTGGGCACGTGTACCTTTTGTTATAGCTGGTTAATTGTTTAGTGAAAGTCTCCAGCCAACACAAAGGTTAACGCCCCCCATCAAATTGCCTGTTTCTGATGTCTTTTAATGTGCGGTCCACAGCTTCTACATGAGCTCTTTGGCTCATGGTGCACTCATCCCTAATAATCAGCGACATGTCCTGTAAGAGTTTCCCCAGTGGACCATTTTTGGGGATGGAGCGTACAGATTGTTGTTCTAAAGACACAGCCTACGGTAATTTAAAGGTTGAGCGAGCAGTTTTCCCACCATTTAATAGAGTTGCAGCAATTCCGGAAGCAATTTTGAATACAAAATAGTTTATTAGGATAAGGATTGATAAAAAGGTATGATTAACATGCACAACGTGACAGCTTTTATTTTTTCTATTTCTATGACTTATTAAATTTGAATTTACTCTAATATTAGACATTGTTTTGCTCGAGACAATGATTTACCCAAAACATTAGGCGATTGCTTAAGAGGCAACCTATCACAAAATCGACCACTGTCTAAGTGGGTTGTGTTCTTAACAAAACTTTCTTCACAGAGTTGCTTATCTTTTGAATATGATGACTTATGGTCAATCTCCTCAACCAGCCGAAAACGACTTAAAATATTTTGGCTGTCATCTATTTGAACATCATTATAATTTAGAGTTGGAGGAGTTGATACAAGGTCACAACCAATTGGACCGGAAACTATCAAACGTAGACGAGTTTCCCAGAGTACCGGTTTATTATTTCCCAATTTATTTTTTTGTGAACCTAAGAATTCCCAAAACATGTTGCTACCTAAATACGCTTGCTATCACTAAATCAACATCAGACGGCTTAAAGAACTTAGGGTCTGCTAAGTTGATGTCACAAGGATTGTTTAACTTTGTAATATTTATGCGACGACAGGGAATTTGATCTGTTATATCCGGCAAAATATAACAAAGTAAGTTGCATGAATAATCTTCACTAAGTGAGTGACTATTGATCTTACAAACCTGTAACGTGCGCTGCTGAGATTTGTTTATACCATAGATTGATTTGTCGACATTGACTGAATGTAAGTCCAAAAGGTGACTCAATTTCTCAGTCATTATGCAAGAGGAACTGGCGCTATCAAGTATCACACGAGCAATATGTGACTTACCATTTTTATCTAAGACTCTAACTAAACCAGTTGAAAGTAATACAGCCTGTTCAGTTTCCAAAGGGCTTTTCATGCATGTTGTTAATGCTACATTGGTCGGTGCTGAATCTACTACAGATGTTGACATAGGAAGCGTTTTGAAACTCTCAGATGATGAAGACTGATCATTAAAAGGCATTTTATTATCTGCAATATGAATCAAAATGTTATGCTTACGTTTACATATTCTACAAACACTCTTTTTACAATGTTTAGCATAGTGCGCTTTACGGAAATAATTAAAACAAATTTTGTATTGAGGTAGCAAATCTAGTCTTTGTTTATTGCTGAGAGTTAGAAATTGTTGACAATTGTACAATGCATGATCACCGCTGCACCGTGGGCAATGTTTTTCCAAATGCTGACTACCTACTGTGGAACCGGACTGGGTGTTAGTCACTGAGACCATAGTCTTAAGTTTAATGGTCGACGGGGAATTTGGTTGTTTGATACCTCGAGACATTTCTAATGTTTTTATTAAATCAGGATTACTCTTTATAAATTCTAGAAAATAACTTAAAGTAAATTTTTGATTCTGGTCAAGACGACTTTTATACTCTTCCCATTCACGAAATGTTTTTTGGTCAAGTTTCAAAGACACAATGCGAATAAGAAGTGTATGCCAGAATGAAGTCGGTTCATTTAGTGACTCTGAGGCACGCAAATTTTTATTAAATTTGTCAATTAAACGTTTAAGGCTAGCAGACGATTCACATTTAATTGCATCTAAGTTAAATAATGCATTAACATGGTTTTGAATTAACAGGCGCTTATTGTCAAAACGCTCGTATAAAAGCTTCTATGCTATGGAATAATTCATTGCAGAAAATTCAATCAACTGTATTACTATAGCAGCTGACCCTTCCAGTGAAGCTCTTAAATAAAGGAATTTATTAATTTCGTCTATATCTTCGTTAGAACGTATTAGGCTAGTATAAGTGTCACGGAACTCAAGCCAAACTATCATATACACCATTGAACTTTTTTTAAACAATAACAGGCAATTTAACTGGCTTATGACTTTCAGAACTTTTCTCACTGGCTGATTGGTCATTTTTTAGTTTATTATGTTGTGTTATTAAGCTGTGAGCTTAAGATAAGATGTGATAATAAATAGATTTAAAATCACTACATTCAGCAATTTGCAGATCCATGTCACTAACAACACATTCCAATTTTAACTGCTCTTCATCATATTGTTGATATAAATGTTCAATTTTACCTATTCGAAGTTGCAGCTCTGTTACCTGAAGTGGGCTCAATGAATCATCCAAATCATTTAGGTAATTTGCAAAGGTAGTAAGGCGTCCCTTATAGCTTGCTCGTCTTTTAACCAGTCCCTTCTCCTGGTCCATTTTGGTGATCTATGTAAGCTCAGTTTTGCACTTGTTGTAATGAGCTTAATTACTACTTTGTACTTGTAATACTGTTCTCGGCGTAATCGTAGACTCAAAACGTCCATGGGGGATCCACATTACACAACTGGCTACTAGACTTAGTTATGCAGCTTTCGCGGTTGGTTAAGAAAATTCGCTCACTGACTGATATGTGAACAGCCAGGTTGGTATATTTAGTTATTTTCATAGTTTAATGTCATAAGGTACTGTGGGGAAATACCGCAAACATCGAAACGAAACTCGTCTATACTCGCCTTTTTAAGCATACTCCACAGGAATGCAATTTTTAAGCTAATTGTTTAAAATTAAGCTGATCAGGTTAGTTTGGTAGTTCTAAACGCACTGTGTAAAAAAATTTTTTTTTATATAAGTGTATCGAGATTTTTGGGCAAACAATTATGAAGTATTATTTAGTGGCAACGGACATAATTTTGTAATAGTTCTTTTTGTCACGGTACCATCACTTCTCACACTGTAGACTCGGGTAAGACCATCTGATCCCGGGTGCTTGGCCATAATGCGTCCCAGGGACCATTTGCCTGGTGGCAAATTTTCAGTCTTGATCATGACAATATCACCAATCTTGAACTCATCCTCTCTTCTGAGCCATTTAGGTCGTTGCTGTAATCTAGACAAATACTCATCTTGCCATCGACGCCAAAAGTCTTGTAGCAGTTTCTGAGTGTTTTGCCAGCGTGATAATGATGAGATTCTTATATCTTTTGTGTCCGGTGATGGTACTACAAGTGGTGCGTCTCCAATCAGAAAATGACCTGGAGTGAGAGGATCGAGGTCATCTGGGTCTGTGTCATCTAACGGGCATAGTGGCCGTGAGTTCAGGCACGCCTCCACTTGACATAGCACAGTTGTCATTTCTTCGAACGTCAAGTTGCTAGTTAATATTCTCTTAAGATGGTATTTGATCGATTTTACGCCAGCATCCCATAATCCACCAAAATTGGGACTGTACGCGGGTATGAAATGCCACTGTGTGCCATCTGAAGCGAGTTTTTGAGCTATATCTTCAGTGAATTGGAGGTTAGCTTGGCGCCAGGCTTCGTGAAGTTCTTTGTTTGCACCTATGAAGTTTCTGCCTTGATCACTCCACATGTGACTACATTGGATTTTGAATTGAATGCTCCAATAAACGATTCAGATGTTAGATCTCCAACTAACTCAATGTGTATTGCCTTTGTTGACATGCAGATGAAAATAGCAACATAGGCCTTATTTGATTTGTTTCCTCTTCCTTTGGACATTAATATTTGAAATGGGCCTGCAAAATCTACTCCACTATGTAGAAATGGTCTCGTAGGTGTTACTCTTTCTGCAGGTAAGTCGCCCATGATTTGTGCTTTAGAAGTGGCTCTTTGCTTAGCGCAGGTGAGACATCTGTGTACATGCCTTTTAGCGACGGATTTAGCTCTTATTATCAAGTATTTAGACCGCAAATAGGATAACATCAATTGCACCCCGCCATGCAGAGTCATAATATGTGCATCAGCTACAATCAATGGAGTTAGCGGATTGTAGTGGCCGAGTATAATTGGATGTTGTCTATTATTAGGTAAGTCTGAGTGTCTGAGGCGACCGCCCACCCTGAGAATTTGTTTTTCGTCTAAAAATGGGTTGAGGGATCAAATCGGGATTTTCCTTTTTAACTGCTTATTATGTTTCAATTTATCTATTTATTCCTTGTATTCCGTTTCTTGAACTAATTTTATGCAAATCATAAGTGAATCATCTAATTCTTGTGTTGTCAAATAATTTTCTATTTGAGACAAATTTCCTATGAAGTTTAAAAATCTTTTACTATATGCTATTGCTTTTACTAACTCTGTCAAATTACTAAATTTTTCAAAATTTTCTGTTATAGATTTCTGTTTTTCTTCTGTGATGAAGTAAGTTTTTATTGTTTTCATTTCTAGGTCCGTCGTATGTTTATCTTGTTTAATAATCTTTATTTCTGTTTCAGATAACCAGTGAGGACCAGCCCACCATAAGCCACATTGTTTCAGGTTTGAGAGCAACATTCCTCGGAAAGCCAAGTCTGCGGGGTTGTTCTGAGATTGAACGTGATACCAGTGACTGTTGTTTAGGTTCTCAAGGATTTCGACAACTCTATTCGCAACAAAAGGCTTCCATCTAGTTGGTTCTCTAGAAAGCCAAGCAATCACGATTTTTGAATCAGACCATGCGTACATATCTGTAGTTGGTACTCTCATTGCTTTTCCAACTTGCTTCATGAGTTTGGATAAAAGTAGGGCACCACACAGCTCGAGGCGAGGTAAGGATATTGTTTTCAGTGGGGCCACTCGTGTTCTTGCAGCAATTAATTTAGTTTCAAATTTGTTATCTGCAATTTCAATGCGTGTGAAGACTGCAGCTGCGTAATCTTTCATTGAAGCATCACTGAATTTGAATTTTACATTTATTAACTTCATTTGTTCCTAGCCATCTTTCTATTTTTATATCATTAATATTTGTAAAGTCTGTTTTGATTCTGCACCATCTTTTTCCAGTGTTTCACTGGAACATCGATTTTCTCTAGCCATAATTTCTGCATCAGAAGTTTTGCGTTTACAGTGCTTGGTGCTATTAAACCAAGTGGGTCGAAAAGTTTTTGAATGTCTGATAGGATACTTCGTTTCGTGACCATTTTAGCAGTTGTTGTTATGCTCAAGTTGTACTGGAAAGTGTCTATGTGTAGATTCCATATTATGCCTAGTGGTTTAATTGTCTATAGATTTCATGAATTTATTGTTATTTGATGACCATTTTGCTAATTCAAAACCGCCCTTTTGAAGAATATCTGTGACTTCTTTAGCTAGTTGTATCCCTTCCCTTTTAGAGTCTGCACCATCTAGCCAATCATCCATATAGAAATTTTCTTTTATGAATGTAATTGCAGCTGTATTGTCTTCGCCTTCATCTTCAGCTACGCGATGGAGTGTTTTTACAGCCAAGTATGGAGCAGGGGCTGTGCCAAAGGTAACTCTAAAAAGTCTGTATTCTTTTAGTTCCTCATCTTCTTGTGATCTCCAAAAAAGTCTTTGGACATCGACGTCATTAGTGTGCACGATTATTTGTCGGTACATTTTTGTTATATCCGCCACAAAACCAACGCGTTTCATTCGAAATCGTCTTAAAATATTTCTTAAGTCCTCTTGACCAACAAAGAGGTCATCATTTAAGGATACATTGTTTGAGCCTTTGCAGGAAGCATCAAAGACAACGCGTGTTCGATTAGATTCTTTGTCTTCACGAACAACCGCGTGGTGAGGTAAGTATAACGATTTCTTATTGTCTTTTTCTTTTTCGGTTATTCTTTCTATGTGATTTTGCATTATATAATCATTAATAACCTTTGTATATTCGATTTTTAAATCTGGTTGCCTTCAAAATTTTCGCTCTAATTGCTTGAACCTTTGTTTTGCTATTTCTTTTGTATTTCCTTCGGTTGATTGTGGACTGTCATTTTCAAATGGTAGTTTAACAATGTATCTCCCATCTATATTTCTACTAGTTGTTTGTTCGTATATATCTTCACAACGCTTTTCTTCTCTAGTTAGTTTTCTTAGGTTATCTTTTTCAATTTCCCAAAATTGCTTTAACATGTCTTCGACATTAACTTGATGATGCATGACAACGTACGTGTTTTCTCTCGGTATTTCGTGAATATCTCCAAAAAGTATCCACCCTAGGCTTGTTTTTTGGGCACACGGAGAGCCTGGTGGTCCTTTGATCAAGTCTTGTTGTATCATGGCATACTCTTTAACCCCTAGAAGTAAATCTATAGAACCTGGCTGATGATAGTTTGGATCAGCCAAGTTGACACCTACAAGGTGTGGCCATGTTTGTTTTGGGATTGACTTAGTGGGTATCTTTGTAGTGAGTTGTTTCGACATCACGTAGGCTTGAATTGAAAGGCTAGTGGTGTCCCACTGTGATCTTATTTGAAGCTGCACTACATGTTTAATCTCTGTTTTCGTGGATCCCACTCCAAGTACACTACCTTTTAAAGGTTTTCGTTTCAATTTTAATGCTTGAGCCGCTTTTTCGCTTATAAATGTTGCTTGGGAACCTTGGTCTATTAACGCGCGAAGTGAAATGGTGAGTCCATGTTCATTAGTTGCTTCCACCATCGCTGTCGCTAGTAGTGCTATTCCCTGCCTAGTAATGTGGTGCGACGCAATCATTGTGTTCACGTGAACTTCTTCCTTCTCTTCTACTACATGTTGCGATGCCAGCGGTGTTGAGGTTTTCATAGTAACCGAAGCATCTTGTTTCGTATTATCATGCAGTAGAGAATGATGACGCCTATTACAGATACGACAGGACACTGGTAGTTTGCATTTCAAAGATGAATGTCCTGGTACTAGACAGTTAAAACATAAGTGTTTGTTCTTTGCATAATCGCTTCTCTCTTTAGGTCCCAAGTTGATGAATGTTTTACAGTGACACAGTGTATGATTTTCTTGACACATAACCCATACTCTTTGAATTGGTGTGGCAACATGATAAGAACGCTCTTTTAATTGTTTAATTTCTCGGCTGTTTCCTACGATTACGAGTTCTAATGTACGAAATTTTTATTCTAAAACTCTTCTATAGTCACTCCACGTAGGTAAACTTTCAGAGTCTTCTCTATATGCATACTCTTCCCAGCTTTTGTGTGTCTCTGGGTCCAACTTCTGTACCAGAAGATAAATAATTATCGGATCCCAAGAGCCAGTAATAATTCCTAAGTTTTCGATGTTGTTCAAAGTTTCAGTGGTCGTATCGAGTAAACTTTTTAGTTGAATAGCTGATTGAGTAGTCATTTTTTTTGTGTAAATAAAGTTTTCATGTTGCAATTTAGAATTAATCATATGTTGCCATACCTTTTTGTTAAAATTTCCCAAGCTGGTGTGTACTCACTGGAAGTTACTTGTATATGTTTCAAAAGTGTCGCAGCTTCACCAGTTACGCTTGTTTTTAAATAGTGTAATTTCTGTACATCACTTAATGAATTATTCTCGTGCACTAATGATGTAAATAAATCCTTAAAAGTAGGCCATTGTTCATAGTTGCCTTGAAATACCGGCAATTGAATTTTTGGTTACTGTATGGTATTGTTTTGCGATAGGTAACTAGTACTCACGTTATTTTTATTTTCACTAGAGGATTCATTCATTGCCTTAAGCATGTCTTTTAGATCTTCGTAAAGATAATATTCTTCGTTTAAAAAATACGACAAAGTTCCTTTTTGTTCCTTAGGTGTAATTTTAACCAAATCATGATGTGCGTTCCTAAATGTATTCCAGTAATCCTCAATGATTTTTAGTCTGGCTTCTATGTATCCTATGGTTAATCTTGCCTTAGGACATTTCTTGAGATTAACTTGAGTTTTTCGTAACATTGCCACCATGTCTTCCAATAACAAAAGAATTTGTTCTTGTGACGCCATATTTCACTAACACGTTTTATATTATAG
Organism: Marasmarcha lunaedactyla; assembly: GCA_923062675.1. Classification (NCBI taxonomy): domain Eukaryota; kingdom Metazoa; phylum Arthropoda; class Insecta; order Lepidoptera; family Pterophoridae; genus Marasmarcha; species Marasmarcha lunaedactyla. The sequence goes on from OV281358.1 coordinate 811,011, forward strand.
GTAAGTTCCAGTAATTATCTTGATAAATTGTATTAAAATTTAACTAAAGTTCACTTGTGCACTATGTTTTTTTTAAACAGTCTTTTTTATATTTAATGTTCTAACACTTTACTGACAAATCCGGCAAACGATATTCGACCATATGTTGATGTAGTTAAGATTCAAGGTCTATGTTTATGGGAGTTAGTTCAAGCGAAACGATGTGTGTCTGGTATCACTGTTTATTTGCGACTGGTTTAGTAAGAATGAACGAAGCTAGGTCAAATTATATGCAGATATTAATAAATAGGTACTTATTCGCTACAACAGTCCCAATGTGCGGAGCTATTGGCAGGTTCGAAGCGAAGTTATTTTTGGGTACAGCGGCATTAGACTTTATATAATGTATTGATAATATTTGCTTGAAAAGTCACATCAAGGCCGTCCGTCCACACAACTTGAGAATCAAAAACATCATAAACAAAACCAAGCTAAAATTCAATCCAAAAATTAACATTTTTTTTACTTTACAAATTTACAAGGCCGTTATCAAATTATTTTCGAATGAAGCTTTGAAAACAATGGTACATTGTCTTTTTCTTCATTAAATCCAGGCAACAATGAAGTATTGCCATAAAAAAGATCTCTTCAAAATGGCGGACAGGCGATTCGCTAAAGCATTGTCCGGTGAAAAAGGCAAATGCCTGTAAAAAGCCCTCTAAGCATGAAATGATCGGCATGTTTGCGGCATGTTTGAATACTATCTTTTCAGCCGAGATTATTCTTGCATAGACAAATAAAAAAGAAAAGAAAAAAATCAATTAAAGAACTTAAATCGTACCGCTTCTATCTTTTCATTAATTTTAAATTTCGAATTGTGTTGTGGGATGAGCATATTCATATTATATTATTTTAATGGTCTAATTAAAATAATATTTGAAATCATAATACACTTAGTACAACTTCAACATCGCAGGGTCACGATATTTCCAGTTCCAGGACAACTAGTTCAGGAAAACACATCCTTCCAACATAATGAGTTCACAAAACGACAGTTCTTAGCGGATCCTCACAAAATACCGTCGCGTGTCCGCTTACAAAGAACTCCCAAGTGCTGACTACAGTCGCGTGAGTTCGAAATGGAACATTTTATTGCCAAGAAACTAAGTTGATGACAGACACAGCCTATTGGTTTCGGCAGACAGCTAGTCATTTTCCAAAAGAAGTAACAGAGGTCACATTTTTATTGGATAGTGTTATTTGTTGCGTAGTTGTATTTGTTTTGCAGTAATATGTTGCAGGAGATTATACTATTCCCAATAAGCAGGCGCAAAAAAATTTTTTTGGACATCCCTTAAAATAAAATTTCACAATTATAATATTTTTTTAAGTTTGAATCATCTACAATGACTTATTTATTCATGTTACGTGCAATATTGGTTATTGAGTAGCGATGAGCCGAGTCGCTGTTTTGGTGGATCGAGTCAACTCGAGTCGGTTTATACGGTATTCGAATCATGACTCGATTCTGCGATTCGAGTCCAGTACTCGAGTTCTATCTTGGGTATTCGAATGTTGACTCGAGTCCAAGACTCGGATTCTGGACTCGAGTCTATAAATTCGAGTCGGGAACCGAAGTATGGAAATTCGAGTCCATGAACTCGCGTCTGTTACTACCATATTTTGAACAAAAAGGGAAAATCGAAAAGGAGTAAACTTTAAACAGCATGTAGGTTTAGTGTAATAACAACGATGATAAATCAAACATTTTTATTGAAAATATTTTAAACACAAAAGAACATAGAACAATCTAAGGAGGTATCTCTATCTAGGAACTAAAAATGAGATCAAGTCCTGTTTTATTACACGACAACTAGAGATCTTTTTAGAAGCTATTTCAGAACTTTAGTTAGTTTTTACAATTTGCATGCCATTTTACTTATAAAAAAATCAAGTTATCAATTCAGTACAAATATCGCATGCAGACGAATGAAATAAGCTTTAAGTTTTTGAAGCAAAACTCACACACATCACAACTCACAAACAAAATGAATATTATAAAAAAAAACAATTCTTATTAAGGTAGATATTAGCACGTAGTTTACAATAAAATAGACTTTAAACTAGATGACGTCATGGGGCGCTTGAGGCGACGGCAACTTGCCGGGAGCGCGGACAAATAGCGCGTCATGACAACCTGTACTTGGACGTTTCAGTGGTTAGGTAAAAATAATTCGTGTATGAACTAGTTAACCTAACTCGAATACAAGACTCGAGTCAGTTGGACTCGCGTAATAGAATCGAGTCAGCGAGTACAAATCCATTCATCCCGACTCGAGTACTGGTATCGAGTCCGGCGTACTCGAATCATAATAAATTGGTATTCGAGTAGGCGAGTCCCATGCAGGAATCGAGTCTGACTCGAGTCAAGCCGTACTCGGCACATCGCTATTATTGAGGTCATAAAGCATCTTATTTTAAATGTAAAATTCAATTAATATTAATAATAAGACTTACAAATTTCAAAATATCTGAGCCCAAAATATATATAAAAATATTTATAAGAAAACACTTAAATTCAAATATCTCGACAATTTTGGATAGTTTCATAGTCAAATCAGTCAGAAACGATGTAAGCTACACGCCCTGAACGGGAAGTGGGCGACTTAACCTGTCACCCTTAATACTGAAATGCACGCGAATGCTTGCTTCGTATTGTAAAATTTGATAAAATGTTATTAATTCAACCTCAGTGTTAACTTTAACCCAAAATTACTTTTTACTAAACTAATATACTTAACTCAATTAAATCAATCATGGAATTCAGAAATAATAACCATTCGATTGATAATCACCAAGAATTAAAAGTACAGACTAAGTAAGACCTCCGTCGAGGCTCTTTTATAACTCTGTACGTGACTCCATGCCGCGCCGGTCCACGCCACTCGGCTCATTGAACTCATCAAATAATTACGCCAGTTACGCGACAGACTTTAATGGTTAAAGTTGAACCGATTAGCGTGTGGGTTAATTAATACTTAACAGCGAGGTGACGGTTACAGCAGTGATTAGTCGAAGTGATTTCATAATTGATTCGAATTCAATTTAACGTCAAAAAAGCAAAAATTATCAACTTACTTTATAACGTTTAATGTATGTGACTTACAAGAAGATATCAAAAGATATTTGTAACTGTATAGTTTATGGTAGTCGATATTATTGTTTCGTCTATTTTTAACTTAAAAAGTAATTTTGAATCAAATAATTTATTTTCTACTAATTTATATAATTACTTCCGTACCATTGTAAAGGCCCCAAGCAGACAAAGCGTGTGTATTGTAAGCGTAGCTTCCAACTTCCCTGAACAACTTATAATTGACAAATAGCTTTGGATCAATGTAGAAAAACTATTCAAGCTGTCGTGTAAAATTCTAAGTATCTATTTTGGTTGGATAACAACTAGTTTATACCTCACACGTCCCTTTATTCGTCTTATATTAGACTCAGGTGACAATAATACAATGCTGTACTTTTACGATAGACTTAAACCGTGACAATCCCAGAGTCAAATAAAGCGAATGTATCTTCTCCATCATAAGAGTTTCTTGTGGTAAAAAATATAAGAACCACTTTAGTAGATGATTTGTTTATTGACTTGATAGCGCAAATAAATATAGAAACAAAGTCTTTGATGCTTTATTTTTAAATATGAAGAAATAAAAGAGCCATCGTGCAATAGTAGAATCAAGCCAACAGTCGAAATATTAACAAAGATGTAATTTTACAATGAACGAACTTTTCGCAAAGTACAACACTCCACACTCGGTGACTGAAACGACGGCTGTCATTCCGACTGAGCAGAACTGACTTTATTCTAAACTGATAAACTTACACCAAGTGAGAAGTTAACTTTTACTCAGTGCTTTAGCTATTCTCCACACTCGGTGACTGAAACGACGGCTGTCATTCCGACTGAGCAGAACTGACTTTATTCTAAACTGATAAACTTACACCAAGTGAGAAGTTAACTTTTACTCAGTGCTTTAGCTATTCTCCACACTCGGTGACTGAAACGACGGCTGTCGTTCCGACTGAGCAGAACTGACTTTATTCTAAACTGATAAACTTACACCAAGTGAGAAGTTAACTTTTACTCAGTGCTTTAGCTATTCTCCACACTCGGTGACTGAAACGACGGGTGTCATTCCGACTGAACAGGACTGACTTTATTCTAAACTGATAAACTTACACCAAGTGAGAAGTTAACTTTTACTCAGTGCTTTAGCTATTCTCCACACTCGGTGACTGAAACGACGGCTGTCATTCCGACTGAGCAGAACTGACTTTATTCTAAACTGATAAACTTACACCAAGTGAGAAGTTAACTTTTACTCAGTGCTTTAGCTATTCTCCACACTCGGTGACTGAAACGACGGCTGTCATTCCGACTGAGCAGAACTGACTTTATTCTAAACTGATAAACTTACACCAAGTGAGAAGTTAACTTTAACTCAGTGCTTTAGCTATTCTCCACACTCGGTGACTGAAACGACGGCTGTCATTCCGACTGAGCAGAACTGACTTTATTCTAAACTGATAAACTTACACCAAGTGAGAAGTTAACTTTTACTCAGTGCTTTAGCTATTCTCCACACTCGGTGACTGAAACGACGGCTGTCATTCCGACTGAGCAGAACTGACTTTATTCTAAACTGATAAACTTACACCAAGTGAGAAGTTAACTTTTACTCAGTGCTTTAGCTATCCTCCACACTCGGTGACTGAAACGACGGCTGTCATTCCGACTGAGCAGAACTGACTTTATTCTAAACTGATAAACTTACACCAAGTGAGAAGTTAACTTTTACTCAGTGCTTTAGCTATTCTCCACACTCGGTGACTGAAACGACGGCTGTCATTCCGACTGAGCAGAACTGACTTTATTCTAAACTGATAAACTTACACCAAGTGAGAAGTTAACTTTTACTCAGTGCTTTAGCTATTCTCCACACTCGGTGACTGAAACGACGGCTGTCATTCCGACTGAGCAGAACTGACTTTATTCTAAACTGATAAACTTACACCAAGTGAGAAGTTAACTTTTACTCAGTGCTTTAGCTATTCTCCACACTCGGTGACTGAAACGACGGCTGTCATTCCGACTGAGCAGAACTGACTTTATTCTAAACTGATAAACTTACACCAAGTGAGAAGTTAACTTTTACTCAGTGCTTTAGCTATTCTCCACACTCGGTGACTGAAACGACGGCTGTCATTCCGACTGAGCAGAACTGACTTTATTCTAAACTGATAAACTTACACCAAGTGAGAAGTTAACTTTTACTCAGTGCTTTAGCTATCCTACACACTCGGTGACTAAAACGACGGCTGTCATTCCGACTGAGCAGAACTGACTTTATTCTAAACTGATAAACTTACACCAAGTGAGAAGTTAACTTTTACTCAGTGCTTTAGCTATCCTACACACTCGGTGACTGAAACGACGGCTGTCATTCCGACTGAGCAGAACTGACTTTATTCTAAACTGATAAACTTACACCAAGTGAGAAGTTAACTTTTACTCAGTGCTTTAGCTATTCTCCACACTCGGTGACTGAAACGACGGCTGTCATTCCGACTGAGCAGAATTGACTTTATTCTAAACTGATAAACTTACACCAAGTGAGAAGTTAACTTTTACTCAGTGCTTTAGCTATTCTCCACACTCGGTGACTGAAACGACGGCTGTCATTCTGACTGAGCAGAACTGACTTTATTCTAAACTGATAAACTTACACCAAGTGAGAAGTTAACTTTTACTCAGTGCTTTAGCTATTCTCCACACTCGGTGACTGAAACGACGGCTGTCATTCCGACTGAGCAGAACTGACTTTATTCTAAACTGATAAACTTACACCAAGTGAGAAGTTAACTTTTACTCAGTGCTTTAGCTATTCTCCACACTCGGTGACTGAAACGACGGCTGTCATTCCGACTGAGCAGAACTGACTTTATTCTAAACTGATAAACTTACATCAGTAGTGGATATATGGGGGTTCTGTATATTATCTATTCATTCATACCATCTATTTAATCACAACATCATACCATCTATTCAATCTGTTCATCTAAAACATTCACCAGTACTATGACTTATTCAAACATTACATAATACTATCTAATCAATCATTTAATCTAGCCAATAATTTTCGAATTTTCATGCTCACACAGCGACTCGACTGCGTTCAACGGTGCTACGATCTACCAATTCAGATTTCATATATTATCTACTCTTCGTTGTGATAAAATACCTTCTACCTGCTATGAATCTCATTTTCAGATGAATTGAAGTCTCTATTCACCTAAATACTACTTAATTTTACTAGGATGTTATTTTTAAAAAACTATGTACTTTATAAGTTTGTAATTCTAGTGATGTGTATATGTCTGGATATGAATAAATAAATTATTATTATATTATTAAACGAGAACAGTTTACTATCATCATTATTTAAAAAATAATTTTAGTCTTAACTTATAGAGGTTGAAAATTAAAAACATGATTCAGTTAACATATTTTTTTTAATAAGAATACAACTTATTTAAACAGGTTACAGTTTCAACGATTCGTTTATATATATATAGTGGACGAAATTTTTTCCGCAATTTCTTTAACTGATTTATAAATGTCATCGAGTAAAATATTTTTCACGACATGCTGTACACATAATTCCGCATCACACGTACAAATTGAACCGGCAACATCAGGGAATTGAGCAGCATCGTATATTTCAATTCTAATTACTTTCACACCCCGTTTAGGTTTTTTTATATAAGAAAATGTAGTTAAGTCCGTTTTCTGTTTTTTACTGCTGGGGCCAACAAGATTCAGTGTTCCAGTATTACGCATATCCATAGATGAGCCTCGTACATCGTTAGGAAGGAAGTTGAATAAATCACTCTCGCTATCCTGAAATTAAAAATATACAGTAAGATAAAAAAGGTTAAAATTGAATAGATACTAAGTTAAGAATATTATATTAAGATTATTGATTAATTACTCACGGACATCATTGAACAATAAGTGTAGTCGCTCGTAAATTCTGTTTTTTTTTGAGGATTTACTTGATAATTATATTTTATTTATACCTCACATATATCGTTTATAAAGTTCATAATCGAACATGAAATTATTTAGTCAATGCAAGAATAAGTTTTGCAATACAATGCTCACACATCCTTATACGGCTACGTCGCGCGCTGTGTGGTCTGCTTCGCACTTCCTCATTAAACACCTAAACTCTTTATTCTTATTTATTAACCGACTTCAGAAATAAAGTATTCCTGATTGATGTCTACTTTCACTTAGGTCTTATTCCATTTATTACACCTCACGGTTAGTAAGAATGAAAATAAACAGACAGGCAGGTAAATTATTAGGTACTATGATTTACTTGAATACCTCATAATAAATTAATCGATACCTACTCAAAAACTATTTTTCAAAGCATGTTCAAATTCATATTTAGTGCAACCAAATCCCCATGGCAAAAACTGTAAAACCATTAGTAAAAATTGATATAATTTCACGACTGTGAATTACTAGTTATGCCCGTGGATTCATCCGCGAAAGCGTCGATCTAAATCTGCGGACCAGCGTGAATATCGGTCTATGTCACGTGCTGTTAGCTTTCGACAGGTGAAGGAATTTTTAAAATCGATTCAGTATTGTTTAAGTACATACATTATTATTACAAACAAACAAAAAAATCAAAACGTTCCTATTTATAATATTAGTGTAGATGATTTTCCTAATTAGATGTTACCGATATCTATTAGTGTTCTTAAAATGGATTTTTAACAAAGTCAGCTATTATGCACAAGCAAGTTTCTTGTCGATATGTTACGCACACTTTAATTTTTCTTTCAATATAAATCAGATGATTCCGTACAGGTTTTCATTAGCGAAAGCAATACAGGCAATCAAACTACAAACTCTGAAGAATTCTCAACTGTCAATATGTAAGTATTCTTATTTTAAATATATTTATATATTCATTCACCTAAGTAAACTTATATTTTTAATTTTTGTTCATAATTTTTTATAGGTCTAGATCTATGCCACAGCTCTTTGATGAGGTGTTTCCTCCTTCAGACGACGAGGTGAAAATGGTTGAAAAGAAAAAAGAAACTACAAAGAGGTAAGATACATTAAAACTATTTTTTTTCCTCACTTTTATTTCTTTCATTAACTCGTCAACGTAGTTGAGTCAATATTTATAGCTTTTCAATTGTTCACAGATTACATTCACCGAGTTCCCGGGGCGCGGAACACCGGGCGTCAAAGAGGATGAAAGAAAACAGCCACGAAAGAAACGACGCAGAGAAAAATGAAAAAAAGTGAGTATTACATGTTTTTATTGTATCTGCAGGTTTATTCTTGGAATCATGAATGTCATAATATTTGATTTAGAGTTAAAGAACTCATAGGTATTTTTGAATCATGAATGTTATAATATTTGATTTAGAGTAAAAGAACTCATAGGTATTTACATTATGTTAACAACATTTCTCAATTTATTAACAGATCACACACGACGGTGTCTGGAGACGAAGGGGTGTCGAAAAAACACACTCCGACCCCTCATCGATCCAAGAAAAAATCATCAACTATCGCACCGATAACACCCGTGAAAATCACATCTCACGATCTCTTCGGGACGGATAGTGAGGGTGAGGATGACTCTGAGCCATCACCAACTCCAACTCCAACACTGCCACCTTTGCAATCGATATTCATAAACAGAGTGGCAAGCGGCCTGTCGAAGCAGGTTTTACCAGACAAGAAAGGCAGCCACTACATTGAGGTAAAAGTGTATAGGTCCGCGGACATCGAGCATGTGATGCCTATTAATAGATGGCGTCACTCGGTTTCCAGCCTAAAGATTAGGACGGACATGGACACCGATCTTTGGCAACATCTTGCCAATCTAGTACTGGTGGCCAGGAAGGAATTCCGAGGCACACCTAACATTTTTACTTCAAATTTTAGCATGCAGTAACAAGATGTCTAAACACTTTTATATCAATGTAGTGTGCTAGACTAAGTAACTTTAACTCGGTGTGCGAAAGTAAATAATATTTTCCTTAATATTATATTATTATTATAATGTGTTGATATTTAATATACCTTTTATATTTAGCAAATGTTTTTTTCTTTACAGTTATCAGCATAGACCCTACCCGAGATCCTCTCAATAAAAATGAAATAGTTAAATGTGATAATTGTGATATAAGAATAATGAGAAATAAATATCAGTATCATTTGAAAACTGAATTACATAAATTGAATTCTTTGATTATGAGCGAGTTTGACAATATTTATATAATTAATACAGCATTTAATAATCGTGTAATAAGTTATCGTTTGAAAGCTGAAAATAAAAATTATTGTATACCAGAGAATTTTTTATATGACTATGAAACTGATATTAATAGACTTATAGAAATGAATTTAAAAAAACACAGATGTCTTAAGATACAATTTGAATTATATGCATTTTATTTATTACCAAAGACTCTAGAAAAGCAATTGAAATCATTTAATACCAAATATGAAATTATAACTGATATTAATGAATTGAAAGATATATTTAGAATAAAAACTATTGATACAATCAAAAGAAAACTTACTGAATTTGAACACTCTACGTCCGGTTGGACATTTTTATCACTCAGTCATTTAGAAATCAATTTAAATAAGTATTGTGCTTTGCGAGGAGGTACATATATAAAACTACCACCTCGCGTATCTAATACTAAAAGCTGTATGAATGTTAAAAATGATGATGAGTTTTGTTTCCTTTGGAGTATTTTAGCAGGGCTTTATCCATGTGTTGATAACCCGAATAAATGCAGCTCCTATCCTCATTATTCAAATGTGTTTAATATAACTGACATGAAATTTCCTCCATCATATCGAGATATAAAGATCTTTGAAAAGAATAACTTGAATATAAGCATAAATGTTTTTGGTTTAGACAAAAAAAATAAATATGTAACTGGACCTTTGTATTTAACAGCTGAAAAAAGAATTAATCATTTTAATTTACTATTTATCGAAAATTATGAAAAAGGTCACTACTGTTTAATAAAAAATTTGGTTAAGTTAGTGCGAAGACAAATAACAAAGCATAAAGGTAATGTTTATTTGTGTGAATCATGTTTACAATGTTTCAGTAGCAAAAAAAAATATGGAAATCATTATTGTTCCAAAGTTTTAGAATTAATACCAAAGCCTAATACTCATTTAATGTTTAAACACTTCGAGAGACAACAAAAGGTTCCTTTTATCATATACGCTGATTTTGAGAGTTTATTAGAAAACTATTCAGACGATTCGCAGAGCACGACCACTATAAAATTTAAGATTCACAAACCTTCATGCTTTGCTTATTATGTTTGTTGTACATTTGACAACTCATTAAACAAATTGGTTTCCTATCGAGGCTTAGATGCACCTAAAGAATTTATTAAACATTTGATGGAAGATGTGAAGTATATTAATGATTTAATTTCGTTTGCTAAACCAATGACACAATTAAGTAAAACACAGCAAAATGAATATGATTCAAGCGTTCACTGTCATATTTGTAAACATTTATTGTTTGGTGATAAAGTACGTGATCATGATCACATGACCGGCGAGTATAGAGGCGCAGCTCATTCATATTGCAACCTCAATTATAAAATATGTCCATTTGTACCAGTTGTATTTCATAATTTATCTGGCTATGATTTACATTTATTCATAATGGAACTATCGAAATATGATGGTTCAATTAATGTTATACCAAAGACTAAAGAAAATTACATAACGATCACGAAATCATTCACAATAAATGAGAACAAATCTTGTGTGAATGTGAAATTTATTGATTCATTTCAATTTTTAAGTGCAAGTCTAGATAAATTAAGTAAAAGCTTAAATGATGATAATTTTATACACACCTCAAATTTTTTTACTATTCCCAGTCAATTTGTATTGATGAGAAAGAAAGGCATTTATCCTTATGACTACATGAATAGTTTCTCTAAATATGAGGAAAAATGTTTACCACCGAAACATAACTTTTATAATAGTTTAACTAAACAGCATATATCTGATAGTGAATATACACATGCGCAAAATGTTTGGAAACAATTTGGTATAAGCGACATGGGTGAATACACTGATTTATATTTGAAATGTGACGTTTTGTTATTGACTGATGTATTCGAGAACTTTAGAACTATGAGCTTACAGCACTATAAGCTTGACCCAGCCTATTATGTAACCGCACCGGGGCTCAGTTGGGATGCAATGCTATTTTATACCGATGTTCGATTAGAGTTGGTACATGATCTTGAAATTTATCAAATGTTAGAAAAAGGAGTTCGAGGAGGTTTGGCACAATGTACATTGAGACATGCTCAAGCGAATAATAAATACTTACCAAATTTTGATTGTTCAAAACCATCAAGCTTTCTTATATATCTTGATTCTAACAACCTATATGGATTTGCTATGATGAAAAAAATTCCGATATCAGATTTTAGATTTTTATCGTCTGAAGAAATTAGATGTCTAAATATTGAGACTATTTCAGATGACAGTGATTTCGGATTTATCCTAGAAGTAGATTTAGAGTATCCTTATCACTTACATGATGCACATTGTGACTTACCCTTTGCTGTTGAGAAACTCATTCCACCAGGTAGTAAATCACCAAAATTAGTTGCAACTCTTAAAGATAAAACTTTTTACGTTATTCATTATACTTATTTAAAAGAATGTTTAAAACAAGGATTACGATTAAAAAAGATTCATCGCGTAATAACCTTTAGACAAGAATATTTTCTAAAGAAATATATAGAATTGAATACAAGTTTGCGTCAAGCCTCAAAATCTGAATTTGAAAAGGATTTTTTCGAATTGTTAAATAATTCAGTCTTTGGAAAAACTATAGAGAACAAGCGAAAACAAGTTAATGTTAAACTGGTATCTCACTGGGAGGATAATAATAATTTAACAAATAAATGTGTCGGTGCTCGAAAACTAATTGCTAAACCGAATTTTAAATCTGTGTCAATATTCTCAGAAAATTTTCTTGCTATTCAGTTAAGTTTAGATAAAATAACTCTAGATAAACCAATATATGTAGGATTTACAGTCTTAGAATATGCAAAATTACATATGTATCAATTCCATTATAATTTTATTAAACAAAAGTATGGAGAAAATGTGAAACTTTGTTATACTGATACAGATAGTCTGCTATATTTAGTTAAAACAGATGATGTGTATGAAGACATAAAACATGACATTCAAGAGTTTGATACCAGTAATTTTGAAAAAAATAATCCATATAAAATCCCAAGAGTCAACAACAAAATACCTGGTTTATTCAAGGATGAAATGGGAGGTCAATTAATAACTGAGTTTGTAGGATTAAGAGCCAAACTTTACTTCATAAAGAGTACTAGTGAGGAGATTAAAAAGGCTAAAGGTGTATCTAAGTCTGTAACGAAATCTTTGAATCATAAACATTATTCAGATTGTTAATTTTATGACAAAGATTTACGATCTAAGATGAATATGATTAAGTCTTTAAAACATAATTTGTATTCCCAAGAAGTAGATAAGTTAGTATTAAATAGAAATGATGATAAACGTCAAATATTACCAAATCAAATTGATACTGTAGCTTGGGGACACTATGCTTACATGTAGCTATTAAATAGATATAAGAAATTATATATGTAATATGTTAATAAAAAATTATATGACTTTCCAATTTCTGTTTTATTTTATTCCTATTAGATTATAACTGATACAATACTATAAAATGACAATCAAGTAGCAATGATGTTCATTTGTTAATAATGAAGCTTAAAAAGCACCCGCTAAGCTTGGACATCAATCTTATTGGTATTGAAGAGAGATCACAGCCCATAAGACATAGTGAATTGTTACCAAATAGTATACGGTGTTTAATTTGCGGGCCATCTAACTGTGGTAAAACTAATGTGATGATTACTTTGCTATTACATAAAAACGGGCTAAAATTCAAAAATTTGTATTTATATACAAAGACTCCATTTCAAAGTAAATATTGTTATCTTAAAGAAGTGCTTTCAAAGGTTGCGAAGTTACACATCCGAATAATGTGTTACCAAACACAATTATAATTTTTGATGATGTGGTTTGTGAAAATCAGACTAACATTCGTAATTATTTTGCCATGGGAAGACATAGTCAAGTCGATTGCTTTTATCTCTCACAAACATATTCAAAAGTTCCAAAACAGCTGATTCGTGATAATGCAAATTTGTTATTACTCTTCAAACAAGATGAAGTCAACTTGAAACATGTATACAATGAGCACGTCAATTCGGATATGTCATGGAATGAATTTAGAGAAATCTGTCAAAATGTTTGGCGAGAAAGGCATAATTTTTTAACTTTAAATAAAGAATCAGAATTAAATAAAGGTCGTTATAGAAAAAATCTTGACACCTTTATATACTTATCCTAAAATAGAATGTTATCATTTGTGATAAATAAGTGATAGAGGCAAGACAAAAATGAGTCTCAATATTAAAGAACAAATAATCATGTCATCAGACATCATTAAAAATAAACTTAAACAGTTAAAAGATATTGAAGATAAAAACAACTATGAACTCAATAAAATATTTAAGCCAGTTACCAAACCTTTATCACAAATGATAGAATCAAATCAAAGTAATATGAACTGTGATTTTAATGTGAGCGCTATACGAGTGCCTGTCAAATTAGATGATGCAATAACCTCTACACCATATAGAGTACATGAACAATCATTGGATGATGATTTACACTCAGAGAAATTTGCTTCGGGCTCAGAATACTATAGTGATGCAGATAATATCGATAAGAAAGACATATCTGTTACAAAAAAATATCTTAATAGTCTCTACGATATAAATATTCCATTCGGAGTTCGGAAAGTAGGTGATCAGTTAATGATGGGTAATTTTCCGGTTAAGATAATTGCTTCAGTCGATGGTGACATGGAACCATGTAGAATCAAGATTGATAACGATGAATATCAATTGACTCAAGGACTAAAAGAAGTATTATTACATAAAAAACCGAATCTAGAACTAGTTACTGAAAATGATAGAAACACTTATAAAAACATTTTGATAAAAACGAATGCTCATAAGCGTGACTATGATCATAAAGGTCAGTTAAAAGGAGACAAAGGTGAAAAATATAAACAAATTATTAAACCTATGTTCATAGCCTCGGAAGTTGAGAGTACTAAAAAAGTTGGTGGCAACATAAATGTTTTGAAAAGATATAGAAAAAATACTGATTTCATCTATTGGGATGATCCTAATGAGCTAGTTGAAAGATTGAAACTTCTTATTGCTTCCAAACAAGCTGGAAATACTAATCAAGATAATGAAATAATATCAATCATAGAAGAACTGCAAGAAGCAAATATAATAAAATCATAAAAAGCATAGTGATATTAAAAGTTGTTTAGTTGTCAAATAGCTGTGAATGATGAAACAAGCTAAAAATGAGTAAAGAAGATGTGGTGACCGAAATACATAAAAATGCAAGAGTAAATTTTCCTCGCAGATGTGTTCTACTCAAAGATATAGATGATCTATGGCAAGCTGATTTAATAGATATGCAAAAGATATCGAGTATAAATTTTAATTTTAATTTTATACTTATTGTGATTGATTGTTTTTCTAAATATGTTTGGGACCAATCATTAAAAAATAAAACTAAAGATTCGGTTACAAAAGCTTTTCAATCAATTTTATGTGATGGCAGAGTCCCTTTGAATTTGCAGACAGATTGGGGTAAGGAATTTTATAATGAAAGTTTTAAGAAAATTATGCAGATGCATTCAATAAATCATTATTCAACATATTCTATTAAAAAGGCTTCGATAGTGGAACGAGTAATACGTACTATAAAAAACAAACTTTACAAAAAGTTTAGTTTGAAGGGAAACTTTAAATGGATTGATGGAACTTTAGACGAAGTTGTGAATAATTACAATCATACCAAGCATACGACTATTCAGATGTGTCCGGTTAAAGTAAATAAACATACGAAACACATTGTGATGCAAAGATACAACATACTAAATAAACCAAAAGTTAAAAGAAAATGTACTTTTGTTGTCGGCGATGTAGTGCGAATAAGTAAGCATAAAGCAAATTTTGAGAAAGGCTACACTCCAAATTGGTCGACTGAGTTATTTAAAATAATCGTGGTTCAGAATACCAATCCAGCAACTTATTTGCTAGAAGACTCAAGAAAAAATAAAATTCAAGGAACATTTTATGCGCAAGAGCTTCAGAAAACCAAAAATCCTGACGTGTATTTAGTAGAAAAAGTTCTTAAGAAAAAGGGGAATAAAATGTATGTTAAATGGTTAGGATTGTCATCTCAGGACAATAGTTGGATAAGCAAAACCAATATATTATAAATTACATTTGAAATTTTACCATTCTTCGTTTACCTATGAAAGGAAAAGGTCTTGTGAATAGTATTATAAATCATCTACCGTTCGAGTTACATCTCCCAGGCTATAACTATTGTGGACCAGGAACAAGATTACGTGAGCGACTTATCAGAGGTGACAAAGGAATTAATGAACTTGATGAGTATTGTAAACAACACGATATTGCATATATGAAAACAAAAAACTTACAAGCCAGACACGCAGCAGATAAGATCTTAATGAAAATGGCAAAGAAAAGAACATCATCATCATCTCAAGCGAGTGTAGGAGAAAAGCTTGCAGCAAATATTGTTAATAAAGCAATGTTGATGAAACTTTCAAATGGATCGGGGCTTAAAAAAAGTTTTAAAAATGTTGTTGCCTATGCAAAAAGAAATATTCGTCAAGCAAAACCAAAATGTAAAAAACTAGCCATAGATTTAGCGTTTGCTGCCATTAAAGATCTTGTTTCTGATTCAGAGGTAAAAATTCCGCGCGTGATACCATTACCAAAGACCGGAGGATTCTTACCACTGATACCAATCATTACTGGATTAACTGCTGCTGGTGCTCTTGTTAAAAAAACATCTGCTATAGCGCGAATGGTAAAAACGTTTCAAACTGCACAGAAAACATGGAATGAGATGAAAAGACTCAATCAAAGTTTTGAGCCAGTGCATTTAGGAGGAGGATTACAGCTCAAACCGTACAAGAGTGGTTTAGGTATTTATACTTCATCAAAAAACTGAATAAACAGCTACCTGATCGTCCTCTTACCAATATTGATATAATGAGGTATTCAAAAACTATCCCATATTTTCGAGGGGTCTTCATGAGAGATCAACTACCTAAACACCCTCACAAAATCGAATGTGGTATAATTAATTTGGATAGCTCTGAAAATCAAGGTACACATTGGGTAGCTTATGTTAAAAAAAATGACTATATTGAATACTTTGATAGTTATGGTGATCTAAAACCACCAAAAGAATTTATTAAATATGTAGGGGGTGACATTCAGTATAACTATATCAATTATCAGGGTAGTCATCCATATAACTGTGGTCATCTATGTCTTAAATATCTTGAAAACTGTATGCTTTAATATGAAATAAATTGTATGATTGAATCGTTAAACGATCAGTATCAGTTAATACTTCGAATGGACAAGCAGCATTTATTTGTGCTACCAATATAAATTGTAATCAAATATGATTGATTTCAATATTAAAAAAAGTAAGAAAATTGGGAGTAAGCCAACAAAAAGTTATAGTTCAATTCACGACTCCGGTAAACACACACGCGTTGTACCAGCTCTCAGTGAGATTAATAAAGAATTTTTAAGAAAGTTGGGATTTTCACTATGAGTATGTTACAAATTAATGAAGCGCCGCATTTTGACAATTCTATTGAGAGTTATGAAGTTCATTCCTATACTCCATACACTAATAGCTTCAAAGAAAACGATGAAATACGAATACCGATTAATCAACAAGACATTTATTTACTACCTGCGAGCAGTTCCATTTACATTGAAGGATGTATAGAAGTATATACGAAGGATACCACAGGAAAACTTACGAAAAAAGGGTTTCAATTTAACAATAACCCTATACCGTTTCTTTTTCATGATATAAGGTATGAGATAAATGGAGTAGAAATCGATCGTATTAGACATGTTGGTATTACTTCTACAATCAAATCTTACATCTCGATGAATGAGGGAGAAAGTAAACAGGCTGCTCTGTGGGGATGGAACTTGAAAGGAACAAAATCTGTAAATGGTTTTTTTAATGTTATATTGCCGCTTAGTAAACTATTAGGATTTGCTGAAGACTATAACAAAATCGTATTAAACTGTAAACATGAATTAATTCTAACGAGATGTAAATCTAATGTTGATGCTCTTATACTTGATAATAATAATGATCATGTGTTAGTAAATATTGAGAGAATTCAATGGCGTGTACCACATATTAAAGTATCTGATCGAGAAAGATTACTACTCTTGAAACAGTTAGAAAAAGATAAGCCAATACAAATGGCATTTCGAAATTGGGATACATATGAATATCCACTTTTACCTAAAACAAAGAAGCATTCGTGGTCAATCAAGACTACCTCCCAACTCGAGAAACCTAGATTTGTAATATTCGGTCTTCAAACAGTCGACCAAAATTTAAAGAATAGAAATTGTTCTTTGTTTAATCATTGTAACTTAACTAACGTTTCATTATATCTAAATTCACAAACATATCCGTATGATGCACTAAAACTTGATTTTGATAATGATAAATATCATATATTATATGAAATGTACATCAAATTCCGTCAGTCTTATTACAACGCTTCAGTTGACCCGTTGCTTAATATTATTGATTTTAAAGAAAAGGCACCTTTGTTGGTAATTGACTGTTCAAGGCAAAATGAAACATTAAAAACTGGCCCAGTTGATGTAAGACTAGAAATAGAGAGCAATAAAGATTTTCCTGACAAAACGAGTGCCTTTTGTCTTATCATCAACGATCGCATTATAGAATATAAACCTCTCAGCAGTATTGTTCGCAAGATATCATGAAGTTAATAGTTGATGTTCAAGGTTTTAAAACCGAATTAAATCAGTTCATACTTAAAGAAATAGCTATTCTGGATGATAAAGGAATACAAAGTTTTTTAATAAGACCACCATTCGCTTTCTATAATTTAACTATAAAGGAAATGAGGCAGGTTGGGTGGATCGAGAGAAATAGAAATATTTATTGGAAAGAAGGATTTATTTGTTTTTCAAAATATAAGCCTTTAATTTCACCTCTACTTGAAAACAATTGTATTTATGTAAAAGGTGAAGAAAAAGCAAAATGGATTAAGGAAATGTTTGTTGATTATAATGTGAATGTGATAAACTTAGAAAATTTTAAGTGTCCAAATTTTTATACCCTGTATGAGCTTTACAGCAAATGTAATGATGTCTATAGATGTATCTATCATAAGAATATTTGTGGTTTAAAAAATGTAATCTGTTTAAATAAGTGGTGTTCTGATAATAAAATTATATGTTAACCGAATCATGTTTTATTTTCAACCGAATGTTTACCTCTCGTAGAATAAGACTAAAATTATTATAAAAATAATGATGCTAGTAAAACTGTTCTCATTACAAAGTTTGGAAGTAAAAAAAGTTATTGACTAGCGCTCGCTTTCAATATTGTATCTAGAGATCTATCCGTTGAAAACCACCAATGACGATTCGTTATTTGGTAATCGTTGCAAAGTTCAAATAAAAATATGAATCAATATTGGTGGTTTTCAACGGATAGATCTCTAGATACAATATGAAAGCGACCGTACATGAACGGGTTCAATAGATCTTTACACTGTTAAATGGACTGGATGAATAGACTGAATCATGAAAATTCGAAAGTTATTGACTAGATTAAATGATTCATTAGATGGTATTATGTAATGTTTGAATAGGTCATAGTACTGGTGAATGAATGAACACTGAATGATTTAGATGAACAGATTGAATAGATGGTATGAATGAATAGATAATATACAGAACCCCCATATATCCACTACTTACATCAAGTGAGAAGTTAACTTTTACTCAGTGCTTTAGCTATTCTCCACACTCGGTGACTGAAACGACGGCTGTCATTCCGACTGAGCAGAACTGACTTTATTCTAAACTGATAAACTTACACCAAGTGAGAAGTTAACTTTTACTCAGTGCTTTAGCTATCCTCCACACTCGGTGACTGAAACGACGGCTGTCATTCCGACTGAGCAGGACTGACTTTATTCTAAACTGATAAACTTACACCAAATGAGAAGTTAACTTTTACTCAGTGCTTTAGCTATCCTCCACACTCGGTGACTGAAACGACGGCTGTCATTCCGACTGAGCAGAACTGACTTTATTCTAAACTGATAAACTTACACCAAGTGAGAAGTTAACTTTTACTCAGTGCTTTAGCTATCCTCCACACTCGGTGACTGAAACGACGGCTGTCATTCCGACTGAGCAGGACTGACTTTATTCTAAACTGATAAACTTACACCAAATGAGAAGTTAACTTTTACTCAGTGCTTTAGCTATCCTCCACACTCGGTGACTGAAACGACGGCTGTCATTCCGACTGAGCAGGACTGACTTTATTCTAAACTGATAAACTTACACCAAATGAGAAGTTAACTTTTACTCAGTGCTTTAGCTATCCTCCACACTCGGTGACTGAAACGACGGCTGTCATTCCGACTGAGCAGAACTGACTTTATTCTAAACTGATAAACTTACACCAAGTGAGAAGTTAACTTTTACTCAGTGCTTTAGCTATTCTCCACACTCGGTGACTGAAACGACGGCTGTCATTCCGACTGAGCAGAACTGACTTTATTCTAAACTGATAAACTTACACCAAGTGAGAAGTTAAATTTTACTCAGTGCTTTAGCTATTCTCCACACTCGGTGACTGAAACGACGGCTGTCATTCCGACTGAGCAGAACTGACTTTATTCTAAACTGATAAACTTACACCAAGTGAGAAGTTAACTTTTACTCAGTGCTTTAGCTATTCTCCACACTCGGTGACTGAAACGAAGGCTGTCATTCCGACTGAGCAGAACTGACTTTATTCTAAACTGATAAACTTACACCAAGTGAGAAGTTAACTTTTACTCAGTGCTTTAGCTATTCTCCACACTCGGTGACTGAAACGAAGGCTGTCATTCCGACTGAGCAGAACTGACTTTATTCTAAACTGATAAACTTACACCAAGTGAGAAGTTAAATTTTACTCTGTGCTTTAGCTATTGTATGATGTGATATCATTAAAATTAGTTTTAGTTGAAAACCGCAGCGCTACTGTCTTAGACAATAAACAGAAGCGATACTTACACGTATGAAGGTTTCACCATGAAGATGTACAAGAATACATAAGTTTCTACGTATACATGTAACTAACAAAAGCTACCAGTTTCGGGACTTATTTTTGGATGCATAATAACAAATTGTATACTCTGGGTAGAAAACCTGTCAAAGTGAAAATAAAAATATATAATGAGATTGATTATTTATGTTTTAGTGCCTGAGACAAAGAATTTGTTAGGTGAAGAGACAATCGCGGGCCGGGTATAATCCGCTACAGATCTGGCTTTACTTAGTAGTAGTAACGCGTTTACCTTAATGCCATTCGTTGTTATCTAAACAAAAACCGCATAAAATAATCAACTAACATTTTCCACTGCAAAAAGTTGTTCTCCATTTACTAATTAGATCTTGGTTTACCTACTTATTTGCAACAGAATGTACACACAGAAGCATAGCTTATGTTTCTCTTTACAAATATTGAAGTTATCCCTGTGCTGGCTTATACATAAAATAATATTTCTATTTTATTGTGAACTTAAAAAATTATTAAAATACTTACATTGTGAGATGAACATCATTTCATACACGTTTGTGACACGCTACAACATTATGTTTTGCAACTATTAATTAACAACGCCTTAAATAATAAATTTACTTGAAGCTTATTCTCGCACTACATCCGCATTACGAGTATAATGTTAAACTCGTTGAGTGGAACACGATCGAGGTCTGTGCAACACGAACATAAATAATAATAATAATAAATCCCCGGACAAACACACCAACTGTATAGCCCCAAAGTAAGCAGAGCTTGTGTTATGGATGACCATACAGCGGACTGGGGGGGGGACTCAGAATAAACATACGTATGTAAATACAAACAACCATGACCCGAGAACAAACATCTGTGTTCATCACACAAATGAATGCCCCGGCCAGGACTCGAACCTGGCACCTTCGGCGTATGAGGCAAGGCTACTTACCACTACACCACTCGGTCGTCCTAAATACATACTACTGTAGAATAACGAAATCAAAAATTTTACTCAATTGGTTTTATAATGCGAGAAATACCCTTTTCTACATCTTAATTATATTTGAGTTGAAGCACAAATTAATAAACATTTACCTTGAGGATTACATCAGTCTCTAAAAACATCATTAAATCTAAATAAATAAATGTAATTTGTTGTCATCACGATGTCTAGCGAGCCGCCGATAAGGACCAAAGTCGTTATTGAAAAAGGACTTTATTTCAAACGTTTGTAAACAGGGCTTACACATCGGATTATTGTTCTACAAATCCAATTTATTCTGTTCTGCTAGACAAACTGCATTGATTGAATATTGAAATATTTTGTTGATATTTAATCAAAGTCTTGGTCTGTTTAGCAAATCTTTAGTATTTTCTTTCGAGAAATGGGTAAGCACAGTAGAAACATCTATAACCAGCAGGTTTTGGAAAGCAGTTAGGCCGTAAACTCCGTACTTTTTGACTGTAGTCAATTAAGAAACATAACTGCTTTTATCGCAAACAAAGAATCAAAATATTTAATAAGGTATTAAAACACATAGATAATTTGAATTTGGAAACCTTATTTCCAGCAATCGATTTCCACGATAAGATCCACGATAATCGATAAAACGCGTTGCATAATTCTCATTCAAAGTAACGTAAACGCTATTATGACGTGCACTCCGCAAGAGGGTTCGTTGAAAGTACCTTAAGCTAATTTGCTTTTTTAGGTTCATTTATTAAATTATTTATTGTTATGAAAAGAAATTGAGCATCGGTGGTGAGCAAGGCGCTGGCTTCTCTATCTTAAGAATCCGGGTTCGAAACCGGAAACTACCAAAGACCCTCCCTAATTTTAAGACCAAAAAGAGAACAAAATCTGTATTCTTTACTTGTATAGAGCCCAGTAGGTACTCTATACAATGCCTAGAATTGTATACATTACCTAGGTAGAGTATGAAGCGGACAGTAACATTAATAATATAAATCTTTATATATTGTCTTACTTTTTTTCTTTTTGTTTCCAAATGTATGTTTTCATTTGAGATTTGTGATTAGATTTATTTCATAGTTTCTATCTATTATTATAATTATATACATTTAAAAAATACTTTTTCTGTATTGTGTAAAGTTAGCTTTGGGTGTCACTTATGCTGTATAGTTTGTAATATGTGATAACATGTAATGGTTCTTGCCGCTTGTATAAACTTATATTATATTATTTTTAGGAAAATAAAAAAAAATAAAAAAATAGTGTATTATATACCTTGGCATTGATCAATAAAATAATATTAATAGAAACCAGTAGTTGTCAATGTAGAAATACATATATAAATACATTGCCGTGGGCGGGGGGGCTCAATAACCCGTTGCAATCCAGTTGCAAAACAGTTGCGCCTCGTCGGTGCCCTGCGACTGACCCAGAATGAGTGGCACGGATACCTCGTTGGGGGGTTTGGGGTGCACTGTGTCTGTCCGGTAGCCGGCGGCAGTGACACCTGACAGGGGAGCCCAACCCCTGAAAAAATGGGCCGACGATGTGGAGTCATCGGTGAAACGCATGATGGAAAATAGCAATTGGAAATGTGGTCCCCAGGTGGGTACGTCGGCAGATGCCGGGAAATCCTACCTCTCCGCCTCGACGGCGGGCCGCCCCTCGTACTCTGGCGGGGGGGCAACAATCGCTTCGTGGGCCAGCAGACCACTCGCTCCCGAAAACACGACTATTACGACCGGGAAAAGGGTTGTAAATTAAGACACGATTACATGTTGAGTGACCATTTATTTGTTAAAATACTGAGCTTATATACTAGATATAAACGTGTGAAATACAGTAATATTTAATCATCTCATGATCTTACTTTTAGCACGTATTTTCCTAAATAGCTAAACTGATTTGTAAGTCCCATCTGGAGACGCCACAACGACCAAGCAAACGAAAAACAGACTACTGATAACGCCGACCAAGAACCCAGTCGTCAAATGGGTTCAGAGAGTGATGACGCTCGTGCTGAGGAGCTGAGCTCCAACTCAGCAATGAGTGTTAAGTAGTCGGTAGAGACTCGGAGACGTCTTTGGAGGCGTAAACGCAGCCGATCTCAAAGGGCTACCTCAGATGACGAGAGTAGCTCTGCGTTGGAGCCTCCAAAGTAAAGGCTCCAAAGGTTTCTACCACCCGTCGAGGCACCCGTCGAGGTCCTACCCCGAAATCCCAAAAGGAGAAGAAGGGAGCGACCAAAGCCAAAAAGACTGCCCCACCCCCACCTCAACGGGGTCCCGGCCACTGCCGCCGGCTCCTGCGTCTATGACGAGAGGTGGATTGTGGTTGCGAGGCGACGTCCAAAGGTGGCACCAAAAATTGCTGCCCTACCGCCTCAACCACGGAGGGTCCAGTCTGCGGTGCCTGACTCCCAGCAGGTTTCGCAGACCAAGAAGGAACGACAGCGGAGGCGCAAGCCACGCCCTCCCCGGTCCTTGGCTGTAGTCTTAAAACTGCTGCCAGAGGTGGTACAAAAGGGCGATCTTTGAAGCTTTGGCATCGACTCTGTCAATTTCAGGGTGTTCGCCACAGGAGCCAGAATCCTGGAGATTCCTGGTGTTTCAAACACCGAGAAGCTCTGGCAGAGAAGTTGCGGGCCGCCCTTGGGGAGAGCGTGGCCGTGTGCCACTGCCGCGGAACTGCGCATGTCCGGGTTAAACGACGCAGTTTCCGCTGCAATGTCGCGGTGGCGGTGGCTGGAATTGGTGGATGCCCAATTGCTTCCATCAAGACCAGCGAGGTCCGCCTCGACAAATCGGGTCTGGGCACGCTCTGGCTGAGCTGCCCGGTGGCTGCAGCCAATAAGGTGGCTGATGGCAGGCGACTGCTAGTCGTTTGGGTGTCGGCGAAGGTCTCGCTCCTCGAAGCAAGACCTCTGAGCTGCTTCCGGTGCCAGCAACTTGGGCACGTCCCGGAGCAGTGCAGCAGACCGCAGTAGTAATTATTACCGTTGCGGAAAACCAGGCCACGTCGCCCGCGATTGCTACGTCGCCGCTGCACACTGCACTGTGTGCGCGGCAGCCAACAAGCCGGCCGATCACAGGCTAGGGGGCAAATCGTGCTATGCTTCTAGGCCTAAAAGGCGGCTACCACGACCGACTGCATCCTCAACGCAGTCGGCCAGCGGCAGCTCAGGCGATGGAATGCTAGTTATGGACCACAAGCTTCGATTCCTCCTGTTGAATATCAAACACTCCGCTAGAGCTCAGGCTCCAGAGCTTCGCCGAGTGGTTGATAGACGTAGCAGTGATCTGCGAGCCGTACTTCGTCCCCCCTGGTGAGAACTGGGTGCGAGACACTGACGGCTCTGTCACGATCGTCCGATGGGACGCGGCGAACTCCCCACCCTTCGAAAGAGTAGCGAAGGGTCCAGGATACGTCACTGTGTGGTTTGGAGATTTTGTAGTCGTCGGTGGCTACTTTTCCCTGAACCGCACACTCGCCAAGTTCGAGATTTATCTCGAACGAGTGGGCGCCCTTATCGGGCAGTGCCACCCTCGCCAAGTGCTTTTGACTAGCGACTTCAATGCCTGGAATACGGCTTGGGGTTCCGTCAGGATGACAGTATTTGGCGAGGCACTGGAGGAGTTTGCCCTCGGACAAGGGCTGGCCCTTCTCAACCGGGGATCAGTGAGCACGTGCGTGCGACCCCAGGGCGAATCGATCGTGGACCTCATGGTCGAGAGCCCCGCCCTGGCGCGCCGTGTTTGGGACTGGGGAGTGGTGGATATGGCGGTGTTGTGTGATCACCAATACATTCGGTTCGATCTCGCAGCCCTATCCATCCCATATCCCCATCAAATCCAGCCGGTCCCTTTCGGCTCTCGGTTGACGACGACCCAAGGTGGCAGTTGAGGCACCTCAACAGGGACCTGCGGTGATAATGACAAAACTGTTTGAAACCACAATTGAAGCAAATTGGGAAGGTGAAAAAGCTTGAGAGATGGGTACCTCATGATTTGAGTTCAGCAAACCGACAAACGTGCATCGACTGCTGCGTTACATCACTCAACCGGCACAATAATGAAAGAATTTAAATCGAATCATTATCTATGATGAAAATTAGTTTCTGTACGACAATCGGAAACGCTGATCGCAATGTTTGAACCCTGGCGAACCAGCCAAATCCTGCCCCAAGCGAAAATTTACTTAAGAAATGTTACTTATGAGCGTTTGGTGTACTAGTGCCGGTGTCGTTCATTATATTTTTCTTAAATCTGGTCAGACGATTACGGCAGATGTCTATTGTCAGCAACTGTAAACCATTATGGAAAAGCTCGCTAAACAACCGAGGCTGGTCAATCGCTCTAGGCCACTGCTGCTTCAGGTAAACGCTACATCACACACTGCACAACAGTTGGCAACCAAATTAGAGGAGTTTCAACTGGAATGTCTAAGACATCTACCGTACTCCCCGGATCTTGCTCCAACAGAAATATTTCGAAATTTGGACAACTTCTTGCAAAGGAAAAAAATCAACTCCGATGGGGCAGTCTCTCCTCCTATAAGGCCAAAGCGCCTACAAAGATTTTATTGATTCCCATCCGAATGGTTTTTTTAGTAAAGGGATCAATGAACTACCTAATATCTGATTCACTGTTGCTTTCTCAACACATGCAATCCCACCTAGGTTGTACATGAAATTACTAGAACCATAAACTAGTATTTAAGTTGAGTTGAAAGGAGTTAAGAATAGGTAAAACACTGGTAAAAATAAAGATAAAATAACGTGCTGTCTTCAGGTTGGTTCCAAAAGTTAGTTTCTTCAAAATTAAGCAGTTCCACTTTCTACTCCAGCCAGCTTCAATGTTATCTTATTGATGTATATACATCTTTATGATGTTACGCAATCTAGTTCAAACTTACATTTTTAAATTACGGGTTCATTGACTTGACGCTGTGAATTTAAAAGTTGTAAGCTATTTTGTTAATTTAAATAAAGACAAAGATTTCAAAACTAAAATTAATACAAATAACAAAAAGTCTAATAGACAGACGTCAGATAATAGGTTTCTTCGTTATCTCAAATCAGCCCTGTAAACCTGCTGCATGTGTCCTAAGGCAGCCTTAGGGCTACCAGTGCTTTAACTTCCCACGCGCAAGTTAAAAAGTTACCCGAACACGCTCATTATTCTTCAGCAAACTTGATACACTCAACATTTCCTTGCAGAAGTACAACTTTCATAAACTCCCTCCCACAATGAATGCTTCTTAGCATTAACAACTGGTTGCTGAACAAAGCAATTTCACACCAAACAAGATACGCTGTAAGCGAGTTATTGAAGTAACGCGCAAAAGTAACAATTCACATTTGTGTTGCTAAGTGGTGGAATGTTTCGAATAATACGCCTTTATTACCGCTGAGCTGAAGAAATTTAAAGAGGTGGAAATGGTCTTTTGTTTTACGATTAAAATAATGGATACGTTTGTTCATACGTTGTGGCCTCATGACGCAAGCAATGTCTAATCTTATTTAGTTTTACGCAGGTATTCAATAGATTAGGTTAACAGTAGTTTATTAGGTATTATTAGGTATTTACATTGTATTTAAACAAATCATGTTACCTTTCTTTTCTTTTTTTATCTATAGAGCATTTTATAAATACCACCCTCGTAATGGCTCTCTAAAACTACAGCAAGACAACATATTCATCATTTACTTAAACTTACATTAAATAAATTGTATAATAATTTTGCGTCTTCTGAAGTGGGTGACGATAAAATACTATTGACCTAACCTAACCTATATAACAAGTTCGCAAATTGAGTCGGCGTCTCTTCGCCGCGTTCCGGCCACACCCCTCTGATACACGAAGCACACCCTCAACTACAGCACCTACAGCCAAAGCCATTCAAAGGAATTTGACCAGACAAAAGTCGAAGAGCTTATTTTATTTATTTATTTATTTGATTATTACATAATCCACAGCTCTTAGATCAATATAAACATTATATTATTTTGCACTGACAGCCAATTAAGGACTAACAATTTATAGATGAAACATATTATATAAGCTTAAGAAAAGGGAGAGATGTATCACTAAGTTACAAAATCAACATCATGGATTAATATCA
Organism: Marasmarcha lunaedactyla; assembly: GCA_923062675.1. Classification (NCBI taxonomy): domain Eukaryota; kingdom Metazoa; phylum Arthropoda; class Insecta; order Lepidoptera; family Pterophoridae; genus Marasmarcha; species Marasmarcha lunaedactyla. The sequence goes on from OV281358.1 coordinate 838,544, forward strand.
AATATGTGTTTATAAGTTGTTTATCTTGTCATTAGTATTTTTATTATGTTATGTCTAAACTTCTCTTTGCTGTCATGGAACAGATCCAAATTCAAATTATGTGAAAAGTTCTTATTATAGGTGTTTTGTATTCTATTGATTATTGAGTTTTCTGTGTAGTTTGTTTTTGAGTGCTGTGAGTAAAATAACTGGGTGTGGCGGATTCTTGTGGAGGGTGTGTGGAAACTTAGAACAAGGTGCCTTAACTCAGGACAGTCAATATAACCATTACAAGTGTTGTATAAAAATAGCATATCTAATAAGCAACGTCGGTGTTCTAAACTTAGAAGATGGTGATTTTGGCATGGGTCTGTTGTCTATAGTTTAAATGTTTTAAAAACTTTCGCTGAATAGATTCTATATTTTGTTTATATACAACATACTAAGTGTTCGGTTCTTGCCTCAAATGTAGATAGAATTAAAACAACACAAATCGCGTGTGACGTTCGGTTGCTTGACGTATGTCGAATCTGCATGGGCGCTGCTATTACGTTAATACGTTATTTAGTACTTTCCAAAACCTAAGGTCCTTCAAACCAGTGCATTATTTCTTACCAGTCCCAAACACTGAGTATTCCAGATTGAACTACAGTACTCTAGTGTACTGCGAACAAAAGAGTAGTATAGAAATTTCAAACAAATTGAATCAGTGAATGGTGCATTAGTCCTTAAAACAAAACCTAAATTTTTATAGGACCGTGACGTGTGATATGTGTTCCCTGAAATTTAATTTTGCATCAAGGGGCACACCTAAATCCCGACCGATATTACATTTCAAAATTTCGACACCATTAAAAGAATAATGGGTCAGTAATGGTCTAAGCTTGCGGGTGAACGCTACATGTGTACACTTATTAACATTAATAGTGATGCGGTTGTTAAGGTAATAGTTATTTAACCTGTGCAAGTCATCTTGTAACCTGAGGCTATCCGATGGGCTTCTCATTTTCATATAAATTTTATTGTCGTTTGCATAATATATGTGTTGTCCTATGTCATATACGTATACACAGTAGAGTAAAGGTCCCAAGATTGAGCCCTCAGGACTCCAGATGGTATGGAGACATAATCATAGCGAAACCCACCCAGTTCAACTACCTGACTACGATTACGAAGATATGATTCATGCCATCGCAACAAATCTCCACAAATCCCTACTTCCTGAAGCTTGCGCAAGAAAATGACGTGATCAACACGATCGAATGCGTTTTCGAAGTCAGTGTAGATCACGTCAACCTGTCCCCCACATTCCATGTCATCGAGAACTTCGTTCGTGAAAATGGCAAGATTAGTACAGGTCGAGCGGTTCCTCATGAAGCCGTGTTGTTGAGGGGGGATCATTTTTCTTAAGATGGGATATATGTGGTTGTATATAACTTTTTCTGCAACCTTACTTAAAACATTTAATTTAGAGATTGGGCGTTAATTTTCTATTGACGTCTTAGGCCCTTTTTTGTGCACAGGAGTGATGTGCGCTATTTATTGCACTAGTTTCATGCCAAGGGATTTGAGGAAGTAATGGCTGAATGATCTTATACCAAATGCCTTTAACACGTGTTCTTTTACTGAAATATTCAGACCGATTATGAACCATGCAGCCCGATTATGTTCAATTCCATCCGAGCGAGCTTGTTTGGCCAGCTCACCCCCTCCTCTTTTCCCAAGATAACAGAGTGGGAGGGGATCCACTTTAGATCAATAATGCCCCAAAAAGACCATACAAACATCGACCCATATGATCAATCGTACCTACCTTTAGAATCGGTTCAAAGGAGGAACTTTTTTAAATGCTACCATTTCTATGACCATGATTGACATATCTGTAAGAATGCATATTTTAATATGTTGTTTAGTCTCCCGAACCAAAGATGCAGCCCTATCAGGTTCCCAAAATTTTGAATCATTCGTGTAAATTTTGTAAAATTCAGAATAATTATTTCCAACACATAGTGATTGTAGATATTTGATCCCACAGTTAATTTTTTATTTATCCATGCCATTTATATTTCTGTTTAAACAAGACAATATTTTTAACCCATGTGTCAAGTGAACACATTTCAAGTTTGCTTCCCGAATATCTCTCTCTATTGGAATATCTGTCAATTTTAACGAATTATGTTTTTAAAATTAATTTTGAATCAAGTACCTAATTCACTTTCAAGTACCTAATTCAATAATTAATTTAATATAAGCTTTTAATAATTAGTACGATAATTAATACAATAAATATGTTTATTAATCGAACATGCAGAAACTTGGGTTTTGTGTCCTAACGTAAGTTTATTTTTGAGAGTAAAGGATTTATATTTTTAGTACCATTAACATTGCATCATTGTAATGAAAAATTGTTTGTTATTAGAAATAAGTACACATAAGTTAAATGTAAAGATACAAATGTGCGTTTCTGTTAAGATTAATAAATTTTCATTTCATTTTCATTTTAAAGCACAAACATTAAAATCGAAATCTAATATCCTTATAACTGGAAGCTTGAACATTACTTGTGCCGACATAAGGTATAAATAAAAATACAGTCTTCCACGTTTTGCAAACAAAGCCACACATTAATTCTCCGCTGACTGAATCCATCACAATAAAGTGAGCCAAAGAGCTTACGTTGTCCGGTCCCATACAAATGAAGAACTCTTTCATAAAAACACAAGTAAACATACCGTCTTCATTACTTTTTTTTTTGGATATCGTACTCCATACAAAAGCGGATACCTCAGGGACCAGTTACATGGACTTGTTCTAGCAATGCCCAAAGAAGAGTAAATATTTTATGAGACCTTTGAATATTTATAGATGATAAAATGCTTTTTAATTTTTAAACAAAGGCCCAAATAAACATAATCATTACAAGGAACAGCGTTTTTACCCAATTAGATAATGTAGCAGTAGAGGACATTCATTATTCACTATTTTATTCAACTCACACGATTGATATAATTAGCCAACCATCATAGCTCACCTCACTCATCAGTAGAAAAACACTCCCAAATAATCCATAAAATCTTTGTTAAAAGTGAGAACCCTGGTTTCCGAGATCGAACTCACGCTTGACAGACATTTTATTTTTGGTTCAAATCAATCAGACGGGACAATTTGCTTCGAGAGGTGGAGAGGTTCAATCTGTAGGATTTATTGTCTTATTATTTAAAGAATGGGATAACGAATATCGGGATAAGCATTGAGAGCTATTTATTTGACTGTCTGATGTTAAGGTTAATAATGGTTTTGTTTTTCATTAATATACAGTACTTTTGGGTTTTCCTAAGCATTATAATATTTGTTAACGAAAATAAATTTTTGCACTTTGTAATGTAACAAAAGATACACTTCGAAAATTTATCGTAAAATAAATCGACTAACCTAAAACTACTCGATTATGAAATGTCCATAAGTGAACGCTAGTAAACAGAAAGCTTTTCTAACTGAAGTTGTATAAGTCATCTGAACTTCGATTATTTATATCCGGATGACATTTTGCCAAGAGCTGTCTCTTGGACACAATTTAAGCATCATAGAAAATTCTCTTTACTGAAAATGTCTTGAAACGTATGCTAGAATACATGTTCAAAGATCAGCGTGACCAAGTCTAACAAAACCTATTTGCAGTGGACCTAAGCTTCTTACAACTGCAGACTTCGTGATATTGAAACGTTGCCACGTTGCACGTCGACACAAATCGCTTACGTAAAGAATAGAATGGACTTCACGCTAGGACGGGGATTACGCTCGAATAAAAATATTAGTGATGGATAGAATAGATTTCATATTATAAAGTTAAAGTAAATATGTATTGATAATATCTTGCTTCGACCGGTAAGATTGAAATAACAGTGCTAGTTCAGTGGCTCAGCCGACAGAAGACAACCGACAAGACTGGGGCTTGTCGTCGGCGGACGGCATATCGTTGTTTCAAAACAGTTCAATGTGAAGATTCCTGCCGCCGCGAGGAACTGACTGGTGGTGACGAGGCGTGCTGTGTTTTTTCGTGGTCCTACTGTTTGTTCCATTAGTAGGACCACGAGGGAAAACTATTTCTGTTCTATTATTTGTTATCGGTACTCATATGTAAAGAGCTTATAACAAGACTAGAGGATGCACTGCGTCGCCTAAATTGCGCAGAGCGAGAAGTGACTTACAATGAGTTTAATTAACAATTAGTTCATAAAAAAGTTTATGCTGTCCATCACAGCAGTATGGTATGAATACGTCTAGACTTTTGGAGTGCGTTATTGAAGTTTGAGTTAACTTTCCAATACAAAACTTCAACAGCGAACAGTTTACTTTAAAATGTGCGAGCGCTAACTATGTGAGCGCCTTTGAATCATTGCATTGGATTAGTCAGACTTTTATTTTACTTTTAGTAATATTTTTATTTTATTTTTACTTTATTAAGAAAACCAACAGCATTACAATACAAAATTCTATATACAACCTTAAACTTATCTGGACGTTTAATAATAATATTTCAGCATTATGTAGTAAATACCTACCTTACAAAAGATACCTTTTGTAAGAAAGCAAGCTATTATTAATGATTATCTACTTGTTCAGCAATAACAAAAGGTACACATTAAATATGAAAACCTGAAAAAAAATTCTTACTATCCAAATATAATATTCACAATCCCAAAAAAATATATTATAACAATAAACACAAAGGCAAACAGGACTTTCATAATAGTATGCTCAAATTAATTCATCATATCTTATCACTCGTTGAAAGAGCCATATGACTTCACTCTTTGACACATACTTAATATTATAGCAGTGACTGTGACATAGACATTTTTTCCCGCATCAAGGTGTGCTCGGGGTATTGGTAAAGTTAAGAGCAAAGAACGCAGCTATCAGGGCGTACGACTACGCTCCGACCGAGCGAACCGCATCCGTGTGAGGGCCCTACAGCGAGATGTTAAATCTCGCATACGCGAACTGCGGTCTAACAACTGGGACGCGCTACTTGAAGAGATTTCGCCTTCGCATCTGGCTTATTGGAGCTTGGCGAAGTCTCTTAAGATGGACTCTACCGCGTCATCGATGCCTCCGCTCCTTAGGCCTCCGCCCATGACTCCCGCCTTCGATGACTCCGAAAAAATTGAAACCCTAGCGGATAGCTTAGCCCAACAATGTACACCAAGTACAGAAAGCACCAACGCCCTCGACATAGAAACTGTGAATAGCACAGTCGAAACTAAATGCGGCAACCCACCGACAGACACCCTGCAACCGGTAACGGTGGAAGAGGTACAGACAATAATTCAAAACTTAAAACCGCGGAAAGCTCCAGGTTCAGACGAAATACCAAACAGGGTTCTGAAAGCTCTCCCACTCGCACTCATACAACTGTTAGTAGTTATACTCAATAACTAACTAACAAACTGCTTCTTTCCGCAAACGTGGAAGGAAGTTATTGTCATAGGTATTAGGAAACCCGGAAAACCGGCTAATCTACCTACAAGCTACCGTCCTATTAGCTTGCTTAGCGCGATAGGCAAATTATACGAAAGGGTCATTTTGAACAGGCTCCGACAGGTCATCCGTTCGAAGCACCTGTTACCAGATGAACAGTTCGGCTTTAGGTCCCGAAACTCCTGCGTCCAACAGGTGCACCGCATCACGGAGCACATCTTGGAGCAAAGGAACGTAGGTCGAAAACCGATAGGCACGGGTGCGCCTTTCTTTGACGTGGCAAAAGCCTTCGACAAAGTCTGCCACAACGGCTTGTTATTTCGAAAAAAAAGGGGTATTGCTAAGGACGTGCGAGTCCAAGCGACAAGACCTTAGCTCTAAAACGTTTTCAAGTCTTATTGTTATTTTTAATGTGGACATTTTATGACATGTATATGTTTGTTTTTTGTTAAGTTTTTATATTTTGTTTTTATAATTTTACTATGACAAGTTTAATAATAAAGTTTCCAACTTTTACTGATATTATAAGGTTCTTATAATGTTACTAAATAAGTTACATTTTACGTTATATTTTACGTGTCGACTAACTGTGGGCAACCTACGCTCCCTTGGACTATATTGTGTTGCCGCCGATCTTCTAAAGTTAATAACTTATATTCATTGAAATTTTCTTTGTATAATGAGGATAGGATGAGATATTATCTTTTGCAGACGTTGTAGAGGGTTTTTGTACAAGTCATATTGTGGTGGCCAAATTGAAGTATCAATACCCGCCAAAACTGCGCACATAAGCGCAGTACACAGTCACAACATCTCTAAACTGGTTCGCAAGGTCTAATAACGATTCATTTATGTGCTCTGAAAACCATATTTTCTGATCAAAATAGACCCCCAGATCACCAACAACAATGGTGCGTCGTATTGGTGTAACGTTAATAGTTCCTTATCTAGAGTGAACAGGAATGTAACCTTTCCATGTAATGCAAAGTAAATTAAAGTCACCTATTACAATACAATTTCTATTTTCCTTAGTCGTTTTCGTCTAGCAAAACTTTTAAAGATTGTATTAGAATCGATGCGAAAATGAAGTTATTCAGAGCTACGTGGGATATTTATGGCACTTGTGTATAAATCAACAGATGGCGCTAGTGTGCGTGCACGCAGCTGAGACAGTGACAATATCAGTTAAAGAACTTGGGTTTAAGGGACCAACCATAGTAGCGCAAAGCTCAGTGCGAGCTAAAATACTCACCCCTCCTCGGGTCTGTTTAGTGCTTAACGACGAGCCGTGGCCACATCTGAAAACATCGTATCGCTCATCACAAAATTCATTACCGAAGAGCCCACGGCGCAACCTTGTTTCGGCAAAAATAACTTTATCGTAGTCTTTTGAGCTATACTATTTCCATTTCTTTATTTTCTCGATGACAGTTCTAATTTGATATAATGCTCTCTAGCTCCATCCAATAGCTCCATCCCTATCATTTTCTCCGACTCTGGTATTATATAACCTTGTAGGTGTGTAAACGTCATATTTTTATAAAATAATGCATACATAATATGAAAAAAAACGCTCGCACAAGGTTACACAGGAGCTGTCATCGAGAAAATAAAGAAATGGAAATGTATAATTTGTTGTTTTAACGCTAAACACTTACTGCTTAGACCACGCACGTTCTGATTTTTATGATATGTTATTGATAATTTCTTCTGAGCTGGCATTGTGCAAAGAAAGAGTTACCGTATTAGGTTTAAATTATACGAAATGCTACTTTATAACACGACAAAAGAGGCTATAACACGCACGATCAGAGAAAAAGACAATATTTCTTAGGTATCTTGTATTCAATGACCTAACAAAATAAAGTTTAATTATACTGCTTATGTTTTGAAACTTACGTATTTTAATTATAATGATATTAATTATAATGATATTAGTATTATTAATTAAAATATTGTAAATAATAATGAAATTAAAGTATTTTATGAAAAAAAACTAACTTTAAACATATTTTGTAAATTCTTTAATAATTCAGTATAATGTGATGAGCGAGCAGATAATAGTTCTTATTCTGAGTAAAATAAGGATGATGAACCAACAGAATACATGCGCTATCCATTAATGCACACCATTCTTAGCCATACAATATGGTGATTTATTAATTTGCGCAATAAATAGCATACGTCGTAATTCGAAAAGGAAATAGTGAATACAGAAACAGAAAATAATATGCTGAATACTGTAGGTGTTCAACAGACATTAAGTCCCACTAATAGTTTACGGAAACCCGTAAAAAATTATGTTAAATATGTTTACTGGATGCACTTCACGAGATGGCATTTAATTTAGAAATACTTCAGTTTTGTTTATTTTAAAATTATTTATGTTGATTGAGTAACTTTTTTTTTAAATCTTTATTTATTTATAGCGGACAGGTTCATAAAAAGACCATGCCGTCTTCATCGTTGCATTCATGGTCATAAAACAAAATTATTTATAAAATAATATATGGTACAAACTTATTACGTTTTAGACAGAACTTTTTTGTATAGCATCCCGGCGCTAACAGCACGAGGTTCCGCTAGGACGCTATTGCAACCACCGACACTATGGAAAATACTGTTGTCGTAAATTAGTCTTCTCATGGCTCGTTCTGGAGACATTCCACCAAGACATGATGCGCATCTTCCGCTATACCACACTCAGTGCGTGAGTTACTTTTAGTACTTCTGCATTCCCATTTTCACGTTACTGTTTTGGACACCTAGTAAAGATAATAACAATAATAATACGCCTTCAATTAGCTCAAACCAAACATGGCGCCATATTTGAAATTCAGCAGCTTTCAAACACACGACTTATTTACTTTCTTAATACTTGCATAGTTCAGTGTCATCACAAATATATTTTACAATATCTGATATCAAATGTCCGTTTCGTTAAAACTTTTGAATAATAAGATTCCTAGAAAATTGGATATCCAAAATAATGCTGTTTTACGGACATATAAAAAGGATTTCTCATGATTCTGTAAATCCTATGAACACAAGATTCGCAGATTTATTTCGAGTGTAAGCTGTGAACACGACTGTGCGGGTAGTTCTACATTTAGGAGCTCAGCTGAGACGAAATGACAATACGATTGTTGTTTGTTTCTTCTGTTGTGTAAAAAGAAAGTGTATTCCTCATTTATTTTATTTATTTTTTAACACAAAAAAGATGTATGATTAATAGTATAATAAGTTTTTGTCCAAAAATTCTTGCTTTAATAATAAAAGCCAAACTCCAGGATGGACTATTTCTATGATAAATATTGAAAAATATTTAAATCACTGATGTTACTTCACATTTTCCTAAAACGTACAGTGTAATTACACATCGCTAAGAATTAAAATATCATTGATAAATAAAAGCTACGCTGTAAAAAAAAGTTCAGAAAAGGCTTAGGAAAAAATTTCTCTCTGTACAGTATTTATAGTGATAACGGTTGACGTTAACGAAATGCAGCAAGCTAGCCAAGTAACCAGCTTTCAAACATTTCATAACTTCTACATCAACCTTTAATTTGCATAACAAATTCAATTTCAACACAATAATACATATTACGATCCTGAGATTTATCGTAAGACGCGTAGGATTCCTAATACTACAACACAATCAACTGTCGTACTGCTCTCGCTAAAAGGCAACACTCTTTCCTCTCTGTGCACCTCTACAATAAAATAAATAAACTTTTAAACTTCTTCCCCCTATCCGTGTATGAATGTAAAAAAAGAGATTAGGGCCTGGTTATTATCTATGGACTATTTTGAAACTGAAAAATTATTTACCTACCAAACCTAAATGCTGGAAACTAAATGTAATGGATTTCTTCATGTAAACTTTCGTATCATACGATATAAAAAATTTATAAATTAATACACATATATATCATATTGTAACGACCACCCCTTCCTGATCTGCTCTCTGATCATATAAGGGAATGTCATAAATAAAAATTTGAAATAGATACATAAATATAATATATAATATAATATACCTAACATATATCTGTCAACTTTATTCTAATACTTCCTATTCAAAATATATATAACACCTTCAGTTATAAACTACAGAATGAGAAATTGTAATTGGCATAATATAAAGATTTATCAATAAAAAATACAATATTTATTTGGCGTGATCGTCTAAGGTTGGGTAGGACTCTTCGTTGTGTTGCATAGTAACCAAGTTCTTTTCCGAGGTATGTGACAAAGATAAGAAACAAAGAATGTTTTAAGAATGCAATGTAAATTATTATAGTAATAAAAATATATAATATAGTAAATACATGCAATATATAATAAGAGGTAATAAAGAACTGTTGAAATGGATTTGATAAATTAAAATGAATTGGAAATTTATAAAAAAATGGGTGTGAGTAGGGCCCCTATCCTCGCCCTAGTCATGTGAGAGACATCCTTTCATTTTTTTGAATTTCTCTCTCCAGGATTCACCAATCCAACACCCGAGTGTTAGTACTGAATAATAATGATAAAATAAAAATACTTTGTAAGTAAATAAGTTTATAAAGATAAGTAGAGGATGGAATATGGTGAGATTGTAAGAATAAATAAAGCTAACAATAAATTCCACAATCTTGAATAAAGTTATTTATATCACAAACCCAAACCTTGCAGATACTTTAATTTAATCTAAGTAGTGTAATCTCCAAGTTGGATCATTTTCGGAAGGGTAACTCTAATATCTATTTCATGATAATTGTTATTTATTCAGGCAAAAGTTTCCAAACCCAATTCATAATTCATTCCATGACATTTGTTAATTATTCAGCCAAGAAGTTCCAGAACCAACTCTGTCACTGAGGCTGATGCACCGGAGGGTCATCCTGTCGTAACACCAGAAGCTCAGATCATTGAAATTGATAACAGGAGACTTCAACCACTGTTTGGTCTTATGCCAGATAACAAGTCACAAAATGAACATAAATGTAGGAAAGAAATAAGAATTTTTAATATTTGTCAATTATTCAGCCAAGAAGTTCTAGATCCAACTTTCTGCCTGAGTCTGATGAGCCGGAACTCGTCATGTCGCATCAACAGATAGTCAGATCAATGAAAGTGAAACCAGAAACTCCAATGACTTTAGTATTATGTTCGTTAATAATTCATGAAATAAATATATTAATGAAGGAGAGGAATAAATAGATTTATAATTCATTCCATGACATTGTTAATTATACAGCCAAGAAGTTCATGAACCAACTTCCTCACTGAGTCTGATGCACCGGAGTGTCATCCTGTCGTAACACCAGAAGCTCAGATCATTGAAATTGACAACAAGAGACTTCGACCACTGTTTGGTCCCATGCCAGATAACAAGTCGCAGAATGAACATAAATGAAGGAAGGAAATGTGAGTTTTTAATATTCGTCAATTATTCAGCCAAGAAGTTCCTGAACCAACTTTCTCCCTGAGTCTGAAGAGCCGGAACTCGTCCTTGTCGCAACAACAGATAGTCAGATCAATGAAAATGGTTACAAGAGACCTCAACGACTGTGTGGTTGTGAGCCAATTGACATGAGGATAAAGGGAGAAAATAAAGAGTAAATAAACTTCACCAAGTTGGAGATTAGCACGCTGAGTGTGTTAAATAAATTATTTTGACTCAATCAAATAACCTTCTAGTATATCTCACCATTGTAAAGCATTACACACATTATATTTAGACGAATATAAACACGTCACAAATGAGCATTTTTAGTTTATCAGTACCTATAGATGTATTGTGTTCTGTGTGTGTGTGCGTAATTATTTTTAATACAAAGTAAGATAAAATATAACATGTAAGTATATATACTTACATATATAAATAAGTATATATAATAAAATACATATAAAGAATAAAGTACACGAAATATTGATATATAAATCAAGACCTTAAATAAATATACTATAAAAGTTAATTTCCCTGTTAAATTACCCTACAGTATTAAACGAAATAAACGCTCTTCTATAACAGGATTCACCTTCTAACGCAATAACGTAATTTAATATTAATATATTCAAAAATTAAACTTTTATCTACGAATTGGCAGAACTTTCCTGAACACGAAATTCCCTATTAATGTGTACTAAAATAATCACTCACCTAAAACTGGACCTACGTTCAACTCAACACTATATTCTCTTTTTAAACAACTGAAAAAAAAACTAAATATTAAACTGGGTACAAACTGGCAGAACTTTTGGGTTACTTTCGTTTCCCGACCGAGACTCAAACTTCCATTTCCCGAGACTGAAATACTGATCCCGTGCCTCCGACCTACTGCCCTATTTATACCCAAACGACCGAACTCCCTCCCACGGGGCACCATGCACCACGCACCCGCGACAATCTCCAGTCATATTTACCAACAAAATAAAAGAATGCACCCTTGAATTACTTATTTAATTTAATTTATGTGTAACTACTGTAGAGTTATTTTGTTTAGCAAATAAATAAATAAATAAATAATGAATAAATAAAATCTATGTGTAAATGCGAAAGCATCATCAATTATTTTCCTGCAAATAATTACCACCCATAAAATCGTATCAACAACGGAAGAGCAACTTAATAACAAAGTAGGCGTTCCAAACTGCTTTACTTTATGCACCACGCACCCGCGACAATCTCCAGTCATATTTACCAACAAAATAAAAGAATGCACCCTTGAATTACTTATTTAATTTAATTTATGTGTAACTACTGTAGAGTTATTTTGTTTAGCAAATAAATAAATAAATAAATAATGAATAAATAAAATCTATGTGTAAATGCGAAAGCATCATCAAATATTTTCCTGCAATTAATTACCACCCATAAAATCGTATCAACAACGGAAGGGAAACTTAATAACAAAAATAGGCATCCCAAACTGCTATACTTTTTTACCTTTAGGAACATTAATTAGATGTATCTATCTATATCAAATTAGTACATAAATTCTGAGAACCAGATATCAATATTAAATTAATAATTTTTTTCTAATTTTTTTATTCTTTAGCAAGGTAAATGAATTTAACTGAACTAACTGATAACTTCAGTAAATCAGTATTGCCAACTGCTATCAGCAGGTACCTATATTGAGATTATACTTCCGCTCCATACAAAAGACTCGAGCTTGTTCCGTCACATCATCCTTTTATGAGTAATTTTTCTTCCATTTAAGGATTCTATATATCAACAATTATATCTGCTAACATATACCAATATATAAACAGATATTTTTATGATAACTTGAGTAAATCAGTATTGACAAATGCTATTAGCAGGTATATTGAAATCATACTTCCGCCCCATACACAAGACTCGAGTTTGTTCCGTCACAATCGCCCCCTAAATTATTACGAAATTCACTGGAGTAATAATTTACAATAGAAAGGAACAAATGGAAGTATTTATACTTATTTCAAAAATAAACGGCACCTTTAAACTTACAAGGTAAATATTATTCTTTCTAGTTTTAGTAAAAGAACCAAATTAAATCCCTCCCCTTTTTTTTCGGAAATGACCACCCAATACCCCTCCAGATATACCTAAGTGATCTTTGATCAAACTTGCAAAGCCCAGTCAAAATTAGTACGATGTATGCCCCATGTATGTGAGTATTAAGTAAAACGTTGATGAAAGTGATAAGGCGACGAAATAATAAATCTAACTTTTATAAAGTCAATCATGTAACTAAAAAAAAAAAAAAGGTACTTGAGTCACCAACCCATTCTTTCTACACATAATATAAACCTATAAAAATACCAATACATTTTCCTTTTAAATCGTGCTAATTGGTAAAAAGTGACGTTACGAAATTTAGAAAAATATTAATATATAAAATTATATGCAATACTTGTTGTCCCTGTTCCTATTATAAATAAACAACATCACCAACAATCACACCACATTACCCAGAGCCAAACCAAGCATCATTAAGATCTTGTGTTATGGATACTAGTACCTAGATATTGGACTATTACAATGTGTTTTTATTTATCAGATATTAAAGATTTATTTCCATTAACTTCCATGTATTGAATTTCAGGACAAAACACTGTCCATCTTAATTCGGCTCCTCTTAATGCCCTTCTCCTGAACTATTTGATTGCAAATATAATGGTTTTGTATAAACTGGATGATGTAACGCTATTGTATGCCACGGGTCACCACACAGCGAACGGTGGGGAAACGCAGAACAAAATCTCATCAACCTTGACCAGTGAACAAACACCCATACCCAACACACAAACTAACGCCCCAGCCAGGACTCGAACCCGGGACCCCCGGCTCACGAGGCAGGACCACCAACCACTACGCCACTCGTTCGTCTCAGTATATAACCTAATAATTTTACTTCCTAACAAATAAACCTATCTAAAAAAAAAATACACTGATTAATTTCATCCACTCCCACGCGCAATTGTTAAATGACGTTTAAATTAATAACACTATCATTCACTATTCAAACTACTATCCATAAACTCACTGAATACCTAAAATGGATTGATAATTTGATAGACACGAAACAAAGTATTTGTCTGTAAAAAGTTTATATTAACTCCAACACTACAAAAATGATAAACTTTGTAGATACTTTTATAAACACCGAAATGACATAACACTGAAAATATTTAAAAAAAAATAATGATCAATCAACAAAGTAGGCACATATAATTCTTTCAATCATTTAAATTGTGGTTAATAAGTAGAACTTTGTAATTTAACTACCCTTAATTACCGGAACAATTATATTCAAAAGATAAAGTCACTACAACAGAAAATCTAAAATGTCCACATTGGTCAATCTGTGTAAATGTAATTCATTTCCCGAATTACTTGCATTCCTCAACATTTTCTCTTTTTTGTAAAATGAGATATAATTGTCATCCCTATTCAATTCATTTCATAATCTGACTCATATTTGATTATAATGAAATTATTTTTCACCACACCGAAAATAGAATCGTAACTGTGCCGATTATTTTATATTTCATAAAAATGTGAAAGTTATGTTTATAAATAACTGTTGGAACGTTACATATCTTAACTAACAACACAACTAATCATAAAAACAATGGTGAATTGGTGATCACGACTCAACACATAAAATCATTTCGTATTAGATTGCTGTCAACTATTCACAAATATGTCATCGCAGTAATAAAAAAAAAGTAAACAACAGGTTGCATGGGCTAGATCCCTTTGCCTTCCCATAAGGGTAATAAAACAAAAAAAAAAAAAAGAAAGTAAACAAACGCACGCACGTTCCTATATATGTAACTGTAACTAAGTGCCGTAACTCTTAACATTATTTATTTGAATACTTTTCCAAGTGGATCCTTTTGCACGCTAAACTAACACGTCTTGTTCTTCGGTTTTAGTAACCTAATGTTGTAACATTTAAAATTCTCCACTTGTACATGTTTAACACTAATGAAAAATATCCACTCAAGTGGTCAAATGTGAAAAAGCTCTATTATTCGGCCTTTGAATTACGTGTGAGTTGAAACATTTTATTTTGAAGTAAGTGAGTGTTTGATTTATACAATGTTTTCTTCAAACATTGCTCTTGGGTAACCTTTTATGATTCAGCTATTTGACACCTACGCAACTCATACTACATGAAACATTTTAAGAATTTCTTTGTAAAACTATAAACAACCGAATTACAACATATGAATTGTGCGTGCTTCATTTCATGAATTGCCCACTATGTTACCATTTTGTGTTTAGTAATACGAATCATAATAAGATCCTATTACGATTAACCTAGAACTGCCTATCTAGACTTCCAGTAAAACAAAATAATATAACAGTTATTATAAACTATTCAATTTTGTAGTTATTTTAATATTCAATCAACTAATCTATATCTAATAAAACCAATAATTTTCCTAAATAAGTAATTAAAAACTAAAACACCCTACATCCCCTAAGTACATAACCTAATTTGCAACATTCCTAAATCTGATTAAATCTAATAAACAAACCTGTAAAACACATCAAAATTCTAAAATAATCTATCAACGAAGGCTGTAAAACAATAAGATCAATCAATTGATTGCTCTAACAGAATAATAGAGTATATTGAACCATGTTATCAAGTCCAAAAAGAAAATTGATATTATGTTAATCAGTGCATTTGAATATAGTGAGAATATAAAATTATTATGTATTATACTTTTAACCTCTAGTCATAATACCACAAAGTGTTAAATAAAATAAATTAAATGCTGAAAAGAATACAAACAATGAAGAAAATAATTATAAATAAAAATTCCTGAAAGTAACACTCAAAATAAAAATAAAAAACAAGAAATAATAAATTAAAAATAAAAATAGAAACACAGTAATTGAATATTTCAGTTATTATTGATAATAAGAATACAAGTAATTAAAAATAAAGGCAGTGAAGCAAAAATTATAATCTATGCAAGAAATATCTACCTAAATTTTCTGAAAACTTACAATTAAAATTTAAATAATATGCCAATTATCAAAGAAGAAATATACATATAACATCTTTACAATATTACCTAAGTTTTACCTAGACTACCACTTTGCTTACTAATTCACTACTTGTACCTTCCAGCTAATTACTGTTAAAGAAGAAAGGAAAAATACCATCCAAAGGCCATGTAAACTAGTATGTATGAAGAACTCAACATTAAACTGTTAAATGGTTGAATCCAAAATATATAACAGAAATAAATAAAATATATAAACTAACTAGTGTGGTGGAGTAACAGTGTGTTGAATGTTTCAGTGTAATAATAAATAATATAATTGTCTTGATGTATATAAACACAAATAAATACTAAATATATTTAACATTGAAATAGTCGCCCCCACTTATTTCAAACCCTTGTCACATTTTCAAACCTCGACCTAGGTCACAAGCAACAAATTGTGGCCTTGAAGCCACTGGAATTTAAATACATTTTAATCAAAATTTATGCCAATAATACTCATTCTACCAACAGACACTTAGCTACTACTGAGGTAAGTATACTAAACCACAGTAATATTTAACTAATTTTACTGATGATCTACCCTTTTTTACTTATCCTGGTCACGGCACCAAATTGTAACGACCACCCCTTCCTGATCTGCTCTCTGATCATATAAGGGAATGTCATAAATAAAAATTTGAAATAGATACATAAATATAATATATAATATAATATACCTAACATATATCTGTCAACTTTATTCTAATACTTCCTATTCAAAATATATATAACACCTTCAGTTATAAACTACAGAATGAGAAATTGTAATTGGCATAATATAAAGATTTATCAATAAAAAATACAATATTTATTTGGCGTGATCGTCTAAGGTTGGGTAGGACTCTTCGTTGTGTTGCATAGTAACCAAGTTCTTTTCCGAGGTATGTGACAAAGATAAGAAACAAAGAATGTTTTAAGAATGCAATGTAAATTATTATAGTAATAAAAATATATAATATAGTAAATACATGCAATATATAATAAGAGGTAATAAAGAACTGTTGAAATGGATTTGATAAATTAAAATGAATTGGAAATTTATAAAAAAATGGGTGTGAGTAGGGCCCCTATCCTCGCCCTAGTCATGTGAGAGACATCCTTTCATTTTTTTGAATTTCTCTCTCCAGGATTCACCAATCCAACACCCGAGTGTTAGTACTGAATAATAATGATAAAATAAAAATACTTTGTAAGTAAATAAGTTTATAAAGATAAGTAGAGGATGGAATATGGTGAGATTGTAAGAATAAATAAAGCTAACAATAAATTCCACAATCTTGAATAAAGTTATTTATATCACAAACCCAAACCTTGCAGATACTTTAATTTAATCTAAGTAGTGTAATCTCCAAGTTGGATCATTTTCGGAAGGGTAACTCTAATATCTATTTCATGATAATTGTTATTTATTCAGGCAAAAGTTTCCAAACCCAATTCATAATTCATTCCATGACATTTGTTAATTATTCAGCCAAGAAGTTCCAGAACCAACTCTGTCACTGAGGCTGATGCACCGGAGGGTCATCCTGTCGTAACACCAGAAGCTCAGATCATTGAAATTGATAACAGGAGACTTCAACCACTGTTTGGTCTTATGCCAGATAACAAGTCACAAAATGAACATAAATGTAGGAAAGAAATAAGAATTTTTAATATTTGTCAATTATTCAGCCAAGAAGTTCTAGATCCAACTTTCTGCCTGAGTCTGATGAGCCGGAACTCGTCATGTCGCATCAACAGATAGTCAGATCAATGAAAGTGAAACCAGAAACTCCAATGACTTTAGTATTATGTTCGTTAATAATTCATGAAATAAATATATTAATGAAGGAGAGGAATAAATAGATTTATAATTCATTCCATGACATTGTTAATTATACAGCCAAGAAGTTCATGAACCAACTTCCTCACTGAGTCTGATGCACCGGAGTGTCATCCTGTCGTAACACCAGAAGCTCAGATCATTGAAATTGACAACAAGAGACTTCGACCACTGTTTGGTCCCATGCCAGATAACAAGTCGCAGAATGAACATAAATGAAGGAAGGAAATGTGAGTTTTTAATATTCGTCAATTATTCAGCCAAGAAGTTCCTGAACCAACTTTCTCCCTGAGTCTGAAGAGCCGGAACTCGTCCTTGTCGCAACAACAGATAGTCAGATCAATGAAAATGGTTACAAGAGACCTCAACGACTGTGTGGTTGTGAGCCAATTGACATGAGGATAAAGGGAGAAAATAAAGAGTAAATAAACTTCACCAAGTTGGAGATTAGCACGCTGAGTGTGTTAAATAAATTATTTTGACTCAATCAAATAACCTTCTAGTATATCTCACCATTGTAAAGCATTACACACATTATATTTAGACGAATATAAACACGTCACAAATGAGCATTTTTAGTTTATCAGTACCTATAGATGTATTGTGTTCTGTGTGTGTGTGCGTAATTATTTTTAATACAAAGTAAGATAAAATATAACATGTAAGTATATATACTTACATATATAAATAAGTATATATAATAAAATACATATAAAGAATAAAGTACACGAAATATTGATATATAAATCAAGACCTTAAATAAATATACTATAAAAGTTAATTTCCCTGTTAAATTACCCTACAGTATTAAACGAAATAAACGCTCTTCTATAACAGGATTCACCTTCTAACGCAATAACGTAATTTAATATTAATATATTCAAAAATTAAACTTTTATCTACGAATTGGCAGAACTTTCCTGAACACGAAATTCCCTATTAATGTGTACTAAAATAATCACTCACCTAAAACTGGACCTACGTTCAACTCAACACTATATTCTCTTTTTAAACAACTGAAAAAAAAACTAAATATTAAACTGGGTACAAACTGGCAGAACTTTTGGGTTACTTTCGTTTCCCGACCGAGACTCAAACTTCCATTTCCCGAGACTGAAATACTGATCCCGTGCCTCCGACCTACTGCCCTATTTATACCCAAACGACCGAACTCCCTCCCACGGGGCACCATGCACCACGCACCCGCGACAATCTCCAGTCATATTTACCAACAAAATAAAAGAATGCACCCTTGAATTACTTATTTAATTTAATTTATGTGTAACTACTGTAGAGTTATTTTGTTTAGCAAATAAATAAATAAATAAATAATGAATAAATAAAATCTATGTGTAAATGCGAAAGCATCATCAATTATTTTCCTGCAAATAATTACCACCCATAAAATCGTATCAACAACGGAAGAGCAACTTAATAACAAAGTAGGCGTTCCAAACTGCTTTACTTTATGCACCACGCACCCGCGACAATCTCCAGTCATATTTACCAACAAAATAAAAGAATGCACCCTTGAATTACTTATTTAATTTAATTTATGTGTAACTACTGTAGAGTTATTTTGTTTAGCAAATAAATAAATAAATAAATAATGAATAAATAAAATCTATGTGTAAATGCGAAAGCATCATCAAATATTTTCCTGCAATTAATTACCACCCATAAAATCGTATCAACAACGGAAGGGAAACTTAATAACAAAAATAGGCATCCCAAACTGCTATACTTTTTTACCTTTAGGAACATTAATTAGATGTATCTATCTATATCAAATTAGTACATAAATTCTGAGAACCAGATATCAATATTAAATTAATAATTTTTTTCTAATTTTTTTATTCTTTAGCAAGGTAAATGAATTTAACTGAACTAACTGATAACTTCAGTAAATCAGTATTGCCAACTGCTATCAGCAGGTACCTATATTGAGATTATACTTCCGCTCCATACAAAAGACTCGAGCTTGTTCCGTCACATCATCCTTTTATGAGTAATTTTTCTTCCATTTAAGGATTCTATATATCAACAATTATATCTGCTAACATATACCAATATATAAACAGATATTTTTATGATAACTTGAGTAAATCAGTATTGACAAATGCTATTAGCAGGTATATTGAAATCATACTTCCGCCCCATACACAAGACTCGAGTTTGTTCCGTCACAATATATATACTATTTATATTTACGGATTCTTCATTATTCATGAGGTACACACATATGTATTCACACAACACACACCACACATACATATATTCTTAATAATCTTACTTTTGTTTACACAGTAAATTGTAATGTATAATTATAACAATCCATTTTTAAATTACAACTATACATACTTTAAGAAATCAAAATGGGAGAGGGCGCTGACCCCTAAAATACAAACTTTGTTTAGTTAAGCGGTCAGAGACTTCACATAAGTTTGTAACATTTTCTGAGTTAATAAAAAAGTTATTATTATTATTATTATATAATTTCAACTCAAAAGTCAATCAAAACGAATACACATTGGATTGACATTTGTATACGAGATCGATCAATCATTCGGAACACCGGCCTGTAGTCTCGGTCATTTGACACTGTGTAGATGCAAAATTGATCACTATTGTTTCGTTTTATTGATTATGTAATTTCGATTAATGTGTATTCTTTACCTGGGTTAGTAAGATTTGCACAAAAGTATGATTAGTAAGAAAGGTATCACAAAAAGTAATTGTGTATTTGCGAATGAAATCAAATAAAAAAAGAAGCAACTTCACAAAATCACTGAACGTTTCCCTTTACATCGCTCTACACTTTCATGACAACATTTGCCATGCCTTTGGAAAAAAATTAAGAATAGGAAAGTTTTCCCTTGTCTTTAAACTTTACTTACTAACATACTCTGCAAGTTAGGTAACACAACACAAAACAACAACAAAAATTCATCAAATTGGAGAAAAAATTATAATATTTAAAGTTTTTGTTTTGTGTAGTTTATCTAACTAAACAAACACTCATTATCATAAAACTGTAATGAAAATCTTTCACTGAATTTAATCTACAGTTTTTGGATACCTAGTGGATTTACTTAATTTTAAATTTTACAATGTCATATCAATTAACGTCAAACAAAACACGAAAACATGGCCGCCGCTACTATGAACCTATCAACGATGACTTACTTCCTAAAACCACCCTACACGCAGTAGGGCGGTTGAGAACGGCACGGATAACTTGCTCGAACACGAAGACTCGAGGCACCTGGAATGACGAATTCCCGTCGACGAAGCTCACGTTCCACGAAGTACGGTTAACAACCCACTGTCCGCCGTGAAAACGGCGTTAGAAACTTATTAGGTGTACGGTTAAAACCCACTTTCCGCCGTGAAAACGGCGTTAGAAACTTATTACGGTATACAACTATGAAATTATTTATTACGGCAACAACCAGTGAAATTTGGGTGCTCGATTGTTGTCTCACGACTTCTCTCGTATCAATACTCAAACGCCACTCTCAGATCCGTTCTGCGTCCGGCCCCGCTCGTACGTGTTCGCGGTCGCTCCAGCAGTTGAGTCACGATTGTCGTCTCGCGACGTCAACTCGTTCGCAACACTCATACGCTGTTAGCCTCTTCAGGGCTTACGCTGCGGCCGGTTTCGATCGGCTGCAACTAAGTCGGTCTCGCAGCAACAACAGAGCTGAGCTAACCGCGGTCGATTAAATTCGATAGTGGTTCGCGAAGCTCGGGCTGTTTTTCTGGCTGCGTACTTGACGCTTGGCGCCTGCTACGTAGTCAGAGACTCGCTACGACCTCGTCTACGGCCGGTTTTTGTTGTCAATTTATTGACGACACACTCCGTAGTAGACTCGCGTTTGATCAGGTGGATACTTAACGGTGACAACTAAGCCTGATAGCGTTGCCCCGGTGCGCTTCAGGCCAAGGAGAAACCGGCTGACCCGATCCCATTGCACTTGGGCCTTTCCCAGGGTGACGGTACAGTGCTGTCCGAATTAGGGGCACCACTTCGCGTCGTCCCCAGCCCCCCTACCGCGGGTAGGGAGGTTTAGGTGCTAGGTTTGCTAGGGAACCTAGGCATTTTTATATATTTATATATTACATATCGTAGGACCAAGCCCTCCAATGGACCTTGTTAACGTTCTTAGGTCGTTCGCCCAGGTGCTCGCTGCATCTGGCTACAGCATACTCGATGACATACTAACGCAGGCCTTACAGGCATCTATCCCTCAGGCCTCAACCCCGGCCCCTCAGGCATCTATGACGTCCAGACCCCTCAGGTCTACAGCTCTCCCGCGTCTCCCGCCTCGTCTGAGATGGACTGCGAATCAGTCGCATCCTCTCACGCGTCGCGTCGTAAGCGTACCGCTCCCGGGAGCGACTCCGAACCCGCGTCTGATACGTCGTCAGATGCCGTCACCTTAACCGGCTCTCCTGAGCCCGCGTTTCAACTTGTCGCCAAGCGCTCCAAGAAGCGCTCACAGAAAGCTTCGGTATCATCAATACCCGAGCCCTCCCCGGTGTCTTCAACACCAGCCCCCGCGCCGTTAAAATCGCTCGTAGTAACCGCGTCTCCGTCGGTCTCATCGAAGCCAGCGACGCGCTGCGCTCCCGTCCCGCCGAAGCCTAAGCTCCCTCCGCCCGTATTCCTCCGTGAAAAAGCGCAATGGACCGCGGTCTCTAACTTGTGCAAAGAGCACAAAATTAATTACTTAAAAGCCGCCAACGCTGGCGATACAATCAAAATTCAAGTAGCGACCGTCGACGACTTCCGGTATTTCACTAGGCTTCTGTCGATCAATCAAATCGCGTATCACACCTACGCCCTCCCGGAGGAGTGAAAGATCCGCGCAGTACTACGGGGCGTCCCGTTCGAACTCAGTAACGAAGACATTCTCGAGGACCTTAAGTCTCAGGGTTTCCCGGCCGTAGCAGTGCACAAGATGCACTCCAACCGCGGTAGGCGTTTTCCCTTAGCTCTAGTAATCCTTACCAACACTCCCAACTCGAAGGAGATTTTCAGAATCTCGCACAATTTGCGGACTCTCGAACATCTCCGTCGAGCGTCCCAACCCCCGCGGTCTCCCTGGGCAGTACCACCTCTGCCAGCTATATGGCTACGCAGCGGCTAACTGTTCAGCTCCCCCCAGGTGCGTAAAGTGCCTGGATCCTCACATCACTAAGGAGTGCACTCGCACTCCCGAATCCACTTCCCCCCCTGCCTGTGTGCTGTGCGGCCAGTCCGGCCATACAGCTAACTACAGGGGTTGCCCGCGCGCTCCACGCTCAACCGCCAAGAGGGTCGCGCCCAAACCGGCCCCGCCGCTCACTCCCGCTAACTTCCCGCCGCTGCGCAACCGGGGTCCCCCGGAAGCAAAGCCCGTTCAGCCGACGCCTACTCCGGCTCTGTCTTGGAGGCAGCGTCCGACCGTCCCGCCTGCACCTTCCCGACCCATCCCAGCTCCCGTAGCTTCCGTAGGGCCGCGTCCCGCTCCGCCATCTGCACCTCAGTCATCGTTGGCTGAGGACATGAAGACCGTGTTCGACGTCATCCAAAACGTAGACATTAACGAAATTTCCATACTCGCACGCAAACTGCGAGCCGCCCGCTCTCCTCAAGAGCGTTTATTTGCGCGAATCCCGCGTCCTGTCGTATCAAACCCAAGGGCTTATCCCTAGTATCTTTTAACGTTCGTAGCCTTAGCAACAACCTTCCCGAGCTCAAACTGTTCCTTCAGAACAACGACCCAGATCTTTTACTTCTCCAGGAGACATGGCTCACTCCTAATCGCTCCAGGGGATTCGCTATTCCTAAGTACGCATTTACACGTAACGATAGGCCTAACTGCGACGGTTTCGGCGGCACTGCTATCTACTACAAAAGAGGATTCCATTGCTGTCCTTTCCCTACCCCTCCTCTCCTCAACATGGAAGCCACCGTATGTAGATTGGCTATGACTGGTCATCCGACCATCATCATAGCTTCAGTCTACATACCTTGTGGCACCAAACCTATCCGCAGCGACTTTGAGACCATTCTCGCCCTCGGCCGTTCAGTCATTATGTTCGGAGACTTTAACTCCTACTGACTGGACGTGCCTATCAACCAACCAAAGCGGTATAGCTCTCCTCGACATCACCAACTTATTCGACTTAGACGTCGTCTCCCCCATCACTCCCACTCACTATCCCGACAACCCGAACCACTCTCCTGACATCCTTGACTTTGCAATCGTCAAGCATATCAACCTCGACCTCAGGTCTATCGAACCGCTCGATGACCTAGGTTCTGACCACCGCCCCGTCTCCCTCGTGCTAGGACCGCCTAACGTTAACGTCACTTCTCCTAAGACCTTTACCAACTGGAAAGGTTTTAAAAATACGATAGTTTCTGCCTTAGAGGCCCCAAACTCTCCGCTCGCGATCTCGCCCGGTCAATTAGATAGCCCGGATAAAATAGATTCGTTAGTAAATTCTCTCACTGATGCTATCAACTCAGCCATCAGTGTAAACGAAAAGGTTGCTAAGAAAGGCAAACCCACGCTTCCCTTAGCCATTAGCAATCTTATTATAGCTAAGAACGCGGCTCTCCGGAGAGCCAAGAAATATCCCACGCCCGCCTATAGAACAGCTGCGAATCAGCTACAACGCAAAGTTAGATCTCGCCTCGCGGAACTCCGAGACGCCCAGATGAACGATCTCATGGCGAATATCTCCCCGTCCCACCAAGCGTATTATAGTATGGCCCGAGCCTTACGCATAGACGCCGCCTCTCACGTCCCTCCTCTCACTCGTCCCGATGGCTCTATCGCCTTCGAAGACGAAGAGAAAGCCGAATGCTTCGCTGACAGCGTTGCGTCTCAATGCTCGCCCAGCACGCAACTCACATCAAAGCGGTGGAGGACGAAGTTCTCCGTAGAGACTCTCTCCACATCACCGCCGACCCCGTCACAGTCTCTAATGATGAAATCTCGCTTCTTATCAAAAGTTAAAAGTCCAGAAAGGCTCCGGGTGCGGATGGTATTTCCAACCACGCACTTAAGCACCTGCCTCAACAGGTGCTTACCTTGTTAGCTATCATTTTCAATGCCTGCTTCGACCTTAGCTACTTTCCAAAAGCTTGGAAAGAAACGACAGTCATAGGCATACCCAAGCCGGGTAAACCTCTTAATATCCCGGCCAATCACAGACCCATCAGCCTCCTCAAGGCAATGTCTAAACTTCTCGAGAGAGTCATACTCTCTCGAATGCGGAACCATCTGTTTCAAACGGATGGCGATCCTCTCATTCCCCACCAGTTCGGCTTTCGCGCTAAGCACTCCTACCCTCAGCAAGTCCATCGAATCGTCGAGTACATACTCGACGGCTTCTATCCGAAACGAAAGAAAACGATCGCAGTTTTCTTTGACGTAGCCAAGGCTTTCGACAAAGTCTGGCACAGCGGTCTCGTTTATAAACTCTACAAAATAGGCTTACCGGCTCGCCTAGTTAGGATAATCGCGTCGTTTCCCAAAGACCGCACGTTTCGTTTCAAACATGAAGGCACGCTCTCCACGCCTCGTCCCATAAAGGCTGGAGTCCCTCAAGGATCAGTCCTCGCCCTTCTTTAGTATACCGTGTACACTAACGACATTCCCATTCCGCCGAAAGTCGTCGAACTCGCTCTCTTTGCCGACGACACTGCCCTTTACACCAAAGGCCGCAGAGCCCAGGGTCTCGTCACCAGACTCCAAAAGGCTGTAAACGCCCTCGGTGCTTGGTTTAAAAAATGGCGTATCGATGTGAACCCAGAGAAGAGCTCTGCGGTTTACTTCGACTACAGACGCAGTCGTATCGCCGACAATCTCCAAGTGAGAATGCAAGGCACTCCCATCCCCTGGAAGCGCAGTACCAAATATTTAGGCGTCATCTTAGACCAGACGCTTTCTTTCAATCCTCACGTCGATAGAGTAACGAAACTCGCACGTTTTTACCTAGGCCGGATTTACAGTATGTTAGGTAGAAAAAGTAAAATGTTCTTCAGAAACAAACGTACGCTTTATAAGGTCTGCGTTAGACCAGTCATGTCATATGCCTCGCCAGTCTTTGCCCACGCCAAACCCTCCGTCCTGCACAAACTGCAGGTAGTTCAAAACCTCTTCTGCCGCAGGGCCACAAACGCACCTTGGTACGTGCGCAACGCGGACCTGCACAGAGATCTTGAACTGCCTACAGTACAACAGTATCTAAAAACACTCTCAGAATCGTTCTTCAAACGCGCCGAATCCCATCCCAATCCACTAGTTCGAAATTCAGTCTCATATACTGCTCCTGTCTTAGATTCGGTATACAAAGTCGCTAGACCGAGAAACGCGCACACAAGCGAACGTACGCAATTAACTTTAGATCTCGAGGCCCTTCAGGCCGCAAATTCTAATTCTAACGTAAATTCTAATTCTAACGTAAATCCGAATTAATGCAATTTATTTTTAAATTTTTAATGTTTTTATTATTTACCTTTGAGCACCTTCAGTGCTATGTAAATCCCAGCGGGTGACCCCTTAAGGGCCCCGCTAGCGCGGCCTCTTTCTCCGATTGGCCGTCGCTCAGATGAAGGCTGAGTGGCAAAAATGCACGAGCCGACAGGGTGTTTTTAGTGGGTATGGTTCTGTTAGGCGTCGGGACGAGTCCCACATAACTTTGGAATCGCGCCAGAGTATGCGTCAGAGCATTTTTATCCTCCTGCCCTTCCCGCGGAGGGGAACAAAAAAAAAAGCCTACCCGTCCTGTCAACCATTACCTGCAATGACCGAGGGGCTTCAACCCGCGTTATTTAATTCAACTCGAGTCCGTTTGCTTTCCGTATTGGCTATTCGCTGTGAGTACTTATTTACATGTAATTCGTTTTCCGAAGAGGCGGAGGTTTCGTTCAGATATTCAGGTAATTTTTATATTGCTGCAGATTGCTTTATTTTATTTTTCTTTTTATTATAAATAGGCCGGCGTTTTTCTTCCATCTCGCCTGGCTGGAAGTGACGCCGGAAACGAGAAACCTAATGTGACTATTATTTATACCAAGACAAATTTAAGTGCTATTCGTCTAATAACTTAATTATATTCACCTGTGTTATACAACTAGACTACGGCATAATGTACCTAATCATTTCGAAATTTATTATGTCCACTTAACCGAAAACCGAAATTAGTAGAGTTCTTCAGAAATAATACCGAATACTTTTAAATATATAAAATAATTCGTTCTTGTAATTTCGTATTCAATTATGTTGATATAAATTTTATTTATTTATTTTATATATTTATTTCGGAAATCAAAAATGGAAGATTAAACACAGTCTTATCTAAGGCAAAGGTCTTATTAAAGGAATATAATCAGTGGATTACATTCAGCATGATCATTTAATCAATCTCCAGCACTACGGCATCTCAAACTTTTGACTTCGTACCTACGCAGGAGAACGCGGAAAGTTGAGGTTTACCATAAAAGGTCGTCGGGGATGGTTATCGGGAAACCTCAAGGTTCGATTCTGGGCTATGTCTTTTCCTAGTCACGGTTGTTGTCACGTTAAAGTTTTACGCGGACTTTAACAAGTAGCCGTGAAGGATATGGCGGCGAGGGCGCTCTAGCGCTCAAGCGCAGGCAGCGTCAGTAGCAAGCAGCACCAATAGCAGGCAGCATCAGCAGAAGGCACCTTCAGTAGCAGGCAGCCTCAGTAGAAGGCAGCATCAGTAGCAGGTAGCATCACAGACTTGCAGTGACTTGGTTGCAGCAGACTGTAGACTGGTGTTGTTACTCGACTCCTGTAGGATATTGGCGTTCTAAGGCCAGCCCTCAGCTTATACAGCCGGGCTCGCAATCTATTCGAACTGCAATTTGAAGTTTCAGAATTCGCCTTGGCAACTAGGAATCTTCAGTGAGTAAGTAAGAGAATCGTGTAGCAGGCTTAGTATGTTAGGCAGCTTCTACGGTTGTCATTAAAAAATGGTTTGACATAATTGTCAACGAAGGTAAACTGTAAAATATAATATTCAGCAAAATGATGAAATATTTAACAAAATATAAATACAATTGAAAAGGAAAGATCATACGTAAAACGTAAGTGAGCCACTATAAGGTAGGCCAGCACCACGAGACTGTATTTGCTTGTAGTTTATTGGAGATTATATTTTTCTGATCATCATTACTTTTTTACAATAATACATAAAACAACTATTTTGACGACATCTGCTGTCTCTGATGTTGTGCAGTTGTTTATGGTAAATAATATATTTTTAATAATATAAAAACAAAATGTATTTAATTCTTGTCGAATGAAACGGTAATCTGAATGTTAACTATGGGTTCTGAAGTTCAACGGAGGGCCCACACTTTACAACTTGCGCCTAGACCTTGCTCTGCAGCGCTCGTGGTCAAGAGAATTCGCTCACTGACCGGCGTATGGCCAGGATGGTATATTTTCATTATTTTGCGAGGCGGGTGGGAGACCTGATAAACAGATACATTTATTATAGTAGAGCAATAACTCATGTACTTATTGTCATTTGAATACTTATTAAAATAATAAATAATAAAGTATGTGTAGTTTATAAGTATTTAAACAATAGTATTTTACTTTATTTCTGTATTCACTTATACGAGCCCCAATGAAAAAGATTTCGTCTAGTGCCTAATATTCGAAGTAAAAAGAAATGTCACAACCTGGGCTAGGTCTTTGTAATAGAAAGACTAAATCAGACTTAAGTCAATAATATAAGATGTAAAATACATGAAAATGACAACAAAACAGCATGGACAACCATTGCACAGAAATGCGGAGAAAAATATATGAAACAGAACATACAGTCACAAACATTGCTCCAAAATATCTTTTAGAAGGAGAAAATGTAAATATTCTACCACCTGAATTGAAATCAAGATGGACAAATGAAGATCTGAGTAGAGATAGATAATTTGCCTTCGAAAACACAATGAAATCGCATGATGAGAATAAGGAAAATTTTGATCAACATAGAAAAAAATACAGATTTGAAGTGGGAGATAGAGTCTATGTGGAAAATGGAAATAGACTCAATAGAAAAAAAAATGGAGGAACTGAGAATTGGACCCTTCAGAATTTTGAAGAAAATATCAGATTCAATCTATGAAATTAATGCTGGTCACAAAAAAGCGGAATCAAATTTGTACCATATCACCAAACTCTCTCCAGAGGTAGGTTAGTAAATAAACATTACGTTAATTTGCACCAACTAATGTAATGGTGGAGATGTAAAGAAAACTCTTTACAGTTTTCTTTAGTTTTTAATTCTCCGTGTCATCGTTGGTGGATGACACGTTTGGCAGTCATGTCAGGATTACAAATTATTATTTAAGACGAAGATTATTGTAATTTATTTCTATTCATATCTTACTAAAAAGAGACCTGAAATAATGGTTTTGAATGTAGTTTCTTTCGTTATTACAGGTATATAATAATAATAATAATAATCCCCAAACAAACACCCCAGCTGTACGGCCCCGAAGTAAGCAGAGCTTGTGTTATGGATGATCATACAGCGAACTGGGGGGAAACCCAGATAAATATACATATATAAATATCAACAACCATGCCCGAGATCAAACATCTGTGTTCATCACACAAATGAATGCCCCGGCCAGGACTCGAACCTAGGACCGTCGGCGTATGAGACAGGGCTACTGGCCACTACGCTACTCGGCCGTCTGAGGTATGTTCATATTGAGGATAATAGAGATTGTTTTGTTGATTTAATGTTTTGAAATTATACTAAATAAAAACTTTCGTTATTACAGAGAAACGCAATTAATCTTTTATTGCTATGCCAAGAAGAATCCCAATATACTGAGATTATTATAAACCATCTAAAAAAAATATACAAATAAATGGTAATTATAGGAAAAATACAAATAACTTGGTTTAATTAGTAGTTAGATGATAAGAAAATAAAAAAGTCAACATTATTTGTGTTCGTTTTAGCGGGCAACATTGACAATGAGTCTTTTCTATAGCGGAAGTTGTCAAGTGAAGTTAGCAGACACTAAGCAGAGTAGATAGCCACCTCACTCACAGCACACTTCACTCACATCACATTGATAGTTGTCTGCCTGTGTGTTTGTTTGTTCGTTGCGCTTGAGTTCTTTCTTTCGGTTTCTTTTTAACTGTACAACTGTTAAATAAGCTCAAAATATACAAAACAATTCAATGAGGGCTTTTCGTTTCATTTTTTTTAAAGATATTTCATTCGAAACTAGATGGCGTTAAACAAAACTCAAGAGTCAATGTCAATCTCTCTGTTTGTTGACCGATCGTATGTTTATATTATGATATTTTATTTTATACCAGTTACATATTTATCACATTGTTATTTTCAGTCACACACACATCTTATAAAAAATGAATAATATAGTGTTCCTTGAGGTAGATTAGGTTATTTCATTTTATTCGTTTTTTTTCTTTACATGAAGTTTACTGAAATTGAGACCTATGGCTCCGTCACCTTGCACCCGTACACATAGCAAGAACCAGTGACGAATGATTCATATTCAAAAGAAGCCGTTTCGGGCGCATATTTTTTTTGTCTGTCACTCACTCAGGCATTACTGTCATGTCATGCTTTTGTCATGTTATGACTCTTGAGTTTTGATCAGCGTCATCTAATATTGAAAAAAGATCTATTTTTTTATTTTTAATCGTAGAATGAAAACCCCTCAATCAATTCTTTGGACTTAATGGCAATCAGCCATCGATACTACTCGATACACAAAACAAAAAGATGTAAGTAAACCTTAGCTGTCAAAATGAAATTTTTCCCCCCATGATGTTTTTTGTTTGTGTTGCACACTAATAATGCACAATTTCATTTCCTACCAATAAACAAAGTGTGTTAATAACAATTTAACAATCAAAAAGTGTTCTAAATATCTTTAACTATTTTTTGATAAAGTGTACAAAGACCTGGCCCAGACTCCTTGCATTTTGGGACATTTCTTTTAGACAAATTAATTTAACGTTATTAGTTCAATAAATTCATAGTGGTTTTGAACATTTAATGAAGTTTATTTTCAATTTTAAAAAGTAACAAAATATTTTCATATTTAAATATAATGTAATAAATTCTTGGGGAACCATCCACGCATCCATGGGGAAAATAAACTGCGTCCATCGCATTCAACGTCGCAAACCACCACAAACCTTAAAGTCATGGTTTTAAAGTACATTCTAAGAATAATAATAATAATAATATAATTTAATTAATAAATTTATTTATTTTATTTTTATAAATTATAAAATTAAATAATAATAATTTTATAAAGGTGTTATGAACACTAAATTTTATAAATAATAGCGGATGAAAGTGATATGGAACCATAACTCTTTTTCGAACATAACATAAAGTAAAACTTTTGCTTTTTTGTAGTGGAAGACCGTATTATGTCTGTACTTCTAACCTTATCAATGTCGCTCGAATGAAACAATATAACTGTTCAGTGAATAAAAGTGTTATGTGATACGAACATATCACCTTATGATCCAGGAAACTTCACTTTTCTTTTGATATAACCGGTATGGAATGCATCACTGCCTATTATTTCACGCCACTAGTCTGCAGTGCAATTTTAATTATCTTTACCGAATTTCGCCTTTTCTATTTTTGAAGAGGCGTGAGAGAAGATAGAAGTTTCTCTTCAGCAGTATAAAATCCATAGCCCAATCGTGTTACGCTCCATTTTTCCAGTGATATTCGATGATGGTCTGAACTGTCGATCTTGGTAGGGATACGTCCTTGGCTATTTGGTAAGCAGATTGGCCAATATTTCGGCTATGAAGAATTATTTTTCGTAATACGTAATCGATTGGTTTCCCGCGAGCCATTTTGTTTGTAAATAATGATAAAATTGCATGAAATTGAGTCGCGTAACTTCAAACTCGAATAAATCCACTCTACCAACGTAGGATATATTTAAAAAAAAACTGATAATAATCTGAATTTGATGAATTAAGAGGCAGTATTTCTTTAAAAGAAATCGTCACGTTCAACAAAATTCAAATTTTTTTTTAAATCTTTTTTTTTATTTCTTGGGGGTTTTTATCTACAGTGGCATGTCAACCTCATCGTACCTTAAACGATTGATATCTTAGATGCTAATTATTGCCTGTATAACTTTTGTACAATTTGTAAAGTTCTATGGCAGTAGCAGAAACTGGATGGCTAAGTACAGCTTGAAATGCGCCCACCTCCAAAACATTTATAACCTCTCAAAAACATCTCTCTTTCATTTTTATTCTTAGAACATTCCATCAAAGCATGGTACATGTCATCCAACTTGTTACACATTTCACAATTATGTGTTACCGCTTTCTTCATTAAGAATGCAAACTCTTTTGATGGAATGTGCTCTAATCTAATTTGGGAAGCGTACTTCAATAAATGCATTCCTATATGTTTGTCAGCAAACCAAGGTACACGAATTCAGCGTTTTGTACCAAATGCCCTTGGTTTTAGATATATCGTCAAAATGCATCTTCCATCGATCGAAACAGACTATTTTAAATTCTGACAAAGCTTCTGCATAAAAGGGTTCTATTTTGTATTCGGTACCAAACGAAACTGCTGATTTTGCAAGTTTGTCAATACCTGGTAGCCCGATGTGCGATGGGATCCACTGCAGCTTCAATGTCACGCCACGTTTTTTGCACTCTTGATATTTTTGCAATATAGTATAGGCCACAGAGACGCCCCTGGTAAATTCAACAATATAAACACATACTTTTAAAATTATAATTTTTTGATTGGATTTACCTTCATTGGATAAAATTGAATGTAATTTATCTATTTTTGAAAGAACTCTAAGTGGATTTATAGAATTTTGATTGAACAGCTCTGGATTTATCTAGATTTGAAAAAAAATATTATAACAAGAACTAGGGATGTGGTGATGGTGAAGTAACGGAATACTGTCGACAGGAAAATTTGTGGTAGCTTACTAAATACTTAATTGAAGTACCTTTACAAAAAAATTCAAAAACTAAATACGGACATTTGGTTATATTTACAAAATAATTAGCAATTTTTAATCACTTTAAAATATTTGAAACAAAATTCAATACTTCAACTTTTTCATTTTCTTCTTCTTTCATCGGGCGCCCTATCTTAATTTCACTGCTAAGCACTTTTTGTAATAATTTAATTGCGCTAAAGATGCCTATTCTTGAGCAATATTGGTTTTCAGCAATTTGCGTAGGTACAGTCGGAGCCAGATACATCTATACCACCCAGTCGTCGGCCGAATACTCCCCGCACGCACCGCGCGCTCACCCGAAATCACACTACTAAAGACTCAAATTAAAAAATTAACACAACCGGTTTAGAGCGACTATGTTGTTTGCAAAATAAATTCTATCGGCGATCGAATCCGTTTAGAACAAAAAATAATGCTGCTATACGGGAATTTAGATCGTTAATTTCAACATTGCCTATGAAGACGAGCGTAGCTCAGCCGTTTTATGTGCAAATTCACTTGCACCCTACCCTTGCTTCAGGCGGCCTGAGTTCGAATCTCGGAAGGCATGACCATTTTTTATTTTTTTCTATTTTTATAGATAGTCGAAGAATATTTATTGATAAAGAATTAATACATTTAATACGGGAAAATTAGATTTATTTAAAGATTAATCAGGTAGTTGATCTTCTATTTCTATAATCTATTATATATCTTTTTATTATATTTTTTATAAAATTGTTAGTAGTAATATTTATATAGGTAAGTATATAACTTTAATAATGTTTTTTTTTTCTTTCAAATTTAATTAAAGATATATTCATGAATAAACCTAATAATGTTTATTAAATCAAAGAAATATTCTATAATTTTCTTTTTATATTCCAATTAATCAATAAATTAATTTTAGTATTATAAAATCATATAATAAGGTGTAGCTAAGAATATAAGTAAAAACAACACAAACTTTTTCGGATAAATATTTATTTTGTGCACATTACAACGTGTTGCTTCTGACTAGAAAACAAATAAACATATAACATTACTTATTTGGACTAGGAGACTAGAAAATTTAAAAAACAATTATAGTTAATTTATTTAGTTGTTAATTGAAAGATTTGAATGACAGTTTTCATTGTAATTTGTCTGTCTCTTGGCATATGACCTTATTATATCATTGAAGAAGTAAATCCATTGTAGACATGAATCAACATGTAATTAGCCAGAAACTATAAATAAGTATTATTTGTTTCTAAGCTAAATGACAATAACATCATTCACTCATGGATTCACCTTCTTTTTAAAACACAACTATTACGAAACTTTTTTTATTATAAACTAATTTGTGCGCCTTCGGTATATATGACCTGCTGCAACCGAGCACAAGCGCACAATTCCAGCACAAGTCAGATCCTCTCATCATCTCCCAAGTTGAAAAAACTAATTCCTCTAAATTCTCAGGCCACAATATCGCGGTGTCTCTCCGATGCATCAGTATAGGTTATAGGATTCCGTCCAGGCCTACAAGGTTCTATATCCCCAGATTCCTCACAACGACGACACCATAGTTGCACCGTCTTTCTCTGTAAATCAAATTATCAACTCAGAAATAAAAATTTCGTTCAATCGTCACAGGATAATAGCGTAAATTTACTTACAGATATCATCAACCGACGTCCAATTTTCCTAATGGAAACATTTTGATTAAACAAAACAACGATTTCAGCTCTCTGCTGCATTGTTAAATGATAATTCATTTTCGGCTTCACTTGCGCACAGAAATATGATAGGACTATAATAAGTGTAACGAACTAATGCAAAAAAGCAAACAATCCGGCAACACGACTATACAATATTACCTAGACGCGCACGTCGTCGTTGAGAGTAGCTAGATAGAACCAGTTTAACCGAAAATAAGTGAGGGATTTACACTGTGTGCTTGTGTGCATAAGTAGATTGCCATAGTGCTCAGGTGGTTTAGATATTTCGTGGTGTGAGTATCGATGAACGCGCGTGTGCGTGCGACATTAGAAGATGGTCATCATGATTCTGTTGCCATGAGTATATTTCCAAATTAATGGAAACTTCACTGATCTTTGTAAAATCTTATATGTTTACTGTAAGTAGATTAAGATAACTGTTTGTTTTCCTGAAACTTTGGCTTCTTGTACTGGAACTCCAAGTGGCAGTTTCTCTGGATTAAATTTTTAAAACGATTAGACGCGTTTATTGATTGTTTTAGCAACCCCTATACCAGAATAGTAAGACATTAAGATAAAACACAAATCTGACGGCACAGTTACGTATTATGTAAGTACACTAAATTCCTTCATACTTATTGTATCTAAATTATTCTATAACAGTAGAACAACAAAATAATAAATAAATCAATACATAAATTATGGTTAACTCAAGATTTCGGAACGACGCGTAGCAGGTGTCTATACTTACCGTATTTTCGCGCTTTTCTCTTTCTTGCCACGGATTTCTATACTAGGCCATTTGCGAGCATTATTTGGTGGCACAATTTCGATGGAATTATCCATTGGAACTCGCTAATTAATATAAATAAACAATAAAAAGCAGGAGAACACAGTGTTGTTTTAGCAGAGATTACGTCAACTGACGGCCATTTTGAACAAAATGTAATTCGCTTGTGGCTCGATTAGATTTACCGACATTTGAAAAAATCTGCCTTATGGATCTTTCTAATTTTGATAACATGTAAAGTTTTCAACGGGTTTTTCTCGAAAACTATGTACATTTATATCCAACTGAGACAACGGTTTGAAAACATGATTTTTACATCTTCTATAGGTAGATATAAAAATCTTATAATTTCTCATAAGTGGATTTATCCGAGTTTGAAGTTACGCGACACAATTATGGTTTTTATATGTTTGGAAATGACAGTGACGAATCATGTGACAGGTTATTTCTTTTTTCAAATGAATTTTACTAATTTTTCAATTAAAGCAGGTAGAATTGAGACATGGAC
This sequence comes from Marasmarcha lunaedactyla, assembly GCA_923062675.1. NCBI lineage: Eukaryota > Metazoa > Arthropoda > Insecta > Lepidoptera > Pterophoridae > Marasmarcha > Marasmarcha lunaedactyla. The sequence continues at coordinate 874,406 of OV281358.1, forward strand.
ATAATACATATTTTAGTGACAGAGGTCTTTAAAAGTGCCTGATTAACGACAATAAGATGGAGAATTTTACCCTATTCTATTTCTTTTTTCAAACGCCTGTTTTATGAAAATGTAGTTAAGTTGAAAATACGCAACCTTCGCAATATGTGACTTATTGTTGGTGCGTCTTATTCAACGCTGCAGTGTGGTGATTGCCACCCTGTACCTGTTCATAACGATCACTTGGTGCAGGGGTCGGCAACCCGCGGCTCGCGAGCCACATGCGGCTCTTTGGATGTGAAGCTGCGGCTCTTTAGTTCCATACGCAAATATTATTTATTTTTTAAACACAAAACATTTGAAAATCGTTGTGAATGACACGCTTAGTCACTGCCGTTAGTCCGTAAATGTTTACTTTTTCTAATATTTTACTTAAATAATAAATGATTATCGAATATTACCATATGTATATGGTAATTAAACAGTAAAATGGTTATGGTAATATTCTAATTTATTGTGAAAAAACTTTTCTTATGAATAAAAAGATTCGTTTTTTTTATCAAAAAACTTTATTTATTTAAGTACTATTTATTTTAAAACATATTTGTGGCTCTTTAAAAACTTAAAAATGTTGTAAATTGTAATTTTTGACTCTTCTGACTCAAAAGGTTGCCGACCCCTATTAGTGTGATATTTTTTTATTATTGAAAAAGGATTAGACCTTTGTCTTCTATCTCACCTGATGGAAAGTGACGATGAAGACGAAGGTGTTACACGTCTATCCACGAGATACCTATTCACTCGACGCTTGAAAGAACTGGGACGTTAGTTTTCTGGAAAAATTTGCTGTCAGTTGCTGTGTTTAGTTCTATCTAAATTGTTGATTATTAAATTAAACGACAAATTTTATTAAAAAATATATTTTATTAAAAGTAATATATTTTATAATTAATCAACACACAACAAACAGCCGTGTCAACATACTTAACAACATAATTATATTTAGAACCTATACACACCTATTGTACATTGCGTCTGCATGAATACTAATTTCGATGGATTTCAGCCGTTCACAACATGTGACACGGAGATATTTACAGCCAAGATATTCAATCACTAAAATGCAAAATCATTTGCCCTTAAGGTCCTTCTTACAAAGTTACAATTAATATTAATATAGTAATTTCTGTCTACAACAATCAAGGAACGAGATACTTATTTAGTTACACGTCTAACATATCTTAAATTCCAAAAACAAAAGATGCGGACTATCTAAATTTTCGTAAATACAATTCATATTTCAAGTTCTGTAAGAGTGACCATTAAGAGCAACACATAAGTTAAGTCACAGAAGCTTTGTGATCATCGGACCCTATCCCCGTCCCTGTCACACGTTTTCTTCCAATATTGGAAGGAAACAACAGCAATGCCATGCTTGGATGATACACGCCCTGCAACAAGTGACGTAACCTATTGTCAGTTATGCCTTTCCATTTCACAAACAAAATGTTTTTTTAGAGCATGAAGCGAAGAATTCAAAGCGTAGCAATATACCGTACAAGCACTTCACATTACTTATTGGTGTTATTTGTTATATCTAATTGACTACATCCTACAGAGTACAGAGTACAGTCGACACATGAACAGAAAATGTCTTACATTTGTGTTTGCTTTAAAGATGAACTTACTACATAAATGGTTGTATTACCTAAGCGGGCTATTAAACTCAACCCTGAAAATCAACATTCTCTGCACAAATAGGTATAAAATACAATATCACATTTGCCATTGATATAGCTAGCCCATTTTTTTAAAAAACGCCTAATAAGAGACAAGAACAATAGATGGTTCAATTAATTTGCGCGCGTGTGCGTGTGAGTGTAAACACGCAACACACATTGCGCGGCGGCCGCCTTCGTGTGCGTGTCCAGTCTGTGCATTAGACACACACACTCGCTGTGTAAACATTACAAGATTAACGCACACATCTATATGCAACATTGTAAGCTAGCTACACCCACGGACATTATAGTACAAATGTTAGCCACCCATTTACATAAATGGTATTTTAATCCTATTAACAATATTTACAATAAAATCAATCAAATAATCCACAGCTGTCACAGTGTGCTCAGCGGACGGTTGTTCTAAACAGTATCCAAGCTAGTGAAGTGACGGAGCCGTTGCAGGCGGGGCTTCGATAAAGATATTTTAAGAAAATCTTGGATACGCCACAATTTGTTTTTAAATTAATAACAATTGTAAAATGAAGTAACCAAGGGTAAGTGCAAACTCACTACTATATTGCAACACGATTGTACACACGAAGTACGAGCTTCGTGAGCGGTATACAAACAAAAGCATTAGTGGTCTTATGAATGGAGAAAATACACTAAGCCTGATATAACCTTTTCATATTACGTTTGCAAACAAGTCAATATCGATCATTTCCTAGTAAAATCCTAAGACACTGAGGGTGGCACCCCGCCCCCCACCAACAGCGGCTCGTTACAACACCACAAAACAAATTTAAAAAGGTCCACGTTTAAAGCCGAATCACACACTGCGCGCCCATCACACGTCACATCAGATCTCATTATTCTCTGCGCAGGTTGTCGAGCCGCGCCTGCAGCTCGGCGTCGGCATCCGACATGTTGGCGCCGCCCCCGCCACCCCCGCCGCCCCCGCCCGCCGCCGCCGCCGTCGCCGCCGGGACTGGACTTTTGCCTAGAAATAAGAGACAACAATGATTGGTTACAATTTTAGTACAAGTTGGAATAGAAATGAAAAAGTTCAGGAGACTTGTGCTGTTATATACAAAATGACCTAAAGATCACAATATCCAAAATTGAAATAGCAATAATAAGACCAACAGCAGCGCGGGCCAGCCTCCCTATCCTTGCCATAAAACGGAAAATAAATTGATAACAATTTAAGAACTTGGAACGAAGCTAATATGATCAATTCACGTAGGGTTCCGAAATCAAACTCGTAAAGCTCTATCGTGTAAAGCTAAAAGACTGTATAAGCAAATACAGTGTTTCAGCTGCACAGGGCTCAAACGACTTAGCCCTGGTATTTATTATTTTTCGTTCACACGATTCGTTACCAAGATATAAAGTATTCGAAAACACGGTATCCTTTAAAAATCTCAGTTTCGTCGTGTTGTAACGCGCTATTCAATATTACAGTCTCGCTTGATCGTCTTACAAACCTTAAAGTTTGATACAGTGTCTACCGTTGACAACACTCGAGTTACAGTGTTCTTGGTTGATTAAATGCGGTCAATCGCGAAATGACGGCTGTCGCTGCATAGTATATCTAACTCTTTTTTACCTCAAGCGAAAAACACGTGTCTGTTGACATTTCTTTTCATAACCGATAACTTTTTTGAAGTGCCGGGTGTTTATTTAAGTTTTAATAGTATCTTTAAAGGAAAATGAGTGTAAATAGAAATCAATTAATGATCAACCTAACAAAAAATTATAAACAACATCACAACAATAGTTCAGCGTTAACGATTTCACCCGATATAAATAATACAACTGGTATAAATATGAATACGAGGGTGGATTGAAAGTTCGCGGCCGAAATAAGAAAACATACTCTCCTCCTAGGTCACAGCACTTAGTCCAGCGGTCCTCCAAAGCGTTGATCCCATTTAAATAGAAGGTCTCGTCAAGGTTTTCAAAAAAGGCATCTACGGCCACGTTGACCTCCTCATTGGTAGAAAATTACATTCCACCTAAGTGTTTTTTTTAGTTTTGGAAATAGGTAGAAGTCAAAAGGTGCCAAGTCAGGTGAATAAGGGGGATGAGGAAGCAATTCGAAACCACAATTCACTATTTGAGCCATCGATTCTGCAGATGTGTGAACACGAGCCTTGTCCTGATGAAACAAAACTTTCTTGGTCAACAATCCTGGTCTTTTAGACTTTAGTTCTTTACACCCTTAGAATCTCAGAAAACCGATGCCATTACCTTGTTAACTGAAAAACACACCTTAGCTTTCTTGGGGGTCGGAGATCCGGGTCTCTTCCATTGTTTGGATTGTTGTTTGGATTCAGGAGTACAGTGATGAACCCATGTTTTGTCTATAGTAACAAACCTTGCCAAAAATTCGTTTGGATCAGCTTGAAAAAGCTCTAAACAGTCTCTAGAAATCTTGAGCCGAGTTCGTTTCTGTTCAACTGCAAGGAGCCGCGGCACCCATCTTGTGGAACACCTTGTGGAACACTAATTCGTTAGAGATCATGTTTTGTATACGTTCATATGAAATCCGTAAAGCTTCAGCTATCTCAGATACCTTCAATCTTCTGTCTCCCATGATGAGATCCACATATTTTTTCGATGTTTTCCGAAGTCGTAGCTGTAGAAGGCCGTCCAGAGCGGGGGTCATCTTTGATGCTCTCTCGTCCACGTTTAAATTCAGCTGTCCACGTTTTTATCATTGTATACGACGGAGCAGATGTTCCTAAAGTAGCCACCATATCTTCATGAATCTGCTTTGGAGTAAATGTTTCTTTTGGAGGTATTTGATCACGGCACGGTGTTCTAAACTATCCATTTTCAAAATTAATGAAACTTACTCTCACTTAATGTTCAATAAAATAAATAATTGCACATATATCTCAGAGAAAAATTTGCGCAGAGACAGACAGAGTCTAGGTTTCATATGAGGGTAGTTGTATAATAATATGACAACGCTATCTATGCTAGGCCGCGAACTTTTCAATCCACCCTCGTGACAACGTCTGGTATAAATATTGTAATAGCGATATTGTGATGACTGAGATGATTGTACTACGTAACTGAGTTTTAAACAATAAAATATATTCTAACAGCATTTAAGTGTTTCATTAATCAAAGTTTAATTTTGGATACATTTACGTTATGTAAGTATCTTGGTCGAGTTGAGCACTGTCAATGGAAAACAATGTATAACCTGTTTACATTGTTCTGCTTTGATATTTTTTAGAAGATCGATGTTTATTGTCAAAGTCAAACAATTTATCTCGATTATCTATTTAGATATATACTTATAAAGAAATTATAAACCATGGCTATATTACCAATTAAATTACCTTTGTAATAGTACATAAAGCTCAGGTATACATTAATAATCTTTCGAGAAAATAGAGAAAAACAAAAAAATATACATTTTTGATCGTGACTCAAAACCGCTTTACGAAAAGTACAGTGTTTTAGCTTTACACGATAGAGCTGTAGAACAGCTTCATAACAATTTGAAAATCAATAAAATATTTTTGGATATACAAAAAAGGAAATTAAAAAACATTTTTATCGCAATGACAATGCAAGGAAACACCTCACATTGTCAATGCAACAAGAATACTCAGAAAACACAGCATTCAATCCAACACACAGTTAAATATTTTCATATTTCGAATTTCTAAGCGACAAGATTTTCTTTATACATTTATTATTACAGATCCCAACAAACTCACCGGGTACAGAGAGTGAGCCCGTGGGCTGCGGCAGCCCCGACAGCTGCTGCGTCAACTGCAGGCCCAGCTCGTCCAGGATCTGAGATACAACGGCGTCACTGGAAGTGAGAAAGACACGGTTTTGACAATTTATTCCTTTTAATAAAAATGCATTGTGAAACTACGACCTTGTACTCTTCTCGTTTTTATTCCTCCCACGTGTCTCACTGCTACGTACGTAGTAAAGTGTGCGTAGTCGATAGATTCCCGGCAGTATACCTAATTGTAAAGGGTTTTTACACATAGTTTCAATTGATTGGGCCGAAGGGTGACAAAACTTAATGTTCCGGTATAACGATCGACTCTAGCCTTAACTGGAAGGAACACATCTTGTAGTAGAATTAATAAATTTGTTAGCGAAACAGCAGTATTACCAGCTTACTGCGCATGCGTCGAGTCTACAAGAGTGACATTTGACACGACAAACATTTTCACAGCACACAAGCATCAGCGGTATCTGCCATCTACAAAGCAGAAACTCCCGTAAGCCCTTTTTCAAAAAGTTAAGAGTTCTGACTTTCCTTGGACACAGCTTCGATTGTTAAAAGTAAACTTAATAATATTAAGTTAAACATATTAATTTTGAAGGTTTAAAAAGCCAAAGGCTGAAAGGCAAACATGTCAACCACGCAAAACTGCTTTATATCCTGAGAGTTTCTTTGGTATGGCTTCCAAATTATAAATGGCTAAATTATATTTAAAATATTAATATTATAAGAGACTTTAAAAAGAGATCAAAATATTTTTTAATAGATAAGTGTTATTATAATGTACAAGATTATTTTATTGACAAATAACAAACATGTTTTAAAATTTACTTAAAATGTGTGATGGAAAATGCTGGTTAATTACTATTTCTACTGAATTGTGCAGACTTAAAAGGTCCCATATGGATTGAACTATGACTTTGTCTGTTATGGCCCACCATCTATCTGCACTTGCCCACATTTGTACAAATACAATGATCTGATATGATTTGTATTTAATTTACAGTTATTTGCACATAGCATATTTTCAAATTGTAATTGCTGTTATGCTTCGCAATTACTAAATCTTTTTACCTTTCATCCTCATCTTCGTCAGCTTCCATGGCCTCATCGATGGAGTCATTCATCATCTCTTCCTTCATGTCCATGATCTCCGACTGCTTCTCGAACTCCTGCAAACAAATGGTAATAAGTAATACGATTGCTAGAACAATCAGTGCAATGAACAACTGAGGTAGCAAGTTTTACTCTTAAAAAACATTCAATTATGTTTAAAGAGAAGAAAAACTGCATTCAAACGTTCTTGAAAAGAGGTTTGCCACGCCCGGGAATACAAGCAACTAAAATGCAAAAAATTAACACCCTGTATTTTAATCAATATTAATATCATCAGAGGCAAAGATAACGATCAATCAATTTAAACAAACATGGTGATATAAATGAAATCTTAACTTATACATTCAAAAACAAGAACAGCAAAAAGCAACTTTACTCACAAGGGTGCATCGGATTTCCTACTTTAATAATTAACTAATCTTTAACATTTTTTTTTTCTAAAATTACGAAAAACTATTTTGGTAACAAAATTGCAGACATATTTTACACGTGTTTGTAATGCAGACTTTTTATTATAAGCGACATAACTCCGAGAGACATGAGTATATAGAACATGAAGTCACATTTAAAAAGTTAGTATGGCAAATAACAGCAGAATCTCCAGTGCCTATGTCTACTATTCATTTAAATACCTGGATCGTTACAAACGGCAAATCAAAAAAACCTGCCATATCACAAACATTTCAAAAATCATATTAACAAAAAAAAACCTATGTAAACACTTTGCCATTATTGCCATTTAAAAATTCAATAATAATCTTTGAGACTTATTTGTGACTTTAATATGAAAGACTTGAAAGATAAGAAGACTTGTTATCACTAAATATGTAAGTTAATTTATAAAAAGCACCTATTCCTTGCTTGCCTTGCTAGAAATGTAAAAAAAATCAGGTAAAACTACGTCGGGGTCAGCAGGCGATACATGCTATATTGTTTTAAACCAGTCAACGTACATGCAGGCAGAGCTAATGGATATGTTGGAATATTTTTTGTGGGTACTACCTGCGACGCTCATATTATGACCTGCCTTATGGCACGACATATCCCGTGCACATTGCAAATGATGGTATGTTGGGCCATTAATGTTATAAATGGATAGCTAAAGCGAGATTTAAAACTCTTCCGCAACCAAACATTTCAGAAATCTTTTCCCTGACCTTACATTTTACTTTAATAAATCTGAATTTTATTAGTTAAACATTATTGAGTACAAACAATAGCAGGAAAACTATTGACAACAATTTTACAATTTATTGTTGTTAGGCGGTCAAGCCAGACCATTTTACATAGACAGAGTTCAATAGAACTTTCAATTTTAAGCCTTGATAAATGAATTTATTTCTTTTAATGATGAATGTACACACAGGTTTTAATTAAAGTATTATACTGTAAGTAATTACTAAATTTTATACTGTTTAGATAAATACTATAAATGCTAATATACTTACATATTGTATTAAATATAAATATAAAATATTTATCTAAGTATAAACAGAATATCCATGATATATAAATAAATGCAAACTATACACAGTATACTTGACTTACAAATGATTCAAAGACATGAACATAAGATAATAATACTATGGGGTTACACAAACAAGAACGCCAGCTAATAGACTTAAGAAAGCTAATGTTCCCTTACTCCCTTTTTAATAAGGATAACGTTTGTGATTCGCGGACTATGCAATAGAATTTCCACAACCTAACCGAAGTTTAATTGTTGTGAAGGAAAAACGCTTACTTAGGTAATGAGGGAAGGATAGCTGGGATATGATACGTAAATCTCCACGGTACCGAATAGAAAGCCATCGGAGTTGTCCACGGTATTCAGAAACATGATCAAACTTTTTAAGACCAAAGATGAATCAAATACACAGATTCTGTAAATGTTCTAGCTTATTAATAGGAACACCATCCAGGTTGACAGAGGGCAAATTAGCAAAATCGATGCAGCCTATACGCATATGCCAATTACCAATTATGATAGCTTGAGACTTGCTAGGATTCACACATGAACCATATGATTTAGCCTAGTCACTTATAGTACTGAGGTCTTCGTTGATTGCAGCAATAGCAGTTGCTGTATCTGAAAGAGTGAAATGTCGATAAACCTGCAAGTCATCAGCATAAAGGTGAAAATTACGAAATTACGAATTAGAAAGGACTGCAGTAACTCAGTCAATAAAAATTGAGAAAAGCAATGGGGAGAGGACGCCACCCTGAGGCACGCCCGCAAAATGATCACACCAATCGGAGTAAGACTCACCAAGGCGGACCCGCTACGACCACTGTGATATTTATAAGAGCCGAAGTGGTACTGTGGCAGGGCGGTTAATTGGCCAGATTGAAAACCGCTGAGGAGGCTGTGCAAGAAACTTAGAGAGTTGCTCATGAATAATATGTTCAAGCATATTGGAAAGGAAAGGCAAGATGGATATGGGGTGAAAATGTGCGAGAGAATTAGGGTTAGGTATTTTGGGTAATGGGTTAACATGAACAAGTTTCCAGGATGTGGGAAGGGTACAAAATGTAAGGGAATAATTGAAAATGTGTGTGCATATTGGTAATAATGTAGACAAAATCAAAGTTATCATTCTTGAACACAATTCAATAAATTAAAAAATTTTAAAAAAAGTTGTTCAAGTGTTGCTTGGGAGCGTTTGTATCTGTATTTTGCCTTATCTCAAAGAGACATGGCTTCCTTAATAGCGTCTGACAACCAAGGAGCTGGATTATGTCTGATTTTCATTCTTCTCAAAAGGAGCATGTTGGTCATACTATTCTAAGAGCAAGAAGTTGAAATTGAAAGTCACAAGATGTCACAGGCAACCAGTTTATGATGCTGGCATGGTGCCGCAGTAACTCCAGGCCGATGTTATTATAATTGCGACAAAAAAGACATATATGAAAAGATAAATATATAAGGTCTTGTAAGAAAAGGGTGCAATGTGTTGCCCGTGTTTTTCTATCTAGTTAGATAATAACGCTAGCATATGGTTTATAAGAGAGGGATCATTTTGGACAATAATTTTAACTGCTAAATAATATGTTTGACATTAATTAGTACTAGAGGCAAACTCAAATATTTATTTCCCAACATTGAAAATTTGCTTGTTCTTGATATATTACTGCATGCATGCATGCAGCTCTTTAGCAGCTAGACTACAGGTCCTAAGATAGACTTACCTGCAATATTTTTTGTATCTGCGGCATATTTAGCTGTCTGTTCATAGTTTGCATTGCTCTAGTCACACCCTTCATTGCTTGGGCCATTGTACTCTGAGACTTGAGTGTTTGGATCTTGAGTGAAACAGCTTGAATGTTGGCCTTCATCAACATGAACTTACGAACATAACGACGGGTGCGGACCAAATCTTTAGCCATTATTTTTACTGCGTCCTATAAGAGAATGTTGATTAATTAATAATGTTACATAATTGTACAAGAGCACATGCGACCGGTCGGTCTGGAAGTCTTTGAGAGAGGCCTATGTTCAGCAGTGGATATTCCGTAGCCGATATGATGATGATGATGATTTACATAACATTGTATAGTTATTTCATGATAAATCAATTTTAAAACAAGGCACCTTAAAGTAATGGTATAGAACCAAAAAACATACCATTTGACCTTCTTTAGCAAGTTTTTTAATATCAGCTATAACTTTCTTTTCTTGCTGTTCCATTTTCATTTTCTCACGATCTAAGTCTCTCATTGCCTTATTTAATGCCCTTTGGTTTTTACGCAGCATCTCTTCTGGAGTCAAACGGTGTCCAAATAGCCACTCCATAATAACTTTTATGTTTATACTGAAAATGCAAAATTTTAAATTTAATAACAAAAACATACGAGTATAATAAAAAGGGCGTACACTCACTCAGTACCTTCAGTTACGTCAAGGATATTTAAGTTAAATGTAAATTAAATAAAATGTATGGTATTTCAAAGTTAGTAGTACCTCAATCTGTAAATGAATTCAGAATACTTATTTGGGATGATGATTCACCTCTAGTTCAAGCCTTATGTTTTTACAATACAGACGATATTCTTACACTTTGAACATTGCTTTTGAATTCAAGAAAGAATTCTGTTAATGTATATGAATAGTTTTTACAATAACCAAGTACTGAAACCACTACAAACTAAAAAATCTGATTACAATTCAGGAACCAACAACCCGAACAACTGGTAAGCAACCAAAGAGAGATGTATACATATGAATGACATATTTGACAGTTTGATTTCACATTTTCCTTTGAGACAAACTTAGCTTATTGAATATGAGGAATGAGTCCATACAGCCTAGTGAACAGTTTATATACTACAATACGGGATATGAATAGATATTGTTATCTGAAATTAAATTAAAGTGATAGTGAATAGAACTTTTCGAGATAACTTTTCAATGACAAATCTATTTCAATTTCGCTGCTGACTCGTTTTTAATACTGAGTAGGAATAGCTTCAATTCGCGGTTTTGTTCCAGAACATCTGAACAAAACACGTTTTCGGTGTCATTTAAATCTTGAAGAATGTAGCTGATACCTAATAATACTTAGATTTTTTAACATTAAAATAAATTATATAATGAGATTGAACAAAAGACATTATAATAAATAATAATTTTAAACAATTTTTTTAAACAACTAATTTACTTATTAGTAGATCATTGAAGCATTATAGTAGGTGTTTGAATAATTACAAAATTAGTATCATTAAAAAATATATAATTTAAGTATCAAACTACGAAGTATATAAACGTGGGAAAGGATATTTTATACAAGATGACTGTCTAAAGAAATATGAAGAACAGATGGATATAGAAATAAAAAAAGGATACGCCGAACTAGCCACGTCGCAGAAGATCGAACATGGTACCTACTTGCTTAATTTTTTGTGGTGAATCATGATTTAACTTAAGCTCTCTTTTACTTTTTGTTACATATGTAGCATTGGAAGTTGTAGTTATTGGAAATGTACGAAACGTGAGTATTTTTAATTAAGACTTTAATATGTGTTAGGGTTCACAATTTTGCACATTCATTTACTCGATTATTTTTAAATTCTGTATCGATACAATCGAACAACTTGATATTCGTTTTATAAAATGGCAACATTTTAACTTTGTGGTGTGTTTTGCTGCGCTGTGATTGGTTGATGTTAACTGGCAGGGCCTATTTTTCCCGTATTTTTTACAAGTTAAGATGGCGGGAAAGTGAGTTTAGGGTGGCGTGGGCACGTTGGACATTCTGGTCTTGGCGGTTGAAAGTGAGAGATAAAAATTGTGTAAGAGGAATTAAAGTACAATTTCTACCCTTGGCCTTGTAATTTATTTAATTGGAATCTAATTTAATAATTATCTTCCAGATACCGAGTTTCTGTTCTACTCAACTGGGCCAAGGATACTAGGCCTTGTCTACATATGTAACCTTTAAAGCTGCTGGTTATCCGATCGTATAAAAATATTTTTTTTGTTATTCATTTAGTAGGTAGGTATTTTCCGATGTCACGTCTAAGGACATATTTACTCTAACACTTTTTTTATAGTTGAAGCTGGAACCTTACGCAAAAACATTTTCAGTGTATGCTCTTTATGATGTAATATATCATTCAGTTTATAAAAATTGAAATGAAGTCTCTCAATATTATTAGTACTGAAAAATATATTGTAGTTAATGTTTATCCTACACCTATACTATTTTCATTTCTTTATTTTCTCGATGACAGTTCTTATTTGATATAATGCTCTCTAGCTCCATCCAATAGCTCCATCCCTATCAGTTTCTCCGACTCTGGTATTATATAACCTTGTACGTGTGTAAACGTCATATTTTTATTAAAAAATGCATACATAATGTAAAAAAAAACACTCGCACAAGGTTACACAGGAACTGTCATCGAGAAAATAAAGAAATGGAAATAGTATAAGATATATTACAATGTTACTTTTCTCAGCGCTTATTATTGCAAAAACAAATATATAGGGTGTCCCAAAATTCAACGTCAAACCGAAACAGAACTATAGGATAGATGGTAACCACCGTCAAAAAATTCAGAAAAATATTCCATCCCATGTTCTTTAGAAATTATGGACTATAAAAAAAGTAGAATTTTTCAATTTCAATTTTTTTGGTTATTGTGGTTAATGTTGGTTATTTTGTTCATTTAAAACATGTCATTATAACCCTAAATAACATATCTTAAATCACAATAAAAAAATTATAACAAATCGCCTCAAATTTTTTTAGAAATAACACTTTTTGCCGAACTATGAATTCAAAATTTTAAAAATATCTTGACTTTGACAGAACCTCCTGAAGAAAAAATGTAATAGAGTGCCTTGTCAAGTGCTATCAAAAGTTGGCACTTTTGATCAGGATTCCATAATACTACATTTGATGGGTTAGTACTAAAAAATATGGCCAAAAAATTAAACTTGTAGTAATCCGATTTTATGAATTTTGGAACACCCTGTATTTCGGGGTCATGTTCTATAGTGCCCGACCCAAAAAGGTAGGAAAAATAAAAAGTGGTATGAATTTTGCAATAGTCTTGATTCTTTTTATTACTTTAAATAGAAAGCTAAGTTTTGAGCTTGCATTTAATTGTTATTATAATAATTAGTACTCGTTACTGTTGTATCATTAAGTTACTCCTTGCTTTAGTATCAATAGTATTAAGCACAAGCATTGCATGGCATCGCATCGAGTCGTACAGTTGCGTCGTACTAATACGGCACTGATGGCGTTGTCATTCGTCCGTTTTTATTAAGAAATGTTGGAGTGTATTTGTAACCAGCCTTCAAGTATTCGTATAAATATATAGGAGACAATATAAATTGGAAAAGTTCAATTTGTAATATTTTTTTAAGTTATGGCAACCAGCCATCCTTACAAGTGATGTACAAGACTAGAGTCCTCTAGTCTTTATTTTAGACACTCGACTCTCAGGGCTCTGGGAACTTAAAGGCCTCCGTAGTCGAATTTCTGAGTAACATCTTGAGCCTTCTAAAGAACTCAGTTGTGTATTATACATCAGTAGTCGTTAATACATAAACTTATACGTCTGACCATTACAGCCAATTTCAAGTAATATTCCGAAGCTTCCCGGTAAGACTTCTCTGCGTGTGACTTTTCCGAGACAGCGGGCTTAAGCGCATCTTTAGAAAGTCTTACAAATAAGCGATTTTTACTAAATCTCTTACGGAATAGGCTGGTAAAGTAAATCCAAAGAAAATAATACTCGGACAAACACACTAACTGCATACTTATACAACCAGCGAACTAAAATGAATCCAAATTAAGTATTTAAATAAGCGAGAAGAGAGCGCGAAGTGAGAGACAGTGAGGAGTGTACACAGTGTTTTTCGTTTTGCTCCAAGAAGTCCATGCGTTGATAATGAAGTTGCGCTGTCACTTTTGACTTTTATTTTATTGTCATCATTATTATACATTAACTTTCCTTATACTATATTTCCGGACCAGCTGTGGTAGTGCCAACTATTTCTTTTTCTTAATTTATTCACTGCTGGCACACAAAAGTGCGAAATTGCCCGCACATTTACATTCGAGATTACACGCGAAATTACATTCGAGAACGGGACGCCCGTCGGCGGCCCCGGCCACTCGTTATAGTTTTCTTAGCTGCCCATGGGCGTCCTCGGCGTGAGCTTCTAGATTTCGAAAAAATAGTTTGTTTTTATACACAAAACAAGCACTCAGATTTTTTTAAATAGTTGATCTGTGTTCCCTAAAGTTTGGCAAACACAATTTAATTGGTTAAATCCGAAATAGAGAGTTTTTTTGTAAGTGAGTTGGACGCTTAATTAAAGTGTACCAAATTTATGGAAATATATCCATTGTATCAACTTAAACATAATTCGCGTACTTAAATATACAATACACCACAAAAAATCGTAGTTTTAAACTTTTTTCAAAAAGTCAGAGGTCACCAACCTTTTTTCAAACTGCGGTTTTTTTTATACATTTGAAGTATTTCAATATCACGTTTTATAAATAATCGAATTGTATGCCTTGTAAAGAATCCATTCTAATCTTATAAATCTGAGAGTGTGTTTGTTAGTTTGTTTGTCCTTCTTTCATGTCACACCGGAGTGATGACATTATATAATTTTTGTGTGTGGAGATAGTTAGGAGGCCAAAGTTAAATATCCTTAGTAATAATTTTAATTTAGTGCAAAATTAACTACAGAAGCCATAAACAGAAATAATCACCAAAAACAATGATTGTTAGCCCACTTTAAAGTCGACTTCCTTTTGCTTAAATTCTAAGCACAACAATTTTATGGCACATCCACTTAGCTCGGCGGCTGGGCCTCAAGCTTTTTTTATGATGACGTGTCATAAATTCTGAAGATAAGTTACCTCAAAAGTAGGCAAATCATTATTATACAAAATAAGCCAAAAACAAAAGAAATATATGAATTTTACATGATGTTTGTTTCTCACAATTATTCAAAAACGAATCTTATTACAGCAATATATTTATTACTTAATGAAATTAACTCATTAATAATTACGCAATAACATTGTTACAAAAAGTTTGTTAAACTCTGACTGCAAAACGAAGATGCCCTTGGGTGGCTTCGGCGTGCGAGTTAAGAATCCACATTTTTAATAACATAAGTCTAATCATTGAATCCCCAGGCCGTTTAGGAGTTGGATAGATTATTATATTATAGGGCATTTCAAAAAATCTCAGTGATTTTTATTGTAATTAGGTTGAGAAAATCAGGTTTGAAAACTGGACCTCGGCGTCCGAGTGCTAATCGTTATAATTAATATTATTGAAGAAAATCCCTCATTGTATTTACGACAGACCAGGCTTTATGTCATAGTTTCTCCTTCTAAGAAGATAAACGTTCAGAAAAAAAAAAGCAGATGTCATTTTTGTAAACACGTCAAGGTGGCTTTCCAGTATTTTGCCGGGTTATTTATTGGTTATTTATCTAAAGTGAGCCTGTCGCGTAATATCGACGGCTGGTTGCCATTGCGCCCAAAGAATAATAATAATTTCTAAAGTGCATCACAAATACGCATATTTAGTTTAAAATGGATTTAGACGATGATTGTATAATGGAGGTTGATGTGACTGAGCCAAAACCATGTAAATCCTCGGCGACTACTAAGTCTTCTAATAATTTACCATGGATTGAAAAGTACCGGCCACAAACATTTTCAGATATTGTTGGGAACGAAGATACAATATCGCGGCTTGCTGTATTTGCTAAAAATGGAAACGCTCCTAATCTTATAATTGCTGGTCCACCTGGTGTTGGCAAGACAACAACTATACTTTGTTTGGCAAGAGCCCTGCTTGGCCCCGCATTCAAAGATGCGGTACTAGAGCTTAACGCTTCTAACGATCGTGGTATAGATATTGTTAGAAATAAAATCAAGATGTTTGCACAACAGAAGGTGTGTAATGGTGACTATTATTTATTGGTTTCTCCTTATTAATTGGTACATGCAATGTTAAAGTTAGACTAAGTTAGACTGCCTAAATTCAATAGTATACAATCAAAACATGAAGGATGAGAAAGCTAGTGAATTGGAATTTTATATGAAACACCACATTACTACCTGCACCAAAGATTTGAACAATGGTATTGTTATAATCACTCTTGGTTAAAAACAAATAGTAAATAGTATTTTAAATCTCCAAACAAAAGAAAATCTTTATAAAATTAGACGCAGCTATATTTTTTTTTAAATTATTTTTTTTGTTTTGAACATTTTTTCAGGTGACACTCCCTGCTGGTCGTCACAAAATTGTCATCCTAGATGAAGCTGACAGCATGACGGAAGGAGCTCAGCAGGCACTACGAAGGACCATGGAACTGTATGCGGCAACAACAAGGTTTGCGTTGGCAGCTAACACAAGTGAACGAATTATAGAACCCATACAGTCACGCTGTGCCGTGTTAAGATATTCTAAACTCTCAGATGCTCAGATTTTAGCAAAGGTAAAATGCTTGTTTTATGTTTGATAATTAATTTAACTTGTACGTATGTTGCTAATTTCAAACTTTTGCAATGTAAATATGGTCAAAGTTTAAAATAATGTTAAGTGCAATGTCTCGTCAAGACAAGAATTCTTATTATAACCTAATACAGTCCTTAGAAAGTTATTTTATAAAGCTATATTGCTTTTTCTATAACAAAGTTGTATACCCCACAGGTATTTATGAAATTAAACACCTTGAAACAATCTTTTTGATTTAAAACATGACAATTAAGAGCTTTGTGGATAACATTTCTGTGTTTCGTGCACTACGATAAAAAAAACTAAAAGCTGGTTGGATGTGATGCCAAGCCCCATACATAAATCTTCAAACCCTTACAGAAGTGTAGTTAGACATAGGTTACATTTGTATTTTTTGTAAAGTAAACATAGCTCTGTCATTGTAAAAAATATGGTTTAGTAAAGGTTTGATAACTGTTCAGGAAATCAAAAGGTTTTACACACTTGCTTATTTTTTTTTTACATGTCGATGTTGAGGCTTGCAAAACGCAAATAACTTAATACATTGTAAAGATTTGAAATTTGAAGTGCTAAAATGTATAAAAACCTCTGAGATTGCAAGATATATATTTGGATAAATAATTCATGGTGGTAGAGGCACGCTTTATTTGACGTCAATAAGAACAAGTAATTGTCAAAGTTGAGAAATAAATATTTGAATTTGAGAGAAATGTAGTTGGTGCACATGAAGTTGGTCACAAATGTTTATATTTATTCAAGGCACTCTGTTCACCTAAGTTTAATTGTACTGCCCCAGGTGGTTCATTAATTTACCTATTTATTGATAAAAAGTTATGATTGTTCATTGTGTTCTTCAGGTGGTGGAAGTGTGTGGCCACGAGAATGTGACATGTTCAGAGGAGGGTGCCAGCGCTATTGCCTTCACTGCGCAGGGAGACTTGCGAGCAGCACTCAATAATGCACAGGTACATTATTTTTATATAGTAGCAGGATACTGGTATATTTAAACAATTTTATTGAAATCCAAAAACCACTAGTATTGCAAATACTTATGGTAGGTTATCAGTCATAAAAACATGGAAATATGTGAAAATTTGAATTTAAGTTGGACCTTGGGTCCTCTCAGAACAGTCAACTTGGTGTGCATGCCTTGTAACGCTCATTGGCACATTCGGCAGGTAGTGCAGTGCAATCAAACCCAAATTGAGAAAGCTGCTGACGCAACGCAATGTAAATAGCATTTGTCCATGTCTTGTGCCGGTATCAACTCATACTAGTCGACTGTCAAACGTGGCTTGTCGGGTGGCAGTCAGGGCGGGGTGCATGCTTTGAAGATAATTATACTCTAATGCAAACCGGGTCGCAGGCGGCGGCGCGCGCGGGCGGCGGCCGCGTCACGCCCGAGGTGGTGTTCCGCGTGTGCGACGAGCCGCATCCGCTGCTGGTCAAGGGCATGCTGCAGGCGTGCGTCCAGCAGGACATCCACGAGGCTTACAAGGTATACAATAATCTCAACTAAAAATAATCAATTGTAAATAGCTAAGCAATTTTCAGGATTTTTACACAATATGAAATAGTAGTGGTTATGTTGCGAAAAAACGTGGAGTTTTATTTATTTATTACACCAATAACATATTCAGGGTGAAAGCAAAATTCTATACATTCCTTTTAAGGGATTGTAGTTGAACTTATTTCCAATAGATTTGGATAGACTTGATTTGGTCGGAAATTTTTATTTATCAAGTTGTACGCATTTTTGTGTTTTTTTTTAATGCCCGATTTCAAACTCTAAATTAAGAGTAAATAAACAAAAAACGTATTTAAGTCACACATCTAGTTACGAATGGTACAAAAAAAATGTTTTACTAAACTAGATAGTTTTCATGCAATAATGCGCAAAAGGGCAGCATCGATGATGACGCGGGTGCGGGGCAGCACCAACGGACTTCTGGAAACGTTAAGGACCGGTGTGGCTCAGATATTGAAGCACTGGGTTAGTAGACGCAGTGCGTGCTGGTCGAGTGCTAAATGACAGATTTTTTAATTTAGACATTAATTAGTTAAATTAGACATTAATTATTTTAAATTTGGACATTCGTTACAAAATGACAAATGTTTTCTAAGTAAAATGGTTTTTCCTTACAATTGGCAAGCCATTGTGAATAAAATTACCATGAGACTTTGTATACAAATTGCATAAATAAATAATCAAGTCATTAGCTATCCACAATAGTACAAATGTCTACATATTGCATGATTATAAAAAAATTAAATGATTGCAAAAATAAGTCAACTACTGTTCTTTGCCGTTTTCTCCATTGTTATGTTTGTTTTGTCTTTCCATGTTGGGTTGCATTGTGTCGTTTTGGTGAACTAAAGGGCTTATTATAATTGTTATTACTACGATCAACTGTGAAACAAATAGGGTGCATATTTAGTAACACATTTCTGTAATTGTTCAAAACATTTATATTTAGTGTGCGTTAAGTTTTTATACATACTGCAAATGTGAGTGCGTGACAAGAATGTACGTACCGATCGTACAGATAGCCAAGCAGATACCTGACCCACTGACTTTTAAAGACGTTATTGAAACTGTGTCAGGAAGCGCCGCTTGTTGCAACTCCCAGCGAGGAGACAACGGCTGCTGAATTTGTGCCTAGACACTTGTTACAGCGATTAGCCAAATTTGTATTTTTGTTTTAAATTATTGCTATACTTTGACGTACTAAAAAAACCAACCGTGCTAGAGCTCGAACCCTGGACCTACGGCTTATGAAGCAGGCCGCTTATCCAATACGCCAACTAACTAGCTGAAAGTCTAGTTGGAATCAGTCTTGGGTAACTCATGAGTTGATGATTCAAATGAGTCGATTCACTCAGCGACTATCTGATTACCGACTCACGGCTCACTAAACGATTCGCGAATCATTGTATACACGAGTCAAAGGATAATTAGGGTATGTTGGAACGAGACAGACATGGCAATGCACGCGAGAGCGAGAGAGACACATAGCTAACGACTCACGAAACACTTGATAGCGCAGTATGAGTGAGCGAGTGGTTCGGCGTCACTAGTAAAATGATTCTTATGAAGACGTATTACATTATAATTTTGACTGTATTTTTTGGAGTATGAGTAGTTCATTCGTTTTCATTAATTTATTGTGACATATAAGTACTTCGTTAACAGTTTGAAGTCTGAAATTTCGAATTTATTCAGGGCGCGTAGTTGTTTATTCATTGTTATTTGGATTTATTTCGAAGTGAAAAAGATAATATACTATTTTGAATATAAATATTTAGTATTTATTATAAGTGATAGATTATAAGTGGGAGTGTATGTCAATATTAATTGTAGGTATTACAAATAAACTGTAAAAGCGAAAATTTCGTCCACAAATTATATTTTTTAACAATTTTTGTTTAATCAAGTCGGTTATTATTAGTCGCTGTACTCAGGTCCGCAGTAATGATCGACCGTACGCTCTTACTACGTAGTTCATTAAAGATCTCTCGTTACAGTGCAGTGTTTGTGGCTCGAGACTCGAGAGTCATTACGTGAGTCGTGAGCCGATAAGAAGAATCGATTCACGATTCGAATCACATCCGAGAGTGGAGATCACCCACGCCTAGTTGACATTAGTGATATTATTTTTGTTATTGCTTCGACACAGCGTCACAGCCAAGCGTCCCACACCAGCGACTGATGGCGACACCTACAGAGACTGTCGAGTTATTGCGGTTATACGGATTTCATAAATATCCACCAGTCATTAAAATTCTTGAAGTTTTACGAGATGATATGTTTCCAACAGTACGCGATTTATATGCAGGGAAGCAAACATACTTTATTCAAGAAATTGTTCTGTGCACCGTTAGCGTTTAGTAACAGAGTGTCTGGTCAGCCAGAACCAGCAGGTACAGTTTCAAGAAATTGTAACTTACTTACTCCTCCCCTCTTCTATTAATTCAATTACTTATTGTTATTAAAAAGTGAAATGTATCTGTCTACGTTACAATAGAAACATTTTTGTGTTGCTGTTTTTTTCTAGTGTTTTTGCTATATGTGAAGCCTTGTTATTGGCCCTCTCCCTATATCTATTCGATAATATTATAAATAGGAAAGATTATTTATTAATAGTAAAAAAAAAAGGTAATAAAGAGATAAAGATAAATGGAAATAGAAAAAGTATGAGTTTGTATATTTGGCTGAAATGGATAAACACAAAAACTTCTTTACAGATTTTAAAGATTTGTGTAAATTGGCTAAAAAGAAACGATTAGTGTCAAGTGTCAAGAAAGTCGGAAAAAAGTCTGCCATCCGCGAGCCATGTTGGCTGCGCTGCGAACCCGGCAGAGTAACACGAACATAATGTATGGTGGAAATGTTTCTCTTAAATGATTCTACAAAAAAGTCCGCGACTGCATACATCTATACTTTTGTGTAAGTCATTATTACCAAAATAATGAACCATAAATACAATACAATTTGATAAGTACTTTAATTCCAATTCACATTTCGCAAAAACAAATTAATTATTTTCAGAATGATACTGTCAAACAATTGTTTATATCGTCTAAACGAATAATCTAAATTATATTCCTTATTTTTTGAATCTGAAAGTTTAATATTAGGTCTTTACCTATGAAATTGCCGTTTTTCACGAAATAAATGAAGCGTAATTTTTTTATATATTTTTTATTTCTATTAATCAAAATAATCACCCATGCAATCAATGCATCTTTGCCAACGCATTGGTAGCTTATTGATGCCTTTCTTGAAGAAATCAGCTGGACGGGAGGCAACAAATTCTTCAAAGGCATTTTGTACTGCCTCTCGGGTATTGAATTTTTTTCCCGCCAAGAAGTTATCCAAATTCTGGAAAAAGTAGAAGTCTGTAGGCGCAAGGTCTGGTGAGTACGGCGGATGACGGAGAACTTCCAACCCCAACTCTTGTAGCTTGGAGACCGTCTGCTGTGCAGTATGAGGTCGCGCGTTGTCGTGCAGGAGCAGTGGAGCCGAACGATTGACCAAAGCTGGTTGGAGACGTGCGAGCTTCTCCATCATTGTGTTCAGTTCTTCACAGTACACATCTGCAGTAATGCTTGTCCCGTTTGGTAAGAAGCTGTGATGAATTACACCCGCGTTAGACCACCAAACAGTGACCATCACTTTTCTAGGGGTAAGTTTTCGTTTAGGGCATTGTTTGGGTGCTGAACCAGGGTCCAACCAACTTGCTGAGCGCTTACGATTGTCAAACAGGATCCATTTCTCATCACAAGTAACAATGCGGTTCAGAATTCCTTCATTTGTATGCCTGCTGAGCAGTGCAAGGCACGTCTCCACGCGTACTTCGCGCTGGCGGTCATTGAGTTCGTGGGGTACCCATTTGTCAAGCTTTTTTACCTTGCCAATTTGACGCAAATGGACCAATATTGTTTTGATGCTAATGTCGAAAGCTGCTGCTAATTCAGCCGTGGATTGAGTTTCATCAGCTTCCACAATTGCCTTTAATTCGTCATTGTCGACCAAAGTTTTCGGACGACCACGGGGTTCATTTTTCAGGTCAAAATTTCCAGAACGGAAGCGGGTAAACCAATAACGGGTGGTGCGTTCGTTTGTTGTGTTCGCTCCGTAAACGTCGTTGATGTTGCGTGCCGCTTGTGCCGCTTTGCTGCCACGACGGTACTCATACTCCATAATTACTCGAATTTTTAACTTATCCATGATGACGAAAAATGTTCGAATGCGTTGAAAACAAAACACTAACTATTAAACAAATGACGATTTTAGAAAAAGAATTCCATGTTTGTCAAATAAAATTAATTTGAAATTAGAATTATCAGTCCAAAAAAAAAATATTTTCATTTGAAATGGCCAGTACGGCAAAACGGCAGTTTCATAGGTAAAGACCTATTATTTGAATTTTGTTTTTAATTAAATGTGGTACACATTTGGTCTTTGTACAGTCCGCCTGATGCCCATCAGCTGCACGGGTGGTAATTTATGTGACAGGGGAAAGACCTAAATCCTACGAAGCCTAAGTCCCTAAAGTCCTATCGGCCCTAGCCCTACCATATAAATGTGAAATATATAAATAAGTGCGGGATATCTGCGCCGTGAGACCTAAGGCCGAATGGGCGGAAGGATGTACGGGTTGTGTACGTCGTGCAATGTACACAGGATAAGGTTTTCTCACTGCCGGTCAAGCAGACTCCCAAGACCGATCAACTGATGGCTGAAGGTGTCTTGGCCACAGTGAGAGGACGCCATAGCAGGAGATAAGTAAGACTCGACTGCAAGTGGAAGACAAAATTTATTTACAATTTACATCATCGTTTATACTAATTTCATCACACTCACACTATAACAATATTTACAAGAAAAATCTTTGAATTAGGTCCGTGTATGTAGCGTCGTCGCACTGTCTTGCGTTGTTCTCGTTTGGTACGATCGAAGGTGGCGGGTATTGAGGTGGCGCGTCAGCGTTTCCGTGGGTCGGTCACATGTTCGAAGCTGAACAGTCTTCATTTACTACGCGTACATTAGATAAGTTAGGTTTGGATACAAAAGCAATAAGTCCAATACTTATTTACTTGTCAATTAAGGTTTTTTATTATTTCCTATTTCTGTTAACGATTTTCCTGTTCATTTTCATTTTATTTTACGTTACTTAATAATCAATTATGTACAATAAAAATTAAATTTAACATTAATTTTGATTTACGCGATCGAAGCCGCGGGCAAAGGCTAGTTACTTCGTATAAAATATAACCTTGTTGTAAGTTAAATAAACGAGCACTAATCAGCGCTACGTCTTACGTTACGTAAAAACAAATATCATCTTTTGATTAAAAAAGTCGAGAGATAAAATTGTTACTTAATGAAGGTAGCACGTTGGATTCGTACAGCGCGAGTTTATAGAATTCAATTCATTGAGGTTTTGGGATTCGAAGTTGCTGCGCTACTTTTGATCTCGGCCCATTCGGCAATGGTGCAATTTTAAACTTAACGTTCATGATAAAATAATCGAATGGTTCCTAATATGCTTCATAATATAAATGAACGGGGGTATTATAGCACTGCATTGTTTAATGATTAGCGTTATATTTGCTCTGATAGATGAGCGCTTTTTTAAAAGTTCAGAGGTCAACTATTTGCTTGGCTGTATGTTTACAAGGTGAAGACTGCCACACAAAATTATGTTGCATATTTATTACAGAGACGCACATAGCGCCGTGCGCACCAGCATTTTCTTGAACCTTCAAGTATATGCAAGTGTCGGAATTACTTTCCGATTTCATATATTGTATTCCGACTCAATCTACTATCTTTCTCCACAGGTAATCGCCAAGCTTGTAAAGCTGGGCTACGCGACCGAAGACATCCTCAGCAATATGTTCCGAGTGTGCAAAACTCTAGACGTCTCGGAGGATTTGCGTCTTGCTCTAATTCGAGAAGTGGCTCTCAGCCAATTACGAGCCGCCGATGGGCTGACGTCGCCGCTGCAACTCGCCGCCCTATTGGCTAGAATGTGTCGCGCCGCGGCCGGCGGCGAATGTGATTGGTGAATAGACTTTATGGACGTTTAAAAGTGAATGGTGAAAGAGTTTGTGTTGTGTAAGGGTAGGTGGAAAACCATAACTTAGGTTTTCGTTAACCACTCGCTCTTAATGTTACTGTTGATTGTTACCAAGTTTCTGTATTTTATCAAGTGATTCTTTATTTCACTAGTAAATCTGACAGATAGTGAAAATAAAATATTTCGACTTCCTTTAGAATACACATTTATGTGAGGTGAGTTATGTGATAATAAGCAACGTGTGCCTTGTCTAGGCTTGGGCCGTGTGGTCGTGGGCCAGTCATTTGTGTCAACACATTGTTAAGCTAGTTATAGTTTGTAATCTTCGATGACTGGTCCGGCACGCACGACGTGGTGTGAGCATTTAATCGTGATCTATTGTTGCATCTGAAAGACTTGTAATAAATATCTCAAGGACTATGTACACTGTATAATGTAAGTCACATCATTTTCCTGATTAATTTACTGCACACTTGGATAGACTTGTTTAAAAAGTGGCTTTGTTATCAAATGAGTTTTTCTACTGTTAAATGACAATACTCATAAATCATAATTATATATTGTTGAATGCTCATGTTTTGTAATGTAAATAAAACAATAAATAGGTGAGAACGCCCACATATGCCTTTTCATTTTCAGACAAGCAAAAGATTATTCTAGATGTTATCTTCAAGTTTAAAAATAACTCCCAGGCGCTGAATACGTGTTTTATGAGCTCAACACCGGCATCGGTTGTTGAGCGACCCCGCGTGAAACCAAATTGCTTAAAATTCATTAAAATATTACCATAAAAATGAGAAAGTAATTGATTTAAAATTAATTTTTCAAAAATCTTACTGTGCGTTGGTAGTATGGATATAGGTTTAAAGTTATTAGGGTCAGACATATTTCCTGCTTTGAATATTCGAATGACCTTACTTAATTTCATTAATCCAGGAAATACACCATTATCAACATAGTCATCAAATATACTGGCTAAGTGTGGGGCTATACCATCAATGACAGATTGAATAATTTTAACAGAACTCCGTCTACCTAAATCGGCAGTATTTTTTACATGAATGCTTGTATATCATTTAAAACTAGTGAAACATGCAGTTACATGTTTCAAGTTGAAATCAATATCGCATGAATTTACATTTTCCAATAGCAGTGACTGTGCAAGAGTGGAACATGAATTAATACGTAACGTAGTCGACACAGGGATGGCAGTAAACAATTTACAAAACTTCAGCAACTTTGAGCTATTTGTTACAGACTTACGTAACAATAAAGAAAGCATTATTCAGGCTTTTCAATCAATCGCTCCTGGCATCACTGTAATAGAGAAATCTTCCCTTCGGCTCCTAGGTTCACCAATTTCCGATGACTCCTTTCAGAACTTTATTATTGACAAAATTTCAAAATTTTCAGAAAGTTATTCCCGGCTTTCACAAATTAATAAACATATGGCCTTTTACATTTTACGTCATTGCTTATTTGTGCCAAAATTAATTTATTATCTTCGCTGCTCACAATTTTGGAGACACGTCAATTTACTTTCGGATCTCGATGAAAAAATGAAGTCAACTCTTTCGAATATCCTGAACATAAATTTTGATTTGCGAGATTTCTCATCGTTCGGATGCCGAAACGCATTGGAATATTGTATCAAACAGATCAGCTGTTCCACAAAATCACGCGTCACAGCGTCAGTGGGACGACGTGCTTTGTATTTTAGAGCGGAACAAACAATTAAATACGCCTAATTTAACAGAGCGCGCTCGTCTGCTAGCGGTGCGTTCTTGGGAGTCTGGGTTATGGCTGCAGGCGCTTCCGTCATCTAACTTGGGAACCCTTTTTGACAACCATGGCTTTAGGCTTGCCTGTAGTTTACGTTTAGGAATAAAATTGTGTGCTCGACACCGCCGCCGCTGTGGCGTGTTGGTCGATGAGCTCGGTCGCCATGGCCTTTCATGTTCTCGCAGCGGTGGCAGATTCGCCATGCCAGTTTAAATGACATCATCCATCGGGCTCTTGTTATCTCCAACACTCCCTTGGTTCTTGAACCGTCAGGACTGTTGCGTGACGATGGCAAGCGGCCTGATGGTATGACTCTGGTCCCGTGGAGGATGGGTAGACCGCTGGTGTGGGATGCAAACTGCGTAGACACCCTTGCGGCTTCCCATCTTCCTACAACTAGTGCACAATCTGATTCTGCTCCTAATAACGCCGAAAGCCTCAAACGTAGAAAATATCAGAATTCGGGTAGTGAGTATATTTTTGAGGCTTTTGGCGTTGAAACCATGAGGTCCTGGGGACCAGTGGCTCATCGCCTTTTTTCGGACCTAGCGAGGCGATTGGTGAGTGAAACGCGTGACCCTAAGGCTGGCACCTACCTCGCACAACGAATTATTTGTGTAATTCGGCCAGCCTTTTGGCTACGTTGCCTTTAATGAATTCAAGTTTAGATTTAGTTTTTTTTATTGTAGCATAATTTATCATTAACTTTTAAATTATACTTGTTGTTGTCTTCTTGTTGAAAAGCTGACAAATATGCAATGGGAAATGCCCAGCTATGATGATCCTATATACAATGTGTCCGGTTATGAACTGGCGATATTCTAGGTACGTTCATAAAACGGCTCCCGCTTAGAGTAGAAGGGGAGGTGGTTGAACCCCACTTAGTAGTGTATTTGTGTATAAAAATAGTGGTAATAAACGTACCTAGAATATCGCCAGTTCACAACTGGACACATTGTATAAATACTTACTATACTCGATTATACTGTCCCTAGTTCCGGAATGAAGGATAAGGATACTAATATCGGAACTAAAGCTTGTAACAGATGAAACCAATTCACCTACACGCCACACAAATCTAATGCCTTCTGATTCTTCTGCTGGATCACGAAACCACCTATGTACTCCAGTACCCAGAGAAGATATGTTAAAATTGTTGGCTCTTATGGAGTGGATGGGTTTGGTGAAATTACCAAGCATCAAAGATTACTGGAGAACCCATAAACTCTATGGAATACCCCTAGCTCGTACTATTATGCCACGGAATCGATTTCAGCTGTTTCTAGCTTTGTTCACTTTGCTGACAACCAAATTGCGTGATCTCAGAATCGTGCTTATTTGTTCCTTCCTTTAAATTCTATGATGTGGCAGAAATATATACCTAGGGTTAGTCGACGAAAGCCGCTGGTTCCTAATCAGCCGATAGTGGAAAGCTGTAACGAGTTTGAGGATTTAGCCAATGTTTGCGATGTTCAGTTAGGTACATCGAACACGGTATCAATCGTTATTTTCAGTGAGTATTTTAAATATCATTTTTATTTTTTTTATTTCAAAAGTAAAAGCTATTTTGACATTTACTATCCTCACACAAGTGTTTCGCGAGGTGCTGCCGTTTTCGACTCACGCAAGTCGCGGTAGGCAAGTGTACCTATTATCAAATTTGTAAGGATTATCATATACCATAGCTCGGCACGTCAATCATTAAACATTATGGCGGGTATTAGAAATCGGGCAATATAATAACATTGCAAATGCTTCGTTCTGGCGGAGACAGTTTGGTTTATAATTCAGAATGTACATCGGCACCTCAGGGCGCCTCGTTTAGATGCTGCTCGGCGAAGCGGTGGCTGGCCTGTTCGACGTGACGTCGAGATTAATTAAAGGAAGGAATAAAATAACATAATAATATGGAATATGTCTTTAATTTAAATATAAAAATATTATATACAATCACAATATACATAACTTCGAAAGCAGATAATATAACATGAAGCTTACACTAGCAGGGGAATGTGGTCTACGACACGCTCTGGATTAGCTTGTTGTGTTCGCTCATTAGACTCTGCAATTACAACACAATCATATCAAAAAATAAACGAAATAAAGTCTTATTATTAAGATTTTACTTAAGAATTATTCAGTCGTTTGGAATTTTGGTCCATCGGTTATCGTTAAGAAACAGTTCTAAGTAGAAAGTAAGTCTGAGTTTGTGAGCAAAAGCAGGTCACCTGTTTGTATATGGTATACGATCGTGTTTTATAATTAGAGGACTTGTAGATGCATTGCGTAACACAATTAATTTCAGTGGTTGACTTTCCGTTTCGATTCAAAATTATCCTGCAAATGCCTAATATTATGTAAAATTGGATTTCTCGTTCGTAATGTTGGACAGCTGCGGCCGTATTGTCCGCGTCGACGGCTAGTGCACGGCGCGCTGCTGGTGCGCGGGCACGCTGGCGATCATCTTCTGGTGTTCCTCGCTCAGAGCCTGCCACACAACCAAACACACGCGGTTTACTTTCATACATCATTTGTATAAAAACATTATAATTCTACGGTATTGCTTTGAAACATTAAAAATAAAGAAAAAAAGAATAATGAAACTAACCATATTAGGTTTTGTAAATTGAAAAAAATATATAAGTACCCAAAGTAAAAAACTAAAGTTTCTCATCCATTTCATCCCCATGCATCCCAGTAGGTGCAGCCAGCACCAGCAGCCCCCGCCGCGTCCGTAGCGGTCAACTTGTATCACGAGAATAGTTAGTATAAAGGATCTTAATAGTAGAAAGGATCTTATTTCAAAAGAAAACTGCTAAAATACTGAGGAGTTTTGTTTTTGGAAGTTACCCAACTGAAGAAAAGGTTACGTAGGTATGACCGCCACCAATAAACATTTATTTCAACTAAAGTAAGGGAAAGCTAGTTTGTATTATATAGTTTATAGATACAACTTTGAACTTGATTACAATATAATTGGTTACTACTTTCAATACGATCATTTTGTTCCATTTTTTTACCATTATAGACCAAGTGCAACTGACAAGTTAATTTCGTGCTTAGGAAAACTGAAAAAGTCTCCAAAAGAACAACGACCGCAAAGTTAGCAAATGTGTGATCGAACACAGTACCAACTTCAGAACTTGGAGTAAACATCAATCACACATATCACGCGTTTAAACTCGAAACATTGTTAGTTTTAGGATTAGAAACGACCCAAGTTAATTCTTTGGTACCTACAGCAGAACGTATTCACGTACGCTCAGTTAGCCACGACCTCTACACCTCTCCATCACAATAATCAAGCGACCAATATTGGCTAATTCACAAGTAAGGACACACGAATTTCATGGTGTTTGATCGATATGCTACAATTGGGTGACCCCTCGCTTAAGCCCAGGATCGACATACCTTGAAGTACTTGACAGTCTTGACGCGCAGCTCGGCCGTGGCATCGTCGTCGCACACGAACAGCGTCTGCGCGTGCAGCTGGAACGCCGACACGGTCCACATGTGGTTCACGCCCTCCTCCACGGCCTTGGCCAGCGCGAGCGACTTGTGCGCGCCCGTTATCAGGATCATTACCTGGTGTGGTGTGTGCGAAGTCATGACGTGTTGGTAAAGCAATTATGTATGGTACATAGTTCAGTTTCTTCTGTTGAGACTCGTCCGACCGCCGTAACAACCACATTAACTTGTGTGTTCCAGTTCAAGGGAAGGGACATCCAGTGAAATTACCGGAGCAAAGGCAGTTCCAACATGAGCGGGCGGTCGACGACGCAGCAGTCATCCGGACCGCGCGCCAGCCGGCGGACCTCGCACAGCCGCCGGCTGGGACGTATCTACAAACGATGCCTGTCAACGATAAGGTCTGCTCAAATTTTCGTCACCGATTGAAAAAGAACATTATTATGTTATTTTGAGGCCCACGTTTCTTACGGGTTACCTACTGGTTATGAAAGTAAATAGAAACTTAGAAATCAACTATAAATTACCCATCACCGTTAACGATATGAAATTGTAAGTATGGCCTTCGTTTTCTAAGTAGAGATAAATGTGAAGAAGTAACTGACTGTTCAGATCTTTATAACAATCTATTCGAATGTAGATAAATGTATTATAAAATAATTTATATTTAAATCGTGCGTCTAACAGGCCCAGGCTGTGACGAGGCGCACCGCACGCCAGGGACGATGGCTGTACAGGGATTCGAATTTGAATCTGAGCTAATCTACGCCCCCGACTGCACCTGTTGCTGATTGTAACTAGATGCAGCTTCAACTGGCAGTCGCATTTCAAATGACCTCAACATTTGCTCTTTGTCTACTTAATGACACCACTTTGCTCGGAAACTTCCAAGGATGAAGCTGAAGGTCTTTTATTTCTACGCTAACACCACCACTTTCTCTTTTCTTTGGAGGGAGTGGCAAAGACTCGTTCAAGCCACCTCTGGAATGCCTTTGACATGAGCAAAGCCAATTGCATTGCGGCAGTAGAACCGACCTCCTTGGCGTCCATGACAGTGGCCACGCCGACGGTGAGCGCCTGCCGCGGCACGCGCGCGATGTCGTCGCCGAAGAAGCGCTTGTTGGCCTCGAGCGTGTCCCGCGCCAGCGTCTTGACGCGCGTGCGCGACGCCAGCGACGAGCCCGGCTCGTTGAACGCGATGTGCCCGTCGGGGCCGATGCCTGGGGGGCGGAAACGTGTTCTTTGAGGATGCAAATAAATTGAAAATACAACACAATTGGGTATTTGACAACATTTCAAAATGCAAGATTTTATCATTTATTTAGAAAATGCTAATGTGCTAATTTTTTATTTATTTATATTATACGAATTTATACATTTATAAATATTTATACGAAAAACACGCAACACAAATAAAAAATATAGCTGTAGTGTTCAGTCTTGTGCTTTTCCAGTCACAAGAAACCGCAGCGTGCAAAAACAATAAACATTTGAAATTAAAACAAAATACGACTACTTGAAATTAAAACAATTTAAAAATTAAGGTAAAAATAAAAATGTTGCTTTAAGCGAAACATCTTGAGGAGGCCCACATACCTAAGAAATAATTTCAAAGGTATTTGTAATCTGCCGAGCAGCAGGGACGTCACTGTAAATTGCTTAGTAACCATTCACTTGTTTAGACGATATCGTTTCTAAATGCAACCACTTTTGTGTTTCGAGAATTCCCCACTTTTAGTCGAGGTGTCGAAACTATCGACTAAGTTTGTTACCAGAGTCGAAACGTAAACAAGTAAATGTTTCTACACGGCGACCGAAATTCCTATATGAGGAGGCTGATTGCCGTGTCTGTCGTGGCTGCTCACCTCCAATAAACAAATGGATCCCGCCGGCCTCCTTGATGAGCGCCTCGTAGTTGTCGCACTCGGCCACGAGGTCCGCGGCGTTGCCGTCCAGCACGTGCGCGTGCCGCGGCTCGATGTCCACGTGCTTGAAGAACTCGTTCCACATGTAGTAGTGGTACGACTCCGGGTGGTCGCGCGGGAGACCTGCAGTTCAGACAGTGACAGGTGGACGGTAGAGACATGCAAATCTAATTTTAAAAAAGGTGATTTATTTAAAGTTATTTACAGCAATGAAAAGTATAAAAAATTTGCTAAAGTACCTATATATGTTTTTCATTCGTGACCTTAAGTACCAAGTATGTTTTTTACGCAAAATTATAATATTTGGCACATTCAGTAAATAACGTGGCGCTGCTTTATGTTATACATTATATACATTATAAATACTCGTTACAGTGGGTATGTATGTTTTTATATCAGTGACTCAGTGGCAGAATGATGTTTCATCTGAATATTGAAATTAAATATGGGTTTATCTAATATAGGTACATTAACCAAGATATAATTTTTTTGCATTGCAACACCTTGAACTAATTCAGTAAGTGGTATTCGCTTCCATGGACTTTATTAATCGTAGATGATTTAATGTGCCATCGTTATTTATTGCTTCATCCATTAATGATGCGATACTGGCAGCAGCAGGCTTCAGTTGGCGTTGCCTTGTTCCAGTGATTGCGCCGTCTGTTCCTTCCCTGTGACCGGAACATTAACGTCAACGTGGTTATTGTGGCGGCCAACACAGGAAGGCCGGCAGTCACCGCTGAACGGCTTCCTTCTAACTTTGCGCGGGGTTCTTGTCAACACTCACCAACGTACTCATCCATGTTAAACGTCGTCACATACTTGAAGGACACCAGCCCCTGCTTGTGGTAATGAATGAGTCTCTTGTACATGGGCAGCGGAGTCCCACCCGTGGGCAGGCCCAGCACAAAGTGTCTCCCGGGTCCTGGCGCGAACTGGGAAATCCTCTGCATCACCAGGCGCGCTGCCCAGTCGGCTACGACCTCGGCATCTTCGAGGATTATTAGACGCATGTTGG
The DNA here is from genome assembly GCA_923062675.1 of Marasmarcha lunaedactyla. Taxonomy (NCBI): domain Eukaryota; kingdom Metazoa; phylum Arthropoda; class Insecta; order Lepidoptera; family Pterophoridae; genus Marasmarcha; species Marasmarcha lunaedactyla. The sequence continues at coordinate 906,781 of OV281358.1, forward strand.
GTTAACGCTGTGGAGTGGTACGAACCAATATTAAGAGTGTGAAAATGAAAGCAGTGTTTTCTTTCTTATCGTATCTTAGTTTTTTTTTTGTAGTAGGTACTTTAGTTAGATACACAAGGAGCAATTGTAAACCAAACTATACTTTTTTTGCTTATATAGCTCCGTTTATAAATAAATTATTTCTCGTTGACAACAACGTCAGGGGGGTAGATTAGTAGCCATGTTGTTTCTTAATGGGAAGTTATAAGTCACCACAGATTTCTTTATTGGCAACGTGATCAAACTTCTAATTTCATAACCACGGGAAAATGAGATAGCCTCTAATAAACTAATTCGGCTTTTTGCAACGCCTACTAAATATTCTTTAGAAATTGAAGTACTTAAATTTGGGTTAGGATAATGTTAGGCTGCATTTATCGCATGCGCGAGCCGAACGACCGAAGCGAGCGTCTTGAGGGAGCACCCGGCGAAGCACCATAATCAAAATTGGATGATAATTCAAAATTTTTTATAGCAAAAACATCATGTAACAATATATTTTTAGTGGTTAGGATAGTAAATATCTATTATTTAGACGCTCGTCGGTTGTGGGCCACAACTTGTGGCTGAGTTTTTAATTAAGATGACAATATACATTTTTTGTTACGTATAATGCTATTAAAAAGAAGATTAAAAAGAAGTTAATTAATACCCTTTCTTAATGTTTCACGCGTCAACTAAGAAACGGTTTGTAATCGACGAAAGTACCTACATAGAGATAGGGACTACGGTAAAAAAAATCTACTGTCCTTTTCCGTCTACCTTTTGAAAGTCGAAGTTGACGAACTATTTACGCTATGATGATGAACATAAAGATGACGTACTAAATGTAACTATGAAATGAAAGAGTGTTCCGATAACAATCGTCGAACAAATCGCGTAAATGGCTACACAAATGACAATAAACTTAATAGATAAAAAGTCGACGTCCCACTTTTGTTACGAAAGAAATAAATAACAAAAATAAATTGGTTTTGCTTCGATATAGAGGGGCTTGTGGCAAGATATGAGGTCAATGCGCTCGTGAAGTGGTCGCCGGCAAGGTGACTTAAATGTACACTTGAAACCTGAAGATCATTTTTAACGATATAATAAATACTAAGGCTTAGAGGAAAGTAAATAATAATTAAAAAAGTAATTACTACCCAACCAATCCAACTACATAATGGACAATCGTGACGTCATTTATTTCGGAAATCTATGTTCTAGGTATCCCGGGATTTTTATCTGACGGGAAATTAGCAAAAGTTTGGGGGCACTACTTAGGGTTCAGGACGGCAATATCTGTTGAATAGCAAAGCCGGCCCGTACCAACTACTATCAAGCAAGTGCCGATCGGCTTGTCCATTTGGGCTTCATACAGGTCTCACCAAAACTTGGATGGCAGTGGCCGGGCGGCATTATTGCCGAAGTTGATCCAGGTTGACTTACATCGCAGCGATTGTTTTTAACCCCTAACGCAAAAAGAGTGGTGTTATAAGTTTGCCGTATGTATGACTGTGGCATCGTAACGTGTATACGAATAGACCGACTTCAAGTCGGCGGAACCGCCTACCTCACGCGGGCGAGTGCGCCTAGCTGCAGTACCGTACCGGTTCTTTCAAGCAGTTTCTTCTGTAGACAGATGGAGAAACAATAATAGGTACCTACAATTATGCGAATAGCTTTTTAGGATCAACTGAATATCGCTGAACTTGACTACTTCTATTGTCTGCCAGATTTTAGTCGGGATTTTGGTACTATTTGATTAAAAAGCGGGACGTCGCTTTTCCTTCTTCGGCTTATTATAGATGCTAAGAATGCCAGTTGTTTGTTTTCGACTACGTTCATACAAAAATGTCTTTAAAAAAAACAGGTACTGTTAAAGCTTAAACAATTGATGTCGACAGAAAACGGGTTAATGCATGTCCCGATATCAGAAGAAAGTTTCAAGGGCGTCGCGCTGTAGTGTAAAGATTTTTTATTGCACGTCGATTCCTACCATGTATATACCTTCCTGTCTGGGTACTTAAATTATGGTTTATTTTACCTACCAAATTTATGGTAAGCTGCTAGCTGAATACCATGAGCATGACGCAATTCTCAGGTCATGGCGAAATAAAATTAGTTGTACCTACCTAACTCTTAAAACTACAGAATTAGTAGTGATACTTTGCCCCGTATGCAAATTATCAAATCAAGAGAAATATAAAACGAAAAGTTACAAATGTATATTGCAACCGAAAAGCGGGGTTAAAAATTTTATTTTAAATTAGAATACATGTCTTAGAAAGTTTAAATCTATACCAAGCACCTAATGTATTGATAATTTAATTATCCTTTTGAATAATTAAACATCGCGGAAACAGTGCAGGATGTTGTCTTTACTTAGAAAACTGCAAAGTTTCAGATTTACACGGACTGTAAATATTTCTTTTTCGCCGGATACCAGAATGTCATTAAAACAGACTGCAGTCGCCGTGTCGATCGTAAATATAAACATTCGAAGCGGTATTTTCGGATGTCATTAACCTTTGAATTAGGTCACTCACCTCGTTTCTCCACTAAAATCGATAAATTTGGAGTCGCTGTGATTATTGCCCGAAGTTTAAATACTAGCCCTGCCTTGTTACATGCGACCACTCACTTGAAGAATTAAGTTTTGAATTAAAAAAGCGTGGTAACCACTGATAAACACTCATGAAAGTTACTGATAGCGCGAGCTCCTCACGTCAAACAAGATTATTTTTCTGTTGACGTTTATCGTATATGAAAGGCAATGAACTACGCCGTACAGCCTGGTCTGTCGTAAATATAATGTAGCGTATGAAATGTAGCTTTTAGTATTGCTGCGTTCCGTTTGTCAATTATAGCGCTCACAGCGCTAAAAGTGTCTCAAAACCGTTCCGACTCGTTTGAGCGCTCTAAAAGTGCTATTGCAATAGGAACGGTGAATATCGCGCTAAGTTACAATTTCATTAAGATCTTTGACCCTGAATGAAGCAGGAGCCATTTTTTTATATTACAAAAGAAAATTGATAAGCAAGCTTTTAAAATCTTTATTCTATTCTGTTCTTGTAATATATGGCAATCAGCCGTCGTTACGACTCGACAGACTATTACTGCCAGTGTCAGGTATTGGAAAAGCCACGGTTATTGAATGACGATGGATTCTTCAGAGCAGGCCACACCAGACTCACTAAAACAAAAACCAAAACCTGTTAGTTCACTTAAAAACTATTAATACAAAGGACTTATGGTTAGTGGAAACTACAACATGTACTAATTTATTGTGTTTACAAGTATATTTTATACTTGAGGATATAATTAGTAAGGGATTTCAAAATTTGGGGGTTGAGAGTAGATACTAATGTTTTAACATTAGTGGGCCTGGGAATATGTGGTGGAAGGATATCATATAATGAGGTGGGATGGAGGGGACAGTTGAAAAAGATGTGGTCTATTGTACCAATTTCTAGACCACAGTCACAGAGTGGGGAGTTTCGGACACCTATCCTGTACAGAAATTCAGGGCTACAGCAATGACCCAGTCTGAGCCTACAAATTGTTGATGTGGATCTTTTTTCTAGGTTTTTATATTTGGAGAACCAAGGTTTGTTGGTAACCGCAGGTTGGACATCCCCATAGCGTTTACCTACCAGTTTCCTGGTCCGGTTCCAATCAGAATTCCATGTCACATTCAGACGTTCTTTAGCCAGAGTACCAAGGTCTTGGGTATAACACTTATATTGGTCTAATAAACCGATTTGAATGGAATCTTTGGCAAAGTTGTCAACCACGCAGTTTGCTGTAATGCCTATATGGCCAGGTATCCAAGCTATTGCAACATTTATATTGTGGGTGTAACATTGGTATAGTAGATACCTGATCTGTAGAATGAACGGCAGCTTCGAGCAAGTTTTAAAAGGATTGGAGTTTAGGGCAAGCACACTGCTAAGGCAGCCCGAGAGTATTAGTGAGTTATTAAGTTGGTTGTCACTCACATATCTGACAGCCTCCAAAAGTGCGATTGACTCCCCAGTGGAGACAGAAGATTGAGGAGGACATTTATATGAGAGAAGAACTGAGTATTTTGGAATCCACACAGCTGACCCAACACACCGTACACTGGAGAGCTTTGAGGCATCTGTGTAAATCTGAGTCCAATCCATCCATTTTTCTTCCACAATGCTTATAAAGGTGGTATTGGCTTGTGGGTCATTTTTGGTCACCCTAAAATCAGGGACTATATTAGGAGTAAATGTAAGTGATTCATAAGGGTGAATGTGGTGGTAGGTGAAATGTCCAGATTGTAGTAGCTTTGTATAAGGCAAGGGGGCGTTTTGTTATCCCAGTAGCTAGAGTTGGGGATGGAGGACTTAAGAGAAGAGAGTTTATGGTGTATTGGATGGGAAGAGAATTGAAGGGTTCTTGCCAAGAACCTGTCTGACAGGAATTGTCGTCTGAGTTTGAGAGGAGGTTCACAGCACTCGACTTGCATCGCTTTGATTGGTGATGTTTCATTGCACACAAGATGATCCGCAGACATTGGCTTTGGATTTTGTGAATGGTTAGTAAACCTGATTTGTTACATGGCTCAAGAAGGAATGAGCCGTAGTCAATTACGCTCCTAATCAAGGCGTTATAAAGGAGTTTTTGGGTGCTTGGGTGCGACCCCCACCAAACACCCGAGATTGCTCGGATCACGTTTATGCAAAGTCCACATCTTTTGGCCAGATAGCTAAGGTGACCAGTGCCTGATAGTTTACTATCAAACACCACCCCAAGAAATTTAACTTCAATTGCTGAGGGGATAGGTTTGCCAGGATAGGTTGAGAAAGAAATGGAGATTGGGGGACAGATTCTCTTCCTCGTGAATACTCTGGCTTTACACTTAGGAGTAGCAAGAGCAAGGCCATGTGATTGTAGTCAGTTGCCAAGGTAAGAAAGGGCATTGTTAAGAATAGCGACTGCATCTTTGATCACACCAACCCTAAGGTATAAGGCAATGTCGTCCGCACACTGAAGGAAGTAGCAGAAAGAATTGACAGACTTATCCAAATCCGAAGTAAATATTTTCAGTGTGAGCGGCAAACGGAACGCACTAATAGCGACAATGCTCCGTAGCTTGGGCACTGTGAGCGGGAAGATGGCGGCGTTTATGACGTCACTGATGACGTATCTATATCGCTGTGAGTGCGCTCACGGGTCATCGGAACGGGTATATGAGCGCTATAATCGGCAAACGGAACGCAGCATTGCAGTGCTGCATAGTTTAAAAAAAATATGGTGTCACTTTTAGTAGTTCTGTATAGCCTCATTCAGTTTTCCACGGTTTACTGACTGATTTAGAATACAAGATTCCATTTATGATAAAATTTAAGCACCATTAATTTTTTAATAATTTAGTTTTAAATTCTTCTTTTTTTGGATTCTACCTTAAAACTGTACCATCCCTAAGCTAGGGTACGTAGTCAATCAACCTCCTGTAATTTTCATAAAGATATCACTCGCTGCTATTAATATGAAATATTCCAATTTAAGTAGGTACCTGACCTCGTGTAATAAAATTAAAACGACTGCCATGTGCCAAGGGATTGGGTATAGACTTCTTTAGACCATATCTCATTTAAATATTCATTTATGTTGCTTATATCTTTGCGATGAGAGTTATGGGTTCACATTTTGTCATCAATTGAATAACTATTTGAATAAACTTAATGATTTAGTAATTTTTAACCCATGTGATAAATTTGTAATACTTGGAGACTTCAACTTGTCTAACATAAATTGGTCTAAAGGCTCCGATACGTACTTCTTACCTTCTTATTCTAGCTCAATTGAAACCCAACTGATAGATGACATGAACACACACAATTTCCATCAGTTCAACGGTGAATGCAACGCACATGGCAGATTTCTTGATTTAATTTGGTCAAATGATGAGGTGGTTGTTGTCGAGTGCCATGATCCCCTTGTACCAATTGACCCCCACCACAAAGCCACAATTGTTGATGTTAACTTTGAAAACGTATCATATTTATCGCCAAAGCCCTATCTCAAGTATCTTTACAGTAAGGGCAATTATGATTCTATTAATCTAAAAATAGGGGAAGTGGATTGGAGTGCGCAATTTTCGTCTCGTTCTGTTGATGAAGCAACTGATTACTTTTACTCTGTTATTAATGAGCTTCAAACTCAATTTATACCTACAAAATTAATTACTTCAAATTCATATCCCAAATGGTATCCTAATGCTCTTATTAAAGTTATTAAAGAAAAATACAAATTTTTTCAAAAATTTAAAACATACGGAATGACGTCAGACCTAGAGACATTCAAATTGCTTCGCGACAGAGCTCATTCACTAGAGAGTAGTTGCTACAAAAACTATATGTCCCTCATAGAAACTGGAATCGAAAAACAACCGAAGCAATTTTGGTCATTTATTAAAAGTCGCTCTAAGTCTAACAATATTCCTACATGTCTTAATTATCTAGATTGTAAAGCAACTACCGGAGAGTCGATTTGTGATTTGTTTGCCAACTACTTTAACTCAACGTTTTTACCTACGGTCAATCAGTCGGCTGGCCAAACATCAGATCTCAGTGATTGCAATCTAGCTCATGACATCAGCTCAATCGAGGTGTGTGAGGATGAGGTTCTCAAACTATTGACTAATCTTGATACTTGCAAGTCTGCCGGTCCTGATCACGTACACCCATTGTTTCTTGTAAGTTGCGCTAAAACCATATATGTTCCGATAACTCTTCTTTTTAAGAAATCAATCTCAAATAATATAGTCCCATCCATTTGGAAATCAGCCTTTGTCTCACCTATCCACAAGAAAGGCGCTAAAACCGAAGTTACTAACTACAGGCCAATTTCCAAACTATGTATTATTGCGAAACTTTTTGAGAGAATTGTTTATAATCAAATTTACGCAGCTCTTAAGCACTCTTTTAACTTATCCCAACATGGTTTCCTTAAAGGTCGCTCCACTACTTCCAATCTTATTTTATTTAATGATTTTCTTACAGAAGCAATGGATAACGGCCATCAAGTCGATGTTATCTACACAGATTATAGTAAAGCCTTCGACAGAATTGACCATAATCTTTTGGTGACTAAACTTAGTTTCATGGGTATAAGAGGAGATTTGTTGAGATGGCTTACTTCGTATATTAAAAACAGATCTCAGGCTGTTGTGATTAATAATTATGTTTCAAGTTGGATTACTATCCCCAGTGGTATCCCCCAAGGCTCATTGCTCGGACCGCTATTATTCTTAATTTTTACTAATGACATTTCTAATTGTTTTCATAACAGCCATATTTTATGTTTTGCTGATGATATGAAAATTTATAAAATTATAGATTCTCTCGATGATGTTTCTCAATTGCAAGCTGACTTAAGGAGACTTGATGTCTATTGTTGCCAAAATAAACTAGATCTTAACCCTTTGAAATGCTCATTTGTTACCTTCACTCGTAAACTTAATATAATTCAGTCGTCATACTCACTCAAAAAACACAAACTTCATAAATGTTCCATTATAAGTAGAGATGGGTAGGTCCGCCGTAAATTGGGAGTGGAATCCGGATGTGCATCCAGCTCAGGTGATGTACATCCAGATCCCGTGTCCGACGGACCCATATGGATCCGGCTGGCGGTCACCGTAATTCGGGTTGTAGGACGGAAAGGCACAGAACATGATTCAGTAGGAAGATCCAGATCCCGTGTCCGACGGACCCATATGTATCCGGTCGGCGGTCACCGTAACTCGGGTTGTAGGACGGAGAGGCACAAAACATGATTCAGTAGGAAGGTGTACTGGACGCAGACGTAGGTGTGCGAGCAGTTAATTTTTAAAAAGGATTTGAGCGATTTGATTGCTTGAATGTATGGATGGAAAAATTATACAACTTTTACTTAAATACAATGTACTAAAAAAAATTATAATCAATAAGTCTCATGTTTTAAATAAGCAATTACAAATATAATAAAATCTTAACTGTCAGTTATAAACAAAAATACCCCTTTTGGTATAAACAGAGAAAAAAAAAATAGTAACAAGTCTCATCAAATGAAATTAACAAAACTATAAAAACAACATTTCTTTGAACGATTTGAAATAATTACAAAACCAATACGCCGCCCGTCAATCGGATTCGGATCGCGCCGACCAGTCCAGTCCGCCAATCCAAAGCGCCGTGTCACCACTCCGAGGAACCGTATCCAATTGCCCATTGGACACGCATCCATCTCTAACGCGTGTGATGCGTGTCCGAGGATTTACATCCATCCGGACCTACCCATCTCTAATTATAAGAGACCTCGGCGTATTTCATGACTCGAAACTACTATTCAAAGACCACATTGATGCAATTGTCACTAAAGCCTCTAAGGCTTTAGGTTTTATTATGAGGAGTTCAGCAAATTTCTATAAAACTAAAACATTTAAGATTCTCTACTGTACCTTTGTCCGTAGTATACTGGAATATGCTTCACAAATATGGAACCCACGTTATGGTATTTATATCAATAGGCTCGAACGTATTCAAACTAAGTTTGTTAAATATCTTTGTTTCCGCTTAAAGGTTCCATATTCATCCTCTGATTATGAAACCCTTTGCAAAAAATTTCACTTTCTTCCTCTAATCAGAAGACGTCAAATTGCTGACATTATCTTTTTATTAAAAATCACCTCAAGCACCATCAACAGCCCTGACCTACTTGCTAAAATAACCCTAAATACTCCATCGAGATTGCTTAGGTGGAATCCTCCCATTTACACTCCAGTAGTTGGTTCGAATTTTAGACAGAACTCATTCATTTGGCGAGTGGGCAGTGATTTTAATGAGTTGTGTAAGCGATTTGACTTTGACTTGTTTTGTACGAGTGTCAATACAATTAGACAGCAGTTGAGCAAAGAATTCTTTTCTTGTTGAGTTTTTTTATTATTACTAGGTTTAGTAATTATGTTTGTTTGATTTTTTCTGTGTGACTGTGATGTATCGTAAATTTTTTTTTCTAAACGTGAAAACCTGTAATTTGCTTGCTGTTACTACTGTAATGTGCTTATACTGTTAATTTCGCTGTTGGTTTTCCTTCGAATAAATAAATAAATACACATGTCATGTTTGTATCTATAAAAATACTAGCCTAAGTATGTACACATTGTATATCCAGTCCTTGTTTATTCCCACGGCTTCACTCGCGTATTTTTTTTTTCTCAGACAAATACACCAACTGCCTGACCCCAAAGCGGAGCTGGTGTTATGGATGACCATACAGCGAACTGGGTGCCCCCCAGAATAATCATACATATATAAATATCAACAACCATAACCCCAGAACAAACATCTGTGTTCATCACACAAATGAATGCCCCGGCCACTCTAACCTGGGACCTCCGGCGTATAGGGCAGAATCTATAAATATAATCAGAAAAATGAAGATATTTTTCTAGAATCGCTAAACGGGATATAAGTTAGCCTGTATATAGACTAAACCAAACATAAACTTTCACATGAAGTGTATATAGGACTATCATTTTTCAGGGTGGTATTTATTTAGTATGTACTGAGAAATTGTATTCCCATGTAACAGCTTTATTGATAAGAAATAAAACAAAAAGAACTTGCCAATAAATTGCTTTTATTTCTAATAATATTTCCTATGAGATTATATAAAATATTTTAATATAATCTAAGCAATGTTTTTTACAAGTGTGATGAAACTCTTGCAGATAATAGGATCAAAAGTAAGTATGATTTCATAGAAATTAACTGTGTTTTGTTTAAAAAAGTGACCTTGCATTAATAGTACAAGTTTTGTTTGGACCTTTACAACAATGCTATTCATTGTTGAAATTATGTTCTACATTACGTAATTACAACAAAATTATCTAATAACATCATATGTTACACTAAGTAGTTTAAACAATGTATTGTAAGTCTCCGAGTACACATACATATCGGAAAAGTTATTATGTACTGTTTGTATTAAAAAAAAATATTACTTTGTCAATAAAGGTACATTACAATGCATGTTTAAAGCCCTTTTACTGGTGAACATAATGTAAGGCTCCGTGTTCTGTGCCTGTGGTACAACTACTGTCTCTTCAAAGCCCGACTGGGACTAAACACCACTTAACTGATCAATGTTACATTATGTTCAGTAGAAGGGTGGGACTTTACTTTCCATCACAGCATATTTTATTAATCTAACATTAGGTATTTATGAAGTACGGATAAAGGTGGCTTTATACCTAACGAGCGAATGCACATTCTATCCCCATTTGATCAATGTAAACAGATAGGACTTTTGTCCATATGGACATTTGTTAGTTTGGTCTAAACCCACGCAAACAGTTGTTTAGTTCTTAGTGTGTTGTGAACAATATTGTCAATAGCTAATCGATGTCACCAATATAACGTGGCATGCCGACACACACACAGAGGCGGGCGCCGAGCGAGAGTTGTTCGTTGACGAAAGCAATAGATATTTACAAATTACATAAAAAACGGCAGTTTTCCTGCTTATTTCACGGACCCACCTCTGTTCGAATTTACCACAAGTTTCACATTATAAACGTAAACCAACTTATTAGACTGCTAAACCCATTCAATGGATTTAGATAAGTCTAATAAGCAATTAATATTCTATTATTTTTGAGTAACAATCTAAGAATACTACCACAAACTGCAGTTATCTTTGTAGAAAGTATTTCAAATAATACTTTCCTACGAACATTTAATTTTGGACGTAGAAACTATACCTAAAACTATATAATAAAATAGTTTACAAAGACTAAGCATTCATTTGCAACAAGGAGCATATCATCTGAGCCGTCGGATCGCAATGTAGACGCGAACATATTTTTATAAATTTCGTGTTACGTGTAATGAGAATACCTTTTAAAAGCCAAAGTTAAAAGAGTTTTAGTACCGACTTTCATTAGGAGCTATTTATATTATCAATCGGCGCCTAAGCCACGAGCCAGAGCTACGAGCTTGCATGTTGTTTGGTCTTATATATCGATCATATTGGGGGAAGAATTACCCAGTGACTCGAAAGCGAATCTACCAATCGTATCAGTTAACACAGCACCAGCCCAGTGCGGTAGACATGCTCCTTAAGATTCAACAAATTATCACATAATAATTTACAGCACATTTTCGTTCAGCGGAACTAGACGTTTACACAAATAAGAACAGAATATTTACTTAGCCTATAATTATAGAATTACTTGCAGACTTGCATGTTTTGTGCGTGGGATAGCATGATAACTGCATTGAGTCATATGTCAATAAATAAAATAAAAGCCTCAAACAATTTAAGTGAAATAAATTTAAGAAAGAAATAGCTCGACATTACTTGTCTCTGATCACAAAGCAAAAGCAAATGAGGGTGATGACTTGCCACAAACTCGTGTTGAGCTAGCTTGCTCAGAGGACATCAATCAATGATACATTGCAAGAAGAAATTTACTTAAGCCAGCTCTCAAATATGAAATAAAATTCGAACTAAGACATTACAAAATTCAAGCAGTGTGACATATCACAGAAATAAAGTAAACTAAATAAAATTATTAATACCTTTCATTATAAGATGACAACAAAAAATAATCTAAGAGATTTGTACATGTATGAAATGATTCATCTTGGGTGAGAGACAAAAATACTTTAAAAAACTCAGATTTAAAAAATCTGTTTAATTTCCGAAGAAGTAACATTTATCTTAATATTTAGACTAATATTTGCCTTACATTTTATATAAAAAAAAATACAAAACATGCTTTGGACATAATCAGTTAATGCAAACGAATTCACTTAATTCAACGGCTGACACAATATATTACAACAACATTACCACTAAAACATTTCTCACTGTGGGGTGATGCTGATAAATAATTAGGAAATATTTCTGAACTATCACTGATTATTAAAAACTTCTTTCTAATATTGTATGATGCAGAAACAATAACAGATAAAATACTCAAACTGTTGTGTTTGGATAAAAAATTATTGAAAAAAGAATATTTGGTAGGTTTCCATAGATATACTACAGAACAGAGACAATACAGGAATTTTAACAAATAAGCAATCACATTTCTTTATTTATTATCACACCTAAAACAAAATCAGATTCAGTCGACAATAATAAATGCCAAATTTAAGTTCACACCTTACTTTTGATATGCCTATTGAAAACAATTTGAACATACCTACTTTTCAACAATAAGATCCACGATTTCTACCTCATTGCTTTACAAAAATTAACTTAGAAGAACTTAAAAATTATGTTTAACATTATTTGATAAAAGGCAGAGTACCGTCCAAGGTAAAATAATTTTAAAAATGAAAAAGAACACACATTTCTACCATAGAAGGAAGCAAATTGATATGGATTTCAGAAATATAAAAATAAAAGTTCCTCTTCAGTAAGCTTACATACACAACCTAGTATTAAAACAGAACATCTTTAAGCATGCTCTTTGTAGATTAAAAACTCTGAAATACCCAACAAAATAGTGGGTAGATCAAATTGGTATAGTGATACAAATGTAACCTCTTTCGGTTGGACACACATTGTACGTCACCATCTAAACATTGAATCAAGAAGCATTTTACACTCAGCATATGATTGCAAAAATAAAAACCAGTTTCGGCATTGTTTACCTTTCCTTATTATAAAAAATGTCTTTCAATGCAAACCAAGATTGTCCATACCGAGGAATAAATAATATTTTGGTAATATTTTGCTGTATTTTGGATTTAACGTCAAAAACTGCTCCATTTTACAATTTACAAACATATGCTCAACATATTCACAAACAACAACATTTAGGAGCCATAAGATTCATTAATAGTAACATTACAATTATTAATTAGAAAATCCTATAAATAACTTGCATTTAATACTCAAACTGCACTTTTCCATTTCACTGTTTCACTTTTCACATTTTGTCACTTTTCACAATTTTGTGTTTTCCCAGTTGTCACAGATGGTATGGAGTCCATATCCCTTCGTATGGGCTTTTAAATGAAGATCAGTTGAGCCTTGGTTTCTTGTTGGGAGGCTCCCCTTCACCATTCCAAAAACGGTACTCGGGGAGGAATTTATCCAGTAACGAGTTGAAGAAGTCTTCGAGTCTTTTGCCTTCTTTGTGGATTACAGCGTCGGGCTGCGGGTACAATTGAAAGGTTAATAAGTATTTTGTGACCTTGAGATATCAATATTTGCTACAATATTTACTTATGTTTTCATGATTCATTTTATTTAAAAAAACCACTTTCTTTTACATTTTTACCACGGTATACCACGGTATCTTTCAGGTATTTAATATAGGCTATGCCTTCTAATGCCAATATTTATGTACAGACTGTGATACTGTATAGTAAGGATGCACTTGACTAAACAGCTGTGTGATTTTTGTGAAATTATAAGTTATTGATTTATCCGGGTATATGGAGTCAAATATACATTCAAATATAAACATTTATGTAAATTAAGAAATATCACGAAATTTTGTCTTCGGATTATATCCAAAAAAAAAATCTTCGAGTACCCCTGATTCACAACTTCAGACGATGAATCAAAAAACCCTTCTCTCCCCTGCAGTACACCGGGAGCCCTGCGCAGTGTCATGGCGCTGGCGGCGCGGGTGTGTCAGGCAGTAAGTGAGTGTTTTACAAACCGGATGCAGCGTGGTCGCGTGGCGCAGCATCAGCCGGACGTCGGCCACTAGCGTGGACGGGTGCCAGTATCTTTGTGGGTGACCGTCTTGTAGCCGCAGACGAATCTCGTCCAGGCAGACTGCTCGGGGCACCTGGAGGGCAGACAGAGTGGTTGTAGGGTGGGTTTGAATCATTTTTCATAAGGGATGTTTCGGTAGCAAAGAAACTATGCTTCTTGTTTTCGGTTAGTGAACCTTTCCGATAAGAGCTCTGTACGACATAATTATTTTAGTCGTGGATCTTTTGGTGGAGTTCTGGTTGTTTGAATTGGATGTTAACTTGCTTAGAATAACTTTAAATTGTCAGGCAATTCAAATATTTTCATTTTCAGAATCAATAATTTATTATTTTTGTTCACATTTCAAGTCACAAAATGACGTCAACAGCTGTTAAGCATGTACATGTTCAGACGAGGTCTACGATGATTTCGTCTTGTATTGAAGTTCAACAGCGCGCACCTTGTCGGCGTGCGGCGGCAGGTCGCGGAACGGCAGGCTGGCGTCGTACTGGCAGTACAGCTCCAGCGCCAGGCGCTGCATGAGGCGCTGCTGCTGCTGCGCGCTGCCGGCGTCCAGCTGCGACAGGTTCACGCACAGCAGGCATTGCCAGGACTCCGTCTCGCTGTACATGGAAATCATTTATGTTTTACTTCATTTTATAGTTCAAAGAAAGCGATTCACAAAGCACCAGGGCGCACGGCTCGGGCTTAGAGCCGGCATCATTTCTCCTCCTTCTTTCCGATATTACAATTACAATTTGTCAACAATTTGACATTACAACGTCACATTATAAACAGTATCTATACTATTCATTTAAATAAAACTGTCTGTGATGTTCATGTTCAAGAACCTGGGCAGCTGCGTGACGTGCGGCAGGTGGCAGTACTGGTGGAACACCTTGGGGCAGTGGTCGCAGCACATGAGCTCGCCGCCGTCCATGCACACCGCGCACCAGTCCTCGTTGGGGTCCGCTGAGGTTTCTCTCGCGACAACCGCTGACGGCTTTTCTACTGGAATCACCAAAACAATTAGTGGAATTAGAATATTACACACCGAGTTGTGTAGCGGTTAGTAGCCCTGCCTCATACGTCCTAGGTTCGAGCCCTGGCCGGGGCGTTCATTTGTGTGATAATCACAGATGTTTGTTCTCAGGCTATGGGTGTTGATATAATTCTGGGTTCCCCCAGTACGCTGTATGGTCATCCATAGCACAAGTTCAGTTGGTGTGATTGTCTGGGCATTTATTGTTTTTTTTTTATAATAAACACAAAACAGGGAGAAACGGAAGTGGAGCGAATATTTGATGGAGTACTAATAACAATTTGTCAGTTTTGGTCTACCGCAGTTACTTTCCGTATCGCGCACTGTTGCACTCAGTAATCATTTCCATATCACTTCCCATAATTATTTAAATAATTTCAAAGTGTAGCAACCCGAAGGAGGCGGGCGAGGTTGATGCGGGCGAGGTTGATGCGGGCGAGGTTGATGCGGGCGAGGTTGATGCGGGCGAGGTTGATGCGGGCGAGGTTGATGCGGGCGAGGTTGATGCGGGCGAGGTTGATGCGGGCGAGGTTGATGCGGGCGGGGTTGATGCGGGCGAGGTTGATGCGGGCGAGGTGCGATGCGGGCGGGCAGACCGCCTGCAACTCGCCGCGGGGACTGACGCTGTTGTTGAACTTCCTCTTGCAATAACTTTGAAGTTTTATTATGTTTGCAAAATACTTGAGTGTACAAATTATACATTGTTGGAGACAATGACAAACGGGCAAAAGGGATTACCTTCTTCGCTTGCGCCGGTCGCTCGTAACCTCCTTTAATTTGTTAAGCCCAACATGGGTTAATTCGCACGCTCACTTTATTATTTGGGCGCGAACGCGAGCTAACTGTTTTTGTAATTGCCTGCACTAGGGTTCGCTTCGGGAAGGGGACAGCGCGCGGCTAGGCTCGACCGAGGAGCCGTTGACGACGAAGTGGGAGACTCGACGTCGCTCTTTGACATACGTTGTGAAGAAGGTTGAGGGTAGATTTAGGTTAGGAACAGGAAGAGATTGATAAATTCAATTCAATTTGATCTATTATACATAAATAAATTAGCGATGTAGAATATCTTGTACACCTCGCGTGGGCCGGCACGACATTCAGTTCTATCTCTCTCTATTGCATTTCAATATTAACAAATTAAACAACTTATTTGCCTCCTAATTTTTGACCCTGAGCCAGAGAATGAAGAAAACTCCAACATCACACACCTGGCGAGGTGCTGGAGTGCACGTGCGGCTCGGCCACGACCTGCACGCCGTTGGAGTCCAGCTTGGCGATGGTGGCCATCAGGTCCTGCACCGACGCCGCGCACACCTTGTCCAGCGACTCCAGGCCGCCGGAGTTGGTCACCGTGTTGGGCGTCGACGTTCCCGGAGGCTGCATTAGAAATTACACAATTACTGTTAGTATTTTTTAAATACAAATTACCACGTACGAGTATGGAAGATGTCTATAAGGCGTAATTGGACCAACCTTAGACTTCTCTCAGCTACACTTTATATTATATTATATAGTACATATATACTGCTTATTATATATTTTCATCACTATGTGGTATGAAAAACAAAGTCGCTTTTTATTAACTGAGCACTTTATAGATTTCACGCCCACGAAGGCAGCGAAGAAGTTGCCGCTGTGCGAGGGAAAATCGACCAATGAGATTACTACGTTTACTTTTGAAGTAGTTTCATTGGTGAATTTTTCCTTTCGCCGAACTTCGTCGCACAACGGTGATGGACACGCGGCCTTTACAACATGTACTTAACTTTACTTTACATAAATATATACTAGAGCTAACAAGAGCGTGTCAGTCACGCGAACGATTTCACACCGTGGTACGACGCCATATTTGGTTTTTGATAAATATTTTTTTTTTATTTTGTGATATCAATAAAAGATTGTGTTTATGAATAGTCTTAAAGTCAACTGTGAAGATAAGTAGCAGAAACTTTAAAAATAAATTTACTAAAAGGAAACGAAATAAATAAACGTTAAAACTTTAATTATTTATGAACTTTGACGCAGGACGCAAACTTGGACACTTTTGTGTCTTGTGTCAGACACAAGCTACCGATGAATATTTGATTTCTGTAGAACCAGTGTGAAATCATCCACTCCCTGCGCATACGCAAACATTTTTTTGTTTCCAGTTGCTTCATCTAAACACATACTAATTGATGATCAAAAAGTGTTCGGTGTCGGTAACTGGAAACTAAAGGTCATCAGTTGAAGACACAAGCAACATTAACCAATTCCCTTACAATTGTACAGAGCTGCGCAACGGACGAGCTGCTGTGTGCGACACAAGCCGCTGGCAATGACGTGGTTGATTTGCCGGTAAATATTGACGGCGAAGACGACTTCTACTCGACGTATAATCAACTAGGGGATGCAACCCCGACTCGAGTCCCGCGGGATTAGAAATATCAATCCCACGAGATCCTGGAACTTTAGGGATCTCAGCATGTTTGTATAAAAAATATTTAAAATTCGGATGACTGAAAACGATGAAAACTGCTTTTCTGTGATAGTGAGGTTAATTAAACGCTGACCACTGCCGCCCAATCTCGTCGATCTCGAACGGGATCTCGTCATATTATGCTTTGGGATTGATCCCGCAAAATTACACGAGATCTCGCGAGATCGCGATTGCATTCCCTCAAATCAACAAAACCAGCATAGATAACGTTTTATTCATCGACGTCCATTGTGAGACTGACGGAAAACAAGCAACGAATTGTACCAGTGGCCAGAAGCAGCGACCGGTGACTGTGTCCGATCGCCGCCACTCTGCCCTGCTAATTGTACTTGCAGTAATCGACAATTTTGCGATTTTCACTTTTTTACGAAAATGATATCTCAAGATTCCAATATATACATATAAAAATTATTTCGATTGTTTTTTTTACTATAAGCATGTTTTTTATTTAACGAAATACGCAGCACTTGCACAAAAATATTACTTTTACTAGTAGGATCTGCAGTATTTAGCACAAGCTAAAAGATTGTGCAGTACTTGATACGATTACTGCAACTTCATCTAGCATATTCTTTTATTTACGAATACTAACTAAAGCCAAACGCAGTATACCACAGTGCTGCGTGGTTTTTTTTTTGTGAAGGTGAATTCATAGCACTGAAGGTGCTCAAAATTGCAAAGAGAAATTAAATTTATTCGAATAAAAATTTCAATTAGAATTTGCGGTGAAGGGCTTCGAGATCTAGTGACAGTTGCATGGCTACGTTCTTGTACGCGTTTCTCAGTCTAGCGACTTTGAACTTCGAATCTATGACAGGGGTAGTATACGAGACGGACTCTCGAACTAAAGGATTAGGGTGGGATTCGGAGCGTTTGAAGAACGCTTTCGAGAGCGTTTTGAGGTGCTGTTGCCCTTTAGGTAGTTCAAGATCTTTGTTCAGGTCCGCGTTACGCACGTACCAAGGTGCGTTTGTGGCCCTGCGGCAGAAGAGATTTTGGACCACCTGCAGTTTGTGCAGAAGGGAGGGTCAGGCGTGGGCAAAGATTGGCGACGCATAAGTCATGACGGGTCTAACGCAGGTCTTATAAAGCGTACGTTTGTTTCTAAATGACATTTTACTTTGTCTACCAAACATACTATATAGGCGGTCGAAGTAAAGACGGGCGAGTTTCATTACTCTATCGACGTGTGGCTTGAAAGAAAGCGTCTGGTCTAGGGTGACGCCATAGTTTTTACCATTGTGCTTCCAGGGGATGGGAATGCCTAACATTCGAACGTGGAGATTGTCGGCGATGCGACGGTGTTTGAAGTAGAAGTAAACCGCAGAACTCTTGTCTGGGTTCACATCGATACGCCGTTTTTGAAACCATACATCGAGGGCGTTAGCGGCCTTTTGGAGTCTTGTGATGAGGTGCGGGACACATTTGCCTTTGGTGTAAAGGGCGGTGTCGTCGGCAAAGAGGGCGAGTTCGACGCCTTTCGGCGGGGTGGGAATGTCGTTTGTGTACACGATGTATAACAGAGGGGCGAGGACTGAGCCCTCAGGGACTCCAGTTTTTATGGGATGAGGCGCGAAAAGCGTGCCTCCGTGTCTAAAACTAAACGTACGATCTTTGAGAAACGACGCCATTATCCTGACTAGGCGATCCGGTAAGCCTATCTATCTTATAGAGTTTATAAACGAGGCCGCTGTGCCAGACTTTATCGAAAGCTTTGGCTACGTCAAAGAAAACCGCAACCGTTTTATTACGCCGCGGATAGAAGCCGTGGATACGATGTACTAGCTGAGGGCAAGAGTGCTTAGCGCGAAAGCCGGACTGATGGGAATGATGAGGGGATCGCCATCTGTTGCGAGACAGATGGTTCCACATTCGAGAGAGTACGACTCTTTCAAGAAGTTTAGCCATAGCCTTGAGGAGGCTGATGGGTCTGTGTTTAGCCGGGATATTCAGAGGTTTACCCGGCTTGGGAATGCCTTTGACTGTCGCTTCTTTCCAAGCATGTGGAAAGTAGCTAAGGTCGAAGCAGGCATTGAAAATGATAGCTAACAAGGAAAGCACCTGTTGAAGCAGTTATTTTGGGAAAATCTTCCCGTAAATGAAGAGTCGGTGGATCTTGTACAGCATAGAGAGTAATTGTCGGAAGAGTTATATTGAAGAATATATTAGTGTTATTTTATTTTATTTGTTGGAAGAATTGTTATTTTGTTTTCGTAGGATTTTTATTTTGTTTAAGAAGAATTTTTTTACTTAAAAGGAATTGTTATTTTGTTTTAGACAATTTTATTTGGTTTGAAAAGGACTTTTAGTTTTTGTGTCAATGTTATTAATTAAGAGTTATTATGGACTGACCGTGTTTTGGAGTTCGCTAAATTTGAGTGAAGCTATTTTGGATGAGAATATTTTGAGTGATTTTTAGTTTTAAAGCTTTTTGAAGCTGATTCTCGACTTGATAGTGAAAACTGTCAGCAATTATAAAAGTATGACCCTGGTTTGAGATTTATTATTATTTTTATTACATCTTTTAGTCATAAATTACAAATTTAAAAAACAACACCTTTGCTCACCATCTTCACGGAATTTTGAAATTTTGAAGTTTGAAATAAGACTGTAAGCTTTTCTTCGCATTTTTCATTTAATATTTTGGAACATGTTGTTAAATTTTGACGATGAATTCCGTCTATATTTTTTAATGTTTTTACAATTGAAAAGAGTGATGAATAAAAGTATTTAGATTAATGTTTTAAACAATGTTCCTGGAGGAGATTTATGAAGACTGATTGATTATAATAATGCCATATTAATTGTGATAATTACAGAAATATATAATAACTTTTTTAAGTACTTTAGTGTTTTATTTTGTAAAGTAAAACTTACCGACATTTAACTAGGTAGGCCTAAAAATAGGACATAATTGCTAACTACGAATGCGTACTACGAATGCGGCGTGCTAGCCGATTTTGCAGTAATTAACACAAATACTGCATTATGCCTTAGTGATACTGAATCCAGATGGTAAATGAAAATGCAGTACTGCGCATTTTATCGAAATGAGACAGTTGAATAGACCTAAAAAATATTGTAATGGAAAGCTAATTTTATTTCTTAATTTTGAGGCATATTTCAAAAGTTATATAACAACGACTTCCTGCTTAGATATCAAAAAATATGTTTACCGCGTTTATCTCGAAACCGCCATTTTGCAAGTACTGCGTTTGCAATAAGAAGGGCAGCACTGGACACAGCAATTACCACACAGCTAGTTCCCTGTGATGGTGTGCCGTATCGACTACAAAAAGTGTCTATGTTTGCGCATCGCCTTAAGTGTTTTACTTCAGGTTGCATTTTAATACATTGTTTTTAAATACTGTTGTACCTCAAAATCCAAATGAAATACAATAAAACTGCTTATACACATAAAACATCTTCTGAACAAGGTACTAATCATTTCAACATCAAGATTCACGCTAAGTATTGTTGCGAGGGGACACTTAAAAAGGGACTCACCGTCAAGTGCATCCAGTGTCCGTTTGTTAGCTTTTTGAGAAACAGAACAAGGCTCATATCAAAAGACAATCGTACCAGTACAATCATATATTCATACAAAGACCGAAAACTTAATACTATAATTGAAAAATATCATTTTTTTTGTGATAAATCAACATTATTCACGCACCACTTCGCCGTCAGGTTGTCTTTGCGGAGCAATATACTTAGTTTATGACCGATAATGTGCGTATCTGTTACAGAATAAACAATTTTGCGGTTTATTACATTTTTTTAGTATTTCTAAACCTTTTAACTAAATTAAATTGTAATATAAAAACCTGTTGCAAAGGACTGGGCGACTTCGGGTTGGTGGAAGAAACATTATGCGTGCTCCTGGACAGGGGGATCTTGTAGGAGACGTCCGGGGCGGCGCTGCAGTTGGCGCTGCTCGTCTCCAGCGACGATCCCGCTGACACATTCCAGTTACACAATGGTTAAACATTATACAAAACAACGCATCAACATACTTCATAATTTTATCTATGATAAGTGTGCCTACAGAAACATCAATCGTACATGTTATTTATAAACTGTGGGTTAATACGTTTGTTTCGGTAACTACACCAGCTACTCCTTCCCTGTATCCGGAACACAGCCACGCGCACGTGTGAAGGCTGTGTAAGATACATTACCATTAGTTAAATCTCTAATTTAATAAATTACTCAAATATATTATGTGGACTGACTTTTCTGAAAACATACCCCGAGTTATTGAACATTAAACAAGATTTCTATTTTCGATGTAAGCTTATTGGCTCACAATCAAATAAAAACACAAAGTAATAAAAAACTCAATGTTTCAGTGATCCAGTATGTCACTCACCAGCTAGCTGCGGGATGTGCCACTTCGCCAGGGCGGCGGCGGGCGGGGTGTGGCCGCCCCAGCGCCCGCCCTGCGCGCCGCCCGCGTTCGCGTAGCCCGCCTGGTTGTTGTAGTGTTGCACTGGAGTTGCAATTGTTATTTCAAAATGTTGCCTATTCAGTCATTATAGAATACTTAAGATGATCATCCTAGGAAGACAGAATAAGAGAGAACTAGCACAAAGTTAACAATATTTCAAAGAAACGCATTTGTTGAAGAACATTTTTCGTTTTCACAATGCATATTAAGTATAATAAATTACAGTTTCGTCAAATATATCTACGGCATGAAAAGAAAATACGTTATCGCATTAATTTTAACGACCTGTAGGACTCTGCATCTGATATGAACAAATAAAAACATTACATAAAAATGGTTAGTTTTGTTATTGCAGCGCCCTTATCAAAGACCAGTCAAAAAAAGATGGAATGCAGTGTTACCGTAATCAGTAATTAAATACAAATAATGGCATTTATAACTGTCTATGTCGTAGCTAAATCATAGAATTGCTCACTTCATGAAATAGTCGCACTTTACGATGTGGCTACATTTGGCGTTTTGCTATTTTCGCGTTGCGCCATAATGAAAATTAAATTAATAAAAAGTACAATACAGGCACAAAATTTTTTACATTTTTTAGTGATATTAAATTACTATAACTACTCCGAGATGTATTGTCACTAGGTGATTTTTAATTCCGAAATAACCCCACCAACTGTATCGCCCCAAAGTAAGCAGGGCTTGTATTGTATTGTAAACACTTTATTGCACAAAAACATGGTACAGGATAATTTATAAAATTAAAAATAAATTGTATAAAGATGGACTTATCCCAGTCAGGGATTCTCCGCCTCTTCCAGTCAACCTTAGAGCAGGTGTGTACATCATAAAATACTATTTTATTCAACATAATAAAAAAATAAAATTAAAATAAAACGTAATTAAAATATATATAAATTTAAAACTCAATAAACAATATAATAAACATATAAACAAATACATACAATCATATACCTACTTGAATTCATCTAGCTAGAATCTCAACCATTTAGCAGCTCAAACGAAAACAATTTTTTCAAACTACATTTGAAAGAGGACACAGAAGGAGACTTTCTTATATGCTTCAGGGAGACGGTTCCACAAATGCACAGCATGCACCGAAAACGATCTTGTATAGGTATGGGTACTGTGTGACGGAGTTTCAAGAGAAAGGTCCAGACCAGAATCAGATCTCAATCGCTCACACATTACGGTATGAAAATTGAACTCACGGAGATATACGGGCGCAGATGGATTAAAGAGAATATTATACAAAATGCATAAAATATGTATATCTCTGCGGTTTCTGAAAGGTAGCCACTTGATTTTGGAGCGGTATTCGGAGATATGGTAAAATTTTTCCAACCCAAAACTGTATCGGATGCATTGGTTTCAGAGGCGTTCCAGTCTATCCAGCTGCTCCTCTGTGGCATCGAGAAACATAATGTCACCATCGTCCGACAGAGGAAGTAGCAAAGCGTTAGACAACATGGTTTTGGTTTTAAGAGGTAGAACATTTTTTAATCTTAAAGTTCTTGACAGTTTTGTAGTACGGCATGATGGTGTTATTAAAATAGATACATGGAAGTGTGATATTGTTGGACTTCGAAATAAAATGGGGACTGCCAATAACAATAGCCTTTAGCTTGTGTTATGGATAACTGATACAACGAACTGGGACGAACCCAGAATTAACATAAATATATCAATCAAAAATCAAAAACCATGAACGGACCACAAAGGTCTTTGTTTATCACACAAATGAACGTCATGCGATTATGAGGCCTAACCCAGAGTCATATTCTGCTTGACATTTCACAATAGTTGTGTCGTGAAATGCTTTTTTTTTGTATGCCGCCTAAACCCACCCTCACGGGAGGGAGGTGGAAGATGCGTCATGCATACCGCCGCAGGCAACCAACTTCCGCGACGGTGATGTGGGACTCACCAAAGTGGCACCTACCCACTAAAAACCACCTTGCCGGCTGTAGCATGGGAATGCTGTCAGCCTTCATCGGAGCGACACCCGGGTTGGGAGGTGGGTGCGCAAAAGTGAAATGCATATCTTACCAACTTATGTAGTGAACCATTCGTGTCCATTCATGTGATGTAGTTGTGCTCGCTGGATCACTCGTGGTCTTGGTGTCGAGCAGTGCGTGGTAAACTAGATTAAGCGCAAGACTTTGTGTGGAAATGAAGGCAAGTGGTGGCGTGAATACTCCGCGCCACTACACCAAACAGCCACTTTTAAGAATACACCTTGAAGAATCTAGTGTTGTTATAGGTGCCGCGTGTCAAACGTATTGCGGTACTATCATTTATTGCCACAATAGAATCGGGCGCCACACAATCTGTTCATTGCGGCGCATCCCGGCCCTCGAGGTGCCTGGCTCCACGAATCTATCAACGAGCTAGAAAGTTATCATTTATTTTATTTTACTGATTTACTTTAGATGTTTAAATCAGAGACTTGCACTTTCGAGTTGGGATATAATAATTTTGAATGAAATATTTTTGACTTTATTTAATATAAAAAATTTTAAATGATAGATACAAGATTAGTAAGACTTGCGAGTCTGATATAACTACAAAATATGTATTAAACTGGTTGTATTTATTTATTTAACACATTATGCACACATATAATATCAGTATCAATAAAAAAATTATAACTATATATATACAAAGGTACTGCTTATTTTCTAGAAAACTTCTTCCAGCAGACCTGAGACTGGAGACTGGAGAGTGGCTAATGAAGCAACTCAGCGTGCCCTTACAGTGAACGTGCAATACTCACCCATGGCCGGGTAGGCGGCGTGCGGCGCGGGCGCGCGGGGCGAGGCGCCGCGGCCGCACGCGTTCAGCAGCCCGCGCAGGTTCATCTCCGACATGCCTGCGCCACACTTACTGTCAGTCGTGCTCGGCAACCGCCGCTCATACGGAAGTACAAGCCGATAAATGATTCCCAACAATGTACACCCTTTTGCTAATCTCTTGTTTATTTTGTTTTAATGCAAGAAATAAGCTAATGATTTAGCTGTATAAGAAGTTCTTTTAAAATTTCACAAGACTTGTTGTTATAAAATGATAAAAAAAAACTGACCATCACTGACGTGAGAAAAATACTACTTAAACATTTTAGCACTGCTAAATTATAACATAAAGAAAATTGTTCATTTGCATAGATGAGACTGAAAATTAGAAATGAACCCAAGTCTCAAGACATAAAAAACTTTTTATTTACATGTATTTTTACTGTTACATTCGATTAAAACTTAGACTCAATTACAACAAATATATATTCACTTAAATCCATACTCTAAACCGATATGCACAAGGTCCATGTTCCTACAAGCCCACGTACCTTGCAAATGGTGCGGATGCGTAGTGGAGGTGACATGCGGCGAGGTGTGACGCAGCTGCGCGCGCGACTGTAGGGCCGCGAGGAAAGCGTTGTTGCCGCCCATCGCGCCGCCCATCGCGCTCATGGCCCCGCCCATCGACGTTACGAACTGTTGCTGTAATAGTGACACACAAGTCAGATGCATTGTTATCTCAAATGTGACAATTCTTGTGACGGCCTGCTTCAAGATCAGGGTTTTCTTAATAACAATACACCTATTGTTTTAGGGTCGAAACTTATAAATTGACATGTGAGCGCGTTCGTGCGTTTGTACGTTCGGTACTTTGTAGACTTTATGTTTAATAAAGATTATCAATGATGTCGTCACAGAAGCTATGAGAATGTGAATTAAAAAATATACAGCTGGACGATGAAATAGGTAAGCCCTGAATCAACTATTATGCATATCCGGCGAGAGCCGATCGGCAATCACGCAATTTTCAGTTAGGGATGAGTCCCTAACGGACAATTTCTATTATTATCACGTTGGATTACTCGTTATGTAATTGTAAATTTTTCTACTCTTTGAACCTTTTGACTGTATATTTTCAGCGTCCTGTCCAGTATAAGTTGAGTGCATCACCTTTAATATGTATCTGTCAATTCAACATTTCTGACCGTCTAGAATAAATATAACAAATCTCGCAAGCATTCGTGGCAGTGTGTACTGGCACGGCGACACGAGATGTGCTAACTTCTCTAACCAGTTATTCATTCTTCATAGGGCCCATACGAAAAACTATTTCGTAAAATAAAGGAAACAACATTTGTGAGAAAAACTAAATTACTATTTTCACATTACATTTTAAATATAAAATGCTGAATTAATCAAACCGCCACTTAAAAAGCTTATTACTATTAAATAATTTAAAAAAACATGCTATCTAGACATCATATCTACTAGTTATAAAATTAATTAAGCTAGTTACAATTATATGAATTAAAAAAATACTAATAATAAGCTTTTAAAATATAAGTAAAGCAACTTGGTCGCGCGAACGTACAACTTACGGTCTTACTAAAAAAAATTTCATCTTCTCTATCTTTAGACGCGGCCCAGCTAGATGCATAGCCTAGCTCAATTGAAATGTCGATGTGCCTGGCGAGTGTTCTAGACTATGACATTATTTTTGAATTCACGTGTAACCATTTAGACATTGTTTAAGGTAAACAAGTATTTACCCATTTTTGTGGTAAGACCGTCAATGTACATTTCAAAACCAAATAAATTATAACATGAACTTGGCGAATAAATGAGACACAGAAAGCTTAATTAAACGAATGAACATAGTCAAGCTCCACCTTCACACTCTGCGCATCGAACAGTGACCAGCACTGAACGTAGTTGCCATTAAATAAAATCAAAATAAAGATAAACAGAATGACTCTCGAAAGGCAATTCTAAACATCAACAAGTAAACAGAACGCCGACGCTGCGACCAACTGACCTGGTACCGGGCCAGAGTCTGCAAGAAAAGGTATTGTTCAATTTAATGCGATCATTCTATTGTTCTATGTTGCACTGTGATTGGACACAGGGAAGCCACAGAACTTCTAATGTAGAGATATAGAACTGGCATGCGAGCTATTAGCATGTGCCGAGTGTAACAAAAGACTTCCTCTGTGTTCTAATCGTACAATTTGATTATCATTGCTTGATGTACTTCAATATAAAGCAAGCATTCCTATTGAGACACCGCAATGGACGTGTACTCATGTAGGTCGTTGTTTTAAACAAATCACTTTTTAAGCGGATGACAGGCGTCCACTTGACAGATATGCAAACGTTCAATCACCTTATGACTGTCAAGTGGGCGCCTGTCATCTCAGTCCGATACCGAAACGTCGAGTAAAAATGTGAAAATATAATGAAACGCGACCGTGAAAACTTAAGGAAAGATTGTGTTCATTATATCTTGCTCGGACATCTGCGCGTATGGGTGATGAGTAGTACGGCTTCAGTGGATGCAAGTGGATTCAAACAAAGGCATTTTCATGTATCTACATTACAAGTTCTGTGGGGAACCTATCAAATTACTTAATTCAATTTTTATGTGAAAAATAAACTCATACGAGGTTTAATTATTTCCAACACACATTACAACTGAACTATTGCTCACGCAATGTGAAGTGATTGTTACTTTACGTACTTTACTATATTCACTAATGAATATCAAGTAGGTGCTACCAGTTGACGCGCACCGATCTGGTTTCACTGAATATTATCACTAAATATTATTAGCGGGTGATTGTCACCTGTGTGACAAGTGTTATATTAGCGTATTTAAAAAAAACGTGAAATCTTAATGTGGTAATTTCGAAACACACAAAACTATTTGAGACAGTACTACAGCCCTTGCTGTTCTGTCCGCCGCAATAATCACGTGTTCGTGGTTGTGTTCCGGGCACAGGGAAGGACCAGCCAGTGCCATTACTGGAACAAAGCAACTCCAACGCGTCATGAGTCGATACAGTCAATGTTGCTAAACACAACAGGCGCGATGTCCACGGACGCGCCGGCGCGGCATATAGAAAGAAGATCTTTACATCAAAAAGCAAGTTTTCGTAGAGCATGATCATGTTTTCATGGCCCTGTTTAGTTACTGGACCTTGCAGGTCAAACGCTGGCCGCTGATCAACCGCTGATGGACGCCAGTCTAGGTGGGAACTGTCTCCGTGACGCGATTCAATTTATGTGATACGTTTATTTTTCTTGCGCAAGAGCACACGTGTTACGCCTCTACACAACCTCTGTTCAATAACTCTTGTTCGACTCCAAAATATTTTTATTTCTACACAATATTTTAATTATAATTTTAACTGTTTTATAAGTGGGAAAGCTGAGTGGCTCTGAAATGACAGTAATGCTAGCCACGTTGAAGGAAATCAGTGAAACATTCAATAGTGATGAATGCTTTGTGACGTCAGTCTTTTGTTTTAAATTAGTGTTTCTAAATAACTCGTTTTATAATTATAGACGGTAACCTGTTGGTTGTGATGCTGCTGGTGCTGGTGCACGTTGACCTGGTGGTAGGGCGGCGGCAGGTGGCTGTTGTTGACCGTCATGGCGGCGCTGGCGGCCGCGTTGCCGCTCGGGGGCTGGTTGCCGTCCATCTTGCCGTCCACGACTATGCTGCCGATTGTGGAGAGAACTGGGAAAGGACAGTTGTTGTTATTTTGGGTCTTTATTTAAAATTAAAACAGTCGTAATATCTTCCAGGCAAATACACCACCTTGTGGCTGTTCTCTCCAAAACCGAGAAAACACTTCCCAGACCTCTGGATGAGGAAGATCTAACAAGACGTATGTCATCGTATCACGTATACTAATCAAACCAAATGTTTTGTATCAATATTTTAAAAATGATAAGAGTTCTCTCACCTATTGATTCTAACTTACACGGTAAACCCTTTTTAAGCTTGCGTTCAAATGACTGAGTATTAAAAATAAAATTAATTGTATAATTAAAAATGTAGTAAATCGTAAAAACAAAAACTATCACCGTCTTTGTCTAAGAAAATTCTAGATAAAAATAATGTAATATTGGAAGCAGGCTGCGAGTACCTTTGAGCAGGTCGGGCAGCTTGTCCAGGTTGAGCGCGATGCGCACCGGGATCTCGGGGTTGGGGATGTCGGCGCGCCGCGACTTGATGCGCTGCAGGTGCTGCACCACCGCCCTGCGACCGACCCTCGTGTTAATGCAGGCATCACATATCAGACATGTTACATCATGGAATGGATTCAATGTGGACTAATTTTGTGGAAGTCACAAAATTGTTTAAGAGTTTAATTTTTTACTAACTCGACTGCGGCTATACTGTTACAAATAGGAAAGACTACAATTATTTACAAGATTTACTAAAGTGTTGAACAAAATTGTAAATCAAATTCAATATTATATGCCTTACATCTTACTGAGAACTTTTAAAGATGTATGCTATAACTACTTATGCTCGATATTGTATAAATACGTTTGTTCTCCAATAAATAAAATGTAATAAAAAATGTCCCTCGCGAACACGTCTTGAAAGGCGTAAAATAATTGTTTTTTATTTTGCTGGCTGTTAAAAACAATAGAAGAAATAGATCTGAAAGCATCCCACCTCGACACTGACCATGTTGTAAATCAATTATGAATATGAAGTGAAAGATGTAACATTATGCCGGGCACGTGAGCTCAGACCAAAACTGTGAAAAATTTGCCCAAAGAGACCATACGGAGAATGTGTAAAGAATTGGACTCTCCACAGCAACGCGCCGCTTCAAGACGCGCTCTACGGTTCGAAGCCCGTGTGAACGTTTTCCGGACAGTAAAAAATATCATTCCCTATGATAATACTACCAATAGTGAGAAAAGCCTGCGTAAAATATTTTAAACTACAAATCTTTTCACTCTCATTATTGGAGCATTAATCATTTATTATTATATTCTATTTTAAAGAACATTTACAATTACATATTAAAACCAATAACATATTAAATAATACATTTATAATCAAAACTTATAACACAAGAAAAGAAAAATGAAAAGTTTAAAAAAAATTTAAGGTCAAAAAGCCCACCCCGACCCTGACCAGACGCCTCGCCGGACAGCTATGGACAGCCTTTGCACCAGGAAAGACCCAGAACGAGGGGCAAAGGCCGCTCTCCCTCGGCTCTCATCGCGTACCTCTCTGTTGGCTGCAAGGGTACTAACACAGGTGGCGTCCCGTATGAGACAGCGACCCCTCCGCCATGGCACCAGAGAAGCTATCCGGTCGTCTACCATCCGAACGACTGAGGGCTGGTTGCGTTGCATTGATATAATGATGCTGTAAGGATACCTCTTGGTCTGCAAGAGCGCCGTGTCGCTGGCACCGCCGAGCGCGCTGCCCACGAAGGCCACGCAGTGCTCCGTCATGTCGGACAGCTGCTGCAGCGCCTCCCGCTTCTCCGCCAGCGTGCGCTGCTTGCCGTCGCACACCTCGTTGAGGCGCAGCACGAGCTGCTTGCCGCGCGTGTTGATGGCGTTGGTTAACCTGTGGTTCATTACGTACGTTACAAACTGGAGACAAACAGTACAAGCGTTATTCTAATGCCGATAATATACAAGGTGATTCATCACGATGGGTCACTGGGGGAAAGTCTGCAACCGTACGTGTAAGAAATGATTGTTCCTAGGAACAATGTCATCGATTTTAGAGTGAAGAAAAACCGCATTCAAATATTATCAAAAACACTCATACACTGCCTGAGAATCAAACCCAGTTATGTTACAATAAAAATTGGATTGTATTTTATTGTGTACGAAATAAAAAATATATTTCATATTAGAACCCTATGTCTATAGTTAAAGGGTTAATGGTGCATTTTACTCTATTAAAATAAAAAAAATTATTTCTCAACATCGACAACTACTCTTCTACTTGAACTGTTGACGTCAAATAAAACCTGACTCTACCACCAGTTCGGAAAAACTTTCGTGAAGAAGAACTGGCAAGAAACTTCACGGGTATACTTTCTTCAAAATAAATTTACAGAGTTATGTCTATACAAATATTCTTATCTGCATCTGTTACCTCGGCAAGTCTCCCTCCCCCCAAGTATCCAAACGACGAACACCCTCAAACGGCACCCGTTTACGAGGTAGCGCGGGATCCAGCCATCGCCCTCCTCAACCATATTAGAGGGAAGTGAGCGTCCTGTCGGGTGACGGGTCGAATTGTAGGACGTTGTGGAATAAATATCTCTTTCTGTCTTAGACAGTCGGGAAGTCAGTAGTTTCTGACTTCCAGGTACGCACTCGACTCGATGAACCTCCCTCATAGCCACAAACTAATTAGTGATGCTACGCATCAGACTAACGTCTTCCTAACTACAACACTAAAACAAAATTTTTCAATTTGACAACTATTTTTTTTTTAATTTAGATCGTCCTTCATTTTTTTAATTTAAAAATGACGGCATTGGATTTTGGCGTAAAGCTATTGTGGCAGCGCGAAAGCCCCTCTTCTATTCTACAAGATATTTTAACAATCTAAAAGATAATGAAGGTAAAATAAATAAAAGAGTTGTATATTTATGACTTTTTTTTAATTTCTAAACTTTATTTTATATTTTTATATGCTTTGTTTGTATTGCACGGAAGGCAAATTTTTATTTTCTAGACGCGAGACATCAGTACTTTTTAATATTCAGCTTATTATGTTACACCAATAGAACACCGTTATTCTTATTGAGTAACCCATATCTTCTCAAAATGTTTGTGGCTTACAATTTACGCAGTTCTAGCACAATCAAACCTCGTAAGTTAACACTATTAGCACAAAGACACGGTAACCACTGTAAAGGCCTATCTCAGTTCTTGAGAAATGATGGAAAATGACGTACTTTTGCCCACTTTCTCATTCACTACCAGCACTTGTTGTACAGTGCGAAGCACCATGAACGCAAATTAATTACTATGTTAGGGAATTGAGAGGTTATGTTACGAAAACTGATCAACGCAAACTCTTCACTTGTCAACATTGAAACCGTAATGGCAGATCGAGCTGCTTGATTGATAATTAAATAAAATTTTGCGTTTTATGGCAATCAGCTGTAGTTACTACACAATAACTATTTCTGCTAATTTCAAGTATTAATATAATAAAAGTAGTTTTTACATAATTAAAACATTGAAACATAACCTAAAACCGTACATCACTGATTGAACATAGTGTTATAACATGGTTCATTAAAGAAAGGAATCATAAATGGCGGCTTGTACTTGCATTGACAGGTAGTACAGTTAGCATAGAAATTTTCAAAAGATTTTTTCAATTCAAATATAATAAAAAAAGATCGGGTTTTCAAACTTGCTTCTGACAGCGGCTTCGTCGGCGTGA
The DNA here is from genome assembly GCA_923062675.1 of Marasmarcha lunaedactyla. NCBI lineage: Eukaryota > Metazoa > Arthropoda > Insecta > Lepidoptera > Pterophoridae > Marasmarcha > Marasmarcha lunaedactyla. The sequence goes on from OV281358.1 coordinate 938,782, forward strand.
AAGTTTGCAAGACACGTGGCGCCATCCATTATCATTAGAACGTTTTTGTTGTTTCCATCGGAAACAGTGATTTTTTCGGGATGAAAGGACCTTGTGTTTCAGAAGAATCCTTATTATGATGTTGGTTAAAATAAAAACGAATATTATTTAAATCAAGAGTAATATTTTTTTTTACTTACCGTACGCGCGAGAGTGAGTATAGACGGCACTAGTGTGCGAGCGAGAGAACATGATAAGCACCGCCATTTTCAATGCCTTTCTTTAATGAACCATGTTATATAACTCAACATTCACATTAAAGTGACATATGACAATTGTTCGCTCGAAAAGTAGCAACGGAGCCGTAACAATCAAAAAGTTCTAGCCATAGACATAGTTGCATGACGACCTGTTTGGTGTGGAGGTAAGTACCCTTGCCTTCTATGCCAGAGGTCCCGGGTTCGAATCCTGGTAGGGGCAGTTATCTTATTGTATTTGCTTTCTAGTCATGGAGGTGTATGTATGTTTATTTAAGTTTATTTCTAATATTTATACATAAAAAAAAATCTATTTGTGTTATATATTTCTTAAGTTTATTTATCCGTTATTATCCAACACAAGTTCTTAATGATACTTAATTTGGGCTAGATAAAGTGGTGTGATTGTAAGAAGTATTTATTATTTATTATTATTTATAATTCCTAGTTTTTTTTGTATGAAGACTACCTGCTACGCCTATAGTGAACGCAGACGTGAAGACGCGCCTGCGTTCAAAGTAGTACACTTTAGGGGTAAAAGTTAGCCTGTACGTTATGTCAGTACCTCCTCTGACCAAACATCACTCAGTCGTCAGCTGGGCTGCCATGATGAAGTAACAAACGGCAACACTTTCAGACATAATTTATGAAAAAATGACACCCTTGCCAGTTCTTCTTCAGGAAGGTTTTTTTGAACTGGTGGTAGAGCCATCTCATATAACTTCAAGAATTGTATTTGATGAATAAGATTTGTCCCTATGCTTTAAATATGTTGATATTTATTTAATTTTCATTGTTATCATGTGCATGTAACCACTTCAATTTAGTTTCATTTTGAATCGGAGGCGAAATTCATTAAATTCTACACAATAGATTCTTACTTATATTTCCAATCTGCATCAAATTATTTTGAAACATAACTCTCCTCGCCTCAAACCCCCTTACCTTACCACCGCACTGGTGATGTCGTGGACCAGAGCTCGTTTCTTGTCGGCGATGAGGCGCTGTCTGTCCCGGATCACCTTCATCGCCGAGCCCAGCAGGACGCGCTTGTACGACACCTCGGACAGCAGCGCGCTGATGGCGGCTCTGGCCTGGAATTCATCGCATGACAATAAGGAAACTTCTTAATCTAGATACGCAGTACCAATTGTCTCTTGTTTCGACCACGAGCCCGCGGCGCTGATGCTATCGCCAGAAATGGTAGCGTCATTAACAAAAATAAACAAGCACAATATTAATAATAATTTCCCAGACAAAGAATATCAGAAGATTCTTGGTTTTCCCACAGGATGAGCATGAGGTCTAGAGCAGGGTTTCTCAAATAGGGTAGGCGAACCCCTAGGGGTTCACCATTCGACGGTAACGGGTTCGCGACATGACTCACGTAATGGTGGCTAGACGACTGAAGGTAAAAATCACTCCTAAAATCGTCTCAATTTGCGCAAAGAAACGAGCCCCCCCACCGCACTGACTCAGAAACTTATTTCTTTTCGGTACTGTATTTGTTACCTTTTATTGAAATAAAAAACTTTATTTTCTTCAGCAGCCAAGTTTGTTATTATACTTCGGTATAAGGTCTAGGGGGTCTTGCCATATTAAAACTTTAACAAGGGTACGTGGAGCCATAAGTTTGAGTACCTCTGGTTAAGAGTTAACATAAAATTAAATTATTCGATTATACTCCCTTTTGAAGTTGAATTTTCAGAATCTCTTTCCTAGCACTCCCCTGCACTAGATACGGGGATGAACAAAGTTCACGTTTCTAGGTGGCCTGCGTTACCAGTGAGCCAGCCATTATTGGCGGCAAATAAAAACTTTAAATAACAATTCGCTTACAACAAGTGTACAGTAAAATGTTCAATTCAATCACCTGCTGGGCCATCTCCTGGCTGAACTGGTACCTGTGGTCTCTGTGGTGCTGCAGCTGGCAGTCGCGGCACGTCAGGCGCTCGCACGTCTCGCAGAACAGGGAGAGCCGTTCCTGGAATGAAGACACGAATGTACGTCGGCACTGACCGATCCTTCCCTTTACCGCAGCCACGTAAATGTGACTATTGGCGGTCAAACTGGGAAGGACTCCAGTTCCGCCCAGACGAGGTCTTCACAAAATAAACTCTACTTCTTAATTAGGGAACATTCACAACCTGTTCTAAACATACATACAGCTTGTCAACTCCATCGGTTGGCGGTTTCCTCTCGCGGCTCTCTCGGCGGTGGGACATTGACGCTGTTGTTGCTGTTCTCATCAAACAACCCAAATATTTATGCAATCTATGGCATATAACCTTGGACTAAACATTTCAAATGTAACATGGCTTCTAACACCATGCATTACTGATAGTTTTTGTTTGCAACAATTTATCAACTTATATTGACTATAAATCAAGTGGTAGTATAATTTCTTTGACTCCCTCTTAGTTCGGACATTCCGTCATACGTGTAGTGAGTAGAGGAGTACGGGGCGAGCGGTACCTGCGGGTGCTCCCTGCAGTAGACGACCTTGGCGGCGGCGGCGGCGGCGGCCTGCAGCTCGGCCACGGCTTCTTCGCGAGACTTTATTGTATGGTCCTTCGTTATTTTGAGCCTGGAACCCGAACAAGGGTTTCATCTATATTGTATGCCTACGGTTATATCTTACAATTTAAGAGGAGTCGAAGCCTTATATAACTAGCAAGCAGATCAAAATGCATGTGATATGTTTGAAGGTCCTTCAGACATCTATATTATTGGTCAAAAGGACCACTAACATTGCAGACTTAGTGGCAACCCATTGTTCATAGGCAGTATGTTCATTATAAACTAATGATCATTACATTGAGCAGTATGTGAACCTTGATACAAGCACGTACTTTCACTACTTTTCTCCAGGTTTAACAATGACAATGACCTATTTGTTTTATTTTAGTAGTTATTGGGTGTTATACCTGCCAACACAGCACCCCTTAGTGGGAGGGGCCTCGCAGTGGGATTGTTACGCCTGTCGGGAAACAACCCGAGACGTGTCGCAATTCACAAAGCGAATATTTTTTTATTTTTTATTTTTACATATTGAGAAATAGTATCGATTGGCTTAATTACAATAATATAAATGCAATAGCGTTGTTATTATCATTTACAAGTCTCCACGAGTAGAATCAAGCTAAGCAATGTATAACAATCTCATCCACCAAAGTGTCTATTAAAACAAAATATTATATTACAATTTAAATAACCTGTCAGTATCGTACTCATTTGGAAGTATACTCATATTAAAAGCTTCATTTCACTTTCCATACATGGTCTGGCTTAAGAGTGCCCAACATCTTTCACGTAACATTTTATATTGTCTAGGTATAACAAGGTAATGGAATTGATATTAAGAATTATTTAGTGGAATAATCAAAAATTTGGTTTCACGTTTGGAATTGAAGAATATTAAAAAGTTTGAAAATTTGTTTTTTTAATGTATTTATTCTGAATAATACATGAGAAGTACATTATCTAATGACTGGGCAGGTGTAACAACATTATTTTCATGCCTTGCCCGGCGAAGGTACCGTATGATGGCGCCGAATGGGTGCGCAGCAACCCTCTGTCCTCCGGCCTACTTAAATTGTAAAAAAATATTTAAAAAATGCTTTATAGCATCTGTTTTTTTTAATTTGTTGCACTACGATTACCTAATCATTAAATTAAGAAAATAATACTACTATTTTGACAAGACCATTATTTAATTCCTAACCTGGGCAGCCGAAAGCCAGGACTCAAATGAAGCATTTAAAACGTCTTAGTAAGAATTTTAGAGACTATACGAATTTGTTTTCAATTAGAATAAAATGTTTAAACTAAATAATAATAGTTTCCCAGACAAACACATCAACTGTATGGCCCCACCATAAGCAGAGCTTGTGTTATGGGCCATATAAACAACCATGACCCGAGAATAAACAACGTTGTTCAACCAGGACTCGAACCTGGGACCTGGGCTTACGACAGCATCACTGACGCCGCTTTAAATGACTGTAAAGTAGGAAAGCACGTCACCTCTGGTGCGCCTGCACGCAGCTGTCGCAGATGACGTCGCTGCAGTCGACGCAGTACATGCTCGCCGGCTGCTGGTCGCCGCAGCTGCTGCAACCCTGCTGCGCCGCCGGGCCCGCTGCCGGAAGGTCACAATCAAGTCACTTATACTTAGAATATCACCGGTCTTTGTGAAATGACTTATACTTTTACTTAGTTTCAATAAACATTTTTGTAAATTTAATTGATGTTACGGATACAATTTTACTCATGAACCTAAAATTCATGGAAACTGGTCAAAGTAAAAAGAGCAAAGAAATATGATCCTAATTTAAGTCACGTAATTTTTTGCTCACGTCACATTATCAGTCAACATTTTCGGGTAATAAATCGCCTTACGGCAAAAAGACGCACAAACACAACTACATCCGTCTCCGTCGCACATTGCAACAAACCCAAGCTCACCGTTGTTGCCGGCCTGCTCGCACTCCAGCTTCTCCATGACGAAGCGCTGCTCCACCATGTTCTGCGAGGAGCAGGCGAGCCGGCACACCGGACAGGTCACCGTCAGACGTTCTGCACCTACAACAAAAGTTACCGGTTTTACTTGTGTGGGTTTTCAACGCGTTAGTGTAGGTTGAGAGGGAATACTTGGTTAGTATCACAAACCTTTTATACCTCACTAGGTACCTAGATTGAAAACATATCTGATTAACCAAATTAATTAGAAACTAAAAAACTCTTGAGATTTTCTATGTTTGAAATAGTCATGAAAACTGAAACTAAGACACAAATTAGGTATTAACTTAGCAGAATCTAATATTGCAAAAATCATGTTCACAGTCCTCCCATAAGTCAAAAGAATGCGCACGGTTTGAGTCAAGGTTGTAGTCATTCCATATAGCGCACGCGCATGTATTCACGCAAGGCGCTTCCGTGTGGAGCACGCAGCATACCAACATCATGATTGTTGCGGGGTTTTGCGCCGGCTGGGAAGATGCCGCCGTATGTACCCTTCGAAGCCCCGAAGACACCACGACCTGACGAACCACGGAGTGACACCCGACTTGATCGAGTGCAGGTTGGAGCGCAGTGAAAACAACACTTCTTCAAAGTATGAACGTTTATTGCGGTTACAAATAAACCTTAAAACAACCCTATGAACCGCAATTGTTCCTGTAGTTCAGCTTCTTTCTTCAGACCTCTTCACTGGCCTCCGGATACACCGAACAGCGCTTACGTCTTCTTGGGTCTTCACTGGCCTCCGGATTCACCGAACAGCACTTTCTTTCTTCTAGCTGGAATCTTCTGAACTTTTCTTCTTATTAGACTTTCTTCTTATTAGTTGTTGTTTTCTTGCTTGTGGGCACCGAACTATTTCTTTCTTCTTATTAGTTGTTCTTTCTTGGATAGATAGATAGATAAATCATTTATTTGCATCACAATATCACACATACAAAAAAGAAAGAAAAAAAAAGATACAAAAGAAAAATTAAACTAAAAGCACATTAAACATTATTAAACTGTTATAAAATACCAAAGAACTACATATATGATTATGTGCTACGGCGATGCAAAACAGCAAAAGCTCAACGATATAATGCTCAATGAGCAATTCGCTGGTTTTCAGCTTCTACCTTGAGAGGAGAGAGAAATACAAAAAAAAAAAACATTCCCGGTTTTATACATATAAAAAAGCGAAATAAAAACGAAAAGAACATGAACATCAAAAAACATTTCTTCACATATAAACGTACACAAGAAAATAACTTTAATAAGGCTGTCATAAAAAAAAAATAATAATAATAAAAGCGATTGCATTACAATGTCAGGATAATAAATAATGATAATATAATATGATAAGTAATAAAATAAAGTACCTATATATATTATATTATATATATAAAATTATGTATACTATACTATGCGACCAGGCCCAAGTTCACAGGACCTGCTAACACGTAGAGTCACCGCCACCTAAGCGACCATAAGTGCGTAAACCTAGTTTTTGAAATTCCAACAAGGCAATTTTAATTCGATTTTTAAAAGTTGATTTTGACTGCAGATTTCACGTTGGAGGTGGAATATTATTCCAGCACTTAGTCGCCTGATAGCGGAAACTACCGGTGGAAGCCACGGTCTTATGTTTATATGCTGCAAGTAGGGACGTGTTGACCTACTGAATCCTTGACCATACTGCAAATGAAACGTCCTAAACTGCAATTTTTTAAATAAATACTCAGGCTTTTTATGTTTTAATAAATCAAACATAAGGACTGCCAAGTGTAGTCGTCTGCGTGAATTCATATTCAGCATTGAGGCGTTATTAAAAAAGGGTGACACGTGAGTACGAGGAGGGATATTAAAACAAAAGCGACCGCAAGCATTCTGTACTCGTTGTATCATTCTTTGGGAACTAGAGAGCAGACGAGGACCATACACTAGATCGCCATAATTTAGAACTGACAAGATCAATAACTCACATAAGATGATGCGCGTTTGTTCGGAGAGATAGTTTCTGATCTTGTAGAGTATTTTAGCCTATAAAAACAGTTTCTGACTAAACCCAACACATGTTTTTCAAAGCGCAGTTTATCATCGAAAAGTATTCCTAGGTTTCTGGCTTCCCTAACACATTCAATATTTGAACCTAAAATTTGTAGACCAGGATTGAAGGTGACAATCTTTTTAGTCTGTTTTTCAGTGCCTATGACCATAAATTTCGTTTTGATGGGATTTAAAATTAAGTGATTTTTAGCCGACCATGCTGTCACTGCAACAAGATCTTCGTTCATTTTACGCGCGGCATCAGAAATTCGACCTGGTGTATTAGAAATATACAGTTGGACATCATCCGCGTAACAAAGATATCTACAGTGCTTAATCACTGATGGAAGATCAGCGCTATAAATAATAAATAACAGTGGTCCCAGAATGGACCCCTGAGGCACACCACGACTAACTGGCCTAGATTGTGATGTAAGAATGGATCCATCTTGAGTTTTGAGTCTGACACACTGAAATCGATCACGAAGGTAACTATCGAAAAACCGCACGGTCTTAGCATCGAAGCCATAGTATGTAAGTTTCGACAAAAGCAGTGGCACGTTAAGACTGTCAAAAGCGCGGGAAAAATCAAGAAAAGTTAATAGAGTTGCGCGTCCTACATCTTGATCAGCCAGAATATTGTCAGTTACATCCAGGAGAGCAGTAACAGTGCCACGACCTCTACGAAAGCCAGACTGAAAACAAGGCAGTATGTTGGAAGTTTCTACATATTTTATTAACTGGCTACAGATAGCTTTTTCCAGTATCTTTGATATAAATGGTAGAATACTGATTTGCCGTAGATCTTTTATTTCGATAGGGTGTTCAGTTTTAGGTATTGGTGTCACCATTGCCACTTTCCACTGACGAGGAACAACACCAGAAGCGATGCACTTATTAACCAAGAATGTATTAATAGGCAGAGTTCGAGGAAGAGTTAGTAAAACCATATCCCTACTTATCATATCACTTCCTTCAGCATTAGATTTTATGGACATTATGATATTTGCAACATCTTGCTCGGAAACCGGGTTCAGTTTGAAATGGGGTGTAGAGTTATTGTGTCGATGAAATTCGAAAAAACTTAACTGCGAGAGAGGAATTTCTTTATCATTAGGAAATTTCAAAAAGTGGTCGTTGATAGCATTAACGTCACCAAAACAGTCAGGTAAGCCAACATTTCTCGCCGAACCAAATATTATTCTTTCCTTAAGGTTTTTCCAAAAGATTTTACCACTTTTCACATTTGAATTTAGGCTATGGTTATAGTATGCTCGCTTTTCATAGTGAATGTTTTTTTTTACAATTGTTCTTAGATCTTTATAATACTGAAGGTCTACATCAGACTTAGACTTGCGATAGGTTGTATAGGCCTCATCTCGCAAACCAATCATGAATTTAATCATGTCTGTGATCCATGGTAGATTCTTGTTTGATTTTATCCTAACCTTGACAAGTAGAGCATGTTTGTCCATTAGACTCACTAACTAACTACTAACCTAACCTAACTGATCGCGTTAACATCCATATTAAATTTTTCCACATCAATACTTTTAATGGGTCTGTAAGTAAAATATCTGGGGGGCGCTTTGACCTTTTTTAGACAGACAGTGACGTTTATCATAGCGTGACCTAAGCTTCCAGTGATATTTGATACAGTAACGTCACGAGTTCTGCAATTTGTACATACAAGATCTATCAAAGTGGCAGAATTAACCGAGAAATGAGTTGGATCCTTAACTACCTGTTGGAGATTCAAGCTTTCCAAGAATTCATTGACCTTTGAAACTTTATTGCACGTGTTATCTAGCATATTAATATTGAAATCACCCATGAGAACAATATGATCATAATGCGCAAAACTAGATATAGTATCCGTCAAACCGTGAATAAAAATGTCAACGTAAAGCCACTGAGGTCTATATGTCGTCCCTACAATCAAACGAAGTCCATTCACTTGCGTAGACAACCACAGTTGTTCAATACCTGCGTGAGGATGCTTTATGAAGCGCACACGTATGCTGCGTTTTATATAGAAGGCAACACCGCCACCCCGACCTCTACGCATGTTGCTTGGGCGAGGTACGTTACGAAAAACATACCCACTAGGCATCGGCGCAAGCATTTCTTGTCCAGCAGACAACCACGTCTCGTTGATAGCAACTATGTCGGCATCAAATCGGTTCAATGCTAGAAGGAAATCGTCATGACCTGTATTTAATGACCCAGCATTATATTGCGCAAATTTAAGGAAATTGGTTTTATTTGACATTTTTCATATGAACATCAATAAATTCAGCACGGTTTAAATGAGATAAACATACAAGAAATATATTTAATATTATTATTGTATTCAATAATATAATAATAGCACTTGGAATGACTACCGGACAAATTAATTCTTGTGGGAACCGAAGTGTTTCTTTCTTCCTGTTAGATGTTGTTTTTTTCGCTTGTGGGCACCGAACTATTTCTTTAGCTCGGCGTGCGCCTTTTATATAAATTTTGCCCTAAATAATTATAAAAAAATAAAAAATAACTATTACATTTCAATAAAAGAAAGCAATTTACACATTATTATCAATAAACCATAACAATAAACCATATAATTACGTAGTTATTCAACGAGAAAATATCTAACCATATTACGTCATTTATTACTTCGAATGAGTACTTTATTATATGAACCTATATACAATAACGTTATATCTACCATTATGAACCTAATCTGAAATAACCATAAAATTACCTCAATTATGACAAATCTGAACAAATCAGTATTTTACAAATAACCTAGGTCCAAAACATACATAAAGCTTCTCATATTATGCTTATATTATGACAAAGAAGAACTTTATTAAACACAAACATCATCAATTCAACCATAAATCAATGTTATCAAAATAGAATTCAAAATATACCTATACCTAGGTTCCTATAACATCCTCATTTCCTATAAGAATCTTATTAGTACTTGCTTACGTCTTTTTTTTTTTTTGCTGCCGAATCACCCTCTCTCGGGAGGGAGGTGGAAGATTCGTCATGAATACCACCGCAGCCGTCTGCGGGGTTATGTGGGACTCACCAAAGTGGCACCTACCCACTAAAAACCACCTAATCGGCTGTAGCATGGGAATGCTATCAGCCTTCATCGGAGCGACACTCGGGTAGGGAGGTGGGCGCGCAAGCAGGGACCCGCTAGCGGGTCACCCGCTGAGAATACTTAATCACTTAAGGTGCAAATGACATTTATATATTGGTGATTATACGGCCTGGGCGTCCTTAAGTTGGTCCAGATTAGCCGAAAGTTGATCGGGGGGATCCGAGAGTGCATTTCTCGGTCTACGGACTTTGTACCTCGACGGCATGGACGGAGCAGTATAAGCTACTGACTCTCGTATAAGGGAGTTAGGGTGCTCTTCGGATCGCTTGAAAAAAGCGGTGGAGAGCGTCCTAAGGTGTTGTTGTATAGTAGGCAGTTCGAGATCTCTGTGCAGGTCTGCATTTCGCACGTACCACGGAGCATCCGTGGCCCGGCGGCAGAAGAGATTCTGGACTACCTGTAGTTTATACATATCGGAGGGTTTAGCATGTGCAAAGATTGGGGAGGCGTACGTCATGACTGGTCTCACGCAAACCTTAAAAAGCGTTCGCTTGTTCCTAAGAGACATTTTACTGTGCCGGCCTAACATACTGTACTACATGTACAGGCGGGCGAGTTTGGTAACTCGAAGTATGTGAGGTCGGAATGAAAGCGTACGATCGAGCGTTACGCCTAGGTACTTGGTGGTTTGTGCCCACGGGATAGGCGTACCTAGCATTCGGATGTGGGGGTCGTAGGGACGACGGCGTTTATGATCGAAGCGCATCGCAGAGCTTTTCTCTGGATTTACATCGATACGCCATTTTTTAAACCAGGCTCCGAGGTCATTTACGGCCTTCTGGAGTTTGGTGATGAGTGTGTCGACGTGCACGCCCTTGACGTATAGGGCAGTGTCGTCGGCAAAGAGGGAGAGTTGAACACCTTTAGACGGAATAGGTATGTCATTGGTGTATATTGTGTAAAGTACCGGGGCGAGTACCGAGCCCTGAGGGACGCCCGCCTTTAGGGGGCGGGGGGTGGAGAGCGTACCTTCGTGTTTGAATCGAAAGGTGCGATCTTTAAGGTAGGAGCCGACTAGTTTGACTAGTCGGTCGGGCAAGCCTGTGTTGTGAAGCTTGTAAATGAGCCCTGCGTGCCAGACTTTGTCAAAAGCCTTGGCTACGTCAAAGAAGACCGCGACTGTTTTCAGTCGTCTGGGGTAGAAGCCGTCGAGTATGTACTCGAGGATTCGATGGACTTGCTGAGGGCACGAGTGTTTGGCTCGAAAGCCGAATTGGTGGGGGATAATGAGGGTGTCACCGTCCGCTGGGAACAGGTGGTCCTTCATTCGAGCTAGTATGACTCTCTCGAGAAGTTTGGCCATTGCCTTGAGTAGACTGATGGGTCTGTGATTAGCCGGGTTATTCAAAGGTTTACCCGGCTTGGGAATGCCTATGACTATAGCTTCTTTCCAAGCTTTTGGAAAGTAGCTTAGGTCGAAGCAAGCATTGAAAATAATCGCAAGTAAGGTAAGCACCTGCCGAGGCAGCTGCTTAAGTGCTTGGTTGGAGATTCCATCCGCACCCGGGGCCTTCTTGGATTCCTGTCTCCTAATGATGAATAGGATCTCGTCATTAGAAACTGTGATGGGGTCAGCGGTGACTGGACGGGAGTCTTTGCAATCGACTTCGTCTTCCACCGCCTGGATGTGAGCTGGGTCTGTGGGTTGGGTACTCGGGGAGCATTGTGAAGCAATGCTATCGGCGAAGCATTCAGCTTTCTCGTCGTCCTCGAAGGCGGTAGTGCCATCGGGACGAGATAACGGAGGGGTGTAAGTACGGGCGTCTAGTCGGAGGGCTTTCGCCATCCTATATAGTACGCCGTGTGGGACGGGGAAATATTAATCATAAGATCGTTCCTTTGAACGTCTCTGTATTCCGCGACGGTACGTTTGACTTTACGTTGAAGCTGGTTAGCGATTTGCCTGTAGGCGGGTGTAGGGTATTTTCTGGCTCTGCGGAGAGCGGCGTTTTTAGCTTTAATTAGGTTGCTAATGTCGAAGGGAAGCTTGGGCTTGCCATGCTTAGCAACCTTTAGATTCTCACTGATGGCCGAGTTGATGGCGGTAGTGAGCGAATCGACTATCGAGTCGATTTTATCCGTGCTATCGAGATAGTCGGATGAAATCGCGAGTGGGCAGTCTGGGGCTTCCAAATCCGAAGACAGGGTGTGTTTGAAACCTTCCCAATTGGTATAGGTTTTCGGGGCAGGAGGGTCGTTTTGGAGTCCTAATATTAAAGATACCGGACGGTGGTCTGAGCCTTAGTCGTCTAGCGGCTGTATGGTCTTAAGGTCGAGACTGATACCCTTGACGATGGCAAAGTCAAGGATATCAGGGGAATGTAGCGGGTTGTCCGGGTAGTGTGTCGGTGTGACCGGAGAAATGACGTCAAGATCGAGTGACTTCGTGATGTCTAGTAATTTAACACCAGTGGTGGTGGTCGACAAGCATGTCCAGTCAGTATGTTTGGTTCAGTCCAGGAAGTTGGTTGATTAGACCTCGGGTGTTAAAAGAGATCAGGGATAATCCCCTGGGTTTGGTGCGACCAGTCGTGGCGCTTAGTGGAGTATTCATTATAGATGTACCTATAATGATTTAATTAGCGAGTCGTACTCAGCGCGTACCATAAAGCGGTCTTGGGAGCTATGGGCCGCGCGCAGTTTGCTAGCACACTGCGCGACTTGTGACATATCGACATCTTTGATGGTGTCGGATATTAGTTTGAGATCCTCAGCCATCGAAGGCTGAGGAGAAGATTTTGGGCCCAATGATGGAGCAGGGCGGGTTTGAGCAGCCGGACGCTGTCTCCAGGCAAGCACTGGAGTGGGCGTGGGCTGGGCAGGCTTTACTGCCGGGGAATCCCGGTGGCGCAGCGGCGGGAAATTAGAGATACTATTAAGGGGCGGGGCCTGTCTGGGTGCCGCCCTCTTAATAGTTGGTCTGATGGTCCTGGGTGCACGAGGGCAGCCCCTGTAATTGGCTGTGTGGCCGGACTGGCCGCACAGCACACATGAGGGTGGAGTTGTCCACTCTGGAGTGCGGTTGCACTCCTTCGTGAAGTGCGGCTCCAGGCACTTTACGCACCTGGGGCTGGAGGTACATTGACGCGCCGCGTGCCCGTAAAGTTGACAGCGGTGGCACTGTCCGGGATAGCCACGGCGATGTGGCGTTTCTACGGAGATTCCGGAGAGGCCGCAGATAGTGCGGGCCTCGCGGAAGAACTCTCGCCACTTAGGTGAGTTGGTCAGTATGACCAAGGCTAAGGGAAAACGGCGGCCGTTTTTGCTGTGCATCTTGTGCACAGCTTCGGCGGGAAAGCCTTGGGCTTTAATATCCTCTAGGATGATCTCGTTCGAAAACTCGAACGGGACTCCCCGTAGGATGGCTTTAATTTTACGCTCTTCCGGGAGAGCGTACGTATGATAGGCGAATCGCCTTTGGGTGAGGAGTTGTGAGAGCGCTCTGAAGTCAGTCACCGTGGGTACTGTGATTTTGACGGCCTCTGACATGTTAGTGGCCTGCACGTAGTTAATTTTTTGCTCGCGGCAAAGATTTGAAACTTGAGGCCAGTTGGCCTTTTCCCGTAGGAACACGGGGGGAGGGGTCTTTGCCTTGGCTAAGTCCTTGCCTGTGCAGCGCGATGCTGGCTTGGTGGGGGCGGCGGTTGAGCCGGCTGGGAGAGTCACGTTGAGTGACATTAGGGGAACGGAGGAGGGGGGCGACTGTGTCGCCGGACAGGCGGTTGGTGTCGGAGACACCGGCCTGGAGTTGGGTGTCGGAGACACCCTGGATTTCTTTGACCGCTTGGAGCGGCGCTCTACCAGGGTGAAAGTAACAGTAGGCTCAGGGAAGCCGGTGAGGGTGTCCGCTTGGGAATCGGACTCGGCGCTGCTGCTATTCGCAGTGCGCTTGGAGGGACGGGTGGCTGTTGATGTCGAGGTTGAGGTAGCCGTCGAGGCGGCGTCCGAGAAGTCGCACTCCATTTCACTGGAGGCGGAGGAAGGGGGAGCGCTGTGAGGCAGCGATGTCGAGGCCTGAAAAGCCGGGGCCTGAAGGGCCAGTGGGGCCAGCAAGGTGGCGAAGTCGGGTGAGAAGGCACAAAGCATTTGGAGGAATGCTTTGCCTTCGAGGGGGGCGCCTGAAGCGGCGACGCCATCTACGAATTGCTTCGCAAGTTCAGCATGAACTACCAAAACTATCAAAATAATTAATATAATAAATATATAATTTATGAACGACCAACGTTCAAAACCTAACTAAGCCTCCCTACCGGCGATAGGGGGGATCGGGACGGCCGCAGCGGTGCCCCTAATTCGGACAGCGCTGGTTCCGTCACCCTGGGTAAGGCCCAGTGCAAATGGGATCGGGACTTCCGGTTTGTTGTTTGCTTGAAGGGCAGAACTATGCGCACCGGGGCAACGCCGACTGGATTCGTTGGCACCGTTACGCGTACCCACCAGTCCTCGAAGTCTTGAACTCGGCGAACTTACTCCACGAAGAACACCTGGAACGTCGAAACCCGTCGACGTAGCTCACGTTCGACGAAACACGAAGAACGGTTAACAAGCCACTATTCGCCGTGAAAACGGCGTTTGAAATTTATTACGGTAACGACTATGAAATTACTTAATACGGTAACGACCAGTGAAAATTGAATGCTCGATTAGCGCGGGGGCTAATGGAGCGGAAAATGCGTCTGCGATCGACGTGCGCTCGGGAACGCACGCAAAGCGAGACTCGTTGCTTACTTCACACTCGAAAGTAACCACCCATCTGAGGACGGGCGCAAGTAGTGAGGGCGTGGTCTAGCGTTATTTACAAAACTATTATATGACTATGTCCCTATTATGCCGAATCCGTTTCATGTTGCGTCGCTAACAATGATGTTCATTCCATATCCTCGCGTTTAGTTTATGGCTGTGAAGTGAGTTTCACCTGGCTTGGTGGCTCGTTTCTTACTAGATAAAGAAAGTGTTTTTGCTTGCTGAAGTAATCGGCATGCGACCTAAAGTATTGATCGATTAAATTACTTTCATTTTCTGTTTTCAGAACATTTCATAGGCAAGCTCCTATTTTATACCATTCTCTCGGTTTGATTTATTAATTATATATGGCATGGACTCTGTGCCCTACAATCACTGGGTGTGAGTGAGTTGGTATAACATTGATTCAGGTAAAATAGGTGACAAGACCGTGAGGCGTGGACCACAAAATATACCTATCATTCCCGGTCGTGTGATTTTATCAATGATTTTACTTCTCAAATGGTTTAGTCACTACGCGAACCTAATCGACACTATACGACACGACACGAATACAGCAAATTATAAGGTCATTAAATGTTTTTGTTTCGTTCGCAACCCCATGTTTTATAACGTTGTATCTTTTTTATGTCGAGGAGCAAAATTGTTTTTGTATTAGTATATGAATGAATGAATAATTTATTGACATAAACACACAACAAAAAATAGACAATTACAAATTAGATTTACAAAGAAGAGGTATACAAGTAATAGGTAAAAATTTGCCATCTTTCTGGCGTGCCCGTCAAAAGGCTCCGGCTCAGCATAGTGTTGCAATTAAATTGCAACGCTGGTATTCTGCCGGCAACCCACACAGAGACGCACGGAATCAGCGACTAGCGCAGCGTCAGTTTATCGCAGCCGAGTTAATATTTTCAAGATAAATAAGGTAGTGCTTATATATTAGTACTTAGACGTAATAGTAAATAATAAATAAATAATTAACTATTATATTTAGGATAATATAAATAAATAAATAGACATTGTTAATTATATTTCTAAGTAGGCTATTGAATATGTAAAATTATAGAAATTGGATTGATAATTCGTCGTTATTGTTGTACCCTCTGTTTATCTAAAAGGTATTTTTTCAATTTGTTTTAAATTTCGTCTTGTTCTGTAAAGTACATGTATGTGTGGTATTTTTCACGTCCGTTATATAAGAAAATCACTTAGCTTAAGCCTGGACCAATCGATGTACCGCCAAACTATATGTCGGCAAAAACCTTTCGAATTCAAATATTTATTTCTCAACACTGATAATCACTTGTTCTTATTAACGTCAAATAAAGCATGACTGTACCACCAGTTCGGAGAAACCTTCGTGAAGAAGAACTGGCACGTAGCTTCACGGGTATACATGTACAATCTTCCCTTATGTCTCATGTGGCGTCCCCAGACGTGACCTACAGAGAAAGACACCGCTCCCTGAAAGCCGCTATCATGGCTCGCGGCTGTGTGGAAAATCGGTCTACAGAACTGCCCACCGTATTGTTGGGTTTACGTGCAAGTCTCCGCCAAGACACAGGACTCAGTGCTGCTGAAATGATTTACGGCACCCCCTTACGAAACAATCATAGAAAACCTACGAGAAAATATTTCCAAAGTTACGAACATACACAACAAATATAAAAGAATTTCCTGTAGAAATTCTACTTTCGCACATCCCGAACTTTCTAAGTGTTCACAAGTGTTCGTTAGATGCGACCGCATTAGTAGACTGCGTAGTTTAATACCGCCAAACGAAGGCCCTTATAAAGTTCTAGAAAGAAACGATAAATATTTCAAGACACAAATGAACAAAAGGCAATCGTATATTTCCATTGACCGAGTTAAACCAGCATTTTTCGCAGGTACTGACGATAGCTTAAATAATTTTGAAGCACGCAGCGAGACAAAATATGACTTATCACGATCACGTAGACTACGTAAACAGCCAGTCAGATTTGCTTGCGCCAGCATAATATGGCCTTAATAGTTATTTAGTATTTAATTTTAGAGTAAGAATGTTGAATTGTTATTTTGTGTTTACATTATCTGTATCTGTGGCGTCCCCAGACGTGACCTAAATGAGTTCATCTATCCGGTAAACATGCGAGATAAAAGTAAGATCATGATATGATTAAATATTACCGTAGGTCACACGTTTATTATATTACATAAATAAGCTCATTCTTTTAACAAATAAATTGTCACTTAACATTTAATCGAGTCTTGATTTACAACCCTGTTCCTGGTCGCAATATCTCATAAAATTGTTCTTATCTATCCCCCCAAGTATCCAAATGACTATCCTTGACTGGATAGGTGACAGCTGCCAAGCGAAACTGAGTTTGCTAGGGGTCGGCTTCACTTGGAGTTCCCTTTTTTGGTCCAATAATTAATACACACGTCGGGGGGCAATCTGATTAACACAAATAATTACTATTCCTGAAAAATTCTTGATCCAAGTTTGAACCTAAAACGTCAGACCAGCCAGCAATCGGACAGTTCTATATACTACCAACCACACAACGGGGCCGCCTATAGTGTTAGACGGCCACATTACTTATGAATGTTGTAAATGTGCGATTGTGAAAACCCCAGAAGACTCCGCGGTCTGCTGAGCTAACATCGACCCCCTCTCGACCAACACCGGAATCTCTGACCCAAGATCAGGAACTTAGAAGATACAGCAACTACTGACCCATCAATGAAGGACGTATGACTCACCAAGAAAATCCCTCTGATTATTATTCAACTGCCTCTCCTCCGCCTTCGCTTTCAAGCACGGCTCACACGCCGAGTGGAGACAGCCCATCAGCTGCGGCACTCCATCGGTGAGCAGGAGGCTCTGGGTGCAGAAGACGCAGCGAGCGTCGGCCGCCCCGCAGTTCACCGAGTCCTCGTCGTCCTTGGCGCCGGGCGCGGGCGTCGCGCTGCCTCCGCCGGCGGGCTGCGGCGTGGCCGAGCCTGAGCTGGTTCCCGCCTGGAAAGACGGACAAGATGGATTTACTATCTTAGCTAATCTGATCATTCGTTTACGTCAAGTTTAGTCAATGCCATCCAGTAAGACGCGCCTTCCTACTATCCTGGTCTACACATCGAAGTGCACTAGCAAGGAACAACAACAATATGTATACTAAACATCTTACAAATGAAATTTAAAACTTATCAACAACGGCAGTCCAATAGCGTCCATTCAAATTAAAGCATACAAACTTATTATATTGGCAAAAAATAACATAAAGTTATGATAACAGTAGCAACCCGCAGGTTCCTGCAAGACATACCTGCGGTTTCTTTCAGTATTTACCCTTATTATTCAGGTAAGTTTTACTCTACAATAATAACACCACAACCGGTACAAAATAAAAGTTAATTCACGTCCACACATTGTACCGCGATCGCTGCCTTTAATTCAAAAACAAGTTTTTTTATAAAAACAATTCAAGTAAGAGAATTGAGTTTGCACACGATCGCACCAAAAATAATCTAGAAAACTAAATAAAAATTGGTTAAAACCTGTCTGAGCATACGTTTGAACTGCAGCCACTACGAGTTGGGCAAGTGAGCGATAGTTTAATATCACGATACAGGAGACCAACATTGTGTCGCACAGCGCCACGCCGGCTGCACGCCCCACCCTGTTGTTACGAGCTTTAACCTGCCTGAGCATACGTTTGAACTGCAGCCACTACGAGTTGGGCAAGTGAGCGATAGTTTAATATCACGATACAGGAGACCAACATTGTGTCGCACAGCGCCACGCCGGCTGCACGCCCCACCCTGTTGTTACGAGCTTTAACCTGCCTGAGCATACGTTTGAACTGCAGCCACTGCGAGTTGGGCAAGTGAGCGATAGTTTAATATCACGATACAGGAGACCAACATTGTGTCGCACAGCGCCACGCTGGCTGCACGCCCCACCCTGTTGTTACGAGCTTTAACCTGCCTGAGCATACGTTTGAACTGCAGCCACTACGAGTTGAGCAAGTGAGCGATAGTTTAATATCACGATACAGGAGACCAACATTGTGTCGCACAGCGCCGCGCCGGCTGCACGCCCCACCCTGTTGTTACGAGCTTTAACCTGCCTGAGCATACGTTTGAACTGCAGCCACTACGAGTTGGGCAAGTGAGCGATAGTTTAATATCACGATACAGGAGACCAACATTGTGTCGCACAGCGCCACGCCGGCTGCACGCCCCACCCTGTTGTTACGAGCTTTAACCTGCCTGAGCATACGTTTGAACTGCAGCCACTACGAGTTGGGCAAGTGAGCGATAGTTTAATATCACGATACAGGAGACCAACATTGTGTCGCACAGCGCCGCGCCGGCTGCACGCCCCACCCTGTTGTTACGAGCTTTAACCTGCCTGAGCATACGTTTGAACTGCAGCCACTACGAGTTGGGCAAGTGAGCGATAGTTTAATATCACGATACAGGAGACCAACATTGTGTCGCACAGCGCCACGCCGGCTGCACGCCCCACCCTGTTGTTACGAGCTTTAACCTGCCTGAGCATACGTTTGAACTGCAGCCACTACGAGTTGGGCAAGTGAGCGATAGTTTAATATCACGATACAGGAGACCAACATTGTGTCGCACAGCGCCACGCCGGCTGCACGCCCCACCCTGTTGTTACGAGCTTTAACCTGCCTGAGCATACGTTTGAACTGCAGCCACTACGAGTTGGGCAAGTGAGCGATAGTTTAATATCACGATACAGGAGACCAACATTGTGTCGCACAGCGCCGCGCCGGCTGCACGCCCCACCCTGTTGTTACGAGCTTTAACCTGCCTGAGCATACGTTTGAACTGCAGCCACTACGAGTTGGGCAAGTGAGCGATAGTTTAATATCACGATACAGGAGACCAACATTGTGTCGCACAGCGCCACGCCGGCTGCACGCCCCACCCTGTTGTTACGAGCTTTAACCTGTCTGAGCATACGTTTGAACTGCAGCCACTACGAGTTGGGCAAGTGAGCGATAGTTTAATATCACGATACTGGAGACCAACATTGTGTCGCACAGCACAGCGCCGGCTGCACGCCCCACCCTGTTGTTACGAACTTTTATTTAATTTATGAATCTGCCATGTTTGCTGTAATCCTTGGAATAGTTAATGTAACGCTTATACCATGTCACGGTTGACTAATGCCCATTCAACTTTTGTTGCGCACAAGTTACAGAATATGGCGTAGCTTAAATTAAATAAAGTGTTACAGTAAAGTTTGAAAAAAATCTCTCAATACAACTCTTAGGCCAAAAACAAGCACTGGGCTTAATATTGCTTCATGTCTCTATCAGTTCAATAGAATTATTACAGACATTTTAATTGTAAATTATCATATGACGTGGCTCTCAATAAGTATTCACTAATATCTTTGCTTCATCGAAGAATGATATTGGATCAAATGGTTCAATATAATATCTGTTATAACCAGTTCGATTGTATTAATTTAACCAATGAAATTTGTTACCGACTACCACGTAAATTACAACGCCTTCGAGAAACCTACAAACATCCTGTATTTATGCCAAAACTTTGCCACACAAATGTTGGTGAACGTGCAACAAAATCCATAATGAAATGTTATTTCTCATATTTGAAACTGGATATTTTCAATTTATATACAAACCAATAAAAAAATTGCTCGTATCATTGTATCAGAAATTGTTAAGTCAAGTAACCTATATCTTTGTTGATAATAATTATATATTAATCACAAAAATAATTCAAAATTTATAAATAGTTGAGTTCATTCCAGGCCCCTTTTGATTTCAGTACCTATAAGTATACCTTAATTTTTATAACATTTGATAATAATTACTAAAATGAAAGTCAGAGCCAAATTATGTATATAAATATATAAAAGACATAAAAGCAAATCAAGGAATACGTAACTGCGTGCATCTTTACCGACACAGACAAGGTTCTCGAACTATAGGTTAATCATTATGCAAAACTCGAGGTAATCTTTATTTATTTATTTTATTTTTTTTTATTTCATAGGATAACAAACAGTATTTTATAATCTATGTATAAAGCAATATGAATAACTTTTAACCATTTACATGTTATCACAAATTACTATCTATAGCTTAATTTTTTCTTACATTATAAAAAAAAAATAATAATATATAAATACAAATAACAGAGAGAAAAAGTAACAGTTATGATGTTCGAAAACAACCAAATTATAAAAATAAAAACTAAAAATAATACTAATAATAACAGGAATCGCGCCAAAATAGATCCATAATAAAATCGGTTCAATGAATATTGTCGAACCAGAGTTTTGACAATGCTCGCTTGAAAGGGACCACACCAGAGGTAAATAAATCTAAATCAGGTAATTCCGCAAGTTTATTTGCGTTATTCGCTGATCTAGGAAAAAAGGATTCTTTTCTGTAATTGGTGGAGCTATGTGGTATAAAAAAGTATGAAGGATGTCGCACAGTTTTCGTTGGGACCCGCAAATTTATTTTGGAAAGAAGATGTGGGGAGTCAATTTTGGACTGTAAAATGTTTAGCAGAAAAGATATGTCAGCAATTTTACGTCTTTCTTTCAGTGGTAAGATGTGATGCCGTTTGCATCTCAGCTCATATCGTTCGTCGTATTGTTTACACTTGTATTCTAGATGTTTTAGAAACTTTCTTTGAACTGCTTCAAGACGGTTTATGTAAATTTCATACTGCGGATTCCAGATTTGCGAGCAATACTCGAGAATGCTTCGTACCAAACTGCAATATAGTATTTTTACAATTTTTAAACTACTAAATTGAGAACTCGACCTTATGACAAATCCCATTATTTTGTTTGCTTTTTTAGCGATATGGTCAATATGCTTTTCGTATGTTAGTTTGGTGTCAAGAAATACTCCTAGGTCTTTGATGTCATTGACGCGTTGCAAGTTTTGTTCTTTCAAATTGTAAGAATAAAGCAAAGGTTGAGGTTTACGAGAAAAAGTTATTATGTGACATTTTAGAACGTTTAGATCTAAATTATTTTGTGAACAGTATTTCTCAAATCTTTGCAGGTCTTCCTGCAAGAGAGAACAATCTTCTAAGGTGACAATTTCTTTATAAATTTTCATATCATCTGCATATAGGAGGAATTTTGAGTGAAGGAAACAAGACCTAACATCGTTTATAAATATGTTAAACAACAGCGGGCCAAGCAACGATCCCTGGGGAACTCCAGAAGGGACACCGCGCCAAGAAGAGCAATATCCATTTACCGCAACAGACTGAGATCGATTCTCTATGTATGAGCAAAACCACCTATATAAGTTGCCGTGGATGCCTGCAAGCCAAATCTTCTTCAACAGTATTTTGTGATCTATGCGATCGAATGCCTTGCTAAAGTCCGTGTAAATTGTGTCCACCTGCACACCGTTATCCATAGAAGATGTAACGAAATCTACCAAAGAAAGAATATTAGTTGTAGTTGATCTATTTTTTAAGAACCCATGCTGCTCAAGAATAAAAGAACTTGAAATAGTATTATAGACCTGGTTGTAAATAATTCTCTCAAGTATTTTTGCAAATATGCATAGCTTGGATATTGGTCTATAATTTTTAATTTCATTTTTATTACCATTTTTGTGTATTGGACTTATAAATGCAGACTTCCATACATTTGGTACAATGCCTTCTTTTAGTGAGCGTTGGAATAAGACGACGAGTGGTTTAGTTATAAATTTAGCACATCTTACTATGAAAATAGCTGGTATATTGTCAGGGCCGGCTCCTTTAGTTATATCGAGTGAATTGAGTAATTCAAAAACCATTCTTGCATCTACCTGTATGTCACCTATACTTTGTACTGTGTTTAAATTGCAAATGTTATTTACAGATTCGGTGTGACTTGTTTTTGACCTTGGAGTAAGAAACGTAGTGTTAAAATAGTTCGCAAAAAGGTTACACACTTTCTCACCAGAATCAGCCACCTCACCCTCGTATGATAGAGTTGAAGGAAGGTAGTTAGAACCCTTTCTGTTTGACTTAACAAATGACCAAAATAGTTTTGGATTCTCTGTAATGGAGTTTTCTGCATTCTGAATGTAAAGGCTGTAGCATTGTTTTTCCAATGTCTTAGCTCGTTTGCGAAGTAGACAAAAACTAACGTAATCTGAGGCATTTCCATAAGTGTGATATTTTGATAGATACTTACGTTTCTCTTTTAGTATCTTTTTTAGGCAAGAATTGTACCAAGGTGGAAAATTGGTGGCGGTAACGAATTTGGAAGGTACAAATTTATCTCTCACATTGTAAAGGCATTGATAAAGGTTATCAGCGGCATCGTCTAATGTACTCTCAGCTAAAACTTGACCTCAATTTGTCTTCTCTAAGTAGGAGTTTATTTTTGCGTAGTCACCGCGGTAGTACGAGTATCTTTTTCTAGGATTAGATTTAAGTGGCTTGACATTTATAAAGTTTAGGTTGACAATAAGAGATTTATGATGACTATCCTCAGGCACTAAGGGATCAGAACAGTTAGTTACGGCTAAATGTGCATTACATAAAACGAGATCAAGAATTTTACTATTAACGTTTTTCCATGAGTTGAATTGGCTCAAATTACACTCACAGAGAGTGTCGAAAAAGTATAATTGAGTTTGACCTGTAATGCCTGAAGGTTGAAGACCCATTTCACCGTTTAACCACTCAACATTGCCTAGATTAAAATCTCCCATGATTATAAAAACATCGTCGGGACAAGAATTAATTAAAATCGAAAGGTTGTCTGTAAAGTTTTGAAGCTGCGATGCAAAAGAATAACCATGTCTTTCATTACATAGGTAAAGAATACAGATATGTATCTTATTAGAGATATGACAGGCGTTTTTGTATGTGACCGTAACCCATATATCCTCTGCCGAAGAACTCCATTCGGGTCGATCAATTGCCGATAGTTCACGGCGCAGTGCCAATAGCACCCCTCCACCATATTTTTGTTGGGTATTCGACAAGTTTCGATCCCTACGCCAAACTAGGTATCGGTCGTCAAAGAGTTCACTATTGTTTATTCCGTCGAGAAGCCAAGTTTCAGTCAATGAAATGACGTCATAAGAGTTAGCAAGCAAATTACGTTTAAATTCCTGAGTTTTAGTACGCAGGCCTCGTGTATTCTGGTAGTACATACTAAACAGTGACATTGTAATGAGAGTTAAAATAAAAACTGGAGTGTAGAAATATATAAAAAAATAGAAACGACATAAAACCAGTACCCGCAATATAAAAGTTACATGACAAATTACTGAAGAAGCAAATTGTTTGGGCGATAAAAACCTGCTCTAGAAATTCACAACACTGATGGTTTCCTAAAAATAAATAAGTTCCAATAAGTGCAATGTAAACAAATTTCGAAATTATTAGAAAGTGAGATGGCAACAATGTTAATTGAAAATAAATACATAAAATATATGAATTAAATGAACAAAGCTGTATATTATATATATTGTTAATAAATTTACTAAAATAAGTGATCCAGGCACCAAAATAATATTTATCTACAGAAATTAAAATCATCCATTCCTGACATTTACATAACAACACCCTTATGAAGCAATTACTTTGTGTTGTAGTAATAAAAAACATTATAAAAAAGATTAAACTGCACCCCATTAAAAATGAGTGGAATGAAAATAATATGTACTTAAAATAATGACTCAAATCATACATTTTAAATGGACCCTTTGCCGCAATTTCTTTTATTAGATTCTTAAAGTAAAATATAGTATTAATTCTAAAATAAATTGTATGTACAATTGCTGATTTATTTAAATTATTAAAATCTTCGTTAAATATTGAATCAACTAACCAAATTAGTAAGCTGATTGCGCGCATATAAGTTAAATAAAATACTTTGCAAATAGGTCCCGCTAGAGGTAAGTAAAATAAAATTGAATTAGGTTTCAGATATTGCCATACAGTATTTAATCTCAATATACTTATAACTTTCAAATTTCGTTTCAGCCTTTTATAACAAAACCTATGTACTATAAAAAAATTCCCGTGTTCATTTATTAGAACTATTACATTTCTATTTACTATAAAGACTAACCAATTTAAGCAGTACGAAAAAACGACATTAAAACCATGTTGTTCTAACAAGTTTAAGAGAATTATTGCCAGATTCCATTTCAGTCTTCCAAAACAAAAATAAAAAATATTTCCGTATTTATGTACTAAAATTAACTAATTTAAACAGACCCAAAGAAAGACTGTAGAACTATGTTGGTCTATCGTGTTTAAAAGTAGTCGGTTGAATTGTCCAAACAAGCGCAAAATAAAAAAGCAAACATATGCGTAAGCGCACGAAAGTCGAAAATATGTTAGCAAACTTACGTACGAATATCGGATGATGCGCACTCCGCGGGTAGGTCGATAATGCGAACAAAAGCCGAACAACTTTGGGGCGATTCCTGTCCTAAACAAGTCTTTAACGTAAAATTTAATTGAAGTGTTAGTTCTATTTTCTACAAAATTTTCAACAGATCTTTCTCTTCCTTTATAGTGAATATGTGTGAGGTATCTGATTTTCTGGCCATAATTTTGCAATGTTTGACCCAAATGTGTTGAAAGTTTTTTTCCTTCGCCAAAGATCTCGCTTTGTTAAGAAGTATTTTATTAGATGGCGTGAGATGGTCATTGATGTAAAAGTTCTTTGAATCTGCAAACCCGATGTTGGCCAACTGCAATTTTTTGCTCTTCCGTGCCAGTGCGATGAACTCTTCTTTGTTATAGCGGCTTTTGAATCCTACCAGAATGGGTTTTTCAGAATTAGGAACCCGAGTCGGTATTCGAGCAATATAATTGATGTCTTCTTTCCTATATGTGAAGTTGCACAAAGTACTTATGTTATTGATGATTTCATACAGATTTTCATCTTTTTTCTGAGGAATACCTCGAATTTCAACGTTGTTAATTCTGGCCATTTGATCTCGATCCTGTAGTTCCTTGTTGAGTAATAGTATTTCATTTCTAAGTATAGGTATTTCAACTAAAGCTTTTTCTGACTTTAGAACTTTGTTTTCAAGGGCTTTCACTTTTTCTGTAACACCAGTGATGATTTCATGTGCCATTTCTATAGACTCCTTGAGGCTGCTGAGTTCATCCTTGATGAGTTTGATGTTTTCCACCACAGAAGCCAAGGGTCTCAATTGGAGCACTATCTTATTCAGCTGTTCCTGCATGTTGTCCAGTTGATTGGGTAGTGGGGACACCGGGGATGGTGACGGACTCGCTTTACACTTAGGGCAGCGCCATACATTCTTTCGATCTCCCAGCTTCCGATAACCAACTTCCGTGATACCAGAGCATGCGAAGTCATAATTTCGTTTGCACGTGCTGCAGATCGCGCCTTCGGTGTAATCATTACCACAACTTGAGCAGTTATTCATTTTAATCGGAATAGTAAATAAATAAATAATAACAGGTACAGAACAGGAATAACCCGAAATACAGAAAGAAAGAAACAAGCGTCTATTCTGATGCTTCTAAAAAATGTCGAAATCATAACATATTAAATAATATCACTAAAAATATATTTATGTCAGCTTTAGCAGAACACCCTCAAACGGCACCCGTTCACGAGTTAACGGTGCGAGTGTTCGTCGTTTGGATACTTGGGGGGAGGGAGACTTGCCGAGCTAACAGATGCAGAAAAGAATAATTTTGTTTAGACATAAAGAGACTCTGTAAATTTATTTTGAAAAAAAATATACCCGTGAAGTTTCTTGCCAGTTCTTCTTCACGAAGGTTTTTTTCGAACTGGTGGTAGAATCATGTTTTATTTGACGTCAATAAGAACAAGTAATTGTCAATGTTGAGAAATAAATATTTGAATTTGAATTTGAATTTGAATTTGAATTTATAGAAAAATATTTTAATTTTGTGCTTTTTATTTACTTGGGTTTTTGTGCGAAATTATTTTCTTCGATCGGCAACCCTCAATAAAAAGAAAGAAAAGTTTTTGTGCGACAAGTGAATCCCATATGTCTGAGTATACATTCCTGAGTGACTAACTAATGAGATAGCAAACTAACACAATAAATATTTAATTAATAGTTAATTGTTTATTTTTCCTTTTTTCCCTATTAAATGAAGTAACAAGTATTTTTAATATTTTATTTTTTTATAACTATATAGTTATTATAAGTTTACTTTAATGATGGCTATTTTAACACTAAAAATAAAAAATAAACTAATTAGTATTTAGCTCATGTGATTATAAAATATAGTATAAACCTTATTGATTATTATAATAATAATAATTATACCTGTATATTTTACTGAAACATAAGTGGCCGACGACACGAACATTTTGAACTCATCCCTTTACATAAATCAATAATATACATGTATTTCGTCAAGACTAGACATTACGTTCGTTTTTTAACTTAAAGCTTAACTCGTATCAAACACAGCACTTTCATACAAGGATAAAATACAGCGTAATTATTTGTAGTTTTATTTGTTATTTGTATGTCGTATTACTGTTGAACTCGCTATTTAGTACTTTCAAGCCACACTCTGTCATCTACTCGAGATGTCTTACATAGTTGATGCCTCCATTGTATCCAATGTATCTGTATGTACTGTGTAATTTATTTAGTGTCCCAAATAAAATAAAATAAAATAGAAAGAGAGGGAGGGACATTTTGACTAACTAACCGGCTCGCTCAGATCTGCGCAAGTGTCCCTCAGGCGGAAATCTGTACCGCGTACTTGGACGTTTCTCAGACTTGTGTCAGCTGAATGGTCAATTAAAAAGCAACTGTGTTTCATACTGCATATTTCGAACACACCCAATCTTGTCGAAGTGGGAGCCATTATTATTTACTGAATTTTCATCATTATGAAATAGAAAACAAAGTCGCTTTTTATTTGTTTTTTAAGATTTTAGACCATGGGCCCGACAACCAGCAACACAGTGCGTCAAAGCTCCCGACCAACAGAGCCACACAAATGAAAACATCTTATTGGGCATTTATTCTAGCGCAGTCGCAGGCGGTATTATACACCCTATTAATATTATACCTAGATATAATATTTCAGTGGTCGCAGGGTTTCCTTTTTTGAGTCTCTTTGACCGCCATAATGACCACTTTGACGTGATTGTGTTCCGGTGAGTGCAATTACGTGAACAAAGGCGATCCGAACTGAACGCGGCAGGAGGACGCTGGTTGTCTGCGGACGCCCCAGCGCTAATTTCTAACATAACAAAAATCTATAAATATTCTATACACAGTGAAGGAACTTGTCCGGACTTATAACAGTAACATTTTTATTAGACAATAACAAAGCAAATTGTGTTCGTTTTTTATTTTATTGCTTTTCTAAATATATTATTAATATACAAAATAAAATACGCTACGTAAAATTAAAATACGGTTTGTGGGTTTGTTCTTTAATATGTTTGTTATTCAATAATAATAATAACAAATAATAAATCCCCAGACAATCAAACAAACTGTATGGCTGGAACTGTATGACCATACAGCGAAATGAAATATTTATTTCTCAACATTGACAATTCTTGTTCCTATTGACGTCAAATAAAACATGACTCTAACGCCAGTTCGGAAAAACCTTCGTGAAGAAGAACTGGCAAGAAACTTTACGGGTATATTTTTTCAAAATAAATTTACAGTCTCTTTATGTCCATACAAAATTATTCTTATCTGCATCTGATAGCTCGGCAAGTCTCCCTTCACCCAAGTATCCAAACGACGAACACCCTCAAATAAACGCAGAATAAACATACATAAATAAATATATAAACAACCAAAGAACCATGACCAGAGAACAAATATTTATGTTCATCACACAAATGAATGCCCCGGCCAGGACTCGAACCTGGGACCACCGGCGTAAGAGGCAGGACTACTCACGACTACGCCACTCGGTCGTCAATACCTTTGCACACAGATGCCACACTTTATAACACAGGCTAAATATTACTCGGTAAACCTTAACGCGCACTGGAATTGAATACTAATTTCTAAAAATGTATCCCTAATATTCAAGTCTTACAGAACAACCAAATAAAACCTCAACAGAAAATTGGTTATAAACGTTAAAACCAGTTTCCCGGTACGCTGGAGCGCGGTCCCTGGACCACGCCGAACTTCAGGCTCACCGAGTCCAACAGCGCCTCCTGCTGACTTTGACAAGTACTTCGCCAGGCAATCCTAACTAGAACATCTCTGTTTCGTATCGCTGTTGTGTTCTTGACCAATTAAAGTTATTGTTACATTTAATACGAATTTGAAAACTGAGTTGTTAGTTCTTTTATTCAAAAAGTGAATGGGATGAGTGAAGATTCGCGTTCGGTCAGTTTAGATTGAGCCAAAACCTAGTACAGCACAGTTTGTAGTATAGGTAACTTAAGGCATAATCAAATAAATACCTGTCCAGTATTTTAATTGTTTAAGGTTGACTCGGTACCTTGTATTACTTCTTAGGTAAAAACAGGTGTTATGGTTTAATTTGTAGTAAAAGGACTCGTTAAATGAGTGATTGATTGTTATCCTGATTGTTTCAGGTAAATTAGATACATTGAATTGTTTTTATATAGCAGTAGGTGTTTGAACAGGTGTTATGAATTATTGTTAACAGTTATCGGATTATAAAAAGGCACAAAGAAGTTGCAAATTTGACGTCATATTGTCCGTGATCCACTTTTCGTATTGAGTTTTGTTGACGGCAAGAGTCAGTCTGAGTTGAAACTTCATCGAGTGCACGTCAAATAAAATAGTTGTTTTATTCAGTTATAAACCAAAACTATGAATTCTCTTTATATTAATACATTTACGTACACAGCTTCTTAGCCGAAAGTAGTACATTATCTTCCATATTATATATCGTGAAACTGAAGAAACAACAAGGGGCGCAATACGAACAACTATTTAAAGAATAGCCAAAATCGCCGATCAAGGAGGTGACGCTGCTGCCAGCATTATGGGCACGTTTTCTCCGGGGACGGTCAGAGTGGGGTTATTTGATTAAAATATGCCTTATTTTCTAGTTAGTTTTTTTTTTCCTTTTAGTTAGTAAGTAAACATTGTTAGTAAACAGTTTTCACATTTTCAACTTTATCTAGTTATTACCTTTTAGTTTGTGTCGTTTTCATTAAAAAAATGGATATTATTCTAAACCCTATCTATGTTAACTTCTTTGTGTGTGTGAGCAAATAAATCTATTAAATTTTTTTTAGACTTCTTATTCAAACTGCATGATCTATTTAATACGATTTAGAGTCCAGCCTTGGTTTCTTCGGGAGCGACGCTCAGCTTCACGAATAGAACGTCTACGCCAAATTTGACAACTGACTTAACAGTGATCTTATATAAATACGATGAACGTGAACCTACTGGACTGTTTTTCAAAATTCTTTCGCTATTAGTAAGCTACATTATCGAGGAGCCACACGGGCTATCATCCCGCCACTCGCGCGGGTCGGGAGGAACGCGTGTGAAGCCGCGCCGGGTCCTGCCGACAGCGTTGAAAGGTTGTTTCCGCCTCCCACTCTATCTACTAATGTAATATCAGTAAAAGCCAAAGTACAATATGTTTTTCATACAGCGCTGTTGTTGTAACCCACTAATACAATATATATTTTATCACAAGTATTCGAAAAGAGCTAGTTTATTCTTCGCAAACAGGGACTAAAGTAGCTCTTTAATCCCTTGAGACAAAAAGTGATTTGAAATTGGAATGTGGATATTGTGAGTAAAAGTTCAATCACCGAAGAGATCAATCACGAAAATTGTATCAACAAGTTACAGGCTGTATGATAAAATCAAACGCGCGAGAGACCACAAAAAAGAAATTTTAAAAATAATTACAAACGCGCGAATTGCATTCCGCCTTCGTTCATAATTGTTTAAGTTCATAGTTCATTTTACTTTGTTTTATAAAAATTAGTGTCTTCCTCAAGAAGTGATAAACATGCTAATCTTATAATGAATTATATACTTATATTTGCACTAACTGCGTTCGTGATTTAAAATAGCTTTAATTTTGCACCCCGTGTCATGCAAAATCTACTATAGATCTTAACTAACTTTAGGTAGAGTGGAATAGTCGACGTCGATTGATAGTTTCTGACCGATCGATCGATGCCATCGATTGATAGTAGAATGAAACAGTCCACGTCGGTCGATAGTTTCTACTAGACCAAGAGGTATCAATCGATGTCGATCGATTAGTGTACCCGTCGATCAGTCAACGCTACAACACCAATCGGTCGATGGTATCAATCGGTGATCGATCGATT
Source organism: Marasmarcha lunaedactyla (assembly GCA_923062675.1). Classification (NCBI taxonomy): domain Eukaryota; kingdom Metazoa; phylum Arthropoda; class Insecta; order Lepidoptera; family Pterophoridae; genus Marasmarcha; species Marasmarcha lunaedactyla. The sequence continues at coordinate 969,791 of OV281358.1, forward strand.
GGCTACCACCTAATCGATCGTAATCGATCGATCATCGGTGCGTGATCGATCGATCGTTGGTGCGGTAACACCCTAAGGGCCTGCGCAGACGACGGACTTTTCTGCGCGGCGCGGAGAAAAAGTACGCTCCGCGAATAAGAAGTCCGCCGCGAATTCAACGCACGCGGTGTGCGATCATTTGTTGCCCGGAAATGTAGAAATAAATTCGGACTAAAGTCCGCCATGTGCGTTGCTTCGCCTAGTCACACGAGTTCTATTTTTTCGGGGTCTTCCCCGTACTTTTGTGCGGTCCGCTCTCTGCATGTCCTCGGTTTTTCGGGGGACATTTTATACGTGGTACTTTTAAGCCCTCGTTTGCGTTACTCGATACAGTTGTAAGGGATCTATTTTAGCGGACAAAAAAGTCCGCGGACGAAAGTCCGTCGTCTGCGCAGGCCATAACAGTGCACTCAGCTTAGTTTCAGTTACACTTCACTAGGATCTTGAAATCATTGAGACATTGTTGTGGATCCCAGCACATTACATTAACATGAGGGACATTTATTCTCCGTGAAAATGGCAGTTTTCGTATATTTATTTCAATACGGCGCCATCAGTTCTTACGTTGATACCGTGCACATTCGGACCTGTGAGATTTTATATAAAACAAAGTTGGATAATTAATATTACGCCCAGGAACAGGGTTGTAAATCAAGACTCGATTACATATTGAGTGACAATTTATTTGTTGAAAGAATGAGCTTATTTATGTACTATAATAAACGTGTGACCTACGGTAATATTTAATCATATCATGATCTTACTTTTATCTCGCATGTTTACTGAATAGATGAACTCATTCTCTGTTGTAGGTCACGTCTGGGGACGCCACAATTAACAAAATGCTTCTTTTCTAATGCAAAAAATAATTATAATTTTAAGTTAATTTTTATTTTGTACTTTGCAAAGTAATTGATTCGGTCTCCAAAGACTCGCATGACAATGAGCCTGGTTGTTGTCAGTTTGTTGGCTTACGAGTGCTCTCCTTGCCATGAAGTGGTTACTTAAGACGGGTGCCGTTTGAGGGTGTTCGTCGTTTGGATACTTGGGAGAGAGACTTGCCGAGCTAACATATGCAGATAACAATAATTTTGTACAGACATAAAGAGACTGTAAATTGATTTTGAAAAAATATACCCGTGAAGTTATTTGCCAGTTCTTCTTCACGAAGGTTTCTCCGAACTGGTGGTAGAGTCATGTTTTATTTGACGTCAATAAGAACAAGTAATTGTTAATGTTGAGAAATAAATGTTTGAATTTGAATTTGCCGATCCTAGAGGCGATTTTACTTAGCAATAATCTCGTCAAGCAAAAAGCCCAGGCGCTTAAGTAACCATTAGACCTTTCTGAGCAGTCTTTAAATAAGTAATATAATAAAATAAGTCATAAAACAAAACCACTCTTGTTTTACTAAGTACTGCGAGGTGGTTGTAAACATACAACCATTTTTGCTTTTGTATATATACTTATGAAGAATAAGATTATTTTCGTCTTTGAATACATTTTATGATCCGAACAAAGACCGTGGATTTTCGTCGAAAATTTCGTGTTTTACTACTCAAAAAAATCTTTGTAATAATACTTATAAAGCATTTTTTTTAAATTTGAAATTAAGGTAAGTAAACTTTAGCGAATGAGGGCTTTTCGTTTCCTTTTTTTTTAAAGATATTTCATTCGAAACTAGATGGCGTTGAACAAAACTCAAGAGTCAGTGTCAATTTCTTTGTTTGTTGACTGATCGTATGTTTATATTATGATATATATATATATTTATACTAGTTACATATTTATTATATATTTATTTTCAGTCACAAACAAACATCGTATAAAAGATTAATAATATAGTGGTCCTTGAGGTAGATTAGGTTATTTTATTTTATTCGTTTTTTTTCTTTACGTAAAGTTTACTGAAATTGAGACCTATGGCTCCGTCACCTTGCACCCGTGCACATAGCAAGAACCAGTGACGAATGATTCATATTCAAAAGAAGCCCTTTCCGGCGCTTATTTTTTTTTTATTTATCACTCACTCAGTCATTGCTGTCATACTTTTTTTGACTCTTCAGTGATCAGCGCCATCTAATGTTGAAAAAAGAACATTTTTTTTATTTTTAGCCGTAGAATGAAAACCCCTCGTTGAAAGAGAAAACCGTGTCCTATAATTTAAGCAGGTTCACCTTTGTTTCGTTCGGTGTGACAGACACTCTACTGTTTACAACAACGTGTCCCGGTCGCAGGGAAGGAGCAGCCCGTGCACCGTCAGCCGAGGTCTGCGCGCGGCGACGCGGCGTTATCCATATTCTCAATATAAATAGTAAATAATACGACTAATGATGTCCATGGGAGTGCTTGTCACTCGCCATCCGGTGGGTGGATCACCGGCTATGAAAATAGTCAAAGAGATGACCTACTAATGGTCAGTATATCAAATTAAAGGGCAATAAATATAGATTATCATACATTCATTAGTTTCAACATATAGTCCTTCCTACCATTGTAAGATATTTTAAAAAAAAATATCTTTTCCCCGATTTTTTTATGATTCGCTCTAGGTAATTCATGTGAAAAAAAGGATTGACAGATTGTTGATTCGACAGTCAAAACTAATCCGTCAATAACGTCCGACATCGTTTTTTCGTTTAATTATGTATAAATTTTACATAGTTTTGTAACTTTTTTTGACACTGACATTGATACATTCAAAAGAAAGCAAAATGGTAACTTATGATTGATTATTCGAAAATTGTTAGTTATTTTTTTACAAGATTTTTAGATTATAAATTAGGGACATTTACTCGTTTAAAAAAGTAAAGTAATTTAACATTCTATGATTAAAAGCTTATATTGATAAACACTGAAAATACGATGTACTACGATGCACTGCTTATAAATGTATTCGTTGTCTATAATCGATAAACTTAATTTACCTCGAGTTTAGTTCTCCATACAGCCCACTCGAGATATCGAAAAAGAGTACCTAACTCGTAATAGTTTTAGGCAGCATGTAATTTCACCAGCTTTTACAGTCACTGGAAAACAGTTTGTTAATTAAAATCAAGATGGCGGCTAACACAGCGTTCGAATTTAGTCGCGATTTCGAAATAACATTCCCAGTGAGCTAAAATCTGGTAAAATAAAATTTTGGCTTAAAATGGTTTCGGGGTTAAATGTTAACCCGGCTGGGCTAATAACTGAGCTTCGGCGTACAGAATTATATATTATAATAATTCAAATTAAGGTTTTAACAAAAAACAACACAAAGTCCACAAGTAAAATAGGAAGGACAAAGTCAATAAGGAAGGTAAAATCAATTTATATTCGGTAGACGGAAACCGGGCGTTACAATAACACATACATATAAAAGTTTAATTTACCTATCAAAGTGCCATGTTTCATCTTAATCAATAAGGTGGTTTTATGTTATTCTAAATCACTTATTATGTTACACACCTTACACACAACATATTTATAAACAAATGAAAATGCACATTTCTTGCGGTCTGAAGAGTTAATGACCTCTATCTGCATATCGCTGTAGTGAAGTGGTTCGATCGAAGTTCTATCCGACGTCGGTATTCACGTGTTGCTCGGAAGCGCTTCGACAGGACTTCAACTCAATAGGGACCAAACCGGACGAGTGTTGAACCGACGACGCAAGGAGTTGCCAGTTAAAGTTATCACTGAACTACCAACACATTAAAACATTTCCTAAATTCTTTACATCGCAAGCCTTGTAATGACTCGTCTCGGCATGAAAGCGGTTTACAATACAAGAATACCAACATACTACGATTAAGTGGCACAGATCTAATACATTTATTTTTATACTACAAATAAGTTCCTATTTTGCTAAGTACTGCAACGTTTGCTTGTGCCGTATTTAATAAAAGAGGTTATTGCACAAACAAACTTGCCGACATTTATGACTGGCAACTTATAAGTCTATCATTATTTGATTTTATTTGTAAAATGTAAAAATATATAGAATATGGAAGATGGTTCCAGGGCATCCCTTGACGGGATTCCTTTACGGAATTCTATTGCGGGCTTCGTCCCCAAAATAGTCTAAGAATTATTAATTATATTGTTATAAAATAGATTCCCCATAAATAAAAAGTAATTTAAAGTTATAAGTGTTTTTCCTTTGTTGATTAGGAAGACCTCCCTAGGTTAGATTAGGTCCATCCCGGGTCCCGACCCCCCAGATGGTGGAGGCGCCGGGTACAGTTGTAGTGTTTTGCTTTTTTTTTCAGATTATTTCAGCTATATACGCCACTGAGTATGGCGGAAAGAAAATTTTAGAAGGCAAGAGCCATCTGAATACCAAGAGTAAAGGAAAGACTCTAGAAGGTGATTCATCCAACGGGCGAGGAAGGAATTTCCCAAACTTCAACCGGCGTCAGTGGGACAGCTTGGGACATTGTTGATGCCGATTGATCAAGACAATGTTGTAAGGAGATGAATAAGAAGGTAATTACAGATGTGTATCATTTGCTTATCATCGAAGGTATGATAGCGCAGCTGAATGGGGCGAAATTCTGCGCTGATTTGGATTTAAACTGTGCCTATTGGTAATTATCGATAGCGGAGAAGGATAGACACGAAACAGCATTCATCACACCGTCTGGATTATACGAGTTTAACGTATTACCATTTGGATTTAAATCGTGTAGGACAATTGGTTTCGTTATATTGTCCAGAAAGAATATCGGGTGGAAGTCGAAAACTTGGTTTATTTCGAGTATTACGATATATAGGATGTGACAATTATCTTGTAAAAAAATACAAAATAACCAAGAATTAATTGTACATGTGAATAGATTGAAACCATATAATATTCGATAAAATAAAACTAATGATAAAACTATGTCTATATTTATATATATAAAACAAAGTTTTTGTATATACATTTATTTCTTGAAATATTATAATAATATTATAATTTCTTCATTCTTAGAATTAATAGAGTAAAAGTACACATTTAGGTGTACAAATATGTATATCGTTCATTTGTAGATATGCAACGGTTAGAATTTCGTTGGGGTTTTAGAATAATATAAGAAACTAATATTTTTTTTCTCAAATTCTATGTACACTTCACAACGCAATGTTCCGAGATGATATATTCTGCAAAGCCGATCCAAACAGCATCACCAAAAAGGAGATGCAATGGATGGACAATGCAGATAAAAGAAAAATAAGGAAAAGGTTTTTATATATTGAGATAAGAGGATCTCTCTATATACATATATATATTTTTTATTTAATGATTTAAAAAACTAATTTTAGTTACCCGGAGAGAAACCTCTAAGGGGCGGCAGGTACACGCGGCACGTATTTACCGCGTTACATTTTATTTACGAATCATAAATATACGTGTGGTGCCAATGCTCTAAAGAAGTCAATTTTCAAAGACTAAAATAACACTATTGATAATGTGCACGTTTAATTTGAGCCACGCCTAATAATCTCCATAAGAGAGAAGGTGATAGCCGATTTAGCTATGCGGCCAAAGTTTACGAGTATATATAATATTGTGATATTGCTGTCTGTGGGTCAACACGCGGATGTAGAATAGGATCCTCAGTGGGTTTAAATAGTAAAAGGGTTGTGATGGAATAGGTAATGTATTTTAAATGTTATTGGTATAGAATTTTGTCAGATGTATTTCGGTGCATTTTGAAAAAGTTCTCTGCATTGCGTTGTGAAATATAAATTCGTTAATTTATAGGTATCATTCTGGGTTAAGTAAAATACTTTGGATCCAATTTTATGATCTATTCATAGGAACATTTGTCCGGTAATAGTTAGGCAGGTAAAATCTTAATATTTAGGTAGGTAATATTTAAACTTTCGAAATATTGAAACTTTTAATCATTCAGAAAAGTTTAAAGTTAATATGACAGTTCATGTCAAACGTGTTTGTTTTGCCAACTGAATGATAATGTTTGATAATATAATTTGATTAATTTAGTATTAATTTTAATATAAATAGGATTAATTAAATTTACTTTTATTGGGATATTAATGTATTTATTACTTATCAATTAATTATAATTATAATTTGATTGTTTTCAATGGGTTATTTTAACAATTGTTGATTAATTTAATAATAAATATTGGTTATTTGAATTTGCGTATGATTGTGTAACGTAAATGATTAATATGGGGTTGTTGATTATTCATTAATTGTATGAGAAATTAGAATAACTTACACTGTTTTATTTAGATATTAATTAACCAGCCGGGATCTTGGCTGATTTTCATCAGGTTTTGTGGCTAAGGCTCTATTGATGGAGAATAAATACAATAAGATCATTTTTGGTGTAATAAGATGTTGTCATTTAAACATGATCAAGTATATATATTCCAATCGGTAGGGGGCTCATCTGAGAGTAATCCCGATTAATGTATATGGTCCTGATTTAAGTAGGGTCGTTATTTAAGAATGAAATGAATATAGGAATTTATTTAATCAGCTTCACTGATTAAATAAATTAAACAAGAGGGGCGATTGCAACGTTTGCTTGTGCCGTATTTAATAAAAGAGGTTATTGCTCAAACAAACTTGCCGACATTTATGACTGGCAACTTATAAGTCTATCATTATTTGATTTTATTTGTAAAATGTAAAAATATATAGAATATGGAAGATGGTTCCAGGGCATCCCTTGACGGGATTCCTTTACGGAATTCTATTGTTATAAAATAGATTCCCCATAAATAAAAAGTAATTTAAAGTTATAAGTGTTTTTCCTTTGTTGATTAGGAAGACCTCCCTAGGTTAGATTAGGTCCATCCAGGGTCCCGACCCCCCAGAGTACCTACTTAAGTCTTATTAATAATTTCTATTAAATCCTTATTTAAACGAAATTGTTTTACCGAAAAGTAAGATTTGTAAATATTTTTATTTAGAGATATTTTAGATTTGATTGAGTTGGTCATTGTTTTTGCAATAACTTAACTTGTTTGCATTGCACAATAATTGTTTGCATGTACCTACCTTGTCAATGAAAGTACTGTAGGTAGGCGATAACGGAGGGTATGCTTTCTTAAGTATCACAATATTGATAAATATTGGTTGTTTGTCGATAATTTATTGAAAAAGAAAAGAAAATACTGAAGTTTTTTTTATTCACATAAAAAGAAACAGTACCTACAGTATTAATTTTAGAACATTGTAATGATTTAGGCCCTAGCCCCCCCCCCCCCAGGGTAGCCCGTGTCGTGGCTAGCTAGTTCTCTATCTTTTTAGCAATTTATATACTTTAAAATAAACTACAAATGGCCATGAAACATATTAACTCATATATGCGTGTGTGTGCGTGCGCGCGCATGTGTTGTTCGTAAACTTGTGATGTGTGTATATGTTGTGTTTTAGCATTTTATTTTCACTAGTTCACCACCGTTAAAATGTCCTTACAGAATATTTTTTAAACAATGTATTACCTTCAGTAAGGAAATCAAAATAATAAATTATACCTAAGTAATCCTTACCTAGGTTCAACTAAGTAAATTGAACGCGCGCGGCCGTGTATGTGGCTGTGCCTGTACGAAGGTCAAACTGAAAGTTCTTAGAACTGGCCACTTGTAAACAATATAATAAAAAAATAATTTTGTTTAATAGTGGAACTCTTTGCCAATATCATTGAGTATGTATTTCATTCTTTTTGTCATCTGTTTTACGATTTGGCGGCAAATTGAAAATTGCCTGTGTCACGTCAGCATAAAAACGCGAGAAAATTTTGGTGCAATGATTTTTTATGACTTTCGATGTCATTGAAATCAACAAGAAAGTTATACGTTACCACGATTAGCATTTCACGATAAAGCCCCACCTCGTGCCACTGTTTACAACCGGTTTTCCTTCCGAGGAGTTGCCAACAGAAATGAAGAGAGGTCGAAGCGTGGGAAAAAAGATGGTGGCGTATTTCTTCGGAAGGGCAGGTCATTTCGCGACAATTGTTTTAGAGGATCGAGAAACAGTTTCTGCGGAGTGGTACACTAACAATTGTTTGCCACTTGTCTTGGAAAAAGCTCGGGAGAAACGACCTAGCAGTAGGATACTCCTTCACCACGACAACGCCTTGTCGTACACCGCCAGGCTAACGATCGACTATTTGGTGACGTGAAACGTGGAGTTACCAGGTCACCCGCCGCTCCGTATAGCCCCGACCTTGCGATTTTTATTTATTCCCGAAAATAAAAGAAAAACTTCGAGGAAAACGTTTTATGGACGCTGCGGAAATTGTGGCTGCGTTTCAAAAATGCTAGCTACTTTAATCAGTTTTTGATTTTCTAAGAATTTTTGTTTTAAGAACAGTTTGACCCTCGTAAATGTATATGCAACTGAACTATGTGTGGCAGCAGCCATCTTGTCAAACCATGTTCTCGTCGTTTTCGTGTGCGTGTTCGTTTGTACAGCATATTTTCGAACGCAGACATAGTTCCTGTACGTATACAAGCTTAGGTCCGCGCACAAAGGACGTCACCATCTAGACCGTACAATCAACCGCGCTGCCTTTTTCACAAATAGCATCAACTTGGTCGCGGCATCCCACGTATAATACTGTTGCTTTTTCTACTTGTGAATTTGGCACCGACTCAAAATTGGTTAAATTTACGAAACTCACAGCTACCGTAGACTTCAATAAGACCCGAGGCAAAAAGCTCGTATAACCTATGTAGCATATTTTTAGAAACCTAAACAGAATATTTCGCTCGTTGATCTACATTACACCTTGAATCCTTGCTTCATGACGGCTGAGCGGCGCAGCGGCGCCGGGGGCAGCAGCACTGCCTCACACGCCAGTGTTTTAGCTGTTTTTAATAAGATTCATGTCACACATCTATCTAAGGTCAGAGTTCACAGCATTAGCTAAACAAAATATACTTGGGCCCTCGCCCTACAAACTTAATTCTTTAGAGATATTTGAATCGGATACACAGTGAAACCAAATGATACATTAAATTTTATTTCATAGTGAAGACCCGGCTAAATGTTATTGTAATTGTTTACAATTGAAAAATCTTCATTTATTTAATATAGGTAAACGTTTAAGTAAAACACTAGTTTAAACATAGTTTGAGAATCACACGAGTCCGCAGTCATGACCGTAGGTTAATTGTATACAGCTTTCCCATTACCTAACTTCACAATTAAAAAAATCAAGCATTATTTGTACAGACAAATTTAATACCTCCGACGAGCTTGAAACGTACATTCCCTTTGACTGGGCTGTACCCATTTTCATCAAGGAACTAAGAACAAGCTTCGGGGGCTCACTTCAACTATCAAATCAAAAGAAAATGCTGAAAAGAAAAATCGGCCCATTTGTTGTGAAGACTTTTAACCAAGATACACGCGTTAAACTCATGCCTCTCTTTGAATCACGTCTGGGGTTGAACGTGGCTAAGAATGCGTTAGGAGTCGGCTAAGGGTTAACAAATTATCTCTTCTGCTATAACAAACAATCTCATTTTTTTACGAGAATACACATTGAGAAAACCAATGTTAAATTGCCATTACAAAACTACATTAAAACACAAAAAAATGTTTACCCATACCTGACACATCAGTAAATACGGAATATCAGCCACCAAAAGTTCTCTTAACCCGAAAATCATCTTGCCTTCACTAAATCCTTTGGGTACTAAGTCTAACGCCTGCGGCCACTATGTACGCTCGAGAGCAACGACGGATCAACACTGCCAGGTAAAAAACAGTTTTAATGCTCTGTCATAAGACCTGTTCGAAGGTCGCCCGATAGGTACAAGGTGAGATGGGTCTAAAGTCCACCGTGAGCGCCTTTGTTTGGTAACATTTGGATATTTGTTAACTGATAACATAAAAGTTAGTTTATGATACATATTTCATCCAGGTATTAACACCGGATCGATAGCTTAGCGGGTACAACCGAACAGGACTTCTAGTGGACCTTTATAAACATCAAAACGGAAGTGTAAAACGGGCTCGAGTCCCCCTTAGGGAATAGCGGATAAGGGAGTTGCTCTTCATACGATTGTCCACCTGCGAAATGTGGTTTCATGCGCGCGAAACCGCTTTCGACCTTGAACTAATTAGAATACATACTAATTCATAGTCTTATCCATGTCTCGACAGTCTGTCTGTGTGTACGTCACTAAGTGATAACCAGACAAACCAACAATGCAGAATGGGCCTCGTTTATTGATTGTAATCGTTTATCTACTAAAGTAGCTATCCATAATTAATACATATGTAAAAAAAAAGGAAAGTGGGTCTGTTTGTTTGTTACCCTTTTACGAATTGACTAGTCAGTCGATCTTCTTGATCTTGACGATACAGGGTGAATCTTTATAATGTGCACATATTAAAATGGGGGAAACTAGACCGAATTTTATCGACATAAAAGAATAAAAAAAATTAATCGTTTTTAAAATTAAAATTATTCGGGGAATTTGAAGCTATGTAAATAAATTGCTATAACTTTTGAACTAAATAGCCTAACGTGTTCAAATAAAAACTAAAATGTCAGGAAAGCAATGGCAATACTGATTTATAAACAAAAAGTACCCATAAAATTTATCTTCACATGAAAAATAAACATTTTTTTTTTTTTTAAATAATTTTTTTTGAAGGCAACTTTAACAAGAAAACAAACTTAAAACAGAGACTGCGCGTAAAAATTCGGAGAGACTGACTGCGTCATAAAACAAGCGTCAAAGGGATGTGACAATGCCGCACAACTCGTTATCGGAGTATCGCAAATGTCAGTGTGGCGCATTTTGAACAAACAAGGTTTACATTCGTACCATTATCAACGGGTGCAACACTTGCATGCAGAAATAGACGGGCTATCAAGATGCGTCATGTCCGCTTTGTTCCTTAGGACTAACTGAGGTTCCGGAGGTTTGTAAAAAAAATTTGTGGATGGACGGATCACAATAAACGAGGCAGAGCATCGTAAACTCCCGTAATTTACACGCGTGGTGCCCAAAAGGACATAACCCGAAACTGAAGAAACCATCTACTTTCCAAGTACAGTTCTCCAGTAATGTATGGGCGGCTCTAATTGATGACATCTTGGTTGGCCCGATCATACTGCCTAGAACCTTAAATGGTGAAACATTTTTACAACTTTTAAGAGACGAGCGTGCAATTGGAGAACGTGCCATTGGCTACGCGCCGAATGATGTATGTCCAAATGGATGCATGCCCTGCCCATTACGCCAGACCGGTGAGAGAATTTTTGAATGAAAAGTATCCCAACCGCTGGATTGGCCGCCAAGGCCCTGTAGCATGGCCGGCGCATTCACCAGATATGACGCCACTAGATTATTTTTTATGGGGAGCGACGAAACAACGCGTTTACAGTTTCCCCATCAATACTGAGGCTGATCTACCGGACAGAGTAAATAATTGTGCCGCTGAAATTAGGCGAGACCCCGAAATGGTGAGAAGGGCCACTCAGAACATTTTATTACGTGCGACGTTGTGTTTGCAACAAAGGGGCGGCCATTTCGAAAACTTATTATATTAATGTTTACTTTTGTATTTCTTTACAATGAATAAATGCTTTGATTTTTATAAAATGTTTTTTTTATAATCACAGTCGAACAATACATAAAAAATGGTCTCTACCTGAGTTATGACTCATGCGGCCGCGAAAGACCCATAATGAGTGTTTTTTTTTTAAACGGCCAGCAGCAAATGTTATGTTTGAGCTAGAAGAATGTTTTTTTTAGTATTCGAAAGCTAATACGATGTAGAATTAGATGAAATAATAATAATATAAAGAGGAAACTATGTACCAATTTAATTCTATACTTGAAACGTCATTCCACATTGAACTCACCATTTTCGTTTCAATTAACATACTTACTTGTATAAATAATTATTAAAATTAAAATACAAAACGCCATAAGCTTATAACGTGTACATTCCTTAACAATGGTTCGGAGCGTATCATACTGCGTGACGCCAAACTAACCTGAATTATATTGTAATAAGAATCAAACTCAAATAATACTTTGGGTCCTGTCCTTTTTTGATATTGTTACCCACAGTTTGTCACTAGTCGCGGTATTTAATATTTGTCATTTCGTATTATATCTACCCTACAAAAAATAATAGATAAAATAAATGTGTATACTTGCTATTTTTTACGACAAAGACGTCTGATAATCGATTTTTCAGTGTATAACTACTTGAATTGTGTAACGATTGGAAGAGTGGACACCCTTAATACAGGTCTGCGTGCTTAACAAGGGTGTCCCACAACATTGTTACAAATTTTTTTTCTCATAAATAAAAGTATTAAAGTATTAAAAAGTAAAAGTAATATAAATATGAGATCTTTTTGAGAAAATCGTCAATTTCCTGAAAATTGACACAAAAAATCATTTTTGTCCAAAAAATTTTTTATTTTTCATGTGAAGATAAATTTTATGGGTAGGTACTTTTTGTTTATAAATCAGTATTGCTATTGCTTTCCTGACATTTTAGTTTTTTTTTTAACACAATAGGCCATTTAGTTCAAAAGTTATAGCAATTTATTTACATAGCTTCAAATTTCCCGAATAAAAAATTAAAAACATCATAAATCCTACAAAAAAAATTTTTTTTATTCTTTTATGTCGATAAAGTTCGGTCTAGTTTCCCCCATTTTAATATGTGCACATTATAGAGATTCACCCTGTATATACAGAAAATGTAAGACTTCAGGAAGACCGGTTCCGAAAAAGAATTATACTTCCGCGGGAAGTCGCATTTTTAACATTGTGATAGCCAGCAAACGATCACACGATCTACCTGACGTTGAAGGACATCGAGCCATGGCTATTATTAATTTGAATCCGTCAAAAGTCACTATCCAACAACGATGCGCTGCCGACAGTGGGCTTTAGTTGGAAGCCTTGGTTACTTTAAATCACGGGCCGTTTCTTCCCTTTCACCGGAAAACAAAGACGTGAACTCAGTTACAATGATAATTAGAATAGGGAGGTCCGTTTAACCACCCCAGACGACATCTAAACAAAAGAAACGCTGCTATCAATATAACGCAAAGAAAAATTTTTGTCTTTTAATATGTAAGGAGATTAGAGTATAATTTTGGTATTGTAACAGTGGTATTTATAACACTCACTTACCAAATTGTTGTTATAACCATTCCGTTGATTTGGTGTTTTGCAATTATTTACTAATATATTTTAATATTTTTCCATATCACATATTTTCCCCAGCTACTACGTTCACCACAATGTATATTTTCATTTCAAAGTTTAAGGCCTGATTGTTCAATCGTCAGAATTATTATCTGGATATAACTAACTTTGACACTTCGCAAGACTTTCAAAGAAATTTTGTCAAATCCTGAAAGTTATCCGTGCAATGAACAATCAGTCCTCAATCATGTACCTCACCAAGTACGCACATCAAGTGTCTATGGATCAAGCACGTTTAAGTTTATTATACTGACTTTTTTGGATCGCTGTTGAATCTATTTAGTGAATTGCACCATTTATGTATGAACGAGCGGATGATTGATGAATAATTAACATATTATTATTATTTTTTTTTTGTTTTTAATTTGTAAACTGTTGCTTCTAGTTAACTGAGATTTTTGTTGTCTCTATTGTTAGTTTTAATAGTTCGAGAACTATGGTCTTGAAAAACTCTAATAGGGTTGTTAGAATTGTTAGAATAACGAATGTTGTAACATAGTAAATAAATAAATAATAAATAAATAAATAAAGAATATTGTTTAAATTTCGATTATAAAGAGTAAATCAACTGTCAACTAGAATTTATATTAAACTGTGTCTTGACATTTTTACAAGTAAAATCATTACAATTTCTGCAGTGAAACTGTAAAAAATTACGCTGATGTGTAGCGTCGACCTCATTTAACCCGAGAAGAGATGATGAGAGCCATCGGAATGTTGGAAGCTGGCTCCAGGCAACGTACTATGGCTATTGCTCTTGGCACTACCCAGGCGTTGTAAGCCGCCTCTGGACATGCTATCGCATCACGGACAGCGTGGCCGAGGGACATGGAGGACGATCTTGAATTACCACTCACAGACAGAACCGGTACATCCAAAATACTGCTCCACAGAATCGTACCACGGCCGCCATGATGTTGGTTACGAGGCTCCACAGCTCTTGAAGCTTGTTAATAAGCGATCAATTCGTCCGAAATCGTTTACGCGAAGTGGGTCTACGTTACCGAAAGCCGCTGAGAGTCCTACCTACAGTACTCTGCAATCGCAGGGGCCGTTTACAATGGGCTCGTGCACACAGACATTGGGAGGAAGAAGACTGGCGTTGAGTGTGCTCTTCCGATTGATCTCGCTTCAGAATGAGGCCGGATACAAGTTTCGAGTTTGGAGAACCTCTGTATTGCATGAAAGTTTAAGATTTAGTCAGGAAGTTCATCGGTAGGGTGAATAGGCCGGCATTTGAATCGGTGGAAGGACCGATGCTCATATTTATGTGGAGAGGATTGTTTCAGACATCGACGTTGAATCATCCTTTTGCGAGGCCGGTTGGGTAATTCGTTTTAACTAATGCACGAAAATGCACGTTCAATCGAGCGTTCAATCGCCAGACCTTAACCGAACTGAGCAGGCATGGCATATGCTCCAAAAAAGAGCTTTGCCGAGAATAGATGCCGTGTAAACCCAACAACAACTTTTTGACTTGTTAGAAAGCACGTGGGAGGCCAGGCCATTCCGCAAAGTGATTTTGATGAACTGATAATAAGCAGGCCAAATCGCAGCGATTGTGTCATTCGTAAATGGTGGAATCACAAACTATAAATTGTTTTATTAATACAATAGAAAATTTAAAAATCTTAATTTTTGCCCCTTTTTTCGCCATTTGATTGACGGCGTTAATTTGAGTAAATTTCCCACATTTTTTTTTTTTTTTTTTTTATTAATAATTAGCAGGCGTTTGTCTTCCATCTCACCTGATGGAAAGTGACGATGAAGACGAGGATCGTACACGCCTGTCTAAGAGGTACCTATTCACTCTACACTTGAAAGCTCCAGGGTTATATTTGTCTGGAAAAACAGACGCAGGCAAATCGTTCCACTCTTTGGCAACACGAACCAAAAATGAGCTATCGAACCGTTTAGTTCGGCTCATCGGCACGAAAAAACAAAATATAAAAATAGCAAAATAGCCTTTTTTTTTGATATTACAAAATAAAGAGGTGTTAAAGCATAGGAAAACAATAAACAAGCAAAACATAGGAATTAAAGTAAAGTCATTCTGGTAGACTAGATTTGGTAATAATCATTTTATTAAGAAAATGATGTAATCCTATTCAACAATTTTCCCTTCATAAGGCCGAGCTGTGTCTAGACTAACTTTCGGTTAGTCGTTAGTTAAATTTCGTCTGTGTAGACTTAAACGTGCTAGTATTTTATATATACACCGTTTGAAGGTGTTCGTCGTTTGGATATTTGGGGGGAGGGAGACTTGCCGAGCTAACAGATGCAGAAAAGAATAATTTTGTAAAGACATAAAGAGACTCTGTAAATTTATTTTGAAAAAAATGTACCCGTGAAGTTTCTTGCCAGTTCTTCTGCACAAACGTTTTTTCGAACTGGTGGTAGAATCATGTTTTATTTGACGTCAATAAGAACAAGTAATTGTCAATGTTGAGAAATAAATATTTCATTTCATTCATTATCACAGAAGGGCCATGTGCGCAGCTCTGAATTAGCTAGCACTAGGCGTAATATCACGTAAGTCTCTATCAGTTCAATAGAAACAGAAAGTGATGGAGAGACATTTTAACTAACTAACCACCGGCCAGCTCAAGATTTAAGCACAAGTGGGCCTAAAGAATACCTGACAGAGTGTAGTGAACCCTTTGTAAACAAAGTAAAGAACATAACAAAGCCAGTCTAACAAAACTACCATTGAAAAGAAGATGCATTAAGTTTTTCTTGATATACAAATAATCTAAATGTATGTTTCTTTATGTGCTTTTGTTTAGTTTCATTCGTGACATAATTGAGACCTTATTATTGAGATTACGATAAAAACTCCCTAGTATTTAATTAAAATAAAAATTATAAATACCACCAAATCAAGCAAAGCTTCTTTTAAAATGTTACTTTTGTAAATTTACTATGATTGAAATGCAACCGGTTCATAGTACTGCTTAAGACAGTATAAGAGAACCATAGAAAATACAAACCTTTTTAGTTTGTACCCTCCTGAAAGACTTACATGATATGGGTTATTCTTTGATGAGGCTCTTATGGTGCCAAAATACTGTTTGTGTTGGAACAGTTTTAAGGCAGATTACTTATTGCATCTGCCTTAAAACTGTTTGTGTTTAAAGATCTTTATTAACAACAAAGACACTAGTCATTTACGTGTTAACATGTTATGCTTAGTATAAGTTAAATATTTTTTTTGTAATGTTTATACAAACTTATTTCAGACTGGTATTTTAAATACCATAAAAAACACAGATAAAAGTTACAAACATTTTTTATTATTTGGGATAATAAGGTAATAGGGAAATAGTTTGAAGCATGACAATAGGCCCATCATTACTGATGTATTAATTAATATGACTTATTTATATTTATATAATAATAATAATACTTCCCAGACAAAAACCCCAACCATAAGGCCCCAAAGTAAGCAGAGAGAGGATCCCAGAATAAACATACATAAATTGATATAAAAAACCATGACCTGAGAACAAACATCTCTGTTTCACACAAACAAATGAATGCCCTGGCCAGGAATCCAACCTGGGACCTCCGGCGTTTGAGGCAGGGCTACTAACCACTATGCTACTCTGGATTAAGTATTCAGAGACAAATCACATATTTCAAACTATTTTATTTGAAAAGCCCTCTAACAGTTGCAATACCCAATGCATGGGTGATTAAGTTGTAAGTTCTCTACTGTTATGATAAGATTTCTGTAAAACACTTATATGCAAATAAATAAATGAAAATAAAATATCTTTCTATTTGTCAAGTAGTATTTAAGTAGTTATTAAATGACAATTTGAGTAGTTGTAAAGAAACTGTTAATCTTTTTTATTAATATGTAAATTTTAGTTTGAGCAATTATCTCAAAATCAAACAAATCATTAAATAACTCTTACACCATAAAACTGCTTAGTCAATTATAACAATAGTATTATGTTTATAAATAAATATTTTGATATTATTTGACAGTTCACTCTTTGCATAATCCACAACTTTTTATTTAACACTATGAAACTCAAGGTTTGCAGCTTTTACAAATGTTCCTTATTTTTATGTCACTGGCATTTTTTTGGGTCTGAATAGTATTGCGTCAGTATTGCCTACACAGTCACTGTTATTATTATTTTTGTTCTAAAATTATTAACCAAAATTTCTGTTTCAAAATTTACAAGGTTTTCTTGCACCAAGAAAACCTCACACTGAATAATTGGCCCATTTAAATAGTTTAAGTTACATATTGTTATTATACTGGCTGTTGGTCTTTCTATTTTAATTTTATAATACTATGATAGCGTTTGCTAAGATTATACAAATCAGACAGTGCAAGATATTTCTGCAAAATTAAATAATATATATTTTTGAAAATGAATATTACAATTAATTTAAATTTAGGCAGCCTATACAATAACAATAGGTAGGTTACTATCTCATAGCTAAATAATATTAATGCAAAGCTATTATTACTAACAATCTTATATGAATGTATTTATAATCTGTTGAATGAATTTGCTAGAGGTGAGCTATTAGATTATAACAAAATATTTAATAAACATCATGCTATTGTTATAATTAACTAAGTAACACTAATTATCTTCAAAAGTGTAAGAATTTAGATCCATTGGTAATTTAAGTATTAGGTAATTCAATGTGAGAATCTTTGACTAGACAGAATATTTTTTTTTATTACCAACACACAAAAACTTGGATAGTTGACTGATTTAACTATAATAGAATGCAAGTTTTACAAATTTTATCAAATTGTAACTTATGAAAGTAAAAAATTTTGTCAGTATTTTTCGACCATGTTAATTAACTCTTTCAACACTAATGAAGGCATGTCTTTTTAACATTTATATTTACTAGGAGAAATAATTTTGCTATGGCAACTAATTTAGTGCACACCACAAAAAGAAGTACATAGTCTGGCCAGCACTGGCTTGGCTGTGGTCAGTCTAGTGTGTCCTCAACATCTTCATGTAAACGAGACTTAAAACATTTAGGTAAAGTACATAAATACTTACATTGTTAGGAGGTTGCCGAGAATGTTCGTCAGGGACCTCCTCCTTTATAGTAACCCCGAGGAGCGGCCCCAGATCCATTAGGGCACGCTCAATATCTTCGGCTGCTCCGACGCCGAAATTCACGTTCTCCATCATACAGCAAAAGGTAAAACACTCAATACACAAAAATTTTAATAAATCACGTATTTTACCAAATGCATTCTCACGGCAAACAAGACTTTCCCTTCTAAATAGCTTCACAGCACGTCAACACAACAAATTGGCTAAAAATTTCGAAACCGATTTTATAGAAAATACACGAAACAATAAAACTTTCACACATGGAGATAACAAAAAGAATAATTATTTAGGCATATAATCGTCTCATTTCAATTGTTCAGTCTCGTTTAACGTTTTCAAGGCTTTTATTACTTGAAAAAAAGAGAAAAGAAACGATACGCGTCCAAGGCAATTTCACCTAAGAAATGACATTGATTGATTGACAGATGATGTGATGAATGAATGAATGACAATGGTGGGATTCGTTCAACAAAACAACACAGTTCATAGGATTCATGCAAGCAAAATTACTTAAAAGGAAAATAATTAATTCGCAATATCTTGTGTGTGTAGACATACTATATGTATTTGCATCCCCAGTAGTAAAATTTTAAAAATCGTTGTACGTGGTCTATAATTGGTAGGATTTGGGTAGGATAGGATAATTCAGTATTTTAAAAATGTACGTACTGTCCTGGCTCTATCACTAAAACAGGTTTGAGGGACTTGCCGAGCTAACAGATGCAGATAAGAATAATTTAGTATAGACATAAAGAGACTCTGTAAATTTATTTTGAAAAATATATACCCGTAAAGTTTCTTGCCAGTACTTCTTCAGTTGTTGGTAGAGTCATGTTTTATTTGACGTCAATAAGAACAAGTACATAATTGTTAATGTTAAGAAATAAAAATTTAATTTTATTCCATTTTAAAATTTATTTATTAGTTATGTAGTTAGTAATGAGTTTTTCGCAAAAGCCGCCTCGTACTTGAAACTAATTATAACATATATTTTTTTATGGCGGCAAAATTGAAGAAGATGGAGAACACCAGGCCTGGTTGGATTACGAGTGTTGGATGTGTTTATTTACAATGTTGACTTATATATCTAATATTTTACAAAATCGGAAAAAATATAAAAGCGCGTTGAATCTCGTCTCTTAACACGTTCAACGCAGGCAAAGCGCGTGGCGAGTTTTCGTATATATACACTTTTGGATGCCGGCAACGCGCTCAGTGCGTTTTGAATGTTTTCGTAAAAGTAACAATTGCAATGAGTATCGAGACTTCAAAATCATAGAGTTGAACAAGTACACTACAAACCTAACATTTTTGCGGTGGCCCGGGTGTAAAGACCATTTTTAAATTTAGTGAAAAAAAGTTCTCCAAGCGATACCATGAACGCGCTGGGTGCGGTCGGCGACATGGGTTCTCGAACTATAGGTTAGGTACCAACTGGCTGGGTCCACAGTTAGATCCATAACAGTACGTTTAATATTGTTATCGATATAAGTCATACATAAATATTATGTTAACTTTTTTCGACACTTTTATTTAGGTATTTTTTTTAATCGTAGGTATCGCTTTCACGTTGTAATATACTTACAAAATATGAAAAAATTACTTATTTTTAGGGTTCTGTTACGGCGCGGGTCGGAGAAGTGTTTTTAAAAAAAAATATTTTAATGACACTAGAATAAAGTTTATTTATAAGAATAAAAAGATATTGAAAATTCACAAAGAAATAGAAATAGAAATTGACTTTAGATATCAACCCGTGTAGTTACTTCGAGATATGAACCGAGACTGAAAAATATATTAATTAAATCTAAAACGGCAAAACTGAAATATGATCATTTTGTTTACTGTAAGAGATGCATCGTGGGAATGCAACTCAGCAGTTTAATATACATTATCATAGTGTGAGCATATGTAACACCCCCCACCTTAAGACTGAACATCACCCTTAAACTGTGATGTGAAGTTAGAACAAGGGTTGTTATCTATAACAAAAATATGACATTATAATTTTAAACCAGTTAAGATACACAATATTTTAAAATTCTAAAGACTAAATTTAAACAATATAGAAGTACACATTACGAAAAAGTAATAAAAGGATTGAATTAAACACGAGTACAATTTAATTGTTATTAAACCTAAGTTTCCTGAAATTTACTAAATCTAGTCTCAATTTAAGGATAAGCTCTACACAGAGAAATAATGTGCTTATATAATAAACTAAAATAGGACTATATGATAAACTAATTTTACACTTCTAACTTTAACGACATAGTATAGTGTTATACAGAAAGTCGGGTTGCTTGAGAAACCACATAAAATATTTAGAAAACAAAACATGTTTGTTACTTATTAAAGATTTTAAAACAAACTCAACGACTTTGTAAAGTAAAGATAAAGACATTTTAAAAGTAACATATAATAAGAGTAAGTAAAATGTTGTAAACATCGAGTAGTAGTGTATTAACATTCACTACTATAGAAAGTTGCGAAACACTTAAACATAGAAATCATAAAGACATAGGCTAGGAAATATAGTGGCTTACTAAGTATATTTAATTATTTATCAAACTAATTACTAATAAGTATAATACCTAATTATAAACATACAATATTTATTATAAGATTAAGTTATAATATTACGTTTCGACATTACAGGCAAAGATCTAATGGAAAGTTCATCATCCTTTGAATTAATGATTTCTTGTAAACTATGCATTTTATTTGTAACTTTCTTATCTTTTGAATTATGACATTGGTTGTAAATTTGTATACAATATGAGTTAGGATTCTTTTTACAAAAATATCTTCGACTTTTAAACAAAACGTATAATAAGAAAAGAATACCTAAAACATAGGAAATCGACAAATAGTGTGTAGAGTATTTTTGAAAGTGTGAAGGACTTTCAACATTGTTTAATTCATTTTCAAGCTGTGACAAATGGACACTAGCGTGAAGCAAAGAGTCTAAATTATTTAGAGCAGATAATTTTACGAAAGGTAATTTAGATAAGGTTTTATTAATTTTTGACTTTTCACAACAATCGTCAAGAACAATATTAAAATTAGAAATTTTATTCGTAGTGATATTAAGACTTATGCTATTTTTAGGAATCAGTTGTAAAGTTTTATAAAAAGCTTTGCAAGACTTAGGCAGGTGTAATATTCCTGTACCAAAAAGAATTTCATCATAAGGTTTGACATCATTTTCACATGTTATATGACATTTGCCAGGGTTTGATTGGACAAAAATCCATCTACCGTTACTAATTTTATGGAATACATCGATAGAGCCATACAACAATTTTATTTCACATAGACTTGGCAATTTATTTATAACTTCAGTAAGTAAAATAGTTTCACACACTGGGTTTGTTATTGTAGAAAGAATATTGTCTAGTTCACACAGATAACACTTGTTACTTATCACTTTACACTTGTCAACACTTTCTAACAACGAGTAAAACATTCTATCATCCGTTAATGCTACATAAGGTTTATTCGGAGACACAAGTGCATACGTATCGGGTTTCAATATGTCGTATGGTACTGGGAATGGTATAACGTGATAAAGATTATAAACTTGAGGAATAACAAGAGGTATTTGAATTATAAGTATTACTTTATTGTCATGGAAGTAGCAATGTAATTTCGAAACATCGATAAGCTCGTGTATACTTTGTAAAGATAAAGAAGTAGGTAATTCATAGTGTTGGGGTAAATAATTCATGTGTTTATCCAATTCGTTATATAGCTGATGCGGACTTAGTACAGTTGGATGCAAAATGTTCATTTTACTAAATAAAATAATATTATTTACGTCATCGATATCGAAAGAGAGTGTTATAATAAAACTTTCTAAAGAGTTCATCAAAGAATTGAGTTTAATTTGAATTTGAAGTTTATCATTAGAATTACTAAGATTTTCGAAGGCTTTTTGTATAATATCTAGATTTTCTATTAACTTATTTTGATTTTCACTAACTCTAGACATAGTGTCATTGAATTTGGACAAAGTGGACTTTATGATATGAATATTGTCCTTCATGAGATAAATTAAGCGTTTTTCGTCTGACTGTACTTGGTTGATTGCATCTGAGTATTTTATTGCGTCATCATTGTCTAGAGTTCCAAAGAAAGTTTTTAGAATTGAGCCACCAGCGTCGAACCAACCACGCTTAACACGACTAGGTTTTTCTGACTGTATAAGATACGAAATGGATGAAAACTTCTTAATATTATTATTATGTTGGCTTTGCAAAGAATGGTAAGAATTAAGGCAGTCAACTTGAACTCTAGAGGATTGAAAAGATTTACAGAGAGATAACAGTTTTTCTAAGAAATATCCTATATCGTTAATATGAGGTTGCACATGACTTACGTCTAAATAAGTAATAACATTCCAATTATTATTTGTAAATTTTATATCTAAAGTTTTATCAAAGTATAAGCCTGGACTTCCGTGTATATTAGTCACGAACTGGCATTGATAACAAGGTATGGTAAACGTCAACCTGGAAAGAAATAAAAGTTTACTGTGGTGGTGCTGGCTTTATTTCATCGTAGTGATGACGTACATACTTACGATTTATTAATAATGTTACAGTATGATTGCCGTTGATTTTAATTATTTTAAATGGACCTTTCCAGACGGGCGACAGGGCTTTGTTTTGTTTGTGATGGCAGCGTAAATAAACATAGTCGCCTGTATTATAAGTTATCGGTTTTGTGTGAGTATCGTAGTAACGTTTTGATTTCTCTTTCGAAGATTGTATGTTAGCTAAAGCTGTACGTCTACTATAGTATAACCGGTGATTTAATGCTCTAATATAATCTGTGTATGTATCATTTTCTAAGGAATCTATGCTTTTAGGAATATAGGGTTTAAAACCGAATAAAAGTTCAAGTGGCGAAAAGTCTGTAGTTGTATGAACGTTAGTATTGTAGGCTAACATAGCTGTAGGTATGTATAAGTCCCAGGTCAGTTGGTTATCACTTATGTAAGATCGCAAATATTCTTTTAAAGTAGAGTGGCTTCTTTCTAATGCGCCACAAGTTTGGGGATGATACGGGGAAGCTAAGATATGTTTGATGCCAAAAAGTTTTCCTAATTGTTTAAAAATTTCGGAACAAAAGTTAGTGCCTTGGTCGGTTACGATTAATTTAGGAATACCTACATGAGAGATAAAAAGAACAAAACATTTAGCGGTTTCTTCGGCTGAGCAAGTTAACATAGGATAGGCCTGAGAATATTTTGTAAGGTCATCTTGTAAGGTCAAGATGAATTTGTATTTATTATTTTGCGTTTCAGGTAAAGGGCCGACAATATCTAAATAAACTTTTTCGAAAGGACGGGTTGCAGAGGACGTGATTATCATAGGCGCTCGATTTGTACCTCTTAAAGGTTTATTAATTTGACAAGATCGGCAGTTTCTAACGTAGGATTCTATGTCGTGGTACATGTTTTTCCACCAATATATACTTTTTAGTTTTTCTAACATTCTATTAATTCCTGGATGACCCGCAGAAGGTGAGTCATGGTGTTCTTTAAGGATTCTAGGTATTTCGTTAGGAGTTGGATATATGATATTATTTTTATAAATATGAATTTTGACACCTGTGCCGTGAAAAAGAAACATTAACATATTATAAATTTTAGTGTAAGAGATTTTGTTAAATGGGTCTTTAAAATCAGAGATGGCGAATTCTTTTTCTTCCAAATACCACGTCGTAATCATATCTCTATAATCGCGTAATAAATTAAAAATAGCTTTATAATTAGTTTCGTCGTAAAAATGAACTTTTGTAAATAAATGTGTAAAAACATGTTTTTCGTTAGATGTAGATAAGTATGTATATAATTCGCGTTCGCAATCATGTATATTTTCCTGTGAAATTTCTAAAATATCTTTACAATAAGGAATCGACTCGTCGAGGTCAATTGAAGTAGGATAGCAAATCATTTTAATCTTTGTTTTTAAGAGTGACTCGTTGTGTTCCTGAATAATAGTATCGTAACGAATTTGAGGTTGCTTGCAGATTTCTAAGAATTTTTCGTATGATTCAGAGGAATTATTATTAGAGGCGGACGAGCTCGGAGGATTGTTTGTTAAAGAACTTGGAGACGAGTTAGGTAAGTGAGACGGGCTTTGGGAAGGATTATTTTGGTCAAGAGCTAGGATAGGATTTCTGGATAAAGAATCAGCGTTGCAATTTAGTTTACCTTTTTTATAAACAATTTGATAATCGAATTCTTCTAGCTTTAACCGCCAGCGGATTAATTTTGAGCTGGGGTCTTTACAATTAAAAAGCCATTGGAGGGGTTTGTGATCCGTAACTATCGAGAATTGATGGCCGTATAAATATGGACGAAAGACTTTAGTGCCGAAAATAATAGCTAAGCATTCTTTTTCAGTGGTAGAATAATTACCTTCGGATTTGTTTAGAGTTCGGGAAGCAAATGCTATAGGAAGGTCGTTACCGATTTCGCCTTGGGATAGGATTGCTGAAACGGCGAAGTTCGAGGCGTCGGTGGTAAGGATAAAAGGTTTTGAAAAATCAGGATATTGTAGAATAGGAGCAGTGGTTATTTTTTCTTTTAGTAAATTAAATGCATTCTGTTGTTCATTTTGCCAATTAAACTTTATATCTTTTTTTAAAAGGCTTGTTAAGGGTTTTGTAATATGGGAAAAATTATCAATAAAGCGACGATAATAGCCTACAAGGCCTAAAAAGGATTTGATGTCCTTAGGACACTTTGGAGTTGGAAAGTTTTGTACACATTCGACCTTTTTAGGATCGGGTTTCACGCCCTTATCAGAAATAATATGACCTAAGTATTGAACTTCTCTACGTAAAAATTCACTTTTATCGGGTTGTAATTTTAGATTATGGGATCTGAGTCTTTCGAATATTTTTTCTAATTTTTGCAAATGATCGTCGAGGTTATGGCCAAAGCAGCAGATATCGTCAAGGTAGGTATAGCAGTCGATACCTTGGAGACCTGTCAAAACTACGTTCATGAGACGTTGAAACGTCGATGGGGCGTTTTTAAGCCCAAAAGGCATTCTGGTCCATTCATAGTGACCTGATGAGGAACCAGCGCCGGAAACACTGAAGGCGGTCTTCTCACGGTCTTCTGGTCTCATTTCAATTTGATGGAAAGAAGATACAAGGTCAAGGGTGGTAAAATACTTACTGTGGCCTAACTGGTCAAGGATATCAGTAATGTTTGGAATAGGATATGCATCGCCAATAGTGATTTCATTTAACTTTCGGTAATCGATAACTATGCGCCATTTCTTTTTACCGGAGGCGTCTTGTTTTTTGGGGACAACCCATATTGGCGCTGACCAAGGAGACATGGAAGGGCGGATAAGTTTTTGTTCGAGTAAATCTTTAATTTGCTTAGAAACTTCCTCTTTGCGACATTCTGGGAAGCGATAGCTTTTGACATGAATAGGTTTATCAGATGTGGTTCGAATTTCATGATTTAATGTTTTAGTAGATGTTAATGAATCGCCTTCCATAAAGAAAATATCGGAAAATCTGGAACACAATTCCCGGAGGCGTTTTTCCTCTTCATAATTTAGGTGATCACATCTGAGGGCCTTTTGGACGTTATCGACTGTCCTTTGGCTTTTATAATTTGAGCTATGTGAAATATCAGTGTTAAAAACGTCATGAGAAGTAGAATTAATAGACTCAGTTTCTAGGATTTGAGAAACTGGTTGCAATTCGAATTTTAAATTTTTCAAAATACATTCGTTTTCAGAAATATTGAGGACTGATAATTTAATTTTATCATTTGGGTTTACTCGTACAAGACAGCGGGAAAAATAAAGCTTAGGATATTCAGGTAATTGATTACTTAAGATAAGTCCCTCTTTTATTTCAGGGTTAGTAACGTCGCACTCGATAAACATTTCACTCCTAGGTGGAATAGTAAAAATCTGATTTTGAAATGTTTTTAAAATAAAATATGTTTTTGGATTTTCATTAATTTCTAACCTAGATGAAGAAAAGATAATACGAGCTTTGTACTCTTTTAAGAAGTTCGAGCCTATAATGCCATCATAATTTAAATTTACGTTTTCAACGACATGGAAATAAAATGGTAAGTTTACTTTTTTATTAAGACGTATAGATAGCAAGAATTTACCTAATGATTCAGAGTAGGTGTTTACGTCGTTAATACCTTTAAACTTAATTTTTTCGTTTTCGAGATCGGGTTTAAGAGATAAACTAGAATTTTTTATTAGACAAATAGAACTTCCCGTATCTACTAGTAATCGAAGATTTTTGGAAGAATGAGATGATTCGACTTCTATATAAGGCAATTGAGTAGGTTTTCCTTGAGAGATGTCATATATTTCACCGATCGGATTTTCAATTTCGATGAAACTATCGATTAAACATTTTTCACTCATGGTCTCAGGTGACTTATGTTCAATACGACACAGTGATTTACTTGTTGGGACATCTTCACATTTTGGAATAGAACTAGAACTAGGCTTATTTTGTAAATTGTCGTTAGATATAGTATTTTTAGAGTTAGTAAAACGATTAAGTAGGTTACACGAATTAGAATTATTTAAAGAACTTGAACAACGATATTGTACATTACTTAAACACGAATTAGTAGATTTATACGAGCTAGAATTTTCATAAGAATTGGAATTACGATTTTGTAAATTATTAGAACTAGAATAACGATTTGGTAAATTGTTGGAATACGAAATAGTAGAGTCATATGAATTAGAATTTGAATGACGATTTGGTAGATTGTTAGAATACGACATAGTAGATTTAGTATTTTGTAAATTATAAGAGTTAGAACTTACAGCTGGTACATTTTTATAACACGACATAGTAGATTTAGTATTTTGTAAATTATAAGAGTTAGAACTTACAGCTGGTACATTTTTATAACACGACATAGTAGATTTAGTATTTTGTAAATTATAAGAGTTAGAACTTACAGCTGGTACATTTTTATAACACGACATAGTAGATTTAGTATTTTGTAAATTATAAGAGTTAGAACTTACAGCTGGTGCATTTTTATAACACGACATAGTAGATTTAGTATTTTGTAAATTATAAGAGTTAGAACTTACAGTTGGTACATTTTTATAACACGACATAGGAGATTTAGTATTCTGTAAATTATAAGAGTTAGAACTAGTACACGATTTAGTAAATGATTTAGTACAAGTATTAGTATTAAACCCTTGCATATTTGTGGGTTTAAAATTTGTATACGACTTAGAATTAGAGGGAGTGCCTATATTTCCTGATAGGTTTTGCCGGCACTGATGCGAAAACCTATTGCTTAGTTTAAATCTTGTTCATTTTCTTGAAAATTTTCATGTTCTTCTCCAGAAGAAACATGCCTTACGCTTTCTCGGGCATTATTATTTTGTTTAGCCCTGTTTTCATTATTATACAAACGTTTTCTACAATTAGATATATGATGACCCACGTTCTTACAATAACTACAAACTAAAGAACTAGAATTTGATCCTCCTTGTCGGGCATCAAAGTTACTGTTTCTATACTGATTTGGAAAATTTGAATTTCGCGATTGATTATAATTGCTAAAATTACGTTGACGAGAATAGTTATTAGAATAGCGTTGTGATTGCGAATAATTGGGGTTGCGGTTTTGTGAAATATTTCTATTATTATTATCATAAGATGTTTTAGAATAGGATGAATTACTATTTAGCATAATCTGTATCTTTTCCTCCTCTACAGCCATGTTGATAGCTGTGTTGAGCGTTTTCGGATCTCGACATCTGACTGCGGTGCTAATCTTTGGATTTAACCCGATTGTAAATGTGTGTAAAGCTAGATCTTCAGTCATAGCAATACGGCCTGGTAGATCCTTTTTATATGATTCTGAGTTATGAATTTCGGTTTGTAACGAAGTCAAACATGTTTCAACCCTTAGGGCAAATGCTGAGACTGATTCGCCGGACTGTTGCTTGCATGACTGCAGATCTATGAATAAGTGGTTATAATGTTTTCTCTCACCGAAAGATAGTTTAAGAAAGTTTTTGAGCTCATCGAAGTTTTCGAATACTTTATTAGAACAAGCTATTTGAGCTTTTCCTTCAAGTTTTGCGATTATAAATTTAAATAAGAGATCTTTTTGGGACTTAGTAGCCAAATCAAGAGCATTTTTGCAATTTGTTAAAAATGCTGGCAATGTGTCACGTTCACCCCTATAAATATTTATGAAATTGCAAAGAATTTGTATTGGATATTCGTTTTCACTAGTTTTCAAGGAAGTAGACTCAGTTTTCGACATATTGAAAAAGTAAAGTTTAGGAAAGTTCAAATATAAATTAGAGAATTAAATTAGACACAAAAATAGCAAAAATAAATGATAGAATGGCTTACAGTAAAATCACGATCATATTCTGCACTTTCTGTAAACTTGTAATTCCTGGTCGGCTCGCGACGACCAACGTTGCTGCTGTGCTGCCCACAGCACGGTGACGACGGATGCGGTGACGTAGGAGGAGTCGGCTTGACCCCACAGGAACGGCGGCAATGATAGAGACGAAGATCTGGGAGGAGCCAGTCAGACTCTACAGGATCGGCAACGACGAAGGAGACGGAGATTTGGGAGGAGTCTATCGGACTCCACAGGAACGGTGACGACGAGACGGGTTCTGGGTTTTCTTGAGAGTTTGTCGAGGTACAACTAATACCCCGGAGACTCGGTTGTAGATTTTTACACTTTGTTCTTAAATGTCACTTGCACTTCACCCGCGGTTCGCTTTAAAGAAATGTTACCAATTTCGCAACGAACAATGGTAACATCCCACTTCTGACACCACTGTTACGGCGCGGGTCGGAGAAGTGTTTTTAAAAAAAAATCTTTTAATGACACTAGAATAAAGTTTATTTATAAGAATAAAAAGATATTGAAAATTCACAAAGAAATAGAAATAGAAATTGACTTTAGATATCAACCCGTGTAGTTACTTCGAGATATGAACCGAGACTGAAAAATATATTAATTAAATCTAAAACGGCAAAACTGAAATATGATCATTTTGTTTACTGTAAGAGATGCATCGTGGGAATGCAACTCAGCAGTTTAATATACATTATCATAGTGTGAGCATATGTAACAGTTCCGTAACTCAAAAGGAAAACGGAACCCTTATAGAACCACTTTGTTGTTAGCCTGTCTGCCAAGGCGTGAAGGTGCTGTAATTTACAAAGAACTTAGTTGGACCTAGCCTAGGCTATGGTTTATGTATTTTTATGTACTTAATTATGTTGCTTGATGACTCTCGGAGGAATTATCAGATTTTTATGAAATTAGGTTGTTAATTGTTGCCGTTTCATCCACGCGGCCAAGAATGACATATGTAATTATTTTTACACGAGGATTTTGTCGAAATTTGTCAAAACTAAATGGTGAAAACTAGAAATTTGTCAAAGTGATAGTACGGTTATTAATCTAAGTATATTAAAAAGATTGAGAATCTCTGCATATTCTTGAGTTGTTTGACATGTTTTTGAGTTTAAAATGTGACTGAGTATTAATAAAATCACACATTGTATGTTGTACAAGCACTCAAACACTGTTTATGACTAAAAAAATATGGAACAAACTACTTTTCTTCGAGTAATGCCACCGACCGCGCACGGCGCGTACATTTATTTCCTCTAGCAGTGCCGGCAACGTGCCTAGCGCGGTCACTGCATTTTCAGGCGGCATCGCTTCAGTCATGATCAAAATCACAGTGGAACTGAATGTGTTAAGTATTGCTTTTTTTGATTGAACTATTGTCACATTTGAAAACTATCAAACATAAATTAGAACATCAATAATTTATCAACCGAGAAGCGATTCATCAAGAATCAATCAACATTA
The DNA here is from genome assembly GCA_923062675.1 of Marasmarcha lunaedactyla. Taxonomy (NCBI): domain Eukaryota; kingdom Metazoa; phylum Arthropoda; class Insecta; order Lepidoptera; family Pterophoridae; genus Marasmarcha; species Marasmarcha lunaedactyla. Next base: position 1,000,040 of record OV281358.1, read on the forward strand.
ATAATAATAATAAATCCCCAAATACATCGACTGTATGGCCACGAAGTAAGTGAGTTTGTGTTATCGGTGACCATACAGTGAACTGGGGGGAACCCAAAATAAACATATGTATCTATAAATATCAAAAACAATGACTCGAGTACAAACGTCTGTGTTCATCACACAAATGAATGCTCCGGTCAGGACTCGAACCTGGGACCTCTGGAGTAAGAGACGAGGCTACTAAACACTACGCCACTCGGTCGATTCGAACGAACGGAACGCGATACTCTCGCTCGACTATGTGCGGTTTACACGTATTAAGTAGTTAAGTTGGTAACTAAATTTTAAGTTAAAAGTTGCGTGTAAACCGTCAATTCAGTCCCCGTCGGTTCGGCTTGTGTGCGAGTGAGAAAGAGGAAGCAACGTTCATTTTCACCGGTCAGATAGACATAATTATTATTGTAAGAAAGTAACGGATGAAAATATAAAAATATTATAATGTATTTTTTTAATTATTGAAATGGTTTTGAAATTAATTTAATGTTTTTTGTGGCATACTAAAATAACCTATTATAAATATCTACTTACTTCTAAAACACTTATTTGATTAAAAAAGCCTAGAAAATAATAATTTGTCTTATTATTTTAATATTATAATGTCCGATTGAACGCGATGGATATAGATCCACGCGGTTCGTAACGATAATATATTCTACGTACGTGATTCATTAGACGCTAACATACATCTAATTTCAGGAACTAATATTGATATTAGTGATGTAAGTGATCGAAGTAACAAAGTCACGGTGATTTTCCACTGTGATTTTTTTGGAACTGGAACAGTCACAGTGATACTAAAATAACTGTTTATCCCTACTCTAGATTCAGTTTTGACATGCCGTTCAGAGCGACTATGCTCCGTAACTTGGGCACTGTGATCGGGAAGATGGTGGCGTTTACGACGTCATTGATAACGTATCGATATCGCGCTCACAGGCATTCGAAACGCGTATATGAGCGCTGTGAGCGATATATTCGGCAAACGGAACGAAACATCGAATCATAAATAAGAAGGGCTTAAGTAGCCATTTGGCAACTGTGAGTACAGAAATAAGTCATTTAAAATTATTTATGATCAACTTAGCGCTCTCAATGGAAACTTCATCAATGTTTTAAGTAAATAATTTTAAAGAAGTTAGAGCTCTTTAGGAAACAGCTTACTTTTTAGGAAGGCCGTCCTAAATAATATCCCTTATTTTCTTGTCATGTTTAGCTTTCGTAAGGATTGCAAATAATAATAAGCAGTCCGAATTATTGTCCAAGGAACATAGATTAGACTTCCCACTACTCAAGTCTTTACTTTACTCATGCATTGGTGACGTTTTTTTAGTCTGTTCTTTCTGGCTTGACAATCATTTTATATGCTGACGGATGACGTTTGTATGACACTACAAAAACACGTCGAAAAATGGCTGACTCCGGACCGAGTAAAACCGATATTGAATCCGTTTTTCAAAGACTGCGGTCAATACAAGCGAATAAAGTACGTATAATAACAATCATTTATTATAGTTAGTGTTTCATTAATTTACCAAAGTAATATTGGACCTTGCAGGTATGTTTCGACTGCAATGCAAAGAACCCTACGTGGGCATCTGTGACGTACGGAGTGTTCATCTGCCTGGATTGCTCTGCAGTGCATCGCAGTCTGGGGGTGCATTTAACATTCGTACGCTCCACGCAGCTTGACACGAATTGGACATGGAAACAGCTGAGGAATATGCAATTAGGTGGCAATGCCAACGCTGTAAGTTTTGTCAAGTCTAGAACACTTGTCTTATGTCTTGCACTGTAGTGGTATTACCGATAATGCTTAATATTTGTTAATATTTCAGACACAATTTTTCCGCACTCATGGACTAGCAACAGAGGATGCCCGACAGAAGTACACTTCTCGAGTTGCCCAGATGTACCGTGACAAATTGAGTGCACTTTCTGAACAGGCTATGAAGGCGCATGGGACTAAGGTATAGTAGTGAGATATAATATTTCTAAGGCTATAATTCTACTTGGCTTACATTAGTTAAAACGAATGTTGCTAATCTCCACAAAAAGCATTTTGTTGTTTTTAAGAAATTTGATCAAAAAATCATTTTTTCAAATTACTATTGATGTGGGACTAGTTATCTACAATCACAAAATACCTGGTATAACTCTGCTGTTTTACAATTGAGTGTCAATAATTTTGTATGTTGAGTAATTTTGTGGTAACTTTCTTTGTAATTTTTTTTCTGGCAAAATTATATTTATTTTGAGAAAAAAAATTGAATATTCCTGATTTTTGTGCAGTGCTTTATTTTTGAACATAAAAAATATTTATGAGAAGATGCCACAGAGTTATCTTTTTAAAATCAGATAACAAAGTTTATTGTCATTTGTGGAATGATCAACTCCAAAATTTTTGTATGGATTATGGCAGTTATGTATTGCTGCAAATATTGATATGACAGTTAAACCAAGAAATTGTTAGAAGATGATTGAGGAGGTTGAATAGAAGATGAAGAGATTTAGTACAGATGAGAGTATGTCTAGAAAGGTCGAAATTACCATTCAAATTTTCATTAAAGTAACCTTAATCACATTATTCCGTGAGCTGTCATTAACAAAATTTAGAAAAGTGATATCTTGAAATGGCTTTGAATTGTCATCTCAAACTTTTTCTTGACATACTCAATTCCTCTAATTCTTCATTAAGAGATACAGTTGATTAATTATTTTTTTTTAATGATTTATTTGCCAGATTTCTACAAATCCAGTAAGTATCTTTAAAATTTATAGAATGATTTTTGTTTAATAAATATTCCTCTGTTTTAAACTATGATTGTAATAATTTAGGCTTATTTTTTTTCAAGTAATAGAGGTTTGATTATGTAAGCCTTCTTTATCATATTATTTAAAATGTATAACTAAGTTGAAACATTTCAAGTATATAATAGGTTTATGTGGTAAAAGTATCAATGTTAAAACTTCAGTTATAATCTTGGACATGTTATGTAACACAAATAAGGCCCTATGTTTTTATTGCTACTGTTTCGTTCACTTTTATATAAATGAATGGCTGAGCTACTCCACTAATAATATTTAGTTTGAAAGTATGGATTATTGATTTATTTTAAAATGTATCTTAGATAATAGAAAATGCTCAGTTGATTCTAAGTGAGTTACATAATAATTTTACTTTTGTGTCACTAGATCCATGTTTGTTATTATAAAATCATGGTGACCTTTAATATGATACAAATATGAATTGTTGGACTATTATTTTGCATAAAGTGAGTTAATTTAATCTCAAGCCTTTGTCTCAAAAGACAAAGGCTTACCGAAGGTATTCAGTACATCACAAAACCTGACTATATACACTAATTGAAACATTTGTCACACAAATTAGAATAATGAAATGATTGTCTGTCTAGTACAGTGTAAAACTTGTGAACTGAATAATCCTTGTACCAGAAAGAAAAACTGATTATATGTAACTGAGCTACATGTATCAGCCTACCACTTAATTAATGTAACCACAGCAGCAGGTCAAGCACTGGTAGTACATGAACATTATTTATTGCAGCTACACTTGGAGGCTGCGGCACCAGAGGCTCCAAAGCCACAATTGGAAACTGAGGTAGACTGGTTTGCAGAGAACTCGGCAGCCGGTGATAATAACTCTAACCAGTTTGATTTTCCTGCTCAGGTAACACATTCGCCGCTCCATCACCAATGCTGGCTTAACACAATACAGTGGTCCATTTCATTTGAATGTTTTATTGTTACTGTATATTACTAAAGTTTGTTAACTTAGTTTTTAGTGAAGATGATTTCTAGTCTAATAGGTTAATATGTCTCGGTACGTCACATTGAGTGAATTTGAAATGACTTCAGTTTTATTGGTTAGCTTATAATATTTATTAGAAAATATTTATTTACAGTAAAACCCGCTTAAGACGATTTCTCAGGGACCCTACCAAAAACGCGTCTTAAGCAAGAAAGTGTATTATGCGGGATAGGGAAAATAAAACGTACTACATATTATTATGTATTATGTTCTAATTTTGGTATATATAGGTATTAAATTATACATTTATAAATTACATTAAATATGTAGAAAGATTTTGATGCATTAGCAATTAAAAGGTTTTCAACATAATTCAACTTTTGCAGTGCGTCTTCGCTTTGGTCCAAAGAAGCTACATAGCGTCTTAAATCATTAACAGCTGATAATGCCTGGGCGTTTGACGAAACTGGCGTTGACTCATCTTCGTCTTCATCATTATCACTTAGGGCCTCGTTTTGTGTGTTAATCACATTCTCAATAAGATCTTCAATTGATTGAATTTCGTACGGTGCTACATTGTCGTCAATGGAAGAATATCCAGGGAAACCCTGCAGTATCTCGGGTTCTTCTTCTTCCAACACGACGTCAACCACGTTATTTCTGAAACCTGCTTTCTTGAAACAATTTTGAATGGTTTCAGGCTTTATTGCTTCCCATGCCGCTGCAATGTTTAGAATCGCATCATGCACAGCCAAGGGTCGTTTCTGTCAGGGTCTTCCATTTCTTGAAGATAGTGATGAATCAGTCTTGTCCTGTAACCTTGCTTTAGGACCTTTATGATTCCCTGATCCATCGGTTGTAATTTGCTTGTCGCATTTGGAGGTAAGTAAACAAGCTTCTTGAGTTCAACACCTTTAGGGTGAGCGGGACAGTTGTCAATGAATAGAATTATGCGTCTACTTTTAATCTGCAATTGATCATCTAAAGTTTTTAACCAGTCAATGAACCGAATGCGGGTCATCCAAGCTCGAGATTGTGCATCCTATGTTACGGGAAGCGATCTTACATTTTTTAAACAACGCGGAGTCTTTGCTTTGCCAATCACTAGCAAACGTAACTTTTCTGAGCCATCAGAATTGGCACAGGCCAGGACAGTCAGTCTCTCTTTACTTACTTTACCACCATGACAAGTTTCTCCCTTGAAAACATAGGATTTATCTCGCATCAATTTAAAAAATAAACCAAATTCATCTGCGTTAAAAATGTCTCGCGGTTCGTAATTTCGCAACAATTCGGGAAGGGTTGTCATCCATGTATCAACATCTTGTTGTGCCACTGTCTCCGATTCCCCACGGATTTGACGGTACACAATGCCGTTGCGATTTTTAAAACGAGCCATTTGAAGCGTTAAAATCAGTGATCTGTAAGCCTTCAGCAATTTTACGCGCTTTCTCGCATATTATGGGGCCAGTTTTGGGCAGTTTTAAAGCTCGTGCTCGATGAAGCCATTCCACTAAAACGTTTTCCAATTTATCAAACTTTCCTACCTTTTGCTTTTTTCTCTGCACACCTCCCAATCTGTATTTTTCTTTAATTTCTTCTCTATTCTTTAAAATGGTACGTAACGTAGAAACTGAGTTTGATTTGTTATTTGTGATTTTTTATCGAATACTTTAAATATCTCAATTTTTTCTTGAAGTGACAATGCCTTTCGCTTAATTGTAGTCATATTGTAACAAACAAATGATGCACTATTACGAAAGAATCAGAGCGCGCGCGCGAACCAACCTGTCAAGCGGTTAGACCTCTCGGCTCGGGCCCGGGCGTAGTAAACGGGATGACGAATCGTATTAAGCGTTAAGAAATGTATGAAAGTATGTCTCAAGTTGAAGGGACTGGCGTAAAGTGGCGTATTATGCGAGAAATCGTATTCAGCGTGATCCTCTTAAGGGTTCTACTGTAATTACCTTTAATTATTATAAAATCGAGTTTTTATAGTTTTCCCTGAAATTTTGGATAACTCATCATGTGTTGATTACACGTGTAGTACAATAGTCAAAAGTTATGTATATAACTTGTTAATACTATGTTAAACTATGTTAATAACTGTGGATTATTTTACGGATAACATTGTTTGAAGTGCGCCACGATGGTCCATTATCATATTTATGAACTTTATGCTTTTGTTTTGAGTGTGTTTTTTTAGCGTAGAGAATTTAATAATAAAAAACTACAACCAACATTGTCTGAATTGCATGACTCATGGAAACTTACAGGCATTAATCCTGGGGCTTTATTAAGGTTTACAATAAATTATTTTGTTATTGGAATTCTATAGACTGCCATTTGCATTTGAATCTATTTTGAATTTATTTATGTGTCTCTTTTAAGTTTATCTTAAAAACTTAAAGACCAAATATTGATATCATTATCCTACACATGAACATCTATCTATTTATTTGTTTTAAGACCAAATTAAAAAAAAATTTGTAGCATAGTATGTAAGTATGTAAGCTTTCATAATATGAGGACTTTTTCACAATTTTTATACATGTTTTTGAGCAGGGACCAAAGAAACCGGAGTCCTTAACTGCAGAGGCCAGGCTGTGGGACTCTGGTACTCCGGCTGTAGATGAGAGTGCTCCGAAGCCTTCTTTTATTGGGGCTAAGAAACAGCAACCGAAGAGGACTGGGGTATGTGAAATAAGATAGCATTTTCTATAATGCTTTGATTAGATACAGGGTGTAAAAAGAGTTGCTTAAACCACCTGGCATGGTTTCTGAATTCACCGAATCTTGCACAGCGTTGCTTTTGCGGAACCTTAGACCGCTTAAATTCTGTAACGGCATGCGGTTACAGGTTAAAACTCTACATATAAATGTAATGAGACAGTTGGTGCCGCGGATCTTGTCGCCGTGTCTACAGGTTTTGTGTAAAAATTGAAATCTACGCGACCGATCTAATTTCTTTTATGTATAATCGAATGTAACGTTTCCAATAGCATAACGCAACAGATTGTATAAACAGATGTTTTTTTAATAATACGAAACGAATTAATGTATACGTAGATGTTGTTGATTAGATGAGTGTCGTGCGTCACACACACATCCTAGAGGTTTACATGACAAGTGAGCTCTAACAATTGTTATTGATTTGTTTTACTGGTAATAAAGATAAAATAAAAAACAATACTCTATAAACCTACATTTTCTGCAACTCGACTAACTTCAAAGACAATAAAGCCAAAGAATCCTATTAATACAGTTACGTAATGTAAAAGCTTGCTAATTAACAACAGTTAAAAAACTTAACGTAAAACACTAAACTTGACGGCCGAGTGGTGCAGTGTGGCATGACGTAGCCCTGCCTCACACACCGCAGGTCCCAGGTTCTAGTTGTGGTCGGGGAATTCATTTGTGTGATGAAGACAGATGTTTGTTCTCGGGTCATGGTCGTTTATATTTATATGCGTATATTTATTCTAGGGACCCTCAATGCGCTGTATAGTCATCCATAGCACAAGCTCGGCTTAGTTGGGGGCATACAGTTGGTGGATTTGTCTGGGGATGTATAATAATTCTTATAATTACCTGTAGATGGGCGCTCGGCGCGGACTGGGCGCTACCAAGGTGGCGGCCAACTTTGACGACATCGAGCGAGAGGCCATCATGGCGGAGAAACTTAAAGTTGAGGTAACGTACATATTTATTTACTTATGTTTTATTGTTCATGAGAAATAGAAAGTAGAACAGAAACCTATTAGAGGTGGTTGATAAATAACGTCACGGTGAAAATATCACTGTGATCTGAGGTCTATGGATATCACAGTGACTTTTTTCGAAGGAACTACGTTCCTAAGTAACAGTCGTTCCGAGTTTTTTAGTGCGTATCTCGTACTCAGTCACTCTTTACCAGCAAAACGTGACAGAAAAAGTAATCGCGATTCGAACGAAACGGAACGCGATACTCTCGCTCGACTAACTTCGGCCGTCCTCGTCGTGTCGGCTTGTGTGCGAGTGAGATAGAGGAAGCAACGGTCATTTTCACCGGTCAGATAGACATAATTATTATTGCAAGAAAGTAACGAATGAAAAAATAAACATAAGTACTTATTCAAAATAAAATAAAATAGGTGGATGTAAAACATTTTTATTTATTTAACAATTTATGTACACACTAAAACATAAAAGGAGACTTAAAAAAGAAAGTAAAAAAAAATAAAAAGTTATGTACAAAGGTACTGCAATCTCTTAAAGAAATTTCTTCCAGCAGACCTGTGACTGGAAAGCTTAGTTAAAGAAATGCAACTAAGTGTGTCATGAAAATATATATTTACATACACTAAATACAAATAATATACCTACATAAATATTAATATAATACAATAATACATAACTTATGATTGATATATAAGTAAACAGATGTAATAATACATAGTAAGTTTGAGGGTGTTCGTCGTTTGGATACTTGGGGGGAGGGAGACTTGCCGGGCTAACAGATGCAGAAAAGAATAATTTTGTATAGACATAAAGAGACTCTGTAAATTTATTTTGAAAAAAAATATACCCGTGAAGTTTCTTGCCAGTTCTTCTTCACGAAGGTTTTTTTCGAACTGGTGGTAGAATCATGTTTTATTTGACGTCAATAAGAACAAGTAATTGTCAATGTTGAGAAATAAATATTTCATTTCATTTCATTTCATGGAACCGTACATATAATAAGCAACAATAAGACTTCGGTGGTGCTCTCTAACGTTCTTCTTAAAGAGAGGTAATGTTTTTATCTCCCTAATAAAGTGGGGCAGTGAGTTCCATAGTCTAACTGAATGGACGGAAAAGGAATAAGCATAGAAGACGGACTTATGGTTAGGCATTTGAAGTAATCTACGCTTAGAAGGTCTACAAATAATATCGTGGGATGATCGAAGGAAAAGCGCTTACGCAAATAGGAAGGAGAGGTTTGATTGTTCAGGATATTAAAGAGGAGACAAAGAATCCGAGTGTTCCTACGAAAACGGATTGGGAGCCACCGGAGTTGCTTGCGAAACTCAGACACATGATCATACTTTTTAAGACTGAATATAAAACGGATGCCAAGGTTCTGCGACCGTTCCAGCCTATTTAACAACTCTTCGGTGGCATCTAGGCAGCGAGCATCAGCATAGTCAATAATCGGTTGTATAATTGTTTGGACCAAGGATATTTTAGTAGGTAAAGGCAGACAACTTTGGAGGCTTTTCAGGGAATGAAATGAAAAGTAGACTTTCCTACTGATTTCGGCGACATAAGCGTTCCAATTAAGGTTTGAATCCATAGTCACACCTAAATTTCTAGCCTTGTCAGTGAAAGGAATTGGAATACCTTCCAGAAGTATGGGAGATAGAGCCGAGATATTGAGGCACCCACGAAAATGTCTACTGCCAATGATCATAGCCTGGGACTTGTTTGGATTTACAAGTAATCCGAAGGATTTGGCCCAGTCACTGATACGACAAAGATCTTCATTAATTGATGCGATCGTGGAATCGGCATCTGCAACTGAGAAATGCTGATAAATTTGCAAGTCGTCTGCGTATAAGTGGAAATTGGAGGATACGGCTTTAGTCACAGAGTCGATGAATATTGAGAAGAGTAACGGAGAGAGAACACCACCTTGGGGCACGCCAGCAGCTAGATCGCACCAGTCAGAATAGGACTCATCAAGGCGGACACGCTGCGAGCGGCCCCGAAGATAGGAGTCGAACCAGCTCAATGCAGAAGGGGAGATGTTTAAGGATTTAAGAATACCGAGAAGGACATCAAAATCTACGGAGTTAAATGTGTTACTGAAGTCTAACAGGATCAGCATAGTAAGTGACTTATTCTCCATGGCCCAGCGAATATCGTCTGTTACATTGAGGAGCGCAGTTACAGTGCTATGGCCTGCTCGAAAGCCGGAATGAAATTGAATAAGTGCATTATTTTTAGATAAAAATGCTGACAATTGCTTATGAACTATGTGCTCTAGAACTTTAGAAAGGAATGGGAGAATGGATATTGGATGAAAGTTTGATGCAGAGGAAGGATTAGATACTTTGGGTAAAGCCTTTACTATTATTATTCCTTTACCGTAAAGGAATAACATGCGCAAGCTTCCATGCCGATGGAAAAGTGCAGGTAGACAAGGAGTATTTAAATATGTGGGTCATAATAGGTAACAACATAGGATGAATGAGATTTACCATTCTAGAGCACAAATTATCATTGCCGATAGCAGCTGAAGATATGGAGAGAATTGACTTCCTTACATCCTCTTCCGAAGCAGCTGATAAAGAAAAAGAAGCTTGTGCAGATCTAAGACTAGATAAGTAATTGAGTGTTTTAGTTTTGGTATTGGGACTTAGGATTACAGGAGGAGTAGAAAAATGTTTGTTTAGAACACGCAGGTCAACATTTTTAGCTGAATCCATTGGAGATTTACTTATTCCCACCGACTTCTACACTACTGCAGGGCTCTGGTTAGTAAGAGAATCGTAAAAGTAGCGTTTCTTGGCATCCCTACACAGACGATTGCAGCGGTTACGTTGGATTTTAAATGTATTAAGATTTAGCTCTGTAGGACACCGTTCATGCCTACCTTTGGCTTTGTCTCTTTTGTTTCTTTTATTTCATCTGAAAGCCATGGAGCCGGATTATGTTTGACTTTAATGTGTTTGAGGGGGGCATGGCGATCGTATAACTCTAGAATAGTAGAGTTGAAGTTCTCAACTGTAAGATCAATGGTTGAACTTCTCAAGACACTGGACCGATCAATATTCCCGGCACCGCGCTGTAAAACCTCCAAGTCAACGTCCTCGTAACTACGTTAAAGTAAAGTTCGGGATCTAGGTTTGGGGGGGGGGGACGGCAGCGATAGGAGAGGAAGATCAAGTCATGGTAAGAAAATGATGAAGTAAGTTGCCCATGAGCCACAGCATTTTCAGGTGAGGAGACGATTATAAGGTCAAGCAAAGATGGTACGCAATTAGGAAAATGGTGAGTTTCAGAGAGAGGTAAGATTTGGAGATCATAAGAGGATACAAGAGATTTTAATTTATGGGAACGGGTCTCGTTTTTCCTGAGGCAAGTATTAAAATCTCCCGTAACAATAACATGATCGTATGCAGGACAGTAATTTTGTAAAAAAATATCAAGGAGTTAAAATAATGAATTGTAAGGTTAGGGCTGTAGAATACTGTAAGTAGTAATTTAGTATAGTGTAGAGTAATTTCGATAGCCAAATATTCGGCAGATCCGGAGTAAAGTGACGGAGACAAACTAACGATCTTATAGGAAATATCTTCGCGCAAAGAAATGGCCACTCTACCGCCACTCTTACCCGTCCGGTCATTGCGCATCAAAACGAAACCTGCAAGGGCATACAGAGTAGATAGCAGTGAAGGTTTTAGGAAGGATTCCGAAATCAATATTGCATCTATATTGTCACTGCTGAAGGCAAGAAGATCAGGATAATGGCCAGGGACACTCTGGGCATTCATATGGGCAATATTAAGGCAAGACGGATTGTGGTAAGAAGCAAGTTGGTCATGTAGTTTCAGAGATGGACTTGAACCTACACTAGTAAAACTACAAGAGGAAGAGCAGGAAAAAAAGCTATCATTCATGTTGCACATCATACTGTCGTCCATCTAAATGAAGTGAAAATATTATATACCTAAATATACTAAATAAAATATTATATACAAACAAATTTCTAACAATAAAATCTATATCAAAATTAACCAAACAAAATTATAACCACGTTCGCTAAACTTTACACTCACATGTATGCTTCACACTAATAAAAAAAAATACAATAGTAAAACAGATTTAGACTTCAAAGGTTTTATGAAATTAACACTAAATATATACACAATGAACCTGAAAACATATTTTTGATAGTATAATGTATTTTTTTTCAATATTGAAATGGTTTTGCGATTAATTAAATTTTTTTTTGTGGCATACTAAAATAGCTTATTATAAATATCTTCTTACTAAAACACTTATTTGATTAAAAAAAGCATAGAAAATAATTAATTGTCTCATAATTTTATTGTAATAATATCCGACCGAACGCGATGCATCTATTTACGCTGTTCGTATCGATAATATATTCTACGTACAGTGATTCATTAAACGCCAACATTCATATAGTTTCAGGAACAAATATTGATATTAGTGATGTAAGTGATCGACGTGACAAAGTCACGGTGATTATTCGTTGTGATTTTTTTTGAAAATAACTGTTTATCCCTACTCTTACACCTATTTACTGAAACAAGTTGTTAAGGCACAAACTATTTACTGCACGACATTGAAGAAAAACTACTATTTATCATTTGAATTTGTTTTAAGTACTACTTTGTTAGAATTTGCATAGATCTGCATACATTAACTTACTAAGGGACATGCATTCGTAGTATTCTATAACACAAAAAAACGTTTAACCTCTTATGAGACTACACTTAAGAATTATTAACTTTCTAACTCGATTTAATCGCGAACCCATTACCCTGGTGGCGCCATCGAGTCAAATAAAAATGAACTAACATTCTTAACACAAGTTAATCGTTATGAATGGACACGTCGTCAGTTCACTAGGCCAATGTGTCGTCACGAAGGTTCAATAGGACAGCTCCGTTGCATGATCCAGTTTTAAAAAGTCCAATTAATAAATAATAATAAATAAATAAATATTTCTAACAATCACACCACATTATCTAGCCCAAATCAAGTATCATTAAGAACTTGTGTTATGGATACTAGATAACGGATAAATAAACTTAAGAAGCACACATAGAAATTTTTTTCATATATAAATATTAGAAATAAACTTAAATAAACATACATACACATCCATGACTAGAAAGCAAATGCAATAAGATATCTGCCTCTACCAGGATTCGAACCCGGGACCTCTGGCATGGATGGCAAGTGTACTTACCTCCACACCAAACAGGCCGTCAAAATGGATCAATGGATTACATTGTAGACGGAAGATGTACCTACTTTATGCATGTCTATGGACTAAGGTTACTTGAGTCAAGCACTTATCCTTGATTGGTTTCCAAACCTCACCCAGTCTAATACCTTTCGATCTTTTACAATGAATATACAAAACAAACCTGGCAAAAGACATGCTTCTCAATACTTTCTTAATTAAGTCAAGTGAAAATTGCCATTACTTGACACTAGTCTAGTCTAGCCTTCGACAAGTATAAAATAACATTGATCTGCAACACTGAGTGAGCTAAATCTCCCAGGCAAAAGAAGCAGAAAGCAAGGCAACAATCGAAACAGTGGAGCAAGAGGTGGCATCTCTCCGACTGCAGTACACCCCGGGGAACAAACCTAACTCTGAACGGCTGGGCATAGCGGCTGCCAGGCATGATACCGGGTATGTATTATTTAATTGTTATTTATTTATAACTAAAGTATTTTCGCGTTTCTGTCAAAACAACAATAAACCAAAAAAAAATATAGGAGAATTGAACCATTGTGAAGTTGTTTACAGGTTAAATGTATGACTCACTAAATATGAGATTTAAGTTTTAGGCTACGCGGTACAAATGTAACACAATAGAGTCAGTCGTCGGAGAGCCGATGTCACTAAAGTCGCTGTAAGGTTGAATTTATAACTGTCAAAATATTATTACAAGGGAATATCAACCTTGTTGTTTTGTGGCCTGCTCATGAACTGCATCGGCAGGGGGTAAACCCAAGCTTTGGCTGACTGTAGATGTGTGTTAGATACATTACCACCACTGGAATACCAAATTTAAATTAAATCATCTACTCGATTTGGTGCGAATAATAAGAAACAAAATTTATTTATTTATTTATTATTGCAGAACCAACAGCCCTTTGAAATATTACAATTGATTTAAATGAATAGCTACACACTGCCAATGACAGGTTCAGAATTTTTATATCTATACTGTTACAAGTAGGTTAAAGCTAGTTTCAAACAGGATTTACATTTCAAGCTAACAAGAATTAATAAGTTAAAAACAAATACAGAAGTTATAGCACGCAACTCAGTGTGTGTGAATTTGTATGTGAGAGAGATTCTGTGTCTATGTTAGTTACAGAGTCAGTATGCGTGAATAATTGAATGAGCATGTGATCGTGTTTACAAGTTTGTATGTGTGCAAGCACTACACCACCCGTACAAGTCAATTTTTTTTTAAATAGGCAATAGTTTATTGGCAACTTGTTTTTGAAATGATTGTTTAGACAATTGTAATATATCAAGACCACGGACGTAAAAAATAGGCGGACGGAACATCGCTAAGCATAAACTGAAGCATAGCAATGGCGGCGGCGTGAGTTTGTGTGAGTGAATGGAGTGTGGCCATAAAAGAAAAATTACCCCAAATTACGGTAAAAATTTCGCTACCTGTTCCATCTAATCCTAATATTTAAAAATACCTAATCCAGATATCTAATACACTTGGATATAAAGAATAAGGCTATAATATGGTATCCATTTTAAATTTAAAAAAATACAGTCAAAATAATTTTTAAACTTATTATTTATTCAGAAATACGACTTTTTGATTGAACATATAGGAAATATGACCTTTTGATTTATCATTTCTAGAAATATGGCCTTTTGATTTGATATTTCTAGAAATAAGGCCTTTTGCTTAGATTTGTTGGAAATATTATGATGAAAACTGTAATGAAAAAATATTGTTTGACCTTAATTTTTATGTTTTATTTATCTACCCTAATATGTATAACTTTGAATTGAATTATGTTAAAAAGTTTACAATCTGTCTAAGTTTGACGTAAATTACAGAGCACCAGAGACAATCATTTTTTTTTATTTACCTGTGGTTGGTAGTGCAACAACGCTAGTGTACAGCCACCCTCTCTCGATTCAATACATTTTTATAAACGATACAAAAAAAACTGTTTTCTTTCTCGATTGTGAACTATGGAAAAAATAATGACCTTTTGAACAGGCAATAGATAAAATTGTACTTTTTATACAGGAAATATGCCTGTTTTGTTTAAACAATTACAGAAAAAATACTACTGTAGAAATACATCCGTTTTGGTTGGAATACTAACTTTTTGGATTTTTTTACTGGGAAAATATGCCTCTTTTGAGTAGGTTTTACGGCTCCTTCGATGGTATTTTATGCCAATATTGTAAGAAAAAATTAAAAGTTATAAAAGTTTATAAGGGAAATACGGCCTTTTGAACAGATGCTCCTCAAATGGCAAACAAATGGCAATGGCGACTGCTTAATATTTAAATTTGTGCAATACGTAAAGAAGTTGAGACCTTTATTATTTAAACTACATTTAATCCTGTAGTATTACTTTAGTTTCTAATTACCTACTGATCACTTAGTCACTAAATAATACGCAAATAATATCCTAGATGGCACTGGCGGTAGTGCTATATGAACATGAAACTTATACTCGACCCCTGGGATTATGTACGTACTAGTTTTAAAAAAATATTATAATACCTATTCCTAATACCTAGTCCAATATTTATACCTCACCTGTACAGATTTTATACCTAGCAACACAGGTGAATGAGCTAAGGCATTTAGGTATTTTATTCCAATTGATGTAATTTAATCAAAATGTGAAAAACAACGTGATAAATTATAAACTTACTTATGAAACGTGATTCCCTGACATTTTTTATTGTAAGTGGAATTATTTCTACAAAATTTAACTGCACAAGACGGCATTGTTTTTTAATTTTCGTCGCAACAACGACACAACTACCACCAATGAGTTTATAAATAAAGTATAAATGTCACATAACTTTATAAATGTCTTTCCATTTATATACTGCAAGATTCTCGTGTAAAGTGCATAGTTATTTCCTCCCTGTTAACAAGTAATACTTCTGATGGTTTCGATTATATCCGTCTCAAAAGAATTCGAAATATTCTATATAATTGTAGGTACAAAACACGTGACAATAGTCACCTTTTACTTCACCTTCTACATCGTATCGTTGATTATCCGGAATTTGATTATTTTAGATTCTGCTCGGGTCCGTAAAGTATGCTCATGCCATTTTAAGTAGATCGGTACAGTAGCCTTTCTGAGAAGCGCGCAGATATACATTCAGACAGACAAGAATTTAGAAAGTTGACTTTCCTATCTACAAGGATTACGAAATTTTCAATAATACTTAATTTACAAACGCAGCTGTGCTACAGTTTTATTAATGGTATAGATCGTAAAAGCTTTACTGTACAAGCCGTACTCCTAATACATTTATCCTCAAATTTTACAAAAATATTCAAAACATGAAACAGGCGCGTGTCTCACTCTGCGCTGAGCGCCATGCAGTCCATCGAGCAAGAAGACGCCGCAGTGCAGCGGTCCACTTTGGATGACCTTGATGACTTCAACTCTGTCTTCACTATGGTCAGGTGCGTACGGTCCATTTCTTAGACATAATAAATCATTGTGTTCGGCGGAGTTGTCCAACCGGAGTTAGCTGGTGTCACTGTCCCTCCAACTCCGTCAATTTCTATAGTATTGAAAGAGACATACAACAGATGCAGATAAGAATAATTTTGTATAGACATAGAGACTCTGTAAATTTATTTTGAAAAAATATACCCGTGAAGTTTCTTGCCAGTTCTTCTTCACGAAGGTTTCTCCGAACTGGTGGTAGAGTCAGGTTTTACTTGACGCCAATAAGTAATTGTCAATGTTGAGAAAATAAATGTTTCATTTAATTTCAGCAATACAGTAACCCGGGTTGGGTTAGCTTACAGTTTACAGGGTGAAATTCATTACGTATGAATTCATTACTTATCACCCGATAAGTAATGAATTCATACATTCTAAAATTTTTAATTTAGGCGTTATCTAAATTCATTTTACAAAAGAAACTCATTGTCATTTCAAGAGCTGTAGATACAAAATTATTGAACATTTGTTCATCTTGAAAAACAAAAGAAAGATTTCTTTCAAACTTAAAACTTTATTTTTTTTGGGTGTCCAATAATGTTTTGATAAACTTGTATTCAAAATAAATTTTCCTTTACATTATGAAAAAGCTAATAAAACAACCCCGTTACAGAAATGAGTCGTACTCAAACCGCAACTTAGATTCTCTACTCAGTGAGCCGAAGAAAAACCATCTCAGCTCATCCTGGGAGAACATTGAACCCGAGCCCTCCAAGCCGGTGCACTCCATGTTTTCACCATCACCCGCTCCCTCCGCCCCGGTGGCCACCACCGCTCCAAGAGGGAACCGCAGACAGGTGAAAGATGAGGATGATTCTGCGGTGAAGAAGTTTGGGTCGGCTAAGGCTATAAGTTCAGCGCAGTTCTTCGGTGATCAGGTGAGTCGAGTATTGAGAGTTTCAAAGTATGTTTTGGATAGGGTACTGAAAGGACTGATCGAGACCAGTCTCTAGGACTTTAGGAGGGGAGGGGGGCACTGAAATAATAACATACAAATTGTAATAATTTATTACTAAGAAAAAATAAAATGTTAAAATTCAATAATGGTCGGTCACGGAATTGAATTGTGGAAACTAAACAAAGCCAGGAGGTCCCTTTTTGAGGCTTTTAGAAATAACAATTATTTCTAAGTTTATTTCAAAGTACATTGCTATAAAGTCAGCTGCTCGAAAAGATATGCAGCAGGCCGGACGTGTGTACTTGGCCTAGAGTTGCGGCCGCCGACACCTCCGCGCGGCCAGTAGTAGCGCCTTCCTAGTTGCAGCTACGCACGGTGAATCAAGCAGCCACTTCTATTTCAAGGGATCTCATTTTTTACGTATTTTACGTATTATGCTTCTTTTATGTTACACCCTGTATCTAGGAAATGTATACTAAACAAAATGCATATGACCTAAAAACTACATCTGACTGCTATAACTGCGAATTAATCGACAAGTATATGTACTTTGTAAAAATTTATTAATAATTGGTATGTCAATATTGATAACGCTACTGCCCCCCAGCCGGAGTTCGGCGGCACTTCGGACCGGCTGTCCCGCTTCCAGGGCAGCTCCAGCATCTCCTCGGCGGACTACTTCGGGGAGAGTCGTCCGCAGAACACGTCGTCCCTGCAGGCTCCGGATCTGGATGAGGTATGCTCTATTCGACAGGTTAACTAATTAGTTGACAATATAGAGCAGGTTAGTGCTTATATACTCAGAGATATGATGTACGCGATAAGGTCGAGTCGGTATGAAGAGAGCGAGAGGAGTCGAGGGCACTCCTGGTCCAGGGCAATTTAAAAAAATTATATTAATAAAAACACATTATTGCTCACACACTTGAATGTAAAAATTAACATTAAACTATGGTGAGCAAAGGCGGCCTTATCGCTAGTAGCGTTCTCTCCAGACAATCTATGTGTTAACGGAAATTAAGATGAAACGGGGGGGTAGTTAGCCAAAAAGAAAAAAATTATATAATTTATTTTTAATATATATATATAAATAATAACATATAAATGCCCAGAAAACACGCCAACTGTTTGGCCCAAAAGTAAACAGAGCTTGTGTCATTAATGACCGTACGGCAAACTGGGGGGGGGGGGGAACTCAGAACAACAAATACATAAATGTAGACAACCATGACCCGAGAACAAACATCTGCGTGCCCCGACCACGACTCGAACCTGGGACCTCCGGCTTAAGAGGCAGGGCGACTATCCACTACGCAATTTGGATTTATAGTGATGATATAGAAATTTTGGGCTTGGAACCAGTATTCCTTATTGACGTATAAAGCGTGGATTTTTTGATTTTTAGTAGATTGGAAGTTTAAAGAAGTAATATAAACTAGAATAACAGCGATGAACAGGTTTTCGAACTCCGACCTCTTAGATCTAGATCACTATCTTATTATTCATTTAAAAAATACATTACTTGATTTAATGCAAATATATTATTCAGTGGCTTGGAACCTACATTTGTGAGACTTATTGAAAAACCACCCAAAATCTTTCATAAGTACATCTTATTGAAAACTGATTGAGTTGTGTGAATTTGTGTCGCAGGTCCGAGAGTCAGTCCGTCTCGGAGTGACCAGGGTGGCGGGTCGCCTCTCCTCCCTCGCCAACGGAGTCGTGTCCTCCATCCAAGAGCGCTATGGCTACTGATACCCGCCGAGCCGGCGACTCCCGCGCTGGGCCAGCGTTCAGTGACTGGTCTAAGGTTTGATGACGCTCGGGGACTGACGAGATGGACAGGTGTAGAAACAGATTCTGCAGTGCATCTGGTCTTAGTTTGTGAAAATACGAAACTCGGACTAAATTTTGATTCTGCTCTCTCATTGCTTTCAATCTCAATCAAGGTTTTGAATATTGACTTGTTCGGTTCGGGTGTTTTAACAAATGACAAGCAACTATGTCACGTATGTGCTGCTCGCCAAGCCCGACTTACATAAGCCGAACGGCTTTATTCCCGAACTTATATCTGCACATATTTGATTTTGTCGCCCAGCTGTGCTGATGCCCGGCCGAATGAGTCCGCGTTCTTGAGACATGCTACACAACAAGAACTGAGCGTACCAATATATCGGAACGTACTTCCATGGACTCGGAGTGAGAGGTTTCTTTAGATGTCACATTTCATATACAATCAAACGCGTCACGTGAAGGTGAAAGCTCGCTCTTGAAAGCATGGTCTCCCAAATGGTTCATTTAATTGCATTAATTAATTATATTTAAATAGTGGTAAACTTTGGCACATGTAGTTTCTAAAGAATGAAACGGCGCTGCGACCGCAACGTTCGTGCGTAAGGAGCAGCAAGTCGTCCCCGAGCGTCGTGGCGCGGAACGCGGGCCCAGCCTTGTGGCCACGCTACGTAGCACAGGTTACTACATGTTCACCGAAAATCATATTTATATTTAATTTGAATTTTTAGATAGTTTTATTTTATATTCGCTTGACCGTCATGTATATAATTGCATTGGAACTCACTAGATTCAGAACACCAATATTACAATGCACGTATGATCGATAGGCAGTTTACAGATATATTAAAGTATATTTTCCGTTTGTAAATATTGTAATATAATGTTACTGATTACATTTGACAACGATCAGCTAGTTGGCTGCAGCGCGTGTTCGCGGTCTGCAGTCTCGGGGAGAAGATCAACTTATTCTATACATTTTTATATTTTAGAATTGCTTTGTTATCTATGTTTAGTGGTTGCAAGTACGGGCCAGTTTCCAGCAAAACTAACCAATGAAATTGAGCCCTGAGTTATTGCAGATACGATTCGCATATCAACTCGACTGACAAGTAACGCCGCGCAGCAACATCATGCATATACAGTGACTGTGGTTTGAATCCAGTTTCATTGATCAGTTCCTCGGTCCAAGCATTTTATTGGCCATAAAAGCTCAGGTGCAGCGCGCCACGTGGCACGTGCGCGTGTCGTCGGTGGAGTTGCGTGCTGGAGAATATTTTGTAGCGAGTAATATAGTATTCCTGGTGTATTGTGTAAGAAGCGCTGCATTCCTCGTGTGCCAACCACCTGCACAAATGTGATTAGTTTCATGTCGATATTTAAATAGGACTGGAGAAGCATTTATTTTGTTTAAAATTTGTTTATTTCCGCGGTGGTTATTAGGTATAAAAAAATTATTGTGAAAGTTGAATTCCGACAAAATATTTTCGCCATAGAGAATACTTGTATAATTAAAATGTTAATTTTTTTTGTTTAAATTCTAAGGTTAATAAAGGAAACGAAACAGTGGTTCTGTAGACGTAGCGGTGTACAGAACTGCAAAAGAAAATGTATTGTTGTTAGTACTCTATCGGTTCTGTCAAGTCTTCTCTATACATTGTAACTAATCATGTAAGTTTGTAAAATATACAGCTCTTATAGATTGTAATGTTATGTATGATAAGTAAATAAAAACTTGTTTCCAGAATATGGTTTATTGCAACAACCCACGGACCTTACAATAAATTATCTCCATTTCGACGATGCAGTCCAACACCTCCCATCTCATTCTTTCAAAAATCAAATACATCCTATTGATAAATACCTAACTTAGTTCAAGTTGTGTTTGTGTTCTCTGAACAGTCCCCCCACCCACACCCCGGTTGTGCATTGGTAATAATTGATTCATAATTTCTGTAACGTAAATGAGGATTTTTTTGTCTCCTGTAAAATTGGATTTATTTAGATAGAAGGTATCGGTACTTCATCGTCGATTTGGAAAATTATACAGTGATGTCTTTTCCACAGAGTGAATCTTAACAAGAAACAGGTCAATATAGTTACCATAAATTATAATTTCATGTGTTTAATGCTATACTAATTCCATTTCTTTATTTTCTCGATGAGTTCTACTTTGATATAATGCTCTCTAGCTCCATCCCTATCAGTTTCTCCGACTGTGGTATTATATAACCTTGTATGTGTGTAAACGTCATATTTTTATAAAATAATGCATACATAATGTAAAGAAAACGCTCGCACAAGTTTTCACAGGAGCTGTCATCGAGAAAATAAAGAAATGGAAATAGTATGGAGAAAGAAACAATGAATTGAATAATTTAGATCGAGGTAATCATATAAAAAATTATGTTAATGAGTGTGTATATTTACAACAGTTTTGTTGATTACGGTGTCCTCTTGAACCTCAGAAATGTTAAGTGGTAGATTTATTTAGCTCTGTGAAAGTAGACCGTTTGCACTGTACTCAAGATTTTTAAGCATTTATAAATCCCTGCTACGAAGCCTTGCGGCCACGCTCAGATATCTTTAGTGTAAGTTACGCTTAATGAATCTACGCTACATCTAAGTCTAGACTTATTAACCGTTTCAATGCGGCGGTAGTTTTGTCTTAGCGCCTGGCGGCGAAGAAATGTTTCGTGGCTGCTCTCGTGCGCCGCCCCCACCCGCCGTGCTCTCCAACTTATTGCTTCTTCGTCGATTTCCACTCGTTTTTATTATAGTCGCAACCCAACAGCGTACGTTAGCGGTTCATTATATTCATAAAAATCATTTCAAGTGTTTATAAGTGACTAAGTGTTTATACCGAAATGGAAGGTAAGTGACTTATTTTTATCAGGAGTTGTAAACCTTTTAAACCTTTTGCTATATGTTTGGTTCGATTGGTTGATCAATTCGTTTTCTTTCTATCGTAGATCGGGAAATCACCATGCTAGTTGTGTGTAAATAGTATTGCATATGCAAATAAACATTGTACCTATTTATTAAACTTTTGAATAAAATGTCTGTTTCAAACAAAGCAAATCGTTCGAAAAATTATTAAGTAGAAATACCTATCACTCACTCGATTGTACACTACAATATGTCCTGTGTAGTTGCCCTCTGTAGCTAAATCAATCAGGATATATTATAGAGTAACTATAGATTGATATAATACCTCATGATTTATTCTAGGATTTTCTAGAAAAAGAAAATATAGAACAAATACAGACTCAGGTAGAGTCTGAAATTGAAACGCAATGCGATGACGAGTTTGTCGAACGGATTTGTTCCCAACAGAATTCCTAGACTTATGATGTCTGAGAACCAAATCGAGATATACCTGAGTCTGAAATTGAAAGCAATGTGACGACGAGTTTGTCGAACACACTTATTCTATTCTATTGAAAAGGTTTGCAACTCCTGAAGTGTGCGTTTTCATGCAATATCCCGAAGCTAACACAGGAACCGTAATCTGCGTGACAAATTAAGACACTTTTATTTACAGGTAACCTTTGAAATATGTTATTTTATCCAAGTTTACAGGTAAACATTTTGGCAGCTCTGGGGCGCCATGCGCCATACACAAAAAATACTCATGGCGCCTCTACGGCGCCATCCGCACGGAATCGGTTAAGCAAAATCCACACTAAGAAACGCCTCGAGTAACAATTAAACGTCTTAAGCGCGATCGTCAGCGCTACTGACGTGAGATGTGACAGGATGTTGTCTGCGCCGGGGCTGAAGTGTTACAAAGCGTGCTTAGACTTATCAGGGATATATGAAATCATACAAATTGTTTCATCAGTTTTTAATATACTGTATATACTACGTGTAATGACCTGAACCACGTGCACAACATCGAAAATGACATTATACTCAACTGTGAATTGACATCGAAATCCATCAGCACTAGGCGATGTTCCAGTAAGCCTATGAAACCTTGAGTTGAATGCAAACGGGCCTATTAATAATAATTATGTTTAGCAGTCTCACCGTGAATTCGAACCCTCCCGTTTCACAATGATACAAACGTTTTCCAAAGACACCGAACTAGGCACGTAATGACACAGGCGCGCGGTGAACCCGTTCTCCCGCAAGTACAACACTCTGCCCCAATCGATTAACAGTTTGGCTTTTCTGCCGATTTGTTCACGTTGAGCGGGGTCCTTCGTATCTACAATTTTCCCTTTATGTTCACTTCCATTTTCACCAGTGTTTTGTGCAAGTGTTCCTATATTATTTTCAAGTATTTTATTATCGTTTTTTGTAGAATTGTGGTCATTTTGTAGGTTATTTTTGCGAAGTTCTCGACTGCGGCCGTCTCCGCACGTGGCCCAGGACACGACGCTGAGCATCACGTTGAACTCTTCAGGGCTTATTCCGAGTTTCTGTAAATAGTAATTTTATTTTGGTATAAGAAAAATGCACATAAAAGAAGAGTGGCCAGAAAAGTCACAGCCAAAATTTTTTTAGGTGAAAGTTTATTTAATGTTAAGTTTGCCCGTTCTCACGGCTAGAGCGTTCAATGCTACGAAATAGAAATCCGAAGAAACCAACTTTTTTTTAGAAATTTTTGAAACTGATTCGGATGCAATTTTGCAAAATTTCATAAAAAAAATCGTAACTCGAACACTATGAAAAATCGTATAACATACAGAGGGGTGATTCAAAGTTTTTGGTTTCCACTTTTCTGGCCACCCTGTATAGGCGAAGCTATGCAGTTATGTAATGAGCCTTTAATATTTATCTTTACGTAATAACTCAAATAGACCCACCCGTTTCTTATCGGAGTTTCAAATGTCTTATTATGATCTATGAATTTATTAAACCTTGCAGTTGATTCAAAATTCGTAGATTAATTTCTTTATCTAAAAGTGTACAAGAATCACATTGTGAGTTTTATAGACAACCACAGACAGTAACCTGTATTGTACCTAACCTAATATAAATGAATGAAGATAAATGCAACCACGTGAAAGCGGCGCTCACGGCGGCTGACTGCAGCGGAAGTCGGAAAGTAACAATAACTTGCACGCACCTGCAGTGCATGGCTAGCCACGTAGACCGGTCGTTCGCAGCGGTGATGGCAGCACGTGGCCAGCACTGCGCCGCGACACTTGTCGCCCGCCGACGTCAGGCAGCGCAGCGCGTAGTCTGCAATCACATGTACGCGGGCCAAGTCAGACAGTCCCGTGTCAACCCTCGCTTCACACATGCCGAATGTTAAGAAGTGTATATCTAAAGAATACTTTATTTACCAAAACAGTTATACAGCCTTGCTCTCTCCCCCCACGCACGCTGGCGCGAGCGCTTAGCTTTACGGACGACATCGCTGGAAACTTTCGCCCCAGTTTGTAGGGGGTACAATAATGTTATAAATAAATCCCCAGACAAACACACCAACTGTATGGCCCCAAAGTAAGCAGAGCTTGTGTTGTGAATGACATACATCGAACTGGGGGGAACCCAGAATAAACATACATATATAAATATAAACAACCATGACCCGTGACCAAACTGTGTGTTCATCACACAAATAAATGCCCCGGCCAGGACTCGAACCTGGGACCTCCGGCGTATGAGGCAGAGCTACTAACCACTGCATCACTCGGTAGTCAATAAAATTAAAGCAACCATTCTTTTTCGCAACAACCATTAAAATTACGATACGAATCCAGGTTTGAATGTAATTGAAAATAGCAAATGTGGTCAATCTCCGTACACGTGTGCAGTTCGCTTGCACGGCACAAAACAACAAGGTTGATTTTCCCTCGTAATAATATACTGACAATTATAGACTCGACCTTAAACTGGAAGTTTAGTCAAAAGTGGTAGACCACTTTCTTGGACGACGGCAGTGAGTTATTACATAAGAACCTCTACGAGAGTAATGGTAACCACTCAACCAGGAAAAAGGAAAGAAACCTTCAGCTTAAAAATAAAATATAATGCAAATTTTAAAACTGAAATTAGGTTATTGTATAATTTGGAAAGTGCCTCACTTTCGAGCTGCAACGGACGGGCGCTGGACACATCTAGACGTCTACAAACCAACTAACTTACGCACGATTTCGCTCGCGTATTTTTCGGGGACTTTTCATTATATATAAGCTTACCCATAGCAACACCGCATAAATGCTTCGCAAAACCAACAACCCTCTCGCACTCCTTCACTACAGGAACCCTACTCAACGCTAAATGCGCCAAATCTGCTCTTATTCTCACAGCAACTTCCAACTCGTAGTTTCCAAAATCACTCGCTTCTAAATCTTTCTTCTCTTCTACATTATTTATTATTTCTGAAGTATTGTCTTCCTCTCTATGGTTCTCTCCTTCTATTTTACTTTCTTTAGAAGAACCTTTCAACTTTTTATCGGTTTTTAATCGTTCGGAACGCAGCAGGTTGTCTCGTTTGTGCCGAAGAGCCGCTCGATCTACTGAGAGCACGCGGCTTTGGCTGTCTTGACACCACGATACTCCTAAGTAGTAGGAGAGTTGGCCTGTAATTATGAAAGCGTAGGTAGTAGGTAGTATTTTAGTATATTTTTTTGCATAGAATAATTGCCCTAGCACACTACGCATTTTTGTGATTTCAATCAATCCTTCGTGTATGTTATATTTTACTTTGTAGGTACTTATAAGTAAGTTTATTTGAATTGTGTGTTAATGAAAAATATACTTTTTTATATGCCAAACCTAATGTGAAGCTACATTGTTATCGTCCAACAAATAAGGTTGTCTAAAAGAAACGCTGTGCAGCTATAATACCGCCAAATTATACCTGATTTATCAATTTTATTAAAAGAGTAAACAAATGAATAAGATCTTAAAATGATTGAGACTCGGAGCTCATGTTTATCGATTGGCATTCAACATAAATAAGTTCCAGTTTGTTAACTTTATCTGTAATTATAAAGATACTATTATATTTTATCTCAAGAATAAAACACTTTCATGTTTCTTACCCTTGCCCGCTCCCAGTTCAACGTAGCAGCTGCCCGTCCGCACCAAGCCCTCGCTTTCAGCGATGTGCAGGAGGCTGGACACTTGGCGCAAGTGCCGCAGGGACTTCTCGCTGCGATGCGGCTCTGTGAACTCTGCCAGGAGTGAGCCGTGGATCGGAGGGGCTGAGAATGAAGTCAGTTGGGCGACGATGTGCTCTGGAATGGTTTAATTAGATGTTATTACATATCAAATCAAATCATTTATTCAGTAACTGTATACATAAAAGCCTTGGCTAGTGCTCGGAGTCTCCGTTTAAGTATGGGTAATACTTGTGCCTAGAGACACCGCTCTTCCTTATTTTATAGTATAGCTATTACAGAACAAACAAGATACAAACATAAATTCAAAGGTACAATTTTTGAAGACTAACAATTCAAAAAGAATCGCGCTTAGTGTATGTGTGGGTGTGTGGGAGTGTATGTGTGTGTGTTTGTGGGAGTATATGTGTGTGTGTTGGTTTGGACTAAGAACAATATTTAAAAATATTTTCTATATCATCATAGGACTTCATCTTCAGCCACTCAATTAAGATTTTTTTTGCTCTCTTTAAGGTTTTAGGGGTTGTTTTAGGGTAAATATTAATTTGCTTGTTAATAAAGTTGTAAATATGCGATGACTGTTTTGCAAGTTGTCTTCTAGCAAAAACTGATTTTACAGCCACTCTCGATGCAACTTCATATTTCCTCCTCTTTTTTAAAATTTTAGGATTATATGGAAGTTTCTTATGTACCCTGAGAACAATATTTAAAACGTACAATTTACGAACCGATAGAATACCGCTTTCTAAATAGAGTTGACTGGTTGGATATCTGTAGGGTTTAAAAAGCATAGTTTTCAATAATGACCTTTGTGATCTCTCCAAATCTATAAATTTTGACTTGATTGCACCCCCCCATATACAGATGCAGTATGTTAATACAGACTGGACTAAGCTCACATATATTTGACCAACAAGATTCTGAGACGCAACATGACGCAAAGCCCTAAAGAACCATGTGAACTTTCGTACCCTGGTCATTATCAATTCCATGTGTATATTCCATGATAAACGTTGATCCATAATGATCCCAAGATATTTAGTGTAAGCTATTTCAGGGCATGAGCATAAAGAGCTTCTAATATTGCATCATTTGTGAAGCTTTATATTTATATTTGGTTGGGTCCTATCACACATAGTGAAACACATAAATTGAGTTTTCTCTGTGTTTAGTGTCAATAAATGAGCTCTCAACCAGGAAGCTACTTTCATTATACCTAATTCAGCAGAGTACTTAACCACGTCCCAATTTCGAGCACTAAACACAAGCACCGTGTACGCGTACGAAAACAAGTGCCCATTTTCTAAATATAAGAATTCATCCTTTTAAATTTCATTCAAAGCCCATGGACATCATTTAAACAAATAAATAATTATTTTTTATGAATTGCATTTGTTCATGAACTTTTACTGGTGAACACTTAACTGGCAAACAACAAAGCTAATGTGTATGGATTGTGGTATCGTTCCACGGGAGCTCTCAATGTTTCAGTGTGTAAAGAAAAAAAATTGAAAGTAATGAAATATTTATTTCTCAACATTGACAATTACTTGTTCTTATTGACGTCAAATAAAACATGACTACCACCAGTTCGAAAAAACCTTCGTGAAGAAGAACTGGCAAGAAACTTCAAGGGTATATTTTTTTCAAAATAAGTTTACAGTGTCTCTTTATGTCTGTACAAAATTATTCTTATCTGCATCTGTTAGCTTGGCAAGTCTCCCTCCCCCCAAGTCTCCAGACGACGAACACCCTCAAAGGCACCCGTTCACGAGTTAACGCGGGATCCAACCCGCTCTTCTCAACCATATCTATAACTCAATCTGATTCTAATTTAAACACTATTTGGAGATATCACTTTTTCTTTGTTAGGCTTATTTTAAGGATAGTGAGGAAATTAATTTGACTCATACAACCTCTATATGACATCATTGAGAAGCAACAACTTCTAATTTACTCTTTGAGCTCTCTGGTTAAACTGTCATGTCAATGATTAAAATTTTTTACAAGAAATATCTGTCACCAGAATCCATAGAAAATGCAAGAGTTGTTCATTCCAGGTATAATAATAAACTTGTGAGTAATGAGATTTTTAAAAAGATAACTACTTGATAAGATGAAACTGTCTGATAGGCGATGGATTGCTGACCAGATTCTGCTATATAAAATTGTTAGAGGCCTCGTAAATTGTCCACAATTATTGAGTCGGATAGGATTTGCAGTCCCTCGTGCTAACATTAGACTAAAACACGTCCATCCTTTTACCATTTCCACCTCACTATCAAATTGAGTATGAGCCTAATAATCTTTTGCCATTTGTAATTTGTTTCTATCTGTTTTTGTATGTAAAAGTTGATCTGTTTTTATTATTTGTTGATTCTTTTAATATCAAACATACAAGTATAACATAGAACTGTTGACCCTGCATTGTTACATGATTACTGTTTATAGTTGCTGTTGTTCTGTTTAAAGTGAAGTTGCAGCTGCCGACAATTGGGTGTACACTATGTTTTTTTTTATGTTTAAGTTACATATTGTTTGCTAAGTCTGTTGGCAACTCTGAATCAATAATAAAGTCTTAAAAAATTTAAATAAAATACTGCACAGAAATCAGAAATATCCAAATTGTTTTATCAAAATACCTCAGTCTTTTGGAAAAAAATATAAAAAAGATTCTTCAAAATTACAGTACATACCAAATTGAAAATTTCTATCACATACAACTAAATTAAACTTTCTAAATCTAACAGAGCAGAACCCACTGCTACACCAACCTTCAATAGAGCAACTTGCAAAAAGAAATGAATACAAGACTCAAACTAATAATAATTCAACTGTTAAAAAGTTACAAGGCTTTTCAAAGCCAAGCTCCTAAGCTATAACTCTATAAACCCTCAAGAAGTACAGTCATACTGTGTCAGACTGTTTCATATAATAATTCTATAACACCATGCTAAGACCATTAAAAACCGACCATGTGCTTCATGGCAGAAGAGAACCGTAAGGTGCCTTCATAGATAGTTTTAGAGGGTTAGCTTTCATAAGATCTGAAAAACTTTTACCATTGACTGTTATGAGCTTTAACCTATGCAAAATTTATTTACATGAAAAATCTTTGTTGGGTTTGTTTTGTTTGTGAGAGGTATTTACTGAAGTTTCACAGTATTGTTAATAGTAGCAGGCTTGATGCACCACAAATATTGAGTTCGAATCTTGCTAGACACAGCATATAGGACACATGAAATAGATGTTTTATATTTATAGATATGAACATTTAATTTTGCTATTTTAACAAACTTTACAATTATTACTTGGTCAGGGTTTTATTATAATTGTTATAATTTTATTCATTCTAGTAAATTATCTTACCAGTAAACAAATCATCAATTTTTTTAATAACTTTTTCAAGAAAGGATGTTGGAATCTCATTAAGTGGCTTTCTAGGGCAGGTGTCTACTTCGGTAACTGCATTAATATTATTAACAATGTAGTCAGGCACTTCTGTCTTCTTGGCATTGCAAATGGAGAGATGTTTTTCAAGCTTACTAGCATAACAAGTGCTGTAAAAAGTAAAAAACCTTATTTAAGGACTTATAGTATATAATGTACCTTTGATACCATTTAAAAATTCAAGTAACTATCTTATGACATTTAAAAGGTATACATACTGTTTTGAATCTAATGGGCAAGGAATCCGAGTGTCATCCTGCAATTAAAAAAAAATTCATTCATCTAACAGATTCTTAGAATGAAATACATTTGTATGCTGAATATGATATAGAATTTATTTGTTATTATTTAATTATATATAGATTGAGTTGCATTTATGTATGTCTTTGTTTGTACTTATTATAACATAATAGTTATTTGTGATAGCCAGCGTAAACGGATATAAGACTAAGAAGTAAGCTCGGATATAGTTTATTATTTCCTTCAAGGAACTGCTTTTATCCCTATTTTGGTAACGTTGCTGACCTGACCACCGTCGGTTTTGGGTTTAGGTTCATGTTCACCACAGTACTGCCGACCTGGACGGACAGTCATCCTGCAGAACCTTTTCTTTCTAGTCACAAAATAATGACATTGGCCTTCTTGAGGACTAACACGTACAGGATTAATTGTAGGAGTTATCATTCTTTTCGTTTGTTTTGTTTACTTTTCGAAAATATGTTTGGAGGTTATACCATAGATGTACCATAGCATAAATGCTGCGTTCAGTTTGCCGATTACAGCGCTCACAGCGCTAAAAGTGCTCAAAACCGTTCCGATTCGTTTGAGCGCGCTAAAAGTGTTATTAATGCTATTGCAATCGGAACGGTAAATATCGCGCTAACATTCTGATTGTTCGTCGCTTAAGTCTAAAGTTACAATTTCATTAAGATCTTTGACCCTGAATGAAGCAGGAGCCATTTTTTATATTATTACAAAAGAAAATAATAAGCAAGCTTTTAAAATCTTTAATCGACTAATAAAAATATCAACAAAGTAACGTCATGTGTCAGTATTGACAGGCTGCTCACAGCGGCGACCATGCTCCGTAGCTTGGGCACTGTGAGCGGGAAGATGGCGGTGTGTTGAGTTATAAGTTTAAGAACGAAGTTTCATAGACAATAGAATTAGTTATCTTGCTTATCTTTGATTGAGTCTGTAGTTTATGTCTAACCTAAAAGGTTTTAATCTCTCTGTTGTAATGGCTGCACTGACGCAACATTAAACTATCAACTGAAGATACAGTTTTTCATTAATAATACCACCAAGCTAGACCATCCACACAGGAAGAATCACAGGTTATGGGCCCAGCACCCAGTACCAAAAACTAGGATGGAAAATACAATTACCGCATCCGCGGGTCTGATACTGGAAGGTTCCTCAAATTGGAACTTGTGGAGATTCCAGGTACGAGTTATATTAAATAGCTTGGGTTTGTGGGGTATCGTGGATAGTTCGATTAAAAAACCTACGGAAGAGGGTGAAGACCTTATGAAGTGGTTGCAGAAAGATGCTAAAGCACAAAGTGTGATTGTTGCGAGGTTATCCGAGCGCGTGCTTCGCCTTAAAACAACGTGCAACTTGGCTGCCGAAATATGGAGCAAATTGGAGAGCGTATATGAGCTAAAATCTTCGTGTAGCCTACACTACGTACAACAAAAGTTTTTTGCCTATGTTTACGAAGGTCAAGGCATCAGTGAGCACATTTCAACTCTCCAAGATCTTGCTAATAAACTGGCCGATATGGGGCATCGAGTAGATGATTCGACATTGATGACAAAAATATTGATGACCCTACCAGAAGAATACAAACATTTTAGAAGTGCATGGGACTCTGTAGAAGATAGTAAATTAAATATTAACAATTTGACTGCAAGGTTATTGATGGAAGAAGAGCGAATAAAAGTGTCTTATTATGTAACCACCACTTCAGCATTAGCTGCCAAAACAGGAAAGAAAATAGTAAAGTGCAACTACTGTGGAAAATTGGGACATCGGGAAGAAAAATGTTACAGCAAGAGAAACAGTGAAGTAAATAAGAATAGAAATAGTTATGCAAACAATAAAAGTGGTCAACAGAACAATCGCCAAAAACTGTGCTATTATTGCAAAAAAAGTGGACATTTTATTCGTGACTGTCGGTTTAAAATAAATAAAGAACATCTTCAAGGTAATGCTTTTCTAGTGAGTGCTATGTATGGTCAAGAAGAAAACAATCAATGGACAGTGGCGCTTCGGAACACATGTGCAAGAACAATGAACATTTTTCAGTGTATAGTAAACTTAAAGAACCCCGTAAAATTGTGGTTGGAGATGGTTCTATCATAACTGCAATAGGCATCGGGCAAGTACAGTTAGAGGCATACAATGGTTTAAAATGGATTAAAACCACATTGTTTAATGTGCTTCATGTGCCAACTATTAAGGTAAATTTATTTTCAGTGGCAAGTGCCTTGGATCACAACTACTTGCTCATGTCGTTGAATAATAAGTGTCAGTTATTGAATGAAGATGGTTCAGTAGCTGCCATTGCTCAAAGGAAAGGAAAGTTGTTTGTCATGGATTTCAGATCAACAAAAACTGAATCAAGTGCATATATTGGAAGAATAAAATCAAAACTACTAGACTGGCATGTAAAACTAGCACATCAAAATTTTGATTATGTCAAGAAAACATTAAAGAAAAACAATATTGAGTATGAAGATAGTAATGAGATGTGTATAAGTTGCATAAAGGGAAAGCAGCACAGAGAACCTTTTGGAAGAAGCATGACTAAAACAGAAACATGCGGTGAAATAATTCATGCAGACTTGTGTGGTCCAATGGAAGAGAGATCCCTAGGAGGAGCTAGATATTATTTATTATTAAAAGATGATTATTCCCATTACCGAACAGTGTATTTTCTATAAGAAAAGAATGAGGTATGTGATAAAATAAAACATTTCATAACTTTTGCAAAGAAGGAAACTGGTGAAGACATTAAGACTGTAAGGACAGATAAAGGAACAGAGTTTTTGAAGTTAAAAGATTTTCTGGAAAAGGTGGGAATAAGACATGAAACAAGCATTAGTTATACACCAGAACAGAATGGTAAAATTGAGAGAGAGATGCGTACTATTACTGAGGCAGCTCGCACAATGCTACAGGCTAAGTCCCTGCCTAAATATTTTTGGGCTGAGGCTGTGAACACTGCAGTATATACCATCAATCGTACTGGCACAAGTTCTGTTCCTGGATCGACACCTTATGAGCTATGGTTCAAGAAAGAGTTTGACATCTCCACTCTAAAAGAATTTGGATCTGAAATTTATGTGCATGTGCCTAAACAAATCAGAAAGAAATGGGATCCAAAAGGAGAACCTGGTTTATTTATGGGATATGGAGATACAACAAAAGGATATAGAGTATATTTAACTAGGAAGAAAATAGTTGATATTAAAAGAGATGTAATATTTACTGGAAATGACAATGTAGAAGAAAAAGAGCAACAAGAAAGAAGTAAGACTATTGTAGCGGAAAGAAAACACCATGGAAAAGTAAAAGTGAAATCATCACAGTGTCTGAAGGAGACAGAATTTACAAAAAATGAAAATTCTTTTCAAGATGAAGAGAGACAAAATAAACCTTATCCCACAGATAATGAAAGAAGTGAAAATATTATAGACCAGCAGCAGGGTGATGAAATGTCTACTTCATCAGATACAATTGAAAAGTGTACTTCAGCAGATACAAAAGAACAGGAAATGATTGATGATGCAGAAAATAGTTCAGAAGAAAATATTGAGAATAGAAGAGAAACAAACAAGAGACTAATAAAACCACCTAATTGGATGAAAGACTATGAGTTTAACTTTATGACAACTGATCCAACTACATTCACGGAAGCTATGGAGAGCACAGAAGCTGATCAATGGACAGAAGCGGTTCAAAGTGAACTACAAGGACTGAAAGAGAATAATACCTGGACGAAGACTACATTACCTCCTGGTAAGAAAGCTATTAGTAGTAAATTTGTTTTTAAGAAGAAAATAGATGAGTTGGGCAATGTAAAATTTAAATGTAGATTAGTAGCTAGAGGATTCGAACAAGAAATTGATTATAATTTGAATGAACTTTATGCTCCAGTTGCTAGACTGCCTACTCTTAGATGTTTCATAGCAGTAGCAACAAAACTAAATTTATTTTTGTACCAAATGGATGTCTGTAGTGCATTTTTAAATGGTGAGATTAAAGAAGAAGTTTATATGCGAATGCCTAAAGATTTTTGTATTAATGATGATCGAAATACTGTGTACAGACTAAACAAATCCATCTATGGTCTTAAACAGTCGCCTAAAAATTGGAATCACAAATTTAATAGTATAATGAAAAGAGAGGGATTTGTTCAGTCTTCAAATGATTTTTGCTTGTATTCAAAGTGTAACAAGGACAGCAAATTATAC
The DNA here is from genome assembly GCA_923062675.1 of Marasmarcha lunaedactyla. Classification (NCBI taxonomy): domain Eukaryota; kingdom Metazoa; phylum Arthropoda; class Insecta; order Lepidoptera; family Pterophoridae; genus Marasmarcha; species Marasmarcha lunaedactyla. Next base: position 1,034,033 of record OV281358.1, read on the forward strand.
TTACTGTTATATGTCGATGATATTTTGGTATTTGGAACAAATGAGCAAGATATTAAGAGTATTAAAGATGTTCTATCAAGCAATTTTAAAATGAATGACATGGGTCTTGTTTCTGAGTATTTAGGTATAAGTATTAAGCAAAATTTGAAAGAAGGAAACTGTTGATGTCAATAGACTAAAGGTGGAATGAATCCTAAATAGTTTTAAAAAAAATAATAATTGTCAATGTTTATGTGACACTTTGCCGCCATAAAATAAGTCACTGTCTTATCTACTGCATACTTGCTTGCTGCTGTAAGAATACTTTTGTTAGCTAAAATTAATTAATACCGTGCTGTACTACACAAGTACAATAAAGTTAAAATAATAAAGTAGATCTTTGTTTCTTTTTACAATAGGTTATGGGCCCAGACCCGCCTATTTGTAAAAGTTTTAAAACGCGAAAGTATCGTGGATTGGTTTAGAATAAGATTGTGTGAGCACAGACGGGATAAGATATAAAAAAGCAAGACAATGGATATAAGTACTGGAAATCCAGGAATAACTGTGGTAAAACTTACAGGAACTGAAAACTGGCCACTATGGAAGTTTCAAACAAAAATTGTTTTGAACGGCCTTGGATTATTCCAAGTAGTCGATGGCAGTTTAAAGGATAATAGTGAACTAAAAACAATGGACGCTAAAGCACAAACACAAATTGTATCACGTGTGTCTGAAAATGTTATGCAGCATTTACTTTCATGTAACACTGCATCTGAAATGTGGACAAAATTATGCAGTATATTTGAGTTGAAAAGTGCTAGCAGCGTGCACTTGGTGCAAGAAAGGTTTATTAAATATAAATATGAAGGAGGAGGGCTGGCAGCCTTCTTCTCTAAAATAGAACAACTAGCAAACCAATTAAAACAACTAGGGGAAATCATTTCTGATAAAATGATTATAACAAAAGTACTCATGACTTTACCTTCTCAATACAAACACTTTGTGTCTGCATGGGAAAGTGTTCCCGAAGAAAAACAAACGTTAAATGATCTTCAAGCAAGATTGTTAATAGAAGAGGAGCGTTTGCAACAAAATGAAGAACCAGTTGCTTTGTTGACTAAGTCAATTAAATGTTTTAAATGTGGCAAAATGGGCCACACTCAGTATAAATGTCAAATTAAAAAATGTAGTTATTGTAAGAAAATAGGTCATCTGGCAGAACAATGTTATTTTAAGAAGAATAAAGAAAACAACAAGCTGAAAATCAATAAAGAAAGCAATGCTTTTATTTCAAGTGCATTTATAGGTCATAATACAATATTTAATGATAATTGTTGGTTGGTGGATAGTGGTGCAAGTGACCACATGACCCATGAAAAGCAGTTCTTCATCAATTTAACATACATGAACGGTGAAAGATTTGTAACTGTTGGAGATGGACGAAGACTACAAGTGAAAGGTATTGGACAAATTTTAATAAAATCTTTTGATGGACATGAATACAGTGAATCTACATTGAACAATGTCTTATATGTGCCTGAACTTAAAATGAATTTATTCTCAGTAATTAGTGCAGTGGACCAAAGGTTATATGATGAAGATTTTGGGTAGTAAATGTGAATTCATTAAAAATAATAAAATGTGTGCTATAGCTAATAAGGTAAATAAATTTTATGTAATGAATTTTGTAAACATTATAAATAATGCAAATGTTGTATCTTCAAAGGATACTTTGCAAAACTGGCATGAAAAATTAGCTCACCAAAATTTTGAGTATTGTCGTCAAATTTTGAAATACAATAATATAGATTTTATTGAGTCCTCTGATTCTTGTATTGCATGCATGGAAGGAAAATGTCATAGGTTGCCATTTCCAACTAGCTTATCAAGGTCTACATTATGTTGTGAAGTATTACATGCAGATGTGTGCGGACCCTTAGAGGTACCATCTATTGGAGGTTCAAAATATTTTTTAGTTATTAAGGATGACTACTCTAAATACAGAAAAGTTTATTTTATGGAACACAAGTCTGCAGTACCAAATAATATAAAACATTTTATAAGTCATGCTGAAACTGAAACAGGTAATAAAGTAAAAATTTTAAGAACTGATAATGGGACAGAATTTTTAAATAAGAATTTGGAATCATTTTTAAGTTCAAAGGGTATTCAACATCAAACAACTGTCACATATACACCTGAACAAAATGGTAAGGTGGAACGGGAAATGCGTACTATAATGGAAGCTACCCGTACTATGTTAATCCAAGCAAACTTTAGTAAAAGATTATGGGCTGAAGCAGTAAACACAGCTGTTTATATAATTAATAGAACATATGTAAAAAATAAAAACGCAAATAAAACACCATTTGAGTGTTGGTATAATAAAACATTTAATATCACAGAGTTACATAAATTTGGTAGTCCAGTTGTTTGTCATATACCTACAGAGAAAAGAACAAAACTTGAATCTAAAGGAAAGAAAGGTTATTTTGTTGGATATGGAGAAACAACAAAAGGTTTAAGAATTTATTTTGAAGAAGAAAATAAAATCGAAATCAAAAGAGACTTAGTTTTTGTCATTTCAGATAGTATTATTAATAATAAACAAAATGATAATTTCTTAATTACAGAAAATAATATTCAAAATAACGACTTAAACCAAAATATAAATTATGAATTGATTAATATGACAGACACTGAAAATAATATCACATGTGATGATGATGATGATGATGAGTCTCCAATTAATATTGATGATTTTCAAGCACCTGAAGTAGAGTTAAACCAAAATAGAAGTAGTAGTAGTCAAAATTTAATTCATAGTGTAGAAGAAAATCAATTAGAATTATTAAATGCAGATATAGGTAATCAACTTGATGAACAAACCAGGTCTTTAAGACCTAGGGATAAAATTAAGCCACCAAAATGGCATAGTGAATTTACTGATAATTACACTTTTATTAGCCTTAGTGAGGATGATCCTAAAACATTTAAAGATGCAATGGAAAGTAATGAAAGGTCTGAATGGAAAAAGGCAATGGATGAAGAGATGGAAAGTTTAGAGAAGAATGATACATGGCAATTAGTTCAGAAAACAGATAATATTAAAATTATTGAAAGTAAGTGGGTTTATAAGCGAAAGTTAGATGCAAATGGTAACTGTATACGTTTTAAAGCTAGGCTTGTAGCTAGAGGTTTTCAGCAAACTGATTTTATTGATGATGATATGTATGCACCTGTAGCTAAACTACCAACATTTCGTACATTGTTGGCTATTTGTAATCAAAAAGGTCTAGTAGTGCATCAAATGGATGTAAAAAATGCTTTTCTTCACGGTGATATTAAAGATGAAGTATATATGTCATTGCCAGAAGGTTATTGTAATGGTAATAATATGGTGTGTAAATTACAAAAATCTTTATATGGTCTTAAAAGTTCACCTAAAAATTGGAATGACAAATTTAATTCTATTGTATTATTTAAAGGTTATAAACAATGTAAAACTGATTATGGGTTATATGTAAAAAAAAACTGATAAGAATATTGTTTATATGTTACTATATGTCGACGATTTATTAATAGCAGGGACGGATATAAATTCTGATTGGGGAGGTGATACCATTGATAGAAAGTCAACAGCTGGCTACTTGTTTAAAGTTTTTAATTGTCCTGTTTCTTGGTGTTGTAGAAAGCAGCCAACTGTCGCCTTATCATCAACTGAGGCCGAATATATGGCACTTAGTATCGCAACAACAGAGGCTTGTTGGTTAAAACAACTATTATATGATTTTTCTGTTAATGTTAACCATATATATATATATTTGAAGACAATCAAAGCACCATTAAGGTAGCTAAAAATCCAATATTACATAAGAGAATGAAACATGTAGATATAAAACATCATTATATTCGTGAAAAGGTGATGGATGGCACTATTGTTTTGAATTACATAGAATCCTCTGAACAAGTCGCGGATATTTTAACAAAGCCTCTATCTGCACCTACTTTTGTGAAGCTGAGGGCTTATCTAAACTTTGAATATTAAGGTTAGGCTTAAACCTTTAGTATATTGAGGGACGGTGTTGATGTCAATAGACTAAAGGTGGAATGAATCCTAAATAGTTTAAAAAAAAAAAATAATTGTCAATGTTTATGTGACACTTTGCCGCCATAAAATAAGTCACTGTCTTATCTACTGCATACTTGCTTGCTGCTGTAAGAATACTTTTGTTAGCTAAAATTAATTAATACCGTGCTGTACTACACAAGTATAATAAAGTTAAAATAATAAAGTAGATCTTTGTTTCTTTTTACAATAGAAACACTGTAATAAATCAAACTGCTTACCTAAAAAATGTCTTACAAAAATTTGATTTGAGTAATTGTAAACCGGCTAGTACGCCGCTTGATGTAAATTTTAATTTTGAACTTTTAAAGCTAGATAAATCAGAAAGTCAAGAAATTGAAACTAAGTGTAGAAAACTGATTGGTAATTTAATGTATGCAGTTTTAGGATCAAGACCTGATCTATGTGCAAGTGTGTCTTTATTAAGTCGATATCAACACTGTGCTAGTACTCTATTATATAAAATGTTACAACAAGTATTGCGATATGTTAAAGCAACAGTTGATTTGTCTTTAGTTTTCAGAAGAAATATTGCAACAGAACACTTAGAGGGTTTTGTTGATGCAGACTGGGGAGGGGACCTAATAGATAGAAAGTCTACAACAGGCTATTGTTTTAAAATTTTTGGATGTCCAGTTCTGTGGGGTTCTAAAGAACAGCAAACCATTGCAATATCATCATGTGAGTCGGAATATTTAGCTATGAGTATGGCAATAACTGAATTGTGTTGGTTAAGAAAATTATTATTAGATTTTCAGTTAAACATAAAATTAGAAAGTTGTAGCTTGTATGAAGATAATCAGTCAGCCATACAAGTAGCTATGTATCCTGAAAATAGTAGAAGATTAAAACACCTTAGTATAAGACATCACTTTATTAAAGAAAAAATTGAAGAAGGTATAGTTAACTTAAAGTATATATGTAGTGGCGAACAGCTGGCTGATCTTTTTACAAAACCATTGGGAAAACAGCTGTTTACAAAATTTAGAGATAGGTTACTTTCAGAACCTAATTAATTTTTCAGTTGTTTTAGTTAAGTGATGTGCATAAACTTAATAATAATTTTTATAAAATCAATACTTGGTTATAAGATTGTAAACCTAATCCTATTGGGGAGGGGTGTTGAGTTATAAGTTTAAGAACGAAGTTTCATAGACAATAGAATTAGTTATCTTGCTTATCTTTGATTGAGTCTGTAGTTTATGTCTAACCTAAAAGGTTTTAATCTCTCTGTTGTAATGGCTGCACTGACGCAACATTAAACTATCAACTGAAGATACAGTTTTTCATTAATAATACCACCAAGCTAGACCATCCACACAGGAAGAATCACACGGTGTTTATGACGTCATTGATGACGTATCGATATCGCTGTGAGCGCGCTCTCGGGCAAACGGAACGGGTATATGAGCGCTGTAATCGGCAAACGGAACGCAGCAAAAGAAACATAAATTCATGGGTTTACATTGTAGCAGGTAGTCTTCATATAAAAAAAACTAGGAATTATTATATATTATTATGTCTATGGTTAGAAGCTGTATGGCTCAGCTCCTTTGCCTATCCTAATAAAGGATGAATTATAAATAGTACTGTCTATGGTTAGAACTTTTTGATTATGACAGCTCCGTCACTACTTTTCGAGCGAACAATTGTCATATGTCACTTTATCGTGAATGATAACAATATGTTCAATCAATAATGTACGGTATTAGTTCATCTTTCAATGTTTTAATTATATTACAACTACTTTTATTATATCAATACTTGATATCAGAAATAGTTACTGTGTAGTAACTACAGCTGATGGCCATAAAAAGCAAAATAGAATTTAATTTTCAATCAAACAAAAATCTGCCATTACGGTTTCAATGTTTGACGAGTGAAGAGTTTGCATTGATCAATTTCTGTAACATAACCTCTCAATTCCCAATATAGTAATTAATTTGCGTTTATGGTGCTTAACAATGTACAACAAGTGCTGGTAGTGAATGAGAAATTAGGTGAAAGGATGTCATTTTCCATTATTTTCAAAGAACTGAGAGAGGACTTTACATTGGTTACCGTGTCATTGTGCTAATAGTGTTAACTTACAAGGTTTAAGTGTGGTAGAACTTCGTAAATTGTTTGCAAGCCACAAACATTTTGTGAAGAAATGTTTTGTGGGTTACTCAATAAGAATAGCGGCGTTTAATTGGTGTAACATAATCAACAGAATATTAAAAGGTACTGATGTCTCGCGTCTAGAAAACAAACATTTGCCTCCCATAAAGTACAAACAAAGCATATAGAGATATAAAAGCAAGTTTAGAAATAAAAAAAAATCATAAATATACAAGTCTTTTATGTATGTAAAATAACTTGTAGAATAGAAGAGGAGCTTTCGCGTTGCCACAATGGCATTAAGCCAAAATCCAATGCCGTGATTTTAAAATTAAGAAACGAAGGACAACATAATTGAAAAAAGTAGGTGTCAAATTGAAAAAGTGGGTTCCTAGTGTTGTAGTTAGGAAGACGTTCGCCTGATGCGTAGCATCACTAATTAGTTTGGGCTTTACCTGTTGTATCGTACAAGTCGGGAATCAGTAAACCGCGACACAAACCCACCAAGTTGATAATGATCACTCACTCCTTATAGCTAATTAACCAATAATTATGTACTGACCTTCTGAATTTCCCGTTGGTATTTCCTCTAAGTACATAGGTGTTAGTCCGTCAGTTAATGTAAGGGCGTGGGGGCTCCCCTTGGATGATAAAAATCTTACTATTTTAACTACAATCGATGGTTATTACGAGATTAGAAAATATGGTCCACGTTACACCTAGTTTCCAGAAGCTTCTCACACACAATATCAAAACACAAATGTTTTTAACCTTCGTTTAAGCGCAACTATAACTCGCGTTTAAAACACTTAAAAACCAGCGCGGGTGCTATAGATATTTAACTGTATGAAATCATAACAAGGCGTCCTACCACGCGGCGATCCGAGCTCAGTCTCTAGAACTATCTAAATATTATTTCATGGAAATTCCTCACGGCAGCGAAGCAGGCGACAGCCCGGCCGTTCCAATATTTCACGACAAGTGTGGGTAGGTCCTAACATTTTTGTGTTCAATTAATAAATTACCTACATAAAACCTATGGATGCGTTCTATTCCGAACAATCCCCTGCCTCAGTCAGACGTCACCTGACTGAGTCCAAAACCAACTAGAGGATCCGGCCTTATTATACCATTATGCTACCGGTAGCCGCGACAAAGTTGCGACAGCTCGTTTAAGTACAGAATCGCCAACCATGACCTCGGCAACTCGTGGAGTACCATCTGCACCTAGGAACAGCCTCAAGATTCTGCCACGTCTCCACGACAGTGGGGGCATGTTCATCTCCTTAACTAGGACGAGCTCACCAACCTTAGGAGGGTCTGTCTTATCTGACCAACGAACACGCTGCTGCAACAAATGAAGATATTCTAGGTTAAACCTTTTCCAAAAACTCTGCGAAAGCTGCTGCAGCAGTTCAAAACGTGACAGACGATTGACTGGAACATCTACAAATGGTTATTCAGGAAGTGCAGTCAAGGGGTCACCAATCAAAAAATGGCCTGGAGTCAAAACTTCTAGGTCATTTGGATCCGATGATACAGGACAAAGTGGTCGTGAATTCAATACAGCTTCAATTTTACAAAAGACCGTAGCTAATTCTTCAAATGTTAAAATTGTTTCACCTATGACACGACGGAGATGCGTCTTAGCCACCTTCACAGCCGCTTCAAATATACCTCCCCACGAGGGATAAGCGGGTGGACTAAATTGCCATTTAATACCCCGACGACTAAGAGAAGTGTTAGTGGAAACTTGGTTCTCATTTAGAAACTTATAAACATCTGACAGATAACGATCGCTTCCCTTGTAGTTTGTCCCGCAGTCGGACCGAATTAAAGGCGATTACCAATAATAATATAATTAACAACCTTAGCATTCCGCAACGATGAGGCCTTAATGGAACCTGCCACTGGAATTCTGTCGGGTGGCAGGTCTCCCATCTGTGGCTGAATAATCGCAGCCCGCAACTGATAACAAAGAATACAATGAAATATAACGTTCCGTATAGCTCTCCTAGCGGATAAAATCCAAAACTCCCGAGACAGGACTGCTAGAAGAGTGGTTAATCCAGCATGAGAATTCCTTTCATATCTATCCGATATTATCAACGTACAAAGAGGACATTCTTTAGCAAGGAGTAAGGGATGTCGTGTCTCATAAGACAAATTAGCATGACGTAGCCTTCTTTCCACTCGAATCAAGCCTGCTTCATCCATGAAAGGATTCAGGTGACCAACAGCTCCCTTCAATTGACGGTGTCCACCCTTTAGACTATTAAGAACCGGTTTAAAGTGCTTGGCCTGTACATACCGTGCCCAAAATAATAAAGATTCCTGCCTTTCCTCTGGACACAACACCAAAGATAATTTTTTATTAGACGGATGCCTAACATTGTTGACATATCTTCTAATCCATCCTGTGACAGCTAACAACTTATCGAGAGAACTGAATTTATTTAACAAGAAGTCCAAATCTTTCATGGGCTCCTTAATACAAGCAAGAACCCTGGCAAAGGTTCAATTACTTCAACTGTCGATTGCGGTCACCTATCTTCTGGAAGGAACAGCCAACCAGGACTCCACCACAACGAATGATCTAACAGATCTGGAGCCTCGCAGCCTCGTGACGCACAATCCGTAGGATTCAGTCCTCCTGGAACATGTCCCTAATCCAAAATTGCAGCTGACTGCTGAATTTGAGACACTCTATTAGCTACAAACACTCCTAATATGTGGACAGACGCTCGCAACCAAGAGAGAACAATCTGACTATCAGTCCAAGCGTACAACTTACCGAGATTAACTTTCTGGCCCAAACTTGTTACTAAATGGCTAAGAAGGCGAGTCAAGAGAGCAGCTCCTGATAATTCTACTTTAGGTATCGTTAATCTAGTTCTAACAGGCGCAACCTTGCTTTTTGCCATGATAAGCCACAACTCCTGCACTATCAATAGTACGAATATAAACAGCAGCTGCATAACTGCACTCAGAAGGGTCACAAATATCAGCCCGACATTTACCTGGCGGCAAGAATAGCCTATCTATTTTAACTAATTCTATATCACGAAGGAATGACACAAACCTAACCCAAACACTTAATAAATTACCAATTAATGGGGCATCCCACGTCAAACCTTGTAACCAAAGCTTCTGCAGAAAGCATTTTGCCCAAAATACGACCGGTGTTAACCACCCGTTGGGGTCGAATATCCCTGCTACGGTCGAAAGTACTAAACGCTTAGTCCAAGTTTTCAAGGCATCTAGATCCTGCACTCGAAACGTGAATACATCCGCAATGGGCTGGTACTGAACGCCTAACACTGCCACAGCATCAGGATTGTCCACATTCTGGAAAATGTAAGGATCCTGTTGGTGATCTTCTGGTAGACCGGTAAGAACAGCTTGCGAGTTAGACAACCACTTCCTCAATTCGTAGCCACCAGCCTGCAGGATTCCTATTAACTCATTAGTATTATTCCTATTTACGCAGTACCAATGCTTCTGCTTCGTTCGCCGCACCTGTGCAGATATCATTGACGAATACATCGCTAGATAAAACTTCAGATGCTCTAGGAAACCTCAAAGAACGAATTGCAATAAAAGGACTAGACCTAAGTCCATAGGTATTAGTGTTCAATTCAAAGACAGTAACAGGACTTGATTCATTTTCTCGCCAAAGGATGAGCTGAAATCTACGATCATCTGGATGTATAATAGTCTGTCTAAACATCATTTTAATATCCGCAACGAAAACGACCTGGTGTCGGCGGAAGTTAGTCAAGATTTCACCGATATCTCTGTGTAACTTAGGTCCAGAATGTAAGCACTGGTTTAAGGAAACACGGTTGGAAGTTGGCGCGGATCCATCAAAAACAACTCTAATTTTCCCTGCCTTGAACACCGCATGGTGTGGGATAAAATAATGCTCCTGCGAACGCCAATCAAAATTAGAAACAGACATATGACCAAGCTCCACGTACCCACGCATAAATTCAACGTACTTAAGACAAAATATTTCATCTCACTTCATACTTCGCTCCATAGAAGCTAGCCTTTTTTCAGCTAGCATCCTAGAAAGACCAAGGGAGGGGCGAGAAGGTAAGAAAGGTAACCTAGTGACGAACCTACCTGAACAGAGACGACCTGTATTATTCTGGAAGAATAATTCATATTCCAGGTGTTCTGGGTTGTCACGAGATACAGTAGGAGGCTCTTCAACTTCCCAAAAGCGCTGAACAGCTTCAGCGAGCGAGAGTCCTATGTGCACGTCACCATATTCTTCCTGGAATTGGCGAACAGAAAATACTGGGCCCATTATGACGTCACCGAGGTCGGTCGAGACTGCAACCAAGCCTCCAGGCTGCAGAAGCATGCTGTTATTTAATTGCAGCATTCCCAATACATCTGCACCAAGCAGCAGATCAACCGGTCCTGGAACATGAAATTCAGGATCTGCTAATGAAAGTCTCGATGTCAAACCAACGACCTCTGGTGGTAATTTAACAAGGGGATGTCTACCCATAATATTATTTAAAACAACAGCCGACGTGGTAACCAGTGGATGCCGACAATGGAGAGGAGAAAAGGACAGTGAAACCTGATCCACTGCCTGACACCTTAACCCCGCCAATTCCCCGAATAATCTCTCCAGCAGGCACCTTAAGCAGCTGCAACCTCTCCACTAACCGCTTCGACGCGATACTACCCTATGCACCCAAATCCAAAATCGCACGCGCGGAGAGGAACCGAAGCAAACTTGAAATGAAATGAAATGAAATGAAATTTTTATTTAAGTACAAATAGACAAGAGCTTAATTTAGTCACTGTTACAATTTTTTATACATGGTTATTTTAAAATGTCTTTACAGTGTCACTGGACTCCACACTAGGATTCCCTGTGTCGTGAAGACCAGTCTTCCCATTTAACAATGCGATTATGTTTGTGCGTATAATGTGTGTGTGTGTGCGTGTGTGTGTGTGTGTGTGTGTTTGTGTGTGTTTGTGTGTGCGCATGTGTATGTGTGGGAGTGCAATAGGATACATAGATATATATTACTTATTGATTTATATACATATTTATACATATAAACATACATACATATATATATACATATATATACACATACATATATACCTACACACACATACACAAACTATATTTACTTTTATGTGTATATAATATATTTCATATATATATGAGTTTATGTAACCTATTAAGTACATTTTTATTTATTTGATTAATATTATTATTTATTATTTTAAGCCCGTTTTAGTACTATATCATAATTTGTAGTAAGGTTTCCGTTTCATTATAGCTTTTTGATTGTAACCATTTGTATACCGTTAGTCTACAGCCTGTTCTAGTCATATTTACAATATTATTATGCGTCTTGTATATTTTAGTATACAAATAAGGACCCATAAATCTGAAGGATCTACGAGCAAAAGAAGTTATGGTTCTGGGACGATCCCATTTAAGTGATCTGTGGCTGGTTCGTGCTTGTTGGTAAGCTTGTCTGTGAAAGAGCCCTATTGTTGCAGATATGTAGAGTTGACGAACGTTGAGAAACTGACACTCGGAGTAGAGTTTGATAGTGGGATATCTTCTAGGTCGGCGGTAAGCTATTTTCAAAATGGCTCGCTGGACACGCTCGAGTTTGATCAAATGCGTTTTACGGGCTACGCCCCATGCCACTATACAATAGTTTATTGTCGACTGGCATAAACTAAGGTATATCGTCCTAATCAGGTCCAGGTCTGCAACATGGCTAAGTTTCTTGAAAATATGCATGAGTTTTTTGAGTCTTTTTGAGACTGCCTCTACTTGTGCCAGCCATGTGAAATTTTGGTCAATAACTATGCCTAAGTATTTGATAGTTTTTACTTGTTCAAGTTGTTCACAGTTGCATATTGAGCAATCTTCATTTCGGCAAGAGTGAAGCTTAAGTTGAAGAGCTTCTGTTGGTGCTGTTTTGTTAGTGATCCTAAATGAAATAAATTTAGTTTTGCTAGTATTGGCGGTTAGTAAATTGTTTTGTAGCCACAAACTTATTGCATTTATTCCCTGTTGAGCCACGCGACCGACCCGACTCCAGGAGCATGCATGGAAAATAATAGCGGTGTCATCTGCAAAGGTAAATATTCTTGCATTTATTAATTTCATGGAGCACAGGTCATTTATGTATATCAAAAACAGCGTTGGACCCAACACACTTCCCTGTGGCACACCAAATATGATCTCTGCGTAATCACTATGATGAGCTCCAATAAACACTCTCTGTCTTCGATCAGAGAGATAAGAGCGAAACCAGTCCAGAGCAATTCCTCTAATTCCAAGTACCTCAAGCTTTTTTAAAAGTATCAGCCGGGATACAGTATCAAAAGCCCTGGCAAAATCCAAGAAGACACCAACACATTTCTGTTTTTCATTAATTTTGCCAATGGTGAAGTTGACGAGATCGTTTACGGCATCTTCAGTGGATTTCCCCGGGCGAAAACCGTACTGATTTTCGGCCAGCAGCCCCCTTGATTCGAGATACTTTTGCAGTCTGGCGTTCACTACTTTCTCAATGATTTTTGAAAGAGTGCTCAGTAGTGAAATTGGCCTGTAGTTAGAGAGTTGCAGTGCCTGGCCCGCTTTGAAAATTGGAATTACATTTGCCACTTTTAGCTCGGGTGGAACTGTACCAGATGACATGCAAAGGTTGCAGATGTGAGCAATGGGACCAGCTATAGCAAATTTAGTTTTCTTTAAGACATTGTTGCTTATGAAATCATGACCTTCAGTATTACTGGATTTAAGTGCACCAATGAACTTGATAACTTCTATTTCATCCGTGGGACTGAGAAAAAAAGAAGACGAGGGCGTAAATACACATTGAGAGTTTAATTTATTTGCTAGTGATGATTCAGTTTGATTTGTTTTTTTAAGCATATCATTAGCGAGTTTCTCACCCACAGTGCTAAAGTAGTTATTGACTGCGTTCAGGGATTCTACTGGATGTGGTCCAATCTTAAGTAGTTCCTCGTTTTTGTTTTTAGAACATTTTGTTTTGCAAATTTCTTTAACAGTTGCCCAGGTCTTTTTAATATCATTTTTATTTTCTAGTAGTGTTTTCTTTTCGTAATCATTTTTTACATTTAACAATATATTTCCGCAGTAATTTCTATACAACTTGTATTCCTTTTGAATCCTAGTATCTTGAGAAGACTTTTTCGCTTTAGCGTGAAGAGCGTCCCGACGTCTTATGCATTTCAGCAGTCCCGGTGTTATCCACTTTTTGCAAATAACATCACGACTCCGGATCCTGCGTTCAGTTTTATGGTTATCGACAGCAGAGTTGAAGATGCGTAGGAAATAATTAATTGCCTCTCTTGTCTCAGTAATCTGATAAAGTTGAGACCAGTTAGATTCTCCTAAGGTCTTAACAAGGCCGTCATAATCAATTTTTGTGCTTTTGGTTTTTAAGTTATCTTTTTGTAAATAAGTACCTAGGCTGCATAATACAGAACTGTGGTCAGTTATGTCAGAGTGACATACGACTGTAGTAGAGGAGTGAGAAGTTTTTAACATACAATGGTCAAGATTATTTGGTCCCCTTGTTGGAAGGTTATGACCAGGTATATATCCGTAATGTGCCAGGATGCTCAAGTACTCATCTGTGGCTGCATCTGATGTATTTTTGATTAGGTTAATGTTAATGTCACCCAGGAGTATAGAGTGAGGTTTAGTGAAAGAAATTAAGGTAGATTCAAGTGAAGTTAGGAACTTATTATAATTTGTAAATGATGGGGGGCGGTAGATGGCAATTACAGAGTATGCCTTCTCGATTTGAATCACCAGACAATTTGCATCTTGAAACGGTGGTTCTATTACACAGATGTCAAGATTCGATCGTGAATAAATCACTAAACCATCATTTTGGTTCATGTAAGACTTGGAGTGGTGACATTTGTAGTCATCTAAAGATATTTCACTCGAGAATTCACCAATCCAGCACTCAGTTAACACAATAATATCAGGTTTAAATTGTAAGCGGCTCAAAAAAATCACTAAGTTGTCAAAATTTTTATTTATGCTGCGTATGTTTTGTGTCATTATAGTGAGTTTGTTATTGTTTGATCCTAATAAGTGCAATTTACATAGTTCGGGGTCATGCAGCTCAATACTTGTCGCGAGGCTAGTGTTGTCAATGTCACTTATTACATTGAGTCTACTATCCATTTTGTGTTTGTTTGTCGTGTTATATCGTACAATACTAAAGTTTCATGGTATAATAGATAAGTTTTAAAAAGGTTCTTCTTTTTAATTAAGTGAAAGTAAAAAACCATGGTTAAACAGGTCTGTAAATGAGTAGAGATGTGAATTTGAGTGTTCAATAAAGCTTTATATATAATATATGTATAAGTAAGTTGTAGATGGGGCTTATTTACTTTTTTTGTGTTGTTGGATTTAGTAGATAAGCTTATTGTAATTAAAGGGTTTTTGGTAGTTTGATGGTATGGCAGGCAAATAAACAAAAAAATAAAACAAAATAAAATGTTAGGATCAAATAATCCTGAAGTCTGGCTTTGATAATATTGGAAAATAGATATTATATATTCATAAATAAATGATATGTTTAGCGTTATATGTAAGTATGTGATTATGTATAGAGTAGTTTTGTGTATTGATGTGTTTATATGTGTATTAAGTGTGAAATTAATGTAATTTGTATAGCAGTATTTAGTTTTGAATGTATAAAAAAGCTTATAATTACGATTGCAGAGAGCACAGCTGGGATTCATCTTTAACCAAGATGTATGGGGATCCTTCTTGTTTTTTAAGATAAATATTTCCGTTGGAAATCCAGCAGAATTGATATTTTTTCTGTCTAGCAAATTCTCGAGCAAGGAAGTGCAGTCTTCTTGACTTGGCCGTAAGAGTCTCCGAAAGAAATAACGGTGAGGAGTTAGTTTTTATGCCCAAATGACTTACGTTCAGATTTCTGGTTTTATTAAATTTTCTTGCTGAATTAATAAACATGTGCTTCATCAGTGTACTCGATAGCTCCACAACAATTGTCGATTTGGAAGGATCTTTTTTATTTGGTATACGATAAACATCGCGCAAGTCACAAGGCTGTATAGTAATTTCTAAATTTTTGGCTAGACAATTAACATAGCCAAAAAGGTTCTCTTTGTTTTCATTTTCAGGTTTAGGAACAAACTTAACTTCAATGCATGTCTTTTTAAGAGATTTTTCCAGAAATTCGCATTTTTCTTCAACTTTTGCGATTTGAGACAGCATTTCTTTCTTTTGACCCTCAAGTCCGTCTATTTTAGTCTGTAGGTTGTTTAGTTGATTTGTCATAAAGTCGAGAGACTTTTCAATATCCTGGTAAGTGTTGCTTATCTTTGTTGTTTGAAATTTTATTTCTTGTATATTGTTTTTCAAGGTGTCAAATCGTTTAATTTGAGTTTCTTGGAATGTTTCTAGTAGACTGCGTATCTCCATCTTAAAAGCTGTCAGTTCATCATAACTTTATTCCGACAGTCGCCGCCGTTTGTCTCTGTGCGTAATATTTGCATTGACGTTGCCCACTGCATCATAGATATTGGGCTCCGAGGCAGATATCGACTTGTTCAGTGGTGGCGAGCGGTACATTGCAGTGCAGACAGAACTAAACTTATTCTAGTAGATAATAAGGTTCAATTACCGTATCTCGCCTAAAGCAAACTGGCGTCCGCAGCGCGCGGCAAGGGTCTTGTTCTCTGGTGGCCTCGCGACGATTTCGATACAAATCGCCTTTCCGTCAATTATACTGAGACCTCTGATTTACTTGTTGTTATTTGTGAGATGCTTGAGTAATTATCAGCTCAGTGTATTTTGTACTTAAAGTCGTACGTGAAAAGACACAATCTTAATGATAAATTAATATAGTATTTTGTTAGAAAAATAATACGAAGTTGCACTCAAAACACGACTGAACTGTACAGCGGTCCGAAGGGAAGGGGTGGGTAACAAGACAGTTAAAGGACAGAGGAAAGACGCGGGTGGAGAGTACATTTGTGGGAGTTAATTCTCCCGTTGAGTAGGATGACCCCTTAGCGATGCAGTGGAATAGCCCTGCCTGGCATATGGAGTCCATTGCTGATAAGGTGAATACCTATCCTGTGGGTACTTGCATTTGTATAGTATTTTAATTATTCAACTGCTGTCATTTAATTATTGAACCGAAATTACAACGTTGTCGCTCAGCTACTTGAACGCGGCTCGGCACTTAATTACCCCCGCCCGTGCAGGGTTGTGGCTGACCTCGAGCATCACTTCTTCTACCTGAAACGTGACGTCCAGCACGAGGTTACCTACTTGAACACCCCCAACCCATAGATCACCAGTCTCCGTCCTAACTTGCGAGGCACTGGCTTCCGGTCCCGGTGCGATCGGTGGAGGCGATCCGTTTCGATTACCGCAAAGAAGAATGTGGTGATTACCACCACACTGCTTACAAGGTTGAGATGACCGACATTGGGCTGCAAGGTGATTACCAAGGCAGCTATAACACCAATTGCGTTGCCTTACAATGTTACGACGAGCCTGCCAACGCAAATCCTTAAACTTAAAACACGACAATATGGTATGCCCTACGTCCCTACAATACGCACTAAGGGTATCTGTCCTCTGCGCCGCGACTACATTATACATGCGAGAGTGGATGCTGCGTGGGGATCGCAGTGCTGGCGGTGCCGCCGAACCTGCCGCGCACCGACGTCTCCGCTACCGGGAGCCGTGACGTTGTCCACACGACGACACTCATCCTCTAAGAACGACACAAAATTTTTAAATAGTGGGAGATGAGTGGCGGAGTCCCCACCATATTCCTGCTCGAATCTGTTCCGCATATCAACAGACAGCTTACCTAAAACAATATGCAATAAAATCAATGACCAATAATCAACCGATAAATCCAAACCTCTTAACCCGTTAACTGCGACCAACAAATGGTTAAGTAAACCAGTCCGTAAATTATGCGGTCCCGGATTCCTAGGTAAACCTAAAATATTAAAAACATGATTATCCGCTAATATCCGAACGTTTTGATATCTACGCATAAGTAGGTCACGAGCGATTTCATAATTGTTAACGACAAGTTGTAAATGTTGGACCAAACCTCTAGCCTCCCCTGTGAGGCTAGCCAATAAATAGGCTAGTTTCTGGGCCGGAGTCAAATCTCGCCGCGAGTAGACCAAACTATCAAATAAATTACTAAAAGCTACCCAATGTCCTATATCACCATTAAAATGAGGCAAATCTAATTTCGGCAACCTACCTATTAACTCAGGCGAAGTACCTAAATCCAGTTTTGGCCGAGTCTCACACTGAGAAGACAAGTTTAAAATTCCTACAGCTTGCTGGATCTGGTCTGCCAAATCATCCGCCTGATCAATATCCAAATTTATCCTTTCCATCACCTCTGGTCTCATTTCATGTACGGCCTGATATGCATCATACAATTCCACCATTTTACTATTTAAAGATTCATATCGCGCATATTTACTTTCATTATAATTCTTTTAAAATAAAAAATAAAGAACTTTACAGTTTATTTTCGTAAGTCCTGATGTAGTCCCGTCAAATAAACCAGAAAAATAGTGGTCAGTTTGCATTAATTCCCAACATGCTGAGTTTTGGTAGAGAACTGGTGTACACTATTATAAATAAAACACCGAAAGATCCCATGTTTGCTTCAAAAGTTATTCAAAGTTTTCGGTTCAATCAATTAAAGTCTGGCTTGTCTTCAACGATTACGATTCATAAATAGACAAAACAGCTACCTGCCTAGTCAATAACAAAATTAACAATTCTAAGCAAACTTAATTCCCTCTTTCTTCACGCCTTTTTGTTACTGTACGCACAACGGCAAGCAAAGCAAATACTGTTTCGATATGATTTACTGCGTAAGCGCCTGTTATCATTTGCATCGAAAGTATGAAAATTAAAAACATTAATAATAATCATCGATATCTGGTTAAATAATGAAAGCTCCGGAACATCACTTTGACAGAAAAGTAAAAATAAATGGCGATTTGTGGCACCCTACCCACCTGCTATGACGTCAGTACATGATTGATATTTTAGTGACAACAAACAAAAATAGTACTATCTCTTTCTTTTATTTGCATTTTTGTATAAGTAGACGGAGACAACCAAGTTCTTCCTCTTCTATGATTCGATATACATAACTACTTATTTATATAGGACATTACGACTACTACATGTATTTATCACCTCGCTGCGAAAAATAGGACGAATCCCAATCTACTTAATCACTTGCATACTAAATTTTAAGTTACCACTTGTCACTTAACTGACTGTTTACACGTAATTTTTAACTTAAAATTTAGTTACCAACTTAAGTACTTAATACATTTAACCGACGATCGGTCGACCTGTCGACGTCGTGCAATGGCAGAATAGAACAGTCGACGTCGCAGTATGCGTGATGGCCTACAATTGTCTAACACCCCCCTAAGTTGATAAGTCTGCCAACCCGCAGTGGGCGCGATGGCCTATAATTGTCTGACACCACCCCTGAGTTGGGAGAGGCTGATATCCCTCCAGTGATTATTAAGGGTACCTAATTAGTAAATGTACCACACCAATCGATCGTCCGTCGATCGACGTCGACCCGTTCCATAACACACCAATCGACAAAAAATTTAGCATCTTGCAAAGATTTTAATTTCCGAATCAAATTCGTCTCTGAATTTGTCCAAAATCACGATTACCACATATCTAAGTACAGAATTGACGAATTTCTTAACATTCAACACTGCTAATCTTCATTGAACTTGTGAACTTAACTACTTAATCCGTTTTGACACACAAGTGACTTGTAGTAACTTAAAATTTTGTTAAAATTTAGTTACCAACTTAACTACTTAATACAAATAAACCGCGCATAACATTGAAAATGATATTTTATCTATATCAAAGAAGACAAGAAACTGAAATACTTAAATAAATTAACAGACGTGTAGTTCTTGCGGGCATCCACGCTATAACTCGCTCTAAAAACAGATAGAAATTTAAAAAAAACATCAGTCAACAAAATTTTAGGTTATGCGTCGCATAATTGTTCTTACATATTTTTCATTACATATTATGTAGTGTCTCGTATAAAAATGAGTTCTCCGAGCAATGAAAATGAAGAAGTTCATACTAGTGTTAAAACTGTAAACAATGGAGCAAGTGGTAGTAGTGGAGATGCAGCTTCTCCAAAGCAGTTGAGACCGCCCGCCAAGCGACCTATGTCTGCTGCTGTAATAGAAATATCAGATACAGAAAGTGACGACTCTGATGTTTGTGCTGTAAATTCTTATCAGGCTTCAGCAGATGAGGTCAAACGAATCCGTGGAGGTAACTATTGCAATTCGGCGGTTGTTTATGTGTAAATTTGGGCGGGAAATTCAATTCATTAAACCAATGGGATTCAAAACTACTGTTAGAACTTGGAACTTGTAACTTAGAATTATATTGGAAAAATTGAATGTTTAATTGTCGCTTAATTTGCTTAGATATAAATATTTTAAAACTCAATTTATGATAATACAACTCATGTGTGATATTTGTTTTTCAGCCGATTATTCATCATCATCATCTACATCATCATCAGATTACAGCTCGGACTCAGAGTCATCCTGGGAAGATGACTCCATAGTTCTGGAGGATAAAAAAGTGAATGTTAAGGTGCCAAGAGCACAGCTCAACCTTCGTGCTAATAGAATGGATGAGCCAAAGGTTAATCCTAAGATATTGGTAAGTTCAGCTAATGAAGCCCACATAGTGCTTTCATAGTGCATAGTTGTTGATCTAGAAATACTTTTGAAACATTTCATGTAAAACTATCTAGTACAATAAAGTTAGTTTTTAATTACATAGAAATGTTAAACTATTTATTTGTAATAATATTCACATGGGAACCAACCAATTTTTATGTGTGTGATGATCTTCTATTATTTTTTATCCTACTATACTGAGTGACTGTTTTCACCATTTTGAGAAAGGGTTAATGGGGTCAGCTTGGACCACAACTATGAGCAACTTTCCCAAAGACACCATATAGCAAAATAAAAAATAGAAATTGACTTTTTATTCAATTCAGTTGCCAATTTTGTTTGAAGAGTTGAGACTTTTCTCTCATTTTCGCTCTGCAGGAATATTAGGTCTTTACCTATGAAATTGCCGTTTTTCACGAAATAAATGAAGCGTAATTTTTTATATATTTTTTATTTATATTAATCAAAATAATCACCAATGCAATCATTGCATCTTTGCCAACGCATTGGAAGCTTATTGATGCCTTTCTTGAAGAAATCAGCTGGACGGGAGGCAACAAATTCTTCAAAGGCATTTTGTACTGCCTCTCGGGTATTGAATTTTTTTCCGCCAAGAAGTTATCCAAATTCTGGAAAAAGTAGAAGTCTGTAGGCGCAAGGTCTGGTGAGTATGGCGGATGACGGAGAACTTCCATCCCCAACTCTTGTAGCTTGGAGACCGTCTGCTGTGCAGTATGAGGTCGCGCGTTGTCGTGCAGGAGCAGTGGAGCCGAACGATTGACCAAAGCTGGTTGGAGACGTGCGAGCTTCTCCATCATTGTGTTCAGTTCTTCACAGTACACATCTGCAGTAATGTTTGTCCCGTTTGGCAAGAAGCTGTGATGAATTACACCCGCGTTAGACCACCAAACAGTGACCATCACTTTTCTAGGGATAAGTTTTCATTTAGGGCATTGTTTGGGTGCTGAACCAGGGTCCAACCAACTTGCTGAGCGCTTACGATTGTCAAACAGGATCCATTTCTCGTCACAAGAAACAATGCGGTTCAGAGTTCCTTCATTTGTATGCCTGCTGAGCAGTGCAAGGCACGTCTCCACGCGTACTTCGCGCTGGCGGTCATTGAGTTCGTGGGGTACCCATTTGTCAAGCTTTTTTACCTTGCCAATTTGACGCAAATGGACCAATATTGTTTTGATGCTAACGTCGAAAGCTGCTGCTAATTCAGCCATGGATTGAGTTTCATCAGCTTCCACAATTGCCTTTAATTCGTCATTGTCGACCAAAGTTTTCGGACGACCGCGGGGTTCATTTTTCAGGTCAAAATTTCCAGAACGGAAGCGGGTAAACCAATAACGGGTGGTGCGTTCGTTTGTAGTGTTCGCTCCGTAAACGTCGTTGATGTTGCGTGCCGCTTGTGCCGCTTTCCTGCCACGACGGTACTCATACTCCATAATTACTCGAATTTTTAACTTATCCATGATGACGAAAAATGTTCGAATGCGTTGAAAACAAAACACTAACTATTAAACAAATGACGATTTTAGAAAAAGAATTCCATGTTTGTCAAAAAAAATTAATTTGAAATTAGAATTATCAGTCAAAAAAAAAAATATATTTTCATTTGAAATGGCCAGTACGGCAAAACGGCAGTTTCATAAAGACCTATTATATTTGTGTGTATATTACATTCTACTTCTTTAGTACCTTTAAGGACATAATATGTTTAATTTTTATGGGCTGGATGGATATGGCTTAGCGCATGCTACTGTTGTTACTTAAAGTATGTCAAAACTCATACATAAAAGGAGGCGATATATTTCTTCCTTTAGCAACAGTTGTAGTCTATGAAGCTCATAAATATTAATAACTTCATGTATCTTTCTAAAATCTATTCAATTTATTTATATTAGGATTTTGAAATTATTGTAAATGTGCATAAAGTGAAGGTAAAAGTTTTCAAACACTAGATCAATAATCAGAAAAAGCTTTGTCTCTTTTACTACTACGACATTGCATTATAAATACACCTCTTTCTAATCTTGCACAAAAGTAATTTAAAAGACAATCTATGTTAAACTGATTTCATGCCTAAGTTGAGATAAATAAATAAACTAATAAGATGAAAATGACTTGGAACATAATAAATAGCACAACTGGAAAAGTTTAAGACCTAAATAATGAATTTAAGCTTATAATTGATAATAATACCATTAGTACAGATGAAAATATTGCGACAGAATTTACGAAGTATTTTGCTGATATTCCAGTTTTACCTAAAATTCTTTAAATTGATTGCCTGTGGCAGCCAAATCAATAAAATCATTAAATTCCAACCCATAACCACTATGGCTATTATTAAAACTCTTAAGGCAATCAATATTAAAAGCACTACTGATCTATGGGGAGGTATATCTGTACAATTTTATCTTTTTTTATAGATGTGATAGCTCCTTACCTTGTAATAACAACATTTAACAACTGTATTGGTAGTGGGGAGTTTCCAGATTTAATTAAGCATACTAAAGAACTGCTTATAAATTATATGATGTAAAATGAACTTTTGGCTCAATTCAGAAACAGTAACTTACTTCATGATAAACAATTTGGAATTACTTGGGGTCGTTCCACTACAGATGTAGCTTTTCTTCTGTTTGAAGTAATTGTTGGTGCCTGGGAAAAATCCCAAGATGCTGTCATTAACTAAGGCATTTGACTGTGTTCATCATGTTACTTTAATCAGGACACTCCAATACTACGGCATAAAGGGCACAAATCTCAAGGTTTTACATGCATACCTGAGTAGTAGTTCCGGTAGAGTTGAAAGCTCCAGGGTTATATTTGTCTGGAAAAACAGACACAGGCAAATCGTTCCACTCCTTGGCAACACGAACCAAAAATGAGCTATCGAACCGTTCAGTTCGGCTCTTCGGCACGCTAACCACAAACGGGAGAAACTTCTGTCTGCGTCTGGTTGACCGGTGGAGAAAGGGGGAAGGTTCCCCCAGCTGAAAAAGAGCCTTCGCACACTCTTCAAAGTGCAATCTGTAAAAAACCGATAGACTAGCAACTTTTCGACGATGTTCGAGACTTTGCAGTCTCGAAGAAGAAAGTTTGTCGTCACTTATGAGTCTACGGGCGCTTCGGTCGACAGAATCCAACGCTTCAAGATGGTACTTAGCGGAATCATGCCAAAGATGGCTGCAGTACTCCATACAGGATCGAACCTGGGCTGTGTACAGGTTGAGCAACTGTTCGGAGTTGAAGTACCGCCGGACCTTTGCGATGACTCCCAATTTTTTGGAAGCTGTGCCATGGTTTTAATCTGTTGACCGAAATTAAGTTTCTACGTGATGGTCATGCCTAGAAGCCCTAGATGGTTTGTGATCGGTACAGATACACCTTGGAAAGTGTAGTGTCATAGTAGACATAGTGTCAAATCAACCCGTTCGATCATCGACTCTCTCTGAAATTGGATCTGGTTTGGACTCGCTCGCGCATTGGACACATATCTTTCTACAACAGTGCTGTCATCGGCGTAACCAATAATGCCTTCCGATAAAGAAGGTTATTAATGTGCAGCAGGAATAATGTTGCAGAGAGAACAGATCCCTGAGGTATGCCGGCGTTGATCGCCATTAGGTCCGATGAGAAGCCATCGACGACAACTCGAATTGACCGTACCCTCAGGAAATCATAAATCCAGTCGCAGAGTCCAGATGTTATGCCATACGCAGGAAGCTTGCTCAAGAGGGCTTCGTGCCATACCCGGTCAAAGGCCTTGGAGATATCTAAGGATACGGCTATTGCCTCTCCGTGCCCTTCCAAGGCCATGCTCCATAGATGCGTGACGTACACTAGAAGGTCTGCTGTTGAGCGTCCTCCGCGGAAACCATATTGGTTGTCACTTAGGAGCTCATTGGTCTCTAGGTACTCAGGAGACGATGGTTCAATACACGTTCCATAATTTAGCAAATTGTTTGTTTTATTTTAAAATTGTGTTACACAATAGTGTTACTTTATTAATTTATTTAATTCCTAATGTTAGCATATTTAGATACTTAAAGTTAGTTGGGTTGACAAAGAGATTTTGAAGCATTAGTAATTACAAGACTTACCTCTGAAGTGTGTCTTCACTTTCATCCAGAAACATGGTGCCTTAATTGTTAATTGCGGAGAATGCCTGGGCGTTCCACGAAGTCGGAGTTGACTCCTCTTTATCTTCAGCATCACTGAAGGCCTCTTTTTGTGTGTTATAGTATAAATGTGCGGCCGCCGCCGCGCTAGGTAACCCGCCGGCACAGATGGCGTATTAAACGAGATGAGAATCGTATTAAGCGGACATGACGTATATGACGTACGAAAGCATGCCTCAAGTTGCAGGGACTGACGTGATGAAGCGTATTATGCGGGAAATCGAATAATCTAATAATTGCCAATTAATTTTCCTGTCAACTGATATGATCTCTGCTTGTTTTATTCTTTACATTTGCATCCATTTTTCAGCGACGGTATTTTAGAGAAAACTGTCTATCAAAAATCATACCATGTCCTTCAGGCATCATATATTTGTAATACTGCCCAAGCAATGGAATAGAATTGATTCTAATGGAGTTGGTTGTCTGATTTGTATGTTATTATAATTTCTTTTCACCTACTCGTAATGTTTAAAGAAAATATGAAATTCCAGGATCCCGAACTAATAGAAGCATTGTCAAATAACTGGAAAGAACACAAAGAACACATATGCGATGAAGTAACTCTAACCAGCGATCCGTTCCGAGTCTGCCTTCTGCACGACTTACTGCATAACTCGGAAATAATCAACAACATCGTAGATGACATGAACACGTTGGACTGGAACAGGAAGAAAATGGATCTGTACCAGTTCCATCAGACGGCGGACTTGGCGAGCTTAACGTGGCAGCGGAGTATACGGGGCATTTACGAATTGTTGAAGACTGAGCTTATGAGTTGGGTAAGTTAATTACAATTGTGAACTGTTTAGGATAATACAAGACATAACATAAAACCAAGCGCACCGACTGTACGGCGCCGAAGAAAGCAGAGCTTGTGTTATGGATGACCACACAGCGAACTGGGGGGAACTCCGAATGAACTTGCATGTATAAAACTATGATGTGAGAACAAATGTCTGTGTTCATCACACAAGTGACCTGCCCGACCTGTGCGCCAATTTGGTGTCATTAATGTAGATTGTAGTCCATCAGATTTTGTATCATGCAACATAGACAAAGAATAAGGAAGATAATATAAATATTCTGCGTGCTGTGTTTAGAGCCGATCTAGGGTTTGAGACGGTCATTTGATATTTACCTGTAATTGATTAATATTTTTGTAAAGATATCCTTTAAATACCACTTTACATTCTTGTATTTATAATAAAAACCATTATCAATTTTCATATCTGATTGGCTTCACAAAAATATTGTTTTTGTTCTAGGCTTTATTTTTTTTTTGTGTAATCCTCGGTCTAAATAGATGCTCAGTTTAATTTTTGGTCATTATATTCTACATGTAATAAAATCGCATTAAAATGTTTTATCATTAATAAACAAATGATACAATACTCACTCACAATACAGCCTTATGTTTAAAATAAAACCATTTTCCGTTCTATTTACTAAACAAAACATTCCTACACAACTCCAGGTGTCACAAGTGACGGGGCTCCAGCTGAGCTCCGTGTCCGCGTCCTGCTCGCTGTACGGGCCCGGCGACCACCTGCTGGTGCACGACGACCTGCTGGGCGACCGGCGCGTGGCCTTCATACTGTACCTGGCGCCGTGGAAGCCGCGGCCGAAGACTGACCAGCCTATTGAGATTAATGGGGCAGGGGACCATGAAGTTAAGGTACTTCACATTTTAAATCTTAAGAACAGTTTAATCATGAAAAGCACTGATTTCTTTTATAATCTAACAACATATCTAATGTAGTAATCCTATAATTAAAATAAAGATACGGAGATATTATTTGAGATTTGATGATCTCGTTGTGTGGGATGAGTGATTACTCATGCCTTGGTCGTAGATTATTTGAAATTAAATATTCTTATTAGCCATCGTGGCTTACCGTTTACGTTGTGTTGTCATATAAATTGTACCAATTCCAATAAATTGAGTAATGAATGTGACATTGACGTATTCAACACGAACATATCCAAGGCGAAGCGCGTGCTGGGACTGTCAATTTTTCGTTTGCGGTGTACACACGGTTTTCGTTATTTGTCGGTTATTTTGGTGATTTTGTTATCATCATTTAGTTATTTTAAGTGTTTCTGTTTTTCTCTTCCTCGCCTGGTAAGTGGTTGTACGAATTATCTAGCTCTTAATGAGCATGGATTGTGTTCCAATCCCTCCTAAGCCCCCAGACCCAATCCCGTTTTCTGATGTCAACAACTCCCCTGACCCTTTCTCTCAACATGTGCAAACAAGAAAACGTCCAAGTATAAATCGGGATTCGTCCCCTACTCCTAAAAAATCTGTTTCGAATGCTCTTCCATCTCAAGCCAATAACCTTATTTACACTCATCCAAGTCTTTTAGAAGAAAAATCTTACCATCCTTCTGACAAAGTTCCTTTCATTGTTCATGTGTCCAGGTCAGAAACTCACCCTAAGTCAGGCAGTACATTTAATCATTTAAATTTTGGAAAATTTTTATTTACATCAAACATTAAAAATATTAAAAATGATGGTATAAAGAGTGTTGGCAGAAATCGGGTCTCTGTAGAATTCTCATCTGCATGTGCAGCAAACGAGTTTCTCAGAAACCCGAGTCTTAAATCTCATAACTATATAGCTTTAATTCCTACATTTATAATATAACAAGAATGGGGCTGATCCGCGGGATCCCAACTTCATGGTCTATGGAGGAAGTTGTATCAACAATCTCCACAAGCCAAGGTGATATAACAATTTTGAAGGCGCGTCGCTTAAACAGAAAAGTGTCCATGGAGTCTGGTTCTACTTGGACCCCCACAGGATCTGTAGTGATCACTTTCTCTGGACAATGCTTACCTGATAAAGTGTTTATTTTTAACTCATCATTAACCGTTGATCCATACATTTTGCCTTCCATACAATGCTTAAACTGTTGTAGATTTGGCCATGTGAAAGCCCAATGCCGATCCAGTGCTCGTTGCTTCAGATGTGCACAAACTCACTCAGGTGACTCTTGTCCTGCATCCTCTGAAGTTTCGTGCCTGCAATGCTCAGGCCCTCATTAAGCAACTGACAAATCTTGCCCGGAACATTCCCGGCAAAAGAATATTAAAATCACCATGTCCCAAAAGAACATATCATTCAAGGAAGCATCATCCCTCTTCCCTTCAGTTAAAAAATCTTACGCAGATGCTTCTAAAAGTTCTCCTTCACTGAATCTTTCTTACAAAAAAACAGTATACAAACCATCAAAACCCAGTCCGTCTTTATCTCCAGGCTATGACAAAATTGCCCATAATGCTATTATTACTAACCCTCCATCTACTAAATCTGATAATGCCTTCCCCCCTACTTCTTCCTGCTCCCCTAGTGACAATTTTTTAGAACTCCTGATTTCCTTAGTTTTGAACATTCTTTCAAAATTTGAAGACATCCCACTACCGTCCTCCGTTGCTAAAAAGTTATCCCCTATTGCTAATCTTCTTCTTAACAATGGCCAGACGCCTTTATAAATTATACTCTTCTATGTTAAAAATATCTGTAAAAACTTATTTCATCCTCCTGTTTTTGTATTGTTCAAGGTAACTCAATGCTCGAGATACTGCAAGTTCTACTCAACTGATCGCTACAAAATTATTAACCTCGTGTAGTACGTGTGTATACTAATACTTGGATTGGCAGAAATAGTTATTGTGTCGTAACAACAGCTGATTGCCATAAAACAAAATAATAATAATAATAATAATAAGCGCGTGCTGAGCAATCATTTGTTAAGTAAGGCTAAACTGTAGAAGATTTATTTAGACATATTATTTTACAAACATAGAAAGATTTAACTTAGTTTTATATAAGTTATGGTACTAAATGAATAATTTGGATTCGAGTAACAGTATAATCATTGCCCTAGTGCTTGACTCTAACTTAATCGTGTTACATCTATAAGTGTGAACTTGTGCTACCTAGTTTAAAAACTTAGAAATGCTGTATAACTATCGATTGTAAGTTTGCCATCAGAATAAAATAAAATAAAATTTAGATACATATTTTGTTGGAATAGTTGTAGATCCAGTCACTTTACTAGCTTGGTTTCATTACTAAGGCTCCGCTGCCGGGTTGGTGGCAGTATGTATTGTACGACAAGTCCGCCTGGAGCTATCACTATAGTCCCGGCAATACCCGGTAGTCCATTCTGGCATCCGCTGCCCGGCTCGTTGGGCTCGCCTCACCGAAACTGGCCCTTTTTGGAACGTTTATATTATCTACTTACACTGTTGTGGCTTCGGGACATCCTTGTATGTAGTCCTAATCTTATTGTCATCCTTATTATTTTAAATCTCCCACTTCTTACGCACCGTCTGTGCGCCCCCAAGCGGCGCTCAGACATAGCACAGGCTTCTCGAACGGCCGCACGTGCGGCGAATTTGAGAAAATTGCAAGTACATCAAAATTCTTTACAAAAATGTCCAAAAAAGCTAAATCAAACCGTAATTTGCAGTAATTCCCTTTTATTGTTTTCGGTTTTCTAATTTAATTAGCACTGATAGACCATTCCTACCGAATGATATAAAGAAATATGTGCATGCGGCTGAACTCAAATATACTACAAAAGTTAATGAACCTCATGACTGTGATCAAATAAGTGGTTGAGTGAGAGAGTGGTTATACGCAACAAGTATGTGTATTTGCTGAAGAGCTAGTGAATCACATCTACGCGCCACGCGTCGGCAAGTGCGGGATTCCCTTTCTCCATGTTTCCAGATGCGGGCTGTTGCCGTTTGTCTCTGCTTGAGAACGCTAGGTGCAGGTGACGGCTGCTCGACGTCCTAGGTATCCTAGACATCCCCATCTGTATGCAACGAAATACGAAGCGCTCCCACATACTGCAGTGCGGAGTGATGGCGCCCCTAAATCAGGGAAGATGGGAAGGGTTCTATTCACTTAACAACTTAAAAAATACTTTGAATTATACCTTGTCGTCCATTAGAGGGAGAAAGGGAGAGAAAAGATGGCATAGTCTGTTATTAGCAAATATTCTGTAAAGTCCTATGGGGCTTACAAATCAATAAATTCATGTGATGTAATTTAAACTTACACAAAAAAACAAAGAAATTTTGAACATATTCCTTTTCCAGCCTGAGCTGGACTCCCACGGGTGGGCGACGCACATGGGCGGAGCGTTGGAACTCTTGGCCAACCACAACGGACAGCCCACGGAGGTGGTGCGGAAGGTCTACCCACGGAACAACATGATGGCGCTGTTCCAAGTTGGGGCGGATTCTTTTCATCAGGTGAGGTATTGTGGTTTCAAAACTGTTGGGCTCGTATTCATAGTTCCCACTTTAGTGCCGCGCAGTCGTTTGTCGAGATACATTGAGCTTGTGAAACTGTATTAATGAGCTGTGTAAGGTTTGAACTCTGTAAACTCATAGGTTAACGTGACAAGCTGACTAGATGCTGGCGCATGGACCTCTCTAACTCGGCCGCAATCTCTAACTGACAAAAGAACCGAGGCGACACGACACGACGTCTATCTCTGCTGCACTCTGTATCTTAAGTCTTGGTCAGTTTCATAATGTACTTGAGTTAGTGCCAGTCGTCGCCACCTCGTCGCGAGCTGGCTGCGCGGGGAGCGGGCTGGTAGACAGAAATGTGGGAGCAAGTGATAGTGTCATGGACGCTTCTCTTCGATGCCTTCTTACGTATTTTAGAAGTAAATCTAAAATAAGTAAGAAGGTATTGATCCCCAACGCTAAAAGGTGTCCCAGTTCCTTTCACAGCAACACGAACCGTGGAATGTGACTGACCCTTCCTCAGAACGTCTGCCTCGAGTCTCTTGTGCACATTTCTTAACATTGACAATTACTTGTGCTTATTGACGTCCACATCGGAGTTGATTGTCTCTTTATTACGAAAGCGTACATTTCACTTAAATTCCATTTGAAATTTAAGGCTTGTTTTTTATATAAATAAATCATTGTTCACAAGAACTGCATGTCTGTGCACGTCTCCACGTCTCCAGAGCTTCAGAAGAAATGTGCCTTTCATTAATTTGTCAATAATTTTTCATCTCAATAATTTTTACATCGCTCCCAATAGTCAAGCTTTTTTAAAACTCTTTGAATGCAGTTTTTCTTGACTTTATAATCGACGACATGGTTCCTAAGAACATATATCTCTGATGAATCACCCTTTAAATTCGTAACAAATTGATTCATTTTATTTTATGTACGTCGTTGCAAATCGTACAATGGCCCACATCGTGAAATAATCGGTCATTTAATGAAATCCTATCATAATGTGGCTTGTGATAGAATTTCATGAACCACAACAAAGATAAGAAATCGTTTGTTGATTTGGCCAAGTATCGCGGTGCAACGTGGATGGTACAATTAGCTGACTTATCAAACAACATGTCGTTTTGTTAAACATTGTTTTGCCTGTCTTGTGCTCTCTATTATCGTGCGGCCAATCGTTGGTGGCCGTATCATGAAACGGTCGCGGTTCAGCCATGGCCTTATGTAGTTGATGTGATATGCCCACGACATGGGTTCCACTCGTGGTGACGGGTCGCTCACTTCAACTCGTGAACGGGTGCCGTTTGAGGGTGTTCGTCGTTTGGACACTTGGGGGGAGGGAGACTTGCCGAGCTAACAGAAGCAGAAAATAATAACTATATAGACATAAAGAGACACTATAAATGTATTATGAAAAAAACATACCCGTGAAGTTTCTTGCCAGTTCTTCTTCACGAAGGTTTTACCGAACTGGTAGTAGAATCATGTTTAATTAGACGTTAATAAGAACAAGTAATTGTTAATGTTGAGAAATAAATATTTCAATTTATTTAATTTCACTAGAAGCGTGGGCGTGGCGGTGTCGGTGCTCTGCGGTTGTTGTGGAACTCAGGTCTGTAGGTGCAGTGGTAGTGGCGGCTATCATACACGTTGAGCGTTACAAGTTTATCTGTGAACAGTTAAACAGAAATTATAATGAAATATCTAAAATTAATTTTAAAATTTAAGTTTTTTTGATAAGCTTCCATGTTTGGGGATTCCATATCTTAATTCATTAATGACATACCTTATAAGTTATTTGTGAAATAGTCGATACAGATTTTTTAAATCTACCACTCTAATCATTTCAAATCTACACTCAACTAACTTTACCATCGCATTTCCTTGTTGCAGGTCGGCGAGGTGCTCTCCCTGGAGCTGCCCCGGCTATCCATCAACGGCTGGTTCCACGGCCCGGGGCCGGAGCCCGCCGCGCCGGCCGAGCCGCCGCCGGACCTCGAACTCAACAAGTTTCATAATGACGTTGTAAGAACTAAATATACTTTTGAATCCTCGCCCTATCCCAACACAGGGGTGGCGTCAAGCAGTTTGCAGTCCGCTGCGCCTGGCTACTGCGGGTTGATAGGTTTTACCTTTTATCTTCGCTCACTTGTTAACTAGATACACAATCAATCTAGAACGGGGCCATACGCTGTTTAAGGGTGTTACCACACCAATCGATCGTCCGTCGATCGACGTCGACTGTTCTATTCTGCCGTCGATTGAAGTGGTAACGCCCTAATGCACTTCACAGTGAATGCATGAGAAGGACTGAACAGAGTATTGCAAATAATCCTAAGGACTTTTGGAAGTATATAAAGGACAAACTTAAAGAATTTTTCCTGCTGAAATGCACTTGAATGATAAAATTGCCTCTTCAGGTCAAGAGATCGCTGATAACTTTTCTCAAGCTTCTGCAATTGTAGCGGATACTACACATGCCTACAGTATCGACCCTGGTATAGATGGTATCGCCCCATTGCTAGTAAAAAGATGTGGTCCCGAATTATCGTTACTGTTAACCTTAATTATAAACCGTTCCCTTTCTCTTGGTGAATTTCCTGACGAGTGGAAAAAAGCAAAAATTTTACCTCTCCATAAAAAGAGATCCCTAAACGATGTTAAAAACGATAGGCCTATTTCCAACTTATCGTGGTTTTCGAAACTGTTTGAAACTCTCGTCTGTCCCGTTGTTTCCAAGTACTAAGATCATCTATTGTCTAAACATCAACAAGGTTTTCAAAAGGGTCGATCGGTTGGAACAAATTTAGTGGATTTTGTGTCCGAGTTGTCTTGCGAGGTTGATAGTGGAGGCCAAATTGATGCAGTATATTCTGACTTCAGTAGTGCCTTTGACAAAGTCAGTCACCCACTGCTTCTAAAAAAGTTAGAGACTGCTGGTATACAAGGATCTCTTTTAAAGTGGTTTCAGTCTTACCTAACCAGACAGCAAGTGGTGACTATCAATGGTTCGAATCTCGTTTATACTTCGCTGGTCGCGGGGTTGCCACAGGGTACTCATTTGGGTCCACTGTTATTTTCTGTTTTCATCAATGATATCACTGCTCATATAAAATTTTGCAAATTTAAGTTTAAGTTGTTTGTAAGATCAAGTTGCTTCTGATACTGACACAAAACATATCCAGAGTGACATTACCAGCAGTAAGGACTGGTGCGATAAAAACAGAATGCATTTAAATGTTCAAAAGTGTAATTATATCAAATATACCAGGAAAAAAAGCCAATGGTAAAGCCTTGACAGAGGTCAATGAGGTCCGCGACTTGGGAGTTATAATCGATAGTCAACTCTCTCTTAAGTCACACATTGATTTAATTGTGACAAAGGCAGCACAGTTGCTGGGCTTTGTAAATCGCAACTCAAAACCATTTAAGTGCCTTGAACTAAAAAAATCATTTATAATTCGATAATTCGCAGCTGTCTCGAATATGGTAGTGTCGCATGGAACCCCTTTTATGCTGTTCATTCTCAGCGTATCGAACGTGTTCAACGCTCATTCGCTAGAATGTTGGCTTTTGCTTGTCCTGGAATATCACACAGAAGTCCTTATGAATCGATTGAGCTTTTTTAAAATGCATACGCTGCGAAACCGCAGACAGATAAGGGATCTTTTGTTCCTCCATAAAGTTATGCAAGGCTCCGCGGATTGTTCCTCGATGTTGGAAAATATCTCGCTGAACGTTCCATACAACCATCCTCGACAACGTTCTTCCAAAGTTCTAGACAGACAGCTAAAGCGAACCTTGGTCTTAACTCGCCTTTAATAAGAATGTGTCGTACATTTTAATGTACACTTTAATGTCTGTTTAAGCGATCTGGACACTTTCAATGACTCCATGAATATTTTCAAAATTAATTTATTTAAGTATTTGAATAACTGATGTTCTGTTATGTTACCTAATGGTAGTTGTAATTTTCTTTTTTTGTATCTTCTACACGTAACAAAACCTAATAGATTTTTTTAAATGGTATAACTACCAAATTAATTCAAAAATTTTTTCATTTAATTTTAATCATTTGTCTTTGTGTTTTATAAAATTGTAGCTTTATTTATATGTAACATTAACCACAGTAACAGTGAATGCTGTATACACCTAAACATTGTGCACATATCAGTATAAAGCATTAAAACTTTACTTAATTATGATGAAATGAAAAATCATTTATTCGGCGTACGACATGCTCAAATAAAATAAAATAAAAATAAAAAATAAAAATAACAACACACCGAAAAGGTTTCAGCTCAGCACAATGCCTCCAGCCTAAACTGAGGCGCTGATTGTCAATTGAAACCATCGATGAGAAAAATGGGTTCAATTGGAAACCATGAGTTGGGTTTGCATTAATATGGGTGGTTTTGTACCAATTGGGTATACACAATTTTATTTATTTACATATTTAAATAGTTTATCAACAGTAAAGAAATATTGCAGAAGTAACAGTATGTTTACAATCAATAGTTGTCTAGATACAGCGATGTGTTGGAGGAGCTGCTGCGAGGCGCCGAAACACGCTCCGTACAACACGGTACCGAGTTGTGACGTCACAACGTGTAAGCCATACTAAACACTGTATGTGCGTTTGGATAAAATACACAAAACGTCGTTGATATTGCAAAATGTTCTATGTCAATTATGAGCTACTTTACAGGAGAGAGTAAAAACAATTTATTTTTATAATTGTTAGACTTGTACGATACTTCTTGTTTCATTCTATTTAAATTGAGGGCATTCTATGATATTTTAGCAGTAATAATAGTAATACTGCTTTTATAATGAATTGAAATAGACATAAAACATATAGTAATTTAATTTTGGGAACATTTTAATAATTCTTAATGAACTAAAACATATTTTAACAAAGTTAAATGAAATTTTTAGGTGTTAAAGTCAGTTTTTTCAAGACTTTAAAACCATAAACTAATAAAATAAAAAATACGTAGCAATAGCGTTTGTTACAAAAAAATATAATATTTGTCTCTCATGTGGACAAAGTCCTGATCCTTGGTTAGGCACAGAGTTGAGCAACCGTGCTCTAGCAAATCAAAGAATGGATGATAATCACTAGGAATTAAAGATTTCATTTCTTGCAGATGTATAAATTTTGTCAATTCAATAGGTGGGGCACCCCTTATATAAAGGGATCACATTAAAATTGTTAGTTTTTGAAGGCCGCTTTGGTAAATATTGATAAGTCCTCCAACTTTATTTTATATTTGGTTTTACCTTCTGGTAAGTATTGAAGAGCACAAATATCGGTAACTACTGGATCACCTTTTTTTATTTAAAAAGGTCAGTGTAATGTAGAAATGCAATGTTATAGGGATCCTTTCTGACTCTTTTCGTAATATTAATATAGTAAGCGGGAGCGTAAATTTCGCGAGGGAGGAAGCTTTTTTTCAATGGCACTATGAATATAGTCGACCTCCATTTGTGTGTGGCCAACTTCTAAGTACTTTTGCTCTATAACTATATTTTTTTCAATAGCCAGCTCTAGTAATGCATCAGACATGTTGACCGACCTATTTTGGTAACAGCAGCCATCACTTCATAAAATAATGGCACGTGATTTTCCCAGCTCGGCCCTTAAATGTCGTGTCAAAATGGAAGTAAAAACGTTGCAATCTAAACCTCCATTTCCCTCATAGCCCTCTCATCTCATGATGCCAACCGCTCGCAAAATGACAACTTCTCAGAATGCCAACTTCTCGGAAAGCCAATTTCTCACAATGCCAACTTGATGATGAAGATGAGACTCTCATGCCAAAGGTAGCAAAATACCTCGTCTGCCTTTAAATTGTAATGCGTATAATTGTGTATTTTAAGTTAAGTCTAGTTGTAAGTTGCTGATGCTTGCAGCCTTGGACACAGCAGCGACGCCTGCACATCCATAGTACTACACACACAACAGTATTAGCTCGAGTTTTCCTTGTCGTTGTTTTTTCTTATCTTGCTCTTTCTTTTTTTGTAAATAAAGAACGTACTCGTGTTCAGCCACGTTTCTGTTTTTGTATGCAATACATTTATTAAACTGGTCCTTTCGTGGCTTAAAAACTGCTTAATTTAACTGCCGAATGTTCCTAGAGAAAGAAGCTACGCAGATTTGTGTTTTATTATTGGTTGAACAAAATCGCACGCATTCGTTGTATAAATCTCCTGTTATACTATTCCACACGGGTTCTAAGTATTTTTTTGTACTAGAGCTTCGACATAATGAGACTCTGCTTTAGGCAAACTATAAAATTTTTTTATAATGCTATTATCCCCTGATTCTGATGAAGATGAAAGTATAGAAATTGTGCTAGTCGAAGGGGTTTGTAACAGCCAATCTCGAAGCTGCTGTTGACCGATAGATAAAGTTCTCATAAACATGAGTAAGCATACATGTATTTTTTTGAAACAATTGTCTGACGATGTCGTAAAACAATATTTGACAGAAGTTTCCTTTCTTCTATCATCATTGCTAGATAAGCGACGATTTTGGGGTACATTGATGGCCTCGAACGTAAATTAAATATTAAAAACTTGTTGAAAACATTTTTGAAAGAATAACATAAAAACTTAAAAATTTTGCTAAGCAGAAAAATCGTTGCAGTTCAAACACTGACATTGAACTTTTTGCAATATCAAAAATGAAGCCAATGCAACATATGACTTATTGCATCTGTCAAAATTGTGCTCTGTGATTGGTTGATGGCATTGAATGTTTTACGGATGCGTTCACAATAATATTTTAGGCTAATTCCACAGATAAAAAAAATATACAAGAAAAATGACATAGAACGTATTGCAATATCAACGACGAATAGCTACGTAGATAATGCGTTTACATGCATACTGTCATAATACAAATTGTTATATTTAATGTCAGTAAGCTAATAATATTAAATAATGACCATATTTTATAATAGGCTTCTTTTTTAAGTTTTATAATCTATATAAATGCAATATTAAATTCAAAAATTTATTTTTAAGAATCTTTTTGGGGTCAAAATAACTTATATTTTTTGAATAAATGATGAAAACTTGCATTTTCAAATGGTGTCAAATACCGTATTGCCTCTTCTAAACCAACATAGACTCGTAAGCGTATCATTGTTGTAAAAAGTATACATATTTGATGTATATTTTTAAATTACGTTACGCGGGGCGGTCCTACAGTCACAGCGATGGCACAGCCGGTGTAATTCGTGGGCGGCGACGCGGCATTAGTCGAGATATTAATTACCATAACCCTTAACAAATAAGACATTCGTCGTAGGATTCACGAAACTAAACCAGGTGCGGTACTACCGGGGGGCGCGTGCTTGTTGCAGGTTTGAAGAGATTCAATGAAAGAATTCAAATTTAAAGATAAAAATTTAAAAATGAAATGAAAATTGGGTTTCCTAAAGATGTTTTTCTTCGCGTCAAATCACTCGGCTTTATGTCTTACGCTTTAAAAACTCGTTGCAGCATTTGACCATCAGATACCTGGGATTCAATCTGGAAACTCGTGAAAAAAGAAGCCAGAACCGTCTTTCCAATACTTGAAAGAAATGGTGTCGTCATGGTGTGTCGTGTAGTAGACAATGGCTGGTTGCCATAGCCCTACAGATGTAGTTGAATTGAAGAACCAGCTTCTTGCTAGCCACTGCACCACCGCCGACCCCTTAGGCTCTTAAATAACTTCGATAAATACTCTCTCCAACTTGCGTACATCAGAGTCAAGTTCCACAATAGTGTAGTAATATGTTATTATTACGGCAGCGTCGGGTGACGGGACGCTCACTTCCCTCTAATGTGGTTGAGGAGGGCGATGACTGGATCCCGCGTTACCTCGTGAACGGGTGCCGTTTGAGAGTGTTCGTAGTTTCGATACTTGGGGGGAGACTTGCCGAGCTGACAGATGCAGATAAGAATAATTTTGTATAGACATAAAGAGACCTTGAAATTTACATTGAAAATATTATATTCGTGTATTTTCTTGCCAGTTCTTCTTAGCGAAGGTTTCTCAGAACTGGTGGTAGAGTCATGTTTTATTTGATGTCTATAAGAACAAGTAACTGTCAATGTTGGAAGATATAAATTTAAATTTGAATTATGTTTTTAAATCGACTACTAATCACATGTGGAGTTACAACATTACCATTGTAAAATTATTGTTTAGAAACCATTAAGTTCTGATTGAATTCCTACAGGTGGTACTGTCCGAGTGGATATCGGCAGCCTACATGTCGCCTCGAGCCCGAGCTCAGATCCAGTCCCAGATGGAAGCCAACAGCGAAGTGTGTCTACACGACATCTTACCCCCTGACAAGTGCCAGCAGCTCATGAAGGAGTTGGAGGAGTCGGGTGAGTGCCGGTTACCACGCGCAGATTGCTACTCGAACAAGCGGACTAGGCGAACGGATATTCGGCTTCCTCTTTCAATCGTTTGCTACTTATAAACAAATCAAGTGCTACGAAAGAACTACATTGGCTTATACAGGGTGTAACATAAAGAAAGCATAATACATAAGGGTCAGTAAGTATACCATTGTTAGAATATACTGTAAAAGAATTGGAGTTACTGGGGCATGAGGCGCGCAGAGCGCAATTAGATAAAAAAATACTCATAGGTAGGAATGAAAACACCTAGGACAGTCAAAGATGATGAAGTGAAAAAAAAAAATTTTACGGTGTGAAAGTCTTAACCAGCCCCAATTACTCCAATTCTTTTACAGTATATTCTAACAATGGTATACTTACTGACCCTTAAGTATTATCTTCCTTTACGTTATGTGTTACGTGAACGTGAACGTTTTAGGGTTTTCCTAAGATAGAAAATAATTTAATTCTTTAAATTATAATAGAAATTTTTACTTTTTATTAAATATTGCAAAATAACCAAGCGTAGTTGAAGTTGCTAAATGTGAAAAATTTAATCTTCTGAGTACATGCGGGAGTATGTGTGCATGAGCCCTGCTGTCCTGTGTAGTCTCACTGCTGTAGTCCTGTCGATCTCAGCTGGAGAACAGACATGTGTCTACATGAATGCCACCGTGAATGATTCACGGCATATAGTTTAAAATAGCATTATTTCATTACAGCATTACCCTGGGAACTGGCCGGACCAGCCAACCAGAGAAGACACTTGCGACTAGCGGGCGGAAACACTGAACCAGCAGGCTTGGAAGAGGCCCCGACGATATCTGGACTGCTCCAGCTGCTCAGCAGCACCGCTTGGTCCCGCCTCCTACAGGACTGCACCGACCTCGCCCTCGTCGGATCACTTCGACTAGAGATACAACGATGGAAAGCCGGAGACTTCACCTTGCTGCCCCCGAGGTGGCAGTACTCCAAACCTCGACTCGAAGCCGTTCTATACTTGGGTGTCCCAGATCGAGTTTTAAGCGGAGGCAGCACGACCTATGTGGCCCCGGAAGACACCGCCCAGGTGGACTCAGCGTTAGTGACAGTGCCTCCCAAGCACAACGCGTTGAGCCTAGTGTACTGCGACCAAGGTGCCGCTTCGTTTACCAACTACCTGAGCAAGATGACGATGTTGCCGGATCAACGGTTCTACATCGTGACCGCTGCCTACTGCGAGGCCCAGTGACAACAGTGCAGTGACAGACCTACGTGAAGCAGTGGCTTGTTGGCGGTGACAGGCGCTGTTCCAAGGCGTTCAGTGGTGGTTCACAAGCGTGGTCTAATGGCGGCCTGAACTCGTGGTTACCTAAGGATTATGGATTTTGCTTAGCAAATCTAGAATTAAGTGGAGTAATAGATTAAGTTTAAATTCGCTAAGCAATATCCATTGACGCAGTGACCATATTTGTGAGTGTCGCACATGTAATTTGTTTCAATAACATTTGCTTGTATGGTGCGTCGAGTCACGCTGTGTAGGATTGTTCTTGAAAAGGATTATTTTGTATTATACTTTGAATAAATTCATAAAGACACCTGTACGACGCTAGATACAAGCTGGCTTGTGGAAAAGTTTAATTGAATCGATTCACACGAAATATACAGTACTATTTATGTTTCAAAATTAGAATAAGGCTGCATGTTGTATGTTACATGGAAAGGAAAGGTTCGAGTGTAATGAGAAATATATTTTCATAAAGCTTTGCTGACTAGCTTGTTTCTTACAGATATTCATTCAAATTTTATATCTAGGACAAAACTATAGCTATATTTATGGAAGTATAAAAATAACTTATGCCCTCTTTACGGTTGTGCTGTGAGGATTGTGTACTTTTGTCACATATTAGAGGAGACATTATTACATTTTTGAGGTACATGAATGTATGTGACAGGATGTTGGGCCTATGTTACTTACAAGGCTTAAGTCGGTCCTTTTTAGCCTTCTAAGTACTATGTGACCTTGTAAATGACCAACTTTTATTATAGAAGCCATGCCACAATCTTTGAAAAATAGAAATATATCTTCTTAATACAGTTAACTTGCTATCTGTACTGGAAACCATTGTTTTTGATGATTGTCAAAAGCCACTCCGGACAGTCATCACATTGCATAAACTATTAGACAATGTAGTCACAGCTAGCTTCAAATATAGAAACTGCAATAATTGAGCGATTTGCAAACTCGCTGAGCAATAGGTACTGCACTGCTTGTATCATATGTTAAATACAGTTTTTTAATGTTTCTTCGTACTTATGAACTAGTTTGTGTGATATTTTCAGTAAGGGTATGTTTGTATGTTAGTTCCTCTGTAAGTTAAAGTTTAGCTATATTGATTTTCAATTGTGTGGCAATTATTTTCTGGTGTACTAATGAATAAACAATTTTTGTGGTTGATTGCGTCATTTCGAAATCTCTAAATGTTGAATCTGTTTAGAGCTACTGTATAAATGGGATAGTAACAGGGATGCAAGCTTTATTTAAATATTTTTAATAGCATTTACCATGATTTAAATGTGTACACGTTATACAATGGGTGCCTATTTCAGTTTAGACCTTTAGTGCGTGACGACAATGATGCCTTGTCCAACAGGAACTTAAGATTTGTTTTTTTATAAAGTACGAAAATAAATTTGGTGAAAATATGTAAAAAAATGTACGTAAAATGTGTTAGATGATATATTTTTTACAAACAATGTAGTCCAGTGCTTGTGGTAGATCAATTGTTTGTATCGCACTGTAGTGATACACACTGTCTTAACTAACCCGGAGAATTCATTTAAACTGTTGATATTTGAATAGTTTTCAATATGAAATGAAGCAATTTGAAAGTTTGGTTACATTTTCGTAACTTGTCACTATGTTTTTATAAGTATTTATGTTTCGTTTGAAATCACTCGAGTGAACGAATGATTAATTAATTGATATGTTTTTTTGTAAATATTAGATATTCAATAAAAGTATTTGTAAGGGCTTTGTTGCTTATTTCACTCGCAGCTACGTCGGTCGGAAGTAATCTTTGAATGTTAGGAGTGCAAGGTGTTCTCCAAGAAAGGGTTTCAAGGATTTTGGTCCAGACACTGGCCAGTCATGGAACGCCATTTTGAAGAAATATATATCTAACTACACAAACAATTTGTTTAAATAACTTATTATTACACATTAATTATAATAATAATAATTGTTTATTTTAAAAGAAAGAAAACATAAAATACAATACTGATTGCACTACTCCCTACGAAAAGGCAGAGCCCTGTAGTGGCCACAGGATAAGTAAGCTCAACCTTCATTCATTTTTGGCAAATCGTATTAAAGTAGGTAATACAGTACAAATACAATTAATTACTAATAATTAGAACAAAATGATGAAAAATACAATAAAACATTGTATTGCATTACTGCTATTATTTAAAGTATTTTAGAAAATCACACAATGAGGCTTAGATAAACAAAATATAAATTTGATGAGCCCATTATAATTTGACTAGAAAAAATTGGAGACAAAAATTGCATGAACGTCAAGATGGCGGGTGTACCATAACGAATTAAAGTGTACCAATCACCGTAAAAATATACCTAAATTCACTATTTCGTAGCTAGCTCTAGCGGTGCAGCGAGACAAACAAGTTGTACACGCGTGCTTTCGCTGCGACCTTGCGTGTAGCATCGTATCCAGTAATGACCGATACGTTGCACGTTATACGGTGCCTGTGTGTGAACAAAGCATAATTTTTTGTCGTATCTGTTAAAACGGGTACCGTAAATACGGAGACTACGTGTGAACAGACTGTAATGTGTTCGCTTTGTGTAGATTTTAGGTGACGTCGAAGTCTTAGTACAGTCAAATCAGCTGCAGAAGTAATTTTTTTTTATTAATAATTAGCAGGTGTTTGTCTTCCATCTCACCTGATGGAAAGTGACGATGAAGACGAGGATCATACACGCCTGTCCAAGAGGTACCTATTCACTCTACATTAAAACTCTAAAAATTCTGTATTGTGCATTTGTCCGAGGTCACCTCGAATACGCTTCATCCGCATGGAACCCACTCTACAATGTTTACATAGACCGCATAGAGCGCATCCAAAAGCGTTTCCTAAGATTTCTACAATACAAATCTAGATCTCATGACCATGATTATATTTCACGCTGTAAACGACATTGTAGCGGCTATACATTGTTAGTAAAGTCAGCAAAACCCCAGACTGGACTGCCGCGTGTTCTAGGCAGTCAGTCGTCTGCGCAACACCGCCTCGCTAGGTCAACTTGTATTACATAAGATAAGGACTTATTATACTGACTTATGTAACTACGTTTAAGTGTTTGAAAATAATAGACTGAGTGAATTTAAAAGGTTTTTGGTTTTATTGCGTCACCACCTCCAAATTGGTGACCCCGACGTGATCAAGAAGACGACTCACGGTGACGCGCGAACCTAGCGAGGGTGCATATTGTTTAATAATAAATATAAAGTGAATATTAAAGCGTCGCGCCTGCAGCTACCGACATGGAGTCGGAAATGATCAAATTCCTGCGCAACATGTCCCTGGAGCTAAAGGAACTCCGCGGGGAGATCGAAGAGATCCGGTCGCGAGGCAGGAGCTACGGACGACCGCAGGACAGAAGCTATGACGGAGGTCGGCGGAGATCGCGACCCACGAGCAGGACAGCGTCACGACATCGGGAAGAACTAGTTGCAGTACAGTCAGCGACGGTGAGCGACTGTGCTGCGGGCAATCACCGATTATGCGTCCGAGAACAGAAAACCGGCTTAGTGTACCTGGTCGATACCGGGGCTAACGTGTCAGTGATTCCAGTGAATAAAGTGCCGGACAAAAGAAAGGCAAGCGAATTTACGAGCGATATACAATACGTCAAAGGTAACGAAAATGCAGTTGCTGACGCATTGTCCCGAGTTATAGAGACCATTGTTTGTCCGACCGTTTTAGATTTCGACGAAGTCGCCCGGGCACAGGAAACAGACGATAAGCTTGCAGAAATGCTGACGGAATCTCAAGGTAATATAGTGCTTAAAAAACTACAATCACCACTGTGTAATAGTGCGATCTATTGCGAAACTTCAGAGAACCGTGTGAGACCCTACCTGCCTCAGCAGTTCAGAAATGTGGCTTTCAATGTCGTACATAGTAATAACCATCCCGGAATTAGAACAACGCGTAAAATGATTACGAATAAATATTACTGGCCGGGTATGAATAAAGATATCAGTGTATGGGCCCGAGCGTGCATACAATGTCAAAAGGTAAAAACGCATAGGCACACACATTCTAAATTAGGTACTTTTACACTAGCAGAACGGTTCGAGCACTTAAACGTAGTTACATAAGTCAGTATAATAAGTCCTTATCTT
Source organism: Marasmarcha lunaedactyla (assembly GCA_923062675.1). Classification (NCBI taxonomy): domain Eukaryota; kingdom Metazoa; phylum Arthropoda; class Insecta; order Lepidoptera; family Pterophoridae; genus Marasmarcha; species Marasmarcha lunaedactyla. The sequence goes on from OV281358.1 coordinate 1,077,356, forward strand.
ATGTAATACAAGTTGACCTAGCGAGGCGGTGTTGCGCAGACGACTGACTGCCTAGAACACGCGGCAGTCCAGTCTGGGGTTTTGCTGACTTTACTAACAATGTATAGCCGCTACATCACACCCCTTCTTTTTTAAAATTTTCGTTCATAAAGATTTAAAATCATGTAGTCATGTTTTCGTACGAAATGATTTAGTGCAAAGGCCATTGATGCCTAGTTATAGTGGACCGTATCTTGTGATAAATAGATCACCAAAGAGTATGACCATTGAAATAGGGGGCCGTCGAACAACCGTTTCCATAGATAGAGTGAAACCCGCTTACTGCTTATATGAAGCAGATCCCAATGATGGAGATAGAAATTCTATGTTCTCAAATAGTAAAAAATTTATTAATGATGTTCCACAGGTGCAAAAATCGCTACCGCCTAAACCTTTAACCACGCGCAGTGGCCGCGCAGTTAAGCAGCCGGTGCGATTTGCTGATGTTGGATGAACTAAAATAGATGAGTTCACATAATTATTAATCATACATTATTCTAATTGCAAAAGAATTTAACGTAGTAACTCGTATATAACATTTTGTTCAATCCAAAAATGGGTAAATCGTATAGTAAAGAACAAGAAATAATCATAGCACAAAATGGTGCAAATAACGCCAGTACTAATGAAATAATAACGCACGTTAAGCTTTTCGGAGCAATTGTATTTGCAGTGTTCATAATGATGGTATTAATTTTCGTGTACTATTGCATTCAAAAATGTCGTAAAAACACTCGAAGCTGGATGGATAACAGAGTAAGAACCATGTGGAAAGCAGCTAGTGACGCAAACGGCACGGTATAAGCCGATACAGGTCGGCCGATGAGGGAGTTTTTTTTTTTTGGCTATTGTCGCGAGAGGAGGCAAGGTGAGTCCTAAGGGACGTTTTTTTATATTGCAGACCGGCCTCTCGGGCAATATACCCTTAATATTTTAATGATTATTATTAGGTCAAGTGCCTGCATCAAGTCGGCCCTTGAAAAATAGGTATCCGCAAAAATTTTTTTTATTGTTGTATAAGTGATCTTTTTAAATTACGTGTAATTAATTTTGTACCCATTTCAAACAACTTATAAATAATTATTGTTGCTAATTTCTTATTTCAAATTTTTGTAAAATAATTCAATTACAGGTACATTGTGTATGAAACATCGCCTTAACATATTTTGTTACGAAGCATCGCCTTAACATATTTTGTTCTATAAATAGATTGTAAGAAACAAAAGAGCATTGAGCTTTGGAATGCGATATCAGACCTAGTAACCCGTAATGTAAACACAGATTCAGCAATCATGTCGAATCGACGTCATCTGGTACACTTCTGTAATAAGTTTAGTGTAAGGTAATATTATGGAGTCATATTTTTAAAAACTGGTAAAAATTTTTTTTGTTTTGTTTTTGTTCTCTCCAAGGTATAATTAAAATGCAATAGCACTTACGAGATACAGGATGTTTGTTTGTTGAATTGTATAAATTTTTTTGGTAAAGTTAGTTTTATAAAAAATTTTTTTAAAAAAGAAGGGGTGTGATGTAGCGGCTATACATTGTTAGTAAAGTCAGCAAAACCCCAGACTGGACTGCCGCGTGTTCTAGGCAGTCAGTCGTCTGCGCAACACCGCCTCGCTAGGTCAACTTGTATTACATAAGATAAGGACTTATTATACTGACTTATGTAACTACGTTTAAGTGTTTGAAAATAATAGACTGAGTGAATTTAAAAGGTTTTTGGTTTTATTGCGTCACCACCTCCAAAACATCATATATTACCACTGAGCAGGCGAAGGCAGATTAGCGATATTACAAATCTCATGAAGATTGCGAATAATAAACTAGATGTCCCAGAGCTTCTGGCTGGGATTGGTATTTGCGCACACACTAAGTCCTACCGTTATCCAAGCATACTACACGTTCCTACCGCAAATACCAATTCCAGACAGAACTCCTTCATGATCAGAGCACCAAGGCTGGTGAACGAGATAGCTAATCGGATAAACAACTTTGATTTTTTCTGCAGCACCATTTCAGGCGTCAGTGCAGCCATGGCTAAAGGTTTCTTTGATTCTTAAGAGAATATTTAAGCATTTGTTGGTCTATGTTATTTTGTATCTCACTAAATTGTAAAGGTGTTGCACACAACTTTTCAACAAATAATGTAATTTTTATGCGTGTATTTATCTAAGCTTGTCAAATGCGACTTAATTTTAGTTTAAACTTAAAACCTATAAGTGGAAACTCTGTAAATGGCCTTCACATTTCGCTATCATCTTAATACAATGTGTAAAAATAGCTTTAAGTTTCCCAAGAATTGTAAAATAAAATAAAAATAAAATACACTTGTAAGCTCCAGGGTTATATTTGTCTGGAAAAACAGACGCAGGCAAATCGTTCCACTCTTTGGCAACACGAACCAAGTGTTGTACGGGGACAAGCTGCGGCAGTACTTGTGTGTATCGTTGTAGTCGTAGGTCAGCGGGGTGTGTGGCCAGTTATGAATGTACAAAAAAGGTCTTTTCAATAAATGGACTATTAATGTTACAATAAACGTTTTTATTTATTTTATGAGGTATAATTTTGATTTGTCGCATACGTAAGGCACGTAAGAAAACGGTTTTGAAAATGCCGCCGATTGTGATCGGCGCCGGCGCAGCGCGGCGGCTGGCCGCAGATCCCGCCGTCGCAGTAATACCGGCTCGAACAGTATGAGTTGATAGCATTAAGTACTGTTATTAAAAAATGTCGGGTCTTTCTCCATCATAGCATAGCATAGCATAAACAGAAAATGTTGTCTAATTATTTACAAAACCTAGTCTGAAGCTTTCTTTGAGCAACACAGATTAAATCGTCTTTTACAAATGTTGTTTTCAAAGTTTTTATGTGCAATGATATGATGTACTATGCATATTTTGGTGCGAAAACATTTTTAGTACACTATTGCCCAAGCTACGGAGCATTGTCGCTGTGAGCGGCCTGTCAAAATTGACACATACATAACGTTACTTTGTTGATGTTTTTATTAGTCGATTATAAATTTTAAAAGCTTGTGAACAACTTTAGCTCAGATTCTCGAGGGGAGGCGAAATGAAAGCCACAAAAACCAAGCGATGAAGTGTATTGCTCCAATAGCAAATAATCAGGATACTTCCCAAATTACTACACACATTTAAAATATCACTGACAGAACAACATTTGAGCCTTTAAAACTTTACATGTGCGATTTAATCTACTAGTAGCTCCATCTAGTTTACACTGATAGAACTACACCTTACAATACATGTAATAATAACAATCCTTCAACTAAATTATACATAACCGCCCGCTAAAGACAAACTAAGCGTTTGACTTTACATTTAACAAAACATACAAAAAACAAATTGTTTAAACGACATTTCCAACAATTTACAATGTGCTTTGTGAAAGACAAAATATGCAATAAAAGTTACCAACAATCTACAAATAAATCTTATTTAGTAATAGGTAATTTACATAATTTATGAACTGGCCTTTTAATTTCACCTATCTTAGTCTTAAGGTTTACGACTCTTACAACACCATCTGAGCCTGCATGTGTAGAGACAACTCTACCAAATAACCATCGACTAGGTGGCAACCCATCCTCTTTTATAACAACGATATCGTTAACCGTAAAGGGAGGTTCCTGCTTAGACCACCGGTATCGATGAAAAAACTTGTTTAAATATTCCTGCGACAACTTGCGCCAAAAATCTTGTAACATTCGTTGAGTATACTGCCATCTTCGTAACGAACGGAGTCAACACTGTCAGTTCTTCTGTGTCATTTGGCAGTACCGATAATGGCTTTGAATTAAGGCATGCCTCAATTTGACAGAGCACCGTCGCTAATTTTTCATGCGTGAGTGTAGAGGTGCCTATTACGCGTCGCAAATGCCATTTCACCGATTTAACCCCAGACTCCCAAAGTCCGCCAAAGTGTGGAGTGCGAGGAGGTATGAAATGCCATGTACATCCGTAAGCTCCCAAAGCTTCTCCGATTTCTTGAGGTACCGATCTTCTTTCAGACTTGGTCATGCGCTGAAGCTCTTTGGACGCACCGACAAAATTGGTACCGTTATCGCTCCATATCTCCGCACATGCACCTCGTCGAGCAACAAACCGTTTGAAAGTTTGTAGAAAACTTTCTGTAGAGAGATCGGACACTACCTCTAAGTGTATAGCACGCGTTACCATACAAACAAATAAACATATATATCCTTTATAGGATTTATTTCCGCGACCTTTAGTGGTCCTAATTTGAATCGGTCCAGCATAATCGACTCCCGCCCGCTTGAAAGCTCTCATAGGAGTAACTCTCGCCGCAGGAAGCTGGCCCATCAGTTGACTTCGAGTGATCGCTGCATGCCTAGCACAAATGACACATTTCCTATAGGCCGATTTGACTAACGGTTTCGCACTTACGATCCAGTATTTCGATTGAATGTAATTTAACATTAATTGAGGGCCACCGTGAAGAGTTACTTTATGAGCGTCCGAAACGATTAATTCCGCAAGATGTGACTTTGGAATAATTATAGGATGTTTCCTACTAGAGTCAAGCAGCGAATACTCTAGCCTGCCTCCTACTCGCAAAATGTTATCGTCATCAAGGATGGGATTAAGCGACTTTATTTTACTACATTTTGGTAAGTTTCACTTTGTTTTATTAACATTATATCTTCTGCAAATTCTTTACTTTGATACATTTTAATTACAATTTTTAATGCTTTACTTAACTCATTTGCTGTAAGATAATTTTCAGAGTATTTTTCCGTTGAACATTTCTTTGAATTATTAATAAAACGTCTACAATACGCGACAACCCTAATCAACCGACTAAGTGATGAAAACTTTTCCAAAATCAAATCATTTTCAATTTTCGTTACATGACAAACAACCTTCAATTTTTCCAAATCCGTCAAACATTCTCTAGGTTTTTTATAAAATATTTCTCTTTCTAATAGAAACTCCGGTCCGTTGTAATATAATGCACAATTAATTAATTCCGATGGGCGCGCTCCCCGAGATGCTACGTCTGCCGGGTTTTGTTTCGAAGCAACGTGCGACCAACAGGATGTATCTAAGTTTGTTAAGATCTCCGAGACTCGGTTTGCAACGAAAACCTTCCATCGACTAGGATGATCGTTGAGCCAAGCAATTACCACTGTAGAGTCAGTGTACGCATGTAAGTTTGTTTTATCAATTTTTAAAACATGAGCTACTTCTACCATAAGCCTACTCAATAAAACTGCCCCACAAAGCTCTAACCTAGGTATGGAAACTTGCTTGACAGGTGCAACTTTGGTTTTTCCTGCGATTAAAGCAACCCTTATTTCACCGTTCGATTTCACGACACGCAAGTAAACTACTGCAGCGTATGCATACTTAGAAGCGTCCGAAAACCCATGAAGTTCTAGAGTATCACCTTTGCGAGCGCCCATCCACCGAGGTATTCGAATGTCAGATAATAACGGTAACTCCGCTCTATAATCTAACCATTCTTGCTGCAAATGCTTTGGGACTTCATCATCCCAATTAATTCCTGCTAACCATAGCTTCTGAATCATTATTTTTGCCACTATAGTGCATGGCCCTACCCAACCCAATGGGTCATACAACCTAGATATGTCAGATATAATCTTTCGTTTCGTTACAGGTTCTTCGACGGGTGTTAGAGTCACAACGTACTGATAAGTATCATCACTTCTATTCCAGGTAAGTCCCACTATTTTAATTATTTCATCTGTTTTTATGGTAAGTTCTTCTTTAATCTTGTTATCTTTGTTTTCTTCTATCATTTCCCTTAGTAAGTCACTGTCGTTACTTGACCATTTTTGTAGTTCGAAATTTCCTTTCTGTAGAATTTTCTTCATACCCCTGTAAATTTCCATCCCTTCCGCTTTGGTTTCACATCCCGTTAATAAATCATCCATGTAGAAATCAGCCTTTATTTTTTCAGATATTACAGGAGATATGTGCCCTTCATCTAAAGCCACTTGCTGCAAAGCCTTGACTGCGAGGTAAGGTGCAGAAGCAGTCCCAAATGTGACGGTAAGTAATTTGAAATGCCTTATATTTTCGTCTTCATTCTCTCGCCAAAGAATCCTTTGAAAATCTACGTCCTGCTTATTGACCCACACTTTTCTATACATCTTAACGATGTCCGCGGCTACACATATAGGGTAAGTTCGCCAACGAATCATAAGATGACGCAGATCGGATTGCAAAACTGGTCCAACTAATAATTGATCGTTTAACGAAAGGTCGTTAGTTCCCTTACAGGACGCATCAAAAACAATCCTCACCTTGGTAGTGTCCTTATCATTTCTGATAACCGCGTGATGAGGTAAATAAATGGCTCTACTTTTATGTATTTCAGAAGCTGGTACTTCCTCAAGATGCCTCAGCTGTAAGTACTCGTCCATTACTTCGTAATATTTTAATTTGAACTCTGGATTCTTTCTGAATCTCCTTTCTAATAGCTTTAGCCGTTTTTAGCGATTTCCTGTGAACTTTTCACCTCGGGGTTTTTCACTTTAAAAGGAAGACGAACGACATAACTACCATCATCATTTCTTGTAGTATTTTCAGCAAAATGGTTTTCACAAAGGGATTCTTCTTCAGTTAACAATTTTTGTTGAACGCAATCTGACTCTAACTCCCAAAATTTTTTCAAGATATCATTCTCGTTCTGAAGACAATGAAAAACCTTAACATTAACATGGTTATTTTTCACACTTCCTAAAGCTCCTGACACAATCCAACCCAAACTAGTCAGTTGAGCAATGGAGGTACCTGATGGACTTCTTTTTAGACCATCGTGCAATATTTTAGCGTACACTTCCGCGCCTAACAAAATGTCTGTTTTACTTGGTACGTTAAGTTGCGGATCCGCTAATTTCAAATACTTTAATTCCTTCCAATCTATATTCGTAACCTGCCTGGAAGGAATTAACGAAGTTATAGATTTTAAAACGAGTGCTTTTACCTTGAAAGTCACTTGCGGGTCAACCAACGAGGCTAATTCAATATCTACCATAGAGTTACAAGATATATTTCTATTTCCACCGATACCTGAAATCTCACCGTTTATAGAGATTCTTTTCAAACCCAACTGTTGCACAATATTTTCCGTAACAAACGATGACTGGGAACCTTGGTCTAGCAAAGCACGTATTACTGTACCTGACCCAATCTTATTCGTGGCTCTCACTAACGCCGTGGCCAACAAAACCTGCTCTACACGATCACCACTATCTGATGACATACAAGAAACCACCGAAGTTTCTTGACTTGTAGAGTCGCTGGCCTCAACAGTAACCTCCCCGCGGGGATGCAACAAAGTATGGTGTTTTCGATTGCAAATAGAACAATACTTATTCGAACTGCATTTTTTAGCCGAATGGTTGCCACCCAGGCAAATGAAACATAATTTATTTTCTAACACAAACTTTCGACGTTTTTCAACCTCCGTATGCAAAAACGATTTACAATTTAACATATCATGATTTTGAGAACAATAGCGACAAGAAAGATTATTTTTAACGTGGAAGGATTTGTACTTATCCTTAGAGTATACTTTACCTTTCACATTAGTACTCAAAAACTCAATAGCACGATACCTATTCGTTAAAAAATCCTTAAATTGTTCATAAGAAGGCAATTCATCCGAAGAGTTACAACTTGTAAAGTTAAATTCCCACTGCCTTCTACTCTCCGGATCCAACTTTGACGTTAGAATATGGATTACAATAATATCCCAACTAGTAACATCTATGTCTAAATTAGACAATGCCGACAAACAATCATTAGAGCAATCAATTAATTCTTTTAAGGCAGACGCGGATTCACATACAAGATTTTTTTGATTAAGGAACCTTGTCAAAATATGATGTGACAGGTATTTTTTATTATTATACCTTTTTTCCAATATATCCCAACACCTAGCATAATTGATTGCACTAACTGGAATATGCCTAAGAAGCTGCTCAGCTTCTCCCGTTAAATACCCTTTTAAATATTGCAATTTTTGGATGTTATCTAAAGTTTCATTATTGTCAATTAATGCCTTAAATAAATGACAGAACAACATTTGAGCCTTTAAAACTTTACATGTGCGATTTAATCTACTAGTAGCTCCATCTAGTTTACACTGATAGAACTACACCTTACAATACATGTAATAATAACAATCCTTCAACTAAATTATACACTTGCTTATTCATTTTCTTTTGTAATAATGTTAAAAAATGGCTGCTCCTTCATTCAGGGTCAAAGACCTTAATGAAATTGTAACTTTAGACTTAAGCGACGAACAATCAGAATGTTAGCGCGATATTTACCGTTCCGATTGCAATAGCACTTATATCACTTTTAGCGCGCTCAAACGATCGGAACGGTTTTGAGCACTTTTAGCGCCGATAGCGCTGTGAGCGGCAAACGGAGCGCACTAATAGCAACATAGCAATGGAAGGTCAACAATATCAAATCTTTTACTCGTCAGTGATTACGTAACAGATTCAACGGACCATGGTGACTAAGTCGACGTTATTACTCGTAATACCGAATATAGTAAATGTTTCGACCTCAAATTAAATGACTGCTTCGAGATTAAATTAAATTAGTTATTTCCACAAAAAAAAAAAACAGATATAGACAAACAAATCAAAAAGGGTGCATAAACACATTTGATAAAAACACAAGTATTAAAATTAAACAAGGTTTAGGCACTAAATACATTTGGTAAATCATTTTCTTGATTCGTAGGTATATTTCATAAATAAGATCATTCACTATTGCTAGATAAACTCTAAAAGCTTGGTTTACGTGGCAATCTCTTACGTTGGTTATCTTCTTATATCGACAACAATTGGTCAGAGGATGTTATGGTAAGTATCTGCATCTCCAGCTGGACCAACATATCAAGTGGATTACCACAGGGGTCGCTTCTTGGACCATTATTATTTAAAATGTTCGTAAACGACTTATATCATTATGTTAAGACTTCCAAACTATCGTGTTTTGCTGACAACATGAAGTTACATGCACGTATTGCTTCTCGCACTGACAATGAGGCCTTTCAATCCGATTTGAAGCGGCTTGAAGGTTCCTGTAAATTGAACAAGTTGGATCTTAATCCATCCAAGTGTTCTGTAATGACTTGTTGTCTTAAGCATAAAGTTGTTAGTTAGATGCTCCTACTCACAGTGGACAAGTCTTCGGTAGAGTTTTAACCACGAAACGTTTAGGAGTAGTCTTTGACCGCCAACTGTTTGACACTCATCTAGAAGGTACATTTTCTCAAGCATCAGGTACTGTAGGTTTTATAATTAGAAGTTCAAAGGACTTTAAGGCCGCAAAGACATTGAAAATCTTGTACCGTACCTTTGAAAGGAAAAATCTCGGGTATTCTTCTCAAATTTGGAACCCGCGTTACGAAAAGTATAAGGCAAAACTAGTGTCAATACAAAAAACTGTGCTCTCGACCTAAGCAACAGCTCCGACACGCGAGAAGATAAACGGAACAGAGACAAAGCTTCTGAAGAACGTGAAAAATTGTTACCTATTTTTAATTTTTTATTAGGACATCCAACAGCACAATTAACAATAAACAAATGTTACAAAATGATTAATTTATCCAGGCTAACAACAGGATATCACAACATGAGCAACATATCATTCGTAACCTGTGCAAATGCATGTCAATCGCAGGACCGTGTGTTCTACATATACAGGGTGTCCGGTAATGAATGGATAACCTTGAAACCTCTAATAGTACCACTTATAGCCGTTCTGAAAGAAGTACGAAAAATAATTTATCATAAGTAGTACCACTGACATTTCTTTTTTAAAGAAAAGTCTTTTTTTTCAATATTATTTTACTGTCTTAAAAACTATGACCAGAAATGAATGATTTCTATTAGTTTTTTTTTTGTTTTAATATTATTGACTATCTGTGCTGATAGATTAAAACTAAATAGTATAAAAAGCTAACGCAGTTTTTTTTTAGAAATACGCAAAATAATTAATTTTTGAAAAATATGCAAAAAATATTCTTAAGGCAAAGTTCAAACCTCTTGGGTATGAAAAAAATTTATGAATACATGGGCGGCCAATAATTTTAAAATAATGTCTGTTTCAAGTAGATTTTATAATGGTACAATTCATAAATGTATCTTTTTATAAATAGTGACTTATTGCCATTAATGTGGAAAAGGAGAAAATTTGACTAAATAACCAAATTTGTAATACGGGAAATTTTTTTAAATTGAATTGTGTCTGATCATTGGGGATTAATAAAAAACGCATCAGGAATTGATCAAACATGAAAACAGCAATTTTAAAACAAATTGAAACCAAATTGTTAGAAATTAACTAATTTGAATGTAATAAAATAACCAATTTAAATGTTTAAAATGATTACTTTACTAGCGTGAATTGGGCCGTGCGACCTTCATATTTGCTACCTGCGCGCATGCCATACCGACCGTCTTTTGTGTTATGTTAGACAGAGAGGGGTCTGAATTGTGTAAGTGCGAAAGAGAAGAGCTAAAGGTAAAAATAAAGGGAACTTAGTGCGTCACTCGACTTGCTCGACTTCGCATGTGTTTATTTCGTCTCCGTTTGCAATTATTTGAATCAGTGTTAAAACGACCACTTGGCTATTTTACGGGACTTCGTTTTGTTTACTGATTTGGACTTGTCATGTTTGGTGATATTTGCGACGATTTGGCTTGTTTCTGGACTGAACTGTCTTTTGTACTTTTGTGTATCAAAATGCCACGTCATCAATACGCGGCTCAAGAATATGCAAACATGCAGTTTATTTATGGAGAATGCAGAGGCAACGCAAATGCAGCCGCAGCTCTTTTTAGGGAGAGATACCCTAATTTGCGCCATCCAGACTACCGCGTATTTATAAGAGTCCACGGTTGTTACTCAGAAGGAAGAATACCGGGTAGTGGTGTAGGTGGTAATAGCACTGGAAGAATCGCTCGTCCTGATGTAGAAGACGTGGTGCTTGAGGAGATTGAAAATGATCCTTCAACCTCTACGCGAGCAATATCTCGACGCACAGGTATTGGAAAATCGAAAATCGTGCAAGATATTTTAAAGAAAAACAGATTCCACCCTTACCACGTCACACGCGTGCAAACTCTCCAACCGAGAGATTTTCAGGCAAGAGTGCGTTTTTGCCGGCAAATGCTGGCTATGATGGAGAAAGACCCGACATTTTTTAATAATATTTTGTGGAGCGATGAGTCAACGCTGAAAAGAGACGGTTATGTAAATTTACATAATTTACATAGTTGGGAACTAGAAAATCCCCATCTTATGCGTGAAGACAGGTCACAATACCAATTTAAAATAAATATTTGGACTGGAATTTTAAATGGTATGGTAATTGGCCCATTTGAATTACCGGGGAATTTGACGGGGCAAAGTTATTTGGAGTTTCTTCAAAACGATCTCCCCAATTTATTACAAGAGGTTCCCGAGGAGCTGAGGGAATCGTATTGGCTGCAAAATGACGGTTGTCTTGCGCATTATGCTGTTCCGGTTCGTGCATATTTAAACAGCAGATACCCAAATAGGTGGATCGGACGTCTAGGGCCAATTTTGTGGCCTCCACGTTCACCGGATCTAAATCCACTTGATTTTTTTACTGGGACTGCCTCAAAGAGGAAGTATACCGTAAGCCTATACGGTCTTTGGACGAACTTTGCAGTCGTGTCAGAGCATCCGCATCAAAAATAAGTGAGCGACGGTACACTAGACAGCTCAGAAGAGCATTTATCCGAAGATGTAGGGCTTGCATAAGAGTGGAAACAATTTGAACATTTACTGTAAATTATAATAAAATAAATTATTTTAAATATTAAATGTTGTTTTTTATTAATCACCAATGATCAGACACAATTCGATTAAAAAAGAATTCCCATATTACAAATTTGGTTATTTAGTCAAATTTTCTCCTTTTCTACATTAATGGCAATAAGTCACTATATATGAAAGATACATTTATGAATTGTACCATTATAAAATCTACTTGAAACAGACATTATTTTAAAATTATTGGCCACCCATGTATTGATTAATTTTTTTCATGCCCAAGAGGTTTGAACTTTGCCTAAAAAATTTTTTTGCATATTTTTCAACAATATTAGTTTGCTTATCTCTACAAAAAAAACTGCGTAAGCTTTTCATACTATTTACTTTAATCTATCAGCAAAGTTAGTCTATAATATTAACACAACAAAAAACTAATAGAGATCATTCATTTCTGGTCATAGTTTTTAAGAGAGTAAAATAATATTGCAAAAAAAGACTTTTCTTTATAAAAGAAATATCAGAGGTACTACTTATGATAAATTATTTTTCGTACTTTTTTCAGAACGGCCATAAGTGGTACTATTAGACGTTTCAAGGTTATCCATTCATTACCGGACACCCTGTATATGTGTGCAATTTATGAATAAATAAATAATGAATATGAAGTGTCAGGATGTAATGAGAAAGTACGTGCGGTATATGTATAGGTACAGGTACATCCGTATTTGATTTATGTGGTTTAACGTTCTTTAAGTGTGAAAACACTGAATAGAGTGAGAATAAATGTTAGGTTAATTCATATGTATCAAGAATTTTTTTTAAATATGATATTTAAAAGTTCCTTTGGAAAAGGCAAATAAATCTATGTCTTGAAACAGCTTATTGTAATGATTTTGAGCCCTAGAAAAAAATGCATTTTTACTGTAGTTAGTTTTACTCCACGGGATGTAAAATAATTTATTTTTTGACTGACGTGGATGTCGTGGTACGGAGATGTTAAATAGACAAGTTAAATTGGGGCAATCTAATTTAGAATTCACTATGTCATGAAAGAAAATCATATCTAATAGGTTTCTTCTGTCTTCTAGGCTGACCAGATCAAAATCTTTACATGATGCTTTGTACGATGTATATTGTTTATTTGTTTTAAAATTGAGATGTTTTACGAAGAGTTTTTGAATACTTTCTATGCGGTTAATGTGGATTTGGTATTGTGGATTCCAAATGACGCTTGCAAACTCCAACTGACTTCTTACGTAAGCGTAGAAAACCATTTTAATACATCTTAAATCCTTAAAAGGTTTGCAGACTCGCATTAAATACCCCAGGTTCTTGTAAGCTTTGTCAACGATGGCGTCTATATGTTTGGCAAACATTAGTTTACTATCTATAGTCACACCTAAGTGGCGAACTTCTTGAACGCGTTAGATATTTTGACCTGCAAAGTTGTAATCGTATAGAATAGGTTTAGATTTTCTTGTAAAGGTGATCTGAACGCATTTACCAGCGTTTATGCTTATTCTGTTTCGATTTTAGTATTCACATAGGCGATGTAGGTGTTCTTGTAGTTTTACGCAGTCATCAAGCGATATGATATTCGTGAAAAATTTTTTTATCATCGGCGTAAAGAAGAAATTTAGCATATTTAAAACAAGATCCGATATCATAAAGGTAGGCATTGTAAAGCAACGGTCCCAGATGCGAGCCTTGGGGTACGCCAGATGGGATAGTAGTGTAATTAGATTTGTGACCCCCGATGGTCACGGCTTGGCACCTATAGCTAATATACAATAATATTCACTGAAACAAGTCTCCGTGGATCCCAAGGTATGTAACTTATTCAACAGAATGACGTGATCCACACGATCGAAATTTTGGTAGGGTTGTCACAATAGGTTAAGACAAATTAAACGAAACATTTCTTAAATAGTTTCATTATTCAGTATGATAGAATACTTTACAAATTACTTACTCTAATCATTTTCTTTTATAATTTTTGTTTTTTAATAATTTATTGTTACTTTTGATGGTGTGGTAAATTCTGAATTTAACATATAGTTTTTTCAAGTAATCTAACGGGAAATACTCACATGGCATATCAAATTGACAATCTTTAATACGCTTAAGTATTTCATTACCAATAGGTATAGACAATATTTATTTCAAGATCGAAATATTCACGAAACTTTAGCTCGAGCAATTCAATTTTATTTTTTCTAGAATTATTCATACACACAGTACAATAAACAACCATTATCAATAAAAAATACAACGTTTTTATATTAAAATAACCAAACATGCAACTAACAAAACAAACAACGTGCGTCGCAATGACCCTGAGATTGTCAACTGGCTGTGCCTTTTGACAATGTCTTTTGACCTGTCTCGCCGCGTACGTGATAAGCGGCCAGTGGTCACGCGTGCTTGTAGTAGTGCAACCGATTCATGCGGTTGTATGAAGCTTTGTCTCTGTTCTGTTTATCTACTCATGTGGTATCGATTTGACTACTATTTACAAATTGGCAGAGATCATTTCGTCGAGAAGTGGCTGATTGCGTACTTGTTATATGCCTATTACTAAGGCATATTACTCATTAAGACTTGCCTAAGTCCAGCCACGTGCCGCCACAGCGAGAGGTCATCGCCGCCGCCGCCGACGGCGCATCGACCTAGTTACCTTTACAGTAAACAGGAAATGCTGACGAAGACCCGAGGCTGCATTAAATATCCGAATTAAATATAAATCAATTTTAACCTCACATCAGTGAATTTTCACTGGTCTAGTAGTAATTTTGAATATTGTAATTTTTGATTAATTTTAAATAAACGTATTTGCGAAATTAAACTTTTTTTAAACTCTCCAAGTCCAGTGGTTTTCATAACTTGTAATTAAATAAAATAATATTGATTGCCAAGAGTTACTCTCCAAACTAAATATTATTATCTTTGCATCAAAACTTAACGTATGATCACAGAAATGATTTTCAGTTTCAGTAGTCTTATCGATGTATCGAAAAATTTCATTATTTTCTGCGACGATGACGTACAAGTATCACTAGGGCGAGGCGATCAGGAGGCGGATTTTAACTTAATAAAGTCTCAAGTGTTTGTATTTGTAAGATGATTTTATCTGTAGTGTATGATACGATATCATGTTAAATAGTCTCAATATTACTAGCGTTGGATTACATTTTAATGGTTTTCTTTATATAGCAGTGTAAATTTATTGCATAAGATTTTAAATCTGTAGTTATAAGTGCGAACTTAATGTGAAAGCTTCTGTAAGTTTAGCAAGTACTATATGAAGTAAAAAAAACAAAACTGACCCTAATACTCGTATCAAGAATACACATCGTATTGCAAACTGATAAAATCTGTATTTAGTACATGAATATTCAGCCTTTGGGTTATGACGGCAAGGTTTAATTTCCCAAGTATGAGAGGGTTTGTATATTAGTAGCTAGAGCCGTAGCTCTGATCCTTCGATATTAAAACCGACATGAATCGCCGCGGACCTTAAGTCCAGGGACTTGTGCGCCAGGACCGAATATCATAATATATAAATACTTATATCAACGATCGTTGTGGACAATAAGTTTACTATTGGTAAAATAAACTGGAGATTAGCGTAGAATATTAAATAATGAGAAAGGAAACCGTGTAAAAATATAATTTTAAAAATCCGATACTACAAAGCTCGAAATATTAACAAGTTTCTTAGGAGGGACTGTAGGAACCAATATTAAGTTTAGGTGCATATGGGTACTTCGTCTCGAAATATCGGGCTCACTCTAACAATTTCCAAAACACCAAATTTATCAAAATAAACTGAGAAGTTGGCATTTCGAGAAGTTGTCATTTTGCGAAGTTGTCATTATGAGATGAGAGGTAAGTCTCTTACCTACTTGTACCCGTACTGAGCTGCGTAAGACGGTGTTTTCATACGTTCATGATGCTACATATTGTTATATAAGCTATTTTCCTAGCATATAACTGTTAGTTATTTATTTTGTTCTTCAACAGTAATGAGTGATTTTTACGATTTTATGATATGTCAGCTTCATCGTTTTTGTAAAAAGTATATACAGGGTGTAACATAAAGGAAGCATAATACTTAAGGGTCAATAAGTATGTCATTGTTAGAATATACTGTAAAAGACACTGTACACTTTTGCAGTGTATAGTATAATAATATAATAACTTTATATATTGTTTCTAATAGAATATTTATTACTAATTAACATTAACACATTGTTTTCATCAGTCTTTAAAAATACTATCACTATAGTTTTTTAAATATAAGTTTGGCATGGCCATCTGTCCTAATATAATCAATGTGAGATGGCCATAGTGTTAGAGTTTAACATTTTTAAATAATTATTTCGTAATTTTTGTACTTTTTCCTTTCCCATTACCTCTGCGTGCGTCTATTTTCAATCTATTACCGCAATCTTTTATAATTACCACAATCTATTATATTCAGTGCAATTTTCATGCACCCACCGCTTACATCTTGCACTGGATCCAATCTTCTGTAAGTTCCGTTTTATAATAATTGTTGCCACATCCTACGCAATCATCGACAAAGGATTCATCAGGGGAAGAAACACCACTTTCCAGAAGAATTGGTCATCGTCTTCTGTTTCCGTATCAGTTGTATATGTTTGAGTCTGAGCTTTGGTCTTTTTGGTAAACGATAAGCGATACTTCTCAAATCGAAGTTAGTTGGAAACAATGTTCTTGCATTTTAAAAATGTGTCGTACCAATCTTTTTTCATGGTCAATGCCAAACACAGATGAAGGACCCATGGCACCTTTTATGAAGTTTTGGGTGTTCAAGCGCTGTTCAAGTGTTTTTGTGGCACGCCGTATTGCAGACTCGCTTGCCGAGCTGAGACATTTCTGGTAAGCACAGCTTCACCCGCTTCTACGAGATCTCGTTGGCTCCACTTGCCACGATCATTACATTTGCGAACGTACTGGTTAGGCATCTGAAACAACAAAAATTCTTTCAATTTAATTGTGAAACCTCATTGCATAAACTGGCCATCTCACCTTAATATTTATCTCTAATTTTTAATATCTTTAATATTTAACTCCTAAAATATTTTTACTTTCAAAAACTCCTGTTTTTTGCTTCCAAGTAAACAATCTGTGACAAGTTTTGAGGTTATGATACGAGCTAAAACATGTGCTTTACGTTTTAGTTTCAAATACGGCAAAAAAACTTGATACGTCAACCGTATTATCACTGACTTTCTACAAAAAATTTACCAGTATTTCAAAAAATTATATAAATTTTCTCACTTTTCATCGTTTGTGCGCTCCGGGTTATCGAGAGAAGTGGATGCGACCGAAATGACGCGACACCGTGCTGCTGTCTCTTAGTAAAACCCTGAGTTGTTTCGATTGGTCATCCCCCCTCTATGACCATCAATCCTCGAACTACTATATAGGTAACGTGTAACATATGTAGATAATATTAGGTTTAATAAATGTTAGATTCGGTTGTATCATCTTGCTCCTTAGATGCTAAAAACAGCCAAAAATAAAATATTTGAAAATCTTCTGACCAATCATGGCGGGATTCCAACTCGCCATTAATTCTGTCTGCTTTTGTTATTGCTAGAAGTTATAAAAGCTTAGTGAAGTTGCCAACTTCGAGTATTTTTAGAGACAGACATTTACGTGAAAAATATGTTTGTTGAAAAGTCCTGCAAGTTGTCTATTTATTTATTTATTTATTTTTATTGGGGTTAACAACAGCATAATACAAATAATCACTTATTTAAATAATACCAAAGATAGCCAATTAAAGTCAACCACGTTACAAGCAAAAAAGAAGCATATTGTTGAGCAATAAGAGCGAGTATTCATAAAAATAAAGATGTGTGAACACACGGCTGTTGGGAAATTTACAAAACTACACAAAAAACTGGTTGAGTTGCGAGTAAAGTATAGGTATAGGTATATATGTGTATATTATATAGTGTTAGGGATTGGTTAGTATAGTTATACAATAATATGGTAGATCGTTTTATCTTTCTAAGAAAGTCCATTTTGTGCACATAAACCACATTAACCACATTTTACTTCAATAGAATATAGATTACCTACTACTAAAGTAAGGCCAACGAAACGAGATAAAGTATGTAAACAATCTTTCAGCGGTTCAAAACTTTATAAACCTTATGAACAGATGAACTTCTGCACTGACAGCTTTCCTGTGAGACCCGTCCTGCGTCCAACACCGCTCGGACGTGTTCGCGGTCGCACCAGCCGTTGAGTCACGATTGTCATCTCAACACGACAACTCGTAGCAATACTCATACTGAGATTCGTACAATATCTCGCTTCGTCCCCGACGACTTGAGATTAGCCTCTTTAGGACTTACGCTGCGGCCGGTTTTGACCGGCTGTAACTAAGTCAGTCTCGCACTTCCGTGCACCCTCGAATAGTTCCCTCACTTCGGTGGGAAGCAGCAACAACAGGGTTGAGCTTACTTACGTCGGTATCCGACGTTCGTTCGCAAGGCTCGGGTTGATTTTCTGGCTACGTACTTGACGCTTGGCGCTAGCTACGTCAGTCAGAGACTCGCTCTGCGGCCGGTTTCGGTCGGTCGGCGACTGGTTCACATCGCGAACCCGTCAGGTCTACGGCCGGGTTTTGTTGCCAATTTATTGACAACACACTCCGTAGTAGACCCCCGCGTTTGATCAGGTGGATACGTATAACGGTGCCAACGAAGCCTGATAGCGTTGACCCGGTGCGCTTCCAAGGCCCTTTAGGCTTTGGAGAAACCGGCAGACCGGATACCGGTACAGGGGCCTTTCTTCCCAGGGTGAAGGTACAGTGCTTGTCCAATAGGGGCAATACTTCGCGTTCGTCCCCAACCCCCCTACCGCTGGTAGGGAGGTTAGCCGTTAGGGTTTGCTAGGTTTGTTAGGAACTTAGGTATTTCCCTCCCTATCACGGAACCTTCGCAAAGCGTGGTAAACCTTTGCGAAGGCGTTCGCCCAGGCGCTCGCCGCGTCGGGCGTGGCAATCTCAGACGAGGTCTTCGCGCAGGCCTTATTAGCGCTTAACGCATCCCCGGCCCCTCAGGCCACTAACGCCCAGACCCCTCAGGTCTACAGCTCTCCCGCGTCTCCCGTGCCAACTGAGATGGACTGTGTGTCGGACACATCCTCTCGCACGTCGCGCCGCAAGCGTACCGCTCCCGGGAGCGACTCGGAATCCGCGTCTGATGCATCATCGGCCGCCGCTACCTTAACCGGCTCTCCTGAGCCCGTGTTTAGGTACACTTGTCTCGTCCAAGCGCTCTAGGAAGCGCACAAAGCAAGCCGCGCTGTCTTCAACACCCGCGCCCACCCCGATGTCTCCTACACCCGCCCCCGCGCCGTTAATGTCACTCAACTCCCTCCTCCTGTCTTCTTCCGCGAAAAAGCGCGATGGACCGCGGCTTCTAATCTTTGCAAAGAGCAAAAAATTAACTACCTCAAGGCGTCTAACCGTCTACCGTGGTAGACGTTTTCCTCTCACCCTTGTCATCCTATCCAACACCCCCAACTCGAAGGAAATCTTGAGAGATGCTTGCACAATCTGCGGACTCTCGAACATCTCCATCGAGCGTCCCAACCCTCGCGGGCAGGGTGCCGGTGGCAATGTCACCGTTGTCAGCTTTACGGCCACGCAGCGGCTAATAGTTCAGCCCCTCCCTGGTGCCTAAAGTGCCTAGATCCGCACATTACGAAGGAGTGCACTAGTACTGTAAACTCCGCGGGGAAGTGGGAGACTCCACTTCCCAGCACACATGCAGGGGGATGTGTGCTGTGCAATTAGGATCGTGCCTAAACCGGCGCCGACGCTCACTCCTGCCAACTTTCCGCCGCTGCGCAACCTGGCTCCCCCTGAAGCAAAGCCCGTGCAGCCGACGCCGACTCCGGCTCTCTCCTGGAGATAGAGTTCGGCTGCTCCACCTTCCCGTCCTATCCCAGCTCCCGTAGCTCCCGTAGGCCCGCATCCCGCTCCGTCGTCTTCACCTCATTCGTCGACGTTATTCAAAACGTCGACATTAGGGAAATATCCGTACTCGCACGCTTACTGCGAGCCGCCCGCTCTCCTCAAGAGCGTCTCTTCGCTTTAGCGGAGCATCACTCGCTACTTAGTTCCTTATAAATTCTATATTTAGTACAAATTCTTTAAATAGTAAAATCTATTCTTTAAATAGTAAATATAATGTCTAATCCTGCAAATCCCGCGTCCTGTCGTATCAAACCCAAGGGCTTATCCCTAGTTTCATATAACAGCGGTGATGGACTCTCTCCCCATCACCGCCGACCCCGTCACAGTCTCTAGTGATGAAATCTCACTTCTCATTAGAAGTCAAAAGTCCAAAAATTCTCCGGTACGGATGGAATTTCCAACCACGCACTTAAGCACCTGCCTCAACAGGTGCTTACCTTGTTAGCTATCATTTTCAATGCCTGCTTCAACCTTAGCTACTTTCCAAAAGCTTGGAACGAAGCGACAGTCATAGGCATTCCCAAGCCGGGTAAACCTCTGAATATCCCGGCTAATCACAGACCCATCAGCCTTCTCAAGGCCATGTCTAAACTTCTCGAGTGAGTCATACTCTCTCGAATGCGGAACCATCTGTTTCCTACGGATGGCGATCCCCTCATAATTCCCCGTCAGTTCGGCTTTCACGCTAAGCACTCCTGCCCTCAGCAAGTCCATCGGATAGTCGAGTACATACTCGACGGCTTCTATCCGCGGCGTAAGAAAACAGTCGCAGTTTTCTTTGACGTAACCAAGGCTTTCGATAAAGTCTGGTTCAGCGGTCTCGTTTATAAACTTTATAAATTAGGCCTTGTCAGAATAATAGTGTCCTTTCTCAAAGTCCTTTTCCGCGCCTCGTCTGCATAAAGGCTGCAGTCCCTCAAGGCTCAGTCCTCGTCCCTTTATTGTACACCGTGTACACAAACGACACTCCCATTCCGCCGAAAGGCGTCGAACTCGCCCTCTTTGCCGACGACACCGCCCTTTACACCTAAGGCCTCAGTGTCCCAGGTCTCGACACCAGACTACAAAAGGCCGCTAACGCCCTCGGTGCATTGTTTCAAAAATGGTGTATTGACGCAACAGCACCTAAAAACACTCTCGGAAGCGTTCCTTAAACGCTCCGAAACGCACCCCAATCCTCTACCCCTGTCATAGATTCGAAGTACAAAGTCGCTAGACCGAGAAACGCGCACACAAACGTAGCCACGCAACTAACACTAGATCTCGAAGCCCATCAGGCCGCAAGTTTTAATTCTAATTTAAATTCGAATTAATTCAATTTTTATTTATCATTTTGAGCACCTTCAGTGCTATTCCCAGCGGGTAACCCTTTCTTGGCCCCGCTAGCGCGGCCTCTTTCTCCAATTGGTCGTCGCTCAGATGAAGGCTGTGTGGCAAAAAATTGCACGAGTCATTCAGGGGGTTTTTAGTGGTTAGAGGCTCTGGTAGGCTCGGAGCGAGTCCCACATAACCTCGGCCGCGCGCGGCGGGGTGTGCGTAAGAGCATTTTTTAGATCCTTCTGCCCTCTCCGTGGAGGGGAACAAAAAAAAATCGTTCCTGTAGCACGAACCACGCAACGGCGACAAGACAAGGACCGCCGCCATGTTACTCAGTAGCGGTCAGTTTGTTTACGTGTTTTATCTCGTCTCGTTGGCCTCACTGTATGTTTTCTTGCAATCTTAGGTACAGTTTCTCAATTATAAGTCCGTTCTAATGAACAGTCGCGACGTGCAAGTGATATTGCTCAAATAAATCAGTCGTAAGGCGGGGTAAGACTGCAGTGTCAATAAGTTCGTGGAATATTTAAGCTTATCGACTTACCTAACCTCACCCTAGGGGTAACAATGAGCCTTCTTAGCGAGAAAATTGGTTCTATTGATATTTAACAGAGTCTACACATTGTTTGAACCGAATTCCAAGGTAGTGAAGGTAAGCTACATTTACATGTTCAGGGCGGCACATTCGTTTTGGCAGTAATTTAAAACCGACAAAGCCGGATGAATCAACTACTACACATATTCGGCAAGAGTCGATGGCTAAGTACACTCAGGCTTTATATGGATAATAATAATAATAATAATAAATTTCTTTATTTGCTAGTATATGGGTACAAATGGGTATTAAAAACATATTGACGATCCTTACATATATTGCTGTATTATGCAGCGTGCAAATTAAGTGTCATAGAATTAGCATTATCATATTCTTGCATAAAATAACTGTAATTATTGTATAATACAAGTCAAGAAAACTAAACTAAAACTAAAATTAAAATTCGTAACATACGAAAATTAATCATCTACAATTATAACCAAATTCTATTACACATGTCAGAAAATAAAAAATAAAATTGAAGATCAAAAATAAAAAACAAGAATAAAAATCAAAAAACAAAACTCGTAACATACAAAATTAATCATCTACAATTATAACGGATTTCTATTACACATGTTAAAAAAAAAATGGATAAGCTCATCTCGCCGAAACTCGGACGGCAGGGTGGCATTTTCCTAGAAGTTCATCTACATATATTTGACATGCCTGCCGATCGCTGCCGGCCCGAAGCGAGCAGCTCTGGCTGGTTTGTTTGATTATGCCGTAGATTAGAACTTACTAGTTAGAATGAACTGGCTTTTCAAAAGTACAGTTTGTTAGTAGATTACAGGAGGACACTTTTACTTTACATTTCTAAGATGAAGAGTGCCTTCTCTAACCTGAGAGTATTGGGAACGACACCGAGAACGTCCAGCCTACGGCCTTTTTCACACCTCAATACGCATCCAGTATGACAAGTCCTTTACATGACTACGATTGTATTAACTTCGACGTAGTCAAATAAATACGATGGACAATATTAGCCTTTAAATATCGTTTGTCTTAACTACGAATTTATCAATCCTTTTCGAAAAGCGAGTCACTAAAAGTAGGTACGATCCGGGAACTTGCTGCAAGCTCAGGCGCATTGGAATCGCCCGCAGTGCCGTCATCCCCTGGTATGCGGTACGCCTACAAGAGACCGAACAACGCGCAAGGGATTCTCGCCTTTCTCCTGGCCCTCCGTCGAGTTCTTTGAGTGTACCTTACCCAGAAACCTGACATACAGTAAATTAGTTACTGTTCAAAAATTCAAAACGACACAACCACAGCGAAACCTCAATCTTTGTGTAAAACCTGAGCAACCTATAATTTGTTTTTACCAATAAGTCTGCGACTGAGTCTTTACTTGAATAAGTGATGACTATTTGGGCATTCAGCAATGAGTGTACTGTAATTTGGCTTTACTGGATGTATTGACGTCTCGTCAGTCCCTTTTGGGATCCTGTTTTTGTCTCAAATTATACCTTTTTAATAATAAATGACGTGGCATCAGGGCTCAAGGAATGTTTGTTTTTTTTTTAAGATCTGTTTTATGGTATGTTTTGTGTACTTATGTACTTACATATTGTTATTTGTGTGGCTTGCTGCGCGCTGTTGGACAACCCTAATTTTCTTTCGTTGGGTTTTATTTTTAAGCTCGTTGGTGTGTTTAATACGAATATTTAATTTGGTTGTATTGGAATATTGGTTTTGAAACTTGAAAATAATGCTACTGATTACGGTACAAAAGCAGGGTTTCTTGATGCGTTTTGGATGCTGCCTTCTCATGCATTTTCATCTTCTGAACTATGTTTCTTTTATCTAGTATCTATCGATCGAAAGGTCTTTGTGATGTCGATTTGAATATTAGATTATTGTTGTCCATTTATTGATGTTAAATAGTAAAATGCGCATCTATTTAGTTTTTGTAAACGCTAATAAACAAAGCGGTCGTACATTTTTAACTGATCAATCCGAAGTTTAGTCACGTATTCAATTTATTTTATCTTATGCCTTTTATTTGAGACCATAATATTACAAGGACAATCAAAGGCTGAAAACCAACCTCGTCGTAAAGACAGGTCTCTTGGGCATTTCAAGATAGGATGAGGTCATTCACTCTAGAATTTTTATTCCATCTGAACTTAACTGTGTATAAGTGAGAATTTCTTTTTGCGGCTCAGTGCACGTGCAATTTCACAAATTTTTACCTAAGTCATGATTAAGCTCGAACCAATATATACTATGTTTGCTGTATTTATTTTTGCTATTTATTACTACAATCCTAACTAGGAAATATAACTCCACTTATCAGTCCCCACGGATCAAAAACTGAGCCTACATGAGAGGTACACGAAGTACCTAATTATAGCGGAGCGGCTCACACTGGACTCCTCATGACCTGTAGTACCCGCAAAGTATTGAAGTATAGGAACAACTAAACTACAGTAGTATTTGCCCGCGGCTTCGCTTTCCCATCCCGGGTTCTCAACTACCCGGTGACAGTGACTTATTTATTATGTCATGTCGCTTATGGGTTGTGGGTCTAATTGTTAATAGGATTCGCCGATGGTTTCATGAATTCATTTATTTTGTTCATTGGTGCAAACTTAAGAAGAGCCATTTTTAACCAGTTTTAACGATAAGCTAATGTGGATAAGGTGCGCTGCATAAACTAGGTCCGTTACAAAAAGGTAAACTAATGTGGATAAGGTGCGCTGCATAAACTAGGTCCGTTACAAAAAGGTAAACTAATGTGGATAAGGTGCGCTGCATAAACTAGATCCGTTACAAAAAGGTAAACTAATGTGGATAAGGTGCGCTGCATAAACTAGGTCCGTTACAAAAAGGTAAACTAATGTGGATAAGGTGCGCTGCATAAACTAGATCCGTTACAAAAAGGTAAACTAATGTGGATAAGGTGCGCTGCATAAACTAGGTCCGTTACAAAAAGGTAAACTAATGTGGATAAGGTAAACTAATGTGGATAAGGTAAACTAATGTGGATAAGGTAAACTAATGTGGATAAGGTGCGCTGCATAAACTAGGTCCGTTACAAAAAGGTAAACTAATGTGGATAAGGTGCGCTGCATAAACTAGGTCCGTTACAAAAAGGTAAACTAATGTGGATAAGGTGCGCTGCATAAACTAGGTCCGTTACAAAAAGGTAAACTAATGTGGATAAGGTGCGCTGCATAAACTAGGTCCGTTACAAAAAGGTAAACTAATGTGGATAAGGTGCGCTGCATAAACTAGGTCCGTTACAAAAAGGTAAACTAATGTGGATAAGGTGCGCTGCATAAACTAGGTACGTTACAAAAAGGTAAACTAATGTGGATAAGGTGCGCTGCATAAACTAGGTCCGTTACAAAAAGGTAAACTAATGTGGATAAGGTGCGCTGCATAAACTAGGTCCGTTACAAAAAGGTAAACTAATGTGGATAAGGTGCGCTGCATAAACTAGGTCCGTTACAAAAAGGTAAACTAATGTGGATAAGGTGCGCTGCATAAACTAGGTCCGTTACAAAAAGGTAAACTAATGTGGATAAGGTGCGCTGCATAAACTAGGTACGTTACAAAAAGGTAAACTAATGTGGATAAGGTGCGCTGCATAAACTAGGTACGTTACAAAAAGGTAAACTAATGTGGATAAGGTGCGCTGCATAAACTAGGTCCGTTACAAAAAGGTAAACTAATGTGGATAAGGTGCGCTGCATAAACTAGGTACGTTACAAAAAGGTAAACTAATGTGGATAAGGTGCGCTGCATAAACTAGGTCCGTTACAAAAAGGTAAAGCTGAGAGGATCATCGAAGTGTGATATCGAAATATTGTGTGAAAATCCGTTACAAGGACGGGGTAGGGTTACATAGTCTCAAAAATGTTGTGACCCTTCTGTGATGTTGCCTTTCATCCCATTGACGTAAACGGACGACGGTTCTGTTACAAAATAATATAAAGTGAAATGAAATGAAATGAAATATTTATTTCTCAACATTGACAATTACTTGTTCTTATTGACGTCAAATAAAAAACATGATTTTACCACCAGATCGATAAAACCTTCGTGAAGAAGAACTGGCAAGAAACTTCACGGGTATATTTTTGTTCAAAATAAATTTACAGAGTCTCTTTATGTCTATACAAAATTATTCTTTTCTGCATCTGTTAGCTCGGCAAGTCTCCCTCCCCCCAAGTATCCAAACGACGAAGACCCTCAAACGGCGTCCCGAGTTTTTAAAAAAACACATTTGAATTCGAATCATGTGTAATTTTGGATTGAAACAGTTTTTCGTCTAGCAAGTGCACACTGAAATCACTTTACACAGCTTCGCTTTCAAACCTTTTTGAGTATACTTGTTTAGTTCGCCAACTGTTGAGCGCGAACGCGAAAACCAGTTCTCTATAATGAAATGCTGCATCTCATTCCACCGCGTGTCTCAGGTTCATCCGGCAACAGAGGCGGTCCGAAGGAGTAACTTTCGAAGGTTAAGGACTTACTCTGTCCTAAGCGGATTGCTTTAAATCCGAATTTGTAAACAAAACAGTAAGGTCGTAAGTAATGTAAATGTGGGTCCCGGCTTAGCAAGCCTTGGCTACCTTCCAGGGGTTGTCATGTAGTGCAGCTTGAGCTTGTTGTTCTGTTGTTTGTTTCTGTGTGATTCCATGATTTAAGTGATTTGTATTTTATAAAAGAAAGAAGTCGTTTTGTACCAGAGTTATTTTTTACGTTGCAAACAAACATACAGTGGATTTCAAAACTACTTAATATGGCGTTACTTATGTTAGATATAAACGATATTATTTTATTCTAAACTCACATAAATAAATTAATACATTTCCGTATTACTATACTATATTACATGCTCTGCACCTAGACTTAGGAAAAATATTACAGATTCAGCCCCCGTGTCGGGATAAGATTTTTTTAACGGTGCCTGTTTCCACTTGGATAGTAGGTACGTGGTGTGTTTGTGGCCAAAAAATTATAACACCCTCGAGCCTTAATCCACATTCACATAATTAGCCAAATCTGATTAAGAATATAATAGAAATAACAAAAATTTTGTTTCTGATATCCTACACGTATATTAAAAAAAATTATATAATAGAATTTCAGAAGTGAGATTTAAATGGTAACCCAGTCTGCTTACGGCCTTCTTCAGAGTCGTTTGATGGTTGCTAAAGGCACATAGATAATGCTAAGCGAATGGTTACATTATCTTTACTAAGTCTATGTCTAGATAAGCTTAGCAAAATCTATACTTAGAGGCGACTTAATTAACTAATTGATCGTCCTTGAATGCGGCCATTAGATACGGAACTGGTTATGTTGCCATTTCAATCTCACTTTGAAACTGGACTAAACCATCCTTCATTTGACAAGGGTATTGTTCTACAAGTATAACGACACGCATTATATGTATAGAGCTGTTGCTACATTTATTAACTTGTCATTTAAAGAAAGGGATTGAGAGGGAGAGCTCTTCTATTTGTCTCTCGCCATACACCATTGCCGCATTACACATGTAGCATTGTTGCAAGTCAACAAAATTAAAAAATAAAATAGTTTATAGTTTTTTTTTAGCAACGTTACCTTCAATTGATTCTAATTTGGGATTCTAGTTAAGATGTAGTTTAATCCTTCTTACAGTTATTTGAATGTGCTTATTTCTGGAATTGGAAATATTTTGTAAATATCTTTGAAGCTGGTTGAATGTACTAGTTGTATAAATAAACGTAAATTAATTTCAAGGTCTGCCTCAGTATGGATGTTTCCTATACTTTGGTACCAAAATGATAAAACATTACCGTTTTTCGTAATAAATCTATAAGTATAGGTATATATATATATATATATATATATATATATATATATATATGCGTACAATAAATAAATAAATAAATATTTCTAACAATCACACAACATTATCTAGCCCAAATTAGTATCATTAAAGAACTTGTGTTATGGATAACGGATAAATAAACTTAAGAAATATATAAACACACATAGATATTTTTTTTATATATAAATATTAGAAATAAACTTAAATAAACGTAAATACACATCAATGACTAGAAAGCAAATATAATAATATATCTGCCCCTACCAGGATTCGAACGCGGTACCTCTGGCATGGAAGGCAAGGCTTGTTACCTCCACACCAAACAGGTATAAAATATATTATATGTATAATAAAACACTTTACGATACCAATGTTCGTCGAGTGCCAATAACCTGCGACTGACGACTTTGGGCATCAGCACCGTTGCTGTCTAGTATAAACATGCGTAAATATACAATAAGCTATTCTTGAAGTTATAACTTAAAAGAATTTATATTATGCCGATCGTACCGCTGTCACGGGCTCTCCCCTTCGATCCCTTCCTTAAACGAAAAACGTTATTTTGTGCAAACGGGTGTTAAACAGGTGGACTAGTTACCACGATGAATTGCAATTGATAACCGATAAGTCCAATTATTTTACCCTTTGGTCCCTGGTAGTTTAGGCGTTTTGATATATGCGCAGGTATCTCTATTGTGAATAAAGCCGTTATCTATATTGTATTTGAGATATGGCTGAGATACGCCAGGCTGTCAGCGATGGTACAGTCAGAAGATTTAAAGCGAATCCCGTCACGAGCCTTGTATTAATACAAATACAAATTCTAAGAAGATTAACATGAAATTGTTAATTAGACGAACACACAGAATCGGCTAGAATCGGTTTGTTAAGTAGAAGGTTTAGGAACTTTGTTTAAAGCAATCTAGAGAAAGATCTTTTATTGATTTAATTGTGTGACTGTATAGCTTGAATTTAAAAGATGTAAAATACAAAAGTATGGATATGCTTTAGTAAGGCTATGTATCCGCAAACTTATTATTTCTTCGTTGTATTTTAAGCAGAAACATTCACAAACGTGTCTTCAAGAACATCGACAAAACTTCAGAGCCTACATGGACTAGATACAGCAGCATCGACTAAGTTTTCACTCAAGCAGAAGTAGCGAAATAAAGGGAGTTAAAAGTTGGAGGATTTTTCTGAGAAAGAGACGTTTATAGTTAGTTCAATTTCGCAAGATGGCGGGTGGCGGCGAGTTCTGTGTGGACAAGTGGATCGCAGCAACTCGGTTTGTGAGTCGCGATATGGAAAATTGCGGAACTATATGTAGATACCTAGGTATAGGTACCTAGGTACAATAGGTACCTAGGTATCCTGGTGCCGAATGTTACGCAAGAAAATAATTATGGCTTTTAAACCAGTGACGCTATCGTAAAAAGGGGCGAAAACTAAACCTTCTCGTCGCAACTCACCACCGTTGGAGCAAGACAACCAACAAAATATAAATAAAATAAATCCCTCGACAAACTCACCCCACATTAATATTAAAAAATAGAATGATATGTCTTTTTATGTGTCCCTTCTTTTTATTCAAATAAAGCTTGAAATAAAATATAGTAAAAAAAAAGATAGTATTATTTCAAGATATTGTCTTATATCCCTAGTTAAACAGACCAACTGTATGGCCCCAAAGTAAGCCGAGTTTGTGTTTTGAATGACCACACAGCGAACTGGGGGAACCCGGAATAAACACACATATATAAATATCACTACTATATTTGCTTCTTGTTACTATTGTACACTCAGCAAGAATTCCAATAACCAAAAAATCACACATTGTGATTAGATTTAGATTCGATGTTCTGGAAGCGTTCCACAGCCATAGCTTCAGTCTTGTATGTAGAGTCTTTAGTTAATTCATTCAGAGGTAGTATGTATTACGTTAAGTTACATTAGAACAAGATTAGCAAAACTAATTAAGTTATTCGGTGACGTGGAAGTGTACTCTGGTAGGTTGCGCGATGTGGGTTCGGATCACTTATCCTAAGTCTGCATTAAAATGTATTTAATTTGTAGTTTAATAATTATACAGGTTAAATGCGCACGCGTACATACGTACAGTACGTACTATCGGGGAAGTTGCTGCAGGCTCAGATTCGCATTCAAATCCCCTGCAGTGTCGTCGTGTCCTTGTCCCTAACGTAGTAAATGTATTTGTTAATGATTTTATATTATCATAGCGTAAGTTACTGACGTACTCAAAAGAAAAGAATCTGTAAAATTCAAGGATTTCAAAGAAACTGCCCGTAATGAAACTACACGAACTGTAACCCCGGCTTACTTACACCGAGATTTAAATAAAAGCTGCAAGTAACACCGCGGTAAAGGTCTGAGCGCGGCGATCTAACTGCATTTACTGCGAGAATGATGTATGTGGTGAGCGACGTGCCGCCATCAGGGCTGGCTGGATTGACAGACGAAACATTTTATATTTCTTATATTATATATTTGAATGAAACTGACTAGTAACAATGATTTTAAATCGAGAAATCTTACTCCGGCACAACGTAATGCATAAACGCGCAAAAGACGCCTTGAATTATTGAAAATCTAGGATTTATAAAATATAATATTTATTGCTTACTAAATTTTAAATTTACTACGTTTTAGCACTATCATAATTACGACTTTTTAGTATTATAAGTTCAATTGTACCATTGTTCAAGCTCGTTTAGGGATATTATGTATTAATATTAATTCACAAACCCTTTCTAATATCATGCATTTTCTAAACATGGCATAAATAAGTTTCCAACCGTGTGGCGTCCCTAGCCATGCATGTCCGGCGCGTCTGACAACGATTGAAGATTGATGGAGATTTCAACCGTTCATTTTGTCCTTTTCGGGAGAAAACGATTTAGTTTAGAATATGATCTGTAGAACGAAGTGATGTCCAAATGTCTTGACAATTTTATGGGTTCTATATTAGGTGTGTTAAACGGGTTCAACGGTTTTTGAAAAGATATTGGAGTAAATTCTCTGTAAATGTTGGGAAAGAAAGTTAGAGATTTTTAAAATTGTAACTCGAGTATTATGATATTCTTCAGATGGAGGAATGGTTGCTTAGATGGAAAACCCGCGCTCAGGTTACTTTTACGCAGATTATAAAATGTTTTCTGTTGTCTAATATCTACTGTTCCTTTTTCTGTCAATAGATGGAATCCATTACAGATATAATAAGTTACAGATAAAATACAACGCCTTAATTATATTGTATAGTCAGGGAACTCGGTGCAGGCGCACATTAAGGCGAGAATCCCGTGCGCATTGTTCGGTTTCTTGTAGGCGCTCCGCAGACGAAGGGGCGACAACACGACAGGTGGTTGGAGTGCGCATCCGAGCCAGCAGCAAGTGCCCCGACGGTAGGTGAGACGGCTCCGATACCTACGCAGGTTAAAGATGCGAATAATTATTATAGAAAATGATTAATTATTTTAATTCTATTATTTTTTACATTACCGGCATTGAACATTTGAACTGCAATCGCTCTTTGCCTTTCTCAGCCCAATAGGAATCGACAGTAATGGAAGGACAATTTAACTGACAAACCGGCTTCCTCCGAGTTGACTAAACTTGTTGACTCCGGTTAGCGCAAGTTAGCCTCTCAGTGAAATTAATAAAAATATTTTCTTAGTTGATTCTAATGTCACAATAGCTGAAGATTTGAGGTGTACTTTGATAGATCATCCAATTTGTAACTTATTAATTCTATATTTATCTTTAGTTTGCCACCACACTATTCACTAAAAGCAAAATATAACTTCCCTCAATTCCGAAAGAGTTCGTCCAAACAAAACCTTAACATAGTTGACCAAACAGAGTCAACCCCTTTTAATTTAAAACTAAAACAAAAGGAACGGAGAAAGAATCAAATTAAAACTAAATAGTAAAATTACAACATAATGCCGCGTCCGCAAACTCATCTAAACCAATAAACTTGTAGGTTTACTCCACAGTTGGTTCAGAGTAGAGTAACAGATGGAGTCACAAATTGACCATATTAAAAAAAGAACCTTTATCAAACACACCGAATATCTGCCGCACATTCATCTCCATGTAGGCCGACTTCCCCATCTGTGTTTTCGTGCTGAACACAGGGCTCTGTTGAGATCCCGGTCACTGCTGAGTGTACTAATGATTTTATGCACATATGTACCCACGTTAAGCTTATTGCTCTTTCCATGAAGGCAAAATATAATAAGGAAATTACATAATAATCATATAATTTGTTTATTACTCTATTACTACCATTAGGTATATCAATATATGAAACATTGTGTCACGCGCATAATGTACGTTTATATATATATTTTGTATAATAAGTATATTTTGAAAAATGGTGTATTAGGGTGTTACCACACCAATCGATCGACGACGATCGATGGTAGAATGGAAAGGGGCTACGATCGGGCAAGGATCGACCGATTGGTGTAGTGACACCCTTATACACCTAGTCTGCAACCTCGCAGTTGCCCATCGAGGTGGACATACACAGCCTGGAGCCACGTCTGAATTGGGCTACCGGAGAACACGTGGTCAAATCCTACGAACTCGCAGTCAAAATATTTATTTGTTCAGGGAACAAACAGAAAAATACAATTTATAGACTAAAATAAATATACAGTTATGATATGATTATAATAATAAAAACATACTTTCAAATACATATAGGCCAACTGTAAGTTTTCCAAATCAAATACAGTAATAGTGCTGTTAGATTATTAAACTGGCACACAGGTAACTCCTTAAATAACCTAGCTATAAACATAAACAAAA
Organism: Marasmarcha lunaedactyla; assembly: GCA_923062675.1. NCBI lineage: Eukaryota > Metazoa > Arthropoda > Insecta > Lepidoptera > Pterophoridae > Marasmarcha > Marasmarcha lunaedactyla. The sequence continues at coordinate 1,109,839 of OV281358.1, forward strand.
CTTTTGTTGAACGATTTAAAAATATTCAGCAAAGTTCTCTACAGATTCTCAGCTCTAGTGTCCCGGGCCGGGGATGTCACCGAGCATTGAACCCAGGGCTTGGCGGCATTACGCGGGATGACCCGCGCCAGAGCCGGTGTGCCGCAACCCACGTTGCTGCTGATGTTATCTCTGTTTGTCTTTGAGGGCTTTTTTATTTGTGAGGATTTTATTAGATTGTTGTGTATTCGTAGTAGTTGTAGTGGAGTTAGTTGTTGGCCTAGGGCGGTGCGCAGTCTTCTCCGCTATCCAAACCTCAAACCGTAATCTAAAATAATACCGACGCCCTGCACCAAGACTTCTTAAATTGTTTTACAAGGCTAATTATGACGTAATAAATGAAGCACTTCTAGCTTATGACTGGTCAAATTTATATAAAAATGATAACGTGAATGATGCTGTAATTGAATTTAGAAATATATTAGCTACAATTATCGCGGACAATGTACCCGAAAGAGTAGTTAAATGTGACTCCAGATATCAGTTGAAATTTCGTAAACGTTGGAAATCATATGGTAGGCTCAGTGACGTTGATACTTTTAATCTCAACTTCAGAAAAATGTACAATTAGATTGTTATAGTAAATGTATTGCAACTACGGATAATAACACAAATAAGAATAGCAAACAATTCTGGACTTTTGTTAAATCTAAAAAAAGTTCTGGTGATCTACCCAAATCTCTTTATCTGAACGAATTAACTTGCACAGATGGTAATGACATAAGTAATCTTTTTAACTCTTACTTTCAATCGGTGTTTGAACCCCAAGAGGACTCCAGCTCCAGCTTCGTTGACGCATCATTTAAGTCCAACTTAAATAATGCGAGTAACGTTTCTATTGGTTCTGTTGATTTTAGTATTGAAACTGTTGAGAAACACCTAAAGAGTTTAGATGTAAACATAAGTTGCGGTCCAGATGGTATCCCAGACTTATGTTTGAGGAATTGTTGGAAGCCTTGAAGCTCAACCATTGGTATTTCTATTCCAACTTTCGTTACACACTGGCACATTTCCAACCGCATGGAAAAATTCTTATATAGTTCCCATCTATAAGTCTGGTGATAAGCATGATACTTATCACCAGACTATAGAGCAATTTCAAAACTCAGCGTCATACCTAAATTATTTGAAAAGTGTTTGACATAATTTATCCCAAGCTAACGCCTATAATAATTGAACAGCAGCACAGATTCGTTAGTAAAAAATCTACAGAGACAAACCTATGTGAATTTGTGCATGATGTTACCACTACAATGAGTAACGGATATCAGGTAGACACAGTGTATACCGACTACTCCAAGGCATTCGATACAATATCTCAATATCTCTTGAACTGCAAATTATATGATATCGGTATTCATGGCGATCTTTTGCGTTGGCTAGAATCTTATCTTCGGGACCACAGTCAAGCAGTCGTTATTCGTAGTCGACATGAAAATCTTTAAGAACATTAAAAACGAATCTGACAAAGAGACCTAAATAATCTTTCTGCTTATTGCGAAAAGAACCGCTTACACCTAAATTAAAAAAAAATGTTGTCTCATTACTTATATAAGAAAGAAAATATGAATAAATTATAATTACTTTTTAAACAACCAATCTCTGAGTAGAGTGGAAGAAGTAAGAGACTTGGTGTGATTCTAGATTGTAAATTAACTTTTAATATACATATAGATGCTATAATTATGAAAGCCTTTAGGATGTTGGGATTTATTTTGAGAGTCAGTAAGGATTTATTTATTTATTTATTTCAGACGATGTACCACGATGACTGTTATTCAACAGCTTTGTCAGATCAGTTTTAGAGTACGCGTCATCCGTTTGGAATCCTTATTATAACACACATATTGATAACATTGAAAAAATCTATTTAAAGTTTATCAAACATATATTATACAGATTTCCGAATCGAAAGGCCAGTCAATTGATTACATAATCGTCGCCTTCAAAAAGACCAAATGTTCTTTTATAAAATCATTTATAATTATATCGATTCCCCTTCTCTTCTTAAAAATATTTGTTTTAAGTGTCCGAATAAATTCTAGAAGTGAACACACTTTTCATGTTCCCCTTGCAAAGCCAAACTATGCTGCTAATACATTTATACACGGAGCTTGTAATAGTTATAATCAGAAATTTCACTGCAGTAACATGTTTCACTGTAACAAAAATAGTTATAAAAAAGCAATTAAAATTGTTAATATAATGTTTAAATTTTAAGGTTAGGCTTTGCTAAATTCATTTAGATAATATCACTGATTCTGTTTTTAATTTTTTATGTTTTGTTTTTCATATATTCAATTAAAGTAATTGTGGAAACTTTACTGATTTGTGAATTCAATTTTATCACCATGCCCAACTGTGCTAATATAGTGTATGTTTCCCAAATAATTAATAAATAAATAAACGAGTCGAGATAAAGAATGTAAACAATCTGCCAGACGATTCAGCTTCAATACATCTTTGAATCTTACTGACAGCTTTCCTGTACTACGAATCACGCAACGACGACCGCCGCCGACCAACCGACGACATGTTGCGTACGAGAGATACGGACAGGTATAATAAGCGCTCGCTGTCGCAATGGAACTCGGTCAGTTTGTTTACGTATTTTATCTCAAATTCAAAATTAAAATTAAATTCAAATATTTATTTCTCAACATTGACAACAACTTGTTCTTAGTGACGTCAAATAAAACATGACTCTACCACCAGTTCGGAAAATCCTTCGTGAAGAAGAACTGGCAAGAAACTCTACGAGTATATTTTTTTCAAAATCAATTTACAGTGTCTCTTTATGTCTACACAAAATTATTCTCATCTGCATCTGTTATCTCGGCCAGTCTCTTCCCCCGAGTATCCAAACGACGAACACCCTCGAACGGCACCCGTTCACGAGTCAACGCGAGTTCCAGCCATCGCCCTCCTCAACCATATTAGAGGGAAGTGAGCGACCCGTCACCAGACGCTACCGTATGAAGACGTACTTTAGTGACGCTTTAGATATTCATCCGGACGAAGAACTCAACGAACAAACAGACACATTACACGTGTGTTGTAACAAATGCTAGTAAAATCCTGTTAATGAGGGGATTATACCCAAGGGCATTTATTATCCAAATAATCGGATTGCTTACAATATGCTTTAGCACACAACTTCTGCTTTATACCTGTACCTTTGAATTTGTCAATAGGAAGCTGTTGATAAATAAACCTTGGATATCTTCAGGGTCCTTACTATAAAAGCGTATACATTGACCCATGAATGAGTTAGTGACTTTATGAAGCCTACTATTATGAGGTGCCAGCATATTTCTTCCTCTTGTGTTAACATTGTTCAGGTCTTTTGAACAAGGTTATGTTTTATTTCATACATCAAATTTTCTAAAATATATTGTGAATGGAAAGTAAGAAATTGTTCATAAGTTTCAACATGTACAGCACTCAACTCATGATTGATACAAGTGTGTCAATCGTTTGACATACGTAACAGTCGATTATAAATTGACAAAGCGGTCTTTAGCATACGTTCTATTATAGCCTCTAATTAGCTTAGTCTGTTCTTCTATCAAAGTGAGCATTCTCAAATTATTCTAGTGTCGTTGTTAACATCTCAGTCGGTAGAGCAGATATTTAAGTCTATTGAACGTGTTCCAAGTAATGTCGTATTGAAGGCCGCATATTGTGTGAATTCACACAACTGCGATCAGTTGCTACTATTTGTTGTTAAATTAATTAGATCTCATAACAACCGCTATTTTATCAATTATATTGAATTAGCACAGATATATCCAGATACGTAAGCAGCTCGAAAGTCTTTTGGCGCAGAGGCACCCGCGGTCACAAAGCTCTGTTCCTCTCAGGTATTCGACTCTGATATCAAAGTCAGCGACAACATCCCTGCAGAGTCTGTTAAGAGTGAGTTGGCCTGAGTACTGTAAGTAAGTTTACGACAGGCGTGGTCGGGCTCCGAGCGGGTAGCGCTACAACACTACTTAGGCAATGGAGTTACATGTAAGTGCATGTGTAAACACGTGTCGGCATGAATAGGTAGTAAATATTTATATTCCTCGCTTTAGTGTACACCTGAGGTCGGTTCTATCGATCGAAGCTTCTATCGATTAGAAAGTTATACGTTGTATATGCAATTTTAGAACTACATAAATCACTAGATAACGCTCTCTGTGCAGAAAATAAAGAAAACAAGAAAAGAAAATACTGCTACTCCACTAAGATTTGAAACCGATTTCGCTAAACATACAATCAGCTATAGTTACAATGAAAGAAATAAATTACTCAATATTCACGGGTTAAGGACTCACACATACAAACATTTATAACAAATGGTTACTTACTAGCGATTGTTGATGAAGTTACTGAACTATATAGCAGTACACGTTTTGATAAATACGGATAAAATTAATATAGATGGCTCAGTAAAGTCAAACTTTATCTTTATGCTAATCAAATATGAATCACCTACACATCTACATAAACACACACGACCCACTGTGTGTCACTATCAGTCACACTCACCTATACACCCGCATGCACACACACACATTCTACACAAGCACTAAAATGTTAAATATATCGTGACTTTTTGTTGAAATTGTGGTTTTGTAAAGAAAATATTATTTCTTTTCTCTTTAATAATTGTATTTTGTTTTTTCTTGACATTTGTATGAATTAATATTATAATGGGTAGTTAGTAACATTAGTTATAAGTCTTAATTTTCTACTAGCAAATATGGATGCAAATGTGAATTAAATAAATTTATTTGAAAAAAAAAAACTATCAAAATTAAAATGTAATGTTAAAATGCTAAGTAAATCATTGTCACTTAATTATGGAAGAGCGAGGCCTGTAAAATTTTTAAGTTTTTTTGTAAATTATAAATTTTGTATTTTGAAAAAAGTATTTTTTTATTTTTCATATATAAATAAAAACAACCATCGTCTGAAAACAAACACCTGTGTTTGTTGTAGAGTCAGGACTCGAACCTGGCTTGAGAGGGAGGCAGGGCTTACGCCACCACCGAGCTGTCTATCAGACCTGTTGATCCACAGTGGATTGATATTATAAATTTGACAAGACGTGTAACTTTTAATTTCTTATTGGTGTTATAAATGTCAATTAGTGGGCTTTGTCACAATGTCACATAGTTTAAAAGCACTTATATTTATTTACTCGACAGAAATATGTACATATATAAGTAAAACGGAAAAAAAATATTCAAGGAGTCATTACACTACGCCCAAATTGCAACAGGGCAAAGTAGCCAAATGGTTGAGGTGGTGGAACGTCGCTGGCGCTATGGTGAAAGTGCTTTCTAATCGATATAAAATCGTTATACAAATACATTGCTACTTTCACGAAACTTGAACATGCAGAGTATTCATGCATTTAGTTACTTAGTAACAAGCTAGTTCGATCTCAGTGACTATAAAATGCATCAATAAGTGCTTAGGACGGTATATACCTACACTGTACAGGAAAAAGGAATATGTTTGTATATCATACGACAGTTAAAGAAAACATCGTATTTAAACCCGTATTCTTAAGAAATTATTTCGAAAGCACAACCCACAGGTGGCAAGCGTATTCAGATTGGCTGAATGCACCCCTTGGTGGGGTGAGTCCGATCTTCATGCAGTGAGGTAATGAGGGCAGTTGTGATGCTTCGCCTAGACATTGACAATATTAATGCGTCTGATCGCCTTCTATCGCAGTTCTGTTTGGGTAGAAGGATAATCCAGTAAGAGCCTTCACTCCATGGATCTGCAGAGTTACAGTTTCGATGGAAGTAAAACGGCGGAAGACAGGTGAGCAGGCCCGTCCTCGTCGCCATCGTTACCTTCACCACAATCCGACTGTCGCTACGCGACACGCACCGCGGCTCGAGTCCGAACAAACATTCTCTTGTTCGCACCCTTCGTTTTTGTAGCTCTTTCTCAGCCCTTTTTGATTTCAAGTTGAATACTTGATTATGTATGAGATCTAGGCCCATTGCTCAGTTCGTCATGTAATGACGTTTTTTACCCCCCCATATAATTAATTTAATCAAAGTTTTTAATGGAACACGAACCTAAACAATAATGACTACTAAATTGGCCCGTGTATGAAGTCCGATTTTCGAAAAAAAAACAATAATTAATTTTTCTACTATACTCTTTTTTTCTGTCTACAAATAGCCGACCTCAAGTTTGTGAAATGAACCTACGTTAATGAGCCAAAGCTTCAGAAAGCTGGTGTAAGCTTCCACAAAAGCTCACGACCTGCGGAGCTTCCAGCTTACAGAGAAAGTTGTGCGATTCTTTAGGAACTTAGCACTGCTAAACTATGTTTTGTGTGATTTGGCATATTTAAAGTCGTTGATAACGTGACGCATCTACTTAATATCCTTATTTTTGATTCAATTTGGTTTTGCTTTTCGGGATGTAATTTTTTTTCTTATGTGACAGTAACCCTATATGTTTTAGAATGTTTTCGCAAAAATTTTTAAGTTCGGCTACTTAAGTTGCGAAAAAGCGTAATTAAGAAACATACTTTTAGTAAAGATCGACGTAAAGATACCGAAAAGTCGAGTTAAATTGTAAAAATATAATTTATCGCGATAAAATTCAGTTATAATGTGTTTTATCTAAGCTCACTTTTGATTAAATAATACTTGTTAGGATTAGAATCAACGTTCAGATTGTTTAAACCAACAGCAATTTAAGATAATATACTCGTGAGCAAACTAGAACTAGTAGGTAGCTAAATAAAATAAACATCTTTAAATACCCAACGGCCCAACAGCCGTCCAGGCCATTCTAGGCCTTGGACCATATCGACACAGCTACTCTTTCATACCTGCGTATTATTAAATAAAACTGTAAAAGGTTAGGTTAGATAGAAATTCAACGACCGTTGGATTATAATGTTACGATAAAAATTCAAGTGATATAAAATAATGGAATGACATTTTTACGGTGACATTTACATCTGATGTAGGGATGATATTGTCTTGCTCCTGTTGCGTCTACCGAGGGTAGACCATCCATGAGATGTGTTGCCCCAACGACAACTTGGTCTGCGAGACATCGCTCTTCTCATAGCAACTTTTGTGTCTTCTGATATTTAATTATTCACAAACCTTAAATAATATTCAATTTTATATTCCGAAACTTGAGGGTCCCCTTAGGTTCCGATACTTTCGATCAGAAATAATAATAAACTTTAATATTTACTTAAATGTTTAAGAGCCTCCCTAAATTGACTTATACATCATTACCCGAGGAGAAGTAGCATCTAGGACAAGAACATGTTGGTTCAATAAAACTCAATTTATTTTTTATTGTTCAATTTAGATATTTATACTTTTCTATTTCTCATAAAATCCAGTTCAAAAGATCAATGCTTTTAACAGTTGCTTTTGACAGAAAAAGTGCTTGTTATCAACATTTTTGAATTCAATATTATTTTGTTAGAGACCACATGGTTCCAACCCAAATGGTTTTAATATCAATAGCAGTTACTGCATCTACAATATGTGGATGGTTAAAAAAGGTTGAGTATTCAAATGGCCGCCGCTGGCCAACTAACGAGCAAACTGTTACTGGTATCGAATGCCAACATGGCGATACTTGGTTTGTTATTGAATACGGACATAGATGTCGCCGCATTTGATAGCTGTTGAATGGCGCGATAAGATGAGCCTTCCGCAATGAACAGGTTTTAGTACAGTTTGTAACATTTAGTTAAGTTTATATTGTTACAGATATAGGTGGTTTGCCTCAAATAACGTTGCCTAGGGAGCCTATATTTCAGAGCTAGACGACTACACAAATAAATACATAAGGGCATGTAGGTATGGTCTTGTCCACAGCCTAGGGTGGTCCAGACTGCTGTTCGGCGTTAGAAATAAATGTTTATCCTATTTAGCTACCCACTAGTTCCTTTCCATGGTTTTGCTTGCGTATGAATCGCAATACTAAATTATCTAAAACTGCTGTTGGAGGCTAGAATGTTCAAACATTCTAATCTTAGCGAATGTTATAATATCAAAAGGGGGTTCCTTACGTTCGCTTCTACAAACCGAAGCATGGACCACGCGATGCTCTCGGGGCCAGCGACAACTATTTGTCTTGTTTTAATTTTATATATTAATTTTGATTATTATATTAGGACATTGATTTATGATACGTTACCGATCGAACTAAAATTTATCTTTAAGTAGGACCCAATTTCTTTTTGTTCCCCTCCCCTTGGAGAAAAAAAATTAAGGAAAAAAAAATGGCAGGAGGAACTAAAATATGCTCTTATTCATACCCCGCCGCGCGCGATACGGAGCTATGTGGGACTCGCTCCGAGCCTACCAGAGCCTCTACCCACTAAAAAACCCCCTGAATTGTGCAGTTTTTACCTCACAGCCTTCATCTGAGCGTAGACCAATGGGAGAAAAAGGCCGCGTCACCCGCTGGGATTACATAGCACTGAAGGTGAATTCATAGCACTGAAGGTGAATTCATAGCACTGAAGGTGCTCAAAATGAAAAAGAATTTAATTAATTCGAATTTAAATTAGAATTAGAAGTTGCGGCCTGAAGGGCTTCGAGATCTAGTGTTAGTTGCGTGGCTACGTTCGTGTGCGCGTTTCACGGTCTAGTGACTTTGAACTTCGAATCTATGACAGGGGTAGTATACGAGACGGACTCTTTAACTAAAGGATTGGGGTGGGTTGAGGAGCATTTGAAGAACGCTCCCGAGAGTTTTTTGAGGTGCTGTTGCACTGTAGGTAGTTCAAGATCTCTGTGCAGGTCCACATTACGCACATACCAAAGTGCGTTTCTGGCCCTCTGGCAGAAGAGATTTTGAACCAGTTTGTGCAGAAGGGAGGGTTGGGCGTGGGCAAAGATTGGCGAGGCATATATCATGACGGGTCTAACGCAGACCTTACAAAGCGTACACGTTTGTTTCTGAAAGACATTTTACTTTTTCTACCTAACGTACTATATAGGTGGCCTAAGTAAAAATGGGTGAATTTTGTTATGTTATGTTATGTTATGTTATGGGTGTTTGGTGTAAGCTTCCACAAAAGCTCACGACCTGCGGAGCTTCCAGCTTACAGAGAAAGTTGTGCGATTCTTTAGGAACTTAGCACTGCTAAACTATGTTTTGTGTGATTTGGCATATTTAAAGTCGTTGATAACGTGACGCATCTACTTAATATCCTTATTTTTGATTCAATTTGGTTTTGCTTTTCGGGATGTAATTTTTTTTCTTATGTGACAGTAACCCTATATGTTTTAGAATGTTTTCGCAAAAATTTTTAAGTTCGGCTACTTAAGTTGCGAAAAAGCGTAATTAAGAAACACTCTTCTAGTAAAGATCGACGTAAAGATACCGAAAAGTCGAGTTAAATTGTAAAAATATATATTTATCGCGATAAAATTCAGTTATAATGTGTTTTATCTAAGCTCACTTTTGATTAAATAATACTTGTTAGGATTAGAATCAACGTAAAGATTGTTTAAACCAACAGCAATTTAAGATAATATACTCGTGAGCAAACTAGAACTAGTAGGTAGCTAAATGAAATGTCCTGTTTTAATGCTAAGAAAGCAACATTAGCTTGGCTAAATACTCTGGACTATAACGCTATTGAACACCTATTTGTATAATATTCGAGTACACATACCCAAACAAAATATCCGTTAACGCGACTAATCCAAACATAAACACCCACCCCGAATCACACACACACATAGTCCCTCACGCACACGAAATGTATCTCACTCACACACACACACACATACACGCGCGCACAAACTCTCACACATACACACTTACTAATTATGACACACGTTGAATTTTTTACTATTATTTTCCTTTTATCCAGTCCTGAATGCATTTGAAAAAATTGTTAACAATTACATGTACATTCAACCTAACTTTAATATTCAGAAATATTGTAAAGTGAAAATTATATTTTAAGGTAGTGGTAATTAGGAACACTTTGTTTAGTCCATGCATAATTTTTACATTACATTTATTTGGTATTTTGTTTTATATAGCTAGTCTGCATTACCAAATAAAACTGTATTTAAACATAATGAAGAGCCGTCTCCTGTAAAACAGGTCTTCCTAGCTCAGGAGACAAGGATCATTTATAATTGTTATTCTGTATTTATTTGGATAATAAAGATTATTATTATTAAAAAAAATAAAATAAAATAAACATCTTTAAATATCCAACGGCCCAACAGCCGTCCAGGCCATTCTAGGCCTTGGACCATATCGACACAGCTACTCTTTCATACCTGCGTATTATTAAATAAAACTGTCAAAGGTTAGGTTAGATAGAAATTCAACGAACGTTGGATTATAATGTTACGATAAAAATTCAAGTGATATAAAATAATGGAATGACATTTTTACGGTGACATTTACATCTGATGTAGGGATGATATTGTCTTGCTCCTGTTGCGTCTACCGAGGGTAGACCATCCATGAGATGTGTTGCCCCAACGACAACTTGGTCTGCGAGACATCGCTCTTCTCATAGCAACTTTTGTGTCTTCTGATATTTAATTATTCACAAACCTTAAACAATATTCAATTTTATATTCCGAAACTTGAGGGTCCCCTTAGGTTCCGATACTTTCGATCAGAAATAATAATAAACTTTAATATTTACTTAAATGTTTAAGAGCCTCCCTAAATTGACTTATACATTATTACCCGAGGAGAAGTAGCATCTAGGACAAGAACATGTTGGTTCAATAAAACTCAATTTATTTTTTATTGTTCAATTTAGATATTTATACTTTTCTATTTCTCATAAAATCCAGTTCAAAAGATCAATGCTTTTAACAGTTGCTTTTGACAGAAAAAGTGCTTGTTATCAACATTTTTGAATTCAATATTATTTTGTTAGAGACCACATGGTTCCAACCCAAATGGTTTTAATATCAATAGCAGTTACTGCATCTACAATATGTGGATGGTTAAAAAAGGTTGAGTATTCAAATGGCCGCCGCTGGCCAACTAACGAGCAAACTGTTACTGGTATCGAATGCCAACATGGCGATACTTGGTTTGTTATTGAATACGGACATAGATGTCGCCGCATTTGATAGCTGTTGAATGGCGCGATAAGATGAGCCTTCCGCAATGAACAGGTTTTAGTACAGTTTGTAACATTTAGTTAAGTTTATATTGTTACAGATATAGGTGGTTTGCCTCAAATAACGTTGCCTAGGGAGCCTATATTTCAGAGCTAGACGACTACACAAATAAATACATAAGGGCATGTAGGTATGGTGTTGTCCACAGCCTAGGGTGGTCCAGACTGCTGTTCGGCGTTAGAAATAAATGTTTATCCTATTTAGCTACCCACTAGTTCCTTTCCATGGTTTTGCTTGCGTATGAATCGCAATACTAAATTATCTAAAACTGCTGTTGGAGGCTAGAATGTTCAAACATTCTAATCTTAGCGAATGTTATAATATCAAAAGGGGGTTCCTTACGTTCGCTTCTACAAACCGAAGCTACGACCACGCGATGCTCTCGGGGCCAGCGACAACTATTTGTCTTGTTTTAATTTTTGATATTAATTTTGATTATTATATTAGGACATTGATTTATGATACGTTACCGATCGAACTAAAATTTATCTTTAAGTAGGACCCAATTTCTTTTTGTTCCCCTCCCCTTGGAGAAAAAAAATTAAGGAAAAAAAAATGGCAGGAGGAACTAAAATATGCTCTTATTCATACCCCGCCGCGCGCGATACGGAGCTATGTGGGACTCGCTCCGAGCCTACCAGAGCCTCTACCCACTAAAAAACCCCCTGAATTGTGCAGTTTTTGCCTCACAGCCTTCATCTGAGCGTAGACCAATGGGAGAAAAAGGCCGCGTCACCTGCTGGGATTACATAGCACTGAAGGTGAATTCATAGCACTGAAGGTGAATTCATAGCACTGAAGGTGCTCAAAATGAAAAATAATTTAATTAATTCGAATTTAAATTAGAATTAGAAGTTGCGGCCTGAAGGGCTTCGAGATCTAGTGTTAGTTGCGCGGCTACGTTCGTGTGCGCGTTTCACGGTCTAGCGACTTTGAACTTCGAATCTATGACAGGGGTAGTATACGAGACGGACTCTTTAACTAAAGGATTGGGGTGGGTTTCGGAGCATTTGAAGAACGCTCCCGAGAGTTTTTTGAGGTGCTGTTGCACTGTAGGTAGTTCAAGATCTCTGTGCAGGTCCACATTATGCACATACCAAGGTGCGTTTCTGGCCCTCTGGCAGAAGAGATTTTGAACCAGTTTGTGCAGAAGGGAGGGTTGGGCGTGGGCAAAGATTGGCGAGGCATATGTCATGATGGGTCTAACGCAGACCTTATAAAGCGTACACGTTTGTTTCTGAAAGACATTTTACTTTTTCTACCTAACATACTATATAGGTGGCCTAAGTAAAAACGGGCGAATTTTGTTACTCTATCGACGTGTGGTTTGAAAGAAAGCGTCTGGTCTAAGGTGACGCCTAAGTATTTGGTACTGCGCTTTCAGGCGATGGGAATACCTAACATTCTAACGTGGAGATTGTCGGCGATACGAATGTGTTTGCAGTCGAAGTAAACCGCAGAACTCTTGTCTGGGTTCACATCGATACGCCATTTTTTAAACCATACACCGAGGGCTATTACGGCCTTTTGGAGTCTGGTGACGTTTTTCGGGACCTCGCCGGCTTTGGTGTAAAGGGCAGTCTCGTCGGCAAAGAGGGCGAGTTCGACGCCTTTCGGTGGAATGGGAATGTCGTTAGTGTACACGGTGTACAACAGAGGGGCGAGGACTGAGCCTTGGGGGACTCCAGCCTTTATGGGATGAGGCGCGGAAAGCGTACCTTCATGTCTAAAACAAAACGTACTATGTTTGAAAAAGAACGCTATTATTCTAACTAGGCGATCCGGTAAGCCTATTTTATAAAGTTCATATACGAGACGGCTCTGTCAGACTTTATCGAAAGCCTTGGCTACGTCAAAGAAAACTGCGACCGTTTTATTACGCCGCGGATAGAAGCCGTGGAGTATGTACTCGACGATTCGATGGACTTGCTGAGGGCAGAAGTGCTTAGCGCGAAAGCCGAACTGATGGGGAATAATGAGGGGATTGCCATCCGTTGGAAACAGATGGTTCCGCATTCGAGAGAGTATGATTCTTTCTTGAAGTTTAGCCATAGCCATGAGGAGGCTGATGGGTCTGTGATTAGCCGGGATATTCAGAGGTTTACCAAGCTTGCGGCTTGGTATGCCTATGACTGTCGTTTCTTTCCAAGCTTTTCGAAAGCAGCTAAGTTCGAAGCAGGCATTGAAGATGATAGCTAGCAAGGTAAGCACCTATTGAGGCAGGTGCTTAAGTGCATGGTTGGAAATTCTATCCACACCTGGAGCCTTTTGGATTTTTGACGTCTTATGAGAAGAGAGATTTAATCATTAGACACTGTGACGGGGTCAGCGGTGATGGGGAGAGAGTCCCTGGGAGGACTATTTTCCTATCGTCCTATTATTATTATTGTGAGGCAATGCTGTCAGCGAAGCATTCGGCTTTCTCTTCGTCTTGAAAGGCGGTAGTGCCGTCGGGACGAGTGAGAGAAGGAACCTGAGAGGCGGCGTCTACGCGTAAGGCTCGGGCCATTTTATGGTATGCTTGGTGGGATGGGGCGATATTCTCTATGAGATCGTTCATCTCAGCGTCTCGGAGTTCCGCGAGGCATGACCTAACTTTACGTTGCAGCTGATTCGCAGCCTATCTGTAGGCAGACGTGGAATAGCGTTTGGCTCTCCGGACAGCCGTTCTATCGCAAAATCGAGGATGTCGGGAGAGTGGTTTGGGTTGACGGGATAATGAGTGGGAGTGACGGGAGAAATGACATCTAAGTCGAGTTGCTGAGTGATGTCAAGGAGAGCGATACCGCTGGTCGATAGGCACGTCCAGTCAGTATACTTGGAGTTGAAATCCCCGAACATAATGATTGAACGGCCGAGGGCGAGAACGGCCTCAAAGTCGCTACGGATAGGTCTGGTGCCACTAGGTATGTAGATTGAAGAACCTACACACACTGGTCTCCATGTTGAGGAGAGGAGGGGTAGGGAGACGAGAGCAATGGAAACCTCTTTTATAGTAAATAGCTGTGCCGCCGTGACCATCGGCGTTGGGCCTATCGTTACGAGTGAACGCGTATTTGGGAATAGCGAATCCCCTGGAGCGAGATGGAGTGAGCCACGTCTCTTGGAGAAGCAGTAAGTCTGGAACAGTTTGAGCTCGGGAAGGCTACGAGCGTTAAATGAAACTAGGGATAAGTCATTGGGTTTGATACGACAGAACGCGGGATTTGCAGGTCTAGACATTATATTTACTATTTAAAGAATTTATACTAAATATAGAGTTTATAAGGAACTAAGTAGCGAGTGATGCTCCGCTAAAACGAAGAGACGCTCTTGAGGAGAGTGGTCGGCTCGCAGTTTATGTGCGAGTACGATAGGACCCAAACACCTAAGATGATTGATATAGGGGGTTACTCTACCATCGCGCCTGCTCGTTTGTCCACTGTTTGTTACCAACGACTAGTACCGCAACTAGTCCTCAAAATGGAAAGTTTATATTGAACTTTCCAACTTATTTTAATACAAACTTTCAAAAGCTAGCCCTGAGCTGCTCGTTACAACTAATCCTCGACTTCATCGTCACTTTCCATCAGGTGAGATGGAAGACAAACGCCTGCTAATTATTAATAAAAAAAATTTTATTAGCTTTTAAGCTCAAACTGTTGAAGAAACTTGCTCCAGCGTGAAAGTGAGCAGCTTATTGCAACTAAAGAACACTAAATACAAGGTGCGGTGTATCGATCTTTGAGTTTTAAAATTAAAATGAAAAAGCTTGAAAGTTAACTTAATTTTTGTTTTATTCTTCAGAAATACAAAAATGAATAAATAAGTACCAATTTGATAAGCATGAATATTAACTACTTTGTCGATGATCGATGATCGATCGATGGCTGAATGGAACAGTCGACGTCGATCGACAGTTTTACCAGACCAATCCACATCAATCGACGTCGATCAATCGATCGGTGTGGTAACAGCCTTAGTCATTGCTGATTGAGAGAGAGTAGGTTAGTTCACAATAGCCTTATTAATCCGACCACAGGAGCATCACACTCACCCACATAAGAAGATGGCTTAAGACAATAAATCGCCCACTCTTGCCTCCTGCAGCTTGGCAGAGTTCACGCACGCCCTCTCTTGGCTCCTGCAGCTTGGCAGAGTTCACGCACGCCCTCTCTTGGCTCCTGCAGCTTGGCAGAGTTCACGCACGCCCTCTCTTGTCTACTGCAGCTTGGCAGAGTTCACGCACGCCCTCTCTTGTCTACTGCAGCTTGGCAGAGTTCACGCACGCCCTCTCTTGTCTACTGCAGCTTGGCAGAGTTCACGCACGCCCTCTCTTGTCTACTGCAGCTTGGCAGAGTTCACGCACGCCCTCTCTTGGCTCCTGCAGCTTGGCAGAGTTCACGCACGCCCTCTCTTGGCTCCTGCAGCTTGGCAGAGTTCACGCACGCCCTCTCTTGTCTACTGCAGCTTGGCAGAGTTCACGCACGCCCTCTCTTGTCTACTGCAGCTTGGCAGAGTTCACGCACGCCCTCTCATGTCTACTGCAGCTTGGCAGAGTTCACGCACGCCCTCTCTTGTCTACTGCAGCTTGGCAGAGTTCACGCACGCCCTCTCTTGTCTACTGCAGCTTGGCAGAGTTCACGCACGCCCTCTCTTGTCTACTGCAGCTTGGCAGAGTTCACGCACGCCCTCTCTTGTCTACTGCAGCTTGGCAGAGTTCACGCACGCCCTCTCTTGTCTACTGCAGCTTGGCAGAGTTCACGCACGCCCTCTCTTGTCTACTGCAGCTTGGCAGAGTTCACGCACGCCCTCTCTTGCCTCCTGCAGCTTGGCAGAGTTCACGCACGCCCTCTCTTGTCTACTGCAGCTTGGCAGAGTTCACGCACGCCCTCTCTTGTCTACTGCAGCTTGGCAGAGTTCACGCACGCCCTCTCTTGTCTACTGCAGCTTGGCAGAGTTCACGCACGCCCTCTCTTGTCTACTGCAGCTTGGCAGAGTTCACGCACGCCCTCTCTTGTCTACTGCAGCTTGGCAGAGTTCACGCACGCCCTCTCTTGGCTCCTGCAGCTTGGCAGAGTTCACGCACGCCCTCTCTTGCCTCCTGCAGCTTGGCAGAGTTCACGCACGCCCTCGAAGTGCCTACTGAGGTCGACGTTTTCCTTTTCTTTAAGACAACTAAATTGTTACAACACAGATCACGTATTTATGTTTCAACTCTAGTTAGAATAACAAAAGACCAATCTTTTAAAACAAAATTATAACTGAATAAACATGGAGTTTCTCTCGGCCGTCAACAGGGGGCGTTACTCGGAGATATAATTTATTCCCCGATCCCAGCCACTCATTCAAATTATTTTGAGAATCTAATGAATAATGTTTTTGTGAAATTAACTGATAATAATGTCTTGTTGGGATTAGAGAATTACTTATACAGTCTGTGACAAATGGCCGACGCGACCTCTGCTGGTATTCAAAGGCATTATTTCGGACCAACAGGCATTTACTATTTAGAATGGGATTGTCGCGAAGACAGGAAATACGTCTTTGGTGAATTATGCGATGTTGTACTGAGATATGACAAGGTATTCGCAGGTTTGATGTCAAATAGCATTATAAAGATTTGTCCGGGTAAGTTATTTTAATGGCTTGGACGAAGTTCCACAGATTTCCTACTAATACAATAAATGTAAAAGTATGGATGCTTTTATGTTTATAAGAAATAAATATAACGAGAAATATGGTTAGTTCGTGTTCGTTAGTTAATGTTAATTCATTACGGGTTTTTGCTCGGTTTATAAGGAATATTCATCGATTACGAATAAAACTAGATACACAAACACGGTCACGAAAACGTCATCAATAAAGTGTGCCCAAATGAGTGTTTTTGTTATCTTGCGATTCTAGAAGCATTCCGTCACGTTGACAGTAAACATGTCAAAGAATTAAGAATATTGCACGTCTTCTCTATAAAAGAATGAATGATCATATGTTCAGGAAGTAAGTTGTAAGTATATCAGTGTAATGAATACTTAGAAATGAAGTCAAATAATCTGTATAAAATCATGTTTTAAGTTTAATCCCAGCTAAAGAACCACATCCGAGTTCTGAAGGCCTACTATCAACTTTTAGTTGGCCATTCAATTCCGATGCAATCCAGTTTAGGTACCTAAACTGAATCGCTAAGATTCTTACCATGAAGTGCCTTTAGCTAACTGGCGTTTGAATCGCTCACGGAGGAATGAAAGATCGAAATTTGTCTGTGGTCCGCGTGTGAGAAAGAGATGACGCTGTACACTCGTTGCATAAGTCTGTCTCTTTTACTCGAACCATATGGGTTGCGCTTCGAAATCTAGTTGATATGATTTTAGCGGTTTTTTTTGTGTAAATATTTTAAAATTGCGCCTTTTAGTGTCGAATTATAAACCAAAAGCCATGTTTTAGTACTCATTAAATAATAGAAATTTATATAATTCTTTAAATTACAAATAATTAAAGGTTTCCTTAGTGTTGTCGTAAAAATAAATTGAGTATGACGAGGTTAGAACGCACCCAATTTGACTTCTAGCTTTGTCTCTACTGATAAATCAGTTGATTTTGTTGGATTTTTCAACAATGGGCTCAGCTCATCGCACATTCCTAATACCAATCGTTTAGGCAACCGATATCCTTTTATGTATTCTTCATCTTCCAAATAAAAGGGGTCCGATTGTTTCCGTGTTTTGTTTATTTCATTATCATTTTCCAAGAAAATAAAAAGGACTAATTCGTCAGACATCTACAATAAAAAATAGCTCTGGAAATCACTTTTTCACATTAACACATAAGAAACACTAAATATCCAACTGAAATACCTTAAATTACGTACATTTTCACAAATTTTTTTAAAGATAAACCGAAACGGTTCACTTCACGCCAAGAAAGTAGCAACTTTTTTTGAATCGCTTACTTTGACATTTAAGTCATCCAATATAGGTTGAAATATCACCTCATGGTACGAAAAATGAACGAACTAAAACAGTTTGCGATCCAATTGCCGACTTGATTTGGCGTCAACCTAAACTGGATCGCTTTAATGACATCGTGGTATGAAATAGCAAAGCAGTTTATTTTAGGTCGTCAATTGAATCGCAATAATAGTTCATAGTAGGCCTTCTGTTCGTAAGTAATTTTGGACGACTGAGTGGTGTAGTGGTAAGTAGCTTTGCCTTATACGCCGAAGGTCCCAGGTTCGAGTCCTGGCCAGGGCATGCATTTGTGTGATGAACACAGATGTTTGTTCTCGGGTCATGGTTGTTTGTATTTATATATGTACGTTCCCCCCCAGTTCGCTATATGGCCATCCATAACACAAGCTCTGCTTACTTTGGGGCCATACAGTTGGTGTGTTTGTCTGGGGATTTATTAGTATTATTATTAATTTAAATTGTTTTAGCGTTGTGTTTGCAATAACACAGGTTGTCACGTACCAGTTGTCATGTCTTGACAAACGCCTAAACCACTGTGGACTCCTCTCTGCTTAAAGCCCGAAGATTTTAATAATATTATGTAAATTCATTCATCGATTTAATATAATAATATGATTGAACATTGTTAGCAAGTATTTTGTGTTAAGTATTAAATTTATTATTTTATTATATTTATTTTTTTCCTTTTTGGTATGTTTAGTTTGAGCATGTATTATACCATATAGATAATTAATCATTCTTGTTAGTTAAGTTATTGTTAGTGTGTTATATTTTGTTTCAGCCTATTATATATCTCAATGCCCAGCGGAATTTATTTTTTGGCAATTTTTAATATATTTTTTGTACTATGTTCCAACCCGCCACACCAATCACATCTGATTGCCATTTTTCAATTAACTAACTAGCTCACCACTGTGGACAGTTTAAATTTTCATATGTGTGTGAATCGGCGTATCCAGTTTTTATTTTTGATCGATGGAAATATTATAAGAAATAAATATAACGATAAGTAGGTTTAGTTTGTGTTCGTTAGTTTACTTTCTCGGGAACTCACGTACAGTTTTCTCGGTTATGTCATCTTTTATATCTGTTTCCTGAGTGTTAAATTTAGGTTTCAGTTTTAAGTAAGATTCGTTCACTAATATCATTTAGTATTGTTGTTTAAGTTTCTTAGAAAAATTCAAGATCAAACTCAAATTCAATTATTTATTTCTCAACATTGACAATTACTTGTTCTTATTTATGCTCAATAAAACATGACTCCACCACCACCAGTTCGGTAAAACCTTCATGAAGAAGAACTGGCAAGAAACTTCACGGGTATATTTTTTCAAAGTCCATTTATTCTTTATGTCTATACAAAATTATTCTTATCTGCATCTGTTAGCTCGGCAAGTCTCCCTCCCCCCAAGTATCCAAACGACGCACACCCTCAAACGGCACCCGTACACGAGACAACGCGGGATCCCGTCATCGCCCTCCTCAACTATACGTTGGCGGTGCTGTGCTCGGTAAACCGGAATTTAGTGCTTGCTGAGTTTGGAACTACGAAGTGTTCGTTTCATTTTTCTTTATTTTTTTACCCGATTAAATGGATTCTCTTAAAGCTTGTGAATTTAATTTTTTTTAATTTCAGATTAGTTCGTAATTAGTTTGTGATCGTTAATGAATCGTTAATGAATGAATCTTTTTTGTTTTCTTAACTAAGATATCTAGGTTAGTTATATTTTTTTAGCGACAAGATTTCGAGAAGATCGTTTTATGTGTGTTGGTGCGATTTATTTATTGTATTCAGATTTAATATTCTTTGGCTGTTTTCACTTTAAGAAACTACAATTGCCCCTAAACTTGACATTTACAATGACCACCAAAAATGCCTAAGGCTAAAGGAATTCTTTTGGGCACTACTGGCTTCTCAAATGGTCAGATTTATGTCGTTTTCTCTAGAGTATCAAGTATACACACCTTATAAATAATTTGCAAAAAATAAAAAATCCTACAACTTTGTCCAAAGAAGTAAAGTAACTTTAAATATTCGCGTTAAAAAAAATCTTGTTTAATTTGTCTATAATCTAGTCAAGTTTAGTCAAAATGCCTCTCTGACTGAAACTCTACTTTCTTTCGTAGTGCTACTTAGTCCCTCCTGTTCTGTCCGCCACAATAATCACGTGTTCGTGGCTGCGTTCCGGGCACAGGGAAGGACCAGCCAGTGCCATTACTGGAACAAAGGCAGTTCCAATGGAAGCCGACAGTCCGCAACGCGTGAAGAGTCGATGTGATAATCACATTCACTGTTAATAAATAAAACAGTTACGCCTAATAATGTCCTTGGAGGCGGTTGGTACACTAGGTACATCAGGTACAGCCGGTACACCAGGTACACGTGAGATAACGAACCCATCACTCGGATCTAAAAAAATATAAATTTAAAACTCACAAGTCAGGAATTCATTATTTCTTTAATAAGTAAATATACGGCAGTTTTAATCATTATCGTTACTGTATTGTTTTTATTTTGCAATTCTTTCTTAATTATATGATGCGGTATAACAAGTTGGACACTTACTGCAGACCGCGGAAGGTAATGAGAACTTAAATGAAATAGCAATTATTTCAGTATTTTATTTTTAGCTCTATCCTTGCTTTAGTGGAGTCAGATCATAGCCACCAACTCCTCCAGTTCAGCTTGCAAAACAGCGTAGATGTTTCAGGGATTCGTTTAGAAAAAGCTAATTTTTAATTCTCCTTTAAAGGAAATATAACAACCGAACTAGTCTAATCGCGCCTTATAAATATGCCTTCCGCTTACGACCCCTCAGAGGGCTGTAAACAAAGCTAATATCCTGGAACAAAACTGATGCAACCTCGTTTCATGCAATTTAGAACTTGCCACTATTCAATTACTATTCAACTACTTATCAGAGTTCAAATGAAAATTATCTTAACCGCGCTTACAGAGAGTCCAAAACTAAACACTACAGAACTAATTTGTGATTTTGAGCAAGTTTAAACTTTAGAACTTAAAAATAGAGTTTGAAATCATTAGTTCGATATTGTTTAGTTTGTTTAAAGCTAGGATTATTAGGATGGATACAACTGGTGTTTACTGCGCAGCAATATATCTAGCTTTGCGGTTAAGCCGTTTTGCCACCAAGTGCAAAAGGCTGGTGCATCATGTCATGGACATTTTAGCAGGCTACTAATGTTTTTAATGGGTAAATATAACTTTTAAGACTTTATACCTCTCGTACCAACGAGAAGCATAAGTCACTGTCAAAATTTTTTGTACATAATAATTCTTGAGTTCCATTTTACATTTTTATATCCGGTAACTGAGCTCCATCCCCTGATTGTAAGTAGCATTTATGATAGCGCATTGTTAGATCAACGATGAACTGTAGGTAACTTAAGGCATAATCAAATTAATAACTGTCGAGTATTTTAAATGTTTAAGGTTGACTCACTTCTTACGTAAAAACAGGTGTTATGCATTTATTGGATTGGATACAAACAGTTATTGGATTATTAAAAGGCACAAAGTAGTTGCAAATTAGACTGACGCTTGATCCGCTTTTCGTAATGAGTTTTGTTGACGGAAAGAGTCAGTCTGTGTTGAAACTTCACTGAGTGCACATCAAATAAAATAGTTGTTTTATTCAATTAAAAACCAAACCTACAATACTCTAACATTTATGACATAGACCTAAGTATATACACTAGTTTAATCTAGCTTGCTGGCCCCGGACAAAATCTTAATAATATACACTCCACTCCCACTATCACCACGGCACAATACAAAATGGACTTCAACCAACGTAAACTGTACGGCAAAACGAAAATGACCAACAAAATAAACATTTCATACAATTTAATTATCCTGAGATAAGTGAAAAGATAATTGAGATATGAAATATAAATAACGGCGAACATGGCGTCGCCTGGCCAAGTAATTATTTGGCAACTTTTAAACTGCTGCTTAATTAATTAATGTGGAATTCTCCGTTCCTGGAACTGGATGTAAACACTGAAGGAAATGGCGCGTTGTTTTAATTAATATTCGAGAACACGATCCTTTTAAACGACGGAAGTCACATGTATTTTAAGAAAAATAATCGTTATTGAATAAATGAAGCTTTTTTTTTTCATTTAACTGTGCATGATTTTTACGTAATGATTGCCTTAGTTTTAAATAATTATGAGCAACTGGTGCCTGCCATTATTCTAAATACTTTTATTAACATGTGTAGACGAAGATGTGTTGCCATTCATGACCTCCACAGCTAAATATTATATTACTTTTTGTATTCTTATTTATTTATTTACTACCTGCTTCGCCGGAAACATTTGACCTAGTCTTTCTTTATAAGCTTCTCAACAACCACTATGACTTCTCTGTTCTTCTGTCAAAAATAAATTTTGTAGCAAAAGTTCGATTACCCGTCCGTCCCTCACGAAACTTAATATCTTTATACCTCCCCGTTCCCGTAAAAATTACACTTACAACAACTTCATGAACCGCTGTCTTAAACCATATAACAACGAGTTTTGTAATGTACATATATTTACATATATGTGTATATATGTATATACAAAGAAATATATAATATAATTAATAATTCTTTGAATGCTTTCAAGAATACAATACTTTTAAACATGTGCACGCCCTAATAATTATTGAATAACGCCCATTTATCTTTGTAAACCCTATGCCGTTTTATTTTAGTTTGGTTTTTGTTTAATTGTATTTTATTAATTTTCTTTCTCACTTATCATTTTTTAAGTCGGTAGTTTTTATATACACAAAAAAGTTTATGAAAATAATATATTTTTGGTACCTCAGTAGTTCATAAGTATTGTAAAATCAGTAACAATTAGGCACTGCTAGGTTTTTATTTGAGTTATTTTATTTTTACACATTGTATAAAATGCTTTTTTTGTAATGACTCTTTGATGCCAAAATAAATGAGAAAAATAGAGCGATGAGTGCGCTTTCTTGTTCCCGTGGCGGCCATTTTGTAAACTCGAACTTGCCGCGTAGGCCACGGCTACGCGACGTGGACTCTTTCTGAGACGTAATGGGAAATATAACAATTGCGTAATTTTACGAAGGATTTCCAAATTTCTTAATAATTTATAACTTAAAACATACTGTAAAAATATTACAATGGTTATTACCACAGAGCACACTGGACTGTATACCGGGTGTACAATCCAAATGGGTCAGTATGGTGAAGTCAGAAACTATGAGTGATAGCGAAATCTGTTCTTAGGAACCATGGCGTCGATTTTAGATTTAATAATAATCACATTCAAACTTTTTTCTTAACTCTCATACATAACCGGAAATCGAACCTATGTATGTGGCTATTCATTTAAATCAATTGTAATATTTCAAAGTGCTGTTGGTTCTGTAATAAATAAATAATTAATCGAAAATATTAGTTCTGAAAGATTTTTTAAATCGGTCCTTTAGTTTCAGATTATTGATTACGTACAAACCAGCAAAAGGACAAATCTTTTTTCTGTATAATAATAGTTAAGATAATTTCAACAACATTTTAAGCATGAACGCGACACAATTAATTATGAACCGCTGCCGAGACAAGCTCTTCTACCACAGAAGGGTGTACCGGATCCGAGTCCACGCACGCACTAACAAACAATCGTCAACAAATCGCTCTCCAGCCATAATGGACAATAAATAAATATATAAAATAAAATCAAAAATAAAATGTATTTATTTCATTGAAATCTTAGTGAAATGAAATGAAATGAAATATTTATTTCTCAACATTGACAATTACTTGTTCTTATTGACGTCAAATAAAACATGATTCTACCACCAGTTCGAAAAAACCTTCGTGAAGAAGAACTGGCAAGAAACTTCACGGGTATATTTTTTTCAAAATAACTTTACAGAGTCTCTTTATGTCTATACAAAATTATTCTTTTCTGCATCTGTTAGCTCGGCAAGTATCCAAACGACGAACACCCTAAAACGGCACCCGTTCACGAGTTAACGCGGGATCCAGCCATCGCCCTCCTCAAACATATTAGAGGGAAGTGAGCGACCCGTCACCCGACGCTACCATGTAAGCAAGTAATGCCTGTATTTTGAGACCCCGCTCCTCCTTAACTTTACAATATAATTTATTTTAACTATTCTAATGACAATTTTTATTTCCATTTCAAAACGTCTTTTAAAATATTTAAAATTTTAATTTTTAAATAAATTCAAAATCTTATGTAATTACATGGATGTGTGTAGTGCGTGTGCAATAAGTGTGTTTGTATGTGAAAATGTTTGTTGTGTGTATGTGAAAGCGTGTGTCTGTGTGCGTACAAAAATATAAGTGTGTATAGGTACTTATTATTTAGCTACCATGAATTAAGGTTAAGCAATCATTCTATTTCATTATAAGTTTTAAGCTGCACCCATCGCATCAAGAGATTTTTACATTCGCGTTGAGATTTGTCGAATAAACATAGTTCTTTATTAAATTGTCTCCCAGCAAACTCAGTTTTGGTACTGGAAGGCTTGGACACATTTTTATTGGTAGCTTATTCAATATGTGAGGGTCAAAAGGCAGGGATTTACGTATTTTTAAGGTTGTTATAAGGATATATAATTTTTTTTACAGAGAGGAGGCCACTGATGCAGTTAAGTCTTTGAGTGGAAAATCGGAGTTTTTTGAAATACAAGACCTTAATAAGTGTTCGTTGCGCTCTTTTCAAATGGAGAAACTGAGTTTTTGCAGCTCCACCCCAGGATTGCGCAAGAGAAATCTATATTCAGTTGAGAAGAGATCTGATGGGTATTATCAGGTATCTTATGACGTAAGTAATTTTATGACAAAAAATGGTTGTGTAAGTTAGACGAAATTATTATTTATTTATTATTATACTTTTTGGAACGCTTAAAAATTACACAATATACTTATGGTGGTCTCCTTTAAGGCTTATAAGAACTTGTACCAACTTGCAAATCTTAAAACAACTTCATAATTATAAAAAGCCAATACAAAATTCAATCAAACTTATTTAAATAAACTTAAAATTATAAATTTTACAACTTTTTTTATTCGTTATATCTCAAAAACGGTAGCTCGTAGGAAAAAAAATATCAATACATTTTTTAATAGATAATTTTATGATCTACAACAAACGTGTTCGCGGTCGCACCAGCTGTTGAGTCACGATTGTCGATTGTTGACAACTCGTAGCAATACTCATACGCTGAGATTTGTACAAATCTCGCTGCGTCCTCGACGACTTGAGATAGGCCTCTGTAGGACTTACGCCGCGGCCGGTTTCGATCGGCTGCAACTAAGTCAGTCTCGCAGCAACAACAGAGCTGAGCTTACTACGGTCGATTAAATTCGATAGTGGTTCGCAAGGCTCGGGCTGTTTTTCTGGCTACGTACTTGACGCTGGGCGCTTGTTACGTTAGTTAAAGACTCACTCTGCGGCCGGCTACAGCCGGTCGTAACGTAGTCAATCCCGCACTCTGTGCACCCCTCGAATTAATATCTCACCTCGGTGGGAGCAGCAACAACAGAGCTGAGCTTACTATGGTCGATTAAATTCGATAGTAGTTCGCAAGGCTCGGGCTGATTTTCTGGCTGCGTACTTGACGCTTGGCGCCTGTTACGTAGTCAGAGACTCGCTCTGCGGCCGTCTCCGGCCGGTCGTAACGTAGTCAATCCCGCACTTTCAGTGCAACCCAACCTCGTTAGGTCTACGGCCGGTTTTTGTTGTAAATTTATTGGCAACACACTCCGTAGTAGACTCGTGTTTGATCAGGTGGATACTTAACGGTGACAACTAAGCCTAAATTTTAAAAACATATTAATATCATAATATGTATACTTCACCCCACAAAATTGACTACGAAATAAAATTATAAAATTCGACGAGAGGTCCCGCGTAGCACCGGCGTAGGTCCCGCGTAGCATTGGCGCGGCGTGGCGTAGTAATTTTACCTTTTCTTTTAAATAGATTTCGCTGTTGTTTCCTTTGATTTTTATTGTTACTAATAAAATTTAAACTTATTTCTGTTCGCTACAGGGGTTGAAAAAGTGTTGTGTGACGGTCTTATCTTTTCTATTGTTTGCGCCACGTAGCCTTTATATTGGCTCTTTTTTTCTATTACTTTGTTCAACATGTATTCTAGCTGTAAGATTTCCTCAAAGGTATAAACAAATAAAATCAATAAATCCCCCAGGCAAGCACAGCAACTGTACACCAGCACGGTTACGCGTGACCTTACTGTGAACTGGAAACAGAATATATCATATATATTTATGTTATTTATTTACCCGATACAAAAAGAAATATACAGATTTTCTTATTACTATCTTATAATCTAAATTAGATTTAACTAGACACTAGCGTTCTCCTTCGTTTACATCCTCTTTTAATTTCAAAATAAATTAACATGTATCAATTCATTATTTTCTATCTTCTATTTGCAACATTAAAACAACGTAACCATAAATATCAACAACTATGACACGAGAACAAACATCTGTGTTCATCACACAAACGAATGCCCCGGCCAGGATCGAACCTGGGACCTCCAGCGTAAGAGACAGGGCTGCTAACCACTATGCTACTCGGCCGTCAAATGCTCGAGAATTTTTATGAAAACCGCTTAAACTTACTTTTTGATAATTTTTGCTTCATGAAGCCGGCGGGCCCTCCGCTTGATTTCTCGATTACACAGTACAAGTTGTCGACACTAGACAACGCAATTTATGATTGAATTGCGACAAGACATTGCCGGGGCACGACTTGACCGTAGAATAACATAAGCAGCCTTACCCTAGCAGCCTCGAGGGAATTATTAGATAAAACGTTGCTGCCCTCCAGCCCTCCAGCCCTCAAACTACGTCCACATAAAAAACTCCGTCGAGCCAGCGCCCTGTTTCGACGCACTTGCACATTTATAATACTAATATGGACCACGCCTGACATGTCGATGAAGATAAATTCAATGTAAAAATGATTTAAAAAAGGCTTTTCACACCATCTGCACGATCATGCCTCATTACGCCATGAAAACTCATTCTCCAGCAAGTCATTACGGCCTACGGGCGCCCGAGACCCGGTGCATTATATTACAATATAATTTCATTGTTAACCTCCAGTTGATAATGAAGTTTGAATAAGGAACTTTCAATACAAGTTCAATATGAGTAATCCAAAAAGAATATGTTCAAATTTGAACTCAATTTTAAAAGGCTATATGGCTTTATTCCTTGCCACAATGTTTGTATTCTTACAAATACAACACATAATTTTTAAGTTCTTTGCTGCGAGTTTAAGACTAAAATAGAATGTTCTACCTGAAAAGCGAGGACGTATATTCATTCATTCATTAAATGAATGAATGAATATACGTTTATTTGCACATAAATACATGCAGAATAAAACAAATATATACAAATCACACACAAAAAAACAAAGAAAACAGGTACTAATTACAGAAACATAAAATGACAAAAAAAGGAAGCAAAAATAGAGTAATTTAAACAAAAATCTGATGTAGCGTGTTTAGTAGCGGATCGGTTTCTTATGGGGAGACAAGTAAAACAGTAATTGCAGATGTAATGTCAACGAATATTTTTTTTTTGTTCCCCTTCACGGGAAGGGCAGGAGGATAAAAAATGCTCTGACGCATACTCTGGCGCGCGCGATCCATAGTTATGTGGGACTCGTCCCGTCGCCTACCAGAACCACTACCCACTAAAAAACCCCCTGTCGGCTCGTGCATTTTTGCCACTCAGCCTTCATCTGAGCGACGGCCAATTGGAGAAAGAGGCCGCGCTAGCGGGGCCCATAAGCGCTGGGATTTACATGGCACTGAAGGTGCTCAAAATGAAAAGTAAATAATAAAAACATTAAAAATTGAAAATAAAGTTGCATTAATTCGGATTTACGTTAGAATTAGAATTAGAATTTACGTTAGAATTAGAATTTGCGGCCTGAAGGGCTTCGAGATCTAAAGTTAATTGCGTGGGTTCGCCGGTGTGCGCGTTTCTCGGTCTAGCGACTTTGTAGACCGAATCTAAGACAGGAGCAGTATATGAGACTGAATCTCGAACTAGAGGATTGGGATGGGATTCGGCGCGTTTGAAGAACGATTCTGAGAGTGTTTTTAGGTGCTGTTGCACTGTAGGTAGTTCAAGATCTCTGTGCAGGTCCGCGTTGCGCACGTACCAAGGTGCGTTTGTGCCACTGCGGCAGAAGAGGTTTTGAACTACCTGCAGTTTGTATAGGACGGAGGGTTTGGCGTGGGCGAAGACTGGCGAGGCATATGTCATGACTGGTCTAACGCAGACCTTATAAAGCGTACGTTTGTTTCTGAAGGACATTTTACTTTTTCTACCTAACATACTGTAAAGCCGGCCTAGGTAAAAACGTGCGAGTTTCGTTACTCTATCGACATGAGGGTTGAAAGAAAGCGTCTGGTCTAAGATGACGCCTAAATATTTGGTAGTGCGCTTCCAGGGGATGGGAGTGCCTTGCATTCTAACTTGGAGATTGTCGGCGATACGACTGCGTCTGTAGTCGAAGTAAACCGCAGAGCTCTTCTCTGGGTTCACATCGATACGCCATTTTTGAAACCATACACCGAGGGCATTTACAGCCTTTGGAGTCTGGTGGTGAGACCCGGGACTCTGCGGCCTTTGGTGTAAAGGGCAGTGTCGTCGGCAAAGAGGGCGAGTTCGACGCCTTTCGACGGGACGGGGATATCGTTAGTGTATACGGTGTACAGTAGAGGGGCGAGGACTGAGCTTTGAGGGACTCCAGCCTTTATGAAACGGGGCGCGGAAATCTTGCCTTCGTGTTTATATCGAAACATACGGTCTTTAAGAAACGACGCGTTTATTCTAACTAGTCGATCCGGTAAGCCTATTTTGTAGAGTTTATAAACGAGGCCGCTGTGCCAGACTTTATCGAAAGCCTTGGCTACGTCAAAGAAAACTGCGATCGTTTTAAAACGCCGCGGTAGAAACCTTCGAGTATGTACTCGACGATTCGATGGACTTGCTGAGGGCAGGAGTGCATAGCGCGAAAGCCGAACTGATGGGGAATGATGAGAGGATCGCCATCCGTTGGAAACAGATGGTTCCGCATTCGAGAGAGTATGACTCTCTCGAGAAGTTTAGACATTGCCTTGAGGAGGCTGATGGGTCTGTGGTTAGCCGGGATATTCAGAGGTTTACCCGGCTTGGGAATGCCTATGACTGTCGCTTCTTTCCAAGCTTTTGGAAAGTAGCTAAGGTCGAAGCAGGCATTGAAAATGATAGCTAACAAGGTAAGCACCTGTTGAGGCAGGTGCTTAAGTGCGTGGTTGGAAATACCATCCGCACCCGGAGCCTTTTTGGACTTTTGACTTTTGATGAGAAGCGAGATTTCATCATTAGAGACTGTGACGGGGTCGGTGGTGATGGGGAGAGAGTCTCTACGGCGAACTTCGTCCTCCACCGCTTTGATGTGAGAGGGATTCACGGGTTGCGTGCTGGGCGAGCATTGAGACGCAACGCTGTCAGCGAAGCATTCGGCTTTCTCTTCGTCTTCGAAGGCGATAGAGCCATCGGGACGAGTAAGAGGAGGGACGTGAGAGGCGGCGTCTACGCGTAAGGCTCGGGCCATACTATAATACGCTTGGTGGGACGGGAGATATTCGCCATGAGATCGTTCATCTGTGCGTCTCGGAGTTCCGCGAGGCGAGATCTAACTTTGCGTTGTAGCTGATTCGCAGCTGTTCTATAGGCGGGCGTGGGATATTTCTTGGCTCTCCGGAGAGCCGCGTTCTTAGCTTTAATAAGATTGCTAATGGCTAAGGGAAGCGTGGGTTTGCCTTTCTTAGCAACCTTTTCGTTTACACTGATGGCTGAGTTGATAGCATCAGTGAGAGAATTTACTAATGAATCAATTTTATCCGGGCTATCTAATTGATCGGGCGAGATCGCGAGCGGAGAGTTCGGGGCCTCTAAGGCTGAAACTATCGTATTTTTAAAACCTTTCCAGTTGGTAAAGGTCTTAGGAGAAGTGGCGTTAACGTTAGGCGGTCCTAGCACGAGGGAGACGGGGCGGTGGTCAGAACCTAGGTCATCGAGCGGTTCGATAGACCTGAGATCGAGGTTGATTTGCTTGACGATTGCAAAGTCGAGGATGTCAGGAGAGTAGTTCGGGTTGTCGGATAGTGAGGGAGTGATGGGGGAGACGACGTCTAAGTCGAGTGAGTTGGTGATGTCGAGGAGAGCGATACCGCTTTGTTTGGTTGATAGGCACGTCCAGTCAGTATGTTTGGAGTTAAAGTCTCCGAACATAATGACTGAACGGCCGAGGGCGAGAATGGTCTCAAAGTCGCTGCGGATAGGTTTGGTGCCACAGGGTATGTAGACTGAAGATATGATGATGGTTGGATGACCAGTCATAGCCAATCTACCTACAGTGGCTTCCATGTTGAGGAGAGGACGGGTAGGGAGAGGACAGCAATGGAATCCTCTTTTATAGTATATAGCAGTGCCGCCGAAACCGTTGGAGTTGGGCCTATCATTACGAGTAAACGCGTACTTAGGAATAGCGAATCCCCTGGAGCGGTTAGGAGTGAGCCATGTCTCCTGGAGAAGTAATAAGTCTGGGTCGTTGTTCTGAAGGAACAGTTTGAGCTCAGGAAGGTTGGTACTTAGACTACGAACTTTAAAAGATACTAGGGATAAGCTCTTTGGTTTAATGCGACCGGACCCGGGATTTGCGGGTCTAGACATTATAATTTAGTTATTTACGAATTTATACAAAAAATAAAATTTATAACGAACTTAGAAGTGAGTGATGCTTGGCTAACGCAAATAAACGCTCTTGAGGAGAGCGGGCGGCTCGCAGTTTGCGTGCGAGTACGGAAATTTCGTTAATGTCGACGTTTTGGATGACGTCGAACACGGTCTACATGTCCTCAGCCAACGAAGACTGAGGTGCAGATGACGGAGCGGGACGCGGCCCTACGGAAGCTATGGGAGCTGGGATAGGTCGGGAAGGAACAGGCGGGACGGCCGGACGCTGCCTCCAAGACAGAGCCGGAGTAGGCGTCGGCTGAACGGGCTTTGCTTCCGGGGGACCCCGGTTGCGCAGCGGTGGGAAGTTAGCGGGAGTGAGCGGCGGAGCCGGTTTAGGCGCGACCCTCTTGGCGGTGGAGCGCGGAGCGCGCGGGCAACCCCTGTAGTTAGCTGTGTGGCCGGACTGGCCGCAGAGCACACAGGCAGGGGGGGAAGTGGATTCGGGAGTGCGAGTGCACTCCTTAGTGATGTGAGGATCCAGGCACTTTACGCACCTGGGGGGAGCTGAACAGTTAGCCGCTACGTGGCCATAGCGCTGGCAGCGGTGGCACTGCCCAGGGTGACTGCGGGGGTTGGGATGCTCGACGGAGATGTTCGAGAGTCCGCAAATTGTGCGAGCCTCTCTGAAAATCTCCTTCGAGTTGGGAGTGTTGGACAGGATTACTAGAGCTAAAGGAAAACGCCTACCGCGGTTGGAGTGCATCTTGTGCACAGCTTCGGCCGGGAAACCCTGGGACTTAAGGTCCTCGAGGATTTCTTCGTTCGCGAGCTCGAACGGGACGCCCCGTAGTACTGCGCGGATCTTATGTTCTTCCGGGAGGGCGTAGGTGTGATAAGCGATTTGTTTTAATGAAAGTAACTGCAAGCAGTAAATTTAGAATTTAGTTGCTTTTAGATAGTTGATTTTTTGCTCTTTGCAAAGATTTGATACTACGGTCCAACGTGCTTTTTCGCGGAGAAAGACGGGCGGAGGGAGCTGAGGCTTCGGTGGGACGGGAGCGCAGCGCGTCGCTGGCTTCGATGTGACCGACGGAGACGCGGTTACTTTGAGCGATTTTAATGGCGTGGGGGCTGGTGTTGAAGACACCGGGGAGGGCTCGGGTATTGATGATACCGAAGCTTTCTTCGAGCGCTTCTTGGAGCGCTTGGCGACTAGTTGAAACGCGGGCTCAGGAGAGCCGGTTAAGGTGACGGCATCTGACGACGTAACAGACGCGGGTTCGGAGTCGCTCCCGGGAGCGGTACGCTTGCGACGCGACGCGTGAGGGGATGCGACCGATTCGCAGTCCATCTCGGACGAGGCGGGAGACGCGGGAGAGCTGTAGACCAGAGGGGTCTGGACGTTGGAGGCCTGAGGGGCCGGGGACGCGATAGTTGCCTGTAAGGCCTGCGTTATTAAGTCATCTGATATGCTGGCGCCGGACGCAACGAGCGCCTGGGGAACGACCTAGCAAAGTCTACCAAGCTTTGCTGGTCCATTGGAGGGCTTGGTCCTACGATATATGATATATAAATATATAAGAATGCCTAGGTTCCCTAACAAACCTAGCACCGAAACCTCCATACCCGCGGTAGGGGGGCTGGGGACGACGCGAAGTGGTGCCCCTAATTCGGACAGCAGTGTACCGTCACCCTGGGAAAGGCCCAAGTGCAATGGGATCGGATCAGCCGGTTTCTCCTTGGCCTGAAGGGCCTTGGAAGCGCACCGGGGCAACGCTATCAGGTTTAGTTGTCACCGTTAAGTATCCACCTGATCAAACGCGAGTCTACTACGGAGTGTGTTGCCAATAAATTGACAACAAAAACCAGCCGTAGTCCTGACGAAGTTGGGTTGCACTAAAAGTGCGGGATTGACTACGTTACGACCGGCCGGGGCCGGCCGCAGAGCGAGTCTCTGACTACGTAACAGGCGCCAAGCGTCAAGTACGCAGCCAGAAAAACAGCCCGAGCCTCGCGAACCACTATCGAATTTAATCGACCGCGGTAAGCTCAGCTCTGTTGTTGCTGCGAGACCGACTTAGTTGCAGCCGATCGAAACCGGCCGCAGCGTAAGCCCTACAGAGGCTATCTCAATTCGTCGAGGACGAAGCGAGATTTGTACGAATCCGGCGTATGAGTATTGCTTCGTAAATCGTAACTCAACAGCTGGAGCGACCGCGAACGCGTTCAAGCGGGGCCGGACGCAGAACGGATCTGAGAGTGGCGTTTGAGTATTGCTACGAGAGAAGTCGTGAGACAACAATCGTGACTCGGCAGCCGGGAGCGACCTTCAACACGTCCGAACGGGTCCGGACGCAGATCGGGTCAAATATTTATTACATGCTTGGGTCTATATATACAAAATCAGTAAATGCGAGAAAGAGAGCGGCCGCTAGAGCAGGATAGCAGCACATATAAATATCGGCCGGAGCGTCGTCTTCTTATTGTATGGGATGTACACAGGCAGTCGTTGCGGCGGTCGCGGCGGCGCAGGCGCGATGCGCCACATAAATACTGCGGAAGCCGATGCTCTCCACCCCCCACCCCCTCAAGACGGGCGTCCCTCAGGGCTCGGTAGTCGCCCCGCTATTATACTGTATATACACCAATGACATACCTATTCCGTCTAAAGGTATTCAACTCTCCCTCTTTGCCGACGACACTGCCCTATACGTCAAGGGCGTGCACGTCGACACACTCATCACCAAACTCCAGAAGGCCGTAAATGACCTCGGAGCCTGGTTTAAAAAATGGCGTATCGGTGTAAATCCAGAGAAAAGCTCTGCGATGCGCTTCGATCACAAACGCCGTCGTCCCTACGATCCCCACATCCGAATGCTAGGTACGCTTATCCGGTGGGCACTAACCACCTCTGTCTCTGTCTCTGTCACTGTCTCTTAGGAACAAGCGAACGCTTTTTAAGGTTTGCGTGAGACCAGTCATGACGTACGCCTCCCCAATCTTTGCACATGCTAAACCCTCCGATATGTATAAACTACAGGTAGTCCAGAATCTCTTCTGCCGCCGGGCCACGGATGCTCCGTGGTACGTGCGAAACGTAAACCTGCACAGAGATCTCGAACTGCCTACTATACAACAACACCTTAGGACGCTCTCCACCGCTTTTTTTAAGCGATCCGAAGAGCACTCTAACCCCTTATACGCGAGTCAGTAGCTTATACTGCTCCGTCCATGCCGTCGAGGTACAAAGTCCGTAGACCGAGAAATGCACTCTCGGATCCCTCCGATCAACTTTGGGCTAATCTGGACCAGCTTAAGGCTGCCCAGGCCGTATAATCATCAATATAAATGTCATTTGCACCTTAAGTGATTAGTATTCTCAGCGGGTGATCCGCTAGCGGGTCCCTGCTTACGCACCCACCTCCCAACCCGGGTGTCGCTCCGATGAAGGCTGACAGCATTCCCATGCTACAGCCGTTAGGTGGTTTTTAGTGGGTAGGTGCCACTTTGGTGAGTCCCACATTACCCTGCAGACGGCTGCGGTGGTATTCATGACGAATCTTCCACCTCCCTCCCGAGAGGGTGCTTCGGCAGCAAAAAAAAAAGCGCCGCGACCAGTCTGCTATGGGAACGCGGCGCGCGCGGTCTTGCACAGTAGTATGCCATTTGTATGACAGGTAGCTACATCACTCCGCCCCCAGCGAAGCGTACGGATGGTTTTGATATTCTCCCGGTCCTTGTAACGTATGCTTCTCAGGAATTTGCGGCTTCGGCTTCGCCTGGGTTTTTGCATGTTTCAGAACTGATGAATGCAGGTTTGAGTCGCTCGATGTTTATGTTGGCTCGTCTAAGTGGCAATTGAAGTGTAAATACTTTGTCTTTCTTCTGAATAACTTTGAAGGGCCCGGTATAGTTAGGTGTGAGCGGCTTGTGCACTGCGTAGTTCCGTACGAATACATGTGTACATGTATTTAAGCTTTGTTGAATGTACGTAGGTTTTGAAGATTTTCTTTGTTCTTGCGATCGGTGCATTGCGTGTGATAGGTCGTTATGGAACTGCAACGATGTGAAAATACTTGTACGTTAGTCGTGAAGTTCGCCGGGTAATTTTTTTTGTTCCCCTCCACGGGAAGGGCAGGAGGATAAAAAATGCTCTGACGCATACTCCGCGCGCGCGATCGAAGTTATGTGGGACTCGTTCCGACGCCTACCAGAACCATACCCACTAAAAAATCCCCTGTCGGCTCGTGCATTTTTGCCACTCAGCCTTCATCTGAGCGACGGCCAATTGGAGAAAAAGGCCGCGCTAGCGGGGCCCTTAAGGGGTCATCCGCTTGGATTTACATAGCACTGAAGGTGCTCAAAATGAAAAGTAAATAATTAAAACATTAAAAATTGAAAATAAAATTGCATTAATTCGGATTTACGTTAGAATTAGAATTAGAATTTACGTTAGAATTAGAATTTGCTGCCTGAAGGGCCTCGAGATCTAAAGTTAATTGCTTGGGTTCGCCAGTGTGCGCGTTTCTCGGTCTAGTGACTTTGAATTTCGGATCTAACACAGGAGCAGTATATGAGACTGAATATCGAACAAGATGATTGGGATGGGATTCGGCGCGTTTGAAGAACGATTCTGAGAGTGTTTTGAGGTGCTGTTGCACTGTAGGTAGTTCAAGATATCTGTGCGGGTCCGCGTTACGCACGTACCAAGGTGCGTTTGTGGCCCTGCGGCAGAAGAGATTTTGATCTACCTGCAGTTTATACAGGACGGAGGGTTTGGCGTGGGCAAAGACTGGCGAAGCATATGACATGACATATGGGTTTAACGCAGACCTTATAAAGCGTACGTTTATTTCAGAAGGACATTTTACTTTTTCTTCCTATCATACTTTATAGGCGGCTTAAGTAAAAACGCGCGAGTTTCGTTACTCTATCGACGTGTGGCTTGAAGGAAAGCGTCTGATCTAAGGTGACGCCTTAGTATTTAATACTGCGCTTCCAGGGGATCGGAATACCTAACATTCGAATGTGGGGATCGTTGTAGCTATTTTTGATCAGCGATAAGAGATCGATTGTGGTCGAATTGAATAGCAGAACTCTTTTCTGGGTTGACATCGATACGCCATTTTTGAAACCAAACACCGAGGGCGTTTACGGCCTTTTGGAGTCTGGTGATGTTATACGGGATCGCTTGACCTTTAGTGTAAAGGGCGGTATCATCTGCAAAGAGGGCGAGTTCGACGCCTTTCGGCGGGATGGGGATGTCGTTAGTGTACACAGTGTACAGAAGAGGGGCGAGGACTGAGCCTTGCGGGACTCCAGCCTTTATGGGACGAGGCGCGGAGAGCGTGCCTTCATGTTTGAATCGAAACGTACGGTCTTTAAGAAACGACGCTATTAATCTGACTAGGCGAGCCGGTAAGCCTATTTTATAAAGTTTAAAAACGAGACCGCTGTGCCAGACTTTGTCGAAAGCCTTGGCTACGTCAAAGAGAACCTCGATTTTTTTTTACGACGCAGATAGAATCCTTCGAGAATGTACTCGACGATTCGATGGACTTGCTGAGGGCAGGAGTGCTT
Source organism: Marasmarcha lunaedactyla (assembly GCA_923062675.1). NCBI lineage: Eukaryota > Metazoa > Arthropoda > Insecta > Lepidoptera > Pterophoridae > Marasmarcha > Marasmarcha lunaedactyla. The sequence continues at coordinate 1,146,364 of OV281358.1, forward strand.
AGCGCGAAAGCCGAACTGGTGGGGAATAATGAGAGGGTCGCCATCCGTTGGAAACAGATGGTTCGAGAGAGTATGACTCTTTCGAGAAGTTTAGACATTGCCTTGAGGAGGCTGATGGGTCTGTGATTAGCCGGGACATTCAGAGGTTTACCCGGCTTGGGAATGCCTATGACTGTCGCTTCTTTCCAGGCTTTTGGAAAGTAGTTATGGTCGAAGCAGGTGTAGGAGCAAGGCGCTGGTTAGAAAAATTGAAAACTCGCACACTACATAAAGGATTATTTTATTTAGCAACGTGCACACCACGTACATAAATAACTGTTTGTTTGCACTCGCACACCTTTCTTATTACTAAGTACATTGAACTTAATTATGTTGTAAGAACAATCACTTTTAAATGCACATAAGTAATAAATTGATAATATTTAATATTTGTGGCTATAGCCCACACGCGCTGCAATCAGCGATACATTTCACATACAGCGTCGCATCACAACAGATCTGCCAACATTATAGAAATCTAACAATATTGCCACATGACAAAACTTTATGTTACGTTCAGGACTTAACATAGTTGCGGCCTCGGCAAACAATATTTGGAAAATGAAACTATAATTTAAACATTTAAGATCAAACTTTACAATCTTATTCTAAAAGAATCAACTCAAAATACTTATGTACTACATACATCATTATCTTCAATAGGCAGAACACAAACCTTTGAGATACTAGTTCTAGTTACAAACCCTTTTTGGTTTTTAACATCTATAGCACGCACCCTGCCATCCTCTCCCGGATGCACTCCAACCACTCTGCCCATAGGCCACGTGAGAGGGCTGGTATTGTCATCTTTAATAATGACCAATGTTCCAACCTTTACATTAGGTCTACTAGCTTGCCACTTAGGCCTATTTTGCAGCTGCACGAGGTATTGTTTGTGCCACTGTTTCCAGAATGACTGCTGCATTTGCACACACTGTTTCCAAAACTTCAATCTATTAGTTGGAACATCAGTCACATCTGGCTCTGGAAAGGACTGTAAAGGTGCCCCCGTGAGAAAATGACCGGGGGTGAGATAAGACATATCATCATAATCTGACCTAATTAAGGGCACTAAAGGCCGGGAATTTAAGATTCCTTCAATTTGTACCATAACAGTATACAATTCTTCATAAGTAAGGCATTTATCCCCTACTACACGCCTTATATGATACTTAACACTTTTTATACCGGCTTCCCATATGCCCGCAAAATTTGGTGAATATGCAGGTATAAACTTAAATGAAATCCCTAATGAGTTAGTATAATTATGAACAGCTGCTCGATGTTCACTAGAATTTTGCATTTTATACAGCTCCTTTAATTGGTTCCTTGCGCCACGGAAATTAGAAGCGTTATCTGAATATATTACAGATGGTTTATTTCTTCTCGAGATAAATCGTTTTAAAGCGGCCAAATAAGTATCAGTAGTCGTATCTGTAACGAGCTCAACATGTATAGCCTTAGTGGAAAAGCAAATGAACAATACAAGGTATCCCTTTGATATTAAAACCTTTCTGGCCCGTGATTGTTTTATTTGGAAAGGACCTCCATAGTCAACTCCTACCACTTCAAAAGGACGCGAAGCTGTTACACGACTATGTGGCAAGGTACCCATCAATTGTGAAGCCTGCTTTGCCTTAAGTTTAAAACATACCACACATCTATGTGTAACATTCTTTATTTCTCTTAAACCATTGATCAGCCAATATTTTTGATTTAAGTAACTCAATATAAGCTTAGGCCCAGCATGTAATAACAGCAAGTGGGCATTGTGAATAATCAGTGTAGTTATATGTGATTGTTTAGGTAAAATAATAGGATGCCTTTGAGTAAAGGACATCTTTGAATGTTGTAGCCTTCCTCCAACCCGTAAGACACCTTTATCATCTAGAAAAGGATTTAATTGTAATAAACTACCTTTAATTGGATGACCATTGCTTAAGCATTTAATTTCAGAACAAAAAATAAGTCTTTGTTCACATTTGACAATAATTGTTGAAGCAAAATTCAGTTCACTTACAGTTAGAGAATTATTAATTTTATTTTTTGAATTTTTGCAATTGTTATAAAATCTAAATATGTAAGCAACTATTCTTTGTAATTTACCCCATGATGAGTGTTTGCAAAATAGATTCTTTATAAATTCATTATCCTTTTCCTTTATATTTACCAAACATGTGCTTTTAACCTCTGGCAATTTGTGAATATCAATATTATTATTAGAATTAGGACAATAATTTTTATCATGCATAACCTGTGGACCATGCCACCATAATAAATTATGCTTCAGCATATCAGGCTCTAGCCCTCTTGATATACAATCAGCTGGATTAAGTTGTGTATTTATATAATACCATGAAAACCCTTTAGTATTTTCTATAATACATTTTACTCTGTTGGCAACATAAACAGACAGACGAACAGGCTCAATTTTTAACCAAGCTAAAGCAATTTGAGAATCTAAGTACAGGTATACATCAAGCTGTTCTTTACTTGTTTTTAAACATAAAGCATTATATATCTTCTTAACTAAAATAGACAACAAGAGTGCACTATTGAGCTCAAGCCTAGGCATTGTTAACTGCTTCCCAATGGGACTGACTCGAGACTTAGAGCAAAGTAAGTCCATAGTGACTGAACCATCAGGTTTAACCACCCTTAAATATAGACAACATCCATAAGCATCCTTTGATGCATCTGCAAATCCTATTAATTCTATTTTTTTACTTAAAGATATGTCTATGTTCCTAGCAATCGAAATACACGACATATTAATTAAATTTAATGCAAAACCTTGCCATTTTTCATTTAACTCTGAAGGTAAAGGAACATCCCAAGCTAAATTCGTTTTCCAGAGTTCTTGTAAAAATAATTTTGCTTTAACAAAAATAGGACCGACCATTCCCAAGGGGTCAAAGAACTTGCTAACAAAACTTAAAACCTCCCGTTTAGTGTAAACATTACTTAACTGTTTTTTCGGACAGCACACATCAATACTATCAGTTTTTATATTGTAATGTAATCCTAATGTTTTTACAGAAATATTATTATCATAAGCTAAATCAATATTTTCTAATTGCTGCTTCTCTATGGGAATATTAGCTAAAATTTGTGGTACATTAGAATACCATTTATGCAATTGGAAACCTCCCAAATTTAATAAATCAATTAATTCATTTTTTAACTGTTCTAACTCTTTTATATTGTTTGTACCCCCACAAATATCATCTACATAGGTTCTATGCCTCAAGGTTGATGCTGCTAAATTATATTTGTCACCATATCTGTTAGCTAATTCAAGTAGACAGCGAGTAGCCAAGTAAGAAGAACTTTTTAAACCATATGTGACAGTTTGAAGTTGAAGACATTTAATATTATGCTCATTAGACTCTCGCCATAAAATATTTTGGAGTTGACAATGACTTTTGTCTAATTTTATATTTCTGAACATTTGCCTTATGTCACAGATAAGTATATATTTATCCAATCTAAACTGTATTAAAATATCAATTAAATCATTCTGAACTATAGGGCCATTCAGCAAAATATCATTTAAGGAAATCCCATTTTTGGTTAACATGCTACCATCAAAAACTACTCTTAACTTGGTGGTTTTAGATCCTTCATTAAAAACAGGATGATGGGGCAAAAAATAAATGTTACCTTTCTTAAGATCATATTGTGATATATCAACTAGCTGGGCATGTCCTTGTTTAATATAATCATCTATAAACAATTTGTATTTATTGAATAAATCTGGATTCTTAGATAATCTTTTTTCAATGTTATAAAATCTTTGCAAAGCACAGGTTAAGGAATCGCCTAAATCAATCTCTTCAAATGGCAACTTAAGTGGCAAAGATACCTGAAATCTATTATTTTTAAGGACTACATTTTCATGGAAACACTTTTCTGCTAATTCTTGTTCGGAATTAGATTCAAAAAAAGTTTCAGGTACCTTCTCACACTCCCAAAATTGTTGTAATTGTTTATGAATAGAGTCATCACACTTGGAACAAGTTTCCTCAAAATCATTATTAGTTAAACACTTATTAGTTAAATTGCAATATTTAATGCCCTTAGTATTGTCCTTACTAACAACAGTACCACCCACAACATACCCCAACTTAGTGTTAATAAGGTAGGGTCCGTTGGGTGTCAGCGGTATCCGCTCACGTAGCAACACCTGGAAAAACACATCACAAGCTAAAAGCAGTTGCACATGCCCAGGCGCATAAAAACTAGCATCAGCCAGCTGTACATAGGAAGGGATATTTAAGTGTGCAATATCAATCAATTGGTGAGGCATAGTGCAAGATATCTTTTCAATAACAGAACAAGTGACAGGCAAACTAAATTCTCTTTGAAGACAAGAGCCAATAGTAAATCGTGCAATATTATTTATATTATTTGTGCCTTCGCACACACCCACTACAGTATGAGACTGCGAGGAAATTAAACATTTAATTTGATCAGCAATTTCTTTGGTGATCATTGATACTTCACTACCAGAATCAAGGATAGCCCTAACATACATAAGAGACCCATCCTTTTTAACCAATTTTATCATAGCAGTTGGCAACAGTACATGCTCATTTTTCCTGCAGTTAAAAAGTGACACCTTGCAATCTCCCATGGCTTCAGATTCATTATCTGCTGAAATATTATTATTGTCATTATGCAACAATGTATTATGCACACCCCTGCATTTAGCACAGCGAAAGTTAAAATGACACTTCTTTGAGTGGTTATTCAAGCATAGCTTACATCGCTTTGTTTTTTCAATAAATTTTAATTTATCACTCAATGAACTTATTTTAAATTTTGAACAATTATAAATTTTATGATCATCTTTATTGCAATACTCACATGAGTTTTGCCTGGTAAACAGGCTTACTCGTGGGGCTCCTCCACCACCACTTGTCCTTTTGTCTGGTTGAGCCGTTGCCTCAAAGGCTATTGCTTTGTTTTCTAAAAATGTTAAGAAATCACACAACTTATAACTATTATCCTTGACATTACATTGATCCAAATAGAATGACCTAACTGTATAAGGGTCTATTTTTCTAGATAATATTGCAATTAAGATCATATCCCATTGAGATACAGGTTGCCCTAAACTCTCCAATGCACTCAAGTTTTGCTTAATATCAGCAACAACATTTCTTAACACTACAGAAGTACACTTAACTATAGGCACAATATCCAATATTTTATTTATGTGATCAGTTATAATTTTGTTTTTATTATCATATCTTTCCACAAGTAAGTTAAGAGCTTTCTTATAATTACTAGATTCTAAAGTTAAATTTTTTATTAAGTCTAAGGGCTCCCCCCTTAGAAAGCTTCGCAAATAATACAATTTTTGAGTTTCACTTAGTTTTTCATTTGAATCAATTAAACTTTTAAACAAATTGATAAATGGGTAATACTCACTGCTTTGCCCACTAAAGTTTTGAATATTAATTTTAGGTAAATTTACATTATCTGTTGTAGGACTACATAATGTTGTAGACTTACTGGCATTTTTGCAACTTAGTGCTTGCTGCAAACATGATAAGGCTGCTATATATTTATCTTCATATTCATTGAATTCATTCTCATCTTTAGTGGGAATTTTGTGGCAATAAGTTTGGTAATTTTCAAATGACTTTTCCAGGTAATTTATTTTCACCTTAAGGGTTTCCAGTGAAATTTCTTCAGCCCAATGAGGAAGTTGCGTCATATTAAACAATTTAGTTATAGAGCCCTTTAGCTGGCCACGAGCAGCAATATACTCTTCTAATGTTTTTGCCATCGCGCAACGTATTTTTTCTTAGGTTTATCACTATGACCAAACTATGACACTGGATACTCAACAAAAATACTTATGTAGTAACTAATTCTCAACCCTTAAATCGGCTTGCAATATAGTACACATTTATTTGCCAATTCTATTATTTATAAGTTAAAATTTTAATTTTTCAAACATAGAATAACTTTACTAGTCCAAAATTTAAATGACTGACGCCGATCCGCCGACAAGAACAAAAATGTATGCAAAAAATGTCAAGCACACGACGCAGAGCAGATGCACATTCCACAAACACCAGAAGCGAAGTTCCCGCGCCGCGTATTCCAGTAGTACCAACTGCAACCAATCTCCGCTGCTGCCACAGCTTATCGACCAATGATGTCACTGCTTAGCCGCCGCGCCAATCTCAATATTGTTGAATTAACCAATCGACTGATTGTGTTGTAATCTAAGGTTGTAACGATCTTTGTTGGCTTTAAGCACACTTCCGTTCATATATATTGCGTAGTTTTAATAGCATCTAATGAAATTTTTTGACGAATTTTTCGTTTATTTTTCCACAGCTTCTATTTTCAATGGCATTGACAAACCATTCCTCATTTTAGGTAGATACTTCGTAGAAATTGACGTCTATCTCCGCTTCTATCTTTCTTATTTATAGAATAAGCCTTATTAAGAATCAACCTTCTCTTCTCGAAGGACCATTTTTATGTAGGAGCAAGGCGCTGGTTAGAAAAATTGAAAACTCGCACACTACATAAAGGATTATTTTATTTAGCAACGTGCACACCACGTACATAAATAACTGTTTGTTTGCACTCGCACACCTTTCTTATTACTAAGTACATTGAACTTAATTATGTTGTAAGAACAATCACTTTTAAATGCACATAAGTAATAAATTGATAATATTTAATATTTGTGGCTATAGCCCACACGCGCTGCAATCAGCGATACATTTCACATACAGCGTCGCATCACAACAGATCTGCCAACATTATAGAAATCTAACAATATTGCCACATGACAAAACTTTATGTTACGTTCAGGACTTAACAGCAGGCATTGAAGATAATAGCTAACAAGGTAAGCACCTGCTGGAGCAGGTGCTTAATTGCGTGGTTGGAAATTCCATCCGCACCCGGAGCCTTTTTGGACTTTTGACTTCTGAATGAGAAGCAAGATTTCATCATTAGAGACTGTGACGGGGTCGTCGGTGATGGGGAGAGATCCTCTGCGGAGAACTTCATCCTCTACCGCCTGGATGTTGGAGGGATCCGCGGGTTGCGTGCTGGGCGAACATTGTGCCGCTATGCTGTCGGCGAAGCATTTGGCTTTCTCTTCGATTTCAAAGTTAATAGTGCCGTCGGGAAGAGTGAGAGGAGGAACGTGAGAGGCGGTGTCTACGCGTAAGGCGCGGGCCATTCGATAATACGCTTGGTGGGACGGGGAGATATTCTCCATGAGATCGTTAAAACGAGCTTCTCGGAGTTCCGCGAGGCAAGACCTAACTTTACGTTGAAGCTGATTCGCAGCTGTCCTGTATGCGGGCGTGGGATATTTCTTGGCTCTTCGGAGAGCCGCGTTCTTGGCTTTAATGAGATTGCTAACTTTTTAACTTTAATTTTTTTTTTTTTTATAAATTTGTAAATAAGCAAATATAATGTCTAGACCCGCAAATCTTGCGTCCGGTCGTATTAAACCCAAGGGCTTATCCCTAGTATCTTTTTAGCCTCGTAGCCTTAGCACCAACCTTCCTGAGCTCAAACTGTTCCTTCAGAACAAAGAGCCAGACTTATTGCTTCTCCAGGAGACATGGCTTACTCCAAACCGCTCCAGGGGATACGCTATTCCTAAGTACGCGTTTACTCGCAACAATAGGCCCAACTCCGACGGTTTCGGCGGCACCGCTATATATTACAAAAGAGGCTTCCATTGCTGTCCTCTCCCTACACCCATCCTCTCCTCAACATGGAAGCCACTGTGTGTAGATTGGCTATGACTGGTCATCCGACCATCATCATAGCTTCAGTCTACATACCATGTGGCTCCAGACCAACCCGCAGCGACTTTGAGGCCATTCTCGCCCTCGGCCATTCAATCATTATGTTCGGAGACTTTGACTCCAAACATACTGCCTGGACGTGCCTATCGACCAACACCAGCGGTATCGCTCTCCTCGACATCACGAACTCACTTGACTTAGACGTCATATCCCCCATCACTCCCACTCACTATCCCAACAACCCGAACTACTCTCCTGACATCCTCGACTTTGCAATTATCAAGCGAATCAATCTCGATCTCAGGTCTATCGAACCGCTCGATGACCTAGGCTCTGACCACCGCCCCGTCTCCCTCGTGCGCCTAACGATAACGTCACATCTCCTAAGACCTTTACCAACTGGAAAGGCTTTAAAAATACGTTAGTTTCAGCCTTAGAGGCCCCGAACTCTCCGCTCGCGATTTCGCCCGACCAATTAGATAGCCCGGATAAAATAGATTCATTAGTCAACACTCTCACTGATGCTATCAACTCAGCCATCAGCGACAACGTAATTATTGCTAAGCAAGGCAAACCCGCACTTCCCCTAGCCGTTAGCAATCTCATTAAAGCCAAGAACGCGGCTCTCCGGAGAGCCAAGAAATATCCCACGCCAGCATACAGAACAGCTGCGAATCAGCTTCAACGTAAAGTTAGGTCTCGCCTCGTGGAACTCCGAGACGCTCAGTTTAACGATCTCATGGAGAATATCTCCCCGTCCCCTATTATCGAATGGCCCGAGCTTTACGCGTAGACACCGCCTCTCACGTTCCTCCTCTCACTCTTCCCGACGGCACTATTAACTTTGAAATCGAAGAGAAAGCCAAATGCTTCGCCGACAGCATAGCGGCACAATGTTCGCCCAGCACGCAACCCGCGGATCCCTCCAACATCCAGGCGGTGGAGGATGAAGTTCTCCGCAGAGGATCTCTCCCCATCACCGACGACCCCGTCACAGTCTCTAATGATGAAATCTTGCTTCTCATTCAGAAGTCAAAAGTCCAAAAAGGCTCCGGGTGCGGATGGAATTTCCAACCACGCAATTAAGCACCTGCCCCAGCAGGTGCTTACCTTGTTAGCTATTATCTTCAATGCCTGCTTCGTCCATAGCTACTTTCCAAAAGCCTGGAAAGAAGCGACAGTCATAGGCATTCCCAAGCTGGGTAAACCTCTGAATGTCCCGGCTAATCACAGACCCATCAGCCTCCTCAAGGCAATGTCTAAACTTCTCGAAAGAGTCATACTCTCTCGAACCATCTGTTTCCAATGGATGGCGACCCTCTCATTATTCCCCACCAGTTTGGCTTTCGCGCTAAGCACTCCTGCCCTCAGCAAGTCCATCGAATCGTCGAGTACATTCTCGAAGGATTCTATCTGCGTCGTAAAAAAAAATCGAGGTTCTCTTTGACGTAGCCAAGGCTTTCGACAAAGTCTGGCACAGCGGTCTCGTTTTTAAACTTTATAAAATAGGCTTACCGGCTCGCCTAGTCAGATTAATAGCGTCGTTTCTTAAAGACCGTACGTTTCGATTCAAACATGAAGGCACGCTCTCCGCGCCTCGTCCCATAAAGGCTGGAGTCCCGCAAGGCTCAGTCCTCGCCCCTCTTCTGTACACTGTGTACACTAACGACATCCCCATCCCGCCGAAAGGCGTCGAACTCGCCCTCTTTGCAGATGATACCGCCCTTTACACTAAAGGTCAAGCGATCCCGTATAACATCACCAGACTCCAAAAGGCCGTAAACGCCCTCGGTGTTTGGTTTCAAAAATGGCGTATCGATGTCAACCCAGAAAAGAGTTCTGCTATTCAATTCGACCACAATCGATCTCTTATCGCTGATCAAAAATCGCTACAACGATCCCCACATTCGAGTGTTAGGTATTCCCATCCCCTGGAAGCGCAGTATTAAATACTAAGGCGTCACCTTAGATCAGACGCTTTCCTTCAAGCCACACGTCGATAGAGTAACGAAACTCGCGCGTTTTTACTTAAGCCGCCTATAAAGTATGATAGGAAGAAAAAGTAAAATGTCATTCTGAAATAAACGTACGCTTTATAAGGTCTGCGTTAAACCCATATGTCATGTCATATGCTTCGCCAGTCTTTGCCCACGCCAAACCCTCCGTCCTGTATAAACTGCAGGTAGATCAAAATCTCTTCTGCCGCAGGGCCACAAACGCACCTTGGTACGTGCGTAACGCGGACCCGCACAGATATCTTGAACTACCTACAGTGCAACAGCACCTCAAAACACTCTCAGAATCGTTCTTCAAACGCGCCGAATCCCATCCCAATCATCTTGTTCGATATTCAGTCTCATATACTGCTCCTGTGTTAGATTCGAAATTCAAAGTTGCTAGACCGAGAAACGCGCACACTGGCGAACCCACGCAATTAACTTTAGATCTCGAGGCCCTTCAGGCCGCAAATTCAAATTCTAACGTAAATTCTAATTCTAACGTAAATTCTAATTCTAACGTAAATCCGAATTAATGCAGTTTTATTTTTCAATTTTTAATGTTTTTAATTATTTACTTTTCATTTTGAGCACCTTCAGTGCTATGTAAATCCCAGCGGGTGACCCCTTAAGGGCCCCGCTAGCGCGGCCTCTTTCTCCAATTGGCCGTCGTTCAGATGAAGTCTGAGTGGCAAAAATGCACGAGCCGACAGGGGTTTTTTTAGTGGGTATGGTTCTGGTAGGCGTCGGGACGAGTCCCACATAACTCCGATGGCGCGCGCGGAGTATGCGTCAGAGCATTTTTTATGCCCTCCTGCCCTTCCCGTGGAGGGGAACCAAAAAAAAAAACTAATATCTCCGATGGTAGTTATAAGCATGCAATTGAATAAATTATAAATCAATTATGTTAAAACACAAAAATTAAACTAAAAATAATATTAATAAGTGTCTAAAATTAATATGAATGTTTATTTATATACGAGTAATATTCAAATACCATCACTATGTCACCAAACAATCCATAACCACCGAACCAAGGCACGAGACGCTGGGTGCCGCTGGGTACAGCTGGGTACAGCATATTCAATAAGTTCGTGCAACTCCGGAAAGTGCAGCTCCTTTTAGAAAGAATAATTAGTAATTATTTGTTTAGTTAAGATTAGGTTCGATTGTAATTTGGAGTGGTACTATTGTAGTTTGTGTTATTTAATTTAGTGTAGTTGTCAACATATATGTTTAAATAAGCAGTGTTATTTCCAACAGCAATGTTAATTTGTGCTCAGATATTATTTACTCTTTAGCAAGAAGTGCGAATTTGTTACCTAACTTGTAATGCCTCTTGTGACTTAATGTCTATAAGATTGCCAAAAATAAATAAATAATAGTCAAAGAATGTATACTCCAAACCTTTGTATATTTCAACAATTTGTTTAGGTAACTGTTAGGAGCGCGCGTGCTTGTAAATGTGCAGCTTAACTGTGTCAGCAAATTTTCTTGTGACACCGTGTTGGCGTCGTCAGTTTGGTGTGCGTCTACAACCATTACCTACATTTTTGTCACGCACACACACCACCTGTTTACATAAAAGCGTAACGCAAACTCTGCCGACGCCAAAAAAATCTTTAACTATCTATACATACACATATAAAAAAGGTTCATGATCACTAGCAAAAGCAGACATATTTTTTAAATGTAACATTTTAAGGAAAAGTATTTACGTACCTACTATTAAATTTTCATAAATACTTTTTATGGAAATTAATATAAATGAAATGGAAAAGAAAGGAAGATTAAACAAAACTTACACAAAATTTAGTACAAGTAGGTACTTTATTCAGTACAGTTCGAACAAAAAAGATTTCGATTCTTCAAACGACGAAGGCTACACAATATGTATGGTTATTTATTTTTGAAGTTCTTCAATGCATTTATTTGAAATTCCGTCCACATATACATTCCACTACTTAAGATTGTTACTATAATTTGAGCGAAGAAACACACGAAAAGAGCTCATACTTGTATGTCAATATTTTTTTATATATTATTAAAGTTAAGAGCACAATTGTTATATTTCCCATTACGTCTCAAAAAGAGTCCATGTCGCGTAAGCCACGGTCGGCGAGTTCGCGTGCACAAAATGGCCGCCGCGGGAACAAGAAAGCGCACTCAGCGCTCTTATTGCAATCACCACGTGTTGCAGCTAGATGCGTCATATCGGGAGCAGAAGAACTTTTTGGTTAGGTTATACTTATTCAGCACTGTATGCTCTCAGATGACAATCCTAGTTTAGCTGCAAATGCTGTAAAAGTAGTCAATGTGTCTTATACACAAATAAAAATGTTACGACGAGCGCCAGTAGTTGAAAATGAAAAGTTACTCTAACAAACATTCTTTATTATTACATAATTTTCTTATAAAAACTGTTATTTAATTTAATTTATAGCTATAAGTTACAATACAAATCTCTATTCATAATACGTGAAAACGTTTGTAAAACAGCAATGTTTGTAAAAAAATTTTTATTGGAAGCAGCAACTACTCTAGGCTGGATAAAAAAAACATTTGAAAAAAAAAAACCAAAAAGCAACAATCAACAACGGTACTTATTTAATTTTTCACAACTCAGTTACAACATTTTCTAATGCAACGATATTGTAGTCTGTCAACACTGCCTGCGACATGATACCAATCCAATACGGCATCGAGACTTGTCCAATACAATACAGCACACAACTCCATTCTCCCGTTCCGCTCCGCGTTCGCGTGTAACAGCCGCGCTGGTGAATCGGTGCTGGGAAATCTGGGAAGCTCACTTGTTATAGTAATTTACTAAAAACTTATAATGTGGATTTCAAAGTGTGAGAGAATATGTAAAATCACTTTTGTAGCTTCAAAAGCACATCAATCATAAAAATAGAAATAATTACTTAAATTGAGCTCTGTAGTTAATTCAGTTAATATCAATTTCAATTATTTATTTTACAATTTTTGTTTTATTCAGACACTATTATGATTACCTACTTATATTAGACATTGAGTAGATATAATAAGAGTATTAATGCGATAAAACTGATATGTCAACAACTCGATAAATGTCAAGTTTCAAAGTTCACCTATGTCAAAATTATATAATACAAAAAATTTAATAAAAATATAAATAAAATTATATCTTATTATTTATGTATATTTTAATTAATATTCCTAATAAATAATTATATTCCTTATTAATAGGAATATTTACCTATTATTCCAACATTTGTAGCCTGGATTAATGTCCATGATATGACGCGCCAGATTCGTGCTGGATAGTCTTTACAATTTGTACGGGCTATAGCGTCCCGTAGGTACTGTCCTTAACTGTCAGGAGGTAATAAAAAGGGGGCGTGTGATCGTAATTCTCAGACTGATCGTGCTAAACTAACTTAACAAGTTATTAAAACTGCTGATTGTGTCAAAATTACATCTATGCATGTGTGCGTACTAAGATGTTTGAGAGTAGCTCTTACATAATTATATATAATATTTTTAAATTACTTTTTACACTTTTAAAACTAGAAATACTTTAAATATTAATAGGACAAAGAGTCACGTAATAGTAGGACAAAGAGTCCTAGTCTCGTTTAAATGGTTAGGATAAAGACTAAATAACTTATCGCGCCAAATCTTTATGATGATTTATACACAAACGTTCTGACATCAAACCTGCGGATACCTTATCAATATCAGTACAGATCGCAGAATTCACCAAAGATATATTCCCTGTCTTCGCGACAATCCCATTCCAAATAGTAAATGCCTGTAGGTCCGAAATAATGCCTTTGAATACCAGCAGAGGTCGCGGCGGCATTTGTCACAGTCTGTACAAGTAATTCTCTAATTCAACCAAGATATCAGTTAATTTCATAGAAAACATTATTCATTAAATTTTCAAAATAATTTGAATGAGTGGCTGGGATCGGGGAATAAATTATATCTGCGAGTAACGCCCCCAGTCGGCGGCCGAGAGAAACTTCATGATTATTCATTTATCATTTTCGTTACAAAAAGATTGGTATTTTGTTATTCTAATTAGAGGTTGATACACAAATACATAATCGGAGGTGCTTATTCGGTTTTGTCTAGCAAATATTGTGAATTATTACTCCTTAGGTTGTTTGAGTTCAACTGGCAAGGGCAATTGTTACGAGTATTACATTCTATCTTCAACACAATGTTCCTCGTGTAATCATGTCTTTATCAAAAGCAATTAACAATCTGACAACATATTAGGTCTTTACCTATGAAATTGCCGTTTTTCACGAAATAAATGAAGCGTAATTTTTTTATATATTTTTTATTTCTATTGTTATACGTTTTTTAATATCTAAGCATTGGTAGCTTATTGATGCCTTTCTTGAAGAAATCAGCTGGACGGGAGGCAACAAATTCTTCAAAGGCATTTTGTACTGCCTCTCGGGTACTGAATTTTTTTCCCGCCAAGAAGTTATCCAAATTCTGGAAAAAGTAGAGGTCTGTAGGCGCAAGGTCTGGTGAGTACGGCGGATGACGGAGAACTTCCAACCCCAACTCTTGTAGCTTGGAGACCGTCTGCTGTGCAGTATGAGGTCGCGCGTTGTCGTGCAGGAGCAGTGGAGCCGAACGATTGACCAAAGCTGGTTGGAGACGTGCGAGCTTCTCCATCATTGTGTTCAGTTCTTCACAGTACACATCTGCAGTAATGCTTGTCCCGTTTGGCAAGAAGCTGTGATGAATTACACCCGCGTTAGACCACCAAACAGTGACCATCACTTTTCTAGGGGTAAGTTTTCGTTTAGGGCATTGTTTGGGTGCTGAACCAGGGTCCAACCAACTTGCTGAGCGCTTACGATTGTCAAACAAGATCCATTTCTCGTCACAAGTAACAATGCGGTTCAGAATTCCTTCATTTGTATGCCTGCTGAGCAGTGCAAGGCACGTCTCCACGCGTACTTCGCGCTGGCGGTCATTGAGTTCGTGGGGTACCCATTTGTCAAGCTTTTTTACCTTGCCAATTTGACGCAAATGGACCAATATTATATATTTTCTTAAATTTTCACGATTCATACTTTAAATAAAACACTTTTTACCGGATATTATCGCGTATATTTTAGTTAATTTTAAAATTATTTCGACGTTTCGGCATCTTTGCAGTTGCCGTGGTCACGAACTGCAAAGATGCCGAAACGTCGAAATAATTTTAAAATTAACTAAAATATACGCGATAATATCCGGTAAAAAGTGTTTTATTTAATTTATTGGACCAATATTGTTTTGAT
Source organism: Marasmarcha lunaedactyla (assembly GCA_923062675.1). Taxonomy (NCBI): domain Eukaryota; kingdom Metazoa; phylum Arthropoda; class Insecta; order Lepidoptera; family Pterophoridae; genus Marasmarcha; species Marasmarcha lunaedactyla. The sequence goes on from OV281358.1 coordinate 1,161,493, forward strand.
GCTTACGTCGAAAGCTGCTGCTAATTCAGCCGTGGATTGAGTTTCATCAGCTTCCACAATTGCCTTTAATTCGTCATTGTCGACCAAAGTTTTCGGACGACCACGGGGTTCATTTTTCAGGTCAAAATTTCCAGAACGGAAGCGGGTAAACCAATAACGGGTGGTGCGTTCGTTTGTAGTGTTCGCTCCGTAAACGTCGTTGAGGTTGCGTGCCGCTTGTGCCGCTTTGCTGCCACGACGGTACTCATACTCCATAATTACTCGAATTTTTAACTTATCCATGATGACGAAAAATGTTCGAATGCGTTGAAAACAAAACACTAACTATTAAACAAATGACGATTTTAGAAAAAGAATTCCATGTTTGTCAAATAAAATTAATTGGAAATTAGAATTATCAGTCAAAAAAAAAATATTTTCATTTGAAATGGCCAGTACGGCAAAACGGCAGTTTCATAGGTAAAGACCTATTATAAATATAGAAAACAAGTGTTATACGTGTAGGATAGAAGTGCGACAGGCTGTCCGCTTTCGAAACTTCTCAAACTGTAGAGAAACAATGAGCAAACAAGATATAAGAATAATAATATTTATTTATTCACACAATAAGGGTAATTCATATGAAGACTGTGACTCCTAAACTAGGTAAAATCTGTACCATAGGAGTCAGTTACCTCAGCTGAGTGTGGAGAGTGCCAACCTGCAGTGTACAAGCGTGGAGGACATTCATTGCCTGCCATCCCCTCCTTATTTGCTTGGGATTGATATCGCTGTCTCGGAATTATTACGGCTGTTGCGGAAGAACCTAAAGATAATATGGACTGTACGTTAAATGATTCTTCCATACTACGATGCTCAGATTAATTAATAAACCTAGCATATCGCTTATTTATTGGTTTTGAATTAATTGAAACAACTTGAATACTCTTTCGTTTTAATTAAAAAACTGAAACATCGACACCGCACCTTGTACTTAGTGTTCTTTAGTTTTAATAAGCTCACTTTCAAGCTGGAGCAAGTTTCTTCAACAGCTTTGAGCTTAAAAGCTAATAATTAGCAATAACGAGCAGCTCAAGGCTAGCTATTGAAAGCTTGTATTAAAATAAGTTGGGAAGTTCATATTGAGGACTAGTATGGCTCCGGCGTACATAGTGCTGGCTCAGATGCTCGTGTTAAGAGTTACCGGGGCGGTACAGCTGTTTCTCCTTTCAAAAATCATATTAAAGTCGGTTACATATTGCGTTATACCGATGAAACACGGTTGCTTGTAGAACACTGTTAAAAAACACCTTTGATGGCGTTGTGGGAAGATTTTTTTAACTACTCTCACATATAACAAAGTCGAAGTGTTTCGGTCCAGAGAAGGACCAGCCTGTCTTACTTCAAGCAACGTTGGCTTGTCACAATCATCCAAATATAATAATGGAAAACAATGTAGCACCCACGGCCGACGTTAGCTAAGCCACTGCATCACTGTCTTACTTCAAGCAACGTTGGCTTGTCACAATCATCCAAATATAATAATGGAAAACAATGCAGCACCCACGGCCGACGTTAGCTAAGCCACTGCATCACTGTCTTACTTCAAGCAACGTTGGCTTGTCACAATCATCCAAATATAATAATGTAAAACAATGTAGCACCCACGGCCGACGTTAGCTAAGCCACTGCATCACTGTCTTACTTCAAGCAACGTTGGCTTGTCACAATCATCCAAATATAATAATGGAAAACAATGCAGCACCCACGGCCGACGTTAGCTAAGCCACTGCATCACTGTCTTACTTCAAGCAACGTTGGCTTGTCACAATCATCCAAATATAATAATGTAAAACAATGTAGCACCCACGGCCGACGTTAGCTAAGCCACTGCATCACTGTCTTACTTCAAGCAACGTTGGCTTGTCACAATCATCCAAATATAATAATGGAAAACAATGCAGCACCCACGGCCGACGTTAGCTAAGCCACTGCATCACTGTCTTACTTCAAGCAACGTTGGCTTGTCACAATCATCCAAATATAATAATGGAAAACAATGTAGCACCCACGGCCGACGTTAGCTAAGCCACTGCATCACTGTCTTACTTCAAGCAACGTTGGCTTGTCACAATCATCCAAATATAATAATGGAAAACAATGCAGCACCCACGGCCGACGTTAGCTAAGCCACTGCATCACTGTCTTACTTCAAGCAACGTTGGCTTGTCACAATCATCCAAATATAATAATGGAAAACAATGTAGCACCCACGGCCGACGTTAGCTAAGCCACTGCATCACTGTCTTACTTCAAGCAACGTTGGCTTGTCACAATCATCCAAATATAATAATGGAAAACAATGTAGCACCCACGGCCGACGTTAGCTAAGCCACTGCATCACTGTCTTACTTTAAGCAACGTTGGCTTGTCACAATCATCCAAATATAATAATGGAAAACAATGTAGCACCCACGGCCGACGTTAGCTAAGCCACTGCATCACTGTCTTACTTCAAGCAACGTTGGCTTGTCACAATCATCCAAATATAATAATGGAAAACAATGCAGCACCCACGGCCGACGTTAGCTAAGCCACTGCATCACTGTCTTACTTCAAGCAACGTTGGCTTGTCACAATCATCCAAATATAATAATGTAAACAATGCAGCACCCACGGCCGACGTTAGCTAAGCCACTGCATCACTGTCTTACTTCAAGCAACGTTGGCTTGTCACAATCATCCAAATATAATAATGGAAAACAATGTAGCACCCACGGCCGACGTTAGCTAAGCCACTGCATCACTGTCTTACTTCAAGCAACGTTGGCTTGTCACAATCATCCAAATATAATAATGGAAAACAATGTAGCACCCACGGCCGACGTTAGCTAAGCCACTGCATCACTGTCTTACTTCAAGCAACGTTGGCTTGTCACAATCATCCAAATATAATAATGGAAAACAATGTAGCACCCACGGCCGACGTTAGCTAAGCCACTGCATCACTGTCTTACTTCAAGCAACGTTGGCTTGTCACAATCATCCAAATATAATAATGGAAAACAATGCAGCACCCACGGCCGACGTTAGCTAAGCCACTGCATCACTGTCTTACTTCAAGCAACGTTGGCTTGTCACAATCATCCAAATATAATAATGTAAAACAATGTAGCACCCACGGCCGACGTTAGCTAAGCCACGTGCATCACTGTCTTACTTCAAGCAACGTTGGCTTGTCACAATCATCCAAATATAATAATGGAAAACAATGTAGCACCCACGGCCGACGTTAGCTAAGCCACTGCATCACTGTCTTACTTCAAGCAACGTTGGCTTGTCACAATCATCCAAATATAATAATGGAAAACAATGTAGCACCCACGGCCGACGTTAGCTAAGCCACTGCATCACTGTCTTACTTCAAGCAACGTTGGCTTGTCACAATCATCCAAATATAATAATGGAAAACAATGTAGCACCCACGGCCGACGTTAGCTAAGCCACTGCATCACTGTCTTACTTCAAGCAACGTTGGCTTGTCACAATCATCCAAATATAATAATGTAAACAATGCAGCACCCACGGCCGACGTTAGCTAAGCCACTGCATCAAGTAGCTCGCCTGCTCGTTATGCCGTATAAATTTAATATTCATTGTTCAAGTACCTTTCTAATTACATAATCAAATTTTCAATTAAAAAAAAGACACGTTTTTTTAACAGTTTGAATATTTGTTAAATAATAAGTAACAATTGTTCGAGGTATTCTTTTATATAATAAACTTAATAGGATTCTACGCAACCTGGAGAAACTAAGTTTCAACTAAATAAGAAACTCATTTCTTGGTTGTTAACCTTAAGCTACGCGATACTGAAAAATTACTGTTTCTCTCAGGTTTATAGTTCTGCCTACTACACACAAACACATACGCTCTCTCTCTCTCTCACACACACACACTTTTTATATTCACTTTTTTTTAGGTTTATCTTAATTTTACTTTACATTCTTTATTCTTACATTTTGATTTTGATCCCCTTACGTCAAGTTATGTTTAAACAACGAGTCGATCTCTTAGAGTGGCGGGAGCGCACTGCTCACGGAGTCACAGGTCTCCCTACTACGGGAGTTGAGAGCTTTTCAAAAATATGTATTCAGAAATGTAAGTACCTACCAGATTATTTGCATTATTGTCCTAGTTTTAAGTTATTTCTGTGAAATATGGTGACCGATAAACATTTTTATTAATATTTTTGAAACAAATAGTCGATAGTCAAAATATTTCATATTCAATCGGTGCGGCTAACGAGCACGTAACTGATATTGAACGGCAGCTTGCAGTAGATATTGCGCAAGATTTTGCCGCGGTACGGTTATGAATGTCTCATTTTAAAAGAATTTTAATGGCACCATGAGATGAGCATTACGTCACCGAGAGATTTTAGAGGTTAGTACTGTATTGTAACTAACAGTTAATTACAAATTTATCATATTTAAAAAAAAAAATTTATTATTTAAACAACCTATTAAAGTTTTACAATAATGTTTACCGAGATAGATGGATTTGTCAGATTTCACGAGAGGACAATTCCACCCCTAGGTATAGATTTTAATTACTTACAAATTTTTGACCTTGAGTTCTCTCGCCTATTAACTGGGAACAATATTATTTTCTGTATGAAAGTTATATTATGTCGTTGAGAATTTAACGCAAAAATCATAATAAGCGGTTAAATGGCGTTGAAACGTACCCAGTAAACCAGGAAACTCGCTTTCGCATTTGTAAAACTAGTTGGTAGGTACATTAGGTTCGTACAATATCTGTTGCTCCGAATATCTTAATCCTTACGAATAGATAAAGACGAAGTAAAATTAGTTTGACATTGGTTTGTTGCGCTGTCTTGCTTGTCAGGAGTTCAAAAATATGTGATTCACCCAGAAAATAAGTATAGTTCCCTAAGGTTACACGAGTGAAGCTGCGGGTAAAAGCTATTTATATAAATAAATGGGGACATCAACTAAAAGGATATGTCACGTTATGTATTACTTAAAGTATACCTAATACCCTAGAACATAGTTAAATATTGGTATACTTATACAAAACATCTTCACACAATTACTGAAATTCCACAAACATTTGTCCTATTTTACATAATTCATACGAAGCCCAGATTAAGATGTCTTCCGACTGCTGAAATGTTGCAGACATTTACAAAACTTGCGGTTGTCCGCAACTAAAGAATCGCACAACTTTCTCTTTAAGCTGGAAGCTCCGCAGGTCGTGAGGTTTTGTGGAAGCTTTCGTCAGCTTTCTGAAGCTTTGGCTCATTAACGTAGGCTAAGTTTACAAACTTAAGGTCAGTTATTTTTACACAGAGAAAGCAGTATTGTGGAAAGTAACTCTAAAGTTTTCAGAGAAAAGATCGTCTGAAGGAGCGTAAAGTTTTTCGGGTGTATGTATGTATGTGTATGTATATGTAGGTGTACGTATGTATATTTCTTTGGCACACTCTAAAGCCGGACCGACGGATTGAGAGATTTCAATATATTATGATGTGTCACCAGATTCGTCTTAACTGAGAGATTGACACAGGATATATTATATACAGGATATAACCTTGGCGGTCTCTTCGGTCTGTTTACTTGTCAACTTCAGCAGCCTGTTGAATTTAATTTTGTTTCCGATGTCATGTGGCATCGAGAAAGACTAATTTGATAGTAATGTCTAAGCCGGTGGACACCTCCATTCTGACTGATCATTAACTAATTAATTATTCAGATCGCAGGTTAATGCAGCAGGGGTTAAAATTCGAAAATCATGTACTCAACACTTGTTGTAAATGTTAAAAACCAACGAACATGACGGGTAAATTAATAGTCATTAAATGTCATTAAAACATTTGCAAAAGATCAGTTGTTTTGTGTAAGTCTCGTTTGGGGTGGTGCTACATACCGCCCTCGCTATTTTAACCGTCGTGATTTGAGCACGACCGTGAACTTAGTTTTGGTCAAAAAACTCTACTAAAACTAACATACTACAGATAAAAACAACTTGACAAATAAACAACACACCCACCTAAAAAATCTCTACTTTAAAAACAAACAAAGATAAGAATCAGAAGCAACATGGCGTCCAGGACTGCGTCACTCCGGCTCTGGCGCGGGTCATCCCGCGTAATGCCGCCAAGCCCCGGGTTTGATGCTCGGTGACATCCCCGGCCCGGGACACTAGAGCTGGGAGTCTGTAGAGAACTTAGCTGATAATATTGGTGACATCTGTTTATTGGCACAATCCGCATATTAATGTATGTGTATGTACAAAAAATTCTATGCTAATAGTATTTAATATTACTATATGTTTTAATGTCACTATTATAATATGTGTAGCTATTAATATCTTACTGTAGGTACCTGTTAATAATAATTTAGATTTATTTATAATCAGCGCTTACCTGTATATTGGATGGTAGAGAATGCCTTATGACATTAAATCCTCCCGTACATGGAATATGTACAAAATTGAAATAAATATATAAACTAACTCGTCATATGTTGTGTAATTTGCAATATTTTTCTTCATAGATAAAGCAATGAGCTTAAAATACGAAAGTTGTATAAATTACAATCGGTACATCTGGCAGTGACCGGGATCTCAGACATTTTGTTCAATTTTATTTTTTTACATTATTGACTTACGTCTCCATTGGTTGCCTCTCGTTGTGAACCAACTGTGGAATAAATCTACAAGTTTACTGGCTCAGACGAGTCTGCGGACGCGGCATTATGTTGCAACGTTACTAGTTAGTTTTAATTTGATTCTTTCTCCGTTCCTTTTGTTGTAGTTTAAAGCAAAAAGGGTTGTTTGGTCAACTAAGTTGGGGTTTGATGGAACAAACTAATTCGAAACTGAGGGAAGATATTGTCCAATTTTAATGGTGAATAGTATGGTGGTAACTGAACATAGAAATGGAATTTACAATTAACAAATGAAATTATCACACTGCTTCACGGCTTCACTAGGCGTCCTCAGACAACACAGTTCCTTAGCACATCTCTGATAGATAGGCAAGCCCCTGTCACTGCAAGCGTGCGCTACGGGTCGTTGGGCCGCCCAACAACGGCCCTTGCAAAAGTTGATCGCCTACAGCTGTATCGCGTTCCCACCCTGCGCATACTTAAATAAATTTTCATTTCAGAACTTTACAATAACTTTTTTGTTATAATAATATCCAAAGAAGTTGTCATCAGCGCCAGGAGAGAAACGGTGATCGAATCGGTAGTCATGGCATATTTGTTTTACAGTGAGGATAATTCGGCATATCCGGTCTTTGAAGGGATTTATCTGTTGTAGTCAGTAGAGTTTTTTATTTTGTGACGCATTCTGACACACAACCGTGGTAACGCAGTCATGCCTAGTCAATTAATACTTTTCAGACCTTGATCTGTTTTGAGAATCATTTTGTTGTCATTTATAATCTAAGTTTTAAAATAGTTGTACGCACATAATTTTTTTTTGGAACCAGAAAAACAAATTCTGTGCTATAACAAATGCCGCCGAAAAATCAGTGGCCATATATCGTACATCTATATTTATGTACCAAGAATATATTGAATGAATCAGCTGTTGTTGATGATGACAATGTGCACAATCGCAAATTGGTATTTTATAAAAATAATTAAACATACTTTTCAATAATTTTTTTTTTAGTGACCTTAATCTCTATTTACAATGTAATTCGGGCGTTGCATTCCATCGGTAAATGTCCTAACTGTTTATAATTGGTATTCTTACCTATTGAAAATTCATAATTCATTAATGTACAATTTCTTATTTAAAATAAAGGTTAGTAGATATTCGACAACAGCATTTATTTGAAATCTATCTCTGCTGTAAAAATCCCGTAAAAGTAACCTGAGGGTTGGTTTGGAACACACCAAATTTTAACCCGAGTAATAATTAAAATAACTCTTCAATTCTTTCACACTAGTTGCAGTAAAATAAACTCCAATAATATAGAACCCATAAAATCCTCGAGACATTTGGAGATCACTTCGTTCCACCGATCATATTCTAAACTAAATCGTTTCACCCGATAAGGACAAAATGAACGATTGAAATCTCCATCAATCTTCAATCGTTGTCAGACGCGCCGGACGTACACGGCTAGGGACGCCAGACGGTTGGAAACTAAGGGTACGTCCCGTAATTTATGCCGCGCTTAGGAAATACACGATTCTGTGTAATGTAGCTTTCCAATGTTGAAAATATATAATAGTTTCAACATTTACGAATTTATATACACAAATAAACAATACTCTCCTATTTTATTTTGTGTATAAAAAGTTTATTTTAATATGCAAGTATAGAATGATCTTGTTGATCATATTAATAAGAAATCGTATTTTTTTTGCTTTAATAGATCCAGATTACATCGCCGATTATATGCCAGTTCATCAAAAAACGCTGGCGTTCCAATTAGAAATATACAGTACTCGAAACATCTACCCAACCCACCTGAAGGTCAGGTTCACGTACACCACGAAGGAACTTTTAAAAGACGTACGGATTCCTACTGAGTTTCTAACTGGTTTTTTTGGCAGCAACCAATAGTGAAATTTGAAACCAATAGTTTTATAAATAAACAGTACATGTCAAATTTTTTTTTGACACAATCCTAGTGGTGGCACGTCATTCACCGTAAATCTCAGTTAGATCGCCGCGTTCAGACGGTTACTGCGGTGTTACTTGCAGCTTTTATTTAAATCTCGGTGTAAGTAAGCCGGGTTAACTTTAACTTAACTTTGCCCTACTTAGAGTGGCACAGTTATCTACGTTATAGTCGTACAAACCTCTTGCATTTACCACGCATACGCGTACACGGGCCTGCATGGTACATTACTTAAAAATTTAGGATTGATTCTGTTAGTCAAGAACCGCATCGCCAGAACTACTAGAGTACATTTCTATGTCATTCAATTAAATTAATTAGTTTTGCTCAGCTTGCCCGAACTGGTGGTAGAGCCATGCTTTATTTAACGTCGATAAGAAAGAACGAGTAATTGTCAATGTTGAGAAATACATATTAATTAAGCTTAAAATTAAAAATATAATTTGAACTTTGAGTAAAGTAACTTACTGCAGTACATTCTACATGTGTTGATTCCGAGATTGAGTTCGAGTGTTGTACGTTATATTATACGAGGGAATACGCTCGTGGAAGTCGTAGACAGTATACTGATCACTTGAAAGCGTGAAGCAGAACTCGAAAATTCATGCAAACATAAAGACTGACTACTCTTTAATACTTCAGAGAAGTTAACTTAATATAAACCTTTTAAAATACACTTTCCCCCATATATTATATTCGTGTTACTCATGCTGGTTAGGAGCGGGCGCCAAATCACTTTTTCCGACTTACTTGACACTTTTCGTTATTTTATTGGCTAATTTACACAATATATGTAACTATGATGTGTATCGTAAAGTTTCATTAAAATCCATTCTGTAGTTTTTGCGTGAAAGATAAACAACCATAAACCCCACAAACTTTCACATTTACAATATTAATATAAGCTTTTTTGAAAAAAATAATACAGCCCGTGTTACTTGCTCATGTGTAGCTTTCTATAGGAGAAAGATATTTTCAGTAAGTCATTTTTTAGCCATTACAAACAAACATTCAAACATACAAAACAAAATAAAATCTTGCCACCATATAATATTAGCAAAGACTGAATGATAATTTAATTATTTCTAAGTACCTTCTGTCGTAATTTTATTACCTGTTACAAGATCTGGAGGCGACGTATTCGCCTGCCCAGCACTTGAACCAGTGATTGCAAGGTACAACGGCCCAAGAACATTACGCCTTTTACACGATGTATTAAAAGAGCAGGGTACATTAACAGCAGTGTATATTTTAAATATTTTTTGAAACTTATCGCTTTGTTACAATTCCATGTATAAAAATAACATGAACTTCTAGGAAAAGTACTTAAAACAACTTTAAAGAGATGTGATGTTAATAACAAAAACAGAATCAGCACAAGTGATCCTAGAAGTAAGCCAGTTGTCAATAAAAATATCAAATTACGTACTATGTCGGGTGCTTGTTCTCGTACGCATTCCTACTGAGTTTCTTGCTGGTTCTTTGGCAGTAGATGATCCTTCCGAACCAGTGGTAGTTTCAATATTCGACGTCCTAAGCCGAGGTCCGTGCCCTCTTGGGTGCTTTTAGGCGTGTTGTATGTAGGATTAGTTTAAATTCCAGCTAGGCGCCGTCAGCGCTAGGCTACAAAGTCCGGTGAAATTGAAAAGGCCTATAGGCCATAAATAAACTGTCCATTTTGAAAAAAAAAAAGGTTCTTGTTCTCAGTACTCAGTGAAATATCCACATATGATAGCCTCGAACAGATTGGGGCCATGTTTTGATCGTCTAAAACAATAAAAGGCCTCCCTAGATCACTTTATGGTCAAACGATCGGCACGTTTCAAACATTAGTATTCCAAAAACTCACAGATCCCTCTATTTCTCCATATATTTTGGCATCACACGGTCGTTACATTTAATTTAGTTTTACTAGTTACAAAATAAATTTAAGAACTACCGAACTAAGTGTCGTGTGTGATAACAACATATATTTTGTATTAACTTAACATAGGAAATTAAACATTACATTTGCAATATTTCAATTATTTGGCTTTTGAAAACATTCAAATAATTATTTAAAAGGTCCAGATAGGAAAATTCTTTATTTCGTAAATTAAGGCATCAGGTTAAGAATATGTAGTTGTTTTATTTGAAGAGGAATAAATACATATATGAAGTTATCGTGAGAAACGGAAAGATAAACGAGCTTTTGTGATAAAGTTAATTTTTGACAAGAGTGTAGACGAGTATAAATTGTGGTTTAACAGTTTGTAAAGAAAAAACCAGGTCGTATTGTCTTCTGCGATTTTGAAGGCGCAATAGCTTGTAGTTTTTAATAGATTCGTTGTAAGATCGTTCAAAATGCTGACTACGATAATCCAATAACTCGAAAAAAGGCAACTGAAATCCAAAATAGAACGCACAAGGCTAAATAATAGGTCTTTACCTATGAAACTGCCGTTTTGCCGTTAAAGACCGTACGTTTCGATTCAAACATGAAGGCACGCTCTCCGCGCCTCGTCCCATAAAGGCTGGAGTCCCGCAAGGCTCAGTCCTCGCCCCTCTGCTGTACACTGTGTACACTAATGACATGCCCATCCCGCCGAAAGGCGTCGAACTCGCCCTCTTTGCAGACGATACCGCCCTTTACACTAAAGGTAAAAGGATCCCGTATAACATCACCAGACTCCAAAAGGCCGTAAACGCCCTCGGTGTTTGGTTTCAAAAATGGCGTATCGATGTCAACCCAGAAAAGAGTTCTGCCATTCTATTCGACCACAAACGTCGTAATCGCCGCAACGATCCCCACATTCGAATGTTAGGTATTCCCATCCCCTGGAAGCGCAGTATCAAATACTTAGGCGTCACCTTAGATCAGACGCTTTCTTTTAAGCCACACGTCGATAGAGTAACGAAACTCGCGCGTTTCTACTTAAGCCGCTTAAATAGTATGATAGGTAGAAAAAGTAAAATGTCTTTTAGAAATAAACGTACGCTTTATAAGGTCTGCGTTAGACCCGTCATGTCATATGCTTCGCCAGTCTTCGCCCACGCCAATCCCTCCGTCCTGTATAAGCTGCAGGTAGTTCAAAATCTCTTCTGCCGCAGGGCCACAGACGCACCTTGGTATGTGCGCAACGCGGACCTGCACAGAGATCTTGAACTACCTACAGTGCAACAGCACTTCAAAACACTCTCAGAATCGTTCTTCAAACGCGCCGAATCCCATCCCAATCATCTTGTTCGAGATTCAGTCTCATATACTGCTCCTGTGTTAGATTCGAAATTCAAAGTCGCTAGGCCGAGAAACGCGCACACGGGCGAACCTTCGCAGTTAACTTTAGCTCTCGAGGCCCTTCAGGCCGCAAATCCTAATTCTAACGTAAATTCTAATTCTAACGTAAATCCGAATTAATGCAATTTTTATTTTTCATTTTTAATGTTTTTATTTTTTTACTTTTCATTTTTGAGCACCTTCAGTGCTATGTGAATCTCAGCGGGTGACCCCTTAAGGGCCCCGCTGGCGCGGCCTCTTTCTCCAATTGGCCGTCGTTCAGATGAAGGCTGAGTGGCAAAAATGCACGAGCCGACAGGGGGTTTTTTTAGTGGGTATGGTTCTGGTAGGCGTCGGGACGAGTCCCACATAACTCCGATCGCGCGCGCGGAGTATGCGTCAGAGCATTTTTTATGTCCTCCTGCCCTTCCCGTGGAGGGGAACCAAAAAAAAAAAAAAAAAAAAAGGATTAGTTTAAATTCCAGCTAGGCGCCGTCAGCGCTAGGCTACAAAGTCCGGTGAAATTGAAAAGGCCTATAGGCCATAAATAAACTGTCCATTTTGAAAAAAAAAGGTTCTTGTTCTCAGTACTCAGTGAAATATCCACATATGATAGCCTCGAACAGATTGGGGCCATGTTTTGATCGTCTAAAACAATAAAAGGCCTCCCTAGATCACTTTATGGTCAAACGATCGGCACGTTTCAAACATTAGTATTCCAAAAACTCACAGATCCCTCTATTTCTCCATATATTTTGGCATCACACGGTCGTTACATTTAATTTAGTTTTACTAGTTACAAAATAAATTTAAGAACTACCGAACTAAGTGTCGTGTGTGATAACAACATATATTTTGTATTAACTTAACATAGGAAATTAAACATTACATTTGCAATATTTCAATTATTTGGCTTTTGAAAACATTCAAATAATTATTTAAAAGGTCCAGATAGGAAAATTCTTTATTTCGTAAATTAAGGCATCAGGTTAAGAATATATAGTTGTTTTATTTGAAGAGGAATAAATACATATATGAAGTTATCGTGAGAAACGGAAAGATAAAGCTTTTGTGATAAAGTTAATTTTTGACAAGAGTGTAGACGAGTATAAATTGTGGTTTAACAGTTTGTAAAGAAAAAACCAGGTCGTATTGTCTTCTGCGATTTTGAAGGCGCAATAGCTTGTAGTTTTTAATAGATTCGTTGTAAGATCGTTCAAAATGCTGACTACGATAATCCAATAACTCGAAAAAAGGCAACTGAAATCCAAAATAGAACGCACAAGGCTAAATAATAGGTCTTTACCTATGAAACTGCCGTTTTGCCGTACTGGCCATTTCAAATGAAAATATTTTTTTTTTGACTGATAATTCTAATTTCAAATTAATTTTATTTGACAAACATAGAATTCTTTTTCTAAAATCGTCATTGGTTTAATAGTTAGTGTTTTGTTTTCAACGCATTCGAACATTTTTCGTCATCATGGATAAGTTAAAAATTCGAGTAATTATGGAGTATGAGTACCGTCGTGGCAGCAAAGCGGCACAAGCGGCACGCAACATCAACGACGTTTACGGAGCGAACACTACAAACGAACGCACCACCCGTTATTGGTTTACCCGCTTCCGTTCTGGAAATTTAGACCTGAAAAATGAACCCCGTGGTCGTCCGAAAACTTTGGTCGACAATGACGAATTAAAGGCAATTGTGGAAGCTGATAAAACTCAATCCACGGATGAATTAGCAGCAGCTTTCGACGTTAGCATCAAAACAATATTGGTCCATTTGCGTCAAATTGGCAAGGTAAAAAAGCTTGACAAATGGGTACCCCACGAACTCAATGAACGCCAGCGTGAAGTACGCGTGGAGACGTGCCTTGCACTGCTCAGCAGGCATACAAATGAAGGAATTCTGAACCGCATTGTTACTTGTGACGAGAAATGGATCCTGTTTGACAATCGTAAGCGCTCAGCAAGTTGGTTGGACCCTGGTTCAGCACCCAAACAATGCCATAAACGAAAACTTACCCCTAGAAAAGTGATGGTCTTTGTTTGGTGGTCTAACGCGGGTGTAATTCATCACAGCTTCTTGCCAAACGGGACAAGCATTACTGCAGATGTGTACTGTGAAGAACTGAACACAATGATGGAGAAGCTCGCACGTCTCCAACCAGCTTTGGTCAATCGTTCGGCTCCACTGCTCCTGCACGACAACGCGCGACCTTATACTGCACAGCAGACGGTCTCCAAGCTACAAGAGTTGGGGTTGGAAGTTCTCCGTCATCCGCCGTACTCACCAGACCTTGCGCCTGCAGACTTCTCCTTTTTCCAGAATTTGGATAACTTCTTGGCGGGAAAAAAATTCAATACCCGAGAAGCAGTACAAAATGCCTTTGAAGAATTTGTTGCCTCCCGTCCAGCTGATTTCTTCAAGAAAGGCATCAATAAGCTACCAATGCGTTGGCAAAGATGCATTGATTGCATGGGTGATTATTTTGATTAATAGAAATAAAAAATATATAAAAAAATTACGCTTCATTTATTTCGTGAAAAACGGCAATTTCATAGGTAAAGACCTAATATAAAATTTGTTTTCTGAACGGTTTAGTTGTCCTACGAGTATAAATGATACCTAACAGAGGATTACGCTCTTTTAACAACATTGACTATATGTGTATTAAAAGTAACCTTGTTATCCATTATTGTACCGAGTATATTCGCTTAAAACATTGCCCGTGATTTTATAGTTATGTAATATTGGTTATGTAATTATATATATTAGGAGAGGTTTTCTAGTGTATGTGATGGATCCATGGAATATGTTATCATTGGCGTATCATGTATCGCATTGACTGGATAACAGTTCGTTATTTGTTTGTAATTTCATGCTATTTAGGCTGGTATCATATTGCCAAGCCGCTTTTGTGACATTAACATCTCCCAGCACAAGAAAAGTGTCTTCAAAGTAAGTATTAATTGCATCAGTCACTCGGTCGTAAAAAGATGTTAGAAGTGATTCGTGGCGTGCACCATGACGTATATATGTACACATTATATGGAGATACGCATGGGTTATGTTGGGTCCAGTGGACGCTGAAGATGAAGGCACGCCGCGCCTCCGCACCCTGCTCGCGCCGTACCGCCAGCACCACGCTGCCGCCCAGAGAACACCCAGTTAAGTTTTATTTACGCAATTTCGTTGATAATGACAGAAAAGAAGTCTTTCGTCAAGTATATTTTTTTTGCCTATGATGAATTAATTTTTTTTTATTAGTTCATGTAAAGGTTGAATTTAAAAAAGACAGTGGTTTCTCTGTACCTAGTTGGTATTTAAGTTTGAGAGGTTTAAGTAAACTTTATGATTAAAAAGATAATTAATTTAATTAAAAGCAAAAATACCGGAGACTCATAAGTATAAAACTAATGAAATTGAAATACAGGCAAAAAAAAATTTTGTATTGTTAAAGAAAGTACTTAAATGTACAAGCTGACTGGACAGATACAAATTCTATGCCAATATTAAGAGTTGCTTAAAAATTGTGTTTGAAAATGTTGATCCTAGTTGACAAAATGACTAGTTATATCTAGAAGTAGTCTACTGTGGATAAGAGAAGTCATCTGGGTTATACCAGAAGGTTTGTTGAACTTTGTTTTGTTGGTCAACTGGTTAATAGGACAGTGTCGTCTGAGCCAAACCCTCTAGTGGGTTGGTTGAAGGGATGCTCTCGTCCAGTCCAAGTTTTAATTTGAGTTAATTTTTGTGTGCGCTGAGTTACGTCATATTTTCAACAATGGATGAGTGGATGTTTTGGTTATTAAGACACATTAGTTTCAGACAACATTATTATATCCTTACACTAGTAATATATATTGTATTTGTGGAAATATTCAGATATTAGACAGCATAGAGCAGGTACCTGGATAAAATACAAAGTATTTAAATTCTACATTAAAACCATATGGAGGAAATTTTTTTTATTATCTACGTACTCCAACATTTTGAACCGATTCTAATTCTTTAACCGTAAGAAAGTAACAGCCAGGAGTAATCAATGGACAATTTAATTTTTAAAGTCCAATTTCATCTGAGTTTTATGTGAAACCGCGTGGAATTGTCAGTTCATTTTATTTCTTTTTCGTATCAATCGCGATTGTGACAAGTTAGCTTTCCAGAATTTTCCAGCGTTGATTTGCTGGCCAACAACTTGGCTATAACACGCAAGCATAGAGCGAAAGCACGGAGTTGAGTATTGTATTGTATTAAAGGAGTATTGATGCCGTATTGGAAATGTCGCAGGCAGTTTCAATGTTTGGACAAACGCTTTGTATGACATACGCGGACGATTTAGAAATTTACAGCTATGGTTCATATCAGAGGTGGATTTAAATGGTCTTTAATTGTGCACATACATATATTTATCTTTTCCGTGATTAAAATTGTTTAAAATTCTATTTTTAACAATATGTTGTTCTATATTTTATAATATTTTATTAATATAAAATGTTCAGTCATAATCAGTATTAGTAGGATAAAACACAAATCGGTAACCACTCTTGTATTATTAATAGAGATTCCTATTGTAAATCATAAGCTATAAAATCAAATATTTTATTAGATGATTAAGTATAGTCATAGGATTACATTATTCAAATCTACTGGTGCCATTTTTATATCTACAATGAGAGTTCTATATAAAAGATGTGGTGAAAATTCATATCCTCTACAGCAATAATAGGAACATAATTAACATTTCACTATGTAGCGGTAAATTGGTATTACCAAACCAGTAACTTGTATATCTCCCGATATGACGCATCTAGCTGCAACACGTGGTGGATGCAATAAGGGCTCTGAGTGCGCTTTCTTGTTCCCGCGGCGGCCATTTTGTGCACGCGAACTCGCCGACTCCTACGCGACATGTACTCTTTCTGAGAAATAGGTAATGGGAAATATAACAATTTTAAGGTTTTTTTATTACTATGGATTGTTTGTGTACATTGTGTAATTGGATTTTATTGATAACAAAAAATTAATTTATCTATTTAATTATAAATCTCGTTAACTATTAAATAAGTCAACTTATTTCAGTATAATCACTTCTTTTGTTACTTCCCCTCAAGTTTTTGGAATATAATATACGATCAATAATTACGTAAACAATACAGTTGACTTATACGTGCCGAATTAAAATAAATATTGAATTCTCAATATATGAATTGAAATCTACACAAAACATGATACAGGATTACACAAGGAACATAAAAAGTTCAACCATTTGGCCAATTGGCCACTTTAGCGTTCATGAAGGGACGTGTAATAAATCTTGTCAAATTGAGTTAAAAATAAAGACGATTACAAATATTTGCGAGGGCTACTTATTACTTTGTGAGGGTGTCAGGAACAACTTTAAGTTATAGGTACTAAAAAGACAAGTAGAAAATAGTATTAGTACAGCTATGTGCTGAGTGAGAGAACTGTCAGATGTCCACACAGCAGCAGGCAATTGTTTAAAAACAAACATTAAACCATACTACACTAAACATTAGAATACTAAACTTTTATTTAGTTTCATTCAAACTGTGAAATTGTGACAAACACATTCCTTTTCTTCTCTTTAATGTTTTTTTCATTGTAATGTAACGTCAATTAGACAAAATGTTTTTCAGCTCAAAATCCATTAATTATCCAAGCTGCCAAATAAAACCGTTCACAGCCATATGTGCTATATATCAGCTCCCTATTCAACTGTGGAACACAACAGTTTTCTGCAGACATAACTGGAAACTTTGTTGCATCCAGAACGATACTGTGGTGCGAGAGACCTTAGAGCTTTTACAGTACCATAACATCAAACTATTTGCTATATCAAGGTCCTGTTTTTTCTCGAAATGGACTGTTTATTAATGGCCTTGTGGGCCTTTTAAATTTCACCATACTTTGTAGCTCGGCGCTGAAGGCCCCTAAGGGCACCCGAGAGGGCACGGACCTCGGCTTAGGACGTCGTATATTAAGGCTAAACTAGAGGCCATAGAACCAGCAAGAAACTCAGTAGGAACTACGTACACCGCGTAGCTTGGCCTGGTTCGGCGATTCGAATGCCGTGTTGCCCTTTTTCTAACTGGAACATCGGCGTTCCTTGTTGTAAAAGCGTCTTCGGGATCTGTTCAGACGTTACGCGGACGCCTATAACGAACCGCCGCGTCTGGGTTGGCTGTGAAGTCATCTGACTTATTGACCAGCGGGTTGGGATGGTGGGGAGCATTGCGAAGTGGCGTCTAGAATCCAACTTCATGAATGTGGCAATGGTGGGCAGCTTGAGATCCTTGCGCAGATCTAAGTTGCGGACATAGGGCGCATTTGCGAAAGAACTCATTTTGAATAACCTGCAAGTGATTGAGGTTCGACTTCCTGACGTGAGCGAATTTCTAAACGACATTTTACTACTAGACACGTATGCGATGTACCTACGTAACTTAACGACGCCAAAATGGAATGGGTTTATGCAGGATTTTTTCTAAATTTGAACATTCAAATACCACAGGACATATTTACAACAGTAACTGATAGTTTCAGGAATAACATTTTTACCGACTGTATTCTTCCTTTTATTGGTTAACTTTGCTTTAAATATTTTTATTTAACAATAAAATCTTTGGAATCAACACAAAGTTGCATAAGTCTATCCGTGCGCAGTTCATAACGCCCAAAGGAATGACGATTTCGCGTAGTTGAACATAAAAAGAAGCTTTTAACGTTACTGCTACAATTACTGCCACTACTATCAGGGAACATGGATTTCAGTTACAATGTCGAGATGATAGAGATAGTATCTAACTGAAGTTTTTACTTTTCTAATGACGGCTGGCTGGTTTAGTTTGTAGTTGTCCCGCCCCATACACCGGAGGTCCGAGTCATTCATTCATTCATTTGTGTGAGTGACAAAAATATTTGTTCTCGAGTCATGGTTGTTTATATTTATATACATTTATTCTGGTTTCTTTTTTTTTATTCCCCTCCACGGAGAGGGCAGGAGGATAAAAAATACTCTGACGCATACTCCGCGCGCGCGATCAGAGTTATGTGGGACTCGCTCCGAGCCTACCAGTGCCACTACCCACTAAAAAACCCCCTGAATGACTCGTGCAATTTTTTGCCACACGGCCTTCATCTGAGTGACGACCAATTGGAGAAAGAGGCCGTGCTAGCGGGGCCCAGAAGGGGTCACCCGCTGGGATTACATAGCACTGAAGGTGCTCAAAGCACTGAAGGTGAATACATAGCATTGAAGGTGTTAAAAATGAAAATAAAAATTGAAGTTGCGGCCTGAAGGGCTGCGAGATCTAGTGTTAGTTGCGTGGATTTGCCAGAGTGCGCGTTTCTCGGTCTAGCGACTTTGAACTTCGAATCTATGACAGGTAGTGTACGAGACTGAATTTCAAACTATCCCTTAGTTCGAAATTCAGGGGTGGGTTTCGGAGCGTTTGAACAACGATTCTGAGAGTGTTTTGAGATGCTGTTGCACTATAGGTAGTTCAAGATCTCTGTGCAGGTCCGCGTTACGCACGTACCAAGGTGCGTTTGTGGCCCTGCGGCAAAAGAGGTTTTGAACTACCTGCAGTTTTTGCAGGAGGGAGGGTTTGGCGTGGGCAAAGATTGGCGAGGCATATGTCATGACGGGTCTAACGCAGACCTTATAAAGCGTACGTTTGTTTCTGAAAGACATTTTACTTTTTCTACCTAACATACTATATAGCCGGCTTAAGTAAAAACGGGCGATTTTCGTTACTCTATGGACGTGTGGCTTGAAAGAAAGCGTCTGGTCTAAGGTGACGCCTAAGTATTTAGTACTGCGCTTCCAGGGGATAGGAATACCTAACATTCGAATGTGGGGATCGTTGTAGCGATTACGGAGTTTGTGGTCGAATTGAATCGCAGAACTCTTGTCTGGGTTCACATCGATGCGCCATTTTTGAAACCATACACCGAGGTCGTTTACGGCCTTTTGGAGTCTGGTGATGTTCTTCGGGACCTCGCGGCCTTTGGTGTAAAGGGCGGTGTCGTCAGCAAAGAGGGCAAGTTTGACGCCTTTCGGCGGGATGGGAATATCGTTAGTGTACACGGTGTACAATAGTGGGCCGAGGACTGAGACTTGTGGGACTCCAGTCTTTATGGGATGAGGCGTGGAAAAGGTGCCTTCATGTTTGAAATGGAACGTGCGATCTTTGAGAAACGACGTGATTATCCTGACTAGGCGATCCGGTAAGCCTATTTTATAAAGTTTATAAACGAGGCCGCTGTGCCAGACTTTATCAAAAGCTTTGGCTTCGTCAAAGAAAACTGTGACCGTTTTCTTACGCTGCGGATAGAAGCCGTTGAGTATGTACTCGACGATTCCATGGACTTGCTGAGGGCAGGAGTGCTTAGGGGAACGAACTGATGGGGGATAATGAGAGGATCACCATCCGTTGTAAACAGATGGTTCCGCATTCGAGAGAGTATGACTCTTTCGAGAAGTTTAGACATGGCCTTGAGGAGGCTGATGGGTCTGTGATAGCTGGTATATTCAGAGGTTTACTCGGCTTGAAAATACCTATGACAGTCGCTTCTTTCCAAGCTTTTGGAAAGTAGCTATGGTCAAAGCAGACATTGAAGATGATAGCTAACAAGGTAAGCACTTCTTCGTCCTCTACCGCTTGGATGTGGGAGGGATCCGCAAGTTGCGTGCTGGGCGAGCATTGTGCGGCAATGCTGTCAGCGAAGCATTCGGCTTTCTCTTTGACATCGAAGGCAGTAGTGCCGTCGGGACGAGTGAGAGGAGGAACGTAAGAGGCGGTGTCTACGCGTAAGGCTCAGGCCATGCTATCTATAGCGATCTCGGAGTGGCGTTTGAGTATTGATACGAGGGAAGTCGTGAGACAACAATCGTGACTCGGCAGCCGGGAGCGACCGTCAACACGTCCGAACGGGGCCGGACGCAGATCGGGTCTATTATTCTTGTTTTTCCCCCAGTTGGCTGTGTCATCAAGGACACAAGCTCTGCTAACTTTGGCACCGTACAATTTTTTTTTTATTGAAAAAGTATTAGACGTTTGTCTTCTATGTCACCTGATGGAAAGTGACGATTAAGACGAAGGTGTTACCTGTCTATCCACGAGATATTATATTGGTGTGTTTGTCAGGGGATTAATGTAAAAAAAAACTTTTATAGCACGTCTCGTCTAATTAATTCTAGTGATACATTGTGGCCGCGGTATTTTAAATCTTTTTTCTGTGTAACAGAATTAAGAAAAAGGAACTCGCGTCCTGTGTACGTTTTTCATTCTGTCGGACCGACTTCCGTCCGTACCGGCCAGCGGAGCACCGTTTATTAGGATCACGCTGCCCACGTGCCATCTGGTTCCTCGTGACCTAGCTACCTCAAACGGTTCTCTAACGATGCGTAATTACTCAGACTTATGCAATACCTACTTTAGATATCATGCCAGAATGTGACTAGGTCACTTGGCACATATACAACCTGCTAAATGGTAATCCCGCCATTCTTCGGTCGTTGGCCTCTTTCGTTGGCCAACAGGTGAGGTTGGCATTCGGAGAGTTTTGGTCTCCTCCTACCTCATATGTTACGTAATTTTGGGTTTTGATGTCGGTTTCTATTTTCTGTTTAAAATACTTTATATTATATATGACAATGTCAGAAAGAGCTTTTTAGTCAGGCAGTTCAGGTGCAGACCCCTTTGTATGGATGGGGATTTTCATTTTTTTTGTATGTGGCGAAGGATATATTCATTATCATTCGCACGCATTGTGTGTTGGCTGTGCGTCACCAAATAAACCTAAACATTAGTACAATCACAAATATGATAAAAATAAAAATTGCCACAACTAATAGAGCCTAACAGAGAGTATCCTCCTCCACCCGTTAGAAACTTTAAGTAGCCCCTTGCTAACGTAACAAGAGTACACAAATCTGGCAGAGTGCCGGCTGCGTCACGCCAGCCGATGAACGCTGGCCTGATGAAGTGGTGGACAAACAATCAACGTGTGTTCTGCTGGCAATCTTTGGGATTTATTGCGATGTACGTACCTTATCGGAAGATTTTTAATCAAAGTCCGACTTTATAATCTGCGATAATTTGTTGCCAATTATTAACAAAGTTTCGTTTTGCTAAAATAACGTTTTCATCTACAAATTCTATATCATTCATGATGGTAGTCTTCCTTCATACTCATGAACATCATCCATCGCCGGTACATTAACATGCTTATTATAGCGGTTAAAATAAGAAAGACCAAACTATTCTCCTACACGATATCTCTATAAAATTGTACGTACTACCACAGAAACAAGTGTCTGGAAATGTGTTATTTCGGAAATATCTATGTTTTATCCATCCATGTTTTTTTATAAATATTTCCATTCATGTTAGCAGTAGAAATAGTTCTGTCGATTGGCATCTTCTTAAGTTGACAAATTTATTGTCAATATGGTATATTATTTTCAGATTCTAAGACGACCAATAGTTTCAAGAATAACAAACCCTATACAAAGTATTACTATATAATTACTTTACAATACTTCACGGTAACAATTCGGCTGAAATCTAATCGATTTTCGTTTGGTTATTTGGCTGACATAGGTCATATGTTTTCAAAGCATGCTTTATAGATTGCAGCCTGAGTGTGTGAAGAACAATTAAAACAATGCATAAACAAAAGCCCGAGCTTTGTTATTAAAAATGAAGTTAAAGATATCAAAAAATAAACCATGATAACTTGAGTTCTTGACCAATCATTTCTTGTACTCGTTAGAAGCCACATTATTCCGGAGCAAATTGGCCTGTATGCCATCCGAAATAACCCATGGGAACATGAGCTGGATGAAACCACATGGTTCTGCTGGTCGAATTCAATTCCGCAGTAGTTCTCGTCGTATCAAGCATGCATATAATGATAATATTTTCGAATGTATCCATTAGTAACCCCAGTTTACTGGGGTAATTATAAACTCCACCACACCATATTAACATCTATATCATAATTATATATTTAATTGTATAAATTACGTTTGAAAAGTGACGATATTAATCTGAAAATAAACCCCCATTCGTTTGGAACTTCATTTGATTTTGCACATCTGTTTCGGACGACCATTATCCATTATTGTGCTAGAAAGCCGCGTCGGTTCTGAACTAATGGCTCCTAAATAAACGACGATTGTTTGTTGGTGAACACGTAGACTCGAGTACGTACGAATCCACGTATACGAGTAGTACTTGTCAATAATGTCTTTTGTGGTGGAAAAGCTGCTGTCGGTGACTGGATTTTGTGTTTCGCAAACGTGTTTTAAAAGCGACGTCGTAGCCCGAGACCAAGTCTGCGATCTGGTAAGTGGGAATCTGTGTGCATTGACATCATTAACTTGCTTTATGTTTCGTAGGCATCTAAAAATAACCATTCTTTCTGTTAACTATTATTTGTCTATATATATATGTAACTGTCTATTATTTGTCTTAAACACAACAATGTAAGCATTATTTATATTGGAAGGGCATAAGTAAATATGTTAGCTAACGTGATAGCAAAATTAAACTATCTCAATCCAAGTAGAATATTAATAAGCAAGTCTCCAAATAGGTCTCCAAATTTCCGTTCTACGGTCCTGGAAATTTGAAATAAAGAACTGTTTTTGTTAAGCTAAAACTGTTATTTCGAATTAATTTTATTTTAGAATCATGGAATCATTTTCAAACATCAAACAATTATTTATTGTCCGTGTGGAGTCCGCCAAGGACACAATTTAAATCAACTTGGCATGGAGATTTTTTTTTTTGTTCCCCTCCACGGAGAGGGCAGGAGGATAAAAAATGCTATGACGCATACTCCGCGCGCGCGATCGAAGTTATGTGGGACTCGCTCCGAGCCTACCAGAACCACTACCCACTAAAAAACCCCCTATCGGCTCGTGCAATTTTTTGCCACACAGCCTTCATCTGAGCGACGGCCAATTGGAGAAACAGGCCGCGCTAGCGGGGCCCAGAAGGGGTCACCCGCTGGGATTTAAATAGCACTGAAGGTGCTCAAAGCACTGAAGGTGAATTTATAGCACTGAAGATGCTCAAAATTTCAAAGAGAAGTTAAGTTAAAATACATTAAAAGAAGTTAAGTTAATTCGGATTTACGTTAGAATTAGAATATACGTTACAATTAGACTTTGCGGCCAGAGGGGCTTCGAGATCGGCTGACAGTCTGGTGGAAGAGTACGCTTGCGCATTCCCAGGCCTAGCGAGTTTGAACCTCGAATCTAAGACAGGAGTAGCATAAAAGACTGAATCTCGAACTAGAGGATTGAGATGGGATTCGGAGCGTTTGAAGAACGCTTCAGAGAGTGTTTTTAGGTGAGGTTGTACTGTAGGCAGTTCAAGATCTCTGTGCAAGTCCGCGTTACGCACGTACCACGGTGCGTTTGTGGCCCTGCGGAAAAAGAGGTTTTGAACTACCTACAGTTTGTGCAGGAGGGAGGGTTTGGCGTGGGCAAAGATTGACGAGGCGTATGTCATGACGGGTCTAACGCAGACCTTGTAAAGTGTACGTTTGTTTCTGAAAGACATTTTTCTTTTTCTACCTAACATGCTATATAGCCGGCTTAAGTAAAAACGGGCGAGTTTCGTTACTCTATGGACGTGTGGCTTGAAAGAAAGCGTCTGGTCTAAGGTGACGCCTAAGTATTTAGAACTGCGCATCCAGGGGATGGGAATACCTAACATTCGAATGTGGGGATCGTTGTAGCGATGACGGAGTTTGTGGTCGAATTGAATCGCAGAACTCTTGTCTGGGTTCACATCGATACGCCATTTTTGAAACCATACACCAAGGGCGTTTACGGCCTTTTGGAGTCTGGTTACAAGGTGCAGACCACTGTGGCCTTTGGTATAGAGTGCGGTGTCGTCGGCAAAGATGGCGAGTTCCACGCCTTTCGGCGGGATGGAAATGTCGTTGGTGTACACGGTGTACAGCAGAGGGGCGAGGACTGAGCCTTGAGGGACTCCAGCCTTTATGGGACGAGGCGCGGAAAGCGTGCCTTCATGTTTAAATCGAAACGTACGGAACTTTGAGAAACGACGCTATTAACCTGACTAGGCGATCCGGTAAGCCTATCTTGTAGAGTTTATAAACGAGACCGCTGTGCCAGACTTTATCGAAACCCTTGGCTACGTCAAAGAAAACCGCGACTGTTTTATAACGACATGGATAGAAACCGTCAAGTATGCACTCGACGATTCGATGGACTTGCTGAAGGCAGGAGTGCTTAGCGCGAAAGCCGAACTGATGGGGAATAATGAGAGGATCGCCATCCATTGGAAACAGATGGTTCCGCATTCGAGAGAGTATGACTCTCTCGAGAAGTTTAGACATTGCCTTGAGGAGGCTGATGAGTCTGTGATTAGCCGGGACGTTCAGAGGTTTGCCCGGCTTGGGAATGCCTATGACTGTCGCTTCTTTCCAAGCTTTTGGAAAGTAGCTATGCTCGAAGCAGGCATTGAAAATGATAGCTAACAAGGTAAGCACCTGTTGAGGCAGGTGCTTAAGTGCGTGGTTGGAAATTCCATCCGCACCCGGAGCCTTTTTGGACTTTTGATTTCTAATGAGAAGCTAGATTTCGTCATTAGAGACTGTGACAGGGTCGGCGGTGATAGAGAGAGAGTCTCTGCGAAGGATTTCGTTCTCCACCGCCTGGATGTGTGAGGAATCAGCAGGTTGCGTGCTGGGCGAGCATTGTGTGGCAATGCTGTCAGCGAAGAATTCGGCTTTCTCTTCGACTTCGAAGGCAGTAGTGCCATCGGGACGAGTGATAGGAGGAACGTGAGTGGCGGTGGTTACGCGTAAGGCTCGGGCAATGCTATAGTACGCTTGGGGGGCTGGAGAGATATTCGCCATGAGATCATTCATCTGAGCGTCTCGGAGTTCTGCGAGGCAAGACCTAACTTTACCTTGTAGCTGATTCGCAGCTAATCTATAGGCGGGCGTGGGATATTTCTTGGCTCTCCGGAGAGCCGCGTTCTTGGCTTTAATAAGATTGCTAACGGGTAAGGGAAGCGAGGGTTTGCCTTGCTTAGCAACCTTTTCGTTAACACTGATGGCTGAGTTGATAGCATCAGTGAGAGAATTGACTAATGAATCTATTTTATCCGGACTATCTATTTGATCGGGCGAAATCGCGAGTGGAGAGTTCGGGGCCTCTAAGGCTGATACTAACGTATTTTTAAAGCCTTTCCAATTGGTAAAAGTCTTAGGAGATGTGACGTTATCATTAAGCGGTCCTAGCACGAGGGCGACGGGGCGGTGGTCAGAGCCTAGTTCATCGAGCGGTTCGATAGACCTGAGGTCGAGGTTGATTCGCTTGACTATTGCAAAATCGAGGATATCAGGAGAGTGGTTCGGGTTGTCGGAATAGTGAGTGGGAGTGATGGGAGAGATGACATCTAAATCAAGTGAGTTTGTGATGTCGAGGAGAGCAATACCACTGATGTTGGTTGATAGGCACGTCCAGTCAGTATGTTTGGAGTTAAAGTCTCCGCACATAATGACTGAATGGCCGAGGGCGAGAATAGCCTCAAAGTCGCTGCGGATTGGTCTGTTGCCACTAGGTATGTAGATTGAAGCTATGATGATGGTCAGATGACCAGTCATAGCCAATCTACACACAGGGGCTTCCATGTTGAGGAGAGGAGGGGCAGGGAGAGGACAGCAATGGAATCCTCTTGTGTAAGAAATAGCAGTGCCGCCGAAACCGTCGGAGT
Source organism: Marasmarcha lunaedactyla (assembly GCA_923062675.1). Taxonomy (NCBI): domain Eukaryota; kingdom Metazoa; phylum Arthropoda; class Insecta; order Lepidoptera; family Pterophoridae; genus Marasmarcha; species Marasmarcha lunaedactyla. Next base: position 1,188,195 of record OV281358.1, read on the forward strand.
TGGGCCTGTCATTACGAATAAACGCGTACTTGGGTATAGCGAATCCCCTGGAGCGGTTTGGAGTTAGCCACGTCTCTTGAAGAAGCAATAAGTGTGGCTCGTTGTTCTAAAGGAACAGTTTGAGCTCAGGAAGGTTAGTACTGAGATTACAAACGTTAAAAGAAACTAGGGATAAGCCCTTGGGTTTGATACGACCGGACGCGGGATTTGCGGGTCTCGACATTATATTTGCTTATTTACGAATTTATACAAAAAATAAAATTTATAACGAACTTAGAAGCGAGTGATGCTCGGCTAACGCAAATAAACGCTCTTGAGGAGAGCGGGCGGCTCGCAGTTTGCGTGCGAGTACGGAAATTTCCTTAATGTCGACGTTTTGAATGACGTCGACATTCATGTCCTCAGCCAACGACGACTGAGGTGAAGATGACGGAGCGAGATGCGCGCCTACGAGAGCTACGGGAGCTGGGATAGGACGGGAAGGTGCAGGTGGAGCGGCCGGACGCTGTCTCCAGGACAGAGCCGGAGTAGGCGTCGGCTGCACGGGCTTTGCTTCCGGGGGACCCCGGTTGCGCAGCGGCGGGAAGTTAGCGGTAGTGAGTGGCAGCCCTCTTAGCTGAAGAGCGCGGAGCGCGTGGGCAACCCCTGTAGTTAGCTGTGTGGCCAGACTGGCCGCACAGCACACAGGCAGGGGGGAAGTGGATTCGGGAGTGCGAGTGCACTCTTTTGTGATGTGTGGGTCGAGGCACTTAACGCACCTGGGGGGAGCTGAGCAGTTAGCCGCTGCGTGGCCATAGAGCTGGCAGCGGTTGTACTGCCCAGGGTGGGCGCGGGGGTTGGGACGCTCGACGGATATATTCGAAAGTCCGCAGATTGTGCGAGCCTCTCTGAAGATCTCCCTCGAGTTGGGAGTGTTGGTGAGGATAACTAAAGCTAGTGGAAAACGCCTACCGCGGTTAGAGTGCATCTTGTGCACTGCTTCAGCCGGGAAGCCCTGGGACTTAACGTCGTCGAGAATATCGTCATTACTGAGTTCAAACGGGACGCCCCGTAGTACTGCGTTGATCTTACGCTCCTCCGGGAGGGCGTAGGTGTGATACGCAATTTGTTTGATCGATAAAAGCCTAGTAAAAGACCGGAAGTCGTCGATGGTCGCGACCTGAATTTTAATTGATTCGCCAGCGTTGGCGGCTTTTAAGTAATTAATTTTGTGCTCTTTGCAAAAGTTAGAAACCGCGGTCCAGCGCGCTTTTTCGCGGAGGAAGACGGGCGGACGGCGCTGAGGCTTCGGTGGGACGGGAGCGCAGCGCGTCGCTTTCTTCGACGGGACCGACGGAGTCGCGGTCACTTCGAGTGACATGAGCGGCGCGGGGGCGGGTGTAGAAGACACCGGGGTTGGCTCGGGTGTTGAAGACACCGCGGCTTTCTTCGAACGCTTTTTAGAGCGTTTGGCAACTAATTGAAAAGAAGGCTCAGGAGAGCCGGTTAAGGTGGGGGCGTCCGATGACGCATCAGATGCGGAATCCGAGTCACTCCCGTGAGCGGTTCGCTTACGGCGCGAAGTTTGAGATGATGAGACCGTCGCGCAGTCCATATCGGATGTAACGGGAGACGTGAGAGAGCTATAGACCTGAAGGGTCTGGACGTTAGAGGCCTGAGGGGCTGGGGTTGGGGCCTGAGGGGCCGAGGATGCGATTGAGGCCTGCGTTAGGATGTCGTTCGGAATGGAGACGCCTGCCGCAGCAAGCGCCTGGGTGAACGCGTTCGCGAAGTTAATAACGCTTAGCGAATCCATTAGGGAGGGTTGGGACAATTATATGTATAAATAAGTATATCAAAAGATGCCTAGTTCCTAAAAACCTAGCGAACCCTAGCGGCTAACCTCCCTATCAGCGGTAGCAGAATAACAGCTGGGGAGAATAACTTAAACTAACCGTAGTACGCCGAAGGCCGCTACCTAGAAACCTAAAAAAGGATACGCAGGTAAAGAGCTTTACCGACAGAAAGCACAAATACACACGAAAACACACAGATATGATTAAAAATAAATATGAAAATAGGAGAAAAATTAATAAAATAGAGAAGAGAAATAAAATAAAAATAAAAGTCTGGTTCAGTAGAAATTCGTTGTCACCGTTAAGTATTCTTTGTACTGAAACCAGACTACTTACGCTGGACACAACACTGCACTCAGCACAAGCACAACACAACTTAGCACAGCACTTTGAAGACTAATGGGCTTAATCACAAAGAAAAATCACACTTCAATAGCACTCAGAGGGAGTAGAAAAACCTTGAAAACCGTAGCACGGAACCAACACGCTAAACTGTGACGTCAGTAGACTGAGCGCCACGGAATATCGGGAAGGGACCGATCAACGGAGAACGGGGTCTTGCACGACCGTACCGGGCGGCGATCGGAGCGAGAAAGAGTTCGCATGGACACATTGAAAGTTCGGTTTATAATGGAATACGACCATCGCGGCAGCAACGCGGCACAAACGGCACGCAACATAAACTACGTATGCGGAATGAACATTGCTCACGGACGCACAACCCGTAATCGGCTAACCCTTTGCCCGCTGCAGTTCTTGAAATGTCGATCTGATAAATACAATTTTAGTCAACAGTGCCGAATTAAAGGTGACTGTGGAAGGTACGTAATCTACGGCTGAATTTGACGCAGCTTTCGACATTAGAATCAAAATAATTAAAATCAAAATCAATTTATTGCTTTTAAATATGGTAACATTTGTAGGTCTTAGTGTATAAACTAATCAGAACACATATTTAACTGAACGACGGCATGCATTAGTTAATTAATTATATCTTAATACTATGCTTACATTTCAAACTGTCAAGCATGCAGTTAAAGTTAACCATGTTTAAATTGATTTTATACAAATAAATTAATTTGTACAGTTTTATTAATTCTTTTTATTATTCAACAAATTCCTTTAGTGAACAAACAAATTGTTTAATGGAACATTGGCATCGCTCTTTTCAGATGCTCTTGCAGGACAACACTCGAACCTGTACAGCGCAACAGACGATCTCCAAGCTATAAGAGCAGAGCAGCTGGGGTTGGAAGCTCCCGTTATCCACCATGCTCACCAGAATTTACACCTACGGACATCCACTTTTTCCAGAACTTTTTGGAGAGAAAAAAATTCAATGATTGAATACAAAAACTCTTTGAAGAGTTTTTTAATTTCTCTCGAGCTGTTTTCTTCAAGAAGGGCATCGATAAACTGCTCCGGATTAGAACCTCAGATCTCATCGAAGCGCAACTACGATTCGAAATCCCCTCAAATAATATTTTGCTGCATGTAGTTGACTCCCTTGTAAACAATACTGTACGGAGCAATGACCGCACATGCAATACCTACTTCATAATAGGTCTTTACCTATGGAACTGCCGTTTTGCCGTACTGGCCATTTCAAATGAAAATATTTTTTTTTTTGACTGATAATTCTAATTTCAAATTAATTTTATTTGACAAACATGGAATTCTTTTTCTAAAATCGTCATTTGTTTAATAGTTAGTGTTTTGTTTACACGCATTCAAACATTTTTCGTCGTCATGGATAAGTTAAAAATTCGAGTAATTATGGAGTATGAGTACCGTCGTGGCAGCAAAGCGGCACAAGCGGCACGCAACATCAACGACGTTTACGGAGCGAACACTACAAACGAACGCACCACCCGTTATTGGTTTACCCGCTTCCGTTCTGGAAATTTTGACCTGAAAAATGAACCCCGTGGTCGTCCGAAAACTTTGGTCGACAATGACGAATTAAAGGCAATTGTGGAAGCTGATGAAACTCAATCCACGGCTGAATTAGCAGCAGCTTTCGACGTTAGCATCAAAACAATATTGGTCCATTTGCGTCAAATTGGCAAGGTAAAAAAGCTTGACAAATGGGTACCCCACGAACTCAATGACCGCCAGCGCGAAGTACGTGTGGAGACGTGCCTTGCACTGCTCAGCAGGCATACAAATGAAGGAATTCTGAACCGCATTGTTACTTGTGACGAGAAATGAATCCTGTTTGACAATCGTAAGCGCTCAGCAAGTTGGTTGGACCCTGGTTCAGCACCCAAACAATGCCCTAAACGAAAACTTACCCCTAGAAAAGTGATGGTCACTGTTTGGTGGTCTACCGCGGGTGTAATTCATCCCAGCTTCTTGCCAAACGGGACAAGCATTACTGCAGATGTGTACTGTGAATAACTGAACACAATGATGGAGAAGCTCGCACGTCGCCAACCAGCTTTGGTCAATCGTTCGGCTCCACTGCTCCTGCACGACAACGCGCGACCTCATACTGCACAGCAGACGGTCTCCAAGCTACAAGAGTTGGGGTTGGAAGTTCTAAAGTAGGTAAAGACCTAATATAACCTACACAAATACAACAATCGACATCCAGATATCAAATATTTAATCCAAAATCCTCCTCATATGAAGAGGTAGTACAGACTTTAATTTTAACCCTTAACGGTCCAATATATGCGTAGGAAGCCACGATTCGTTCTGTGCGATTTAAAACCTTCGAAATAGCTTCCTATTTGTAAAAAAATGAGAATATTTCTTCCCCTTGGCTTACTAACCTAATCTTATCATCTGGTATAGTAGTTAAGTAACAATGAATCCAGCTGACCAGTAGGATAAGGATAGGTAGATACATCTTAGTTATGAAAGATCAGAGCTTTAAACATTATATGATGGCGTGGATTGTAAAGCAAATGAAGATGCTCTGTTTCGGTAAATTAGGCTTGTAATATGAGTTGTAATAAGTTCTAGGACGTATGTTAAAAATTATAGTGAGCAACCACCGACAGTGAGAAGACTATGTAAGCTTTTTTTTTTCGAAATGGAAATTTCGACTAGGGACACCCGAGAGGGCACGGACCTCGGCTTAGGACGTCGTGTATTTAAACTACCACTGGTTTGGGAGGGTCATCTACTGCCAAAGAACCAGCAAGAAACTCAGTAGGAATGCGATTTGAATGCCGTGTTGCCCTACTTCTAGCTGGAACGCATGCGTTCCTTGTTGTAATAGCGTCGTCGGGATCTGTTAACACGTTACGCGGTCGCCTATAATGAACCGCCGCGTATGGGTTGGCTGCTATGTAAGCATTAGAAGTAGCTTTGCACGATATTGGACCTCATGTACATGCGGAGATAAAACTGGGTGATTTTGTTTACTGTCCAAAGTTATGAGAAAGCCTTGAAACGATTTTTAAACCACAGAGCAATGAATACAAAAACTTGAATTCATCATTGAATGCAGTGGTCGGCGCCCGGATTCAGTGGTTAGTTAAAACGGTGGATTGTATTTTGTACTGAGTGATTTATTTGTTACGAATAGTTGGTTACTAATGAATGCCCAGTATCTCCGAGTTAAATATAATGTATGAGGTGTGTTTTGCACGGACGTGTAACACCCTAGCCTACATTTCACTTACCACACAAAAAAAAAGAAGCAAGAAACTATCACATTGTTTGTAAATCTTTACGCTTTTATTGTTAGCCACAAATTCTGATACTTTTGATATAAGAAAGGTCTATAATCTTTTATTTTATCATTATTAATGACTAAAGATTTTTCTTAACCACTGGAATTGTTAGATTTACATTTTATTTCAGTCTTTATTGTTATCTAAATGTTGAGCAATAACATAGATTTTACATTTGCCGTTAGTTAGTTAGTTAATTGAAAAATGGCAAGCAGCGGCGATCGGTGTGGCGGGCTACATTTGCCAGTGCCGCGTATTGGTGGAACACAGTACAAAAAATAAAATAAAAATTGCCAAAAAATAAAAACCGGATACACCGATTCATACAAATATGAAAATTTAAACTGTCCACAGTGGTGAGCTAGTTAGTTAGTTAATTGAAAAATGGCAATCAGCCGCGATCGGTGTGGCGGGCTACAACTGCCAGTGCCGCGTATTGGTGGAACACGGTACAACAAATAAAATAAATTTACCCAAAAAGAAATAAAATTAAAATAATAATTATAAATAAATAAATCTATAATAAATACATAAATATTTCTAACAATCACACAACATTATCCCAAATTAAGTATCATTATGTGATGGACGAAGACAGTATTATACGCTTGTGTAACTCTGCGTTTTCAAGTGAAGAAATCACAGAGGCGAAGAAATTGCTTTTTGAATCTGTTCAAACAGCAAACCGCAATATAAATAGAAAAAAGCAAGGGAAAAACAAGCGAGAAATCGAGGAGATTTTATGTGCTATTAAAGAGACAGATCCTGAACTGATGCCTACATTTGTGGCTAGAGACTTACAGCGTCTCCCGCCGGTTACTTTTGATCACATAGATGTGTCTAGATTATTAAAGGATATTATTAAACTACAGAGCTATGTTACAGTTATTAAGGAAACCTATGTTACTAAGGATATGTTAAAGAACCACTCTCCTGTGATTAACTGCAATGTAATTACAAAGCGAAGAGGACCGTGTCGATTAAACAGTCCCGATTGTGAAAGCGGTCCATTTGGTTTACCGCATATTTCGTCGTTTGAACTTGAAAATTCAAACTGCGTACAAAAAGCCAACGAAACATTGACTCGTGCGCATATACCTGTCTCTCTCTGTACCATGACAGAATGCCATAGCACCATCCCGCTCTCACAAACCGCAATGAGAACTAACGGTAAAAGTAGTTTGATATATATACATATATATACTTAGATGATAAAGACATAGAAAGAGAAAGGAGGGCGATGGCTGTCCGCTGCAATATGCTGGCCCGCAGGTTTTATCGTTGCACGGCGGAAGTAAAAATTACTTTGTTCAAGGCCTTCTGTAAAACTTTATACACGTGTGCCTTGTGGGTTAGATACACGCGGCGGGCATACGACGCTCTCTGTGTTCAATACAATAACGCTTTCAGGCTGTTGTTGGGGCTCCCACGATACTGTAGTGCATCAGGTATGTTTGCAGACGCCCATGCCGATGATTTTTACGCCAAACGAATCGCGCCGCTGCGGCACAGGGTGCGTGGGAGCGCCAACAGCATTCTGGGCGTTATATCTGATAAACCTGAGTGTCCTATATTGAGACACTGGGCACACGTGCATGTCCATGTTCCCAGTGCTTCAAAAAATTTGAAAAAATTTATGAAATAATATTATATTACATCTACTAACATAGTCTTTAAGTTCATTGTGTTACTAACCAAGATATGGATTATGGTCCGCAATAAAAGATTTAATTTTATTGAAAACCACTTTTTGGTCCTTTTTTGCCTACAGCTGCAATAAATATTCAAATATTCAAAAAAATATTCAAATTCTTTCAGATTTTTTGAAGGTGGAAAAGGGGGAAAAAGGGGAAATTTCATAAAAAATCACAAAAGTCGCAATATCTCGAAAACAAGAAAACTTTTACTAGATGGATGTTGGTGTTATCTGATAGGCCTAAAGTCCATCTACCTCCACTGTCAACCTTACGTGTCATTGGGGCACCCTGTATAAATATTAGAAATAAACTTAAATAAACGTAAATCACACAATCCAATCAACACATCCATGACTAGAAAGCAAATATAATAATATATCTGCCCCTAACAGGATTCGAACCCGGGACCTCTGGCATGGAAGGCAAGGCTACTTACCTCCACACCAAACAGGCCGTAATAAATTTATTACTTAACACAAAATACTTGCTAACAATCAAAGGCTAATAATAAAATTTGCCGTTTCTTTTCGCAAAACATTAAATGAAATATATTTAGTCATGCGCTGTCAATGCCGGGTCTCAAGGGCATCGTTTTATCTAATCAATCAATCAATCAAGTCCGATTCCATTTGAAAATTGTTTAATTTATACATTCAATGGAAATGTTAGGTAAGAACATTTTGAAGAGCGGAGTTTTTAAAATTTTTGAATTGCTATTCAGGACAAAGTGTTGCAGTGAAACCATTGGCATCAACGGATGTTTGATCACAAGTTTGTTATGTTCTAGAAACTTCTGATGTGAAATATATTCACAACGAGGCCGAGCGTCGGTTTTGCGATCCAGCGGTTTACAGTTAACTTGTAAACCGTTGAGGTGCCGTTTGAGGGCGTTCGTCGTTCGGTTACTTGGCGGAGGGAGACTTGCCGAGCTAACAGATGCACATAAGAATAATTTTGTATAAACATAAAGAGACTCTGTAAATTTATTTTGAATAAAAGTATTCATGAAGTAAGTGTCTTGCCAGTTTTTCTTCACGAAGGTTTTTCCGAACTGGTGGTAGAGTCATGTTTTATTTGACGTCAATAAGAACAAGTAATTGTCAATATTGAGAAATAAATATTTCATTTCATTTCATTACAGTTACTTTTTAAAATTTATGTGTGACATGTGAGGTCTTATTCAGCCTATTGGAAAACATCGTGACAGAGCAACGTGCTCAAGGATTTTCGAAAATGTTACAGAACATAAATCCCTTCCTGCGCACATCGCACGCCGTGCACAGTCCTTATTCCTACCCCTTATCCGTTGCCTCGGGTCTCCTGGCGCAGATTTCTCTTACCTGTTTATATATGTGTACATTTCACATTTATGTGTAGGGCTAGAGAAGTAAGCTGTTAGGGCGTTGGTTAGGTTGGACTGCTGGGCTGGTGAGGGTGACAGGAACACTTGGATAGGGCTACTTGCTTACTCCTCCTGGAATTGTTTTTGGTACAGCGGCGTTCACCACATAAATACGACTACGCTTTACAAAAATGCATTCATCTGTGTGATGAACATGGATGTGTGTTCTCAGGTCATGGTTGTTGATCTTTATATATGTAGTTATAGTTCCCCCCAGTTCGCTGTATGTTCATCCACAACACAACCTTTGCTTACTTTGGGGCCGTGCACTTGCGGGCGACTGTACATTTGGTCCTTCGAGTATTTCCCCTAGCGGTCCTCTCGTCTCATTTAGGTTTATTTAGACAGACAGACATTTAACAGATGGATTCAGATATTTGGCTTATTTACGTAGGTATACAACAGAGCAAGTAGGGACGTTAGGAAAGAAGTCAGAAGAATACCATGCATATAGAAGAAATAAACAAACTTATAAAACGTCAAGTACAAACGTCAAGTATAGAACGTACAACGTCAGATACTGAGCAACGTCAAGAAGGATTCTGCATCACGGAAGACAAAACTATAAATCGCGACCGCAAGAAGGTCACAAGCGACGTGTTGCAACGACATTACAGCGAGACTCGGCTGAGAGACCAGGAAATACTTGCGACTCATAATAACGTTACACTGGAGTATTTCAACAATGAAATCAACAAAACTAGGACTAACCAATGGTAAACTTACTTCATGTGAAAAATGACTGCAGACTGAATGAAACATTATTGAGCTAAAGACTTCGACATATTTCGACAAGAATGTTATAATTAAGCAGCAAAAATTTTTTTTTTACAATTTCAATTTGGCAGTTTAGAATGCTGTTACAAGCAAGGACAGCCATCATTGATGGAAAACTCGAATGCTTTTCAAAATCGCTTGTTCAATTTCTAGAGAACAGTGGCAAGACATAGAAAACAATCGCTTAAGACTATTAATTAGTAAATTATAAAATAAAAATTCCGTATCCTTAGAATATTTTTGCGTTGATTAAGAAAATAATGTAAAAGGAATGGCTTCTTGTTCGAATAAGGTCGAGTGGTGTCTTATGTTTTGACTGATATTGTGTAATTACGATCTGACCTTCCGAGCACAAGCGTAGAACGAGAAAAGATGCATAGAGGGCCCGCAGCACGCGGAACGCATCTTGAGTGGCAGTTATATGAGTTAGTATAATTGTATCAATTAGGCTAAAATAAATCAATATTTACTTGCAATATTCAATGCCAAATATTTATTTCTCAACATTGACAATTACTTGTTCTTATTCACGTCAAACTATAAAACATGACTCTACCACCAGTTCGCAAAAATCTTCGTGAAGAAGAACTGGCGAGAAACTTCACGGGTAAATTTTTTCAAAATAAATTTATTTTTATTTATTTATTTATTTATTTAGGAAACAAACAGTTACTACTATAAAACACAGTACTATTATTAATATTATTTTAACATTAACCAGCAAAGTTCCCATAGCTTAATTATTACATTTACAGTCGGTGGAAAGAAAAAGAACAAAAAACAAGAACACATTTCAATTCAACAAAAAACAAGAACACAATTCAAACCTTTAAACTCAAAATTACATTACTACAATATATATCACAATCAATGGTGTAATTAATTTTGATACAATTCTGACATACAAATCTGATACATATCTGAATTCTTTGACTTTATCCAACTATTTATATTGACACAAATGAGAGACCAGTATTTTACCTATACTATTTCTAAATTTACTGGAAGAGAGGTGAAAAATATCAATATCATTTAACAATTTATTATGTAAATTACATGATCTATTAATGAAGCAATTAGTAGCATAATTTGTTCTTGGAGGATTCAATGCAAAAGTACGTCTATTTCTCGCATTTAGACGGGGGCAGAGAAATCTTATTCTGCTCAACAAATATGGAGAGTCAATATCACTACGTAAAATTTTATAAAGAAGCATTTGATTTTGCACTCCTCGCCTAACAGTAAGGCACGGAAGGCTAACTAGCTCATCCGAAGAACGTGATACATAACGGCGGTAATCAAGGTGTTTTTGAAATTTCCTTTGGATTTTGTTAATCTCATCAATATATTTGCCATAAAAAGGGTTCCAGACAGCCGAAGCATACTCGAGGAGAGATCTGACCAAAGAGTTAAACAATATTATGAGAGTATGGATATCTTTAAAATCCCTACAGACTCTTAATACAAATCCCAACATGCGGTACGATTTATTAACAACATGCTCAACGTGAGAATCGAACAACAGTTTTGAATCTAAGTAGACTCCTAGGTCCCTTACAGTAGTCACTCTAGACATTGCTTGGCTATGAACATAATAATTGAAAACTATTGGTTTTGCTCTCCTGGTAAACGATATAATATTACATTTTTTAACATTTAAAAATAATAGATTTTCATTGCAATAATGACACAGCCTATTAAGATCATCCTGTAACTTTATGCAGTCATCAATGGAGTTAATTTTTCTAAAAAAATTATTATCATCTGCATAGAGTAAAAACTTTGTTTCTCTAAATACATTGCTGATGTCGTTAACATAAATATTAAAAAGTAACGGGCCAAGATGGGATCCCTGAGGGACTCCCGAAGGAACAGGAATAAACGTGGAACAGTGTCCCTTAACTGTAACTGCTTGACTTCTGTCACGCAGATATGATGTCAGCCAACGTAAAAGATCTCCATGAATTCCAATGTTCTCGAGTTTGTGGATTAAGATGTAATGGGAAATTTTGTCAAAGGCTTTTGTGTAATCTGTGTAGACTACATCTACTTGTCCACCACCATCCATAGCATTTAATACATAGTCCGAAAATTCACATAAATTACTCACAGTTGACTTTTTAGTAACAAATCCATGTTGTTGTTCTATAATTATCGGCCTCAGCATCGGATATATAATATTATAAATAAGGAGTTCAAATAATTTAGGGATTACACTCAATTTAGAAATTGGACGATAATTTGAAATATCGTGCTTGTTTCCATTTTTGTAAATCGGAACAACAAAGGATTTTTTCCACAATACAGGCATGAATCCCAACTTTAATGACAAATTAAAAAGTATATGCAAAGGCAAAGTGAGACTAAGATAACATGATTTTAAAAATACAGGAGGTATACCATCAGGCCCTGCAGTCTTGCGAATATCAAGTAGTTTTAGGTGTTTTTTTATAGTAGCAATTGATATATTTATTGTAGAGATATCCAAAGAGCGGCATGTGGAAATGTTATTATTGTCATTGCTTGAAGTCGGAGTGGTACCGGTCCGAAAGGACAAACTGAAGTGGTCACTAAATAAAGATGCTATTTTTTTACCGTCAGAGGTGCGTACATCACCCAGGAACATGGTATCAGGAACATCAACAGAGCTTTTCTTTGACTTAACAAACTTCCAAAATTGTTTAACATCCACTCTGATTAAAGATTCAATTTTATCTGTATAATGTGAGAAGTTTGTTGGCTTACACTTTTTTGGCGCTTTCGAAGTAATGAAAATATTTTATAGTCGCTGTAATTGCCAAAACGTTTCCAACGTTTGTGGTACTTCAGCTTTTCGTTTATAATTTTTATCAGAGAGGCAGTGTACCATATTGGATACTTGGGAGACCCCATTATTAACTTAGTGGGAACATGATGTGATATTATCGATTCTATAATTTCATAAAATCTGTCAACGATTGCATCAAGTTTAGTACTTTTAAGCTCCATTTGCCAATCAATTCTTTGCAAAGATGCATTAATTTCACAGTAATTCGCAGAGTGAAATAGACGCACAGTACGAATTTTTACAGTCTCTTTATGTCTACACAAAATTATTCTTATCTGCATCTGTTAGCTCGGCTCCCTCCCCCCAAGTATCCAAACGACGAACACACATAAACGGCCCCCTTTCACGAGTTAACGCGGGATCCAGCCATCGATGGTTCAACTCATCTTGTCGCGCAGTGTTCTGTGTGCGTGTGCTAGTAAATATGAAAACTACGCTCTTATTGTGATGTGCTCAAACGTTTGTGCGTGAACGGCAAGTCACAGGTGCGTAGTCAATCAGGTGTGCGTGTACATTTCATCACGCATATACAATAACTTTATGTATACAAGCTTCACGTTGACATCATCATCGGTGCGCGCTCAAATGACTTGAACCATCTATGGCGTACTACTTTACCAAGCGAACAAGACGACTGTCGGCATTGATTTTGCAAAGAACTTAAGGCTTACCTACGCAGCGCTGAGTTAGCTAGCATGCTTTATGTTTCTATCAGTTCCATAGGAACAGACAGCGACGAAGGGTAGCTCAAATCTGCGAATGCAGCCTCTTTTTTTCTTTCGGATTTACATGCTAGAATTTTTATCGTTCTCTCATATTGCTCGTTTTATTTATTTGTAAAGGCAAACCGTAATTCACCCCTTCGTCTAGTTGAATTGTAGTGCAGCGCAATTCCATTACAACGTCACGTCTGCGGCGGTACTAAAGTTCACCCGCTTTGATTCAACTCATAATTTCATTCTTGTTGAAACCTAAAGTTGAAAAGAAACTGTTGATTTACTAGCACCACGCTAAATCACAAACAATATACTCTCCACATATTATAATGAGCGAAACCCACCATGACGCACCCCAATTTATCTTTGGTCTATAAAGCGAAGTGTGCACCCTCAACCAAACATGGTAGCCAGGGTGAGATTGCGCGGACGGCGCTCGATACAAAGGCAGGAATAGATTACTAGTTCTTTGTTACGTAGGCGGATGACGTCTACGTTGATATAACTTGAATGTAAATACTCTATTGACAATCTCTATTACTTAATGTTGATAAGTTGATGACGACCGAGTGGTGTAGTGGTAAGTAGCCTTGCGTCACAAGCCGAAGGTCCCAGGTTCGTAGTCCTGGCCGGGGCATTCGTTTGTGTGATGAACACAGATGCTTGTTCTCGGGTCATGGTTGTTTGTATTTATACTATGTATGTTTATTCTGGGTTCCCCCAGTTCGCTGTATGGCCAGCCATAAAAAAGCTCTGCTTACTTTGGAGCCATACAGTTGGTGTGTTTGTCTGGGGGTTTATTTATTTATTTAATTAATATTCGACTTCTCTATTATAAGAATTTGGATCGCAACATTAAACTCCCCAATTTATTCCTTAATTTCCGTTGAATCAAACCACAAACAATGTTGAGTAGGTACTCACATCTGACTGACGTCACATGAGATTGTATTTAGATTCCATTCTAACTCCACACCGTTGGTTGAAGTATTAGAACAATGGCTCCATTCACAACTGTTATGCATTGCAATGAAATATACTATGCTCTTAATGCGCGGTTTACACGTATTAAGTAGTTAAGTTGGTAACTAAATTGTATGTTATTAGTTAAGTTCAATGAAGATGAACTGTGATGAATGTCAAGAAATTCGTCAATTCTGTACTTAGATATGAGGATTGGTGGAAAGAAGAATTTGTTTCGAAAATTAAAATCTCTAGAAGAATATGTGCTTTTTCTAAATTTTTTACCTTGTTTATTCCACAATTTTGTATTTTAAATATTCTTAAACGAATTTTAAAGTTGAAATAAACACCACTCCATCATTTTGAAGAAAAAGAAAAAATACAAAATAATTACGTGCTGTTGCCGCCAGCGCCACCCACATTGTCAACTTATGCACTTAACCAAAAAAATCAAGTGTACACGTGTTAAGCGAGAGGCCCCGCTCACCTACTTGTACAAAAAATAGAACGAATCGAATCGAACGAATACTTAATCACTTGCGAGCTAAATTTTAACTTAACACTTGTCACTTAACTGACTGTTTACACGTAATTTTGAAATAACTTAAGTTTAGTTAAAATTTAGTTACCAACTTAATTAACTAACGCGTGTAAACCAGCCATAAGAGAGATTTATATTTAGTCCGTGTGGGGATCAAATAAAGGGTTTATTGACTCATTTTTCCAAGAATCTTGCCAGCTGCTTGTCGGGAGACTTTACCTTTCAATAAATTCTCCTAAAAATATTGTCTTTCGCCATTGACACAGTCAGCTTAATTTACCTTAAGTTAATGCTATCCAGGCCGCCACATTAAAGTCGTCAGTGTTTGCTGAAGCAAGTACTACACACATTCGGCTAATGCCGATCGAGAAGTCCGCTCGAGCTATATGCAAAAACGGGCGGCATTTTACCGCACATTCATCTACGAGAACACATATACTGTTTTGCCGCCCGGCAGTGCCGATATGTGAGTAGCGCAACCAAAGAATGTTAGAAATAAAACCATGTTGAGCTTCGAATTAACCTTTATTCAGGGCTCAGTTCAAAAGCCAAACATTAAATTTACATCCACTTTAATAATAAAATACAATTATAATTTATCAATTTGAACTAACTACAAGTAGAATAGTCGTTTAGTTACACCGGCCGTCTTACAACTATGAGTCACTGTGTACTTATTAGTAATTAAACAACTCTATAGTTTAATATAATTGATAGTTTTTGTAAGACTAGAAGGTGACATTACATACGAGCTATATTTGTCGATAAGTAACGAAATAACTATACGTTAATTTTAATTTCAAGTGGCACCTTTTTGTTAATTTCTATAACTGGTTGGTAGTTAAAGAAATTAACTTTTAAGAGATCCCAGCTAAGTTTACAAAAGCATGCGAACGCCATAGAGAGCTGTCAAAAAGTAGTTTTATTTTTTTATTGTTTGGCACAGGGTCAGCAGACATTCAGACAGGTGGTTGCGATATGAACTGATGGCTTAATTAATGCTATGCGTAGGTGGATCTTGCAGTGCGGTCGTCTAGGCCTCGTCGCTTGCGGTGCTGCCATCTGCCGAAGAAGGAACAAAGATTAGCTTCTTGAAGTATCAATTAAAATTTATTTCTTTGATCTGTTATTGTATATACAACTGTTTTATTAAATAGATATGTGTTTAAACTTTGTTGATTGAGTTTTAGATCAGTTTGATCATATTATGTATGAAACTATAAATTGAGCATCCAAAGCAATCGTGGTAATTGTTTAGGAAAATTTCATTTAATTAGCTAAACGTTGATAAAAAGGTTTTGTTGATGCGTACGACTAAAATGAAAATAAGTTGAATAAAAAAATTAAATGTATTGCATTTCTATTTTCAAAGTTTATAAGTGAAAACGATAGGTATGCGTGTTTATTTCGTGTATTTATTCCGAATTTCTTTCTCAAAATTATAGTTATAATTTGAGTTTTATTAATTAATTAATTAAAAACTAGAAAGGAATTAAAATATCTATTGAAATTCTTCATTATAATCAAATAACAAACTATGTTTGATAAATTACAAGGAAAATTTCCAAAATTCGCAATATAAAATTCCGAATAAATTAAAAATTCACCGAGTGGAAAGAAATTGTGAGGGTCGGTTAATTCTCGCGGACGCCGCAGAGGGCGCTACGCGTCATTAACGTCAAACTTTCGCCTGCTGCCTTGTTTGTATTTATTCTTTGCTCAGAATTTCCCACCAATGTAATCTGGGCTTAAAAATTCTCGTGTAATTAGTAGCGTAACTTTGTACCAAGCCCGCTCAGTACACAACCGCTTCATTGTGATCGATGCCAGTGAGGAAACTTTTATGAGCGTAATTTATTAGTTTTTATTTATTTATTTATTACAAAACCAGCAGCACTTTGAAATATTACAATTTATTTAAATGAAAAGGTACATACTGCTAATTACAGGTTCACAAATTTTATTATTAGTTTTAGTTGACTAAATAGTGTTTATGATTTGCACTTGAACCTATGAGTTTTGTTACCCAATAAGAAGTTTGTACTCGCTAAGCTTTATGTAATTTAAGAGTCAGTTATACAAATTAGCTTTCGAATAATGTTTCACAAATATTTATGTAAAGAAAGTGAAGAAAACACTTGTTGAATTAACTATTTGGTGTTGAGTTTTATGGATTTAAATATTTTTTAAATAATTAACTTTCAATAAACACTGAAAACAGAGCTGTAGTTTAAAGTTTTGTATTATTGGCATTTCATAGTATAATATAATATAAGTAATTTATTTTTTACTTTTTGTGATTAATTTCTGAAACCATTTTATTTATATACCTATCTATTCTTTCGGTCGGCATGATCATAAGCAATATAATTAAAAGGTCGTGTTTGTTCATGGCACTTTATTTTGTTTGTGTCTTTTCGACAAATACCCAAACCAGGTAGACCGAAAATGTATTCGATTAGTGATTTCTCAGTGCTTGCTTAGTGAAACGCTGAGGTACTGCGAGGGTAAGGTACTCTATCTACTCGACGTTACGTTTGAATTCGACTGCATACCTCTCATGCATACTTGACAAGATTTCCATACGAAAAGTTTCTAACATAATTTTGTTATTTTGTTCATTGATCTAGTTATTTTTGTTATTTTGCGATACTTTATACGCTTACAAACTATATGGTTGAATGAGTATTGTTGTTTACTGAGATCCTTTTTTTTGTAACATACCTACGGTGTGAGGAGCTAAATATTAGAAATATAGTTTATTACAATCTTAAAATTAACATCCAACATATAAACACTCAGATGCGAAACAGACAAGTCAAGTTATAAACAGACAGAATATAATGAAGGAAAGAAAGTCGCTAGATAGAAGAATCACTACAACACAAAGTAAGACAAAACTACAGTCGTGAGAAGGAAGACTACTTGACAGATAGATGGCGCTGAAATGAATTTTTAAAAAGTTGAATTAGACAGTCACAGGTTATGTGCAAATGGATGTGTGATCATCGAAGTTGGTGCGAGTGAGTCACGCTAAGTGAGGGTTACCATGGTCCTCAGGGAACTGAAGATCTCGGGACCAGTCTCCGCTGCGCTTGCCCCACATCCCTCTTAAATTCGTCCAGCCCGGCTCTCGCTTCCAGTAATACGCTCCTGTAGGTTCACATGCATCTATATACTCTCCACACGAACACTTCTAAGGGACTAACGATCCTTAAACGGGTCATGTCGGATCTTATGCTCCAGAGATTTCTACAGGACGGACTCGGAAAGGTTAGAGGTGATTAAAAACATCCACTAATGGATTTTCAGGATTAAGAGGGCCTTTTTTAAAGATTAGAAAGAGAAATGTTAAGTATTGTTCCAAAATCTACAGGGGGTTTTATGAAGGCGTACAGGTATTTGCTTTTTCTTTTTATTGTTTTGTTTATTATTAAATAACTGAGTTCATAAAGTATGCGGTTGTTTGAGATATCCCAAAAGATAGCGTTTTTTATAATAATAATAAATCCCCAGACAATGATGGCCACACCAACTGTATGGCCCTGAAGTAAGCAGAGCTTGTATTATGTATGTTATCAGTGACTAGGGGAGACCCAAAATAAACATACATATATAAATATCAATAACCGTGACCCGAGAACAGACATCTGTGTTCATTATACAAACAAATGCCCTGGACTCTAACCTGGGACCTCTGGCGTACGAGACAGGGCTACAAACCACTACGCTACTCGGACGTCAATAGTAATACTAATGTCGATGGAAATGTAAATTTATTTTAATTTAGTTATCTGAATATAAGTACTTCTCTTTTCACGCCATCATGCAGTACTTTTAATACAAATGAAACGAAACCTATATTGTAAATTGACAAAGTTGCGATTCGAAAATGAAACTGCTTCGCTGTTTGGCCACAATTCGGTTTCATCACAATCTCGTCGGGATTTAATTTTCATGAAGCGCTGTCGTTTAAATTGTGCAAATATATACAGCGCTTCACATTTCTGTGAGTTTTTCGCGGCTCGGACGGCATTAGAATATGGATGGATAAACTTTCTATCCAAAAAAAAGTTTAGAGAATTATAAATTGTGATAATTATACGAGTGTCTGTCTAGATTGGAGGGTTGGACGCCTACGTACTTGTGACTGGTGATAAACGACAGATGTCATATGCGAAGTAAACAGTTAATACCATTACTGGAACAAAGGCAGGTTCCACTGAAGCCTATGGCCGGCAACGCAGCTTTAATCGATATACATTTGTATTTAAAGTATAATAAAATGATATAATTTTATTTTTTAACATCATTCATATAATATATTTGTTCCAACAATACTCAAATTAATTCTTGGATATAAAAATAATTAAAGTTTTATTGCAATTAATTTCTGAACTAAAAAAAATAAACAAGTGACCAGAAATGTATTTTCAGCTTTCACATAATAATATTGTACGCGTCATTGACCGAAGCTAGTACAAAATAAATCACGAAAAGCTCTAGAGAATAATATTCAAAATGGCGAGTTTTTTATTCATACTCATTGAAGTCCATATATTTTACATCCAAAATTATTTTTCATCTACGAATTGACTGCTGCTAATCAATCAGTCGCTTGTCATTCACGACAGCCATGGGATTGATCAGTCATGCGATATTTAAATTATAGGTTTCATTATAAGAGTGGATAATATTTTAAATAAACGTTTATTCCCTCACACGAACGAGTATAAGGCGACCTGCGTTACCTGTGTATGGTTTAAAAGGTTAAATTATTGATCAATATTTGTTAAGTAAAAAGGACTGTACCTGCTAGCACGATAAACAAAACTTGATATTTTAAAATGAAATAGAATTTTCATTTGCTTTTTGTTACAAAACATAGATTTATAGTAAAGTAAAGGTTTAATCTTTAGTGAAGCCTTTATTTATTTATAAATTTATTATTAGTATGCATTAGCTGTCATGCCCTCGATACCCCCAAAACGACAGCTCGTTTTCTGGTATATTACGTACCCTGTAAATAACTTTAATCAGATTTAAAATCATCTTCATAATTGCATAATTACAATGAAAAAGATGGATCAAGTATGATCTTTAAAATCAAAAATCCCAGGAGATCCCAAAAAATGGGTGTTCTTACCAGGATTAATACAGGGAAAATAAGTGCGACATTGCTTATGCCATATTGCAGAGACCAAAATGAAATGATCAGATACGGTTGTGTCCGAGAACTGTCCCATTATTCCAGGGTTGATGTCAAATTTATTTTAAAAAGAAAAATTAGACTTACTAGATTTATTTTTTATTAGGAATATGACGTCATCAACGGTGTGTGATCTTTTCTTCACACAGATACTTACATCAGATAAGTACGTCGCGTGAGACGTTGTTAGCTCGTGATTCAAAAATAACGTTTTTTCCTACCTTTTAAGTCCATATAACGTTCCTTTTCAATTGTACGCATTGCAAAGGTAGCAAGGTTTGTATCCCTCAAACTAAATATTTCATAACTATTTACGGAATGTGTGTCTTAATTCTAGAAACCTTGTATACATATCTGATTGATTGAACCATTTGTTACAGATTTGATCGATGGTTCCTAACTACATATTGAATTAAGCAAATAATTACTATATTAAGTATAATACAAAATAATTTTTGGGATTGAAGACTACTAGCGAAGTAGCCAGAACATGTTTTCGAATCCTCGACGAAAGTCACGGGCACCAACTATCGCTTCCATTGCTCGTATTAACAAAAACACCTATTTATTAACATTCTTACTGTTGTGCATGATATGACAAGTCATCAAACGTACCGACGGTGCCAAATTATCTGTCATTTGGGTATAGAATGACGCAAACCTTTCAAAAAGAAACCCTTCGCAGAAATACCCCCAATGTTACATGAATCTTTTAATGTTTGCTTCAATATTAGGCGATCTAATTGTTTTTGAAAGCGCCAACGTATTTTCCTTCTCTTTTCCAAATACTCTCCATTGCCGAAGCGTGCGTATGAATTACATTAACTACTCTATATTAGGAGATCTGAAGATATTTTTTCGTTTAAAATACGTAATTGAGTGTTTAGAGATACCAATTTTCGTGGAAACCTTTACGGGAGAACGATTTTTGGAATATTTTATTTTGGGTCCGAAATATGAAGATTGTGTTTAATGCAGAGCTGTATATTGATTGATTTATATAAAAAATGTTACGTTTAATTTATATTAATATAAATTAGCTCCACTAAATTAAGATCTCATCTGAAGAGAATGGAAAATTTTGTCGATTTCGATGAATTCTGGTGCCAAAAGCTTCATGCAGTAAATAGCATTTTTGTTCTTTTAAATTCATTTTGACCTTGCAATAGTACAAAAGCGACTGCTGTTTTAAGTTATTTTTCTATTAAGGTAGTTAGATTTTGTATCTCTTTTGCTATTTAAATGCTACTTATGCATGTTATTCTTAATGTAACGTTATTAGTGATTGCTGTAAATTGCTGATATCGGCTGTGTTGACATACTGGCGTTTACTGGGCATTAATAGCTCCAAATGAGGAACTTTTCCAAATAAACTAGCAAAAATACCTTTCATACAAATCCTATACCATTAAGTGCCAATGTTATACAAAAAGTAGATTTTTTATTTGTTGAAGAAATGGTGTCTTTGGAAAACTTGCTCAGCATGTAATCTTTTACCGAACGGTTGAGAAATCACCCTGTATAATAGACGTTTGTCATGAGATCCGTGGTCACAAAACAAACTTTTGATTATCTCGTCTTTCTATTTTTTATATTTTTATTTGTTACCACCTTGTCTATCAAATTATCTACAAATTCGTTAAAAAGATTAGGATACTACAAGTTATGAAGACTGATGAAGACTGATGAATTACCGTTGCTAGCATGCTGCTTGGCCGGTCTCTTGCCCCAAGCGCCGTGTAGAGCGGACCATGCCTTCTTCTCAGGTGGGCCCATGGGCATGGCGGCGTCGGCGAAAGCTTCGGGTTCTTCGAACTGTGGATGGAAATGTGTATTAAAACTCTAGAACTTTTGTGTATAAACTTGGAACAAAATGATGACGAATGTTTATGTCTTTTTGTTAAGGTTTAAGTTTTGGCTTTATTGCAAACATAGTGCCTATTCATTAATACTTCTTTACAACTGGTTTAGTTAGTAGAAGTAATCTCTTGATGATGTAACAAAATCAAAATGTTTACACTTTAACTTTCCACTTAAAATTTCCTAAGATCACTTTACTAATAGCAAAGTATCAAATATACAGCGTTATTTGTTGGTGTTATTATTAACTGGTTAGCTATTACTATTAAAACTATATATATAACAAGGGTTGTAAGATTTGCTGGACAAATAAGCTGGTCCTGGAGATGAATGTAATGTCCGTTTCAGTAGATTAAAAATTAGGTGTCCACTTTATGGGTGGAGAGATGTAAGCGGAAGTAGATCATATTCGGGACGTCGTCGGTGTCACACTGGATAGCGAACTGCCCTGCAATATTTAAGGATTTAAAAGCCCGGGGATTTGTGAAATGCAATTCTTAAGACACTGATAAGAATGTTGTATCTTTTCTGTTATAAAATAAAAAGCTTCTCCTTTTTTGTCTTTTAATTAAATAAAATGTTGATATATGTGAAAAAATACAAAACAAATGACTTTTTAAAGTTGTTATTTATTGGGACTAGTCGTATAAGTAGGTACGTTAAGTGATTGTTTTTATCTCGTGATATTTGCGCCTGTCACTGAGTTGGCACTTACAGTGTTGTAATATGCATAATACCTGATTGTTTAGTTAGTGTTCCCTTTATCATTTTCCTGTTTTTACCCTTTCTTGGATATTACTTCACGTTTCACTTTAGGTCTTGGGATTTAAGATGTGTTCTTTCATCCCTTATCAGAAACAAGCATTGTATACCTGAGTGGCGGCGATATCCTGACCCATCACATCGTCGTAGTCGCTGCCGCCAGCACGCTTGCCCCAGGAGCCGTGGAAGTTCGACCACTTCTCCTACACATATAAATAAAATAATTATTAAATACCCAGGCAAAAACATGCACTGTATAGCCTAGAAGTAAGCATGGATTTTGATATAGATTACCATAAAGCACACTGGGCGGAACCTAGAACCACTATAAATGTATAAATATAAACAACTAAGACCCGAGAACAACATCTGCGAATAACACCCTCCTACCCCTGACGCCACTTGGCCATCAATTTTCAGTTAAAGTATGTATATTTGTATATATGTGTGATAAATATATTTTTAATGAAAAACAAAAAGGTGTACACTTAGATCTAATTATATCTGTATTAAAATAAACTTGTGTATTATGAATTTCAAAACCTGCCTAATGCACTTTATCCTTTTACGTAATTTACTTTCAAACAAAAAGATTGCTGCCCCGAAACCCGTCCACTTATTTGGAGCTATTAAATCTGTTAGAAACACTCTAGGTTCTATTAGATATGTTTGTCCTTTTCAAATATCTTTACTTTATTCAGGTTACTATATCTTGAAATAATATATTGTGTAGCCCTTCGATGGGGGTCATTGTTCTTGTTCTTCGTTGTCACATTCCCTTTTATAATATAGGAGAAAAACACCTCATCCTAATTTAAAAAAAAGAGAAAATAAACAAAACGCAACTCCAACACATAGAAATCCTTCGTTTATACTAACCGGTGCTCGTTTGCCCCAAGCAGAACTCATGTCTTGCCAGCCTCGTTTGCCCCACGCCGAACTCATGTCTTGCCAACCGCGTTTACCCCAGGCAGAGCTCATGTCTTGCCATCCGCGCTTACCCCACGGCGACTGCGACAGATCCTTCCAGGCCCTCTTTCCCCAAGGAGTATTCAAATCTTGCCAACCCCTTTTTCCCCAAGCGGAGTTCAAGTCTTGCCATCCTCTTTTGCCCCAAGCGGAGTTCAAATCTTGCCATCCCCTTTTGCCCCAGGCTGAGTTCAGGTCTGCCCATCCTCTTTTGCCCCAAGCAGAGTTAAGGTCCTGCCATCCCCTTTTGCCCCACCCGCCACCGCCATGTAAGTTTGACCACGCTCGTTTTTCTTCTTCTGTTAAGTCGAGTTCGTTTGGATTCTGTAACAATGGGGAAACATATATTTAATCTTACAAGGAGCAAATATACGTGACGTGATATGGTTACAAATACACAGGTCAGTAAGTTTGTTAAACATTTGTTTGTAGTTTTAGGAAGTTATCCTTTCTGCAAGTAAAATACGCTAATATAATAAAGGTAGAAGAAAATTAAAATAAATACAACACGACGCCACCAACAACGACGCCACCAACAACGACGCCACCAACAACGACGCCATCAACAACGACGCCACCAACAATACATTTCAAAATACAGTGGTTTTTATCTTCATTTTTGCCTGTTGCCCCGATGATTTATCCTTGTCTGGTAAAAAAATATTACTTAGTACTCGTATTTGCCAGAAGAAAAATATGCCCCTGAGGGATATGCGCGCGGAGTTGAACCAAGTTCAATTGTAAGGTTGACATCGACTCAACATTTAACTACTTTCTTGCATTTAGTTAAAATTTAGTACTTTAGTTTAAAATAATGCTTAATCTGGTCCGCATATAAGGTAAGGTTTTGTATAATTAAATTAGAAATTCTATTAGAAGTTTATATTAATAGCTTTCCATTTCTAACCTATCTATTTCGGCTTATAACCTGTGTAAGTGGTAGTAGGGTTTTTGTTAAGATCTCGTCCGGGGGGGGGCTACAGCCCTTCCTATTTTGACCGCCATGATAATGGC
Source organism: Marasmarcha lunaedactyla (assembly GCA_923062675.1). Classification (NCBI taxonomy): domain Eukaryota; kingdom Metazoa; phylum Arthropoda; class Insecta; order Lepidoptera; family Pterophoridae; genus Marasmarcha; species Marasmarcha lunaedactyla. Next base: position 1,212,453 of record OV281358.1, read on the forward strand.
GTTTGAGTGGTTGTGTTCCGGTCAAAGGGATGGAACAGCCGGTCCAATTACTGGAACGAAGTCGATAACAACTCAAACTTTCTGTTGTCACATCATCAGTTGAAATAAATATCACAATGCCGCTTACCACCAGGTGGATCGCAGGCTCTGTTGCCGGCTGTGAATATAATTAAAAAAAACTTGTATTTGCACATAGATACGCATTGTAAACAAACTAAACATAGCATACGCACTTCAACCCAAAACTGAAATTTCGGTTAAATTGTTCTTCCGCTTACTATTCACTTATTGCTACCGGCTGCGGTGTTACGTAAGAGAAGCAATCAGCAAACAGTCAACAATTACCGCGCAGTTATCAAAAACCGATAAAAATACTCATATAACATACAATTTGTTTGCTAGCGCGTTGCTACGTCGTACGTTTTTTTGACAATTAGCATTGAAGATCAATTATTGCCCAATTTTTGCTAATGTCAGTTACGTGATAAGCCTACTGGATATAATAAAGATTACAAACAATTATCTAGCACAAATTAAGTATCATTAAGAACTTGTGTTATGGATACTAGATAACGGATAAATTAACTGAAGAAATATCAAAACACACATAGATTTTTTTTTATATATAAATAATAGAAACAAACTCAAATAAACATACACATTCATGTCTAGAAAGCAAATATAATAAAATATCTGCCCCTACCAGGATCCGAACCCGGGACCTCTGGCATGGAAGGCAAGGCTACTTACCTTCACACCAAACAGATATAGCACTGTACTTTAAGTTAGTTATCCAAGTAGGATAATAAGGATTGATACCTAAACTGGTCTTATCACTGAGCGAACTTAGAATCATTAAGGTTATTCAGCTACCATTTATTTACTCACAGATTTTACTTCACGATTTGCCTGCGTCAGTTTTTCCAGACAAATGTAACCTATAGACAAAGGTACTTCTTGGACAGGCGTGTATGATCCTCGTCTTCATCGTCACTTTCCATTAGGTGAGATGGAAGACAAACGCCTGCTTATTATTAATAAAAAAAAGATACGTTAGAATAGACATTAAAAAATTCAACCTGACAAGCAGATTTCGAAACCTATAACGAACCTTGTAGATGTCAAAATAACTTGGCCACATCCCAAAGATGTGATTGAAACGTTGTAGGATAACACTGCTGTCGGTATTGCACGATTATTATACAGGATTTTTCGTATGAGAAATTATTTAAATTAACTTTGTAAGGACCTCTATTATTAGAAGTGTAAATGCGTCGAACCATTATTGAGACGTTAACTCTGGTGAAAGCTAAACGGCTTAAGGGCAACCAATGTATCCATATATCAAATAGATATGTAAAGTAAAAAGGGATAGTATGATTTAGTTATTGGCCGCATTTAGAACTTCGGTTTTAAAGGTAAATAGGTTTACTGAAAGGGAAAAATCTCTCGGCATTCTTTTGTCTACATGTACCTACAACATTAAGTAGCTTGCATTTCGACTGGGATATGAAAGCACATTGCTCGGAGTACGGATACATCTGTTTGTCAAAGCAAATCCTAGCTGTAAGATCTAACCTCTCTTTGTGTGTATTTGGCATGAATAAAGTATTATTAATTATGGTTGCAATAAAAGATACTCGTTTAAATTATGTCGCCGTAAACTCCAATTTGCTAGCTTTCAGTGCGCGAGTGGAATAAGCTGGCACAACAGATCAAACAATGTCTAAATGTAGAATTATTTAAAATTTAATGTTAACAAACATGTTCTATCTACTGTCTAATAGTAACTGAAGTACGTTAAAGCATTAGATCATTGTACTCAGTAATAGGAAAATAAAAACTTTTTAAACACTTATATACATAATTAAATGCATGCGTCTATTATAATATTTAATAATAATAATATTTCAAAAATATATAATAAATATAAATATATATTTTATATTTTATCTGATAACAGTTGATAAAAACTACGATATAACTCACGACTTGTGACATAAATAATAAAAAAATAAACAGTATTTTCTAGTTTTTACGTTTTGCATTTAAAATAGTTTTTAAATTTATTTTGTTTTCTAAAGTTTAGCTGTAACAATGTTTGTACAAACGTTTAGCAGGCAGCGCTGTTGCGAGTGTACGGACTGAGCCAGCTTTGTAATACAACGCTGTTTACTTGTAAATATTGCTTTTTTTAAAGGGACAAACACTCAATGTAACTTAGCGTAAAAGTATATTTTTTAAACTATCTTAAAGATGCAGAAAACGCTCCTGAAACATGAAACAAATCACATCCAGGGTCTTGAGAAGCGTTCATTGACTGAAATAGAAATAAAATTATGATGTGCATCACGGACGGCTCCCTCTCACAAGGAAAATCTCTCTAATGTCGTCAGTAACCAAGTGAAGTGCACTTACCGTTTCGGAAACATTCGAGTATTAAGTCAAACGATGCTCGGCTGGGCCCGACTGAAGTCTCGTAAAGACAGCATTATTTAAGAATTACTAAAGATCTGATTTGTTTATTTATTTGCGACAGTTAAATGATGTTAATAAACAGTAACAGCAATACAATTAGAAAGCATCATATCTTACAATGCCATAGCATTTTTTTAAATTATTGAAATCAGGATTAGACGTTTGTCTTCTATCTCACCCGATGGAAAGTGACGATGAAGACGAAGGTGTTACACGTCTATCCACGAGATACCTATTCACTCGACGCTTGAAAGAACTGGGACTATAGTTTTCTGGAATAACAAACGCAGGCAGTTCATTCTACACCTTGGCGACCTGCACCAAAAAGGAACTATCGAAGAGTTTGGTTCGACTTCTTGGGATATATAATATAAAGGGATAGAAGGCCTGTCTGATCAAAAAGAGTATTCACGCACTCTCCAAAACATAATGTACACTATATTTTCTCTCCTGACGTGGTATCACAGTCCATCCTATTTTATTCACGTGGTTTAGTTCTGGTAGGAGCAGGGAAGGATCAGCCAGTACTGAAACACAGGCAGTTGTAACTGAAGCCACGGCCGGCGACGCATCACATGATCATTTTAGTAAAATAAAGCACCGTACAATGTGCGCTGCCCGTGGTTGCGGACGCCACTTTGTATTAGGTGGGTTGCATGCTCATTTGGTGCTCAGCGCTATGGAAACAATAAATACGAATGAAATCAGTTGAGTTAAGGTTAATCTCGAAAATTTTTAATTCACATTCCATGTACTTTGCTTTTGGAACATCCCTAGACAAGTGGTTTTCTAAAGGTGTAAAAGTGCTAAATGTATGAAATGGACGCAAGCGATCGCAAACGTTCAGGCGAATGCGTACATGTCAACCACACACTTTTGTCATTTTCACTTCTCTATTCGATTGTCTTTCCAAATTGCCAGCGTTCGTTTCGTTGTCTAGTATTAATCGTATTGTGTTTTACTTAGCAATGTCCCGTGGGTATAAACTATGGGCATTAAATAAGATAAACCTGTGTTACTATTGGGTAATGGTTCAAATACAGCTTTGTATTATTTAAATTAAAATATTCACAATCAATCCCAGTAAATATTGTATAATTAGAAACAATAGTATATACAGATTAGCTACAGCATGACAAGGGAAGAAATTGATTACAGGTTAAATATAACATTGTACAAATGGTAGGGGACAAAAAGTCTGCCAGAATTCCCACGCTGAATGCATTTTAGATTTTTCAACTACAAATTAACCAAAAACTAAAAAAAAATCTATTTCATACTTTTCGTATAAAATAAAGATAAATTCAGTTTGTGCCGTTTCATTCCGAGGTTCACCCCTAAAGTTACTGGAGTAATCTTACGAAAACAACATTAGAAAATCAACAAACCAAACAGCGGCCGTGTCCGGGTGAGAAACAAATAAACTTAGAATGCGCCCGAGTACCGGCTGAGTCCCGGGTCGAGAGCAGCTGTGACCGGGCTGGAGCGGACCGGGGCAGCTGGCGGGAATGGATTCCCGATCCCGAGTTTAATAAGGAAAGGCCAGCTAACTGTTTGTCTGTCGCTAATGGTGTTAATTTTGTTGAATATAAGCACGCGTATAACTGTATATTTCCGATAAAATTGACCCAAAAGGTACGTATGCAGAGGGTGTATATATACAAACCCATTATTATTCTTGGCGATCGTTTTACGGTAATTTTTCAGGCTCAGACTGTTAGACAATTAGTAATTGAATTGACGAACGGATTTTTGCTACAAACTCGTTTTGTTTTATTTGATTGCTATAAGCATCAACAAATTTTTGTGTATGGATTTGTGCAGGCGGATTTTTGAGTGAAATGTTCAACTAAACCGCTATCAAACGGGTCATTACGGGTAACAAACATTGGTGTAGTGGTAAGTAGCTTTGCCTCATACGCCGAAGGTCCCAGGTTCGAGTCCTGGCCGGGGCATGCATTTGTGTGATGAACACAGATGTTTGTTCTCGGGTCATGGTTGTTTGTATTTATATATGTATGTTTATTCTGGGATCCCCCCAGTTCGCTGTATGGTCATCCATAACACAAGCTCTGCTTACTTTGGGGCCATTCAGTTGGCGTGTTTGTCTGGGGATTTATTTAAAAAAAAAAAAGTTATAGTACTAATAATAAATATCCAAGCAAACACAGCAATGCTGCGTGGCCCTAGCAGCTTGTGTTATGGATGACCATACAGCCAACTGGGGGGAACTCAGAATAAACATACATATATAAATATAAACTAACATGGCCCGAAAAAAAACAATTGTGTTTATCACACAAATGAATGCCCCGGCAAGCGTTCGACTCTGGGACCTCCGGAGTATAAGGCAGGGCTACTGACTACTACACGATTGGACCGTCGATGATGATTTATTTATTTCCACATACATGGAAAACAACAGCTTTTGACAAGGTAACAACCATATTATGGTAATGATAATATACATAATACAAGTATATTATACTTTGTCATCGCAGCACTAATATAGTAAATACAAATAAATTAAAAAGTAGTAAAAATGAGTGAAGAAACAAACCTTTAATACGGTGATGAAAGCTATTTTTACATCAAAGACGAGGGCACACCGACGAACCCTTAATTTATTGACGCGGTCATATTATTCTACAGCTAGACCACCACAGCAGTGTAAGTTTTCGATCGCATCTGTGCTACGTGAACAAGAGCAGATGACTCGCCGGGTTACGAAACAACACAATGTTTCACTCACACACCATTGATGAGAGAATTTAGGACGTGTTCAGCTATACTATCAAGAATATTACTTAACTACCCCAACTGTTAATGCGGGCTTTTCAATCCTTTGCTACGAATAAAACAAGCAATGCGACGGACAAAATGACGAATTTCTATTTATTTCCGATACGATACTTTTTTTTCTCAAATGTTCTTTAGTCAAAGATATCAAACTAACCACTTGAAAAGTATTATTATTATTTACGCTAACACATGGCATATGGTATGGCATGGGGGTGTCGCTCACTTCCCTCTAATATGGTTGAGGAGGGCGATGGCTGGATCCCGCGTTAACTCTTGAACGGGTGACGTTTGAAGGTTATTCGTCGTTTGGATACTTGGGGGGAGGGAGACTTGCCGAGCTAACAGATGCAGATAGTAATAATTCCGTTTAGACATAAATGTGAATTGATTTTGAAAATAATATACCCATTAAATTTTTTTGCCAGTTCTTCTTCGCGAAGGTTTCTCCGAACTGGTGGTAGAATCATGTTTTATTTGACATCAATAAGAACAAGTAATTGTCAATGTTGGGAAATAAATATGGAATTTGAATTTAGTTGCTTTATGGTACTACGGCGTTATGGAACATGGCGGGAAACTAGAAGTCTATTGTTTAACCATGACGTCACAGGTGTGAGTGAGCTCTGGAAAGTTAGAATGTAGCCCTGTATAAAATAGGTAAATATATCTTATTTCGTCCAATGACGTCGTCCAACGTCATGTTCTATAGAACAATTGGGAAGTACCGCAATGCGAAAGAAGCACTGCTCAATAATTTGGTTATTTGGTGAAGACTACAATACTGGCATATAATAAAGAAATAGATAACAATAGTTTTTGCTTGGAGTAGTAGTACTGTTTGGATTTCTATATAACTTAAATTAAATAAATTATTTTTGAACTTTCTGGTCAAAATATTAATGTACTTAAATCATACTATAAAAGGGGAGTGAGTTTTAGGGGAGACATATGTACTATGTCATTGCCTATACGTTCAAAAAGGAAAATATAGGTATCGAGATGATCGAGCCTTAGAATCAGGTTACATCACTAATGCGGTTTGCTAATACTTTTGAAAATACATAATATATTTTCAAAGAGGCGGATCACAAACAGAAAAATCAAACTGAAAAGGCTTTTGTTTCTTACAAAAAGCAATACCCCAAGCGCAAGTATATGAGCATATAACTTCTGAGCCGTCTTTCTATAACTACATCGTCAGGGTATTTAATAAATAAACAAAAATAAATAAATAAGTTGGCGTTATATGGGCCACGAGCAAACACTCACTAAGAAAAATATGCATTAAAATTCCTTCTCAAATGATTCTAATATTTCAAAGTATCACTGACATTTAGTAAATGGAGCATCGCCCAATCGCGATGGTTCCGCCTTTGACCCGCCGCCGTCGGTACACGGGCGTGTGGCAGATAACATACGGGTTCGATCGCAAGTCCTTTGTGGGGATGAAGTTGAGATGCAATATATTGTGCCTAGCGATATGGTATGGTAAGATAGAGCAGCACATATTATTGATTTGTATTTTGGTTCTAAGGTGTAACTAGGTTTGAATGTGAATAATTTGGTAGATTTCGCTGATTTGTTTTCGGTATTACCTTGAGTAAATAAGTAAGAAAAAAGTATCTTCACGCACATATACACTTACACACACATACACACATATAAACACACACACTAATACATACACCGCAGTGAGACATTCTGATTATTCGCAGACCTAAATATAATAACTATATTAACCAAAAATTATCTAATTTATATATTTCCATGTAAATTTCTTTCAATCTTTCGTATCTGTGTTACTTAACTGTATTTGTTTGTAGTTCTGTTTGTAACATTTATCAAATCCCTAGTCGCGTCATGTAAACTTAGAAACTAGCTTCTGTACCACAGGTCTTCCTCTTTCAGAAGCTTAACTTATGTACCAAAGAGATTGATGCAATAAAGATTTTTTTTAGATTTTTGTAGTTCCTTTGAGAAAAACAAAATCACGCTCAAGTAACGATGGGGTTTTATGTTGTTTATTTAAATAATTCTACAGTATTATCTACACAGTGTGTATTATTATTTTAGAAAGGAAATATATGTTTATTAACAATTGCTGCAGTGGCAGTAAAGATGCTTTTGTTAAGATCTCCTCTAGGGCGGTACTACAGACCTTCCTGGTTTGATCGCCGTAGTTGGGGACGAAGGCAATTCCAACAGACGCCTACGGTCGGCAGCGTCATTAGTCGAGAGCATAATCCCTTTTAATATTGACAAATAAAACCATCGACTATTGACATGCATGGGTGCGAATGCCACTTCCCGTCAGGTAGGTAGCGTGTTCAGTTGCCGTTTGTGACAAAACTTCAAATGCAGACGGCCTGTTTGGTGTGGAGGTAAGTACCATTGCCTTCCATGCCAGAGCTCCCGGGTTCGAATCCTGGTAGAGACAGATATGTTATTATATTTGCTTTCTGGTCATGGATGTGAATGTATAAATATTTAAGATTATTTCTAATATTTATATATGAAAAAAAAATCTATGTGTGTTTATATATTTCTTAAGTTTTTTTATCCGTTATCTAGTATCCATAACACAAGTTCTTAATGATACTTAATTTGGGCTAGATAATGTGGTGTGATTGTTAGAAATATTTATTTTTATGTTTATTATTACATAAAGGATAAACTTGGAAACTATGGATCAATGTTGAAAAGTCTCATCCCGAAATAACGTCGGCTAACTGTTGTGCCACGATCAAACCGTAGAACCGATGATCACGTGAAGTCGCGCTGGGACAGCTAGTTTAAAGGCGTTAGATAAACATAGATTTAAATTTTAAACTCAAATGTATCCATCTAAAGATCATTTCAATAATCGATCATATTTCAAAAATCAATTCAACCAACAAAACAACCGCAGCCTTTTGAAACTGGTTCTATTTTTTTATTTTCTGAACAACGCCAGCCAAGGCGTCGACACGCTCCAGTTAACTGCGAGTGCATTTGATACAGAAAAACATATTTTTCTAATAAAAAAAAATGCAAATATTGAAATCAGTATTTTGCTGTTTCTACATTTTCATCTTTAGCCTTTAGGGTTCCGCTGTCCGTCCTTTGCAAGGAATCCATGAGATTATAAGTGGTAATGAGTGTGTCAATTAATTGTTAACCCGTCGATTGTCCCTTGTACCACGTAGGTACATAAGAAAAATGTTCGGAATTATTCTTTTGGAATTATCAAAACTTCGTATAAGGATGCGTTTTCGACCGTAGGCTTAAATTCACATTCACTTTGTCCATATACTTTTGGACCATAAACATTCATTAATATATAGTTCAACTTCCAATTTAGTAAATGTTATGTATGTAAAGGGTGTCAAAAAACTACTGTCAATCCTGAAACACGTGAAAAAGTTGCTTAAACTGAACAACTTGCCCAAAGAAGCGGTGTGTTCAAATTGTCTAATACAGGAATTACAATTAAAAAAGCAAGGCTGATAAAGAATCACAATGCATTTTGAGAGCATGAAGCGAGCCCGGCCATGCGTGTGGACGGTGTGAAAACAAAAAACAAAATATTTCATAGTTAAAACGTTTACACTGGTTGCAAGTCTTCATCTTCATCGAGAATACAACCTCACCTTGGCTTTTAAAAGGTATTATGCAATGACTGAGAGGAAGAAAAGTCAGTGGAAAAAAGCCCTCTCGGCATTCTTTTATTAAACATATGTTTATGTAATACTTGGGGTAGAAGGTATACAATTTCACGACGGCGTGAAATAAACACACACGGCAGGTAACTGTGCGCGCGAATGAAATGCCGCAGCCAAGCTGTTCACATTGTATGTATGTTTAATTTTTCACAAACAGAAACAGAAATAGCCTGATTGGCCGTTTCCGCTGCTTGTCATATCAGCGAGTCAGTAAACTAGAGCTGCAGCAGAACAGGATTTACAGCAATAAATACTTCTATATATGAATTTTAAACGCTAAAACGCAATGTTGCTAAGTTTTTAGATTTTTTACACCCTGTATACATGTTTTTTATTTCTTTATTTATGGTTAGAAACTTTATATATTTGATTAATAAAATAAACACAAATGAATTAAAATTTGTATAAATGAGTGCACAGAACCCGGAGGTTCGCGTCCATGTCGCACAAAAACTTTGTTTGTCACAAATCACAATAGAACTGTATGCAAAGCGTTGGATATCGAATACAGCCAGGCTTCAGTGATTTTCGCAATATTTGCTTTGCTTGTAGCAAAAAGAAGGGTGAATGTGATCCTGTGTTGCTTCTGCTGAGCTAGGAACATTGTAATGCCAGGAATCTGAATCCGACATGCGTGTTTGCTTTGAATTATACTGTTACGCTGTGAATCACACTGTCTCGCCTTATATTTTGAAATTCTCGGCAACTAAATATTTATTTCTGTAGACTTCTAACAGATCCGGTTTTATATCGACTTTATATTTTTTGTAATTTTAAATGTTTAGTGGTTTATTTACTCATGCTAACTTCTTAAATATTATAAATAAAACTAATTAAGTGTGTTCATACAGAAAGTTTTCTTATTGAATAAACATAAATGATCAGGTTTACTCCGATGTCTTTGTGTCAAACGTCCTTCACTCATCTCTTCAATGATGACCGCTGCGCAGTTCTTGTGTGAATATATCTGGAAAAAGATTGCGGATCCGAAGAATTAGATAAGTATGAGGCAAGATTTAGCCTGCGGCTTCTCTTTCAAATATTAAGAATGGTGATGTGAATACCGTTGATTCCTCATACTTACTAAATAACATTTACTTTAAAGGTCCGACATGCAATCTTCGGTTAAAATTAAGATCTACTTTGGTCTTACAGCCTGTAAGACTAATTATAGTAAAAATCGGTTTATTGTTAGAGCCTGTAATTTTAATAACAGAATTATCAAACCTTAGATATATTGAAACCTGAAACCTCACAAATTCAGATCTACCATCAAGAAGCTTAAATAAAAATTGCTTTAAAGCTTTATACTAACTTCTCCATAACTTATTATAACTTTAAATTGTAACTTAACTTCTGTTTCATCTACTCACTATTTATTGAAGTTAACAGTGAAAACTTAATTGGCTTGTGAAACTACCTACTTGCTATATTTTTCTACGTATTTATATAATGCTGTATGTTTTCCTAAGTAAATAAAAATTAAATAAGAGTGAGCCTGTATGGTGAATCACACCATACAGGTCATGTTCATGCAGGTCATGTTCATACAAGGTCATGTTCTATCCGCATGCCAAATTTCATCCAATCCCATGCAACCGTTTTTACATGATCGAGTAATAAATATTCAAACATACAAAATTTATTGTATTAGCAGGATCTACAGTAAAAATAATAAAAACAATTTTCTGAGTTATTATAAAAACATGTGGTCGTTTTACTCGTAATTAGGTCTTAGTATACAGAGTAATTAATTATTGCGCTCTTATGTTAGTCATAGATGTTTTGCACAAAACCGCCGCGCCAACGCCACTGCCTTCTTTCACGTTACAAAATGTTATTTAATTAAAGCATAAAAGGTATGAAGACTTTGTTGGTGCAAAGCAAACACATGTGCTATATAGAATCTTGTATGTCGATATGTGAGAGTAACGCGTGTTTAACGTTGTATCAATCATTTCAATTTCAATAATTACGATGAAAAACAATTATTTTTGAAAATATGAAAGGGAAAAGTACAATTCAAGAAAACTGCGATCAAGTAGACTATATGGCTTAAAAGCCACGTACTTGCACATGTTACCATTTGATATCTCTATATAAGTACTCTAATTGTACAACCTAAACACGCAGGTCTACTCCATACTACGGTATATCGTAGCAATAGCTACGGTTTGGTCGTAGCCGATCCTAGCAATTCGATTTATGTGCGGTTTACATGTATTAAGGAGTTAAGTTGGTAACTAAATTTTAAGTTAGTACATGTCACTTGTGTGTCCAAACGGATTAAGTAGTTAAGTTCATAAGTTCAGTGAAGACGAGCAGTGATGGATGTCAAGCAATTCTGTACTTAGATATGTGGTTTACGTGATTTTGGACAAATTCAGAGAAGAATTTGTTTCGGAAATTAAAATCTTTGCAAGATTATGTATTTTTATAAATTTTTTACGTCGACGGGCCGACTTCGATCGACGTACGATCGATTGGTGTGGCACCTTTACTAATTAGGGTCCCTTAATAATCACTGGAGGGAATGAAATGAAATGAAATATTTATTTCTCAACATTGACAATTATTTGTTCTTATTGACGTCAAATAAAACATGATTCTACCACCAGTTTGAAAAAAACCTTCGTGAAGAAGAACTGGCAAGAAACTTCACGGGTATATTTTATTTCAAAATAAATTTACAGAATCTCTTTATGTCTATACAAAATTATTTTTTTCTGCACATGTTAGCTCGGCAAGTCCCCCAAGTATCCAAACGACGAACACCCTCAAACGGTACCCGTTCACGAGTTAACGCGGGATCCAGCCATCGCTCTCCTCAACCATATTAGAGGGAAGTGAGCGACCCGTCACCATATCAGCCTCTCCCAACTCAGGGGTGGCGTCCGACAATTGTAGGCCATCACGCCAACTGCGGGTTGGCAGACTTACCAACTCAAGGTTGGTGTCAGACAATTGTAGGCCATCACGCCAATTGCGGGTTGGCAGACTTACCAAATCAGGGGTGGTGTCAGACAATTATAGGCCATCATAGCTATTCTGCCATTGATCGACGTCCATCGACGGTCGATCGATTGGTGCGGTAACAACCTTAAATATTCTTCCACAAATTTTAAAGTAGAAACCAAACTCTACTCCGACATTTAAAAAAAAGAGAAAATGCGACATAAATACGAGCTCTTGCCGCCACCCGCTTTGTCAACTTATGCACTAAACTAAAAAATCACGTCCAAACGAGTTAAGCGTTTGGACGTGATCTTAAATTAAAACTACAAATAAAAATCTGGAAACAAATTTGTGTGCTCAGTTTCTCACAAAAGGTTTATTTTCAGTTCCCCTTTATGTTCAGTTAGTTAAAATAAAATTTCATATTATTTCACCCTTAGTTTGGCCCTCTCACTCCTCACGATGACAGGTATCCTTCTTCTTTAGTTGCACTTCGGCTAGCATGTAAGCGTCAGAGACCGACCAATTGACTTTCGCATATATAATAATAATAATAATTCTTTATTTCGGACAACTTAATCCATATCACAAAAATTACACAGCACAGTCACAAATATAAAATTAATAAATAAAATAGTCAAAAATATATATAGTCGGTAAACACAACAATAAATAATACAATTACACAATACTATTCCATTAAATTCAATAACATAACAAAAACAAAAAACGAAACTCCATTACAATTACAATTCAATTATTTAAATTATACACTTAAACAATGTCTATGAATGAAAATCATCTCCAATTTAAATTGAAAAAACACATAACGATTTTGATAAATTATATTATGCGTTTATGAATAGAGTACATATAAAAATATAGATACTTGCCGGTGTCACTGTTACGGTTTACCAGTCGATATTATACGACAATGACCCAGGTAAAGACAATCTAGCCTATTAGCAATCATGTTCAGGATACCGTTGGCGCTCCCCTGCACCCCGCGCACCAGCGACCCACACCTGCTGCGCATCGTTGCGAAAAAACAATTGACTGTCGCGTCTGCAAACATCCCTGATGCGCTACAGTATGGCGGAAGCCCGAACAGCCTCCTGAACGCGTTGTTATACTTTACACGAAGAGCGCTATAAGATTTTTGAGTATATCTAGCCCACAGGCTGCAGGTGTAAAATGAAGTGCAGTATGCAAACCCATTGGCCCACTATCAAGATATGCGCCCCTTTTCATGTTTACTTTTACCGCTGAGAACGGTAACGAACACTTTCTAATGTTATTGCACTTATTCTTGTAGGTTTATAGCTGTTCAACAGTAATATAGTTCGATTTAATCATTCGTATGTCATCCTGTAGGATTACTAAGTCTTTCAAAAGCTTTGAAACATCCAAGAGGTCAAAAGTGATAGGAGGCAACTTGCTGATATCGCGAGACACGAATACGGGCATTTTATCAGGATCCGTAGCTTTAAAGAAACTGATAAAATCTTGCAGCGTTCTATTCTCCTTTCCTTTGCCCTTTCGAACTGTTTTTCGCAGGTCGGACGATACTGATTCAAGCAATAACGCATTTGACGTTTCTATTTGTTCACTTGAGAACGAAGATGAACATATTTTAATAAGACTTTCCTCGTTAGTTATTGATATCTTATTCTGTATATAACACAAAAGTTCGTCAATAACGATGTTACACTGATTACACTTTATTTTACTACACGACATATTTGCGAAACGTACAGATAAGAAAAAACCTACAGAAAGCATAAATTACTAAATAATGTACATATGGAATAGAGAAAAACAACAACTTTTTTGATAGCGTAATAAAAAACAATTAATGAACCGGAACAAGTAAAGAGAGAATAAATTTTGTTTCTGGCAACACGATAACTGTTTTGAAGCAAAATTGAATTATTTCCCGACGCGACGGTGGGTTGCGTGCGTTGATACACGGCTTCGGGTTTGGATACCGTTTTAAGAGGCAGTTCAAGTGTTTGGCCAAATACTACAACTTACAGTGTTCATAATTTCTTGTTTTCTTTGTACAAATTTAGTAGAAGATTTAGTTTTCACGTAAGTCTACACTTTTATACTTAAACGCCACAATACAAATAGGTCATGAATACAAATATTGTTCACATGTTGAGCCAAGCTCATAATATTGTAATTTTCGGACTTTCTTAAAACAGATTAGGAGCAAAAAATTATTTGAAAATTAAAGTAAGAAACTGATCACATAGATTTGTTTCTAGATTTTTATTTGTAGTTTTAAGTTGAGATCATGAAATAACTGTTATCCACATTAAATAGATTTAAAAGTAATTCGCTAAATCGAGGACAAAAACCGATGTTCAATATTTCCATATCTACCAAATACAATGTTTTATTTTACATTTAAAGCCCCCGAGTATTTGTTTTTGAACAATCAAACTATTGCTTTATGTATCGTATAAACCGAAGTTCCAGCTCTGGTGATTGAATAGCGCTCAAAGACGCACCTCAAATTCAAATATTTGTTTCTAAACATTTACAATTACTTGTTCTTATTGACGTCAAATAAAGCATGACTCTACCACCACTTCGGCAAAACTTCGTAAAGAAGAACTGGCAAGAAACTTCACGGGTATATTTTTTTAAAATTAAATTTACAGTGTCTAGACTAAGTTATTCTTATCTGCATCAATTAGCTCGGCAAGTCTCCGTCCCCAAGCATCGAAACGACGAACACCCTCAAACGGCACCCGTTCACGAGTTGATCTAGCCAACGCTCTCCTCAGCCGTATTAAACCTCAACCTCACCTCAACGATTGATGTAAAATCCACGACAGCCTTGATATTCCCACTGCAGGACATCCGTCTCACACAACTACGGGGTTGGTTGCAGGCAATTTATAAAAAAGCCAGGGCTGCCTACTGCAACTGTACCTGTCTTAGAAATAATTTTATCGGGTTTCAGTTTATGCGGGTTTCATCAAGATGTTTCCCTCGGCTGTAAGAGCAGTCACCCTAATGTACTTAAGACGAAAAATCTCTTTTTCTTTTTTTTGATTTGGCAGTCACCGGGGTGGAACTGGGGACCCTTTTTTATTGAAAAAGGATTAGACGTTTGTCTTCTATCTCACCTGATGGAAAGTGACGATGAAGACGAAGGTGTTGCACGTCTATCCACGAGATACCTATTCACTCGACACGTGAAAGAACTGGGATTATAGTTTTCGGGAAAAGCAGACGCAGGCAGTTCTTTTCACACCTTGACGACGTTCTAACTACGCCGCCACCGACGCTCCTACTTGCAGGTTTGCATTATACTTATTAAGCACAAGTAAAACACGCCATACCTAGCAGTACCTAGATAAAAGATACATTTTCTGCTTTAGTAACGCTTCACTTGACTGGGCGCTTGATGAACTAGTTCACGGTATTTTAGAATTAATTTTAATTTCTTTACTTGTTGGAAGTAACGTAACATTGTCACCGAGTGTGTTTATGGAATAGGTTATTTGTGACTATCTACTTACATTGTATGGAAACGATTGTTGTAACGGCTTTTCTAAATTGAATTATATACATTTGGAAATCTATTTTAAATGAGGTCATGAGATATTGATATTTGTGCGGGTGGCGGCCTTATGTGTACACAATCGGTTTAAGGCGAGAATGGCTTGCGCGTTGTTTGGTCTTTTGTATGCGCTCCACATACTAAGGGGTGACAACACTGCAAGAGGTTCGAGTGCAAATCTGAGCAACTTAAGCAACTGTGCAAAAAGCAACTTAACAATTTGGGGGAACTTGAACTCAGACTCCGTTTTTGCTTATGAATCCGTTGCAGTGTTGTCGTGCCCTAGTATACTAATCGCCTACAAACTAACAACACGCAAGGGATTCTCGCATTAACCTGCGCTTGCACTTGCGCGAAAATATCATTACGACTCACACAAAAACTAGTTCCATTTATTTATATACAGAGTTAATTACATTAACTAAAATAGTATGAAATAATAATTGAAATGCATTTTGAACTACCGCTATTAAGCTTCTCTATTATTTTTAATTTTAATAATATTTTCAACAATGCATTCGCATAAAAATTACCTACGATTACCATCATAAAGGAAACATATAAAACTAATGTCCATTTTTCTTCAAGCTAACAATTACACAAAGATACTACGGAGTTAACAGTCCGTTTAACACAACATTTAAAATGTAGTTGAACAAAGCAAGTCTTTTAAGTTCGCGGCATGCGTTCACGAGTTACCAGGCGAAGAAACCTCGACAAAAGGCGGTCTCAACAAACAAGGGATTTTTGTAATTGTTTCTCGTTTTCCTTTGTAGTAACTAGTTTAATTGTAAAAAGGCTTCGAAGCAGGAACATCGAGAAATGCCGTTACGTGACCTTGCACAAAATTGTTACAACTTTCCAATACATTTTGATGTTTTACGTTATCTTGAGATGGATCTATTGACGGTTTTTTGAAGGAGATTTTCTTTATTTGATATTACGTGATTGTCAGCTTTAGAAATACTAAGAATCAGTTTTTTTATATTTTTTCGAATCTCAAATCGTTTTATTTATTACATTAATAAGTAGAACAAATAAAATGCAGTTCAGATATTTCAAACAGATCAAAAATATTCTTGCACCAAATTACTATGTACTTTTTTATAAGGAATCAATACACGAACATTACTTAAAACTGCTGTTTGTGAAAATATTGTAAATTATTTTTTATTCTAATTTTGTACTATATTTTTTATCAAGTTAAGTCAAACAAAATGGATTTTGTTTCAGTACTTTATTAAATACTTGAAAGTCTATTTACATACTGTTTTACTCGTATAACGGACCTAGCTGTCATTTAATGATCCATTTTACTAGGAAACAGCATTAGGAAACTTCGTCCAGTTATCTATATACTTTTAATTTGTTGGCGTCAGCGTTTATATTTGATGTATTACATGTTTTACAGCGCCTTTTTATTCCCGTACCTGTTTATATTACAATTTCTACGGAAAAATGGCACATGGCTTTGATCACAGTTCTGAGCCACTTTACCAAAGACACCATACTTAAAACGAAAATGAAAAAAGTAATTCGACTGTCATAGAAATCGTCGGCAGCCAATTTCGTTTCAGGAGGCGAAATTCCTTTTTCATATGCCGTTTCAGAATGATAAAAAAGTCACCTGCCATGTGGCCTAAAGGCCTAGGGTGTACCTACTACCATACAAGTATTGAATATTGTATTTTTTTGTGTCACTAACAAGATCGTAACACAATAACATACTCCCCTCATTTATAAAACTTGACCCCTTCAACATACTACCTACACGTACCGACGTCGGTTCGATCTCAATACTGTATGTTTAACGGAGCGCACAGGACACCGAGTCAGCAGATAATCTAGGTGAGGTTCCGGAGTCGAACAGCGTACCTTTGTAGCGCGAGCTTGAAACTAATGGAGTAATAAGTATTACAGTGGAATCACGTCATGATTTTCCGAAGGTAATGCCAGATGCAGCCTCTGACAGTAAAGCCGTCCTCTTTTTAACGCCGGAGATTGAAAAGGTACTTTTGAAAAAGCTGCTGAATGTGACAAATTTAAAAACCCGCTTGCTAAAGTAACTTTTTACGTAATTCTGTGAGTTAGTTAGTTAGTTAATTGAAAAATGGCAATCAGCTGCGATTGGTGTGGCGGGCTATATCTGCCAGAGTCGCGTATTAAACAAAACACAGTAAAAAAAAAGAAATTGCCAAAAATAAATTCCGTGTTGCATTGAGATAAATAAAAGGCTAAAACAAAATATAATACAATAACAATAACTTAAACTAATAAGATAGATTAATTACCTATATGGTATAATACATGCTCAAACTAAACTTAACCAAAAGGAAAAAAATCAATAAAATAAAATAATAATAATAAATTTAATACATAGCACAAAATACTCATAGGCTAATATTAAATCGATGAATGAATTTACATAATATTATTAAAATCTTCGGGCTCTAAAGCGTAATTCATGTTCTCACGAGAATCCGGATAAAATACGTCACTGTCACAACTGAGAGGAATCTAATGACACTTCATACGTGGAAATCTGTCAAACGGTTTAAGGTGTAGTAGCTGTCAAATAAATATACATACATACGAAAAACATAACCCGCCGTCTGGCAGTCGGATAAAAATAATCTCAAAGGATGCATGTGTGTGCGTGTGCACAGATGAACCAAAGTCTAAAAATATTTCAGTTTCATGAGCTTAAAAAGTTCCAATACAAATAAATATAATAAAATATAAAATTTCCCTTTGCAATGAACGTGAGCAAAGAGCGACGAATGACACGAATATAAAAAAATATAATTTTAGCTTTCCTGATTCACTACTTTGCGTTTTTTATTACGATGGATTCTCCACGAGTAATTTCTTTCTACCCGCAGTGGAGACTCCGTGCAATTGACTAAAGAGCGTGAGGTTAACAGGCCGGGACCAGTCCTGAACTTACACAGTTCAATGCGATTTGATCATTTAGGGTCAACTGTTTTAGTGCAATGAAGTTAGCTATGTATACAATAAATTGAATATAAACGAGTAATATATATTATGGAATTAACCAACCTTGGTAATTACTTTCATAACCTGATGGTACGTTATATCCGCATTATTAGTCGAAGGTGTTTTATTTAACAATACTGAACGTGATTATAACATTGCCCCTCTAATATGGTTGAGGAGGGCGTTGGCTGGATCCCGCGTTTACTCGTGAACGGGTGCGGTTTGAGGGTGTTCGTCGTTTGGATACTTGGGGGGAGGGAGACTTGCCGTGCCAACATATAAGATAGCAGATAAAAATAATTTTGTATGGACATAAAGAGACTCTGTAAATTTATTTTGAACAAAATATACACGTGAAGTTTCTTGCCAGTTCATCATCACGAAGGGTTTTTCGAACTGGTGGTACGACTTTATTTGACGTCAATAAGAACAAGTAATTGTCGATGTTGAGAAATAAATATTTCATTTCATTTGATTTCATTTCGACTGATGACGCGTTGCCGACCGTACGCTTCAGTTGGAATCGCCCTTGTTCCAGTGACGGCACCGTCTGTTCCTATCCCTTGACCGGAACACAACCACGTCCACGTGATTATTACGGCGGTCAAAATAGGCAGTACTGAAGTAATGCCCCAAACGAGATCTCTAATGCTACA
Source organism: Marasmarcha lunaedactyla (assembly GCA_923062675.1). Taxonomy (NCBI): domain Eukaryota; kingdom Metazoa; phylum Arthropoda; class Insecta; order Lepidoptera; family Pterophoridae; genus Marasmarcha; species Marasmarcha lunaedactyla. The sequence goes on from OV281358.1 coordinate 1,231,619, forward strand.
TAGTTACGAGAAGAAGTTAAGAGAATTTTTGTTCCTATAATTAACTACCCTAGATAAAAATGCAAAAATTTTTTTTTTATAAAAGTGACCTGTTATACCTGTGGGCCATGGCTTGCCGCGTCTTCCGCCGCAGCCACCGTGGCCAGGGCACACAGCCACACGCCCAGCGCGCACGCGCACAGTCGCATCTGTAACAATGACAAAATTAACCAACACTGAATTACAGAAAGGGCGGTTCTGAATACTCTGGCAAATTAGTCAGGTTAATACTTAGTCTTGCCATAAATATTGTTAGAAAGAAATTTTTTTTGTTTTGCACGTATCATTTATTGCTATATCAGTGTGTTAGTTTAATACATTAATACAAAATCATTAAAAATCTTATTTGAAGTGGTCTCCATTGGCTGCAAAACAGTCCTTTAAACGTTGAGGCCAGTTATCAATAGAAGTACGCACTCTGTCCATGTGAAAATTCTTCACTGCCAATCGTATGGATTATTTTAGAGATCCAAATTATCATGGCATTTAGAGCAAGCCATACTCTCTAAAACTGACCATAAATCTTGTCCATACTTTAGTAATTAGTCAGGATAATAAATATTGGCAATTTGGAATTGAAAATTACTGCTGATGTCAGTAGGCTTATGCAGTATGATGGGCTTCATGTTTGCCCTGCACATCAGCCTCGTAGAATAATTGGCCCTAAGAGTTGAATTATTGCCCTCCTGACTTGATAAGTCTTGTAATCGTGTGTTTCTAATTCTGCCGCATCAGGTCAAACAAATGCCAGGCGTAGGTCACGAGGGTCAGCTATTCCTGCCGCTGGAGGCAAGTCAACCATAGATATGCTTCTTTGGCATCGTCCCATATTTATATTATTAAAGAATGTGTATTTTTAAAGTATCTTCAATGTTTTATTTACATTACAAGAAAAATTACTAATTTACGTTCGAAAAAAAGGACGGAAAATTACGTAGAAGACAACGCCAATACAAGTAACTGATCCCATGATCTAATAATCACTGCACGAACTATGCTAATAATCTTTTTGACACTTTGTCATATCATAAATGTTTAACCAATCGTTTGGGCTTCCTCATAGTACTCCTATTGTAACCCAGACTCCAATAAATCTATAGCATTACGTTGTCACTTCACCCTTAGCAAAATAATAAAATTAAAAAATACTTATTTTTTGATTTTGACATTTTTTGTACTTACTGACATGAATTACCAGTTCGTAAAGAAGACCCTCATGAAGAAGAACTGGCAAGAAACTTCACGGGAGTATTTTTTTCAAAGTTAACAATAGCTCTTATGCCTATAAAAATAATTCATATATGCATCAAATAGCTCAGCAAGACTCAGTCCCCACAAAATATCGAAGATCTGCGAATAGCACCCGTTCGTGGGCTTAACGCCTGCCTGCCATCGCCCTCCTCAACCATATTAGAGGGAAGTGAGCGACCCGTCACCCGACGCTACCAGAAGTTATTCTGGGTTTGTATCTTATTGTACTAATAAATATGAATATAATAATTTCATAATGAATATCATTTAAATTAAAACGACTAATAAATTGTGGAATTATTAAAAATTCCAAAAATTATTACTACAAAGTATTTTTAATTTATTTTGTAAGAAAATATAGAGCATTAATAGAGGTAGAATCGCACAAAACACGAGTCTAATGTTACGGAATACAGGAGCTCCTTCAGAAAAGCATTTTGCATATTTTGAGGGACATTTCAAAAATCGAATGGAAATAAAAGCCACTTTCCAGTGCATTTGTGTTTAAAATTTAATCTTAAACTTGCCGCAGAAAAATTTGCTAGTTTTCAAACTGTGAAAAAGTGGATCTACTCGAAAGATGCGAGAAAAATTTAAATTGTTTATTATGAAATCAATTAATACGTTGCTTAGATATACATAGACGATTCCACTCATCGTGTCTATTTTATGTGCTTGTAAATATGCAACTTAATTACCTGTCGTTAAGTCAACAAATACAATAACCATTGCACCATGACATTATTCGTTATTATTATATAAACTCGACCAAACCTCACCGGACAAATTTGAACAGTTACGGTTAGCGTCGGGTATGACGTCATTTTAACCATTGCTAAAATGGTAAACCCATACTTGACTTAACCGGAGGTTTGACAGCCTTTTTTTTTTTTTTTTTTTTTTTGCTGCCGAGGCACCCTCGCGGGAGGGAGGTGGAAGATGCGTCATGCATACCCGCCCGCAGGTAAATTCCTCTGCGGGGGGGTTATGTGGGACTCACCAGAATGGCACCTACCCACTAAAAACCACCTGTTGGCTGTAGTAAGCGTATACTGTTAGCCTTCATCGGAAGCGACACCCGTCGGGAAGTTGGGCGCGCTGGCGGAGACCCGCGAGCGGGTCTTCCGCCTGTAGTGAAAGTTGCACTGAAGGTGCTCAAAGGGACATGAGTTGGTGGCCGTTCGGGGCAGCCTCCGGTGAAGCCGGGGCTGCGCGGAGGTCGGCCGAAGCATAATTTAGGGATCAATTCATTTAAATGAACCTATAATGAATTGAGAAGGGAACTATGTTCCGCCAGAGCTAGCAAACGCTCTGTCGGAGTACGTGAAGCCCTAAGTTTACGGGCTAAGACTGCAATCTCCCTAACATCGACACTTTTGATAGCGTCGCAGACGATACGCATATCGTCTGCTACGGAGGGATGAGGAGTGATGTTGGATGGGCTAGGGGCCGGGATGGGTTTCGCTTGTGTAGCGGGGCGGTGCCTCCAGTTCTCTGGAGCAGGCTTGGGCTGGGTAGGCTTTGCAGCCGGAGGAACCCGGCTACGCAGCGGCGGAAAGTTTTCCTGAGAAAGGGGCGGGGCCTGTTTGGGTGCCGCCCTCTTAGAATTAGTACGCATACAACGGGGTGCACGGGGGCAGCCCCTGTAGTTTGCGGTGTGGCCGGACTGGCCACAAAGCACGCAATCGGGAGGAGAGGGAGTTTCAGGAGTGCGAGTGCACTCCTTTGTGAAATGAGGCACCAGGCACTTGACGCACCTGGGCGGAGCGGCGCAGTTGGCCGCCGCGTGCCCGTACAACTGGCACCGGTGGCACTGGCCGGGATGACCGCGGCGATGAGGCGCCTCTACCGAGATCCCAGAGAGGCCGCAAATGGTGCTAACCCCTTTGAGAATCTCCCTGGACTTGGGGACGTTGGTGAGAACCACCAAGGCGAGAGGGTGTTGCCTCCCGTACTTGCTGTGCATTTTATGCACCGCAAGTGCCGGGAAGCCTTGGGACTGCAGGTCTTCCAGGATAGCCTCGTTCGATAACTCGAACGGGACTCCCCTGAGTACCGCTCTGAACTTACGCTCTTCTGACAGAGCATAAGTGTGATAAGCATATTGCTTATCAGTGAGGAGCTTTATCAAAGCACGGAAATCGTCTATCGACGGGACGGTGATTTTAATAGATTCACCCGAGTTGGTCGCTCGGGTGTAGTGGATCTTGTGCACTTTGCACAAAGTCGAGACCTCGGACCATTTACCCTTTTCCCGAAGGAATACGGGTGGTGGGACCTTGGCCTTGACAGAAGAGGCCGGGGCGGGTGTTGTATGCACCGGGGTAGCTGGCGTAGAATTCGCCGCGGTGGGTGTTGAAGACACCGGGACGGGCGTTGAGGACGCCGGGGCTTGTTTTGAGCGCTTCTTAGAGCGCTTCTTAACTAGGGTGAAAGAGGGTGGCTCAGGGCCAGATGGGGTGGCGTCCGAGGAAGTCTCGGTCGCAGGTGCTCGCTTGCGGCGCGGAGGGGCGTCTACTTCACACTCCATGTCACTGGAGGAAGGAGACGCGGGAGGGCCTAAGACCAGAGTGGTCTGAGTGGCGGTTGTGGCCTGAGGGGCCTGTGGAGGTGTGGTGGCCTGAGGGGCGGGGGGGTATCCATCGAGAACAGTATCGATGAGGTGTTGGGGGTATTTGAGCCCCCGAACTGTACCGAATCTAATGAGTGCACAAAATGCGTCCTGCACTTCGACAGGAGCCCTTGAGCCCATTGCGGAGGGGTTGGGGAGGGACAATAATATATAAATATATATACTATGAGCCTAATCAACGACGACTAACTTCCTAAAACCACCCTACACGCAGTAGGGCGGTTGGAAACGACGCGGATAACTTACTCGAACACGAAGACTCGAAGTTCTGGAACGCAGATCTTGCCGGAGCGGCGACGGCGACGCAGTCGGCGACGTCGGGCAGCAGGCGGAACGAAGATTAGTCGTGAAAACGACTTTTCTATGAAATTTAGGAAATACGGTACGAAGCCTGGGTCGTGAAAACGACCCCTGAAATTTGGGGTGCTCAACTAGTGCGGGGACTAGAGAGCGGAAAAAGCGTCTGCGATCCACGTGCGAACGAATCCGCACGCAAACCGAGACTCTGTTTGACAGCCAGTTAGGCTTTGTTTATATTCATACGTGTAACAGCATAACCCACCGCTGAAGTCAAACACCTCGCTCGAATCAAGCGTGAACATTTCAAGAACCGAGACAGATGTTAGTTTCTATGCCGACACAGTATATCTGTCTTGCTCTTTGCCACTGACAACATGACGCATGCTCTGTGTGAATTTACGGACAATATAAAAGCACATGTATAACATTTGAAACGAACACGAGGGAAAAAATGTTACAACTTTGCTATAGACTTTGATGGAATATAAGAAGATAAAAAAATGCAACAAGTACACAAAACAAAAATTAAGTGACAAGCTCCTAAAAAATTTTGTTCCCAGTCGCCTGATTTTACTGGTCACTACGTGGACCAAACGGCCATGATATATTTTGTCTCGCTCGCAAAACCCACGTTTGCATCATTCTATCTCGGTTACGAGCCATGCTTTCGTGCGTTACGTAAGAGCGTCACCTAGCTTGCGCTATCTTACTTTAAGCTTGTTATTAGCTGTATAAGGCCTAACTAAACTTTTATTATATTATATTGAATTGTAGCTGTTAGCTTTCCTATGTAATCATAATAATAATATAATAAATCCCCAAGCAAACATACTAACTGTATGGCTCTAAAGTAAGCAGTGCTTGTGTCATGAATGACCACACAGCGAACCTGGGGACGAACCCAGAACAAACATACTTATATAAATATCAAAAACCAGTAAAACAGTGTAATTTATATAACTTGTAGCTCACAGTTTTTAATTTGAACTTCGCTTAGTTTACATGCTTCCTAAACTTGAGTTGTAATCCGGCTTGTGGCTTAACCGCAGCGAAGCCGCGGGTTCGAGTCCCGGGAGGTCGTTTTGGTAATAAAGACATGAGCTCTGCTGAGTTTCAAGATAAGATATGTGTAAAGTTGTGTAGAAAGTATGGCTTTCAACGAATGGTGTGGGATTTCATTTTGTTGAGGTAGTATTTGTTGGAAGTGTTTGTAAATACGAAGCGGAACGTATCACACACATTAAGATCCACTTCACAGAAATTGGTCTTAGGCCAAAAATATTTTATATTTAAATTAATTGTTTATATTCAGACAGTGTCTAAATATGTAACACTGGTAAATAAAAAAAAAATTGAGTAAGAAGTAGCAGTAGGAAACTTTTTGTTTGGCTGCGGTATTCAAAAGGTTTACTGCTGCGTTATTCAAACTTTTCTTGTAGTAAAGCCGTACAATGTTATGGACGACCACGACCTTTATTTTATTTATTTTATATTATTTATTTAGGAACAACAACTGCTTACAAACAAATACCTTAAAAACTACATTTACATTGTACATTTGTAAGTTTACAAACCAATTAAAGTTGTACACAACTTAAAATTTGACAAACAATTATTCTATTTAACTGGAAAACTTAATAATTTTACATAAAACTTAATTAGATTCTAATTTCATAATTTAATTTTTACTGAAATTGTGACTGATATTTTGAAACAATATTTATTCTTTTACTTTTTACCCGACGCTTTATACTAGTTTTAGAATTCGGTAGACAGTGTAATCTTATTTCCTCTTTATGTATTATAGTACATAAACGTGGATTATATATTTAACTATCTCCATCTTACTGAATAGAAAGAGGCAATGAAGATGACAATATTATCTAAACGAGAGATACCAGGCATATGTCAGCAGTATCGGCAGTGTCAGCGCGCGAAGAGAGTAGGATTAGTTAATAATTGTTTAAATTATAACTTAAGTAACAGAAACATTACATTTTTTTATGATGTATGTTATGTTATGAAATAACTTCGGTAGGCTGCGCATCGACCGAAGCTGCGCGTGGAGTCGGCGAACCCATCAACAAGTTTACTTCTTGGTCCTAATCAAAAGCTAAGAATAAATGCAGTACCTAATGGCACAGCTGTTGAGGCTCAGGCTTATTGATCTGAAGGTCCCGGGGTGGACCCCCATTGACGGTCAAATAAACAAAAAAGTTTTAACAATTTAAGTACATAAGTACATCAAATCGACTGCTCTAACGGTGAATAAAAACCCGTGTGTAAGTTCCGGCAACCCGCAGTAGCGACAAGCAGTAGGCAAACCTATAAGTGACCTGATACCAACCTTAATTGGTTGAACGTGATAAAATCAAAACTAAAAGATACCTATGGCAACTAACTACGTAGTAAAAAGAAATGTTGCTATAGAAGACAGCACCGCCCTTGACTGCACAGATAGCTTGGCCGGTGTGCCGACTTGTGACGATCTGTCATTCAAAACTGGTTTCAGTGGCGTTAGATTTGCTTTCCCTTTCTATTTTGGTAAATTTCCGTGAAGCGAAGTGTTCTCCCTCGCACATTTTGGTAGCCTATTGTTGAGTCATCAACATTGTGACTTGTGCATCAACGCATCCCCGCGCGGGATTTCGTCGACCGGCAGTCAGCTGTTACCACGAACGTACTCTGCCATCAGCAAGTAACTCTCTGCTGGCTACTCTTAGTCACACGTCCTATATTTATCAGCAATCGTTCACAGTGAAAGCCACTTCTCTATGGAATTCACTCCCTGCCGCCTTACACTTGGTAAAAACACTTGAGGCCACTAAAACGAACGTAAATAATGACTATCTCTCTTTGTGATATGTATTGGTGTACTTAAAGGATATTTATTACAAGTCTTTCATATTTGTCTTTCATATTTTGTTGTCAACTATGTTACTAAAATATTTTGCTTAAATGCACTGCCCAACAGTAGTTCTAGTTAATATATCTATAATTTATAAATTTCAAAGTGCCTGGAAAAGATCACTTTTTAGTGATAAGGCCACCCACATTGTCAATTTTGATTTAGTCCTGGTTTGGCAATAATATTATTATTACCTACATACGAAAAACATCATTAACTTGGAAAACTCAATCTATAACTTAATGTTACTTGTCCATTGTTTAGTTGAAAATCACCCTGAAGAGCCCTTCACTGCCTCCCCACCATCTATATGGATTAATACTGTCTATGATTTTATATACGCCACGTCTATACAGCCAAGTTCTAAATTCATTTTTGGAACCCAACCATTAATCTAGTGAAATTCTTCAGTAACTAATTAATCCTAACTCCAGCGATGGTCGACGTGTCAAGTCTGCGGAGCGCGGGGGGGGGGGGGGAGTGAGCCGCGAACTGTGGAACTAAGCGGCGGTGGCGGTGGCTAACTTTGTGTGGCGAGAACGTGGAGCTGCTCGATGTGGCTGTTGTGTCGAGGTTATGTACACCACAGGGGAGGAGTGATAAGAATATAGGTTTGTGTTATAATTAAGAGTGAATTTAATAAATACATAAGAGAAGGAATCCTTTAACAGTCAACGTTGATGGCATTATGCTGAGCTGAGACCATTTTGGCATAAACAAATGGATATACTATATTATTTTATAAATGGTGTATGAATATGTGTAATTTGTCGAATAAACTTTTTTAATTTTATTTCATTTCATTAATTTTCGTTCCTTAGTTTCCTCTATGTGTTCACACCACGTTGAGCCTTGGATAAAAGTTTGGAGGTTAGATAAGTACCTACTAATGGAAAAGCAGTTGTAACAAAACATATTTCGTTAACTGTAAGCTTGGAAATCTTGATAATAATATTATATAAATATTATGTTTTTTATTATTCTTAAAAATGGAAAGATAGACTAACTTTGACCTACTAAACAAAGTATGAAAGTTTTTGTACCTTCCACCCCTTATTGACAAGAGCACAACGAAGGTTTAGGCAACATCCAGAATCATATTATTATAGTTGAAAAATATTGGCTTTTCGATAGTTTTGGAAGTTATTGAAAACAGGAATGTTATAATTAACGCTGTGCTCGCTGTTTGATTTATTAACTATTTGCTTTTACAAATAAATATTCTTTCTATGTCGGTAGTTCACACTCCAGAAACTCGTTCAAAACAAATGGCGTATAAACGTCGAACAGACAAGTTTTACCGCTAGATGTCACTTGTGGCGTGAAGTCAGCCGCGTTTCCTGCGAGCTGCAGTCTGTCGCTAACTTCCTGTGATGGATTTTGTGGGAACAAGTTCTTGTTCCGTGTTCACTGGGGAAGGAGTACAAAGTTTAATCTGAATGATGTTGATTGGATAAATTAATACAGTTCGTATCCTACTCGTATACCAGACGTGTAGAATTTGTGTACGATGGTGGTTTTCACACTTTTTCACGCAACGAGCTAAAAAAAACTCACTGACGGCAAAGAGCACGTAAAGGTTTATGCCGTCGCCTTTTTTTCCTTTCGGTATTTTTTTTTACTATATTCACAGCCGGCTAACGAGCACGTGACCAATGACATATTACATACAGACAGGTGATCCGCTCTCAAAAATGGCAACGCAAATGCAAGGCAGTTGCCGGCTATTTGACTCGGTCTTGTGCAACCCAGTTTCACGGCTAAACATCAAACAAAATTTATTCCCTATTCTGTGTTTTTAATACCGTACAATGCCTTCTTGTGTGTTTAGACAGTGTACTCATTAAACGTTTCTTTTCATGCGTAGGTACTATTTTTTTTATAACTATCTTATTTATTATTTTATTTTGCTATTTAAAATGACGTTTTAAAATTGACATGGCTATTCGTTTCAACAAACTCGAAAAGCGAGATGTAATATGATTTTGAATGTGAGAGTGAAAGAGACAACGCTATAGAGTTTCGAATATTTACGTACTACGTCACGTACGCTCGCGACCAATTAGTGCGAAGCAACGTCACGAAGTACATAGGTATCTCTTTCTTACAACAAATGAACCGTATTATTCTTTTCTTCTCCCACAAATTATATTACTCTATATATTGGGTAGGTATCTATAGTTACGTTGACGCCGTTTTTTTGTGCGGTAATGTTTGGGTATGACTTTTCTATATGTAATATGTCATTGCACGTGACCCACTTGATGGTAAAAAGCATCCACGTCCATGGACAGCATTATAGTTCGTTCGCGTTAAGAATGCAGTGAGTCATCGATGCAACTATAGATACTAGCCAATGAGATTACCGTATTAGGAAAAGTTTTCTTACTGTCGGTGATGCTATTGGCTATAATCACATATAGTGACTATTTACTACTAAATTTAATTCAACAAGCTCGATATACTTAAGTGTCTTTGTAACATACCTACTAATGTAGGATAAACCAATAGGTCAAAATATTGTGACATAATAATAATTATTAAACATGAAACGTTACTTACTAATAATATTATATAATGCTTAGCTTACAAAAATATATAATGTTAAAATGTATAATATAAAATAATGATATAATAATGTAATAATAATATAAAAATATAAATTATTATTAGGTAAGATTTAAAAGAAATGTATAGTATTTGTATTTTTAGTAATCAGTAATAAGCTAATGTAATGTCGCCTCACATATTGCAGCGCCCCTACGGGGTATCAAAATAACTACAACTGTACTTAATTAAGATCTTAAATGTTATGTGATGAGCAATAAAGGAATTTGAATTTGAATTAACCTGATGCTAAAACGATACGTCACTGCATTCTTAACGCGAACGAACTGTAATTGTGGGCGTTAGTTAATAGTCATTGTGATGAATACATCAAGTAATGACGCGTTGCCGGCCGTAGGCTACAGATGCGGTTGCCTGTGTTCCAGTCATTGCACTGGCTATTTCTTCTATTAACGTGATTATTTTGGCGGTAAAACACGCAGGACTGTGGTACCGCCCAGACAAGGTCTTAACAAAGACACGCTTCTGCCACTAACAATCTGCTTGTAATACCTTTCAAAAGGCGAAGTTAAGGTGTATTAACGATATGATTAGAAAGGTGAAGATGATGATGAAGTAAAAGACTTTCTTTAATCGAAAACGTTTTTACCTGTGATGAGATAAAATGTTTAGAATTTTGTGTAAAATTTCTTGGCCTACCTTGTCTGACATTTACTACGGGTAGGTATAGCTAAACAATACTTTATAATTCTCACTGAATATTGGAATTTTTGGTTACTTATCCGCGACAGTAACAATTTAAATTAATGACTGTTGACAATATTGATAAATCGAAGATTTAGCAACTGTTATGATATCGCAAACACGGCGGGAAGAACCGGCTTTGAATTTACGAACTACATCGTGGCACCACTCCCCGCGCGCCCGCTTCCGCCCATCCTTGAGGTGGTGGGGTACCCAGCGCGAAACAATCCTCCTTACGCAAAGGTGGTTGTGTAGAATATCAAGAACACTCCTGATCCAATCTGCAGATCGAGTTGAATCTCCTCGTATGTAATTCGCCGGTTTGTCATAACAACAGTCAAAGGAGGAGCACTTCTCTCTTCATCCTTCAAATTTGACCGACCGCAGTGAAACCTTACACCAGCAGTTCATACTTGCTTCAGAACGCACCTTGGCGAAGACGATTTGTTGCCGACGTAGGTCAATTTTTCTATGATAAACAATAGTTTCATAGTGCTTTAGATTATGAATTAGATGGAAATTTAAACGTCGAACAAATATATTTTTACTTTTAAATAATCGAATTTTCAAAATAAATTATAACTTGCCAGCGGTGTATACATTAAAACTTTTTTTCGCAAAACTTTTTGAGTGGCCTTTTGAATTTCTATATAAATATATGTATTCATAGTCATTTGAATTGCATCCGAGCGAATTAGACTCCTTTGTGTAGTTACACACTACTTTAAGAGTTCCCTCTAACATTATGGAAAACATTTCTCCCGCTAAACATTATTGAGTCCTCAACGTTTTAAAATTCAAATGCTACGATCTCATCGATCAGAGTTTTCAAACCTATAATACTCAATACTCAATCAATACTTTGGTGTTTGGACAATTCTTGCAAATTTTCATTTATTAGGTTGTGTCAAAGTTAGAAAAAAATCTCTTAAAATAAAAAAGTTTGAGATTTTTCGAATGCATACTCAGCGGTTCTAATATTGTGCCTGCTATGTGATGCTGAGTACAACTCCATCCGAGTTTAAAGGTAAACCCTGGTTTGGGTGAATTTAACTGTATATTAATACTATGGATAAACTAGAAATGTTACATTGTCGTAAAAAACCGTCATTTCATGTTGAAGAACTTATGTAATCGATGATTTCGTATTTTCAAATGTACTAGTATAGTGAATACTTCCAAGATGAAAGCCAAGGGAGATGGATGTTAGCCCTCAACGTCGTTTTCATAATGTAAGACGAAGCACATACGCTTAGTGAAGTTGGTATAAAAGCTGTACAGTTTATGATAATTAATCCGCCGTATTTGAACAAATTAAACTTAACTAAAGATATAGTGACCCATTAGATAACCATTTAGCTTATAAGTCGAATTAAAGTTTACGTAGGTATGAAAGTTTAGATGTTCATTATCCAATACTAATCAGCGAAATATGATTAAGGCAGCATTAACAGTATAAAAGCCCCAAAATATACGAAGATCACGTAAATATTTACTCGTTAACAAGATGACATCTTATTAAAGAGAATTATTACCTTCATTTGGACATAAAGGAATTTAGTTTCCCTATTCACAGGTATCGATAGGCTGCTTACAACTTGGAATGAAAACTATACCCTTTCTAGACGTATTTATATATAACATAACAGTTTAGCATAATCGAGTTATAGGGATTAATCCTCGCTTTCAGGGGTTCGTGTGAATACGGGGCTCTGTGACGGCTTTTAATGTGCGTAGCTGTCATCTTGAATGATACAACATAATTCGGAAGCATTAATCCTGTCGGCTTACTCTTGAATACAATTCGGTATGTTCACAAATTTTGAGGTACATAATTGTTTTTCTGAAACAATTTGGTATTTTAGGTAATAATTTGCAAACTTCTGATTTCTGTGTAATATTTAACCTTAAATCAAATTTTAAAAAGTAATTGTCTTTTTAAAATCGCGGTTCAAAGTTTGTTATTTTGGAATTAACAACTCTACAATTTTCTATGGATTATTTTGGAAGTGGATTGCTGTAGAATTACGATTAAAATTGGTTGGGACTGATATTTGTGTGCAGAGCTTTGGTTCAATTAAAATAGTGGAAAATAGGCTCTACTAGGCAATGGATCCGGTACTAGAACAAACTCAAGTATATTACCTTGTTGAAACTTCACTAATGAACTAAGAAAGAGTCACAATGATGCGATGACGAGGCGCGTGAGCAATGCGGAACAAGGATAGCTTGCACTCGTATTCCCTCGTTTCTTTTCGTGTAGTGACAGTCGGATTGTGGCGAAGTCACCATTGAAACAGAAACTATCGCATATCGGATGTACTGTTGACACATACATACATACAGGGCTGGATTTAGAGGTCTGGAGGCCCTGGGGCAATGGAGGGTGGAGACCCCAAATTAATTTCCGAATAAAATAAAAAATAAATCAAGTAATACGAAACAAACTTAAATTATTAGAATTACACTATAATAAACAATTAATAATAATTTGTGGACCTATTTATGTAAGTTATAGTAATTGGTTAAAAAACACAATTTTTTTTATTAAACTTTTTGAAAAAATTAAACGAAAAACTTTTCGAAATCAATTTTATTATTAATCTCTATTGTGGAGGCCCCATTTTTGTGGAGGCCCGGGACTGCAGGCCCGTTTGCCCGCCCCTAAGTCCGGCCCTGCACACATACTTTATTTGTCGGAAGCCGCGTGTAGAAATGACTGGAACCGTCTATAACATCACGTTATCGTAACAGTTAATATATCGTTTTTCCAGTATGCCTCAAATTCCAAAAGCTTCGTCACCTAGCGATCGCTTCGAGTTTTCATCGGTATTTCTAACGTAAGCAAACTTATAACCAATATAGCCGCAAGTCAGAACTTTCGCAACTCACGAGTTTGCAAGCTTCGTGTCAAATTAATCTAAAGTTTTACTAAGTTTCGAGAAGTCGAGTACTTTTCTTTCATTGATACGGTACAATAACACGCGGTTCAAGCTTGGCAGGTTGGAAACTGTTAACCTTAAAACGAGATTAATAAGTTTCAAAATAGTCAGGTTTCAGAAGTGTCCACTGTGACCCTTGGATCAGATTTTTGGATTTCATCAAAGGAACAATTTCAAATTTTGAAAGTTTTGTCGATGTGTGTACTTGACAAGTTGAATAGCTTGTAACTTTAAGGAGTTGTTTTTAAGACGACTTGCTAGTTAAAATATGTGGGTGTTATATTGTTTATTAGGTATAATGTTAGGTATTTCTGTAAGATTAAAACCGCCATTTTCAATGTTAAGATGCAAGCATCTACCTCTTTAAATCTAAAGATAGCGTAAGGGGCCTACCCGAATGAGCTGGCGGATCATTATTTGTTGAACGGCTCGTCTTGCCAAAACCGAGAACTTTCCCGTACTTTCATCCCACACTTCCATCGGCTTTTCTGCCCGGCAATGCCGATTGATGCCGGCAGATGCCAATATGTTGGTACGAGTAGCACCCTTCTTCTACGTAAGCTAACTCGTGGGGCAATTGAGGCGCTTCTATTGTATCTATCTATTGCTGCACAGCTCTTGTGAGTTCTGAATCAAGAGATAGTAGTACTTAAAGTAAATACTTCAAAACGAAACGGGCAGAAAAATCTGATTAATTAATTCAAGACGCAGTTCGCAGTAGTGTTGTGTGTTTGTTCGTTCACGTGTAACTCATCCAGTGTGTTCGGGAATGCTCAGCGACCCAGCGGAGGTTCAGTGAACCTGTCGACTAAATTACTGAAGGTCGATAGATTTTCTATTGTTAAGATATTCATGTGCTTGTAATAATCGATTATCCGTTGAAAAGAGAAATTCGTAGATTTCAGAATATATAGAGCCTGCGTTAGTTCTGGTCATTGCTACATTTGTTATAGGGAAAATATGTGTTTAATAAATAACTTAAGCGTTTTTTTTTAATTAAGAATAATACATTTAAAACAAACCGTTTCCTTCTGTCTATATGTATACATAAAAAACAACTTACAGATATATATAATAGGTCTTTACCTATGAAACTGCCGTTTTGCCGTACTGGCCATTTCAAATGAAAATATTTTTTTTTTTGACTGATAATTCTAATTTCAAATTAATTTTATTTGACAAACATGGAATTCTTTTTCTAAAATCGTCATTTGTTTAATAGTTAGTGTTTTGTTTTCAACGCATTCGAACATTTTTCATCATCATGAATAAGTTAAAAATTCGAGTAATTATGGAGTATGAGTACCGTCGTGGCAGCAAAGCGGCACAAGCGGCACGCAACATCAACGACGTTTACGGAGCGAACACTACAAACGAACGCACCACCCGTTATTAGTTTACCCGCTTCCGTTCTGGAAATTTTGACCTGAAAAATGAACCCCGTGGTCGTCCGAAAACTTTGGTCGACAATGACGAATTAAAGGCAATTGTGGAAGCTGATGAAACTCAATCCACGGCTGAATTAGCAGCAGCTTTCGACGTTAGCATCAAAACAATATTGGTCCATTTGCGTCAAATTGGCAAGGTAAAAAAGCTTGACAAATGGGTACCCCACGAACTCAATGACCGCCAGCGCGAAGTACGCGTGGAGACGTGCCTTGCACTGCTCAGCAGGCATACAAATGAAGGAATTCTGAACCGCATTGTTACTTGTGACGAGAAATGGATCCTGTTTGACAATCGTAAGTGCTCAGCAAGTTGGTTGGACCCTGGTTCAGCACCCAAACAATGCCCTAAACGAAAACTTACCCCTAGAAAAGTGATGGTCACTGTTTGGTGGTCTAACGCGGGTGTAATTCATCACAGCTTCTTGCCAAACGGGACAAGCATTACTGCAGATGTGTACTGTGAAGAACTGAACACAATGATGGAGAAACTCGCACGTCTCTAACCAGCTTTGTTCAATCGTTCGGCTCCACTGCTCCTGCACGACAACGCGCGACCTCATACTGCACAGCAGACGGTCTCCAAGCTACAAGAGTTGGGGTTGCAAGTTCTCCGTCATCCGCCGTACTCACCAGACCTTGCGCCTACAGACTTCTACTTTTTCCAGAATTTGGATAACTTCTTGGCGGGAAAAAAATTCAATACCCGAGAGTCAGTACAAAATGCCTTTGAAGAATTTGTTGCCTCCCGTCAAGCTGATTTCTTCAAGAAAGGCATCAATAAGCTACCAATGCGTTGGCAAAGATGCATTGATTGCATGGGTGATTATTTTGATTAATAGAAATAAAAAATATATAAAAAAATTACGCTTCATTTATTTCGTGAAAAACGGCAATTTCATAGGTAAAGACCTAATATATAAAATTGACAACCGATATCATCCTACGTAAACGCTAGTTCTAATTTATTCATTGTTTTAATATAATCTAAAAAATATATATTTGATTGAATTTTATCAGTAGAATAATTTTGGGATTGAGACATAATTTCTATTGAAAGGTCTGTCAAGTGGCTCTAGATCAAAGGTATCTGATCGTTAAAAAATCGGTCCTTAGACAGTGAAGTTTGGCAAAATCCGTCTTTTCATTCGCTTAAATTCAAGTCCAAACATTTATTTTTAATTATAAAAAACTACTTTTACTTCTTGATGATATATAAAGCACGTATGTTTGGGGAATTAATATTATTACTATTTTAAATCAATCACATATTTTATCTTTCATCTATCTACGCACATTAAATATCTATTTTCTATTATATAACTTGACACGCCTGTGTCCAAAAGTTTCCTCGGTATCACTATAAAACTGCTAGAAACATTTTAAATACAAATGGTTGTTTCCCCTAGTAAAAGTAAGCAAATCATAGCAATAAGCTCGACGTTAACAAGTTTAAGGCCAATCTCCCGCGCGCGGGAAAAACGCGGGGACGATTTACAGTCTTGGCGGGAAAATTACAAGATGTTATCTAAATATTTGGTAGAAGTTTTGAGAAATTATGTTTAAATATCGTGTTATTGTGTTACATTGTAAATTAGTTAGCTGTGAGCACATACATGTAGAATATTTTAAGTTGACAGTTTGCATATCTAATAGAACCGCCATGGCTTGAAAGTAACTTCAAAAGGTCACTCGTTAAACAGAACTTCAGCACGATTATTTGATATGAAACAATTGAATTAGTTCTTTTGCTTCACCTGTGGTGGCACCACGGTGGCTCGCAGATACAAAACTATACAGTTATTAAGTTTTGTAGTCTATTTGCAGACGTGGTTGTCCAGGTCAAGCAATTGCTCTATTGCAAACGGTAAAAAAGCTACTCGGCATGTTTGTAGTCAGTTCATTGTTTTTGCTAGGAATAGCCAAAAATTTACCAAATCTGTCAGTCCCTTGTCCACAAATATTAGATTTCACAAACTTTATAATTTCCAATGTACACAAACTTTTGAAAAACCGCATCGCACTAAAATAAGCTTAAGTCTCTTGTGTTATGTGTCAATTGATGTTTACCCTCACAATTAACAGCCTCAGTAGCAAAATAGTTAAAACCACCGCAAAACCTATTCCTTCACGTTAATATCTGTACGACGGGAACATTATTATATTCCACTAGATTTGAAAATCCCAAAACAATAAACAAAACAGACCACCATAAATCACAGCGCCTTATCAAGCAAAGAACAGCATTCATAAGTTTAAATTTAAAAGAAACGGCTCTTGCAGTCATTATTTTTAAATAACTGCGCCTTAAGTTTGACACATTTGACGTATTCCCGATAATGTTAACTTTTCTGAATAATTCCGCGCGTTTTTGCCGTTCAATATTTGAAATGACGAGTCGGTATTTTGGAAATCCGCTGAGGGTTTGAGGCTAATTATGGAATTGATGGAAACTGAGCTTTTGTGAGTTACCGAGAATTATGTCAATTACTCATATCAAGAATTTTGTCAATGATGTTTATAATGAGTTTATTGTATTGAAAACTTGTGAGGGTGATTGATTAACGGTTTGTGTTTAGGAGAAATTAGGCTAGAGTCATGCTAAAATATTTTATTTGTTCCGTATTAAATAAATTTAAATCTATAATCCTTAATTTTAAGACTTTTGAGTTCAAAACTTCTAGGGGCTAGGGAAATCAGTTTAATTAAATTAGTTTCAACGTAACAAAAAATCTTAATGAATTTACGAAGTCCACAGTGAAAAATACCGAAAGTAAAGCCCAAAGAAAGGTCTTTTGTAAGTTATTTTGACCTGAAATAACCAACCAGGGCGGCTGATAAGTTCGCGACCTGTGGTACTTAGCGATGGCTATTCATCTCGATACTGATAACACTAGTTGCCCAACTAAGTGGTAGTATAAAAATCCACCAATATGTGTAATTCGGAACGGGTGTCGCTTCCGATGAAGGCTAACGGCAAAGTTTTGCCACGGCCAAAGAGGTGGTTTTTAGTGGGTAGGTGCCATTCTGGTGAGTCCCCCATAACCCCCGCAGACGGTATTTACTGCGGCGGTATGCATGACGCATCTTCCACCTCCCTCCCGCGAGGGTGTTGCTTCGGCGGCAAAAAAAAATTTAATTCGGTTCATTAACACTTCATCCCTGGAACAAGCAACAACACCATGTCGACCGAAACTGAAAATTCTCGCTATTTTGAGCATCGCGCAGTGATTAAATTCCTTGTGAAAAAAGGAAAGTCCATGGTATACCATGGTAAAAAATGGGCTCGGCTTTTTCAACAAGGAAGAGAGAGCTGTGAAGACGACCCCCGCCCGGGTCGCCCAGTGACGGTAGTCACTAAAGAAAATGTTTAAAAAGTTGAAAAATTTGTATTGGCTGACTGTAGGATTAAATTGTGGCAGACAGCTGAAGAGTTGCAAACTAGTAAAAAACGAATCGGAGAAATTTTTCACCAAAATTTAACGCATGAAAAAAATTTGCGCGCGATGGGTGCCGCGAATGCTTTTGCCGCTCGACAAACAAAGACGACTCGCGAGTTCTCATGATTTTTTGGAGTTGTGTCAGTGTGATTCTGATGAAATTTGTGATCGCTCTGTAACCGTAGACAAAATCTGGATACGTCAGTATGATCCGGAGTCCAAAAAAGAGTTTACGCAGTGGATTAAAAAGGGAGAAAGGCCACCAAAAAGTTTGAAGTTAAAAGTCAGCCTCCAATGTTATGGCGACCATTTTTTGGGGTAGCGAAGGAATTTTATTTATTGATTACTTGCCTAAGAGAAATACAATGAATGGTCAATACTACGCCAATTTATTGGGTTAAGCACGTGAAGCAGTCGTTCAGAATAGACGAGGCAAGACAACGCGCCCGTTCACACCGCTCGCGCTGCGAGGGATGCCTTAAAAACCACTGGGTTTGCAGAAATCGATGATCCACCCTACAGTCCGGACCCGATTCCCAGTGACTGTTTTCTTTTTCAAAACTGAAAAAGGAGTGGCGGGGCGAAGATTTTCGGATGATAATGAATTGAAGTCGGCCGTAGAGAGCCATTTTGAAGAGCAATCTTGCAAAAACGTTGCGAAAAGTGTATTTCACTTGAAGAGGGATAACATTAAAATATAAAAATAGAAAAATTATGATTTTCTTTCATTAAGTACCCTGGGCCGCGAACTTATCAGCCGCCCCTCGTATATCTCAATAGAAATATGCATGACTTATAAAAGTCATCGCGCTAAATATTTCTCATTACTCGATCTAAATCCAAGAGTTTGCAGCTGGAGGCGACTCATATTTATGTCACAAATCACAATACATTGAGTCGTAGGGTAGACTGACCTAGGGTAGGGCCAAATAGTTATTTAACATTCATTGTTTCTTTATTTTAAGCTCCGCGGAACTCCAATTTGCAAGGTGTATAATTTTTTTCTATACTTCTTTTCATTAAGTTTTTTTATTACTCATAAGAACCGAGCCTTTCGGTTAAATAAATTACACAACCGAATTATAACAAAAAATAAATGTGCAGTTATAAATCATAAATACCTTTAATTCAACACCTCTTATTCCATATAAAAAATATAAAAGAAACGTTCTAAGCAATGCAGCAACGTTGCTTCATGCAGACTGACGTCACATATTCTATACTTCAAGTCTCTAAACGCTGTGTTTTTACTTTTTCAATAATTCATCAAAAGGTTCTAATTTAGGCCATTTTCGAGTGGCGTTGGCATCGTAAAACACCATCCCGTTAACCGTGCGTTTGCTTCAACTGACTCCCCAAAGAAATACATATACGGTGCCTCCTCTTTGCATTTGCTCGATATATTAAGCGATCCCACAATACCAAATCAAATGACCCAGAGTAACCCGTGTGCAGCACTCAGCGGCGTACTTAAACAGATTATATTAAATTACTGAGCCAAGTGTCCATATCAGCCACATGACGTATGCTGACAATAGACTACCTGTTTTAGACCTATCTCCCCTGACCAGAATATCATGACCTGCTAGCCTATAATTCCGACTTACAACCAAGGGTCAAGTCTTTTTAGGTCAAAATTTAATTAAGGCGATGCATAGAAGCATCTGTGACGTCATAGCGTGTTGTGGCTAATATCGACCGATGTCTTGGTAATATTTTTTTATAGATAGTTTTTGTGACGCAGGATTTATAGGTCAGTTTGTTATTTTTAAACGTTATAAAATACACGAGTATTGCGGTAGATAGTAAGGAAGACAATGTTAGATAGTCGGTACGTAAATAGAGACAGGTATAGCAGCACAATTATAAAGGAAAATGTTCTTTTTTCTTACTTTAAACTCAAACAACTGGACAGGTTTTTTATATTTTTATGGCATATAACCTCGTTTTTCTAAACAAAGAGGAATATATATTTCTTTACTTTGTAATCTATAAGACAGAATTTGACAGAATTTAACCGATTTTTAAATTGTAATTTCCACTATATTGGTAAGATATCGAAAATAATAATAGGCTAGTGTTAATTTAGGAATTCTTTCGTAAAACTTTAATACGTAATAAAAATTCGTACAAGAAGTTATGCGGAAATCATGTGATTTCTAATCTTACATAATGAAGCGATGTCTTGATGCAAACAAAAATAACCAAAATATACAAAAATTGCTTACTGAGTTTCAAAAATATAATTGCCGGTTAAAACGCATAAGCCATGACAAAAATTCTATTTCCCGCTTAAAATGCCTAATATACAAAGTCTTACTCTCATCGATCCATTTAACTTTCAAATTTAACTCAGAATTACAACAATAAAAAGCTAATACTTAATTAAAATTGATTGAAAAGAATCAATAGAACTTAAGGGTCCGTAAAGTTTTGTTCCCAATGAATGACTGATTGATTGAAGAGAGATTGAGTTAATTAAATACGACTTCCAAAATAAGATGGAGTCTGATTTTGGACATTGTAAATTTAAACTGTTGTTTTAAATTTTGTTAAAATGTTTAGATGTTAAATTAACAGTATTGTTTATTAAGATTTTCTACAACTGAGTGTTTTCTTTTTATAAAATGAAATAGGGTTTCTATTTAAATTAATTTCTGTTTCAGTTCATTGTAGATTTTTTTACACAATAATTATGTTCCATATAACCTACACTATGGATTAACGACTACTTAGCGTAAAGAGGACGATCCTAATTAAAATGCACATCTAAACAAATTTATAATAAGGTTTTCATATTTATAAATAGATAAAGATAGCCTGGCTAAGGCGGTGCTCATCCCCGTCATGCAACTAGTCAGACAAGAGCACATGTAGGTACCTGTGTTTCGATTCCCAAGTCATAATGAGGTTTTTAAGGTTCTTTATTGCCACACAATGTTAACATGGCACTTATTATTGTTACTAACACTACATTATGGACCTTTTTGATTGTAAAATAGATTTGTGTTTGTCCTCCACCTCACCTGGTGGAAAGCGATGATGTCGACGAGGATATCCCACGCCTGTCCAAGAGCTATTTACTCCACTTTTGAGGGAAAAATAAACGCAGTTGCAGGTATTGGCGGCACGAACCAAATAGAGTTGTCAAAACGTTTGGGTGTATTTACCACGCATGGGTACAATCCCTCTCTGCACCTCGTAGGCGATGTTGGAATGGAAGAATTCGAAGAGATCATTCACACTCTCTCCAAAATGCATCCTTTAATAAATACCCACAATTCCTCTTGGCAACAGCAACGTTGGACAGAATATGGTCTCTAAATTTATCTATACGCATAGGTATTTCAAAATATTGAGTTAGCATAATAATAACAAGCGGAACAATTCTCAGAGCCTAAATAAGGCCAATCTTAAAACATTTATAAAATACAATATCTTAACCAAAGAAATATACTAAAACTGTTTGTGAAGCTTCTCTTCAGAAATAGTTTCTCCGTTCCCTACTTGAGCTTATCGGTCTGTAGCTAATGTGTAGCGCTGGCTCCGTCACACGAAGGGCTACCCTTCAGATAGTGCCACATATTTTGCAGATTACAAAATGCTATTTTACCATTTCTGCTATATTTTGGCCGTTTTTAGTTGCTCAATAGAAATATAAGTGTTACATTTTTCTAAAATTTTCTCAATTCATTACTCAAATTCTCGAACCTGGAACCTCCAGCGTATGAGCCAGGGCTACTGACCACTACACAACCCGGTCGTAAAATATCATTTCAATCTATTGTTTATTCATTCAATTCATTGAAGGATCTCATTCAAAATAGGCAAGACCACAATGATCCCAACTATCCTTCATCAACTCAATAAACTTTACAATATACTTCCATAACTCTAAATGTTATTGTTCACAACAACCCGCGAGAACTCATCGGCAAAACGTGCGCATGAATGCGTTCTAACCGAGAAAGAGATTTATTAATGGAGATTTACATAATCCCTGCGAATTAGGAAACTGGCCAGATTCGCACAGGTACCGTCAGCTACAGGGCAAGAGCAAGTTTCAGAATTTATTTATAGTCTTATTTATTTAAAAAAAATATTCAAAAAACAAAAGACGTATTTTAGAATTCATTACTATAAAATAAATACAATAGGTGCAATAATTAGTGAATTATTACTAAGTTAATAACAACTAATATTTCAACTAACTATTATCAAATCGCCTAATCCTTGCTACTCTACATTACGAATACCCGATTAGCTCAACAAATCACCCAACAAAACCGTTAGATATTTCGTTAATTGGCCAATTGAACCGCTGGCCTGCGACACATGGTAATATTCACGATGCTGACTGTACTAAACTAGGGACGCCAAAATTTACTAAAACAAAATTGCGGCGGGTTTAGGCAAAATTGAATTGCTAACTGATTTGTCCGGATTTTGTATTCCGGTGACGGACCGGGCCTTCGTCGTGGCTATTGTGTTGATGTAACACACAATTAGGGGTTTTTGAGGGGAAAAGGAGAAATAGATTGAGAAATTTAGCGTTATACATATATATATATTTAGGGTTATACGTTGGGTTGATTTGATGGTTATGACTATGTGACATCATCTATATATAAAACTATGGGGAGTTATAATTTATCATAAAAATTCGATTATTTAAAAATATTTAAGTTCCAAATTTAAAATTGGATCTGCGTCGGGAACATTTTGCTCAGAAGCAGGCGCACATGAAATGGTGCCATGATATGATTGATAAATTCAAACAGATTCTTCTTGGAAATTTTGGATTCATCAATACGATCCAGAAACAAAGCACCAGTCAGCAGTACGGCCGTTTTGAAACGAACCAACGCCTACGAAAATGACATGATCGAGAAGCGCTGGAAAATGTTGATCGCCAATTTTTGCTTCTTAATGAGGTATTTAGTATCAATTCCCTTAAGAAACCAAATTAGCATCAATGCAGAGTGGTACTCTACCAAAAGCTTACCAGCAGTTTTTGCTGCTGCGAGCAACAAGCGACCGAACACGGGACTCAAAGGCCTATTGCTCCACCACGACAACGCGCCCGCGCACTCCGCGATCTATACGAGGGACTTTCTAAACAACACACCGGTAAAACTATTATGACTTCTTCTTGTACCCTAAAATTAAAAGCCAGCTCAAGAGGACACAGTTTTAATTGCCAGAAGATGCGCTCGGTGCATTCCACAAGGCCGTTGAGAAAGTTGCTGTTGCAGACTGGAAAATACGCTTTGAAAATTGGTTCAGGCGAATGAAACTTTGTATAAATACTGGTAGAGATTAAATTTTACAAAAAATAATACAAAATTAAAAAAATATAAAATTGTCTTGTGTCTGGAATATGGAACAATGGGTTTTTGTTAATTTTTAGGCTGTTATTCAAACAGAATATGTGATGAATCTGCTACTTCTGTGAAAGGGAATAGTCCAGGTTCCACGCTACAGTTCCCAAGTTTAAAAGACAGATATTGAGTGTTTAATAGACTGTAGTTGTGTTTTTAATGTAATGTATGTGTTACGCACGTCTATAAACGTAGGGATTTATGTACAATTTATTGATTAGAAAAATACTGCTCTTACAACGCTACAAATATATATGCCAAAGTAAACGCGAACGTGGTTCGGCAAACTACTTTGTCGAGGGGCGCTATTCGGCAGCATTCCTTGTACAACAAGGCCGGCCTGAAATAAAGACCACACACATTCGGCTCGTACGGATCGGGAAATCTGTTCGAGCTGTACATGTATAGATTTACATTCCGTTCATCTCGCCAAAGCCAAAACGGCGTAACTGGCCGAAAATTTTCCCGTCATTCATCCACAGATATTCGACTTTTCCATCCAGCAGTGCCGATTTATTTATTTTTTTTTTTTACTTTATTTGGGTCAACAAACAGTGAACACAATATATATTTGCTATTAAAGTAGTATACAAAACAATTACTCATTGTGCCACCCATAACATTAACCACAGCATTTTATATAATAATGAGTTAAGAGATGATGATACTAACTACATTAATGTTTTAAGAAAATGTAACAAATAATTAAATTTGCTTTACGTACTAATAAGGTGTTGTTAACTATTATTAAATTTAAAGAAAAGTTTAACATATTTTAACAATTCAAGCTATTGAATTGTTAAAATATGTTATGGTACTGCTAACACACGATAGGTACTTAGCGAGCGCAGGTTCTTCGAGCGACAGGCCCGCCAAGGCTCTTAAATACCAACAAAGTCAAACACCATTTTCTATTCGCTCATCGAACACAAATGGCAGTATAACTCTAAGCTAAGACCGATCCTATCTCGTTTTATTCTCGATCGCTGGCTGTTTGCTCAATCGGAAGCAATCGAGAACTCTCCGCTTACTCTCAGATTTCTTTTGATGTACACTTCGAAACACTAGGAGGTACAGGGAAGGTATCAACGGTGCTACGTAATACTCGTAAGTGGACCGAGATAGCCAGCGCAGGTATATCACCTGTTGATTAAAATAAAATATCGGCTGATTTGTGATCAGCTTCTGAGAAATGGAACTGTAAAATGATGTTCCTGGTCCCCTGATTTTACTTGCCAGAGGGTTCGTCACTAGACGAACCGAACCGATAATATAATACACGACAACGACACAAATGAAATTATACGGACACGAAATATTTGTCTCGCTCGCACGCTCCTGTTTTGCATCATTCTGTGTTTTTTATGTCAGTTATAATTGAGTTTAAGTGAGTAAATATATCCGTGGTGGCACCCGCGTCCTTTTTCAGATACGTAATGGAAGAACTTAAACCCTCTTCCGCTATTTCACTTTAATACAAAGGTTTCACCTCATGCAAAAACAAGATGAACTTTAACACGCTGTCACCTAATAGCCAAATTTCACTAGAGGGTTACCTACCCCGAGAAGAAAAATTGGACTGGGGTTTCCAAAATCCAGTGTCAACCTGTGTTGCCTCAACAATGCCTCATGGGTGAGCACACGCGTAACCCTAATACTATTTTAGTAAAAGAATTCTGGCTTTCGAAATATTTACAGTTTTATGAATTTTGTCGAATTTTATACATAAGGCCCTCCCATAAATGTAGATTTTCGCGATTCTATTTTGTTTTCAATATTTCAGAAGAATCACGCTCTAATTTGCTCACTGCACAAGGTGGCGCGTTGTTCAGTGTACGCTGAAAAAGGGGAAACTTTGATGAGTTGGCACTTTTTGGATGGAAATAGTTTTACAGAAGTTTATTTTTAAGCAGTTTTAGTTTTTATTAAAATAAATATTAAGTACTTTTAAAATATATATTTAAAATAAGCGTCCTTACTTCTACATCTACATTAAAATACCTACCGATGAAGATCTTTCACCTTCTATCGTCATATTAACAGTATGGAAATGTATCCAAACTCATTAAAACCTATTTATCGTGCACAAATTCTACACATGTGTAAGTAAGAAAAAGCATTAAAATCGACTCAGTTCTTTTCGAGTTTGTCGGTTGTAGGCCGTGCACGTTCATAATATCGACAGTCACTACATCGACGGTCGCTGTATCGAAAACGTTCCATCGACGGGTTAATGTATCGACAGTACCCCAAATCGATGGTACGCTACATTGACAATACACCAAATCGATAGTACACTGCATCGACAGTATATGCATTGTACTTTGGAAGATCTTTAAATGTTAAAACTACATATGAGTACGGTCGCACTCAGAGACGCTTAAGGAAGGAAACAGATCCTTAATGACTGTATTACGTATACGATTACGGCGATGATCAAATGCGTTAATATTTAGTTTTAAAACTTATTTACCTTTTGAACACGCATAATTTTAAATTAATTTATTTTCAAAATTATGTTACTGGCCTAAACACTTTTATAAAGTGTTACATTGTACGTAAAGGACGACCAGCTCTCCATCGGAACCGTTTTTTAACAGAGAATTTAATGTTGTTTTAAACGAAAACAAACAACAAATAGACAAATTTAACATAATCATTATTTAAATACTTCCAAACACTGAATGAAACTAAACATTTGACCGTCATCGGTCTCCCCAACTCACTCACTCTTCAATCGGTGATGAATGGAGGACGAGTAGGTAAAAAGGGTAAACCTTCTTCAGATTTCCCTCGAGAAAAGTTACTTGTACATATTATTACATATTAACTAGAAAGCTAACAAATTGTAGTATAATCAATGGAACTGAAGTAACAATAAGTTATATGTCGGTGTTTGAATATTAAAGGTTTAATTATCACGCAGCAAAGGGTTTACATTTCCCAAGGTTGACATGGAGTTCCCCGCTTTTTCCCTGCTTTTAAGAGTACTTTAAATTGTTATTGGTACAACTTAAAGCTAGGAATGTAAAATTGAATCAAATGAAATGTGATATGTTCATCGCTCTTAAAGGAATTACTTTAGTATTATAGTTTAAAAAATATCGCTTAGTTGAAATTGTTGACTACAATTCTATAAATGTTCACTTCCTTCGATAAAATAAAATGAACAGTTTCATTAATTAGTAGCTTTTTATACACCGTGGGCCGTAATACCTCGAGAGATTTAATTACGTATTTCTGAGGCACTACGAGTAAATAAATTTATATCAAGATAGGTCAAATTATGTGTCTTAATTATTCAAAACAAAATATATCAATTAATTTCAACACTTCCTTGTGAACAAAACTTTAGTCGAGAGAGTGAGTAAGAGAAACCAATTTATACTATTCGAGAAATTGAGAACGCGAAAAAGACACTTTACGAATCGTTTCGACATCGTATTATGCACTTAGGGTGTGTTACACTTGAGATTTTTCACTTTATATTTTTTTTTAATACTGAATATCTTTAAAATGATGGGTTATTGGACTACATGTTAAACAACTTCATGTTCTCCAATTAAGCTCATTTTAGAGCTCACTTTTAGATTGTTAAAATCGTTAGAGGTATAAGGGGCCACGGCCATAACTTAACATCCTGATTTATATTAAAAATTCAAAATCATTTTATTTTTTTGCAACAGTTTTACTTCTAAACAACGCAACCGATCGTAACATTAAAACATAAGAACATGTTGTGAGGGGTCCAAAAATGGGCCTCACATTTCATTCAAAACATATGTTGTTAAAAGGGATGACCGAACGAAGCCGCGGGCATAAACCTAGTAGGTAAATATATTGGTATTCAACAATACCAACCAAAAGCTTACATTTAAGGAACAGTCAGCGGCGTAGGTTCATAACCCCCTGTAGATTCGTCATCCCCAGTCTGCGGAGCGCCTTCAAAAGAGCAAACAACGCGCAAGCGATTCTCGCCTCAGCTTAAGCCTCCGGCGAGTGTGTCGAAGGTACCAATAGCTTTACAACTAAACAGCCAATCAATATCCCTTATTATAGCGCTACAATCTAAGGAGATAAGGTTAAAATTACTTTAAATTAGCAGCATACAGGTTACCTGTCCATGAAGCTAAGTGGCTTCACCGCTAGCTAGCGAAACTTCGCACAGCTCCGAATAACAGAAATCCGATGAATTTTGTGTAGCTTAGAAGTTAATTGCATTTTCAACTAATTCAGAATTTCCTGTTAACTATATTGTTATAACCACAAGAGCCTTGACAATCTCACCAAAGAGAGATCCGCTTCATCCTACAGAGTAAGTAATTTTAAGTTATTAATAGTCCACGTTGTTACATAATGAAATAATAAACGTAACATATTTAAAAAATAGAAGTATTTTCAGGTACACTCAGTGGTGCAACAAATTGCGCGAAAGTGCAGAAATGCTCTTTTTAATCAGGTTGCACCCACATTGCACCCTTCTTACATCGGACTACTAGACGCAGACAGGCCTTCCATCCATTTCAAGTAGACATCCCAAGAAGTCGAAACAAACGCTTCGATAGTTTCTTGTTGGTGCGGGTCGCCAAGGTGTGGAATGAACTGCCTGCGTCTATTTTCCCAGAAAACTATAGTCCCAGTTCTTTCAAGCCTCGGGTGAATAGGTATCTCGTGCATAGACGTGTAACATCTTCGTCTTCATTGTCACTTTCAATCAGGTGACATAGAAGACAAACATCTCATCCTTTGTCGATAACAAAAAAAATTATTATCATTTTGTCTCATTTTCCGTAGTACAGGTAAACGAGATATCAAACTCAGATGTTTGTATATCTCTCTCATTCATCAATTTCTTATATTAAGTGTAATAGAGTCTCCAAAATGCCATGCTTCCATTTCTTACCAAAGCCTTTCAAATTGGAAAATATAACTCGTAAAGACGTACGACAATCGACAAACGACTATACACGAAAGTGAGAACATTAAATAAAGACTGTATTTGTACCCGTTGATCCGGATATTGAGTACGTTCTCCGAGCAAATGATGAACGATTCAGTTTTTTATTGTTTGCACTTCAAATGAGATGCCCCAAAGTGCTCAAACACACGCCTAATCGAAACCGCGAATATTTGCTTATATTTATAGCTGGCAACTCGACAAACACATTCTGTGATTGCGCGGGAATATACCGCCCGAACTGTCAAATTGACAGATTACAATGTTTTCGTTCTGACATTGTTGACATTAGTTTATTGAAGCGTTCATTTCTGTGATAACCCTGCAGCGATGACGCACCCAGGGCTGGCGAAAATAGGCTTTTGGGAAATTTACACGAAAGAAAGATCGTTTGTGTTTTGATGCATATGCTCAACAACAATAGTGTTTTCATAAAGTTTTTGTCTGCCACTGGGATTCGAGTCTGAGGCTCAAATCTATAATGCGTGCTTAGACTTATCTCATCTACATCGTCAATTAAAATGCGAATTTATTCATTTATATATCGTGATGAAGCTCCAGTACAATGTAAAAGCTCCCATTTTGACAAGATCGGTGTCACATTATTCCAGAATATGTTTATACTATGTTCTGTGTACAAATTTGAGATAAGCCTGCACCGTGTCTAAGCACGCTATATATAGATTTTAGCCTTATACTCATTTAGAAAGGTAACTTTTAATTAGATAAGAATGCTTTGTAATATAAAAAATTGCGACAACCTTAAATAAACTTACCTATTTTTTTAACATATCTGAGTTTTTAGAATTTCTATTACACATAGTTGATCTGTGAAGCCATCATTAAATTGAACCAAGGATAAGTAATATTTCCTGTTATAGTGCATATTATTTGTACAATAAATACAATGAATCTTAAAGTTTTTATTTTAGAAGGCTGCCAATAACTGCGTAGTCTTGAGGTAATGCAAGAATTCTTCGCGTATAGTTTAAAAAGTTTTTAGTTCAGTTAATATACTCTCAGAAAACCTGGTCAGCTAGCAGTGGGCAGCCCTACAGTGGGAAAGGTCGCTAATGTAGGACACATCCAAAACCACGATTACGTTTACTCAAGATGTTTGCCGGCAACGATATTTCAGAAATCGTTAAATAAAGTAATTTTTTCATTTTAATCTGAACGAATTAGGTATTTTGGGAAAACAATTTGAGGACATAGTAGTTATCTTTTTAAAATCGCATTACAAAGTTTTTTTTTTATATTACCTGGAATTAACAACTATTCTCTACAGTTTAACCAAAAATAAGTTAGAGAATTATGTTACTTTATGACGTCATGTAGATGTGGAATGTAATTCGAACTTCGATGGCTGGATCCCGCGTTAACTCGTGAACGGGTGCCGTTTAAGGGTGTCCGTCGTTTGGATAGTTGGGGCGAGGGAGACTTGCCGAGCTAACGGATGCAGATAAGAATAACTTTGTATAGACATAAAGAGACTCTGTAAATTTATTTTGAAAAAAATATACCCGTGAAGTTTCTCGCCAGTTCTTCTTCACGAAGGTTTTTTCGAACTGGTGGTAGAGTCGTGCTTTTTTTGACATCAATAAGAACGAGTAATTGTCAATGTTGAGAAAATAAATATTTCATTTCATATTTCATTTCATTTCATTTCAGTTCAATTAGGTATACATAGGCGCCTAATGCTTAGTAAGGCCGGAACCTGTTCAAAGCATTAGTATACTTCCACATGAATCCATTTGCATAATAACTTAGGAACGAGATGATATAACGAGAATAACTCAGAGTAGTTAACATAATATGCATGACTAGTTAAAAACTCAATACTACGATTTTGCAATGACTGGGATCAAATCAGGGCCCCAGGGTCCTCAGATTGATAAGCGCGCACAGACGCTTCTTTTGATAATACTAAAATTAAAATACATTGATCGATAAATATTCAATCAATAGAAAAAGCAATTTAATGAAACCACAAACATTTGCCAATGATTAAATTAAATTAAATTATTTACTACGGTATCGTCTTTGCCACTTAAAATGTAAGCAAGCAAATTGCCAAGTTTTTTTAAATTGACTTAGACCCTCGTGGCTAAAACTTGTTTTAAGAAATCACCGATTGAATTTAAAATTTATCTTTGAAACCAAATTTGTACTAAAATCAACACCGATTTTGAAATAACATTTTCAGTAAATAACAAGAGATTTTAAATAAATCTGATTGCATTTGGGTATTCACTTTCGAGATTTTCTTAAATGGTGTAAATAAGTTTCAAAAATAATCAACATTGAGAGTGTTTTGATAAATGATGGAATCATTAAAAACTCCAAAGTAATTTGTGGGCCTCCATTTGATGTTCTTCAAAAGATCTTGAATGAAGAAAAGACAAAGGTTTTTAATTATCTTCTAAAACGCCTCATTCCTTTTATTTGCCATACTTTTATTTTAGCAGAGTTTTATGAAAACCTGGCAATTGATCAGATCTCTTATATTTAGTTAGAAACATGCCATCAGTAATATTTTAATAAAGTGAAACAACAATTTTTAAAATTTTGATTGATCGTAATTATTAGACTATATTCGCGTTAATTACTTTTTCGATTTTTTCAGGGTTCAATATTCATTAGTATTCATTAAATAAGGGTAATTTACTTTTACGACACTGAGATACATGTTTCAATATAAATATTTAAAATGGGATCACTGCACACTTTGTTATATGGTGTCACCAAATCGCGGAACATCGATAATGGAATGCTGATTTAAATTGTTAGTATTATGTAAATATAATAAATATGGTAATAATGGCTTATTGGTAACAGTTTTTCAAATAAATCTATATTGAAGCTACTTAGATCAGAGCTTAAATTTTTAACTATTATAAATAAGTCACAAAATAACTCAGAGCCGCCGGTGAGTGAGAGGATTGCAACAAAACATTTTACTGTAAGAAAATGTTGCTTTCTTCTCTTTGTCCAAATAAAGTACTTATTTAGAATATTACTTTAGCCGTACGAACCCGTGCGAAGCCAGGGCGGGTCGCTAGTCTTCGATATTTCAAGAACTCGCCCTCCTTGCCGTGAAACGCTGTATATCCTACTTTACACGTGGTTCGACTCTCCAAAAATCATTCCAGCAGGGTAGTACACATACGCAGTAATAATTACTTAGATTCTCTCATTCGTCCAAATTCATTAACATGTATAACACAGTTCTTTAGATCTCCTGTCTGGGAAGCTTTGTGAATTATCTTCTTTTATTACAAATCGGATTAGCGCGTAAAAGCACTCATTAGGAGAGAAAGCTTTGTAAGTTCAACAGTGCTTCGTCGTCAAGCTTATTATGTGTCACATTGACTTTGACATTTGAAAGGGAATATTGATGGTTTGCAGTTGCCTAACTTGGGATATTGTACTTGATTAAAACAACTAGTTCCATGATGTTCATGGTCTTAACGTAGGCAGAGTTTTGACAATGGAGGGCCAGGCGGTGATCTGGGTGAACTCGGTTAAACATACTTGTAATAAACTCCGGGATTTGATCCTGGGACTTCTGTTACGGGAAGCTACTCCCACGGACGCAACAAAACTGATTCACGCACACACGGAAAACGCACAGATTCACTCATCTGGTCCTCTGGCTATGACAATCAAATTATATAATCATTTACCGGAATATATAAACAAAACAAAAGATTCACGCTCTTGCTAAAACAACTCCTATTAAAACAATGTTATTACACGACTAAAGAATACTTAATTGATAAATTTCAAATGAATAAGACATAAATAGGTGTAACGAATATAATCAAAATTATTTATTTAATTTATAATGACCACAAAATGCCCTCTCCTGCATTGCAATACCTAAACTAGGTGCATAATTTTACTTTTTATTGTATAAATTCTCTATTATTTTTAAAACTACCACCTGTAAAATTATGATAGCAATGAAGTATTGAGTAATGAGTAAACTATTCAAAGAATAATACAATTACAAGATGGCGCTTTCCGATCGTTCTAGTATAAACAACGATAACTCTTTAATACTATAGAAGAACGTTTTGTTTCTATATTTATTGTTTGAAACTTTTCCAAAAATTTTTAAAATTATGTGCCAACCCCGTTTGTATTTCATGCCCTTTAGTTGCTAAATTTAAAATATTGAAAAATAAAAGTATAAGTCGACGAAAATATCCCAAATTAATGACATGGAAGAAATCCATTTAAACATCCTCATAAAACTAAACGGAACCATAATTACTTATACTCCATTCCCAAGATGGCGGAATTCCTTGCCCTTTAATATTACGCTAATGGAAATATTCGAATGACTCGATTATATGGACTTAAAGCGATTAGTAATCGAGTTGGGGATTATTCGAGAAATTCATTAAATCGTGGGCTCTCTAGTTTAAGTCGTTGGGTGTGGAATAGCGGAGTTATTGACTGATAGGATGGGATTACGAAGTACTTGTGGCAAGGTATTATTTTGATCGAATTATTGCTTTTTGTTTTGTTTTACGGTAAACGAGTACGCTCCACCTAATGGTGAGTGCCATCCGCGCCCATGGGCATCATTACTCGTCAATATTGAATGTGATTATTCATCGACTAATGATGCATTACCGAACACGCGCTTCAGTTGGGATTGCCTTAGTTCCAGTCATCGCACTGAACGTTACTATTACCAAGTCCGCTGAAATTTAAAAGATCCATAGGGCCATAAATAACCAGTCCATTTCTAGCCGTTACTGCACTGCTGTAAAGGGATTTAACCGAAACACAGCCACGTAGGCGTGGTTATTCTGGCAGTCAAAATAGCAAGGACTGTGGCACCGCATAGTTTATGACGTGGTTTTTCATACCTTTTTTTTAATATCAGGAACATCAAATTCGGATATACGGTCCTTGGTGTGACCTAATATAAACGCAGAAAGATTATGTTTATCCCTTCGTATAATTTAGTGTAGAACCGATTTGAAAGATTCTATCACCATCAAATAAAGCCGAGCATGGATCTATTTTCACATCTCTTTATTATTAAGTTCTGTGGGCGCTGGCCGCGTGCTTGGGGTCAGCAGGATTTTCTAAACGACAAGCCCAGCTCAAAGCAATTACATATTCAGCTCAAAGTGTTCAAGTAGGCCATTCGGGCTAGATATCGATCGGCATATTCTGTTTGTCGCGCCAAAATCGAACAACTTAAGCCGGGTGGCAGTTTCCACATTAATACGATTTGCCGCCTGGTAGTCCTAATCATAGCGACCCGAATAGTAGCGCTCTTCATGTATGAAAAAAGCAGGGATTTGTGCTGGATCCCGGAATCTAAAACACATAATGAAATGAAGATAACAGCTCTGCTCATCATACTTTTGTCCCTACCACCATCAGAACGTTGAAGCTCTGATGTATGAAGCGCGTGATCCTGAGACAACGAGGCCAAAATCAAGTTCTCTAGTTCTTCAAGCAAAATTACAGTTGCAAATAATCCTACCAATGTAGCAATCAAACACAAATTTGTATTTAGATCTAAGTGCCGTTGATTCCAACATTTCCCGAATACATTGCTTGTGTGTTACACTCACTGCTAAGTAAGCACAGTCGGCTAGAACGGGTGAAGTTTATTTGCACGTCATAAAACAAAAATATGGGTTTACCCGCGTAGCGCTATGCGTTATAATTGTGCATCTCTTTCATTGTTAGGAAGACAGAACCTTACAGCTATTTTGGTTCAACTTTGTTCTATGCTTTGTCAAAAGTGATAGACCACTATCTTTGACAACTGTACCGACGCATATAAAAATACAATGTCTTACAGATATGACAGTTCTGTTAGACATTCAATCTAATTACACGAAATAAAACACCTGCTGAAGCGATGTTGTTGAATCTCATTCTGATACTTCAGGTCCATTGTCAACTAAGTGTTATTATGAATAAATTAGTTACTGACTGAAATATCGTCTCTTTTTAATCCTTTTTTATTCTCAGTTCACGATTTGTGAATGTGAGGTTTTTGGATTGTTATATCTGAGGAAGTACTGAATCGCTATCAGGAAGGCATGCCTTTTATGCTAGCAATAATCATGCTCATTTTTAAAATGCTCAAAAATCAACAATTGAGCGCGAGTCATAGATATACCAACTAATATAAAGATATATAACTTTTTCATATAATCATGATTCGTGGAAGATCCCAATCACTTTTTTCAATTAGTAAGTAAAAGTTTAACAAACTTATTGACAACAATCACACACAAATTGGTAGTAAAGATTTTGATCGATCCTCTCATACAAAAGTAAGCATTACTTCATTTTGGACTCAGCTCAATGGATAGATAACAAACGAACAAAACTAACGAAATAATGAATGAGTCATCAGCAGCCGTCGCATTAATCGACGCATTACTTACGGAGGAGAATGAGTTAGACTAACTGCTTTCTCACTGTGGGGCTTACCTGGAACAATCAATTTGAAAATTAGAGACAATAGACACAGACACATCAACAGACAGTTTGTAGTAGTAGTATTTGGTAGATAAAATTTACAAAGTACTAGAAATTATCGTGTGATAGAGGAAACTAAATTGTAAGGAGCGTTACCCATACGTTCCCCGACTTTAATTTCGTAACTTACTTACTTCGTAATACGTCTTACATTCTAAATTTAAATAAACTTCCCCAACATGATGTATGTAAATAGATAGATGTTTTGATAGAATTACATTAGCATTCAAAAGAAACCATATTTTCGTAACAGTAGAATTAACAATTGTTTATAGTAAAGTTAACAAATTGGTTACAGAATTGTTTGTTACAAACAGGATTCTATTATCTTTTTAACGGAGTAAGTCATCAAAAACAGATAGCGACTCGTCTGTAGTTTGCGATGTCATCCATTACTGTATTGAGACTCCAAAAAGCCACCAAGACAGTCTATTATTATGTATATACATTTATTATTGTATCCCTTAACAATCCATAAGCATGTTTCATTTTATTACCTTTAAAAACGGCAATGGCTGTAAATGGGGGTATAAACTAAATCACTTGAAATTGAAATCGTTTTCCGTTGCATTCTAATTTTTCTCAATAAGTAGCAGCAACTAGGAAGTTCAAAATAAAATCACTCTATGCAGCATCAACGACTTGGAGCGTTCAAATGTCGACAGTTTCCACCAAGCAATGTGTCATTTTGAGCGCGTTGTCGGGTGGATCAAATTAAGAGATGGTATGATATGCATACCATTTTTGCATTTTCAATCCATTTCTGGCTAGAAGCAGGGACAAATTCCATTTGTTTGTAAGCCAATGCCTTAAGTGCTACATTTGTGTTTACTCAATTATTTTACTGTGCGCATGCGCGGTTGACGTAAGGACACATGAGACCTTCGCAGAGATCCGACAGGTCATTTGTATGTATGTTATCGATTTATTATGCACCTACTGAATAGGTTTTTAAAATTCTCTCACTATTAGAAAGGCACGTCGTCTAGATGTAACTAAAGCTATATTTTTTCCCGAAATTCGTGCGGATTTGGGAGAGCGTGGAACCGGCAGCATTACAAAAGCAACCTCAAAAAACTTCATATGACATGTTTGCTATCGCTGGTACAATCGCTTATGAAAGAGATCTATCACTCTTGTGATACGATACCAAACTTCCCGTTTAACCAAAATAGCTGCAAGGTTGCTGCCAGAATATTAATACAAAAGAAAAACAAATGCAAATGTACTCCATTCGTAGATTGATAGGTAGACTAAATTTTTGGTAGATGTACGCTATGCGGCGTGTTTTTTAGACAATTTAGCGATCGAAAAGCAGATAATATAATGACGTAATTTACGTAATATTCCTACGGGACCTCCTGTTTCATATAAGAAATACAGTCTCTAAAACCATGACAGTGATAAAATCCGTATTTCTCGATCTACACAAAGTTCTGCCGAGAAACTCAGATATCAACTTTGTGATTCGCTTTCACAAAACTTTAAATACAGTTTATTAACTTAAAGAAAACTTCGAGCTATGAAATAACGCTGTATTGCGTTACTAACTTTTCACGTGAGTGCAACTCTGTTTTATTTGCTTATCTAACAAATATGACATCGTTTATAACTGTGGACTATTTACAATGTGAAAGTTTCAATGGCTTTAATAATTGTGCGTTTAATTAAAGGTAGAACAAGAGTAAAATTTGCTCTAAATATATATAGAGGGGTATTTCCGCGCGGTTCCAGCAGTTGGCTTCTTATGTGTTATTTCTAGATAAATTAGAACAACTGTAATGGTGAAACTAACTC
Source organism: Marasmarcha lunaedactyla (assembly GCA_923062675.1). Lineage (NCBI taxonomy): Eukaryota > Metazoa > Arthropoda > Insecta > Lepidoptera > Pterophoridae > Marasmarcha > Marasmarcha lunaedactyla. Next base: position 1,268,548 of record OV281358.1, read on the forward strand.
TTTATTGATGGCCATAACACAAACATATAAAAAAAATTATAATGATAACAAAATATCACAAGCATGAGACAATTTAGGCGGCCTTATTACTCAATAGCAATCTCTTCCAGCCAACTTAATAGATGAAAGAGATATGATAACGACAGGATTCTGATGGGCATTGCGACAAATTTAAATGAACTACTGTCATAAGGATTAAGTTCAATAACGAATGTAGATAAACATGCATATACATAAATATACATACATACACACATATATACATAAACAAGAATACCTACATACATATGCTTTAAAATAAAAATTTTAATCAACTAAAGTGTGACATAGTTTTTGATTCGCATTTTAAAGGAATCGATAGTTTTTGAAGAATGCAATGATACAGGAATTGAATTCCAGAGTGAAGTGGCTTTAACCGTGAACGAACGCTGATAACAATGGGAAGTGTGACTTGGAGTAGCTAGCAGAAAATTGCTATCAGACCTCAGATTACGTTCATGAGTTCATGTCGAAAAGTGAACCGCTCTTTAAGATAGGAAGGCAGGATAGGGTTGAACCAGTATATTATACAAAGAACTAAGGGTGTGAGTATTCCTTCGAAACCGAATTGGGAGGACATGATCATATTTGCGTAGACCAAATATAAATCACCAAAACTGACCAAATATATGCAGAGATTTTGGAGGCGCTCAAGCTTATTTAATTGCTCCTCAGTAAAATCAAGATAGGTTATATCGCAGTAGTCTAGTAATGGGAAAATTAATGGTTGCGAAAGTGCAATTTTTGTCTTTATGGGTAGGAAGTTGCGAAGTCTTGTAAGATATTTAATAGCTGCAAAAACTTTCCTGCTGACCGAATTTATTTGTGGTGTGAGTGAGAAATTCATGATAATGCCAAGATTTAAGAAATTAAAAAGACACACGCAAAGAAATAAAAAAATTATGGTAACACATTATTTCTTCAATTCACTTTCGCAGAAAATATATGGACTAAGGACACAATTCAAATGTTGTATATAATCAAAAGTGACACATTAAAAAAATATATAAAATAAACATTTTGTTTTAACACAGTAAAAATATAGAATTAATGGTAAAAATGAGACTAGAGAATTGTTTACATTAAAAGAACCGAAATCTTACAATTCAAATTACAGTGAAATTTAGAAATGCTCTGCTACCAAAAGGCAAAAAGTCTATAGCTCAGCTCTAAACCGCTTGCAGCGAAACGCTGGTTTTCAGCTACTGCCAAATAATAACTAAATAAGAGAGGTATAAAGGAACACAATAAATTCTAAATATACAAAAACCTCAGTGAAACGCAATATGAGTAAGTGCAACAAATGAGATAACAATGATTACAGTATACTTATATAATTAAAAGTAATAGAGTTAATATAAAAGAATATCAATAATAAACTTATGTGGTTTGTTTAGGTTCAAATATATCTAATTCGTAACTTTTACATATATTTTTAAAATAATAACATGACATGTTAATCTAAATATTATAGTAGTTACATAGATAAGAAGTGAATTAGTTTTCAGTTTTCGATACTACAATCTATTTTTTGAAAATCAAAAGCATCTGTTGGTCTAAGTAAAGTTTTTTTGTTTTTAATTTAAATGTTGCTTTAGGTTTCAGATTCCTTACTGGTGGTGGTATATCGTTCCAACATTTTGTAGCATGGTGACGAAAACTGCCTGTGAAAGCCGCTGTACGGAGTTGCTGTGTACTTAGTGGGGGACGTTGTGATCTGAGATTATTATTATATTTGCAAGTAGAAAATTTTAATTTAGAAAAGAAGTATTCTGGGCTATTAAAATTGACTATGTCGAATAATAAAGAAGCAAGGTGCAACTTTCTGCGATACGCCATATTCAAAATTGCCGCATTGTTTAATAATGGAGTCATATGACTCCTTGGAGGTACATTAAAACCTACAACAGGCGTTCTGTACACGTTTTATTAGACGAGTAGTTTTATATAAAAGTCTAGGGCCATAAACAAGATCCGTATACCTAAGCCGAGACAATACGAGCGATTCACAAACCGAAATTCTAGACCTTTCGGATAATAAATGCCTTATTTTATAAAACACTTTTAATCTATAGAAGCAAGCCCTCAGCAGGCCTTCGACGTGACTTTCGAAGCGCTACTGACTATCGAAAAGAACTCCTAGATTGTTTGCTTCATCAACACGACAGATTGTTTGTCCCTTAATGCTGACTACATGGTTTTGAATACTTATTTTGTTAATCTGTGATTTCGAACCTAGGATGAGAAACTTGGGTTTATCCGGATTTAAAACTTGGGAGTTTCTAACCGACCACTCTGCTATTCTGAGTAGATCTTCGTTTAGTTTTAACACCGCTTGTGACATTTTAATTGGTACTTCAGAGATGTACAGTTGAACATCGTCGGCATAGAAACTTGAAATTTCTAATCTCGTTACAAAGATCTGCACTGTACAAAATGAATAACAGGGCTCAAGAATAGAGCCCTGAGGAACACCACGGTTTACAGGCTTTAGATTAAAAATCAAGAAAGTGCCATCAGATCTTCGATCACCGATTGACAACGTCCGGAGAGGTAATTAGCAAACTATCGTACCGCAAGAGGATCCAAACCATGGGAATATAATTTCGTGAATAATAAAGAAATGTCAATACTTTCAAGAGCGCGGGAAAAGTCTAAGAGTGTTAAGACCGTACCACGTCCTATATCTTGTTCCGCAAGAATGCTATCAGTCACATCTAGTAACGCGGTAACTGTTCCACGGCCTTTACGAAAGCCTGACTGGAGCGAGGGCAAGATGTTATTACATTTAAAATTATACTCTTTACTATTATAGAAAAACTACAAAGCTATTTAGAATGATTTTACATAGTACTTTTATTGTATATCACCTATATAATATTAGTATAGAAAGCGTATGTTTTTACTTAATATTTACTCACATCACGGGTACATAAAATATAGCTATTTTAACTTCTGGGTAAGGCAGCTGAAGAGTAAAATTATATTAATTCAGATCAATTATTATAGATTACGCAATTTGTACTATTCATATCATAACATAATATTATTTAAACTATATCATATACATTTGTAATACGTTTTCTAGTTTACAGTCAAAATATTAAACACAATATTCTATTTTACAATCACACGTAGACCACCGGTCGTGTATAATATTGTTTGTGACTTGAGTGTCTTTATTCGTTTCATTCCTTTCTTTGCACGCAATCAATACGTAATTCCGATCGCTGAAGTCTCCTCGACCCGCATGAAGAGCTCTCACATCAGAGCTACAGGGATTTATTAATCCATAGTATCTTATAAATGATTAATAGGCGGCTAATTTAATATTTCTTCATGCAGTTATTAATAATAATAATACACTTTATTGCCAAACCACTTACAAAATCAAAATACAATTAGATTAAAACTACAAAAACAGGGAATGACAACGTGGGCGGCGTACTCACTAACAGAGTGATCTCTTCCAGGCAACCCTATTTTCAGTTTAGTTTTAGTTGTTGTTCTTTGTTTAAAAAGTTGTATTTGGTCTGGAATATTCAGTGTAAGACTTTCTGGCCACGTAGCCCTGTGCACAAAATAATTTAGGCGCTGTGTAGCATCTGGAATTATTTTATTTCCTTATGTTCATTTTTCCTATAATGATTTTTTCTTGAAAATAAATCGCTCTATCTGAACATTTAAAAAAATACCGCCAATTGTATGTTTATTGCTATATTAAAATGTTGTGATTGTAATAATTATGAAAAATAAGTTTATTTTAATAAGAGATTTTGTTTTACAACTGTGAAATGCTTTTGATATAGTCTGCTTCAAAGACAGTAATAGAACGGACAATCAAACAATATTTCAAGCAATTTATAGTGCTCTCCGCTCGCCTACTGCGTGTTGGTAGAGTTTAAACGCGGTTACGAAATCATTTCGAAGGTAGATGGGTTTTCTAACTAGGTTGGCTTTTACTGTCTGTGCAGGTGGTGTAACGTACATTAGACGTAAAACCTCTTAGAGGAGAGGAGCAATAGGCAGTGTTCATCTAAGATATCGTTAAAATCCGGGATGAAAATTAATCTTAGTGTTGTTGGCGACATTATGAATGTACGCCATCTGTTGAGTGATTGCGTAACATTTTTATTTATTGTCACTAAAGTACGTCTTATGGTAGCGTAGAGTGACGGGTCGCTCACTTCACTCTAAAATGGCTGAGGAGGGCGCTGGCTAGCTCCCGCGTCAACCTCGTGAATAGTGCTGTCTGAGGATTTTCGTCCTTTGGAAAGTTTGTGGGGTGGCAGACTTGCCAAGCAAACAGATGCAGAAAAGAATCAATTGTATAGACATAAGAGTAATTGAAAAGTAGTTTTGAAAAACTAAGACACCCGTGAAGTTTCTTGCCAATTTTGCTTCAAAACGATCATTCCGAACTGATGGTAAGCCATGCTTTATATAAAGTAAACAAGAACAAGGAATGTGAATGTTGAAAAGTAAGTATTTGAATTTGAACATTTAAGCATACAGACTTTTATTAGTAGGATAAAAAGGCATTGTCTAGTTAAATCCGCTACTTGCGAACCCACGAATGGCTCACGAGTTGTAACCTCCTTTCTGCAGCTGAGCAAACGCCACGAGGACATGAGCACAAGCAACACTTTGCGCGAAGCATTCGTTCCACGCTAGTCCGTGTTCATTCATTGGCTGTGTGGCGCGCAGCGCGGGAAACCAGTGCGTTGTTAAAATGAATATTGCATTTATTGTGATGCTTATTATTGCTCCGGTTGTAGGTACGTAACTTTTTATTAATTTTCTTTTATATACTTATATGTATATTTTGGGATTGTAAATATGTTGTTTATTTTACGACCTCACTCATATACCCACTTCAAATTATTAATTAAGGCGCTTATGCACTTTATACTTAGGCACTTTGCTAAACAAATATAGATTTAGATATTGATTACATAAAGTGCAGATTAGCTTAGCAAGATCTATACTTAAGTTAACCTTAATGAACCATTTGAGATCTTTAAGTGGGGCCATTAGACTTTTAATCTTAGTTGTGTAAAAGAAAGTTTATGTGATTTATATAAAAACTGATTACTCATATGTGATATCTTGACGTTTAAAAGGTGAAATATTTATACATTTATCCAGGATCATATGACAATGCAAGATTCCCAGTTTATTCTAAGATTTGATTTTATAAAATGTTACATGGGACCTGTCCTTTTCGAAATAGCACCTCAGTGGGTATGTAGCTATAGTTTGGTATATCGGTTTACAAAGTTTAGTAAAAAAAAAGTTGGCAACTATCTCCTATACCTGAATGTAATATAAATTTAACACCCACCTATATGTTTTCCCTTGCTTAGAGGGAAGAGTTTTCCTTGTAGATTTAATACTCTTCTTAAACTTGAATGACATTAGTTGCTTAAAACATTATATGCAAAAATAATAGGTAAAGTGTACGTAAGTAACAAATTTACAAAATGACACATCGTATCTCAACGAAAAGGAACTATTTACAATACCATGGCATTCTACAACTTACGACAATTCAATTGGATTAAAACTTCTAACAATAGACAGTCAGACTATCGATCCTCACTCGAACTGCATCTAAGATGACGCTTCGATTGGCTCGTCAGCTGTCAATGTCAGCTGTCATTTTCAATGGCCGTCAAAGATTGCGTGAGCGAGAATATACTAGAAAATCTGAGGGATTTGTATTGTTTTATTATGTAACTAATATGAATTATTTTTAGTTGACTTTATTTTCAATTACTTAAGAACAAGGAAACTTACTAAATTTAGTAATGAGTTTGTGTAATTTATATTTACTTCAAAACTTTGGGGCAACAGTCGGTGCCGATAAACAATGGGGATTGACATTTTCAACCGAACTTATTCTGGTTTTAAACAATTTTGAATTTCGAACGAATACATAGCGAATAAATAGCGTCCCATTCATAAATGCATTGATGAAGCAAAGTTATTTTACCGTCTACGATAGATCTCTTTGAATTTATATTATTTGTAAATGTACGGAAACTCAACAGCTTATAACTAATACAAATGATCGGATCCTAAATTTGTGATACATTTAGACAGTTAAAGAGCTTCACAACATTCGCATAATAGTAATTATGGAAAGTGACCTAAAAAACTATAAGCGTAAAAGAGAAACGTTAGGTTTATAGTGCTTATAATTTTCTTAATTATTATTTTGCACACTATTTTTCAATTTTTTCAGATTTATTCTTAGATAGATGAAATATATCAAATTATTGTTATCGGAATCTCATTATTAAGTTATTTTTAATGCTTCATGTTCTTTTCAATATTTGATCCCCACAGTACGTAATAAAAAGTTAGGACTTTGTTTTCTCTAAACTTCTACCGAAGCCAAGAATGTACACAATCTACAATTTATGAAGCTGATTATTGTCGGCCGAGTGGCGTCATGGTACACCGGAGGACCCAGGTTCGAGTCCTGGCCGGGGCATTCATTTGTATGATGAACACAGATGTTTGATCTAGGTTCATGGTGTTAGTCATTATATTTGGTACATGTATGTATGTTTATTGCGCCCCCCCTTCCTCAGTTCGCTGTTAGGTCATCCATTACATAAGCTTAGCTTACTTTGGGGCCATACAGTTAGTGTGTTTGTCTGGGGATTTTATTTATTGTTATTTTTCACAATAATTTATGATAAAAATGTAAATTTCATAAAAATTCTTATATCCACACCCCATATTTCTATAGACGTTCTGATGCAAAATATGTACATCAATTATACTTAATAATAAACGAATCCTGAATCTAAATACCAAATTCATTCACCCCTTCCAATGTAGTGACATAAAACAGTTTTCCTGTTGTCTTGGCCATTTATCAGGTTTCTGTTTGACCAGCTAATGCTGTTTTCAATGGTAGTTGACAGAACTATTTCTCTCTCGCTCTCTCTCTCTCTTTCTCTCCTTCTTTCTAATGCAATTAAAGGTAATTGACTACAAACATAGATAATTTACGATAAGAAATCTTTCGGGCATGCTGATGACTTTTGTATGACATTGGTTTTTTCATATTTTGACTTCAATAGTATAACGTTAAATGTTTACTAAAAGAGCGCCTAAGTATAGATTACGTTTAGTGAATTTATACTTTATATATACCTGATCTAAGTCTAGATTTTGAGTTACCAGTTGTCGTCTACGGGTGCGACCTTAAGTGAACAAAATTATGATACTAAAGTTTTAAATCTACATGAATTAAACGTTTCCCGCTAAAATTATGTTATTAATTTCCAAGAAAATTATAGATACGAATTATAGCAAACCCTCCAAGTTACTGGATCAAGTAATTCAGGATTGAAATGGCACATTGTACTGCTTTCTAGTTTTAGGTTAGTTTTCATTTGTACGCGTGGCGTAGGTGTGCGTTAAGATTATATACAGCAACTGTGTGTGCGTGACGAAAACCTACAGGTTGTACACGCACACCAAAGCGGCGAGAACACGGTTCGACAAGATGGCGGCCGCCACACCATATTAAGTTGCATATTCACAAGCACACGCACACATGACACTGCGCGCACACATGAGTTAAGCCATCTACGAGTATACTATACTGTTGACCTACTTAGCAAGGTCGGCACTTGATGCAATATTAGTTCCCTAATGCTCAGCTTATTGGGATATCATCACATAACATGGAGATCAAAAAAAAATGTCGAAATATAAAAAACATCTCGTCTGGAACACAAAATGGCGGATTATTTGATTGGAATAAAATTTAAATGTAGAATTTGTTTGTGCTTGGAACATTTTAGTCATCCGTTCTGTTAACTTCCATATAATTTTAGATGTAATGTCTTCATTTATTTTATTATTATTAACTTGTATTTTATAACATTGTTACCGAAAAATAGGAAAGCACATTAACGTAATTATAAAGTTAGCTTTTAGCAACCAATGCACACGTATATCGAACCGGACAATATTTATTTTTACCCTCGCCGAACCCTATTGAACCCTTTTAAAAGGGCTGTTCACATTTACGTCACATGCTACTCTTTGGCATTGACCCACAAATTGACAAATACTATACAATATGTAGCTTCGATTTCTCATATAGGTATTCAGAGCAAAAATCTTACAAGAGAATAATCATTCGCAAGAAATAATGCGTATTCAAAATGTTGGAGTGGAAGAGTGTCGTTTGTTTAGTCCTTGGCAGGAACGGTAAAGTGGTTGCGTTCCAATTGAAATGAAACTACAGCCAATTGAATTTCTAGAACTAAAGCAATTCTTACTGACGCCTGCGATAGGCAACGCATCACCTAATATTATTCATAAGTATGGTGACAGGTGTCAATTAAAATTAGGTGCACCGCAGACCAAAAGTGTAGTCTATCACCCTACAGGTGCAATTCATTTGCATATCATATAACAGCAAAGTTGATTTTTCTTTGTAATCATATTCCGACAGTAATAGACACAACCTTTAAGATTTTCGGTTTCTTGGACACGTACATTAAAATTTCGTTTGCTAGACACGAAAATATAAAAATATATAGTTCTTTATTTGTGTCAAAAAAGAATAATACTGAAAATATATGATAACCAACAAAGAATGAAGTTCAAAAAATAACGATAACCAAATAACAATTAGATTGGTATTACGAACTCAATGAAATAACTACCTTCCCACTTAAAAATATAATTTAACAGGAAAAATTTGCTAAGGCTTCCAGGGTAAGAGAAAAATTATTTAAAATATCATAGCTTTATAAGAATTTGCAAGCGGTTTTACCCGCATAGATGCTGATCGTAGAATATTTTTAGGAAACATGGCAAAAAAAATAATGGCATTAGCCACAAAAGAAAAGAAAAGTTTTACTTATGTATACCGTAGCTTTCTAGTGACGAACCGCGCAATCTTGTATTATAAACTGGGGACACTAATCCAATTGTATTGAGTCACTATGCTCTAAAGCTTCTGTTGCCACAGTTTTGCGCAAATAGGCTGTAAACGTTTTTCTATTTCAATTTTTTCAGCGTATATCATTGAAATGTGACATTTGGACATATTGAATTGCTTTGTTTACGTGTCCTCTAATATTTTGTATAAGTTTGATATTGCACCGTAACTTAAAGTTTTCATAGATTTGAATAAACACGAAGCCATTGTTTACTCGGTATTTTGCAATGGTGCGTCTTGCATTAAAAGTTAGTCAAAAATATATAATACTGTCGTGACTGATTCAGCCACCACCATAGAGCATAGAGACTTAAAATCCTTTAGTTTGTAAGTTGGTCCAATATATATATATTTTTCAATTACAATAGTTTTTAGCGTATAACTCTGGAATGTGACACTTAAGAAAATAGTAATATATATTTTTGTGTTCCATAGAGTGTCCCCAAACGGTACAAAAAGTGCACCGCGTTTTGAATCGATCGACGATCTGAGATTGTGCCAAGCCCCGAACAAATTCTTCAAACCCCTTTTATACAGATAAGCTGTAAAAACGTTAACTTACGTTCTTACGTAGTACTTTATTACCTTGCTTCAAATATCTTTGAATAAGATTATATTTTGTCCTTTTTTATTTCGAACGTTTAATATAGAGATTCTTTTTTCGAAATTTATTCCGTTAAGCATTGGTTACCGAGGAGTAAATATTTAATGTTACGCTTCTTCTTTTTGATATCACTCAGGTCAGATGGGTCCTTTTTTAATGAAATTCGTGACCCCATCGAAGGAGTATTCATTAAAAATTATAAGACTCGCGATAAAACACGTGTAGGTAAAAGTCAGCAGTATTATTAAACTGGAGTTCCATTTCGATTGCCGGTTTTGAATATAGTCAAAAACATCTTGTGTTAAAGATAAGGTAAAAATTATTATTATTTTTGTATACAAAATATAATGTGGATAGATTTGTTTTGTTTAACGGAAAGTAAACTTAAAATAATTTCTCACTTTAAATAGTTTTGAATTCGGTTGAGTGATTAAATATTCAAAGATGTAATATCTGAATCAATCTACTGATTGACAGATGCAAATAGTTGCTGTTTTAGTAATTGACGTTCTGGTGCTAACTGTCAGCTTTTATTGAAAGCTCACAATTCATGTGTTGGCTACTTAACCTGGAACGAAGCAATATTTCCATTTCAATAGCACGTTGCTTCCACTAAATAGTAGAATTAACTGAGGAAGCTACATGTCATGTACAATTTGTATAAGTCTTATAAATATAATAAAACATATGTATACGTGAGCTAAAGACAAAAAATAAATATGTAAGTGGATTCTTAGAATTAGTTCATTGGATGTTTAAAATCGGAGATTGGACCGCTCTAGAGGCTGACGGTAGCGTATAAATAAATATATAAATGGTTCATATTTATAATAATGATAATATTGTAAATATGAGTAGCGCATTAGTTAGTAGCCCTGTATTATACGCCGGAGGTCCCAGGTTCGAGTGCTGGCCGGGGCATTAACTTGTGTGATGAACACGGATGTTTGTTCTGGGGTCATTGTTGTTTATATTACTCGCTCTGCTTACTTTGGGGCCATATAGTTGGTGTGTTTGTCTGGAAATTTATTATTTTTATTACTATATAGATCTTTACTTTGGAGTTATAAAAGAGGTTAAAATTTGCAAAGGTTTACTATTGTAAACTTGAAAGATTGAACTGATTGAAATATTGACGTTTTACTATTGGTAACGTAACAATATTATTGTGAATTGACTGGAGATAAGAAACAAAAATCTAACCAATATTAAATAAGTAATAAAAAACTCCACAACGCATTGCCTGGAGACTCGAGATACAGAATTGTATTATTATTATATAGAGAATGTCTTGTATTGTAACGTGTATGTAGGAAGACTTATGAGAGAATTCCTTTGTGTCTATGAAAAGACGCTTCAGTGTTTTATAATATTTTGATATCCGAAATATCAGTTCAAAGCATTGTGGAAGAATTAAGCTAGAAAATTAAATCTGCTACAATCTATTATTATTGTATCTTACCTGGGTTGCCGTAGAATTTAGTATTTGACAACATTTGAGATGCAAGTTTTTATCATTAATTTGGAAAATATAAGTTATTTTTACCCAAAAAAGTTTTGAAAGTTTTAATATCGAAATTATATAGTTTACAAAACTTAAAAACAAGCAAAAACTTACTATAAAATATGGTAATTCTTTAATATTATTAGCTTACTGACATTAAATATAACAATTTTTATTATGACAGATTACATGTAAACGCATTATCTACGTAGCTATTATATATTTTATCCAAACGCCCATACAATTTTAGTACGGTTTACACGTTGTGACGTCACAACCCGGTACCGTGTTGTACGGAGCGTGTTTCGGCGCCTCGCAGCAACTCCTCCAACACATCGCTGTATCTAGACAACTATTGATTGTAAACATACTGTTACTTCTGCAATAATTCTTTACTGTTGATAAACTATCTAAATATGTAATTAAAATATTTATTTTAATAACCCAATTGTAAAAATCATCGTTTGTTCGCAGTACAAGTATATGGCTGTCAGGTATATTAGTAACGATTGAGAAAAAACTTGTTTTAATGTTTGTCATAGCCGGCAAACGAAGACACGACCCATAAATGCCATCTGTACCTATAGACATCAATAATAGCATATATTATTAATTGAAAGAAAAAAGTAGGACATTTAGTTCATTGTCACGGAACAAGAAAATACAAAATTACACAACACAAGAATAAAAAAGACTAGGGTATAAATGAGAAAATATCATTTGATCTCTACAGTAGGTAGGTATCTCCGTAGCCATGAAATATTTGATTACATCCTCACTTATTGATGATCGATGAGCGACGCGTCGCGACTTTACGCCTCAGTAGGGCTTACCTTTGTTCCTGTCATTCCCCTGGCCGTATCTTTCCTTTGTCCGGAACACAGCCATGTAAACGAGGTTAATACGCCAGCTTACATAGGAACGACTGTAGCGCCGCGCCAGGTGATATCTTAACATAAGAAACATAACAAAATATTTCTTGCATTTTACTGCAGCTTAATTATTCATAACTCTATTTCACTTAGTATTAATATTCTCAAACACGAAGCATATCACAAAATGACTTTGTTTCTGTATGCCAAACTTGTTTTAAATTTGTCAAGTGGATTGGAGCTGCGCTGTCAGCTTTCTCCTTTCTCTACCAAACTCACTTCGCAGAGTTTAACTTTAGAGTAAACCGCAACTTTAAACATTAAGGTTGGTTACAATGTTCTCTAGGTCTTTGTAAATTACTTCTTAAAACTTCCATCAACAATAAACATTACTTTTATCCTCGTGTAAATTTCCCTTAAGAGTTTCCATTTCGATATAAAGTAAAAAGATTTATACATTAAAAAAGAGAAAACATGAAACTCAAAATTTATGCGGAGAAATGTAGGTGTTTCTCAAAGTTTTGTGACAAATGAGAAGAGACAACGCAACCAAAGTTTTCCTAATGAAAATATTTGGGAAGCCAATTGCGAGAAAACCAAAGAATATTTACGCTGCTTCGTTTACTGACGCTTCATTATTTGGTTTCCGAGAAGATTTATAGGAATTTCTTTATTTAACTTCGGTTTAAAGTTTTGATTTTGTTTTAATTTAAATTTCATGCGTTTTGGATAGGTTTTCTGATTCCATTAACATTAAAAAATATACACACAAGGTTCAGTCCCCAATTCTGAGTCACTTTCCCAATGACGCAATATCGTAAAAATGAAAATAAATTAGGCTCTTCTCAGAGAATAAAATTTATGAGAAGTTCGGAAAAGGCAGCAGGCTCGTAGGATAGGTAATCTACGAGCCAGCTGCCTTTTCAGAACCGTTAAATGAATCACCCGCTATATTCTTACTAAGCATTTCTTAATAAAAGTATTGACCATGACATCTTACTGGACAGACTCAAAACCATCGGAATACGAGGAGACTTATACCGCTGGTTCTCATCGTATGTCCGAAACAGATGCCAAACTGTGGTTCTGAATGGTTATTCATCTTCTACACGTTACATACCTTCTGGAGTTCCCCAAGGCTCATTATTGGGTCCGCTATTATTTATATGTTTTGTCAATGATATCTCTTCATGTTTTCTCACTTCCAAAATACTACTCTATGCGGATGATATGAAGATTTTATGTCCAATCAAAAATGACAACAATGCAATGCTGTTACAAGAAGATCTTAACAGATTTCAGGCATACTGTTCTCGTAAAAAATTAGATCTCAATGTATCGAAATGCTTTATTTGTTCATAAACACGCAAAAAAGTTTTTTTGACTACTTCTGATAAATAGCCCCATTTCTAGAGTGAACTCAGTCAAAGATTTGGGAGTATTATTCGACAGCAAACTCTTGTGCGATGCTCAAATCGACGCACTTGTTAAAAGAGCGTCCAAGGCGTTAAGGTTTGTTTTTCGAACGCGTCCGAGTTCTATAGCTTGAGAACAATACAAATCCTGTTTGATACATATGTTCGTAGTCATTTAGAATACTCCACTCAGGTGTGGAATCCCCGATATAATGTTTACACTTCACTGCTTGAGCGTATTCAGAAGAAGTTTATGCAGTACCTACAATTTCGCGCCAAAGTATTTTTGCCGGACTATGAGGCAAGATGCCGTAAATTCCACTACCTCCCCCTGATGGACAGAAGGAGAGTAGAGGACGTCACATTCCTCCTTCATGTCGGTAATGGCTCGGTTAGCTGTCCGGAGCTACTCAGTAAACTAGGATTACGTACCAACTCTAGATCCTTTAGAAAGCCCGCCTCACTACACGTGCCATTCAGTAAGACGAGATACAAACAAACAAGCAGATGCTTTAATGAAATTAGTGGTGATGACAACGATATTGACTTGTTTAACACCTCGATAGCGACAATTAGAAATAAATTAAGTTGTAAGTTGTAATGTCACACTTTATTTCATTTACTTTGTTTCATGTATGTATGTACTCTGTTTTTTATAATATCAGCTGTGTTTAGTGTACACCGGTGGAAGCTTTTAAATGGCCATCAGATTCAATTGTCTTTATAGTTTAGAATTTTTTTTCAGCTGTAAGCTTTCCGAAAGTTTGTAAAATAAAATAAAATAAAGTTCAATCGACCATACAAATAGTTTTATTACCTTGATTCCGAGTAGTTAATTTTGATACCACGTTTGCAGGTGGATGACAATAATAGATAACGTTTTACTAACTTTTCTCATTTTTGCTGTACGATTTTTTCCGTTATTGGTTGATATTATTTTCAAGGAACGGCATTAAGACCGTTTTGGTCTAACTAGCGTATCCTATAAATAAACAAGTAATTAACAAGTAATTACTATTACAAAGTTATTACGTAGACAAGTAATTACTTGGAGCTACAATTGTTAAACCATACAATTTTGTTTTATACTCGAGTGACGCGTGTTACTGCGCAAATGTAAACAAGTGGCGGTTCTTATTTGTTGAGTAAAGAAGTAAAGAGAATGATGACCATTTCTTGGATGAGACTTGTACTTTTGCCATTTCTTACTTCAAGCAATTTCTCAACTATGAAATAAAATAATTGTTTCCTTTTCGTTACCATAAATACGTAGTCTACTGTGAGTAAATTAATATCTATTTCTCAAAATTGGCAGACCATTACTTGTTCTTGACGAGGTCAAATAAAGCATGACTCTACCACCAGTTCGGAAAAACCTTCGTGAAGGAGAATTGGCAGGAAATTCACCGTTATATTTTTTTTCAAAATAAATTTATTGTGTCTTTTTATGTCTATACAAAATTATTCTTATCTGAATCGATTAGCTCGGAAGTCTCAAAAGCAAGACAGTCTAAATCGTCAAAACCACGCGCTGGACGCCTTGTAGTGTAATAGGCCCTAACGAACTGCACGCCGAAGTCAACTAAGTTATTTAAGCTAACTGATATTTATTTTATTTAGTAGATTCTGACCTGTCTATTCTTATTGGAATTACTTCGAGTTGGTGTTTTATTGGCAACTCGCAGCGAGCGGGCGAAGGCCAGCTTGTTACGGGGCTTCAACGACATAAGCAAGATTATGCTAATCCATTCGGAACTAACAAGTTATTTAGGTTAACTTGCTAACTATGTGTCACAGTTTTTATGACGTTTACATTTCATGGTACAGTTGGGAGATTTGGTGCAAGTTCCAATCCACATTCGAATTCCTTGCAATGTAGGCGCCGTCCCTAGCATGCGGGCCGCCTACAAAAGACCAAACACCGTGCTAGCGATTCTCGGACTTATACTATTTCCATTTCTTTATTTTCTCGATGACAGTTCTAATTTAATATAATGTAGTGTTGTGACCAAATAAGTAATGATATCGATCGCATATATTTTTTATATTTTGAACAAAGACACATACAACAAAAACATTCAAATATATTTGTTCAAGGTGGGAACACTCTATGGCCCACCGCCATTTTGTGTTTGTTTTAATCTGTCACTCGCAACAAGACGGTCGTGCTAGTCACTACATTTCTGTTCACTGAGTTTTTTCACATTATCCATACGTTACGTTGTGTATTTTGTGTTCCTCCGTGTTGATTGCTGCCCAGCTGTCAAATATCGAAATGCCGAAAGGATCTGTTCTGAAAAGGCAGGCGAGAGAACTGGTGATCAAGGTTCGTAATTACTTTGAAGCAGAGTATCAAAATGGTGGCCCGCTATTACCACTGTCGCAAGTGCGAGAGCGTGTTGCGGCCGCCTTAGGAATTAGTGGACCTACTGTTTCAAAAATTACTACCGAAGCTTACGGTACAAGCGGCATGCAGGAAAATAAGCTTCGTACGCCGAAGAAAAAACGCGAATCACGTCGTGTGACATCTTCAACGCTGATGCTATTCGCCGTCATGACTATTACTTGCGCAAAGAAATTCCAACACTATAAAAACTTGTTGTTTCTTTACGTGAATGTGGTTTGTTCCGTGGCCAAATATCGTAATTAAGCTTAGTTTTGAATGAAATTGGATTTTCTTTAAAAAAATCGGACAAACGTAAAATATTGATGGAGCGCCACGGCGTTGCTATGGCTCGCTTCGAATTTTTGAGCGAAGCCAAAAAGATATCAGATTGGTCATATGTTATTTTCACTGACGAGACTTGGTTAAATGCAAACCACACAGTATCTAAGAACTGGACTGACGACACCGCCGCTTCCACTAGTTTAGTGCCAATGGGAAAAGGTGAACGCCTTATCATATGCCATGCAGGGTCTACGAAAGCCTTTAAATCCAAGAAAACAGTGGACTACCACGAAGAAATGAACGCGGAGATTTACGAAGGATGGTTTAAAGAAATGGTGCAATCTCTGGAAGAACCGTCCATAATTATTATGGACAACGCTACATATCACTCCAGACAAATTGAGAAAATGCCGACGCAGGCCAACAAAAAACAAGAGATAATTGACTGGCTCCACCGTCATGGCGAAAATGTGGATAGTACTTTATTAAAAGTACAATTAGTGAATATTTTAAAATCGAAAACAAGCCTCCCTAAAAGATATGTTATCGAGGAAATAACTGCCGAATGTGGTCATTGGATATTATGGAAATTCACATTTAAAAAAAGAATAAACAAAAGTACTGGTTACTTTTCTAAACGCTCACTGTTTAAATAAATAAGGATTCGCCAATATTCTTTGTACAAAAGTATCCGGCAGTAGTTTAGTTTCTTACATTTTGTAAAAAAATATCGGGTCTGTTACCGTGTTACGTTTATCGATATAGCTCCATCCCTATCAGTTTCTCCGACTCTGGTATTATACAACCGTGTACGTGTGTAAACGTCATATTTTTATAAAATAATGCATACATAATGTAACAAAAACGCTCGCACAAGTTTTCACAGGAGCTAAAAATAATAAATAAAGAAATGGAGATAGTATAGTGAGTAGTTTAAGTTCCGGCTAACCGCCGTCAGCGCTAGGCCACAAAGTCCGGTGAAATTTAAAAGGCCATAAATAATACGTCCATTTCGAAAAAAAAATTAAAATAAAGAAATTTTCGCACTTAGCCGGATCCGCCGCGGAATGCATCGAGTGTACTCATGTTTCAAGTTGTGGTAGAGACAGCTGTTTGATGACGAAAATCACCGCTGTAAATTCAAATCCAAATATTTATTTGTCAACATTGATAATGATTTATTCTTATTGACGTCAAATAAAGCATTACTCTACCACCAGTCCGGAAAAACCTTCGTGATGAAGAACTGGCAAGAAACTTCACGAGTATAATTTTTCAAAATAAATGTACATTGTCTCTTTATGTAAAAATAACTACAAAATAATTCTTATCTATTAGCTCGGTAAGTCTCCCTTCCCCAAGTATCCAAACGACGAACACCCTCAAAGAGCACCCGTTCACGAGTTAACGAGGTAATCCAGCCATCTTACAGGGAATTTTATACCATATTAGAGGGAAGAAAGCGACCCGTCTAAATCTATTAAAGGGTAAAAATCTATAATAGGCTAGTTTATTTGAATAATGAACAGCGCAAACTCGCCATAAGGTAAGATAGCGAACTGATGCTTTCAGGAAATAAAGATGGTATTAAATCTCTTCTGACAATTTTATACCTTCTTTTTCATTGCAGAAGTAATACTAATAAGGAGGCATAAAATGATCAGCTCATAATAATATTTTATTGTATTCTTGTAATGGTTCATTAGCAAATATACATTACTCCTTGACGTCACGTTCACAATGAATAACAAAAATCTGTTAAATACAGTAAATTCCAAACAACGATGCGTGACAAACAAAATACTTCACATTTACCATCTCTATTTACTTTCATAAAAGAATATTTTAAATCAAACAAGAAAAACTATCACGGCTTTTCATATTTAGAAAAAACGCAACCGTCAATAGTTAAGGATAGGTTGGAATTTGTAGAAACCGTTAAGCCAGGCGAGCGGGCGCCCGGCACGTCCACCGGTACCGGTATTTGCCGGCCGGATTCTTTGTTTGAATTGTGTAAACGTGCCGGTCAACGGTGACAGCTAAGTCCGGCCGACAGTTATGCGGTTAAGTTCAAGGGATTAAGTAAATTTTGTTATATCTGGTGATAATTTGTGGATTCAAGTGTTATTCTGAATTGTTTTGATTGAGTTTTCACCCGACTGTCAGACGGAGGGTTATGATTGTCGAGTGTATGTTGGTATACTCCTTTGATAGGCTTTTCAGTCTTAACCGTATGACGAATTTAAATATATGATATATGTCATTAAATTCGTCACAGTTCTGAGAAAGACAGTTATTGAAACAGAAGTTCCACGGGAAAATATCTTTAGCAGTCGGGTTTGTAATTTGTCAAATTCCGCAGCTTGTTATTTCACTAACAAACTTGCACGATTTTAATGATATAGCGCATGATCACATACAAAAGTGATAAATGCTTTTGGGGAGAAGTCTAGCTTTCTAAATGTCAAGGAATTATTTTAATAGGTGTTCCATTTTTTCACTACTTAAATGTTATAAATGAACAAACAAATAAAACTTGTATATATATACTGTTGTAAATACATTGTTAATAAGTTGAAGTGGTATCGTTTTCGTTAGTTAAATATGTAAAAAAATGTAATTGATCTATTTAAAGTATGTTATGTACTGTGGAATTAAGAATGAATAAAATAAAATCTGCCAACTTTTAAGTTATAACAATGATACATAGATGGACCTCTACAATCCGCATGGACAAAGTCGCATTTCGCAAATATTATTTTTATAAAACAATGTGACAGAATAGTATCGAAACTCAAAACACGATAATATTTAAAAAAATATAAAGGACTACTATACTGGCATGAACTAATACAATAAAAAACTAGCGAAAAAGCCCCTTACGTACTGGGGAACAACCTAAAAATAATATAGAAGGAAAATCAAAGGGATTCCCGGTAATTCCCGTACCGGCTTCGGTACAAAACGAGTTGATATGCGACAACAAAGCTACTCTTATAACATATTGTATTGTGATACGGTATTTCATTTCGTTGGAATTCAAAACATATAAGGAATCCTCGTTCTTTGCCTCAAATAATTTATTGCATTACAAAATGGCGAAGGCAAATATTTTTTGATGCAGGCAACAATTATACATTTGATTATGGCGACACGAAAAAGTCTTACTAAACGGTTTGACAGGTCTTTTTAGTGCTTCCAAAGTTTGGAACGAAATGTCTGCGTCTATTTTTCGATACAGATATATTTAGGGAGTTCCTACGAGTAGAGCGAATAGGAGCGTCTTAGATAAGCGAGTAACTCTTTTTACAAAAAATAACAATTTAGAAAGTAGATTTATAAAAAAAATATGACTTCCTAGATACAAAAATCAAGATAACAAAGACAGGGCTCATCCTTTTAGAAATGGATTCACTCAATTAGAAACAATTTAATTTTTAAATTCAAAAAAGTATAGATACAAGCTGTGTGTCCTAAATAAATAAACTTCACTTCATACAACTTATAAAATCTATACTTTTCTTTCAATAATACCCCAAACTTCACT
Organism: Marasmarcha lunaedactyla; assembly: GCA_923062675.1. Taxonomy (NCBI): domain Eukaryota; kingdom Metazoa; phylum Arthropoda; class Insecta; order Lepidoptera; family Pterophoridae; genus Marasmarcha; species Marasmarcha lunaedactyla. The sequence continues at coordinate 1,288,174 of OV281358.1, forward strand.
CCATCGAAGGTGATTTCAAAAGCAACATAAACTTCATTCAAAACTTTCTGTCTTGTTCCTGCCGGGACTCAACCCCCATCTCTCAAGTTACGGAGACGCACAACTTGAAGCGACTTCATTTCTGAAACGTAACTTAGCCGCCATGACAGTTTCAAGCTGTGTTTTGTGTTGTTTTATCTTTGTTACTAAGTGACGGTTAAAGGCCCCTTAACCGTATTAGTTGTATTTTACTTTTAGTTAATTTTTTTTAAATATTGTGATCTTGTTTAAATGAGGAATAGAAACAACTTTAACAGTTTGTAAAATAAACATACTAATGTGAATATTAGTATTGTATTATTGTTATATGTAGGTAGTTTCCGAGATCTATCGAAAATTATCACAACTACCGCCTACTATACTGGTCACGATCGTGCCATCTGAAATGCCAGATATAGCTCAAAAACCGTGGGAATTCGTTACAAGCCCTGGAATTCCTAACATGGATTACGGTACAAACGTTCGTTCCTCGACTATATTTAGCGCGTCACTAGTTTATAAAAAGCCAAGCTACTGTGTGTGATACTTGTAGCGCTCCGACATTGTCACCAGCTGATCAACTGGCCTGAGGCTGCCGGGACGGTTGCTGGAGGTTGAACCTTGAGGTTAGTCCAAATAGGTTCTAATTCCTATTAAAATTTCATTTTTGTTAATACCAGTAAATATGTTTCTAGCAGGGCATGTCAATTAGAATTACAATATTAAATAAGTAGGAATCGATTGCCTTCAATCACTTGGTTTTTATATAGATAGTGCCGATATTTTGATACGCACATACTTTCTATCATAGTAATTTCACTGATATAATCGTATAATTGTCTTTATTCTAAACGTAATTACTACGGCGAAAGTCAAAAGGAATGAGTGAAGTCTCGAAACATATAACGCGGAGTCAAATATAGGTAACCTTAAACTCCTTACAAAAAGTTCTAAAACACTTTCCTCCATAAAATTGGCAGCACAAAAGTAAACCCCCATTACAAAGACTCCACACCACAAATATACCTCTAGAATACAGGTCGCGCGCGTGAAGTTGCCGAGAACACGTCAGGTTATCGTAAAGGTTAAATACAATACACTGATAACTTGAGTTGTAAAGTTACGTCGTAACGTTCTGGTAGGTTTGTATACAGGGTGAGCTGGTAGGCTATGTGTTTATTTTTTTATTTTTCAGAGAGTGTTGGTATCTGAAATATAACTCAAACATATACTTAAATCCAGAAATCTCCAGACAAACACACTAACTGTATGGTCCCAAAGTAAGCAGATCTTTTGTTATGGATGACCGTACAGCGAATTGTGGTAACCCAGAATTAACATATTTGAATATAACCAACCATGACCCGAGAGTAAACATCTGTGTTCATTACACAAATGAATGCCGTGGTGGCGAACCTAGGTCCTCTGGCGTATGAGGCAGGGATACGGTATATTCACAACGCATTGGATTTATTTTTATCACTAGTGGCTTTATAGGACTTTATCTGTAAGGAATTTAACACAGTATATGTTCAACCTACGAAAAAATTGCTTAACAAAAATAATTTGCTTCTCATACCGCATAAAGTTGTTTTTTTTTTTTTTTTAACTAAATACCTGCCCTCTTCCATATTGGAAGAATGAATGAAGAACTGATGATGGTATATTATTTTTACTGTATCGTATATGACAAGAAATATTACTATAAAGTACATACTTTAACTTAGAATTGCAGCGTACATTATCGTTTTAAATCTATTTAGCAATGTCAATTTTGTTTCCAAAATCACCCTGTACCTGGATCACATCTCTCAGAGCTTTTGTCGTAAACATATTGTCAGTTTATAAGTATTGGCGGAAAATTGTCAATAAATGCTTTGTTGTGGCCCGACACCACGAGTTATCAATATCATATGTCGTAACTGAATATAATAACGTCGAAATGTTAAGAAACGAAGTAATGGCGCGAAAATGTTATGTTTTAGGACTATTTTTATGTTTCAGTGGGTAAGATGGTAGCTGTATCCCAAGAAGCTGTTTGTTGTTGGTATTTACAAGTTGATGACAAACAATCAATTGATGCTCAGACAATAGGGTACGGACAAGTAAATTTAATTCGTTTTTTAAAATTTTTTAAAACCTGTTGTAGATCTTCTGTTTAATGTTACACTTTTTTTCATTGAAATGAAATGAAATGAAATATTTATTTCTCAACATTGACAATTACTTGTTCTTATTGACGTCAAATAAAACATGACTCCACCACCAGTTCGAAAAAACCTTCGTGAAGAAGAACTGGCAAGAAACTTCACGGGTATATTTTTATCTAAATAAATTTACATAGTCTCTTTATGTTTAAACAAAATTATTCTTATCTGCATCTGTTAGCTCGGCAAGTCTCCCTTCCCTCAAGTATCCAAATGACGAACACCCTCAAACGGTTTGAGGGTGTTCGTCGTCACCCTCCGTCACACCGTCAGTCACCCTCAAATTGATTTGTTGTTAAAAATTACTATACATTTGTGTTCTTTTCTTGCTTCCTAATAATGCAGTTATAATTCCTAAATGACTTGGATGGTAAACCAGTGAAAAATACATCACTGAAAGAGCCGATTTTTTAATCCAAAACCGTCTGCAAACATAAAGGGCTTTAACAAAAAAGTATTTTCAATCAATGACGTAATAACAAAAGCATTAAGCCTTCAGAGATAAAAAATGACTTCGAAACAGGGGTTTTTGGCGCGGGTTTCATTCTCATCCGCAAGTCAATATTAGAATAATTTTACAAATTGTTATATAGTACCCTTTGTACTCCCAGAGGACAGAATCTGATTTGTTTCCACTGTAAAGAAAGCTTTATAATGATAATGTCGAGAAAAATACTGATCGTACGTATTAAACAATATTTTCATTCATAATTCCCAAAATAATGTGGATATTCACATTAATATAATTTGCTATTAAAAATAAAACAGGTTGCATTTGAACGTTACTAGGAAAAGAATAGTTTTCAAATAATTAGATACTCAGTTTTTTTTCCAAATTTTTGGGAACTGCAAAATCTACACTACGTTTGAAACGGTCTCGAACGTAGTGTGTATGTAACCTCTCTTATAACGCGTTTCGTTTTTAATAACCGGATAAATGTGCAATTTTGTAAAATGGCGTTGCGAATTTAAAAATAATGGCTTTTGTGTTCTATTTAATTACGACTGTTCTTATTCTTATTTCAAACCGTACTCGTATTCTTTCGTAAACAGAAAGAAAGTTTTTACTAAAAAACCGCTCTTAATTATATATTTTGCTTAGCAAATATAGACTCAGACACTGTGCAGATAGAGTATAAACTAGCTAAGAAAAAAGGAGCGCCTTATGTATCCCTTTAACTTCTCTGGGTGTCGCCGTAAATTTATATTTTGTATAGGGGTAAGAGCCAACGTGTACGTCTTATGTTGAAAAAATGACTTCTTCATGAAGTTCTTTCCGAACTGGTGGTAGCTGTGACGTCAATACGTGCTGCACAAAGTTGAACAAGTTAGCTAGAGGAGTCATTTCAAAGATACAGCCCGCTGGCCGTATCAATAAGGTCCGCGATCGCAATGTGTCACAACCGTATATTATATACTTTATAATTTAATTAATAAAATGTTATAATAAAACAGTTCATTTTTTTAATTTTCGATCTGGCTCTCCTACGATTTCTAAATTTAATATATGGCCCTCTTATTTATTTAAAATCCATAATTGTTTTGCGAACCCCCCCGTCGTCAATTAACCTAGCAATAAGTTTTGTTGACGGTGCTATGTAAAAGAAACCTTTGTTTCTTTTGTAAGTGTTGATCAATAAAAAATATAATAATTGGAACTCAAACTTTAGCTCTACGATCTGGGCTCTATATTATTGTCGCCTACACATTTGCTTTCGAAATAGTACTACGTTTCTGTCTATCCAAAAAGACTTGCTTTTCTGTTTGTAATCGATAAGCTATGGAACTGCTCAATACATTTTAACGTATTCATAGTAACATCAGGAGTTACACGGGTAAATCTACGCGGCTCTTCTTGTACAACATGTATGTATACATATAACTTTAAATTACATTGAACTGAGTATTATCCGTCTGGGAATGTGTTTAAGGGACGCTACCCACGTATTCGGGATTCGCATTCTACCCGGCATAATCGGCAAAATCGAATACACGTGGATGAACGCGCCACCCGTGAAGTTTCCGCCAGTTCTTCTACACGAAGGTTTCTCCGAACTGGTGGTAGATTCATGCTTTATTTGACGTCGATAAGAACAAGTAATTGACTATGTTGAAAAATAATATTTTAAACTGTATGCCGTTGTGCCGATCTATACAAAGCCCAAATGGACGAGCCGAATTGTAAGAGTGTAGTAAATCCTCTGGGCCCGCCTTGTCCTTCAACAAATGCATACGGGGAGCGCCCCTTACAAGCCAAACTGCCTAAAATCTACCGATAAAGTGTCTGAGAGTTCCGCAGAGACCAACTTAATCACAGCCTTGCGCTTCCATCTACATACAATGGATTTACGAGCATGTACCTACTGGCGGGTTATTACTTCGTGTCTCTGAATCTGACGTTTCACTTTGAATAGTTTGCAGTCATATAACTTAGAGTACACTTCCGTAAACTAAACTAATTCAAGGTATTTAATTATTGGGGTATTTGAAATATATTTTTTAAATTCCTTTTTGGAGAATCTAATGGGTCCGTGGGGGTCTTCTTTTCTTGTTTAGACAGGATCATCAACCGCATAGTTTAAAATGATACATACCAGTATCAATAGTTATTTTTATGTAATAGTTTTTTATATGTACTCTGCTCTAAGGAGAATTAGTAAAATAACAAATAGTGAAACTATGAAAAAGTTTAAGAATTTATATTGTATCAAAGAAAGAAAGAAAGAAAAGAAAGAAATATATTTATTTTACAAAATTGTCGAAATTACAAATAATATTCACACATTATAAGACAAATTTATAAATTTTTACAATTATTTACAAAGCATTCTGCTCCAACCCCTATGCATTCGGATGAACCAGTTTTCAAAACATTTAAAAAACATATTTTGCGGGAGATCAAAAAATATCTGACGAAATTCGACAGCCTCGACTGCCTTATTAAATTTTCGCCCACGAACCTTTTTTTTATTGCGATATCTGGGCTGTACGGAGGAAGGGGCAAGATTTGAACCCTGAATTAGTCAGGTACTCCATGCTTCTAGCAGCTGTGTGACTGGGGAGTTATCTTAGTGAAAAAGCATGCCATGGACGCCTCCATGGGTGTTCGCCATTCAGCTCCGCAAGAGCTTGAGGCAAACAACATTTGTAACAGCATTCACTAGTAACTGTTCAAGGGTCTTCTATCGGAATAACGCTCCTTCTGCGACAAACCTTTATGGGCAACTCAAACACCCATTGCCTAAACAACGGCTTCGTGATAGGATCGAAGCTGCAGGTCCAAGATTCGTCAGTTGTAGGGATGTAGAATACATTTTTCGAATTTTTCTTTGCACTTTTTATTATATTTTATTTATTTTAATTTTTCAGCTTAAATTTACGCCATAAGGGATTTTTGCTCTTCGATGACTTAGTTGCATTTCTTTAACTGAGCTTTCCAGTCACAGGTCTGCTGGAAGAAATTTCTTTTAGAGATAAGCAGTACCTTTGTACATTACTTTTTTTGTTTTTATTCTTTTTTTTAAGTCTGCTTTTATGCTTTAGTGTGTACATAAATTGTTAAATAAAGAAATAAGAATGCGGTATTCATCGCAACCACCTTCCCAAGTTCAAGGTGATGCAGGAGGGTGGAAACTGATTGTGATCCTATCCTCTGTTCAGCTTGAATATCGCGATGTTTTATGAGCCTTTTCTCCCGCAAGAGCAACTTCACCTTCATGACATTTAATTTCACGGAACCAATAAGTAATCTCGACCACGTTTAATTTCACGGAACCAATAAGTAATTGTTGCTAATGCATGAGCAGACTCCCCGAATGTGGCTTGTACACTTTCATCAGATTTCTTTATCCTTCAGGATAACCCTCGTTTATTATCATAGCACGAAAAGCTCCCGCGAGACCTCCAGAAGATTGTAAACAACTGAAGAGTGACAGATAATCATTCAAAATACCAAATATATAGTGTCTATATCTGTGTAACAAGGCGATGCCGCAAGTGTGATGAGCTCCTTTGCGTCTGGTCAGGATCGGGATGGGCTTTTTGAAACTTAAATTATCTTGTTTTGATTTTTGTTTTGTTGGTTTTAATATTTAATTGTAATTATTAAAAAAACTACTCGTTTGGCCAGTGATATTTACTACGGAGGTTTGTATTGCAATTAGCTATAAATTTAGAATAGTTTCGGGAAAAAACGATTACAATCTCTGCGGCTAACAAATTTCCGAACAACCTGGGTTTTCATTTTAGGTTTTCTAAAAATAAAATGGCCGAGTCACTCTCTTTAATTGTCCAGCAACACATACCTACTAAAATTTGATGAATGTAATTCGATTTTCAACCCCTATGACGCTTTGCCCAAGAGCATTTTCCAATACTTTTAAGTAGATTTCCTTGTATATTTTCCTTGTAGATATCCTTGTATACTTTAAATGTAATAACAAATAATAAACAAAAATTTAAAATCAACCAATGAGGCCCTTAAAGTTCATCAAATAAATGCAATATCAACCTATGTCTTAGCAAAATCCTACTTTCGCTGATCACTCTAATATCCATACAAATCCTCTATCTCAAATTAATTAGTTTAACCCAGTGGATCGTTCGCACTGCTACGGGTTTGCACGTTGTTCGCACGCGTCGTAAACCGCGGCCTCATCAACTCTAGAGCATGCTTCTACGGAACACTATCGCTGGGCTTGCACGTTGTGCGCACGCGTCGTAAACCGCGGCCTCATCAACTCTAGAGCATGCTTCTACGGAACACTATCGCTGGGCTTGCACGTTGTTCGCACGCGTCGTAAACCGCGGCCTCATCAACTCTAGAGCATGCTTCTACGGAACACTATCGCTGGGCTTGCACGTTGTGCGCACGCGTCGTAAACCGCGGCCTCATCAACTCTAGAGCATGCTTCTACGGAACACTATCGCTGGGCTTGCACGTTGTGCGCACGCGTCGTAAACCGCGGCCTCATCAACTCTAGAGCATGCTTCTACGGAACACTATCGCTGGGCTTGCACGTTGTGCACACGTGTCGTAAACCGCGGCCTCATCAACTCTAGAGCATGCTTCTACGGAACACTATCGCTGGGCTTGCACGTTGTGCGCACGCGTCGTAAACCGCGGCCTCATCAACTCTAGAGCATGCTTCTACGGAACACTATCGCTGGGCTTGCACGTTGTGCGCACGCGTCGTAAACCGCGGCCTCGTCAACTCTAGAGCATGCTTCTACGGAACACTATCGCTGGGCTTGCACGTTGTTCGCACGCGTCGTAAACCGCGGCCTCATCAACTCTAGAGCATGCTTCTACGGAACACTATCGCTGGGCTTGCACGTTGTGCGCACGCGTCGTAAACCGCGGCCTCGTCAACTCTAGAGCATGCTTCTACGGAACACTATCGCTGGGCTTGCACGTTGTTCGCACGCGTCGTAAACCGCGGCCTCATCAACTCTAGAGCATGCTTCTACGGAACACTATCGCTGGGCTTGCACGTTGTGCGCACGCGTCGTAAACCGCGGCCTCGTCAACTCTAGAGCATGCTTCTACGGAACACTATCGCCGGGCTTGCACGTTGTTCGCACGCGTCGTAAACCGCGGCCTCATCAACTCTAGAGCATGCTTCTACGGAACACTATCGCTGGGCTTGCACGTTGTGCGCACGCGTCGTTAACCGCGGCCTCATCAACTCTAGAGCATGCTTCTACGGAACACTATCGCTGGGCTTGCACGTTGTGCGCACGCGTCGTAAACCGCGGCCTCGTCAACTCTAGAGCATGCTTCTACGGAACACTATCGCTGGGCTTGCACGTTGTGCGCACGCGTCGTAAACCGCGGCCTCATCAACTCTAGAGCATGCTTCTACGGAACACTATCGCTGGGCTTGCACGTTGTGCGCACGCGTCGTAAACCGCGGCCTCGTCAACTCTAGAGCATGCTTCTACGGAACACTATCGCTGGGCTTGCACGTTGTGCGCACGCGTCGTAAACCGCGGCCTCGTCAACTCTAGAGCATGCTTCTACGGAACACTATCGCTGGGCTTGCACGTTGTGCGCACGCGTCGTAAACCGCGGCCTCATCAACTCTAGAGCATGCTTCTACGGAACACTATCGCTGGGCTTGCACGTTGTGCGTACGCGTCGTAAACCGCGGCCTCGTCAACTCTAGAGCATGCTTCTACGGAACACTATCGCTGGGCTTGCACGTTGTGCGCACGCGTCGTAAACCGCGGCCTCATCAACTCTAGAGCATGCTTCTACGGAACACTATCGCTGGGCTTGCACGTTGTGCACACGCGTCGTAAACCGCGGCCTCATCAACTCTAGAGCATGCTTCTACGGAACACTATCGCTGGGCTTGCACGTTGTGCGCACGCGTCGTAAACCGCGGCCTCGTCAACTCTAGAGCATGCTTCTACGGAACACTATCGCTGGGCTTGCACGTTGTGCGCACGCGTCGTAAACCGCGGCCTCATCAACTCTAGAGCATGCTTCTACGGAACACTATCGCTGGGCTTGCACGTTGTGCGCACGCGTCGTAAACCGCGGCCTCATCAACTCTAGAGCATGCTTCTACGGAACACTATCGCTGGGCTTGCACGTTGTGCGCACGCGTCGTAAACCGCGGCCTCATCAACTCTAGAGCATGCTTCTACGGAACACTATCGCTGGGCTTGCACGTTGTGCGCACGCGTCGTAAACCGCGGCCTCATCAACTCTAGAGCATGCTTCTACGGAACACTATCGCTGGGCTTGCACGTTGTTCGCACGCGTCGTAAACCGCGGCCTCATCAACTCTAGAGCATGCTTCTACGGAACACTATCGCTTTTATTAAGAGTAAACTGGAAATTCTTGCATTATTTGAATTAAATTCGTAGCTTTTAAAAGTTTATAACGGTAATTCTAATAAATGTTTATTAAGTACAGCCCACAAAATGTATATTTCGTAGCGAATTAGAAATTGAATCATTAATTCTGACTAACCGTCGATAATTTAAAATATCGAATGATGGATGACGTTCTAACATGGCGTATTTGAGCAACGATTGTGGTGCTCACTCAAACATTGTTAAAACTTTGAAAGAAACAGGATGACGCAATGTTTCCGTGTCGTGTTGTAACGCCTCGGTTCTTGTCGCGTAGCGACAGTCGAATAGCGACTAGGTTAGACCAGGTGACGCGGACAGGATGAGATTCTTGCGTCAAAAGCTTTGAAATTCAAACTCAAATATTTATTTCTCAACATTAACAATTACTTGTTCTTCTGGACGTCAAATAAACGGGATAGACGGGATCCAGCCGTCGCTTGTCTGGATGGTGATCAGTTGGTCACCCATCTTCAGCTATTTCACTTTAATCAGAGTGACTGACACTTTATTGAAAATTATAAAATGTCAATAATGTATTTCTTTCTTGTTTCAATATTATATAATACATTTTAAGAATACGTTTTCTATAAAAGATATTTTTATAACAAAAATATTCCAGGCCCTTATTACTATTATATTAACTTTTCCTCCCTAACAAACATGTAATAACCTCCAAAATGTTCGACAAAAAAAGAGAAATGTGCCATGTCATTAACATTTAAATTAACATTCTGCATCCCCTTGAAATAATAGAAAAATGAATGGGTAAAATTTTAATAACATATTAAAATCCTCGTCGAAATTATTCACTCCAGCGAATAGGAGTGAAAGAAATTGTCATGACAATGACAGGACATGCGCACGTCACAAAACAATGCATATTTGCATGTAAATTGTTTTCATGGTGAAGGATTGGTTTCGTTCTGACTTCAATTATTTTAAATTACTCTATGTATATAGGAAAGTGGCCAAAAGAATATAAAAAAAAATTCTGCGTCGCGTCGGCATCAATGAACTTTGTCCAAAGTAAGTTCCAGCCTGATGGTCACGAATTTCTCTCTCCAATCGTTTACAAAATTTCACTGAAGATTCAATGAGCACCTTGAGCCCAGGACCTCATAGTTTCATCGACACATGCCTCAAGAATATAACCATTACAATGTCGATAATTTCTATGCTTTACGCTTTCCGTGACGTTAGCAGCCGATCCAGCTTGAGTTACTCGTCGTAGGAAGATGAGAGGCCGCGAGGGTATCTACGCAGGTTGCATCCATCACCAGCGGCCTACCCATTTTCTACAGTACTAGCCGGTAATATTATTAAAATAAATAAAGTAGGACCCTTTAGATTTTCTGCCAAATAAATATAATTTTCATTTTCCTTTCACGTCTATAAATAGTTACCGACATGTCAACGCCCAAAAATTACCACAAACAAAAATTACACCATGTTTACCAATGAAGATGTTCTGTTTTAAATTATTGTTGCTATTATAGAAATTAGTTCAATAAGTTTTCCACAAAATGGCGAGGTTTTTTATTTTATTGGTCATTATTGATGGATGGTACTGAAGTTTTAATTTCATTTAATTAATCCAATAATATGTATTTCTGCCGTAATAACCACGTATGAAGAGGAAACTTTCTCTTTTTGTCATAGACAAATTCAAAAACTAGAAGATCTCTTTTTATAAATCTGTGTGTAATTATCCAGACTACTGGACTACCGATTGACTGTCTGTCCTGGGACACCCTGTATATCTTATGGAAACATCTATGTCAATATCACTTTTAACTTTGAAAACAGAAAATACACTAAATGAATACAATAAATGAATAAAATTTATATCAAAAGCCAACTTAGTATTTCTGCAAAATGCGCTAAAACACCTCGTAATTTGTAAAAGTTGCTTTATAACAAATATCTCAGCGAGCTCCATGAAAACTTGCATCCCACGGAACTGTAATTTCCTTTAAAACTGAAAACAATGCGTATTCTGAGCATCTTATTTCCTGCTTTCGAATATAACAGACTAAATCCAACTGAATGTAAAACTGTTTTGTGGCTACCTTCATTTAAGTACGCACTTGAACCCCCTATTGTTCGTTGAACCTGTTGAAATATTGACCATGTAGAAGTGTCTTATTGTTGACAGGTCGTCGGGAACAATGATCTGAGCTATTTTTAAACGTGATATTAAATATATACCGGGTGATGTTTTAACCGTTCGGAACATGAGTTCAGACCACAGTTTTGAGTAGGAAACTGTCTCAAAGGCACTACGTAGTGGAAATTTAAAAAACAATCAACTCTTAATACAGAATTGGCAGCGGACCAGCAGGATTTGTTTGAATAGAGACTTTCTTTGTTCACTATATTGTGCGTTTGGGAAAGTTGCTCAGGTATGTGGTCTGATGCCAATATTTTCGAACGGTCAAAATTTTTCCAGCGCTTCTCAACTGTTTCACTTTTGTAGGCGTTGGTTCGTTTTTAAACAGCCATACTGTTGACTGGTGCCCTTTTTCTGGATCACATTGATTCGTCACCTGTTATGATATCGTAAACGCGGCGCGAAGGACCTACTTTGAATTTATCAATCATATCATGGCACTATTCCACGCGTGCCTGCTTTCGAGCATCGGTGAGGTTGTGGAGTGCGAAACAATCCTCCTTGCGCAAAGGTAGAATATCATGAACACTTCCCGGTCCAATCTGCAAATTGTGCTGGATCTCTTTGTATATGATTCACCGATTTGTTGAATCAGATATTTTACTTCTAACACTTTGTCTTCCGTTGCAACAATCCAAAAGACAACCAATTCTTTCTTCATCCTTTAAATTTAAGCAACCGCACTTAAACTCGTTACACCAGGGGTACACAATTGCTCTAGAAGGCGCCTTGTTCATAAAAATTAACTAAAGTTTATTAAAGATTCATCAGGTTTCAAGTTGGGATTGAAGTCGTAAAAGGTCATTGCACAAATATGATCCCGTCGCAGATCCATTTTTCTATGACACACAATAGTTTCATAAAGCTGGTAAAAAAAATTAGGGGTAAATTTAAATTTGAAACAAAAATATTTTTAATTTTTAATAATCAAATTTTCAAAATACATTATAAGTCGCCAGCGTTCCATACACAAAAACTTTTTTTGGCCACTTTCTTGTGTTTACTATCGGTTTGTCAGCGCCACTGTCCACTAAACAAACAGGTTGTTTTTCGTAAGAAATATTTGGAATCAAGTGCAAAATATAAATACTCTGTTGTTTAAGATCATATACTCTCATTCTTTTCATGCAAAACACATTTTTAATCTAATTATATCTAACATTTGTTTATTACCGAAAAACAATATTAAGCTTAATTCAGACCATTAAACTGGTGTATGTACAATTTCAAACATTTTATCCTCACGTTATCCTCAAATAAAGCATTTAAAACAGCGTCATATAAAGCACATTCCCATTGAAGCTGTAACTTAGAACGCACGCACTAATAAATTATAAAAAGTCCATCCGTTTTCCTGTGTTGTCAACAATTATAGAGCTTACGTCAACCTGTGTCGTATCTGCTTAAATACTCTTTAGGGGATTTCGCACGTTTTGGAAGATACATTTGGAAGCGTGCTCCGTGTTGTAATTAACGTTAATAATTTTTACTGAATTAAATTAAATTTTGTGTTTTTTAAGCTTCTAGTTTTAAAACTTTATATAACGAAAAGACTGTTTTTTATTTAATTTTTGACTCATATGAGTAAAAAATGATGACTTATATTATTACTTGCGTAATTTTGAACATTTCAGCTGTATATCTATTGTGGTTCTTAAAATATAGCCCTCCGAAAGAAGTAGGGCCGGGCGGCGGCAGAAGCTAAGTTAAAGGGGTAACAAACTAGTACCGACAATAGCATAGGTACACCAATAATAAAAATAGAATAAAAATGAATTAAAGATTTATAATTTTAGTATTTTGACGCCGCCCGATATAATGATTTAAGTATTGAATAAAAAGTTTCGTTCTTTCAATTTTCTCATTATAATTGCATGAACACCGCGCACCGCAGAGCTGCCGCGAAAGTTTGCTCAGCGCTGCAGACTAGCGGCCACTTTGTATGGAAATCTTTGTTAGTTGCAGTCGCAGTGCCATATCGCGTATTTGGACACTTAAAACTGGATTATTTGTTTTGTTTTCTCACTTGAATAAACATTATTTTGCATATAAATTGATTCTATTATTTTAATAGTTCTGTACATTTCGTACTCGTACGAGTCTTAGTCTATGTTTTGGAAATATTTTGTTAGCCCGGAATATGTAGTACCTATAGGTAATAGTGTAGAAGGTAGGTTCAATTGCATTAGTAAAATTTTGATACTAAACATCTAATTTTAACTGAACATATTGTAACTTTATTCATAAAAAACACGCCTCAAAATACCAACTTAAGAAAGTTCCAAATTGTAAAAACGTAGAATGTTTATTGTTATTTTTTTTAAATCCATTTATTTATTTCGATATCTGTAGACAGAATTTCTATTTAATATTTTGAGGTCAAAAGTTAGTCCTTTGGTCAAAAGTCCCTAATATAATATTTTATACACACTACACTTAATTAAATAAATGAATAAACCAATAACTAAATTCATTCATAATCCACATATACTCAATAAATAAACAAATTGCTTGGAAATAACCATCCCAGATTAAGTAAATACATTAATATAACAAATGTTTCATCCATCACATATAACCTTGGACACCCAATAGCGAAAATACATGGAAATATTGCTTTTTACTCCAACTAATAGATAGGTACAGATTATCCCGAATTACATTCAATCAGCCTCTGATTGATCACTCATTGATTGAGTGTTACAAATAATGCTTTTGTAAAGAAGAATGTATATTTGATTGAATACAGTAATATTGTATATATACGTAATACAGTAATTTTATTACTTAAGATAAAAATTTAAAGAAATATCTTGCATAGCTCCTGAACCAGTTGAGTTATCTCTTAAAAATCTGTTTTAATCCTTTATTACTTCTGTCTTTTAGATGACTTAGTAGTAAAAAAGTAGACTTCGAAGGGTCGCAAATAGGTAAAATCGGTTTAGTAATAGTTAGTTTATTGATAAAAATAAACAAAATTTTTATTTTTAATAATTTCATAGATAGCTGGGATCCATAATGACAATACAATAAACATAACTTGTTTGTTAACTAATATTTGTGTTTAGCAACAATTATTAGTACCTAGTACCTCATATAATTCAAATATATATATTAGAGTATACACACATAAATATAACAAGATGCTACTACCCTTCCCTAAGGAGTATCAAGAATCACCTGGCATTATTATCACGTTTTTCACTAACATAAGTTTTAAATTTAATCCGTTTGAAGGAGATCGCGAAAAACTATTTGAATATTGAAGTAATTCTCAACAAAACTGCATCCAGTGCTCAAGACGAATTGTATAGAAATGAACGCGGGCTGCAGAATGCGCGGAATGATGTTCTTTAAGGTAGGGCTGCCAAAATATACATCATTTTACCTAATATTGAAGCAACTGTAATTTTTATTTTTTTGGTTTAATTTTCATACCCAAAAATGGTCCTACTTTTTATTGCAAGTGCCAACGGTTTTCATAAACATTATATGTTTATGAATAAACATAAACATAAACATCATAAACATATAACACAAATTCATAGTTAAAATTCTTGTAGTTGATACATTGTAATAAACCTCACGCCCCTACTAAACTATCTAAGGCCCTCATTGCCAACCCTAACTCTAATCACCAGCGCCAACTACTGGCTAAACCCTGCTTTATCCGAATTTTAATGCAAATTCATATTTACACGGCGCTTCCGCCCTACTCCACTCCATGAATACAATTTTCATACAAAATACATATTAAAATGGCAATTAATAATGGCTACAGGAAGATAATGAAGTTTATGATAATCTAACGACAATTTTGGATATTCACTTTATATTAATTGTATACCTGTACTTATGTATTGCTAGCGTGGACGAGAATACTCCAGCCTGAGCATTAACTAACAAACCAATGGACTTCGGGTCTGCATTTAATAACTTCCGAGCAAAACTGAGTGAAAATTTAAAAAATGGTAATAATATCATATGATTCTCGATTGGCTCGGCCACCCGACAACGTGTTCAAAATGACATATAGCTTTGTGAAAACTTTTCAAAATTTGAACGCTCTAAGTATTCGAAACATAAGCATTGGGCGATTTTATTGTCAACTTCCTAATTGCAGCTACATAAGGTGAAACATTGTGATAGACAATAATCAACTCTAACGTAATGATACACAATTCAAATTTGAAGTGATTCAATTTATTCATAACCCAGTGCGCTCGGGACACCTCAATATGTCGCCATTTTGTTAAAATTTATACTAGTTTCAGTAAAGTAAACCAAAAATAATAAAATCATAAAACTTCTAGAAAACCTCGCCAATTGTTCTTAAACTAAGTAAGCACATCTTGTGTTATAAATTACCCAATTGATAAGGCGAATTGGTGGAAATTCAGATCAAACAAGTATGTAAAAAGAAAATATCCAAGACCCTTAGCGCTTGCATTCAACGGTGCCGAAATATCGGAAATTCCATAATAAAAATCAAAATCGTGCTAAGAACCCGTTATTTCCTTAAAAAATAATGTAAATAACAGCTAAAGTCTAAAATAATTAATATCCAGGACTTGTAAACAATCTGCTGTGAGGTTTTCAGTCGCTCATACATTAACTTATTTACATTATAATCCTACGAAAGTTCAAACTTAGATCTTTAATTGCAGAAGACAGCATTGGATTAGGAATTTCCTACTGTAAATCTGTGATGCTAATAGCATTCGATATATACCAGTTGCATTCCAAATTTCAGACTAATCCATCCAATGATTTAATAAATGTAAGCTACGTCCTGCCAGTCAATCCGTCGAGTTTTTTTTTATCCATTTAGAAATGGTCTTCTACGGATAAAGAAAAACAGGCCAACGAATTGGGTCTCTATTACGTAAGTAGCATCCCCACTCATTTGTCCATAATATGTAGAAGGATCCCTTGCTCTTCCGATCTAACACTCACTACGGTTTCAACTTAATATTGTAAATGTTGTCAATACGTGTAATTGTTTTGTTTGAAAAGAATTGTCGTATTAAAATATAGTGTGGTTAAACGTTTTAAATGTTGTGTGAATAAAATGTAAAGGTTGTATAAATAAATAAATCTTCTTAAGTCTAAAAAGTTTATAACTTTTCACAGAGATTACTGTCAATTCATGAGCGTAATAAGCGAAGAAAGGTTATAGAAATTATCTGAATACAGCTCATTTTTCCACATATTCATATCCATAAAGTCATAATTCTAAGAAATACTTTCGAATCATATTAAAATGGAGGTGAGGCATACATATCAGAAGTTACACAGGTCTTCAGTCTTCAATCAACTGAAGAAGAAGGGATCAAGTGTTACGAGACGGAATTTCTTGCAACACAGTCTGAATTTAAAATAAATTATAAGTCGCCATTAATTTTCCAAGACAGATAAAATTTGTTTCTGTAAGAAGCAACAACATCCAGTTAATGTCAATAAATTTGATACTGATTATTACTGTTTTACACCTCATTATTTAAATATATATTTGAAACCTCCATACGAAGATATACAATATAAATAGAACGCAAAAACACGTTTTAATAGCCCCCGCAATTCAACACAAGAATTCTTCACGATCCTTGGAGAATTTCACTAATGATTGCACTTAAAGTTACACCTACAACTTACTACATTTCAAATGCCATCGCTTGTTTAGTATGAGAATCAGAAGTATATTAGTAAAGTTCATGAAGAAACGCCGCAATGGACGTAAGAGCGTGGCGTCGTCAGCTTGCAGTGCCACAGTATAGGTATACGGCAGCAAGTCGCCGGCCCGGGTCTCATTAGCTCTGGCATCCGGCCTACATTTCACGCCACAACTTTGATTTAAAATGTTGATGGAAAATTTAAACAGTTAAGTTTATTTAAATTGAGGCGATTAAATTTTTTGTTTCATTTAATTTTGGTGCGGTGTTTGTTTACAATTTTTTGTTTACTTAGTTGTTTTGTGACATTAGATACGTTATGTTTGAACTTATCTGATATTTAAAAAGAATATGACGTACTGAAAATTATTTATTTAACCACACATATATGAGGTCATGAGATGTTATAATTTTTTACAATACTTGGTTATTAATTTTTTGACAGATGCAACAAGTAATTGCAGCAACTTAACTAAATTTATTAGAAAGAAAGAAAGAAGAAAGAAAGAAATATATTTATTTTAAGAAAATTGTCGAAACTACAAATGATATTCACACAACATAAGAAAAATAAAAAATAAAAATTATAAACAGTGATTCGACAATAAATAAAATGGGACCTCGCCTTATTAGCATCTATTATCAATGTTTGTGGTTGAATGGGGGGGGGTTTCTGCGCCTATATTTGTTATATTCAATACAAATAACATACATTTGAAGCGTTGTTGACCAGGTTTTAATATAAATAAAAGTATCCACTTGTTTGTTTGGTTAATTTATAATTAAATTTGCAAATATTTTTTTGGTACTTTAACTTTCAATTTACTTAACCACAATATCAAACCACTGGCTTCTTTTTAAAATACCATGGGAGTATTTAGGATAATTACATTTATATATTATGTATATTATTGATATTTGAGAGAATGCAAGGTTTTTTCTGTATTATTTATGACTAATTAGTAAAATAATTATTTTCGATTTATTCATTTCCGGCGGATGCATTGGTTCCATCACTAAGTACAATGTTACTAAATTTAATATATACGACAATGTTTTTTCCTTTTTTGTAAAACTGGTGCGTAATTTAGGTAATTGTATGCCTGAAAGAAATGCAAATTGAAACCATTTTATTTTATCATAGGAGTTAAACTGAGTAGTTAAATTAGACCGAGAAAAATAAAAGCCGGCGGAAAAACAACTGCTCGTAAATTGTTAGTTGCATGAAATAGGTACTTAGGTATACAATTTGACTACGATATGAAAGAAACAGACCTAAATAATAAGTCATAACTTTTTACGCCGTTAGCATATTTCTTGTATTGTTCAATTTAAAGTTAACTTTCACGATACGTGGAATCGCAATATTCTATGGAAAATCTAAACGAAACAAATAAAATTTTTAAATTGGTCTTTTTATAAAAAATATTTTATTTTTTCAATGTAGATGAATTTTTTGCATCTATAAATCAAATTGTTCTCTATTTCGTAATAAAAAGGGGATTCGTTTTATTTTGGTGACTTAGTAATAAAGTAATTATAAATTGATAAAAAATTCAATTTTCTTCATTGTGTAATCCTAATTACAGAAGCAAAAAATTTTATTTCTTAATTTTTATTTAAATATCCCTTTTGTCTCTGCTAACAAACACAAGCTTTCGAAGTATGTCTAAATGCATTGCGGGATCGCAGCCACGGAGTAATTAAATCACAGTTACTCTGTTTCACACTCGCGTGCAAACTTGTGCCGCTGTCATCAGCGCCACCTGCTGGCAACTTCTAAACGAATACACTGTGGCAGCCGCTGTTTGATTACGTTTGTTTGCGCAGTTTTATAGATATAGATAGAGAGTTTGGAAAGGTAACATTGATTTTGAAATGTGATGTTATTTTGTTTAAATGCCATGCCATGCCATTCCAACATTTTAGAATATTTATATTGAATAATAAAAGCAACAGATATGTATCCGAGTAGTATGGGTTCTTAGTTTAAAAGTTGATTTAAATTAATTGTATTTTAAATGAAATTCTAGAAAATACCTGTGTACATAATATATATTTATTTAACCTTATGAGATTATTTTGGTTCGTTTTTCATTCCGTACAAAGATTTCTGAATAATTTTTCATATATGCACTACATACTACAAGCCTACTATATCTTTTAAACCTGTAGTTTACAACATATAATATTTTTCCGTAAAAACCCGCTATATTTTCAAGATTTCCCCGAGATTATGTTATTTAATATGATTTAGTGCTATGCTGTGACTTCCAGCGACAGTTTCTAGAGACTGGTGAGTTTATACTGTGGCAAGTGTCACTTTGGAAGACAAGTTGGTGGCTTGAAGTGTAATGTTTATGTTATTTATTTTTAAAACTACAGAAATAACTCTAGCATTAAAATATCGCAACGAGACGTTGATGTGATAAATTCCACACAGCCAAAAAGCGTTTTGTCAAGAGTCACCCATCTTATCATTTATAATACTTTCAACAAAAACTATAATAATCTTTCAGAGCTTCGTCATCTAACATTTTAATAACATTGCTTTAACTTAAAACTCGTAATTCACACAGTTCACGATTAGAATCAAGTTGGCGAACTTAGCTGTATTAACTTAGAAAACTAACGTCGCTAAGTCTACCTATGGTGGATCTCAAACTAAAGTTCAGTGCATTAGATTCTGATAAAAACTCAACTTAATTTAAAGTTTGCTTGCAGTTTTTTGTTCAACAAGTCTGTATACGTCGTATACTGCACTTCAAGTATTAAAAGTAAATTTATTAACGTGGTTGTGGTTGGAAAATTACAGGTTGAAATAGTACGATTTTATTTTTTTTAATTATTATTAATTTAATGTATCAATCTGAATTTTATCGGTCTTATTTTAATTTCACGCGTTTCAAAGTTCAGCTGAAGTGGAACTTGTTCAATTGTTACTACAGTTGACAAGGTTTTTCTACAACTGCTGGTGTTGGGTCCGTATTGGCATGCATAAATTTAATTGGCATCTTTAAGTTTTTTGGCATACTGTTTGTTTCGCATAACGTTCATACACAATAAACCATAAGGCATAGTTTATTTCCTTCATTTACAATAATTAAATTTAATTATATATTATATATTATATATTATAATATAAAAATAATTAAAATAATAATAATTTACAATAATAATATATTAGCATAAAATGTTTATGCATAAATGGTTTGAAATAAAGATTACAAATCATAACATTTATGGGCATCTCACACTATGGCATAAAGTTTACAAGTCATGCATATAGAATACCATAATTTGCCAAAATAAATGAACAATAAAATTAATAACCCGTTTAGAAAATTACTGATAGACATGTGACGTCTCCGGCACTACGGGATGTGCAGCCCCTCACGTAACAAAGCGGAGGCGCGTTACAGTGGACAGGGGCTGCCCTCCCTCCGCGACTCCGGGTTTATAAAAATGCTCTAGTGCGGGACAAAAAAGTCCCGCGTGGTTTCGGGTTTGGCCAATACGGTTCTGCATTATTGTGTTATTTGATTATATTGAGATTCATTTACAATTCTTCATCATCATTTCTTAAATAATCTTGATCTAATATTATTATATATAATTCACGTGCAAGTCGCTTTTTGGCATGACTTACATACTGACTAACATGCCTCTTATCTCATAATGCGAACTTCGCAAAATGAAAACTTCTCAGAATACCAACTTCTCACAATGACAACTTCTGAAGGGACAGACAGACGCTTTTCGCTAAAGTCACTTTTCGTAAAAAGCTGGAAATGGTACTTAATTTGGTCCTGGCACTTCGCCGGGTGCTACCGCACCACGCTCGCTTCGCTCGCTCGGCTCGCGCGTGTATTAACTACATACAAACCTAACCTAACCCAACTGAATGGCTGCGTTTCATTTCGTTGTCTGGCCCTTCAGAAGTAATCATTTTGAGAAATTGGCACTATGCGAAGTTGGCATTCTGAGAAATTGGCTCTGTGAGAAGTTGGCATTCTGAGAAGATGTCACTTTGCGAAGTTGGCATTATAAGATGAGACTCTAACCTGCTCCTCCTCGCTGCGCTCGACGACGTACCTAATATTATTTATTGTTACTTACTTACATATGATCTGTACTTGATAAATTAGTCACCAAAAGGTTTTTTATTACTTTACATTTATGATTTTAGAGGTTATGGACACTGTGTGTTTTGTATTGTATAATAATTTATCTTTAGGCGTATAAAAGTTGTGTCCTTTACATTTATGCTGTATAAAATTATGATAAAGAAAATAAGAGTAAGTGAAACTTATGGCAATGAAACCATTCTGCGTGTTTAATATTCTGCTTATCTCAATTTATGCGAAAAAACTTTATGCTGAAACTGTTATGCCAAACTACATTATGATAAAAAAAAATTATTCAACCGAAAGGGCTCCCGCTGGTGTCGGCAGCATCATCCGCTCTGGCTCATGAAGCAGCATCAGAATAGTCTCCATCCTGTTTAAGTATTTTCTTATTGATCCTTCTGTTTCTATTTACCTGGGTAAACCAGCATGACCTGATTGTCTTAATTTTGAAATCAACATCGCATTATCACTGATTTCTTTTAGTAAGGTCTCATCTTTTTGTATCAATTTTTAATCCAAGGGTTAGTAATATGATAAAATTAAGATTTTTCTAAATCGAGATGTTTTATTATAATTGCAAAACACAAGAATCACACTATAAAACTGATTTGATAGTAGTCTGGAAAAATATTGTAAAGTTAATTTCTTGAAGTATTTACCGTGACAGCGTATTGAGCCAAAATAGAAGGGCCAACCAACAGCGTTACACGTTCTTAATTACATATTAAAGCTGTGTGTCCACAGCTGAAGATATCTATCTAATTGAAGATAGCCAATAAGATAACTTATATAGCTTATTTAAAAAACCTAAATGAAACAAAGCTTTCCTATTTCCTCGCACACTACCGAACTTTAGATTTGGTGGAAACGTACCTTAAGCTACAGTTGCAACTGAGTACTCTCAGAAACACAAACCAGGCACACGAGGGGCGTCGTTTACACCTTTTTTTACTATTTTTACAGTCGGCAAGCGAGCACCCGACCCTCCTGATCGAAAATGACATGGCCATCACCAGTCGTAGGATTTTCGTTATTAATGGTGAATGTGATTCTTGTGTCGACTAATGATGCGTCGCCGGCCGTAGACTTCAGTTGAAACTGCCTTTGTTCCAGTTATCGCACTGGCTGTTTTAATGGCAACACTACGACGTAGTCCTGGTTATTATGGTCGAAATATGAAGGTCTGAACAAAACTCTATTAACACTACATAAAGGTTATTAAATAAAAGGCTTAATCCAATGCTATTCA
This sequence comes from Marasmarcha lunaedactyla, assembly GCA_923062675.1. Classification (NCBI taxonomy): domain Eukaryota; kingdom Metazoa; phylum Arthropoda; class Insecta; order Lepidoptera; family Pterophoridae; genus Marasmarcha; species Marasmarcha lunaedactyla. The sequence goes on from OV281358.1 coordinate 1,310,488, forward strand.
ATCTAATCGTTTGCTATAAATTTACCCAATACGGTCATCAATTAATATTATTATTGAAGCAAGCAAAGGATCACCTACCAATTGAAACTCTAGGTAATTATTAATATTCTGCATCTTAAGACGTTCGTAGTAAGAATGAGTTTACCCTGAAAACCTTTACTTGGTATCGACGGTACTTCTATAATTCTAAACGTCGGCATTTTGTATCGCTTCCCGTATTATTTAGCATATTAATGAAGCTGGTGTATGATATGTTGAAACTGGAGAGGGTGTGGCGCGGCGGTCCGAGGCCCGAGAGGAGTCGGGACTACGGACTTGTTAATTAATTTTCGCCTAAACATTTTGCTTTCATATTGATTTGATTAATTCGTTGAGTTTTGTCTGGGTTTTTAAATGTATGATTTGATATTTGAATATGAATATGAGCAGAAGCACCTTGTCCGTTATTTTGTGAAATTAAAGGTGTAGTTTTATACGACGTCAAATTTAGAGAATATTTAGATCGGAAGGATTAATCGAGTCGGTAAATTTAGCCCGAGGACCAATTAGAACAAAATGCATAGTAGTTTATGTTATTTTTATCGAAAAGAGGGCAAATAAATTGAACACACGGAATGGCATTGATTAAAAATAATATTTGAAAAGGACGCAAATGACTTTACGACACATTTTGGAAAATAAAGATTGTATTTATTGTTATTATCATATCAGTTCGAAATGAACGGGAACAGAGAAATATATCAATTTAGAGATGATTTCGATGAGTTATCGATATCAAACTTGAGAAACTTCTAAAGAAACGTTCTATAAAAACGATTTTGAACGTTATCCCTAATCCCAAATAAAATTGATGTCAATTCTAATTAAACTTTTGAATATGCGATATGCTTTACTACCTTCCGTTCTACACAAGATTATAACCTCAAATTTGAAACATTTTCTGTAAGTGTGTGATTTACACGCTAGTCCGTAATAAAATAGATACTTGAGGAGAATCTACTTCGGATCCAGATTACAGCAATCACTTTGACTCAACTCTGGGTACCAGGGCGCAGAATAGTGTCCCAAATTTAATCATGCCTTGTTCTGGCCTGGAAACACAGACAGCAATGTCAATAGACAAACTGCACGCCTATTAAAGAACATTTATATAAACACTGATTGTCTCAGCATAACAGAAATTATTTTGTGAAACTGCATTTAGATTTTTAAAACTAAGATGATTTAGCTGCAAGGTATTTTAATAAAATGTGTCTACCGCATAGTAAAACCGCATAGTAAATATGTATTAAACATACCGTACTAAAGTAAATATAAAAATACTACCTAATTAAATAAACCTTACCTCTCATTAAATAAAGATCTACATCAGCGATGGCGCGCCTTAAAATGTTTTCCAATTATTAACAATAATCCTAGTTTCAGTCTGACAAATCAGCATCTACTAACAAAAGCAAGAGGAAGAAGGTCACAAAATTTTGGCTAGAGCCACTTCGTCAGCGGATCAGCTGGTAGCACGCGATGCGGGCTGCCGTAAATATCGCGCCAAGACTGTGATTTGTACCCAAGAGGATAGGGCTGCCAAATAGAATAAAATTGTTTGAAAAACAATTGATGTGAATTGTCAAATGGGAAGACTAGTTAGCGATAAGGATTTTACTTGCATATTTTGCGAAATTGTATTGATAGTTCAAATCTGACAGAAGTTTTACGACGGTTTTTTTGTAATTCTACATTTCTTTTACGTAATTATCTGCGCCTTTATGCACCGTGCTGCGTTTAGGATAAAATTAACTGTGTTTATCCATAGAATGAATCATAATCAGAAATAATTTCGAGCGAATCTTAATCTGATTCGAGTGATGACCAAAAAAGGACCTTTATTATAACTCTAAATTCAGGTTCTACTTTCCCAATAACAAGACAATGATATCACCAAAAGCTCCACAAACGCACAATAATAGCAATAATTTACGGCTACATACCAGTGACAACCCTGACACGGACAAACGGCCAAACCCTGTAGTGTGATTTACACTCAACGCCGTGACTAATTCAGCAGGTGTAGTGTTGTGCTCGAGTTGACTTGTCGATAAAATGTATCGAGACATTGAAGTGGCTTTTAAAAAAATATTGACCTCTTAAAAAGACACAATTTTCTGCCTCTCTTATATTGCATTGCGAGTCAAGAGTCAGTTTAAAGATAGTTTGAACTTGGTATTAATTTGCTAAAGGAGGCTGAGTAATGGTGAGCCGTAGAGTTAATAAGTTGTAATTTGTGTCAAAAAAGAAGTTCATGTCTTGATTATTTCAAATACAAAAATGTCCTACAATCTAGTTTATAGAAGAGGAGAAATTTCAAGGTAAGGAAACTAGCTGCCATCGATTACCAATGTGGATGATTTTATCATAAAATAATCTAACATGTTGTATGGAGATAGTGCAAAAGATGAATGAACTATAAGAATAATCAGTTTTTATTATTCAAAATTTAGCCGCGATTGACTTATCACTGCTGGCAATACTGATTCAGTCATTGCGAGTAGAGAACAAACTAAGCGGGCCGATTGATTGACTTCTCATATTCGTTCAATCGTTTTCTTACTTGCACCTACATATAGAAACACTTGAGCTTTCCACAAGGACATTTGTTTCTTCTTTACTCGTTTATTTTGTGCTTGCGTACCGGGCCCCGTAAAACTTCCTTACACGACGATTTCGTATATTGATTCTCAAATGTGCATCTCGATATGGATTTATATAAAAATACTAAATAGGTTCTACCCAGAAATCAAAATATTTTCCAATTTTCGGTGAAAAATAATGATTATATTTTACATTAAAAATATTAACTTCCATGTTGTTCACACCTTGGCCCGGAAATGTGTGGTGTATGTGTCAGTAAATTTTTCAGAAAATGTTATATTGAACATCAGAATCAAATAGGTTTCGAAAGTTTATAGTAACTAAGTTAAGTAGATGGCGCTGTGCCAACTTTTAACATCGAGTCCGTAATAATTTAAATTTAAAAATTAACTTTGTTTATTATTTGACTTATATGTGACATAAATATATGTGTTATGACCTGATTTACGACTGAAAACGTTTGCAGAAAAAAAACAATGTGAATTTAGTGACAAAAACAATAAATATAAAGTGACAGTGTTGAAAGTGATTTGTTGATAAACAAAACAGTTAATCATAAAAAACAATCTCAGCCCGTAATTTAAACTAACATAAATGTAAAGTGGGACAAGCAAATCTAAACTATCCTAGTAAATTAGTAAAAAAAGTGAAAAAGTAACTATACGTAATAACCGTTAATTAGAACAAAGAAGCTCAGTCGGCTGTTTGTCAGCTGATCTTATTTAAAAAAGTGTAGATTGCCGTAATAAAATTTCACTAGCGACATCTGTGCGCAGCGCATTACAACTTTTACACGTAGCGCCATCTGTTTTTTCTAAAACAAAAATTTTTATTAGCTACAAATATAAACGGAACGCTAGGCACCTACTATGCAAGTTGTCAGATAGGGGGCGCTGCAAAAAATAATTAATTTCTTTCAAAAAAATGGAAAATGTAACACTTCGATTCAAGAAAAAAGAATATCCGAGTGCAACCTCAACAAGCGATTCGGAAAATGACGCGAGCTTTAGTGAGGAAGAAAAATCTTCATGTGATTCAATTGTAGAGATAAGAAATAAAAGCTTACCCCCAAACAACAGTCTGAACGAATCTTTAATTGAGGACATGAAAGAAAAAATTGAGGAATTAACAAGAAAGCTAAATATAGCAGATACTGAAATAGAAAACTTAACAACTGAAAATGTAAATCTTAAAAAAAAAGTTCTAAGCCAAGAAAAAAAAATCCATCTTCTGACTAAGCTTAGTCAGCCAATCAAAATCAATAAAAATCAACTGGCTGGTCAATATTTAGGTGCAACTCCATTAAAAAGACTACTAACCAACTGTCACATTAGAACACCAAGAACTCCTCTAAGTTACATCAACTCTACCAACACTCAGAAAATAGCAACCGCTGCCTCTACTCCCAGGAAGATATCGCAATCAATACAATATAAAACACTGCCACCTCAGCGTTTAATACCCATGGCGTGTGTGGTTGCTGGCGCCGCAAGTATCCCCTCAAGTGACTTCACCGCGATGGATAAACCTAAAATCTTAATTATCGGCGATCAACAATGCAGAGGACTATCGAGTAAGTTACTGAAATGTAGAGATAACCGATGGAGCACTCAATATGACTTAACGTCAGTAGTCAAACCATATGCAACGTGCGAACGAGTGCTGAGCAGCTGCATCGAGGCTTCGAAGACTGTGACAGAACGTGACATAGTGATAATATCAGTAGGTGCTAATGACAAAAACCCTTTCCTTTTGTTCTCAGAACTGTGTAACGCCTTATTTTTACTTAAAAATTGCTACAAAGTATTCATTGTAAATGTAAAATATAATTCATTTTTGAACATTAACTTATTAAATAGTCAAATTAAATTACTGATGAGAAATTACAAAAACTGTGAATTTATAAATTATAGAAATAGTAACTCACATAACTCGACTAACTTTATAAATTATTTATGTTTTAAGCTAAACATTGATATAGATTTTATTAATTACAAAAATAAATTTCTTGCTCCAAAAAATAAAACTTTAGAACGGCGTCTGGTCAGCAGCTCTACAAACTCAAAAAAGTTAATAGGAGAGAGCAGCAACTTGAACATGAATAGCGAGGGAGGTGGCAAACTTAGTAAATCATTGAATAATTTTTTTCGACTATAAAATCACAATTGTTCACCAAAACATAGCGGGAGCACTCAATAAACGCGATTTGATTGAGGTTTCAGTTGCAACTCTCGAGCGGGAAGTAGGTTCGATTGACATAATTTGTCTAACGGAGACTTTTATTAAAGGTGGATCTGAAGCGAACTTTAATTTAAATAATTATGTTTTAGCTTCATACTACTCGCGCCCTCACGAACGTAGAGGCGGTGCTTGTATATTGTTAAAGACTGGTTTTAATTATAAAAAAGTAAATCTACAAAAGCCTGTCCTACACAGCTTCGAATTTTGTGCAGTTGAGATAACCGATTTCAACTTATTCATTATTTGCATCTATAGAACACCGTCTTCAGACATAAAGTCATTTTTTTATGAACTGGAAATACTACTAAATACTTTAAATAAAAGACGAAACAAGTCTATATTGCTATGTGGAGATTGGAACATAGATATGCTAAAGGATAACAAAAACTCAAAAAACTTGCTTAGCTTACTAGATAATTACAATATAACATTACATATAAAAAAACCAACGAGAAAACGTGCATGTATTGACTTAATAGCCAGTGATCTGAATTGTGTTCAAAGTAACGTTCATTTCTTATGCTTGTCAGATCATGAAACAGCACAATCTATGTCATTTAGAATAAATAGTAATAAACATAAAATATCCAATAAACCAAATTTTTACTTTGTTTTTAAAAGAGATTTATGTCAAGATAATGTTAAACAATTTATTGAGTGTATGAATGTTTTATCTTTTAACGACGTTTATGAAGAAACTGATGCAGAAAAAGCTTTTAATTTATTTCACGATTATTTGTCAATTTTTTATAATCTTTGTTTTCCTTTGGTCAGAGTAAAAATTACAAATAAACCCGCAAGAAAACAGTTTATTTCTAGAGGGCTTAAAAGATCATGTCTCATGAAACGAAAATTATATCTTAAGTACAGGTTATGTCCTAGCAACAAGGTAATGAATAAATACAAATATAACGCCTACAGCCAAATTTTGAAAAAATGCTTTGCTTACTCTCATAAAATAGAAAACACTAAATACTTAGCAAAATGTAAAAATGTATGTAAAGCTAGTTGGACTTTGATAAAAAATAATGTAGAGTCCAATAGTCAACACAAATCTATTGAAAAAATTAAATGTAATAACCAAATTTATTCTGACCCCAATGTCATTTCTAAAATATTCAATGAACAATTTATTAACTGTACCAAATCTAATAACACGAAATATCATAACATTAACTGTTCAAAAATTAAAAATAACAACAGCACGATTTTCTTGACACCTGTAAATGAAATTGAAATTTTAAAAATAATCAAGGCTTTAAAGAACACCAGAACGACTGGATATGACTCTATTTCCACACAAATTTTAAAAGAAAGTGCTAAATATTTAACTGGACCTCTGACGCATGTCATCAACCTGTCTTTGACTGAAGGCGTGTTTCCAAGCAGACTAAAGAAGTCTATAGTGAAACCCCTTTTCAAAAAAGGTGACCCAGAAGACATAAATAACTTCCGACCTATTACTATGATATCAGTGCTATCTAAAACTTACGAAAGAGTGGTATATGATAAAATATATGGCTTTTTTAGAAACCAAAATATACTAAACTTGAATCAGTTTGGCTTTAGAAAAAATTGTTCTACTACCTTAGCTTGCTATAGTCTAATGAAGGATGTGACAGAAGCCTTAAACCGCGGTATTTATCCCATTTCAATATTTTTAGACATGTCGAAAGCATTCGACCGGGTTTCACATAACATACTGTTAAAAAAATTAGAATACTATGGTCTACGAGGAACAGCTTTAGAGTGGATAAAAAGTTACTTATGTGATAGAATTCAATGTGTTGAAATCAACCGATTAGATGGAAAATATCTAAAACATGTTCAGTCCCCCTTTTTACCCAATGATTGTGGAGTTCCTCAGGGTAGCGTGCTCGGTCCATTGTTATTCTTGACTTATATAAATGATCTCCCAAATCAAATTGACCATAAATGCATATTATTTGCTGACGACACAACCATTACAATCAGTTGTGAAAAAAATATTGACGCTGAAAAAGAATCAAACAAAGCTTTAAATGACGTTATAGATTGGTTAGATGCTCATGAATTATTGATCAACATAGATAAGACGAAAATTATTCAATTTAAGACATACAATAGTAATTTATCAAAGCTTGACATAAAATATAATGATACAAAATTAGAAATATCAGAATCAACGAAATTTCTTGGGGTTATAGTGGATGAGTACTGTAACTGGAAAGCCCATGTGAACAAGTTATGCCAAAAAATAGACAGATTTATTTATGCCTTAAAACGAATCGCTCAGGTTGTGTCGATAGAAGCAGCAAAACTGGCTTATCATGGCTATGTATCAGCCAATATAAGATACGGTTTAGTTTTATGGGGTAATTCAGTAGAGGCTGACAGAGTATTTATAATCCAAAAGAAATGTCTAAGATCAATCTGTAATAAAGATATGCAACACAGCTGTAAACCACTTTTCAAACAGTTGAAAATTTTGCCACTTCCATCACTATATATATATGAAATATGCTGTTTTGTAAAACAAAACAAACACCTGTTCCAATGTAGTGGTGATGTGACCGGACGGCGCGGAAGGGACAAAGAAAAATTGTATATTCCTTCACAAAAACTAGCCGTATTTAGTAACAATGTCTACTGTATGGCAATAAGACTTTATAACAAGTTGCCATCTAAATATAAAAACCTGCCAACTAACAAATTCAAAACTGGACTATTTAACTTATTACTAGATAAAATGTTTTATAGTGTGAAGGAATATCTAAACGACAAAACATTATAATGACTTAACATTTAATTTAATTTTAATATTACATTTAATCACTAAATTAACTATTTGACATATCATTTACACTGTTTTAATTTATTTTTATTTTTTATTTACATTTTGACATTTACTATTTTAATTGGAATGTTGATTTATGACACAATTTTTATTATGTGACATGTGTTTTTATTGAATAGCTTTATTGTATAAATTTCATGAGTGTAAATATTTAAAATCTCTTAACTTAATAATTTTAATTATTGACATTATGTAAATTTGCACGCTGACATTGTAGCAGTATATGTACGGACATTAATATTAAAAATTAAGACCTATTGTAACGCTTATACTAGCAAATAAAGAATTTATTATTATTATTATTATTATTATTACTTTTCTTACAACGATTTTTTTAAACAGATTTAAAGTTTAAACGGAATATTATTACTTTAATATATTTTACCAATTATAGCCAAACGAGATGTTTAGACTTTATCGATAAGCTGATTACAACACTAATTTTAATTCCTTAGCACACACCAGTTGCGTGAATAGCTTCTCGTGCATAATTGACTGGCCAGTGTGGTTACGTTTAGTTATCTTGTTAAGATATGTTTAGTTGTCCGGAGTTTCTACTAAATTTTGGGCTGCTATTTATAACAGTGCTTAAGATTTGAGTTTAAAAAAATTACATCATTTTACAAACATATGGGGTTTTATTCACTTGTGTGCGTGGCTCTAGGTCTGCCTGTGCTTGTAAATATGCAATTTAATTTTGTGTGGCAGCCGCCATCTTGTCAAACCGTGTTCTCGACGTTTGGGTGTGCGTGTACATTTAAGTCACGCACACACAGTTGCTGTAGACAAAAGTGTAACTCACACATTGGGACGTGTGCACAAATAGCTTGAACCATTTATACAAACATAAAAGTAACAACAGCAAGCTTGTCTAGACAAAAAAAGAAGTCATCCTCTGAGATTGCTTTCTAGTCTTTACTATAAATTATAAAAAAGATATTTTTTTTTTATTGCATTGAAATATATCGATAAGTCATTTCTCCATCCAATATGTCATAGTTATGAATAAATTTACTTACAGTTATAATTTTTCCATACTTTTATGTTTATGTTAGAAACTTTTCACTACATGTTCAATAAAATTATTCTCGACTCTATTTTGTGGCATGTTTTCTTCGTCAAAAGTAAAAGTGTCAGCCAAGTCAGTGGCAAAACTACCAGATATGAACTTTAATATCCGTGAGTCGAGATATAAGGAAGTCATATGAGCCTCAAATATTGACCGTTCGTAAATATTTCACGTTTTGCATTTTACAAGCGTTTCATATCTGATACGAAGGTAGATTTCTTTTTATTCTTTATCGTCGAGGATTTAGGTTAAACGTGTTGCATAGTTCCTTTCAATAGTTTAAAACAATTGATAAACGCCTTCAAACGATTTTTTTTTTACTTTATTCAGCCGGCAAACGAGCAAGTGACTGCGATGGTAAGTGGAATCCATGCCCATGGACACACTTAGTCGTGGATGTTTTAAATGTGAAATGATACGCGACTACGTGCACGCGATTATTACGGTGATCGAAATAGAAAGGACTGAAGTACCGCCCAGACGAGATCTCAAATAAGAGCTCTAATGTTAGTAAATATATCGTTTTGTTTGGTTTTAGACATAGACATAAATTGGTACTTGGAAAGGTACTCAATACTCAATACTTTATTGCTTCCATCATTTACATAAATTGGTACAAACAAATTAATGAGATGACAAATAAGGGCCTTGTGAGGCGCTTCAATTAGGGAAAGAGGAGGAATAAGCAATTCAAATTAACGAATTATAAAAAGAGATATGTGATTTCAGGCTAATTCAGAAGTTTACCGTTTAGGTAATCTTATACAGTGTAGTAACATTTAGTTATTAAAAGTTTTTTTATAGTCTCTAAAAATTTGCGTTAATTATTTTTTGTATGTGTTTCGGTATTTTATTGTATATTCTCGCTGACATTGCCGGGGGACTGGCCGAGTGTAACTCTAGTTTTGAGTATGGAAGTTGTATTTTATTTTTGTGTCTTAATGTGTATTTTGATTGGATGTCTTCTCTTCCTTCGTAGAGTTCTGGGTATAAGCGGACATACTTGCATATTTCCAATATATGGTAGAGTTAATAGTTTTAAATTTTGAAACTACGGTTTGCAGCTTCATCTATTTTTAACGTTTACTATAATTTTCATTAGTTTTTTTTTTGAGATATAAATAATGTTTTAAAATCAGTGCTGTTTCCCCACAACAAAATACCGTAGCTAAACCATGAGTAAGCATATGCGTAGTACATAGAGACAGCTGTTTCAAGGTCAGTAGATTTATTTCTCAAAGGGCATATGCGAAACTTAAGATTTTGCGTCTGATTTTACTAACGTGTATTTTCCAATTTAAATTTGAGTCTATGTGTATGCCGAGCAATGTAAACTTGGTAACGAGCTCGATGTTTCTATTATTAAATTTAATGTTTATATTAAGTGGTTTTCGTTGTAACGGATAAGGTCGCGAGGTCACAAGTCTTCACGCACGACGGCCCAATCACATGAGTAGATAAACGGAACAGAGACAAAGCTTCATACAACCGCGCGAATCGGTTGCACTACTACAAGCACGCGGGGCATGGGTGCGTGAACACTGGCCGCTTGTCACGTACGCGGCGAGACAGGTCAAAAAAGATTGTCAAAAGGCACAGCCAGTTGACAATGTCAGGGTCATTGCGACGCACGTTGTTTGTTAAGTTAGTTGCGAGTTTAAATATTTTAATGTAAAAACGTGGTATTTTATTATTTATAATGGTTGTTTACTGTACTGTGTGTATGAATAATACTATAAAAAATAAAATTGAATTGCTCGAACAAAAGTTTAGCGAATTTTTCGATCTTGAAATAAATATTGTCAATATTTGCAATGAAATACTTGATATTAAAGATTGTAAATATGTTGTGTTTATCTTTAGATTACTTGAAAAAAACTATATGTTAGATTCCGAATTAACCACACCAACAAAAGAACAATAAATTGTTAAAAAACAAAAATTAAAAAAAGAAAATTATTAGAGTTAGTAATTTGTGAAGTATTCTATTATACTGAATAATAAAACTATTTAACAAATGTTTTGTTTAATTTGTCTTAACGTATTGTGACAACCCTACCAAATAGGTAACAATTTTTGACGTTCTTAAGAAGCTTTGTCTCTGTGCCGTTTATCTACTCATGCCCAACCAAGCTATCGACAGTAACGATGAATGTCTAAAGCGTTATTATCACTAAAGTACGACTTCTTACGGTAGCGCCGATGACGGGTCTCACTTCTCATTAATGTGGTCGAGGAGGGTCTATCTAGATCCCGCGTTAACTTGGGAACGGTTGCCGTTTGAGGGTGTTTGTCGTTTGTATGCTTAAGGGGATGGAGACTTTACATGCTTACAAATGCAAATAAGAATAATTTTGTAAAGACATAAAGAGACATTGTAAATCTATTTTAAAAAATCATACACGTCAAGTCGGTTTCTTGCCAGTTCCTCTTCACGGAGATTTGTTCTATGTCAACATTTTTTTTATTAGTGGGTGGCGCTACACTGTTACGTAGGCTTCGTCTCCAGATGTACTGAACAACTCACACAATGACAAATGAAAACTGGTCTCGCGTCACTACACCTGCCAGGTGTTTTCTGTCATAAGTGCCGTGAAACCTTGTTATTTTTGTTAATAACACTGTTAACATGTAACATAGTAGAAAGTTCATCAGGCATTAATATGCCGCAAGCTCATTTTGTACACATGAGAAGTGGACACGGGTTTGTGTTCCATCACTTGATGGAGATGTCTATCTGGTGCCGGCTTTAATTGTACTTAAGTAACTTTAAGCTAAAGTAAGCTTGCAAGTTGTCTTTTCTAAAAATGATAACAAATGTCAATGACGAAAACTGTTTGTTTATAAAGTATTCATAACAGTAAATGCGCATGTTCGAGCTGACACGTCGGTTCGGCACAGTTGTTCGACTAGTACTGAAAGAGTCGTCCAATCGGGCTTATATTGATCGCAAAATCCTGAATAGCATAAGCCGCTTGGTTTTCCCGAACAGTTAGCTGCATACACACGAGTAAATTCGATCTTGCTGCTGGCTGTACAGATTAATACCTGGCCGAGTAGCGCCCCTGACAATTAACTTTCCAATAGGTATTTAGAAATCTTAGAAACTCAACAACGCAACAAATCCCCGAAACAATCGGAAAACCTCTCCAAACATGAGCCCCATTTAAACTAAATAACGAACATCCAGAATTACCCTTAAATTCACATCGTTCAAAATTATACCCGAAATTAGCGCGGCCATCTTAACTCGGGCTTTTATGAAACGTCAGAATTAGGCAATTAGTGGAATGGCCGCGTTTGTCAGCGGCCCGGCTGTTTCGCCAAATGACCAGCTTTACAGTCGCCCCGCAGCTCGCGAGCCGGCGTTCTGACATTTCATTCAATTATTTATTTTCTCTCAGTAGAAGAGGGTTTTAATTGATTGGACAAACTGGCGTTGTTATAAATAAAGGACATGTTTTTCTTTTGGAGGGATGTAAAATTATTTGGTAAAAGGATTTTTAATTCGAATACTGTTGAAAACAGACATTTAAATAAATGAGACCCACACTATACGTATTTCTTATTTTTAAAAAAAGAGTCAAAAAGCAAACTGTGAGTACAAAATTGATTTTGTTCTTATACTTTTAATATTCGAAATAGAAATCCACTTTGAGATTCACAATCCGATTATAATTTAAATAGCAAATACAAACATTTAGAACGACGACGCTTCCAGAGAAACAGCTCGAGTAAATTGAGACTGTCCATAATGGCACTTAAGTTTTTAATTATTTCTGTTCAACACAATAGCCTTTATACGGAGACGGCTGATTGAGTGTCGTTCGAGGAACAAATAGTAAAAAATGGTAAGGACCAAATTAACCGCACTACGAAGGTCTCGTAGACCATTCGTAGCTAGTTCCGTAGCATGGCTTCGTAGCCCTGCATTTTAATGATTTTTTTTTACTTTTCAGTAAAAACTCAATAAGAAACTTACATGACCATTGTAATAAGTATTTAGCAACTGTAGGACATGAACTCGCAAATGAAACCCTTAAAAAAATAAAACAAACCCAAGAATCTCTTGCTGCCGTGCGTTTCTCGTAGCGCCTACGAATAAAGAGGAAGTTAGTACCTTCATAAGAGGTCTACAAACTGCTAGCGCCCCGGGTTTGGATGGTAGTAGCAATCGAATTTTAAAGGCTTGGTTTCGTTAAAAACTAAAAATGGAAAGCTCTATTTTTATCCAGGTTTCGTTTCTAGAATTAGTCAACTAATTAAAAATAAGAAAAAGTATTTTCCATTAACTGAAAACTTGAAAACAAATATTTCATTTGAAGTCAATTTAAGTTTCCAATCCTGCTATAAAACAGTTCGCCTTTAAGAGTTTTAATCCCCTCATTAACAAGATTGTACCAGTATTTGTAACAAAACATGTGTAATGTGTCTGTATGTTCGTTGAGTTCTTCATCCCGATGAATATCTAAAGCGCTCAGTTCCCTCTAATATGGTTGTGGAGGGCGATGGCTGGATCCCGCGTTAACTCGTGAACACGGGTGCCGTTTGAAGGTGTTCGTCTTTTGGATACTTGGAGGGAGACTTGCCGAGCTAACAGATGCAGATAAGAATAATTTTGTATAGACATAAAGAGACTCTGTAAATTTATTTTGAAAAAAATATACCTGTAAAGTTTCTCGCCAGTTCTTCTTCACGAAGGTTTTTTCGAACTGGTGGTAGAGTCATGTTTTATTTGATGTCAATAAGAACAAGTAATTGTCAATGTTGAGAAATAAGTATTTCATTTCATTTCATTTCAGCCTGCTGGGTAAATTATATCAATATTCTGGGAACTGACGACCAAATTAAGGAATCTTTTCATAATAAAAAAAAAGGATTGTATGTTGATCTTACGTATATTTTAATTGCCTGAGGCGTATCCTTGGAAACAATTAAAACTACTAGTAATACAAAAAAATCAATCATACAATGTTATAACCGGTTACGAGGTATTTTTCATATAAAATGAAAGCTTTTTTCCAAATTCAAAATGTACCGGGTGGCTTTTTTACCGTTTGGAAAATGGGCACAAATTCGACTACAATTCTGGGCAACTTTCCCAAAGACACAATATAGTGAAAATGATAAACTTTTCATACACGACGAGTGCACCAATTTTGTGCATAAAAATGGTGTCTCTTGGAAATTGACCCTGATCTGTAGTCTGCGCCCGTTGTCCAAACGGTAAAGCCGACTACGGTATTGTGTGAGGAAAGCAATCAGCTGACAATCAACACACACTGCGCAGTTATCGCTAAACGTCAAACAAAACCCTTTTTTGTAGGATTTCATGTTTGCCATCGCACAGTTTTTTCATAACTAGTTATTGAAGAGCAAATATTGCGGACTTTTTCCAAAGTTACGTAACAAGCCTAACGGTATATTGTACATTGATTCCGAAAAAAAGATTGAAATCTAATTTTGCTTTCACGTCCACATTCAAAGCGCATTATAAGTTGTAGTGACTTACAGCATGGCTTGAACTGTACGATATTATTGACAACAAATTATAATATCCAATTACCTACATGTTCACAGCGTATTATGTTCGAATTCTGAATAACAAGCCATGGAAATTAACCAATTGGTTTGATCCGGATTCGGTAGGAATGACAGCACAATTGGCTCATTGCCGCTTTGTGTTTCAGATGGTTCAACTCACTTGTGCGCGGCTCTATGTGGGCGTGCAATTGTAAATAAGTAACTTAACTTTGTGTGGCCGCCATCTTGTCATGCTGAAGCATAACGCAGACATGACTTGCAATATCTACACTATGTGTCAATGGCCTAGAGGTAATTCGGCCAGCGTTTTGGTTAGCTTACCCAAATTCGAAATGCAATGTAGGCGTCGTTATTTATTTAAAATTAATTTACTCCAGTTTTTGTAAAGCCGCCGGCTGGCCCGAGGAGGGCGCTCCCAGTGGGCTGGACAAGTCCGCTGAGGACGCGCTTGGAGGTGGGACCGCAGAGGAAGAGGCATGTCGGTATTGCGGTGCGCCGCTTGCCCTATCCTCTGTGGCCGAGGTGTGGTCGGTGGCAGAACCACAGACCTGATCTACCACCGGGTACCAGTTATCTGGTATCCATGGCCTCCTAGTAGCAGACTCGGGGGGAGTCTGCTACAGTACTGGTGGAGGCCGAGGAGGGAGGCGCACCTTACCATCTGGTGCGCCCATCGTGGAGGGACTTCGCGCTTTCGCGATGGAGCCGCTTGTGGGCGGCTGCCGCCGGCGGGGTCGCGGATGTGTGCGAAAGCGTTCCCGTAACCCCGTCACAAGGTGGCGGGGCGGAAGTTGGGGGGGTTTTCAGTGGGTCTCATTAGCCTATACGGGAGTACCACATAACTACTCGGGTGCCCCCTGCGCCCGAGTGGTACGCGTAATGCATTGTCCCCCCCAAAAAAAAAAATTTGCAGATCATAATCGATGAACCCTGATTTGGGCAGCTGTGACTTTGTGAGCACTAATACAAAGTGACGGAGGGACATTTTAGCTAACTAGCCGGTGAGCTCAGAGTACCCAAGTGGGCCTTACAAACCTTGTCGATGACAGATCCCTGCAACGCGCAGTTATCGTTGCTTGGTTAAAGTACTTTAGCAAGCAACGAGTTTTTTGGACCAAAACTCAATGAAGTTTGATTAGATGAACATGAAGTGAAATCAACAAGGCTGCCAACCCGCAGGGGGCACGTAGTTGGGTGACGCTGCTGACGCTGGAGTGGAGTTATGAAGGCTTTTACATTATATCTATATTAATAATATTATTCTATATTATTACAAGCTGAGTTGGCGCCCTTTGGTACACACAATACAAACAAATCAACGTTTCGCACAATTTGTGTGTATGTTTTTGATTTAAGCTATTCTCTGTGTGTCTATTATTTATATTTCTTTTTTTGCCCGTTTTTATAATATTTCTGTTTTGTTTTGTTATTGTGTGTTCTAACACATGCTTTCTTTCTTTCTTTTTCTGTTTTGTATAATTAAAATTATATTCACGAATTTCGAAGTTCAGCAATTGGTGGTTATTGAGTTAGAACAAGCCTAGTTATATTGCCCTGAGTAAATAAGTCTAGAGTTAAACATTTACGATCGAATGCGGCAATTCAGCCAGCCTTATGGCCACTTTGCCCTATGTATCAAAGGTTATCGATATTTTATTACAAGAAGGCCAATGTGGATTTAGCGTCGTTGAGGATTATTTAAATTTAAAACCATGAAGTTCATTATATTATTACTAACGTGAAATAAAATATCTAGATGAGGCCATTAATTAATTAAGCCATTTAAAATGAAATAAGTCCAAAAATACTGTCTCAAAATAACTGAAAGTTACTCTTATAAAGTTTTCATATCTAACATCAAAGGGAGAGTTGAAAGTTTCTTCGTTGTCAGATCTTTATTCGAGTGAAGGTATTTGTTCTCAGCACCACTTTGCTTCCATTCCAGAAACTCTTAAACTTTTAACTGTTTACAAAGGTGAACCAAATCCTTCAAAAAAGCTTTGTTTGTTGACAAAGTAGATAATATGTGTAGTGAGCTGAATAAAAAAACTTTAAAAGTACAGTCATCCGCTCTTCAACCGCAAAATGTCAAATTTTCTCAATCGATTTTCAATCTACAGCTGTTATAAATGTAATTCATAATCAATTGAGGAAATTTTACATTTTCTGGTAGGTTTACGAACTGCAAAAATTTTTTTGAAGAATACGTTTGCACTCAATTCTTTCTTTTGTTTAGTAGTTATTACATACTTAATATGTAGACATTTTATTTCCCGAGTGATTTAAAGCGAGCCAAGTGTCTTATTAGTGTGACATTTGATATACAAACTACTTGACGACGCTCACAACTCACTTCAGAGGTACCGGCGCCGTCATAATAATAGCCCCGACGCAAAAACGGGAGTACATAATAAGTTTGTGACGCTGTGCTTTTGTCCTAATTCTTTGCTGTCTAAATATTAAAAAATAATTGTAATTTCATTATTTTATCTCTCCTGTCAGGTTTTTTATTGTTGATTCCAATAAAAATCCCGTACTTTCAACAATCTTAATTTTATTATATCTCGAACCTTTTGAATAAAAGTGACCACAAATAGAAGAAACCTTATCAGGGAAACTCAGATATCAGACCATACTAGTTTACCCGCGCAAATTAAAACGGAACCACTTTATCTATCAGAAGAACCTGTGAAATTTGAGAATGTCGTCAGCCATGTTTTATGCGATCACATCAGTTGAACCTGACAAGTGTTATAGCATTTTCCTGGCAGACAGTTTGTTACAATTTGGGTTTAAAACTAACTTTTTATTTTATTCAGTCTAGGTTTTATTTTATGAAAGATTTATTTAAAGTCAAGAGTTCCTTTTCAGTGTCCTTTTAATATTAAATAAATGAAAATTTCTGGTGCCGCATAAATTATGTTTTCTATTCTTTCACGCAGTCATTAAAGCAGTTTTTGCTGAAACGCATGGTTGAGTCAATACGAACTCAAATGAAATAATTTGTAACGTGCAGTATTTTACAACCTAAAAATATGTACAACTTACTGCTATTTGTACCACTAGAAGCTAACTAGTTTATTCTAAAATTTCTAAAATTCATATAACGCCTGCAAATTATCGCGTTTCTATACTTTGACTTAAGATGTTTTTAATATTAGATAAGTTTGTTATGCTTAACTATTATAGGCGTACCAAACTATGTCTATGAAATGGCAGTATTTCTAAACTAGGCTGCCATCTTAAGCTTTTATACTATACTGTTTCCATTTCTTATTTTCTCGATGACAGTTCCTGTGCTTTTTTTAAATTATGTTTGCATTATTTTATAAAACACATGACGTTTACACACGTACAAGGTTATATAATACCAGAGTCGGAGAAACTGATAGGGATGGAGCTATTGGATGGAGCTACAGGGCATTATATCGAATTAGAAGTGTCATCGAGAAAATAAAGAAATGGAAATAGTATAATCTTATAGTTATACTTAGCTATACTTATAGTTCTTCCTATCCACATTAATAAAATGGCAACACTGAAACGACACTGGCGAAGCTCGTCAGGTCGCACAGAACGTCGTCGGTCCACACGCTCGAGTTCAATGTCTCGGATCGTACGGAAAATAAATAGAAATCATAAACGATGGGTGCGCCGTCAATGTATTCAAAATGTCAATTTGTCAATCACGTCATCGTCCTCGTACGTAATTGATTCGAATTTTGAGGCTTGTTTGAAAAAACCATTTTTTTTAATAT
Organism: Marasmarcha lunaedactyla; assembly: GCA_923062675.1. NCBI lineage: Eukaryota > Metazoa > Arthropoda > Insecta > Lepidoptera > Pterophoridae > Marasmarcha > Marasmarcha lunaedactyla. The sequence continues at coordinate 1,328,582 of OV281358.1, forward strand.
TCATCGACAGCACGGAAAATAAATAAATAAAACCATTGTAAAGTTTCATAAATCAACCCAAAACTAGAACTTTGGCGGTTTTCTTCTTCGTTTTATTTTTGTTAATTGAGTTACTATTGGACCATATGCAAATGTTAAATCCCTACGAGTGGTTTACGTTTCATTAACGCGAAAGGATTGATTTGTGTCACCATCATGATATTTACTTAATAACTTTGAAGGAAATGGATCTTAAAAGAGCAAGTAGCGACGTTTCTCAATCATTCATTCATTAACCGTGTGGAGGTTTACCGAAACTTAACAAGTAAAATTGCAATGAACAAATACAATATTATTACAATACTATAGTTTATAAAATCAGACTTTACTACACTAGATTTCTAGATGGATTGTTTATAGATTGTAAGCTATATAAATATTTCAAAATTCTCAGGGCTCAGAAAAGTGTTGCCGGGAAATTGATTTATAAATAAAGTTTTTGTTATAAAGACATCGTTTGTGAAAATGTTTGGTTAGAAAATATATCCAGAGTATGTACACGGGTAAAAGTTAATCTGCGCCAGCTGACGTAAAGGCAGACAAATTAAAACAATAATGCCCCAAAACCATATTAGATAACGATATTTTATAACCGATATTTTTCTGAAAATTAATTCGTGAAAACCTACGAATACCAGCAATAAAGCTGCATTCACTCTTCACACATCTACTAAGTTTCAGCAAGCCAGGAAAGTCCACCAATGGCATTGCTCAAATCAAAAAACGTAGCCTATCTTAGTTATCTCATTGGTCGATTTGGCCTTGTTCGCGTAGCTATAACGCGTATGTCTAAAGAAAATGCACTTCAATGCGAGGGTGAAATCAATTTTCAACCTAGATTTCATCAAAACAGAATCCATAATCAATTGAGGAAATTTGCAATGTGGTCGGTTGATGTGCTCGTAGATGACAGTACAAAGATAGCTTTAAGGGGCACAATAACTTGAATTAAACCTCAATTTACTAGTAAAAGTAGAAGTCAAGCAACTTTACGTGAAAAAAATTTCGTGAATTGATAAGAATAGTATGTAAAAGAGATAGTGTTAGGATTTTATTGTTTGATGATTTTATTAAAGCTTATTTGGTTTTTTATTTCCTATGTTACTTTTCTCTGCTTACCTCCTTATTGCGTAGTTTCTAAAAAATATGTTTACTTTTCATAAAATAACGTAATTTTTTATAGAAAAATATCCTACAATTTATTTATTTTTAAAATTTTAATATTTATCATTTTAAACATTTACAAAATCCCTAAATGAAATCTCCTTAAAATTATATCTCTGAAAACATATATTACTTACCGTGATCTCGATCGACGTAAAGTTTATAGCTTCAGCGACGACAGCCCACCGTCACAGCTAAAGTAATACTGAAGGTTTTCAGGGTCCGAAAGCCTTATATACTGGTTGGTGGCTGCGGAGGCGATGGGCTGGGCTTGTAATCGCATGCGCGGGTAGGCTCCTCCCTTTTTTGAGATTTTGGAGACGTCATCAATGACTGACGTCATTGTGTGGTGGTATTTGCAAGAATTAAGTGGGATGTAATGATTTTTGTAGATTTTATATAATCTTTACAAATAGATATTCAAGCAAGATTAAAAAATCGATTTGCGCCGAAGTCTAAAAAAAAGTTTTTTTAACTGCTTCTTTAACTATGATTTTAAGGTCAAGTATAAATGTTGCGTGCTTCCAAAAGATATTTTTAGAAGGGTAATTTAATGGTCAATGTATTCGAAAATACAAAAACAATTTTGATGATTGTATTAGAGCATGGGTCATACAACGATTTAGTTGATGGAATCAGCAGAACTGTTTTTACCAAAGCAATCTTTGCAAGCAAATTAGCAATACAAAAGCATTGCTGTATATAAAAACTCGTACTACTAGCAACCCGGCCCAGCTCCGCACAGGAAATTATTTTGTCAAATATACACCTAAGGGTTGAAAGTTCAAAAAAATACACGTAATGAATGTCTTCTTCGACTTCATCCCCATCGTGATGGCGTAAATGCACCTTAAGTTCGACTTTTAAAGGAGATAAAGGTAGACTGAGAGGAAGTAAAGCCGGCGGGAGAATACTTCTGGGCAATAGGTATAAAATTATAATTAGAAATATACAATTGTTTTGATTTTAAATTATATAGCATATAGCGCAATTATGATGAGCATTAAATGCTAAAGGTAACTGACGTATTTAATTGGATAAGGATAAATATCGATGCGTCTAAATAGCTCTCTAATTACCGCAATGGATCTGACCATTTTATTAAACATTCAAAATGGATATGAAGACTCTCCATAAAAAAGAGAGTCTTCAATGCTGGCTGTATATCTAAATAAGAACATTTCCATCACGCATTCTGTTGATATACATCAGCGTTTTCGTTGAAAGCTTTTGGGAGCTTTCAAGCTGGAAGTCGGCTAAATTTTGTCTGATATATTCAACAATTATCATCATATTCCAACCAATTTACTCAAAACGTTAAAAAATTATACACATAACCCTTCCTCTTACATTACTCCATGTATTAGTGAAATCCGTATAAAAATCCGTAGTTTTTGAGCTTATATCGTTGAGACAAACATACAGAGACGCGGCCGGCGGACGTTGTTTTATAATCAAATGAATTTATTGGGAAAAAGTGTGTACAAATAGTTCTTAATTTAAATATACAGATCTACATTTTTTACTGTTAAACAGCGTGCAAATATTTATAAGAAGTTAATTACAAAATGATTTACTATCTAAAAATCTATTAAATGATATCAAAATAATATTAATATTTAAATGTCATAAAAATATTACAAAACATTATGATTCCTAAACTTATAGATATATATAGATAGATATATATTCTACATATAGATTCATTTAATTACAATTCAGTGTCTTTAAAATATTCATAAATAAGTTATATATTTTTCGTTTATAATAATTGAAATTTAAGTTATTATTATTAAAGGGCAACTCATTATATATATATATATATATCGGTAGCCATACAAAAAACATTTCTACTAAATAATGATAATTTTCTAGGCGGCATATACAGTTCTTTACTCAAAATATCTTTATTTCTAGTTCTTAAAATCGTGACATTACCTAGTTCCATAAAATATTTCTTATGTTTTTTTTACTAACAATAACATTTCGAATACGTACTTTGAAACAGCAAAAAGAGGCCTGCACGGATCTCTGAAATCTGCTCTACAAAGTTCTCTAACACATTTCTTCTGACACAAAAATACTTTCTGGATGTCTACAGAATTTCCCCATAAAATTAAACCATAGCGCAAGATAGATGAAACATAACCATGATAAGCTAATTTTGCTGCTTGTTGACTTACAGTTCTTGATAATCTACCTATGACGAAAACAAAACTATTTAGTTTTTTACATAAATTACTTACATGTGGTTTCCGGCCACAATACTTTTCTAGAGTTATTCCTAAAAACTTGGTACTATCTACCTGCTCTATTTCCGTGCCTCGAGTTGTTAACCGAATTACATCTATATTACAACTACATAGCGTAGTGACCACATATTGCAACTATCATCGACTAAAACGCAAGGAAAACCATTTAAATTCTTCATAAGTTGTTGTAAGTTGTGTGACAAGGTACGGAGCATACTAATTCTATTTTTAAATTTCATGTCTTGAATCAACATTATTCCAACAAATAATTTATTCAATTAAGAGCATATAATAATAATGATATATTTCGGACACTTGATCCATATAAAGAATCAGTAACAAATAAAAAAATATTTTATTTACATTACATTGTAGGTGGCAACTATTCCAATGTTGTATTATAGAGCTATCTACCTTTTCCCTCAATACTAGTAGAATACTGTTAGAGCTGTCGCAGGTCCGGCGCATCAGGGAGGCGACCATTTTCCTTGTAATCGCGAAAAAATCGTGTACTCGTGCCTCCGCGAACATGCCCGACGCGCTGCAGCACCGCGGCAGCCCCAACAGTGTTCTAAAACCGTTGTTATATTGTGCACGTAGAACTGAGTAATCTTTTTTTTGTAACTAGCCCAGAGGCTGCACGTGTATAAAGATTGACAATAGGCTCTAAATAAAGTTAATTTAACTTGTGGAGTACAACGTGCAAACGTTCGAGCCAGCATATTGGTACGTACAGCTAGAACTCTACGTGCTCTTTCGATGTCAGCTTCATCTGTTTAGTTGGAATTAATAACGTGCGCAAGATATTTACATTTAAAGGTCCGCTTTAATTCGATGTTATTGAGTGTGAGTCCAGGAATGTTAGTGGGTAACTTTTTACCCGCACTAAACACCATAAGTTCACACTTTTGACATTATACATAAGTCCATGCCTGTCAGCATATGCAGGCAACACCATGTCATCGGCGTAACTTATGTTATTTATTATTTTTCCATCAACTGAACAGCCAACCATAGTATTGCTGAGTTCAACGATCAGCTGATCAACATATAAACTGAATAAGAAAGGTGATGTTAAGCCTCCTTGTCTTACACCACACTCAAGCCGATATTCATCAGATGCAGCGTCTCCCCATCTAACCCAATTTGTTTGATTATTAAACCAATACCTAAGTGCATTTATGAGCTCATTGGGTAATCCAAGAGAGGTAAGCTTTTTAAAAAGTATGGTATAATGTGGTATATCAAACGCCTTGGATAGATCAAGGTACGCTGCATATATTGGCGTCTTCAAGATGTAAATAGCATTTTCGTTTCACAGACCGGCCCGGAAACCGAACTGAGAATCACTCAGCTGATGTGTGAACTTAGAAATTTTCCGTTCAAGCAGTCCATCTAATATTTTTGCACATACCGTTGCGAGTGATATTGGGCGGTAGTTATTTAAGTCTGAGCAATCCCCAGTCGAGTTCTTAACAAATAGGCACTACAACTGTTCTCATATGAAACTTGCAGCTCATTTAGTTTTCATTGATCCTGCATTAGAACAGGTAAAGGTTATTTTATTGCTTTTCTGTAGTTATTAGTGCTGCAGAATTTATGTTGTATGCACCGAGTCTGTGCCGGTACAACGCTCTTCCCTATTGTGACCGCCTAAATCGCGTTTATGTGGCTGTTTTCCAAAAGATAAGAAACATTTTATTAATTACAAAATTAACAGCTCCTTATTTAATTATAGTTATTAATTATCTATTAAATACTGACAGCCAGTTATGGATCAACAATTTTTATTTTAATACATGTAGCAGCCTCCTTCGAATACATTTTAATGAATCAGTGATAAATATATGAACTTATAAGGTTAGGTCATGGTTAAAATAGTAAATTCAATTATTTGAGTGTGTGTGTGTGAGTTTGTGAGTGTATTTGTGGGTGAATTTGTATCTTTCAAAGGAGACATTTCAATACTTAAGGGGCACTTGGCTAGCTTTTGTACGGGTGTTCCTAGGATTGCATTAAATAAATAAAACGAGTATTATATGCCAAAAATTCATAATTTCATTTAGTTTTGTCTCAGGAAAACATTTTCCAATCGGTAAATCAGCCACACTACGTAATAAAAACATGGCGCTATTGATCATGTTGATGTTTTATTAATTCTGTTGTTACTTTTATTTTCCAATTTATCGCTTATCCAATTTACGAGTGGTAAAAGCATGCCGTCTCATATTTTTGTTCAAAAATGCAGAGTATGAAAACGTCACCTCGGTTTGGCCATATGAAGTTTAGTTTTTTGTTTCAAAGTAGAACATAATGCAGGGTATAATTATTTAAATATTTTTGGTATATCTACCACGTTTTTTCGTACATTTCGAACTGGTGTACATCGCGCTAGCCGAAAATGAAACGTCTCCTTTCATTCAAATTATTCCATTCCAATTATTCAGTTCGTATGATGGCAGTGCTATAACTGGAACACAGGCAATCCCAAGTACCTACGGTGGGCAGTGCATCATCAGTCGTATAATCATCACATTCAGTATTGTTAACACCTACGACTTGGATGTAAGGTGGGGATGCAGACGCCGCTTACCACAACGTGATTCACGTTCTCGTTTGTAAAAACAGCTAATGAATTGGAAATGGAAAAGTCTGGCATCACAAGAATCGCTTGATGCTTGGATATGACATGAGCTCACAGAGAGAATCATTGTCACTCAAGTACGTCTTCTTATGGCAGCGTCGAGTGACGGGTCGCGCACTTCCCTCTAATATGTTTGAGGAGGGCGATGGCTGGATCCCGCGGTAACTCGTGAACGGGTGCCGTTTGATGTGTTCGTCGTTTGGATACTTGGGGGGAGTGACACTTGCCGAGCTAACAGATGCAGATAAGAATAATTTTGTACAGACATAAAGAGACTGTAAATTTAATTTGAAAAAAATAAACACGTGAAGGTTCTCGCCAGTTCTTCTTCACGAGTATTTTCCGAACTGGTGGTAAAGTCATGTTTTATGTGACGTCAATAAGAACAAGTAATTCTGAATGTTGAGAAATAAATTTTTCATTTCATTTCAAGAAACTTACTGGACCTTATTCTTAATTGGGACTTCCTACTAAAACGTGACGAAACTGAACAATTTTTGAAGAGAATAATCACTGGGGCAGTCACGTACCACAGACTGTGGCAGAACCTGGATTACCCAGCAATAAGGCGATGTTGTGTGTTCGGTGAGATTGGAAGTGCATCGCTGTTTATGAGTCATCGTTTGTGGTGAGACCATCGATTTGGATCTTTACTGCCTCTTGTGAAGACTGCTGAATCAAGCAAGAAATTGAAAAAATAGACCGAAATTGAGCAACAGAAAATGGAACGCCAAACCACACAATTCTTTAGCCACTCATTGAAAATTAAGAAGGTTGGCTGGGAAGTGTCAACCCGTCCTTTAACACCTTTAGATTTCCATTTGATTTGGTCTCTTCATAATTCTTTGCGTAGTGTAAGTTTGACATCTCGAGAGAGCTCACAAACCTTCTTGTCGCAATCATTTATTCACAATTCTCTACAGCAACGTCACCAACTTACAGAAAGCAACAAGTCATTGAAGAAAATAGTTCATATACAGTAAAACACAATTTAAATATGGAACTAAAAAATATTGTTTTCGTTTTGTATGTAAAATATAAAGAAACTCTTTCCCTGACCTTATGTTACGCAAAAACCAGCAGTACTTATTGGTTACTAGGTTCTAATTTGCATAAATAAATTCCAAATGAACTCAAACCGCTTTTTCTAATTTTTGTATATTAAATCAATACACTCGTTGTCTATTGTATCTATGCCAATGTTGCCAGCAGTATTTACTGCAGTTGCCTTCTCACATAAAATCAACATTTTAAGTATTTTCAGTCGATTATTCAGACTGTCTTTTGAACCAAAATAAAATTATCTGGGTTCCCTATTTCAAATACTAAACGCCCCGCCTTCAATAACTGTGACAGTTAACTATCAATTCGCGCCACGGCTTACGGCCAGTTTACGAGTGCGCCCATTAACTACAACTATGTATTTATGGAAGGAACACTCATGCCGTTAATTTTACAGCTGTATCATATTTTCCTAAATTAATAATCAATATTTTGCGGTAGTTTCAGGACGGAACCCGTATTATTGATACTTCGTGATTACTTTTAAAAGTACTACTAGGAATATTTTTGCACATAATATTTCCTTAAGTTTTCACGATTCATTACTTCTCATTCAATACTTGTTTACCGAATTATATTGTGTTTAACTATATTTTTACATTTTGGCTCCACCACGTTTCGGTATCTTACAGACGCCGTGGTCGCGCGTGACTTGGTGACAGGCGTCTTGACATGTTTTGTATGTAAATAATAATCGATAAACTTTGTTTCACCATTACACAAGACGAAAACAGATCCGGAAATACGACGTTGATCCGTCAAAAGGGTAGGCCTTTTCGAATCGAAAACTATCTAACGGGGCAAGCGAGAAAATAATACTAATTAATTGTGTTTTTCTCTTTAATGCCAAGAATATATCTTTTGTGAAATTCCCATAATTATCTATAGTATTGTTTCACCACTATCAGAACCTGGAATTACTAAAGGTACTTCGGCTAAGGCTAAGTTTCGAAGCAAATCTGAGCCTGCACGAAGGCTCCCTGTACCTAACACACGACCTTCTTTATATACAAATGCAAAATTTAAAAATTCAGCACCCGGTTTCTTCTTGAAGATATTCAAAATACATATACCTATCACACTATGCACGTTTAAAAATAAACTTCATTCCAATCACTTCAAATCCGCATTTAACCTTTAACAAACTAAATTTCATTACAAAATGTACATATTTTATGAAAACCGGCTCATATAGAACCCTCCACAGCCCACACTAGCGGGACAGCATAAACCCGCAATGAAATAGGTTTACGGTTGCACTAATTAATCTCGCAGTTACGGCCAATCGAGGGTTAACTGCCAGCGGCGCGACAGCCAGCTGACTGTTTCATTTAGTTAGCCGTAGTCGTGTACTGAGGCAAGTCTTAACTTAGTTTACATACGGAAGCAACCCTCCTCTAAAATAGATTTCTTTTAAAACATTGTCGTAGCCAAAAATAAGAACGCGATCTATCTCATGCATAGTGGTATCCGTGGCTATAAAAACAATTTAGTCACAGATGTTGTTGAATAACCCTGTTGTTGGTTATGAATTATAATTTTTTTTTAATCCCCCGCTAAACACACCTACTGTATAGCCCCAAAGTAAGCAGAGCTTGTGTTATGGATGAAATCACAGCGCACTGGGGGAACCCAGGATAAACATACATATATAAATACCAACAACTACAACACGAGAACAAACGTTTATGTTCATCACACAAACGAACGCCCCGGCCAGGCCTCGAACCTGGGGCCTCCGGTGTATCAGGCAGGGCTACTAACACTGCGCTACCCGGTCGTATCATCGACAAAAGATTCGTTGCCAACCATAGGCTAGTGATATTACTGGCTGTTCTCTCCCTTTGAACGAACGGCGGCAACCATGGGGAGGACTGCAGTGTCCCAGACGAGATCTGAACACGGCAAACCTTACCTACCACCTGTCCCACTGTCCCACTGTCCCACCAGTAGAAGTGCTGGTGCCCACGGTGCATGGTTAGGTTGACTGTGCTTCTGTGCTGTTATAAAAAAAAGGAATTATTCGTTTGTTCGTTTATTTATATTACTCTAAATTAATTGATTTACTCTAAAGGTAAACCTGATTTTAAAAATCATTAGACAGTTAGAAATGCATTATATAGAAGAAGCATACCTGGGCTATGTTGTCCCGCCGCGCTGCCTGAGTAGTTGCATTACTACACGTATTTTTCATTCTTTGTAGGTGTAAGGTGTAAGTGTAATAATTTAATAAATAATTAGTTTAATAGGTAAATAGGTGTAATAGCCAAAAATATTTATCGCTGTTATAAAAATATTTGCAAATATTGTCACAATTTCTTCTAGACGACTAACCTTTCCTGAGCAATATGTGTAATTCAATTATAATTTACAAAATTCCTATAAAAATTCTTCCCCACGAACGGTAGAACCTTTTACTGTTCGCTGTAATATTTGTGTTGGTACAGCTATAAGCAATTGAATGCACTACCCACATATTTGAGCTGGCATTATTCTGCACCGCTGGGCAGCAAAGTTGAATATATGAAGTAGATCGTTCGGATTTTAGCCAGACAAGCCGAATTATCCCAAATGGAATTCCCGAATACTACTTCTACCCGGGCACTAGCCGAATATCTGCTTCAAGCCGATATTGCCGATCCGTATATGCCAGCTTCACCAATGAGGGTTGCGGCCCTTAAATGAATTTAGGCACCACCTTTCACTGCATGGATAAGTTGGTTTACTACTTTCTACTAATCTCATAATTTGATGATCCTATGCCTGCAAATCGGTCGTTGACCCAAGCTAGCTGACGTGCATACCCTCCCTGTATTTACTAACACTTCTCCTTCTCACAGAACATAAGAAAGTTCTGGCGGCTCAGGATCCCACTCTATACTTTCATTCTCGTTTTCTTTCGTGTTCTCTCCATTAAACCTACAGAAGGTTTGTGTCATTTGACTGTGACTGCTATTTGTCATAAAAAAATTTTATTCAATTTATATGGTAGCCTCACTTCCCTCTAATATGGTTAAGGATGGCGATGGCTGGATCCCGCGTTAACAATTGATGATGTAAATTTATTATTGATATTGTAAATTTTGTTTGAAAATATTATACCCATGAAGTTTCTTGCCAGCTCTTCTTCACAAAGGTTTTTCCGAAATTGTGGTAGAGTAATGAAGATGTACAGAATAATTTAGTAGAGTTTTCTTGTTAAGGCCTCACCTAGACCTACCTATTTTGACCGCCATAAAAATCACAACTGAAGCTTACACTTGGCAATATTTACAAATACTCAATACGATTTATGACGTCCATGGCAGCGGATACCAGTTTGCCAGCTATGAAATAGTAAAAAAAATAAAAACTAAAAAAAATTTTTATTCTGAAAACTAAACTGAACTTCCGGAAATACACACCTTTGACTTTAAATCAAATATCGCACAAAGTTTCAGTTCCCGTACAAGCTGGGAATGGAACTGAGAACTCCCACCTGTTGGAGTTTGTTGGCAACTAGTTAAGCCACTTTACTCGTGTGCAGGTGTTATTAGAATCTGGAAAAAGGCTCTTAAAAGTAAAGACAATATAGTTGTATTTACCTCCAAGTATTTAAATTAGAAAGAGCTTTTTGTTTCTATATTTGTAATCGATTTACTTCGGAACTACTTCAATCTGCTACTATCTACGGTCGTTAGTCATTCAGACATATTTTCAGCCATATTGTTATGAAAAAGTCTACCCGTAGACTAAATTATATGTATACTAATTGAAACAAATCGAAATAATAATAGAATGTTTATATCTGTGTACAGTTTTATACAATCCAATCATTAGCCTTTGGGGGACTAACCATGCGTTACCGCCGTTGAAAAGGAATGAGCGGCCCTTTTCCCGGGAAGTTCTTTACATCGCTATTAAAATTATTGATATTGAGATGTAGAACTCAAGCTGTCTTTGGTTGATGGAGTAGCGCGTCGCTTCAATACCATATAGTTACTGAATATTAAATTTAATTATATCTATTCAGCTCTAAGATACTTACTTCAATAAAGATACTGACGAAAAAGACCTGGGGTTTTACATTCATTTTTATACTACAAAGTATTTATTTTCAAAAAAAAACTCGAGCATAAATAGAACTATGACTATAATATAGAAAGTTTAAATAAAACGGGGGAATTATTAACAAATAAAATAAACGATGACAAGATACGCCTTCTCGCTAGTCTTGTAAAATTTTAAAGGCCCGTAGGTCCATAAATAAACTGTCAATTTGCAAAAAAGATGGTTATTTAGTAAACAAACAAAAAAACGTTTCCTTTTATAATAATAGTAAAGATCTCCAAAATAACCTAAACATTCGTCTCAGTATAATTTCCTATCCACTTTTCCATTTCGCGGCATTTCTTCAATTACAACTAAATAAATATCAGAGTACTTACTTCAAACATCCAGTAATCGTCTCGGAATTAAAATCTTAATAATATTTTAAATGCGAAAGTGGTTCTGTATGTTTACAAGTAGAAATCCTGGTAAAAATACCAATTTATACCAAATTAATATGAGTCCTTGAACAATAGTTAACTGCGATAGTCTTACGGCCGGGCGCGGAGACATAATGGTTGATTAAGACGCTCTTTAGTGTAGATTCTGCTAAGCTAAGTGCTTTATCAGTATAAATACAGAACAAATTTCCTAAGCGGTATCTACACCTCAATGCCTTACCTATACCTATACCTTAGAATCGGATATATCGCATTTTATTTTATTTCTTACGTTTTAACTTGACGTTTAACGTGGTCACGAGTGACTAAAATGACAGGTGTCTTGACAGCTATGAAGGCATTTATCACCTTAACTGTTTCTCAGTCTGCCAGCGTAGCGTTCAGGATTAACACAGAAAGTGCTGACAGTGTTTCGAGCTGGAAGTCAAGAAACATCGAGTAAAATTGTAAAAATATAATAAATGCGATAAAAACCGGTATTAAAAGTGTTTCATTTCATAAATCGTGAAAACTTAAGAAGGCCTTTTAGCCTTAATAAAACATTTGAAATTTCTGCGTGTGGCCGTAAAACGATTCATGTTAATTACTTTGGAAAAAGAGCATAGAATACCTTTCATCCATAAAAAAACTACTTAAAGATACGCGAGCAAAGCCGTGGCCTAAATCTCGAGACTCATAACCGCAAAAGACGTGTTAGTAGTAGATTCAGTCAGTAAATATGGGGTGGAAAGGGGTGGGTATATCAATCTACAGGGTAAACATCCAGGGTATAACTTTCTGAGTGATTGTAGCGCAGGCCGATGGGGGCATAATTATTTCCAGAGATGTTTGCCTGTGTGTCTGTGAGATTGTGTGCGTAGCTGTCAAATGAGATAGATTTTAATTTTTATTGTGTTTAAGCTATGTTAAAATGTTTTTGAATTGAACAAAACATCGTACATTTATGTATTATTCTGTGATATCGGTTGATCAACTTCAAACCTTCCACCAAAGTTTAGCTCTGATAAGGACAGCCTTTATTGTCGGATGAACAAAGATTTTACTTTTGAATCTAATACCTAAATAGTTATTTACTGGTATTTTTCCGCGGGTTTACTGCTTATTACTCGGTAGTGTCAACTTTTTTCTGTAAGGTACGCTACGGTAATTCTTTGACGTGATCGGTTGAATATTTAAACGTGGCGGTGCAACGAATAAACGTGCTAATTAAACATCACATTAACAATAATACAGAAGATAGATGTACATTTTCCTCGTTGGTAACACAAAGACGACTTCATAACAAAGTATGCCTGGAGAGGCTTTTCAATAACAATGAACTGCTTAAAATCGTGTTTTTTTATAAAGAAAGTTCAAATAGAGAACTAAAGTGATAGGTACTTGGATGGTCGTATAGCATTCTCGTGCTCATCACATTTCAGCAAATGACATGGAAGACAAAACTCTAATAAATTTATTAACGCATTAGTCACGTGTCATTAATAATAATCATAATAGACATACGCTTGCTCGCCCATTATTTAAAATAACAATAATATATAATATACATATATTCTGAATCAAAAGCGGGCAAAGGCAGTTGTAATGTTGTTTTTTATCTAACATTGTGTCTTACCACTTACACGAACGAAATCATGCGCAATCAATGATCTAATACATTCAGGTTCCATTTCGTTCAATTCTTATAACTTTATCAATCCAAGCTGAAAACTGTATTTTTTATTCTTTGACTTGCCTCCAATCCTGTCCAAATAACTGTAAGACCGCACACGGTACAACGGCACGCGCCTCGAATGGTAAACGAAATAATCAAACTTCGACACTTCAAATCATAACTGAATAATCTCTTGCTGCGACTATTTGATCCACAAAACTCTGCAGTTTATTTGATATCTTGTGAGGAACTGGTAACACCTGGTATAGGAGAAAATGAATACCAGAAACGATAGCTAAACGTGCCCTCCGACTTTTTTTAAAAATTTTCTTGAGAGTCATACAAAGCGTAATGTTCCAGTTGTACCTGACAGGCAGGTGCTTCAATGGTTCGCGTCGTTCTTCAAGAGCAACAAGACTATCTATGTGTTCCGCAAGATGGAGCCAGCGGCGGCGAAGGCAAGACAACGTCACTTGTTCTTTCAGAAGTTCCCGGATCGATCTAAGGAGGTTGATGTGCCTTTTCTATTTATATTAATATAAGTTAAGATATGGTATGTTACAGCAACACAGAAAATAGAAACTTTCCACTCAGAGTTTGTTCTCACAACCGAAACCTAAGGGCAACTTTCCATTGATAAATCATTTTTAAACATTAAATTAAATTAATAATTTACTAAAGGCAAGTCGATTTATGATGTCCATAGGAGCCCCTCGCCATTACAGTTCGTTCGCATTAAGAAAACAGAGAATCATCGATGCAACTACAAATACTAGCCAATGAGATTGCCGTATAACAAAAAGTTTTATTTTTGTCGGTGACGCTATTGGCTATAATAACCAAATGCTGAGACGATACGTCACTGTCTGTATTCTTAACACGAACGAACTATTGTGTAATTCTGTATTCGTTTGGTAACATAGGAAATTGATAGGTAATTTTTTGTCAAATAATACAACACAATTACAAATCACCGTAGCTCTTCAGCATTAAAATGTCACCTTCCGCCAGCCAAAGTGCTCAAATATCTTCTAAAATATAAACATTAACCTCTTTTTCCTTTGCAGCCCCAAAGGCACTTCCTTAGAACCGAGTTAAGTTCTTTCGACGGGGAGGCGGGTCGGCCATTGTACCTCATAGTGGAAAACAGCGTGTATGACGTCACGCATTTCGTAGCACACGTAAGATAAACCATTGATTTGGTGTTCATTAACGATGAGGCGACGGGTGAGAAACGCATTTTATAATAGTGTAATAAACTATGAATATTTTAACCATGGAGTTGTAAGATGCAGTGTAACAAACGACCGAATGGCGATGTGGGTCCTGGCCTAGGCATTAGCTTGCGTGGTGAACACGAGGTTTGTTCTAGGTACCCCCCCCCCCCCCTCAGTTCGCTGTATGGTCATCAATAACACAAGCTCTGATTACTTTGGGCCCTGACTATCAATATTAATATGTTACTACTAAATATATATACCATTAATATGTTCACTGGGGCTTTGCATATTTTCTTTTTGTAAAATTTTTGTTATTTTAAGATTGTTTGTAGTGTGCTATTTGTCATATTATTTTCCTATTGCTTATATTTTTATTCAAAATTAGTTATTTGTGTTATTTTATTATGCTTTGATTAGTTATATGATATTTTGCTCGGGCTCCTTCTGAAAATCAGTGCTATAGTGCAGTCTTCAGTGTCCATTAGCTTAATGCTGAAAATGAGGCCTTTTTTAACACTTATATGTTTGCCATATTTTACCGTTTAGTAATTTTGTTATTTTCTAATTGGTGTAAAAATAAACTATTTACTATTATTATTTTACAGATGGTTTGTCTGGGGATTTGTAATTATTATTATTTCTTTTGCCGTTTTAACCATCTTTAGATGAACGCGTTCCCACCGATGGGAAAGTGTGAGCAGGCCGCAGCCCACGGCCCGACAATCGTTTTTTTTTTTTTGCTGCCGAGGCACCCTCGCGGGATCCCTCCCGGAAGATGGGTGGAAGATGCGTCATGCATACCGCCCGCAGGTAAAGTCCTCTGCGGGGGGTTATGTGGGACTCACCAGAATGGCACCTACCCACTAAAAACCACCTGTTGGCTGTAGTTATTACCGTTAGCCTTCATCGGAAGCGACACCCGTCGGGAAGTTGGGCGCGCTGGCGGAGACCCGCTAGCGGGTCTTCCGCCTGTAGTGAAAGTTGCACTGAAGGTGCTCAAAGGGACATGAGTTGGTGGCCGTTCTGGGCAGCCTCCGGTGAAGCCGGGGCTGGGCAGAGGTCGGCCGAAGCATGATTTAGGGATCAATTCATTTAAATGAACCTACAATGAATTTAGAAGGGAACTATGCTCCGCCAGAGCTAGCAAATGCTCTGTCGGAGTACGTGAAGCCCTAAGTTTACGGGCTAAGACTGCGATTTCACTAACATCGATATTTTTCATAGCGTCGCAGACGATACGCATATCGTCTGCTACGGAGGATTGAGGAGTGGGTTTGTATGGGCGAGGAGCCGGGATGGGATTCGATGCGGGGCGCTGCCTCCAGTTTTCTGGGGCAGGCCTGGACTGTGTAGGCTTTGCAGCCGGAGGAACCCGGCTACGCAGCGGCGGAAAGTTTTCTTGAGAAAGGCGCGGGGCCTGTTTGGGTGCCGCCCTCTTGGAATTGGAGCGCATACAACGGGGTGCACGAGGGCAGCCCCTGTAATTTGCGGTGTCGCCGGACTGGCCACAAAGCACGCAATCGGGAGGAGAGGGAGTTTCAGGAGTGCGATTGCACTCCTTAGTGAAGTGAGGGACCAGGCACTTGACGCACCTGGGCGGTGCGCGGCAGTTGGCCGCCGCGTGCCCGTACAACTGGCACCGATGGCACTGGCCGGGATGACCGCGGCGATGAGGCGCCTCGATCGAGATCCCAGAGAGGCCTAACCTAACCCCTTTCAGGATTTCCCTGGACTTGGGGACGTTGGCGAGAACCACCAAAGCGAGAGGAAAACCACCAAAGCGAGAGGGTGTTGCCTCCCGTACTTGCTGTGCATTTTATGCACCGCGAGCGACAATCGTTCTCAGAAAGTCATATATGTTCTAATAGCTTAAGTTAAGTTGATATTGCGATGTAGATCACGCGTTGTGATTGGTCGGTTAAGTAGCGCGTCACCGATGCCATAATTTTAATTAGATAATGTCAGTGTCGAACTAGACAGTCGTCGGTTTTTAAACTTATTTAAAAATGTAATCGATTTCGTTTTCTTAATTGTATTCATTGATGGCTGGATCCCGCGTTAACTCGTGATCGGGTGCCGTTTGAGGGTGTTCGTCGTTTGGATACTTGGGGGGAGGGAGACTTGCCGAGCTAACAGATGCAGAAAAGAATAATTTTGTATAGACAGAGACTCTGTAAATTTATTTTGAAAAAAAATATACTAGTGAAGTTTCTTGCCAGTTCTTCTTCACGAAGGTTTTTTTCGAACTGGTGGTAGAATCATGTTTTATTTGACGTCAATAAGAACAAGTAATTGTCAATGTTGAGAAATAAATATTTGAATTTGAATTTGAATTTGATCACAATGGCCGCCTTCGCTTTATTTCATTTCGTTGGCTACTTAGGCCTACTTACACAGTTCTCAGCTTGTGGTCAGTTAGCTAAAATGTTCTCCATCCGCTTCTATTTCTATTGAACTGATAGAGGCTTTTACCCTAATGCTAGCTAGTTTAGAGCTGGTTTACTGGGTTTTGGGGATAGTAGAAGAAAACACCACTGATAGAAGAATTACCGCTTTTGACAATCTTGGAACTATCATATAAATGAAGAACTAAAGAATATTGGCGAATCCTTATTTAAGTAACCAGTGAGCGTTTACAACCTAGTACATTTGTTTATTCTGTTTTTTAATGTGAATTTCCATAATATTAGCTTCATGTGTAAAAGTCTCCAAAAAATTGTTGAATTATAAAGATTGATTTGACTTGATCAGTTTGTTTTAGCTCCTGTCATTTTTTATTACGATGCATAGGATTGATTGTGACCAAGCACAAGTATTTGATTTTGTATATATAAAATATTTTAAAAATAGGAAATTACAGTCACTTCAGTCATTTTTATGAAAGAATATATTTTTTTTTATATTCCTCATAGTTAAAATTATTTATTACTCACTGGAGTCCTTATCCTTGGCTGTATAGCTTTTGCCTTAGCCGGCGAGTTTGAGATAAAAAAATAACTTGAAAACGAAACCGTTTCGTTACTTTTGGACTTGTCACTTGTGTGTGTGTGAGTGCCTTGGTTTTGTTCTGACGATCTGCGATTCTTTTAGTTATTTTATATAACGTGACGTGATATAACTGATAAGCCTCTGTGCCTACGGATTCCGATAGATTGCGCTTACGACGACCTATTGCTGTGATTTTGGGACTAGTTGATTAAGTTAAAGATATTGATGAACATTCACGTGTCATTATTATCGTGGTCAGTAGTAACCTATGTAAATGTAGGTGATTTGAAATCATAACCTCAAAATTAGTACTTAATGAAAATGCAATTATTATTGTTCCTAGACATACTCCATAGTATATATATTTTTTAAATGGATCCAGATTTTATGTCCTATAGTTTTAGATATTTTTGACTTCTAAACGCTCCACTTTAACTCCAACTAAATCCATGAATGCGATCTGCCAATGTCCTTTAGCTTTTAAGATATCCCACTGCGTCAGATGAACAAATTATTAAATTACGAATTCAAGTTAAGAAGGGTGATATTGTAAATGAAAACTGGGGTGCTTTATAACTTATCAGTTTAGTACACGCCAAGGGGCTTGCGAATAGCAAATGTCAGCTAAGCGAGCTAACGATTCACTTTAATAACTCCTACGGCTTTTAGCAAGTTCCTCTTAAGTTAAATTTCAATCATTAACATTTCAAACTAAATTCACAAACAAAATATGAAATGAAATAAAATGAAATATTTATTTCTCAATTAATGAATAGAGTCTCTATCTTTTTCATCAGACCGTGCTCTAAGTGTATAAGTAAGTAACTGATGAATTAAGTTGAACTGAAGACAGTTGTAACATTGACGGGCACGGGCGGGTGTCAAACCCCGACCCTCGTCATCTCGGGAATTTGAAGTGTTCAAATATTGTAATGTTAGGTAAGTTTGGGTTCGGTATTAATTTCCTGCGCACAGTTAGAAATAGAAATGAAAATAGAAAATATTTCTTGCCAAACTTGTGGCTAAAATGTTTTTTATTTTATTTGACAAAATTTCGTGGATTCTTATTTGCAATCGAAAACTTCTCCGTTAAGTTCAAGTTAGCTGGCTACTTGATGGCTGACTTTTGAACAATTGAGACAATGAGGTTAGTTTCTAGGTCGCTTAAAATTTTTTTAATAATTTTTCGTAACATAAAGGATATGGATTATGAAATGATAAATTCTGTGGTAGTCGTACGCCCATGGGCTCACGCCAAAATACTGAGCAACTTTCCCGTAAAACGAAAATGAAACAAAAATGTCCGCTCTTCAAGTGAGTTGACTGATCAGTAGGATTTATATGAAGAGTAATTTTTTTACCATTCCTACATAAGTCAGCCACTATATTATATGTTTGTTTATTATGTTAAAAGTAAAGTATCTATGTTTGTCTTCCATACGTAAACTGGCCACTGACGATTGTATCAAACTACGGTAAATTCAAGGCAAGGATGTTCTATATTACGCTCGTGAAGCTACGGCCATAAGTGAAAAATACAAATATGCAAAATCTTTCAATACAAAGAATTCACTTTTGTTTCATCATACGATAACCACAATAACATAAAGTGATTCATTTATCGGTAAATTAATAATGACATTATAGTTTAAAAAAAAGCAATGTTAATAGATTTAGTCACTTATTATAATACCTATTGCATGCTGTTGTACAGCATAGTATGTGGAACTATATTTCTGTGTAACATCCTTTTTGTACCGTACTATGAAGCAATAAATAGTTTGAGTTTGAGTTTGAGTTCAAACGTAGAGTTATATCGGCAACTCGCCACTAATAACCTAAAATTTAAAAGTAATTCAAATAATACGAACAAACTAATTTAACGATTCAAGTAACATCACACCCTGTATAGGGCAGTACACCACATACATACTTGACACAATAATACACAATAATACTGTTTTTATCTTCATGTTTTGTAACTGTACAATGTAGTTCTATATTGAGGACGTGTTCCCGAGTAACGGTCCGAATTGTGATTTAAGTCTGTTACAAACTTGATTCAATTAAATTACCGGAACGTAGGTGGCGTTCGAAAATGCCACATTAAGCTATGGACCTGGCACTCACGCTAGTTAAATGTAATATATTGAATTTTACATTGTTGAAACTTAAAACTAATAAACTGAGTAAGAGACAGAATATTGTAATGACGAGGCGTGCTCGTATCGTGTCATGTCGCATCGGTTCTTTTCGCTAGTGACAGACGAATTGCGACTAGGTTAGACCAGGCGACGAGACAGGATGAGGGCCGTACGTCAGGAGCTTGTCATCGATCTTCAACTGTTTTACGTCATCAAAGGTACTGATCAAACACACTGTTTTCGCATCGGCAGCACCCGGGCGGGCCCCAGCACATCCGCCAGCACGCCGGGCGGGACGCAAGCGCGGCGATGCGCGCCACCACCATGCCCGGAGACGTGTACGTGCATCTGCAGAGGTTCCGAGTTGGACGCATTGTGAGTGCAGAGTCATAATAAAGAAGAATTAATCGTTATTAATAATAAATAAATAATAAATATTTGTAACTAACACACCGCATTATCTAGCCCAAATTAAGTATCATTAAGAACTTGTGTTATGGATACTAGATAACGGATAAATAAACTTAAGAAATATTTAAACACACATAGATATATATATTTTTTTTATAAATATTAGAAATAAACTTAAATAAACGTACGTAAACATCCATGACTAGAAAGCAAATATGTGCCCTAAAAATATCTGACCGATGCCCGGTAGGCATGCAATCAATAACGGCTCACAAAAACAAGTGCACAGTGTGTACGATTTAGGTATACTATTGGATAGTAAACTATCGTTAATCTTACATGAAAATAATATAGTCGCAAAAGCATCCAAAATGTGTGGTTTTATATCTCGTAACACAAGGCACTTCAAACACGCCAGAACAATGTTGCTCCTTTACGGAGGTCTGGTGCGCAGTGTCCTTGAGTACTGCTCACAAGTCTACGCTCCTTTTTATGAGATACACAAAAGCAGAATTGAGAGAGTGCAGAAAAGATTTCTCAGGTTGCTTGCTTTTAAATTGAAATGCCATCGTAGTCTAAGATCATATACTGAACGTCTTATATATTTTGGCATATCCTCACTGACTATCAGGCGGAAACTTCATGATCTTAGGTTCTTATACCAGCTATGCAATGGTTTGATCGATTGTCCTGAACTCTTAGCCCAAATTAATATAAGTGCACCTTCTAGGTTGCCACGCAAAAGTGCTTACAAACTGTTCAAAGTTCCTGGTAGTAAAACTAACTTGATTGCTCCTTTGAGTAGAATGGCAAAACTTTACAATTATATAAATTGTAACCGAAAATATAGATTTTTTTTTAAGATCATTTAATTAAGTTCAAAAAGAAAATTACCAATTACCTGAATAAGGAACATAGTCCATTATAATTCAATATGTTAAATAAAATGTTAATTTAAGTAATTTTTTATCAATTCATTTGTTTGATTATTTTGTATTTAATTTAATTTTTGTAAAATTATAGTTATAGCGTCTGATTTTCAAATATCAAAAAGTACGTTGCAATCAGTGTTAGCTGTGGCTGCGTTGCCTGTGAGTGGGCGAGCACAAACCTTGTTATTTGTGATTTCAATTGTATGTGTTAGTGTGTTTTACCTGTTGGCGTTCCTTATGATAAATAAATAACTAAGGCTACTTACCTCCATACCAATGAGACCGTTAAAAAAATATTGAATTAAAACATTTGCCGATGTGTGATTGTTTCTCATCCACACTGACTGAGCTATGATTATTACAATAGCTTTACAACTATATTGGTATTTAAATCTTTCTTAGAAATAATGATAACAAATCGATAGTAAAGCAAGCAGAGCTTGTGTTATGGATCACCATACAGAATAAACGTACAAATATCAATATAAACAACCGTGACTCGAAAACAAATATCTGTGTTCATTTTACAAATGAATGCCCGGACGTGGACTCGAGCCTATGACCTCCGGCGTGCAAGGTAGGACTATACCACACCTCGGACACTCGCGGCAAAATGTATGAAACAAACGCGTTCTAATAACCTATTACGCACACAGTCATAAGTTCGTGCAGGTGAACGCGAGCTATGTTTGTGTGAGTCAGAAAAGACAAGCTAGGGTTAGCGCCACTTTGTTTTAATCGTAGTGTGTTCGGGAACGCATGAGACGTCAATATGAGATAACCTAGTAATAGCGGCATCGAGTTAATTTTGAGTGCTTATAATTTTTTATTATGAACAAAAACGTTTTAAACTCTATTTTCTGACATTATTATTATAATAGTAGTTGGAAAAAAAGAAAAATAAATCAGTTTCAATAACCTAAAGTATATAAGTATAGGAGTGGTATAGCCAACGGAAAACTGAATATTTGCAATAGCCTCTTATACTAAAAGGAGAATCGAAGGAAAATGAAATGTCATGCTTGTAATTTTACTGTTTATTTTTGTGTAACAAAATGGGAAAGGGCGAACAAAATTTGAATAGCACGCATATGCCCATACAAAAATATTTCAAAAATATTCTCGATGTCATTCACTGCGCGCCGCGAAGGGCAGTCAGTAACTGTGAGGTAACTGAGCGCGGGTGGGAACGCATTCAGCGGGGGGCAGGGAGTGGCCATACTGTATGCATGCAGTACTCATTATTATACTATGCTACTACCATGTGTATGCAGAAGAATGTTGGTCAATGGATGTATTTTCTTCCTTTCATTCATTAATGTCGATAATGCTTTAACGTTTGTCTTATATGTTGTAGTTCGGGATGTTCAAAAGATTTGTTCAGTAAGGCCTCTTAAGGCGTACTTAGACATAGAAAGCGAAAGTTCACACAACCTTTCCCGGAGGTGACACTCTAATTTTACTAACTAATAAAATGCACGAAAAACAAATGACGTCCACGTGGTTTCTTCCTAAAGAAGAAATTAAAGACTTCGATTGTTTATTAAGGGCACTCTTAGTCACAGATTTTGCTTAGTAAATGTAGACTCAGATATAGCATTATTAAATATAAATTCGCTTAACAAAATCTATAGATTTAAACATACAGACGTCTAGAAGACCGGCCGATCAAATCGCAGTTAAGGAAGTCGGAAGATCAGCAAAGCGATAGGTTAGCCACTTTATTTTTCTGATGATTTGTATTTATGAATGCGTAAAATAATGCAGGTATTCAAGATATTAAAGGAGGTATTGTATGGATTATATATGGAGATTTTTTGAAATAATCTTAATCATTCAACAGGAATTAATAAATAAAACACGAAGAATACCTTACTTGTATCTGTGTCAGACTCTTGTATCTTACCCCCATACAAGGATATCAACCCCACCCGACCAGGGTGGTTTGAAGGGTAACTGTGGTCTTAAAATTGCCAAAAAACCTATACGATACTTGTACAAAACACTTTGCTAAAAACACACGTATTTTATGTATAGAACGCTGGCGAGTTATAATTTATTTTGATAATTCGATTATTTAAAAGTAAACTCTATATGTGTTCCAAATTTTGATTTACCGCTCAATTTTTTACCAGTATTATAAAACTATTGTGTGACATAGAAACAAGTATCTGTGTCGGGAACAACTTCATGAATCGTTGAATCGACTTTTAGGATTTTAACTTTTAAAATCCAAATCATCTTTAGTGCTGAAAATGCGGAAGTCTGTGGCAGTGGATTCGTTCTTATATTATATTGTGTAACGGCGTGCAAAGTCAGATAAAAAATATAATGTAGAATTGTTAATTATTACAATGATACTCAAATCATTATATGATTAGTCAACCCAATACAATCAACTATACGATATTTATGCAAAATACTTCGATAAAAACACATGTTATAAAGACAGAAAAAGAAATATATGCATAGACACAGCTTACTTCTAAATTATTTATATAGTTGTGAGCTTATTGCTGATCCTCCGCACTTGTCTAAATACCACCCGGACGAGTTTCCTTACTTTGGCATTTTCAAAACAGGTACTATTATTTCTACCAGGTAGAGGAGCCAGCATCCACGGCCAGCAGCGTCTCGCTTTCAACGACGCAGAGCAGCGACCCTGCAGACCACGACACGAGTATACTTTGTCAACTTGCTAACATTTGCTATTAAAATACCTTTCAAAAACATTTTGTGTGAGTTATTTGATGTACTATTTTCATGCCGCACCCTTGGGGAACGTCATGGAGTGGAGTAAGGTGGAGAGGAGTTCAATCATAGGTGCACATCCCAAACCTTTTACTTTTTTAATAGTTGACTGAAGAAATTCAATGTGTGCGTGCGGCCAAAGCGTTGCCGCGTGAAACAAGAATACTCAATATACAGCACATTGTATTATTATTAAAACGTTGACAAAGTTGCAAATGGAAAAGTGGACGTGCGTACATTTTCTTTTATTCTCTCGATACTTATATGAGTTTTCTGCTTAATATACATAAGATCATGCACGTGTGAGCTCACTAAGCTTTAACAGTACAATACAGAAAACTCTCATAGTACCTACACATGGAACAAACGAACAAATAAAACATAATACATTACAAGGACCTCATCAATAACCCAAGCAAATATTTCCGTTTCAATTTGTTCTAAAAACAAATTTTAAACTTGGAATTGCGACGTGTCGAAAACGTAAATGACAGAAGATTATTGATCGTTTCCTGATGGATGACAAATTAAGAAAAAGCGAAGGGAATATTAAAAAATCAGGTTCGATATTAAATCTGTAATTTAAAAATAAAAATTAAAAATGTATATTCTTGTCGAAGGAACAAAACATTGTTACTAGGGTGGATTGAAAAGTTCACGGCCTAACATAGATAGCGTTGTCATATTATTATAAAATTATCCTCATATGAAACCTAGACTCTTTGTCAGTCTCTGTGCAATTTTTCTCTGAGATGCATGCGTAATTATTTATTTTATTTAACATTAAGTGAGAGTAAGTTTCATTAATTTTGAAAATGGATAGTTTAGAGCACCGTGCCGTGATCAAATACCTCCACAAGAAACACTTAACTCCCAAGCAGATTCATGAAGATATGGTGGCAACTTTAGGAACATCTGCTCCGTCGTATACAATGATAAAAACGTGGACAGCTGAATTTAAACGTGGACGAGAGAGCATCAAAGATGACCCCCGCTCTGGACGGCCTTCTACAGCTACGACTTCGGAAAACATCGAAAAAATATGTGATCTCATCATGGCAGACAGAAGATTGAAGGTATCTGAGATAGCTGAAGCTCTAGGGATTTCATATGAATTTACACAAAACATGATCGTTAACGAATAAGGGATCCACAAGGTGTCTGCAAGATGAGTTCCGCGGCTCCATTCAGTTGAACAGGAACGAACTCAGCTCACAATTTCTTGAGACTGTTTAGAGCTTTTTTAAGCTGATCCAAACGAATTTTTGGCAAGGTTTTCATCACTATACTTCTGAATCCAAACAACAATCCAAACAATGGAAGAGACTCGGATCTCCGACCCCCAAGAAAGCCAAGGTGTGTTTTTAAGTAAACAAGGAAATGGCATCGGTTTTCTGGGATTCTAAAGGTGTCAACTTCGTTGATTACTTAGAAAGAGGTCAAACTAAAAATTCTGCACACTATTACCTTTACGATTGTTGACCAAGAAAGTTTTGTTTCATCAGGACAATGCTCGTGTTCACACATCTGCAGAATCGATGGCTCACATAGTGAATTGTGGTTTCGAATTGCTTCCTCATCCCCCTCATTCACCTGACTTGGCACCTTCTGACTTCCACCTATTTCCAAAAAAAACACTTAGGTGCAATGAAATTTTCTACCGATGAGGAGGTCAAAGTGGCCGTAGATCCCTTTTTTGAAGACCTTGACGAGACCTTTTATTTAAATTGGATCAAAACTTTGGAGGACCGCTGGACTAAGTGCGGTGACCTAGGAGGAGAGTATGTAGAAAAATAATAGGTCTTTACCTATGAAACTGCCGTTTTGCCGTACTGGCCATTTCAAATGAAAATATTTTTTTTTTGACTGATAATTCTAATTTCAAATTAATTTTATTTGACAAACATGGAATTCTTTTTCTAAAATCGTCATTTGTTTAATAGTTAGTGTTTTGTTTTCAACGCATTCGAACATTTTTCGTCATCATGGATAAGTTAAAAATTCGAGTAATTATGGAGTATGAGTACCGTCGTGGCAGCAAAGCGGCACAAGCGGCACGCAACATCAACGACGGTTACGGAGCGAACACTACAAACGAACGCACCACCCGTTATTGGTTTACCCGCTTCCGTTCTGGAAATTTCGACCTGAAAAATGAACCCCGTGGTCGTCCGAAAACTTTGGTCGACAATGACGAATTAAAGGCAATTGTGGAAGCTGATGAAACTCAATCCACGGCTGAATTAGCAGCAGCTTTCGACGTTAGCATCAAAACAATATTGGTCCATTTGCGTCAAATTGGCAAGGTAAAAAAGCTTGACGAATGGGTACCCCACGAACTCAATGACCGCCAGCGCGAAGTACGCGTGGAGATGTGCCTTGCACTGCTCAGCAGGCATACAAATGAAGGAATTCTGAACCGCATTGTTTCTTGTGACGAGAAATGGATCCTGTTTGACAATCGTAAGCGCTCAGCAAGTTGGTTGGACCCTGGTTCAGCACCCAAACAAAGCCCTAAATGAAAACTTACCCCTAGAAAAGTGATGGTCACTGTTTGGTGGTCTAACGCGGGTGTAATTCATCACAGCTTCTTGCCAAACGGGACAAGCATTACTGCAGATGTGTACTGTGAAGAACTGAACACAATGATGGAGAAGCTCGCACGTCTCCTACCAGCTTTGGTCAATCGTTCGGCTCCACTGCTCCTGCACGACAACGCGCGACATCATACTGCACCGCATACTGCTCTCCAAGCTACAAGAGTTGGGGTTGGAAGTTCTCCGTCATCCGCCGTACTCACCAGACCTTGCGCCTACAGACTTCTACTTTTTCCAGAATTTGGATAACTTCTTGGCGGGAAAAAAATTCAATACCCGAGAGGCAGTACAAAATGCCTTTGAAGAATTTGTTGCCTCCCGTCCAGCTGATTTCTTCAAGAAAGGCATCAATAAGCTACCAATGCGTTGGCAAAGATGGATTGATTTCATGGGTGATTATTTTGATTAATAGAAATAAAAAATATAAAAAAAAATTACGCTTCATTTATTTCGTGAAAAACGGCAATTTCATAGGTAAAGACCTAATATATATAAAAAATTGCATTATTCCTGTGTTTGCTTATTTGGGCCGCAACTTTTCAATCCACCCTCGTACTTAATAATTTATGAAAGCGCATATGGTGCGAAAGACCCGGTCGGTAAGCGTATTCCGTATATCAGACGGCTTTCTTTCTAGCGCTGCCGCTGCGTACAGCGCATTGTATTATTTATTACATTTGGTTAAGTGTAATAATTGAACTTACAAGTTATCATTGCACTTATCTAACTTATATATATCCATCTTTATTTTCAAACTTTTCTCTCGACAATTTCAAAACTCGAATAGCCAGCGCATGTTTGGGTGTTTGGTGTGGAGGTAAGTACCCTTGCCTTCCATGCCAGAGGTCCCGGGTTCGAATCCTGGTAGAGGCAGATATCTTATTATATTTGCTTTCTAGTCATGGAGGTGTATTTATGTTTATTTAAGTTTATTTCTAATATTTATATATGAAAAAAAATCTATTTGTGTTTATATATTTCTTAAGTTTATTTATCCGTTATCTAGTATCCATAACACAAGTTCTATAAGATACTTAATTTGGCCTGGATGAAGTGGTGTGATTGTTAGAAATATTTATTTATTATTATTATATATTATATACTGTTGCGTCCTTTAATCATGAAATTTGTTTATGATAATTTAATTATCAGCACCATTTAACGTAATCTTGCAAAGATACTAATAGATTTCGTGTTCATGATATTGGATAACCTAGATAAGGTTATCAATCATTATCAGTCACACGCAATGCAGGCGATCATCCAGCTGTTGCGACTAGTTGCGAGTGAACAGTGAGTGAGTGTGGTGATTGAGTACCGACATACGTTGTTTTTTGCTAGGTGAGAATACAAATATTACTACTCCACCAAGTAAGCTAGATGAAAGGCCAAATCTCCGTACAATCAATAACTTATTATAAACGTAACAAGGGCTGCGAAAGAAGTCCCCTCAATATTAGTCAGGTAAATTATCTAGTTCACTTGGTCGTTTGTACCCACAAAGAATCAACTGTCCGCTTCCGGATTTCCGGGATTTCTAAATGTAGAGTAAAGAATCGTACGTCTTCTTATGGTAGCGTCGGGTGACGGTTCGCTCACTTCCCTCAAATATGGTTGAGGAGGGCGATGGATGGATCCCGAGTTAACTCGTGAACGGGCGCCGTTTGAGGGTGTTCATCGTTTGGATACTTGGGGGGGAGGGAGACCTGCGGAGCTAACAGATGCAGAAAAGAATAATTTTCTGTACAGACATAAAGAGACTCTGTAAATTTGACGTAGTTTAGCAATAAGGAAAAGTCCTACGAAAAATTCCAAAAAAAATCCGGCCGACGTCGATCGACGGTCGATCGATTGGTGTGGTAACCCCTTAAACGCGTTTTTGACTTTTTTTGACGTTTTTTTTTGTGGATCCTTATTGCTAAACTACGTCCAATTTATTTTGAAAAAATATACCCGTGAAGTTTCTTGCCAGTTCTTCTTCACGAAGGTTTTTTTGGAGAGAGTTATGTTTTATTTGACATCAATAAGAACAAGTAATTGTCAATGTTGGAAATAAATATTTCATTTCATTTCATCTTGGATGGGCGAGTGTGTACTGCTCGCTTCCTCGTGTCAACTTCTCAGAACTATGTAACAATATTTTGCATTATGAATGTATAGACAATGTAAAGCATTACTTAAAGTTGTCTTTTATGATATATTACATGACATATTCGAAGCAAATAATTTTGATTAATTAAAAATCGTCTGTTTAACCGCAGAAATTAAATTTTATACTGACCACAGCTTTCTTAAATTAAATTTGCAGAACTGTATACATGAGAATACTAAGTAGTGGTGTTGAGAAAATAATACATTTATTAGCACATCAACGATTAAAAACGTAAAAACAATATAAAGCTGTAAATTTTAAATAAAATTACTACTTTAATGTAGGTTACGTAATGAAAAGGCTGACCATTTAGCCAAGCTTGATTGCAATCAATTAAAATTACAGAACTGTATACCATTTTATTTATTTTACTAAGTGTACAAACAGTTTGCAGTCATATTACGACTAACTTATTCAAATGACAAATTTTCTTAACCTAGAATTGTACACATAGCAGGCATAATCTTGCTAAGCACAAATACCTCGAAAATGTGAGGTTTTAATTACAATTATTAAAGTTGATTTTTATATAGAAATAGAAGTTTGTATCGAACAATATTGAGAACGATGTAAGTTAGTGCATGTAGTCTATACGAACAGCAATACTCCTACGAAAGGTTTTGGAACCGAAGTTGTATAAATCTAGATCGATAGTTGTATCCCTGTATATATAATAATAATCTAAACCTTTAAGTATCAACGTGTGGCCTGACAGAAACCTTACGAGATAGAAGAGTCTACACCTATGTGCGTACACCTCATAGGTGTACACCTATGATAGTAGGAATCCCCTACGCCTGTATTTACCCCTCGATCAGCTCCCAACAGTGTTCGTGCAGAATGCCAGAGGCGCTGCGTTCGGTTTGAGTGATCTGTTGTGGTTTTAAAATCGCACGTAACGTGTATTTCTTAACACTCCTTATTTTAGAACAGAATTTCCTCTTTTTTTTTTTAAATAATATCCAGGTTCATCGGACACGACACGGACAATCACAGGGGTAAGCTACAGTTCCCCTGTATCTATAAAAAAATCTTCCAAAGTGATATTGTTGATTTTCACGTCAGGAATACTACTAAATAAAACTTTGTAATCTTTATCCTACAAAGTAGAGTGCACGATTGCCTACGAACGTAAGGCTAGCACGATACCATGTGTTAGGGTAGCAAGCCTGCATGGAGGACTGTTCCTATGTGTATTTTTAATGTGTTTACGGAAACAAGACAGTTCAAGTAGGCATTAATCATTTACATTAATTTATTTCCAATTAAAACAAGTTTTCTTAATTATTAAAATGGAAGTATCGAACATTAAGCTAACTTTATATTTTTAAACTACGATTTACTTTATTTTGATTCCTTTGTCTACAGTCTGATGTATTTTTATTTTTCAAAATTTTTTGATACATTATTGGTGTGCATGATTTTATTTTATTATAATTTTACTATATTCAGGAAACATAAGGATAACATAATGATATAACAATGAAACAATCTTATTTAAAAAAACGCAGAAATATAGATTGCCTAAGGGACGCACTAGTTGTCCGGCACGTCAGGTCTACGTCGGTAAATGCGTAGCTGGATTAGTAGGTCGGTACTTAAAGTACAGCTTGAGTACGCATCTGTAGTGTGGTCTCCGCAGTATAATACGTACGTTGACATGCTTGAATTCATTCAAAGGCGTCTTCTAAGGACGGTTACTTTGATAGAAGGAAAAAGGAGCTCATATGTTACGATTTACGCCTACGTTATTATAAGTGTAAGACTTCGGAAAACCGACGGAAAATATCCGATTTAAACTTTCTTTACAGCACCTTGCACAGTTTTATAAATACTCCACTTTTGTCAGACATACAGTTTAAAATTCCCACTAAATCGTCAAGACATAAATTCTCCTTTTCAGTACCATTTTGTAATAACAATGTTTCTTTTCACAATCCCATCTTACGGATTTGTAAATAAAACGGACAGTGTACCTGACATTTATGGCTCTACTGTAGGGATTTGGAAATCTGAACTAAATAAAATTATTATGTAATTATCATAAGTAATAAATATAAACCTTACCAATTTTATTTCCAAGTTATTGTATTATTCTAGAGAATTTTTATAATTTAATATATTTATAGTTTAATTGTTAGTTAGAATGCATTTATAATATAAATATTTTACAAAGTTTATAATGTTTTGTTTACTCAAAATATGTAAAACATGCAGTCTGTACATACTATGGGGTTACAGTCCATCAATATATCATAGTGTAACATTAAGTTAATTCATGTATATCTACTGTAAAACTGTTTTGTACAGCAAATAAATAAAATAAAAATAAATAGATTTAAATAATTGCCTTCTTCCTATTTGTCACCAGGTGACAAAGGTAAGATATGATAAGGTCTTGAATATTTTGATAAAACAAAACAAGTAATGACAAACTGAGTACTTAAAATGAGTTATCAATTCATACACACATCACATAGCTCCTATGATAAGACAATCGGTCTATGACAAAGGAAATATTTGCTTACATCACTGTTTTCATTGAAACAGCCAGCGTGTTTATAATTACTTTCTGTCCGATTATATGGGAGACAAAAACCATTGCTTATATGATTACCACCCTCTTTCGTTACCAACTTCCGTTGTCACTATCCAATTATAAATTTGAATGCCAACATGCTATCTCATCAGTACCTTTCATGAAAGTAATGTTAATAGTCATGAAGTTAAATATTGTTAATTATCGAATTTATATTTATATATATTTATACTGGAATTCACTACCATGGACCATTGTGGTCAGCAACTTCATTATAATATGTTTCGTCCACATCGTTCATAATCCCGAGTATTATGTACGTATCTACTACAGTTAATTTCTTTGACATGCTGTATACAGCATAAACCGATTGACAGATTTCTTATTCGAGGCGTCATTGGATTCAGCTCAGCTGTGTGAGTGACACAGGGTATATTATTTCCCGGAATTCCCATAGAAACAGGAATTAAACTAGAAAGTTTCTTTAACGGTTGGGTTTTTAATTTGTCGAATTCTGCTGCTTGTTACCGATTTTTAACCATAATAAACTGTTTATAATTAAATGCTAGCCTGTGTTTACCGCACGTATACGATGCGCCGCTAAAAGCCGGGACCGGCGGTCTCACAAATCAAGCCAACAATTTAACAAATAATTTAAAGTATTTGCTTACGTTCTGTTAAGATCCCTTTTTGTATTTCTGTAGCCGGCACACAAGAATGCGAGCTACCTATAGAGTTTGCAGATAGGGACGATCACAGAAAAATAGAGAAGGTTGTTGATGAATAATACTTTTCCGACTGTGGAGTTTAAGTGCAATTTGCCATTGACCTTGTAAGGGTACTGTTCCTTATTTCTAAACGGAACCCAGCTAACGTAGTCTTAATGGCGGTCAAAACATAAATGATTGTAGTCGTACAGAGGAGATCTATTTATTTTATTTATTTGTTAGAAAAGGTATACCATCAGCATTATACATATTATTGGATAACATTGGTCATGTACATACTATATTATTCTTATACACACAGCATTGTTATCAAAAACTTAAGCGAGGTAAATGAATGAGGAATAATATAAGAATTGGTGGAAATTGAATTTTGCCATCAACCGGTTGACCTAAGGCTAAAATATGTTAATGTGCGTCCTTTAAACAATCGTCGTACCTCATATGATATTTTATTTCTACATAAACTTGTAAATGGCAAAATTTCATTTCCACCAATTCTAAATAAAATTAGTCTATCCTTTAAATACCCCAGATCACGTATAACCATTCCAAATACCCTAACTAACCAAATACCCCCCCCCCCACCTCGTACTAACTCGTGTCTATGAGAAATGCCGTGTGAAGTGAAGGCCAGATTCTTTGTAAAAGCACGTTGAATACGTTCTACGCGCTGGGAAGATATGGCATAAACCGTGTTCCAAGCAGTAGAGGCAAATTTTAGTAGAGAACGGATGAAACTGTTTTAGAGCACGATTTTTGTACTTATTTTTATTAAAGTACGTGTATTTCGGTTTAAAAATACTAACATTTGGGCTGCTTTACTAACAGTTTTATCTATATGCGCCGAAACATTTTGTTTATTATCTATAATTACACCTAGGTCACGGTTCTCTTTAACTTGCGCCAGTTCAGCACCGTTAATATGGTGCAGCGAAGGGATTCGTTTATTTTTTTCGTAAAGGAGATGTGAAAATATTTAGTGACATTCAGTTCCATATCATTCATACGGCACCAATCATTCACTCTATTTAAATCGTTTTGGAGCATCTGTTTATCATTAAAATTATCTATTATTTTATTTATTTTAAAGTGGTCGGCAAAAAAGATATTTTACTATGTTTTACATGGTTAGCAATGACATTGATGAAAATTATAAATAGGATTGGGCCTAAATGTGAGCCTTGTGGAAACCCGGATTTAACATAATAAACAATAGATTGTGAACCATTTACAACAACTGTCTGCGGTCTGTAGGCTAGATAGGAACTAAACCATTTCAATAAAATATCTTTGACACCATATATTATTAATTTGGACAACAGTAATTCGTGATTTACTTTATAAAAAGCACTGGACTTATCTGTATAAATTGTATCTACTTATGAACCTCTATCACCTTCAGTCGCCACCTCTGAGACTAAAGAAACGAGATTAGTGTCCACAGACCTACCATTTCTGAAGTCATGTTTAAAATCAGTAAGTGATGGGTTAACATGTTTATAAATTATGGGGAGATCACAAGAGTAAGTCTATTTCCACTAAATTAGATTGCATCAAAAGCCTTTACTGTAAGACATTGAGTCAACCGGTTTATTCTTGTATATTTAGATAATCATAGTGATAAATCAAACCGTCTCCAAGATTCTAACACGTTAGGCGTATCAATAATTGCTCTCTGCGTCCACCTCAATTTTGAATGACTTTTATCGCACTTATATCACAATTTCAAATGTTTATCTAGGCGTGTCAGTTTTTACCACGTATTTGCGTTTTAGTAATCTTTATACGAAAATTTGAATGAAGAATCAAAATATGATTTGTTTGTCAGGCTGCGTATACATATAAATTACAACAGTGAAGAAAGCAAGCAGGTCAATTTGTAACTTTGCAGTTTTTTTGTCAAGGGGGAAATCCTCATGGATCCCCGATAGCCCGGGTAGATGCAGTCACTCTTCCGACAAACGTAGCTGGCCCATTGCCTCAGCTGTTACTATAGTCTGTTTTATAAGGCAGGTGGATAAACTGACATTGACATGAAGGTGAAATTAAGGTTAATAGGTAACGCTACTTTGCGCCCATTATCACAGAAGCGATACGAAAGTGTCGCTAGAGTATTTAGTGCGTCCATGGTACGGGGTGGGGTGAGTCAGACATAATATCCATTTTTCCATTTTTCATCTGTCTTTGAAACAAGACTGTCGTCGTCAATTTTTGTTAGATGACCAAAATTGACGATTATGGTTTTAAATGTAAACTAGGGATTTCCCGCGGCTTCGAGTACAGTCCTTTTTTTGGATAAAAGCTACCCTGTCCCTTTCCTTTTTTTGGATAAAAGTTACCCTGTCCCTTTCTCGATCCCTGACTACGCAAAGTTGATTTCGCATTCACAAAAGAAGTAAGTATTTCTGAGACCTATGTTCCTTTCAGTTTACCCGCGTGTAAACGAATAGTGTTGGCTCTAAGTGAACAGTCAGTTCGAACGATTTTACACATATAGATAGTTATTTTACAGATTTTTCATTGTATGCATACTCAGCTACAGACAATAATTTTAGGACCCAGTAGATCTTGTGAAAGTTAGTAATTAATAGTTTAGTAAGTATTGAATAACAGTAAGATTTGTGTATCAGTTGAATAGTTAAGTTCGACACGTATCGATATCCGATACGCCAGATATCATTGCTCCAGGCAATTAACCGCGGATTCTGATAAGGTAATTGTAGATGTAAATATGATTATCGGAATACGTGATACTTGTATAATAGTACTAAATTATCAATTAATATGAAGTTTACTCAGCACTTAGGTACACAAAATAATCGCGACTCCCATTTTACTTTGTTTCAATTAAATATAATATTTATTTTAATATTTAGGCAGCTGGCGAACAAGCACGCTACATCCGGTCCCGTGGACATTATTTGTAATTCAAAATTCGAATTCAAATAATTATTTCTCAACATTGTCAATTAATTGTTCACCAGTTCGGAAAAACCTTCGCGAAGAAGAACTGGCAAGAAACTTCACGGGTATATTTTGTTTAAAATAAATTTACAATGTATCTTTATGTCTATACAAAATTATTCTTATCTGCCCAAGTATCCAAACGACGAACACCCTTAAACGGCACTCGTTCACGAGTTAACACGGGAACCAGCCATTGCCGTCCTCTACCATACTAGAAGGAAGTGAGCGACTCTTCGCCAGAATGTGACTATTATATCGACTAAGTTTGCGTTGACCACAGTTGGAATTCCCCTTGTTCCAGTAATTTGACAGGCTGTTTTCCCTTTAACCGGTAAATGAAACCGGTTATTATAAGCAGATTTTGTAATGGACTTGATTGTAAACCGTCTGCTTGAGCTTTAGAGGTCCAAGATTGGTTAGCTTACCCTAAATTGTTGGATCGTAGCAATTTATGACTCAAAGGCTAAAGTTTAGTTAATTTGCAGGTTTTGAAGGCATATTTCATTCAATCCTAAGAACATGAGAAATAAGTTTCTGTACATAGATAATAATGGCAATCAAAATACGAAGAACTGCAATACTCCTTAGACGCGCGCTTTACAAAGGAGGTTCTACTAAGTACGACAAATTAAAAAAGAACGCAAACTAGACATGGAAATTAACTTTTCTGCATTCGCTTATCCCCACCCTCTCTACACTATTCCAGGTATGTCGGACTCAAAGTATACTAGGGCGGAGGTGGCCACTCGCAACGGCAAGGCGGGAGCCGCGGCCTGGATCATCTATAAGGACTATATCTATGACGTCACCAACTACGCAAATGAGGTTTGTCACCACTTCCATCCATGCTGTCACATCGGCCATGCGCACGCACGTTCTTGCTATATTTACTATTCTCATAGCCGGTAAATGAGCTCTTGCCACTCTTGCAGTAAGTGGCATCCGCCCCCATGGGCATCATTGATCATAGGTGTTTTATTTATTCATTATCACTGTAATATTATTATATCGAGTAGCGATGCGTCGCCTGCCGTAAGCTTCCATTGAGATTGCCCTTGTTCCAGTAATTGCACTGGCCGTCCATTCCCTGAACACAACCACGTAAACTTGATTATTATGGCGGACAAAATCGGCAGGACTGTACGCTTTAGACAAGATCTTAAGAAAGAAACTGTACTACCAATAAATAACTACTTTTGGAAAGTATGTTTCGTTACGATGTTTTTCAACAAGGTTCGAGCAGGCTTCAGATAGGTTCAACTCATTTGTCTCAACTCAAATAGGTAACACTCATATGACAGTCATCAAGATTGAACCCGAGACCTCGCACCACAAGCACTGCGCTCTGACGCTTATTTATTTATCAAGTTTGATGAGACATTCGCTAGCCATTTGCTATCATGCGATCCATTCGGTCAGATCTCTTTTGGGACCATTTTATCAGTACTCCTCAACAACATCGATATGTCGCTAGCGACCGCATTCAGATATTTACGTCAAATGGTTACAAAATTACACTTTATCTTTACTGTCTCTAAGTCTAAATTTGCTAAGCCAAATCTATAATAAAGAACTCCTTAAGTAAGTGAATGACGGCTCTAAACTTGAATGTAAAATTAATAACTCTTTTTCTGTTATAAAATTAATCGTATTTTATACCACTCTATTGAATTCTATGACGAGCCTTATTTTATCTTAGATATAAAATATATTTTGTAACATATCTCAGATAAAATATAATCGTATAATCTTGGTCGTCGGTAAAATCCAAGCTGCACGTCAGAAAGCAAACTGGTCTGCAAAGGTGGATGTTTGTTCCCACAAGGTTAAATTAGGACGGTATTTTACAGGAATACCGGTAGTAGAGTTAGTAGGGGCAGTACAGTTTCTATTGTAAAGATCTCGTCCAGGGTAGTACTAATAATCACTTCCCGTCAGGTGTACGGCGTCATCGTTTGCCGACTTTAACAAAGTTAAAAAAAATATGCTGTAAAGTGTCTCATGTTAAATGAGACACTAAATTAAAACTAGATTTATGCACAGATAAAGACTGCGATCATTATATAGCTACAGACCGGGCTCAAAAGTATCTTAAACGTATTTTTACTGAATTTGGAGTGACTCAATAGCAGTTCTTGGCTTCGTCTAACATTTGCATCATTGTAGAAGTTTCACGAAGACGATAAGAATAGTAAGATGATCAACCATTTTCAAATTATATCATTTTGTATATCTTTTGATTCTACAGAAAAACGTTTGAGGGTGTTGGTCGTTTGGATACTTGGGGGGACAGAGACTTACCGAGCAAAAAGATGCAGATAAGAATAATTTTGTATAAAAATAAGACCCATTATAATTTTGTTTCTTAAAATTATACCTATGAAGATTCTTGCCAGTTCTTCTTCCCAAACTGGTGGTTTAATCATGCTTTATACAACTTCAACGTTGAAAAATTCATATTTGAAATTGAACTAATATAGTTAAAATAAGATCTTTGAACAAAACACAGTAC
This sequence comes from Marasmarcha lunaedactyla, assembly GCA_923062675.1. NCBI lineage: Eukaryota > Metazoa > Arthropoda > Insecta > Lepidoptera > Pterophoridae > Marasmarcha > Marasmarcha lunaedactyla. The sequence continues at coordinate 1,365,828 of OV281358.1, forward strand.
GTAGAAATAGGTATACTCGCCGCATGTTATATAACAAGTTGGAAAGTTTAAAAACATGATATAACTGCGCCATTTGCCCAACATTTGCCGTTTTTAGACGACGGCGCTACACGATTGGTGTAGCACGGGCAAAGTAAATGCCAAATGGTTTAAATTGAAGTGAACTGAAGTAGAGTCAAACGCTAATGCCAATTCCAAACTTTTATCATTCAATTCACTTTTCTTTTCTTACATTCGATAGCCTTGTCTAGAGTGTGAGAGTTAGATTTTCTACTGTATTGCAGGTCATTGTATCAACTGGATTGAAGTAGGGAGTCTCTCCAATTTAGCAGATAAAATAAACTGGACTTTGGCCATTAGTTATCTGCTAATCTAAGCTTGATAAGAAGTTGAAACGTCAGTCGAGTCGATACTGTGTATCATCTACGAAAATTAATCAACTTAATGGATTACATTGAATCTAAAAAAATTTGGTATTAAACACGTGAAAGATTGGTTTGTGATAGTGCGTAAATACTGTCGTATCCCAAAAGTCTGCACGGAATAACATAATGAAAAATCTGCCGATTTTACTAAATAGATAAGATAGTTTGTCAGATAGATTGAGCTATAGCCTAGCAGATAAAAATCGGACACTTGGCTTAATCTAATTAACGGGCAAACATGTTATACTTATTATTTTCTCTTTATAATAGCACCCTGGAGGTAAGAGCGAGATCATGGAGGAGGCGGGAGGAGACTCCACGAAGGCCTTCGACAGCTCCGGTCACTCCTCCGACGCCAGGACTATCATGGCCAAGTACAGGATAGGAGAAATCGTTGAGGTAACATACCCACTCATTCAACATAGGAAAGCTACCAACGCCGAAGTACCATAGCTACTTCAAGTCCCGTGGACAAGCGATGCTGCTTTGCATTGGACGATAATACCTATATAAAATGACTGTAAGTAAGACTCATGTTTATACCAAACCCTTCTTATAAGAAAACTCGCGTAAATAATTAACACAAAAATCTGCATTTCAGAACGTCTGACAGAATTCTGGTTACTTGTAATTATTGGAAAAATTAGTAAAATTTTCAGTAATCACGTCAGAGGCCTGTGGAGTTTCCAGAAGCAGCTTGATCAACTCTGAAACCAGAGCTTACCACTCCCACACACGAAAAAAAAGCAAGAAAGTAAAATTTTTACATAAATAAATATATACAGGGTGTAAAATAAAGAAAGCATAATACTTAAGGGTCAGTAAGTATACCATTGTAAGAATATACTGTAAAAGAATTGGAGTTATAGGGGTTGGTTAAGAATTTTTTATTTTAATTTTTTTAGTCAACATCTTTGACAGCCCTAAGTAGATTTCATATCTACCTATGCATGAGGCGAGCGCAGCCGTCGTCACTTACCTACCTATCGAGGAGCACGTAAGGCGATGCGACTGGACACGGTTTTAGTTACTTTAATTATTTCAAATAAATAAAATCTCGTATTTTTTTTATTTATTTGCGCCTCGCGCGCCTCATACGTAGGTAGGTATGAAAACCACATAGGGCTGTCAAAGATGTTGAAGTAAAAAAATTTTAATGTGTGAAAGTCTTAACCAGCCCCAATAACTCCAATTCTTTTACAGTGTATTCTAACAATGGTATATTTACTGACCTTTACGTATTATGCTTCCTTTATTTTACACCCTGTATAAATAAATAAAAAAAATTGGTAATGTTACCTAAATGAAGACAACCAACAACATCAATCTATTAATATCGTATGTATCCAACATCTAAAAATCGTAGCAACAAAACTGTTCATACAAATCAACAATAGTATCCCACATTCCGAATGGCTTTCCGTTAACGTTTACACACTGCAAGCCTACATTTCACTTTAATGAAACAATGCCATCTATCGAGCACAAACGGCAACTGTTATGGAGCATACTCATTGGGCCATGCGGTCTGTATGATTATTATAATGGAAAATAGCCGTTTCAACTAACGACCAGGCTACATGCGGTTTCTGGAAGAGGGAACGCGATTAATAAGCATAATTCTAGCTGGTGTGGAGTGGCAAAATAATAAGAATGAGGAAAATATGTTGGGCTAAATGCTGTTTGGCGAAGACGTTTTCGTGTTTTCTTCGTAGTAGGACTATAGACTCTGTCCTAGACTCAAGTAGGTAATTAAAGGAAATAAAATTGGTTCGTTTTTCATAAATTTGTCACAGCAACGCGTCATTATTCATCCCGGTCTGGAAGGCCTCAATCCCGTGGGAATCATTCATCAAAACGCAGTCATTTCCTCTATATAATTTAATAAATTCCCTATCGACTTGAACGGATGTTGAATGAATGACTAAGTCATGTTACCAAAATTATTTGTAGCCTTTTTTGGAATTATGTGCAGAGATTTTGTAAATAAAGAGATCATCTATCTTTATATCTATCAAAATTAAATAGGTTGTTAAACTTTGTTACATAATAAAAATTCACATAGTTTGTGAAATATTTGTCCTCAACATATGATTCTACAAAACTAGCTTTGTGTAAGTAGCTTTGATCTTTCAGTGGCTACGGAAGATACTCGGTTTCATCCGCGAGCGTTTGTCTTCCATCTCAATCACACCTGATGACCAGTGACGATGAATGACGATGATGATACTCATCTACTCAAGGGATACCTATTTATTCTTCTTTTAGAAGTTCCTAAAGAACATGAATCTGGAAAATTAGACATTGAATTACTGGGACCCTATTGGAATAATTTATCGAAACTTAGTTATGGACACTTTTGTGGCGACGGTTTTTATGTTTTGGAGTTTTTGTAACGAATGGAGTTTGTAAAACCATAAGTATCTACTATATCACCTGACTAAAGTGCTATTATAATGAAAGGATAACACTTTTGCCTGCGTCTAGAGGTCCCACGTAGGAAATGCGAACATAGACTTTGATGAGTTCGAAAATAGCATTCGCATAGTCACCTAAACGTTATGTAATTCTGCTACGTTAATTCTTGAAAATTTAAATCTCTAGGGATGATGAGTTTACCGAACTAACTGCCAACCATCAGAATTGAAGAGGAACTATATCGTTTTATTTGAACACAACCTTATTTTATTCCAGGAGGAGAAATACTATGATCAAAATGGCAAAAAGAAGAAGAAGATAGTGTCAGCGCAGCCCGAAGGCAGTAGCAAGAGCTGTCTCAGTGTAGTGACTTGTGGTCTCGTGGGTTAGACCGAGGCACCTGTGATTGATTTGACATAAACTGTATAGCCTTGACACCGCCTACGCCGCGCCGGCAAAATGTCCAACGTGACGTCAGCTGCTTGAGACACGGACAGCGGCACTATTTACTAAGAATATTATGTATTTTACGCCAGTATATATTTACCTGACTAAATAACCAACATTTTGAGCGGTATTTTCTCGATATGCTTGTTGTGTATATTAGTAACAAAGGTTTTTGAAGTGGAAGCCTCATTCTGTCCGTTGGTCTATTTGGCTTGGTCGTATATATCACACTGGATACATTTGCAGGTACACGATGCGTAGCTGATTCTACAGTCAGCATTTTAAATAATAATTGAAGAATTTCTTAAAGTGGGTGGGTCAAATAGTAGCGGAACCTTCATCGCTGGCAAAATAATTGTCGAACGTCATGTAACATCTTTAGGTTAAGAACTATTTATTTACATACATATGGATGTTCATTTCATGGGAAATACAATAAAATGTTTTTTTATTAATAGATTTAAGAAATCGCTTAATTGTTTAAATAACTTAAACATTAGGTTTTGTTTCATGATTATCAGTAAGGTAAAGAATTCTTACTTATTACTTAACAACTGGGCCGTAGTTGGTCCAATCCTGTCATGTTCTTTGAAATTACGCTTATGGGACGCTACAACAAATAAATTTTTGTGTGTTTGTTTTCCAATATGCATTTTTTAAATTAAGAAAATATTTTTATAATAAATATTTATTATTAATGGAATGTTTTTTTAAACATAGTAATGTAAGTAACTCTTGTTATGTAGGTCACGTTATTTTATGATGCAATTTAAACAATATTACATACGAAGTATATAATAATAATAATTGACTATTTTTCACTGCTTCTTACTGTTATTGTATGGTCTTTGAACACTACATTCTTTTAACAAATTCTACCACTATTGTAATTATCTATTTTGTATATATTAACCGGTCGAAACATAATTGGATGCTGTGTGTATCAAAAAGGTCAATGAATGATAATATGTCAGATACAGCCGAAATGAAAAAATATTTTTCTGTTTGATAAATATAAACTAAAAATAGATAATATTAAATATATTGCAGATAAGTTTTCTATTTCACTTCGTTTTCATTAGCGAGAGTTTTCAGCCTACTCCGTGCCGACCGGTTTTCGGTCCGGCAGGGGCACGGCGGCTCGGCTTCTTCCTGTGTCTTTCAGTGAATATTTTGTTACCATGGAGCAGCGATATATGGATGGATCATCTAATAGATCGTCTATTGTATCGTACCGAGATTTATTCTCTCCAGTTTCTCAAGTGAGCGTCCCATATGCGGAACGAGAAAACAATGTGTGTGTTGAGGTTAAAAAGTATGGCGAGCTTTCGGAAGATGAAAAAAATATTTTTTGTGTAGAAGATAAAGAAGTGGAGTTAGGAGAGAATTTAGAGCGATTAATCGGTACTAAAAGACCAAGAGTACAGGGTGACACTTCGGAAAGTGCTGAAAATGAAGAGAAAGAGGGATGGCAGGACACTAGGAAGAGTAAAAAGGGGAAGAAAGAGAATAAACATGATAAGGTGATCACAATAACAAAGAAGGATGATATGCAAGTTTATTTAACTGGGAAAGATCCATTACCTAAACAGTTTGCGATGGCCCGATTCCTCAAAGAAAATGATATTAATGGTATTGTTCAGGTTAAATACATTAATTCCAATAAACTGAGAATTGAGTTTGATAGTGTGAAAAATGCACAGCTACTTTTTAATTGTGAAAATATAATTACAAGGGGATGGTTAGTACATAAGCCCATGGAAGTAAATCACTCATACGGAGTTATTAGGGATGTGGATGCAGACCTGACAGATGAAGAGATTAAGAATAAAGTTTTGAGTAGTGTTGAAATTTTTTCAGTTAAACGTCTTAAACGTCGAGATAGAGTGGATGGTCACTGGTGCCCGAGTGAGGTTGCTCGCCTTGCATTTAAAGGCTCACACTTGCCTTCTCATGTTTATGTTGATGGATTAAAGATCAAAGTAGAACCTTATGTATTTCCCGTGACACAGTGCTTCAAATGCTGGAAAATAGGTCACGGAATAAGTTTATGTCCTTCCAAAAATTTCATTTGCCCTAAATGTGGAGGTAATCATTCCAACTGTGAAACCTCCTCTTTTACGTGTGTGAACTGTAAAGGGGGTCACATGGCGATGGCAAAAACTTGTCCAACGTACCTTAAAGAGAAGCGCCTCCGAGAATTGATGGCAGAATTCAATTGTACATATAAAAAAGCGATCAACCTTTATGATACATCATCTAAAATTCAAGAGTTAGAAAACAAAAATATTCACCCGCTAAAGAGACAGTTTCCCCCTTTGTACAATAGTTGTTTGGATAATAATGTAGAGATAATAAATGTTCATACTCCATCTTACAAAGAAGTTCTATGCAATAAAATTGATAATGTTGATGTGGAGGTTAAAAAACTACGACAAAGAAAGAAAGAGCAAATAATAAAAGAAAAACCTTTAAAACCTGAGAAGCCTGAAATGAAATGGAGAAATGATGAGGAGAATAATGAAAAGGAAGTTAGTGATAGTGAGGAAGAACAGCTTAAAGATAAAGTTTCATTTATAGAGTTGATAAATAGAGTTAAAAATGTCCTGTTTCTTAAAAACGTATGTTTTAAATCTAAAATTTTTAGTATCATCAAATTAGTTGTGGAATGGTTAGTTATCTATGCTGTGGGTTTAATTTCAGATTGGTCTCTTATTAAAATGTTATTAAATTATATTTCCAATGGCTTCTCCTAAACTAATTAAGTTAAACATTATACAATGGAATGCCCAAAGTATATTGCCTAAATTGAAATCTTTCGAGGAATTGTTGCGTATTGAAAAAGTTCACATTGCTATAGTTAGTGAGACTTGGTTAAACGAAGACAAAATTGTAAAAGTTAACGGTTATAATATTTATAGAAGAGATAGAGTTGATGGTTATGGCGGTTTAATGATTTTAGTTCATAATTCAATTAAGTCTACATCTTTTGCTACTTGTTTAAATAATTTAGGTATTGAAGTGTTACAAGTAAAGGTTTTCAATTGTTTTCCTATACAAAACCTGGTAGCTGTTTATTGTCCAGGTAATGTCAATACTAGGCAAGAGGATTGGGATGAGATTTTAAATTTAAGTACAGAGAAATGTTTGGTTTTGGGTGATTTTAATGGACACCATTTAACATGGTCGACCAAAACAGACGTTAGAGGTAACCAACTTCATTCGGCCTTTTCAAATAGCAATTTTGTGATTTTAAATACTGGTGATATTACTCGTTTAAAACTTGTTGAAGGTATTTTAAAACAATCTGCACCTGACCTTTCCTTGGTAAGTGCGGATATTGGACTTGATTTCACCTGGTCTGTGCTTAATGAGTCCTTGGGCAGTGACCACTTGTTCATTAAAATCTCCAAACGTCAATGTTTAAATACTAGTAACTCAATCAAAAGGAAAAATTTTAAAAAAGCTGATTGGAGTGCTTATACAGAATACTTAAACGAAATATTTACAAACGTTCAACGTACTAGCGATTTGCAAAAAGATTATGAACTTTTTACTCAATATATAAATTTAGCTTCAGATTCCTTTATCCCTTGCTATACAATCGAACAAAACCCTAGCTCTGTGTTTACCCCAAAACCGTATTGGACTCCAGATCTTTCTAAATCAGTTGCGGAGCGTAGACAAGCGTTAGGTAAGTTTAGGAAAAATCCGATACCACAAAATTTAGATAAATTAACTGAAAAAATTGAAATTTCAAAAAAGAAATTGAATCTATCTATAAGAAATGGTTGGAACTCATTTTGTTCATCAATAGATGAGGGCACTACCTCTAGTGACATGTGGTCAAAAATGAGCTGGATGAAGGGTTATAAGAACCCACGACAATATATGGATCCTTTCAGAGTTGAGAAACTTCTATGTTCATTAACCCCTGACTATGCTACTCCTGCAATGCCTCCGCTATCTTCATATGATTCACCTCTCGATGCAGACATTTCTATCCACGAGTTGCGTAAATGTATAAAATCTAAAGATACATCTCCTGGTTGTGATGGTATATCTTACTCGATGCTAAAGCACTTATCTTTAAATGCTCAAGAGTTTCTGGTTGATTTATTTAACGATTTTTTAAAGCATGGGTTTGTTCCAACTCAGTGGCGTGACATTGGCATCATACCAATTCCGAAACCTGGTAGGGAACCAAATAGTGTATCCTCATTGAGACCGATAGCTTTAATATCGTGTTTGTGCAAAATTTTTCACTCGGTTATAAACAATAGACTTGACTGGTATGTGGAAAAACTTAATGTTTTTTCGAATAACACTTTAGGTTTTAGAAAGTGCAAATCCTGTTTAGACAATTTAAGCGTTTTGGTTTCGAGGATACAAGTTGGGTTTTCAAAAGGTTTGCCCACTATGAGCTGTTTCTTAGATATTGATGGCGCTTACAATAACGTGGAAAACACTGTTTTAATATCGACCTTAGATAAACTTAAAGTTGGTCGTAAAATATGTAATTACCTGTGGAATTTTTTGAAAGAAAGAAATCTCAAAATTTTTTTGGATGGAAAAGTTCTTTTTCAGAGATCTACTTGTCGTGGTTTAGCTCAAGGGGATCCATTGTCACCCCTTTTATTTAATTTGGCTACCTTAGAAATTTGCAAGTCCCTAGAAAAAGATATATTTATATCACAGTATGCAGACGATTTTGTTTTTTATTGTTATTATGATGATATAAACCTCGGTGAGAGGAAAATCCAAAAGACTTTGGATAAGATTCATAATATGTTGTTAGATATTGGACTAGAAATTTCACCGTCTAAAAGTAAATTGTGTCTTTTTAAACGAGGTTATAGGAGAGATTTTATTAACATAAATGTTAATGGTCAAGTATTACCTGTTGTTGATTCTGTCAAATATTTAGGTCTTTGGTTGGATCGTAATCTTCGTTGGGGAAAACATATCAACGAAACCAAAGATAAGGTACTAAAATATGTAAATATTTTCAAAGTCTTAGCTGGTTCTGGGTATGGTATTCATGTGAATCATTTGAAGCGGTTATATATAGCGTTAGTCAGAAGTCGTATTGACTATGCCAGTTTTTTGTATGCCAATAGTAGTGCAACTCATCTTTCTAAATTAGATAAGATACAAAATATATGTTTACGTGTGATTGGTGGATTTATCAAAAGTACACCTATACACGTAATGGAGGCGGAATTGGTTTTACCACCATTATCTGTTCGCAGACAATATCTGGCAGGAAAGTTCTATTTGAAATCTAGATCTTTTGATAATATGGTATGTAATGTTCTGGATGAAATGTGTAATTTAGTTCAAAACCGTTTTTGGAATCGAAAAATAAAACCTTTACTTGTAACCATGCATAACTCATTTAAGTCCACAGATATCCAATCCAATAGTAAGCCCGAAATGTATTCACTTGATACATGGGTCACAAATATTGATTTATCTGATTGTTTAAAACCTAATTTAAGCGGAATAGACAAGGCAAAATGTAAGTACACTCGAGCACATATTCAATCTAAATGGACTGATATTTTTGAAAATAGATATACATATTTTTACAAAATTTTTACAGACGGTTCGAAAACAGAGAACGGAAACGGGGGTGCGTTTTTAGATTGGGAAACTAAAGAATCTGTTAAAATACAGATTAATGCAGAAATTTCGATTATGGCCGTAGAAATGATAGCAATTTTAGAAGCATTATCGTACATTCAGAGCATAAATTTTCAAAAATTCGTTATTTTAACAGATTCAAAAAGTACTATTCAACATTTGATTCGATGTACTACCATTTTCCGAGGCTTTCCATTAGCTTATATGATTATAAATATGATAAATAGCTTAAAATTAAGAAAAAAAGATATTGTTATCCAATGGATTCCCTCTCATTCAGGTATCCTGGGAAACGAGGAAGTGGATCGGCTGGCCAAACAGGCCATGACGGAGGGTATTTATTTTCATTGGGTTCCATGGTTCGGTGATGTTCTCTATAAAGTTAAAATTAGGTGCTACGACATTTGGTCTGAATATTTTAATGAAAGATCGCTTTCTAAAGGTATCTGGTATAAAACCATCCAGCCGTCAGTTCCTCGAGTCCCTTGGTTTGAATTGATTAAAATGAGTCGGCAAGACATTGTATTAGCTCTTCGTCTCCGTTCTGGTCATATTCCGTTAAATAGTTTTGCTTACTTGATGCGTAAAATTGATTCTCCAAATTGTAGTCAATGTGGTGTGGTTGAGGATGTTTTTCATATTACTATGGAGTGTGATCGGAATGTGGTACAGAGGCGCCGCCTTAATTTGAAAAATTTCAATATCGGTTTGGTAAACAGTATATTATCATCCCCTATTTCGAAGGAGGCCAAATTGTTATATAATGTAGTGAAAATATGTTTAGATAATAGGTAATTTTATATTATTAATTTTATTGATGTGGATTTAGAGAGTCACGATGAGGGTGGCTTTTGTAAAACCCTCTATAAATAAATATTGATTAAAAGAAAGGTCAATGAATAATCAAAAAGGTCATATTTGACGAGTGGCGTACTCAAATTATTACCTTGTAGCACATTTTCTTCCGTAACAGCAGTCAAAGGACGACCACTTCTTTCTTCATACTTTAAAGTTAAGCGACCGCACTAGTGACACCATCGGTACACAGTTGCTTTATAAAGCGCCTTGTTCATAGAAGAAAAAATTCTTGCATGAAATGTTTCCGACGCAGATCCATTTTTCTTGGGCACACAATAGTTCCATAATGCTGGTAAAAACATTTAGAGGGAAATTTAAATTTGTGAACAAATAATTTTTACTTTTAAATAATCGAAAAATCCAAATTAAATTATAACTCACCAGCGTTACATATAAAAAAAATTTTTCGCAAGCCTTTCTGAGTGGACCCGTTAAGGCACATTACCCAGAAGCACCAGGCTATATTATGTCCAGGAATTCCTACAGCACCGGGACTCAAAAGCTGTAACCGCGGGTAAACCTCTAGTCGTATAAAATAGATTATTTCCCGGATGCTCTCTTATACTGCAGTAAGATTTTCTGTCCACTGTTTATTTTCCTGTCACTTTCCTTAATAAAACCTAAAACACTTTTAGGATATCGGAACCTCTGGCCGTGGCATTTCCATTTCCAAACATATTGAGACAAATTTAAATTGTATGCTCAACGTTAGATTTGAAATGAAATGGAAAATGTTGTCATAAAATCCTACAAAAATGTGTGTATTCAATTATTTCTAAAGATACATTGAAACCCAAGTAGGTATCAAAATTAAACTATCATTTTATAAAATGACAAGACTTTCATAGAGGGCAAATGAACCTGCAATTCACCTGACAGTAAGTGGCTAGAAATGGTTAATAATGGGTATGTTATTGATAAACGCCAATACCAATGACATCGTAGATTTCAGTTAGAGTTTGGTTGTGCCTGTAATGTCGCCGGGTGTGGCTGTCCTTTTTTACTTCATTCCTAGCCGGCAAACGAACACGCGATTCACGTGACGGTAAGGTGCCCATGGACATCAATATAGTTAGGTGTTTTTTTAAGTTCTAATTCTATTCTTAATTCTTAAAGTCTGTACATTTAAACCTTGCCTGTATCCAACGAAATTTCTTTATGAATATAGTGAGGTATTGACTGTCAGACAACTGTTTATACTTAGGATAATTCTTATGCAGCACTCTTTGTTAAAATATTCCCTAAATATGGTCAAAAAGCGTCGATGGTATGCTGTGTGTCATCGTAGTTTCGCTGTGAAAACCACTGCAGTCCAGACATTTTTTCCCTTTTGAAGCCCGATCATTTACAATAAGACGAATAAACTATTAAGTGTTCGATGCATAAATCCACAGTCAAAAACGTCATAACAGCCTTTCTGCTGACAATGTCTTATGATGAAACTGAAAAATACATTGGTATATGTTCATAAGTAATAATAACAATAAAAACGAAATCCATTTGGATGTAAATAACTTCTTACACTACACTTTTACTCTCCCATACACTCACTCATGCACATCACACACACATCGAGATGACCGACATATTAAGTATAAGTTATAACTGTTTATATTAGGTCTTTACCTATGAAATTGCCGTTTTTCACGCAATAAATGAAGCGTAATTTTTTTATATATTTTTAATTTCTATTAATCAAAATAATCACCCATGCAATCAATGCATCTTTGCCAACGCATTGGTAGCTTATTGATGCCTTTCTTGAAGAAATCAACTGGACGGGAGGCAACAAATTCTTCAAAGGCATTTTGTACTGCCTCTCGGGTATTGAATTTTTTTCCCGCCAAGAAGTTATCCAAATTCTGGAAAAAGTAGAAGTCTGTAGGCGCAAGGTCTGGTGAGTACGGCGGATGACGGAGAACTTCCAACCCCAACTCTTGTAGCTTGGAGACCGTCTGCTGTGCAGTATGAGGTCGCGCGTTGTCGTGCAGGAGCAGTGGAGCCGAACGATTGACCAAAGCTGGTTGGAGACGTGCAAGCTTCTCCATCATTGTGTTCAGTTCTTCACAGTACACATCTGCAGTAATGCTTGACCCGTTTGGCAAGAAGCTGTGATGAATTACACCCGCGTTAGACCACCAAACAGTGACCATCACTTTTCTAGGGGTAAGTTTTCGTTTAGGGCATTGTTTGGGTGCTAAACCAGGGTCCAACCAACTTGCTGAGCGCTTACGATTGTCAAACAGGATCCATTTCTCGTCACAAGTAACAATGCGGTTCAGAATTCCTTCATTTGTATGCCTGCTGAGCAGTGCAAGGCACGTCTCCACGCGTACTTCGCGCTGGCGGTCATTGAGTTCGTGGGGTACCCAATTGTCAAGCTTTTTTACCTTGCCAATTTGACGCAAATGGACCAATATTGTTTTGATGCTAACGTCGAAAGCTGCTGCTAATTCAGCCGTGGATTGAGTTTCATCAGCTTCCACAATTGCCTTTAATTCGTCATTGTCGACCAAAGTTTTCGGACGACCACGGGGTTCATTTTTCAGGTCAACATTTCCAGAACGGAAGCGGGTAAACCAATAACGGGTGGTGCGTTCGTTTGTAGCGTTCGCTCCGTAAACGTCGTTGATGTTGCGTGCCGCTTGTGCCGCTTTGCTGCCACGACGGTACTCATACTCCATAATTACTCGAATTTTTAACTTATCCATGATGACGAAAAATGTTCGAATGCGTTGAAAACAAAACACTAACTATTAAACAAATGACGATTTTAGAAAAAGAATTCCATGTTTGTCAAATAAAATTAATTTGAAATTAGAATTATCAGTCAAAAAAAAGTACGGCAAAACGGCAGTTTCATAGGTAAAGACCTATTATTTGTCACTGAGAACATTATAAATAGCAGTAAGATTGGCAAGTGAACACGTATTAAAATTATACTTATACTTATAGATTAAAAACTTAAACTAAATGAAACGCATTATCTTTAAAAAAAATTATACAGAAATAATTATTATAAAATGTTATTATTTTCCCTTTATTGTAATGTGGAGACGCGGTTCTCCAGAACTCTAAAAACGGCCGCCACCCGTGCCCTGTTAAGTGGACTGTATTGCGGAAGATGGTAACGATAATTAAACTTCGATTGGGATGCTAATGAATCATGCCACGTACCTTAAGTATGTACAGCTACCGGCGCTCTCAGATATGGGCAGAGGCTCCTGCGCTCCTTGCTTTCTTCTGGTACATGTGGATCCACTATTCCCCTTAAGACGCAGGTGGTGCAAGCTCAAAGAGTTCATACACTAACAAATATAACAGTCTGATTTACGAGACACCATGAAGTAACTCGGAGTACGCGCGGATCAATCAATTCACACGTCCTTCAAACGCAAGACGCATGGACGCACTGAAGATCCATTTCTCCAGTAGATGGCGTGGCGGCGACATCCTAAGTACCGTGGACGAAACAAAGCGATCCCAATCGATTAGCTAACTAGAAATTATGAAGTTTACTAATAGGGCTAATAGATGGCGCTAACATTTCCCCCGGCCTTAATGGGTTGCCATTAAACAAACAAAATTCTATTTACCTAATTAACGCGGTGGTAATCTAAACACAAACATCGCGGTTATATCTAGAAATACATAATCTAAACCTAAAGCTAAACACTAGATACATAAGCATCAAATGAACGCGGAATATCATATTCTAACTTTCTTACTCTACAGTAAAACTAAATAACTAAACTACAAATGCTAATATGTAGGTAACCTATTGGTTCGGCAATGGACATAACCGTACTACCGGACGCAAAAAAGTACCCTTCGCGGTTCGTACCGTGACGACGCGTACAGTACCATCCTTGGAAGGATGGAGCTGCTCTACGACTCCAAGCGGCCAGGCAAGAGGTGGTGCGGAATCAACAATTATCAAAACAACCGTGCCCAGAGCTACAGGGACAGCGGGAGTGTTCCACTTCTCTCTGGTTTGAAGCGCGTGCAAATATTCAAGCCTCCATCGCCTCCAGAACGACTGGACTAACTTATCCAATAGCCTATATCGCTGAGGTAGACTACCAGACTCCACTTCAGCCGCGGGAAAAGAACCCAAAGGCGCGGTATGCAAAAAATGACTTGGAGTCAACGCGGTAGGTTCAGCAGGATCTGAACTCAAAACTGTGAGAGGACGCGAGTTAAGAAGGCATTCCACCTGCGCGAGGACAGTTGTAAGTTCTTCATAAGATAAAAGTTGTTGTCCAATAACCTTAAACAAATGATTTTTTATAATCTTCACCATGCTCTCCCAACATCCTCCAAAATGCGGAGAAGCCGGTGGAATAAACTTCCACTCGATACGGCTCTCTAACAACTCTTCTTGAAAACGCGGGCGATACTCAGAATTAAGGAACTTGTATAAATCCTTTAGGTACGAACTGGCTCCAACAAAATTCGTACCGTTGTCCGTAAACATAATCTTAACCGGGCCTCTACGAGACAGAAATCGCTTTAGTGCACCCAAGAAGCTCACCGTGCTGAGATCTGTAGCACACTCGATGTGCACTGCGCGAGTAGTCAAGCAAGTGAATACACAAAGATAAGCTTTGAGAGCCTTAGCACCACGGCGCCTGATTGGTGTATAAGATATCGGACCTGCATAGTCACAACCCGTGTATGTGAATGCCTTGACCACCCGACGAACCCGAATGTCCGGCAGATCAGCCATCAGTGGAAACGATGGACGAGGTTTCCGTCTAAAGCAAACGTTGCACTTATGAACGCGTTGTCTTACTATGCGTCTTGCGGACAAAATCCAATAACGTTGCCTTAGTAAACTTAGCACCAATTCAGGACCGGCGTGCAGATACTTCTTGTGATAGTAATCTACAATTAACTCAATTACGTGATCTTGACGTGGCAATACAACAGGGTGTCTATGATTAAATTCTAAATCTGAGTTCGACAAACGACCTCCAACGCGAATTAATCCGTTATCCAAAAACGGTCTTAGTTTTATTAAAGCGGGTGAACAATTCTTTTCAAGTTTCAAACAATTCAAATCACTACTAAAATATTTTATTTGTAAAGTACAAACCAACTTCCTCTCAACAAACTCTAAGTCTGACGCCGTTACACAAAATTCATCCCTACGAGGTAAAATCTTCAATGCGCGGTAAACAAAAACTAAACTTCGCAGCAACCTACTCCACGATGAGCAGCGGTTGGCTAGCGAGAGTATTTCACTTTCTTCGTCGTTCACGGGTGTCACTACAGGATGGGCGAGAACCTTGCGTTCAGGAACATCCGAGGGAATGGACTCTATATCCTTAAGCGGCCACTTCGTGGGATCCAAAGCGGCCCAAGGAGGTCCATGATACCACAATGGGTGTGAGGCTAGCTTAGCCGGAGTCAAGCCTCGAGACAGACAGTCAGCGGGATTGTCTGCACCAGAGACGTGAAAAAAGTCTTTTGCGGGTATATTATCGGTCAGCTTAACTACGCGATTAGCAACAAATGTTTGCCAGCGATGTGGAGAGCTTTTAATCCAGTATAAAACGACCTTTGAATCCGTAAAGGCATAAGCTCTTAAGCCGGAAACGCGGGGAGAATAGGTATCTATGACAGTGCGGAGAAGCTGCGCCAACAGGACTGCGGCGCACAGTTCCAATCGCGCGATGGACAAAGGTTTCATGGGCGCAACCTTGGACTTCGCGCACACGAAGCGCACATTATCACCGATGCCAGGCGACACATGCAGGTACACTACACCACCATACGCATGCTCGCTGGCGTCGGAGAAACCTAGAAGAGCGACGTCACTATCAACACTTACACCTAGATGTCGCGGAATTCTAAGTTCATTAAGAGACGGCAATTCCGAACAAAATTGATGCCATTGTCGCACGACATGAAGGGGCGGTTCGTCGTCCCAATCGAGCTTCAGCTGCCACAGTTGTTTTATTAACAGCTTAGCGTATAAGATCGTAGGAGCTACGAATCCCATTAAATCCCAAAGGCGGGCTACAGTGGACAAAATAGAACGCTTCGTGCATTTTTCTGTCGGAGAAGATACTTTAAAGCAAAAGGTGTCGTTGTTTGTAGACCAATGCAAACCTAAAACCTTGTGCTGGTCTGACTTATCAAATTCTACATCGCGACGAAGTACATGAGACGCGGGCAAACTATCTATAACGACCGATGAATTACTATTAAATTTAACTAAATCAAGTTTGGCAAAATTAAACAATTCAATAAGTTCAGCGGCTGTCGCAGCGGCCTCACCGTCCGCCGGCAATGACAAAGCTACATCGTCCATAAACAGCGCGGGCATAAGCAGAGCGGCGCGGGCACGCGGCCACAGCGCACCGGCGTCAGTCACCAGCTGTGACACCGTGCGGAGCGCGTGGAACGGACTCGACTTCAAACCGAAACAAACTCTATTAAACTCATACATGACTAACGGTTCGTCCGGACTAAAACGATAAAGAATGCGTTGAAATCTACGATCCCTTTCATTAACAATTATTTGTAAAAACATCTGTTTACAATCTGCGGTTAATGCTACAGCGTGTAGCCTAAAATTTAAAATAATTTTAAAAAGATCGCCTTGCAAATTCGGTCCACTATGTAGAATGTCATTCAAAGACACTCCCGAGCTAGTTTTACAACTAGCGTCTAACACAATACGTAACTTTGTCGTGTCCTTATCTTCGCGAATCACTCCGTGGTGCGGGATAACGTACATCGGCGCGGATGTGTCGTCGGCGGGAGCGGGCGTCAGGTGACCTTGACTAAGGTGATCGCGTATCACCTGATCGTAAGCGGCCCGAAGTCTCGGAGAAGCTACCAGCTTCCTTTCTAAGCAAAGAAAGCGCTTACGCGCGGTTTCTAAAGATTCACCCAACTTATCCGCCGAATCTCGGAACGGCAAAGACACGATATATCTACCACTGGCGGGATCGCGGGTTGTAGTAGTACGGAAAAATTCCTCACACTCGACATCATCGGGGTGTTGAGGACGCGGGGTTGGAAGCTCCTCTAGCTCCCAAAACTTACTGACGAGCTGGTCTATAGGCGGCAGCGACGCTACAGAACAACAGCAAGCAGTTGTATTTGAACAATCGCGGCGAGTGCGTGCGGTTGCACTCTCGTTGCGGTGCAGAAACGTAGGCGCAGTACCTAGCAACACGTACCCCAGCGCGGTTTGGAGCGCAGTCAGGCCAGCTAGCGGGCGGCAACGTGCGCGAAGCAGCCGCGGTAGCAGCGCCGCACCCAGCAGCGCGTCCACCGCGCCCGGTACCGCCCACGCCTCGGCCGCCAGCTGCAGACCGCGCAGCGCCCCCAGCGCCGCAGCGTCTACAGCTTGCGTCGGCAGATTGTCCGTGATGCGGTCAACTATTAAAGCGTCAACTTCAAAATTCACGTTCTGCTCAAACCGTGAATGAATCCTAAGATTCGCGGAACCTCGAATAACCTTTTCCGAGCCACCTATTCCTTTTACTACTACGCGCGGTATTATCGTTCGGTCTCATACCTAAACGATTCAAACATTCAGAAGTAACAAAATTGCTCTGAGATGCACTATCAAGTAAACATCTAACTAAATGTTTACGACCTATACTGTCAAAAACAATTACTTGCGCCGTCGCAAGCAAAACCGTCGAATTCGCACTACATTGCTGGCTATCAACGGCCGCGGGGTCTAGTATAGGCGCGGGAAGTGAGCTCGCAGCGGCAAGTGACGTCGTACACAACAACACGTCGGCGCGCTGAGTCACGGCGGGTGAACGAGTATCACTATCTCTCTCTCTCATAGGTACCGAACCCGATGGCACGGTGGAATGTGGCGCGGAAGCGTAACTGTTGGTGTTTATGTTCGACTCTCGTCCGGGTAATTTCTCAAGGTGAAGCGAGCTGTGGTGTTTGCGTTTACAAATATTACAAACTGTGTTCGAATTACAATCAGAAGAAAAATGCTTTAAACTTAAACAATTAAAACACGCACCTAACTGCTTCGCGGATCTAAAACGGACTTCGGGGGGACTTTTATTAAACGCGGGACACTTATACAAATGGGAATGTTTAGTTGAATCACACAAACACCTTTTACAATCTACAATATTAACAAATGTGTGTAACTTCGGAGGCGCATTAATAGTACGATGCTTACTAATTTCTATCTTCCTATTGGAACTAGAATTAGAAGCCGCGGAGGAACGTTGTGAAATCTTAGATTGGTTTACAATAAAATCAACAAAGCTTTCAAACGTCGGTATTTCATTCGAACCATTACTCATCTCAAATGAACGAACAGTCTCACAATCAATTTTCTTTAGGGCAATATGTAACAAAATATAATTCGACAAATCTTTTAGTTCTAAATTATTCAAAGCGCGAGCGGCTGTTACAAATTTATCAAGGAATAAATCTAAGCTGTTTGCAGTAGCACAAGTTAATGATTTAAAATCTAACAACTGATTCAAATATGTTGAAGCTAACATACGTTTATCTTCGTACTTATTAATAAGCGTTTGTAAAATAAGCGAATAATTATCCGCGCTGGGTGTAAGTCCAGCACAGACAGCTTGAGCCTTACTACCAATTTTTCCTAATAAATAATACAATCTCTCCGAGTCTGTAAGCGATGGATTATCATGAATAGTTGACTTGAAACTTGCGTAAAACAACGGCCACGAGCGAATGTCGCCGTCAAATGACATTAAGTCTATGGGAGGCAGCGAGGGCCGACCCTTTACTGGATGTTCATGCGGAGATGCTTGCGAGGTCGTGGAGAACTGTGCCTTGCAGCTCCTGACACGGCTATACAACTGTTCAAACGCGATCATACATTTATAATTAGGTGTTGCGTCAGGTTTCAAAGACAGTAATCGTCTGTTATAACTGTCTAATATCTCAATATACTCTGTTCGTAAGCGATCAATATTAGATACGGAACTCAAAAACCGATCCTTATCTGATTTATCACTACAATCAACCTTATTTAATGAGTCATAAATCTCCTGAAAATGTTCAAAAATTGCGTTCCGTTTACTTTCCAAAATAGTTAACTCGGCGTCAACTACGTAGCCTCTACTACGCTCAGTCATCTTGAACCACTTCAAAATGCACCTGAATAAACCTAAATAAACCTACAACTAAACTAACGATTCCCCGAATTAAATAGTAACTACGCGACAGCGGAGTTCAAAGTCCACAAGCGTGTTCGGTGATCAAGCGCAACTCGACGCACGAAACTACCCTCAACAAGAAAAACCAAAACAGTTTAACTAAGCGAATTTATCGAATCTAATACAAATTACAAATGCGGTTTTAACAAAAAACTATTTATGAACTATCGCAATACTAGCCTATGTATGTACGAAGTTTGTAAAATAAATACCTAATATAGTAATATATAATATATAACCTAAGCGGTTTCTACATATACCTACGGGATTACACCTAACACTACCTGTTGGCAAACCCAATAAGAACGCGGGAGAATAAGGATAATCCTCTCAATGGGCAATACCTATCGTAGGCCCTATCAACTAACTGGTCACGTCACCAGCCTAGCTACCTACAAAGACCTGCGGAGGTCAAATACCTACTACAAACTAATTCGAATAGACTCGAGGGGTCACAAATAATATTCAATCGCGGAAAATCCTTATCAAGAAAGTACCAAAACTTATGGACAATCCTGCTGGACAGGACCAAACTTATGGACAATCCTGCTCGACAGGACCAAAACTTATGGTGACGCGGTTCTCCAGAACTCTAAAAACGGCCGCCACCCGTGCCCTGTTAAGTGGACTGTATTGCGGAAGATGGTAACGATAATTAAACTTCGATTGGGATGCTAATGAATCATGCCACGTACCTTAAGTATGTACAGCTACCGGCGCTCTCAGATATGGGCAGAGGCTCCTGCGCTCCTTGCTTTCTTCTGGTACATGTGGATCCACTATTCCCCTTAAGACGCAGGTGGTGCAAGCTCAAAGAGTTCATACACTAACAAATATAACAGTCTGATTTACGAGACACCATGAAGTAACTCGGAGTACGCGCGGATCAATCAATTCACACGTCCTTCAAACGCAAGACGCATGGACGCACTGAAGATCCATTTCTCCAGTAGATGGCGTGGCGGCGACATCCTAAGTACCGTGGACGAAACAAAGCGATCCCAATCGATTAGCTAACTAGAAATTATGAAGTTTACTAATAGGGCTAATAGATGGCGCTAACAGTAATGACTGTTGCTTATGTCAGTTGAAATATCGATTGTGAAGTTTCTGCTTAAAACTAACCATAACAAATAAGATATAAAGAATAGTATTTAAATAATAAATTAGCCTAACATATAACAAGAAAAAATAACATACATGGTTTCTAGACATATGGATTTTTTTTAACAATTGTTGCACCAACTGTGGGTGTTCCAAAAACCCGCTCGAGGTCATCCGTACTACGCAGTCGATGGCGTGGAGCGTCTGGTCCCTGCTCGCGGCGAACATAAACTCTCCCGTCCCTCGTCCAGACGTAGCGCCAGTGAAGACGTCCCGCGGTTTCACGGGCCTGCCTAAATGAAAGTCCATTTGTTCTAGTTAGCCTAGACCGGTATCAGCAGTCGTGGCGCCACGACGTATGCGCGCTGCGCGCAGCAACTCATCCCACAGGGCGCGGCACCACGATGGGTCGCGGGCGAGGCGCGCCATCGTTTGCGAGTGCAGCCGCGGTAGACGGCGGGAGCCCTCCACGCGTACTACTAACTATGTCCCGATCTGTAGGCCAATTCTCGTAATAAAAACCGCGGCGATGTCGTAGCGACTCGACCGTAGAAGTCACTTTCGTATTCTCATCCGTCGATTGGACCGATTCTAAAGTCGTTCTGAAGTCGCTCTATCGGAATGTCGCTGAACCGTATTCACATCCTGAATCGACTTTCAATCGTTTCAAAACGATATCACAATGGTATTCTACTCCTACAAATGACAGTTAGTTCGATCGGATGTCAACGACTTAACGTCAAAATAAGCGATCCAAAAGTCGTTGAACAAAAGTTCATTCTACGGGACGTTTACAAAGAGAGAACCGCTGATTCTGTGTTTTGAAGAGGCTAAAAATGAGCTTAAAGTTAGTGTAGCGTCCTTGTTTGACTCTGCACACTTTATTACTTGATAAGGTGATTACTTGATAAATAAATGAAATTAAACCCGAATTAAATTACTTAAACGGATTTATTGATCTCTTGATTGATCAATGAGGATGATATTGATGATGAGTGTGAGCACGCGCGACCGCCTTGATAAGTCTTAACGCACTGAAATTTAGTTTAAATTAATAAACTGCGTGTTGCAGAATGCTGATGCATAGCCTACTTAAAATGTTCGATTTGCATTGTACATGCTCCCACACCGAAAAAGATGAGAAGTTAGTAATGATGAGATGATATAAGGTGATATCAATTTGTCCTTAACCTACACTTGTTAGTAAGTATGGAAAATAAAGATGATATTAGATATTAAATAGAATTAAACTTGACACTATCGTCACGGACCACGTAAACCGCGCGGAAAGTCGGTGACGTACGTTTGTTTTGTTTGTAATGCGATACATGATTTTTGTTTACGTTACACTGACCACTGTTAACACCAATGTTTTGATAGCTTTTATAGCGCGAGACCCTACTTTCACACTTAACACTTGCATTACACACACACTGATTGTCAATGTTCCGCGTAGAGGAGGCCGGCAGCTGCCTTGCCGCCGCAGGTTCCCTCGCCACGCGCTCCGTCGCAGCAGCCTCTGCTGCTGGTCCCGGCCTCGCCGCTGCTGACAATGTCCGCCGGATCCGTCGTGTCGCCCAAACCGCCGTTGCCACGATAATAACGCTAACGCTAATGTACGTTACCGTGTAGTGATGAATATCGTGGCTGCTTACGCTGTCATACAGAGGGATAGCCTTATTCATCTCCTCAATCCTGTCCTGTAGCTGAATCAGCTGTTTTGAATTATCACCGACATCTTCTGAGCTGTTATTAACGAGATTTGGTACTGATAAGTTGAAAAGTTGGTTTATCGGAGATAACCTCGGAGCAATAAGATCGGCTTCGACATGCAGATTACTCATCTCTTGCTTATGAGTGTAAACAGTGAAGTCCTTGAACCTAAGTAAACAACCTTGATTTGTTGTTATTAGACCAGCGTTTAATAACTGCAACGATGAAACTTGATCGTCACAAAGTACTTTCACGTTCTGTTGGTGACAATAAAAGTAAAAGTAGGTATTTACTTGAGTTAATTCATGCCATTGTGATAAGCATGATTCTTGATAAAGCTTGCACTTTCCGGTAGCCAGGTCCTGTTCACATAGGCTTTCATCGTCCTTTAGTGAGTAAACCGGCGACCTTGACGTACATAAAATCGTATCTGTATCTTGATGCAAACACGAATTTAAATCACTTTCTGTCATAGGCAACAGAGCGTCTTTTCTTAGGTTAATAGCTAGGTAACTAGATACGGGTTTGAAATAAATCATCATATTATTTTTTAAACGTGGTACGGCGATGATTTTATGAACTTCGTATATCTCTCGGTGAACTAGAGTTATTTTAGTTTCGAGTAATAAATAATTTGCAGACATTCTTGCTTTAACTTTCAATAAGTGGTATATTTTTGGTAAATTAATATGATCAAATGGAACCGATAAATCCTTGGATATTTTACCGAAAATAAAGTTTAGCTCACGGCGTAACTGGTCAGGTGTTAGGAGATGTAAACTTAATTGGCCATTGTAGATGTTAGTCAGAGTATCTAACAAAGTGTTCTGCATGTCCTTGAGATGTGCTAATATGTTGTTTGCTATCATTGCAGAGAAAATAAAATCATTATTTTCTACGTTTTCAAATCTTACGACATTTACTTCCTTCTCTAATTGATGCATGCGTTGGTTGATGAGCTTATGCTGCTTCGTCATAATATTTTCCGTGCGTTTCAATAAATTAAATTCCGCTTCCATTACTGAGTCTGGTTCTTCCAGAGTGCAGCGAGATGCTCTTGATTTTTGTTTATAAGATGGATGTCTTGCTCATATTTTTCAGCGAAATTACTATCCAAAATTCCGAATAAACTATTTGCTAAAGAACCAACTCCATTTATCAATCGTCGTCGCGTGCGCGAGATTTGCTTGTTCATCAAAACCTTATTATAATGAATAAATTGTTCGTAACCATGTTGTAATTGTAACATGATCGCTCCGCACTGGTTATGATCTTGTTTACTATTACAAACGTTGTTTAGATAGTCTAAGTACTTATTGAGTGCTAATGAGCCCTCCCAGTAGGTACTCATCTCATAGTAGACTACTAGGCGCCACTCGTCTCTGATAAGACCCATATTTGTAATTTTGTCAAAATAAAAACTTTGATTGTTTTGCAGTGGCGTGCTATTGTATGAACCTTCTATGCTTGATATAAGGGTCATTATGAACAATAGTATTGTAAATACCATCTTTGAAAATCTGTAGGTATTTTTCTTTCTTGTTTGAGAAACGTGACATACTTGTTTACGTCATCGTGTTTGCTATTTTTAGAACTTGCTTTTTGTTCATGAACCGGTAAGATTGATAGTTTGACGACCGGGCGCTTCATAATGCCATTTTTTGTTCTTAGGGTGACAACTCTTACATAGCCATCGCTCCCTGGGTGTAGCTCTACGACGCGGCAGAGTGGCCACCTCCCGGCCGGCAGGTTGGTATCTTGAATAAGCACTACGTCGTTGATTTTGATACTCTCTTGGGGTTGCCGCCACTTGCTGCGGGCTGATAGTGGCGTAAGATATTCAAGTCGCCATCTTTTCCAGATATCTTCGAACAATGTTTGTGTTTGGTACCATCGAGTACGTAAATCTGTCTCTGTATTAAAAATTGCCAATGATGGGCCGCTTGTTAGAAAATGAGACGGTGTTAGGCAATTAAGGTCGTCGGGGTCTTCAGTCATAGTACATAAAGGTCTTTGATTTATGCAGGCTTCGAGTTGGGAAAGTAAAGTTGTATATTCTTCAAAGGTGAGCCTTTGTTCGCCTATAACTCGTTTCATGTGATATTTAAGGCTTTTGACTGAAGCTTCCCACAGGCCACCTGCTGAAGGCCAGGAAGGAGCATTAAGGTGCCACTTAATACCTATCGCCGTGATTTCATGAAGAAAATCGCTATTTTCAAAAATGTTAAGTATTTGTTGGTATTCTTCTTGCAGAGCTTTGTTTGCTCCGATGAACGTGGTACCTTGGTCACTATACATATGTTTCGGCACACCTCGCCTGGCCGTCATTCGGCGCAAAGCTGCTAAAAATGCCGATGTCGTTAAGTCTGAGACTAATTCCAAATGTATAGCTTTAGTCACCATACAGACAAATACAGCCACGTAGCCCTTTGACGTGACGATACCTCGGCACTTGTTGGCCTTCACGAACACGTGACCTGTATAATCTACCCCTGTGTGGCAGAATGGTCGAGATGGGTTAACCCTTGCTGTAGGTAAATCTCCCATTATTTGATGGTGTTGACTAGGACTATGTTTTCTGCATTTAACACATTGAAAGATACGCTTTTTCGTGGCCTTGAGCCCACCTACCAACCAATACTTTTGACGCATAAATCCGGATGTTAACTTTGCCCCACCGTGATATGTGAGTTCATGACATTGATCGATAATTAATTCTGATAATCGACTATTTTTGGGTATTATGATGGGGTGTTTCATATCTAGAATAATGTTGGCGTGCTTCAGACGCCCACCTACTCTTAGAACTTGTTCTTCGTCGAGTATAGGATTGAGCATGCAAATCTTGCTTTTCGATAAGATTTTATTTCCCTTTTGTAAGTCGTGTAACTCTTTATTAAAATATTCTTGCTGACACTGTTGAATGATTTTCGTTTTAGCTCGCTTTAATTCGCCTAATGTTAGGTACTGTTTTCTTTCTTGCTTATTATTAATTATTCTATATACCCACGCTTAAACTCTTGTTATCTTACTTAACGAACTGTATTTATTAAGTAAATAATTGATAATATTCTCATCTTGATTATGAGTAACAATGGAGACTACTTGTTTAGCCCTTTTCACTTCTTGATCTGTGTAATAATTTGTTTGTTGGTTTATTAGCTTCGTTGAGTCAAATGTGTTTAGCCAAGTTGGCCCGTTCCACCATAGTTCATGATCTCGTAACTGTGCGGTGGTTAGACCGCGGCTAGCACAGTGCGCTGGGTTTTCCTCTGACTTGACGTAATTCCAGCTGTTTGATGGCTTAACTTTAGTAATTTGCTTTACCCTATTCGCTACAAATGGCTTCCAGCGCTCTGGTAATCCATTAATCCATCCTAGTACAACCATGGAGTCGACCCAGCAGTAGGTTTTGATCTGGTAACTCTCGAGGCAACTATAAATTTTAGCCAACAGTTTTATAAGTAACAGTGCACCGCATAACTCTAATTTTGGTAAAGTTATTTCCTTCTTTACTGGCACCAACTTTGATTTTCCTGCGATCATAGAAATAGATGTATGATCTTTTGAGGTCACCTTACAATAAACAACGCAGGCATAACATTTTGTTGATGCATCTGAAAACCCATGAAGTTCAATGACAGCATGTTCAATAATTCCTAACCATCTATCTAGGTATATTAAAATTCTTGATACTTTTTAATTCACTCTTCATGCTTAACCACTCCGTCTTGATATTTTCAGGTAGCGGATCGTCCCATTTTATTTCTGATTGCCATACTTGTTGAAATAAGAATTTTATTTTTGTTGAAACTGGAGACAACCAGCCTAGGGGGTCAAATAACTTTGAAATATCTGATAGCAAAGTGCGTTTGGTAGGTATTTTAGATGAATATTCAATTTTTGATGTAAAAGTGAATCTATCTTGATGGGGATTCCAACTTAGACCTAAAGTTTTTGATGACTCAACGTTCTTAAAGTTATAATCTATTTGTTCTTGATTTAAATCGACAGAGTTAATTATTTCTTGATTATTACACTTCCATTTACGTAAGTTAAAGCCACCTGATTTTAAAATGGAAACGATGTCTTGTATTAGATGTTTTGCAGACTCAACAGAATGACTTCCGTAGACTAAATCATCCATATAAAATGATGTTTCAATGACCTTCGGCGCTGAACTGTCTTGAAAGTTCATGGTCTCATCTTCAGCCAACCTTCGAAGCGTCATCATAGCCAGGAATGGCGCGGCCTTGGTGCCGTATGTTACTGTGGCTAACTGGAACACGTTTAAAATATCTAACGGTGATTCT
Source organism: Marasmarcha lunaedactyla (assembly GCA_923062675.1). Lineage (NCBI taxonomy): Eukaryota > Metazoa > Arthropoda > Insecta > Lepidoptera > Pterophoridae > Marasmarcha > Marasmarcha lunaedactyla. Next base: position 1,391,943 of record OV281358.1, read on the forward strand.
CTCCAGACAATCCTTTGATAGTTTTGGTCGTCTTGATGTAACCAAACCATCCTAAACATCTTTTCGAGATCTGCAGTAAAACCATATCTATATTGTCTCCACTTGATAAGGAGACTCTGCAGATCTTGTTGTAAGTTAGGACCTCTTTCCATTAAATCGTTTAGACTCAAACCGGAACTTGATGGAGCGGAAGCGTTAAAAACCACCCTTAGCTTGGTCGTGGTTGATTCATCACGAATAACACAATGATGAGGTAAGTAATAACATGATGATTCGGAAGTATTTGCTTTAACCATATGACCTAGTTGCATGTATTCATTTATAAACAATCTGTATTCCCAGGCTATATTTATATTTTTATCAAATTTTCTTTCTAACTGCTTGAACTGTGCTACCGCTTTAGAATTTGATTGACCTAATTTTTCTTTTATATCTTTTTTCAGAGGGAGGCGTACTTGATACCTGCCATCCGCTCGACGTACAGTGGTTTCGTTGTAAAAATCTATAACCTGTTGATCGCTAAGTGACATATCAGATTGCTCTGAGATATCTTCTGTTTGCCAAAACCTACAAATGTCATCAATGTCATGTATAATGATATTACATTTCAAACTTTCGCTTACACATCCGCTTAAAATCCAACCTAGGCGCGTATTTTGTGCCATAGGTAGTGCCGGTCCGGCTTTATAAATTCCGTCTAAAAGCAAATTACAAAAAACATCCGCTCCGAGCAAGAGGTCTACCGGGCCTTTAATATTAAAATAAGGATCAGCCAGAGGTAAGTTCTCGACTAAAGGCCATACTGGTTTCGGGAAGCTGTGAGAAGGAAGATTCTTGATTAAAGTTTTCATGATGTATGCCTCTGTTTCAAAGGAAAAGTCTTCTTGATTAGACTTACACTTGATTCTTATAGTCCCTCTGCAGTTACTTTCCTTTTCACCTATACCCGTTATAGTTCCTTGGCACCGTTTGCGTGGTAAGCCTAAAATGTGTGCTATTCTCTCTGATATAAGTGTAGTTTGAGACCCTTGATCCAAAAGTGCACGGATATTATGGTAGGTACCATCTTGAGCCTGTACCATAACCATGGCTGTGGCCAGCAAGATTTCGGGGTCTTTGCCCTTCACTGAAACGTGTGTGTTACCTACGTCAGATTTTGTAATATTTGACTCGACATTATTCGATGTCAATGACTTATTATAAAACGCGTCGTGCAAAATAGAATTATGATTACCATTGCACTCTCGACAACGTGATTCCGAATAACAGTTTTTGCCCTGGTGATCAAAAAGACAATTTTTACACAAATTATTGTCGATAATTGTTTTTCGTTTTAGATGATTAGGTAGTTCAAGAAACTTTGTGCAATAATATAAGCCGTGTCCGCGATTTGCGCAAACGGGGCACGTTAATTTAACCGGATGTGCTGGTTTATTGACTTTGCTACCTGAAACCTTTGTTGATTGTGTAAAATATGTAGGCTTTTTATAATTCGTGTTATTCTTTGAATTTCTATTATTAAAATTATTTTTGAAACTAGGCTTTGGTCCCGGATGTTCTTGGTTTTTCCGCGAAGTTTCAAGCGCAGTGAATTTACTCTCTAGAAAGTCTAGGAAATCTTTTAGGGTAGGTAATTCCCTAGGCTGCTTTAATGATGAAACATACTCGTTGTAGGTGTCTGCATCTAGTTTTTGGCTTAAGATATGTACAAGTAGAGGGTCCCAAGTGCTTATCTCTACACCCAGGTTCTTTATTGCATTAAGCGATTCCAGTGACGTATCGTGGAGCCTTTTGATCTGTCCAAACGATGGTTGTTGTGACACTGTAATGTTCATTAAAGTATTGATGTGCGACGTAAAAATCAACTTCCTATTATTATACCTATTGCTAAGGATCTCCCAGCAGGTGACGTAGTTGTCTGAGCTAATATGCAGGTGTTGAACTAATCGCTCAGCTTCCCCCCGGAGCTTGCTCTTCAGGAATTGCATCTTCTGCGCACTTGATAGCGATGCGTTGCTATGGATTGTCTCCGTAAAAAGATCTTTGAAAGACGTCCATTGTTGAAAGTTGCCACTAAATGTAGGCAACTCCATCTGTGGAGTAGATTTTTCCCTATGACACACAGACCATATTTTCTTGTTTATCACTCTTTTCATACATTTGCTCATAATGGTAAAAAGCCGTATCGTATTCTTGATTTTTACCCTCTAGTTCACTATCTATCTCTAAATGTAAAGAATCTATCGCCGACCAACGAGATTGTAAAGTTTTAAGTATATCATCAAACTCCCATTTCTCTAACACCGTATCTAAATTAACACTAGTTACCTTTCTCTGAAGAGCTCTGAAGTTGCTTGCTTGCTTCCTTAGCAACTCATCTGTCCTGCTATTGACGCCCTGCGCCCTGAAAGTAACCTGACGTGACGAGGCTGCTTCTTCGTGTGCGGTGTCCAGCCTTGTTGCCGGTGGGTCCACCTGCGTGGCTGGTTGCGGCGTCGAGGCAGCTCCCAGTGGCGTCGCCGCCCGAAGCAAAGGAGTCGACGGCTTGGTATCTCGTACTCGATAGTTCACGATGACTGACCTGACGTGCTCGTAACGCTCCTTAGTTACCTCGAATTGCTCAGTCACAAAATAATCATGAGACCGGGTACCATAACCACACAACTTGAAGTGGTTGTTTTGAAACTCCTGCCAATATTGATCGAGAGTCTCGAGTCTCCTCTTAATATAATCACCGGTCTTGCTCTCCGGTCCATCTTTCTTAAAGTTGGAGTAAAGTTGCTCTATGGCTCCAATCAACTGCTGCTGCGTCGAAAGTAGATCTTCCATTCTTGATATATGGTAAGAGATTTAAGAAAGATACTTTGGCTGCTATTGTTTCTTGATAAGGTTGGTGGGCCTTGCTTGCTCACCAATGCAGATACTCCTGATAATGCACGGCAATCCAATTAACACTGAGTGTTCAAAGTTCACTTCACGAAATACTACAATATGAGCACTTGCGAAGCCCTTTTTCGAAGGACCAAAAAAGTATGTAGCGTCCTTGTTTGACTCTGCACACTTTATTACTTGATAAGGTGATTACTTGATAAATAAATGAAATTAAACCCGAATGAAATTACTTAAACGGATTTATTGATCTCTTGATTGATCAATGAGGATGATATTGATGATGAGTGTGAGCACGCGCGACCGCCTTGATAAGTCTTAACGCACTGAAATTTAGTTTAAATTAATAAACTGCGTGTTGCAGAATGCTGATGCATAGCCTACTTAAAATGTTCGATTTGCATCGTACAGTTAGCGTATTTGTTGCTAGATATGCCAGAATTTCAAAAAGCGAAAAAGAAGAAGTGTATTGAGGTTCACAAGATGGGACGCATTCACAATGCCGGAGAATGACTTCATCAAAACATTTCGTCTCACAAAAGTGTTGGTGCAGAATCTCATTGATGAAAAGAAGGAAAACGGGATTCTTTGTCAGTAAAAGATAAGGTTAGTAGGTTTCTATTCTGCTAGCCCACATTATTTGTATACCAAATTAAAACGTAAATATATTAGTTTATGATGATATATACTAAGGTTTACATATTAGATAATAATATTGTAACCTTAGGTAGGTATAACTAATTTAATAAAACACTTTTTAAACCTTTCTTTACAAACTGTTTTAATTTAGGTTACCTACTCAAATAAAAATAACCTTGCATTAGACATTTTCATTTTTATTGCAATAATGTTAAACATACACTGATGGTGTTATATTACTTTCAGATTTTTACTGGTTGCCTGTAAGCTACACTGCAGCCCAGAAGTTTCTGGCCAAGTGGTCAATGCTTGAACAGTTAATAAAGAAATAATTAAAGTAAAGAAATAATTACCATGTGTGTGGAGCCTGAGAGCAAAGTGTAATAAGTGTAAGTGTAATAAAAAATTAAAACACAATTGTAAAATAAACTATTTGGTTTTATTTAGCTCTTAAAAATTTATATTTACTACAGTAACAAAACAATAACCCGAACCATAAACATTGGTCTAAACTGCAACTACAGGTGCTTCTTCAAATTGTTATCACTGAAATATTATAATATCAACAAACCAATTAAAAATTACATTCACTACACAATAGCTTGTTAAAGCAACTGACAGCTTAGTGAAAACCCTAAAACTTGTCAAGCCCTATAATTTCACAAAGGCGTTCTTCTAAGGGACTTAGTATCGGAACATCTTTGGGGCCACCACGAATCTACAAGCTTCGTGAATTCTTCGGACCGAGACCCGACATTTTAAATCGTTGTAAAGCTGCAACCTACAATTTGTTCTATTATTTCGCTGTACCGTGTCTGTCGATGGTTACTCCTGACAATTTTGAGCTCAAGTCTCTTCCCTCCTAAGATCGGACACGACCTAGGGCTAAGTTCTAATGCTTATTATTGATTTATGGAATCAACAAACAGTTCGAACTGTCGTATAGAAACTCGCGTTTGATATTTAAATAAATAAGTCTTTGAACAAGAAATTTCTACACAAGTTTCTTGCTTTTGAATAAAAACAAATAATAAACTTATCGCCAATTTGACAACAATAAACTTTGACAAACAATGTGATGGCTGAATCGAAGACAATGACGTTTATCAAGATGCGAATTATTCGATCAATTGAAGTGAAAAATCGCTTTTTTCAGCATTTATTTCTCTTTGGCTAGTTGAAGTTAGTTGGAGTAGTTATTCTTTAAATTTATTTAATTAATTACATGTTAAACACCGTATTCAGAATTTAAAATATGTTATAATTTCTTGGTAGTTCAGTGATAACTTGAATTGGCAACATCTTGTGTCGCTCGATTCAAAAGTCGTTCAGTTTCGATCCTATTGAGTTGAAGTCCTATCGAAGCGCGTCTGAGCAATACGTGAATACCGATTTTGGATAGAACTTCGATCGAACGACTTCTGCACTACAGCGATGTGTCAATTGTCTGTTTTTACGAGAATTGGGCTACAGGTCCGTACCCTCTCGGGTGCCCTTAGCCATATCGTATGTAGGAGTAGTTTAAGTTCCAACTAAGAGCCGTCAGCGCTAAGCTACAAAGTCCAGTGAAATTTAAAAGGCCATAAATTGTCCATTTCGAAAAAAAAATATCTTCGTATAGTTTGTAGTTCTACCTTTTTTTATTCTACGCCATCTAGGTGAAATTTTTAAAACTAATAACCAAATACGTTCCTGGCAATTTTTTCCGAAAAAGTTCAGTTTACCGCGTATAGATGGCGCTTAAAATTTTTTTTATTAACAGATACTATTACATGTTACTGATACTTTTATAAGGACTTTTTTTTGACACGTTTTTCGAATAGCAAATTTGATGCGAAGTTAAGAAACGTTTGACTCCATTACAAATTGTCTCCTAATACACTATTTTATTGAAAACTTACTACTATGCGACTAAAATTATGAATGAATAGGGGCCTTGATTCAGAATCCCAAGACATTATTAGGAAGTAAGAAAGTGATTTAAACAGTATTTATTAAAAAACGCAAATTATCCAAATCGTTTATTCAAGCAAATGAACATAATATGAACAAACTATAACATTAAATTTATCTACTTAATGATATTTACATTCCATACCTCACTTACCACAATAATGATTACACTAAGTAGGTACGTACACCTAAGATACTTAATTCTAAGTTATAGAAATGCAGAATACATCCTATTCCATGGGAATATATAAAATCGACAAAGATTATGTTCATTTTTTCAAATAAATAAAAAAATATAATAGCACACTCCCATGGCAATACCCTACCACACTAATCATACCTTACTATTCATACAAAAATAATATATTCTGCATTTTTATGTCATATAATTCTTATAAAAACAATAATTGATAAGTATACTATCAATAAAATCTTCATTTCAAAGGGCCATGTTTCATTTACACAAATATGAAAATCTGAGATAACAGGCACCACAAGTCAATCATACATTACACTAAACATGACTGAAACAATCAATTTTGTTGCAATTTATTGAATTGTGAAGTGTCTTGTAATGGGTAAAAGCCTCAATTTGTATGAGCACTAAATAGTTAAATAACTTAAGTAAATAATTCATTGTAACACCTTGTAACAATCAGGAGTCTTGATCATTGCAATAACTTATTTTTGTCAAACAGCATGTTATGAAAAAATACTGCTTGATATTAGACATAGCTGAAGTCAAAAATAACTACTAGGAAAGAAATATATGTGCCAACTTCAAAGGCACATCACAATTCAGGAATTTGATAGGAAAAGATAAGCATTTTAACAATGGCTTGTCATATAAAACTTAATTTAAGTGCATTATTATGTTGCGTGCAAATCTAAAACTAAAATTACAGCATGCTGTGAATGAGAGGCCCTATACACTTTGTGTATCTTAGTAGTGGCCAATCCGCCAGAGTATGCACTTGCATAATATATTAATATATCTATTATTGTAAGAAAAATAAAAACAACTAGCAAACTAAACCAAAAAAACTGTTCAGTTTGACACAAATTTGGGAAAAATCTTCAAAATGATGTCTGATGCAACATGGAAGTCCGATTACAATCAACACTTACTGACCAGAACATATCAGAAATCTAAAACATAATACAATGAGATTTATGTACTTCACAAATTAATACAAAATATAAATACCTTTACAGACAGAATGAAGGACTTTACATGTGATCTGAGAAGTCTTGAATTATTGTGTATACAAGAGTTAATTATACTTCATTAAGTGAACAGAACAGATTTTGATCTGGTTGCCTCATCAAACAATTTAACATAAAGCACAAAATTGCACTCGAGGCACTTGTCACAGACCAGCAGGCTCTCCAACTGCAACCACACTTTGAGTGGAAGATTAAAACTGACACATCACATGAGGTGCTTACTGAAGTATAGCAAACATCCATTTCTAAAGACTAAATAAAATTACATCAGTATAAATCTTAGGAGGATCTCTACACAGACTCATAACATACAAAACTCATAACTGTATTTAGATTAAAACAGCCCCAATCCAGGAAGGCTGTGAGCTCACTGCTGCGAGGTGGGCTGCTGGGACTTGGTGATGACAATGGTTTGCTTGTTCTGCGCTGGCGACTTGCCCAACTGCAGCACATTGGAAGGCAGCGTGATGATCTTATTGCCACCCACGCCACCAGCCGACACCAGCTTCACAATAGTAGCGGAAGGCGCGGGCGCGCGCTGTCCTACCATGGCCACCTTGGGCATTGTGGCCACCGTCATGCCCGTCGAGGTCTTCACAAGGGTGACGTACTGCGGTGCGGGCGCCGCACCACCGCCACTCGCTGCTGACTTCTTGATGATGACGGGGATGCCGCCCGGCCGTAGCGCACCCGGTGATGACACCGGCGTGGCATCACCTTTCGCCGTCACGATCTTGTAGACCGGAGCCTTGCCACCGCCGCCGGCGAGCAGCGCGCCGCCCGCCATCAGGTTGCCTCCGATCTTAACAGGCACTGCCTTGCCTCCAGCGCCGACCACCGAGGACGCCGAACTCGTCGCCGCCATAGACGTCACCGTACCGCCGGTCTTGACGACCACGTTTCCCGATCCGATCTTGACGTTCCCGGCATTAATTTTCAACGGCATGTTCGTCGCCAGTTTGGCGCCGGGCACAGGTTTGGCTTGTACTTGCGACGCACCAATCTTGACGGGGACTGCGGCGCCGCTAGCGATCTTGAGCGAGGGCGCATTTAGCTTGACGGGCACGGCTGAGGCGGAGGCCGCTTTAACCTGCACGAGGCGCGGGGAGCCCAGCAGCACTTGGCCAGTAGGCCAATTCTCGTAATAAAAACCGCGGCGATGTCGTAGCAACTCGACCGTAGAAGTCACTTTCGTATTCTCATCCGTCGATTGGACCGATTCTAAAGTCGTTCTGAAGTCGCTCTATCGGAATGTCGCTGAACCGTATTCACATCCTGAATCGACTTTCAATCGTTTCAAAACGATATCACAATGGTATTCTACTCCTACAAATGACAGTTAGTTCGATCGGATGTCAACGACTTAACGTCAAAATAAGCGATCCAAAAGTCGTTGAACAAAAGTTCATTCTACGGGACGTTTACAAAGAGAGAACCGCTGATTCTGTGTTTTGAAGAGGCTTTGGAGGTGGTGACGCAATAAAACCAAAAACCTTTTAAATTCACTCAGTCTATTATTTTCAAACACTTAAACGTAGTTACATAAGTCAGTATAATAAGTCCTTATCTTATGTAATACAAGTTGACCTAGCGAGGCGGTGTTGCGCAGACGACTGACTGCCTAGAACACGCGGCAGTCCAGTCTGGGGTTTTGCTGACTTTGCTAACATTGTATAGCCGCTACATCACACCCCTTCTTTTTTAAAAAAAAATTTTTTAAAAAAATTTTATAAACTATCTTTACCAAAAAAAAATTATACAATTCAACAAACAAACATCCTGTATCTCGTAAGTGCTATTGCATTTTAATTATACCTTGGAGAGAACAAAAACAAAACAAAAAATTTTTACCAGTTTTAAAAAAATATGACTCCATAATATTACCTTACACTAAACTTATTACAGAAGTGTACCAGATGACGTTGATTCGACATGATTGCTGAATCTGTGTTTACATTACGGGTTACTAGGTCTGATATCGCATTCCAAAGCTCAATGCTCTTTGTTTCTTAAAATCTATTTATAGAACAAAATATGTTAAGGCGATGCTTCGTAACAAAATATGTTAAGGCAATGTTTCATACACAATGTACCTGTAATTGAATTATTTTACAAAAATTTGAAATAAGAAATTAGCAACAATAATTATTTATAAGTTGTTTGAAATGGGTACAAAATTAATTACACGTAATTTAAAAAGATCACTTATACAACAAAATGTTATATTCGCGTTATTACGTTAAATTCTTTTGCAATTAGAATAATGTATGATTAATAACTGTGTGAACTCATCTATTTTAGTTCATCCAACATCAGCAAATCGCACCGGCTGCTTAACTGCGCGGCCACTGCGCGTGGTTAAAGGTTTAGGCGGTAGCGATTTTTGCACCTGTGGAACATCATTAAAAAAATTTTTACTATTTGAGAACATAGAATTTCTATTTCCATCATTGGGATCTGCTTCATATAAGCAGTAAGCGGGTTTCACTCTATCTATGGAAACGGTTGTTCGACGGCCCCCTATTTCAATGGTCATACTCTTTGGTGATCTATTTATCACAAGATACGGTCCACTATAACTAGGCATCAATGGCCTTTGCACTAAATCATTTCGTACGAAAACATGACTACATGATTTTAAATCTTTATGAACGAAAATTGTACCAGAATCGCTATTTTCTCGTGTCTGGGGCCGGAGACTTTGTATAATATTGCGTAATTTACCTACGTATTTTTCTTGCGACGTTTCTGCGTTCGCGCAATCGACATAAAAATCGCCAGGCAAGCGTAACGTGTGCCCTAATACCATTTCAGCTGCGCTGACGCCGCTGTCGCTACGACATGCTGCACGTAGCCCCAGCATGACCGTTGGCAGTTCATCAACCCATGACCCATTTTTATTCTGTAATAAACGTGCTTTCAAAGCGACCTTCAGGGAACGATGTAATCTTTCTACCTTGCCGTTACTTTGGGGATGGTACGCTGTGGTTCGGAATTTATTAATGCCTAATACTTTCATAAGTTTATTAAATAATTCACTTTCAAATTGCCTCCCCTGATCGCTAGTTAACCTACTTGGGCATCCAAAACGGCAAATCCAGTTTTCATATATTATTTTAGCGACGGTCTCGGCTGTTATATCGCTGACCGGAACGGCTTCCGGCCAGTTTGTAAATCTATCTATCATCGTAACTAAGTACCTATGCCCTTCCTGCGTGGTCGGCAGGGGGCCCACGATGTCTACGTGTAAGTGCTCGAACCGTTCTGCTAGTGTAAAAGTACCTAATTTAGAATGTGTGTGCCTATGCGTTTTTACCTTTTGACATTGTATGCACGCTCGGGCCCATACACTGATATCTTTATTCATACCCGGCCAGTAATATTTATTCGTAATCATTTTACGCGTTGTTCTAATTCCGGGATGGTTATTACTATGTACGACATTGAAAGCCACATTTCTGAACTGCTGAGGCAGGTAGGGTCTCACACGGTTCTCCGAAGTTTCGCAATAGATCGCACTATTACACAGTGGTGATTGTAGTTTTTTAAGCACTATATTACCTTGAGATTCCGTCAGCATTTCTGCAAGCTTATCGTCTGTTTCCTGTGCCCGGGCGACTTCGTCGAAATCTAAAACGGTCGGACAAACAATGGTCTCTATAACTCGGGACAATGCGTCAGCAACTGCATTTTCGTTACCTTTGACGTATTGTATATCGCTCGTAAATTCGCTTATATACAATAGTTGTCGTGCTCGCCTGGGCGTCTCTTTATTATCTGAACCTATTTTAGAAAAAACGTGTGTTAATGGCTTATGATCCGTCATTATGGTGAGCTGCCGGCCTTCTACCATGCTGCGAAAATGTACTATGGCCAAGTATACTGCCAATAGCTCTCTGTCGTACGTGCTATATTTCTTTTGAGCCTCCGACAATCTTTTGGAAAAATACCCCAGCGGCTTCCAGACTCCTTTAACCTTATGTTGGAGGACTGCGCCGACGCACGAGTTTGACGCGTCACACATTAAATACAGCGCACCTTCGTCTCCCGGATGTGACAAGGTCACCGCGTTTTCTAAAGCTAACTTACATTGCTCGAAGGCGGCTATCGACTTATCCGTCCATTTAATCTTTGATTTATCCTTCTTTTTGGCGCCATGCAGGAAGTTGTTCAAGTCGGCCTGATGATCTGCCGCACGCTCTAAGTGATTCCTGTAAAAGTTAACCATACCTAAAAAACGGCGGAGCTGCTCGATTGTTTCAGGTCTGGGGAATTCTTTGATAGCTTCCACCTTGCTCTTCATGGGTTTGACACCTTCCGCGCTCACTTCGTAACCTAAAAACTCTATATTATACTTACCGAGACTACACTTCGCCAGATTAATGGTTATGCCGAACTCTTGAAACCTGGCAAAGACCTGTTTAGGGTGCTCTCTATGTACGTCATGATTCGTACTAGCTACGATGACGTCATCAATGTAGGAAAATAAATTAGAGCTCTCACGCACTTTGTTATTTGTACTCTTACCCTCATCCCCAAGGGTGCAGGTTTCGATTCCCTGCAGCACGCTATTATTCATGAATCTCTGGAACGTTTGGGCCGCATTCCGCAAGCCGAATGTCATTCTTGGAAATTCGAAAAGACCAAACGGCGTTATAATGGCGGTTTTCTCTACGTCTTCCGGTGCAATGCTAATATTATGGAACGCTCTGTTAATATCTAACCGGGAAAAAACACACTTACCTGCCAATCCATATGTGAAGTCCTGAATTCTCGGAATCGGGTAGCGGTCTGGCTTCGTGATCGCGTTGAGTGCACGATAGTCTCCGCAAGGCCTGATCTGGCCGTCCTTCTTTGGTACTACATGCAACGGGCTTGCCCATGGACTCTTTGATGGCCTGCAAATACCTAATTCTTGCATTAACCTAAACTCGTCCCTAGCGATTTTATATCTTTGCGGCGGTAATGGTCTTACTTTAGCAAAAACCGGGGGGCCAGTAGTCTCTATATAATGTACGATACCGTGTTTACTGGGCTCCTTAAAAGAAATTGGTTTCGTTATTTCTGAGTATTGTTCTAGAAGCTCGCGATATGGGTTGTCATTTTGAATACTCGTTATCGCGGGCTCGTTATACAAAACTAATATACCTTGCGTATCTAATTTAGTGCGGCCGTCCAACAACCGTCTATTGTATAAATCAACTACTAATTCGTGTGCCTTTAAAAAGTCTGCCCCAATTATGGGTTGTTTTACGTCAGCTATAATAAAATTCCATCTAAAACTACGGCGTAAACCAAGATTAATTTCTAACGATATTACACCATAAGTTTTTATTTCCGTATTGTTCGCAGCATACAGTTTATACGGGCATTCGCTTGCCTTTCTTTTGTCCGGCACTTTATTCACTGGAATCACTGACACGTTAGCCCCGGTATCGACCAGGTACACTAAGCCGGTTTTCTGTTCTCGGACGCATAATCGGTGATTGCCCGCAGCACAGTCGCTCACCGTCGCTGACTGTACTGCAACTAGATTTTCCGAATCCAACCGCGCTGACTGTCCATTCACCCAGCCACAAGGTTGCTCGCATTGCGTTGCCTTTTCTCTGAACTGGAAATGATGACGACACAGCCACGCTCGGTTCCCTGATTCCCGATGTCGTGACGCTGTCCTGCTCCTGGGTCGCGATCTCCACCGACCTCCGTCATAGCTTCTGTCCTGCGGCCGTCCGTAGCTCCCTCCTCGCGACCGGATCTCTTCTATCTCCCCGCGGAGTTCCTTTAACTCTAGGGACATGTTGCGCAGGAATTTGATCATTTCCGACTCCATGTCGGTAGCTGCAGGCGCGACGCTTTAATATTCACTTTTTATTTATTATTAAACAATATGCACTCTCGCTAGGTTCGCGCGTCACCGTGAGTCGTCTTCTTGATCACGTCGGGGTCACCAATTTGGAGGTGGTGACGCAATAAAACCAAAAACCTTTTAAATTCACTCAGTCTATTATTTTCAAACACTTAAACGTAGTTACATAAGTCAGTATAATAAGTCCTTATCTTATGTAATACAAGTTGACCTAGCGAGGCGGTGTTGCGCAGACGACTGACTGCCTAGAACACGCGGCAGTCCAGTCTGGGGTTTTGCTGACTTTGCTAACATTGTATAGCCGCTACAAGGCTAAAAATGAGCTTAAAGTTAGTGTAGCGTCCTTGTTTGACTCTGCACACTTTATTACTTGATAAGGTGATTACTTGATAAATAAATGAAATTAAACCCGAATTAAATTACTTAAACGGATTTATTGATCTCTTGATTGATCAATGAGGATGATATTGATGATGAGTGTGAGCACGCGCGACCGCCTTGATAAGTCTTAACGCACTGAAATTTAGTTTAAATTAATAAACTGCGTGTTGCAGAATGCTGATGCATAGCCTACTTAAAATGTTCGATTTGCATTGTACATGCTCCCACACCGAAAAAGATGAGAAGTTAGTAATGATGAGATGATATAAGGTGATATCAATTTGTCCTTAACCTACACTTGTTAGTAAGTATGGAAAATAAAGATGATATTAGATATTAAATAGAATTAAACTTGACACTATCGTCACGGACCACGTAAACCGCGCGGAAAGTCGGTGACGTACGTTTGTTTTGTTTGTAATGCGATACATGATTTTTGTTTACGTTACACTGACCACTGTTAACACCAATGTTTTGATAGCTTTTATAGCGCGAGACCCTACTTTCACACTTAACACTTGCATTACACACACACTGATTGTCAATGTTCCGCGTAGAGGAGGCCGGCAGCTGCCTTGCCGCCGCAGGTTCCCTCGCCACGCGCTCCGTCGCAGCAGCCTCTGCTGCTGGTCCCGGCCTCGCCGCTGCTGACAATGTCCGCCGGATCCGTCGTGTCGCCCAAACCGCCGTTGCCACGATAATAACGCTAACGCTAATGTACGTTACCGTGTAGTGATGAATATCGTGGCTGCTTACGCTGTCATACAGAGGGACAGCCTTATTCATCTCCTCAATCCTGTCCTGTAGCTGAATCAGCTGTTTTGAATTATCACCGACATCTTCTGAGCTGTTATTAACGAGATTTGGTACTGATAAGTTGAAAAGTTGGTTTATCGGAGATAACCTCGGAGCAATAAGATCGGCTTCGACATGCAGATTACTCATCTCTTGCTTATGAGTGTAAACAGTGAAGTCCTTGAACCTAAGTAAACAACCTTGATTTGTTGTTATTAGACCAGCGTTTAATAACTGCAACGATGAAACTTGATCGTCACAAAGTACTTTCACGTTCTGTTGGTGACAATAAAAGTAAAAGTAGGTATTTACTTGAGTTAATTCATGCCATTGTGATAAGCATGATTCTTGATAAAGCTTGCACTTTCCGGTAGCCAGGTCCTGTTCACATAGGCTTTCATCGTCCTTTAGTGAGTAAACCGGCGACCTTGACGTACATAAAATCGTATCTGTATCTTGATGCAAACACGAATTTAAATCACTTTCTGTCATAGGCAACAGAGCGTCTTTTCTTAGGTTAATAGCTAGGTAACTAGATACGGGTTTGAAATAAATCATCATATTATTTTTTAAACGTGGTACGGCGATGATTTTATAAACTTCGTATATCTCTCGGTGAACTAGAGGTATTTTAGTTTCGAATAATAAATAATTTGCAGACATTCTTGCTTTAACTTTCAATAAGTGGTATATTTTTGGTAAATTAATATGATCAAATGGAACCGATAAATCCTTGGATATTTTACCGAAAATAAAGTTTAGCTCACGGCGTAACTGGTCAGGTGTTAGGAGATGTAAACTTAATTGGCCATTGTAGATGTTAGTCAGAGTATCTAACAAAGTGTTCTGCATGTCCTTGAGATGTGCTAATATGTTGTTTGCTATCATTGCAGAGAAAATAAAATCATTATTTTCTACGTTTTCAAATCTTACGACATTTACTTCCTTCTCTAATTGATGCATGCGTTGGTTGATGAGCTTATGCTGCTTCGTCATAATATTTTCCGTGCGTTTCAATAAATTAAATTCCGCTTCCACTACTGAGGTCTGGTTCTTCCAGAGTGCAGCGAGATGCTCTTGATTTTTGTTTATAAGATGGATGTCTTGCTCATATTTTTCAGCGAAATTACTATCCAAAATTCCGAATAAACTATTTGCTAAAGAACCAACTCCATTTATCAATCGTCGTCGCGTGCGCGAGATTTGCTTGTTCATCAAAACCTTATTATAATGAATAAATTGTTCGTAACCATGTTGTAATTGTAACATGATCGCTCCGCACTGGTTATGATCTTGTTTACTATTACAAACGTTGTTTAGATAGTCTAAGTACTTATTGAGTGCTAATGAGCCCTCCCAGTAGGGACTCATCTCATAGTAGACTACTAGGCGCCACTCGTCTCTGATAAGACCCATATTTGTAATTTTGTCAAAATAAAAACTTTGATTGTTTTGCAGTGGCGTGCTATTGTATGAACCTTCTATGCTTGATATAAGGGTCATTATGAACAATAGTATTGTAAATACCATCTTTGAAAATCTGTAGGTATTTTTCTTTCTTGTTTGAGAAACGTGACATACTTGTTTACGTCATCGTGTTTGCTATTTTTAGAACTTGCTTTTTGTTCATGAACCGGTAAGATTGATAGTTTGACGACCGGGCGCTTCATAATGCCATTTTTTGTTCTTAGGGTGACAACTCTTACATAGCCATCGCTCCCTGGGTGTAGCTCTACGACGCGGCAGAGTGGCCACCTCCCGGCCGGCAGGTTGGTATCTTGAATAAGCACTACGTCGTTGATTTTGATACTCTCTTGGGGTTGCCGCCACTTGCTGCGGGCTGATAGTGGCGTAAGATATTCAAGTCGCCATCTTTTCCAGATATCTTCGAACAATGTTTGTGTTTGGTACCATCGAGTACGTAAATCTGTCTCTGTATTAAAAATTGCCAATGATGGGCCGCTTGTTAGAAAATGAGACGGTGTTAGGCAATTAAGGTCGTCGGGGTCTTCAGTCATAGTACATAAAGGTCTTTGATTTATGCAGGCTTCGAGTTGGGAAAGTAAAGTTGTATATTCTTCAAAGGTGAGCCTTTGTTCGCCTATAACTCGTTTCATGTGATATTTAAGGCTTTTGACTGAAGCTTCCCACAGGCCACCTGCTGAAGGCCAGGAAGGAGCATTAAGGTGCCACTTAATACCTATCGCCGTGATTTCATGAAGAAAATCGCTATTTTCAAAAATGTTAAGTATTTGTTGGTATTCTTCTTGCAGAGCTTTGTTTGCTCCGATGAACGTGGTACCTTGGTCACTATACATATGTTTCGGCACACCTCGCCTGGCCGTCATTCGGCGCAAAGCTGCTAAAAATGCCGATGTCGTTAAGTCTGAGACTAATTCCAAATGTATAGCTTTAGTCACCATACAGACAAATACAGCCACGTAGCCCTTTGACGTGACGATACCTCGGCACTTGTTGGCCTTCACGAACACGTGACCTGTATAATCTACCCCTGTGTGGCAGAATGGTCGAGATGGGTTAACCCTTGCTGTAGGTAAATCTCCCATTATTTGATGGTGTTGACTAGGACTATGTTTTCTGCATTTAACACATTGAAAGATACGCTTTTTCGTGGCCTTGAGCCCACCTACCAACCAATACTTTTGACGCATAAATCCGGATGTTAACTTTGCCCCACCGTGATATGTGAGTTCATGACATTGATCGATAATTAATTCTGATAATCGACTATTTTTGGGTATTATGATGGGGTGTTTCATATCTAGAATAATGTTGGCGTGCTTCAGACGCCCACCTACTCTTAGAACTTGTTCTTCGTCGAGTATAGGATTGAGCATGCAAATCTTGCTTTTCGATAAGATTTTATTTCCCTTTTGTAAGTCGTGTAACTCTTTATTAAAATATTCTTGCTGACACTGTTGAATGATTTTCGTTTTAGCTCGCTTTAATTCGCCTAATGTTAGGTACTGTTTTCTTTCTTGCTTATTATTAATTATTCTATATACCCACGCTTAAACTCTTGTTATCTTACTTAACGAACTGTATTTATTAAGTAAATAATTGATAATATTCTCATCTTGATTATGAGTAACAATGGAGACTACTTGTTTAGCCCTTTTCACTTCTTGATCTGTGTAATAATTTGTTTGTTGGTTTATTAGCTTCGTTGAGTCAAATGTGTTTAGCCAAGTTGGCCCGTTCCACCATAGTTCATGATCTCGTAACTGTGCGGTGGTTAGACCGCGGCTAGCACAGTGCGCTGGGTTTTCCTCTGACTTGACGTAATTCCAGCTGTTTGATGGCTTAACTTTAGTAATTTGCTTTACCCTATTCGCTACAAATGGCTTCCAGCGCTCTGGTAATCCATTAATCCATCCTAGTACAACCATGGAGTCGACCCAGCAGTAGGTTTTGATCTGGTAACTCTCGAGGCAACTATAAATTTTAGCCAACAGTTTTATAAGTAACAGTGCACCGCATAACTCTAATTTTGGTAAAGTTATTTCCTTCTTTACTGGCACCAACTTTGATTTTCCTGCGATCATAGAAATAGATGTATGATCTTTTGAGGTCACCTTACAATAAACAACGCAGGCATAACATTTTGTTGATGCATCTGAAAACCCATGAAGTTCAATGACAGCATGTTCAATAATTCCTAACCATCTATCTAGGTATATTAAAATTCTTGATATTTTTTAATTCACTCTTCATGCTTAACCACTCCGTCTTGATATTTTCAGGTAGCGGAATGTCCCATTTTATTTCTGATTGCCATACTTGTTGAAATAAGAATTTTATTTTTGTTGAAACTGGAGACAACCAGCCTAGGGGGTCAAATAACTTTGAAATATCTGATAGCAAAGTGCGTTTGGTAGGTATTTTAGATGAATATTCAATTTTTGATGTAAAAGTGAATCTATCTTGATGGGGATTCCAACTTAGACCTAAAGTTTTTGATGACTCAACGTTCTTAAAGTTATAATCTATTTGTTCTTGATTTAAATCGACAGAGTTAATTATTTCTTGATTATTACACTTCCATTTACGTAAGTTAAAGCCACCTGATTTTAAAATGGAAACGATGTCTTGTATTAGATGTTTTGCAGACTCAACAGAATGACTTCCGTAGACTAAATCATCCATATAAAATGATGTTTCAATGACCTTCGGCGCTGAACTGTCTTGAAAGTTCATGGTCTCATCTTCAGCCAACCTTCGAAGCGTCATCATAGCCAGGAATGGCGCGGCCTTGGTGCCGTATGTTACTGTGGCTAACTGGAACACGTTTAAAATATCTAACGGTGATTCTCTCCAGACAATCCTTTGATAGTTTTGGTCGTCTTGATGTAACCAAACCATCCTAAACATCTTTTCGAGATCTGCAGTAAAACCATATCTATATTGTCTCCACTTGATAAGGAGACTCTGCAGATCTTGTTGTAAGTTAGGACCTCTTTCCATTAAATCGTTTAGACTCAAACCGGAACTTGATGGAGCGGAAGCGTTAAAAACCACCCTTAGCTTGGTCGTGGTTGATTCATCACGAATAACACAATGATGAGGTAAGTAATAACATGATGATTCGGAAGTATTTGCTTTAACCATATGACCTAGTTGCATGTATTCATTTATAAACAATCTGTATTCCCAGGCTATATTTATATTTTTATCAAATTTTCTTTCTAACTGCTTGAACTGTGCTACCGCTTTAGAATTTGATTGACCTAATTTTTCTTTTATATCTTTTTTCAGAGGGAGGCGTACTTGATACCTGCCATCCGCTCGACGTACAGTGGTTTCGTTGTAAAAATCTATAACCTGTTGATCGCTAAGTGACATATCAGATTGCTCTGAGATATCTTCTGTTTGCCAAAACCTACAAATGTCATCAATGTCATGTATAATGATATTACATTTCAAACTTTCGCTTACACATCCGCTTAAAATCCAACCTAGGCGCGTATTTTGTGCCATAGGTAGTGCCGGTCCGGCTTTATAAATTCCGTCTAAAAGCAAATTACAAAAAACATCCGCTCCGAGCAAGAGGTCTACCGGGCCTTTAATATTAAAATAAGGATCAGCCAGAGGTAAGTTCTCGACTAAAGGCCATACTGGTTTCGGGAAGCTGTGAGAAGGAAGATTCTTGATTAAAGTTTTCATGATGTATGCCTCTGTTTCAAAGGAAAAGTCTTCTTGATTAGACTTACACTTGATTCTTATAGTCCCTCTGCAGTTACTTTCCTTTTCACCTATACCCGTTATAGTTCCTTGGCACCGTTTGCGTGGTAAGCCTAAAATGTGTGCTATTCTCTCTGATATAAGTGTAGTTTGAGACCCTTGATCCAAAAGTGCACGGATATTATGGTAGGTACCATCTTGAGCCTGTACCATAACCATGGCTGTGGCCAGCAAGATTTCGGGGTCTTTGCCCTTCACTGAAACGTGTGTGTTACCTACGTCAGATTTTGTAATATTTGACTCGACATTATTCGATGTCAATGACTTATTATAAAACGCGTCGTGCAAAATAGAATTATGATTACCATTGCACTCTCGACAACGTGATTCCGAATAACAGTTTTTGCCCTGGTGATCAAAAAGACAATTTTTACACAAATTATTGTCGATAATTGTTTTTCGTTTTAGATGATTAGGTAGTTCAAGAAACTTTGTGCAATAATATAAGCCGTGTCCGCGATTTGCGCAAACGGGGCACGTTAATTTAACCGGATGTGCTGGTTTATTGACTTTGCTACCTGAAACCTTTGTTGATTGTGTAAAATATGTAGGCTTTTTATAATTCGTGTTATTCTTTGAATTTCTATTATTAAAATTATTTTTGAAACTAGGCTTTGGTCCCGGATGTTCTTGGTTTTTCCGCGAAGTTTCAAGCGCAGTGAATTTACTCTCTAGAAAGTCTAGGAAATCTTTTAGGGTAGGTAATTCCCTAGGCTGCTTTAATGATGAAACATACTCGTTGTAGGTGTCTGCATCTAGTTTTTGGCTTAAGATATGTACAAGTAGAGGGTCCCAAGTGCTTATCTCTACACCCAGGTTCTTTATTGCATTAAGCGATTCCAGTGACGTATCGCGGAGCCTTTTGATCTGTCCAAACGATGGTTGTTGTGACACTGTAATGTTCATTAAAGTATTGATGTGCGACGTAAAAATCAACTTCCTATTATTATACCTATTGCTAAGGATCTCCCAGCAGGTGACGTAGTTGTCTGAGCTAATATGCAGGTGTTGAACTAATCGCTCAGCTTCCCCCCGGAGCTTGCTCTTCAGGAATTGCATCTTCTGCGCACTTGATAGCGATGCGTTGCTATGGATTGTCTCCGTAAAAAGATCTTTGAAAGACGTCCATTGTTGAAAGTTGCCACTAAATGTAGGCAACTCCATCTGTGGAGTAGATTTTTCCCTATGACACACAGACCATATTTTCTTGTTTATCACTCTTTTCATACATTTGCTCATAATGGTAAAAAGCCGTATCGTATTCTTGATTTTTACCCTCTAGTTCACTATCTATCTCTAAATGTAAAGAATCTATCGCCGACCAACGAGATTGTAAAGTTTTAAGTATATCATCAAACTCCCATTTCTCTAACACCGTATCTAAATTAACACTAGTTACCTTTCTCTGAAGAGCTCTGAAGTTGCTTGCTTGCTTCCTTAGCAACTCATCTGTCCTGCTATTGACGCCCTGCGCCCTGAAAGTAACCTGACGTGACGAGGCTGCTTCTTCGTGTGCGGTGTCCAGCCTTGTTGCCGGTGGGTCCACCTGCGTGGCTGGTTGCGGCGTCGAGGCAGCTCCCAGTGGCGTCGCCGCCCGAAGCAAAGGAGTCGACGGCTTGGTATCTCGTACTCGATAGTTCACGATGACTGACCTGACGTGCTCGTAACGCTCCTTAGTTACCTCGAATTGCTCAGTCACAAAATAATCATGAGACCGGGTACCATAACCACACAACTTGAAGTGGTTGTTTTGAAACTCCTGCCAATATTGATCGAGAGTCTCGAGTCTCCTCTTAATATAATCACCGGTCTTGCTCTCCGGTCCATCTTTCTTAAAGTTGGAGTAAAGTTGCTCTATGGCTCCAATCAACTGCTGCTGCGTCGAAAGTAGATCTTCCATTCTTGATATATGGTAAGAGATTTAAGAAAGATACTTTGGCTGCTATTGTTTCTTGATAAGGTTGGTGGGCCTTGCTTGCTCACCAATGCAGATACTCCTGATAATGCACGGCAATCCAATTAACACTGAGTGTTCAAAGTTCACTTCACGAAATACTACAATATGAGCACTTGCGAAGCCCTTTTTCGAAGGACCAAAAAAGTATGTAGCGTCCTTGTTTGACTCTGCACACTTTATTACTTGATAAGGTGATTACTTGATAAATAAATGAAATTAAACCCGAATGAAATTACTTAAACGGATTTATTGATCTCTTGATTGATCAATGAGGATGATATTGATGATGAGTGTGAGCACGCGCGACCGCCTTGATAAGTCTTAACGCACTGAAATTTAGTTTAAATTAATAAACTGCGTGTTGCAGAATGCTGATGCATAGCCTACTTAAAATGTTCGATTTGCATCGTACAGTTAGCGTATTTGTTGCTAGATATGCCAGAATTTCAAAAAGCGAAAAAGAAGAAGTGTATTGAGGTTCACAAGATGGGACGCATTCACAATGCCGGAGAATGACTTCATCAAAACATTTCGTCTCACAAAAGTGTTGGTGCAGAATCTCATTGATGAAAAGAAGGAAAACGGGATTCTTTGTCAGTAAAAGATAAGGTTAGTAGGTTTCTATTCTGCTAGCCCACATTATTTGTATACCAAATTAAAACGTAAATATATTAGTTTATGATGATATATACTAAGGTTTACATATTAGATAATAATATTGTAACCTTAGGTAGGTATAACTAATTTAATAAAACACTTTTTAAACCTTTCTTTACAAACTGTTTTAATTTAGGTTACCTACTCAAATAAAAATAACCTTGCATTAGACATTTTCATTTTTATTGCAATAATGTTAAACATACACTGATGGTGTTATATTACTTTCAGATTTTTACTGGTTGCCTGTAAGCTACACTGCAGCCCAGAAGTTTCTGGCCAAGTGGTCAATGCTTGAACAGTTAATAAAGAAATAATTAAAGTAAAGAAATAATTACCATGTGTGTGGAGCCTGAGAGCAAAGTGTAATAAGTGTAAGTGTAATAAAAAATTAAAACACAATTGTAAAATAAACTATTTGGTTTTATTTAGCTCTTAAAAATTTATATTTACTACAGTAACAAAACAATAACCCGAACCATAAACATTGGTCTAAACTGCAACTACAGGTGCTTCTTCAAATTGTTATCACTGAAATATTATAATATCAACAAACCAATTAAAAATTACATTCACTACACAATAGCTTGTTAAAGCAACTGACAGCTTAGTGAAAACCCTAAAACTTGTCAAGCCCTATAATTTCACAAAGGCGTTCTTCTAAGGGACTTAGTATCGGAACATCTTTGAGGCCACCACGAATCTACAAGCTTCGTGAATTCTTCGGACCGAGACCCGACATTTTAAATCGTTGTAAAGCTGCAACCTACAATTTGTTCTATTATTTCGCTGTACCGTGTCTGTCGATGGTTACTCCTGACAATTTTGAGCTCAAGTCTCTTCCCTCCTAAGATCGGACACGACCTAGGGCTAAGTTCTAATGCTTATTATTGATTTATGGAATCAACAAACAGTTCGAACTGTCGTATAGAAACTCGCGTTTGATATTTAAATAAATAAGTCTTTGAACAAGAAATTTCTACACAAGTTTCTTGCTTTTGAATAAAAACAAATAATAAACTTATCGCCAATTTGACAACAATAAACTTTGACAAACAATGTGATGGCTGAATCGAAGACAATGACGTTTATCAAGATGCGAATTATTCGATCAATTGAAGTGAAAAATCGCTTTTTTCAGCATTTATTTCTCTTTGGCTAGTTGAAGTTAGTTGGAGTAGTTATTCTTTAAATTTATTTAATTAATTACATGTTAAACACCGTATTCAGAATTTAAAATATGTTATAATTTCTTGGTAGTTCAGTGATAACTTGAATTGGCAACATCTTGTGTCGCTCGATTCAAAAGTCGTTCAGTTTCGATCCTATTGAGTTGAAGTCCTATCGAAGCGCGTCTGAGCAATACGTGAATACCGATTTTGGATAGAACTTCGATCGAACGACTTCTGCACTACAGCGATGTGTCAATTGTCTGTTTTTACGAGAATTGGGCTACAGGTCCGTACCCTCTCGGGTGCCCTTAGCCATATCGTATGTAGGAGTAGTTTAAGTTCCAACTAAGAGCCGTCAGCGCTAAGCTACAAAGTCCAGTGAAATTTAAAAGGCCATAAATTGTCCATTTCGAAAAAAAAATATCTTCGTATAGTTTGTAGTTCTACCTTTTTTTATTCTACGCCATCTAGGTGAAATTTTTAAAACTAATAACCAAATACGTTCCTGGCAATTTTTTCCGAAAAAGTTCAGTTTACCGCGTATAGATGGCGCTTAAAATTTTTTTTATTAACAGATACTATTACATGTTACTGATACTTTTATAAGGACTTTTTTTTGACACGTTTTTCGAATAGCAAATTTGATGCGAAGTTAAGAAACGTTTGACTCCATTACAAATTGTCTCCTAATACACTATTTTATTGAAAACTTACTACTATGCGACTAAAATTATGAATGAATAGGGGCCTTGATTCAGAATCCCAAGACATTATTAGGAAGTAAGAAAGTGATTTAAACAGTATTTATTAAAAAACGCAAATTATCCAAATCGTTTATTCAAGCAAATGAACATAATATGAACAAACTATAACATTAAATTTATCTACTTAATGATATTTACATTCCATACCTCACTTACCACAATAATGATTACACTAAGTAGGTACGTACACCTAAGATACTTAATTCTAAGTTATAGAAATGCAGAATACATCCTATTCCATGGGAATATATAAAATCGACAAAGATTATGTTCATTTTTTCAAATAAATAAAAAAATATAATAGCACACTCCCATGGCAATACCCTACCACACTAATCATACCTTACTATTCATACAAAAATAATATATTCTGCATTTTTATGTCATATAATTCTTATAAAAACAATAATTGATAAGTATACTATCAATAAAATCTTCATTTCAAAGGGCCATGTTTCATTTACACAAATATGAAAATCTGAGATAACAGGCACCACAAGTCAATCATACATTACACTAAACATGACTGAAACAATCAATTTTGTTGCAATTTATTGAATTGTGAAGTGTCTTGTAATGGGTAAAAGCCTCAATTTGTATGAGCACTAAATAGTTAAATAACTTAAGTAAATAATTCATTGTAACACCTTGTAACAATCAGGAGTCTTGATCATTGCAATAACTTATTTTTGTCAAACAGCATGTTATGAAAAAATACTGCTTGATATTAGACATAGCTGAAGTCAAAAATAACTACTAGGAAAGAAATATATGTGCCAACTTCAAAGGCACATCACAATTCAGGAATTTGATAGGAAAAGATAAGCATTTTAACAATGGCTTGTCATATAAAACTTAATTTAAGTGCATTATTATGTTGCGTGCAAATCTAAAACTAAAATTACAGCATGCTGTGAATGAGAGGCCCTATACACTTTGTGTATCTTAGTAGTGGCCAATCCGCCAGAGTATGCACTTGCATAATATATTAATATATCTATTATTGTAAGAAAAATAAAAACAACTAGCAAACTAAACCAAAAAAACTGTTCAGTTTGACACAAATTTGGGAAAAATCTTCAAAATGATGTCTGATGCAACATGGAAGTCCGATTACAATCAACACTTACTGACCAGAACATATCAGAAATCTAAAACATAATACAATGAGATTTATGTACTTCACAAATTAATACAAAATATAAATACCTTTACAGACAGAATGAAGGACTTTACATGTGATCTGAGAAGTCTTGAATTATTGTGTATACAAGAGTTAATTATACTTCATTAAGTGAACAGAACAGATTTTGATCTGGTTGCCTCATCAAACAATTTAACATAAAGCACAAAATTGCACTCGAGGCACTTGTCACAGACCAGCAGGCTCTCCAACTGCAACCACACTTTGAGTGGAAGATTAAAACTGACACATCACATGAGGTGCTTACTGAAGTATAGCAAACATCCATTTCTAAAGACTAAATAAAATTACATCAGTATAAATCTTAGGAGGATCTCTACACAGACTCATAACATACAAAACTCATAACTGTATTTAGATTAAAACAGCCCCAATCCAGGAAGGCTGTGAGCTCACTGCTGCGAGGTGGGCTGCTGGGACTTGGTGATGACAATGGTTTGCTTGTTCTGCGCTGGCGACTTGCCCAACTGCAGCACATTGGAAGGCAGCGTGATGATCTTATTGCCACCCACGCCACCAGCCGACACCCTCTTCACAATAGTAGCGGAAGGCGCGGGCGCGCGCTGTCCTACCATGGCCACCTTGGGCATTGTGGCCACCGTCATGCCCGTCGAGGTCTTCACAAGGGTGACGTACTGC
Organism: Marasmarcha lunaedactyla; assembly: GCA_923062675.1. Classification (NCBI taxonomy): domain Eukaryota; kingdom Metazoa; phylum Arthropoda; class Insecta; order Lepidoptera; family Pterophoridae; genus Marasmarcha; species Marasmarcha lunaedactyla. Next base: position 1,417,348 of record OV281358.1, read on the forward strand.
GGTGCGGGCGCCGCACCACCGCCACTCGCTGCTGACTTCTTGATGATGACGGGGATGCCGCCCGGCCGTAGCGCACCCGGTGATGACACCGGCGTGGCATCACCTTTCGCCGTCACGATCTTGTAGACCGGAGCCTTGCCACCGCCGCCGGCGAGCAGCGCGCCGCCCGCCATCAGGTTGCCTCCGATCTTAACAGGCACTGCCTTGCCTCCAGCGCCGACCACCGAGGACGCCGAACTCGTCGCCGCCATAGACGTCACCGTACCGCCGGTCTTGACGACCACGTTTCCCGATCCGATCTTGACGTTCCCGGCATTAATTTTCAACGGCATGTTCGTCGCCAGTTTGGCGCCGGGCACAGGTTTGGCTTGTACTTGCGACGCACCAATCTTGACGGGGACTGCGGCGCCGCTAGCGATCTTGAGCGAGGGCGCATTTAGCTTGACGGGCACGGCTGAGGCGGAGGCCGCTTTAACCTGCACGAGGCGCGGGGAGCCCAGCAGCACTTGGCCAGTAGGCCAATTCTCGTAATAAAAACCGCGGCGATGTCGTAGCAACTCGACCGTAGAAGTCACTTTCGTATTCTCATCCGTCGATTGGACCGATTCTAAAGTCGTTCTGAAGTCGCTCTATCGGAATGTCGCTGAACCGTATTCACATCCTGAATCGACTTTCAATCGTTTCAAAACGATATCACAATGGTATTCTACTCCTACAAATGACAGTTAGTTCGATCGGATGTCAACGACTTAACGTCAAAATAAGCGATCCAAAAGTCGTTGAACAAAAGTTCATTCTACGGGACGTTTACAAAGAGAGAACCGCTGATTCTGTGTTTTGAAGAGGCTAAAAATGAGCTTAAAGTTAGTGTAGCGTCCTTGTTTGACTCTGCACACTTTATTACTTGATAAGGTGATTACTTGATAAATAAATGAAATTAAACCCGAATTAAATTACTTAAACGGATTTATTGATCTCTTGATTGATCAATGAGGATGATATTGATGATGAGTGTGAGCACGCGCGACCGCCTTGATAAGTCTTAACGCACTGAAATTTAGTTTAAATTAATAAACTGCGTGTTGCAGAATGCTGATGCATAGCCTACTTAAAATGTTCGATTTGCATTGTACATGCTCCCACACCGAAAAAGATGAGAAGTTAGTAATGATGAGATGATATAAGGTGATATCAATTTGTCCTTAACCTACACTTGTTAGTAAGTATGGAAAATAAAGATGATATTAGATATTAAATAGAATTAAACTTGACACTATCGTCACGGACCACGTAAACCGCGCGGAAAGTCGGTGACGTACGTTTGTTTTGTTTGTAATGCGATACATGATTTTTGTTTACGTTACACTGACCACTGTTAACACCAATGTTTTGATAGCTTTTATAGCGCGAGACCCTACTTTCACACTTAACACTTGCATTACACACACACTGATTGTCAATGTTCCGCGTAGAGGAGGCCGGCAGCTGCCTTGCCGCCGCAGGTTCCCTCGCCACGCGCTCCGTCGCAGCAGCCTCTGCTGCTGGTCCCGGCCTCGCCGCTGCTGACAATGTCCGCCGGATCCGTCGTGTCGCCCAAACCGCCGTTGCCACGATAATAACGCTAACGCTAATGTACGTTACCGTGTAGTGATGAATATCGTGGCTGCTTACGCTGTCATACAGAGGGACAGCCTTATTCATCTCCTCAATCCTGTCCTGTAGCTGAATCAGCTGTTTTGAATTATCACCGACATCTTCTGAGCTGTTATTAACGAGATTTGGTACTGATAAGTTGAAAAGTTGGTTTATCGGAGATAACCTCGGAGCAATAAGATCGGCTTCGACATGCAGATTACTCATCTCTTGCTTATGAGTGTAAACAGTGAAGTCCTTGAACCTAAGTAAACAACCTTGATTTGTTGTTATTAGACCAGCGTTTAATAACTGCAACGATGAAACTTGATCGTCACAAAGTACTTTCACGTTCTGTTGGTGACAATAAAAGTAAAAGTAGGTATTTACTTGAGTTAATTCATGCCATTGTGATAAGCATGATTCTTGATAAAGCTTGCACTTTCCGGTAGCCAGGTCCTGTTCACATAGGCTTTCATCGTCCTTTAGTGAGTAAACCGGCGACCTTGACGTACATAAAATCGTATCTGTATCTTGATGCAAACACGAATTTAAATCACTTTCTGTCATAGGCAACAGAGCGTCTTTTCTTAGGTTAATAGCTAGGTAACTAGATACGGGTTTGAAATAAATCATCATATTATTTTTTAAACGTGGTACGGCGATGATTTTATAAACTTCGTATATCTCTCGGTGAACTAGAGGTATTTTAGTTTCGAATAATAAATAATTTGCAGACATTCTTGCTTTAACTTTCAATAAGTGGTATATTTTTGGTAAATTAATATGATCAAATGGAACCGATAAATCCTTGGATATTTTACCGAAAATAAAGTTTAGCTCACGGCGTAACTGGTCAGGTGTTAGGAGATGTAAACTTAATTGGCCATTGTAGATGTTAGTCAGAGTATCTAACAAAGTGTTCTGCATGTCCTTGAGATGTGCTAATATGTTGTTTGCTATCATTGCAGAGAAAATAAAATCATTATTTTCTACGTTTTCAAATCTTACGACATTTACTTCCTTCTCTAATTGATGCATGCGTTGGTTGATGAGCTTATGCTGCTTCGTCATAATATTTTCCGTGCGTTTCAATAAATTAAATTCCGCTTCCACTACTGAGGTCTGGTTCTTCCAGAGTGCAGCGAGATGCTCTTGATTTTTGTTTATAAGATGGATGTCTTGCTCATATTTTTCAGCGAAATTACTATCCAAAATTCCGAATAAACTATTTGCTAAAGAACCAACTCCATTTATCAATCGTCGTCGCGTGCGCGAGATTTGCTTGTTCATCAAAACCTTATTATAATGAATAAATTGTTCGTAACCATGTTGTAATTGTAACATGATCGCTCCGCACTGGTTATGATCTTGTTTACTATTACAAACGTTGTTTAGATAGTCTAAGTACTTATTGAGTGCTAATGAGCCCTCCCAGTAGGGACTCATCTCATAGTAGACTACTAGGCGCCACTCGTCTCTGATAAGACCCATATTTGTAATTTTGTCAAAATAAAAACTTTGATTGTTTTGCAGTGGCGTGCTATTGTATGAACCTTCTATGCTTGATATAAGGGTCATTATGAACAATAGTATTGTAAATACCATCTTTGAAAAACTGTAGGTATTTTTCTTTCTTGTTTGAGAAACGTGACATACTTGTTTACGTCATCGTGTTTGCTATTTTTAGAACTTGCTTTTTGTTCATGAACCGGTAAGATTGATAGTTTGACGACCGGGCGCTTCATAATGCCATTTTTTGTTCTTAGGGTGACAACTCTTACATAGCCATCGCTCCCTGGGTGTAGCTCTACGACGCGGCAGAGTGGCCACCTCCCGGCCGGCAGGTTGGTATCTTGAATAAGCACTACGTCGTTGATTTTGATACTCTCTTGGGGTTGCCGCCACTTGCTGCGGGCTGATAGTGGCGTAAGATATTCAAGTCGCCATCTTTTCCAGATATCTTCGAACAATGTTTGTGTTTGGTACCATCGAGTACGTAAATCTGTCTCTGTATTAAAAATTGCCAATGATGGGCCGCTTGTTAGAAAATGAGACGGTGTTAGGCAATTAAGGTCGTCGGGGTCTTCAGTCATAGTACATAAAGGTCTTTGATTTATGCAGGCTTCGAGTTGGGAAAGTAAAGTTGTATATTCTTCAAAGGTGAGCCTTTGTTCGCCTATAACTCGTTTCATGTGATATTTAAGGCTTTTGACTGAAGCTTCCCACAGGCCACCTGCTGAAGGCCAGGAAGGAGCATTAAGGTGCCACTTAATACCTATCGCCGTGATTTCATGAAGAAAATCGCTATTTTCAAAAATGTTAAGTATTTGTTGGTATTCTTCTTGCAGAGCTTTGTTTGCTCCGATGAACGTGGTACCTTGGTCACTATACATATGTTTCGGCACACCTCGCCTGGCCGTCATTCGGCGCAAAGCTGCTAAAAATGCCGATGTCGTTAAGTCTGAGACTAATTCCAAATGTATAGCTTTAGTCACCATACAGACAAATACAGCCACGTAGCCCTTTGACGTGACGATACCTCGGCACTTGTTGGCCTTCACGAACACGTGACCTGTATAATCTACCCCTGTGTGGCAGAATGGTCGAGATGGGTTAACCCTTGCTGTAGGTAAATCTCCCATTATTTGATGGTGTTGACTAGGACTATGTTTTCTGCATTTAACACATTGAAAGATACGCTTTTTCGTGGCCTTGAGCCCACCTACCAACCAATACTTTTGACGCATAAATCCGGATGTTAACTTTGCCCCACCGTGATATGTGAGTTCATGACATTGATCGATAATTAATTCTGATAATCGACTATTTTTGGGTATTATGATGGGGTGTTTCATATCTAGAATAATGTTGGCGTGCTTCAGACGCCCACCTACTCTTAGAACTTGTTCTTCGTCGAGTATAGGATTGAGCATGCAAATCTTGCTTTTCGATAAGATTTTATTTCCCTTTTGTAAGTCGTGTAACTCTTTATTAAAATATTCTTGCTGACACTGTTGAATGATTTTCGTTTTAGCTCGCTTTAATTCGCCTAATGTTAGGTACTGTTTTCTTTCTTGCTTATTATTAATTATTCTATATACCCACGCTTAAACTCTTGTTATCTTACTTAACGAACTGTATTTATTAAGTAAATAATTGATAATATTCTCATCTTGATTATGAGTAACAATGGAGACTACTTGTTTAGCCCTTTTCACTTCTTGATCTGTGTAATAATTTGTTTGTTGGTTTATTAGCTTCGTTGAGTCAAATGTGTTTAGCCAAGTTGGCCCGTTCCACCATAGTTCATGATCTCGTAACTGTGCGGTGGTTAGACCGCGGCTAGCACAGTGCGCTGGGTTTTCCTCTGACTTGACGTAATTCCAGCTGTTTGATGGCTTAACTTTAGTAATTTGCTTTACCCTATTCGCTACAAATGGCTTCCAGCGCTCTGGTAATCCATTAATCCATCCTAGTACAACCATGGAGTCGACCCAGCAGTAGGTTTTGATCTGGTAACTCTCGAGGCAACTATAAATTTTAGCCAACAGTTTTATAAGTAACAGTGCACCGCATAACTCTAATTTTGGTAAAGTTATTTCCTTCTTTACTGGCACCAACTTTGATTTTCCTGCGATCATAGAAATAGATGTATGATCTTTTGAGGTCACCTTACAATAAACAACGCAGGCATAACATTTTGTTGATGCATCTGAAAACCCATGAAGTTCAATGACAGCATGTTCAATAATTCCTAACCATCTATCTAGGTATATTAAAATTCTTGATACTTTTTAATTCACTCTTCATGCTTAACCACTCCGTCTTGATATTTTCAGGTAGCGGATCGTCCCATTTTATTTCTGATTGCCATACTTGTTGAAATAAGAATTTTATTTTTGTTGAAACTGGAGACAACCAGCCTAGGGGGTCAAATAACTTTGAAATATCTGATAGCAAAGTGCGTTTGGTAGGTATTTTAGATGAATATTCAATTTTTGATGTAAAAGTGAATCTATCTTGATGGGGATTCCAACTTAGACCTAAAGTTTTTGATGACTCAACGTTCTTAAAGTTATAATCTATTTGTTCTTGATTTAAATCGACAGAGTTAATTATTTCTTGATTATTACACTTCCATTTACGTAAGTTAAAGCCACCTGATTTTAAAATGGAAACGATGTCTTGTATTAGATGTTTTGCAGACTCAACAGAATGACTTCCGTAGACTAAATCATCCATATAAAATGATGTTTCAATGACCTTCGGCGCTGAACTGTCTTGAAAGTTCATGGTCTCATCTTCAGCCAACCTTCGAAGCGTCATCATAGCCAGGAATGGCGCGGCCTTGGTGCCGTATGTTACTGTGGCTAACTGGAACACGTTTAAAATATCTAACGGTGATTCTCTCCAGACAATCCTTTGATAGTTTTGGTCGTCTTGATGTAACCAAACCATCCTAAACATCTTTTCGAGATCTGCAGTAAAACCATATCTATATTGTCTCCACTTGATAAGGAGACTCTGCAGATCTTGTTGTAAGTTAGGACCTCTTTCCATTAAATCGTTTAGACTCAAACCGGAACTTGATGGAGCGGAAGCGTTAAAAACCACCCTTAGCTTGGTCGTGGTTGATTCATCACGAATAACACAATGATGAGGTAAGTAATAACATGATGATTCGGAAGTATTTGCTTTAACCATATGACCTAGTTGCATGTATTCATTTATAAACAATCTGTATTCCCAGGCTATATTTATATTTTTATCAAATTTTCTTTCTAACTGCTTGAACTGTGCTACCGCTTTAGAATTTGATTGACCTAATTTTTCTTTTATATCTTTTTTCAGAGGGAGGCGTACTTGATACCTGCCATCCGCTCGACGTACAGTGGTTTCGTTGTAAAAATCTATAACCTGTTGATCGCTAAGTGACATATCAGATTGCTCTGAGATATCTTCTGTTTGCCAAAACCTACAAATGTCATCAATGTCATGTATAATGATATTACATTTCAAACTTTCGCTTACACATCCGCTTAAAATCCAACCTAGGCGCGTATTTTGTGCCATAGGTAGTGCCGGTCCGGCTTTATAAATTCCGTCTAAAAGCAAATTACAAAAAACATCCGCTCCGAGCAAGAGGTCTACCGGGCCTTTAATATTAAAATAAGGATCAGCCAGAGGTAAGTTCTCGACTAAAGGCCATACTGGTTTCGGGAAGCTGTGAGAAGGAAGATTCTTGATTAAAGTTTTCATGATGTATGCCTCTGTTTCAAAGGAAAAGTCTTCTTGATTAGACTTACACTTGATTCTTATAGTCCCTCTGCAGTTACTTTCCTTTTCACCTATACCCGTTATAGTTCCTTGGCACCGTTTGCGTGGTAAGCCTAAAATGTGTGCTATTCTCTCTGATATAAGTGTAGTTTGAGACCCTTGATCCAAAAGTGCACGGATATTATGGTAGGTACCATCTTGAGCCTGTACCATAACCATGGCTGTGGCCAGCAAGATTTCGGGGTCTTTGCCCTTCACTGAAACGTGTGTGTTACCTACGTCAGATTTTGTAATATTTGACTCGACATTATTCGATGTCAATGACTTATTATAAAACGCGTCGTGCAAAATAGAATTATGATTACCATTGCACTCTCGACAACGTGATTCCGAATAACAGTTTTTGCCCTGGTGATCAAAAAGACAATTTTTACACAAATTATTGTCGATAATTGTTTTTCGTTTTAGATGATTAGGTAGTTCAAGAAACTTTGTGCAATAATATAAGCCGTGTCCGCGATTTGCGCAAACGGGGCACGTTAATTTAACCGGATGTGCTGGTTTATTGACTTTGCTACCTGAAACCTTTGTTGATTGTGTAAAATATGTAGGCTTTTTATAATTCGTGTTATTCTTTGAATTTCTATTATTAAAATTATTTTTGAAACTAGGCTTTGGTCCCGGATGTTCTTGGTTTTTCCGCGAAGTTTCAAGCGCAGTGAATTTACTCTCTAGAAAGTCTAGGAAATCTTTTAGGGTAGGTAATTCCCTAGGCTGCTTTAATGATGAAACATACTCGTTGTAGGTGTCTGCATCTAGTTTTTGGCTTAAGATATGTACAAGTAGAGGGTCCCAAGTGCTTATCTCTACACCCAGGTTCTTTATTGCATTAAGCGATTCCAGTGACGTATCGTGGAGCCTTTTGATCTGTCCAAACGATGGTTGTTGTGACACTGTAATGTTCATTAAAGTATTGATGTGCGACGTAAAAATCAACTTCCTATTATTATACCTATTGCTAAGGATCTCCCAGCAGGTGACGTAGTTGTCTGAGCTAATATGCAGGTGTTGAACTAATCGCTCAGCTTCCCCCCGGAGCTTGCTCTTCAGGAATTGCATCTTCTGCGCACTTGATAGCGATGCGTTGCTATGGATTGTCTCCGTAAAAAGATCTTTGAAAGACGTCCATTGTTGAAAGTTGCCACTAAATGTAGGCAACTCCATCTGTGGAGTAGATTTTTCCCTATGACACACAGACCATATTTTCTTGTTTATCACTCTTTTCATACATTTGCTCATAATGGTAAAAAGCCGTATCGTATTCTTGATTTTTACCCTCTAGTTCACTATCTATCTCTAAATGTAAAGAATCTATCGCCGACCAACGAGATTGTAAAGTTTTAAGTATATCATCAAACTCCCATTTCTCTAACACCGTATCTAAATTAACACTAGTTACCTTTCTCTGAAGAGCTCTGAAGTTGCTTGCTTGCTTCCTTAGCAACTCATCTGTCCTGCTATTGACGCCCTGCGCCCTGAAAGTAACCTGACGTGACGAGGCTGCTTCTTCGTGTGCGGTGTCCAGCCTTGTTGCCGGTGGGTCCACCTGCGTGGCTGGTTGCGGCGTCGAGGCAGCTCCCAGTGGCGTCGCCGCCCGAAGCAAAGGAGTCGACGGCTTGGTATCTCGTACTCGATAGTTCACGATGACTGACCTGACGTGCTCGTAACGCTCCTTAGTTACCTCGAATTGCTCAGTCACAAAATAATCATGAGACCGGGTACCATAACCACACAACTTGAAGTGGTTGTTTTGAAACTCCTGCCAATATTGATCGAGAGTCTCGAGTCTCCTCTTAATATAATCACCGGTCTTGCTCTCCGGTCCATCTTTCTTAAAGTTGGAGTAAAGTTGCTCTATGGCTCCAATCAACTGCTGCTGCGTCGAAAGTAGATCTTCCATTCTTGATATATGGTAAGAGATTTAAGAAAGATACTTTGGCTGCTATTGTTTCTTGATAAGGTTGGTGGGCCTTGCTTGCTCACCAATGCAGATACTCCTGATAATGCACGGCAATCCAATTAACACTGAGTGTTCAAAGTTCACTTCACGAAATACTACAATATGAGCACTTGCGAAGCCCTTTTTCGAAGGACCAAAAAAGTATGTAGCGTCCTTGTTTGACTCTGCACACTTTATTACTTGATAAGGTGATTACTTGATAAATAAATGAAATTAAACCCGAATGAAATTACTTAAACGGATTTATTGATCTCTTGATTGATCAATGAGGATGATATTGATGATGAGTGTGAGCACGCGCGACCGCCTTGATAAGTCTTAACGCACTGAAATTTAGTTTAAATTAATAAACTGCGTGTTGCAGAATGCTGATGCATAGCCTACTTAAAATGTTCGATTTGCATCGTACAGTTAGCGTATTTGTTGCTAGATATGCCAGAATTTCAAAAAGCGAAAAAGAAGAAGTGTATTGAGGTTCACAAGATGGGACGCATTCACAATGCCGGAGAATGACTTCATCAAAACATTTCGTCTCACAAAAGTGTTGGTGCAGAATCTCATTGATGAAAAGAAGGAAAACGGGATTCTTTGTCAGTAAAAGATAAGGTTAGTAGGTTTTTATTCTGCTAGCCCACATTATTTGTATACCAAATTAAAACGTAAATATATTAGTTTATGATGATATATACTAAGGTTTACATATTAGATAATAATATTGTAACCTTAGGTAGGTATAACTAATTTAATAAAACACTTTTTAAACCTTTCTTTACAAACTGTTTTAATTTAGGTTACCTACTCAAATAAAAATAACCTTGCATTAGACATTTTCATTTTTATTGCAATAATGTTAAACATACACTGATGGTGTTATATTACTTTCAGATTTTTACTGGTTGCCTGTAAGCTACACTGCAGCCCAGAAGTTTCTGGCCAAGTGGTCAATGCTTGAACAGTTAATAAAGAAATAATTAAAGTAAAGAAATAATTACCATGTGTGTGGAGCCTGAGAGCAAAGTGTAATAAGTGTAAGTGTAATAAAAAATTAAAACACAATTGTAAAATAAACTATTTGGTTTTATTTAGCTCTTAAAAATTTATATTTACTACAGTAACAAAACAATAACCCGAACCATAAACATTGGTCTAAACTGCAACTACAGGTGCTTCTTCAAATTGTTATCACTGAAATATTATAATATCAACAAACCAATTAAAAATTACATTCACTACACAATAGCTTGTTAAAGCAACTGACAGCTTAGTGAAAACCCTAAAACTTGTCAAGCCCTATAATTTCACAAAGGCGTTCTTCTAAGGGACTTAGTATCGGAACATCTTTGGGGCCACCACGAATCTACAAGCTTCGTGAATTCTTCGGACCGAGACCCGACATTTTAAATCGTTGTAAAGCTGCAACCTACAATTTGTTCTATTATTTCGCTGTACCGTGTCTGTCGATGGTTACTCCTGACAATTTTGAGCTCAAGTCTCTTCCCTCCTAAGATCGGACACGACCTAGGGCTAAGTTCTAATGCTTATTATTGATTTATGGAATCAACAAACAGTTCGAACTGTCGTATAGAAACTCGCGTTTGATATTTAAATAAATAAGTCTTTGAACAAGAAATTTCTACACAAGTTTCTTGCTTTTGAATAAAAACAAATAATAAACTTATCGCCAATTTGACAACAATAAACTTTGACAAACAATGTGATGGCTGAATCGAAGACAATGACGTTTATCAAGATGCGAATTATTCGATCAATTGAAGTGAAAAATCGCTTTTTTCAGCATTTATTTCTCTTTGGCTAGTTGAAGTTAGTTGGAGTAGTTATTCTTTAAATTTATTTAATTAATTACATGTTAAACACCGTATTCAGAATTTAAAATATGTTATAATTTCTTGGTAGTTCAGTGATAACTTGAATTGGCAACATCTTGTGTCGCTCGATTCAAAAGTCGTTCAGTTTCGATCCTATTGAGTTGAAGTCCTATCGAAGCGCGTCTGAGCAATACGTGAATACCGATTTTGGATAGAACTTCGATCGAACGACTTCTGCACTACAGCGATGTGTCAATTGTCTGTTTTTACGAGAATTGGGCTACAGGTCCGTACCCTCTCGGGTGCCCTTAGCCATATCGTATGTAGGAGTAGTTTAAGTTCCAACTAAGAGCCGTCAGCGCTAAGCTACAAAGTCCAGTGAAATTTAAAAGGCCATAAATTGTCCATTTCGAAAAAAAAATATCTTCGTATAGTTTGTAGTTCTACCTTTTTTTATTCTACGCCATCTAGGTGAAATTTTTAAAACTAATAACCAAATACGTTCCTGGCAATTTTTTCCGAAAAAGTTCAGTTTACCGCGTATAGATGGCGCTTAAAATTTTTTTTATTAACAGATACTATTACATGTTACTGATACTTTTATAAGGACTTTTTTTTGACACGTTTTTCGAATAGCAAATTTGATGCGAAGTTAAGAAACGTTTGACTCCATTACAAATTGTCTCCTAATACACTATTTTATTGAAAACTTACTACTATGCGACTAAAATTATGAATGAATAGGGGCCTTGATTCAGAATCCCAAGACATTATTAGGAAGTAAGAAAGTGATTTAAACAGTATTTATTAAAAAACGCAAATTATCCAAATCGTTTATTCAAGCAAATGAACATAATATGAACAAACTATAACATTAAATTTATCTACTTAATGATATTTACATTCCATACCTCACTTACCACAATAATGATTACACTAAGTAGGTACGTACACCTAAGATACTTAATTCTAAGTTATAGAAATGCAGAATACATCCTATTCCATGGGAATATATAAAATCGACAAAGATTATGTTCATTTTTTCAAATAAATAAAAAAATATAATAGCACACTCCCATGGCAATACCCTACCACACTAATCATACCTTACTATTCATACAAAAATAATATATTCTGCATTTTTATGTCATATAATTCTTATAAAAACAATAATTGATAAGTATACTATCAATAAAATCTTCATTTCAAAGGGCCATGTTTCATTTACACAAATATGAAAATCTGAGATAACAGGCACCACAAGTCAATCATACATTACACTAAACATGACTGAAACAATCAATTTTGTTGCAATTTATTGAATTGTGAAGTGTCTTGTAATGGGTAAAAGCCTCAATTTGTATGAGCACTAAATAGTTAAATAACTTAAGTAAATAATTCATTGTAACACCTTGTAACAATCAGGAGTCTTGATCATTGCAATAACTTATTTTTGTCAAACAGCATGTTATGAAAAAATACTGCTTGATATTAGACATAGCTGAAGTCAAAAATAACTACTAGGAAAGAAATATATGTGCCAACTTCAAAGGCACATCACAATCCAGGAATTTGATAGGAAAAGATAAGCATTTTAACAATGGCTTGTCATATAAAACTTAATTTAAGTGCATTATTATGTTGCGTGCAAATCTAAAACTAAAATTACAGCATGCTGTGAATGAGAGGCCCTATACACTTTGTGTATCTTAGTAGTGGCCAATCCGCCAGAGTATGCACTTGCATAATATATTAATATATCTATTATTGTAAGAAAAATAAAAACAACTAGCAAACTAAACCAAAAAAACTGTTCAGTTTGACACAAATTTGGGAAAAATCTTCAAAATGATGTCTGATGCAACATGGAAGTCCGATTACAATCAACACTTACTGACCAGAACATATCAGAAATCTAAAACATAATACAATGAGATTTATGTACTTCACAAATTAATACAAAATATAAATACCTTTACAGACAGAATGAAGGACTTTACATGTGATCTGAGAAGTCTTGAATTATTGTGTATACAAGAGTTAATTATACTTCATTAAGTGAACAGAACAGATTTTGATCTGGTTGCCTCATCAAACAATTTAACATAAAGCACAAAATTGCACTCGAGGCACTTGTCACAGACCAGCAGGCTCTCCAACTGCAACCACACTTTGAGTGGAAGATTAAAACTGACACATCACATGAGGTGCTTACTGAAGTATAGCAAACATCCATTTCTAAAGACTAAATAAAATTACATCAGTATAAATCTTAGGAGGATCTCTACACAGACTCATAACATACAAAACTCATAACTGTATTTAGATTAAAACAGCCCCAATCCAGGAAGGCTGTGAGCTCACTGCTGCGAGGTGGGCTGCTGGGACTTGGTGATGACAATGGTTTGCTTGTTCTGCGCTGGCGACTTGCCCAACTGCAGCACATTGGAAGGCAGCGTGATGATCTTATTGCCACCCACGCCACCAGCCGACACCAGCTTCACAATAGTAGCGGAAGGCGCGGGCGCGCGCTGTCCTACCATGGCCACCTTGGGCATTGTGGCCACCGTCATGCCCGTCGAGGTCTTCACAAGGGTGACGTACTGCGGTGCGGGCGCCGCACCACCGCCACTCGCTGCTGACTTCTTGATGATGACGGGGATGCCGCCCGGCCGTAGCGCACCCGGTGATGACACCGGCGTGGCATCACCTTTCGCCGTCACGATCTTGTAGACCGGAGCCTTGCCACCGCCGCCGGCGAGCAGCGCGCCGCCCGCCATCAGGTTGCCTCCGATCTTAACAGGCACTGCCTTGCCTCCAGCGCCGACCACCGAGGACGCCGAACTCGTCGCCGCCATAGACGTCACCGTACCGCCGGTCTTGACGACCACGTTTCCCGATCCGATCTTGACGTTCCCGGCATTAATTTTCAACGGCATGTTCGTCGCCAGTTTGGCGCCGGGCACAGGTTTGGCTTGTACTTGCGACGCACCAATCTTGACGGGGACTGCGGCGCCGCTAGCGATCTTGAGCGAGGGCGCATTTAGCTTGACGGGCACGGCTGAGGCGGAGGCCGCTTTAACCTGCACGAGGCGCGGGGAGCCCAGCAGCACTTGGCCAGGGCCGCCGGCTGTGGCACTGCGCACACCACCACTCATGATGCGCGTCACGCCCTGCGGCGTCACGGCCGCTACCTTTATGGGCGTGGCAGCAGCGCCAGGAGACTTTGTTGGGGTCTTAGGCTGGTACGTAGCCTTGACAGGCGTGCTAGTCGTAATTTTGAGGGCAGTCGGAGCGGGCTTAGGCGCCGGCGGTCCCGGCGTCGGTGTTTCGGGTTCCAACTTTGGCTCCACCGGAGCAGGTGTCGGCTCAGCAGCCGCAGGGAAGCGAGCGGGCGCAACTTTGCCACATTTTTGAATCTGCAGCAAATAAGTGCTCACGGTAGACATAGCAGGCCAGCATAGTTCCAAAGCTGATGTTCCAGCACGAACGAGAGCCACTCTGCCAGCAGCAGGAGGCACACCCACTTCCAAATACCATAAATCTTTGCAGCAAATTTGGTTGTTCCATGTCTTGCGGTATCCGTCGCGGCCGGACCAGATATACAGTCGAGTTTGGATGGCGACCGCGCTGTGTCCAGCGCGAGCCCTCGGTACACTTTCATCTAGGGGCTCGATGCTGATGTTGTCCCAGGTCATCGTGTCAAGGTCAAGCGACGCGAGTGTGTTAGTACATTTCCATTCCTTTTCGTGAGTAGCGAGTTTGGATTCGTCAGCGACCAGCGGCACCCACCCTCCATATACATACATGTGTCGACCGATGACCGTGGCAGTGTGTAGGGACCGCGGTAAAGGTGGAGTACCGTGAAGGTCGGGTCGCGACCAAGCCATACTTCCGGCATCAAGTACCCATAAGTCACCGAGACGCGACCCGCTCATGCCACCATAGATGATGAGCATAGACTTGCCTGTAGATTTGTCAGTGTAAGCGACTCCTGAGTGAGACTCCCGCGGCGGCGGCGACTGTCCATATGTTAAAGGAATGTCCCATACAGTCATAGAAGAATTAGGATACAGCTCGAGCGTATATAAATCATTCAAGTACCGGGGAATGTTATTCTTCGGATCATCACTTTCATTGGCGAGACCACCAAACAAATATACCTTGCCATTCAAGAGTGTGAAGCTGTGGCCGAGTCGAGGACATGGAGGTAAACCTTGCTTGGGTGGCAGAGGCTTTAGGCGTTTCCATTCCCATCGTGAAGCTTGTAATTCGTAAAGATCATTAGAATACTTGCCGTATTCCACCATACCTCCGAAGACGAGAAGGCGCGTCCCGTCGACAACGAAACCATAGGCAGCGCATCCTGGAGGCACTTCACCTTTTGTAACAGGAACAAACCACTGGTTCGTGGTAGTATTAAAGACATGGAGCTCATGAACTATGCCTTCGTTTCCGCCGCCGAAAACAATCATCAAATCTTTTATGGCTACCGCGCGATGGCCATGGCGGGGACGGGGTTGAGGACCGGTGGGATTAAACACTTTTTGCCACTTAAGTACGTTTTCCTTCATTTTCACTATACATTTGTTACTAAAAGCCTAAAAACCGTATGTATCCCTCTGGCTGGATGCGTATCTTGTCTATGAGAAACGTCGTAAATAAGCTTTGAAGAAAATATTCAGGTTAGTTGCAGCTTCATAAGTCCGAACTATATATCGCTCTCTTTCACTCTTATGACAATTGGTAATGAGCACAAAAAATTCACCTTATGCAGCTTACAGTGAATAACAAAAATGGCGTTAGCAACAGCTATGCCAACATGACAAAAAGAGAAAGAACGGCGTCGGACGTCAGATTGTTGTCTATGAGATAATATAGTTTTTAATTTACCGCAAAAATTATTCAGGGGTTCTGAAAAAGATTTACAACACGGCATGCCTAATCTGTAGAAATGCTTTAGAAATTATATAAAAAAGCTTTAATGCTTTTACACAGCAAGTGTTTCCGACTTTGATATATAAAATAATGAATCATCTGAAATATATAAAAAAATTTATTGACAATAATTGTTATAGTTTTTAATGGTCTTGTTGTAAATTCAACAATATATAATACAATGCGTTACTTTTACACTTGGTCAAACGAAATGTGCTGATATATTAGATAAAAAAAAATTCGATAAAAAAGCGAAAAAATATCGATAAGTAGACAATGTAAAAAAGTCAAGCCATTTAAATTTTTCTTTTTAATAAAATTTCCATCTTTCGGTTTAAAAATTTTTTCTCATAAGTAAGCGATGTATTTTTTTAAACAGTTTTATTTGCTAGAATGAAAGCTGGAATGACTAAGTAGCAATAACAATTTTAAAAATGTTCGATTTCAAGCAGAAAATTTGTTTAAAAAAAATAAAAGCATCATATTTTTCTTTAAAAAAAATACGTTTTATTAAAAATTTTTGTTCCATCCCTTCAAAGCTAGCACATTGGGGTAACCTTTTTAGTATGTGTTTTTTTCAAATTTCATGACTTACTCTACAAGTTCCCCAAAACAACATGGGTTCTATCTCTTTTCATTGTTAAGCTAATCACTATTTAAATAAGGTAGGTAATCTCAGTACGAAAATCAAAAGTGATCTAATAATGATTAAATTAACATAAATTATGGAATAAAACAAAAAATAAATAGCGAGAAAGTAAAATGATTCCGTTAAAAATTTTTCATAAATCCATCATTCTCATCCATACATACAGTTGCACGTAGTGCCACACTACGTATTGTTATTTTTAATAGAGTACGATTTTATTTTCTTTGACTATCCGCAGATAGTATTTTTTGTAAGAACTCTTCTCTTATTCCAATTGAAGTCCTGTACACCAGTGTTTCCCAAACATTGTTTTGCCATGGCCCGGTAATTTACACACTGCCCCTTCGTGACCCACTTAATACTTTCAAAACTAAGCTGGTTCAATAAGGTAAAATAATACATATCTATTAATAGTGAATATGAATTATTCTACGGTGAATTACGTATATTTACGATGCGTCGATCGATAGCAGGTATTAAATTTAAAACAAGGCAGGAATGTTGTGATCCGGTATTTTATTTTGATGGCTCGGTACGGGTCGCGACCCAGCTTATGGGAAACGCTGCTGTACAAAATATAATTCATATAACCCCACAAATAAAAATCCAGTGGGGTCAAATATGGGCTACGTTCCGGCCACGCCACTGGTCTGCTTCGTCCAATCCAACTCGCTATTGTTCATTTAAATAATCACGCATGATTTTGCTGACTTTTGCTGACGCTGATTGTTCTGGAGCACCGTCATGTTGGAACACATCCTCCTTCTTCTTTGTAGTTTGAATCCCATAACACATCAGGCTAGGTAGCTCTTCTTGTAAAAATGATAGGTAAGCTGGGCCTGTCAACCTTGATGGGAGGATGAAGGGTCCGATAAAATTTTCTCCAATCATTCCAACCCAAACCTTTATTTTAAATTCGACTGATTTTCTTCCTCCGGCATCCATGTGCAGGTTGCGAAAATTTGTGATTCCAGTCCGGTTAAAGTTTGCCTCGTCCGTCCACAAAATACGGTCACAGAAATTGCGGATGATACGTCTTTGTCACAATAGCCACGAACAAAAACACTTCTTCCGTTGTAATCTGCCTCGTGCAAATTCTGCACTCTTCAAAAATGGAAGGTGTACAAACATTCTTTTTCAAAATTTTCCACACTTGGACGTGATTAATCCCCAATGGAAGCGCTATTCGACGAGTACTAGTTAAAGGGTCTTGATACACCAAACGCAACACTTGTTCCTCCACTCTACCGGTACGTCGGGAGCACGTTCATGACGTGGGTGTCGCATTCCATTGTCACTAAATTCTCGATGCACTGCTATGAAAACCCTGTAGTCAACGGCAGGTCTTGTTGGGAATCGCTGATGATATTCTCGAGCGGCGGCGCGAGCATTGCTATTGCAAAATCCGTAATAGTAGAGAACGTCAGCTACTTCGTGAGCAGTCAAGTTGTCTATCGTTAAACGCATAACGACGAACATTTAGGGAATGTAACACGATGAACTGTTTTTAAAAAAAAGCTAGGTTACGAGAACCGAGACCCAAATGACATTCAATAACAATTTACTCTCTCACTCACTCGTTTCGGCCTAATGCATATATCTCTTTCTATCTTTACCTGCTATTGTGCGACTATTGTTCGACTATGGGTAGGTGCGGCGCATAAGCACAAATAAAGTATCTTAATCAATCTAAATTATCAAGTATAAAAAATTTATCAAGTATAAATTATCTTAACAACGAAAATACAGAATCCATGTTATAGAGTAAGTCATGAAATTTAATAAAACATGCTAAAAAGGTTATACCTAAATGTGCTAGTTTTGAAGTTACAGATCAAAAATAAAATAAAAAAGCGGATTAAGAAAAAAATTCACTTATTATACAGGGTGACTTGTAATTCAACATATTCCTCTTGAGATGTGATAATACAACCAATTTCCAACATAACAAAAATAGCAAGTGAATTCTTATAAAATTTTGTTTTGATTCACTAATTTGGTCAATAGAAAACTGGATTTATTTTGAAAAATCAACAGTACATTAACCGTACAAGCTACTCAAAAAACTTCCTTGTTCTATTAGCTATCCAACATTAAATTATTTACAAAAAAAGAAAAGATTCTCATAAAAAATTGAATAACATGATGATCGGTAAAATGTAAAGAAAAAATGGAAATATAAAAAAAATCTTTTATTAATCAATTTTGCGACACGTTTTACAAATCTTGTTCAAAGTGACCTCCCCTAGGGTGAATACATGCCCGCACACGCTTCCTTATCTCTGTCACTGTCACTCTTGAAGTGAAAGAGTGTCGTATTTTTTTAGACGCTTCGATTATTTTTCTCTCAGTACTTCGACAGACTGAATTGGAGTTCATAAACAAGAGACTCCATGTGCCCCACACGTAAAAATCAACCGGTGTCAGGTCGGGACACCGTGCAGGCCATGGAATCGGACTGCCAATCCCACGTCTGGTAACGAGGTATCCAGCCACTGCCACACAGTAATTCGATAATGCGCTGGACAACCATCGTGTTGGAATACCATTCGTCTCCTTGTTACCAATTCCACATCTTAAAGAAATGGCCTTAGCTCATTGCTCAAAAATTCCTCATTACACTCACCATTTAAATTGTTGCGCAAAAGTGGGGTCCAATCAAATGTATATATGACGCCCATCCAACTTCTAACAATAAAAACTAAAAAGTTCCAGGAATTTATTGCAACTCTGCAACTTAAACCGCGGTACGATAACAAAAGGTTTTACAATGCACGTAATCTACGTACGTTTTTTTCTAGGAATTGTTGTTTGTGTCTTAATAATTTAACTTATTTGGATAGCTAATAGAACGCAGAAGTTTTTCTAGTAGTTTTCTAATGACCAAATTAGCGAATCAAAACAAAATTTCATAAGAATTCACTTGCCATTTTAAAATGTTCAAATTTTGTACCAGTATTAGTATTAACAAATATTTGTTGATGTATTGGTAACTGATAAAAATTCAAACAACTTTATTCAAAACACCAGGATTTATTTATTGAATTTTTTGTAGTTAATTCAGGATTTTTTGAACAAAACTAAAAATACTGAATATCTCGATAACGAGCCTACTTGGTATTAGGAACATTAAAGTTAATTTTAATTAGTTGTATTATCACATCCCAAGAGGAATACGCCGAATTACAAGCCACCCTGTATAGTAGTTTAATAACATTTAATGATTATTTGGCCGCTAATTTAGACAACACAACTTTTATTTTTTAGCAGTGTTATTTCTGTAAAACTTCATTGACTTCTAAAAGAACCTCTGAAAAGCTTAGCCACGATCCAGATGCTCGTTAACGTTTATATCTTAGATATTAATGATGTTTACAACTGTATGTATGAACCAATTTGATAGTTTATTTAATAGAATAGAAATTAAAAAAGCTGAATTTAATCAGCTGTGGCAGCAAAATAATTCATTACAGACAAATACTTATTGTCTCACAAATATACACCCATTATTCTAACCTCTAATGTGACTCGCATGGGCCTAGTAACGGAAGTTTCCACTGCTTGGTAGATGGAAAAAGTTATAAAAGCTATTGCCTCCACTTAAGGGTGTGTAGCATTCATCAAGACCAGGGGACTAAACCGGAAAGTTTCCAAACCCTCTGGCACTACATGGGTTCCAACTGGGTCTGTAGTTCAAACCTTTTCTGGCAAAAACCAACCCAAAAGAGTTTTCGTTTTCAACTCATCACTGCTAGTGGAACCATGTATATTGCCAACGACCCAGTGCCTCAACTGCTGCAGATTTGGGCACACTCACTGCTGCCACTGTTCCCAGCCTGGTACAGGTAAGTTGTGCCCACAGAGAAAAGCTCTCGTTTCCAATGTTCTACGGACAACAACTATCCTGAGTTTGCACGTTGGAAAGCAATGAAGGTACTAATGTATAAATCGAACATATCCTTTAATGAAGCATCTGCACAGTTTTCAGTAATTTATCTTACGCTGACACATTTAAAGCCTCTCCTTTGCCTAACCCGAAGGATACTCGAACTAATGCCACAAAGCAATCTTACAAAGAAACAATATTTTCCCTACCGAAGCCTTAAGCCCCGCTTTCTCCTGGGTGTGACAGAACACCCTGCCAACAACATGATAATTTCCTTGACTTAATTTTATCCTTATTAGTAAACATTGTTAAGAAATTTGCTGACATTCCCTTGCTGGGACTGAAACCTTAATCTTAAGTATCTGAACCGAAACTAAAAAATCCCTCCCCTGGGAATGATGGTATTCCCTACTGATTTACTGATTTATTGCTGGTCTCATTTTATAAATATTGTCCTTATTATCTCATTAATACAATTTTTATAACCAGTAGTATACTTGATTCCTGGAAATTATGTTTAGTGATCCGTCTCTTAAAGAATGGCAAAGACCCTTCAGATAGTAATTCTTACCGCCCAATTGGTAGCAATTCTAGTTGTAGTAGATGACTTAGTAAATGAGATAGTACAAGATGTAGATCCTCCTCTATCATGATAATAACAGTGCGCTTGCTTAAAATTCACCTACATTGGTTTGTTGAATGTGGGTGACTGTGTTGATTTGGTATTTACAGTCCTACTCAGTTATGTGCTTAGGAAAGGTCTAAGCACATTAAACGGCTTTGTCATTGATTTGAACTAGCGCTGGCTAACACTGGACTGGTGGGGGTGTTCTTGGATGCGTCATTAGCTTATGAAAACGACCAGCTCCCGACACTCAGGCATAAAATGCTAAACCTGAATATCCCAGTAAGACTGACCTTTACTTAAAACCTCCTCGTGGGAAGAGAAATTCAAATCCGCAATTAACATGCTAATAAACCATCCTGTTTTGTTTGGCAGGGACATCCACGGTGCTTTATACAGCATCTACACATGGCATATATGCACGCATATGACCTTGCCCTGTATCTTCAGGTTGAGGTGATAAAGAATGCTTTACAATGCATTATAAGGCGTGTTATTGTCAATGGCTCATTTGTGCTGGAGCCATACAGCAAAGCAGGTTATCTGCTATTGACAAAATCCAGAGTCGAAGCTTTAGCATTATCTTGGGCTCATTAAAGTAATCGCCAATAAAAGCCATGCAAGTAGAGTGCTGGGAATTAGCCTAACATTTGCGTAGACACATATTAATTATAATAACTTAATAATTTTCAAAATGTAAAGTGAGTCATTTTCATAATAAAAACTTAATTTCTGTCGGTCCGAATCTATGCAAAGGACTCTCCAACTTACCTCTCATTCTAGCAATTCAAAACTTTCTTCGTTTAAGGGCCCCTTGCTCCTCCTACAGGGATTCAAAAACTGCACCCCTCCTAATTAAATGTTACATAACCATACAACCACCAACCACATAATTCTAAGAAAATTTAGGGCAATTGTGTTGTGTTAAAGATAGGGTCAAGTAGGCAACAGTGACTCAGTCGACTACAGTGGCTCAATAATTTTTCGATCAGAAAGGTATATATATATATATACGTATATATATATATATATATATATATATATAATATATATATAATATATATATATAATATTCAGGTGTCTCTCTCACTTTTAGGAAGTGTTTGTTACTCGAACATGTTCA
Source organism: Marasmarcha lunaedactyla (assembly GCA_923062675.1). Classification (NCBI taxonomy): domain Eukaryota; kingdom Metazoa; phylum Arthropoda; class Insecta; order Lepidoptera; family Pterophoridae; genus Marasmarcha; species Marasmarcha lunaedactyla. The sequence continues at coordinate 1,439,327 of OV281358.1, forward strand.
AACCAGTAAACTCGCCAATCGAGGGCCGAGTGGTACTGTGACGTGAAGTGTTATAAGTTTTCACGAGCACAAAATTACTTTTTGAGGTAAGTTTCAATTGTTTTCACATCTTTGTTTGTTACAATTGCTGATAGACGTGATATTCATTGAATAGTATGTCTTGTATTAATAATCTTTTGCCTGTATTTTGTCATATTTGATTTTGATTTTCGTTGATGTGATGAAATATTTTCAAAATGGCGTGGAACTACACAGCTACTCATTTTTAAAAGTGGTTTTTGAGCCACTGTGTACCTTTTAGACCCTTATATTTTTTTGGCTCGTAATGATTCGAATTCTTTTTAGTTGATAGAATGCCACGGAAAAAGACCAATAGAAAAATAGGAAACATTCCCCAGGCACACAAAAGTTCCTTATGCCAGATACGCCTGATCTTTCCCATAAAGGAGCATGATATAAAATATATTCTGCCAAAACCTTCATTAGTTGGAACGTCATCCAGGCCATTTTATAACTTTTTGAATAATTTTACGCTTCAAACTATTAATTAAAAATACTGAAATCATTATTACAGTTCCTGATTAAGAAAGTACAAGATGATGGTGAATATAGTGATATTTATGTTGTTTATGAACCCAATATTTTTCATAAGAAAAAGTTGATTGTTAAGTTGATATAATAATTTTTGATAATTTATATTTATGTTTAACGAATTATTAGAGTAAAACGTTATTGTTAGCGATAAGATTTAGATTTTTTTTATCTTTACAATAATTATTATATCTTGCTAATCAATAAAAAAAGAGTAAACTTGTTAATTAAAAAGATTGAGATTTATTTGCTGTTGTTGTGTAGATTTATATTGTAACTATTTTTTATTTTTAATAAAGAATATGTTCATTGATAAATTACCGTTTTGTTATCATTCCCCTGACAACTCATTTGTGAGGTAATAAAATAATAATAATAATAACCTCATACAGTGAGGTTAACATTATTATTATTTAATTAACTGATACAGCTGAGTCACTGTGTACTATATGAGTCACTGTGTACTACGGCAGTGAGTCAGTGTGAACACATAGTGGTGCACAGTGGCTCAAATACATTTTTTTGATTACTGTGTCTTAAATTTATATGCCTAATATTTTATCGGTTTATACTGATATAATATTAAACTGCCATGGTCAACCAACAATCTGTGAAAGTTCCACTGTAATCCCACCAGAATTTCGATTTCAAGTAGCGTTGCGAAAAAAACCATGTCTCTGTTGCCTACTTGACCCTATGTTATTTAGGGTTATGGTGACAAGTTTTAAATGGCCAAAATTTATCATCATTAACCAAAATAACCAAAAAATGGTAAAAAATTTAGAAATTCAGCTTTTTTTGGTTTAATGCCCATAATTTATAATGCATGGATTTTTTTCTGATTTTTCTGATGATGGTTTATCATCCAGTTTAAGCTTGAAGTTGAATTTCGGGCACCCTGTATTAGCAAAAAAAGACATGCAAATATAGGACAGTTGTCGTCAAGAGTACGTTTTTTTAGAGTAAGAGTTGACTATATTTTTTGTAGATCATCCACAGTATATTTATTCTGTAAATCGTGAAGTGGCTTAAAAAGCACTTTGGAATGTATTGTTGATAAATACTCAACCATGGAATTGTGAACCACAAAACGCTAAGGCGGCGACTTATTTTGTAAAAAATTTGTCATCCGTTCAGTTGGCTATACGGCGCACTTGGAAACCAGAAGAAATTAAACTATTTGTTGTGCATTTATTTTTTATTTATTTTTAAATTGTAACAATCTAATTTTAACATATAGTTCGGATTTATGGATATATGTTTTAAAATAAATATTAAAGCCACATTTTGAATCTTAAATGCTGTTTTTTAATTTGTAAATTTTAGTTTAAGAGTACGCCGCATCTGCCAATAGCTCTAAAATGGCAAAAATCAAAAAGTCACAAAATCATTTGGTAATAGTCAATGGTGTGTAACATTTGTCAATATTCCGGGTACAATCCAAATGGATCAGAATGGAGAAGTCAGAAACTATGAGAGATAGCGAAATCTGTTCTTAGGAACCATGGCGTCGATTTTAGATTTAATAATAATCACATTCAAACTTTTTTCATAACTCTCATACATAACCGGGAATCGAACCTGGTCAAAACCTCTGTAAACAATGTGGTATAAATTCTGCAAGTCGTAAGAAGCAAAAATTCAATCGAATCTTGTTCAAATAATTGAAAGAAAAACCCAACAATAACATAACTATTTTATTTCAGTAAATGTTCAAAATATGAAAACTTCTTGGGTTGATTCGGACTAATAGCAATGAAGCGCTACTGAATAATAATATTGTTTAATCACAACGCGTGATCTACATCGCAACGTCTACTTGTATTAAGTGGTAAGTATAGATGCGACTCTCTGAGATATACTTTCGGGCCGTGGGCCGCTCAGCCTTTTCCATCTGCGGAAACATGTGGTTTAGTTCCCTAAAGACTTTTACTGTAAATTCAGAATTCGATTTTATTTATGTAAATGTATATGTGGGGTTTGATTACGACAACTCTTGTGAAGGAAATTGTTATAGACGAATTAACATATTGGTGTATACATTAATTTAGCCATAGACTAAAAAAATAATTTGAACGCATTTGTTTTTTCTGAATGTTGGTAATATTTTCGTAAAAAGAGCGGCAAAAGGTATTTTAGTGTTGCCGTTACTAAAAATATATATATATTCGTTCAGAAATTTTGGATGACGTCGTTTTTTATTTACCTAGCATACAATTCAAAACAAAATTTACCGAAAATGATAATAAGAATTATATACCTATTGATGTGTTATTTAATGTTGATAAAGACACTAGATAAGATACACAATATTACATTGCAAATAGGTTGCCAATTTGAATCGCGTACCGATGAAGTTAAAACAACGAAATATTTCCGATCTACTTTCTTGATTCTCTATCTGTATGTATTCTGATCTATGAAAATCCAGAATATACCCCAAGGACTTTAAATACAGAGGCCAGCCAACTTTCTGTTTTCCGCAACTTTGGAGTTGCCAGGTATAAACAGGCGGGCGAGTTAGTGTTACTTAAGTAAACGCTTAGACTGAAAATTTTACATCTTAAACCTAGGCATTATGGTTTCAACGTTTTGATAAGGAAACCGGATGGACCATATGGTGGATTGCGGATTACATTAACTTTAATTTGATACGAAATTCGATTAAATAACTTATGAAGGTACATTGATAATGCTAACTCACCTCTTTATACATGGCAACTCAATTAGACATGTCTATAATCTGATCTTACTAACTTTTAAAGGTGGAATCTACGAATACATCCGAAATAATTTGTTTCTAACTGTATAAAATAGGTGTCATCAAAATTTCAGCCCACACATATGCAAAATGCTTAGCTAGTATGCCTTTTTCATAGGTGTCACAGGTAGTATAAACGTTCTTCCTTATTTATTTGCGATATACAGCTCGTCCGAGCCAGCGCTATCCTTCAAGGATCCTTCAGGAACTGTAATATCTATTCTCCAAACAAGCATTATTAATTAGTTTGTGACAACAAGTAGGTATGCCATTTGGTATATTTATACCTAATAATCAGTTGAAAAGTTAAAGCGTCAAAACCATACAACTAAATACTTAAACTAACTCATATTTACTGATGATATTTCCATAACAGATATTAGGATAAAGTATGAAATTGAATGCTAAGAGATAGAGATGTATGTTAAATAGTGCCATATATAGAGATTGGCAAGCACCCATGAGTGGGTAATTCATCCCATTCAACCCAGGTTTTCACCCGAAGTAGTAAATAATACATCTGTTACATGAATGTAATGAGACAGTGTCAGAAACTTTGCTCATCAAAGTAGTATTGAAAAAATAAAGTCATTTAGTTTGGAGTAATCATTGTTAAGTAATACTTGCTTTGTACTAAGTAACTTTCCTATTCGAATATGGATAAAAAAGTGTTATATTATGTATATATACGGTACTACTACAGTTTACATTACTTGTGGTTATAAATTGTACAAAAACACTTTGAATAATGTTTGATTAATAAAATAAGTACACGTTTAATTTTGAATGAAAACATCGAATTTGAATTTTAAAAAATTTCTTTATTTTTTAAAATTCAAATTCGTCTAGCAATTAAAAAAAGTAACACAGATCAAGCAATAAGACTTTCAAGAAAATATCTCCAGTTTGTCTAACGACATATCAAATGTTTTTATTTTATAATTACAACTGGAGTCATTGCTACTTTTGTCCTCACCGGAGACATGAATTTTTAGTTTACATAATAATAACAATTATTTATTAATTTACTTGCTTCATTATATGGACATACTATATGACATTCACATCCACACATAAAACTATACTTGTGTCTTGGGTTGTAAAATTGTAAAAAATTGTAATGACTAAGGTATACATTACAATTATACATACAATTCACTTTACATAGTAATCAAAGACTAAATGTATTAGTTTCTGTAGTTTTAAGTAAGGTGTGCAAGTGTGAATGGGGGCGTGTGAGTGTATATAATATGTGTGTTTATATATTACCCATTAATGTAAAAAATTCCATAAGCACTGAATAAATTATTTTTGACTTTCCTGAAACTATAGCATATAAAATGTATTGTGTGAGGTTAATTGGAAACATTAGCAAATGGTAAGCTTCTCTTCTTCCACAACTTCAAATCAATCTGAAAATGGAGGAATTTTTATTAAGAGCCTGGCATGTTTATAGCATAGTTAAAAAAATAATAAAGTTGTAAAAGAAATATTTTATTTAATTATAATGATATAATATAAGAATAAATGGAAAAACTAGTCCAATATAGCTATATTTAATTTTGATTTTGCTTTTTTAATATTTATTTACATACAAACATAAGACATGGAGTCCTATTAAAAATTCAAGAACAGCTTTATATAGCAATTTTGTATGAGAAGTTTAGTTTTAGTTTATGAACCTTCAAAATCAAAGACATCCACATGTTTTCTATATTTGATTTGTAAAAAACATTCAGAATAATAATTATATACACTTAACAAAACTGATAGCCTATTGAAATTTTGTTGTGTGGTTAGTCCTGCCACCCGTAAAAATATTTCTCATTTCAATTTGAAATTGATTTAAAACTGGCCAGGGTGGAATCTGTCTGAAATTATGAAAGTACCATCTTTTAAACACTTTTATTCACCAGGACCACAGGGACTAAGGGTATTGTGATTTATGAGGAATTTTTTTGTTATGTCACCATAATAATATTGCCGCAATCTTTTCAAGCATGATGCATCGGTAATCTTATGTTAATTGATTTCCTGAACTTATGATTTCTTTCAGTACCTATTCTTTGACAATCAGAGAATCGTAAACAACAGATGCTTTTATTTCGAACTTTACTTGTTTATAGATAAATGGATTGTATTTGCGTGCCACATAACTGCATGTTAGTTTGTTGTACAAACACAGACTATTCAGGTAAGTTACATTTCTTTTGCTTGTTTATTTATTCATATCCATATTTAGCTCTTTATTCTGTAGCTCCGAAATTTATTTTTTTTTCTTTTCGGTGATAAGACATTGTACATAATAATGAACCATGATGAAGGTGAAAGTCACGTTATCCCTTCACTATCAACGAGCGGACTTCTTGAAGCTAAACAAAAAGCTCTAGCCACAGTATTCATTGGATTTTCTATGTAGTGCTATGTTATTTATGAATGACACTACTACTATTTTACACTCGAAACTAATTTACGCACACAAAATAAGAAAAATCAAAGAAGAGCGCAACTTGGTCGGAAGTATTATTATTATTATTTTGTGTTTAATGGCAATCAGCTGTTGTTACTACACCATAACTATTTCTGCCATTTTCAAGTATTAGTGTAATAAAATTAAAACATTAATTTCAACATAATGTGTCCAAAAAAATCTGGTCCGACGTATTACATTACCGCCAAAAAGTCTAAACAAACAAACAAAGCAAGCAACAAAGCAAAGATGTTTTGTCGTTTCTGTTCGCTCGTAAAAGCAGGCAAGGGTCTAAGCTATAAAGCCTAAACTAAACAAAAAAACTGTCATTCATTGACATAGATCTTTAGACCTATCAAGGAAATGATATAACTTTACCTTAGAAACTAGAAATCCCACTCGATTTTAACATAAAAATAATTAAACCTTATGTTAAGTATATGAAGCATACTTTCTTTATAAATGTAAAACTAAGGAAAAATGATCTAGAGAGGGACATACAACTAACTAAGCCGTGGCGTCCCTTTCACTTAGCTGCTAGCATCATGGAACTACTACAGTCCTTTTGGAAGGTTCACTTTTGGGCGAGCCTAACATACTGGGAATTTGTTATGCACATTAAACCTTTATAATTAAGTCAATCGTCAGGTTTAGTTCAAGGTTCAAGTCGCAAGTTCAGAATGACTGATGTTTAAAGCATAAAAAAATTAAAATGGGTAGCCAGTGGATTCTTGGTATTGTTAAAAACTGCCCCAGGACATAAACCGATAAAATAAGGCCAGAAAAAGCTATTTTAACTGGGGTTTGTTTTCTGTAACTGATCCGTAATGTGAATGGAGGCATTATTTAAGAGGGAAAAAATACAATACAAATGAGTAAAACATAATTGAGTATTATTTATTTATTAACAAAAGATTTTCAAAATGTCACCCTCCAACAGAGATACACAACTCACATCTGCGCAAATTTTAAGTCTCTAATAGCTTGACGATTGTTTCTCACAACATTTTCCGCTTGGCGAATTTTTGCTCTGAGTTCATCTTTACTGGGTGCTTTTCTGGCGTAAGTTATTTCTTTAAAGTTCTTCTTCATTGCAGGTTCACATCCCCCAGTAAAATTGGCAGATCTTTATCCCAAAAATTTAATTTTTGTATGTGTTTCCATCAAGTCTAGATGGCAGTTAATTTAAAATTTTATCGAAAAATCCGGGGTCTTCTCGTTGTTTTCTTCCGTAGGCTTGTACTTTTTGAATACGAAAAGCATAAAAGGATTCCTCATGCAAAATATCTTAGATCGATGATCTGGGAATATCTATATCTGGGATATCTTGGGGACTGAAACTACTCGCGTCCGCAAGGTTTAGCCCTCGATGCCTTGTACGTGGTCCCTGGGTGGTGCTAAACCAGCAGTATCTTCTGGTGGTAGGCTTCAGCCGTGGCTTGTCACCACCCACTAAACAAATCAGAGAACTGTCTTCAGCTCGTAATTTATTTATTGGCTCGCTTGTATTTTATTGGTTTTGGAGGTTAGTAGGATCCGAAGAAACGGTGCACTGCTGGCCGACCGCAGGTAGTTTGGGGCCCAAGTAGTGTGCTAGCCACATGCGAAAGGCTGCCCCACCACCTCGCGAAAAATCCCGGGAGGCTTTATCGCGTCAGCTGGGGACTGGTTAGAGAAGACCCGATGACAATCCCCAGGGGGGTTCGGGCGTCCCCGCAGTCTCCAAGCCAATTCCCCATCGGTGCGTTGTTTATTGCGAGCTGCTTTGTTCCATTTGCAGCGCTTCACTCATCTTCTGTCCTCCTCCCTATTCACTCACACAACTAATATGAAAAGTCATAAGAAGAGTAAGGTTCTACAGTGGTTGCACTTCCTCTCTCTTAAAGTGCACCTCTGCATCATTAGAGGAATGCACTCAAATCTCAACGATGTCCACCACCATCTTGAGACAGAGAGGCCTCACCTACTCTTCCTAACGGAGACGCAGATCTGTAATCCGTCAGACTCGGCATACCTTTGTTACCCAGGGTACATCCTGGAGTCCAATTTCCGCCCGAACGTCGGGGTGTGCATGTATGCCAGTGACGAGACCTGTTGTCAGCGTCTCCGTTACTTGGAAGGTCTGGACTTTTCCGTCAGGTGGGTTCACATTGATACCGGCCTTGACCAATTGGTCTACGCCAGCATATACCGGTCACATAGCGGAGATCGGGAGACAACGAGGCTCATGGAGTATCTCAGCGATGCAGCAGATAAGGTTCGGCAACGTTTTCCCTCAGCGCAGTTGGTGTTCCTGGGGGATTTTAACGGTCATCACGGGCAATGGCTATACCCGTATCAGGACACTGACCACGCTGGAAGAGAGGCTTTTAAGTTTTCCATGACTCAAGGCCTCTCACAGCTTGTGCACGAGTCCACGCGCATCCCCGACGTTGCCGGCCACACTGCATATTGCTTAGACCTTCTGCTGACAACTGATCCTGACAGGTGCTCGGTGTCCGTAACTGCACCTTTAGGGACATCTGACCACTGCGTGGTGAAATCGGTGTCGCAGTACTCGCCGCCTGACAAAAGGCGTTAGGCGAGGATGGCGATACAAGTCAGCAGATTGGGATGAGATGTGGCATTTTTTCGCGTCTTACCCTTGGCGGCAGACTTCCTTTACATCATCCGATCCATCGTGAGGCGTTGATGCTGTATCAAGTGTGATAGGCCTAGCAATGGAGTATTTCATCCCTTACACTGACCTATCCCTTGAAACCAAAGGTCGCCCATGGTTTAATGCTGCTTGCCTCACAGCTGAAAAGCTTAAGCAAAAAGCGTACAAAGCCTGGACTGACGCTCGCAGAAGCAAAGCCGTGGATTCGCATGAACTAAAGAAAATATACAATGCTGCCGCCAAGTCTTGCAAAAAGGTGATCAGGAAAACTCGCTTTGACAACATTGGCCACATCGGAGACAAGATAGCGTCATATCCTTCAGGAAGCAAAGCTTTCTGGTCTCTGGCCAAGTCGGTTGAGTCGAACTTCTGTCGCCCATCGCTGCCACCTCTGAGGAAGCCTGATGGTTCACTGGCCCACACCGCAAAAGAGAAAGCAGACCTTTGTGTTAATCTTTTTGCAGACTATTCTCGTCTAAATAGTCAAGGTAAAGTCCCACCCCAGTTACCTCAGTTCGGACCCAAAATGGGTACCGTTCATATTCGCTAAAAGGAGGTTCTTAAATGCTTGCAGAATTTAGACGTGAATAAGGCCAGCGGCCCCGATGGCATACCTGCAGTTGTGTTAAAACACTGCGCAGCCGAGATGTCTCCCATACTAACGCGCCTGTATGGACTCTCTTTGGAATCCGGAAAGGTCCCTAAATCCTGCAAGCTGGCTAACGTGCAACCAGTACCAAAGAAGGGAAGCCAAGCAGATCCTATCAACTACCGACCTATTGCAATCACCTCCATACTTTGCAAGGTTATGGAGCGTGTATTGAACAATCGTCTCCTGGCATACCTTGAGTCCCAACGAGCTCCTTAGTGATAACCAATATGGTTTTCGCAGTGGACGCTCAACTGGAGATCTTCTTGTGTATGCCACTCACTTATGGACCGAAGCCTTGGAAGGTCACGGTGAAGCTATAGCTGTATCCTTAGACATTTCCAAAGCTTTTGATAGGGTCTGGCATGATGGTCTCTTAAGTAAGCTTCCACCATACGGAATACCTAAAGGGCCCTGCGACTGGATATCTGATTTTCTGAGGGAACGGTCAATTCTAGTGGTCTTAGACAGCTACTCTTCTGACCTAATGGCAATAAATGCCGGGGTACCTCAGGGATCTGTTCTCTCGGCAACGTTATTCTATCTGCACATTAATGACCTGCACATTAACCCCAGGCATTATTGGTAACGCTGATGACAGCACCGTTGTAGAGAGACACATGTCCAATGCGCGAGTGAAGCCTCAAGAAATCCGGGCTTTGAGAGAGTCCATGATTGAACGGGCCTTATTAGGCCTTATTATATTTGGCCTTAAAGAAAGTGTCCGATTGGGGCGAGTCCAACTTGGTCAAATTTAACCCTTCAAAAACACAGGCGTGTTTATTCTCCGCAAAAAAGAGCAGTTTCGACCTAACGTCCACTTTCCAAAATGTTTCTGTACCCTTAACCGACCACCTAGGGCTTCTGGGCGTAACTATATCGTCCCAACTAAACTGCGGGCAACAAATTGTGTCCATGACTGCTTCAAAGAAGTTGGGAATCATCTCGAAGGCCCGACGGTACTTCAGCCCTGAACAGCTACTTAATTTGTACACAGCTCAAGTTCGATCTTGTATGGAGTACTGTAGCCACCTTTAGGATGGTTCTGCTAAGTACCAACTAGAAGCGATGGACGCTGTTGACCGAAGAGCCCGAAAAATTATTAACAACTTTGACCTCACCACCAAAAAACTGCAAAGCTTCGACCATCGTCTTTCCGACTTTCCGTTGCAAGTTTAGCAGTCTTCTACAGATTACATTTTGGAGAGGGCGCGAATGTTCTTTTTGATCAGGTTGAACCGACACCCTTCTTACATCGGACTACTAGACGCAGACAGGCCTTCCATCCCTGTATAGTAGATATCCCAAGAAGTCGAACCAAACGCTTCGATAGTTCCTTTTTGGTGCAGGTCGCCAAGATGTGGAATGAACGTCTGTTTTTCCAGAAAACTATAGTCCTAGTTCTTTCAAGCGTCGAGTGAATAGGTATCTCGTGGATAGACGTGTAACACCTTCGTCTTCATCGTCACTTTCCATCAGGTGAGATAGAAAACAAACGTCTAATCCTTTTTTCAATTAAAAAGAAATAAGTTTGTGACTTTCCAACAAGTAAATAAACCAACGAATAACCTCTGTGGTTGTTTAACTACATAGTAAGTTATCTAACTAAATAATACATTACTATTAAACTGTAGTTCGATTGTTTCTTTAGTAACGTGAAACTTGTGCATGTACATATATGCACAAGTTTCACATGCAATATTAATTTGTTCTATTTAATTAATATTTCCCTTTGACATTTTTGAATTTAATTTAATGTTTGATATGTATGATAATGTTTGAATGTGATTAATGATTATATTTTTACATTATTAATTTTTGGTTTTAGAATGTTATTGTATTTTATTTTTTTATTTTGTGTAATGATATGAACGATAAAAATAGTTAATATTTGCGCGTCTGTTCAGACAGACTGTGAATTGGACATAAAAATTATATTAAAGACCTCATTGTATTTACACACAGTCTCAAATAAATGAATTATTATTATTATTATTACTGTACTAGATACCTACCGACTAAACTAGAATATCTTGTGACTGATTACCTTGCTATTGTTTGTGCTACATGCGGAATCTTGTTATTGGCCCTCCTTTTCCTATTTGCTTTGAACATAAGTAAACCGAACTGTAAGTTTTCATAAAAGATGTTAATAAAATAAAATCAAAATCAAAATGAGGACTACTGTAGCCATCTTAAGGATAATTCTCTATAGTATGCATGTATGTTTTCAAATCGAAATGTTTTTAGTGAAAGGATGCATCTTTTGAAAACACAATTTCTCGAAATAAAAATCTAAAGCTAATTCGATTTTTAAAACTTGGTATATAAATTTTTTTAGGACATGGAAAATTACAATTTCATTGAATAGTTAACATTTTCAATGATAATCGAATTTTATAAGGGTTATCTAGTATTGGACACATTTATAAACAATGCAACAAACGAATGACCTCTCTAAAAAAACGAAAAGTGATCCTCGCCATACCGAGAAACTGTAAGAATAGGTAGGTAAATTATTTTCAAATTAAATTTACAGAGTCGATCCCTTTATGTCTATACAAAATTATTCTGCATCTGTTAGCTCGGCAAGTCTCCCTCCCCCCAAGTATCCAAAAGACGAACACCCTGAAACGGCACCTGTTCATGTTCTTAACCATATTAGAGGGAAGTGAGCGACCCGTCACCCGGCGCTACCATAAGAAGACGTACTTTAGTAACAATGACGCTTTAGATATTCATCGGGAAGAAGAACTCAACGAAGAAACAGACACATTATACAAGTTTTTTTACAAATTAAAATCCTGTTAATGAAGGGATTATAGGTACCCAAGAGCTTCTATCATCCAAATAATCGGATAGTTTGTAATATGCTTTAGCATACAACTTCTGCTTTATAGGTTCTTTGAATTTGTCAATAGGAAGACCTTAGATATCCTCAGGAACCTTATTATAAAAGCGTATACATTGACCCATGACTGAGTTAGTGACTTTATGAAACCCACTATGAGCCTACTATGAGAGAAAGTAAGAATATTTATTTCCTTAAATTTACTTCTAAGTGACACCCTCGGACCGAGCTGATAGATTGCGCGAATGACCCTTTTCTGCAGAATAAATATAGTATCGATGTCGGCAGCACTCTCCCACAACAGAATGTAATGAGGCTATGGAAGTAACCGAAATAGCCTAATCGAGCAATTGTTTTATTTGAAATTTGTCTCATTTTTTTACAGCGTATGCGGCAGAGCCAAGCCTTTTCGCTAAACCATCAACATGTGGTCCTCACCTCACTGGAGTTTGGCGGACTTTGAGATTTACTCCTATTGGGCGATTCCTCACACGCGGCCGAGTTGCCTTCGTGACATACGCCGCCTAAGTCCATTAGCGGACTGTACCTCATGAAAAGTTAAAGAAAGACGAAATTTCTATTATAATAAATTATATTAGGTCTTTACCTATGAAATTGCCGTTTTTCACGTAATATATGAAGCGCCGAAATAAATGAAGCGTAATTTTTTTATATATTTTTTATTTCTATTAATCAAAATAATCACCCATGCAATCAATGCATCTTTGCCAACGCATTGGTAGCTTATTGATGCCTTTCTTGAAGAAATCAGCTGGACGGGAGGCAACAAATTCTTCAAAGGCATTTTGTACTGCCTCTCGGGTATTGAATTTTTTTCCCGCCAAGTAGTTATCCAAATTCTGGAAAAAGTAGAAGTCTGTAGGCGCAAGGTCTGGTTAGTACGGCGGATGACGGAGAACTTCCAACCCCAACTCTTGTAGCTTGGAGACCGTCTGCTGTGCAGTATGAGGTCGCGCGTTGTCGTGCAGGAGCAGTGGAGCCGAACGATTGACCAAAGCTGGTTGGAGACGTGCGAGCTTCTCCATCATTGTGTTCAGTTCTTCACAGTACACATCTGCAGTAATGCTTGTCCCGTTTGGCAAGAAGCTATGATGAATTACACCCGCGTTAGACCACCAAACAGTGACCATCACTTTTCTAGGGGTAAGTTTTCGTTTAGGGCATTGTTTGGGTGCTGAACCAGGGTCCAACCAACTTGCTGAGCGCTTACGATTGTCAAACAGGATCCATTTCTCGTCACAAGTAACAATGCGGTTCAGAATTCCTTCATTTGTATGCCTGCTGAGCAGTGCAAGGCACGTCTCCACGCGTACTTCGCGCTGGCGGTCATTGAGTTCGTGGGGTACCCATTTGTCAAGCTTTTTTACCTTGCCAATTTGACGCATATGGACCAATATTGTTTTGATGCTAACGTCGAAAGCTGCTGCTAATTCAGCCGTGGATTGAGTTTCATCAGCTTCCACAATTGCCTTTAATTCGTCATTGTCGACCAAAGTTTTCGGACGACCACGGGGTTCATTTTTCAGGTCAAAATTTTCAGAACGGAAGCGGGTAAACCAATAACGGGTGGTGCGTTCGTTTGTAGTGTTCGCTCCGTAAACGTCGTTGATGTTGCGTGCCGCTTGTGCCGCTTTGCTGCCACGACGGTACTCATACTCCATAATTACTCGAATTTTTAACTTATCCATGATGACGAAAAATGTTCGAATGCGTTGAAAACAAAACACTAACTATTAAACAAATGACGATTTTAGAAAAAGAATTCCATGTTTGTCAAATAAAATTAATTTGAAATTAGAATTATCAGTCAAAAAAAAATATTTTCATTTGAAATGGCCAGTACGGCAAAACGGCAGTTTCATAGGTAAAGACCTATTATTATATCCCCAGACCAACTGCACCTGACACCAACTGTATGCCCCAAAAGTAAGCAGGGCTTGTGTTATTGTGTTACGGCAAACTGGGGGAGCCATGGTCCGAGAACATTCGTATCACACAAATGAATGCTAATGAACTAGAACCAGAGATCTCCGGCGTATGAAGACAAAATAATTATTTCAGACTTGTCTGATCGTTTCAGACCATTTGTGTGTTCATTCAAACAAAAAGGAACTAAAAGTTTCTTGTTGTTCAATGTTGCATACTGGTAGTTAGAAAATCGATTAAGTTTCCTACTATGAGTATTAAAATCGAGTATATTATACGCCTATCATAAACAGGTTAGATAACGTTGTTAAATAGACCAGCACAAACAGGTATTGCTTATATATAAACGCAACAATTCGCGAGGTTCTATGTATGAATGTTTGTTACTTTTTACTCATCAGCTAATCACTGCATCCTGTTGAATGAGGCGGAGGTAGCTTATATATTGTTTATTATAAATTGGCAGGCGTTTGTCTTACATCTCATCTAACGGAAAGTTGTAAAAAATGCGGGAATAGTACTCGCCTATTATTATTCTTATTGTGTGTTTTATCGCCTACTCTTCCAGGGTTATACTTGTCACGAAAAACAGACGCAGGTAGATCGTCCTCCTTTGACAGCATTGACAGTAGAGCTGTACAGTCGCGGAGTGATTAGTCAATATAACCGTGAGACTTACCGCGCATTGCGGCTAGTCGTAAATAATTTTTTAAATTAGTTATTTTGACGAGCGTCTTAATAATTCCATAACATCACTTTATCTAAACTAAAGGGTTATTAACATTATAAGCGTTTTCAAATGACGTTTTCCTTCGTCAAAGCAGTACCTGTGTAGATAATATCTTGTGACTGTTTACTTGTAGTATAAGTTGAAAAATCTCACTTGCAAGTAACTGCAAATCGAACTTGGGACGTCTCGGTGATAGTTGATAAACAGATTTTGATCGGAATATTTATTTCAAATAATTTTATTTCTTATGATTCGGTTATTAATTCCGAACCCTACCTAGATAGTTCGTCGTATATGCAGTCCTATCATACATAATACAACATTTTGCTAACTTTGTAGGTAAACGGCAAGCACCTGGTTTGTTCGTGAACAAAACTGTTATGATTTGGCTTTTACCAGCAGCTTCTCCTGCGTGTAAATCGGGAGCAGTACTGTTTTTCGGGATAAAGGGTACCTACCTTGTGTCTTTGTCTGTTCCCCCGACAACATGTTGAGTAGTTATGTCGTAAAAGCTTATTAATAAACAAATTGTTTGCCTAATTGGGAAGTTGAGATAGTTTTTATGCATAAGTATAATGGTAGTATGGATGGTACAATACGCTCAACAAATATTAACTGAGATAAAATGTTTTTTTGTACAATATTCATTCACAGCCGGCCAACGGGCAAGCCACCCACCTGGTGGTAAGTGGCAATCGTGCCCATGGACATCGTTAGTCGTAGAATGAGTCGTACATGTTTTATTTATTAATGTTAATGTGATTGAATGTCAAAATAGGTAATATACTGTGTTCAAATTGTGCAAATTTAAAATAAGAGACATGCATAACTTTAGAACCAGAAACTCTCTCGAATCGGTCCAAGTCGGTCCATTTCACAAACTAATTAGTGACGCTACGCATCAGACGAACGACTTCTTAACTACAACACTAGGAACACGCTTTTCAATTTGACAACTTTTTTAAAAATTAGATTGTCATTCGTTTCTCAATTTTAAAATGACGGCTTGGATTTTTGGCGTAACGCCATTGTGGAAGTGCGAAAGCCACTCTTCTATTCTACAAGATATTTTAACAATCTAAAAGATATTGAAGGTAAAATAAATAAAAAAAAACTAGTATATTTGTGAATTTTTAAAATTTTTATATGCTTTGTATAGTATGGGAGGCAAATTTGTATTTTCTAAACGCGGAACATCAGTATCTTTCCGTATTCTGTTAGTTATGTCAAACCAATTAAACACCGTTATTCTTATTTAGCCCAGAAAATATTTCTTCTCAAAATGTTTGTGGCTCTCAAACAATTTACAAAGTTTTACCACACTTAACTCTTGTTAGCACAATGTACTATTAGCACAAAGACACTGTAACCAATGTTAAATCCTATAACAGTTGGAAAATGATGTCCTTTCGCCTACTTTCTCATTCACTACCAGCACTTGTTGTAGATTGTGAAGCACCATAAACGCTAATAATACAGTATTTGGGAATTGAGAGGATATGTTACGGAAATTGATCAATGCAAACTCTTCACTCGTCACACATTAAAACCGTAATGGCAGATCGAGCTTATTGATTGAACATTAAATTCAATTTTACGTCTACATAATAACCATATCTGCCAATTTCAAGTATTAATTTAATAAAAAAAACCGTACATCATTGATTGAACATAGTGTTATCATTCATCGTTCACAATAAAGTGACATATGACAATTGTTCGTTTGAAAAGTAGCAACGGTGCCGTCACAATCAAAAAGTTCTAACCATAGACATAATTCCTATTTCTTTTTGTATGAAGACTACCTGCTATGGTCCATTCGTAAGGGACTCATTTAACCCCAAGGACAATCACACATAGGTAATCAATCTAAAGTTACACCACCGTCTCATTACACCGAGGATCGACAGACATCAAACATTCTTTAACAAGATAACTTATTTTCCCAGAACGCACAGATCCAGCTCGGGTGGCCCTCGCCAAGAAGTACCCCTGGGACCAGATGATCTGCCGCAAGTGCTACGCGCGGCTGCACCCCCGCGCCACGCACTGCTGCAAGGACAAGTGCCGCAGCGCAGACCTCAGGCCGAGGAAACCCGCTGTAGACCACTGACGTTAAAAACAGTCTTTTTAAAAAAATTAAAGAATTTGACTCGTTGTTTTGTTTTTGGTTTACTTATTTTTACACCGACACTTTAATTGGGGTGTTATAAGCCTACTCGGCGCAGGCGCATTCAAAGTCGTTTGCGCGTTGTTTGGTGTTTGGTAGGCGCTCTGCGTACTAAGGGGCGACGACGCTGCAGGGGATTCGCACCAAATCACCCGATGTGTCTGTATGGGATCTTATCTCCCTTGCGAATATACCCATGTTTTTAAATTGTTTTTTTGAGAATTAGCTACGTTTGACAAAATCGGTTCCGACATGCATACTTTTTTCCTGCGAGTCGGGGTCTTAATTTGTGTGCATATTTACAGTTGTATGTATTGATGTCAGTAATCTTATGTGTCCCTCAAGGTGTTAAAATGAAACAATTCCAATCATTATATTGTTTTTATTTACCTATTTTATTTACACTGTACAATATAAGAAGATGTAATAAAAATCATTTTTACTGAGGAACAACGATTCATTAATTATTGCTCATAATCATACATTACCTATTTGTAGAGATTCGGTCATTATTTTGCTGTCATGTATCTTATTCCCTACCAAATTGTTAAAATAATCACACCTTTTTTCGCAAAAATAAAAAAAATTAAATAATGTTATATCAGATTCCATCCCCTAAGAAATAAAAATATTGTTCCAATGAAATAAAAGTAGTTTTATAAATCTTTAAAGTAAGAAAGAAACAAAGAAAACAGTTTACTAGTTCACAAGGACAGAACAATGTTGAAATATGATGGAAGATAAAACGAAAAACATAAGAAAATATTTTATATGCCCATTTACACTCACCCATTAAATTTATTTATAAATAAAATCATTAAAAATTTTAAATTAAAGCATTGCAATCTATCTTAAAGTCCAAACGAAACAAGTAA
Source organism: Marasmarcha lunaedactyla (assembly GCA_923062675.1). Classification (NCBI taxonomy): domain Eukaryota; kingdom Metazoa; phylum Arthropoda; class Insecta; order Lepidoptera; family Pterophoridae; genus Marasmarcha; species Marasmarcha lunaedactyla. The sequence goes on from OV281358.1 coordinate 1,457,030, forward strand.
TTTACAAAGAAAATACAAGATTTTAATTTACAATTTATATTGACATGGCAAATCGATCACAACATAAAAAGTCCTAAAACTATATCCTGGTAACCGTGTTTAGAACAAACTAAATCTAACGAATTCTATGTAACGTCTTACTTCATATAAACAGCGAAGCTGAGCTTGACCTTCACTTAACACTAAGCTAGTATGTGTTCTGTAGAATTGTATTTGATCTCATAAAGACGTTACAATTTCTAAATCTTCATCTGCGACGGGACTCTTCTCTTCTTCCCCGTCGTTGTCGTTTAAGTATTCATCGTTCTTGAAACTTAGGAACATCTGTAAATAAAAATTAAAAGCATATTTACTTCGAGTTTCCTCCTCTGAAGTTTCATTGGGTGGAGCCAAATAGGCTTGAAGATTGTATAGCGTTTGCAGAGGTGAGAACCTGTAAACCAGTTCGCTTATGGTGTACCAACATTTATACAGCGTAAAAAGGTGTAACAGCTGATATTTATGACAGCTCTCTTTTTACCGTATTCAAAGATAAATAAAAAGGGGTAAAAGAAAAAGAAGCAGAAAAAGAGATTCGGCAAATCGATTGGCACCAGTGCTAGGAACTCTGCCTCAGACGCCGGCGGCCAGGTTCTGGTGTGATGTTTGTGTGATTTACACAGATGTTTGTTCTCGGGTTATGTTTGTTTATATTTTAATATGCATCTTTATTACTAGTTTTCCGATATTTTGCGTAGTTTAGAACTAACCGAATGACATCGTCTCGTCGTTTTCACCCTGTACACGCTACGAACTTGCCTATTTCTTTCGTTGTACATTGTGTAGGTGACGAGAAGAGTAACGAATTGCCAAATATCACTTTTATAGATCCAGGGTTTGTGGCTGGACGGTGACTAGATGGTAAAATGTCAGTGTTCAGCTTCAAACATGTGACCGACCCACGCGACTGACGCGCCACCTCAATACCCGCCACCTTCGATCGTACCAAACGAGAACAACGCAAGACAGTGCGACGACGCTACATACACGGACCTAATGTGCGACGACGCTAAATACACGGACCTAATGTGCGACGACGCTAAATACACGGACCTAATACAAAAATTTTTCTTGTAAATATTGTTTAGTGTGAGTGTAATGAATTCAGTATAAATGATGATGAAATTTGTAAATAAATTTTGTCTTCCACTTGCAGTCGAGTCTTACTTATCTCCTGCTATGGCGTCCTCTCACTGTGGCCAAGACACCTTCAGCCATCAGTTGATCGGTCTTGTGAGTCTGCTTGACCGGCAGTGAGAAAACCCTATCCTGTGTACATTGCACGGCGTACACACCCCTTACATCCTTCCGCCCATCCGTCTGTTGCCTTAGGTCTCACGGCGCAGATATCCCGCACTTATTTATATAGTTCACATTTATATGGTAGGGCTAGGGCCGATAGGACTTTAGGGACTTAGGCTTCGTAGGATTTAGGTCTTTCCCCTGTCACATAAAGTACCGTGCAGTTTGCTTACCAGGCGGACTGTACTGTCAGTAAGGACATTGTTTTTAAGAATTACAGGAGATTTGAAGTGGTATGTTTATTCTCAACTCATTTATTTATCATCAAAAATACACAGCTCTTAGTAATGCTAACATAAACATAAAATATATGAAACCGACGCCATTTATGGAATTACATTTTTTTCAAGTTTGCTTTCCCAAGTTTGCTGTGTTAGTGGCGCTACTGACGGAACTATTCGGCACTACCGAGCGGCACAGTTAATTGTATGTAGATGAACGTGCGGGAAAAACGCCACTCGCCCGTGCGCAGTTCGAGTGCTGGCTAGACGAGCCGAATGTGCCGCCTTGTAAAAAGCCCGGATAGACGCTACCCGAAGAGGTGCAGTAATGGCTGCCGGGCGGCGCTGTCGTTCAACGTCTGCTGGCGCCTGACCCATGCTTATTCTTAATTGTTATTTTGGGACGAAAAATGTGACAAAGTTGTGGGAGGAAAATGTTACTTTAAAAGCAAATAAATAAGACATACCTCTTCGAGAGTAGTTTGGTTGATGGTGTAATCCTCGATATCACAGTGTGCCTGCAGAGTCGCCATCAAACTGAATATATCACTAAGTTTGATCCCGTTCTCTTTGCCTGTAAATAAAATAAAATATTTAAAAAACAGTGAATACATCAACAAGATCAACAAGAACGGCTCTTATTATTCTGTAGATTGAGGCGCATCTTCGCCTGCTTAACTTCCTCGCACATTTCTCATTTCGGAACCCGGCACTGTCCCCCCCAGTATGTCAACAAAACAGTAAATGACCATTAGTATGATCAACGTACCATCGTCTCCCGTTAGAGCGACTCGAAGCGTCAGCGTGCGGTGGTGGCAGGCGCGCAGCGCGACGTGCGACGCGACGCGCGTTGCGACTTGCGCGGCGACGCGCCGCATGCGACGCCACGCCGCGCCCGCCGCCCCGCACACTTGCAGGTTTATTATGTAGCCCGAGCTTAGTCTGCGGATTGAGAGTACAAATTAAAGTGTTTTTATTCACTCAATTAAGGTCAGGCTTTCAAAAGTATAATACACAGTTTCCGCATTTAAAAAGTAAAGGAAAAAGTCTGACAGGAAAGCAATTTATAAATTAATCAGAACATGAAATAAAACAAATACAAGACGGCTCATCATACGTGCCAATATCATGCACTTTTTAGCTCTACACATTTTTGGGATAGAATCACGAAATACACAGGGTGGCCAGAAAAGTGACGTCCTAAAATTTTTTTTCATTGCCAAAACTATTAGGGATCGTTTGACATACATAGGAGTGATTCAGATATATCTCAACACGAGGCACCTAAAAAAAATTTTTGGATGTCACCTTTCTGGCCACCCAGTATATATTCGCTGAGTACATCATAAAGACAAATTACATGTGAAAGTCCAGTTTGCTAGGACCAGGGCACGACATTCATGAGGAGTGTACCATTTCGGCACAATCCGTCAAGTGGAGTGGTTTCCGGGCCTGGGCGATATGAATCGTAGTGTTTAATATCGAATAAAGATGTTTTGCCGACAGAGTCGGAAATGTCAGCAAATTTCTTTGTTCCTGTAACTTTACTTGCTGTCTATTCTTATAACCCAAGTACGTAAACGTCATTATTACAGCAATCACGTTTGAAGGTCGCGTGACGTAGTGTTCGTTCTAAAATATGCAAAAGGCCTACAACATGAACTGATAATTATCTTACCCGTTGCCACTCCTATTCGCAACAATCAATCTCTGCAGCCGGCCTTGGTGCATCAACGCCACGGTGTGCGGCGTGGCGCGGAGGTCATTCACCGCGTGCGTGGACACCAACACGCCACGTGATCGGCGCGACTCTGCGCGCGCGCAGTACGCTCGTAGAGTCGCTGCTAGTAATGTTCTCGAGTTCGGATCCATACCGCTGTAAAAAAAACGTTTCATGGGTGATATAGACAGATGTTTGGTTTAGATATCAGCGATTGGTTAAGAGGCTGGGTTTACGATCTGGATTTAGGTTTGACTCCAGTGACTGCCAGATGTAACAAGAGGACTTTAAAACTTAAGTTGACTGCTCTTACGGTGAAGGAAAACCTGGTGAGGAAACCTGAGGAATATTTTGAATGGGCAAGCTTGGTGGACTATATAATGCCTGGAGCCAAACCCCAGTAGGGTTCTGGTATCCCCGCCGTGGAATTAAAGGATGTTGTGAATCCGGTAAATCTTGATTCCAGTTATCCGGATATCTTACCAGTAAATGAACACGATTTATCTGTATCAAGAGGCAGTACATTTTTATTCATAAGCCTGGTTTTTAATGACGTAAGCTGTGAAAGATCATTGTTAAATGAAGAATGAAACAGATCTTCAATCATCAAATCTTTCTTGACCTCGGGCATTAACTACATAACTTTAAGTTGAAACAAAGGCTTATCTTTATTTACCTCCTAGTCCGCAACTTCGAAAGCTTGAAAGAAAAAACATATATGGGTCTTACTACAAAAAATGGTTAAATGGTTGTATATATTTGACACTGTCTAAATAACCCAGCTAAATTTTTAAATTTAACCTGAGTTATAATAAATACCCAGACAAACACACCAACTGTATTGCCCCGAGTTACGTTTGCGTATGGGTATACGTTAGTGTTATGGATGACCATACAACGAACTGGAGGAGAACCCAGAAAAAATATACATATATATCTAAAGCCGACATTCTCGCTCCGATCGCCACGCGGTGCGGACGTGCAAGACCCAGTTCTCCGTTGATCGGTCCCTTCCCGCCATTCCGTGGCGCTCAGTCTACTGACGTCACAGTCTAGCGTGTTGGTTCCGTGCTACGGTTTTCAAGGTTTTTCTACTCCGTCTGAGTGCTTTCGAAGTGCGATTTTTCTTTGCGACTAAGCCCCTTAGTCTTCAAAGTGCTGTGCTAAGTTGTGTTGTGCTTGTGCTGAGTGCAGTGTTGTGCCCAGCGTAAGTAGTCTGGTTTCAGTGCAAAGGATACTTAACGGTGACAACGAATTTGTACTGAACCAGTCCTTTTTATTTTATTTATTTCTCTTCTCTATTTTATTTATTTTTCTCCTATTTTCATATTTATTTTTATCATATTTGTGTGTTTTCGTGTGTATTTGTCCTTTCTGTCGGTAAAGGTTGACCCTAACGCGGTCAACTCTTTACCTGCGTACCCTTTTTTAGGTTTCTAGGTAGCGGCCTTCGGCGTACTACGGTTAGTTTTAAGTTGTTCTCCCCAGCCCCCCTACCGCTGGTAGGGAGGTTTGCCGCTAGGAATTTGCTAGGTTTTTAGGAACTAGGCATCTTTTATTATACTTATATTTTTACATATTATTGTCCCAACCCTCCCTAATGGATCCGCTAATCATTATTAACGCGTTCACCCAGGCGCTTGCTGCGGCAGGCGTCTCCATCCCAAAAGACATCCTAACGCAGGCCTTGCAGGCATCAATCGCGTCCCCGGCCCCTCAGGCCCCAACCCCAGCCCCTCAGGCCTCCAACACCCAGACCCCTCAGGTCTATAGCTCTCCCGCGTCTCCCGTTCCATCCGATATGGACTGCGCGTCGGTCTCATCCTCGCGATCATCTCGTAGGAAGCGTACCGCTCCCGGGAGCGATTCAGACTCCGCCACGTCCGAAGCTTCGTCGGTCGCCGCCACCTTAACCGGCTCTCCTGAGCCCGCCTTCCAATTAGTTACCAAACGCTCCAAGAAGCGTTCGAAAAAAGCCGCGGTGTCTTCAACACCCGAGCCAACCCCGGTGTCTTCTACACCCGCCCCCGCGCCACTCATGTCACTCGAAGTGACCGCGTCTCCGTCGGTCCCATCGAAGCCAGCGACGCGCTGCGCTCCCGTCCCGCCGAAGCCTCAGCTCCCTCCGCCCGTATTCCTGCGGGAAAAAGCGCGCTGGACCAAGGTTTCTAACTTGTGCAAAGAGCACAAAATTAATTACCTAAAAGCCGCCAACGCTGGCGATACAATTAAAATTCAAGTCGCGACCGTCGACGACTTCCGCGCGTTCACCAGGTTACTTTCCTTAAAACATATCGCGTATCACACCTACGCCCTCCCGGAGGAGCGTAAGATCCGCGCAGTACTACGGGGCGTCCCGTTCGAGCTCGCGAATGAAGAAATCCTCGAGGACCTTAAGACCCAGGGTTTCCCGGCCGAAGCAGTGCATAAGATGCACTCCAACCGCGGTAGGCGTATTCTTTAGCTTTAGTAATCCTGTCAAATACTCCTAACTCGAGGGAGATCTTTAGAGAGGCTCGCACAATTTGCGGACTCTCAAATATCTCCATCGAGCATCCCAACCCCCGTGGTCACCCTGGGCAGTGCCACCGCTGCCAACTCTACGGCCACGCAGCGGCTAACTGCTCAGCTCCCCCCAGGTGCGTTAAGTGCCTGGATCCACATTTTACGAAGGAGTGCACTCGCACTCCCGAATCCACTTCCCCCCCTGCCTGTGTGCTGTGCGGCCAGTCCGGTCACCCAGCTAACTACAGGGGTTGCCCGCGCGCTCCGCGCTCCACCGCCAAGAGGGTCGCGTCTAAACCGGCGCCGCCGCTCACTCCCGCTAACTTCCCGCCGCTGCGCAACCGGGGTCCCCCGGAAGCAAAGCCCGTTCAGCCGACGCCTACTCCGGCTCTGTCTTGGAGGCAGCGTCCGGCTGTCCCGCCTGCACCTTCCCGACCCATCCCAGCTCCCGTAGCTTCCGTAGGGCCGCGTCCTGCTTTGTCATCTTCACCTCAGTCGTCGCTGGCTGAGGACATGAAGACCGTGTTCGACGTCATTCAAAACGTCGACATTACGGAAATTTCTGTTCTCGCACGCAAACTGCGAGCCGCCCGCTCTCCTCAAGAGCGTTTATTCGCGTTAGCCGAGCATCACTCGCTCCTAAGTTCGTTGTAAATTTATTTTCTTTTTATTTTTCTATAAAATCGTAAATAAGTAAATTATAATCTCTAGACCCGCGAATCCCGCGTCCAGTCGTATTAAACCCAAGGGCTTATCCCTAGTATCTTTTAACGCTCGTAGCCTTAACACCAACCTACCCGAGATTAAACTGTTCCTTCAGAACAAAGAACCTGACTTATTCCTTCTCCAGGAGACATGGCTTACTCCAAACCGCTCCAGGGGATTCGCTATACCTAAGTACGCGTTTATTCGTAACGATAGGCCCAACTCCGACGGTTACGGCGGCACCGCTATATATTACAAAAGAGGCTTCCATTGCTGTCCTCTCCCTACCCCTCCTCTCCTCAACATGGAAGCCACTGTGTGTAGGTTGGCTATGACTGGTCATCCGACCATCATCATAGCTTCAATCTACATACCTAGTGGTACCAAACCAATCCGCAGCGACTTTGAGGCCATTCTCGCCCTCGGCCGTTCAGTCATCATGTTCGGAGACTTAAACTCCAAACATACTGACTGGACGTGCCTATCGACTAACACCAGCGGTATTGCTCTCCTCGACATCACTAACTCCCTTGACCTAGACGTCATATCCCCCATCACTCCCACTCACTATCCCAACAACCCGTCCTACTCTCCTGACATCCTCGACTTTGCAATTATCAAGCGAATCAATCTTGATCTAAGGTCTATCGAACCGCTCGATGACCTAGGCTCCGACCATCGCCCCGTTTCCCTCGTGCTAGGACCGCCGAACGATAACGTCTCATCTCCTAAGACCTTTACCAACTGGAAAGGTTTTAAAAATACGTTAGTTTCAGCCTTAGAGGCTCCGAACTCTCCACTCGCGATCTCTCCCGAACAATTAGATAGCCCGGATAAAATCGATTCATTAGTAAATTCTCTCACTGATGCTATCAACTCAGCCATCAGTGACAACGAAAAGGTTGCTAAGCAAGGCAAACCCACGCTTCCCTTAGCCGTTAGCAATCTTATTAAAGCTAAGAACGCGGCTCTCCGGAGAGCCAAGAAATATCCCACACCCACCTATAGAACAGCTGCGAATCAGCTTCAACGTAAAGTTAGGTCTTGCCTCGCGGAACTCCGAGACGCTCAGATGAACGATCTCATGGCGAATATCTCTCCGTCCCACCAAGCGTACTATAGCATGGCCCGAACCTTACGCGTAGACACCGCCTCTCACGTTCCTCCTCTCACTCGTCCCGATGGCACTACTGCCTTTGAAGTCGAAGAGAAAGCCGAATGCTTCGCTGACAGCATTGCCGCACAATGCTCGCCCAGCACGCAACCTGCTGATCCCTCACACATCCAGGCGGTGGAGGACGAAGTCCTTCGCAGAGACTCTCTCCCCATCACCGCCGACCCTGTCACAGTCTCTAATGATGAAATCTTGCTTCTCATTAGAAATCAAAAGTCCAAAAAGGCTCCGGGTGCGGAAGGAATTTCCAACCACGCACTTAAGCACTAACCTCAACAGATGCTTACCTTGTTAGCTATCATTTTCAATGCCTGCTTCGACCATAGCTACTTTCCAAAAGCTTGGAAAGAAGCGACAGTCATAGGCATTCCCAAGCCGGGCAAACCTCTGAACGTCCCGGCTAATCACAGACCCATCAGCCTCCTCAAGGCAATGTCTAAACTTCTCGAGAGAGTCATACTCTCTCGAATGCGGAACCATCTGTTTCCAACGGATGGCGATCCTCTCATTATTCCCCATCAGTTCGGCTTTCGCGCTAAACACTCCTGCCCTCAGCAAGTCCACCGAATCGTCGAGTATATACTTGACGGTTTCTATCCGCGTCGTTATAAAACAGTCGCGGTTTTCTTTGACGTAGCCAAGGCTTTCGATTAAGTCTGGCACAGCGGTCTCGTTTATAAACTCTACAAGATAGGCTTACCGGATCGCCTAGTCAGGTTATTAGCGTCGTTTCTCAAAGACCGTACATTTCGATTTAAACACGAAGGCACGCTTTCTGCGCCTCGTCCCATAAAGGCTGGAGTCCCTCAAGGCTCAGTCCTCGCCCCTCTGCTGTACACCGTGTACACCAACGACATTCCCATCCCGCCGAAAGGCGTCGAACTCGCCCTCTTTGCTGACGACACCGCACTCTATACCAAAGGCCACAGTGTTCGGCACCTTGTAACCAGACTCCAAAAGGCCGTAAACGCCCTTGGTGTATGGTTTCAAAAATGGCGCATCGATGTGAACCCTGAAAAGAGTTCTGCGATGCGCTTCGACCACAAACGCCGTCGTCCCGATGGCGATCCCCACGTCCGAATGTTAGGCATTCCCATCCCCTGGAAGCGCAGTACTAAATACTTAGGCGTCACATTAGATCCGACGCTTTCTTTCAAACCACACGTCGAAAGAGTTTCGAAACTCGCTCGTCACTATTTAGGCCGCCTAAATAGCATGTTAGGTAGAAAAAGTAAAATGTCCTTCAGAAACAAACGTACACTTTACAAGGTCTGCGTTAGACCCGTTATGACGTATGCCTCGCCAATCTTTGCCCACGCCAAACCCTCCCTCCTGCACAAACTGCAGGTAGTTCAAAACCTCTTTTGCCGCCGGGCCACAAACGCACCGTGGTACGTGCGTAACGCGGACTTGCATAGAGATCTTGAACTGCCTACAGTACAACAACATCTCAAAACACTCTCTGAACCCATCCCAATCCACTAGTTCGTGATTCAGTCTCATATACTACTCCTGTGTTAGACTCGAAGTTCAAAGTCGCTAGGCCTAGGAATGCGCAAGCGTACTCATCCACCAGACTGTCAGCCGATCTCGAGGCCCTTCTGGCCGCAAATTCTAATTCTAACGTAAATTCTAATTCTAACGTAAATCCTAATTCTAACGTAAATGCGAATTAATTCAATTTTATTTTGCAATTTTTTAATTTTTTGTTTTAATTATTGATTTTCATATTGAGCACCTTCAGTGCCATGTATTCACCTTCAGTGCTTTGAGCACCTTCAGTGCTATGTAATCCCAGCGGGTGACCCCTTCTGGGCCCCGCTAGCGCGGCCTCTTTCTCCAATTGGCCGTCGCTCAGATGAAGGCTGAGTGGCAAAAATGCACGAGCCGACAGGGGGTTTTTAGTGGGTATGGTCCTGGTAGGCGTCGGGACGAGTCCCACATAACTTTGGAATCGCGCCAGAGTATGCGTCAGAGCATTTTTATCCCCCTGCCCTTCCCGCGGAGGGGAACAAAAAAAAAAAAGAGTAGGCGGGGCTATAACCCACTACACCACTCTTCAAGTGTTAGTGTAGAAAGGCCGAATTTGAGTTGGTAAACTAAACTTGCGAGCTTTAAACTGGAATCAGCCCTCCCTCAAACTTCCACACCGGTCAGGTGTCGATTGCGCAGAGCAGTGGTGACAATAAATCGTTCAGCTCGCACCGAAGAGTATCGTTGTCGTCCTGAGCCTGGTCTTTGGACTAAGTTACACGACTGGCTCAAATGAAGTTGTCGAGCGATGGCACGCTCAACAAGCCTTGCCGGATAAGGACAACGATTCGAGCGGCTTCTGCAGGTGTGGTTTCCATTTTCTTAGAGCTTAAGTATTTCCATTGACGTGAAATTTAGCACTGAATACCAATTTCGTAAAAGTTCGCTTTCTTTAGGGTTTTAGGACTCTTCAACGATATGGTTTTTTTGTTATGAAAATTGATGTCTGTTGTTTTTACGTTTTATGACATAGAATGTTTTTTTTTTGTATTACATTGAAAGAGGTAGAAAGCTATCAAAATTTTCTTTCAAATGATGTAACACAAGATATAGTCAATTGTATTTCAATGTTAAACTTTGTCTTGAGCAACCCGCTATGAAGTGATTTCAATTTAAAGCTCGTGAGTGTAGTCATTAAAAAGTTACTGTGAAACTTCGGGGAAAGATATCATGAAGTAAAGACGGCTTTGAAATTGTTTCAAATATAAGAAGGTCCCGGCGCAGTAGCATCCGCGCAGCTGCCGACTTCTGGTTGGGTGGGGATTCCAGAACAAAATCTAACGAATAGAGTTCCCTTTCGATGATGACAAAAGGTAAACTGTAAAACTTTTGAACCGGTTTCAGAGTTTACTGACAACATATCAACAACCCGTTCTATGTAACGATGTGGTGTAGACATCATGTGGGTTGGACACGATAATGGCATAATGTTTAAATTATTTTATAAGATTAACAAAAAGCATAGTATTAGTAGTGTTATGGAGTTTCTCCGCTACATCCGCGATGACGTGTGCAAAATATCAAGAGTTTATTAATAATAGCCCCGCAATCCCTCCCACTAACGTGCCATGCAGTCCCATGTTACTTGCAGAAAGCTGTAACACACGACGCCTCCGCCACCGACACGTGTAGCGCCCCGCCCAGGGGCAACACCAGGTCCCTGGCTGGGGACCATCGTCAAACGAGCGCAAAAATGAATATTTGGGTTCTCTTTCAATAGAGCATTCGGTTACTTCGACAGAAAACTTGTCAAAAATGTGTAAAAAATTATTTATAAATAATGTTTATCATATATTTGCAATTATGATCAATTAATTAAAATGCTTAGGAATTAAATGACTCCAGAAGAAAATTGTCAGCCAAGTTTCTTTCACAAAACATTTTAATTTTGGTAATGGACTTTCTAAAGCCTGTTTCAAATTATGCACTTAGGGTTGTATTTGTATTGGTTGTTATTTACCAGTAATTTCTTAAGAAACGTCTCAACCATTGTGGACAGTTCAAAATGTGTTATTTGTATAACACGTAAATAGATTCAGGTCACCTGGTAGGTTCATCCAGAGCGGTGAGCGCGGCGCGCGGCAGCAACGCCCGCGCCGCACTGACGCGCCGCGCCACGCCGCCCGACAGCGCGCCGCACGGCTTGTCCAGGTGCTGCGCCAGGCCCAGCCACGACGCCAGCGAGGACACCGCCTGCGACCAGTGAGCACGTCAACGATTATGATTTCGTTATACATATTATGAGCGCAAGGAGTAACTAAAGCGAGGAAGTTTGAGTGGTGGCAGCTCAGTTTTCTGAAACGGAACGAGCTGCGGGCGGCTCCTGCTGCAGCACGAACAAGTTGACGTGACCGTTGTAGAGCTTCAATGGGATAGACTTTAGTCCTAGTCGAGCTCATAATAGAAAGAAATCTTTGCTGTAACTTAATTTTCAACTGAAATACGATAGGTATGCTTACTTTGCTCTAGAAATGGTGTCTTACGTAGATCATACTTTAACGTCGAGTCATTTTGACGACACGTTTTTAATTATTGTTATTCACTTTTCTGTTTATTTTTTTTTCTATTAATAACAAAGGTATCTACTATGATTACGAAGTAGCTTCTCTACCTACGTAGAGTCCTTATTTTGATTATTTTGAATTTTATTTTTGCATTTTACATTAGTTCCTACTTGTGCAACTTAACAAAACGCCAGTGATGTCACGTATCTCACCTCGTTGTGGTTCTCAATGGCGGACAGCCTGCAGTCGAACCGGAGCGTCTCTCTGACGGTCAACAGCGGATCCAACGCGTTGGTCTGCGGGCAGTAACCTGGAACGAAAGTTCAACTTAATATCTTTTACATTGAATAGTCCTGAAACCGGAGAAACAGGTCAACATTTTCATTTTGACGGGCGAGAACGGGCGCGCTTTCTACCTGGTGACCAGTGGCTTCCCTGCCTATGGTCATAATGGATCATTGGGCTTTTGATTAAAGACTGTTGCCTTTGATCCTGTCATGTCACGGGCTGATGCTTTGCTGTCGCCGGCGCACCGGCCACAGTCACGCGGCACTTGTTGCCGCCGCACTGAATCTTCAGATGGTTAGTTATGGTGCTGCTTAGTACGGATAGCAAATTTAAATCTAAAATTAAAATATATTGCTAAGCAAACTCGGTAATTAAAACACCCGAAGTTATCATTTGACGAGTCTCAGTGAGACAACTCAGTTGTAAACGCAAGGGCCAATTTCGAATGCAGTCCATTTTGTTTTGTAATGACATAATATGATAGAGTTTTATAAATGTGATTCTAGAAAGATCTTCTGAACGATTTATAATCTTGAAATTGAAAAAGTCCAAAATTGAAAGTAACACAATAACGACTTACTGATAATCCCGGAATGCAAAGTTCTGGTGTCGGCTCGTTCGCCGTTCACGTAGACAGCCCCGGCGGACGGCAGCTCTTCTCCCGTCAACATCGCGAACGTCGTGGATTTGCCCGCTCCGTTTTGACCTAACAGTACTGTACACTGAAAATAAAGCGTATTACAAGATTCAAATACACGTAAATCTGGAAAACTGAGAACTTTCGTACACATACAATTCGTTATTATTATATGAAACAAAAGAATCCATTAATTATTTCTAAACTCAACTAAGAACTTACATTGAAAATGGCCGTTGCCATCTCTATAGTTATACGAATGTAGTAAAAACAGCCGAACAATATTATTGAGTTATTTTTATTTAAAAAGTCGATTACTTGCATCTTTAGCTTTAGTACGCTGACTTGGTAAATGCGAATTCATACAACATAGATTTATTTCAATTAAAAAATATTTACCTTTTTAAGTACGATCTTAGTATTGCGATAAGCTTCAACTGTACAAGCACTCTAATGGCTGGTTTACACGCGTTAAGTAGTCAAGTTGGTGTAAACAGTCAGTTAAGTGTCACTTAAAATTTAGTACGCAAATGATTTAGTAGATTAGGATTCGTTCTATTTTTCGTATAAGTGGGTGGGCGGGGCTTCTCACTTAACACGTTTGGACGTGATTTTTTTTGTTAATGCATAAGTTGACAAAGCTGGTGGCGGCAAGAGATCGTATGTATTTCGCATTTTCTGTTTTTATTCAAAACGTCGGAGTGGAGTTTAGTATCAACTTGAATATTTGTTGAAGAATATTTAAAATAGGAATGCTTGTAGAATAGGCGAAATAAAAAATTTAGAAATACAACATATTTTTTTAGAGATTTTAATTTCCGAAATAAGTTCTTCTGTGAGTTTGTCCAAAATCCCGTTTATCACATTTCAAAGTACAGAATTGACGAAATCCTTGACAGTCATCACCGTTCATCTTCATTGAACTTATGAGCTTAACAACTTAATCCGTTTGGACACACAAGTGACTTGTAGTAACTTACAATTTAGTTACCAATTTAATTACTGCATTCGTGTAAACGGCATATTAGCGACTGTATTAGTAGTTTAGACGTAACATTAATGTTCATGTAAAGGTAATATAGAAAAGTGTAACAAACCTGCCCCGGCGCAACGCCGATAGTGAGGCGATCCACCGCCTTCTTCTGGCCGCGCATGGTAGGATACACTTTAGTCAGGTCCACGCAAGATAGAATATCTTCTGTACAAGATGTATTTCGGTAGCCATTCTTTTTAGATTTAGTTGTACTTTCAGTGTCTACAAAACCTGGGGAAAACAGTTTTGGATATTACAAAAACTAAATAACAAGGGGTATTAACCTCATGCATTGAAAATAAATACTCTTAAAATTAAAAGTTATATCGATGTTCAATAAGTACTGCTAAATAGTGTTATCATTGGCTTTAGGACGATACCTCGCTATAAAGTTCATGCTCATTAATTATTTCTAAAAATAAGATAATCCTTTATCATAAATTATCAATATCATAAATCCAAACCTGCATTAATATTTCCTAAAGTGTTGAGCCTCAAAGTCTTCTGTAGCTTGGAGGTGACGCGCTGCCGTTCCTCCACAACGTCCGGGGATTCCACTCCCAGAGGAGATAGTGTCGGTCTTGGTCGAAATCTGTGACGATATGACATAGATTAACGACGCCACGCAGTTTACGTCGCACTATCAATAATGTTGACTCCTCTGTCCGGTTGTTAAACGTTTTTTAGTGGGATAATGATGTGCAGTCGGGTTAATAGACAAAATCGTGTACGGTAGGGTCAAACTCCTGTCCAAAATAGCTCAGTATATAATTTTCCTATTTTACCTTAACTTTTTCATACCACGCAATCTATTTCCTAGGTCCTTGGTGAAAGAGAATCAAACTTTGTTAAGACATCGAGATATTGGTAAAATAAGACGTAAACGCTTTTTAAGGTGTTCAATAATCACGGAACAGCTAGTGCGGTTTATATACACGCGTCTATTTCTTACTTGTTCGTTTGACAAACGTTTAGTCTTGTCAGATCTTGTGCGGGTTACGTTAGGAGTCAAACTGGGACTTTAAAATTAATATTCAAATAAAATTGATGATGCTAAGTAAATTAAGATGAAAGTAAGTGAATAGTGCTAAACTACGGAGGACAACGAGTATACACGGGCGCTGTTGACTTTACAATCAGTTTAAACCAGATTAGTTTGTCTATAAGATAATATACAGACAAAACTTATCTTAATAACATATTTGTTCGATTGGTTCTCAACATTGACAATTACTTGTTCTTATTGACGTGAAATAAAACATGACTCTACCACCAGTTCGGAAAAACCTTCGTGAAGAAGAACTGGCAAGAAACTTCACGGGTTTATTTTTTTTCAAAATAAATTTACAGAGTCTCTTTATGTCTATACAAAATTATTCTTATCTGCATCTGTCAGCTAGGCAAGTGTCCCTCCCCCCAAGTATTCAAACAACGAACACCCTCAAACGCACCCGTTCACGAGTTAACGCGGGATCCAGCCATCGCCCTCCTCAACCATATTAGAGGGAAGTGAGCGACTCGTCACCCGACGCTACCATAAGAAGACGTACTTTAGTGACAATGACGCTTTAGATATTCATCGGGGCGAAGAACTCAACGAGCTAACAGACACAATACACATGCTTTGTTACAAATACTAGTACAATCCTGTTAATGAGGGGATTATACCCAAGGGCTTTTATCATCCAAATAATCGGATAGTTTATAATAAGCACACAACTTTTGCTTTATAGTTTCTGTGAATGATAAAACGCTTATTTTAAATATCGTGTCTGACCTAATCCATATCCTCTGAAACACGCCGTAGTCCATCAGCAGCAGCACTGCGATGAAAGCGGCCGTCGTGGCGAGCATCGAGGCGAAGTGCAGACCCAGCAGCGAAGACGACAGCGGGTTCATGTAGGTGTCCATTCCAAAGCGGAGCAACACCTATGAATGAGATAAATAATCAAATAATCGGTGTCTCTGCTATTCTTTCATATTGCTCGGGGTTCTATTGGAATGCAGTGACGTCACGATTGATACTTTTATTATACAATAAGACACTTTTTTTTGTACTCTGAGAGTCCTTTTTGAACTGACTCTTACAAAGCTATAATCCGGGAGTAACATGTGCTTCTATAATTGTTTTTTTTAAATGTTAAACCTTACGATATGTAGCGTTTATTTTGTTAAGATCTCGCTCGTATGTGGGGGCGTTCCTATTGTAACCGCCAGAATAACGACGTCCACGTGGGGGTTGTGTTCCCGAAAAAGGCAAGGGGAAGGAACATCCGGTGAAACTAACAAACAAACAATATTAAAGTAAACCTATTGAATATAGTCTTAAAGTATGTGTATTAAATGAAAGTTAACAAATTTATAAATATAATATAAACAAATATTCAGTGATATGGTAGACCTTAATATAGTAATAAATAATATCGTAATTAAGTAGGTCGAACGTTAATATCACAACTGCAATTAAATTTAATATATGCAATAAAAAAGTCATCTTTGTGATAAGAAACTAATTGAATATTTTATACTTTGTCATTTGTAATGCCCTCTAACATTTGCAATACCCAATGCATGGGCGATTAAGTTGTAAGTTCTACACTGTTACAATAAGATCTCTGTGAAACACTTAATATGCAAATAAATAAAATAAAAATGAAACAAAGGTTACACCAGAAGATGGCAATGCTCAGCATCCTGGGTGTGCCACGAAGACGCGCCCCCCTACTTACTACGTCCTATGGACGCAAACTACGATGAGTAGAGCAAAGATACTGGGATGCACCTTCGTGGCTGGCTCTCACTACAATGCCATCAGTTCAACAGCTGCGACTGCAGACGAGCAAGGTCGGCGCCTGGTCGAGTGTCGGCAGCGGGCCAGAGAGTCGTCAGTGATTCGACAAATAAAACTGCTATGACAAGTTTGTGTTATTTAACAAAATATATACAGGATGACTGGTGGGTCACTTTCGAAATTCGAGGACGTGATAGTTTGAGACCATATATGAAGAGAAAAAATATAATAAAAAATAAATATTAATTATTTACTAAGTGAAGTTAACCAAAAGTTAAAGAATTAATTACGCAACGCATGGTTACACTAGCGTAGGTACCTACTTAGCAAGGACGTACGCGCTGCAGGCGCATACGCACGTACCATATCTAAGTATTAGCATTTGTGTATTGAGTAGACATACTTAATTCACACACGACGACGGATTACACTGGAAGCAAGCGCAGGGCGGGAAAGTAAGCGGTAATTCAGGACATACGGATCTGTCGGCGCTTGCGCTCACACTAATTAGTCAAGAGCGGGCGGCGGCAGCGGCGCGGCGGGATGATAGATAGAATAGGTACCGAGCGGGTGGTGGCGTACGGTGGTGTGGCAGGGAAACTACTGTAAGCGCGCTGCGAGCCGCGTGCCAGGTCACGTGCCGCGGTTGACTCAGGCGTCGGGGAAAGTGTAACAACACTTTATTTATTTATAAGGAATTCTAGTGAAAAATTAAGTTACTACTTTTATTACATAATTATGACCAGAATCGAGTACAGAGTGCTCTCCTTCAATATCTAAAATTTGTCACCAGTCACCCTGTATATTTTTTTATGACAATGGAAAACAAAAATTTGTGTTGCTTGAGGAATATGCAAAGACGTGGGTAAAATCTTTTACTTTGTATAGATTGTGAACATTGAAAACTCACCTGTGCCTTTATAGTGTTTTTAGCGATTTCCAGCAATCCATCGGCCAAGACGAATTGCGGGAATACTAACAAGATTTTGTGCAGCCAAAACCGCACGGCGTCTGTCGTCTGTAAACAATAATAGATTTTTTACATTTGTAACTATAAAAGAATAAGTGAAAATCAAAAGTTGCATAATAGTATTGAATGAGGTTTGTTCCGTAGAGAAAATACAAAGAGATGTGGCAGTCAATGTGTCATTGCAGACCGACGTGCTTGGTTTCATTTGTTTCTCATACAAATAATGCGCTACGTATTTTCATTTTCGATTAGATCATCAAATTTAAATTTTTTAATGAAAAATTTAAAGGAAGCGAATGTGAATTTTCACGCATAACAAGAATTTACAAAGCCGTTTTGTAAATAAGAATAATATTCGGTGCTAAGCAAGTAACGCCATCTAGTATATTACACCAAAACTTTTTCAATAATTCATCAAAAGTTTCTAAATAAATCCACTTCCGACTGTCGCAGGCATCGCAAACACCGTCCCGCTACCCGCGCATCGGCTTCGCGCGTGTTCAATGTACGGACCACACAGGTGGTGTTTGTCTGGAGATTTATTTAACACTACTAAACGTACCTCGGACTCGGATATGATGTCTAATATGAGCAGCAAGGTGACCCCGCTGAGCGCCACGAACGCGTTGCCACAGAACAGCACCATGGTGGCCAAGCCCGCGTCGGCCCAGCAGCGCTCGAGCAACACGCCCAGACTGCCGCACGATATTCTGGAAGGAGTCAATTTAATTTTCGTAATAATTTAATTTAAATAAGATTTTCATCGCCAATTATTAATCGAAGGCGAATTACAAATCTTTTCTTAGTGTATAATGAGAAGCGCGACCCGCTTTTCTTTCTTTTTTTCTTTTTTTTTTACTTCACATCGTAGTGTGCGACCTTAGATCAAATAAGAAGTGGGAGCGCCTTCATGCTTGATACTCACTGAAGTAGCCCCTGTACTTCTAAGCCTGCACCACAAATTTAGGCTCTGCGATGTCTGTCAGTCGGTCTTGTTCCGTACTTTCAATGTTGTGTGAGTTTATAGTGATAGCACAAATATGTGTTTATCTTCGAGTCTGTTTATGAACGCAATTTGAATGCGATCAATGCCTGGTCACTCAAACCAAACGTCAGTCGTGACGTCATCACGCTACACTAGCGCCACTACTTCCAAAACATATCTTGGCGAGATCGCGTCGCCGCGCGCTCCATACATCAATGATCAGCAAGACAACACCTATGGATTTATAACATCACACTTATGTCAAGGGATCCCTGATACTGCAGCAGGCAGCTGAAATCAAGGTACGTGGTCAATTCATCTCATTAAACTCCCGCGACAGGTCTTATTGAGTAGATCTCATAACTATAAATACAAGCAGCCATTTCTCAATTTCCCAGATTGTTCATGCGAAAAATCGATAGTTTAATTACTATGTGACAGTTTCAATTAATCGATATATCTATAGATTCTTTCTTTCAAGGCCGGTCTAAGTTTGAAGGTTTTTGTGAAAAAGGCACACACCTCGTGTCGGTGACGAGGACATGGCTAGTGCAGCGTTACAGAAAGATCGCATGGGGCAGGTCTCTTGTATAACTGCGCTCCACTCTCAAAAGAAGTATCAATAAGTGATAGCCAAAATGACCAGATTTACATGAAATGTTTTTGGTACGTACCCGAACATAAAGAAAAGCAAACAAGTAGCCGGCAAGTTCATGCGATACACGAACACGTCGAACCCGAACGCGTACAGGATCGCGGCCATTATTACTGTGTTGATCGCAAATACCTGGAAACACAAACACATTTAGTTGAATATTTAAAATTTCTTGAAAATCTAGTATCTACTCTCATTATAGTAATTATAATATTAAACAAAGAAACTAAAAGAAATCATTAGACCTAACATTTTTCTGCTAATACTTGTAGTTGGTAAGGGTGTAACACAATATCCGTTTATAATCAATAATCAATACTTCATTGCTATTATAATTTTACAGATGGTAGTTGTAAAAATAATAGAGAATTTATGCAATAAAAAGTAAAATTATGCACCTAGCAGGAGAGAATATTTTGTGGTTATTCTAAATTAAATAAATAATTTGGATAATATTCTTTATACCTATTTATGTCTAATTCATTTGAAATTTATCAATTAAGTATTCGTAAGTCGTATAATAACATTTTTTAATAGGAGTTGTTTTAGCAAGAGCGTGAATCTTTTGTCAGTTTTTTTCCATGATTCCATGCGCATTTCTTCCGATCCTGTGGAAATTTAGAATAATTTATCGAAAGAGAGAAAAGATTTATTAATGAAGCATGATAGGTTTACTGCCAGCCACATGCTACTTACTACTTGCAGTCACTACACACTCACCACCACGTGCGGCGCGATGTGCCCCGCCCTCTGCACCGCCGGCGGCACGGCTCGCAGCGACAGCAGCAGGCCGGCGCGCGAGCGGCGCGCGCGCACCGCCGCGGCTGCCGCGCCCCCGCCCGCCACGCACGCCGCCACGACGAGCAGGCAGGTTATGCCCGCGTCGGCGATGTGTTGGTACCTGCGATAGAAACGTTCAAGTCATTGAGGAACAAGTGTATGGCTGTAGAAGGATATCATATTTTTTTCCGTGTAGTTTGGTCAAGCTCTGCTACGACACAGGATGCGCCTGCTTTGAGTAGCTACCGAAGGTTAGTAATGTATGGTAGAGAAGCTTTACTTGTTGCGGTTTGAGGCTATCTGGCTATCCTGGAGCAATATTATAAAATAATAGTATTAAATTCACTTATTTCAGACAACTAGACATAAAGACATATACATTACGGTCTAACATACAAATATTATAATTAAAATTATTGTTAGTATAAATAACTTAATTCTATGTTAGTAAGTAGCTAATTAGCACTAATTCAAATTCAAATTCAAATATTTATTTCTCAACATTGACAATTACTTGTTCTTATTGACGTCAAATAAAACATGATTCTACCACCAGTTCGAAAAAAACCTTCGTGAAGAAGAACTGGCAAGAAACTTCACGGGTATATTTTTTTTCAAAATAAATTTACAGAGTCTCTTTATGTCTATACAAAAATTATTCTTTTCTGCATCTGTTAGCTCGGCAAGTCTCCCTCCCCCCCAAGTATACAAACGACAAACACCCTCAAACGGTCCCACACCACAAAATAAGTCAAGAACACATCAATAAGAACAAGTAATTGTCAATGTTGAGAAATAAATATTTGAATTTGAATTTGAAAACACCCACTGTGGCGTCCCCAGACGTGATTTACAGAGAATCAGTTTTATCTATTTAGGAACATACGTGATAAAAGTAAGATCATGAGATGATTCAAAATTACTGTATTTCACACGTTTATATCTAGTATATAAGCTCAGTATTTTAACAAATAAATGGTCACTCAACATGTAACCGTGTCTTAATTTACAAGCCTTTTCCTGGTCGTAATACGCACTATAGTGGAGCTGCTCTGTGGCTTTCCTCCAGCCGATTATAGAAGAACGCAAAACTTCGTTGATACAACATAATTCCAATTCAAATATTTATTTCTCAACAGTGACGTCAAGTAAAACATGACTCTACCACCAGTTCGGAAAACTCTTCGTGAAGAAGAACTGGCAAGAAACTTCACGGGTATATTTTTTCAAAATCAATTTACAATGCCTCCTTATGTCTATACAAAATTATTGTTATCTGCATCTGTTAGCTCGGCAAGTCTCCCTCCACCCAAGTATCCAAACGACAAACACCCTCAAACGGCACCCGCTCACGAGTCAACTTGGGATCCAGCCATCGCTACGTATGTTCTGTGATGGTTTATATTCCACTTATTATTCTGATGATGGTCAAGTGATAAGACTCGTTCTTCGCATCACTCATCATTCACTCGCATACAAAAGCTGCGTTCCGTTTGCCGATTACAGCGCTCACAGCGCTAAAAGTGCTCAACACCGTTCCGATTCGTTTGAGCGCGCTAAAAGTGTTATTAATGCTATTGCAATCGGAACGGTAAATATCGCGCTAACATTCTGATTGTTCGTCGCTTAAGTCTAAAGTTACAATTTCATTAAGATCTTTAACCCTGAAAGAAGCAGGAGCCATTTTTTAACATTATTACAAAAGAAAATGAATAAGCAAGCTTTTAAAATCTTTAATCGACTAATAAAAACATCAACAAAGTAACGTCATGTGTCAGTTTTGACAGGCCGCTCACAGCGACAATGCTCCGTAGCTTGGGCACTGTGAGCGGGAAGATGGCGGCCTTTATGACGTCATTGATGACGTATCGATATCGCTGTGAGCGCGCTCACGGGCAATCGGAACGGGTATATGAGCGCTGTGAGCGCTGTAATCGGCAAACGGAACGCAGCAATATCTGCAACTTCACTTGCGCCTTGTACGGGTTATTGTGAAATTATAGTATGCCATAAATGAGGCGCGGCCTAACGTAGGTACGCGCTTGTTAAAAAAATGTTCATGACGAAAAAACAGAAAAAAACACAAAAGTACTGAAAGGCCAAATGGAGAAAGAAAACCTCCAGAAAATTACTTTTTTCCCGCCTTGCAGCCTTTGTTTAAGCTCTTTTGGATGAAAACTATTGGATGGTTAAGATGTATTTTCGCTATGAAAATTACGTCAAAAAATCATCAGACTAAGATGCAGTAAAATATGACAATCGTCACGTGTACAAGTTTTGTACTAACGATATCAGTGTTTTGTTGAGAGCTGTGGATTTTGTAATATACAAATACACAAATAAAAATGGAGATAAATAAGTTGAAAAAAATAATAGCCCTAGACACTTACACGTTGTCCTTCGTGAGTTGCTCTTGTGTAATCTTCAAGGGGTGAGTGTACGTGCGTATTTTCCCGCCAGTTTTATATTTCAAAATGGCGGAATTTATTGTAGATAAAAACGCTGGCAAACTGTGGTGTCCTTTATTGTTGTACCACACTATGAAATTTGTAATGTTGTCCTTTATGGCCGTTGTGAACCCTCCGTATCTGAAATAAAAAAGTGTTTAACAACATACTTTCAATGATAGAACTTAAGTTATATGGCCTCAGCATGGACGTGCAAAGTAAACGGACGGCGTGTCTAATGAAAAATTATCACAAACGCATGAACTTCAATTATATTTCATATGCAATATCCATATCATATAATCACGCACGCACCTTCGTTTTCATATCTTTTTGCGTATCCAACCCACTTGGTGCAGACAGTTTTAGTCGCGGACGCGAAGTACATTTAATGGGCAATGGGTTTAAGGCTAAAGTTGTGACGAAATGTTACATTTCATTACGGTTAAGTTTAATTTCAATCTGACAATTCAATAACCTTATTTGTGCGAAATTACAAAAATATGAACTTGCTAAAATCGCCAAGGTAACTGTGACGGCCAGTACGTTTATAAAAGTTTCATCATAGACAGAAATAATCACGAGTACGAAAACAGAGTAAAAAATATGATATCAAAAAAATTATCTTATTCTGACCTTTTCTCAATGTACTGATCTTGAGTCTTGACCAGCCAATCGTTGAGCGTGTCCACATCCGGTAGCGCCATCATTTGCGGCGCGGCTGCGGTGGCGCTCGTGTTGTAGCAGACCTGCCGCGTAGCCGTGCATTCACAGCGCGGGGTGTCCTGCAATTCAAATATTTCCAGTAATTCAGTTTCAATAATCACTGTCCAATACTGCGGTAATCATCTTTATAAAGTTGTAAGGTACGTTAACTAAAAGTTTGAATTAAATTTTGATTTCAAGTAAAAATTTAATTTCAGTATGTTACGGATTATGAAATTGTATTGTTTGCTTTTCAAACTTAATTAAGTCATTTAAAACAACACTTTTACGTATTTTATTTTCTTAATACTCAATACTTTATTGCTATCATAATTTTACAGGCGGTATTTTTAAAAATAATAGAGAAATTATACAATAAAAAGTACCAGATGTCTGTTTTAGGTGGGACACAGGTTGTATTAGAATACTTTTCCGGGAGGGTCTAAGGACGTACTCTAAGGACGTATTTTCTTACCTGCGAAGACCAAAGCCGTGTATTTTTGCTATTAGCTATTTCTTGTAAGACATTTTCAGCAAAGTTTATACTGTCTTCTTTAAAGTCCCCGCTTACGGAAGGATGTTTACTGAAAAATACATCATTTAGATTAAAATTTCAAAGACCAAGTAATAATGCGCAGCAAAAAATTAGCTCAGGTACCCCATTATTGCAATACTGGATTACCGACACTCGTACTTAGCAAGTTGTAACCTTTATGTTTAGGGTCCTCAAAACGCGGAACGCGCGTGTAGAACGAATTGCCAGCGTCCATTTTTCCAGACAAATATAAAGCTTATAAAAGCATAGAACTTTTCGGTTACGCGTCTTTAACGTAACTTTCTTTCAGGTTGAGATGGAAAATACGCGGCAAAACATTACACAAAGTAAAATGGTAATTTAAAAAGCAGGTTAACAAAAAACTGTTTTTACATTTAATTGCATAATTATTTTTTCAATTTACATTTTTATAAGTCATACAACCCATTCCAAAAATTCAACGTGTTATATAGAGATATATTAAATCGTCGGCGCCTGAAATCAAGCAGTTAAAATAACCTATACACTACCTAGTTATCACCACCACGGTGTGTTGTGGAATGAGCTGCCGGCGTTTATTTTTCCTAAATAACATAGTCCTGGGATATTCAAAAGAAGATTGTATAGGCACCTCTTGAAAAGGCGTGTTACAGCCTAAACTGCGAGAGTGAGAGAGAAGACAAACGCATATCAAATTTTCTATTTAAAAAAAACAAGACTTACACAATAAACTCAGTAGCAGAATACATATCGGACGTCAAGTGAAGCGCGATCTCGTTGTCGGCCGGAGGTCGGATCAGAGAGAACAACATGGCGATCGTCACGAACAACGTCGGCAGCACTACCAACATGAACAGTTGCCAACTGAAACAAAATGGCGGTTCACTTTATAGTTTTGCGCTGGGGAGTTTCATAATAATTCAATCAAAGTCTAACTTGAGAAGTCCTCTAATACATCGTTATGGTTAAAATATTAAAATAAAATTGATGAATGAGGGTTAGACTAAATTCGATTTCTGTAGTAACCGATTTAGTTGTGTATCTAATAAGGATTTCGATGGGGAATTAACTAATAACGAGTTTGTTTAATGAGGATTAGTTATTTAGGCAAATTTATGTCGCGATATGTCACTATTTGATCTATCCACAGTGGAACGGATTTGGATGAGAATTGCTTAATTAGCTCAACTTTAAGTCCAAAATGTTAACGAGAACGGCACACATAGCATTCGAAAACTAGTTCAATGTAATGTATAGTACACGTCACACAACTTGGCGGCTCTGAAGTATCTGCGAGACGGTGCACAGAACACGAGCGTGGGTGTGTGCGGGGCGCGGGGCGCGGGCAGCAGGCTTTATACACGAACTGCAGCTAACTTCAGAGCCGCCATGTTGTAAGTATAGTACACGTCACACAACTTGGCGGCTCTGAAGTATCTGCGAGACGCTGCACAGAACACGAGCGTGGGTGTGTGCGGGGCGCGGGCAGCAGGCTTTATACACGAACTGCAGCTAACTTCAGAGCCGCCATGTTGTAAGTATAGTACACGTCACACAACTTGGCGGCTCTGAAGTATCTGCGAGACGCTGCACAGAACACGAGCGTGGGTGTGTGCGGGGCGCGGGCAGCAGGCTTTATACACGAACTGCAGCTAACTTCAGAGCCGCCATGTTGTAAGTATAGTACACGTCACACAACTTGGCGGCTCTGAAGTATCTGCGAGACGCTGCACAGAACACGAGCGTGGGTGCGTGCGGGGCGCGGACAGCAGACTTTATACACGAACTGCAGCTAACTTCAGAGCCGCCATGTTGTAAGTATAGTACACGTCACACAACTTGGCGGCTCTGAAGTATCTGCGAGACGCTGCACAGAACACGAGCGCGGGTGTGTGCGAGGCGCGGGGCGCGGGGCGCGGCAGCAGGCTTTATACACGAACTGCAGCTAACTTCAGAGCCGCCATGTTGTAAGTATAGTACACGTCACACAACTTGGCGGCTCTGAAGTATCTGCGAGACGCTGCACAGAACACGAGCGTGGGTGTGTGCGGGGCGCGGGCAGCAGGCTTTATACACGAACTGCAGCTAACTTCAGAGCCGCCATGTTGTAAGTATAGTACACGTCACACAACTTGGCGGCTCTGAAGTATCTGCGAGACGCTGCACAGAACACGAGCGTGGGTGTGTGCGGGGCGCGGGGCGCGGGCAGCAGGCTTTATACACGAACTGCAGCTAACTTCAGAGCCGCCATGTTGTAAGTATAGTACACGTCACACAACTTGGCGGCTCTGATGTATCAGCGAGACGCTGCACAGAACACGAGCTTCGGTGTGTGCGGGTCGCGGGGCGCGGGCAGCAGAGTTTATACACGAACTGCAGCTAACATCAGAGATTTTTGAATATCCTTCAATTAATAATTATTTTGATGTTCAACAAAACTCACTGATCCCTCGAATAGTTCAGGTACTGCACGTGTAAGATGGCTTTGAGTTGCTGCCAGGGCGAGGCGGCTAGAGGCCCGTCTTCGGCGAGTAGAGGCCCTCGGTCGTTCTTTATGCTCGAACTTGATCCGCTTTTCGATGGCATATCCGGTTCTGCAAGGTTAAACAGTGTTGCATTTAGCAATATTTTTTATAAAATGTTATCAATTTCTTAACCTAAATGTTGGTGAAACAGTGGTTTAGGACTTGGATTCGACCCCCGAAGATTTTTGTCCATAAATTCTACTGCTGTAATGGTGAGGGAGTGGCCAACCAGCAGTTAGTAAGCATGTTGGGCTCCAATGGCCCGCCACTGCAAGTGCCTGCTACATGCAGCAGGTTACAGACGCACGCACGAGGACACGTCAAGTCAGTTCTCTGCTGCTTGATGGTAGAGTGATGCGGTTGTGTCCAGCAGTGGAAATATCAAGGACGCTACGGTTCGCTTCATCTTTGACCTCGCACATTAAACTCATTATTTGTCAGGAAAGCTCCGGTATTCAAATTGTATCATTTTGGTTTGTATGTTCATTTTTATTAAATTAATGTTCGATTCCGAATGGGGTTATTCCCACTGCAGGACACATCAGCGTCACTCAGACAAAAACTAGTAGATAACTACTTGAGGTGTCCTCGTGTTTTGTGAATTGATAGTAAACTGTTTTTTTTTACCCTTCCTGAGGCGCGAGCTAAAAGGGCAGCCAATGAAGAAGTTGAAGTGGTTTTAGGGTATATGACTAGCGCAGAATTCAAAAAAAATATAGCAAGCTCCCTTGCGGGGAGTACCTTTTTATTGGGTGGGAAATAATAACCCTATGCCTAATTAAGTTAACGCATTGCTCTATGAAGTGGGAATATTATTAACATTTTTTTTGAGTGGGAAATAACATCCCTTTGCCTTATTAAGGGTCATTAGAAAGTTACATTTTCTAGAAATAATGAAATCTGTATTATTCCAGAATCTCCCATGGGATCGCTAACAACGCGGATGAATCTTAAAGTATGACCAAAGGAACATGTTACAACACTTTGTGACTACAATTAGTAAAATCAGCTTAGTATTCAATAGTTTCAATGCCGGGACATCAGCTTAACCCCCTAAGGGGCGGTTTCAGGTAATTTACGCTCGCCTACTGTGGGTTGGCAGATTTAACAAATACTTTCAAAATAATTTCTAAGGTATGCGAGTTATATCACGACGTTTTACTTTACCGTTAAGGCAGTTCACCTAACATACTTAAGTTGTAAAAGTCACACACACGCGCCATGAGATCGAGAAGCCAGCACGTTACGCCGTCACGTGACGCACGTAAAATACCGAGTCTTAAATAAAATTCAGTTACCTACCAAAATGAACTTGGTTGCTTTGTTCGTTGGCGCCGCTGCAGATGTTGTAGAAGACCTGCTCCAGCGTGCAGCAGTCTACCGACAGCTTGTTCCAGCCCAGGAGGCTCTCATTGCTCTCCAAAGTTTGGAAGAGCTTGAGGAAACTGGAATGGAAATGAGGTAATTAAGAAAAAAATTAATCTGAATTTCAAATAGAAAATATAGTAAAATATACAGCGCTACTGGTAATTCGACAAATAATTTTCTTAAATATGAATTATTTTTAAGAAAGAAATATGATTATTTTAAATGAAATAAAAATGTTTCATAAACTATTTTTTAATCAGAAATACTTTGAAAATATTCCGTCTCTCGCGGCTAGGGAGTGACATGGCATCTATCGCAAATAAACTCAACTTGAACTTCCCGAGCCATTAGCCCGGTGTATTCTACTCCAACACCTTGAAATAGTCTTCTTCAACTAAAATATAAACAGGCTACAATTCAATAGGCTATCGCATCCATGGTATGGAGGCAAAGACACGATGAAGACAAAATTGTTACCTTCCAAGAATTATTCGCTGATTCAGGATTTTCTTCATATCGCAATTTCAATGTTTAATCAATCTTAATAGTAAAACGTTGAACAGTATTGAATGAAAAGCAATATATTCTAGCAGGGAATATATACGAAATGAGCCGTAAAGTTAGTCCCATTATGGAAAAGAAGATTTATTCGTTTGTCTATTTGCAATCCCATAAACTACAAAATTACTAAACCAATGTAACAAAATGTTTCCCCAATTAAAATTACATTATTCGAAGAAAAAAAATTTGCTTTTAACTATACGCATACATTTCCACGAGATCAGTAGGTCTGTGCTTTGTCTTCTCTTCAAGAGGTGTACTAGCCGTCCACGCGAACTACACGAACTGGGGAATGCAGCTTTCCCTTTTCAATAATTTACTAATAAACAAAACAAGCGCTGCGAAACAAGTGCCGCTAAATACTTGGTCAGGTTACTAAGCACTGCCACAAAACACCGAATTATATAATAATACCGTTAGACAGACGTGTAGCTGACTCGATGCTAACACGTCACGTGACTGTAGAAATACGTCATCCCTTGGCTGTCAAATTGCCTATGTCCAGGGCTGCCTGTTAGTTGCGCTAGAGACAGACAACTTACTCGTTATGCAATCCGTGTTCATCATAAAACGGCAGCAACAGCTCGACGTCCGCGCCCGCTATTTCAACCACAGAGGCGTTCTTGACGACGCCTCGCACGACGGCCAGGAGATTCTTCGTTCGTTCTTCTAGGTCTAATAACTGAAATATAAAATAAATTAGGTTTATAAATACTTGGGAATGAACCTTGGTGAATGACCAATTACATATAGTAAATATTAATTAATTTAATAAAAGAGTAGTTTATAAACATTAGATTTAAAACAGAAAGGGAGTAACGGTATTACCACAAAAAAGTTACCAGTTATCTTTAAACGCTGTCCAAATCAATGACATATTATATATAGACAGGTTATCCGCTCTCAAAAATGGCAACGCAAATGCAAGGCATTTGCCGGCTATTTGAATCTTATGCAACCCAGTGTCACGGCTAAACGTCAAACAAAACTTATTCCCTATTCTGTGTTTTAATACAGTACAATGCCTTTTTGTGTGTTTAGACAGTGTACTAATCACACTGTTACTGTTAAAGATAGAATAAACGTTTCTTTTCATGCGTAAGTAATATTTTTTTTATAACTATCTTATTTACTATTTTATTTTGCTATTTAAAATGACGTTTTAAAATTGACATGGCTATGCGTTTCAACAAACTCGAAGAGCGAGATGTAATATGATTTTGTATGTGGGAGTAAAAGAGACAACGCTATAGAATTTCGACAATTTACGTACTACGTCACGTACGCTCGCAACCAATTAGTGCGAAGCAACGTCACGAAGTACATAGGTATCTCATTCTTACAACAAGTGAACCGTATTATTCTTTCCTTCTCCCACGGATTATATTACTCTATATATCGGGTAGGTATCTATAGTTACGTTGACGCCGTTTTTTTGTGCGGTAATGTTTGGGTATGTCTTGTCTACATGTAATATTTCATTGGTCCAAATGTATAACAAAGGCAAATTATAAAGAAATCCTTACCTTCAGAATAGTCACCAGGGACTGACATTTTAATTTAGCTGGGTTATACATTGGAGCGTCTAAAGATAAACATAATTCTAACTGTGGTCGTTATAGTTATACAACATTTATTAATACGAATTTAATAACTCATGTAACAATTTTACTTTCTCAAATTGGCAATAAATTTAGATGGTTTCTTTAGAGGCCATTCGCAATTTAGTTTTTCTTTCATGATTTTCGGACACCTTCTCAACTTTGCCGCAGATTTTCATGTAAAACCGCCTTAAGCGGTCTTTCCGCAAGTCACGATATTCAGGCCTCCAACACCTGCTTCAACAGCTCGGCAACGCATCAGCAATGACCTCGTTGCTGCTGGTGTCCACGGGCGGTAGAGATGACGAACCTGAGGTACCCCACAGGCTCGTATGCCATTAAAATTTAAATGAAATAACGGCATAGATACACTGTGTTTATAACCTCTTAAGGTGTATCGTAATTTGTGAACCTCTCTAGTCAAAACATCAAAAAATTCTCAATTTTACACAAACCCTATTAACTTTCTTTTAGTAGTAATGCAATCAGACACGTCAAACGGTTTCTTAGGGCGCTACTTATTTGTAGTTGTTCTAACCTAATATAAACTTAAGTACTGTATAAATAAAGTTTAAATTAATTAAGCAAACACTATAATACGTAGTGGCCTTTTAGTACGGCCGTGAGAACATACCTGATCTTCTTCGTCGAGGTCGGCGCGTTCGGGATAAGTGACATACAGTTTGTACCCGTTGCCGAGGGAACGTTTTATTTCAATCGGAGACCCGGTAGTGTGGACTTGACCCTGGAAATATTAAGTTACACTTTTTATTTTACTTATTTTATAACAAAATTCAAATACAAATATTTATTTATCAACATTGACCATTCTTTGTTCTTACTGACGTCAAATAAAGCATGACTCTACCACCTGTTCGGAATAACCTTCGTGAAGAAAAACTGGCAAGATTCTTTAGAACAACAAATTAGGACACAATCCACCTGAGGAAGATTCTGAGACTTTGACTTTTTTAAATTTGTACGGTTTGCGTTTATTCCTTTTTAAAATGTTATGCATGGTTCTATGGCAAACTCTAAACTGCTCTGGCTCTATGCAGACTCGATGTGGGGTTGCGGTCAAAATAGTCAAGAATCTGTTGCTCGCGCGCAGTAGGTATCTGCTGCGGTGGGACTCCCTCCTGATGCGCTGCTAATGGTTTGTTTTCCCGTGCCCGTTGTACTGCCAATACTATGGTGCGAGCGTTCCTAGGGCACGCGCGGCTGTCTCCATACCTTTCTCGGTAAGTTTCGCAGAGCTAGAGCTGCGTTTACGTGGGATTCCCCGTAGACTAAAATCATGTCAGTGTATTCTGACGCCGTGTATGTAGCACGAGGCATTGTGGATGTCTTACGTACTTACAAAATAATTAAAAACTACTCACAAAACTAAACCTAAAATACTCAGTTACGTGTCCTATCACAATAAAAACTTAACATTAGTAAATGGGACGCGTGAGCGACAATAATCTGTGCTGAATTGCGCAACGTGCACACCGGATGCAACGCGTCTTCGCACTAAACAAAGTAAAAATTGTGCCCTTGACCTAATTAGCCGAGCCGCCGCCGCCGGCGCTATAGCAACATATTGATCTATTTCTATTTCTGTTACGCTTATTACATTAGAGTGAGATAACCGTGATCTGTACTTTCTTTTAAGGAAAGATTTAGTAACAGTGTACTTCCTGGTTTGTACTGCAAACTTACGATGCGAACTGGCAACGTCGCGTCGCTCGCGTGAATTTTGTCGTTTAGATAACTATGTATGCCTATAGTACAAACTTACGATCAGGTGATCGGGAAGATACAGAGTGAATGAAACTAAGTAAAAACTAAAAAGCATTCCTGTGACTAAACTATGGCTTACATTGATCTGATTTTTTTGTTGTGTAGCCTGATAATGATAAACAAAATATGTGGTTTCATTTAATGCCTCTCGCTTTTATCAACATTGTATATGTATGTTTATTCTGGGTTCCCCTCCAGTTCGCTGTATGGTCATCCATAACACAAGCTCTGCTTACTTAGGGGCCATACAGTTGGTGTGTTTGTCAAGGGATAAAAAAAAATTACCACTACTCGACTAGGTCGTCTACATTTATATACAGACGCCAGGGCCAATGAAGAGTGCGAATCATCTGCAAGCTTGTTGACTTACCTTATGCATGATTACTATCTGGTCGCTCAGTAGTTCAGCCTCGTCCATGTGGTGGGTTGTTAGCAGAATTGTCTTGTCTTCTTTTAGTCGCCCAATCAGCGTCCAGATATCCCTAGCCAAAATATAATAATGTTATGTCTCATTAACACTAGGAGAGTGAATTATACGGAAATAACTGCTTGACAAAGTATAGCTTCATCGGTAATAAGATTTTCTTAAACCTATCGTAACTGAAAAGCAAAGGTCAACGTCTAAACAGCATTGACACTTACCGCCTGGCCTTAGGGTCGACGTTGGCGGTGGGCTCGTCGAGCGTCACGAGGTCGGTGTTGCCGACGAAGGCCAGCGCCACGCACAGGCGGCGCCGCGTGCCCCCCGACAGCTTCGACACTGGCTCATCAGCGTAATCTCCGAGACATAGTTGGTTGAGGATTTTTTCACTGGAGTAAATTTATTGAATTATAGCAAAAGTAAATAAAAGAGTAGTAGTAAATAGTAAGTAAATCATCTAAGTAAGTAGGTAGTAAATCGTGGATAGAAATATTTAATTTAATTTAATTTCAATTTCAATTTAATTTATTTTTTTCAACAAAACTACAAAACATTTGTATGATTACTTACACTAAACATAACTGTGAACTTATAAATCTAGATTATTCATTCTTACAAAAGCAAAATAGGCACTTAATTTATTAGCAACAAACAAAAAAAGAAAAAAAATTACAATATATGAGGGTAGAAATGTAATCATACAGTTTAGAGACTCATATCTTCCGCGCTAGTTAAAAACTGTGTTACGGCAAGGTAGTGATTCTCGCACCATATAAATACGGTTCATTTTCGTGTGCACATTGTAAGCAAACAACAAGTCACATCACTGTATTTAGTTGCCATCCACCGAAACAAGTTACATAGTATAGGCAGAAAATACAGATAAAAATTTAGAGGAAATTATTACGATAATGGTATCTGTATCGGATATGTTAAAGACTTTAGTCAATTACAATTTTTTTTAATGATGGAAATACTTATTAAAAATAAAAGGTAATTTTCTATATAAGGTAAATAATTACTAATTTATTTGATTATAGCAAATAGCTATCCTAATTTTAAAATTCAAGTAAAAGTTTAAGAAAATATAGTATTGTAACCATTTTTTACATATAAGTTTTTTAACTATTTATTTAATAAATACAATACAGATATGTATGTGCTAGTGTATACTTTTGTATTTAATTAAAATACATTATTAACCCTTAAAGGCATATAAAGTTATGTAATTCATTATAGCTATCAAGGGTTAAGATAGAATACAAAATATAATAAATAAATATATATATTGCAATAAATAAAAAATTACTTAAATTAAATAATTATTTTATTATTTGGAGTAAATTTTCAGTTTTATTATAGTCTAATTTCAAAAGAAATTTCTCAAGTATATGTACACAATCGTACTTATTTTTGTCGTTTATTACAATATGCTTATTGATACGGTTATATAACAGTGGCCCTAGAAAAAAATAAAATTGTTGCGCAAAAGAGGTTTTACACAAGGGCACTTTAAATACTTCATGCGATCTTCTCTCACTAATTTGGGGGGGTTTGATTTCTTGATGTTGATGGAGAATTATACTTTTAATAAATAATTGACGAACTGTAAGTGCATTGAATTCGACATATAAATTTGTTGTAGGATACATGAATGGTTTAAAAAGTAGTATTTTGAGTATAGAACGTTGGGAACGTTCAAGTTTTATCAGATAGGTCTTTTTTACCCCTCCCCAAACAGAAATCGCATAGGATATAATAGATTGGCACAAGGTTATATACACTGTTTTATTTGTTTTATTGTCTTTTAGATGTCGAATCTTCTTAAAGATAGGTAATAGCTTCCTAACACGAGATTTTAGTGTATCAATCTGATGCATCCAATTTAAATTTTTATCTATTATAATACCTAAATATTTGATGTTTTCCGTGGGGGAGAGAGTTAAGCAATTGCAATTTCTGTCCCTAGTAGTCGTACATGTGTGTGCTTTTAGATGGAGATTAGGTCTAGGTAGGCTGCTATTGTAAATCGAAAAAGTTATATATTTAGTTTTAGTTATACTGAGTGTTAATAAATTATATTTCAGCCAGTCCACTACCTTCCTCATTCCATGTTCAGCAGTAAGAAAAACCTCTTCCCAGGATGGTTCTTTGAAGACAAGTACAGTATCATCTGCGAATGTTATTATTTTTGCATTATCAATGTTCAAGTCACAGAGACCATTGATATAAATAAGAAATAGAGTAGGGCCAAGCACTGAACCTTGGGGAACACCATAAGTAACTGGCCTTACATTACTGATGCAATAACCAACCCTAACTGATTGAGATCTACCGTAAAGGTAGTCTGCAAAAAGTTTCAATGGCAAACCCCGGACCCCAATTGATTCCAACTTCCTTAGCAACAAGGGAACAGAGACAGTATCAAAAGCCTTGGCTAAGTCTAGGAAAACCCCAATGCATTTCTGTTTATTATTTAAGTTATCTGAAACATACGAAACATATATATATAGGTTATGTATAGCGTCAGTAGTTGATCGCTTTTCTCTGAAACCGTATTGGTTACGAGAGATAAGATTATTTTTTTCCAGAAACACAATTAGTCGGCGATTTATAAGCTTCTCCAGGATTTTAGCCAAAGTAGGAAGTAGAGATATAGGACGATAATTGGTGATACTGTCTCTGCTTCCAGTTTTATGAACGGGAATTACAACAGATTCTTTAAGTAAATCAGGAAATACACCTAGCGATAAACAAAGATTGCTAATATAAGTAATGGGCACTTTTAAGTGACAAATATTTTTCTTAATAAAAATTGCTGATATACCATCCCATCCCGAGGATGAAGTATTTTTCAGGGAAGACACAATACATTCCACTTCTACTGGGTCGGTTTCAAGGAGCACAAACGAGTTTAAATAGGTGTTGTCCGGTTTGTAATTTAGAGCCAAATATTCTTCGGTCATGTTTATGTCGTGCAAGATGTTCTTAGCCAAATCACAACCAACATTAACAAAAATATCGTTTATGTGATCAACAGAGGCTAGAGGAGACGCCTTTAGTTGTAAGAGTTCGCTAGTATTTTGATATTTTTTGCTATCGTTAATATCACACATCTTTTTAATTACATTCCAAGTTTTTTTATGTCTTTTTTATTTTTGTATGTCAGATCTATAATATTGTTTTTTGAGATTATTTAATATGTTATTACAGTGGGTTCTATAACGTTTATAAGTTATTTCTTTTCCAACATCATTAGGCGACCCTCTATAGCGCTTATGAAGTATATCACGAAATCGCATACATCTTAACAATCCAGGAGTTATCCACGGTTGAAGGGTTGTTTTTCTGTTTGAAGTTTTATAGAGTGTAGTACAATTTTTGATTATACTGGAAAGAATATTACTAAACTGTCAGCATCAACCAAATTTGGTTCACAAACAGAAACATTCATGATATTGTTGCGAACATAGACAACTACTCCACTATTCTGATTTATATGTTTGGTTGTTTGGTACGAAATATAATCACTTATGGATGGAACACTGTTAATATTTGACAACCAGCATTCTGTCATGACTATGAGGTCATATTTAAGATTACTTCGTTCTAAAAAAGTGTTAAAATCAAGGAAATTTTTGTTGATACTACGAATGTTTTGAGAAATTACTTTTAAAGACGACTCGAATTTTGTTAGTTTATGAAATACACTGGGATCATCAACCAAATGCGATTCACCAGCGCTGATTTGAGAATCAACGTCGGTGGCAACTTCATTAAGACTATTAACCATTGTCAGCAGTAAAAGTAGAACTATTAAAGGAATTATTTCGTGCAAGTG
Organism: Marasmarcha lunaedactyla; assembly: GCA_923062675.1. Lineage (NCBI taxonomy): Eukaryota > Metazoa > Arthropoda > Insecta > Lepidoptera > Pterophoridae > Marasmarcha > Marasmarcha lunaedactyla. Next base: position 1,492,661 of record OV281358.1, read on the forward strand.
GTTGATGATCAATAATCGTTTTCATACTCAAGTAATCTGGAGACTTTGTTCTGGAAAATTTACAATACATATGTATTTTAAATATAGAATAGAATAGATATAAAAAATAGTGTAGAAATTGTACATGAGAAAAACATACGTAACATACGAAACATATATATATAGGTTATGTATAGCGTCAGTAGTTGATCGCTTTTCTCTGAAACCGTATTGGTTACGAGAGATAAGATTATTTTTTTCCAGAAACACAATTAGTCGGCGATTTATAAGCTTCTCCAGGATTTTAGCCAAAGTATGAAGTAGAGATATAGGACGATAATTGGTGATACTGTCTCTGCTTCCAGTTTTATAAACGGGAATTACAACAGATTCTTTAAGTAAATCAGGAAATACACCTAGCGATAAACAAAGATTGCTAATATAAGTAATGGGTACTTTTAAGTGACAAATATTTTTCTTAATAAAAATTGCTGATATACCATCCCATCCCGAGGATCATCAACCAAATGCGATTCACCAGCGCTGATTTGAGAATCAACGTCGGTGGCAACTTCATTAAGACTATTAACCATTGTCAGCAGTAAAAGTAGAACTATTAAAGGAATTATTTCGTGCAAGTGGTTGATGATCAATAATCGTTTTCATACTCAAGTAATCTGGAGACTTTGTTCTGGAAAATTTACAATACATATGTATTTTAAATATAGAATAGAATAGATATAAAAAATAGTGTAGAAATTGTACATGAGAAAAAAATATATACAATATGTTAAGTAATATGTTATTTGTATAGAAATTGTATAGGATATAGGAAAAGTACCAATATGTGATTTTGGTTAAATATATACCGTAAAAAAGGGCTACTTCATAGGTTAATTTAGTTTTTCGGGCAATTAATAACAGGAAAAGCTTAACTAAGATCCATGTTACACAAATAAGTCACAAGGAGCGCAAAGCTGCAGCTTGTTCCAGTGTCTTAATATGGACAGCAACCTGGCCTTCTTCTTTACGAATAAGTACTTTACCTCGAGAAATCCAGCAATATTTGTACTGTCCATTCTTGACTAAATCCCGAGCGACAGCATATATTTTGCCAGTCAAAGTAGTTATTGCTTCAGACAAATAAACTCTTGTAGTTACTCCTTTTATGCCTAAATGATCCGAATTAAGTCTTGTTCCGTTTTCCACTTTGTTAAATTTTTTAACGGCTGCTAATAGCTCTTCCTTCTGATGGATGTCTGCAAATTCAATCACAATAGGGGAGTTATTGTTTACGCCTTTTCTGTATAATTGTACGTTGTCTATTGTAGGCTTTATGTTAAGGGTCCCATAAAGTGAGTTGTAAATATCTTGTAAGTTTTCCTTCTCTAATCTAGGCACCTTTCTGACTTCGACAATTTTCTTTTTTTGGTGCTTTTGGACTTCATGTAGCTGAAACTCCAGGTCATTTATGCGTTTTATTGCTGTAGATTGCTCAGCTTCCAGAACAGCTATTTTGTCGTTAGCTAATTTGAGATCATTGGAATAAGAATGAGGTAGTTGAAGGATTTCTGTATTCGACTGTAGAATAAGTTGATTTTGTTGTTTCATCTCAGTTACTTCAAAGCTAAGCAGATCTTTGAATGATTGCATTAGGGACTCTTTAAGTTCAGTCACTAAGTCAAAATCTGGATTTTTGCGTTTTCTGATATTTATGTTTCTGATCACATCATAAGGTTCATTCTGCGTATTCAGGTTTGGCTGGGAGGAATACATGCCTGACTCTCCCGATGTTGGTGTTCGTTGCATAGTTTTATGTAGAAATTTTCCTTATACTGTGTTGCAACTCTTGAGTAGCGGTGGCAGTCCCGTGCACAAAACTGGTTTTGGTTGGTTATTTGTTTACCTTACACCGATTGGTGTATTAGTTAGCACAGTAAAATAGAACGGAACTTTTCGAAACTGGACTGTATCACTCACGCACAGAGACTATTTTAGCAAATGTTATTTGCTAAAATAGTCTATTTTAGCAAATGTTATTTGCTAAAATAGTCTCTGTCACCTGTTTAACTGTTTGGAAAGAATGATATTAGGATCTAAATTGAGAAACATATGATATAAGAAAATTCGTAGACAATCTTCATAGCTCATTATAAAAGTAAACCCCAAAATAATGTTTAAAAGTTCTCTTTGTGGCACCAGCATAAACAATGTGAAAATCCTATCAAGCCTACTAGAAGCACAAACATTTTCTGAGATTATTGCTATTGGATAAATGATTTTAAAAATTTCTTTGTTTACCAGCTGTCAAAAGAGAGTTATGTTTTCAGTGCATATATGATATATATTTATTTGACACGCTAACAACATAAACCATTTGATTTCAACGCATCAGGTGTCATTAGATTTGTCTCAGTTGTTGGAGTGCCGTAGGATATATTCCCATGGGAGCAAGATTTACACCGGAAAATAACTTGAGCAATCGGGTTTTTTAATTTGTCAAAGTCTGCAGCTTCTTCACTGTACTGCATTGATATCAATAATGGTGTTTAAACTAAAAAGATATAAAAACTACATACCCGTCCCCATTTCCGCAACAGTCGGACAAACTCTCGTACAACCGCACATGCTCGGCCGGCGTCAGGTTGTCGAACAGCACGTCGTGCTGCGGACACACGCCCGCGCGGCTCGCGCCACTCTCGCCGTGCACTACCACCTCGCCCGACGTCGGCTTCAGCATGCCCGTCAGGATTTTGCTAAAAAGTGTATGAATAGTTCTGAATAAACCTTTTGATGGCGCTTCTAGAAGAAAGCTTAGAGAAGAAATTAAGAAGTTTTATTAATTTGATGACAATAAGGCCACCTCCGGAGAATATCCTTTCAAATAAATTAAAATTTTTATAATTGGAACATTAACGATGGCCGAATGAAGACGAAACAGATGTAGTTTAATACTTGTAAAAAAGTATGTTTTTCAACATAATATTATATAGGGTGTAACGTAAAGGAAGATAATACTTAAGGGTCAGTAAATATACCATTTTTAGAATATATTGTAAAAGAATTGGAGTTATTGGGGCTGGTTAAGACTTTCACACATTTAAATTTTTTTACTTCAACCCAAGTTGTTTTCATACATACTTATGCATGAGGCGCGCGAGGCGTGTAAATACATTGAATTTTAGTTTAAGGCATCCATGGGCTTGTTGTATCGTTTTTTCCCATCTTGGTATGAAAGATATTATGTATGACATGTTGCCTGAAAAATGTTGATTATTATCATTAAATAATCATTTTAAATACGTAAATACAAGTGTATTTTTTATTTTTAATCATTAAAGTAACTAAAATCGTGTCCAGTCGCATCGCATCACATGCTACTCAATAGGTAGATAAGTAACGACGGCTGCGCTCGGCACGCGCACGGCACCACGCCGCCTCGCCCGCTTCATGCATAGGTAGGTAAACGTTTGTAAACAACAACTCAGGGCTGTCAGAAGGAAGTCTCAACCAGCCCCAATAATTCCAATTCTTTTACAGTATTTCTAACAATGATATATTTACTGACCTTAATGTTACACCTTGTATACATTAAGCTTTGACTTTTCAAAGCTCAGGCCGTCTTGCGCGGAGCTAAAAGAACAATTTATCTCACAGTGAGCTGGTTATTCGATTAAAAATGTCCCGATACCTCTGTCAATTTCTATAGGGCTGGCAGAGGCACAAAGCAATATTTTAACCCGAGTTAGCATACATTTTTAACCTCGCCTGCGTACACGGACATAATAAAACACAATCTATTTTTTCAATATAAGAAGATCAGCCCTGTATCTGCTTGTCAAAAATACTAGTAAAGGAATAGATTCCATTTGCATTATATAATACTCACAGCAGGGTAGTTTTGCCCGCTCCGTTGTGTCCTAACAACGTAGTGATTTTGCCGCGCTGCAGCTCCACGGACACGTTGTCGAGCGCCACCTTGGCGTTCCGCGAGTTCTTGTGGTACACCTTCGTGACGTTGATTATACTGACGCCCGCTTTGTCGGCGGTCGTCCGGTGAACTGTTATGTTTGATTTTATGGCCTTTATTCCTGGAATATTTTTTTTTATTTGAGTTTTGGATGTAGATTTGTTTAAGGCGGTTCCCATAAATTATGTCACATAAAATTGATTTTCAAATATTTATTTCTCTTGTCAACATTGACAACTACTTGTTCTTATTGACGTCAAATAACACATGACTGTACCACCAGTTCGGAAAATCCTTCGTGAAGAAGAACTGGCAAGAAACTTCGCAGGTATATTTTTTCAAAATAAATTCACAATGTCTCTATGTCTATACAAAATAATTCTTATCTGCCTTTGTGAGCTCAGCAAGTCCCCCCCCCCTTCAAGTATCCAAACGACGAACACCCTCAAACGGCGCCCGTTCACGAGTTAACGCAGGATCCAGCCATCATATAAAGGGGTATATAAATTAAAATCTATACCAACGATCGGGAGTAGTTCAAGATTACGAAATTCGTGTGACGGATGTTAAGGATGACCCCAGTATACACAGTCGAGCAGCACCTAAATAAATAGAAATATAATAATATACAAGCAAAAGTTATAATTATATATATATATATATAAATAGTTATTAATAATATACAAATGCTATTTTTATAATCTATTTATTTATTCGCCAAGGTATGGTAGGTAGGTACTGGATTTTGAAAATGGGTATGTCTGTAATATATATATATGAATAAAAAACCCCCACACCAAATATAATTTAAAAATTAATGATAAATTGTTCTGTGGCAACTACTTGTGTAAATTGTGAATGTATTTATTAATGTTCGTCTCTTGCACAGTCACAGCTAATGGAAAATGTAACTACATGCGATATTGATTTCAACTTAAAACTTGTTACTGTTCCACAAGTTTTAAATGCATTTAAAAGCATTAAAGTAAAAAATACTGCCGATTTAGATTCAACGAACTTAATAATAATAATAATATTTCTAACAATCGCACCACATTATCTAGCCCAAATCAAGTATCATTAAGAACTTGTTTTATGGATACTAGATAACGGATAAATAAACTTAAGAAATGTATAAACACACATAGATTTTTTTTAAATATAAATATTAGAAATAAACTTAAATAAACATACATACACATCCATGACTAGAAAGCAAATATGATAAAATATCTGCCCCTACCAGGATTCAAACCCGGCATTGAAGGCAAGGCTACTTACCTCCATACCAAACAGGCCGTCGATACATACTTAACGAATGACAAATTGAAATTTAGATTAAAGTATCTTAAAGTATAAACAAAATTTACATACACAAGGACAAGGATACGACAATTGTACGATGTGCCCAGCCTAGGATTTGGCTAGGAATACCGTCATGTAACTGCCTTTAAATTCTACTGGACACAGGTAGTATATCTGACCCTAATAATTTAGACCTATATCTATACTACCAACGAACAGTAGGATTTTTGACTAATTAATTTTGACTCAATTATTTTCTCATTTTTATGGGATTTGTTTCATGACCTTTAAGCATTTGGTTTCATGCGGGGTCGCTCAACAACCGATGCCGGTGTTGAGCTCATAAAACACGTATTCTGCGCCTGGGAGGAGTCGTGTGATGCTATTGGTGTCTTTTGTGACTTGTCCAAGGCATTCGATTGCGTGGATCATATTACACTATTCATGAAACTGCACCATTACGGCATAAAAAACCAAGCGCTTGGCTTGATTAAATCATATATTTCTAATAGAAAACAGAAAGCTGCAACAAATGAAGAAAAATTATCATCATCGGCAGTGACAATGGGTGTGCCCCAGGGCTCAGTTCTTGGTCCTTTCCTATTTTTAGTATGTGTCAATGATCTGCCATCGGTGGTTAAGAATCAATGCGAGGTCATATTGTATGCTGACGATACTTTCTTCTTATTTAAAATCAAAAGACAAGAAACTGACTATCGAGCAGTAAACCAATGCATCTCCAACACAGAGAAGCGGTTCTCAGCTAATAATTTGCTCCTCAATGAAAATAAAACGAAATGTGTTAAGTTTACATTGCCAAATGTCAAACAGGTAAACATAAACATGTAGTTAAGAGCCAGGAACTGACTCCTGTAAACTCAACTGTATTTCTGGGCATAACCTTAGACGCCAAACTCCAGTGGGGACCGCATGTTGATGGTTTAGCGAAAAGGCTTGGCTCTGCCGCATATGCTGTTAAAAAAATTAGACAAATTTCAAATGAAACAACTGCTCGATTAGTCTATTTTGGTTACTTCCACAGCCTCATGTCATATAATAATAATAATAATAATAATAATAATAATCCCCAGACAAACACACCAACTGTATGGCCCCAAAGTAAGCAGAGCTTGTGTTATGGATGACCATACAGCGAACTGGGGGGGAGCCCAGAATAAACATACTTATATAAATACAAACAAAATAAAAATATAAATATGGTATTCTGTTGTTGCTGGTATATTGCTGCCGATATCGATACTATATTTATTCTGCAGAAAAGGGCTGTTCGCGCAATCTATCAGCTCGGTCCAAGGGTGTCACTTAGAAGTAAATTTAATTTTTTTAATTATAATATAAATTTAATTCACAATATATTTTAGAAAATTTAATGTATTGCAAAAAAGAACATAATCTTGTTCAAAAGAAAAAAAGATGTTAACACAAGAGGAAGAAATATGCTTGCAGCTCATAATAGCAGGCTTCATAAAGTCACTAACTCATTCATGGGTCAATGTATACGCTTTTGTAATATGGTTCCTGAGGATATCCAAGGTCTTCCTATTGACAAATTCAAAGAAACTATAAAGCAAAAGTTGTACGCTAAAGCATATTATAAACTATCCGATTATGTGGATGATAAAAGCCCTTGGGTATAATCCCCATATTTACAGGCTTTTACTAGTATTTGTAATAAAACATGTGTAATGTGTCTGTTTGTTTGTTGAGTTCTTCGTCCCGATGAATATCTAAACCGTCATTGTCACTAAAGTACGTCTTCTTATGGTAGCGTCGGGTGACGGGTCGCTCACTTCCCTCTAATATGGTTGAGGAGAGCTAACACATGCAGATAAGAATAATTTTGTATAGACATAAAGAGATATTGTAAAATGATTTAAAAAAGTTATACGTGAAGTTTCTTGCCAGTTCTTATTTAAGAAGGTTTTTCCGAATCGCTGGTAGAATCATGCTTTATTTGACGTCAATAAGAACAAGTAATTGTCAATGTTGTAAAATAAATATTTGAATTTGAATTTCTTCAGGTGAAACTGAATTTACTGGCAATCAATATTTGTAGAACTTACCATAAAACCGCTCCCACAACAGTCCCAACACAGTATAGATCAAGCTATCCAGCAGCAAGAATCCCGCCGCTTGTCCCACGCTCATCGTGTCGCCTTCGAAGCGGGCATCCCAGAACTGGGCCCACGAGAACGTGGAGCCAGCTGCCTCGAAGCGGGTCAGGAAGAGGATTGCGTAGCAGAATGAAGAAGACATTGAGAGGCACTAGTGATGAAAAATAAAAATTTTAGTATTAATCCATATTGCAAGACTTTAAAGCTATTTTTGTGTACTGATTTTTGTCGGAAGTAAATGAAGTTTACTATATTACAGTTGTGGAATTCAAGCTCCTTATTACCTATAAAAAAAACAAAAGACAAAAGCAATTTATAATTAGAAATCCCATGACAACGTACAGCGACCACGCTACAGCATTTTACTTTTAATCGCAGCAAGATGCTCCGTTTCCAAATTTTCCCCTCAAGCAAGGTCCTTTATACCTCAAAAACAAACCATGATGCAAAGCGCTACACTTACCAGCAAACATCTGTAGATGTACGTGAGGGTAGTTTCCAAAGACAGCACGATGACGAACGGCATGAAGGTCACGAGGTACGCCAGCCCAGCCACCACGGCCGCTACGCCCGCAGACGACAGGAACCGGGATATTAGGTAGCTGAAAGTAGATGATAGATAAATAAATAAATCCCCAGACAAACAAACAAACATTTTTATTTTATTTTTGTGATGATTGATCTAATTATCTTGCACATTATTTTTGACATTATATATCTGCTATGACATAATTTTAAATTGTTATTTTTTATGTTTATCACACATTTTTGAGATTATATAGAATTTTTATTTAAAATTAGCTTCAATAATCTTATTAAATATAGACTACATTTTATTTTATTTTGACCACAGATTTTGACATTGTATAGAATACTTTTTGTTTAAAATTAGATACAATAATTATATATAAATAGATAAGATTTAATTTTGACAAATCTTGACATAGATTATTTTTTAGTTAAAATTAGTATGGATAATAATATAATACTTAGGAATAGTAAATATTATTGTTGATGTAAATTACATCAATTTATTATAATTTCTCTGGCTTGACTTGAATATTATTTTTATGTTGCACATATTTTTGAGTTGCAACCCAGTTCCTACTATAGTTGAGCCATTACAAACGTGCGAACTGAGTCATAAAATATTACGTCAAAGGGATGTGACAATGCCGCACAACTCGTTATCGACAAACGGATGCCGTTCGGACGGACATCCTAAAAAACATTTTGCATTATTTCCTTAACCTTTCCCTGATTACCTGCTATTGAATTTATTATTATAAAAATCCCTTCTTTGTTGTTATACACAACAGTAGAAGTGCGCGCGAAAGTTCCGAAATGCATATAAGTGTAAGCGAGAGATCTGATAAAAATGATTTATGACTCAGTTCGCACGTTTGTGATGGCTCAACTATTTGTATCTATTTCATTTACGGTTTGTATTGGTTGTAACTTGTTCTGTGCATTACAAAAATAAAATAAAAACGCACCAACTGTATGGCCCCAAAGTAAGCAGAGCTTGTGTTATAGATGACCATAATTAAATCAAAGACAGCTACTGTTTGCTCTTTCGTTGAAAGTAAACAAATTTATTAGCTCGATTCTTGAGCCAGCACACGGAATGTATCTTTAAACAACAATAATATATAAAATGTGTTATGTGTTTTTTTGGGTCAGACATATTATTTAATACTTGACAGATGAACATAGTCCAAGATCTCACCACGTCGTACTAAAGCTGTCTAAGGTCGCGGCGCGTTTGACATGTTATTCACTGCTTTCCTAATATCTAAACCCGAAAAGAGCTTCTAAAAATCGTATTTTGAAAAAAATACATTAAAGATTCGTACCAAAAACTCAGCACCGACAAGCCGAACAGCGAAATCAACGTGAACACAACACTGGCGTCCGTGCGCGGCAAGATGGCACCCCACTTCAGTAGCGCTGTAGCTAGTAGCGCGGAGGTAAGGACTTCCACGAGAGAAGAGAGCAGCCATGAGAGGGAGATTAGGTGGACTTCCACGCCCATTATGGACATAAGCTGTGGAGAAAAAAATAAAAAAAATAAATAAGATTAAACTTCAAGGATTGGAATGATTTTTGCTTTTGGATAGCCTGCTAATCTATGCTTTTTTTAAAGATAACATTTGCCGGTTGGATTTAGCTAAGCTATTATCAACATACGCTTATTAAATTTTTGGTACAAAAATGCTCTCAACCAATGACATATTACATATAGGTTATCCTCTCTCAAAAATGGCAACGCAAATGCGAGGCAGTTGCAGGCTATTTGACTCGGTCTTGTGCAACCCAGTGTCTAATAAAACTTATTCCCTATTCTGTGTTTTTAATACAGTACAATACCTTCTTGTGTGTTTAGACAGTGTACTAATCACACTGTCAATGTTAAAGATAGAATAAACGTTTCTTTTCATACGTAAGTACTATTTTTTTATAACTATCTTATTTCTTATTTTATTTTGCTATTTAAAATGACGATTTAAAATTGACATGGCTATACGTTTCAACAAACTCGAAGAGCGAGATGTAAAAGAGATTAAAAGAGACAATGCTATAGAGTTTCGACAATTTACGTACTACGTCACATACGCTCGCGACCAATTAGTGCAAAGCAACGTCACGAAGTACATAGATATCTCTTTCTTACAACAAGTGAACCATATTATTCTTTCCCTCTCCCACAAATTATATAACTCTATATATCGGGAAGGTATCTATAGTTACGTTGACGCCGTTTTTTTGTGAGGTAATGTTTGGGTATGACTTGTCTATATGTAATATGTCATTGCTCTCAACATTATAAAGCATCCTTATCTAGCTGCAATAGAGGCTATATTTTATTAAAAAATATTTCTACAAATTACATAAGAAACTTCTTATGAAAAAAGTCGTACATTTGTACAAGTATATCTTCGATTATTGTGAAATACAAGACCGCTACATTCCTGTATTGTATTTCGTGTGCGTATCAAAATTCTAATAGCTTTAGAGATGTAATCGCTTCGCATCCGCGGTACAGGATTGACCCGCGCGGGGACCGTTGGTAATTGTAACTACCCGTCAACATAAAAAGTTGTTGTCTATCGCGTAGTTATAATATAGTTTCTCGTTCTATTTAAATATGTTTCAATTTGATTAACTTTACTTTTGAAGTTATAAGACCATGTTATGGTTTATTAAGCTGTTTTTAATAAATGTTGTAAATCTTATGAGCTGTTTGTACCAATTGCAATTTTCCTGGCAAATAAACATTATTCATTATGTACATTATGAAATAACTAAATATGTAAATAATAAAAACAGTTGGCAACATCTCACCATGGTGTTCAAGGTCTGCTTCTCGTGCACGACCAGCCGCACGGCGGAGCACACCGTCAGCAGCAGGGAGAAGAAGAACGCTACGACCAGCGCTTGCGATTCGTACAGCGATGTTTGGAAGCTGAAATAAAGTGGGTTTATAAAATGTAATATAAACTTTCAAACCACACTCTTTATTCTCAGGTCTGCTGGTAGAAATTTCTTTTAGAAACAAGCAGTTCCTTGTGTATATTGTTATAATTTATTGAAAATTAAAATCAATTTATTGTCACAGCAGCACACAGAAATACAAATAAAAATAGGAAACAAAAAACTTAACCTACAAGCCACTGCCGACACAACGGCACGCACAAACTCGGCTTTGGTTGTGTAGCTTAAGTACTAGCTTAGCTACTAAGCGATGTTCTATACCTCTATTTAAATCTCTGTGTATGTAGTATTTGATAAATAAACAAAAAAAAAATGAAAATTGTAGTAAAATTACTTGTGGCGCATCATTATTTGTACTGAATATCATGCCATGAGATACTGGGTGGGAACTCAAGGTACAATCTGAACTAAATATTTCATTGAGATGGCGTTGAGTAACATTGTAAATTTTTTACGAATTTCTTTAATATAATAAAAGGCATTCTTTAAGTCCTCCAACATAATACCTTCGCGCTAATGTACTGTTTTAGATTAGGGAAAGAGCTTCCAGTCGAATTACAGAAAGATAATTATATACATTATAATTGAAACTAACTAAAAGTAATAACATATCAATAATACGCTTACTGCTGAAGTCCGTGGACATGGATGTCTGTACCATCAGCAAAAGTACATATCAGATATGAAATGTTAAATCTACTAAAAATATAAAGAATCAAATTGCTATAGAGGGCGTGCGCCATTTAATGTACTTCAGCATAAGATAGCAATTTACAGATATCAGTTGGAGACTTACGACTTTTTTGAATTGCTGAAATGAACATTATATGTTATAAATGATTTCAACCTTATTAAGATCTTCGCAGTACAAACAAATCAGTTGGAAAGCTTATTTTAGTTGGTATTACTGGCGCCATTAGTTTCCGGCAGGCCAGTCCAATATAGAAGCTAATAGAAACTGCCGGGCGGCAAAATCGAGTATTAGTTCGATTTATATAAGTCCGATTAGCCGGAATGGAATAGCCGATCGGTACTAGCCGAATACAAGGCAAATCCATAGTGGTAGTACAGTTTTAAGAAAATCAAGAAAGTTTCAACCTAAGTGTTAAAATCTCGTCTGGAGCGGTACTACAGTCTTTCCTGATTCATTTGCCATAATCATCACGTCTACGTGGTTGTGTTCCGGTCAAAGGGAAGGAACAACCAGTGCAATCACTGGAACAAAGTCGATTCCAGCTGAAGTGGACGGTCGGCGCCGCAGCTTAATTGATAATCAATAAATAGGCAATACAGCTACGACTGATGGTGTCTGCGGGCACGAATGCCACTTACCACCAGGTGGATGGATAGCGTGCTCGTCAAAGAATTGAAAAGTCACTAATTCTGGCCGTGTAGTTTAAACACCAGCGTCACGGCATCCAAGCGATGCTTTGGCTACAAAGCTGAGTGGCGACCAATTGGTGTCTTAGATTAGAATATCACCATTAAATTTGAACAAAATATTGTATTTTTCGTCAAATGTAAACCTTGTCTATGCTCCAATAAATGACATTCATTTCATATCATTCATTTCATTCTCAACATTTTTTCATCCATTTCAATTATTTCATTAATTTAATTTTTTCATTCATTTCGTTCATTTCATTCATTTCGTTCATTTCATTCATTTGTTTAACAAATACTACCGAATCTAATGTGTCGAATTGAATAAATAGGCACATGGTTCGCTAACTGGTTTGTTTCGGTTTTAATTTCTGTGTGCCTACTACATAGAATCGCAAATATTTTTCTAAACTGTTTCGGCAGAACCATCGTTTAAACACTCACTAGTCTTTCCTGTAGCATGGATACGGCATCTGTTGCGTGTATATCGCGTACTTTGGCGCCACGTCCTCGTTGTGTACATCTCGTTTTTGTCGATTTCTGTAAAACATAAAACAGGGAAAACATTAGCTTCCTGTGCGCCGCTTCGGTTTCGAAGACCTGTAACGAATTTCATGATGGCCAACTCGTTTATACTTTATTATTGACGTGAAATATCTTGGCCTTTTTCGTAATGGTGGTTTTTTAGTAGTCTCGCGGTCAATTAAGAATAAAAACCGGTTGAGCGGTTTCAAAGGAGTGTCAAGGAGAATCTTCGAAGGAATTGTTCTTCATTTAAATAGAATCCTGGAATTTCTTTTCACCAGGTGAGATAGAAAACAAGCGCCAGCCAGTCGTTATTAAATATGAACAAACGCGGGAAACATTGCAAGAAAAATAAGATATATAAGTTCAGTAATCTATAGTTATAGAGTAATTAAAACAACAGACTTCTTGCTTCTCTACCTTGAAGAAGCAACTTCTATGACAGCCTTGTCAATCATGTCTTGGATTTGAACGAAGCCGCGGAAGTATCGCATGTCTTCTAGAAAGTTCGATTCGGGCCCCGGGATCCAGAAACTGAAAAAAAAAACGGTTGATTTATTTCAATCATAAAACAATTCTTACAACCACTCAAATGAGACGTTAATTTGTAGTAAATGTTTATAACAACTGCCTAAATAGAAAATGTATGTAACGTTTTATAGTAAAACGTTGTAAAATATTTGAGAGTTTGACTTAATAATCCCAAATAGTACATTGAGATGTCCAGAATATTAATTACTTACTAATTCTTTAATCTAGAAGTGGTCGGCACGTTTTCTATGTCCATCCTGATTTTGTATTCTACGTCTGGCGCGCTGCCATCCCCTCCCACATCTGCTTTCAGGAACACTAGACCTGAAAATGTGTCCGTTTGTGATGAAAAAACTGCTTCATATCTTCTATAATTATTACATCAAAACTTACTATTGCCCACAGTTAAAAGTTAGCTTACGTGCTAATCCAAACCAAATTATATTTACGTGGGTGGATTGAAAAGTTCGCGGCCTAAATAAGCAAACACAGGAATAATGCAATTTTTTTATATTAATTTTTCTACATTCTTTCCTCCTAGGTCACAACACTTAGTCCAGCGGTCCTCCAAAGCCTTGATCCCATTTAAATAGAAGGTCTCGTCAAGGTTTTCAAAAAAGGCATCTACGGCCACTTTGACCTCCTCATTGGTAGAAAATTTCATTCCACCTAAGTGTTTTTTTAGTTATGGAAATAGGTAGAAGTCAAAAGGTGCCAAGTCAGGTGAATAAGGGGGATGAGCAGCCAATTCGAAACCACAATTCACTATTTGAGCCATCGATTCTGCAGATGTATGAATTATTCTCGCTCCGATCGCCGCCCAGTGCGGACGTGCAAGACCCCGTTCTCCGTCGTTTGGTCCCTTCCCGATACTCCGTGGCGGTCAGTCTACTGACGTCACGGTTTAGCGTGTTGGTTCCGTGCTACGGTTTTCAAGGTTCTTTCTACTCCCTCTGAGTGCTATCGAAGTGCGTATTTTTCTTTGCGACTAAGCCCCTTAGTCTTCAAAGTGCTGTGCTAAGTTGTGTTGTGCTTGTGCTGAGTGCAGTGTTGTGCCCAGCGTAAGTAGTCTGGTTTCAGTGCAAAGGATACTTAACGGTGACAACGAATTTGTACTGAACCAGTCCTTTTTATTTTTATTTATTTCTCTTCTCTATTTTATCTATTTTTCTCCTATTTTCATATTTATTTTTATCATATTTGTGTGTTTTCGTGTGTATTTGTCCTTTCTGTCGGTAAAGGTTGACCCTAACGCGGTCAACTCTTTACCTGCGTACCCTTTTTTAGGTTTCTAGGTAGCGGCCTTCGGCGTACTACGGTTAGTTTTAAGTTATTCTCCCCAGCCCCCCTACCGCTGGTAGGGAGGTTTGCCGCTAGGGTTCGCTAGGTTTTTATTTAGGAATCCTAGGCATTTGTTATATATTATAGGCATACATTATATATTTATATATTTCATATTATCCCAAGCCCTCCAATGGACCTTGTTAACGCTCTTAGGTCATTCGCCCAGGTGCTCGCCGCGTCCGGCGTCAGCATACCCGATGACATACTAACGCAGGCCTTACAGGCATCTATCGCGTCCCCGGCCCCTCAGGCCTCAACCCCGGCCCCTCAGGCCTCCAACGTCGAGACCCCTCAGGTCTTAAGCTCTCCCGCCTCTCCCGCCTCGTCCGAGATGGACTGCGAATCGGTCGCATCCTCTCACGCGTCGCGTCGTAAGCGTACCGCTCCCGGGAGCGACTCCGAACCCGCGTCTGATACGTCGTCAGATGCCGTCACCTTAACCGGCTCTCCTGAGCCCGCGTTTCAACTCGTCGCCAAGCGCTCTAAGAAGCGCTCTAAGAAAGCTTCGGTATCTTCAATACCCGAGCCCTCCCCGGTGTCTTCAACACCAGCCCCCGCGCCGTTAAAATCGCTCGTAGTAACCGCGTCTCCGTCGGTCACATCGAAGCCAGCGACGCGCTGCGCTCCCGTCCCGCCGAAGCCTCAGCTCCCTCCGCCCGTCTTCCTGCGTGAAAAAGCGCGCTGGACCGCGGTTTCAAACTTGTGCAAAGTGCACAAAATTAATTATTTAAAAGCCGCCAACGCTGGCGATACAATCAAGATTCAAATAGCGACCGTCGACGACTTCCGCTCGTTTACCAGGTTACTCGGATTAAACCAAATCGCGTATCACACCTACGCCCTCCCGGAGGAGCGTAAGATCCGCGCAGTACTACGGGGCGTCCCGTTCGAACTCAGCAACGAAGACATCCTCGATGACCTTAAGTCTCAGGGTTTCCCGGTCACAGCAGTGCACAAGATGCACTCCAACCGCGGTAGGCGTTTTCCCTTAGCGTTGGTAATCCTGTCGAATACTCCCAACTCGAGGGAGATCTTTAGAGAGGCTCGCACAATTTGCGGACTCTCAAATATCTCCGTCGAGCGTCCCAACCCCCGTGGTCACCCTGGGCAGTGCCACCGCTGCCAGCTCTATGGCCACGCAGCGGCTAACTGTTCAGCTCCCCCCAGGTGCGTAAAGTGCCTGGATCCTCACTTCACTAAGGAGTGCACTCGCACTCCCGAATCCACTTCCCCCCCTGCCTGTGTGCTGTGCGGCCAGTCCGGCCACACAGCTAACTACAGGGGTTGCCCGCGCGCTCCGCGCTCCACCACCAAGAGGGTCGCGCCTAAACCGGCGCCGCCGCTCACTCCTGCCAACTTCCCGCCGCTGCGCAACCGGGGTCCCCCGGAAGCAAAGCCCGTTCAGCCGACACCTACTCCGGCTCTGTCTTGGAGGCAGCGTCCGGCCGTTCCGCCTGCACCTTCCCGACCTATCCCAGCTCCCGTAGCTCCCGTAGGGTCGCGTCCTTCTCCGTCTTCCGCACCTCAGTCGTCGTTGGCTGAGGACATGAAGACCGTATTCGACGTTATTCAAAACGTCGATATTAACGAAATTTCCGTGCTCGCACGCAAACTGCGAGCCGCCCGCTCTCCTCAAGAGCGTTTATTTGCTTTAGCCGAGCATCACTCGCTCCTAAGTTCGTTGTAAATTCTTTTATAATTTATAAATTCGTAAATAATAAATTATAATGTCTAGACCCGCGAATCCCGCGTCCAGTCGTATTAAACCCAAGGGCTTATCCCTAGTATCTTTTAACGCTCGTAGCCTTAATACCAACCTTCCCGAGATTAAACTGTTCCTTCAGAACAAAGAACCTGACTTATTCCTTCTCCAGGAGACATGGCTTACTCCAAACCGCTCCAGGGGATTCGCTATACCTAAGTACGCGTTTATTCGTAACGATAGGCCCAACTCTGACGGTTTCGGCGGCACCGCTATATATTACAAAAGAGGCTTCCACTGCTGTCCTCTCCCTACCCCTCCTCTCCTCAACATGGAAGCCACTGTGTGTAGATTGGCTATGACTGGTCATCCGACCATCATCATAGCTTCAATCTACATACCTAGTGGTACCAGACCAATCCGCAGCGACTTTGAGGCCATTCTCGCCCTCGGCCATTCAGTCATTATGTTCGGAGACTTTAACTCCAAACATACTGACTGGACGTGCCTATCGACTAACACCAGCGGTATCGCTCTCCTCGACATCACTAACTCCCTTGACCTAGATGTCATATCCCCCGTCACTCCCACTCACTATCCCAACAACCCGTCCTACTCTCCTGACATCCTCGACTTTGCAATTATCAAGCGTATCAATCTTGACCTAAGGTCTATCGAACCGCTCGATGACCTAGGCTCCGACCATCGCCCCGTTTCCCTCGTGCTAGGACCGCCGAACGATAACGTCTCATCTCCTAAGACCTTTACCAATTGGAAAGGTTTTAAAAATACGTTAGTTTCAGCCTTAGAGGCTCCGAACTCTCCACTCGCGATCTCTCCCGAGCAATTAGATAGCCCGGATAAAATCGATTCATTAGTAAATTCTCTCACTGATGCTATCAACTCAGCCATCAGTGACAACGAAAAGGTTGCTAAGCAAGGCAAACCCACGCTTCCCTTAGCCGTTAGCAATCTTATTAAAGCTAAAAACGCGGCTCTCCGGAGAGCCAAGAAATATCCCACGCCCGCCTATAGAACAGCTGCGAATCAGCTTCAACGTAAAGTTAGGTCTTGCCTCGCGGAACTCCGAGACGCTCAGATGAACGATCTCATGGCGAATATCTCTCCGTCCCACCAAGCGTACTATAGCATGGCCCGAGCCTTACGCGTAGACACCGTCTCTCACGTTCCTCCTCTCACTCGTCCCGATGGCACTACTGCCTTCGAAGTCGAAGAGAAAGCCGAATGCTTCGCCGACAGCATTGCCGCACAATGCTCGCCCAGCACGCAACCCGCGAATCCCACTCACATCAAAGCGGTGGAGGACGAAGTCCTTCGCAGAGACTCTCTCCCCATCACCGCCGACCCTGTCACAGTCTCTAATGACGAAATCTTGCTTCTCATTAGAAATCAAAAGTCCAAAAAGGCTCCGGGTGCGGATGGAATTTCCAACCACGCACTTAAGCACCTACCGCAACAGATGCTTACCTTGTTAGCTATCATTTTCAATGCCTGCTTCGACCATAGCTACTTTCCTAAAGCTTGGAAAGAAGCGACAGTCATAGGCATTCCCAAGCCGGGCAAACCTCTGAACGTCCCGGCTAATCACAGACCCATCAGCCTCCTCAAGGCAATGTCTAAACTTCTCGAGAGAGTCATACTTTCTCGAATGCGGAACCATCTGTTTCCAACGGATGGCGATCCTCTCATCATTCCCCATCAGTTCGGCTTTCGCGCTAAACACTCCTGCCCTCAGCAAGTCCACCGAATCGTCGAGTATATACTTGACGGTTTCTATCCGCGTCGTTATAAAACAGTCGTGGTTTTCTTTGACGTAGCCAAGGCTTTCGATAAAGTCTGGCACAGCGGTCTCGTTTATAAACTCTACAAGATAGGCTTACCGGATCGCCTAGTCAGGATAATAGCGTCGTTTCTCAAAGACCGTACGTTTCGATTTAAACACGAAGGCACGCTTTCTGCACCTCGTCCCATAAAGGCTGGAGTCCCTCAAGGCTCAGTCCTCGCCCCTCTGCTGTACACCGTGTACACCAACGACATTCCCATCCCGCCGAAAGGCGTCGAACTCGCCCTCTTCGCTGACGACACCGCACTCTATACCAAAGGCCACGGTGTTCGGCGCCTTGTAACCAGACTCCAAAAGGCCGTAAACGCCCTTGGTGCATGGTTTCAAGAATGGCGCATCGATGTGAACCCTGAAAAGAGTTCTGCGATGCGCTTCGACCACAAACGCCGTCGTCCCGATGGCGATCCCCACGTTCGAATGTTAGGCATTCCCATCCCCTGGAAGCGCAGTACTAAATACTTAGGCGTCACATTAGATCCGACGCTTTCTTTCAAGCCACACGTTGAAAGAGTTTCGAAACTCGCTCGTCACTATTTAGTCCGCCTAAATAGCATGTTAGGTAGAAAAAGTAAAATGTCCTTCAGTAACAAACGTACACTTTACAAGGTCTGCGTTAGACCCGTCATGACGTATGCCTCGCCAATCTTTGCCCACGCCAAACCCTCCCTCCTGCACAAACTGCAGGTAGTTCAAAACCTCTTTTGCCGCCGGGCCACAGGCGCACCGTGGTACGTGCGTAACGCGGACTTGCATAGAGATCTTGAACTGCCTACAGTACAACAATATCTCAAAACACTCTCTGAAGCGTTCTTCAAACGCTCCGAAACCCATCCCAATCCTCTAGTTCGTGATTCTGTCTCATATGCTACTCCTGTGTTAGACTCGAAGTTCAAAGTCGCTAGGCCTAGAAATGCGCAAGCGTACTCATCCACCAGACTGTCACGCGATCTTGAGGCCCTTCTGGCCGCAAATTCTAATTCTAACGTAAATTCTAATTCTAACGTAAATCCTAATACTAACGTAAATGCGAGTTAATTCAATTTTATTTTGCAATTTTTTAATTTTTGTTTTAATTATTGATTTTCATTTTGAGCACCTTCAGTGCTACGTATTCACCTTCAGTGCTTTGAGCACCTTCAGTGCTATGTAATCCCAGCGGGTGACCCCTTCTGGGCCCCGCTAGCGCGGCCTCTTTCTCCAATTGGCCGTCGCTCAGATGAAGGCTGAGTGGCAAAAATGCACGAGCCGACAGGGGGTTTTTAGTGGGTATGGTCCTGGTAGGCGTCGGGACGAGTCCCACATAACTTTGGAATCGCGCCAGAGTATGCGTCAGGGCATTTTTATCCTCCTGCCCTTCCCGCGGAGGGGAACAAAAAAAAAAAAAAAAAAAAAAAGATGTATGAACACGAGCATTGTCCTGATGAAACAAAACTTTCTTGGTCAACAATCCTGGTCTTTTAGACTTTATTTCTTCGCGTAAAAGTGTGCAGTAGTATGCAGAATTTTTAGTTTGACCTCTTTCTAAGTAATCAACCAAGATGACACCTTTAAAATCCCAGAAAACCAATGCCATTAGCTTGGCTTTCTTGGGAGCCGGAGATCCGGGTCTCTTCCATTGTTTGGATTGTTGGTTGGATTCAGAAGTATAGTGATGAACCCATGTTTCATCCATTGTAACAAACCATGCCAAAAATTCGTTTGGATCAGCTTAAAAAAGCCCTAAACAGTCTCAAGAAATTGTGAGCTGAGTTCGTTCTTGTTCAACTGAATGGAGCCGCGGAACTCATCTTGCAGACACCTTGTGGAACCCTTATTCGTTAACGATCATGTTTTGTGTACGTTTACATGAAATCCCTAGAGATTCAGCTATCTCAAATACGTTCATTCTTCTGTCTCCCATGATGAGATCACATATTTTTTTGATGTTTTCCGAAGTCGTAGCTGTAGAAGGCCGTCCAGAGCGGGGGTCATCTTTGATGCTCTCTCGTCCACGTGTAAATTCAGCTGTCCACGTTTTTATCATTGTATACGACGGAGCAGATGTTTCTAAAGTAGCCACCATATCTTCATGAATCTGCTTTGGAGTTAAGTGTCTCTTGTGGATGTATTTGATCACGGCACAGTGCTATCCATTTTCAAAATTAATGAAATTTACTCTCACTTAATGTTCAATTAAATATATAACTACGCATGTATCTCAGAGAAAAATTGCACAGAGACTGACAAAGAGTGTAGGTTTCATATGAGGGTAGTTTTATAATAATATGACAACGCTATCTATGTTAGGCCGCGAACTTTTCAATCCACCCTCGTATATACTAGTTAATTGATATATTTCTGCTCCGTAGCGTGAACGGTAGTTATTGGACCCCTCCCACGCCTACATCGGCCTACGAGGCCCAAGCAGGGATTGTTTGCACGCTTCATTAATATACCTAAAACTCGAACCGAACTTTATGATATGATATCTCTTTATGGTCGCATCGCCAAAATGTTGAAAGAGCAGCTATTTCCGAACCACACCAAGTCGCCAAGGTGTGGAATGAACTGCCTGCGTCTGTTTTTCCAGAAAACTATAGTCCAAGTTCTTTCACGCGTCGAGTGAATAGGTATCTCGTGGATAGACGTGTGACACCTTCGTCTTCATCGTCACTTTCCATCAGGTGAGATAGAAGACAACGTCTAATTCTTTTTCAATAAAAAAAAGAAAGAAGCTGTTAAAATGCTGTTATATAATCCTTTTTCTATTACTATTACAAAGAGCAGCTATTTAGTCCCGAAATCTTCAAGATTATCATCGTCAACATCTTCAATTTCCAAAAGATGAGAGGGAAGACAAACGCTAAACCAATTCGCGACACAAAAACAAAGAGATAAACACAAACTTTACTATTTTACGATATTTTGTAGAAGAAACAGCTTGCCGGGCTAGAGTAAGAATTGTTTGATTGTAAGAAATTTCACTTTATTTGTTTTCGATGAACCTTAAAACAATGGAACCGATTTCAATAATTCTTACACCATTATAATTGCACATTATACCGGGTCAACATATTTATTATTAGTAATATATACCAAAAACAATCCCTCAGTTTAGAAGCCACATGGATATTCTACATAAAGGATTAGTGAAATATATTCACCATTAGAGAACTCATTGTTCAAAGTGAGCTGGGCAGCTTCGTGTGTCAGTTGCGCTTCGTCGCGAACCGCCTTGAACCGGTTCAGGTTGAAACATTGCAGGATGTTCGAGGCTTTCTGCAAGAGGGCGCCCATGTCCTACAACGAACGACTCCATCAAATAACATTACAATATCGTTGCTAGTGTTTTGTTTTGTCAGAGGAAACAATAGCGAGAGTTGTATCAATTATTTTGTTTATTACAACCACGTGGTTATCATGGTCCGCCCACGACGCAAAGTGTAAGCTGCCGTTACACTGCCTGTTACGTTTAGCTCAGTCTCATTCAAATTCAAATTCAAATTCAAATTCAAATTCAAATATTTATTTCTCAACATTGACAATTACTTGTTCTTATTGACGTCAAATAAAACATGATTCTACCACCAGTTCGAAAAAAAACCTTCGTGAAGAAGAACTGGCAAGAAACTTCACGGGTATATTTTTTTTTTTTCAAAATAAATTTACAGTCTCTTTATGTCTATACAAAATTATTCTTTTCTGCATCTGTTAGCTCGGCAAGTCTCCCTCCCCCCAAGTATCCAAACGACGAACACCCTCAAACGGCACCCGTTCATATAATTAATAACATATAATTAATAACATCATGTGACATGTATTGTTCATTTATTGAGAGAATAATGATTTATATTATATTATTTTTTGTTATTATTTTAATATTTTAAAGTTTAGTTGAGTCCTCGTATTCTTCTAACATCAAAATCTGTTTGAAGAAATAAGTATTATAAGTTATACTTCTAACATAAAACTCTAGTTTGTAAAAATCTAATATAAAAAATTCATTTCACTGACTGAGGTAGGCCGAAACACACCTTGCTATCACTCAAAACAGGTTGTAAATTATAACATGTAATAATTTAAAAAGGTAGTAGCTTAGAAAATATAATTTTAAATAACATTGAAAATATTAACTTCTTTTTCAATCGAGACGATACGGTATGGTAGCGATATACACTTCAGTTTTGACAATATTGTGCGTATTCTCATAGATTCAAGGCCCACGCCAATCAGGTGTGACATGACAACTTACCACCATTTTCTTTTATGCGTTTGTCGGGCATTTGCAAATGCTTCCTGTACCTATAAACGTTTCCTGTGAACTATTAGTTGTAGATCTACGGTTATTTGGACAAATTTTATACATATACAAATATATTTTTTTCTCATCCATTGTGCCATCCAGAAAAGTAGCTCCGTGAATGGCATTCACGATACCTGAATGTAACTTACCTTTATCCCTTCAAAATCCTCGAAAACGTCGTCCACATCAATGACGCTTCCCGGCAGGTCCAGTGACGTCATAAGCGACGTCATAGCTTTCAATGTGTCCCTTCGCTGGGACAGGTCTTCTACGTAGGGGAAGGAGTTCGCAAAGTTGTGTAGTAACGTCGTAATGCGGATCATGTGGGCGAATGAACTGTTTGCCTGGAAAAGGAATAACTACCGGTATGTAATTAAGAAATTTGAGGGATCTTTTAATTAAATGTCGGCTTTTCTGGAAATTGTAGCGTGGCTGCGTGAATTTTTAAAATTGATTCAATGACCTAAGAATTTTTTGAATATAAATAAGCATCTATTTCCTACGTGTATAAAAATAAATAAAGGGCAGCTAAGCATTGTAAGAGAGGGAAAACAAGAAAATATTTGTGTTAACAAGCTTTGCAAATTGTAGGTTACATTGAAAGGCGTTGATAATTTATTTTATTTGAATGTATGTAAGCCAGGTTTGTGCTATACCTACTTATATATTTAGACACTCACTTAAGAAACTTTACATATCGTTATTTTTTTACAATTGTATCGCCAGCTATCCGCCCGACTGTACGTGGCGGCCGAAACCATAAAAATCCTTCTACGTGGACGTTTTGTTATTTATTGAAAATGGACTAACCATACGTCGCCGACGGTAGGCTTGATGTGTAACTGCCTTTGTTCCAGTGACTGCACCGACTGCTCCTTCCCTTCGACCGGAACACAACCACGTGACGTGGGTATCATGACGATCAATAGCAAGGCCTGTAGTGCTGCCCAGGCGGGATCTTAACAAAATAAACTCTGCTACCCCTACTTCTTTTGTTATGGAATAAGGACAGGAATCTAAAAAGGAAGCTTTACCAACCTTAGAAATGATTTCGTTGACAGCAGGCGTGTTGGGAGCGTACAATATTTTGCCCATGATGAGAGGTTTTATGAAACTCCACACTATCTTTCCACCTTCAACCGATATTATATCCTTGTATAGAGATCTGCAGAAATCGGCTGCAAATTGAAAATTTGATGAAAACGTAGATCAACCGTTCGTAACACAAATAGCATTTTTGATAAGTTGAACTCACATTGTAAAATGGAAAGTATATTAAAGTACCTATAGTGGCTGTAATTACCTATATACATAGTAAAAGTGTTATGGGTGGGTATTTGTAACTGGCCTACAGTTTACACACATTTTATACCAAATTACGTATTTCGTATAATTCAAAACGTTGACAAAATAGTGCCGAAAAGATTTTTTCCGCCGGCTTTTGTTTCTCTCCAAAGGTATCAACTTCTTCCACCATCTTTAAAAGCTAATATTACGCAACACGTGTATTCACGCAATACGTGTATTCACGCAATACGTGTATTCACGCAATACGTGTATTCACGCAATACGTGTATTCACGCAATACGTGTATTCACGCAATACGTGTATTCACGCAATACGTGTATACGTGCGCAGTCACGATGAATATGAAGAAAAAGAAAAGATGCATCACGTTGTTTTTTATCTATGAAGAAAATATTTTGATCGAGATTTTTGAATTTCTAAATTACAATTTTTTTATTATTATGATGAAATTTTAATTTAATTTCATACGTGACTTTAAAACCTGTCTCATAGAAGGATTCGTTTTGATCGAATACGGATTCGGATAACTTTTAATCGGTAAAAAAATTCTTCTTCTTACGACGCAAAATTGAGTCCGACCTTAACTACTTGAACTATCCCTCAATTTTCTTTCATCCAAAATGATACCACTTTTCCCAAAGAAAACTTTAGCAAAGCCCCGATCAAATAACAACCAAACATAGCTGTTATTATTATTTTTCGTTTAAAGGATTTAATCGTTTTAATCTCAAATAAAAACTAGACTTACAGATTCATACAAAAATTACAGAGCTGACAATTGTAACAAAAATTGTAATATTGACACAAATCCCACCCTACACGTAACTTAGAATTGAATTTAGAAAGACAACTACAACATTTTATCTCGTACTTTTTTTGACACTGATTATATATCTAGTTACAAGTATTATTTAATTTGATCTTTATTCTTAGGATAACAAACAGTGATTTAATTAACAAAGTATAAAACGTTGACAGAACACCATTAATATGTTATAGCTTTTTACTAACGTAGCTTGAACTATGTTGCTTGAGCATTCAAAAAGAACAAATTAAGTTATACAAAACCGACAAAAAAAAAACTATTTGAAACTTAAAAAAAAAAAGTACTTATGTAGTAAGTAAAAAAGTATGCATAATATTGTTGAGGGTTTTGACAAGCTTACTCGGTAAAGCGTCCAATTGCGTTTGGTCCGGTTTGTCGGCCAGGTCGCTGGAGCTCACCACGGCTTTGTACACCCGGTTCACGTCGCTCCGGAACGGAGACCCGCACATTAAGTTGCCGATTTCGGGCAAGAACTTGCTTGCTGGATAAATAAAGTAAGGTTATTTTATTTATAAGAAAGCATTTTAGTCATGTAATGTCTATGAGTGTTTTCTTTAATTATACATTTCTAATTTTGTTGAATAACTAAAAAATACAAAACACTCTCGCAACAATAACAACACCGGTGAGCGATGTATAATAATAACATAATATGTGTGGCCCTGAAGTAAGCAGAGCTGGTGTTATGGATGAACATACAGCGAGCTGGGGGGGACCCAGCATAAACATACATGTATAATAAGTATAAACATAATTCATGAGCCGAGAACAAACATCAGTGTTAATAAGAAAAATGAATGTACCGACCAGGACTCGAACCTGGGACCTCCGGCGTTTGAAGCAGCGCTTATACCCACTAAGCCACTCATAAATGTTTGAACGTGTTTTATTTCTCTGCATCACAATCAGCACATCACATCACAGATAACTAATAATACGACCCACACTTTTAAAGTACCAAATACCTATAACAACATAAACTTACAGCCCAACAACCCGCCAATACTACTAAAATTCCTCAAACTCTGAAACAACGGTTCTTTCGCCAAATCTTCTCCAAGATCTCCGATGTTCTGCTGAACGACTGGCAGCAGTGACGCTACTTCCTGGTAGCGCGATACCACGGCGGCACCCCGCGCTAGCGTCAGGTTGGCAGCCGTGTACAGTTTCGATAGAAGGGTTGTTGATAGCTGGGGATTTATTTAATATAAATATTAATTTAATATATTATAATTAATGATTATATAAATAAAATAAATATAAATCACTGCTAACATAAGGCAAGTTTTACTTCTTTTGGGGTCATAAAGATTACGGCCAGTTCTACTCTTTTTTAGGTTCTTGCATGTAAAAAATGGTAATACATTTTGTAAACCTTACAATTCGGTGTGGAAAGTAATTTTTTTTTAATATTTCTAACAATCACACCACATTATCTAGCCCAAATCAAGTATCATTAAGAACTTGTGTTATGGATACTAGATAACGGATAAATAAACTTAATAAATGTATAAGCACACATAGATTTTTTTTTCATGTATAAATATATTATAAATAATAATAAACTTAAATAAACATACATATACACATCCATGACTAGAAAGCTAATATAATAAAACATCTGCCTCTACCGGGATTCGAACCCGGGACCTCTGGCATGGAAGGCAAGGGTACTTACCTCCACACCAAACAGGCCGTTGAATTTTGGGTTTATATCTACAATTTGATTGTTTCTGATTTCTGTGTAGTATTCAATTTTTAAGTAAATTTTTGAATACATTTTTATGGTGACGTCTCCGATAGATCTCTTTTTAAAATCGACTTGCAAAGTTTGTAATAATACCTGGAATGAAGAACTTTACATTTCTCTACGGATTCTTGATATTTAGTAGAGATATTTATTGAAAACATTGATCCAAGTTCAACCCAAAAGAAGATGGAAAATGATGTTGTTTTTACGTCAAATAGAGGTTGATTTTAACTCAAAATGTTTTAAGTATTTTCGTTAAAATAATCTTTATCGCTATTACTAACTAAGTAAAAGTGATTCCTCGAAATGGATTTTGAATTAGTATCCGATTTTTTTTCTCTACATGCCGAATTCAGAAAATTCTGTTTATAACAATAAATAATTCTTAAGGTATCACAAAGCGTATCTAATGAACTTACCTGATCTACAACGATGCTATAATTGAAATACCCCAACAAAGTGGGCATTATTTCGAATACTTTCTTCGCATCTCCTCTGTCACAGAACTGTTCCGTCGTGGCAGCTATGACGTCATCTATCGATACCGACTCGGCTTCCGACGGGAACAACACTTGTTTAGTTACTTCCGGGTCGCAAGCGTACGAGGAGATGCTGTACGGTTTTTGTTTTGTTGGGAGAAGCTGAAAGTAAAATCGAACATTTATTTTCGACTTTCCTCATGAGCTTTTTCCGACGTACAGACTGTAAATAACTATGTTTGTAACTCGAAATCAGCTTGATAATGTTTTTACGTTTGTATAACCTCTCTGATAAACCTATGTGTGTGGGTGAACGGCTAACCCACAGATCTATATTGAACTAGTTGCCGCAAATTGATCTAACTGTGTGTCTGAATTTGGTCTCATCTCTGATATTTAATCGGAGTTGAGTTAAAGCCATTGTAAGTAGTGTTAGCCGAAACTGAAAATAGTTAATGGCGTATTATTGAGCAGTCAAGATATAACTCATTAAAATGTTTAAAGTAAATTTTTCTTCACTTATTTAGGCTATTAACCTCACAGTCAGTATCTAAAATCTGACGTCGCTACTTGCCCGCTACTTGGACCGCACGTGCGTTACGTACGTGAACACTTGGATATTAGATCATGCGATTGATATTTCGCGACCGCACCCGCCACCGCGCCCGCGAGTCGACGTGAACAAGCACTTACAGTTGCGGCGTCTATTTCTAAATCGGGCTCTCCGTACAATACGTATACAGGGTGAATTTTTTACCGTTCTTAAAACGGTCTGAGACCACAATTTACATTAATATTTCCACAGTCCAAAACGCTCAATTGAAAAAAAATCACTTCTTCATACTCTACATACGAGGCAGCTGCCATTTTGTATATTTGGTCTCTACCCATTTCCCGGTAAAAAAACCCGGTATATTTGGCTCACCAATTTTAATGAGTTAAAATCGCTCCTTTGTTTAAATATTTATAAATAAATAAATAATAGGACCTCAACACAAATTTCGTACTATAGTATGTATTCAAATATAATAAAAATGATTATAATAAATTATAATGTATAAATTTAGCATTATTTAAATAACAATTATTAACAGAATTCTACTAATTGAAATTAACCTACAAAAAAGTAACCTTAAAAAAATTTTAAAAGAGGAAAAAATGTACTGACAAAATAATTATCTTTATGAATTTTATCTTGTGGTTTATTTTGTATTTTATATGATTACCTACTAAATGTTTATATATCTAATATATTAGAAATATTACAGAAACAAATGTTTCCATGTTTAAAATAATTCAAAATTATTATAATAAACGCTATAAGCTTCGGACTTGTATCATTGAACATCGTTGTGATGTCAGACTCACTTTTATAAAACATATTTTCGAATACCCTTCTTTTTGCATTTTTAATAAATAAATCTTTTTGTTATTATGTATTTCTGCCTACTTCTTGAAATTGTTTGTTAGTTTATAAATACAAAAAAATATCTTACAATTCTTAGTACTAGGTAAAATATTGTGTAACACAAGATGAGTGTTCACTCCTAACAAAGGTACCTAAAAGGAGTGTCTTTCAATATTTGTTACTGAATTTTACCTAATAAAGAAATTTTGAATTTTTCCTGTACACAAGCTTGGCGTCGCTGACTGCAGGCTTCAGCGGGAACTGACTTTCCTCTGATGGGAACACCACCAGGTGATCGTGGATCGGTTGTTGTGGGGGCAAAAATACTACTGATTGTAGTTACGCTTTTTGTAATGATTTTTTTTTGTATAAGACCAATCCAGTGTTATTATTACAATAATAACACATTACAATAAAATAATGATAATTCAAACAATTTGTCTAATATACTTGCAGGCGCACTGACAGAAACCAAATGGTCACTAAAAGAGCACGAATTTATACTTTATTACTTATACGTCATTTATTTATTAGTTAATTTATACGTCATGTAAGTTTAGATTTGCAAATCAAAAATGTTGCTTCTGCTATATTTTGAGATATATTTATATAAAAACCTTACCGGTTTAAAGTCCATGACGCCATCTTTGATCCTGTGGGCGGCTACCGACCAGAAGTTGGTATGGTTCACTCCGAGAGCAGATAAGCTGGCTTCTATAGCGTCTGCGTTTGGGAAGAGTTCGGATACTGGAACTGTTAGGGATATTCAATAAGTTTGATTAAGTTATAAAGTCTGCCCACTGAATCATGGCAATCTGAAATCGCAGGAGTTTAAGCCTATCAGCATCGATATCAAAAAATTTTATATTTATTTTGATTGTTTCTAATGAGATTTTTTAAAACTAGATAGTTATGTTCCAATTATTAAGGTAGATAATTAATATACAGGGTGTTCCAAAGGTCCATGTCAAGTTGAAACCGGGTGATAGGCTAGGTCGTAGTAATTGTCAGAAAAATATGAAAAAAAAATATGAAACTTACACTATCTCATTCAAACCAGCGGCCTTATTGTCTAACTTCAACACCTATCGCGATCCATTTCGAAGGGATAGTGGTTGCGATAGTGATTAACAGAATTGTCTAATTTCTACGATCGCATTCGCTTTGGGATTTATGCTGTATTGAATGATACGACTGATATTGAATGCCATAGAGCATTATCTGCGTTTTGTTGCTTTGATTTTTTTTAAGTCATTGGTTCATTTTTAATAAATATAAACAATTATTTTATGACTGAAATTGTGATATTTTTTACATAATCATTCATTCAAAAAGCGTCTAGATCGCTTTCGCCATCATGTGTGAAATATCTGTAGCGTGAAGTAAGTTTATATGCTTCAACTGTCAAATTCAAAGGGATCCTGATAGGTGTTAAAGTTACACAATAAGGCCGCAGAATCTGAAAGTTAAGGTCGCTTGGAATCATTTTTAGTAAGTAAAGAGAAATAGCTCGAAACTGAGTTTCTAGCTAAAATATTTGTAGCTACAGCAGTCAAAAGACTGACACAGGGTGTACATTTTTTCGAAAAAACTAAAATGCACTATAATTTGAAAAATACATGACAGAATTTTTTTTTCATATTTTTTGACAATATATAGATAATATATAGACAAA
Organism: Marasmarcha lunaedactyla; assembly: GCA_923062675.1. Lineage (NCBI taxonomy): Eukaryota > Metazoa > Arthropoda > Insecta > Lepidoptera > Pterophoridae > Marasmarcha > Marasmarcha lunaedactyla. The sequence goes on from OV281358.1 coordinate 1,522,622, forward strand.
GGTAGATAATTTATTTTTATCAAAAAAGGAAATGATAAATTTAAAAAATCATTAATTTGTTCACTTTACACGAAAATAAAAATGTTAAAGTTCGCCAGATTAAGAATTAGAGCAAACAAAAATACTAATGAAATAATATGAGGTAATGAACTTAATTATATTTACTTCAGACAGTGTTTTATTAAACCACAGGCGAGCAATGTTCATTTACTGCTATACCTACCGCATGGACATCAACCTCACTAACCAAACTAAAGGTATGGTGTCCGCTTGCCGACTGCGTGTTGGCAGCTTTGAGACAGGCCTTCCAAATAATTATTAGGTTTATGGTCCCTCGCGATGTTTTCCTTCACCATTCCAGCAGTCGGCTTCACTTACATTTCAGTTGTAAAAACTCGTTGATACATTTGACAGTCACGGGGATCCAAACCGACACACTAAGATTGAGAAGGCAGCAAGGCTCTTACTCCTGTTCACCGAACTAATTCATTTGTTTAAAAGCAACTCACACTTTAAATCCACGTCTCTGATGAGATAATTCTTGAAGTCCCTTATCGTGGTGAGACCGGTGGGCAAAGATTGCAAATCCGCAACAAGTGGGCTATTCTTCAGTAGCGGAAGCAATTCTTGTGTTATGCCTTGTACGCTGAAAATAATAATTAAAAACCATACGTAGTTCTCTGTATAAAAATGTTTTAACAAGCGTATTATCAGTATGTCTATCTACATTAAAGGAATATTGGTTTTATTTCAAGATGCAGAACCAAAATTGAACACCTGTTTGTTTTCCATCTCACCAGATAGAAAGCGATCATGAAAACGACAATGTCACAGTTTTTTTGAGTAAGGGGTGCCCACTACTGTACAACAGACCAAGACTACACGTATTAGGACATTCATTCACCATTAGAAAGTTAGGACATATGTCGAAAACATTCATGATTCGTCAACATTTGCGTTCGAATGGTTGCTTGCATTTGCTTACAGGTTTCTAATGGGCTAGTGATATTAGTAGCTTTGTCTTTGCAAACTTCCTTGATTTGTGTAATACTACAGTTTAATAACCGGGTCTAAACTGGTAAAGTTCAATATACGGTTTCAAGTTACGGTAGTTTGTGTGGCATATAACTCAGTTGGGTTTCGCGCGAACACAAAGGCTCTAGCGGTATTCAAACTAACCATGTTACATTACATCCTAGCTTAAGGGACACTTCCGCTTTTCGTTCGGCATCTTTTACTAGAAATGAAACGTCTGAAAACAAAATTTTACAAGAGCGCCGAATGAATTCATTCATTAACCAATTCAACGATGTTGGACATTGGCACTCGGCACCATTGAACCGACTGAATGTTTGAAGCGTCTGATCACCCCTTAAGCTAATCTTGACACAGCATAACATTATTATTATTATTATTTTGTGTTTTATGGCAATCAGTTGTTGTTACTAGACAATAACTATTTCTGCCAGTTTCAAGTAATATTATAATAATAATAATAATATCTTTCAAGACATGGGTTAAAAAACAATCCAGCATAGCATTTGAATGAACTAACCTATAAATAATGCTGTCAAAAGTGTCGTCTGTCAAAATCTGCATAACAAAATCCAACATGGCGTCGATTCTGTCAGAAGTCAGGTCCACAGAACTCGCCACGCCGAGAATCCTCCAGGCATGATTTAATAAGGACTCTATGTGGGATAGTATTGTAGATACAAACTCGAACTTCCAGAATTTTGTCGTTTGAAGAGTTGGCAACTGAAAATTGTAATGAAATAAGATTTCGTTGAGAGAAATTTACTGAGTTGTAACATAACAAAATCAAAATATATGGTTAATAAACATGTTTACTTTAATACTTTCTTAAATTTTCATGATTAATTATATGAATTTAAGTACAAGTGTATTAAATTGATAATTATAAGAGAAAAATATGCTACACAAAAAACCTAAATCTAAACTTAAATCCATTGAGGGCAACGTAGCCAAAAGGCTGGCCGAATTACCACACTGGAGCGCAATAGAAATTCGCTGTGCGAGGTAGGTGCAAGCCTTTTCAAATGTAAAAGTAAAATTAAACGCGATAAAATCCATCGAAAACGTTTTTATTTCAAGTTAACTTTAAAATTGACATGACCTGAACTTATTTTAGAAGTATTTTGTGCAACAACTCAATTAAGCGTGAAGCTTAAATACCGAAACAAGAACAAAATCTATTCACCAAATTGTCCAAAGACCTGTATTTTTTGGAGATAAAATAAAAATTTGGATACTAACCTCAATATCCACGAGCGTCCAGTTGATAGCTCTAGACAAGATCTCGTTTAGCAGGTCACAATCATGTTTTCTACAGAAATCGTCTGTGTCCAAAGCGGGCAGAGATGCAAACTTTACAGTACCATGCCTATTTTCTTGCAACTGAAACCCACAAAAAGGCGATTAATTGAAAGTCGGCGTAAATACCATGTAAAACAAAATAGCTTAAGAAGATTTGTTTTAAAGGAAAGTGTTAGTATCGCAATTGCTTTTACTAAAAAGTCTCAACGTGGACAGGTGCTACCTACAGACACATGCATATTCGAAACCAGATAACATTTGTTTTTGGCAATTTTTCAGATTTTTTTTATTTTCTCAACATAGGCTTTAATATAAATATCAAATGTGTATATATTAAAAGTACTGTACCAGGTAGCTGATTTCTTAAGCTTTCTCAAACATTAATCGTCCTTCGTCATTTGTATAACCCGAAAAATCACCGAAATATAGGAAATATATATTTTTACGGCACGCTTACCACTGTAGGTGAGGTGTGTATAATTATATATTATTAAAAAAGTTCATATAATTAAACAAATTTAAATAAATAAACTTATATGTAACTGTTATGTAATTTACCTTCATAACGTTACAATAAACTTTAATGGCAATATCTCATAAATTACTAAACTTAGCTGATGATACTAAGAAGACTTTATCTAATGAACACAAGTATAAAAACCTGTGTCATTCAGCGAAACTACGCGCACCCCCTTCCCTAACCGGGTGTAGCTCCGATGAACGCTGCACAGCATTCCCATACCACAGCCGCGAAGGTGGTTGTTAGTGGGTAGGCGCCACTCTCGTGAGTCCCACATCACCCTGCAGACCAGCTGCGGTCTGACGCATTTACCACCACCCTTCCTGCGGAGGGTGCCTACTCAAAAAATAGCGAAACTAGAAAAAGAATTATTTCCAATTTGTCCAGTAAACTTACCATTCTCATATTTATTTCTTTGTCCAAGAGGGACTCCAAAGACTTCTCATCCAGATTGTTATTAAGAATCTCTTTCACAGGTTTATAGACATCCAAATTGTGTGCTATTTCAGTTGACAGTTTTTGGAAATACGGGCTGAGAGCGATGCCCGGTATAGAGTACAGATGAGGCATCTGAGAGCGAAGCATTCGGGTCGTCTTTGATAAGACTGTAAATAATCTGGAAATAATAGGTATTTTTCTATATAAAATGCGTGGAAACCTTTAGATTAATGATAATAATATTTGGCAAGACAAACACACCAAGTGTATGGCTTCAAATCAAGCAGAGCTTGTGTTCTGAGAAACTTCTGTGCCACATGGCCATACTAAATGTAAGAGAGCTGAAAACATTAAATTTTCGGCTAGATCCAGTTTATTTTAAATATTATTATTGATACCATTTCATAGTTCTCGTGAAGCATTTTGGAATCAGTTTTCCGATATCTTACATAGTTTATAAATAATCGAGTCTCTCACTAGAATATTTCACTTGTCGTGTCCACCCTGTATAATATCTTTTTACTTGGTGAATAAGATACTTACAAAGTAATATTTCCAACCGTGTTTCTGGTTACATTTGTATTTAGGCAGTCAGCGATTTTCGTGTGGTTTTTATTCAATTGTTCCAGTAGGTGCAACTTGACGTGGTCGAGAAATTCGTTTATTGATTTGTTCAACTCGAATTTCGTGTAGTTTCGGGTAGACAAAAGCTGAAATAAACAGTATTTGAATATGTAAGCAGTTTTTTGTTTCACCATTGACCTAATTGTGAATGAAATTAGATAGTGGTACTCTCGGGAACTTCGGCGGAAGCTCACATTCGCAATGGAATCCCCTACAGCGTTGTCGCCCCTCAGTATGCGAAGCGACTACAAAAGACGGAACAATGCGCAAACGATTCTCGCCTTACAACTAACCATTATATTTATCAATTAAATACGTATTATTTATGATTTAATGATTTGCCATTGCCATATAATCAAATACATAAGTAATAATTTTAACCATAGGTGATTTTTGTAATACTTTTAAGATTGTGCCATCTTACCTCTCCAATAGCCATATCCCAATGAAAGTCGTTCTTCAGTGTAGAATAGAGTTCGTCCAACGTCATCTCGTTGATGTGACACAACAAGTTGTCATACTCCTGCTTCTTGAAGAGCTGTAGGTTTAGCTGCTTGAACCATTTTGTGAGGTCGGAGCATAGGGGACAGTGACTACGAAATTAACACAGAAAGAGAGATTTGAGATTCTGGCGTAAATATATTTGATACTAGCTGTGCCCGCGACTTCGTTCGCGTGGAATAGTGACTTTGGAAGCATTTTTTGGATATTTTTACGTTTTGGGTAGCTAAAAAAATCTGCTTTACAGTAATGCTTCTCTGTACACGATATTAGAAGTATGGCCATCGGGGATAAAAGCATACAGGCTTCTAGGTTTGCTAACACGTGAAAGAGCCACATATAACTGACCGTGCGAAAAACAGCTAATGCTGAGATCCACACCCACAACTTTTAGCGTCTGACCTTGGGCTTTATTAATTGTCATTGCGAAACATAGGCTCACTGGAAACTGGACTCGTTTAAAACTGAATAGAAAATTGTTTGGATTGAGAAGAATCCGAGGAATAAAAACACTGTCACCTATTCTGCACCTTGTTAAAATCTTTGCTTCTATCAGATTTCGTTGTTAATTGGTCACTTTTAATCCGGTACCGTTGCAAAGTTTTGGCGGGCTTAAATTTTTAAGGAGCATTATGGGTACACCGACTTTTAATTTTAATTTGTGAGCTGGTACTCCAGGAGCACTGAGGAATTCAAAAAATTCTACTGGGTAGCTGGTACATTCTTCTTCTTCCATAGCTCTGTTAATGAAGATATACTCTGCATTATCCCCCGGAATAGCTCATTAAAGCAGAAGGCAGAGCTCATTAAAGAAGAAGGCAGAGCTCATTAAAGAATCAAAGCTCGTTCCTGTGGATACACACCGTTACCGATCTGAACTAGCAATTGAAAACTCTTGAGCATTTTCGTTGCCTCCGATTTGAGCTCGCATATTTAATGTCAAACGTTAATGTTAGACAGGCTCTAACTTCATCAGCCCTTGTTCCACGTGGTATTACAGGGAGAGTCTGACGAAAATCGCCACAAAAAAGCATAGTAATGCCACCCATAGGTTGGCTATTTTGCTTGATATCACGCAACGTTCTGTCTACTGCTTCAACTGCTTTTCGCTTTGCCATTGTGCACTCACCCCATATAATAAGGCTACAATCACGACGAACCTTAGCTTTATCGCTGTTTCTAGAAATATTACAAACAGGGCTTTTTGTGCGGTCTAAGTCGATAGGAATTTTGAACATTGTATGAGCAGTTTTCCCTTCTGGCAACAAAGTGGCTGCTATGCCCGATGAAGCGAATGCAAGCGAAATTTTACCTTGGCTTTGTACCTTAGCCAAAATCACTTTGGTAAGAAATGTCTTACCCGTTCCACCGGGAGCATCTACTAATAGCATTTCTCCCAAAGCACTGTCAACGCTGCGACACACCCGATCAAATGTTAAACGCCGTTCTTCAGTTAGTCTCGAGACATCAGTTTGTAAAATTTCGGCCAGATCTACCGCATCATAGTAGATATCCATCGCGTAATCTCTATTAATACGTTCACCGTCGAATGATCGCTCGGGTATGCCATATTGATAATAGGATTACCCCCAATAGATGTAACTATGTCTCGAATGGCCAACAAACAACGATTCAAATGACTTTCACGTAATCTCTCACTAATTGTGTTGTCATCATTTAGTTGTGCGTGCCTGAAATAGTCCTCAGCTAATTTGTTCTGATACTTATGCCATAACTGTGAAGCATCAGAAAGTGCACAGAACACCAGCATGACCGCAAACAAATGGTGCAATCGCTGAGAACTTTCGCTAATAATTGCTTCGGACAAAGCATCATCCCAGTGTTGATCCCCATCCAGTAAGTGACGTGTCCGGCAAGCCGCTAGGTATGTAGGGTGTACGATATAGTCAACATTTCGGAGCTCGGCAAAAGAAGTAGGTCCTTGTAGAAGTAGGCTCAGGTAAAAGCATTCAGAGTTATTCGGATGCACCTTAAAAACCCTACCAATGACGTGATCTTTAAAAATACCTGGTTCACCTACTATAGCTGTTCCACGTCTTCTGCGGTCAAAAATGCCCTGTTGTTTATTATAGGTATAATACGATGGAACTTCGTTGCATAAGAGTAACTTAGGTTATGCGTCTGTTACGCATAGATTGAAGAAAGCGAGCAGGTGGTTCGTCTTGGGTTTTCTAAACGCTCCGTTACATTGTCAGGGTTAAAGTATATCCTTTGTCCACCTTCAAGATGGACGTCAAGATGGATAACGGGTGTATATCTTTCATGAATTGAAATACACTGAATTCTAATGGCAGCGGCGCGGTTCTCGGCGCGCTTTATATTCCCGCCCAGTCGTGTACAACCTACAAACGTCCATCCTAAGCTGAACCGTATTTCCAAAACTGATCATTACTTTCACTTAACACTAAATGTTAAGTGAACTTACTACAATATATTACTGAAAACCGCATCTAAATCGGATAAGCCGTTTCTGAGATTAGCGTGCACAAACACACAGACAAACAGACAAAAAGAAAATTAATAACACTTTTGGGTTCGGCATCGATATAATAACAACTATTTTTTTATTTTCAATGTACAGAGAGCATGTTTCTTCAATTTTATTATATGTATAGATTATTTACTGCCCGGGTTGTATGTGAAAAAGAATACATTATATAAAAAAATTTAAAAATAAAAACGAATAAGTATTTCGATTATCAAAACTAAACATGTAATTTACTTATTTACAGATAATCTAAGTAGTAAAATACGCAGGAAGCAAATAAACCGTGCCGTTGCTAGCGTGTATGAATGCCCAGGCGCATCGCGACGTGGCCAATAGACAGTCAACCAAATCTCGAAATGCTCGAGCATTTCATGTTGTGGGCTATTTTGCGATGTGGCTACGACATGTGTATCTATTCGATTCAGATCAAGATTTCAAATAATTTGATTAGTGAATATGAAACATTTTCTGTCATGTGGTGCAAACTATATGAGAGTATTGCGCCAGATGAAAGTAAACCGCCTAGATGGCTTTCATGTTTCTTGTCAGCACTTGCTATGCATTTGGATAGTGAATTGTAAATTACACTAATTTACTACACTTATAAGTAAGTAAAATAACACACGGGGAATAACAAAAACAAGAGACTAACCTGTTGTTCAAAAACAACGTGCCAGCATCGACCATATTACTCAAAGCCCCAAAAGCCACCTTGGTCATACTTTCTTCGCTCATCAATCCAAGAGCTGCATTCCTCAACCGATCAATCCTCTCTTGAGTGATCCAAGATGGCGTCATTGGAGGTTTCAAGCCGTTGAGAAGTAAGTGCAATTGTTCTTCTGTAGCGTTTACGTCGGAGTACAACTTGTTGTAGTTAATGTCTTTTGATAGTTTCAGTTCAGCGTTGTAGCCCTGTTTGAAAGTATTTAAACTTTATGTATTTGACATTTTTGTTCTTGAATAAGTGGAAATATGCTCGCATAGTACAACTATTATATTGTAAAAACGATTTTTCGCACATTGCATCTGTTCAAAAGTGCTCACACTTTACACTAAGAAAGAATGCGTGTATTTATCCAAAGAAAATTTAAAAACTTACCTGGGAAGCGAATACCATTGGCGGGATATCCTTCAAGATATCCGTACTATCCTCCATACACAGCTGCCGGTTTATATCCGCCAAGTATCCGGTGCTATCAGGTAAATACTCCGATATCGAGATGTTGTTCTGACAGAGCAGGTCTGTATTGTTCACGTTTATGTCGCTCAGTAGACGCACTAGCTGCAGGATAAAAATATTATAAAAATATTTATTTTATCACAGGCGTTAAGCAGATTATTATTGTGCATGAATACGGAAAGTTACCGAAACGTAAGCTACATATCAATTCAATATTTCATGTCAGTATTAATATACGCGTAAAATATAAATCTACTACATCTTGAGAAAGTCTAGAAATTATATGAAATACAAATATTTATTTCTCAACATTGACAATTACTTATTCTTATTGACGTCAAATAAAGCATGATTCTACCAGCGATTCGAAAAAACCTTCGTGAAGAACAACTGGCGAGAAACTTCACGGGTATATTTTTCCCAAAATCAATTTACAGTGTCTCTTTATGTCTATACAAAATTATTCTTATCTGCATCTGTTAGCTCGGCAAGTCTCCCTCCCCCCAAGTATCCAAACGACGAACACCCTCAAACGGCACCCGTTCGCGAGTTAACGCGGGATCCAGCCATCGCCCTCCTCAACCATATTAGAGGGAAGTGAGCGACGTTTACCCTGTAGTTATAAGTGCTTACTTGTCAAGTACTTAAACTATGATTAAACTGTATGTATTATAATTTTTTTATAGATTGGTCTATATCTGGTAAATTTACTTCAATGTAATTTCAAAAATAATATCAAGACGAAAGAATAAAATACTCACATGCACTTGATCTGGGCCTTTCAAAAAGTCTTCAGCGACATCAAAACTCTTCTCTACAAAATCTAGAAAGCTGCTTGCTATTGGTCCGTTATACAAGGACCTAAGTTCTTTCCACCAATCTGAGCCCGTGGTTAAGCTTAGTACTACTCTGTAATGATTTACGTTCATTTGTAGATATTTGAGGTAAATGGGGATACCTAGGTCGTAGGCATATTTGATTGAAGTTTTCCAGGTTTCAACGAGGTTGATACTGAAAATTAAATAAAACAATGTTCGTGATTATGTACCAAAAAACATATATAAATGAGGAGGTTGAAAAACGGAAAAAGGAGTGTTACAATATTAAATCTGCATGAAAAAGATTATTTTTTCGACTAAAATAATTTTTGCAAATAAATGATCGCATTTCAATATTTTCTAAAGTAAAACGTACTTACTTTTCTTTAAGGATTTGATATAAATCGTCCTCGGCGTCAGCATCAGGATTTAAGACTCTAACGAGTGTCAACAATGTCGCATGATCACCATCTTGACTTTCAAACATAGCGTCTTGAACCGCGCCATAAATCACAGCATACATTTTAGAACAAATCTGATTTCTTGTTCGCTTGCTGTCATCCACTATAGTTTTATTTTCATTGCTTGCTGTCAATCTTTGGCACATAGATTCTACACCAGATACCAAGTCGTAATTTTCTTTGTTTTCCCATAAGACATCTGTTATGACATCAAAATGGAACGCAATGGCTTCATGCGGACGTCTTTTAAATATCTTTCCTATAATTGATAAGTCATCTTCAATTGTTTTAGATTCTTCATTTGTTAAATTTTGTATGTTACTTATATTAAAATTATCAATTCTGTCGGCAAGTTTATTGACAATGGTAATAACTTTAGTCAAATACAGTATGGCAGCATATTCCTTCTTGTTTGCTTCTGTAAATCTTTTGTATGTCGGATTCGTTTCATTGATTTTGAAATTAAAAACGTTGTCAAGAGAATTTTGTAAATTGTCTTTTAAAGTCTGGAATGTAGATCGTGTCACAGTTTTGTTAGTTTGAGACAGTTCATAAATAAGGTTGGATAGCTTCGTTCCCTTGCTATACGATTCTTTGAAGGAGCTTGATAGATTTTTTATTGGTAAGGTGTAGAAATAGTATTGCTGCAATGAAAAAAAAAGTTATAACTATAACGATAGCAAATACAACGTCAACAAGGTTCTAATCTTTTTTAAGGTTTCATTGCCAAAGTTGCGTCGCTTGACCGTCAGTCCCCAGACAAACACACCGACTGTACGGTTACAAAGTGAGCAGAGCTTGTGTTATAGATGACCGCTGTATGGCACCGGGGGGAGCCCAGAATAAACATATATATACAAATGTTAACAACCATGATCCGAGAACTAACATCTATGTTCATCACACAAATGAATGCCCCGACCAGGGCTCGAACCTGGGACCTCCGGCGTATCTTTACGGTCTTTAAGGTTTAATAAATCATAATTTAAAGATGACAGTAGGAACATTGTATATCTTATATGAAATAGCTACTTTCATATAAAAAAACAAATGAGCGCTCACCGGCTTCGCTACTAAATCTAAGAACACGTTGTCACCCCGCGGTAAAGAAATCCAGTACAACAGAGAAGGACAGACGTATGGCTGCACTTGAGACAGCATTTGAGGAGTTATTGAAGAAAATGCTGGTGGAACAAGTGACGACACCAGAGCTTCGCAATCCCAGAACCGAGACCGAGATGCTCTGCGGACCTGCCAAGAACAATACATTTATTATGAAGATGAATGTTTGAGTAAAGATTATCAAGTATGAAATAATTGAATCGATTCAAAACCCGCCAAGTAATAATTTAACATGAAGGATTTTTTATTACGATTTTCACGATTTTTTTAAAGCCTAGACATAAACTAACTGTATGGCCATATAATAAGCAGAGCTTGTTATGGATCACATGGAAACAGCTGTAGGGGGGGGAACCATAAATATTATAAATATTAACAACCATGACCCAAGAACGAACGCATAACACAATGAACCTGGGACGTCCGGCGCATGCGCCAGGGCCATCACTTAGCCGTTCCTACTAGCGTAAGAAAGCTTATTATTTGCTTCTATAGCGGCCATCAACTCTAAAAAATCAATTGTCTTTCTATTACTGGCATGATATTATTCATGTGATAAACATCACTTAATGAAATGTCCAGTAATTAATGTCGCTAAAATACCCGACGATGACAAGCTTTTTATTAGATTTTATCCAGAATTAAATTTTAAAGGGCGATTAAAATTACATGCTCAATAAAATGTGAAATGAATGATCGATTCAATCAAAGTCTTACCTGGTTCATAAACCCGAAGTCAAAGTACGAGTTCAAGAGAACACCGACGAAGTCTGGTAACTTGTCGTACAGCAAATATAGTCCGGTATTCTTAGTGAAACCGAACCTTTGAAGGATATTGGCGTTTGGATCTGAAATAGGACATTCATGAACATTACAAACGAACTGATCAGATAATTACATCTGCTTATTCAAAAAAAAAAAAACAAACAAGTTTTTATAAGTCGTAATTTAGACTAGTGTGTTTGTTTGTAGTTATACAATTCCATTTCCGCTATTATTTATGTATATAAACTTAGTTATAACTATATCTTATTCAGAATCAAAAGATAAGCTTTGCATCCAACTATGGGCCCTAAATTTACGCACTTAGAATCTGTTTGGCTCGGTGTATGACAGCCATAATAGGAACGAGAACAGCAGACAAAAACTCTATGACGTCTAAAAGTATTAAACGCAGCGAAACGGAGCATCGTCCATAGGTACTGCTGCGCACAACACGAATATAATTACAGACGTAAGTGGATGAAGGTGATAAGTCGCGTAACTGTAATTTGGAGTAAATCAGGGTTAAAGTCTTACTTATAGTTTCTAAAATTCGTAGCTTTTGAAACAATATGTCAACAAACTTATGTTTTAAATTTATTTATATAACCTGTAGTAACAAGAATATGATAGAAATTAAACACTTTTGGTTGTTTTTTTATTTTAATTAGAAAAGAACTTTACGTTACTCCTTCTTCCATTGACAGTTTTATAGTTTTCTGTAATCCGAGGTACAAATATACTGGGTGTTAACATTGTTTAATTTTGTGTCAATAATAACGCAAATTGTATTTTTAAAATTGATTGTATTCATAAATAAAACCAGAATATCGATATTTTTATGAACCGATTCAAGTTCAGTTTAAATCGACTCATAAAAATATCGATATTCTCAAATAAACAAACCACCGTAGGTACCTACGCATAAACTCGAAAGCACGAGAAGTGGACGCAGTGTAAATCTAAACAGTTGAATGTATTGAGTGAATGAAGGCGATATGTTCGTGTCACATAACACCTTCATTCACTGAAGAGTTATACAGTTTCATTCGAGCGACATTGATTAGGTGATAAGTACAAACATAACACCTTGTTCCGCTACAAAAAAGCAAATGTTTTACTTTATGTTCGAAAAAGAGTTATGGTTCCATATCACTTTCATCCGCTATTATTTATACAATTTTGTGTACATAACACCTTTATAAAAATTGTATTCCTAGAATGTACCTTTAAACCATGACTTTAAAGGTTTGTGGTGGTTTATATCGACATATAAACTTCATCTACGCAAAAAAACACCAAAATCCAAAAATGCGACTTATCACCTTCATCCACTCATCTCCTCATTATTGTCTGCAAAGGTTTCGAATAACTTTGCGTGTGATTGTAAATATTAACCGCCATGTTTTGTGTCGTGTACTATACACATATTTATAGACCACGTGAATGATAAAACTTACCATTAGACTCCTCAAAGTAAGTCAATAGATCCCCAGCGACATTACCAACGACCACAGACACAAATTTCAGAAGCGCGCCGCCCAAGGCTCGCGTCACATTCGTACAATCTGTGTGCATTGGTTCCGTGCAGTTTCTGTGCAACTCCCAAATGCGGTACAGAGGTTTGTCGGAGCTCTCCAAATGGACAGAGTTGAGGACGTTGTCGAATTTGTGGAAGAACTTACTGAAATAAACATTTTGTTGGCAGAATTAGTTTTGTTAAAGCTAATTTGGAGCGCCATTCTAGATCTGTATATTTTAGTTGCAATAGGAGTGGCGTTAACGTGGTTGTGAAGCAGCCAGGAACTATGGAAGCAAAAGGTGATATCCAACTGAAGACTACCATTCTACAGCAATCAATACCCAAATAATGTTGATTGAGTATTCATATTGGATGCTTCTTACCAACAGGCGGATCGTGCTTTCACTATAATAAATTCGTTTACAATGTCTGCGAATACAGTATGAATAATCTACATGAGACTTGAACCGTCGGTTTTTACCTCAAAACTTCATCCCTGTTTGTCTTGTTGAACAATTGTTTGGTATACTGAACAGCCATTCCAATGCTCAGATGTGCCTCGTCACTCTCATCCATAGACACATTATTGAGAGTATCTTTCAAAGTATAAATGCGAGCGATGAAGTCATCAAATACACGGGAAAACTTTAAGAAGACGCGCGGCTCGTAGAATTTTGTGGTGTAGTTGTTTTTATTCCAGTCGAAAGTTGTCTGCAAAGATTATAGGAATAATAATAATAATACTGATTTCCAAAATCAAACATACATTAATACAATATCTATGAACATCGCACTAGGCACAGCCTGTATCGCGAAGTTCATTCCTGTTTTACATTATTGAGGAATGTTTCCGAGATGATGCAAATTGAATGAACATTTGACAAAGGTTTTAACCATTGAGTACGAATAAAATATATTTCTTTTAAATAATACTAACCTAAGCATTATAGCGCTTAGAAATGTTCTTTTCTGAACAATACCACTGTTAAATGTGATATACGCGTATGAGTAAAAGTTATGTACAATTTCTTTATGTACAAAATTGTTGAGCAATAATTTGTAACTTTAACAATAAAACCTTTTTTACTTTTTTTTTTACAAATTGTTCCTCTCCTAATTCTTCCAGGAGATTAAACAAATGAAATCCTAGTACATACATGTATGACCCGAAACTGATGAAATTTGTGAACTGGGAAGAATTCAATAACTGACATTTGTAAATAGGATAATTCAAAAAATATATATACATATTGCTACATTGCTGCCAGGCGTGTTTATTCTCCGCGATAAAGAGCAGTTTCGACCTAACGCCCACTTTCCAAAATGTTTCTGTACCCTACCGACCACCTAGGGCTTTTGGGCGTAACTATATCGTCCCAACTAAACATCGGGCAACAAATTGTGTCCATGGCTTAAACTGCTTCAAAGAAGTTGGGAATCATCTCGAAGGTCCGACGGTACTTCAGCCCTGAACAGCTACTTAATTTGTACACAGCTCAAGTTCGATCTTGTATGGAGTACTGTAGCCACCTTTGGGATGGTTCTGCAAAGTACCAACTAGAAGCGATGGACGCACTTGACCGAAGAGCCCATAAAATTATTAATAACTTTGACCTCACCACCAAAAAACTGCAAAGCCTCGACCATCGTCGGAAAGTTGCCAGTTTAGCAGTCTTCTACAGACTACATTTTGGAGAGTGCGCGAATGCTCTTTTTGATCAGGTTCAACCCACACCCTTCTTACATCGGACTACTAGACGCAGACAGGCCTTCCATCCCTTTATAGTAGATATCCCAAGAAGTCGAACCAAACTCTTCCTTTTTGGTGCGGGTCGCCAAAGTGTGGAATTAACTACCTACATCTATTTTTCCAGAAAACTAAAGTCCCAGTTCTTTCTAGCGTCGCGTGAATAGGTACGTCGTGGATAGACGTGTAACACCTTCGTCTTCATCGTCACTTTCCATCAGGTGAGCTAGAAGACAAACGTCTAATCCTTTTTCAATAAAAAAATAATAATAATAGCTTCTTGTTGGTAGCAACTACATTCTCTCTGAACTTGTTAATAATTTAAGGCGATGTTAGTTATAAAAGTGCCTTCGACAAGATCCAATAATTATTAACAATATGTAACACGATTGTCAATGCATCTTAGAATCTTTCTTATCTGTAAAACTGCTGTTTAAATTTCACATGCATGAATATAGCAATGGCATAGTGCCTTTTGCGATTGTAGCCCCGCGTCATACGCCGGAAGTCCCCTGGGACTTCGAGTCCTAGTCAGGCCAACCATTAATGTGTTGGAATCAGATGTTCTCGGATCGGAATTGATTATAGTTATACATGTATTCTGGGTTCCCCCCCAGTTCGCTGTATGGTCATGCACAACACAAGCCCTACTTACTTTAGGACCATACAATTGGTGTTATTTGGGGATTTTTATTATTTCAGAGCCCTTGTTAAAAAAAGTATTGTTCCATAAAGATTCGAGAGCCACCCACTCAAAATTACCTCCAACTCACCTTACTATAATTCCTATCCTTAAAATACTGCTCCCATTCCATCCTCAGCTCGTCAAAGCACATGATCCTCTCCAGCGCCTGCACCGATGTCCTGGCGTCATCGGAGAACGGCAGGAGGTTGGCGAGCGTAATGGTGGAGCACGGCCAGGCCGGGGATGAGTTCAGAATTGTAAGTATTGGTTCTATCTGAAATAATAAGAATGGTTAAAAACTAATCATATTTATTACATTAAAAAGGAATGAAAAGGTTGATTATAAATTCGCGACAGTCTCAATAGTCCCGCTGCAGATATATTAGCCACGCTAAAGAAACTGTTTCTTCGGACTCAAAACTTTATACATTAGCAATCTTCTTAGTATCCAGATGAGGCAAAAACTTTGTGAAACGCTAGTATTGTCCCATTTGGATTACTGCGTCGTATTGAGACCCTCGTCTCTTGAGTAGATCACAGGGTTTATTTTAACGTGTACAGAAATATTGCGCACGATATTACTTCTCTGGCCCATCACGGACACATGTAACGCCTTTTCTGAATGGATAAAACTGGTTAAAAGTCAAAAATAGACAAAATCAAATAAAATGTTTCTCTTCCCACAGCGAATACAAAAGCAGAGATTCTTTGCACAGTATTCCAACTCCACGGCGTAGGGCGCGGCAGTTTGCGTTACCAGGCGAGTAAATCCTGGAACAATTTCCCGCCACCGATAAGGAATCCTACGTCATTTAAGAATGGAAATAAAGGGTATCTTTACATTTAAACAAACTTGGTTCGTAAAGCGAAAACCCACAACTTTGTTTCTGATATCATTTGTTTTTTCAAAAATTTATCATTATTGAACTGTGTGAATATTTTTGTAATGTATGTATGTTTATTTTATTAAACGTCTATGTGTATGTATGAATATATTTATACTTACGGCGTCACCACAACTCTCTATAAAACCACTGACCATCTGTGCGATATCTAGGCCCGGCTGACCACCAGCGTCACATACAACACGTGACACAACGCTGAGTGGGTGGACAATTTTTATAAATAAGTATTTGTACCGCTGTCAAAACTTTGTGATTGATTTTTTGTGCTGGTTCCTGAAATAAACATCTTTCTTTATATTTTCTCACCTCAGTTTGATCCTGAACTACGATGTTGGCGGTATCCACGACAAGATACGGCAGATGGCGTAGAACGTCTCCCAGTAGCAATGTGGTCATCTCTGGTAGTCTTACAGCAGTTAAGTCTCCATTACTTGCAACTTCTGGAATTGTTCAAAGTGTAAACATAGTATAAGAGAAATGTGGATTTCTCGACATTGAAAGAAATAGTTACCTTCCAATGACGTAACAATATTGAAATATAGTTTAAATAAGAAAAACTCATAATTTAAATACACCAACTATAATGTCAAAAACAAATAGCTATAGATGTATATAGAACACCTAAACTCTTTGATGAAACTAAAATAGCGGAAAATAGACGACAAGCTCTCTCTTAATCTAAAAGGGATCTCTTGAATCTTATTCCCGTTCGCCTCATTTTACTAGTAGAATGATATAGTCGCTACGAGAACCGAACCGACAATGTACAATTTCACGGACACGAAATATTGCCTTGTTTTGCGAACATTGCAGCCCGTGACTTGCAGCATTCTGGGAGCAATATTGTAAGTTGGTGTAAGTAATTGTATTTTTTTCCCCAGACAATCACGTCAACTGTATGACCCCAAAGTAAGCAGCGTTTGTGTTATGGATGACCATACAGCGAACTGGGGGGAACCCAGAGTAAACATACATATATATACAACCATGACCCGAGAACAAACATTTATGTTAATCACACAAATGAACGCCCCGGCCAGGACTCGAACCTGGGGCCTCCGGCGTATGAGGCAGGGCTACTAACCATTGCGCTACTCGGTCGTCATCTGGGGGAGTACCAGAGATTAGAGCCATTTTGACGTGCGTAATGTAAGAACACTACCCATATTACGCGATATTACTTCAATCGAAGTCTAAACCACATTTAGCACAGAGCAAAGTATCTAAAAGTAAAGAAAAATAAAATTACTATGTTGATTATGAATAGAGTACCTGATATCAACCTAACCACTTGATCGGCGATCTCCAGCGGAGCATTGAAAGCATTGAAGATATATTTGACTTTCATCCAAGTATCGGTGGAGATGTTGAACGCCGGGCTGTTCACTAAGTCTA
Source organism: Marasmarcha lunaedactyla (assembly GCA_923062675.1). Lineage (NCBI taxonomy): Eukaryota > Metazoa > Arthropoda > Insecta > Lepidoptera > Pterophoridae > Marasmarcha > Marasmarcha lunaedactyla. The sequence goes on from OV281358.1 coordinate 1,540,148, forward strand.
ACGCGCGAAGAAGCAAGTGAACACTGAAAATAACACATGCAGCTGTTGACTACAGTATAGTCTACTTGTGGCGAATATGTATTGTTTTAATGGAGTCGTTCATCGGTTAACAAACTGACAACCACATCAACTGTATGGCCCCAAAGTAAGAAAAGGTTATTTATTATTTACTCTTTATTGTATGACATAATACATTTAGCGACACACGGGTACAATGTTTAAAACAATAGGCGGTCTTATCGCTGGGAAGCGGTTATGGGGAGCTCGTGTTATGGATGACCATACAGCGAACTGGGGAGGAACTAGAACAAACATACATATATAAATATAAACAACCATGACCAAACAATCAAAAGAACAAACAATAATCACTAAAATGAATGCCCCGTCCAGGACTCGAACCTGGGATTTCCGTGATATAATTCAGGGCTTTAACCACTCATGCCACTCGACGGTAATTATGTTACAGTTGCAATATTGTTCCCTATGTTCCTATTTGAACCCGCTCTTCCCCACTCTAACAGGATGTCGTGCTTGTTTGCCGATTTTGAACATATTATAAGAGTATGAAATCTATCACAGCTTTAATATTGGACTATTAATAATGATAACTTTAATATGAAACTGGACTCTAACCTTAACCGTCCGCTTCTCTGCCCACTTCCTTTACCAAACCAGAGTGCCTTTGCTTCTCTGACCATCATTTCTATTTCGACCTGTTCCTGTCTGTCCATGCCGTAGGTCCCCCAATCAAACAGATACGTATAGTTGGCGTCCAGGTTGGTGTACAGCTGCTTGAGGTTGGTGATCAACTCCGACCACGGCACTTCGTCGAGGGCCGAATGCGTTGAGTTCCTTATTTTGTTTATCTGTGGATGTGGCCGCGGCATAATTTTATCGTAAGTTATGTATAGGTAGGCTTGAGAGCCTGGTTTTGCTTCAGACATATCTCAGCGAAATGGTCAGATAAAAAGGTACTTTATGCAGTACTGGATAGTGATGAAAATGTCAGTAATAACTTTTGACGACATCGGTGTCACATGTTTGAACAATACGAAAGAAGTCCTTTTTATTGGACCTCTCAGATGAGATAAGTCAAGATAAATCTACATACGCTTGTAAGCTTAAGTCTGACAAGTTATTTAGAAGGCATGTTTAAAGTCGTAGTGGACTTCCGGATAGCCTCAAACTAAACCATTCAATAAAGGGGGTAAATTGGGAGATTTATTTTATTTCAATGTGAGAAGCAAGATAATCAAAAGGTAATAAATTACAACCTAAAAGTAATCTGGTTATAAGTAGACATTTGTGAAATATGAAAAGCTCAGTTATGTTCGTGGAGGTAATTATTTGAATACAAAACGTTCTTACCGCTCTTCCCAGGTCCGAGCCTTCAAGTAAACTTTCTTCAATGGCCGTAGAGGCAGCACATAAAGTAGTAACTATCCTGGTACTCTCCTGAGCATGGAACTCTAAATACAATGAAGCATTTTCCAATCCACTGCAAAATATCTCTTTGCTATTCGTGCAAAGAGAACTTAATGTCTGCAATCGTTCATAAAAAAAACCGTTTAGGAATGTAACAGTTTACTGGACATACTTTTAATTTTTGCTTTTATTTATTATTATTTTTAAATATATTATACTTATACAGACAGATAAGAGTGAGTTAACCCACAGACTCAGTTATTATTGTAGTCAAAATGATCTTGAACCTAAACCTTTCCTACTGTTAAAGTCTATACGAACATACTTGGACAGTAAACTTGACCAAAACTACAGCATTCAGTCGAGCAGTTCCGGTTAGCGTCCGTCATGACGTCATTTTTAACAATTTCGCTTAACCGAAGATTTGGCGGCTTTCTTGTAGATATAGTTACATGGAGCAACAATGTCACTATCTTTTCTATTGTAGTATGATATAAAGCGACTGACAAGGGCTTGTGTATCACATATTTTCGTAATACATACTGATCGTCAAATGTTGAGATTGTAATTATTGTGTTAAATAAGAAGTCCTAAATGAAAATGTCCCCTTGCTGAAATGATAAACTAATTTAATATATATCTTGAAAATGGTTCAATTTCAACCAAGTTTGGGTTCAACGAGTGATCAAATAAACTACTTATTTATTAATTGAATACAAAGCCCTACCTTTCTCTCGTTTAGAGCTGTAGAGAGCACAGTTTTCACGATAGCCGGGTACATCGCTTTCACTTCTGCTATAGTCTTCGCAGGAATCTTTTCCAACTGTTTATTGATGCCTGCTGCCATTATATTCATGTCTTTGAAGAATGGAGTCAGTTTGTAGGAGAGAACTAGATTCTGCTCTACTACGTCTTTCGCTAAGGCACCATGGACTGTTATTCTGAAATTTTCGATATAATAAACGAAAATATTGCTTCTTGTTAGCGCGTGACAAATCAAGCTATCACTGTTTATATAACAAACATCTATTGTGCGCGATCACAGTACGCAAGCTACAGAACGTGTCACATATATATTCCGCGATGTCTGCGCTTACAATTGCAAGTTTACACAGCTCATAATTAGATGACAAAACAAAGAAGACAATGATACGGTTTAGGGCACAAAAACATAATCAACCCTGGTTTAAACATTTAAACTATACCGAACGTGCTTGTCATAAGTGAATTATACACACATACATTCGCTCAAATTAAACCTCAAATATTAATTTCGCAACGTTAATTACTTGTTCTTATTGATGTCAAATAAAACAAGACCGTCGTGAAGAAGAACTGGCGTGGAACTTCACGGGTATTATTTGGCTCTCCAGACTGCTGTCAAGATAAATACAATCCCGAGGTTTTCAAAAGTAATTGAATAGGCTTCTCTTGAACAGGGTGTAACATCCTCGTTCATCATCACTGTCCATCAGATGAAACTTAAGACAAATGCGCGCCGTTGATAAAAAAAGTCTAACCTTTATTTAAATATATCTTATCCGTAAAATAAAATTTAAAAAATTAGAAGTTTCAAAATGTAAATAAATTGTGCCAACCATTACAAGATTGCTCTGACAGAAACTAATATGTGAGTGTCAATAAACGGTAGGGGAATATAATTCAAAAGAATTAATTTAAAATACTTTAAAAGAGCAAATAAATTATCTTCGAAAATATCATTTGAAAAAATTGTGAGTTCAGTGAGTGACAGTTTGTCATTCACATGACATTAATTAGTTTACTAAAGGTTCAGTACAGCGCCCGTTTTTGATATTAATTCGTAGCTTCTACTTTTTTTCACTGAAAAATCCTGATGAATATACTTACAGCATTTGTTTTCCCAAATGAGCTTTCTTTTGAGCGATTGTCATAATCGCCGACTCGTTTGTTGCATTGAGTAACTGCAGCCAGTCCACATTTTTCTTCGTCTCTTTGCCCGCACTATACAGGGTGTTCGTGAAGTTCTGTAGAACTTTGAAGTCCTTATCGATTGTGTACAAGTACTTGCTCGTGTCTTTGCCTATTGTGTTTTGGATGAGTAACGAAGCCATGCTGTTTATCTGGAATTAATGCGACAATACAAGTCTAGGTACATTTACACAAAAAAATTGGTCAACCTAAAAACAAGTTCTGAAACCTTCTGCACTATATTGCACTGGATCGCAGCAGGAGTCTCCTCTTCAACTGACTGGACATGTTATTTTAGTTGCTGCTGGACTTTACATATAATTTGGTAAACAGACATATTAGATTTACACAACACTAATAAAAAGGAGAGGAAACAAAATATTATTGAGTAAGTATCGAAACAATTGAGAGAAAAAGATTTGTAACCGTAACAGTGTGTACTGACTATGTACGATGTATTTAGAGTTATACAATGTATTTAATATATAAGTTTGTATATATACCTTGTATAAGTTTGTATGTGATGAGTGTAGCTAATGTGATGAGATGTTGTTTGGTGAGGGGGTGTTTGAGTGAGTGTTGTATGGTGATAGTAGTTTCTTTGCTGGTAGCTCGTCGGGGGGGGTATTACTGTCCTTTCTACTTTGAGCCCTTACCACGTTTTCGTGGTGACATGCAGTCAAAGGGAACGGACAGCCTGTGCAATTACTGGAACACAGATAACTCTAATTGAAGCCTGCGCGACACATATTAGTCGATATTACAATCATCACATTCAATATTAAATCAAAACACTTGCACCTAATGATGTCTCGATGGGTGCGGATTCCACTTACCATCAAATAGCTCTCATGGTCGCTTGCAGACTATGAAAATACGAAGAAAAACCTTCCCAATTTCAACAGAGTTTAAGTACACAATCTTGAAATATAGACCTTTAGAATATAAGTCTAATTAAATTTGATTGTCTTTTATGAAAGACACACATAGTTTAGTCCTATTCAAACTATATTTCCTACCTACAATACCTAATCGACTTCCATTAAGAGTTACACTCTAGGAACCAATCATGTATCGAATATTAATTTTGTTCAAAACATCGCTGTAACTTACCTAAATGATACAAAATATGGATTTTTTGATGAAGTATATTGGTGGAAAACCACGAGTGTTATCCTGGCGTTTATTTATACTAACATAATATACTCATACTTACATTGTCTTTCACGGAGACAATACCAAAAGACTGCACTAAATCTGTGATGTAACTTTTCCAGACGCCGGTGCAAAGTTGGTTCTTCAGCGCGGTCGCTTCACTCTTATTCTTGATCCTCAAAATATACTGCAGCTTGTTCGCGTCGCAAAATATTTGACCCGGCGTGGCGTACTTCGATATCACTAACTGAAAAACACATGACAAGCAAAAGTGGCATTTCTGATCTGCTTTTAACAAATAAATTCAATAATAATTATCATCTTCAGGCAAACACATCGACTGTCTGGCCACAAATTAAGCAAAGTTTGTGTTATGGATAACCATTCAGTGAAGTGGAGGGGAACCCAGAATAAATATTATATATAAATATAAACAACCGTGACCCGAGAACAAAAATCTGTGTGCATCACACAAATGATCGCTCTATCCAGGACTCGAACCTGGGACCTCTGGCGTATGAGGCAGGACTACCACCCACTATACCACTAATATTGGTTATTGCCAAATAGTAGCAAGCCGTATTAATAGAGCTCACGCGCGCCATCTTGCGCGTGGAAAAGAGCGAGACTGAGTCGGTACAGAAAATAATATCCATCTCTTTTCTAAAGTGACACATGGTTTGAGTGTACTAGGGCTCTAATGAAGGGCTCTAATGTTCTACTGCAAACAGCAACGACAGAATGAAAAGCAGGACAATCGGTTTCATCTTTGTAGGTATTATCGAGTCCTTAATAAACAATACTGCTGACCATCATTACTTTATTCGTGTTGATAAAACTAATTCACCTGGGTTCGATCAGCATCCACTAATGTTTCAAAAGCTTGTTCAATAACAGAAGGAGGCAGGTTTACAAATATCTGCAAAGCTTCGGGGTTCCTCAGGGACGCCTCATAGGTCACCTCTTCGATGTTCATGTTGATTGCAATCACTTGTTGTGCTCCTTCTATCAATTTCGTCAGCAAAGTAGAGTAAAAGAGAATTTGATATTGAGTTTCCTTATCGAGCCATTTTAATACGAAGTTTGTTGCCTTTGTTAATCTGCAAGAATGTAAAACTTTGAGAGGCTTGTCAAAATTAAAAAAAAATAGTTAGAGCGTAAAAACGAAGTACTCACATTTCGAAAACATTGAATTTAGATCCGTCATTTTCAACATTATCAAAAACATTAAGGGCATTGTTTAAAGTCTGAGCTACAACTGTCAGGTTTGCGTGTTCATGTTTTTCGGCTACGTCACCAACAATAAGCGCGGGTACTTTGTCATATTTATCTGACGTTGTTTGCGGTTTAAAGACGTTACTCATGAACTGCAGTCCAGTGACGGCCGCGTCTACAAACTCGTAAATACTTTGAAATGCTGCTGTATCTTGAAAAGTAGGTTTGAATAAATCCATGAAGGAGGATATGCTGTAAATAATAAATAAGTATAACAATTAATATATCTGTATAGAAAAATCTTTACAGTTTCGTTTAGTTTTTAATTTTCCGTGTCATCGTCGGTGGATGACACGTTTGGCAGTCATGTCAGGATTACAAATTATTATTTAAGACGAAGATTATTGTAATTTATTTGTATTTATTTCTTACTAAAAAGAGACCTGAAATAACGGCTTTGAATGTAGTTTCTTTTGTTATTACAGGTATGTTCATATTGAGGTAAATAGAGATTGTTTTATTGATTTCATGTTTTGAAATTATACTAAATAAAAACTTTCGTTGTTGCATAGAAACGCAATTAAGCTTTTATTTCTCAGTACATACAAATATCAACAATCATAACCCGAGAACAAACGTCTGTCTTCACCACACAATAAATCTCATACCTGGGACCTCCGCGGCTACGCTACTCGGCTATCATAATATAGTTGGACGACTAGAGGCTGTCGAGTGTTCCATCCTATTATATATATAAATGAGAGTATAGCTCTTATTGAGAAAACTAGCCAAAAGTTTCAAGAGTGCTCTGAGACAAGCTTTTTTAGCGTACCCGTTAGAACACACTCGGTTGTTTATGAACTCGAGTTGGAATTACAAAACATGAGTTTCAAATCGTTTATTTATTCAGCAGAAAAACAAAACCTTTCCTCAAGAATCTCTGCACTGCTCGGTCTATATGGCTAGTATCGTGTCCTAAGGTAATTGACTCTTCTTCAGTACCTTTAGGCGACTTTGACTAGATCAGACGTTTTCCTTGTGGCTCTGCCTGTCTTTTCCCAGGTCGCCACTTAGATAACCATGCCTTCTGTTCACAATTATCACATATTATCAAATAAGAAGATTTTTAAACTTACAAAGTAGCATTAAAATATGCGAATTCAGGTTCTCTGCCTTGAAACAGCACCGTCAATTCCGGCAGCATGAAACTCTGCAGCTTTGACATGCGCGTGACAGCTGTCAATGTATCTGACAGCTTCTCGAGTCGTCTGTCTCCGGTCAATTTTGTGTACATTTCTCCAACCTAGAACATATACATAAGATACAATGTGGAACCCGCAAGATTACACGAGTGCTTTTAATATATAATTGTATTTCTAATTTCAAAGAAAAAGTACTTAGCATCAAGCTTGTATACATGCATGCACACCAAACCGCCAAGAACGCGGTTTGACAAGATGGCGGCACCCACACAAAGTTATTTGCATCTTTCCCAGCATCATATCACCACGCGCAGGGTTATGAGTTGCGGTATACATACTTTAATTAAATAGTATTATTAGGTATTCGATTTAATTCGAAAAAAAACCATGCAGACAATAAAGTTCGACTTACCATCTTAATATACTTGCTAAAGTTTATTTCAAAGATTAAATCCATGAAAAGTTTTTGTATGTCTTCGTCTTTCATTGTACACAATTTGCTGGCCAATTCATTTAAATAGTCTTTGTTATTCAGGTTTAATACTAACGAGATTGATTCTGGCATACACCTGTCTATGTGGCCTTTTAGAACCTGAAAAGATATTATTTGTCAAATTAAAAGTTTAAAAGTATTGATACCTATTATATTAAGGAGAATAACGGCAGTGGAGAATGCTTGCTCAGCTTCTGTGCTTATAAGCACTTATAGTTACTTTACAGTAAGTCTTCGACCCTGAGTCATGTATCTTTGTCCCTAAACATCCAGTACAGTCAGTTTATTGCTTTGCGCGTGCGTTTCAAGTAAGTTCAGTTTAAATTATGAAAAGATCTAGTATTTATTTGATCCAAATCCAATGTTATATAATGCAAATAGAGATTCGCACCCTTTTTTGCAATGGACTACTTATTTAAGGTCCATAGAGCCTTTTAAATTTCACCACACTTTGTAGTTTAGCGCTGAGGGCGCTTAGCTGGAACTCCTACATACGATACGCCTCAGGGCCTGAGAGGGCACGGACCTCGGCTTAGGTCGTCGTATATTGAAACTACCAATGGTTCGGAAGGATCATTGAGATTCACACGAAAAAGACATTCACGTTAAAGGTTTTCACGCTGATGGTTCCGATGTGGACTAATTTCGTAGTGGACGAGATCTCGGCGTCTCGGTACAAACTAAATTAAGTACAATCAAAGACTTACACCTTGGACGTTTATCTTCGCCACCATGACTGCGTTGGTGACGTCATCGCTCAAACTCAGCGCCTTCGCAAGATGGCGGCGCACTCGCTCGGGGTTTGTGAACAGACCGTCCACCCGTATTCCGTTGGCTGTGGGATACGAATTCAAAATTAGATTTTACAGCGGAAATCTTAAATAATATGAGTGTGTATAAAGTTTGGTAACTTTGTTACTTATATAAAACACAGAAAGCATCAAATATTTTGATGCTGTTTCATAATAGCGGCCTGATATATCGATAAGTCCCATCAACATACAGTATAATTGATAAAATCTCTTAGCGTCACATTTCCGAGTTATGAGCTGTCAAAGGTGTACAAGTGGCGCAACAGATTATTTTTATTTTATTATTCAAAGATATTTTGTTTTATATTATAAATGCTACTGATTTAATACATTTTAAACATTTTCATACATTCACTTTTAATTTCATTTTAAAAGATTTTATAAATTCCATTTGAAACCAATAGCGCTTTCATTAGGTCGAGAGGGTCGAAAAAATAATATTTTATTTATTTTATTATACTTTTTATAAAATAATAGGACAACAATTTTAAAATTTTTCATAGGTGTGCCATTTAAAAAAAAAAAAAGGGCGGAGGAAGCTTGGGAAATCAGATCAGTACTTGCAGAGTTTATCATTTTATCACACTACTCATTACAATAAAATAAAAAAACAATTCGGCCAAGTGGTGTAGTGGGTAATAGCTTTGTCTCATACCCCGGAGGTCCCAGGTTCGAGTCTTGCCCAGGGCATTCATTTGTGTGATGAACACAGATTTCGGTTTTCGGTTCACGGTTATTGATATTTATATACGTTTTTTATTCCAGGTTTCTCCCCAGTTCGCTGTATGCTCATCCATAACAAAAGCTCTTAACTTTGGGGCCATACAGTTGGGGTGTTTGTTTGGGCATTTATTATTATGATGATTACTCTTGTTAATAGTATCTACAATCAAAATGTTGCTTACTGGGTATATGGCCATTGACAACGTCCGTGAGAGTGGCCAGCAGTTTGACAGAGTCTGGCACCAAGTCTGCCAACTGCAGCAGCGTCTCGTTGTACAACAGCGGCGTCACCTCACGCTTCAACTGTGACAATCTGTGGGAGAATGTGTGTCCAATTATTGACAATTAAAATGAGCATTTTTCTAAATTACATCACACATTATCTAGGAGGGGTGGTTATTAAAGGGTGACATCGACGTAATCCTTAACGTACTAAAATCCGATATGTTAAGAAATATTGCAGTTTCTAATTCAAAAACATTTTGAGATAAAACTTTTGTTTAATACGTTTGCAGATAATACAAGCTTATTATAACGAGATTGCGTAAAAAAATTACTCACAGTCAACCTCCATATGACGTTATAAAATAGCATCATTTTCAAATTATTTTCAGTAAACTGTCACGTTAATTTTTGCAATAAATATCAGTCAACAAGAATCCACAATAAATTGTAGACGTTCATTCCACGAAATATAATAAGCTATTCAATGCGATTTTAGAAACACACTATTGCTGCCTTAAATGGACATTAAATTAAATTAAATTTTGTGAATGACAAATAAACAAATAAACAAAATCAAAATACTTTGTTTCATTAAAAAAATTCACGTGACGAATGTCTAGTTTTCCTTCGTCTTCATCGTGACTGCCTAGATGCAACTTAACTCCGGCTTTCAGAAGGTATTGTGGGTAGATTGAGAAAAACAAATGCCGGCGGAAAAAAACCTCTCGGCACTTATTTCTCAACATTGTAAAATAAGAAATAGGTAATTAGGTACACAGCTTGCCTACGACATGTCGTCAATTTACCTAAAATTAAGCTTTACAGAATAAAAATGTTGATTAACATTAGGTAAAGTCAAAAATGTGCAAAAACTATGATATGACTGTATATTTTAATGGTTATAAACTAAGGAGTTAGTTACTTACGAAAGATATGACAATTTATTTAGTTTAATAACTTCATTTCATACAATATTTAGCGTAATAAAGGAATTGAACATTGTGATGCGGCATTGAACATTGCCAACAATGGCGATGATATCGTACCCTTGTTGCGGTCAACACACCGCAGTTGACTTGATATTCAGACTGTCTGAGAAATAGAATATTAATCTCTATTCATTTACATTATAATATAATACTCACTGATGCGCCGGACCTGCGACAGCTCTAACAGTATTCTACTAGTATTAAAGGAACAGGTAGATAGATCTATATTAAAACATTGAAAAAGTTGCCACCTACAATGTAATGTAAAATAAAATAAAAAATTATTATTAACTCTTTATATGGATCAAGTGACGGAAATAAATTATTATTATTATTGTTAATAGATCCTCGTATAATAGAGGGTCTATTATTACTATCCAACTAAACACGAATGCGATAAAAAAATCTAGAGACGGCCGAGAGGCAGACGCCGTCATACTCCGGAGGTCCCAGGCGCCACTCCTGTAGCGCTCCTGTTCATTTGTGTAATTAAATCAGACGTTTGTTCTCGGGTCATGCTTCTTGATATTTACATATGTATGTTTATTCTGGCTCCCCTCACGTTGCTGTATGGTCATCCATAACCGAAGCTCTGCTTACATTGGAGCCATACAGTTGGTGTGTTTAGCTTAATTATTATTTGTTTCTACAGCAAATACAAAATGTATTAACCGAATTCATATCTACTGATCAATAATTTTGGCTCGTGAAAATGATAAAAAATGCATTTAGACACAGGAAGCCACAACGTAAGACTGCCTGTTCTCTTGATTACTTACGCTATACCTGTCTGTAACATACTAGCGTATGCCCACAACTTCGTTCGCGAAAACAACCGATAGAAGCCTATACATATGCTGGGTTTCAGCTCCGAGGCGTCAATATGGTGAATATTGAAATGAAATATTCAATATTTTTCTCAACATTGACACTTGCTTGTTCTTATTGACGTCAAGTAAAACCTGACTCTACCACCAGTTCGGAAAACCTTCGTGAAGAAGAACTGCCAAGAAACTTCACGGGTATATTTTTTTCAAAATAAATATACAGTGTCTCTTTATGACTATATAAAATTATTGTTATCTGCGTCTCGGCAAGTATCCAAACAACGAACACCCTCAAACGGCACCCGTTCACGAGTTAAAGCGGGATCCAGCCATCGCCCTCCTCAACCATATTAGAGGGAAGTGAGCGACCTGTCACCCGACGCTACCATAAGAAGACGTAATTTAGTGACAATGAGGCTTTAGATATTCATCGGGACGAAGAACTCAACGAAAACGACACATTACACATGTTTTGTTACAAATACTACCTAGTAAAACCCTGTGAATGAGGGGATTATACCCAAGGGCTTTTATCATCCAAATAATATATTCCCCCACTGAGGCCGACCTGCGCAGATACGAGTTAACTATTGAACTCGGAGCCAGCCGGTTAGGCAGTTACTAAATTCCCTCATCACTTTTATTTTGTAAATACTAACAGTGACATACATCAATGTCTGACCCTAGTTAGCTTAAACTCTTCCCGCGCAAATCGGCTTCATTTCATTCCTGGCTTTCGGCTGCCCCGGTTAGGAATAAAATAATGTTATTGTTAAAATTAATAGTATTTTTTTCTTAATTGAATGATTAGGTAATCGTTATATCGGTAATATTATAAATTTTTTTATATTCTTCAATTCCAACCGTATTTCAAGCTTACAAAAATAAAGATGTCGGGAACTCTTAAGCCAGACCATGTATGGAAAGTGAAATGAAGCCTTTCGGAATATCCTTCCTAATGCCGTGATGAACTCTCGTATTGAGAAAATAAATAACCACAAACAAAGATTTAGTTTCCTGAATAGATGCAGCGTTATGGTCGGGGTTATGAATGAATTTCAATGAGGGTATGACTTTAATTTTTATTTGTACATATTTTATAATAATAATAATAAATCCCCAGACAATCACACCAACTGTATGGCCCCAAAGTAAGCAGAGCTTGTGTTATGGATGACCATACAACAACTATGACCCCACAACAAAATATATGTTTATCACACAAATGAATGCCCCGGCCAGGAGGCAGGGCTACTAGCCACAACCAGAGACTAGTAAATAACTATAGACTGACCATCTCCATACAAAAATTCGTGACTCGGAAAAAGCTCAAAATCCAAGCTATTACTAGATGTCGCTCTCAAATAGCTTGGACCAACCTTGTCGTCTTTAATTTTTATATGAATTATTGACGAGAAACGTAATGCAAAATATTTGTATATTAATACGGACTAAAACTGCTAGATGGCGTTGTCAAATAACCTGAAACCTTAGCAAGTAAATAGTTGAGTTCATTCCAGGCCCTCAATAAGCTTTTGATTTCAGTACTTTACGCAAAAAATGACTATACCTTAATTTTTATAACATTTTATAATAATTACTAAAAAGAAAGTCAGAACCAAATTATGTATATAAATATATAAAAGACATAAAAGCAAATCAAAGAATATGTAACTGCGTGCATCTTTACCGATAGAGACAAGGTTCTCGAACTATAGGTGAATCATTATGGAAAAAGAAATACTTGAGGGAATCTTTATGATTTAAAATAGATGACATAGATATTCAGTTGTATTAATTACTTTAAAAAGTGTCAAAATCATAACATATTAAATAATATCACAAAAAATATATTTATGTCAGCTTTATAGTCAAATATTTTATTTTGTGCTTTTTATTTGTTTGGATTTATGTGCGAAATTATTTTCTTTGATCGGCACGAGTCACAGTAGGCGAGCAGAAACATTGTGAATTCAAAGAAATGCAGGGAAAAGTTCCAAAACAAACACACACCCATAGCAACAACAATAAACGACAAAGAATTCAAATTGTCAAACAAATAAAATGTTGTCATAAAAAGAACAAAAAAAGTTGATTTAAGTTATAAGTGTCTAAATACAATATTTACAAAATATTTCAAAATCCATCCAGCAAGAAAATATTTTTTTAACTACTGCAAAATAATTATGAGTTATATGCATTATAAATAAAAATTATGCACTTATTAAGACATAATTTTTATCGATATCAAGAAATGAATTAAAATATAAAAAACCTATTAATTAAATGCACTGAAATTCGTTTTATTATGTTAAGGCAGATAAGAACAAACTGTGGAGATGAATGCTATATTTTTGTGGGAAAAATTATATACTGGCAATACAGTAATCCAGTTACACTACAAATAATATCCGGGGTGGTGTAAAGATTTCTGTTACTGAATTATAAGAGCGGCAACATAGCATCAAATAATATAATGCACTAGCTGGCAACGTCTGTTGTCGCCTGATACCTACGGATAGTACTTGCAATGAAATATCTAATGATTTTGTAAACAGCTCCATCTTAAGTTTTTTTACGCATTAATTTTACTAAATTTAAATAACTTGTAAATCTAATACAACTAACGCCATCTCTCTATCTTAAAAACAACTATTTTTCAAGTCACAAAATTTTGTTAGACATGGTTAGTCTATAGTTATTTACTAGTCTCTGCCACAACGCTACTCGGTCGCCTAATGAGTCATACGCATCGTTCGGAAATAAAATACGCTATTGTATTACGTATTTGCCCAGACGCCACGAAGGAAACTCGCAAACTGTAAGAGACCCCATCATTAGACAATGATTATATGAATATTCTAGAGATTGGCTTTATTTGAGGAAAACAATAAATTAATGGTTATCTGAACAATCTGCAGTGAAATAATAAGGCAGAATCCATAATTCATAATGGCAGACTATTGTCACGAACAACCTTAGCCTACTGCAGAGCTATTATTAAATGATAGAATGGCGCATGGTACACAAAACTAGACTTATTTGTAAGTCTCAGTTTTAGTCTTAAGCCCTTAAAATTGCGCTGGGCTCAGTGCTCCTAACTTAAACCATTCCGGTTATTCTAATATCAGCTAACAGCCGCGCTTAGATGCGCCAAGGCGTTAGGGTTACTTAAGGCGTTTGTTAATTATTGTTTTGCTTAGCAAATATAAATTAAGATGGAGTCCATATAAAGTATAAATTCAAACAAAAAACTTTTATCGCGTTAAATTATACTTTTACATTTTAACTAGACGTTAAGTGTTTTATTAAATTCAACGAATCGTGAAAACTTTAAAGTATAAATACGCAAAAAAGAATCTATTACCCTTTGATGCCTGAGTAAAATCCCTTTGAGGCGGTCCACAGGGATGTGTTATTTCTATCTTAAATCTAACATCTGTTTCCTACTAGACGTACAGTAAATAGTTATATTGTCACAAATCATTTTTCCGACTGACGGAAAAATTACGCATAACTTTGAATGGAAAAACTACATCAAAATCATTTTAGCCGTGGGGGAGTTATGGCGGCGCACAACACTCCAACACACAGTCAGACCCGTCAAACTTATAACAATCCTCTTTCAGCGTCGGGGGTTATCAATAGCCACTAATCCTGCTACAGAGTAATCATAAGTACACTACTGTTCAAGTGTTCAAGCTGATTCGGCTGTCCGGCCGAGTGGCGTCGTGGGTTCGAGTCCTGGTAGCGGCATCCAGTTGAGTGATGAACGCAGATGTTTATTCTCGGGTCTTGATTGATGATTGTATGCTTATTCTGAGTCTTTCCCCAGTTCGCTGTATGATCATCCATAACACAAGCTCTGCTTACATCGGGGCCATATAAATTTGTTATATTTATATTCCGCGATACAACACAACTCACTTGGACTTCTCATAGGCAGGTATCTCTTGGAACTGGTCCAAGGGTTGGCACTCGTTGTTGACTGTACACACGAAGGACTGCAGGAAGTTCAGCATGCCGGCGCTGGGCAGCGCGCGCGCAGGAAACTGACCTGCGAATGTTAGTGAGCTTAGACCAAGGATTCGAGGGTTGACTCACGAGCGCATTCAAATATTATCTTAATATATTATAACCGAGGGCGCGAGCAAGAGCTTTTATAGTATTATGTGCATTGTTATCAGTGATATTAGCTATGAATATAATAAAAGGGAAACATTAGATTTTTTGTTTGTTTGTTTTTATTTTTTTTAATTAACACTACAAAATATTTAGTTTGGAAACAATATTTTTTTTTCTCGAGTTGGCGCGGGTTTGGTTCATATATCCAGAGTAAATGTGTAAAAGTCGCGGCCCCGCGAGTCACGAGACGTTGAAAATTTCAATACTAATTGCAGATTTTGGGAAAACTAGTCGTTTTACCGGAATTAATTTTATAAATTTATTATTCTTCTTTTAAAAGTATATTAAAATAATCAAATTGGAACTTTAATATTTCTCATTATAATTGCTCATAAGTCTCACTTATTTAATAGAAAATGAATTGTAAGATGTAAATTTTCAGAATGGATTGAATTTGAAATGGCGCGGGCGCAGGGCGGCAGCGCGGGCGAGCTTGGGGTAAAAGCTCGTACGAGTTCTCAAGGCACTATGCAATTTGTAAAAAAAGCACTTTATTATGTAGTGTATTAGGCAGGTACCGCGACGTTTGAGTAAGCTATATATAATAGAAGACATTATCGCGCAAACAAACTTGCTGGCAACTTAGAATTCTGACGTAATTTGACTCAGAGATAAAACTAAAAGAATGTCTAAGATTCTATTGTGGGCAGCCCCTTCGATAGTATTATAAAGATAAAAAATTTGTATTGATGATTATAAGTAAAGATAAAATAAATATATTAAAAGAATACGTATATGTTGGCTAACTTTGAATTGAGGTCTAACTTTGAACGAAGTTGTGAAAAAGACTTATAATTTTTTTACATAGAAACGTTTTGATGTTTCAAATATCGGGACTGCGTAAATTAAATGTCCAAAATGTTTTGTACCAAATGCGAAGTAAAAAAAGAAACTCTCAATGTCATAATTTTGTAAAATACCCGCCTTTCCGTAGTGAAGTTGTTGGAGGTGTTCAGTGCTTGAAATCGTGATTACAAATATAAAACTTACTGTAAACAGCTATGATTTCTATAAAATGTAGTTTATATATTATCATTGTGAAATCGTTATCCGTTTTTGATGTTAAATATTGTGAGAAACTGATAAAGTTTTGAGTACGTTCAAAATCGAAGTTATTTGGATAATATTGAATACCTAAAAATACTAAGTTGCGTAACTTTAAATATGTGCATAATGTTGCTCAGTTCTCATAACGATATATTTTCCACAAAATTGGTCTACTTTTATTTATATGGGAAGACAAAGCAATCTTTCACATTTATACATCAGTGTTAATGTAATTTTCATAGATTAGGTTTTCCTTAATAAAAGACATCATTTAATTATACCCAAACCTTATAATTTTCCAATATCAAAGGTTTTTACACATTTAAAAGTTATATTCAAAGTTACCCAAAACTCATGGTAACTTTGAATTTGACTTTTGGGGAAAATTGTGGGTAATTCTATTGTTTTTTTCCGTAAATTCATCGTGTTATTAAAATAAACCAATTCAAAAGGACATTGTTCATTTAATAAAATAAAGGTGTAATAAATATAAATCGGATGTAATATCTCAAATACTGTAAAAAATGTTTAAAGTAACCCAAATTGACTGCAATTAAAGTGTTATTCTTCAATAGTTAAAATGACTAATATTGATAAGAGTAGACCCAATAGTCCAGGACCATTGCAGTACTAAGAGGTTTGTTTTTGTCTCAGTATTCGCTTATAACAAATTACTTCATTTTTATTGCATATTTTAATGTTGGTAGGATAAACATTTCCAAGGATCAAACTATTCGAATGTTACAAAAAGTAGATAGGCCTATCGCCTTTAGGTTTATTGATCAAACTATTATTATTATTATTATTATTAATAGTAAATTTTAAATTTATTCAGGGTTACTTGTTTAGATAATCGGGATATCAATATTTGAATGTTATTTTACATTTTTTACCAGTTTTGGCCTTCATTTACTTCCCTTATTTATTCACAGTCTGTTTTTTTTTATTTAGTATATTTTTCCTATTCATTTTAACGATTTATTTTATTTTTCATTGTATTTTACTTTACGTAATAATCAATTATATAGAACAAAACTAAATTCACCACTTCTTTTATTTAATACGGGTGAAACCGCGGGCGAAAGATATTTTATTATAAATTGAGAATCAAATGTAATATCGGACACATTCACACACAATGCAAAGACTTATTAATTATTGATTGATTGAATACATTTATTATTCACCATTGTTGAAATCTTCACAGGTGTTAAGTACAAATTCTTTGACTTTTCAGGTAGCATTATCAACAATGCAGATTCAGATTTCATATACTGCGGAGTCAAGTCTCTGTAGGCGAAGTCCTGAACTCGCAGCAAGAATCTTAAAATTGCACTTTGCTTGTTTTTTTTTTAAATAATATTTTAAATAATTAGAAAAGAAATATTGAGCCAAGGAACAAAGCCATACAGCATCGTTTTGTTATAAATAAAAAATCGAGAGTCCATTTTCTGTTCAGGAACATATTCTTTTTCGATCATTCGCATTTATATACCTACATTTTTATTTGACGTTCCAAAGTCATACCTCGTCATTAAAAATTCAGTACAATACTTTACATTGGGGGTGCCTCATGTTAGTATTACTGGGCAGAATCATCTTTTTAATTTTAATACCTCTGAACCACATAAAATTATGCGGCCCATTTTGGGTTTTTCTACCAACGTAAGTGAAGTGTAAGAAAAGTTTTATTAAATGTAGTTTGTTTCTAGGCATTGGATAGTGAACGTTTGTAGATCGTTTCATTATACTTTTTTTTTATTTATTCTCTTTATACATAATGTCGATTTTTTTTAATATTTGTGGTCTCTTTTGTTAAGATATCCTTTGTTAAGAAGTCCTGCCAATATGCACTGCCAAGGTTGTTTTCCGGTTCAGGGGAAGGGGAAGGGGAAAGAACAGCCAGTGCAATTACTGAAAACGCCAACAAAGCATAATTTAAATAATACAAGTTTGGACACTACTCACATGTTGGATAATCTACATTTTCGATGTTAACTCTCACTATGTACAGGCTGGACAGCACGGCCAGCGTCCATATCACCCCAGTTAGTGTTACCTGTAAGAAAATTAGCAAACTTTAGTACTTTTCTGGCAATATTTACAAAAAAAGTCTATTTCTAAAGATTCACTCGACAATTAAATAACCTGTTGATTTTCGAAACTACAAATCCAGTATATTACAATAATTATTCATTATTGACGTATTCAAAATAGTTTTGGTGATAAGCTAGGTTACGAAACATGCCAATTCTCCTGCAGGTGTTTTATTTATAAATGGTGATAGCGATTATTGTATCCATAATAATTCATCCATTTATTTGCAAAGTGTCATTCATCACTCTCTACGCCTATGAATTTTGCAGTCACTATCTAATATCCTCCTACTTCTATTTTATCGACTTTGTAAATAACCTCGAATTATCCTTATAAGTACCACTCATTAAGTACGTAACCTGCCGAATTAAAAAATTGTAATAGGGGTGGAGTCCCGGTGTCCTGCAATACCGACCCTAGGTCTAGTTTAGGCACCGGTCTCCAAGCGATCTATGAGTTGCTTTGTATTTGGTAACTGAGGTCACTGTTTCAATTTAAATCTGTAACGTTCAAGACAAATCTGAAGTCTAGTTTTGCCCGGCACTAAGCTGGTATCAGCTATTATTATTATTATATCGAACAATGATGCCTTGTCGACCATGGTCTTCAGTTGGAATCGCTAGTGTTCCATTAATTACCCTGGCCGGTCCTTCCTTTGAACCGGAATAACTTGAACGTAAAGTTGATTATAACGGCGGTCAAAATAGAATGGACTATACTATCGCCCCAGAAAAGATCAGAGAATCTTAACACAAGATAAGCAACTATTACTAAAGTAAAATAATTCAATAAAACAAAACACGGGTAGTTCCGAAATTTCGACAGGACGTGGACCGTCGACACCGGTTAAGATTATTATTTTTTGAAATATTATTTATCCTTTTTAATCGGGAATTCACTCTCGTCGCAATACTCCCGTCGTCAAATAGCAGAGTGATATTATGAGCAATGAAACTGGGAGGAATAAAGGAAACCATGCCTGCTCCCAAATTATACAAAAACTCTCCAAAATAATTTTTTTTGTTTTTTATATGTTGACATTGATTGACATATGTTTATTCTGGGTTTCCCTCCCTCCAGTTTACTGTAAGGTCATCCGTTAATGCAAGCTCTGCATACTTTGGGGATTAAAAAAATATACACATCCAGTTGTCCTGGATGGCTCCGACTTAACGGCGAGTAATTGCGGGGGATACGTTTTAACGGTTCCCCCTTGGTGAGCGCCGCCAAAATGTGGAGCTGCCAGCGTCTATTTTTCCTAAACGTGTAGTTCTGGAATCTTCGAGACTGTGGAGTGAATAAGCTCCTCGTGGATAGGCGGTTACACCCCCGTCCCCAGCTTAACTTTCGATCCGATGAGATGAGAAACAAAGGCAAATCTAACTTTAAATAACAAATAAATATATAAACGAATAGAAATTCCTCACAAACAAATATCACGCTTAGTTGTTTGTTTGTTTCTATGAATGCATAAACTTCCATTTTTAAGTAACAAAACACGGTCTGTTTTGTTATTTACTCCGCAGGTATTTTCAACTACATATCACTGACAAAACAAGACAAAACTAAATGTTAAATTAAAAGCCTGATGATGGTATACCTTGTAACCTCGTCAAACTAAAATATAAATAATAAAAAGTCTAGTATAAGATATAAATCTCTACATATTTAAGAATTTATTGACCTCTACTACTGAGCTGATCGCACGTGCGCTTGCGTTGGTCTTTGACATTTCCAGTTCCAGTAATGTTATGGAACAATTTTGTTTTTTACTATGAGTAACAGTTCTAATTATACTTTTGTTTCGACTGTAATCTCTTGATTTTTTTTCATTACATGTTTATCTTTATCTTTAGAACTTCGTGCGCGGTACCGCGGAAGTCCCGATCCCATGGGGATTCCGGGATAAAATACATCCTATATAACTTTTTGACAATCTCCTTCAAATACATTAAGACTTATTTTCGATGTTCCTATATTATTATTGAATTTTTATTACATCTTGACAAGCTTATGCGCAGCTGTTACAAATACAAAAATAATAAAATCTCCATCACGCGCGATTTTCCTAATACAACATTCTACAAGTTTCTGAGGAGGCTTTTAATTACCTCCTACCTCTAAAAGAGAAGGATAAAGATTTCTTAGAATGTTGATATTATGTTATTTTAACGGGAACACCCAAAAATTCCAAATTATGTAATTCCGAATTTGAATATTCCGATTTTTAAAATTCCGAATTTCCCAATCCCTGAGAGACTAAATTCCGACTATTTAAAAACACGATTCTTATTTTACCGAAACTCATAAATACGAAATTTTAATTTTCCGACTTTCATTAGTACGAAGAATTAAAATCCGCTGTGTTACTAGTCCGAAATATGGTATTCCGAAATTTAATTTTCCGAAAATTCAATTTCAATCAAATTTCACATTCAGATTTTGTATCTAAAACGGGTATATATTAGAAATTATAATCTAAATATCCTCTGACACACATTACAATTAATAAGGCACATTTTGAAATTATACAAATTAGGCGCGACGACGAGCGAAGCGAGGAGGAACCGTTAGTCTGTATGTAGATAATGCAGCGCGAGCCGAGCGAGCGTTTTATCCTTGTTTCATTTTTGGTCAACTGTATATATGTAGTGTATTAAGCATGTCTAGAAAAAGAGACCATTCCAAACCATTATATTATGCCTAATATGCTTAACACGTGTTTGAGTCTTTATTTGAGGCATTTTTTTGGCACTTGAAAGCTTCTGAAAGTGAGCTAGATCATGTCTTATCAAACCTCACGTGGCGGATAAAATAACTACAACCCTAAAACAATATATTCTTCTAGTTTAAAGTAAGGTTTCAATGATTTAACCCTCAAAGCAAAAGTGATACACGAATGTAATAAGCCCCCGCGATGTTTGCAAGAAGCTGCTATACCTAACAATCCAATCAAAGTGTATGAGCAATCTCGATGAAAATAAAGAAATTAAGACTTTCAGCAAGAGTACATTTTTTTAGTACATTTTAAGTAATAAAACGTATGGACTCTTTTTGTGCTAAAAAAAACAGCTTTGTCATTCTAAGAAAAGTAGGAATTGATACATACCATCTTCCTTTTGCGGATGAGGTAGTCCTTCCACAGCAGCAGACGGAGCTGCCGCCATTTTGACATCCTGTCTGCGTCTGCGATTCATCACTGAAAATAAAAGCAACTTATTAATATATTTAACAGATTAATTTGCAATTTTATGCACGTTGTCCTGTAACAAGTCTATCTGCAATTTATCTAGCTGCAATAAAATACAAATTTTGTAACAAGTACATAAATATCACAAAAGATTTAACTTATTAAATCTTGATTTTTACCCGTGAAGTTTCTTGCCAGTTCTTCTTCACGAAGGTTTCTCCGAACTGGTCTTGCTTTATTTGACGTCATTAAGAACAAGTAATTGCCAATGATGGGTTATAAATATTTGAATTTGAAGATAAGAACGACAATAATGAAATAACGGCGGGGATAAATGCTTGATTTCATAAGAGATCTTTCTCAACTGCTGTCACAATACAGCACACGCCACAGTTTGTGAAATTCCTTCAAATCTAAACAAATGGTAGATAGAAGAGTTTCTTTTGTTTCTTTGTAATAAACATTATTACGTAGTTGTGTTCCAGATAAAGGAAAGGCACAGCCAGTCCAATTACTGGAGCCAAGGCAATCTCAACTGTAGGCTGCGGGCGAACGCGTCATCAGTCCACAAAATTAATATTCAAATCTTCCATCTCTCACTCTCAAAATTGAAAAAGCAACTCTCTTTGCATTTTACTGGATAGTTATTTAATTTTATATTAGGTCTTTACCTATGAAATTGCCGGTTTTCACGAAATAAATGAAGTGTAAATTTTTTATATATTTTTTATTTCTATTAATCAAAATAATCACCCATGCAATCAACGCATCTTTGCCAACGCATTGGTAGCTTATTGATGCCTTTCTTGAAGAAATCAGCTGGACGGGAGGCAACAAATTCTTCAAAGGCATTTTGTACTGCCTCTCGGGTATTGAATTTTTTTCTTGCCAAGAAGTTATCCAAATTCTGGAAAAAGTAGAAGTCTGTAGGCGCAAGGTCTGGTGAGTACGGCGGATGACGGAGAACTTCCAACCCCAACTTTTGTAGCTTGGAGACCGTCTGCTGTGCAGTATGAGGTCGCGCGTTGTCGTGCAGGAGCAGTGGAGCCGAACGATTGACCAAAGCTGGTTGGAGACGTGCGAGCTTCTCCATCATTGTGTTCAGTTCTTCACAGTACACATCTGCAGTAATGCTTGTCCCGTTTGGCAAGAAGCTGTGATGAATTACACCCGCGTTAGACCACCAAACAGTGACCATCACTTTTCTAGGGGTAAGTTTTCGTTTAGGGCATTGTTTGGGTGCTGAACCAGGGTCCAACCAACTTGCTGAGCGCTTACGATTGTCAAACAGGATCCATTTCTCGTCACAAGTAACAATGCGGTTCAGAATTCCTTCATTTGTATGCCTGCTGAGCAGTGCAAGGCACGTCTCCATGCGTACTTCGCGCTGGCGCTTTTTTACCTTGCCAATTTGACGCAAATGGACCAATATTGTTTTTATGCTAACGTCGAAAGCTGCTGCTAATTCAGCCGTGGATTGAGTTTCATCAGCTTCCACAATTGCCGTTAATTCGTCATTGTCGACCAAAGTTTTTGGACGACCACGGGGTTCATTTTTCAGGTCAAAATTTCCAGAACGGAAGCGGGTAAACCAATAACGGGTGGTGCGTTCGTTTGTAGTGTTCGCTCCGTAAACGTCGTTGATGTTGCGTGCCGCTTGTGCCGCTTTGCTGCCACGACGGTACTCATACTCCATAATTACTAGAATTTTTAACTTATCCATGATGACGAAAAATGTTCGAATGCGTTGAAAACAAAATACTAACTATTAAACAAATGACGATTTTAGAAAAAGAATTCCATGTTTGTCAAATAAAATTAATTTGAAATTAGAATTATCAGTCAAAAAAAAAATATTTTCATTTGAAATGGCCAGTACGGCAAAACGGCAGTTTCATAGGTAAAGACCTATTATTTATTTTTGTATGCATTGTCAACCGTGTTTCTCGTTAAAGTATGGAAACTTCACTGGTCTCTGTATAAATCAATTGTTGTAATTTTCAGTACATATGACGACTGTTTGTTTCCTGAATAAAGTAAAATAAAATAATAACCACAATCTCTGTTGATAAATAAAACACCTAGGACGAACGATGTCCATGGACACGGATGCCACTCACCATCATTTGGGTCGTGTGCTCGTTTGCCGGCTGGGACGAAGTTAAAAAAAACATTAAATTTATCTCAGATATACAAAAGTTACATTTTTATATATTTTACAATGGTAATAACAGTTTTTAATGTCCTATTCATGCAGCACAATTACATGCCAATGTTCTGTAAGACTGGTTTTTGCTAGAACATTTTGCATTGACTAGAACTAGGAATATTAATGTGTAATTGTCTAAATGTTTAGTGATTCCGGTTGTGTTTAGGCGAAATTAACCCTTTCGCTGCGGGCTGACCGTACACTAAACAGGCCCTGTAAACGGGCTCAAAAATTTTTTTTTCCCCAGTACGGGATTAAATCGCTTTGACACACGGATGACAAAATAAGCCGTTTGAAAAAATCTGTCGTAATGTGCGGTCGTCTCATCTCAAATATGTATAGTCAATATCATCAAAATGAGGGTAGTGTTACCATATACAAACCTGTCAAGCGTGAGTAAGAATTTGTCAGGTGGTTCCGTAATTTATAAACGACTAGCTGATGCCCGCGACTTCGTACACGTCGAAATTATTACGCGTAGAGTTCATATTTATGGTATCAATACACAATATCTTTTTAAGTTTAGCCTATGTGTGACTCAATTAAGGTATACTGGCGCAGAAGTGGACCACAAAGGTTGCACGCGCATTCCGACGGCGATTCAAGAAGGATCCGCGCATGCCCTAGTATAAATTGAGCTTTATTCTGATGTATAAGCTGTATTTGTATAAAATGTTGAGTAGTTTTGAAGCAACGAGGTGGTGCTTATCGGGTGACGGGTGGTTATTGAGCTACGACCTTAATACCTACACATCTCCTAATTGAAGGTGTATCACATTTGCTAGATTATCAGTAGAAATAGTGTCGAAATGAAGAAATGCCGAAGTAACGTTTCTCTAAGTCCCCTATGAGTCGTAAGCTGGACAAGTAAATTTTATCTAAATTAAAATATAATATTCTCATATTTATACAAAGGTAATCACATTATAAATTATAAATAGGTATATTTACTGCTTAACTTTAGAGAAATCCGTTTTAAAAGTTCGTAGACTACTGCTCTTACGTTGCATATATTTTTAAATGATTTATTTAGAACGAATTAATTCGCCTACCGTTTATAACCATGATCTATCAAGACGTGATTACTCGCCTTCCGGATGAAACGCAAACATTTATTTTTTATTTTTTTTTGCTAGCAATACCATCCAAAACATAAATATATTTGGTAGGTATGGCTTGGGCTGTCGGTGTATGCTACGATGAGTCCGTCTGTAGAATCTTTCACCGATTTCGAACCGCCGTATGCGGTGACAGATTTCTGTAAACGAGTTTTCTCGACCACCATGTCAAGAACACATTTTACTGAGCGAGTTAACTCGCCAACCGCAGCGAAAGGGTTAAGAAAATATTCCGATGAGGGTTGAAGTACCTTGCATGGGTGCGAAATACATAACTGTTTTATATGAAGGCTTTTCATTTAAGTATGTATTATAAAGGCTTATGTTTAACTGCTTGCTAAATGTAGTAAAAAGCTACGTCCAAAAAAATAAATTTTTTACCCATAATTAGTAAATGTGCACCAAAATTTGTCATCCTATTTTATACTATATCGTTGCCCATGTGCGGTAAATTACGTTAGTCAAATACAGTAACTAATATCAAAAATCATATTGTTTTCTCACAATCAGTATATGTTCGGAAAAAATGTACACCAAATTGATTTGAAATGTTATCTAATTTCGATCGTTTTGTTAGACAAATAAAATATAAAATATATTTAATAAGTTTGCTTACTACAAAAAAATAAAGGTTGCCGATGATCGTGTCTTTTTTTTGAACCAGAGTTGCTTTTCTTGAACAGCTGGAAATAGTATTATTCTATTCTAAACCTTATATATAAATTACAAATCAGTTTATTAAAAACTATTGTACCAAAACACGTGAGGGAAAAGTTTAAAGGAGACGAAAGTGGCTTATTCAGGTATTGTAAAGCTATATCGGTTTTTAATAAAATAAATATGAATTTTATACTTGATGAGTATCACAACATTCATAGACTTAACAAGAAATTTAGACCTAACAACCTTCGTAAACTAAATTATACACCGAAATATGTTCTACCTAAGTATAATAACGAATATGGTAAACGGACGTGGAAATACATGCTTCCTAATATATTAAATACGATCCCGGATGAACTACATGCAAAATTATTAATAAAAAATTATAAAATATGTAAACACATGCTCAAAATATATAATGTAACACAATGCGATCGATGTATTTGATGTAATGTAATGTGTAATATAATGCGACTAATTCGCACTTATATAAACCTCATAGGTTTAAGGTGTGTTAGAAATAAGAATTATATGTACAATAAGTATTGAATAAAAGAGTTTAAAAAAAAAAGTACTAAATTTGGTCCTGGCGCTTCGCGTTTTAGTTTAGTTAATACTCGGCTCGCGCGTGTATTAACTAAATACAAACCTAACCGAACCCACTTGAAAGTCGCTACAGTGAACTTTCGAATTGATGTACATCGTATGTCTATACTTTTAAACGGGAAAAAATATCTTGCAAACCAGAATATGATTTGACTCCCAAAACAATTTTTTTAGCGCGTAAATTGCCTGTACTAAATTTGGTAAACTTTACTAAATTTGATCAGCGGTTACATTTTAAAGTTCAAACATTAATTTATTAATTATACACACTATTTTATCTTCGACGCATATTTCTATTTTATACATTCGTGTACACGATATTTTTTTTTGGTGTACTTTGCCATAAAATGACTAAAGTGTTTTGGGAGTCAAATCATATTCTGGTATACAAGATATTTGTTCCCATATATAAATACCAACAACCATGACCCGAGAACAAACACCTGTGTTTATCACACAAATGAATGCCCCGGCCAGGACTCGAACCTGGGAGCTCCAGCGTATGAGGCCGTTCCACTAACCACTCCTCTACTCAGTTGTCGGGTATGCTTCCTATATTTGTTAACATTCTGTAAATATATTTCTGAACTTCTACCATCTTTATGTTTTGTTAAAAAAAATAGTGGAAACTTTATTGGATTATGTAATATTTATATGAGATACAATTTATTTTTATCTGTGTGTTTCCCAAATAAACGTAAATAAATAAAACAAAATTAAAATTATTGAACTATTAATATGCGCGCAGGCTGTTTACAACCGTTTATCCTAACTGCCGTATGGCCACGTCAACTAAACGATGCATATAACCATGATATATAATTTTCCAGAGATTCTCATTACAATAGAATGACGATATGAGCGCGGCTACAGAACTGCTCGTTTTATAAATAATAGTGAATTGCCCACCGTCATAATGACACGGTGGAGAATACGGGAGTTTTCATCGGCTTATTAATACTCTGGGCTCTGCAGGTCCTGCGTGGATAGCCTAGTAAAATGAATGAAGGAATTTACAATTATGGTTGACCATAATGACGTTTATAATTTCGTTGTCTTTTTAACTAGAGCAAATTCAAATACAAATATTTATTTCTCGTGAAGAAGAACTGGCACGAGACTTCACAGGTTTCATTTTTCAGCTATAATCGGTCTTTACAAAATAATTCTTATCTGCATCTGATAGCTCAGAAGACTGACGGACGAACACCCTCAAACGGCGCCCGTTCACGAGTTAACGCGAGATCCAGCCATATGTGTTGCTTGGGCCGGTATTGTCGTGTAACGGATAATGCCGATCGGGGTGTGTCTAGGGATGTGAATGAATGTGGGTTGGGCCCCAAGCCTTACCTGCAGCTGCAGCCTCAATTTGGAGTTTATTTTACGTTAAAAAAAAACAAGATAACTCATTGGTTTTAGTTCTTTGATGTTGACATATCCTTACCCTCGTCGGCCAACCTAATTAACAGATCATTTGCACTCTTAAACCCATGAAAATTCAAAGTAGGGCGTGCCATACATACATTCGAAAATCATAACCTGCCACTGTGGCAGTCGAGTAAAAAATAAAAAAAGAATCAAATTAGCTGAAATTTATACAAATGTATTGTTTCTTGATTTCATGAAGTTGCTCTTAAGTAAAATAAGGTAGTCACTTAGTCTACTTTTTTTTTAATTCTTTATTTATTATTGAGGGTTTCTTCTAGTTTAGAAGACTTCACCCTCATAGTTCTTACAAAATACAATCAATAAGAATAAATTAACCTAACTTAACCTACGTTTTAAACAAATCATAACTAATATATAGAGTAATTTTGCGGATTCAGAGGTAGGACGAGCTAATATACTGTTACATATACCCACTTCCCCATTAAAATCAATCTTAATAAAGAATTCGTGTCTTTCCGGCTCGTTCCGGACACACTCCATCATAATATGGTACGCATCTTCAAACACATCACACTCAGCGCAATTCGGAGAAGCCGTCTTACGCATTAGAAATGCAAAATTGTTTAGTCTCCTTAAAAAGTAACTAAAGTTTTTACAGCAACTAAATTAAGCGTTACAACCATTACAAGAAATGAGGGCAGCTTTGTGTTTTTATCAGTAATCCAAAAATAAATAAATAAGTTGCGTTTTAATCCGAAAGAACGCAAGGTCTTATGTTTAAGTGAAATAACATTGACGGCATTGGTGTAGTGGTAAGTAGCCTTGCCTCATATGCCGGAGGTCCCAGGTTCGAGTCCTGGCCAGGGAATTCATTTGTGTGATGACACAGATGTTTGTTCTCGGGTCACGATTGTTTGTATTTATATATGTAAGTTTACTCTGGGTTCCCACTAGTTCGCTGTCTGGCCATCCATAACAGAAGCTCTGCTTACTTAATAATATTAATTAGTAAGAATTTTTGATTTAGGCGCAAAAAATTAAACAATCGAGCCATCTTAAGATTCGCAGGCTACAATGCACGGAAACACAATAAAATATTTCTGGTAGATAAATGATCAACAAGTTTTCGAGGAAGTTTCTCGCCGTACACGGAAAACCAGAATACAAGAGTTGTTTTTGGAAATATACTTGATTTCATTTTGTTATTTAATCGATTAAGATGAAGAGGTCAAAAAACCACTGTCCTTGTCTGAGGACAGTCGGTCAGCTGATACCAACTAACTGTGGTTGACGCTCCGGAATGTTTAGAGAAATCTGCTGTTTTGGAAATACTGGCTTATTTAAGAGTATTTGTTAACTTTTATGTTTTTAGGTAGCATTTATTTAAATGGCCAAACGGCCGCAACAGACACTTCGAAATGAACAAACAATAGCTTCTTAGCTGTGTATAAGAAGTTCATAGTGATAATTTAAATGGACTTTCTTCTACGTTTGGCTTTTAAATTGGCATTGCAGACGTAGTCAACGTTCTGAAAAGCACTTTCTACGCAACGCCACAGAGATCACTAATAAATCTTTTAAAAATGACAAAAAACCATAAAATCAAATAACAAAAGAAACAAAGAAAACACACTAGTCGCGGAATCATCCCCACCACGCCATCATTCAATAAACAACCCGACTGCTCGTGTATTTTCCCGTGTAATTCCTATTCCTAGCAAAACTCCGGGTAAACACAAATCCTATTTCATTCTCATAACTGAGAAGAATCTAGCGACACCTTATATGTTGAAACCCGTCAAACAGTTTAGACTATAGAGCGTGTCAAAACAAACAAACACACACACACAGACGAACAACATAACCCTCCCGCTGCGAGTTCGGTATAAAGCCATTTGGGTTAGCAAAAACACTCGTTAACTGCAGTCGATTTATCAGACCTACAAAATAAGACAAATGCCTCACCAAATTTAAATTCAAATATTTATTTCTCAACATTGAATATTACGTGTTCTTATTGACGTCAAAAAAAAACATGACAACCACCAGTTCGGAAAAACCTTCGTGAAGAAGAACTGGCAAGAAACTTCACGGGTAATTTTTTCAAAGTCCATTTATTCTTTATGTCTATACAAAATTATTCTTATCTGCATCTGTTAGCTCGGCAAGTCTCCCTCCTCCGAAGTATCCAAACGACGAATACCCTTAAACGGCACCCGTTCACGAGTTAACGCGTAATCTAGCAATTCGTAGAAAATAAAAAGATATAAAACTTGTCATAATTTAGGTTAGAAAAAACCTCGTTAAGCCCAATAAATTATACGCCAAAGAACTCATTGTCTAAAGCCGGAAAAAAACAAAATTATAGAAAATCCATACGTGATATATGTTTTTATATCACAAAGCATGATTATCCAATTTTCGACCAACCATCTGTATCGAGAAAAACGCACAGTCAACTCGCACCAGCGTGATTACAGCGGCGCATTCATGTACAATGACTGACAATTACACGCCGACATCAAATATTATAATAGTACACTATGTACTCTTTGGCATATTACATTGAGATAGTCCTTATAATTAAGGTGTAAGGTGCAGTTTTACTTGACTGACTCGTAGGTGTCTGTCATGTTACGCTTGAAAGAAAGGTTGAAGTTTTGCAGTGATAATGGAAAATTCTGACTGTTTGTAGGATTTATTTTGAAAATGTGATAATATTCCTTTGCTACTTCCGCGTCTCTTGCGCAGACTCCCTCCATTACCATGCATTACGTGTTTCGTCTCAAACTATTTTGAATATTCTTTTTCTTTTAAAATAGTATTCCATCTGACCTGGAAGTTATGATAACGACTACGTTGGTACATGTCTGTATAAGAGGTACACACTTGAAAGTTCCAGGATCGAATTTGTCTGGAAAAACAGACGCAGGCAGATCGTTCCGATCGGCTGAGTAGCGTGGTGGTTGAAAATCCCAGGTTCGAGTCTTGGTCGGGAGAACACAGATGTTTGTTCTGGGGTCATGGTTGTTGATATTTATATATGTATGCTTATTATCCACAACACAAGCTCTGTTTACTTTGGGGCCATGCAGTCGGTGTGTTTGCCTGGAGATTTATTAGTATTATTATTGGCGACACGGACCAAAAACGACCATTCGAAATATTATTACGCCTATATGACGTAAATTAATGACCTTGTCAGATACAACTTAAGTTTACGAACTGAAGGTAATTAAAATTAATAATACCTAAGAAACTTTGACCCGTATTTATAATTTGTTTGAACTTTAAAAAGCATTTTCTTCAAATCCTTTTTGCCAGCACGAAGTTACATATAGAAAAAGAAAAACTCCTGGATATTTTTAGTTTGATCCATCCGACATTTTAAGTTAAGATATTGATGTTAAAGTCTAACAGTTTTGTACCTATGGATTCACGCGCGGAGCTTAAGATCCAATGGATTATAACTCAGCGTCCTTTTGTATAGTGTAGCTATTTAAGGTTGGAATAATTGAAAAATATATATGCTTTTAAATTTACTGTCCTTGGCGTTCAAACAAGTTATTCCTAAACAATTGTTATTCTTTACAATACGCGTATAATGCACGCTTTTATCTTCTTCTATTTTATCATACATCATAACCTATATTCAACAACAGTATTAAAAGAATATGCTATTTGACTAGTTTTAGGAAAATATCTCGCATTATTTTTGGTCATATATGTGGACCCTAGAAACAATATTGAAGTACATTTATGCTGTTAAAACACACTCGACACTTCAAGAGTTTCTTGCTGGTTCTTTGGCAGTAGATGACCCACCCTTCCGTACCAGTGGTAGTTTCAATATACGTTGTCCTAAGCCGAGGTCCGTGCCGTCTCGGGTGCCCTTAGGCGTATCGTATGTACGAGTAGTTTGCCTCGTGGTTTCGTTCACCGTCCTGGCAGAGGCTTTACGAACTCATACAAGTTGTGGAACCGTTTTGTCGAACCTGGGAAGTCTTCAGCCAACGCCATGACCCAGCGTCACAGATCTTAATTGATTCAAAATCAAATGTGATTTAAAAATTAATTCTGTATTCTATGTAAGTGTTTTATTAGGTTTAGATAAATATGTTTTTACAGACATATTAATTTTAAGTATATTATTATTCCAAATAAAGGCGAATATAACCGAACATTCCTAACAAATACACACGAACTTTTTATATCATAATATTTAGATCGTGATAAACAAGCAAAGGTGTCCCTATATACATTTATCTTCAGATATCAATTTATTATTAAAAGAGTAAGATTTGTAACAAAACAATGCAAAGCGCGCGCCAACTTGACACATGACTTACGTCGGCTGTCACCCGTGACAGATGCAGTGACAGGAAGAGGCCGGACAATATGGCAGAATGACAGGCGCTTATTAGCGACTTATAGTCTACAATTTAGTTTGATGGCCGTGAAGGCTCGTCGTAAATGGCTTGCATGTGATTTATAATAACTTAAATAGTATCAAATAGGTATTTTTTTACAATATTGTGAGGAAGCTATAAGACCTACCCATACAGCCTGGTCCGTTGAAAATGTTTATTCTGTTTTAGATTTGTTTTTTCGAGCACTGAAAAGGCTAATGGCACACAAAAGGTAATGTGGTATTGTAAAAACTTCTTCTTGTCAGCCTATCTGTCTTATACTTAGTCAATATTTTAGAAAGCTTGAAGAGATGTTTGAATAGAACTCAGTTGAACTGCAAATAACGCATGATTTTTTTGAAAAATATTGGCACTGTGAAACAAGCATTACCAAACATAATACACAAACGAAATAAACAACCAAATAGGAAAATATTACGTTTTTTTGGTTGATTTGTTAGTTTTTTCTAGTTTGTAAGTAAGTCAATATTGATAGTAAATAATGTTTACATTTCCTACTTTCTCTGCTAACATATTTAGTTTTACCTTTTCCTTTATATCGTTTTATTTCTAAGAAATTGGATATTATTTTAAACCTCATTTATGTTAACTGTTCTACTGCGTGTGAGCAAATAAATAGAGATTTCATTTCACCGTTAGGTAGCTTTAAGATAAATATAACATAGCTACAGATTTCACGATGGTTTGGAAATACAGCATGTTCACATTCCAAATTATTATAAAATAAGTTTCCAATAAAACAATCCGAAATAAACTTATAAATACACCATAGGTTAACGCTAAGAATAACGAAATACAAGAGTAACGAAAATAACACGGCCAGGGAAGCAATTTGGCAAGAAAAGGTTTACAGAAGACTCATGGTAGCGTCGGGTGACGGGTCGCTCACTTCCCTCTAATATGGTTGAGGAGGGCGACGGCTGGATCCCGCGTTAACTCGTGAACGGGGGCCGTTTGAAGGAGTTTGTCGTTTGGATACTTGGGGGGAGGAAGACGTGCCGAGCTAACAGATGCAGATAAGTATAATTTTGTATAGACATAAAGAGACACTGTAAATTTATTTTCAAAAAAATATACCTGTGAAGTTTCTAACCAGTTCTTCTTCACCAAGGTTTTTCCGAACTGGTGGTAGAGTCATGTTTTATTTGACGTCAATAAGAACAAGTCATTGTCAATGTTGAGAAATAAATATTTGAATTTGAATTTAACGCACAGCGTCACAATCCAATGGCAAACATGTGTCAGATTTCCTGAAACCACTTTGAAGTACAGGCCTACGTTCTGTTGCATTCAGGGCACCCTTCATTATCACTACGCAGGGGCAATCAGCCTCTCCCATCCTACTGCAGTTTGCGAACTATACACATACCTTCGAAATAATTCCTAAGGTATGTAGGTCCCCTCGCGATATTTCCCTTCAATTTTAGAGCAGTCAGCTTACTGTAGCTTAGTTGTTAAAACTCATTGTTTTATTTGTCAGTTACCGAGGATCGAAACCGGGACCTTCAGATTTGGAAGCCAGCGCCTTAACCAAAGTATCTATTGCATACGTATCGTAAAACCTGAACAAGAAGTATCTCCGTTAATTTTGGTAATCATTGGATCTCACGGTCAGGCGAAGCTCGCGGCGTGTGACGTCACACGCGCAGTGGCATGGAACGGCACCATTTTATAATTGTAGTGTTATCATGTAACATATAGTCGCGGATGTAGCATACTAGAAGTGACCGGAGGTCGCCCACAGATCCTGATTCCGAGGGAATAATTTCTGGATAAGATATACACCTGGACGGATCTAAGTAATCGTGAAGGAGTTTTTAAACTCTTATTTGTATAGGTATATTTTGCATAGCCGATAAAATACCCCATCCTATGCCATGATTCACAACTTTTCCGTGAAAGTGAATCTGAAATCATCACGGTATAAAAACACCTTCCCCGGTATTCAAATCACATTATAACAGACAATATTACAATTAGATAGTATTTCAAAAAATATTACTCAGACTCTTCTGAATGCTACCCACCTTAAGACATAAAACTGTTCTTATATATTATCACAATAAAAAGGACCTATTTGTTCACATAAAGGCTTTTATTTATGCTGATATTCAGTGGGACAAGAGAATTTTTGTAAAGATCTCGTCTGGGGCGCTACTATAGTCGTTCCGTTTTATTTAATAATCACGTTACGTGGCTGTGTTCCGGAAAAGGGAAGAAGCAGCCAGTGCAATTATTGGAATAAAACCAATTTCAACTAAAGCCTGCGGTCGGCAAACAATAAATAACAAAATAATTCAACAACAACATCTATTTAAACCGACCAATCACAACGCGTGATCTATGACCCGCAAATCCCGCGTCCGGTCGTATTAAACCCAAGGGCTTATCCCTAGTATCTTTTAACGCTCGTAGCTTTAGCATCAACCTTCCTGAGCTCAAACTGTTCCTTCAGAACAAAGAGCCAGACTTATTGCTTCTCCAGGAGACATGGCTTACTCCAAACCGCTCCAGGGGATTCGCTATTCCTAAGTACGCATTAACTCGCAACGATAGGCCCAACTCCGACGGTTTCGGCGGCACCGCTATGTATTACAAAAGAGGCTTCCATTGCTGTCCTCTCCCTACCCCTCCTCTCCTCAACATGGAAGTCACTGTGTGTAGATTGGCTATGACTGGTCATCCAACCATCATTATAGCTTCAGTCTTGTGGCTCCAGACCAACCCGCAGTGACTTTGAGGCCATTCTCGCCCTCGGACATTCAGTCATTATGTTCGGAGACTTTAACTCCAAACATACTGACTGGACGTGCCTATCGACCAACACCAGCGGTATCGCTCTCCTCGACATCACTAACTCACTTGACTTAGACGTCATATCCCCCATCACTCCCACTCACTATCCCAACAATCCGAACTACTCTCCTGACATCCTCGACTTTGCAATTATCAAGCGAATCAATCTCGATCTCAGGTCTATCGAACCGCTAGATGACCTAGGCTCTGACCACCACCCCGTCTCCCTCGTGCTAGGTGCGCCTAACGATAACGTCACATCTCCTAAGACCTTTACCAACTGGAAAGGCTTTAAAAATACGTTAGTTTCAGCCTTAGAGGCCCCGAACTCTCCGCTCGCGATTTCGCCCGACCAATTAGATAGTCCGGATAAAATAGATTCATTAGTCAACACTCTCACTGATGCTATTAACTCAGCCATCAGCGATAACGAAAAGGTTGCTAAGCAAGGCAAACCCACGCTTCCCCTAGCCGATAGCAATCTCATTAAAGCCAAGAACGCGGCTCTCCGGAGAGCCAAGAAATATCCCACGCCCGCATACAGAACAGCTGCGAATCAGCTTCAACGTAAAGTTAGGTCTTGCCTCGCGGAACTCCGCGACGCTCAGTTTAACGATCTCATGGAGAATATCTCCCCGTCCCACCAAGCGTATTATCGAATGGCCCGAGCCTTACGCGTAGACACCGCCTCTCACGTTCCTCCTCTTACTCGTCCCGACGGCACTATTGCCTTTGAAGCCGAAGGGAAAGCCGAATGCTTCGCCGACAGCATAGCGGCACAATGTTCGCCCAGCACGCAACCCGCGGATCCCTCCCACATCCAGGCGGTGGAGGACGAAGTTCTCCGCAGAGAATCTCTCCCCATCACCGACGACCCCGTCACAGTCTCTAATGATGAAATCTTGCTTCTCATTAGAAGTCAAAAGTCCAAAAAGGCTCCGGGTGCGGATGGAATTTCCAACCACGCACTTAAGCACCTGCCCCAGCAGGTGCTTACCTTGTTAGCTATCATCTTCAACGTCTGCTTCGACCATAGCTACTTTCCAAAAGCCTGGAAAGAAGCGACAGTCATAGGCATTCCCAAGCCGGGTAAACCTCTGAATGTCCCGGCTAATTACAAACCCATCAGCCTCCTCAAGGCAATGTCTAAACTTCTCGAAAGAGTCATACTGTCTCGAATGCGGAACCATCTGTTTCGATCTTCTCATTATTCCCCACCAGTTCGGCTTTCGCGCTAAGCACTCCTGCCTTCAGCAAGTCCATCGAATCGTCGAGTACATACTCGAAGGATTCTATCCGCGTCGTAATAAAACAGTCGCGGTCCTCTTTGACGTAGCCAAGGCTTTCGACAAAGTCTGGCACAGCGGTCTCGTTTATAAACTCTACAAAATAGGCTTACCGGTTCGTCCATTCAGATTAATCACGTCGTTTCTAAAAGACCGTACGATTCGATTCAAACATGAAAGCACGCTCTCCGCGCCTCGTCCCATAAAGGCTGGAGTCCCGCAAGGCTCAGTCCTCGCCCTTCTGCTGTACACTGTGTACACTAACGACATCCCCATCCCGCCGAAAGGCGTCGAACTCGCCCTCTTTGCAGACGACACCGCCCTTTACACTAAAGGTCACTCGGTCCCGTATAACATCACCAGACTCCAAAAGGCCGCAAAACGCCCTCGGTGTTTGGTTTCAAAAATGGCGTATCGACGTCAACCCAGAAAAGAGTTCTGCTATTCAATTCGACTACAAACTCCGTAATCGCTACAACGATCCCCACATTCGAATGTTAGGTATTCCCATCCCCTGGAAGCGCAGTATTAAAAACTTAGGCGTTACCTTAGATCAGACGCTTTCTTTCAAGCCACACATCGATAGAGTAACGAAACTCGCGCGTTTTTACTTAAGCCGCCTATGTAGTATGATAGGAAGAAAAAGTAAAATGTCTTTCAGAAATAAACTTACCCTTTATAAGGTCTGCGTTAGACCCGTCATGTCATATGCTTCGCCAGTCTTTGCCCACGCCCAACCCTCCGTCCTGTATAAACTGCAGGTGGTTCAAAATCTCTTCTGCCGAAGGGCCACAAACGCACCTTGGTACGTGCGTAACGCGGACCTGCACAGAGATCTTGAACTACCTACAGTGCAACAGCACCTCAAAACACTCTCAGAATCGTTCTTCAAACGCGCCGAAACCCATCCCAATCATCTTGTTCGAGATTCAGTCTCATATACTGCTCCTGTCTTAGATTCGAAATTCAAAGTCGCTAGACCGAGAAACGCGCACCCTGGCGAACCCACGCAATTAACTTTAGATCTCGAAGCCCTTCAGGCCGCAAATTCTAATTCTAACGTAAATTCTAATTCTAACGTAAATCCGAATTAATGCAACTTTATTTTTAAATTTTTTATGTTTTTAATTATTTACTTTTAATTTTGAGCACCTTCAGTGCTATGTAAATCCCAGCGGGTGACCCCTTAAGGGCCCCGCTAGCGCGGCCTCTTTCTCCAATTGGCCGTCGCTCAGATGAAGGCTGAGTGGCAAAAATGCACGAGCCGACAGGGGGTTTTTTAATGGGTAGAGGTTCTGGTAGGCGACGGGAGAGTCCCACAAAACTCTGGATCGCGCGCGCCAGAGTATGCGTCAGAGCATTTTTTATCCTCCTGCCCTTCCCGTGGAGGGGAACAAAAAAAAAAACGCTTGATCTACATCGCAATATCGACTTTACTTAAGCGATTAGAATATATATGACTTTCCAACAACGATTGTCGGGCCGTGGGCCGCGGCCTGCTCACCACAATTTTCTTCTGTGACAAAGTTAAAAGAGGATTTACGCGGGAGAAACCAGCAAATAATGAAAAAAAAGAAAAACGATACCAAAATTCCACCTTAGTATAAGCTATTTGTAAGTAATTGGCGCATATATTGGAACTGTATGGGCATATCTCAGTTCTGTCACTCGTGCTATTTACATTATAAATTAACCCACTTTTCTCTCATCTCTTTCCCGTACGAATTAAGCCGCTAACTCTTTCATTTAAGATCAGACCCAATTTAATAAGATTTATAGTAATATTGGCATCTTTAATCTTTCACTCCCTAAATTGAAAATTTTACTGGATAGTTATTTCATTTTATATTTATTTTTTTAAGCATTCTGTAACCGTGTTTCTCGTTAAAGTGTATAATTTTTGGTATGGAAACTTCCCTGGTCTCTGTATAAATCATAATATGTTGTAGGTGTAAGAATATATAATGACTGTTTGTTTCCTAAATTAAGTATAATTAAATTAAATTAAATAAATTATTGCTGTTTGCTATTGAAACCAAGTACAAGTAAGGCTCCTTTTTGTGGCACCTGTGCAAGTTAACACAGATACCATGAAAGTAGGCGCATGCGTCACACATTTAGTGCTGAGAATGGGATTAAGTAACAATTAAGCATTGCTTACAGTTGCTTATAACTTCGCAGTCACTACTTTTTTGAAGCTATTGTTTTGAGTTGTAACTTTTAGGTAACGCCTGGGTATATTGTTCAAATTTTCAAATATTTTAGTCAATAATCGAATGAATTATTTGGCTGCATTTGAAACAACCTTTGTGCCTGTTATTGCACATTCTGATCCTTCACTTATTTTTGTATTTTTCTATTAAGCCAAGATGCAACAATGAAAGAATTTTATTTTTATCATAATTAAATACATACATACAACATAAATACTCAGTTACCTAAACAGCCTCACTAACCCCACTTTTTTACTATCTGTATAGCCGGTAAATGAACACAAGCGGCCCGCGTTATTGACGTTAAATAAAGCGTGACTCTTTCACCAGTTTGGAAAAAACCTTCATTAAATAAAACTGGCAAGAAACTTCACAGGTATAATTTTTTCAAAATTTTACAGAGTCTCTTTATGTCTATACAAAATATTCTTATCTGCATGTGTTAGATCGGCAAGTCTCCCTCCCCCCCAGTATCCAAACGACGAACACCCTCAAACGGCACCCGTTCACGAGTTACCGCGGGCTCCAGCCATCGCTCTCCTCGACCATGTTAGAGGGAGGTGAGCGCCCCACCACCCGACGCTGCCTGTTCCTTCCCTTTAACCGAAACAGAACCACGTATACGTGATTATTACGGCGGTCAAAATAGGAAGATTAGATCACGTGATATGCACCGTACAGTTCCGAGTTTTCTGTAGCGTCAGCGATCATGGATAGGGCCGCAGCAGCCACAGGGACGCAGCGCGCCCCAAGCGGTGTATAGCAAATCCGAAGTAGTGACTGAAAAGTCAGAACATGCCACGTGAAAACATGTCTCATCATTGAAAATAATCATAAAATCCAAAGTTAATATTATAATATTATAATGTATTCATACCGTATCTTAGTCTAGAATTGGTAAGAAATCTACAATAGGAGCGCGTACTGTCACTGCTTGCCGTCTTTTTGTACCGCTGTTTGTGTGTTTTGTTGTTTTGTTTTAATGTCATTTTGTTTATTGTTAATTTCCATGTCAGTTTATTTTTTTCTTTAATATTTTGACTCATGTTTAACCTATCTATTGGCTGTTTGTTTAATTTTGACGCGTTTCTTGAAAGTGTTTTGTACTGCACCAATTCGTATGTTCACATCTTGTGTTTTTGTGTTGTCAAGTGTTTACTGTCAATAACTGTTATTTCTTTCTTTCAATTTAAAATTACATCACACTTGCTGTCTCCCACAAACAATCAAACAAATAATGTAAAGAAAAAAGTTAAAAAAACAACTGGAATGAAGACAACATATCATTTTTGTTATTTCGTTCGCATTGTAATAACATTTTGTTCACGTAAATATCTTGTATAATATGGGAGATCGGAGTCTCCTGGTACAGAGATGTTGGATTTTTTGTTACAGAGCTTGCAATTGAGCTTATTAATTGTGATTGTGATTATTATATTTGTTCTTTTATTGAAAAAGTATTAGATGTTTGTCTTCTATCTCACCTGATGGAAAGTGACGATAAAGACGAAGGTGTTACACGTCTATCGACGAGATACCTATTCACTCGACGCTTGAAAGAACTGGGACTATAGTGAACTGGAAAAAAAAATGATAATATGATGATGACTAATGATGCGACGATGAGGCTTCTCCTTTCACACAATCTAGTAAGCGTGGTTATTGCGGCGGTCAAAATACAACGGACTGCAGCACCGCCCCGGACAAGATCTTAACAAAGCCTTACCTTAACCTTACAACTGAACTCCTTTAAAAACAAAGTCCAGGTGCCTGGCGCAGGTCTGATGGTACACCAGGTTGGAGTTTACCTCAGGGTGGAGATATTTATAGGTTTAGAGATATGCGGACGAAGATTTCATATATTGGGGGGAGGGGGTTGAAGGCCGATGTTATGGAACAAGAAATGCAACAAAATATGTAACGATATATGCAACCTGCAATTCAACATGTCAATACCGGATCACAAGCACATAGACTTTAATATTACGGCGGTCAAATTAGGAGGACTGTGCAGTACCGCCTCACACGAGATTAGATCAAAAGTTGTAAATCAAAAGAATTGTTAAAGAAATAAATGGTTAATTTTAAACATATAAATAATGTCATGATCTTTGGATGTTTATATGGGTAAACATTTGGTAACGCTCAGATTTATTGTGGTTTACGCCGTTGCCGACAGGTGGAGCTAGCTGTTGTGTTGAAACCTGTTTATATCGACTGTTTCCTATTTTGTGTTTATTAAAATTACTTTAGGTTTTACTTCCTGTTCTTAATTGTTTTCAATAATACGATATATACTGTACGGCCAAGTCATTGTTACAATAATAATAAAATAAATCCCCAGACAAACACACATACTGTATGGCCCCAAAGGATGCGTTACGGATGGCCTTACAGCGAACTGGGGGAACCCAGAATAAACCGCTACTACGCCACTCAGTATACAGGTTGCTGCATTGACCTTTTAAAATTAGCTATTATACAGGGCTGCAGTTAAACTGCATATACTCTGTATTCATAATTATATTCTGGCTCACTGTAAACGAGACTCTTCATGTCCCCCACACATAGAACCAAAATCAACTCAATTCAAATGTCTCGAAAACGGTTGGATTCAAAATAGGGTGTTTCATAGTCAAATCAGTCAGAAACGATGTGAACTACACGCCCTGAACGGGAATAGGTCGACTCAACCTGTCACCCTGTATACGTTTTTATTTTCTTAAGTTTTATTTACTGTTATTACTAAGGATTGCTATTACTAATGTTTTGCTACGACTATAATGTTGCTGCTTTATTTTGTGCAATAAAATGTACCACACTACATTTTAATTTGTCATTCATTAGGATGTTTGAATAATAAATCCTTGTAATAATATCAAACATTTTGTAAGTACCTATTGCAATAATATAAAAGATTGGAGACTCCTGGAGCAAGCTTCGATAAAGTTTAAAATAAAATTACCTTATATTTTATTTGTAAAAAAGTTTTGTTGCTCAATAAAGATTTTATTATTATTATAATATATACTTATTTGTCAAAAGTATGATTATTCTTCGAGTCGAATTTTTATTTACGATTTACATCGATAATTTTTGTATAATATGCACACGTTTAAAGAAAAGAACAATAATGTGTACACATCACTCAAGAAAATTTGAATAGAAAAAAGTAATTAAATATAAAAAAAATAATGACATAGGACATTAAAAGATCTAATATTTAGAATAATTCTTATTGTTGTCGTGCAGTCGACAGCTCATCAGACTACCACAAAATTTGAAACTTTTTCAATACATTTTCAACCTAGAGTTCACCAGCAATGACTTCAAAATTAATTGAGGAAGTTGGACATTTTGTGGTACGGTCTTTAGCTGTTGATCGTACGTGAAATAACAATATTCTATTTTATAAAATAACGACACAAAATCCTTATTGCTCTACGTTGCCGACGTTTATTCGTATTGTTTCAGTTATTGCGTAATATTCTTAAAAACTAATGTGGAACGGACAATCACAATGGACGCACGCTAATGTTTGCCTGCCGGGATTCAAACGCGCGACCTTATTGTCACAGGAAAGTTATAAAACAAACACGAGCTGACAATGTACGTTGAAACCATTTTTTTAAACAGGAAGACTTTTCGGTTATTGTAAAATCAATGATTATTTCGGAGATAAAAGAGCGTGGGATTGAGTTCTTCACAAGCTGTTTCTGTATCTGAAAATAAATATTCTAACAAACCCTAATCTATTTTAAGTTTTTTTAAAAATAAAGTGGTACAACTAAGTTAACATTTATTACAAATAATTACTACAAAATTAATAACTGAATGAGCTAATACGATTAAAGCATCCAAGCGTCGCGCAAAGAAAAAAGAGACCCAAATAGGGCTGCAGTTCTGTTTTATATCCTCTCATTGCCAATTCCGGATTGCAGTGGAAGGGAGATTGAGTGTTGCCATCCCTCATTAGGTTGAATGGTTGAGT
This sequence comes from Marasmarcha lunaedactyla, assembly GCA_923062675.1. NCBI lineage: Eukaryota > Metazoa > Arthropoda > Insecta > Lepidoptera > Pterophoridae > Marasmarcha > Marasmarcha lunaedactyla. The sequence continues at coordinate 1,582,387 of OV281358.1, forward strand.
GATTCAATGAGGGTGTTGCCATTCTTTATTTTAGATTTGGTAAGACGGCCTTTCCTGACGACGGAGCGTCCTCGCCCGTTGTGTTGTTAGCAGGTGACGTAATTCCGAGTGTTTCATCAAAATTATCAATTTCATTTTCTAAAACAGAAAGACAATTTTTTGAGAACGATATAGCTTATTAGTGCGAGCTAATCTTTATGAAGCTGAAATATGTCCCACGTGGTAAGATTCCGGACTCTTACCACGTGTAACACGCATTTTATTTTTTTATTGTTTCTAAGTAAAATTAATAAATAAAACAACACATTAAACACATAATTATGAAAGTAGCCCAGGAATTTCTTGTCTACAAAAGTAGCCCGAGAAGTACTCGTCTACAAAAGGTAGCGCAACAAAAGTCGCCTACAAAGGTAGTGCTAGAAGTACTAGCCTACAAAGTAGCCCGAGAAATGCTCGTCTACAAAAGGTAGCGCAACAATCAGTCGCCTACAACTGTAGCGCTAGAAGTACTAGCCTACAAAGTAGCCCGAGAAATGCTCGTCTACAAAAGGTAGCGCAACAATCAGTCGCCTACAACAGTAGCGCTAGATGAACTAGCCTACAAAGTAGCCCGAGAAATGCTCGTCTACAAAAGGTAGCGCAACAATCAGTCGCCTACAACAGTAGCGCTAGATGAACTAGCCTACAAAGTAGCCCGAGAAATGCTCGTCTACAAAAGGTAGCGCAACAATCAGTCGCCTACAACTGTAGCGCTAGAAGTACTAGCCTACAAAGTAGCCCGAGAAATGCTCGTCTACAAAAGGTAGCGCAACAATCAGTCGCCTACAACAGTAGCGCTAGATGAACTAGCCTACAAAGTAGCCCGAGAAATGCTCGTCTACAAAAGGTAGCGCAACAATCAGTCGCCTACAACAGTAGCGCTAGATGAACTAGCCTACAAAGTAGCCCGAGAAATGCTCGTCTACAAAAGGTAGCGCAACAATCAGTCGCCTACAACAGTAGCGCTAGATGAACTAGCCTACAAAGTAGCCCGAGAAATGCTCGTCTACAAAAGGTAGCGCAACAATCAGTCGCCTACAACAGTAGCGCTAGATGAACTAGCCTACAATGTAGCCCGAGAAATGCTCGTCTACAAAAGGTAGCGCAACAATCAGTCGCCTACAACAGTAGCGCTAGATGAACTAGCCTACAAAGTAGCCCGAGAAATGCTCGTCTACAAAAGGTAGCGCAACAATCAGTCGCCTACAACTGTAGCGCTAGAAGTACTAGCCTACAAAGTAGCCCGAGAAATGCTCGTCTACAAAAGGTAGCGCAACAATCAGTCGCCTACAACTGTAGCGCTAGAAGTACTAGCCTACAAAGTAGCCCGAGAAATGCTCGTCTACAAAAGGTAGCGCAACAATCAGTCGCCTACAACTGTAGCGCTAGAAGTACTAGCCTACAAAGTAGCCCGAGAAATGCTCGTCTACAAAAGGTAGCGCAACAATCAGTCGCCTACAACAGTAGCGCTAGATGAACTAGCCTACAAAGTAGCCCGAGAAATGCTCGTCTACAAAAGGTAGCGCAACAATCAGTCGCCTACAACAGTAGCGCTAGATGAACTAGCCTACAAAGTAGCCCGAGAAATGCTCGTCTACAAAAGGTAGCGCAACAATCAGTCGCCTACAACTGTAGCGCTAGATGAACTAGCCTACAAAGTAGCCCGAGAAATGCTCGTCTACAAAAGGTAGCGCAACAATCAGTCGCCTACAACTGTAGCGCTAGAAGTACTAGCCTACAAAGTAGCCCGAGAAATGCTCGTCTACAAAAGGTAGCGCAACAATCAGTCGCCTACAACAGTAGCGCTAGATGAACTAGCCTACAAAGTAGCCCGAGAAATGCTCGTCTACAAAAGGTAGCGCAACAATCAGTCGCCTACAACAGTAGCGCTAGATGAACTAGCCTACAAAGTAGCCCGAGAAATGCTCGTCTACAAAAGGTAGCGCAACAATCAGTCGCCTACAACTGTAGCGCTAGAAGTACTAGCCTACAAAGTAGCCCGAGAAATGCTCGTCTACAAAAGGTAGCGCAACAATCAGTCGCCTACAACAGTAGCGCTAGATGAACTAGCCTACAAAGTAGCCCGAGAAATGCTCGTCTACAAAAGGTAGCGCAACAATCAGTCGCCTACAACAGTAGCGCTAGAAGTACTAGCCTACAAAGTAGCCCGAGAAATGCTCGTCTACAAAAGGTAGCGCAAGTGTCCGGAGTCCACTCCCCTCGCCACGGCACCATGAACTCTGCCGCAGCCTGGGTCGATTTTCCATAGGAGCCCGTCAGCAGTTGCAGCTCATATCGACCGTGGGGAAGCGCTTCAACCACACGATACGGCCCGCACATCCTCGAGTCGAGCTTGCCAGTAGCTTGTGCCTGTTTGAGTGATGCATCTCAGGTGTGATGAGATTCAGGTCAATGCCTAATTCTGACACAAAATTTGCAAAATCCGAACTCTGAAACATACGGCCACGGTCTGCAACAATTAACTTAGGAGTTCCGAATAATGACATTACACCGTAAAAGTTACATCTTAGTTCACTAGCATCTTGACCATACATGAGATACAGAAGGCAATATTTTGAAAAAGCTTCTACTACAATTAGAACATACTTATAACCATTTGACTGAGGCAATGGACCTAATGAGTCAGCGTGAACAACTTCAAAGGGGTTACAAGGTTTTTCCCATGAATGCATAAGCTGATGGGGAGCTCTTGGAACCCTTTTATGTGTTGTACAGATTAGGCAACGATCGATGTAATTTCTTAACAGGTAATTTAAGAGAGGGAAACCAAAAATGTTTTCTAATTAGTTCTAACGTTGTATACTCTAAGATGTTCGTGTTCATCATGAAATATTCTGAGCAAGCTCAGTCTATGTCCCTTTGGCACAAAACAGAGAAGTCTAGCTTCTTCTCTTACTAGGTAGTAATTATAATAAGGGAGGTCATATTTTAAAACGTAACGACCTGAGTTTAGTTTTCCCTCAGATAATGCCTGAACAAGGCGCTGGGTCTCTTCATCGGCGGTTTGTGCAATCTGAACCCAATTTAGTTGTCTATGAACTTCACAACCATTAACAAGGTTGCAGCTCAGGTAGTCAGCATGTGACATAGAATTCGGTATTCTAGTGTGAAATTAAAATCCTGCAAGTATATCCACTATTTGGCTACGCGCGGTAACAAGTCTTTCTTTTGTTGGATAGATTTTAGTGCATTACAGTCTGTTACAACTGTCAAGCGAACAACAACCAGACAGTGTCTATAATTTTGCAAGGCATTCACAACAGCTAATTTATCGAGCTTATAGGCATGATATCTTGGCTCGGCACCTTGAGTTCGCCTGCTGAAATATAATCTTTTGCTCGCTCGGTCGAACCTGACCTTGGCGTATAGTACGCCCCAAGTGCTCTCTATTTTAGTCGTCAATGCCGACAGTGATGGGTGTATTCATCAACGCGGAGGACACAGCATGCTACTTCCAGAGTTATCCCTATAAATTCGATTGGCAAAGTTACAAAATAAGTTGACTCAATCCGTTATCCGCCTATGCCTCTCATAACTCTGAAAGCAGGTTTACGCGCGCATTCAAATGTTTTAATAATGAAGAGAAAATTAACGAAATGCTAGAACCAGAATTTATTAAAACGTCCACCGGTATTCCCTGTATAACTGCTACCACAATGTCTTTTCTATTCGTAAGGTTTTCTCGGCAAAAGTTAACATTATTCGAGTTGCGAGATTCAGACTTTATGTTTGCGAAACACGTTTCAACTTTGTGACCAGGCTTCTTGCAGAAGCTTGCCTGGGTCAGACTTAGTTATATTATGAACAGACTGATTCTTCGGACTACTACTGGTACTGACATCCTCACTAAGTACTACGTTTTGTTTCTTAAAACAATTTGACTGTTTATGCCCACGTTCGCCACAAACAAAGCATTTACCAATTTCAAATCGTTTTACGGTCACCTACCATATGGTTATTTTTAAATGAACGATTTTGATGAGAACTAATAAAAATTTTTACTAATATTTGAAGTATTGGGCTTCACGTAAATTGAAAGAAATTCTACTACCTCATTTGGCATTAGCTTAGCGTTAGTAGCTGATGAACGAATCTGTGGGTGAGTTATGCCCCGTATTACTATTGCCGACATTATCTCTTCGCCTAAACCTCTAACAAAGAACGACAGACATAGTCTGCGTAAGTTGGGAACTAATTAGAATTGATACTCATAACTTCGTGTAGAATATTCGCCGTGTCAGGTTTATAAGGGCATAAAGGCTTAAACTATTTCTTAAAATTAGTCCAACTACGGTCATTAGTGACCCATTCATTCAGCCAGGTCCGAGCATCACCTTTTAGACAGTTGCCAATGCGAGAGAGACATTCGTTATCATTCTAGTGGTTTAAAACCTTTGCACGGTCTACTTTATCGCACCAGGCGTCTATGTCGTTGATACTCGGATCAAAGTTTGAAATGAAATAAGACTGGTTAGATCTCACCGTCGTGTTGATAGATCGTATCGCGTCGATGATACGATCGTCTGCGCTGACGTCGCGGTCCGTAGCCACACTCAAGGAATGCCCCGGCGATGACGGAGCAGCCGACACAGACTCACGACGCTCTGCTACAGGCTCGCGATGCTCGGCGTGGAGTCGCGGTGCTCGGCCTTGGAGTCGCGGTGTTCGGCCGTGGGCATGCGTTGCACGGCCGCAGACTCGTGACACTCGTCCGTGGACTCGCGATGCTCTGCCACAGACGCTGTCACCCGAGGCCGCAGCGGCGGCGTCGTCGGGGACACGCCCGCACTCGGCTCACGTCTTCGCGGCGACGATGGGCGTTGCCATTCTTCCAGTGACGTCAGACGATCTAGGATTTGATGCACTGTTTCGGTTAATACATTTCTAGATGAACTAGGTCGTCTGTAGGTAGAATTAAACTGTGAATTTCAGTAGTCGGAACGCAAATCAGAGCTTCTAGAACGTGAATTGCGCAAAATAAGACTTCGAGAACGCGAATCACGATTCCTAGAACGACTCTTACTTTTGAAGCTATTGTTAGGCATTTTATAATTACACGAATGTATGCAAAAATAAAATATCGAGAAAATCCAATCACTTAATTGGATAGCAATATAACTAACGTACGCTATTTAGCATCTAAGCACGAAGTAATGTTAAGTCTCATCAAATCATAAAAACAAGAAACTAGTCAACGATAAGCGTGCACTGCACACACGTAAATACACTTGTTCTTCACTTGAAATAAATTGGAACGTACTCACCACAATTTTCCAACGTAGGTACTTTACCACATAAATCACTCGATATTTGCGTAACAAAAAGTATACAACAATGAAACCGTTGGTTTTGAAATGTTTTGCAAAAACCAAACTGCCTTCTCATTAAATGCAAAACGGAACAGGACGCGTAAAGGAAAAGAATCCCACTTCTGATCTAACAAACCCTAATCTATTTTAAGTTTTTTTAAAAATAAAGTGGTACAACTAAATTAACATTTATTACAAATAATTACTACAAAATTAATAACTGAATGAGCTAATACGATTAAAGCATCCAAGCGTCGCGCAAAGAAAAAAGAGACCCAAATAGGGCTGCAGTTCTGTTTTATATCCTCTCATTGCCAATTCCGGATTGCAGTGGAAGGGAGATTGAGTGTTGCCATCCCTCATTAGGTTGAATGGTTGAGTGATTCAATGAGGGTGTTGCCATTCTTTATTTTAGATTTGGTAAGAATATAATAACTTGTGTAATGTGTCTGTTTGTTCGTTGAGTTCTTCTTCCCGATGAATATCTAAAGCGTCATTGTCACTAAAGTGCGTCTTCTTATTGTAGCGTCGGGTGACGGGTCGCTCACTTCCCTCTAATATGGTTGAGGAGGGCGAGGGCTGGATCCCGCGTTAACTCGTGATCGGGTGCCGTTTGAGGGTGTTCGTCGTTTGGATACTTGGGGTTAAGGAAGACTTGCGCGCAAACATATGGAGATACGAATTATTTTGTATAGACAGCAATTCTGTATAACTATGGTTGAATTATTTTGAAAAAATTATTCTTCTGAAGTTCCTTGCCAGTTCTTCTTCACAAAGGGTTTCCAAACTGGTGGCAAATTCATGCTTTCGTCAACAAGAACAAGTAATTATCAAAGTAAAAAAATAAATTTATTTGAATTAAAATGTTTTCTTGTGATAATATTTTTCTTTACAACGATCTTATTTTTCTACCAAATTTACGAACTAAATGTTGCGTTAGTTAGTATTGTGATTGTTATGTAAAATATATTGTCAACATGTTTGTAAAAAGTTATTCTTTTGTAAAATAAGAGATTCGAATTTGAATTCAAATTTTTTTTGTCAAGGTTGAGTTTGAGTTAATATTCAAATTATAAATATTTATTCACATTATTACATTACATTTAGTTTTAAAACCTTAGATTATTTTGTTATTGACGTCAAATGAATTGAGACGTTGACAGTTATTTCTGAAGGTGATTTATTCCAAGAAGATACAGCACGTTCTGGAAAAACTTTAAGTAGGACAATATGCGACCTGCAGTTTACATAATAAGTACTTTTTTTAAATATTTCGTTTGTTTTTAATATTTTTGTACCGGAAAAAAAACATAAGTGGTTTTCGCGACAAAGAACATCTTTATTCGCAGGTATTCAATTGTTTCAATTCAAATAAATGATCCGTTACTGCCACAGGGGATGGAATGCCCCGTTTTCCTGTAATTTCAGAAATATTCCATGCATTTAACTGTAACACAACCGTGTGTACGCGGTTGATTTGGCGCTTTTGGCTTGTTTTTCATATAGGACGTAAGAACATTTTTAATATTACCATCGGTTGAAACGCTGTGAGGTTGGCTTCTGTCAACGACAACCTTTTTGACACAACGCGCTTTGTCAGCTGTTTTATTTGCATTACACATTTGATTTGATCGAGTTATTTTGCTTATCAATTATTGTTTTATAGCATTGATTATATTCGTAATGGCGAGAGAACTTTGGTATTTACAGATATCACTTCGAAAAAATCTATATCTTATGTTTATCTATAATAATTATAATAAATAATATTTCTAACAATTACCTAGCCCAAATTAAGTATCATTAAGAACTTGTGTTATGGATACTAGATAACGGATAAATAAACTTAAGAGATATATATAAGCACACATTGAAATGAAAAAAAAATGAAATGAAATGAAATGAAATGAAATGAAATGAAATTTTTTTTCATGTTTTTCATATTAGAAATAAACTTAAATAAACATACATACACATCCATGACCAGAAAGCCAATATAATAAAATATCTGCCTCTACCAGGATTCGAACCCGGGACGTGTGGCATGAAAGGTAAAGGTACTTTCCTTCACACCAAACAGGCCGTCATAATAAATCGGCATTTGTAAATTATTATTGTTGTTTCATATTCCGATGTATAAAACTAATTGTAACAGCAGCAATTTCATATCGCGCGCTTGTAAGTCGTACAAAAGCAATGATTCACATTTAGATGTATTTTGATTCATTCACAAATCAATATAAAACTCGTATTAAACAGGATTCTTCTAAAACCTTTTATATTTTCTCGTATTAATTACATATAATATTCATATATTTATGTATCAACTTATCTACATAGTGTTCACGTGTGATGTGCGAAAACTTAATTGTTAACTGTATAACTAACAATGTTCTGTGTCTTAGTCTAGAGACATGTATGTTTCCTTTGAAACCTTATAGCCCGGTCAATCTAGACAGTCGAAGGTACATACGTTTACAAGCTGAAAATCAGTAAAATCGTTCAAAATATAATTATAAATAAAATTTGAGAGTTCCCCATTTTTCCCCAATATGGAAAATTTTTTATTCAAGTCAAAAAAAATTAGTTTTTCGAGATTTTCAGCAAAACGGTAAGTTTTATCATGATAACACCAAAGATAAAAATTATAGATCATAAAATTATCTATAAAAAATTTACTGTTATAATGACTCTATGTCTACTGAAGGCAATTTAATGATGTATTCTGTATATAAACCCAATAATACCCGGCCGCCGCTAAATCAAACTACGCGTAAACGATTATTACATACAACTTTTAACACACATTATATTTTTTACCACATCTTAATTTAACAAAAGTGAATGAAAAGCATTAGTCAGAACTATGTACGAACAAAAACCCGTGTCCATGGACATCGTTCAGCTCATTAGAGAATAATTAACAGCGCTTCTGACCTTAGCTATTACAAAATAAATTCAATTCCGTTTAATTTTCTAAAGATAATCTATTGTATGACAAAAAATTATAATTCTTTTTAATATTTGCATAGCCGGCGAACTATTACACGACGCACCGGTTGGTAAGCCGTATCCGCACCGACGGACGTCAATAAGTCGTTAGTGTTTTGTTTATCCATATTGATTGTGATCAGTATACTCCTCCTCTACCTCTCATATGGTTGAGGAGGGCGATGGCTTGATCCCGCGTTAATTCGTGCACGGGTGCCGTTTGAGGGTGTTCGTCGTTTGGATACGGGGGGGGGGAGGGAGACTTGCCGAGCTAACAGATACAGATAAGAATAATTTTGTATAGACATAAAGAGACACTGTAAGTAAATTGATTTTGAAAAAAATATACCCGTGAAGTAAGTGTCTTGCCAGTTTTTCTTCGCGAAGGTTTCTCCGAACTGGTGATAGAGTCATGTTTTATTTGACGTCAATAAGAACAAGTAATTGTCAATGTTGAGAAATGAATATTTCATTTCATTTCATTATATCAAGTATTGAGGCGTCGCCAGGTTTCAGTTGGGTCTGTTCCAGTAATGGCTGACTATTCCTTCCCTTGCAGAGAACACAACCACGTAACGGTGATCACGTATATGTGGTGGAAACAGGAAGGCGGGAAGCACCACCCCAGACGACGTCTTAACAAAGATACTCTACTACCGGTATACAGGAACTTGAGACGCTTACTAAAAAGTATATTATTTTTTTACTTATAAAGATGTCGTTACTAAAGTAATTTCAAAGTTATAACTGTTGCAAACTAAGTTCCAACGAAAACAGCCATTGCATTCTCTGACTGTCGGGAATAGTTGAACGGCAATGCCGGCTCGACCCAAACATAGCGTATATTCGGCTAAAGCCGATCGGGCTTTGTACAAGTCAGTTTGTGTTGCCGAAACTCGAACGGCATTTTTCCCGAAAGCATATCACAGCACGAAATAAATTACATTTATTGTATTTAATCAAGTTTAATATTAAGAGATAACCTAACTTGTATAATTCCTGAAAATACTTTTATATTTTAAGAAAGGTTACTTGTATTTTTTTTTATTTAGGCCCTTTAAATGTTAGATTATATAAAGTTGGTATTGAAATAAATAAATATAAATATAAATCTTTCTAACAATCACACCACATTATCTAGCCCAAATTAAGAACTTGTATTATGGACACTAGATAACGGACAAATAAACTTAAGAAATATATAAACACACATAGATATTTTTCTAATATATAAATATTAGAAATAAACTTTAATAAACATCCATGACTAAAAAGCAAATATGATAAAATATCTGCCCCCACCAGGATTCGAACTTTATAACTACGAAGAGCCGTCTGCTGTAAAACAGTCTCCCTAGCTCAGGAGACATGGATCCTTAATGTTGATAATAAAGATTATTATTATTATTTATGCCAGTATTTAACAAATTTGTTTTTTAATAGTAAAGGAATCTGGTTAACTTTGTTCTCCACTTACGAAGAATTTCCTTGTTAGATCAACTGGCGATATAGTCACGGCTTTATACAGAATATTGTATTAAAAAACTGTTTCAAAAAATTATGAAAATACTGTAATAGGTAATTAAAAGTATTTTACCTTAAGAAAGTTACTTTAACTCTAAGTATAAACACAGGCTATATAGCATCCCGGAATTGCCAAGGTGAAACCCCGAGACGTCTCGTCTTGGATATAAACTGTATACCTTTTAACATTAAACTGTTTTTTCTTTAAACTTTTGTAACTGGACAATTATGACATAAGCTTTTAATTTAAGACAGTTGCTTTTAATTGCAGTCTTATAGTCTATGGTAATATGGTAGTAAACTGTTTGAAGCGTTCAGTTTTATTTATTAGAATATTCCAGACAAACTTCGTGTAGAGAACTTGTCAAGTGCCGGTCTTCTTCGCGCATTATTGGCTCAGTACTATATTCACTTTAAGATCAATATCTGACGACTGAGTTGAGTAGTGGTTAGTAGCCCTGCCTCAGACGCCGGAGGTCCCAGGTTCGAGTCCTGGCCGAGGCATTCGTTTGTGCGAGAACATAAATGTTTGTTCTGGGGTCATGTTTGTTTGTATTTATATATGTATGTTTATTCTGGGTGCCCCTCAGTTCGCTGTACGGTCATCCACAACACAAGCTCTGCTTACTTTGGGGCCATACAGTTGGTTTGTTTGTCTGGGGATTTAAAAAAAAGTTGAAATTCTGCAAAAGGCAAAAGGTTGAAAGAATAACTTTGCTGGATATAAGCCATGTGGCATCGATAAATGATGTGCAAGATAATTTTCCATAATAACGGATATCTTACATTACCTACTCATTTTCACGCACCAATCGTTTTGTTTCACAGAAAAGTCGATGAGAGTAAAATCGTTTCATACTCACGTTTCTTACTAACCACCCGTGTATTCTCTTCAACAGACAATGCAGCTTCACCTTATTCACAAATACTTGATTACTTATAATGGATCCAACGAGAAAAACGAAGTATTTACGTCAAAAAAGTCTGCCAAACGTATGACTACTTGCACTAATCCGTTTTAAACTATATTAGTGATATTTCACCAAGACTAACATTGAAATACTAAATTGAGGTAAATTTCGGATTTCACAAATAAGTAATACAGAGCGTAAATATTTAATATTTTAGATTATTATGGAAAAAATTGCCACGTTATTATTTTTTATTTATGTGGTCCACTGGTTGGAACGAAACTCATGTGCGACCATAAGGTAAGAAATATTCAAAAATCTTTAAGGTATTTAAATAACATAGCTACTACAATATTGAGGCTAGCAAGAAACACAAAAAAGAATGATTCAAACAAGTTGTACATAATGTCCTGCACGCTTCGTAGTTTAGAAGCGTCATACATTTTATTGTGATGGCTGCAGTCACACAACTCCAGGGTATTGTTCGTCTTTGCGTATCTGTGAGGCAGATCTTCTTAATTATGGACGTACCACAGTACTGACGTAGAAATAAATTGATTTGAATTTACTTCCATGTGTAAAATTTGTTTTTACTATACTTTAGGTAATGACAAAAAAATTTTATGCTATTGATTGTTTCAGTGTGTACCTATGTCATTAAGACTTCTTTGTTTTTTTTTATTCATACAGCTCTCGTAGAAATCTAGTTTAAAATCTGTTTACTCAAGTTAAACACTCGTGGGGCAGTAAACATCAGTGTACTAGGACTTACGCGTGCATCACTTATCGATAAACGCTTTTTGTGCTGCATATTTTTTATGTTTCCCTCCGCGGAAGGGCAGGAGGACATTAAAAATGCACTTATTCATACCCCGCCGCGCGCGATACGGAGCTATGTGGGACTCGCTCCGAGCCACTACCCACTAAAAAACCCCTGAATGACTCTGTCAATCTTTTGCCTCACAGCCTTTATCTGAAGCGACGACTAATTGGAGAAAAAGGCCGCGCAAGCAGGGCCCTCATGGGGTCACCCGCTAGGAATTACATAGCACTGAAGGTGAATTCGCAGCACTGAAGGTGCTCAAAATAAAAAAGAATTAATTCGAAAGAAAATTTGCGGCCAGAAGGGTTTCGAGATCTAGTGACAGTTGCGTGGCTACGTTCGTGTGCGCTATTCTCGGTCTAGCGACTTTGAACTTCGAATCTATGACAGCAGTTGTATACGAGGCGGACTCTCGAACTAAAGGATTGGGGTGGGTTTCGGAGCGTTTGAAGAACGCTTCCGAGAGTGTTTTGAGGTGCTGTTGCACTGTAGGTAGTTCAAGATCTCTGTGCAAGTCCGCGTTACGCACGTACCAAGGTGCGTTTGTGGCCCTGCGGCAGGAGAGATTTTAAACCACCTGTAGTTTGTGCAGGAGGGAGGGTTGGACGTGGGCACAGATTGGCGAGGCATAAGTCATTACGGGTCTAACGCAGGTCTTATAAAGCGTACGTTTGTTACTAAAAGACATTTTACTTTGTCTACCTAACATACTATTCGTTTCGTTACTCTATCGACATGTGGTTTGAAAGAAAGCGTTTGGTCTGCGTCTGGAAAGGTGACGCCTAAGTATTTGCGCTTCCAGGGGATAGGAATACCTAACATTCGAACGTGGAGATGGTAGGCTATACGACGCGTTTGAAGTCGAAGTAAATCGCAGAATTCTTGTCTGGATTCACATCGATACGCCATTTTTTAAACCACACACCGAGGGCGTTTACTTTTGGAGTATGGTGACGTTCTTCGGGACCTAGCGATGCATTTTTTTAATGTTTCCTAATATTAACATCGACACGACAGTGGTGCGTCTCTATTACTCCCATGAGGGCTGTAAGTGCGACAGATAGTTCTACATGCGGCGTCTTGTTCCCACGTGTAGTGAGTCTTTATCATTACTACAACAATCTAATTCAAATTCAAATATTTATTTCTCAACATTGACAATAATGCATCAAATAAAGCATGACTTTACCACCAGTTCAGAGAAACCGTCGTGAAGAAGAACTAGCCAGAAACTTCACGGGTATATTTTTTTCAAAATCAATTTACAGAGTGTCTCTTTATGTTTATACATAATTATGCTTATCTGCATCTGTTAGCTCGGCAAGACTCCCCCTCAAACGGCACCCGTTCGCGAGTTAACGCGGGATCCAGCCATAGCCCTCCTCAACTATATTAGAGGAAAGTGAGCGACCGATCACCCGCCATCTGCACAAGCACTATTTTAAGAGCAAAAGAGATATGACTCCCTTTGGAACATAGCTTGAGATCATCCTAAACACCATCACGATTTGTTTCAGAACTACCAGGCGTCTATATTTCAGTAATTTTATCCGAACTTAATTAAGGTACAATGAGTGAATATTTTTGGTCCATTTTTCAACTTTTTAATGCAGGTTTCGAACATCAAAAACATAGCAACAGGTTCAGCCTTTGGGCACAACAAATATAAAATAAACACAAACATATTAATGTATATTATATGTAAATGATCTATGTCTATTTCGGAATAAATTTTCACAATTTTAGGATCGATTTTTGCATTTTTACCATAACGTTTTGTTAATTTTTTTAATTATTTTTTTTTGTGACCCAAATTTTAATAATGCGAAATGTCAATGACAACGTTATATAATATTATGTAGGTTATTTTTCTGAATTTGTAAATCTTGTATGACCTTACATTCCAAATAAAAATAAAAATATGAACTTGAAAAAAAATACTGTCAAGCATAGGAAATATCAACATGTAGGCAATGGTAATACCTTTATGGCTTTGGGCGTTGAACATGAAGCCCTGGGGTCAGGGAGCTCATTGATTTTTCAATAAAATTTCCAAACGATAGGTGAGTGAAACTCGTGGTCCTAATCCGAATAGCTGGTTTACACATATTAAGAAGGTACGTTTGTAACTAAAGCAGATAGTACAAAAGATGACCTACTAATAGTCAGTATATCAAATTAAAGGCCAATAAATATAGATTATCATACAATGATTAGTTTAAATAAATAGACCTTCTTTTCATTGTAAGATATTTTTTTTAAATATATCTTTTCCCCGATTTTTTAGGACACTCTAGTTAATTCATTCAAAAAAGAGTTGACAGACTGATTGACTGTCAAAACTAATCCGCCAATAACGTCCATTACTTGTGGGTTCATTCGACATCGTTTTGTTACTTTTTTTGACATTGACACATTCAAAAGAAAATAACATGGTAACTTACGATTGATTTTTCGCAAATTATTTATTATTTTTTTACAAGATTTTTAGATTTAAAATTAGGGAAGTTTAAGGGGGAAAAGGTTACTCATGAGTTAATCTTTCATGCGTACTACTGACCATTAGCAGGTCAAAATCCCATATTGAGTTTGACCATCATCTTTTAACTAAAAAACAAAATCTCGCTAATCACAAATCTAAGTACAGATTTGGCGAATTCCTCAAGTCATTGACCGACCATCTTTACTGAACCAATGAGCTTAACTACTTCATGCGTATGGACACACAATTGAAATGTAGTAACTTAAAACTGAGTTATTTCTGAACTACTTACATACGCGTAAGCCACGCATAAGTCTGGAACTTATTTTGCGTTTTCTCCGATTCTTTATTTAATTTAAGTCTGTGAACCTAAAAAGATTAAACCGGTTTAAATAATTATACGCCAGATATAATTATAGCCAACGGGTCATGGTTGTTTAAATTTATATATGCATGTTTATTCTGCCCCCTCCTGCACCAGTCCGCTGTATGGTCGTCCACAACACAAGCTCTGCTTACTTTGGGGCAATGCAGTTGGTGTGTTTGTCTGGGGATTTATTACTAGTGTTTATGTATAGAATATTGTTTAAATTTTCACTATGATTATGACCGTAACTTATAGCACTTTATGTAAATTTCATTCCATTAGTAGCACTTATTTATAATATCTACTTAAATTTTTTCTTATTTTTCTAATTTAATATACTCAATATACATATATTCTAGAATTTTTAATATTTTTACCAATAAAGTCATTCTTAAATGAACTTTACTTTACTTTACATAATAATATTAATTATTCACATCGTTCTGTAAGGGCCGCTCTCAGCGGCGTCAAATATTCTTAACGCTTAAAGCGATAAAATTCTCATTAGCAAATTTACACACTAGATGTACTTTGTCTAAGACTATATTTGCCAAGCACAATCTATCATTAAAACGCTTTCACGTCTCTGAGTGCAACGGTAAGGAACATTGTATTTTTTTCTGGATCGGTTGTAGTAACCTTATGTATCATGATATCAATTATAAGAAAACATATAATTTTTTAATAAAAATTGTATGTGTTTGTGCTGATGGGACGGATCGGCACGAGATTCGAATGCTGCAAAAAACCGGTCTGCCCGGATGGCGCCCGTGTCCAGGGTTCCGTATCATACGAAGTCAGTTTTATTAACGGGTGCCGTTTGAAGGTGTTCGTCGTTGGGGGATGCCGATCTAACAGATGCGTATAACAATTATTTTGTACAGACATAAAGAGAAATTGTAAATTTATTTGAATATACCCGTGAAGTTTCTTGCTACGAAGAAAGTTTCTTCTTCTTGACGAAGGTTTTTACAAACTGGTGGTAGTCTTGCTTGATTCGACGTCAATAAGAACAAGTATTTGTCAATGTTGAGAAATAAATGTTTAAATTTGTATTAATGTAACTTAACTATGCTTAACAGTTTATTTACAGTTTATTTATTAATGTTTGTATGCGGAATTTTATGTAAAATTTATTTGAAATAAAAAAAAATCAGAAGTATTATATAACAAGTAGGAATATTTACAAAAATAAACACCAACGTAGCTTTTTACAAATTATTTCAATTAAATATATATCGGGATAGCAGTAAGCTTATGTATTATTCCAGGCCGTATCCCAACTGTAGGCTAAACATCCAAATCGATCCCATCAGTTCAGCGTAATTGAGATATTCACAAGCAAGAACGTTTACAAATGAACAAGTAGTAATAGAAAAACAAGCAAAGAAATTTAAAGATATATTACAGACTAGCCTAAATCACGTTGTGCACATGGCAAAGTGGCCAAAAAGCCGGCAGAGTTGCCGCGTTGGACCGCTCACGGTAAACGTTGCGCATAACTAATAAAGCGCCAGTTTTAGGGTATTCACTCACCAATAGTTCAGCATTTTCACTAAAGAATCTAAAATAACCCCTACCCCAAGGTGAATATTAATAAATGTACAGTTTCAAATGTCTCTAGATTTCTGTAAAGAATAAAATTATACTATTGTAAAGAAGAAACTTTTGTTTTCCTGTTTCATTGTAATGAAAACTACCAAATTTTTTTTAAATTATTTGGCTATATGTTAGCGTACATGTAAGGAGTTGCCCCGAGCGGGGCTATTAAATCGGTCGACAGATTCCAGCGCAAGAGCACCCTGGTAACAGCTAGACACGGTAACGCTTATCTGGTAAACGATACCACGATAAATCTAAACCAATCTCCTACTCTGAACCAACGGCACTTTTCAGCGCCGCGAACTCAAAAAAGCAGCTTGGTAGACCCAGCTCTTACTATAATACCTTTACTTTTGGTCCATCGACTCGTTGAGAAGAAGATAAACTACGGAAAAATCCTTGAATAGATTTATATATGTGACACTGTTCAATTGATAAATTATTTTTTGACAATAAGTAAATAAAATGATAGTTAAAATGTTACCGAAAAGTCGCGCAGAACTTGTAGTAATAGATGAAAAGTTATTATTTTTTCACAAGATTATTACAGTTTGACGCGGTCTTCCGATGGCCTAAGCTGACCGCTCTACGAAGCTGAGCTCAATACAGATGAGATTTTCGGGGTAGCATCTTTCGGCTCATCCATGTTCAAACTATGCAGAATATATTAATGAAATTGTAAATATATCACTGTAAATTTTAATTTCGTTAATTAGAACATAAATACGTAATGCATATTAAAAAACAAAAATGTTAAAGAAGTGTAGATAAGTAGAATTCAACAGAAAGGACATAGCCAAAAATTTTAAAATTACTGACAGCCAAAAAATAAGGCGGAGCGTTACAAGCAAAACATAGAAAAACACAAAACATAGGAAGCTCTGACACCGGTACCTCAGACAAACTTTTTACAAAGGAAATTCTAATACTAAAACGCCAACAATTCACGTAAGCTATGCAACAATGGAGTCGCGAACTATGACGTCACAGCTCACGACTTGTGCAAGAGTTGCGCTTGCGCTGCGTTACCTCACGCCATGAGAACCTTTACTCTTGTTTGAATCTAAACATACAAACAGTGCACAGGTGTGATTTATGTGTATTTATGGTGTATTATAAAAAAATATTTCTCAATTTTAGTAATACAACTACAAGAAAATCTAATATTAAAACCTGGGCATTTGGATGGATTATGACGTCAATAGCCTAATTTAGAAAAGAATATGGGGCGAAGTGCTCAAAAGGCTGGCTGGCGATCCCTCGCTGTATATCTGCCAGCCTTTTGGCAACTTTGTCCTGCGCAAAATAATTTAAGGCGTTGTGCGTATTATATTATTAATTATTTTTCTTCCCTTGATTTTCTGTTCCTTGCTGTTTGTAAAGAACATTTATGATATTTTGTATCGCAAAGAATTTGTCGTGTTGTTACTCAATATTACGAAATTAACTTTTTTCTGTTTCCTACTCTGATTAAATATCACAGCTGTGAACAAATCCAGGCACGCATTTACACCAACATGCGGCATCTAGTTTGATATAAGTCTGTGTGAGGGGTCTAGCCAAGTCGCAATCTACGATCGCTAACGCTATTGAAAACGATTAACCCGGTCGGAGCATAACACGTGACTGTCGTTCTATCATCGTCGTCACATTGTATACCTTCTACCCGTGTTTTATAAAATATTTTTTTATAACAGAGCGCAGACAGATTTTTTTTCCGCCGATTTTTTTTCTCCTCTCCTGTAATACCTTTTAAACACTGAAGTTAAATCGTATTTACATACAGAAATACAAGACTTTAAACCAGTGTACAAGTATTACCTATGATTTATTTATTTATATTTATTAATACATTTAAGGACCAACCGTAGACATAACATTATTTCATAAATTGAAAATAACTTGCTTACAACTATATAACATAAATGCAATTCTTATTAAGGTAGCCACATCATTCAAACAAAACATAAAATATAGACACTGGCCGTAGAGAATGGAATCAAATCTATTCCACGTAACTAAGCTTATTACACGCAATCATGATACCCAGAGAAGATTAAGAAATAAAGTTAATTATATAACGAGATAACAAAAATTTTATGGAAAATTTTCTTCTCTAAGGAGGGAGATGTAAAGAGAAGTATTATAAAAAAAAAATACTCTTTTGACTATACAATTTGGCTTGGCAACTAGGCAGGAGGACTCTTGGTGCTGCGCGGGGGGATCCGCAACACATTCCTAGTATTACACAATACATACATACATACGATCAGACCGAGTGAATGCGATTTTTTATTAAAAACGACGGTTTTATTTTGTTTACTAATTGAGGTCAAAGTCACGAGTTTAGTAAATATTCGTGAAATAAACAAACCGGTTATTTTTATTATTTTTACGTTAAATAAATAAGTTTAATATTTTCTATCTTTTATAGTAATAGAGTAAAAATTATATATTACTTTTATAAGTTGCATCGGCTATAGCAGCCGCAAAACTTATAGAGATAGTATACATGGCTTTAAAGCCATATATTCGATTAGATCACGATCTGATTCTATTAAACATTTTGATTGTCTTTGCCTGTGGGACTTCAGTACAAAGCATTACTCACGCTGGGACCATCAGAGAAGCCAGCGTATTTACAAATGTACTTGAACGCACTTTGCGCCTTCTAAAAAATGAAGGAGAAGTTCCTCACAGTACAACTGGATATCTCCAGTATTTAGTATACTTTCATCCTAGATGCGGTAACAAAATTTCACCCTGTATATGTATCAGGTGGTAGTAAGTTCTATAGAGATATTTCTACACAAAATGATCATATTACAAATTTATCGTAAATTATATTTATTAATTTTAGAAACAAAAGGTTATACAAGATTTTTGACAACTCATACTTAAGATTAAAATAAAACCTATAGTTTCTTAATTTTTAACATACATAACTAGATTTGCACTACACAGTACTGCAAACAAAAAGTAATATTCAATGTAAAAATGAAATAGTGTTATAAATAAATATAAAGAGACAAAGAATAAAAAAAAGATATATTCGATTATAACATTGAATTAACAAATTAAGAAAAAATCTTAAGTCAAGTTTAAGGTGCAAGCAAGTAAGGTGTAAGCAGTGAGTTAAATTATATAAGTTATTCTCTAAGTCAGCTTTAGTTTTCTAATATTACGTTCCTGTCGATTATATCTGTAATGAGTGTTTTAGGCCTTTTTAAATCAATCAATAAATCCATAAACCAATAACATTGCGTCTCACTCCACTTCGCACCTACAATATATAACCAGATCTGCACGTTTCCATCAGTAATCAAATAGGGTTCTAGGTATGCATGAGTTTCTGACGCAGCATTGTCAGCGCGATTGAAACAAAATGCTTACGTCTAAAACTGAACATAACCTGACCTACTTTACTGGCATGCACTCATTTTACCTATAAGACACGCGTTTCGAAGTACGCGAAATTAGAAAAGTACAATATGAGCAAAGTGTTACCTACACATGACGGCATTAATCTGTACTGCCGGTCGGGACAAATGCCACTCGGGTTTTGGCGATACGAGCCGTATATGTACAGTAATTGCTGCGGGCCGGGACTGCCGTTCAACAAATACTGCCGACACGAACATGGGTAGTGTAATGCGTATAGTTTTAATTCGTTCGATTCATTCTAGCAACCGCTGAAAGAATATGTTTTTATTAAGAATTGCCAGGCGTTTCACGTTTCCCGCTCGAGCGGAAAAAGCGCGCTTAACTTTTGAACGTCTCAACTGACGTTCCACAAATCTGGCGGAGAACTCGCGCGATTTATTTCGCTTTTAAACAACGAAATTTGCGTCAACATCGGTTTATTAAGATAGGAGCTAGGCAGCCACAATCAGACTTACAGTTCTGTTACACTCATAAGATACCTCTTTTTGCGTTGGGGTTAAAATGTAACAATGAAGACTGAAGCCCGTTTTTGTCTCGGTTGTTTACATATATAATAAATAATAATAAATCCCCAGACAGATACACGATATATGTATGATTATTCCTGGTTCCCCCCAGTTCGCTGTATGGTCAGCCATAACACAAGCTCTGCTTACTTTGGGGCCATACAGTTGGTGTGTTTGTCTGGGACTTATTAGAATTACGACAACCTTAGCTATTAACTGTGCCTAATATTCTAATGTACTAAATGTACAATATAATTATCCAAAGCCATGTAAAGGTAAAAACGTTTAGAACAGAAAAACGATGGCATTAATAATTCTGACTGGTATTGGGCATACGTAAGCCCGCTCCACTTCTAAGTGTCGCAGTCTCGCCAATCAACATGGAGACCTTGTACAAGTAGGCTATCTTTGTATAACTCGAACATTACTTCGACAAATCAACTTATTTGCATAATTCAATTCAATAAATAACTTAGATGGTGCAGTTTAATTAAATCGATAATAATTCACTTTTAACTTTAACGATATTTTCAAAATTATTGCAATTTAGGTATCTACACGCCGTTTATAAAAATGGAAAACCTTAAAATGGCAGCTATATGTTGGTGTTTGAGTTTAGTCATATTTTAAAAAGTAAGTACAGTCGATACACGACACCCTGTATAAAACAAACAAGAAAATCACTTAAATATCAGAAAATCAACAAATCACACAAACAAACACACACTTTTGTGGTACGGAAATAAATTTAACTACACAAACAAACAGATAGGTACACAAAACCAAATAAAAACGATTATGTACCTAAGGCGCCCCAATTATAGATTTTGCTAAGCAAATATAGACTTAGATGAAGCAGTAAAAGGAATTCGGTTCGCAAAATCAATAATTAAAAGTGCCTTAAAGTAGCCATTTAAGGTTAAGGTCTCTAAGTACGGACGTTAGTGAACTCAAGAATGGCAAGTGAATATGAAATTAGGCGAAGAATTTACGGGTAAACAAAAAAATTATCTGTTGTAAAAACGCGAGGTTATGCTGCGGCTCTGCTCACATGCTAACGAACAGTTCCTTTTTGTGGATGTATCTGGATGTCTGGATGTTGTTGAGGTTGAGTAGCTATGGCAGGAAAACAGAAAAAATTAATTAATTAAAGTTATTTCCGAATTCATAAGTTTCGGATCACATGGAACGTGGATAACCGCTGTCTCTGCTAATTATTTAAAAGACAAATCAACTGATAAAAATACATGACCCTTCTTTCTAAAATTTATTCCATTTTGGACGAGTTCTATATTTTTTAAGTAATTTTTAATGTTTATTAAAACTCTTGACTACGAACACCCATAAAAGTAAGTCTTTAAGAATCTTCATTTTGGGACTAAAGTTAATGGATAGATAATTTAAATACGAACAGTTTGCACGTGAACTTGTTTTCAATATTTAGTAATGTTTTAAAAAATATTGCTTGTTTACAGCTGTACCTCGCGCGGCGCCGGCGCGCGGCTCTCTCGGAGCAAGCTCAGGGTCATCAGCGCATTTAACAATTCATGATTCGGCTTGCAATACCTCCTACTTCGATATTGTCTATTCTATATATATTATAGTGGAAAGTTTTGCTTGTTTATTTGTTTGTTTGTCTATATCTCATTGATAAACTCTGCAATTACTGAGCTGATTCCAAAAGTTCATTCTCCATTACAAAGACATATTAATTTATGCCGTATCCTTACGGGATAAGCTTGCAATGGCTCCGGCACTATGGTTAGAATATAATAAATAAACCTCCATACAGACACACCACCTGTATGACCCTTATGTAAGTAGAGCTTGTATTAACTGGGGGAGGGGGGACAGAATAAACATACATACATAAATACAAACAACCACAACCTGAGAACAAACATCTATGTTGACCACAAATGTTTGTTCACAAATTGATGCCCGGGACCTCCAGCAAGAGCCGGCAGGACTGCCACGTCTGGTGGATACAATATCTTTGCTCACAAAGCAAGAAAATATTGTGTCAGAATTTACAAATTTAAGGCACAAAGCCGACATTTATGTACCTTACAATAAATTTGATGGCACAAACGCTGCCATTTTGTTATTTTTTTCAAATTGTTACAAAGTATGCCGGATCCCAAACTAAAATATTCAAACCCATGTTTATAGTAAGATAATTAATGCATACATAAAAACCCAAAGTTTTTAAATGCAAAACAAACACAATACTGATTCCTTTGGAGCCAACATATTGAATAACACGTAACAATATGCGACATTTGTTTGATGATAAGTACTTAGTAGGTTAAAAATTCCATAAGCTTTCACGATTAAATATATTTTTACTTTCTTTACAAACATAATCAAAACAAACAAGTGCTTTATTAAGATACATTATCGATTAGATCACTAAATATTTTCCGACAATTTAAATGCTTCATTTCATTCCTGGCTTTCGGCTGCCCAGGTTAGGAATGAAATAATGTTATTGATTAAAGGGCTTCGAACTGTTTCTTTAGGAAATTGGCAATCTTTAGGGAATAGAAAAATAAAAATCCTGATTTGTAACGTGAGAATACATGGTTGATACTTAAAATAATGGTATTAAAAAGTTAGCATGGGGGCCCCAAATCACTTTTTTATTTTCAAATATCTCGCCAACCCGGCACTTTAAAATATTGTTACTTTAGGACATTGTTTTGTGAACTTGTCCCTATCAATTCACGTTAGTCTGATCATGGCACGCGATTTTCAAAAAAAAAACAAAATGGCCGCTGGGGGCCCCCATGTGGACCATGCCAAAAGGTTCGAACCCCTTTATGGTATTTTTTTCTTAATTTAATGGTTAGGTAATCGTAGTGCAACAAATTAATAAAATACAGATGCTATGAAGCAATATTATTGTAACCGCAAGGCAGGCCGGAGGACAGAGGGTTGCTGCGCACACATTGCCACAATCATCTGGTACCTTGGCTAGGCAAGGTATGAAAATAATGTTACACCCGCCCAGTCATTAGATAATGTATTTCTCATGTATGAATCAGAATAAATACATTAAAAAAACTATGTCTTTAAATTATTTTCTAACTTTTTAATATTCTTCAATTCCAAACGTACTTTGAGCTCATGAAATCAAACTTTTGATTATTCCACTAAATAATTCTTAATATCATAATTCCAGTGCCTTGTTATACCTAGACAATATAAAACTTTACGTGAAAGATGTTGGGCACTCTTAAGCCAGACCATGTATGGAACGTGAAATGAAGCTTTTGGGTTGAAATTGTTTTCAAGCCCAGGCTTAAAATATATTTTTAAACATGCTTTATTAAATAACAATTTCTGATTGTGCGTTTGATCTTTAAGGCCGACTTACGCGGATCTGAGTTAAAAATTAAAGCGAACTCGGATTACAATGTCGCTAGACAACTCGTTCACTCCAATAGAAAGAGACAGAGATGGAGGGACGTTATAACTGACCAGCTAACTCCGAGTTGAACTGTCAACTCCTATTCCTAACCCACACATCTGATTGTGATAAGTCTATACGATGAGGGTTCGAAGCCAAAATATCGGACGAAGTATTGGCGTTATAAAAGAACAACACAAATAAAAACAGGATTTTTGGGTCTTGGTTGGCCAGAGCTCTCCGTTTGCCTTTTTAATGTTTTTTACAAGTTATGTTATTCATTTTATCTACTTGGTAAAACCCTCCATAAATAAATAAAACAATAAAAAAATTTGGTATCCGAGCAAACATCTTTCGCAAGGTGGGTGAAGCAGGCGAGATAAGTTTGGGCATGTATAATGACATATATTGTAAAAAAAGGTGTAACGAAATCACCACACTATTGAGTGTAACTCTTTTTGAAGAATTGTATTCAATTACTTAATTACATGGATCTTTTAGTTGTGTTTAGTAATATTTGTTACTTTCTGTTATTTTTTAAGTAAGAGACCGTTTGTACCCTTACTTATGTAACTTCAACTACAGTATTCACGATATACAAATCGATTATCTCCAAAATGCAAGTCATTATAAGATCGAAATAATTTCAAACAACAGCCCCAACAGCCCCCTAAGAGGGATGCAGCTCAAACTTGTTACCGCATATGCCATGTAAAATTTAAACGTCCGGAAAATGGCAAATGGTATCGACTGTTTCTAGAAAATTGGCAACTGACCCATGTGTAGAGTTGAGTCGACTCTCATCTTTCATTTTCGCTATATGGTAACTTTGATGAAGTTATTCAGAATTGTGGTTCGAGCCTATGAGCCCATTCTCCAAACGGTAAAAGTCGTCCTTTATATGTACGTATATGATGTAGTTACCTTTTATTGATTTCATCAAAACCTCTCTAGAAATTTCAATGAAACGCTATCGATGTTCTCCAGATCAATCGATTTATCACGATTTTATGAATATATATATATATATATATATATATATATTTTTTTTTTTTTTAAATAAATTTTTTGCTATTGCATTTCCTACAACCAGAGCTCAGTCATATTAAGGTTTTACACAACAAAATTTTTAAGGACATCTTTTAAAAGTGAAAGCTTGTCAATTAGCCCTTTCTCTCGTTTGGTCAAGTCTCCGAAAGGTCATTAATTACGCTTATTTATCACTTAGGACTCGCGAGTAATGTAAATTTATAGGCACTATACGTTTTCAAAATATACGTTTTGTGTTGGTTTGTAATTAGTAAGCTCGGAAAATTCCAAACCGTTTTTAAATCCTCAATTAGATTTTATCAACTTTGGAAAAAAAAATTCAAAAAAAATTCAAACTTCAAATTCAATTATGTATTTTTCATCATTGACAATTACTTGTTATTTTTTTTAATCCCCAGACAAACACACCAACGTTGTTTTTGTTGACATTAAATAAAGCATGATTCGACCTCCAGTTCGGAAAGACCTTCCTGAAGAAATATTGGCAAGAAACATTTGCACTCATGTCTATACAAAACCAGTCTTATCCAAATATCCAAACGACAAAGTGAGCGACCATTCATCTTAATCATCTTAAATGTAGGCTTAATTTAGTTTTAATGACGTAGCTTAGAAAGAAAAGATATGATGCGCTTTCTGTAGCGACAAGAGCAAAGTTCTTTGATTGAGAAGTAAGATCAGTTTTATGAACGGAAAGAGTTATGATCCCGAAACCTTGACAGTTGGAGATACAATGACATCCGGATATACGACTTGTTACTGATCAAAGATTTCTTTTTAGAGTTTATCGAATACATAAAAGTAAAACAAACAAATATGTCCACTCTATAATAATACTAAATATTGAACAAACATATATGTATGTATAATAGTGCCTTCGTAGCAGTCCACCCCTTTTTTCCCTGTAGCCGCACACTAGAAGTGTAGACCGGCGGGAGTGGGGCGGGTCCACATCGGAGCTACATAAATTAAGTATTTTACTCAGTCTACTAATTGGTGAGAACATGGTACTTCATATTTAGTGAGTCCTGTAAAGTGTTATTGGAAGAACCCTAAGTGACATATACTATAGTCACATGCTAATTATGCTCCACAGAGTTGAAGTGATTAGACAAGAGTCATAGCGTTATTAAATAATAACAGTGTTATAACTACGAAAAGATTCTTCAGGAGTGTAAGCAGAATAACCCAGACAACTTTAAACAGAAACCTTGGACGAACATTATAAATACACACAGAAGGGCTTGTGTTATGAATGACCACATGCTCAGCTGCGAGAGTGAACTCACAATAAATATACATAGGTATATAAATGCATACTTAACCATGACTTGAGAACAAACATCGATGTTCATCACGCGAGTGAATGCCCCGACCAGGCCTCCAGCCCGGGACCGCCGATGTCCGAGGCAGGGGGTTACTTCCCCTGACGCTCCTCGGCCGTAAATTACAGAAATCAAAAGTCTCACTGCGTTATTTACGCAGAGTTTGGAAAAAACATATTTTTTTTTATATTTTCGTAGCCAGCGAACGAGCATGCGATACATATCATTAGTCATAGGGGTTTTATTTATTAATAGGAATTGTGATTATTATCTCGACCGTAGGCTTCAGTTGGATCTGGCTTTGTTCCAGTAACGGCACTGTGTTCATTCCCTGTGACCGGAACACAACCACGTCCACGTGACCTTCATGGCGGTCACAACAGGAAGGCGTGAAGCACCGCCCCAGACGAGACCTTAACAGATACTCTGCTATCGCTACAACTTATACAAAAAAAAAAGAAGACAAATAACTTTTTGACGTTTGATTCGCAATGCAGCATTCCTACCATTTTAGCCGCGAACCTTTCTTACACGTGTTTGTCCTTCATTTGTTTGGATTATAGTATAAACAGCACATTTTTCGACTTGCTCATTAAATCAAAAATTTTGTAATAAGGTTTTATTACGTTTTAGTAGGCAATTTTCGTGTAGGTAATTTTAATTTTAGTTTTTTCTTAATAAAGTGATAGATGTCATATAATATTTATCTATATAATCTACAGGATCTATGTATTTTACTTTTAATTTTTTTGCAGAAATATTCACTTATATAGTAAAACGACATAAGTTTAATTAATAAAACAACGTCTGGCAATGTTTTATTTTTCTAAAACATACGCAAGCGCCATCTAGCGAGATATAAAGATCGCTATAAATACCTATTTGAAAACTGCCTATTACTTATAATACTTTTCGAGAGATGCCTTTTTTATTTAGAATTGCATTTGCGTTCGTGTCCCCCCTCACTCGAAGGAGGGTGTTAACGAGGTCGAGGATGTACCACATATCCAAGAAAAAGAAATTCTAAATATTTTATTTCAACACAGGTAAAAGAAATCACACATTTTTATTGTATTCATAGCCTCGTTCACGCGACCCCTCTGATGGTGAGGGACACCACAAGTCGTGGATGTCTTATTTATTCGTAGTGCTTTTGATTATTATCTCGACTGCGTTATTATGATGAAATCGCCTTTGTTCCAGTAAATGCACTGGCCTTCCTTCCCTTTGACCGGAACACAGCCACGTGGCCGTGTTTATTGTGGTGGTCAAAATAAAAAAAAAGCTGCAGTAACGCCACAGACATCCAAACAAAGACACTCTACTACCATTTCACGAAAGTCTTATTTTTCATCATCTCCATCAACAAAGCGAAAGTACACCATAAACTTGGGATTTTAAAACGTATTACAGGTATACCAAGAGGTTTTCTTGAATCGGTGCAACATATGAGCAAACCAATATTTCCTTCTTATAATAAAAAAATAAATCCCCAAACAAACACACCAACTGTATGGCCCCAAAGTAAGCGCAGCTTGTGTTATGGATGACCTCACAACGAACTGGGGGGGAACCCAGAATATTCGGACATACGTACTATATAAATATCAATTGATAACGATGAGTTATTTTTATTTCTTAATACACATAACTTGTATTAATTCGATTAGGTTGTTGCCAAATCTGTTTGTTTTTTCAATGTTGTTTCTTTATTTGCAAAATAAATTATTATTATTCACTCTCGAGTAAAACTCGCCAGCCCACGGCACTTATTTTCGGAAGGAATAGGATCCATACTTTACCGTGATTAAAACTTAGAAGTTTGGTTATGAAACAGCTAGGTCTGAATGATGAAACTTTTAATTCACATACCTAAAAATTACAAGTTCACCTCAAATTAAACTAGATCTGATACGTAAAGTCGCGGGAAGTCATCGGATTTATTACTTATATTTTCATCCCTATCCCGTACAAAATAAAGTCACTTTTTCTTTTGCTAGCATAAACCAACTTAATTCAAAATGGGTCCATCCGCGGACTGACCACTAATTCTTATATCTACCAAATAAAGGTTTGTGCCTCACATGAGAAACAGAGGTCAAGATAATAAACATTTTAACTTAAAACAAACTAATTTATAATATTATAAGTCAGGTAAATACTTTTGTTTTTTGTCTACGTTCGTTTATGTACCTATGATTGACTAAGCACGCAGTTTCAAAGTATTTATTCATTACTTGTTTAGTAAAAAGCCAGGCACCTGAAGCTACAGACAGACCACAACTTAAGTCAAAATCCACGCAAATAAACATATTATTATTTATTTACGCCTATCGATACAAGCCCACGGAAATAAACACGGTTTATTAGTTACCCACCTACCTACGTTGAAAAACAAATACATCTAAGTTCTTTTCGGAAAAAAATCAAACAGTAGTCGAAACGTCTGTGTAAACAACGCAAAATACTGTCGAAGGTTTAATCAAATAGTCTAAACAAACACTTAACTGCCTGCGACAATCGCAAATTCTGCAAGCATTTCAAAAGCTAAGGAATCATGAAATAAATAAAGCTACTTACACCAATAAGCCGCAAGATTAAACTCACAAGTCACTACAGTGTTCACTCGAACAGATATCACGATTGAATAATAGTTGGTAATTAAAATTGAAAGCACAGGATTATTTTAAACAGGCATTCGCGTTACGAAATATTTTCTCTCTGCGTACGTGAACAGCGTACGAAGGCAGCATAAACACTGAATGAGTGAGTGAGCGAAAACATTGAAAAGGCTCGATCAACCAACGTACGCACGCACGCAGGAGTTCCGAATTCAAAATTGTAAAGGCTGTCGAACATGCGACGTTTATGCATTTTTTCACGTCTTGTTTTGATGTTATGTTATGAGTCCTAATTCCGATTGTAATAATGTTTTCTGTTTCATCTATTTCTTAAAAGTAGTTTGTAGACATCAATCAAAAATTCGTGCGTATGGTAGTAATAGTTGATAATCACATCAGATGATAAAAAAAATTATAATAATAAATTAGGTAGGCATTGGGTTTTCAAGTGGAATATAACTGGCCTGCGTTTATTTTATTTACAGTTGTAGTCTTAAATGGAAACCTTGTTTTCTAACTCTGAGAATCCTCTCCTTTCCTACAATAAATTGCCAGATGCTAATTGAGGATTAATGTTTTTGCTCGTTGGTGTACCTGAGAGTCGCAGTAATCAGTTCGTACCAGAAGTAGTAAGTTGGTACTAAACAATTTCAAGAGCTGGAATGTTTTAAGCCTTTTAAGACGTCCTTTTTATAAGTATCTCTCATCTTCGTTAAATCTCCTCATCACTCATTGAATCCTTGCCCTTCAATATGTTTAAGAAAACTGGAATCACTAAGTCAAAAAGATTACTTACTTGGATGACAAAGGGGCTTGGCACTGAGGTCTCCACAGGCTTTTTCCGTTTCAGAAAAATAAAATATAAAACTGCGTAAACGGCTTGATTGTGGCATGACATTAACACACAATTACTTGTCTTTTGTTTGTTTGTTTCATGTCCTAGTCAAATTGTACACCTACCTACTATTCCATGTGTTTTACAGTTTGTAAACCAATCATGAAATGAAATATTTGAATGTTTTTGGTTTCACGTTCCATTGGGTAACATGGAAGACGAACGCCTAACTTAAATGCATAAAAAAACATAAAAATGTATGCATGGGCTTCCTGCGCTTGAATATATTAACCATTCTACGAGTAACTTGCATAATTTATTTTACTACTTACGTACATACATAGGTTTATTAATATTTGCCCACATAGTAGGGTATTTGACTACATTTTTGTTATTAAATATTTAAATCGTTTATCAACAGTAAAGTGTAAAATTGCAGAAGTAACAGTATGTTTTCAATCAATAGTTGTCTAGATACAGCGATGTGTTGGAGGAGCTGCTGCGAGTCGCCGAAACACGCTCCGTACAAGACGGTACCGGGTTGTGACGTCACAACGTGTAAACCGTACTAAAAATGTATGTGCATTTGGATAAAATATATATTATATATAATATATATAATAGCTATATAATAGCTACATAATAGCTACGTAGATAATGCGTTTACATAATATAAATTGTTATAATTATTAAATGTTAGTGGGCTAATAATACTAATAGTTTTAACACATTTATTTTAAAAAAAAATAAGTATTTTGCTTCTTTTTAAGTTTTCTAATCTATATAATTTATATTCAAAACATTTTTTTGGGTGAAAATAACTTATATTTTCTAAATAAATTAATTTTGTCAAAAACCCAATTGCGGTATTACTAAATAGCTATAAAAACTCATTATAGCTATCAAAATTCATATTATCATTTAAGTACTGCATTTATACACCACTTCATATTCATTGTTTAAATAATTATGACAATACAGATAAGAATTTATTAAAGTCTCATTCTCAAAATTACAATACAGCGCCGTCATAAAAATGAGTTTTGTATAAATTGTCTTTTGTCTTAATTAACAATGTGGAATTAAAGGTGAAGTGACTATACATGAATTATATAAATATTTAAAAACTACCAAAAATTAAGATACAGACATAAACATCAACAACAGACAAACAGAGGACTGTCTTAGTTAAGTAATATATTGCGGTTTCTGTTTTGAGTATTGCAATACCACACATTTTATTGCTATTTCGCGGTAACTGTAATCACTTAGTCGTATCGTAATAAACTCGTTAGATCTGTAGGCCTGTCAGATAAAAGAGGAAAACAATTCATACTTTCACTAATGGCAGCCTTCTGAATTGCACTGTTCAGTTTGACTTAAACAAATGCTATTTACAAATTCTACGGGCATGCAATAATGTGCGATCTTTAACTTGGAAAAGTAGGTATAATTTTCTGAATAGCTAGCAGGATGCCAGTATGTACTTCCGGTTCGGAACTTCCTAGTATTAATTTATATTTTCTGTTCGTAGTTAAAAAAATACTTAAATTGTAAACCAAAAATACAATTAATAAATTTTTTTTAAGCTAACATAAGTCCCTGAATTTAAATAAAATAAAAAAGAACAGAATAAAACACGCAATCTTAGTGCACATGTGAACGTTTGCGCAGGCTATTCCGTTTCGCTTAGGACCCCGCCAATCGCACCGTGTGTAGACCGTCCTTAATATCAACGCCGCCGGCACCGGCGCGCGCTTCGCTTGTGTAATATTTACGTGTTTTCGATGGAACGCGAACCGGTCTGAATGTCAGCTGGTGTTAGCACTTCGTATACAATTTGCCGCAATCGATCTATCATACAGATCGGCGGACAATTACCTTAGTTGACCTAGATTTCGATAGAACTTATGGGTTTTGTTTATTTGCTTGTTTTTGCAATATTTATGATAGCCAAGATCGGGAGCACTTGAAATAACTTTTAAAAGTTATAAGACAAAATTTACTTTTCAAATACTAATTATGTTATAACCTTAATTAAACTTAGTGTTACTTGGTCACAGAGCTAGATCTAACTGACTTAATTTACAACATGTATGAGACATGGAACAGAGCAAACTTATCTTAAAATAACATCCTTACCTCTAAGTGGTTAATACTAAGAACAAAACTACAGCGTTTTTTTTAAATCCCCAGACAAGCACACCAACTGTATGACCCCAAAGTAAGCAGAGCTGGTGTTATGGCGATTCTAAAAATACCTTATTGTGTGTCCAGCTATTACGTGTAACACCTCCGTCTTCATCGTCACTTTCAATCAGGTGGGATAAAAGACAAACTTGTAATCTTTTTCAATAAAAAAAAATAAATAAATGTAACGACGATAACCGCGAGGTCCTAGGTCCTGACGACCGAGTGGTGTAGTAGTTAGCAGCTCTGCCTCATACGCCGGACGTCCCAGGTTCGAGCCTGGCCGGGGCATTCATATGTGTGATGAACACAGATGTTTGTTCTCGGGTCATGGTTGTTTTTTTTATATACTTATACATATGTATGTTTATGCTGGGTTCCCCCCCAGTTCGCTTTATGGTCATCCATAACACAAGCTCTGCTTACTTTGGGGCCATACAGTTGGTGTGTTTGTCTGGGGATTTATTATTCTTATTATACTTTTTTTTTAATTTGATCTCCGAACGAATATTGTCGGGGTGGGGTTAAGAACTAACGACCACACTCAGTCAGACATGTCAAATGGTTAGTTAACGTGCTCCTTAGCACAGATTCCATTATCTTAACAAACTTAGGGAACGCCTAAGGAACGTCTGTGAGGCCGGCAAAAAAAGGCAAATCTCTAGCATGAAGACAGTAATATCTAAATTTTGCATTTTATCGTTTGTAAGTTTTTGTGTATAAAACATTATGCACATTCTAAAAAATGTAAATATAGAATTTAATTAAAGAAAATAGGCCCGATTATTTCGATTACATGAAGACTCCACGGGAAACACAATAAATGTCACTTTTTTTGCGAACTTACCTTTTTAATGTCATCTTATTGGTTATATGGCTTATTGGTCTAGTATTTATACATTAGTCAGACTTGGGTAAAACCATCGTAGTCCGCTGTAATAGTTTAATTTCTATCTGTTTATCCATAGCAAGAAACAGGAATGTGCGCACCGAACGTCAAAAACCGTAAGTTTGTCGCTGCATTGCGCGTTTTTTTTCTAACCTAACTATTAATGAAGTAAAGGCGTTGTTAGTGCAATATTTCTCTGTCGTGTTTGTTTAAAAGAAGGTACTGTTATAATAATACGTTAAAACACGTTATGTTATTTATTAAAAATTACTTAAGTTAAGTACCTTAAAATTGATTTGTGATAATGAATTTCAATGTGATGCAAAAACCAGGAATGTCAATGAATGTTTATGCTATGGACTATGGAGTATAGTCACAAGTTTCAGACTTTTTGCAATAATTACTAAAATATAAAACTAAAGTATATTATTTAAGTAACGTTAAATAATATGTTTATATAGTAATGACTTTTCAATATATTGTATAAAATAACATAAAATGAAAGAAATACAGACTTTGAAACTATAAAAAGTTGTTTTTCTCTTACTAATAATCTTTTCACATTTACTGTTTTTCCCGTGGAGTTTACAAATTTGGTCGACTGCAAAAAATACTGCTGATTTCAAAATGGAATGGATTTTTCTAGAAGTGAAATGTTCGCGACAGTGTTTGGACTTAGTAATAACAATAAAATAATAAATCCCCAGACAAACGCACAAACTGTATGGCCGCTTTTTTTCAAATCAAATCATTTATTGCACAAATATAGGTAAAATTTAAGATGTCATTCAAGTAATAGCACAGCCATATTCTGCCATTGCGGCGTGTACAAGGTTTAAATTATTATAATAGTATTCATGTCCTATAATGGCACTTAATTAATAGAAAGATTTCAAATTATGTTTGAATTCGTCATAATTAGTTACATTTTTAATAGTTTTAGGTAATTTAAATCAATATTTATACTATAAGACAAGCTAGATTTATTTAAAATTAAATTATTAATTTAAATTATTATGTTGTGGTTGACCGTACAGCGAACTGTACGAATGGGGAACTCAGAATAAACATACAAACAACCCTGACCCGAGAACAAACATTTTCATCACACAAATTAATTTAAATAAAACACTTTTTACCGGATATTATCGCGTATATTTTAGTTAATTTTAAAATTATTTCGACGTTTCGGCATCTTTGCAGTTGCCGTGGTCACGATAGACTAAGGTGTTGTTCATCTATTGCCAGTAATAAAAACTACATGATTGTCAATACAATTAATGTCCAGCCAGGATCCAAACCTTGGACCTTCAGCGTATGTGGCAGAGCTACTAACCGCTACACCACTCAGTCGTCATGGCTTATTTTAAGAAGTTGCGAAGTTTGGCTTGCTATGATTGTATACAATACGATCAGACACAGACTAACAAACGGTGGGCAGACACCCGTAGGGAAACTTCCCATTCAGGTTTTGTCGAGTTGAACTAATGTACCGAACCGTGATGTACAGCCCGAATTAATGGACCACCCGATCGGCTCTTGTCGAATTTGCAATTGCTTTCTGACGGCTTTTTCGATCGGCAAACATTGCCGTCAGTGGCGAGTCCCAGCATCGAGACCTTTTTAATTAATTCATGGCCGGCAAGCGAGGCCGCGCCCCGCCTTAATATGTCGTTAATGATAAAAATTAAGCAGGTCTTGGTGTTGTAACAACCTTAGCAAAAAATCTGATAAAGAGGCGGAAAACTGATATTAAGTTGTAAGTATAATTTTACTAATTTAAGGTTAACAATAAAAACTTAATTATATCAATACATTGAACGGTCATGATTTTCTATCCGTAAGCTGAATTTACTGTTCGCAAATAGAGAATAATAGCGACATCAACTTGTATTTAAAACGTGACAATTACTATTACTGTGGCATCGAATTTAACAATTTAATACTCAATGTAGTATCTAGATGGCGACAATTACTACATGAAATCGACCCGTTACACTTAATACACCAAAATATCCCTAGAGGGCATTGTTTGGAATTTGTATTAACAACTATAAATGTAAGTATTATTTTCATACCTATGTCCTGAAAAATGTTACATTGAGAACACAAAGAGAAAGTATAATCCAAAACTCGGAATCGGATAAAAATCGGAAAATGACAACAGTGTTGAACATTCTTCAGTTAACTCATTTATGGACATTGGAAATAAAAGTCTATAGCAATTTAATAAATCTATTCCATTTTGAAAAAAGACAACGATTTACCATTCATCTAAATGCCTAATTTAACGATTTGCCAGCAATCACATGTAAAAATACCTAATCCTGCTCTTGACACTGATTCTACCTAAATATTGTGAGTATCCACGTATTCTTTCATCGTGAAGTCTAGCCGATATTGATCATGAATTTTATAATTGTATTTTCAACTGTCATTGCTTAGATTTTATTTACTACCGTAATTTTACTCAGTTTTTAAAATGGTCGCATGCCGCGCGTATTTGCACTCTTTTCTAAAACTAAGTTTGCTCTTCAAAATAAACAGGCGTTGAGAATTCTATCAATAATCGTGCCAAGGATCTAGATATCGGGTTTACGGGTTAACCGGTTAGACTTAAAACCCCTTTCATATGATTACCCGTATAAAAGTATAAAGACAGGTTAACTCTAAAAGTATAAAGATTAATAATACTGCGGATAACCCGAAAGAAAGAGATAGATTGAAGAAGCCACGGCAGAAGACTTTTGCGATTAAAATTGTAATTGAATTTTACGGTACGAATGACACCTATGCTTTGTCAAGGCCTAGTATATCGACCTTGATCAAGTCTAAGCTAATGACTTTAATTTATTTTTACTAGGTATTTATATTCCTTCATTCTAAAGTTAAATAAAAGTTACATAAGTATAACATTTAGCGAAATTAGTACTTAGTAGTCTCATGCTCGCAGTAACTTATTAAGATAAGATCATGGGTCGCTCACTTCCCTCTAAGATGGTTGAGGAGGGCGATCGCTGGATCTCGCGTTAACCGTGAACGGGTGCCGTGTGAGGATGTTCGACATTTGGATAGTTGGCGGGAGGGAGACTTGCCGAGCTACCAGGTGTAGATATGAATAATATTTTGTATTAACATAAAGAGACCTTGTAAATTTATTTTGAAAAAATTATACCCGTCA
Source organism: Marasmarcha lunaedactyla (assembly GCA_923062675.1). Lineage (NCBI taxonomy): Eukaryota > Metazoa > Arthropoda > Insecta > Lepidoptera > Pterophoridae > Marasmarcha > Marasmarcha lunaedactyla. The sequence goes on from OV281358.1 coordinate 1,617,909, forward strand.
AGTTTCTTGCCAGTTCCTCTTCACGAAGGTTTCTCCCGAACTGGTGGTAGAAACTTAATTCCGATAGTCATAATCACGAATTTTAAAATTCCGAATTTTATAACATCGAATGGCTCAAACTTCCGATGATGAAAATTCCGTGTTTCATAATTCCAAATATTTCTTCTTCGAAACTTCAAAATTCCGAACGTTTATAATTACGAAAATCAATATTAATTTGAAGATAACGAACCATAAAAAATCTGAATTAATAATTATCTGCAATATCATATTCATATATACGAATCCCGAATAATATAAGAGCGAATAACAAATGCCTTGTAAAACTATGCAGTTTTAGCAAATCAGCTAACCGCCACAATGATGCTAGCATTTATCAGACACAACAGAATCAATGATTCTGGAGGTAGAAATAATAAACAAGTGACGGATGCATTTCCTGTTCACATCTTAGCATAGTTGTCGGATTGTTTACAATATTATTCTAGTTATAAATATAGTAATTAATTACATGCTGGATTATCCTTATAGTATTAGTTTGTTAATTGGCAAGTAGTGTTTGTTTTAACAATGAGTGAAAAAGAAGAAAGCAGTATACAGTGTCGTACATTCGTAAACAACAAAGGAGTAATAAAATTGTTTTAGATGGATTTACCTATGAAAAAAACAAAGTGTGCGGTGAAAATTATTACTGGGGATGTGAATTAAAAAAAGTAAAGAAGTAATTAATATGGATGTAGTGCAACACTATACCTATTGGGAAAGCAGAAAAAATAAATAAAATAATAATAATAAAAAGGCTGAGCTCTACACATATGAACCACTACAGTTTTGCAGTGCATAAGTTCACATTTCAAACTGTAATTGTTATTTTTGAATAAAAATATGATTCTATACATATATTAATTATGTTTCAATACCCAACATTTTTCTTTAATAAATGTTTGCCTTAGTTCTTGAGTATATAGGTTATGTATACTATTTCCATTTCTTTATTTTCTCGATGACAGCTCCTGCGTAACCTTGTGCGAGCGTATTTTTTTGTATTATGTATGCATTATTTTATAAAAATATGACGTTTACACACGTACAAGGTTATATAATACCAGAGTCGGTGAAACTGATAGGGATGGAGCTATTGGAAGGAGCTGGAGAGCATTATATCAAATTAGAACTGTCATCGAGAAAATAAAGAAATGGAAATAGTATAGTGAAATACAAGTCCCTTTTTTACTGCAGTATCTACATACAGACTAACTGCTCCTCCTCGCTTCGCTCGTCGTCGCGCCAAATTTTTATAATTTCAAAATTTGCCTTATTAATTTTAATTTGTGTCACAGGAGATTTTTTATTTTGTTACTATTTTTCTTACCATGTGATGTCAGGATTATCGATTACATTCTAAATAATAAATAAATATTTGATGTCACAATTCCTGAAGTGCATTGAATTTATTTGACTGACACTGGTGTTTTATACTCAACTCTACGGTTCATTATAATACTTGAACCTTTACCTAATAATAAACAAAATTTTTTTTATTTGCAAAACTAGGGATTAATTTAAATCCGAATTTGAATATTCCAATTTTTAAAAATACAAATTTCTCAAACAATAAGAGATTAAATTCCGACTATTCCGTTCTGACGCTGTTGTTATTATGTTAGACATACGTGTCAGACATACACCTAACCTACGCGTTTCGGTTATGTAAATTTTTCCGCAACAAAGGTTTTTTTTAAGCTTTAGATTTTAGATATAAAATCTGAATGTTAGCATTGAATTTTCGGAAAATTAAAATTTGGAATACCATACTTTGGGCTAGTAACACAGCGGGTTTTTAATTCTTCGTACTAATGGAAGTCGGAAAATTAAAATTTCGTATACCTATATGAATTTCGATAAAATAAGAATCGTGTTTTTGAATAGTCGGAATTTAGTCCCTTAGGGATTGTGAAATTGGAATTTTTTAAATCGGATTATTAAAATTCGGAATTTTTGGGTGCTCCCGGTAGAGTCATTGTCAATATCGAGAAATAAATATTTGAATTTGAGGTTTCGTACTCTTGAAAGCTTGAATACCTTGATACAACACTTGTGCGCCTCAGATCTTAGGTGATCAAAAGCAATTTTGATCGTGTAATATATCACTGGCAAGTATTTTTTCTTTAGTTGACCATTCCTCGTTTCCCTAATAATTGTGCGTTATACGGATTTTCGAAATACATTCAATGACTACTGAGATTCAATAATAATGAATGAATAATAAAAATAATAAAATATCTTTATTTCCAGTACAAGCTCGAGCTTATTCAATTTGGCTGGAGTACCCCTTTAGGTAAGCGAGTGCTCTGTGCCGAGAGGTTCCACAGCTAAGATATTTGTGGGGCTTTACACAAAAATATACACTTATTACATAATAGGTCTTTACCTATGAAACTGCCATTTTGCCGTACTGGCCATTTCAATAGAAATTTTTGTTTTTGACTGATAATTCTAATTTCAAATTAATTTTATTTGACAAACATGGAATTCTTTTTCTAAAATCGTCATTTGTTTAATAGTTAGTGTTTTGTTTTCAACGCATTCGAACATTTTTCGTCATCATGGATAAGTTAAAAATTTGAGTAAGTTATTGGTTTACCTGCTTCCGTTCTGGAAATTTTGACCTGAAAAATGAACCCCGTGGTCGTCCGAAAACTTTGGTCGACAATGACGAATTAAAAGCAATTGTGGAAGCTGATGAAACTCAATCCACGGCTGAATTAGCAGCAGCTTTCGACGTTAGCATCAAAACAATATTGGTCCATTTGCGTCAAATTGGCAAGGTAAAAAAGCTTGACAAATGGGTACCACGAACTCAATGACCGCCAGCGCGAAGTACGCGTGGAGACGTGCCTTGCACTGCTCAGCAGGCATACAAATGAAGGAATTCTGAACCGCATTGTTACTTGTGACGAACAATGGATCCTGTTTGACAATCGTAAGCGCTCAGCAAGTTCGTTGGACCCTGGTTCAGCACTCAAACAATGCCCTAAACGAAAACTTACCCCTAGAAAAGTGATGGTCACTGTTTGGTGGTCTAACGCGGGTGTAATTCATCACAGCTTCTTGCCAAACGGGACAAGCATTACTGCAGATGTGTACTGTGAAGAACTGAACACAATGATGGAGAAGCTAGCACGTCTCCAACCAGCTTTGGTCAATCGTTCGGCTCCACTGCTCCTGCACGACAACGCGCGACCTCATACTGCACAGCAGACGGTCTCCAAGCTACAAGAGTTGGGGTTGGAAGTTCTCCGTCATCCGCCGTACTCACCAGACCTTGCGCCTACAGACTTCTACTTTTTCCAGAATTTGGATAACTTCTTAACGGGAAAAACATTCAATACCCGAGAGGCAGTACAAATTGCCTTTGAAGAATTTGTTGCCTCCCGTGCAGCTGATTTCTTCAAGAAAGGCATCAATAAGCTACCAATGCGTTGGCAAAGATGCATTGATTGCATGGGTGATTATTTTGATTAAAAGAAATAAAAAATATATAAAAAAATTACGCTCCATTTATTTCGTGAAAAACGGCAATTTCACAGGTAAAGACCTATAAAAGATATATAAAAAGTTAACTTAAGTTTGTGAGAAGCTGAGGGTGTGAGGTTACGTTTGAAAGTGGAGTGTGTATGTGTATATGTGTGTGTGTGTGTGTGTGCGTGAGTAAGTGTAACGATCGACAGCTACGAGACAGATTGGCTACTACGAGACAGACTGACTTCTACGAGGTAGTTATATATTTTCTTAAATTTTCACGATTCATACTTTAAATAAAACACTTTTTACCGGATATTATCGCGTATATTTTAGTTAATTTTAAAATTATTTCGACGTTTCGGCATCTTTGCAGTTGCCGTGGTCACGATAGACTGGCATTATTTTATATGGCATTTATTCTACGAGGTAGATTGACTACTACGAGACAGATTGACTACTACGAGACAGATTGAGTACTACAAGGCAGATTGACTACTTATGTATACATGGTTCTATACAAGGTTTATATATACAGGGTGACTGGTAATTGATATAAAAAGCCGTGATACATAATAAAAATAGCCTATATACTTGGGTCACGTAAACGATATGCCGATGATGAACGGAATATATCGTCATGATTTTTCCACAAAATACATATCTTTGGCGTGCCTGTGACTAATTTAATTATATGTGCAGATACCTTAATACATCTTTTTAACATTCATTAACAAATCATTGAAACTTCAAGAAATTCTAACACAGTTCTTGTTGGTGGGAATAAATAAATTTTATTTTACTTATGTGTATAGCTATGTGTTTACGTAGCCGTTTTAGATTTTTCACCTCTTTTTATTTTTTGTATTGTTCTGCTTGCTTTAGTGTTTGTAACGTTTCTGTTCTATGTTTTTGGTTTTGTTAAATTTTATGCTGTATTTCTATCTGCGATTACCTGTTATTGGCTCTTTGTTTTATAAATTAAGTTTTTAGATTATTTTATAAAGCTGTTAGTCTTCCAATGTACCTGTAATAAAAAATAGAAATAAAAAATTAGAAAACTATTACGATTTTTCCTTTTCTGACACCCCTAGCACTAAGTGTAAACAATCAGACCTTGTAGTGTTATTTTCTAATACAGGCCTCGTATTGAGATTTAAGGTTAAGGTTAATATAGAGCCAGGGTTGGCATCGTATTTTTTTAACTCAAACTTAAATCTTAATCGACTTTTGATTGTTACACTTTTTTTAACTTTACACATTATTTTGAGAAAGTATCTGGATACGTCACCCTGGCTACCATACTTGGTTTATTATAACATTGATCAGTCAAACTGCATATACCAAAGCACTGAGGAATTAGATAAGAATCTCTGTTTTTTACAGAATTTTTGTTCAAGTTGTCTTTTCAAACACAGAATCCTATTATTCCCTACTGGGTGCAAACAGGAATTCCCTGTTATTGTCGCAATACGAAAATTTGTTTAAAGTTTCCGATAGTTGTTTCTGTTCTTTACAAAATTACAAATCTGTGACTTAAGAGTTAATAGGTAACTTATAAATTTGCCTAGCATCTTACTTACCGCCATTCCATGACAACCGCTCGGTCATTCAAAAATAACCTTTTTGAAGGCTACTCTACTTGTACTATGTACTATGCCCTCGATATGCTTGTGCGCACTAAACACCTACCGGCCGCTGCGCTGGGTCGCCGGCGGCCCTTAGCTCAGTAGGTCGCCGTATCACGTTCGCGTTTAGGTTCATTTGTGCGTGCAGCCGTCAGCGCGCGTTAGGTTAGTTAAAAAGGCGGGAAAGCCATTTTGTGTTTGGATATTATATTTGTTGAGTAGCCTCCTTATTTAGGCGACGGTGACTGGTAAGAGATAGGTATTTAATTTACTGTGTTTATTGCGGTTGCGTGCGTGTATACACTGCGGGGGTACCGAGACCACTTGCACTTGCTATGCGAAGTGCTGACGACAATAAAATTATTTAACATTATGTCCTTTACATATTCATCTAGTACTGGTCTTACGCTAAGATCAAAATCCTATGACCTACATAGACTGGCTATCTGCAAATCCGTTTACTAAAATATTTACCGCTTATCAGTCACTAAAGCACGCCCCGTATCATATATCAATATAAACAGATAACCTTATCACACTGAATCACTCTATCCACATTGAAATTACAATGGTGTCGTGGATTCATTTAATAACAATTCTTTAACAAAAACCAGTAGTTTTGTACGAAAAATAGTATTCACCCAGTCGAAAAACATTGGCACTTGACATGACGTATTTCGGATAAGCTTTCTCGAGTGTAAATTGGTGCTAAAATGAGTGCAAAGAAAAGTGATGTCAATGAAATTGATCGCGGAAAGGGCAGTGACAGTGGCTGCTACTTCTGCAATGAGTCTTTTGAAATGGGACAGTTGCAGGTGTGTATTTGTCTCAATGATAATTAGTTAAAGTTAGGACTGATTTTTCAATGCTCAGATTTACTTACCACTTGACATATAAATTATTTCAAACTCTCAAAAATACTGTACTGATAAAAGTATCTGCGCATTGAACAATCAGCCCTTAGCCTATTAGATTACATTGGATGATTATTACAAAGCCCTTTATTTGAAGCGTAAGTCATGCAAGAAGTTTTTTTTAATTAATTAAGAAGCCCTCTGCCCGACTTTACTTCCCGGGAAATATTATTTTTTGTTTGTATGCTTTAACTGAATTAACACCAAAACTACTTAACTTATTTTACTAACAAAAATATTATCTAAATCATGCCACTGTAGTTCATTTTCAAAAAAAAATTGATTCCAACAATTATCAATGGTGTGAAGCATATAAAATCATTATTTGTCGTTCGCTGTAAAACCTGATTATATACCATGCTTGTATTACTCACACTAGCAAAAAATAACCCGCGTAGCTATATGTTCACAGTACCGTTTCTTTCTTTATAAAGAAAGATTCTTTAACTTTATTAGTTATAGTATCGTTGTTTTCTCGCAGCAGACTCGGTCATTAAAAGTTGGGTGCCGTGAGTATTCTTGAGAACTATTTATTTTCCTTATGTAAATTGAACTGTATATAGTGGTTATAATTCTCACAACCTCTACTGTTAATTTTTCTTACCATATTTTAAGCATTTATAACTCTGTTTTCAGAATGCAAAATGTTCTGAAACTTTCTTTATTATGTTGTTGATATTATATCTATCTGTAGCTTTAAATTTCATAATATTAACTCAACAAAAGCCCCGGGCCCAGGCATGTATGGGAAGGTGGGTTTCTCCTTTGGTATTGATGTATGTATATTGATGTACGTATATTAATCTGAGTTTATCTATTCTATATATTACACGAGTTAAATATATGTACTAAAATGAACCGCCCAATAGTAGTTCTAGTTACTATTATAATTTACGAATTTACTGGAGACCTGAAGTGATTATTCTTTTAGAAATAAGGCCGCCAAAATTGTCATGTTTTCTAGTTTTGGCATATTACATTTTTATTTCTTGATTTACAATAAAGTGTATATCTATTCTAAGAGCCCAGGTTTGGTTGTTTATTTATTTACACTTTATCGAACAACTATGAAACATAATAATAATAATAATAATCCCCAGACAAACACACCAACTGTATGGCCCCAAAGTAAGCAGAGCTCGTGTTATGGATGACCATACAGCGAACTGGGGGGGAACCCAGAATAAACATAAATATATATATATCAACAACCATGACCCGAGAACAAACATCTGTGTTCATCACACAAATGAATGCCCCGGCCAGGACTCGAACCTGGGACCTCTGGCGTATGAGACAGGGCTACTGACCACTACCCTACTCGGCCGTCAATCTAGGTCGTTTTTAAAATTCATTCACCAGCCGGGTTATCCAGGAGTGGCATGGGCTGTATTTTGTTGTGAACTTCCCGCGGGATCGGGAGGTGGATCAAGTATTTTGTTTACTATTTTTTTACCCAACAAACCAGCCCGCAACCTACTTAATGGTAATTGGTATCCGCACCCATTGAAATCATAAGTCGTACCTAGGTGTTTTATTTATTAATAGTGATTTGTATACAGACTATAATAATGCCTTGCCGGCCGTAGGGTTAAGTTGGAGTTGCCTTTGTTCCAGTGATTGCACTGGCTGGTACTTCCCTTGGACCGGAACACAACCACGTAACGGTGTTACGTATCATGGCGGTCACAATAGGAAGGCGTGAAGCACCGCCCCGGACGAGACCTTAACTAAGAAACTGTGTCGCCCAGTGGAACACTCCTTTCCATCGTCTAATGATGCATTACCGATCGTAAACTTAATTTAACAAAAGATTTTACCAAAGCAACTCTTCTAACTCCAGCATCATTTGAAGCTATGTGGCAGCATCCTAGAGCAGTGCCCGCTGCGGTGCGGCGCGTGGATACAGAGGAAGCACCGAGACACACACGTCCAGGACTGCCCCAAGATGGAAAAGGTAGGTTCTAGTCCACCAAGTTGTTGGGGACGGCGATGGCTGGATCCTGCGTTAACTCGTGAACGGGTGCTGTTTGAGGGCGTTCGTCGTTTGGATACTTGGGGGAGGGAAACTTGCCCAGCTAACAGATGCAGATAAGAATAATTTTGTATAGACATAAAGACACTGTAAATTTATTTTGAAAGAAAAATGTGCTTGTGAAGTTTCTTGCCAGTTATTTTCTACTGGTTGTAGAGTCGTGTTTTATTTGAGGTCAATAAGAACAAGTCAATGTTGAGAAATAGATATTTTTATTTGAAGTTAACTAGACGGACAGATCGAATGTGACTTCAAGTTTCTAAATAAAATAGTTTAACAATAATAATTTATTTACTTATTTTATTTGTAGGATACACATTGTTATAGTCCGACCAAGTTATCTGTGCAGTCAAGGGTGGCGCCACTTTCTATATTAATATTTCTTTCTGTAAACTTTTAGTTCCAATTTTTTCTACAAGAGATAAGATTGTGTGCCACTTGTGGTTGTAGAAATTGGTTCGTTGAACAACCTATATATGTACAAGTTAATATTTAATTCTGACGAGTTTATTAAAAACTGAATAACTGCAAAATATCGTCTGCATGGATTTTTTTATGTCTCATGTCTGAAGGCTGTTGAGAGGCAGCCTCGAGGCAGATTATTCGTTTGATATTTATTGATTATATACTTTTATTTCAAAATCTGTGTATTTGTACCTCGCTCACACTTAAACAGATATGGAATATGTGCTGCTGAGCGTCGGATACTTAGCCGTTTCACGTTTCAGCTAGCCTTCATGTAGAAAAGCTATTTTTTTTAAATGTGCGTTAATTATTGCGAGCCAATTTTTAGCAAACTGTATTTTTTATTTCTCAATATTGACAATTACTTGTTCTTATAGCAGGCTATACCGCCAGTTCAGAAAAACCTTCGTAAAGAAGAACTAGCAAGAAACTTCAAGGGTATAATAAAAAAAATTTCCAGAGTCTCTCTATGTCTATACAAATTTATTCTTATCTGCATCTGTTAACTTGGCAAGTCTCCCTCCCCCCAGGTGTCCAAACGACGAACATCCTCATACGGCACCCGTTCACGAGTTTACGCGGGATCCAGCCATCGCCCTCCTCAACCATATTAGAGGGAAATGAGCGATCGGTCACCCGACGCTACCATATATGCATTCCTGTAGCTCCCAGCGCCTGTGCGAAAAAGAGATTAAATAAAAATCACAAAAAATAATTTACTGAATACTCTTACTGTGACAATTACACATGTTATCCAGACAAAAGCAATTTATTTCAATAAATAATTTAACAAAGAACTTCTTGTTTCTCCAGACGCCAGCCGTGAGTACGACGCACGTGCGGACCGCGAACCCGTCGCCACCCGCCGCCATGCACACCTGGACACCCAGCACTGCGTCGCTGGAGGCTTGCGTCGCGTACCTGGAGAAGGAAGTCACTAATATTAAGTAAGCATGGATTAAGAGCGTCGGTGGCATAGTGCTAGAGGGGCTGGCTTCTTAGTGGTCCGCTAACGGTAAAGGAAAACATGGCAAGGAAACCCACATACCTAGCAAAATATTTCAAAGGTATGTGTAAATGTCTACCAACCCGCAATAACCAAGCGTGGTGGACTATAAATACCACCCCTTAGTTAGGTTGGGCTGATGTATCTGCAGTGGGGTTATACAAGTTGTCGTGGCGGTGATGGAGAACTTGGCAAGAAGGAGCATTTAGTGGCCGCACGCGTAGACTGTAGAACAATTTTACAAAGGCATTTCTATCTAAAGCGCACGATTGGTACACCTTCTACCCTAGCCTAAGCGTATATAATTTATACTTTTCTTCAAGCTTCTTCATTTTCATAGTCAGCAAACAAGCGCGCCATCTACCTGAATAGCATCATAATCGTCGTTTTCTAACAGGGTACTCAAGAAGAATGTCACTGTATAACGAAGCGAAGATATAAGATGTTCATTCATATCTGTACATTATTCATATCTATACATTTTGAAAAATGGCTCTGGTAGGCAACCCAGCTCTATTTACTCACAAAATAAATTGCTTCTCAACATAAAAGAGATATAATGATGCTACCGGGAACAAGATTTTTGAGGTCCGTGCTTTAGAAGCTTGCCAACTATCTTCCGCTAATTTTCTTTAACCAAAGCTGTAATCGTTGATTTTTCTACAGATTAATTGTCACAGAAGATGCCAGCCACCGCGACGTCCAGTCCACCGAGCTGAGTAACCTGCGGTCCAAGCTGGTTCTGCTGGAAGACCGTGCGCAGCACTTCCTGAGCGCGCTGGCGGCTCTGCGCGCCGTGGTCGATGACGAGGCTGACAGGACTGCCAACTGGAACGCGCAGTTTAAACACGACATAGCTAATGTGCAGTTGGCTTTGCAGGTTGGTACTGCGTTATCGCGTAAGATGGATTGTGGTGAGTTCTGCGAGTGTTTGTGTATAACACCGTAATTTTGAACCAATGAAGGGATATTTACATTTTCGTAGAACAAAGAGGTTAAAACGTGAATTAGATTCAAAAAGTCAATCAAAGGCTTTCGATTCAAAGTTTAGTATGAAGAAGCATATTAAACTTATGTTGTATGAGTAGATAGGTTACTGCTAGTTGGTTGGTACTCGCACCCTATGGTGTCGACGAAAGGGTCTTCGATAGGTGAAGTGGGAGAAGGGAGAGATCTGCAAGGCAAGTCTGTCACATACCCCAGATACATGGCTAAAATTGGCATGGTTTGGAATATACTGAAGAATTTTTTCTTGTATAAATAGGCCTCAATGTATAAACCCGGAAGTACGTGCGTTGTTTTGGTTTCGCTGCATTACGGTAGTACCTACTAATCACGAAACAAACTAAACTACTAATTAAATAAACATAACACCTATTTTATATTATGTTTAGCCTTTAAAAACACGTCCTTCATAGTTTTCACAGCCAGCTACAGACATTTCGTAGGCTCAAGCATGTAAACCCCCTGCGATGAAAATTCGCATTGAGTTTATGATCGCGTTGTATCTAAATATTTTAATTCTTACCCCGATCTTTCGATCCTTCCTCCCACAGGAGCTGCAAAGTCAGCAGCTGTCTACGGTGATGCGGCTTGAGAGCGCCGTGAACAGCCTGGTGCACGAGCAGAACGAGCGAGAGCTGCTCGAGAAGGCTGTCTCCCAGCAGGATCATCATATACGCGGAATTAGCCAGTTGCGTGAGTAGGAGCCCGATTATTGCAGGACATTATGAGAACCTGGTAAAAATTGCAGAAAGGCATGCAGGCTGCAGAAGGTTGAGCGGTGTGAAGGTTCTAGGGAAGATCTTTGTCCTACATTGGATGACAAAAGGGCGTGGGTTCGAGGTCTCCACAGGCTGTTTCTGTTTCTGTAAACATAAATCGTGTGTAAACAGCTTGGCTGTGACATGACATTAACACACACAAATAACCGTCTTGTGACGTCAAATTGTATACTTATATATATATTTTATGTATTTAACGATTTTGACAAATGACTGCCGAGGGGCTTTTATCCCTCTTAGTCTGATGATGAAATAAAAAACTTAAAATCTTTTTTGCTGTACGTGATACGTTACGGGACAAGTTGGAAGGGTTATTGTTGTAACAAAAAAAGCAGTAAATACTCTATACACACGTTAGTTTCAAAAGCTGTTATCCAAAATAAAACATATCCCATCCCACCCAGTGCTATACGACCGTAAAATGTATAAATTTAATTGTTTTTAATTTGGTTTAGTTTTTGCATGTGACCACAGAAACATTAAAACTTCCACTGCAGCAATATCAACTTCATATGTCATCGTATATAGTATATACGATGTATTGTAATTCTCCTTTGTCATATGGGTTTGTTATATGGGTTTGTCATATGGGTTTGTCATGGGCGGTTATTTATTAGTCGTGGATGTTTTCTGTTTATATACATCCCCAGACAAACACACCAACTGTATAGCCCCAAAGTACGCAGAGCTCGTGTTATGGATGACCATACAGCGAACTGTCAAACCATGAGCCGAAAACGACCAGGACCTTTCGGAGTAGGAGCCAGGGCTAGATCTAGATATCTTTTAAGTCACTGTGAGGTCATGCACAACTAATATAAGCATTGCGTACGTAGAACGCCACACAGCTGCTGTGTTAGATAGGCAGGTTAGTTATTTACTAACATTACATTGGCACCTCCTTTCGTTTTCTGTAACAACGCTGTTTCGATAACATCTATATATCTTAAAATTAGCATTTTTGATACATGGTCAAGTGCAAACAACAAGTCACAATCCCTATCAAATGTTATATTAAGGTGTTAATTTAGTTAGTCTTTTCCCGCCAGCCTTTTTTGCCTTTCGGTATACCTTTGAAAAGTCGGAGTTTATACAATAACGTTCATTAAGTGTTTTCAGTAGCCATAAAACCAAAACCATTTTTTAGACAAATCAATCTCAACAAAATTATATTCCAGACGAAGCCATAGACTACATAAAGAGCGTGGTGGAAGAGGAGCGCATGCGCAACGCGTCCACGCATGCTGCTCTCGAAGCGGAGGTGGAGGAGGCGCGGCGCTGCTCGCAGCATCTGCAGCAGCTGGCGGCGGTGAGAGCGCAGGTGGAGACCGCGGCCAGCGAGCGACCGGTACGTGACCTATGTGCCTCTTGGTGCAAGTGACGTTTACTGGTAGTAGAAAGGATTTAAAGAAATTCCAATGTCCTCATAAATTTTGCTAGCCTTGCCGTTGACGTCACATTGTTCCCCATACCTAGCCATTAGCTCACAATCGCCAAATAAAAACTAATTAACTTGGCATTGCGTTGAAAAGCCCCAGTACTAAACATTAAACCAATAAGTTGGTAGACACATCCTCGGGCAAACTGCGATATTTTTGCACGGGGGGGGGGGGGGGGCACCGCTTACCAAAATATCCTATCATCAACTGAGGTATATGTAAGGACAAAAGTGTGCTCCTGAGCTGGCTGCATCGGTATAGGAAGAAATGAACGGCAAGTCTCATAAAAAAAATCAATAAATAGAGTCACGAACGCTAAGTCCATATCTGTATGATATGTTTGTGGTGTATAAAATTGCCCGTATAAAACTGAATTGAAATGAAATAATGTTAATGAAATACTGTAAATATAATAATATTTAATAATAATTATAACCACGTTATCCTTATTAACGAGCTTCATCGGCTGGGTATTCGCGGTGACATTACGTTGGTACAATCCTATTTGTCAAAACGTTCTCAGGCGGTGGTGGTTGGAGGTTATAAATCTGATTATATTAATAGACCTACTGGGCGCCCTCAGGGTTCTCATTTAGGTCCTCTTTTATACAACGCATATTTGTACGATATTGGTTTATGCTTCAAAAATACTGAGTATCTTTTGTGTGCAGCGATCTTGCAAACCATTTGAAAACTCAGAGACTATTAAAATAGTTTATTTTGCCTACGTACGAAGTGTTTTGGAATACGCATGTCCAATCTGGTCACCTCAATACGTCACGTACAGACATCGCATTGAAAAAATCCAAAAAATGTTAATAAAGCATCTCAACTACTGCACTTGCAAGGTTCCTGGTACTCATGAGCAGAGTCGCCAATTCCACGGCCTTTTAGCGTTAGAAAAGCGTCGCTCTCTTATGGACATGATGCTTTTGCATGATATAGTGAACAGTAGTGTAGATTGTCCACAACTGGTCTCTCAAATAACTTTCCGGGTTCCGACTTACAGAACGCGCCACACATCCTGACTTCACGAAAATATACGTCGCACAAATTACTCATATAACTGTGTTATTGCCCGATTGGTTCACGAATATAATACTGTGTTTGAAAATGTAGCCCTCTTCACCAATGCTAAGCCACGGTTCAAGTAGCTTGTAACGACTACTTTGCAATCCACCTCCAGAGATGGAATAGTTCTATCTCTGGAGGTGGACTGCCTAAGTATTTACCAAAATTACATTATAGTTGTATTTTGTAACAATAGTATTATATATAAATATTACATTTGTTTTATACAGAAATAAAAGATAGAATATTCCGAACAATAATATGTAGTTATGAAGTTTCAGTTGAGTCACTACTCATTCTTATAGCTTACTGTTTATTTAATTTGGCTTTACTTTTGTCTGGCACAGCTGTAAATAATTTTATTTTAAAGAAAATCTGTAATTGCCCTTGCTTTAAGTTTAAATGTTGTTTTAGTGCAATTTCATGTACGCTGTTGATTTTCTGATAAAATAAAATAAATTTTCGATTTTTATTTATTATTTTTTTATTTCGCGAAACAGCATCGTAGTATCGGACGCGTGAAATAAAAATCTAAAATCGTGGTAAGAATCCCGTAAATTCATTAAATTATGGTAAATCAGTGCAACCCCGTACCTCACCCCAAACAACTTTACAATTAAGAATAAGAATTTATTTGTTTGCCAGAATGTGGTATAACAAGGTCTTAATATACAGTACAGTATTCTAAGGTACGAAAACACATTCACTCAGTCTGAGCATGCAAACATATTTTATAATAAAAATTTATTTATTTTGTTTTTATTTTATTTTATTTAATCGTGGAAGTAAATTCATTAAATTATAGTGAAAATAACGGCGATAGTTTAAAAAAGTTATTATTGCACTGATTTGTTGTGAACTTGTGAAAGTTAAAGTTATGTTCTGTAGTAATACTTTATTATTTATAATAGTCACACACAGTGCATCTTATGAATAGTTATAGAACGTTAAAAAGTTATGTTAAACGTTACGTTCAAATGAGTAGCCGACGTGATAAATACGTACTAAACTCAAATTAGGTTAGCCATTGTTGAAGTTACTATTATATGACGTCAGTCCGATAAAATTAAAAAGTGTTAGGTAGCAACGCACCGAACACGAGCATTTAGTCAGTTCTATCTGGTTGAGATCTTTTCTTACTCTTTTCATATCCGGCAAACGAGCACACGACCCACCTGATGGACAGTGGCATCCGTGTCCACGGACATCGTTAATCGTAGGTGTTTTATTTATTATTAGTGACAGTAATTATTATACCGACTATTGATGAATTGCCGGCCGTAGTTTCATACTTCGTAGTTCATAGGCCGTAGTTTCATACAATAAACACAATGACACACTTGTTGCATACTGAAGTATTAAAGATTATTACTAAGCTTATTAAATATAAGCTTTTTTTTGCAGTGCAAAGAATCATTTACTTTCATATTTAACCGCACGCTCTTTTTTGGCACGCTCTGCAGTTTATACTCTTGAGGTATTCAACATATGATCCATTAGATTTCTTCTCAGTTGTGACAGTGACATAGGATATATTTATATAAGCATTAGGGTTTCTCATTTTGTTAAATAATTAATTAAGAAATTGAATTCCCCAGGCAATGGATCGCCTAGCAGTGCTCGAAGTGGCCACGGCAGACGCGCGCGCGGAGACCGCCGAGCAATCAGCGCGCGCAGATCTGCTGTCACGAGACCTGCGCGCGCTCACCAAGTCCTACTTGAAGCTGAGGAACGAGCTGACGGAGTTCCAGAGCAGAGTCAGCTTTAGCACTGATCTGGGCTGTGATGATGGTTTGTAAAGGTTTAATGGCCGTGATAAAGAAGTGAGAAGCGCTAATAACATATTCGATTGAGCCGGACATTCGGTTCGGCAATAATCGGTGAATAATCTAATCCTAACTGACATTACGGGAGCGAAAATGAGTTTGTTAGTATGTGCCGCTAAGCTTATCTAAATCAACTGGTCGATCGGTCCTCATGATATTTTTGCTGCGTTCCGTTTGCCGATTACAGCGCTCACAGCGCTAAAAGTGCTCAAAACCATTCCGATTCGTTTGAGCGCGCTAAAAGTGTTATTAGTGATATTGCAATCGGAACGGTAAATATCGCGCTAACATTCTGATTGTTCGTCGCTTAAGTCTAAAGTTACAATTTCATTAAGATCTTTGACCCTGAATGAAGCAGGAGCCATTTTTTCATATTATTACAAAAGAAAATTAATAAGCAAGCTTTATAGAAGCTAATAAAAACATCAACAAAGTAACGTCATGTGTCAGTTTTGACAGGCCGCTCACAGCGACCATGCTCCGTAGCGTTGGCACTGTGAGCGGGAAGATGGCGGCGTTTATGACGTCATTGATGACGTATCGATATCGCTGTGAGCGCGCTCACGGGCAAACGGAACGGGTATATGAGCGCTGTGAGCGCAGTAATCGGCAAACGGAACGCAGCATAGAATGGGTCGTAGTGTACCTGTTGCGAGCGAAGCCGGGAACAGCTACTACTAAATGTAATTTTTGCTTTGTTTTATTTTTTGTTGTAGAGAGATTAAGTCCCTATAGTAGCTATATGTATAGGTATCTATCATTTACATATAAACGAATGACAAGCGCCTGCCAGCGTATCGCTGATGATGTTCTGGAAAGCACTTCAATGACAAACACGAAAGCCAGTAAATCTTGTTTATTAAGTTATAGAATTTCGTTAGGGCGTGATCATGTAAACAATGAATACCAGATTTACAAAATACGAGCATAGTAAAATAATACATACTTACATTAGATCTAACCCCAGACATAACTTATGTTACGCATTTACTGCTGTTCTTACTTACTTAGGGTGTTACCACACCAATGGATCGATCGACGTCGATCGATGTAGATTGGTCTGGTAAAACTGTCGATCGACGTCGACTGATCCATTCTACCATCGATCGATGGTGTCGATCGACAATCGATCGATTGGTGTGGTAACACCGTTAAACGGCCTCATGGTGTTGCATATCATTAAATTGTCTACGTCGACATCGGAGGTTTATGATTCCAACTTCATATTTGTGGTAATTTTATAATTTTCTTGTTCTTAATACACACTTCACTTTTATTTATTGTTTTTCATATAAAATAAATATAACTTTATAACGTTGTTTACACTATCAACATAAAAATTCAATTTAATTCAGTTTTGTGTTCTATGGCAATCAGCTGTTGTTACTAAACAATAACTATTTTTGCCAATTTCAAGTATTAGCATAATAAAACCAAAAAATTGAATAACCTAAAGAACCTATTAATAATAAATCCACTGCATGAAATATCTGAGCACGTCTCCACAACTTTGTTTGACTCGGACGCGCTACGTCCAAGTTTAAAAGAATACAATGACAGTGACATTACAAAGAAGGTGTACGCTGTCCGAAGGTACAACGTTACGCCGAGGAGCCAGGGAAGAATTAAAAAATTGAGAGAATTAATTGTAAAATAAGTGTTAACTACACAAAAAAAAAATGTAGTTCTGTAATTTAAAAAAATATAATCAAAATTATGTTAAGTAATTGAAGCTCCTTGAAAACTTCCATCCTGTATATATTCGTATGAACGTAAATTACAATGAGACATAGTGGAACATGTAGTATAATATACATTTGACCTCCTTCCAACCCAGGCCACCTCATCTGGAGGATAGACCAGTTCGGCGCGCGCATGAAGGACGCCAAGGACCACGGCAGCGTACTCGCTAGCCCCATCTTCAGAACCAGCAAGTACGGGTATACTCTGAAGGTAATCTGAATATTAACACTCAATTTACATTCCTTATTACCATTCACGACCAAGTGGTGTAGTGGTTAGTAGCACTGCCTCATAATCCGAAGGTCCCAGGTTCGAGTCCTGGTGGGAGCATTCATTTGTGTGATGAACACAGATGTTTGTTCTCGGGTCATGGGTGTATCTATTTATAAGTTGTAGTCTGTAAGTTAGCTAACTTCTATTCTAATAATATATTAAATTATGTACGAAAATATAATGAGATGTTCTGGCGTCTTCCGCTTTCATGACAATTTATATTAACAAAAGTTCGTGCATCAAAGTAAATTTAACTCTAACGGGAGCACTCATAGTCATCAGTCGGTAACATAAGGCAATCTTAATAATATACTTTGGTGTGCAAATATAGACTTAGATGAAGTAAATATAAAATATAAACTCGCAAAACGATATTAATAATTAAGTCACGTGATGAAAGTCTCATCTCCAACAATGCCAGGCCGAATTGAACCTGAACGGCATCGGCAAGTGGAAGGGGCGCAACATGACCTGCACGGTGCGTCTGGTGGCGGGCGAGTTCGACGCTCTGCTGGAGTGGCCCTGCGACCTCGCCATCAACATCGTGCTCAAAGATCAGGCCAGCAATAGGAACCAGGTGCGTTCTTGATCCTTTACTACACGCATTTTGTATTTAATCGATTACTAACTATCAATATCAAGCAAATTTTTTATGATAAATAATCGATTATTTACATCGTGAAAATTGTCAGGCATCCAGATAATTACATACATCTTTCCTCACATTTCAGCTTGCAATCATTCGCATAGAGCTGAATTTTGGTACAGACCTTTAGGATATTATTACAACTAAAATATTAAAAGTGCCCACATGTGCAAAAAATTTATCGGTGTATTCAAGTTTCAATTTAAATTAAAAGTTTATTCCTAATAATGGGGAAGATCAAGAAGATTATAAAATTGTCTACAAAAAACGTCCCTACACGTTTGTCCTAAGCACCGCCATTACTGAGATATCGCCATTTTAAAAGTTGAAGAAATCACACATCTGCAGAATCGATGGCTCAAATAGTGAATTGTGGTTTCGAATTGCTTCCTGAACCCCCTTATTCACCTGACTTGGCACCTTCTGACTTCCACCTATTTCCAAAACTAAAAAAACACTCAGGTGCAATGAAATTTTCTACCAATGAGGAGGTCAAAGTGGCCGTAGATGCCTTTTTGGAAGACCTTGACGAGACCTTCTATTTAAATGGGATCATGGCTTTGGAGGACCGCTGGATTAAGTCATGTGACCTTGGAGGAGAATAATATAAAAAATGCATTATTCCTGGGTTTTCTTATTTAGGCCGCGAACTTTTCAAATCGGTTAAGGCGGTTAAAGATGTTACCACACCAATCCGACCGACCGTCGATCAACGTCGACCAGTCGACATCGATCGATTGGTGGGGTAGAAACCGTCGATCGATTGGTGTGGTAACACCCTAAGGCGAACTGAGAGTTCACTGGTCCATAGCGCAATAGAGAAGGCACATATTTTCGCTACCATCTTCGCTCTAAATTCGCATATGGAGAGCAAAGGCAAAACCTACTGCCTGATCTGCTGATCAGCCAGCGTATCTAACGGAATTGTCGCAGTTTAAAAGTTAAAAATATTTTATTTCATCTAAGGTAAAAAAAAAACTACAATAGGTGAAAGTACTGTGAATAATTTAAAGGAAGGCTAAAATGGTGTAAAAACAATAAACAGCAAATACAAATGGATACGCTGGCATCACTTCATTCCAAAGGTGATTTTATTAAGTTTTGGAAATCCACAAATGCTATAAACGTTAGGCCTGGCCTTCCTGTGAGCGTTGATGGCGTTAATGATGCCAAGACCATTGCGGATCTTTTTAAAAATCAATTTTTCTGTGATATCTCCTTTAAGTTCGTCGAAAAGGGTGGTCGATATTGGGGCCTCCTTACAACGCATATTACGGCGAAGACAATTGACCACTGTCGCCTGGTCATGATGGTCTCAGCATCGAGCACCCAAAGCATGCTGATTTTCATTTATCTCGTGTGTTGGCATTATTATCCAATATGTGTCTAGTTCATTCCTGGAGCTGAGAGGTGAACCGAAAAAGCACCTGAGAGGAACTTAAACTTAGAGGAAAAAAAGCCGGCGAAAAATAAAACCTCTAGGCACTCTTTTATAACATACTTGGGGAAGAAGGTAGACAGTTTGATGACGCAGTGGTTTTGAAGCGCTCTGCTGCCGAGGTGTTTCTGGTATTCAGAGGCCTTTATCGAATTTCTTTCGCGAAATCCTGGAAGCTTGCCAATGTACAGCTTGTAGCTAAAAAGAGCATCAGGGTACACCTAGCCAATTACAGCCCAGTGCCAATCGCCTGCATATTTTGCAAATTTTGTGGAGCGTGTTTTGAACGCACTTCCCTGGCATATCTAGAAACTACCGATCTTCCATCAACAACCAATGTGGTTTTCTTATTAGTTATATCTTTATATTAACTAAAATGCTGCGATTCTCGATTTTCGATTCTGCGATTTCATAGAGCTGTGTGAGTCTTTAAATTGAAATAATGTAAAGTCTTTGAAATATGTATAACTTTTAAAATGACGGTTTCTCAGTAAATACAAGTCCAAAAATAACCAAAGTTGTGTAATGCAATAAGTAACTTTGTTATACGGGAACTAGAGTATACCGAGATTTAGTTTTTACAGATATCTTTAGCCCGCAAACTTACTTCCATAACCTGAAATATTTCCTTTCAGGCCATGGACATAATGAAATCCTTGAACCTTCGTCGTAAGTCATCTTCGAAACGCCACGATTACGACACGGCTGATGAAAGCAAAGACGACGACAAGACCAGTACCGCTGACAAAAACATTTTGAAAATGAAGCGGCAATACATATTCATACCACACACTAGTCTAGATAAGTTCGATTACGTTAAAGATGACATCATATTTCTAGAAATTGTTGTGAATCAATAGTGTTAAAATGCTTTATCTTGTTATTGTGATGAATGGATAATGATGGCACTTCACATCGCTATTCGCGTTTTTTCGCTTTATTCATTTATTTATTGATCCACCAACGTTAGGTAAAAATAAATCATAACTTAATCTAGGCGTAACAAACACTTAAAGAAACCAACCAATTTATAAGAGCCTCTTTTTGGTAAGTAATTTATACAGTTGACCTGTTTCTGTGTTTTGAATTTAAAGAAAGAATACAAACCAGATAAAAAATGAATATACGATTAAAATAAATGTCCCAAAATGCACGGAGGCTGGGCCAGGTCTTGTACACTTTATCAACAAATAGTTTAAGAGGCTTAAACACTTTTTGATTGTTAAATTGTTAAAAAAACACTTTGTTTATTGGCAGGAAATCAAATTGTGCATTATTAGTGTGCAACACAAACAAAAAACATCATGGCGGAAAAAATTGTAATTTTGACAGCGAAGGTTTACTTACATCTTTTTGTTTTGTGTATCGAGTAGTATCGATGGCTGGTTGCCATTAAGTTCAAAGAATTGAATTGAATCGTTTTGTTTATTTTAAATTTATTTAACAGTTATAAAGTTAAAAAGAAACCGAAAGAAAGAACTCAAGCGCAACGAACAAACAAACACACAGACAGACAACTATCAATGTGATGTGAGTGAAGTGTGCTGTGAGTGAGGTGGCTGTCCCCTCTGCTTAGTGAACTAATTTCACTTGACAACTTCCGCCATAGAAAAGACTCATTGTCAATGTTGCCCGCTAAAATGAACACAAATAATGTTGACTTTTTTATTTTCTTACCATCTAACTACTAATTAAATCAAATTATTTTTTTTTTCCTATAATAACCATTTATTTGTCATTTTTTTAGATGGAGTACAAAGACCTAGCCTAAGTTGTGTCATTTCTTTTACACTTTAAAATCATTGAAATTTAGAACAAGGGCCTAAGGCTGAATTGAATGAAGAAAATGAATGAACCAATTTTGTTTGTTGAATCTATATGGACGTCTATAAGGTCACTATGCTCATTAACCATCCTGCAAATGTCGTGGAACAGGGGAGTTTGATCCAAACACAGTCTTTCGAAGCGGTGGATGGAGATGAGTTACTTTATTCCTCGGGAGCCTCACTGGTACTCTGATTGTAAATTTATTAATTGGGGACAATCAATTTATTTTGTAACAGTTTGGAGACAAAAAAGACATCTAGCCGATTTTGTTTGCTTATATTCGTGTGTCAGTCCGAACTTGCGAAAAGCAATAGCATTGTGAAGTGCCAGTTTCATTCAAAGAGCCACGTTTAATACACAGATTTGATCCTTAGGATAGCCCCATCTATTGGTGCTATTTTGTAAATATAAATACAGGGTGTTATTTTGCAGGTTTTAACCGGTTTTATTTCCGGGTGAAGCAAGTGTATTTTCAATAATCTTTGAATGGAGTTAGCATATTAAAAAAAATATACACACACACACACACACACACCCTAAGGCTGAATGCTATAAAACGAACTTAGACCTATCTTATAAGAGCCGATTGAAAATGCTCAGATAACTTTTGCCAGTAGAATAATTTTGAGATTTTGACATAATTTCTACGGTAAGTCTTGTCAAGTGTCAACATTATTCACCGAATAGAAATTAGCCCAGCATTGAATAATCAGCCCTTAATGGAACTAAGTATTATGTTATTCGAATGGCGTAGGGTATTCATCTGTAAGATGAACAGTTATTTGTTCTTGGGCCATAGTTGTTTATAATTACATATATGTATGTTTAATCTGGCCCCCCATTTCACTGTATGGTCATCCACAACACAAGCTCTGCTTATTTGGGGATTTATTAATACTATTGTCGCTAAATGGTCAAATTAAAAGCGACTTCGTTTAATTTACATTTATTTAAAACTAGCGACGTCAATCTCGCCAAAATGTGAGCCTATATTTTTAAAGAATTTTCATCACTGTGCGATTTAAAATAAAGTCGCTTTTTATATGACCATTTAGCCGAGATCATTCTGAGATAAGTTTAAGTTCGCTTCATAGATTACGGCCCGGGTCTCAGTGTTGCCACTTGTGTACGTTTCGTCAAGTATTTGTAATTACAGCCAGCCAGCCTCCGTCGGCGGCCACTTGTGCCAGAGGCTTGAAGCTTACCGAAGAGTAACATATCTTTACTTATATTGTTGGTTTTTGTTTTTCAACTCCCGACCCAAAAAGAGCGATGTTATAAGTTTGATGTATCGGTGTCTGTCTGTGGCACCATGACTCCCAAACGGTCGGCCATTTTGATGAAGTTTTTTTGATTTACGAGTTGAATGAATCGAGAGTGTTGCAAGAAGTCGGTTCGGCCATTCAAAGCTATGCGAGATTCTTTTTTCTGTCAGTCATGTATGCTTACAAATAACTTGTATATATGACACTCGGGAATTAGGCAAGGTCTGGCAGCCCTGGGCGCTAGTTATAAAAATGTAATAATTGATTTTCGCATTACGACCAGGAAACAAATTTCAAATACTTCGTTTTGTGACGGTTAGCGATGGATTGTCTGCTGATGGTTCGTGTTCGTGATGCTGCTTTCTCTCTTTTTTGTTACTCTCTATAACTTTGTTAATTTTCTAAACTTTAATTTATATGTTACTGTAGTTGTAGCTGTAAAATTTTATAAATGAAACAATTAATTGTATACATATTTTTATTTCATTTACAATTCAAAATACACTCTAATACAATATTTTATTTACAATAGAGACATTACATTTTACGACGGCCATGCGAAGTGAGTCCAGCAGCTCTAACACGAAGCCCTAGACCTAGACATAGCGAAGACTTCTCACGCTGGACCTGCTGAGCGCACTGACCTCAAAGGGCCATCGGCCGTCGAAAAATATATATTATAATAATTGAATACAAATATGGCTAGTTTTTTGTTAATACTCTAGATTCGATATTTTTTATAAGAACACACTCTGCCAAACATAAAAGTATAAAACTATTACTATATACCTCTATAGAGAACGTCAGTAAATTTCTTATTTATTACTAAAATTACAAAAAGGAAAGGTTTGATCTTTTGTATGTTTCTGAGGAGCAGATAAACTCAAACCCTACGTAACTGAATTTAAAAATTATTCCATATATATACTGTAACATGGGCTGTATTTTATTTGAAAAATTTAGATCCTCAGCAGACTTGAAAATGTTACCCAGGGTATTGAAGACTTGCCTATGGGAGTCATTATTTGGCGTACGTTGCGAAAACTGTTTATGATGCATAAAATAGTATACCACACGTTCACAGCGCTCACTCGACCCGCAACAAACCCGTGAGGTACCGTCCAACTCGTATGTCCACGTCACCATAACAGTTCTTTGATACAATCATCACACGCCAGCGCGGTGGACGTTACAAAAAGATTTTGTGCAAGGAATTTTGAATAGTACTGGTATCTCACAAAGCGGCCTTCGCTTTACTATAGTAACCAAATGACCGCCTGACCAAACAAGGTGTATCTGTGTATGTAATAATAATAATAATTAAATGGTTGTGTTATGGATACCATTTAGTTGAACTAGGGGGGAAGGGAACCCAGAATGAACATACAAATATAAACAGCCATGACCCGAAAACCAACATATTCATCACACAAATTAAGGCCCGGGCGGTATAAACATACATACGACGTGTCTGGACACTAAGAACTACAAGTAAAGCGGCCGTCGCTTCGTGAAGTGGCTACTACAATATTGCCAAGGAAACCGAAATCAAAAGTGTTTTTAATTAAAAACTCAACTCAGCTTACAGAGAACAAAGAAAAAATTTGTTTTAGATTATTTATCTTATACCGGAACTCCATTTGTAATTTTGTTTACATGTCTACAAATGTAAAGACATACAGCTGGAATAATTCACACTTTGGATAAAGTCACTGGGCGGCATTGGTATATTCCGTGACGTCCTGTCTGTGAACCATTTCGAACTCAAAACAGATTATTTTCACTATCTTAAATCATACGATTTTTACCCCGATTTTAACTCATATTTCAACGTTTTCAACTCGAAATTTACATATGTCAATAGAGAAGATGGTTGGAAGTTCCGACAAGCTGCAACACCTGCAGCTCAAGACACTCTCAGCACTTTCTCTGGTAATCCGGAACGCTGCGCGCGCCGACCGAGCTACAGATGGAGATGATTGAATGTTTTTATAACTATCAAGAAGTCACCTTAGTAAAAGTCTCGTCGAGCTAAAATGTAAAAGTGTGATTTAACGCGATGAAACCCAGTAAAATTTTTTTTATTCAGTAAGATTGTTGAGATCTTACACCAGAAGTACTGACTAATTTGCTTTAGGCTGAAAGATGAACGCCGAACGAAAACTAAAAAAAATAACTATACGTTTGAAACATTAGTCTGTTTGGTTTTTTTGAATCAATATTAACGTAGCAATTATTTGATTATTTCTGGACTTTTTCGACTGATAAGGTAAACTGTTCGTTTTTCACAATAAACTCTTATATTGCATCAGATATTGTTCTTCTTCCGTCAGGGCCGAGTCGAGATAGTCGTCGTCTTCCGCTCGAATCGAAGTTTTCAGTCGACGTAAAGCTTGCTCTCGCTCTTTCTTCCTAGAAAAGATAAAAATGGAGATTACTTATTAAACATTGAGTAGAAACTGAGAAGATCCAAACCGAACCTGTCAATTTATGTAGTTGCTCTATTTATAAGCGTTTTACGATCAGTTCTGGGGAGTATTCAAAGAAGTTCAAGCTTGCTTGAGTAAAATCTAAATTATTGCTTTTAATGTGTAATAAATAATAATAATTATAATAAATCCCTAGACAACCCCACCAACTGTATGTCCCAAAGCAAGCAGAACTTGGGTTAAGGATGACCATGCGGCGAACTGGGGGTGGTGGAGGCAGAATAAACATACATATACAGGTTGAAATTGAATTAATTGGCATCCTTCGAACCTATGATTCTAATAAGTGATAATGTCTAAGTGATAGTCTAAGTGATAATGCATCACTATCTCTTCGTGAATGCGGTGAGTCGTGCTGTATTGAGGTGCACTATGAATGCCACCCACAGCGCTAAAACTGCTCATAAGCGTTCTGATTCGTTTTAGTGCGCTAAAAGTGATATTTTTGCTATTTTAATCGGAACGGTAAATAGCGCGCTAAACTTCTATTTGTTCTTTTTCTTAAACCTAAAGTTATATCTTCATAAAGATCTTTTAGCCTGATTGTAACAGGAGCCGTTTTTTAATATTATTACATGAGAATATCTATAAGCAAGCTTCTATTACCAGAAACGTCATGTGTCAGTTTTGCCAGGCCGTAGAGCCCCCACGCTCCGCAGGTTGGGCACTGTGCGCGGGAAGATGACGGCGTTTATGACGTCATTGATGATGTATTGATATCCGTAAATGCACTCACAGGCATTAGGAACGAGTATAAGAGCGCTCTGAGTGACTCTTAATTTAGAAGGATACCAATGATTTCAATGTCACCTGGTATAAATATAAACAACTATGACCAGAGGACAATCATCTGCGTTCATCACACAAATGAATGCCCCGATTAGACCCTGGGACCTCCAGCAGGCAGGGCTACCCACTACGCCACTCAAACGCCAAACAGTTTCAATAACTTACTTCTTATCTTTCTTATGTCGCCGAGCGACGCCGGCGCCGGCGCTCGTGGACGGATTCTCAGTGTTGCTGGACTGCGAGCCTGGAAAATATTTATAAAACATGCTTCACGAACTTATTATACATTTTGCTTAGCAAATATAAATTTAGACGAAAGACAGAAAAATCTCTTTTATGAAAGTTTACGTTTTAAAACTAAGTACCTAGCATAGCTCTCAACAGATGAGTACTGAGGTAACTTAGACTAAAGTGCTCACTGCCAAACAACTTCTCAACTATTTTACAGGGTTTTTTGACAGAGTTGAAACTCTCTTAGCAAAATCAAATCAAATCAAATCATTTTATTTGCACAAATATAGGTATATACATGTGTAGGGTCATTAAGATATAAAAACACAATAGTTCAGGCATATTTCACCATCAAGGCATGTACATTACAATCTTATATTAGTATTTTTCAGTAAAATAAAATTCTTAAAACAATTCTTAAGTCCGATATTATTTGTCATTTATCATTAAAATAATCTTGTACAGAATAATAACATTTTTCTATTAGTAAATATTCCAACTTTTGTTTGAACTCATTAATATTATTAATGTCCTTTATATAATTTGGTAGTTTGTTATAGGTTTTGGGAGCCATACCAAAGAAACTCTCAGAATATAGCGAGGTTGAGATCTAATTTTATGCTTAAGTCTCTGGCTTTTTAAAAACTCAAATTTGTCTAAGTTATTCTAAACAAATAAAACCGTTTCTAAGATATAAACGCAAGGGAAAGTCAGAATTTTTAAAGACAGGCCTACATGGATCTCTACTTCTGAGGTGACAAAAGGACCTTATGCATCGCTTCTGTGCTTTGAAAATTTTTATTTTATCAGTAGAGTTTCCCCAGAATATAACGCCGTAACGTAGAATTGAGCCCACACATGCATAGTATGCTGATAATACTACTGTCTCGCTCACTATATTTGATAGCATGCGTAACGCGTATGCGAATTTATTTTACATACTACATGTAACCTCAATGTGCTCTTTCCATCTAAGTTTTTCGTCAATAATTATTCCTAAAAATTTTGTCGACTTTACTTCATTTATTTGATGTCCTTTATAGTCAATATTGCATAATGTCAAGTCCCTATCTCTATTTTTAAAATGAACTATTTTTGTTTTAGTCAGATTCATTTTAAGGTTATTATTGGTCAACCAGTCCATCATGTTGTTCAAAGTAGATTTAACGTCAGATTTTAACATGTCGATGTCATTATTTCTACATATCAGTGTGCTGTAATCTGCAAATAATATAATGTCATGTGATGTTATGGCAGGAAAGTCATTAATATAAATTAGAAATAATAATGGACCCAAAATACTACCCTGTGGTACACCATATTTGACAGGCCTAAATTGTGAGAGGAAGTTTTTCTCAGTAAGCGTATCGTTATTTCAGTGGCTTGAAATCTGTTATCCAGATACGATTTTACGAGATTTAGAGCAACGCCTCGAACTCCATAAGCTTATTTGTGAGAATTTTATGATCAACAAAGTCAAAAGCTTTAGTTAAATCCATAAAAAAGAGCACAAACAGGTGTCTTATTATCGACATCAATCAAAACTCTCTTCAAGCAATTGTACAATGCTAGATTAATTCCCTTATTTTTTCTAAATCCAACTTGTTCTTATGCTAAAAAAGTTGATGTGAGAGGGAATCCGCAGGCATAACGTTGCGTAGCAACCTTCATTGTCCCGGATCCAGAAACATTAGCCTCACAAACTAAGAGCTTGCCAGACTTTACATATACAATGCTAGGTACGCGGGTTTCCTACGATGACTTCACAAACTTCAGAACGTTATTTTTTTGTAATATTAGAGTATCATTGTTAGATCTCGTCTGGGCGGTTCTACAGTCCTCCCTATTGTGTCCACCGTGATACTCACCTTTACGCGGTTGAGTTCCGGTAAAGGAGAAAGAACAGCCAGTGCCAGTACTGCAACTAAGGCAACTCGAGCCGTCGGTACCGCGTCATTAGTCGATATAATAATCACAATTACTGTTAATAAATAAACCACCTACGACTGACGATGTCAATGGGCACAGTTACGACTTACCATCAGGTTGGTCGAGTGTTCGCTTACCGGCTACGAAATTAGTAAAACACCTTTAATGTGTGTTGATGCACTCCGCACACTCTTGACATTTTTCGCCAGTAATCTGTAGGATAGATGCCAGTATGTTGATTGTGGGGGCATTTGTCTGAACCGTATTACTGAACCACCGAAAATTCTCAATTTAACCATTGTGGTTGTAGACGACCTAAAGTTAGTACTAGATATAAAACATATTGAAGATCACACAAATACTGAAGATATATTTAATATGAAGTCTTAAAATGGAGCAGAGAAAATAAATTACATTTTAATGTGTCTAAACTCTCGATCACCACACACATAATAGATGAAGTGGAACTGAAGTTGAGGACTTAAGTTTCGAAACATTATTCTGAACATTTGCAAATAATCTTATCGTAATGCAAGCTGATTCTAAGACAGGCAAATCAATTTACTAGTACCAGGGCAATAAAACCATTGCTTGAAGCGCTTGTTAGGAGTCATACGTAATGCGGCGGTTTGTTCTCTTTATGAAGCAAAACATAAGAAGAAGAAAAATATCTACGAAATAACTGCCTTAGATTCCTATACATGGAACAATATGGTGTACGCCCAGGATATTCTCTACTGCATCCTACTCTGTACGTTCTAAGTTTGTTGGGGTTTTCGGTAGTTTGGGAGATTACAAGCTCGAGATTAGAAGGCAGGTTATTTTTGCTGCGTACTTATTTAAATGTCTGAAGCAAAGCACACAACCCGGTGGAGCTGGAAACTATGCAGCTATGTTTGCCAGGTGGGTATCTTGGACGGCGGCAGCTTCTAACCAAGCGCCGCGCACACGCGTGCTGCGGGCGCTCAAATGATTTGTTTTATTGTTTATTTAATGAAATCGCACTGGCCACTTATTGTTTAATGAGTTACCTAACGTGACTAATAATAATAATAATATAATAAATCCCAAAACAACACACCAAGTGTACGGCCCCAAAGTAAGCAGAGTTTGTGTTATGGATGACCATACAGCGAACTGGGGGAGAACCCAGAATAAACATACTTAAATATAAATATCAACAACCATGACCCGCGAACAAACATTTATGTTCATCCCACAAATGAATGCCCCGGCCAGGACATGACCCTGGGACCTCCGGCGTATGAGGCAGGGCTACTAGCCACTACGCCACTCGGTCGTCGCTAACTTTCGGAAATTTAGTTTTGGAATATATTTAAGTGTGTGTTTGCCTGTAATCTGTTGCATTTTTATCTAAAATATTCAATTTTACTATTTAAAATTATGTACTTAATTAAACCATTCATACGTAATTTTAAATTGGACAGCATGATAAAGATTATTTATTTTTCTTTTTTTATTATGTTTGTTGTTGCTATTGTATTAGGTAAAACGATCTGTAATGATAGCAATAAGTGTGAAGAATAAAGTTGTAACATCTAATGGTTCGTTGAGCAGAGGCTGGCGTCGAACCCGGGCCCGAGAAGCCAGTTCTGAAGGACTGCTCACCGCCGCTCTAGTTTATTATATTATCAGTTGAAATCAATGGATAAATACCTTGTGCGGTGTGCACGCTGCCAGCCACTAGTATGTCCACGGCCTCAGTTAAGTTGTTCCGCGAAACTTTCAGAGCGGCCTTAGCGTCCTCTGTGCAGTAGCCCATTGCTTCCAACTGAAATATATGCAAATTAAGCCTAATTAAATTTTTTAATAACATTTCTCAGTCGTATTTATTTATCAAAACTAAAAATATGATTTTCTTTTCTTTTTTCAAAGTGGACTAAATAAAATTTAACCGGACTTCGTGGCGTAGTGCTGACGGCACTTAGCCGGAACATAAACTACTCCTACATACGATAGACAGAGAGAGATGGCATTACCTCAGCCACAAGTTTGTTATCGGGCTCCACCAAGGAACCATCAGATCCGGAGGATTCTGCTTCAGCAGACGACTCATCACTGTCTGCATACTGGAAGCAAAAATTTTTTTTAATTTTATTATTCGTTACTGGAAACATTTAATGAAAGTTATTGTTGGTACTTCGGCTTTTACAAGGTATCATATATATACAGAGAGAAAAAAAAAATGGCGGTAAAAAACCTTTCGGCACTTCGTGTTCAATAGCTTTACCGCCATAAGCTTTCGTGACGCAGTGCAACGTCACGGTGCGGGCTTATTCACAGACACTACTTGTTCTACTTGGCAAAGCTTGTAAATATGTTGAACGTGCCAGTAATAGTTAACCGACCTATAGTAACTGACAATACTCTGTCTGAAGTGAGTTACCTTGCGAAAGATGGTACTTTATTACACAAGTCCCTACAAGTACAAACCCCTCATTAATATTGAATAATTACTTCAAGAGCACAATTTTTTTTCTGTAATACTTGATGATTAGTATAGGGACATAGTAGTAGATGATAGGGATCAATATACATATCTCTGTTAAAGCGATATTATGAAAAAACTACAATAGAAAAAGCAATACAAAATTACAATAGAAGTTTAAACAAAAATGACTATCTTCCAAGTTACATATTTTCCTAGTCTGGAAGACAGACACCATAATTGTATTGTAAATCGATTATTATTTCGATTATAATATCGAAGTTATTTATTATAATACTAAGACTTTTTGTGGGTTATCTTCATCTCTACTCATCAGCAGCATTTTAATACATTAATCGTACCAAATATGATTTTTCATGCATGACGTAGCCCCCCAATGATCGGCCGCTCATCTTTTAGAATATTATAAATAGATCTGACGACGTGGCGTAGCTGCGCTTCAGTCCAAAAACATTACACATAGTGTGTCTTTTTCGTTTTAAGAATGCATTTATTCAAATTCAAATTTTTATTTCTCAACATTGACAATTACTTGTTCTTATTGACGTCAAATAAAACATGACTGTACCACCACTTCGGAAAAATCTTCGTGAAGAACAACTGGCAAGAAACTTCACGGGTATATTTTTTAAAATCAATGTACAATGTCTCTCTTTATGTCCATACAAAATTATTCTTATCTGCATCCGTTAGCTCGGCAAGTCTCGCCCCTCCCAGTATCCAAACGACGAACACCCTCAAACGGCACCCGTTCACGAGTTAACGCGGGATCCAGCCATCGCGCTCCTCAACCATATTAGAGGGAAGTGAGCGACCCGTCATCCGACGCTACCATAAGAAGACGTACTTTAGTGACAATAAATATTTGTTCATGACAACATCAAAATACGTTGCTTTGTAGTGACAATGTTCCATCAAGTTTCATCGCTGAAAATGATTTTCCTTGTTTCGAAGCTTTGAAGAGTTCTTAGAGTACATATAGACAGTTTTTGTTGCCAACGTATGAAATATTTTATTATCTTTTAAAGTTATTATTTAGTCCATCTAACGGCATTTGTACGAGTTACGCACTAATTTATGGACTGTATTAGGTCGTGCTGCTGCTGATTATAAACCACAGAGCTTTATGGATATTTTATATTAATTAATAATCGCTAAATTATATTGAATTAAATGAGAATGAGAGAAAATGAGTGAATATGAGAGTTAAGAGCACTCGGGCGCTGCTGTGAATCGACTGACGTGGAGCGGCCGGTGTGACGACCGCATCACGCTGGCTAACTTGCCGATTAGACAAATCACAATAATTACGACCTAGATTCATGAAATTCCATATTTTAAATGTTGTTCGATGCTTCGAACATGCTCCCGAGGGCAACAATAAAATGGTGATGATGCTAAATTTGTGTTAAAATTTTACAAGATGAAACCATTTTCTTCTTATCTTAATGAAGTGTTCGTACACAATTGAGATAAAACAGATGATATAACTAAACAGCTGAATCTGAAATATTAAAAATAGAGTGTATTTTCGCGATTGGCGATGTCGATTTATAGTTTTTTAGACGCACACTTGACCATCGCTTTATTACACTAGGCTCACTTACTTTTACACTAGAAGTCGCTCTGTGCTCGGGCAGAGAGGCTTCACGCACTTTCACACTTCGCTCTAACACACGCGCACTAGCACACGCGCACTAACACACGCGCACTAACATACGCGCACTAACACTAGAGCTTTGGTTTGGCTTACGCTCACTAGCACTAGAGCTTTGCTTTTTGCTATGATTTTTACTTGCTCGATTTTGTTCTGTCAAGTTTGATTAGGCCAGATAGCTGAGGAGCTAACATTCAAAACAAATTGACATTTATGAAAACATAAAGAACATTTATGCACTCATCGCATTCTCTATGGTTCCTTGTAATCGAAAAAATATCAAAAGAGACGAGCAAAAACAAATTTATTCCTTTAAAAAAAGTTAAAAATATAGATTGTTTGAGCAAAGAAGGTTTTGTCCTAGGACTGACAGTTAACTAACATACAAAATAGGATAAGTCCATTTCCCCAATGAGAACGCATCGGCCACCATTTTGCCTATGGATAAATGTGGCGTATATTAACAAAATCAGCCAGATCCACATTAAAGAAAAAAAAATTTTTTTTGTGCTCTATAGAATTCAGCATCTTGAAGTCTATGTTCTTATTTTATTAATTTCTTTCAAACTCCGCCATATCCTAAAGTAATTTACGTTCCTTTATTTCGTTTTAATTCAAAACCCGCCAAACAAAATCCGCTACATCCATCTCGACCAATTATAGGCCTGTATTTTGACAGAGAAGCATCATGGCGTCAACAAATACAGTAATAGCTGCTCATGCTTTTGTAAGTGTTTCTGTGCTAAGTTATATCGTGAACTTTAATTAAAATAATGTCTGATTTGGCAAAAAAAAAATAATTGGAAAAGGAAAAAAAATGACATTAACGGCGAGTCAAATTTCCATAGTATGTTTATATTTTATAAATATACGGGTATATTTTTTTTCAAATAAGCTTATAGTCTCTCTTTATGTCTATAAAAAATTATTCTTATCTGCATCTGTTAGCTCGGCAAGGCTCCCTCCCCCAAGTATCCAAACGACGAACACCCTCAAACTTGCCATTCAAGACTTTAGAGAGATTCTTTAGGTGTTTTTTAGTTTATTGCCGTATTTTACTACGCAAAGAATTTGTTTGTCGTTTTACTAGGCAGCAACAAATTAATGTATTGTTTCTTTTCAGATATTCCGCGAAAATTATATCTTTCCCCAAATTCAATCATAAAACAAATAATACTTTCAAATGCCTTACACTAAAAACGCAAGATGTAGCCGGATTTCACACTAATTTTTACAAATTGAAAACCAAAATAAGCCAAGATAACTTCATAATTAAACATAGCTGTATCTCCAATTGCCATAGACAGAGACTCAAAAATCAGTCTAGAGGGCCAAAAAAATTTAAGTGCGAAATACTTTTAACTATGAGAAATACCCACAAAGAGGTCAGGGTATGTAAAAATGCTTTTATTCAAATGTTACAGTTACGGAAAGATATAGTTACGGGTAATCTACAGAGATAATATAAGGATAGAGGCGGTGTTGCCAAAGAGAATCGAGGTGGCAACCACAAACACGTTCTATATTCAGAGAGGAAAAGAAGTGTTATGGAATTCATTGAATCACTAGAAGCAGCTGAACCATAATACTGCAGGGCCAAATCATCAGTAAGGCTTTATTTGCCACCAGAATTGAACAACTTTTTAAGTTGTGGAAAATTTATGAAGACCAAATTCAAATAGCCCCTATATAAAAGTAAAACATTCACTTTTCAGACACATCTTTAACATAAAGTACAATGTTGGCTCTGGCTCTCCCTTGAAATATACTGGTTCCAGATATTTTGAATTAAAAAGGAAAATAGAAATTACTAATGGCCATGAGAGAGGTTACATAGCCTTAAAGCCAAAGCATTTTATTACCTATTAAAAAATGAAGCTTATGATACTATTTCTCTTTCATTTGACTGCCAAAAAAACAGTCCGCTGCCCAAATTGCCCAATAAAGCGGCTGAAGCAGACAGTACAATGTGTACAATTTCAGTTGTTATTGATAGTTCTAAATCTGCTTCAAATAACGTACGAACTTATTACTGGTACAAAAATGAGCATGCGAAATCTTCATCAGAAAGAGCAAGTGCAGTATTCGATACAATGCTTAGCCTGGATATCCCCAGCGATAAAACACGCGTAAGACTGTTTGCTGATGGCTGCGGCAGACAAAATAAGAATACAATTCTAGTGGGCACTGCATGAAATGGCTGTTTCCGGAGGCACCGTCGCAAGTGCAAAAACTACCGCCTGATACAGTTTTTGCGAAAATCAAAAAAAAAAAAAGAAACTACATGTCATATGCGACCCACAAGTCTATTTTAATTTATTTAAAAAACAGGCAACTATTGTGAAACATTTGGGAGTGGATGTTGTAGTGTATGACTGGAAGTCTGAAGGTGGTTAAAGTATGTAAACCTCCTGGTAGCTGGCACTTTAAATTCCATGAATTCAAAAGGTTTATACTGCGCAAAGGACGATAGAATATAAGTTTGCAAGGAGAAGAGAAGTATAAGAGTGATTTTTGCCAGCCGAAATATGTAACTAAAAAAGGAAAGAGTTGTTATGAATCAGCACCACCATACGGCGAGCAGGCAATGAAGTGAATGTGAAAAATCTTAGTGATGTTTCAAACCTGTTATCCAGGCATTTTGATGCAGACTGGAGGACTATAGAGAGTCTGACTTAATATAGAGATATTAAACAACTTTAATTTAATGAAGGGAAACCAACGAATACCTGTATGTAAAAAGTTTTTATGATTATAACATACTTCAAAAGAACCAGAATTAATAACGTAAGTCATGCTGTATATGGAGGAAAAGCAATACCAGAAAATAGAGGAGATGACAGAGTAAGCAGCCGGTCAGAAGAGAAAAGTAGTGTTAGAGAGTTTATTGGAAGACTCAAAAGAAATGAAAGCCACTATAATCGCAAGAAATCTAAACGATTTATATAAATTGTGAACTAAGCATTTCAAAATTATGGAAGATTTATGATGACAACTGTGCTGAACACTTAAAAGTTAAGTCATCGATGTTTGCAGTCACTGTACAACATTTGAAACAAGAAGTTCCTGAATCAAAGATCATCTGTTTTGACCTCTAACAGATACAATGTTTACCGAAGTCCCCTGTTGCCTTGCTACTGTCGGCAGATTTGTTTTAATGCTTTGTGCATATTGAATATGGAAAATGACGAGGCACACTTTGACACATGGTCAGAGGAAGAAGCTGGTAAGGGCAGCACTGAGATTTTGTCTGCTTTACTATAATTTGAATCAAATGAATATGGATGGTGCAAAACTATTACGTTTGTTCAGTGATGGTGTGTAGCTCAGAACACAAATAATATTGTATTAAGAACATTCATATATTTTATGCAGATTAGTGACAATGCGCCTTAAGATATTCAGATGATTTTCCTGTGATGATTTTCTTACAGCTAGAATGTTTAGCAGAGTGGAAAAACTGCTGAGATGGAAGCAGACAAGTATTTGTAAGCAAGAATATAATGAAAAATATAAACATGTTGGACATTTTCATATTATGGGTCAAGATTAGATGCCATTGGACACAAAAACATTAAACAAGTTCTACAAAGTTTTGCCCACGATCAGTGAACTGAAAAGAATACTTTTAACTAACAATTTATCTGAACAGAACCGCAGAACGATTATTTGTGTAAAGGGAACAAAGTATTATAATTTCATGACACCGGCATGAAACTTACTAGAAAACTCACTTAGACATGGGATCATACTAAAGAAAAATTATGTGGACTAACTGCTAACTTGTATGCTCGGTGATTGAATGAGGAATGTTTCCAATGGTATATCAAATAATTTGGATACTCCAAATCCCTCTGAAATTTTCTGTGATTGCTTGGACGAAGAATATGAAGTTCATTGAATATGGTTTTCCATAAAGATAACTTTTAATAAATATTATATTTTACTAGTATTTATTCTTGTTGACTAAATAAGCTGAGTAGTTTAGCTTTTTTCCTAGGATCATAAAAGCAAAACGTGTTTTCTCCATAACATTCATTCAAAACATAATTTGTACAAATTGTATGGTACAATATTTAAAACTTATTTGTAAACTGAACTTTGCCTAAGAATGACCAAATAGGGAAAGAAAAAGTCTTAATCATAATATATAGTCTTATATTTTTTTATTACAAAGTTTTTTTAGATTCCAAACAATCTGATCTTAGTGACAAATCACGTTTTGAATTTTAGCTCCTCACTATTGCTATTAAATTAAAACCGATGTTTCTGCCTCAGTCCGTACCTTAAATTAAAACATTTCCTTTTGCATATGATGTCCGCAGCGCAGGTACCTTAGACCAAGAAAAAAGTTCTCATCGCGAGGGAAACCGTCAACAACAACAACTTTACCATATGCCCATGTTCCGCCAACAGCCTCAGCGCTAAATTTTCATCATTATTGGAGTCGCGAGCCGCCATCGCAGCCACTTTGTACTTGTGACCCTGCGCGGTCAGCCGCTCGATCAGCTGCCGACTGATGGGGCTGCCGTCGAGACACGCGCCCAGCAGGCGTTGCTGTCTGGAAAGATACGATAAAAAGGTTCGGTTTATTCATTTTTAAAAAGCAAACAGCTGAAATTGGGTATTTGACAACTGTAAAAACTGGATCACGATAACAATGGTCGCTCAATGTTGCTGTTTGTAACCTTTGGTATTACTAGTAATGCCCCGTTCTTCTCGGCGGCGGTACGGGACAATCGCATCCTTTTTATTTAGTACGACGTTTGCTGCTCTGTGCTACACCTGTGCTCTGTTTTTTCCTGTGGTTTAAGTGCTACGTAAGAACTTGGCTTAACTTTGGACTTTTGATTTTGCTCGTGGTGCGGATCGGATTTTTATGATTGATCTCAACGACTTGGCACTACTCTGGAAATTCATTTGCTGAACTTTATGGCAAACCAAGGACAACATTTTTACACTGCAAGCGAGTATTGCAACATGCTTCTTATTTATGGAGAAACAAGGCGGGTCAACGCCAGAGACGGAGAAAGTTACTCTGTAAGGGAGGCTGCTAGGATTTACGCTGAGATATCCAAACAGTCACCACCCAGCTTATGGAGTATTTTTTAGAGTAAACTCTTACTCACAGGAACGACTTCCTGGTGGGCCTCGTAGTGAAGGACGGTTAGAACAAGTTACTGAAGATCCGTCCACGTCAGTGCGTGCTATTGAAAGAAGAACTCTCATTCTAAAGTCATCAGCACACCAAATACTGAAAAGGA
The DNA here is from genome assembly GCA_923062675.1 of Marasmarcha lunaedactyla. Classification (NCBI taxonomy): domain Eukaryota; kingdom Metazoa; phylum Arthropoda; class Insecta; order Lepidoptera; family Pterophoridae; genus Marasmarcha; species Marasmarcha lunaedactyla. The sequence goes on from OV281358.1 coordinate 1,655,620, forward strand.
TAAAATACCATCTGTACCACTTACAAAAAGTACAATCTCTATTAACTCGAGATAATGCACTGCGTGTAGATTTTTGCCTAATAATGCTGTAGTTACACAGCGAAGACCAAAATTTTTAAATCAAGTTTTATGGAGCGACGAACTGGCCTGCAAAAAAGATGGGTACACAAATCTCCACAATCCTTATAGCTGGTAATTGTCAAACCCCCATTTACCGAGAGAAAAGCGTTCTCAATACCAGTTCGAAATCAACTAATGGACTTGTATTGGCAATGGCAAAATTGTGGGACAAGTCGAACTACCTGCTACGCTCGATTCAGCTCATTATTTAGAACTGTTGAGAAACACACTGCCAGGACTATTAGAAGCAGACACTAATGACTTCTTGCAAAGAATGTGGCTGCAAAATGAGAGATGTCTGGCCCATTATACACAAGAAGTGAGGGCCCACCTTGACGAAGTATTTCCTGGGCGGTGGATTGGCCGACTGGGGCCCATTTTATGGCAACCAAGGTCGCCAGACTTAAATCCACTGGATTTATTTAATTGGAGCTGCCTTAAGGATAAAGTATATTCCAGATCAAATACATTAATTACATCATTGGGTGAATTAAGACGGTGCATAAACCAGTCTGCACAGGAAATTTCATTACTGAGCTTGCGACGCCTTAAAGCACTTTTTTTTAAGAAGACGCAGATTATGCATACGTACGGTTGGACGAAAATTAAAGCACCTTTTGTAGGAATTACTATTTTCTATTGTTAATTATTTTAAAAATTGTAAATGTTAATTAAAGTTGAAAATTTAAACCACTTATCTGTGTTTTCTTAAGTTAATCTGAAATCTTAGTTTTTCGCTTTTATAATTTTTTACACTTATTTTGAGCCTTGTAGCAGTGAATTGAACATTATTTTAGCAATGTGGTAATTAAGTAATTAAAATTTAAAAACTGTTATTTTGAAATGCAACCAATTTCACTTTTGCACAGTAAGAAATTTTATTTTTTCCAAATTTGTCCAAGTAAGTTTTGTAATTCATATTTTTTTTCTAATCATTTGGCATCCTCATTAAATGGGCAAATTTTTAAAGTAGTTTGCCAAACAAGACACAATTAATTTATGCCACTGTTGGTCAAGCTTACAAGAGAAAAAAAACATACCTTGATAATGCTGCGATTTTAAAAGTATGTCAGTTGAAAAAAAACCATTTTTAATTTGACGAATCAATCCTTTAAATAACAATAGTTTTAAAAAGTATTAGCCATAAACGAAATGACTATAGTTAAATTCTAAAAAAAGTCGCACATTATTAAAAACTTTGTTTCTTTTTTAATTTTACACAAAGGTCGTGTTTTTTTTATATTTTTTGTTTAGCACGTTGTAAAAGGTCCTTTCCTAAGGAATCTCGCAATACAATTTGATTCACATATATGGGACACCCTGTATACTTGCCTGGAATATTACGTATAACCGTAAAAACCGTATTCTAGGTTATCCTTAAAAACAACTAAAAAGTTGCTATAATGCGTACCTAATATTAGCAAAATTGAGCCGTCTCGAAGCATTTAATCAAACGATCTTTTTGCTTGTTTTAACCCCCGAAGCAAAAAAGCGATGTTTTAAGTCTGAGTCAAACAGCTGAACCGATTTTGATGAAGTTTGTTTTGTTTACAAGTTGAATAAATCGAGAGTATTCTTAGCCATGCTGAAAGAAATCGGTTCAGCCATTCAAATTTTTGTCAGGGCTTTTCAATTTGTGCTTTCAAATAACTAGTGTTATTTTAGTATAATATTGTCTATTATAATATTGTCAGTGATATTGTCTGCTTAAAGGCAAAGTCACATAAGTGACCTCCCATACAAGTATTTCGATCGCAGTGTGAAATAGTTACTTATTTATGTTCCCACTCTGGTTACAAACTTAGTTGATGTGTCTACTTAGTTTCGAAACCTCGACTAAAAGTGGGGAATTTTTGAAACCCAACGTTTTTAAGAAATATATATTTTGTTAGTAAATAACAATAAATTATTACGTTCTTCTTCACGAAAGACTTTTCGTGTTTATGTACCTTAAACATTATTTCAGTTTTACTTTAATATGTGATCGAAATTAAGTTCTAATAAGTAATAATAAAAATAATAATACTCAAAATTAGTGTTTTCTTAGATTTTATATGACCAAAACACTATGTGGGAAAATTTAAGACATCACAAAATCCTGAAACATCTTAAGTTTGTAGATATACTAAAAGGGTTATTTTTAAGTGTACATCAAATAACTTATAACCTATCAATTTATGAACAACTTTTAAACTTTTTTTACAACTAATAAATTATTGTACTGCAAATAAACTAATTGTTTATCAAAACTAGAAACATAAATAATTCGAAAATATACATAAACAGCCTTTAATATATTTTTCTCAAATGCGCACCTAAAAAGCTGTTTGTTTTACAAAAATACTATTTTTACACCAAAGTACTGATTGTACATCAAATTAACCCGGCTCTACATACGGAATACTTACAATGGTAACAAAACAACTATTTTTGCAACATATTTTCTATTTTGTATTTCAAAACTAGGTCAACAGATAAATCCTAAAATTTCAGAGAACCCGTTCCGCAAATTTTCTAATTTTTATAACAAAATTTATAACTCTTTGTAGAGCATTATTTCCTAAAGTTGATCTAATTTACTGAAAATGTATTTCGCGCGCTTTCAACTTAATGCGCCGCTCAGTAGGTGTTAGAACGTATGCAAGCGAGTGAGCGAGTAAGGGATTGAGGTAGATGCCAGGTGTAACCGCAAAGCTCGTGCGGGAGTAAGAGCGAGTGAGACGAATATATTGATTGGAATTCGTTTCTGCGTTAAACAGGCAAAGCACGTGTATTGTGAAATAGAAAATATCAAAGTTCCATAAAAAAAGCAACTGAACAATTATCTTTCCGACCATCGCAGACTTATTTATGGGCTTTCTACAATAAGTCTCGGAGAATTAGAGAAGTGGTTGATAAATAAATTAGAGATACCCGACGATGATGGTGAACCTTATGTAATTTATTACCATGTTTAGAGAGTGAAAATCCGACTTTTAGTTTTGCGATCGGGAGTAAGTCCTTGTTGAAATTAGCTACAGTGGCTTCGAACATACATGCAGATGTCACATATAAGCCCATTTGGTAGGGCTTCCCAGTGCTGGTGGTTGGCTCAACTGACAAAGCTAAGCGTTTTCATCCTTTTAGTATAGCAATTTCCACATCAGAACGTAAAGAAGGTTTCAAAATGCAATTCGATGCACTCAAGAAATGTGTTTTTTCCCTTCACGCTTACAATATGGAACCTAAAGCGCTTATATGCTACGCAGCTAAAAGCATCCAAAACGCTTTCCAAGAAGTATTTGGCACTGCAAACACCATAAAAATGTGTTGGGCGCACGCAAAAAAGAACATACAAAACAGTGTCAAAAAATTGGTAGCTAAAAAAATCAGAAAGTTATATTGCCCGATATTAATACATTACATTCAGCAACTTCTCCTAACGTATTCAACAGGGCGTTAGCAGCATTTATACGTAAACATGAACAAGAACAACTGTTCATAACATGCTTCAAAGAGGAGTGAGTGTCCCTCAATCTCAATTGGCGCAGCTGAAGGATCTCCAGTGACAAATAATGCCCTAGAGTCTTTTAATAGAAGTATAAAAGACAGCTACACTATGCGAGAACGACTTACACTGTTTCGGTTTCTGACCGTCGCAACGAACATGGTCAAGGAATGGTCTGAGGCTCATCAACCGGAAACATTTTTAAGTGTACCTCCGGTAGAACTGAAACAGTGGACCAATGGGCTAAAAGTGACAGGAACGTCAAAATCATAGAACAGGACAGCGAACAAATTACATTTAGCGTGGCAAGCTCTACGGTTAAAAGCATTCCACTTGGTCAAGATTGGAACACTTTTGATGACTTAAAAAAATACTTTTGCTTATTGGAAAGTTGTTCTGCCCGCGCTAAAAAGTGCCTGGATGAATGGTAAACGTAGCTGCCCCGATTTTTTCAGAAACTATATATGCAAGCATGTCATCGGGCTCGCGATCCGACTCAAATATGTAACACCACCCGCAAATGCCAAAAAATATACATATTGGCCGAAAAAGAAAACGTGGACGTCCCGCGAAATCAAAACCAGCCCTAATAATCCAATAAAAACTACTGTTAAGTATAAACTTTTTTAAAACTACTATTTGTGTTTAATTTTTATTTAATTGTTGATCTCAGTTTGTTGTAATTAATAAATAATTAGATTCTTACGATTGATAAATAGGCGTTTGATTTAATAAATTGCAGTTAAAAATAATAATATAACGATATAATGTTCGTTGTGCACTTCTTATTATTTGATATGCATTCATAAAAAGCTTTACATTTAAATAGAGTTGCGTCATTGTTGCCAAAATCACATTAGTTTGAGCTGCCAATTTTTATGTACAATCAGTATTTTTGATTGAAAAAGGGATTTTTTTAATGTAAAAATCGCAAATTTTTTGTTTGTCGGTTAAATACCACCCATACTAAAACATCTTTACACCTTACAAAATAGTTGAGACAGTTTTTGACTTAGTTTATGTAGTTGCGGTTGGTCTTGCATCAAGCTTTGAGCGTCATTGACATTTTTGGATAGCAATCGTAAATTCTTAAACCTTGGTACTTTGTTATGACTCTGTTTCGAAACAACACAAATTGTTTAGTAACTATATACAGGGTTACTGGAAATACAGTCTCTACATCGACGGTCGCTGTATCGAAAACGTTCCATCGACGGGTTAATGTATCGACAGTACCTCAAATCGATGGTACTGTTATACCCTTACTATGTAAGCTGTATAGCTGACCACGATGCCGCATCAGCAACTCTGTACAAAAGGAAACCTAAATGATATTAATGGGTAACAGTTCATAATCCAACAGAAGTCAGTTGTTCCTAAGCCTTCGTCACGGGTCGGTCGTCTCAGATTTTTATACTATTTCTAGTTCTAGTTCCTATTTCTATATCAAGTTCAATTTCCAAGTGTAAAGTGTTACTATTTCCTAAACTGAATATAATTCTTTTTCTAGTGTTAATAAATTGTTCTTTTTAAAAACCTATTTCAAGACTCTCGCATAACATAAATGGTGGCAGCGGTGGGATACGAAAATCCCTACCTACCCGAATACGTTTCCGAAACAATCAAATGCAGTGAAGTTATTCAAAGTTACAAGTAAAAAGAAAAGTGAAAGAGCAAGTGCATAAAATTTACGAACTCAAAACCTCTGCATCAATCGGTCTCCTGCAATTGCTGGGAGCATATAGACGCATCTTTACTACCCGCTGTGCTTGCAAGAGGACAAGCACGACTTGCTGATCCTGCGCATCCTGTATCTACAAGTTCCTGTACCTGCCGAGTGCCGGCAAATCGTCTGGCGTAGACCGCTGGAGGCGATTATGCTGTTCTGCATCACCACTCTACTGGCGTTTCAGCAGTAAGTGATTTTACGTTCAAAAGAGAAATCCAATGAAAAAACTATCAATTCCGAACTCAGAGTCTCGTCCAATATTCTCCTAACAATTTTACAATATTAATCTTATCGATGTTCTATTTTTAGCCTCAACGCAACATAGTTGCAAATCTCACCTATATGTAAGACGGTTGACGTCAAACAATAACCACTGTTCTTAAACGCTCACTGTTCTTTGTAAAACCATACATACAAAGACGCCTTGTTCTTATTACTATTTCGCTATTTCTTTGTTTCCAATTCTGTGACACATTGTATTAGTCCTAAGTTCCTAAAACCATTATTTAAACAATGACTTCTAAATACGAATCGAAAGAGGAAACTCCCAGTGTTTCTAGGACTACGTCAGCACGTCATGAAATCGAGGAAAAAGTCGAACTTAATGTACTCCTGAAATTTATTAAAACTTTTGATGGGACGAGGGAAAAATTAAACCCGTTCATCTCAAATTGTCAAAATGCATATAATCTAGCAAACAAATCTCAGAAACCCATTCTATTTAGATACGTATTAAGTCAATTGGAGGGTCGCGCTGAATCAGTATGCAGCATTAAGGAATTCGAGACTTTCGAACAATTCATCGATTTCATAAAACAACAGTTTGGGGAGAGAAAACACTACGCTCATTTACTATCCGAACTCCAAGACTGTAAGCAAAACTCTCTAGAACCGGTTAATCAATTTGCCCTCCGGTTTGAAACGTGTTTTGCAAAATTACTAACGGAAATAAATATTTCTATACCAACAAAACGAAAAACAGAATTAACCGGGCGTATTGCAGCAATGGAGGATCTAGCATTGCACACATTCGTTATAGGCTTACAACCCCGACTATCTCAAATAGTAAGATGTCGAGATCCAGATTCCCTAAATTCAGCGGTTAGTTTCGCAGTAACCGAAGAAAAAATCCTCTCAAGTTTAAATAAAAGAATTACCCAACCAACACAAGGTCCTTCAGACAGATCTAGGTTCACATCGCGCCGTGAGTCTCAACCTCGGCAATATCATCCTCAAAATTCTTTTAATTACCGAACAGATACAAGGAATGTTAACTCAAATGACACGGTCTGTCGGTATTGCAAAAATGTTGGACACACAATAGAAAATTGTCACAAACGACAATACAATAATTCTAATCGTCATCAAAACAACACCTCAAATCCTCGAAATCAACAAAATACTTTTGCTAATCCTATTCCAAGTTCATCTCACAAGGTGTTTACAGTCAATCCAAATAATGATGATGGCTTAGACGAAGTAGATAATTTAAACGAGTAAGATTTCCTGATATGCATCGCTCTGGAAATCACAGACACAAAATCAAAGCCGATGCCAAACATCCCGCTGTATCCACTGTATCCAATAGACGCAAAGCGTCCAAAGTAGTCACTGTATCCGCAATATATAAATCAATCATATATAAAATCATAATATAAATCAAAATCGTTCAAGAATTCACTCGAAACCATCTGTTGCTTTTAATTCAATATCGGCTTCGAAATCTCATTTTTTACCTAACCCAAAATCAAAACAATCTGGACATACCAAAATTTATGAAATTAATTCAAATTCTGAAAACAGATACTTACCTCACATTGTTATCAAAACCTCCGTCTCTAACCAACCTTTATCCTTTTTAATAGACACTGGTTCCTCCGTTAGCTTATTGAAACTCAAGTCCATTACAGAAAATTCTAAACTTAATAACGAAATCATTACTATTAAAGGCATCGACCCAGGTGACGACTCCACAGCTACAATCGGTAGCTTAAAAATGAACATTTATCTTAATCCAAATAAAACATTTTCACACACTTTCCATGTAATTGAAGATATATTTTTTCTTAGCCATGATGGTATTATTGGCAACGACTTACTAAAAGAATTACAATGTCAGATAGACTATTCTAAAGGTACATTAAAGATTCAAAATTACCTGATTAACCTTCAATTCTCCGAACCAGTATACATCATTCCTGCTAGATCCGAAGCCGTAATTGAATGCACAATCAGTAATCCGGAAATAAAAGAAGGCACCGTACTAGATCAACATATCTCTGAATCTCTCCTTGTCGCTAACTGTATAGTCAAAGTGAAAGAAAACAATCGAGTCAATATCACAGTCGCAAATACATCCGATAATCCAATTACTATTCATCCTAATCTCAATTTTAAACTAGAACCATTATATACTAAACCCGTTTCCACTCTCTGTCCAATTCCTATGTTCAATATCTCTTCTAGAACCGATAAAGTGATAGACCAACTCAGACTCTCTCATCTAAATCACGAGGAAAAGCAAGCCCTTGTACAAATTTGTTCCAATTATTCTGACATATTCCCCTTACCAAATGACCAACTCTCATACAACCTCTACTGAACACAGAATCAGAACAACTACCGATGTCCCAATTCAAACTAAATCATACAGATTTCCAGAATGCCTGTAACGGTTCGTTACTTCATAAGATTATATTCAAGACTACTTTAAAATTGAACTTAATAACTAAACTAATCTAATAAATACACAAAGAAACATATACCTAGCCTACTATTTTATGATATGTTATATTATTATTCTCAGAACTTATCTTAATTATAAATCTAATAACTATAAGTATGTACCTAGACTAGAAGTTTAAAATACATCTATGCGCGTAGTGACGCTGAGTGAACAGTAACGGTATGAACGATGAGTAGGAAGAACGGTCCTGTTCAAATGCGCAGAGTCACCTCCGACTCGCTCGCTCTCGTCTCGAACGTTCGGCCGGCAGTCCCTGCCAAGCTATTCGAACGCAAGGACGCATCACCTTTTCTTCAAGAAAATATTATTCAACGTTAAATCTTTGATATTATAAGTGTGCTGTTTTACCCCAAAATCGGGTGAGTGTTGCAATTAATTTTAAAACTTAGTTTTAGTGCTTATCTAGTTGCCTAAGTAAGCCTTTATGTATAAGTTATTAATTCTAGTGCTTGTGGGAGGAGTGAATCATTCATTTCATTTCATGCCTTTCATTTTATTAAATGCTGTTCATAAGGGTGCTATTTAATGAATTACTTATTGCAAGCAACGCATGCAACTTTTGGTACGCCATTGAGACATGACCTCGCATGGCCCCTAAAGGTCATGACGATTCAGTGTATTCTTTAAGTATGTTCCTCTGTTAATTGTTGTTGTTCTATTTAGATCAATAAGGATAAACAAGCTATTCAACTTGCATTTTAAGTTGTGAAACTATTTAAACGTGTTCTATTATAATCCTTTCTTTGTGTTACCATTGTTTTGCGGTACCTTAAGTACCTACCTGTTTGATTCCGATAATTATTAGTTGGTTACGCTTTGTAATTTTAGTTTAAGATTGATTTTTGTTGACTGCCTCATCATTAATTGCTATTTCTTGCCTAAATCGTTCCATCCGCCTAGCCTTTGGGTTGATGTCGCAGTCAGACTGTATAACTGGGCATTTTCTAAAATGGCCAATTCCATGATTTCCAGGGTCCATACTCCTACTAAGGATTTCCTTTTTGGTCGACTACCCATCATCGCACGGACCAACTACCTACTCCGCTGCCTCACGTCTGCCTGCCGCGACTTGACCCTGAGATTTCGGACTACTGCTGCGAACCAAGGACAGTGCGGTTTGGTTTTGGAGACCTTAGTAGTGCGTCGGTTGTGAATTTAAAATTCCCACCCCCTGTGAATCTCTTGTGTAAATTATATTATAAATAATGTTTATTTTTTTTTATTTATCGATTAAATCGTCCCTGACTTTATTTTCGTTACCGCCTTAGCTGAGGGAGCGGTACATTGGCGCCCATTCAAGGTATCTACTTTTCACAACCGAAACGCTACTATTGATTTCTTAAAGCATTTAATGGCTTTTTTTGGTGCTGGCTTCTAAACCTAGTTTTAAGGCTGATTCTTGCTAACTGTATTTTTGTCCTGGTGTAGTAATTGGAAGTTACTGCTGATATATAGTAATATATAAACAATTAGCCTAAATTGATACCGTGTTTGTTTTTTTATTGTTGTAGTTTAGTAAGTATATTTTGCAACACACACCCGATTCAAAATGTCATACCCTGTTAAATTTCTGTCACTACATAAATCTGAACTTGAATATGAGGTTGAATTGCGCGGTGGCTCTGGTGAGTCTGTGTCTGATCTGCGAAAACAGATTGCCAAATTAGGTCACATAGAATCTGAGGACATACTGGAATCCCACTTAGAACCTGACGAGGACCTCAAAGCCGTTAAAGAGTCCCTTGTAAAAGCTCAGAATAATATTGCATCTCTAAAATCCAACTTTGATAAAAATCTATTTATAAGGACCGAGACCTTACTAAATCACATTTATCACCGCATAAATAGGATTACCAGCGTGCCAGAGGTTGTGGAGATTTATAAAATATGCGTATCTAGCTTCAACTCGCAATACAAATAAATTGAATTCTATAAAAAGTCAGATGTCGACCACTAAGACTCCATCTACATCTACTTCTTCTAATATTGAACCGTCTGTTATTTCGGTGTCTTGTGAGCGTAGTTTAAGTTCTGATATTGGAAAACTAAAATTTTCGGGAAAAACTTGTGTGCACTCTTTTGTTTTGAAAGTCGAAGAGTTCGTTCAGTCTCGAGGTATTTCCATCGACAAAATCATCTCTTCAGCTTTTGAAATCTTTACCGATGACGCACTTCATTGGTACCGTTATAATAAAGACCGCGTAAGTTCATGGCAGGAACTGTGCACTCTTTTAAAAAAAGATTTTAGTAATAGCGACTACGATTATCGTCTAGCGGCAGAAATAAGGTCTCGCACACAAGGCGAACAAGAAAATATAATTATTTACATTTCTATAATGCATGGTTTATTTTCTCGTCTTTCTAAACCTTTCTCAGAAGAAGAGAAAATAGATATACTTTTGCATAATATTCGCCCCTGTTACGCGAATACCTTAGCTGCCTCTCCCGAAATTAAGAGTATTGACGCACTTGTATCAATCTGTCGTAATTTTGAAAATATAAGATCTAGATCTTCATTATTCCACGAGCCTCCCAGAGCATCTAGTAGTACGCTCGCTCCAGACTTTGCTTATAAACATACTCCAACATTTACTAATTTTACTCCTAAAAATCAAACTAATCAACAAAAAACTTATTCTAATAATTACCATAATTACAATAACAAACCAAAAGTAGCTGCTATACAAGATGAACGTAATTTTGAATCCAACGATAACAATAATGTTTACGCTTTGACCCCAAGTCCTTCTAGTAAAGCTTTTTGTCCAAGATGCAGAATTAACGGACACTCGCTGAGGAATTGTCAAGAAGAACAAATTATCCTCTGCTTTAGGTGCGGTAAAAGGGATTTTCGTTACCCTGATTGCCCTGACTGTAATCCGAAAAGTAATCAGAACCAAAAAAACTAGCTGATATGGATTGGAAAATAGTGTCACAAAGATGTCTAATAAAATAAAAAAATTCAATGAATTTGAGTGGAAAAATTGGTTGAATTTTATTTCATCATTTTTTACTTACAGCGCTATCTCTTCAATCCAGCATAATATTTCTTCTAATGTTAATGTATCCCGACCCTATGTATCCGTTACTGTTAACAGCAAATCCCTGACTGGTTTGTTAGATACTGGATCTTCCACTACAATTCTGGGAAATGGAAGTCACGAACCTCTCTTAAAAGCAGGTTTTACACTTTACCAGTCTGATACTGCTAATTTTATCACAGCTGGCGGTGATAAATTGAATTCTGTAGGAATTATTTACCTGCCTGTGAGTTTTTTCGGACAAACTCACACTCTAAAAGCATACGTAGTCCCAAATATAAAACACTACCTTATATTAGGGATGGACTTCTGGAGGATGTTCGGATTATTTCCGAAGCATATAGAACGTATTCTTTATTACAAAGACACTGATAACATTTTAACTGTCGATGTGGATAACTCAGGACCCAGTAACCTGTGCTCTTATGAGCATCTATCCTACGAACAAAAAAATATGGCTGACCAAGTTATATCACAATTTCGCAACATATCTTACGAAGAACGCGGTTTAGGTCGAACCTCCTTGATCACACATCCAATTGACACTGGGGATGCTGCCCCCATTCGTCAACGTTACTATAGGATGTCACCGGAGAAACAACGTATCTTGGTTGAGCAACTAGATGAGATGCTCAAGGAAGATGTGGTCGAACCATGTGAGAGCCCGTGGTCGTCACCAGTCCTCCTGACACCAAAGAAGAACGGTGAGTTACGTTTTTGCCTAGACAGCAGAAAACTAAATGCTGTCACAAAAAAAGATGCATATAGTTTACCTTATATGGCAGAAATTTTAGATAATTTACGCGATGCTCGGTATCTGTCTAGTGTAGACCTCTCTAAAAGTTTTTGGCAAATTTTAATTCGCGAACAGGACAGACAGAAGACGGCGTTCTATATTCCCTCACGCGGCACGTTTCAATTTAAAGCCATGGCGTTCGGACTAACCAATGCTCCCGCTACCCAACAAAGGCTAGTAGATTCCTTGTTTTACGGGCCAGAATTCGAACACAGAGTCTTTGTTTTCATTGATGACGTCATAATCGCGTAGAATACCTTCGATCAACACATATCCCTACTAACGAAAGTCCTAAGCAAATTGAAAGCCGCTAATCTAACTATAAACTTTTCTAAGTGCCAGTTTTTTAGAAATCAGCTCAAGTATCTCGGTTACGTCGTGGATTCTAACGGCTTACATGCCGATCCCGATAAAGTCGAGTCTATTATAAATTACCCTACTCCTACCAATCGGAAAGAAGTTAGACGATTCTTGGGTTCTGCCTCTTGGTACCGTCGATTTATCGATAACTTCAGTACGTCAGCAAACCCTCTTAATAAATTGACGTCTCAAAAGAAAAATTCCCCTCCTTTTGTATGGTCTGCCGAGGCCAACCTAGCCTTCCAGCAACTAAAAAAATGCCTTTCTTCTACACGTATCCTTTCTTGCCCCGATTACAATCAACCTTTTGAGGTGCACACCGACGCCAGTGACTACGGTATCGGTGCAGTACTGACCCAAACGTTAAACGGGAAGGAAAAAGTAATAGCCTATATGAGTAAGTCCCTATCTAAACCCGAACGCAACTATAGTGCAACGGAACGCGAAGCGTTAGCCGTGCTCACCGCAATCGAACATTGGCGTTGTTACTTGGAAAATGGTCTTAAGTTTACGGTTTTCACCGATCATTCTTCTCTCAAGTGGTTTTTAACCTTAACAACCCAACTGGGAGATTGGCTAGATGGGGAGTACGACTCTCTGCTTATAATTTCGACATAAAGCACCGAAAGGGGTCTGAAAACGTAGTTCCTGACAGCTTATCGCGCTCTGTGCCAGTTTCTGCTACCAGTAGTTCTAACAGTAATTGTCAAAAAACAGATGACAATTGGTTTTTAAACCTTTTTAATGGTTGCCTTAAATCACCGACATCTTTTTTAAATTATCGTGTCGAAAATGGGAAATTATTTCGCTACGTGAAATCTCTTAACCCGCTCACCCGCTAATTCGAATGGAAAGAAGTAGTTCCCTTTGAATACCGAAATGATGTTATAACAAATAATCACTCCGAACCTACCTCTGGTCACTTTGGTATTTATAAAACACATAAACGCGTAACTTTAAAATACTTTTGGCCTAACATGATACGTGACATTGCTAAATTTGTCACTAGTTGCGATGTCTGCCTCTCTCATAAACATCCTAACCATCCAACACTTGGCATAATGGGCAGACCTAAGGACTGCTGTAGACCATTCCAGATGCTAAGTGTAGACTTAGTAGGACCACTGCCTGTGTCTAGAAAGCAAAATACATTCCTTCTAGTTATTACGTGTTGCTTCTCTAAGTATTGCATGCTTTTCCCCATCCGACGCGCTATTCCGAAAAGGAATTATATCAATTTCTTAAGATTAAATATTAAGATAAAAACATCTACCTCGCATTTTGACCATTTTGACGAATCTCCTTATCCAGATATCTTTAATACGTTAAAACACGTAAGAGACGACATCCTGAGAACTGAACAAACCTCAGATATTGCTATATCCGATTTTAAAAATCCATTTGAAAAACACTCTTTTACCAAAATCTACAATATCCTTACCTCTATATTCCACAATTTAAAGTTAACTCTTCATATTTACCTCAATAAAGTAATATACCCAACCTTGAGCGAAATTCCTAAAATTCTTCGTCAAAATCATGATATCCCTGTAGCCGGACATTTAGGGTCTACCCGAATGTACCACCGAATTCACGAGCAATATTACTGGAAAGGTATGAGAAGCGACGTCGAAGACTACGTAAAGAAATGCAAAGCGTGCCAGGAAAATAAAGCTCTTAGGAAAGTAAACAAAGCTCCAATGGAAATAACTACTACTTCCACGACGCCGTTTCAACGCATCGCTTTAGATATCGTTGGTCCTCTGCCCGAATCCGGTCCTGCAAAATTAAAGTACATTCTAACTCTACAAGACGATTTGACTAAGTATTCAATAGCATATCCTATACGCAGCACCACAGCCGAGGAAACAAGCGATTGTTTAATACACTTCATATCTCTTATCGGAATTCCTAAATCCATTCTTACAGATCAAGGTACTAATTTCACTTCCGACCTTTTCAAAAACACATGCAAATTTCTTAAAATCAAACCACTATGGTCATCACCTTACCATCCTCAAACCCAAGGGGCTTTAGAAAGGAGCCATTCAACCCTTAAAGAATATTTAAAATCCTTTATTAACGATAACCAAGATAACTGGCCCACTTACGTTTATACCTCTATGTTGACATACAATACTACTATACATACTACTACTAAGTTCACTCCTTATGAGTTAGTTTTTGGCCAAAAACCCTTTATTCCCAATTCCTTATACGAAGATAACTGTATGTGTATGTACTGTGTATGTACTGTAACTGTATGTGTGTCGTATTGTCTGACGCGTCTAATACGTCTCGTAATATTGCAACACAAGGTCGGTAATGAATGGAAGCCAGAAAAAGAAACTTACTACAGTGCAACAAAAATATTCTACGTATGACAGAGAATGGCTTGCCATTTATTTAGCCATAAATTTTTTAGCAAATTGTTTAAATGTCGGCAATTAGTTATTTTTACGGACCATGAACCATTGACTCATGTCTATAATGAGCTTAATATGGATAATTTAGAAAAGGCTCGACGTACGCGACAATTATTATTTATTAGCGAATTTACTTCGGATATTCGCCATATTAGTGGTACGGATAACATAGTCGCCGATACATTATCACGTGTATACACAATTTTTTGTCCCACAAGTATCGACTTCGAACAAATTGCTGACGCGCAGTTGTCACACGAATACTTACAGTCTCGACTATGCAATAACAACGACCAAGTTCTTCGAAAATTGAAAAACAACCCTACTTGTGTCAAACATATTTATTGTATCGTAGAAAATGATATTACTAGACCTTGTTTAACTCCCGAATTTCGTAAATTAGCCTTCGATTCTGTACATTCTCTCAGTCACCCAGGTATTAAAGTTTCTCGGAAATTAGTATCACAAAAATATTTTTGGCTCGGTATGAACCGTGATATCAATTGTTGGGCACGTACTTGATTACAGTGTCAACTTGCAAAGGTGACCAGACATAGGTTATCGAATTTCGAACAATTGCCATCGGTTGATAGATTTGAGCATATCCACGTGGATATTGTTGGCCCACTGCCAACTTCTCCACAAGATTCAGATTTTCTGTAACGATTAAAGACAGGCGCACGAAGTGGCCTGAAGTAATTCCCGTTCAAGAAATTTCAGCCAAAACGGCAGCTAGCGTCGTGTATAATGACTGGATCACGCGGTATGGATGTCCAATTAAGTTGACAGCCGATGTAGGTCGTCAGTTCGAACGACACTTATTCTGCGGACTTATGAAATTTTGAGGTATAAATAGGATTAAAACTACCGCTTGTCACCCGCAGAGCAATGGCGTGGTAGAAAGATGGCATCGCTCTTTAAAAGCAGCCCTTTCAGCACGCATTACAGATAAGTCGTGGGTGGACGAACTACCTACTGTCATGTTGGATTAGTACGGATAATGAAGTAGCCTTTCGGAATTAACATTTGGTAGCCACTACGTTTACCCGGCGAGTTTTAAGACAAATCTATTCATAGAGACCATAAGGACTCCAGTAGCCTTGTTTCATGTTTAATAAGATAAGAGAAACCATAAACATTTTTAGGCCGGTAAATAATGTTCACCGGAATAATCGTTCATTTTTGTACATCGCGGTTTACATAAGTTACATATATAATACGTTTTCGTACGCGACGATACGATGAGAAACCCCGTAACGCCACCGTACAATGGTCCTTACCGAATTTCAAAACGTGAAAGTAAATATTTCATAATTGTATTTCCATGGACAGATTGAAGCCAGCTTATTTACTAATAGATACTGATATAAGTGACAATGCATATCAGTGACAATCTCCTGTCGAAAAATTCTATGATGTCACACCATCGTGTAAACCTTTACCTACAAGTAACTTATCTCAAAACGAATCTTTGTGCGTAAAACTCGTTCAGGTCGTATTATTAGTCGTCCTGTTAGATTTATGTTAGTAGTATGGCAGTAGTAATGAAATAAGTACCTATATTGATAGTTATTTGTTATACATTCTTATAACCTTAGGAATAGGTGTTAAAAAATTATCGTTTGTTAGATATCTCACTTGCAAAGAAAATTTCTTGTGTTTGTAAAAAGTAAATATAAATAATTTAGATTTATAAACATATAAGGAATACCTAACTTGGTGATATTAAATAGTCATTAATTATAACTTAAGGTTAAAACTAATGTTCGTTATATGTTCGTTATATGTTCGATACGTTCTATGAACAACGCTTAGGTATAATTTAAGAAGGGTTCAAGTACTTATAACAATTTGGAATATTGTATTTGATAAGCTACCAATATAACGAATATTAAAATGGATTAATTTGTAATTTTAATTTACAACTGAAATTTGTTTGTTAAAAAAATGTTTAAATGTTTAAGATACTTATTTATTTTTAACTATACTTAAATGTTTAATGAAAATGTTAAATAATGTTTAATGTTGTGAATGCACCCGGGTGCTACGTAGTTTAGTGTGCACTGAAAATGCTTTATAATAATTTAACAAAGAAGTAAAGTAGGTCAACGCTACGTCATACCATGCATACCTACTGCAAGTTAAGGTGTTCGGTCAATCTATTTATTTATTATTATTAAGGCACACATACAGGTAACAATCAGAAAGAAATAAGTATATGTATTAATATGGATGTTAAACAATCAAGACCTAGATCGGTACCCAAAAATTGTGTGCACAGCATTATGACTTGTGCGTAAACTTTACACAAAATAAAGCTAAATGATAATAGGAATTACAATATTTCTTAATATAATTAAAACAAGGATTAAAATTATAATATTTCAGCACAACAAAAATTAAGTTTCATAACAAAATTACACAAGAAAAAAATTGAACAAAGATTGAATTTAATTCTGAAGTTAAACTTCTTTGTAAGATTAAAATAAATTATAAAATAAATTTCATTAAATAAAATTACAATATTACATTACTAATTTCTTATTTAAGAATAGGATCAATATGAATTAAATTGTGGGATCAGATTTCATTAAACATTGAATTAAAGTTGAATTAAAATGCAAAATTGGATAACATTACAAAATTCTATATATTTAACTGGATTACAATGTGAATAATATCAATGTCAGGACTATATATATATGTAATAAAATAATAGAGAGTGATGTCTTTCTGTATCATATATTGTGAATTGTGTGCAATAGTTAAGCAAATGAAGGGTGGACACTCAGTTGAGAATTTGTTTGACCTGGCGTTTAAACGACCTGTAACTGTCGCAAAATACATCAAGCTCTTGAGAGGATGTTACTAGATCGTTGTACAGCCTACACATTCTTACAACGGGGTTGAAAAATTAGGTATTGTTTTTGTAGATTTGAAGAGTAAAAACCTTATGTTTCCGGATCCTTTTTAACAATCTAGTATTGAGGTTGAGGTGTGAGAGTAGGTTAGTTGAGTCAATTCTAGCGTGAAGTAACTTATGCAAATGGAGAAGATCCTGCTGCTTACGACGAACTTCCAGAGGAGGTATTTCGAAGAGGAGCAATCTGTCACTATAAGATGGTATCTTTCGGGCGAGGCCGCATCGGTAACTTAATGTTTTTAAGCACCTTCTCTGCACACTTTCTAAGCGTGAGGAATGCACTTCATAATAAGGTGACCAGATTACAGATGCATACTCAATTTTACTCCTTACCAAACTAAAATAAAGATAGAGATAACTATCATGTCGTCTTCTTGTTATGAAACCAAGAGCTTTAAAGCTCTTATTTATTACTGCGTCATAATGGTTAGTGAATGACAAACCCGTATCAAAAGTTACGCCTAAATCCTTGACAACTGAAACACGGCTAAGGGGCTGGTTTTGGAGGTGGTAGTTAAAAGTCATCTTATGTTTTTTCTTTGTAAAAGATATGACTTGACATTTGGTAATGGACAGATGCATATTGTTTTTTGTGCACCAATCGGAAATTTTGTCAAGATCATGCTGGAGAGAAACACAGTCTTCGATATTCTTTATGGCAGAAAATACTTTTAAGTCGTCGGCAATATATACCTGTATCTATAATCACCGAACATATTCCGGGGCACCAAAAGTTTCACTATTTCAATGATGTGATTGTTAGTTATGTTATGAAATATGATATAAGATGATAAACAATAAGTGTTAGTAGTAATTACTCATATTTTTACTTAAGTCCCTATTATGTTTATGTTACGCGGTAGTACGGTTTCAATTACACTACGGCCTTATTTACATAATCGTAAATACGACAAGTTTTAGACGAATGATAATGTCTTTTTTAACTCGCACATTTAATCTTTAGTCACTGCACTCTTTTTATATCACTATAAATACGAGGAGCCCTAGACTAATAGCTCACCACATACTGATGCACGTCGTGACTTGTTAAAGAGCTAATTTCCGTTTGACTTAGTTTCATTTTCTCTATTTCTCCATGCAGAGAGGTTAAAGTATCGACTATTTTTTATCCACAACAACTAGGAACAAAGAGGGGCGCTATGCAGTAAAGTTGCCTCTTAAAGAAAACTTAGAACATAAGTTAGGTTCATCTAAACCCATGGCTATAGCACAGTTTCAAAACTTGGAACGAAAACTAGTAAAACAAAGATAGTTAGCCAAACAATACAAAGCTTTCATGAATGAATACGCTCAGTTCAAACACATGAAACCAGAAGTTTCTACATTGTCATCCTTGGAATTCTTTCTACCACATCATGGAGTCCTACGTGAGGACTCAAAAACGACAAATAAGAGTAGTTTTTAATGCATCTACCCAAACATCAACTAAATGGAGTTTAAATGACGTCATGCATAAAGGACCTAACTTACAAAGGAACTTACAATCTTTACTTTTACAATGGAGACAGTTTCCCTACGCTTTTACCGGTGATATTGAAAAGATGTTCAGACAGATTAATTTACAAGATAGCGACCAACAACTTCAAAAGATTATATGGCGAGAATCAACACACCATTATTTACAGACATTTCAATTAACAACAGTAACTTATGGAACAAAAGCGGCACCATTTTGGGCTATGATGACATAAAAAAAGATTAGCTTCAGATGAAAAACAGAAGTACCCGGAAGCGGCAGCTGTCCTCGAAGAAGCTTTCTACATGGACGACTTATTACACGGTAGCTTTACGGTAAAGCACGGACCAAAGTAATAACGGAAACATTAATCAAAACATACTCCACTATCCCAGGAAGGGTCGAGGTGACAACAGTCTCTAGTGAAGGAATATACTCATTTATGTTAACTAATCCTTATTCGTCACCTGACTCGGATTCCTCAGAACCGTATCACTCTGTACAGACTAAACATCCTAATAAGCCTTCGAAAAAACAACAGGAAGACATCATTTTACTCTCCGAATTACAGGGAGGTATTGAATTAATACCCAATTCTTACGCTATGGAGACTTTGGATTGACAGAAGGACGAATATCCACTGTTCTTAAAACTTACCCGAATAGGTCCAAAACAGAGATAATAAAATACTGTCTTACTTAAGCAGGAACAATTAAAAGAACATTAAATTTATACAACTTACCAAACTGATTATTAACAACAATATCAGATATTTCTTTAAAAAAAAAACCTTAAAAAAAATACATGAAAAAAACTGTCATGGAAAAACCTAATCTCACAAAAGCTAAGGAAACAGCGCTCCGTCAGAATTGGAAAGATAAGTTAGAGGCCGCTAATATGGAAACTACAGATAACATTCCAAGAGTAGAGAAGGAGGAGTGCAAAAATAGAGAATTTATCGAAATTAAAGGAGATCCATGGAGCAATCTCCCTTCAGACACAGATGAAGAAAATGATGAAAATTCATCTTCACCTCCAGGACATCATATCTCCATCAATCTTGATGATCCGGACGAGGAATTTGAAGATTAATATATTGATGCTGGAGAAGCAGAAGAAAAACAACAGAGGGGGGAGTAGGAGCAGCAGTAAAGAACATACTGAAAGTCAACCGCCCGGACGTAAAGGTATTGAACTGGGAACAACGGAGAACATATATCTGCAGCCATGTTCCTAGATAAGACAAAAAAGTAACGGAAAGCGCTGAATCGAAAATATTTATTTACTATATTATATTTTTATTTTATATCAGGCATATTTTTTGATGGTCAATAATAATCGTATTCAGGTCTGTATAAACGAACTAAAAAATGAACCCACCTATCAGTGCTTAGTGACAAGTCGTTACTTACTGCTTTGTCCAAATAGATACCTACTTATTATGATTATAGTCTCTGTAGAGGTCAATTAATAGAGAGAATGCGTTAATTTTGTTTTTAAATAAAGATTTTTATTTCATAATAAATAACTTGTTTTCATAGCAACACAGCGTAAGTCAATATAGTTTACCTATGAACACCGCCCAAGTCATTTTTATAGCAAAATACAAAAAAAAAAAAAAAATTTGGTGTTATTTTCAGATTAACAATTCTTTTATAATCAATTTGGTATAAAAAAAAACATAATTTTGAAAATTAATGACCAAATAATTAAGTTTTTATATATTTTTTATTTCTATTAATCAAAATAATCACCCATGCAATCAATGCATCTTTGCCAACGCATTGGTAGCTTATTGATGCCTTTCTTGAAGAAATCAGCTGGACGGGAGGCAACAAATTCTTTAAAGGCATTTTGTACTGCCTCTCGGGTATTGAATTTTTTCCCGCCAAGAAGTTATCCAAATTCTGGAAAAAGTAGAAGTCTGTAGGCGCAAGGTCTGGTGTGTACGGCGGATGACGGAGAACTTCCAACCCCAACTCTTGTAGCTTGGAGACCGTCTGCTGTGCAGTATGAGGTCGCACGTTGTCGTGCAGGAGCAGTGGAGCCGAACGATTGACCAAAGCTGGTTGGAGACGTGCGAGCTTCTCCATCATTGTGTTCAGTTCTTCACAGTACACATCTGCAGTAATGCTTGTCCCGTTTGGCAAGAAGCTGTGATGAATTACACCCGCATTAGACCACCAAACAGTGACCATCACTTTTCTAGGGGTAAGTTTTCGTTTAGGGCATTGTTTGGGTGCTGAACCAGGGTCCAACCAACTTGCTGAGCGCTTACGGTTGTCAAACAGGATCCATTTCTCGTCACAAGTAACAATGCGGTTCAGAATTCCTTCATTTGTATGCCTGCTGAGCAGTGCAAGGCACGTCTCCACGCGTACTTCGCGATGGCGGTCATTGAGTTCGTGGGGTACCCATTTGTCAAGCTTTTTTACCTTGCCAATTTGACGCAAATGGACCAATATTGTTTTGATGCTAACGTCGAAAGCTGCTGCTAATTTAGCCGTGGATTGAGTTTCATCAGCTTCCACAATTGCCTTTAATTCGTCATTGTCGACCCAAGTTTTCGGACGACCACGGGGTTCATTTTTCAGGTCAAAATTTCCAGAACGGAAGCGGGTAAACCAATAACGGGTTGTGCGTTAGTTTGTAGTGTTCGCTCCGTAAACGTCGTTGATGTTGCGTGCCGCTTGTGCCGCTTTGCTGCCACGACGGTACTCATACTCCATAATTACTCGAATTTTTTACTTATCCATGATGACGAAAAATGTTCGAATGCGTTGAAAACAAAACACTAACTAATAAACAAATGACGATTTTAGAAAAAGAATTCCATGTTTGTCAAATAAAATTAATTTGAAATTAGAATTATCAGTCAAAAAAAAAAAATATTTTCATTTGAAAGGGCCAGTACGGCAAAACGGCAGTTTCATAGGTAAAGACCTATTATAACTTGATGGAAAAAATCTGAGGAGCATAATACTAGTGAAATAAATATACGACAGGAGTCACAACTTCTGATGAAAAAGCTGGAGTAAGCGGAAGATAATGTTTTGTAGAAGGTGATAAAGCAGAGAGGCTCAACGTGCCTATGCGGCCCGCACAAGAAAGAGCAATGTGGAGATCCTTGTGACCTGCAGAGGACGACCATTAGCTGAACGGACCACTTCACTGACTTTCTCAATGGCAACATGGTAACTTTTAGATAAACATCCAAAGAAACATGTTAAAACTGACCTTTCCACCCGATGCTTCTCCCGTTGCTTGACCTTCTCCGTAAGAATACCGTTGGCGGCCTGAACATCGCCATGGCCTGCTCTTAAGCCCTCACGTGCTTGTCGCGGCGTCCACCCCAGCTGGATCAACGTTGCCATTGCGTTGTCGTCTACCTGTGAATGAGACACACAAAAAATCTAATATTTACTCGTTAAATTGTCAGTATAGATAAATAAAATAAATATTTCTAACAATCACGCCACATTACCTAGCCCAAGTTAAGTATCATTTAGCACTTGTGTTTTGGATACTAGATAACGGATAAATAAACTTAAGAAATATATAAACACACGTAGATATTTTTTTAAATATATAAATATTAGAAATAAACTTAAATAAACATACATACACATCCATGACTAGAAAGCAAATATGATAAAATATCTGCCCCTACCAGGATTCGAACCCGGGATCTCTGGCATGCAAGGTAAGGCTACTTACCTCCATACCAAACAGGCCGTCATAGATGAAAGTACTGCTTAAAAAGGAATACTACAAAGAAAATTTGTACGAGCTTATACATTTACATCAAACACCTTGGCGTACTTGCGCGAATGTTCCTCCATCACCGTTAAGTTCTATTACTGCAACATTTTAACCCAGTTTAGCTTCCATTCTTACATCAGATCCGCACTAGTCGGTCTAAGACTATAATCTCCAAAGGCTTCTTTGATTTCTCAGATTTATGATCACATAAAAAGCTACTTTGTTTGACACACTATAGTGTTAACATTCGGAACATGCGAAGCGTGTCACACCGATCTTGTCATGGAGTAGAAAACAAAGTCTTTTATTTAACAATTTAGCCGAGATAAGTCTGTAGACTTATCGATAAGCGTTTACGCGCTTTTTTACCTTTGACTCGGTCAAGACAGAAAAAACATTACTACGATGCACGCTATGGCCATCATAAAGCCGTGCTTAGCAAGCACCAATACGCCTTGTCTTAGTCCTAGAACACAACAAGAAGTGACTTTAAATGAATGTCATTATAATCTTACACCGTCTTCGCTTTACTTTCCTTCCTTACTTGTAAAATTAAAAACATTTCGGGGGCTCTTTATTTAATTCATGATGAGTACTTAGAGCTTAATGAAGGTAAATAAAATCTATTGAATCAATCGATACACTAGTCTGGCTTTAAAGGATGAAACACACGTGCGCATATTGCATTGATGTGTGATTATTATAAACTAACAATGTCAGTGCGTTATGAGTTATGAAGTGTTATTGTTCAAGCCGTTGGCTTATTACAATTAAATAATTGTTCAGAAGGACTGAATTGCGGTAATATATTATTTTAGAGAATTTTAACTATCAAGACCACACTTGATTAGATTTTGCATGCCAAAGGGATGAAGACTTAACTTTGCATCTTATATGATCATCCCCAGTATTTTTAAGACCTTTTATGAATCGCGACTTGCATGCATCTTATAATAATAAAACTAAAAAAAAAAATAGTGATCAGAATGGAAAATAAAGTGATCCGTGTAAATTATGTACTCGAGAAAGACACTCCGTTCATACTCAGATGTGTATGTAGATCGTACACAGTTGGAGGAAAAAGCTCACATAAACGATTAAACTCAATTTAAAATAGGTTATCCAGTTTAAAAAAAACTGATGTCATTGCTTCAGAAAGAACATAGCACTACTAGAAGCAAAATTTGTACCAGAATAATTAATGTGAAATAATAAAAATGAACAGAATATCACAATAGGAGTTTTCAAGAATTACGTGTTACAAAGAAATTCAAATGGAAAATACAATGTCATACTTAACAGTCATGGGCAAAATGTATCAGTGAAAAGAAAAGATTGATATGTATCTTTCGATCACTGTGATATGTATCACTCTTTTATATCTTTATCACAAATGTATCAGTTGCTCATGCCCGCGCGTCACTCTCGCTACTCAGTAGGTTTGCTCTGCTCAACTCGATCAAATATATCAATGAGAGATGTAAAAGATATGATGAAATGAAAGATTACTGATTGATTTGGTCTAATCGGCAGCTGTTTCTTAGTGATGGCGCCATTTTGCGGTATCGACACGAAACTATATGTCGGTACCTAATAACGCTTGGGCGTGAGCGAGTGAGTTGTAAATATACAGTGATACATTTGGATATGAACGGATATAAAGAATGATTGATTCAAACGGAGTGATGCATATCTTTTTTATCTATCACTCCTGAGTTACCCATCGCTAATACTTAACTCGCGCAAAACATACCAACGACAATTTATTTTTTATTTTTTTATTTATTTCATTATTACATAATCCACAGCTCTTAGCTAAATATAAACATTATATTATTTTGCACTGACAGCCAATTAAGGACTAACAATTTATAGATGAAACATATATAAGCTTAAGAATAGGGAGAGATGTATCACTAAGTTACAAAATCAACATCATGGATTAATATCAAAACAAAACTTAATTATGCAATAAAAAAGTAAGTACACAATTATTATAAAAACAGAAAAACTAATTGATTTTTTTTTTGTGCCAAATTACATTAAAATCTTACTCGTATTTTTTTTTTTTTTAGTCATGTGTGATTTGTGTATATTATGTGTGTGTGTGTGTTTGTGTATGGATGTTGAAGATGGTATGTGTAGAAAAACCGTACTAACTCGTGGCGCAAATGTATGGATCTATGTAATAGATCAATTATGATAATATTATATTATATATTAAGAAATAGTTCTTTTCTTAGAAATAAAAAGTATAAAAACATTGGCGTAGATAATTTTACGATGAATAATTTTTTCTATAACAATCATATATACCGAGAAAATTTAAACAGCCGGTTTTTTTTAAACTTTGATGTTGAATAAATTTTTTGCGCATTGGGGATACTGCATGTTTCTGTAATAATAATCTGAATGTTTATACCAACTTTTACCAGAAGGCGTATTGTTGTAAATTGAAATGTCTAATAATAAGTAAAAAAAAACAAAAGTAAAAAAGAAAAGCATATTGATGCAATCCGTTACCATCGTTTTAGAAATAAAATTAATATATATTTTTTTTAATGAATGAGTATTATAACGTCACGCGAGCAGGATATCTACCAACTCGCTTCC
Organism: Marasmarcha lunaedactyla; assembly: GCA_923062675.1. Taxonomy (NCBI): domain Eukaryota; kingdom Metazoa; phylum Arthropoda; class Insecta; order Lepidoptera; family Pterophoridae; genus Marasmarcha; species Marasmarcha lunaedactyla. The sequence continues at coordinate 1,681,100 of OV281358.1, forward strand.
ACGTTCGCCTAGTCTCAATGTGGCCACGCCGCAGCATCGTTTCTTGCCGGTTTCTTACAATCCGCCGTTCACTCGCTCGGCTATAATGTATATATTTCGCGCCGCGTCTCACGCGCCTGCCGGTGGGCAGTAGCGTGCATGCTTATGCGACTCCTAAAGATTTGAAGAAATTAATCCATATGGGCCATCTTGCGCTACGGGTTATCAATTTTAGTAAGATTGTAGTCATGTTGTTTAAAAAGTACTCGGTAGATGACACAAGTAACAAATTTTGGAGTGGAAAAAAAATGATGACTGAAGTATTTATATACGATTTTAAATTATAACTATGGAAAAAATATGCAATACGTGTTATTATTTTGTTTTTTTTTTGAACGTTAAGATCTATAATGGCACTACAGCTAAGTAAAGTTAGTTTCTGAACGTCAACTTTTTTTTTTTTAAGTATTTCAAGTCGGCTGGCAGGCTTTCCGATTTAGCGGTTTTAGCCCCAAACTTTACATTGATGACGATCACTTTTGCCTGAGAAATCACATTTTAATAACAAGACCACTGTTTGTAGTCTTAAATGAGTTATTTTTTTATTTTTGAATTATTTTTTATATAACTAAATCTAAGTATTAAAGTGAAAGTATGGATGTTTGTTGCTTTGTTTTCAGCTCATGGCTTAAACGGATAAGTTGTTAGTGTTGCTAATAGATAAATAAAATAAAACAGTTCCTATGTAAGCAGGATACCGAAAAATGCATAGTTTCGGGGGACACTTTAGCGAAGCGGTAGATTAAAACTAGTGCATTGTCTTTTATATACGTAACAAATCACATAGAGTAATAAATACTTACCTTTACCTAATGTTATGTAGGGGAGAACACTGGTCGCCACATCACAGGGTATCCTAGTGTGGAGTCTAGTCATACTGTTTATTTCTATTGTATTTCATGTGAAAAATACTGATTAGGTTGGAACAGTGATTATTTGATAATGATCTTTATTTTTTTCATACGGTTTAGCTAAATTAAAAACTTATCTTGCCATCAGCATCACGCTAAACTAAATTTAAAATTTCGATATCACACGATATATGAATTAAATAATCCTGTCTAACTTAATTATAGTTATATTAGTTTAGATATTTTCAGATCATGAAACGTTTAACAGCTCTATTCCTTAATTTGGTCTAGTTTACTTTAATCAGTAGCAACCGAATCGATGTCATTGTACTGTTGTACCGAATAAATATTTATTTTTTCTTCTTATACAAGGTGCCCATAAATTAGTTTACTCTTTTTTAGGGGATGACTAGATTCCTTGTTCTCATTACATTCCTATATATTTTTTTAGTTTCTATTTCTTTTATTTTAAATAAATTTTAAAAATTTTCAATGTTTAACTAGGTACTTAATCTTAATCACATGACCATTGTTCTTCATTAAATAAATTGAAATTTTATTTAAAATAATAAGTAGTTACGTACACACACACATACAAGTGTACAAAATGTGCGTGAATTTGGTATCTACTCGTTGTAGTTTTGAATCTTTAACGACTTACTTTAGTTTTTAAAGCAAAAAGTGATAGCGGAGCTGATAAAAAAATGGAACCTTGAAAATTTTTATAAAAAAATATTTTAATTTTATAATAAAATAAAACAGTAACACAAAAATAACTATGGGAATGTGATGATAATAAAGTACCTAAGCTACCTTCAAAAAAGAGTACACTAATTTATGGACACATTATATATGTACACATAGGTAGGTAATACTTTCAATAGGTAATACTTACTTCGGCTATTTATAATCTATGAAAATCGAGTTGAATAACGTCAAAACCAAAATATATCGTGGAGTGTAGTACTTTGCTTTAATTGTAAGGGGGATATAATTTTATTATGTTGTAGCGTTTAGTTTGAGTCCGTTACTACAGCTATCATATTCTTCTGGAAAAAAAATATTGGACGAACAGTCACATTTCCACATTTATTAGTTAAGATTAGGATTTTAGAAAACGTTTGAATAAGTAGGTTAAACTTTTTGGGGCTATTTTAGGTTTTTATGGGTTTGTTGTTTTAGTACTACATGGTAACACTGTTGGTCGTTTTTTTTCAAAGTTCATTCATTTCGAAGTTTTTCTTTTCTGTGTTTTGTCTGCGTTTACTTGGTTTTGGATTATTAATTAAACTTGATTTGGCTACGGTATTACGCATAGATAATACTTATTAAAACTGAGAGTATTACGGAACTACGTGCTTCTGCTCTCGGATTGGACATTGTAATTGGTGATTGTGTTGTTTATTATTAAATTTGATTTGGCTACGAAATACGGACTTGTTTCTGCACGTGGATTGGACCTTGTTATTAGTGATTGTGTTTTTTATCAACGTTCGGCTACGAAATACGGATTTCTGTGCTTTATCCCGTGGATTGGACTTGTTTAACTTGATAATGCCGAAGAAATCTAATCTCAAATGCTATTTTGGATGCGTCATTGATGGTAAGTTAGAATTCCGGAAGACATATTTGTTAGTTAAAAACATTAAGTAAAGTAATACGAAAATGTTGATTAATTTTACATTTGACTCCAACACGATGACTTCATCTTACGATTTAATACTTACTTATTAATGTCTGATTAAAATGAGTAGAATATCTAGTCAAATAGATTTGTTGCATTTTAGAAGGAAAGTTATGTTTCGGTTTGCAGGAAATATTCACAGATTATACAAACATAAAATTTCCTTTTTTATTAATATTCATCAATTTCTTTTTCAGGGCCCTTACATCATTTTCCTATGTGGGATTTTCGACATACGGAAAGATTCAATGACTGGAAAAAAGTTTTAGACCCTGAAACTCAAAAACGAGGAAACAACTATATTTATAATATGGTCCGTCTGTGCTATAGACATTTTGAAGATTTCTACCAATCGAAATCAAGTCACAGGCTAACACCAAATGCCATTCCAAAAATGAATATTGGTATGTACATAGTTAATTTTATATACACTGTGATATTGATGATGAATTTAAAAGATAGTTCATGCATGTTGCAGAGCAATGAGCCTATCAATGACCTAAATGAGCCTATTTTATGTGCATAACTCACTTTTACTTTATAGAGGACAGTAAATTTGTAAAGACCATTCCTGTGTAGTGGCATTAGTATAAGCTTTTGCCGAGGCAGCAGTTTCCAATTCCGGTAGAGTCTGAAATTTTTTGTTTGTATGTATAATTAGTCTGGCCATAAGTACTGTTATGACTTAGAAACTTCTGATTTTATTTTTTTTCTCAATTCTTTGGAACACATATGAACTTTAAAGGCTGTTAATGCTGTTAAGTCCAGAATTTGCCGAAATCCCATAAGGAAACAAAAAATTGTATTGTGAGATATTAAGATTCCCACTAGAACTGTGTTGTTTATCACCAAACAAGACCTGAGGCTTCAACAAGCCTCAGGTTTGCCCTAAATCAATCCGTGCAGTTAAAGACAGTGGATTAATTAAAATGCTTGCTGTTTCGATATGTCTGCGAAAGGCACAAAAATATCCTTTTAAAGAGTAGTACAGCAAGAAAAATTACAAAATGTACTCGTATAGTGCAATGTGGTCATTATCTTGCGTCAACTATGATTTATAAATAAATATGTTCATAAAAGTTTTATTAAGTATGCATTACTTTTTCAACAACCTAGACTTAAAGTTTCTACTGCAACAGCCATATGAACAGAAAGATAATTTTGATTTTATATTCCATACAACTTGATAGAAAGCTCTAAATATTAGTTTTATTCGACTATGTGGATTTTGTGTTAGATCTCTATGGTATTTATGTCATTTTGTGAAGGTTGTTTCTGTTTAACCTTTTTTGTTTGGCAAGCTTTATTTTTTTTATCGGTCTTGACGAAATTTTAAATTTGGAATTTTTTAATGTCTTGGAGCAGCAATGTTTATTCTGGCAGCGCCAGTCACAATTTTTCTTCTAAAGTGAAATGTTTATATTTTTATGTTAGATCTGAAGAAAAAAATTTATTAGTATTGCGATGCCGTACTTTTTAACAAACTTCTTTTTTTGAATGTATGTTCGGGGATAACTTTGTCGTTTATGAACCGATTTTGATGGTACTTTTTTTTGTTAGAAAGGAGATATTGCAAGAGTGGTACCAGGATCTGATGATGGAATCAAAGAGAAATCGAGGGGAACCTTCGAAAATCGTAGTGGTAATCTAGTGCGTTTGTTAATTTTTTTATTAATTATTTTAAAGCACTACTTTTTAATGAAGGCCTGGAGTCGATCTGATGATGGAGCCGAAAGACAGTCGACGGAACTCCTCAACGATTTACAGCAATTACCTGGTGTTTGGGCTTGATTAATTTGTATCGATGAGAACTTTACACCTACATGAGTTGTGACTGTTATTAGGGGTCTGATTATGAAGACGAAGGACAGTCAAGGTAACTCCCCAACATATTGTAAGCCAGTACATAATATCTAAAAAGTTACTTTGATAGTAAGTAGGTATCTATTCGTATAAATGTCCTTTTAATACTGTTTTAGTCTTTTATTGTTTTGACATATCTAATAATATTGTGTGTACCTAGTAATTTGTTATCGTAGTAAGGTTGTTGTAGTATTTACTTGGCACCGACTACAAAATTATAAAATACTTATTTAATAATTTCTGATTAACTAAATCAAAATACGATTTACTTTGTACTAAGTTTTATTTTTTACTTTTTTTAGTTTCCCGTTTGAAGTCGGTTCTTTTTTTGTTAAAAATATTTTTTGTAACAAATACTATAAGAAATTCTATGAAAAACTTTATTGGAAAATTAGGGCCAATTTCTTGGTAAGTTATTTTTTTAGGAATTTTACTCATATAATAAAGTTTATCGTAGAATTTCGTATAGTATTTGAAACAAAAAATATGGCATCGCAATACTAATAAAAAAAAATCTTCAGATCAAACAAAAAAAGATAAACATTTCACTTTAGAAGAAAAATTGTGACTGGCGCTGCCAAAATAAACATTGCTGTTCCAAGACATAAAAAAATTAGACATTTAAAGTTTCGTCAAGATCGATCAAAAAAAAATAAAGCTTGCCGAACAAAAAAGGTTAAACAGAAACAACTGTGACAAGTTCTTTTCTATATACAAATAATATATGTGTCTTTGTTTTTTAATATTTCAGAGGCAACAAGTGCCAGGCGACCTATTATTAATATCACCAACACTGAAACCTATACACAACATAGTCCACACACTGTCAACGATAGTAACATGTTAGCTGGGACTAGCAAGGATATTTATTCGGAGACTAACAAAATTGCTACCACCGTTTCGCTACAAATGTCACGCATGAATCGCATGGATAAAGCCGAGAGTTCAATTATAAAAAATCTAAAGGAAAAAATGAAAAAACTAAAACAAAAGCATAAGTCAGAAGTTCTGGCAGCAAAAATATTGTCGAATTCAAAGTCGTTTTTAAAAATTGTAAATAAAATGCCAACTTTTATTCAGTTATTTACGAAAATGCAATTAAAATATAATAAAAAACGGAGAGGTCGGCGTTTTACGACAGATGAAAAGATAATGGCTCTCTCGATCTACAAGCAAGGCCCAAAAGTATATAAACTATTAAATAAAATGTTTGTTTTACCTTCGAAAAGAACCTTGCAGGAATTACTAAGTTCTTTGTCATTTAAAGCTGGTATCAATAAGCATATTTTAGAGGATATGAGAAAAGCTGTAAAAAAAATGCCTGAAGAAAAAAGTTATTATTTTATTTGATGAGATGTCGCTACAAGCAGGGTTGGTATATAATCAAGGATTAGATGAAATTATAGGGTTTGAAGATTTTGGAGATGAAAACAAAACAAATACAATAGCAGACCATGCTCTTGTATTTATGGCTAAAGGTTTGAAAGGAAAGACGAAACAGCCTTTATGTTTTACCTTTTGCCGAAGTACAACCAAAAAAGAAATGTTAAAAAAAATGTTAACAACTATTATAAAAGAATTAAGAAAAATTGGTTTGTCTGTAGTTGCAACAGTGTGCGACCAAGCTACAACAAATGTTAGTGTCATCAAAAGCTTACAAGAGGATACAAAAGCACAATACCTACGAGAAGAGAAACAATACTTATCAAAAGCTTTTGAAATAGATTATCTAAAGGTATATCCTTTATTTGACCCCCCACATTTATTAAAAGGTGTAAGAAATAATTTGCTTACAAAAAATGCTAACTTTATGCAAAATGGTCAAAGGAAAACGGCAAAATGGGGTCATTTGCAATTGTTATTAGATGTCGATGAAGGAGAGGATGAAATACGTCTTGTCAATAAACTAACAGAATACCACGTAAAAAAGGATAAAATCCCAAAAATGAAAGTTAAGTTTGCCGCCCAAGTGTTTAGTCAGCGAGTATCAGCTGCTATTAGATTTTTAGCAAGTAAGTTGTTTAAGATATGAATCCCAAGAATGTAAATCAGGCCAATTACTGTTCCCATGTTGTACATTTCAGTTCATTTATTAGTCTATTGTGTTACCTTGAAAAGACAAGTTTTTCAGTTATGGCTATGATATATTGTACTTGTAGTTGTTTTTTTTTTTTTTTTGAGAGCTGTCTTGGTGGGTTCTAATTTCCTTCCTGTTTTAACCGCAATAATAACTACGTGTATGCGTAGTTGTGTTCTGGATAAAATGAAGGATGAGCCAGTGAAATTACAGGAACAAAAAAGACTTTCCCAACTGAAGCCTTAGTTCGGCAAGGCATCATTAATACATATATTTTGAGCATGAAATAATTTATTTAAATTGACACAGTTTCCCCATAAAACAATCCCATACCTTAAAATAATTATATATTATCCATGATAGGCGAGAAGGGCTGCTCTTGTCCCTGATATATCTTTGATACATCTTAATACATAAACATATTTGTCAATTTTATTTTGTACATTCATTAGATGAGCTTTCCAATTGCAGTATTTGTCTAAAGTAAACCCTGAAAACTTTGTAGTATTTACACTGTCAATTTTAAAACTAACATAGTTTACACATAATTCGGGCACTTTCATATTTAGGGTATTAAATTGAATTTATGTTTGATTTTGATAAATTAATATTTAACACCAGTCTATTAATTTTGTCAGAACTAATTCAGTTTCATTGTTTAGGTCACAGGCATTAACAGTATTAATTAAAGTTGTTATGTCATTAGCAAATAAAAAAACATTCATTTGTTATGTGTTTGGGTAAATCATTTATGTATAAAATAAACAAAAGCGGACCCAAAACACTACCGTGTGGTACGCATGTACTATTGACAATAAACTTGGATCTATGGCTTATTCTATGTTTTTTGTTTAAATATGATCCCAAAAAAGTACGACTCCTGTAAGATACGTGAGCGACGCCGCTTGCAAAAGCTAGTTTGTTAATAAATAGTAAAATTTATTTTACGCTTTAAAGACAAATAACACTAAGATACTAAAAATATTCGATTTTGAAATGTAAAGTCTATTTCAAATTTAAAAGTTTACTAGGAGAATACCTACTCGTTTAAAGGCTTGAATAATTAAAAAAAAAATAATAACTGAAGATCTCCTACCTGCAATCAATAAAATAATGTGCGGGTCGAATTTCAATTTTTATTTTTGTTTCAGGACGCAACATCCTTCCGGCAGCGTGTGAAGAGACAGCTGATTTTTTATTGATATTCGACAAACTATTTGATTCTTTCAATGGCCATCTTTATCAAGATAATGCCAAAATTTATAAATCATGTCTAACAAATAATTCTCTACATTTTAAATTATGGGCTGATTTGCTACCGATTCTAGAATCAATTCGATTTGAATCAATAGAGAAAAAAAATGGTGTAGATGTGATTAAAACTGAATCAATACCATCAGTAAAAAATTGGATTCATAATATTAAGTGTATGTTAGAAATGTGGAATGAATTAAAAAGTAATCATAACATAAATAGTTTGTTGATGCGAAATATAAATCAAGACCCTTTAGAAAATTTTTTCAGTTGCGTGCGGAGTCATGGTGTGAGAAATATAAACCCAACGTGTGATCAGTTTATTAATACATTTAAAACATTAATTATCAACAATATTAATTCTCCTCATTCTCCAGCTGCTAATTGTGAGAACGACAATAATGAATGCATGCAATCTCTTAAGCAGTTAATTACTGAAAAGCATCAATTAGTTGAATCTGAATCTGATTATCATTGTGAAATTGATTCTTTGTTCAATGTGATTTCAGAAATAAGAAATTATGACAATTTAACATTATTACACAGGGAATCAAAAAAATATGTAACTGGATTTGTGATTAAAAAGTGTAAATCAAAAGTTTTTAAAACTTGTAGTATTTGCATGAATGATTTTTGTAGATCCGAAGTAGATGTTGATTCATTTAATTATGAAGTTGATTATACGAAAAAATCATTGCACCACCCTAGTGACCAATTAATTAATCTAATGAATGACATGTATTACGTTATTGTAGCTTGCTTACGACAATTTCCTGAATCAAAATTTTTAAAAAGAAAAATCATGTTTTTCATTGATAGTGCATGTAATTTTGAATTCATATCTTGTGCTGCACATAAAGATGATTTAATTAATTATATGAAAAATATATCATGTAAAATAATAATACACAGTTGGTGCAATGGGGTTAATCGATTGTTGATTGGAAAATCTATAAAATATGATTTGAATGACTTAGTTAAAAACCAGGCCATTGAATATTGTAATAAAAGAAAAAAATATAAAAAATGAAATCTGTTTTTTATTTCTACTTTTAGCAGTGTAACTTTGCTGTCACAAAGGGGAAGTCACAAAATGCGTAATTATCTAAAAACTTTAAGAATTGTGAATTTTTGTGATTTCTTTCTTTGAAATGAAAAATAAAAGTAGCATAAAATATAAATAGAGATAAAGTGCCATCTATCGAATTTTTTTGGAACTAAAAGAGCGTCATCTAGGCCTCGGGGTTAGTACTAATGATTTCTGATCATAGAGTTGCAAATCTATCTCAGTTTTAATAATTATTATCTATGGTAGCGTGCGACCCACGATGCGCGACGGTCGCGTGCCGATTTGCTATCGAGCCACACGCGTTTGCGTTGTCTTACTTTTAATTACATCCAAACTTACTGTAAACCTTTATTAAAACATTAAACTCTCTGTACCGAATTAACGCCCTGTTTTAAGCTGTACTTAAACATACCGATTAAAAATGTTTTCATTATTGAGAAGTAACAGAAATAATAGTAAATTCTGTACGAATATCCTTAAAGGCTCAGGATGGGCCAAGATAAACGTTAGAGTTTGCAAAATTCGTCAATGAAAAATCAAACTAAAAGTGTTTTAGACCTACCCTCAAAGCATTAAGTTCCACTTCAGCATTGTCCAACAGCGCCCTGGCTTCGGTTCTTTTGTTCTGATGGTACGCCACGATCCCTTGCAAAAGGTACAGACGCATAAACAGCACGCGCTCGTTTGCTAAAAAAAATTGACAATGGAGAACCCCGAGTTATAGAAATAAGCAGATTTACTTTTATTAAGCATAATACAACTACACAAACAAAATGTTTTACTAGCGGCTGGTAGTAGAATGAAATTTCAGAGAAGAGCAATTGAAGGTTACGGTAAGCAACGGGTTTATTAATAACTCCACCAATAAGAAATGATCATTTTGGTCAATCAGTAGCCTGAACCACATAATTGATCATCCGAATTGGCCTCCTGATATCGGTGACGTGAGTTTTTTACACATAAAGAAAATACAAAGAAGAAACGTCCTGAGCAAAAAACGCAGTCTTCGTCAATGTAGAGTGAGGTGACACATTCTGCAACACAAGATACTCTTCGTTACCTCTCTGGCGTCAATGGCGCTTGTAGTATGGCGCGTGCACTCGAAACTTGATCGTTGAATTCCTTCGTTTACTTATAAAAACTAGATACACAATCATGGCAAAAAAGCGTTCTCATTAAATGAGTATTTTGACACTCTTTTAGCTCCTAGTTGTCTTTCTAAATTCAATTTTAAGTCTTGGAGGTAGGGTTCCATTTGCATAATAATGAGTAATTATGTATATCTAATTTTTATTAACGGTCGAATTTGAAATCTCGTTTTAATTTGTTTCTCAGTACAAAAGTCCGTTGCGAGAATGTATGTTTTCACTGGTAGTAAATCCTCATCCGTGCAAAAATCTCGAAATTTCTTTGATCACGGCATAAATTTACATTAATACCGAAATCGTTTGAGACGCTATATTAATAGGTATTCTTATTACTATTTTTAAGTTCTGCGAGTAAGCTTTACCTATATTGTCACCACGTAGGTGAGTTCATATCCTTTCGTTAATGAGTCTGGGACAAACATACAAACTTTTCCCATTAACATTAATGCTGGGTTCTTCTTAGTTCACTTTATCTCAAGTCTAGATCTAGATCATTCGTGTGTTTGCATTCATTTAGTAATTCTTACCAGCAGTTCCCTTAACAGCAATCAGCCTTTGTTGGCGATCGCCATAAGTATCTCGGAAGGCGTTTTGAGCTCGTTCTAACCGCGCCGCAGCATCCACGCAATTTGACAAGTTCTGTAGACAGAGGTAGCACCACGAGATGTCCAGTTGTAAGACTGCGTAATTGTCCACGCTTTTTAGAAGGGATGAACGGCATTCACTGTTGGTGAAATAGAAATGAACATTTTTTTATATATGCATCGTAATCTATAGTAATATGGTAAAGAAAAAAGGTGTTACACCGTAAAATTTCTTACACTTTCTTCAAAAGCGCATTAGTCGCACGCCCAATTGTTACCGGTTATTAAAAAAAAGACTTATGAAACCAAGTACTTAACGCCAGACGTAGGCGGGAAGGAAGGCTACTGCATGGCGTTTCGTTTTACGCATTGTTCAGAGCGTGGAATCATTGCAAAAGATTTAGGCGTATTATTTGATAATAAATTGACTTTTCATGACCGTTACAGCTATGTTCGATACTAATAGATGAACGAAAATTCTTGTTTTTATTAGTCGTTTAAAAAAACCTTTCAAACCACCTCCGGATTTTATATAATTGTTTAATACACTCGTGCGGTTATTTGATCTCCGTTTTACAAGATGCATTGTAATTGTATTGAGATTGCATAAAAAATTATTAAAATTATTTGTTTTAGATAAAATCTCCACTGAAAATTAAGGTCTTTCAAAGACAAATTGACTTATTTTAATATGCTCTCATTGGAAACTAGACGCCGGCTCAGTAACTATGCTTTTCTTTACAAAATCGTTCATTTCATGGTAGATTCTTCGTCATTGTTGTCCTTCATAGATATAAATATTAATTATAGGTCCCAAAGGTCAAACACTTTTGGTTTAAAAGTTTACACGAATAATACTTCCTATTTTAACCCCATAATTCATATGTGTCGACAATATAGATATTTTTAAATGCGAGAACCTTAAATTGGCTCTCCATGGTTAATCGATTGTACATTCCTGTGTAACAAAGCTGTTGGTTCTCCACATAATAAATTAATAAATAAAACTAAGTTTGTAGTGCCGATTCCGTTTTAGATTTCGATTTATTTGATTGCAAAGATCAATCTACAATATATAAAAATGTGATTGAATCTTGCAACAATATCCTCAGTAACATAGGAGCAAATACATACATGTTTAAATCAACGTAATATTTTTGTTTGTGTATAATTACTGGTCTATAGTAAATTAAGCTATACGTGCCACTAATGCTACAAAATATTTCTGTAACACATGTTTTGGCTTACAGTTAGGTTAAAAACTTAATGTGATATTATTTTTTATGAAAAAGACTCTAATTTGTTTTGTGTTCTAATAAATAAATAAACTCAGATTACGCAACAAATCTGATGTGACCACTAAACTGGACAAATTGAGTGCTGCTTGCTTAGAATTTGTAGAGGTGCAAATGAGAACTAGTATATCGATGGATAAATGGTGAGGCTGTTGTAGCATAGCTACTAATGTAAACAAAATACAATAAGTGTGTATTTGTAAACGTGGTGACAGCTGCCAAAATGTCAAGTGTGTCGCTGTCATTTGTGCATTTTTTGTTTGTCTTCGCTCTCCGTTTACCGTATGTGTGTGATGAAAAATAAATCAAGTGCTATCGAACCGAATACTTTTATTTTAACCATAATCCTTCAGGTTATGGGCCCAGGGGCGTTCACTGTACCCTGTAACGTGTTTATTTCGATAGTATACGCGAAAAGACTGTCTTCGAAATTTACTAGAAGATTCTCAACGCAACGTCATTACACCGGTTAGCTCATCTCACCTCATATTGGATTGGTCAGTATTCAAACATAATTATGAGTACGTCGTCTACAACCGTCGGGTTTCCCATGGAACGACTAGGAGGCGTCACCGATTACAATAGTTGGAAATTTACTTTGCGGATGATTCTCATGCACGAAGATCTGTACGAGTGCATTACGTCGGCAAAGGGAAGCACGGATGAGAAGAAAAACCAAAAGGCACTAGCGAAGATATGCTTGTCCGTGGGACCGTCAGCGCAGTCATATATTCGCAACGCTAAGACACCCTACGAAGCATGGAGTAGTCTAGAGGCTGCCTATGAGGATAAAGGTTTGAGCAGGAGATTGGGCTTATTAAGATCGCTGTTTAGTGTGAAGCTCATAGAGATGGCAGACATGGATAGCTACTTATCAAAAATATCTGAAGTTACACAGCAGCTTGCAGATATCAGTTCCCCGCTGGATGACGAGTTTGTTGCAGTTATCATGCTTAGCGGCTTGACGGAAGATTTTGATCCCCTAATAATGGCATTAGAAAATTCCAATATTGCGCTTACAAGTGAGACTGTGAAGGCTAAACTAATACAAGAACAGCAACGACGAGCTCAGAAGTCGGACAGCTCTGAGATGAATGCTTTGGCTGTCAAGAGGCCCTACAAATGTTTCAGATGTAAAAAGCCAGGACACATGAAGAAGGACTGTCCTCAAGCTAAAGAGAAACAACAGCAAAGTAAGCATCCATTCAGAAGGAAGGAGAAGTCATTAATAGCAGCTCTGTCGGTGAATGTACAGGAAGATACCTGGTACATTGATTCAGGTGCTACTCATCACATGTGCAATAAAAGGCAAAATTTCACTGTTTTTGAACAATCAAAGCCATTGGATGTAAATGTTGCAAATGGTGAAAAAATTAGAACATATGGCCGTGGCAAAGTAAAAGTATGTTTAAAAAGTGGTTTAAAGACTATTAGTGATGTGTATTACATTCCAAACCTTTCTGCGAATTTACTGTCTGTAAGTGAACTTATTAGGAAAGGTTATTCTGTAATATTCAATGCTAAAGATTGTCAGATTTTAGATGGTAATGAAATCATAGCTACTGGTACATGTCGCAATGGTGTTTATCAACTAAACATTATTGATAATATGGGTAATGAAAAAAGGTCAAATATTGCCATGAGCTCTGTTTGTGAAAATTCCGGGTCTAGGGAGGCAATTTCACAGGTGTCATCAGAGGGCAGGAAGACTGTTTCACATGAAACATGGCACAAGCGACTTGGTCATCTCAACTCTAGAAGTATGAATTTAATGAAGAATGGGCTAGTTACAGGACGCTGGGTTGGACAAACGATTTTGGGCGGAAGCTGCTAACACAGCTGTCTACCTGAAAAATCGTTCACCAACAAAGGCCGTAATGGGAGCGACTCCTGAAGAAAAATGGACATCCAAGAAGGTGTATGTGGATCACTTGATGGGTTTGTAGATTCAAACAATAAGGGGAAAGTATACAAGTTGAATAAAGCAATTTATGGTTTAAAACAGGCCGCAAGAGCTTGGAATGATAGAATCAATGATGTTTTAATCAATATATTGAAGTTCAAGAGATTATCTTCAGAGCCATGTGTTTATTGTTATAATCATAAAGGGGAAAGAATGTTTATAGCATTGTATGTCGATGACATAATGTTGTTGTCATTGAAGAATTCTGTAAAGAAAGATATTATGAAGAAATTACTAATGGATGAATTTGAAATGAAAGATTTGGGACAGGCTCATCATATTTTGGGAATGAAAATTACTCAAACTGATAATGGAAAATTTACACTGGATCAAACAAGTTATATATCTAAAATGTTGGATAAATTCCAAATGTCAGATTGTAAGATATCTAAGACTCCTATGGAGGTGGGTTTAAAATTGCAAAAGGTAACTAATTCACTTTGTAAACATAATTACAGAAGTCTTATAGGATATTTAATGTACCTGGCAGTATGTTCAAGGCCTGATATGGCACATAGCGTGAGCTATTTATGTCAGTTCAATGACTGTTATTCTGAAGATCATTGGAAAGCAGCCAAGAGGGTCCTGAGGTATCTAAGAGGTACTATGGATTACTGCCTCACATTTGAAAAAGGTAATTTAGGAATTACAGGATATACAGATGCAGACTGGGGTGGAGATCACTTGGACCGAAGGTCATGTACTGGGTATGTATTTAAACTTGGTCAATCTATTGTTTCGTGGGAAAGTAGGAAGCAACGGACAGTTGCTCTCTCTAGCACTGAAGCAGAGTACATGGCAATATCTGATTCTTGTAAGGAAGGTATTTTTTTGAGAACGTTTATTCATGAATGTACTGGTATTCTGTGTAATATAAATTTGTTTAATGACAATCAATCAGCTCAAAAGATATGTTGTAATTCTGTATCACATTCAAGGACAAAGCATATTGATATTAGACACCATTTTGTGAAAGATTTAATAAATAGGAAAATTGTTAATTTAACATATGTATGTACTGATGAAATGCTAGCTGATTTTTGTACCAAGTCATTAACTAGTGAGAAACATTTTAAGTTTGTATCTAAATTATTTAAATTGGCTTAGGTTTTTCTGTTTTGATTTAACTGTTTTTAATAATCTTGTTATACCTAGATTGTAATTGTTTAAGGGCTAGAAGTTATTAACTAGAAAGAAACATTGTAAGTTTGTATCCAAGTTATTTGAAATTGTTTAGGATTTTCTATTATGACTTAACAATAAAAACTGTTATTGATAATCTTGTAATAATTATATTGTATTTGTTTAAGGGCTAGTGTTGTAGCATAGCTACTAATGTAAACAAAATACAATAAGTGTGTATTTGTAAACGTGGTGACAGCTGCCAAAATGTCAAGTGTGTCGCTGTCATTTGTGCATCTTTTGTTTGTCTCTCGCTCTCCGTTTACCGTATGTGTGTGATGAAAAATAAATCAAGTGCTATCGAACCGAATACTTTTATTTTAACCATAATCCTTCATGGTGTTTATGCCAATGTTTTGTTTATTGAGAGATATGGTGAACCTTAATTTCAAGATTTAAAAAGCTATTACACTTTGTGTATGACAAGTGTGGCTTAAAATGTTCTAAATGACGTTATAAGCTTATTACAGTTAATGAGCTGAATAGTATTGCAATACTTCTAACATCTTACTCGAAATTATATTGTCATTTAGTAGAATGCCAAATTAATCAGAATCGAAATTGAGTCGCAATTCATTGTGAAGTATGTTGAAGCGCTACAGAACTTTTTTTGTCATATTTTAAGTAAATTTATAAATACAAATACTGTTCCCAAACCCATTTAGTTCTTGTAAATAGTTAAATAGAGGGAAAAAGATAGAGAGGAAACCCAAGCAGGATGATGTTCAACAACTGAAGGAGGAGGTAGTCGTTGTGTCGTATCAGGAAATCAAAGAAAAGCACAATGCAGAGAGGACTAGAGATGGCTCAATAGACAAGAGCAAAGCTCTCAAATTTAAGTGAACTTGGCAATTCTGATTTCAAAAACATTGATATATAAATACATTTTTGACCTGTCAGTCAGTGAGTCAGTGCCTAAATCTACGATTTACAGACATTAATTTCTCGTAAACTATTTAAGTTAGGTATTTGAAAATGGTTTGTCTCAACATGTACAATACTAAAACATAATAAATTTATTTCATTACAGGTAGGCAAAATGGATCCACATCCAAAAATTTTATGAAATCGATAATCAAAACCCAAACTTTGTTTGTTCTTTGCACCGAAACTTCGATCGGAACATTAAAATCCAAATACAAAACAAAAAATGAGAGCTGAGTTAGCAGCTAAAGTTTTGAGCCACTCAGTCGCAGCAGAAATATATAGGAATATAATGTCACCTGAATCTTCATATATACAGACACAGTTGAGTTGTATGTGTGTGAGTGCATTGGTACTTGTTAAGAAGCATTTGCTTACAATTCAGATCGAAAAGATCAGTCCCACATTAAGTAAACTTTGAGCATCAGCAAGCTGACCGATACTGGTTCAGATAAAACTATTTTTTTTTTGCATTAATAAACATTGAAATAAAAAATTTCTTACACGCAACAAGTATTAAAACTATTCTATTATTTTATTTAATGAAGTAAATAAAACAACAGAAGAGTAAACAAACTTATATTAATATAAGGGAACTTCCACCGGAAAAGCGGTAACAGCTGACGTCATTGCTGATATAGACAATATATTTAATTGTTTAAATAGTGATACGACTGACAAAAGTGGAGGCAAACGCCATTCTACTTATAGGATTAAAAAAACTACATACTAGGCATTATTAAAAAAAAAAAGGTTTCAGAAACAATTAAATTTCTTGGATGTCGAAGCAAACCACCATCCGTTGAAGGGTGGTTGTGGACCTAAAATGAGATACAACTCCTTTGGAATTGTTCAAGCTAGATGCAAAGTTTTTATTAATTTGTAGTTTTATAATTATTTTAGTCGGCAACACTTAGTGTTGGTTTTTTTTGTGTGTTGCAATCGGCAATACTACTCTCTCTTGTCGTGGGGAATTCGAATCGCGAACAACCCTTTTTCGTCGCTCTCGTAATTTTGATTTAAGTTAAATAATTGTCGTGTTGTTATATTCGCTTTGGTGTTGTGAATGATTAGAAGCAAAGTCAGTGCCTGAACTTCATCGCTGCATCATCACCAACCACAGTCCTACACCAGGTATTTGAGGAGAGATCGCGGTAAGTCGAGATTAACCAACATCAATCCAAGGATACCGTGGTTCCTGGAGGTGCCAGGTGACATCGATACCAGAGGTGAGTTCTTGCGCTTGCTTGGTTCTAATTTCACAACGAAGAATTGTTATTTTGATAATTTGATTGGTTTGATTTGATTTCGATTTATTATATGATTTTGCACGTTAGCTATTTTAAATACAGTCCACTTAGCACTTGGTAAACCCCACAGGAATAATTTATAAAGCGTCCAGGAATCCAAATTTCAGGATTTTGTCAACAAGAAAATTGCAGCAGGATCCTCTGGAGAATCTTTTTGGATGTATAAGGGGCAACTGTGGATCCAACACAATCCCTACAAGTGGATAATTCGTTGCTGCATTAAAGACGGCAGTGTTGAGTCGATTGGCAATACCTGGAGTAGTGGGTCAAACTGTGAAACAGACACTAATTCATCAATATTAAATAATCATAAAATGTTACTGTCCAACAAAACTGAATGAATGATATCGAAGAAAGAGAACAACAAGATAAGGAAATTGTGGCGCAATATTTACCATCATATCATGAAGATAATAAAGTATATGGTGAAGTATAGGCTTGATATAATGTTTGTGGTTATATTTAAGAAAAATTAATAATGAATGTGACCAGTGTCATCAAAAATTAAATGCTTCGGAGAGAAGTATGGAAATTTTTTTTATAGAAAGCAAAGAATATGAAAATTCAAAAAGTTGCTTGAAATATGGTTCTACAGCATTAATTAAAAATGTAGAAGTGTGTGCAAGCACTGTAAACAATTTTTTTTGAAGAAATTCACACTTGGAATATATGTATCAAAATAAGAATGTTATAAAATATTAAGAAATATTAATTTAGATTTCTTTTATTGTAATTTACATTAACAAAATATTGTTAATCATATTTAACAAAGTGTTTTTCATATCGCACCTTCGGTAAGACAAGGGCCGAAGTGCTAAAATTTCTGAAAATGAGTTAAATATGCCATAGTGCCTTAAAAACTAATTTCTACCTGTAGGAACAAAGACATTCACTAGATTCAGTTTATTTTCGCCAGAGGGCAGTAGTGCCTTTGTACCACTCGTTCCGTTTTTTGAACGATATTGGCGCGACAAAATCTCATTGGTCAGTTGCGGCATCGCCCGCGTGAGTAGTGGTTGTGTACTGGAGCGTCAAGGTCATTAAGGTAAATATTGTTTTATATTTTGGAAAGACATAGTCACATTTTGTGTACTTATGCCTAATTTGAGTGCATATATTTGACAGAACAAAGTCGTTCGGGTAACTATAATAGCATTTAAGACTTTGTCATTCCTACCGCTTTATTTTTTTATGTAAAATTGATAACATTTCCGTCGTTTTCTTTACAATATCTTGTGTATATTTATTGAACTGTAAGATAACTCCGATGTCAATTTTTGAAATTTATTAACCTCCGATGTAAAAAAAGGGTTCTTATAGATTTGACGTGTATTTATTTTTTATCTGTCGATTAATAAACCGAACTAAACGCCTGATTATTTTCGCTTTTAGGGTATAAAAATGGAATCTCGAGGCAGAAAGCTTTTGAGGATGGTGGATGAGCAATTTAATATATCGGCTAGAACTATTGATGAACCTAAGATTAATGAAAATTTTGAAAAATCTAGTTTTGAGGAATATAATAGTTTAAAAAAGACAAATTCTACTCCTAAAATTAATTCTACGTCAATGGTTGAGCAGTGGATAGATAGCAATGACTTTGAAAATCAGGATCCAATAACAATGATACCTGAAACTACAGGAGCGATAAATTCATCCATGATAACCGCATCCGCTATGGAGGATCCAATGCCAACGATTCCTGAAACTACAGAAGTGATAAATTCATTGAATAATGTTATAGCTAGCCCACCCATTATAAATACAACCCCGGGTAATAATGATTCCGAGTCTGAAGAAAATGGAGATTTTTCTCCATCCGAAGGTTCAGAATACAAGCCAAATGAGAAACGGGCTAGAAACTACACTAAAGTCTTCAAATCAAGAAACGTATCCAGTTCTTCTAGTTCCGACAGCAGCTCATCCAGTTCCAGCAGCAGCTCATCCAGTTCCAGCAGCAGCTCATCCAGTTCTAGCAGCAGCTCTTCTAGTTCTCGAAACAGATTACTTGAACCTAATACTACGGTGGATAAAGAAGGCAATAGTGAACCAGAACCAACACCACACCCAACAGTCAATGTAGAGCAGAAATCAAACAAACGGTCTAGAAAACGTCAAAGAAATATGAATAAATGGAAACAAGTGATATCCAAACGTTTGAAAAACAGTGGCCAAGAGTACACTACAAAAAGAGGAAAAATTGTAGCAGCAAAATCAATTCTTCCTCCTTGCCCTGATAAATGCCGACTTTCGTGTTCCAGTAAAGTTTCTTCTGAAGATAGAAATACGATTTTCCAATCCTACTGGGAGCTGGGAACACACTTAAGACAAAGAGATTTTCTCGCGTCTTGTGTGAAACTGATTCCGCCTGCATACCGAAGAGTCAAAATTACCGACAATGATACCTGTATTAAGCCACCAAGAAAACCAAATTCGACCTACTATTTTATGATAGGTTCACAAGAAATTAGGGTCTGTAAGAAGTTTCTGCTAAATACATTGGCTATTGGAGAAAAAACTTTACGTAATGTCATTGAAAATATATCTAATAATACTATGAGAATGAGTGCTGTAGATAATCGAGGCTAACACGGTAAAAATTGTAAACTAAGTGCTGAAGTTATCCAATCGGTTCATGATCACATAAAGTCGATTCCACGTACAGAAAGTCATTACTTAAGGGCTAATACTACCAGAGAGTTCATAGATGGTAGCCTGACTATAGCTGAGCTTCATCGAAACTATCAAGCTATCAGAAAAGCAGCTGGAAAACCATCCGTCAATTATGATGCTTACCACCGCATTTTCAACAATGATTTTAATATAGGCTTATTTGTACCTCGTAAAGACCAATGCGATGAATGTGAGGCATTTAAAAACGCTGTTGACAAAGAACCACTGTCAGAAAAGCATAAGTTACACCTTGAAGAAAAGAGTCTTTCCCGTTTAGAACTTGAAAAGGATATAGAAGACAGTAAACAGACAGATTCCAATAACATAGTAGCCATATTCGACCTACAGGCAGTTTTACCGTGTCCCATTGGCCAGTCGTCAGCATTCTTTTACAAGTCAAAGCTTAACTGCTATAATTTCACAGTTTCCAACATCAATAGTGATAAAACATTTTGCTATTTCTGGCATGAAGGCCTTGGAAAACGTGGAGCCAATGAAATAGGAACATGTCTGTACAAGTTTCTGGAAGAATTATCTACTCAACAACCCAATAAAGACATAACATTTTATTCTGATAACTGTTGCGGCCAGCAAAAAAATAAATTCGTCTTCGGGATGTATTACTATGCTGTCAATATGTTGCCCATAAAATCTATCACACACAAATTCCTCATTAGAGGGCACACTCAGAATAGAGCTGACGCGGTTCGTTCTGTCATCGAGAAGAGCGTTAAAAGGGCTAAGAAAGCATATCACTATATACTGTCCAGCTGAGTATGCATGTCTCATAAGAAATGCAAAAAAAAGCGGCAACGGATTCGAAGTCAAAGAAATGAATTTTGATTCATTCCTTGATTTGAAATTGTTATCTGATGATGTTAGTTTAAATCTAAGCAAAGATGTTACTAGAAATAATATCAAAATATCTGAAATTAGAGCCATTAAGTTCTCTAAGAGTTCTGATACATACCAATTCAGATACAGTTGCAAAACAAACACATGGGCTGAAGCGCAAGTCAAATTGGGCAGGACGGGTAATAAGAAACGATTGATAGATATTTTATTAAATGTGTTATATTCTGATACTTTACCAATTCCGGATCGGAAGAAAGAAGATATCCGTCAACTAATTGCCTCAAACATAGTTCCCAAATTTTATGAACAATTTTATAATAGTTTATTTCAATAACACATTCCAGTGAACATGATTGTAGATTTAAGTATCCGCCTTTATTACATTTTTAATATTTTTATAGTAATTGTTTTGTTTTTATAACGTTTTATTAGTAGCACTACTGATTTGTACCTAATTTAGAAGACTGTTAATTACTTAAAAATATTTTTAAGTATTATGATTATTATTAGATTTTGAAAGTATAATTATGCAAAAAGTTATCTATACCTAGGTACTTAGTTGATTGTAAGAAAATGTTCCTATGAATATTGTTTTCATATTCTATAATAGTTAACTTTGTGATTACATTATTAAGAAAGAAATTGTTATTTCAAGAAATGCTGTGATTACTGACTGATTTAGATTAACAGTATAAATTAGTCTTACGCATTTACACGCCATTTTATAGATTTAATGTTAACCTTTTAGAAGTGACTTTTATGTTATTTTTTTAATTGTAGTGTTTTTTTGTCAGTGATAAAGATGTTCCTAAGAAGAATAATAAAGAAGTACAAATAAAATAGTATTTTCATTTAATAAAATCATTTCAATGTAATGGTGTTACTTTAGTCACAATTGCACAATAATTTAAATGTTGGTGGGAAAAGGGCATAATTGTATGCCTACATTAATATTTCATTAAATATAGTATAATTAAATAAATAACTCACTCTTTTAAATTACATATTTATATTCACAAATGTATGAGGTATATTTCTGCTAAAAATAAAATACAAATTTACATTAATATGGGCCGAAAAACAGAATATAAATCTACAAAAACCTTAAATCGTCTGTCCTAAAAAAATTGGAAAATTAGCACTTCGGCTCTTGTCTTACCGAAGGTGCGATATGTGTGAAAAGGTTTTGTATAGTAAAAAATCGATTATTTTCAGAGGCATCTTCGTCAGTAACCTTTCAAAAAAAAATTAAATTTTGCAAAATCTTTGGTTATTCTGGAAAGACTGAAACTGTTTCTAAGTAATCTAGCATACATATATCAATGACTGAACTGAACAAGTTACAGACGTACCAACTTATCTGTCAAGTGGCAGAATTTGGAGTTATGGTCACTATCTTTCTATATTTCAGGATTTCTTAAACAATAGGTAGTATTATTCAAATGCCAGTAGTGGTACGGTAAGTAACAGATATTGGTAGGTCTTTAGGTAATAGTTTAGTTTCACGAACACTCTGTGCCCTATGAAATAAATTATACTTATTATTAATATGATTAGATAAAAGGTTGATACACATTGTTAAAGGACGAGTTCTGTTTTGACAGATGATAATTTAGATTTAGTATTCCCGTTATCATATAAGAAAATATCTGTTCTTTGTTCTCGCAAAACACATTCTACACTTTATTTTTTGAAATGCTTTCTCTCTTCGAGGAAATATGTCATAAGTTTATTTTGTCATGGCTAGAACTATGCTATTAGACTAAAGAAGCTGAAAACTTACAACCTTAGAGAACGTTAACAGCAAATTTTATTTAAAAATTTTATTTGATTCTTTTTAAATTTCTAATAATATCGTCACATATATACGTTATACTTATTCACTGTGTACCGAAATCATTCTAGGAATATAATATTTAAAAAAATTGGTTCACACTTTTCAGACATAGATTTTCCAAGTTCACATCATATCTGACCAAATTGTATTTAAATGACCTCATCTCTTTTTTTAAACATTTGAATGTATTTTGCAAAATATTTTACACTGTTCTACCAATAATATGAAGTTTTTTTTAAATAAAATCAAATTTCTTACATATTCTGTTTTATTTTTGCAACAAAAATCCTAAAAATTTAAAACAATGGTGTTACAAACAACGCCATAATTTAAAATACCTGCCAGTATATAATTCAGGGCGTCCCCAATAGATGACGCATCAATCGATTTCTGTTCACATTGTTTAGCATGAAGTTGTCATTCTTCTCACCTTAGGTGAGTATATGTTCCTTGGATGTCGCAGTGGACAGGTGAACAACGTGCGTTCACAATCGAAGCGTATTTCAAAGATCGTTTGTTCAAGACACAATATTCGACGGTTACCTGACGCCCCAATCGAATTTGATTCGAATATGGGTGCGAAGGTTCCGGACAACAAGTTCAGCAGAAAACAACCCACGACCGGGATCCAGCCGGACGTCGAGAACTAATGAAAACATTGAACTCGTCACGTCTAGTTTGCGCGAAAATCCACGTCAGTCCGTTCGCAAGAGAGCGGCTACCTTGAGGCTTCCAAAAACTATAATGCACGAGATATTGAAGAAGGATTTTAAATTTTACCCATTTAAAACCCAGTTGTGCAAGCACTTAAGCCTAATAATTGCGTAAAAACTTCTGAAAGACAATGTTGAAGAGATTTCGCACGATGAACATTATCTTTTGGAGGGATGAAGCCCATTTTCATTTAAATAGTATTTAAAAAGTTTATAATTTTTTATTTAAAAACCGCGTGCATAACCCTAGTAGTTACCGTTCGCCAGTTTCTATTTTTAGCTTTTCAGAAATAAGGACTAGTGAATGAATAGACACAATACAACAATGTCAATACCCAAACTCACGGGTCGAGATAATTGGACAAATTGGAGTTTCGCAGTCAAAGCATATCTGAAGCACGAGCACTCATATAACTGCATATTGACCGAGCCAGTAACTGATCCAAATATATCAAGAGTGATGTAAAAGCTTAGTCGAAATTAATATATTAGTTGACCCAATATTATACGTGCACATGCAAGATGCAGAAAATGTTTAACATGTTTGGGAAAATCTGGTTAAAGCATTTCAAGACAGTGGATTAACTAGAAAAGTAGGTTAATTAAAAGACTTGATAAATACAACATGTGAGACGAGTGACAGTATAGAAGTTTATGTAAACAAGATCGTATCAGCTCATAAGCTACGAAATATTAACTTCAATGTAGATAATGGGTGGGTTAGGAACATTGATGCAGGCTGGCTTACCGGACAGTTATAAGCCGATGATAATGGTTTTAGAAAATTCAGGTGTAAAGATTAGTTCTGATATGATAAAAACTACATTACTTCAAGAAGTGAAATCAATTGATTTAAACACCACCGCACTCTACACAAAATCTACTAAGTTTACTAAGCCTAATTAATTTCAGGAAAAAGGGCCAAGATATTTAAGCTGCAATCGCTATGGTGACATAAGTAAAGTTGCATATTTAAGAAGAATGAAAAGGACCAAAACTGGTTATGTCGCAGTATTCTCTGCAACAACAAAAAATGAAAATGGGTGGTACATTGATTCTGGGCATCTGTGCACTTAACAATGAGGCAAGACTGGCTGGTAAATGATTACTTCATTTACGATTTACCCTTACGATTACAACTATAAAAATAGCAAACGATTTAATGCTTTCAGTTAAAAGTTGTGGCAATATACAAATATATAATATAAAAAATTACGTTTCAAAAATACGTATACAAACTTTGAAAGCTTATTGTTGGACATGCGCGTGATAGATAACTCGATTTAAGGTAACTTGTTATGACAATTGGCAATCAAATTGGGTTGATGATCGTAAAATACGTGACTCGGTAACTTTTGTAACAAATGACGTCACGCTGGTGGTGTGATCGATGAGTCGATCGGGGGTCGACCCGACCCTATAAAAGTATTGTACTGAGCGATGGTGGACGGACATTCATACGTTAACTGTTATTCAGACTGTTCATAAGTTAAGAAAATGGTTGATTATATTTGTTTCTATTCATTTGTGATTTGTTATTCTAAAGCAAATTTAAAATAATCTACCAAAGCACAGTTTATTGCTAAAAGAGAAATGTTTTATATTATTAAGGAATTTAGATTAGTAATAAGAACAATTGTGAAACTGACGTTTAAAAAAAATGATTCCTGCTGAGTTTCTTGCCACTTCTTCTCAACAGTCGGACTTTCCGAAGGTGGTTTATTTCAAGAATTAAATATTTTTGAATATATTAAATTTGGTCGTTCTTATTTCTCCTCGAGTAATAATATACCTAAATGTATGAGTAGGCGTCTTTATCTAACACGCGCGAATCTTATACGAAAAAAACCCGCTGTTGCTTCACAAAATCAAATTCAAAATAAGGCCATCCATCGAAAATTTTGGTAGTGAGCTAGAGTATCTTTTTGTAAACTTGACCTTAGATAAGTCTGAAGGTGACGACAGTAAGTTTTCCATATTACGTTCAAGTAACGAGAAAGTAGTTATTAAAAGATTCGCGGATGACTTATCCGCCACTCGGCTAAGTACCATTATAGCCTCTCGATCTCTTAGTTCTCTACCTGGCGGCTATCCGTAGCGCAGTAGACGAACAATCTACGGCTCCATCACAGTTTGGTTGATTGGTAGTAAATAAATGTAAAGTTTAGGTCTTCAATAGTAGCTAGCGTATTGTTCCTCTCTGCTCACGTTTTTCTTTGTGCCCCATCACGGAGAGAGCAGGAGGAACTAAAAAATGCTCTTAAGCATACCCCGCGCACGCGATCGAGGTTATGTGGGACTCGATCCGAGCATACCAGAGCCTCTACCCACTAAAAA
Organism: Marasmarcha lunaedactyla; assembly: GCA_923062675.1. Lineage (NCBI taxonomy): Eukaryota > Metazoa > Arthropoda > Insecta > Lepidoptera > Pterophoridae > Marasmarcha > Marasmarcha lunaedactyla. The sequence continues at coordinate 1,706,758 of OV281358.1, forward strand.
AAATAAAAAAAGCCCTGAATGACTCTGGCAATCTTTTGCCTCACAGCCTTCATCTGAAGCGGCCTTTTTTCTCCATCTAAACCAGTTGAAGAAAAAGGCCGCGCAAGCGGGGCCCTGAAGGGGTCACCCGCTGGGATTTACATAGCACTGAAGGTGAATTCATAGGACTGAAGGTGCCCAAAATTGCAAAGAGAAATTAAATTATTTCGAATTAAAATTTGAATTTGCGGCCTGAAGGGCTTCGCGATCGTTTGACAGCTGGGTGGGTTCGTACGCTTGCTGCGCATTCCTAGGCCTAGCGACTTTGAACTTCGAATCAAGGACATAGTAGCATAGGGTAGTATACAAGACTGTAGCTCGAACTAAGGGATTGGGGTGGGTTTCGGAGCGTTAGAAGAACTCTTCGAAAAGTGTTATGAGGTGCTGTTGCACTGTAGGTAGTTCAAGATCTCTGTACAGGCGTTTGTGGCCCTGCGGCATAAGAGATTTTGAACCACCTGCAGTTTAAACAGGATTGGTGAGGCATAAGTCATGACGGGTCTAACGCAGGCCTTAAAGAGCGTAAGTTTGTTTCTAAGGAACATTTGACTATGTCTACCTAACATACTATTTAGGCGGCCTAAGTAAAGACGGGCGAGTTTCGATACTCTATCGACCTGCGGCTTGATAGAAAGCGTTCGGTCTAAAGTGATGCCAAAGTATTTACTACTGCGCTTCCAGGGGATGGGAATGCCTAATATTCGAACGTGAGGATCGTCAGCGGGAAGACGGCGTTTGGGGTCGAAGCGAATCGCAGAACTCTTGTCTGGATTCACCGGGGGCGTTCACGGCCTTTTGGAGTCTGGTGACGAGACCCGGGACACAGGCCTTTGGTGAAAAGGGCGGTGTCGTCGGCAAAGATAGCGAGTTCGACGCCTTGAATAGGAATGTCATTTGTGTACACGGTGTACAATAGAGGCGCGAGGACTGAGCCTTGAGGGACTCAAGCCTTTATGGGACGAGGCGCGGAAAGCGTGCCTTCATGTCTAAAACAAAACGTACGATCTTTAAGAAAGGACGCTATTATTCTCACTAGGCGATCCGGTAAGCATATTTTATAAAGCCTTGGCTACGTCAAACAAAACTGCGACCGTTTTCTTACGCTGCGGATAAAAGCCGTCGAGTATGAACTCGACGATTCGATGACCTTGCTGAGGGCAGGAGTGCTTAGCGCGAAACCGATCTGGTGGGGAGTGATGAGGGGATCGCCATCCGTTGGAAATAGATGGTTCCTCAATCGAGAGAGTATGACTCTTTCGAGAAGTTTAGCCATAGCCTTGAAGAGGCGGATAGGTCTATGATTATTATTATTATTAGCAGGGATATTTAGAGGTTTACCCGGCTTGGGAATGCCTATGACTGTCGCTTCTTTCCAAGCTTTTGGAAAGTAGCTAAGGTCGAAGCAGGCATTGAAAATGATAGCTAACAAGGTAAGCACCTGTTGAGGCAGTTCATCAATTCAAGGTATTATCGATATTGGTACACTTTACTAAAATGAATTGTCTGAAGCCTGCACCTCGTACGAAATACCTATTTAATAAATGTGACTTTCACTTGATCAATCATGAAATTTCGAAAATCAATTGGAACGAGAAATAATTAATAATCAAATTGGTTTTATTAGCATTTTTTTTTTGTGCAATTTTCCAAGTGTCTAGAAATGCACATTGACAACTCGTCAACAGTAATACCTGAATTTGGTTGTGTGCATTGGAAGATACATTGCCAGCTTTGTAAATATTTTGTTTTTGTAAATAAATGGTATAATTTTTATGTTTATATTTTTTGCACATTTGGTAATGTTTTTATGTTTGTTTTAGCCTGCCACAAGGGCCTCAAAAATAGTGCCTAAGTCTGGTGCTGGTTCCGACATCGATGAGAGTGATCTTCGCAAGATGAGTTAATCTACGCCAGAAATACTGTTCTAAACCGTAACTTTGAAGACTAAAATGTAAGTTCAGACCCTCCCTCACTGGGATCATCGTTTGAAAACCTAAACTTGTTGTCAGATGGTGAGGAAGAAATTATTTGTATGACAAGTTAGTTGTTAGCGATCGATCTACAAGCTTCAGTTACTTTACCAACTGTGCCCAATGACCAAATACAGAAACCCAAACTTAGAACTCCATTGGCTACAAACACCTTGTTACCAGCCTTTGATGATGTCCCGCAATTTTCACCTTTAGCAGGTACAAGTAGTTAGATTATTGCATCTCCATCTAGTGGAACACGATCAAAGAAAAAAACAACAGTAGTTATCCAAAAGAAACTTGTACGTGTCAAACGGTTGGACACGAAATGGACTTGCAAGAAAAGGTTTTTAGGAAGAGCAGTCATTCAAGATAAACCTTTCCCACCAACGCAGCAAACAAAATCTCCATTAGAATACTTCCGTATGTATTTTGACGACAGCCTTATACAGTTGATAGTCCATCAAACAATTTTGAACCACACGCAAGCAAAAGGCACGTCCCTGAATGTTACGACGGATGAAATTAGAGACTTCATGGCGATTCAAATAATGATGGGTAAAATGAAATGAAAGAAATATTTATTTCTCAACATTGACAATTACTTGTTGTAATTGACGTCAAATTAAACATGACTCTACCACCAGTTCGGAAAAACCTTCGTGAAGAAGAACTGGCAAGAAACTTCACGGGTATACTTTTTTCAAAATAAATGGTTTGGCTAAACGACTGCCTTGAGCACGAATAGAAATTTCACACTATCCATAATCATTTAAATATTGAGTAATTAATTAATAAATATTCATTATTTTTATAGAACTTTTAAAAAAAAAGAAATAAGAATAAAAAGTTTTTAACGTGTTCTTTTTGTGTAGGTACTGGTTAGGTGATACTGAGGTGATATGATAAATGTCATTTGTCAAAATTAAAAAGTGCCAGGAACGTATAGACGTTTCGAGATATTTTTTTAATGACTCGATTAGTAAAGTGTTATACTTTGATTCTTGTTTGAAGCTTAGAAAAAAATTAGCACAAGGTCAATGTTATTAATTATGTTAGATGGACACACCTACTTTTAATTTTGAAAAGGTTGCTGAAATGCAAAATGAGATATGTCACTATTGGACAGGTTTATCAATTATTAATTTTCTGTCACTGTTTAATAGTTTGCCTGTTCTTAATTTCAAAACGCCAAAAAATGCTTTAGATTTTTATTTAGCAAAACTAAGGACTGGTGAAACTGACAGAAGACTGTCAACATTTTTCTCAATTTCACGTCCTACATTAACAAATATTTTGAAAAAAGTTAGGCAGCGTTTAATTGAATATTTTGTACCTAACTATATAGGACCAAACCATATGACTCATATGGATATAGTTAATAGAAACTTGAGTATACCAAACACTTTGTTTGGTAATACATCGGAAAGTAGACCAGCCATAGCCATATTTGATGGTACTTATATATATTTGCAAAAGAGTTCTAACTATCTCTTCCAAAAAAAAACATACAGCTTGCACAAATATGATAATTTAGTAAAACTTTTTCTGATTGTTTCATGTGATGGGCATATTATTGATGTTATTGGACCATACGCTGCTACTCAAACCGATGCTGAAATTATGAAAGATTTATTTCAAGGGGAAAATAATCCATATCACCAGCTCTTTCAGCAAGGTGATGTATATATTTTGGATAGAGGGTTTAGGGATGCAATACCACAATTGGAAAGATTAGGTTTTTCAATTTATAAACCTGAACCACTAGTGTCTGGTCATACACAATTGACAAGTGAGCAAGCAAATAAGAGCAGAAAAGTCACTTCATGCAGATGGGTAGTAGAAGTAGTGAATGGCCGTTTTAAACAAGAGTTTAAAATATTTCGCCTACGATTTTTTAATTTAGCTTCACCCCATTTAATTGAAGACTTTAAAGTGGCTGCTGCTCTTATTAATAAGTATCACATTCCTTTAGTGGATGGACCAAACACTAGTGAAATCATTGAAAGAGTGGCTCGGTACACAGAGCAACCTAATCATTTAGGAACTTTTGTCCGTGACAATAATATAAATAGGCAAAGATCTATTTTTGTTAGAGTGGATGGAAACCTACCCCAATTAGTTAATTTCCCAAGATTTGATTATAATCAGTTGGTTTTGTTAGCATTAGGACCCTATCAAGTCAAGCAAGCTCGATCCTACTACGGAGAGCATATTAGGGTAAATGGTTGTGACGGTTGTCTATTTCGACCTCTTTTTGTCAGTAAATTTTATTTTTTTGTCGTTCCCGACGTAATTTTAAAACTACGAATTACGTAGTGTCGGAGAACGGCAATGTTTTGATTTGACAAGCTAGTCACGAAAAATTATCCATCATAACAACTAGAATCTATTTATTTATTATTGTTTCCGAGTTTATTATTCAAAAATTACATGTTTATCAATTTTTTATTATCTACAATCAAAGTTTTCATGAAATCAATAATTTATTTTTACGTACACGAGTGTGCGTAGCCAAAATTTTTGGCATTTTTGTATATTTTTAATTTTACTGCAAAATAAATATAGAAGAGAGCTTTGGTATTTCCTTTCTGGACCCTCAATTACCACTCCGCAAACAACGCGTTACATACTGGCGCCCGAACAGGGACCATTCAAACGCAGTTTATGGAGAAGAGAGGAGGAACAATATCAACAGAGGAATAGCAACATTAAAAATAATTTTTTTATAATTATTATTGAGGTCAGGCATAAAACTTTATTTGTTACCATTTTCAACCATTAACATTCACTAGTTAGGTTATATATCTACTATAATATATCAAATTACTGCTAAACTATTCAGACATTTAAGTTTCTTTAGTTTCTTCCGTTATAATATCTTTGAAGAAATTTTCTGAAGGCACAACATTTATTCTATAACCCAGTAATTTCACTATTTAAATAACATTTTCTATTCATTTTCATCACTTGAAAATACGTATATTTTTAAGGCTCTTTTCTGCATAACGACTATTAACAAATTTATTTCACTTTAACATTTTTTTTTTTGGATTTTGCAATGAATTTTTCACAACTTAATAAACCTGAAATAATTTATGAATTAAAAATCAGAAATATAAATTTTTCTTCGACGCAATCTGTAGACGAACTACGATCATTATTATTAAATATTAATGTAGATTCTGAAACAGAAATTTTACAAAATAGCCCTGAAGAATTTTCTGAGGATATTAATACCATTAAAAAAAATTTAAAACTTGTTGAAGCTTGTATAAACTCTTATCCTATTAGGAAACAAAAAATTTCACCTTATTTAACTCATATAAGAACAAGATTAGGCCTCATTGACATTACATCAGATTTATCTTCAGAACAGTTAGATTTAATAAATTCATGTTGGAATGATTTAACTCAATTAGACTCACGTTTTAAAAATTTGGAAAAATCACCAACACATTCCACATATCATTCCGCAGAATCCACACAAAATATTAATTTACAACCCCTTTCTTTTTTCGAAGCATTAACTGATAAGGTCAGTAAAATTACAGAAAATCGAACTAACAATGATTTAAAAAGATTTATTTATAAAGGTGAAGGTTGTCCAAAGGATTTTATTCAAAAACTTGAAGAATTTTCACAAATAAAAAATATTTCTGAAAAATCTTTATTCTCACATATTTATGATATTTTATCTGGATCTGCTCTTGATTGGTTTAGAGCTAGAAAGTCGACTATTAATGACTGGTCATCTTTCCGATCGGCATTGTTGAATGATTTTGCAATTACCGATTACGATTATAAACTAAAAATAGTAATATATATATAAATAGTAATCGATGCTCGTAAACAAAAACATAATGAGAGAATTATCATTTACTTTGCTACAATGGAATCTCTTTTTTCAAAACTCTTGGAACCAATGTCCGAAAAAGAAAAAATTAATACTCTTGTTAGAAATCTTAAACCTGAATTCACATTACGTCTTTCACCTACTGATTTACATACTGTAAATTCCCTCTTGGAATCATGCAAATTTACAGAAAGCATTCTCCAAGTTTCTAATAATACATCTTACTACTCTTCATCATCACCACCAGATCATTATCATTCTGTTCCTATTCCTTCTACATCGAATTCTAATAACAAATCGTATAATAATACTCTATTTTCACATAATCAATCATATATTCCTGAATTTCCTTTTAAAGCTTGTACATATAATTCCATAGCAGCTGTAGCTAATCCATTGCCTAATACTGTAGCTGCAATTAATAAAAATCAGAATTTTTATAAATTCACTTGCCCACGTTGTAGATCTAATACACATCTATTAAAAGACTGTACTAACACTAATATAGTGTGTTTTCGTTGTGGAAAAAAAAACTTTATTACTAGTAAATGTCCTAATTGTAATAAGTCGATTCCAAAAAACTAAATTACGAGGAGTGTATAAATAAAAATAATAGTGTTAAATCATCAAATTTTGACAAAAAAGATTGGGATACATGGTTAAAAACTTTAACAATTTTTTTTAAATCTTATAACACTTGTGCTCTCCTCTTTAATAAAACATCAGATTTTGAACGTCCTTATTTACATATAAAAGTAAACGATTTAACTTTAAATGGTCTTTTAGATAGTGGTAGTGCTATCACTATATTGGGTAATAATTCTCATAAAATTTTATCACAACATGGTCTTTTTATGCAAAAAAGCTGTTTAATAAAAGGTAATGTTGCAAACGGACAAACTATTTCTTCTATCGGCATTATTACTCTTCCTACTTTTTATAACAATAAATTTGCGTTAATTACAGCTCATGTGATCCCAGAAATCACTGAATCACTTATTTTGGGTATTGATTTTTGGAAAACTTTTAATCTTGCTCCGGATATTCTTAGTAATATCACATTACAACCTTCAAATTTAAACTCATCTTTTCTCATTAATACAGATCCTAACTTTCATTTACATGAATACCATTCTTTAACAGATACACAAAAAATTATTGCAGATGCAATTATGGAAAAGTTTAGGTTGATTTCAACTGAATGTAAACCTTTAGGCCGTACTCATTTAGTCGAACATTTCATCGACACTGGAGACCATCCACCTATTCGTCAACGCTGTTACAGACTTTCTCCTGAGAAACAAAAAGCTCTTTGTAAAGAAGTTGATGATATGTTACAATTAGATGTCATTGAACCCAGTGACAGCCCATGGCTGAACCCAGTTATTATTACACCTAAAAAAGATGGTACTTGGCGATTTTGTATTGATAGTCGTAAATTAAACGATATCACAAAAAAAGATGCTTACAAACTTCCTTTCATTTCTGATATATTAGATAACCTTAAAGATGCTAAATTTATATCATCTATTGACATTGCTAAAGCGTTTTGGAATATTCCCTTAAAAAAAGAGGATAAACTTAAAACTGCATTCCATGTTCCAGGCCGAGGAATGTTTCAATTTAAAGTTATGCCATTTGGTTTAACTAATGCACCTGCTACCCAACAAAGATTCATTGAAAATCTACTAAATGACCTTACAAATGATAATAATGTTTTCTATTTTATCGACGATATAGTCTGTATCTCTCAAACCTTTGAACAACATGTCGATATACTTACTAAAATTCTTAAAAAACTTTCAGATGCCAATCTCACAGTCAATTTTCCAAAATGTTCATTTTTCCGGAAAGAAATAAAGTACTTAGGCTATGTAGTTAATGAAAATGGTTTAAAAACGGATCCTAAAAAAGTTCAAGCTATTCTTGATATACAAACTCCAAAATCTGCTAAGGAGGTCAAACGTTTTTTGGGTACTGCCAGCTGGTACAGACGTTTTGTACCTAATTTAAGCACTCTTGCAGCACCGTTAACTAAATTAACTTCTACAAGCAAAAAATCACCTCCATTTAAGTGGTCTGATGAAGCTGAAATTGCTTTCAAGGCTATTAAGCAAGCTTTAATTAGTACACCAGTTCTGGCATGTCCAGATTTCTCTAAACCATTTGCTGTTCATTGTGATGCCTCTTCCTATGGCATTGGCGCAATGTTAACTCAGGAAGTCGATAATATTGATAAACCTATTGCTTATATGAGTAAATCACTTACAGGCGCTCAAAAGAATTATTCAGTCACTGAACGTGAACTTTTAAGTGTTATTACGGCACTAGAGCATTGGCGTTGTTATTTAGATAATGGATTACAATTTACAATTTATACTGATCACGCAGCCCTTCAGTGGTTTATGCATTTAAATAATCCTACTGGCAGATTAGCTCTATGGAGTATTCGTTTATCTATGTTTAATTTCGTAATTAAACACAAAAAAGGCTCAGATCATGTCGTACCAGATACTTTATCACGTATAAAACCAATTGATTTAATTAATTTTTCTACTTCTCAAACTAAAGACACTTGGTATTTAGCAATTTATAATAAATGTTTATCATTTCCTTCTAGTACTCCGGATTACATGATTCATAGTAATAAATTGTTTAGATTTTGTAGATCTAACACATTATTTAACTCTGAATTTAATTGGAAACAAGTAATACCATTAGAATTTAGGGAATCTGTTATTACACAAAATCATTCTACTCCCCAAACGGCACATTTTGGTACTTTTAAAACATACCATAGAATTAAAAATCTCTATTTTTGGCCTGGCATGTATAAAGACGTAGCCATGTTTATTGCTAAGTGCGAGACTTGTTTAGCTACCAAGCACCAAAATCAAAACTTAATTGGTTTAATGGGCAAACCCAAACATTGTTCACGCCCTTTCCAATGTTTATCCATAGATTTGATAGGTCCACTTCCTACTTCACGTAAGCAGAATAGATTTCTATTTGTAGTTACTTGTTGTTTTTCCAAATATTGTTTGTTATTTCCAATAAAACATGCAACCGCTTCTATTATTCGCCATATATTGGACAATTTAGTTTTTATGGTTTATGGAGTTCCAGAAACTATTATATTAGATAATGGTCCTCAAATGATAAGTACAGAATTATCTGAATTATTTAAATTTTACAACATACCAAAAATACATTACACCCCACGTTACTGTCCACAGGTTAACACCGTTGAGCGTTACAATAAAACTATTGTAACGGCGATTGCAGCTTTTATAGATAAAGATCACAGAACTTGGGATACCTATATAAACAAAATACAGTTTGCTATTAATACTGCGGTTAATGAAACCACAAAATTCACTCCATCATTTTTAGTATTTGGTAGAGAAGCTGTTACATGTGGATCTATCTACAAAAATAAAGATTCCAGAGATGAACTAATTTTCAGTCCTAGGGATGTATATGCTGAAAACATAGGACAATCAATACCTATCTTTTCCGAAGTACAGAAACGGTTATTTAATGCACATCAATATAATGCAACTTATTATAACAAACATCATCAGAATTTAGAATTTAATAACGGTGATATTGTTTGGAGGCGAAACCATGTAATAAGTTCCTCTAAAAAACATTTTTGTGCTAAGTTTGCACCCAAATTTATTAAATGTAAAGTTTCAAATAAAGTTTCACCATTAATTTACGATTTAGTGGATATGAATAATAACCCATTAGGTCGTTGGCATATCAGAGACATTAAACCTCTACCGCGTTTAACTTCTTCTTTGAGTGACTAGATTGGTTGTTACCAATTACTTTATATGAATTCATATATAATTATTGCTAATTATCTCACGGCGAGCATAAGCCGATTCTTTTTGTCTTATTTTTTTTCTATGCACCTCATTATCGTTTGGCTATACCATTAACATTGACGTTGGTCAAAACTTATAATTAATTATCATCATCGTAGTATTAGGTTAACTTATTGTGTAATTTATTTAATATTTGCAATTCTAGGAGTGTAAACTTTTATTTTCAATATCTGTATTATACTTTATAGTATAATTTGTTAAATGTTATCAATTTTTTTTCTCAATTTTTTTTCAAGCGGTTTGCAACTTGTATAATTAAGCCTTCTGCACGAGCGTTTATTAAGGTAACTCGTTAAACTAAACCATACCTATGTGTATTATTTATACGCTTGAATCACTTTCCCGTGAGAATTATTTTCATATGTTTATTACATAAGTTTTTAAATTACTTCACAAAAGACCCTTGGATTTTATTTAAAAGTCAATGTTTCACGACTGGCTATGATTTTCTTTTCTTTCCGGCATATTTATTTCAGTCTTTAACTGAAACTTGTTTATAGTAATCACCGTGCGGGAGTTAGCGACACGTTAAAGAAGCCATAAGCTTTTAATATTTTCAGCGGATGGCAACTATTAAAGCCTTTTGCCGTTGCGTTCAACTCTGTTGAGTTGACTTATTTAGGATACGATACCTCATAAGCAACTCTAACTGCATGATGTTTTATTTCCAGTAGTTGGAATAAGACTAGTATGAAAGAGAATGTATGTTGTAATTATAATGTACGTTGATGGAGTTGAACGATGTATATTAACATTGTATATTCCAGGAACATGTTTAAAATTTTATCATTCATGAACCATGTAATTTAAGATAATTATTTAGGATTTTTTTTTTCTCTCTCTCGTCTGTTTTGTTTTCTTTTTCTATTAAATAACTTGTTGATATGCAATATATCAATATTTTTTTTTTTTCATATATACAGGATGTTTTTTTCAGAAAAATTCTTCTATAGGATGTTAATATTAATTTTCATTTTGCTTTTAATTATTATTTTTTTTTGATCGTTCTTTCATTTGGCAGATTAAATATTAAAATTCGATATGTATATGCGGTTTATTTTGATTTGGTTTGAATATTTTTTTTTTTAAAACTATACTGAAAAAATCTTTCAGATTTTTTTTCCCGGCCCCCGGGGTATTGTGACGGTTGTCTATTTCGACCTCTTTTTGTCAGTAAATTTTATTTTTTTGTCGTTCCCGACGTAATTTTAAAACTACGAATTACGTAGTGTCGGAGAACGGCAATGTTTTGATTTGACAAGCTAGTCACGAAAAATTATCCATCATAACAACTAGAATCTATTTATTTATTATTGTTTCCGAGTTTATTATTCAAAAATTACATGTTTATCAATTTTTTATTATCTACAATCAAAGTTTTCATGAAATCAATAATTTATTTTTACGTACACGAGTGTGCGTAGCCAAAATTTTTGGCATTTTTGTATATTTTTAATTTTACTGCAAAATAAATATAGAAGAGAGCTTTGGTATTTCCTTTCTGGACCCTCAATTACCACTCCGCAAACAACGCGTTACATGGTATCTATGAAATCGAAGTATGCCCGGACATTGAAATTATAATTAATTTAGGTGGACGAAGACCTCAACTTTTACGAGGACGTATTAAATCCAGGCATATCAGCCAAAAACATTGGTAATAGGACTCTTGGCTGCTGTTGTCATGAAATGGCGGTCATATGGTATTTGGGGTGGGCAAGGCACCAAAATACTATGCCTGTTCCGCCGGCTTCATTTTTAGATAATATTTTAATTAGACTTAATGAATAAATAAATACCTAAAAGTCTCATTGTTGTTTTTTTTTAAATACCTTATGGATCCTTAATCTGTGAGAAAATGTTATAAAAAACTGCCTCCGTGGTCTAGGCGCATAAAGTGTCTACTTTTCAACCCAGTCATATCCTAGTCTTGTTTGTACTTAAAGATTTTTAAAACTAAACAGCTTCATTCTTAATGAAATTAGCCACCATGGTTGCACATAGCCAATGATATTACGATTCTGATGAGAAAGTGGGTTACGATTCTGATGATAAATGTGCAAAAATAGTGCTGAGTGAGAAGCCGCAAACTAAGCCTATTCCTTGTTATTGCAAAATCCGTAGATTTATGAAAAACGTCTTATAAAATATTCATAGCAAAAAGTAAACTAGTTGGCATTATTTCATAGATATGAAAGGGTCGTTCACTTATTTGTTTCACTTTTTTAACAATTTGAAAAGTTCCTAGGTTTTAATTAAAATGCAGTTACACTACATAGCAGTTTAACATTCTGTTCCACTAGTCGCCATGATTATACATTGCCAAGGCAGTCGTCCATTCTGTATTTAGCCAAACCCTTTACAGGGTCTCTTTATGTCTAACAAAATTATTCTTATCTGCATCTGTTAGTTCGGCAAGTCTCCCTCCTCCAAGTATCCAAACGACGAACACCCTCAAACGGCACCCGTTCACGAGTATAGTAACTATACCAGCCTACACGGATTATTGGTCTAAATTTGTCATAATTTAAGTTCATCTCGTTATTTACCTTCATCTCAAAGATTAAGTTTCTCTTTAATACTAAGAAGTAGTCTTTGATTAGGTAACAAAGCTCAATTCAAAACATTTGCTTTGTGTCTGTTTTGTGATAGTTCAACGATAAAGATACATGCTATATTTCCAAAACTACATACATAAGATTTTTTTTTTGTATTTTTCATATTATCTTGACTCGTCCTTATTCCAAAATCTGTGGTGCAAATTACAAATATTTACCAAAAAAAACTTTGCCAACTATAGGCTAGTTTATAATTAGTACTCAATAAGTACCCTTCCAGTTGAAGTTTTTTCATAATTTTATTACAATTAATATTAATTATAGTGAATTTTACACAAATCTGCAGTTAAATCATAAGAAATACCCTGTTGCTAAAATTTAATTAATCATAATCAGGCTCATTATTTTAAAGCCATTCAATTAAATGAATGTATAGCAAACACATTCATTTAATTGTCGTGTTTGTATGTAGATTTCTTTAAACTTTTACTCAGTTAAACTATTTTATTACAGATACATAGAAGATTACATACATACAGATTTCGCGAAAACGGATTTAACTATGCAACAAGAAAATTATACTATAAATCATTTTCTGAGTAGAAGACCCCACATTATCAACAAGACGTGTGCGGCTAATAATAGAAGTCTCACATAAATTGGTGTGGAGTCTATGGAAAAGATATGGGCTCCACCCTTACCATTATAGGAAATCGCAAGGTTTGTTACAAGCAGACCAATTTTCAAGAATTATCTTTTGTCAAAGATTTAGTGAATTTTTAATACGGGACCCACAATTTATCAAAAAAAAATTATGGATGGATGAAGCACAATCTGCGAGCTGGAGTTTTTAATTAAAAAAATCAACATCAGTGGAGGGCAGAAAATCCAAAGGCGGTGTGAGAAACATCTTATCAACATGAGTTTTCAATCAACATGTAGGCGGGAATTTTAAGTAATAAACTTATAGGGCCAATAGAAATCCCGCATCGCCTTAATTCTCATAATTATCTAGAATTCTTGCGGAGTATTTTAAATATGGACTTTTTTAGGATATTGATCTTTTTACTATTGAAAATATGTGGTTCCAACACGATGGTGCGCCGGCCCATTATGGGGTACAGGTACGTGAGTACCTCAATAAAGTATACCCGAATCTGTGGATTGGTCGGGGAAGCCCGATTTTAGCGTAACCGGCGCGATCACCTGATCTAACCCCCTTAAATTTTTATGTGTGTTTAAATTGTGTCCAGAGACCATTTACTCCAAAGGATTGAAGAAGCAGCAAATGAAATGCATCAAGTAACATTTAATTTAAATCGACAAATACGTAATAGAACAAATTTATGCATAGAGCTCGGTGGTGTATTTATTGAAAACGAGTTAAATTAAAAATTCATTTATTAACAAACTTGTTTTATTTACTTAGCATACTTGGTAACCCTTACATGGGTCCTAAAAATTTTTTTTGTAAAAGTCATTTTGTTCTTTTTGAAATCAAACAATACTGAAACAACAGCAACATTTTTCTTTCTTCTTCTTATAAGAAAATTTACAAATTAACTCCCATTTAAAGTTAATAAAGTTACATCTTATGAAATCTCTTTACGATGAGGTCATTACGAATACAAAAGAGTGTAATTTTACTAGACGACTGACTCAGTTTTGTCCATGCCACAAAAAAAAACTATTCAGACATATAGATACCATTAAAAAATTGCAAGTTTAATAATTAATTATGAACGAGTTACTATGAAAACGAAATATAGATTAGGAAAAACTTGTAAAATATGCGCATGCACAGTGCGGGTTTTTCTTACTTTTGATAATATTACATAACAACTTTAAAACTATTGACAAAAGCATAACAGTTGACTTATTTCGTACGAATTGTAATCAAATAATGTATGCCTAGAATATCATTTTAATTGTCAGCTGCTGAATTTAATGAGTAAAACACATACATTTATTCCCAAAATATTATTATGTGAAAAAATTATCCGAAACATTAACCGTGTTAGTTGATTTTAAATTCTAGTTATTAAGAGATCTTAAAATGAGTTACTTAAATAATCTAGTGTTTAATATTCATTTTAATAATATGCTCAATATCAACCGTTTTTTTTTGTTAACTGTACAATGACTTAACGCTAGTTTTACTTTGATTGATAAAATATTGTTTTCTGAGGGATAAAAAATGCGACGTTGTCATACTTCGCATAAAGGTGTTTATATAAGATGTTTTGACTTAACTGAATTATTTTTTATGAAAAATAAAAAATAAAAATAATATAATTGTAAAATTATTCACACATACATGGTCCCATTAACTATACCTAGAGTTATGGGAAATCAAAAGGAACACGTTGTATATACGGACTTCAGTAAATGCTTCGACCTTATAGACCATTCGCTGTTATTAGAAAAACTCTATAGGATTTTGGTATACGTGGTAATCTCCTACGTTGGTTTTCTTCCTTTATTGAAAATCGGTGTCAAGCTGTTATAGCAAGTAATTACATCTGCAGTTGGGCTAGCATATCAAGTGGACTACCCCAGGGATCGATACTTGGACCTTTGTTATTCCTAATATTTTTCAACGATGTAGACATATTGAAGATCTTTTGTAAGTATTCAGCGAGTAAAAGATTGGCATAATTTAAATAGTATTGACAATTTTTTTACTAGATTGGCTTAACAAAAATGCAATTCGACGAATTAAAAAATTCACTTCAATCACCTAACACTAAACCATATGGAAATTATACCAAATTACGGACTGGAGGAAGTCATGATAGGATTGCTACCTTCATGAGTATACAAAGTACGAGTTTTAGACGGTATTTAGACAAAGCACGAGATGCAATATCTATGCATTTTTTACCACACAACCTTGGTTTACCTCAAATCACAAGAGAACAAATAATTTCAAGAAATCTGTTGATTCCAAGTACATTATTTGCAAATAATAATGAAGCTATTGTAATTATGGATGTAACATATTTAAATGTGGAAAAAAGTTCCAATTATTTATATCAAAAGAATACTTATTCACTACATAAGTACAGAAACTATATAAAACCTCAGCTCATTGTCTGTTGTGATGGATACATTGTAGAAATTTTATGCCTCTATCCAGCAACAAAGTCACATGCTCAAATAATATTACAGGAAATGAACAACATAGAGCAACCCTTAAGGCAATTTTTTTGAATCGGGACATGCTTTTATTTTGGGTAGGGGTTTCAGAGATTGCATCGGTCTCCTGGAAGAAAATAATTATTTTGTACATATACCCGCGTCTCTTAAACCTGGTGAAACTCAGCTTTCAACAGTTGCAGCAAATCATTCCAGAAAAGTAACTATTTGTAGGTGGGTGGTAGAAGCTGTTATTGGCCGGATAAAGAAATGTTTTAAATTGTTCTGAAATACATATTTTAACACAGCAACAAGTCATGCCATATTAGATTTTCAAATACCCGCTGCTTTATTTAATAAGTTTCATCAAAGAATAAGAGACAGGGATGATGCACAACAGATTTTCCAACGTATTCATCAAACAGAAACTCATAAAAATGATTTAGGGGATTATGTTATGCAAAATAACTCAAATAGAAGAAGAATAACATTTAATAATATGGCTCAGAGCAATGTTGTTTTTCCGAGATTCATTATGAGTGAAATTATTATTAAAGCCTGTGGACATACCAAATTAAGAAAGCTCGGTCTTATTATGCAGAGTGTATAAGCAATAATGGTGCATACACAATTAAAATATGTAATGCCAGCAGTCAATTGGAAGATCTTGTATCTTTTGAAAATAATTCGTTATTTAAAGGAAAGATACTAAGTAGGCATATAAGCAAGAAAACATATTATGTGTATTTTGTTATTAATAACTCAACTACAGATATAAACGCAATTAATAAATATTATTATGATGGTTTAATTGGGCGAAGAACAGTTGGCTGCTGTGCACATGTGTGCGCCATAATATGGTACCAAGGCCGGGCAATATACTAATTATAACAATAACTAACTATACATACTATTACCTGTCCAGCAATCAGATAATCTGTTGATTGTGTATGATGATGAATAAATTATTGTAAACCTATTCTTTTTTTTTTCACACCCTCAATTTCATTTAAAAATATACATATAGTCATTTATATTTACACTTAATAACTAATATCATGTATTTTGGAATATGTTTTCTAAAACAAATAAGGCATTTCTAGATGTGTCTTTCAGTCTTAGTGGTTAGCATCACTAACCACCTCTAGGTCATATATTTTTATTGTGATAATCGCCATCTACCGATTTTTAGTTGAAAGTACACGTTATTATACATCTTTTACGACGTTAGTTAAGTACCAAATTTCTCCACATACCGATGCTTCAATCAATCCGTTGATTTCAAATTACTGAACTTGCGTGTTCTGTTCGACGAGGGAGAAAATATTGTATAAAAAAGGTAATATTGTAATCTGTATACAATTATTATATTAATTATTTAGATTTTTTATGTTATGTCTGTAATTTTATGAAAAATGTAAGGTGGTTAGCGTTACTAACCACCGTGATTATCATAGTATTTTTCTGTAATGTGTTAAAGTCAGTATTTATATTAGTATTTTATGTTTATTTCAGAATGTCTACTATATGAAAAAGATATAGCCACATGAATTTTGTTGACAAATTCGATCATCTCAAAGGCAGTTACGCAATTGACAGAAAGGCACACAAATGGTGGCTTGGCATTTTTTTCCATTTTCTTTTCGATTGTCCCGTGATAAATGCTTATTGTAACGAAATGTATTAACGAAGATAAAAGGATGTGTCAGTCAATCAAGGTGACCTTTCATTACCAATACAAGCATGTGGAGAACTGTTCACTATACAGCGGTCCTCTGATGTAAAAGGAGTTTGCAGTTACATGGAAACATGTACAGCTCACCCTATAGAATGGACATGCAGTGTTAATGGGCACCCTATCGATTGTTTTCATTGCATAAAGAGAAAACACCTCGCCAAATTAAAAAAAAATCATGAGTCTTTAATAAACGCTAATAATCTATTAAAAGAGCCTCAAGAAAGACACAAGGAAAACCCCACTAAGCGAGTTAAAGCAAATGAAATATTGGTGTTGATATCAAGCATCATGGGGTTGTTGTTTTCAACATTGGTCATGATCAGGATACACAAAGGCAGTGCTATCAAACCATCATCACCCTGTGTAATTTTATTTACCGTTTCTTCTATTTCTGTTGTAAATCTATGTGTAGATCTTGTTATATAGTTTGTTGTTATCGGCCTATTTTTATTTTAATTTGAAATCATAATATATTTTATTTGTTTAATCAAAAGATCTTTTAGAAAATAAAAAGTGTTAGGTAGCAATGCACCAAACATTATTTATAAAGAACTTCAGTCAACTGCACGATCTGATCTATGCTTGTTGACTTCGAAGGAATTTCGAAGATCAGTATACCAAGGACTCCTTGCTGCGAGCTTTGTAAACAGACAGAAACCTGGATCAACATGCAGTCGTCAGAGCTCTGAAGCACCATCTCCAAGACGTGTAATTATGAAAAAATATAAACCTACAGTACCAGAAGAGATCCGTCTAAAGAGTAGCCGCCATCAACCTGGCTCATCAAGACGATTTTGCAAATGTAGCACAAAAAACAGCCCTGTACGGACTGTGTGGCAGTGTACCACATGCAAGGTGCCCCTTTGTTTACGGAAAGGCAAAACGTGTTTTTCGAATTTTCATAAAAAGTAAAGTTTTTCATTTCTCTTTCTAAAATTTGTTATTATAAAAAAATAATTAATATTCATTACTAACCTATGTTTAATTTATACCTATAGTTACAGTGGTCACCGTAGCTAACCAAGATGTTCCTCGAAAGCCTTAAAATTTACATTTCCCAAAAATATTTTTTTTATAATACTTCTTACCTATATATATCAGAAAGAAACAAAAAAGTTCAATTTTACGACCTATAAAAAAGTGTGATTGTAAGTGTTAAAAATTAATTATATTTCTTCGCTTCATTTTTCAGATATATATTAACAACGTAGTTTTCTTATTCAAGTAGGCAACTTCGCGTGTTTTATTTATTTTTATTGTAAATAAATTCTTCACTTGACTAATTTTCGCTAAGCGCCACACTAGCGCCCTCTATAACCTACCACACTATGCCAGCCGGGTCCACTGCGCTCTTAACTCATTCTTTATTCACGCGAGGCAACGTTAACACGCGTTCGATTAGTGATCGTTTCGTAATTAAAATGTCAAAGAAAAGAAGTGCTGAAGATCGTATTGTGTTTTACCGTGAAAAGTTAAAAAGACTAGAAAACGTTAAAAGATGTAGGATTATCGTTTATTCAGATTCATCAGACAGTGAAACTGAATCACGTGAGTATTTTTTTCTCTCTTGTTTGTTATCAAACTATTCTATTTGAGCCGACTATTTGATACCTAAAAAGTTAACATATTAAAAATAAATTAAGCTATGAGTCAACCGTGGGTAGAAAGCATTTTTTCTGGGGGTTGGCCGAGAGCTAACACGATGAACCTATATTCCTGGGGGTTAGCCATGAGCTAACACGATGGACTTTGATTCCTGGGGGTTGGACGTGAGCCAACACGACGGACATACAGAGGGCCAACACGCTAAAAAATTAAAGTTTATTTATATCATAAAATAACATAGTAAAAATTCCTTGTCTCGATATAGTTCCAAAGCCGAATAATGAGATAAACGAACAAGCCCAAATTGACCCCGAACCAATAAGTAGTGATTGCCAATTGATGTGCAGGCCCCGCGGCACACGTAGAAACCGATTTACCTGACGAGTCATGTGTTACACTTGACCCCGAAATCCTGTCAGCGCTAGGTGACGCTGTGCGCGAGGTACCTGTATACGGGCCAAAAATACACTAAGACTTAGCACAACGTCGGTTGCCCATTTTACGAAAGGGCCTTACTACGGATGCTCGGGAAAACTGACGAAATTACAATACCCGAGAATTGTAGATTACTTAGGGATCCTTCTATGAACCGAGAAATCGCAGCAGCCGTATCTGATACTGTTCGTGTTCGAGACAAAAAACTTGATCTTTGTCAACATCAACTGGGCTTAGGCATTTCTGCAATAAACCGTGCAATGACCCTAGTTTTGACATGCGACGACCAAAAATACAAGTGTTGAAATCACTCTAGGATTTGATCAGATCTTCACTATCAAGAAACCCAAAACAGAGTAAAAATTGCTACCACCGGCTTAGACAAACAATTTTTGAACATTATTCAAGATACTGAACGAGACGAAACTATATTTGGCACTTCGTTAAGCGAGAAAATCAAGACATCGAAGGCCATAGTAAAACAAGTAGCGCAAATAAAGCGATCTGAGGCGAAGCCTTTTACCTCACTGGCTCCGCGGCACTCAACATTTAGAGAATCTCGGTATCAGGGAAACTCGAGGACCCCTTCTAGCTCGTTCAACAGGAGGGGGGGGGGGGCGAGGCGGGCCTCAGACCGTCCAACACAATTCAAGGCCGTGGAACAAATACCAACGTGCGTCCAATCAGCCACCGCAATAGAGGTACATGCAGGCAGATTATCTTTTTATTATAATTGTTGGCTAAATGTTACTTCTAATCCCATAATACTCAGTTGGGTTCGAAGTGGATTTAAAATCCCGTTCGAAACTCAACCTACTCAAATGTGTTCGTACCTGGACAGACTCGGAAAAATATGATATAAATTTAGCTATAAATAAGTTATTGGACCTGAAAGCAATAAGACCCTGTCAACCGTGTAAAAATCATTTAATCTCGAGTATATTTAAAAAACCAACGCCGAACGGCGACAAACGTTTTATCTTGAATATAAAATGTTCAAATAAATTGGTCAAAAACACACATTATAAGATGGAAGACTATCGAACATCTTCCTAACTAATTCCAAAAAACGGTTTCATGGCCACCATCGATTTAAAAGAATCATATTTATTAGTCCCTATACAAAATAGTTGTAAAAAATTCCTTAGATTTCAATTTGTTAACAATAATAATTCATGTCCTTATGAATTTAATGCCTTGCCGTACGTTCTCTCAGTTGCACCTAGGGCGTTTAGTAAATTAATGAAGGTAGTCTGAGGGGCCGCGGTTTCAAGTCTGTTGCTTATCTCGACGACGTTCAATGTATAGGTAACGATTACGAAGAATGTATAGCCAACGTTCGAGAACGTTACGATTGTTAAAATGTCTCGGATTTGTAATTAATTATGAAAAAAGCCAGCTTGTACCAAAAACCAAGAGTACATTTTTAGGTTTTCTTTTTATTTCTTAAGAGTTGACAATGCATTTACCCGCCGAAAAAAGACAAAATATTTCAAAATTAATTAATAAACATTTATCATTTAGACAATGTTCGATACGTGATTTTTCTAAATTAATAGGAACTCTTTCGGCAGCTTGTCCTGCCTGTCCGGTATGGATGGCTGTATACAAAACGTTTAGAGCGGGAACAATTTTTTGCATAGCAAAAATATAACGATTACGAAGCCGAACTTAATACTAGGCGACTTATATTGGTGGTTACGTAATATTAATACTACTTTTAATTACTTTCAAATTAAACAATTTGATATTGAGGTGTTTACAGACGCATGTAAAAGCGGCTGGGGCGCAGTTTGTGGTGAATCCCGCACCAATGGGGAATGGAATAGTGCTGATTGTGCACATCATTTAAATTACTAAGAGCGGGATTAGACTGATTGCAACATTTTTTGATAACACAACCGTTGTCAGGTACGTAAATAAAATGGGTGAGATTCAGTTCCCCCATCTAAGCGAATTGTGTAGGTCTTTATGGCAATGGTGTGAGGTGCGAGGGATTTGGCTTGTAGCATCTTACATAAATACCAAAGACAATAAAAAGGCCGATGAGGAATCGAGAAAGCTAAATCTAGACACTGAATGGGCTCTAAATTGCAACGCTTTCGATGTTATCAAAAGAGAAATTGGTATTCCTGAAATAGACCTCTTCGCATCTCGCGCCATGCTGTTTCCAACGATGCCACAACTAAAGTCTCAGATATTATCAAAACATCTGCTTTTGGCCGCGAAGCGCCTGTTATGAGTATCCCTTACTTTATCGAAAATAAGATATCTGTCCAGCTACAACGCTGAAAGATTACCTTTCAATAAAAAATAAAATTAGAAAAGACGTTTCTTGTGATACATTGTTTGTGACGTACAAACGGCCATACCGCGCGGCTACCGTGCAGTCGATCAGCCGGCGACGCTGGCGGCGAGCGGCGTTGATGTTGCGGTGTTTGGCGCGCAAAGCGCGCATAGTTGTACTATTTTCCTAGTTGCACGCTTTTCATGAAAAAATTAAATTTTCTAAGATTTGGTTTTAAAAAAATGGCTACTGTGATGCTATTTTGAAAAGGTCATTAGACAAGCAATTTTTAAGATGATGTGCAGTATCATCGCCATACATTTTTTTTCACAGCAATCAGTTAAACTTTAGTCAAGTTTTTCGCAATGAAATAAAATAAAACAATTCAACTCTTTTTCTTAGCAAAGTGTGCTAGTTTCCGTCAAAATTATTACTAGGTTGTCTCAAAGAACTAATAACGATAGTCTTGGTAAAAAAAAAGTGAGTTAAAATATATTTATTGCAGCTGTAGGCAAAAAAGAATTCAAAAGTGGAAATTTCATAAAAAATCACAAAAGTGGCAATATCTCGAAAACCAGAAAACTTTTACTAGAGGCATGTTGGTGTTATCTGATAGGCCTAAAGTCCATCTACCTCCAGTGTCACCCTTACGTGTCATTTCTGGGACACCCTGTATATAAAGATTATTGTGACTTCTGTGAAAGTTATATACAAGATTAAATAATGAATAAAGTCCTAGAACTACATTTGAATTTGACATTTACTGTACCTTAGTAGGTAACTGTAACCATTTTCCTTCGAAATCAGGTAGTGTCCCTTTCATAAATAACTGCGTCCCTTTGAATACAGTACATTAATGAAAGGGACAAAATACGCATTTTTTGAAGATGCGAAAATAAACAACTAAGAATTGATTAATGACAATTATTGCAATTAACTGAAATAGTTCAATATTAAACGCTTCCTATTCAACTGAAACCTGTTCCATATATTCTGTCAATCACCTATTAGGGCCATAAAATTAAAAATGCCCCTTACATGCCACCCCTCCCATAAGTGGTTTTATTTATTTACAAATTCCACGCAAAATAGCATTATTATTTATAATTTTATGCTATTTTTATCATATCTGGCTAGTAGCTAAAACAGACTAAAAAATATTTTGGCCATACGAATGACGCCAGAAATTTTAGCCGGCAGCGAAGCTGTTAAGAAACCAAAGTAGCATCAATGCAGATTGGTACACTACCAAATGCTTCCTAACACCATACCGATAAAACTTTTGTGTCATCAGCCTATCACTCCTGATTTGGCATCGAGTGACTTCTTGTCTAAAATTAAAAAACCAGCTCAACGGGATACAGTTTTTATCGCTAGAAGATGCGCTCACTGCGTTTGAGAAGGCCGTTAAACAGGGCCGACACAACAAGAATATGTGCTTTGAAAATTGGAAAAGACGCATGAAACTTTGTATAGAAGCTAGTGGAGATTTCGTTTAAGTAAAAAAAATCCTTTCTGAGTGCCTCACACATATAGGTGTTAAGTTGTGTGGCTTCTCACCAAAACTGTACTTGCCCACGACTTTGTTCTAGTGAATTTTCATTCCCGTTTAAATGCTATATTAAGATAACCCTTGCGTTAAAGGGTCGGCATTAAGCGTTGATGATTGTAATGTATGATATTGAATAGACACAAAGACTTTTTACAACACAAATTTTATTGGAAATCATTATCATCTAGACTTTTGGAATTGATTTGTTATAACCCTTTTAAATATTAAAACATTTTAGAATCATTTCAGAATCAATTATTTACTCAAACATGACTCAATCAGCTGAGAGAACCTTTCATGATCTGTTAGAGCAGCCAAGAAGTCCTATAAACTCAGCAAATGCTGGAACTGTATTAAAAGAAATTCTTGCTTTTATAAGAGGAGTTCTTATTGAAGCAATTGAGACCTCCATACCATATGCAGGATTTGATGCAGTGCCGATGAGGAAGATAATTGTAGAAAAAGCAGATGCCAACCAGATACTATGCATCATCATTGGACTAGTTAGACGTAATAACGTTCCTAGAATTTTATCAACCATAAAAGGTGCGGACATTAGGAAGAAGTTTAGTCAAATTGTAACCCTATTGGAAATTAAGCCTAGAGTAGCAGGTAGTTACACTATCTAGAATGATTGCCTGTTTTCCTGAAGCAGCTTGTGCTACTATTCATGCTCTCGAAATTCCTATGGCTGTACCAATGTCTGCTCTTGAGGCTATACATTAAGAATATCCAAGAGTTGTTAGACATCAAGCTTGTCCAATCTTCTTCCGGACAAACTGGAGGAAGAAGATTTAAACAAGGCTTTGGATGTTGTGCTGGTTCCTTACTTACTGATGTCTGAAACTATAAATTCCAGAGATAAGATTTGGGCAAGCAAATCCAGGAAAGAAAAGGCTTTACTTTCTTTTGGCTAACTAATGAACTCTTACAACTCTAGAGTACTTAATGCAGAAGATAGAATTGCTCAATGTAAGAAAAGAGATGGCCAAAAAAAAACCCAGGTTCGACAGAAACGAAATGTATGCCAATAGATTCGACTATTATTAGTGTTTGACGTAACCAAAAGGGTAACCCCAAAATCGGTATAGTTTAAGAGCAATTAGCCAATAAAAATAGTAGAAAAGCCGGAGATTTAGTTATGAGTGATTAAGCACGATGTCGTGAAACATTGTAATAAAAGTAAACAAATATCCAAATCTTATCAATGTGAGACATATCTAATATGATAAACAATAAGATTTTAACAATCTCTGTGTTTTATAATAGTTGTTTTTGTTGTTTCTGTAATTGTATCTATTGTTTGGCGCTCCCTTTAAGTTAGCAACCAACCGAGTACATAATAATACATTAAAACAAAGGAATCCAATTAAAAAAGAAAGAGAGACATAGCTTATCCTTACTCCATCAGAAACAAAGGCGTTATTTGCCAGATTTGGCACTTTTTACCTGCGCGCTTACTCGAACTGTAACGAACAAACACGAGAATAAGAATGATCGTCGCGAGCAATCGTAAATCATCCGTATAAGATTCCTTTTAGCTTGGCTTCGTATGTTTCTTCGATCTTTTGTTGGCGCGAGCGGCTTGGGTAGGTAACCAACATTTCAATTTGCAGTCCTTCGTTTCCTTTCGTTGAGATCTGTGCGTTCTGTTTTACTCCGTCGATTTTTTAACTGACCCCTGCTATTAGTGTACTGGACACCGATTATTCTTAGTGATTTGATACTCTCGCGCGTTTTACTGGACTTTGATTTTCTCTGTGATTAGATATTGTTTAAAATGGCTGAAAGTAACCGCTGTGTTTTGTGTCCTCGGTCTGTTCGACAAAGGCGACAGCATATTCTGTCACTCGAGTTTTTAAATTCATATCGAGACTTCGTCGAGCATATTTTTTCCACTTTAGAAACGCCACAAGAAGTAAGTACTTTAATTACTCATTAAACAGTATGTAAAGTATTGAATAATTTAGCCTAATAGTTTCAAAAGGAACTAGCTTAAAATAATGCGTATGTATGAAGAAAAAAAGATTTTATATTCTCAATAATAAAACATAAAAAAATCTAGATAGATATGTACATGTAAGTTAATGAATGCGAGACTAACGAGGGTATGTTTTTCATTTATTTCAGATTTTATTCGATTTCATTGATAATTGCGAGAACTCCGAGCTGTGCCCAATACAATGAAAGTATATCTTTTAAGCTACTGTCATTTATACATACCACCTCTGGCCCGAATCTGTATAAACCACTTGAGGAACCTGACTTGGGATGACTTATCAGAAAACATCACAAGCCGTCAAGACCAATTCAGAGGCGAGAACTTATGTGATATAGTGGAGTTATACACAAAGGCTCTAGAAAAAAAAAGTTCCTCGATTTTGAAGATATCCATGAAATGAATCCGAACGAACTTGATTCTTAGACTGGTATAAGTCACCAACACACCTTCATTACAAGATTTCTCTAACCCAAATACAATCTTGGGCATTTATTTATGCAAACTAAGAAGTGGTATACATAACCGCCGACTGGTACCGGTTTTCGGTTTACCCAGGTCAACTATACAATTAAAAATAAAACAAGCAAGAAAATGTCTTAAACAAGACTTTGTTCCCCGCCATCTCGGATTCGACCATATTTCCCGGAATGAAGTTATTGACAGAAATAGAATTATACCAAATCATATTTTTGGATACCAAGATAAAACAAAAGCTATTATTATTTTAGATGGTGCTTATTTGTTTATACAAAAAGCTCAAACTTTTTATTTCAGAGGATGAGCTATAGTCTTCATAAATACACCAATCTCGTGAAACCCTTCATGATTGTGTGTGCAGATGGGTATATTTTAGAAGTTACAGGACCATACTGTGCTAGAACGTCCGATGCTACAATATTGCGTCAGATATTAGACAACCATAATGAACATTGGAAGAAGTTCCCATACGATGGTATTTTGAAGAAAGCAACGTGATGGTTTTAGGTTTTTAGGTTTTAGGCATACGCTGAGGATTGTGGATTTACCGTCTACACGCCACAATCATTAAGTAGACACGAAACTCAACTCAGTACTGAAGCTGCAAACAAATCAAGACTAGTCACATTAGTTAGATGGGTTGTAGAAACAGTTAACGGAAAAATAAAAAGAGATTTTAAAATATTTAGACATCGCTATTTTAACAATACTTTACCCAATGCAATCACAGCATTTAGAAACGCTGCAGCACTTATCAATGCTACTCAAGAAACATATAGCGACAGCCATCTTACAGCAAACTTTATCGAAATGATCGACAGAAACATAAACAAACCAAACCTGCTTGGCGAATATGTCGTTGAAAATCGATTAAACGCACAAAGAAAGGTTACATTCAACAGGCTGGAGGTAGCGCATCCTGATTTAACTGATTTTCCCAGAATGACATTAGATGAGCTGTCGATATTTGCAATTGGTACATACCATCTGAAATTGGCTAGATCGTACTGCGAACATGTAAGAAATACAGGAGTTTATGCAATAGAGGTTTATAGACATACTGAGAGAGTTGCTCTTAATGCTGAAGAAGAAAATACTTCAATAAGATGCAGAACTCATTCAAGGCACGTTACAACAAAAACATATTTTTGTTATGTGCTATATAATCGTCATGCGGTCTCTGAATACTATTGTACTTGTATACATGGGCGCCGTACTTTAGGTAGTTGTGCCCATATTATAAGTATAATATATAATCTTGCTTGGGCCAGACATCAAGGTGATATAATTCAGCCTGCGCCATTTTTAGATGAAGTATGTATAGATTTAGAAAATCTTTGATTGAATAATAAAATAAAATAATAATAAAACAACTGATTGTTTTTCTTTTTATCTGTAGTAGTAGAAAAACCAAAAATACTACAGTTAAAATAAAAATGAAATATAACGAAATCTCCAATTTTCGCACTTATTTTTGTTGGTCTATAGCTCTTAAACTACATCGATTTTGGGTTTGCCCTTTGGGTAACGATCAAAATGTATCATTGTTAAAACATTCACATACATTTCATTCTTGTCGATTCTGGGTTTTTGTTTCATACATTTTTAGCCATCTCCTTTGGTATTATGGCTGAGCCTAAAAAGCTATCTTTAAAATGGACTTCAGTTGCAGGTACTATTACAATGTGGCTGAAGAAGAAATATGATTTTACTTGTACTGAATCAAATGAATAATCATTCCATTAGTCATAATGGCTTGTAATAAATATATTAGAATTAGTATACTGACTTTGCTGTATTAGTTTAATCATGTTATCTATGCACGAATATTATTTAGTGTAAGTCATATTAATAAACTATAATTTTATCTTTATACACTCGGCGTCACAAAAATCGGCCCTTTCGAAAAAGCAACTTTAAAATACTTTTACTCAAACTTTGTCCATAGTAAGGGTATGATTGTAGGATATCATTGGAAAGGTTATTTAATTGCCTATTAGAAATTACAAACATGTGTATATGTTTTAAAGCTTTTAAAAAAAAATCTTAAAAAGGATAAAAGTTACAAAAACTAAATTTAAAAAAACATAAAAAAATCTCAAATCAGTCCTTAAAATCTAGTGTTTCCTCCCCTTGCTTTGATGACAGCTTCCATCCGATCCTTCATGGACCTCACGAGGGTCACCACTCTCTCTTGGGATATGTTCTCCCATTCGTCCTTCACGGCATCCTGAAGCTCTTGGAGAGTGGTGGGAGCTGGATCACGTGCTCGTACGTGTCTCTTTACATCGTACAGAGATGCTCGATCGGGTTTAGGTCTGGGCTTCGTGCTGGCCACTGCATAACAGCAATCTCAACCTCTTCCAAGTAGTCCCGCACAGAAAACGCAGTGTGGCAACGGGCGTCATCCTGCATTAACATGAAACCATCGCCAACAAAACCGGCATACGGGACCACATGGTCTTGTAAGATTTCTGTTATGTACCGCCCCGCATTCAGCGACCCTTGCCCGCGACCACCGCCAGTCCGAGAGACGCACACAAGTTCCGTTTTCCCTTCAACGGATATGCCACCCCAGAACATACAGGAACCACCTCCGTATTCGACGGATTCCTCTATACACGCTTGGGTAAAACGTTCCGCTCTTCTTCGGTATACCATTCTGCGTCTATCGTTGCAGAAAAGACATACTCATGTCTCATCGGTAAAGAGAACGGCCCTCCACTGGTCAAGCGTCCAGTTGACATGCTCCTGAGCAAATTGTAACCGCTCTCTCCGATGTCGCACGGTAAATTTTGGGCCTCTAGCAGGTCTGTGAGCTCTTAATTCCTTTTCTTTCAATCTTCTTATAATCGTAGAGACACTCACAGACGTTCTACGAGCTGACCGGAGCTCTTGTTGCACCTCAAAAGCATTGCTGAAGCGGTAGCGCAACGACGTAGACACAATGAAATGGTCGTCTCTTTCTGATGTACAACGTTTTCTTCCGGATCCACGTCTTCGGGTATAGCCACTAGTCTCACGGAACCGTTGGTATACTCGTCGTACTGCAAATCGGCTAAGGTTCAACTGTCGAGCAACGTCAACCTGTCGCAGTCCTGTTTGCAATAGAACAACGATTTGAGCGGCTTCTTCAGGGGTTGTATCCATCTTCAGGTACAGTTCTTTTGCGTATGTTGTTCCAGTGTGTTCACTCTAAAGTCTGAGTAGGGACTGACCCATTTCTTACCTGGACATAACATTTTATACCCTTTTAAGGTAGCCCAACTAGCGCTTCTTAAGTGAGCATTTTTTCCAATATCTTATTGATTGGTCCCTGGTTAGAAATGGTAATTGATTTTTTAATGATACAGGTAATGAATGTAAAGGTATTGAAGTGCACTTTACAATGATATTTCTTTTTCACGCGTGGTATTTATGGGCCAGATTCTAGGAGCAATTTACTGAAAATAACATAAAGGTGCGATTTTTGTGACGCCGAGTGTATTTAAATTTTACTTGACCATTTTATATAAGATTTAGTTAGGTTTAATCTAGGCTAACTAAAAAAAAAAGAAGAACCTGCCGATTCAGATGGAATCTGCTGATTAAGATGGAATTTCTGTTAAAATTATTTAATCTGTCATTGATGGTATAGCCCCGTACTTAGCCAGTATATTTAATGACTGTGTTGATAATGGTGTTTTTCTTGATTTAATGAAATTGAGTAAGGTCATTCCAATATTCAAAGCAGGTAGTATGTCGGACCCTAATAATTTAGACCTATATCCATACTACCAACGCTCAGTAAGATTTTTGAAAATTTAATTTTTTTCTAATTTTTATGGTAATAGTTTAATGAATTTTAAGCAATTTGGTTTCACGCGGGGTCGCTCAACAACCGATGCCGGTGTTGAGCTCATAAAACTCGTATTAAGTGCCTGGGAGGAGTCGTGTGATGCTATTGGTGTCTTTTGAGACTTTTCCAAGGCGTTCGACTGTGTGGATCATACTACTCCACTCATGAAACTGCACCATTACGGCATAAAAAACCGATCGCTTGCCTTGATTAAATTATATATTTCTAATAGAAAACAGAAAGTTGCAATAAATGGAGAAAAATCATCAGGATCGGCAGTGACAATGGGTGTGCCCCAGGGCTCAGTTCTTGGTCCTTTCCTATTTATAAAATATAAAATAAAAGACATGAATCTCAAGAAGATTTTGCACTTGAAATTTATTCTCTGATTAATATCATGACTGTGATTAAAAACGATTAAATCATACATAAGGAAACAAAAAATAGGTAACAAGCTGTGTAATAAAGAAAAAAAAAATCTAAAATTTTTGTCGTCCTAAAAGAAAACGTATTGTCCTTTCTATGAAAGATAGATACGAGATAATTTAACGGTTAGAGGAAGGCGAATCTGCAACCAAGTTATCCGATGAATACCAAGTTGGTAAGTCTACCGTTACGGATATAAAAAAAAAACAAAAGACGAGCATTAGTTACTTTAAATCACAGCTCGAGTCCTCTGACGGATCCACGAGTCGTAAAACGATGAATCGAATTAAGATGATGCTATACATTAGTGGTTTACCCAAAAAATATCCCAGGGAGAACCTATTTCTGTCCAAATTCTGTGTGAAAAAGCAGTTCAACTTAACGTAAATCTTGGATTTTCAAGCAAGCACATGCAGGTTAAAACAATTTTAGTCAAGACATGGCATTCGTGAGCTTCAAATACAAGAAGAAAAACTATCGGCTGATTACTCAGCAGCTGATTCATTCAAAATCAAACTAAGGGATATACTGAAGGGAGAAAATTCGAAAACGTTTACAAAGGAGACGAAACCGGGCTCAATTGGAAAGCTTTGAAAGGTCCTAAAATAAGCAAAGATCGTATCACTGCCTTAGAATGTGCTAATGCTTCTGGCAGCCACCGATTGCCCATGCATGTAATTGGTAAAAGCAAGAAACCACGTTTCAAACACATTAATGTTTCTGCAATGCCTATCGTTTACTATCTTGGGCTCCAAGGCTCAAAACATTGCTCCTATATTAGCTAATGCATTGGGGATTTAGTAATCTCAGCCCCGGTTACCCCATTTCGCTCTTCACGAGTTCGTGCTGTGTTGGCAAAAGCTCCTGAAAGAAAGTGGATCCACCTGATGAAGACTGGGTTGAATGTGGAGACTGTAAAGAGTGGGCTCATGAAGCTTGTACTTCTTATTCTGGTATAGGTTAGTATTTTAGTGATTTATGTCAGGAATAGTGCATTTGACTATCAAATAAATCCTCATGAATAATATATTTCCCTATGTTTTTCTACGTTTAAAATGAAACTTTGATCTCAATAAGACGAATTTGAAAGTTGAGCTTATTTGATACTTGCTTTTTCTTTCGCCAGCCGATCTCCAAACATTTTTTTATGATAATTTTATTAATAAGACTGAATATGTTATAGTCTATGTCCCAAACTGTTAAAATATAGTCAATTTGTTACATTGTTACATTGTGTGTATAATCAAAATTCAAACCTAGGTCTACCCGTTTTACCCAAGAGCGTTACTCGTTTTAGGCTTATATGCGGGCGGAATGGGTTTTAGTAAGGGTTTTTGATTTTTGCATTAAAAAACTAATATTTATGTTTTATTTCAAAGATCGATAAATATCCCACCCTACCATGCAAAAAAAGGTTGCTTTTATTTAAAAAAAAAACTCTGTTTTTTAAGCCTTGTTGTTAGCTTACCCGTATTGGGCCGCCTTCTCCTACTAGATAATATATAAACGTGTGAAATACAGTAATATTGAATCATCTCATGATCTTACTTTTATCACGTATTTTCCTAAATAGATAAACTGATTCTCTGTAAATCACGTCTGGGGACGCCACATTAGTCGTTACTTATGGAAATATTTAACGTCGGGCAGCACTGACCGACGCGGCTCCTAGAGACGAAAAATCGAGTTCCCGTTAGAGGGGGCCGCGCGGGTCACGGTGTCAGGTCCTCTCCCGCGACTCCCGAGTTTGAAACTTTACCCGCACTTACGCAGTTAACGTCTTATCTTGAGCTGAGACGTTACATTGAACGACTTTTTTAATAGCGTATTTATTTGTTTATTAAAGCAGTGTTTACTATTATTATGGATGACTTCGAAGATTTTGAGATTACTCAAAACATTTTAACTGAGATCGAAAACTTAGAAATCAATCTTCTCGACAAGATTTTAAACCTAAGTTCCGATGATGATGAAGAAAATATTCAACGCCACCGATCGAGTTACAGACGCTTGCGGATTCCATCATCAAATGAAGATAGTGATGATGAAATCGAACGCGCTATCGAAGATTTAGAACGAAGTTCGTCATCTAAGTGGACGGATCCCAAAGGTAATCAGCGCAATGTTATTCCTCTCACTGAATGTTGTGGCATGCCAGTTTCTTTTTTTTTTCTTTTTTTTATTAATAATTAGCAGGCGTTTGACGATGAAGACGAGGATCATACACGCCTGTCCAAGAGGTACCTATTCAATCCACACTTGAAAGCTCCAGGGTTATATTTGTTATATTTCTATACGCACTTCGATGACCAACAAATCTCCATCTGATTTTTATGAGCTTTTGGTGACGTCTTTTACAACATATTGTTGAATGTACTAATGTTTTCGCAATGATGAAAATAACTCGCACGACAGAAGCTTAAAAAAATGCTTGAATTTGCTCATGGTCTGAAACTAACCTCGCCGAGATGAAACATTTTTTTTGCTTGATTTTATACATGGGATTGGTAAAGCTTTCAAAAATTGCTGACTATTGGTCCAAAGATTTGATTATGGGCCAAAACTTTCCACGAAGTGTAATGTCTAGAAATAGATTTGAACTGCTCTTGCAAATGCTACACTTTTCCCAAGATGATGAAAGTAATAAATCGGACCGACTTCACCGAGTAAAGCACTTGCTAGAGGTGATGAACGACATTCCAAGAGAAATTATGTTCCTGGTCAAGACATTTGCATTGATGGTTCCCTTTCGAGAACGTTTGGTATTCCGCCAATATAATAAGCTAAAACGGCACAAGTATGGGATCAAATGATTCAAATTGTGTACGTTACCAGGATATACATACGGGATCAATATATACGCTGGTAAACAACATGAACAAATCAATGTCACGCCTCAAAGAGTCGTAATGAACCTTTGTCAGGACCTATTGAATAAAGGGCATTGTTTATACACAGATAACTGGTACACAAGCGTAGGCTTAGCCAGAGAACTCTTGAAAAATGAAACACATCTGATTGGCACTTTAAGAAAAGACAGAAAGCATTTCCCTAAAGTAGTAGTTTCCACTAGACTGAAAAAAGGCCAGTTCATAGCGAGCGAAAGTGATGATGGGATAACGGTCCATTCCACAAAACATTCAACACGTCTTGTTTCCGTTACCGAACATAATAAAACCATTATGAAACCGGATATAGTCGTAGATTGTAACAAGGCAAAGGGAGCAGTGGATCTGTCGGATCAGATGGCAGCATACCAGACACTATTAAAAAAAACTTTAAAATGGCACAAAAAAATTGCATTTGATATGATTTTGAATGTCGCCAGGGTGAATGCTTTAGTTTTGTATAAAATTGTCACTAAGAAACATATACCTATTGTGTATATGAGAAAAGAAATACTGAAGAGTTTTTGGCAAAACTTTCAACATCTGAAGCACCTTCAGAACGGACGAAAAAAAGAAACACGTGCTTCAGAAGAAAGAAGGACCTTCTCTGAAGGTGCGTCGGATGTGTGTAGTATGTTACAAGAATAATGTGACC
Organism: Marasmarcha lunaedactyla; assembly: GCA_923062675.1. Taxonomy (NCBI): domain Eukaryota; kingdom Metazoa; phylum Arthropoda; class Insecta; order Lepidoptera; family Pterophoridae; genus Marasmarcha; species Marasmarcha lunaedactyla. The sequence continues at coordinate 1,740,115 of OV281358.1, forward strand.
ACATTCGGACGTGCAATGGCCAGAAAACAAACTACAAAAGTGACTAATTTTTGTGACACTTGCGTAGATAAACCATTTCTGTGTGTTGAATGTTTGCCAACGATCATGTATGATTTTATTTTATTGGCTAAATGATATTGTTGTTACCTAACTAATTCGTGAGAAAAATTGTGAAAAGTTATTAGTTTTACTTTGATTACTATTTGATACAATCTTTTATGTTTAATTTTTGTAAAGAGATATACACCAATAAACTTTTTGGTACCTATACAAAATGCGAGTTTTTTGTTTATAAATTTCAATAAACATTTTACACACTCACGCTCAAACACACTCGAACACTCAAGCATACACAAACGCACACAAACAAAAAAACTTGTGGATTTATAGTATTAGTTAGTGATAGCACTCATCGATAACGTAGCTTTTCATTAGTGAAAGAATTTTTGAAATCGGATGAGTAGTTTTAGAGATTACTTTGTACTTACATCCCAAATCACAATATAAATATCTCTATCTCCTAAAAAATTACTTCTTTATCAAAACCATCATGATCATCAGCCCTATCTATACTAATATTATAAAGAGGTAAAGGTTTGTGAGTTTGTGAGGTTGTAGGGGTCAATCTCCGGATCTACTGAACCCATTTTGAAAATCATTTTACCAATAGAAAGCCACGTTATGTTAAGTATCGTAGGAAGATACTAACCCGAAAATTAAGAAAGTAAAAATAATACATATAAAGAAATCCACTGCTTGATAAAGGCATTTTCTATTCCGCGCCACACAAATTTTCAATCTTTGGTAATTGTTGTTATTTTTCTAAGTCTTTTAAGTTTTTCAAAAACCATCTTAATTTGGAGTAACTAGAGGGCCATGCGGGTCAATGAATATGAGATTTAGTTTGATATCACTGCCCTACGGCCTGTATACATGGATTGAAAATACTCTTAAAACGCGGTCAGCACTGATCGACGCGGCCCAAACGGAAAGTCTAGTTGTCAACCATCACTGACCGACGCGGCTTGAAAAAGATGCATTTTTTTCCTTGTAGTTCAAGTTGTTAAATGGATGTGTAAACGAGAAACAGGAAGATATGTTGTTATAGTTCAAAATGCAGCTGGAGGAACAAATGGCGCTACATTGGACCAACTTCATTTCCACTTGTCTTTAACTTCGATTGCTGGCAGTAATTACTGCAGTGCCCCTGCTCGCTGGTTTCTTCGTCATTTTCCGGGCTTACAAAGAATGTCACAAGCGTTAGACAGTCCAGGAGTTTAATCTGACAGGTTTAAGAAGATCGTTTTGGCAGACGCAGTGTACCAGATCCCCCCCAGTCGGGTCCGACGGCGCCAAGAATAGGTCCAGAAATTGTGTAATAAAAGTGTTTGTGCACCGAATAACTATTAAAGTTATTCGGTGTATTTTATACATTTGGTTTACTTTTTGTTGTTGATATAATTAGGCAATGACATTATTATGCCGACAAAGCAGATGGTCGTAGCATTGATACAACATGCGACTGAAATTGATTTATGAAATATATAATAAATTTATTTTTCGTATAAAATCATTTTGCGTTTAAGTACTTATTAATAGTAGTTTTTTTCTATGTTATTTACCTTCAATAATGGTAAGTCATGTTTCATTATTAGAATCTTTATATAAAGAATTAACAAAAATTTGAGTTTATATGATTAAAATTGGCGAAAAAAGATGCCAAGGTAATATTTTACAAGTTAAATGAGGCCAATTTGATATATGATCTCTATAAGTGTAGGTTAAGTGAATATGACATAGAACTAAAACAGGGTGATTTACACAATTCTGACATCAAAGTGATAAATAAATCTTGTCAGCAGCTTTTAGAACTTTTTTGATAAAATTTTTAAGTTGTGTCATCTATCTACTAATAGTTCGAAAATGGAAACCTTTTGCCTAAAGACTGCGTTAAGCTTAACACGTACAATGCCGGCAAAACGCGTTGCACGGTTTTGTATATATGCTTCAGGATCCGGCAACGCGCTCGGCGCGTTTTGAATGTTATCGTAAAAGTAACAAATGCAATGAGTATTGAGACTTCAAAATCATAGAGTTGAACAAGTAGAATACGAACATAACATTTTAGGTGGTGGCCCGGGTGTAAAGACCATTTTTAAATTAAATGAGAAAAAACCCTTCATGCGACGCCATGAACGTGTTGGGCGCGGTCAGCAACATTCCCAAACTGTAGGTTAGGTTAGGTTAGGAACCCCTCCGAATTGGAATGTGCCTTGTCGTGGCGGGGGGGCTCAGTAACCCGTTGCACTCCAGCAGCTGGCGAAGCCAAAACATTCCTGTGGTTGGGGTGCGCTGCGTCTGTCCCGTATCGGGCGGCAGTCGTGTCAAGGGTGGTGGGCGCGGCGTGCACTTACACTGCCACCGCGCTGGTATTCATTTGCCACCGTCACCAAAACCGTAGTCTGTTGGAGTGACGTGGATCACGTCTCGCGGCTTTGACGGAACGGGGGTCTGGGCTTAACCACCTGGACCGTGAGGAGACAACCTCTTCAAAAATCCCTAAAAGGACCGTCGTTGGGAAACGTGGCACGGTCGCCTCTCGAGGTGGCAGACTAGGTAAAGTCTGCCCGCAAGCGACAAACCCAGGATACCACCCGCCCTCCTGGTTTAATAGGGTTACCGCGGCAATGGGGTCCCTGCCGCGCTCGTGGACCATTCAGTTACCCCGTACTCGTGGGATTAAGTATGAAAGATAAACAAAACCCAAAAATTGACGGAGTGCCTGAGACGGGCGGAGATGATATAAGGCCTGAGATGGGCGGAGTTGACGTAAGGCCTGAGACGGGCGGAGTTGACTTAAGACCTGAGATGGGCGGAGAAACTGACTGCGGACCTGGTTTTAAAGCAGGTCTAGGAAACAAAAGTGCTCTCACCGAGGAGCTTAGCTCAGGATCGGTGATGAGCCTAAAAGAGGGGTCCGAAAGGACCGGGAGAAGCAAACGCAGTGGTTCCAAAACCACTGCTTTGTTACGCCGTAAGCGCGCCTACTGGGCATTCTCTGCGGCTGAGGATACGGGATCCGAGATGGAGACCGTTACGAGGAAGAAAGATGGAACGTCATCGCCTCCTTCGAAATCCAAGAAGGTGGGATCGCCAGTCCTGGGCGGTTCTCCCAAAGCTAGGAGGCAACAAAGGGTGGTGGATGAGGTCCTTTCCAAGGACCACATTACATTAGACATATAATGGGTGGATAAACCGAGCGGAGAGGAGGAGGATGGGGGTACGCCCTTGTCCCGAGGAGGTGGCGCGCGTGCGTAGGAGTGCCGAAAGGGTACTCCTGCGGGAGTGGGAGGAATCCCTGGCCGCACCAGCCTACGGGGTCCGGACGATACAGGCGATTCGTCCGGTCCTACGGACGTGGGTGCAGCGGAGAAGAGGGACTCTCTCCTTCCGCCTGGTGCAGGTTTTGACCGGACACGGTTGCTTCGGTCACTAACTGCACAGAGTTGCCCAGAGGGAGGTGACGACAGAGTGTCACCATTGCGGGGCTGCCGACGACACAGCTGAGCACACCTTGGAGGAGTGCCCGGCATGGAGTCGCCGGCGGCATGAGTTGACCTCTTACGTCAGGAGGGACCTCTCGCTTCCCTGCGTGGTTAAGGCCATGCTGGAGAGCAGAGAGGCCTGGGCGACCATGGTCTCCTTCTGCGAGGAGGTGATGTCGCAGAAGGAGGTAGCGGAGCGGCGTAGGGAGGATGACGCCTCGGCAGTGCTGCTCCGTCGAAGGCGGAGGGGGGGAGGGAGAAGAAGGTACGCCCACCTTCTCCCTCTCGATAGCCAGTCGCAGCAGGTGAGGGGACCAGCTGCGACTACAATGGTTGTGGCTCGGGGGCTGGTCCCGCATACCGGACCATCCCCTGATTGAGGAGCTAGGCTTCTGCGGCCGGGTGTAGTCGCCGGGGCTCGCGGGTAATGCCAATGGCGATACCGTTAGCCCCAGCAAAGGCGACAGAGGTATGCCGTGGTGTTTTTTAGTGGGTCAAGTCCCACATAACCCGGCACTCCCCCTTGAGTGTCGGGTAGGTGATGGCACCTTTTTCACCACGTCAACAAAAAAAAACAAAGGTCAGGTTAGGAAACTGGTTGGGTCCACAGTAAGGTCCATAACATAACGTAAGTATCGTAATTGATATTAGTCATAGAAACGATTGATAAATTTGTATGACTTTGATATTATACCGGGTTTCGGTGGAATGTTGGGACATACGAAAATGGGAGGTAGGTGGGGTCATCTGCTAACAACTCGGCCTCAATCTTTTGACCTAGGTTCAATTTTTTTATTAGAATGTTTTTTATATTTTCGGAGTTTTGTCACTTTCATAAGTTTACACTCCATGGACAGATCTCATAAATTTTTATTTTTTAGACTAAAGATAGTCGGTTGATTTAAAATTGTTATTTGTAACAAGTTAGCATAAGAAAAGAGAATATCGACCCTTAAATATAAAAAATAGTTAAATTTTTTTAGAGCTCAACTATGCGTTCCTTAAAAAAAACTAATAGCGATGGATGACACCTGATTTGTCAAAACATACCTCAAGTGTGAGCTTTCTAACGATATGTAGCTTGCTTCGACACCTTTTTCGAAACTGGAGTTATTCGTTGTTTTTTACAAGGCCGGACCATTTTTATGAAAATTAAATGTTTCGTAAAATTTATATATGTTAAGGTCAAAATAATTAAGCTTCTTATTACTTTGATGGTAACTACCTGCGATCTTTGTTTTTCTTTATTTAAGGAGCTTGGTCTATAAGATATGACGCTCCATAAGTTATTCTTACAATTTAAATACTTAACTTATTAACAAAAAAACAACAAACTTGCGTAATATCTAGAATAAACAGAATAAGATACAAATTGCATTCCTAAGTATTATAAACTATCTTCTTGAGAGGCACTTCATTGCCAGCCATAGCAGATCTTACCTACGGTTACACTTGTTTCCGTTAACTTCGTTTTGTCTCATTGTTATAACTCGTTTTGTTAAGTTTTTGTTATTTCTGTTACGTTTGTTTTTTGGTGCAATGACTTAATTCCCCAATGAGGAATATGCGTACATTGTGGTGGCATATGGAAGCGCTAACTTCAATGCGCGTGAAGCGCGTCGAATTCATCAGGAACGCTATCCTAACCGACGTGCACCCAGTCACCAGACGTTTTCGAATACCTACCGGCGTTAACGGGAAACCGGCAACCTACACTTTCAATAGCCTGGAGTCAGCGTCAGAAAACACAATGTAAACATTGTTGAGCAAATCCTTGCCGAGTTTAAAACAGATCCTACCAAAACTGTCAGACAGGTAGCTGAAACACTAGGTCTAAGCGTCTGGGGGGGGTGGCCTATTCTTCGTCACCAGTTCAAGGTAAGTACTCTAAGGTACACTTGACTTTTTGTTTTTGATTCGTGTTTACTCAGTCTCGTATGTTAAATTTAAAAAAAAAGTTTTGTAACTTATGAATAAAGTTTTGTTTGTTGCAGGTCTTGAAGATAATGATTTTGGGAGATGTTTCGAATTTTGCCGTCATTTGCTCCTCGCCGATGTGGACGATGGAAACTTTTTGACGAGAATTCTTTGGACTGATGAGTCCAAATTTGACAGGGATGGGATAATAAATAATCATAATTTACACCAGTGGGTACCAAAACATGAAAATCCACGCGTAAAGAGACAAAGAAGTTTCCAAAGAAGATTCATTGTGAATGTTTGGGCAGGCGTGATCGGGAATAAGTTAATAGGGCCATTTTATTTGCCTGGTTATCTTAATGGTCACTATTATTTAGAATTTATAATAAATGACCTACCAGCATTAGCCGAAGTGTTCCAAGAAGATGCTCCTTAGGTCTTTCGGCATGACGGCTCTCCAGCTCATTATACCCTAGCTGTAAGAGAATTCCTAAATAATGCTTTCCCGAAGTCGTGGATTGGTCGTGGTGGCCCGGTGGTCGCCAGACCTCACCCCTCTCGCCTTTTACGTCTGGGGTAGGGCCAAAGATTAGGTTTATGCAACTGAAGTTTCTAGTCGTGAAGAATTAATTTGACGTATTCATGCTGCGTCGAGACAATGAAAGAGAAAATACAACTGCAGACAACCATAGTTGAAAGAAGAAGGCGATGCATAGCTTGCATAGTAGATCGAGATTGTCAATCTGAGCAAGATTTAAACTAAAAAAGTATGGCTCAATTAACGTATGATTTTAATAAGAAATTTATGTTTCAAAATAAAAATCACGTAATTTAAAATTACTGTTTTCTTATTTTGACCTTTATATTTTTTACCTTTAGGCCAGAAGCGCTTCAACACTTTTGACAGCTATAAACACCTGTTTCCCCCACCGGATTTCCTGACCTTTAGGCCAGAAGTTTCAATAGTTATAAACACCTGTTTCCCCACCGGATTTCCTGACCTTTAGGCCAGAAGTTTCAATAGTTATAAACACCTGTTTCCCCACCGGATTTCCTGACCTTTAGGCCAGAAGTTTCAATAGTTATAAACACCTGTTTCCCCACCGGATTTCCTGACCTTTAGGCCAGAAGTTTCAATAGTTATAAACACCTGTTTCCCCACCGGATTTCCTGACCTTTAGGCCAGAAGTTTCAATAGTTATAAACACCTGTTTCCCCCACCGGATTTCCTGACCTTTAGGCCAGAAGTTTCAATAGTTATAAACACCTGTTTCCCCACCGGATTTCCTGACCTTTAGGCCAGAAGTTTCAATAGTTATAAACACCTGTTTCCCCACCGGATTTCCTGACCTTTAGGCCAGAAGTTTCAATAGTTATAAACACCTGTTTCCCCACCGGATTTTATTAGATATACTTATCAAGTTGATTCTAAATTATATAAAAGTCCCTTTAAAACGAATCCTCCTCATATAGAATTATGGACTGATTTATTACCAGTGTATATTTGGAATCAATAAAATTATAATCAATTGTAAAAATTGGAAGTGAGGTGATTAAGCATGTTGCAATACCGTCAATCATCAAAAATTACCATGTAAAAAATTTACCCACCAGAAATTCTATCAAGACCCTCTAGAAAACTTTTTTAGTAGCATCAGAATAAGTAGGCTCAGAAATGTTAATCCTGATTGCTATCAATTTATTAACGCTTATAAAACGTTGAACATTAAAAAAATTTACTCACCCCATTCTTCTGGTATTAATTATAAACAAGATCAAGAACAATGCATGCAATCGTTCCAAATTTAACGACTAAAATTCATGAAACTCATGAAGATTTTCCGTGTAACATCGATTCTCTGATGAATATCATGACAGAAACTAAATAAAGACATTGAAATCCAAAAAGGATTTTACTAAAAGCTCTTTATTTTATCCTAGACATTTGTTTATTCAATTAAACACGGTCACTGCTATATTAGATCGAATTGACCATATGTGTATCTAGCTTTCCTTGCGGTATATTCCATGCAAGCTTCCACCTTTAATGTAATTAATACAATATTTGAATTTCAAAAACAGGTAATTCAAAAGGCTATGTATGCTACTATTGATTTATCGGAGGCCTTAAAAAAAACATTTATTTGTGGATCGCTACGGTCAAATAAGCGGGGTTTACCAAAAATCAATTATTTGTAAAAAGTTTTAAAAAAGGGGGAAATTGTTGGACAAATAAATAGTAAGGGTGTCCGATTAATGAAATGGTGCGACAAACGCCGTTTTAATGATGAGTACTTATAAAAAATTAAGAAGAGGCACAAATGAAGGATATTTAAGCCAAAATGTATATACATATAAAAGGTATAAAAAAGGAATGACTATAGCGACCAAATGTCTTCTTATTATTACACTTTAAAAAGAGGTCTTAAGTGGTACAGAAAGTTTATGATGAAGTTGTGGTTAGGAACAACAGTGGTAAATGCGTGGATTGTTTTTAATCTAAAAACCAGGTCAAACAGGTCAGTTTGACTCCATAACGCACCCCAGGATAGACAACAAAGGGCCCAATACATCCGAAATAGCAACGCCCTAGAGTCAACTGAAAAGTTTGCCGCAGCGAGGGTGTTAATCTTATATATTTTACGATTACAACACGTTTGTAGAAATTTCCAGAATCAAATAATCCCAAATAAATACGTTTTGTTTATTGATTGTGCCTGTGATTTTTGTATATTAAAATGCATATAAAAATACAAAGCTGATTATATCAAATAAAATATCAATGAATATTATTATATATAGTTGGTGCAGAGGGGTGAATCAAATTTTAAGAGGCACATTGTAAAAACTTTATGAAAATGATATCTCCGCAAATTTTTCTAATCAATATTCTGCCCTGACTCGCAACATAGTGTTATTTATCACAAAATCACTCATAACATGACAGGCTATTCAAAATCAGACCAATGATAGAGGAACTAAATAACAGAGTTCAAGCTATATCAGTAGAACAACGCGTGTCAATTGACTAACACCTGTGTACCACGAAGATGTCGCAGTACATGAAACAATAACTCCGAAAAAAGCCTCAGAAGTGGACAGTCAAATTGTTCTAGCTGGGCAGTATATACTAGACCTGTGCCGATCGCGATTGATTGCATCTTTTTGATTCGATCGCAACCTGTAATAACGTGATCAAACCAAGAATTTTTACGTCGCTCTGTCTCTCTGTCAAGTTGTCATTCGCTTCTAGTGTTCGGGCGCCAAAATACGTATCTTGTATTTGTTCACAAGTCTTTTATTTTATCGCCTTGCCATTTAACTATGTGTCGTAATTTTGTGTAACTATGGGAAAACGTAAGCGTAGAGACAAAGATCCCAGCACAGTACGGCAGAAGATTCAACGCTTGGATCGCAGGCCGATAGCAATGGCGACGAAATTTGTACCAACTTTACTATAATAAATAAGTTTCACCAAAGAGATACAGGTAGGGCAAATGCTAAACAGATTCTAAACGTAGGAAATGAAACATTTAATATAATTAATAGTTTATCTGATAGTATAATTGAGCATAATTTTAATAGGAGACTGGCTCAACTTGTAAGAATAAATGCCACACTTGAAAATATTAATTTTCCTAGCATGTGGGACATACCAAATAAAACAGGCGCGGTCATATTATGGGGAGCACATTACAAACGACGGTTCCTACACAACAGAAGTGTGCACGGACAGGGCCAGCGACCTTTTCAACGGATTCCCTTCGGCTGACTTGCTTATATATTATATGACAATAATATAGGTATTCAAGTAATAAAACAATATTTTTGTAACTGCATAGTCGGCCGAAGGACAGTGGGACGAAACATTTGACACTCTCGTCATCGTGTATTCAGATTCTTGCACCGGACAAAATCGAAACATTAAGAATACCCTTTCCCTTTTAGTATAACCACCATAGCACACAAGTTTTTAGCGTAAGAGCATTCTTATTTGCCTAATGATGGGGAATTCGGTATTATTCCGTCGTACAAGTCGCCGTCATGCACAAAATAGCCAGGAACAATGTACTGAGATCATAAAAGCATCCAAACGCAAAGAACCATATTTTGTTGTAACCGAAATCAAAAATTCCTAATTTATAAGCACGGCGGTTTTAGATAAATCTATTACCAACAGAAAAGAAACAACCTGCGGTTACGATATTACTGGCTGAATATTAGATGGCTGTGGTTTGGAAGCAATCATTTTTTTCAATTTCAATTTAAAAAGACGCTCAACGCAGGTACTGTAAGGGTACCACACCAATCGTACGACCGTCGATCGACGTTGCCTGTTCCATGCTACCATCGATCGACGGTCGATCGACGTCGATCTAATCGTCGATCTAAAGTAGAGTTGTCAAAAAAGCAGCAAGGACGACAAGCCTACTTGTACAATATTCAACAAAGCCCACTCTGTTCTTCAAGAAGACCAATCACAAATGCTAAGAAGAAGGATATGCTTGATCTTCTACCACACAATCCGCCAATCGGCAATCAGTTTTACAATAACCTTACTGTTGACATCCCAACACGGTCAAGCACACGTATTGCTGATGAATATGCAATATAGCCGGTGATTAACCACATAACGAAATCACATTTTGTATGACTCGTCACATAAATAGTAAAGTAAGTCCACAATTTTTTTATACACTTGCGAGCTTTAAATTGGAATCACTTCATAGCGGGTTGCTCAAGACAAAGTTTTAGCATTTAAATACAATAAACTACATCTTGTATTACATCATTTCAAAGAGAATTTTGATACCTTTCCAATTTTCATTTTCTACACGTTAATTAACAAAACTCTTAATTTTTCAAAACCTACCTACAAGGAGATAATTCACTATGACAATCAACGACATATATATCATTATTAAAGGAATCAGGTAAAGCCGACAAACGGGTAGCGGGATGGTGTTTTGTGATGCCATCGACAACTGGAAGTTGCCTCAATTAGAAACTTTTGCTAAATATTTAAAAAGTTCTGGTGTTATTTGCTAGATGGCGTTACTTGCTAGGGAAAACCGAACATTTATCTTATTTATAAAGATGGCTTTATAAATTCTAACAAGTGAAAACACACAACATCTTCCATAAATTTTCTTTCATAGCCCATCTAACTTTCAACATGATTTTAAATAATGCAATGTATGTAAAAAATTGAAACAAGATTTGAGCAATCAAGTTTCGCTTGCACGCCACCAATTCACAAGCGGCACCAGCGCCCCCAGCGAGCATAGACTTGAACTATAGGATGTGTCACATCAGCATTTGCTCAGGGCATTTTCTCTATGGTGGAGACTGTTGAGAATGTAGATGGAGTCGAGTTAGGCGGTCTTGTTTAAAAGGATAATCAACCAGTTACCGCGCTTTCGTCCTGTAAAGGACTAATGCCTTTTTGGTCCAATAAATAGATAAGCAATTTTGAGGCTTGAGTTAGCTTATAAATCTCGGCGGGCTGTCTAGTAATGGAAAAAGAAGACGTCCAAGTTTGGATCCCACAGAGGCCGAACCAACACAAGCAGTTCCTCCAAAAGTCCTAGACAGCATGTCACTGGCGATTCAAGTGACAGAGCTCGATCAAATAATAATAGGAATTGTAAGCAAGTTGAAAGCGCGAGCCAAGCATAGGTCCTAGAGGCCGCATATTCGATTTACGTGGCACATCCGCAACGAATCATAGTCAAGCGTACATCGTGGGGCACGTGTTGAAATGGTGTGATTGGTTAAAATTATTTGTGCGTCTTAGCTATTGGCAAGAAGTAAGGAGCAATGTGGCATCAGTGAAGTAAATTCAAACAATTTATTGTTTATTGGAACAATTAGGTTTTTAACATGTTTATGGAAGGTAGAGATATTTTCCCAGCCAGGTGCTGGACACTGGACACTCTCTAAGTACACTCGTACTTAGAGAGTAACAACTTAAACATTAAACAATCGATGAATAAAACATGTGGAACTGACGTGTAGCGTCACCTTGATATGAATGAATAACAAAACAAAACGCCTACCTGAGTTGTCGGTCGGCCTCCAGCAGTAAGACGAGAGCGAGCGTGTAATCTCTCTGCCTTAACGCAGCTCTTCCTCTCTCGTGTAAAGCTAAACCAACTAGTAAGGCCCGCCTCTCTGTAGCAGGCAATTCAACTGCTGCTCCTGATTGGTCTTCTAACTGCAAATCACATGCAACAAACGTATTTCATTCTCTTTCTTTACATGCTAGAATATTTACAAATTAAATAATGTATTTAAAAAGTAATGATCTTATAAAAATTAATTATTCTGTAGAGGTAATCGATAAACATTAAACTAAAAATTATTTCACCATTGGAGCCACATTATCTACGGAACGAATAGAACATGTGTTATACCGAAATACCTTTATGTTATCAGATAGCTGTTTTGATTTATTTTAATAATTACTTCGGCGGCTCATTTCAGCGTGAAAAAAGTAATGCTGCTTATAAAAATGGTTTCACGAATTCTTATATTTAAAAAAGACGTTTTAGTTCTCATATTATCTAAATACGTTATTGTGCAAGTGGTATCTTGATGGGTTGTTACATCGCTTGTTAATTCTTGATATATTTGTAGTGTCATTCAGTACGGAAGGATATCAGCGTCTCCTTTTGAGAGATGATATCTCAGACAATCAACCAGCTTTTGCGGCTTACGTTCGAGAAAACGCTGGGTTGGTTAGGCAAACTGATGACAGTTCCTTTTCTTACATACGACAGTCATAACGGAGCTTCCTCTTACAAGGCACGTAAATCACATACAGCTAGTGACATGAGAGATTTACGTGCGTGCCTGAGAAATAGCATGCCCGAACACACCATCAGGGCGCAAAGGAATACTATCTGAAGAAACGAATATTTTGTTTATCACCTCTGTATCCCGATGCATAATACAAATAGCGTATCTGTGACTCGAATGATTTTTAGGGTTCCGAAGACAAATGGCAAAAAACGGAACCCTTATAGATTCGTCATGTCTGTCTGTCTGTCTGTCCGTCCGTCCGTCCGTATGTCACAGCCACTTTTTTCCGAAATTTTAAGAACTATACTGTTGAAAATTGGTAAGTAGATGTAAGCTGTGAACCGCTTTAAGATTTTAAACAAAATAAAAAACAAACAATAAATTTTGGGGGTTCCCCATACTTAATGTTATAGTTTTTAAAGAGATAATATTGAAAGAACTCGAAAAATCTTCGGTTTTGGCGACCATAAAGAGATAAGCGTAAATAGCCGCAAATAGAAGGCAATCCTGGAGATCAATCCCGAGGAAAATAAATGTGACTAGTAGAAATAAGCGGGTCACGATCAAAGACCTGGAATCCATTTAAAATAAGGCGCATGAAAACCCGAAGGTTTCTCGCGTGTCGAGACAGAGCCGCAGGTGGCGGATCAATGTCTGGGCAAGCATTATTGAGAGCCGACTAATTGGTTCAACTTTTATGCCACACTCTTTTATGCCTATTTTTTATTTGGATTTTTTGTCGGATGTTTCTGGCAAATTAATATTTTTCTTTTTCATTAAAAACAATGATTACGGAGCCGACTGCGACACACCCGCAGAAATTCAGGCTGTACCAGCAGATGCGCTGTCGTAAGTTCCATCCAAAAAACGATGAGGTTATATTTCGTTCGGAATGGGGCCCACATTGATCCCGAACTCGCCAAAGAAAAGTGCAAGAAAGTGAACGTAGAAATTATGATTAAAAACGAGCGTACCTAATATTATTTAGACGTGTTCTTGTAATTTTAAAATGAATCGTTGTGAAAACTGATTTAAATATAAACAAAAACATGAAAATATGCCACTTCTGTTTTTTTTTTTTCAAAATGGACCGTTTATTTATGGCCTGGGCTTTTTACATTTCACCGGGCTTTGTAGTTTAGCGCTGACGGCGCTAAGCCGGAACTAAAACTTCTACAAAGTTATGCCACGCCGCGCGCCAAAATTGTGAGTTTTGTAACGAAAGTATCAGGTGAAAAGAACTTTACAAGGATTTATTGTTTACGCTTATAGCTAGGGGTGGCAGTAAAGGAAAAATAATAATAGTTTTCTATTTTCTAAAATCTTCCCTTATGAAGGCGCAGGGCTAGTTATATTTAATAAAGCCATCACGAGAGTTACCTCAGTAGAGAACGGCGGTATTGGTTTTGCAACAACAGGAATATTCCCACAGAATCCCTGTTTACGAATGAATGAATTATAGCCTCTGTCAATGTTACAGTGACTTTGACGTTTGTAAAATAAAGCTCTCTGCTTCCGTGCTTGTAAGTGATGGCTGCTCAAGAAGCCGTACTTTTTGTAAAAATAAAATAAATGTGTAAAACAAAACTCCAGCGCCTATTATTGAAAATATCAAACAAACTTGGTCCTTCGAGCCGGATAAACGATTTGGAAAAGACGGCGTTTCAAGTTTTTTTATGTCTGCCATCGCACATGGAAGCCACGCTAACAAGCAAAATCCACAAACATCTCAAAAACTACCAACAGGTAAAAAGATTCTATTCATTTACATTAACAGTTCAACAGAACCAACACCACAACAGCTTTAATTTTGGCAACAACACGTTTCCAACAATACATATTTAAAATGGAAACTTACGAGAAGCTGGTCAATAGACGCAGTAATTACAAGGGGCGTATGACACGCATATACAACTTTATTGATAATCAAGATAATGGAGAAAAAATCCACGAGATCCAGGTCAGACAATCTGAATTGGTTGATTTGTATAAAAGGTACAATGATACGCAGGATGAAATAGAAATGTTTGATTACGCTAAATCGGACAAAAAACTACTACATGAACAAGAGAGGTCTTCTACTGAAGAAAAATACTATGAACATCAAGCTAAAATAGCGGAGATCATCAAATTGTATGAACACAATCAAAGTGATCTTTCTTCTCAGTCGGTTCAAAGGCAGTCCAATATACATGAATCAAAGTTACCTAGTTTAAAGATTCCCCACTTTGACGGCGATTTAACTCAGTACTCAAGTTTTAAGGCTTTGTTCAATGGAGTAATCCATGAGAATGACCGTTTGTCACCGCTACAGAAATTTCAATATCTCAAGTCACTACTACGAGGAGAAGCGGCAGGACTCATTAATACCTTAGTTGTCACAAGTGAAAACTATGCTCGTGCCATTGAAATACTGACCAGGAGGTATGAAAATAAGCTATTAAACATAAATCTCCATATCAAAAACATGTTAAGTTTTCAAACTATAAGTAAAAATAATATTAAAGACTTTTTAGTAATTTTCCAACAAAGCATAGACTCTTTACGATCATTACATGTACCAGTTAATACATGGGATTTAATTTTAATTTATTTAGTTGTTCAGAAACTAGATCAATCCTTGCACTCTGCATGGGAACTTAGCAGAAATAGTGATAATTTGCCTACACTCAATGATTTAATTGAATTTCTCTCTCATAGGTCACTTGCATTTGAACTAATTAATGACAACAAGTCAACTACTAAGTCACATCATGTCTCTAAGCCTGCTACCCGTGTATCCACTCATTTAGGCACTATAAATAATAGTTGTACTCTTTGCAACATGTCTCATGATCTTTATAAATGCCCTTCCTTTCTAGAGCTTACACCAGGGAAGAGAAGTGAATATGTCAAGAATAATAAATTGTGTTTCAATTGCTTACATCCTTATAGTTTTCAACATAAATGCTCAAAAAACAAATGTCTCATTTGTCATAAGAAACATCATACTACGATACATATTGATTATTCTAAATTAAAACCGATCAATGATGCTACTACTAATATAGCAAATCCAGGTAAGCCTCTTCAAAATACTCAAGTGAATAGTTCAGTACTAGTCTCAAGTTGCAACAACTCTAGTGATACTCCTCAAACATCGAAAAATACACAAGCTTCAGTTTTATTGTTACATTCAAACAAATCAGAAGTTTATTTGTCTACTGCACTTATTCTAGTGAAAAACAATGAAGGAAAACAGATAACATGTCGTGCTCTTTTAGATAGTGGTAGTCAAATAAGTCTTATAACTAAAGAGTTAGCTACTAAGCTCAAGCTACCTTTATCACAACAAACAAAATATGTAATCAACACCATAGGTTCCAATCCTACTCATTCTTGTACGTCTACAACTATAGATATTGCTTCTCGCTATAACCATTACTCTAAAACATTAACTTGCATAGTTACTGATCATATTTCTAACAGATTACCACAAACATATATGCCTCTACAGAATTTTAAGTTACCTAAATCTTGCAATTTAGCAGACCCTTTATTTAATTTTCCAAAGAGCGTTGATCTATTATTAGGTGGTGAAATATTCTACTCATTATTACTACAAGGTCACATTCAACAAGGCCCACAACGACCCACACTTATAAATACAGTTTTTGGATGGGTTGTAACCGGAGACATTGAATTAAGCATGCAATCTTTATTTAATACAACAGTCCATTTCTCTCAGTATCTTTCAAAACATTCACAATCTCAATCAGTGACATCAGCACACATCAGTTGTGAACAGTCTTGTGACCAATTACTTCAGCGATTTTGGGAACAAGAAGAAGTTAAGCCTATTCTTACTTTATCTCCTGCACATACACAGTGTGAAAATTTATATAGTGATACTGTACAAAGAGACAACACAGGTCGTTTTACAGTACAACTTCCTTTGATTCAAGAAAAACTGCAACTACTTGGTGATTCATACAACATTTCTTATAAATGTTTTCTTATGTTAGAAAAAAGGTTCTTAAGAGATTCTATTTTACACAAACAATATTCTGATTTTATCAAAGAGTACATAACTCTTGGACATGCATCTTATTTACCAGTTACTTTTGATCATAAAACACATAACAAACCTATGTTTTTCTTACCCCATCACCCAGTAATCAAACCTCAGAGTGTTTCAACAAAACTTAGAGTAGTTTTCAATGGAAGTAGTGTTTCTTCAAGTGGTATATCCCTTAACAATGCCTTACACGAAGGTCCAAACATATATACAGATATTAGTGATATAATTCTAAGATTAAGAACATTTAAGTTTGCAATATCTTGTGACATAGTTAAAATGTTTAGAAACATAAATGTAATTGATGAACATTGCTATCTTCAGTGCATATTATGGAGAGACCAACCTAATGATGAACTGCAAATCATCCGCTTAAGCACGGTCACTTATGGTACAAGATGTGCACCCTATTTAGCTTTTAGAACATTGTTAGAGTTAGCAAAACGTGATGGACATATGTATCCATTGGCTGCTAAGTGTATACAACATCAAACATTCATGGATGATGTTCATTGTGGAACAAACACACTTTCAGAATCTATTGAACTTTGCAATCAATTGATATCCTTATTCAAAGGAGGTGGATTTGAATTGCACAAATGGTCATCTAACCATCCTATGATTTTGCAAAATGTAATTGATAATAATAATGGTAAACCCTTACCAAGCAGCTTGCTCATTGGAGATGAAACAAGCACACTTGGTCTTAAGTGGGACCCAGTGACAGATGTTTTTAAAATTAACATTCCAGTTGCAAAACAATCTGACTTTACTAAAAGAAATGTACTATCAATAATTGCTAAGATATTTGATCCTATAGGATTCTTATCACCGGTTACTATCACTGGTAAACTTTTCATGCAACAGTTATGGAAAGAACAATTAGATTGGGACTCACCACTCCCAGAACACCTTCTCAATAAGTGGTTACCATTTTATAACAGCCTTCAGCATTTGCACAATATTGAAATACCAAGGTATTGTTTTTCAAACATACCATCTAAAATTCACCTAGTAGGATTTTGTGATGCCTCTTCTCAAGCATATGGAGCATGCATTTATATTATAGCAGAATATCATGATCAAATATCAACCTCTCAACTTTTGAGCAGCAAGAGTAAAGTGGCATCTTTGAAACCAATCACCATTCCTCGTCTTGAACTTTGTTCAGCATTGTTACTCTCTATTTTAGTACAAAAAATAAGAACAATTCTTGAAATAGTTTTAAAATTTGATTCTATTCATCTTTATACAGATTCTCAAATTGTTTTACATTGGATTAGATCCCCTGATAAAAAACGGGATGTATATGTAACTAATAGATTATCACAAATCTTACAAAATACCAATCCAGACGCATGGAATCATGTTAGAACTCATGAAAATCCTGCTGACCTTTTAACCCGTGGTATACTTTTTAAAGAATTAAAAACTTATTCGCTTTGGTGGCACGGCCCAAATTGGTTACTATCACATCAAAATGAATGGCCTCATGCTACTAATGTGAATATTCTAGAAACCAATGAAGAACTATTATATAACACAAGCAATACTAAACAGTTAACATCTCATACACTTACTGTTTCAGACAGTTATCATGGCAAAGATGTAGAATACTATATCAACATTTTTGAAAGATTTTCATCATTTCAAAAGCTTCAAAATTCAATTGCATATTGTTTTAGATTTTGTCATAAACTAAAAAATCCTAAATCTAATTTACCAATTTCACTCACACCTGATGAAGTGAAGGCTAGTCACAACTTTATTATTAAAATAGTCCAAGCTCATCACTTCAAAAGGGAATTGATTGAACTTAAGTCAAACAAAGGCAAATATGTATTTTCAAGTAGTCCTCTTAAAAGATTATCTCCATTCATAGACAGTGAGGGCATACTTAGAGTTGGTGGTAGAATCAAACATGCTAACATTCAATACAACCAAAAATTTCCAATCTTACTTCCTAGTAAAAGCCATTTGACTTCACTAGTCATACTAATGTATCACTTGCAACTTTTTCATTCCGGAGTTCAAAACACACTCTCCAACCTGAGACTGGTTTACTGGCCAATTCACGCGAGAGTATGAGTTAAACAAATTGTTTACAAATGCATCGTATATACTAGGTATCGAGGTCAAACTTGTAGCCAAAAAATGTCAAACCTACCATCTCATAGAGTTAATTTAGAACGTGCCTTTTTACATGTAGGTCTTGACTTTGGAGGACCAATTTATATTAAAACTTCATCTCTTCGCAATGCTAAATATTCAAAGGGTTATTTATGTCTATTCATCTGTTTAGCTAGTAAAGCTATCCATATTGAGTTAGCCTCAGATTTATCTACGGATTCATTTTTAGCATGCCTCAAACGGTTTTGTGCTAGACGTGGTATTTGTAATTCTATATTATCGGATAATGCTACAAATTTTCATGGTGCTAATAATGAGCTACATGAGCTATATAAATTGTTCAAGAATGAGACATCCTACAGTAAAATACTTGATTATAGTAGTAGTTTCTGTATAGAGTGGAAATTTAATGTTCCTTTAGCTGGCCATATGGGTGGAATATATGAGGCTGGCATTAAACAAGCTAAATTACTACTTAAAAGGAAATTAGGAAATTGCAGAATGACTTATGAGCATCTTTATACCACTTTGTGTCAAATTGAATCTATTCTTAATTCTAGACCTTTATGTGCTCAATCAGATTTAATTGATGACCTAAATTACCTAAGTCCAGGACATTTTCTCATAGGAACAACACTTTTAGATATCCCAGAACCTAGTCTTATTCATTTAAGTGAAAATAAACTTAATGTTTGGCAAAGAATAACTTCAATAAAACAACAATTTTGGAAAGCTTGGAAAACTCAGTATTTGTCAGAACTTCAAAACAGACCAAAATGGTTAAATGTATCTTCTAACTTGGAAAAGGGTAACTTGGTTATTCTCAAAGATGAAAACACTCCAGCATCATGTTGGCCCATGGGGAGAATAATTAGGACATGTACTAGTAAGGATGACCAGTTAACTCGGTCTGTTATTGTAAAAACCTCAAAAAGTGAATATGCTCGTCCTATTCATAAGGTAGTTTTACTACCCTGTTAATCCAAACTTACCTTTTTGTCTTTTAATAATATAATTTATTATTATTAATAACCTATGATATTGTATTACAATTGTTTTATACCATGTATGAATAGTTTTAGTTTACTATCCTTGATACTCTAATTAATAAGTAGAAATTTCTTTAGTAGCACTAAGTAACATTTAAAGCAGAACTTTATCTTGGAAATAAAACTAAGTGTATGTAATTACAGCTTTATTATGAGCATTAATAGGTAATGATTTAGTCTCATTTACTATGTATAACAATTGTCAACTTTAGATAACTTTATATACATTTTGTAATCTTTCAAACTAAGTAATTAATTAGTAATAAGCAGTCACAAACACTAATTTTGTTATAATTTGCAAATTTTGGTGTACCTAAGTATTTTCACACAACGAGAACAGCTCTTCCTGTGTAAAATTGTTTCGCTTTCCTCATTTTGAAGCAGTGTTCGTTTTATATAACATAATAAGTAATACTCCCATATCAGGTGTCTAATAACAAAGTCAGAAAAGTCCAGTAAACATAATTTTTGGTAATTAATTAAAAACATATAGCCTTGTAAAATATTAAAAAACCAACTGTGGTGATGTGTTTTCATGTTTACAATTGTAATCATATTAGATATTACATATTTTTATAGAATAATAATTATCAAAATAAGCTTAAAACTTAAAATATGTAATGGACTTTGCCATGTTTGTTAGTAAAGCACGGACTTTTCTGTTTATGTTATGAATGGTTATGGACATTACCGCTTTTGTTATAAAATAATATGAATTGTCAACTCCCAGGGCTGTCCAAAATAAAACATTAAATTAAATGACAGAATCGAGTTGTTTCATTTATTAAATCATATCAACTGTAATAAGTAGTGATCGGATAATCGGATGCATCAGGACCTAAAGTAATTATTTTTGGCTAATAAATTATGGAAGTGGCTTCTAAAAATATGTAAGTACTAACAAAAATAAATATATTATTAATTCTTATACAACTAACGCAGGGTTCTCCACGCGGGATTCACAGTAACTTTCTTCGTTTTCTGAATTATTAGAGTTAGTAATAGGTCGATCGATAATATTTCTGTAGAAACTCAAATCATTCTTATCTTTCCAATCAGATCCATAATGTTTCGATAGTAAAGTAGACACATCATTAATCTTCTGTGGCTTTACTGGCACACCTAATAACATTTCATGTGGTGAAATCATCATTATATTTTTTCCTCGACGACATATATTGCGAAAAGCTCCCAAGTCACTTTTATAAAATGCCTCACCTCGAACTACCGCACTGTTAGTGTCTGTGCGGCATCTCTTGATAATTATCCTTTTGGATTCCATAAATTTGAAATGCCATTGACCTGGAGGCTTCACAACTTGGTCCACAGCAGCTTTCCAATTGAGCACTTTGCAGTCACTATTACCCATAAGTATCACTGTACCATGATTGGCAATAATATCATGATATTCTTGGGGAAGAATTATTACGTCTTTTCTTTTTATTTCACGTTCTATGTGCCCAAAAACTCTATCCGAGGGTAAGTACGAATGTCCTGTTATTGGAAAATATACTTCAATCTTTTTTACACTTGGATTTTGTAGCAACCATTTACAACACATGCCAATAATAATCGTGTTTTTATTTTGGCCTCCGCAGCCGTCAGATATCAATCTTACTGTATGTATGTTAGTTAGATCTGTTGCATTAAGCCGGTGGTAGACTGCAGAGGCCACGGTATTTGAATCTTTCGAATATTCCTCCTCGCCCCATACATATGAGAAAACATTTTCTTTGGTTAATTTATCCTTTGAACTACCTTGTACAATGGTCAAATTATAGACATAAAATTGTCTGCTATAATAGGTAGACTGATCGGGCAGCTTAGGTAGTGGCTGATTTTTCTGGCAATCATAGGAGAATGTAAGAACCCCTTCTTTCTTAGATTTCAGAACATCGTAAAAAGCTTTTGCTCGTAGCGAGTGTACTCTTTTTAACGTCATCAGCTCATTCTTTTTAGCATTATCAGTTTGGACTCTTATTTTTTCTTGAAACTGTAGACATGTGGAGCAAATATCAGTTTTTGGTGATCCAAATCCTAGGTTGAACTCGGTATTAAATATCTTTCGAAAGAGCGCTTTTGTCGAAATTGGCTGAATTCCTCGTTCTTTGTACATCTTGTAGAGTTTATTTATATTTAAATCAGCTGGTAAATACAGGCGCACGGAAGATGAACCACGACAGTAATGAGGTTCTGAACAATTTAAAGACTGGATGAAATCTCTTACTCCCTTTCTTTTTTCAACAAATTTATGGCTTTTGTGGTCACCTCCGCGATTTTCCTTAGGACACTCTCCCGTTTCAAAATGTTTTCGTATCACAGTATGTACTCTGTGCTTTTTTATGTTTAAATAAGCTAGGAAAACTTTTTGGCACACGAGCATAGGTTTTTTATTTACTGGTATATAAAACTTTGTAGTGAACGTTTTCGGCGTGTGTGTATTCGTTCGAGATCTTTTACGTTTCGTTGGAATACTCTTGGTGTATTTTAGGATAAGGGTGTCCTGTGATTGTTTTGTCGGAATTTTGTAAAACGCTGTATGGAATTTTAAAATATCACTCATGTTTAATGAATTGCAATGAAATCCTTTCTTATGCGTGCAAGTTATTCGGTCGGGTAGCATCGTTGATTCATATCTAAAAATAAAAGATTTATTATCGATAAACAAATTGTCATTTACATTTATTTAAAATGGAAAAGTACAAGAAAATTGGTCAAGCATGAATCGAACTTAAATATA
Source organism: Marasmarcha lunaedactyla (assembly GCA_923062675.1). Lineage (NCBI taxonomy): Eukaryota > Metazoa > Arthropoda > Insecta > Lepidoptera > Pterophoridae > Marasmarcha > Marasmarcha lunaedactyla. Next base: position 1,762,360 of record OV281358.1, read on the forward strand.
TTGATCACTGTACTAGATGATCAATTTTGTTGTTTACCTGAGAATTATTTCACAAAATTGATGCTAGAGCCTTAATGAGTGTTTAATAAAATTATTAAAAAATTAAGTGTATATTCAAAACTTTCATGTACCTAAAATACCGATTCGCACTTGACCATATTTTAATGTAGTTGTTCAACCCTAACACAATTAAACACTAACCTTTGTTTCTTAGCTCTGTTTTGCTTCCAGTTTTCTGGGTTTGCAGCTTTCTTCCTGGCTTTATTTTTAGGCACAACTCTAGGGTTACAGTCCATCTTCAAGAAAACACCTTTTTCTATTAGATATTAGCAATTTAAACACTTAATATTCACAAAAAATAGGAACACACACAGCGTAGTTTCTTGTCGAGTGGCCATTGAAACTGCTGACTTGTGATTGGTCGAAATGGACTTTGCCACCTTCGTTATGTCATTCGGGGACTTTTCCGTGTTTGTTAGGAATCGTCTTTTTTAAGTATAGATTTCTATGGGACGTTACCGGATTTGAAATAAACTAATAATGTGGTTATGTGACACTAGTGTTGCCGTTTAAAATAAAATAAAAATCTGTGTTTCGAAAAAAATGGGACTTTGCCGTCTTTGTTATTAGACCTCTGATATAATATTGTATAATCTTTTCGCTTAAAATTACAATGTTTACTTTTAATTTAGTTCAGACTATGTCAGCGCGGGGGTGTATGTTTACGAATGAATGAATTATAGCCTCTGTCAATGTTACAGTGACTTTGACGTTTGTAAAATAAAGCTCTCTGCTTCCGTGCTTGTAATGGCTGCTCAAGAAGCCGTACTTTTTGTAAAAATAAAATAAATGTGTAAAACAAAACTCCAGCGCCTATTATTGAAAATATCAAACAATCCCAATAATTTAAAAGAAAAGATTTCACACAAAACTAAGTTTTAGATCCTCATTTAACTAACAATTTTGACAATGTTTTTGTAAGAATATCACGTATCTTGCGCTTTTTTACTTTAATCAAAGCAATATTCCTTTTCTTTTGACTTAAAGAGTAAAGATCGACAGAACATTATTGAGGCTATCTGTTATTTGTATACTGTTCATTTGATAAAACTGCCATCTATTAAATTAAAGGGACAGGAGAAAACTTCCACATTAATTAATTCATTGTGATATTGTGAATGTGAAAACACTTATCTATTTTTAATTAATAAATCCATTGATGAACAAGCATTATATTTATTATAGGTAATAAATGTTTTGTACAACACCACATTTAAATATAGAAATATACAACCGAATATTCCTACTATTAAATGTTTGATGTTGCTCTAGTAAAACTAAACATATCTTACCCTTATATACTCATCATGCCCCAGGTCATCGACATATTCCGACAGCAGTGCTGTATCCTCTATTGTAGACTTCATTTCCATATACATTTGATCTTCTTTCTTTGATTCTTCGACACTCTCTGCAACATTAAGTGTATATAATAAAATTGTATGTATTTAACAATTGCATATAGAATCTGAGTGGATCTGTTTCCAGAATCTTGAGAACAAAACTAAAATGTAATGACTTAGCCAACTCTGACCAGAAATTCCTTTTTATTGACGCCCATTGTACCTATCGACAATTTTTTAACTTTGAACTCACCTACCAATTTGTAAGAATTCATGAGGATTAAAACTGGCAGTTGTTGTACTAAAGCCTCTTCAACATACAAAAATAATTTCTACATTCAACAATTGTGAATTAAAAACAGATTCTTTCTGAGACAGACCACAGGTCTCTATACTCATCACAGTATTTTGCTGCAGTTTATTTTGTATTTAAACGTTACAGTAATTACCTGTCATTACTAGAGCCATGATCTGAGCTCCGTTTTTTATGCCTTGAGCATCCAAGCTTGGATTTGGTTGTATTACTTTACCATTGAAGATGAGTTTTATTCTGGAAATAAAAATAAAACAGATTCAACACTATAAGTTTGGTAAAAATCACAACTATTTTTAAATTTAGAATTGAATTTGTATTTATTCTTCCGGCTAACCAGACGGTGCTGAAAGCTATGATGAAGACGAGTATGTAAGCATGTATCCTATCCAAGATGTGGCTATTCATTCTCTTAAAGATTACAGGACTATAGTTTTATAAAAAGTAGACACATGTAGCTCATTCAACATGTTGGTGGAAAAAAAAGGAGCCTTCAGATATTTTGGTTCGACTTTTCTGTGTATTAACCATGAATGGGAGGAATACCTGCCTGGACCTCACATTCCAATGTTGGAATGGCAGAGCACAAAATGAGATAAGTGTTTTTATTAGGTTTTTTTTTTTAAAAGATCCAAAAAGAGTAAAGTATTACTAGAATTATTATTATTTTTATCAAATGGAATTATTATAATCAACGGGGCTAGCCTTTTAACTAAGGATTCATAGTCATTAAAAATATAAACTTATTAACAATACAAACATAACAACAAAGGTAGTCTTCACAAAACTTACTCAGTTACCCAATACAAGCATAAAAACATTTTTGGGTGGGCTATAGAATAGAGCCGCAGGATTTTGGGGGTAAGGGGGGTCGGGGGGGTTAGGGGGTGGTCCCACGAACCCCTTGGTACCATTCCCCCGGCGCGGAGACGCATGGTTTTTTTTAAATTATTTTTTTTATATCCGTGAAATGGAACGCATGCGACATTGTTTTTTACATTTTTATTCGTTTTGAATTGATATAGTGAAAGGATATTTATTTAAAAATGTTGTTACGTTCTTATAATATGTCTTTCAATACGTATTTGTATTATTATAATTATACATGTAAATTTTGAGAAAATTATTTTTACGTCGAACGGAACGCGACCGCCATTTTGTTGTTACTTACTACCACTAATTTATCAAGTGCAGATCGTATGTTTATGTCGAGTCTAGAAAGTGACAATAAATAATATTAGGTGCGACGACGAGCGCAGCGAGGAGGAGCGGGTTAGTCAGTATGTAGGTCATGCCGCGCGAGCCGAGCGAGCGGAGCGAGCGTGCCGCGGCAGCGGTCGGCGAGCGCCAAAAAGCGACTTGCACTCACATGCTCATTGAATTAAAATGAAATAGCCTTAATGGAGAGTAGATAATAGTTGTTAACCGATCAATCACTAAGTTTAATAACCAGAAAAGATCCAGTTAGACACAAAATAAATTTCGAGGTTAGGTTTCTCATGAACTAACCATCTTACACCAATCTAATCTTGTATCCGGAGTTGATGAGGGGTACGGCGGGGTTAGGCCGCAACCTACTTTACCATTTTCTACTCCTATTTAAGCCAAATCCACCTCAAAACCCTCTTGAAAATACAACATAACCTCAAAGCTTTAGTCATAAATATCTCAGGAACCATGCATCTCCGCGTGGGGAGAGTGGTACCAAGGGGTTCGTGAGACCACCCCCTAACCACCCCGACCCCCCTTACCCCCAAAATCCTGCGGCTCTATTCTATAGTAAACCCACATTTTTTTCAGCATAACTAAGAACTACATTCTATTTAGAATAAATTTTAGATTATTATAGCCATAAATTGCAGTATAATTGCAATATACTTACTTTGATTCAACAATACCAATCTCAGTAGCTACATCATTAATTAGATCTGATCCCATTACATCCAACTTCCTCTCCACCTTTAAATTCTTAGGTTTCTGTCCCGGGACTGTGGCGCGAACTCTCAGTGTAGCAAATCCAGTTTCTTTGAATTGTGCATTAGCTTTTGAACGATCTATAGAGTGCAACTGAAGCTCATGCAGGGCAGAAATCACGCTGTCGTAGTTCATTGACAAATCCGAAGCGTATTTCTGAGCTAAATCCTGAAATTTTTATAATCAACAGGTTCCTTAAATATTTTGCAAGGTTCTTAAAGAGAACTAAACTGCAATATTTTTGCGTTTCCATTTGTTCGAATAACCTAAGTAACTTTACGGTAACTACCATGAAGTAATGAGTCGATTTATTTATATATTCTTTTGTGTGCTTTATTGTGGAAAATCGACAACAAAGAACTAACCTGTAAACTCTGCGAGATTTCCGCGTCTGGCACTAAGTATGGTGGCTCCCATAGCTTTATTTTTTCGTTATTTAGCTTCGAACGGAGTCTTATCAGTAAATCCTCGTGGTGAAGATTCACATCCATTTTATTTTAAAATCTTCGGCCAAAAACACTTTGGGGAAAACAATGAGTTGAACTTTGCAAATCGCAAACAAAACAAATGCATCTGACTGAACCACAGACTAATGAGAGATACGTCTGTGAATGAGAGGTGCGCGCAATGAGCATGGAATCGTGGAATGATGTAAAAGTGATCAATTAATTGTAAAGTTTTTTATATTGAAATACAGCTTTTATTTATTAAACATGTTCTGAAGTAAAAAAAATATCATAAATATAGAAAATTATATCTCGCTCTAAGATTTTTTTTTAAATTTAAAATCTCATACCTCTGGCATGGTGGCCCCAGACTGTTTTAATTGTTTTAATATTTTATACATTTATAATGCAAGCTCATTGGCTAAGTATAAGTTACATACATTTTTTATTGTTATGTGCATGCTTTTTTGTTTATTTTTACTTTATCTTATCTAGACAAATACATATATGCTATCTAATATTTTTTCTGTAACATCATTCTCTTATTATCGCTCTTAGTATTTGTAATAGATAAAAATTTCTTTTATGTCTTCATTTCTTTTCTTTCTGCAATTTTTATTCCATTTTGTTTATTTTACTCCAAATATATGCTTTCTGTGAATATTTACCAAAATATTCTAAAAACATCATCCAAAAATCAAACTATCCTATCATTCTTATTTTTACTTCAATGCAGGTCGTCTTGTGCGAAGTAACTGACTGGTAATAAAAACCTTCAATGTACAATTTACAGAGCGTCGCACTTGAAATCCGTCCTATATACATTTGTGCTTTGCCGGCAAACGGTAATCAATGGTTGGATTAGCGGGTGGGATTTCGGTTCCGTTATTTCTATATAATAGCGGGAAATCGAATCCCCCGCTAATCCGGATTTCCTCTATATTCAATGCCTGGTTTGCCGGTTTTCTCCACGTAATTGTACCAATTTGGTCGCCTACAGTCCTACTAGATCGGGCATATGTATACGCAGAGGAGATCTCAGCAATACGTAACGGAGGATCTAGCCAGAGCATCCCATCGCTTGCGCACCGGGCATATCTGGCTACATAATGTCACGCAATAGTTTATTAACGAACTTTCACGAGTCACCGCGAAGGCTTCGACGGCGAGAACGCTCAGGCGCTGGCTGGTGCTCTGGCGCTTGCAGCATCAGCAATAGACTTTCTTGTAATATACTGCCATTCTAAGGCCAGCCATCGGCTTATATAGCCGGGCTCGCATTCTATTGGAACCGCAATTTGAAGTTTCAAAATTAGACTTGCCACCCAGGAATCATAATTTTTTTCATAAAACATATTTGAGAGAATTATGTGTAGCCGGCTTAGTCTGTTTGGCATCTTCCATGGCAGTCATTAAAAAATGCGTTGACATGATTGTCAATGAAAGTAAACGATATAAATATTTAACAAAAATGAAGAAAAGATAAAAGCAAAATAAAAAGAAATAATCATACGTAAAAACGTAAGTATTACAATGCGTTGTGCTCGCGTTGATCGTATTTCACGGCATCGCAATTGGTACAGGTCGGGGTCGTTCCTGCAAGCCATTCCTTACATTTTGCCCTGAGGTGGTGACCGCCGCAGTAACTGCATCGGTCTGGAGCGGTCTTGCAGTATTTCTTACTGTGGCCAAACTCCAAGCAACAGGGTAAATTGTGCTAGGGGTGGCTGATCCTCCACTCTCACGCGCTGCAGGTCGATGTCTAGCGTGCCTACCTCAGTCGCCCTTCTCCATATAGTGGGTGATGTTGTCAGCACAATGTGACCCGTTAGCGAATTCCTAGCCTTCATGCTGAACTTTACTGCAAGACGCTCCTCCCCAGGGCTGACTCCATGGAAGGGTTCTTTATTTTGCTTGTTTATGGCCTGCAATATCTCATAATCTGTGTGGAAGGACAGGACGTTTCTGAGGCTAAGAAGAGGATCCAGGTTTTTCAAGTCTTCACAGTTTAGTTTCTTCCCGGAGCTTAGAATGTTGTGCTTAATTTTGTCCCTTTCCTCTTCTGTACTACAGCTCATATTTAGGGTCTAAGATTATGGTTCGTCAAAAACTTCACCTCAAGCTCAAACCGGCACAAAAGTACCCATAACGCTTGCAGCATTGTCGCGCTGTATTGGCTATGGCGAGCCCTTGCATCAGGTATAAATCGGAGCGGGCGTCTTGTTTTGGGCATTGTTCTCCCAACTGCCTCAGGTCTCTATAGCGAAAGGAACGAAGTGATAAGTCTGCAAGAGGGAAGCATACTTAGTTAATTTTTTACTACCTGCCAGATCTGCGGCCTGCTGACCGTGTTGTGTGGCTCAGGTGGGAAGGAGCAAAGGTACTAACACATGTGGCATCCCACAGAAGGCACCCTTTCCCACGGAATTAGAGTCAAGCCATTCGGCCTTTTGCCATCAGATCTACTAAGGTCAGGTGGTTCCAACGAACAAGTGATCAAATTCAAATAAATTTTTTTATTTCTCAGCATACCACCGTACCACCAGTTCGGAAAAACCTTCGTGAAGAACAACTGGCAAGAAACTTCACGGGTATATTTTTTTTCAAAATAAATTTACAGAGTCTCTTTATTTCTATACAGAATTATTCTTATCTGCATCTGTAAGCTCGGCAAGTTTCCCTCCCCCAAGTATCCAAACGACGAGCACCCTCAAACGGCACCCGTACACGAGTTAACGCGGGATCCAGCCATCGCCCTCCTCAACCATATTAGAGGGAAGTGAACGACCTGTCACCCGACGCTACCATAAGAAGACGTACTTTAGTGACAATGACGCTTTAGATACTCATCAGGACAAAGAATTCAACGAACAAACAGACACATTACACATGTTTTGTTACAAATATTAGTACAATCCTGTTAATTAGGGGAGTATTCGTAAGAGCTTTTATCATCCAAATAATCGGATAGTTTATAATATGCTTTAGCACACAACTTCTGCTTTATAGTTTCTTTGAATTTGTCAATAGGAAGACCTTGGATATCCTCAGGAACCTTATTACAAAAGGGACATAATACATTGACCCATGAATGAGTTAGTGACTTTATGAAGCCTTCTATTATGAGCTGCCAGCATATTTCTTCCTCTTGTGTTAACATTGTGCAGATATTTTTTTCTTTTGAACAATGTTTTTTCTTTTATTACATACATTACATTTTCTAAAATATATTGTGAATGTAAAGTAAGAATATTTATTTCCTTAAATTTACTTCTAAGTGACACCCTTGGGCCGAGCTGATAGATTGCGCGATTGCGGATGTTGGCAGATGTTAGAGCTCTACGGATTATGTCACGTTACGTTACGAGCGTGGTGTCTTGGAAATCTTCCTGAACAGCGGCTGCAGCTCAATGTGTCATGACCATCTGCTTTCACCATTGCGCCACACATGCATTTCACACGTCGCAGCCCAGGCGGAGAGGCCCTGCCACGCGCAGAGAGTTGCGGTCAAGAAATGTGCCTAGGTGTGGGGAAGGTAACGCGTGTAGCCATGCTCCTGATTCTGGACGGGAAACCGCACTAAGTCTGGTATCATCCATCCCTGTAGCAACACCGACAAATTGTTCGTATATTAGGTCTTTACCTATGAAATTGCCGTTTTTCACGAAATAAATGAAGCGTAATTTTTTTATATATTTTTTATTTCTATTAATCAAAATAATCACCCTTGCAATCAATGCATCTTTGCCAACGCATTGGTAGCTTATTGATGCCTTTCTTGAAGAAATCAGCTGGACGGGAGGCAACAAATTCTTCAAAGGCATTTTGTACTGCCTCTCGGGTATTGAATTTTTTTCCCGCCAAGAAGTTATCCAAATTCTGGAAAAAGTAGAAGTCTGTAGGCGCAAGGTCTAGTGAGTACGGCGGATGACGGAGAACTTCCAACCCCAACTCTTGTAGCTTGGAGACCGTCTGCTGTGCAGTATGAGGTCGCACGTTGTCGTGCAGGAGCAGTGGAGCCGAACGATTGACCAAAGCTGGTTGGAGACGTGCGAGCTTCTCCATCATTGTGTTCAGTTCTTCACAGTACACATCTGCACTAATGCTTGTCCCGTTTGGCAAGAAGCTGTGATGAATTACACCCGCGTTAGACCACCAAACAGTGACCATCACTTTTCTAGGGGTAAGTTTTCGTTTAGGGCAATGTTTGGGTGCTGAACCAGGGTCCAACCAACTTGCTGAGCGCTTACGATTGTCAAACAGGATCCATTTCTCGTCACAAGTTACAATGCGGTTCAGAATTCCTTCATTCGTATGCCTGCTGAGCAGCGCAAGGCACGTCTCCACGCGTACTTCGCGCTGGCGGCATTGAGTTCGTGGGGTACCCATTTGTCAAGCTTTTTTACCTTGCCAATTTGACGCAAATGGACCAATATTGTTTTGATGCTAACTTCGAAAGCTGCTGCTAATTCAGCCGTGGATTGAGTTTCATCAGCTTCCACAATTGCCTTTAATTCGTCATTGTCGACCTAAGTTTTCGGACGACCACGGGGTTCATTTTTCAGGTCAAAATTTCCAGAACGGAAGCTGGTAAACCAATAACGGATGGTGCGTTCGTTTGTAGTGTTCGCTCCGTAAACGTCGTTGATGTTGCGTGCCGCTTGTGCCGCTTTGCTGTCACGACGGTACTCATACTCCATAATTACTCGAATTTTTAACTTATCCATGATGACGAAAAATATTCGAATGCGTTGAAAACAAAACACTAACTATTAAACAAATGACGATTTTAGAAAAAGAATTCCATGTTTGTCAAATAAAATTAATTTGAAATTAGAATTATCAGTCAAAAAAAAAATATTTTCATTTGAAATGGCCAGTACGGCAAAACGGCCGTTTCATAGGTAAAGACCTATTATAATCTTTGTTCCAACTTCATGCCAAGAATGCTGGGTGTCTGGAATATCGGGTACCTGGCTTACCTAGATACAATGCAGACCATGCTTCCATAGCCTCCCGCACGTACGGTACGTAGGTGCCATATCACTGAGTAAAGGTACTAACCTAGCAACAATGGTCTGTACCGCATGCGCCTTCATGCAAAGATGCTTGATACCACTGTTTTCATCGAGAGATACGTTCAGGATGGCCGCGATTATGTTCTTTAGGGTATTGTCGAAGTTTTAAGTTTCCTTAGGGAATATCTAGTTAAGTGCCGTTCTGAGTAAGTAAGTAATTCGTGGAACGGCAAAGCACATGCGTAAGAGAACTAGGGCTACGTGAGCTGACAAATCTGTAAGTCGTTCATGTGCAATAAGAAGAAGTTGCTTTCGGATGTTAATTACTTCAACGACGGTGGCAGGATATATTGAACACCAAGAGGTGTAAACGTTGAAGCAGTTAAGCGCTTAAGGCCAGGAAGCAAGGACTGCCAGAGAGGAAAAATGTGTATTAGACTCCGGGGAAAAACTCACATTTAGCAGTACTAACCTCCAGACCTAACTTTAACAATAGAGATTTTAACGTGCTAAGATCCTGCTCTACCTTATCAGGTTCTCCTCCAACGGTACCATCATCTTAATACCATATGTTCAATGGTAATTTTCATTGTGAAATCGCCTTGTGTATAGCAAGACTAAAGAAACGGGAACCAAGTGAATCCCCCTGTTGAGCTCAAACTTGTGACAAAATGAGATAGTTTTCAAAGAGATTCGATAAGTAAAGATAAGTAAAGATTTGAATCAGCTCTAAACTTGGTGCAGAAAAGGATAAAGACAGGGCAAATTTTCACGAGTTTCACTCAGCAACACATCTCTGTCTAACGTATTAAAATCGATTTTAATATCGACAACGCTCGCGATCGGTGTTTCTGCATTCGCTACGAAGGTGCGTGTAGAATGGATTGCAGCCTCGCAGCCTAAACGCGTACCAAATCCTAACTGATGTGGCTGTAGACAGTGGGTGATATCTTCTTTTACCGCCAAGTTTGGCCGGTAAGCGACGCCATACACTACCCACTGCAATCGGTCTCACTCCTCCATCTTTTTATTACAAGGTAAAAAAGTTTCAAATTCAAATTCAAAATTCAAATAAATCAAATAATGCACCGTACATATAAGGACAGACTTCAGGATTAAGCTGGCCATTTCTTGTTAGTCGTGTCAATAACTGTGTCCCACCGTCCCCTCCGGACGATGATTGCTGCGTTCCGTTTGCCGATTACAGCGCTCACAGCGCTCATATACCCGTTCCGATTGACCGTGAGCGCGCTCACAGCAATATCGATACGTCATCAATGACGTCATAAACGCCGCCATCTTCTCGCTCACAGTGCCCAAGCTACGGAGCATGGTCGCTCTGAGCGGCCTGTCAAAACTGACACATGACGTTACTTTGTTGATGTTTTTATTAGTCGATTAAAAATTTTAAGAGCTTGCTTATTCATTTTCTTTTGTAATAATGTAAAAAAATGGCTCCTGCTTCATTCAAGGTCAAAGATCTTAATGAAATTGTAACTTTAGACTTAAGCAACGAACAATCAGAATGTTAGCGAGATATTTACCGTTCCGATTGCAATAGCACTAATAACACTTTTAGCGCGCTCAAACGAATCGGAACGGTTTTGAGCACTTTTAGCGCTGTGAGCGCTGTAATCGGCAAACGGAACGCAGCAGATGTAAGTTCCTTGATATGAGTTGGGCAGAAACCATACAGGCCCACTGCTGTCCCGTTATAAAAAGTTCCAAGCGCGAGAACTAAATCACCCTCTGTAACCGTCAAGGCGTGCATAGACCTTAGATAGGGGTCGAGAAGGCATGGTATTTTCTGTAAGCAGGCATCTGTTGCCAGATTTGAAGTTGCTATTTCATCTTCAGACTTGAGCAGGGGAACAGCGCCCCTCAGATCGAAAAGTTTCGTAATCTTAAAGTAGTAAAAAGTAGGTACAATTTTATTTTAGTTTAATTGTTTTGGTAATTATTAAATTATAATAAATATGTAACAGCTAAGTATAATGTTATTCTTGTTAATTAGTAAAATTATAACATAAATATTTAAAAAAAGAAAGAGACTTAAATAAATAAATATGATAATATTACAAAACAATACAAATTAATACCGTTGTGTTATTAAGTACAGATTTTGGCGATCAAACAAAAGTAGTTTGTAGAAATTAAAAGCAACCTATTAAGTAGAGCCGTCGCGTTTGCAAGTATTTGAAAATATTTTTATGTAATGTCATCTGCTTGTAAGGTTTCCAAAATGTCCAAAAAGAAAATCGAAATAGATCAATTCTACTTTTCGTTGGAGAAGGATGGTATACAAATAACAACAGCGTTATTTGCTTAAGTCATTTACCAAAGATTGCTTTCACGTTATGGATTTGAATACCCGTTACGTTGATTTTGATACTAGTATCGATTCAGACTGCAGAGAAGAAGGTACTGATTGGTTTGTTTAGTTGTGCCCTACATGTAAAGTAGAATGTACCCAACGGCTACTTTTTATTAAATAAGGTAACAGCTGATCAGAAAGTATTTTTGGTCACACAATAACATGTCACGTAATAATGGTTTTATTGCGGACGATTCACCACGAAGCTTCGACGGCGAGAGCGCTCTGGCGCCGGCTGGCACTCTGGCGCAGGATAATACAAACAACCATGACCCGAGAACAAACATCTGTACAGGTCGAGTCAATGCCCTTTTATTTACGGAATGGTGGGACCGTAGAGGGAGTATTAAATAGAGAAGACATAAAAATGACAGCTTGAGCGAAAAAGAGACGCGTTTATATCAAAGAAAACAAGAGTGAGCGAGAAGATGATTCTATCTTTTGTCCTTATTTGCGTATACGTTTTTTTTGTTTGCCAATCGTGCACGATTGGCAAACAAAGCTCAAGCTGTCTTGTGCGCTCCGGTAAATTTTGAATTTTTGTGTAAATAGTGAACTGTGCGAATTAAAACATTTGTTAGTAGTGTGGTGGATACTTCACAGAATTAGCCAAAATGGTGAGCTGCTGTGTTTTAGGGTGTAAAAATAGAAGCGAGCACAAAAATGAAAACATAACTTTTCACAGGTAAGTGGTCTAATTATCACTGAATCGTTCACGTTTTTGTTTTCCTATGAATAGAGAAAGTAGTTTTAGCATGATTTTAACGTAAACTATCAATAAATTCATTGAATGCATTGTATTTCTTCGAAAATATTAATCGGCTTTTTTGCTTCCAAAATAATATAATGCGTCAAAATAGTAAACATTTTCATACGTCAAGTGAGTGAGATGTGTGTATACAAGTCGCGTGTGAGAGAAAGAGATATCGAATAAACGATGCGCTTCTGCATTTAGTAGGTTAACTTACTAGTTAGGGTTGCTAGATTATTAAAAAAAAAATCCCCGATATTAAATAAAAAATGTTGAATGAATACCTACATAATTTTAATTAGTTAGTCGTTATGGAGTTTGTGAACGTGATTAGACTATTACACTAATAAAATAAAGGCTAAAGTTTGTATGTATGTTCGTTATTCTTTCACGTTAAAGCGGTTGAACTGATTTTGATAAAAGTTGCCATGAACATAATTTACACACTAGATAACCATGCGCTACTTTTTGTACTGGGAATGTAGGAATGTATATATAGCTTAAGTTAAAAATCTTTTAAATTATCGAGTAACACTGTGGGGCACTGCTAGTATAAAATTAAAGCTAACTTGTTTCACATTTCTGGTTTAAGCTTCCCTAAAGATCCTATTATGAGAAGTATATGGATTAATGTTACTGGTCGTCAAAATTGGACCGCTACGAAGTACACTAAGATGTGCTGTATACATTTCGATGCTAATTATTTCCGAAGAACTGGAAAATTTAAAATTATTCAACCTGGTTCAACTCCAAAATATTTTGTTCATGTGAGTGTTTCGATATTTTATACCTACTCAGTGTAATTTCGAAAAGTGTAACAACCAATGCCTTTTTTAAATTACCCACATGTAAAATGAAAGTTATAATATTAAGTAGCATTTCAGTAAACAGGAACTTATTATATTATTGCAGGAACCATCGATTGACTTGGGAAGAACTAGCAATATTGGCACATCTAATAACATTTCCCGACGAGAAGACATTTTAATGGTAAAAATCATTTTAATTATAATTTTAATTATTGTGTTAAAATATTATTTAAGTAAAAAGTATTTTAAATGTTTTATTGTTACAGGAATCCATAAATAATAATAGAGAAACTAATATACCATGTAACATTTCCCAAGCGGAAGTAAATACTATTAAGGTAAAATTCTGATCATTCTTTATTTTGATTCTAGGGTTTTAACTATAAGTGCAAACTTGAATGGTTATTATAATTTCAGGAGACATTAAATGACATGGAGGAAGCAAGCACCTCAAGTAGAATCCTAAAATCGCAAGTTGTTTTTGAGGTAAATGCTTGTTATTTCTAATATTTAGGTATAATCACATGAAAAGGGGTTTTTAAAAAAATAACTACAAGTTGTTAATAGAGCTAAATGGCTCTTAAGAGTTCATATTGTGATTTAGACAGCATTTTTTTAAAGTTTTTACATCTTGGTTATATTCTTATTTTTAGATTATCAAATCATTTACGCGTGAGTATACATATGTATATCTGAATATATCGGTTTTCTTTGCAGTCTCCCAGAAAAAGGAAGCTCGCATTACAACTGCGTCAAAAATCCACACTTGCCGAAAAAAGAAAAAAGCAGATCGCTACGCTTAGATCGAGGAATTGGCGGCTTGCTAAGAAAAATGTTGAACTTTCACACGTTTTAGAAGTACTTAAGTCCAAATCTCTTATAAATCAAGAAAATGCAGATGCTTTGACGTCAATAGATCCTATGAAAAAAGATTTATTCAAACGTATAGTTGGAGCTTCTTCGGAAAAAAAATATTCACCAGAATTGCGTAAATTTGCACTGACGTTACATTTTATTAGTCCTCGTGCTTATAATTTTGTACGTAAAAGTTTTGATACCTGTTTACCTCACCCAAGCAGTTTAACTCGCTGGTACCAAAGTGTTAATGGTGAGCCAGGTTTTACTAAGGAATCACTTGAAGCCATTAAAATGCTTTCGAAAAATTCTGAAAAACCACTTATAGGTGCATTATGTTTTGACGAAATGGCTATTCGGAAATGCGTTGAATTTGATAGGAGTAATTATGTGGGATTTGTTAATTGCGGCAATGACCTTGATAACGCCGAACAAGCAATAGCAAAGGAGGCGTTAGTGTTTATGCTCACTTGCGTAAACGGATCATGGAAAATTCCAATAGGCTATTTCTTAATTGATGGGATCACGGCTGATCAAAAAGCCACATTAGTAAAGCAGGCCCTAGAATTAATTGAGACCTCTGGTGTGAGAGTTATCTCATTGACATTTGATGGATGTCCTGCAAATTTCTCCATGTGTAAGCTGTTAGGGTGTTCATTCGAAATAGAGCATTTTAAAACTACATTTATATACAATAATCATCAAATAGCTGTTTTCCCTGATCCATCACATATGCTCAAATTAATTAGAAACACATTAGGTGAAAAACTAAACCTAAGAGACCACGATAACAATATTATATCTTGGACTTTCATACAAAAATTAATAGAGCTGCAGGAGTTGGAAGGGTTTCATTTAGGTAATCGTGCAAGAAAAGCTCATTTATATTTTAAAAAACAAATAATGAAGGTGAAGCTTGCAGCACAAACATTCAGCACATCGGTAGCAGATGCAATCGAACACTGCAATCAGAATCTTGATTTACAAGATTTTAAACAATCTGAAGCTACGGTAAAATTCATTCGCCTAATTAATGATTTATTTGATATTATGAACTCCAAAAACTTGAATTCATACGGTTATAAACAGCCTCTTTCAAAAAATAATTTTGAGAATCATCAAATATTTCTAGAAGGTATTTTCAAATATATAAAATCTTTAAAAATTGAAAATATTCCTATCATAAATTCCAATAGGAAGACAGGATTTTTAGGTTTCATGATATGCATCAAAAGTTTAATACATTTGTACAATGAAAATATTAAAAATAATGAACATATGAACTTCTTATGTTCATACAAATTGAGCCAAGACCACATCGAATACTTTTTTAGCTCGATAAGGGCTAAAGGTGGATTTAATAATAATCCTTCAGCGAGACAGTTTAAATCCGCTTATAAAAGATTGATTGTTCATGGTGAACTTAAATACCTTACCTCAGGGAACACAGTTCCACTCACAGATATTAATATACTTACATACACAAAGCCAGAAATATCTATAAACAATTCGTTAGATCGAAATAGGTTGATCAACAATAAAGAACCTGTTGAACATAGATCCGTGGTCATCGACAATGACCACGATTATTTATCCGACCCCTGTAGACTCACCGAGTTTAGTAAAAGTGTGATAACATATATAGCTGGTTTCGTGTGCAGAGGGGTGAAAAATGAAATCATATGCCCACATTGTGTATCTGTCTTGTGTCGTGATCGTTTTGAAAGTCTACAGTTAAAGAAAGATAGAGGCGGTCTATTATATCCATCAGCAGACATAATTAAACTTTGTGAACTTGCTGAAAAAGTTTTTAGAAGAAATAAAATTTTCAATGAAAAATATCCACTGCATCGCCTTTTAGACCAATGTCTGAAGGAATGCATAAATATAAAATTATTTTCTCAAATATCAGCTCATTTTTATGAACAAGGTTTTATAGACAATCATTATAGTTTGCTCATAAAATCTGTTTGTAATAAATATCTCAAAACCAGAATTCATTATACGACCAAAAATATGATTGATCAAAAAGAAAAGGTTCGAAATATGTACACTAAATTGATACTTTTTAAAGGACAATAAATATTGATTAACCCAGTAATTTGGTTTGGAATATTTCTATTCTAATGAATCTCGACCTCCGCTGAGTCGCGTTGGAATAGATCTATTCAAGGTAGTAACCGACTCAAAAATATGGTTACAACTGTTTTGTGTCTCTATGAATGAATTCGTTGCCTGTGATTGATAGAAATTGTATAAATTGTCTGTATGTTGGTACCATTCAATCAAAGTTTCACTTGCGTAGTTTGTAAGTTCGCGCACGTGACGTCATAATAGTTGTATTTTTTTGGATTTTAGGCATAAATAAGGCCCGTTTTCTACGATGTTTCTTTCAAATCTATTTCTATTTATTATCCATCTGTTTTTACTGATAATAATAACATTTTTAGGTATTTTTTTACGTGTTTCATTTACTTTGTACGTGGCGGACATGTTATAACTGATATAAATCTTGGTCTCATGAAATTTGAACAATTTTGTTATTTTCGCATATTTTATGTCATAAAACAATGTAAAACAATGTTAAAATAAATATTTACAACCATTTTCTATGTTTTTAATTTAAAATAAACTAATAGAAGCCAAAAATATGGTTACAAAATTCAGACTTGGAAAACTCTGAAAAACTTGGAAAGTCCGTCCAGTTTATTTCGTGATTACTTGGAAACTGTATGGGCTGTAAAAAATAAAACAAATGAATTATAAAAACCATTAATAGAGACATATTTTTACTTATGTTTGTAGAAATAAGTCAACTTTTCATAATTTATATACATTTTAATAAAAACAAGAGAGTTTTTTGCGTGCTGTGATTTTAAGTGAGTTTTTTTTGTAATAAATGTATAAGGCAAACAACTACAAATAATAATAATAGATACCTAATATATTCAATAACATCCTCACAAAATTTCATCAAATTTCACAAAGGTTTACAAAAAAAGTAATGCGAAAGTATTTTACAAAATTGCAAATTTTCGCGAATTTTCCGCCAAGTTAAAGGTAGGTTAGAAGTTACGTCAGCGCTGGACCCAGAAGGAGGACTATCTATGTTCTTTCATTTAATAAAATTAAGTATAGGTATGTAAAATAAAAATCATCTCATCATCGTAGGTCTGTAAAAGGAAGCCAAAAAAGTACCAAAATTTGGGAAATTATGCACAAGATGGTAAGCCTGGAATTTTACGTACTTTATATCTGTCTCCTTTTAGTATACGGGAACAGGTTGTCTATTCTATTCTCTGTCTACGGGTGGGACGGACTATAGGAACGAACTTTTTCAATTTGACAATTTTTTTTAAATTTAGATTGTCCTCAGTTTCTTTTAAAATGACGGCATGGATTTTGGCGTAATGCCATTGTGGCAGCGTGAAAGCCCCTCTTCTATTCTACGAGATATTTTTACAATCTAAAAGATAAAGAAGGTAAAATAAATAAAAGACTTGTATATTTATGATTTTTTTTTAATTTCTAAATTTTGGTACATTTTATATGCTTTGTTTGTATTGCACGGAAGGCAAATTTTTATTTTCTAGACGCGAGACATCAGTACCATTTAATATTCTGTTGATTATGTTACACCAATTAAACATAGTTTTTCTTTTTCTTTTTATTCTTATTTAGTAACCCAGAAAACTTTCTCTAAATGTTTGTGGCTTACAAACAATTTACGAAGTTCTACCACACTTAAACCTCGTAAGTTAACACTATTAGCACAAAGACACGGTGACCACTGTAAATGCCTATCTCAGTTTTGGAAAATGATGGAAAATGACGTCCTTTCGCCCACTTTCTCATTCGCTTTCACTTGTAGCACTTGTGTACATTGTGAAGCACCATGAACGCAAATTAATTACTATATTTGGGAATTGAGAGGTTATGCTACGGAAATTGATCAACGCAAACTCTTCACTCGTCAACCATTGAAACCATAATGGCAGATCGAGCTGATTGATTGAAAATTAAATTAAATTTAGCGTTTTGTGGCAATCAGCTTTAGTTACTACACAATAACTATTTCTGCCAATTTCAAGTATTAATATAATAAAAGTAGTTTTAACACAAAACATTGAAACATAACCTAAAACCGTACATCATTGATTGAACATAGTGTTATCATTCATAATTCACATTGAAGTGACATATGACAATTGTTCGCTCGAAAAGTAGCAAGAACTGTCAGCATCAAAAAGTTCTAACCATAGACATAATTACTAGTTTTTTTTTGTATGAAGACTACCTGCTATCATCACCACTGTCGTTGCTATCTGGGAAAGAAATAACTAGGAGAAAAATCAATAAAACAACGTTATAGTTTTTAAATATGTGCATTTACTTCACTGGATAACTTCGCATTACTAATCGGCGATGCAACCTACACTACTTCTGTTTAGGTTTATGACCACAATTTAACGATTATAAAAATAATTACTTATATACAGTTGGATATTGGATAAATAAGGATAACCAATAGTAATTCTTCAGAGATTCGTTTAAGAAAATATGCCTACTACTGGTATATGTCTTATTCTTTGACAAATCAAAAAAATCTTGACCCAAACTCGCAGCACACACAAACTAGACCGACAAACAACAAAAACCGATATAAGTTTTTATGAATCTATTGTTGGGAATTAATCATAACTCTGGAATCGATCCACGTTTTTAATCTAGTCGATCTTGCTACCATCGTAGCGTTCGAGTCAGTTTTAGGTTTCCGTATGAGCAGTGCAGTTGCACTACATTCTGCTGCGAAAATATTGTTGGTTTCAAAGTACTCGCCAATAGACGGGTTAAATCAAAATCTATGGCAGAAAGTTTAATTAAAAAACAGTAGGTGCAGTATTGGTTGCGTCACCATAAATAATATAGACATCATTTACTAACTTACAAACAAAAATCTCAAAAACAATATCACTCTCATCAAAACTTCCAATAGTTTCATCCTCAGTCGTCGTACCGCCGGCTGAAAAAAAAGAAAAATCAAAACAAGTGCAATGTGCATTAAAATAAACAACAAAAAGTTAAACAAAATAATTACAAAGAGAAAAATGTGGGAACAAAACCCTTAAGGTATTGGTATAAGATCGGTACGTGCTGGGGCTCTTTTTTTAGATCTGGGCGGAAGTCAAAAATATCGAAGAAATATAAACTGCTCTGGCAAGCCAATGAGCGCTCGCAGTGTATATGCGCGCACTGATAGGCGCACATATATTTTATTTATGTTTCTCATGGACTTTTTAGCCATTTAATTCGGGCAATTTTTATTTGTGAAGACCTGTTATAACATGCAATCTCTGCTGTGGCTTTGAGTATAAATGACAAATGTACCACTTTTTTGAATATCATGCAGCGCTAGATCACCTTTAATTCCAAACAGCTGCAGCTTTATCTTGCATGTTGCTACAGTAAATTAATATGACGGGTAAATTTTTATTTTTTTTTATTTTACAGTGTAAGAAGTCAAATATACAGATTGCTTGTAGGACGACGGGAAATACTTTAAAGGCAAGTACTACACCGATTTTTATCTATAAAAATACATAATATACGGGTTCAAAAGTCAAACTACTCCAAAAGTCGTTAAACCTGAAAAAATACTGCAATTTCAGTATCTGGAGCTCATAAAAAAAATTAAGGACTTAAAACGGCTGGCATTAGGAGGGGTTTGACTTTTGACCCCATATGCCATATATTTTTATCGATAAAAATAGTTGCACTACTAGTCACATTGAATAAAAAAGCTTACTTATTTATGCTGATGCATTCTTTTTTGGCCTTCATCTTAGCGGCCATCTTGTAGGAACACTTGGCGTCTTGGAAACCGAGCAGCTCGGCGAGCACGTTGATGTCCTTATAGCTTGGCTCGGCGCGTAATATCTATGAACAAATATATAAAGTCGCTGATAGCATATTTTAATAAAAATTGTTGAATGTCAATGGCCAAATTACATCAGCGTAATCCGGCCAAGCTGTCTGTTCAGTCAAGATTGGCCCTGTCTTCTATTTTATTTAGAACAGGATTCCCATACGATGCTTTTGTTTGAATTTTTGTAACGTAGAAATGTCGGTTGGTGTGTACCTCAGTGGCGACCCCCCTGGTGTCCGCATCGCCAGGGATGTTCCACATAACGATGCCCACGACGGTCTCGTCGCGCAGGTAGAACAGCAGCCCGCTCCGAAACTTGTTCTTGTACTCCGGTGTCCTGGAACAAAGTTATTTATCTATTTATTAGTTCACCAACCTAAATAACTTTTTGGTATAGGTAGGGAAAACCAAAGTGAAGTCATTATTATTATAGGATACTTATACTTATGTATTAGTGTACTTATGTATTGTCCACATCATGATCATTTCCTTATACTTGATATTATCATCATACTTTTATGACACAGAGGAATTGGAATCAATGAACTCTGAAACTTAGGAAACTTTTAAATAGTTTACTACTTTACTAGAAAGGGAAATTATCAAGAAGTATTAAAAGGTACATTTTAGTACATAAACTCCACATTACCAGTATCACATTTACGCGGGGGACCTTAGTTTCTTTGAAATATTACATTTCTCTTGGACCGCCAGTAAGTACATGTTCTGTGTAACTAACCGCTGGTCACATAGAATGTGAATGTCATCTTTCAGTGTCAAGTCAGTGGTTGATTACAAGTCGTTGGGTTTATTTGCGATCGTTTTATCTAAACCATAGACTTAGTATATTACTCTGTAAATATTATGTGACAGCGTATTGACGTGTGACCAGTGTTGATTTGTCATTGTGTGAGTTATTTAGTATGACTTGAGACAAACCTATGTAAATGTATGGCACCACTAAGTTATCCGTTTAGCAGACCAAAACGAAACTAAAATTTAACATACAAAAAGCGCCACCCTTAGGTGCATATTTGCCATATTCGGATAACTTGGTTAGACCATACATTTTTGTGACGATTTGTGACGACGTATCATTTGAAAACGGTTATAATGGTGTTAGGTTTGTTTCCCTTTTCTTGTGCAAAATGTTCGTATAAGACATAGTTGTATGTCGCACACTTTGGCCTTGACGGAGTAATAATAGGTCTAACTAAGATGTTTTATTTATTTTTTGTTTTGTAATGAATAATGTATTAAATACTTTTTTAGTAAGGAATAGGCAGGTATTTGTTTTGAGTTGTGAAAATGAGAAATTGTATAAGCGCAGCTGCGACTATAGTGTATCACTGAAGATGGAAACTGTTGTGTCTTTAAACGGTTTAGCCGATCAGAATCAAAACGTTACAATACTTTTATTCGAAATCTACAGAGCTAAACTTCAGATTATCTCTTCTAAAAGACTCTGGAACACAAATATATCGTTACAATCGATTGCTACAAATTACAAAGCTGTGATAAACTAAAGTTACCTTCATAAAAATAGCACAAGAAACATGTTTAAAGATGGCTAGCTTTCAGAGGGAAGCCGTAAACTTACTTCTTGTAGCAAGGAACTGCTTCGTCATGGGGTTGGTCCTTCTCAGTTTTCTTCTTAATCTCTGTCTCATCCTCGAAGTCGTCGCATGGCTTGAATAAGCCGATCGTAGGCATACACGCCCCCACCTGCCCTATAACCTGAACAGTAAGTTACATACATTAGCTTGTATTCTCTTTTTTTTTTGCAAGTATATGCGATACATTCGTCGTTCGACATCCTTTTGAAGCAGACGCATACGCATTATTACTGAAAATTACTTGTTCTAGTGCACCCACAACTTTTACTGAAGTCAAACTTATAATAGTTACTAAGCGTCTTTATTGCGTACAGTGTTTTTTAAGCCGTGCCGTGTTAAAATTACCCCGTTCAACGCAAACCCCCCTGTTAGGACGAGAAACACCATCTGCATCTCTATCACTTTCACCCGAGACACTACTTTCTCCCTCCTGCGCCGTGTACGAAGAATCCCGAAGACAACATGACGATTTGCGCCGCTTGTAAGCTTACCCTAAACGCAAATGCAAAAATTACCTGCAATGGCTCATCATGTTCAAAGCCAAACCATTATTTTTGCGTAAATCTTACAGCAAGCAACTTTAAGAAGCAAGCTAAATGGGTATGTCCAGCTTGTGCAGCTAAATTGCCGAAAGGTGATAATAGCAACACACCGCTCAAGCAACATGATCAACACTTAGCACATAGTTCGCGTATAGAAGTTGATGATTGCAACAATGTCACCATTAGGAGAACCAAATCGCCGGTTTCGGATGAGGTACTACACCATACAACATCTGGGCACACACTCGAGTCCCTCATCAAACAATTGCCTTCAATGATTAAGAGCGCTTTAGCGGTCGAACTACAGCCTGTTAAAGACCAAATGTGCAGTTTAGAATCGTCGATCAAATTTATTAGCGCTCAATACGAAGATATCCTTAAGCGTTTCGACAAGAGCTCCGCCGAAATCAAAACACTTCGTGAAGAAAACATTGTTCTAAGGCGTAATGTAGCTGCTTATGAGGCTCGTATAAGCGTTGTTGAAACCGACATAGCTAGACAGCAACAGTGGTCACGACTGCAAAATGTCGAAATTGTTGGCATTCCCGAATCGACAACAGAAAGCACTGTCGACATCGTTGTACGTGTTGCCGGGCGTCTTGGCCTCAACTTAGTAAAAGAGGAAGTTGAGTTTGGCCACCGAGTCCAGCCCCGTCGAGTTACCGCTGCTACAAAAAACGCCCGCGCCATCGTCGCTCGGTTCAAGAACCAGTCCACCAAGGACGCCGTGGTCGCCGCAGCTCGGAAGACCCGAGGTTTTATTTCTAAAGACATAGGTCTGGGTGGTGATCTCAACGTAAATAAAGTTTATATCAACGAGCATTTAACTGCCGCGAATAAAAAACTATTAAAAGACTGTAAGACCAAAGCAAACGAACTGAATTATAAATTTATATGGACTAAAAATTGCATTATTTACGCTCGTAAAAACGAGACATCACCACCTATACTCATAATAACTACAAATGACTTAAAAAATTGCAAGAAAGTTCCGTTTAGGCATTTTTACGCTAAATATTCAATATTTTTTTGTACCTCTGTATTATCCAAACAAACTGTTATTATATTTTATGCATCACATAATTCATACTTTAAAACACTTCACATTCATACACTTCTCACTATTCAAATTTTTAACACTCACAGATACAATCATAAAACTAGCTTACCAAATAATCTACTATTAGTAGTAATTTTAAATAAATACTGCTTTTTGAGTAATTATTCTAACCTGTCACGCAATCAAAAAAACATCAATCTCAATACTAATAATACTCGCAATATAACTCCATGCGCTCCGGTAGCCATCGCTTTGAGTAACTGCTCAATCATATACTTTAATCAGTTACCTACTTCCACTTATATACTACCTAAAATTAAACATAAGTCATGCTATCAAGTTTCGTCTATACACTCCAGATCTCACTACGTCGGTTATTAAGAACAAGTTACACTTATTTTATCAGAATGTTCGTGAATTAAGAACAAATAAGAGCACTTTCTTTAACAACTTATTAACACACAACATTCACATAGCTTTAATCACAGAAACATGGTTATGTGATGGAATCTTAGACTCTGAGATCTGCAATGCACAGTACGACGTATTTCGGCGGGACCGCGGCGGCGGCGGCCTAGGTGGCGGTGTCATGGCACTGTGCGAGATACAACTGCAAGCGCATGCGCGCCCTGAGTGGCAACGCGCCCATCTGGAGTGCGTGTGGCTGACGGTACCCGGCCGCAGCCTCGCCTCCCGCAGCCGCGACCCCTCACAACCGGATCTGCACATCGCTGTTGCCTACATCCCGCCAAATCGAAACTTAGTGGAACGTGTTACTTGTTTTATTAATACTTTTAATGAATTCATAGATATTAAAATAAACACCCTAACGATAGCTTTTTAGTGGGAGGTGATTTTAATTTGCCTTGTTTGAAGTGGAGTTCGTCGGATCCAATTTACTTACAAAAGGGTTCTGTGGAGGCTCAAAATGTTGCCGCAGAATTGGTAAACTCCTTATATTTTCATGGTTTGAAACAATCAAATACACTTTTAAATTCAAAGCATAAAACATTAGACTTGATTTTTTCAAACTTTGAAGTTAACATCTGGAGATCTGGGAGCCCGCTTGTGCCTGAAGACTGTTACCATCCCTCGGTCGTGCTCGATTTTTCAGATATTATAGTTCCATCACTGAAGCTTAGACCGCATAAAAAACATATTTACAGAAGGGCCGACTTCGATGCAATTAACACGGATTTCCTAAATTATGATTGGTCAGCTTCATTTAAGGGCGTGGATGCTGAAACGACATTGAATATTTTTTATAATTTGTTATTTAGTTCAATTGACAAATACGTGCCCCAATCTCAAGTATCTGCCACTTATCAGTATCCGGTATGGTACAATCAAGCACTTATTAATATTATAAAGGAAAAGGCAAAGCGTCACTCCCTATGGAAAAAATGTGGTAACCCAATTGATTACATTTCTTTTTCGACTTTGCGAGCACGCCAAAAAAAGTTACTAAAAGAATGTCATAGTAATTATATCGAATGGTCTCAAAAGAAAATTAAAACTTCTAGTAAATACTTCTGGAGCTATGTGAGGTCGAAAAGGAAGTGTAAATCAGATTTTCCTACACATATGGACTATGATGATATGACCGTTAGTGGCGGATCAGATATTTGTACTGCTTTCAATGCCTTTTTCTTAAAAAACTTTAGTACACCCCTTAACAATTATAATAACACCCACACAACTCCACGCTTCCTCGAAACTGCATCAATTGGTACTTTATCGATTAGCAGAGATTATTGTGAGAAATTATTAAAAGTTTTGGATGTAACTAAAGGCCCAGGAGGGGACAATCTGCCGCCTCTTCTGTTTGTAAAATGTGCAAAAGCTCTATCAGTTCCGGTCACATATATTCATAATCGTTGCTTTTTAGACGGTTGCGTTCCCACAATTTGGAAAACCGCACATATCACACCTGTGCATAAAAAGGGGCCAAAAACAACGATTGAGAACTATCGGCCAATTTCTAAGTTGAACGTCCTCAGTAAGGTAGCGGAAAGAATAGTGTATAATGAAATCTATCCTATCGTTAGTAAAATGATCCCTATTCAACAGCACGGGTTTATGAAAGGCCGTTCAACTTGTACAAATCTTGCAATTTTCACAACTGATTTACTTTATGATATGGAGGGTGGGGGACAGGTTGATGTGATCAACACTGACTTCGAAAAAGCGTTCGATCGTGTGGATCACATCATCCTTCTACGAAAGCTACAAGAGGTAGGAGTACGTGGTAATTTGTTGCGTTGGCTGGAATCATACCTCCGTAATCGTTCTCAGGCAGTCGAGGTGGGTGGATATCGATCCAACTACATTTCCAACCCATCAGGTGTTCCACAGGGATCAATTTTAGTACCTCTCCTTTACTCTGTGTACCTTCATGACATCGGGCAATTCATCCACCATGCACGTTTTATATTGTACGCAGACGATACAAAAATTTACATGAAAATAAAAAACATCGCTGACAGTCTTAAATTACAGGAGGATTTGGATAGATTGTCTGAGTTCTACACTAGTAACCGCATAACAGTTAATGTAAATAAGTGCTCACATATCACTTTTACACGAAAAAATAAAAAGCTTCAGACTACATATTCTTTCAATGGACTAGAAGTTATTAAAGTGACTCTTGTTCGTGACTTGGGGGTGGTCCTTGACACGGAACTAAATTATAATGAACATATTGCAAGTATTGTAACAAACGCTTACAAAAACCTAGGATTCGTGTTGAGGACTGCAGCTCCTTTTTCCGATATTATTTGTTTAAAAATACTCTATTATTCATTCGTTCGAAGCATACTAGAGCACTGTAGTTCGATATGGAATCCTCAATACGTTGTCTATAAGAACACAATCGAAACAATTCAAAAGAAATTTCTTAAACATTTGAACTATAGACAACAGGTGACACGTATGAAATATCCTGAAGCTTGTCAGCATCACCATCTGCTCTCACTGGAAGACCGTCGTTGCTTACTGGACATGCTCTTTCTGCATGGTATCTGCAATAATGTCGTAGATTGCAGTGAACTTACTTGCCTCGCCCTTACCTTGCGCGCTCCCTCTACCAGAACAAGACACACACACATATTTCATCCACAACACTCAAAAACCAATTATACACAAAACTCAATTATCACTAGAATGCATAACACATACAATAAAACATTTGCACAAAACTCAGATATATTCCATGGAAGTAGGGACAAGTTTAGAAAATAAATTATAACTTACTTCACAAGTTAGTACTTTTACAATTTTCAGTTACTCTTGGAACACACAAACACGCACTTACTTACAATTAATTATATACATCCATACATTACACACTACACCAGAGTCAATAATATGTCTTTGCAGTTTGATTAAATATATTTTGTATTGCCTCTCTTTTTTCGATGTTTGGGCATGTCTTATTATTGTATGCAGTTTAATGATGTTATAAATTTGAAATTCATTCTTTGATTGATATTGGTTCTGTTTGTTATCATTATTGTTATTATTTAATTCCATTTGCCTGTATTAAATTTAGAACGTTCACAATTTTATCTAGTTATAATAATTTAATTTAAGTATCAAAACCTTGTATAAGTCTGCTTAATGTTAGGGAAAAAAAAAAGTAATTCCATAAATGGCTGTCGGTTCAAATATTTTATATTTATATTAACATTACTAAGAGCTGTGGATTTTGTGATAATAAATAAATAAATAAATAAATAAACAATTTGATGGAATATAAATAAAAATAATGGTCCGTTCACATACTGCTGAAGTCAGCGTGCAAAAATTATGTCATAGTTAATACAACAAAAAAACATTAAAATCTATTAAAACTAATTGAGCAATGTCACAATATTTTCAAATTATATTGGTTATTTATTTTTAAAGGCATGCCAACGTTATGTGAAATACAATTTTAAATTAAAATTCATAACCAAAATACAATCTACTTAATCATAAACAGGGTCAAATCAGCATAATTAAAATACATGTCATAAAATTTTTTTGTCATTCAATTAAGTGTTCACGTCATAATACATTTTTTTTTTAATAACAAATCGAATAACGCTGATTTACATTTATTTAGTGGTAGTTCCCTGAGTATTAATGGTAGCTTATTATATATGCGCATAGCCATGCAATATACATTTTTGCTGTAAAGGCTAAGTTTTTGGTGAGGAATATATAGCTTTTTCTTGTCTCTACCCCGCCTTCCGATCACTTCACAACTACTTTTAAACAAATGGTTATTTTGCTGTACGAAACAGCAGATTTCAAAAATATTGTGTGACGGGAGTGGTAAAATTGGTTTATAAGCTTCCACTCGTATATTTATTTTTTTGCTATCAAAGCGTTTTTCTGCTTGCGTTTTCTAAATGCATTAGGTTAGAAGTTTAGTTGTATTAAAGAAATACTACGTTCGGGACGTGTTTCTATTCGACATCGTGACGTTATCTACAGGAAGACGGCCTGTTTGGTGTGGAGGTAAGTACCCTTGTCTTTCATGCCAGAGATCCCGGGTTCGAATCCTGGTAGAGGCAGATATTTTATCATATTTGCTTTCTAGTCATGGATGTGTATGTATGTTTATTTAAGTTAATTTCTAATATTTATATATGAAAAAAGAAATATCTATGTGTTTATTAAGTTTATTTATCCGTTATCTAGTATCCATAACACAAGTTCTTATTAATTTGGGCTATATAATGTGGTGTGGTTGTCAAAAAAAAATGTACTAAGTAACTCGCGGCTGGTAAACTGCATAACCATCAAACGCTGTGCGAGGAGCATCTTCATTGCATACGCAGTCACAATGCGGATAAAATAGGAATTACAACAATCTTCCTGCCTGGGACAAGCTCTTGACAAAAGGAAGATACTCTAGTCTAAGAAACCACTTTAAAACATAACATAGAATCAATATTAAGATTGTACTCCATCTACCTACTCTGCATTATTTAATCGGAAGAGCTTTAATGCATAATTAGTCTACTTTCATTCTCCGTGTAATTTGAAGTTTTCCTACAACTGTGGAGTGATGTTGCGGAAGTAATATGCTTCCAAAACGTCTTATGGCTACGAATTAAACAGTTCTTTGCTATAAAAAGTGGAAAACAATGTACCTTAACTAGCAACTCATCTTCGAGTCGAATCTCATAGTGGTCTTCAAAGTTGCAGGGAATCCAGTAGCCCGTCATGTTGGCGCCGGCGATAAAGCCCATGTCCTCGGCGGTGTCGTAGTGCTCCATGCGCGTTCGCGAGTTCTTCCATTGCTGGAACAAGCTGGCTGCGTCGCCAGCCTGCGGAAATGTACGTACATTTAAGTAAGCCCTGCTTTTCTGAGTACGAATTTAAAATTTATTTGCGTATGAAATGAATTTGCCTAATTATAAACCTTGTCCGTTTTCGTACACCATTCAACGTTTTTCACCTTTATTATTAGAATATTTTTTAAAAATACAGAAAATTCAAATTACTCACAACATACAGATGAGTCCTAGCTTCGAGTTCAGTGTTTACAAGGAAGCCTCCATTGATCTCGTCAACTTCCAGATTTGACACTTCCCCCAACTCCGTGCGAGGCTTCGATCCCACCGCACAGAATACCTTAATAATTAGATATTACTAGTATATTATTAGTAAATTTAAATCAGCTGGGCATTTGTCTCCATCTCACCGTATAGGAAGTATGATTATAGTAACCACCTTTCAGGGAGTCAGGCGAAAAAAAAGATGCAGGCAAATCATCGCCATGCAAAGTCTAACCAAAAAGGTATTATCGAAAATATGTTTTTAATCATAGTGATAGGTGCTTGGAACTCTTACCTGCACCTAGAAGTATGGTGTAGGAAAAGTTCAACGAGACTACAAAACGCAGAAGCGAAAATCTTAAAGGCCTACTGTTTTTTTTTCATGTGCTTGCATTAATAATGTTATTCACACATGCTTTCTAAAACCAGGGTATAAGGCGGTGTTACTAAGGGGGATATTACACTATCATATATCTATGCCCACATATAGGATCCTATCTCTGATCCTACATAATATATGACATCTAGAGTCATATCTGTGTATTAAATTATCATAGTTCTATGATGCTATTGTTGTCATGTGTGGTTGCAATGGAGGACGAATTGGTTATACATACTGCTATTGCTTCAGTAGTGTTCTTATTAGGAAAGAGTGCTTAAGAGGAAAATAAGAAAAAGGCTAAGATTAGCATCTGCCGGGCAAGCAGCAGCAGATTGATTTTTTGTATATTCATTTTAGAGTACCACTGAGCATGATAAAAATCGTCGGTGTCGCAGAGGTTAAGACATCGGTTTCTCGATCGCAAGAGCCCAATCTCGGTGTTGCACTAATGAGTTCTGATAACTAAAGTCAATTACACCGCTCTTACTGTGCAGAAAGGCATCGTAACAAAACCCAACCTGTAACGGCAGGCCAGCATGGTGGACAACAACAAGCCGGCAGACCAGCACACGACCCGCATGATCGTATGTGTCATCCGGAACCATGAGCATTATTACTCCAAGGCGTTTTATTTCTTAATAGTAATTGTGATTATTGATGCGTTCATGATGCGTTGCCGACCGTAGGCATGAGTTGTCTGTGTTTCATTAATTGCGCTGGCGGCTGCTCTATAACCGGAACACAACCACGCAAACTTCATCATTATGGCGGTCAGAATAGGAATTACTGTAGTATCTACCACCCCAGACGAGGACCTTAACATAAAGTGTACCACCACATGCACGGCGGTCCCTCCAGTAGGATTGTCACCTTCTTTATTTCACTAAATTATCACTTCACTGAGGTGAATAAATTAAAATATAATAATAAAAATACTCTTTAGTAGCAACACATAGAAATAAACAACAGAAACTTGTATAGTAAGTTGCTACAAAAGGTGGTTTTCTTCTAGATAAGTTTAAGTTCGACACATGGAAACTTTGTCTCCCTTGGGTGGAAACAAAATATAATAGTATAGTACAAAATATATAGTAATAGTATATAATTTAATCATACAAAATAATATAAATATAAATATTTCACAATATTCCATGATTTTGTTTAAATCTTCCATATTATTTTCAATTTAACATGGCCCACAAGCTTTATTCAGTATATTTTTGTTTATTAGAAGAACATGTAATGACAATCCTAGCGTCAAGAGTTTAGCAATATACAGCACTATACAGCAATATAGCAATATACAGTGTTTAGACCATAGGTAACCTAGGGACTATCGCTAATCTGAATACAACGTTTACGTTAGTAGGCAGCTTAAACTTCGAACTAGCAAATGCAGTCTGAGTAAGGCTGTAAGAGTACGACCAAGTAGCAGATGTAGTCCCATCTCATAATACCAACTTCGCAAAATGCCAACCGCTCGCAAAATCACAACTTCAATGAGTCGCACTCGTTCAATTGGGTAAGGTTTGTATGTAGTTAATACATGCGGGAGCCGAGCAAGTGAAGCGAGCGTGGTGCGGCATCACCCGGCGAAGCGCCAGGACCAAATTAACTACCATTTTCAACTTTTCACGAAAAGCGACTGGCGAAAAGCGACTTTGGTTCATTTGATTCATAAAAACGTCACGTAACGAAGTGTTTAATTAATATTTTAAGAACTGAAATGTTTGTTTTTTTGTTTTATTAGTAAAAAATAATAATATAAGCCTTTATTCAGGCATTAACAAATTTCTACAATAATATAAACAATTATAACTCTGGTGAGTAGACATCGACAGTCTGGTCTGTTTGTCCATGTTTGGCAAAGGCCTCCTCCATTTCATTCCAGTCTCTTCTATTTAAAG
The DNA here is from genome assembly GCA_923062675.1 of Marasmarcha lunaedactyla. Lineage (NCBI taxonomy): Eukaryota > Metazoa > Arthropoda > Insecta > Lepidoptera > Pterophoridae > Marasmarcha > Marasmarcha lunaedactyla. The sequence continues at coordinate 1,793,285 of OV281358.1, forward strand.
CTATCCTGGTCAAAGTTTTGCATGCTGTTACTTTTACGTCATTTTCCCATCTTAGTAATTGTCTTCCGCGTTTCCTCTTTGAATTTCTGGGGTGCCAAAAAATTAAGTGTTTGTTCCATTTTTCAGTACCCTTTATAATATGACCTGCCCATTTCCATTTCAGCTTGCGAATTCTGGATAGTACATCGTCCACTTTTGTGTGTCTTCTGATTGTCAAATTTCTTATTCTGTCGCTTTTTCGTATATTAAGCATGCTTCTTTCCGTCGCTGTTTGACAAGTCTTTATTTTCGCGATTTGTGCTTTGGTGAGAGCCCAAGTTTGGCAGCCATAACTGAGAACTGGAAGAACACAGGTATTATATAGCCTCTTCTTGATGAAAATCTTAACTTCCTTTTTTTTATGATTGCTTTCAGTCTCCAGTAGCTTTTTCAAGCCTTGCCTATTCTTGTGTATTTCTTTTGACATTAACTTTGTTGTTGAGATCAACTGACCTAAGTATGTGTACTCTGTCACGTATTCGATGGGATTCCCGTTCAGTATAATAGGGTCGCTAGTTGCAGTTGTTGCCATAGCTTTAGTTTTAGAGGTATTCATTGTTATGCCAACTCTGAGGCTCTAACTTTCAAGGCATGTTTTGCAGATCAGTTTTTGAAGCGAATATTATAATATCTTCACCGAATCGTAAGTGCGTTAGTTGTTCTCCATTTATGTTCAGGCCGTGTTTAGTTTGCGGAAGATTTCTTCAAGGACGGCAGTTTTGAGAGATAGAGGATCTCCTTGGCGTACGCCTCCGCCTCCGCCGGTTGGTTTTCATCGAGAGTCCTCGTTATTCTTCCAAGAATATTTATTCCGAATATTTTATATAGGTTAGACATTAGGCTGATGGGTCTATAATTATTTAGTTGGTTCTTGTCACTTTTTTTGTGGAGCAGTATAATTGTAGAGTGCGACCAGTGAGTAGGTATAATTTCAGTATTTAATATATTATTAAAAAATATGTTTTAGATTGGGTGCATGTTCTTTTTTACAGTCTAACAGTAGTTCGTTGGTTACGTAGTCAGGTCCAGGTGCTTTATCACTTTTCTGTGTTTCAATAGCTGTAATTATCTCGTCTTCAATTACAGGTGGTACATCCTCATAGTTATTTAGATCCGTTTCGTTAAGGTTTTGTTTACTGTAATACAAGTCTTTGTAGAATTTAGTAGCTATTGATATTATATCTGTTTTTTTGTTTTTGTTGCGTCATTCTGATTTTTCATGTTAGGCATCCGATTGGTTTTGTCATTCAAAATGTTCACTTCTTTCTTGATCCCCCAGTCTTGATGATATATTTTTCAAAGGTTTTAGATGTGTAATGCTATCGATCTTTTCTAATTTGCGTTCTATTTCTTAACTTAACATTGTTACTTCATATCTGATACTTATTGTTTTGTTTATATGAATGAGCTTAGATCTTTCTCCTAGGAGCTCTTTAGTTTTTTATGACATGTTATCTGTTGTGTTGGGTTTGTCTTTGATTTTATTGTCTGGTGTTGTTGTCAATATTTCGTTTGGTGTGTTATATTTTTCTTGGGTACTTAGGTTCTGAATGAATGTTTCTGTCAAAGAATTAAGTTTTTCTTTGATGGTTGTAGTCGGTATTTTACTGTTATTATTTGGCAACTTTATTTTAAAGGGTCGACTAAAATTTGAAGAGCTTTTAGTATTCTGTGGTTACTATTGAAGTTGAGGTTCGAGATAGTCCCACAATCATCTAAGGATTTAGATCTATTCGTAAGGATATAGTCTATTCCGCTTTTATATCTTCCATCTGGTGATAGCCATGTCCATCTTCTTGAAGGTCTTTTTTTAAAGTGGCTATTCAATATTATAAGTTTGTTTCCAAATGCGAACTCTAATAACTTTTGCCCGTTTCTTGTTCTTTTGCCATTATTATAAGGGCCTAGTATTATCTCTCCGTTTCTTGGGGTTCCAATTTGGGCAGTGAAATCCCCCATCACTTTGCCGTTTTTATACGTATGTTCTTTGATAGCATTATTCAAAAACGAGTAAAAAGACTCGATTTCTGAGTCAGTTGATTTCTCTGTCGGGGAGTATACTTGAATCATAGACCATGTTTCTTTTTTGTTCGGCATCTTCATATTCAATATAGCAATCCTTTCTGAAATGCCAACTTCTTCTTCGATGAAGTTTCTGAGTTCTTTTTTTACTAAGAAGCCTACTCCGTGTCTTCCTGGCGTTTCTCCCTTATAATACATTATGTAGTGGCTGTATTCTGCAATGGACTCGCCATATCTTCTTACTTTGCTCAACCCGATTATATCCCATTTGATGTTTTCGATAGCATGTGTTAATTCTTGTAGGCTCTCTTCTGACTTTTATGATAGTGTATATGTTGCTTTGTGATATACTCCATTCGAGCTTAATACATCTTAAGCTCTCGAGCTTAATTTTTAGAGGTTGTCAATGTGAGTGCAAGCTTATTTGGAGGGTAGTGGTCGCTTCGTTACCAGCCGTCTTGGGGTGCATGGTTTGGTTGTTTCGTTGGGGATGTACGTTTCTTTTGTATGATGCTGTTTTCTTTTCCAGTTGTCGATGTCTATTGTTGGTTTTTTGACGTAGCTGACGAAGATAGTGAAGAAGATCTACCTCTAGCTACATAGTCTAGCATGTTTGTTTTATTTGCTTTTTTGGAGCAGGCGTAATTGGCTGGTCAGGTGATTTAATTGGGGAATCGATTTGGCCTCTTTTCCTTTTAGCCCTTTGATCTTTTTAAGGGCTGTTTCGTGATTATTTTATCTCTTATTGGATACCAAATTGTTCCCTTCGCTCTTTCCTCTTTTAATGTAGATAGTAGTTGTTTTCTTTTTTTCAGGACTTCTCTGCTATGCTCTTCTTTTATGTATACTTCTGAGTTTAATTTCTTTTTGTTTTTAAGTGTTTCCTTTTTTCTCCAATTAGCTGTGAAACTGACTAAAACAGGGCGTATTTTGTTGTTCTTCTTCTCACCAACCCTGTAAGCATTGTTTATTTCATTTGGTTGAATGTGAATGTTCATCTCTTTTCCAATGAGATGGATAATATTTTCGATCAGACTTCCCTTGGTCCTCTTCACTCATTACGAATAAAATTAAATTATTTCTTCTTCTTTCTACATCCATAGTTTTAATTTTCTCCTTTAAGTTCTTAACTTCCTTTTTCAAGTTTTTTTTTTCTTCAATGAGTGTAGATAATTTTTCGTTGACTGCTTCAGTTATCTCCTTTGTTTGCGTTGCCATTTGTTCTTTCAATTTGTCCCAAAATGTTTCCATTTGGTTTTCCATTTTGGTGATTTATGTTTTAATTTGAAGGTAACACTTAGTTTCGAATGGTCACACTGGTTTGTATTAGACAACCCTGATTTGTTGTAGATAATACTGAATTGTAACAGGCAGCACGGATTTGTAGCAGGCAGCATGGGTTTGTTATAGGGATCTGAGGGATTTTAGGTTGGCAGCCTTGATAGTCTATTGTGTTTGGTAGTTGTTAGGTTAGCTTTCTATTGTTTTGATGTTTATTAACCTCTTTTTTTGTATCAAGCAGTTGGCATCATATTTAGACTAATCACTACACTTATAAACTTTCGTCTCCAGAACATTAATACACTGTGTTTCTTGAGCCCTTCATTAAATGTTTATGATATTTGTGACTCGTTGTGGTTGTTATTTGCAGAAATGCGAATTAATATTACAGCGAGTTCTTGCTACGATATTTACTTTACGATGATCGGAACCGAAACCCCAAAAGTAGTAAAAGTAGTAAAACCCGGAAGTAAAAAGTAATAAATAATGTCAATTATACTTTAGAAGTTGTCACTGTGAGAAGTTGGCATTATACGAAGTTGGCATTGTGAGAAATTGGCTGTCTTAAAAGTTGGCATTCTGAGAAGTTGTCATTTTGCGAGCGATTAGCATTTTGCGCAGTTGGCATTTTGCGAAGTTGGCATTTTGCGAAGTTGGCATTATGAGATGCGAGGGCAGGTGTGTAGAATTTACATATTTAAACAGTTTAACTTACATAATCTGTAATAAGTGACTCTCCATTTGAAAGTGTCAGTTCTAACCTCTCGTCGGGTGTCAAAAAGCAATCATAAACTTGTGCTGAAACAAAACATGTTATTGAAAAAAGCTATTTTTAAAATATATATTGTATTACTATTGTTTACAACAAGCAAGTAAAAAATAAGGTTTTATAAGTTATACTAGTTTTATTGGACAGAATCTTATAGTATGGCTTTAGCCCTTAATTCGACAAATACTTTTATTGCAAAAAGAATGTATTTTTTTAAATTCTATTCTTAGGTCTATATAAGTCCTGAGAAACTGTCAAAATATCTAAGTGCTGAACAGTTTTTCAGTAAACAAATGTCACAACGGACACTCTCTGTTTTGGTATGTAGGTAAGTAGCCTTGCCTTCCATGCCAGAGGTCCCGGGTTCGAATCCTGGTAGGGGCAGATATATTATTATATTTGCTTTCTAGTCATGGATGTGTATTTACGTTTATTTAAGTTTATTTCTAATATTTATATATAAAAAAATATTTACGTGTGTTTATATATTTCTTAAGTTTATTTATCCGTTATCTAGTATCCATAACACAAGTTCTTTAATGATACTTAATTTGGGCTAGATAATGTGGTGTGATTGTTAGAAATATTTATTATTTATTTATTTTTACGTAAAACACGCTTAACAACATGTCCACAATGTTGTGGGCCAAAATGTGTATTTCGAATGAAATAAAAATACATAAACTGTTACTTATTTCGTATGAAATTTTAAATGGTGATTATTGTCCCTGTTAAAAAGCAATACCTATACTTTGTCACATTTTATGAAAAATAAACTAGAATTCATATACTACGACGGCCTTCTTTCTTCGTCTATAAACAATCGGGTTGGATTTAGAATCGTGCGGCACGAATTTCGTAGAAAAAAGGGTTTTATTAGATCGAGAAATTATAGAGGAGCATGACAAAACCGTTTTTATTACAAGGTAATGCGTATTTTTCGAGATATATTAGAAAACTTTTTTAACCTCTAAACAAGTAATTCAAAACATTTCATAATGTTGAAACGTGAAATTTGGTAAAGCGCAACAAGGACGGAAGATTAGATTGACAAAAATAAGTCAATCAAAACAAAATCAATCAATAGGTGTGTTCAGCAATGGACTTGTGTTTTATTCATGTAAATATTCATATGTTCCTGGATATAAATTCTTATTGTAATTAGACTTCAGTTGTTAAACTTATCAATGATCTGTACCATATGTACTTTATGTTGAGTCTTGAAAGTAACAAATAATATTACTGATAACAAAAAAACAACACACTGAAACATATTGATCATGAAACATTCTGATCTATTTCTATTCCTGTTACGCTTATTACATTAGAGTGAGATACCAGTGATCTGTACTTTCTTTTAAGGAAAGATTAGTACAAGTACTTCCTTGTTTGTACTGCAAACTATCGATGCGAACTGGCAACGTCGCATCGCTCGCGTGAATTTTGTCGTTTAGATAACTACGTATGCCTATAGTACAAACTTACGATCAGGTGATCGGGAAGATACAGAGTGTTTAAATGAAGCTAAGTAAAAACTAAAAAACATTCCTGTGACTAAACTATGGCTTACATTGATCTGATTTTTGTTGTGTAGCCTGATAATGATACATAGAATATGTGGTTTATTTATTTATTAGAAAACCAACAGCGATATACATAACAATATAATACATGAGTTATTTACTTAGAGCATGGCTAATAATTGGTTTTCCTTAGTAAACAATAGGTATAAGCTTGTTGACACGTTTACATAAAACAAAAAAGTTACACAAAACAGAAAAATTTTAAAAAACTGAAAAAACAATTAATATGTCCATGTAATTAAGAAACGTTAAGCCAACTATAAATTTTATATTCCAGCCTACAAGCTTACATTTTTATGAATCCAATGTATTGAATTGCGAATCCAGATTAAAGAAGAAAAAATAACAAATTGATCCAAACATAAAATTAAACCTAATATTCCATTAACTTTAACTTCAACTTTAAATTTTAAATTATTGACTCAATTACCAGTCATCTCCATTAGTGCACTCACGACATCTGCTTTGAACCTAAACTTAGAGCATATAAACGGATCAATATGATCAAAGTAATTATTGTATGTGCTTGTGATTCGAGTGGTTACAGCGTTATTGGCGTAGTTGGTGTAGTGTGAAGGCACATGGAATATTGAGGTGTGGCGTGTGCGGGTGGAGGGTGTTCGGTATCCAATTTGCGCGACTAGTTCTGGGGAGTCTACCTTACCATTAACTATGTCGTATAATGTGCACATGTCTACTAGTATGCGCCTTTTTTCTAACGTCAAGAGACCATAGTTACTGCAGCTATCCTCGTAAGAAACGTCAGTTTTATAATTTCTGAAATTTAAATGGTTGATAAAGATTTTCTGAACACGTTCCAGGGTGTGTTTATAAATGTTATATTGCGAAGACCATACAGGGCAAGCATATTCTAAAATACTTCTAACTAACGCTAAATACACTATTTTTATTGGAGTGATATCTTTAAAAGGCTTACAAACCCGCAACACAAGACCAAGTTTCTGAAATGCCTTGTTTACTACGAGCTCAATACGATCCGATAACAACATTTTGCTATCAAAGTGTACTCCCAGGTCCCTAACTAGACTGGTTCTCGAAATCTTAACACTATCGAATGAATAATTAAAAATTATGGGTTTAATTTTACGAGAGAATGTGATACATTCGCATTTTTTTTATATTTACAGTTATATTATTCTTGGTGTAATATCTATGTAGTTGAGCGAGATCTTGTTGCATTAGAACACAGTCGTTTTGGGTTTTTACATTGGTGTAAATCTTCGTATCATCAGCATATATAAGAAATTTGGAATTTTTGAAACACGTGACTATATCGTGCAGATAAACGTTGTAGAAAAGAGGCCCTAAATATGATCCCTGGGGAACTCCGGTAGGTATGCTAATGAAGTCGGATCGGTAACCACCTATAGTTAAAGAACCTATAGTTAAGAACGATTAGTTAGATACGATTCTACCCAACGCAACAAGTTTCCATGTATACCGAGAGCGTATAATTTATTTAATAGTTATATGTGATCGACTCGATCGAAGGCTTTTTCTATATCTGTATAAATTACGTCCACCTGCCTAGCCCGATCCATATTGTTTAACACATAATTAGAAAAATAACTTAAGTTGGTGATAGTAGAGCGTCCTTTCATAAAACCGTGCTGGAAATTAGGTATTGCATGTGAAATCATTATACAGTGTGGATACCACTCATGGGCAAAAAATGAAACCACAAGTAATAATAGTCCACAGAAGTATAACACAATCGAATATTACACGAAAAACCGCAAATTAAATAACTTTCATTTTCAAACAAAATAAATAGCGAAATAAATGCAGTATCAGTATAACACTCTGTTTAGACAACGTAACTTAGCCTCAGCAGAAGAGTGGCAACGATGCACACGCATGGCGCGATTGGCAGCACGGCGCCGCCATCTTCGATTGTTGTTTTACGGTTTGCGACGTAATGAGAAAAAAATCACTTACTTTCATTTTTTAACTGCGCTTTTTTATTTCGTCACGATTTAACTGAACTGAAAATAAACCTAATCATGGCGCACTATCCTATACATTAAAATCATGTATACTCTGCAGCACTGTAAAAATGCTGTTATCGCGGCATTTTGTTAAAACACACACACACACACACAAAAGTAAAGTACCTAGTGTCAATTTCACCATAACAAATAAATACTGAATAAATTAAACTACCTAATAACCACAGTTTACAATAATTACTGCACAAATGCGAGCGCGAGCCGAGTATTAAAATCTCTGCAATAAGCACATGCGCACTGGCCCCGAAGTCTAGCGGTGAACTGACGAGTGCGAGTGAGTGACAAAACATAACTTCCCAGTTGGCAAAAAACATAAGTCACAAATAGTGCAATTGGTGCAATTGTTAGTTTTCAATACTTATTTACAATTACGTACCTAAGAAAAGGAACTATGATAATCATCAATGCACTAAAATAAGAGTATGTTTGCGTTATTAGAGTTTTTATTATTATTGTTATTAACAATTAACAAATTATTTTAAGGAATGGACTATGTACCCATTATAATAAATGTTTATTTTTTGTTTTTACGATTGAATTTATGAATTTTAACAGGAGCGATTCGACTCGTCCCGTCTAGGCGTAACACGTAAAAACAATTCATAAGATTTCACTGTCTACTTCTTTATTTATTTTATCTCTAATTACACATAATCATTTTTAATAAGAACACTTTTAAGTACCGTTATGATAATTTTAAAAACACTATGTGCTGAGTGATTAATGCTAAACATTAAAAACATAATCTCGAATCATTTTCTCTTTCAACTTATTTATTAACCGATTATTATTCCCTTTACAAAACAGTGGTAACTAACTGATTATAACATGCTATCTTACATACAACTTTAGAAAACAAGTGTCGGGTTATTGTCATTTTTATCAAAAATATGATTTTGCACTTAGCTCCTTTTACGGTAGGGCGGCAGGTGTGTCCACCCTGCACGCGCCCCGCTCAGGGGAATTCCCGCGCTCGGCAAATACCGCACTACGTGGCAACGTCGCATTTCTCCAACTAAGTACCTAAATAATGTTAATTCAAGTTCATTGACTCATTGACCTAGTGCAGCAAATCTACAGAGTGTCTCTACGAATTTGCTCAAAATTAAAACTCTGGTTTTTGACCTAATTACTGGACCGATTTCTTTCATTTTTTGTATACTGTTAGAAAAGGCGATAACAAGTATGAGGTTTCATTTATTGCCCATAAGTGGTATCCATACTGTATATATTTGGTCATAAACTATTAATTCAAGCAATTTACCTAAAACGTTAAGTTTCGAAATACCTCTGTAATTCTCGGTCAATATTTTCATTTAATGCATTTCGCTTTTATCAACATTGTATATAGGCTGTATGGTTTTGATACTCTGCCTAGTAACAACTAGTAGTAACAACAAGTAACGGGTGATTCATTTGGAGGTACTTTTTTGTGTATTAATTTTTTCAGTGCGCTCTTAGACTAGTTCCGTAGATTTTCTTGAATTGGTTGCCGCCAGAGCTTGAATACTGACTTGCAATAAAATGCAATTCAGTCATCCTTCACGCTAGACATGCATTCAAAAAAATATTTTTAAATATTATATTTATATAAGATATATTTATTATATAATTATATAGATATTTATATAGATATATTATATAATTATAAGATAATTAGGGGCCAGTTTTTATCTACAAATTACATGACGTTTATAGGATCAAGCGGGCTTAAAAGCAATACGTACAAACGTTGATACTTACCTTTAGGTATGATCTGAACCCCTTCGCATTTGATTTTCTCTGCGGCCCATTCTCCTAGGTACTCGGGTATAAGACTTGACAAAATTCCTTTGTCCTTTATGATATGAGTGACTTCTAGCGGCGGCAGGTCATATGCCCGTTCGATTGTTTTACCTAGAATTTGATTTAAAAAATTGTAGGACAAAACCTACCAAATTTTTCTGTACGAAACAAATTTTATATTAAAGAATGACTTATCAGCATATATATCAACCAATTTGGAGAAGTAATTTTGATCATAGATATTACTATACTGTTACGGTGGTTTCAGAGAGTTGTTATATTGCATTAGAAATAAGGGTACCTAAACATAGATTCAGACTGATGAACAGGTTTTTTTGAACAATTCATAAGTTCACTCTTGACCAAGTAATCTCACACGTAAAATGTTTAAACTCCTATTTATTTATATATTATTCTTGTAATCAGCAGCCCAAAACTAATTCCAAACTACGCTTCATTGCAGTTGGGCAGCATATAATGAAGGTAGGTCTGCAAATACACTTGAATGATGCAATATCCCAGCATTACTCACTCATGCGGCCTAAATAAAACGCTAGTTCGGTGCCCAAGACGCCGCCTCCGATAATCGTAATGTGCTTGGCGGACTGCACCCTGCGGAACGCCTTCTCGAAGTCCCGGATCGTGCGCAAGTAGCAGACCTTGTCGCGGACCTTGCGCGGGGCCGATGTGAAGATTGGCAGCCGTTTTGGTCTGACCCCTGTGTGGGAAAATGAATTGAAATGGAGATGATGAATATGTACTGCATGTTTGTGTACTGCATAGTGGCATCTGGAAACTTTAGTAAGTAGATAGTAGATTTAGATGGTAGAGTTCTGTAATACTATATGTATATGTATGTATGCCTGAATGCGTTCTATATAGCATGCGCAACGCATACTTGTAAAGCAATAAAGGCTAGAGCGCCTTTTTATAAATGAGTCCATATTATCGGTTTCATTACATTTTACCCTACTAAAACTTCACCAAGACTGTTGGCTTCATTCGTAAGTCAGACAAATGTCATTGACCAGTCGGAGTCATTCGAGGGCTCACCCGGAGCTAGCAAGCATCTCTCATAAAATATCTGCTGAGTGCCAAGATTGGTCTTGACGGTGACGTAGTGGTCGTCTGCGTCGATGCTGAGCACGCACCAGCCCTTGGCGATGGAGATAGCCGGCCCCTCGGACAGCTGGTAGAACTTCACCGGGTCCATGAACAGTTCGCAATCAGCGAAGTACAATCTGATAAGGAAGAGGTTTTTTAGTAGATAAGTAAAGATAAAACCAATATTTGTTATAGGCAGTAGTTATATAGTTACTTTTCTTAAGATCCCATCTGGGACGGTGCTCCTCGTACGATCTCTTAAATGTTGTCCACCATAATAATTGCGTTTATGTGGTTGTGTTCCGGTTAACGGAAATGAACGGAACAAAGGCAATTCCAACTGAAACCTCGGTAGTTGATCGAATCGTAGTCAATATTCATAAATAAAACACCTCCGGTTGTAGCATTGTTATAAAAAAATTAAGGCAAAGTTTCTAAAAATACGTGTGAAAATGTCGTTGACCTGCTACAATTCAGGGGATAAAGCCCGCTAACGGAGGGTACATTTTAGGCATTGAGTCTTAATAAAAGAGGATAAGAAAGCCTCGTATAAAGCTGTGATTACATTTTCTTTACCATAAAGACTGAATATAGATTTAACTAGTTTCTAACAGTTGTATTATAAAAAAAGTTAAAGCGCTGCTTTTTATGTTTCACCTTTTCTGTTAGGCTCAGGTTGAAAGCTGATTTCTCATCAGTGATATCTATGCAACAGAAAAACTAGTGTACCAACGTTTTATTTTCACCATCATGCACATAGCGCAGCGTCTTGATATCTGGGGGGTCCGTAGTGAACCAGGCGTGCTTCGACATTGGTGGCAACTTGTACGGGTACGTGTCGTCTTTAGATATCATGAATATCTGCGGGAAAGGTGCAATATGAATCTTTAATACTACGAACATTAAAAATGTGAAAGTTTGCTTGTTCGGATGATTATTACTCTGGCACACAAAACTGTCTGGACAGATTTAAATGATTTTTGGCATATGGACAGTATATAGGCGAACGTTTATCCCAAATTTTAACAGGGTCGGAAGTTCAAACACGCTCAAAGAAAATGACAAAGAGAAAATATCTATCAATTATTTATTTGTATTTTTTTAGTGTTCATTGTTCAATTATTCATTACACGTCAATCATAGTTAAATAATCATCTATTTAAGGTTAGCTTTTAGCGGCATAAGTTATTAAGTGACCGCAGGAGGAACATTTGATAATACTATACAACGTTATACAATAGTATTCTAGTAGCATCCACCCAGTATTTACATTTTTAACCGACTTCAAAAAAGGGGTTCTTAATTGGTTTGTATTTTTTAAATATTTGTTTCCTTGGATCTCCGTCATTGCTAAACCGATTAGAAAAAATTATGATAGGATCTTGGAGGATTTGGTGGGCACTCTTCAAAAATTATAGGCACACCTATAATGATTTGGGTATTATTTTATAGTAACTCATACATTTTCATCAGTAGTCACCAGAATAGACCCAATAAACTGCCTACCTTCCGACCTCATCATCAGATGATACATAGGAACTACTCAACGTCAAACAGCACGTGCAAATTGTTTCGATTGATTTGGGCTATGGCCCGTCAGAAAGTCACACCTAGTACTTTGAGTAAGTGATCTGTGGTCAAGATAGTCCTGGACTTATACAATGGAACTTATAGAATTGTTTCCATCGATTCCCACTTACGTATACTGAAAAGCCACATTAAGTATTTTGACCAATTGTATTGTAGTCAAAGCTATCCTAACTTGGACCGTGACACAAACAACTCCATAACATGAACCAGTCCATATGAAAATATTTTATTCGATTTATTCTAATTTACGTTTATGAGTCGCACCAAGTGTTTTATGTAATTTAACTGTGGTCATATATATCCTGGATTGTGCCTGGTCGAGTACAAGGGGACTTCTTGACATAAAACAGTACACCAATAAGAAATGTTTCAGTCGATTTGGTCTAATGTGTATTGCGAGTAACTGAACTGGTCAAAGATATCCTGGACTGGACCTGAACCTGAACGCAGAAAACCGAACTCATCAATGTAGAACAGCACATTCAAATAATCTGAGCTAATTTAACTGAGAATTATTTATCGATTTGACTCACGTGAATATTTTGATGAGCCAATTCAGCATTTAATGATTAAGGTCTTAATGGAACTCTTGTTTAGCTACTAGTAATCCATCATTTTAGGTTAATTTGGTAATTTGGGTTGTCCCGACAAGTCCAATCAGTAACACATAATGGTGAGTTTCTGATGATGAAGTCAAGAGAAGGAAGTATTAATCTTTAGGACTGGTAGTAAAATCCCAAACTCTTAGTTTGTTTCTTTGTTTTGATAAAAAATCCTGAACCCAAATCCTAAACTGAATTTTACAAGTACAATTTTTCTTTGTACCTCTCACTTAAAATATCAAATAAAGTAATTAATTAAAAAGTGGAGTAAAGGAAAAGCTGCATATTCTTCTTCAGTCTTTACAGGAAGAATATTTATTGCGTGGCTGTACAGGTATGTAAGTATTTGCCTCTAAATTAATTGATAACTGTATTGTGAACTTTAAATATAAAAATGTACAAAATTAACAATCACACTGCTCTTAGCTTTTAGGATTATTTTCTGCTGAGTGCGTACATTACGCTCCAAAATTTTAAAGGGCCTCAAAAATAATTATTAGTAACCAAAAAACTCTTAACAAAAGAATGTGCTGGTTTTCCCCACTACCCTTAAGCTAGGTCTTGCAACAGTTAGTCGCGTGCAATAACATCCAGTGTAGTGAGCACCCGATATACGCTCTCTCTCACACATTGAGGTATGCATAGCGTTGTTCACCAGCATTCATGAAATTAGTTTGGATCGACTAGCAGGTATTATTTCTTACCAAATTGATCTGTTTTTTTGAAATCTGAACTGTTGTAAAGGATTTTTGTCTATTTTTACATGTCAACCCTTTCATATCTTAACCTAATTTTCTTCTAACTATTTTACATAATTATACATCGATTACTTTATACATTGCTACAGCGACGAAGATGGTTAGCTAAGAGAACACTGTACCTTTCCCACATTCCCCTATTTAAACGGCATTTTGGATTACTTTTCTCCCATTTCGATTCTTGGCACATTCTATCAAAACTGACATGTATCTTCAACTTTACCCCACTCGCCACCGATTGGAGAGACTGCTTTTTTTCATTAAAAATGCATACTGATTTGATGCCATGTACCCTGACGGGATCTCAATCGCAAATTTTACAATTTTTCATTTTGAAACCAACGAACCACGGTACTCCAAGAGGCACACAGTTTAGGGTTTTATACCAAATACTGAATGTTGAGTGTTTCCGAATAAAAAGGTTTACTATATATAAAATGTCTACCAGACGTTATCGCCAATTAAGCAAGTTTGTCAGCCTCTCAACCTACGAAAAATATGCACATTTTAATAAAAAACTGTCCATATTAAAGTTAACAGCGATGTCGGCTGAAACGAAAGTTTTGTCTGGAGAAGTTTCTGTGAAACTCCATTTTCTAATTTGATGCAGGTAGGTGTTCCACCATTAAGGTACATAAAATTATTATCAAGAGCTGAATCGGCCAACCCCTGTACTGTCTGTTTTATAAATCAATTCCTATGGTGTCCATAAAAATCTCCTGCTATTATGGTTTTATTCGAAAACCTAGAAAATAAAAAAGCTGATGAAGAAATTCGTGTGGATGATTGACAATATGTTCTAATAATTATACAGTTATGTATTTCACGTAAATTGCTTCTAAAACTAAATTTGCACTAACAAATGAACCGGGGAACGTTTGACAGAATTATGTAGCGTTATTATCAGTCCTATATTTTTAAGGCTAGTGTACCCCTTGATATAAGCTATATCAGAATTAAACCTCTAACAATTGTGATGTGTATTTTTTCGTGTATTAAGTTTTCCAATACTATGAGGCTTTGTGAGTTCCATTGGAGAATATTAAAATCCATATCTTAAAAGTAACTTTATCCATAATAACTAGTAATTACGTTCAGAATTTTCTCAAATATTTTACCTTAGACAGCATTTCAATCAGTTCATTACAACCCCTTTTTATTCTTAAGAAACAACTTTTATCAATGATAACACCTTTTTCTTCTTTTGGCGCCCTTGGATGTTATTTTGTTGTGAAGCTTGGCCAGAAGTGTTTTGATGTCCAATTTAGGTATTACGTCTTCTTCTCCATCCTGTACGTCTTCTGCTTCATTTTTTATATGTTCAAAGACCATATTATAATTTTCAATCCTTCCTTTTCTTCTTAATGGCTCTCTGTCTACCCGTTTGTCTTCCACCTCCTCACATTTTTCAAGTCACCATCAACTGAGAATGTGTTTATTACTTCCTCTTCGGTCATATCTAAATCTACCTCCTCTTGTAACTCCATACGACATATTACTTTGCATAATGTTTTGACAGGCATGATCAAGCTCCTGGAATTTTGTGTATTTAAGGAGATTTTCGGCATCTATATCTGTTTCAGATTGTATAAAAACTAAACAAATACCATAATTTTACTTACATTACATTAACCATTTGCTTTGGCATCTCGCTTAGCGATGTCATGGACACCTCATGTATATTTTCTTCTGATCATCTACCTTTTTCGCTTAAATTACCACCTACTTTAATTAGTGTCTTTTTCTCTTCCTGAACCATCTCTTACCAGCAATCGCTTTGGTTTCCGTTTCATTCACACAGCTTATTCTTCGAGTACTGAGACTCTGATTCCGTTCTTGATTTATAATCATCTTTATGATTTGCCTACATAGTGAAAGATGTGGGACGTTTTAAAGAAAGTTATAAAAATCTTCAACACGTCTGCACCGCACGAGCACTCGCACCGAGCTCATTTGGCTTTTTGATATTATTCCCTGCTGAGTGCCTTTATTAAGTTCCCAAAATTTCAAAGTGCCGCAAGCATATTTTTTAGTAAAAACATACGATGACGCCTAGAGTATACTGGTAATAATTATATGCTAAACGCAGAACTAGGAATGAATATCATAAAAGCCACAACGCTCACCGGAGCAGCTAAATAAGATAGCGTTTTCATTCCGCGAATACCAGTTATTCCAAATAATTTGCCACTCAAATCAATATTTGATTCGTATCAATCGTAACAATAATGAAATCCAATTTAATTTGTCCAAATAAAAGGTCAGTAAACATTAATTATAACAACAACAACAACAAATACATTAATTATACATGAAAAATATGTTGGTGATGCTAACCCACTGTTATTGTAACTAAGTTTGTTTTAGAAAGGCTGGTTTTGTTTTTCGGCAGCCCTACAACATGCCACTCAAAATTAGGATCAGAACTCAAGAATGAAGACTCGACTCGGCTGATACCTAAAACTAAACAAGCTACGACTAAACGAAAGATCTGTTAAAAACAAAACAATGTATAAAGACTTATTTTGAACCGTTTGCTGACAACTTGGAACTCAGATTTTTTAAGTAACCAGCTTATGCCGAGTACATGCCGGACAAGCTCGTTACTTAAAAAACTGAGAAGACTGCAGTCTTGTCACACAGCAAAAACCTCAAGCAATATTATTTGAGTCGAGTTCTTCAAATATCTTACACCCAACCCACCTTAGCCTTCTTGTCGTGCTCCAGTATGGCGCGGTAGGCCGCCCAGCCCGCGACCCCTGACCCGATGATCAGGTACTGCACGCAGGGCGGCAGGTCCTCCGCGTGGTAAGGCTTCTTTGTCTTGCGGCGAGGTTGCCCTGGATGGATTTGTTATATGTCTTTATTTACCAAATAAAAATGAATCCCCAGAATAAAATCATATATAACAATGAGTCACTCAATATAAACATGAGCCGAGAACAAACATCTTTGTTCATCACCCAAATTAATGCCCCGACCACGGCTCGAATCTGGGGCCTCTGGCATATGAGGCAGGACTACTACCGACAACGTTACCCTTCTAACGCTAATGTCACACAGGTATACAAACTTTAAAAATTATGTGTTAATCACACTTAAGGTTCTAATCTGACGTCGCTGATTTCAGGTCTATCCTCATTTTACACAGCAGCTCCACTTTTTGAGACACAGGTACTTCGCACCTATTAGTTCACTTTAATCAGATCAGACTGACAGATCTGCTGGATCCATCAAACTCGGCACATTCAAAACAGTCTATATAATTAGCGTATCATTAAATAAAATTTGTATAAAAAATCTGTGTTAAATGTATTTTTGATGTTATTGCAGTCACGTTAAATATAATTTTTTAAAGATGTTTCTACAATGATAGTGTGAAAAGTCTAGCTATTATTCATTGCCGTAAACTATTATGTAAACCTCAAATTAGAAGTAAGTAGGTAGATGTTAGCCTCCACAAACTCTTTGACATGCTTTTTTAAATACCTTCCAAAATACCTATTGCCCGTCTCTCCTTCACCCCATACCTGACTACGATGATGCTTGTAATCAGGATGTCAACGATGATGATTGTGTTGGGATTGCATCACAAATATGATCACATTTCCCAGTAACTTTCACTTCTTGCATCGGACTACTAGACGCAGACAGACCTTCCATCCCTTCATGGTCGATATCCCAAGAAGTCGAACCAAACGCTTCGATAGTTCCTTTTTGGTGCGGGTCGCCAAGGTGTGGAATGAACTGCCTGCGTCTGTTTTTCCAGAATACTAAAGCCCTAGTTCTCTCAAGCGTCGAGTGAATAGGTATCTCGTGGATAGACGTGTAACACCTTCGTCTTCATCGTCATTTTCCATCAGGTGAGATAGAAGACAAACGTCTAATCCTTTATCAATTAAAAAAAAAAACTAAGCTGAAGTGGCTTCCATTCGCTTTCGTAGGATTTTCGGGATTTTTGTACGCATGTTGTATGTGTAGTTGTACGTGGGGTAAACATTACACTATTTTATTTGAAGTGTATTAGTTTACCTCTAAATACATTTTGTTTGACTTCCGAATATTTTTTTTTGTTGCGTGAACCAAATCAAAGGCTAAACTTTTATTAAATATTACGTCATAAGATATGAAACTGGCGTTTAGTAAGGGAGGAACATAGATTCAATTTTAAAAAATATACATATATCTATGCACTTTTGCCATCTCATTACTAAAAACATCATTTACTAAAAACCGTTCGGACGGGATCAATAAAATCTTTGAAGGCACTTTGGACTGCCCCATTGGAGTTGTTTTTTCTTATTTGAAAGAAGTTATCCAAATTGTGTGAATCCAAGTTGTGCAGTGTGTGGTCAAGCGTTGTCGTGAAGCAGCAGTAGCCTAGAGCGATTGACCAGCCTCGGTTGTTTAGCAGCTAGCTTTTCCATTATTTTATTTTTATTTTATTTTATTTAACACTTTTTGGAAAACTTACAGCTACTACTACAATAAATCTTTAATCTTTAATCATAAATTTATTATAAAACATTTATTATAAATTTATTATTATATAAATATATATATTTTTTAAATATATATATATAATTTTATTTATTATAAATAATTAATTTAAAAAACAAATACTTATTTCTATGCTTAAAACAATGTAACATAAACTTAATAAAGTTTTATCGTACATCACTTATAAACGGACATCGTCGGTAGGTAATTGTTTTATAAAAAAACATACTTAATATCTTGAACAAACAAGTTCACGAGTTCTTACTAAATATTTTTTTACAAGCCAAAAACTGGTTTTGTGCAATTGTGATCGAGTTTCTGTGTATTCGCACGCGTTTGCTTAGGTCAAACTTGTTTTTTGACTATCTGTAAAGGGTGTTGAATGTATTGTAACGCTTGTAGAATTGCTACGCTTTTTTTTTTTTAATTAATTTAAATTTTTTTTTGTTTATCTGTTTGTTATTTGTTTAGTTTGTTTTGTACATGTTATGAAGATGTATTTAATACTCAAGTTAATTCAAAAAATGTATTTTCAATTTATCCTTAATATTTTTGGGTATTAAATTATTTTCACTTCTTTGGGCAAATTATTGATTAAATAAAGAATTTTATACTCTAGAGTGTTTTTACCGTAGAGATTGTAAAATTTTGGTATTGCTAATTTGTTGTTTGTGGTGCTGCGAGTTTGCCCGTCTTTGTTATACGGTATTTGTATATTTTTATTAAAATAATTTTAGACGAGTAAAGTGTATTTGATTTTATCATGAATGGGTAGAACATTGCAGTATTGAAACAACCTGCTGTAGTCATCTTTGAACTTGAACTTGATTTTTTGTGGTACTATCTTTTTCAATATTCTAAGTTGTAGTTCATAGATCATATTCAGATGGGTCTTAAAGGTAAGACCGTAGCTGCTCAATCCATATGCGATTATAGATTCCCCTAGTGACTTATACAGTTGTATTAATATCGAAGTTTGTACTTTATGTTTCAAAATACTAAATTTGGCAAGAATGGCTTTTAATTTGTCACAAACATAGTTAATATGTTCTGTCCACTTGAGGCGACTACAGCGAGGTGATAAATACATGGAGTAACCGTAATGTCCTATATAAATAAGTAGTTATGTATATCGACGAGGAAGAAGAGGAAGAACTTGGTTGTCTCCCTTTACTTATACAAAAATGCTAATAAAAGAAAGAGATTGTACTATTTTGAATGTTGTCACTAAAATATCAATCATGTAGTGACGTCATAGCAGGTGGCTAGCGTGCCACAAATCGCCATTTATTGTTACATTACTGTCAAAAAAAGCTGTCAAAAGTGATGTTCCGGAGCTTTGATTATTTAACCAGATATCGATGATCATTATTAATATGCTTTTATTTTTCATACTTTCGATGTAAATGATAACAGGGGCTTACGCAGTAAATCATATCGAAACGGTATTTGCTTTGCTTGCCGTTGTGCGAGTATTTTTGAATCAAAAAGGCGTGAAGAAAGAGGGAATTAAGCTTGCTTAGAATTGTTAATTTTGTTATTGATTATTAGTATATTATTGGTAGTTGTTTTGCCTGTTTATGAATCGTAATTATTGAAGACAAGCCAGACTTTAATTGATTGAACCGAAAACTTTGATGCTTGACCTTGAATAACTTTTTAAGCAAACATGGGATCTTTCGGTGTTTTATTTATAATAGTGTACCCCAGGTCTGTACCAAAATTCATCATGTTGGGAATTAATGCAAACTGACCGCTATTTTTCTGGCTAATTTGACGGGACTATATCAGGAATAAGAAAATAAACTGTATAGTTCTTTATTTTTTATATTAAAAGAATTATAATGAAAGTAAATAAACCATAAACTATGATTATTTTATTTACGTCAATCTCTCGCAAAAGTTCATTAAATTACAATATTATATTGCAAGTTCTATATTTAGTTTTAAAATATCGATAGTAGATTCGATACTCTCTGTGCAACACTAAAAATGGACGCCATTTTATGTTACATTTCAAGTATGGTATGCACGTTTTTTTCGTACTTAGGGCCTGTCCATTAGTTAGAGGTCAATGGTCGACTATCTATAACTAACCCGAGATATTTGTTTTTATCGACCAGTTCAATTGAAGGATATCCGCAGTTATTTATACTTATGTTTTTATTCTGATGCATGCAGGCATGTGAATGAGCTATCAATTGTACCTGGTGTTTTTTTCTGTTGGTACTAGAACTAATGTACATAATTTTAGTTTTATCCGTGTAATCGTAAATGAGCGCCAATTACAAGTTTTCGCTTTTAATTAGTACAATTGTATATAAAGAAAACAAAGACACAATAATTACACATAATACGCACGTTACACAATTGGGATGATAAATATGTACATATTTTTTTAAAACAATTATAATTTATGGAAGAAATCTTTCGACATAGCCGCCTTAACGCTTGCGACACTGCTACGGAATAAATCAAAGTTGTTTAGTGCGCGGTTTACTTCGTTCACATGCCTGCAAGCCGGATTTATGAATGAGTTCTGTCTGTAGTTAGCATTTGCGGCAGCTACATGTAAAAGTGATGGATTTCTATATAGTTTAGTGTGCGTTCAAATACCAACTACAGACAAAAGCTCAGGAACATCAATTTTATTGGTGAATATTTTTCTTATATTACATACATCTGCTATTTCTCTGCGCACTGTAAGTGGCAAAATATGGTGACGCCTGCAGCGAGAGTAGTAGTTATCATAATATTTGTTGCATTTGTATTGGATAAACTTGAGAAATGTACGCTTAATTCTTTCAACGCGATTAACATATATATTATAGGCGGGGTTCCACACCGATGATGCATATTCGAGGTGACTTCGAACCAAAGTGCAGTAGAGTACTTTAAAGGTTGATATTGCTGAACTCCGTCGACAGCCTCATTAGAAATCCCAGTGCCCTTGATGCCTTTTTGACAATCTTATCAATGTGCTGCTCGTACGTGAGTTTGGAGTCGAAGGTGACACCCAGGTCAGTTAATGAGTTGATTCTTGATACCACCGTGTTGTTAAGTGTATAGTCATATGTTGTAAATGTCCTTTTTCTTGTATAAGTGCGGACATAACATTTTGTGATATTCAGCTGCAGATTGTTAAGTAGGCAGTATTTATAAAAGTTGTCAAGGTCGTGTTGCAGATTTGAATAGTCAAAAGAGCTGTCAATAGTTTTTAGAATTTTCATGTCGTCTGCATAAAGTAGTATTTTGGAATGATTGAAGCAATTGTGAATGTCATTAATAAAAATAGTGAATAGGGGAGGAGATAGCAGAGATCCTTGGGGCACTCCAGATGGAGCCTGTTTCGATTGTGACATGTATCCATTCAGCACCACAACTTGTCAGCGGTTCTCCACATATGAAGCAAACCACCTGTGCAAGTTGCCCCTAATACCTATCTGGTGATCTATACAATCAAAACACCTAGAGTAGTCGGTGTAAACTATGTCAACTTGCGAAGGCTTAGCCATATGTTCGGTTATATACTCAGCGCATACCAGTAAGTTAGTTTTGGTAGACCTGCCTTTAATAAAACCGTGTTGCTCGCTGATAAAATTAGTGTGTTGTACCGTAGAATAAACTATTGTGTGAATCAATCTTTCTAGTATTTTTGCAAAGATGCACAGCTTTGAGATTGGTCTGTAATTAGACACATCGTTCCTTGCACCCTTCTTATATATAGGTGTTATAAAGGCGGTCTTCCATAGTGTTGGTATATAGCCAAGTTTGAGGGATCGATTGTAGATTATAGTCAAGGGTACTGCAAGGCTGCTGGCACATTTATAGGCACTGGCAAAAATAGATGGAATATAGTTGGAGCCAGCAGATTTTTTCCAGTCAAGGGCGATAAGTAGTTTGTGCACGTCATGTCTAGTCACTTCTATGTCACATAAATTAACTGTAGAGTAATCGTCCTGTAAGTCAGAGTCAGCTGTGTGGGGCGGTGTTGTTGGATGCTGAAATGTAGATTGGAAACAGTCGCTAAACATGTTGCAGATATCCTCGCCGGTATCAGAAACTTTTCCTTCGTAATTCATGACTGACGGAAAAGTGTTACAATGTTTTTTGGCCTTATGATAGTCCGAAAGGTTTTTGTATTTAACATATTTTATATGGTATAAATTTTTTTCTTTTATCAATTTAAATAAAGGGCTTTGATGCCAAGGTGGGTATTTTTGAGGGTCGAAGTTTTCGTGGGTATATGTGCGTCACGTAGGTTATAGAGTATGTTATAAAAAGAAGAATTGAATTTTTCATAGTCAGTGAGCCGAATATGTCGTCCAATTTACCTCGATTTGCTTTGTCATATAAAAATACAGTTTTTCTACTTCTTGGTAATTCTGATGATGTGTTGCAGTGTAAGTGTACACATAACGCTTTATGGTGAGGGTCAAGCGGCACGAGGTGCTGTTTGACTTCATTAATACATACAGTGTCATTGGACAGAACGTAGTCGAGTAAGTTATTATTAAAGCTTGTCAAAAATTATATTTATTTAAATTGCAAAAAGATAGTGTCAAAAATTTTTTTTTGTGTGTGCTATCGTGCATGTTAGATGGTTCGTAAAAAGAGTTGTCTAATGATTTAACCCAACATATACATGGTAAGTTAAAGTCACCAAGAACGATATATCTATCAATTGGTGAGCGCAACACATCGTCGGCATGTGAATCGGAGAAGTTTGTCAGTCGAGAATTTATTGAATATCCTTGCCCTTGCGCACAAATGTAAACCACGCAGATGTGAATGTCGCAAGTACCGTGCCTCCTGCGCAGCCCACGGTGACCCACAGGTCCTCTGCGGCCGAGCACTTCACTCAAATTTTATTTTATGACAAGCGTGTGAAACATCACCTTTAGCTACGGTACCGTACCCGTCAAAATCACGTTTTTTTATATATATCTCATACCATTAGTATCTCAAAAGCTAGAGCTGCGGTTGGCAAAAGGACTTCAAATGTGTAATCGGCACGGCAATCTTAGTTTAGCAAAATCTTAATGAATAGCTTTTTTACACTGATTTAACCGTAGAATAATAATTTAATTATATTATAATATCATGCACCTGGGGGTGCCTGTGGGCCTAGATAGCTTGCTTTAGACTGGGTTTGCATGACATGTAATGGGGCATAATCGTGTGGGTGGTGAAGAACTACAACCCTCTCCTTTTTACTTTGAATATAAAACTGCTTTTTATTAACCCGTCCCGTGTCGAGGGCCAAATTAGCTCAAACGCCGGTAGTGTCCAGGGATTTTCGACAAAAATTTTTTGTTGCGACTTAGGTTAGAAGACTTGAAATAATTCCTAGATTCTTACAAGTATGTGCCACATTATATACATCGTTAAAAAGCTTAGATTCCAAGCTATATGAACGTTTAATAATGTTATTTAAATATATGCGTTATGTTTCCGAAAATACGTGGTTTTCGTGAAGTTAGCAATTTTTGTTTACATTTTTTGAAATACTTTGATTTATTACAGAATACTGTTAATCACCCATCACTTTTGTTACACATTATTTGAAACTCTACTATTTACTTAGTCTATTTCATAAATTAGTTATTATGTAGCCCAAAAAATAACTTCACAATATTAATTTATTCACGGAGTATCACAACGCGTTGCGCGCTAGCTGCCGTGGTTGATTGCGAAGTACCGTTGACAAAAAAGAAATTAATATATTTAAATTTTGATTGATAAAAATTATAAATTGATTTTAAAAAAAACATACTATTAGATACTTTAGTTACGTTTACTACAAAATTAATCCTTATCCTATTGAGATAATAGTAATTTTTACGTTCAATATTATGAAATATAGCCCAATAGTTTTACGGAAATGCGATAAATAGCGATCCTTTTGCTGAACTGTAGATTGTGCTGGATTGCATGCCAAAATTATACAAAGGACTTTAATGTTGTTTTCAGCTATTAGTTTTGCAAAGAGATTTAATATTAGAGTGCTTTTATTGTATCTAATAAATTTATTTATAACTTTGTCGTTTCTAAAATAAATACTGACCAAATTATCTAATATTGCTCATAACTTTTAGTAGCCTGAACGGCATTTATTTGCTGGTCTATATTCATATATATATATATAAATATATATTTTTTATAAGAGAAACACACAAAAAGAAAAACAAAACAATATATTTATTTACAATATTTTCACTTTGAGTAACATTTAAAGAGCCTGTTTCTCTTTTTATTACACAGGGTGAAAGGAAATGCGAGACATACCGTTTAAGGAGTTGTAGTTGAGCATACTTCTAATAAATTTGGATAGACAACATGCGGTGGAAATCAAGTTGTACCTACGTATTTTTGTGTTTTTTGAGAATAATGTCCGATTTCAAACTCCA
Source organism: Marasmarcha lunaedactyla (assembly GCA_923062675.1). Lineage (NCBI taxonomy): Eukaryota > Metazoa > Arthropoda > Insecta > Lepidoptera > Pterophoridae > Marasmarcha > Marasmarcha lunaedactyla. Next base: position 1,817,758 of record OV281358.1, read on the forward strand.
AATTGATGTATTTTCTAGAAATATATAAACAATAAGACTTAATGTTTTTTTTAAAAGTAAATAAACAAGAAACTTATTTAAATCACAAATCTAGTTACGAATGGTACTAAAAAAAGTATTTTGCCCCTAAAAGGCATAATACCGATAAACTAGTTTCTAAGAAACAATTGTTTTGTCTACCATTGGCAAGATAATAATTTCCGACCACATGTTATCTATCCAAATTGGAAATAAGCTCTACTACAACTCCTTCAAAGGAATGTATTGAATTGCCTTTCACCCTGTATAAAGTATAGTATGTGTTACAAGAACGTATTAACCAACAGCTGAGCTGGAAATTTTCTAAGTTATATACATATATAAAAATAATTTATTATGTGGTTGGAGTCCTCTTCCAATACGAAACATCGCTCTTCCTCGTCAATTCCACGGGCAGCGGCTCTTTCTATGGCGGAAATGCTGGCATTCTCAAGCCTGCTCGTTCCCCTGATGGGCCAGAGGTCACGTGGCCGAGACCGCGACACCGTTGATGCTTCTTCTGAATTCTATTGAAGAAAAACATTTTTTTTAACTATTTTTAGATTCAAGTCATTTTTTATTTTATTAATATATATGCCATTATTTCGTGAAAACAATTCGAAACGTAAAATATAAAATTTCCTATTTTATAATTTAAAAAATATGCATTGCAATATAATATTTCTGTTCAGTACTACTTTCATTCAATCTATCAATCAAACATATCTTTTTTTGCTGTTAGTACTTTGCATAAATTTTTAGGTTGTTTTTACTAGAAATCGTAATATTGCTAAAAGTATTCAATATTACGTAAATATGAAGTCGAACTTAAATTGCTGGATAAATTTCCCACTAACTTGTCTATTTTTCTCAATGTATGAACATAATAAAGTGATATTTTAACGCAAATCAATGGCGTCTGCTTGCTTTATTTCATAGCAATATCAAAGTTAGACACTTTTTTCACTGTAATACAACTATAAAAAGGTAAAATGAATACAATTCACACAATCTATATTATATTCTTAGTAAATTGGTATAGAAAACAAATCACAAATACTTACCGTTTCAAATTCCAGGACATTTTTATTCACTAACTATTTTCACTCGCGAAATCAAAATGGCGGAATGGCCTTTTTTATGAACACCGAGAAAAAGACTTAAAACTAAAAGGGTATAAGGTCAATACAAAAGCTACAATCGTTTAAAACAAAGAGTACATAGATGAGAGCTTCAGAGTGAATGCTTTTTTTTGTCTTTGGAAAAAGAATTATGGCCATATTCGTCATTCATTTTCAATGAATGCGTTAGTGCCAAACCTTGGCACTAGGACATTGTAGGTACGAAATCGTTAGGCACAAATGCTGTGCCTAGGACACGGGACGGGTTAAAAATTAAATTGTTCATTTTATTTTAATAGTTTTATTATTAAAATGCTAAATTAGGAGAATGCATGAGCGAACAATGAACAATGGCGGATAAAGTAAAAATGACAGAGCCAACTCAGGAAAACTACTTTATCAGGACGAAAAAGAAAAAAACATTAGGAAATTTCTTGCTTTTAAAAACAAGACATTTCAAATGTTAATAAATAGTATAAACGCGATTGAAACAATAACAAAGGTACTTTAGCATCTTTCCGGTACATTATGCCACATAATTGTAACGTTTAGGTAAAATGGACAATTTTTACCTTACAGTTACATTACCAAACGTAACGTTTTACTAGGGGGGAGCGGGGGTACAGCAAAACGTTACGGCACGTTACATGGGGGAAGGGGGGTCAAAATCTCCAAATTTGCATTACATAATACTTGAACGCTCCCTTATGCTAAATACCAAATATTTGATAAAGTTAAAATGTATGAAACTTTCGTCAAACTTACAAGCAGCTGCCCTTTCTTCGACGGATTCTTCTTTTTGTGCCCACAGGATGGCTTTGTATAACTGCAAATTTTACAATTTATTTTCAATAAATAATGATTACGTTAACATGCAATTACAATGATTCATTATTTAGGTTAAGCATTCAGGAATCAGGTGCATTTTTCTACTTGATGGGACTAATCAGTCATCAGGCCCATTCATAGAAACGTGCTTAGTTTGTTAGTTATTCAATAATATAGTTTTCATTTTCGACTATTTGTTTGATTGCTGACGAAAACGTTTTTTTGGCAAAACACAGCTACCTGCACAGTACTTACCACTCCTATTATACCGAAGAATGAGGCGAGTAAGATGAGGTACTTCCAAGGGAAGGGCTTGCGTGGTGGCGGGGGGCAGGGAGGCGGCTCGTAGATGTTCATCGCGGTGCAGGGGTTCTTGATTTTCGCGCAATCTAACATTGGCTAAGACAAAAACAATGACTATCTTAGGAAGTTCTTATTTGATATTGCGAGACCCACTTACGCGGTTCTGTGTTCAAAATTAAAAGTTCCCCAGAGTTCCCCGGTTAATTTGTTCAAATGGAACTTTAACACTGTCACTATCCAATGGACGAGAGTCATATTACGGTCCCAGAAGGAACAGCCTTTTTGGGCCGTAAAGAGTTATGTTGTGTCTACGTGCATGAATGTATTCGTCTGGAGCTACTATGTTGCGTGGATAATGTAGTGAAAACAAAATCATTTGTTTTCAAAATGGTGGTCAACACAACTCAAAAATTATCAAAATTAAGACCGGGTGAATTATTCAAGAACCTACCTGTGGTTTTACTAATCTTGAAACAATGTGGTTCTGTGGAATATGTGTGCAAATTTGGACTTGCTTTAAAAAACTAGAGCAGGTGAATAATGTATAGTTACATGACTGTCATCAGAAGCACATACTGAAATTTTTTTCCGTTTATTACTACAATTTCTCATTAGACTACACGGTGGTATTAATAAGTACTATGTATTTTCCTCTATTTTATCTAGCTGTGTTAATGTGGGAGTGTGTACCGTCATGACCACAATTTGGGCCTAATAATTCTAACTGGAACTCAAATGGAATTCCATGGCAATATATAAAAAAAATTAAATAAAATAGTAGCAAACTGAGGGAAACGTTTGATCGAACAACGTTAAGGCTTTCTTCGATCCTGTTTGCCATTTCTATAATTTACAAGCTTTGGCTTTAATAATAATAAATAATATATAATAAATCTCCAGACAAACACACCAACTGTATGGCCCCAAAGTAAGCAGAGCTTGTGTTATGGATGACCATCCAGCGAACAGGGGGGGATCCCAGAACAAACATACATATATAAATACAAACAACCATGCCAAACCATAAATAATGAATAAATAACCATTAATAGATGAGGAGTGACTTTACAAAAGGGGATATCTACATCTTATCAATATTTTTTTGAAAATTAAGAAAACCTACAAAGACAAGACACACAGATCTACACAAAGTATGCATAGCTGCATGTAGGTACTATGTAATAAGATTAATAGAAGGGCATATAAAAAAAATTGGCTTTCTAATTTAGTAGTACAAAATAAACAAAAAATTTAATATCCTCTTTTGCAATGATAAGATGTAGACTTTTGTAAAGTCACTCCTCAGTTTTTCCGAAATATAAAAATTATATTTTTACATGTCAGTTATACAAGCTATAGATATTAAATCTAGATTTTTTGAGAATGCGTTTTGATTTATCGGTGTCGTCGTGGCTGTATGCTATCAACATCGTCGTGGCCGGATGTTGTCAAAACGCATTAATGTAAAATTAGTTATTGTACTTCTCATACATAATTTTTCATTACAAGAGTTCGCTCATGCCTAAATAGTGCCAGACATTCACCCCTTATACAGTATGTACTTATTTTATTTAAATGCAAAATTTTACAAAAGCAATGCATGACATTATAATTATAATTACATATCGCACAACCTCCACGCAGTCCAGAGTTGGCGAGGCTGGTAATCTGTCAGGTCTCCTTGTACATTGCAAAAATAAATCTTTGTTAGAGACGTGTGTCTAACAAAGATTTATTTTTGCAATGTACTTTCTAAATTTGTAAACATAAATGGTACTTTATTCTGTGTGAGAGAAAAAACAATAAATCGTTTATTATTATTATTGTAATAATCCTAGCATATTCTTTAGAGATGAGGCACATTTTCATTTGGAAATGTCAATCGTTAAAATTGTCGTTTTTGAGGAGAAACGAATCCACAGACATTACAAAAACGACAGTTGCATAGCCGTCGTGCTGAGTATGTCGGCGAGCTGCATTATTGGACGGTACTGTTACGAAGACGACGAGCAGAGGACGGGTGCATCCCAGTAGTACCCCACACCTGTAGTTCTCTAAAACTGTTGGGATATTCACTATGCTTTCAAAATTTAGCCGAATAGTTCTATATAGTAGGTACTGTAGTATATTTTTTGCTCTTGCCTTTGCTTATAGCATATAAGTTAAAATCTTTATATTTTAACGGATATTTTATTTTGTTTTGACAAAAATGTCCTTGTGACAACTGAAATCAAGTAAAACTAAGTTGCTAAAACCAAGTCGTGTCTAAAAAAAAATTTGACATTTGGTTATTTTTTTAAACTAAACTCATTCTTTAAAGAACATATATGATTCCGAATCCTCCACATCGATCGAACTGTTTTATCCAATCCAAAATCCAATCGGTCTTTGGCTTCATAAAGTAATCTTCAGCAATTAAAGAAACAAACTGTTGCTGACGTTTTGTGCAATTTAAGCAAGCTATATTTGATGTAGTTTGTTTAGATACTTCAGCATAATGCATTTCAGTTTGTGTAAATACTTCCCCATTGTGCCAATATGTCTGCGTCCTACGCCTCACTAGAACTAGCAGATCTGCATCACGCCGGAAAAAGTACTCTTCAGATGCATAATCAAGGTGACTCCAAGCATAATTTGCAAGTATTGATTGAGATGTGGGATTATTATTCGCTGAAAATCAACACAGAGATTAACGTCATGCCATTTATTATTATTATCTTATTACCTTCTATAACAATGAATATATTTACCATTTGGCGACATTTCATTTCTATTCTTTTTCGTATGAATGAGAGTCTCTATAGGTTTAAAATAACCTACGCTTGTCAAATAAATAAAAATAAATAAACAAAAAAACATCTACAAAGGAGATTCACTTTAGAATAATTGACAGTGCCACTAAAGACAACTGCTAATTAGATTAAAATCTCATTTTTCAAGAAAACATCCTACATTAATGGCTCCAGTGAGCAGTTGCATTTGTGAATTTTGGATATATTAATCTCTATTCATGTATTCTTTTCGCCTTTTTTGTGGTGGCTCAATATCACTCTGTAGTAGTGCGTCAAATACGTCATATAATACTGCATTTTTTGTATTTTTACAAGGGATTGGTATAAAGTGTTTGGTTTTTTCTTTATTTCGTTTGTTATTTTATTGTTAGTGGAATAGGCCTACTGGGAAAACCACAAAAAAAAAAACGCGCGAAGTACACTACCTCATAGGTGGCGAGGAAACGTGTGCATATTATGACGATTACAACTTTTTGAATCGTTATATCTCAAAAACGGTGGCTCGTAGAAAAAAAAGTATAAATTAATTTTTTGTAGATAATTTTATGATCTACAATTTTTGTCTGAAATATTTTTATGATAAAACTTACCGTTTTGCTGAAAATCGCGAAAAACTCATTTTTTTTACCTTTGACCTTGAATAAATTTTTTTCCTTACAGGGGAAAGATGGGGAACTTTCAAATTTTGTTTTTAATGATATTTCAAACAATCTTACCGATTTTCAGCTTGGTGGGAATTTAGGTAACTTTACTCTTATTTTTTGGTCTAATTTGACCGGACTATGTGTCAATTTTATATTTTATAATTATATTTTATTGTATTGTGCATTGGTTGTCCGCTGTGCTTTAATAATTGCTGCTTCGAAATCTGTCACAAATTTTTTTGGATTAAATGATGGAAATTGTTTTTTAATAAACTCAAACATTGTGACGTATGTGTGTGCTTTTTTATTTGGTAAAAGGGCATAAATCACGGGGAATACGCCACTGTGATTTACAGTACTTCCAAACTCTGCATGAATGCTTAAAAGTTGATAAAATGGCATCGGACAAATCTCGAAAGTACCATCGCATGAAAATTTGTGTGTATTACCCCAGCTGGAAAGTTGCTTCTGGAGTGTTATGAGTCGTACGCACAATCAGATCGTTATCTGCTGTAAATGTGCGCAAAACTAAAAATTTGTGCGTATTGTCGTTTTGGAAAAAAATTGAAAAAACGATTTCTGCTAGGGTAATGCTGTTCCAGCAGGAAAATTCTAAACGAACGATCGTAGAGAGAAATAATTTACACGTGCAGATAGCTTATATTTGTGAAAATTTGTGCGCTGAAAAAATAATTTGTGGGTCTTCAAGTTTTCGAGATATTCCACTTCCCGCTGCTGTAATGTTTTGCAGAATCGTGTATCTCAGAAACCAGTGAATGTGCGGCAGTAAAATAAACATGCGCGAGTAGCTCTTGATTTGTGCGAATTTGTGCCAGAATTCGATTTTAGAAAATGTTTACGGTTTTCAAGTAATCGGACTTTTTTGAAAAAATTTAAATTAATCACAGTGCCTACACGAGACCGAATATAAGCTTGCTGAAAACTGTTTTCAATCCTACTTGATATCTTTATTAACCATGAAAAGTTTCAAAAGTGTACACCCATGCGTTATTGAATAATACTCCTGAAAGTGAAAACGACGACCGCATAACTTTGACGTCAATTTACAAGATACCGGCTCAACTAGAGTTATTTCGGTGTGAACCAAATATTTAGTGCGCTTTATCAAATAATATATAGTAACAATATCAGCTTGGAATGTTTCGTATTTATTTAGATATCTAGAAAAATCAATAGCAACACACAATGGCTGAATATCCGATCAAATTCGAAAGTCTACAAAAAAGCGACCGTTTCATACATATCAATGACCTTCTTTACGGAACGTATTAAACCTAAGCTGTTAGCAGTACAGTCGCGTTCAAACGTTTATAACTAGATTAATAAAACAAAAGTTGTCACGCTTTTAATTGCGTAAATTTCTATTAAAAAATTAATTCAAAGTTTCAACATCTTTGCAGACGCCATGGTCACGGAAGACTGTCGGGACTCCTTCTTGACCACGTCGTCTGCAACGATTGATCGTGCAAACTGAAAACATTTTATAACTACAGTTGAAAATTACGGAAAATTTGGATAAGAAATAAGAAATTAAAGTAATCTGATATAAGTTTTCAAAAATAATAACTTGAATTTGAAAAATATATACGGTATCTTATTTGGGACGGTTTGTTTCGTTGCTAGCACTATAAGATATTGTATTAACTTTTAACGTATTAGCGTAGCAAGGGGGCTAAGAGTTGTTTTCGAAAGAAGTAGGTAGTTGGATGCGCAACCAAAGCCGCCGGTTCAGCTAGTATACATAGCAGATCATTGACAGCTTTCCTAGTAATTTTCGTCACTTTTCATAACCTAATTTTGGTGGTTATTAAAAGAATAGAAAAGGTTTAAAACACAACATGAAATAAAAGAGCTTGCTTATGTCGATCTTATTTTTTTATTTCCTAATTTTGATACTTATAGTACCTACTTATGACATCAAATCACAGCTCGAATTATGTACTTATTAATATTACTAGGTAGCTTAACCCAATTATTTGTAACTTGTATCGTTTAAAATCATAGTTAAATTTTCTTAAGATTAACTTTAACTGCCAACAATAGAATGCTAGAACATTCTTTATGTTTTATCTTTTAGTCAAATTACGTCAGAATTCCAAGTTGCCAGCAAGTTTGTGCGATAATGTCTTCTATTGTATAAAGCACAACCAAACGTTGCGGTACCTACTTTTTATAATTAATATTAATGTCATTAAACTTACCATCGCAGATCGTGCTTTCATAGTTCCGTTAATACGTCGTTTTTATGTTACACCACTTTCAAGTAACTTCATAAAATTTTAAGTAAACAAACAATTACACGGCAACCGCGTGCGTGACCCAACGTGCCAATGGCCTTGGCCGGCATCCTAGCTGCAACTGTTTGTTTTTACTGGGCACAAATTAGAGCTAGACGTCGAAAACTCTAATTTCGCTTTACAGAGTATTCACCTACCTATATGGATGTTGTCCTTCGATCTCACATAAAACGCTGAATATATTTCAACGAAATTTGAAAGTAGTAACTTTCCAATTTCCCATCTCAAACTAAACCTGGTTTTCGAGCAAGATGTTGCAAATTTCATAATGTCCATAAAATCTAATGCTGAAGGAAGTGATATGATAAGTAGGGATATGGTTTTACTAACTCTTCCTCGAACTCTGCCTATTATTACATTCTTGGTTAATAAGTGCATCGCTTCTGGTGTTGTTCCTCGTCAGTAGAAAGTGGCAATGGTGACACCAATACCTAAAACTGAACACCCTATCGAAATAAAAGATCTACGGCCAATCAGTATTCTACCATTTATATCAAAAATACTGGAAAAAGCTATCTGTAGCCAGTTAATAAAATATGTAGAAACTTCCAACATACTGCCTTGTTTTCAGTCTGGCTTTCGTAAAGGTCGTGGCACTGTCACTGCTCTTCTGGATGTAACTGACAATATTCTGGCTAATAAAGATGTAGGACGCGCAACTCTATTAACTTTTGACGCTTTTGACGGTCTTAACGTGCCACTGCTTTTGTCGAAACTTACATACTATGGCTTCGATGCTAGGACCGTGCGGTTTTTCGATAGTTATCTTCGTGATTGATTTCAGTGTGTCAGACTCAAAACTCAAGATGTATCCATTCTTACATCACAATCTAGGCCAGTTAGTCGTGGTGTGCCTCAGGGGTCCATTCTGGGACCACTGTTATTTATTATTTATAGCGCTGATCTTCCATCAGTGATTAAGCACTGTAGATATCATTGTTATGCGGATGATGTCCAACTGTATATTTCTAATACACCAGGTCGAATTTCTGATGCCGCGCGTAAAATGAACGAAGATCTTGTTGCAGTGACAGCATGGTCGGCTAAAAATCACTTAGTTTTAAATCCCATCAAAACGAAATTTATGGTCATAGGCACTGAAAAACAGACTAAAAAGATTGTCACCTTCAATCCTAGTCTACAAATTTTAGGTTCAAATATTGAATGTGTTAGGGAAGCCAGAAACCCAGGTATTCTTTTCGATGATAAACTGCGCTTTAAAAAACATGTGTTGGGTTTAGTCAGAAACTGTTTTTATAGGCTAAAAATACTCTACAAGATCAGAAACTATCTCTCCGAACAAACGCGCATCATCTTATGTGAGTCATTGATCTTGTCCGTTCTAAATTATGGCGATCTAGTGTATGGTCCTCGTCTGCTCTCTAGTTCCCAAAGGATGATACGAGTACAGAATGCTTGCGGTTGCTTTTGTTTTAATATCCCTCCTCGTACTCACGTGTCACCCTTTTTTAATAACGCCTCAATGCTGAATATGAATTCACGCAGACGACTACACTTGGCAGCCCTTATGTTTGATTTACTAAAACATAAAAAGCCTGATAATTTATTTAAAAAATTGCAGTTTAGGACGTTTCATTTGCAGTATGGTCAAGGATTCAGTAGGTCAACACGTCCCCTACTTGCAGCATATAAACATAAGACCGTGGCTTTCACCGGTAGTTTCCGCTATCAGGTGACTAAGTGCTGGAATAATATTCCACCTCCAACGAGAAATCTGCAGTCAAAATCAACTTTTAAAAATCGAATTAAAATTGCCTTGTTGGAATTTCATAAACTAGGTTTACGCACGTATGGTCGCTTAGGTGGCGGTGACTCTACGTGTTAGCAGGTCCTGTGAACTTGAGCCTGGTCGTATAGTATAGTATACATAATTTTATAGGTAATATATAGGTACTTTATTTTATTACTTATCATATTATATTATCATTATTTAGTTTTTTTCATCATTATTCATTATCCTGACATTATTTTTTTTATTTTTTTTTATGACAGCCTTATTAAAGTTATTTTCTTGTGTACGTTTATATGTGAAGAAATGTTTTTGATGTTCATGTTCTTTTCGTTCTTATTTCGCTTTTTTATATAAATAAAACTGGGAATGTTTCTTTTTGTATTTCTCTCTCCTCTCAAGGTAGAAGCTGAAAACCAGCGAATTGCTCATTGAGCATTATACCGTTGAGCTTTTGCCGTTTTGCATCGCCTTAGCACATAATCATATATGTAGTTCTTTGGTATTTTATAACAGTTTAATAATGTTTAATGTGCTTTTAGTTTAATTTTTCTTTTGTATCTTTTTTTTTGTGTGTTTGATATTGTGATGCAAATAAATGATTTATCTATCTATCTATCTAACTAGGACTGTAATATACGTACTTAATCATAATCAAAAAAACCGAAAAAGCAAGTAATAATCCCCATAATAATCCCCAGACAACGACACCAACTGTATGGCCCCAAAGTAAGCAGAGCTTGTGTTATGGATGACCATACAGCGAACTGGGGGGGAACCCAGAATAAACATACATATATAAATACAAAGAACCATGAGCCGAGAACAAACATTTTTGTTCATCACACAAATGAATGCCCCGGCCAGGACTCGAACCTGGGACCTCCGGCGTATGAGATAGGGCTACTGACCACTACGCTACTCGGCCGTAAGTAGAATAATATATCCAGACATTGTTTTATTAATAATTTTTACTGCCTTTTCTATTTCAGTGTACTCAAACACAACACGTTTCTACGGTACGGTAGTAAAGTTAAAAAGGTCATCGATATGTATGAAACGGTCGCGTTTTTGTAGACATTCAAACTTGGTCGGATAAGCCATTGTTTATTACTAATGATTATTCTCGATATCTAATTACATACGAAATATTCCAAGCTGATATTATTACTATATATTATTTGATAAAGCGCACTAAATATTAAGTTCACACCGAAATAACTCTAGTTGAGCCGGTATCTTGAGAATTGACGTCAAAGTTATGATGTCGTCGTTTTGACTTTCAGGAGTATTATTCAATAACGCATGGGTGTACACTTTTGAAACTTTTTATAGTTAATAAAGGTATCAAGTAGGACTGAAAACAGTTTTCAGCAAGCTTATATGTGGTGTCGTGTAGGCACTGTGATTAATTTAAATTTTTTCAAAAAAGTCCGTTTACATGAAAACCGTAAACATTTTCTAAAATCGAATTCTGGCACAAATTCGCACAAATCAAGAGCTACTCGCGCATGTTTATTTTACAGCCGCACATTCACTGGTTTCTGAGATACACGATTCTGCAAAACATTACCGCAGCAGGAAGTGGAATATCTCGAAAACCTGAAGACCCACAAATTATTTTTTCAGCGCACAAATTCTCACAAATATAAGCTATCTGCACGTGTACAATATTTCTCTCTACGATCATTCGTTTAGAATTTTCCTGCTGGAACAGCATTACCCTAGCAGAAATCATTTTTTCAATTTTTTTCCAAAACGACAATACGCACAAATTTTTAGTTTTGCGCACATTTACAGCAGATAACGATCTGATTGTGCGTACGACTCATAACACTCCAGAAGCAACTTTCCAGCTGGGGTAACACACACCGAAAACTATGTTAATTTTTCTATTTATTTTCTAACCTGTCTTAAAACAAATATTAGTATTCGATCCCTAAATAATCATAATCAGCCAGTAAAAACTCTGTGAACATGGGTGGAACTTCAACTTCAGACATTTTTTTATGAGCCATCTTATTTACTTTCTAAGTGCACACCTTTGTCTATACATCCGTTACATTTGTTTTTATCCGAAGATCCAACTTTATTCACAGCATTGACAACTTCTTTGTAAACCAAAGGAACAGTTTTGTCCAAATTTTTCTTATCATTTATTTCTTTATTAACAATTTCAGAAACTAAATGTTCGTAAAAATTTGATGTACAATTCGCAATAAGGTTCTTCAGTTTATCAATTTCCTTTTCTCACTCTGACCACTATAAATTTGGTATACCCGGGTGAATCAATCCACAGTGCAGTTTATATATTTTTATGCCGTATTTTTGTGCCTTTGACCATAGATTCATCCACCACAATTATTTCTCCCACTGAATAGATCAACCTGGAATTGCCGATAGTTCCAAGAGATTGTTTATTTTGTAAATTTGGTCATCTTCTACTCTTGATGCTTCTCTATCAACAAAAGGCCAACATCTAAGAAGGATATTGAATCTATTATACGACATTCCTACGGCGTGAAACAAGGGATGGTAATATAAGTCATCTTTTTTCTAGTATGATTCAATGGTTGGAAATGTAACTTGTTTCAATCAAAATTCCAATAAATTTCAGCATTTCGTCCTCATCTACATCATTCCAACGGTTGATACGACTGTGTGTATGCGTGGATGTCATTTGTTTAACTGACCATTAGCTTTTATAACATCATCTTCAATGATTTGTCGGAAAATAGTAGACGAATCTGTATTTTCATTGAACATCATGTTTTGAAGGGGGGCTTCGTTGTGCCCTGTAAACTGTTTTTCTGGTAAGGTTTTTAACATCCATTTTCCACTCTGACGGCTCTTCAGCATGTATTCTTGTTTGCCTACGTCTTGGAACATGCAGACGTTGACGAGGAGGCAGTTGGTCATTTGGCTGCTGTGAAGACGTAGAAAGCAGTAGGTCACTAGGCTGCTGTGTAGAGGTGGAAGGTAGCTCAACATTATTTTGTTGAAGTGAAGACGCATGTTGTAAGTTCTCACCTTCTTCCCGATGTACCGCTTCATATATTGCTGCTATTGTCTCTTAAATTTCAATATTCTCGCCAACTTCATTTTCGTAGTTGTCTTCTCGATCCGAATCATCACCCAATAACAGTTCATCTTCTAAAATGTTTTCTAAAATGTTTATAATGTCTTTTCTCTTATTTAAGACATTTTTTAATGAAAGTTTCGAAAAAAAGTAAACAACTCAAATTCTAACCTAAAACAGTACCTATTATTGCGTGTTTACATCAACTGTGTGTGAGGTATGGTAATTGTAGGTTATTCTATAAGATGTAATTGTCTTATGTTTCTAAATAAGTGTTGTTTATGGCGTATTTTTTGTTATAAATATTAAAACCTAACTCAAGTCCACGCTGCACGCTAATGGTTCACGCCAATTGAGCGCGACAAGTCCGTGCACCATATATGGTAGACTGAGAAATGTTGGGAAAATCAGGGAAGTTGACCTTTTTTCTACCTGGTTAACATAAGCTTTTTAGCACAGCGTTTTATACCACTAGGTCACTGGGATATATAGACTTGATAAAAGATTTTGTATGGGGACTGTATACGTGTTAAATCACACGAACCAATGCTGGTTTCGGAGAGTCGTTCTTCTGGACTGGTAATATTAAAAAGCCTTTCTTGTCTTATCTTCTTATCTTTCTCATTGTTCTTGTCATTATATCTGGACATCAAGAAATGACGCTCATTTGTCTCCTCCTGGATCTTAAAAATTTAAGACTATTGATATTTATTCAACTTTATAACAAAACTACCCTTGGCACCTAGTAAACACATATAAACTAATAGATATAACCCAAATGATCAGTAGGGCAGAACAGATTACTGTTCTGCCCTACAAATCATTTGGGGTGTTTCAACGTTTTCTGGAACAGGTGGAAACATTAAAGGATATTAAAATATGTAAAGGTTTGGTTTGTACCAGGCCGTAACTTCTAAAAAAGGCTTAGCTAGTCTAAGCTTTTTCATCAGGCTATGAAAATAAGTAACCATGCTCAAGTCTGAAGTAATCCTGAGTGTACCAAGGGAACAAAACAACTTACAGGTACATTTTGATTACAAAATTTTTTTTTCGATTAATTTGGTTCTAGGAAGTTTATTTTCCTAAAATTTGTTAATTTGTTAAGTCGTACTTGATTGTGGGTTAGCTTCGAGTTTTAGTCGGGGCATCCATTTGTTAAGCTTTGTACCAAATTTCAACACTGCGAATTTATGCGAACCTACCCCTATTTTTTCGTCTATTAGGAATGTTTTGTGTCATCAATAAATTGTTTGGTTCATGTGCCCGGATGTCATAAGAATGGCGGGGGTTTCGTACTCAAGTAAGAATGACGTAAGCTCGATGCTCGATGTCCCTACTTGAATAACAGGCGTCTTGGCCTCGATGCGACTTTTCGCGAACTTAATAAGTAGCAAATAAACACAAATCACATTGCTGAAAGGGCGCTTTCTTCTAAAAATAAAAATTGCAAACTGCTATTAAACAAATTTGTATTCAACAAATCAAACAAAATTGAACGGAGACCATATGGAATTATTAAGACCTTTTGTGTTCTATAGCAAATTGCACAGCATTATAGCACGTAATCGTTGATCAAAGATGAAGATTTTACTGTGTATTTAGAAAATTATTTTATTATTAGAAATTATTTTAGAAAAAGATCGAAATCTTATAGACTAAAATTTTATGTACCCGAAGTGGTGTGAATATTGCTATCCACACTGCGGACTAGAGGACTGTATTTGAATAGATGGCTGGTAACTGGAAAATCTTTAATCATTCGCGAATTGAAAAACACTCCCGGCACGACTAAGCACTGACCTTATATTCTTTCCTGTGGCGAATCCAGGCTGAGGGTTCCTCGATTCGAATACCAGCACTGACACCTCACAAGTTCACCTCCCGATTGTGCAGGGTTATTTCTTGCAACAAGTTATATTTTCGTGCAGCGGCCGGCGCGCATCCGGTAAATGTTGTGAAGCGAACTATACTAGAATGTTCACTAGGTGGCGCTGATGCTCGTGACGGTGACGTTTGTCACAAGCGCGGTAAGTTTAAGCTGGTTAATTTGTATTACCAGTTTGTTTCGAGTTGGCCGCTACCTCCCTTCCCGCTTCACCGCACCGCGCTCCTAGACAGACTATTAGTACCGTTAGCAACATTATCACTCACGTACGCGAGTCCGTCCGGCACTTATCACTTCTCGAACATTTTGGTTTTGTTACATTTATTTTTGTTAAGTTTGATTGTTTTTGTTAAGTTTTATCATTTTTGGGACTGTTTTTAGTGTTAAAGTCGCTGTAGTGATTTTGTTAACTGTTTTTGTTGAGGCTTTTAATAGTAATTTAGTTTTCGGTGTCTTGTTCGCATACCGAAGTTTTTTTTTACAATGAGTCAAAAAGAAAAAGTTTTGCACAGTGCAGAACGAAATTTGTTACTCAAATTAATGACTTTTTTTGAGCAAGAGAAAAAAAAAGAGACTAACTATCTCGCCATATAGTGTTGAAGACATTATCGTGATGAAAAATATTGCCAGGAAAACTAACTCGGCACAGTCAGACACGAGTGAACCGACAGAAATAGAGTTAAAGTTGTTAGAAAATAAAAAAAATATCAGGAATTATTTAAATCGTACAATAATATTGTTAAATGTACCGCTGCAGCTACTGGGGTTTCCGAACGTACAACATTGGTTACAAGAAAATGGTATAAACTACGACCCACGCTTGACGAAAAAAGAGTTGTACTATTTAATATGTCGATTAAAACCAAATAAACAATATGAAATGGACGAACTTGTCAAAAGTTGAAGTTCTTCGCCTGCCGCCATACCAACGCGTCTTAAATCCCATTCAGTATATATGGAATTTAGTTAAATACAGAATCGTTGAAAAGAACGTCACTCAATCCGAAAAGAAAAAAGCACTCACACTAAACGCAATGGAAAGTATCACGGCACAGGATTGGAAGAAAGAAATCAACCATGCTGACCGCTTACGGTAGGATATTGGGATCGTATCTCGATCTCGGCTGCTAGAGCTCATTGAACAGGAACTGATCATTTCAGTAGGATCTGACAGTGATTCTAGGGATGATATACTATTAAGTGATTCAGACAGTGCAAAGATAAGTGGTGTGGAACAAATGTCAAGTGATGATTAAAAATGATACTTATTAAAAATATTTTTGAAGCTGATTGACTTTATGATTTAATCAATCTTCCCTACTTTAAATGATTCCGATTCAGTAAGTATGACACAGCTCGCTGCAACTCTCCAAGGTTGGCTGTACCATTGTATATTCATACCAATATTATAAAGAGGAAAGATTTGTATTTTTATATCACATGAATAAACTCAAAAACTACGAGGATGATTTGGACGAAATTTGACTTAAGACATACTACTGAGCAGTAGGATACTTTATATTCCGATTTCTACGCTAGTTAAGCCGCGGTGAAAAACTAGTAAGGAATAAATAAACAATGTATAGTAATAAATAATAGGAAAAAAAAATGTAATAAAAAAAATTTACAAAAAAATTCACGCTTCGAATTTGTTATCTTTATCATTATTATTATTTGTCGACGGTACCAATCAACGTGCCTGTGACGTCATTTTATAACGGTTATCGACGGCCAACTCGAAGCAAACGGGTAGTAGGTACTAATCCACCATCATTCAACCAGCAAGGAAACAAAATGTGGTTCAGCGTGCCCAGTAGTGCGATGAGAGTGTAATTAAATTATGAATTAAAGCAATGCGAAATATTAAGAAACGGCCAAACCACAAAACATTCGAAAATCTACGAGATTTACTAGTTCGTATAGGGTTATCAATTTGCAATGAAAAAATCCATGTTTTATTTTATAAGGTTATAATATTTTTTAAAGAGTATAAATGTAACGGTTAGTCCAAGCAAATCGTTTCTAAATAGAGAAGAAAACATGGTTCCTAACTGAGTCTATTAGTATTTATGTTTCGTCGCGCGCAAGCGTAACTAATGCTAGCTGGTATTTTATTGCTTTCCATGATGTAAAGTGATCGGATTGTAGATTTTAGTAGATAAAAACGAAATCACACGCACACTATGATAAAACATACGGAATATATTTACATAAATATGATTTAAGATCTTACAAAATATTATCTTACTTTACTGCACGGAACACTTACTACTATTTGATGCATTTCTAATGACGCAGAGTGAAGTCAATTGCTGAGCATAGAAATTGTCATTGAGATATAAAACTATTTATAAATATCAACCTTAAAACTACACAAGAACAAATTTCAATATTGTACAAGGTGGCTTTTAAGTACACATTATAAATACGACACCTAGATGTTAACACATAATGAAGTGCGTCTAAGCCCTGATTTATTTGAATATGATTGAAGATTGTTATAGTGTCATTATTCTTGGTCACTGAAATCCATTTTATAATTCTATTTCAAGCCACCTAAGTCAAATTGCCATTAACGACGAACGCCGGGTTACACGAATCTTGACTACAAAAGAAGCGAAAATGAAAACGACTGTATCGGAGATCTAAACTGAATAACATTTAATACTGCCGTTATCAGATTTACGAGTAAATATAGTACAGACATTGAAAATTTCATGAAATCAGAGCCCTTTCACGCTTTTTCAGTTTCGGAACCGGACTGCTCCTGGACGATGGCGTCGAGCTCCTCGCGCTCCGCCTGCTGCAGCAGAGTCACGCGGTCCAGCGGCCGCCATGGCTCGTGGAAAGCAAACTTATACTTAGTCCTCCCGTGGTATCCTAGCTTCGTCGGAGGAAAACAATAGTTCTTTTTTACAGACTTCACTTTTCCCTTCCAATAATCAGGGTGAACCACGGGGCAGCAGTTGAACAACTCGTTAAGCGATGTGGTGCGACCCTTTCCCCCGGGATCTTGGAAAAGCCCTCTGCTCGTCCCCGTCATTAATTCCTGTTGAAGAATAATTATGTCAGCGATGTTGCTGAAGAGATTTTAAGTGCGTTTGACGATTCAGTACCCTGCATGAGAAAAATACCGAAATTTCTTACCGGTGTTCGTTAGACATAGTACTGTCTAGGTATAAGTAGTTGCCGTCGCAGATTCTGTTATCTGTCATCGTTGCCCTCTCATCGCCTTTGTCTCCTCGGAACATTTTCTTTATGGTTTCAAAAAAACCACCCAATCCACTCTGTTCTTTTTTCTCACTCATTTTCTCATCGGTCCCTGCTTCTCGCTCGTCGTATTCTCCATCCTCATACTCGCCCGACGATGTTAACACGACGCCAGTCCACTGACGAACAAATTACAAGCTGGGTTTCATTAGATCTTTAATCCCGTGACGTGGGGGCTCTGATTTCGTCTAACGCACTTTCAACTTTATCTCGGCAATATTAAAAGTTTTCAAAAACTAAATGTATCGAGACTATACTATTTTAAATAAAGCCACCGGAGAAAATGTAGGCATATACATTGTCATAAAATATTGGAACAATTACGAATATTAGTTTAGAATTCAATATAACAATGAATAATTTAACGATAATGTTTAGGGTGTCTGGTTTAAAACAAAAATTTGTAAACTTATCAACCCCTACATCACGCTGTGTGAAATCGCATGTGAAATCCTATCCTAGGGTTAAAAACGGAGCATTACCTGTGCTTTGGCAGGAGGCAGAGGCGGCACTTCAATCTCAGGCACCTTGATCCTGTAGGGATCGTAATTGGGAGGGATGGGGTCTTTCTCGCATCTGTACATGTTGTCCGCTAAGTCGCATCTCTCCTTCTTTGTGAGCCCCTGCTTCGTGCAATCGAGGGAATTGCAACACATTTGGTCCTTTTCATCATCGGATTTATATCTGTTTTGATTTCCTGAAATACATAAATGAAAGGTATTCAAATTCAGAGGTTTGCTATGATAATCAAATGATTAAATTTTCGGACTTTAAATAAATCGAAGCGGCTTTAAATCATTAAACAAATTGATAATCGTGAATTTTATACTTTGGGATCGCAATTCTCAAAGAACTTACCTTGGTAATTTTTCACCTTGAGTAGGATTTGGTTTCCTACACGGACTGTGTTTCGGCCTAATGGTTTGGTGTTCAAAATACAACGTAATGTTAGCATCATATTGAATGTGAAATTAAATTGATTGTGTAAAACAGATAACTAGAATTTTTATATTATTATTTTGAAAATTTTCTATCGGTTAGACATTTTTAAGTTGCGTGAATAATATTTTGCACCAATTGGCACCTATTGGAGCAGTTTTTGTTTTAAGAATAATTTTTTGATGTGTATTTGACATGTGTTGTTTCTAGCAGTTTTCTTTACGAAAAAGGTAGTCAATCGAAAAGATTTGATATGTATTTCATTCCAGTAAGTACAAAATTGTATGATCTATAATCGTTGCTATAGAGGTTTAAAAAGTTTTAAAATAGTTTCTCATCATTATTAACGGGAACAAATATCTTGTATAGGTACCAGAATATGATTTGACTCCCAAAACACTTAACACGTTGATGGACAGTACTACTGTACCGATTGTTACTGCTTTGTCACAACTTTTTTTCATACATTGCCTATAGACGTAGTGTCACAACAAATGGTAAACTATATATGTAATACGGCAGTACGTCTATAGGCGTATACGTCGTAAGGCGTACTGTCACGTTATATCTATTTTGTAGTTTGTTATATGACAGTACGTCTATAGACGTATACGCCTATAAACGTACTGTCATATGGCATGTTTATATTACTGGATTTTGTGACACTACGCCTATTAACGTTGTTGAAAAATAAAAATAAAAAATTGTATTTTAAAGTTTTTATTAAATTAACAAACATATTAACTTACAGATACTCCTTTGACAGAACTTACAGACACTTTTTTGAGTCATTATTAATATTCAAGCAGTTAGGTACTACAATCATACGAATCTCAAAAACATCTACGTACTTAATGCTTATATTTGTAGTTAATAAATCAGATTCTTCTATTATTATCAGTCTCAATCTCAGTCAGAAATTATAATAGTTTAAGTTTTTTTCAAATTACTTAAGTGCCTACTCAATTTACTTATTAAAGATTATAAATCTCTCTTACAAATAACATCGTATTCATTTTGAAACATATTATTAAGTAAACAAAAACATCCGCTTCTATTCTACTTTATCAGTCTTAATAATTAAAATGGCACTTATTACAAGTATTCACATTCAAGTTATTACTAAAATGATATAATCATCACATAATCACATAGATCTATAAGAATTAAAGTAACAATATCTCACATATAGTTTCAGGCTAATAGTAACTAGCAAAATCACAGCAATTAATTACGTTTGTCATACTTATCACACCATAAACGGTCTGTGATCATTATCAATCATCAGTTAGACTAATAAGTTTTCATGGTAATATTCAAAGCAAGATGGGCACAACGGGGGTTTATCTGGGCACCCTTTGCAACGATAGCTCGTTTCTCGTCGAATGTGCTTTTGGGTACAAACTTTGCATTTCAGGAAGGCGAATTTTTTTTTGGCTTCTGGTCGTGCTAACATTTGTTCGGGCCAGTGACCGCTCATGGTATTTTTGGTTTGGGAGACGTTTGCTTCTTGAGGAGGAGGTGCTGAAGATGTATTTGGACGGAAACGCCTGCTATCATGAATGCTGTTCGAGTTGTTGAACAAGTCTCTTGGTTTTAAATCTTTAAGGTCAATCATTACTTTGATTAATTCGTCTCTATAATGTACAAAATGATAAGTGCTAGCGTTGTCTTTTTTATATTTTTTGTACAAAAAGAATGCATTCCACACTGCCATATCTAGACAGTGAAATAGCACCTTTTTGTACCACCTAATTGTTTTTCGAGGGCAAGAGTAATACGATATCATTTGATCTGAGCGATCGATTCCGGACATGAATCTGTTGTAAATTTCAACTTCAACTGGTTTCAACCTCGTTTTGCCGAATCTGTTTTGGACTTCCACGATTGAGGGATGCTTTTTAGTTGTAATCATCAAAACAGGACGCTTATCCTTCCATTTGGAAACATATATTTGGTTTTTGCGTGACCATACGTGCTCGCCTCTTTTTAGCTTTTTAGTCGTAATATATTTAGGATTACCTTTCCTATTAGAGCGCAAGGTACCGGTGCAATGAGTTTTTAAGTCCAGTAATTTCTGTGTCAACTGCACAGAATTGTAAAAGTTGTCCATGAATATATGATGACCGCGAAGCAAGTATGGACGCATCAATCGCAATACAAGTTTTTCTGTCTTAGACTCAGATTCACGTATGTTCGGATCTACTGCTTCCTTGCCTACGTACATTTTTACATTCAGGACATAACCATCATGTGTAGTTAATTCATAGAATTTAATACCGTACCAGGCTTTCTTTGATTTAATGTACTGGCGGAAATGTAGACGACCTCTAAATAGTAGAAGAGATTCATCCAAAGATAACTGCTCGCCTGCATTGTAAGCTTTTCTAAAAGCAAGTGTCAGCATATCAATAAATTTACCGACTTTATCTTCCCCTTTAGCATCCAAATCCGACGCACAAAGACAGCGTAAGATTTGTTCGTATCTCCGTCCTGACATAGTATAGCTGAACACGGGATGATAATATAGCGCATTGGATAATGAAAACAGAGTTCGTTGTTGAGGGCACTTTATCTGACCTTTAAGAAGACTGAGTCCCAGGAATTTCATCATTTCTTCGTAATTTGTTTCGCGATATACAGCTTTGCGGCTGTGTCTGGTATGAGGTCTATTACTGTCGCAGAGAGAATGTCCATAAGCGTTAGTACAATCTACTAGATAATCTACGTAATTTTTTGGAAACACAAGGTGAAAAAAATCTATGACATTCATACCATCTGTATTTACTGTGATGCCAGTGGCTGAATTGTCAAAATTGAACTCCTGTATGTCAGTAACTGTAGTAGACCACGTGTCCTCCTGAACAGGTATATCTGATTCCCGGTATTGTATTGACACATTCTGAGGCTGTTCATCATTACTAGGTTGCGTAGAAGTTGTAGAAGAAACAGGGGCTTCTAATAGCAATGTGTCAATATCGTTGCGATGTTCCTCGGAGTTGGAAGAACATTCAGTTCTGTCATCATCTGAATCGCTAGATGAAGAAGATGAGGACTCACCAGAACATACAGTAGCTGGTCTTTGACTTCTACGCCTTCTTGCTGAGATTGGGGCTGCATCATCAGAACTTGTCGATTCGTTGCCAGATGGCTGATAATCTTGGTCATTTCCAAATTCCCCATCATCAGCAAAAGGATCTTGACTTGACCCAGGAGTAGAAGCCGCATCAAACAAGTCTTGTAGTCTTTTTTGTTGCTCTTCATAAGAACCCCCAGCCGCCATCTACAAATAATCACAATGGATTTTAGTAGGTATCACAAAATATTGCTCAAAACATACACAATATAAGAAATTCATTGTTTACGGATACAATAGTGTAAAATTTTAAATTAAAATTTAAAATAATAAAATTTAGTACAGGCAATGCTTTGTGCCCACGCCCCGCTCATCGACAACCGCGCTTGTGTTTCGCGTACAGTCGCATTTCTGGCAGTGCAACGTTTGTATTGGATTATTTTGATAATTATTGTTTTGTAAAATTGTGTAGTTGAAGTGTTCTACGATTATGGATGTAGATTTGGCTGGGCCGTGTAGTGCTCCGTGCGAGATTCCGTTTCTTCGTTCTACATCGGAATCGGAGGAAGATGAACCTCAACTTGAGCAGCCAAGAAAACGAAGAGTGGAAGGCAGAATTTGGTCATTGGACTGAACATTTTTGACTGTTCGAAGCACCAAGGAATTCATAAAAAATGAAAATACCTGGACTGTTACAAAAGTACATTCGACTATTGAGGGCGTCAAGCAGTATTACCGCTGCAACAAAGTAAAGTCTCGGTATATATCTAATACAATGTTCTGGCACTACTTATTTATTGTTTAACGCGTTTAATGATGACGTAATATTATTTCGTTACAAAAAGTGTCATGATCATAATAAAATTGAATAGCAGTCTACAAGTGGATTGACTGATTCCACGAAAGTGAAATAAAGAAACTTTTTGAAACGAGTTTAAAACCGAAGTCTATTTTGAAAATTTTAAGCAAAATAGAAGGCCAGACCTTCTATTTTCAGCCGTCCAGTTGAACCAGTTTAATAATTGTCTGAAGATATTACGCAAAAAAACATTTGGAAATACATTCCTGAACTTTAAGGAGAGCTCGAGTCACGGTTAAAAACCCTCTCCCAGATACCTGATGATATTCACACAGCGTTTGTTGTGGCATACAATGTTTCCAAAGACGACTCCGATCCTAGCTTTCAGTTTATGATATCAACGAAATATTGTTGACATCAGAACCTAGGGCCTCATTCGTGACTGACTTCAAAGATATCTCATCTTTTAGTACCTACTTCAAATGTGATGCTCATTGCGGCCTTACTTAAAATTTGTGACGCTTTCGTTTCGGAGCTATTAGTGGTTGAATGGAACTGATTATGAACCTAGGGCTTACCAGTTTTCATCAAATTACTCGTAAATTATTGCATTTCTGTTAAATGTAAGTCGTCACGATAGCGTCACATTTGCGTCACTAATTAATGCCGCAGGTGTGAATTTCGTAACACGAGCCACCATCGAGATACAGAGAAGCCCTAAGTTCATAATTTTAGACCTAGAGCTTTTCTGTATTTTGGCAACGGATAGTCCTAGGAGCTCCGAACTTGGATTACACATTAGTGATGAAGAAATTACGCAAAATTGACAGTCATTTTGACTTCGTAATTGCCATTTGAACAATTTACTAACTTTCAAACAAATACCTTTTATGAACCTAGGGCTTCCCTGGTATAGGGAAACTTAACCTTTAATAGTCCGTCTTGTTTGCTTATTGCATGTGTTAGCTCATTAGTTCCTTTAAATGTGATGATATGTTTTTTTGAGTTTATTATAGCAGTAAGTGAGATAATTTTAACTGTAATTTTCATATAAAATTTCAGTAGGGTGCATATGACACGTAAATGTGACCTTGAGCATGACCTGTGTCACTTATTTGTCACTGCCTTTCGGCATCTATTTCTTTTGTTCTATTGTTTTGTTTAGTGTAAGTTTGTCGGCAGTTTTTAAATTCTTAGAAATGATATTTGTCGAGACCTTTTAACTAAATGTTCCCACGACGCATCAATATGCCAGGTATAGCGAGTTGTATCCTGCGCTCGAATGGGAGGGAGATGGCAATAATCCCTGTCTTGCGCTGACTTTATGACCGAGTTTGCACCCAAAAATAATTCTTGTTTACTAAGCTTATCTCAGTTCTCTCTAAACTCTGAAGAGCAAGTGACGTATTTGTTTCAAATGTAATTTCGTGACGCATTTGTTTCAAATGTAATTTCGTGATGCGGCACAAACATTTAAGAAACTCTATATGTCTTCATTTATCCCATGATCGAAAATAAGCAAAGGAAAACTACAATTAAAAAGTCTTTGACATCTATCATGTAACTATCCTCCATGACTAGTTCGAAACAAAAATGGTTGTCAAAAATGCTTAAATTCTTCGTTCCTAACGATTAATCCAAGTTCTGAGTTGTATACAAGATTCTCAAATTGGATCGGTGTGGCGCGGCGGCATGCGTGGCATGACATAATATATACAAGATTCTCAAATTGGATCGGTGTGGCGCGGCGGCATGCGCGGCATGACATAATACAAACAAGATTCTGAAATTGGATCGGTGTGGCGCGGCGGCATGCGCGGCATGACATAATACAAACAAGATTCTGAAATTGGATCGGGGTAGCGCGGCGGCATGCGCGGCATGACATAATACAAACAAGATTCTGAAATTGGATCGATGTGGCGCGGCGGCATGCGCGGCATGACGTAATTTAAACAAGATTCTCAAACTGGATCGGTGTGGCGCGGCGCCATGCGCGGCACGACTCGGGCGCAGCGATGCTATCTTGATTTATATCCATACCTTGTTTTGTACAGCGCGTATAAATCGTATTGAATTAAATAATGAACTTGACGATGGGAACCGTGCAGCATATCTCTGTTAGCTGTTTATCGAAATTACTACTGACATTCATATTATACGTAATAAAAGTAATTTTAAGAATCATTAAGTATGCATAGTACCTATTTGCCACAAACTAAATATTATTTTTATTAGGGAATTGTTAATAACTGCAAAAAAACTTTTTAAATGGATGCAAAATTAATAAAAATAATATACTTATCTACTAATAATGCAATATTTACCTAGAAAGTTATGAAGTCCATCCGTACAATCCCTATAACAACAGCTCCAGAGAAAATGATGAAATCAGAATACCAATTCATCAACAAGACATACAGGGTGTCCGGTAATGAATGGATAACCTTGAAACGTCTAATAGTACAACTTATGGCCGTTCTGAAAAAAGTACGAAAAATAATTATATATTTATTATATGAGTAGTACCTCTGATATTTCTTTTTTAAAGAAAAGTCTTTTTTTTCAATATAATTTTACTGTCTTAAAAACTATGACCAGAAATGAATGTTTTCTATTAGTTTTTGTTGTTTTAATATTATAGACTAATTGTGCTGATAGATTAAAAGTAAATAGTATGAAAAGTTGCTCAGGTTTTTTTTTTAGAAATACGCAAAATAATTTATTTTTGAAAAATATGCAAAAAATATTTTTTAAGCAAAGTTCACAAACATCTTGGGTATGAAAAAAAATTATGAATGGGTGGCCAATAATTGTAAAATAATGTCTGTTTCAAGTAGATTTCATAATGGTTCAATTCATAAATGTATCTTGCATAAATAGTGACTTATTGCCCTTAAAGTAGAAAAGGAGAAAATTTGACTAAATAACCAAATTTGTAATTTGGGAATTTTTTTTAATTGAATTGTGTCTGATCATTGCGGATTAATAAAAAACGCATCAGGAATTGATCAAACATGAAAACAGCTATTTTAAAACAAATTGAAATCAAATTGTTAGAAAGTAACTAATTTGAATGTAATAAAATAACCAATTTAAATGTTTTAAAATGGTTACTTTACTAGCGTGAAATGGGCCGTGCGACCTTCATATTTGCTACCTGCATGCCATACCGACCGTCTTTGTGTTATGTTAGACAAAGAGGGGTCTGAATTGGGTAAGTGCGAAAGAGAAGAGCTAAATGTAAAAATAAAGGGAACTTAGTGCGTCACTCGACTTGCTCGACTTCGCATGTGTTTATTTCGTCACCGTTTGCAATTATTTGAATCAGTGTTAAAACGACCACTTGGCTATTTTACCAAGTATTTATAAGAGTCCACGGTTGTTACTCAGAAGGAAGAATACCGGGTAGTGGTGTAGGTGGTAATAGCACTGGAAGAATTGCTCGTCCTGATGTAGAAGACGTGGTGCTTGAGGAGATTGAAAATGATTCTTCAACCTCTACGCGAGCAATAGCTCGACGCACAGGCATTGGAAAATCGAGCGTGCAAGATATTTTAAAGAAAAACAGATTCCACCCTTACTACATCACATGCGTGCAAACTCTCCAACCGAGAGATTTTCAAGCAAGAGTGCGTTTTTGCCGGCAAATGCTGGCGATGATGGAGGAAGACCCGTAATTTTTAATAATATTTTGTGGATCGATGAGTCAACACTGAAAAGAGATGGTTATGTAAATTTACATAGTTTCATGCCAGATTGTCGACGGTGCTCCAAAGCTTCTATCAGGAGATCACGCTTCTGACGTGGGTTCTTGCAGTCAAGCACATAAATTCAAAATTCCTTTATTGCTCAAAATATGGTACATGAGATATACAGTTTTAAGTGGAGCTCATACTATACTGTCAGACAGCATGCAATGTATGCAAATTTTACGTTAAGCCTTGTTTCTTTTATATTTAGCTTCAATCAATACTAACCTATCTTATACTTTAATTAACTTTATATGGCCGAAGTTGTCGTGTAAACACTTTTAGGATAGCAATTTGGATCTGCATGATTGTAATCTTGACTGTCTGGTATATAATTGATTGTTATCTGTTGAGTTTTCCAAATAAATAAATAAATTATAACATTTTGTATTGTTTATTCTATTTAACTTCTATTTAAGCGTCACCAGTCTAATAAAAGGAACTATTTAATTTATACATAACAATAGGCATAATGTCAACAAATTAAAATTACATGTCAATTACAGTAGTATCAAATTAATCAATGTAAAATTACACATTTACAATTCAGATTTGTTTGATGTCAAAATATTCTTTCATATTATAAAAACAGTTTTCACATAACCACTTCTTAAGCCTGCGTTTGAATATTTGTAATGTTAACATTTTCATGTCAGTCGGCAATTTATTGTAGATTTTAACGGCCATTGAGCGGCAGCTTTTATCCCGCTTGGCTGTGCGTATTGCCGGCATTACTAACCTATTTGGCCGCCTACAGCTGTGGGTTCTAGGAACGTCATATAAACAATTAAATAGTTCCGGGTGATATTTCACAAAAATGCATATTTCATATATGTATAAACAAGGGACCGTCAGAACTTTTAACTCCTTGATAGTAATTGTTCAGATTGCCCTAAATTGATTTAATTCAATTTTCCGGTAACTATCATGATTGGCTGGAGTGAAAAGTATTAACAAAATTAATAAATTACATTACTTAGCATCATTCATGCATCATTATGTGGTAGCGCCTTGCTTGCGATTGATAACCTAGTCTTTAAGGCGGACAATTTGACGCAGCCTGGAGACTACTGTGTGATAGGTATGACAAAACCAGGCTTCTAGTAAATAAGGCAATCTCCACATCGCACGCGTTTTATTGGACAACGGAAGCACCGGGCACTTCATGTCAGAAGAATTCGCTCGTAAGCTGAAAATTCATACTTATATAGATAAATCCAAAGTTATAGGTATCAACCAACAGTCATCACTTAGTTCGCAAGCCTGCTTCATTTCTATAAAGTCAATGCATAAACATTACAAAATAAATCTCAATTGTTTTATTTTACCAAAAATTTTATCGTTTGTACCTCATACATACAAAGACATACACAAAATACCTATACCTTCGGACATTCACCCTGCTGACCCTCACTTCAACGATCCATCAACGTAGCGTTTTGGTGGATCATAGGTGCAAATAGTATTCAGTTAGGTAGGAATGTGCCAACCCTATGTGAAACAAAATTGAATTGGATTGTGTCTGGCATTGTTTATGAGACTAACTCATCCTCGCAATTGTGTATGTTTCTCAATAATTCACAGCCAGATTTAACTCGTTTCTGGGAGCTGGATTCAATATCTCTAAAGCATACCCTTGCTGCGTTCCGTTTGCCGATTGCAGCGCTCACAGCGCTCATATACCCGTTCCGTTTGCCCGTGAGCGCACTCACAGCGATATCGATACGTCATCAATGACGTCATAAACGCCGCCATCTTACCGCTCACAGTGCCAACGCTACGGAGCATGGTCGCTGTGAACGGCCTGTCAAAACTGACGCATGACGTTACTTTGTTGGTGTTTTTATTAGCCGATTAAAGATTTTAAAAGCTTGCTTGTTAATTTTCTTTCATAATAATGTAAAAAAATGGCTCCTGCTTCATTCGGGGTCAAAGATCTTAATGAAATTATAACTTTAGACTTAATCGACGAACAATCAGAATGTTAGCGCACTATTTACCGTTCCGATTGCAATATCACTAATAACACTTTTAGCGCTCTCAAACGAATCGGAACAGTTTTGAGCACTTTTAGCGCTGTGAGCGCTGTAATCGGCAAACGGAACGCAGCACCTTACTGCTGAAGAGAGATCATGCGAACTTTTCACACACACTACATACCGCAATCCAGAGGGACGGTTTGTAGTTTATTTATTTATTTTATTTATTATTAAGGTACACACACAGGTATCAATCATGAAAGATACAAAAATGTATAAGTATTAAAATATAGGTTTCAGCCAGATTGGTACCCAGCAATCGAGTATACACAGCATTACATACATTAAGTGAGTAAACATAAGCAGCTGCCAAACATTAAATTATTCCAAATCAATTTAAACCATTAAGTACATAATTGATAGTTCTAAACATTAACAACAACAACAAATATAACTATAACTATACATGATTTTATAAACAATTGAAAATTATCTACAGACGCAATAGGCTCAATCGAGGATACGTTTAATTTGATTCCTGAAAGTTGCGTAGCGACACAAAAAACATCCAACTCCCTCGCGGTCACCACTAGGTCGTTGTATAACCTGCACATTCTTACTATTGGGTTAAAAAAGGAAGTGTTATTTTTATAAGTTAGTAATGCGAAGACTTTGTGTTTACTGATACGCAACAATAATTTAGTGCTAAAGTTAAGTCGTGAAAGAAGTTTAGGTGAGTCAAGCTTCGAGTGAATCAGCTTGTGTAAATCCAACAGATCCTGGTGCTGGCGACGAGTTTTCAGGGATGTGACTTTAAAATGTCGCAGTCTTTCACAATAAGAAGGTTACTTGCGGGCCAGACCGCACCTGTAGCAAAGTATCTTAAGGCACTTTTTTTGTACACGTTCTAAATGAGAAGAATGTGCTTCATAATATGGGGACCAGATGACGGATATTCGACGATATATATAATATAGCTTAACCATACATTAAGTGATTCTAACACAATGGCAAAACGCAGATTTCTGTCCTTAGAAAACCGTCTAGTCCACGATCCTGAGTTCAAACAACTCTACATTAATTTCATGCAAGAATACATTCAGTTAGGTCATATGACTGAAAATGCAGATACTTATCATGATGACTTTACTAGCGCTTCATCCTATATCCCACATCAGGGAGTACTTAAGGATTCAAGCTCTACCACGAAACTTAGGGTAGTGTTTGATGCTTCTGCCAGTACACTAAATGGTAAGTCTTTAAATGACATACAAATGGTAGGTCTAACTGCACAGGATGACCTATTCACAATTTTAATACGCTTTCGACAAAATGCCATTGCCATCACTGCGGATATTGAGAAGTTTTATTGGCAAGCTATTGTTAATTCAACAGACAGGTCTCTACAACAGATTTTCTCGCGGGAGAATCCTATGCATACTCTCGAGACATACACTTTAAATACCGTCACGTATGGCACTGCGTCTGCGCCTTTCCTAGCTACAAGTTGCTTAAAACAACTGGCAGACGAGTGTCCCGATCCAACAACGCAGTTTGCAATCTCTCATTCTTCTTACATGGATGACCACTTATCCGGTGCTTCAAGCGTGGAAGAAGCCATCAATCAAAGCCGTAAGGTCGCTGCTGTTCTATAATCAGTGCATTTTAATCTTCAAAAATGTTCTAACTCGCGTGAAACGACAATTTTTGTCCAAATTCGATGGCGCCGACCATTCAAACGCAGTTTATGGAGAAGAGAGGAGGAACAATATCAACAGAGGAATAGCAACATTAAAAATAATTTTTTTATAATTATTATTGAGGTCAGGCATAAAACTTTATTTGTTACCATTTTCAACCATTAACATTCACTAGTTAGGTTATATATCTACTATAATATATCAAATTACTGCTAAATTATTCAGACATTTAAGTTTCTTTAGTTTCTTTCGTTATAACATCTTTGAAGAAATTTTCTGAAGGCACAACATTTATTCTATAACCCAGTAATTTCACTATTTAAATAACATTTTCTATTCATTTTCATCACTTGAAAATACGTATATTTTTAAGGCTCTTTTCTGCATAACGACTATTAACAAATTTATTTCACTTTAACATTTTTTTTTTTTGGATTTTGCAATGAATTTTTCACAACTAAATAAACCTGAAATAATTTATGAATTAAAAATCAGAAATATAAATTTTTCTTCGACGCAATCTGTAGACGAACTACGATCATTATTATTAAATATTAATGTAGATTCTGAAACAGAAATTTTACAAAATAGCCCTGAAGAATTTTCAGAGGATATTATCACCATTAATTTACGATTTAGTGGATATGAATAATAACCCATTAGGTCGTTGGCATATCAGAGACATTAAACCTCTACCGCGTTTAACTTCTTCTTTGAGTGACTAGATTGGTTGTTACCAATTACTTTATATGAATTCATATATAATTATTGCTAATTATCTCACGGCGAGCATAAGCCGATTCTTTTTGTCTTATTTTTTTTTTTCTATGCACCTCATTATCGTGTGGCTATACCATTAACATTGACGTTGGTCAAAACTTATAATTAATTATCATCATCGTAGTATTAGGTTAACTTATTGTGTAATTTATTTAATATTTGCAATTCTAGGAGTGTAAACTCTTATTTTCAATATCTGTATTATACTTTATAGTATAATTTGTTAAATGTTATAAATTTTTTTTCTCAATTTTTTTTTCAAGCGGTTTGCAACTTGTAAAATTAAGCCTTCTGCACGAGCGTTTATTAAGGTAACTCGTTAAACTAAACCATACCTATGTGTATTATTTATACGCTTGAATCACTTTCCCGTGAGAATTATTTTCATATGTTTATTACATAAGTATTTTAATTACTTCACAAAAGACCCTTGGATTTTATTTAAAAGTCAATGTTTCACGACTGGCTATGATTTTCTTTTCTTTCCGGCATATTTATTTCAGTCTTTAACTGAAACTTGTTTATAGTAATCACCGTGCGGGAGTTAGCGACACGTTAAAGAAGCCATAAGCTATTAATATTTTCAGCGGATGGCAACTATAAAAGCCTTTTGCCGTTGCGTCCAACTCTGTTGAGTTGACTTATTTAGGATACGATTCCTCATAAGCAACTCTAACTGCATGATGTTTTATTTCCAGTAGTTGGAATAAGACTAGTATGAAAGAGAATGTATGTTGTAATTATAATGTACGTTGATGGAGTTGAACGATGTATATTAACATTGTATATTCCAGGAACATGTTTAAAATTTTATCATTCATGAACCATGTAATTTAAGATAATTATTTAGGATTTTTTTTTCTCTCTCTCGTCTGTTTTGTTTTCTTTTTCTATTAAATAACTTGTTGATATGCAATATATCAGTATTATTTTTTTTTTTCATACATACAGGATGTTTTTTTCAGAAAAATTCTTCTATAGGATGTTAATATTAATTTTCATTTTGCTTTTAATTATTATTTTTTTTTGATCGTTCTTTCATTTGGCAGATTAAATATTAAAATTCGATATGTATATGCGGTTTATTTTGATTTGGTTTGAATATTTTTTTTTAAAACTATACTGAAAAAATCTTTCAGATTTTTTTTCCCGGCCCCCGGGGTATTGTGACGGTTGTCTATTTCGACCTCTTTTTGTCAGTAAATTTTATTTTTTTTTGTCGTTCCCGACGTAATTTTAAACTACGAATTACGTAGTGTCGGAGAACGGCAATGTTTTGATTTGACAAGCCAGTCACGAAAAATTATCCATCATAACAACTAGAATCTATTTATTTATTATTGTTTCCGAGTTTATTATTCAAAATTACATGTTTATCAATTTTTTATTATCTACAATCAAAGTTTTCATGAAATCAATAATTTATTTTTACGTACACGAGTGTGCGTAGCCAAAATTTTTGGTAAGGATTCTCATTCATTAAAATTTTATTTTGTTGTTACTTTTTCTTTTCAGATCAAATTTAATTGTATTAATGTTTCTGTTTTATTTTGTGTGACTATTTTTTATTTCAATTTTGTTTATATTTTTTGTTTGTATTTACAGGCATTTTTGTATATTTTTAATTTTACTGCAAAATAAACATAGAAGAGAGCTTTGGTATTTCCTTTTTGGAAACTTCGTTCTCCGACACTACGTAATTCGTAGTTTAAAATTACGTCGGGAACGACAAAAAAAAATAAAATTTACTGACAAAAAGAGGTCAAAATAGACAACCGTCACAGTACTACAGGCTTTATGTGGCAGCTTAGAGGGTTCGGGCAGCGTTTATCTTAGTGAAAATGAAATGTCAAAAACATAAGGGGTTAACTGGAACTGCCTAAGCGACAAATTTTCATTCTCTATTAATATTCCACCTATGAAAGGGTCACAAAACGGGTAATCTTGTCTGTTATTTCACAAATTTTTGATCCACTGTGTTTCGTTGTTCCATGCATTGTAGAGGTAAAATATTAATGCAGCAGTTATGGCTTTCAAAATGTTAATGGGATGACCCCGTTCCTATAAATATTTAGGCAGCTTGGAATGATTTTCAGTCAAGTTCACATTCAGTTGCTCTGTGCAAAGAGTAAGGTTGCCCCAATTAAAGCTACAACAATACCACGTCTGGAATTATGCGCAGCATTAATAGGTACAAGACTCTATTCCAAGGTTCTCGATTCACTTACAATTCATATTGATGAATCAATATTCTGGTGTGACTCTACAATCGCCATAGGCTGGATCTCTGCAACCGCCATGAAATTAAAAACAATTGTCCGCCATCGAGTCACTGAGATTCAGGATACAATGGGTGAAATCTAGCGCTACATACCGTCAGCTGAAAACCCGGCAGACCTTGTTTCGCGCGGTCTCAGCGCGGACAAGTTACTGTCGTCAGCACTGTGGCTTTCAGGGCCAACATTTCTCAGCAACGACCCTTCTTCGTGGCCCAGCTTACTTAAGCAGAGTCAGTATGACTCTACAAACTTACCGGAAGTTTTAAACTGCTTACACTTAGAGGTCGAAAATCAAACCGAAAGCTTTTTATCAATATTAATTTCCAAATTTTCGAATCTTTATACACTTCAACGAGTGACATCTTTAGTATTACGGTTTATTCAAAAAAGTAAAAGACAAAAAAACACTAGATATTTTCAATTCAGCAGATTTAAACAATTCTTTAACTACTTTACTTAGATTTAGCCAAATAGAATCCTTTCCTGAAGAATATCATTTATTTAAGGCAGGAAAGCCTTTACCTGCAAAAAGCAAACTTTTATCTCTATCTTTTCCTTGATCCAGAAAAAATAATTAGGGTAGGGGGAAGGCTTGAAAGTTCTTGCTATGATTATAACGTAAAACTGCCTATTTTATTGTCAAGTGCTCATAATCTTTCAAAATTGATATTCACACATTTTCATCACAAGCTTATGCATGCCGGACCGCAACTGCTCTTAGCTGCAATTCATCATAATTATTGGCCTATTGGTGGTAAAAACCTAGCAAACAGGATTTGCCATCAATGTGTTAAACGTTGTAGGATTAAGGCAAATACCATACAACCTATCATGGGTAATCTCCCGGAACAGCGTCTACACCTGGAGTTCCCATTTCTTGATACAGGTATCGATTATGCCGGACCAATCATGATAGCTAACCGAAAAGGGCTAGGCTGTACCCATGTTAAATGTTTTATTGCGGTATTTGTGTGTTTGGCTTCACGAGCTCTACATCTTGAGCTAGTTTCAGATTTAACTAAGGAAGCTTTTTTGGCTGCACTCAATCGGTTTATTGCTCGAATGGGAAAACCACGCAATATCTTTTCAGATAACGGTACTACGTTTGTCGGAGCCTTTAATGAAAATGCTCAACTTCTTGCACAAGATTTTTCATTTCATAGTGTAGAACCTGCTATCAACTTTTCCTTTATACTCAGTGCATATCTATACACCGCACTTTGGTACTTTGTGGGAATCAGCGGTAAAACACCATCTTAGGCGCATTTTAGGCATGACTCATTTAACGTTTGAGGAAATGGCAACGTGCTTGACACAGATTGAAGCTATCTTAAATTCAAGGCCCTTAACTCCTATTTCCAGTGATCTTCTGATCTAACCCTCCTCACTCCTGCACACTTCTTTATAGGATGATCTCTCGTAACGGTGCCACATCCAGATATCCAAAATGCTAAGATTTCCAGCTTGCAACGATTCCGCCGCAAATAACATCTCAAGCAATACTTCTGGGCTCGCTTCTCTGAAGAATACATTGTGTGGCTGCAAAAGAAGACGAAGTGGTCCGGTCTTCAGGAGAGCTGAAAGAGAACACACTAGTAGTCATCAAGGACAAAACTCAACCACCGTTATTGTGGCTCCTCGGACGAAGAGTGAAAATGTATCCAGGCAAGGATGGAGTCGCGAGAGTAGCAGACATACGCATGCGCAAGGGGGTGCTCCGGCGTGCGTTCAATACAATTTGTATTCGGAGTGGCTTCACGGTCTTAATTATGACGATGTTGAAATGTTGATTAAACTCTAAAGCTACTTAAACGAAAATCACACATACGCACACACACACATACACGCACGCACACACCTGCACAAAACAGACTAAAAATATGAAGGACAAATGGAAGTGACTTAATCCAAGCTTGCATCGAGCGTGAGCTCAAGAAAAATAAATATCTATAAACGACAGAACAAATTTACACATTTGCAACGAATGCCAAAGTTAGTGGCGAGAAATATATTGTCATAGAGTTAGAACAATCCGACTTTGTCGATGTAAAAGTGTTTATTGAAGGCCGATATTGGTTGCATGACTCAGAGATAAATAAAATATTGTGCTCCAAATATTAGGTCTTTACCTATGAAATTGCCGTTTTTCACGAAATAAATGAAGCGTAATTTTTTTTTATATTTTTTATTTCTATTAATCAAAATAATCACCCATGCAATCAATGCATCTTTGCCAACGCATTGGTAGCTTATTGATGCTTTCCTTGAAGAAATCAGCTGGACGGGAGGCAAAAAATTCTTCAAAGGGATTTTGTACTGCCTCTCGGGTATTGAATTTTTTTCCCGCCAAGACGTTATCCAAATTCTGGAAAAAGTAGAAGTCTGTAGGCGCAAGGTCTGGTGAGTACGGCGGATGACGGAGAACTTCCAACCCCAACTCTTGTAGCTTGGAGACCGTCTGCTGTGCAGTATGAGGTCGCGCGTTGTCGTGCAGGAGCAGTGGAGCCGAACGATTGACCAAAGCTTTTTGTGGTTCAGCGGTTGTGTTCAGTTCTTCACAGTACACACAGATCACACAGATAAGAATAATTTTGTAAATACATACTTAAAGGGATATTATTGTAGCGGCGACGCGCTACTCAACCGACCAATCACAACGCGTGTTCTACGTCACAATATCAACTGCACTTAAGCTATTAGAATATATATGACTTTCCGACAACGATTGTCGGGCCGTGGGCCGCGGCCTGCTCACCCTTTTCTATCGGTGTTTAAGTTCCCTAAATTATAAATTATTTTTGAAAAAATTATACCCGTAAAGTTTTTTGTAAGCTCTTCTTCACGAAGATTTTTCCGAACTGGTGGAAGAGCCATGTTTTATTTGACGTCAATAAGAACAAGTAATTGTCAATGTTGAGACATAAGTATTTGAATTTGAAGTCGAAATCCTAAGGATAAGTCAATAGTATCCCCGGGATAAACACAATTCTAGGAATAAAAACATGCCTGGTATAATATTTTTACCGCCGATTTTGGTGGTATTAAGGAGTTATCCACGGTGTCTATAAGTATCTGGATATAAAACATATACATATTAGGTCTTTACCTATGAAATTGCCGTTTTTCACGAAATAAATGAAGCGTAATTTTTTTATATATTTTTTATTTCTATTAATCAAAATAATCACCCATGCAATCAATGCATCTTTGCCAACGCATTGGTAGCTTATTGATGCCTTTCTTGAAGAAATCAGCTGGACGGGAGGCAACAAATTCTTCAAAGGCATTTTGTACTGCCTCTCGGGTATTGAATTTTTTTCCCGCCAAGAAGTTATCCAAATTCTGGAAAAAGTAGAAGTCTGTAGGCGCAAGGTCTGGTGAGTACGGCGGATGACGGAGAACTTCCAACCCCAACTCTTGTAGCTTGGAGACCGTCTGCTGTGCAGTATGAGGTCGCGCGTTGTCGTGCAGGAGCAGTGAAGCCGAACGATTGACCAAAGCTGGTTGGAGACGTGCGTGCTTCTCCATCATTGTGTTCAGTTCTTCACAGTACACATCTGCAGTAATGCTTGTCCCGTTTGGCAAGAAGCTGTGATGAATTACACCCGCGTTAGACCACCAAACAGTGACCATCACTTTTCTAGGGGTAAGTTTTCGTTTAGGGCATTGTTTGGGTGCTGAACCAGGGTCCAACCAACTTGCTGAGCGCTTACGATTGTCAAACAGGATCCATTTCTCGTCACAAGTAACAATGCGGTTCAGAATTCCTTCATTTGTATGCCTGCTGAGCAGTGCAAGGCACCTCTCCACGCGTACTTCGCGCTGGCGGTCATTGAGTTCGAGAGGTACCCATTTGTCAAGCTTTTTTACCTTGCCAATTTGACGCAAATGGACCAATATTGTTTTGATGCTAACGTCGAAAGCTGCTGCTAATTCAGCCGTGGATTGAGTTTCATCAGCTTCCACAATTGCCTTTAATTCGTCATTGTCGACCAAAGTTTTCGGACGACCACGGGGTTCATTTTTCAGGTCAAAATTTCCAGAACGGAAGCGGGTAAACCAATAACGGGTGGTGCGTTCGTTTGTAGTGTTCGCTCCGTAAACGTCGTTGATGTTGCGTGCCGCTTGTGCCGCTTTGCTGCCACGACGGTACTCATACTCCATAATTACTCGAATTTTTAACTTATTCGTGATGACGAAAAATGTTCGAATGCGTTGAAAACAAAACACTAACTATTAAACAAATGACGATTTTAGAAAAAGAATTCCATGTTTGTCAAATAAAATTAATTTGAAATTAGAAATATCAGTCAAAAAAACACATATTTTCATTTGAAATGGCCAGTACGGCAAAATGGCAGTTTCATAGGTAAAGACCTATTAGTATGGAAGTGATCGCGTGTCATACTGAACTTAAAATGTAGTTTAGAAGATGATTATGATCTACATCAAACACAGGTGAACGAACACTCTGTGCTGCTGCTACTCCTACTACTGAAACTTCAATCGTTACCGAGCTGCAAAGAGCTTACTTTCAAAAATTTCCTGTGCCTTAAGCCTTGCATTCAGACTTGTTAAATCTTTTCAAAAATCATGACATACCACGCCACTACCATGATTTTTATGACGCTTCGGTATGTGAAACTGATTAGAATGTAGTAGCAGGACATCATTTCCAAGAAGGCACACCATTTTCTTATGAATAATGTTGTTATTTCTTAATAATACCTACCTACTAAGATTATAATGTTGTTTCTGGTTTTATTTACCTACGTTAGACTTTGATAATGAAAAAGAGTCACTATACATGTAAGATCGTAGAAACGTTTTAATAATTTAAAGATTATGTTATTGTTATATTGTGTTGATTTTCTTATAACTTAATTTCGCAAAGTATCCAATATTAAGTAAAAAATATTATGTGTGTAATAAACACGGTGGGGTTTTCGTTATTAAACAAATTAAACTTGTTGATTGCAGTAATTTTGTTTCTTTTTACATATCCTTATTAAGTTTACCTAAAAACGTGTATATAGTACTTATATACAGGCATATTATTATAGTATTATTATGATTATTAACAAATAAATACACTACTTTACATACAGATATTTACGTTATACTCTATATAATAGGTCTTTACCTATGAAACTGCCGTTTTGCCATACTGGCCATTTCAAATGAAAATATTTTTTTTTGACTGATAATTCTAATTTCAAATTAATTTTATTTGACAAACATGGAATTCTTTTTCTAAAATCGTCATTTGTTTAATAGTTAGTGTTTTGTTTTCAACGCATTCGAACATTTT
The DNA here is from genome assembly GCA_923062675.1 of Marasmarcha lunaedactyla. Taxonomy (NCBI): domain Eukaryota; kingdom Metazoa; phylum Arthropoda; class Insecta; order Lepidoptera; family Pterophoridae; genus Marasmarcha; species Marasmarcha lunaedactyla. Next base: position 1,856,381 of record OV281358.1, read on the forward strand.
TCGTCATCATGGATAACTTAAAAATTCGAGTAATTATGGAGTATGAGTACCGTCGTGGCAGCAAAGCGGCACAAGCGGCACGCAACATCAACGACGTTTACGGAGCGAACACTACAAACGAACGCACCACCCGTTATTGGTTTACCCGCTTCCGTTCTGGAAATTTTGACCTGAAAAATGAACCCCGTGGTCGTCCGGAAACTTTGGTCGACAATGACGAATTAAAAGCAATTGTGGAAGCTGATGAAACTCAATCCACGGCTGAATTAGCAGCAGCTTTCGACGTTAGCATCAAAACAATATTGGTCCATTTGCGTCAAATTGGCAAGGTAAGAAAGCTTGACAAATGGGTACCCCACGAACTCAATGACCGCCAGCGCGAAGTACGCGTGGAGACGTGCCTTGCACTGCTCAGCAGGCATACAAATGAAGGAATTCTGAACCGCATTGTTACTTGTGACGAGAAATGGATCCTGTTTGACAATCGTAAGCGCTCAGCAAGTTGGTTGGACCCTGTTCAGCACCCAACAAATGCCCTAAACGAAAACTTACCCCTAGAAAAGTGATGGTCACTGTTTGGTGGTCTAACGCGGGTGTAATTCATCACAGCTTCTTGCCAAACGGGACAAGCATTACTGCAGATGTGTACTGTGAAGAACTGAACACAATGATGGAGAAGCTCGCACGTCTCCAACCAGCTTTGGTCAATGGTTCGGCTCCACTGCTCCTGCACGACAACGCGCGACCTCATACTGCACAGCAGACGGTCTCCAAGCTACAAGAGTTGGGGTTGGAAGTTCTCCGTCATCCGCCGTACTCACCAGACCTTGCGCCTACAGACTTCTACTTTTTCCAGAATTTGGATAACTTCTTGGCGGGAAAAACATTCAATACCCGAGAGGCAGTACAAAATGCCTTTGAAGAATTTGTTGCCTCCCGTCCAGCTGATTTCTTCAAGAAAGGCATCAATAAGCTACCAATGCGTTGGCAAAGATGCATTGATTGCATGGGTGATTATTTTGATTAATAGAAATAAAAAATATATAAAAAAATTACGCTTCATTTATTTCGTGAAAAACGGCAATTTCATAGGTAAAGACCTATATTAAATTAAAATGTACTCATTTGAATACTACAATATTTATACAATGTACACAGCATTGATGAGTACATTTTCCAAGTCGATCATTAAATTCATGTAATATCACTGCAAAACGCTATTACTGTATTCGCCATACATACTTCAGAGCAGTGCACAACGTTGCAAAAGACTATTGCTGTTTGATAGATTTTGCACTTTTTAGCGGAATAAAACCACAATGGAACCTTACGGAAACAATTTTCAATGTATGAAGTGGCAATACCGTTTTTTAAGTTTTTTTTTGGTATTTGCTAAGCACTATAACCTTGTGAACATTATATGTTACTCCAAAAATAAATAAATAACGCATCGGTAGATATACAAACCGTTTTGATACGCCTCGTAGTTTAGTAACTATCCAAGATTTTCACTAAATATTTTTTCCTGTAAAATTGTGTTTTGTCGATTGTGGCTTTGTTCCAATAACCCATCGAATTATGTATGGTTTTAGGTTATCTTTCAATGTTTTAATTATGTTAAAAATCCTTTTATTATATTAATACTTAAAATTGGCAGAAATAGTGATTGTGTAGTAACTACAGCTCATTGCCATAAAACGCAAAATTTTATTTAATTTTCAATCAATCAGCTCGATCTGCCATTACGGTTTCAATGTTTGACGAGTGAAGAGTTTGAGTTGATCAATTTCCGTACCATAACCGCTCAATTCCCAAATATAGTAATTAATTTGCGTTCACGGTATTTCACAATGTACAACAAGCGCTGGTAGTGAATGCGAAAGTAGGCGAAAGGACGTCATTTTCCAAAACTGAGATAGGTCTTTACATTGGTTACCGTGCCTTTGTGCTAATAGTGCTAACTTACAAGGTTTAAGTATGGTAGAACTTCGTAAATTGTTTGTACGCCACAAACATTTTGAGAAGAAATGTTTTCTGGGTTACTCATTAAGAATAACGGTGTAATTGGTATTAAAAGGTACTGATGTCTCGCATCTAGAACATAAAAATTTGCCTCACATGCAATACAAACAAAGCGTATAAAAATATAAAACAAAATTTTTAAAAAAATCATAAATATACAAGTCTTTTATTTATTTTACATATCTCCCCTCCATCTTCGTCATCAATAACTTTTATCACATCCCCTTAATCTTAACCTCACTTTTCTAAAAAGCTCCACGTCTCTCTCTTCTCCACGGGGGCGTTGGGTTGGCCATGATTCTCGGTCCTGTTATTTTTCAAGTGCCCTCCTTTTTTTAGAGGTAGTGTACACAGCTGAGTTTGTGAACAATTTAAATAATTCCATTGTGTTTTCAGACTGTCCCAGCTGTCTTCAAGCTCTGGAAGGTAATCCGTTCAAATTAGGCTCGAAGTTCCCCATAAATTAGGGCATCCCCTATTCTGTTGCTGTGCCCGGGCTATAAATATTGGGTTAGCCTGGATTCCTGGTCTCCGGTATCACAAGCAACATTACAGCTGATAGCATTGCGAAAAACTCATCTAAATCGGTTCCTCGGATCACCTCATACTAGCTAAATCCCACCAACAGGGGCCGTGGGAGTGGGAGTGGTGGCGAGTAGGAGGCGACGCGGAAAGCAAAAGGTGTACTACGGTTATGTCCAGCCTTTCAGTTTCACTAAACCTTGGTTTTTTTTAATTTAGGTTTTTAGCACTTTTAGCGCTGCTATGAGTGGCAATCGAACGTACCCCTTGTCGTAAGTCTTGATCTGACAATCAGTCATACGTCAGTCAATCTGTCATGCATGAATATTGTTATTGAATGTAAATCGGTATGAGATCGGTATAGAACCGCGCTTGGAACAAATATATTCATTAATTTTTAACGATAATAGATCTCCACAATCCAGTGCATCCCAATAAGGTAAAAGAAGTCTTGAGATTAACTTAATAAGGATGAGTACATGGCAGTCTTGGGTTAAAACTTTAATTATCTTCCATTTATTTTACAGACTTACGAAGACTTAACAGCTGATGAAAAGCTACGGTAAGTTTATTCATACTTATTTTACATTCAGTATTTCTTCATTAAACTAATTTATTTATTTTTAATAGTCACATCTGAAGATTTAGGATTAGCTAACTAATACATTTAGACATATGTAGTATGAAAGGGTAACTGAAATTCAAAGTAAACAAAATGTGTTACTATGGGTTTCAGAAATTTTAAGACCCAATTTGTCCTTTTATAAAGACCTTAGAGAAATGTGAACATGAATTGGTTATTATCAGCTGTAGCCAAACTAAGTAAATTTTTATTAACAACCATCAATATCACATGGTAATTTTTTTTCTATTGTAATACTGGTACATATAATGTGTCATAGGTAAGGCTCAGTTTTAAATTCTTATGCTTATTATCCAAGGTATGGGTCTGAAACTTAGATACTGACTAAGATAAACAATAAAAGAGATACTAAACTTTGGTAAGTATTGGTATTTTTAAATAATTTTACATTACATATTCTTGAAACTGAATATACCTCACTGCCATCAATTCCAAATGTAAAATAGTTTGTATAAAATAATTTTTTCTAATATCAATTCAGAAGCAGTCATGGTGGCAATATACAGAGTTAATGCAAATATTGCGAGTGTAAGTTATTATAGAAATTGTAAAAACAAATCAGTGATTATTTTTTTGCAATTTAAAACATATAGAAAATGCAATATTAGGCTAAGATTATAAATATTGTGCATAGTCTAAAGACTAGACTTGGGCAGTATAACTTTGTTGTGTATTAAAGACAGCTGTATTAAACAGCTTGTGTATTAAAGACACTCCAAACATTTTAATTGGAAGTGACTAGGATTCTGTCATTACAAGAAAGTTGTTTCCCTATGAATATCTTTTTATTAGCACAAGTATTGTTTTATGATAGTTGTTAAAGTATTTATCACACAAAAACAAGCACTAATTAGTATGTGGTTAGTTAAATGTTGAGATGATTTGTATGTTTATGCAAACATCATTTTTGTATAAATATTTTCATATTTATAACAAAATGATATTTGCATATGGTAGATCTACTATTCTAGAATGTTTACAAAAAAAAATACAAAAGTATCTGCTTTTTTGTACACACATCAACAAAACGACTGACCAAAAGCGTCATTTTTCAAAAAAAAATAGAAAGTCGGGAATATCTCAAAAACGGTGACACTTACTGAGGTAATTTTTTTTTATCTGGTAGGGTATATCTCAATCTTTCTTTCAGTTCAGTTTGTCTTGCAAGTTATAGGACACCCTGGATAATATAATTAAATAAATATAGTAGTTATAAGTGCAACTGTCTTAGGTATATTTAAATTTATTTTTATTTTATTTTAACCTGTAGGTACTGCAACGTTTTGCAACTGCAAAGAGGTTATTGCAAAAACAAACTTGCTGACAATTACAACTGGCAACTTACAAGCCTGTCATTATTTAATTTATTTGTAAATAGTTTAAAAGATAGAATATGGAAGATTGTTCCATGGCATTCCATTGCGGGCATCAGCTCATAAATAGTCTAATAATTATCAGTTGTGTTATTATAAAATAGATTCATCTTTAATAAAAGTATAGTAAATGATATATGTGTTTTTCCTTGTTAATTAGGAAGACCTCCCTAAAGTAGGATTATTCCATCAAGGGTCCCGGACCGCTTGAGTACCTACCTGTACCTGTTACCATCAATGGTAGACAGATATAAATATAAGCAATATAGTTTTATTATCTTATTGTTTAATAAGAATATTAAATGAGAAAATATACAGTAGAAATTAAAATACAAAAACTTAACTAATTTCATTATTTTCAAATAAGTGTCCGTAGTTACTACTTTAACTGTGGCTTTAAGTATTTCTGTATCACAAATCACATAATTTTTTTAAGGACAAGTTTTACTTGCTTGTCACGAACGTGACGTCTGTTAGCTTACACTGAGAGGTAGAAAGGAAGGAGGTTAATGTGATTAATATAGCGGTCAGAATATAATACGTCCTTACTATGTTGACTGCTAAATAATCATGTTTACATGGTTGTGTTCCGGTTGAAGGAAGGGAATAGGCAGTACATTTACCGAAACAAAGACAATTCCAACCGAAGCCTGTGTTTGCCAATCCATCATTATTACACTCAGGTTGCATGGTCACTTGCCGACTATGAAAATAGTAAAAAAAAATTTAAGATTGCACAATGGAGATATAAGCGCGGAAGGTTGCGGGCATTACCAAGAATATCTTAGTATGTATCTTGGTCATACACTTAAACTTGTTTGCGTTTATTAAAATTGCACGGGGCTAGCATAATTAGCCGAGAAGGTGTCTAAACGCGACAAACACTCGCTTCAGGTCGAGAGATAATATGGCTCAGTAGCGTCAGTTTGTCGCATTTTGAGACCTCCTCGACTTGTCGCGGGTACATACCTCTTCCTTTAAAAGTCTTTAGGTTAGTCTAATGTATAAATATGTATAAATGTGTTTTCTTTAAATATTCTTATTAAGATTTTGGACATGTGACTAGTGTTGTACGTAAGATTTCCTTTGACTTCATTATTTAATGAAACTACCAAAAACAAAAAAGTTAGTTCAATAACCTTTTAAATATGGTTCATGACTATATAGTTAATCTATTAAAAGTACCTAATCATGACGGTATTGTATGCCGAAACATCATCGGCCGACGGCTCAAACACTATAGACTTAAGCTTTTCACAGCTTGAGCTTGGGCTGCGCGGGTTTATTTCTATACAGAATAATGTTGAATATTTTATAATACCTGAGATTAATTAAGGCACTTATGAGTTACGCGTCAACTTATCTATGTCTTGCGGAAACTTATGTCCTCCTTTTTTTCGGGGCGTTCATTTTTGTGATGAATACAGATGTTTTTCTCGGGTCATTGTTATATTATAATATATGCACATATGTTTATTGTGGGTTCCCCCCAGAGTTCGCGGTATGGTCTTCCACAACACAAGCTCTGCTTACTTTGGGGACATACAGTTGGTGTGTTTGTCTAGAGTTTCATTATTATTTGTGTGCTAATGAAGTGTATGTTTTTTGACAGTACTATACAAAGGAGGGTATCCCAACTCGCCAGTTGGAACAGAACGTGTGTGCAGTTTGCGGGAACCAGTTACTAGTCAGCGTTAACGAAGAAGGCGTTTTAGGTGAGACATGTCCTGTTTTGAAGCTGAGTTTCTTATATTAAGATCTCGTCGTAGTATTATATAAGAGACCGCCGTAATATCATGTTTACGTGGTCGAACAATGGCAATTCCGTTTTTTTTCGAAATCTACTGTTCACTTATGGGCCTTTTAAATTTCACCGGACATAGCCTAGCGCTGACGGCGCTTAGCTGGAACTTCAACTACTCCTACATACGATACGCCTAAGGGCACCCGAGAGGGCACGGAGCTCGGCTTAGGACGTCGTATATTGAAACTACCACTGGTTCGGGTCATCTACCGCCAAACAACCAGCAAGAAACTCAGTAGGAATAGCTTCAGTAATCGATAATCAATAATAAAACAATAACATTAATCAACAACATCTACGGTTCATGATGCCTATGGACACGGATGCCAGTTACCGGGTCGATCGTGCGCTCGTCTGCCGGCTGTGACAATGTTAACAAAAAAAATTACTTCTTTTTAAATCTTAGCCTTAGCTGTCGCATGAGGTCAAAATTTAAATTCAAATATTTATTTCTCAACATTGACAATTACTTGTTATTATGGACATCAAATTAAGCAGGACTGCACCAACAGTTCGGAAAAACCTTCATGAAACAATACGATGTCTATTTCATCACATGAACTAATAGCCAGTCGCGTAATATCGACGGCTGGTTGCCATTGCGCCCAAAGAATAGAATAGAAAAACTTGCAAGAAACTTCACGGGTATAATTTTAAATGATAAAAACAATGTCTCTTTAGTTATGTTTAACTAATATTAAAACGGAATCTACACGGTGTAACAGGCGGGGTGGATCAACGGACTCTGAGGGGTGGGGGACCTCAATACCTACCAATTTAACCCCCATGTATGTTCAGCAATATTTAGTGGTTTTTGTGATATTTGGGATTAGTGATTTTTTTGAAAAAATCATTTCTCGAAGAAAACTTGAAATTACAACCCAACTTTCAGGTCTACGCTCATAAATTTTTGCCTCAAAATAGCTTAATAGTAGTGTGCGTGTGGACTGAGTGATCTTTTCAAAAAAGTTTTCAACTCCTACATAATTTTCAGGAGTTTTAGGAAAAAATTGTGAAAAGTCATTTTGTGAAACCTAAATAAAGAAAGATACAACTGATTAACTAGATTACTCAATCTGGTCGCCTGAAGAAACAGTCACTACGCGTATACGAAAATACACTAATTGTGTATATTTAATTTGTATATGAAAAAATTGTGCACAATTTGTGAAGGCTCCTCACAAAATCTCAGTTCATTAGAAAGCCACGTTGGTAACTTGTAAAAGTTTATGTGGATCACTCAATCCTCGCACTTGCCGTCCGATTGATCTTTTAAATCACCTCCTTAAACTCAATAAGTATGTATTATTTTCGTTGTACGTTATAATTATGCTTGTGTGTGAATTTGTGAAGCAAAAATCCTCACTGAAACCCTACTGGCTCAAAGTAAAACTGAAATAAAAAAAATTGCCAAACGTCCCAACTGAGTGCTCCTTATTTTGACTTCTAATTAATAAATACAAGCTCATACATAGAAGCAAGCGATAGCAGAAATTGTGAAAAATATTTTCCTGAAAGTTGACAAACAATCTATCCTTTTAAAAGTTATACTTTACGAGATAACACTTTTTTAAATTATCCAACTTATACGTCGTGTAGGGTGACCATGAACATAATATGTCGGAAGTAAAAAAAACCATAAAGTAAAATATCTTCAGAAGACATTCAATAATAACCTCAATAATTTTTCTTGCGTTTTTATTTATGCTTGAAAAAATAGTTATTTACACCATGCAAATCATTTAGTTTTTAATAACAGAAAAAGATTTTGAACTTAAAAAAGAATTAATTCTGATAATGCGAAATGAGTAGGTTACAAAAATGCGAATGAAGTACGTACAGTGTAAATAACACAGTACAAGTACATATTACTTTGATTAATGAGGGCTATTTTATTTGATATCGTCGATTCCATACGATAAAGTATGTAAAAAATAGGTTCATTTTTGCTAATATACATTGTTTCCATTAAATCATCATAACAGACTATTTTGTCATTATTTATACCATGCCCTCTGTAGTGACCAATCCTATTAAGACTTAATGCAGGAAGGAATTCAATACCTCCTAATAATTTGTAGCATTTGTTTCTGATAAAAATTGTTTTTGGTGCATCCTTCAAATTAACCTTTTCAAACGCATTTAAATCAAAGGATATTAAATTTGAAAGTTCATAAGTAATGACAACTACACCTTCACATAAATCACATGTTTTTGTTTCATTACTGATACAGATTGACTCTTCCAGACTGAAAATTCCAAAAATTGTTAGCTAATCAATGTTAATAGGCAGAAATGCAATGTTCCTTGATACCTTATTCGATGAACATGCTCTGTTTAAGCACTCTTTATTGAAAACAGCTCTGTAAATGTCATCATTTATCAAATGTTCAAATATATATGTCACATTGCATGCACAATCAATATTTATAATACCTAGTAACTCTTTACTTTTAAATTTTTGTTGTGCTAGACGAGACCTCAATTTTAGAATTTCTGTTTTCAAATACCTATAAGACAAATATTTAAGGTAATTTGCAATCGTTACATCTTTGAAATTATCTATAATGTCTTTAATTTTGTTATTCGTATTGTAGCCTAAAGCTAAAATGTACATCACTGAGTCTAAACCACATGTATTTGACAGTTTTGTAATATGGCCATCATCGTTTGAGACAGGACTGCATAGGTTGCCATTTTTAATGAATTGAACGTCCATTTTTGGTGTGATTGGTTTGGAAACTTCATTTAATCCTTTCCAATATTCAGAAAAAGACGGCCTATCCGAAAATATTGACTCGGAAGAAGGAAACCTTTGTTCAATCTTGCATTTTAGATTTTTCGACCTGTTTGAAATGTTTTTCTTTAAACTGTTACAGCTTTTTCGTTTTCTTGAACTTTTATCAAAGGGTAGTCTTTTGTTGATTACGTCTTGACTTAAATCATTAAGAGCTATTTTCAATTCACCGTCTAAGTTTTCCAAATGCACTTTTATAAAGGAATCGATCCTATGTTTCATAATTTTCGTTTTAAATATAAATTTTTTCAGAGTCTTGAAGTAACTTTCAACTGCTGAGGAGGATGGACATTTATTCTCTGATTTGAAAAACGAGCACAATAAATTTGACCATAGTGGTAATTTATACAATAATCTTTTTAGGGTTGATATAAACGGCGGATAATAGTATTAATTATCATTTTTCAAAACTATACTTTTTTATGGGATTCTACTAATCTATCGAACCATCTTCCAAAGTCAGTGTTTTGCTTCATCTAATTCAACCATTTTTGTACCTTTTTCCGTTTCAGAAATATCTTCTTCATTTACTTCTGTTGTTGCTTTAATATCTGTATCGCCATTTAGTAATTTATCAAGCCTCTCTTTAACCTCATTAGTTTTAGACTTCGCCAATTCATCATTATCATTATATTGTCCTAGACAAATCTGTACAATGTCCTCAATTATTTGTTTAACTTTTTGATAGTCCTTACATTTTTTCAAAATTAAAATACAATGTATGTAAAAATATTTCACATTCGTGTCCATATCATCTTTAAAACACGATAGATTGTGTAGTGTTTTTATAAAATGACTCAGGTTGACGTATCGGTTCAAACATCGAGCCCATTGCATCGATTGTGATAGTAATTTTATCAAACTTATCGGAATACAGTTTATAATACTCATTTTGTTGATCAGTCCAATAATATACGGGAAAATTAGGATGGACACAAAAGAAATGTCACAACCTGGGCCAGGTCTTTGTACACCATCTAAAAAGACAAATTAATGCTTATAATAGGAAAAATACAAATAATTTGATTTAATCAGTAGTTAGATGGTAAGAAAATAAAAAAGTCTACATTATTTGTGTTCGTTTTAGCGGGCAACATTGACAATGAGTCTTTTCTAAGGCGGAAGTTGTCAAGTATAGTTAGTTCACCAAGCAGAGGGTACAGCCACCTCACTCACGGCACACTTCACTCACATCACATTGATAGTTGTCTGTCTGTGCGTTTGATTGTTTGTTGCGCTTGAGTTCTTACTTTCGGTTTCTTTTTAACTTTACAACTGTTAAATAAGCTAAAAATACACAAAACAATGTAAGTAAACTTAACTGTCAAAATGACATTTTTCCGCCATGATGTTTTTTGTTTGTGTTGCACACTAATAATGCACAATTTCATTTCCTACCAATAAATAAAGCGTTTTAATAACAATTTAACAATCGAAAAGTGTTTTAAGCAGCTTAAACTATTTTTTGATAAAGTGTACAAAGACCCGGCCCAGACTCTTTGCATTTTGGGACATTTCTTTTCTCGTATAAAATTTACATATTTCGCAGATTTAGCGAAAAGAATTAATGATGTCAAAGGATTGGTATCCAATAACTCTCCAAGTTTATCTTCTGATTTGATCTTCCGCAAAGTAGAAAGTGACGGCAACACCGTTGGCTCGATGTTCTTATCAGATATTAATTTAGAAGCCATTTCGTATTATATTAGCGGGCTTATATTTCAAATTCTTAGCTAATTGCTGTCTGCTGTAAGTTGTTAGTTTAGACTTTTTAAGTGGATTGTGGTTGTAAGCCTGTTTTATGTTGCGAACACTGCAAATATATGAATGTACTTTTTCAGTTTTTTCCAACATAGATATTTCAATACTTGCTTTACACTGAGTACAATGACCTTTAAGTTTTAAAACCTTATCATTATTTCTTTTTTCTTTAGTATCCAGGTACAGCGTAATTTTGAATTTAGCCGAATTTTCTCTTTGATCATATTAGACCATGTTTTGTATCGTTGAAAAGTTCCATAAATTTTTTTTCTGCGTGCATATAAAGATGTAATTTGACTTAACTCATATATCATACATCCAAATCGAATGTAAATATTTTGCATTGTAAAGTCGAACTCAACTCATCTTTCATCATTGGGGTTGTGAAATTGTGTGCTTTGACTGGATAATATAACGGACGTCTCTTCTGAAGACGTCTCGTCCGTTTGGTCCTGTGGTTCCGTAATCACATCTTTATCGTAATTCCTTTTAAAAGACATAAATAACGCTTTTGGTGACATTTTGGCATCAATTTCTTCACACATTTTAGAAAAAATGGGATCATTGTACTTAATATTGTGTTTCTTCAAGTATTCCTCATATTTATTAAATAAAGCAATTTGCTTTTTCAAATCTACTAATGGTTATCGGCGCCTCGTCATATGCTGCGTAAAAAACATCTAATGTTAAAATCTTTGAATTAACTAAGTAACACATCAATCTTCACAATGTAAAAGAAAATTAGAAACGCATTCTAAGGAGTAATTTCTTTCAGGTATCCCGAAATAATAAATGGAAAAATATCAAAACGGTACAATAGACTATTTTTTAATGTTAATTATACCGCACGAGTGAGCAGATAGCCATTTTATATAACATTAAATCAAGTATTGTGACATTAACATTTGAGAGTTTGTTGCATACTTAAAGGCACGTGATGCATACCTTTTCGAAATATGAGACTCAAGGCGGCGATAATACCCACTCTGACGAATTCCTACCAATAAACACGGCTACAGTAGCGCCCTCACTAGTAAGAGTTCATTCGATTATCCCTGGCCGGCAAGACGAATATATCTACGGTTCAAATTTCAAATAACAGCTTCGATAGAATACGAACCCCCTTAGGGTGTTACCACACCAATCGATCGACGTTGCCTGTTCCATGCTACCACCGATCAACGGTCGATCGACGTCGATCGATTGGTGTTGTACGATTCTTGTGTTAACACCCTTATAAAAGCCCATACCTATCAAAGAAAGCCAGTCGATCTCGAGCTTCGGAACTATCTACGTGTCAACCAGCACGCCTTCGCTTGTTCCTGCCTTGCGTGCCAGTCTGCACGCCTTCTCCGTTCCTGCCTTGCGTGCTAGCCAGCACGTCCTCGCCGGTCCTATTGTGTGTGCCAGCTAGCTCGCCGGTGCCGGCGGCGCCTGAATCAACTCCTCGAGCCACGCGCGTAGCTCAGCCCTGGTTTAGTAACTTTTATTCTTGTAATTTATCAAATCAAACGCCTCTTTTTTTGTAAATATTTTTGTAAATCTACTGTATTCATATAATAAACTTAATGTTATTTTCCTGGTAATAACCTGTTTCATTTCACTCCCGCAGGACGGTTACAGCTGTCGTTGTGGTTACGGATCCTTCAAGGAGGGTCTCTCATTACGTGACGTTATCCATTAAAATAATTTTATAAACTAGTACAATAATTTAAACTATTAAAAATATAATATTTTCGAATTTCAAATCAAGTTTATTTTTTTTATGAACGATCATGTATTAAAATTATTGTCAAAATTTATTTTTATTATATGCCATCTTACCCTATATTACACATCATCATACACTGTTATAAATATTTATTTTTTTTAAGCCCTTTCATATCACATTATAAATAAATCAAGTAAATATAAAAATAACAATTTGCATTTACGAATATGTACTAAAATTTACAGTAGAACTTATTATATAGAATGCCATCTTTTTAAACACACTATTATAAATATATTTATGTGATGACACTAGACTAACTATGGCATAAATATTGAATAAGATACTTACATTAAAATTCGCTATCATTAAAGGGTAGCACTGATTATGTCACTAATTATTATAACACAACACTACTAAAACTCACATTTAATGCACTGCACAACGCACGACTCACATGGATTTAATAGAAATCAAACAAAGAATAAACAAAATCTTAGTATAAAAAGTAGCTAGTTGAAGAAATTTATCCGACATGAATTATATCTACCCTACACGACGTTTTAGTTGGATAATTTAAAAAAGTGTTATCTCGTAAAGTATAACTTTTAAAAGGATAGATTGTTTGTCAACTTTCAGGAAAATATTTTTCACAATTTCTGCTATCGCTTGCTTCTATGTATGAGTTTGTATTTATTAATTAGAAGTCAAAATAAGGATCACTCAGTTGGGACGTTTGGCAAATTTTTTTATTTCAGTTTTACTTTGAGCCAGTAGGGTTTCAGTGAGGATTTTTGCTTCACAAATTCACACACAAGCAAAATTATAACGTACAACTTGAAAATTTGGTAGGAGTTGAAAAACTTTTTTGAAAAGATCACTCAGTCCACACGCACACTAATAGTAGGCCTTTTGTTATCATCTAACCGCCAATAATCGTTGATTTTTATAAATGGAAATGAAATTGAAATTATTAAATTTTTTTTTAAATGTAGAATGTGAACTTATGTAGGTTATATGCCGTCCATAAAGACTGTTGGCAAAGATCTTGCTTCTTAGGTCGCGGTTCCGACCACACTCCACCAAAAAATGTATGAGATCCTCTGTGACACCACAAAAAGTGCACAGAAGAGATGTCACTTTCCAAAACATGTGGTAGAATTTGTTGAGTGAAATGTGACTTGAACGCAATCTCAGAGCTGCAACCAAACTAGTTCTGGAGAGGCAAGCATTGTTAAACCATGGTTTTAGATGTTCCTCACTTTGAATGGTTCAATACCATAGTCCTTTGTAATTCGAGCATTCAGCAAAATACACCCTCCACCCACCTTGGAAGGTCACGGTGAAGTTATAGCTGTATCCTTAGACATTTCCAAGGTTTTTGATATGGTCTGGCATGATGGTCTCTTGAGTAAGCTTTCAGCATACGAAATACCTAAAGGGCTCTGCGACTGGATATCTGATTTTCTGAGGGAGTGGTCAATTCGAGTATTCTTAGACGGCTGCTCTTCTGACCTAATGGCAATTAATGCCGGGGTACCTCAGGGATCTGTTCTCTCTGCAACGTTATTCTTGCTGCACATTAATGACCTGCTAACCCCAGGCATTATTGGTTACGCTTATTACAGCACCGTTGTAGAGAGATACATGTCCAATGCGCGAGCGAACCTTGAAGAAATCCGGACTTTGAGAGAGTCCATGATCGAGCGGGTGGATTTGGCCTTAAAAAAGTGTCCGATTGGGGGCGAGTCCAACTTGGTCAAATTTAACCCGTCAAAAACACAAGCGTGCTTATTCTCCGCCAAAAAGAGCAGTTTCGGCCTAAAGCCCACTTTCCAAAATTTTTCTGTACCTCACCGCCAAAAAACTGCTTCGTCGGAAAGTTGCCAGTTTAGCAGTCTTCTACAGATTACAGTTTGGAGAGTGCGCGAATGTTCTTTTTGATCAGGTTGAACCCACACCCTTCTTACATTGGACTACTAGACGCAGACAGGCCTTCCATCCCTTTATAGTATATATTCCAAGAAAACGAACCAAACGCTTCGATAGTTCCTTTTTGGTGCGGGTCGCCAAGGTGTGAAATGAACTGCCTGCGTCTGTTTTCCAGAAAACTATAGTACTTTTTCTTGCAAGCGTCGAGTGAATAGGTATGTAGCAGACGTGACGATAGAAGTGTAACACCTTCGTCTTCATCGTCACTTTCCATCCAGGTGAGATAGAAGACAAACGTCTAATCCTTTTTCAATAAAAAAAATTGAATATACAAATCCCTGAGTCACAATATTCTAAGATACATCCACAGTAAATGCCCAAAGGCATGGATGCCTCAAACCATCAGACCGATCTCTCGCTTGATTGGTAGATATAAAACACATTGTTATAATAATTCAATATTCACTTATTCACCAACCCCATAGACATACTTTATTAACATTTATTATCACTCACTTCGTGACATTCACTCTTCACAAACACATTCGTCCTATTATGTACATGTTTTCATTCAAGTCCGAACAGCCAGTTGATTCCTTGAGCGAAGAACAAGATTAAAGGCTGCCACGCTACCAGCCATCTAATCCAGTCTAGGAGTTGTCCGAAGAGGATATGTGGTCGATCCCAGCTGAAATATGCTTGTTATGGAATAACATTTATCATATCATAATTCATACAGTAGAAAATATTTTAGGCAGTGCTATTTTAAAATGTTTTAAAGCTGTATGAAATTAACCTGGTATTTTTAACGTTATAACTTATGTTAAAAACTTGTTCTTGTAAAATTGTGCCCAATTGACAAATGTATGTAAAGGTATAAACGTGCACCACCCAATATTGAATACATGAAAACTATTTGATTTCATATTTTACTCCCCAGACATCAAAAACAAATTGTCACACAATATTTATATTAATTGACGACAGTGCGGCAAACGTCCAAGAATTGCGAAAACCCGAATATTGTACTGTACAGGAAAATAATATATTACATTTAATTCTGCAAGAGGAAAGAAAAGCATCTCTATTCACTGTATATAAAGTATTGCATCTACGCGTTGTAAAAAGCAGTTTATGTTACAAAGGATACGGGTTAGTGAACATCCGTTTGAGGTCCACCCTCTCCTTGCAGTAGGGGCACGTCTGCTTCTTGCCCACGATGCACCAGCCGCGAATACAGAACTCGTGGAACACGTGTCCGCATGTCAGTTTGTATGTATTTTCTGGAAATTAAGAGACATTTTCATAGCATTTGAGTTTTATGTGATTGTGGCACTTAAAATATTGTCAAAATATTAGGAGTAGAGTTTTAAAATAAAATAAACGAGGTAAGAATTCGTAAATATAGTGACAGATAAATTGAAAAAACGGATATGCCTTTGTTCGATTGATTGCACCGACTGTTTCTTCCCTTTATCTGGAACACGACCACGTAAACATGATATTACGGCGGTCTCTTATATTATACTACGACGAGATCTTAATATACGAAACTCAGCTTCAATACAGGACATGTCTCACCTAAAACGCCTTCTTCGTTAACGCTGACTAGTAACTGGTTCCCGCAAACTGCACACACGTTCTGTTCCAACTGGCGAGTTGGGATACCCTCCTTTGTATAGTACTGTCAAAAAACATACACTTCATTAGCACAGTAATAAATAATAATAAAACTCTAGACAAACACACCAACTGTATGTCCCCAAAGTAAGTAGAGCTTGTGTTGTGGAAGACCATACCGCGAACTCTTGGGGGAAGCCAGAGTAAACATATGTGTATATATTATATTTAACACTGTCCCGAGAAAAAACATCTGTATTCATCACAAAAATGAAGGTCCCGAAAAAAAAGAGGGACATAAATTTCCGCAAGATAAAACGCGTAACTCATAAGTGCCCTAATTTACCCAGGTATTGCAAATATTCACAACATTATTCTGTATAGAAATATACCCGCGCAGCCCACGCACAAGGTGTGGAATTTGACGTTTCGAGACTTCGCGCTACACTAGCGCCTCTAGCGGCGAATTCGTGCGCGACAGCCCTAATTCCTACGACCGACTATACTATTTCCATTTCTTTATTTTCTTGATGACAGTTCTAATTTGATATAATGCTCTCTAGCTCCATCCCTAACAGTTTCTCCGACTCTGGTATTATATAACCTTGTACGTGCGTAACGTCACATTTTTATAAAATAATGCATACATCATGTAAAAAAAAACGCTCGCACAAGGTTACACAGGAGCTGTCATCGAGAAAATAATGAAATGGAAATAGTATAGGTGTCCTTCAAGCTGTAATCCTCATATTTGAAATCTTAATGAAAATGAATTTAAGCAATGCTAAAAAATAGTCATTAAATAGTGATAAATAGTCATACATGTAAAAAAAATAATGTGTCAAATTGTCAAAATTCGTTTTTGTTGAGATTTCAAAACGAGGATTACAGCTTGAAGGACACCCGACTAGCGTATTACTCAGTAGCCCTGCCTTACATTCATTTGTGGTCATGGACATTTATATATGTATGTTTATTCCGGGTTCCCCCCAGTTCGTTGTACGGTCATCAATAACACAAGCAGTGCTTACTTTGGGGCCACACAGTTGATGTGTTTGTAATATTATTATTTTTCTGTCAACTGCATGGCTACACACAATGTTGCAATTAGGGCTTGCAAAAACCCGAATTTTTCAGAAAACCGAATTACTTGGTTTTTATATTGAAAAACCGGGGAATTCGGATTTTTTCGGTTTTTAATGTTAATATAAAAAAAGCGAAAAACATTGATAATCAGTTTTTTTTTTAGTATTTTCAATAATGCTTATGCTCATAATCACGTTTTAATAAATGTAAAAAAAATAAAGTAACACACTTTAGCAACAATTTTACATAAATATACATAGAAAAAGAACTAAACTAGAACTAAAAGAACAATATAGAAAAAAGCATGTAAAAATATTCGTTTTAAAAAAATTAAAGAAAAATAACAATAAAAAATTTCTTTTGAGAATTATGAAATGATTAGAGTATCACGACTCATATTTCAGTTTGTTAATTTATTTTTGTTGTATTAATGTACAAAAATGTTTTTTTTTTTTTTGCGTAAGTGAAATGCATAATAGAATGCAAGCATCCCAAATAACCAGAATGTGCGTATATTCCCTCGAAGCAACTGACTTTTTCTCCAAATACAGAGAAGTCAAGCACGGCGTTCCTCAAGGTAGTATTTTAGGGCCGTTATTATTTCTTATTTATATAAATGACTTCCCCAGTATAACTACACATTCCATGGTATTATTTGCAGATGATAGTACATTAATTTTCTACAATATGGACATGAATATACCAAAAATTACATTCAAAATACATTGACCTCAGTAATGAACTGGCTAATGACAAGAAATAAAAGAAATTAAATGTACAAAATCTGAAATGGAAAGAGCATACAGAGTGCGTGCAGCAGAATAAATAAATTTTCATACGCACTACGCAAGTTGTCGAAAGTAGTCGGCGAGACGTCCGTACTATCGGCATATTATGCATACGTCGAATCGGTTATGCGATATGGAATAATATTTTGTAGGTAGGGTCAAGTAGGCAACAGTAACTCAGTCGACCACAGTGGCTCAAGTATTTATTGATAAGAAAGGAAGGTAATATACAGGTGTCTCTCTCACTTTTAGTAGTGTTTGTTACCCAAACATATACAAACCAGTAAACTCGCAGATCGAGGGCCGAGTGGTAGTGTGAGTAAGTTTTCACGGGCACAAAATTACTTTTTAATCTAAATTTCAATTGTTTTCACATCTTTGCTTGTTGCAATTGCTGATAGACGTGATATTCATTGAATAGTATGTCTAGTATTAATTATCTTTTACCTGTATTTTGTCATATTTGATTATGATTTTCGCTGATGTCATGAATTATTTTCAAAATGGTGTGGAAGTCCACAACGACTCATTTTATATCTTAATATTTCTTCGACTCGTAATGATTCGAATTCTTTTAAGTTTATAGAATGCCACGGTAGAAGACCGATAGAAAAATAGGAAACACTCCCCAGGCACACAAAAGTTCCTTTTGCCAGATACGCCTGATCTTTCCCTTGTAAAGGAGCATGATATAAAATATATTCTGCCAAGACCTTCATGAGTTGGAACGTCATCCAGGCCATATCATAACATTTTGATTAATTTTACGCTTCTAACTATTAATTAAAAATACTGAAATCATTATTACAGTTCCTGATTAAGAAAGTACAAAATGAGGGGGATAATAGTGATATTTATGTTGTTTATGAAACCAATATTTTTCAAACGAAAAAGTTGATTGTTAGGTTGATATAACAATTTTTCATAATTTATTTTTGTGTTTAACGAATTATTAGAGTAAAACGTCATTGTTAGCGATGATATTTTGATTTTTTTTTATCTCAAAGATAATTATTATCTGTTAATGGATAAAAAAGACTAAACTTGTTCATTAAAAAGACTGAGATTTATTTTCTTTTGTTGTGTAGAAGAATATTGTAACTGTTTTTTTTTTTCAATAAAAATATGTTCATTGATTTATTACCGTTTTGTTATCATTCTCCTGACTACTCATTTGTGAGGTAATAATATAATAAAAATAATAACCTCATACAGAGAGATTAACATTATTATTATTTTATTAAATGATACAGCTGAGTTACTGTGTACTACGGCAGTGAGTCAGTGTGCACACATAGTGGTGCACAGTGGCTCAAATACATTTTTTAGTATATTGTGTCTTACATTTATATGCATAATATTTTATCGGTTTATACTGATGTAATATTAAACTGCAATGGTCAACCAACAATCTGTAAAAGTTTTACAGTAATCCCACCAGAATTTCCGTTTCAAATAGCGTTGCGAAAAATACCGAGTCACTGTTGCCTACTTGACCCTATTCGATAGATAAAGAAAAAATCTTTAAAGCCCAAAAGCGTTGTATTCGTTCTATATATGTATAACCTTAAAAGCATAGAATCCTGTGAACCCTACTTTAAAACGATAAGAGTTCTGACTTTCCCATGCCTTATAAAGGCATGTATATGTAGGCAGTATACATCTTATGTATTTCCCTATATTCGTACCAAATAAATGATTTGATTTGACATGCATGAATACAAAAACCCGAAAACCCCGAAATACCCGGTTTTTTTTTGTAGAAAAGAAACCGAGTTTTCATTCTGTCGGTTATTCGGGTTTTTCGGTAATTCCCTAGTTGCAATATATAAGGTAATTGAGACGCCCCTGGGCCAGATTTTGTTTTAGTGAGGCTACAAGAGAATTTGATTATTTCACTTATGATTTATTGGGAAAACGTAGTCATCCTGTTGATGGATTTCTCTAAACACACAGCATGCTTTCTTGCACAGGTTTGACCGATAAGAGGCTTTATGGTGAGTTTTTAAAGCATAAGCTATCTCAATTGTGCATTCTTAAATTTTTTTTTACTATTTTTACAGCCGGCACGTGACCATGCAACCTGCATAATGATAAGTGGCTGTTTATCAATGCTGAGTGTAATAATGATGGATTGGCAAACACAGGCTTCGGTTGGAATTGTCTTTGTTTCGGTAAATGTACTGCCTATTCCCTTCCTTCAACCGGAACACAACCATGTAAACATGATTATTTAGCAGTCAACATAGTAAGGACGTATTATATTCTGACCGCTATATTAATCACATTAACCTCCTTCCTTTCTACCTTTCAGTGTAAGCTAACAGACTTCACGTTTGTGACAAGCAAGTAAAACCTGTCCTTAAAAAAATTATGTAATTTGTGATACAGAAATACTTAAAGCCACAGTTAAAGGAGTAACTACGGACACTTATTTGAAAATTATCAATATAATTTAGCTAAGTTTTTGTATTTTAATTTCTACTGAATATTTTCTCATTTAATATTCTTATTGTTTTATTGTGCTATGAGACAAACTTGTGGCTAATAATATTCTTTACACAGGGTGTCCCATAACTTGTACGACAAACTAAAATGAAAGAAAGATTGAGGTGTGCCCTTCCAGATAAAAAATAATTACCTCAGTAAAACTGTCACCGTTTTCGAGATATTCCCAACTTTTCATTTTTTTTAAATGCCGCTTTTGGTCTGTTTTTTGGTTGGTGTGTGTACAAACAAGCAGATATTTTGTATTTTTTTTCTGTACATATTCTAGAATGTAGATCTACCATAAGCAAATATCATTTTGTTAATATCATTAGAGATCTTTGAAAAAAAAATACTATTTTCATTATTTTTTTCTAAAAAAATTATTTACCTTAGCGTTCGGTGGAGAGAATGTGACAATCCAGTACATCTTGTACTGGATTGTCACTGCACATTTTACAAATAAATTACGTATTAATAAAGATTTCAAAAAAGTATAACACTGTCCATATTATTGTAGAACGAAAAGAAATTGTCAGTTTTGTGCCAAAGTTGTTGATTCATATCTAGAAAATAAAAATTTGGCTCCCATGCAATAAAAACGAAAGCATATAAAAATATAAAACAAAGTTTAGAAATTAAAAAAAGATCATAAATATACAAGTTTTTAATTTATTTTACATTCTTTATCTTTTAGATTGTTAAAATATCTTGTACAATAAAAAAGGGGCTTTCGCGCTGCCATATTGGCATTACGCCAAAATCCAATGCCGTCATTTTAAAATTAAGAAACGAAGGACAATCTAAATTAAAAAAAAAATAATTGTCAAAGGGTTAAGTCCATTTTAGGCCGTCAGTAAGCTTTATGTTTCAGCACTTAATGGACGAATGGAATGCACGATAATTCGTATCATTTATGTAAATGATTATTAAAAAAAGTATCAGAACTAAAATATGTTCCAATAAAATTATCTAAATTAATAAGAAACAAAACGTGAGGAGTCTCCATACAATAGCTGCGCAACGTTGGAGTTACCGATTCAATGCAAAAGAAGTTTTGCTGGTGGCCTATTCTAAAGACAAAGTAAAGTATGTTTCATAAACAGTAAAGTAAACGTAAAGTATGCATTTAAAACTAAATAAATAAAATCAAAAAAATATTACAAAATTAATTATGTTAATTGTACAATCTTGCAAAGCATTATTTCGATTGCAACTATAACTTTTTGTGAGTTTAGTTCGGGATCCCTACCACCAAACTTTAAAATTCAAATACGTCAATCCAATATTCGCTCTGTTATTTTGCAACAAGTGGATGTGCTCTTTCGGTTTTCCTTTTTTTTTAGGTTTTTACTTCCCATGTTATTTCCTTTTTGATTTTCCTTGTGTGAAGTCTAAGCGCGACAAACACTCGCTGCGGGTCGAGAGATAATGTGGCTCAGTAGCGTCAGTTTCTCGCATTTTGAGACCTCCTCGACTTGTCGCGGGTACAGACCTCTTCCTTTAAAGCCTTTAGGTTAGTCTACTGTATAAATGTGTCTTCTTTCTATATTCTAATTAAGATTTTGGACACGTGACTCTAGTGTTGCACGTAAGATTTCCTTAGACTTCATTATTTAATTTAAATACCAAAAACAAAAAATTTAGTTCAATAACCTTTTAAATATGGTTTATGACTATATAGTCAATCGATTAAAAATAATCATGACGGTATTATATGCTGAAACATCATCGACCGACGGCTCAAACACTATGGACTTAAGCCTTTAAAAAGTTCGTTCCTAGTGTTGTAGTTAGGACGTTCGTCTGATGCGTAGCATCACTAATTAGTTTGTAGGTAGCACTAAGGAAGGTTTTATAAGAAAAGGGTTGTCAAATTAATTATAATCAACTTACTCCAATACACGCTGCCATTTTATCCGAGCAATATTCAGCCACGTCTCGGCCCAACACTCCAAAATACAATCCGTAGAACAACAACAATAACGAAACATCCATCCATTGGTTTGGCTTGTGCCCAAACAAAACATTTACTCCAAGGAATGTTGCTATCATCAGTATGTACCCTGTCACTCCGATGAAACAACTGGCTTTGTATATGAGGTAGAACCATTTGTATACTAATCTGTAAAAAGAAACCGTGGTTAACTTGTCAATATTGAATGGCAGTTTGCAGTACTTTTTGTACTTGTTATTACTAACTTGTAATTACTAACTTGTTGACGTGACTAACGCCTGGTTTAAGCATACGAAGTTATCATATCAAGTAGGTAACTAAATTTTAATTAAAAATTAAATTAAATATGTGTAAATAAACAATTTAGAGACAACTGTTAAGCTGAAATTTAGTTATGCCAGTAAAAAGTAGATTGGGATAACTTGACACCTTCGCCAGGTCAGTATACTTTTAATACTTTGGTTATCTTCGCAACACACAGTTATTTTAGCTTTCACAAAATCCGTCAAATATTATAACTGGTGGATATTTATTAAATCACATACTAACTCGAAAGTAACTATAACGCGAAGTGAACTTGTAATCTTGCCCCTACTGGCTAAATTTGTTTTTTAGCGAAGTTGATGGGTGGAGCCTTTTACTTGACAAGACACGACGCGTTAACTGTATGGAGCATCAAATGATATAAGGATAGTCATGTGATGCTTCACAGAGTTTACGCGTTTTGTATAGTGTTATCGATTGTAAATTGCAACTTAGCTAGAAGGCTGTTCCTCCCCAATGACACAAATATAGTCAATTTCTAAAACTCACTTGATCGAATTTCAATCTACAATGGAATTAAGATACTTTATCTTTATAAACATTATACAGCCTTCTTACTTTTTACTTACTTTCACTTACATTTTAGTACTTCAAGGAAAAAATTTGACTACAATTGACGGAGGTCCCAGGATTGAGTCTTGGTCAAGGCATTCATTTGTGTAATGAATGTTTGTTCTCCGGTCATGGTTGTTGATATTAATATATGTATGTTCATTCTGGGTTCCCCGCCAGTTCGTCTATAACACAAGTCCGACTTACTTTGGGGCCATGCAGTACGTGTGTTTGCCAGGGCATTCATTTATTATATTATCAAAAACGAGCACATACCTAGGTGTAGTAACGGATATTGGCTTAACTGAAGACTTTCTGATGACTATGAAGGTGAGAAAAGTGAAGATTGCCCAAATGATGATAAACCTCCACCATTGGTTACGAGCACTCATTATTACTGGTATTGACCACATAGCTACCATTGTGAAAAACTGAAAGAAAAATATAACATTTAAACATGATTAAACCCATAGTGCCTTTAGAAGCCGGCGTTCTGAGGGCCTTTGTTGTAAAACAATAATGAAATACAATATTTTGGTTTTATTTGAGCATGGAACAGCAACAACAAATAAGAAAATCCAGTGAAATTATTCCTGCACTATTTTATTCTTAAAGCATGAAAGATTATGACAGGCTCAAATTATGTTCTTAGGTATATGCATGAATGTGTATGTATAACTCACATCCAGTTGCTATAGATATTGTTTGTGTTGTGGTGGAAAAATATTTTAACTTGATACAAGAATAAACATGTAGGATTAAGAATCTTCATCGATGTTCTTCTATTACAAGCAGTGATCAAAGTAAGTAGTCCCATTTGGGGGCAATGAACTAGAATGTTGATGTATTAAATGAAGTTGAACTTCAGGCACTATTTAAGATATCATGAGGCTGCAGCTTATACCTGTTTGCCATATTAGGTGATTCACAAGGGATATCCACGTTAATAAAATGGTTATTTATTCCTGGCAATACTTAACTACCTTTACTGATGACTTATCTATTTATTCTTACTATTCTATTATTTAAAAATAACAATACTAAAGTTAACTCACCGCATAAGACTTATAATGTAATTTCTTCCATTCAACTACAATAATTTGGGCTATTATCAATGTAAATATCAAAACGAGGACCATTGTAGTGTGCATGGACTCATGGCCCTTGTGCATCTCATGCAACTTCTGATGGTCATATCTGAAACACATGGAAACACTGTATTAATAATCTGATCATCGGTCTGATCGGTAGTAATCATCGAAAGTAAAAGTAACCATGCTTAAGCAAAGTCTTTTCTGCACTTGAAAATATTAACCTGGATCCATTTTATTGGCTTTGTTTTGGTATACTGTCAAGATTTAAAAGTCATAACTCTTCGGCACATACAGATAACATGGTATAAATGTATACATAAAAGCTGTGTAAATGCAGAAAACAAAACATTGCTTAATGAGGTTATAAGGTAGATTCTTTATTTGTATGATCACATACACAACACTGGCAAAGTTTACCTTTCTTAATCTATCAGAATGTAGATAAATAACAGTGATATGTCAAAATGTTCTTTGACAATACAAAGTATAAAAGATACATACATAAAGTATAATCGATTACTAATGTATTTAAATTTAAAAACATAAATTATAATAAGAGAGTTTGTAATTATGATATTGCACATTAATTTACTGGATTAAGTAACCACAAGAAACAATGCAATACACATCATATTGGATTTGATAATAACTTATGCAGTACATTCCCACAAGTTGCTAATAGAGCTTAACTATCCATTGTTTCTCAGCAGAATCTAAGGTTTAGCTTAAAGGATTAATGTTCAAACAAATATCATCACCTATTAATACCTTTATCACCTACTTCATAACAAGTGATCAGCATTTATTTACTTAATTATGCTTCACAATTATTCCATGGCATGTACATTAACATGAATACCATATTATTTAAACTAATGCTTATATTTATAGTAGATAAATATAAATTTAAGCATTAATTTAAATAATATCTGAATTATTATTAACAGGTAGGTACCTACAGGTTAAAATAAAATAAAAATAAATTAAAATATACTGTAAGACATTAGCAGCTGCTCTTATAATTATTATATTATATTTATTTAATTAAACTTATAATAATATACATTGTTAGAAAATATTGTTAGTATAGAAATTTATATACATATTGAGGATTATAATTAAATTATGTCAAACTTTATTTATTTTTATTTTAAAAATTTTAGGAAGGTTTGCACCTAATTTTATCTGAGATTTTTACCTCTAAGCCAATTTGCAGTAGATATTTTTGAGACAAAAATCCTTTACATTTTAAGAAAATTAGATAGTGCTATATCATAAATACTTAAATTAACATGAATATGCCTTCTGAATCCCATGGTATAGCAAACAGCACCACCCAGGACCAGCATAAACTGGAAATGAGTAGTTTGATATGTTAGTATGCATACTCATGATACATTGACATTCAACTAAATATTTCCAAGATTTCCATATTAATATTATCATTTAAATTTGTTGAACCCAAATGGCACTACCTAAATGAAATGAAATGAAATATTTATTTCTCAACATTGAAAATTACTTGTTCTCATTGACGTCAAATAAAACATGATTCTACCACCAGTTCGAAAAAACCTTCGTGAAGAAGAACTGGCAAGAAACTTCACGGGTATCTTTTTTAAATTTACAGAGTCTCTTTATGTCTATACAAAATTATTCTTTTCTGCATCTGTTAGCTCGGCAAGTCTCCCCCCAAGTATCCAAATGACGAACACCCTCAAACGGCACCCGTTCACGAGTTAACGCGGGATCCAGCCATCGCCCTCCTCAACCATATTAGAGGGAAGTGAGACTACACTGTTCATAAGAGAATGTTGATTGAACAAGTTACCTACTTAATACAGTTAAAACAAATATACAAATAATCTCAACATGTAATCTCCAAATATCTAAATTATACACAGACTAATTAGTGCTTGATTTTGCATGATAAATACTTTAACGACTATCATAAAACAATACTTGTACTGATTAAAAAATATTCATAGGGAAACAACTTTCTTGTAAAGAAAGAATCCTAGTCACTTTCAATTAAAACTTTTGAGGTTATGGCAACCAGCTGTCTTTACTACACCATAAAATTATACTGCCCAAGTCTAGTCTCTAAACTATGCACAATATTTATAATCTTAGCCTAATTTTGCATTTTCTATATGTTTTAAATTGCAAAAAAATAATCACTGATTTGTTTTTACAATTTCTATAATAACTTACACTCGCAACATTTGCATTAAATCTGAACTATTGCCACCATGATAGCTTCTGAATTCATATCTATTAAAAAAAAATATTTGTCACAAACTTTTGATTATATTTTGAATTGATGTCAGTGAGGTATATTCAGTTTCAATAATATGTAATGTAAAATTATTTAAAAATACCAATACCAATGTTTAGTATCTCTCTTATTCCTTATCTTAAAGATTATCTAAGTTTCAGACCCATGCCTTGGATAATAACCATAAGTATTTCAAACTGACTAATCTATGACACATTATTTTTATCATTAGTCAATAAAAAACATTAATTAGTATGGCTACAGCTGATAATAAAAATTTATGTGCACATTTCTGTAAGTTCTTTATAAAAGGGCACATTAGGTTTTAACATTTCTGAAACCCATAGTAACATATTTTATTTACTTTGAATTTCAGTTACTATTTCATACTATAATATATGTTTAAATGTATTAGCTAATCCGAATCTCCAGCTGTGACTAATAAAAATAAATAAATAAGTTTAAAGAAGTCATATTGAATATAAAATAAGTATGAATAGACATACCGTAGCTTTTCATCCGCTGATAATTCTTCGTAAGTCTGTAAATAAATGGATGATTATTAAAGTTTTAACCCAAGACTGCTCATCCTTATTAAGTTAGTCTCAAGAGTCTTTTTACCTTATTGGGGTCCACTGGATTGTGGAGATCCATTATCGTTGAAAATATTTATTCCAGACACGGTTCTATAACGATTTACATTCAATACCAATATAAAATTGCTTTTCCTAATCGCCGCTAATCACTCAACAACCCATCCTTCCAACACGAACGAATCGATGTGACATACAGGTATTCATGACAGATTGACAGACGTATGACTGAGTGTCAGATCAAGACTTACGACAAGGGGTACGTTCATTATCAGCTTGGCGTTTGTGGTGTTGAAATTATTGTTTTTGATTTTTGGACATTGAGTTACTATGTACTACGTCCTAGAGAAGCTATGCAAAAAAAATTTTGTGTCGCATTCTATTTTTACCTATTCAATGATTTATTATTAGATGCAGCGCTAGAAAAACTTTAAGTTGTCTAGTCAAACGATTTAAACATGCAGCACTTGGATTGCTACAATAAAGTGTAAGATCTCTCGGCCAATCAACGAAGTGCAATGTGTAATACTAATAGATCAAAATTAAAATCGATATAGATCCACGTAATTGATAAAAAATATTATTTTAACTTAATTTACTTTATTTATATACAAATTGGTATTATATGCAAGTAGGTTTTGCCCATATATTAGATTTTTTGAGATAAAAGCAGGCCTCCGTCACTCCTCAATATCGGCGCTCTCTGTACAAAACTACGATTTCAGTCAGGGCCGACGCCCCGCCGTGTGTGTGCGTGCGTACTATTTTACCTGAATGCAAAGAGGGCTTCTCGCGCCTATTTATGTATACGTATTATTCTTTATTTTTTTGTATTATATACGATATACAGGGTTATTTTTAGTCATCGGTCAAATTTTTTTTACACAATAGGTATAGGGTCACACTAAATTATGAAGGAATAAATAAAGGAATAAGGAATGAAAACAACTATGCGCGAAAGTGCAATTTGTTTGAATGAAAGATTTGCGTTACCCAAGCCGCACAAATTCTCAAAAAACAATCTGATCTTCCTTACAATAAGTGTCATTACATCGAGCAGGTAAATGGCCGCGCGCGACCCGACCGGCCGTCAAAAATCCCGACCTTGAGTAGCCCGCGCATCCCTGCCGTCAGTGTACGTTCATTGTTCGACCCTTAATACTGATTTAGACGTATTAGTATTAACAGAATGTATGATAAAATCACGTCAGGGAAGGGTCGGCAGATAACGACTGGATCGTAGTACGAATTCTTATATTTTCTCCTTTTTACAATTATCAATTAGTATTATATTAATAACTCTAGTACAAGTACTATACTATTTCCATTTCTTTATTTTCTCGATGACAGCTTCTGTGTAGCCTTGTGCGAGCGTTTCTTTTACATCATGTATGCATTATTTTATAAAAATATGACGTTTACACACGTACAAGGTTATATAATACCAGAGTCGGAGAAACTGATAGGGATGGAGCTAGAGAGCATTATATCAAATTAGAACTGTCATCGAGAAAATAAAGAAATGGAAATAGTATAGGTATAACAGTGAATTTTTTACTCCAAAGCTAGCAACAGAATGCCTAACGCCGGGCTGGTAACCACACCTCGTTATTATTGTGCTTTTCTTGGATTTTCTTCCATAAAGTTATGAAACGATTTCATTGGTAATCAGTTCTAGTTCTTTTTAATAAGACCAGGTGGCGCTACCAGTCAAAGTTATAAATGTCATGTCTTAATTTATTAACTAATTAAATTAAAATATTATATTCTTACCAAATCTAAAATAAAGGATGGCAACACCCTCATTCAATCATTCAACCAATCAATCTAATGAGGGATGGCAACACTCAATCTCCCTTCCACTGCAAGTAACACCGGAATTGACAATGAAAGGATATAAAATAGAACTGCAGCCCTATTTGGGCTTACCTTATTAGCTATCATTTTCAATGCCTGCTTCGACCATAGCTACTTTCCAAAAGCTTGGAAAGAAGCGACAGTCATAGGCATTCCCAAGCCGGGCAAACCTCTGAACGTCCCGGCTAATCACAGACCCATCAGCCTCCTCAAGGCAATGTCTAAACTTCTCGAGAGAGTCATACTCTCTCGAATGCGGAACCATCTGTTTCCAACGGATGGCGATCCTCTCATTATTCCCCATCAGTTCGGCTTTCGCGCTAAACACTCCTGCCCTCAACAAGTCCACCGAATCGTCGAGTATATACTTGACGGTTTCTATCCGCGTCGTTATAAATCAGTCGCGGTTTTCTTTGACGTAGCCAAGGCTTTCGATAAAGTCTGGCACAGCGGTCTCGTTTATAAACTCTACAAGATAGGCTTACCGGATCGCCTAGTCAGGTTAATAGCGTCGTTTCTCAAAGACCGTACGTTTCGATTTAAACACGAAGGCACGCTTTCTGCACCTCGTCCCATAAAGGCTGGAGTCCCTCAAGGCTCAGTCCTCGCCCCTCTGCTGTACACCGTGTACACCAACGACATTCCCATCCCGCCGAAAGGCGTCGAACTCGCCCTCTTCGCTGACGACACCGCACTCTATACCAAAGGCCACGGTGTTCGGCGCCTTGTAACCAGACTCCAAAAGGCCGTAAACGCCCTTGGTGCATGGTTTCAAGAATGGCGCATCGATGTGAACCCTGAAAAGAGTTCTGCGATGCGCTTCGACCACAAACGCCGTCGTCCCGATGGCGATCCCCACGTTCGAATGTTAGGCATCCCCATCCCCTGGAAGCGCAGTACTAAATACCTAGGCATCACATTAGATCCGACGCTTTCTTTCAAGCCACACGTTGAAAGAGTTTCGAAACTCGCTCGTCACTATTTAGTCCGCCTAAATAGCATGTTAGGTAGAAAAAGTAAAATGTCCTTCAGAAACAAACGTACACTTTACAAGGTCTGCGTTAGACCCGTCATGACGTATGCCTCGCCAATCTTTGCCCACGCCAAACCCTCCCTCCTGCACAAACTGCAGGTAGTTCAAAACCTCTTTTGCCGCCGGGCCACAGGCGCACCGTGGTACGTGCGTAACGCGGACTTGCATAGAGATCTTGAACTGCCTACAGTACAACAATATCTCAAAACACTCTCTGAAGCGTTCTTCAAACGCTCCGAAACCCATCCCAATCCTCTAGTTCGTGATTCTGTCTCATATGCTGCTCCTGTGTTAGACTCGAAGTTCAAAGTCGCTAGGCCTAGAAATGCGCAAACGTACTCATCCACCAGACTGTCACGCGATCTCGAGGCCCTTCTGGCCGCAAATTCTAATTCTAACGTAAATTCTAATTCTAACGTAAATCCGAATTAATGCATATTTAATTTTTCAATTTTTAATGTTTTCATTATTTACTTTTCATTTTTAATGTTTTTATTTTACTTTTAATTTTTGAGCACCTTCAGTGCTATGTAATCCCAGCGGGTGACCCCTTCTGGGCCCCGCTAGCGCGGCCTCTTTCTCCAATTGGCCGTCGCTCCGATGAAGGCTGAGTGGCAAAAATGCACGAGCCGACAGGGGGTTTTTAGTGGGTATGGTCCTGGTAGGCGTCGGGACGAGTCCCACATAACTTTGGAATCGCGCCAGAGTATGCGTCAGGGCATTTTTATCCTCCTGCCCTTCCCGCGGAGGGGAACAAAAAAAAAAAAAAATATTTGGGCTTTTTTTCTTTGCGCGACGCTTGGGTGCTTCAATTGTATTAGCTTGTTAAGTTATTAATTTTGTAAAACTTACTTGTAATAAATATTAGCTTAGTTGTACCACATTGCTATTTTTTTTTTAAACTTATTTGATTATGATTCGTTAGATCAGAAGTGGGATTCTATTCGCGTATTTTTCTTTTCGCGTTTTTTGAAAAAAATAAAATCGTTCGGTGTAACCTTGGTGTAAGATTTTTATACTTTTGTGCGTGTGTATGCGTCTGTGAGTGCTGTTTTATTGGGTAAGTTAATTTCTCTTTATATAATGCCGCGTAGATCAAGAGATCGTGAACAATCTATGAGTTTATCTCCCGACCGCCGCCGTCATAGTCGTTCAAAGCAAAGTGTTAGACATTGTGATAGAATGAATTCGCGTTCTTATAAGATAGGTCGCAGTCGTTCGCGCCATAATCGCGATAGTTCGTGCCATAATCGCGATAGTTCACGGAATCAAGCGCTGAATCAAATCTTAAATAGACTAAACGCGATCGAGAATAGGTTAGAACCGAGCGTGGTGCCAACGCTTATTGCCACCACATTGTTGCGTTCCCACGACACGCCCTTAATTGACACTTAAACGACACCTGCTAGCGTAGTTGATTCGGGAATTGCCGGTGTTGTGACTGAAAATAATAATAGCGCCGGTGACACCAGTTCTACTAACGGAAAAGACACAGTGGACGGAATTGTGGGGGCTTTATCTGCGTTGGTCCAGGGTCGGTCGCAACATTTTTATATATCTCCTTTTGACCCAAATACTAATGATTTTGATAAATGGTGTGAAGAGGTTGACCATGCTCAGTTAATAAATAAGTGGAACGATCGTGAGTGTCTCGGGCGGATTGGCGTGTGTCTGCGTGGTGACGCCAAATCGTGGTTAAACGAATGGGTCACTCAGGATAGGACGTGGAGTAACTTCAAGGCACAGTTTAGGTCACTGTGTCCACGAAAAGTTGATTTTGCTGCCATTTTATACGAAGTCATGTGTACAAATTCGAGTCAATGTGTCACATACGCGGAATATGTAAGGAAATCACTTTTGCGTCTTAATATCGTTCAAGGATTGTCAGATGAATTAAAAGTTGAGATTGTGATTCGTGGTATTATTGAACCGTAAGTAAAGGCCGCGGTGTCTAATGCAAAGTTACAAACTAAAGATTTAGTTGAATTTGTGTCTGCATATACCAAACCTAATTATAACTTAAAATCATTCAGTCATAGTTCTCGTTTAATGAATAATACAAACTCTTTCTATCCACGTAAGCGAGAAGCATCCAAGCCGAGCGATAATCGTAATAATACCTGTCATAATTGCGGTAAAACGGGTCATAAAAAGTGGCATTGTTCGAAAAAGCCTAGAACACTCTCTGATGAGTCACGCCCTGCTCCTGATGATAAGCCAAAACACCCGTCAATGTCGAACGATTATAAATCTTTTAAATATTGCACTTTTTGTAAACGTAACGGGCATTTTGTTGAATCATGCTTTTTAAAACGACGTACTGAAAATAGTGACGGAAAACCTAATGTAAATTTTTGCTTAGAATTACCTCCCAACACAACAACGTGATTTCAGCTGTTATTAAAAAGGTGCCAGTTGATGTCTTAATTGATAGTGGCTCGGATATATCATTGGTTTCGGAATCCGTACTAAAGTACTTTGAGTTTAACAGAATTCCTACTTATCGTTTGTTACGTGGAATTGGTAGTCAGGAAATAGAAACAACTTCTTATGTAACCACGATTATAGAATTCCCTGAAGTTTCGTTAGAAGTAGACCTTTATGTTGTTCCCTCTGAATGCATTATTTCTCCAATTTTAATTGGAACTGACGTTTTAAACAGGATGGGCTTAACATACGTTCGCACTAATGATAATCAGCGGTTAATTAGAATTAATAACGTGCCACCTATAGTTCGGAACATTAGTACAGTCCAGTTTGAACAAATCAAAACCCCACTATTAGGTGAAGATAGACGACGATTATTAGAAATAATTGAACAATTTTCGGAGTTGTTTATATCCGGTACTGCTACTTCTACGGTGAAAACGGGGAGCATGGAAATAAAATTAACCTCTGCGGTGCCGATAACTTAATGACCTTATAAACTCTCTGTGGATGAAAAAAATCTTGTTCGCGAAATTATTAACGACTTGTTGAGTAAAGGGATTATCCGCGAATCGCGTTCGGATTATGCAAGTCCTATCATTCTCGTCAAGAAGAAGGACGGGAGTGATAGGATGTGTGTCGATTACCGTGCTCTTAACTCTATAACCGTAAAAGAGCGGTTTCCTTTGCCTTTAATTGATGACCAAATAGACAAATTAGGCGGTTTTCGGTTCTTCACCAGTCTGGACATGGCTACTGGCTTCCACCAAATTTGTATGGAAAATGATGAATCAATTAGCAAAACGGCCTTTGTAACGCCCGAAGGGCATTTTGAATTCTTAAAAATGCCTTATGGGTTAGCTAATGCACCAGTAGTGTACCAAAGAATAATATCCAAGACACTAAAACCTTTAATAGACAGTGGTAGAGTTCTAAATTATATTGACGATGTCCTGATACTGTCAAATACAATAGACGAGGGACTTTCAACTTTACGTGAGGTTCTAGTAACACTTAAAGATTCAGGTTTTTCTGTTAATTTAAAGAAATGTACCTTCTTGGATACCGAGTTAGAGTATTTAGGGCGGCTTGTCGGACACGGTCAGTTTAGGCCGAGCCCAAATAAAATTCAAGCTCTGTTAAAATCACCAAAACCCACTAATTGTTGAGAGGTTCGTCAGTTGCTGGGTCTTGCTGGGTATTCCGTCGATATATTCCAGGTTACGCTACCAAAACCGCTCCTATCGCTAGATTACTGAGAAAGGGTGAGCCATTCGTGTGGGGTCCCCAGCAAGAAGCAGCTCGTGATTTTTTGATTTACTGTTTAACCAATGAACCTGCTTTAGCGATATTTGATCCCAATTTGCCAACGGAGCTTCACACCGATGCTAGTTCTGTTGGGTATGGTGCGATTCTGCTGCAGGAGCATGCTGGTAAGAAGAAGAGAGTTGTTAGTTACTTCAGTAAATCTACCCAGGGTGCTGAGGTCCGATATCACAGTTATGAGTTGGAAACTTTAGCTATAATACGCGCCCTTCAGCATTTTCGCCACTATTTAATTGGTATTGACTTTAAAATAGTAACGGACTGTAATTCGTTAAAATTGACCGAGCGAAAAAAAGATCTCTTGCCTCGAGTAGCACGCTGGTGGATTTACTTACAGGATTTTAGGTTTACACTAGAATACAGAAAAGGTATTTTTATGCAACATGCTGATTTCTTGAGCCAGCATCCTCCTGCAAACGTTTCTCATATCCACCACCCAAATAATTGGGCTTAGATTGCTCAAACAGCTGATTTAGAGACGCAAGATTTAATTGGTAAACTTCGGGACGGACTGTTAGATGCTAATCGATATTCGATAAAAAACGATCTCTTATTTTATAAATACACGACGACAGGTGAAGAATCGCGTTTCTTATGTTTTATACCTAAGGGCCACAGATTAAGTCTTCTAAGAGTTTTTCACGACGACCACGATCACATTGGGATTGATAAAACAATAGACTTAATATTACGTCATTTTTGGTTTCCTAGTTTACGATCATTCGTAAAGAAGTATGTTAGTCATTTTCTTGTATGCTTAGCACATAAAAATGTACCTAGAGCTCCTTTACAGCCTATTCAATCGTGGACAAAGCCAAACGTTCCATTTTCTGTTATTCATACTGATGTGTTGGGGCCTCTCCCCGAATCCAATGGGTTTAAGTATGTTCTGATAATCATTGATTCTTTTTCAAAATTTTGTCTGCTTTATTGTTTATATAGACAAGATTCGAACGAATTAAAACGTGTATTTTTAAATGCTTTATCATTGTTTGGCACGCCATCAAAAATTATATGTGATAGAGGCAGGATGTTTGAAAGCATTGCGTTCCAAAATTGGATCAATGAATTGGGTAGTACCATTCATTACATTACACCAGGTATGCATCGCGAAAATGGCCAAGTAGAAAGGTATTGTCGTACCGTTTTAAATATGTTACGCATTGAGGTTGGACACAAGGGAGCACAATGGTCTGATATTTTGTGGAAAGTGCAACTTAATTTGAATATCACGAAACAAAGTACGACGCAGACTTCACCCCTACAGTTGCTAGTTGGTATTGAAGCAACGACGCCTGTAATAAGGTCTTTAGTACGTGACGTTGCTCTTGAAAACGTTGACCCCAACCGGGAAGCGTTAATGACCCTAAGGAGACAACGAGTTTCTGAATTGCTTTCATCTAACCAACGATCTCAAGATAATTATGTCAATACTAATCGACGAGAGCCACGGAGTTATGCTCTTGGCGACTTAGTATTTGTTAATAAAGCTTCTCAAAGTACAGGAAAGCTAGACTCCGGTATGCGTGGCCCTTACAAGGTAGAGCGCGTGCTACCACATCACCGCTATGAATTAAAGCTACTTGCTGGCTCTTATGGAAAGAAGACGCAAGCTGCAGCCGAGCATATGGTACTATGGCGTGGTGAATGGACACCGGACGCTTTTTCAGCTTACTTTGAGACTGGTAAGTTATCTGGTTTGTAGGCGACTTTTGTTGCGCTACCTTTTGTAGACGAGTGTTTCTCGGGCTACTCTGTAGGCTAGTACTTCTAGCGCTACCTTTGTAGGCGACTTTTGTTGCGCTACCTTTTGTAGACGAGTGTTTCTCGGGCTACTCTGTAGGCTAGTACTTCTAGCGCTACCTTTGTAGGCGACTTTTGTTGCGCTACCTTTTGTAGACGAGTACTTCTCGGGCTACTTTTGTAGACAAGTAATTCTTGGGCTACTTTCATAATTATGTGTTTATTGTGTTGTTTTATCTATTTTTTTATTTAGAAACATTAAAAATAAAATGCGTGTACACGTGGTAAGAGTCCGGAATCTTATCACGTGGGACATATTTCAGCTTCATAAACATTAGCTCGCACTAATAAGCTATATCGTTCTCAAAAGAAAAAAAATGTCTTTCTGTTTTAGAAAATGAAAGTGATGGTTTGGATGAAAGCCTCGGAATTACGTCAGTCGCTAACAACACAACGGGCGAGGACGCTCCGTTGTCAGGAGAGGCCGTCTTACCAAATCTAAAATAAAGGATGGCAACACCCTCATTCAATCATTCAACCAATCAACCAATCAATCTAATGAGGGATGGCAACACTCTTACCAAATCTAAAATAAAGGATGGCAACACCCTCATTCAATCATTCAACCAATCAACCAATCAATCTAATGAGGGATGGCAACACTCAATCTCCCTTCCACTGCAAGTAACACCGGAATTGACACTGAAAGGATATAAAATAGTACTGCAGCCCTATTTGGGCTTTTTTTTCTTTGCGCGACGCTCGGGTGCTTCAATTGTATTAGCTTGTTAAGTTATTAATTTTGTAAAACTTACTTGTAATAAATATTAGCTTAGTTGTACCACTTTGCTATTTTTTTTTTTGAAACTTATTTGATTATGATTCGTTAGAATATTTATACAAAAAAGTCATATAAATCTATATTTATTTTAATACAGCTTACAGATTCGTTCATCCTGATTCTCATACATGTCCTCGTATAAATTATAATAATTTCTTTATTAATAAACAATACTCAAGTATACTCAGACCTTAAAACAATATAAGTATTACTTAATATCTATTGCGCTGGCTCGAGTCTTACTTGCGGGATCGGAACCAGGCGGTCTCTATTAGAGGATACTGTTCCACCTTCATCCCTGTCACCTCTGGGGTACCTCAAGGTTCTCATTTGGGACCCCTATTGTTTAATATTTTTATGAATGATATAGTAACTGATTTTAAAATTTCAAGTTTTCTACTATACGCTGATGATAATAAAATCTTTCAGGAAATCAAGTCTGCCTCTGATTGTCTACTTCTTCAGGACGATCTCGTTGCTCTGCAAGATTATTGTAAAGGAAACGGCCTCTACATTAACAACGATAAATGTAACATTATTACGTTCTCGCGGAAAAAGACGGCAATCAACTTCAATTACGTGCTTAAGAACAATTAGATCCCACAGAAAAATCAAGTTAAAGATCTCGGAGTTATACTTGACAATCAACTAAACTTTACTCTGCATATAGACTACATAGTGAATAAAGCCTTTCGTGTGTTGGGTTTTATAAGACGCACGGGAAGTAATTTTATTAAATATCAAACCATCTTATTACTGTACAATCGTTTCGTCCGTCCCATATTAGAATACGCGTCAACTTTGTGGAACCCTCAATACCAAATTTACAAGAACAATATTGAAAGTATTGAAAATAAATTTATTAAATATATTAACTTTAGATGGCCGCACTATAATTTAGAAAACATGAATTCCCTTTAATTTCGCCGCGATGTAAAAGACCAAATATTTATGTACAAAATAATTAATAGCTATGTTGAATCGTCATATTTGTGGAGTAAAATAAGTATCGGTTGTCTTCGCCTTAGTTCTCGTAAACAGAAGATTTTCGTGGGCCCTCCTTATAAAACAAATTATGCTATGAACTCGTTTATTCCCAGGTCATGTAATAGCTATAACCGACTTTGTGAAAATAATGATATTTTTGCATTAACTCTTCCCCAATTTTTAAGAAAAATAATTGAAACCTTAAAAGAGTTTAATTAATCCACTTGTCTTAAATATTCCTCTTTTTATATTATATATTTTAAGTTCGAATTGTAATTATATAGAATACCATTTTATTTTTCTGTCATTTGTAACAAGAATATATCCTGCTCTTAAATTTGTAATTTAACAGTGGAAACTTTACTGGCCTATGTAATATTTATTTGTTTAATATTTAAGAAATATTGTTATGCTGTTTGTTTCTCTGATATGTAAATAAATAAATAAATATACAAACTATAACATAGTTTCGATTCACACTTTTTATACATACTAACTTATTTAATTTACTATCGACAGAAATTATCGGGCAGTTGCACAATTAAAAGAATAGTAAAATTATTAATAATTACATAAATTGTAAAGATAATATCCATTTTCAAAAAACAAAACACGGCTGT
The DNA here is from genome assembly GCA_923062675.1 of Marasmarcha lunaedactyla. NCBI lineage: Eukaryota > Metazoa > Arthropoda > Insecta > Lepidoptera > Pterophoridae > Marasmarcha > Marasmarcha lunaedactyla. The sequence continues at coordinate 1,894,559 of OV281358.1, forward strand.
ATAGATCCGTCAACAAAAACTTATTATATTTAACTATATGAATCCAACAATGCAATCCAAACATAACTAAGTTCGTAAACTAACTGCATAAATTCGCCGGCAGAGGCTTACGTATACCTTATAGTATTTAACGTTTTACTGCATAAATCCGGCAGTAAAGATAAAACAATTGTTCTGCTGCATAAATCCGTCAGCAGAAAATTTTTAATACCTAATTATATGAAACGTTTTACTGCATAAATCCGCCAGCAGCAACTTATAACCATACCCTACTTCAAATGCCCATCAGATATGCAATAATTAAAAGATACATCATAATTTAGTTATATTTTTGCAATTTAGCTACCTTGCGTTTCATTACATCCATCTGTATTGATACAAACACAATTTGTATCATTAATATCTTCACATTCATCTTTGACATTGCTTATTTGCTCATGTTCATCCTCACTCGTATTGTAGCTATCTTCACTATCGTTGGATCTTTTAAAACTCAACTAAGGAAAGATTTTATCTACTGGATAAACTCCACGATGAACCGCCTTACGCGTCTAGTTACAGGAGTGTCTTCCACTTCATACCTATCATTACTCATAACCTTAACGATTGTATAGGGACCGAAACACCTTCCAGCCAACTTTTTGATTTTTACCTGGACACAAAATAGCTCTATCTACGCGTACTAAATCACCTTTTTTTAAATTTCCGTAGCTCACAACACTTTTTATCAGATCTATAATTTTGTTCCGTTTGTTTATCCTTAATATGTTTACTTACTTCTAACCTTATATGAAATAAATCTTTTGTTTGTGATTCAAAATCATCTTCTATTAATGACCTTACTTTACCTTCTGACATTTTTGTTAAAGATAACCCAAATTGAACTTCAGAAGGTGTATGCCTTCGTTAATGGTGTTGTTTAACCCCCATTGTACATCTAAAATATGATCATCCCCAAAATTGTTCATCCTTGCCCTGATTCATGGCCGTAAGAGAATCTATAATAGTTCGATTATACCTCTACACTTGGCCGTTGGCCCGTGGGGTGGCTATTGCATTCATAATATGTCTAACTCCTAACTTATTAAGAAACCCCTTTTTTCCAGTAAATGAAAAGTCTCTATCATGTTGTGACTGAAGGGACTTTACTGTGTGCACATGCAAGGCAAGAGTGCACATATTTGGTAACGAACTTTTTAACATTGGGAACCATTATGCTTCTTTTATTTTGTCTATTGTTTTCTCTATTGAAAATGGCCAATGTCATCATGACACGCCTTTAGAATCTGCCAACGCTTACTCTTTGGCACTACCCACTTGAGGCCATTTTCTGTTATTTTATATATTAGGTCTTTACCTATGAAATTGCCGTTTTTCACGAAATAAATGAAGCGTAATTTTTTTATATATTTTTTATTTCTATTAATCAAAATAATCACCTATGCAATCAATGCATCTTTGCCAACGCATTGGTAGCTTATTGATGCCTTTCTTGAAGAAATCAGCTGGACGGGAGGCAACAAATTCTTCAAAGGCATTTTGTACTGCCTCTCGGGTATTGAATTTTTTTCCCGCCAAGAAGTAATCCAAATTCTGGAAAAAGTAGAAGTCTGTAGGCGCAAGGTCTGGTGAGTACGGCGGATGACGGAGAACTTCCAACGCCAACTCTTGTAGCTTGGAGACCGTCTGCTGTGCAGTATGAGGTCGCGCGTTGTCGTGCAGGAGCAGTGGAGCCGAACGATTGACCAAAGCTGGTTGGAGACGTGCGAGCTTCTCCATCATTGTGTTCAGTTCTTCACAGTACACATCTGCAGTAATGCTTGTCCCGTTTGGCAAGAAGCTGTGATGAATTACACCCGCGTTAGACCACCAAACAGTGACCATCACTTTTCTAGGGGTAAGTTTTCGTTTAGGGCATTGTTTGGGTGCTGAACCAGGGTCCAACCAACTTGCTGAGCGCTTACGATTGTCAAACAGGATCCATTTCTCGTCACAAATAACAATGCGGTTCAGAATTCCTTCATTTGTATGCCTGCTGAGCAGTGCAAGGCACGTCTCCACGCGTACTTCGCGCTGGCGGCCATTGAGTTCGTGGGGTACCCATTTGTCAAGCTTTTTTACCTTGCCAATTTGACGCAAATGGACCAATATTGTTTTGATGCTAACGTCGAAAGCTGCGGCTAATTCAGCCGTGGATTGAGTTTCATCAGCTTCCACAATTGCCTTTAATTCGTCATTGTGGACCAAAGTTTTCGGACGACCACGGGGTTCATTTTTCAGGTCAAAATTTCCAGAACGGAAGCGGGTAAACCAATAACGGGTGGTGCGTTCGTTTGTAGTGTTCGTTCCGTAAACGTCGTTGATGTAGCGTGCCGCTTGTGCCGCTTTGCTGCCACGACGGTACTCATACTCCATAATTACTCGAATTTTTAACTTATCCATGATGACGAAAAATGTTCGAATGCGTTAAAACAAAACACTAACTATTAAACAAAATGACGATTTTAGAAAAAGAATTCCATGGGTGTCAAATAAAATTAATTTGAAATTAGAATTATCAGTCAAAAAAAAATATTTTCATTTGAAAATTTTTTTTTTGACTGTTTCATAGGTAAAGACCTATTATACAACGTGTTCTTTTTGATATCCCATAACTTTGAGGTTTTGTTCTTTAGTTAATAATAATACTTTTTGCCAAAAAATATGTGGTTCAAAAATGCATAGTTTCCGAGATAACATCAATCTTAATATAATGAGTTCAAAAATTATCACCCTTGTAAAATCTCTTTAATTATGCGACGTTGCCAAACTTTCACTAATGCAGTTCCACTATTACGCTAGATGCCATTTTTGCAATAATACTCCAAATGGCAACTCTGAAGCACTAAAAATAAGACTGAGATTTGGGTGAGAGTTCGACGTCCTGTCTCTGTTGACTAGTGATGGTATATCACTTCTAAAGTTATCGATTATTTCAATGGGTTAGGAAATGAAATTAAATAATCAGTACTTATTATTTTAAATGGGGAAACCAATTATAAAAAGGGATGTTTTTAAATGATTTATTTAGCGTTCAAATTTCAGTATTTTTGTTCTAATAAAATGTAAATATTTTGTTCGAATAAAGGGAAAATACAGATATTGATGTAAATACCTATACCTTATCAAAATATTTATTTAATCGAACAGAACGTATATCAAAATCTTGCGCCAAAAGGAGCTAAGTCAAAGTGATAAAAAAATTTAATATCTTATAACATCGAATATTTTGCGCTGTCACCATTACAAACTTGACCAGTTTCATTTTTTTAGATGTGTAACTAAAAATATGTAATTTAAAAAATTTTTACCGACTTCAAATTAGATGTTTTCAAATTTCAACTTTAAATTTGACGTCGGTTTAATTTTTTTTAAATGATTTTGTATTTCGTAATTTTTAGTTAACTAGCTAACAGTTAAAAAAAATTATGAAACGTGCAAATAATCATTGCAATACTATTGGTAGTTCTCTAGATATACGCGGTCAAACATACATACATACACTTTTGAAATTTGGGATACCGGCTAGGAAGCTTATGTACATCAACATATTTGAATATCATGCAATTCTGACAAAATTACATACATACGTATCGAACTGATAACTCCTATTTTGAAGTCGATATCTCGATCAGCCGAAAAACGTCCACTGCTGGACAAAGGCCTCCCCCAAAGTGGTCATACTGGTCTCGGGAGGATGCTGCTGCCCATTCTCCGTTCTTTGAGTCCCCTTAGTCGCCTCTTACGACACCCATGGGAAGAGACGGGTGGTGCTATTCTGGTGCGGCACCACACGCAATCGTTATAAAAAAGCTTTATTGTTTTTGAAATATTTTCCATAACAAACTTTCAGATATACGTTTTTTTCCCCACAATCAAAATGAGTAATATCGATAATTATTTATCGTAAAAAATGCCCTAACTGAGTAGCAAAAATACTATTGAAAAGGATTCATTGAAAAATTAGTATCATTCAATAGACGCGAGCCACTGAAGCCATACAATAAACAACAAAAATATTCCAAACGTTTAAGAACGTTGCATACAATGTACAACGCAAAACGTTGCGAACTGTACCTGTGCACAGCGCACGCAAACACACACAAGTCACAACACGGCCTAATCACGTGAAGTTCTGTGTCCGCTTCTTTTAACATAAGGGTTGTCATTGTTCAGGAAATAATTTAATCAACAGGAATTGTTTTTTAACTGTGACTATGGCAGTTTTGGTCATAGATATTTTATTTTCTTCGTAAGAATCAAACATTTAAATTCCTACCAAAACCTTGATATTTTTTGTTTTTATTAGATACCAGTAATGACACAAAAAAATCTTTATTGAATTTAATTAGTGCACAATAAGCACAACATTTACATTCAATTTTCATGTGTATTTTTCTTTGTTTTCTTTTATCAATCACCGACTGGAATCTTTGGCATCCTTATTTATAAAAAAGATAACGTAATTTACGTACCTGTCAGGAGTACTTATATCTTCAACTATTTATTTGAAATAAAATCATAAAATTTTAAAATGTATGACTTTTTGATCGTCCCTTAAAAATTAACCTTCTTATTTTATTTATCATTACTATTAAATCAAAAAGCCTTCATAATTTGTTTATGACTAAAAGTGTTAACAGCCCTGGTTTGAGTAGCATCTCCAAGTTGCAATCGAAGACAATGTACGCACACAATGGTATAATGAGTAACCACTCGCAAATTGTTCCGTACGTCCTTTGAACATAGCGTCAGAAATAAAAGTTTATTACTTTTTGAAAATATTTAATATTATTTAGAATAAGTTTCGCAAATTGTTCCGTACGTCCTTTGAACATAGCGTCAGTAATAAAAGTTTATTACTTTTTGAAAATATTTAATTTTATTTAGAATAAGTAAACCATGTTTACGCTGCCTGACATGGTTTTTCTTTATCACTTGTTTCTTGACCTTCGTCCTGCTTACAAGTGTCTGCGCTGTGCTAGAGCTGTTACTATTTCGTTGATCTTTGTTGTTAATTTGTATTGTCATTTTTTGTTGATTTGTTTTGTCTTAAACTCTACGGTGTAAATCATAAGTAACCATGCCACGGCACACATATCCTCCTGAACATCTAGCGGATATGCATTTTGTGTATGGATACTGTAATGGAAATTCCATGGCAGCTGTGAGAGAATATCGGCGTCGATTTCCAAATCGTACTGTTCCGGATAATCAAACATTCATCAACGTGAGTCTTAAAACATATTTTTTTATTTACAGTCACTATCATTATGGACCCCTTCACTTAAACTAGTTTAAGTAAAAAAGCTAGTTTATAATCCGTTCTCAATAAGTGCCCTTCCAGTGAAAGTTTTTAAATAATTTTATTACAATTAATTATAGTGAATTTTACACAAAGCTGCAGTTAAATCATCAGAAATACCCTGTTGCTAAAATTTAATTAATCATAATCAGTGTTGTCGTGTTTGTATGTAGATTTTTTTAACTTTTACTCAGTAAAACTATTTTATATATTACAGATACATAGAAGATTTCGCGAAAACGGATTGAGATTATCTAGTCACGAAAGAGTCGTTGCTTTAACTATGCAACAAGAAACTGCTATTATGAATTTAATAGTAGAAGACCCCACATTATCAACCAGACGTGTGGGGCGAATAGTAGGAGTCTTACATAAATTGGTGTGGAGTCTATGGAAAAGATATGGGCTCCACCCTTACCATTATAGGAAATCGCAAGGTTTGTTACAAGCAGACCATTTTTCAAGAATTATCTTTTGTCAAAGATTTAGTGAATTTTTAATACGGGATCCACAATTTATCAATAAAATTTTATGGATGGATGAACCACAATTTAAGCGAGCTGGAGTTTTTAATTCAAAAAGTCAACATCAGTGGAAGACAGAAAATCCAAAGGTGGTGTGGGAAACATCTTATCAACATGAGTTTTCAATCAACATGTGGGCGGGAATTTTAAATAATAAAGTTGTAGGGCCAATAGAAATCCCGCATCGCCTTAATTCTCATAATTACCTAGAATTCTTGCGGAGTATTTTAAATATGGACTTTTTTGAGGATATTGATCTTTTTACTATTTAAAATATGTGGATTCAACACGACGGTGCGCCGGCCCATTATGGAGTACAGGTACGTGAGTACCTCAGTGAAGAATACTCGAATCGGTGGATTGGTCGGGGAAGCCCGATTTTAGCGTGGCCGGCGCGGTCACTTGATCTAACCCCCTTAGATTTTTATGTGTGTGGTACACTAAAGAGTAAAGTATATTCAGTTAAAATTGTGTCCAGAGACCATTTACTCCAAAGGATTGAAGAAGCAGCAAATGAGATGCGCCAAGTAACAGTTAATTTAAATAGACAAATACGTAATAGAACAAATTTATGCATAGAGCTCAGTGGTGGATTTATTGAAAACGAGTTAAATTAAAAATACTTTTATTAACAAACTTGTTTTATTTACTTAACATACTTTAATAACCCTTACTTGGGTCCTAATTATTTTTTTGGTAATATACGGTTTTTTCTTTTTGAAATCAAACAATACTGAAACAATAGCGACAATTTTCTTTCTTCTTCTTATAAAAAGATTTACTAATTATCTCCATTTAAAGTTAATAAAATTGCATCTTATGAAATCTATTTACGATGAAGTCATTACGAATACAAAAGAATGTAATTTTACTAAACGATTGAATCGGTTTTGTCCATGGCACAAAAAAACTATTCAGACATTAGTTGAATAATACCTCTGGGCACCTCCATGCCAACGTGTACCTCACCGTTACTTACCCACAGATTCAATATTTGCTTTCTGTTGTATTCCTAATAACCTCACAATAAATAGCTATCATTAAAAAAATTGCAAGTTTAATCATTAATTATGAACGAATTACTAAGAAAACGAAATAAATTGTTCAGCGTGTCTAGCGCGAGTTTTTCTTTGAGAATTTTTTCGAGAATTTAACGAATGATTGTGTAAACTTAAATTGTATGAAAATATCAGTACATTAAAATGTGCCGGTATATTAGATTAAGAAAAACTTGTATAACATGCGCATGCGCAGTGCGAGTTTTTCTTACTTTTGACAATATTTCATAATAACTTTAAAACTATTGACAAAAGCATAACAGTTGACTTCTTTCGTACGAATTATAACAATATTTAGTTAATAAGTCCTATAATGTATGCCTAGAATATCATTTTAATTGTCAGCTGCTGAATTTAATGAGTAAAACACATAAATTTATTCACAAAGTATTATTATGGGAAAAAATTATCCGAAACAGTAACCGCGTTAGTTGATTTTAAAATCTAGTTATTTAGAGACCTTAAAGAGTTACTTAAATAATCTAGTGTTTAGTATTCATTTTAATAATATGTTAAACATCAGATTTTTTTGTTAACGGTACAATGACTTAACGCTAGTCTTACTTTGATTGATAAAATATTGTTTATGAGTTTCATTCATGTTTTTTGAGGGATAAAAAATGCGACGTTGTCATACTTCGCATAAAGGTGTTTTACATAAGATGTTGTGACTTAATTGAATTATTTTGTATGAAAAATAAAAACAAAGCAAAAATTAAAATTGAAAAATTATTCACATGTTATTTGATTCTATTACATGGTCCCATTAATACCCTCGAGTTATGGGAAATCAAAAGGAACACGTTGTATAATTGGTTTTCTGAAATTTCAAAAACCGATGGAAAAGCCAGGGCTGCTGTCTCTTGACCAGAAACAGGGTTTCTACTCAATGCGTCTACATGACACATTCCCCGCCGTGCTTTATACTTAACATCACAGTTATACTCTCGAATCAGACTCCACCAGCGTGCAACCTAGTTCATTTAAATTGGTAGCAAAACAATCACGGTAATTATAAATTAAACGTAGAAGCTTATCTTTATCGTCTTCAAAAATATCACCTATATTCAACTCATCTAAATTAAATGGTTTCAAATCATTGTTCTTAACAATCCTATTAATTTCGCAGAACCCAAATGACTAAGACCAATTCAACACGAGCCATCAATGTCCTTAAAATATATGGTTGCAGCACTTAACGGTACAATTAATAACGAACCTACTCCTTTTTCTAATTCATAAATCCCTTCTTTAATAATGTGTTCTTTACCAGGTTTACCTCTTATAATATGACCCGCTCAATTGTGTTTAACTATTTACTTCAACAAATATAGGTCTATCTAAGATAACATCATTATTAATTTTAATCCCAAACACCCCTTCTTTTTTTTCTTCTACCCCTAGACTATCACTTATAATTAGCCCTTTATCAGTATTCAAAATTTGTACGTGTGGTTGTTCGGTATGTTTGACCAAGAAACAAAGGGTGTTTGAGATGAATGTCTGCTATTACTATACACTGAACTCTTGCACTAACTTCCTGAATATTTATATTATTTATATATATATATATATACACTCGTTTATGTCAGTTAGTATCGAGCCCAAAGAATGTGCAACAGCTCCACCATAACCCATCATGGGTTGTTTCACCGAAATGTCCCATTTCCCATAAATATCCTTGGTATCAGATTCACGAATTAATGTTAATTCACTTCCTAAGTCCACATACGATAATCTATTATGTCCATTTATAGTAACATTTTGCAAGTACTTAATTTGTGTTAGCATCAAACTCTCTCTTTATCATTAAAACATTGCTGTCACGATTTGTTTGTATTGTTGGATCACACTTTTTTGCGCGAATACATTCCGATTCCGAATGACCTATTAATGAACAAACACTACATTTTACAATAGGTTTTGGACATTTAGAAAGTGGATGTCCGTTTTGTTTGGAGTTACTAGAAGTTACAGTCGAATTAGGTCTGACAGAGTTTGGTTTAGAATCTTTGTAATTTTTCCTTATAAACGGTCCTGCCGTAAAACTACTGCGCGTACCCGTTTTAACGTTTCTTAGATATGCTAATAACTTATCAGGATTTCTAAATTGTGCAGCTTCTACACCTAAACTTACCGATCTATCATCTATTCCGTGCAAGATACACACAACTGCGTGTTTACCGATAATATCACATCTATTTATTAATGCTAGCTTTTCATGAAAATACTCTTCAAGTGATTCGCCGAACCTAACCCTCTTTGTTAGCATATCGGACAATATTTGACCGTAATTTTCGTCGCAGGGAAACGCAGATTTAAGTTTGGTTTGCCACTCTGGCCAAGTAAATAGCACCGAACGCAATCCTTCATTTCTTTGCTACTCCCGTTAACTTAAGTAGAGCCTAATGTACTATTTTCCTATCATTCCAACCATATAACACAGCACATTCATCCACCGTTGTCAACCAGTTATCAATACTTTGATTTTTTGAAGAGAGATCATATTCCGGGACTACCTTAACGTTAGAAAAATGCTCCTTAGCTAGAATTAACATTGCTTACAAATTTTTTTTATTGTGACTGTGGGGGAAACCGATATACAGAATCAGCCCCGAGTCCGACTTCGCGAAAGACCAGGAGACTGTTAGGACCCAAGGTCTAACTCGAAGCAGGACCAGGTTAGCATCCCGGACACAGTCTATACCTATTTTATTTGCGCCGGCTGGGAAGATGGCGGTAGTACACTTCGAAGACACCATGACCTGACGAACCACGGAGTGACAGCCGACTTGATCGAGGGCAGGTTGGAGCGTAGTGAAAACAACACGTCTTCAAAGTGAGAACGTTTATTGCGGTTACAAATAAACCTCATAGTGGAAGCCTGCATTTGCGTGAATGCTCTGCACCTGATGCGCGATCTTTCTTGCATCTTCCTCTGTGGCAAAGCTCTGCAAATAATCATCCATATAATGATTTTTCTTGATAGCTTCCACTGCCGCCGGGTAATCTTCTCTGAAGTCTTCTGCGTTCTTATTCATGACAAATATCGCCGTAGATGGTGATGAAGCCGCACCAAACACCACTGAGCACATTCGGTATTCGTCTGGTGTCCTATTCCTTCTGTCGCCGCGCCACAGGAACCTCAGGCTGTCGCGGTCCTCTTCACGCATCTGCACCCTCAGAAACATGTCTTGAATGTCGGCGACGACGGCGACCGGCTTCTCTGAACCTCACAAGCACCCCCAATAGCGATTGCAGAAGATCTGGTCCCGGCAGGAGTGCGTCGTTCAGGCACTTCCCATCAAATTTGGCAGCAGCATCCAGGACTATTCTTGGCTTCTCTGCATAACCATTTTCTATCAACTTCTTCATCTGGTCTTCATATGAAATCTTCAGGGTTGCATCCTTGTCCAATTTCCTTTCAATCCCAATGAGACTTTGATGAGTGTGCACGTAGTTGTTTGGGAGGGTCTCGTCTTCACTCTTCCACAGCAGCCCAGATTCAAACCTCCCCTCTGGAAGGCGCTTCGTCGTCGATTGCAGGACCTCAAGCGCTCGTTGGACTGCGTCGGATAAAATTATGTTTGCAACCGTTTCGCCTTAGGTACAATGTTAGGCTAAGTAAGTAGTCTGCCGGCGCAAACGGTGTTTTGAGATAGTCTTTGTTCTAGAATGTTTTTTGTATTTAATTTTATCAAATTGATATTTATGTAAACAGATAGGAATCGTTTCGCTCTATTATTTGAATATAATATTGTAATAGTTTTGATTATTTATTTATTGAATTTTTATTATATTATTGAATATTTCATTTCATTTCAAAGATAATTCAATGTAAAGTTAGAATCCAAGTAAAACTTAAGTGTAATTAGGTGCAAATTGCACAGTCGCGCCAATCAGAGCGCTGGAATTATTTAGCGCGAAATTTGAATAAAAAGCGCACGCCAAGCTACGGAAGTCAGTTCGGTGCCTGCAGCGAAGAAAACATCTAATAAGAAGAAAGAAGCGGTCTAATAAGAAGAAAAGTTCAGAAGATTCCAGTTAGAAGAAAGAAAGTGCTGTTCGGTGAATCCGGAGGTCAGTGAAGACCCAAGAAGACGTAAGCGCTGTTCGGTGAATCCGGAGGCCAGTGAAGAGGTCTGAAGAAAGAAGCTGAACTCCAGGAACAATTGCGGTTCACAGGGTTATTTATGAGGTTTATTTGTAACCACAATAAACGTTCCTACTTTGAAGACGTGTTGTTTTCATTACGCTCCAACCTGCACTCGATCAAGTCGGGTGTCTTCGAAGTGTACTACCGCCATCTTCCCAGCCGGCGCAACTAAAATTGGTATAGATTTTGTCCGGGATCCTAACCTGGTCCTGCTTCGAGTTAGACATTGGGTCCTAACAGTCTCCTGGTCTTTCGCGAAGTCGGACTCGGGGCTGATTCTGTACATCGGTTTCCCCCACAGTTTTCCTGGTCCTTAGAGCCGGATCCATTTCATGTTGCGTCGCTAACAGTGACATTAGATCATGAGTACTTGTTCTACTTCTACTCCTAGATCTTGAGTATAAGTTTAAGGGAAACCTATAATTAACCTTATTTTAGTATGTAAAAACATTGCACTATTGTATAATATTGTTGGTTTTCTAAATGCAGTAAAATTAAAAAATAAGCGACGATGACTTCGATGATTCTTAGAACTGTATCTACGTGTTTTTGCGTAAGTACGTTCACGAGATCGACTACGTTTAAAGGAAAGGGTATCATGAATACAAGATACGGGTGTGCGGCTCCTCGCGGAAGATCTCCTGTGCCGAGCCCGATACAGTTTATCTTGAGACCGGTGCGGCGTGCGTAATCTTCTACTCCTGGCACTGCATGTAGTGTGCGTCCTGCTGCGCCCGTGATCTGCTCCTTGCGTAGGTGACACCCGCTGCGACTCCGAGTGGGCCTCCATTAAGCGCTGCAACGTATCGTTTCTGCCTTTCTCAGTCATGCTGAAATTCGCCAATAAAATTGTCTTGCATTTTTTTCATTTACCTTTAAGGTCAGTGTTAGTAATTTCATTCCAGTTAACCTAAGTAAAAGTTAAAAAAAAAATCTACACATAACCAAGATCAGCTTTTGCCGTGAATTCCAAAATCACTGATTCTCAATCAGTGGTAAAAGTGAAATGTTTTTATAATAAAGTACTAATAACATGCCTTAATGAAATTAATACATCTATACTCCTACTATATATATATATTAATATGTTTCATCAAAAACACAATACTGACGGATTCTCGCTCCGATCGCCGCCCGGTACGGACGTGGAAGACCCCGTTCTCCGTTGATCGGTCCCTTCCCGATATTCCGTGGCGCTCAGTCTACTGACGTCACAGTTTAGCATGTTGGTTCCGTGCTACGGTTTTCAAGGGTTTTCTACTGACTCTGAGTGCTATCGAAGTGTGATTTTTCTTTGTGATTAAGCCCCTTAGTCTTCAAAGTGCTGTGCTAAGTTGTGTTGTGCTTGTGCTGAGTGCTGTGTAGTGCCCAGCGTAAGTAGTCTGGTTTCACGGTGACAACGAATTTGTACTGATCCAGTCCTTTTTATTTTATTTATTATTTCCTTCTGCTATTTTATATTTTCTCTTCTATTTTATATTTATTTTTATCATATTTGTGTCTCTTCGTGTACATTTGTCTTTTTTTTTCGGTAAAGGTTGACCCTAACGCGGTAAATTTTTTCCCTGGGCACCCTTTTTTAGGTTTCTAGGTAGCGGCCTTCGGCGAACAACGGTTAGTTTTAAGTTATTTTCCCTAGCCCCCCTACCGCTGGTAGGGAAGTTAGCCGCTAGGTTTATTTTAGGGAACTCTAGGCATATTTTATATACTTATATATTCATTTAATTCCCTCCCTAATGGGTTCGCAAAACATTATTAACTTCGCGGAAGCGTTCGCGCAGGCGCTCGCTGCGTCCGGCATCTCCATTCCAAACGAGGTCTTCACGCAGGCCTTATTAACAATTAACGCATCCCCGGCCCCTCAGGCCCCAACCCTGGCCCCAACCCTGGCCCCAACCCTGGCCCCTCAGGCCACCATCTCCCAGACCCCTCAGGTCTTTACCAGCTCTCCCGCTTCTCCCGTTCCATCCGATATGGACTGCGCGTCGGTCACTTCATCTCGCGCGTCGTGGCGTAAGTGTACCGCTCCCGGGAGCGATTTCTATTCCGAATCCGCGTCCGAACCGTCGTCGGGCGCCGCTACTTTAACCGGCTCTCCTGAGCCCCCCACATTCACATTGGTCTCTAAACCCTCCAAGAAGCGCTCAAAGAAAATCGCGGTGTCTTCAACACCCGATACCACCCCGGTGCCTTCAGCACCCGTCCCCGCGCCGCTTATGTCACTCGAAGTGACCGCGTCTCCGTCAAAGCCAGCGACGCGCTGCGCTTCCGTCCCACCGAAGCCTCAGCTCCCTCCGCCCGTCTTCCTCCGCGAAAAAGCCCGCTGGACCGCGGTTTCTAACTTGTGCAAAGAGCACAAAATCAATTACCTTAAAGCCGCCAACGCAGGCGATACTATCAAGATTCAGGTCGCGACTATTGACGACTTCCGCGCGTTCACTAGGCTCCTATGTCTAAGGCAAATCGCTTATCACACCTACGCCCTCCCGGAGGACCGTAAGATCCACGCAGTTTTACGGGGCATCCCGTTCGAGTTTGCAAATGAAGAAATCCTCGAGGACCTTAAGTCCCAGGGCTTCCCGGCTGAAGCAGTGCACAAGATGCACTCCAACCGCGGTAAACGTTTTCCGTTAGCATTAGTTATTTTAGCTAATACTCTCAACTCGAGGGAGATCTTCAGAGAGGCTCGCACAATCTGCGGACTCTCGAATATCTCCGTCGAGCGTCCAAACCGTCGCGGACACCCGAGGCAATGCCATCGTTGCCAGCTGTACGGCCACGCAGTGGCTAATTGTTCAGCTTCCCCCAGGTGCGTTAAGTGCCTCGATCCGCATATCACAAAGGAGTGCACTCGCACTCCTGACTCCACCTCCCCCCCTGCATGTGTGCTGTGCGGCCAGTCCGGCCACACAGCAAACTACAGGGGTTGTCCGCGAGCTCCGCGCTCTTTCGTAAAGAGGGCCGCGCCTAAACCGGCGCCGCCGCTCACTTCCGCTAACTTTCCACCGCTGCGCAACCGGGCTCCCCCGGAAGCAAAGCCCGTACAGCCGACGCCTACTCTGGCTTTTTCCTGGAGACAGCGTCCGGCCGCTCCTGCACCACCTTCCCGTCCTATCCTAGCTCCCGTAACTCCCGTAGGCATGCGTCCCGCTCCGTCGTCTTCGCCTCAGTCATCATTGGCTGAGGACATGAAGACCGTGTTCGACGTTATCCAAACTGCGAGCCGCCCGCTCTCCTCAAGAGCGTCTATTCGCGCTAGCCGAGCATCACTCGCTACTTAGTTCTTTATAAATTCTATATTTCGTATAAATTCGCTTGATAGTATATATAATATCTAGACTCGCAAATCCCGCGTCCTGTCGTATCAAACCCAAGGGCTTATCCCTAGTTTCTTTTAACGTTCGTAGCCTTAATACTAACCTTCCTGAGCTCAAACTGTTCCTTCAGAACAACGAGCCATCATCCGACCATCATTATAGCTTCAATCTACATACCTAGTGGCACCAGACCAATCCGCTGCGATTTTGAGGCCATTCTCGCCCTCGGCCATTCAGTCATTATGTTCGGAGACTTTAACTCTAAACATACTGACAGGACGTGTCAACCAACACCAGCGGTATCGCTCTCCTCAACATCACTAAATCACTCGACTTAGATGTCATCTCTCCCTGTCATCTATCCCGACAACCCGAACCACTCTCCTGACATCCTCGATTTTGCAATTATCAAACGAATCAATCTCGATCTCAGGTCTATCAAACCGCTCGATGACCTAGGTTCTGACCACCGCCCCGTCTCCCTCGTGCTAGGTCCGCCTAACGATAACGTCGCCTCTCCTAAGACCTTTACCAACTGGAAAGGTTTTAAAAATACGTTAGTTTCAGCCTTAGAGGCCCCGAACTCTCCGCTCGCGATCTCGCCCGATCAATTAGATAGCCCGGATAAAATAGATTCATTACTCAAATCTCTCACTGATGCTATCAACTCAGCCATCAGCGATAACGAAAAGGTTGCTAAGCAAGGCAAACCCACGCTTCCCCTAGCCGTTAGCAATCTTATTAAAGCTAAGAACGCCACTCTCCGGAGAGCCAAGAAATATCCCACACCCGCCTATAGAACAGCTGCGAATCAGCTTTAACGTAAAGTTAGGTCTTGCTTCGCGGAACTCCGAGACGCTCAGATGAACGATCTCATGGCAAATATCTCCCCGTCCCACCAAGCGTATTATAGTATGGCCCTAGCCTTACGCGTAGACGCCGCCTCTCACGGCCCTCCTTTCACTCGTCCCGAGGGGTTTAGCGCCTTCGAAGTCGAAGAGAAAGCCGAATGCTTCGCTGACAGCATTGCCTATCAATGCTCGCCCAGCACGCAACCCACGAATCCCTCCCACATCCAGGCGGTGGAGGACGAAGTTCTCCGCAGAGAATCTCTCCCCATCACCGACTACCCCGTCACAGTCTCTAATGATGAAATCTCGCTTCTCATTAGAAGTCAAAAGTCCAAAAAGGCTCCGGGTGCGGATGGTATTTCCAACCACGCACTTAAGCACCTGCCTCAACAGGTGCTTACCTTGTTAGCTGTTATATTCAATGCCTGCTTCGACCTTAGCTACTTTCCAAAAGCTTGGAAAGAAGCGACAGTCATAGGCATTCCCAAGCCGGGCAAACCTTTGAACGTCCCGGCTAATCACAGACCCATCAGCCTCTTCAAGGCAATGTCTAAACTTCTCGAGAGAGTCATACTCTCTCGAATGCGGAACCATCTGTTTCCAACGGATGGCGATTCTCTCATTATTCCCCATCAGTTCGGCTTTCGCGCTAAGCACTCCTGCCCTCAGCAACTCCATCAAATCGTCGAGTACATACTTGACGGTTTCAATCCGCGTCGTTATAAAACAGTCGCGGTTTTCTTTGACGTAGCCAAGGCTTTCGATAAACGATAAATGTGTAGCGTAGTTTCAATAAAACACAAAATTCTCTTCTGTGTTTATTTTTTCGGTAAAATTAAAAATATACAAAAATGCCTGTAAATACAAACAGAAAAATATAAACAAAATTGAAATAAAAAATAGTCACACAAAATAGAACAGAATATTAATACAATTAAATTTGATCTGAAAAGAAAAAATAACAATAAAATAAATTTTAATGAATGAGAATCCTTACCAACAATTTTGGCTACGCACACTCGTGAACGTAAAAAATAAATATAGGTTTCTTAAAAAGAACTTTGATTATCGATAATAAAATATCTTAACTATGTAATTTGGAATAATAAACTCGGAAAATAATAAATAAATAGATTCAAGTTGCTTTGATGGATAATTTTTCGTGACTGACTTGTCAAATCAAAACATTGCCGTTCTCCGACACTACGTAATTCCTAGTTTAAAATTACGTCGGGAACAACAAAAAAATAAAATTTACTGACAAAAAGAGGTCGAAATAGACAACCGTCACAATACCCCGGGGGCCGGGAAAAAAAAAATCTGAAAGATTTTTTTTAGTAAAATTTCAAATTCAAATTAAATCAAAATAAACCGCATATACATATCGAATTTTAATATTTAATCTGCTAAATGAAAGAACAATCAAAAAAAAAAATAATAATTAAAAGCAAAATGAAAATTAATATTAACATCCTATAGAAGAATTTTTCTGAAAAAACATCCTGTATATATGAAAAAAAAAATAATACTGATATAATGCTTATCAACAAGTTATTTAATAGAAAAAGAAAACAAAACAGACGAGAGAGAGAAAAAAAAAAAATCCTAAATAATTATCTTAAATTACATGGTTCATGAATGATAGAATTTTTAACATGTTCCTGGAATATACAATGTTAATATACATCGTTCAACTCCATCAACGTACATTATAATTACAACATACATTCTCTATCATACTAGTCTTATTCCAACTACTGGAAATAAAACGTCATGCAGTTAGAGTTGCTTATGAGGAATCGTATCCTAAATAAGTCAACTCAATAGAGTTGAACGCAACGGCAAAAGGCTTTAATAGTTGCCATCCGCTGAAAATATTAATAGCTTATGGCTTCTTTAACGTGTCGCTAACTCCCGCACGGTGATTACTATAAACAAGTTTCAGTTAAAGACTGAAATAAATATGCCGGAAAGAAAAGAAAATCATAGCCAGTCGTGAAACATTGACTTTTAAATAAAATCCAAGGGTCTTTTGTGAAGTAATTAAAATATTTATGTAATAAACATATGAAAATAATTCTCACAGGAAAGTGATTCAAGTGTATAAATAATACACATAGGTATGGTTTAGTTTAACGAGTTACCTTAATAAACGCTCGTGCAGAAGGCTTAATTTTACAAGTTGCAAACCGCTTGAAAAAAAATTGATAACATTTAACAAATTATACTATAAAGTATAATACAGATATTGAAAATAAGAGAGAAAAAATGTTCGGGCGCCAGTATGTAGCGTAGTTTCAATAAAACACAAAATTCTCTTCTGTGTTTATTTTTTCGGTAAAATTAAAAATATACAAAAATGCCTGTAAATACAAACAGAAAAATATAAACAAAATTGAAATAAAAAATAGTCACACAAAATAGAACAGAATATTAATACAATTAAATTTGATCTGAAAAGAAAAAATAACAATAAAATAAATTTTAATGAATGAGAATCCTTACCAACAATTTTGGCTACGCACACTCGTGAACGTAAAAAATAAATATAGGTTTCTTAAAAAGAACTTTGATTATCGATAATAAAATATCTTAACTATGTAATTTGGAATAATAAACTCGGAAAATAATAAATAAATAGATTCAAGTTGCTTTGATGGATAATTTTTCGTGACTGACTTGTCAAATCAAAACATTGCCGTTCTCCGACACTACGTAATTCCTAGTTTAAAATTACGTCGGGAACAACAAAAAAATAAAATTTACTGACAAAAAGAGGTCGAAATAGACAACCGTCACAAATGGCCCCACGCTCTTTCTGATTTATATAAATGATCTTACAAACTTGAAATTAGCAAAGGGCCAAGTATTTTCTTACGCAGATGACACTGCACTTTTATTCCATGACTACAGCTGGAGGGCTGTTCTCAAAGATGCGGAAGGCGGGTTCAATACTGTATTGAAATGACTAAAAATTAACTCTATGTCCCTCAAACATCAAATCAAATTTAAAAAAAGACACAAATCAAATTTGTGACATTTTCTATTCGCAATTCAACACAATCACCTCCAAATATTTCAATAAAAGCCTGTGACATATCTCAGCCTACAGATTGCACTTGCAAAAAACTTGAAAAAGTATATCAAATAAAATATCTTGGCGTCATTATTGATTACTTTACAGTTAGTTACAACGAGAGCTATAAAAATGATTTGGATATTCTAAAAATTACGTCATGTATATGACAAATATCTTATAAGAAATATCTACATCAGCGAGGTGATAAATACATGGAGTAGCCGTAATGTCCTATATAAATAAGTAGTTATGTATATCGACGAGGAAGAAGAGGAAGAACTTGGTTGTCTCCCTTTACTTATACAAAAATGCTAATAAAAGAAAGAGATAGTACTATTTTTGAATGTTGTCACTAAAATATCAATCATGTAGTGACGTCATAGCAGGTGGCTAGCGTGCCTCAAATCGCCATTTATTGTTACATTACTGTCAAAAAAAGCTGTCAAAAGTGATGTTCCGGAGCTTTGATTATTTAACCAGATATCGATGATCATTATTAATATGCTTTTATTTTTCATACTTTCGATGTAAATGATAACAGGGGCTTACGCAGTAAATCATATCGAAACGGTATTTGCTTTGCTTGCCGTTGTGCGAGTATTTTTGAATCAAAAAGGCGTGAAGAAAGAGGGAATTAAGCTTGCTTAGAATTGTTAATTTTGTTATTGATTATTAGTATATTATTGGTAGTTGTTTTGTCTGTTTATGAATCGTAATTATTGAAGACAAGCCAGACTTTAATTGATTGAACCGAAAACTTTGATGCTTGACCTTGAATAACTTTATAAGCAAACACGGGATCTTTCGGTGTTTTATTTATAATAGTGTACCCCAGGTCTGTACCAAAAATCAGCATGTTGGGAATTAATGCAAACTGACCGCTATTTTTCTGGCTAATTTGACGGGACTATATCAGGAATAAGAAAATAAACTGTATAGTTCTTTATTTTTTATATTAAAAGAATTATAATGAAAGTAAATAAACCATAAACTATGATTATTTTATTTACGTCAATCTCTCGCAAAAGTTCATTAAATTACAATATTATATTGCAAGTTATATATTTAGTTTTAAAATATCGATAGTAGATTCGATACTCTCTGTGCAAGACTAAAAATGGACGCCATTTTATGTTACATTTCAAGTTTAGGTATGCACGTTTTTTTCGTACTTAGGGCCTGTCCATTAGTTAGAGGTCAATGATCTACATAGCCTTAGTTCAGTCCGTCTTACTTTATTGTATAAGCATCTGGGATGGGACCTTCAAATCTAAATTTATAAGCATCGAACGTACACAAAGAAAATTACTAAAAATAATACTTTTTTTAAATTTATATTCAGTACAACTCAAATATACAAAGACACAGATCTTTTGCCTATAAGAATTCAAATTCAAATATTTATTTCTCAACATTCACAATTACTTGTTCTTATTGACGTCAAATAAAACATGATTCTACCACCAGTTCGAAAAAAACCTTCGTGAAGAAGAACTGGCAAGAAACTTCACGGGTATATTTTTTTTCAAAATAAATTTACAGAGTCTCTTTATGTCTATACAAAAATTATTCTTTTCTGCATCTGTTAGCTCGGCAAGTCTCCCTCCCCCCAAGTATCCAAACGACGAATACCCTCAAACGGCACCCGTTCACGAGTTAACGCGGGATCCAGCCATCGCCCTCAGACAGCTTTACATCTTTACATCCTCCAGTGTATACTAAAAATACATAAACAAAAACACATTGATATAAAAATGTTGAAAAAGCGTAATCCATTTTCTGTTAACGCCATTAAAAAAGTAAATACGGAATTTGCAGCAAAACGATTCTATTTACAATCCACTAGACTATACAATTGCGTTAATAGAAAGCTTAAAATTTATACTATGAACATAAAAACCTTTAAAATTACTGTAAATCAACGGTTGAAATCGTTAAACAACCAACAAACAGAAAACTTGTCAAATAAAAACTAACACTTTTAAATTGATCGTAATATATACTTATATGGTCATTACATATGAAATTGGCGTTTTGTATGGGAGGAAAATAAAGTAAATTTTTTGAAAATATAATATATCTATACCATTGCTATCCATTGCACTTTTGCCATCTCATAGGTAGTTCATTGATCTCTTTACTAAAAAAACCATTCGGACGGGAGTCAATAAAATCTTTAAAGGAGCTTTGGACTACCCCGTCAGATTTGAATTTTTTCCCTTGCAAGAAGTTATCCAAATTTCGAAAAAAATGGTAATCTGTTGGAACAAGGTCCGGGGAGTACAGTGGATGTCTTAGACATTCCAATTGAAGCTCCTCTAATTTGGAAGCCGTCTGTTGTGCAGTGTGTGGTCTAGCGTTGTCCTGAAGCAGCAATGTCCTAGAGCGATTGACCAGCTTCGGTTGTTTAGCAGCTAGCTTTTCCATCATGGTTTGCAGTTGCTGACAATAGACATCTGCCGTAATCGTCTGGCCAAATTTAAGAAAGCTGTAGTGAACGACACCGGCACCAGTCCACCAAACGCTCAAAAGTAACTTTTTTTTTGAGTAAATTTTGGCGCAGTATTTGGCTGCTTCGCCAGGGTATAACCACTGCGATGAGCGTTTCCGATTGTCTTACAGGATATACTTTTCATCACAGGTAATGATTTGATTTAAAATCCTTTCATTATTGTGCTGGTTGAGTAATGTAACGCAGCAGTTGACGCGCGTTTGTCCGCTTCCACAATAGCCTTCAATCCTTCATTTTCAACTTTGGTCTCCGGCCATCCATGGGGCTTGTTCTGCAGGTCGAAATTTCCAGAAGGAAAACGTTGAAACCAAAAACGCACTGTGTTTTCTTGTGCGACACCGCCGCCATACACAGCATTAATACTTCGAGCCCTTTCTGCAGCACAGGTGCCACGGTGGAACTCGTACTTGTAAATAACGCGATATTTCAAGTTTTCTATTATGTAAAGTAAGTGACGCAAAGAAAAAAACAAGAGAGGAAAAAACAAATGAATTACGGTTTGTGAAACACAAATGCGTGAGTAAATAGCTGTGTGTATAGTACTGTAGTTTAGATTGTAGCTATAAGCAAGGTTAGGGCTTACTTGCGTATGAAGAGTACGAAGAAAAGGATAGGTACACAAACACAGATAGTATATTCACTTTAACAGAAGAAGGAGAAAGTTATGAGTAGGTAGCACAGTCACGCAATACAATAAACAGAAATAATTAATAATTATAACAAGCAAGATGCAGCGAGTACATAAGGCGCGTCGGCAAGGCGAGCGGCACAAGTTCCACGTCCGAGCGTTAATTTCCGACTCGCGTCACCGGAGCCCGAGCGCGCCACGCAGACCGTGCGTGTGCGCAGCTATGGAATGTTAATAGAACAAAAGACAGGTTATTGGTGTACGTTTCCATAGCACGGCTTTAAGAATAATATAATTTAAATACGTATTATTAGTAAATATGAAAATATATTATATCATGATATTATTAATATTAATATATAAGTACTAAATATATAATGTACTAAAAGCTGAAATATGTTAAATAAATAAGTTCTAAATACGTTTCATAGTAATTATATTAAATAGAAACTTTTATATGGAAATATAATAAATTACATAATACATATTTGTTAAATATAAATATATAAATGTAAATTTAATGTATGATAGGAAATAGCCTACATCACACCCCCCCTGAGACCGTCACTACGGTCGATAGTAGTCCGGGAATCGAACTTTACGACCAAACCGTGTTTTCCTAATGGTTTCCTGCACTGGGTCGTCCTGGGGTACTGGGACGGGATCAGGTAAGGAATGAGGACTAGGAATGGAAGTGATCACAGGTTCGGGAGGAATTGTGGGAGATGGGTATTGATCAACAAGCATATAGGCCGGCTTAAGGCGGTCTATAGAAACTGTGACAGTCTTATTTCTCACTAATACTTTATACACTTTATCACCTCACTCGAGTACCATGTAGGGGCCGGTGTATGAGATTGCAAGGCTCCTCGTACTCTATCATCCCTTAAAAATACATGAGTTGAGGTGGGGAGGTCCTTAAAAACGAATATTTTGTCTTTGCTGTTGCACGATGCAGGTGTTGGCTGCAACTTGGCTACTAAATGGCGCATGCGCGAAGCATATCCAGAAACGTCGGTCTGTTCTGGCGCTGAAGGTTGGAAAAATTCCCCAGGTAAGCGTAAGGGCTCCCCATAAACCAACTCGGCAGACGAGGTCTGTAAGTTGTCTTTGTAAGACGCTCTTATGCCCAAGAGTATAAGTGGTAAACTGTCAACCCAATTGTAGTCCGCATGACACATAATGGCAGCTTTAAGCTGTCGGTGGAAACGTTCCACCAAACCGTTGCACGCTGGATGATATGCGGTTGTTCTGCGACGAACGAATCCAATCACTTTTCTAAGATATTGAAAAAAGCATGGATTCGAACTGTGAACCCGCGATCGGTGACTATATCAGTAGGGCATCCAAACCTGGATATCCACGATAATAATGCATTTCCAACGGTTTCAGCTGTCATGTCTGGCATAGGTGTAACTTCAGGCCATTGCGTAAAGCGGTCTACTACGGTGAGACAGTACCTCTGACCTTGAGATGGTAGAAGGGGACCGACGATATCCACGTGAATAAACGCAAATCGGGCTCGAGGCAATTCGTACGTGCTCAACGGAGTAGTAATGTGCCGGTTGACCTTACTTCGTTGACACGCTAGGCATTTCCATGACCACTCTCGACAATCTTTGCGCATCCCAGGCCAAACAAAACGCTCAGCTACCATTTTGGTGCTGATCAAAGAGAGGTTTTCGGAACTGCTTGGTCACAAAAGGTCTTGGTGTTGGCACACTAACGTCGCAATAAAATTCTATATCTGTATCCGGGAGCTTCAACTTTTGTAAGCGGAGTGATGGATCACTACTAGTATACTGAAGGAGCTCGGGATTAGAGGTTTGGGACTGGGCCAGCACCGTCAAATCGATTGGCGTCTGCAGTTCATTGATACGTGACAAAGTATCAGCTACTACATTGTCTTTGCCGGAAATGTGTCGAATGTCGGTGGTAAAGTGAGAGATGAAATCGAGGTGACGGTACTGGCGAGGCGAACAGTTGGCTTTCTGCTCGTGGAAGGCAAAACTGAGCGGCTTATGATCCGTGTATACCACAAAGTGTCTTGCCTCTAACATGTGACGAAAGTATTTTATGCTTTCGTAAATCGCAAGCAATTCTCGATCGTAAGGTGAGTACTTCTCTTGAGACGTGCTCAGCTTACGCGAAAAGAATGCGAGGGGTTGCCAGGCATCGTCTTTATGCTGCTGCAAAACTGCACCCAGTGCCGAATCAGACGCATCTGTCACCAGAGCGAGTTTGGCTTCGCAATCTGGGTGTGCGAGCAGTGCAGCATCAGACAAGCTTGCTTTACATTTCTCAAATGCCAACAATGTTTCACCAGTGAGGTTTACTGGGTTAGACGCTTTAACTGAGCCAGAAAGTAAGGCGTTAAGAGGTGCCTGGATTTTAGCGGCATTGGGCAAAAATCGTTGATAAAAATTTATCATCCCCAGGTAGCGTCGGAGTTGCCTTACGGTAGTTGGTGGGGGGAAACTTTGGATGGCTTGAACCTTAGAATCCAAAGGCTTGGTGCCTTTTGCAGAGATGCGGTATCCAAGGAAATCAACTTCATTTGCGCCGAAGACGCATTTTGAAGTGTTCACCAGAATTCCGTACTCTTTCATACGAGTGAACAGCTGCTGTAGATGGCGCTCGTGTAGCTCCTCGTTCGCTGAAAACACCAAAAAATCGTCGAGAAATGCGTAAACGAAGTCAAGGCCTCTCGTTACCTCGACGACGAACCTTTTAAATGTTTGACCTGCATTTCTGACGCCCAACGTCATCGCCGGGAACTCGAACAACCCGAAGGGTGTAGTGATGGCCGTCTTCGGGATGTCAGCGGCATGGACAGGAATTTGATGGTAAGCCTTAACCAGGTCCACTGTTGAGAATACCGTACACCCAGAGATGCTGTGGGCAAAGTCTTGAATATGCCTAATCGGGTAACGGTCTGGAATGGTTCGTGCGTTTAGCATCCTATAATCGCCGCAAGGCCGCCAGCCGTTATCTTTCTTAGGCGTCAAGTGGAGAGGGGAGGACCAGGGGCTTTGGGAGGGTCGTGCAATTCATCATAAGTTCAAATCCAGCCCTAGCTATTTTTAATTTGTCAGGTGCGAGTCTTCGGGGGTTGCATGATACAGGAGGACCAGGAGTGGTTCTTATAAAATGAACTGTATCGTGCTTTGGAACCGTAGGTTTGCCTGAAAGGCGCGTAATTTCAGGAAATTCATCTAAAATTTTGTGAAATCTCGTTTTGCCCGATACAATTTTGACAGAATCTACATTAATTTTTAATTTCAATTCAGAAACTACATAAAAGTTATAACAGATTTATTGAAAAGACGGAAGATGGGATTTCTAAAAACTCTAAACAGTTCTGGACGTACATCAAATGTAAGAAAAAAACGGACGACATTCCCCAGAGTTTGTACTATGGAGTACAGTCTACCTCGGATGGGAAGGTCATGAGTGACTTATTCAATCAGCATTTTAACTCTGTATTTGTTACCAGTTCTGCGGGTGGTTCTTGGAATTCTGCTTTGAAAAACAATTACTCCAGCCAGGTCAACTTAAGCTCCATCTACATATCACGGGCTTCACTTATGAAATACCTCAATAAATTAAATACAGACAAAGGTGCTGGCCCTGACGGCATCCCACCTTTGTTATTGCGTAGATGTTCAAGAGGTCTCTTTACTCCGCTATATATCCTTTTCAATAAATCCTTACGCAAAGGTCTTATTCCTGAAGTTTGGAAGCGATGTTTTGTGGTCCCTGTGTTTAAGGGTGGGGATAGGCACAATATTATGAATTATCGGCCCATATCTAAATTATGTTGTATCCCTAAACTTTTTGAATTAATTATTTATGATAAAATTCTGCCTCATCTTCGACCCGTAGTTATTCAACAACAACACGGATTCTTGAACAAAAAATCAACTGAAAGTAATTTGTGCGAATTTGTTGAATTTGTAAATAGCTCAATGAGCGATGGCTTTCAGGTTGACGCTGTGTATACCGATTATTCAAAAGCTTTTGATAAAATCTCACATGATATTCTCATTCACAAATTATTCGAAATCGGTATACATGGCGACCTCCTTCGTTGGTTTGAGTCCTACTTGCGTGACCGTAGTCAAGCTGTCACAGTAAAAGGATATTGCTCAACTTTCACCCCTGTTCCGTCTGGTGTGCCCCAAGGATCTCATCTTGGACTGCTTTTATTCAACGTTTATATCAATGATATTGCATCAGTATTTAAAAACTCACAATTTTTGTTGTATGCCGACGATAATAAAATTTATAAAACAATCCATTCATATAACGACTGTTTAGCTTTACAGCGTGACTTAGACCTCTTATCAAAGTATTGTAAAGACAACCTCTTGAATCTGAATATAAAAAAATGTAACGTCATTACTTTTTCGAGGAAAAATCAAACCATTCCCTTCGATTATAAGATAGGAGGTGAAATTATTACGAGACTTTCTTTGGTTAGAGATCTGGGCGTGTTTTTAAACAGCAAGTTGGATTTTGGTCCTCACATACAATATATGACAGAAAAAGCCTTCAAAATATTAGGATTTATACTTAGGGTCGGAAAAGAGTTCAAACACATATCTACACTTATCTTGTTGTATAATACTTTCGTGCGATCAATATTAGAATATGCAACTACGATATTGAATCCGCAGTACAAAATATACGTGAATAAAATAGATAGAATTCAAAATAAATTTATGAAGTTTTTAAAATTTAAATCTAATTATAATTATAGTGTAGATATCGATAAAACAACTAATCTGACTCCACTCTCTGATAGGCGCACTGTACGAGATATAACATTTTATGTAAAATTTTAAATGGTAATATTGACTCTCCATATTTACTTAGTAAAATTGATTTTGCCTGTCCTCGCGTAAATGCTCGTTACACGCCTACTTTTCATCTATCATTTTCTCGTACTAATTATGCCGCTAACTCTTTTATTAATAGATCATGCAAGGAATTCAACAAACTTAAAAATAACTTCGACATCTTTCATCTCCCACTCCCTAAATTGAAATTATTATTGCACGAGTACAATTTCAATTTTATTTAACCTATCTTTTAGTTTACAATGAGCTTCTCTCCTCAATTTGTTTTATTATATATATATTTTGTTTTTCTGAGTTGTATACCCTAGTAATTTAAATTAATGGAAACTTCACTGGTCTTTGTACAATCTTATATGTTTATTTTAAGTAGATTAAGATGACTGTTTGTTTTCCTGAAAAATAAATAAATAAATAAATAAATAAATATTAGCAATATTAGCACTAGAGCTTAAAGTTGTAGTATTGTCAATAAGGCGCTGCTTTCTGCAATCTACGATTAAATTATAAAAGCTTACAAAATCAACACCAATAATAGCTTTAGTTACGTTAGCAACGACAAATCTCCACGGGAAGTTACGTCTTAAGCCTAAG
Source organism: Marasmarcha lunaedactyla (assembly GCA_923062675.1). Taxonomy (NCBI): domain Eukaryota; kingdom Metazoa; phylum Arthropoda; class Insecta; order Lepidoptera; family Pterophoridae; genus Marasmarcha; species Marasmarcha lunaedactyla. The sequence continues at coordinate 1,921,481 of OV281358.1, forward strand.
TTTAAATTTAATTCTAAATAACCAAAGGTATCTATACTAGTTCCATTAGCCGCACACAACTGAAAGTCTGTTTTATTTCGTCGTTCACGAAGCGCTGCTCGAGGGTAGACACACAGGTCACTGCCGGTGTCAACCAGGAACTGGGTCTTCGAACAGCGGTCGGTCATGAATAGGCGACCAGCTGAGGCAGGGCAATCGTCAGTCGCCATCAGCGACTGCCCATGGAGTTTCCCGCCTTGTTTAAATCGCAGGGCTTGATGCAGATCTCCGCCTTTGGTCCAAACTTATGGTGGTACCAGCAAATAGGATATTTGCGGTATGCCGACTGGGAACGGGTCCTGGTACGAGAGTTTGAGCGCCGGCGCTGTGGTCTGGAACGATGGTGCGCGCGACGGGTATCACGAGTTTGCTCGTCGAGTTTTAGCGCGAGACGTTCCACCATGTGCCGCAGCTCTGCAATCTCCTTGGATGTGCTGTTGTCGGTTGTGCTCGAAGAAGTGGCTGCTACGTTGCAAGGTGATGTTATATCCTGAATACGATCAGCCAGGTCAGAAAGTTGCTCCAGGGGAAGCGTAGACTGCGATGCCAATATTGCCTGGATATTACTGGGCAGCCGGTTGCTCCAAATCATCCGGATAAAATCATCAGGTACAGATGGTCCTGCTAAGTCCTGGAGATGCCTGAGGAATTGTGAGGGATTTCTGTCCCCAAGTTTTTCGTGAGTCAGCAACTGTTTCACCTTGTTCTCGTACGAGACGGAAAGACGTCGGATAAGCTCACTTTTAATTTTTCTATACCGGTTATTTTCCGGGGGATTAATTATTATGTCTTTTTCTGCCTTGGCGTGGAAAATGTCCAGGTTTGTAATTACACTATTAAACATGATATGGTCTTCCTTAATATTACAATTCTCGAATTGACTTTCAAGTAGAGCGAACCATATCTCGGGATCGTCCGGTGAAAATGGCGGAACTCGAACAGTAATTTTGCGATCATCACTTGGTCCTGCACGGTCAACGGACACGCGCACCACTCGTTTCGTTTTTCGCTTGGTAACGGTCTTGCCATCTTTTGACGCGGCAGTTTTAACTGCGTCGCTGCTGCTATCACTCATAGTTATAACGTGCACAAAAACGGGTCACCACTGTGGATAGTACTGTAGTTTAGATTGTAGCTATAAGCAAGGTTAGGGCTTACTTGCGTATGAAGAGTACGAAGAAAAGGATAGGTACACAAACACAGATAGTATATGCACTTTAACAGAAGAAGGAGAAAGTTATGAGTAGGTAGCACGGTCACGCAATACAATAAACAGAAATAATTAATAATTATAACAAGCAAGATGCAGCGAGTAAATAAGGCGCGTCGGCAAGGCGAGCGGCACAAGTTACACGTCCGAGCGTTAATTTCCCGACTCGCGTCACCGGAGCCCGAGCGCGCCACGCAGACCGTGCGTTTGCGCAGCTATGGAATGTTAATAGATCAAAAGACAGGTTATTGGTGTACGTTTGCATAGCATGGCTTTAAGAATAATATAAATTAAATACGTATTATTAGTAAATATGAAAATATATTATATCGTGATAATATATTATTAATGTTAATATATAATTACTAAATATATAATGTACTAAAAGCTCAAATATGTTAAATAAATAAGTTCTAAATACGTTTCATAGTAATTATATTAAATAGAAACTTTTATATGGAAATATAATAAATTACATAATACATATTTGTTAAATATAAATATATAAATGTAAATTTAATGTAGGATAGGAAGTAGCCTACAGCTGTATAAATTTGAAATTAGCATTCTTAACAAATGCGTGAGTAAATAGCTGTATAAATTTGAAATTAGAATTCTTAACCAAAGAGGAGATAATACAGATCAAAGTGGCCAGTATGACAAAACGCCAATGTCATGTGTAAGGACCTAATAATAGGTGGTGGAATATTATTTCAGCACTTAGTTGCGTGATAGGAAAAACATCCACTGAATAAAACTGTTTTATGATAACTGTAGAAAAGAGGTTTTGTACCGTTTCGCATACCATACAGGGTGACTTGTAATTCGACGTATTCCTCTTGGGATGTGATAATACAACTTATTTCCAACAAAATTAACTACAATGTCCCTAATACCATGGAGGCTTGTTATCGAGATAATCAATATTTTTGGTTTTGTTCAAAATTGAATAAATAAAAAACTAGTGTTTTGAAAAATGTTTTTTCAATTTTTATCAGTTACCAATACATCAACAAACATTTATTAATACTAATACTGGCACAAATATTGAACATTTTAAAATAGCAAGTGAATTCTTATAAAATTTTGTTTTGGTTCATTAATCAAAAGAAAACTTGATTTATTTTGAAAAATCAACAGTACATTAAGCGTACAAACTACTAGAAAAACTTCCTTGGTATATTAGCTATCAAAACAAGTTAAATTATTAATCAAAATTTTATAAGAATTCACTTGCCATTTTAAAATGTTTAATTTTTGTGCCAGTATTAGTATTAATAAAGGTTTGTTGATGTATTGGTAACTGATAAAAATTTAAACAACTTTATTCAAAACACTAGTTTTTTTTCTCTAACAATCACACCACATTATCTAGTTACGTCACCGGACATACCACCCGCGACCGTTACAGTTAGAGCGTAGACGCAAACGCTGCACTTCTAGGTGGTACGATTCTGGGAACGAATAATATTGAGGATGTAGGTTTAAGATAAACTATGTAATGTTAAGTTAGTTCTTAAGATCGGGCAGTCTGCATCTAACTCTGCGACCATAGGTTACTATTCTAAAATTAAGTTCCTTTATAAAAGTTTAAATAAAAGTTCTATTTTAAAAATCAAATAGTGTTTTTAAAAAGTCGATCCCAGTGCTCCCGAACTTGACTGGCGCAGCCGGTAGGATCGTGGTTTGCATGCATCGTCCATCAGTACGTGAAATAGTGAAAATTAGACTGTACATTTTCGTGAAAGTGAAAATTCTTCTCCGTGAATAAAAACATACTATTTCTCTACACGTCGTGTCGGTGTGGCCTACGATCCGCGAACCAAACAAATAAGTCATCGGAGGAAAATCTGGAAAATGAACGTGAGAGCGGCTGGTTGGTGAGTAAGCCTTTTCACCATTCATCGTGTCGATTGTTCTGTTATCTTGAGATAGGACTTCTCTCATTTTAACTGAAATACTAAAGTGTACCTAGAATTAATGTGTCCCTATTAGTTTCTTTTCATTTTATCGATGAAACTATTGATTAAGTGATACTAGTTATAAGAATTTTAGTTAATTGTGTTTTATACTTTTACAACCTTTTTAATTTTATAAAAATTCTAAAAATTTTTATTTTTATAATCTTTATACAGTTTCGTGTTATTTTGTTTATTAGTTTTATTCTTGTACATTGAAAATGGAAGGGCAGGCTCAAATAAGGATGATTCCTAGTGAAATGCTAAAAATTATTCCCATGTACAACGGAGATAAACGACAGCTTAATTTATTCATTAGAAAAAGCGAATATATTATAGAGAAATTTATGGGAAATGATATTCAAAACGTTTATGTATTTGAATCAGTTACGAGTCGATTGACGGGCGAAGCTGCCTCTCTTATCAGTGAGCGCGATGACATCACGACTTGGTCACAATTAAAAGATTTGTTAGTTCAGTATTTTGGAGATCCGCGTAGCGAGGAATGTATTTCAATAGAGCTTGAAAATTTAAAGATTAAGTCTGGTGAGTCTTATTTAGATTTTTGTGGTAGGATACAAACTGTTAAATCTATTTTAATTTCTAAAGTTAATTTAATAGAGGATATTAGTATGCGACAAAGTAAAATTATAATATATAATAACAGAGCCCTTAAGGTTTTTCTTTATAACTTAACTGAAAATTTAGTACGGGTAGTTAAATTAAAGGCCCCAACCACCTTGGAAGAAGCCCTTAGCATAGTGTTAGAAGAGGTTGATTTTTACGATTGTTTTCATAAACAAAAATCTTTAGGCAACTCTTCTAACCCTAAGCCACAAGGTATACAGAGTACATCTAATCAACAAATAGTTCCGCTTAACCATAAATTCGGTATTCCTAATTTCAACCCAGGCTTTAAGTTCGGTATTCCCAATTTCAACCCAGGCCTTAAATTCGGCATTCCTAATTATAATAATAATCCAGGTTTTAAATTTGGGAATAATAATAATCAACCCAGATTCACTTACCAATCGAACAATCAAGTGCCTAGGTTTAAGTTTGGTATACCTCAAAACCAACAATTTCACCAACGTGGACCAATAGGATACAGACCGCAATTCGGATATAGACCCCAGGGCCTTCAGCCACAACCACCTATGACACCTCAACAATTTATGCAACATTATCAGAATAAAATTCAAAATAATCCGCAACCTCATAACTCGACTGACGTATCAATGCGTACCGCCCCACCTTTTAAACCTCAGCAAGGATTTCCGTTACACGAATTAGACTTATATGAGAATAATTACGCTTACCCGGAGTATGACCATGACTATGACCCTTCTTATTACCCTTATTATTGCGACTATGACCAATACACACAAATCCAAGACACTTCGCAAAGTGAGATGACGTTGACTGAAAATGATCAAACAGAACCATTAGAATTACAAAAATTTGACGAAACATCAGAAAATTTTCAAATTCAAGCCTCCACAAAACCAGAGAAAAAGTAGCGTTAAACTGTGACTCTAATACCTTACAATTACCATATATTTACATACCTGAAATTGATGCCAAATTTATGATTGACACTGGTAGCACTAGGTCATTTATTGCTCCTAGAAAAGCTTTTGAATATTTTACACCATATATGTACCACGAACCATTTGAGGTTATTAGCACACATGCCTCAAGTAAACACGATCAAGTAATAGAAGTACCTTTATTTCCAACTTTCAACTGTAACGAAATTCATAAATTCTACGTCTTCAATGTAGATTCACGCTACGATGGCTTGATAGGAAACGATCTTTTAAAACAAATTGGAGCAATTATAAATCTTAAAAGCCTTACTTTAATAACGAACACCACTAAAATACCTATAGTTCATAATAACCTAGATTATAAAATTAATTTACCCCCTCGTTGCGAACTGAAAGTTAAATTACCCACAGACACGTTTCAAGGTTTTGCTATTTTGAATTTTACTGAATTTTGCAAAGGAGTGCGGATGCCTGAAGCGATCGTAGCCTGTGAAAACGGTTATGCTTATATTGTAATTCAAAACACTAAAGATGAACATTTTACAATTACCGTTACTAGACCTTTTAAGACATTACAATACGAAATAACTGACTGTCACATTAATGCGTCCAACGTACAACAAAACCCTAGTGAATATGACAAATTATTAACAGAAAATTTATTTAAACTCCGACTTGACCACATGAACGAAGAAGAACGACAAAGTATATTAAATTTATGTACAGAATATAAAGATATATTTTACTGTGAACATATACCTTTATCATTTACCAATGAAGTCAAACATTTTATCCGTACTAAAAACGAAGACCCCATTTACATTAAGCCTTATAGGCAAAGTCCGGTAATAGCAGACGAAATTAAAAATCAAGTAACTAAACTTTTAAGGGATAACGTAATAAAAGAATCCTTCTCACCCTGGAGTGCACCGGTTCATCTCGTACCTAAGAAGCCTGACGCTTCTGGCGAAATAAAATATCGCATGGTTATTGACTACAGACGGCTGAACGAAATTACTATCGATGACAAATACCCACTTCCAAATATTCATGACTTATTTGACAAGTTAGGTAAAAGTACTTACTTCACAACACTAGACCTTGCGAGCGGCTACCATCAAATAGAAGTAAATGACCTTGATAGACAGAAAACCGCTTTTAGTACACAATTTGGACACTATGAGTTCTTGAGGATGCCTTTCGGACTCAAGACAGCCCCAGCAACTTTTCAAAGGACAATGGATAATGTTCTGCGTGGGTTGCAAGGCATTCACGCCCTAATTTACCTTGACGATATCCTTGTGTTTTCCTCCAGCTTACAGGAGCATTTACAAAAGCTAAGAGCAATTTTTGATAGACTTAGAACGACAAACTTAAAAATACAACTTGACAAATCTGAATTTCTCCGAACTGAAGTACTTTATCTGGGACATACTATAACTAAAGATGGTTTGAAGCCTAATGACGACAAAATTAAAGCCGTGTTAAATTATCCCATCCCAAAGACGACCACTGAAATAAAAAGCTTTTTAGGCTTAATTGGATACTATCGACGATTCATAAAAGACTTTGCAAAAATTACTCAACCACTCACAAATTGCCTTAAAAAACGAAATAAAATAATTATTGACGAAGCTTACATAGACGCCTTTGAAAAATGTAAAGAATTACTAACTAATGCACCATTGTTGCAATATCCTGATCCTCAAAAGCCTTATATACTTACTACAGATGCTTCGAATGTGGCCTTAGGCGCTGTGCTTTCTCAGGGATCAGTAGGTAATGATAAACCTGTAGCCTATGCAAGTCGCACCCTCAGTGATACCGAATCTCGATACAGTACCATAGAAAGGGAGTTGCTTGCTATTATTTGGGCAGTGAAACATTTCCGCCCATATCTCTATGGTCGAAAATTTTATATTTACACCGATCATCGACCACTAGCCTGGCTTTATTCATTAAAAGAACCAAATTCCAAACTTACCCGTTGGCGCCTTAGACTCCAGGAATACGACTTTGAAATATTGTATAAGAAAGGCAAACAAAATTCAAACGCTGACGCTCTTTCCCGTATTAAATTAAACGCTCTAGGATCAGACGATGATCAACTATCCATGAAAGTAAATGTAGACAAAGAACGAGACATACGCAAATACGTAACTGAGTTAACTGACGAAATTAGTAAACTTTCCCGACAACGTCCCTCTAAAGACACATCAGAGACTATAACTGTATCAGACTGTGAAAAAACTATATCCATATCTTCAGAATCTGACATCATATCTGTAATTGACCCGCAAGACAACTTGACGTATCCCGTTCCTTCAATATCCAATAGCGATTGCTCTACAGTTCATTCCGCTATAGACCCAGACGCCGCTGTTATACCAATTCTACATGAAGCGGTTGATACTAAGCCCAATCAGATCTTGGTTTTCGAATGGTTTAAAAATGACATGCAAGTTAAAAATTTATCTAGGAAAAAGCAAAATGTGTTAGAAGTTTTCATGCCCATTAATAACGAGGATATAGTTAAAAGATTCCTATTAGAATACATTAAAAATAATTTAAAATACTTTATATATTTCGAAAAAGAAGCTCATCGTAAAATCTTTTCTAAAGTAGTAAGAGAGCTGTTTAAGAAAGGTGCAGTCTGTTTTTATGAATGCACTGAACGAGTTATATATATAGAGGACGAAAATGAACAGCGAGCTGTAGTTGTTAAATATCACGAGGGCAAGACGTGCCATCGCGGTATCAAAGAAACTATGACTAGAATACGTAGAAGTTACTATTGGGAAAACATGCAGGAAACCGTAGCAGCTATTATTAACAGTTGTGATCTATGCCGTAAAATGAAATATGACCGTAAGCCGCTAAAACCATTCATCCAGTTAACACAGACTCAAAGCGCACCATTTCAGGAAATATTCATAGATCTTTTTAGTATAGAAGGCAAGTATTTTCTCACGATTGTAGACGCATTCAGCAAACTTGGTCAGGCAATAGAAATCTCCAACCGTTCGACACCCGAGGTAGTAAGAGCTTTGATTAAGTATTTCTCTACATATGGAATTCCTAGAAAAGTATCATGTGATCCAGGCTCTGAATTTAACAATGAACTTTTAAGAGAACTTATGGATATGTATAAAATAGTTTTGCACATAAGCACACCTAATAATCCGAACTCCACAGGTATAGTAGAAAGATTTCACTCTACACTCATAGAAATATATCGCTTAGCCAAATACGAACAAAAATGTACAGACGCCGCTACGATAATGACTTATGCTATTATGGCCTATAATAATACTATACATAGCGTTACAGGATTAACCCCATTTGAAGTAGTCTTTGGACACACAGACAATAATAATAGCTTTGATATTAATTTTGAAAAGTCATATATACAGCAGCTTATGAAAGATCATTCAAAACGAACGAAATACTTATATAATTACATTTCAGATAAAATGGTTTTAACAAAGGAAAGGATTAAAGAAAAGAAGGGGGGTGAAATAAATAGGGAATTTCAAGTAGGTGAAGTCGTCTTCGCTAAAGACGTAAATACCCGTAAAAGCAAGGATAAGCCACGCTACGTTAAGGCCATAGTAATAGGTACAACAGAAAGAAATGTAGTTCCCATTAGAATAGGAAATAGAAATACCAAAGTCCCAGTTAAAAATATTAAACGTTCTCCACAGGTGGAGTTTGGTCCTGATGGGCTTGGCCCAACTACCTCCTCAGACCCAAAGCCTTCACATTCGCAAGCTAGAACTTAACCCAGGGTTGTTACCTGTAAAACAAGGACATGCGTACAGACAGGTGGATAGTTGGACTGTAATCAAAATCATAGACCTGATTAAAATACAAAATGACTTTATTTTTAATATCAATAGTTATAACAAATTTATTCATCTTCTAGATACAGACAAGCCTTTCGTTCATGAATTTATTAGTATGAAAAAACAGACACAGTTTATGCTTGATAGGACTCTAGATAAAATAAGACAACTTATTCCGTCTGGCTTTGGCCGAAACAAAAGAGGCATTTTTAATCCATTAGGATCCTTTATAAAAATTATTACCGGTAATTTAGACAATCAGGATGCCCTTAAGTATGATAAATTTATTTCACAGTTTGAGCTTGACCAAAGTACCGTTTTTAATAAAATTACCATTATATCTAAAATGCTGGATTATATGATCAACAATACGGAAACCTTACAGAATGAGACCTTAATACTAGATGAACGCTTAAAAAGAATTGAAATTATTGTTAAAAATATAGCCACCAAAGAAAATAATTCCATATACGCGACATATATTTTAGGAATGTTCCATACCTTTATGAATAATTTTAATATAATTTATACCACCATAAGTGAAATAGAAACAGCTTTGGCCCTAAGTAAGGTTTCAGTATTGCATCAGTCTGTTATAAATACCACTGAATTTATGTATATTTTAACATCCATAGAAAAGAAAAGCCATTTAATCTACCCCGTTACTGAAAATAATCTGATAAAATTAGAAAGAACATTGTCTGTTAAAGCGTTTGTAAAGGGACACCAGTTAACATTTATTTTTGAGATACCTATTGTAGATAACTTTACATATAACTATTTTAAATTATATACGTTACCCATGTATAATATTCATGATAACAGAACATCGGTAATCATACCAAAATATCAGTTTCTAATGGTGAATGGGCTGAAGTACTTACCAGTCGCGACGCCGTGTGCTGACATAGATGCTGACGAATTCCTGTGCACCGAGAATAACGTAGTAACTTACCCTGAACAGACGTGTGCTGAGATGCTGATGAAGTTCCACGATAATTCGACTTATTGTAGGTCTTACAGCGCTGTGATAGAGGACATAAAGCTGCAGCGTATCGGGCTGAATAATTGGATATTATTCCTGAAAAGAACGGCTGTCATGGAGGTGCATTGTGATGGTGACATTACTTATGAGTCTCTCCAAGGGACTTTTATCCTTGACGTCCCTGATAACTGCGAATATCGTCTTGGCAGCTCCAGGCTTGTGTCCCATAAGCCGTACCTGACATCAGCGTTCCGGTCAACTACACCGGTAATGAACTTACCTATCTTAAAAGATCAAAACTTTAATGACTCCCAAGTAATCAACCTAAAGGGGATGAATTTGGACGAACTTAAACATTTATCTTTAGAGCTTCATAGTGAAAAACATCAAACAAGTGTGAGTGAATCCGTTGTGAACGTTTTCAATGTGGTAATTTTAAGTATTATAGTAATAAGTTTTCTTTTGTTTCTAGCATATAAATTTAGAATTATATTATGTAAATCCCTGCGAAATAATCTTGACTTTAATTCGTCAGATAATTTCGCACTTAACGGGGGAGGAGTTACGTCACCGGACATACCACCCGCGACCGTTACAGTTAGAGCGTAGACGCAAACGCTGCACTTCTAGGTGGTACGATTCTGGGAACGAATAATATTGAGGATGTAGGTTTAAGATAAACTATGTAATGTTAAGTTAGTTCTTAAGATCGGGCAGTCTGCATCTAACTCTGCGACCATAGGTTACTATTCTAAAATTAAGTTCCTTTATAAAAGTTTAAATAAAAGTTCTATTTTAAAAATCAAATAGTGTTTTTAAAAAGTCGATCCCAGTGCTCCCGAACTTGACTATCTAGCCCAACTTAACTATCATTAAGAACTTGTGTTATGGATACTAGATAACGGAAAAATAGACTTAAGAAATATATAAACACACATAGATTTATATATATATATTAGAAATAAAGTTAAATAAACATACATACACATTCATGACTAGAAAGCAAATGTGATAAAATATCTGCCCCTACCAGGATATGAACCCGGGACCTCTGGCATGGAAGGCAAGGTTACCTCCATACCACACAGGCCGTCAATTGAATTTTTGTAGTTAATTCGGGATTTTTATGAACAAAACCAAAAATATTGAATATCTCGATAACGAGCCTACTTGGTATTACGGACATTATAGTTAATTTTGTTGGAAATTAGTTGTATTATCACGTCCCAAGAGGAATACGTCGAATTACAAGTCACCCTGTATATATTAGGGCTTGATATCTTTTCACTAGCTTAATTTATTGTCGAGATATGCAGGATCTTTGGTATTGACTACATCAAAAAGTAAGTATGCAAGGTCTAAGTCTTTTCTTAGACTTGATTTTTAGAAGGATGGGCAGGAGGATATTTTTGTAGGGACACACTTACGACCACGTTAAGCATAGGCAGGCAGTGCACATCCACACGGCGTAGAATTCATACGTGTCCCATGAAATAAACAACACTAGTGCTATCCCATGGTTTTATTTAACATACTCTTTTGTTATGTAATCCAAACAGACCCTATAATGCTAAATTTTAAAACACAACCTCGCACTCGCATTTTGCACACTTTGTAGAAGCTTGTGCTGTTTAGTATACATCCGTGGACCAAAGGCTATGAGTGCCTAACTCAATTTTGAGAAGAATAGCGTCTTACAGGGCATTATCCTGACTCTCTTCATACTCAGATAATTGCGAATTCTGTACAGCACTTTCAGCCGATATAGAGAGTCATGGACAAAATGATTTACACTATTCTCAAATCGCAGCGTGCCATCCATGATGAGACCAAGTTTGCGAGCTTCCTCTACTCGTTCGACATATACACTTTACATTTTTTCTTTTTCACTTATAACATGGTTCATTAAAGAAAGGAATCATAAATGGCGGCTTGTACTTGCATCGACAGGTAGTACAGTTTGCATACAAATTTTCAAAAGATTATTTCAATTCAAATATAATAAAAAAAGATCGGGTTTTCAAACTTGCTTCTGACAGCGGCTTTGTCGGCGTGAAAGTTTGAAAGACACGTGGCGCCTTCCATTATCATTAGAACGTTTTTGTTGTTTTCATCGGAAACAGTGCTTTTTTCGGGATGAAAGGACCTTATGTCCATTTTTGTACACCTGACAAAGTAAATAACAAAATTTCAGAAGAATCCTTATTATGATGTTGGTTAAAATAAAACACGAATATTAGGTATTTAAATCAAGACTAATATTTTTTTTTACTTACCGTACGCGCGAGAGTGAGTACAGACGGCACTAGTGTGCGAGCGAGAGAACATGATAAGCAGCGCCATTTTCAATTCCTTTCTTTAATGAACCATGTTATAGCAAGAAAACTGTACGGGTTGATTGTTAGTGTGGAGGTAATTGTTTGACATATGGCAACACTAGTCTGTTTTCATGCCATCTCGCTCTTTCTATTTTTATTGTGAAAGCAGTCTTCTTGTTTTGTGATGTTGAAATGTAGATTTATTCATGTTAAATTATAATTATATTCGGTAGAATTCGGTAAAAGATTAAAAACTTTTAGTTAAACTAATTAAACGTCAAGTAACATGACATAACGTTGCAATATTTAAGTTTCAGCACAACAAATGGAACTGAAGTGAAGGTCTTATTATGTCGACCACTAATGCAACTCCTGCTGTAAAGAATTCTACCACAAACAAAGGAGGTTCTATCAAGGTTAGTGTCAAAACTACATACACTATAATATACAATTTATCATAATCAGTGTCGTTCTATTACTCTTTTAATGGCCTATTTAGAGATTTTTCTAACTGGTTAGCATTATTACAATTTTTACTTTTAAAAGTATCTTAGTGCTTCACTACAAACAAAGCCCATTTGTTTATAGCAGTGCTATGTATAGAGTGGTCTTACCATTCTGCTTAAACAGCTTTTGAGCTGACTTAACATATTGTGTTAGTGTTTTGTTTTATATTAACTAAAGATGAAAAATACTTTTTCTGTTTTGTGCTGGTCATTAAGAATTTGCATTAGTATACCTATCTAGTAGGAATAGCTTTTCTAAAGCTTTTAAACTTTTTACTTACCTACTTTTACTTTTTGTCTTCCACGGTACCTTCATATCTGTACAATTACAAACTGGATGATTGCTTACACGCTAGCAGGATTTTATAGGATCCTTGGTCGTCATAAAGGATTTGTGACATTAAATATTTCAGTATATATTTTGTTTTTGAGTCGTCAATAAAAGGTTAGTATCAGTAATTGTTAGACCTGGGACAAGTGTCCCAATGCAATAAAAGTCTAAGTTAGGAATTAATGTATATTTTATTGCTTATTGTCATATTAAAATTTTTATTGAGGTAAATCTGTGCTAATTATCTAGAAATAACTCATTTATTTGTCTGTTCAGAATGCAAAAAAAAAGAATATTTCTTCATGTAAGATTTGAGATAACCAGCAAAACTCTTTTGAACAATTATTTTTTTTTGTTTGTTTTGTTTATTTTGACTTGAACATCAGATAAATCACAGCATATCTGGACAGCTGGTCTATGTCTGGAGAGCTTCTGATTCCTTGAGAGTCTTGGGATAAAGTATCGCAAGTTACTTATGGGTAATGCATCTACCTACTATTGTAATGTTAAAAGAAATATTAAAAAGGGTTTATTAGTTTTAGAGTTTATACAAACACAGTTTTATATTAAATAAATAAATATCTTTTTATTTCAAAAGGATTCATAACAGATAACTGAGATGCTGTTGTTATAACTATAGATCTTAACCTAACTGAAATTCAGAATAATGTCTGGCTTCTATGTATTTTCTAGAAAGAAAGGAATTTGGTGAATTTTTTTTTGTATTTCTGTCTTCGTGCGTGCTCTACTTCCTAAACTTCTTATTTTCTATGGTTATAGTTCAGGTAGTGCTAGGTACCAGGCTAAGGGTAAGAATCGCATGTGCAGACGCCCCACATATTAAGGGATGACGACACTGCAACTGCTTTAAATGTGAAAGTCAACCAACCGGGCAGCAATGAGTTTATATTCAAAGTTCCGCCCATTCAATGTTTGTTTTTGATTCAAATCTTGTAGATGGATCTTGGATTTTATCCTAGATTAGTTCCAGTTACATTGGTCTATGTTACGCAGCTGTTTTGTCAGGAGTCTTCAAGCACCATTAAACCACTTACAATCTTAAACATTATGTATTGTAGAAAGTTATTCAGTATTTCATCTCACACTGACTGTTAAGTAATTAGTTGTATGAAAGTGACTAAATACGAAATAACCATGTACATTATTTGATTTCATAAACTTGAGGGCGCTTTGATTATAATATTTAATAACGGAAACCTAAGATAAAGATGCAAAGTCTGTATTATTTTATCACTTATCTCCTGGAACTACCAGTTTTGCTCATTTTTGAACTCTTAGCCAAATTTTTAAGGAAGTTTTAATGTATACAGGCTGTTTATCCACTGAACGGATCTTCGGAACGGAACTGAAATTTCAACAAAGTAAAGACAACGACAATATTAACAGACTCTATTTTCATGTTAAATTGTATTATTAGAAAAAAAAACAAAGTTTGAATTACGTCTGATTTCCAAAATTCCTAGTTTACCTTTTTTAGTTTGTTTTTCCTTTCGTTTTCTTCTTATTTACGATCTATTACCCAAATAATTATCAAGATCTGTACAGCTCAACTTTGTATCCAAAAATTCGACTATATCGTAAACCAAACCTCCACTAGAGGTGCATTCTAAATCCAAGGACCCCAGGATCACAAAGTTATGAATAAGTCACCGGTACTCCAAGAAACTTCTTTATTTAAAATTGTTATAAAAAAGGCCGAAAAACGGCTCTAAAATTTAATACGTATTAGAAACTAATACTGCATCGGATTAATGTCTTGTATATCTAGTAACATAACATAAATAGATCATTATAAAAAGAACGTCGTTGCCAACCGAACAAAATGCAAAATAAATATCAAGATAAATCGTTTTAAAAGTATCTAAACGGCCAGGAAAGCGTTTTGAGCAAACAAAAGTTTTAACTGGCATAAGGTAAAAGTCAACGCTGAGCTTGACACGGTTAACGAGAGACAATCTCTGCGTTCATATTCTAGAACACTGGGAAATAACACGCCTTCTTTTGTCTCATCAGCTAACTCGTCCCACTAAAATCCAGTATATTCCAGTTAATAAATAAAACTGCTCAAATTCATAAAGTACTATTGCTATATTTGTCAAATATGTCGTCAACATGTTTAAGAAGAGGCTTGTTGAGGAGTTTCCCCAAATCTTTGGCAAAGACGAAGTCGAGGTGGTTGAATTTAGGCCAGGAGCAGCCGGGGCGGACTGACTCCAGCATACCCGTGGAGTTCAGGGCTTCGGCGAGGCGCATCACTTGCTGGAAAGTTACGATTTTTATATTAATGAAACGACTTAATATTTTTATTAACATTTAAATGTTTTCAATAACGGATTGCCTATTTAAAAGGGTTAATTTTTTAAAACTTTCATTGTGAGCTACAGCAAAAATAAGTAGTTATGAGATAGAGCGGAGATAGAATGGGTCTTGGGAAAGACCTTTATCCTACAGTGGACGTCGACCAAACGACGGTCTATTTCATGAACAGACTATAAATATTAATAATAAAATAAAGTTAATAGACAGTAATTTAACAAGCCTTCGGAATATCTCTCAAAATCTACTGACAGGCTGTTTAACTCACTGTCAACTAATAGCTCAACTTTTTACAATAACTAAAAAAAATTATTTTGTTTCCACCATTTAACTTGGACTCATGAAGTTCGTATATTTTTTGGTTATTTCATTAATGTACAAAGGGATCAATTAACAGTATACTTACAGACTTCTCAGTGAGCATGTCATTTTCTCCATACAGTAGTGTTACAGGTACCTTCACGTTGCTTAGGTTGTAGGGCACTAGAGGTCCGTTCAGACCTCCTTCGTAGGTTGTGAACACTCCTGGAACAAAAATTGCTGTTTCAATGTGTAAATCTTTGTTTTAGACTTCATTATTATACAATAATAATAATAATCGTTTATTTCAGACCATCGATCCATATTTTTTTAGTTATACATTTCTTATGAGCTATGTTAGTAGAGAAAACAGATTATATTTACACATTTTTTTTTTACAATTACAAATATAAACAATACATACAATACAATTTATTTATGCATTCCTTCTTCTATGCACATCATTCCAGTATTTATAGATCGTACTGTCCACTTTCCCGTACAATACTTGTAGAATGCTGTTAGGACTATTACAGATTCGAAATTTTAGGGAAGCAATCCTCTTCCTTATGCCATAAAAGTCATCATCAGCCTCATTCATATAACTAACGTATAAAAAATTCATGATATAATTCGAATATATAAGTCGAATATAACAGAAGCCCGCCAAGCAAGGTCTGCAAGTCTTGTTTGAAGAGCAAAATGAATTAAAATCCATAAACATTATAAACACTTATTCAACTTAGGACTGTTAAAAAGTTAATTAGTCTGTTTATTTGTATAAGACTTAATACCTAATCTGACTTCTGCGGTTCGTCAATTTTCGGAAATGACGACCGAGTGGTGTAGTGGTAAATAGCCTTGCCTCATATGCCGAAGGTCCCAGGCTTGAGTCCTGGCCGGGGCATACATTTGTGTGATGAACACAGGTGTTTGTTCTCGGGTCATGGTTGCTTGTATTTATATATGTGTGTTTATTCTGGGTTCCTCGCCAGTTCGCTGTATGGTCATCCATAACACAAGCTCTGCTTACTTTGGGGTCAAACAGTTGGTGTGTTTGTCTGGGGATTTATTATTATTATATTTTTATAGTTTTAATTAAAGAATACAATATCATCGATATACCTGACATAGCTATTTTCCCGAAATGTTCCAACTGCCTCCAGGAGGCGGGCTGGAACCTAGCCAGGATCACTGATGACATTTCCTGAAGAATAATTAAAATCTTCAGATGATCACAGTCAAAGGCCTTTTTTCCTTTATACTTAATTGTTCCCTACGTATTTATTTTGACTTCGACTGACTGCAGAAAAAAGTAAGCTTTGAAAAAAATTAAATTTCGACTGACAGCAGAATAAAGTGGGCTTTGAAAAAAAATTATGCAATTTATTCATTGAGACACTTGCCAGTATATTAAAGTACACAAAATAAGCTTACCCTAATGTCATCTAAATAATCAAATTAATGACTTTCAAAACAGTTTTCTAAAATGTCTTTATCTAACCGAAGGAGTTTTTGAAACGGAATACGAACCCAATCATTCTGCTCGTAGTCTTCCCCGACGACCTCGTAAATGACCCTCATGCAAAGATCCTCCTGCGGCCGCTTCACGTTGCACACGCTGCCAACCAAGAAGTCCAGTATTTCAGGGCGAAGGTCCACTGACATGAGGCCACGAGCTCGCATTGTGTTCTGGGTGGTGGAAGAAGATGGTACAGGCTTTAAGAGATACACGTTGCTTACAATATGACTGAGACAATTTTGCGACTAGAGCGTGTAGATTAGGTCTTTAATTGGCATTGGGTTTCGGCTAAACATCTATTAAAACCCTCTGTGATAGTACAAAATATAAAATAATAGTTCTTTAAATATGTATAAAGAGATCCAATGATTCAAACTTCTGTTCAGCCTGTTTAACTATGTACGAGTATTATAGTACCTGTTCATAGGTACCTAAACGTATTATCTTCATCTATATTCAGACAATCCCTGTACTAACCCTAAAACTTACCGGTATGTTAACAGTCTTCAAAAAGAAAGTGGCTAACGGTTTCACATTATCCAGATACACGGCCGGAGCCAGAGCTACGAATGCTATCACCTTCTCATTGTACTCCGGTCTCTCAGACATCATGGTGAAGAAACTGGTGGTACCCATGGAGTACCCCACGTAGAGAAGCTTGGGTAGCCGTGTGGTGTAGAGGACTTTGTCGATCATAGCAGGGATGTCGTACTTCCCGTGCTCATGGAAACTGGAAATAATGCTAGCGATTAATCACATTTTCTTGTCAAGGGAAGGCAGTTAGAAACGAGAGGTTTGTACAGATGAGATTCATAAGCAGAGCGATGTAACCATATTATTAATATTTTACGAAATAGTAGGAATTTGAGCACTAGTCTACAAGACTTTTTTCACCAAGTCCAAAAAGTCCACCGCGACGCTACGTTTTTTTAAAATGCAAGAATAGTTATCAGAAAGTACATCTGAATATTTTTATGTAATTTTTGTTATGCATTATCTGTATTTAATTCGTATATAAATAATTGTAGCTTGTTGATTCTATTTTGAAAATATATTCTCGTAATGGTTCCTTATTATGAAATAAATATAACTTATGCTAAACGTTTTGTCAAAGCAGCAATGAAGCGAGTTGTATAGAAATTACCTGTATTCCCAAAATTTCGGGTCGTTTCTGGTGAGGTTCTGGTGAGCGGTGTACAGGTTGCCGCGCAGGTTGCCCAGCCACACGTCGTAGCCTTCGTCGGCCAGCAAGTATGCTGCAAACAGATAAGTCAATACTGCGATAGGTGAAGTCACAAGGAACCTAAAGGTGGTCTACAAGTGGGTCGCTGGGATCGCCACAAATCATGACAATCACAAATATTATTGGGGAGGGCGACGGTTGCCGCGTTATGCCCGTGAACGGGTGCCGTTCGCGGTTTTTCGTCGTTTGGATAGTTTGTCGAGGGACTTGCCGAGCTAATAGTTGATGATAAAAATCATTTTGTATAAGCATAAGAGCTACTGTAAATTTATCTTGTCTTGGTGGTGGAGTCAAGCTTTACATAAATTTAACAAGAACAAGCGATTGTTAATGTTGTAAAATAAAATTTTGAATTTGAATCACTAAACGCCATCACAACAAGTAACTATGTAAGAAAAATATCATATTTTATTTTAGAAGAGTTTTTGTTAAGATCTCATCTAGTGAATTGAAAGACAAAAGCTTAACCTAAAATCCCTGAAATAAGGGCAGCTTAGAGTCCAAAAATATTTAAAGCCACGTGGTTCTAAACACCCTGACACTCAACTGCAACATACCTAAACTCCGATCAGGGCCCATGATGACAAAGTCGCCGCTGCTGCCCAACAGCCCATGGACAATTAGTACAGCCTTCTTGCCCTTTCCCCCGCTCCCGCCGGTACGTCGCGCGATGCGTCTGCCGGCAGGGATGCGGTGCATCTGCAGGATGTATCCATCGGAGGTCTTTGCTCTGTGCTTTTCGGAGGGATACCCAGCTGCGGATATTAGCTGGGGCTGGGGGAGAAATTTTGATATAGAATTGCAGGGTTTTAGAAGGTTTGGTTTTAAATGCATGATACAAAGCAGTAATTCATAAAAAAAAGTTTGGGGCAACCCTCTGTTACTGCTTTGAGGGCCTAGTGGCGTTCGACGATGGAATAGAAAAGTGACTCAAATGGTAAATGTATGAAATTTACAAAGGCCTTTGATTGGAACTTTCGTACGCTTATGTCAAAATCATATAGCATTCTATCCACTTTTATGTCCGACCGTCGAATGACACTGGTCAGGGGAAGGGTGGCTCCAGTTTGCTTATGCTATTTCCCTTTTTTATCATCAATATAATATAATGATCAATAGGTGCTGAAAATATGAAGGACTTATAAACGCGACTAAAGATTCTACTTAATCCTCGGGTGCGTTTATTCTCATAAACCGGTCTCAATAAGCAGGAAAAAAACAGACTACAAAACAATAACAATTGAATATCCCAATAATTACAGAATGCTAATGCAAGAAGAATGACCGTTACAGAAAAAAGTGTTGACTCGTGAAAACTGAAAAGAAAATAAGTTCATCAGTGCCCTTTGGAGCGTAGAGAAAAAAGGTAATTAAATAAATGGCTCGATGGATGAAATGTTGCTTGTGCGACTTGATTGATCAATGTCAACCTTATATGTTGCACGTGTTTGTATTGTCACGCTACGTGTAAAAGATACCATGATTGTTGCTAGGTTTAAAAAAAGTAAATAGAATAGAAAAAGTTGTTAAATTGTAGTGTGAGTGACGATTTATTAGTAAGAGTAGATGCTACCGTTCTAATCTGGTTTTATAGTCTAGGTTGAGCCTAGTTGTCTAGGTAGGTAGATTTAGACAATTTTGTTTACTCTTCTCGCTGTTGGGTAGTGAGCATGTGACTCAGATGATATTAAGTGTCTTCTACACCCATGAACATAATTAGTAATTATTATAATAAATCCCCAGACAAACAAACACCAACTATATGGCCCCAAAGTAAGCAGAGCTTGCGTTGTGGATGACCATACAGCGAACTAGGGGGAACCCAGAAGAAACATACATATCTACAATTAAGTACCAATACCTTATATCTAAATAAATGCAATTTTATAGGAGACTCATTTATGTTACAGAAGTTATAAATAAATTATTACTAATGCGTAACAGGGGTATGTTGGTACTGTTTAGAGAACACAAAAAAACTTGAGTTAGGTATTTATCAATACCTCCTATCTCATTTTTTGTAGTTAAAAAAAATCATTAAAAAATAAGATAGGAGGTATTGGTACTTCATCGTCGATATATAAATATCAACAACCATGACCCGAGAACAAACATCTGTGTTCATCACAAAAATGAACGCCCGGGCCAGGACTCGAACCTGGGACCTCCGGCGACCAGTACTACGCTAGTCGGCCGTTATTATGTCGACCTATAATGCGTTGCTGACCGTAGAATGCAGTCAGATTGCCTTTGTTCCAGTAACTGCGTTGGTGGTTCCTTCCCTTAGACCGGAACAGCCACGAGAACGTGATTATTGTGGCTGTCAGATTAGGCAGGAATCTTTATCACCACTAATATCTATAGGGTCTTGACTCCTGTTGGCCCCCTTTACATGTGTTGTACGTTCTGAATACTACCTTTTTCTTTGAGGGTACAAGTGGTTGTTTATCCCGGCATCTTATTTATCCGTATCAGGCTGTATGTAACATTACGAAGGGCTTTATCCCTAAAGAAACGAATTATTCGATACCCAAAGAGGATTTTGCTTATGTTTGTGGTATCAGTAATATAAACAAGTCTCTTTTCTATTGGCGACGATTTAGGTTTAAAGAACTTTATTTCTCATAAGAACAAATTTATAGTTCACTTAAAATGAGATACAAGTAAGTTTTTTCTTATAACTAGATAAGATGAAGGTATTTTTTTTCCGTCTCTGACATCTTGTACGTATTGCATTATAAAAATTAATTACAAAGTTGGTTACATTCATATATAAAAAAAAAAGAGATAATATGCTAATTGTTATGGAGATTATGGACATGTTCTTTTAACTTAAGTTTATACGACTCAGAAGAGTCTATTTCTTTTAGGTAATTTGGTAATTTATTATATAGTTGTGCTCCTTCAAATAAAACAGTCGTTTTTCCGTAATTTTTGCGAATTTTAGGTAAATGAATATTGTTTTTGTTTCTTAGAGTGTATTTACTTAACTTTTTATTAAATTGTATACTAGATTGGATTGAGTTAGTCATAATATTTCGTATAAAGATGCAAGTTTTAAAAATATATAGCTGCTTTAAATTTGAAAGTTTTGTGTTTTGATATATCTGAACAGATGGAGTAAAATAATTATAGTGGAACAATACTTTAATGATTTTATTTGAAGTTGACATACTATAATAAAAGTCAAACATAAACTGCCAGACCAATAAAAATTTGTCTATCAATCGGTAAAACCATATAACACTAATATCGGTTTATAAATGAAGTATGTATTTATAAATTTATTATTAAATAATTTTGTTTAGTAGTAGGAGAGATACTTTTGTGAAGATCTCGTCTACAGCCCTTCCAATTTAGACCGCCATCATATCACGTTCATGTGGTTGTGTTCCGGTCCAAGGGAAGTGACAGGTACTGCAATTACTGGAACAAAAGCCACTCCAGCTGCAGCCTACGGGCAGCAACGCATCGATAGTCGAGATGATAATCATATTCAATATTGATAAACAAAACACTAACGAAGTCCATGGGCACGGATGCCACTTACCAACAAGTGGGCCGTGTGCTCATTGGCCGGCTGTGACAATAGTAACAGAACATTTAGGCTAAACAAAGACGATTATTTGCCTACTCTTGCGTTACTAAATAATCTAAATGTCGTTTTGTTGACGCTACTCCGCACCTTTAGCGTCGTAAAACAATAACTTTGCTAAATTATTAGTTGCTAGCTTTTGGTCGCGGGTACGTTTGCGGAATGAGGTTTTTTATTATGACATAAAATCCGTGCCACTGTGAGTTTCCTTGAATATCCATAGCAAAAATGTCATCAGTGTATCGTCGAGTTAAGTCGAGGAATTAAAGTACACAGACAATACCTACTATGTCAAAAAATTTAAAAGTAGTAGTAGAAGTCATCAAATCGAATTAATGAAATAATATTAGATTAGGTATAGAATGGGCATGTTCTATTTTGCCTAAACATGTGGGTGGGGCGCGCCTTTCTTTTTTAATAGCCGATAGTAAAAGTTCTCTTTTTAAATCTGAAAGAAATAAACGAAACCAACACAATTTCACATTTGTAATATGACTAAGGACGCTTGAATGAGTAGCGGTAAATTTAGAGTCAACAGCTTAAGTAACAATTTAATTACTACTTAGTTTGGTTAAGTGTACTAGCCTGTGTCATTCAAAGTAATGGCCCAACTAAAAATACTGACTATCATTAAGCTGTCGTGTTGTAATCAATAATATTTTCCATCGATCACAAATTCATATTCAAGTCTTTATTTCTCAACATTGACAATTGTTCTAGTTCACGTTATATATAAAACAAGACTCTACTACCAGTTCGGTAAAACCTTCGTAAAGAAGAACTGGCAAGAAACTTCACGGGTATCATTTTTTCAACATAAAGATGATGGTCAAAGCCAATATTGGATTTTGACCAGCTAATGGTCAGTAGTACACATGAAAGATTAACTCATGACTAACCTTTTCCCCCTTAAACTTCCCTAATTTTAAATCTAAAAATCTTGTAAAAAAATAATAAGTAATTTGCGAAAAATCAATCATAAGCTACCATTTTGTTTTCTTTCGAATGTATCAATGTCAATGTCAAAAAAGTAACAAAACGATGTCGAATGAACCCACAAGTAATCGACCTTATTGGCGGATTAGTTTTGACAGTCAATCAACAATCTGTCAGTTTGTTGATTGACTGTCATTACCTAGAGTGAATCCTAAAAAAATCGGGGAAAAGATATATTCAAAAAAATATCTTACAATGGTAGGAATGACTATATATTGAAACTAATGATTGTATGATAATCTATATTTATTGGCCTTTAATTTGATATACTGACTATTAGTAGGTCATCTTTTGTACTACCCGCTTTACAATGTCTCTTTATGTCTATACAAAATAATTCGTATCTACATAATGTTTGCGCGCAAGTCTCCCCCGACTACCCAAACGACGAACACCCTTAAAACGGCACCCGTTCACGGGTTAACGCGGGATCCAGCCTTAGCCCTCCTCAAACATGACCTCCTTAAACCCGACGCTACCGTAAGACGTACTTGGGTTTTCTAACAGTTTAATAGCGTTCGGTCACCTCAACAGTAAACTTTTACAAATACCTTTTAAATTATACGTTTAGTGTTCTAGAAGTTCTAGAAAAAAGAAGGAAATGTCATTCATAGTCATATATAAATTTATATAATACCCATGAATTTAGTCAAAATAAGTATAAAATCATGTTTTTCAAGTTTAATTGGAAAAATCGATTGCCGCGTTTCGTTCTTAATAAATTTAATATTTTGTCATCGGCCTTATAAATTATAATATGTTATGTCATGCACTCCGAGTAGCGCACCAGTAACAACATGGGCTGGTATTTACCTATCATGTTTTAACAATTTTTTACTGTAAATTTTGTATAAAGCTTTGTACTAGTTTTACGTGTGAGCGAAGAAATTGATAAGTCTCCTTCAGGGCTAGTCTACGTACACATTACACCATATTTCGCAGCTATTTTCTGCGTCGGTACAAAGCAAGAGAAATTATCAATTAATATTATTATAATAAATGTATTTTACTAAAATAGAAAGACAACTTAATAAAGGCCACCAAGATCTAAACTAAACTTATGTGTGCTAATTTACATACTAATGTGAATCGATATCTTATAAACGCATTTCCTTGTTTGTTTCATAATACACTCGGCGTCACAAAAATCGCACCTTTATGTTTTTTTCAGTAAATTGCTCCTAGAATCTGGCCCATAAATACCACGCGTGAAAAAGAACTAAAATTGTAAAGTGCACTTCAATACCTTTACATTAATTACCTGTATCATTAAAAAATCAATTACCATTTCTAACCAGGGACCAATCAATAAGATATTGGAAAAAATGCTCACTTAAGGAGCGCTAGTTGGGCTACCTTAAAAGGGTATAAAATGTTATGTCCAGGTAAGAAATGGGTCAGTCGCTACTCAGACTTTAGAGTGAACACACTGGAACAACATACGCAAAAGAACTGTACCTGAAGATGGATACAACCCCTGAAGAAGCCGCTCAAATCGTTGCTCTATTGCAAACAGGACTGCGACAGGTTGACGTTGCTCAACATTTGAACCTTAGCCGATTTGCAGTACGACGAGTATACCAACGGTTCCGTGAGACTAGTGGCTATACCCGAGGACGTAGATCCGGAAGAAAACGTTGTACATCAGAAAGAGGCGACCATTTCATTGTGTCTACGTCGTTGCGCCACCGCTTCAGCAATGCTGTTGAGGTGCAACAAGAGCTCCGGTCAGCTCGTAGAACGTCTGTGAGTGTCTCTACGATTAGAAGAAGATTGAAAGAAAAGGAATTAAGAGCTCACAGACCTGCTAGAGGCCCAAAATTGACCGTGCGACATCGGAGAGAGCGGTTGCAATTTGCTCAGGAGCATGTCAACTGGACGCTTGACCAGTGGAGGGCCGTTCTCCTTACTGATGAGACACGAGTATGTCTTTTCTGCAACGATAGACGCAGAATATACCGCAGGTATACCGAAGAAGAGGGGAACGTTTTACCCAAGCGTGTATAGAGGAATCCGTCGAATACGGAGGTGGTTCCTGTATGTTCTGGGGTGGCATATCCGTTTAAGGGAAAACGGAACTTGTGTGCGTCTCTCGGACTGGCGGTGGTCGCGGGCAAGGGTCGCTGAATGCTGGGCGGTACATAACAGAAATCTTACAAGACCATGTGGTCCCGTATGCCGGTTTTGTTGGCGATGGTTTCATGTTAATGCACGATAACGCCCGTTGCCACACTGCGTTTTCTGTGCGGGACTACTTGGAAGAGTTTGAGATTCCTGTTATGCAGTACGAAGCACGAAGCCCAGACCTAAACCCGATCGAGCATCTTTGGGACGATGTAAAGAGACACGTACGAGCACGTGATCCTGCTCCCACCACTCTCCAAGAGCTTCAGGATGCCGTGAAGGACGAATGGGAGAACATATCCCAAGAGAGAGTGGTGACCCTCGTGAGGTCCATAAAGGATCGGATGGAAGCTGTCATCAAAGCAAGGGGAGAAAACACTAGATTTTAAGGACTGATTTGAGATTTTTTTATGTTTTTTTAAATTTAGTTTTTGTAACTTTTATCCTCTTTAAGATTTTTTTATTAAAAGCTTTAAAACATATACACATGTTTGTAATTTCTAATAGGCAATTAAATAACCTTTCCAATGATATCCTACAATCATACCCTTACTATGGACAAAGTTTGAATAAAAGTTTTTTAAAGTTGCTTTTTCGAAAGGTGCGATTTTTGTGACGCCGAGTGTACATTAATCGATCAAATGATGACCGAGTGGCGGCGTAGCGGTTAGTAGCCCTGCCTCATACTGACTAGACATTTTGCAACGTGCAATTGTATAAAAATTGGTAGGGCATTATATATATTAACTACAAAGCAATATGAACGAATCTGCAATATGTACTCCGAAATAAGGATTCTGCGTTCGACGCATTCGGCAATTGTCCAGGCTAATGGCGAGTATCGCTTGCCTGTTGTTCAGGCTTTTGTAGGCGCTCCCATACCACGAGGACGTGTCACTGCAAGGGATTCGAGCTTGCTCCAACGACTCATTCATACTGTACACAAGTATAAAGTTTTTGATATGATCCGACCAGCTTTTTTTTTTTTTTCGCAATGGTCAGTTTATCTAAATTTGGGCCTTTTAAATTTCACCGCATGAAGCTTGAAGAATAAATAAGCAGAAGGGTAAGCCGCTTAGTGAAACGGCTAATTATACTCTTGTTGTTAACGGCTATTAAACGACACATTACTTAGTGAATGAAGTCATATTAAAGGTTTTTAAATCATTTCGATGGCCGCCCAGTCCGTAAAAGAACAATAATTAAGTACCTGTATTGTTTTTACAGTTCTAGCACATAAATAAGCATGACCTGACCTTGGCCTAAGAGTTAACTAAGTTGATTTATTCATTCTATTATTATTTTTCCTTATAATAATCCAGGTTAATGTGTTTTTATTTTTAATTTTAACCATATCTTGGACTTACCTTAATATACAAAATATTCCTAAGATAAACTATTCCTACTGAACATAAATATTAAAACGTTGACACGCTTCACGTAATTAATCAATTTCTGTACAGAATTTTCACGAAATCGTATAAACAAAATTACATTATAATTTAATGAATTCGCGGGATTCTTTCCACGATTTCCGATTTTTATTTCGCGCGTCCGATATTTCGATGCTGTTGCAAGCACACTAACTAATAAATAAATAAACTCGTGAATGGGTGTTGTCTAAGGATGTTCGTCGTTTGGGAGTTTTATTATTTTTTGTTAAGAATTTACATTAGAAATTAAGTTTGAAAAATTATATCTGCGAAGTTTGTTGCCAGTTCTTCTTCACGGAGGTTTTTCCGAACCGTAGGCGTGTTTTTTAAAACTTCAACAAGAGCAAGTAACTATCAAAGTTGACAAATAAATATTAGACTTTAATTTAAACTGGCCCGTATGAACAAGATATTTACTATTGCTAACTATTGTTTCTGTAATATTTCTATTTTCGTTCTAAAATATGTTGTTTCAATATTTTATTAATAAATATTTTATATCTTAGATGTCGCATTTTAAATGAGCTCTAACGGCCGCGATTATACATATCAAATGGCTACTGTTGGCTTAGTGCGGCACTGATAAGTGAAACTTGTTGAAGTATGTAAATCTGCGCAGACGCGTCATGCGAGGTGAAGGTCCGACTGAGGACTGGCCGCAGTGTAAGCTCGGTCTAGCTGCATGTGCACCGACTTTGACCCGCTCGTCGTTTGTGCTTAACCCACTTAACTCATTTCCCTTTTATAGAATATAATTGTAACTATGCTATTAATTGAATAGGCATTTTATGAAGTCGATTTTACCTCGGCATACAAATATATAAGGAGTTAGAAGATTATGTATGTTTTGTAAATGCTTTTAAAATCCGCTGTCGTACCGGTAATGGTGCTCGCGTTCAACATGGTCGTAAGGGGTGTCCTAACCCAAGGACATAGGTGGTTCGTAGGAGTTTCGTTTATCAATATTGTATGTGATCATTGTATCAACTAATGATGCGGTCCAGTTCGAATTGCCTTTGTTACACGGGCTGTTCCTTTCCTTTGTATCGGGAAATCGGGTGGCGAAAGTCGGGTGGCTAAATCGAGTGGCCAAAAAAATATCTTAACCAAAAAACTCACCTACCACTCAAAATATCAGTGTACAATAGTTTCGTCCAATATATTTGTATAATAATAACGGAATAGTAATTATTTATAAATTTGACGGCCGAGTGCTGCCCTGGATAGTAGTCCTGCCTCATACGCCGGGGGTTCGAGTGATGAACGCAGATGTTTGTTCTCGAGTCATGGTTATTTGTTATATATATATGTATGTTTATTCTGGGTTCCCAACAGTTCGCTGTATGGTCATCACATAACACAAACTCTGCGTAGTTTTGGGCCGTACAGTTGGTTTGTTTTTGAGTTGGGATTAATTATTATAACACCAAAACTAAATAGCTGCTATCGGAAATCCACGTGGGTCTAATCGAAGCCCTCCGCAGTCGCAAGGCGTTATTTTTCGATATGTTGTTTGCATACAAGTTGTTGATTTGTTCTCATTGTAATTTGTAATTCCCTCCGCGCGGTCGCACGAGAACAAAAACAGTGATTCAGCGGGGATGGTATTCTGCATTATTTACTGAGACTCGATCGTGTTGCGTTTCCTGAATTTTAAATAATGGACCGCCTTTTGTTTAATGTATTGTTCTAGTAATAAAAACTATAGTAGTAGCTCAATTTGTTTATCAATTCTCAATTCATATTTGTTGTAACCGATGGGTTACGGAAACGTTGTTTCTTTGTTAAATTTGTAACTTGAGATAAAGCTAAATGCTATGTACATTTAAAGGTCATCTACAAATTTCATATACAGGGTGGGAACGGCTAGTGGGCTCACTCGATTATTTCTGAACTAAACAAGATGTCGGAAAACTGAAAACTGATCCTGAAAGTGCTTCAAGAGCTTTTTATTTTTATGTACAAGTGGCTTTCCTTTCTCTTTATTTATAGTCATCAATTTTCATGATGCTACCCCACCACGCTCATTTCGTTTGCTCGGCTTGCGCAAGTCACAGGATACAAACAAGTTTGTAAGAAAATAACTAACTAATCGCGTATTCCTTGAATGTAAAGGTTTAGTAATAATCATGGTGTTCATTTGTTTTGTGTTTCATATAATCTGCCATGCCAGATGAATGGGGACCAGCACACCTATTGCTGAACATACAGCGAATTTTAGCAGTTTCTGAGCTATAGCTTATTTAAATTTTTTGGGGTCGTTTGACGAAGCAACCTTAAGTTTTCTCTATCTATTTTTAGGGTTGATATTTCTCTGCATCATCTCTGCATTTGTCTTAAAACAAAAACAATCATGCATTTTGCTAAAAGTAGAAATTTATGTATCATCCGCTTCATCACGTTCATCAGGTTCATTTTTGGAGGTCTATTTAATACTTGGAACTTCCATTTAGTTCTATTCAAACCCAAATTACTTGATTTCATTAAAAAGCATTGTAACTTGTTTTGCTATGATTATTTTACGCATGAAACTACAATTCAAAGAAATGTTCAGAGAAATGTCAAACAAAAAAAGATTTTTAGGAAAATTTAAGTGACTCTGTCATACGACCCTTAAAAATAATAAAATAAGCAAAAAAGTTCTGAACATACTGGCATCGACTTGACGCGGTATGGTTTCCACCGTGAGCACATGGTGTGAAAACGATATGTGATCTTCTTTGATCTTTTTGTGAAGTTCCTTGTGAATTTCTTCTTCACGAGGTTTTTTCCGAACTGGTGGTAGAGTCGTGCTTCATTTGACGTCATCAAGAACGAGTAATTGTCAATTTTCACTTTAAAATATTTGAATTTGAATCTTACCCAATTTTTTTCAAGACTGTACAAGATATCTTAAATCTGATTACCGATCCTGATAGCGCGAGCTTCACGAGATCACGAGCTCTCTCAATAGGTATGAATAATGGTTTATAACAAAAATGGGATCTATCCAAAAGCTCGATGTTTCGAGCTTCTATACATGCTTAAATGTCATAGTAAGCTTCAAGCCTCAATAGACGAACGAATTATTTTACGTTATTTTACGGACGACGAATAGACGAAAAGAACGCTATTTAAGAGATAATATGATATTATAATTTATTTTTTTTCATTAATATCCACCCTGTGAGCGGCACGTTGCCGTACTGAATGTATAAAAGCTGGTAACATACAATTTTTGTATTTACAATAATTCATATCGTTTGGAAGCTTGGAAGTGAGACCCCCAGTCGTTCTCGCCCTGTAAATGAAAGTTTTTGATACGTGTTCCTTAAATGGTACATATAACTTAAAAACTTTATCTCCAGTTACATATTTAACCAATAAACTGTAAGGAACATGAGAATAAAATCGTGTATTACCTTCTTATAGATCGGATAATAATAGCTCAAATATATCCATTAATAGAAAATACGCATCAAAAACATTAAAGTTCACGCCAGTGCGACAATGGGCTCATCAGGACATAATAGCATTATTAATATCTAAGTTACTAAGCTTCATAACCGATTATACAGTTTTTTACTATAAATAATTATAAGAACAAACCGAAGTTCATTTTTATGTGAGAAACAATAGAATTAGTTGTTAATTAGTGTACTGTCTTGTTAATATCTCCGGATGGGTTTGCACTCCTTATTTGAACTTCATTACAAAGAGTTAACATGGTTGTGTTTGAAAAGTGCACTAATAATTTTTATTTTTTATTTTTTGATAGCTGTCACGATATCACGTGGTGCCGGTGTGATGTTGATTTCTAGTAAATGTAGGTTCAATCTTAGCTCCCCCGCTTCGCTGTAACAGAAGCTCTGCTTACTTTTACGTCTACGTGCGTTCACCAGCATAGTTACCGAGGGAATTTTGAGATATAATATAGATAAATGTTATTCCTAGATAAGGAAGCTTTCTAATTGTGAAATAATTTTTTAAATCGGTTAAGTAGTTTTTGACTTTTTCGACCATATATTAGACGGCACCCACTTTTTAGGCCAGCACAC
Source organism: Marasmarcha lunaedactyla (assembly GCA_923062675.1). Classification (NCBI taxonomy): domain Eukaryota; kingdom Metazoa; phylum Arthropoda; class Insecta; order Lepidoptera; family Pterophoridae; genus Marasmarcha; species Marasmarcha lunaedactyla. The sequence continues at coordinate 1,951,810 of OV281358.1, forward strand.
TCATTCGGTTCGGCATTTGTGAAACGACACGGTCTGACACTACACTTCGGGCTAATCGGGCTAGGTATTAGTCGTCAAAGTCCGACTCTCATAAACCAGGTGGCATTCATTCCGAACATTCAGATTGCCGCTCGGCTGTGCCGATTAATGGCGGCCCTAATATATGAGTAAGGCCGCTTTACAATATACCAAATAAACTAATAGTTTATCTTCATAATAATAGTGTCGATTGAGGCGTATCAATTAATTACAAACTTGCCCGAATCATTGTAAAACTTTCGGCTAATTATGTCCTTGGGCACAAAATTAACTTACTCTATTAGGCGGGAAGCGTATTTTTCCTGGTTGTTAATGTGAAAAAAATATTTCAATTACCTATTGACAATAACCCGACTGCTAAAGTTATTTTCCAATGAAATTCTTGTTCCCGTGGGAATTTCTAGAAAGAATATACCCTTGTCACTCCCACAACCGAAAGGAATCTAATGACACAAGCCAAATACATATACATACTTGAAAAACATAACCCTCCCTCTTGCGCAGTCGGGTAAAATTGGTTTTTATAAAATCAGAGTTCATACATAAAATGAGAAACAATAGAATTATGTAATTCAGTTCACGTTTATCCTGATTATGTCAGTTAGATGCGTGGGCTTTTGCGGATTCGGAATTCAAATTGCCGTCACGTGCGGATCGCGCCAACGTTGCAATTCTCGTTTATTTCCTTGAATGACAACGTATGGAGATCCTCTTGTAGACTGGGATGCATCTCATTCTCTTTATTGATCTTTAAAAAATATTATAAACAGAACAGAATAAACATGTAAGGTGGATTCGTCCCTTGTTTCAATCCGACATTCCAGTTTTGTAAGTTTTAAGCAAAAGTGTGGAATATTTGGTTTAGTGTATCCTTGGAACTAACGACTTGGCTTTAATAATCCCTACGATTTGGTGGCTTGGACTTGGATCGCTCTCTGAGCTTTCTATAGTGCTTGTGATTAGTCCAAGTCATAAAAGTAATCAAATTACAAGTTCTAGCCGAGTCGTTAGTATTTATCAAAATGTATGCGCAAAAGAGACGTGACGTTAGATACGAACAAAACTAGTTGACATACTGACTGACTGATTTTCGGTACCTGGCACGGGGATGGGTGATAAGAGAGGGGAGAGACTCCCTGGATCGTCTACCAGAGCAAGGGTCCCTTTCATGTAATCTTTTAGTAGTATTTTACATCTCTTTACTCATTTTTAATAATTTTATAAATAGGTGCTTCCTCAATTTAAAGATCATAAATAAAATCAGATCAATTTAAGTGTCAAGTATTATATCTTTATAGAAACTGCATTAGATGCGCCAACCTTTGAGAGTAAATGCCAGCCTCATTTCGTACATGATTTTTACACGGTGGAGCAGAGAAAATTAAGTATAAAAAATTGCGACAAATTGGTTTTTTTTCTTTATTGCTTTTTTTCTATCGTACAATAATAGATTTGCTTGTATCAAAGGTTTAACCAATGAATAACCGAAAAAAAAAAATCAAAATCGGTCAACATTTACAGATTCAGCATACGAATTACTGCTCTAAGGAGTGACTTTTCACTAATTTTAGAAATCATCCCAAATCTACGAAACTAATCCACATAGATTATTTTTGTTTTTTTTTTTACTTTTTGGACCATGGCGCGTGAACCCCTTCTTCCATTTGGATGTTGACCTTCTGGACACACTGTATATACCTAAATTCCTTAATTAATAAAATTAGGGTAATTATTAGGTTTCAATTGCTTAATTCTTCTTATTGATATGTATTGTGTACCGCTGTTTATATAATTATAATTATTAATTATTTAAGTACTATAGTAAATAAAAAAATGATAATGTTAACTTATACCTCTCTACTTGCCTTAATTTTATTATTTAAATTATTGATTGTAAACTATTGCTTTAGCTGACATTAAAATTATAAAATATTTGATTGATATTAAGGTAACTTGGATAAGGATAAATATCATATCTAGATAGCTCTCTAACTACCACATTGTATGTGACCATTTTATTAAACATTAAAATGGGTATAGTAGGCTACTCTTATGAAAGACAAACATTTTCGCCATACGTTGTTTTGTAATATGACAAAGGGCTAAATTTTATCCAATATCTTCGACAATTACACAAAGCCCTTCCTGTTGAATCCCTACATCCATTGGTAAAAGCCGTATGAAAATCCGTTCAGTAGTTTTTGAGTTCATCGCGTTCATACAGACAGACAGACGCGGCATGTGTGTTGTGATAGTGTCCATTATTTTAAATTACTTTATTACTCTATATTAAGTTAATACCGATATACCCACAATGTAAATTGGAATTTAGATGTTATCATATAATATGCCGTCATGGTGTAATTTATGCAAATTAAATTCGATGATCATTAAAACGACATTACAATATTTTTTGAGTAATCTTGATACCAATTTTACATCTGATAATGTTTTTTGTTGATTTGAGTATTGATGGGTGAATGCCTTTGTTTGAATTTACTTGCAGAGCACCTGATGCCACATTGCTCCCTATTTCTTGCCAATAGCTAACATGCGCAAATAATTTCAACCAATCACACCATATGAACATGAGCACCACGATGTAGGCTTGATGATGATTCGTTGCGTAAATCCAGTATGAAGCCTATACGACCTATGCTTGGCGCGCGCTTGCGGCTCGCTAACCATTTCGTCCATAGCGCCACCCGACGGGTCGCTCACTTACCTCTAATATGGTTGAAGAGGTCGATGGCTGGATCCCGCGTTAACTCGTGAACGGGTGCCGTTTGAGCGTGTGCGTCGTTTAAATACTTTGGGGAAGGGAGACTTGCAGAGCTTACAGATGCAGATAAGAATAATTTGTAAGAGACACTGTAAATTGATTTTGAAAAATGAAGTTTCTTGCCAGTTCTTCTTCACGAGGGTTTTTCCGAATTAGTGGTAGAGTCATGCTTTATTTGACGTCAATAAGAACAAGTAATTGTTAATTTGAGAAATCCATATTTCATTTCATTTCATTTCTATTTTTCTCTATTAGAAGTTCTGTGTTCAACTCCTACGTTTGCGCCTTTCTAATAACCTTTCTGAGCCTAAAAATTCAAATTCAAATTGAAGAGCCCTAAATGTAAAATGATCCCGCGTCAACCCCCTTAACGGGTACCGTCTGAGGATGTTAGACGTTTGGGTAGTTTGTGCCGAGCTAACAGATGCAGTAAGAATATTGTTTTATAGACACTAGAGCCATTGGAAATTTATTTTGAGAAAAGATACCCCTGAAGGTTTGGCCTGTGAAGAAACATCGCTTTTCAATAAGAACGAGTGATTGCCCAATGTTGAGAAATAAATATTTGAATCCGAGTATGACTTTGCCTATTCAAGTTAATTGCTCAATAAATAGAGAATACTATTTTTATCAGGGATCGTCCACAAGCACAATAAGATATGACTGTTTCCTGGTAGTAAAGTTTCATTTGTAAAGATCTCGTCTGGAGCGGTACTACGGTCCTTCCTGTTTTGGCCACCGTAATACCCACGTTTACGTGATTGTGTTCCGGATAAAGGGATGGAACAGCTAGTGCAATCACTGGAACAAAGGCAATTACAGCTGAAGCCTACTTTGGCAACGCATCATTAGTCTACGTGTAATAAAGTGCCTACGACTCCTGTCCATGGGTACAGATGCCACTTACCATCAGCTGGGTAGCTTGCTAGTTTGTCGGCTAAGAAAATACCTAGTAGTCGTAATAAAAATATGGCGTATTTAGCTTGTGTACAAGAAGTAGAGTGTAATCCGTCGCGACGTAGATAGCCGGGTTTTTAGTTCTTAAGCATGGCTTGACTGTGAAAAATATTGACGGTCGAGTAGCGTAGTGGTCAGTAGCCCTGTCTTATACGCCGGAGGTCCCAGGTTCGAGTCCTGGCCGGGGCGTTCGTTTGTGTGATGAACACAGAAGTTTGATCTCGGGTCATGGTTGTTGATATTTATATATGTATGTTTATTCTGGGCTCCACCACAGTTTGCTGTATGGTCATCCATAACAAAAGCTCTGCTTACTTTGGGGCCATAAAGTTGGTGTGTTTGTCTGGGGATTTATTGATTATTTATTAATATAAAATTGTATTTGGTGGACGAAAAACTGAATTTTATGATATTTTATTCCGTTCAAAGATTTAGGCCTCGTCATTTCTATTTACGTTCATAATAAAATCCCCAGAGAAACACACCAACTGTATGGCCCCTTTGTTTGAATTTACTTGCAGTGACACTAATGCTACATTGCTCCAATCATTTTAAATTATTTCAACCAATCACAGCAATTTAACACGAGCACCACGATGTACGCTTGACCACGATTCGTTGCGTGCGTCGAGTGTGAGGCCTGTACGACCTCTGCTTGGCTTACGCTACCGGCTTGCATACTATTTCTATTTTTCTCTATTATAAGTTCAATTTTACGTTTTTATGATTGACAATAAACTGGGGAGGGGGGGGGGAGCAGAATAAACATACAAATATACAGACAGGATCAAGAAGTCGCGTAAACAAAGTGGTCCGTGAACTGTGAGCTGTCTAAACTCTGACTCTCCATTGACTTGCACATGAATGAATGAATGATGCATGGTCACGAAGACTCGTGAATGAGACTAGCATTATAATAAATGTGCAGAGGAGTTGGTTAAAACGCATGTTATATTTTATTATTTAATAAGCTGAAGTGATATCGACGTAATGCTGTTTGTTTACACCATGTAATTATGACCATTAAATTAAATTTAACTCACAATAAAGAGCGGTGTCGTAGTAAATGTGTTGGAATATTACGCTAAAAATAATTTTAAATGCACAAACAAATTTAGGTACATATTAACAGTTCGTTATAGAAAGATTCTAATGTTTACATGGTTTTCTAGAAAAAGTTTGGTAGTTTTAAGCGTCAATGTGCGTAGGTAGTCTATTGATTTAGATATCTTGAAATTTCCCACAAGCCGAGGAGTTTCTATAAACTGTGGTCGTAATCGGGAAACAGAGGCATCCGCGTCCATGGACATAGTTAGGACATGGAATATTAAATGCACTAATGATCTTTGCGTCAGTTGGAATGGCCTTTGTTCCAGTAACCACTGACTGTTCCTTCCCTTTATTCGGAACACAGCCCCGTAAACGTGTTTATTGCGGCGGTCGAAACAGGAAGGACTTTTTCTCGCTCCGATCGCCACGCGGTGCGGACGTGCAAGACCCAGCTCTCCGTTGATCGGTCCCTTCCCGCCATTCCGCGGCGCTCAGTTTACTGACGTCACAGTCTAGCGTGTTGGCTCCGTGCTACGGTTTCCTAAGTCTTTCTACTCCGTCTGAGTGCTTTCGAAGTGCGATTTTTCTTTGCGACTAAGCCTCTTAGTCTTCAAAGTGCTGTGCTAAGTTGTGTTGTGCTTGTGCTGAGTGCAGTGTGTGCCCGGCGTAAGTAGTCTGGTTTCAGTGCAAAGGATACTTAACGGTGACAACGAATTTGTACTGAACCAGTCCTTTTTATTTTTATTTATTTCTCTTCTCTATTTTATTTATTTTTCTCCTATTTTCATATTTATTTCTATCATATTTGTGTGTTTTCGTGTGTATTTGTCCTTTCTGTCGGTAAAGGTTGACCCTAACGCGGTCAACTCTTTACCTGCGCACCCTTTTTTAGGTTTCTAGGTAGCGGCCTTCGGCGTACTATTGTTAGTTTTATTTTATTCTCCCCAGCCCCCCTACCGCTGGTAGGGAGGTTTGCCGCTAGGGTTCGCTAGATTTTTATTTAGGAATTCTAGGCATTTGTTATATAAATAGGCGCTAGGTTTGCTAGGGAACCTAGGCATACTTTATATATTTATATATTTCATATTATCCCAAGCCCTCCAATGGACCTCGTTAACGCTCTTAGGTCATTCGCCCAGGTGCTCGCCGCGTCCGGCGTCAGCATACCCGATGACATACTAACGCAGGCCTTACAGGCATCTATCGCGTCCCCGGCCCCTCAGGCCTCAACCCCGGCCCCTCAGGCCTCCGACGTCCAGACCCCTCAGGTCTTCAGCTCTCCCGCGTCTCCCGCCTCGTCCGAGATGGACTGCGAATCGGTCGCATCCTCTCACGCGTCGCGTCGTAAGCGTACCGCTCCCGGGAGCGACTCCGAACCCGCGTCTGATACGTCGTCAGATGCCGTCACCCTAACCGGCTCTCCTGAGCCCGCGTTTCAACTCGTCGCCAAGCGCTCCAAGAAGCGCTCTAAGAAAGCTTCGGTATCTTCAATACCCGAGCCCTCCCCGGTGTCTCCAACACCAGCCCCCGCGCCGTTAAAATCGCTCGTAGTAACCGCGTCTCCGTTGGTCACATCGAAGCCAGCGACGCGCTGCGCTCCCGTCCCGCCGAAGCCTCAGCTCCCTCCGCCCGTATTCCTGCGTGAAAAAGCGCGCTGGACCGCGGTTTCCAACTTGTGCAAAGTGCACAAAATCAATTACTTAAAAGCCGCCAACGCTGGCGATACAATCAAAATCCAATTAGCGACCGTCGACGACTTCCGGTCTTTCACTAGGCTACTGTCGGTAAATCAAATCGCATTTCACACCTACGCCCTCCCGGAGGAGCGTAAGATCCGCGCAGTACTAAGGGGCGTCCCGTTCGAACTCAGCAACGAAGACATCCTCGATGACCTTAAGTCTCAAGGTTTCCCGGTCACAGCAGTGCACAAGATGCACTCCAACCGCGGTAGGCGTTTTCCCTTAGCGTTGGTAATCCTGTCGAATGCTCCCAACTCGAGGGAGATCTTTAGAGAGGCTCGCACAATTTGCGGACTCTCAAATATCTCCGTCGAGCGTCCCAACCCCCGTGGTCACCCTGGGCAGTGCCACCGCTGCCAGCTCTATGGCCACGCAGCGGCTAACTGTTCAGCTCCCCCCAGGTGCGTAAAGTGCCTGGATCCTCACTTCACAAAGGAGTGCACTCGCACTCCCGAATCCACTTCCCCCCCTGCCTGTGTGCTGTGCGGCCAGTCCGGCCACACAGCTAACTACAGGGGTTGCCCGCGCGCTCCGCGCTCCACCACCAAGAGGGTCGCGCCTAAACCGGCGCCGCCGCTCACTCCTGCCAACTTCCCGCCGCTGAGCAACCGGGGTCCCCCGGAAGCAAAGCCCGTTCAGCCGACACCTACTCCGGCTCTGTCTTGGAGGCAGCGTCCGGCCGTTCCACCTGCACCTTCCCGACCCATCCCAGCTCCCGTAGCTCCCGTAGGGCCGCGTCCTTCTCCGTCTTCCGCACCTCAGTCGTCGTTGGCTGAGGACATGAAGACCGTATTCGACGTTATTCAAAACGTCGATATTAACGAAATTTCCGTGCTCGCACGCAAACTGCGAGCCGCCCGCTCTCCTCAAGAGCGTTTATTTGCTTTAGCCGAGCATCACTCGCTCCTAAGTTCGTTGTAAATTCTTTATAAATTATAAATTCGTAAATAATAAACTATAATGTCTAGACCCGCGAATCCCGCGTCCTGTCGTATCAAACCCAAGGGCTTATCCCTAATATCTTTTAACGCTCGTAGCCTGAACACCAACCTTCCCGAGATTAAACTGTTCCTTCAGAACAAAGAACCTGACTTATTCCTCCTCCAGGAGACATGGCTTACTCCAAACCGCTCCAGGGGATTCGCTATACCTAAATACGCGTTTATTCGTAACGATAGGCCCAACTCCGACGGTTTCGGTGGCACCGCTATATATTACAAAAGAGGCTTCCACTGCTGTCCTCTCCCTACTCCTCCTCTCCTCAACATGGAAGCCACTGTGTGTAGATTGGCTATGACTGGTCATCCGACCATCATCATAGCTTCAATCTACATACCTAGTGGTACCAGACCAATCCGCAGCGACTTTGAGGCCATTCTCGCCCTCGGCCATTCAGTCATTATGTTCGGAGACTTTAACTCCAAACATACTGACTGGACGTGCCTATCGACTAACACCAGCGGTATCGCTCTCCTCGACATCACTAACTCCCTTGACCTAGATGTCATATCCCCCGTCACTCCCACTCACTATCCCAACAACCCGTCCTACTCTCCTGACATCCTCGACTTTGCAATTATCAAGCGAATCAATCTTGACCTAAGGTCTATCGAACCGCTCGATGACCTAGGCTCCGACCATCGCCCCGTTTCCCTCGTGCTAGGACCGCCGAACGATAACGCCTCATCTCCTAAGACCTTTACCAACTGGAAAGGTTTTAAAAATACGTTAGTTACAGCCTTAGAGGCTCCGAACTCTCCACTCGCGATCTCTCCCGAACAATTAGATAGCCCGGATAAAATCGATTCATTAGTAAATTCTCTCACTGATGCTATCAACTCAGCCATCAGTGACAACGAAAAGGTTGCTAAGCAAGGCAAACCCACGCTTCCCTTAGCCGTTAGCAATCTTATTAAAGCTAAAAACGCGGCTCTCCGGAGAGCCAAGAAATATCCCACGCCCGCCTATAGAACAGCTGCGAATCAGCTTCAACGTAAAGTTAGGTCTTGCCTCGCGGAACTCCGAGACGCTCAGATGAACGATCTCATGGCGAATATCTCTCCGTCCCACCAAGCGTACTATAGCATGGCCCGAGCCTTACGCGTAGACACCGTTTCTCACGTTCCTCCTCTCACTCGTCCCGACGGCACTACTGCCTTCGAAGTCGAAGAGAAAGCCGAATGCTTCGCCGACAGCATCGCCGCACAATGCTCGCCCAGCACGCAACCTGCTGATCCCTCACACATCCAGGCGGTGGAGGACGAAGTCCTTCGCAGAGACTCTCTTCCCATCACCGCCGACCCTGTCACAGTCTCTAATGATGAAATCTTGCTTCTCATTAGAAATCAAAAGTCCAAAAAGGCTCCGGGTGCGGATGGAATTTCCAACCACGCACTTAAGCACCTACCTCAACAGATGCTTACCTTATTAGCTATCATTTTCAATGCCTGCTTCGACCATAGCTACTTTCCAAAAGCTTGGAAAGAAGCGACAGTCATAGGCATTCCCAAGCCGGGCAAACCTCTGAACGTCCCGGCTAATCACAGACCCATCAGCCTCCTCAAGGCAATGTCTAAACTTCTCGAGAGAGTCATACTCTCTCGAATGCGGAACCATCTGTTTCCAACGGATGGCGATCCTCTCATTATTCCCCATCAGTTCGGCTTTCGCGCTAAACACTCCTGCCCTCAACAAGTCCACCGAATCGTTGAGTATATACTTGACGGTTTCTATCCGCGTCGTTATAAATCAGTCGCGGTTTTCTTTGACGTAGCCAAGGCTTTCGATAAAGTCTGGCACAGCGGTCTCGTTTATAAACTCTACAAGATAGGCTTACCGGATCGCCTAGTCAGGTTAATAGCGTCGTTTCTCAAAGACCGTACGTTTCGATTTAAACACGAAGGCACGCTTTCTGCACCTCGTCCCATAAAGGCTGGAGTCCCTCAAGGCTCAGTCCTCGCCCCTCTGCTGTACACCGTGTACACCAACGACATTCCCATCCCGCCGAAAGGCGTCGAACTCGCCCTCTTCGCTGACGACACCGCACTCTATACCAAAGGCCACGGTGTTCGGCGCCTTGTAACCAGACTCCAAAAGGCCGTAAACGCCCTTGGTGCATGGTTTCAAGAATGGCGCATCGATGTGAACCCTGAAAAGAGTTCTGCGATGCGCTTCGACCACAAACGCCGTCGTCCCGATGGCGATCCCCACGTTCGAATGTTAGGCATTCCCATCCCCTGGAAGCGCAGTACTAAATACTTAGGCGTCACATTAGATCCGACGCTTTCTTTCAAGCCACACGTTGAAAGAGTTTCGAAACTCGCTCGTCACTATTTAGTCCGCCTAAATAGCATGTTAGGTAGAAAAAGTAAAATGTCCTTCAGAAACAAACGTACACTTTACAAGGTCTGCGTTAGACCCGTCATGACGTATGCCTCGCCAATCTTTGCCCACGCCAAACCCTCCCTCCTGCACAAACTGCAGGTAGTTCAAAACCTCTTTTGCCGCCGGGCCACAGGCGCACCGTGGTACGTGCGTAACGCGGACTTGCATAGAGATCTTGAACTGCCTACAGTACAACATTATCTCAAAACACTCTCTGAAGCGTTCTTCAAACGCTCCGAAACCCATCCCAATCCTCTAGTTCGTGATTCTGTCTCATATGCTGCTCCTGTGTTAGACTCGAAGTTCAAAGTCGCTAGGCCTAGAAATGCGCAAACGTACTCATCCACCAGACTGTCACGCGATCTCGAGGCCCTTCTGGCCGCAAATTCTAATTCTAACGTAAATTCTAATTCTAACGTAAATCCGAACTAATGCATATTTAATTTTTCAATTTTTAATGTTTTCATTATTTACTTTTCATTTTTAATGTTTTTATTTTACTTTTAATTTTTGAGCACCTTCAGTGCTATGTAATCCCAGCGGGTGACCCCTTCTGGGCCCCGCTAGCGCGGCCTCTTTCTCCAATTGGCCGTCGCTCCGATGAAGGCTGAGTGGCAAAAATGCACGAGCCGACAGGGGGTTTTTAGTGGGTATGGTCCTGGTAGGCGTCGGGACGAGTCCCACATAACTTTGGAATCGCGCCAGAGTATGCGTCAGGGCATTTTTATCCTCCTGCCCTTCCCGCGGAGGGGAACAAAAAAAAAAAAAAAAAAAAAAAGGAAGGACTTTATGACCGCCATAGTACCAATAAAGTGGAGTAAATTGGCGCGGAGATTCTAGAATAAGGACGCGTTTTCGCATTAGAAAAAGTGTAATGCAAATGCAATGTTTTTGTACTGTATTAGTTATAAAATTGCTGTTAAATAATATGAATAATACAAAATAATTTAATTATATATAATTATTCTCACTTCACCCTTCGCCTACAACGTTTTTACTCTAATGAAGTTTCCGAAGAGCACTAATTCGCTGTTTTTGGTTGAGTTGAGTGGCGTTGTGGGTAGTAGCCCCGCCTCATACGCCGGAGGTCCCAGGTTCGAGTCCTGGTCTGGGAATTCATTGCGTGCTGGACTCGGATGTTTGTTCTCGGGTCATGGTTGCTTATATTTATATATGGATGTATATTCTGGGTCCCTCTTCAGTTGACCATACAGGTCATCCATACGCAAGCTCTGCTAACTCTGGGTCCATATGGTTGGTTTGTTTGCCTGGAGATTTATTTATTATATTATATTATTATTATTTATTATCCTCAAAAGTTGCCACTTTGGAAAATAACGTGAAGTTACTATTGCGGTCACGTTAACTTGCAGTTTCTTCCATTCACGAATGGGGACCAAGTTCAAGGTCGCCGAAGTCGGTAAACAGGCATTTGCGAATGTTTAAAATTATATTGAGGGTTTTCAGAATGTGTATCGAATAGCGTGCATTTTTGTTTTGACATTGAAAACCTTTTTACCTGAGTTGTACCCATTTAACATTACCATTACATTTACATAACATTGTACCTAAATTGGCGCTTAACTAATTATTTTTTAAATATATTCATTACACATTACATACTACATTGGTAGCTGGTATCCACTCCCATGGACAGCATTAGTCGTACGTATTTATTAATTCTGATTGTGATCATTATGTCCTATAACCATTGGTTACCAGCCGTAGGCTTCAGCTGGAACAGTCTTATGCCCGGTTCCTATATTCAAAAAACGATTCGTTTTGCTTACGGACGGTAGAATTTTCTACGAGGCGTAAGTCAAAAGCGTTTCTAAAAAAAACGTTCCGTTAGATAAGTTACTGATAGCATGCTACGTACGGATGGGAGGGCTACGAATAACGAGTAGTAAGGTAAATGTATGGGAATGACAGCTTAGAGCGTTTCTATATAATTTTTAATCTGTCAACCAGCCGTCAAAGTTACGAAGCGTTTGGCATTTGATTACCGCCCGAATTCCATCGGTACTCGGTAGTAAAAGTATTAATCGGTACCTGTCGGTTAGTTGCAATAATTATTATGCGGGGTTCATGTAACAATACCACCGACTTAGCGCCATATTGTGACGGCATAGCTGTCAATTCGAACCGGTTAGGAAGCGTGAGCAAAAAAGAATTTTTTTAAATAGAATTTATTTAAACAAGCAATTGCTTCTAGCGTCAAACTCTCTATTTGGCTTTCTAACTTTAGACGTTTTTGTCATGCATGTTATTTTTGACATAGTGTTTTTAGTGGTTTGTACCTTTTTATTAACTCACAACAGTTCTTTTTTCAATAGAGTTTTATTTAAAAAATATATTTTCGATATATAATAAAGTAAAATAAATCATTATTTTTATGCAACAAAGTTTTTTTTGCAGACCATAATTTTCAAGCGAAATTTGACAGACAGAGGTCATTGACGTTCGTATTCTCATTTGAATCGCATAGTGCACTGGTTGTTCCCTGTCTTTAACCGGAACACAGTCATGTAAACGTGGTTAATATGGCGGGAAAATAGGAAGGGCACTTCCCTCTAATATGGTTGAGGACGGCGATGGCTGGATCCCGCGTTAACTCGTGAACGGGTGACGTTTGAGGGTGTTCGTCGTTTGGATACTTGGGGGGAGGGAGACTTGCCGAGCTAACAGATGCAGAAAAGAATAATTTTTGTATAGACATAAAGAGACTCTGTAAATTTATTTTGAAAAAAAAAAATATACCCGTGAAGTTTCTTGCCAGTTCTTCTTCACGAAGGTTTCTCTGAACTGGTGGTAGAGTCATGTTTTATTTGACGTCAATAAGAACAAGTAATTGTCAATGTTGAGAAATAAATATTTGAATTTGAATTTGGCACGCGAAGGGACTAGGTTTAGATAAAAAGGCGGGGACGCTATTTTTTGTACGGAGTGATTCATCTGTTACAAGTTACTTTGATAATGTGTGAAATGAAATGAAATCAAAATACACGTTATACCCAAACCAGTTACAATTAAAACCAACAAAAAAAAAATTAAAATTAACCAACAAACAGAGAAGCACAATTTAGGCGGCCTTATCACTAAAAGAGTGATCTCTTCTAGGCGACCTTGAAATTCATGAATTCACTTGAATTCACATTTGAAAATAGTGACTCGGAGCTACTGTAGGGCAGTGCATTTTTTATGAATATATTTACCAATATAGATACACCTATAGAAATATATACACATACATACACATATACATAAGTTAATACACAATACATACATAACATATTTAGATCTTTGTCGTAAGATATATTAAAAAAGTACCTATATTTACGTACCAATTCAGTATCACAGAGAGAGATAATAATTCTGTAAATTAGTTTTAAACGTATCAAGCGTTTTTGCAGCATGTAAAGATGCAGGAAGCGAAATGTGTGTTCTAAGGTCTCGCGTTTATTTATTTATTATTATTATTTAATGCAGTGTAAAGTCACTTTAATGATAAACTATTTAGAAGGCGCGCTGCTCCGACCACGTGCGCAGCAGTTTTCCCATCAAGTAGTTTTGTTTCTTTCATCGGGTAATAATGGCATTGTTCTATATGTCATAACTGCGATCATTCTAGATACGATTGTATCTTAACTGCTTCGTTTTATAAGACTGTTTTAATGAATGTAAGTAGCAGCAAATGAGGTTTAAGTTCATCATTATTATGTATTTATCTTTCGACGGCCTGTTTGGTATGGAGGTAAGTAGCCTTGCCTTCCATGCCAGAGGTCCCGGGACCGAATCCTGCAAGAGGCAGATATTTTATTATGCTTTCTAGTCATGGATGTGTATTTACGTTTATTCAAGTTTATTTTTGTAGTTGGTTTTTGTATAAACACATAATTTGTTTCCATCTCATCTCATCCCGAAATAGCAACATCCAAAACTAGTTTACAAATTGTTTTTCCTAATTATCCAGAACAATTAGCACTCACAACAAATTGCACAGCTAATACATAGAACGCAATAAAATGAACGTAAAGCATTATGGTGGTTAAAATAAGAAGGTGTGCAGTACAGCCCCAGGCGACTTCAACTGTTGTATCCTGGAGTTGTTATAAAAATCCGTAATGGTTTATAAGTAATGTGCGCGTGCGCCTGTCTCTAACGTGCTACACAACTAAACGGCCAGCTGTTTAGTTGAATGTGTACATGTCGACATGCACGAACAGAACTGTCCCAGTCACTTTATCACCATCACGGCTGAGTGGCGGAGTGGGTAGTAGCCGTGTTTCATACGCAGGTGGTCCCGGGTTTGAGTCCTGGTCGTGGCGTGATGAACACAGATGCTTGTTCTCTTGTTGTCATGGTGGCTGATATTTATGCGTGTGTGTTTATTCTGGGTGCCGGCCCAATTCGCTGTATATGTATTTATTATTATATATTCATTTATTATCTGCTTACTTTGGGGTAATAATTGGTTTGTTTGTAATTATCGTGGGGATTTATTATTTTGAGGATTAACATTCAACTATTTATATGCATAGGCTACTAGTACTTTATGCCACAAGGCCGTCCCATAAACAATAGTATATCTATATATTTATTATGATGTTTAATCATATTGTAGGTCAAGCCTGCAGCTAAAATGTAAGTAAGTACTAGATCTTTTATCTCAATGACAAGTTTTAAAAAATTACGTTTCATCACGCAAATGGAATACAAAAATAACAAATCCCCAGACAAACACACCAACTGCATGACCCCAAAGTAAGCACAGCTTGTGTTATGGATGACCATACAGCGAACTGGGGGGGAACCCAGCATAAACATGCATGCATAAATATCAACCAACATGACCCGAGAACAAGCATCTGTGAGTGAATTTGACACGTATATATTTTTATCGGCTCACTTAGTGATTCATCAAACAAAATTCCGATTTACGTTAATATATCAAACATAGGTAGGAGATGTTAATTTCTCGTGGGGGCTACACTACAGTCCTTACTGCTGCACGTGGTTGTGTTCCGGTCTATAGGAAGGCGCAGGGTCAGCCAGTGCAGATACCGGAACGAGGGCAAAGCCAATCGAAGCCTGCGGGCGCCGTTTATCGAACAGTCTTCAGATACACAGAACAGCTACGACTAGCGATGCGGCCACGTGGGACGCGTGCGCATTTACCGGCTATCACACTAGTCAATGAAATTTACTTTTCTCAGTGTTCTTTTCAAATGTAACTCTTGGAAGTAATGATTAAAGCTACCCAAACTTTACTTATGTCATAAGGAGCATATATTTGAATAAAAGAAATTCCTCTTTTTTATCATTTTTAAATTAATCAATCTTACAAATGATAAAAAAGGGAATTTCTTTTATTCAAATTTTCCGCCCCGCTGTCTTTGATGGCTGATTTCAGCGATTATCAGCCTGTGAAGTACTACTTTATTATTATTATGAAAGCTTAGAGTCTAACGCATTCTCTAAAGCTACTTAGAAACGAAGAAACGACCAGTTTAGATTTTTAATTTTAAGTTGATAATTTAAATGATAACTCACTTAACATAAATTCTCAAATTTAGGTTATTTTTTTAGTAACTTTCATTAAAGTTATGACGCTGTTTATTTTATGCATAAAACACAGTTCATAGAGATTTAGTAGCAGAAATAGAAATCCGAAGAAACTGATTCGGTCGCAATTTTGCGAAAATTCATTTAAAAAATCGTAACTCGGAAACAATGAAAAATCGTATGACATACATAGGGGAGATTCAGATAACTCTCAATACGAGGCACCTAAAAAAAATTCTTGGACGTCACTTTTCTGGCCACCCTGTATATTCAGTATTTATCCATATTAATGAAGATTTCAATAGGAGTGAAGTATTGAACAATTTCTATCGGCTTTTTCCCTCTCGTTCTAGCTATCATACCTTTTAAAATCTGAAGTTTAAGGTTTGTTTTCGCTTTCATGATGAAGATGAAGAAACATAAGACGATCGTTAAGTGTAATTTTTTAATCCTCGATGAAATATTTTGAATTTTAAATTAGAATTGATCAAATGCAATAGCGAGAAGAAACTAAGCAATGTAGGAAAGCTTTTTTGAAGGTATTCCGATTTCTGGATTTATTAACTTTAAATACTGTTATTCGATAGTGTGATATTAATTTTTTTTAATTTGTATTACAGCTTCAACATTAGGTATATTTAAGATAGATATGTCATTCACAAAAAATCTTACGGTTTCTGTAATCTCCCAAAACTTATGTAACCAATTGAATATAACAATACATAAGGTTGAGAATGTAAAGATCCGAGCCGTTAATGATAATCGAATGGATATAATTGGAAAAGTACGAATATGCTTGGAAATTGAACATGTTGTTTATGTACAAAATTGTTACGTAATCGATAATATTGAAATAAATTTAATTCTCGGGCAAGACTTTCTTCAGAAGTCTGATGCAATATTAAACTTTAAGAAGGTCATGTTCGATTGAACAACATTATTTGTAACTTTATTATAAAAAATAAAGTAAATAATCTTAGTAATAATGATATTACCGAAAATACCCTTCAGGTAATACAGGTTTCAAATGAATTAAGTAAGAATGAAATGTATATAGGAATTTATTTAATCAGCTTCACTGATTAAATAAATTAAACAAGAGGGGCGATTGCAACGTTTGCTTGTGCCGTATTTAATAAAAGAGGTTATTGCACAAACAAACTTGCCGACATTTATGACTGGCAACTTATAAGTCTGTCATTATTTTATTTTATTTGTAAATTGTAAAATAGAGAGAATGTAAAAGATTGTTCCATGACATTCCATTTCGGGCTTCGTCCCCAAAATAGTCTAAGAATTATTGATTATATTATTATAAAATAGATTCATCATTAATAAAAAGTAATTTAAAGTTATATGTGTTTTTCCTGTGTTGATTAGGAAGACCTCCCTAGGATAGAATAGGTCCATCTAGGGTCCCGGACCGCTAGAGTACAACAGTATGAAATAAGGTCCTTTTTATTTGACATACGCTGAGATAAGTTCAAGTCTCAGCATACTATAGCTGTCTGCCCAAGAGTAGTTAAGTTAAAAATAATTTATCCCAAAATTATTATAAACTTTTAATTTAATAATGATTTTTAATAATACAACTTACCACAGAAATGTACGCTTCTTTCATTAGCTGTCCATTAACTTCGAAAACACAACACAAACTGAAGAACACCGAACAATAAAACCAAAAACGTTCCATTTTTAAACAAGACACCTAAATAAATCACGATACATATACATAAATAACGCGACCTATTTTGAGATGTAATAATTTACAAGGCACAGTTAGATGAGCTAGTCTTTTTATTTTTGCAGCGTTATGTTTTATTGGCGTGCATTTTCTGCCGTACTTAGTTGAGTATGGGAGCGCTGGAGTCCTGCGGTGCTTTATATGAAGTTGCGTGTTCTAGGATGTTGCGTGTGACGTTTGTCGTGTTGTGTTGAAGCGATGCTCGAAGATATCGAGTTTGATCTCTTTTTGGGGTATTGTGATTTATAATATTTGTTTCAAGCGGTCATTAAAATTTATAAGGAATAATACTTTTAATTCGGATTTTATTGCTTGTAATTGTATTTTTAAAATTTTTAAGTCGTGACCGCGTCGAGTTCATGTTTAAAAATAGAATTAAACGCGTTACCATCCTGTTTAAAAAGCGTCTTATTTAAGAAAAAAAAGTAATATATCTTAATTTTTATTAACTGACCTATAGTTTCTTCAATCTTTTAAATATTTTTTATGTGGTCTGAAATCTTGTTGTAAAGTTAGGTGAGTGACAAAAAATTTAATGAATTTACGGGATTCTCACCGCGATTTTGGATTTTTATTTTGATATAAATTTTATTTCATCTGCCAGTCCGCGATCATGGTGCTTGCAATAGCATCGAAATATCGGACGCGCGAAATAATCGGAAATCGTGGTTGGAATCCCGTATGTTCCCTGATGGAGAGTGACGATGCAGACGAAGGTGTTACACGTCTATCCACGAGATACCTATTTATTTAGTGAAATGGCGTACTGGGTAGTAGCACTGCCTCATACGCCGGGGCCCCAGGTTCGAGTCCTTGGTCAAGGTCGGTTGTTTTCGGGTCGCGGTTGTTGATCTTTATGTATGTACCTATGTTTATCCTGGAATCGCCCCCAGTTGGCTGTATGGTCATCTCTCTCACTTATCTGCTTGCTTTCGGGCAACACAGCTGATGTGTTTTTCAGGGGATTTATTTACTCTTATTAGTATGCATTTAGTTTGTTACGTACATATTTGTCTTTGCTACTATTCATGATGAACTCTCAAAAATATTTAAAACTGAAAATTCCAGTTATTGTCGAAAATCTACGTTTTTTTTTAAAATATTAAGTTGTAGTGATTAGTACCTATTTCATTGTAAAAGGAAAGAGGTCGCTGTCTCTACTTTGTTAACATGGTTACTAGTAATCTTTCCCCCGTCGCCTGCGTTTTGCTGAAGACTTCTTCAAGAATTTTCAACACGACTGAGAAAACCTACTTTCACATTTGTAATATTAGTAAGATTTCATTGATGCCAAATCCACAGAGTACTTTGAGCGATCTGAGAATACGGTCGATGACAGCATTCGAATACGTAAGACATTTATATATAGTTTTGAACCGCACCAAATATGCTAGAAAAATAAAATTATTTTTATTTTTATATTATATTATTATTATTATTAATTAGAATAAAATTATTTCAAAAATAGTCACTATTAAATATATTGACTATGACGAGATAAATTTTAAAAGCAAAATCTTTTTAGTATGCTTATGAAGTTCCGTGTATTGCCATACATGCAGAGCCTCTGTATCTGGAATGTGACGTCACAACTCAGTAAGATTTCGTATGAGGCGTTTTCCGGGCATTTTCAAATGCATTTCTCACATATAAATGTGTATATATGTATATATGTGTTTTGTTGACCGAGTAGCGTACTGGTTAGTAGCCCTGCCTCATACGCCAGAGATCTCAGGTTCGAGTCCTGGCCGGGGCATTAATATGTGTGATGAATACAGATGTGTGCTCTCGGGTCATGGTTGTTGATATTTATATATGTATTTTTATTGTTTATGGGCATTCATAACACTAGCTCTGCTTATTCTGGGGCCGTACAGTTGGTGGCCGCAACATAATAAGACCACCCAGCTTGTTAATATAACCAAACCAATTTATTACCAATAAAGTTTTCGCCACCAAAACACCTTCTCAACGTCTCATTGCATATCAAACCTAATTTAAATGATGTAAAGTATAATGTCCATTGCGAGTAGGATCGCTACGAGGGAAGCATGGGCGATGAGCAGCGCGCGTCATAGTTTGGGCGTTTTGTTGATCGGCTTTGTTATCGCTATCTTGGTTTGAAGAGGAGGCTTTGTCTTGTTAGTGATATGTAATTTTAATAAGTTGGAGACCTGGCGTCTTGAGTTTTGTTCCGGGTTTTTATTCACTTAAATGGCTTTTTGAATTAAAGTTCTTGGGATCGTTCGTATTGATACAGATTTGAGTGCTGTATATTGGTGTTTTTAATGAGTTTTTAATGTTTTATATTTTTAAGTTATTAAAACTCATTGGGTACATTAGACTGTCACCGATCCCCCGATAACATAATCACTTAAGTAAGTTAAGTGCTCAAAAGGTGAAGGAAAACGTATTGAGGAAACTCTTAAGATATTATATTTTACATACCTAAGATAATGTTTCAAAGGTATGCGTGAAGTGTGCCAACCCGCAGTGGGCGAGCGAGGTGGACTATACATTGCCTTACGCCACCCCTCGGTCTGGTGAGCGTAATGTCCCTGCAGTAGGATTATTAAGGTTGTCGTGCGCTTGTTCTGATTCCCTGAATGTGGATTTTGGCTTGTATATTCTATTTATTACAGAACAATATGAAAGTCTTTGAAACACAAACACTCGCATTAAAATAATCGAACGAAGAGTGCCCTACTTAACATGGACCTGTGCGGACAAGCTTGCAATAATTTCTTTTAATACCATATAAAATGGTTAACCCACTCAGTTCTCAAAGTAATTATCTTATTAAAAATGAGTAGTGGCATGATGTTGTTGCGCGTGAGATGTTTATTCCTTGTTAAGAAATATTCAATTATTTTCCTAATCAACAAGGTAGATTTTTCTTACAAGCACAACTTTGGCGGATGCGCAGTCTTTTCCTGAAATCTATGAAAGAAAGAAAGAAAGAAACATTTATTCGCTGAATATGGTCAAAAATATATAATGGTCTTGAATAGTTTAAAATTACAATCATATTCAACCTTAACAGGCGTGCAAATATTTAAAGTAGTACTAGTAATGTTACAAGTTATTTCAAAACAATTTATTATACAAGAATAATACAAATTGATTGTCCTTATTATTAAATATAAAATGTCCCTAAAATAAATAGATGTCATAAGCAATAAAATCATCAGTAAATAATAAAATTAAAAATGTCAACATAAAAAAAGTCTAATTACAAGATTAAATTCATTCCATTAAATACTTTACATTATTTTAATTACTGGTTATTATATTTTATTTCAGGGTACAGAAAATAACAATTCAATTTCTCTAATATATGTAGTAGCCGTATAAAATAAAATTATAAAATGTCGATAGCATAATTACGGGATTCTTAAAAATTCCTTTATGGAATAGTAATTTTTTTCCAGAAGAAAACTATGCAATCTTTTTTTTAAATACGTGTGTCTTTAAGTTGCTAGGTAATTTATTAAAAATACGGATTGCCATACAGAAAACATATGAAGAGTGCTAACCCATATTAGCCACTAATCTCTGCTAATGGGGCAAATAAAAAACGACTTTGTAATCTACCGTATTGTGATGAAGTCGCTTCGACAAATTTTTACAAGATTGGTGTCACATGTTTCTAGAACACGTGTTCTATATAGTATACAGCTAAGTCGCTTTTTATTTGAACATTTCGCTGAGATTAGTCTTAGGGTGTTACCACAATCGATCGTCCGTCGTGGTAACACCCGAAGTATGGTTTATAGATTTTTAATCTTAGGCTGGATTTCTTCAAAACTAGAATAAGGTATCTCACTTCCCTCTAAAACGATTGAGGAGGGCGATGGCTGGTACCCGCGTTAACTCGTGAAATGGTACCATTTGAGGGTGTTGGCCATTTCGGATAGTTGGGTGGTTGGGACTTGGAACTTGCCGAGCTAACAGATGCAGATAAGAATAATTTTGTAAATACATACTTAAAGGGATATTATTGTAGCGGTGACGCGCTACTCAACCGACCAATCACAACGCGTGTTCTACATCGCAGTATCAACTTTACTTTAGCGATTAGAATATATATGACTTTCCGACAATGATTGTCGGGCCGTGGGCCGCGGCCTGCTCACCCTTTTCTATCGGTGTTTAAGTTCCCTAAATTATAAATTATTTTTGAAAAAATTATACCCGTAAAGTTTCTTGTCAGTTCTTCTTCACGAAGATTTTTCCGAACTGGTGAAAGAGCCATGTTTTATTTGACGTCAATAAGAACAAGTAATTGTCAATGTTGAGACATAAGTATTTGAATTTGAAGTCGAAATCCTAAGGATAAGTCAATAGTATCCCCGGGATAAACACAATTCTAGGAATAAAAACATGCCTGGTATAATATTTATACCGCCGATTTTGGTGGTATTAAAGAGTTATCCACGGTGTCTATATCTGGTTATAAAACATATACATATTAGGTCTTTACCTATGAAATTGCCGTTTTTCACGAAATAAATGAAGCGTAACTTTTTTATATATTTTTTATTTCTATTAATCAAAATAATCACCCATGCAATCAATGCATCTTTGCCAACGCATTGGTAGCTTTTTGATGCCTTTCTTGAAGAAATCAGCTGGACGGGAGGCAACAAATTCTTCAAAGGCATTTTGTACTGCCTCTCGGGTATTGAATTTTTTCCCGCCAAGAAGTTATCCAAATTCTGGAAAAAGTAGAAGTCTGTAGGCGCAAGGTCTGGTGAGTACGGCGGATGACGGAGAACTCCCAACCCCAACTCTTGTAGCTTGGAGACCGTCTGCTGTGCAGTATGAGGTCGCGCGTTGTCGTGCAGGAGCAATGGAGCCGAACGATTGACCAAAGCTGGTTGGAGACGTGCGAGCTTCTCCATCATTGTGTTCAGTTCTTCACAGTACACATCTGCAGTAATGCTTGTCCCGTTTGGCAAGAAGCTGTGATGAATTACACCAAACAGTGACCATCACTTTTCTAGGGGTAAGTTTTCGTTTAGGGCATTGTTTAGGTGCTGAACCAGGGTCCAACCAACTTGCTGAGCGCTTACGATTGTCAAACAGGATCCATTTCTCGTCACAAGTAACAATGCGGTTCAGAATTCCTTCATTTGTATGTCTGCTGAGCAGTGCAAGGCACGCCTCCACGCGTACTTCGCGCTGGCGGTCATTGAGTTCGTGGGGTACCCATTTGTCAAGCTTTTTTACCTTGCCAATTTGACGCAAATGTACCAATATTGTTTTGATGCTAACGTCGAAAGCTGCTGCTAATTCAGCCGTGGATTGAGTTTCATCAGCTTCCACAATTGCCTTTAATTCGTCATTGTCGACCAAAGTTTTCGGACGACCACGGGGTTCAATTTTTAGGTCAAAATTTCCAGAACGGAAGCGGGTAAACCAATAACGGGTGGTGCGTTCGTTTGTAGTGTTCGCTCCGTAAACGTCGTTGATGTTGCGTGCCGCTTGTGCCGCTTTGCTGCCACGACGGTACTCACACTCCATAATTACTCGAATTTTTAACTTATCCATGATGACGAAAAATGTTCGAATGCGTTGAAAACAAAACATTAACCATTAAACAAAATGACGATTTTAGGAAAAGAATTCCATGGCTGTCAAATAAAATTAATTTGAAATTAGAATTATCAGTCAAAAAAAAAAAATATTTTCATTTGAAATGGCCAGTACGGCAAAACGGCAGTTTCATAGGTAAAGACCTATTATAAAAGTCAATTTTATTACGAGAGTACCCCGCAGCCGTACATTAGACAATAGCAAGTGTAGTGTTTTTAATATAAGTCAGTGACTGTCAATCAGCTGTTTGTGTTTGTTTTTCGCCACGTGCTGGTTCTGGCACAAGTTTCACGTAAATAGTGGGATTAATTTAAAAAGTTCCTCATTGCTTTTGAAAATGGTAACTTTGCAACTTGTTGGATTACATTGTCATTCACTACGCTCATTTAAGATAATGGAATAGTTATATAAGTTATTTCGAGGTTTGTTTGATGAAAGGGTTGTTATATCTATGATTATTTTGTTGGAATAACATTATGCCCAGTATAGTCATACCGGGAGATCTTGAAGTTTTATGAAATCTGGTCTTAGTGTGGTTTCTGATCCGACCTGAGTTCGCGAAAAATCTAATTTAAAAATCTTGCGCCGAATTATTGTTGCTTTTCAAACTGCTCCTGATCATACTTCATTTGTACGCACCGCCACACCAGAGCATATATACGACGTAAATTATGTTGTTATCACATATGAAACTTGTCTAAAACTTTATTCAAGGTAGATAATTTGTTTAGTTACTAATTTCTCATCTTATCTTCTTCTTCTTTTTCTTCTCTTCTTATTTTCTTGTTATCTCTTCTTATTTTTCATGTTTCCTTAAGATTTTACCATTGATTGTATGCATTCATGACTCCGTGGTAACGAGTGACCATGTATCTCATATTTATACATGACTTCAAATAACATTCTTCCAACCCCAGCCGCCCACAACCGCGATGTCACCACCGCCAGCCCCACCAGAGGAGCAGAGGCCTGAACTGCTGGGGTCCCTCACGACGCAGCAGCAGCAGCGGACTTCTGCCAGGGTCATCAAGAAACTCATGCTGGAACCCCAGGAGAAGAGGTCGAAGAGAGATGGCAATGAAGGTAACGCTGGTATAGATCTTTCATTTTAAAGGTGCACGCCGCTCCTCTAATTGTTCTTATTGAAATGTGTGAAAATAAATTTAATTGCATCATTTTCCTAGTGTGCGTATAGAGGTTTTGTTGATAACTCGAACTCGTGTCAACTCGACTCGACTCATCGTGCAACTAGCCGAGCGTTTTAACTCGTTGCATTTTTCGAGTGGAAGATCTCTATCGAGTGGAGTTGTGGGTGTTGACGCGATTATGTTGGGCAAAACTGTTAACAGTGTGGTGATTTGATTATTACACACACCATAACCCTACAGTCCCACTACAATACATCAGGATATACCAACAAAAGGGGTGATCTCATGTAATTCGTAATGCATCCCGCTTGCCTACATTAGATATTCCTTTACAATTATTTCTTAGTTATGCGACGTCATGTTGGTTTTCTTCAGCGTTATAGCAGTTGGCTTTATGTACTCTAGCATTTTAGACTCACTGACATTTGACAGCCGCCGGGCTTGAATCCACTTTATTGAAAATTGAACACGCCGTGTCTTCCATCTCGTCTGGCGATGATGAAAGCGCGCTGTCACACGCCTAAGATGTGCCTATTCGCTCTACTATATTACTATTGTAGTGAGTTATCATCCTCCCCAGTCAACACCTCCACTCTTGTACACAAAACACCAGAGGCTTATATGGAAGTAGATTACGCAATTTTGTCAAATTGTATGAAAACCAAGTGTGTCAGCTTTTTTCGTGCTGACTGACACGTAACTGCCTAATATAGTAATGATAATATATAAATGTTTGTGTTGTAATGGATTATATGATTTTAAATTGCTTCTAGATCAATTCGCAAGATTTTGATTCGATGCTCTAATCATTTTTGTTCAGCAAATGCCACGCGTCACTTCGGCAACTATCAAAAACCTACTGGATCCGATTAAAAAACACCGACTGACATAGACTAGACACGCAGTTACATCAACTTGCGACATCTAATTTAACATAGCTCTTGTTTACTAAAAGGAAGAAAAAAAGGAAATACACTTATGACTGCTTTTTCGTCTTTCACCCGCAGATATACCCGACTGCGAAACCCCCAACAAGCAAATCGACGACAAGGAACTTCTGAAGTTCCCGACAGTCAAACAGCGTATGCCAAAGGCCCTCTGGTCGGCTGATGAGAAGAGCCTGTTCTTTGAGGCTCTCAATGACTACGGCAAGGACTTCGACGCTATTACTTCATACATCCGAGCCAAGATGAAGAAGAAAGGCATGCTAGATGTCAATCTGAAGACGAAGACGCAAGTCAGCCATTTCTATTACAGGACTTGGCATAAGTTGTCAAAGCATGTTCATTTTGGTGACAGTGAGTAGTTATTTTGGCATTTCTTGTTGTCTTTTAGAAGGAGAGTTATGTTATCTAGCACGCTTTATAGCCTATATTGTTTGGCGGATTTCAACATGAGCTGATATCAGATTAGTTTTGGGGGTGAGGTAGGATATATTATTTCTCTGATTTCCTGTGGGAACGGGATTTAGACGAGAAAATAACTTTTGCAGTCGGGTTTATAATTTGTTTAATTCAGCAGCTTGTTTCATAAACAGCCCATTTGGTGAGGCATCCGAAGTAATCCGGACTAACGACTAAATTAATATAGTTATGTTTAAGTTATACTATTATTCCATACGAAGTATCGTGGCCGAGAAATTTTCCTGATATAACCGTGGCGTGTTTGCTGTTCCGCTGAAACCTTGTAAAAGTATATAAAAATAAAAAAAATGTCACTTTAACAAGATTCCCAATACGTCCCGTTACCATTTTTTGAAGTTCTTTCATTTTAACAATTCGGTATGTAAAGAAAAAAATCTGATTCTAATTAAAAAACCGTTTCGAGATACTACTTTTTTGATATGTATTTTGTAAGTAAAAGCTCGCAGTTACAAGCGATTAAACTTATTTTAACGACAATGCGTCATAAACTGACATCATTTTCTAACTCGATAGCTGGATGCCGCGTAAACCTCGTGAACGGGTGCCGTTTGAGGGTGTTCGTCTTTTGGATAGTTGGCTAGAGACTTGCCGAGCTAACAGTTGCAGATAAGAACTTCAACTGTCAGTCTGTCACCGAACGAATACAACGAGTCACGGGTACTCTTGAGTTTTATTTATATATCCATCAAATACGGGATAACTCGTATAAACTCGTATAAGAAGAAGGGGTATATAAATGAGGCTAAACGGCCAAGTAGCGTCAGTGATAGTAGCCGTAGCGCATACGCAGGTTCGAGTCGTTCGAGTCTTGGTCGGGGCATTGACCATGAATGCCCCGGTTTGTTTGTTTTTTTGGGTCATGGTCGTTTATATGTGTATGTTTAGAGTGGGTCCTCCAGTTTGCTGTATGGTCATCCATAACACAAGCTCTTGTTTCTTTGGGCCACACAGTTGGTGGGTTTGTCTGGGGCAGGGGTTCTTAAACTTATGGCTTCACGTACCCTTGTTAAAGTTTTCATATGACAGTGAACCTCCAACCCTTATCCCTAAAGAAAATAATAAACTTGGCTGTTGAAAGAAATAAAGTTTTTTTATTTCAATAAAAGGTTACAAATACAGTACCGAAAAGAAGTAGGTTTATGAGTCAGTGCGGTGTTGGGTTGGCTCGTTTCTTTGCGCAAATTAAGTAAGTTAAGTAAAATTAAGTAATTTTAACCTTAAGTCGTCTAGCCACCCTCAGCTACCGTCGAAAGGCGAACCTCTGAGAGTTCGCGTAGTCCAGTTTGAGATACCCTGGTCTGGGGATTTATTTATGTTAAGAAACTCTTATATCTTAACCGAGTAAACTTATAACGTTACGTAAACCATCGTTCATCTAGCGAGGTTTCTTGATTAGTTCCCATTTTTCCTCATAATACCTGATATAATTTTATACAATTATGTAAAGGTATACTTTAGTTCACTATGATAGAAAGGCCGTGGAATGTTTACTGGGTATGACGTTAGCTTACGTGGATAAAATTATATCACATCTTAATGAATGGTGCAGGAGTTACAACCGTTGACAAGGTCACTATCATGCCTTTTATTACCTTAACGCTTCATGTCATATGCATGCAGTTTGTTTTCGTTAATTAGAGCGAAGTTTGTAAGGAGTTTTTTAATAAAAAATAAAGATATCATTTTGAAAAGTAAAAGTATTTGATTTTACAAATCTACAGAAATTTAGGGGTATTTACGCAATCACGGTGAAGAGGAAGAAAAATGAGACTCGGATTGCGTCTTTTTTCTACCTATAAGGAAATAAAATATTTGTATTTTTATTCACATGTTATCAAGTTCTAAAAATAACTATTATAGTGAGCAAAAGTATAAAGATTTATGCAGCTCTTGGCTATACAATAAAATAACATCTATGTATGTAATCAATAATCGTAAAAATTATCTTTTGTTAAGCATAACGAGTAAAATGCTTTTTTATGTGTATCTTTAGATTTATTTATTTTTATTAACCAAATTAATTAACAATAAGAGCAACAACGCAGTTGCTTTCATTATGTTAAAATAGTCTTTTTAAGTTTTCACGATTCATTATATTATTAAACACTTAACATTGGTTAAAAAGTGTTTCTTTGTTTTATAATAGTTCTTTTTATCTTAAGAATTAATTTATCTCATCTAAATCCGGTGTTGAGAAATAAATATTTCATTTCAAATACAACTGCTTTGTCTTCGGAGATCATGGCCTTTTCTATTTATATAAGCTCACTCGTATTCCTATGTACTGTATATAACCTACTATACTGTTCACCACATAATGCATATACACTAATTACCAGACTGTGAGAAGTGACTTCGGGTACATTATTTTCGGGAATTCGGAATGGGAACTGGAATCACACAGCACATGTCTAGATATCCATACAGAGGCCCTTGTGTTACACGGGGGATAACTTTAGCAGTCGGGTTTATATGAGCAGCTTGTAACCTGTGCTCTGTTGGTATGTGTATGTTTGGAATCCAGAGTTGATTGTGAATCAGTAGTTAAATCTAAGATAAAAAATTAAAGTCCTGTTATGGGGGACTTTAGGGGATGCAGTACCGGCTCCACCTCAAGAACTGGGACTGCTTTTTCGGTAGTGGATTTGGAACCGGGGTTTCCCGGGAAATTCGGTAATTTCGTACAAATATCGCTATTATTTATTGTGTGAAGGGAAAGTGTGTGTGCAGTTAACATATTACATTTGAAATTGGCGTTTTGTAAGAGAGATCATAAAGTCAATTTTTTTTAAATATAATATATATATTTAATCAGACCATTGCAAGGTCCGGGGAGTACGGTGGATGTCTTAGACATTCTAATTGCAGCTCCTCTAATTGGGAAGCCGACTGTTGTGCAGTGTGTGGTCTAGCGTTGTCTTGAAGCAACAGTGGCCTAGAGCGATTGACCAGCCTCGGTTGTTTAGCAGCTAGCTTTTCCATAATGGTTTACAGATGCTGACAATAGACATCTGCCGTATACGTCTGACCAGATTTGAGAAAGCTGTAGTGAACGACACCGGCACTAGTCCACCAAACGCTCCCAAGTAACTTTTTTTGAGTCAATTTTCGCTTGGGGCAGGATCAATTTTCGCTTAGGATTTGGCTGGTTCGCCAGGGTTTAACAATTGCGATGAGCGTTTCCGTTTGTCGTACAGGATCTACTTTTCATTCCCAATTTGCTTCAAGTGGATTAAAACAGTTTTTTCACTAACAGCCTACACCGAACTCGGACGTGGTTTGCGATGGATCCGCTTCCAGAATAGCCTTCAATTCTTCATTATCAACTTTGGTCTGCGGCCGTCTACGGAGCTCGTTCTGCAGGTCGAAATTCCTAGAACGAAAACGTTGGAACCAAAAACGCACTGTGTTTTCTTGTGCGACACCAACGCCATACACAGCATTAATACTTCGATCCGTTTCTGCATCACGGGTGCCACGGTAAAACTCGTATTCGTAAATAACGCGATATTTCAAGTTTTCCATTTTGTAAACTAAGTGACGCAAAGAAAAAACCAAAAGAGGAAAAAACAAATGAATTACGGTATTCGAAACACAAATGTGTGAGTAAATAGCTGTATAAATTTGAAATTGGGCAATGGGCGCTATTCCCGAATGTTCATCTACAAATATTCGACCTTGCCGGTCGACAGTGCCGATTGATGCCGGCCGGTATACTATTGCATGCATTTCGTAAATCTTGCCCAAACCAAATATGGACTGAAAAGACCAACACATGAATATTAAGTCTAACATACTTTATAATAATAAACATATTAAAGACCAGGTTTTAAATAAAATATAAAATATTTCTCATTTTTAATAATCTTGTTTATTTTCCCTTACAGATGTAAAAAAAGCCGCACAAGAGCTCTACGCCCTAATAAACTACGGCGAATTACGTCGTAAATTGGTTTCCGTGAACGAAAAGACATGCGCTCGCCTCGGTGACTTAGTGCAGAGTGGCAGCATCGTGGTGCGAGCGAGAGGGAGGAACCTTAGAGTGAGAACGCCTATGTGTCGCGCTTTGAGAAGGTTAAATCAGATTGCGGGTAAGAAAATCTATACCATGTTATTTTTTTGGTTTTGTACGTTCGTGTGTTTGTATTGTATTGTACTTCTAGTAGTACTAATAGTACTACAAGTTGTTTATCTTTATATTCATATTTTCATAAAAATTGCGTGACACGTGTTGAAGCCGGGCTAGAAAGTGGGACTCTGTTGTTATTTCACATAATATGTGGTGTGAAAATCGGAAATAAGCTCGAAATTAATAAATATCATTCATTTAACTCTATGTATGGCCGCTAATAATACAAAGATGTTTTTTGCTTATTTGTTTGTAATTGGTTAACCCCGAAAGCACTAAATAATTAAATACAATGTAATTGTAATTTTTTATGTTATTATTATTATTGCATTTATTTGTATAATAAATATAACTACTAAACACGACAAAATTGTTATGAAACTTATGTTTTTCCATGTAAAAGTATTGTTAATCCAGCACGTAACTGTTAATTCATTTAAAAATAATAAGATAAAAATTTATATGTGTCGGAGCGGGGCTAATAATGCAGTAGCTCAGTTTGTAGCGTAGTTTCAATAAAACACAAAATTCTCTCCTGTGTTTATTTTTTTCGGTAAAATTTAAAATATACAAAGATGCCTGTAAATACAAACAGAAAAATATAAACAAAATTGAAATAAAAAATAGTCACACAAAATAGAACAGAAATATTAATACAATTAAATTTGATCTGAAAAGAAAAAATAACAATAAAATAAATTTTAATGAATGAGAATCCTTACCAACAATTTTGGCTACGCACACTCGTGAACGTAAAAAATAGGTTTCTTAAAAAGAACTTTGATTATCGATAATAAAATATCTTAACTATATAATTTTGAATGATAAACTCGGAAAAAATAATAAATAAATAGATTCAAGTTGCTTTGATGAATAATTTTTCGTGACTCACTTGTCAAATCAAAACATTGCCGTTCTCCGACACTACGTAATTCCTAGTTTAAAATTATGTCGGAAACAACAAAAAAATAAAATTTACTGACAAAAAGAGGTCGAAATAGACAACCGTCACAATACCCCGGGGGCCGGGAAAAAAAAAATCTGAAAGATTTTTTTTAGTAAAATTTCAAATTCAAACCAAATCAAAATAAACCGCATATACATATCGAATTTTAATATTTAATCTGCTAAATGAAAGAACAATCAAAAAAAAAATAATAATTAAAAGCAAAATGAAAATTAATATTAACATCCTATAGAAGAATTTTTTTTGAAAAAAAACATCCTGTATATATGAAAAAAAAAATAATACTGATATAATGCTTATCAACAAGTTATTTAATAGAAAAATAAAACAAAACAGACGAGAGAGAGAAAAAAAAAAATCCTAAATAATTATCTTAAATTACATGGTTCATGAATGATAAAATTTTAAACATGTTCCTGAAATATACAATGTTAATATACATCGTTCAACTCCATCAACGTACATTATAATTACAACATACATTCTCTTTCATACTAGTCTTATTCCAACTACTGGAAATAAAACGTCATGCAGTTAGAGTTGCTTATGAGGAATCGTATCCTAAAAAAGTCAACTCAATAGAGTTGAACGCAACGGCAAAAGGCTTTAATAGTTGCCATCCGCTGAAAATATTAATAGCTTATGGCTTCTTTAACGTGTCGCTAACTCCCGCACGGTGATTACTATAAACAAGTTTCAGTTAAAGACTGAAATAAATATGCCGGAAAGAAAAGAAAATCATAGCCAGTCGTGAAACATTGACTTTTAAATAAAATCCAAGGGTCTTTTGTGAAGTAATTAAAATATTTATGTAATAAACATATGAAAATAATTCTCACAGGAAAGTGATTCAAGTGTATAAATAATACACATAGGTATGGTTTAGTTTAACGAGTTACCTTAATAAACGCTCGTGCAGAAGGCTTAATTTTACAAGTTGCAAACCGCTTGAAAAAAAAAAAAAATTGAGAAGAAAAAAATTGATAACATTTAACAAATTATACTATAAAGTATAATACAGATATTGAAAATAAGAGTTTACACTCCTAGAATTGCAAATATTAAATAAATTACACAATAAGTTAACCTAATACTACGATGATGATAATTAATTATAAGTTTTGACCAACGTCAATGTTAATGGTATAGCCAAACGATAATGAGGTGCATAGAAAAAAAAAAATAAGACAAAAAGAATCGGCTTATGCTCGCCGTGAGAATTCTCTCTCTCTCTGAAAATTCTTCAGGGCTATTTTGTAAAATTTCTGTTTCAGTATCTACATTAATATTTAATAATAATGATCGTAGTTCGTCTACAGATTGCGTCGAAGAAAAATTTATATTTCTGATTTTTAATTCATAAATTATTTCAGGTTTATTTAATTGTGAAAAATTCATTGCAAAATCAAAAAAAAATGTTAAAGTGAAACAAATTTGTTAATAGTCGTTATGCAGAATAGAGCCTTAAAAATATACGTATTTTCAAGTGATGAAAATGAATAGAAAATGTTATTTAAATAGTGAAATTACTGGGTTATAGAATGTTGTGTCTTCAGAAAATTTCTTCAAGGATATTATAACGAAGAAACTAAAGAAACTTAAATGTCTGAATAATTTAGCAGTATTTTGATATATTATAGTAGATATATTATAGTAGATACATATATAAATATATTATAGTGAATGTTAATGATTGAAAATGGTAACAAATAAAGTTTTATGCCTGACCTCAATAATAATTATAAAAAAATTATTTTTAATGTTGCAGTTCTTCTGTTCCTTTTGTTCCTTCTGTTCCTTCTGTTGCAATTTCACCTCTCATCTCAATAAGCTACGTTTGAATATTCGGGCGCCAGTATGTAGCGTAGTTTCAATAAAACACAAAATTCTCTCCTGTGTTTATTTTTTTCGGTAAAATTTAAAATATACAAAGATGCCTGAAAATACAAACAGAAAAATATAAACAAAATTGAAATAAAAAATAGTCACACAAAATAGAACAGAAATATTAATACAATTAAATTTGATCTGAAAAGAAAAAATAACAATAAAATAAATTTTAATGAATGAGAATCCTTACCAACAATTTTGGCTACGCACACTCGTGAACGTAAAAAATAGGTTTCTTAAAAAGAACTTTGATTATCGATAATAAAATATCTTAACTATATAATTTTGAATGATAAACTCGGAAAAAATAATAAATAAATAGATTCAAGTTGCTTTGATGAATAATTTTTCGTGACTCACTTGTCAAATCAAAACATTGCCGTTCTCCGACACTACGTAATTCCTAGTTTAAAATTATGTCGGAAACAACAAAAAAATAAAATTTACTGACAAAAAGAGGTCGAAATAGACAACCGTCACAAGTTAACCATTCAAGTGCCACCTATCGATTCGATAATTGACTCTCTGAAGCGCCATCTTGTAGCAACTTGTGTCGTAAACCTAATATGTCACGGTGGCACGGTGTGAAACCGGGGTGTGTTTTTTACTAATGCGCGGCTTACACGTATTAAGTAGTTAAGTAGTAACTACATTTTAACTTATTTTTAAGTTACTTCATTGCGCTTTTTTGTCCAAATGCATTAAGTTGTTTAGCTCATAAGTTCAAT
Organism: Marasmarcha lunaedactyla; assembly: GCA_923062675.1. Taxonomy (NCBI): domain Eukaryota; kingdom Metazoa; phylum Arthropoda; class Insecta; order Lepidoptera; family Pterophoridae; genus Marasmarcha; species Marasmarcha lunaedactyla. Next base: position 1,984,954 of record OV281358.1, read on the forward strand.
TAAGGTAAACGGTGATGAACCTCAAGGAATTCGGCAATATTTACTTAGTGATTTGTGATTAGAATTTTTGACAAATTTATATAAGAATTTCTTTTGGAAACTAAATCTGGTTCTAAGCTTCACTCTAAAATTTAGATAAAAAAGAGAACGCAAAATAAAGGCGAGCTCTTGCCATTAAAGACTTTCAACTCAATGACATCAACTTATGCACTAAACAAAAAATCGTGACCAATCGCGTTGAGTAAGCCCCACCACTACCCCACTCGCCTACATACCAGAAAAATTGAAAAATATCCTAATCTATTTAATCACTTTTTAACTAACCACTTGTCACTTAATTTACTGTTTACACGTAATTTTTAACTTAAAATTTAGTTACTAACTTGACTACTTAACGCGAACCAGCCATAAGCGAAGTTGGTTCGTTCGTTCACTCACTCGCTGTGCATCTTGTGAACAGGGCGCACTAAGCCAGATTATGTTCACGAGAGGCTCGGTGTGGAAGATGCTGCAAGGCGTGACATGTTGCCTGAGAATACGCCGCGCGCTGAGTCCTATTAGCCGCTTTTACAAATGGCCTGTGAACCATCTTGTAACGCCGAGAGTCTCTCGTCGTTACACAGCATCGGGAACTATTTAAAGCTGTACTGTTATTTATTGGAACAATATAAGCCTGTGCTACATCATTTGAATATTATTTCACTGAATTTTGAAGTGCCATCCTGAAATATACTAAATACAACATTCAATGTTTCATCACCAGAGGCGTCTTGCTTCGGGCGAGTGGGCGTGTACGTGACAGTGTGCCTATGGGCTCGCTCGCATGCGGCCTGGTGGCGCGTGTCGGCGGCGCATCACAACCCGCGCTGCCGAGCCACTCTGGCGCTCACCACGCCGCTCGTGGCGTTCTTGCAGGCGCTGGGTAGACGCTGGATGAGCGTATCCTTTTTAATGACTTCAGAAATTAGTTTTTTTTTTTTACTAGTATCAAAGCCGGAAAACGAGCAGGTGACCCACCTTATGATAAGTGAATTTTTTATTTAAATAATAATTAGCAGGCGTTTCTCTTCCATCTCACCTGATGGAAAGTGACGATGAAGACGAGGATCATACACGCCTGTCCAAGAGGTACCTATTCACTCTACACTTGAAAGCTCCAGGGTTATATTTGTCTGGAAGTAAGTTTGTCGTCACTTATGAGTCTACGGGCCCTCCGGTCGACAGAATCCAACGCTTCAAGATGGTACATAGCGGAATCATGCCAAAGATGGCTGCAGTACCCATACAAGATCGAACCTGGGCAGTGTACAGGTTGAGCAACTGTTCGGAGTTGAAGTACCGCCGGACTGACTGTGCCATGGTTTCAATCTGTTGACCGAAATTAAATTTCGACGTGATGGTCATGCCTAGAAGCCCTAGATGGTTTGTGATCGGTACAGATACACCTTGGAAAGTGGGCGTCAAGTTGAATGTGCTCTTTTTACCGGAAAAGAGACACGCCTGGGTTTTGGAAGGGTTGAACTTGACAAGATTGGCTTCACCCCAATCGGAAACCCTACATAGTGTTACAAATTAACCCATTCGATCATCGACTCTCTCTGAAATTGGATCTGGTTTGGACTCGCTCGCGCATTGGACACATATCTCTCTACAACAGTGCTGTCATCAGCATAACTAATAATGCCTTCCGATAAAAGAAGGTCATTAATGTGCAGAAGAAATAATGTTACAGAGAGAACAGATCCCTGAGGTACGCCGGCGTTGATCGCCATTAGGTCCGATGAGAAGCCATCGACGACAACTCGAATTGACCGTTCTCTCAGGAAATCAGAAATCCAGTCGCAGAGTCCAGATGGTATGCCATACGCAGGAAGCTTGCTCAAGAGGGCTTCGTGCCATACCCGGTCAAAGGCCTTGGAGATATCTAAGGATACCGCTATTGCCTCTCCGTGCCCTTCTAAGGCCATGCTCCATAGATGCGTGACGTACACTAGAAGGTCTCCTGTTGAGCGCTTCCGCGGAAACCATATTGGTTCTCACTGAGGAGCTCATTGGTCTCTAGGTACGTCAGGAGACGATAGTTCAATACACGTTCCATAATTTTGCAAATTATGGAAGTGATTGCAATAGGTCTATAGTTGACTGGGTCGGCTCGACTGCCCTTTTTTGGTACGGGCTGTACGTTTGCAAACTTCCATGATTTTGGAACTTTGCCAGTCCTTAGAGAGAGTTGATATAGGCGTGTCAAAACAGGAGACAACTCGGCTGCACAGTGCTTTAGAACCACTGCGGAAATGCCACCCGGACCACTGGGTTTGTTCACGTCTAGATTTAGTAAGCATTTGAGTACCTCTTTCTGGTGAATTTGAACGGCCTCCATCTTGGGGCCGAATGGGGGTAACGTGGGTGGGCTTTTACCTTTGGAATCTAGACGTAAACATTCCGCGAAGAGATTTGTGAACAAGTCTGCCTTCTCTTCATTCTCATCAAGTTCATCTCAACCGACTTGGCAAGCGACCAGAAAGCTTTACTCCCTGTGGGATAGGATGCTAACTTGTCCCCGATACGGCCAATGCGGTCGAAACGAGCTCTTCTGATCACCTTTTTGCAGGACTTGGCAGCAGCATTGTACGCCTGCTTCTTAGCTGGGAGATCCATAGCTTTGCTTCTGCGAGCGCTAGCCCAGGCTTGGTATGCTGCATGCTTACGCTTTTCAGCTAGGAGGCAATCAGCATGAAACCATGGGCGGGCTTTGGACTTCAGGGATACATCAGAGAACGGTATAAAGTACTCCATACCTTGACATATCACGCTGGAGACAGCATCAGCACAGCATGATGGATCATCGGAAGTGAAGCAAGCTTGCCGCCAAGGATAAGAGGCGATAAAGTGACGCATCTCATCCCAATCTGCTGACTTGAACCGCCACACTCGCCTTTTGCCTTTTGCCTTTTGGGCTGGTATCGGTTGGCGAGTATTGCGACACAGATTTCACTAGACAGTGATCGGATGTCCCTTATGGCGGAGATACGGACACCGAGTATCTGTCTGGATCGGTTGTCAGCAGAAGGTCCAAGCAATACGCAGTATGGTCAACAACGTCAGGAATGCGCGTAGGTTCGTGGACGAGCTGGGAGAGACCATGAGTTACTGCGAACCGATAGGTTTCTCTACCAGCGTGGTCGGTGTCCTTGAACGGGTTCAGCCACTCTCCATGGTGGGCATTAAAGTCCCCAAGGACTAGGTGATCGGTAAATACTGGCGTATACAATTCGGTCCAGGCCAGTATCTACATAGACCCATAAAACAGAAAAATTCGGAACTTCCAAGTATCGGAGATGCCGACAACAGATCTCGTCTCTGATATACACGCACACGCCCGCATTGGGGTGAAATTTGGTCTCCAGGATATAGTCTGGGTAATGCAGGTATGCCAGATCCGAACGATCACAGATCTGCGTCTCTGTCAGAAAGAACAAGTGCGGCCTCTCTGTCTCAAGGTAGTGGTGGACATCGTGGAGATTTGAGTGCACTCCTCGGATGTTAGAGAAGTGTACTTTTAAGGAGAGGGAGTGCATCCGCTGTCGGCACTTATTTTTCTTTTTGGACTTTTCCATTATGTTGTTGGTAGGGTGAATAGGAGAGAGGAATAGAAGTTGAGTGAAGCGCAACGTTTGGAACCAAGCAACTCGAGTGGTCAGACCCACTGGTGGGAGACTCACATGGAGACCGCGGGGACGCCCAAAATCCCTTGGGGATCGCCATCGGGCCCTCTCCATCCGGTCGCCAACCGGCACGATGGAGCAATCCCGGGATTTTACACAGGCGGTGGGGCAGCCTTTCACGAATGGCTAGAACGCTAGTTGGGCCCCCTACAACCTGCGGTCGTCCAGCGGTGCACCGTTTCTTTGGATCCCGCTGCCCTCCAGAATGAGCCACCCGGTGCATCATAACCCTTCGAGTTCAAACGGCTCTCATACGTTGCGCAATTACTCGGACCTATTCTCCTCCAATGGCTACTCAAGACATCATGCCGGACAAGACATCATAGGTCACTTGGCGGCATGGCTTTGCCTAGAGGGTGGTTGCAAGCCGCCGTCGAAACCTACCACCTGCAAAATGTTTATCCCGCCATTCATCGGTCGCCAGAGCCTCGTCCGCTGTCCGGCTGGGTGCACTACGGGCAGGTGAGGTTGGCATTTGGAGAGTCTTGATGGTAGGCGACTCCCCCTTACACCCCAATCCGCAAATCATTCAAATCAAATAATTTATTTACACGAATATAGGTTCTACATTGATTGTAGATTATAACAAACAATTTTAATGTGCTAGCCATATTCTGCCTTTAAGGCATGTACAAATACAGTACAATTATATTTGATGACATATTGTAAATAATTTTATCTTACAATTATATTTATTCAGTTAGTCTTGTCGATTAAGTAGTCGTGAACTAAGTATTCCCTTATTTTAAAAGCATTTATAATGTTAATCTCCTTAATGGTTTTTAGTAATTTATTATATATATCTAGGAGCCATACCAAAGAAACTTCACTACATAGTATAAAACAAAGTCGCTTCCCGCTGTTTGTCTGTACTTATGTATGCTTAGATCTTTAAAACTACGCAACGGATTTTGATGCGGTGTTTTTTTAATAAAAAGAGTGATTCAAGAGGAACGTTTATGTGTATAATACATGCATAATGTATTAGAGGAACATTGATAATCTTAGAGGTTTCTAATGTGATGTAGTAAATAAACACATTTTTTGCGCTTACATTCCAAACGCTGGCTGAACCCTACGAGATAGATCTAAATAATGTACTACAGTATTGTACACCTTAAAAAGGTCTACAAAAACTCCGCGGTGGTATATGTCTATCTCTTAGGGGTAACCCACAATGACCATTTTTTATCCTTTACTTTTTACCAGAAATAATGGCTTATTTACGAATCGATTTTAAGCAATACAGCATTAATCCTTGTCCAAAAAAATAATACATATGAATAAAAAACTACAAAAATGTAATAAACATTAAGATAAAAATGTAGAGCAAGGTGTATGCAATACTTAAAGCTCAAAAATGATTCTAATAAAATAAACAAGTCTTATGTGTTACCCCATCCCCCCACCCCTGTTGATAATAGACCTAAGCTGAGAGTAGTTAGACAGTAGACATGACAGACGGGAATCCCACCCGTATGAGTATGTAAGAGACGAATGCAAGAAAGACACAGTATGAAGTATGAAAGTGCGAGAAGAATAAATGATAGAACTGGAATGAGAGGAATAAGCATAGAATAATGTTAGCTTCCACCCATGAAGCTAGTAGACGTGAGAAAAAAAAATCCTTATCCAATTAAGTACCTTAATACATTGTGCATGTAATATAGATCAATATGGCCCTGCACAGCGTGTAATTTAAATGAATATTTTCGAAGATATTTCAGATTTAAAATGCAATGACTTAGACCCGTGCGAAGCCGGGCGGCGGCGGGGGCGGCTCGCTAGTTAGTAATAGAATGCAGTATTGTGAGGTTGAGTCGTTATCATAGTTGTGGGAGTTTTATTTATTAATATTGAATGTGACTAAGACATCGACTAGTGTTGCATTTCTGACCGTAGGCTTCAGCTAGGTTTGCCTTCGTTCCTTCCGGAACAACCACGTGGACGTGAATATTGCGCCGGTAGGAACTAGGACAACACAGGGAGGACCGTAGTACCGACCATGACGAGATCTTACAAAAGAAAGTCTACTGCTAACGTTTAATTACAATTATCTAATTAATGGAGAAGTAAGTAGCTTTGAACAACAGTGTTACAAGATTCGAAGTTTGTTACAATTGACTTGTACTTTAGAAGTTTCCAACAAAATTTATTAGCAAAGAGTTTAAATTAATATCACTAGTATTTATTTTAAAGATAATTCTTGTCTCTATTTATCGTGCAGTACGCCAAAAATATGGTCTATCGCCCTAAGGGTGAAGTTAATTTGCACGTACGTTATATAACAACAAGGTTGATTTTTCCTCGTAATAAGAGGCTGACACTTATGCTCTTTTTTTCGTTTGTTGTAGTTACGTCAACACGTTGACAATAATCATTGAACCGAAGACCTATTTTGGTTACACAAGAAGTTCGTAAATTGAAGATCACTTTCTTGGTCCAACATTTGACTGCAATATTGAACCAAAGGAAATGTCACAACCTAGGCTAGGTCTTTGTACACCATCTAAAAAATTGACAAATAAATTGTAATTATAGGAAAAATACAAATAATTTGATTTAATTAGTAGTTAGATGGTAAGAAAATAAAAAAGTCAACATTATTTGTGTTCGTTTTAGCGGGCAACATTGACAATGAGTCTTTTCTATGACGGAAGTTGTAAAGTAAAGTTAGTCCACTAAGCAGAGGGGACAGCCACCTCACTCACAGCACACTTCATTCACATCACATTGATAGTTGTCTGTGTGTTTGATTGTTCGTTGCGCTTGAGTTTGTTTTTCGGTTTCTTTATAACTTTACAACTATTAAATAAGCTAAAATACACAAAACAATGCAATTCAATTCTTTGGACTTATTGCCATAATCGATACTACTCGATACACAAAACAAAAAGATGTAAGTAAACCTTAGCTGTCAAAATGACTTTTTTTCCGCCATGATGTTTTTTTGTTTGTGTTGCACACTAAAAATGAACAATTTCATTTCCTACCAGTAAACAAAGTGTTTTAATAGCAATTTAACAATCAAAAAGTGTTCTAAGCATCTTAAACTATTTTTTGATAAAGTGTACAAAGACCTGGCCCAGAATCCTTGCATTTTGGGACATATCTTTTGATATTAGCTTACCGTAAAACCCCTGCAGCTGTCGTCTTTGCTGGTTTACACGTTCTTTTTTATTATAATGCAAGCTTTTGTCCGCCATTACATCAAAGTGATGGTATAGACTAGGCTGGTACGCACCTATCCAAGAGCTACAAGAGATGTTGGCTTAGATTGAGAAACATTAAAGGAATGAAAGTTTATTTCATGTAAAAAGTTTTGTGTGGTCGTTATTTTCCGTACTCTAAAAGTTGAAAACGGCGGAGATATTTAGAAAAACAGTTCCCGCATTAAAATCTGAATGGCGCAACGGCCGAATTTGGTCGCGATTTCGAATTAAGAGCGACTAGCTAGGCTAGTTAAATAAAATGTTGGCCTAGAATTGTTCCGAGGTTAGAGAATAGAAATTCAAGCTTTCATAGCCATCTATTGGGCAGTAATAATGTCACATAGTGCCCACGTCAATCGGGACGCTTTATTAATTAATCTGGTGATTTTATAAAATCTTTTTTTTTGTTATATTACTTTAGATATAATTTGAGATTAGGCTTCAATAATGCTGTCCAGTATACTAGGTCGGGTCGGGAATCATATTTGCCTGGGGTTTTATTATTATTATTATTAGTTTTGCGCCTGATTGTATCTGCGCAAACATGAACTGCAGCTGAGTTCAGAGCCAATAAGTTATTTTTTTTTGCGTACTTTATTATAAAATAAGTCAGATTTAAAATATTGATTCCTTGACAAAAAACACAGCCTTACGTAAAAAACCATCAAAACACAACCGATATAGAAGAAAACTCTAGAGATGCGGACGAAGTTCCAGCGCCGAGGTGCGGAGAAGATAGAGATCACGAGGAAGAGGACAGGGAAGAGATGGAAGATTATCTCCATTTGGAGACTGATCGGACTATTGTGCAGGGTTGGTGTATTTTGGAGAAATAAGTGCATATGACGGGCGTTAATAAAAAATATGTTTTTGGAACGAGTACGTACAGTACGTACGTGTTAGGTTTTTTCCATTTTATTTTTCTTATCACAAGGTACTTATAAAAATTACTCACAATCTCATCTTTACTAGGTATAACGATGATTAAATTAGAATATAGATATAAATTATATTAATAAAAATAAGATAGTTGAGTTCGGTAAATAATGCACACGTTGAACTATGTTCCTGAACAAAACCAATTTCATTTTTTTCTTTGTGCCCTTATGAGAAACAAAAATGGTCCTAAGTTACTTATGCTTGGAAAATACAAAAATGAACCTCAAACGAAGCCCAAGGCGAAGGCCAGTTGTTGAGACGAACTCAACATGGCAACACTACAGCAAGTTGTTGTTCTCGCAATATTGTTAACGTTCCGAAGACATGACTTTTTGTACAGTGCTATTATCCAATCTTCAATACATACATATTTAATCACTGCGTGATATTTATCCACACTGAGTTCATTACACCAGTATTAATACATATTTTGTGTTCATATATACATCATTTAATTGACGACCGAGTAGCGTAGTAGTTAGCAGCCCTGCCTCGTAGGGCCCAGGTTCGAGTCCTGGTCGGGGCGTTCATTTGTGTGATGGACATAGATGTTTGTTCTCTGGTCATGGTTGTTGTTTATTCATGGGTCATTTATATATGTATGTATGTTTATTCCCCCTCCCAGTTCGCTGTATGGTCATGACACAAGCTCTGCTTACTTTGGGGCCATACAGTTGGAGTGTTCGTCTGGGGATTATTTATTTATTTATTATTTATAATTATACCGATTTGGTGTAAATGTAACGGAACAAACAATTTTTTAAATAAATATGTTGTTGAGCAAGCGTTTATTTTGAAGTGACGTCATGAAGAACACCAGGCAGTATTTCAAACCAGTATTTCAGAATATAACTTATTAATACTTTTCAATAAGTTACATAAATCTAAGTTTAGTCTAAGTTATACTCAGATTTCTGTAACAAATCTAACAGCGTTTATACATAGGTTTACCAAAATGTGAAGCTTAAGCAATTTCACTAAACGCTACTTAAAATATAAAATTTATTTCAATATACGAACTCCTTTTTCATTATCTCCAAGAAAATACTAAAATATTACATTTATTTTTAAATTAACTCTCTTTATTCTCGAACCTCAGAAGCCTCGTTGTCAAAACGGCCTGCACTCCACGTGGGCCCGCGCACGACGTCCCAGGTTCACATCCCGGTGTTGAGTGCAATGGACCAACGTAACGCGCACAATATATGCCTGAATTCTTATATGGAACGGATGCAGGAGAAATCGAGCGGCGGTGGTAAGTATATTTTTAAGTATATTTTTTTGGTAAGTTATATTTATGCTTTCATTATAAAGATAAAATATTACTGGCAATTTCGGATAAGGAACTGCGTAAGTGAAATCGCTTAAGTACTAGATACTTTGATTAAAGTAAAATGGTGGACGATAGGTAACAAACTGCTGAGACATGGACCTTAAAAGCCTCGTCCCCGGTCGCCTGATTTGACTTGTCTATTGGACTTGTCACTATGCTAAACCAACTGGTTTATACGAACCGAATACAAAATATATTATTCGAACAGGAAAGCGGAGGGTAAGCCCGTGTTTTTCATAATTTTATATCTTTTATGTGGGGCGCAACATAATAAGTTTGTGTGAGTAAACTTGTCTGTGGTAGTGGGGGGTTTTTCCCGAAATGGACAGTTTATTTATGGCCCGAGTCTTTTAAATTTCACCGGACTTTTTAGCTTAGCGCTGAAGGCGTACGATACGCATAAGGGCACCCGAGAGGGCACGGACCTCGGCTTAGGACGTCGTATATTGAAACTACCACTGGTTCGGAAGGGTCATCTACTGCCAGTTATAACCTGCACCTGCAACCTAGCAATAAGAACTGGCAAATTTCCAAAAGCATTAGAAAAAGCAATGGTGCTCCTTATTTACGAGAATGGTGACAGAGACCTAGTCAGTAATTACAGGCCTATATCTTTATTGCCTGCTTTGTCTAAAATACTGAAGAGGGTAATAAATACTGCACTAGTGCGATTTTTCGAAGCTAACAACATTTTATCCAAGAATCAATATGGATTTAGAAAAGGACTTTCCACAGAAAATGCAGTAATATCTCTCACAGACTATATTGTTGAAAATATTCGTAGTAGTATACAGCGTAGTCAGCTGACTTATTCACCAGCGTGTTGTGGTGGTGGGGTGGAAACGATACTAAAAGTACACTTCCCTTCAGCTCCATAGTAATATGGTTATCATAGTGATTGTAATAAACAACCCCCTAAACCAGATTTTAACAAGAGACTTACTACCACTGAAAGCTAGAACCAGGCTGTATATTACATCTATATTTTAGATTAGTTTCAACACTGCGACATTTTAAACTTCCCCACTCTTACAGCTAAGATCCGTCCAACGAAACGTCCACGCAAGGACAGCGGAGTGGACAAAGACGTGGACATAAAGAAGTTCAAACCGGACGAGAGTGACATGAAGCTGGTTAATATTGAAGAAACGGCCATCGATGGTATAGAACTAATGGCTAGCTACAAGAGTCAATTGGATGACGATGACAAAAACGTAGGCGGTTTTACGTAAGTATACTATTGACAATTGTAACTTGGAATTTGACATTTAAATAGTAATAAATAAATCCCCGGACAAACATACTAACTGTACGGCCTCGAATTAAGCAGAGCTTGTGTTATGGATGGCTATACAGCGAACTAGGGGGGGAACCAAAATAAACCTACATATTTATATACAAACAACCATGACCCGAAAACAAACATCTGTGTTCGTTACACAAATGAATGCCCCAGCCGGGACTCGATTCTGGGCCCCCGGTGTATGAGTTAGGGTTACTCACTGCGCGACCCGGCCGTCAAACTTTGCAGATTTTTATAGCAAGTGAATTTGTCGTACCGTTCTCACATAGTCTTTGCAGCTAAGTAACATATTGAATAAAAAAGTGACCTGTATTTCATTCGCTACATTAAATAATTTGATACATTAAAATGAATGATAGGAATGACCGCCGCGGACACAACTTGTGTACTGAAAGTAAATTCGCCCGATTGGCGTAAATTACAAACACGGCAGAAATTGTACGTGCTGGCCCGTACAAACACGTGTTTTACTATTTTCATAGTGTTAAATTGTTATACTGGCGCTTCGCCGGGTGTTGCCCCGTCTAGCTGAACACATTCATTTAGCAGCACGAATAGCCGTATACTGAGCCGGCTAATTAAATAAAAAAAATTAACCGCTTACAACATCGAAAATGTGGAACATTTGGGAACATGGAAAGACTTTTGAATTGGGAACAAAAATCCAAATTTACATTCTTTAAAATTAGAATTTAAAACACAAAATTAATTATATTACAGAACTGAAGACGAAAAAGAAATAAAATCCGAAGAAACGGCGGAAGAAGAGCCAGTAGACCTGCAGGAAAGAGACAAAGATATGTCGGAACGAGAGAAGGATAGCCTCTCTGAAATGGAAGATGATGAAAAATACAATAAGACGGATTCTGATAATGAAAGTGACCATAAAACGGAGAAGAGTAGGAAGGATAGAAAGTTTAAGAATTTGAAGGTAAGGGTTCTTTGATAGTCGGCCGAGTGGCGTTAGGGGTAGAAGCCTTGCCTCGTACGCCGCACGCGTGAGGGCCCGAGTTCGAGTCCTGGTCGGGGCGTTCATTGGTGCTTTGAGCACATATTTTGTTAGCGTAGTTTGTTGTTGGGTCATGGTTGTGAGTCGGCGTATACGATGCAGCTGCGGACATCGTTACTTCCGCTTTTACTTCACATTACAATAGTTGTCAAACTTAAATAGCTATTCAATTTTGTCGCGGGAGTTTAATGAGATGAATTGACCTCGTACCTTGATTTCAGCTGCCTGCTGCAGTGTCAGGGATCCCTTGACATAAGTGTGATGTTATAAATCCATAGGTGTTGTCTTGCTGATCATTGATGAATGGCGCGCGCGGCGACGCGATCTCGCCAAGATATGTTTTAGAAGTAGTGGCGCTAGTGTAACGTGATGACGTCACGACTGACGTTTGGTTTGAGTGACCAGGCATTGATAGCATTCAAATTTCGTTCATAAACAGACTCGAAGATAAACACATATTTGTGCTATCACTATACACTCACACAACATTGAAAGTACGGAACTATCTTACTTTTGCATTTTTATTATATATTTGTATGTTGATTACGTATTTTGTTACGTAGAAGGCATTATTTCGCTCAGTTTCATTACTTTGTCCTAATTTATTAAAATTGTTTTGTAGTTTAGCATTATTGCTCATATCAAACTGACCTTAAGTTTTTGCGATTCATTTTATGAAATAAAATACTTTTTTTACATTTCAATTCGACATTTTAGTCTCTCGTGACCAATTCGATTAGAAAGTGTTTTATCTAACACATATATTTTATTTGAATACACAATAAGAATTTATTTGTTTGCCAGAATGTGGTATAACAAGGTCTTAATATACAGTACAGTATTCTAAAGTAAGAAAACACATTCACTCAGTCTGAGCACGCAAACATATTTTATAATATAAATTAATAGTTGTTATTCAATATTATCATAAATTAACAGTATGTTATTTACATTTTTTTCTTTAAATTCAAAATTTATAATTTGTTTATTAGTTATATGTATAGTGTGTTACATCACAACACAATTAAAATTTTAAAATAAAATTTTAAATGTCAACTACAATTAAAAATATCAAAATACAATTTATGTTCAAAGAATAATATGCAAATGAAAATGTTTTTAATTAATTGCTCAAATATTCAATAACGCTATAAAAACAATTTTGTACCAACCAAGCTTTTAGTTGACGTTTAAATTTACTCAATGGAAGAGTTGTCAAATCACTAGGCAGTTTGTTAAAAATTCGTATTGCCATTAAACGACAATTTTTGTCTCGCATAGCTGTGCGAATTTTTGGCATTACTAGACGGTTTGGGCGCCTACAGCTACGAATTATCGGAATGTCATATAAAAAGGCAAACACGTCTGGACGACATTTAACAAAAACACATATTTCATATGTGTATAAAGAATGTAGCTACAATGACCCCACAATATTATAACATATCTAAGAATGGAACAGATATTTCTATGATAGACTTGTGGTGCAGTTTCTTTGCCAGCAGTTTTACTCAGCTTCCATAAAACGTAAGCTGACGAATTTATTTTATTACACAGCTTAGACGTATGCTGTTCCCAAATGCACCTCTCGTCCAGTATTTATCCTAAGAAGGAGACGCTATTAGTTTTGTTTATTTGCTCATCTTTATGGCTTATAACGAGGTTCTTTTTATTTCCATTTTTGTTTAAAAACTGTATATATTTCGTTTTGTTAATAATAACTTTAAGATTTTTCCGATTCTAACCACCAAATAACAGATTGTAATGTCTCATCAAGTTCTCTATTGTGATTATTTATATTTGCACAAGGTATTATAACCGATATATCGCCTGCGAATAGGATACAGGGGTACTTAATACTGTCAGGGAGGTCATTAACGTACATCAAAAATAGAAGTGACCAAGGATACTGCCCTGTGGCACACCATAGTTGTTTATTTTTATTTTTGGTGAAAGAGTTACAGCCGTTTGATGTTCGTCAAGACCTCAAAATATTGTTTTCAGTTGAATTAATAAGATTTTATACATTCATGTGCTAGACCTCTAATCCCGTATCGGGGTCACGAATGTATGAACCATAACAATACATTAATGGTCTACTTTTCAAAAAACTTATATTTCACTTGTTACAGGTAAAATTCCGCATTCGACCGAAGAAACTCGGTGGCAGTGTATACACGGTCCTAGATAAAGAGTCAGAAAAGACGGAGGACATAGAAGAAAAGTTGGAGAAGATAGAAGATGACAAGAGCGTAGATGTGGAAACTGCCATCCAGCAGATAAGGAGGGGCTGGAGCATGTATGATGCTGGGGAGTTAACTATTGGGGATTTGTATTTGATGGTAAGATTTATTTGTATCTGTTTTCTTTAAGTTCTCATCGCCGTCAAAATTATGGATAGGCGTTATTTCAAGTTTGTCAAATTTGGGTCTCTAAGAAATATCACCCACACCTGTTAATGGTTTTGTCTGGAGAGACTGGCGATCTCACTGCCACAAACTGCTAAGTTTTTATATTATATATATATATATATATATATAGATACTTGGGGGGAGGGAAACTTGCTGAGCTAGCAGATGCAGATAAGACTAATTTTGTATAGACATAAACAGACACTGTAAAATTATTTTGAATAAAATATACCCGTGAAGTTTCTTGCAAGTTCTTCTACACGAAGGTTTTTTCGAACTGGTGGTAGAGTCATGTTTTATTGACGTCAATAAGAACAAGTAATTGTCAATGTTGAAAAATCAATATTTTAATTTGAATTATGTCTTTTTTACCGGTCTGTTTATATCCCACAAAGTTATTAGATATAAACAGTACTAGTCGCACTAATCTTTAAACGTTGTTTACAGTTTGGATCTCGTTCTAAACTCGAACTCGACTATTGGTGGGCAGAACCTACCTCTCCCATCGAAACTTCTCCCATCAATGACAGGAAAGAGAAAACCGACAAAAATCCCTCTACATGCGACAAGGAGAAAACTGTCGACAAAAAGGATAAAACCGACAAAACCCTTCTTACATGCGACAAGGACAGAGCTATTGATAAGAAAGAGAAAACAGACAAAGCGCTGCTAACGTGTGAAAAAGACAGAGCTATTGATAAAAAAGAGAAGGCAGATAAGTCTCCGGATAAAGCAGATAGTTCTGTGGACGATGATAAAATATTGAATAATGATAAAGAATTACTTTCGCCAAGAAATCATTTTAGTCAGGATAGTAATGACGGGCTTTCGAGTGATGAAAGAAAGGGTGAGTGTTAAAAACGTTTAATTTACTTATGTCTGGGTTGTGTGCTCGGGGGACTTTTTTACCGCTCGGAACATTACATCATCGCATAAACGCAATGCTGATCAACTAATTTTGTACATTCTGTATAGTAGATTATTTTAATTTTTGGTTTAGAATTCCGAGTGGTATTACAAGTTTTAAAATCCTTTACCCTGTTTTGCTAGCCTCTAAAATCCACGACACGGTTCCTTACAAGAAATATGTTTTAGTTTCAGAATTTCCCATACCGAGACATTTCGATGAATCATCCAGTATATGGTAATCATATCTTGCTCGGCAAAGTCCTGGAATCTTACGCTAGATTAATAATAATGGCTTTAGTCGATCTAAAATAGAGTCGTTATTTAGATATAATTTTGTTTGTTTTATTTAATGGCATGAATCTGCCATTTGTATAACAATAGATTTAGTTTATTTATTCACTCTTATACCAACACTAAGATAAATCATAGATGCAACAGGCAAGTAACTAATTTGTGTTTGGCAACATAAATATTAACGTTTTTTTTTTTGTAAATGTATATCAAAAATATGTATTTGCAGTCCCTGATCTAATAAACAACAAGTCACAATCTGTGTGACCCCTAAGAGCTTAAATTCTCTTAAGGGTGACCATACAGCGAACTAAATTTGATTTGTTCTGTGTTCATTATGGCGCTGCGCACATGTGGGCAGCCGACATTTTGTTAGCACATGTTTTATTCAATCAATATGAAATCAACCAGTTGCTTCCACTGTGGTAAAGGGGTCGGTCTCGGTCACTGGAAACACCGGCTTTTCGAACAATAGTGCTGCGCAATGGTATCTTCTGGTGAGCCGCGTTGGCAACCGGCTACCGGCGAGTATGTCCGACTGCCGCCACTACACTGTCTGCGCTGTAGCACGGTGCGGGTGACAGATTCAGTAACGTTTCGTTTTACTCTTGAAAGTTGCCGCGATTTACAAATCATCACATAGTATTTCAGCTGTACCACATTCCTAATGTAATTAATCATTAATAACTGTAGTAAATGAAATGAAACCAACCAGAACCAGATGTCAACGTCACACAGGCAACTGTCACCCGCGCCATGCTACAGCGCAGATAGTGTAGACACAGCAACTGCAATGCCTGAGCAGGTGCGCTATGTCGGCAACACACTGTCGCCACGTTTAGAAAAGTTCAGCTCAAAAGTTAGCTCGGATGTGTTCAAAGCTGCGGTACTCAGAGCCGTCCAATAGTTACTTAACGCACTTCTTAGTAAAAATTTTGACAAGCGAGTATATACTTTATCCATAATTACTCTGTTTAAATTAGGGATGTTACGGAGGTCCGATTCCGAAACTTTTGAATCGGACGTATATCGGAGGTCGATATGCAGCGACGGAGGCGGCGCGCGGCCGCAGTCAACGCGAAAGAACTTGTTCATCGTGGCACACGTGTCAAACGAAATCGCGTAGAGGGGGGCCATTACGTTTGTTTTGGGTTGACGATTACTCTTTTATTTATTATTGTTTTGCATTCGGGATCGGGTCATTCGTTTTGTTTATGTATTTGCGTTTCAAGTAAACTTAGAGTTATTGATAAGTGTCGGTGTGTTTGGCTAACTATTGGAAAGTGACATATTTATTTGAATTGGACAGTGAAACCAAAATTATTTTTTTGGAGGCGAAAAAGCATTTTTTTCACCTCCGGTTCCGGTTTCGATACCATCACTTCCGTAACATCCTTAGTTTAAATCTAGCTTTGCTAAGCATAATCTGTATGAAAGTACCTAGCCTAACCAAATGACCGTTTGAGATGATTGGTCTCAAAGGGCGGTGTTTTAAACACGGAATCAACAGCATTTAACCTAGGAGCCACTTAATCTCACTTAAATACCCTCTCCTTCTTAAATGGGGGAAAGAGAAAGATAATTTCAATATACAAAATAATAGCTATCTTGCCTTTCAAACCCACATTTATTCAATTGTAGGTGAACAGTTAGCATCACCGGAACACAAGTCTTCATCAAACTGCACCACTTTGAAACTTGTCAACAAACTCGTGAACAGGCCGGGGCCTGTCCTCGAATGCAACTCGGGATTCTCGCAGATGAGCGATCGGTTAGTAAAAATTAATTATTTATTT
Source organism: Marasmarcha lunaedactyla (assembly GCA_923062675.1). Classification (NCBI taxonomy): domain Eukaryota; kingdom Metazoa; phylum Arthropoda; class Insecta; order Lepidoptera; family Pterophoridae; genus Marasmarcha; species Marasmarcha lunaedactyla. The sequence goes on from OV281358.1 coordinate 2,001,882, forward strand.
ATACTATATTTTCTTTCAACAAACTTAAAGCACAAGTCATAAAAAAAATCTATGAACCTAAAATTTTTGTCAGCATAATATTCAAACCGCGGCCGGTCGTTTCACATTGTTTGGGTTCTCGCAGATCAATGACCGATCAATTTGGTAATATATTTATTTAGCTAACTTTTAGTCAACAAATGCGAACACATTGACACTTGACAAGTCTTTCCATAGAATTTTTGTCAAAAGCTCAAAATTGTTCTGCTGATATAAGTTATCTGAGCATTGGATAATCAAAATATACAAAATTTAAATTAAATTACGTCATATAATAGGTTTGCTAATTAACTAAAACTTTTTTAATAAAAAAATTGGTTGACATGAACTATAATAAAAACTCGCAAACAAAAAATTACGAAGCTTGAAGATTTAAGTTGTAATTTTGCATTAAAATATAAAGACATTATTGCTCTTGATTTTCTTTAACGAACGACTTCGTCACTTATGTATAGTGAATCTTATTAACCCACATTCAATATTGACCATAATGAAATGAAAATAATGAAAAGTTCCAGTTTCAAAATCGAATACACGTGGTTCTTTACTTTTCAGTTTAAAACGCCTGTTGGCGTTAGTGTCGAACGCGCACGTCGGCGGCGCCGCCAGCAGCGGCGTGTCCAGGTGTGAGTGTGGACACACTTGTGCACAGAAGAAACAGGTTCATTATTTTTATGATTTTTTACAAATTATATATAACATATTTTAAAAAAAGCGAAAAAACAACTGTTTAACGACAAATATTAATTACTTAGATCCTTTTGAACGTAAGTCCCAATACCTAATGTTTAAGAAATAGTTCTTTTTTGTCCGCTGTACAAAAGTTTGTTTAATTTATTGGTTTATTTAATTAAACAAAATGGTATTAATACAAAATAATGCTGCCACCTTTTATGTTGGTTTATCGTGTATAGGAAAGGCAAAGGAACTACGCCATACAGCCTGGTGCGTCGTAAATATTTATTTTATTTTATTATGGTAGTGATATTTTGAGATATAATAGAGACGATGAAGAAAATAGTAAAGTAATAGCGTGACTTTACTATCAACAAGCGGACTCCCTATAACGAAACGCCAAGCACTGGGTACGCTTCTCGCTGACTTTTATTGTTATAAAATAATTTTATAAATGGATTCAACGTATGATCCCAGTTGTAAGAGAGACATAGGATATTTCATCTGGAATTCCCATAGATATAGGAATTACACGAGAAAATAACTTCAACAGTGGGTTACTTTGATTTGTCAAATTCATGTCTTTGAGTATTCACTGCGAAACACTATCATCATGTATAATTAACTCTTACTTGGGTAAACAAACCAATAAACCAATGAGGTGCACGACCCGCCCGCCCGATTCCCGCCTCAAAGTCTCTGTATAACAGCAATTGTAAGGAAAAAGACCACCAAAATCGACAGAAAATTGTGCAAAATAACAACACATTGGTTTGAAGAACTCCTCTGTTCATTTGCTGTTAAGAACAGAAGCTATTACTGTATTGTTGTCGCATGACTTTATCATGATAAGGAGCCATATCATAATCACACAAGCTTTACGCATTTCTAAATTATATCGAGACATCCGGCAAAACGGTTGTTATTCCTTTTCATTTAACTGAAACCTCTCCAAGAACATTATCATCTTACAGAAGCAACTAGGTCCTTGGACCTGCTCTGCAGAGGATGGCGGGGCCGGAGACGCCATGTTCCGCCACCCGACGCCCATCGCGCCTAGACCTGACCCAGAGGCAAGTGGTTAAATTGTTCTACTGATGTTGCAAATGTTAATTGTTTGTACGTCCCTACTTATCCACTGAAATGGATTCGGGTCAAATTCCGTTTACAGGTAGAACACGATCTAGACTGGAGCTATTTTAGCGGGATAGAGAATTCACACAAACGATGACTCGCGGAAAATTAATCACTATACTATTTTCATTTCTTTATTTTCTTGATGACAGCTCCTGTGAAAACTTGTGCGAGCGTTTTTTTACATTATGTATGCATTATTTTATAAAAATGTGACGTTTACACACGTACAAGGTTATATAATACCAGAGTCGGAGAAACTGATAGGGATGGAGCTATATCGATAAACGTAACACGGTAACAGACCCGATATTTTTTTACAAAATGTAAGAAACTAAACTACTTCCGGATACTTTTGTACAAATTTATTAACTAATATTATATTTCATTAAAAGATGTTACACGTATTCATTCTTGATTGATAATGCCAACTTCTTTAAAATTTTCGAAGCTGTTGTAAAATAAGTAGGTATAGGTAGGTACTCGACAATGAAACGAAATAATTATAAAGACAGGTAATCTTTACTTATTTATTTTAATCAAAATCTGATGAATTGCCACTGTCACTCGATGAGCTCTTCCCAACATTTATTATCAGTTCCTGTACTTGAATAATATCGAATGCCACATGAATTTCCCAATCTGACGCTATAATGTTTTGGGTTCTTCTCACAATTTTTTCCCAGTTTTCGGTAGTTACTCCCGCACATGCATTTTTTAATAAATCTAACATCTTGTTTGCCGTTAAAGGGGGATGGGTATTGTTTCGAGCGGCGTGTCCTTTGATTTGTGCCCATATTAGTTCTATAGCATTTTACTGGCAATGATACGGCGGAAGTCGAAGAACCCAATGACCACATTCGGCAGCTATTTCCTCGATAACATATATTTTAGGGAGGCTTTTTTTCGATTTTAAAATATTCACTAATTGTACTTTTAATAAAGTACTATTCACATTTTCACCATGACGTTGGAGCCAGTCAATTATATCTTTTTTTTTATTGGCCTGCGTCGGCATTTTATCAATTTGTCTGGAGTGATATGTAGCGTTGTCCATAATAATTATGGACGATTCTTCCAGAGATTGCACCATTTCTTTAAACCATCCTTCGTAAATCTCCGCGTTCATTTCTTCGCGGTAGTCCACTGTTTTCTTGGATTTAAAGGCCAGTAAAGCATCTGACACGAATCCTTTCGTAGACCCTGCATGGCATATGATAAGGCGTGCACCTTTTCCCATTGGCACTGAACTAGTGGAAGCGGCGGTGTCGTCAGTCCAGTTCTTAGATACTGTGTGGTTTGCATTTAACCAAGTCTCGTCAGTGAAAATAACATTTGACCAATCTGATATCTTTTTGGCTTCGCTCAAAAATTCGCAGCGAGCCATAGCAACGTCGTGGCGCTCCATCAATATTTTACGTTTGTCCGATTTTTTATAAGAAAATCCAATTTCTTTCAAAACTAAGCTTAACGACGATTTTTGGCCATGGAACAAACCACATTCACGTAAAGAAACAACAAGTTTTTATAGTGTTGGAATTTCTTTGCGCAAGTAATAGTCATGACGGCGAATAGCATCAGCGTTGAAGATGTCACACGACGTGATTGGCGTTTTTTCTTCGGCGTACGAAGCTTATTTTCCTGCATGCCGCTTGTACCGTAAGCTTTGGTAGTAATTTTTGAAACAGTAGGTCCACTAATTCCTAAGGCGGCCGCAACACGCTCTTGCACTTGCGACAGTGGTAATAGCGGGCCACCATTTTGATACTCTGCTTCAAAGTAATTACGAACCTTGATCACCAGTTCTCTCGCCTGCCTTTTCAGAACAGATCCTTTCGGCATTTCGATATTTGACAGCTGGGCAGCAATCAACACGGAGAAACACAAAATACACAACGTAACGTATGGATAATGTGAAAAAACTCAGCGAACAGAAATGTAGTGACTAGCGCAACCATCTTTTTGCGAGTGACAGATTAACACAAACACAAAATGGAGGTGGGCCATTGAGTGTTCCCACCTTGAAAAAATATATTTAATCGAGAAAATAAAGAAATGGAAATAGTATAATAATTTTATTATAAAACAATTGACTGCAGAAGTTTCACCTGTGCGTTTCAAAGCTTTCTGAAGCTTCTTAAAAAGATCTGATCTTTATGCTTGATGTCATAAAATACCGAGTGTACATTTTTCGTATTTCAGCCGGTACGAATCCCGGGACTCGCGCGCATATTGTCAACAAGCTTTAATGCAGATTTTTCTTCTTTTTTTAAAATAAAAGACTGTTTCCGTAGAGTTACACTTTCCATCTCCAGTATTTAGAATACCAGGAGGGACCTGGTGTTAGTGCAAAATCCCACCCGGTATATTCTCTTGAAAGAACAAAATATTAAAAGATGGTAATTTTTAACAAAAATTTATACTTGCACACTAACATGTCATTTTTGTTCACGTTACGTCGATGATACTGTTGAGCATTTTAAACAAGTTCTTATAGCAGTGAACGCCAACTGTAATTGACAGTGGACTCCTGATAATACTTTCATTCCTCTTTTTATCGGTGACAATATATAAAACTATTTATTATAATCATTTTTCGTTTCCAGAATCCCCGAACACTGTCACTAGACGACATTCCACGTAAGAAGCGCGGTCGCCCGCGACTGTCCGAAGGAAGAGTCGTCGTCCAAAGATTGTTGCCCCTTCTCCCCGCGCTCCCGAGACATACCAGTACGTACGCTAACATTACTTATCAAATGAAACATTGTAGAAACAAAATGTTTGCAATCATTAATAATAATTATATTTATTGGTATAAATCGAACAATTTTGTTTGTTGTTAACAATGTTTATATATTTATTGTAAGAAACTAATTCTATGATGTAAAGGTAGGTTTACACCGGTCGACGTAAAAATAAATAGACAATGAGTCTCATACAAAATTAAGGTAAAAGTATATGAAAAACTAAATTACTAGAAATTTAAATGGTGTGCTATTGCATTATAGCTGATTATTGCTTGCCACAATTTTTGACCTTATGTAGTTGCTAAATTTTTGTTGCTAACAGGTATAAAAGTATAGCTCGTGTCTTTATTGTTCTTGTATTTAAGATCTTAATATAACGATATAAGATCTGTTTTTAATTCGGCTTTGTGATGCGACTTATGACAATGGACCTGTGCAGTATAAAACAAAGACGCTTTTTAGTTGCTTATGCAGCTGAGAGACGAGACGTTTGTTAGTTAAATGGGCAGCAGCACGCTCCATAGGTTTCTGACTAAGACTGTAACAAACATCGGCAGCACATTTAATAATCAATTTTGCTGTGGAATCGATGAATGTCCATATTGTTTTTATCTATTTTTGTGTTTATTAAAACAAGTTTAATGTACTGTAACGTTTCAGATTTGATCCCCGTGAAGATAGTTCCGAACTCGCCGCCGGCCCCGCCCAAGATATTGCCGAAGCCGCCGCCCACGCCCACGCCCGATAGCACTTCCGAGTATGTAATTCTTTGCTTAATTCATATTTATTATACTTTTTTAATTAGTAATAGTGTGTAAACAAATAAGAAAAAAACGCCTCATCATTGGCACTTGAGGAGCAGTTTTATTCATTTATTTTTATTTGGGTTAAATAATACCAAAGATAGCCAATTAAAGTCCACCACGGATCACTAGCAAAAAAGAAGCATATTGTTGTGCAATAAGAGCGAGTATTCATTAAAATAAAGATGTGTGAACACACGGCTGTTGCGGAATTTAAAAAACTACACAAAAAACTGCTTGAGTTGCGAGTAAAGTATAGGTGTAGGTATATATGTGTATATTATAAGAGGAGTGACTTTACAAAAGGGGATATCTACATCTTATCATTTTTTAAAAGAAAATTAAGAAAACCTACAAAGACAAGACACACAGATCTACACAAAGTCTGCATAGCTATGTAGGTACTATGTAATAAGATTAATACAAGGGCATGTTAGTGGTACAAAATAAACAAAAAATTTAATATTCCCTTTTCCAATGATAAGATGTAGATATCCCCATTTGTAAAGTCACTCCTCATATAGTGTTAGGGATTAATTAGTATAGTTATACAATAATATGTTAATATAAAATAGATAATTAGGTTGATATTATGCACAAAATAAGTAAATAATATGCTACATTGAAGTGGCGTCTAGTAATTTTTTGGAATGAATGATTTTTTATACACGTTTGCTATGCGGGTAAGAACGCTGTTCTGGCCATAATTAGTGCGCAGATAATATGAAGTCTTGTTTATTAAAATAAAAAAACTATAAACAATAAGAGGGGACTCGTAGTTAGAAGGTCACCGCTGGCTTGATTAGATATGTTTGGTGATAGCGACGGCTGGACCCCGCGGTAACTCGTGGACGGGTGTAGTTTGAGGGTGTATGTCGTTTGCAAAGTTGGGGGGAGGGGGAGACTTGCCGAACTAACAGGTGCAGATAAGAATAATTTTGTATAGACATAATGAACATTATAAATTGTAAAAAAATATATACCCGTGAAGTTTATTTGTAGTTCTTCTTAATTAAGGGTTTGTCGAATTGGTGTTAGAGTCATGTTTTAACGTGAACTAGAACAAATATATGAATTATTAGCATTAGTAGAATATAGCTCGTTATTTAACAAGGAATATAACAAGGATTTGTTGATTGTTTTCTTACAAACTTGTTGAAGCGCCATTATGAAAATTGAAGACTATAAATAAAGCACAAAATCTTCAACCAAACGGCTCGCTGTTTATTTTAATGTCAAATCCAATCATGCGCCAGCGATATTCCTATGTGTATTAGTTTATTATAAAACAAAATATACTTATTATTATGTGGACTCTTTAAGGGCGTTTTTGTTATAATAATAATAATAAAAATCTTTATTTCAGACATAAAAGCCCACAGAGTGGTTAGTTAAACAATGACTTAACACTATTTATAGGAAGCAAATTGATTTTTGTGAGATAGATGTAGGCTCTGCCAATGACGCAGGTTCGGGAGAGTACTGTGGCTAGCGCGGCGCCGCACCGAGAGGGAGGCACACCGTTCCCTCACAGCAGCGTAAACATCATCCGTGTGTGCCTCAGCAAACATACCTGAAGCGCTGCAGCGCCGCGACAGCCGTCTCGTAGGTCCTGTACGTCCGCTGAGTACCGCGGTAACGGGCCGGCGGGCGGTTCAGTGAATTGACGGTAAACTTGAAGTGGCTGTTGCAGCGTGTCCGTGTTCTACGTGCTGTCGGAGTCGCACGGCCAGTTCTACTTCCACGACGGCGACCGGCGCATCCCCATCACGCCCGTGCACGCCGCCGAGGACACCGACGGACTAGGTAACTGTGCATTTACTGTAATGTACAAGAGATACAGCTACACACACGGGGCGTCCTACGGCTACGCCACATCGAAGGCAAGTACCTTGAATATTGTAGATGGAACATTTTACTGGACGAAGACACTATTTTAATTTAAAAAACAACTCAAACTGCATTCACAGATTTTTTAATAATTACCCTGTAGTTTGTTCATACCGATCGAAAGGCTTTATCATAAGGATTATTTTTTACTAAATAACATAGTGTCAGAAATAAAAGACCATGAATTTTAACATTTATAGCGTCTACGTCCTTGTGTGTCTTTCCTCACTTCCCGCTCGTACGATACCCCGCACCCCGCCGTCGCCTGCGCCGCTCCGTGCCACAGGCTTTAGCCGCCCGTGTCCCTCGCGGTCCACGGCCGGCCAGTCGGATGGATGTCTTGACGCGGAGCTCACGTCGCTCTGTGCTCCGAACGTATGTCACGCGAGCCCTAACTTTACGTTATTTCTTTCATTCGTTGATGTTATATGATTACTATAGACTTAGTCGTTAAGTTAAGACCGTTTGTATTGTGACTTTGAACGATAGCCGTGTTTGGTGCTATAATTGAACGGTGGAACTTTAAACGTGTTGTTTTCATTAACTTTCTAGAACATAACGAGGTTTCACAACGTTAAACATTTTAAATACAAAATTAACCAATTTATTAAATGTTCAAACTGAATCCTATTCTGTTGGATACAAAGTCGCACCCTGTCGATTTTCGATCATGTTGTGGTGGATATTTAGAATAATACGTCTAAGTTCTGCTTGTAGCTCGTGGACACTTTCATACTGTTTTGTAAACTAATTTTTATAGCAAAAACTAATCCTTATGATAAAGCCTTTCGATCAGTATGAACAAACTACAGGGTAATTATAAAAAAATCTATGAATGCAGTTTGAATTGTTTCTTAAATTAAAATAATACCTTCTTCCAGTAAAATGTTCCATCTACAATATTCAAGGTACTTGCCCTCCTTGTGGATAGCCGTGGGACGCCCTGTGTATCTTATGTGTTTACTATGACACAAAGCATGTGATCTACCGACACACGATGCGTCGCCGCCTGCAGTACTGGCACTGGGTGTCCCTTCCCTTTAGCCGGAGCACAACTTGATGCAGATTCTTGTGCAGATGCTGGTGTAGTGCGAGGTCTCGAAATGTCAGATTTCACAGCTTGTGCGTGGGCTACGCGGTTTATTATTAGAATATAATTAGAAAAATGCTGTGAATATTTGCAATACCTGAGATAAATATGGCAAATATGCGTCACTGGTCAATGAATGGCGCTGCTTTGAGACCGTTTTATTTTTCAGAAACGTATATCCTTATTCTTTAACAAAACGCAACTGTGCAACACTGCGGGAACAAGACACTTTAACGGTGCCGTTTTAAGGTATTGTATGTGAGTTCAATGAAACTTTGTTTTCACGCCTCTAGTTACAAACGTTGCTACAGCTATGAAGTTACCAACAGTGGCGCCATCTAGTGAGCACACAAAACGGTACCACCCTCCTTGCCTATAAGCTTATTATTATTAATCAAAATAAAATTTCAGATGAAGAAGACGAAGATACCAAGGAGTATAAAGTGGACGTCACAGAAACAGAGGTCCAGATGAGAGACGCGCACAGGCAAGACATTCATGAGCAGAACCTGGTGGACACGAAGTCGGCGCTCAACGTTGTGCCAAGTAAGCGTAGTTCATTTCTTCATTCTTCACACATTTAATAAATTTTTCAGCTACTTCATATAAGTACAGAGGTGTCGTCGCATTTTTTATAATGTGTTTTTGATAAACTTTTGGCAGATTTATGTGTTAGAGTATCATACGTAATAATGTCTTGTCATTTGTCTCCCTGCGTTTTTATAATAAAGGTACTATGAGACTTGGATTCAACTTTAATAAGTGAAAAAAATTGAGAACTTAGCAAGTACAACTTTGTTCATGCATACAACTCTTCGAATAACTTGTTTTGGTGGTCACAGTTAATTTTCAAATTACATTTGTTTGGACGTGGAAATAAAACTTCAGGATTCAGATATCCCTTCGCAGTTTACGTATTCCTCTTTCTTATAGTTTTTGCTTGAGTACAACTTTCGTGCGAGCACAGATTGCAAACTGAGCATTTCAACCAATCTGGTATGCTTCGCGAGTATGGTTCCGCGCAACCTGAACAGAATGCTTCATAATTTTCTTTTATCTGTGTTGAGATCTTTTCTTATTGGTGTCACTGCTTTTACCTTTACCCTGGCCTTTATGTTGAGATGGATATTGTTTAAATTTACGACATTCAATAAACACTACAATGATATTAATATACAATTTCTGGGTAGTTGTATATTAACTTGTGTATATTAATTTGTATTATTAATTATTTGTGTGGTTAATAATAATGTAATAAAAAATCGTATAACATACATAGGGGTGATTCAGATACCTCTCAATACGAGGCACCTAAAAAAAATTTTGGACGTCACTTTTCTGGCCACCCTGTATATAAATATAGAGACCAAATACTTTATACATACAATTAATATACAATAAAAATATTGAATTTTATGTTGAATCAAACTAGTTTTCGTAGGAGTTCGGTCCAAACGAAACATAAATAAGCCGTTATGCTTTTTGAAATGAATTAAATGGTGCAGATAGTAAATTATAATGAATTAAAAATGAAAAGAAAAAAATTCAAAATTCACAAACGCAATACTACAAACACAGCTAAGGAGACATTAATTACAGATAAACCAGATAAAATATAAATAAACAATGAAATCACTTTCCCCCCTAGACCCGGGTCTCCCCTGCGAAGGCTCGGTATCACCGTCGCGTCTCCTCTCCACGGGCGACGGGGAAGGGTGGCTGGAGCCACAGGACTTCTCTCTCAGCAGCTTCCTGGCCACGCTTGAACCATTGGCTGAGCATATGCCGGTATGTATATTTAGGTTCTTGTTTTAAGCACTATCATATGCGTAGCTACAAACGGACGACGACGACGGGTCTAACGGCTGAAAACTGATTTCCTAATTCAATTTGAGAATGTTAATAAATTTGAAATTGAATCATGTTTGCCTCATATTACTACTGATTTTTGCTTAAAACATGTTTGCACCTGATGTGTCTTCGACTACCAGGGGCACTTTGATGTCACCTGACGCTGCCTCGTGTTAAACTCCTTTTTTGTATATTCATACCGTTTTGGTTTTGACACATTTACCTAGTAGCAGATACTTGATCCAAATTACTGTACAGAAAAAGAAAATTAAAAAAAGAAAAGAAAACAAGAGCAAAACGAACATTTGCCCTTGTTACGAGGATTTGATTTAGTATCTTCAAATCTATATTAATGTTATGAAGAGAAAAGCCTTGTTTGTTTACATGTAATAGATACTTAAACTCTCAAACTACTGAACCCATTTTATAAATTCTGTCACAATTGTAAAGCTCCAGATGTAACATTTTGTAGGTGGTTCAACTAATCTGTGCGGCGCGCGGCGCAAGTTCAGAGACCCTACGTACGGTGACTTGACTAAATACTCATTTATTTTCAAATACTAATGCTAATTAGTAAATTAAAAGAATCCTTATTGACTCGAGATACTAAATATATACAACACCAATCATGAAATATATAGCTGAAAGAGCCTCAAGCAAGGTGGATACAAAAATGAAGAAACGTCAATTACTCTAATACAAACCACTGTTTGTCCCGAACTGGGTTCAAAGCTGAGATCGGAGTGTTGATCCACTAAGACTGTGCGAAGCTCGTGAACATTTTTAATGTAATATTCCTAGTCTCGCTCAGCTCTGGGTTAATTGGAGCGAGGTTTTTGATTGGAATGGATGTCTGCAAGGTAGTGAAGCGAGAGAGAACCTTGCAAGGATATGAGACAAAAAGAACAGTCTGCGCAGCTTCCTTGCATCTCTGGTGAATTAGTCACACAGTTTTTACAGCTCTGCTATGCTCAGCATGGAAGTACAGCTTATGTTCGATGACCTAGTAGGCTCGCTCTTCCTCCTATACCAGAGGTACTGGATCCAAGTCCTCGATGCTGCAGATATTTGTGTGGTTAATAATAATGTAATAAAAACACCAGACAAACATATTAGGCGTGTGGCCACAAAGTGAACTGGCGAAGAACCCAGAATAAACATGCATAAACAAATATAGACAGCCATGACCCGGAACAAACATCTGTGCTCATCACGCAAATGATTGCCCCGGCCAGGCCTCGAACCGGGGACCTCCGGCGTATGAGGCAGGGCTACTGGACATGGATGTTTTACATAAGTATTCTAAATTCCCTACATCGCAGTTTGCTGTTTGGACATCTAAACATATCTACTTATTTATCGACCTATAAGTATATAATTTTATCATTGAAAAATGTAACCGGCCTCAAATGAAGATAAACAAATGCTTTTTCCACAGGTGGACTCCCAACTGCGCAGTCTAATGGCGGAGTCGAGTGTGGACTACATGGCAAAGTTCGCGGACCTGGCGGCTGAGGTCACGGAGACGAATCACCACAACGCATAGAACTAGACTTATAAGGAAACTTGTTAATTTATTGTTAGGTTATGTAATAAAGGTGTAAGGAGAAATATTATAGTCTTTTTAATCCTTTAACAAACAGACGTTGTAAAACGGACCTTTGTGTGAACGTACCCTAATACATTCACACAAACGTCCGTTTTACAACGTCCGCATTTTGTCGTAAACGTTTTTATTCGGCGGTGGTGTATGTAGTTGTCTGTGCGAGTTCACACACATAATAATATATACCAGGTCCAGTAAAAATATTAATCCTACAAAATATACTGCTGTCCAATTATTTGGTTTTATCTTATGCGGCTTTATTCGGCGATGGCGTATGTAGTTGTATGTGTGAGTTCGCACACACAACTCTATTAAAATACTGGTCCCTTTCATCGGATCGGAGGCACGGTAGAAAACGGTCCTGTATATCTGGTTTGAACAGTATCTACAGCAGCGACGGGTCCGTACCCTTGTGAACGTACCCTTAGTCTGGTTGTTTCTCATCAAATTTTAATTGATTTTGTTCTATAGACACAGAATATATGAAAACAAAAGCAACTATACTATTTCCATTTCTTTATTCTTTCGATGGCAGTTCTCCATCCCTTTCAGTTTCTCCGACTCTGGTATTATATAACCTTGTATGTACGTGTGTAAACGTCATATTTTTATAAAATAATGCCTACATAATGTAAAAAAAAACGCTCGCACAAGGTTACACAGGAGCTGTCATCGAGAAAATAAAGAAATGGAAATAGTATAGGTTCTCAAAATAAATATTTGTATACGGATTTCAAGCGATTTATATAATGTTACATGTGTTGGGCGACATATTTAAAATTATTCGTATTTTATTTAATTGTGGATTAGTTATTAAGAAAAGAACCACAGCAATCGTACGAATAACCTCACTTCAAAAGGCTGTAATCTGACCAATCAGCGGCGATCTTGTTCCTTATTAATGGTTCACCCAAGGAACGTTTATCTTAACTGTCATAGAGCATTTATTGAGGAATTTCTTTAGGAACTGTTTTATTACTATAACTATGTTTTAGGGAACCTGCTAATAACAAGCTTATAAAGTTTCTATAACATTTTATGAAGACGACTGCAAATGAAATGAAAAACACAAACAGAGATAACTCTGACCCTAAAATAAAAAGAATCAGAATTATACCCCAAAAGGTTTTATTACTAAAACGATTCCCAATCAGTATTCAACTTTCATCTTATGCTTGTTATTTGACATTAGGTCGTTCGTACACTCGTTCAGCTTGGCAGCTAAATGACAGTCGTCGCGGTTGTGGGTCGCCAGCTCCACGCAACGATCTAGATTGTTCTCCAGCTTTTTCAATAGCTTCACTTCTTTTGCGTAGAACTTTTTCACCAGAGTTAGTAGGTTATCTGTGAAGGTAGATTTTGAAAAAAATGCATACATATATATCATTGTTTCATAGCAGACGAAAGACCACGTGATCTTACTGATAGGAGTTTACACGGACATCATAAATCGTAGATGTTTCATTGATAGTTATACGGATTTCTGCATTGGAACGTCAATTAACGATGCTTTTAAATTGCCTCAGTTTTGCTGACTGGGTTGTGTTCCTGTTAAAGCAAACTTCATATAATAGTTTCATAAAATACGACACTACCGCTCTGAACTTAAGAAATTACAAAAAAATACTAAATTATACTGTATTCCAGAAAAATACAGTATCATTTTCAAGAGTAGAGTGAATGGGTACTGGTCGGTCAAGCGTGTAATGCATTCACTCACTGTTCTACATGTGCACAGGCCTTTACTGAAGTAGTTGCCGACCAACTTAACCAACTTAGGTCTAAGTCCGTGTCTAGTCGTTGACTTTAATCAGGTTTGAGTCCAGTCTGTTCTCAACCGTACTAACGCGTGCCACGTACCAAGCAAAAGTGAAAGAAAAGAAAAGAAAAATTAATTACCATTAAATTAGGCAGTTACGTAACGGTAAGTATGAAAAAAACTGGCACCCTCGGTTTTCATACATTTGACAAAGCAGCGTTATCTACTGCAATATATTTAGAAACCATACCTTTATTAATTTTCCCCTTTTCAATAACACCATTCCGCTTCAACACACAGGCGATGAGACATTCGCCGTGTACGGGAGACTCCGGGGCCGGTGACAGTCTCTGTACGGTGCGGCGGTCGTTGGCGCCAACTTCCTTCAGGCATTCTGACAGATTGCGTTTGAAGTCTGTCACGTCGCTTGTCACTTCTGGCGGGATCTGATTGTAGATCGGCCCTTTGTGGATTTCCTCGCTTTCTTCTTTGGCTGTCGAACGGTAGGTTTACATGAGAGGGGGCGATTGTAGTTAGTAGCGGCACTGGAACCGATTTTAATAGTATTTTTGTCGCTTTTACAAAAGTAACCTATTATTATGAAGTGGCAGAGTTTGTATGAATCAGGTGACTTTTTTACCGTTCGGAAAAGTGGCACATGGGCTCGGACTATACTATAACTACTTCTGAGCAACTTTCCCAAAGGCACCAAATACCAAAAATATAAATAAAAATTTATGTCATACTTATGCTGCGGATTCAGTTTTTCGCTGGGTTACAATGGCTGAAGTCGATATACTCTGACACAAATGAACCTTCAATGACTTTAATAATTTATTTCGTAATTAAAAAGATAAGTCACACAAAAGCAACATATTTTATTTATATTTTATATTTTAGCTATATTTCATCCAGGAATTCTCCCGAAATCGGGAACTTCTAGTAGGCTTATATATATTTTATAAAAAATCCTAGGTCGTGATAACAGGAGCTAAAACGTATGACAACGCGAAACCCCTACTCTAAAAACAGCGCGTCAATAATTTTTTAATAAAAGATACCTAAAAATTCCGATACTAAAATAGGGAAAGATTGGTGACAAGCCCCTGAGACACGGGCCTCAAAAATGTTGTTCCCAGTCACCTGATTTTACTTGTCAATACATGAACTTAATCGACAATGGGTACATGAACACGACACATATTTTCGTCTTTCTCACGAGCCCATGTTTTGTATCAATTAAAGTATTTTTTATGTTGGTGAGCAGTATAATTGCGTTTTTTTGTGAAGTGTATCTGTGGTAGGTACCGGAGCCGTTCTTCAGATACGTGATGTAAGAGCCTATCGTTCGCTATTTTACTTTAGTCAAAGGATACTCACAATCATTTTCGGTTTCAGTATTAACTAACTCTCCCTCATCAACTTTCATGGCCTTCTTACGGATTTTCTGCTCCATCTCTAAGATCGTAGCCGTACTGATGACTGTCTCCTTGTCCACCTTCAAATTATGAATAGTATCTACACCGACCACTTTATCAGATTTAGGGGCGTCGAAATACAGTTCATCTTGACAATTTACCAGGATAACATGGGTTACAACAAAAACATAGAATAAACGAACGCACATGATGTTGGCCCGATAAATGACGCATGCGGTTCAGTTCTGAATTTATTTTAATTGATTGTTAACGGTTGGTTATAAAAAATGTTGATTGGTCGTAAATTTTTGATTTTCGATTTGGTACAACAGTGGA
This sequence comes from Marasmarcha lunaedactyla, assembly GCA_923062675.1. Lineage (NCBI taxonomy): Eukaryota > Metazoa > Arthropoda > Insecta > Lepidoptera > Pterophoridae > Marasmarcha > Marasmarcha lunaedactyla. The sequence continues at coordinate 2,017,230 of OV281358.1, forward strand.
TGTTATTTTATTTCTTAATATTTAAAGAGAAGGGGAACGAAGCGCAACTGTTCCAGGTCCAGGATTATTTCTCAGGGGGAATTTAGCCGACCCTTAGATTTTAAGTATTGACATAAAATAAAAAGCAAGTTAGTAAGTGCTGGAATTAGTTTTACAGTTAGTGGACTTAGGAATAGTTTAATTAGAATACCTAATATAGTGAACGCTCCGTGAGGTCGCGCCCGCCACTTTGTTAGTCTATACGTCGTGTGACATTGTAGTATGCGACTAGATACAGGAAAAATAGGAGGGGGGCCTTTACTATATAATATTAACAATAACATTCACAGACCATTAGGTACTTGAAATATTCTCTTATGTAACAAAACCATGTCTTTGAATACATTAAATGAAACCTGGAACTTTTTATAGAGTTTTTTTTGTTTATACTTTTTCAAGTATTAGGGACCTGTATTATTCATAGCCAGCAAACATCGCACGATGTTCCTTAAGTTCATGGCATATGGATCCAAGAACATAACCGTGTTTGATTAGTGGGTATTGTTACGAGTATATAAGAATATCGATAACTGATACGAAGGCCTCAGAAGCCTGTGGTTACTGTGTCACTGGCGATTTCTTCCGGAACACAACTGCGTAAAGATCTTTATTATAGCGATTGAAGCAGGCAGGAAAGTAGCACCGCCGCAGACCACAAGTTGAATAAGACTAACAAAAGAATTCAGAAGTTAAGCAGAGACAAAAAATCCTATTTCGGATTGATTGAAAGAGTATTTTAATCCCGTAACATGAGCTATATTTTAAAGGACTGCTGCCATAGGATCGGGAACTACGTGCGAGGGACAGCAACAAACAAAGTGATGATGAAGAAACGAAGTACGTAAGTAGGAAATACTTTTGTAAGAGCTACTCTCATACATCTTAGTACGCACACATGCATAGATGTAATTTTGACACAGTCAGCAGTTTTAATAACTTGTTAAGTCAGTTTAGCACGATCAGTCTGAGAATTATGATCACACGCTCCCTTTTCATTACCTCCTGACAGTTAATGACAGTACCTACGGGACGCTCTAGCACATGAGTAGATAAACGGAACAGAGATAAAGTTTCTTAAGAACGTGAAAAATTGTTACCTATTTTAGCAGGATTGTCACAATAGGTTAAGACAAATTAAACAAAACATTTGTCAAACAGTTTCATTATTCAGTATGACAGAATACTTTACAAATTGCTTACTCTAAGAATTTTGTTTTATAATTTTAGTTTTTTAATAATTTATTGTTTCTTTTGATGGTGTGGTAAATTCTGAATTTAACATATAGTGTTTTCGAGTATTCTAACGGGAAACGCTCACATGGCATATCAAATTTACAATCTTTAATGCGCTAAAGTATGTATTTCAATGCCTTGCATTGTATTTCATAGACAATATTTATTTCAAGATCGAAATATTCGCTAAACTTTGGCTCAAGCAATTCAATTTTATGTTATCAATTTAGTACAGTAAACAACCATTATTCATTAAAAAAATACAACGTTTTTACACTAAAATAATTAAACTTGCAACTAACAAAACAAACAACGTGCGTCGCAATGACCCTGAGATTGTCAACTGGCTGTGCCTTTTGACAATGTCTTTTGGCCTGTCTCGCCGCGTACGTGACAAGCGGCCAGTGGTCACGCACACATGCCGCGCGTGCTTGTAGTAGTGCAACCGATTCGTGCGGTTGTATGGAGCTTTGTATCTGTTCTGTTTATCTACTCATGTGGCTAGCCCGTACAACTTTGTTGGTAGAGGTAGTAGAGATCTTAACAAAAGTATCTCTCCTACTACAAAATAAAATTATTTAATAATAAATATATAAATACATACTTTATTTATCGACCGATATTAGTTTTATATGGTTTTACCGATAAAGCGAGTAATTTTTCTAGGTCTGGTAGTTGGTCTGATAAGCGTATTCAAACAGACAGGTTAGCTTCAAATCGTCTCCAATAGAAAAGAAAGTTGCTTATATTTCTGATACCATAAACATAAACGATATCCTTCTCGGGTATCGAATAATTCGTTTATTTAGGGATAAAGCCATTTGTAATACTGCCTGATACGAATAAATAAGATGCCGAGACACTTGCACCGTTCAGAACATACAACACACCTAAATGGAGGACCAACAAGAGTCAAGACCCTCTACATATTACTTGTAGTAGAGATTATTTGTTAACTTCTCGTCTGGGGCAGGGGGGGGGGGGCTACAGTCTTTCTTATTTGGACCGCCGTAATAATCACGCGTACGTGGTCGTGTTCCGGTCCAAGGGAAGGTGGTTTCCCGGCTAAGAACATAGCAAAACAATCTTCTATAATTCATCCAAAGAATGTTCGCTGCACGCACTTTTAAAGGTACGAGTATTATATCTTTCTACAATCTAGTTTAGTATGTTCTTTGAATGTTACAATGATCTCACGAACCGTTGTATATACAGGGTGAATCTCTATAGTGTGCACATATTAAAATGGTGGAAACTAGACCGGATTTTATCGACAGAAAAGAATTTAAAAAAAGAAGAAAGCTTTTTTTTGTAGGAGTTATGATGTTTTCAATTTTTTATTCGGAGAATTTGAAGCTATGTAAATAAATTGCTATAACTTTTGAACTAAATAGATTATCGTGTTCAAATAAAAACTCAAATAACAGGAAAGCAATGGAGATACTGATTTATAAATAAAAAGTACCCATAAAATTCATCTTTACACGAAAATAAAACATTATTTCGGAAAAAAATATTTTTTCGTGTTATTTTCAGGAAATTGACGATTTTTTCAAAAAGATCTCATATGTTTATTACTTTATTATTATTTCATCTAATTCTACATCGTATTAGCTTTCGAATACTAAAAAAAAACATTCTTCTAGCTCAAACATAACATTTGCTGCAGGCGGTTAAACCAAAACACTCATTACGGGTCGCTCGCAGCCGCCTGAATCATAACTCAGGTAGAATCAGGTAAATCATAACCATTTTTTATGTAAAAAATAATTTTTTTCCAAAATAATGTTTTATTTTCGTGTGAAGATGAATTTTACGGGTACTTTTTGTTTATAAATCAGTATCGCCATTGCTTTACTGTTATTTGAGTTTTAATTTGAACACGATAATCTATTTAGTTCAAAAGTAATAGCAATTTATTTACATAGCTTCAAATTCTCCGAATAAAAAATTGAAAACATCATGACTCCTACAAAAAAAGTTTTTTCCTTATTTTTAATTCTTTTGTGTCGATAAAATCCGGTCTAGTTTCTCCCATTTTAATATGTGCACATTATAGAGATTCACCCCGAAAACGTGCGTTTCGTCGCTCGCCCAAGGCTGCAAATCACAATAATGAATTCACCACATGATAGCCAAATTTGTGCAAATTCAAGGGTCCGAACAAAGATTTTGTGTGCATTATAGTTTACGATGTACACGGCGAAAACCGTGACCAAACCGTTGAAAGGCGCGGCCGTGTAGCTCGGTGACTAGCCGGGAGTAGTGGGCTTCTTGGCACGTTGTCGTATTTGATTTCAAACAAATTCGTACTGCAGAAGTAATCTACCGACGATGAATATTCACCGAATTATGACTCTTCAAAGTGGGTCCGTAACCTTACTTCGAGAGTCATATGTTCGATTAATGGAAAGTCGACTGAACGATTATTCAAATGGAATTTATTGCGAAACAACCTTTTGTCGCCAAACGCTTAAGTATGCCCACGCCAGCTTCGTAGCGGCTCTTCTAAATTCGCAAACCCGTCTGTGCAATTCTCGCGAATGTGCCAAATTTTTGAGCAAATTTGTGTATGGAGGCGTGATCGGTTGTGTAGTTTGGGGAAATTTTAACGTTGTTTCGAAATAACCCAAGAGTAAAAAGAGGTTCTGTTATAGATGAATATGCCACGAAGCGGAAACACACATGAATATGCTATTTTCTTATAAATAGAAACATACAATTGTCAAAAGTTAACATTGCCGCTTTGGATTCAATTCAAAGACCGGAAGGTAGGCGACATTCTTACGTGACATGCTCTAGCAACGGATCCCACACAAACCCAAGTATATTCCATTGTTGAAACTGTATAAAACTGAGAAAGATGCAGAGTAATGCAACGGAGAGACGCGCGACCAGGATGAACAAAGTTGGTTCGCGCTCGTTCCGTGTCGTCTCGCTTCGGTTGTCACGTTGTCAGATTGCGGCTAAGTTAAATAAGCGGAGGGGACAGGATTTATAGTCACATATCACATATCTTCCGCTTACTTACTTAAACCAAGTAGCCGGATACTTAAAGACATTGAACTATGCGAGTTTCCTTTTATTTTATGCACCTCGTCAAATTCAAATTCTATTTATTTCTCAACATTGAAAATTACTTGTTCTTATTGACGTCAAATAAAGTACGGAAAAACCTTCCTGAAGAACTGGCAAGAAACTTCACGGGTAAAATTTTTTTTAATAATTTTACAATGTCACTTTTTCCCCGCTCCCCCAAGTATTCAAACGACGAGTATTTACGTGTTAACGCGGGTTTCAGCGATCGCTCTCCTCAACGAAGGGAAGTGAACGACCCGACGCTACCATAAGAAGACGTACTTTAGTGACAATGACGCTTTAGATATGCATCGGGACGAAGAACTCAACAAACAAACAGACACATTACACGTGTTTTGTTGCAAATGCTAGTAAAAGCCTGTTAATGAGGGAATTATACCCAAGTGCCTTTATCGTCCAAATAATCGTATAGTTAGTTTATGATAAGCTTAAACACACAATGTTTGCTTTAGAGTTTCTTTGAATTTGTCAGTAATAAGACCTTGAATATTCCTCAGGAACCCTATTACAAAAGCATATACATTGACCCATGAATAAATATAATAAATAATTTATTCTTTCTTAGTCAGTTAGTGATTTTATGAAGCCTACTTTTGTAAGCAAATGTAAATTCAAGACCTATACTTTTATCCTTAAAAATATTAATACGTTAATTTATTAATTAGAAAAACATCACTATTGTAGTGTTAATATACTTTATCTGCAGGTTTTTGTATTTTTGGCTGTTGGCAAATCTGCCTTGAAAAAATAAAATAGGTTAACTCTGATGACTGATAAATTGAATATATCCACTTTGTAGCAGATCTGTGTTTATTTGGGGATCCAGTAAAGCGTTTTGTTTTTTCTTTTATGAGCTGCCAGTTTATTTCTTACTCTTGTGTTAACATTGTGTAGATCTCCTTTTCTCTTGAACAATATCTTCTTTTTTACAAGCATTAAATTTTCTAAAATATATTGGGAATGAAAAGTAAAAATATTTATTTCCTTAAATTTACTTCTAAGTGACACCCTTGGACCGAGCTGATATAGATAGATAGAGCAGAATAAATATAGTATCGATGTCGGCAGCACTCCCCCACAACAGAATGCCATATGTCATGAGGCTATGAAAGTTACCGAAATACACTAGTCGAGCAGTTGTTTGATTTGAAACTTACATATATGATACATATAATATATAATTAGTGTATTTGTTTTGCTAATAGCAAATTTTGTGTGAATTATAACTTCGAAGTTATTCAGGAAAAACAGATTTAGCCAATGAATGATACTCTAACATATTTTTTTTTTTGTTTATACAGGAACCTAGATCAAAAATGTAGCTTTTGTTAGTGTAGTAAACGATCAGAAAATATTGTTGTGTTATGTAGTTTTTGGTTTATTTCAGATTTTTCTGGGGTAGGTTTTGATATTATACTTTATGGGTTTCGGGACTATATACTTACAAGTAAATAAGTGAGAGCAACTCGAAAAAACATACACTAGCATTTTCTATTTCACAATGATTTCTTAGCTTTTATCTTTCTTTCCTTTTCGAACCGTTTTGTACAAGATTTTGCTAAAGGTTTCACGGTATCACCTATGACCCTCTGCACTGGATCTACCAACTCTTCAACCGCAGCCAACAGCTGCAAGCGTCGTTGACTCAACGCCTCAGTGAACTTATTCATACTGGTCTCCAAGAATTCAGCCGCATTCACGATAGCAGTCGAGCATCTCAGAGCTTCCGCAGCAGCGTAACGCCCATCCTGTGAAAACAATTTGATCTCCTGCAGAAACCTCACATTTGATATCCTCGCTGTTTGGAAACATTGTTGGACCTGAGCCCTGTGATTTTCTAGAAACTCTTCCAAGGAGTCCACAAATAACTGTCGGTGCCTTGCGATGCGAGCTACGTAACTCAACTTTTTCATCCTTCGAACTTCTTTGTCTAGTTCTGGTGTATCAGTTTCTTCATTCAATTTGTTTATTTTATCTTCTAAGTCGTGTATCCAGTATACTATAGGATATAGTTGAGGAGATTCCAAGCTCAACATCTCCAAAGCTTGAACAATGACTTGTTCTGTGAATATTTTTAGGGCGTTCAAATGTGATTGTAAACGATCTTCATGATACTGCAACTCCGCAAACCGAGCGTCGCGTGCGGCCCTTACGCGCTCCAGCCGGATGTTGTGGGAAGCCATTTTCATTGAATAGCGAAATGACAAAGAAACGGATTTTTCATCAACCCAAAATTTAGATTGTCGGAGCAGTTCATCAGGCACACATGCAATATTACTTTGGATAGATTCCAAAAATCCAGCCTGCCAATTTTTCAAAGCTGTTTCTTGTAACGCTGTTTGCAGTACAGACTTAGGCATCTTACATGAGCCTCGTCTTTCACGTATTTCATCTGGGGTCCCCGGCTGACTGGTTGTTGCTCCTGGCACCTTGTGCGCCCTCTTTGGATATTTTTTGAGAAAGCAATTAAATTCTGCTAGCAGAAGCTGGGACATCAAACGAGGCAGGTTCATAAACTCATTTAATCGTTCAATTTCAGCCTGACTGTGCTGGAAATAAGTAGCTGCTATTCCGCCGAGCATTGTTTCTAATTGATTTAATAATGATTCCAATTGTTCGAAATCAGGGCATGTTCTAAGTTGTTCTAGAACTATATTAAAACGTACCTCGTTGGCTAGCTCAATTACATCATGGTTTGCTATCATATCTTCCACTGAAGTTACACTCAGCTTACGGGCAAGAGCCAAACGCAATAAATGAGGGTCCCACAAATGACCAGCGTCGTGTAAAATTGAATAAGTAATACGCAATCGTTCTCCGAGGGACTTAAGACTTTGCTGCATACAGATTGTATCGCACCGAGCCGAGTCCAGCAACTGTTGATCAGCTTCAACTTTACACAACGCAACGTTCATAAAGTTTGCTATTGCTTTTTGAATCATTTCTTGGAGTTCGATTAAATCATTAGCACTAGATATAGGGGAAACAAATCCACGGCAGTCGAGGCTCGTTTGAAGGGAGTTGAATTTGTCAAAGAAACCTGCGTACACTTTGACTACAGCCGCCCTGTAAACTTCAACGGATCTAGCGACACACTTTTCGAAACTTTCTCGCATATCACTTAGCAAAATTTCCGCGGAGGAATCATGTTTATGGCCCACTGACAATGAGTCTTTCTGTTGTTTGCGTGAATGTAAACTGGATGGTCGATGTTGAACTGCGACAACTTCTAATAAAATTTCATTTAATTTAGATCTGGCTCGAATGAGATCTTCGTCAGCTTGACAATGTATTTGCGCTTCTAGATCATTATAAGCTCTAGAATTGCTCAAAAGTTGTTGATTGACTTCATAAATTCGCTTATCAAATTCTTTTAATAAATCATTCGGTTTCTGGTGGCCTAAGTCTATTAATCTTTGAAACTGTTCACGAAGCAGTTTTCGTATTCCATCGCCGCGCTCCCTTTCTAAGCACTGCGCTTCTTGTTTAAAATTAACTAAGTATTCGATAAGCTTATCATGAAGTTCCCGCACTTTCTTAATTGCATTCTCAAGAGCCCGATCATTGAAATTTTTATTGCATACGTTGGATTCCACGACACAGTTTACACTTCGATTTTTCTCCTGTATGTAAGAAGCTAAGCTTTCAGAAATGGATCGAACCTTGTCATCGATTTTCTTGTTGATTTGTGCCGCTTTATCCAAGATATCTTCGAAGACTTTTTTGTGATTTACTTCCATATCCGTGAAGTAGTTGTCGAGAGTAGCGCCGCAACGCCTGGGAATCCACTGTGACGGCAAGGCAGCAACAGCTAACAGATCATCATCACACCCCACTCTAGCAACTGCTAAAATGTTTTTAAGGCCAGTCGTCTTCCTAAACTTGATTCTTTTTTCAACATCAACATTTTTAGTGTTTAACATATTTCGCAAATAAAAATACTTATATCAAAGCAACATTATCATAAAAATTCTCTTAAAAAATTCGTTTACAAAATGTTATGTAGACATATCAGACTCTTTACGTCAAACAAAGTACATTTCAAAATTACGTTCTGACTTTAAAAAGTTAAACTTACAAGTAAATTATCTGTAATAATCAATATATTTAAAGGTTTTTATGATAAAATGTCGTTGGTAGTATTACTAATTATAATATTTTTTGCACTGTGTCCATTATGTAAAACAACGATAATGTGAAAACGTCAAAACCATATCTAATCTACATGGATGGCAGCGCCAGCCTTGACCACATCTGTAAGTCATTTGTACAAAATAAGAAACTTTAAATCGGTTAATTATACATTCAAACACTACAACACTGTAGCGCTATCTTTAAAAAACACTACATTGTGTGTGATTATAAAAAAATTTACAGAAAATAGCTTTGAGTATTCAAAATTCTTGCGTTCGTGACCATTTGATAATCAAATCTGAAATACCAATATAAATGAAAGAACGAAAAAGACTTTGAGTACACCTACACATCACCTGGCAGTCTTGCCTGGTTTACACTCAAGTTGGTATTTTAACTACAAGTGTTAACAAAACTTTTTTCTTAAAAAATACATGTAGTACAGTACTTCGCACGTTCTCTTTTTTCCTAAATGGCGGAATGGAGTTTAGAAATATTTTAAAATATATTTAACATAAGAATGCTTGTGGAATAAAAGAAGTAAAAACGACAGAAATAAACATAGTCTTCTTGAGATTTTATTACCAAAACTTATTCTTCTCCGACCTCTGGCAAAATCTCGCGAATCACAAACTTAAGTATAGAAGAAAACAGGCATCTGAGTGTCGAGGCTTAAGAAGTTTACCTTTTACTTATTCCTGAGTTTCACGCAACCAAGGCTTCGTATCCGCGAAATCTAAAAGAAGAAGTTAGGCAGTGTACAAAGAAAAATAGACCAATAGGAATAATGCTTAAAAATTAAAGCGATTTTATAGGCGGATTTTTCATCGAACTCCCCGAGGTTCTTCAGACAGATTTGGCAGCCTTAGTGAAAATGCAACATTAAAGTTCTTAATAATTATTGAAGCGTGAGTAAACAATAAGTATATTTTATGCTTTAGCAATCCATTAGGAAGTTCCAGTAGGAAGAAAAAGTAAAAGTGTTAACTAGTGATTACAAATATAGGTAACGATAGATTATAAGGTTGTCTGGAAGAGATCACTCAGTAATAATTAGACCACCTTTTGTGTACTATACAAATTTCTTTTTTTGTATTATCTCGTATGTTATGGAGAGCAATAAAATACTGTTATTTTTAATTGTGTTAGGGTCTAAAATATCATCCGTGAGCATAGTTTACTATTGCCAACAATTGATTTATGTCGTCTTCAGAAGTAGGTATGAAGTAACATGGAAGGCGAAAGCAGATTTGTTATGGTATAAGAAATATTTAAAAGAAACATTTAAAGAAACAGAGGCTTGGATAAAAATTGGTATAGAGAGTAATCAAAATTGATAGACGTATTGGCAGCCGATTTACCAGTGCTAACAGACATGAGGAATTTCCATATTTCCTAAAATTATTGGTTGAGGGGGTGTTTACGAAAGTAACGTCTTTTGAAATCTCTATACGATCGATTGATTGCTTTTTTAAATTGTGGGGTTTTGTGTGGGCAAGGTATCGGTAATCTTGTATCTTTATTTGGAACTAACAGTGAAGTGATCGGCAGGCGCGGCAGACACAAATTATTGTACGTACCTAATCAAAAACTGTCTGTCTTTAGCAATAACGTGCATTGCATGGCGATACATGGTGTATACAAGGTGTAATTGAGTAAACTGAAAACCTGAAAGTAGTTTGTTCAGAATCGAGAGTAGAATCGATTTCACCACTTTATAATTTTTTTCGAAAAAACATTCTTTTGTCATGCCGTGTCTAAAAGATTATACTGTAGGCGTCATTCATTTTCGTTTATTTACCAATTCATTCAAAAGCAAAGTACTACAGAACTCAAGCGTACACCTGTCTATTCAATTATTCAATGAGCAGCTCGGGGGTGCGGGGTAAAGAGGGGTGACAGCCGACGCAGCGCCATAGTCTGGATATCGGCGCCGGCGGTAAATCAGCAAAAAGTCCACAATAACGCTCAATGCTGGGTAACAAAACAAGCGAAAGAATGTCACTTTCTGAAGAACTGCCCCACCCCACTCTAGAGATGGATATTTTGAATTACTTTCTAGAAAATCCTACTGGCGCTTTTTTGTCTGGAAGGTTTTAAAAGACGACGGTCAACATCTCTACCATTACAGACGATGCCACGAGTTAAATCCGGTAGATTACCAGCCTCGTGTAAATTTTTGTGAATGGTATCTCGAAGACCCGAACAGAAACATTCTGTGGACAGATGAGTGTACGTTCACAAGACGAGGTCTATTCAATCAACATAATAGACACATGTGGGCGCATGAAATTCCTGGATTAATAGTAGAAGATCATTTCCAGCACCGATTTGCTTTAAGTCTGTGGGCGGGTATCATCGGACCATACGTACTGGGACCGGTATTTTTACCGCGTTTAACAGGTGAGGTTTACCACAATTTCTCACAGTATCTTTGCCACAATTGTTACTGCAATGGCTGGAAGACGATGATATACCTCTGCAAACAATCAGCAGAATGTACTACCAGCAGGATGGTGCTCCAGCTCACTTTCAGTGGAATGTAAGAAGGCACTTGGATGAAGAATATGGACAGCATTGGATCGGGCGTGGCGGCCCGGTCCAGTGGCCTGCGAGATCATCGGACTTGACACTACTTGACTTTTTTTATGGTGGCGTATTAAGACATTAGTTTATGACGATGGGAATGGACCAACAAATGTCAGTGCACTAGAAAATAAAATAAGGATGGTATTTGAAATAGTAAAACATGACACTCAAGTGCTTAATTCGTTAAAAACAGTGAAAGAAATCGTAGGTTCGTGTGTTCGTAATGGTGGTAGGCACATTATTTTCTTCATTCAGATCTTTGCTGCCACAAAACTCAAACAGAGATTTGTAAGTAATTCAATTATTTTTGTAAATAAGTTGATTATTAGGTAAAACGTCCGTTGATTCATTAAACACGCCATCGTGTGTTTACTGCGTGCCACTTCCATTTGTTAGCTCGCTAGCGGTGTAAGTTAGTAAACGTATCTACAATGTTACCGTATCTACTACACGTATGTGCTTAATAAAATTAACCCGATAGGTAGGTGCGCGTACATAATACACGTTGCCAGTCCAAAGCCTGGAAAAGAATGATGGGAAAGTTTTAATCACTATCTATTTACTATTAAAATTGAAACAGTGAAGGTACTCTGCATTTTAATTTTATTGACGTTAATATTATGACCAGCCGCAGCCCATTCACAATGCTTTGAATTGCTGTTGCGCTAACGTCATTGATAAGAAATGAAGAGCTATTATTATTATAATAAATCCCCAGAAAAACACACCAAATGTATGGCCCCAAAGTAGGCAGAGCTTGTGTTATGGATGACCATACAGCAAACGAATGAATCAACTAGAATAGTCATGACACCAAAACATACGCATATCTTCTACGATATTTAATTAAAATAATTCATTAAGTACTTGCTAAATTAATTTAAAATAATAAAATTCTATTGCGGTGTCTGAGGTTTTCAGTAAAATTAATTACACTTTGTATATAAAGTTACCAGTAAGTTTAAAGGAACTGCCAATGAATAAATTTAAAACATGATTATTTAAATGTTTGTTAGAGAAAATTTATTACAGTGTAAACGATTATTTAAATGAATGATTGACATGAATTATATACCTAGCTATTTTATCTATGATGGGTGATCCTTTGAAATAATTTTAAAACTATGGTGTTTCTGTAATGTACTTTATCGTTAGTGTTTGAACTATTTAAAAGCATAACAATTAATACATTTTTAATGCCTCTAAGTTGATATTTTTGTAGCTTCGATTGTGATCTACGTTTGGGGGCACGTAAGCTGTCTATGAACATATTCGGGGATGAAACAAAACAATAGCGAGCAAGGTACTCTGGGGGGTCGGGACCCTGGATGGACCTAATCTAACCTAGGGAGGTCTTCCTAATCAACAAAGGAAAAAACACTTATAACTTTAAGTTACTTTTATTTATGATGAATCTATTTATAATACAATACAAGAATAATTCTTAGACTATTTTGGGGACGAAGCCCGCAATAGAATTCCGTAAAGGAATCCCGTCAAGGAATGCCATGGAACAATCTTCCATATTCTATATATTTTACATTTTACAAATAAAATCAAATAATGACAGACTTATAAGTTGCCAGTCATAAATGTCGGCAAGTTTGTTTGTGCAATAAGCTCTTTTATTAAATACGGCACAAGCAAACGTTGCAGTACCGTCACGGCTAAGCCTTAGGAAGCACGTCAGAATGCCGCGACATTTCAGTAAAGAGGTTAATATGAGTTATTATTATGAATTAAGAAGGAATTACATTTAAATATACGTTTGACATGACAGACATAAAAGAAGCAGTACATTCTGACTTGCTCCGTCAGATGAGCAAGATGTATCAAATTGAAACTTAAATAAAAAATATAAAATTTATAATATTCTTTTCAATTACCACGAGTTGGTGGAGTCGCCGCATACGGTCAAATAGGACCAAGGCTACCTGAGACACGTGATAAACGAATTTTTTTAAGTTTAGGAATATAACACTATTTTTTCCGCATCGTTTTTATATTAATTATACATTAGATCAATAAAAACAGGCTGACAGGTCATTGCATATATGAAACATGGGCATTGTTCTTTATTTAAAAATTTTCATCTCTAGCTTTACCATTAACAAAACTTTTAAAAAAGCAGAAAAATTTGTTTGGACGAAATGTCAACAAAAGGTTTTTGGTAAAATTTTATCATTAATTCAAAAGGCGCCACTTTTACGTCATTTTAGTAACTAAGAATGTATTTGTACTTAGCTTTTTATATTGACGCAAGTGATCTAGCAATAGGTGCGTGTTTAATGTAGGGGTATGATAATGAGATGTTGCCGGTTTATTTCGCTTCACGAAAATTAACCCATGCGGAAAAGAAGTATGCTATAACAGAAAAAGAATGTTTAGGGTTAGTATGGGCTTTGAATTATTTCAAACATTATTTATAGGGTCTTAAATTTCAAATAGTGACAGACCATAAGGTATTATGCTGGCTTAGAGAACGTGAAGATATGTCCGGTAGGTTAGCTAGATGGGCTCTAGTACAAGCATACAACTATACAACAAGCGCACGACTTTGACGTTATACATTGCTCAGGAAAGCAGCACGTCGCAGCTGATTTTTCGAGTCGGAATCCACTCATTGAAGCAGAGCTCCCTCCGAGTGAAGTGGACGACGGTTTACAAGTGTAAAAAATTTCGGTAATCTAGGTATCTCACGAGCAGGGATTAAATGATTATTGTCGTAGATGGCGAAATGCAGTATGATAGTCGAACGTTTATTTGATAGGGTCGAAATTGATATTTTAGGTCCGTTTAACCGTTCGGAAAATGGTAATAGGTGTGTCATAGCTTGCGTTGAATGTTTTTCGAAATACGCTGTGTGTAGAGCGATTCCCAGAGCTACGGCTCAAGCATTAAGTGATTGTTCTCGTACAAGAAATTTTCAAGATATTCGGTAGGGTGCGAGAATTGCTATCCGATAGAGGCTCGATTTTTACGTCGAGATTAGTTAAGAACACGCTGAGAGAATTCGGTGTGCGACAATGTCTTGCAACCACCATGCACCATCAAACGTTAGGTCTTGTAGAAAGATTAAATCAAACTATTTCACACACGTTAGCTAAATACGTAAACTCAACACAACGTAATTGGTGTAATTATTTGCCATTAGTAAGTTTTCACCATATTATTTAATGGTCGCTAGGTAACCTGAAGTTCCGTCCGAAGAAAGATTCAATCCCAACTTGAATATTGAAAATTTCGAAGTCAGGAGGAATAGATATAGTAATAATGTGAATTTGGCACGAGAGAACTCTTGTAAAGCTCATTTGGCGCAGAAAAGGCTATAAGTATGATAAAAAAGCTTCATCTATTAATCTTCAGACAGGTCAATTTGTATTATTGCATATCCCTAAAACAGTGTCTGGAATGAGTAAAAAACTTAGCCGACCGTTTAAAGGTCTGTATCGAATATGTAGAGGTTTAAGTAACAACAATTATTTAATAAAGGCGGTGAATGGAAGTCGAGAAACAACTGTCCATGTCAATCGGCTGACACCTTTTATATTGTGATAATTTTGTTGAGTTCATTATTATAAAAATCTATCTAAATTATAATCGTAAATATGTAAATGTTGTAAAGTGTCAAGAGTAAATAATTGTTATTTTCTAGTTTTTAGACTAAAATGAGGTGAGATTAGTCTGACATATGTCAATCTGAAAGATATATGACTAATGTAAATATGTTGATAATAACGTAGTAAATGTTATTATATGTTATCATTAAGAATGTGTGTTGGTCTGTTTGCTCGTTGAGTTCTTCGTCCCGATAAATATTTAAAGCGACATTGTCACTAAATTACGTCTTCTTATGCTAGCGTCGGGTGACGGGTCGCTCACTTTACTCTAATATGGTTGAGGAGGGCGATGGCTGGATCCCCGCGTTAACTCGTGAACGGGTGCCGTTTGAGGGTGTTCGTCGTTTCGATACTTGGGGGAGGGAGACTGCTGAGCTGACAGATGCAGATAAGAATAATTTTGTATAGACATAAAGAGACTAAATTTATTTTGAAAAAAATATACCCGTGAAGTTTCTTGCTAGTTCTTCTTCACGAAGGTTTTTTCGAACTGGCCGTAGAGTCATGCTTTATTTGACGTCAATAAGAACAAGTAATTGTCAATGCTGAGAAAAATGGAGATAATTTATGTTTCTTTGGTAGCATCTGGCATTTCTTATATAATAATTTAGTAGAAAACCTATACGGGCTGAATGTCATCATTTGTTATAGTGATATTTGAGTTGTTTCGAGTGGTTAAATGTAAGATTAAAATACACCACTCCCGACCTCAATACAGTAGCCACGAAGCTAGGTCTTAGTATGCTTCTCTGAGGGACCCCATAGTTTAGTCGCTTTATACTTGTTGAGTCCGATTATTTAAAAAATCTTCAAAAATTTTGTGTGCTCCTCTGATTCCGATTTGGTTAAGTTTTTGCTCAATTTTGGGATTAGATACACTGTCAAAAGCTTTAGCTAGATCCAGAAATACACCGAATTTTTTTTGTAATAGTCTAGTAGGCCTGTAACGTGGTTAACCTGTCACTAATAACGCCTACTGTACCTATTCCTGGCCTAAATCCAAACTGATATCTTGATAATATTTCGTTGTCAAATAAGTAGCATATAAGTCTATTATGAAGCGCAATTTCAATTTACAAGCAATTTTATTAAAACAACTAAATCTTTTTTGGGAAAGTAAACAAGTTTAAAAAAGTTTTAAGTCAGTTGGTAATTAACGTACGAAAATCTGATGCAGCTCTTACTGTTAAGTCTGGTTTGTCCTCATCTTGTTGAAGGAACACCTGTCCGTGGGAGGCCATCAGTCAATCCTTTTTCCTTGGCGTAAGTACGCGCGGCGCAGAAGATACGTTGCGCTGTTGTTGTTAACTTTTCAGTTCGCCGTTCCAGTAAAATTGACTGTGATGTATGTGTTAAGCTTGCTTATCTTATTGAATTTTTATAAAGCTCCTTCTTAGTAACATTGATGAAGTCGACAACAATAGGCGATAGATTATCTTTTTTACCAACACGAAAGACTTAGGATTAAAAGAAAGATAAAGGATTTTATTTTACAGCTTGATCTGTTATTATTTGATAAAGGTCGTTTTTTATCTCACCCTGAACTTTCGCCAAATTTCGTAACTTTTGTAACCATTTCATCGAATGCTTTGTACATAAATACAATATACTCCTTAGTTTCAATGTTTTACAATGAATTCACGCATTGCATTCTTAGTTGAGCCGAGGTATAGTCAGTATTGTAAGGTACTGTACTTGCGGCCAATAGTGATATAATTCATCAATAAGTGAAGGACAATCTTCGTCTCGCTTCCATTTAAAATGTATGTAGTATTTTGGTTTCGTAAAAAATAAATTATTTATTTTTCGAAATATAATAATTTATATTTCGCCTTTGTTTGTACCTTGCTTTGTTCATGTTGAAGTCCACATAACACGAACACATCATCCACCCATCGTCATGAACAGTGAATATGCCGAACACTCACGAACACAAAGAAGTCAACCAACTATCTAAAACCAATAAGGATTTGGGTCAACGGATTGCGCAGACGGAAAGTACTCTCGTAGTACGAACTTGGAGGTTCAATGTGTTCCCGAACATAGATCTGAAAACCTTATTTCATTGGTGCATCAGCTTGCTAAAACGGTTTCTTTTGACCTAAAAGATGCAGATATTGACATGTGCACGAGAATAGCAAAAACAAATCAATCCTCTCCTCGGCCAAAGTCTATAATTGTCAAACTTCGAAGTCCGATAGTACGTGATGGGTTTCTTGCGGCTGTGATTAAGTATAACAAGTCCAATCCAGCTGATAAGATTAATTCAAGTCATTTAGGCATAGGAGGTGAAAGAAGACCAATATATGTGATTGAACATCTCTCATCTTTTAATAAAGAACTTCACAAGGCTGCAAGACTTAAAGCAAAAGAAAAAACCTACAAGTTTGTATGGGGGAGAGCTGGCCGCATTTTTGTTAGAAAATCGGATACAACACCGGCAATTGTCATTAAGGATATGTCTTCGATTCACAATTTTAACTAATTTAAAGTAGTTTGACTTCCTCTCATAAAAGATCTAAGTACTTTTTGTATAAAATTCGATTCTGTAAATTGTTATTACCAGAATTGTAGAGGTTTGAATACGAAGACTAACGAATTCTACACGAGTGTATGCCTAAATAACTATGATATTATTGTGATAACTGAAACGTGGCTACAAAGTAATATTAGCGATTCGGAGTTGTTTAATGATGAATATGTAGTTTATAGAAGTGACAGGGATCTAAGCAAAAAGTTTTCTAAGAAAACTGGTGGAGGTGTATTTATTGCTGTTAACAAAAAAATCGATTCGTGTAGACTTAGTGAATATGTTAATGATAATATAATTGAGAACCTTTGGATCTCAATCAATGTTAAGAATGGCAAGAAAATTGAAAAGTATTGTATATGTGCCCTTTATATCCCACCTGCTACTAGTTTTTCGAACTATGAACAGTTTGTAGACGACGCTAGTATAATTTTATCAAATTACGAACACTCTCTGGTTCTGGGAGACTTTAACCTGCCGGGCCTAAGATGGATAAAAAGCGAAGACAGTTCATCTATTGTTTTACAAAATTCTCAAAATTGCTAATACTATCTCATATCTGTATTTTTATCCTTAAATAATCTCAAACAATTCAATATTATCGAAAATCATCAAACACTATTTTAGACTTAGTATTATCGTCAGCTACTAACATATTCTTGCAACCAGCGGCAGAAGCATTGACGGTTGTAGATAAATATCATCCCCCACTAGATATCGAAATAAAATTTGATTTGATAAATTACCTAAAACCATTGCAACAGCCGCGGTTTAATTTTTACAGAGCTGATTATGCATCTATCACAAGCGATCTTGAATGCGTTGATTGGGTGAAAGAGTTGTCATCTTTTGGTGATGTGGATGAAATGATTTCAAAATTTTATGATATATTACGTAAAGCTATTAGAAAATGGGTACCAATGACTAAACCCAAAAACAAGAATTATCCTGTTTGGTTTACTCGGAGCCTTATAAAATGTCTAAAAGAAAAAAACAAAATTAGATTACGCTTTAAAAAGTATAATAATCCAATGGATAAAGTTGATCTGGATTTCTTAAAAAGTAGATGCGACTTCTTAATAAAACAGTGCCACAAAAATTATTGTAACCGTCTGGAACAAAATATTTCATGCAACCCAAGTAATTTTTGGACACCATCACGCATGCATTTAGATCATGAAATAGCAACCCATGAATCTGATATGAGCCAACTTTTCGCAAAAAATTTTTCTTCAATTTTTAATGATTCTTTAAATTGCCACGCCCCGGAAATTAAAAGTAGAAGCACAAATCAGTTTTCCTTAAATAACATAATCTTATCCAAATGTGAAGTTTCCAATAAACTCAAAAATATTAATATATATAAAGGTCCATGTCCCGATAGTCTGCCAGCCATTTTTGTAAAGCAGTGTGCAAAGCAACTGTCATCGTACTGGAAAGTTGCCAAAATCGTTCCTACATATAAACATGGACAAAAAAACAATATTAGGAACTATAGACCTATTTCCATCTTATCTTTTTTTGCCAAGGTTTTTGAAACACTAGTTCACCTACATCTCTATAATTTGGTCAAATTTCAATTATCTGATCGACAACATGGATTCGTCCGGCGCAGATCTACCGCCACCAATCTAATTGCCTTTACGAACACCATCGCCTACCACATTGATAAAGGCACACAAGTGGATGCCGTATATACGGATTTTAGTAAGGCATTTGACAAAGTTGATCATGAAATATTATTGACGTGACTCTACAATTATGGTGTCGATGGCTCTGCTCTGGATTGGTTCAGGTCGTACTTGACTAAGCGAAAGTCATATGTTGTTGTTAATGGCGCTGAGTCGGATTATTTTGTAGCAACCTCTGGTGTTCCACAGGGTTCGAACCTGGGTCCTCTCCTATTTTTAATATCAATAAATTCAGTTACTGAATGCTTTCAGAACACAGATATATATCTATTTGCCGATGACCTGTCGGCTGGTACAGGATGATTTGAATAGACTTGGTTTCTGGTGTAAGCAGAATAACATGATGTTAAATACAGATAAATGTAGTCACATATCGTTTACTCTTAAAAATATGCCAGTACCCACTAGCTATGCAATCAATAACAGCTTACTGAAAAAAGTGAACACTGTGTACGATTTAGGCATACTATTGGATAGTAAACTATCGTTAATATTACATGTAAATAATATAGTCGCAAAAGCATCCAAAAAGTGTGGTTTTATATCTCGTAACACAAAGCACTTTAAACACGCCAGAACAATGTTGCTCCTTTACGGAGGTCTGGTGCGCAGTGTACTTGAGTACTGCTCACAAGTCTACGCTCCTTTTTATGAGATACACAAAAGCAGAATTAAGAGAGTGCAGAAAAGATTTCTCAGGTTGCTTGCTTTTAAATTGAAATGCCATCGTAGTCTTAGATCATATACTGAACGTCTTAAATATTTTGGCATATCCTCACTGACTAACAGGCGGAAACTTCATGATCTTACGTTCTTATACCAGCTATGCAATGGTTTGATAGATTGTCCCGAACTGGTAGCCCAAATTAATATAAGTGCACCTTCTAGGTTGCCACGCAAAAGTGCTTACAAACTGTTCAAAGTTCCTGGTAGTAAAACTAACTTAGGCATGAATGCTTCTTTGAGTAGAATGGCAAAACTTTACAATTATATCCCTGTAACCGAAAATATAGATATTTTTAATGATCATTTAATTAAGTTCAAAAAGAAAATTACCAATTACCTAAATAAGGAACATAGTCCGTTATAATTCAATGTGTTAAATAAAATATTAATTTAAGTTAATTTTTATCAATGTATTATTCAAATTTTTTTCAAATTAAAATTTAAAATTTTGTTATTAATTTAATTTTTGTAAAATTGTAGCTACTCTGTTTTTCAAATATCAAAAAGTACGTTGCAATCAGTGTTAGCTGTTGCGGGTTGCCTATAAGTGGGTGAGCACAAACCTTGTTATTTGTGATTTCAATTGTATTGATTTCAATTTCAATGATAGGTACAATTTGTACAGTAATGACCTACGACATATAGCATACTCGCTATCATATATTTTATGCATAACAGTCAATTCGTTGACTACAACCGCTGCTTCTATTGAGCAGTCACTTTATACTTTTGACCCGTTGGAATGTAATATTCCAAAACATAGTTTTAGAAATAATTTAAACATAAGTTAGTGACAATAGATAATACATCTAGCACCAGTATTCTAAGTAGTAATTTAAGCAATAAAAATGTAAAAAATAATTTTCTTAACATAGTCCATCAAAATATGCAGGGCATTGATGGTAAGGACTTACAGATTGAACTGTTCATAAACTATGAAAATATTCATATACTATGTTTCACAGAGCACTGGCTCACACAGTTTCAAATTATGTCTTCTTATAAGAATCATGTAATTGCTAGTTCATTCAACAGAGAACAAACAACTTGCGGCGGCTCAATGATCATCACTCATAAGAGCCTAACATTTAAAGAACGCACTGATATTGTAAGTCTGTCTGTTGAGCGATCAGTTGAAATAGCCTGTATTGAGATAGGGAATATTGTTATAATAAGTGTATACAGACCCCCATCCTCACCATATGAAGTCTTTGAGAGCACTATGGATGAGGTATTACATAGAGTAAATAACAAAAACAAAGAAATAATTATTTGTGGCGATTTTAATATTGATTTATTAGTAGAGACGTCACAAAGTAAACGATTCTTGAATCTTTTTAATTGTTACAACCTAAAAAATCTCTTCTTAGAGCCTACGCGAATCACAGCGACCTCAGCTACATGTCTTAATAACATTTTTACAAATTTAATGCCATGTACAAAGTCAGGAATTAATAAACTACAATCAGATCATAGTGGGCAGTTGGCCACTTTTGATATTGGGCTAAAAAAGACTTTAAAAAGAGAAATTACCTTTATACCCATGAATGAGAGACGGCTTGAAACATTTAGGAAAAATGTATTTGAAAAAACATTTAAATTAGATTACTGTGCAGATCCTATTACTCAATATAACTCTATTCATAATATAATTAGAAATGAATATGACTCTGTTTTTAAAAAAAAGAAAATATGTATAAATAATAATTTATTTAGGTTTAGTGACTGGGCAACAGTGGGAATATGCAGAAGTAGAAATAGATTATATGAATTGTACAGTGAAAGAACTTATAATCATAATAAGACATTTTATGAATATGTTAAAAAGTATTCAAAATTATTTAAACGAGTTTGCAGCGTAGCTAAATCTAATTACATTAATAATAAAATTAAATATAGTACTAACATTTCAAAAACTGCATGGAATATAATTAATCAGGAAACTGGGAAAGCAAAAGAACCACACACCAAATATAATTAAAAAATTAATGATAAAGTGTTGTCAACTGACAAAGAAGTTGCTGAAGCATTTGAAAATTTTTTTACTGCCATCCCTGTGTCAACTACTTCGAGTATTAATTCATGTTCCACTCTTGCACAGTCACTGCTAACGGAAAATGTAAATTCATGCGATATTGATTTTATTTTTAAACATGTCACTGTTCCACAAGTTTTTAATGCATTTAAAAGCATTAAAGTAAAAAATAACTGAACCATTGAAACTGCACCATTACGGCATTAAAAACCGAGCGCTTGCCTTGATTAAATCGTATATTTCTAATAGAAAACAGAAAGTTGCAATAAATGGAGAAAAATCATCAGGATCGGCAGTGACAATGGGTGTGCCCCAGGGCTCAGTTCTCGGTCCTTTCCTATTTTTAGTTTATATTAATGATCTGCCATCGGTCGTTAAGAATCAATGCGAGGTCATATTGTTTGCTGACGATACTTCCTTCTTGTTTAAAATCAAAAGACAAGAAATCGACTATCGAGCGGTGAACAAATGCATCTCCAACACAGAGCTGTGGTTCTCAGCTAATAATTTGCTCCTCAATGAAAAAAAAACGAAATATGTTAAATTTACATTGCCAAATGTCAAACAGGTAAACACAAACATTGTAGTTAAGAGCCAGGAACTGATTCCTGTAAACTCAACTGTATTTCTGGGCATAACCTTAGACGCCAAACTCCAGTGGGGACCGCATGTTGATGGCTTAGCGAAAAGGCTTGGTTCTGCCGCATATGCTGTTAAAAAAATTAGACAAATTTCAAATGAAACAACTGCTCGATTAGTCTATTTTGGTTACTTCCACAGCCTCATGACATATGGTATTCTGTTGTGGGGGAGTGCTGCCGACATCGATGCTATATTTATCCTGCAGAAAAGGGCTGTTCGCGCAATCTATCAGCTCGGTCCAAGGGTGTCACTTAGAAGTAAATTTAAGGAAATAAATATTCTTACCTTCCATTCACAATATATTTTAGAAAATTTAATGTATGTTAAAAAGAACATAACCTTGTTCAAAAGAAAAAAAGATCTGCACAATGTTAACACAAGAGGAAGAAATATGCTGGCAGGTCATAATAGCAGGCTTCATAAAGTCACTAACTCATTCATGGGTCAATGTATACGCTTTTATAATAAGGTTCCTGAGGATATCCAAGGTCTTCCTATTGACAAATTCAAAGAAACTATAAAGGAGAAGTTGTGTGCTAGAGCATATTATAAACTATCCGATTATTTGGATGATAAAAGCCCTTGGGTATAATCCCCTCATTAACAGGATTGTACTAGTATTTGTAACAAAGCATGTGTAATGTGTATGTTTGCTTGTTGAGTTCTTCGTCCCGATATATATCTAAAGCGTCATTGTCACTAAAGTTCGTCTTCTTATGGTAGCGTCGGGTGACGGGTCGCTCACTTCCCTCTAATATGGTTGAGGAGGGCGATGGCTGGATCCCGCGTTAACTCGTGAACGGGTGCCGTTTGAGGGTGTTCGTCGTTTGGATACTTGGGGGGAGGGAGACTTGCCGAGCTAACACATGCAGAAAAGAATAATTTTTGTATAGACATAAAGAGACTCTGTAAATTTATTTTGAAAAAAAATATACCCGTGAAGTTTCTTGCCAGTTCTTCTTCACGAAGGTTTTTTTCGAACTGGTGGTAGAATCATGTTTTATTTGACGTCAATAAGAACAAGTAATTGTCAATGTTGAGAAATAAATATTTGAATTTGAATTTGAATTTGAATGTGTTTAGTGTGTTTTACCTGTTGGCGATCCTTATAATAAATAAACATTTTTGCTAGCCTCAACCGCAAAGATGGACGTGTTTTAAAGATCTTTCATGGTGCCTTTATATTACAAGCTATTCTTAAAATCTCCATTAACTTTGCTTCGGTTATTATGACAGCCATGTTGATTAAATTATTTCAAGTTTGTTTTCTAGAAGAGTACAAGGCTTTTCATATAATGTTAAACAGATATCAATGGCGCAACCAAAATTTATTATTTTTATGCCATCATCTTACATATTATAAATATAAAATAATTTTGAATGCAACTGCAACTTAATTGATATTGACAATGACAGCATTGTAGGTTGATTGACTGATCAATTCTCAATCAATACTGCAGTTAAGTAAGTGCAGTTGTCGTTCGGCTACTTGCGTTGATTCTCGTCGTTTCTATCGTAGTTTTCAAGGAAATATACTTGTTTTGGACTACTTGACTGTTGAATGCTACAGTTATTACAAAAAAGTGTTTTATCAATAAATTTTAAAATGACTTCTACAGTTCCCGAAGACAGGAATGATGAACGTCGTCGCAGAGTAAGACGCAGTTTTATATTGACCTGTTTGCTATGTATGGATTGAATTCGTGCATGAATCATAATATTTTGGTTCAATTTATGCCTAATTAATTCAAAGTAGTCATTTCCGTATGAGAAATTATTAATTATCTTGTAATATATTCGTATTAGGTGAAAAGATAACAACTAACAGCACCAATGCAATTACATAAATAAAACGGAAACCTGTTTGTTTTGTTCATGTTTAAAAGCACTCAAGCTAAGTTATCACTATTACTTGCACAATAATTTTTAATGTGTCAGTCCGTTTTTGCCTGTATAATATGAAATAGGATTGGAAATAATTTAAGTAAGATTGTTACAAACTTTAGAGATGTTTTTTAAACTTTTTTATTTATTTTACGCCTCCTTTTCCTAAGGAAATAGGTTTATTTAAAGTGATTAATCTAATTGTGATTAATCTATTAGATACAAAGTATTGGCTCATTTGGCTGCTTTTTTTGTGTAATTTAAAAGTTTAAACTCTTTTCTCCAAATACTATCAATTAAATAAAACTTATACATACTTTTTTATTCCAATATCACAGACACAGACACAAATGGTCTGACAAGTGGGATATGGTATTCATGTCCAGGGACATCATATTACTTAGAGAATAGGTTATTGATTAAACTCAAACTCAAACTCAAACTCAAACTTTATTGCTTCTCAAGAATCATACATTTGATTACTAAAAGCACAATCAAAAAATGAAAATTAAGGACCCTGCTGGGCGCTGCAATTTTGGGGGAGAGGAGGAATCGCATGTTAATATTAACTTTGAACTTATGATAATTTAATTTTTCATTTGGGTGTTTCGGTAACATTATTTTTTTATAATTTATCAATAAGGTACTCGTTCACATGATAATAACATTTTGTTAGTAAGATTTGCTTTATTTCCATTATGAATATTTTATTATTAGTTATTAACTTAATATTTTTTGGCAAATTATTATATATCCTTACTGACATTGCTAGGGGACTCGTGGAGTGCAATGTTAGTTTGGAATTTGGAAATTGCAATTTGTTTTTATGCCTTAATTCATATTTAGAAGTGTTTTGTTCCCTTTTTTCATAAAATTCTGGTTGTGTATGTACCGATTTACATACTTCCAATATATATATATACAAGGTAATGGTAATATTTTAAACTTTTGAAAATATGATTTGCAACTTTCTCTATTACTAATGTTTGCTATTATCCTTATCAATTTCTTTTGACAGACAAATAAAGAATTTAAGTCAGTGCTATTTCCCCACAATGTTATGCCATAACTTAGCCATGCATTAGCATATGCGTAGTACATAGAAACAGCAGTTTCTAAGTCGGTGTTTTTTTTTATTTTTCGGAGCGCATAAGTAAAGCTAGATATTTTGCATCGTATTTTATTTAAATGTATTTTCCAATTTAAATTTGAGTCTATTTCTAAACCAAGCAATTTAAAATTGTTTACCAATTCCATTTCAGTACTATTAAATTTAATTTTTATATTTGGTGGTTTTCTTTGGTGAGGGTGAAAAGTAATAATTTTTGTCTTCTGTAAATTTATCTCCAGGCTATGTTCCGCCATCCAGTTTTGTACTGTGTCTAAACAAGAAATGATTTTATCGTGTAGTGTTATGGTATCTAGTGACGAGACAAGAATAGAGACATCGTCAGCAAACAAAACGCAATATTCTTGTATAGTTTTAGGTAGCTCATTAATATAAATTAAAAACAATAAACAACCTAGAACACTGCCCTGCGGAATTGAACTATTGATTATTTTCCTAGATGATCGGACACTTTCTATTTGCTTTTTATCATAGTTAAAGTATTCTATTTCTACGTATTGCTCTCTGTCTTTTAGATACGAGGTTAACCAATTATGAGCTAGTCCACGGATTCCTGCTTTATATAGTTTAGATAGTAGTACTTTATGTTGAACTTTATCGTAGGCTTTTGTCATATCTAACATTATTCCTATAGCATGTTTCTTTTCATTAAGTGCGTCGAGTGCTTTTTGGATAAATTTATATACAGCTAAAATCGTTGACCTATTTTTACGGAAACCGTTCTGACAATCGTCGAAGATGTCGTATTTTTCACAAAAACTATAAATTCGGTTACACATAGCTTTTTCAAATATTTTTGAATCGGTTGGTAACATTGCGATTGGTCGATAGTTATCGGGATCATCTTTTTTATTTTTCTTATAAATTGGTTTAATTGCAGCCTTTTTTAGAATACATGGGAATACTCCTTCATTAAATGACTGATTAATTAAAACGGTCAATGGCAAGGTTAGTTCTTCCGCACATTGTATATATAAACTGGGAGGTATCTCGTCAATTCCAGAACTATTTTTATTTTTAAAATTTTTAATTATTTTATATATCTCATTACAGTTTACTGGGTTTAGGAACATTGTATTTTCAATCCAAGTTGTATTGTTAGGATTTTCGTTTTGCATGGACGATGTATCTACCTGATGTATGTCATTATATTGAATAGATTCGCCAATAGATGCAAAGTGTGAGTTGAATATTTCTGTAATTTGTGTTGGGTCAAAAATTAAGTTTTTATTTACTTTTAGTTTTATATTGGATTTTTCTTTTTTACTTTTTTTATTGGTTATTTCATTGATAACATTCCACATAGTTTTGGTTTTGTTTGATGACTTTTTTATTCTGTTTTTGTATTGCAATTTTTTTGATATGTTAATAGCCTTTTTTAAAACTTTTTCATAATTTTTGTAGTGTTTGTTTAATATTCCATCATTTGATTGTAGTTTCAGTATTTTTAATAATCGTTTATTTTTACATGATTTTTTAATTCCTGGGGTAAGCCAACTGTTTTTATTTTTATTATTAATTTTTAATCGTTTTTTAGGTATATAAGCATTAAGGAGATTGGTAATTGTTTTTTGAAAATCTTTGTAATTTTCATTTATGTTCTTATTTTCACATATTATGTCTTTCCAATTTATTTGTTTTAGATGGTTTTTGAATAATTTTGTATTTGTAGCGTTGAAAATTCTTTTATTGACGTACCAGGTTTGTGCAGGGTATTTGTTTATTGACATTTGTATTATTGCAGCCGAATGATGTGAAAAACCCAAAGGTTCTACGGTTGTGACGAAGTTAATATTTTTAAAATTAGTAAATATTAAATCTATGCATGATGATGATGTTGGTGTTATATGAGTTGGATAATTTATCTGTTGAACAAAGTTGTATTCTAACATTAACTCAAGAAATCGGTTACTTTTAAAATCTTTTTTCAGCATGTTTATGTTGAAGTCACCACCTACAATAATGTTTTTGTTATAATATTTATTTTGTTCCTGTAAATTCAATGGTTGTTACGTCTCTATTTATATAATGGTTAGAGTGGGAAGGAAAACAGTCCTGGCCTAGGCAAGTTCTCATCAACCGAAAGATTAGTAGCATTAATTTAGCAAAGTAAGAGGTAAATAATGGCTTCTGTTTTCTAAAACTAGAGATGAAAAGAGCCAATTCTTGTATTAAATAAATTAAATGTTCAAATGTTGTAGAAGCAACTTAATATGTCATTAAAATTAGTTGATCCTGTCTACTTTTTTCTACTTGAAGGTACTTTTTCTCACAATAGAACTAACTACCAGTTTTTGGATGATATTATATACTTGATAGAATATGTAAGAAGAAAAGCTATAATAATATTATAAGGCTCTACAGCCAAGTGTTGCAGTGGCCCCTGCCTTATACACTGGAGGTCCCAAGTTTGAGTCCTGTTCGGAGCATTCATTTGTGTGATGTATGTTTATGGATGTTTGTTCTTGGAGCCATAGAGCTAGTCTGTAGCTATTAAAAAAAAATTTAACTTAACACATGAGATATTGTTATATGTAAATGTGAGTTTCATGTGAGTACCAATAGTAGTTAATCAAGAAGAACAAGTTTGCTCTTCCTCAATCTATCATCACCAAGTACCTACATTTACCATCCATGACCATGCCTTTGCAACAAGGCCAGCTTGAAATATCGAGAACACTGTTCAGAATAAATGTCAGTCCAGCAATGCTTTAGAACAATTAGGAGTTATATTTGAATATTATTTCAGGTCCTGTTGGGTCCACTGCCTGCTGGGTTCTTGCAGACTGAAGGGGGACCAGACCCAGTGGATGCAGACTATCAGACAGCACTGGCATTGCAGCAACAGTTTTGTGGTGCCACGGTATGTGTTATTGCATGCAAGATTGATTTTTATTCCTTACTTTTGGTTAGTATTTTGATTAGAATATTCTCTTAAGATATTTTAACTGTTAACCCTGTGGAAACCCAAATTAACACTGTGAATATGTTCAGTTTATTTCTTCTTTCACATTTTACTGTGCAACTAGAGATGGGCAATGTGTTTCTGCAAAAAGATTCCGGGCATTTTGGGAATAAACCATATTTTCCCAAATAGATGCCCTATCACTGGACAAAAATAATATTGACTGTTATAGAAGTTTGTAGTCAATTAACGAGCTTAAAACCTCGTTTATGTGAATGAACTGTGTAGCACATTGGCACAGCTTAAATAAAAATAAAGTAAACACTGAGAGAAATAACAAAAAAAAGGATTTCAGCGCCACCATTGCCATGCGCCTGATTGGTCGACATTATGTTTAACGCTTTTAAGATAAGAGCAGGTAGTCTATTCATTCGTAAATTTTAGTGATGGTAAAAAAGAAAAACATACAATGATATACTGTTTAAACTAGTTTCTCAGAATAACACACACGTGTGCCGAACAACTAGTGTCCCATGGATAAAAATTAGTCAGAAGCTAAAGAAATACAACAAACATGTTTGATTTACAAATTTATTTTTTTATTATTATTTCTCAATTCCAAACTTTTATCGTATGTAAAAAAAAATTTTCGTTAAAAAAATTGATGCCCAGATAAATGCCCAAGGGAAGGAATTTAGAGGCACTTATGTGGAATATTCCCAATTTGCATTAAATTCCTGGGCATTTGCCCATCTCCATGTAAAACTAAACATCATAAAAAGTTTTTATATATTTTGCCAGACTAGATAAAATTTGAAGATAACAAAAAACAAATAACAAATTTTCATTTAAAAAACAATGTTTGACAAAATTATACTTGATAAATTTATCATTTTACAAACTTATTTTAATAAACTACTTGTTAGACAAAATGTTTACTGGAAAAAATTTCATTATGCCAAAACATTATTTCACAAATTAATTCTTTTTTTAAACTGCATTTGACGCTCGCTCCGCTTGCTTTCTGCCTGGTCTCATAACAGGTTCAATTGGGTTTGGTTAGGTTTGTATCTAGTTAATGTACACAGGTGCGAGCCGACTGTGGTGCAGTCAACCCGGCGAAGCGCCAGGACCAAATTAAATACCATTCAGGGCCGTCTTTAACCCTTCAAGCCGATTACGGGGCCCTGGGCATGTGCCCAAAGTGCCCACTGGGAAAGAGGGGTCTGATACTATACGAGGTGTTTTATAATTAATATTTTAACTATTGAAATGTTTCCTAAGCGGAACCTGTATTATGTCAAATGATAATATGTTTGCGAAATGATTTTTGTCAAACAACAGTAAACAAAAATTTTAAAATGGCCTTTTAATAGGATGTCTTCAAATTAAACTTTATCTTTGATCTTTTTCGAGACGGTATGACGGTGCACTTCTAGCCGTCACGTTGCGCCAGGGTTAATATGAAACGAAACAAATGGTAGAGAACAAAGTTGTAGCAATTTTAATTCCACACAATTTTGTTCCTCAACCTTTAGACCTTATAGTAATAACTAATAACTGCTTTAAATAATAACTGAGATAACTCAATAATTGCACAACTCCTCGTTTGCCCTCCCCTTTACTCGGAAAACATCGATGGAACAAAAAAAAATGCGTGAAATAACAGGCAGTGGAATAATGATCAACATACCCTATGGTTTTTCGTGAAAATTTTAAAACGGCAGATATATTAAGGAAAACAATTCTTGCGTTAAAATCAAGATGGCGGCTAACGAAGCAGCGATTTATGAATTTACACTCCTAGTGACAGCTGGCAAAGGCAAGTGAAATAAAACTTTAGCATAGAATTATTGCGGGGTTTTATGTTATCGCGACTGGCACTGATGAAAAGACAATTATTGTCACACCAATCTGTCTAGTTTTATAGGGTAAGAGCCTGCGACGATCAGACCTTCGTGATTTTATAAAAGCTGAATATTTCTCTGTTTTTGTCCCTGATGCAGGCAAGAACGATTCCCGACTACGAAGTTTGGATCATGGTGTCTTTGACAGAAAACTGGTAGCAAGGGTATAAAAATTGCAACTACCTATCGTAACGAGGGTGTAAAAATTGCAACTAACTATCGTAACAAGGGTATAAAAATTGCAACTAACTATCGTTAAATTATGTAGCTCAGTTTTTATATTTTATTTAGAAATACATTAGAAATCACGTCGTCCAGTGTCAGACATTCTAAAACTTTGATAAATTGTAACTATACTCACGTTATTGTATAAAACCTGAATTTTGTACTCGTATATGTTAGTTGGGGAACTTTTATAAGACGTTTCCTCAGTTGTCAGACTGCTGACCGAGACACATAGCAAGTCTGCCGTAAGTGCAAGCGCGAGGAATGTTCATGCAATCGGGTGCAAATGAATAGCGTCTTTATTCGACTTAGTATTATGCATAAAACTCCTTTTTTGCATTTATCGGAAAATTTCATTATACAGGGTGTACACTGAACAACTTTACCCAAGAGTAACCAGTAACATCCCGATGCTCTGCAGGTTCTTACGACTGCTCTTACTGACTGTTATTTATGGCGTATTGCGGAGAGCGAGCTTTCTCGTTGCATGCGTTTTTTTATTGTGTTTAAGATGTTTTGCAACGCATTTTGAACGTTATGAGTAGGACCTTAAGAAAAAATATTCACTAAACATGAAATTTTCACGAAAAATGACAAAACACGAGATACACAAAAATCTAAGGAAACAGTAATTTTTGTTGATACCAAACATTTTTTTGTTTTATTTTCATAAATAAATTCAAATGATTTGAATGAGTTTTTCTAAGAAGACTTTCAAGTTAGTCTCTTGCTTGGTAAATCCATTAAAACAGATATTTATGCAAATGACATTTCATGACAATGAAGCCATACTTTGTGTCTGTTGTATGTGCCATTTGTCCTTTTTGTCATTTTTATATATGCTTCGAATTCTGTATCAAAAGATCTCTTTGAATGTATGGAATTTAATGTGCGATATTTGTTGATTGTTTTGGAGTCAAAATGTACTGCGTTGCTCCATGACCCATAATCCACGGGTGGTTAGTTTTATGTTTACTTCTTAAATGATTTCTTAAAATTTGATGTTTGGTGAATTCTGTCAGATGCAGTTGTTACTTGCTGACTTAGGGTGTTACCACACCAATCGATCGACCGTCGATCGATGGAAGCATGGAACAAGCAAAGTCGGACGGTCGATCGATTGGTGTGGTAACACCCTTACCTAACACTCTTTATGTTTTAATTTTGACAAATTAGTTAAATGACCTAGCTAATGTCAGCAAATTCCTTGCTTAGTTCGTGGCGCAACACGCGTAGGTCACGTAAGAACAATACAATAAAATATTTAAAAAGTCATGGTATATATTATGAGATAAATATAAACAAAGGTTTTCAAACAAACAGCGAATGGATGCGCTCTTGGCGAGGCGTGTTGTGTGTCCTTCAGGTGAGTTGGAAGACAAATGCGCCTGTTAAAATTAAAATCCGTACATCTATAGTATCGTTATTTTCTCGCTGCAAACTCGGTCATAAAAAGTGGGAGCGGTGCCGTGAGTGTTTCTGCCTCTTTTCCACCCACGGGCCATGCGGGATGACGTAGACGCTGCGTAGTGCTGTGTATAATACACATAGGCTGCTGCTGTCGATGAGTAATATCGATTGTATATTTTTATAAGTGGCTCATAGAAATTAAAACATGTGTAACTTAGTATGTTGATTAAGTAATTTAAAATTTAAAAAATAATAATTTATATATAATTTTGGAAAACAATAACTTAACACGATAAACCTAGCGACAATATAAACCAATTTCAATAAGTACATATGGAAATATATTGTATGATTAGAACTACTAATGTCTTTGATATTGATAATAGGGTTTTATCGCCTCGCGGATGATTTATGACCGAGTCTGCAGCGAGAAAATAACGATACTGTAATCATATTTGTAACGCTATTAAACTTGCGAAATTTCATTATGAAATTCGATAAATTGAAAAAATCCAACCATTCACTCCTCAGCACAATACAAATGACTAAATTCTTGTAAATTGTTATTTTTACAAATTAATGTCATATTTTAACTCCCTAGTCACCTGTATTGTTACTGATCATCTAATAAAAATTCATCCTTTATGTCAACTGTAAACAAAGCGACTGATTCAGTTATGATTCATATAAATAATGTACAATCATATGATTTAAAAAAACAGTTTTTTCTAGTTATGGATTTGTTATGAAAATTTTGAAAATCTCAACGGCCTGTAGAGTTTTTATTATTACTGCTCTTAACCGTCCATGAAGATAAATGGTTCAAAAATGTAATTCCAAAACATTTTTTTTAAATTTGTTTACAGGCTTATTACGTATTCATTCAAATTAAATTGAAAATTTTGATATCGGCCAGAAGACATCAACAAATCTCTCAACTCGTCACGTTGTGGTATCAAAAAAATGTATGAATGATTTGAATAATCATCAGTCATGTAATTTGTTGATACTTTCAGTCTGATTCAAATAAAGTTCTAAATTTTTAATTTTACAAAACTTGCTGTTTCTTATGGCGTTTGATAAATTGATACTAAAAAGTTATTATTTTATACACAATCTTCGGTAAGGCTTTTTAATACTGTAAATGCGAAAATGAAATGCGTTAGTTTATTTTGCTATCTACTTCCGGCAAAGTATGAACAATGAAGTCACAGAAAGCGACATAGAGTATCTATCATCTAGAAAAATATATTCAAAGCTATAAAAGAATAAAGCAAGATATTTCATAAATTGCAGATACCCCCCATGGGCCCCCCACTGACAGCAAGACTGAGCATCACCATTGCCCAAGCTAAACTCGTCAAAAACTACGGTAAGAAATTGAAAAAATAATGTAATTACATCCACAAAACACATATTAATTATTTTATAAAAATATATTCCAAGCTTTTAAGCGCGAAGGCTATAACGGCATCTGTCAATGGTTTATTACATTAAAATATAATAAATATCCTTATAAATAAATAAATCCCCAGACAAGCACACCAACTGAATGGCCCCAAAGTAAGCAGAGCTTGTGTTATGGATGACAGCAACCTGGGGGGGGGGGACCCAGAATAAACATACATATATAAATATCAACAACAATAACACGAGAACAAACATTTGTGTTAATCACACAAATAAATGCCTGACCAGGACTCGAACCTGGGACTTGGCTAAGGCTACTTACCACTACACCACTCGGCCGTCAATGAAGTATATGAAGTATATTTTTATTAATTTAATGAAAAATATTTTCACCTATAGTAAAATTTACTTCATAACCCAGCTTATCTGATTAGACATTATGTACGTTGGATATTAGATTGACTAATTTGGTTCCAGGTTTGACCCGTATGGACCCGTACGTGCGTCTGCGCGTGGGCCACTGCATCTACGAGACGCACACGGACCCCAGCGGCGGGAAGACCCCTCGCTGGAACAAGGTCATACATTGGTGAGTAGTGCGGACACCGTCTTCACTCTCACCCGTACTTTGGTCACTGCGTCTTATTCATGCATAATTATACAATACTATTTTTAGCACAAATTTTAGTTTTGTAGTTGATTTTTGCAAGACGAAAATGCTCTTGATTGTACACGCATTCCAAAGCGATAAAAGCACGTGTTGACAAGATGGCGGCTGCCACACAAAGTTACGTTGCATATTTAGACACACACGCACACATAGAGCCGCGGGCACACGTGAGTTGAACCATCCAATGCAATCTGGATAGCGATAGTAGATCTGTCTTTGTTGAGATCTCATCTGGGGCGGTATTGCCGTCCTTACTATTTAGCCCGCACAATAACCAGGTTTAGTGTTACCACACCAATCGATCGTCCGGTCGATGTCGATCGACGTTGCTTGTTCCATGCTTCCGGTGGTTGTGTTCCGGTCAAAGGAAAGGAACAGGCAGTGCAATGAATGTAACAAAGGTCATTTATTCTGAAGCCTGCGGCCGTCAACACATTGTTGGTCGAGATAATAATCGCAATCTGTAATATTATAAATAAAACACCTATTATGTGCGTCACACAACATGGCGGCTGTATAAAGCCTGCTGCCCGCGCCCCGCGCCCCGCACACACCCGCGCTCGTGTTCTGTGCAGCGTCTCGCAGATACATCAGAGCCGCCAAGTTGTGTGACGTGTACTATACTTACAACATGGTGGCTCTGAAGTTAGCTGCAGCTCGTGTATAAAGCCTGCTGCCTGCGTCCCGCACACACCCACGCTCGTGTTCTGTGCAGCGTCTCGCAGATACTTCAGAGCCGCCAAGTTGTGTGACGTGTACTATACTTACAACATGGCGGCTCTGAAGTTAGCTGCAGCTCGTGTATAAAGCCTGCTGCCGCACCCCGCGCCCCGCACACTTCCACGCTCGTGTTCTGTGCAGCGTCTCGCAGATACTTCAGAGCCGCCAAGTTGTGTGACGTGTACTATACTTACAACATGGTGGCTCTGAAGTTAGCTGCAGTTCATGTATAAAGCCTGCTGCCGCACCCCGCGCCCCGCGCCCCGCACACTTCCACGCTCGTGTTCTGTGCAGCGTCTCGCAGATACTTCAGAGCCGCCAAGTTGTGTGACGTGTACTATACTTACAACATGGCGGCTCTGAAGTTAGCTGCAGCTCGTGTATAAAGCCTGCTGCCGCACCCCGCGCCCCGCGCCCCGCACACTCCCACGCTCGTGTTCTGTGCAGCGTCTCGCAGATACTTCAGAGCCGCCAAGTTGTGTGACGTGTACTATACTTACAACATGGTGGCTCTGAAGTTAGCTGCAGTTCATGTATAAAGCCTGCTGCCGCACCCCGCGCCCCGCGCCCCGCACACTTCCACGCTCGTGTTCTGTGCAGCGTCTCGCAGATACTTCAGAGCCGCCAAGTTGTGTGACGTGTACTATACTTACAACATGGCGGCTCTGAAGTTAGCTGCAGCTCGTGTATAAAGCCTGCTGCCGCACCCCGCGCCCCGCGCCCCGCACACTCCCACGCTCGTGTTCTGTGCAGCGTCTCGCAGATACTTCAGAGCCGCCAAGTTGTGTGACGTGTACTATACTTACAACATGGTGGCTCTGAAGTTAGCTGCAGTTCATGTATAAAGCCTGCTGCCGCACCCCGCGCCCCGCGCCCCGCACACACCCGCGCTCGTGTTCTGTGCAGCGTCTCGCAGATACTTCAGAGCCGCCAAGTTGTGTGACGTGTACTATACTTACAACATGGCGGCTCTGAAGTTAGCTGCAGTTCATGTATAAAGTCTGCTGCACGCGCCCCGCGCCCCGCACACACCCACGCTCGTGTTCTGTGCAGCGTCTCGCAGATACTTCAGAGCCGCCAAGTTGTGTGACGTGTACTATACTTACAACATGGCGGCTCTGAAGTTAGCTGCAGTTCATGTATAAAGTCTGCTGCCCGCGCCCCGCACACACCCACTGTTGTATAGATTAAGCCGTATAGATTGTAGTCTTTACCTATACATACATGTGGTTTAAAAAGTCTGACCGAGTGTGATGATGTCTATGATGGATATACTTTTTGTTGTGCTTTTTTTATATTAAAAAGTTTTTCCTTTATGCAAGTGTGGCTATTAATTAATTGCCTTAATCTCAAAATATAACAATGGCGACGATGGAAAAAGCATTTTAGTACGATTATCGTATCTCCAAGAAAAAGATACATATAGATCGTTGAGAAAAAGCGTGCTTTATTACTGTACTATACATACATTCTGTCGGCGATTTCTTGAAGGTTATTTAGTTTTTTTTCTAATGCTAATATCAAAGTATTTTGAAGATATTTTAAATAATAAAACAAGTTGGATACAAACATTAAATAAACAAGAATTAATAGAAACGTTAAAAAAACTAGATATAGATTGTGAAAATTTTGATATAGAATACTTGAGAAGAAAACTACGTAGTTTGGTGAAGAGTGGAGAGTTGGCGTTATATATGGAAACAGGCGAAAATTCGTCTAATTCAGATTGTTCTACTGAAAACAAAGAGTTAACAATATATCAAACCATGAATATAGGGCACATAGATCCCTTTAATGGTGAAAATTATGAGTTGTTTGAACAACAGTTAGAATGTATCATCACATTAAATGACATTCCGAATGCGAAAAAATCTCCACTGTTACTGACGAATTTGACTTCAAAAGTATTGGACACTTTAAATCATCTATGTGCACCTGAAAAAGCAATAAATAAGAGTTACACTGAATTGTTGAAATTACTGGAAAGCAAGTACACCAAATCTACATCTTCGGTACTGGATAGAACTTTGTTTAGGTCTAGAAATCAA
The DNA here is from genome assembly GCA_923062675.1 of Marasmarcha lunaedactyla. NCBI lineage: Eukaryota > Metazoa > Arthropoda > Insecta > Lepidoptera > Pterophoridae > Marasmarcha > Marasmarcha lunaedactyla. Next base: position 2,053,876 of record OV281358.1, read on the forward strand.
AAACCAGGTGAAAAGATTGAAGATTATGTGATGGAACTTAAAAAATTAGCAAAAAGATGTAGCTTTAAAGACTTTGAAGATCAAGTAAAGGAAAAATTTATTGATGGTGTTACAAAACCCTTTATAAAGTTTGAGTTAATAAAAAATGGAGAAGAAAACTTAGAAAAGCTGACCATAATTGCACGAACAGTTGAAGCAGCATTGCAACAATCAAATATGATTGAGCAAGATGCAATGGAACCAGCTACGGGATCTAAAGAAATGTTTTATACAAAAAAAAATACCATAGGATCTACAAATAAAGCAAGAACAAGTAATAAGTTGTGGCTCAAAAATAGTTTTCAAGACAAACAAGTAAGAAATAGTGTGTGCTTTGTGTGCGGAAAAAATAATCATATGCGGTCTGAATGTATTTTGAAAAATAAATTTTGCTCTGAGTGTGGTAAACAGGGCCATATTTTTAAGATGTGTCGTACAAAACAAACAAAAAAGCTAGATGTAATTGAACCAGAAAATGTAAATGAAGAAAGTGATGTTAAAAATTTGTTTGAACTTGGGGAAGATAGTGCTAATGTTTATAGTATGTATGCAAATAGTTTACTCTGTAATAAAGTTTCTCCCCAGTACTTAAATATCAAAATTGAAGGTAAACCAATAAATTTTGAACTAGACACAGGTTCAGAAGTAAGTACATTAACCTTAAGTGATCAGATCAACTTGTTCCCTCATAAAAAATTGAACAATGTCATATAACATTCAAAAATTTTGATCAGAGTATTTCCAAACCGATTGGTATAGTAAAGAATTTAAATGCACTATGGAATGGTTTTGAGAAACTAGTTGATGTTTATATAGTTGACAATGACAAACCTAGGATATTAGGCAGAAATTGGCTTAATATTTTTAAACAATGGCCTTTGCAGCTATATAAAACCCAAATAAATAATATAAATGAAATGGATTTAAGTAAACCAACTAATATGATAAAGGATAGATACAAAGAAGTGTTTAGTCCGGGTTGGGGTGATTTCAAGGGAGAATGTATATCTTTAAAATTAAAAACTGATTACAAACCCAAATTTTTGCCTGTCCGTCAGGTTCCCTTTGCATTAAAGGATAAAGTTAAAAATGAAATCCAACGTCTATTACAAAATAAGAGAATAGAACCAGTAAAATATAGTGAGTGGGGTACACCAGTAGTGCCTATTTTAAAACCTGATGGATCGGTTAGACTATGTGGGGACTATAAAGTTACAATAAATCCATATTTGGAAACAGATCATTATCCTCTCCCACACATTGAAAACATATTTCAGGTTTTAAAAGGAGGCGAATACTATTGTGAGTTGGATTTAAGGGAAGCATATTTACAAGCACCCTTGGATCCAAAATCACAAGAACTCACAGTAATAAACACTGAACTTGGTATTTTCAAATATTTATACTTGCCCTATGGAGTTAACACCGGCCCAGGTTCATTTCAAAGATTATTGAGTTCCAAATTAAATGGTATACCAAACATTATTATTTTTATTGATAATATATATATGCGAGGTAATGATTTTAAGGACATGTATAGCACTTTGGATAAGGTTCTATCTATAATAAAAGAATATGGATTAAAACTTAAAGTAGAAAAATGTAAATTTTTTCAAAAAAATATAGAGGTATTTGGATATAAAATAAATAAAGAAGGAATATATATCATTAAAGAAAATATAAAGCCAATAATAGATTTACCCCCACCTAAGAATATCCATATGTTAAGGTCATTATTAGGAAAAATTAACTATTACTCCAGATTTTTAAAAGATATGGCATCCGTCATAGCTCCTCTTTATGAATTAACTAAAAATAATAAATTTAAATGGACTGAAGAATGTCAACATAGTTTCGAATTAATAAAAAGGAAACTGATATCAGCTCACAGTTTAAATCATTTTGATCCATCTTTACCTCTCATATTGTCTTGTGATGCGTCCGCTATTGGTGTAAGTGCAGTATTATCAAATCGTGCATCAGGTAATGTAATAAAACCAATTGCCTTTGCAAGTAAAAAACTGAATGATAGAGAAAAAAAATATTGTGCGTTAGACAAAGAAGCTTTGGCTATAGTTTTCGGAATCACAAAGTTTTACAATTACATCTATGGACGGCAATTTGAATTGGAAACTGACAATGCTGCACTGGTAAGAATTTTAGGACCTAACAAGGGAATACCCAAAATGGCTGCAAAACGGTTGCAACATTATGCAATCTTTTTGTCGGCTTTTTCATACAAAATAAGACATATTCCTACAAACAAAAATCCAGCTGATTATTTATCAAGGCTACCCAATAACCAAACCACAAAAAAAGATACTTGTTTTGAAATTTGCACAAATTATATACAAAGTTCTGACTGTGATATTATAAATTGGGAAATAATAAAAATAGAGACCAAAAAAGATGCTTATTTATCAAAAATAATAAGGTATAGCTATGACGGTTGGCCTGAAGTTAAATTAATTGAAAATAAATTAAAACCCTATTATATTAAAAGAAATGAAATTAGTGTGGATAGAGATTGTTTGTTTTGGGGTCACAGAATTATTGTACCAGAATGTGTTAGAGCTGATGTTTTAAGAGAGCTCCATAAAAGCCATTTTGGAAGTACTAGGATGATGGAAATTGCAAAGTCCTATTTTTGGTGGCCGAAACTTAGTGAAGATATAAATGAAATAACTAAGCAATGTTTAATTTGTTTGTCCTATAGAAATACACCACCAAAAATGTGTTTAAAAACTTGGCCAATACCTCCATCACCCTGGTATCGTATCCATGCTGATTATTTAGGTCCATTTTATGGAAAGATGTTTTTGATTGTAATAGACAGTTACAGTAAGTGGCCAGAAGTATTTCAAATGGCAAATATTGGAAGTGGTCTTACTATTCTGAAATTTAAAGATATATTCTTGAGATTTGGTTTTCCAATTCATTTAGTTACTGACAATGGGGCATCATTTACCAGCCATGAATTTAAAAATTTCTGTAAAGCTATTGATATGAAACATTCATTTACACCACCACACCATCCAGCGACCAATGGTGCTGCAGAGAGGTTTGTGGAAACTTTCAAATCTAATATAACTAAGATAGTAGAGAGTGGCAAATCGCTTAATTATGCAGTTAGCATATTTTTGTCTGATTATAGAGCTACTCCACATAAATCTACAGGGATTTCCCCTGCTCGTCTTATGCTGGGTAGAGAAATAAGAAATAGATTTTCACTACTAAGACCAACTCCAATATATCAGGATTTGTTAACCAAACAACATAAAGCTGAAGAGAACCATAAAGGTTTCAGGGATGTACTGTTCAAGGTGGGTCAAAAAGTGATGACTCGAGATTTTAGAAAACATCATAAGCCTTGGGCAATTGGTACTATCATTGGGGAGTCCATCCCTGGAATAACTTATTTTATTGATGTCAACGGTCTAAAGTGGAAAAGGCATGTTAATCAAATGAATGCATGTAGCCAGTCTGAACTTTGAATAATATTGTTATCCCTTTTTTTTATACATATTACACAGATATGGTTTATTTAAGAATGGATTGTAGTAAATTTTTTTTTGGAAGAAGGGAAGAGTGTTGTATAGATTAAGCCGTATAGATTGTAGTCTTTACCTATACATACATGTGGTTTAAAAAGTCTGACCGAGTGTGATGATGTCTATGATGGATATACTTTTTGTTGTGCTTTTTTTATATTAAAAAGTTTTTCCTTTATGCAAGTGTGGCTATTAATTAATTGCCTTAATCTCAAAATATAACACCCACGCTCGTGTTCTGTGCAGCGTCTCGCAGATACTTCAGAGCCGCCAAGTTGTGTGACGTGTACTATACTTACAACATGGCGGCTCTGAAGTTAGCTGCAGTTCATGTATAAAGTCTGCTGCCCGCGCCCCGCGCCCCGCACACACCCACGCTCGTGTTCTGTGCAGCGTCTCGCAGATACTTCAGAGCCGCCAAGTTGTGTGACGTGTACTATACTTACAACATGGCGGCTCTGAAGTTAGCTGCAGTTCATGTATAAAGTCTGCTGCCCGCGCCCCGCGCCCCGCACACACCCACGCTCGTGTTCTGTGCAGCGTCTCGCAGATACTTCAGAGCCGCCAAGTTGTGTGACGTGTACTATACTTACAACATGGTGGCTCTGAAGTTAGCTGCAGTTCATGTATAAAGCCTGCTGCCGCACCCGCGCCCCGCTCACACCCACGCTCGTGTTCTGTGCAGCGTCTCGCAGATACTTCAGAGCCGCCAAGTTATGTGACGTGTACTATACTTACAACATGGCGACTCTGAAGTTAGCTGCAGTTCATGTATAAAGTCTGCTGCCCGCGCCCCGCACACACCCACGCTCGTGTTCTGTGCAGCGTCTCGCAGATACTTCAGAGCCGCCAAGTTGTGTGACGTGTACTATACTTACAACATGGCGGCTCTGAAGTTAGCTGCAGTTCATGTATAAAGTCTGCTGCCCGCGCCCCGCACACACCCACGCTCGTGTTCTGTGCAGCGTCTCGCAGATACTTCAGAGCCGCCAAGTTGTGTGACGTGTACTATACTTACAACATGGCGGCTCTGAAGTTAGCTGCAGTTCATGTATAAAGTCTGCTGCACGCGCCCCGCGCCCCGCACACACCCACGCTCGTGTTCTGTGCAGCGTCTCGCAGATACTTCAGAGCCGCCAAGTTGTGTGACGTGTACTATACTTACAACATGGCGGCTCTGAAGTTAGCTGCAGTTCATGTATAAAGTCTGCTGCCCGCGCCCCGCACACACCCACGCTCGTGTTGTGTGTTGGGTGTGTGCGGGGCGCGGGTGCGGCAGCAGGCTTTATACATGAAATGCAGCTAACTTCAGAGCCACCATGTTGTAAGTATAGTACACGTCACACAACATGGCGGCTCTGAAGTTAGCTGCAGTTCGTGTACAAAGCCTGCTGCCTGCGTCCCGCGCCCCGCACACACCCGCGCTCGTGTTCTGTGCAGCGTCTCGCAGATACTTCAGAGCCGCCAAGTTGTGTGACGTGTACTATACTTACAACATGGCGGCTCTGAAGTTAGCTGCAGTTCATGTATAAAGTCTGCTGCCCGCGCCCCGCACACACCCACGTTCGTGTTCTGTGCAGCGTCGCGCAGATACTTCAGAGCCGCCATGTTGTGTGACGTGTACTATACGACTAATGATGCTAGAGTAGTCATGTTTTATTTGACATCAATATCAATAAGAACAAGTCATTGTCAATGTTGAGAAATAAATATTTGAAGTTGAATTTGAACATGGGTGAAGTTCCCAGAGGTTCAGGTGGTCGCATTTTCGTTTGCCGGCTGTGAATGTAGTAAATATATTTCCGGGATTTGTTTCATCCGCAGAATTCCTCATCGCGTGATAAATTGCACATAAAATACAGCCTATGTTACAGCTCCATAACGTAGCTATCTAATAGTGGTAGGATTGTTAAAATCGGTTCAGTAGTCTCAGAGTTTATTGATTCAACACAAACAGACGAACAAACAAATTTTTGTAAAAAATATTATAGTGTTTCGATTACTGTCACTCAAAGTGTTAATAAGTGCTTTTGTCATTTCCATATTATTTTTATTTCATTAGTCAATGTTTTGACATACTATTTTTGTCGGCCGAGTGGCGTACGTGGTCTTTAGCCCTGCCTCCGACGCCGGTGGTCCCAGGTTCGAGTCCTGGGCGAGGCATTCATTTCTGTGATGAACACAAATGCTCGTTCTCGGCTCATGGCTTTTTATATTTATATATGAATTTTATTCTAGGTTCACTGTTTGGTCATCCATAACACAAGCCCTGCTTACTTTGGGGCCTTACAAATGATGTTTGTCTGGAGATTTATTATTATGACAATTGTAATAATTTCCAGTCTGCTGCCTCCCGGAGTGAGCTCGGTGTACCTGGAGATATTCGATGAGTGCTCCTTCACAATGGACGAGCTCATCGCGTGGGCGCACATCACTATTTCACCAGCTGTTTTTAACGTAAGTACTTATTTCATGTTATTTCCCATCGTCGTAGAAACGAATGGATGACAAATTTCAAAATAAGTGTTCCAATTCAATTCAGGTATTTATATCGTGTGTCGTTTATTTACTGCTAATTGTTGTGTGATAAATTTTTCATCTGACAAGCTTCAAGGCGTGCACTAAAATCACCTTACTGCTTCGTTTTCATACCTTTTTTGTTCGGACACTTTTGACTGATCCATATATTAATTTATTTAATTATTCAATTAGATGTAACACCAACACAAACATCTTAGATTATCGTTGCAGATTCTATCATGAAGAAATTAATTACCAATTAATTAATATACAGAGTGGCATTTTGCAACGCCACCTGAGGGTGTAGCCAAGTTGCAATCTACAATCGCTAACGCTATCTAAAATGTGTAAACTGTACGGAGCACTCTTGGAAGGAAGTACTGCAAATACTTGAGACAGCAGGTTTTACTCCGAGGAGAAATGTCTCTACTTTTAAAAAGAAGAAAAACTCATTGTGTTTTTCTTTTATTTAAATTACTTTAAAGAACTATGTTTGATAGATATTGAGCGTATCGATTGATGCCATAAAAATACAGGGTGGTATTTTAACCAGTTTCATATCCGGGAGTAGCAAGATTATTTGTCAAATATATTTGAATGCAGTTTTTCTTATTTAAAAAGTAAAAGAATGTATCCTTAGAGTAAAGCTATCTCCAGTATTTAGAGTACTTTACTCTCAGGTGGTGTTATAAAATTCCACCCTGTATATAATAGATTGCTTCCAGGGTGAAACACACGAAGACTGGTACCCTCTGAACGGCAAGCAGGGGGACGGACAAGAGGGCATGATCAACTTGGTGCTCAGCTACTCGGTGAGTTCGCTTGTTTATGTATGTGCGGTGAAGAAAATAGTTAAAGAAAAATGTAGTTTAGATGAGTTGCATTTAAACCTTGTTATAAATATATTGCAGTAAATGATCAGTGCCTGTCTGTGTGTAAGAGAATTTTTATGTTGCTTTATGAAAATGTAAAGAAGCGTAGGTGGCGTAGTTTGAGGGTATTTGTCGTTTGGATACTTGGGGAGACTTGCCGAGCTAACAGATGGAGATAAGAATAATGTTGTATAGACATAAAGAGCCTGTTTTTGCCTGTTCTTCACGAAGGGTTTGTCGAACTGGTGGTAGAGTCATGTTTTATTTGACGTCAATAAGAACAAGTAATTGTCAATGTTGAATTATTTGAAATACGGATTTGAAGTGGTCAAGGTTCTGGGTTTATTTAGGAATGACTGTAATAATTGTGGCTGCCATGGCGTAATCATTGAATTCTTAATGTCAAATTAAAGTCTTTCACCAGTACATGCCTATCCAGGTTACTCCTTTATATTTACACATTATATTTTCTATTTTTTCCTTTACACATTATATTTTATATTTTTTCCTTTACACATTATATTTTACCCAGAAATTCCCACGGGAAGGGCGATGCGAATTATTTAAATTTGTGAAGTAGTTTCAAAGGTTATCAATTACAAATAAATAAAGGAACAAAATTTTTGTATATACTATTTTTTAATTTTTTTGGGATTATTTATTTTGTCGGGATGGCATCTTAAAATACGGGATTTACATAGTTCTCTTGATGAAATAATATTCAAATGATGTACAGGCTTATATTGTTCCAATAAATAACAGTACAGCTTTAAATAGTTCCCGATGCTGTGTAACGACGAGAGACTCCGCGTTACAAGATGGTTCACAGGCCATTTGTAAAAGCGGCTAATAGGGCTCAGCGCGCGGCGTATTCTCAGGCAACATGTCACGCCTTGCAGCATCTTCCACACTGAGCCTCTCGTGAACTTTTCCCCTGAACTTTTTTCTCGTATCTTTTCCCCGATTTTTTTAGGATTCACTCTAGGTAATTCATGTAAAAATAAATGACAGATTGTTGATTGACTGTCAAAACTAATCCACCAATAACGTCCAATACTTGTGGGGTCATTCGACATCGTTTTGTTACTTTTTTTGACATTGACACATTCAAAAGAAAACAACATGGTAACTTATGATTGATTTTTCGCAAATTATTTATTATGTTTTTACAAGATTTTTAGATTAAAAACTAGGGAAGTTTAAGGTCGAAAAGGTTACTCATGAGTTAATCTTTCATGCGTACTACTGACCATTAGCAGTTCAAAATCCCATATTGAGTTTGACCATCATCTTTATTAACTTTTACTTAATAAACATACTTTAAGATTATATTTTAATAGGTTTACTTAAATATTCATTTATATAGAAACCATTTTCAATAAGGATTTTTTTTCATTTGTGCTAAGTATTTTTTTTCTTGTTTTATATTACGAGGTAATTTATTTAATATTTTTGTAAAAGTGCCTCCCGCACCCATGGGCATCATTAATGATAAATGTTTCATTTATGAATAGTAGCTGTGATTGTTATATGGACACACGCCGCGTTGCCGAGCGCAGGCTGTAGTTGAAATTGCCTTCCCTTTAACCGGAACACGACCACGTGGACGTGGTTGTCATGACGGTCACAATATCAAGCACAGTAGCGCCGCCCCAGACGACATCTCAGCCTGAGGAACTAATGCCTGTTGAGATTATATTACGAAGTACATTTTTATATCTGGTTTCGCGGTGACCGGTCTCGCGGTGACCGGTCTCGCGGTCATGTCACACATCTTTAACTCTGCAGTACCAACAGACGTTTTTATTTATGTATTACATGGCGCATTGCACACGCGTGGCGAATACGGGATGTAATGTGGAGTGTGTAACTGTCTAACTGTGAGAGAATTTTTACATTAATTCAGTAATTTTTTAAATGACACGGCCCTTAGCAATTGCTACAAATCTTTGGCTTTGTTTATTTATTCAAGAAACAAACGGCTTACGATATTTCGTATAAATATATATAATATCTCATCAGCCAAAACAGTTAACAATTTTTAATTATACGTAGAGGATATAAGAATTACATAATATTAATTTATGTTTGGATTACTTATAAAATAACAATCATAGGGAACAATAAATTGTATTAGGAGTATGGGCTTGTGCCGATCTGCTAGAACATTCGGCTACGAACGGCTGGGGGAGACGGCGGCGGCGTTGTTCCTGAATGTTCATCTACTCATATTAGCCGGCCCGAGTATGTAGATAGCGCCTTTTACTCTTAAACAAACCGACAAATAATAAATAGAAAACTTTAATTCATGTAATAAAAGTATACATGTTTTTCTATGGCTCACAGGTGGGCCCAATGGCGCCGTCGTACCCGCCAGTACTGGTGGTGCCCAGCACGGGCGCGGGCTTCGCTGCCATGCCGGTGTACCCGCAGCCGGCACCGGTGCAGCCGCCCCGGCAGCCGGCGCCGGCGCAGCAGACGCTCACGGTCGAGGAGTTGCAGCAGGTATAATACGTTAATTGTTTTAGATTATAATTTTGAAAGAATTTATGAAGTATTATTATTAACTCTTTTAGACGAATGAAATAGTAGTACACAGTCCTAGTCACAGTGATATACGACTTGCGGTCTTATCGCTTCACAAACAATTAAATTCAAACTAAATATCTGTGTTGCTTCAATGCAATTGGGTATTTAACAAAATATAAGTTATTTTGATCCAATAAATGTTTTGAAAAATAAAATTTGGATTATAGTATCGAATTTTTATAGACTAGAAAACTTAAAAAAGAAATACCTTATTATAAAATATGTTAAAATTTATAATATTATTAGATTACTGACATCATATATAACAATGTTTATTACGACAGTATGCATGTAAACGCATTATCTACGTAGCTATTATGTATTTTATCCAAACGCCCATACAGTGTTTAGTATGGCTTACACGTTGTGACGTCACAACTCGGTACCGTGTTGTACGGAGCGTGTTTCGGTGCCTCGCAGCAGCTCCTCCAACACATCGCTGTATCTAGACAACTATTGATTGTAAACATACTGTTACTTCTGCAATATTTATTTGCAGTTTATAAATTATTTAAATTTGTAGTAAAAATGTTTGTGAAATACCCTATTCAATGAACGAAATAATTTTATTATGAATAGAATGCTATTTTAATACAGAGAAAGAATCCCGTGTTCATTATTAACATTAAAGGTAAGATAATCAAAGTGTGCCATGGAGTAAGCCGCGCCCCACTCCTTTTTTGTTCTATGCTCGAAACTACGGTGTGCCAAATGCCTGCTGCATGGCACTCACTGTACTTCAATAGTTATTGTTTGAATTTGTTTACAAACAAGCAAGACTGCTTGCGAGCGATATGTACGAATGACTTACTAAAATTATTTCAAGTAAAAGTACATCAGACAAATACTTTTTGTTACGCTTAAGCCCGCAAACTTCTCAATTAGAATTTTGAGTCTTCATATGGATATAAGCACCTGTTTGAGTGTTCTCCATTTTTGCTATATTGATATATCCCTAGATAACATTTAACCCCGGAAAAATTCCATGCACAAAATTTTCATTTCACCAGCCTTCTTGTAGCCATCTTGGTTTTATGATGGACACGTTCTTTCTTTATATCTCGGCCATGATATGTGTTATTATTTAAAACTTTCGAGAAAAATCGTAAAAACTAAAGATGCAACTCTTTATATTGTAGATTCCCTTGTCTTTGTCCCATGCTTTACAGAAACACCAATTCTATCAATTTTGAACTCTTTTCTATTGAACTTTAGGTAAAAAACTGATGAACAGTTTGCGGGGGATGGATGAGCTGTTGACACCTTCTGTGTTATTCAAGAGATTTATTTACATTTCAGATCGAAGAGATGTTCCCAAGCATCGACAAGGAAGTTATAAAATCGGTCGTTGAAGCAAACCGAGGGAATAAGGACGCGACTGTCAACTCTTTGTTACAGATGTCGGAATAATATCGAGATGCCATTTCAGATTATTATACTTTACCTTACGAATAAATGCGGTATATTTAAGAATAGTTTTGCCTAGTTTTTGTCTTATGTTATGACTGGGAAACACCATTCAAATTCTAAACATTTTAGATATCATTTCGTTAATCTTCTCCTAGCATTTGTACGATAAAATATATTTTCGATAGCCTATGTTATTCTATAGACCTAACTTTCATCTAAGGTCTGAAATTGATTGCCGCTACTATAAATGTAAAAAATATATTTGTGAATGCTGATTTGAAACAAATTTAACGAAACAATGTGAAACTACAATAGTTTATTCTCCATTTATTCGTAAAGAACTACATGTAAGGAAACAATTTAAACTTGTTATGACTGATTCTTTTGATTGTTTTGGTTGCACTGTTACACCTAAAACTGTTTTATATATCTTTCTGTCATAAGTACCTAGTCCAGAATTCCTAAATAATTAATAATGCGATCAAATTATAATATTAACTTTCACCAATATCATATTATATTAATACACTCGGCACGCTGCTCCGTGCAGACTACCTGACAGGGCAGTGACGCGTGACAGGTTTGGATTTGTCGTTGTGTGAGTTATGTGGGCAAACCCTCTATGTACAGTGCTGCCAATGCCTGTTCGGTGGACAATATCGGAACTAAATGATTCCCATGCAACTATGTCGTAAAAAGAAATGCTAACATACATGGCACGCGCTTTGGTCTACATGCAGTAGTACGTAGTCTATGTAAGTAGGTCCGTATCGCGTTCGCGTTTAAGTTCAATTTTGCTTGCAGCCGCTTGCGCGCGGAGAGAGCAGGTTTAGTTAAAAAGGCGGGAAAGCCATTTTACGCTCCAAGTGATTTATATGTAACGTAACTGTTTTAGTAATCTGCGCTTGTGCCTCCATTTTGTAAAAAAGAAAACGTACTGTGAATGAATTTTCTGACATATTGTGCAACCGAATGTTATTAGTATATGTGCTAAGTGAAATTTCAATAAAACAGTGTAAATGTTAATTAAGTCGAAGCGAATTAAATAGATGTTATTATAAGCCGATGCACTTCAATATTTTTAAAATAAATGTATTAATATAATCACGTGCTTTTTGGAAATTATTGAATTGTACATAAATACATATATACATTTTATAGATGTATATTATTATATTAATTTCTCCGTACTTTTGTGTTTAATTTACTATAGATACAGTCGCCCACTTCTGACTAAACTTCCTTTGTAACCAAAATAGCTGTAGGGTTGACTCTGGGCTGTAAAAAATCAACCCTTGTTTACAAGGGAAAACCAACCTTATTGTATCCCGTATGGGGATAGACCACATGTTTGCCCGACTGTACTGGTTCATTATCTTAGGCCCATTTCCGCAGCTCTAAATTAGCTAGCAGTCGGCTAAATATTGTTTTATGTCTCTTTCAGTTCAATAGAAACAGAAGCTAGGCCGGGGCTGAATGGAGCTGCGCTAGTGGCATAAATATGTATGATTTTGTTACTTTTTAGCAAATTTATGAATAATTTTATATTTTCGGTGCGAAAAGCTTGATAACGAAATCAATTCCATATATATAGCATTCCTTTTGAAACATACGAAATTAATATTTTTGTTAAGGTGTTGCTAAAACATTGTTTTGCTCAATTATTTTTGTTTGAAATTGTTAATTTGATATTTTCGATATACGTTTATTTTATTTTGTATTATTCGTAAATGGCTTGTGCAAAATATATTTTGTGCCAAATTATTTGCCATTTTTGGTGCAACTATTATGCTTAAATTGTATATCAATGTTATTTATTTGTAAATTTACATGTATATAAAATATAAAAGTATCATCAATTCACAAGTTGTTTTTTTTAACCGACTTATAGTAAAAGAGGTTCTTAAATTGTCTTATAGCAGTGTACGAATTGCTGTTAACTTTGGGTACATATGTAGTCACATATTGTGGATAAGAAAAATCGGGTAACATTGCAGCCTACATTATTTTAATAGGAAACAATAAACATTAAACCCAAAGACGTAGAGCCCCCAAGTGAGTACAGAAATAGAGTCAATTACCTTAGCACACTATCTTTACTGGGCATAGTTCCTGGCCATATTTTGCCCACACGTGGCGTAAATTGTCTTGATCATTTTATGTTGAGACTAAATAGCAAAAAATATAATGCCAATATTGCTATCCTACAATCTACCATCACGGATCATTGGACAACACTTCTCTCCTTGACTAAAATAAAAACCCAAAAATGCGTTAAAAAAACCTATACGAAAATAGACTTTGACAAAGCTCACTTGCAACTTAAAGAGACTAAAATTGAAGAACTGTTACTCCTTACTGATCCAAATATTTTATGTGACAAACTTATATATCTTTTAACTGAATCCTTAAAAAATAATAGTACCACATTAGCTATACCTAAAATCAAACGTATTATAAAACCTTGGATCACTCCTGGAATACTGCGCTGTATAAATAACAGAAACAAAATGCAAAAACAACTCAGGGGTGACCCATATAACGAAATCCTGAAACTAACTTATAGTAGGTATAGAAATTTCTGTAATAACCTCATTAAAAAATTGAAAAGAAAATATGAAAACGAAATACTATCTAAATCTGTCTGCAACAACAAATTACTGTGGAGTAACATAAAGAAAATAACGAACTACCATAAAACCAAAATCAATAATAAAGACCTATTAAATACGAAATCGTGCCCAATAGACTCGGCCAATCATGTCAATAATTTTTTTGTAAATGTCGGCAAAAACCTGGCTCAGCAAATTCAACCCAAAGGAAATGCTGTAGAATGCCTTCCACCTCATCTTTCTACTTTTGTGTTATTAAATACCGACAACGACGAAGTATACAGCATTCTAATGAATTTAAAAACTCGCAGTGCCCCCGGTTGGGATAGTATCCCTATCGGATATCTTAAAATGGTACGAAACGAAGTTGTTCCTATAATTACCCACCTTATCAACCGTTGTTTTGCAGAGGGAGTTTTTCCAGAACCACTCAAAAAATCTGTTATTACACCCGTGCACAAGAGTGGGGATAGAGGTGACGTGAATAACTATAGGCCCATATCAGTACTTCCGGCTTTATCTAAAATCTTAGAGAAAATACTTAATTCACGACTGATGAAATATCTTAATGATCTCAGACTACTTTCACCATCACAATATGGTTTTAGGCAAGGCTCATCCACGGAAGATGCAGTTGAGGCTCTTACATCAACAATCGTTAAGAACATCGATCAGGGTCAGAAAGTTTCAACTGTGTTCTTAGATCTAAAAAAGGCCTTCGACACTGTCTCTATCCCAATCCTGCTCCAAAAATTGGAGAGATTTGGAGTAAGAGATATCCCACTGCGGCTCTTTACGTCTTATCCCTCTAACAGACAACAGAGTGTTAAATTGGAAGAATTCGTTAGCGACAGCGCAAAAGTTTCACTCGGTGTCCCACAGGGAAGTGTGCTAGGCCCCACACTATTCCTAATCTACATCAACGACCTATGCGACTTGCAAATACAACACGCCAACATTTTTTCGTACGCTGACGATACAGCGATTGTGTTCGCAGGTCCCTCATGGCAGGCAGTCAAATCTCGTGTAGAGTTGGGCATGACGAGGGTAGCAAATTGGCTTCAATATAACTATCTTACCCTAAATACTTCAAAAACCAGCTACATTTGCTTCAGTATTAGCAATAGAACCCCGCCAGATGAAAATTTTCAAATAAAAATCCATGACTGCAACAATAATTCTACCACTAATTGTATCTGTCCTACTTTAAATAGAACATTGACAATTAAATATTTGGGTGTTATGTTGGACTATAATCTGTCATGGTATTCGCACCTCGAGCACGTCGCTAGCAGACTTAGGAAGCTAACATGGCTCTTTAGTACGCTGCGGTACATTGTACCGAGTGGCATAACCTCGAGGAAAAACCATTCAAGAAATCTCCTAAATGAAATTTACGTCGCTTTGGTGCAGTCGATATTGACATACTGTGTAACTATATGGGGTGGAGCAGCTAAATCGAGGTTTATTGAAGTGGAACGAGCGCAGCGCGCAATAATAAAGGTCATGAACTTTAAAAACAAAAGATATCCTACAGAAACTCTGTACGTCGAAAACAGACTGCTCTCTGTGAGGAAAATCTATGTTCTACAGGTCATAATTAAAAAACACAAATTACTGCCGTATGACTGCCGTATTGAAATGAAAAGAAGAAAAACAAAGGTAGCATATGTTCTTCCAACTAAGACTCAGTTTCCTAGCATACAGTTTACCAGGCGATCAGCTGAGCTATACAATAAAGTAAATATAATTAATAATATTTATAACAAAAATATCCACGATTGCAAACAAACTGTTAGTAATTGGTTGAAGTCCCTTAATTATGAGGAGACTGAAAATCTATTGCTAAGACTACAATGAAAAATATACAAAAGCACGCACAATTTCTCTCTCTCACACGAACACATACACGCGGTCACAGGCACACACACACGCATACACACTATCACACACACACACATACACACACTATCACACACACACACTTTCACCCACACTTTTATTCTTACACAAAAAATCATTATTTCCTAATTATATACTTAAGAAAATGTTGATGCTCAAGTTATAATCGATTAGACTTACTTAATAATGTATATATATTTGTATTTTTTTTTGTTTGATTTTGTTTTTATTTTGTATAAATCTAACATATTGTTATGGAAGAAGGGAGTCTTCTGGCACAGGCATTGCATGCTTAAAAGAAGACTCCAAACTCTGATTTTTGTTATTGATATTTTTGTGAAATATACATCTTAAATAAAATAGGAAATGTCCTCTGTCATTGGCTTCTATATTTTTAGCATACAAAGACCAATTTTTTTAGTATTGATGTTTGTTGGTGCGCTGACATCCCCGACCATACCCGAACTGAGGTATATCAATTAATTCTGGTTTTCGTCTTGAAATCCATGAAGATCCCGAAAACAATTACATTGTAATCTATTTCTTTTTATTATTGTTACAGTTTATTATTAGAAGTTACAATCCAAGACTCAGATGACCTTAGTTTTTTGCTGAAGAGTATTTTAGCATACGAAACCCAACCTCAGCATCATGGTTGAGGAGGGCGATGCTGGATCCCGCGTTAACTCGTGAACGGGTGCCATTTGAGGGTGTTCGTCGTTTGGATACTTGCCGAGCTAAAAGATGCAGATAAGAATAATTTCGTATAGACATAAAGAGACACTAAATTTATTTTGAAAAAATATTTGTGAAGTTTCTTGCCAGTTCTTCTTCACGAAGGTTTCTCCGAACTGGTGGTAGAGTCATGTTTTATTTGACGTCAATAAGAACAAGTAATTGTCAATGTTGAGAAATAAATATTTAAAGCTTCACCGATTCATCGCGATGTCTAATTTCGCTAACTTCTAACTGTGGCGTCAAACAAAAATAACGTGACACTGCTCAGTGCCCACCGCCATACGATTAGATGACACGCATCTGTGTCTTCAGCCATGCGGAAAAGAAAACAGTATTTTGACCATTTTTTACATGTTCAAAGCTTGAATACTTTTAGTTTTCATTCGAAATGTAACGTGAACCAGGCACATTTAAGTGATAACGGTTTATGCAAATGAAAATCTACCAAGTTCGATTTAATAGATAATAGATATTCACAGAAATGTCAAAATTATTATTGTCAGCAAAAAATTACATTTTGCTAAATACTGCCATTATATGATGGTTATTTGTAGCGTAGTTTCAATAAAACACAAAATTCTCTTCTGTGTTTATTTTTTCGGTAAAATTAAAAATATACAAAAATGCCTGTAAATACAAACAGAAAAATATAAACAAAATTGAAATAAAAAATAGTCACACAAAATAGAACAGAAATATTAATACAATTAAATTTGATCTGAAAAGAAAAAATAACAATAAAATAAATTTTAATGAATGAGAATCCTTACCAACAATTTTGGCTACGCACACTCGTGAACGTAAAAAATAAATATAGGTTTCTTAAAAAGAACTTTGATTATCGATAATAAAATATCTTAACTATGTAATTTGGAATAATAAACTCGGAAAATAATAAATAAATAGATTCAAGTTGCTTTGATGGATAATTTTTCGTGACTGACTTGTCAAATCAAAACATTGCCGTTCTCCGACACTACGTAATTCCTAGTTTAAAATTACGTCGGGAACAACAAAAAAAAAATTTCTGACAAAAAGAGGTCGAAATAGACAACCGTCACATATTTATCGTCTATTTATTGTTTAAGAATTACGGCGAAAAAGAAAGTACATTTCCGAGACAGAAATTGAAACTCAATGCGACGATGTCGAAGT
Organism: Marasmarcha lunaedactyla; assembly: GCA_923062675.1. NCBI lineage: Eukaryota > Metazoa > Arthropoda > Insecta > Lepidoptera > Pterophoridae > Marasmarcha > Marasmarcha lunaedactyla. The sequence continues at coordinate 2,071,264 of OV281358.1, forward strand.
GATAGAACAGAATTCGCAAACGTATTCATAACACTGGGAACACTCAGAAAACTGGGAATGGGAATTAATACAAAACAAATAAGGATACTTCGACGTGCACAGATAAAATAATGATGGACAGTGTAAATTGCGTAAAAATTAAGTAAGATGCAGTCCCTTCTGTATTGGACATCCATGGATGTAAATATTTTGGCCAGATGGTTTCAAATGAATTATTGCGCTTCAAACCATATGACAGAAATATAGAGATGCAGAAAATATTAGATTTATTAAAAAAATAATTTTAATACCAAATAAACATAGATGAGGTAGTTTAGAGCAGGCAAGAGTTAAATAAAACCAGGTTTTGATTAGATAATAATATTTATTAAAAAACATTACTTAAGCAGTTACGAGCAGTTTTAGTGGTATTTGAAACGCACTCCAAGACAGCACAACTCGCGGCATTCACCTAGATGTAGTGATGCACAACAACTTGATAATTGATGTTTCGTAAAAAATGTTTTTGTAATTTTGATAACTTAAATATGTTCTTTACGATTCAATTTCACCCTGTTCGTATCATTTTATGGAATTGCAATTCTGAATCCTGTTTGTGTTTTAAAATAACGTAGAATGAGGATCGATTCTAGCCGCCAGAAATATTTACGTATGAGTACTTAGTATTTTTTTATTTAAGTATTTGTATTTTTTTAATACGCTTCAGGTCATTCTTATATTGCACGCATATCAATCTGTATAAAATAATTTTTTATTGTTTAAATGTTATCGTTATTGGGAGTGGGTGTATCATTCCATAGAAGAGGATTTAAACCAACCGAAGCAGAGTGATTTTCCCGCTTTAGGGAGTTAATCGTTTAATCGAGTGATGTTATATAGAGTTTACACTGTAATACATTTATAATTTATTATCATATGATGGTTTAATATCAAATAACGCAACTTTGAAAAAGGTTGGGGACCACTATTTAAAAAAAAATCTTACAATATCCAGAAACGAAGGCGACGAGCTAATGTACGTGAAAAACTAAATTGAAGGAGTTTCCATCGATTTTTAAATGACACACATTCGTGCCTAACGCCACACGCAAAAAACAGTGATGGCACTGTAACGTGCCATCCGCAACGAATCGGTTAAGGAGATTTTAAGACATTCCTAAATGTCCATCGAAACTGGCATTCCAGAAACTATTAGATATATGTCGCAGGCAGATGGATGGACATTCAACAAAACAGATAGCCGTTTGGTTCAAGGTTCGTCGGCGGCTAGCCCACCACGCTCGGCAGGCACAAGTCGCAGGATATCAACTAGTCTGTAAAAAAAAGTGACCAACTATTCGCATATTCCTTGCTTTATAATTAACTTTTCAATATGACGGCTAGCCGTTTAGCTGAACAAATCCATTCTACCAAACGGCTAGCCGTTTGGCTGAACAAATCCATTCTACCAAACGGCTAGCCGTTTAGCTGAACAAATCCATTCTACCAAATGGCTAGATGTTTAGTTGAATGTCCATCCATCTGCCTGGGATAAATATATGTTTTATTTCGATAAACTTGTTCGGCCCTGACAAAGATTATTAACGGAGAATAAAATATTGTATAAGTTTCATGTTTCTCTGAGACCGAAGCGAACACGACGTATAACTCTATATGCTCTATATACTGGGTGTTTGGTAACAGGATGCAAAGCTGAAAGGAGGTGATAGTCTAGCTAAACCATTTAGAACATTTTGAGTCATACGTGTCTTAGACGAAGTGTAATTGTTTTTTTTTTTATTAAAGATTTAAGGGTTTTCTAAGAAAGCTCCAAAATTTGACAATAAACCTCTAATAGTACTTCTGTTACTGTAGGTAAATTTTTTTAATTTTCTAATTTGGATCTTCTAATGTCAATTAAAAAAAAAATTTAAATAGCTTTTGAAATTATGAAAGAAGAAATGATTATGGGAACTACTACCGCGGAGTAAGAAGACGAGCTCGTGCTCGTATTGCAATCAAAGGTCCCATTTTGAGCACGAGTGACGTATGTTTTCTATGTAATGTAAGCATACAAATAAATAATTAACCTGATTTTTGTTGTTTAATTTTGTCATAAGCACAAGGAAAAAATTCCCTTTGATTAGTTTAGCTAGCTTATTTTCCAAGATACGATATCTACTATAGTAAATGATAGCTTAAATGACAGCTTAAATGACAGGAGTGCAGCCAAGCATGTTTTTAAAGTGGTTTGAATAACCAAGAATATTTTAGTTTTTTTTTAAAATCCATCCTTAAAAAACAGTTAAATATATTTTTTTTAATCACAACTAAAATAACTAATCTATTTAATGATAAGAAAAATATTTATTCATTCGTATTGTATAAGTAGTGTTTGTTCACAACAAATTAGATTATATATGTAATTATTAGATAATCACTTATTATTTAACAAAAAAATTATATTTTGTTTATAAAATAAATAATATTTGCGTATGGAACTAAAGAGCCGCATCTTCACATTCAAAGAGCCGCAGGTTGCCAACCCCTGGTCTAGCCTATCACCTTCTTTCAGCTTGGGATCCTGTTGCCAAACACCCTATATAATACTGTATATAACGATATGCTCTCAGTTTACGAGTATACAGGGTGGATTTTTGAGACGAGACAGTAAGCTACAGTCCGGAAAGGCGGCGGGGGCTCAACCCAGGCGAGAATCGCGTGAACACTGCGAAACAGGGGCACAAAGTTCCCCAACTGTACCACAACTGCTAAAGTTACAGGAAAACATTCCTTGGACCTAGCCACCCATTACTTTTGAGATATTCTGAACTGCATTTACAGACTTCGAAAAAAAAATGCTAAAATACCAAAATAAATTTATGCCAATCGATCCTATTTTCATGTAGGGTCAAAAAAGGCTCCAAACTTATATTCCAATACATTTTGGTAACAGATCAAACTTCTACATTGACCAAACTTTTTGTATTTGGCAGATTATCCGCTAAAAGGAAGACTGGCTGAAAAAAAGTAAAAAAAAATTCAAACGATGAATTCGATTCGAATATCTTCAGGTCATTTTTATGTAGGCGCTGTGAAAATTCATGATTGTTAAAATGTCTTCAAATCGTGAACGTTGGAACTTATTTGCAGCGTATTTTGTAAATAATAGAAACAAGAAAGCTGCACTGGTGTGGTACGCGAATAAGTATCCATTGCGACAAATACCAACAAGAAAGGTAATTAGAAACATTTTGTAGAATATCTCACTTTTTTGTGGGGCTACCTAAAAAACGAAGTCTACAAAACGAAACAACAGTATTCAGCAGCTGAAAATCCAAGAAAACTATCGCTGCCACTTGCTTAGTACAAAATCGAGTGAACTTATGTATTCGTGAACACGGCGGCGGTCATTTTAAACCAATTTATTTCGTAGATCACCTAAATGCTACCTATTTAACGTTTGTGTTTAAAAATAAATGTTTAATTTATTAACTTAACTTTCTTTTGGTTTTATTGTACTGTTGTAGAAGATTATCGATGCAACTATGATTTTACTTAGGATTTGACTTAGGTACAGTATGCCATGATGCCAGAAAACTTAACAAAAACTGAAAAATGTATTACTGCACAGAAGAGTGCACACACCAACACAATACATATTGTATTGTATGAGGGTTTTAAGAGGAGAGCAGGGTTTTGATACTGGTAGTTATTGGTTCGTAACATTTAGGGAAGGGGAGTAAATGAGGAAACTGGGGAGAGAGGGCAATTAAAGAGGACATGGTCACCGGCTCCATCTGGCATACCTACCGCAATCACAAATTGAAGTTTTTCTTAAGCTCAGCTTATCCGGAAATACCGGAGTATAACAATGCCCCAGTCTGAGCCTGTAGAAAATTGATGTTGTTTTCTTATTAATATATTTGAACTTACAGAACCAAGGTTTCAGCGGGATGGTTGGCTAGATTGCTCCGGAGTATTTGCCTGTTATTAATCTCGAATTGCACCATGTACAGACTAGGAGTAAGCTGGTTTTTCAGTTAAAAGGTCCCTCCATCACTGTCGTTATTTGATGGCGGAATGGCGTCAGTAGTATAGTGAGTGGCATCGACAGTTGCGCCCCACTCCTCTATTGGCCTGTACATCGTATTGGCCGATATAGACCAATGCAGATGTGGGGCGCACCGTGAATTGCACTCACTATAGCCTCATACGGGGATCCCAGGTTCGAGTCCTAGCTGGGGCAATCATTTACTAGCGTCAGATTACAAACGATTACTAACATCAGATACTTTTAGTAATTATTAGGTAATTGGTTGATGATTGGGAGATGAGACGATCACTAAAATAGATCTTCTTATGGTAGCGTCGGCTGTCGGATTGCTTATTTTCCTAATAATGTGGTTGAGGAGGGCGACGGCTGGCTGTGCGTTCCGTCAGTGGAGGTTCGTCGTTTGACTAGTTTGTGGGGAGGAGACTTCTCCAGCTAACAGATGTAGATAAGACGTATTTTTTGCAGACATAAGAGCCATTGTAAATTTATGAAATAAAATACTTCTATGAAGTTTATTTCCAGTTCCAGAGATCAATAAGAGCAAAAAACATTAAAACATAAATACTTGTAATTTGAATTTGAGGTACCTAGGTCTAGTATTGATTTATTTATCGATTTACGTTTATATTATAGGAATTTTGAAGCCTAATAACCTTTGATAATTTTAACCACTTTGTAAGTATTGGCTGTTTTGTAATTTTACCAGATTTTTCGTAAACACCTAAGGTATTTACCAAAATGCGTCTTGATAATGATTTAAGTTCGTCTTAGTTTAAATCGATATCTCTATTCGAGGTCACGACTGTTTCTTGCTCAAATTCTGACAAATCACCCTAACCTATCTAAGTTTGTACTGACAGAGAATTATCTAAACTGTGCAGTCACAGGAAGTTGATTGAATGCAAGAATGGTCCTGCTATTTTTATAAGCTCAATATTTATTGTCTGTGCTTATTGGAAGTACTTACTACTTACTAAGAAGATATAATAGATAGAGGAATGTTGGTTACCAGGAAAAATAAGATTATTGAAAGTCTTCTGGACAACAAACAGTTACAATCTTAGCCATCAATGCACAATATATCTACGCCGATAGAATGATTCCATTATAATTATATCCTTTAATAGTACCTATTCAGCAATTAAACTTTACGGGCAACTACATTTTTTCTCCGATTATTTAAGAAAGATAACGTCGTAATCGATACCTGTAACTTTCCTAAGGGAGAATACAAGGGCCATTGTAATGTACATTTATGAATTAGGAACCTAGTAGTTGTGGAAGTTGTAGATACAGTGTCTCTGTGACGACATCTGGCAGAGTTGCAAATGTCTTGTCTATGCTTACCGATGTATGTTCTGTCGCGAAGTAGTAATATTTCAACATTTTCCAAATTGGTCTAATTAGTAGAGCACCTCATATGGCATTCAGTTGTGGGGGAGTGCAGCCGACATCGATACTATATTTATTCTGCAGAAAAGGGCTGTTCGCGCAATCTATCAGCTCGGTCCAAGGGTGTCACTTAGAAGTAAATTTCTTGCTTTCCATTCACAATATATGTAATTTAGAAAATTTAATGTATGAAAAATAACATAACCTTCCTAATGTCAATTTCAAAGACACTATAAAGCAAAAGTTGTGTGCTAGAGCATATTATAAACTATCCGATTATGTGGACGATAAAAGCCCTTGGGTATAATCCCTTCATACACAGGATTTTACTAGTATTTGTAATAAAACATGTGTAATGTGTCTGTTTGTTCGTCGAGTTCTTCGTCCCGATGAATATCTAAAGCGTCATTGTCACTAAAGTACGGGGGTGGATTGAAAAGTTCACGGCCTAAATAAGAAAACACAGGAATAATGCAAATTTTTATATTTATTTTTCTACATGCTCTCCTCCCATATTTCCCATTTAAATAGAAGGTCTCGTCAAGGTCTTCAAAAAAGACATCTACGGCCACTTTGACCTCCTCATTGGTAGAAAATTTCATTACACCTAAGTGTTTTTTTAATTTTGGAAATAGGTGAAAGTCAAAAGGTGCCAAGTCAGGTGAATAAGGGGGATGAGGAAGCAATTCGAAACCACAATTCAATATTTGAGCCATCGATTCTGCAGATGTGTGAACACGAGCATCGTCCTGATGAAACAAAACTTTCTTGGTTAACAATCCTGGTCTTTTAGACTTCACGTAAACGACGTAATAGTGTGCAATAGTATGCAGAATTTATAGTTTGACCTCTTTCTAAATAATCAACCAAGATGACACCCTTAGAATCCCAGAAAACCGATGCCATTACCTTGTTTACTGAAAAACACACCTTGGCTTTCTTGGGGGTCGGAGATCCGGGTCTCTCCCATTGTTTGAATTCAGGAGTATAGTGATGAACCCATGTTTGTCCATAGTAACAAATCTTACCAAAAGTTCGTTTGGATCACCTTGAAAAAGCTCTAAACAGTCTCTAGAAATCGTGAGCCGAGTTCGTTTCTGTTCACCTGAAAGGAGCCGCGGAACCCATCTTGCAGACACCTCGTGGAACCCTAATTCGTTAACGATCATGTTTTGTGACCTCATATTCCTAGAGCTTCAGCTATCTCAGATACCTTCAATCTTCTGTCTCCCATGATGAGATCACATATTTTTTCGATGTTTTCCGAAGTCGTAGCAGTAGAAGGCCGTCCAGAGCGGGCGTCATCTTTGATGCTCTCTCGTTCAAGTTTAAATTCAGCTGTCCACTTTTTTATCATTGTATACGACGGAGCAGATGTTCCTAAAGTAGCCATCATATCATTATGAATCTCCTTTGGAGTTAAGTGTTTCTTGTGGAGGTATTTGATCACGGCACGGTGCTCTAAACTATCCATTTTCAAACTTAATGAATTTTACTCTCACTTAATGTTCAATAAAATAAATAAAATTACGCATGTATCTCAAAGAAAAATTGCACAGAGACTGACAAAGAGTCTAGGTTTCATATGAGGGTAGTTTTATAATAATATGACAACGCTATGTTAGGCCGCGAACTTTTCAATCCTTCCTCGTACGTCTCCATATGCCAGCATCGAGTGACGGGTCGCTCACTTCCCTCTAATATGGTTGAGGAGGGCGATGGCTGGTTCCGCGTTAACTTGTGGGTGCCGTTGGAGGGTGTTCGTCGTTGGGATTCTTGGGGGCAGGGAGGTTTGCCGAGCTAGCAGATGCAGATAAGAATAATTTTGTACAGACATAGACACTGTAAATTGATTTTGAAAAAAAAATTACCCATGAAGTTTCTTGCCAGTTCTTCGTCACGAAGGTTTTTCCGAACTGGTGGTAGAGTCATGTTTTATTTGACGTCGATAAGAACAAGTAATTGTCAATGTTAAGAAATACAATTTTGATTTTGATCCGATAGCAAATCTTAGTTGATGGCAATCGGCCGAGGTCTCATAAAAACTCAGAAAACTATTGCATCAAATGAGTTCAAATAACTTAACTCGCCGTCACAAACCCTTTATAAAGTGGGTCTGCGAAAACATGTGCGGTCTGAGACTTGTATCGATCTCAAAAGCGCCCGCCATCTTGAAAGTGCGAAGGAGCAAGACAATGTACTGTTTCGGTAAAACGTCTCGTTTCTTGAGATGACGTATGTTTAAGTGTTTTTTCTACACAGCTGAGATTGATGGGTTCGAAAAGCTAACATTCTGGCTGGCTGAACTACATTTTATCATTTTTACAAAGTATCTGTTGCGTTACAAACGATAGAACCCTGGCTGTTGCCTTCACTACGACGAGCTATCAAGCCAGTTGTGCGAGAATACTCTTTGTTAAAGGGCTAGGCCGGCCTTATCTACGTCCCATAGTATGCTTCAAACATTGTAAGAAATACCCACCGTATATCTTTTATTTCAAATAATAAAATTAAAATGTAGATTTATCACAATTAACAATATATAAAAATAACAATCTTATTGCCATAATTAAAGTGTTAAAATCATAGCTACGAATAAATATATATTTTTTTCTAAACTTAAAATTCAACCACTAACAGCAAGAATTGAGTTGGCGGCCATCTTATTGACAAACCAAACAGACGTCGAGGATGATAATGAAACAACACAACTGCTAGACCACTAGACTGTACAACTTCATTTATTTATCTCTTTTTTACAAGGTTTTTGCTGTTATTTTTCTTAGTCTCATGTAGAACTTCTTGCTTCGCCACGTTTTCGGCCTTTCGCTTTATTTTGCTAATTTTCCCGATAACATTCTTAAACCTGTCGTCCTTCTTCATTAGATTTTTGTTGACTTTCTTCAATCCGCTTACGATTTTAGCATCGATATTATCTTCCGTCTCTGTCTGTTGTAAGTGATAATCTGTCTGTCCCATTCCGTCTACTTTATTTTGAACTTGCAGTTGTTTTATTTTCGCCAGTTTCGCTTTCTTAGCCGCTTTGATTCGCTTTCTTCGCATTTCTTCTAATCTGAAAAATAAAAGTAAAAATTATAAGGGCTGGTTGTTCAACACGTACTCTCTCCCCTAAACAGAATGTCTTCTTATTATAATTCAGTGTCTAAATCTGGTAATATTAATGTTGATATTTTCTATAACTAAATCAGTAAATTAATTATAAGTCCTTAGTCCTTGGTGAAAAGCATGAGTGACTGCGTATATTTGTACGGTCTATTTACGAATTGTATAAGTAGATATAAGTATAGGTAATGAGTAAAAGTCTCAAACATGTATTATTTAACGTAATGTAATTAATTCTCAAAAAAAAAAAACTATTTCTTCTTTATATAACTAAATATTTTGATTGTTGTCATAACACTGCATCTGTTGTCACAATTGAGTCTACGATTTGCAATACTTTGTTAAAACTTTTGTCCAAATGTGCATTATTTGTTGTAAACTTGTTGGTGATCAAATAAATACTATCAATACCTATCAGTGGAATAATTTTGAGAATTTTACAAAAGTTATTCTCGGAATAAAAGTTATACAAACCAATACTTCCTGCCAAAAAAAAGTTAATTCAGAGAGACAGCACTCAGAGACGCCAAACAGTTACTTAAAGCGCTATTAATTATCGATTTTGCTTAATACATATAGACTAATGCGTGGTTTACATGTATTAAGTAGTTAAGGTGGTAACTAAATTTTAACTAAACTTTAAATCACTATAAGTCACTTGTGTGTCCAATTTTTTTTATTAAGTAGTTTATAAGTTCAGTGAAGATGAGTAGTGATGAATGTCAAGCAATTCGTCAATTCTGTACTTAGATATATGGTAAACGTGATTTTGGACAAATTCAGAGAAGAATTCGATTCGGAAATTAAAATCTTTGCAAGAATATGTTTTTTTCTAAACTTTTTACCTCGTTTATTCTACAAGCATACCTATATTAACAACAACAAAATTTAAAGTTGAAACTAAACTCCACTCGGCCATTTAAAAAAATAGAGTTAATGCGACATAAATACGAGCTCTTGCCGCCACCCGCTTTGTCAACTTATGCACTTAACTAAAAAATCACGTCCAAACGTGTTGACTGAGAAGCCCCGCCCACCTACTTATACGAAAAATAGAACGAATCCTAATCTACTTAATCACTTGCGTACTAAATTTTAAGTTACCACTTGTCACTTAAGTGACTGTTTACAAGTAATTTTTAACTTAAAATATAGTTACCAACTTAACCACTTAACGCGTGTAAACCGGCCGTAAGATGAAGTACATAGGTTGAGTAGGGCGGTGGCTGGATCCCGCGTTAACGCGTGAACGTACGTCGTTTGTGGATAGTATATGGGGAGGGAGAGATAATCGGTTAACTTAGTCAAATTTCCAGTTTGACATCCACAGAAGGTCATCTCTGGATATTTATAGAACTTCGATGTTTCTCGAAATTCGACATTATTTCGAAAAATTAGCATGATGCAGTACGCAAGTGTGGTGGACTGTAAATTACGTGATACCACCCCTCAGTTGTTGCGAGAGAGTACCCTGTATAACTGCAAAAATTAAAATTAAACATTTACCCTTGCTCCATTTCAGCCGGATCAACGCCCGCCTGCCGCCATCTCTTGATCCTGTAGTTACGTTTTCTAGTTTCAAACTCTTCATTGTCAAGTTGGGCTTCTTGCTCTCTGCGCGTCACACTCACTGTGGTGAACACTTTCACCGCTTCGTCGTCTGAAAGGAAAGAAAACAGTTCAATTGTACGACTTTTCACTATTTTCCCAGTGGTGGGAGAGTTTCTCAGTGGTGGGAGAGTTTCCCAGTGGTGGGAGAGTTTCCCAGTGGTGGGAGAGTTTCCCAGTGGTGGGAGAGTTTCTCAGTGGTGGGAGAGTTTCTCAGTGGTGGGAGAGTTTCTCAGTGGTGGGAGTTTCTCAGTGGTGGGAGAGTTTCCCAGTGGTGGGAGAGTTTCTCAGTGGTGGGAGAGTTTCTCAGTGGTGGGAGAGTTTCTCAGTGGTGGGAGAGTTTCCCAGTGGTGGGAGAGTTTCCCAGTGGTGGGAGAGTTTCTCAGTGGTGGGAGAGTTTCTCAGTGGTGGGAGAGTTTCTCAGTGGTGGGAGAGTTTCTCAGTGGTGGGAGAGTTTCTCAGTGGTGGGAGAGTTTCTCAGTGGTGGGAGAGTTTCTCAGTGGTGGGAGAGTTTCCCAGTGGTGGGAGAGTTTCTCAGTGGTGGGAGAGTTTCTCAGTGGTGGGAGAGTTTCCCAGTGGTGGGAGAGTTTCCCAGTGGTGGGAGAGTTTCTCAGTGGTGGGAGAGTTTCCCAGTTTTGTTGAGATCTCGCCTGGGGCGGTACTGCAGTCCTTCCTTGTGTTCCGGATATAGGCAAGGAACGGCCAGTTTAATAACTGCAACAAAGGCTATTCCAACCTATGGTCGGCAACGCATCATAATTCACGATATTGTCTGGGGATATATTAAAAAAAAAATTTTAATAACTTATCTGGAACATCTACATCATTGATCTCTATGAGCAAGCAACTGATTCCTTAAATAAAGAAGTACTCGTTTTATATATTTATTTATTTATAAAGACACACCAACAGTGTACACATATGAATTTCACTATACTAGATAATAATTAAGGTATAACAACCTATGTGCACACCAATTATGGGCATGTACAAATTGCACCATAAAAATAACACAATAAACATCATTAATTAAATTATTCGTTCAAATTATGTGTGATGAAGTACAATAAAATATCTTTTTGATCTATTTATTAATAAATAAAAACAGAGAGTTCATTTAGGTATAATTCTTGGGCCAAACTTATAGCTAAGTTGGCACAATAAATAATAAATATTGCTAACTGACCACATTATCTAGCCCAAATTAAGTATCATTAAGAACTTGTGTTATGGATACTAGATAACGGATAAATAAACTTAAGAAATATATAAACACACATATATATTTTTTTATATATAAATATAAGAAGTAAACTTAAATAAACACACATACACATCCATGACTAGAGAGCAAATATAATATAATATCTGCCCCTACCAGGATTCAAACCCGGGACCTCTGGCATGGAAGGCAAGGCTACTTACCTCCATACCAAACAGGCCGTCAAATTATATACAATATACAATAAATATTAATCCACAAAAAAGCCAACTACATGTCATGTTTAGTTTTTCATAAATCGGTTAAACTAAACATGAAAATATGAAATCACTAAGTTATGAATGCCTGGGGGTGTAGCCAAGTTGCAATCTACGATCGCTAACGCTATAGAAAACGCATAAACTGTACGGCGCTTCACGTGATGTAACGATGGTAACAGTTCAAGCATTTTCTATCGCATTAGCAATTGTAAATTGCAACTTGGCTAGACCCCTGTATATTTGAAAACAACTATATTTGTTCAAAAACTAAAGACTTGGGCATTCTCTGGGTTGAATCGAAACCGCTGGCTTTACAATTCAATTAATTACAACCCAAAAGTTCCCAATGGTTCCCTTTATGTGAAACTTCTGTCAGTAGAATCATTTTATTGATTTGTAATTGTCTACGTCAATTTTGTGTAACCGCCCATTTTTACATCAACAGGACAACGGTTACAACCATAATCAAAGTAAGGAACCAATGTTCCCACGTTCGTAATGTTGCTCTGCTTACCGTCGATCTTATATTCACTTAGTTTGGCGTTGATCTTGTCTTCAATTTCGCCGAGTCGCAGTATATCGTACGGCGTGATGAGGGATATCGCCAAGCCAGTTCTACCCGCACGAGCCGTCCGCCCCACTCTTTAATAAATAGATACATACTGTAAGGACATGTGTACTGAACTCTATAAAACTTAATATATTTAATATAAATAAAATTGGTAATTTGTTTAAATTAGTTTTATCCCCTTTAGCCTTTGATGTTATTTGAATTTTTTATGTTAGTAATGTTTAAAAGATATATATCTAATAATAATAATAAATAAAATATAAATCCCCAGACAAACACACCAACTGTATGGCCCCAAAGTAAGCAGAGCTTCTGTTATGGATGCCAATACAGCGAACTGGGGGGGGGGCAGTATAAACATACATATATAAATAGTATTTATATATGTATGAGGAATGTTTTCGAGATGATGTAAATTGAATTTACATTTGATAAATGTTTAAAACATATATGTATGTTTATTCTGGGTTCCCCATGGTATTTAATAAATACAAACAACCATGACCCGAGAGCACACATCAGCGTTCATCACACAATATATTCTATTCGTACCGATACATCCAATGTTTTAAACATTTATCTAATGTAAATACAATTTACATCATCTCGGAAACATTCCTCAATAATGTGAAACAGGAATGAACTTCGCGATATAGGCTGTGCCTAGTGCGATGTTCATAGATATTGTATTAATGTATGTTTGATTTTGGAAATCAATTTCTTACATAATACCGCTGTGGTATTATGTAAGAAAAACAATCAGCAAACACGCAATAACCACAGTTAACGCGCGGTTAACTCAAAACGTAATACTCATAAGTTTTTTGTGAAAATAAGCAATTGAAAGGTAGAATTCTAATGACGATAAAATTATTAAAATTGGTTAAGAAGAAAAAAAATTTCAATCCCATATCTTGTCCTTAGTACTTAAAGCGTATAAAAAAACACAAACAAAATCACTTCCGCATTAATAATAGGTCTTTACCTATGAAACTGCCGTTTTGCCGTACTGGTCATTTCAAATGAAAATATTTTTTTTTTGACTGATAATTCTAATTTCAAATTATTTTTATTTAACAAACATGGAATTCTTTTTCTAAAATCGTCATTTGTTTAATAGTTAGTGTTTTGTTTTCAACGCATTCGAACATTTTTCGTCATCATGGATAAGTTAAAAATTCGAGTAATTATGGAGTATGAGTACCGTCGTGGCAGCAAAGCGGCACAAGCGGCACGCAACATCAACGACGTTTACGGAGCGAACACTACAAACGAACGCACCAACCGTTATTGGTTTACCCGCTTCCGTTCTGGAAATTTTGACCTGAAAAATGAACCCCGTGGTCGTCCGAAAACTTTGGTCGACAATGACGAATTAAAGGCAATTGTGGAAGCTGATGAAACTCAATCCACGGCTGAATTAGCAGCAGCTTTCGATGTTAGCATAAAAACAATATTGGTCCATTTGCGTCAAATTGGCAAGGTAAAAAAGCTTGACAAATGGGTACCCCACGAACTCAATGACCGCCAGCGCGAAGTACGCGTGGAGACGTGCCTTGCACTGCTCAGCAGGCATACAAATGAAGGAATTCTGAACCGCATTGTTACTTGTGACGAGAAATGGATCCTGTTTGACAATCGTAAGCGCTCAGCAAGTTGGTTGGACCCTGGTTCGGCACCCAAACAATGCCCTAAACGAAAACTTACCCCTACAAAAGTGATGGTCACTGTTTGGTGGTCTAACGCGGGTGTAATTCATCACAGCTTCTTGCCAAACGGGACAAGCATTACTTCAGATGTGTACTGTGAAGAACTGAACACAATGATGGAGAAGCTCGCACGTCTCCAACCAGCTTTGGTCAATCGTTCGGCTCCACTGCTCCTGCACGACAACGCGCGACCTCATACTGCATAGCAGACGGTCTCCAAGCTACAAGAGTTGGGGTTGGAAGTTCTCCGTCATCCACCGTACTCACCAGACCTTGCGCCTACAGACTTCTACTTTTTCCAGAATTTGGATAACTTCTTGGCGGGAAAAAAATTCAATACCCGAGAGGCAGTACAAAATGCCTTTGAAGAATTTCTTGCCTCCCGTCCAGCTGATTTCTTCAAGAAAGGCATCAATAAGCTACCAATGCGTTGGCAAAGATGCATTGATTGCATGGGTGATTATTTTGATTAATAGAAATAAAAAATATATAAAAAAATTACGCTTCATTTATTTCGTGAAAAACGGCAATTTCATAGGTAAAGACCTAATATAAAGTTACGCCTACAAATTAAATAGCCTCATAATTACAAGAGAAACCTCCAAATGTCAGACAGCAACTGTTTTATTCAAAACTGCGGTTTACAATCTGTAACAATTCAAAACTACCTACAACATACCTGTGAATGTATTCCTTAGCTTCCAGAGGTAGTTTGTGATTGACAACCAGATCAACAGTCGGAATGTCGAGGCCCCTCGCCGCTACGTCGGTGGCCACCAATGTGCACCTCAGGTTACTTCGGAACTGGGCGAGCGCTGCGGCTCGTTCCCGCTGCCTCATGAACCCGTGGAGGCACACGTTGTCCATGCCTATTGCGTTCATCATCATCGACAGGACTTGGCATTCTCTGGGGAAAATTTAGCGGTTATTTATTTATTTATTATTTGGGAAACATACAATATATTATGTATTAACACAGTTGGGCAAGTTGATAAAATTAAATTCACAAATCAGTAAAGTTTCCACAATTAGTTAATACATTAAATTGAAAATATGAAAAACAAAACATAAAAAATTAAAAACAGAGTTAGTGATGTTATCTAAATGAATTTAGCAAAACCTAACCTTAAAATTTATACATTATATAACAAATTTAATTCCTTTTTTATAACTATTATTCTTACAGTGAAACATGTCACTGCAGTGAAATTTCTGATTATAACTATTACATGCTCTGTGTGTAAATGTATTAGCAGCATAGTTTGAAAAGTGGTTTTACTTCTAGAATTTATTCGGGGACACCTAAAACAAATATGTTTAAGAAGAGTGAATCGATATAATTATTAATGATTTTGTAAAGGAACATTTGGTCTCTTTGAAGGCGACGACTGCGTAATGAGTTTTTATCCTTAGTTATGTCTACTTTACTGGCCTTTCGATTCGGAAATCTGTATGACATATGTTTGATGAAATTCAAATAGATTTTTTCAATGTTGTCAATATGTATGTTATAATAAGGATTCCAAACGGATGACACGTACTCTAAAACTGATCTGACAAAGCTGTTGAATAACTGTCATCGTGGTACATCGTCTGAAATCCTTACTGACTCTCAAAATAAATCCCAACATCCTAAAGGCTTTCAAAATAATAGCAACTATATGTTTAGTAAATGATAATTTACAATCTAGAATCATACCCGAGTCTCTTACATCCTCCAAACGACTTAGAGATTGGTTATTTAAAAAGTAATTATAATTTATACATATTTTCTTTCTCGTATAAGTAATGAGACAATTTTTTTTTAAATTTAGGTGCAAGCGGTTCCTTTCACAATAAGCAGAAAGATTATTTAGGTCTCTTTGAAGTAATAAACAGTCAGATTCGTTTTTAATGTTCTTAAAGATTTTCATGTCATCCGCATATATAAAAAAATTAGAATGTTTCAAAATAGAAGAAATGTCTTTATATATAAATTGAATAATAATGGTCCTAAGTGAGATTCTTGAGGAACTCCTGATATGACTGGGATGAAAGATGAACAAAACCCTTTAATAACTACTGCTTGACTGCGGTCCCGAAGTTAAGATTCCAGCCAACGCAAAAGATCGCCATGAATACCGATATCATATAATTTGCGGATCAAGAGATTATGAGATATTTTATCGAATGCCTTGGAGTAGTCGGTATACACTGTGTCTACCTGATATCCGTTACTCATTGAAGTGGTAACATCATGCACAAATTCACATAGGTTTGTCTCTGTAGATTTTTTACTAACGAATCCGTGCTGCTGTTCAATTATTATAGGCCTTAGCTTGGTATAAATTATGTCAAACACGCACTTTTCAAATAATTTAGGTATAATACTGAGTTTTGAAATTGCTCTGTAGCTTTTTACATTATGCTTATCACCAGACTTATAGATGGGAACTATATAAGAATTTTTCCATGCGGTTGGAAATGTGCCAGTGTATAATGAAAGTTGGAATAGAAATACCAATGGCTCAACTAAAGGCTTCCAACAATTCCGCAAAAATAATGCTGGGATACCATCTGGACCGCAACTTTTGTTTACATCTAAACTTTTTAGGTGTTTCTCAACAGTTTCAATACTAATACCAACAGAACCAATAGAAACGTTACTCGCATTATTTAAGTTGGACTTAAATGATGCGTCAACGAAGCTGGAGCTGGAGTCCTCTTGGGGTTCAAACACCGATTGAAAGTAAGAGTTAAAAAGATTACATATGTCATTACCATCTGTGCAAGTTAATTCGTTCAGATAAAGAGATTTTGGTAGATCACCAGAACTTTTTTTAGATTTAACGAAAGTCCAGAATTGTTTGCTATTTTTATTTATGTTATCTTCCGTGGTTGCAATAAATTTATTATAACAATCTTATTGTACATTTTTCTGACGTTTGCGGAGGAGATTAAAAGTATCAAAATCACTGAGCCTACCATATGATTTCCAACGTTTATGAAATTTTAACTTTTCTTTGATTATTTTGACTAGAGACTTAGAAAACCACGGTGGATATCTGGAGTCACATTTAACTACTCTTTCGGGTACATTGTCCGCGATAATTTTAGCTAATATATTTCTAAATTCAATTACAGCATCATTCACGTTATCATTTTTATATAAACTTGACCAGTCATAAGCTAGAAGTGCTTCATTTATTATGTCATAATTAGCCTTGTAAAACAATTTAAGAATTCTTGGTGCAGGGCGCAGATATTCATAATTAGTTTTACGAAATTCCCACTGCAGAGCAGGGTGATGAGCATCCTCGTGCACAAGTGGTTCGTTGCATTTGCTTACAGAACACACAGCATTGCGAAATGTCAGGTCAAGTAATCGACCATTTAAATTTAACACATTATTGTGCTGTTTAAAATCAGGGAAGCTCTGAAAACCACTCACAGACTGCAATAGAATGTCACTAGGATTGGATGGCAGCAATTTGAGGTTATCAGCGGATTCTGCAACCCAATTTCCCTGTGATATGTTGAAATCACCGACTATTAGGTATTCATCAGAAGGTCGTTCAACTAAACGATCAGATGTAAGTTCAAAAAACTGGTTTAAAGCATTAAGATGTAATCGGCAGTGAGGAAAGTCCCTGGGTTCGAAATACCAATGAGCTTTAATAACTTAACACTGGAACGGTCGCGTGGGTAACATAAGTAACCCAGTGCATAATAATTGTTAATATTTATCAAATTTCGGGCGCTAGAGCGTCAGCGTCGCGTGTATTCCTCGAGCCTTGCCCCCGCTGTCGCCAGTAGCGTTCTGCACTCCGTAACCACAGGTAACCCGCGCGACCACTTATGAAAGTATTTTTGCAAGCGAACAGTATATGAAAGAAATAAACGAATGCGTGTCAACAGCCTGATTTCTATTCAATTTCTCAATTATTTATTCTTTATTTTGCTCAGAATATACTTTTTCTTTAATTTTTCGTTTCTATTATGTATATACTAATAATATGACGTGATCTCAAAATATCCAAAAAACGTTTTTGTTTAATAATTAATGAAGAAGTTGAATTTAGATACTAAAATGTGGTTTTTGTAATACAAATAAACACATTCATTTATATAATAAACTGAGTTTTATTAATTTTCTAAAAGGGCCACCAGCGGAACCCGCGCGCGCTTAGGGTTAAGTGCCTAAAGCCCATTTTTCTAACGGTGAGTGGAGACAGCGTGAGAAACCCACAACATACCTTAGTAATTATTTCAAAGGTATGTGTTACATGTATGTGCCAACCTGCAGTAGGCTATTGAAAAATATACATTGTCTGACACCACCTCTTAGTTGTCCTAGGCTGTAATGTGCGATTATTAGATACATAATTTTATTTTCGAAGGGAACAGCTTTTAAATTTCACCCAACTTTGTGGCTCAATGCTGAACTATTTTCTCAACATTGACAATTACTTGTTCTTATTGACGTCAAATAAAACATGATTCTACTACCAGTTCGAAAAAAACCTTCGTGAAGAAGAACTGGCAAGAAACTTCGCAAGTATATTTTTTTCAAAATAAATTTCCAGAGTCTCTTTATGTCTATACAAAATTATTCTTTTCTACATCTGTTAGCTCGGCAAGTCTAACAGATGCAGAAAAGAATCTCTCCCCCCCAAGTATCCAAACGACGATCCAGCCATCGCCCTCGTCAACCATATTAGAGGGAAGTGAGCGACTCGTCACCCGACGCTACCATTGCTGCGTTCCGTTTGCCGATTACAGCGCTCACAGCGCTAAAAGTGCTCAAAACCGTTCCGATTCGTTTGAGCGCGCTAAAAGTGTTATTAGTGATATTGCAATCGGAACGGTAAATAGCGCGCTAACATTCTGATTGTTCGTCGATTAAGTCTAAAGTTATAATATCATTAAGATCTTTGACCCTGAATGAAGCAGGAGCCATTTTTTTACATTATTACGAAAGAAAATTAATAAGCAAGCTTTTAAAATCTTTAATCGACTAATAAAAACATCAACAAAGTAACGTCATGTGTCAGTTTTGACAGGCCGTTCACAGCGACCATGCTCCGTAGCGTTGGCACTGTGAGCGGTAAGATGGCGGCGTTTATGACGTCATTGATGACGTATCGATATCGCTGTGAGCGCGCTCACGGGCAAACGGAACGGGTATATGAGCGCTGTGAGCGCTGTAATCGGCAAACGGAACGCAGCACATAAGTAGACGTACTTTAGTGACAATGATAGATAATGCTTTAGATATTCATCATTCATAACACAAGCTCTGCTTGAAACAAACGTCTTTAAATTTATTATTATTATTCAAAATTTTATACAGAGAATAATTAGTTAGTAAACTGATTTAGCTAGAAGTTAAAAAACGTGATTTTGTTGTGAATTGCTTAAATTAAATGCTTTATTTTGCAACAACAGCACTGGTCGCTGACTATGGCCCTGAATGGTAACAATAACTTCAAATGTTGGCACAAAAACATTAGAGAATACAAATATAATAATACTACAACTATGCTTCTCTCATGTCCTAGTCAATTTGTAATTTAGCCCTGCTAGGTTACATAAATAACCCTTTTGATAAAAGAATAAATATTGTTTTTCTTTTCCGCATACTTTTTATCCCCTTGGTTGATAGATCGATAGGCACATAACAGGTTAGTATAATTGGCAAGATACGTAGATATAAAACATCTTTTAAACGCCGATATTGTAAGTTGCACATCCTGCTTGACCTTAATTGATACCCAAAATCAAACAAAAGAAAACTAGATAAAAATCGGCTCATTAAAATGGGAGATATGACGTCACAAACACACACAAATACACACGTTAAACTTACAACACACATTTGCATCAGAGGGTCAAATATTTAAACTTTAATAAGGCTTCGGGTTACTAAGCCCAACGTTCTCGAGGAACTAGCAGAAAAGCAAACCTTACTCACTTCTTAGTATCTGTGAACACAATGATATGCGAGCTAGGCTTGGTCTCCCTGTACTTGCGTAGCGTCTGCACTAAGTACACATCCCTGGCGTAGGCGGGACACACAACGTATCGCTGGTCTAGAGTTGATACTGTCAGCTTGTCGTCTGATTCGGACCAGATGAATAGATTCTGAAAAAGAAATTCAATTGTGTTACTGGCAACATAAAAAATAAAACTATGTGTCTATGGTACTGCACCAACATGTTTATTGTCTGCTGTTATTCTTCTTACTTGTGTGTGATAATATAATAGGTGTTTAGAAGGAAATCTTGGTTATATAAGTTTGCAAAAGAATAAATAGAAATAAACTGTCTGCAAAATTGTTTTACTTAAAATACAATAGGTTATGGGCCCAGACCCGACCTTTTGAAGAGATTCACGTGGATGCAGACAGGTTAGTTAAAACTCAGAACGATTCGACTAAAAGCCATCTTGGCCATCATGGATTCCTCTGGGGTAAACCAGGTAAACGCCGCCGCTGGAATCACTGTAGTGAAACTTACGGGCAGCGATAATTGGTCTTTATGGAAATTCCAAACCAAGATCTTACTAAACGGGCAAGGTCTCTTTGGCGTCGTTGATGGAAAAATAAAAGAAAACGATGCAAATTTAAAACCAAAGGAATGGGAGCTTTCAGATGCCAAAGCCCAAACACACATCGTGTCGAGAGTTTCTGAAAACGTCATGCAACATTTGCTAACGTGTAATACCTCAGCAGAAATGTGGACTAAATTGTCAAGTATTTACGAACTTAAAAGCTCAACGAGCGTTCATCTACTCCATGAAAGGTTCATGAAATATAAATATGAAGAAGGAGGTATGGCAAACTTATTTAGTAAAATAGAACACATGGCAAATCAACTGAAACAGTTAGGTGAAACAGTGTCTGACAAAATGATCATCACCAAGGTGCTCATGACATTACCACCGCAATATAGGCACTTCGTGTCAGCGTGGGAAAGTGTTCCTCAACAATCCCAAACATTGAATGACTTGCAGGCAAGATTGCTTATAGAAGAAGAACGCATGCAAGAATATGAGGAGCCCGTCGCCTTAACCGTGCAAAATATAAAATGCTTCAAATGTGGAAATATTGGCCATAAGAAAAATGTAAGCAGATCAAACATGACTTGTTCATATTGTAAAAAGATGGGACATACAGTAGAGCAGTGTTATTTTAAGAAAAATAAAGAAAAAGGAAACAGGTCAATGGGAAATAAAAGACAAGCTTGGAAAGAAAATAAAGGACATGTTTTAAAGGATAATAAAGGAAATGCCTCACGAGATAGTAAAGAGAATAGCTCAAAAGCAAATGCCTTCATTACAAGTGCATTTATTGGTTATAGCAATAGCTCAGAAGAATGGATAGTGGACAGTGGTGCAAGCGACCACATGACTCCAAATAAAAATTATTTTTTCAGTTTTTCAGGGATTTCAGGTGATAGATATGGCAGATGGCAGAAAACTAAAAGTACAAGGAATAGGAAAAATAATTCTCAAGGCCTATAATGGTAATGAGTATGTTGAAACGTCACTAAATGATATATTATATGTTCCTGCACTGAAGGTAAATTTATTCTCTGTTACAAAAGCTGTAAATAATGGTTATATATTTCAAATTAAAAGTAAAAAATGTGAGTTAATTAAAAATAACATAGTCTGCTCTGTTGGTAAAAGTGTTGATAAGTTCTATGCAATGCAGTTTACTTTTGATCCTTTGCATAAGGTAAATTTGACAACTCAGGTAAATAATAATTCTCTTAAGGATTGGCATGAAAAATTGGCACACCAAAACTTTGATTATTGTCGTTCAGTGTTAAAAAATAATAACATAAAATTCATTGATTCTGATGATTTGTGTGTTGCATGTATTGAAGGAAAATGTCACCGTTTACCTTTTCCTCAGAGTTTAAATAAAACAAGTATGTGTTGTGAAATATTACATGCTGATGTTTGCGGACCGATGGAAGTTCTTTCTGTTGGTGGTTCAAGGTACATTCTAGTAATCAAAGATGATTTTTCAAAGTATAGGAAAGTTTACTTTTTAAAATATAAGTCAGAAGTGGCAAATAAAATAAAACAGTTTATTAATTATGCTGAAGTTGAAACAAATAACAAAGTAAAGATTTTAAGGACGGATAATGGGACAGAGTTTTCAAATAAAACTTTAGAGTCTTTTTTAAATAATAAAGGTATACAGCATCAAACTACGGTTGTTTATACACCAAAACAAAATGGTAAGGTAGAAAGAGAAATGCGAACAATAATAGAAGCTGCTAGAACTATGTTAATTCAGTCAAAATTAGATAAAACACTATGGGCTGAAGCAGTTAATACAGCTGTGTATACATTGAATAGAAGTTATGTTAAAAACAAGAATACTGATAAAACACCTTATGAATGTTGGTCAGGTAGGAATTTTGACATACATACTTTACATAAATTTGGAAATCCAGTATTTAGTCATATACCTAAAGGGAAAAGAAGAAAATTAGATTCAAAAGGAAAAATAGGATACTTTGTTGGTTATGGGGAATTGACTAAAGGATATAGAATTTATTATAAGGAAGAAAATACAATAGAAATTAAAAGGGATATAGTTTTTGTAAAAGATAGTGATTTTAAAGATAAGAATAAAATAACTGATAGGGAAATTACAGAAAATTTTGATATTACAGTAGAGGAAAAAAATTTTAATGCTGTAAACTCAGTAGAGGATAGTAATGATGTTGACTGTATCATACAGGATGAAAATAATAGGGATAGTACAATAAATAGTCAGATAGAAGTTAATAACGAAACATTGGGTCATAATTTAAATGATAGTTCAACCATTGATGAGTCAAGTAATGAATTTAAAGGAGAGTTCTATGGTATAAATACTGAAGTTCAAAGTCAGGTTAGTCAGGTAGAAGAAACAAGAACATTAAGGCCAAGAAATCAGATTAGGCAGCCAGATTGGCTTAAGGATTATAGTACAGATTATACATGCTTGTTAAGTTTTTTGGAAGATAATCCCAAAACATATGAAGAAGCCATGAAAAGTACTGAAAAAGTAAATTGGCAAAAAGCGATGGAAGAAGAAATAAATAGTTTAAATGAAAATAAAACATGAGAATTAGTGCAAAAACCAGAAAATTGTAAAGTTATTGACAGCAAATGGGTATATAAAAGAAAACTTGATGATCAAGGTAATATTACTAGTTACAAGGCTAGGCTTGTAGCCAGAGGCTTTCAACAAACTCACTTTATTGATGATGATTTATTTGCACCAGTGGTTAAGCTTCCAACAGTCCGCACTCTATTGGCAATATGTAATCAAAAGGGTATGTCAGTACATCAAATGGATGTTAAAAGTGCCTTTCTTCATGGAAATATTAAAGATGAGATATATTTGTCATTACCAGAAGGTTATTCTGATAACAGTATGGTATGTAAACTTAAAAAATCATTGTATGGTCTGAAAAGCTCACCCAAAAACTGGAATAATAAATTTAACTCTGTTATGTTGTCCGAAGGTTTCCAACAATGTAAAACTGATTATGGTCTCTATGTAAAACACTATAATGGACAGATTGTTTACTTATTACTGTATGTTGATGATTTATTGCTTGCAGGGACGGATATTGAATGTGTAAACAAAACTAAAGATTTATTAAAAAGAAATTTTTGTATGAAAGACTTGGGTATAGCAAAATACTTCTTGGGTATATCTATCAATCAGGATGTTATTAATGGAATCTTAAAAATTAATCAGATATGGGAGTCATACGCAGCATCGTACACAACGTGCGCGCGCAGCGGCGCGCGGCATACTGGCGCGTTGCGCGCGCGCTCCGGCATATTTATACTCGTGTCTGTATGCAGCGCTGCGTGCCCCCACCGGTGATCATCGCTACACTGAAGCACGGACCGAAAACGCGGCAATATTTATGTGGATGTTGGAGCGAGACAGATGTCGTGTTATTTGTTGTCTTTGTCTAACAATGCTATATAAGCAGACGATTTTGGTAGTAAAAACGATTCCTACTGCTCATTACTGTTTCATTTCTCTCTCCTGCATGGTACAAGCTTCTACAAAGCATTCCTTAAACAGATTTTACAAAAATATAACATGTCTGATTGCAAAAGTGTTGCTACACCCATGGATTCAAAATTTAAAACTGATAGTCTTAAAAGAAATAATTCTGAATCTCAAGAGTTAGAAACAAAATGTAGACAACTAATTGGTTGCTTGTTGTATGTAGTATTAGGCAGTAGACCTGATTTGTGTGCAAGTGTTTCAATATTAAGTCGGTTTCAAAAATGTGCTGGTGAAGAGTTGTGGAATATGTTAAAACGAATTCTTAGATATATTAAAGGTACAATTGATTTAAGTTTAGGGTTTCAAAGAAACAAAAAGGATGTTATCGTTGTTGGTTATGTAGACTCTGACTGGGGAGGTGATTTGGTTGACAGAAGGTCAACAGCTGGGTTTCTTTTTAAAGTATTTGGTTCTCCCGTTTCATGGTGTACTAGAAAGCAGCCATCTGTAGCTTTGTCCTCGACTGAAGCCGAGTACATGGCACTTAGTATGGCTACAGCAGAAGCTTGCTGGCTTAAACAATTAATAAGTGATTTTTGTATTAATGTTGAGTGTGTATTAATGTATGAGGATAACCAAAGTTCAATTAGAACTGCAAAAAATCCAGTTTTACATAAAAGAATGAAACACATTGATATTAAACACCATTTTATTCGTGAGAAAAATTGTAGAAGGTATAATAAAGCTAAGTTACATTGAAACATCAGAACAAGTAGCTGATTTGTTAACCAAACCTTTGTCAGGCCCTACATTAGTTAATTTAAGGGGATATTTAAAATTGATATAATTATAAAGTTTTTGATTGTATAAGTTAAATATAAAATTTCTTGGTCATTACCTACATAGAGCAAAATGTGTATAAGACATAAATTCATAATTTTGTAAAAGTAAAATGTAAAACTGTGTAACTCAAAACTCAATATCTTGTAAATGCAGGATGCACTTATAAGTTTATAATGTAGAACTTTTATTTCTTATTTTGAGGGACGGTGTTACTGGCAACATAAAAAATAAAACTATGTGTCTCTATGGTACTGCACCAACATGTTTATTGTCTGCTGTTATTCTTCTTTCTTGTGTGTGATAATATAATAGGTGTTTAGAAGGAAATCTTGGTTATATAAGTTTGCAAAAGAATAAATAGAAATAAACTGTCTGCAAAATTGTTTTACTTAAAATACAATAAATTGACACATGCCTTCCGAGTGCCTAGACAAGTGGCTTTCAACAATAGAATAGAAAACGCTCCATACAAACGGTATCGGTTTGTGACGTCACTACGTGTAAATTATATATAAAGTTGTAAAGGTGTTTGGATAAAATATATGTATAATAGCTTTGTAGCTAATGCGTTTTCATGCATACTATTGTAATAAAAATTGCTATATTAAATGTTAGTAAGTAAATAAAATTAAAAATTTTTACATATGCTATAAAAAGTTTTTTGCTGCTTTTTTTCATATCTATATAATTTCGATGTGAAATTCAAAATTACATTTTGCATAACGTTTTTTCGGTCAAAATAACTTAAATTTGCTAAATAAATGATAAAAACTTGCATTTTCAAATGTTGTCAAATACCCAATTCAACGATGTTCTTTAGAGAAAATTGTTTAGTTTAAGCAATTCCTTCAGCTGTTTCAAGATTAACAGAACTTTTTTAAACCCTCAATAAAGGGTAAGATTTTTTTGTTTGCGGATATATGAGGAGCTGGCGTACAGAACCGGAGTAGTCCACTATAAATTCAAAAGCATTTTTTTTTTCGAATCGTGACTTCCAAGACCCGTTGCGGGGATCCCTGTTAATATTTTCAATCAAAACCGGCTCTTAATTGGTCAAAAAAGGCTTTACAAAGTGCATTTTCAAACGAAACCGGATCAGTCCGGTGTCCAGCTTAAAGATTTTAAAAATTTCATCTATTTTCATTCTGAAGCGGACTTGTCCTTTAAAGTATTAATTTCTTCACCACATTTTTAATCAAAACCGGGAATGTACAGCAAAAATAAAACACGAAGTAGAAAATTTCTGTATTTGTTAGACGGCAACCCTGGCCTTAATCTGGCAACTAAAATATGATTAAAAAATCAAAATAGACAAAAGACGTTGAGCGTATTTTGGTAACGCAGTTTGGTGATGAATGGGTCGAGCATCCAGAACTAGAATGGTATAAAGAGGTATTACAGACTGCATCAGGATCTACAGACACCATTGAGAATGATGGAGCAGATGAATGTGCTGACGTTGACGATTGCGAATGTCTGGAGCTAGATATTACGGAAGTTGTTATCTGAATTTTTTCAAACAAAATACAATAATCCTTTCAAATCTGTGACTTCTTTTCAATAGCATTATACGACAAAAAAAATTTTTTTGCCATCTAAATTGTGGCAATACAATTGTCAATTGTAATTGGCAATATAAACTGTGGATTCGCATGAACTGAAGAAAAGATACAACTGCCACTTCTGAGGAAGCCTGACTGTTCACTGGCCTACACCGCAAAAGAGAAAGCAAACCTTTTTGTTAATATTTTTGCAGACTATTCACGTCTAATTAGTCAAGGAAGTCCCACCCCAGTTACTTGTTACAAAATGGGTACCGCTCATATTCGCCAAAAGGTGGTTCTTAAATGCTTGCAGAATTTAGACGCGAATAAGGCCAGCGGCCCCGATTGCATACCTGCAGTTGTGTTAAAACACTGCGCAGCCGAGTCTCCCATACTAACACGCCTGTATCGACTCTCTTTGGAATCCGGAAAGGTCCCTAAATCCTGGAAGCTGGCTAACGTGCACCAAACGTGTACCAAAGAAGGAAAGCCGTGCAGATCCTATCAACTACCGACCTATTGCAATCTCCTCCATACTTTGCAAAGTTATGGAGCGTGTATTGAACAATCGTCTCCTGGCATACCTTGAGTTCAACGAGTTCCTTAGTGATAACCAATATGGTTTTCGCAGTGGACGCTCGACTGGAGATCTTCTTGTGTATGCCACTCACTTATGGAGCGAAGCCTTGGAAGGTCACGGTGAAGCTATAGCTGTATCCTTAGACATTTCCAAGGCTTTTGATAGGGTCTGGCATGATGGTCTCTTTAGTAAGCTTCCAGCATACGGGATATATAATGGGCTCTGCGACTGGATATCTGATTTTCTGAGGGAACGGTCAATTCGAGTAGTCTTAGACGGTTGCTCTTCTGACCTAATGGCAATTAATGCCGGGGTACCTCAGGGATCTGTTCTCTCTGCAACGTTATTCTTGCTGCACATTAATGACCTGCTTACCCCAGGTTGGTTACGCTGATGACAGCACCGTTGTAGAGAGATACATGTCCAATGCGCGAGCGAGTCCTCGAGAAACCCGGGCTTTGAGAGACCCCATGATTGAGCGGGTCGATTTGGCCTTAAAGAAAATGTCCGATTGGGGCGAGTCCAACTTGGTCAAATTTAACCCGTCAAAAACACAGGCGTGTTTATTCTCCGCGAAAAAGAGCAGTTTCGACCTAACGCCCACTTTCCAAAATGATTCTGTACCCTTAACCGACCACCTAGGGCTTCTGGGCGTAACCATATCGTCCCAACTAAACTTCGGGCAACAAATTGTACTGTAGCCACCTTTGGGATGGATCTGCAAAGTACCAACTAGAAGCGACGGACGCAGTTGACCGAAGAGCCCGAAAAATTATTAACAACTTTGACCTCACCGCCAAAAAACTGCAAAGCCTCGACCATCGTCGGAAAGTTGCCAGTTTAGCAGTCTTCTACAGATTACATTTTGGAGAGTGCGCGAATGCTCTTTTTGATCAGGTTGAACCCACACCCTTCTTACATTGGACTACTAGACGCAGACAGGCCTTCCATACCTTTATGGTAGATATCCCAAGAAGTCGAACCAAACGCTTCGATAGTTCCTTTTTGGTGCGGGTCGCCAAGGTGTGGAATGAACTGCCTGCGTCTGTTTTTCCAGAAAACTATAGTCCTAGTTCTTTCAAGCGTCAAGTGAATAGGTATCTCGTGGATAGACGTGTAACATCTTCGTCTTCATCGTCACTTTCCATCAGGTGAGACAGAAGACAAACATCTAACCTTTTTCAATAAAAAAAAATAAAAAATTATAACTCAGCCACAACCGACAAGCATCTAAATAATTTTAAACAATTTCGATTATGGCACTTCGCCAGGTGCTCCTGCACCTAACCCAAATTAAATGCAGCCTAACATTAACCTATTCCAAATTTAACTACTATGCTTTCTATAGAATATTTAGTAGGTGTTGCAAAAAAGGCGAATTAGTGTGTTAGAGACTGTCTCATTTTCCTGTTAAGTTATGAAACTAGAAGTTTGATCATGTGGCCAATAAAGAAATCTGTGGCTTGCCTTATAATTTCCCTTTAAAAACTTATAATTATGGTTCATAAAAAAATCCTAATATCATGAGCACAACATTCTATATAAGTGTTGGTCACATAATTTAACTCTATGTAGGTTTACCATTCAAACAATTTTGATACTTACTTCTTTATCCAAAGGCAGCACTGTAGATTCTTTGACATCATCAGTAATGGTCGCAGAAAACAGTAAGTTCTGTCGCTTTGGTGACACAGCTGCAAATATTGTCTCCAAGTCTTCTTTAAATGACTCACTGAATAACCTTTAATTAAAAAAGTAAATTTCTTTTGGATTGTTTTATTTATTATCATTATTTATAAATATTTTACAGTTTTGCTTCTTAATGTTGATTGATCTAGTCTTTGATCAGTCTAACATAAGGATCAAGTAATAGCCTGAACGTGACATCAAAATTTGTTGTAAGCTTTTTCTGAGTAAATTAAGTATGTGTTTATTCTTATTCAAGTTTATTAAATAGAGACACCACATACACATTATCTCGATGGATCCTAAAGTTTGTAGTCAAACCTTTTGTTATGGATGACCATACATTGAACTAGGCAGAAAAACATATCATACAACACCTCCATGACTGAAACAAACAGTAGTTGTCACCCAAAAATTTGTCTTTATACCAGGATTCAAATTAAACTCTTTTGATTTAGAAGGCACATTATATCCGTAGAATATTTAACTCCTATTTATGTTTTAATGTATTTGAGCAATATCCAGCAAGAGCCGATTCATGTAAACCACATTTTTAAAGACCGTCCCATATTTATATAAGATGTATATTTTTGAAAATATGTTTATATTGATTTTTACTACTGGTGAAATAAATAAAAGCTGCTTTGCTGCAGAATTACACTTTACTTAGAAATGGTAACAAAAATATATATCATACTAACTAAATAAAACAAAATCTTTCAGTCTGTGAGAATTCAAACTAGCAGTGAGAATTAATATAGTCCTGTCTCTTTAGGAAAAAGTAGAGTCAACCTCAGAATGAGAAATAATAAGCTGTAACCTTGTATGAACCTTCATTTTGGCATTCTGAAAGTTGTCTCAAAAATTACAAGATTTAAGAAAAAGTATAAGTTATAGTTTATTATTTCTCTTTATTATATCTTGTTATTTCTCATTCCAAGGCAAACACCCCAATATAACTGTATTATAAACAAATTTTACTAAAATTAATATTGGTATCAACAAATTCAGATCAATTGATAAATTATTAAAAGCTGCAAAATAAAACTTATTGTTGCATAAAATACTTTATTTTTTTGTAATGGTGCTTACCTATCAGCCTCATCCAGCACCAAATATTTAATCTTTTTCAAACTGAATGTATCACAGCCTTGAATGTGGTCTGCCAGTCGTCCCGGCATGGCCACTACTATGTGGGGCCTCTTAGCCAGTTTCAATGACTCTTCAATTTGATCTGATCCACCTGTTACAATGCATACTCTAAGGTTTAAGGACTGACCGAGGATTGTAAACTGGTCTGCTATCTGAAATATTTATAGGTAAATAACTTAAATTATCCATTTAGTATATAGCACAGTTGTCTATTATAAAACTAGCTGAAATAAAAATGTATCAAATTAAGTAATCAACCAAAAAAACAAGTACAACCTTAAAATTTAGATAAAGTTAAAAAAATATAAAAGTATTTATGATTGACTAGCCTTCACTATCAACTTACAAAATATGATTTATTGAAATCAAAATAAAGATATTGTACTATGAATAGATTACGTACCTGATATGCAAGTTCATGTGTAGGGGTCAGAACTAATGCAAAGATTCCATATGGATCTTCAGTCAAATGTTGAAGGATAGGTAAAGCAAAGGCAAATGTTTTTCCTGAACCTGTCTTCGCAGCACCAATACATTCTTTACCATTTATTATATGTTGTATACAACCCTTTTGAATAGGTGTTGGTGTTTTTATGCCTGAAAGTGTATTAATCATGTACTTAGTATTGCAAATGAAATTTAAAATGGAATAGTAAAGCATTAAAATCACAAATTGTTGATAACATGTTTTACGAGTCTTGTAGAAAATAAAATTCAAGCTTAATACTTTGAATAATGTTAAGTGTATGTAGCTTACCCAAACTAAACAATTGTTTTATCAACCATGGTTTTATTCCAAGTTCAGCGAATTCCTTTCCATCGTATTCATTCATTTTATGAATACCTTAGCATCAGAACAATAAATAAATAATGATAAAACTTAACGAATATCAAGATTTTTTTAGTTGTCGTAGGATTATTTACATCGACTACCACATGTTACTTGACATTTAGATTGATTGACGATGGGGATGATTGATGACAAAGCTTGATGTGATGTCCAGCATATTTTCTCAGTAGTTTCCGTCAAAAGCAATACTTAGGCACAAACATCAAAATATTAATATTCTTTTTTGTTCATAGAACTGTGTAAAAACTTCACGGTGGTCAGTGACAGTATTATAAAATTGTCATATATTAAACCAACAATAACACAATGATACTAGGATGTTTGGCATGTTTCATCAAATACATAATACCTATAATAATGAGAAAATTATTTTCGTTTTAAATAGGAGGTTTTCAGGATGTCAAAATAGTACCATCTATCACAATAGGTGGCTCTGCCTGAAAGTAATATGTCAATGTCATTTAATGGTAGGGCCATTGACCTCAACCAATGGACAAGCCCTAGCTACAAAAAAAAGGTGCATACCTAATCTTGAAAAAAAAACATAAAATGGCGTCCATTTTTAGGGTTCCGCAACGAGTATCGAATCTACGATCGATATTTTAGAACAAAATATTGAACTTGAAATATAATATTAAAAATTTAATGAACTTTTATAAGAGATTGACGTAAATGAAATAATCATAGTTTATGGTATATTTACTTTCATTATAATTCTCTTTATATAAAAAATAAAGAACTATACAGTTTATTTCGTAAATCCTGATCCCGTAAAAGTCCCGACAAATTAGCCGGAAAAATAGTGGTCAGTTTGCATTAATTCCCAACATGCAGAATTTTGGTACAGACCTGGGGTACACTATTATAAATAAGGCCCGGCGCCCACTATCGGCACGGCATGGTTCGGCAAGGTGGCCCTCGGGCTGTTTCGACGGCCTTAGGCATGGCTCTATGGCATCATTAGGCAAAGCTAAAGATCCCTCGACAGTCTTTGGGTTACTTCGGCAGCCCAAGGCATTCCTAAGGATGCCTAAGGATGCTTAAAGACGCCGAGGTAATACTCGGATTAAATCGACGGCCAAAGGGACACGTAAGGCAGCCAAAGGCATACATAAGGCCGCTGAAGCGTCCCTCGGGTAGTTTCGACCGTCTTCGGTATACTGAAACAAAACTGGGAATCACCCCAACGCATCGCGCGCGCTGCCTGCCAGTGCCATTTGCTTGACGCCACCGTTACTGATCGTACGTGGGTTGTTGCGATAGCATACCTTAAGATGCTTCGGCATTTCCAAGCACACCTCGACACGCCTTGGCATTCTTAGGCACGCTTCAGCATGCTTGAGAATGCTTCGGCAATAATTGCCGTCAGTGTGTGTCTACGCGAAGGTATGCCGAAGGATTCTTTGGCGTGCCATGTTGATAGTGGGCACCGGGCCTAAAACACAGAAAGATCCCATGCCATCCCAAAGATCCAAAAAACGAATTACATTTGTTTTGCTCCCTGTACATCGTCACAACCGGGAAATACCTTTAGCATCAAAATTCATACTTGCTCAAATATTAAAAATACCTCGTGCGGCTGTCCACTTATAAACAAGGTGAATCAAACAAAATACCTCGGAATTATTATTGATCAGAGACTTAGTTGGCATTCGCAGTTGGAAGCTGTAATAAATCGGATCAGAAAGTTAAATTGGGTATTTAAATCTCTAAGGTCAGTCATGTCTAGCACTCTACTGAATCACGTTTATATAGCATTAGCGCAATCGATTCTTTCTTACTGCATTCCAGTCTGGGGAGGAGCCACTAAAACCGACTTTTTAAACCTTGAAAGGGCACAGAGATCTCTGATAAAGGTCATGTACTTTAAACCTTACAGATTCTCTACAAACACCTTATATCAGATTAGTAAACTCCTGACGGTTAGAAAGCTCTATGTTTTTAATCTTATACTAAATTGTCACAAACACTTAACGTATAATAAATCACTACAAAAAAAGAGGAGAAATGATATTGTGGCCCCAACACCCTTTGTACGGACTGTCTTTGCTAGAAGGCAATACCCATGCCAGTCTGCTTTTGTATACAATAAATTAAATAAAATACTCAAAATATATCCTATGCATTTATATATGTGCAAGAAAACTTTAAGACAATGGTTGGGTACACTTACTTATGACGAAGTAGAAAACCTTTTAATTAGAATTTACTGAAATAGATCGTATCTTATCTTAAATGGAAATGTTAGTGCATCCTTGTCTATTGTATTAATAATTAAATAAATAATCATATTATATGCATAAAATTACACATCTATAAATCTATATTTATATCTACTATGTAGGTGCCAACGTAGACCTGCTAAAATACTAATCCTCATTCACCTACACATCCATACACATTCCCACACATACATACACAATACCACATCAGCACTATGAACCTCACACCCTCACACACCTTGGTATATATGCATAAATAATTTGCTTATATTCAATGTATAATCAAATTTAATGTATTTTTAAATGTAAATCTTCTTCTTTCTTTTGATTGTTCTAGAAGTCTCTTAAATGCTATTGTTTTAGTGTTTGTTTTACTTTGTAATCTTAATTTTATCCTTAAGGGAAGTAGCGGGTCATTCCCAATACGAGTATCCTCTGATTACTCACTGGGAAGTCCTAGAAATATGTTGTAACCAAGATTACGGAAATAAATGCAATTTTTATTTATTTTTTTTTTATGTTTGCTTAAAAAGTAATTCAAGGTCAAGCATCAAACTTTTCGGTTCAATCAATTAAAGTATGGCTTGTCTTCAATGATTACGTTTCAAAAATAGACAAAACAACTACCTGACTATTCAATAACAAAATTAACAATTCTAAGCAAACTTAATTTCCTCTTTCTTCACGCCTTTTTGTTTCAAAAATACACGCACAGCGGCAAGCAAAGTAAATACCGTTTCGATATGATTTACTGCGTAAGCGCCTGTTATCATTTGCATCGAAAGTATAAAAAATAAAAACATATTCATAATGATCATCGATATGTGGTTAAATAATCAAAGCTACGGAACATCACTTTTGACAGCTTTTTTTGACAGAAAAGAAACAATAAATGGCGCCTAGCCACCTGCTATGATGTCACTAAACGATTGATATTTTAGTGACTACATTCAAAAATAGTACTATCTCTTTCTTTTATTAGCATTTTTATATAAGTAGAGGGAGACAACCAAGTTCTTCCTCTTCTATGATTCGATATACATAACTACTTATTTATGTAGGACATAACGACTACTCCATGTATTTATCACCTCGCTGGGTAGGGCTCATGTAGGGTGTGGAGGTAAATCAAAATATTTGGTCTGTTTTATGAAAATGTAATGTAGTTAAGTTGAAAACCTCTGCAATATATGACTGGACGAACCTCTTTTATGTTGGGGCTCGTAGGTCCTCACACGTCGTTGAAATGGTTGAATGCAAATAGCCAAACAATTATAATTTTTGTTTTGTTGTGAAAATGTTGAACAACAAGAATTGATATTTTATTGTGTTTTAATCAAGGTATACATAAATACGAAAAACTTAATTCCGATAGTCATAAGTACGAATTTCAAAATTCAAAATTTTACAACACCGAATGGTTTATAATTCCGAAAATGAAAATTCCGTGTTGCATAATTCCGAATTTTCTCTTTTTCGAAACTTTGAAATTCCGAACGTTTATAATTACGAAAATCAATATGCCGAATTTGAAAATACTGAACCATAAAAAATCCAAATTATTAATAATCCGCAATATCATAAATACGAATCCTGCGGCCTAATTGTGTAACTTCAACACCTATCAGGATCCCTTTGAATTTGACAGTTGAAGCATATAAACTTCCTTCACGCTACAGATATTTCACACATGATGGCGAAAGCGAAAAAGACGCTTTTTGAATGAATGATTTCATCTTTTTGACATAAAATTGGAATTGTGTATCTCATATGATGGTCTGAAATTCTTTTGAACGTTATTGGCAAATAATTTCTACAATCTATCAGCAATTACGAGTTTATTTTTCAATTTTTTCTTTAAAATAAAGAACATATGTATATGTTCCACACGTCAAAGAGTGGTCTATTTAAATATGTGCATCATGTTTGATTATTTTACCTCCAACATGGCAATAGCTATTTTGCAGCCCTTCCAATGTTTTTTGAGGAGTATTATTCATATACAACCTATTTGAAGAAAAATAAAGATTTAATGTGAACGACGAAAGTTTATAGAATACAAATTAGCGGAGAAAGACCTTGAAAAGCCCAACACAAGCAAGCTTGGGTCCATATAATTAGACTTCTCTATTAATCAAGAAATCATGTGCCCTAAGAACTATCTCGTTTGGAACAGCTATAAACTGCAATTCAGAACAGAGAACATCAATATTAACACTATTTAAAGCTCCAGCAACATCAAAGTAAATGGACATTAAAAAGTTCTCTTTGTTTGAAGCGTTTTTAATATCCAGCTGTAAGGGCCAAAACTGCGTTAAACGGGTACCCGCGCGGGTGCCTGTCGCGTGTTACCGCGCGTGGGTACGTCGACGGGCTCCGTGGGCCCGCGTCGCAGCCCGTCGCGGTCGTCCGTCTCGGAGACCGCATTTCGTAGCGTTGCTAGTCTAATTTTAACGGCGTGCACGTACTGTTGTGTCAATGGAGGGTTTAATATATTATTACCTAGCAAAACGACGCCTAACAAAAAATAAAAAACGGCAGCCCATAAGCCCGTTTATTCTATTTGCTATTTGGAAGTTCCGGATTTTTCTGTTTTATAGGTCTATGTAGATACTGGCCTGGACCGAGTTGTATACGCCAGTATTTACCGATCACACACGGGAGCTCAGGAGACAACTCGACTTATTGAATATCAGTGATACTGCAGATAAGGTCCAACGACGCTATTCCGTTACGCAGTTGGTGTTCCTTGGGGACTTTAATGCCCACCATGGAGAGTGGCTGTACCCGTTCAAGGACACCGACCACGCTGGCAGAGAAACCTACCGGTTCGCAGTAACTCATGGTCTCTCCCAGCTCGTCCACGAACCTACGCGCATTCCTGACGTTGTTGACCATACTGCGTATTGCTTGGACCTTCTGCTGACAACCGATCCAGACAGATACTCGGTGTCCGTATCTCCGCCATTAGGGACATCCGACCAGTGTCTGGTGGAATCTGTGTCGCAATACTCGCCAACCGATACCAGCCCAAAAGGCAATAGGCGAGTATAGCGGTCCAAGTCAGCAGATTGGGATGAGATGCGTCACTTTTTCGCCTCTTATCCTTGGCGGCAAGCTTGCTTTACTTCCGATGATCCATCATGCTGTGCTGATGCTGTCTCCAGCGTGATATGTCAAGGTATGGAGAACTTTATACCGTTCTCTGATGTATCCCTGGAGTCCAAAGCCCGCCCATGGTTTAATGCTGATTGCCTCCTAGCTAAAAAGCGTAAGCATGCAGCATACCAAGCCTGGGCTAGCGCTCGCAGAAGCAAAGCTATGGATCTCCCAGCTAAGAAGCAGGCGTACAATGCTGCTGCCAAGTCCTGCAAAAAGGTGATCAGAAGCGCTCGTTTCGACCACATTGGCCGTATCGGGGACAAGTTAGCATCCTATCCCACGGGGAGTAAAGCTTTCTGGTCCCTTGCCAAGTCGGTTGAGATGAACTTCTGTCGCCCATCACTGCCACCACTGCAAAGGCCTGACGAGTCTTTGGCCCACAGCGCAAAAGAGAAGGCAGACTTATTCGCAAATCTCTTCGCGGAATGTTCACGTCTAGATTCCAAAGGTAAGGGCCCACCCACGTTACCCTCATTCGGCCCCAAGATGGAGGCCGTACAAATTCACCCGAAAGGTACTCAAATGCTTACTAAATCTAGACGTGAACAAAGCCAGTGGTCCGGATGGCATTCCCGCAGTGGTTCTAAAGCACTGTGCAGCCGAGTTGTCTCCTGTTTTGACTCGCCTTTATCGACTCTCTCTAAGGACTGGAAAAGTTCCAAAATCGTGGATGTTTGCAAAAGTACAGCCCGTACCAAAAAAGGGCAGTCGAGCCGACCCAGTCAACTATAGACCAATTGCAATCACTTCCATAATTTGCAAAATTATGGAACGTGTATTGAACCATCGTCTTCTGACGAACCTAGAGACCAATGAGCTCCTCACTGACAACCAATATGGTTTCCGAGGAGGACGCTCAACAGGAGACCTAGTGTACGTCACGCATCTATGGAGCATGGCCTTGGAAGGGCACGGAGAGGCAATAGCCGTATCCTTAGATATCTCCAAGGCCTCTGACCGGGTATGGCACGAAGCCCTCTTGAGCAAGCTTCCTGCGTATGGCATACCATCTGGACTCTGCGAGTGGATTTCTGATTTCCTGAGGGAACGGTCAATTCGAGTTGTCGTCGATGGCTTCTGGGCTTCTTCTTATTCGATGGGCTTCTTAAAAATGGTGATCAACGCCGGCGTACCTCAGTGGACACAGTAGACAAAGTGGACAAGCCCGTGCATGTTACCACGCGCGTGCCCCCGCGCGGGCTTCCGTTGCGGGGCGGCGGGCCACGCGCCCGCGCACCGCGGCCCGCCTCCCCGCGGCGGAGGCCCGCGCGGACCTCCGTTGCGGAGCAAGATTGTATGAAACCGCGGCGGGGCCCGTTTAACGTAGTTTCAGCCCTAATTGGCAAATACTATTACGAGCCGACATTTCCTTACGAAACATAAATTGATAAGCAGGTAAAATATTATTTTACTCTTCTTATAATTCCAATTGTTGCTTTAACAACTGTTCAGACTTTTCCAACGCAGGATGTAAGATGTGGAATATCATTGTTCAGCCATAGATTGTACTTTCCAAAAATCAAACACTCCTTTTTCAGAGTTTTTCAACAAAATGTAAGGAATACCAAAGCATTGTTCTTGCTTTAATATAAAACTAACAATGATTATCATAATGCTGATTTTGTTCACTAACAGGAGAATTAGGATAATTGTTAATAGTCTGGAGTATTTTTGTTTTTGGCTTAAAGGTGCCCAACATCTTTCACAAAATTTTTTATATGGTCTAGGTAAAACAAGGTACTGGAATTATGATATTAAGAATTATTTGAAATGAAATGAAATCTCTAATGCATTTATATATTATTTACATAATTTTATGCATTTATTCTTATTCATATATGAGAAGTACATTATCTAATGACTGGGCAGGTGTTACAACATTATTTTCATACCTTGCCCAACCAAGGTACCAAATGATTGTGGCAATGTGTGCTCAGCAACCCAATGTCTTCCGGCCTACCTTGCAGTTACATTAATATTGCTTTATAGCATCTGTATTTTATTAATTTGTTTCACTATGATTATCTAATCATCAAATTAAGAAACAATCCTATTAATTTCAACAATAACATTATTTTATTCCTAACTTGGGCAGCTGAAATCCAGGACAGAAATTCAAGATATCTTTCCCGGAAGGATTATTTTTAAAATTAAATTATGCAGTTTAGAGTTCTGAATAGCTTCTGAGCATTTGTCATTCCACCGAAGAAGTGAAGTTTTTTTGGACTTTCTATGACAAGAACTATTGAGACAAGTATCACAAGCAAGCAAGAAGTTCTTTAAACCTAGATTACAAGCCTCCTAATGAAGAATCCTGATACCGAATACTAAGCCATTCTGAATGTACATTTTTAACCTATATTTTCCAATTTAAATTTAGTGTATGCTATTTATCATATGCTTAACTTTTTACTTTGAAATATTGACAAAATATTAATATTTATAGGAAGATTAAGTGGATCATCATAGACAGACCATCCAAAAGAAAGATTTGTTTGAAGTCAGTTGGAGGGACCATTGAGACACCACAAGAGAGAAACAACTTAACGCACCATACCATTATTAAAAAGGACCAATTCACTATTATCTATTTCCTATATATATATAGCTCTACTCTAGAATTAGTAGTATTGCTTCCCCAAGATGTATAATGAGCATTAAAATCACATTAACTTAGGTATTGACTTGATAAGAGCATCAAAGTTATGTTTATCAAAGAACAGACAGCAGTTAATGTGGCAATAGAAACTTATGATGCTAATTTCTGACACTAAATTAGCACACTTTTTTGTAAACAGCTGTAATAATCTTATTATGAATTAAAATAGCAACACCATACTGTATATTGCTAATATCTTTTCTTTCAATATTGTAACCTTTTTATTAAAATTATATATATTATAAAATTTTTATTTATATTTAATTTTTTATCAGGCTGTATCCATATTTTGGATATAATTGCAATATGAATGTTATTGTTGTAGGAATTGTGTAACATGAAACTCTTATTGCTATTTCTGAATGTATATTGTATTCCTTGATTGAAGTTGAATCATGGGCTGAAAAATAAACAATGTATATGTATACTTAATAAGATAAAATGTTCTACTATCCCACGGCACTACATGTATAACAAATGTGTATTGGCTATTAGATAAAAGTAAAGGTAAGATTTGAATAATAAATAAAACTACCTTTTAGATACTGTTATTTATTTATTCAACACCATCTCTTAATAGTATTTCATCTACCAACCATCTGGGGAGCGTTATTAGTTTGATGCTGAGCCCAACCAAAGTACCAAACTAGTGTCATCACATGAGCACAAGTCCCAACTGTACTGTCAAAACTGACTGACTGTCCCTATCAAACAATTACAATAGTAAGCAATTAATTTTTCCATAATTTGTCATCAAGCAATGTCTTACAATTGTTACATAATTTCTGAACAACATAAGTGCTAATATTAAAAACGCTGGATATTTTATTTTATTTTACAAATGTTTGGGAAGCTTACAGCTAAAAAAACACTATATATATAACACAATATATGAAACATAGTTCTTAATTTTACTACTAAGAGTCTTAAAACAAGTTTTTTCTTTTTGCAATGATTTAAATTATTTTCAATCATATTAAATACACTTAAAAAGTTTTGTACTGAAAGTCCTGTTGAGTATTTATAAAGTGTTATTCATTTCTTTAGTGTTGTCAAAATCCAATTCACACTCTTACTGCTCAAAAGAATCAACATCTCCTCCAATTGTGTTGAATTAAATTCATTTAAATAATTCATAATATTCAATTATTCCCGGTTACAGAAAAAACAATGTTCCTAACACAGACATAAATTTTTTGTCACACACAATTTATAATTCACTAAAATGTGATTTTTAAATATTGAGGAACACATAGTCTCAATATTTGTGTAACCTTACACAAAGTAATGATTTGGGGTGTAAGGTGTATGACTGAACTGAGAAAGATTTATTAGCGCACTTGCATCAACCCCTTGAAGATCACCCGGGTCTGGAACTACAGCTTCTTCAACTTCCTTAAATAATTCTGGAGCTTCTTGAATGATATTTCTTTCTTGAGAATTTAACTCACTGGCGTGAGCTCTGCTCCAGCAAGCATTGCTAGCTTGGGCCTTCCTAGGAATCTGTAAAAATTATAAATAAATCAGAAATAATCATAATCTATTTAGTTATATGCAATGTTTATTAGATTGGATACAATTATACCTGACTAGGGTAAATAGCAGCACCTATAACCGCGCTATTTCGGTCGATCAGGAGTTAGCACAACAAAACAACGCACACGAAATCGGAGGAAGATCGTCTGTAGCCCGATTCTTCTTAAAACTAATAGAGTATTACTAAGAATACCAATTATTTTAACAAATAATCCTAAGTTCTTTGCTTTTCTGTATACTTTGTTGTTGATGTTTTATGAAACATTATGTCAGTGACAATCATTATTATTATCTTGCGTTTTGCTATTTAAATTACAGTGATGATTGATACCTTCAGTCATCTAAAAACAATGTTATTTTAACATGAATCTAGAAATATTTCACATTTTGATATTGTTTTATAAACATATATCGTAATTATAATTATTTAATACAAGTAAAACAGTGGTTTGAATTTAATGAAAATAAACCAACAATTTGGAAAAAACCAAAGCAACAAAACGCAGCTAGCGCAAAATAACTTGACCGGTGTGAAGTGAGCTTCTCCGGGTGTATGCGCACGTACAAGCAATTACAAAATAGTTTCGTGCAACTTTTATTTTGGAATGATTTTCGACTTTTTCGGGCCCGCCGATGCGACGCCGGGTGATGCTTCAGCATGATTAATCCGAACAATAAGAAAAATCTTTAAATTATAACAACAACGAAACTTGACAATGAAATCAACAACTAAACAATGCAATAACAATTTTCCAACCGTAAGTACGAGCAAGAAAGATAGCGACAAGAACAAAAGAGTAGCACTAATGAGTGACTGAATCAATGACTCATTCACTCAGTGTTGTCACATCTAATATTTCCCATGTCTGTAGTCTGGGTAGTGTTTATAAAACCTTTTGCTTTATTTTGACTCAATTTTCAACGAAATAAAACATTTCGTAGTGTTTTATTACAAAAAAAGGATTTCCAAAATGTTACCATAAACGAAAAGCAAAGAATTCACAGTTAAAAATATTTTTTAGCTAAATATTACGGGTAATTCTTACCCGACATTCCGGGTAATCTGATAAAGTAGCAACATTCTGGTAAATTCATTCCCTTCCCCCGCTCTTCATACCACCAATGAGATCTAAAATATGACTACTGCGACGGTTCCCACGCTAACTTCACACCGCTCTATGGCATTCAATATCATTCAATACACCATAAATCCAACAGCGATTGCGATCGTAGAAATTAGACAATTCCGTTGATCACTATCGCAACCACTTTACCTTCGAAAGGGATCATGATAGGTGTTGAAGTTAGACAATTAGGCCGCTGATTATCAAAATTCCGAATAATATTAGTTGCAATAACAAACACCTTGTAAAAATGCATGAGCA
This sequence comes from Marasmarcha lunaedactyla, assembly GCA_923062675.1. NCBI lineage: Eukaryota > Metazoa > Arthropoda > Insecta > Lepidoptera > Pterophoridae > Marasmarcha > Marasmarcha lunaedactyla. The sequence continues at coordinate 2,112,822 of OV281358.1, forward strand.
CATCAATTTATACGTTCGAGCATTCGAGTAGTCAGCTGGAAAGAGAAAGTTATTTCTTGAGTATGTAGTTTATGTACTGAAATGCAAATCTCCTTTTGGCGCATCGCCGGCCGCTGCCGCGGCACGCTCGCTCGGCTCGCGCTGCATTATCTACATACAGACTAATTGCTCCTCCTCGCTTCGCTCGTCGTCGCGCCTAATTTGTATTATTTCAAAATGTGCCTTATTAATTTTAATTTGTGTCACAGGAGATAATAAGTTTTGATATATACCCGTTTTCGATCAACAATCTGAATGTTAGCATTGAATGTACGGAAAATTAAAATTCGGAATACCATATTTCGGACTAGGAACACTTCGTACTAATGAAAGTCGGAAAATTAAAATTTCGTATTTATGAATTTCGATAAAATAAAAATCGTGTTTTTGAATAGTCGGAATTTAGTCTCTTAGGGATTGTGAAATTCAGAATTTAAAAAATCGGAATATTCAAATTAGGAATTACATAATTCGGAATTTTTGGGTGTTCCCGTACCTGAGACCATCAATGTAAACGCATTACTTCATATACAAATCTGAGATGAGTTTTAGCCCTCCTTGATAATAACGACATTAACTAATGGTACAATGTATTAAGTTTATACTCTATTAGAGAAGAAAATGATGACACCAGAAACTCACGTTAACACTGAACTAATAGTATATATTCTACGAATCCATATCTAGGACTGTTTTAAAGTTGTTGTGAATACCCTCGAAGATCTGGCGATCAAGCAGCTATTCAGACCTTCATCTATTGGCTATTAAAAGCCCAATTTCGATCTAGTATTGAGTATTACTGTCATCTTTGGCATAAATATTGCTACCGTACATAGATGAAAGAACTATTTGATTTCCTTCCCCCTAAGATTCAGCGCCCAACTAATATTAAGACTCCCCTCTCTACTTACAGCCCCAAGATTTTAATTATATTATGTAAATGCATTCATCGATTTAATATTAGCCTTTGATTGTACATTGTTAGCAAGTATTTTGTTTAATATATATTAATTTTATTATTTAAATTTTTTTTTCTTTTCCTTTTGGTAAGTAAGTTTAGTTTAGTTTGAGCATGTATTATACCATATAGATAATTAATCATTCTTATTAGTTTGAGTTATTTTACGTGTGTTTTATTTTGTTTTAGCCTATAATATATCCCAATGCAAAACGGATTTTATTTTTTTGGATTTTATTTTAATTTTGTACTTTGTCCCAATACACGACACTGGCAGAAATAGCCTGCCACACCAATCGCGGCTGATTGCCAGTTCAGTCAGTTTATTTATAATCTGTGAAACCTAACTTGAAATAAAACTTTTGAAATTAGTGTATTATATTATAATTTTCTTTCTATTGTCAGATAGAACGTAGCATCTACGTGGTACTTTCTAATAATGCATGTTAGCCTAGTAGATAGGTTCAAGGAGAATTAAAAATCCTAAGCAGGCGTGTACCACTAATTTGGAGTTCTTCATATCTTCAATAAAAGCAATTTTTATTTTTTCACGCCGTCTAAGGGAAAAAATTATAACTAATTCAATTTAAAAAAAGAAGTGGATATATTACAATTATTACTGATCTAAGGTTGGGCCTAGACCTTAACCAAACGCCTGGCTCAGGTATCATATCAAACGAGGCTGGCATAACAGAATGCGCGGCCTTTTCTCCAATTGGTCGTCGCTTCAGATTAAGGTTGTGAGGAAAATGATTGCAAGAGACATTCAGGGGGTTTTTCGTGGGTAGTTGGCTCTGGTAGGCTCGGAGCGAGTCCCACATAACTCTTCCGTAACGCGCGCGGCGGAGTATGCGTAAGAGGGGAACAAAAAAAAAGCTTAATAGAAATGAACCTTCCATTAGTGAAAGTGACACCGTGTCTTGGTCAAGGTAGTAGACTTCCCAGTTTTATATCCCTTGGAGCGAAATGTTTAATTTTCGGTCAGGTTCTACCATATTATTTTCCTCTAATAGTTCAGTTAAACAAGCACCACGGGCAGAGCAAGAGATATACCGCGGCGGCGGCGCGCGCACTAAAAAAAAATAAAGACCTTCTAGTAGTAGTAAGTAGTTCTACCTTCTCATTCACTCATTCTCGGTTTGACTGGCGAACGGATGGGCCGTTCGCAAATTGTTTTCTAAGTTTTGCTATTTTATTTATTTTCTTTGTGATCGAATAAATTGAATGCTCTAGTGTTGTAACGAAATTGGTCATTAGTGACTATATTAGTGTAATACATAGGGTGATTCGACAAAATTTTTGGAAAATCTATATTGTGAATCTTAATAATTTCGAGTTGCAGTTTACCAATTACTGGGTAAGTGCTACCCGGTGCAACCGTTATTTTTGCATTTTACCAAGAATGATATTAGATTAAGAAAATATTGTGCATTGTAGCAGAACAAAAATTATTGTAAATGTATCATAAGAACTGTTGTAATTAGAGAAGTTACTTATCTAACAGACTTGTGACCTAAATTTAGATGCAATTGCGTAGGTTTTATCATTATGCACTTTTTGATCGAAACAAAGTTGTGTGTTGCCAAGGTGTAACTGGTAACTTTTTGATATGAATAATTTTATATATCCCACATATTAGGAAAACTTTTACCATGGGAATTACCATGCAGTTAAATAAACATATATTTTTTTAATTGGTATACAACCCTCATAATTACATTTCAATCAAGTAAACTTCTTTCGATGTGTGTAGCCATAGCATGAAGTGAAAGCTGTCCTTAGTCTCAGCACAGGACATATTTATAAAATTTACTTATACTTATTATAGGAATATTTTTCAGTATTGTTTCTTAATTGTAATAATCTTCTCTTATCTGAATTCTCTTTCGTAAACCTCATTAGTTTATTTTTTTATGATTTATGACATTTTCAGGAGTGCAATGGGTGTTTTGAAAACTGTGGTGTCCCTGGCAGTAAATACTGGCAAAGCTGGATTTAGAAGAAACACTAATGTGAGTTTATTTTAAACATTTAATTGTATGTTCCTTTGTTCAGTCATAAATTCACTTGAATAAATTTACAAGTTTGAAAATACATGACAAAATATGTGACAAAACATCTTCATTAAGTATTGTTAAAGAGATGAATAAGTAATTTCCTCATTCTAACAAATAAATATTTTAAAATATGCTTTTATTTGAAATAAAATTGTATGATTATTATTTTGGGGGATTTTATTGTCTGGAACAAATTATATTGAAATCAGATTCAAGTTGTAAAATGCATTGTTATTGGATTGAACTAAAACGAATCCTCAATGAAAAATAAAAAATGTAACTGGTGTTATGAGTTAAACAAAAGCTTGTCAAATCGAATAAATAATTAGTTATACCTATATATTGCTATAAAAAGTTATTTTGATATTAAGACTGTTACTGTTTTTTCATTATTGATGGCTAATGTAAGCAGGTTAGGTCTTTCATAGGAAATAAACAGATTTTTAATCTGATAGCTACAAAAAGGTCAAACATACAGTTAATAATTTAAATCTGGGACCAATATAAATGTTGAAATTAAAATGAGTACATTTAAAATTCACATTAAAGTGCAAATGGTATCATTCTGCAAGCACACTGAACTGCCAAGCGATTAAGGTTTAACATGTGGTTAGACCAGTTTTACAAGTCAGTCTACACTGGTTTATGTTTTAAGGGTCGAGAGTACCCTTTCATATGATGTATCTTATTTAAACAATTAATTTGAATGGATCATTATTTTATAAATAATTTGTAATTTTATTATTCACAATTAGTGTTAATATGATTAGAGAGAGATTAGAATGTTTGATTAGTCTTAGTAAAATATTTGCAGATTTATTTATTTGACCACTGTACATATTATTTAGTGCTGCATATTCCCTTTATATTCCTTTGTTATTATTTCACTTAGTAAATTTCGAAATACCCTACTGCCTTGTGTAAATCAAAATAAAGCCAAAATTTCAGCTACTTAAGGCCAGGGATCAGTAAGAACATTCATTTTTAATTCTTTCGTTCTCAACCAGTAGTCTGTAAAAACCAAAATATGGCCTGCAATAGATAGCAATAGAATAATTCGCGACAGTGTAAATATAATGTCTCTGTTCCTTGTTTCTTTATTTACGCTAATCTACGCATACACATGTAACTTTGCACATAAATGTCATTACAAGAATTTAGGCACTTTTAAACTATTGTAACATTTGAATTCTTTATGGTTATGAATCAGAAACATAGTGATTAGATCATTTTTAAATTAAAACAGTCAATCCATGTTTTACAATGAATGTTGTAGTGGTTCCACAACCTCTGATGGGGATACACAGACTACCTTAGACAAGTATATAAAACAGTCCTGTAACTTTGTGCAAATATACAGTAAAATTATCAGTATTTTATATGTCACATATATGATATTAATTGAATTTAGTCTTTATCCAGTCTGTTAATGAAAAATGTCTCTTAGATTACCAGGTGCACAATTAAACAATTGATTGTAGGATATTTATTTTGTGTAAAATTTTTTTGTTACAATATTCTCTTGCCTAAGTAGTTGCTGAAGTAACTTCAATCTATTTATCTATGTTGTAATGAGCCTTGCTTCAAGTAAATAACCGTCTACATTTTATTTATTTACTTTTGACTAAAACTGTAATTCTGAAATTTGTTATATATTTATTTATTCATATTTTTTTTATAAGATTCCAGAAATTACTAAACAGAAGAAATTCTTTCATCTTTATTTATTTTATTTTATAATTTTTGGCCAACAAACAATGTTGCTAAAATAACAATAGAACAACATTACTGGTAAATAAACAAATGACACCATTTACACGTTATCCCATACAGCTAACTTGTCTTGCTCCAAAACTCCCACGGCACACATAACACAATAGATACAAAAACTGCATTCCCGCGTTTTTATCTAATCCACTCTCCGTGCGCTGGAGACTGCATGCATAAATGAACTTTAATGCGAACGCAACACGGCAATCTACTTTGGTAGGTATTTAGCATGTTTAAGTACATTGAGTGACAGAGGCCTTTCCAAGGAATTAGGAGCATGCGGTTACACTGGGACTTACGGGGGGTTACGCGTGGGACTTACGGCAGTTAGAAAAAAGCATTGCGTGGTAACTTCACATTATTTGAATTTATGTTAAAAATATTGATTTTTGTGGCTGATTCCGTTATATGATATAAAAACCTTGGTCATTGTGAGTTCTTGGCCACCACTATGATAAGTAATGTAAGTATAGGTTACGCTAGGAGTTCTATTTAAATAAACAATACACCAGACGTCGGTCCCCAAGACAGCAACATTAAATCAATATTCAAATACGAACGTTTACGCACTGTGTCCGTTCGCATAAGGGAATCGAATTTTAAAGTTTATTTGTAGCGAATTCTGATTAGTTAAGTTTTTCAAAAAGATAAGAGTACGAGGAAAATACGGAAAACTATGTACGATATATGATTATAAAATGTAATTTAGAGATACCTCAATACTAACATAACGGAATAACATGCTAAAACAAATAAAGCTGAAACATTCGTAATACCTATCGTGCTAATCTTTAGGTACCTACTTGTCCGACATAAAACATATTTTGATCCGATACACGTAATCTCAATATTTACAGTAAAACGAAACTACGTATACTTACCTATATTTATTACGATTTTAATAGAAACCCTGTAAATAGGATATACGTATATCGTCAATGAGGTCTTCAATTGGTTTGGTAAAACAAGGCTGAAGCCATAACAAGCTTTTTCGTTTTTCACTCATTTCCATATTCACATTGACAGTGCGCAAAAGGCCTAAGCACAAAAGTGTACATGAACACAGCACGCGATGAACGAATGATTGCTAACGAATTGACCGGTCTGACCGGCTTATCCATTCAGTAAAGTGTGGCGCTGCGTTCTACGCTTAAGTGATGTTTACTTGACATTTATTCACGTGCCTAACAAATATTTAGTTTGAGTTTTTGCTACTGAATAGATAAATTTGTGCAGTACAGTTGACTACACATCATTTGTATTATTCGAAGATTATAGCTCCTATCGCCTTAGTATTAAAGTTGATATTAATTAATAAGGTACATTGACCTGTTATGTGTGTGTGCCGGCCGGCCGGTCTCGCGTACGACCTAGATCTTATAGAAACATGTTGCTTAATGTTTAAGGTTCAAAGTTGCGTGGTTGCGATATTTTAATTGCTCAAACTCCCTGTAATTAGGGATTCGATTACATATTTTATAGAAACTTATTAATTTTAGGTTTTGGGGGTAATTGGAGGTTAATGTTATGTTGCAGTAGTTATATTGATATATCATTTCAAAAACATCTGAAATACATAAATGAAATATAATTATACCCCGTTTAAGTCTTTTAGCGCAGGGGTTCCTAAACTTATAGCTCTACGTACCCTTGTTAAAGTTTTCATATGACAGCGAACCCCTAAACCTTATCTCTAAAGATAATAATAAACTTGGCTGTTAAAGAAAATAAAGTTTTTTAATTCAATCAAAGGTAACAAATACAGTACCATAAAGAAATAGGTTTTTCAGATTATGTGATGGGTGGGCTAGTTTCTTTGTGCAAATAGAGTCGATTTTAGGATTAATTTTAACCTTAAGTCGTTTGGCCACCATGAAGTCCCTAATCTAATGTCGCGAATACCTACCGTCGAATTGCGAACCTCTAGGGGTTCGCGTACCTCAGTTTGAGAAACCCTGATTTTAGAGCGTTTGTTGTACATATGATTATAGAAAATAATATTTGTATGAATTGACAATTTCGAGGAAGGTTTTAGCTTAAAATATTTTCAAAACATAATTTCTTTCGTACCTTTCATGCTCCATAGAATAGTTATAAAATAACCAGTCCAAGGTCACAAGAATATCACTTCAGCTTGATACAATTATACATAGATCATACAGTCGGCTAGGTCTAAAATAGTAATTGCCTGCATCCTATCCACTATGGCGGTCTCGTGTATTTAACGCTTCAGAGGCCTGCATTGTATCCTCTTTGGACATGCAATTTTGTGATGTTTGATGAAAGTCTAGTTATGGATGTTTTTAACCCACGACGCAACAAGAGGTGTGTTATAAATCTATGGTCGTTGCATCTTCAGTACGAACGGATCGATTTTGATGCGTTTTTTTTTCAAAGATGGAGAGTTTTCTCGGCCACGGTTCAGCCGTTTAACAGTTACGCGAACTTCTTAGTTTCAGTCGGGATGGTTTTAATTAAAACAATGTTGATGTTTACTTACAAGCAACTTGTATGTCGAGCCCAAGTGCTACGGTCTAAATGTGGTAGGTAGCGTGCGACTAGTGTTGACAATTACCTCGAAACTTCTCTATTCGAAGGTAAGTTTCGCGAAAGTAAGTTTCATATCTGTAAGTTTCAAAAAATATTTTTTTCCTAATTTTAATTTTAAAATGATTCTGTAGTATAAATATACGTTCGTTTTAAAAATCTTATGTTTTGGGATTCTTTTTAAGTATTAGGTACATCGTTTATTCTTTTTTTTATGTATTATAAGTAGGTTTTTAGCTTGTGTGACAGAGTAAGTTCGCTAAGATTCGCAAGGAGTTAAATAACGAGAAGACAAAAGCGTTTTAATAAGCTGCCGTTGCATATTTGTAATTAAAATCATCATTTTTAAAAGTTACTTAAATTGATAAGTGATGTATACTAGTAAGTTTCAGGAAACTTACCGGTAAGTTACCTCGAAACTTTCGTTTCTTACCGAAACTTTCGGTAATTTTCAACTTTACGTGCAACCATAAAAAAAGAAGTAGTTGGGAGCGTCTTCGTGTATGGCAGTCTATTACAATATAAACCTTAGCTTTGCCAGAAATTAAACTCTTTGGCAAAAGTCATGTTGTTGGTATGTTTGTCTGGAGATATCATTGAATGAAGTACGCAAACCTCATGCGAACCGAGTCGAAAATGTGTGTTTTTAATCAAATACAAACAGGTACAACTGTGAACAGTTAGCCTTGTACGGTTTAATAGACGCAGCAGTTATTGCTTGCATATTTATTTATGTATGTACAGTCGCCCGAGAAAGTGGTCTATCGCTTTTGACAAAAAAAAGCTGTTACCAAAATAGCCTGTTAGGTTGAGTCAGTACTGTCAGTCAGTTACAAGGAAATATCAACCTTGTTGGTATGTGACGTGCAAATGAACTTCACCCTTAGGGCGATAGACCACGTTTTTTATCGACTGTACTAGGTAGAGGCCCAAGCTAAGGGCGAGAATCGCGTGTCTTGAAGGCGCCCCGCATACCTACCAGTAACGACGATAGGGGATTCGACTTGCAGATTTCGAATCTAGATATCTTCCGAGCATACTTTTATCTGTAAGCCAACATTATGATTCATTATCAAACACCAGACGGGTAATGTCCACAATGGTATCGTATTATCAATGTTTACTAACAGTCATATATACTACTGACGGAATATCTTACCTATACGTACAGTTTAATGATAAGAAGTAGTTTTTTTTTAATTGTAATGACTACGCTTTGTACGATTATGGTATAGTTCGCTCGGCACGTGTGAAGTTGCTGCGAGTTTTTTTTTGGCCGCCTAGGCAGCTCCCTTCGCCGGCAGACAGGTGAAAGATGCGTCATGCATACCTCCGCAGACACCCAATCTGCGGGGTGATGTGGGAATCACCAGAGTGGCACCTACCCACTAAAAATTACCTCGACGGCTGTAGCAAGATTTTGCCTTCGGAAGCGACATCCGATTAGGGAAGGGGGTGCGTTAGCGGGGACCAGGTAACGAATCGTCCGCAGGTTGTTAAATTGCTGCGAGCCCCTGCACGGAACTTAAATGAGTGCGTGCGGAGACGCGCGCAGACCAGGAGTGGCAGGCCTAGCTAAATTTTAGGTTAAAAATTACGTGTAAACAGTCAGTTATGTGCCAAGGTAAGTCAAAATTTTGTACGCAAGTGATTAAGTAGATTAGGATTCTTTTATTTTTCATGATTTTTTTTAGTTAAGTGCATAAGTTGACAAAGCGGTTGGCGACAAGAGCTCGTACTTATTTGGCATTTTCTACTCTTTTTCAAAACGTCGGCGTGAAGTTTAGACTCTACTACAAGAATAATTAAAAGAAGAGTGCTTGTGGAATATACAAAATAAAAACCTCAGAAATAAATTATTGACCGACTATCTTTATTTAACTTAGCTACTTAATGCTTTTAGTGTGTCCCAAGTGACATGAAGTAACTTAAAACTTAGTTACTACTTAACGTGTAAACCGCGCGGTACTCGTGAGCTGCAGCTAAGTTCAGAGCCACCCGCGAGTAACGCTCTGCATATTCGCAGCCAAACCTAGGTAGGTACTAGAATTCTAAATCATCTTGACTTTATCGATTGGAATTATCTACAATCACCATTGAACCTCAACAAATAAATAGGCAATATACTTAATAGAAATGATTAACATTTGATTCACGGGCAGGCCTATAGAATCGCATCACGGAATGGCCACGCGATAACCGCGTGTGCAAGCGCTGCAGTTTTGGTATCGTCTCCTTTTAGATATGGCTAGGGCTGCCAAAAACTCAGATATTTTGGGTGTGAACTTTTTTTTTATTACAGTAAAGTGTATTTTTGGTTTCGCTGTAGTGTATTGCAATGTTGCTGGTGTGGTAATAAGATAAAACTAAAATTAAAAGGGCTTTCCCTCCATGGTTTTTTCCCTCATTGGTTTTAAGTTCCTCTCGAATGATGTCACGAATACTTGCTGCTGATAAGCAAGGGCAACTAGTGTTGGAGGTAACAGGCGCTTTGGAGCGTTGAGTGACGTAATCACGCTGTGGGGAGCCAGTGGCACGAACTGGAGTGTTTGAGTTGTCACCAACTTTGGGTTCCTTACTACGACAAAGAACACATATCCAGGTGGTTTTGTGATCGTTAGGCATTGAGTCGAAGTCCTTTTGACTTAGGTTCAAGCACGATGTGTGATAGTTGTCCTTGCAACGGGTGCAGTGTAGAAAAGGATCTTTGTTTAATTTACTGAGACATCCTGCACATTCGTTTGGGCCAGCCATATTATAATATAATAATTAGAATATGCTAATTTTGATTGTTAATGAGCGTGCTGTAATTACTTGCTTACTTAGCAGTAATATTTTAATGCAATAAAATCTTCCGGACCAACAAATAATAAACCAGCTGAAATATGCGTAATGTCACTTTATTGCTCTCGTGCAGACAGCCTTATCCGAATTTTGGTTCTGGCAACACAGTAAAATAGAATCCGGTAGTTTGTCAATCATGCGAGTGATCAATGAATGTAAAAGCTGATGGCTTGCGTGTGCGGCGAATAGGTTGTGACGAAATGTTACGTTTTAGTTTGTTTACGTTTTCATTGGTTAACTATATTGAGTTTGAACAATGGTGCTGGGAGAAAAGTAGACACTAACCGTCCTCTTGCCTCCTTGATGGGTTGCTGTTCTTGTATTTCGTGCCGGCAATAGCCAAAATCTCACGGAAATGAGAAGTCGGGCGATCCCTCCCGCAAATATGTGCACTTTAATGGATTCCAGGTACTTTTTACTACCGTGTTTACTCTAAGGAGACCGGAAGCACATTTTGCAACACAATTTTCTAAAATATATTACTCTTGGACCGAGCTGGTAGGCTAGATTCTCTACTGCATTAACAGTTTCTTCTACAAAAGTAGACGACCCAGACCTTGTGCTGACATGCAGCCCCATATCATTACCGATCCAGGAAACTTCACTTTTCTTTTGATACAATCGGTATGGAATGCTTCATCTTTATATCTGATAACTTTTTTCTTTACATCACCGATCGTTACTTCCAATTGAGATTCATCACTCCATATTATTTCACGCCACTGGTCTGCAGACCAATTTTCGTGATCTTTAGCAAATTTCAGCCTTTTTTTTTTGGTACGGCGTGATTAAAGGTTTCACTTTATATAAAATCCATAGCGAAAATCGTTTTACGACCCTCGATGTATCGACAGATACATCTTTGTGAATCATCTCTCTCCACTTCAAGCCCACTTGCGCGGCGGCACGACGATTACTTTTAATGATTTTCCTTAAAACTCGATTTTCAGCTTCGCTTGTTATTCGCGGCCGACCAGGTTTCATTAAACATTGAACCGTGCCATTTTTCCTGTGATGTTCGATGATGGTCCGAACTGTTGATCTTGGTAGGGATAAGTCCTTGGCTATTTGGTTGGCAGATTTGCCATTATTGCAGCTACAAATAATAAAATTGTTTTTCGTACTTCGTCGGCGATAGGTTTCCCTCGAGCCAATGTGTTTGAAAATAATGATAAAATGGCATGAAATTATGGGTTTTATATGTTTGGAAATGACATTGACGCATCATGTGACAGATTATTTTATAAATTTTACTAATTTTTCAATTAAAACAGGTAAAATTGAGACATGGGCGAACTCTTTTGCATCGATTAAGAACTAGACGAACTATTTTGAGCTAGTCGTAAGAAATTAAAGTGCCCATAAATACATATTTTAGTAAAAGAAGTTTTTCTTTAAAAGTGCCTGATTAACAACAATAACAGAGAATTTTACCCTATACTATGGTTTTCCAAAGGCCTGTTTATGAAAATGTAGTTAAGTTGAAAACAGGCAATCTTTGCAACATATGACTGGACGACCTCTTTTGCATTGGGGCTCGTATATTTACGTGTAACGGATAAATAACTTAATGAGCACGGTATTTATCGCTTCCTTTGAAGCGGTTCTTGTGTTTATTAGAAAAGGATTAAAAGGGAAACCGAACGGCCTTAACGGTAGGTCGGTTGGTATAGTGAGTATGATCATTTTACGTATTTATTCATTTTACGTACAATATTGGTTATTGAGGTCATAAAGCGTCAAACAATAGTAGTAATAAGACTTAAACATTTCAAAATATCTAAGCTGATAGCCGGAAATCGGGAAATTTTTATAAAAAACAATTAAATTCAGATAACTCGAAAACGGTTGGATTTAGAATAAGGTGTTTCATAGTCAATCAGTCAGAAACGATGTAAACTACACGCCCTTAATGGAAATAGGTCGACTTAACCTGTCACCCTGTATAACTATCAACAACCATGACCCGAGAACAAAGACTGTGTTCGTCACAAAAATCCCGACCAGGGCCCGAACCTACGTCCTACGCACCACGCTATTCAAAATTCAAATTCAAAACTAACTACAATCAAGATTTTTATTTTGTTCTATTTTATTTAAGGTATGTATTAAATTTTACCAACCCTATAGACACCATGCGCCTACCGCGTGTTTCATTCTAAAAATGTTTGCCCGATCGGTGACCCGCCATTTTGGTCTCAAGGTCGTGTGAATGTAATGTGTAAGTGTAATGACGCTTTTTGTTTGTATGTCTGTCTCGTTCTGTCTTCATGTATTTATATTATGCAAATAATTTTGAGTAGATATTCATGTAATTTTTTATAATTTCTGTTTCTGCTTTGGTGTATTAGTAGCGACTAATATAAACATTTAAAATGAAAATCTTATTAATCTGGTTTTATTTATGCTGTGTGGTTGTTAATATTTTGTTTATTTATATAACTTTGTATTTGATAAGTGGCTGTATTTTGTTTTGACATTGCAATAGCCAGCAAACGTGCGAAGTTAAAACAATGATGTTATCCTGCTGTAAAGAAGGGTCTGGAATCTTACCTTTGACGGTTCTACTGGAACTGGAACTAGGTTTTCAAGTAACAAAATCTTGTACTTACAGACATCAATCCGGCCGCTGCTGTCATGTGCGCCCGTGGGCATGGTTGGCTTCGACCGCAGCGCCCACTCGCAGGACATCACCAAAAACATCCAGTTCATCAGCAACGATAGCACCAAGTACACCCTGGATCCGAAGACTATGCAGTAAGTTCTAAAATGGGTCTTCCTAATGTAGGTAGCTGGCTCCCGAGTTAACTCGTGAACAGGTGCCGTTTGAGGGTGTTCGTAGTTTGGATATTGGGGGGAGGGAGACTTGCCGAGCTGACAGATGCAGATAAGAGAGATTGTTAATTTATTTTGAAAAAATTACACCAGTGAAGTTTCTTGCCAGTTCTTCTTCAAGAAGGTTTTTCCAAACCGGTGGTAGAGTCATGTTTTATTTGAAGTCAATAAGAACAAGAGATCGTTAATTTTGGGAAATAAATATTGGAATTTGAAGTTACTCAATGTCTTCCAGAGGTCATCTACACGGGTTTTCGAAGAATATTTGTATAAATACGACGATTTTACTTTGGTGAGCTTTTCCCTTACCCTGTAACGTGTGATCTTGTTTATAATCGGACCCTAAAGTTTATAATAATAAATATTAACAATCCCCAGACACCACCTGTATTACCATACAGCGAACTGGGGGGGGGGGTGCGACAATAAACATAAATATGAACAACTACTATCTGGGAACAAACATCTGTGTTCATCACACAAGTGAATTCCCGGCCGGGACTTGAACCTGGGACCAATTTTAACGCTTTATTTTATAAGTAATATAAGAAAGATAAATGAGTATAATTAAATAATTAACCTTGCGCTTCTGTGTCGGACAAGGGCGTATTTGTCTTATCTATAAATATTACTTAAATATGATATCACGTCGACTAATCCAGATAAAGGATATACATTGTATCTTACTGATTAAGCTGCAGGAATATATTTATACAAACAAAAAGTAAGAAAATAGAGATATTGAAAGAACATTTTAAGATTATGATTTTGAGATAGCGCGCGCAATTGACTCGCTCGTGAAAAGAGGAGCCGCTAAGGGACGCTATCTACGTGGGCCGACATCACCGGCACTGCCGAGCGGCATAGTCGAACATGTGTGGATGCTCGTTCGGGAAAAATGCCGCCCGGCCAAAGCGTCAGCGTCGGTGCTCTGATTATGAAGGGGTTCTGACTTTAATTGGTATTTGCGCTAGGAACGTGATAAGTTGGGACTTGCGAGCAGAGTGGCGCCGTGGGTCCCAGGCACACGTCCCAGTCCGGGTCTGGGCATTAATTTGTGTGATGAACACAGATGTTTGTTCTCGTTTTTCATAATTGTTGATTTTTATATATGTATGATTGTTCAGGCTTCCCATTTCACTGCATGGTGGTGGTACCATACAGTCGGTGTGATTGTCTGGTGATTGTTTTTATTTATTATTACTTAACTTTTTTAAACTGTAACAACTCTCAAAATAAACATTTTCTCCTAAGCAGAAGAGTTGGCAGATGTCCTTTAACATTATCGCGAATGACATAAAGCCCTCGAGTTCGCAAAAAGTTCAACGGTATGTTTTCGAATCATTGTTATTTATTGTATAAATGCAAGTAGGTATGCACAAATGAAGGTGACTTTAGCTCGCGTCAATGTTGAAAATACGTTATATAAGTCATTAAACGTCCACAGAATTATAATGATTTATAATCTGACTGGGAATATAAATTACTAAAGTTATTTCGTAACAGATAAATCACTTCGTGATAACAACACAAAATGGCGATCCCGCTGTTTTAACCAAACCTATTCGCAGGTATGTATTTCTAGTCTTTTTAGAGTTCGGCCCTATGTGTGCGTCGAGCTTGTGCCAGCCGAAGGTAAAGTAAGTATCTAAGAGAGATAGCAACATTTACTCTAACGAAACATTCCTTTATTTAAAAAAATCAGAGAATCTCCATTCAAAGATTCACAGGTATAAAGATGCTTGTCACGCCCGGAATTCGAACCAAATAAAATCCGAAAAAATAACATCCTGTATTTTTATGGCATCATCATCATCAATCAAATATGTACACGAATGAGTTGAACGATCTGTTCTCTATCTGTTATAGGTATCTTTTTTTTATATCTTTCTTATTAACGGAATTTTTGTACACAAAGTGACGATGGCAATCCCATCGTGACTTCGAAAAAACATTTTAAACTAATAATGACTTACTTAACAAAAGCTAAATTATTTAAGAAAACAAACTTAAAACAGATTTATTGTTACTGATATATAGATATCTTCTTTATGGTTTTACAGGTTATGATGTAAAAACACAGCTAATGTACAACTGCCCGTAACGTGATACAAAGTTTTAGTAGAAATCCATTTGAAAACATGATAGACAATCAGTGTCAGAGAAACGTCCCCACCAAGAGGGCCCAAATGAGTATTTCGGTTCTCTTTTAGTTTAGTAGCATTCAGTCACAATATTGTAAACCTGTCAAAATAAAGTAAACATTCTCGACCAACTTCTACAGCATAGACAGATGCGGAACCTAAAATAAAAATAAATTATTAGTATTATTATGGGTGCGGACGCCACTTACCATCACGAGCTCCTTTGCCGGCTTCGAATATATAAAAAAAATATCCTTATCAAAGAATTATATGATACGTCCATGATTAATTCCAATCACCTTGAACTTCGATAAGCATTCGAACTTCCATCATTTGAATGCAAGTCTCTGATGTAACCTTGAACCAATATAAACGCTATGATAGATTGCGAGCGACAACGCCCGAAGTCACTGCAGTTTTGTAATGCAACGTTGTCCTTAAATGGGTAGGGTTATTTCTGAAATTGTTGTAGTTTATATATATAGTAGAAATTTAGCTGAACTTAGGTTGTTTGTTTCGTATGTTAAGATTTCTTCTAGGGCGGTACTGCAGTCCTACCTATTTTAACCACTCGACCGACGTGGTAGTGTTCCGCTCTAAGCAAAAGAACAGCCAGTGCTATGAATTCACCTTCAGTGCTATGTAAATCCCAGCGGGTGACCCCTCAGGGGGCCCTGAAGCTGGGCGTTGTGCGGGGTTTTTCGCCAATTGGCCGTCGCTTCAGATGAAGGTTATGAGGCGCGGGGTATGCGTAAGAGCAGAGGGGAACAAAAAAAAACCCAGTGCAATTACTAAAACTATAGTTCATTCGCGTTAAGAATACAATGACGTATCGTCTCAGCATTAGGAATTAAAGAAAACTTTCTAATACGGTAATCTCATTGGCTAGTATTTGTAGTTGCATCATGATTCACTGTTTTCAACTTAGGCCTACGGTCGCCAACGCATCGCTAATTGCTAAAGTAATACAATATTATCAATCAAAAACATCTATAATTAATGATGTCTATGGGCACGGTTGGCACTCGCCATCAGGTGGATCAATGAAAATGTCTTCTAAAATAGAGGTGCTCGTTAATTTAATTTATTTAATGTGTGTTAATCAAATCAATCAAATCAAATGAATTTATTTGCGAAAAAATTTGTAAAAATAGTTCTTAATTAAAATTGACAGTTCTACATTTTTTACTGTTAAACAGCGTGCTAATATTTATAAGAAGTTAATTACAAAATCATTTATTACTTATCTAAAAACCTATAAAATAATATCAAAATAGTATTTACAAATATTAATATTTAAATGTTATAAAACATTATGATTCCTAAGCTTATACCTATACGATAGATTCATTTAATAACAATTTAGTGTCTAAAATATTCATCAATTGTGTAGTAACATTTATGTATCAATAAGTCATATATTTTTCGTTTATAGTCATTAAAATATAAGTTTTTATAACTAAAGGGCAACTTATTATATATATCGATAGCCACACAATAAACATTTCTACTAAATAATATTAATTTTCTAGGCGGCATATACAGTTTTTTACTCAAAATATCTTTATTTCTTAAAATCATGACATTACCTAGTTCCTTAAAATATTCCTTATGTTTTTTTTACAAACAATAACATTTCTAATATATACAAACTCGGCAAAGTGAGTAACTTTGAAACAGCAAAAAGAGGCCTGCACGGATCTCTGAAATCTGCTCTACAAAGTGCTCTAACACATTTCTTCTGGCACAAAAATACTTTCTGGATGTCTACAGAATTTCCCCATAAAATTAAACCATAGCGCAAGACAGATGAAACATAACCATGATAAGCTAATTTTGCTGCTTGTTGACTTACAGTTCTTGATAATCTACCTATGCCGAAAACAAAACTATTTAGTTTTTTACATAAATTACTTACATGTGGCTTCCAGCCACAATACTTATCTAGAGTTATTCCTAAAAACTTGGTACTATCTACCTGCTCTATTTCCGTGCCTTGAGTTGTTAACCGAGTTACATCAGCTTTACTTCTGTATGTCTGGTATTGCATGAAAATTTGTTTTATTCATATTAATGAATAAATTATTTTGATTCAAATAATTAGTAATAGAGGAGAGTGCTTTATTAAATTAATGTTCCAGAGATTTCGTATTTTTCGCTGTTATGTTTATTGTTATGTCGTCGGCGAAAAGTACACATTCATGCTCGGTAACAGTAGGAAGATCATTAAAAATAAAAACAGCCCTTAGACACTCCCTTGGGGGATTCCGAATGGATTTTGTTTTTGAAACGACGACTTATACTCCTTTACCCTGTTTCCACACATTTGTGACACTTCGACGCATTGATCCCTATGCTGCAAGTAACTCGTTAGTAAATAATGCATTTCCCCTTATACCATATGACTCTAGTTTTTTTAGTAGAGTCGCATGACAGACCAGATCAAATGCCTTACTCATATCTAAAAATATAGAGACGATTTGTGACCCCGAGTTAAGTGATTCTGTCACATGTTTCATTAGAGAAAAACAGGCAAGAGTAGTGTTTTTGTTTTTTCTAAATCTGAATTGGTTATTATCCAAAAGATTGAAATCAGAGAAATAGCTTTGTAACCTTTCTAATATCACTTTTTCAAATATTTTTGATATAACTGACGTTTTAGCTATAGGTCGATAGTTATTGATGTCAGTAGTAGAACCTTTTTTATGTAATGGCCTGACGATGGACTTCTTTAGACGATCCGGAAAAATGCCAATTTTAATAATTTTTGTGTTTATTTTATTATATCCTGTCGCATTTGTATGATTATCCTATGTATTTCTACAGCTATAACTGACGATAAAAATATGCTTTGACTAACAGATGGGCGGGTTTGCCAATTAATATTATAACTGTGAGTTCTGCAACTAGTATTAATAAAGAAATTATTAAATATTTTAGTAATTTCTGATGCGTTTTCATAAAAATGCTTTTCATAACAAATTGAATTTGTAAATTGGCTACATGTGTGTTTTCCTAAGTTAGCATTTATTAAATTCCACGCAGCTTTACACGTATTTGACGCATTTCTAATATAGTTTGTATTCGCTGATGTTTGAGATTGTGCTATAAATTTTTTTAATATTATGGTATATTTTAAGGTGGTTCGATTTCCATACAAAAAACAATCGGTATTCACTGATACAGGATATAGAATAAAGCTTTAATTACGAGTTCTACAAACTATTTTCTAGTTAAAGTTGTCGCGAAATGAATAAAATACCATACTTTTCATTTAGAAATCAAAAATAAAAACTGAAAATTTTCATCTAATTTACGAATGTGTGTGTGACAATAACACGATATGCAACGTTGCCTCTTCGTGCGATCACCGAAAAAGACAAACGCTCGGGGGATGGTTGCTCGTGCGCTATGTTGCCGTTCTTACTGTCTGTCAGCTCACTACTTAGTTTACACTTTGTTTTGTTGGTTCTTTCTTTCTTACAAATAATATCAACAACGCGTCTTTAGATTCATAATTTGTTTTTGAATCCCTTACGCATTTACTGTGTCGTTTATACGCCAATCAGCCGTCGTGAAAATCAAATTAATCATGGACGGAACTTCAAAGGCACTTTATGGAAAACACAAATATTCCGGCCCACTGAAATCTAAAAAAAGGGCTCAAGCTCAACTAAAACGCCATTACCGGGATGGTGTATCGTAAGTAATTATTTGTTTTACTTCTTGATTAGGTACCTACCTATATTTTCTGTCATTTGGCCTGCATTTGGGTAGCTAGGGTTGGAAAAGATGATATTAAAGTACTTTAGTTTCTTTCTCCTTTTACATAGTACCAGTCAACAAATATTCTACATATTTTGTTCTTTCAGTCGTGTGGAGGTATGGCATACAAAAGAGAATATAGCTATAGTAGAAAGTGAGGAAGTTAAAAGTACAAGGTTAGTTTTAGTATCCTATACCTATAATACATGTTATGTGTACATGTCATAGCGAATACCATATTTTCTATGTTTATTATTTTCAGACCTGTTTTGAAAACATATACCTAGTAGGAAATTGTGGAGTCAATATTTCTAAAGAGTTTTGAATGATATGTTTAAAACTGTATTTTATTTCAGGTGTAGTGCTAAATGAGGAGGCAATTATTGAAATACAATTTTTTTCTTCACTAGCAAGAAAATCAATAGACATCCTGACTGCTCTGTGAGAGATGAGAAGAATTTTCCCATTGTCGAAAAGAATGGAGTTTTATCATTGAAGGAAAATCACAATTACTACTACCAAGTAAAACATGATATTATCGCATCACACTTATTTTGTAAACTTTATTTTATTTTAGTAAAGCCAGCAAACAAACACTGGAGCAATCTGATGGTAAAAAACAATCCAGGCCGGCCAACGTATATCTCTATGTATCTATGCTAATCAAAGGTGAAATTATTGAAATTAAATGAAATTATTAATAATGCATTAGTGACCAAGATTTAAATGTTCAAATTCAAGTAGGAATTTCCCTGATTGGTCTTCCCTTTTATCTGAAAGGCAACTCCTTTACACATTTTTCTTATGGTGGTTGAAATAGGGAACTGAAACTGAGCTTCATCTTCAAATTCAATTATATCATGTTACCTGTTTCATTCCACCCAGGGGTGGATGGCATGGCTATATTAATTATAGTAAATCCGGGCTATGAACAACATGTGTGCTAAATTGTTATATATTATTTGTATTCTACCAGGTACTAATAATGGTTTTCTTTTAGGTTCAGGGCAACTAAGGATTACAAGAATAAAAAAAATGTTATATCATTGGTTTTGTGAATTCAACCACGCCAATAACTGTAATTGAAGTACAAAAAAATGAACCATTTATTAAGAAAATGATCCATAAAATGGTTTGCTTTTATAAAAACTCCATATTGCCATAAATAATACAAAGGCGAATACAAAAGGGAGCTAAATGTATTAATCTAAAATAAGTGCATAAAATAAAAACCCATTCGACCTATTGTGTGTTTCTTGATTTTTATTATTGACAAGACCTCTTATCCCAAATATTCTACTTTCTACATAAAGAAATATACAAACATTTTCTGCTGCATATTTTTTCATACTTACACCTAATTTATTTATTACAATATAAATAAAGTCCCCGGACAATCACACTGCCTTGCCTACTGGCCCCCAAGACTTGTGTTACCAAGTAGCGAACTAGGGGGAAGGGAACCTAGAATTTTAATAAATATAGGTATAACATCCAAGACCTGGCTTTTTTTTTTGATTTTTATTAATTCTTGTTCCGTGCGAGGATCGAAACCGCGACCTCACGATCTTACGGCTAGCACTTTCATCTCAGTGTGATCCAATAAAAGAAAAATTATTTGGTACCCCTTCTGTCACAAAGATATTGCGTTGGATAGGGACCCATGAAACCACAAACATCGGGTTTTGACGGCCTCCATAGTGCAGTGGCTAACTCACCAAGCTGTTGATCAAGAGGTCCTGGTTTGATTGTCACACAGAACACAAAAATTGTTCCGGTTCTAGGTATATATGTAAATAAGTACCTGCTAGTTGGCTATACATATGATAATCCATAACACAAACCTTGGTTTTCTTAGGCGCCATGGATTACTACTTTGGGGATATTATAACAGTAACATACGCAAAAAGAATAAATTTTAGAGAATACCAGAATTTCGCCTTTTTATAATCTGGTCTAAATATAGCTATATTATAGTTAGGTACTTCTATCCGAACGAAAAAAAAAAATACTTCGGGGTTCGAACTGACAACTTGCCGCTTAGAATCTAGGCGCACGCATAAAACGCCAGCATGCTATATTTGTGTCGTATTACTACGTAAACTAAATATCAAACACTCGCTACGAGGAGGCCAAAATACATGTAAAAAGGACGCCGTCTGTTGCGCTCTCTATCGCACTTGTAGGAGTTTTGTTTGCTTGTGTGCGATATGCTTAAACTACGTAAAGGAATACATAATTAACTTATTTGGATAGTACAATACAACAACACGTGTAAAGTAATTTTTGGCAATTCTGTATTTATATTAAGATGTCGCGAAACATCTTTAAAGTCAAAAATTTTTAGAGCTGATTTCACAAATAAATAAAAACCAGAAATTTGTGGAACTAGCGCCATCTAGCGGGACTTTAGCTTTTTGTAGGCTCATCGAACCACCTTAAGTATTAAATTTTATTTCTTATTTTATTCCAAGGATACAATTTAAATTTTAGGTAAAGCAAATTTATAATATCAAAAGGAAATTTTTTGATACAGCTTTTTCGTAAGCCTTTTGTAAGCCAATTTGTTTGTTTCGTTTTATTAACTTTTTTAACCATAATGTATGGAAAGCAAATGTTGAAAATTAGTAGTAAATGGTCATGAAATACGTCAAAAGCTTTATTTGGATCACTTTCACCTACGACATCGTTAAATGATAGCGCTGATAATGCCTCGCAAAATTTTCTTATATTATCTATAAATTTTTCAAACCATATTTTTGGACGTTTCAGTATTTTTGATTTATTTTCTTAATTAATTGATACCGTTCGTGCCGTCTCATGAAGGCTAAGTGTAATACTTTACTTGAAACATTTGATAAATTGCTAACAATTAGATCTATGCAGGATAATTTTCTAGTTGGTACTGTAATATGGTTTAACAAATTGTTATTTATTAGTATGCTATTAAGTTCTTTGGACACTATATTAGTTTATAACATATTAATATTCCAGTCTCCGCAAATAATTATTGTTTGTCCTTTCTTTAAATTAAGTTTTGACAGTAAGATCTCCAAACTATTAAAGAAAACCTTTAAATCTGAAGTTGGTGTTCTATAAATGCAATTAATAATTAATTGGAAGGCGGGTATTTTAACTGCACCGTATTCAAAATGAAGTTCTAAAGGTTTTATGAATTGAGAAAAGTCAACAGACATGAACTCGATATCTTTATGAACGAACATACATGTGCCACCTCGTTTCTGATTTTTCCTACAAATAGAAGCTGCTATGTTCATATTAGATTCACAACCACATTGTACGAAAGTTTCAGTAAAGCATAAAAAACTAAGTTCATTATTATTTTCTAGAAGATCCTATACTTATCGTAAATTCGATAGAATCTAAACTATTTAAGAAACCCGCTCTATATTTTGGTGTTGCAAAGTCATCGATACTGTAGAGTCACAATGTTCGAAAAAACGGTTTGTTGATAGGTGTGAAATATTCTAGTATGGTACGTTTTTTCTTCCGTAAGCTTAAATTATCTATTTTTTGAGGACTTAACATATTTATAGGTTTTTCTAACATTGGTCTTTATTAGACTAGCATTAGCTCTCTAAAAAAGTGGTATAATAATATTTTATTTACCTATTTTTCCATGTATTTTACATGTAACCAATTGATTATCCAATATGTACAATGAGAGGACTAAGCGCGGAAACCTGCAATCGGCCTTATATAAAAATATTACCTTCCAACAAGTATGTAAATAGCTGTAAGTTTCCCAAAAATTGTAAAACAAAATAATTACCTTTATTGGTGCAAATAAAGATTTCATTTGATTTGATAAAATGAAAATAAAACATTGCTTGTAAATAAAAGTTAAAATGAAGGGTGGCTAACTTTTTCGGGTCGGCATTGATCGGCACAGCCGATCTTGTGTCATGGATGACCATACAGCGAACTGGGGGGGGATCCCAGAATAAACATACGAGTATAAATATCAACAATGACCCGAGAATAAACACCTGTATTCATCAGACAAATGAATGTCTCGACTAGGACTCGAACCTGGGACCTCCGGGGTTTGAAGCAGAAGGAAGCAGAGCTACCCTGCCACTCGGCCCTCGGCCGTTAATTAAATTTGAAGCGCCACTCGGGAGAGCGTGGAGGTTTCGTCTCTCTCTTTTGATTAACTGCTATAAAACGAAATAAGCCTTGTAAATGTGTAATAAAATGAATATTTATCATATCACTTGAAGTTCGTTTGAATTGTACAGGGGCATTTTCCAGTAGATATGCAAAGGTATTCGCGTTACTTTCAGTATTAACTTATTTGTTTTCGTTCAGTATAAATAGATAAATAATACATAAATTTGCCATATTGTTAGCCCTTTATTGAAGGAAAAATATAGGTAACAAGCTACGGATATTGACAAATTTAAAAAACCCGACTGCTTAAGTTAGTTTCTTTTAAGAATTCAGAGGAAAAACATCCTTATGTCACTGTCACAGCTGAGAGAAATCTAATGTCACCTAATATTTTGAAATCCGTCAAAAGGTTTAGGCTGTAGAGCGTGCCAAAGAAATATGCATCACATCCGAAAAATATAACCCACCGTCTGGCAGTCGGGTAAAACTTGAATAAAATGGTCCATTTCCTTTATTTCATTGGCTGTCATTTATAGTATGAAAAATAATACTAAATTCTAATCTATAGTCTCGTATTAAAAACTTGAGCGATGGTGTTCTCTTTGTAAAAAAATGACCAACTATCAATGATCTTTGTATTAGTACCTCTTTTTAAATAAAATCCGAATGCCAATAAAATAAAATGAAACACAACTTTTTATTTTATTTTAAATGCGTGTTTAAAAGAAATTATCATAATATTTATATATTTGTGGTATTTGTTTTACGCCCTGGTAATCTCTACAGTCACTTGTCCAACTACGTGGGACACCAGAAAGTTTCGAGAAAAAAGATTTTATGTATGGAACGCTGGCGAGTTATAATCTAATTTGAACATTCGATTAAAGAAAGTAAAAAATATTTGTTTTCTAATTTAAGTTTCCCTCAAAATTTTTTTACCAGCGTTATGAAACTATAGTGTGTCCTAGAAAAATGGATCTGCGTCGGGAACTAAGATAACATGTCCTTCGACAATCGCCGCTGGATCACAAGTTCATTACAATTTTTATTATGTTAAGAACGATTTTTGTCTCTTATCTCAAACTATATATTTTTTAAATGACTCACTTCAGGTACTAGAAAGTACAAAAAAAAAAATATTCTCAAAATATTTATAAGATATCAGTTAATAATGTATATTCACAGGAAATTATTATATTTTGACCAATCTCTTTACTCCGAGTTATTCCAAAATTAAATATTCCAAAAAGTTTTATTCCAAAAAAAGTTATTCCGAGTTATTCCAAAAAAAAAAAAATGTTATCACCAATATCAAGTTGGACCTTTGATTCCAAGACAAGACATAAAAAGATGGTTTCTGTTAGATGATCGACGCGGTGGAAGATTCTATCAGCACGGATATTAAGTTAAATTAAATTAAGTTAAATTATTCGTCGAAGTCTTTCAAAGTAATGTTCTTTATTTGTAACAAATTCAGTAGTATCTTTGTCCAAAGAAATGAATAACAAAATCTTTAAATAAAAAAATACAAAGCAGTTTTTTTATAACAAAAATTCAAATGTCAAATTGTTCAAAGCGATGAACACAAATGTTTGTTCTCGAGTCATGATTGTTGATATTTATATATGTATGTTTATTCTGGGTTCCCCCCAGTGTGTTGTATGGCCATCCATAACACAAGGTCTGCTTACTATATTTCTACTTTGAGGCCATACAGTTGATGTATTTGTATAGGGATTATAAAAAAAATAAAATCATAAATTGTTGACAGTGACGGTTACCATATTTTGTTTCCAATGTTCAATTCTATTTTATTTTTTATACAGTATATAAATATATAGGTATAAAAAAATAATGACAACATAAGTCTTAAACTATTAATAAATTAACTGTACATTTTCGCTGCTTTAAACTTAACTGTAGATATTAAAAATATACGATTTTTTCAGTAGAAAGTATTATATATAAAGTTGTTGAATTTTTACGACATTACTTGGCTTTTCATTACATTTCAAAAAAAGTTCTTTTTTTAATTTTTTATATTCTTTGATATGTGTTTTACATTACCTATTATATAATTTTTAAGATACTTATAATTTTGAATTATTTGTTATTTAAGTTTTTATCAAATACATGCTGTGATTTGCCATTTTATTACACACAAAGGATAGGTAGTGTAAGAATTTGAGTAAAAATATATGTGTGAACGAATAATAAAAGTAGCTTTTTCTGCAGTAAAAATGCGTTTAATCTTCAATTCTTTGATTACAAAATAAATGATTTTTCGTGTTATAAAATTTTGATGATGTGTATGCGCAAGTCAACGTGTCGTATATATCCCTTTTTTCTAAGATTGACTTTGTAGGAGTACGTAGGAGCGTTTTTAAGTTCGCGGAAGCGGGGATATAGAATGAAAATAAAAAAAAATCAAATTATTTTCTCTTTTCAATATATTCACCTGCAAGACGAATACATTTTTCAGATCTTTCAATAAGTTTATACCTTCGAAAAAAAAATACTCCGAATTTGCCTCTTTGACCTCTTCATCGGTGGAAAACTTCTTACCCTGCAGCTGTTTTTTCATCTTTGGAAAAGATAATAATAATAATAATAGTAATAATATTGGGCGATGCAAAGTATCGAAGCCCACCTCATGCAAGGCAGCCAAGGCAGCGCGACTCTCGTGAACGGGGGCGACGGGGTAAACCTTGCTTCAGTTTTTCCCGTCTTTTTTCGCGAATCGCTTCTTTTCATTTTTTTAATACTTTTTCTTTTTATAGTATTATCCGGTTAAAGAAAGGTGTCTGTCATTATAATCTATTAAAAGAATCCCTTCTGAATCCTAGAAGACCGTCGCCATGAGTTTTCCAGCCGACTGTGACACTTTGAAATGCAAATGATATCATTTCATCTGTTGCGTTATGATATGCAATTCAATCATCGCACTGATATTTTGGGCTTATGAGAGCCTATATTGTATTCAGTTGTGAATATTTTATAGTAAGTAATATATTTACCGGGATCACGGTTTAGCCGGATCCGTTAAGTTTTAAAATCCGTGCAAAGTTGAGATATAAAAAAAAAATTGAGATATAGTCTTAGAACCATCAATTTCATATTCGCAACTTGTATCTGCTCGTACATAATGAGGCTCTACTCTTGGAAAAGACTCAATATGTTCCTTGATTTGTGTTTTTAATTCTGATGATGCTTCATGGTGATTATAAACCATATTCATCTTTTTTTTTTATTCACTGTGCGAATAAAACGATCGCTAATCTCCAAGGTATAAGGTGGTATTTTTAAAGAATACCCTTACTTTTTTTTTGCTTCGTATTGGAAATCGTTAGCCTTCTTTGGCTTACGAGGGTGCTCCGCATTTGTATACTTATATCTTGGACTGAAGTGGTCAGTCAAACAGGGAGACAAAAATGCACGCTGAAGTGTTATATCGCCTAAGTTCCAAAGAGCATTCAAAATTAATAATCTGGCATATTCATTACATTCTTCTGTCCACTATAGTGCATGGAGGTTTTATTTTTCTTTCTGGAATTATTTTTCTTGACTTGGAAAAGGATTGATAACATTTACCAGAATTGGTAAATTTTTTGGCTTAATTTTGTTTCCAAGTAGATGGCATACAATCGTTCTTACCTCTTTTTGGCGCGTCCTGGGTGACTCGATTTCATTTTCAACTGGTTGCGTTATGCTCATATAAGATGGCTCAGGACTTTCAGGAAAATTTTGTTCAAGCTCGGAAAGTGGGGGTGTATGATTTTGCTGTCACGATTTTCTGAGTCTGAAGAACTTGACAACGGTGAAGAAGACGATGACGGCGAGGAATGAGAAGAGGTTGTGTTTCTGTCGTCAGGATCAGCCACACGTCAGTCCATCCATAGTGCTTCTAATGGAATGACTCAGAGAAACAGATTGTATCCACTGCATAACTCTATCCTGGATATACAAAAATGATTAAATATGTACATAACAAACGAACAATTTATTCGTAAGCAAGTGATCCATATAAAAGCAAGCGTTTGGTAATTACCTAGTTATCGTCACTTTCAGAGATTGCTTCATTGTCAGTTGCCTTTCCAAAATTGATTTCTTCTTTGACTTGTGCCTGAAACGAAATACCATAAATTTACGTTGTAGTACTGCGGTAGAAAAAGTACTTTGTTAAAATGCGTGTTTAGTTCAAAGCAGAGATAAATATTCCGAGCAAACAGTTTAACCAAAAAGAGACGAAAACCCAAATTAGATCAAGCATTCAACTGTTTTTAACTAAATATTTGGAACTAAAGTGCTATAATTTGATATAATTCTAATAACATTATTCTATTTTTAGTAGTAAAATTCATAATCTCGGAATACGACAGACAGCCAAACGAAACATTTTGAGATAATAATAATATAATGTAATAAATATTTCTAACAAATTAAGTATTATTAAGAACTTGTGTTATGGATACTAGATAACGGATAGATAAACTAAAGAAATATATAAGCACAAATAGATATTTTTTTTCATATATAAATATTAGAAATAAACTTAAATAAACAAAAATACACCATGACTAGAAAGCAAATATAATAAAATTTCTGCCCCTACCAGGATTCGAACCCGGGACCTCTGGCATGGGAGGCAAGGGTACTTACCTCCACACCAAACAGGCCGTTGAATTAACGGATTCTTCAGCATATTATTAAATAAAATCTTAAAGACTCAGCATATCTGTATTAAACAAATGCATTTTGATTCTCAACTTTTTTACTTTAAAATGCAAACAGTTTGCTTCACAAGCCGTGACGAATGGCTGAGTCAGTGTGAAAGGGACGAAAGTATATTAAGTATCAGTATATTTTCCATGCGAGCTATCAAGAGTTGGTTAGAGAAAAAAATGGAGGGCATTAAGATATTATTTACACGCATAACATAAATTGAAATGTAGATTTTTTTTAGTTTCTACTGTTTAGTATAAAACCAGCGACGTGAAAATGATAATTTCTGTTCTTTGTTTACATTTTTGATACGAGATTATGGAAACGGTAAACTATCAATAATATAGGTAATAGATTTGTTATTTAAATTGACGTCAACGCCATCTAGCGACAGATAAATAATGTTAATAGGCTTCGCGAAAATCGATCACAACCTATACCTAAATGTTTAACAATATGTATCATACGTGATCTAACAATATAATAATACATAATGATATGTAATTATGATTTCTATCTATCTATGTACAAAGCATCGTGAAATCATTATAAACCTATCATTTGACAAAGTTGCGAATTGTTTATTTTTCAAACCCGCTCTGTGGTTCGTGTGTCAACACAATGGCCGGTCAGTTGGTTATGCAAACGTATTTTAATCTAATTTAAATATATCAGGCGTGTCACGAGGTTAGATTGGGTAATCATGATCTATAATGTCTTGGTTTTCTGTGCCATTTTTCCTTTTCAAGCTTCGAATCTATATTTCTTTTACAGTTCAAGTAGCTTGTGCGCGCGGGCATATGTGCGCGTTAAGCTTGTATATTTAGGCAAGCGAGTGTGCGAGAGGAAAATGTCTGATTCTCCACGCGCACCCAAGCGACGAGTACACGGTTTGACAAGATGGCGGCCGCCACAAAAAGTTAATTTACATGTTAGCAACGACACGTACACATAGAGCCTCGTGCACATATGAGTGGAACCATCTACACCGATGTCTTCGTAGTCTTTTAGTCGAGTCTGATAACTTCTATATGAAGCACTGTTTCATTCAAGTAGGTTTAAGCTTCTTTGAACTTCCGGAAGTCTGAAGTTGAAGCCACCGAACTACCGTTCGGTTAATACAATGCCGGCCGAGTCGCTCCGGTGTTTGTAGCCAGTTCGCCGTCGAAAACGCGTAAACTATTTGGAGCATATAATGTGACTATCCATATCACATATCATAGGCCATAACACATGATGCTGTAAGCGATCATCGATTTCAACTTGGCTAGACCCTTTGGTCGGGGCATTCATTTGTGTGATGAACACAAACATTTCTTATAGTTTCTATTTATATTTGTATGTTTATTCTGCCCCTTCCCAAGTTTTCTGTATGGTCATCCAATGACGTGACAAACCATGACAAGCTCTGCTTACTTTGTGGCCATACATTTGGTTTGTTTGACCATACATCTGGGGAACCCAGAATAAACATACAAATATAAATACAAACAACCATGACCCGAGAACAAACATCTGCTCATCACACAAATGCATGCCCCGGCCAGGACTCGAACCTTTGACCTTCGGCGTATGAGGCAAAGCTACTTACAACT
This sequence comes from Marasmarcha lunaedactyla, assembly GCA_923062675.1. Taxonomy (NCBI): domain Eukaryota; kingdom Metazoa; phylum Arthropoda; class Insecta; order Lepidoptera; family Pterophoridae; genus Marasmarcha; species Marasmarcha lunaedactyla. The sequence continues at coordinate 2,142,232 of OV281358.1, forward strand.
ACACCACTCGGTCGTCCCAAGCTTAGTAAAAGAAAGGACCAGGATCTGTTGGAGTACAGAGATACCAATTCTCTCAAATTCTGATTTTTAACGCCAATAACTTCAGATTGGAAAGAAGAAAATAATTTTTTTCATAAGTTTTGAATTTTCCCAGTGTTCTAGAATATGAATGCACAGATTGTCTCTCGTTAACCGTGTCAAGCTGAGCGTTGAAAAACTTTTTGTTTGCTCAAAACGCTTTCCTGGCCGTTTAGATACTTTTAAAACGATTTATCTTGATATTTATTTTGCATTTTGTTCAGTTGGCAACGACGTTCTTTTTATAGTGATCTATTTATGTTATGTTACTAGATATACAAGACATTAATCCGATGCAGTATTAGTTTGTAATACGTATTAAATTTTAGAGCTCTATTTTAACAATTTTAAATAAAGAAGGTGACTTGTTCATAACGTAGTCACCCTGACGTCCTGTCTGGGTCCTTGGATGTACAAAGCACCTCTAGTGGGAGTTTAGTTTGCGTTATAGTCGAATTTTTGGAGCCGTCGAGGTCAGAATACAGATCTTGATAATTAGATAGGTAATAGATAAAATAAGAAGGAAAGGAAAAAAATACTAACAAAGGTAAACTAAGAATTTTGGAAATCAGACGTAATTCAAACGTGGGTTAATATTGTCGTTTCCTTTACTTTGTTGCAAAAATGTAAACTGTGGGACGATATTTTTACTTTTAAGACTGTTACAGATTTCCAAAATCTTAAACCTCCATCTTGTTTCCAGATTAGACAAGCCCCTGAAGCGTCCGATCTGCCTGATGATCAACTGGCTGTTGGCGCGCCACAAGCACGTGATGAAGTATGCGACGCTGTACCTCGAGCAGGGCTTCGACGTCGTGTCGGTGTCTTGCACGCCGTGGCAGCTGATGTGGCCGCTGAAAGGCTCCCAGGTTCGTTGAAACGGCACGATTGGACAACGCAATCAAATATACTTGAAATGTCACTGTGATTGGCATCTAATAGGGAAGAACAAGCTAAGATTAAAAAAGAATTCAATTATTTTTTCTATTTTTATAATAATTATACAAGGTGTAATATAAAGGAAGCATAATACTTGAGGGTCAGTGAATATACCATTGTTAGAATACACGGTAAAAGTATTGGAGTTATAGGGGCTGGTAAGACTTCCATAATTTTTTATTTAAATTTATTTACTCAACATTTTTGACAGCCCTAAGTGGTTTTCATACCTGCCTACGCATGAGGCGCGCGAGGCGTAAATAAAAAAAAACGAGTTTATTTATTTATTTGAAATCAATAAAGTAACTAAAATCGTGTCCAGTCGCATCGCATCACGTGCTACTTGATAGGTAGGTAACTGACGACGGCTGCGCTCGCCTCATGCATAGGTAGATATGAAAACCACTTAGGGCTGTCAAAGATGTTGAGTAAAAAAAATTGAAATAAATAATTATGGAAGTCTTAACCAGCCCCCATAACTCTAATACTTTTACAGTATATTCAAAGAACGGTATGCTTACTGACCCTAAAGTATTATGCTTCCTTTATTTTACACCCTGTATACTTACTTTTTTATTACCTAATTTAGTTATGTTTTTTTATTTATCTATGATGTTGACTTTGTAACTTGGTGATACATCTCTCCCTTTTCTTAAGCTTATATATGTTTTATATATGAAATTGTTAGTCTTTGATTGGCTGTCAGTGCAAAATAATATAATGTTAACATTTATCAAAGAGCTGTGGACTATGTAATAACGAAATAAATAAAAATAAAATAAGCTTATTACAGATGGCGTTGCATTCGTCGTACCTGATAGCTGTCATCAATGAGTTAGTAAACAAATAACATGATTTTTTTTAATCAGTTAAAAACGTGGTTTTAAATAAGTATCTTTGATATTTTTTATATGGATAGTGGTGTTTACAAGGTTAAAATTAGGTACAATGAAATACATTTGTTTCAAAATTGTAATATGATATTAATTCTTGTGAAAAAGTAACATAGAGTTAACCTTCTTTTTACAGTTGGTAACGGCCGATCTGATAAACATCCTAGCGAAGAACGAGAACGACCAACCGATGGTTGTGCACGGCTTCTCCGTGGCCGGCTACATGTGGGGGGAGGTGTGCAACCATGTCATGAAGAATAAGGAGCTGTGAGTTGTTATAACTTTTAATATAAATCTTTGCCACAAAATAAAGCTGAATGATATAAACTGTTATCAAACAAAATGTATTACAAAGTGAACGATTATTTGAATGACAAGCTATTATGAAAACATATTGAATTCACTGACTTGATTCTTTAAATACCTAAAAAAATTTTGATATTATTAGCTTTTATAACTCGTACAAAAGTCGAATGACCAACCCCGGGTTCCTTTGCGAGAGATGAGTTAGATTCACCATTTTCTAATCTGCATATTATTGCACCTTTCTCTTCAATCGTAAATGCTGTACGACGAGGTGGAGATGTAATTTTTTTAACAAATGACTAACGAACAATGCTTGACCTTCAACTATGAATTACCCAATGAGAATTAAAACATAAAAAAGCCGGGCACGCGTCAAAGGTCGTCGGGTATCACGTGACTCTCCCGAACACTCCCGAAGGTGTAAGGAATCATGTCGGTCGCTACAACTGGACGCAATTTATTTAAAATAGGTCAAAATAAGCGACATGTCAATATAAGCGAAGTCTAGTGACTATTCGATTGAGTTATAAAGAATTTTATATGAAAACCAAACGACTAATTATGTGCAGTAATGTAATTACTTCATAATAAGCGGTTGGTCAACAAAGGCGGAGTCATAATAAACGGATTCTACAGTATATACTTAAGTTTAATAATAAATTGCAAAGTTAAAGAAAACATTGACTTGGTGTTAATTACACCTGCATTCATTTGTAACATGCTGAGTGAATGTTAAGACATTTAATTCATTTGTAACATGCTGAGTGAGTGTTAAGACATTTTATTCATTTGTAACATGCTGAGTGACTGTTAAGACATTTAATTCATTTGTAACATGCTGAGTGACTGTTAAGACATTTAATTCATTTGTAACATGTTGAGTGAGTGTTAAGACATTTAATTCATTTGTAAAATGCTGAGTGAGTGTTAAGACATTTAATTCATTTGTAACATGCTGAGTGACTGTTAAGACATTTAATTCCTTTATTAAAATGCTGAGTGAATGTTAAGACATTTAATTCATTTGTAACATGCTTTTACTATACTGGCAAAGACTTATTATTATTATTATTGATATTGATATTTATCCGCCCCAGACATAGTTAAGACATGGCCACTTTGACAGCCAAAACAAGCATCTTGGCATCTTTGACCATTGTCACTAAAATTTTATTTGCATTTAAAGGTGAACCATCTATACCATAATTACTACTGGAGCGCTAATAAGATATTCAGCTCATGTAATAACTAAATGAATGTAATGCAATAAATTATCACCATTAAATGATGATCCAATAAAATTCCAGTTACCAGCCAGTGATGGACCGGGTCTCGGTTCAGATCTGGGACTCGGCTGCTGATATCACGGAGATCACCATCGGAGTGCCAGCCGCTGTGTTCCCCAAAAATAAGATCATGCAGAAAACTCTCCAGACCTATATGGAGTAAGTTTATAAGTTTCTTGTAAATCAAGAAGTATGGAATTTGTTTTGTATGGCCCCAAAGTAAGAATTTGTGTTATGGAAACAGTTCGCTGACCATGACCATGATCTTTTATAATAAGGTTCCTGAGGATATTCAAAGAAAATATAAAGCAAAAGTTGTGTGCTTTTTTATAAACTATCCGATTATTTGGACGACAAAAGCCCTTGGGTATAATTCCCTCATTATCAGGTTTTTACTAGTACTTGTAACAAAACACGTGTCATGTGTCTGTTTGTTCGTTGAGTTCTTCGTCCCGATGAATATCTAAAGCCTCATTGTCACTCAAATACGTATTCTTGTGGCAGCGTCGGGTGATGGGTCGCTCACTTCCCTCTAATATGGTTGAGGAGGGCGATGGCTGGATCCCGCGGTAACTCGTGAACGGGTGCCGTTTGAGGGTGTTCGTCGTTTGGATACTTGGGGGGAGGCAAACTTGCCGAGCGAACAGGTGCAGATAAGAATAATTTTTTTCCATGACATTAGAGCTATGGTTGAATTTATTTTTGAAAAAATAATACCTGTGAATTTTTATGCCAGTTTTTCTTCACGAAGGTTTAACCAAACTGGAGGTAGAGCATGCTTTATTTAACGTCAACAAGAACAAGTCATTGTCAAGCAATATTTGAATATTTAACCCGAGAATAAACATCCGTGTTCATCACACAAATTAATGGCTCGAGCAATACACGAACCTGGGACCTCCGGCGCACGAGGCAGGGCTGCTACCGCTCGGCCGTCAGAGTGTGGTTGAAACGTTCGTAAAGATCCTGTTAGGGATGAGGGGGTACGAAAAACATGAAATATTGATCTCAGATCCGAATAAGAAGCATCCTTAGCCCAATAACTTACCACATACAAGCATTTGATATCAAATATAATAAAAAAAGGTTTCATGGGGAGCTTTAAAAAATATGGTCGATGTTAATTAGAAATACAGGGTCACTTTTTTACCATTTGAACAATATTCTTTATAGATGGATAGATAAATAAAATCTTTATTGGTACTACATACTCCAATACACATTACATTACATTATTAACTAAACACCTTATTATTATAAAAACCAAACAACGACAATGGCATATTACACGATGTGTGTTAAGTACGTGTGCTGCAGCAGCGCACAAGGAGGATGATATTTGCTCGGAGGAGCAAAACGCTGATTTCCAGCCGCATCCTGAAGGAAGCAGCATGATATATTTAATTATGTTTACCTAGACGTTTAGACTAACAATAATTATTTAAAGATGCTAAAAATGAAACTGATAAATTAATTAATTTGATATACATAGTAATAATAATCAATCGAGATCATAAAATTAGGTAAATAAATTATATTATATAACACATAATAAATAAATGGTATTATGTCAACGTTATATATTAAATATTCATTCATTAAACATCGATCATAGTCATACAATTAAAAAAATAAATTATATTATAAAACATAAAATAAATAAGTGTAATATCACATGTCAAAATTATATATCAAATATGACTTCTCAAAAAACTTTCCCAAAAAAGCATAGCGAAAATGATTTCGGCTCTCTATACGGCACTGTCCGTACGTATCGTGTACGCATCTTGTGTCAGGATTCTTGACCCTAGTTAAATGTAAACTCGATTTCTTGGACACCCTGTATTTTGAATTGTCTCTTTTAACTACATAAATTACTTCTAAAATTTACGTAGCAGAAGGCATTCCCTATTATTGTAATAGAAATATTAAACAGCACTGTCTTAAGTTTTACTTTTTACATATCAATTGCTTAAAATATATTTTTAAATATTATTAGCGTCGCGCTAGCGGCCTCCGATTTGACCAGGTAACCTATTTCAGTAACTCACGTGTATTACAATATTTCTCGATAAAAATTCTTGTTAATTTTTATGCTTATATCAAAGTATTTTCCTGCTCACAGGTACCACATGAAAACCTTCCATTCAACGGCTACCATCCACTACATCAGATCGTCCCAGCTGTTCCACACGAACCTGTGCCGAGCCCCGGCTCTGTTCCTCCTGTCCAAGAGTGATCCCGTGGGAGCAGAGTCCAGCAACAAGAGTGTGCATGACAGCTGGCAGAGGATGGGCGTTAAGGTACTGCTTTTACTATTGTCACAGTGCGAACGAGAATGCTAGCTGGTGGTAAGTTGTGTCTGCACGGATCTGGATACGGATTTGATTTATCTGTGTTAAATATGATTATTATACCGACTAATAATGCGTTGTTGACCGTGGGTAATAGTTAGAATTGTCTTTGTGCCTGAATACTGTGCACTGGCTAGTATAATTATTTATAAAAAATATTTGTTTTTCATGCCACGGAAGTGATATTTATATGAAGTGGTAATCTTAAAGAAGATTATCCAAATTTTTTTATTTTCCTCTTTATGCAGAGTGGCAGTGGGGGGGGCTCACTCAGAAGCAAGATTACGAGCCTTGAATTATTTCCATTTTAAAATTTATGTTGTTTCGTATATTGGAAATCAATTTTGACTTTAAGTAATTGGAAATTTATGTGTAATTTTTCATTTCAAAAATGGTTACAATTTAAGTTTACTTTGATTTTACTTAAAATTTTAATTACAATTTTGTTTATATATTTTATTTAAGTTTTGATTGATGATTTTAATTTATTATAATTTCACTAAAATAATATTTTACTGATTGTAAAACTAACAATTATTATTATTATTATTCATCGTATGCGCCCGGAATACGACGAACTAGACGAGCACACGAGTCCTCGCGAACATTCGCTGCGCACGCGAGGTGTGGACGTGGGTGGCAATCTTTTGTTAACGACGAAGTTTTTGGATTTTTTTTGTTTTTATATATGACCGATGTGTATATATTTTGTCTGTGTCCAGTGCACGTGGCAATGCTGGGACAAGTCTCCGCACGTGCAGCACTACATCTACCACCCCAAGGAGTACCTGGCGGCGCTGTACTCGCACCTGGATTCCTACAACCTGGTATCGCAGCCGGAGAAGATGCGGATGAGGTTATAATGTACAGGTCGGTTGTTTAGATACTTCTTGCTATTTGAGCCTATAGAAAATACATTCTTTTGTTTAATTATTTCATAGTCTGCAAATGTGTGACCCACAAATTGCGTGCATATTATCAATATAAATTAAGAACTCATTCAGTTGTACAGTTGAGAAGGTTGCTTTATAAATAAACAAACTCTTCAGTTCGCTTTATAAAATTTAATAAAATTCATGAAAACTATGCTGAAACATAACAACTTTTCCAAAGAAATATAGTGTCCTTAATATGTTTGAAGAAATTACAATTTAAAAACTTAACCCTGTGTTGTACCCTTACCGTGTTAGCTGTATAGCAGACCACGGTGCCGCATTAGCAGATAGGTACAGGTCGCATCATGTGCATCATGAAAAAAGAACGCTGAAGAAAGTAGAAGGGGTGTGTTTGCGCATGGGACACTCGCGCACGAAAGTACGGGGCTTTTTGCTTGCGGCTTCGTATATTGTTTGGCACATTAAATATATATTAGATAGAATATCATTAAATAGAAATAAAAACATGTTTGATTCGGTGTAGAGTATTTAATTTATATTAGTAAAAAAAAAGTAAAATAAGTAACAAAATATAATAATATTAAAGTAATGGGGAAACTCCTTCGTTTAAGTCATCTCGGGTGGCATTAAAATTATCGACTAAGTTATTATCAGCCTCTCTCTTCATAAAACAACAAACGTCAAAAATCTTTTTCGCAACTTTTCTATGTAAAACCATAATTCCAAAATCGTAAAAACTTTTGTGCTCAATGGTATTTTGAAAACGAACGTGGCGTGGATTCAACTCGGGAAGCAGAGATCAACTGACGAACCAATAGCGCACCTGCAATCACGCCCCCCCCCCCGCCGTACCTCACACCACCAAATAGACCGATAAATCGCCTACTGCGCAGCTTGACAGCCAGCGTTCTTTTTATACGACGCGACCTGTACAGTAGGAAACCTAGATGATATTAATCAGTAGCAGTTAATAAGTCGCCAGGAGTCAGTTGCCACGAGTCGGTCGTCCTAAATTTTATACTATTTGTACTTCCTATTTCTATATCAAGTTCCATTTCTAAGTCTGTTAAGTGTTACTATTTCTCAAACTGAATATAATTCTATTTTTAGCGTTCATAAATAGTTTCTTTTTAAAAACCGATTTCAAGACTCGAGCATAGCAGCTGGTAATGTCTGTTAAACATCGTGAATGCTATGTTTCTAATAAGTTGCTCAAAAGCTTCATTTCATCTTTCACGTAACATTTTATATTGTCTAGGTAAAACAAGGTACTGGAATTATGATATTAAGAATTATTTAGTGGAATAATCAAAAGGTTGATATTTTGTAAGCTCAAAATACGTTTGGAATTGAAGAATATTAAAAAGTTAGAAAATAAATAAAAGACATAGTTTTTAATGTATTTATTCTGATTCTACATGAGAAGTACATTATCTAACGATTGGGCAGGTGTTACAACATTATTTTCATACCTTGCCTAGCCAAGGTACCGCATGCTCGTGGCAATGTGTGCGCAGCAACCCACTGTCCTCCGGCCTGCCTTGCAATTACAATAATATTGCTTCATAGCATCTGTATTTTATTAATTTGTTGCACGACGATTACCTAACCATTAAATTAAGAAAAAAACATTATTCCTGACCTGGGCAGCTGAAAGCCAGGACTGAAATGAAGCATTTGAACACTGTATAAAAGCCAGAGGTTTAATTTGCAGGAATGCGTCCTTGTTCCCGAGCAAAAGTAGTTCTTTTTTAGCTACTTTCACCTGTTTCAGAATTAACAATGCCTTATTTACACCCTGTGTACAAAGCTGCTTAAGGCCGCGTTTCCACTGTAGGGGAGACGAGCGGGGCTTAGCGGTGCACGAATTGACCAATCACAATGGACGATCATTACTGGCAAGGCTTTGCATTTATCCTTTGACCTACGTTTAAAACCCAGTGGTCTCAAGGAAGAGAACATGCATAACACTAACCTGGATAGGTAGGATTGATGGGGTCCGCCAACGACGGGGCAACGTGGCTGCCGGCCGGTCAGCTCCTCCAAACCCTTCACTACAGGGTTTATGTATACACAGCACTAAGTATATATTAGCACAACACTCAGTATAACGTAGGAAAAGTCAAAGATACTTGAGTAACTTAAGATCTTGAATTTTAGCTATTAATTTTAGTTCGTGACGTAGCAACGTCTCACATCGTCCGTCGACCGACATAGACTCTGTCGTCCTTGTGCGCCGGTAGGTGGCGCGCTCATATTATTATAAGCAAACTATATGAAACCATCATGGCGGCATTTAACAGGAACAAGGAATCAATTAGGATGTTGATTGTGTATATTAGGGATAGGTTAATGATTATACATTTCCCCCCACTTGAAAGCCACAAGGGTTTCACGAGAAAAAGAATACGCAACCCAAGTTGTGCTCGAATTTTATCATCTAATCTAAATCTAATACTTAAAACAATTAATTTTGAACAATATGAAGGAACAACAAAATTATCATATTGTTCAATTTATAAAATATAATTTAATTTATAGGTAAGGGGCAGACCTTCACGACAGGTCTACGTAGAGTTTTACCGGTGGCGGTTCGTAGCGTCACAACTCGAACTACAGAATCAGAACCCGGGTGCACTTGCTGTACTCTAGCTAATTTCCAATGTAGAGGAGGAAGGTTAGGTTCATTTACTAGCACAAGGTCGTTCAACTTTATATTTATTGCGGTTGTAAACCACTTTTGTTTTTGTTGGAGTGTGTGAAGATAATCACGCTGCCAAATACGCCAAAAACATTGGGTCATCTTTTTAACCATTTGCCAACGAGTACGAGGACAAACGTTTTCATTAAAAGTTTCTTCAGGTAATGAAATTAAAGGACCTCCGACTAAGAAATGTCCAGGCGTTAGCACGTCAGACTCTTGAGGATCGGTAGATAACGTACACAGTGGACGTGAATTAAGTACGGCTTCTATTTTAGATAATATCGTAATAAACTCCTCAAGGGTCAAAACCTGAGTTCCAGCAACGCGTTTTAGGTGATATTTAGTGGATTTTATGCCACTTTCAAAAATGCCTCCGAAGTGTGGAGCTCCTGGAGGGTTAAATTTCCATAATATCTTACGATTCGTTAAGCCGTTTGATATTTCGGTGCGATGCTTGTTAAGTTCATCGACAATTTCATTAAGTTGTTTACTCGCGCCTACGAAGTTTGTACCGCAATCCGTTACTACTGTTTGACACAAACCGCGACGAGAAACAAATCTATCCAACGCGGCTAGGAACGCGTCAGAACTGAGCTCCGTAACAGCCTCTAAGTGGACTGCCTTAGTGCTAAAGCACACGAACAGGCATAGATAAGCTTTATAAGTCTTAGCGCCGCGACGACTGCTTTCTTTTAAAATGAACGGGCCGCCGAAGTCTATGCCTGTAGTCTGGAAACATCGTGAAGGTTGAAGACGAGCAGCCGGCAAATTGCCCATGCCAGGCTGATTTGAAACCGGCTTTACTTTAAAGCATCGCATGCATTTCGACAGCACGGTGCGAATAAGAAGTCTTAACCCGATTATCCAAAATTGTCTTTGTATTAACGATTGTAAGGTACGCGGACCACAATGTAAATATTTTAAATGAAAATGTTCAACTATTAATCGTGATAAAGGACTATATTTCGGCAAGAGGAGAGGATGTAGCTTCGATGGCGACAAGTTAGCTTCATCAATGCGTCCCCCCACTCGCAACAAACCCTCTTTATCTAAGAAGGGTGATAATTTTTGAATAGATTTCGTACAATTATGTTTACATTTAACTTTATTTATTTCAGAATTCATATAATAATTTTGGAAAACTTAACCAACGATTTGATTGAATTGTCCAGCTCAGTACTCGTGAGCGGTGAACAATCCCATTTTGGTATAGAAATTTTAAAATTAGAAATTATACGGTGCAGCCAAGCTACGGTTCGTTGTAGTTTAGTTAAATTCAAGTGTCTTGAAATTAAATCGAACAGTACGTTTGTTTCTTGTACAGAGTGCAATGTGTCTGTAGCATGAGGTTTTAATTCGGGTAGTTCTTCTTTAGGTAGAATTACTTGATTGCAAGGCCACTTGCTAGGTGAAGCTTGCAACCACTGCGGGCCGCGCCACCACAGCGGGTGGTCAGCGAGCTCTCCACACGACACGCCGCGGCTGCAGCAGTCCGCCGGGTTATCTTTTGTGGAAACATGAAACCATTGTTTAGGGTTAATCAAATCCGTAGCTTGTACAACACGATTTGCTACGTACATCTTAAGTAAATGCGGAGGCGTATTAAGCCATGACAGAGTAGTGCTACTGTCAGAAAAGGCTCGAACAGAATCAATTTTTATTTTATCTTTTAATAAATTGTACATATGATATAGTACTCGCGCTAGCAGTGCCGCTGCGCATAGCTCGAGTCTATTGACGGTTGTTGGTTTGAGCGGAGCTACTCGGGACTTTCCTATTAATAGGTAAGTATTAGTAATCGTGTTTGCGACGACGCAAAGGTACACACAACAACCGTAACCTTTCAAAGAACCGTCACAAAATCCTACTAAAGAATTTCAGTAGGATTTGGAGGTATAACTAGCCTCGGTAGCGATATTTGCTGTAAATCGGATAAGTTTGCAGCAATTAAATGCCATTGTTTGGCTAACGATTTAGGGATAGTTTCATCCCAAGATAAATTTAGACGCCACATATCTTGTAATAACGATTTAGCGTTAAAAACAATTGGACAAATCCAACCCAGCGGGTCGAATATACGAGCTACAGTCGATAATACAGATCTTTTAGTAAACTGAACGTCAAAAGTATCTGTAAATGAATATGAAAAGTCGTCTCTTGGTGGATTCCATCGAATACCCAGTATTTTAACAAACTCATTTCCTGACTCATCGAAAGATTTGGAAGTTTGACAATGATCGGATGGAACATCAGATAAAAGACTAGGAGTATTCGTACTCCATTTTCGAAGTTCAAAGTGACCTTTGCCTAGTAAATTAATGAGATCAGACTTCAACTGCTGAGCTTCACTCAAAGAAGAACATCCTGTAGTGACGTCATCAACGAACGTTTCCTCCGCCAGGACTTGAGCCACGCGACTCGAGTATTCCGAGCCATGATCTTCGGCCAGTTGGCGCAAGGTGCGTATTGCTAAGTATGGCGAGCTGCTGACTCCGTACGTTACCGTGTTGAGTTCATACTCGACAAGAGTCTCATTGGGTTCATCTCGCCATAACATGCGTTGATAACATCTGTCTTCAGGCCTAATTAAAATTTGACGGAACATTTTACAAATATCTGCCGTAAAAACGATTGTATGAAGTCGGAATTTAGTAATTAAATCGACGATATCAATTTGAAGTTTAGGTCCAACGTGGACAATATTATTTAAAGATCGATTATCGGTAGTCCGACTACTGGCGTCGAACACTACTCGCAGCCGTGTCGTGGAACTGTCCGGACGCACGACGCAGTGATGTGGAATGACGTAACGATCAGTAGACGAATGCTCTGCAGGCTGCATATGTCCTAGGGCTTCGTACTGATACATAAATTCTTTATATTCTGATTTCAACTCAGGTTGTCTCATAAGTCTGTTTTCTAAGTTGAGGAAGCGATTAACTGCTCTAGGGTATGAGTCACCCAAAGGAGTGACCTCATCCTTTAACATTATAGGTACTACATACCTACCGTCAGGAGTGCGGTAGGTACCTGATTTATATTTCTTTTCACAAATTTCATCCTCAGGACCGGAATTTTTGCACTTCGGAGGTTCCTCGGACTCCCAGAACCGTTGAACGATATCATCGAGCGTACATGATGACGCGATGAGTGACGTAACTGGCGTATCCGGGTTGAGAGACTTAGTGTTATGAAGAAACTGGCCAGTTACCACCCAGCCGAATACACTGGACAAGGCGCAGGGTAATCCGGGACCAGGAGTGTAACGTGAGCCAGTATATATCTGGTCAAAACACTCGACTCCTAACAAAAGATCGATCGGACCGGGTTTATAAAAATCGCAGTCGGCGAGATCTACATTTTTAAAACAATCCTTGACATGCATCGGTAACGATGACGAAGGCATCTGTGTAGTAATTTTAGGTATAACCACTAACGTTAAGTCGAACTGAGGCGATTCACTATTTTTAGGTATTATCGAGCCAGCAGTATATCCCTTTATGTCACAAACAAAGTTCTGTCCTAAACCTGTTACACTCAATTTACATTTTTTGACACGCAAGCCTAAACTACGAGCGCACTCGTTTGTTATAAAAGAATCCATCGAGCCGCTGTCGATAAGGGCGCGCGCATCCCGCGATGTGCCGTCCGCGAGCCGCAGGCGCACCGCTGCCGTGCCTAGGATCTTAGTGCTCGCGCGAGGATTCGACGCCGGGCTGTTACTCGCGGCCGCCAGTGCCGCGCTCGAACCAGCGGCGGTCTCGCTGGTGTTTGAATCAACCGTGTTGGTTAATAAACTAGTATGCTCAACGTGCAATAATGTATTATGTTTCGCATTACATATAAAGCAACTCGTTTTTGATTTACAAGTATCGCTATTGTGACCAGGACGTAAACAATTGCCACACAAACGTAACTCGTTTACGAATTTCTTACGTTGTTCTAAAGACATAGAATGCATTTTGCCGCAACGATAAATTGAATGCTTTTCATTACAACAAACACAAATTATATGATTACTTTTATTGTTACTCGTAACCGGCTTAGTAGAAGTAATTAGTGAGGGTCTCTGATGACGAGAAAAACTATCTTTGTTTGATCGTTTGTTTGTTAGGTTTGATGGAGCCTGCAGGACTGGCTGACTGACTTCCAAAACCTTTATATAGCCTTGTAAATAGGAAACAAAACTATTAAATCGAGGGATATCTTCGGTATTCTGCAACTCAAAACGACGCTTCGTTTCAAGGTCAAGAGGTCGGGACGCGATGTAAAACAAAATAAATTCACATAAATCTTCGATGTTCAATGCACGCAGCGCATTAACACTTTCGTATAAAACATTTGTTAAATCTGATAAATTCGCGAGTGACGGCCTTTGTATTGGCGTTAGTTTAAATATTTTTTCTAAATAAGTTGTGGCCAGAATACGTTTGTTATCGTATCGCTCCAGTAACGCGTTATATACTATGGCATAATTGGGCGAAGTTATAGGTACACCTTTGGCAAGTGACAAAGCGCTGCCAGATAAACATGAAATTAAATAATAAAACTTTTCTATATCTGACATAGAATTATTATTGTGAACAAGTGGAACATAACTGTCCTTAAAAGTTTGCCAATTCTCAATAATACCATCAAATTTCGGAATTTGCAACTTAGGTAATTTTACGGAAGTAATACCGGGCTGAATGCGACATGGTTCTAACGCACTGTTTACAATGTTATCAAGAGTATCGGCAAACGCGACCGCCGCATAGTACATCTCGTCAAATGATAACAAACATTGATTATCAATGGCGAATTTAGGATTTAATTTTAATTGAAGTTTATTGATTTCTTCACACAATTCAACAAAACTATCTCGTATTTTTTCAATAGATTTATTTTTATTTTCCCTACAAGATTTTGACAAATCGTAAATAATTTGTATAGATTTAAACTCATATTCTCGTTTATTAATTAATGTTTGTAATTCAATTTCTGCCATCTTTGGAAATTAACTCAAATAGGCAGTTAAAAATAAAAATGAATTATAATTACGAGTATTTTACGAATTATTTAGCTAAGTGATCTACTCACGTTTTTTGATATGGACCTATTTTAAATGAACTTTCGAGCACAACTACTATTACGAACCCTTTCACTATCAATGAATAAATGCAAATCCTCTGGTTTGATATTTGAAAAGAGTGTTGCGAATAAATAGGTGTGAAACAAGGGTTATATACAACAGTAAGTACGCATACGCGTTCATCCGCTTCTTAGCTGCGGGAATGACGCGACAAGGTTGCTTATATAACTACTTTGAATAACAAAGGCGACACGATTATGTGGCTTTAATTATGTTATTTTGTTATAGAATTGATATGAAAGCACTTAAAATAGATTGATATTTAAAGAAATATGTTGATATTTGACTTTAAAGTATAAAATTTTGTATAATAACGTTAATATAGTGAGGTTATATTCCTCACAGGAGGCACCATAAAGAAATGGACGATCATTACTGGCAAGGCTTTGCATTTATCCTTTGACCTACGTTTAAAACCCAGTGGTCTCAAGGAAGAGAACATGCATAACACTAACCTGGATAGGTAGGATTGATGGGGTCCGCCAACGACGGGGCAACGTGGCTGCCGGCCGGTCAGCTCCTCCAAACCCTTCACTACAGGGTTTATGTATACACAGCACTAAGTATATATTAGCACAACACTCAGTATAACGTAGGAAAAGTCAAAGATACTTGAGTAACTTAAGATCTTGAATTTTAGCTATTAATTTTAGTTCGTGACGTAGCAACGTCTCACATCGTCCGTCGACCGACATAGACTCTGTCGTCCTTGTGCGCCGGTAGGTGGCGCGCTCATATTATTATAAGCAAACTATATGAAACCATCATGGCGGCATTTAACAGGAACAAGGAATCAATTAGGATGTTGATTGTGTATATTAGGGATAGGTTAATGATTATACACACAATGCTCACAATCTCCGCCCCGCTTCAATGGAAACAGTACGAGCGGCGCGGAGCAGAGCTGAACGGAGATTCATATAAAATACGCGTGGAGCGGATGACAGCGAGGCGGTGCGGTGCGGAGCGGACTGAAGAGGGGCGATGCGGGGTTGAGCGGAGCTCGAAAAGTTAGCATGTTTTCAACACCGTTGGTCGTAATTTGTATATTACTATATCGAGTTTAGTTATAAGTTGATAAAGATATGAAAAAAGTGCTCTCTTTTTTTTGCGGCAACGACAACATGATGTGCGGTAAATTGCTTTGTTTCAAAGGCTACACCGCTCCGCTGACCTCCGTTCCGCTCCGCTCCGCTCGCCTCCGCTTCAGTGGAAATGTGGCCTAAGATATTGATTGTTGACCTAATGTGGCATAAAGTGCAGCAATGTTACGTATAAATGCGTTTTTTTGTCAATATTTAAAATGGATATTTCTTTTTTCAGAAATGTAAGTCAAGCAAGGCATCAGTGGGTTTTATTATGTTATAAGGTAGCCGTAGTCCTACGTTACACTTGTATAATTCATACTCTTTTTACACATGAAATGTTATTATATATCGTAATCGACAGTTCTTGTACTCGAAGCATTGTACATCGTATTTACTTTAAGATAAAGTTGATTTTTTACTGTATTATTTAGTTTTTGGTTCTATATTACGTTGTAGGTTTGTGATGCGAACGGCCTGTCCGATCGGCATTAGCTCAAGATGTGCTGTTATTCCTTCGGGCCGTTCAATAATTAGTGCTGCACGGAATGAGTTCAGTGAAAAATCAAAATGAACTGTGAATTAATTTTATTTTGGTGTTAAAGATGTAAATTAAATAATAATGAAATCGATAGGTGCAATACGTTTTTGGTCTTATTCTTTAGGTTAGATACCAAATTGTAATAAAAATTACTCATAGACTGTTTATTCGTTAATGCTCATTTATTATTTATGCTGATTTCGAAAATTGCGGCCTGTGCTATATGATGACGTTTATAGAATTGTAACTTATTTGTGCTCGATGTGTGCGTGTGCTTGTATATGCGACTTAACTGTGTGTAGCGGCCGCCATCTTGTCAACACTTGTTCTCGTCGCTTTGGTGTGCCTTTACATTCAGTATGTTTTGTCTCACTGTATACACTGGCTGACTTTTTTTACCGTTCGGGAAATTTGCACATGAGCCCAGATTCTGAGCAACGTTCCCAAACAAACCAAATAACGAAAATGAAGAGAAAATGGACTCCTAGTAGACAATTGGCAATTGACTCAATGTAGAATGTGAAAAGTCATTTTTTTGTTGTTATTTTTCATTGGGAAAATGTCTGAACCAATAATGTGCCTGTTTTGAGAACGGTTACTGAAGTGGGCGGGTGTACAAGCGTCACGCACACACCGACGAGTCGATCGATCAGTTGCAGTTACGGAAAATGTGGAGGTTATTTTTTTGATCTTTACGTGTTTAGTTTTTTAACTTTTTTCGGTAGTATTTGTACAAACTGAACTATTATTTACAAACGAAAATTATTGTTTTCCTTTATAAGTAACTCTTCTATAAGTAATATCACTGTGAGCAAAAATAGGGGTTTAAGACGGACCATTGAAAACTTACACACGTCTAATGAATTATAATCGCTTGTTGTTAAACTTTCATGAATTCAGTTTGTATTGGAAATTATTACAAAGAAATGTTTAGTTAAATTGATTATTTTGCGTCAAAATTTAACTTCAAGGGAGCACTGTCTTATGCAATATGACAGCATAAGACAGTTTTTTTCTATGTTGTTTAGATTAGAATTAGACTTTGGAGTATTATAAGAATATTAATATTGAATGTAGTTATAAACTTGACTAATAATGCGTATTGTAGGCATCCGTTATTGCAGTAATTGCTGCTTTGGCTTTTCCATTCCTTTAACCGCAACACAAAAGTAGGACGGGCTGTAGAACCGCCCCAGTAGACACTACCCCTAACACTTAATATGGGTGAGTCCGTCTTTGAATTCAAGAAAGCTTAATGCATAAGTCTTTGTTAAAATAAAACCCCTATTTGAAGGCTGATTTAGTAAATTGTATACTAAATTGTTTACTTATATCTATTTTTTTTGTTATTTACGTGTATATTAGATGTAAGATTAAAATACACCCTTGTGTGGCGTGGCCTTATCTGTACTCCTTTGCTGCGTTCCGTTTGCCGATTACAGCGCTCACAGCGCTAAAAGTGCTCAAAACCGTTCCGATTCGTTTGAGCGCGCTAAAAGTGTTATTAGTGCTATTGCAATCGGAACGGTAAATATCGCGCTAACATTCTGATTGTTCGTCGATTAAGTCTAAAGTTATAATTTCATTGAGATCTTTGACCCTGAATGAAGCAGGAGCCATTTTTTTATATTATTACAAAAGAAAATTAATAAGCAAGCTTTTAAAATCTTTAATCGACTAATAAAAACATCAATAAAGTAACGTCATGTGTCAGTTTTGACAGGCCGCTCACAGCAACCATGCTCCGTAGCTAGGACACTGTGAGCGGGAAGATGGCGGCGTTTATGACGTCATTGATGACGTATCGATATCGCTGTGAGCGCGCTCACGGGCAAACGGAACGGGTATATGAGCGCTGTGAGCGCTGTAATCGGCAAACGGAACGCAGCACTTGATAACGGTTAGAAGAATCTAATTTGGCTCAACATTTTATTTTGTCATGAATGCACTTATACAATTTGCGCTATAGCATGGTGCGGGTGCCAGATTCAGTAGCGTTTACGTTTCACTCTTGAAAGTTGCCGCGATTTACAAATTATGACATAGTATTTCAGCTGTACCACATTCGTAATGTATTAAATCATTAATAACTGCAGTAAATTAAATGAAATTAACCAGAATGTTCTAGTCCACGTAACGCCATAGACGTATCATGTGGTACTGACAGATGTCAATGTCACACAGGCAACTGTCACCGGCGCCATGCTACAGCGCACATAGTGTAGCTTCTTAATTAAACACTCAATTGTTTTAAGTATAGTGAAATAAATTTTATGTTTAAAATTAGTTTTAAGAAAGCATTGAGTGTCTTACTCTGGTGTTGAATAAATGTTTATATTTGTCATCTTTATGTTTGATTTCCGTTTAAGTCCACCCAAATTGAGATAAGCAGAATATTATACACGCAGAATTATTTCATTGCCCTAAGTTTCACTTACTCTAATTTTCTTTTCCATAAATTATACAGCATAAATGTAAAGGACACAACTGTTATACGTCTAAAGGTAAATTATCATAAAATACAAAACGCATAATGGAAGTATCCGTAACCTCTAAAGTCATAAATGTAAAGTAATAAAGAAACTTTTGGTGCCGTAATTTATCAAGTACAGATCATATGTTAAATAAAACACAGTTGCCGTGGTCAACTGCAAAGATGCCGAAACGTCGAAATAATTTTAAAATTAACTAAAATATACGCGATAATATCCGGTAAAAAGTGTTTTATTTAAAGTATGAATCGTGAAAATTTAAGAAAATATACAGATCATATGTACCTACTGTATGTTGAGTCTTGAAAGTAACAATAAATAATATTAGGTGCGACGTCGAATGCAGCGAAGAGGAGCGGGTTAGAGTCTCATGCCAACTTCGCAAAATGACAACTTCTCAGAATACCAACTTCTCAGAAAGCCAATTTCTCACAATGCCAACTTCGCATAATGCCAATTTCTCAAAATGACAACTTCTGAAGGGACATACTACGTTCAATTGGGCTAGATTAGGTTTGTATTTAGTTATACCGGGACCAAATTAAGTACCATTTCCAGCTTTTCACGAAAAGCGACTTTGGCGCAAAGCGACTTTGGTTCAAACAAACATCACGTCTGTCCCTTCAGAATTTGTCATTGTGAGAAGTTGGCATTATGCGAATTGTCATTGTGAGAAATTGGCCTTCTGAGAAGTTGTCATTTTGCGAGGCGGTTGGATTTTTGCGAATTTGGCATTATGAGATGAGAGGTTAGTTAGTATGTAGGTCATGCCAAAAAGCTACTTGTACGTGAATAATAAATAATAACATTTGATTAAGATGATTAAAGCAATGATGATGATGAATTGTAAATAATCATCTCACTATAATCAAAATATATAACATAATAATGCAGAACCTAATTGGTCAATCCCGAAACCACGCGGTACTTTTCTGTCCCCTGGAGTGTTTTTATAAAACCGGAGGCGTGGAGGGAGGGCAGCCCCCGCCCGCTGTAACGTAGCTGCGAAGGCGAGCACGAGTGCCTGCGCTTGGTTACGTGAGGGTGAAGGGGCTGCACATCTCGTAGCGCCTAAGACGTCACATGTCTATCAGTACCCAGAAATACTTGCATGGATGCCTGCTTGCTTGCTTACATGCATACTTGCTTGCTCGCATGCACGCTTGAACCGCATGAAGAAATGATAAGACATACAATTGTAAATAATTATCTCACTATAATCAAAATATAACACAATAATTATTATTGTTTATGTGGTTATGCCACGATTCAGCGTTATTTTGTGTTCATGGTATGTTTTCTTCATCTAATACGAATGTACTCGAAACTGTAGCTGTCAAAATAGGTGGTCAAATTATGGTATTCCATATGTATGACTTGTAAACTTTATGCCATAGTGTGAGATACCCATAAGATGTTCATGCATAAATGACTGTAAAACATTTATGCATGAACATTTTATGCAATTATATTATTATTATAAATGAAGTTATGGGAAAATAAAGTATGCCTTATGATTCTGTATGAACGTAATGCGAAACAAACAGTATGCCAAATAACGTTATGCAGCCTTATAATATACCAATTAAATTTATGCATCCCAATACGGACCCTGTATCGTAGAGTGCGCTCAGAACATCAAATGCTTGCAGACGTTCAATATAGTACTTTGTGGATTGCACTAACTATACTTTTACCCCAGTCACATACGAATAGCCACACTCGGCGCATCAACTGAAGTCACTTAGGCGTGGAGGTTCTGCCGAGCGGGTTTGTATTTTATCTGTAAAACATCTAAGTCTATTTAGAGATTTTTTTTTCAAACATTTATAACTTTTGATATGTTAGCAGAGGTTCCACGTCGGTACATATGTTACACATTGATAACGATGTATTTTTTGTTAATTTATTATCATTTGTATAGCGTATACAGGTTTAGAACTTTATTGAGACCCAAAGACCTATTTCATTTAAATATGTATAAATGAAATAGGTTGGTCAAGCATTTCATTGAATGGTCACATTGGCCTACATTTGGCTACAAGTCAACGGACTTAGAAATGTTTCAGGATTTGGACATCGACGATTCACCATATCGTGAATTTTTTTCTTACAATTTATCCTAACTTAGCTTAACCTAACTAAACAGTTTTATAGTTAGCTCGTCTACATTACGGCTAGGCGGTTAGCTGAACAAATAAATTCAACCAAACTGCTAGCTGTTGCGCCTGCAACATAGCCAACGTGTCTGATAAATAAGTTATATACATTATTTATAGATGTAATTACTTGTAGCAAGAGACGATATTCGATTAATTGGTCCATATTAGCATTATTATTTTAATTTAAGCGCTATTTGGTTCCTGATTCACCCACGTATCGTAAATATGGTTCGATAAAAATATGGCTTATATCCATAGACTTAGTATATTATGCGTATAGGTACGCCGTATATATATACCCCTTTACCTAACAGAATAAAGGCCGATTTACCCACTAGCTGGCGCTAGTCTCACCGGATTCGCTCTCTGGCTCGTCCATATATCAATGTAATCAGTTTCAAGCCAGTGACCTCTCCCAGAACGCCGCAGCCGTGCCAGTGGCGCTGCTGGATACGTATTAACACGTAGACTCGCCTACTTCTAGCGACTCATGTTTGTGATCTAGTCTCCTAATTATTTACCGATTACAACAGGACGCTACTGGGTATTGACTCAGCCTTAAGTATTTGATATATTCACAAAGTAAATATAGTACCTACGCTTATTCTAAATAATCGGCAGAAGCGAATTAAGAATCATGATTGGCCGTTTTCGAAGAATACCTAGAATCTATGCACTATTGAACTACATTATTGAAAATTGCCGTAAGTCGATATCAGTTTTACCTTATGGGATTTCTGCAAACCTCCGGCTTTTACATACGAAGTTGGTAAACGAGTATCTATGTTCTTTTCGTAAAAGTTTTTGATCCCATGTGGCCTCCCCGATGGTTTTCATTTTATCCAGACATTGCGTAATTTAATCTTCAAAATAAAGTTTTTTCAAGCCCTCTTGAAGAACATTTTGATGTCACATGAGGGATAAATGTGTTTGTTAACGAGTTTACAACGGAGAGTTGGTATAATAAATAGGTATACATTGATGCTTGTTTGTGGTAATAACGTAAAGTGAAAAAAGTTTGTTAAGTAGGTACACTAACGACATATGGTTGGGGGTGGGGAATTCATTTATTTATTTTTATATGAGAAACATATATAGGATGATAATTTTATAATTTTATCAGTCTATAATACAACGTGGTCCGACTGCGGGACGAGATGTAAGGTGGGCAATTTATTTTAAATTTTTCTTATTTCTTTTAAAAAGTTTAACAAATATGCAAAGGTAATCCTATGATAAACATTTCTTCCAAAAAAAACCCGAAATAAACTATCTTTTCTGTGTTGGAACATCTAAATCAGTCACTACAAAATAATGTGAGATGGTTTTTCGAAAAGTAGTCAGACGGCAAATTCATTTATTGCATATAAGTATGGTACAAAGAAATACATATCAATTAATTTCATATTTGGACATTATAGTGAAACCCAAACACCAACCAAAATATAAATGCCAATCACTTTTTTACTACTGCGATAGTCGACAAACGAGCTCGCGGTAGTGCCACTCGCACTCATGGACATGGTAAACACTCATTAGTCTTAGGTGTTTCTATTATCAATTTTAAATGTGAGTAATATATCATTGACTATGATTTTAAAGAGACACTATAAATTGATTTTGAAAAAAATATATACCTACTTGTGAAGTTTCTTGCCAGTTCTTCTTCATCGCGGGTTTTTCCGAACTGGTGGTAGAGTCATGTTTTATTTGAGGTCAATAAGAACAAGTAATTGTCAATGCTGAGAAATAAATATTTGAATTTGATGCGTTTTCTACCGAATCCGTTGGGCTTGCCTTTGTTCCAGTAATGACACTGGATGTTCCTTCCCTTTGACCGGAACACAACCACTCAAACGTCATTATTTTGGCGGTCGAAATAGGAAGGACTGCAGCACCTCGGACGAGATGATACAAGAAACTCTAGTGCCGCCAAATCACTAAAACCATACATTAAACATGAATTATTCGATACGTACAATTGTTGTACAGATAACTTTGGATTATTATAGGCATATGTATGCAGGTAAACATTTAATTACTATTTTGTTGAATACAATTGATCATAAAAGCAGAATAATGCACGAATGAAACAAAACATAACGATATCCATTAAAAACGCAGAATTATTACTTTCAACATCATCTACATCATCCTGGGAGACTCGTTTTCTCAAATTTATAACAATGGAAACTCTCCTTTACAATCCTGTGTTCGCCCTGTGTTTCCACGCTGGTCCCAGGTTATCTTACGCGTAACTCAAAGGCCGCGTTACACCACCAGCTGTGAAGCAAAGGAACCTCAATCACTGACCTGTCAGAAACAATACAGTTGATTTTACGCCGGCATTCGACCCACTTTGCGTAGGGATTGCAATCCGGAAAACCGGATCCGGTAACCTGGCGGATCTGGCATCAATATATTAGGTCTTTACCTATAAAATTGCCGTTTTTCACGATATAAATGAAGCGTAACTTTTTATATATTTATTATTTCTATTAATCAAAATAATCACCCATGCAATCAATGCATCTTTGCCAACGCATCGGTAGCTTATTGATGCCTTTCTTGAAGAAATCAGCTGGACGGGAGGCAACAAATTCTTCAAAGGCATTTTGTACTGCCTCTCGGGTATTGAATTTTTTTCCCGCCAAGAAGTTATCCAAATTCTGGAAAAAGTAGAAGTCTGTAGGCGCAAGGTCTGGTGAGTACGGCGGATGACGGAGAACTTCCAACCCCAACTCTTGTAGCTTGGAGACCGTCTGCTGTGCAGTATGAGGTCGCGCGTTGTCGTGCAGGAGCAGTGGAGCCGAACGATTGACCAAAGCTGGTTGGAGACGTGCGAGCTTCTCCATCATTGTGTTCAGTTCTTCACAGTACACATCTGCAGTAATGCTTGTCCCGTTTGGCAAGAAGCTGTGATGAATTACACCAAACAGTGACCATCACTTTTCTAGGGGTAAGTTTTCGTTTAGGGCATTGTTTGGGTGCTGAACCAGGGTCCAACTAACTTGCTGAGCGCTTACGATTGTCAAACAGGATCCATTTCTCGTCACAAGTAACAATGCGGTTCAGAATTCCTTCATTTGTATGCCTGCTGAACAGTGCAAGGCACGTCTCCACGCGTACTTCGCGCTGGCGGTCATTGAGTTCGTGGGGTACCCATTTGTCAAGCTTTTTTACCTTGCCAATTTGACGCAAATGGACCAATATTGTTTTGATGCTAACGTCGAAAGCTGCTGCTAATTCAGCCGTGGATTGAGTTTCATCAGCTTCCACAATTGCCTTTAATTCGTCATTGTCGACCAAAGTTTTCGGACGACCACGGGGTTCATTTTTCAGGTCAAAATTTCCAGAACGGAAGCGGGTAAACCAATAACGGGTGGTGCGTTCGTTTGTAGTGTTCGCTCCGTAAACGTCGTTGATGTTGCGTGCCGCTTGTGCCGCTTTGCTGCCACGACGGTACTCATACTCCATAATTACTCGAATTTTTAACTTATCCATGATGACGAAAAATGTTCGAATGCGTTGAAAACAAAACACTAACTATTAAACATATGACGATTTTAGAAAAAGAATTCCATGTTTGTCAAATAAAATAAATTTGAAATTAGAATTATCAGTCAAAAAAAAACATATTTTCATTTGAAATGGCCAGTACGGCAAAACGGCAGTTTCATAGGTAAAGACCTATTACATCCACCGGATCCGGTACTAGTACTCTGGATGCGGACATCGGATCCGATGTTTTTATATTTTGGCAAAATAGCTTATTTTTTTAATACATTTTTTAAATTCTTAGATTAGGCTATTAATGACATGGTGGTGAATTTTTGATCTCAGTTAAGATTAATATTTATGTTATGTTTAATTTAATAATGTTGATTATTAATATTTACTTTTGATTAATCTTTAAAACTTAATTATGAAGACAGAACTACCACCTACGTCATGTAGGTAAATAAGATAATTACATTTTAATTTTTTGAGATTTTTATTACCTTAAGTTTTAGTTTCTAGTTGTTGTTTTGACGATGAGAATTTAACAGATTATTTAACACCTCATTAACGGTCCATGTTGGAATTAAAGCAAGTTATCCTGGGTTTATCAATCCGGCCGGATTGAAAATGACGCAAGATTGTAACCCCTAACTGCGTAGCACGCCGTAACAGCTACGGCGCTACGACACGACTGCGGAAAATGTAAAATGGTTTTCATTAGGAACTAGCGGAGCAAGTGATGTGTAGCGGCCTTAGAAAAAATTAAAATATGATACCTGCGAAGTTTCTTGCCAGTTCTTCTTCACGAAGGTTATTCCGAACTGGTGGTAGAGTCATGCTTTATTTGACGTCAATAAGAACAAGTAATGTTGAGAAATAAATATTTGAATTTTTGTTACGCAGGATAATTGTGGAACCTTGCATCGTACGTAATAAAGGATAGAAATTTGACAAAATGTTACTTAGATATTTCATCCAACTCTATGTCAAACAGCTAACTGCGTTGGTTTACCTGCAAATATCTTATTTTTGTTGAAATACAGTTAAAAGAAATGCCTATAATTTAATGAAGTCTTGAATTATAAATAACCTCGTTGAATTTTGAAAACTGATTGACAAAGTTAGTATTTTGACTGTGCATATTTTGCTCTTTTGTTGTGTATATTTTAATGCATATTTTAGCATTTTGATAGTGCTCATAATCCTATGTATAGTATTTTGTTTTGTTTGAAAAACTCAATCTAGGCCTTACATCTGTTAAAAAGGGAATATTTGACCACACGAAACAGTTTTATCTGGTGTTCAAAAACGCGCCGTTGATGCTCACATGTAAACTCGTCCTAACACCACAACAGTCTCCTTTATCTACAGAACTCGCGGCGCGGCGAAACTGACAGCGCGCCCCCAGTGACCACTTCAATGAACAATTATTGTTTATCTGTGTGTCTGCAGAAAAATGTTTTTGTTCCTTTTGGCACATCACTCGGTGAAACACTCGTACAATTCAAAGGTGTTGTTACACTGTCTTTTGTTTTGTGTTTTGCTCAGCTATTTTATAAATACAAGGCAGCAGTTGTGTGTTAGAGGTTTTAGTTGGTACCTGATAATCAAATGACATTTATTATTCTAATTATTCGTTTTGAATCCTAGTAGGACATTAAGTGACAACGTGTGCATTTTTAATATCTTTTTAAGTTTGTCCAGAAACTAGTGTGATTGACTTAACAACTTAAAATCACTTCATTTATAAATAGTATATCATTAGGATTGCAAGATTTAAAGTCCATGTCCTATGCCAGTAATTATCTTAAACTTAATGATTCCTCATGTCCAACAAAACAATTATCAACTTATTTTTTTTTCGTAATAGACAGTTTATTTATTGCCCTATAAGCCTTTTAAATTTTACCGGACTTTGTGGCCTAGCGCTGGGGGCGCTTAGCCGGAACTTAAACTACTCCTACATACGATACGCCTAAGGTCACCAGAGACACAATTACTTATTATTTATCAAGGTTTCCAAAACAAATTAAGTTGTGAGACGACCAAGAACCCTCTGATTTACATTCTACAACCCTCGGGTAGTTCTGGTAAGGAGAGAGAATACTCAGTTATTCAAATAAAACTGGCGAAGTCCGAATCAGACACACTCGGAACTCGTTAAAATTTAATTTTTTGGTAAATAATGAGTGACATTTATAACGAAGCCCTTGGTTATCGTGTGGTTCTCGGCAAATGCCAAAATTAATTTTATATCGTTCATAATAACGTTTATAGTTTTACTAAAATGTCGAAACGGAGTTAAGATGATTATTCGCAATCTACTAGGCCCCGACTTCGTGCTGAATATTCCAAGGTGCTTGCTTATAAAACTTTTGCATATATATTTATTTATGTATATATTACACACAACGGAATACAACTGTAATAACATTAAGACAAAATCGTATATTAATTTAAAAAGTACCTTAGCTCCGTCAGAAAGAAAAACTTGAGACAACATACCGACCAAGTCATTCCATGACCTATTTCATATCCGCTTATGGCTGAACCGTAAGCGCAGCGATGGCTGGCGTGGCAACTGATGCGCGTGCGACTGTAACTTGCGACTGCTCCTTCCCTTGACCGGAACACAAGCACATAAACGTGGTCATTATGGCGTTAAGAATAGGAAGGATTGTAGAACGGCCCCAGGCGAAATCTTAACACATGCATGGGACTGTGAAACCCTACTACATTAATAGCAAAGGTTTCCATTTAGCTCCTGCAGCAAGGAACCCTAAATATCAATTACGGCGATGACAGAATGTAATTACTGCAACGGCGGCCGGAACAAGAGGCCGCGCAGTTTCCGTTCCAACTGTTTTATAAGAAATATAAAACGACGCAGGCTTCCCTGTTGACGGGTTGTTCGCCATTTCATTAAGTTTATTGCCAAGTTTGTTGTTTGTTGACTCCAAAGTCATATTACTTCAAGATAAATATTAACTTAGATGAGTTTTACGCGCATTGTAGGTCCATGTCGACCGGTTGGGGTCAGTGGTAGTAGCTAATATGCTGATATGCCTGTTCGAGCCCTGGTCCTGACATTCATTTGTGTCATGAACATAAATGTTTGTTCTCGGGTCATGGTTGTTTATATTTATGTATGTATGTTTATTCTGGGTTCACCCCCATTTCTATGTATAACTCTATAACTCAACCTCTGCTTATTTTTGGGACATACAGTTGGTGTGATTGTCTGGGGATTTATTATATATTATTATTATTAATATAGTTAGTGAGTAACGTACCTTCGCGTCAAGCGTACACCTTGAATCGGTTTACTTTTAAAGCATGTAATGTACGTTTACATAATGTACTATATACATTCAATATCCAGAATCGTAATCGAACTGGAACGAAAAGACAGATTTGTCTGCCTACTGTAGTACTTATAGGCTTCTAGGATCTAGGTTAAATAGTACACGTAAACGACATCACGGCCTTTATTTTTTTACAATTGGCTTACCCTGTATACGCTGTGTAATCTATCATACACGGATTCATTCTAACCATTAAAAATCATAAAAATATAGAACTATGAAATAAAATTTAATCAGAGTGAAAAAGCAAGCGCCAAGACAGTTTTATTTTCAATTACTAGGAGTTCACCTCACTTTGTAATATATGGCTCACTTATCGTCAAACTCTTTGTAGGTTTGAGTGACCACTCCCTTCCGAGGGTGAATTTTTAAATTGTATCTAAGAACAGTATAGGGGTTACCAGGACCAATAAACCCTGTCTTTGTTCAATAAGGGTTCTACTTGAACGTATTTCGTTTCCAACCTGCTTTTTTGACCTATTGAATTCAAATATAACTTACTTTTTTATTGCGCAGTTGTTAAATAATGTATATTTTTCCATGGCTTCTCTCCACTGATGAACGAAGAACCAGGTATTAACCTGAACTCAAAAAGAGCTGGAACTTATTCGTCTGTGTGTTCAGACATAATTTTTTTATTCTGTTTCGATTTCGATGATCTTTTTGCGGGGAATTCAGTTAATCTCCAAATGTTTGGATGTTACTGGAGTTTAGACCTCAAAGGTGATTCAAAAATAGGAAATTTTTATAAATTTTCAGCTTTTTTATTTACAAAACACCTGTGGCTTTACATCAATACCCGTATTGATAACGTCAGGCGTGCCCCAGGGATCGTATTTAGGACTGTTGCTGTTCCTCATCTTCATAAATGATCTGGCAAGTTCCTTATTGAACCCATGTCTTCTATATGCTGACGACTTAAAAGTGTTTTCTGCTATACAGAATATCGAAGACTGCGTTTCTCTCCAGCATGATCTTGACAAAATTTCTGAGTGGTGCACAAATAACAATATGTCAAGTCATATCGTTTACAAAAAAAAAACATAAGGTGACCTTTAACTACCACCTCCAAAACCAGCCCCTTAGCCGTGTTTCAGTTGTCAAGGATTTAGGCGTTACTTTTGATACGGGTTTGTCATTCACTAACCATTATGACGCAGTAATAAATAAGAGCTTTAAAGCTCTTGGTTTCATAACAAGAAGACGACATGATAGTTATCTCTATCTTTATTTTAGTTTGGTAAGGAGTGCAATTGAGTATGCATCTGTAATCTGGTCACCTTATTATGAAGTGCATTCCTCACGGTTAGAAAGTGTGCAGAGAAGGTGCTTAAAAACATTAAGTTCCCGATTTGGCCTCGCCCGAAAGATACCATCTTATAGTGACAGATTGCTCCTCTTCGAAATACCTCCTCTGGAAGTTCGTCGTAAGCAGCAGGATCTTCTCCATTTGCATAAGTTACTTCACGCTAGGATTGAATCAACTAACCTGCTCTCACACATCAACCTCAATACTAGATTGTTAAAAAGGATCCGGAAACATAAGGTTTTTACTCTTCAAATCTATAAAAACAATACCTATTTATAACAATATACCCCGTTGTAAGAATGTGTAGGCTGTACAACGATCTAGTAACATCCTCTCCAGAGCTTGATGTATTTTGCGACAGTTACAGGTCGTTTGAGCGCCAGGTCAAACAAGTGCTCAACTGAGTTTCCACCCTTTATTCGTTTAACTACTGCACGCAATTCACAATATATGATACATTTTTAGTCCTGACATTGATATTATTTACATTGTAATCCAGTTAAATATACAAAAAATTTAAATATAATTAAAAATAATTAAAAATATACAAAAGTTGTAATTCAACTTTAATTCTATGTTTAATGAAATCTGATCCCACAATTTAATTCAACTTGATTTTATTCTTATATATGTAATTAGTAATGTAATATTATAATTTTATTTAATGAAATCTATTTTATAATTTAATCTAATATTACAAAGAAATTTAATTTCAGAATGAAATTCATCTTTGTTTTAATTTTATTTATTATGAAACTTAATTTTTGTTATGCTGAAATATAATTTTAATCCTTATTTTGATTTTAT
Organism: Marasmarcha lunaedactyla; assembly: GCA_923062675.1. NCBI lineage: Eukaryota > Metazoa > Arthropoda > Insecta > Lepidoptera > Pterophoridae > Marasmarcha > Marasmarcha lunaedactyla. The sequence goes on from OV281358.1 coordinate 2,172,081, forward strand.
TAAGTAATATTGTAATTCCTATTTATCATTTAGCTTTATTTTATATAAAGTTTACGCACAAGTCATAATGCTGTGCACACAATTGTTAGGTACCGATCTAGATCTTGATTGTTTAATAAAAATATACTTATTTCTTTCAGATTGTTACCTGTATGTGTGCCTGAATAATAACGAATAATAAATAAACACACCGCTGATTTAATAAATTATTATATATTTTTTAATAAATCTACGGACAAAAACTCTGCCTGTATGGTTTTAAGGTAAGCAGAGCTTGTGTTATGGGAGACCTTACATCGAACTGACGGGGAACATTCATGTATACATGTGTGTTTATTCTGGGTTCCCAAACAACGAACATCTGTGTTCCTACGGGAACTTCGGCGCATGACGCTCGGCCTATACTGTCGCCACTCGGCCGACAAAATGAAATAAATAAAAAAATATAAATAAATCCCCAGACAAACACCAACTGTATGACCCCAAAGTAAGCAGAGCTTGTGTTATGGATGACCATACAGCGAACTGGGGGAGAACCCAGAATAAACATACATATATAAATACAAACAACCATGACCTGAGAACAAATATCTGTGTTCATCGCACAAATGAATGCCGCGGCCAGGACTCGAACCTGGGACCTTCGGCGTATGAGGCAAGGCTACTTACCACTACACCTCTCGGTCGTCAAAATGAAATGAAATATTAGTGTTTTTCTACGTTTAATTAACTTTAAGGCCTAATTTTGTATTTTTCAAGAAAGTTTTTATTTTTATCCTTTCTTCTTTAATTTACCGTGTTTAATATTATTAAACCAGTTATTAGCAGCCATGTCTTCTGAAATGACGAGCATTTGTTCCATTGTACTACGCCAGCTAGCGAATAAGACAGCTGTCAAACGGGACTATATTTTGGATAAGGGCATCTATATGGGATAGGAACTATTAATGATTTCGCTATGTCTTTTTTATTTACCTGACTAAATTACCAAAGTATTAAACGGCTCTTGTTTTTCTGCGTTATTCGTTTTATTTGGTGCAAGGGTTTGGAAGGGGACGCCGCGTAAGGCTGCCTGTCTACTAGAGCACAGAGGAGAGGAGAGGAGCGGAGCTGTGCCAAAATAAAACAATCGATTACGAAATCACCGCTTCACTTCAGTAGACATGTATTTATCTACATACTAGTTTTAAAATTCATATTTAAAATGCATATATTTAGACGAGAAGCAACGAACTCGGAGAGGAGAAACGGAGCAGGGAAGTGGAGTGGGTACCGGAGTGGGGATATGGTAAGTGGTAAGTAAGTCGGTTTCTTTTGACGCCAACTCTTCTTCGTCAAGCAATGTGAGGTATCCGCTACAAAGCTCCGCTGCAGTGAACAGGCAGCCCTATGTTCGTCGAGTTAGCTTGGTCTTGCAGTAGGTACTTAATTTAAACTCTTACAATAATTGGAGATAAAACATACTACTTAGGTATAAAATTACCGCCCCTATTGTACTGTCTGCCGGCATCCCTTTCGTGTGGCTTCTCTAACACAAGTACAAATTACGTGGAGAATATGCAGTGCCACATATCCACCCAAAAACTCAATTCGTGCAAACTCTGCCTTGCAGTCGACCGTAATAAAAATTTTAGAACACAAGCAGACCTCACAGGTCAAAAGCTTGGCCACCCCTGATGTAGGCTACATTACTTTATTTTCAATTCATTCACACGCTCAGATAAATTGCAATCTTATAAGAAGAGTGTTCTAATACATCTCAATGGCTAAAATCTAGTATCTCCTACTCACTTTATTATCGTAATTTTTTTCCAAGTTCCTATTTTGATTGTCATTGTTTGTTACATTCTTTCATCCTTGAGCTAAACCAATTTCGTGTATGTGAACCACAAATGTTATAAGTTTAATTTTATTTTCATTGTTTACTTTTTTTCTTACTTATTAATTTCTTTTTTTTTCTTAAACATACTGAAATTTCTGACTGCGACGTTACTTCGTGTTATGCATGTGGTGTTTCCCTGTAATTGTCTGGGTACTTAGTCTATAGCCTTATTGTACCGCGAGCGAATAAGAACTTGAATGTATTAATTGAATGTGTCTAGTGTCTAAGATGTTGGCAGGCCTTAAATAAATAATAAATGTAAAAAAATAAATAAATAATAAATTGACTCACAGGCAATTACATATGAATTTTTGGTGTATTATTTATTAGCATACCTTATTATTGGAGTGATAAAAAACTAATTGTTTTGAGTTATGTTTTACTTAATCTTTACTGCTATTGTAACTAACAAACACCGAAAATTTCCCAGCGTAGATAATTGTGAAATGACGATGCTCAACAGTGCTCGTAAAGTACATACACCACATATACATATACTACATATTCGTATGTAACAAATATATAGACTTATTTTTATTCCTAGATATAATCAATTAATGCATGCAAGTGTTATACGCCAGCGGTACAATAAGACTTGTAGACTAAGTACCCACACAATTATAGGCAAACACCACTTGTATAACAACAAAGTAACAATGCATTCAAACATTTCAGTATGTTTAAGAAAGAAACTAAAATAAGTGTGAAAAATAATAAAGAAATTAAATTGATAGCTTTTGTGGTTCACAACAAAGAAAATAGCTTAGCTAAAAGGTCAAATATAATAACAAATATAAAAATCAAAATAAGAAACTTGGAAAAAATACGATTATAAAATAAGTTAGCAATAGTAGATTTTTAGCTATTGAGATGTATTAGAACACTTTTTTTAAATAATTGAAATGAAGCAGAGAGCATGTCTACCAAATCACTGCACCCATATACCGGACGTGAAAATCTTGCTGCTGGTGAATTGCACCCCAACACTGGGAATCTGAACGGGGGTGAACATGTGTGATAGGAATTCGTGGGATTATCGGAGGATCTTTGAAATTAAACTTGCCAAGTAGCACCGGGGCATCCAACAAATTATTGAATAGTTTGTATTCAAAAACTAGATCTATTAAATCTCTACGTTTACTTAGTGATTGCATTCTAAACTTCTTAAATCTGTCGTTATAAGATAAAAGCTAAGTCTTCGCATCCCCGCTGTAGTACGCCAAGTAATTAGGGAATCATTTCTGCAAACGTTGCATAAGTAGCGAGTGGCAAGCACAATGTGGACGCCACATTGTACTGCAATATTCTAAAACTGAGCGAACTAAACTGTTCCATTGAGTTATTTTGGTATAAACATTATTGAAAGATTAAAAAAAAAATGAATACGCAGACAAAAGTCAGTAAATTATATTGCTGGTTACAGGAACTGTGATAACTCTAATGGCTGGTTTACACGCGTTAAGTGGTTAAGTTGGTAACTAGATTTTAACTAAATTTTAAGTTAAAAGGTGCGTGTAAACAGTCATTTAAGTGACAAGTGACAAGTGGTAACTTAAAATTTAGTACGCAACTGATTAAGTAGACTAGGATTCGTTCTATTTTTCGTATAAGAGGTGGGCGGGGTTTCTCACTTAACACGTTTGGACGTGATTTTTTAGTAAAGTGCATAAGTTGACAAAGCGGGTGGCGGCAAGAGCTCGTACTTATGTCGCATTTTCTCTTTTTTTTAAATGTCGGAGTGGAGTTTAGTTTCAACTTTAAATTTTGTTGTTGTTAATATAGGTATGCTTGTAGAATAAACGAGGTAAAAAGTTTAGAAAAAAACATATTCTTGCAAAGATTTTAATTTCCGAATCGAATTCTTCTCTGAATTTGTCACGTTTACCATACTGCCGTACTTAAGCTAAAAAAGGGTTAACCCACATTTTGTCGTTTTCGAACTTTTTATGCCGATTTATACAGCGCTAAATTCTCTACATTATGATCTAGGAACCATACTTGTATCATTATTGATTACGGAGATACTGATAGTCCATTAACAGTTAAGTGACACATTTTTCAAAATTTACTTGATCAAAAAATAGCTAACCCACAATACTAGTTTATAACAGGGCAAAAGTATCTTAATTTCAGGAAGACTACATATATTTCGTGTAATTTCCTTAGCTTAAATAAAGTTATTCGTTTATTCTAGGCTTAAATTAAGCTAAGATTCTTTAACTGTACTGAAGGCTATTACATAGCAAGCTATTTGTCGTATAAAACTTAACTATAAATAGGTTAACATAAAAAGTTTAGTTACAAATCAGTTACAATCCCTTAACCCTTTTTAAGCGAAGTAAAATAGAACCACAATAAACAAAATAAAAATCTTAAAACATCGATCACTGTCCTTTCAAAATAAAAAAATATATAAATTCCGAAATCGTGCTTGATTTTAAAAGGGTTAAGCCTCATTGCTAGGCTAGAACCAAGTCATCTGCAGTTCACATTTCCTGACGCGGACGATGCGACGCACGAGTATTAGCTCTTTCTATTCGGCCGGAGAGGCTACAAGAGACGGACGTGCTGCGAGATTCGTCGCGTTCCCGCCGAAACAGCCACACCTCGTAATATGGAAAGGTAAGTTGTTTTCTTATTGATGGTTTTTAGTTTATTTATGATGTGATTTCACATGCCTTTATTTTTATTGCATTATACCTACTTTGTTAACATAATTTTAACCTTTTATTTTACATTGGGTATTTATAGAGATATTTTAATAAGTTTAACGATCTTTAAGTCTATCGCAGCGTATTTATTTATTTTTATTAATATAAACAAATGATAATAAATAACTATTCCACGCGGCCGAAATCGCGGGCACAGCTTGTATAATATAAAATTGTATTTTGTATGGAGGTATATATTTTGATAATTTTTTTGACTGTTTACTTGTATGTTATATATTTTAACTGCATTGATCTCGTCGTAAAGCCACCGGTGTCAGTTTCAGGTGTCGCGGTTTCTATATTCCCAATATATTGTTTTGATGGTAGGGGTTTGTTTGAAGTTACTAAAAGTAAGTTGTTAAAACGCTACCATCATTTGGTCTGTTTCTGTTGCTATAATATTAATATTTTCGGCATTGTTAACCGACTTAAAAAGGAGTAGGTTCTACGTTTCATTGTATGTATTTTTTTATGCATGTTCCCCGATTGGACCAATAAGATTGTAGAAAAAAAGGTTTAATTTATATTTTTAATTTAATGTGCCTACTGCCAATTTTTATTGTTACAGACGTTCCAAAATGCCGCAGAGGATAAAAAAAATGATTACACTAGTTACAAACGCAGAACACATCCGAGTAAGCACTGAGTGCACACCTCGAGGAGATCTTGTCAATAAATTGTATTCTAGACATTATTCAATGACATCATCGATCTTCAATACTTTTTGCGAGACACAAGTTACTTCTTCCTCTTATCACATAAATCAGCTAACATTTAATTTAAATAAACTGCATAAAGCTTTCTCTACACATCATTTTAAAAGTAAATCTAATCTCGGTCCATCTGAAAGTCCACAACCCAACCCATTGAAGAGTCCACAACCCAGCCTATTGAAGAGTCCACAACCCAGCCCAGTGAAGAGTCAAAAAATCAGCCCACTGAAAAGTCGACAACTCCAGCCATCTAAGGGTTCAGACAGTCAATTTACTAATTTACAACCCGGCCCATCTAAGGATTTAGAAAACCCACGGACGAGTCCACAACCCGGCCCTTCCAAGGACTCAAACAGCCCATCGACGAGTTCACAACCCGGTCCAACTAATTGTTCAGAATTGTTATGTTTTGAATCAATGCCTTTCTCAAATCCTTCTTTACCAGTTAACTATGATTTTGATTCGGACGACTCCGTAAAAGATAAAGACTACAAACCAAATGATTCTAGTGACGATACAACTGACGATGATCAAAATAATTTTTACAATATCAAAAAGCACGCTAAAGTAAATAAAAGAAATATAGACTCAATTTTCCCTATTCGAAAACTACTAAAACAGCGCCGTCAATCAACAGATATCATTCGACATGAAAACCACAATGTTCTTCCAAAAAAGAGACGTTTTACTATTGACTATATAGGTATCCAACCACCAAATAATATAAACGTAGAGATATCAGACAAACCCTCCAAAAAACGAAAAAAATACAGTACTAGCTTAAAACAAAGAAAGATCGAAAAAAATCGGGAAAAACAAAGTCAATACAGCGTGAAAACTGGATGTAACGACAAATGCATAAAAAAATGTTCTACACATTTTTCTTTAGAAGAACGAACCATAATAAACAAAACGTACCGGAATTTTAACCATAAAGAGAAGAGGTTGTTTATTAGAGCGAATTATACAGTGGCAATACCTAAACGCAAATACACAACTGAACCGAAAAGGAATCCAAAGCGAACGTTTACACTGCAAAAAACAGACGGTACTGTTCTGTCGGTTTGCAAAATTTTTTTTTTAAGTACGTTAGGGTATGATAAGAATAATGATGGAATTTTAAGCCACTCTCTTGATTTACAAAACGATGTTGATAAACGTGGCAGGCACACCAAAATTCCAGGTTGCAATCGTGATCTGCTTACCGAACACATTGGATCTTTTCAGCCTAGCGCACCTCATTATCGTCGTGAACATGCACCCAACCGTCGTTACTTGCCCAGCGAGATTAATATTAACTTTATGCACAAAGACTACTGTTCCAAATATCCGGAAAATAAAGTATCCTATGATTTATATCGTACCCATTTAAAAACTTTAAATATTTCATTTGCTCGCCTTGGTAACGAGGAATGCGAGCTTTGTGAATCCTATACATTACACACAAAAGAAACGAATCATGACGTGCGCAAGCAAAGTGTGCTAGATTGCGATACATGTGCGAGGTGGACCAAACATCATGATAGATATAAAAAAGCTAGAATGCTATATGATTCCCATAAAAATATTGACCAAAATGAACAGCACATACACTATAGTAGTGATTTAGAGAAGGTTATAATGCTCCCCAGACTAGAAACTTTCAAGGCTGTCATATTTTGTCCAAGGTTGACAACTTTTAACCAAACGTTTGCTCCAGTTGGCAAAATAACAAAAGACTACAAACCCTTAGCAGCAATCTGGCATGATGCTATTGCTGGACGCAAACAACAAGATATAATCAGTGCCTATTACTCGTTTTTTATCCGCTTTCGGGATGTGAAACATATTCATGTATGGATGGATAATTGCACAGCCCAAAATAAAAATTGGTTGTTGTTTTCTTTCATGGTGCAACTTATAAACAGTAACGTCACTGCAACAGACATTATAACACTATATTATTTCGAGCCTGGACACACCTACATGAGTTGCGACCAGTTTCACCACCAGGTCGAACTATCAATGAAAAGGAAGGAAAAAATTTACGATTTCTGCGATTTTGAAGAAGCAGTATCTACAGCTAACAATGGGAGAGTATTTGTGAAATCTCTACAGGCAAGTGACTTCATTGATTTGCCCAATATTGTTTCTGATCGACGAATTCAAAGTTGTTCCCCAAAAGTGTACTTAAAAAATATATCAGAGGTGTGTTTTAGAAGGTCAAGCTATGATTTACAATATAAAAATGATTTTTCTGAAGCGTATCAATCATTAAAGTTTTTAAATGACAAATATTTAAAAAACCCTCAGTTCAGTTTGACATTTAGAACACAACCTAAAGGCATTACAGAGGAAAGAAAATTGAACATTCTTGATAAACTATCTTCTATTATACCGAAACATAAAATAATATTTTGGCAAAATTTGCCAATCTCTGAAAAAGGGAATGATCCAAAGAAAAACCATGAAACATCTCGTAATTCAAGGAGCAGAGCTATTAAAGAGTTCTCATAGTAGATTTTTTTTAAATTTCGGAATTCACTTAAGCGCTTACCTTACAATGAATGTAATTATTATCTATTGTTATGTTCGACCGCTTTTTTTCTTTAATATATATAATAGTTCCACCCTGTACTTTGCAAAAGGTCAAAATATAAAATATTCTGTTGTTTATGCATTCGTTTTGCACTGCTAATTGGCGATAACAATGCCATTTATTGGAAGATAAGATCTTAAGTGGATTTTGACATTTAAAAAAATCTACTATACCAAATATATTTTTATTTTACTTAGTATGCATAAGAGAAAAAAATTTGATATTAATTTACATTTACTTATTACAGTCAAGAAACATTGCCATTGCATTTTAAGAATAAAATCCTTCTAACCAAAAAGTCTGCCAAAGTGCCTTATTTGATTGTAAGATTATAATATTAAGACTGTTTGTAATGAAACTGTGATTTATAGAATAGAATAGAATGCGTATAAGATACGCCATTATGTTTTGAAGACTAATTTCGATTTTATTAATACGTACGTATTTATTTAATAAACGGGTATTTTATAAAACTTCGAAAATAAAAGTATCTACTGTAAAAGTTAATATGTTTATGTTTGATTATGTACAATTTTATTGATCTCATTCTGAATTATTTCTTAAATAGGTACCAACAAAAATTCATTTTTTTATTATGTAAAATTACCTATGTATAATGTTAAAATACTGACTTTATGTTTAGAGATGATTTTAAGAGTGTTTTAATAATGTTAAAACACGAATATTAAGTTGGCTATTTTGTATGGTTAAGCAAAATTTTATATTTTGTTTACTACTTGAAGAAAGATTTTATGTTAAGAATTTTTATGTTTTTTTTAATACACTATTTTCCACTAATACTTACAGTATTTTTTATTCTCAAGTTATATAATTCATCTTTGCTAAGCTATAACAGAGTTAACCACGAGTGATATTTACATAACTTTTTTTTAGTTAAGTAATATCACATAAATTTATGATACGACAACAAAATACACTGCTTTTTCTAAAGTAAATTAAGGTTAAAATACCTTTGTCATTATATAATTTAGGATCATACTGGTATTTTCATATCGTATGCTTTGTTAAACAATAGTTAAGCAGCTTAACTTCTTTATAGCTAAGCATTGCTGAATAACTTTAACTTAATTACTATTAATGGTAGTAACATAAAAATACTACACTTAAAGTAAGTTAAGGTAAGGTTAACCTTGTTTTAGAGCCGTAATTACTCTAATATTAAAAATAAAATGCTTAGCTTAATTTAAAAAACAGCTATTAAAAATTATATACACAATATTTTAAAATTAAAATTGTTCCAAAAGGTGGCTTGGAATATTTACCTAATTTTGTCTCTAAAAACGCTTACCTCATCTTAATAGTCTTTTAAAGATATCGATTCCCGCGTTTTTTGACGATATCTCAAAATTGACATGTTGGGGTTAACCCTTTTCTAGCGTAAGTACGGCAGCATATATCTAAGTACAGAATTGACGAATTGCTTTATACATTCATCACTTCTTTCTTTTTAAAAATTTGTTAAAGAATATTTAAAATAGGAATGCTTGTGGAATAAACAAGATAAAACAATTTGCAAAAAAAAAAACATATTCCTCTAGAAATTTTAATTTCCGAAACAACTGAAATGGCAGAATAGAACAGTCGACGTCGCAGTCGGCGTGATGGCCTACAATTGTCTGACACCACCCCTGAGTTGGTAAGTCTGCCAACCCGCAGTTGGCGTGATGGCCTACAATTGTCTGACACCACCCCTGAAATGGTAAGTTTGCCAACCCGCAGTAGGCGTGATGGCCTACAATTGTCTGACGCCACCCATGAGTTGGTAAGTCTGCCAACCCGCAGTAGGCGTTATGGCCTACGATTGTCTGACGCCACCCCTTAGTTGGTAAGTTTGCCAACCCGCAGTAGGCGTGATGGCCTACAATTGTCTGACGCCAACCCTGAGTTGGGAGAGGCTGATATCCCTCCAGTGATTATTAAGGGTACCTAATTAGAAAAGGTACCACACCAACCGTCAGCCCGTCGACGTAAAAAATTTTGAAAAATACATAATCTTGCAAAGATTTTAATTTCTGAATCAAATTCTTCTCTGAATTTGTTCAATATCACGTTTACCACAAATCTAAGTACAGAACTGCGCATAATGCGCGGTTTACATGTATTAAGTAGTTAAGTTGGTAACTAAATTTAACTAAATTTGAAGTTACTACATGTCACTTGTGTGTCCCAACGGATTAAGTAATTAAGTTCATAAGTTCAATGAAGGTGAGCAGTGATGAATGTCAAGGAATTCTTCAATTCTGTACTTAGTAATACTATATATGGTAAATGTGATTTTGGACAAATTCAGAGAAGAATTTTATTCGGAAATTAATATCTTTACAAGTTTTTTTTTTCTAAATTTTTATTCTACAAGCTTATCTAATTTAAATATTCTTCAACGAATTTTAAAGTTTAAACTAAACTCCACTCCGACATTTAAGAAAAAAAGAGTAAATGCGAAACAAATACGAGCTCTTGCCGCCACCAGGTTTCTCAACTTATGCACATAACTAAAAAATCACGTCCAAACGTGTTAAGTGAGAAGCCCCGCCCACCCACTTATACGAAAAAAAGAACGAATCAGTTACCACTTGTCACTTTACTGACTGTTTACACGCAACTTTTAACTTAAAATTTAGTTATAATTTAGTTACCAACTTAACCACTTAATGCGTGTAATAAGTAAGGAGCGAAAGAAAAGGAAGACGCCAACAGAAATCGACGCCTCATTATGTCAAAATGCTTGCAGAATTACGTCGCTAAATTGCTATGTATAAAAGTAGCGAAACATTCTAAATAAAAAATAAATTTTTTAAACTTCGTGTATAATTAAAACCTTGAAATGAACCAATTCAATTATACAGCTGCTCCCGTAAATAGCTACGGCGTTCAAACTAAGTCTAGTACAAATGGTTATGTATAAAAATATAATTAGGCTACTGCAAGTAAAACGTAGAGAGGGTTGCACCATGTAACTATAACTGTAATAAAAGCCCAACTGGCCGGCAAAACTCCGGTTAAGTCAAATATGGGTCGCACTATTTTAGCGATGGTTAAAATGACGTCATAACTAACGGTTAGTGCCATAGTTTTGGTCGAGTTAACTGTCAATAATAATAATTAACGAATAATAACATGGTGCAACACATTGCCGTTGAATTCTAACAATTATTTATAACATTATTATTGTTTTTGTTTAAGGTAATTTTGATGAAAACAATAATTGAGACTAGGGGGCAACTCACCCTTAAACTAATATTGTCGCTAATGAATCTCCAAAAATAGTTCAAAATTTGTAGGCCTTGTTCCAAATACTTTCTATTTAAGAAATTCCTCCAATATTGAAAAACTAGACGTTAATTAGGTTTATAATTGCATGTTATTTTTATCAGGACGTTCCAGCGGACGCTGAATAAAGTCTACAATACTTCATTTCGTTTACTGGGTGTAAGCGAAACCTATTCATATTTTAGATTTTTGGCGGATACGGGTCTGATGCAGTTTGAAGTCCATACACCTTACAAATCCCTGAAGTTTACTTTCAAAGATAAGCTTAAAAGTCTACAATTTGTGAAAATATTTACAAATCCAGAATATTAAGAATATTATAAAAATACAAATAAGAAGGATATTAATGCACTATCTTCAAATAAACTACACGTTAACTACAACCAATTGAAGCACAGTTTGGCGCGAGCGCTCGTACAGTGTTGACGTGTTGAATTGTTTCATTGTTTTTTTTTCTTTTTTTAAACTACCTGCATTTTGAATTATGGAAGAAAATGAAGAAGATAATTTGTTGCGAGAGCAAGTAGTCACTGATAATTCTATTTGTTTCTCGGACTCAATACGGAACAGTAATTTGTGTTTAGTAGAAGATTCCCATCCCTCTAAAAGAAAAGAGCGTGAGGATGAAACGGATAGTAGTGAAGGATTTACCACTGTGACTCGAAGGAAACCAAAACGATTAATTATAAATGATTGCTCGGATACTGAGAATAGTGAAAAAAGCAATAATGCAGAGACCTTCTATGAGATATCAGTGACATCACTTAAAGAGTTGCCAAAACAGATGGCCATGGCAAAGTTATTGAGATGTGAAGGGATAAGTAATGTTACAAGGATTAAATACAGATCAGCATACAAAGTATTTATTCAATTCCAAACAGAAAAAGATGCAGAAAAACTGATGAAGTGTGACAAATTTCGGGAACTTGACTATCGTTGCCAGAAAACGTTACAAAGTGATATGTCTTACGGCATTATAAAGGGAGTTGATTTATACATCACAGAAGAGGAAGCAATGAAGATTTTTGAATCGGAGTGCGAGTTGATAAGTGTAAGGAGGTTGAAACGCATAACTTCAGAAGGTGAATGGGTTGACAGTGAATCGGTTCGAGTATGTTTCCGGGGATCCACTTTGCCCCCATACGCTAAAGCGTATGGTTGTAGGTTCAGAGTGGAACCTTTTGTCTTCCCGGTCACGCAATGTTCCGGATGTTGGCAGTTTGGTCACTCGCGTAAGTACTGTTCATCCAAGAAGATGCTTTGCCCAAAATGTGGAAGTCCTGAACATCCAAACTGTGAAGCCATAAATATAAAATGTCTTAACTGTAAAGGTGACCATTTTGTGCTTAGCAAAAATTGTCCTAAGTTTCTTAAAGAGAAAGAAATACGCTTGATGATGAGTACAGAAAATATAACCTACAAGAAAGCTATACAAATAATAAATACAAAGTTTAAAAAATTACCTTCAGACACAGCTAAGATCAATGTTCAGGAAAACATTCCTACCACCACAAATCTAACAAAACCTAGACAAACTTACAGTAGCATATTAGCAAAAACAGTACAACGGTGCACAGACTCAACCTCAGATGAAGAACATAGTATAATTTTGAACCAAAAACCAACGCAGAAACAGCCTAAACAAAAAGTTAAGAAAAACGGACAGAATGAGATGATGGAATTCGAAGATACAAACAACAAGGAAACAGAAGTGCGGGACTTTGAACAACAAGAAACTGAAGACGAAGTTCCGGCTTTTGACATAAAAATGCTGCTGGCCAAGCTACATAGTGTTATAACATCAAAAAAATCATTAGAAGATAAAATTGTTGAAGTTATTAGTGTTGTGATCCATGAGGTAAAACTGATCATAGTTAAGATGTTAACTAAGGTAAAAATTTTTGAGAATATTATAAGTATAGTTAATAGTTGTTATGGATAAAGTAACACATAAGGATATTGATGTCAATATATTGCAGTGGAACTCACAAAGCCTCAGACCAAAAATTATCAGTTTTGGAGAACTTTTAATGCAAGAAAAAATCCACATTGCAATTATTAGTGAGACCTGGTTCAATTCAGATATTACAAATATTACGGGCTATAAAATTTATAGGAAAGATAGGGTTGATGACTACGGTGGCGTAGCGATCATTGTTCATAATTCGGTGAAAAGCTCGATAGGTCTATTTGTTTGTCCAAATCCAGGTATAGAAGTTATCCACATCAAAGTACACAATTGCAAATTTATCAAAAATATCTTATCACTTTATTGCCCATCGTCAGTTCGAACCACTTCTGTAGATTGGGATAGCTTGTTCTCTGTATTTCAAAGTGAAACCATAATAGCAGGAGACTTTAATGGCCACCATAATAATTGGTCATATAAAACAGATACAAGAGGCATTCAGATAGATGATTCTGCTCTTGATAATAAATTTATATACCTTAATGATGGTACACCAACCCGGATAAAATTAGTCAACGGCATATTAAATAAATCTTCACCAGATATATCATTCGCTTCTTCTGATATTGCTTTGAACTTCAAATGGAAAGTCCTAAATGAAAATTTAGGTAGTGACCACCTCATTATAAAATATTCTACTAAGATAAATTTTGAAAATAATTGTTTTAATAAATTTAATTTCAAAAAAATTGATTGGAAAGCTTTTAAGACTAGTATATTACAATCGTTTACTGGTGTTGAGGTGCAGTACTTGGACGAAAATATTCAGTTAAAATATGACTTTTTCTTAAAACACCTGCATAAAGCGGTGGAAGATAGTGTACCAATCATTAAGGTATGTAAGAAGCCAGACTCGAAATTTAAGCCTAAAGATTATTGGTGCCCATTACTCTCCCAAGCTGTAGCAGAACGTAGGTTAGCTTTGCGAAACTTCCGACGAAATCCTACTCCAGAAAATATGACTAAATTAGAAAACAAAATCAAATATGCCACTCAAGTGATTCGTCAGAAAAAGTCAGAAAGTAGGCAAAAATTTTATGACTCAATAGATGATCAAACGACACCATCTGATATGTGGAAACGCATGCAATGGATGAAAGGTGTTCGCAATATACATAGATCATACATAGAAGATAAACAAAAGATAGATATTTTAAAGGAACTAACACCTGATTCAGCTAATAGTCTACAACCAAGTTTCAATTTTTCTGACGAGCTACTCGAATCGGCTTTTACGATTACAGAATTAGAGAATTGCCTTAAAAAAAAAGATACTGCACCAGGTGAAGATGGAATATCATATTCTATGCTTTACAATTTACCTTTATCAGTAAAATTATTTTTACTACAGCTTTACAATCTCATTTTTATAACGAGTTGTATTCCAAACCAGTGGAGAGATATAACAATTTTGCCAATTCCCAAAATGGGTGATTCTATTGAAGGTGTTATTCAGCTAAGACCTATATCACTGATTTCTTGTGTCTGTAAAATTTTCCATCTCATGCTCCTTAAGCGAGTAGAATGGTTTATAGAGAATAATAAAATTTTTTCACCTTGTACAATTGGATTTCGAAAATCACTGTCATGTTACAACTGTTTAATTAGCTTAGTCTCCCATATTCAAATTGGAATTAGTGAAAATGCACCCACGTTAGTATGTTTCCTTGATATTGAGAATGCATATAACAATATATGCACTGAAAAAATGCTACAAAATCTTAACAATGTAGGTATAAGCAAAGTTATTTGCGGATATTTGTGGCAATTTTTAAAAGATAGACGTCTAAATGTTAAGTCGGATGATGGGCGTACAGTATGTACAAGGTGGACTTCAAAAGGGCTAGCACAGGGAGACCCTATGTCTCCTCTCCTTTTTAATGTTGCAACTTATAGAATTTGTTATGTTCTAAATGAAATAGGCATATCTGTTCTTCAGTATGCGGACGATTTTGTGATCTATGTGAGTAATAAAGACATAAACAAATCAAAGGAACTGATACAAAAAGCTTTAAATATTGTCATAACGTTATTGGATGAACTAGGATTTAAAATTATCAAATAAAAAAACGAAGCTCTGTCTATTTAGTCGCGGACAAAGAAAAATCATTCCAAGTTTAAACATTTATGGAGAACAAATTGAGTCGATAAGTTGTTACAAATATTTGGGCATTTGGCTTGATAGAAGTTTACGATGGGGAAAACACATAAACGAGACTGTACAAAAATGTAATAAATATATGAGGGTACTTAAAGTTCTTGTCGGTTCTGCCTGGGGAATCCACCCCATACACATAAGACGTCTATACATCTCACTTATACGTTCAAGATTAGACTATGGAGGAATTTTTTTTGATAATGCAGCAAAAACTAATATTTGTAAATTAGATAAAGTCCAGAATCAGGCCTTGAGGATAATTGGTGGATTCATTAAAAGTTCTCCAATTCATTGTATGGAGAGTGAGCTAAGTATAGAACCATTGTTTGTAAGGAGACGATATTTAGCTTATAAGTTTTGTCTGAAAATGTTGTCATATAACAATAATAATAATGTAAAATTACTAACCGAGCTTAGTGAATGTTGTAAAAAAAGGTATTGGGCCAAAAAGAAGCAGCCACTTATATCGGCCACCTTTGAGGAAACAAAAGATTTAGAAATACATACGGCTCAAACCTTAAATTTATTTAGCCTAAAGTTTTGGATTTCAAAAGTCAATATAAAATCAGTAATTGTTCCTGAATTAGATAATGTCTCAAATTCAAAAAAATCTTATAATGCTGAAATCCTTAGAACACATGTATTGAGCGAAATAAATAACAAATATAATGACCATTACAAATTGTTTACCGACGGCTCAAAGGATGGCGATATGAGAGGAGCTGCTATTTTCGACCCGGTGCAGGCAAAGAGGTTTATGTACAAGGTTAAAGGGGATGTTTCCATAATGACGATAGAATTAATTGGTATAAGTGAAGCACTTACATATGCTTTGACGCTTAATGTCAAAAAGGTTGTCATTTTTAGTGACAGCAAAACTGCGCTACAGCATATACGTCGTTGTGCGGCTGGAGTCACGGGTGTCTCTGTTGCTTACAATATTTTGAACCAATGTGAGGAATTTGATAAACGTGCAGTGAAACTTAGACTACAGTGGATCCCGTCACACATTGGGATATCAGGTAACGAAGAGGCTGACATACTGGCTAAATTAGCGTTAGAGGCTGGCAGAGATTTTAAAATAAAACCTTATTATTCAGAAACACTTCCGAAATTCAAAACAATGTGTCATAGTCGTTGGAAAAGGCACTTCGAAGAATTATCAAAAAATAAAGGAATTTGGTACAGAACTTTAAATAGTGAGCCTCTTCGGGTACCGTGGTTTGTAGAAACTAAAATAAAAAGAAATATGTTAAAATTAGCATTTAGGAGCCGTTCAGGGCACATTCCATCAAAACAGTTTGCCTTTTTGATGAAAAAAGCTGAAACCCCTAACTGTGACGTGTGCGGTAAAGTCGAAGACGTTTACCATGTTTTGATGGAGTGTGTCAAAAATGGACACGAGAGAGACAACATTTTTTCTTTGTTTAATTTAAATAAATTAGATATAGGTTTAATCCAAAGTATCCTCAGCCAACCTTCTTCAAAGGTGGCCATAGCAATGTATACATTACTAAACTAAGTTAATTTAAGTAAAATGTTAAAGTAGATTAAGGTATGATAGGGTTGGCATATCTTAAAAGATAAAAACCCTTATAATAAATAAAGATTAAAAAAAAATAAAAAAATAAACCAATTGAAGGCAACGTAGTCAAAAGAAAACCATAAATTAATTGATTTTGTTGTTGACCTAACTGCCGTGGAGGAGCATAAAATTCAAATTCAAATATATATTTCTCTACATGGACAATTACTTGTTCTTATTGACGTCAAATAAAACATGACTTCACCACCATTTCGGAAAAACCTTCGTGAAGAAAGACTTGCAAGAAACTTCACGGATATATATTTTTTCAAAATCAACTTACAGTGTCTCTTTATGTCAAAGCAAACTTATTCTTGCTAATTGTGGTAAAATAGTTTAATTGAACCGAATAAATTGACTTTATTTTTACACTTTAATAACTAATACGGCATATGACGCCATTTCCACATTCTTTCATATAAAAAATACTTGATTACAATAGTAATATTAGTGAAAAGTAATTAAACATAATGTGAAATAAATTTAGCTGAAAAATCAAAATCAATGCTTCATGGAAGTCAGAACCAAAATGAAAAAAAAAAAAAACTAAACTGACAGAGTTACAAAAAATTACCCGTCATTCTCAAAGTCAAAGTTTTAAAGTACGACACAATCAGGCAACAAATTAAAAAGGATAAGGTTTTAAGTTGAGAACTAGAAATAAGGCCAACCACCACACGCCGTCCCACAATTAATCGATTACCATGATGAATAACCGTGTCCGGGTCGTTCATTTGTGTATGAGGTGAACATAAATGTTTGTTCTCGGGTCATGGTTGTTGAAATTTATATATGCGTTTATGCTGGGGTTCCTCCCAGTTCACTGTATGGTCATCCATAACAGCATAAAGTTTTTTCGCATAAATTGAGATAAGCAGAATATTATACACGCAGAATGGTTTCATTGCCATACGTTTCATTTACTCTAATTTTCGTTATCATAAGTTTATAAAGCATAAATATAAAGGACATAACTGTTATACGTCTAAAGACAAATTATCATAAAATACAAAACGCATAAGGGAAGTATCCATAACCTCTAAAGTCATAAATTTAAAGTAATTAAAAACTTTTAGAGACTAATTTATCAAGTACAGATCATATATGTACCTACTTTATGTTGAGTCTTGAAAGTAACAATAAATAATATTAGATGCGACGTCGAGCGCAGCAAGCAGGGGCAGGTTAGAGTCTCATCTCATAATGCCAACTTCGAAATATGCCAACCGCTCGCAAAATGACAACATCTCAGAATGCCAACTGTCTTTTTTCTTTTGTTTTCATTAAACTTCTGTTGTCATTTTGCTAGCGGTTGGATTTTTGCGAAGTTGGCATTATGAGATGAGAGGCAGGTTAGTCAGTATGTTATGCCAAAAAGCGACTTGCACGTGAATAATAAATAATAATATTTGACCAAGATTATTTAAGAAATGATGATGATGTATTGTAAATAATCATCTCATTATAAACAAAATATACAATACAATAATGCAGAACCGAACTGGCCAACCCCGAAATTATGCGGTGCTTTTCTGTCCCGCCCTAGAGTGTTTTTATAAACCCAGAGGTGCGGAGGGAGCGTAGCTTAGACACCGTGTGAGCCGTAGCGACTAAGGCTGGTCGCCAAAGGTGACCAGCAAGCCGAAGCTGCGAAGGCGAGCACGAGCACCTGCGCTTTGGGGCGAAGGGGCTGCACATCCCATAGCGCCGGAGACGTCACATGTCTATCAGTAATTTTCTAAACGGTTTATTAATTTTATAGTCCATTTATTTTTGGCAAATTATGGTATTCTTAATGTATGATTTGTTAACTGTATGCCATAGTGTGAGATGCCAATACACGTTATGATTAGTAATCGTTATTGTAAAACCATTTATGCATGAACATTTTATGTTAATATATTATTACAATAAATGAAGTTATGGGGAAATAAAGTATGCCTTATGATTTATTCTGTATAAACGTTATGTGAAAAAAACAGTATGCCAAAACACGTTATGCGGCCTTATAATATGCCAATTAAATTTATGCATCCCAATACGGACCTTTTTTGAAACCATGCACCGAGGGCTTTTAAGGCCTTTTGGAGTCTGCTGACGAGACCTGGGACACTGAGGCCTTTGGTGTAAAGGGCGGTGTCGTCGGCAAAGAGGGCGAGTTCAACGCCTTTCGGTGGGATGGGAATATTGTTAGTGTACACGGTGTACAACAGAGGGGCGAGGACTGAGCCTTGAGGGACTCCAGCCTTTATAGGACGAAGCGCGGAACGCCTTCATGTTTGAAACGAAACGTGCAGTCTTTGAGAAACGACGCGATTATCCTAACTAGGCGATCCGGTTAGCCTATTTTGTAGAGTTTATAGATGAGGCCGTTGTGCCAGACTTTATCGAAAGCCTTTGGCTACGTCAAAGAAAACTGCGACCGTTTTAAAATGCCACGGATAGAAGCCTTCGAGTATGTACTTGCTGAGGGCAGGAGTGCTTAGCGCGAAAGTCAAATGATGGGGAGCAACAATAGTTTTTTTTTGTTCCCCTCCACGGGAAGGGCAGGAGGTTAAAAAATGCTCTGACGCAGACACTGGCGCGCGCGATCCAGGTTATGTGGGGCTCGTTCCGACGCCCACCAGAACCACTACCTACTAAAAAGCCCCCTGTCGGCTCGTGCAATTTTTGGCCACTCAGCCTTCATCTGAGCGACGGCCAATTGGAGAAAGAGGCCGCGCTAGCGGGGCCCCGAAGGGGTAACCCACTGGGATTTACAAAGCACTGAAGGTGAATACATATCACTGAAGGTGCTCAAAATGAAAAGTAAATAATTAAAATATTAAAAATTGAAAAATATAATTGAATTAATTCATATTTACGTTAGAATTAGGATTTACGTTAGAATTAGGATTTACGTTAGAATTAGGATTTACGTTAGAATTTGAATTTACGTTAGAATTCGAATTTGCGACCAGAAGGGCTTCGAGATCGGCTGACAGTCTGGTGGGAGAGTACGCTTGCGCATTCCTAGGCCTAGCGACTTTGAACTTCGAATCTAAGACAGGAGTAGTATATGAGACTGAATCACGAACTAGAGGATTGGGATGGGTTTCGGAGCTATCGAAGAACGCTTCAGAGAGTGTTTTGAGGTGTTGTTGTACTGTAAGCAGTTCAAGATCTCTGTGCAAGTCCGCGTTACGCACGTACCACAGTGCGTTTGTGGCCCTGCGGCAAAAGAGGTTTTGAACTACCTGCAGTTTGTGCACGAGGGAGGGTTTGGCGTGGGCAAAGATAGGCGAGGCATATGTCATGACAGGTCTAACGCAGACCTTGTAAAGTTGCGTTTGTTTCTGAAAGACATTTTACTTTTTCTACCTAACATGCTATTTAGGCGGCATAAGTAGTGACGGGCGAGTTTCGAAACTCTTTCGACGTGTGGCTTGAAAGAAAGCGTCGGATCTAACGTGACGCCTAAGTATTTAGTACTGCGCTTCCAGGGGATGGGAATGCCTAACATTCGAACGTGGGGATCGCCAGCGGGACGAAGGCGTTTGTGGACGAAGCGCATCGCAGAACTCTTTTCAGGGTTCACATCGATGCGCCATTTTTGAAACCATACACCAAGGGCGTTTACGGCCTTTTGGAGTCTGGTTACAAGGTGTGGACACTGTGGCCTTTGGTATAGAGTGCGGTGTCGTCGGCAAAGATGGCGAGTTGGACGCCTTTCGGCGGGATGGGAATGTCCATGGTGTACACGGTGTTCAACAGAGAGGCGAGGACTGAGCCTTGAGGGACTCCAGCCTTTATGAGACGGGGTGCGGAAATCGTGCATTCGTGTTTAAATCGAAACGTACGGTCTTTAAGAAAGAGGAAATAAAGAAGGAAGAAAGAGGCCGCTGTGCCAGACTTTATCGGAAGCCTTGTCTACGTCAAAGAAAACTGCGATCGTTTTAAAACGCCGCGGGTAGAAGCCTTCGAGTATGTACTCGACGATTCGAGTGCTTGAGTGCATAGTGCAAAAGCCGAACTGATGGTGCAACAATCGTTGTCGGAAAGTCGTATATATTCTTAATCGCTTTAGTAAAGTTGATATTGCAATGTAGCTCACGCGTTGTGATTGGTTGGTTTGAGTAGCGCGTCACCACTACATCCATAACTAAGAGGGAGACCCAGAAGAAACATAAATACAAATAAATATCTGTGTCTATCACCTCCGGCTCCACTGACGCTTCTCCGCCGACATATTTTCAGAGTATAGATATAAGTATGTCAGTTTATTTTTTCTAACACAGCTCCTAAATGCCTGACCATATTTGTATGTAATTTTATTACGATTATAATTTGAACCTAAGCAAGACATTGTGCCTAACTTAAAAATAAATGAAAATGTATTTAGCACTTGAAGAGCATCCGCATATATTGTTTAATTAAGACAGGAAGGGGCTGAAAATTCAAGTTCATCCCCATTGAGTTTCCATTTCCTAGTTGTTTGCCCAGTGTAGCCAAGTTTACTAAAATCAAAAGCTTCTCAAATAGGGTTGTGAATAATCACTCAGTGCGTTATCGACACAATGGTTTGGAAGTTCTCATGTAAAAGTCTTGTAGCTCGGTTCTCACTGCCAGTTCACTCTAGGTACCTGAAGTATTGAAATCCCAATGGTCCAATCTCCCTTCCATGATTTTGGCTATTGAGGCAACGCGATGCCATCTGGCACGACGTAAATATCTTGTGAAGTATCCAAGTTGTAACAGGTTTATGTTGCCTATATAGTATCGCTGAAACTACTTTATAATTATATTCAACTATGTATATATTTGTAATGGTTTTTTTGTATCATAATAAAAAAACATTATGGCGCAACTAGTCAATGAAGTGCGTAAAGAACAATACATAATAATACTCGACCATTTATTGCTTTCATAAGTTTACAAAGTTCTTAAATCAATTTTTACAATGGTGGAGCGTACATGGAACACGTAAAACATGTGACACTATAGGCCTTATGTAGGCACTGCAACATACATAAGGAGGGCTTATAAAAAGAAAGAATTCATAAAATCAAAGAATACATAACCAAGATTTTATTATTATTACATGAATATCCACTTAATTAAACTACAAATTTGTCGTTCATGTATTCACTTCCTGTATAATAACATTTTTGGAATAGGAATTCTTTTAGTTTTTTACTAAACAAATTTGTTTTTTTAATGTTTTTTACCTTATTAGGAAGGCGATTATAATATTGTATGGACATGGCGTGATTATGCTGATGATTCTTACGTAAACAGAGATACCACCATGTAACACCTGGGCAGGCAATGTCAACATTGTTTTGATTATCACAATATTTGCATGAACTAATTTCTGCGGTAGTTTAGCGAGTGGTCTTGGGATGGATCCCCGGCGTGGTCAGATGCATGCACGATCGTTG
This sequence comes from Marasmarcha lunaedactyla, assembly GCA_923062675.1. Taxonomy (NCBI): domain Eukaryota; kingdom Metazoa; phylum Arthropoda; class Insecta; order Lepidoptera; family Pterophoridae; genus Marasmarcha; species Marasmarcha lunaedactyla. The sequence continues at coordinate 2,194,388 of OV281358.1, forward strand.
ACATAATTCTACACACTTATAGGTAATACATGACATTTTGTACTGTGATTATATAACTAATTTATCAGGGTTATTTTCTTGTAGAATTACTTTTCTAGAACTTAACTATTTCTAATAAATAAAAACGGCGTTAAATAAATTAGATATTTATACTCATAAATATACATATATACAATTAGATTACTCCTGGTGCCATAGTGATAATTGAATCTCATAGTCAATTCTTAATTTAATTATCATGTCGAACGCAATTTACAAAATTACAGAAGACATCACAAAATAAAGCAGAAACAAATAACTAATAAATACAAAAATAGTCATAACAAAAACTGAATTCCAAAAAAAAAAAACAAATGAAATAAGAAAGGTACCATTCAATCAAATCCAGGAGATACATTTGTACACAATGAAAAGACCAAATATGTGCCTACAAAAATGTAGGTAGTTCAAAAAACCCATTGGTACACAGTGAGTGAAACGTACAAGCTGGAGGCGTGACAGTCAACGTGAGCCGTGACCTTTTCTGGTACATGGTGTTACTATCTTATTAGCTAAATAAAAGTAATTTTTATTTTTCAATTATTGCAAGGAAAATATGATTTTTTTATAAAAATTTTGATACAGCCTATGGATACCTCTCCATTTTGTAATCCAAATAATCTTTGAATTTATAATAAGCTTTCTGACATAAAATTTATTTGTAAAACTGGATGCAGCAGTAGTAAGTGGACAGATATTTGTGAGAGGCCCTACTCAACCGACCAATCAATCGTATTAAGTGATAATATTACTGAGATTGATTGGTTGATATGAATACAATGACTGACGGGCCGTGGGTCGCGGCCTGTTCTCCCTTTTCCATCTGTAGGAACATGTAGTTTCGTTCCTCAAAGATCGAAATCAGACTTCGCTTTGTTAGCTAATCCGCAGAAATTGTCGAGCGACACCCTTAGCTCTAGATAGGTATTTTCTTCCGATATAACACTGTTTTTTATTAGATAATGAATGAATGAATAGATATCAATTCACGAATTTGTTAAGTACATAAAGATAGGCTTTGTTCTTATCGCTTTAAATATACCGCTGCCAAAATATGGAATAACATCCCTCCACCTTTTAAGAAAATTCCTTTCTTCTCTGTTTCCACATTCAAACTAAAAATGAAAAATTCTGTACTAAATCACCAACTGAGCGGTACAACAATTTCATAGATGGTCTTATATTGTGCATAGAAATTATTTATTGTAACGTAATATTATTCTAATGTGTTCTAATGTATTAAGATAAAATAATTCGGGTTCTAATGTGTCATACCTTAGCGTAGAAATATAATGGAGGATATAATCGTATAACCGTGCAACTGTATTTTTTTGTAACATCTCCGGCATTTCACCATGGCAACAGCTGAAAACCAGCGCCACAGTCTACACTGCTGGCATAATGCTGAGCTGTAGCCATTTCAGCATTGTTAATGGTATATTTATTTTTAAGTTTACAGTTCTATTTTATTATTATTATTGTTTTGTGTTTTATTTGTGTTTTTCTTATCTCTATTCTCATTTCATTTCATTTCATTATCGAAACTCGAGGCAAGCTAGGCACTTTTACAAACCTAATCAGGTTTATCTATGTCACTTAACGTTTACTTGTAGTGAACATGCAGTACTTAGTGTATGAAGAATAACACCAGTTAAGTCGTTTACTCGAGATTTCCTTCACTTATCCTCAGCTTAGTTTTAAGGAATTTTTCAAATTGGTATTGGTCGTTAACTCGACCTGTTTCCCAGTGAGTTGAGTTGAGTTAACCTGATATAACTTTTTAATATACGTCTGGCTGCACTGGTATGTTATGTTCGTCTTAGGTCACCTGAAGGCCTACCATCAACTTTTAGTTTGCCATTCAATTCCGATGCAATCCAGTTTAGGTACCTAAACTGAATCGCTAAGATTCGTACCATATTAGCTAACTGGCGTTTGAATCGCTCACGGAGGAATGAAAGATCGAAATTTGTCTGTGGTCCGCGTGTGAGAAAGAGATGACGCTGTACACTCGTTGCATAAGTCTGTCTCTTTTACTCGAACCATATGCGTTGCGTTTCGAAATCTAGTTGATATGATTTTAGCGGTTTTTTTTTGTGTAAAAATAACAACAAATATATTTTAAAATTGCGCTTTTTAGTGTCAAATTATACCCCATAAGCCCGTTTTAGTACTCATTAAATAATAGAAATTTATATAATTCTTTAAATTACAAATAATTAAAGGTTTCTTTAGTGTTGTCGTAAAAATAAATTGATTGACGAGTTTAGAACGCACCCAATTTGACTTCTACCTTTGTCTCTACTGATAAATCAATTGATTTTGTTGGATTTTTCAACAATGGCCTCAGCTCATCACACATTTCTAATACCAATCGTTTAGACATCCGATATCCTCTTATATATTCCTCATTTTCCAAATAAGAGGGGTCCGATTGTTTCCGTGTTTTGTTTATTTCATTATCATTTTCCAAGAAAATAAAAAAGACTAATGCGTCAGACATCTACAATAACAAATAGCTCTAGAAATCACTTTTTCACATTAACACATAAGAAACACTAAATATCCAACTGAAATACCTTAAATTACGTATATTTTCAACCATTTTTTTAAAGATAAACCGAAACGATTCACTTTACGCCAAGAAAGTAGCAACTTTTTTTGAATCGCTTACTTTGACATTTAAGTCATCCAATATAGGTTGAAATATCACCTCATGGTAGGAAAAATGAACGAACTAAAACAGTTTGCGATCCAATTGCCGACTTGATTTGGCGTCAACCTAAACTGGATCGCTTTAATGACGTCGTGGTATGAAATAGCAAAGCAGTTTATTTTAGGTCGTCAATTGAATCGCAATAATAGTTCATAGTAGGCCTTCTGGTCTGTTATATGTAAAATAAATGGTCAGTTTGGCTGAAAGAAAACTATTCAACAAAACCTGCAAACAAACTTTGAGATAGACCATGTCTTGAAAGCAATGTTTTGATTTTGTTAATACTTTTATTATACTAATACTTGAAATGGGCAGAAATAGTAATTGTGTAATAACGACAGCTGAAAAACAAAATAATAATAATAACAAACTTTGACAAGAATTTAACAAGACGGAGGAAATCATAGGTAACGTCGTGAGGATCTTCGACATGTTCTTTGGTTCCTCAAGTTTAACGAGAAAAGGCCTTTAGTCGAGTACGAAAATGTCTACTGAAATACCAGCACCCTCAACCGAGGATGAGTCAAGTGAAGAACGCCTCGAGTGAACTTTTACGAATACGGGTGTTAGTCTTGTCTTCGAATAAGAGATCTGTTTTAAGGTATTTACAAAAATTAAATTATTTCATTTTATAATACGTACATAAAGACCTGATACTTAAATGTTAAGTTAGGCTTTTAAAAAGTATGACGGCCGAGTAGCGTAGTGGTCAGTAGCCCTGTCTCATACGCCGCAGGTCCCAGGTTCGAGTACTGGCCGGGGCATTCATTTGTGTGATGAACACAGATGTTTGTTCTCGGGTCATGCTTGTTGATTTATATATTTATGTTTATTCTGGGTTCCCCTCCGTGTCGCTGTATGGTCATCCATAACACAAGGTCTGCTTACTTTGGGGTCATACAGTTGGTGTGTTTGTCTGGGGATTATTATTATTTATTAGTATTAGGTATACCAAGAGAAATATAAGCCGGCAAAAAAATATATCTGTAGTAAGTATGAATAAGTACACTTAATTACTAACTTCTAAATAAAATTGATCTCTTTAGAACAGTGGTTCCCAACCTTTTTGTGACGAGGCACCACTGTGATTTCATTATTACAATGAAATGTGGCCATAGTACACAAGAGTAAAAATTAAACTATATCAATTTCAAACTGGATTCAAAGTGTTACAGATAAGTAAATAGAGAATTGAAATTTTGTAGATAAGTTAAATAGATTTGAGGGCTTAGGTACATCTTTTATTCAAGTTTTCAATTCTGTGTGTGATTATTTTTGCTCAAAGTTACGTGTATATATAAGCACTTACTTCCAATCGATTCCTTGTTTGCATAAATTAGAAACCAAGGAGTACGGCTGCATGTTCTTTTGAAATGTATAATGTGTAATACGAACATACAAGAGTACAGGAAGATAACGGCCAACCTTTAAAACTGAAGAGGGACTGGAAAAAGAAAAATAATTGCGGATTATACATTAGAGCCACAGGTTGGGAATTACTGCTTTATAAAATGAGTACAATACCAACAATTTGGGAATCCCACTCCCATTTGCCGATCCCAGGGAATTTTATAGCTCAGACAGATACTGTTTAAGGCCAATTGGCCCTCGTGCAAGTGTAACCAGCACCAACAATAAACTTGTCGGTTTTACCAAACCAGAAGACTTTCTGGAGTTAAAAAGGCCTTAGTGATACAAAAAACTTGTAAAGAAAACAATAAAAAAGTTTGTTTACAACTATTGATAAGACCATATGAAAATGAGACTATATGAGAGGTCAAATATTTGCGATAAACATCTAAATACCAATACCCTTCCATATTACCTTACTTTTTATAACAGGAACGAAGATTTTAACATATAGAATACTGCCCTTTTTCCAGATTTTCTAATACGAATTCCTTGGATACTACTTATATTTTAATTATAATATAAAAGTTTTGAGGTTCGGCAAAAGCGTCTTCTTTCCCAAAAGGGCCTTTTGAAAATTGATAAATCGAAATGAAGTTATTCAAAAAGCCCAAACGATATCAGTTCAGAGAGAGAAGCTTTGTAGATATCTGTGAGGCTCACAAAACGCTCTGAACCTAAGGTAAGTATTAAATGGATTGGTAATGAATTAAATAAGATATTACGTCTAGTGGTGGCCCCAGCAAGTTAACAGACGATTCGTAATCTAACTTAACTACCATAGAGATCTCACTCTGAAGAAGGAAGGAGGTTACCGTTTTATGGAAATTGTAGGTTACGATTTGTTACATTTACTTGAAGCTCTGTATAATAATAAATAAATAAATCCCGAGACAAACACGCCAACTGTATTGCCCTAAAGTAAGTAGAGCTTTCAAATTCAAATTCAAATTCAAATATGTATTTCTCAACATTGACAATTACTTGTTCTTATTGACGTCAAATAAAGCATGACTCTACCACCAGTTCGGAGAAACCTTCGTGAAGAAAAAATTTACAATGTTTTGTGGATGACCTTACAGTGAAAAGGCGGGGGGGTGGGCGAATTAACATACATATATAAATGCCTATAAACAACCATGGCCCGAGAACAAACATCTGTGTCCATCAGAAAAATGAATGCCCGACCAAGACTCGAAGCTGGGACTTATGGCGTATGAGGCAGAGCTACTATCACTGAGTGTGTATGTCGTGTTTTAATCACACCGGATAAATTTAATAAATAAAATACAGTAAATATTATCTAATAAAGTAATACCCACCTGGAAACCATACATCCATACCAACCAAAGAATCCCTTCTTTAATAATCTGAAGCCGTCCAAACTAAGCTATGAAGACAAACCGCAATACAATTTATTACTTCAATTAATTGTCTGCTTAGAAACCGCGTTATTTATTAATTCAATTATTTTTCTTTATCGGGTAATTCAGTTATTATGAGTACGTATGTACTGTTCCTAACTGTTCTTTCGTTACAAAACTTTACGTAGGTATAAATGATTCAACTCATTTGTGCGTATGGCTCGAAGTAAATATGCAACTTAACTTTATGTGACAGCTGTCAGCTTGACAAACCGGGTTCTCGTCGCTTTGGTTTATTTAGGTCAAATTCACGTCTGCTGTGAGAACACGATCTAAAAGAAATATCCTGTTTTTATTCACTATCGCATAGTTGGCTCATGTATTAGTTTATTCAAGCTGTAATAGGGTAAGCACATTTAGCTTCCAATAGTAGTGAATTTTTTTTTGGAATTGTTTTTATAGTGGTAAACAATATCCCTTTTCCAAGACTATACTTTACTTTAATGGATAGCGAATCTATTCATCTCAAGATTCCAGATCAATATTTAGAATATTATCCCAGAATAAAAAGGAAAGTTTGATATCTCTCCTTCCTCAATCCTCTCAAACTAGGAAACGTCCGATCACTCAAGACTCCTCCCTGCAGATTGTTCATGTGTCTAGGTCAGTTTCTCACCCTGCTTCTGGCTCAACCATGAACCCTTTGAAGTATGGTCGTTTCTTGTTCACGGCGGGTATTAAAAATATATAAAGCGATTATGTAAAGTCTGTATCAGTAGAGTTTGGTATGTTTTTATCAGCCAAAGGTTTCTTTTCGAATCTGGGTTGAGCAACCAGTAATTACGTGTGTTCTATAGCGACTTTCATATAAGAAAACCTTTCCATCTTCAGCAAAACCTAAGCCTTCCGAAATGAAGTTCAATTCGATTCGCTTTCCCCAGGGTATGAAGAAGTTGCCAAATCCCTTATTTCAGGCCTTAACCCCCTTCTCCCAAATTTGATTGCGCTCTTGTCAACCCAAGTTCTGCCTCTCTTTACCATAACCTTATTAATATTGTCAAATCTACTCATTAACCAAGTTTGATGATGGTCATCTACCGTCCAACGTTGCCGAAAAACTATCCTCTCTCTCAAATCTCTCTTTCTGGCAAATTAAAGCCACTAATAAATTTTATGTTATCAGGTTTTTTTAAGTCAAAGTCCAAAGACTATTTTTTAATTGTATTTATGTGACCGATTCAGTGTCACATATTTTAACACACTGTAAAATAACACTTGCAACGATAATGTTAGGTTAACAAAAATAAACATTTTGGGAGATTGTCACTGATGTTGTCCTAGAATTTATGAATACTGTGATGCATAAAATCAAATCAAAATATTAATTTCGCAAAATTTATTCTAATTACAATAGTTGATGGGGCATCCTTTTAAGAATAAAAGCCCTGTGCCAGGACACCCCACTCTTCCATATAATGTACATCATATTTTACATAGTTTGCGACAATTTTAGGCTAAGTTAGGGACAGACTAAGAAAAATAATGTTTCTTAATTAACTTAATAACAGACTAGTTGAATCTAATAAAGATTAGCTGCAAAAAGAAAAAAAAATCTTGGAAATAAACCTAAAGTTAAAGCATTAGCCCCGCCACTCTCAATTTAACCTACAACCCTTAATGTAAGAATTAATTTGTATAACTTTATTCCCGTGAAATCGTATTGCAGGAAGTGTCAGCTAACTGAGTTACCGTAGAATCAAGTAGCCGGCGTTTTTCATCCGCGAGCTAATGTGGTTAGTGGCGCCGCCACGCGGACTGACAAGACAAGCTCGCGGACAATGAGGTTACCGGGTGCGCTGGTGAGGTTGGGTCTTAAACTTGAAAAGCTTGATTTTCTTGTTTCAATTAGTTTCAAGTAAGAAACTTTCACGTTTCAAAATATTAGATTAGAAACAAAAAGTTAATTTTACTGAATCTTAGTTAAGAGAATTGACTATTAAAACTCAATTTATTAACTAGACCAAAGTTGTATCATCGAGATCGATAATTTTTACTTTACTCGTAAATGCATTAAATAAGCTAATGTTTAAATAAGGGGAAATCTAAGCACAAACAAAACTGGTAAAAAAATCTTGTCTTGTTCCGTTCCCCATATTATTCATTCTCAAGAAGTTTCGACGCGCGCCACAACAAAAAAATTACACTAAAATCGATATACGTACCTAATTAGTAATTGGGAGTACTCTTCAAGGATTCTGTAGCCAGGGTCATCAAATCTAGAATCCCCTTAAATAACTTTACACTGACAAAAACGAACCTTAAATAATTATAATGTTACACATGTATTTCTTGTTCGTTTTATAATGTTGTATATTTTGGTATTTAAATGATTGTATTAAATAAACACTTACTTTAAATTAATAATGATAACCTCATACCTGTTTTCTCATGTTCATTGTATATTTGGAAAATTGTTTTATAAAAATAAATTAGTTAAAATTAAATAATAAGTAACAACTACTTATACAGGGTGTAACATGAAGGAAGCATAATACTTAAGGGTCAGTAAATATATCATTGTTAGAATATACTGTAAAAGAATTGGAGTTATTGGGGCTGGTTAAGACTTTTACACATTCCAATTTTTTACTTCAACATCTTTGACAGCCCTAAGTGGTTTTCATACCTATCTATGCATGAGGCGCGCAAGACGGCGCTCGGCATCGTGCCTCATGCATAGGTAGGCAAACGTTTTTAAACAACCATTTAGGGCTTTCAAATATGTTGAAGTAAAAAAATTTTAATAAAAAATTGTGGAAGTCTTAACCAGCCCCAAAAACTCCAATTTTTTTACAGTATATTCTAAAAATGGTATATTTACTGACCCTTAAGTATTATGCTTCCTTTATGTTACACCCTGTAGATTGTGTTACAGTTGTATACTTTAAGGATGTCGACGTCACCTGCAATTCGAATGGCATTTAGAATGTAATTTTGTTTTTATGTTATATACCTATCTCTACTTTCATGTACACTCTGTTGGTGACCTAATAAATATTTAAAAAATATAAATTGCTGGTTCTACTTCCCAGGCTCATCCAAACTGCTGTTCCTTTATGTAATACAGACATCAACTAGCCAAAATAATGTTTTGTAAAAAAATATTGGTACAACTGTCCAATGGATGCCATTTAGTTCCAACCATATTTGTGATATTTTTAATGAACAGCACACTGTTTACTTTTTATTTTGGTCAGTGATTTTGTGCATAGAAATACGTACCTATTTAAATTATTTCAATGGCTTGCGGTCTGTATTATGTAGAAATGTTTTGTTGAGAAATGTACGTATTTTACATAGACTAATAGCTGTATATTTTTTGAGATAAACATGCAACTCTAATACGTAGTTATACTTAACTATAATTTTCATTGAGCCAAATAAACACGAGAGCACCCTGTATTATTTATAAGTGTATTTTATTTATGTGTTTGATCTATGAATCTATGAATCTATTTTATAATAACATACAAGAATAATTCTTAGACTATTTTGGGCACGAAGCCTGCAATAGAATGCCATGGAACAATCATCCATATTCTATATATTTTACATTTTACAAATAAAATCAAATAATGACAGACTTATAAGTTGCCAGTCATAAATGTCGGCAAGTTTGTTTGTGCAATAACCTCTTTTATTAAATACGGCACAAGCAAACGTTGCAGTACCTATATATACATGCACAACTTTCACATTATTAAAGAAACAAAAAAAACCACAGTGTAACATACAATAAGAAATCAATTAGAAGAGGAGACAATCAAATATTGAGAAAATGAGTGTTGAAAATCAATTAAATAATCATGCACTTAGAAGTCTTTAGCAATAATAATTAATTAATATAATTAATTAGTTTTTGTATGAAGTAATTGTAAATAAGTATAATTTTTTTTAGGTAAATCCATACATCAAAACTTTCACTGAATGGGGCATTTTTAAAGTAGGTGATTGCTGTTGTGTGTCTGCTGCTCAATCATGCGAAGGCGGCTCCGCAGAATTATCTGTAAATATCGAGGCCGATCTCATCTGAACAGCACTATTTCCTTCCTATTTTAGCTGACATTTACCTGGTTGTGTTGCGGTCCAAGGGAGAGACCAGCCAGTGCATTCAAACAAAGGCAATTTCAACTTACGCCTACGTTCGTACATCATTAGTAGATATGTTAATCACAACCACTCTAAATAAATAAATCACCGACTAATGCTGTCCATGCACACAGATGCTAGTAAGCATCAGGTGGGTAGCGTTTTCGTTTGCCGGCTGTGAACGTAGCAAAAAGAACTTTTCTATTCTGCTGTCAAAAGCCACAGGTATAAGGCTCTCTGTTGTAACTTAAACATCAATGGGCTAACTTTTATTGCTAAAATCGTCACCCGACGGGTCGCTCAGTTCCCTCTAACATGGTTGAGGAGGGTGATGGCTGGATCCCGCGTTAACTCGTGAACGGGTGCCGTTTGAGGGTGTTCGTCGATTGGATACTTTGGGGGAGGGCGACTTGCCGAGCTAACAAATGCAGATAAGAATAGTTTTGTATAGACACAAAGAGACACTGTAAATTGATAAAAAAAAATATACCCGTGAAGTTTCTTGCCAGTTCTTCTTCACGAAGGTTTTTTTGAACTGGTGGTAGAGTCATGTTTTATTTGACGTCAATAAGAACAAGTATTTGTCAAAGTTGAGAAATAAATATTTGAATTTGAATTTGTCTGAAACGGCCAGAAAAATGAACTAAGCCGTGCAAGATTTCAAATCGATATGGTTGTGTTTTTTTTATTAATAATTAGCAGGCGTTTGTCTTCCGTCTCACCTGATGGAAAGTGACGCTGAAGACGAGGATCATACACGCCTGTCCAAGAGGTACCTACCTATTCACTCTACACTTGAAAGCTCCAGGGTTATATTTGTCTGGAAAAACAGACGCAGGCAAATCGTTCCACTTTTTGGCAACACGAACCAAAAATGAGCTATCGAACCGTTTAGTTCAGCTCTTCGGCACGCTAACCACAAACGGGTGAAACTTCTGTCTGCGTCTGGTTGACTGGTGGAGAAAGGGGGAAGGTTTGAGCAGCTGAAAAAGAGCATTCGCACACTCTCCAAAGTGCAATCTGTAAAACACCGATAGACTAGCAACTTTTCGACGATGCTCGAGACTTTGCAGTCTCGAAGAAGTAAGTTTTTCGTAACATATGAGTCTACGGGCCCTTCGGTCGACAGAATCCAACGCTTCAAGATGGTACTTAGCGGAATCATGCCAAAGATGGCTGCAGTACTCCATACAGGATCGAACCTGGGCTGTGTACAGGTTGAGCAACTGTTCGGAGTTGAAGTACCGCCGGACCTTTGCGATGACTCCCAACTTTTTGGAAGCTGACTGTGCCATGGTTTCAATCTGTTGACCGAAATTAAGTTTCGACGTGATGGTCATCCCTAGAGGCCATATTTGTGCCATGGTTTGTGATCGGTACAGATACACCTAATTTGTTCATTCTAATTTTAGAGCTTAAAAAACCTGTCCTGTTTATGATGGAAAAAACTGTTCCTATAAAATAGCTACAGCGTTTAAACTTCATCTCTATCAATAACATGAAATAATATATTCAGTTACTTTACAATTCTTTCACAGATTCAAAACTTTGAACAAGTAATGGTAAAATATTACAAACGCTTTATTGTGGGAGATTGAATTCTTTTTTTTTTCTCGAATCGGACAGTTTATTTCTGGCCCCATTGAGTAGCCTTTTAAATTTCACCGGACTTTGTGGCCTAGCGCTGAGGGTGCTTAGCCGGAACTTAAACTACTCCTACACACGATACGCCTAAGGACACCTGAGAAGGCACGGACCTCGGCTTAGGACGTCGTATATTGAAACTACCACTGGTTCGAAAGGGTCATCTACTACCCAAGAACCAGCAAGAAACTCAGTAGGAACGCGTACGCCGCGTTAGCCTGGTCCACCGGTGGGTTAGGCGATTCGAATAACATGTCACCATATTTCTGGAACGCCGGCGTTTCTTGTTGTAGGAGATTTGATCCCGCAAACGTATGGCTATTTGTGATTTGTGAAAAGGACCGTGGTCGCATTGCACTCATTTAATATAAATTTATAGTTTTTAGTTCTAAAGTAAAAAAGGCGAGATACCTAAACACAAGAATCAAAAGTTGCACTGTATTTTTCTTAAAGGCGCTAATCGCCACATTTACACCGGATTTACTCCAATGTTTTACAATAAAGTTTGATTATATTCGTCGTCATCCCGCGAAGATGACTCCGGCTATAACAATAAAAACCGTCGATAAAATACCGGTAATATCGATTATACCGATAACGGCGTGTGCAGATGTTTCTTACAAGACTATTTGTCACGTTTCCTGCGATTCCACTTTATGTAAAGTTGTTACATTTTTAGAGGGTTTTGGGTGATATTTATTACGACCAGGAAAAGGCTTATTAATTAAGACACGATTGCATGTTGAATGAAAATTTATTTGTTAAAATATTGAACTTATATACTAGATATAAACATGTGAAACACAGTAATATTTAATCATCTTTTTATCTTACTTTTATCACGTATGTTCCTAAACAGATAAACTGATTCTCTGTAAGTCATGTCTGGGGACGCCACAATATTCATCTTAATTTTATTTAATGTTAAAATTATTCGCATAAAAAAGTGGATAGAATCAGCTGAGAAGCTGGTTGTGTATCAGGGAAAACTAAGAAACATACTGATGAATAAATAAAACAAAACGTCTTAGATACCGCTATATAGTGCGCAGTAAGTACTCACGGACGGCTGTGCCGAATGATAAAATGTGTGAAAAATGGTACACCAAATGCTTACCATAATAAATGATATTCGCTAATGTTTTAAGGTGGTTAGCTTATTCAGTGTTAAACAGAGGCTGTTCGTATGATGCTTCAGGAGCTTGTTGGGTGTTCAGAGGGGAAAGCAACGACGGTTAGATAGCAAAATGACCTATATTATTAGAATTTCGGCCTATTTACCCTCCTATGTTGCGTAATTTCATGGTTATTACTATAAAATAAGGAAGTTATAGATATTATACAGTGCGCCCGCGGCGGCCCTTAGCAACGCAGATTGCCTACAGTCATATCGAGTTCGCGCGTTGTTATCATTGTCTCAAATAAATTCAAGCTGCAATATTAAATAAAAAATAAAACAAAAATCATTTATTTTCAGACCAATGATTCTTATAGACTAATTTAGTATTCATAACACTAAAAATAATAGTAAAGTAACAATACAACTTATAGATTGTCATGTTTGCTCATGTGACAACCCGCTTGTTTCTGAGGATAACCACCACAAATCACTTTTAATAGATGTAACAATGGCCTACATCCCTTCCCTAAAATATTTAGACATTTATTTTTAAAATTTTCATTTAGCTAATTTTGACCAGATTAATAATGCCCTTTTTAGAATTAATTGGTATAAAAATTTTATATTTTAATATGGAAAAGGGTGTTACAAAATTTTATAATAATTTAAATTAACTAATTGAATGCTGCGTCCCCCGGCGCGCGCTTCGTCTTCTAGGCGCTCCTACGCACTAGAGGTTAACCCCAGGGATGGCTAACCGCGCGGCTAACTGCTTTTTCTGCTTACTATGCAACCGCCTGTCATTGTACGCACTTCACCGCCACAAAGTTTCAACCGCGGCTGTTGAATAAAGAGCCGCGGCCCGCCAAGCCGCTGGCCGCCAACCTGTTTATACGCAATGGCGATTTTAGTTTGCGGCGAGCCGCCGATGAATTTGTACGTGAGTCGCAGCCATGAACTTCGACACAGATAAATTCATTGTTGAAATTCAACAACGAGAAGCTATTCGGAATTGTGAAGGGGCAGTATATAAGAATAGAGATTTAAAACGGATCCAATGGGAAGAAAACAACTTGCGAACTGGCCAAATTCGTTGCGTGTTTCTAGTAAAGGATGAATCCAGTATCTTTTTTTTATTTTTCTTTCGTTGTTTTCGGGAATAAAAATAAATAACACAAGCTATCTCGACGGCGTCCATTTTGTTTATGGGACACGCAACTTCGAGCGATTTAACCGCTTAACGCTGTTTCATTCCGGCTGACCGCTATGTCGGCCAATCGCGAAGAAACCGCGTTGAAACCGCGTTAAGCGTTTAGACCGCTCAAACGAACCGCCTAGGCGGCCAATCGCTAGTGCGTAACGATCCTAAACCGCGCTGGTACAGCCGCGCTCTAATCAAATTATTAAAAGAGAAACGAAAATTTCATAAATTTTGGAAACTTTATAATTTCCTAAAAATTTAAATTTAATAAAAAATTTAATTATAATAATCCGTTAGATTATGAAAGTTTTTAAATATTATGTAAACGAACCGAAAAAATGGAAACGGAGTGCTTTTGTATCTCGGTCAGAGGAAAGTTTTAAAACTAATCCGAAGTTCTTTTGGTCATACATAAAATCTATAATGGCTAACGACAGGTTAACGACCATTTCCACTCAGTCTTTGTAGAACCTACAGCTAATTTCAATACGGACACCCTTGAACCTCCTGGTCCTGATGGAATGCACCCATTAATAATAAAAAAGTGCTCCGATGCTTAACCATTACCTATCACTTTATTATTTAAAAAATCTCTCCAAGAAGGCCATGTACCTAATGTCTGGAAGCATGCATGGATTACTCCTGTACCGAAAGGAAGAATAAGCACTGACTTAGAGAAATATAGACCAATTTCTAAACTGTGCCAATTCGGCAAAGTTTTGGAGAAGATTGTTACAGAGGCAGCTTTCAGAGGTGATACGATGCCACGTTATTCCCAATCAGCATGGATTTTTTAGAGGTCGTTCTGTAGATACAAATCTGCTTGTATTTACAAAAGGTATATTACATGCCGTGGAGGACGGTTGCCAGGTGGATGTCGTTTACACTGTTTTCGCCAAATGTTTTGACAAAATTTGCCACAACACACTTTTGGCAAGGCTCTGGCGACTTAGTGTACATGGCGATCTGTTCAGATGGCTTATGTTAAGTCATATGTTGAGAGAAGAAGTCAATCGGTAGTCCTGTGTGGTTATACATCATTGCCAGAACCAGTCTGTCCTGGGATACCCCAGGGGTCATATCTAGGGCCCTTGTTATTCACATTATTCATTAATTACCTCGCAAAACACCTAAAACCCTCCAGCTCACTACTTTACACCGATGACACCAAGATGTACAGAGTTATACGCGATACTAAGGACTGTGACTTGTTACAACGTGATTTAGTCAGCAGAAAATAAATTACTTTTAAACTAAGATAAATGTAAATTAATCAGTTTTTCTAAAAATAAAATTATTATACATTACAATTACATGTATATAATCATAAAATTGAAAAAGTGACTGAAATCAGAGATCATGGATAATAAATTGACCTTTATACCTCACATGGACTCCATTATATCTAAGTTGTACCAGCAACTAGGACTAATTTTAAGGATAGGTAAACCATTTAAGAACTCCCTCACTTACAAAATACTTTACAATAGCGTTTTAGAAGTCATCTTGAGTTCGCGCGTGCGGTAGGGCCCTATTTTTAATGTCATATTAACCGCTTAGAAGGAATGCAACGAAAATTTGTAAAATCATTGGACTTCAGAACTGGTTTTAATTACGTTGACTACACCGAATCACTGAATCGTCACAAGTTTCATTCGTTAGAATGCCGCCGTGATTGTGTTGATTCCTTCCTATTTATTATACAAAATAGTAAATAACTATGTTGATGTCCCCTCACTACTACCCCTCACTACCCCATCTTAGAGTACCTCGCAGGCGTGAACATGAATGTTGTACTAAACTTTTGTTTTATATACCACATAGTAGAACACTTTATGGTGCAAATTATTTTATTAAGCGAGCTTGTAAACTTTTTAATGTAAACACAAAATTTGACACAGATAGTATATTCTTTGACAAATTGTCGAACTTAAAAAAATGTTTCAAATAGATTTCTATTTAATTTGTTATTTTAATGTTATAATCGAATTATGTCTTTTCTATATTCTCTGTCTCTTTATATATATTTGATTATACTATTTCATTTTTATATTGAATATTGCTTTTGTTTGGAGAACTATGTAGTGCAAATCTAGTTGAGTATGTAAAATATAAGGAAACTAAGGATTTTTATTTAAATCTTAAGTATGAGTTGTTAAAAGTCTTGTATAAACATTTGTTTTTTAAATAAATAAAAAAAATAAATTAAAGACTATGGTAGTATTCATAACCCTTATAATATATACAAAAACCAAATAAAATTAAATAATACGCCAATGGACAGATTCATCACAACATGCAGTTCTGTAAACCTGCCAACCAGGGCTGAATCGAGTCGACCCTAGCCATCCTCAGGACTCGGTTCGAACTCAACGGCACCCTCTTCACCGGCGAGGCAAGCTTTTTTCGCATTACTGCGTAAAAGTCGTCCACGTTTGTTTATGAGATAAATTATTTGAAATAAAAAATAAGCAATTCTTCGTACGTACTCCAATATACCCTGGACATACTCGTACCTTATTCGACGAAGGTGGTGATCGCTGACAGCACATGTCAGTAGGTAAAAGGTTTTTGCCATGAAGTGTCTCATCGAATCCAATTTTTAATACATTCTTTAAAACATATACCACAAAGTTGAGCTGATGCTACGAATATCCAACATAAAGATGTACAAACTAATAATGGTACTTAAAAACTGCTTTAGTTGAACTATCGAAACACGGAAAAAAAAAAGTTGTAGAACCTGCAGTGTGTAGAACTAGGAAGTTTTTCTAGTAGTTTGTACGCTTCATGTACTGTTGATTTTTCAAAATAAATCCAGTTTTGTATTGACCAAATTAGTGAATCAAAACAAAATTTTATAAGAATTCACTTGCCATTTTAAAATGTTTAATATTTGTTTTAGTATTAGTATTAATAAATGTTTGTTGATAACTGATAAAAATTTAAAAATCTTTATTCAAAACACTAGTTTTTTATTTATTGATTTTTTTGTAGTTAATTCGGGATTTTTTTTAACGAAACCAAAAATATTGAATATCTCGATAACGAGCCTCCTTGGTATTAGGGATATTTTAGTTAATTTTGTTGGAAATTAGTTGTATTATCACATTTTAAGAGGAATACGTCGAATTACAAGTCACCCTGTATATCGCAATCATTAAATTAAACTTCTACATCTACAATTAAACCACACTCTACTTTATAAAGCCAGACACTAGTTTGGTTAACACGGCTGCAAAAAAATATAGAAATTAAATTTCAGAATAACAAAGCTACCAATTTATATTATTTTGTCTTGTAAAAATCACTGTTGTTACATTATAAACCAGCCCAAACATTATGAAATAAAAATAATACTTCACTTCTGGTACTGTTAGTATCGTGTATAACTTGTAAACTACCAGTTTTATTCTGAACACATTCCACGAGTCAATGGTACAGGTTTATTTTTCCAACAATTTACTAAACCAACATGTCCGGCATATTTTTGATCTAAAGCTGGATCAGCCATATCCTCAGATCGAATCAGACAAGGTGCATTTCAACATATACAAAATCCTGAATGATTTGCTCCTCAGGTTTAGTCCACTGTAGCTAACAATAGCTGTCCAACGAGGTAACGCGGCCAGTGTGATGGGCACATTTGCGTCTGGTAGGGCACGGGGTGGGCTTTTCGAAACTTAAAATAATTGTATAAGGTTGTATTTGTTTAATTTTTCTTTGGTAATGTTATACAGAACTAATTGGTATTTCATAGTAAGCTCGATCCCGTGTCCCCACTAATCTACTGGCTATCTAAGTATGTCTTCAAACCTCAAATAAAAAAAAATCTGGTAAAAATATTTGACTTCTGAGTGGCGCAGTTCGAGTCCGGGCCGGAGCCAGGACGTCACAGGACACACATTCATTTGTGTGATAAACGCACATGTTTGTTTTCGGGTCATATTGTTTATATTAACACGTGATTGCGATTATTATTTACCAAACAACAAATCACAATGTAATGTAAAATAACATAAAAAATTGTTACCAACTCTTTATATGGATCAAGTGTCCGAAATAAATAATTATTATTAAAATCTATTTGTCCTTTTAAAGAGCCTAATTACATTTATTTGAAACCTTTAAATTAAATTTTCTGATACAAAATATGTTCGTAATCTATCTGATTGCTTTGAAGTTCGACCGACGGTTTGTCTACAAAGCAACGAAAATATTTGCACAAGATATAACTAAAAAGTTTAAAAGTAAAGCTTTAATTGACGCGTAATGTAAATAAATACTGAATCGTAATTTAAAAAGCTAAATCTACTAGAGGCGTTGAAACCTTTTTACAATTCGTTTTTTTTTAAATTCTTTACCCTTAGGGGAAGGCAAAGAGATCTAGCCCATGCAGCCTGTACAATTAGATTTTTTAAATAGACGAATTTTTTTAAACTATTACAAGGAAAATAATGAAATGTCTGGTATTACTTAATTCACAAATAAGTACAATTGGGTAGGTGAGCAAAAAAATATTTAATAATAACAATAAATCCCTAGACAAACACGCTGTATGGTTCCAAAGTAACCAGAGCGTGTATCATTATCCAAGGTTTTTTATAGTAAATGTTGGTAATTTTAATGACCCTAATTTGTCACTACTAATGATTTTTACAATTTTTTAAATCGTTGTTATGCTGTTTGTCTGTTTTTTCTAAGCCACATACTTCCTTTTATTATTACTATTTTTTAAATGCATTCTTGAGCGTAGGATTACAAGGTGTACCTATTTACAATAATGTATATCAATTTGGAATGCTGTTACTACTCAATTCTGGATTTCATTTCAATTAAATGAATTTAAATTACTTTAGAAATCAGTTATAAATAACCATCGTTATTTTATATCATAAACATATCATACTGAAGAAAGTATTATATTTTGCAAACTAATCACGATACCATATTTTGGTGAAATAATATTGTTTTGCAGTAAGTCGTAGAAAAAGTTTTGAAAACCGGTCGAATGTTCTAAGACACACTTCAAAACTTTCGAGACACCAGATTTAGCGTGAATAATGTGAATTTTCGCTAAACCTAATAAAATAAATTATCTTTTTTTGAGTTTTTAGTTCAAAGTTTTTTCAAACAAAGTTTTTAAATCCAAAAAAAAACGTATTATATTTAATTCAATTCCTATTAATTATTTCTGAAATTGCTTTAAACTAAAATCACTTTGACCAGTCGTAACATTTTGTTACACAATCACGCTATCTCTCGTTAATGTACAGTGCACGAGGGGCGAGCTGTGTGTGAGCTCTGCGGAGATTTCAAACTGCTGAAGTATTCTTATCAATAAGTAAAGGAAAATGGACTCCAACGTTTTACTGTTGTTTTACCGTTCGGAGAATGCGCCCAGATCATTTTCTGAGCAATTAAATTAAATTTTTATTCTTGAATTTTATGTTCCAGGCGCGAATTTTGAAGGAACCGTTTTTATTTTTCTTTTTGTAGTTTTTCTGAAAAGTTTCTCAAAATTGTAAGCTGAGTCCAATTTCCGAACGGTAAAAATGTCACTCGCTATATATACGAGACCGCTAGACAGTCACACCAGAAACACCTGCAGAATAATTCAGCAACAGCAGAAGGACAGTTTTTTTACGATGGAAGAGTTTGACGACCGAGTAGCGTAGTGGTTAGTACTCCTGCCTCATACGCCGGAGGACCCAGGTTCGAGGTCTGGCCGGGGTTCATTTGTGGGATGAACAGAAATATTTGCTCTCGTGTCATGGTTGTTGACTTTTATATATGTATGTTTATTCTGGGTTCCCTCCCAGAAGGCTGTATGGTCATCCATAACACAAGCTCTGCTTACTTTGGGGCCATGCAGTTGCTGTGTTTTTCTGGGAAAATTTACGTAATTAATTATTTATTCAGGAAACTTGAAACTTTACCTTTGTCATGCATTTACTTAATTTAATTAAAATAACTCCAGAAAATTTTAATTAATTGAAACTAAATCCACAGCTCTTTACAAAATGACATTCTACTTTAAGTTATATAATGTTAATAAAAATCAACTTAATTTACGACTTACCATACGCTCCCTTAAACAGTCCCTTGATCATAAATATAAAAAATGAATGAAATACTAAACACATCAATGACGATTGGATAATTGAATGATTGAATGCCTTCATAACTGTCAAGTGGACGCCTGTCATTTTAGTCACTCGTAAAGGTACTGAAACATAGTGGGGAGTTCCGGACACCTATCCTATACAGAAATTCAGGGCTACAGCAATGACCCAGTCTGAGCCTACAAATTATTGATGTTGATCTTTTATCTAGGTATATTTGGAAAACTACATACCACATTTTCCCAGGCCTACTAACTAATGTAAAAACACTAGTATCTACTCTCAACCCCCAAATTTTGAAATTTTTATACTATATCCTGAAGTATGAAATATACTTGTAAACGCAGTAAATTAGTACATGTTGTAGATTCCACGAACCATAAGTCCTTTATATTAATAGTTTTTAAGTGAACTAACAAGTTTTAATTTTTGTTTTACATTGTCTGGTGTGCCCTGCTCTGAGGAACCCATCGTCATTCAATAACCCCACGGTTATCCCCACTCTTCCAATACCTGACACTGGCAGTAATAGTATGTCGAGTCGTAACGACGGCTGATTGCCATATATTACAAGAATAGAATAGAATCGGAATATCAAATCCGATTAAAGAAAGTTTTATTTTATATATGCAAATAAAACCTTAGGGAAATATTATAAGGGAAGTATTATATATCACATATTAACTGCTACATTGTATAAAAAGAATCATATAAAAATATTTACGAGAAATTTAAGTAACATACAGAAAAATATTATTACATCAAATAATATTTTTGTTAAATTAATTTTGTTACGGACTAATCCAATCAAAAACAAACATGAATTATACAACATTTAAACAGTAACACGAAATTTATTGAATTTTATATAATTTTAACAGTGCCTTCTCTGTACTAATATTAGAAGTACCTGACAGGGGTCATTATGAACTGGGTAGCTTACATCCCCTTTTTATGTCTCACTGAGATGGAAAATAAATGTTTGAGTTTGAAATCAATGTTTATCGTATAATTGGTCCCTTTTGGATTCGATCCAGTAACCTGCAACGCAGCAGCTGGAGCAACACACCACGACGCTGGAACTTTGATTATCTAAAGAACATACTGGATAAGAAAAACATATGGAATTTGAAAAACATATAACAGTTTATAATATAACAGTTATATTATACAATTTATATTTATTTAAATAAAAGATCTTAATATTTAAACGCAAAACTGCATTTGCAATTTTTACGGTTTATTCTTAAAATTTTAAATGAAACCAGGGTTATATATTTTTTTTAACAATGAAACATAATTAAATTTTGTATTAACCTTTTTTATACAAATAAGAAAAATTCATTTCATTGACTGCTTCTTAAGCACATCAAGTATTTGTGTGAGAAAACTCAGCTCTTCTGTATCTCATAATGAAAATATAATAAGTTTTACAATTTAAAATTTTCATTTTTTCAGTTTCGCCGAACCATGTTGTCGCCAGTTGGCAGAGAATTATAATCGTATCGAGCTATAAATCGTTCGTTCAACCGAATCGTTCAAAAAAAGTTCTATGATTGGTTCATGGCTATCATGAAACTTGGCTTACCAACAATTCTTGACGTCGTATTTCGGTTACAAGCGTTTTACATGCGAAGCGATTGTAAAATTTAAAAATGCTGGCCGCAAAAATCGATATTTTTCAACGGTAAATTAACACCTTAACACAAATTTGTTTGGATGCCCTTTAGAGAGCGTAACTTAATATAATTAATACCTTGCGAGATCTTGAACTTTAAATAAGTAACTTAATATTTTAACTGAAGAAATCTTACGAAAATTTATAAAATTTTTGATGATAAAACTTTATCAGACAGTGATTATTATTCGTGGATAAAGGCAAAGGACCTCTAATTTTCCTTATTGAAGTTTTGTTAACATCGAGCGTTACATTGAAAAGAGATGCTACGTTGAAGCAGTTTGAAGAATTTTGAAAAATAATTTGAATATTTACGATCCTTCTGCTGCATTTAATTGATAATTAATTTTTAAAGAAATGTGTGATGATGACGGACTAGTTATCTTTTTAAAGTCAAATTATTTTGCGATAAACATAATCATGTTTTTCTGCAAGCTCTTAGTAGCAAAATAAATAATAAATAAGAAATTTCTCAAAATATTTTAAAATAAGAATCTAGTTTTTTTTTATTTACATACCGCATTTTTTTTTAAATTTTAATATTGTAAAACATTTCTAAGATAAAGCTTAAACCCGGTGGTGAACACATTTAGAACAGAACGCAGCTATACTACTCGTGAGTATGATATTGAACCCCAACGCAAAGAGAGGGCTTTTATAAGTTTGAGGTGTGTATCCATGTCTCTGTGTCTATGAACTCGTGTTTCTGTGTGTTTGGCATCATATCTGCTTTAAAAACTAATCGATTTTTATGCGCTTTTTATGTTTAAAATGCTGAACGATTCGAAATATTCTGAAACAAGTTTAATGAAAGTCAGTTTAGCCGTCGCAAAGCTATGGATGCATTATTCTGTTACACTTTGTGTTAATAAATATGGCCCTCGCCAAAAATCTTTAATCCCAAATATAAATATCTAATGCGATTTTTTGTAAATCAAATTTAGATGAAATGAACACAAGACTTAGAATATAAAACACGAAGGAACATAGCGACTGAACATTATTCCACTGCGTGTCTCAACTTTGTACAGTTTCCTATAAAAAAATTCAAAATCACATCTAATTTGAGTACACGCCAAAAAGTGACATTTTGGTTACGAAAATAATCAATATTTAAATATTACGCAACTTATTGGTAAATTTAATATTGCAGTTTAGAGTGTTTAAGGCTTTTGTTCATTAAAATAATGGAACAGAACCAAAATTGGTTCTGTTCATTTATTTTTATTTGAACACAAATGTATGTATACACCTATTTTGAATGGCCTCTAAAACAAAGAAAGAAAGAAATGAAAGTTAATGAAATTGGGGCTCAATGCAGGTTTCCTTTATACCGACGATGATATTTTTTGTAGCTATGGATCGGTTAGATTTAGTGGCAATAAACGAGACTTGGATAACTGAGGGCCAGCCGGCAAGAGCTACTGGCGTACCCGGGAGTAAACACACCTTATTCTCAACACATGCATGGTCGTCGCGGCAGAGGAGTCGCATTTTACTTTCAAAAAGTCGATCGTGTGCCTTTTGGAAAATATCCTGACAGTGACATTGTACAAATGTGGTCATCAATCAACAAAATCAAAAGAATACACTTTAATAATAGGTATCGCTTATAGGCCGCAGTGCGTAAATGTTCAACCATTTATTTTAGGGAGATTTTAATATTATATTTTTGATACCCACAATAAAAATACACACTTTTCATTTAATACCGTAACACTTTTTGATTTTGTCAACACAAACGCTGACATCTGTTTCTAATATCGTAGGAAAATAAGGGCACGCTCTGGTAACAGTAACCCTCACTCTTAAGAAAAAAAGTTCCATCCACAGTTGGAGACTTACAGGCCAATCAAGAATGTAGATTTGGAAACGTTCAATAAAGATATTGAGTTGATAAACTTTTCCAAAAATATACACCAGTAAAAAAGGTAAGAACTAAGCCTAATAAATCACTCCATCGATTACTGACAAACTTATTTTTATGAAAGATTTGAGGTTATTTTGTGAAAAAAGCATACTTTGATACATACATATACATACGAAATTCTAAGATCAATACTAGCAGAACATTCTTGAAAAATAAATAAGAGAAAAATATTTGTTGAACTGGGGAAGACTCAAAGCCTTCCAGATTGTTTTGATAAACCTGATGACTTGAACTCACATTCATTACTGTTCCTGGAATAAGTAATGTTTCACTTCCTGTTCTTCAGCGTTTTGAAAAAAGTAGTTTCTGTCCTGCTACCTTCGAATTAACACCAGTATCTGAAGCTGATGTCTCCTAATATATCCTTTCCATCAAGTCTAATGCAGTAGGAAGCGATGGCATCAGCAAAGCTACGAGTATGATTAGTCTTACTCTACCTCTTACCTTAACAATCATCATTGCAATCATCAACAGGTTGATCCTCAGTTGCACAGTACCAAAGCAGTGCAAACTGGCGTTCGTGACCCCACTACCCAAGGTTGAACACCCATGTGAAATGATAGGTATAAGACTCATACTACCTTTCAATTCTAAAATATTAGAGAAAGCTATGAAACAACAATATACTAACTAGTCATCAATCGGGGTTCCGTGAGGTTCGCGGTGCGGTGACGACACTTCTGAATGACCCTTCAAGTTCTTGGAAACGGGGCTATCTTGTCTTGACTTTAACCGTCTCCTTTCAAATCTCACATACTACGGATGGATAGGCAATCAGTTGACTGGTTATGAAATTACCTTACTGACAAATACCAACTAGAGAGTATAGAGTGATGGTTCTAGTTTAACAACCGAACTAAAGTACATATATACAACGTGGAGTGCCGCAGGGTTTTATACTCGGTCCGTTGTTGTTCATCATCTACAGTCTCAAGCACTGCACTGTAGTTACCACTGTTACGCTGATGATGAATCAGTTGTACAGATCTGTTACACCTAACGAAGGTACCACCACTACTATGAAACTGAACGATAATCTTAACAGAACTGTTGAGTGGTCGAAACGGAATGCGTTAGCTATCAATCCATCGAAATCTAAATTCATGGTAATCGGTACAGAATCTCAAATTCAAACAATTGATGGCCAGACACCGGTGATAAGTATCGCAGGCACCCCAATAGAATTGGTTAAAAAGGCGAGGAACCTGGGTATTGCACCGGATAGTGTTTTTGGAATGTAGTACTCACATTGTACAGTTGGTGAGAAGTGGTTTTTACAGATTAAAAGTTCTTTACGGAATTATACTTTTTAAGTAAACGGACACGAGTAACCCTTTGCGAGGCTTTTATACTGTCTAGATTGAATGGCCGTGATCTTGTTTATGGTCCAGGTCTACTATGTGATCACCAGCGCATGGTACAGCGAGTGCAAAATGCATGTTATAGATATTGTTTTAAGGTTGCTCCTCGCAGCCATATTACACCAATTTAAACAGTTCATCTAACTTGAACATGAAGGTGCGTGCGTTTAATAACTGACGCAGTGCATTGTAGGAGACCGGAATACCTATTCAGTAAGTTAAGCTTCGTAACATCTCGTGGCATGTTTGGTTTAAGAAATACTCGCATGCCATTGGAAAACCATAAACACAGAACAGTCGCGTTTGAGGGCAGTTATCGACATCAGGCAACGAGATGATGGAACAATATACCACCTCTCAAAAGGCCAGTTACTAATAATTTAACCTTCAGAAAACATATAAAACTGCACTTACTTATTTTGCAAAAATCCTTCATGTGAAATGTTAGAAATGAAATGAATTGAAATATTTATTTCTCAACATTGACAATTATATGTTCTCATTGACGTCAAATAAAGCATGACTCTATCACCAGTTCGGAAAAACCTTCGTGAAGAAGAATTGGCAAGAAACTTCACTGGTATATTTTTTTCAAAATAAATTTACAGTCTCTTTATATCTATACAAAATTATTCTTATCTGCATCTGTTAATTTGTAATATAATGTTATTGTTTTTGTTAACATATTACAAAACACGTTTCATTCATTCATTCATTCATTCATTCTATGAATTGCCTTATACCAACTCTCAGTTGGGTCGACTAGTGACCCTTTACTGGTATTATTACAGCTGTTGTGGAATCATACTTACCTAGGTAGGTATATAAGTATAATGGATACAAGTTAGTATAGATATATGAGCTTTTTTTCTGTTCCCCTCCAAGGGGAGGGCAGGGGAATCTAAAAAATGCTCTGACGCATACCCCGCGCACGCGATCCAGGTTATGTGGGATTTGCTCCGAGCCTACCAGAGCCACGACCCATTAAAAAACCCCCTGAATGACTCTGGCAAAATTATAAATATAATTAAATTTGAAAGTTCCCCATCTTTCCCCTGCACGGAAATTTTTTATTCAAGGTCAAAGGTCAAAAAAATATTTTCGTGATTTTCATCAAAATAGTAAATTTTAATTATATCAAAAAGTCGTAAAAGATATAATCGTCATAATATGAACACGTTTCCACGCCACCATGAGGTAGGGTACTTAGCGCGTTTTTTTTAACGTGCTTTCCCCAGTAGGCCTTTTGCACGGGTCAGTTTTAATTTGAAACCATTGCAAAATAACGGAAATTTAAGCTTAAGCTGTAGAGCGTGCCAAAAATTATGCACTCGAGAAACATAACACTCTTTATGACAGTTGGAAACAAATGCAAAGCTTGAAAAAGTTTTTACTCTTCTTAAAGTAATCATAGTTGGGCCAAAATATTAACACGAAAAATCACAGCCTTTCAGTCATATCACGGCACAACAAAAAAAATACTATCCTAATTTAACTTTTTAATGTTTCAAAAGTGAGTTTGATCGTTCTATTTTTAACTTTCCCAGTATTTTTTATATTTCAGCCTGTACACTGCATGACAGAGGTTTGGATTCGAAGTTCAACGAATGCATTGAAACTTCGAATCCAATCCTCAGACTAGCTGAGACTTTTCCGGTAACCTTATTGTGCTGGAACTTGTCTTGTCAGTCCACTAGGCAGCGCTACTTATCACATTAGCTCGCGGCAGAATAACGCCGGCTACTTGACTCCGCGGTAATACACTTAGCTGGCATTTCCTGCAATACGATTTTACGGAAATAAAGTTATATAAAAAGTTTCTTAGTACTGTCGTAAAAGGTGTAACTTGAACTGAGAGCGATGGTCACTTGGGAGTTTGGGCCGCCACTCTTACGTTGAGTAGTGTTTTTAAAAATTATTTATTCACTTATCAAAGTTAGCGCAATTTGTCCTTAATTTTAAACGTGAAATATTCAAGTACGCGTATTTCTTTGGAATAATATTAAGCAATTTATCTGAGCAAACAAATACTGCGTTTTAAGTTAAATTGAGAATCTGTCTATAGTTATTTTATTTGTGTATGTATTTTTTGAATATATAGTTGGGTATATCCACAATTTGAATCCAGATTTATCTTAATATAGATATACGAGTAGACTGAGCCTCGTAACTTAATAATTTGTACCTGAGTAAGAGAAGCCACACAAAACAGTACAATAGTGGCGGAAATTACCAAGATAAATAAAATAGGTAATTTATTTTGTCTCAAAGAAATTAATTGTAAACATAATTCAAACTTTCCAAACCTTTGCAACTAACAAACCGAACAAGAGAAGCGGAAAAAGTGTCGCTTAATACGTAGGCGACCTAGGCAGGTAAATAAGTCAGAGCAGAACGGACAGGGATAAATAATAAGGGCCAACGCTGGCCCAAGGTGTGGATCGGCAAATTACCGCTGGCTGCAACACTCGCACCAACTTTGGTAGTTGACCGTTCTGTGTCGGTTTTTTCAACGGGAATGGTCTCCACTATTTTCAATAATATAATACACACGTTGGCCATTTTTGCAAGTTTGTTAAGTGTGTCAAGTGTGGGCGTAAGTCTTGTATTTACTAAGCTAAAATTAAAGGCGGCCAACGTTGGCAGAGGCGTTGGACCAAAACTGTGTAGTCAGGGTAACAGTGACGCTGTCAGTATTTGAAACACATGACGTCACGTTTGACAGATGTCCTGTCCGTTTGCTCGCGTAGTGCAAGAAGACAAATGCTCGTTATTGTGGCATACTCTCTAGATGGCTACTATAGTTGGTTTTAATAATTACGATAAATTATATAAGAAACATGTAAAATCGACTTCAAAAATACTAAATACAAAAATACAAATACGAAATTAATAACTTTCATGAATAAGCGTTGTCTTACTAAACAGAACAATTTCAGAACAGTTCCTATTACATTTGAATCACATTTAAGATGTAAAGTCCAGCAATGTCCAAAAAAATAGGAATGTGTCCACCAAAAAATAATTGAAATCGGAACATAATAAAAAAAGTACATAAATTCCTTCTCTTTTTCGAAAGTCAAATGTTTAAAAATCTAGTTCTTTTCGCACTTTATTTGGGCGAAGTCTTAGAGAAGTATAAATTAAAAAAAACTAAATTCAAATTAAATTTAATGGATAAAAAACTGTCAGGAATTTAACAAATGTTCCGATAAAACCCTTAGAAAAAAGGAAGGCCTTTATTTATTAACCCTGGCTCCACCCCTATACTGTTCTTGGTTACAATTTAAAAATTCAACCTCGGAAGGGAGTGGTCATTGAAACTTACAAAGAGTGCGACGATAAGTGAGATCCACAAACGAATTAAATTAAATATTACAAAGTGAGGCAAACTACTATTAATACATTAAACTGTTTTGACGTTTGGTTTTTCGCTCCGGTTACATTTTATTTCATAACTATATCCCGTTAGGATTTTCAATGTTTAAAATTACTGTGCATAGGTAAGACAAACGCCTCTGTATCTTGAATAAGGCTTTAAAAGTAAACCTGCTAAATAGTTCAAGGTGTTACGCTTGGGGCTGCTTCGTTTAATAAGTGTTAAGTTATTGAAATGACTTACAACCCGCCAACAGATAAGCCTGTGCAGTTTTATATTTCTTATAAAACAGTTGGTACGGAAACCACGCGGCCTCTTGTTCCGGCCGCCGTTGCAGTAATTACGTTCTGTCATCGCCGTAATTGATATTTAGGGTTCCTTACTGCAGGAACTAAATGGAAATCTTTGCTATTAATGTGCAATAGTTAATTACCACAACCAATATCACTGCAGAGACTTACGCCTTGCCTAATTAAGACATTAGAACGGTCGATAGCAATAAAATTAGTCAGTAATATCCACTTGGATCGTACAAGTCGATACATGTTGATAATTATCACTCACTCCTTATAGCTAATTAACCAATAATTAGTATTGACCTTTTGTATTTCACGTAGGTATTTCCTCTAGGTACACAGGTGTTAGTCCGTCAGTTAACGTAAGGGCGTGGGGGCTCCCCTTGAAGGAAAAAATCTTACTATTTCAACTAAAATGGGTCGTTATTAAGGGATTAGAAAATATGGTCCACGTTACACCTAGCTTCCAGAAGCTTGTCACACACAAATTCAAAAACAAATCTCTATCAACTTCCTATAAACGCAACTATAACTCGCGCTTAAAACACTTAAACCAGCGCAGGCGCTATAGATAGTTAAAACTGTATGAAATTAATAATATAAATGCGTCCTACCACGCGGCTATCCAAACTCAGTCTCTAGTAGTATCTAAACATTATTTTATGTAACTTCCAAACGGCAGCGAAGCAGGCGACAGCCCGGCCGGCCGTTCCAACATTTCGCGACAAGTGCGGGAAGGTCCTAACATTTTTAGCTTCAATTTAAAATTACCTACGTAAAACCTATGGATGCGTTTTAATCCGAACACCACTATTAAATAATAATATAAATAAATCCTCAGACAAACACACCAACTGTATGGCCCCAAAGTAAGCAGAGCTTGTGTTATGGATGACCATACAGCGAAATGGGGGGCAACCCAGAATAAACATACATATATATCGTAAATATCAACAACCATGACCCGAGAACATACATCTGTGTTCATCACACAAATGAATGCCTCGGCCAGGACTCAAACCTAGGATCTCCGGCGTATGAGGCAGGGCTATTAACCACTACATTACTTGGCCGTCTTAATATCAATTTATTTTGTTGCGGAAGTCTATTGTCGTCTATCATTTGTTTCACCGCCGACGAGCAGCTACCAGAGCCAGAAACTTGATAAGCGAGTGTGTAGTTCCGATAGTTATGTTGTTGAACCATAAGCGAGTGTACGAGTGCCATGGATAATTACTCGCACCAATCCTGGATCCTGCGTTAACTCGTGAACGGGTGCCGTTTGAGGTGTGGTCGTTTGGATACTTGGGGGCAGGGAGACTTGCCGAGCTAACAGATGCAGATAAGAATAATTTTGTTTAGACAGAAAGAGACACTGTAATTTGATTTTGGAAAAAAAAACTTTATCTTCACGAAGATTTTTCCAAACTGGTAGTAGATTCATGTTTTATTTGACGTCAATAAGAACAAGTAATTGTCAATGTTGAGAAATAAATATTTGAATTTGAATTAGAGATGAGGTTGTGGAGAGTGTGAACAGGTAGCTAGTAACTATTGATATACGTATTTTTATTAGACAAGATAGATCCCGTGCATACATATATACATATTTTCAACTTAAAATTTGAAAATCTAAACTGGTAGTTTCTTCGTTTCTAAGTAGCTTCAGAGAATGCGTTAGACTCTAAGCTTTCATAATAATAATAATAATAATAAAGTAGTACTTCATAGGCTATTAATCCCTGAAATCAGCCATCAAAGACAGCGGGGCGGAAAATTTGAATAAAAGAAGTCCCGTTTTTATTATTTGTAAGATTTATTAATTTGTTAACTAACTTTTCTAGAGTTATTTTTATATATTATATATTTGAAAATTTTAATGATAACTCACTTAACATAAATTCTCAACTTTAGGTAATTTTTTTAGTAACTGTCATTAAAGTTATGACGCTGTTTATTTTATGCATAAAAACACAGTTCTTAGAGATTTAGTAGCAAAAATAGAAATCCGAAGAAACCTTGGTTTTTTAAAGCTGATTCCGTCGCAATTTTGAAAACTCGAAAACTATGAAAAATAGTATAATCGGGGTGATTTAGACACCTCACAACACGATGCACCCAAAAAAATTTTTGGACGTCACTTTGCTGGCCACCCTGTATATAATGTTGGTTTACCTGACCAGTCATTTCTAAAGATTGTTGGCATTGACAGATGCTTTAAGAAAAGATAGTTAAGTGTAATTGGGGTCATTGTTTAGATTTGTAGGCGCAATAAATAATAAATAAACCTTTAAAAGGTCATTTAGTTTCATTAAGAACTTGTGAATAATATACACAAATGTATATGTTAAACTTAAATAGCTGTCCCTGCCAGATTAAATTAACCATAAAATCATAATAACCATCTTGTATTTATAAAATTCCCTGGAAGCATTTTAACAAACCAAGGGGTCAGTTAACGTAGCTCGAAAAAACAATCAGTAACACTTTACAATTTTATACAACTGAGTGATGTTTCCAAATGGTACAAAAACAATCTGCAGGCAAACAGAACAACGATAATTGTTCATTGAAGTGGTCACTGCGAGCGCGCTGTCAGTCCCGCCGCGCCGCGAGTTCTGTAGATAAAGAAGGGTGCTGTAGTGTTCGGACGCGTTTACATGTGAGCATCAACGGTGTTTACGAAAACGAGGCAAAACAATATAGTGTTGAATAAATTTCTTATCTTGATTGCGGCTCTGTGCCTAGAGTGTTATCAGTAATCAAAATGTTTGATAAATTATTTATGGTAAGTGGATAGTGCAGCTATTAGTCAAAGTAATTTTTATAGGAAAATATTTGCTATTTAGTAGGTATAAGTAAAAGTGGGTAATTAGTAAAATGACAATCCTCTTATATTGTTTTTATTTAAGATGTTTGATTGCAATAACTTAGGTCGCAAGAGTTAAGGTAAAGAGTCATGCTGTAGGTACATATAATGTTTTTAAATGTGTATTTCGACACGAAACATGAATTTTTTTAAAGCTTCCATGTTTAGTTTTATAAGCATTCCGTGGCTTGTATTCGTTTCGAATTACACAGTTAAACTAAATTATGTAGGGAATTATATTTTTTTTCAACTATACCTTTTTGTTTAAAAGTAGAAACGAAGGGCTAGTTTTTGAATGCTGTGTAATAAACAATTAGTAATTAGTGTTTTATATTAAAAAAATATATAGAGCACTTACTCACTGCTAAAGGATTTGTATTTGACACCGATGTCTATCTTATCTATTTCTCTTCGCTTGACCGAAGAATAAGCTTTCCTTACTTGCAAGAGAATTTAAGAAAATAGTTTTTTAGTAAGATCAAACAGAAATTCGCTTTGGGGCTTCATGCTAGATCTGTAACGTCTCCGGCAAACTAGAGCACGACCGAACAAGGTGCTCTGCTCATTCTAGCCACTTCCATGGTGTAAGGTTCAATATAAAAGCTTATTAAATGGATACCCTTACAATCTCAACCCAAAACAAGACCCTTATATTTTATGCGTATGTTTGAGCTAAAATTTATTTTATACTCGGCTACTAACTATAAAATTGCTAACTACTATAAAACTGTTGGAAGTGTGAGTATCTACGTCAAATGTCGATAAAAGGAGGGCGTTTCCTGAGGAGGTAACTGTTCACTCTCTTTGAAAATATCCGAGGCTAATAATTGTCTAGAAAAAATAGTTATTACCTTTTTAGCAATAAATGTCACGGCCTAAGAACATGTGTGTCAACATGACAAGATATAAGTCCATATAATCTATTGGGAACTGTCAGATAGATACAAAACCATCGTGGTCAATACTTTGAAATTTGAAAACAAATTAAAAAAAAAAACAATTGTAAATAAACAAAGTAAAAATAAACAATTGCGAAGAAATAGCGTCCGTTCGTTCTCGGGTCGTGGTTGTTGATAGTTATATATGTATCTATGTTTATTTTGGGTTCCCCCTAGTTCGCTGTATGGTCATCCATAACACAAGATCTGCTTACTTTGGGGCTATACCGTTATTGTGATTGCCTGTGGATGATTTTTTATTATTATTATATCGCTACACTCACTTATGAACACTTAAAAGACTGTCTAACGCAAAAGCAGAAAATATAACTTTTTCAGAATTTAATCTGCCAAAAAGCATGAGATATCTGTCAAATGATAAATAAAAGTGTACGAAAAATGTGTAAGTATAAGTATAAAGAAAAATTCCTGTATTAAGAAATCGATACTGAGAATTTTTTATCAAAATCAATTTGTTACCCCGCTCACAAATATGAGGGACAACAATATGTCTTCATTATATATTATATTCTTCTTCATTCATTATGGTATGTTTGTCTGGGGATTATTATTATTATTATTATTATTATTACAAAGGCATTCCACCTCCCACATCAAAGTAACCCCAAAAAACCATTTTGTAAATAAATACATTTTCTAATAGAATATTAAATAACAAAAAGTCAATGAGCGCGTGGAAGAAAAATTTGAGCATTCTGAATTATACAGTTTTGATCATGTTAATATCGCTTCCAAAACATAAACCATTTTACATAGTCGTGTCGTAGCGTCGTAGCAGCTACGGCGTGCTACGCAGCACGTAGACAATTAGGTTACTCAGTGTGAGGGTCGAACGCCCACGTGAAATCAACCGTATTGTTGCCAGGGGGCTGCTTGCAAATACTGCGGCAGGTCAATGGTTTGTTTCTATTGTGTGGCAATTGCTGGTGTAATGTGGCTTTGAAAGAATGCACGCCCACGACTACGTACCTGCGTGCAATGACAGAGGGCAAGTCACGGTCTAAAAAAGCGAATCTGTACTATTCAATAGGTATAATATAATATAGTTTATTATGCCACAAAAAGGATACTTTTACAATAAGTTCTTAGTCTAATTACATAAGGATATTGTACACTAGTGATTCTTTTTTTCAGTCTTTTGTTCGGAATGCTCTTACGCATACCCCACTAACCGTGATACGGAGTTATGTGGGACTCGCTCCGAGCCTACCAGAGCTACTTAAAAAACTCCTGAATGACTCTGGCAATCTTTTGCCTCACAACCTTCATCTGAAGCGACGACCAATTGGAGAAAAAGGCCGCGCAAGTTACTTGTAACCCTTCACTAAACAATACAATAGACTGTGCTATGGGCCCAGTCCCTCGCCCCAGAAAAGAAAGCCTTTCTATTAAATTATAATACAGAGGTCAATAGATAATACATACTTTTTATATTACATTACATGTAATACATATTTTTCTATAATTATAATCTACATGACAGCTTTTTATAATTTAGAATAGTTTTGTTCTTCAACAATAATTATCATTTACAATGTTTAAATAAAAGCAGTTAAAAGTTATTCAGTTTCAATGTATGATTTTCCTACAAGCAATGTTATGATTCGCTTTTTACAGAGTGAGTGTAGATTGTGGTAGATTGTGTTGTGATAGTGTTTTGTTGGTAGAGTTGTGTAGGTGAGATGGTCCGGGACCAGTTAATGGTACTATTCTACTCTAGGGAGGTATTCCTAACTAACAAGGAAAACACTTATATCATTTAATACACTTTTTTATTAAAAGATGAAAAGACTTAGATGTACACATTTTATTCTATATAGATATTATTGGGGCCGTTGCCCGTGATACAATTCCATAGAACAATCCTACATATTCTATCTTTCAAGAAATTCCAATAATGACAGGATTGTAAGTTGCCAGTTGAAATTGTCGGCAAGTTTGTTTGTGCGATTTTTTTTTGTTCCCCTCCGCGGGAAGGGCAGGAGGATAAAAATGC
The DNA here is from genome assembly GCA_923062675.1 of Marasmarcha lunaedactyla. Lineage (NCBI taxonomy): Eukaryota > Metazoa > Arthropoda > Insecta > Lepidoptera > Pterophoridae > Marasmarcha > Marasmarcha lunaedactyla. The sequence continues at coordinate 2,228,624 of OV281358.1, forward strand.
CCTGACGCATACTCTGGCGCGATTCCAAAGTTATGTGGGACTCGTCCCGACGCTTACCAGGACCATACCCACTAAAAACCCCCTGTCGGCTCGTGCGTTTTTGCCACTTGGCCGATTGGAGAAAGAGGCCGCGCTAGCGGGGCCCAGAAGGGGTCACCCGCTGGGATTACATAGCACTGAAGGTGCTCAAAGCACTGAAAGTGAATACATAGCACTGAAGGTGCTCAAAATGAAAATCAATAATTAAAACAAAAATTAAAAAATTGCAAAATAAAATTGAATTAATTCGCATTTACGTTAGAATTAGGATTTACGTTAGAATTAGAATTTACGTTAGAATTAGAATTTGCGGCCAGAAGGGCTTCGAGATCGGCTGACAGTCTGGTGGATGAGTACGCTTGCGCATTCCTAGGCCTAGCGACTTTGAACTTCGAATCTAACACAGGAGTAGTATATGAGACTGAATCACGAACTAGAGGATTGGGATGGGTTTCGGAGCGTTTGAAGAACGCTTCAGAGAGTGTTTTGAGATGTTGTTGTACTGTAGGCAGTTCAAGATCTCTATGCAAGTCCGCGTTACGCACGTACCACGGTGCGTTTGTGGCCCGGCGGCAAAAGAGGTTTTGAACTACCTGCAGTTTGTGCAGGAGGGAGGGTTTAGCGTGGGCAAAGATTGGCGAGGCATACGTCATGACGGGTCTAACGCAGACCTTGTAAAGTGTACGTTTGTTTCTGAAAGACATTTTACTTTTTCTACCTAACATGCTATTTAGGCGGACTAAATAGTGACGAGCGAGTTTCGAAACTCTTTCGACGTGTGGCTTGAAAGAAAGCGTCGGATCTAATGTGACGCCTAAGTATTTAGTACTGCGCTTCCAGGGGATGGGAATGCCTAACATTCGAACGTGGGGATCGCCATCGGGACGACGGCGTTTGTGGTCGAAGCGCATCGCAGAACTCTTTTCAGGGTTCACATCGATGCGCCATTTTTGAAACCATACACCAAGGGCGCCTACGGCCTTTTGGAGTCTGGTTACAAGGTGCCGAACACTGTGGCCTTTGGTATAGAGTGCGGTGTCGTCCGCAAAGAGGGCGAGTTCGACGCCTTTCGGCGGGATGGGAATGTCGTTGGTGTACACGGTGTACAGCAGAGGGGCGAGGACTGAGCCTTGAGGGACTCCAGCCTTTATGGGACGAGGCGCAGAAAGCGTGCCTTCGTGTTTAAATCGAAACGTACGGTCTTTGAGAAACGACGCTATTAACCTGACTAGGCGATCCGGTAAGCCTATCTTGTAGAGTTTATAAACGAGACCGCTGTGCCAGACTTTATCGAAAGCCTTGGCTACGTCAAAGAAAACCGCGACTGTTTTATAACGACGCGGATAGAAACCGTCAAGTATATACTCGACGAGTCGGTGGACTTGCTGAGGGCAGGAGTGTTTAGCGCGAAAGCCGAACTGATGGGGAATAATGAGAGGATCACCATCCGTTGGAAACAGATGGTTCCGCATTCGAGAGAGTATGACTCTCTCGAGGAGTTTAGACATTGCCTTGAAGAGGCTGATGGGTCTGTGATTAGCCGGGACGTTCAAGGGTTTGCCCGGCTTGGGAATGCCTATGACTGTCGCTTCTTTCCAAGCTTTTGGAAAGTAGCTATGGTCGAAGCAGGCATTGAAAATGATAGCTAACAAGGTAAGCATCTGTTGAGGTAGGTGCTTAAGTGCGTGGTTGGAAATTCCATCCGCACCCGGAGCCTTTTTGGACTTTTGATTCCTAATGAGAAGCAAGATTTCGTCATTAGAGACTGTAACAGGGTCGGCGGTGACGGGGAGAGTGTCTCTGCGAAGGACTTCGTCCTCCACCGCCTGGATGTGTGAGGGATCAGCAGGTTGAGTGCTGGGCGAGCATTGTGCGGCAATGCTGTCAGCGAAGCATTCGGCTTTCTCTTCGACTTCAAAGGCAGTAGTGCCATCGGGACGAGTGAGAGGAGGAACGTGAGAGGCGGTGTCTACGCGTAAGGCTCGGGCCATGCTATAGTACGCTTGGTGGGACGGAGAGATATTCGCCATGAGATCGTTCATCTGAGCGTCTCGGAGTTCCGCGAGGCAAGACCTAACTTTACGTTGAAGCTGATTCGCAGCTGTTCTATATGCGGGCGTGGGATATTTCTTGGCTCTCCGGAGAGCCGCGTTCTTAGCTTTAATAAGATTGCTAACGGCTAAGGGAAGCGTGGGTTTGCCTTGCTTAGCAACCTTTTCGTTGTCACTGATGGCTGAGTTGATAGCATCAGTGAGAGAATTTACTAATGAATCGATTTTATCCGGGCTATCTAATTGTTCGGGAGAGATCGCGAGTGGAGAGTTCGGAGCCTCTAAGGCTGAAAATAACGTATTTTTAAAACCTTTCCAGTTGGTAAAGGTCTTAGGAGATGAGACGTTATCGTTCGGCGGTCCTAGCACGAGGGAAACGGGGCGATGGTCGGAGCCTAGGTCATCGAGCGGTTCGATAGACCTTAGATCAAGATTGATTCGCTTGATAATTGCAAAGTCGAGGATGTCAGGAGAGTAGGACGGGTTGTTGGGATAGTGAGTGGGAGTGATGGGGGATATGACGTCTAGGTCAAGGGAGTTAGTGATGTCGAGGAGAGCGATACCGCTGGTGTTAGTCGATAGGCACGTCCAGTCAGTATGTTTGGAGTTAAAGTCTCCGAACATAATGACTGAATGGCCGAGGGCGAGAATGGCCTCAAAGTTGCTGCGGATTGGTCTGGTACCACTAGGTATGTAGATTGAAGCTATGATGATGGTCGGATGACCAGTCATAGCCAATCTACATACAGTGGCTTCCATGTTGAGGAGAGGAGGGGTAGGGAGAGGACAGCAATGGAAGCCTCTTTTGTAATATATAGCGGTGCCGCCGAAACCGTCGGAGTTGGGCCTATCGTTACGAATAAACGCGTACTTTGGTATAGCGAATCCCCTGGAGCGGTTTGGAGTAAGCCATGTCTCCTGGAGAAGGAATAAGTCAGGTTCTTTGTTCTGAAGGAACAGTTTAATCTCGGGAAGGTTGGTGTTAAGGCTACGAGCGTTAAAAGATATTAGGGATAAGCCCTTGGGTTTAATACGACTGGACATTATAATTTACTTATTTATGATTTTATACAAAAATAAAGAAATAAACTTATAACGAACTTAGAAGCGAGTGATGTTCAGCTAACGCAAATAAACGCTCTTGAGGAGAGCGGGCGGCTCGCAGTTTGCGTGCGAGAACAGAATTTTCTGTAATGTCGACGTTTTGAATGACGTCGAACACGGTCTTCATGTCCTCAGCCGGCGACGACTGAGGTGAAGATGGCAAAGCAGGACGCGGCCCTACGGAAGCTACGGGAGCTGGGATGGGTTGGGAAGGTGCAGGCGGAACGGCCGGACGCTGCCTCCAAGACAGAGCCTGAGTAGGCGTCGGCTGAACGGGCTTTGCTTCCGGGGGACCCCGGTTGCGCAGCGGCGGGAAGTTAGCGGGAGTGAGCGGCGGCGCCGGTTTAGGCGCGACCCTCTTGGCGGTGGAGCGCGGAGCGCGCGGGCAGCCCCTGTAGTTAGCTGTGTGGCCGGACTGGCCGCACAGCACACAGGCAGGGGGGGAAGTGGATTCGGGAGTGCGAGTGCACTCCTTCGTTATATGTGGATCCAGGCACTTAACGCACCTGGGGGGGAGCTGAGCAGTTCGCCGCTGCGTGGCCGTAGAGCTGGCAGCGGTGGCACTGCCCAGGGTGACCACGGGGGTAGGGACGCTCGACGGAGATATTTGAGAGTCCGCAAATTGTGCGAGCCTCTCTAAAGATCTCCCTCGAGTTGGGAGTATTGGACAAGATAACTAAAGCTAGCGGAAAGCGCCTACCGCGGTTAGAGTGCATCTTGTGCACTGCTACAGCCGGGAAGCCCTGAGACTTAAGGTCCTCGAGAATGTCTTCATTACTGAGCTCAAACGGGACGGAGGGAGCTGAGGCTTCGGTGGGACGGGAGCGCAGCGCGACGCTGGCTTCGAAGGGACCGACGGAGACGCGGTTACTTCAAGCGATTTTAATGGCGCGGGGGCTGGTGTAGAAGACACCGGGGAAGGCTCGGGTATTGATGATACCGAAGCTTTCTTTGAGCGCTTCTTGGAGCGCTTGGCGACTAATTGAAACGCGGGCTCAGGAGAGCCGGTTAAGGTGACGGCATCTGACGACGTATCAGACGCGGGTTCGGAGTCGCTCCCGGGAGCGGTACGCTTGCGACGCGACGCGTGAGAGGATGCGACCGATTCGCAGTCCATCTCTGACGAGGCGGGAGACGCGGGAGAGCTGTAGACCTGAGGGGTCTGGACGTTGGAGGCCTGAGGGGCCGGGGTTGAGGCCTGAGGGGCCGGGGACGCGAAAGTTGCCTGTAAGGCCTGCGTTAGAACGTCATCTGGGATGGGGCAACCGGACGCCGCGAGCGCCTGGGCGAACGACTTAAGAACGCTTACAAGGTCCATTGGAGGGCTTGAATATGTAATATATAAATATATAATGTATGCCTAGGTTCCCTAGCAAACCTAGCACCTATTTATATAAAAAATGCCTAGAGTTCCTAAATAAAAACCTAGCGAACCCTAGTGGCTAACCTCCCTACCAGCGGTAGGGGGCTGGGGAGAATAACTTAAAACTAACCGTAGTACGCCGAAGGCCGCTACCTAGAAACCTAAAAAAAAGGGTACGCAGGTAAAGAGTTGACCGCGTTAGGGTCAACCTTTACCGACAGAAAGGACAAATACACACGAAAACACACAGATATGATAAAAATAAATATGAAAATAGGAGAAAAATAAATAAAATAGAGAAGAGAAATAAAATAAAAATAAAAGGACTGGTTCAGTACAAATTCGTTGTCACCGTTAAGTATCCTTTGCACTGAAACCAGACTACTTACGCTGGGCACAACACTGCACTCAGCACAAGCACAACACAACTTAGCACAGCACTTTGAAGACTAAGGGGCTTAGTCGCAAAGAAAAATCGCACTTCGAAAGCACTCAGACGGAGTAGAAAAACCTTGAAAACCATAGCACGGAACCAACACGTTATACTGTGACGTCAGTAGACTGAGCGCCACGGAATATCGGGAAGGAACCGATCAACGGAGAACTGGGTCTTGCACGTCCGCACCGCGTGGCGATCGGAGCGAGAATTTGTTTGTGCGATAACCTCTTTTATTATATAAGGCACAAGCAAACGTTGCCGTATAAAAAAAGTGTTAAATGAATTCAAATTTAGGTGCTGTGGTTACGATCGAATTTCGTCTGTTTAGGGAACTTAACCACGCGTTCCCACCGATAGAAAAGGGTGAGTAGGCCGCGGCCTACGGCCCGACAATGTCGGAAAGTCATATATATTCTAATCGCTTAAGTAAAGTTGATATTGCGATGTAGAACACGCGTTGTGATTGGTCGGTTGAGTAGCGCGTCACCGCTACAGTCTGGTCGTATTTTCTATACTACGAATGCGTGCATGATCCGTTAATATAGAGCTTAAAATAAAGAGTAAACCAAACAGTAAGTACCTTTGATTCTGTGTTAGTAAGGTAAGATAGAATATTATACTATACTCAATGACATATTACATATAGACAAGTCAGACCCGAACATTGCTGAACAAAAAACGGCGTCAACGTAACTATAGATACTACCCGATATATAGAGTAATATAATTTATGGGAGAAGGAAAGAATACTTCTTCACTTGTTTTAAGAAAGAGATACCTATGTACTTCGTGACGTTGCTTCGCACTAATTGTTCGCGAGCGTACGTGACGTAGTACGTAAATTGTCGAAACACTATAGCGTTGTCTCTTTTACTTCCACATACAAAATCATATTACATCTCGCTCTTCGAGTTTGTTGAAATGAATAGTCAATTCTAAAACGTCATTTTAAATAGCAAAATAAAATAATAAATAATAGTTATAATAAAACTACTTACGCATGAAAAGAAACGTTTATTCTATCTTTAACAGTAACAGTGTAATAAGTACTGTCTAAACACACAAGAAGGCATTGTACGGTATTAAAATACATAATAGGGAATAAGTTTTGTTTGACGTTTAGCCGTGACACTGGGTTGCACAAGCAAGACTGTTTCAAATAGCCGGCAAATGACTTGCATTTGCGTTGCCATTTTTGAGAGCGGATAACCTGTCTATATGTTATATGTCATTGACTATGTCATGTATATTAGTGTGCATCTGCATTGAGTGTCCTTTTTCTCAAGTTTTAGTTAAAGGCGTAAGATTTTTGGGAAATATAGTTAAAAATAGTAAAAACTTATAGCGTTAAGTAAAAAAATTCTAAAACTTAAGTTAAATCTGTTATGTCCAAGAAACTGGGACACTATATCCAGACGTTTGAACAAATTTGCATGATCTAAATTTCAGAAAGTACTGACTCTGTGGTAACAAATTTTATTTAACAATTGAGTAAAGAATTTCTTAAATCTTTTAAGAAATAAACGACTTGCTAGGATGTGATGTTACAGATAAACATCAGTTTAAATGGGTCACTCAATTCATTACGTGTCTGAACTGAGTGATCTGCAAAATATAAGTTTCATCAGAGAATTGCATAAATATAACACTTTTATCTTGTAGTTTGACTCTCTAACAAATACGTAAAATGGGAATAATGGCTCAAAAGTTAATCGTTGAAAAATAAACGAAAGTTGTTTTTTTTTTCGAAATATTTGAACTGAGTGTCTCATATATGCGGCTTTACAGATTAACCTAAACTTCGTACATTGAAGCTAATTGGGAATAAAGTTTTTACTATTTTTTTATTAAAATATGAAAGAGCATTCGTTTTTCTAAATGTCATACTTTTAGAGAAAAATCAATTTTAATGTTTTCTACGAGCGAATATTGTAGGGTCACCACAATTTATAATGTTTAATACAAAAACCGTACTGTATATTGAAAACTTGTTATATTTAACTATATTATAATAAATGAAAAAATTGCTTAATTACTTACTAGATTTTTTTGGTTTAATATGGTTTTATGATTATTTATTTTCAAAATTAGTATAAGTAAATCCGTATGATAAAGTATGTAAATAAATGGGTTCTTCTTTACAAGTAAAAAATTTTACCATCAAATCATCATAGCAAATCATACGGCCATTCATAAAACCATGCCCCCTATAGTGACCGAGATTAGCTGGCGGCAACGCTGGAATATATTTAGTGAAGCCTAACAATTTGTAACATTTATTTTTTAAACTAATTGTTTCGGGTAAGTCCTTTAAAATAACCTCGGCTGTCCCGTGTTGGCAGAAATACCACCTTTCTAAAAACCTTGGTAGATGTGCACAATTCGTTTAAACATTGTTTTGTAAAAACTGCACTGGAGATGGAAGTTAATAATACATTTTCAAATACGTATGTAGCATTACAAGCACAATCGACATTTACAACACCGCCTGTTCGTTCTTTTTGAAAATATTGTAATGCTATGCGAGACCTCATTTCATAAACATCTTCATGCGACCGACTATCACATAAATCTTGAATGTATTTTGCAATCAGTGCATTTTTGGAAATATTTATAATATCCGTGATATTTTGGTTTGTATTGTACCCTAAACACAAAAGATACATAACAGAATCTAGGCCACAGGTATTCATTAATTTAATTTCGCTGTTATCGTTACGGATTGAACTGCACAAATTGCCATTTTTCATAAATTTTATACAAATCTTTTTTGATATCGATTCAGTTAATTTAGCCTCTCCTCTCAAATTTTCGCAAAAAGAAGGTTGGTCGGAAAATATCGAATCTGTAGGAAATCGTTGACGAGTGGCACATTTAAAAATTTTTCTTTTTTTATTTAACTGTAATTGCTTATTATGTTTTCGCTTTCTATAGATTTTTTTAACTGTTGTTCTTTTGTTAGTAATGTTTTGACATAAATCGTTTAAAGCAATTTTCAATTCTCCACCTAGGCTTTCCAAATGAATTTTCATAAACTGATCAGTCCTATCTTTTGAAACTTTAGATTTAAATATTAGTTTCTTTAAAGTTTTAAAATAACTTTCAGCAGCTGATGAGGATGGGGCCTTATTTACTGATTTGAAAAAAGGACATAATAAATTAGACCACAACGGTGATTTACACAATAATCTCTTTAGGGTAGATATAAAAGGCGGACAGTAATAAGAATTTTCGTTGTCCGGTATTATGTTTTTTGTATAGGAATCTACTAAACCATCAAACCATGTCATTAATGTCGTTCTTTTTAATTTTTGCATTGTATGAAGCAGTTCGTCTTCTTCTAAAATCTCCTCTTTAATTTCATTTATCGCTGTAGTCGTATCTTCGGTCACGTCGATACATTTATCAAGGCGTGTTTTAGCCTCAAATGTTTTAGCCCTTGCAGATATATCATTGCTATCATATTGTCCTAGGCAAATTTTCACAACGTCTTCAATGATCGCTTTTGCAACGTCAAATTCCTCACATTTCTTTATAAGTAAAATGCAATGTATATAAAAATATTTTACACGTTTGTCTGTAAGATCTTTAAAACTGGTTAAATTGTGTAATGTTTTTACGAAGTGACTTGTATCAAGCCGAATGAAAGTATCCGGTAAAGTTGTGGTTTTCCCCTCCAAAACAGAAAACAGCTGTTGAATGTAATCTCTGGTACTGTTATGCGATGTGAATGCCCGAGTGATAGCCGAAAGCAAAGCAGATGAATCATCAGTGATTACTTCATGGGGCACGTTAATTACATCTCTCACCCATTTTTTTAACCAACTAGAAATTGATGATCCACTGTGAGAATCTGTGATCATTTGCAGAACTGGTACGGATTTCAGTTTTGGATGACTAGTTATGAGTCCAGTGTACAAGAATAATGTTTTTGTTAATTGGGTACCGTCCGGCAGGTATATAGTCTCTAAAAAAGAACCTGTTGCATCAACAGTAATAGTAACTCTATCGAATTTATTGTAATACTTTTTGTAGTATTCGATTTCGTTATCTGTCCAATAGTAAACGTGTAAATTTGGATGGACATTAATTTCACGGATAGTGTTTGTAAAATTTAAAGTTTTAGCCATAATTATGAGTGATGTCAAAGGATTTATATCAAATAAGTCTCCGATTTTAGCTGCAGATTTGATTTGTCGCAGAGCAGAAAGAGACGGCAATACTGGCGGCTCATTAATCTCGTGTACATCATGACTGGAAATCAGCTTCGAAGCCATTTCGTGCCGAACTAAAATAGCTGGTTTAAATTTTAAGTTTTTGGCTATTTGGTATCTTGTATTTGGCGTAAGTGTCAATTTTTTTAATGGCTTATGTTTACATGATTTTTTTATGTTTTGTACACTGCAGAGAAATGTTTGTATTTTTTCAGTCTTTTCTAAACTCGATACATCTATCCGTGCAAAACACTGACTACAGTGACCTTTCAATTTAACGCAATCATGTTGTATTTTGCTTTTCTTGAGAACCCACGTACATGGTAATTTGGAGTTTGACCATATTTTCTGTTTTACCAAGTCAGACCATTTGTGTTTTGGTAAAGTTCTGTAAGTCCGATAGCTACCATCTTTTTTTTTCCTGTGTGCGTTCAAAGGTGCAATTTTTTTCATATCATATACATCTACATCAAAGGAAAACATTTTACTTTCTCCGCTTGCAATTATGTTTTCATCCTTGGAAGGAATAATGACTGGGGATGAAATAATTGAACTGCGACTAGTATCATTTGATGATGTTTTATGCTGTGGTTCTTCATCATTGAAAGCAGTTGGCTTTGTATTAAATTTTTTAAATGCCATATACAATGCCATCGGTGTCATCTTGGCACCCAGTTCCTCAGCCATATTAGAAAAGACTGGATCATTATACTTAATATTAGATCTACGTAACACCCAAATATCTCTTTTTGTTTTTCTATCTACTTGTGGTTTGCGACCCCTCTTTTTTATTGCTTGACGCTCCCTGTAAAATAGTCAATATTGTTTGTATTAAATGTAAACATGTAGGGTAGTAAGAAAGCTCCGATAAAAAAAATAGAATTGTCTACTTTTATAATTTTTTAATACTCATTATTATTTCACTTTTTAAAATTGCACGTTTTTTTTTGTTTTAAATTAAATAATAAGAAAAAAAATTTACTGTTTTAATTTTGAAAGTGCGAATTCAAATTGAATTATCCCTAATTAATAATTATCACAATATAAATTAAAGTATCCCTAATACCTTATGATAAAAACGCATAGTACCGGTACGATTTTAAAAGATTTTTTATACTTTTCTTTTTTGTACAAATCTAATAAAAAAAGTTTTTCAAAGCAAATATATCACTATAAAAATAATAACTATAAGGTACTTACATCGTTATCGCAGAACGGAAACACTGATGATAAATTAATTAAAACTGCACTAATAACTACTGAACGATTGCACTGCACTTAACTGCATTCGATATTAGCACCAAATACAATAATAATTGTTTTATCTAAATGCCGGGGTAATTGTAGGGTACAGTTGTGTTTAAAATAAAATATTGGTTTTGGTATAACTTGTTGCTTTTACATACATCTCACTCGATGATGGAGCAAGTCAGAGTTTATTGTTTCTTTTATTTCTTTTATGTCAAACATATATTTAAATATTTTTCTTCTTAATTCATATCGACCTCTTTACTGAAACATCGCCGTATTCTGACGTGCTTCCTAAGGCTTAGCTGTGACGGTACCTAGATTTAAAAACTTCAAAAAAGTTAAAAAATCGTGTAAACCCTACAACTCTTTCTTGTATGAAAAAATTAAAATTGGATTTTCTCAAAAATATCACATTTAGAAAAACGAATGATATTTCATATTTTAATAAAAAAATAGTAAAAACTTTATTCCCAATTAGCTTCAATGTACGAAGTTTAGGTTAATCTGTAAAGCCGCATATATGAGACACTCAGTTCAAATGTTTCGAAAAAAAAACAACTTTCGTTTATTTTTCAACGATTAACTTTTGAGCCATTATTCCCATTTTACGAATTTGTTAGAGAGTCAAACTACAAGATAAAAGTGTTATATTTATGCAATTCTCTGATGAAACTTATATTTTGCAGATCACTCAGTTCAGACACGTAATGAATTGAGTGACCCATTTAAACTGATGTTTATCTGAACATCACATCCTAGCAAGTCGTTTATTTCTTAAAAGATTTAAGAAATTCTTTACTAAATTGTTAAATAAAATTTGTTACCACAGAGTCAGTACTTTCTGAAATTTAGATCATGCAAATTTGTTCAAACGTCTGGATGGAGTGTCCCAGTTTCTTGGACATAACAGATTTAACTTAAGTTTTAGAATTTTTTTACTTAACGCTATAAGTTTTTACTATTTTTAACTATATTTCCCAAAAATCTTACGCCTTTAACTAAAACTTGAGAAAAAGGACACTCAATGCAGATGCACACTGTATATTATACTCTGTAGTGACGATCACGCCTGTCACATGTCACTGAAGCATTAATATCCCGTTGTGTTCATATTGGGTGTTTAATTACTTAGAATCAAATAATTACCCTGAAACGTATAGCTACCTGAGTATGACATATAATGCCATAAGTTGCTAAATATAACATGTGTGAATAACTTATGATTGTATCTATATAGTTCTCTCACATTTCTGGCATTATTGTTGAAACTGTTAACAGGGTAATTTCATGCATTCGGTTCGTTTCGTTAATTTCATGAATTTTATTGCATTAGTGACACAAAAAAGCTGAGATTAACAAATCAATGGTTTTCTTGCATCAATTAAAGAAAAAGCAAGATATCTTCATGGCTTGCAAGTAAATTAAGTTTGTATTTAGACGGCCAAGTAGCGCAGTGGCCCTGCCTCATACGCTGGAGGGTCCAGGTTGGAGTCCCGGCCGGGGCATTTATTTGTGTGATGGAAACAGATGTTTGTTCTCGGGTCATGGTTGTTGAAATTTAAATATATATGTATGTTTATTCTGGGGGGGACTCCCAGTTCACTGCATGGTCATCCATGACCCAAGCTCTGCTTACTTCGGGGCCATACAGTTGGTGTGTTTGTCTGGGGATTATTAGTACTATCATATTATTTGATACTTTGAATCAATAAGTGAGCAATGTTGAAAAATACCTTTGGCTTTCAAACGGGTGAAGGGTTATGTTTGCAGAGCAGCCTTTATGATAAAAGTTAAATGATAGAAGATAGGGCAGAATCACTCGAAGCACGGACCTCAAAAATCTTGTCTTAAAAATCTTGGTTTAATCCAGCTCAATCCGACTGTCACTGGACCGAGGACCGAGGACAAAGAACGAAGGCAATACGACACGACAGGAGTATGAAACATTTTTATTTCGTCTCGCTCGCGTGCTGTCGTGCATTTTTCTGTCTCTTCCTCAGTTTGTATAAGCAAAAAAATAAACAATGTAATATAATTGGAGTTGTGGTAGTACCAAATCTATTGCTCAGAAGTACGTCATGTTTGACCGACACCGAGATCGTCAATTTGTAGCCAGTCTATGGCCGCTGCATAGAATTCAGTCTAAATATTTGTTTTCATTAAAATAAGCGCATTTCTAGACATGTGAAATACAACTCTAAACAAAACACGATTCATCCAAATCTTACTAAGTGCAAAATGTATCAAATGCATAACTTGAAAAAATGTCTGCAAATGACATACCTGATTGATATATGAAACCCCAACCTCACACAATATCGTGATTATCGCGACCTTCAACGCACATATTTCATCGAAAATACCGAATTAAATCCTCACGAAAATTACTCATATCGGCGAAACATCAAATAAGCCGTAGGAAGGGAGTAGGGCTGCATATTAATATTGAATATTAACTTTATATGAGCCATAAATCTAAATATATAATACAAATGACAAAGCTGATACTCATGTTGTATACGAAGGCATATATAATTTTAATCTCGTAAGGTTTGATAAAAATATGAGGTTAATCTTTTGGTATTTTGGTAATTGAAAGTTGTTTTATATATGTTATCTATGTTTTGATATGATTTTAAGCTCTACAGGACAATTGATTTACGTTCAAGGATATTAACAATAGCAAAAACAAAGTCAAGAAAATAAAAATAACGAAAGATAGATTACAACGCCTGAAGTACTTTGTAAATAATGCAAAGAGGCCAAAAGACTGACGGAATTACCACATTGGATCACTCTCCAGTCTAAGGGTAAGAAGTTTCACTAACCAATCGTTCTGAAATTTCATTGAAAAGTCATTGACCTCCCTTAGCCCAGGTCATAGTCTCAACGCCAAAGACTCTAACTATAAATGTTACGGCTAAAGATGGTTGTGGAAATAAACTTAAGATTAGCGGGTTAAACTCAAGTTTATTTTCGAGAAAAGGCTATACTCAATTGCTCCGTAACTCCTTGGTCAAAAATCAATTAGTCTAACAGTCATTTTATTTTGATTGATATTTGATCGCAAACTGAAAAGTCCATCGTCGTTTCTAAAACTGAAAAAGATTACAGATAAAGTTGACCTAATATTAAACAAGCATAAACAAAATTCAACGCCCGCGCATATTTAGGTAAATGTTTAGCCGGCTGAAGAAGAAGTCATATATCGGAAATTCACATTATGTCGAATATTAACCTTTCCTCAAAAATAAACTTCAGATTAGCCGGCTAATATAAATAAAGTTTATTTACACAACTATCTTAAGCCAAAACACAAACATTGTAAAACATTGTTTAACTCGCTCGAACACTCGTCGTAGAAAGATGCGAGACCGCGGCCTGGGCAGATTGCATACCGCGATCTACTAATTTCCACGGTCCTAGAGTCATACTATCAGGCCGCCAGTCATCGTCAATAGTCCTGATGGTTTGAGTACCGACAGAGAAATGGAGGATACAAACGGTTGCGGATGCGGAGGCGGATAATGTCGCTCATAGTTTCAGATGTGTTGGTACTCGAGTCGAGGGCCAAGCGATGTGACGTCACTATATATCTAGTCGCATTTAGTTATACGAGCGCTGGTCTGCACTATTCTTTGATTAGTCAGCTTCCATAGTGCTTTTTATTTACTGGTTTTTCAAACGAAGATGCGACCCATCTCATTGTAAATGGACATTATTCATCAAAGGTGTTTTGTTGAATATAATTCATTATAATTTAATGAATTTACGGTGCTTACCACGATTTTCGATTTTTGTTTCGCGCATCTGATATTTCGATGCTGTTGCAAGCACCATAATCGCGGCCACGGACATGATCGGACGCGCGAAATAAAAATCGAAAATCGTGGTAAGAATCCCGTAAATTCATTGTATTATAGTGAAAATAACCGCGATAGTTTAAAACAGTTAATATTCATTGTGATTATTATATCGAGTAATGACGCCTCTGTTCTAGTAATTTCAATGGCTGGTTCTCTCATGTCAACGTGATTATTCTGGTGTCCAAAATAAGGAGTGTAATACCACGCCAGATGGATCTTAACAAAAGAAACTCTACTAGCAGTAGAGTCCGAGCCTGAGGTCACTGAATTGTTTGCGTCTATTAATTATCACGTACACAGCAATAAGCGGTAATTGTACAGATCGCTAATTTCCAATATCCTTGGTCTTAAGCAAATCATTTTACGATTACTACAAAAATGCTTCGCTATAGGAACTGAACCAACGTATCTAAGTAGAATGCGAATACTTGGTTCAATGAAAGCTTTTAAAACTGATTACTCATGTCAGGCCGATGTAACTCGATGTGTGGATTCGTGCGCACTAAACAATTTAAGAGAGTCACTTCCAGTAACACAAATATTTTCTCAACAGTTAATTGTTTTCCGAATTTTCACAAAATCTGTTAATCTATCCTATTATCCTAAATATTTTAAAAATACCTTACGTTATATAAGGATATTAAATATCCTGAAATTAGCGCGTATCGTCGTAATGGCAGTAATATTCAGTATAAGAGTTCACCGAGAGATTGCGTTCTTTACGTTACGTTAAAACAAAAGTTTTAAATAAACATTTCGACAACAACCTCTTGTTTTTCATCAAAAGGGCTTATTTAGAAAGAATAATGTATTTAAGGAATTCTAACTTTGATAAGAGATTTAAGATGATTACAGCCTATTGTAATCATACTCGTCAAACTTTTCCATTGTAAAAAAATTGTGCCTTATATAATACAAATTCCTTCTGCTGTTGCTGATTTATTCTGCAGGTGTTTCTTGTGTAACTGTCAGATAGATACGCAAAAATCCCCATAAAAACACACCAAATATATGGCCCCAAAGTAAGCAGAGCTTGTGTTATGGATAACCATATAATAAACTGGGGGGAAGCCAGAATAAACATACATATATATAAATAACCATGACCCGAGAACCAACCGGGATCTCCGGCGTATTGGACAGGGCAACCTCCCTACCATTGACGCAACTCGACCATCACACTACACTAGTTTTATAATCTTCTAAATAATTTGAAAACTATTCCTTTCCATTGTTAGTAATAAATCAAATGCCAGTTTATTTTTCCTGAGCTATTAAGTACCTACTAATAAATAGAGATCCATCTTGTATTTCGATGGATTTTCCCAAAACCTGCTAAAGGTTTATCTTTCAATCGTTATCAAATTCATGGACCCTCATTATCTCAGCTTATTTTCTGTAAAGGTGTCATTATGAACAAACGATCAAACGACGTTATTTGACCAAGAATTTCAATATAGAGTCTTTGTGGTGACTCCAAAGAGCTGAGAAATCCAATACCTAGCGTGATTAAAATTTGTTATAGCCAGTTTTATGAAAACTTGGTTCATTATCAGGTGATTTTAGGCAAAAGATTGTTAAATCAAATATGATATGAATGTTGTAGTGGGCTAGGGCAGGGTCAGTAAAGTAACTAAATAGAAAGTACAACTCTTATTAAAGGATGAGGATTTCATTAATAAAAAATAATGTTGACAAATTAACAGTAGAAAAGAAAAAAAAGAACTTAAGATAAAATACAATCCCTAAATAACTTCGTACGCCTTTAATGTATACCAATTCAATTGATATTTGAATATTTCCGTATTTACAAACAACATTTTTTAACAAACTATCAATAAAAAGGAAAAACAGAATTGAAAATAGAATACAACACCTGAGTCAATTTGTTCATAGGGCAAAGATGCCAAAAAACTGGCAGAATTGCCACGTTGGAACGCTAACGGTAAATTTTGTGCAAATTATGGGTATAATTTAAACGGTCACCAAAAATATTTTTAAGACACTAAGCCTAATACCAAATAAATAACTCCAAAAAAATAAAAGTTTTTTTTTTAAAGGGCCCTAAAGTATATGATATAATGGTCCAAAAGAAATAAACACACGTTTTGTACAAATATTCGTTTTGCTACTTAAAATGGATAAATGCTCACCAAAATGTTAGATTACACTCCGCTACTGAACTTTCAATTTCGAAATCGCGATGTATTTAAGTTTAAAAGTATAGACATACGATGTACATTAATTGGGAAGTCCACTGTAGCAACTTTCAAGTGGGTTAGGTTTGTATGTAGTTAACAAACGTGCGAGCCGAGCGAGCGAAGCGAGCGTGGTGCGGTAGCACCCGGGCAAGCGCCAGGACCAAATTAAGTACTATTTCCAGCTTTTCAAGAAAAGCGACTTTCGTTTAAAACAAAAAAAAGATACAATCGTTGGAATTCTATACTCCGCTGCAGTGAACTTTCGAAGTAATGTACATCGAATGTTCAGTAAAGTTCATTAGTGGAGTCGTTAGAGGGTCAATTGACCGTTAGTTTTTTTAGCCCAGGAAAAATTTAAGAAGTTAAAGCTAGTGACATAAAATATTGGTAACATCTATTTGGTGAAGATGTTTAATATTTGTTCTGATATTAATTTTGAAATGCGTTCATATATTTTTATGAAATTTAATACAAAAAAAATTATTGATCACACGAACTTCCCCGATTTGAAGTTCGATCATAATTATATGAATCGCTTCATATTATATTATATTCTGTGGGTCCCAAGTACTTATGTATTTCGGTCGACAGGGTCTTAATTTGAACACACCCTTAAGCAAGCGTTTGACGGAGTCTTGGGATCCTATGTTTCCAGTGATAACTGACAATGCAGAACGATGGGAATTTAAGGTACCATAAGAGCAACCATCATTGAATTGATTGTAAGAAATGAAAGAACAGAATTAACCGAGGGTTCGAAAATATTAACTTTGCCGACTATACACAATTGCCATTACAATCTTAAAGAAGAATTATACTGCTTTATAGTGCTGTCGGAAAACTAACTAACATGCTAACTGCTAACATAAGCTTCGTACAGTTTGTACGGAAACCCCTTCTGGTGAAAGACTGCCGCAGAGCCTCGCGACACCCAGGGTAAGGTTCTTGTGTAGAGGATGGTGATCCCTGAAATGAGATTGAAGTAGTTATTTATGAGGATTTAAAAAAAGTATATCGGTAGTAATATTTTTTTTCTTTTTTAATAAAGGAAACCATGGCTGTGATGGCCAGTAGGGGAAAACTAAAATTCCGGTCGCTTTATCATCTATGATTTTTCGCAGGCATTTTAGAACCAAAGAAAAAGGGGGCGTTTAAATAATAACTTTTCCAATTGAATGTAAACGCGTCGATAGAAAATGCGTCAGGCTCTTGTTTCCAAGAGACGTATCTCTCACATTTTGCGTTATCGCGTGAAGCAAATAAGTCAACATCGGGTCTACCAAGTTTTAAAAGAATAGAATGAAAAGCCAGATTAGAAATTGTCCATTCTGTATCTGGATTCGCAATTCGTGATGTGGCGTCGGTGAAATTATCTTTTGTATTTACATATGATGTAAATATAAAAACGCCGCGCTGCTCGCACCACTGCCATATTTTATGAGCCCAATCGTTTGGATGGGGATATTGTATACCTCCCATCCGATGTACGTAACTAATAGCTGTCGTGTTGTCGATGCGAAGCAATAAAACTTTGATATTGTCCTTTACGAATGACTTCAAACCCAGAAAAACTGCCATTAGCTCTAAGAAATTAATGTGATGAAGTTTTCTGCGTCTTTCCAACGGCCGTTTATTTTGATAGTATCGCAAACTGCTCCCCAGCCCTAGATGCGTCTGTATAAATTTCAAGTTCAAAGTTTGGGAGTCTCATAAAATTCGATGTGGTTTCAATATTTGACGACTACCAAGACATGTCTTGTAGTAATATCATTGGTAAATTAATTTTAGTTTCATAACTATCATGAGCACTGAGTAAAGAGAGAAATTTATGATGCTAAAAGATCTTGGTCTTGTAACTAACCATATTTTACTGCAGGGCAGGCTGCAACTAGAACGCCAACTAAGTGAGCAAACTCGCGAATGCTACATGTGGGTAATTTTGAAAATTTTGAAACCAACTCGGCTATCTTGCATCGCTTATCAGAGGGAAGGCATGTGCTTTGATTTCTTGTATCATAGTTAAATACTACAAATTTACATAATTGTTGTAGATTCAAATTGCATTTCTCATTATTAATGACAAATCCGAGACAATTAAGTAACCGTGACGTTTCGTTGACGTTAGCAACGCACTCGTCATACGTATGCCCGATGCATAAAATAACGTCTAAATAATAGACTGATTTGTAGCCTTGATTTCTTAGAAAAGCTAGGACTGCCCTCATAATTTTAGTAAACACGCGTGGATCGACTGATAAACCGAACGGCATTCCGTTGAATTTATAAGTAACCTTATTTCTAGAGCCGTAAGGTCGAATCTTAAATATTTACGGTCAACATTTTCATAGCTACTAAAAAAATGCGTCCTTAAGATCTATTGTTGCTAGGAATCCATTACATGATATTAATTTGCAGGCCGTTCGATAATCCTCCATTTTGAAATGGTCACTCTGCATACATTTATTTAACTGTTTAAGTTTAAAATGAAGCGTTTGCCACCATTAGGTTTAGGTGTGAGAAAAATTCTAGAAACAAATTACATTTTTTTAGTTTAATAAATTTTTGGAGAGCTATTTTATTGTTTTCTACGGGTGAAAAAATATAGGTAGGTATATTAGTTGGGGTAACTGACATTTTAAATGGTATAGGAAATCCGTTCTTAATCCAATCTCGTTTTTAGTTATTTTTAACCAACTGTTGTAAAAATGTGTAAATCTACCCGCGTGAAGGCGTACCTGAGCTAGTGATGGGACGCTGGCGCTTGGGCATGAGGCTTGTCCTGCAGCCGTGCACGTGGCGCCCTCTGGCCGGGCGTCAAATAAGGGCGTTGGGCTCCACTAGCTGGCGCATACGTCTGCCTGGAGCCTCCACGCCACCCCCCTGTTTGCCAGGTACTGCAACGTTTACTTGTGCCGTATTTAATAAAAGAGGTTATTGCACAAACAAACTTGCCGAGATTTATGACTGGCAACTTATAAGTCTGTCATTATTTTATTTTATTTGTAAATTGTAAAATAGAGAGAATGTAAAAGATTGTTCCTTTAGATTCCATTGCGGGCTTCGTCCCCAAAATAGTCTAAGAATTATTGATTGTATTATTATAAAATAGATTAATCATTAATAAAAAGTAATATAAAGTTATGTGTATTTCCTTTGTTGATTAGGAAGACCTCCCTAGGTTAGAATAGGTCCATCCCGGGTCCCGGACCGCTAGATGGTGGAGGCGCCGGGTAGTGTTTTACCTTTTTTCAGATTATTTCAGGTGACAACATTTTACGGCAGATAAAAAATTAAAGAAAGTTTATAAAAAATGGCCATGAACATACATAGATATTCTGGCAGTTCGACGGTTTTGGTGAGCGAGTTCTTAGCTCAGTTCGAAGTCATTTCGGCGTTACATAAATACGACGATGGAAGTAAGAGGCTAATTATACAGACATATTTAGAAGGACCTGCGTTGTATTTTTACAAAACCATAATTGATACGTGTGAAACATTTGATGAAATCAGAAATAGATTTATACACGAATTTGGTAAAGAAATAGATCATGTGGCTAATTTTTATTCACGGAAGCAACAAGCCAATGAGGATTTGATATATTACTACTATGCATTGGACATGTGCGCAAACAAAGCTGGCGCAGTAATAACAGACACTATCTTCGTCAAACATTTTCTGCAAAATTGTAAATACACGTATAAATGCCGATTAGCGTCTCAAATCTATGCAAATAAAAAATCGTTAAAGGAAACGATCGTGCAGAGGCACGAAATTTTCACTGGAAAGCAGGAAGAAAATTTATACCTTCAAAACAACGTACAGATGTCACGAGAAATACCAGTAGGTTCTACAACGTCACCGAGGAGTGAGAAGGAAGAGTCTCAAAGGTTAACTAACATGGACTACGAGAACGCGAGAGGAAGATTCGCAAACGACTACAACCGATCTCCGTATGCTTTAAGAAGGAGAGGAGACCGTGGCGATGCATACAATGGATCAAAGATGGATGAACCTGGAGTACAATCGGCGTCAATCAGACAGATGGAGACTCAATTGATGCCAAATAGTCAAGAAAATAATCCTACAAGTGAGTTTTCCCCATCCATTAGTTTAAAACTAAAAAATAATAATATTTCAGCTTTACTTGATACGGGCGCATCAATTTCTGTAATCTCCCAAAACTTATGTAACCAATTGAATATAACAATATATAAGGTTGAGAATGTAAAGATCCGAGCCGTTAATGATAATCGAATGGATATAATTGGAAAAGTACGAATATGCTTGGAAATTGAACATGTTGTTTATGTACAAAATTGTTACGTAATCGATAATATTGAAATAAATTTAATTCTCGGGCAAGACTTTCTTCAGAAGTCTGATGCAATATTAAACTTTAAGGAAGGTCATGTTCGATTGAACAACATTATTTGTAACTTTATTATAAAAAATAAAGTAAATAATCTTAGTAATAATGATATTACCGAAAATACCCTTCAGGTAATACAGGTTTCAAATGAATTAAGTAAGGATGAATATGTTTATTTTTCTGATTTAGTAGTTAGTAATGATGATAAGTTAGTGGTAACTGAACCCAGTGAAAATGAATTTAATTTAACCCCGAGTCCTCAAGACTCCAAAGTTGTGTGTTGTTCTGAGAAACAGAATCTCAAAGTTGACGTAGTGGAAAAGGTTAAGAAAGATATTAAGAGTCGTATGCCATGTAAAGAAAAGAAATTGTGTAATAATGTAAAATTACTACGCCCAGTTGTAACAGAACGTTTATTTGAAAAGCTAGAGATCGATGTACTAGGTCCTTTTAATCGTTCAGTAGATGGTAATAAATATATAATAACGTGTATAGATTGTTTTTCAAAATATGCTATTTGCAAAGCAGTCCCACGAGTGACAGCTCAAATAATATATAATTTCTTTATTAATGAAATTTTAACAAAGTTCGGGACGGTATGTGAAGTATTGTCAGATAAAGGTTCCATGTTTACGTCAAGGTTAATTAAGTCTTTATTAAGGCAATATAATATAAAACATTCCTTAGCTACCACTATGCACCATCAAACATTAGGTTTAGTAGAAAAATTGAATCAAACCATTTCATATCCATTAGCTAAATATGTAAACCAAAGTCAAAGGGATTGGTGTAAAATTTTTCCTTTTATAATATATGCTTATAATTGTTCAAAACAAGCTTCAACTAAATTTTCTCCTTATTATTTAATGTTTGGTAGAGAACCTAAAGTTCCGTTTGATAAAAGGTTAAATCCTAATTGTAATATGACCGTTCAACAAAAAAAAGATGCTTATACAAATGCAGTGAATCAAGCGAGAGAAAATTTAAGGAAAGCTCGTTTAGTACAAAAAAGATCGTATGATAAAAAAGCTTCTAATATTAAACTTCGTGTAGGACAATTAGTTTTGTTACATTGTCCAAAAAGAATATCAGGTAAAAGTCGGAAACTTAGTCGACCATATAAAGGTTTATTTCGAGTATTACGATATTTAGGATGTGACAATTATCTTGTAAAAAAAATACAAAATAACCAAGAATTAATTGTACATGTGAAAAGATTAAAACCATATAATATTCGATAAAATAAAACTAATGATAAAATTATATTTATATTTATATATATAAAATAAAGTTTTTGTATATACATTTATTTCTTGAAATATTATAATATTATTGTAATTTCTTTATTCTTAAGAGTTAATAGAGTAAAAGTACACATTTAGGTGTACAAATATGTATATCGTTCCTTTGTAGATATGCAACGGTTTGAATTTCGTTGGGGTTTTAGAATGATATAAGAAACTAATATTTTTTTTCTTAAATTCTATGTACACTTCACAACGCAATGTTCCGAGATGATATGTCCTGCAAAGCCAATCCAAACAGCATCACCAAAAGGAGATGCAATGGATGGACAATGCAGATAAAAGAAAATCATAAAACAAAAGGGTCTATATATATATATATATATATATATATATATATATATATTATCTAATAATATAATAAATTAATTTTAGATACCCGGAGAGAAACCTCTAAGGGGCGGCAGGTACACGCGGCACGTATTTACCGCGTTACATTTTATTTACGAATCATAGATATACGTGTGGTACCAATACTCTAAAGAAGTCAATTTTCAAAGACTAAAATAACACTATTGATAATGTGCACGTTTAATTTGAGCCACGCCTAATAATCTCCATAAGAGAGAAGGTGATAGCCGATTTAGCTATGCGGCCAAAGTTTACGAGTATATATAATATTGTGATATTGCTGTCTGTGGGTCAACACGCGGATGTAGAATAGGATCCTTAGTGGGGTAAAATAGTAAAAGGGTTGTGATGGAATAGGTAATGTATTTTAAACGTTATTGGTATAGAATTTTGTCAGGTGTATTTCGGTGCATTTTGAAAAAGTTCTCTGCATTGCGTTGTGAAATATAAATTCATTAATTTATAGGTATCATTCTGGGTTAAATAAAATACTTTGGATCCAATGTTATGATCAATTCATAGGAAGGTTTGTCCGGTAATAGTTAGGCAGGTAAAATCTTAAAATTTAGGTAGGTAATGCTTAAACTATCGAAAGTTAAAAACTTGTAATAAACTTTTAATCATTCAGAAAAGTTAATATGACAGTTCATGTCAAACGTGTTTGTTTTGCCAACTGAATGATAATGTATGATAATATGACTTGATTAATTTAGTATTAATTTTAATATAAGTAGGATTAACTAAATTTACTTTTATTGGGATATTAATGTATTTATTATTTATCAATTAATTATAATTATAATTTGATTGTATTCAATGGGTTATTTTAACAATTGTTGATTATTAATAATAAGTATTGGTTGTTTGAATTTGCGTATAATTGTCTAACGTAAATGATTAATATGGGGTTGTTAATTATTCATGAAATGTATGAAAAATTATAATAACTTACACTGTTTTATTTAGATATTAATTAACCAGCCGGGATCTTGGCTGATTTTCATCAGGTTTTGTATATAGGTAAGGCTAGCTAAGGCTCTATTGATGGAGAATAAATACTATAAGATCATTTTTGGTGTAATAAGATGTCATTTAAACATGATCAAGTATATATATTCCTATCGGTAGGGGGCTCATCTGAGAGTAATCCCGATTAATGTATATGGTCCTGATTTAAGTAGGGTCGTTATTTAAGAATGAAATATATATAGGAATTTATTTAATCAGCTTCACTGATTAAATAAATTAAACAAGAGGGGCGATTGCAACGTTTGCTTGTGCCGTATTTAATAAAAGAGGTTATTGCACAAACAAACTTGCCGACATTTATGACTGGCAACTTATAAGTCTGTCATTATTTTATTTTATTTGTAAATTGTAAAATAGAGAGAATGTAAAAGATTGTTCCATTAGATTCCATTGCGGGCTTCGTCCCCAAAATAGTCTTAGAATTATTGATTATATTATTATAAAATAGATTCATCATTAATAAAAAGTAATTTAAAGTTATATGTGTTTTTCCTTTGTTGATTAGGAAGACCTCCCTAGGTTAGAATAGGTCCATCTAGGGTCCCGGACCGCTAGAGTACCGAGGAGGTGCTGACCAGTTTCCCTGCTTTGAAGTAGAAGGGCGAGCGCTGGTTTGAGGAACCATCGTCCTTTGAGGTTTAAGGGGCTTCTTTATTTGAAGCCGACAGCATCGATCCAAATAAGGTTTCATCGCGTTCACCGTCAGTGATAATGTGTAGTAAGGATTTATCAAGACTCGGTGTAACGCGATTCTGTGTAGACTCCTAGTGTGAATCACAGAGTAGTCGACATCCGTTGCTTAAGTGTTTTATAGCGCCGGTCTTATCGTCGCTTTTAAGGAGCATAGCAATGCCTCTATGTATGGCTGTGATGCCCCAACCAAGCTGCCACTGATAAGCCGTGAGCATCTTGTCTCGGTTTCGGACCATATCTGGGACAGCGGCAGAAGTTTCTGCGTTTAGTGAAGGAGCTTGTAATAGCCTGCAGTTATCCGGGATCAAATAATCTTGCGACAGTTTATCTCTGTCTTCTTTGGGCATTCCCTTTTTCAATAAAGGAAGCCATAATTTCGATAAAGTTTCGTGAATTTTGGGACCATGGTCGGGCGTTTTAGATATGGATTTCCCCGAAGCAATTAGTAGGTCCGGGTCTAAAACGGGATAAGTCGACACCGATTCTTCTGGACCAGGAACTGGTTCGGATCCCAATTTGGGAATGAAGTTGGAAACGCCAGCTTCCTTTTCCGGAAGCTGTACCTCTGGAACGACAATGCTTTCACTTGCCGCGCCCCCGATTTGACTTTTGCTAGCTGACATAACGTTTTAGGTTAGCAAGAGTAGATGATAAATATTTTTTATCGAAAACTCAGTCGAGTATTTCGATTTTAAGATGCAAATCAACGTTAGTAATTAGAATGAACGTTTTCATTGCTTAAAAATAAAAAGGTGGTGCATTTAAATGCTTACCTTCTGATAAAGATTCGAGCAGGGTTGCCCGGTGTCTTTCTTTATCCTCGAGGTGTTTTTAATTTTCTTCGCATAGTGCTCGATTCGAGCTTGGGCATTTCTTTTCGGCATTACGTAACGATATTTTAATTATACTTAAACAGATGAACTGTTGTTCATAGCTACCGATAGCATAGCATTCGATAGCTACCTCGCACAAAGAAGGAATGAGAGTACGAATAGGTGAGGAGAGGTAGGGAGGAAATGGTTTAGTTCTAAAAATCGTTTAAATTCTTTTAAAAATGTGCAGAGCTACTTAGCAAATGGAGGTAATATCAACATAGTAAATATCATATCGAATAATGAAGCGACGACATATAATTGGATATATTTTATAATATTTTAGGAAACACAATTGGGTGGGCATTTATCCGTTTTGGTAAGCGTTTCGAATTTTATTGGTAGGTAATTAGGTACGAGGGTGGATTGAAAAGTTCGCGGCTTATATAAGAAAACACAGGAATAATGCAATTTTTTATATTTATTTTTTACATACTCTCCTACTAGATCACAGCACTTAGCCCAGCGGTCCTCCAAAGCCTTGATCCCATTTAAATAGGAGGTCTCGTCAAGGTCTTCAGAAAAAGCTTCTACGGCCAGTTTGACCTCCTCATTGGTAGAAAATTTCATTCCACCAAAGGGGGATGAGGGAGCAATTCGAAACCACAATTCACTATTTGAGTCATCGATTCTGCAGATGTCAGACACGAGCATTGTCTTGATGAAATAAAACTTTCTTGGTCAACAATCCTGGTATTTTAGACTTTATTTCTTCGCGTAAACAACGTAATAGTATACAAAATTTATAGTTTGACCTCTTTCTAAGTAATCTACAAAGATGACACCCTTAGAATCCCAGAAAACCGATGCCATTACCTTGTTTACTGAAAAACACTTTGGCTTTCTTGGGGGTCGGAGATCCAGGTCTCTTCCATTGTTTGGATTGTTGTTTGGATTCAGGAGTATAGTGATGAACCCATGTTTTGTCTATAGTAACAAACCTTGCCAAAAATTCTTTTGGATCAGCTTGAAAAAGCTCTAAACAGTCTCTAGAAATCGTGAACCGAGTTCGTTTCTGTTCAACTGAAAGAAGCCGCATAACCCATCTTGCAGACACCTTGTGGAACCCTAATTCGTTAACGATCATGTTTTGTGGACGTTCATATAAAATCCTTAGAGCTTCAGCTATCTCAGATACCTTCAATCTTCTTTCTACCATGATGAGATCACATATTTTTTCGATGTTTTCCGAAGTCATCGCTGTAGAAGGCTGTCCAGAGCGGGGGTCATATTTGATGCTCTCTCGTCCACGTTTAAATTCAGCTGTCCACTTTTTTATCATTGTATACGACGGAGCAGATGTTCGTAAAATAGCCACCATATGTTCATGAATCTGCTTTGGAGTTAAGTGTTTCTTGTGAAGGTATTTGATCACGGCACGGTGCTCTAAACTATCCATTTTCAAACGTAATGAATCTTACTCTCACTTAATGTTCAATAAAATAAATAATTACGCATGCATCTCAGAGAAAAATTGCACAGAGACTGACAAAGAGTCTAGGTTTCATACGAGGATAGTTTTATAATGATATGACAACGCTATCTATATTAGGCCGCAAACTTTTCAATCCACTCTCGTACATTTTTGGTAGGCGCTTAAACACAAGCCCAAAATAATTATGTTTTAGCCTTAGGGTTACAAGTTTAACTTACCAATCATTTAAACTCTCACTGAAGAGTTTATTAGCACCCTGAGACCAGACTCCCATAGCCTCAACGCCAGAGGCCTTAAAACTGTGACCATTGCCTAAATGTATTTAAATAGCTGATATTTCATTTGATAGTTGACAGCTTCACCCGTCGTAGGCGGGCTGGAGGCTGCGAGGGTGTCAACGCAGGTTACATCCCACATAGCGGCCTACCCTTTTCCACGATACTAGTCATACCATCAGGCCGCTCAATACTCCCGAACTCTCTAGTACTCTGGGAAAGCTAAAGGCGATAAACGCTAGCCGGATGGTGTCTTTCAAACTGGCATGGCGAGAAAATCTGCCACGACCACGATAGGCCGAAAGTTAGTGACCATGTTCCCCCACCAACACGCCACAACGATGACGGTGCTCAGAGTTGTTAGACGCTTTTCTGTTAGTAAAAAATAATTCAAAGGCCAGATAGTTAAAAATATTTTAAAAGTGCCTCCATTCTCACCTGAGGAACCAGAAATATGCTTCGCACTTTTAGAAGGTCAATTTGAAAATTACGGCATTGCTGATGACCACGCCCGATACACCGAAATTATCACCAACCTGGACATGGTGCACGCCAAAGCAATAAAGGATATCATACTCAATCCACCGGCGAAGGATCGCTATGAAAAAACAAAACAAGAGCTCATCCGCCGACTCTCAGCATCACACGAGAAGAAGGTGAGGCAGCTACTGACTCACGAGGAGTTAGGTGACAGAAAACCGTCACAGTTCTTACGTCACCTACAGGACCTGGCTGGAGTCTCAGCGCCAGAAGACTGTATCCGAAGTATCTGGAGCAGCCGATTACCCCAGAATCTCCAGACGGTTCTTGCCTCGCAGCCAGAACTGCCCCTCGAGCAGCTGGCAAACCTGAGAGAAGCAGATAGAGTGCAGGAAGTAACCTTCCAACCGACAAGCCACGTCGCAGCCACGTCGTATCCTGGAACCAGCCAGGACAGCTGCACCCGGAACGAGATTGCCGAGCTACGACGAATGGTGGAGCGCCTGGAGCTGAAGTTGGATCAGCAGTCACGGCGGCCGGACTACCCGAACCATCGTTCCCGTCAACGACAACGGTCTCCATCACGCCAGAGGTCTCGTTCCAACAACTGCATCAAACCCTGCGATTATACATCGGGAAACGCCAAAAGCAATCGATAATGACGACCGACGATTGCTCCAGCCCAACCGGTCGTCTGTTCGTTACTGACCGCAAGACGAAGACGCAGTTCCTGGTCGATACTGGAAGCGACCTCTGTGTCTTCCCAAGGTCAATGATGCGAGATCGACGCCCGAAGACCACCTACCAACTTTGCGCAGCTAATGGCTCCAGCATTGATACTTACTGCTACGCACACCTCAATTTGGATCTAGGACTCCGTAGAAATTTCCCATGGAGCTTCATAGTAGCTGACGTTACGAAACCCATCATAGGTGTAGATTTTCTATCGTGTTACAGTTTAGTTGTAGACGTAGGTAACCAGAAGCTTATTGATAGCGTTACTACTCTTTCTGCTTCCGCTTTAACAGCTTTAAATGTCTCATACGTTTATTCCGAGAAGGTTTTGACTGGCGACACGAAATACCACCGCATCCTAGATGAGTATACGGCGATCACGCGACCGTCGGGCACACACAGATTCATTCCACGCAGCACTACTCACCACATCCTCACAACGCCAGGTCCCCCAGTTTCTTGTACCCCCCGGCGTCTGGCTCCTGATAAACTCAAGATAGCCAGAGATGAGTTTGAAGCCATGCTGGCTAATGGAACCGCCAGACCCTCCAAAAGTCCCTGGTCATCACCACTGCACCTGGCACCGAAGAAAGACAACGGCTGGCGCCCCTGCGGTGACTACAGGATGCTGAACGCGCGCACAATTCCCGACAAATACCCTATCAGGCACTTGCATGATTTTTCTCATAGCCTTGCAGGTTCTCGAGTCTTCACCACCCTGGACCTGGTGAACAACCAGATCCCAGTTAGAGAAGAGGACATCCCCAAAACAGCCATCACAACTCCTTTTGGTTTGTATGAATTTCCATACATGACGTTTGGTCTGCGCAATGCAGGCCAAACTTTTCAACGGTTTGTGGATGAGCTGACCCGAGGACTGGACTTCGTATACTGCTATTTAGATGATTTTTTAATCTTCTCTAGAGATGAGGCCCAGCACGAGGACCACCTCCACCAAGTTTTCGCACGGCTCAAAGACTACGGTATGGTGATAAACGTGTCTAAGTGCGTCTTTGTCTAAGTGCAAAAGCGGAACAAAGCCCTTGGACACAAAGGTCGAAGCTATCCGGAATTTTCCCCCTCCGAAAGATGTGAGGTCACTTCGGAGATTCTTGGGAATGGCTAATTTCTACAGAAGATTTCTTCCTAACGCAGCCCAGACCCAAGCACCGCTCAATGCCCTCCTTATCGGAGCAGTAAAAGGATCAGCACCTATCAACCTGACAGGTGACGCTCTGCAGGCTTTCTTGAGCACCAAGGAAAGCCTGTCCAATGCAGCTTTACTCGCACATCCTCACTGCAACTTCAAGCTCGCATTAGTTACAGACGCTTCAGACGTCGCAATAGGAGCTGCTTTACAAGAGCAGCAGAATAACGGATGGCAGCCACTAGCTTTCTTTTCAAAGAAACTTAGTCCCACCCAAATCAAATATTCGCCTTACGACCGCGAGTTACTCGCCATCTACGAGGCCATCAAATACTTTAGACACATGTTGGAAGCAAGGCATTTCATCGTCTATACCGATCACAAGCCGATCAGTTTCGCTTTCCACGATAGGAAACGTAACTGTTCGCCCAGACAGTATAGGCACTTGGATTACATAGCCCAGTTCACGACCGACATAAGGCACATCTCCGGGAAAGACAATATCGTTGCCGATGCCTTATCTCGTGTCGATGAGCTAGAAACCCCAGTTGACCTTGACCAACTGTCTAAAAGCCAAACAACAGATGACGAACTCGCCGAGTACCTCGCGGCAACCTCACCATCACCCGCCTAAAGAAGATGGATTTCCCAGGCAGCCACACGCCACTGTACTGCGATGTAAGTACACCGACTGTCAGGCCATTCGTCACGAAGGCATTCCGGAAACAGATCTTCCAAAGCCTCCATTCCCTCAGCCACCCAGGTGCCAACACCACTGCAAAACTCGTGGCCGAACGCTTCGTGTGGCCCGGAATGCGAAAAGACTGTAGAGAGTGGACCCGAATGTGCCTCTCATGCCAACGCAATAAGGTAAGCCGACATGTTTCTGCCCCGCTAGGAACTTTCGACCTACCTCGTTCCCGCTTCAAACACGTGCACATCGACCTCATCGGCCCTCTTCCAGTCTCCAACGGATTTCGATACTGTCTCACGGCCATCGATCGTTTCACTCGGTGGCCCGAAGTTGTACCAATCTCCGACATCACAGCAGAAACCGTCGTTAAAGCACTTCTGTCTAGCTGGATTTCCCGATTTGGCTGCCCAGTGGATATCGTTACCGACCGCGGACGCCAGTTAGAGTCAGCGCTGTTCCAATATCTATCCAAGGCTATCGGGTTCCAGCACAAACGGACCACGGCATACCACCCAGCTTGCAATGGACTTGTGGAACGCTTCCACAGACAGCTAAAAGCAGCCATTGCTTGCCACGCCGACCACAACTGGTCCGAATCGTTGCCCTTGGTGCTTCTCGGCATACGTAGCGCCTTCAAAGACGACCTACAGGCGTCTTCCGCCGAATTGGTATACGGTGAACCACTGAGCCTCCCCGGCGAATTCTTTCAACCAACTACGCCTGGTACATCAGACCTCTCTGACTTTACCGCCAGACTGCGAGCATTTGCCGAGAAGCATAAACCTGCACCAGCATCTCGCCACTGTAACAGCAAAATCTTTATATTCAAAGATTTGCACAGCGCTGAACACGTCTTTTTACGTGAAGATGCTACGCGACGTCCACTGCAACCCGCCTATACAGGACCACATAAGGTCCTAAACAGAGATGACAAGTACTTCACGATCCTCATTAAAGAAAAACCGGTCACTGTCAGTATAGACCGGCTGAAACCTGCCTATATAATGAAAGATGAGAAATCCGTCCCCGAACCAGAACCACCCCCCACACTGCTCCCTAACAACCCTCGTAAAGAAACCCCTAAAGCACCTTCGAAAACAACCCGATACGGGAGAAAAGTGCGGTTTTGTGATCACTATCGCCCCTAACCAGGGCTCTGGGGGGGAGTAATGTGGGCTTCTCCCACTCACTCTAACTTCACAGTACTCACACACACACACAACTCACAAACACTTAACATATACCTACACCATACGCGATACATACAAATACTCAACATTCAACACTCATACATTTCGCAACTCAAACCGACTCAGTGGTAACACACCGCTTGCTCGACGAGTCTCAACGCGTCATCGCTGCGCTCGCGCACGCTCGGCTCGCCAGTCGGAATACTATCACGACGCGAAGCGCACGCCGCTTTACTTCCCGCTTTGCTTGCTTTCCGTGGTTTACCGAATGCTTTATTGTAACAACGAACATTGCAATTGTATACCGGACTCGATTTGCTGTATGGAATAACTGTCGCGTCGCACCTTCTTAAGAATTATTAGTGCTGTGTATCTGTGAAATATATAGTTGTACCTAACACGGACTATTACTCTTTTAGTCGTAAGTAACCCTCTTCACAGAACATCACTTGCTATACAACAATAAACTTACGTGAATGGAAAACAATTTCATACTTAATAGTTTTAAAATTTTACGAGAAATGCCCAAAGAATATCCAGTCCTTAAATTATAAGATGTTTGGATAAAAAAAAACTGTTCTTGCAGTACTAACTTAACCTTCTATATGACTCATTTTTGACCGGCTACGACGGCGCGTTCGTGAGAAAGAGGACGATGACATAACAAACCGAAGAGTGCACTTATAAAAAAATACAATCATTCATCACCTGGCAACGCGCCGAAAATGCATTCTTTTGTTTGGGTAGGCGTATCATGGGAACGAAAGCACATGAGTAGATAAACGGAACAGATACAAAGCTTCTTAAGAACGTGAAAAATTGTTATCTAATTTGGTAGGGTTGTCACAATAGGTTAAGACAAATTAAAGAAAAAAATTTGCTAAATTGTTTAATTATTCAGCATGACAAAATACTTCACAAATTACTAACTCTAAAAATTATATATAAATTATAAAACTTTTTATAATTTTTGTTTTTTAATAATTTATTGTTTCTTTTGATGGTGTGGTAAATTCTGAATCTAACATATAGCTTTTTCAAGTTATCTAAAGGGAAACACTCACATGGCATGTCAAATTTACAATCTTTAATATGTTTAAGTATTTCATTGCAAATATTGACAACATTTATTTCAAGATTTAAAAATTCGCTAAACTTGTGCTCGAGCAATTCAATTTTATTTTTTTCTAGTACATATTATTGAACCATTATAAATAAAATAATACGTACGTTTTTACATTAAAACTATCAAACTCGCAACTAACAAAACAAACAACGTGCGTCGCAATGACCCTGAGATTGTCAACTGGCTGTGCCTTTTGACAATCTCTTTTGACCTGTCTCGCCGCGTACGTGACAAGCGGCCAGTGGTCACGCACACATGCCCCGCGTGCTTGTAGTAGTGCAACCGATTCGTGCGTTTATATGAAGCTTTGTCTCTGTTCTGTTTATCTACTAATGTGACGAAAGTGAATTTGCATGTTCCTTTCTGATATATATCTGAATGGAAAACAAATATGGTTGAGGAGGGCGATGGCTGGATCCCTCGTTAACTCGTGAACGGGTGCCGTTTGAGGGTGTTCGCCGTTTGGGTACTTGGGGGCAGAGAGACTTGCTGAGCTAACACATGCAGATAACAATAATTTTGTAAAGACATAAAGAGACTCTGTAAATTTATTTAAAAAAAAAATAATATAGCCGTGAAGTTTCTTGCCAGTTCTTCTTCACGAAGGTTTTTCCAAACTGGTGGTAGATTCATGATTTATTTGACGTCAATAAGAACAAGTAATTGTCAATGTTGAGAAATAAATATTTTATTTCAACAGCCTAATCTTGTTTAAATTTATGGGTTTGAACTTCATCACGGATTGGTAAATCAATATATGTCAATGGACTATGATTTGTCATGTAGTTTTCGTGTTAATATCATTTGAGTTTATAAAAATAACCAATGAATACGATTTACATTTTAAAATCCTAAATGCAATTAAGAATTGAGAATAAACCTTGGCGTTCTTTAAGCGTCTTTTATTTTCGTATTTGTCATCGTATCTTTCTAATGAATGGACCGTTTTTGATTTGTGGATAAAACCTTCTTAATACAGGAATCATGTTGTAATTTTAGCTGGTACAAAAATTATATTCTATTTCTACTGCATTAAAAATATCCACCTGTAATTGGTTGACGGAGCTATTATCAATCTCGTCTTATACCGGAAAACAACACGTCCAAAATCCCATCTTTAGAATCTTCATCATCTAAATCATCTTTACACGTAATCTTGCGAAAGTGAACTCGATCTCTGAGGCTCACAACTTCGTAGCGTCATCGTAAAACAGATGTTTTCGGAGACTGAGTTTACTCCGCAATCTTGTCGGTACAAGAATTGTAAACTATTTGAAGTGCAGTAGAAAAATCAATTTTTGATTTGTGAGTAAGAACCCACCAATCCTTACTACTAAACTTATATCAAAAATTGGTCATATCAAGAATTACCGTCACGGCTAAGCCATTTACAAAAGAGTGGTATATGATATAATATATGGCTTTTTTAGAAACCAAAATATACTAAACTTGAATCAGTTTGGCTTTAGAAAAAATTGTTCTACTACCTTAGCTTGCTATAGTCTAATGAAGGATGTGACAGAAGCCTTAAACCGCGGTATTTATCCCATTTCAATATTTTTAGACATGTCGAAAGCATTCGACCGGGTTTCACATAACATACTGTTAAAAAAATTAGAATACTATGGTCTACGAGAAACAGTTTTAGAGTGGATAAAAAGTTACTTAGGTGATAGAATTCAATGTGTTGAAATCAACCGATTAGATGGAAAATATCTAAAACATCTTCAGTCCCCCTTTTTACCCAATGATTGTGGAGTTCCTCAGGGTAGCGTGCTCGGTCCATTGTTATTCTTGACTTATATAAATGATCTCCCAAATAAAATTGACCATAAATGCATATTATTTGCTGACGACACAACCATTACAATCAGTTGTGAAAAAAATATTGACGCTGAAAAAGAATCAAACAAAGCTTTAAATGACGTTATAGATTGGTTAGATGCTCATGAATTATTGATCAACATAGATAAGACGAAAATTATTCAATTTAAGACATACAATAGTAATTTATCAAAGCTTGACATGAAATATAATGATACAAAATTAGAAATGTCAGAATTAACGAAATTTCTTGGGGTTATAGTGGATGAGTACTGTAACTGGAAAGCCCATGTGAACAAGTTATGCCAAAAAATAGACAGATTTATGTACGCCTTAAAACGAATCGCTCAGGTTGTGTCGATAGAAGCAGCAAAACTGGCTTATCATGGCTATGTATCAGCCAATATAAGATTTGGTTTAGTTTTATGGGGTAATTCAGTAGAGGCTGACAGAGTGTTTATAATCCAAAAGAAATGTCTAAGATCAATCTATAATAAAGATATGCAACACAGCTGTAAACCACTTTTCAAACAGTTGAAAATTTTGCCACTTCCATCACTATATATATATGAAATATGCTGTTTTGTAAAACAAAACAAACACCTGTTCCAATGTAGTGGTGATGTGACCGGACGGCGCGGAAGGGACAAAGAAAAATTGTATATTCCTTCACAAAAACTAGCCGTATTTAGTAACAATGTCTACTGTATGGCAATAAGACTTTATAACAAGTTGCCATCTAAATATAAAAACCTGCCAACTAACAAATTCAAAACTGTACTATTTAACTTATTACTAGATAAAATGTTTTATAGTGTGAAGGAATATCTAACCGACAAAACATTATAATGACTTTACATTTAATTTAATTTTAATATTACATTTAATCACTAAATTAACTATATGACATATCATTATTACATTATATATATTTACATTTTGACATTTACTATTTTATTTGAATGTTGATTTATGACACAATTTTTATTATGTGACATGTGTTTTTATTGAATAGCTTTATTGTATAAATTTCATGTGTGTAAATATTTCAAATCTCTTAACTTAATAATTTTAATTATTGACATTATGTAAATTTGCACGCTGACATTGTAGAAGTATATGTACGGACATTAATATTAGGTCTTTACCTATGGAATTGCCGTTTTTCACGAAATAAATGAAGCGTAATTTTTTTATATATTTTTTATTTCTATAAATCAAAATAATCACCCATGCAATCAATGCATCTTTGCCAACGCATTGGTAGCTTATTGATGCCTTTCTTGAAGAAATCAGCTGGACGGGAGGCAACAAATTCTTCAAAGGCATTTTGTACTGCCTCTCGGGTATTGAATTTTTTTCCCGCCAAGAAGTTATCCAAATTCTGGAAAAAGTAGAAGTCTGTAGGCGCAAGGTCTGGTGAGTACGGCGGATGACGGAGATTTTCCAACCCCAACTCTTGTAGCTTGCAGAGCGTCTGCTGTGCAGTATGAGGTCGCGCGTTGTCGTGCAGGAGCAGTGGAGCCGAACGATTGACCAAAGCTGGTTGGAGACGTGCGAGCTTCTCCATCATTGTGTTCAGTTCTTCACAGTACACATCTGCAGTAATGCTTGTCCCGTTTGGCAAGAAGCTGTGATGAATTACACCCGCGTTAGACCACCAAACAGTGACCATCATTTTCTAGAGGTGAGTTTTCGTTTAGGGCATTGTTTGGGTGCTGAACCAGGATCCAACCAACTTGCTGAGCGCTTACGATTGTCAAACAGGATCCATTTCTCGTCACAAGTAACAATGCGGTTCAGAATTCCTTCATTTGTATGCCTGCTGAGCAGTGCAAGGCACGTCTCCACGCGTACTTCGCGCTGGCGGTCATTGAGTTCGTGGGGTACCCATTTGTCAAGCTTTTTTACCTTGCCAATTTGACGCAAATAGACCAATATTGGTTTGATGCTAACGTCGAAAGCTGCTGCTAATTTAGCCGTGGATTGAGTTTCATCAGCTTCCACAATTGCCTTTAATTCGTCATTGTCGACCAAAGTTTTCGGACGACTACGGGGTTCATTTTTCAGGTCAAAATTTTCAGAACGGAAGCGGGTAAACCAATAACGGGTGGTGCGTTCGTTTGTAGTGTTCGCTCCGTAAACGTCGTTGATGTTGCGTGCCGCTTGTGCCGCTTTGCTGCCACGACGGTACTCATGCTCCATAATTACTCGAATTTTTAACTTATCCATGATGACGAAAAATGTTCGAATGCGTTGAAAACAAAACACTAACTATTAAACACATGACGATTTTAGAAAAAGAATTCCATGTTTGTCAAATAAAATTAATTTGAAATTAGAATTATCAGTCAAAAAAAAATATTTTCATTTGAAATGGCCAGTACGGCAAAACGGCAGTTTCATAGGCATTATTAAAGACCTATTATTAAAAATTAAGACCTATTGTAACGCTTATACTAGCAAATAAAGAATTTATTATTATATATATTATTATTAGGAAGCACATCAGAATACCACGAGGAGTCAGTAAAGAGGTCGAAATGAATTAAGAAGAAAAGATATTAAAATATATGTTTGACATAAAAGAAATAAAAGAAACAAGACATTCTGACTTGACTGACCTGACTGACCGTCGTCGGAGTAAGATGTACTAGATTAAAGTATAATATAAGTTATAGTTATAGTTAAGTATATATATAGTTATAAAATAAAAGTAACAAGTTATATCAAATCGATATTTTATTCCAACACCACTTTACCCAGTGTTTAAAAAACTTATCATAAAATAATCGATGTTTTTGCGTTTTGATAAATTGCAACTCATTTAAAGTCTACTATCTAAGGATTTAACTGCAATTATTTATTCAAAAATGGTTACAAATATACAATTGTTTCATTTGATTGGTATTGTTTACAGAATAGCAATTTATTAAGAAGCCTACATTCTTAATCATTAGTGTAACTCCCTCCTTTTATACAGCGGACCTACGCAAACAAATACTCCAACGTTTTCACCTCTCCATCGCGGGAATGCCTTTAGAGTCTCCATCAAATGAAATACATCGCCAGTATTGTTACTACGAATTCTAGGATAAAATCTATTAATTACTGAATTTGGTTAGTTAGAACAACCAAAAAAGGTACTCTGGATCTAAAAGCATTCGTGAAAAAAAATTGAAAGAGACTCTTCGCCTTCATCGTCTTTCCCAGGTGAGAAAGTATCCCAGGTTTACGTTACAATATTCAGATATACCGACTATATATTTTTTTCATAATCTGCCGATTATGAATATAAATATGTATAAACAGCACGCGGTCCATGGATAGCGTTTGTCGTAGGTGTATTTTTTTCAATATACGTTTTGATTGGGATTGATTTTGTTCCAGTAATGGCACTGGCTGTTCCATCCCTTTGACCGGAGCACAACCACGTAAACGTGATTATTAAGGCTGCCAAAATAGGACGGGCTTTAATACCCCCCCCCCCCAGACGAGATCTACATAGAAAAAAAATCACTACTCTTTATGTAGTCGCTTTAAATTTGATTGACTAAGTACTGTACGTTATCAACTATTATTAGTGATCACTATTTGTGCTAGATGAAAATGTCTTTTAGTTCACCGGACAACGTGATACAAAATTTAAAACTTGAGTGCACAACAAACAAAAAATTAATTAATTTCACATTTGTTTAAAAGTATTTATAGGATGATCGTCCCTCTCTTTCGCTCCGTTCTGATTTTCATCCAGTGTTGTAACGCCGACTGTAGATCTAGCATAAAAATTCAAGGCCATGTTTTCACTTCAAGTGAACTAGATGAACAACCATTGACTCTTAAGAAACAAAACAAGTGCTGCCGGCATGAATATTCCGATATAAATGTTCATATCCGAAACACGTGACGTCACGTTTCACAGTCGTCTAGTTGGGTTGGTCATTGACACACGTCACGTGACACGTGATTGTAGAATATGTCTTGATTTAGCTGTCGAATAACCTATGTCTTGGGCTTAGTTATAGACCTGCTGGAATTAAACATCTGCTTCTTCTCCGAATGCGGTTTTGCAAAAACATAATAATTATTCCTTATAATTAAACTTGCCATATCCAGTATTTACGGCCACGCTCAGAGACGTCAAATAGTTGTCAAAAGCGGTCCTAAGTGCAGACTTTGCTTATCGAATTTATTTTGATTTATACTCCATCTAAGTCTATATTTGCTTAGCAAAAGCTATAATTAAGGCTGTCTTTAAGAACCGTTTAACGTCCGGCGGCCTTTTAAAACTCCACCCTGTATACTGAATAGGAAGGAAAATCGAAAAGAAAACACCAGATCATGCAATCTTCTTTATCAATTGTATAATTCAATTGTATACTTTAATGATTATAGTTTAATCAACAATTAATATTTAGCTTATTTATGGTATTATGCCATACCTACAGAGCTTTGATTACCTATCCAAAACAAATATAAAAACTTTAATCTACCGAAATATTTTAAACTTACATATAATCTGAAAAAAAAGACGTGGTTAAATTCAAAAAATTCTTAAATTAACGGAAATTTATAAAATATTCTACATAACTTTTGAAAAAAACTGTTAATAATCATAGCTCCGTAAATGTTATAAAGTTTCAGAAAAGATGTTTATCCTATATTTAAATAATTTTAATTTAACAGTATTATACAAATTCGTGAACTATTAATGTAGAATGAATCTTGGATAAGGGCAAATAACAAAATTTTGATACATGCTTAAATTATAATCACAATAAATTCAGAGGCTTTAACGGTAACTCAAAATATTTTAGGCTTCCAAAATTAGTTATCTGAACAGATTTTAATTGAATACATATAATTTTATATATTTTAATGAGAATAAACTAAGTTTCGAAATTAAAAAGGGGTTTTAAGAAGTATTTAAGCAAATTAGGTTCAATGAAATGATGTTATTTGAATAAAGTTTGTCTATTTTATAAATATCTAAGTAATTGAATGATTCAATCCAGTCAACCTTACAAGTAGAACAGTTCGATTTGCGGGTGAACAACTCACGTGGGTTATATAAAAAAAAAAATAGCTAGAAAGCTTTAAATCATAACTGATAAATTTTCACGTGAAAATTGGCTGGTATTTTCACGTGAAAATTACTTTTTTAAAGTAAAAGTAGCGGAAAAGTTTCATACTAGGTAACAAAAAAGTTTAATTATGTAAGCAAAATAAATAATTCGTGTTACTAACCTATAGAAAAGTACCAAAATTTGGTTTAAAAGTACATATTTTAAAGTATAAAAATAAAAAAATCATTACTGCCTTTTAAATTTGTACAAATATTCCACGCAAGTTTCTTTAAATGCATAAAGTTTAACTAAACAGATTACATATCGTAGTAGTTATCACTGGAATCTTCCGATCTTTTTCCAAGTCCGAAACTAAATCTATGCATGTCTCTCTCTCGTTTTCCGAGTCCGAAATTGAATTTACTGTTCAATCTTTTTCCAAGTCCAAAGTTGTAGTTCCGAGCGCGTTTTCCGAGTCCAAAGTTGTACATTGGTAGTCGCTTGCCGAGTCCGAAGTCGTAGATTTTGGCTCGTTTGTCTTCGCTGCTGGCTTCGCCGTTGTAACGTTTACCGAGTCCGAAACTGTAAGGGCGGGCGCGTTTTACTTCATAACCTGGAGGAAAATGAATTGGTTCAGTATTTTCAAATTGCGATGTTTAAAATTCTGTCAAAACGTTTGGTTCAGAATGTTACTCTTCTGCCGTGATAGACAGACAGTTAAGAATCAACGTAGTCATTACGATGTAGGTAAAGTTCTGCCTACTAATGTATGTGATGTATGTGTATATTGTAATGCGTCTGTTTTTCCAGAAAACTATAGTCCTAGTTCTTTCAAGCGTCGAGTGAATAGGTATCTCGTGGATAGACGTTTTCATCGTCACTTTGTGAGATAGAAGACTAACGTCTTATCCTTTTTCAATAAAAAAAATGTATATTATTATGAAATCACAGGAACGCATTACAAACGCATCGTTAGATAACACGTAGAATAACGGATGCCTTTTACTCAGGTGAATTGCGTGCACACTTACCGAATTAAAAAAATAAATAAAACAATTTTTTGTTAGCATTTTAGTAAAATGGAAAGATGGCGTGATTTCATAAAAGATATGTAAAGTAAAAGGAAGGATGAAGGTTTCTTTTTAGCCTGAGTTCCTGGTTTTTTTCACATTTCCACGTCAGCGATTTTCTCGTAGATAAAAGCGACTACATGATAAAATTGAATATTATAAGATGGCATGGTTTACTGAAAGTAGCGGCTTTGTAACGTCAAGGGAATCACTTTGTTTTTTGATAGCTTATTAACTTTTAGGGCGAGCTTAGTAACAATAAAATGCCTGTTTTATACAACCGTTTTAGGCGGGGGATAAATATTTCGCAGTCATTTCCGAAACGAATACGCTGTGTGGGAAAACCGTCATGCTAGACAGATAAAATCAACAGATATTCTCCAGTGTCACTGTGTGACTGTAGTCAATGTTTTCTTATGTTTGAGATAAAACATCTTTTGTCTTTTTTATTTTTATGTCTGCAGTTTGGTTGTTACTGCCAATCTTTGCTAGTAATTTCGTCAGACCTTTGTCTTTATTTACCTACGCTATCTTAAATAGTAACTCTAACTAGACGTTTGATTGAGTATTCCATTGTGAAATGCTCAATAATAAAAGCATTCGTTTGGTGATGACAGTTTTTTCATTGATTCGTATCTAGTTCTCATGTTGCACTTTTTCAACATTAATTTATTATTTGAGTTCATTGCAAAATTTTTATAGGTACACAGCGTTATTCATTCGATTTTAAAAATATTTCTTTATTTATTTTTCTATTGTTCATTTGTACACATCTTGAAATTATTATCTTAAAAACCTTATTATAAAAGCGTATACATTGGCCCATGAATGAGTTAGTGACTTTATGAAGACTACTATTATGAGCTGCCAGCAAATTTCTTCCTCTTGTGTTAACATTGTGCAGATCTTTTTTTCTTTTGAACAAGGTTATGTTCTTTTTAACATACATTAAATTTTCTAAAATATATTGTGAATGGAAGGTAAGAATATTTATTTCCTTAAATTTACTTCTAAGTGACACCCTTGGACCGAGCTGATAGATTGCGCGAACAGCCCTTTTCTGCAGAATAAATATAGTATCGATGTCGGCAGCACTCCCCCACAACAGAATACCATATGTCATGAGGCTGTGGAAGTAACCAAAATAGACTAATCGAGCAGTTGTTTCATTTGAAATTTGTCTAACTTTTTTAACAGCATATGCGGCAGAGCCAAGCCTTTTCGCTAAGCCATCAACATGCGGTCCCCACTGGAGTTTGGCGTCTAAGGTTATGCCCAGAAATACAGTTGAGTTTACAGGAGTCAGTTCCTGGCTCTTAACTACAACGCTTGTGTTTACCTGTTTGACATTAGGCAAAGTAAAGGGTTGAGTTCAAAATGTTCGTGCCGTCGGCCACTTATGTTTCAGTAAAATATACAATTATAATTATTTTTACTATAGTAATCAATAACGTTTATACCATATTTTATAATTACATGAGCTAAATACTAATTCGTTTTTTTTATTTTTAGTGTTAAAATAGCCATCATTAGAGTAAACTTATAATAACTATATTGTATTGCACCACAAATGCTTTAATTAAAAATTATTTGTTACTTTATTTAATAAGGAAAAAAGGAAAATAAACAATTAAATACCAATTAATTATTTATTGTGTCAGTTTGCTATGTCATTAGTAAGCAGTCTGCATTCACTTTTTGCACAAAAACAGAGCGAATGCGTTTTTTTTTGAGGGTTGCCGATCAAAGAAAATAGTTTCGCACATAAACCCAAGCAAATAAAAAGCACAAAAATAAAATATTTGACTATAAAGCTGACATAAATATATTTTTAGTGATATTATTTAATATGTTATGATTTCGCTATTTTTTAAAGTAATTAATTCAACTGAATATCTATGTCATCTATTTAAAATCATAAAGATTACCTCAAGTATTTCTTTTTGCATACTGATTAACCTATGGTTCGAGAACCTTGGCAGTATCGGTAAAGATGCACGCAGTCACATATTCTTTGATTTGCTTTTATGTCTTTTATATATTTATATACATAATTTGGTTCTGACTTTCTTTTTAGTAATTATTATAAAATGTTATAAAAATTAAGGTATAGTCATTTTTTGCGTAAAGTACTGAAATCAAAAGCTTATTGAAGGCCTGGAATGAACTCAACTATTTAACACATTTCGTTTTTTTTTCATTGAGGAGCAAATTATTAGCTGAGAACCACTGCTCTGTGTTGGAGATGCATTTGTTCACCGCTCGATAGTCAATTTCTTGTCTTTTGATTTTAAACAAGAAGGAAGTATCGTCAGCAAACAATATGACCTCGCATTGATTCTTAACGACCGATGGCAGATCATTAATATAAACTAAAAATAGGAAAGGACCAAGAACTGAGCCCTGGGGCACACCCATTGTCACTGCCGATCCTGATGATTTTTCTCCATTTATTGCAACTTGACTGACCTGACTGACCGTCGTCGGAGTAAGATGTACTAGATTAAAGTATAATATAAGTTATAGTTATAGTTAAGTATATATATAGTTATAAAATAAAAGTAACAAGTTATATCAAATCGATATTTTATTCCAACACCACTTTACCCAGTGTTTAAAAAACTTATCATAAAATAATCGATGTTTTTGCGTTTTGATAAATTGCAACTCATTTAAAGTCTACTATCTAAGGATTTAACTGCAATTATTTATTAAAAAATGGTTACAAATATACAATTGTTTCATTTGATTGGTATTGTTTACAGAATAGCAATTTAATAAGAAGCCTACATTCTTTATCATGAGTGTAACTCCCTCATTTTATACAGCGGCCCTACGCAAATAAATACTCCAACGTTTCCACCTCTCCATCGCGGGAATGCCATTAGAGTCTCCATCAAATGAAATACATCGCCAGTATTGTTACTACTAATTCTATGATAAAATCTACTAATTACTGAATTTGGTTAGTTAGAATAACCAAAAAAGTTACTCTGGATCTAAAAGCATTCGTGAATAAAAATTGAAAGAGAATCTTCGCCTTCATCGTGACTTTCCCAGGTGAGAAAGTATCCCAGGTTTACGTTACAATATTCAGATATACCGACTATATATTTTTTTCATAATCTGCCGATTATGAATATAAATATGTATAAACAGCACGCGGTCCATGGATAGCGTTTGTCGTAGGTGTATTTTTTTCAATATACGTTTTGATTGGGATTGATTTTGTTCCAGTAATGGCACTGGCTGTTCCATCCCTTTGACCGGAGCACAACCACGTAAACGTGATTATTAAGGCTGCCAAAATAGGACGGGCTTTAATACCCCCCCCCCAGACGAGATCTACATAGAAAAAAAATCACTACTCTTTATGTAGTCGCTTTAAATTTGATTGACTAAGTACTGTACGTTATCAACTATTATTAGTGATCACTATTTGTGCTAGATGAAAATGTCTTTTAGTTCACCGGACAACGTGATACAAAATTTAAAACTTGAGTGCACAACAAACAAAAAATTAATTAATTTCACATTTGTTTAAAAGTATTTATAGGATGATCGTCCCTCTCTTTCGCTCCGTTCTGATTTTCATCCAGTGTTGTAACGCCGACTGTAGATCTAGCATAAAAATTCAAGGCCATGTTTTCACTTCAAGTGAACTAGATGAACAACCATTGACTCTTAAGAAACAAAACAAGTGCTGCCGGCATGAATATTCCGATATAAATGTTCATATCCGAAACACGTGACGTCACGTTTCACAGTCGTCTAGTTGGGTTGGTCATTGACACACGTCACGTGACACGTGATTGTAGAATATGTCTTGATTTAGCTGTCGAATAACCTATGTCTTGGGCTTAGTTATAGACCTGCTGGAATTAAACATCTGCTTCTTCTCCGAATGCGGTTTTGCAAAAACATAATAATTATTCCTTATAATTAAACTTGCCATATCCAGTATTTACGGCCACGCTCAGAGACGTCAAATAGTTGTCAAAAGCGGTCCTAAGTGCAGACTTTGCTTATCGAATTTATTTTGATTTATACTCCATCTAAGTCTATATTTGCTTAGCAAAAGCTATAATTAAGGCTGTCTTTAAGAACCGTTTAACGTCCGGCGGCCTTTTAAAACTCCACCCTGTATACTGAATAGGAAGGAAAATCGAAAAGAAAACACCAGATCATGCAATCTTCTTTATCAATTGTATAATTCAATTGTATACTTTAATGATTATAGTTTAATCAACAATTAATATTTAGCTTATTTATGGTATTATGCCATACCTACAGAGCTTTGATTACCTATCCAAAACAAATATAAAAACTTTAATCTACCGAAATATTTTAAACTTACATATAATCTGAAAAAAAAGACGTGGTTAAATTCAAAAAATTCTTAAATTAACGGAAATTTATAAAATATTCTACATAACTTTTGAAAAAAACTGTTAATAATCATAGCTCCGTAAATGTTATAAAGTTTCAGAAAAGATGTTTATCCTATATTTAAATAATTTTAATTTAACAGTATTATACAAATTCGTGAACTATTAATGTAGAATGAATCTTGGATAAGGGCAAATAACAAAATTTTGATACATGCTTAAATTATAATCACAATAAATTCAGAGGCTTTAACGGTAACTCAAAATATTTTAGGCTTCCAAAATTA
Source organism: Marasmarcha lunaedactyla (assembly GCA_923062675.1). NCBI lineage: Eukaryota > Metazoa > Arthropoda > Insecta > Lepidoptera > Pterophoridae > Marasmarcha > Marasmarcha lunaedactyla. The sequence goes on from OV281358.1 coordinate 2,273,488, forward strand.
GTTATCTGAACAGATTTTAATTGAATACATATAATTTTATATATTTTAATGAGAATAAACTAAGTTTCGAAATTAAAAAGGGGTTTTAAGAAGTATTTAAGCAAATTAGGTTCAATGAAATGATGTTATTTGAATAAAGTTTGTCTATTTTATAAATATCTAAGTAATTGAATGATTCAATCCAGTCAACCTTACAAGTAGAACAGTTCGATTTGCGGGTGAACAACTCACGTGGGTTATATAAAAAAAAAAATAGCTAGAAAGCTTTAAATCATAACTGATAAATTTTCACGTGAAAATTGGCTGGTATTTTCACGTGAAAATTACTTTTTTAAAGTAAAAGTAGCGGAAAAGTTTCATACTAGGTAACAAAAAAGTTTAATTATGTAAGCAAAATAAATAATTCGTGTTACTAACCTATAGAAAAGTACCAAAATTTGGTTTAAAAGTACATATTTTAAAGTATAAAAATAAAAAAATCATTACTGCCTTTTAAATTTGTACAAATATTCCACGCAAGTTTCTTTAAATGCATAAAGTTTAACTAAACAGATTACATATCGTAGTAGTTATCACTGGAATCTTCCGATCTTTTTCCAAGTCCGAAACTAAATCTATGCATGTCTCTCTCTCGTTTTCCGAGTCCGAAATTGAATTTACTGTTCAATCTTTTTCCAAGTCCAAAGTTGTAGTTCCGAGCGCGTTTTCCGAGTCCAAAGTTGTACATTGGTAGTCGCTTGCCGAGTCCGAAGTCGTAGATTTTGGCTCGTTTGTCTTCGCTGCTGGCTTCGCCGTTGTAACGTTTACCGAGTCCGAAACTGTAAGGGCGGGCGCGTTTTACTTCATAACCTGGAGGAAAATGAATTGGTTCAGTATTTTCAAATTGCGATGTTTAAAATTCTGTCAAAACGTTTGGTTCAGAATGTTACTCTTCTGCCGTGATAGACAGACAGTTAAGAATCAACGTAGTCATTACGATGTAGGTAAAGTTCTGCCTACTAATGTATGTGATGTATGTGTATATTGTAATGCGTCTGTTTTTCCAGAAAACTATAGTCCTAGTTCTTTCAAGCGTCGAGTGAATAGGTATCTCGTGGATAGACGTTTTCATCGTCACTTTGTGAGATAGAAGACTAACGTCTTATCCTTTTTCAATAAAAAAAATGTATATTATTATGAAATCACAGGAACGCATTACAAACGCATCGTTAGATAACACGTAGAATAACGGATGCCTTTTACTCAGGTGAATTGCGTGCACACTTACCGAATTAAAAAAATAAATAAAACAATTTTTTGTTAGCATTTTAGTAAAATGGAAAGATGGCGTGATTTCATAAAAGATATGTAAAGTAAAAGGAAGGATGAAGGTTTCTTTTTAGCCTGAGTTCCTGGTTTTTTTCACATTTCCACGTCAGCGATTTTCTCGTAGATAAAAGCGACTACATGATAAAATTGAATATTATAAGATGGCATGGTTTACTGAAAGTAGCGGCTTTGTAACGTCAAGGGAATCACTTTGTTTTTTGATAGCTTATTAACTTTTAGGGCGAGCTTAGTAACAATAAAATGCCTGTTTTATACAACCGTTTTAGGCGGGGGATAAATATTTCGCAGTCATTTCCGAAACGAATACGCTGTGTGGGAAAACCGTCATGCTAGACAGATAAAATCAACAGATATTCTCCAGTGTCACTGTGTGACTGTAGTCAATGTTTTCTTATGTTTGAGATAAAACATCTTTTGTCTTTTTTATTTTTATGTCTGCAGTTTGGTTGTTACTGCCAATCTTTGCTAGTAATTTCGTCAGACCTTTGTCTTTATTTACCTACGCTATCTTAAATAGTAACTCTAACTAGACGTTTGATTGAGTATTCCATTGTGAAATGCTCAATAATAAAAGCATTCGTTTGGTGATGACAGTTTTTTCATTGATTCGTATCTAGTTCTCATGTTGCACTTTTTCAACATTAATTTATTATTTGAGTTCATTGCAAAATTTTTATAGGTACACAGCGTTATTCATTCGATTTTAAAAATATTTCTTTATTTATTTTTCTATTGTTCATTTGTACACATCTTGAAATTATTATCTTAAAAACCTTATTATAAAAGCGTATACATTGGCCCATGAATGAGTTAGTGACTTTATGAAGACTACTATTATGAGCTGCCAGCAAATTTCTTCCTCTTGTGTTAACATTGTGCAGATCTTTTTTTCTTTTGAACAAGGTTATGTTCTTTTTAACATACATTAAATTTTCTAAAATATATTGTGAATGGAAGGTAAGAATATTTATTTCCTTAAATTTACTTCTAAGTGACACCCTTGGACCGAGCTGATAGATTGCGCGAACAGCCCTTTTCTGCAGAATAAATATAGTATCGATGTCGGCAGCACTCCCCCACAACAGAATACCATATGTCATGAGGCTGTGGAAGTAACCAAAATAGACTAATCGAGCAGTTGTTTCATTTGAAATTTGTCTAACTTTTTTAACAGCATATGCGGCAGAGCCAAGCCTTTTCGCTAAGCCATCAACATGCGGTCCCCACTGGAGTTTGGCGTCTAAGGTTATGCCCAGAAATACAGTTGAGTTTACAGGAGTCAGTTCCTGGCTCTTAACTACAACGCTTGTGTTTACCTGTTTGACATTAGGCAAAGTAAAGGGTTGAGTTCAAAATGTTCGTGCCGTCGGCCACTTATGTTTCAGTAAAATATACAATTATAATTATTTTTACTATAGTAATCAATAACGTTTATACCATATTTTATAATTACATGAGCTAAATACTAATTCGTTTTTTTTATTTTTAGTGTTAAAATAGCCATCATTAGAGTAAACTTATAATAACTATATTGTATTGCACCACAAATGCTTTAATTAAAAATTATTTGTTACTTTATTTAATAAGGAAAAAAGGAAAATAAACAATTAAATACCAATTAATTATTTATTGTGTCAGTTTGCTATGTCATTAGTAAGCAGTCTGCATTCACTTTTTGCACAAAAACAGAGCGAATGCGTTTTTTTTTGAGGGTTGCCGATCAAAGAAAATAGTTTCGCACATAAACCCAAGCAAATAAAAAGCACAAAAATAAAATATTTGACTATAAAGCTGACATAAATATATTTTTAGTGATATTATTTAATATGTTATGATTTCGCTATTTTTTAAAGTAATTAATTCAACTGAATATCTATGTCATCTATTTAAAATCATAAAGATTACCTCAAGTATTTCTTTTTGCATACTGATTAACCTATGGTTCGAGAACCTTGGCAGTATCGGTAAAGATGCACGCAGTCACATATTCTTTGATTTGCTTTTATGTCTTTTATATATTTATATACATAATTTGGTTCTGACTTTCTTTTTAGTAATTATTATAAAATGTTATAAAAATTAAGGTATAGTCATTTTTTGCGTAAAGTACTGAAATCAAAAGCTTATTGAAGGCCTGGAATGAACTCAACTATTTAACACATTTCGTTTTTTTTTCATTGAGGAGCAAATTATTAGCTGAGAACCACTGCTCTGTGTTGGAGATGCATTTGTTCACCGCTCGATAGTCAATTTCTTGTCTTTTGATTTTAAACAAGAAGGAAGTATCGTCAGCAAACAATATGACCTCGCATTGATTCTTAACGACCGATGGCAGATCATTAATATAAACTAAAAATAGGAAAGGACCAAGAACTGAGCCCTGGGGCACACCCATTGTCACTGCCGATCCTGATGATTTTTCTCCATTTATTGCAACTTGACTGACCTGACTGACCGTCGTCGGAGTAAGATGTACTAGATTAAAGTATAATATAAGTTATAGTTATAGTTAAGTATATATATAGTTATAAAATAAAAGTAACAAGTTATATCAAATCGATATTTTATTCCAACACCACTTTACCCAGTGTTTAAAAAACTTATCATAAAATAATCGATGTTTTTGCGTTTTGATAAATTGCAACTCATTTAAAGTCTACTATCTAAGGATTTAACTGCAATTATTTATTAAAAAATGGTTACAAATATACAATTGTTTCATTTGATTGGTATTGTTTACAGAATAGCAATTTAATAAGAAGCCTACATTCTTTATCATGAGTGTAACTCCCTCATTTTATACAGCGGCCCTACGCAAATAAATACTCCAACGTTTCCACCTCTCCATCGCGGGAATGCCATTAGAGTCTCCATCAAATGAAATACATCGCCAGTATTGTTACTACTAATTCTATGATAAAATCTACTAATTACTGAATTTGGTTAGTTAGAATAACCAAAAAAGTTACTCTGGATCTAAAAGCATTCGTGAATAAAAATTGAAAGAGAATCTTCGCCTTCATCGTGACTTTCCCAGGTGAGAAAGTATCCCAGGTTTACGTTACAATATTCAGATATACCGACTATATATTTTTTTCATAATCTGCCGATTATGAATATAAATATGTATAAACAGCACGCGGTCCATGGATAGCGTTTGTCGTAGGTGTATTTTTTTCAATATACGTTTTGATTGGGATTGATTTTGTTCCAGTAATGGCACTGGCTGTTCCATCCCTTTGACCGGAGCACAACCACGTAAACGTGATTATTAAGGCTGCCAAAATAGGACGGGCTTTAATACCCCCCCCCCAGACGAGATCTACATAGAAAAAAAATCACTACTCTTTATGTAGTCGCTTTAAATTTGATTGACTAAGTACTGTACGTTATCAACTATTATTAGTGATCACTATTTGTGCTAGATGAAAATGTCTTTTAGTTCACCGGACAAAGTGATACAAAATTTAAAACTTGAGTGCACAACAAACAAAAAATTAATTAATTTCACATTTGTTTAAAAGTATTTATAGGATGATCGTCCCTCTCTTTCGCTCCGTTCTGATTTTCATCCAGTGTTGTAACGCCGACTGTAGATCTAGCATAAAAATTCAAGGCCATGTTTTCACTTCAAGTGAACTAGATGAACAACCATTGACTCTTAAGAAACAAAACAAGTGCTGCCGGCATGAATATTCCGATATAAATGTTCATATCCGAAAGACGTGACGTCACGTTTCACAGTCGTCTAGTTGGGTTGGTCATTGACACACGTCACGTGACACGTGATTGTAGCATATGTCTTGATTTAGCTGTCGAATTACCTATGTCTTGGGCTTAGTTATAGACCTGCTGGAATTAAACATCTGCTTCTTCTCCGAATGCGGTTTTGCAAAAACATAATAATTATTCCTTATAATTAAACTTGCCATATCCAGTATTTACGGCCACGCTCAGAGACGTCAAATAGTTGTCAAAAGCGGTCCTAAGTGCAGACTTTGCTTATCGAATTTAGTCTATATTTGCTTAGCAAAAGCTATAATTAAGGCTGTCTTTAAGAACCGTTTAACGTCCGGCGGCCTTTTAAAACTCCACCCTGTATACTGAATAGGAAGGGAAATCGAAAAGAAAACACCAGATCATGCAATCTCCTTTATCAATTGTATAATTCAATTGTATACTTTAATGATTATAGTTTAATCAACAATTAATATTTAGCTTATTTATGGTATTATGCCATACCTACAGAGCTTTGATTACGTATCCAAAACAAATATAAACCTTTAATCTACCGAAATATTTTAAACTTACATATAATCTGAAAAAAAAAACGTGTTAAATTCAAAAAGTTCTTAAATTAACGGAAATTTATAAAATGTTCTACATAACTTTTGAAAAAACTGTTAATAATCATAGCTCCGTAAATGTTATAAAGTTACAGAAAAGATGTCTAGCCTATATTTAAATAATTTTAATTTAACAGTATTATACAAATTCGTGAACTATAAATGTAGAATAAATCTTGGATAAGGGCAAATAACAAAATTTTGATACATGCTTAAATTATAATCACAATAAATTAAGAGGCTTTAACGGTAACTCAAAATATTTTAGGCTTCCAAAATTATTTATCTGAACAGATTTTAATAGAATACATATAATTTTAAATATTTCAATGAGAATAAACTAAGTTTCGAAATTAAAAAGGGGTTTTAAGAAGTATTTAAGCAAATTAGGTTCAACGAAATGATGTTATTTGAATGAAGTTTTGTCTATTTTATAAATATCTAAGTAATTGAATGATTCAATCCAGTCAACCTTACAAGTAGAACAGTTCAATTTGCTGGTGAACAACTCACGTGGGTTATATAAAAAAAAATAGCTAGAAAGCTTTAAATCATAACTGATAAATTTTCACGTGAAAATTGGCTGGTATTTTCACGTGAAAATTACTTTTTTTAAATAAAAGTAGCGGAAAAGTTTCATACTAGGTATTAACAAAAGTTTAATTATGTAAGCAAAATAAATAATTCGTGTTACTAACCTATAGAAAAGTACCAAAATTTGGTTTAAAAGTACATATTTTAAAGTATAAAAATAAAAAATCATTACTGCCTTTTAAATTTGTACAAATATTCCACGCAAGTTTATTTAAATGCATAAAGTTTAACTAAACAGATTACATATCGTAGTAGTTATCACTGGAATCTTCCGATCTTTTTCCAAGTCCGAAACTAAATCTATGCATGTCTCTCTCTCGTTTTCCGAGTCCGAAATTGAATTTACTGTTCAATCTTTTTCCAAGTCCAAAGTTGTAGTTCCGAGCGCGTTTTCCGAGTCCAAAGTTGTACATTGGTAGTCGCTTGCCGAGTCCGAAGTCGTAGATTTTGGCTCGTTTGTCTTCGCTGCTGGCTTCGCCGTTGTAACGTTTACCGAGTCCGAAACTGTAAGGGCGGGCGCGTTTTACTTCATAACCTGGAGGAAAATGAATTGGTTCAGTATTTTCAAATTGCAATGTTTAAAATTCTGTCAAAACATTTGGTTTAGAATGTTACTCTTCTGCCGTGATAGACAGACAGTTAAGAATCAACGTAGTCTTTACGATGTAGGTAAAGTTCTGCCTACTAATGTATGTGATGTATGTGTATATTGTAATGCGTCTGTTTTTCCAGAAAACTATAGTCCTAGTTCTTTCAAGCGTCGAGTGAATAGGTATCTCGTGGATAGACGTTTTCATCGTCACTTTGTGAGATAGAAGACTAACGTCTTATCCTTTTTCAATAAAAAAAATGTATATTATTATGAAATCACAGGAACGCATTACAAACGCATCGTAAGTCAATATTCCCGAATTTTAGGATAACACGTAGAATAACGGATGCCTTTTACTCAGGTGAATTGCGTGCACACTTACCGAATTAAAAAAATTAATAAAACAATTTTTTGTTAGCATTTTAGTAAAATGGAAAGATGGCGTGATTTCATTAAAGATATGTAAAGTAAAAGGAAGGATGAAGGTTTCTTTTTAGCCTGAGTTCCTGGTTTTTTTCACATTTCCACGTAAGCGATTTTCTCGTAGATAAAAGCGACTTCATGATAAAATTGAATATTATAAGATGGCATGGTTTACTGAAAGTAGCGGCTTTGTAACGTTAAGGGAATCACTTTGTTTTTTGATAGCTTATTAACTTTTAGGGCGAGCTTAGTAACAATAAAATGCCTGTTTTATACAACCGTTTTAGGCGGGGGATAAATATTTCGCAGTCATTTCCCAAACGAATACGCTGTGTGGGAAAACCGTCATGCTAGACAGATAAAATCAACAGATATTCTCCAGTGTCACTGTGTGACTGTAGTCAATGTTTTCTTATGTTTGAGATAAAACATCTTTTGTCTTTTTTATTTTTATGTCTGCAGTTTGGTTGTTACTGCCAATCTTTGCTAGTAATTTCGTCAGACCTATGTCTTTATTTACCTACGCTATCTTAAATAGTAACTCTAACTAGACGTTTGATTAATTATTCCATTGTGAAATGCTCAATAATAAACGAATTCGTTTGGTGATGACAGTTTTTTCATTGATTCGTATCTAGTTCTCATGTTGCACTTTTTCAACATTAATTTATTATTTGAGTTCATTGCAAAATTTTTATAGGTACACAGCGTTATTCATTCGATTTTAAAAATTTTTCTTTATTTATTTTTCTATTGTTCATTTGTACACATCTTGAAATTAAGACAATATACAATATAATAATAATACAATATACAGCCTCAGAATCTTGAAAGAACACAGCTCATCACCTCCATAAACATTGGAACACACATACCAGGAGTTTCCTCGGAGTCGTACTGATCCAGGAACTCTGACAGCGTATCCTCTTCAATATCGTTGGAGTCCGCCGCCTGGTCATCCACGGATCTCTTGCCCAAGCCGAAGGAGTAGGGTCTGGATCTGATGATATATGGAACAGATAAAATTGATTCATTTGAGCATAGGGATGAGAAAAATGGGTTAAGTGAAGAAATAATGTGGTATATGTCCCACAACGACAGTCTTAATAATGGCACTGCACGGATTAGCCTCACTTTACTAGGGGGCTGGTTTCAAGGAATTAATAGTGCACCAGCCATGCCTACTGCTTGGTGGGAGACGTTTCACTTCAGCATAGAGCAGTCAGTTGAAGCTCTGGTATTGGCAGTCACCCGGGCCTGAACCGCAAGGTCGAGGAGCCAGCGGTATGGCCACTGCGGCGTCGCGACGCTCGGTGGTTTAGGCACCGACAACGATGTATGTGGTATGCCCTCGATATCACATTGATTAATAGTTCATGACGATACGCGTGAGCTAAGTAGCCTGTTACTGCACGGCTTGAAGTTAGCATTGTGCCGTGCATTAGGCGGCGGGGGGGGGGGAAACGGGGGGTTCTGATTATTATTTTGAAAGTGTATTTTAAAAGAAAAAAATCAAATACAACAGGATAAAGTTTCAAAGTATCCATGAATGTTTAGTTCTTGATTGGCATAACAATAGATTAGACAACGGGAATGAGCTTTATTTTTTATACTCATATAATTGAAACAAGAATCCAGCTACCATACTAATTCAGCAATCGCTTTCCTTGGTCTGCACACTTTTATTTTCGGTGGTGGACGTTTGGGTGACGGTGCAATTATTAAAGACAATATTGCCGCAAAGGCCATTTAAGCTTCACATGACATTCAAATATGTTTTCTTTTACTTTTTCAACATGAGTGAAGTTGGTCAATTCATTTACGCACCGTGCAGAAATAGGCAACTTAGGTCACGGAAAAGCGTGCGTAAATTGCGGGTTTACGTCACACGGTGCTATATAGTAAAATAGCGAATCACACATGACATTCTTACATTCCGTATCTGAAAAATGCCTCTGGTACCACCGTAGACATACATTACTCCTAAATAAAGATAGAATGATAGAAAAAAATAGAATGATGCAAAACATGGGCCTGCGAGCAAGACAAAGTGTACGCTTCCGTATAATTTAGTTTGTATTCGAATAGTGTCTTGTGTTGTCGGTTCGACAAGCCAAATCAGGAGACTGGGAACAGTTTTGAGGTCCGTGCTTCAGGAGCATTTCATTGTATTCTGGGTTTCAAAGTTCCATTGGAATTCAAGCTTTGAAAGAGTTGTTCTGTTCGCTGTTAAGTCAATATCATTGCAAATTTTGCAGTTTAAAAATGTGACGTATTAAAATAATGAAAAAGTTCAAAAATTTAATAAGTTGAATACATTTTACATCTGCAACAACAGAGGCGAGATATTTTTGAAATGAATTATTTTTAGCATTAGGTACAGTATTAAACATTTATTTATTTATTTATTTCTTTATAATTATTTATGGAATGGAGTTTCTACGAGTAGAAATAAAGCTCAGCAGACGGTTACAGCCAAACCTTAATCAACCACTACAAAAAAAAAAATTAGGTTAACAATAAACGTCATATGTAATTACTTAAAAATTGAAACTCCAAGTAATTTATCAAATTTTCTTTATTTTACCAAAAAAAGTAAAAACAATGAACTTCTAAAAGCTTCTAATGAAAGTCTAAATCCAGTTAAGAAGTTTCGTTGACTTTTATAGGTCAATTTTCCTCTTATTACGCCGAGGGATTTATACAAACTTTGTTGTGGTGACCATCCTTCCGATACCGTGTTGCCAGGATTAAAACTTTGTTTCGTAGTTCTAGTCAAATATATTATATTTGACTAGAACTGCTCAAGATAGGTTAGTCACGGAACAGTTGTCTCACACCAAAGACTTGATATATTGTGTGAGTCATTTAGTCAGCCCTACGTACAGTGCTGCCAACTTCTATGCTCGGTAGAGAACATCGGAACTAAAAGATACATATGGTAAATATGTTATAAAAATAAATTTTACATAGAAGGCAGCGTTGCCTGTGACTACAAAGATAAATTGGATGGTGTGCTGACTTGTGACAACCGGTCACTCAAAATCGGGTACAAAGACGGTCGATTTGATTTCCTCTTGTGTTTTGCAAACATTCCATGAAGGAGGTTCTTTTATCACAATTAGGTAGTCTATACAGAGTCTACAGAGTAATTTTGTATACGTCTTCTTATGGTAGCGTCGGGTGACGGGTCGCTCACTTCCCTCTAATATGCTTGAAGAGGGCGATGGCTGGATCCCGCGTTAACTCGTGAACGGGTGCCGTTTGAGGGTGTTCGTCGTTTGGATACTTGGCGGGACGAAGACTTGCCGAGCTAATAGATGCAGATAAGAATAATTTTATATAGACATAAAGAGACACTGTACATTGATTTTGAAAAAATATACCAGTGAAGTTTCTTGCCAGTTCTTCTTCACGAAGGTTTTTCCGAACGGCAGAGCCATGTTTCATTTGACGTCAATAAGAACAAGTAATTGTCAATGTTGAGAAATAAATATTTTTATTTTAAATTGAGTTATACTAAGATGGGCGTTCTTAATTTTTAAAGGATAAAGCAGGTAACATGTTGTGACAACCTCCGTAGTGTTAAATTCTTCATATGGTGTCGATGCGGTTTTAAATATCGCAAATAAATATTTCTGCATCTTGCTCATTACGAAAAATTACTGCATACAGCTAAACATGCCGCTTTGGTATTCAAAGTACGCGAAAGAGCTTCTATTCGCATTTACATTGCGAGTCCGCCATGTTTCTAAATTTACTGAAGCAGATTTTAATACTTTTACATGCGTAAGGGTCTTAATTTAATGAGCCTTGCGAGTTCATTTTGTAATATGCCCGACGACGCAGAAATTTTTTTTATGCATAAAATATTTCGTTCCGTCCCTGAATACATTAAAAGTCACATTTGTGATCTACTTTATATAATTTTTAAAAGTATTCTGAGCCATTATGTAAATGCTAAAAAGATAACCATGACGTCACAGAACTTATACAATTGAAAATAACTTTTTCTATCAGAGTGATGTAACATGTTTATATTCTTTGTTAGTTTCCCTGAAATGTGATGCGAAACAAAGACCTGGGCCCTATTTTCTCTATTTGGGCTCTATGAGCGCAATTTGTAAGAATCGATATTGGATTACATGGTACAATCCTATGAATATCTGTTTAAAAAATAGTATAACTTACAAATTCGCAACGATGCAAAATAAAAAAAAAATTAGAAATTGTACCTACATTTCACTACACTACAGTAAACATTTTCTCTTTTATAGGTGACAATGCGCTTATTTTTAGTGAAATCTTTATTTAACGCGTAATTGTAATTAAAAGTAAACAAATTTTGTAAATTGTATTATGATCTTGAATATTGCCTTTTTGTGTTTTAGATAAAAAAATGTTAACAACAATTAGTAATGATTGTCATCTTGATTCACTTGGGTATTGTTTATTAAAGATATTCAAAGATTTTAACTTTATACATGTCAATGTCAAACTACTTTATAAATACAGAACTGTCATCGAAATCCATAGGCGTTTTCGATACATGTAAACGTTTGTTACTGATAATTTGTAAGTGTAATGTTTGCAACATTTTTCTTGTACATTTTTTACATATTTGTAAGGTTTGTTAAACAACACTCTGGAAAGCGATTTTTGACTTTTCGACTTTAAAATAAATGTTTTTATTTCCATGGTTACGTGATCAAGTTCTTACACTATGACATTGTTTGTGCTTTCTTTCTACCGGTAATATTTAATGAGAATTCAAATTCAGATATTTATTTATCAACATTGACAATTACTTGTTTTTATTAACGACAAATAAAGCATGACTCTACCAGTTCGGAGAAACCTTCGTGAAGAAGAACTGGCAAGAAACTTCACGGGTCCATTTTTTTCTTACTTAATGTACAGTGTCTCTTTATGTCTATACAAAATTATTCTCATCTGCATCTGTCAGCTCGGCAAGTCTCTGTCTCCCTCCTGCCAAGTATCCAAACGACAACACCTTCAATCACCCGTTCACGAGTTAACACGGAATCCAGCCATCGCCCTCTTCAACCACATTAGAGGGAAGTGAGCGACCCGTCACTCGACGCTACCGAAAGAACACGTATAGACTTAATAGATAACCAAAGTGTGATTAAAGAACCTCCTTTAACATAGAAGAACATGGAATGTTTGCAAAACGCAAGAGGAGAGCAAATCTACCGTCATTGTAACCGATTTTGAGTGACTGGTTGTCTGTCACAAGTATTCAAACGATGAACATAATGCAATTATAAATAACTCGTTTTGAACTAATTTATCCCTTTTTTTTAGGAAATATTGGCGTTTTGATAAAAGAGATATATGGACAATAGCTAAAAGGCAATATGGACTAAACAATATTACGTAATAAATTGGATTCAGTTGAAATTGCAGGTCACAAGCCTGCTTATTATAGTTTTTTCATATTCAATCTTAACCCGAATTTCAATATAAAAATTGTAACTAATACAACAAACAAATCTCTGCAGCTGCATGAAAACGTACCCCCTCTTACACTTCTTACCTCTTTCCTAATCCAAAGTTATAAACCGGGAGCCGTTTGTACTCAGACACGTAGCTGTAAGCCCTCTTCCCGATGTTGTGTTCATAGGAGGGTTTGTCCTGAGGGAGCTGGGTGTCCTGAATGTGGTCTCTAGGACTCTGGGTCTCGTGGTCTGGCCGGACCTGCTCGGGGGCGCAGAGTGCCGCGCCTAGCACGAGAAAACACACCGGTATTGACGGATAGATCATTCTGGAACAAAGGATTTTGTACTTTAGAAATCACGTCAGGCTTTTATGGTATTTGTTGATAAATATTTTTTTGCAGAGTTTTTAGTAGAGTTACCCAGAATTTGAAAAGAAAAAGAAATCTTGATTTTAACCTTTAAACTGAGTCGAATGTAGGTCGTATCTTTAATACAGCTGGAAAGCCATTAAATAAACACCTTCATTAACTTATCTGATCGTACAAAGGGTCTCGGGTTCGATAATGGTGGGAAGCATCTTATCTGGGGCGGTACTACAGTATTTTCCTGTCCACGTGGTCGTGTTCCGGTCAGAGGGAAGAAGCAGCCAGTGTAATTACTGGAACAAGGGCAATTCCAACTTCAGCCTACGGTCGGCACCGCATCATTTATTCGATAAATAATAAAAAGGAATATTCAATAAATAAATAAATCCCCAGACAAACACACCAACTGTACGGCCCCAAAGTAAGCAGAGCTTGTGTTATGGATGCCCATACAGCGAACTGGGGTAACCCAGAATAAACAACCAACCATGACCCGAGAACGAACCTCTGTGTTCATCACCCAAATAAATGCCCCAGCCAGGACTCGAACCTGGGACCTTCGGCGTATGAGGCAAGGCTACTTACCACTACACCAACCGTTCGTCATATATTTATTTATTTCTGTTTTGTGCAGTTGTAATAATATAAATCTTACTTTTTTCTCTCAAGAAGTAATTGATTATCTTTTTAATGACAAATTCAAAATTTAACTTAAATTAATAATTATACGATAAAATTATGCTACAAATAAAAAAACTAAATCTAAACTTCAATCCATTAAGGGCAATGTAGCCAAAAGGCTGGCCGAATTACCACACTGGATTGCAATAGAAATTCGTTGTGCGAGGTAGGTGCCAGCTTTAGGGTCACGAGTTCCAATCAAACAGCAGTACACATCTAGGTACCATTAATTATGTCTGATCACAGATGCCTGTTAGCATCAATAGATCTAGTGCTCGTTTGCCGGCTATTACAAAGAAAAGAAAACATTAATTTGCTAAAATACTTACGTTAGAACCTGGATATATTATTTGTTACCTGTACCGAAATGACTTGTTAAAATTTAATAATTTAACTAAACGCGATAGTATCCAGTTAAAACTTTTTATTCATGCTTTTTTGCATAGGTGCGGGTTACGAAAAAATAGTCCAGTTTGTAATTAAAATAGTTGGTAAAAATAGTGTTTTTCTTTTTAATATAGTGAAAGCTGAAAAACCTTAAGCAAATATTTCATGTGCCCATATATTGTTCCAATCTAAAACACGTGAAACACCAACCAAAAACCAAAACGTTGAATATTAAAAGGCACGTTTTTAAATATGGCAATATTTTACTGTTATTTACGAGGGTGTTGATGTTGGTTTGTTATTTTTGTAGTTGCATACAGTATCAATCACAAAAAGTAATACTTTATATAACTCGATTAAAACTTTTATTTCAGTAGCTTACTCATAAAGTAATAGAAATAGGTATTCGCAATATTCGATACGCAATTTTTTCAATTTAATAAATACAATTTATGTATATCAATAGGTATATCACATTTGTACATTTTTACCATAAAGTATCCAGCAAAAAAGGTTCTTCTCATAAAATAGTCCTTAACTTAATTTTCAAGTATCCTAAAGTAGCCAAAGAGCCTGAAAGTTTTTTTATTTCTCAGTAAAATCTTACCCAAAACTATAAACTTAGTTATCTTTGCAGAATAGTTTGTCATAAAATCTATTGAGGGTAAAATAACAGGTAAAAAGGCTATCATTGAGAACCCTGGGCAATATTATAATACGGTAAACTTTAGATTTAATAAAAGTATATTTTTTCAGTGGAGTTAAGAACAAGTTGATGGAGAGCTAAAAATATACGCTGATTGTGATACATGAAGACTGTTGTATTCGTATATCAGGACAGTACAAGGCTATTTGAAATGACAGTAACCGTATACTTAAAAGAATAAGTTTCTAATAAATAAATATATATAAATATAGTAAATGATAATAAAATAAATAATCAAGTGTATAAACATTTACGTTAATAAAACAGTATAATTAATTAAATATACATTATTTTTTTATTAAATGACGTATTAATTTATTTTCAAACAATTTCTGCGTGGGAGTCCTCCATGGTTCTTGGAAGATATGTTTTAACTGATGTCAGTTACATATTTTGTGTCTTGATATCTTACAAAAGAAATACCAGAAAAACTGTTTGATAACCATAAAAATTGATTTCTTGAAAGATGGGGAAAATCTTTAAACAGAACAAACCCAAACGAAATATTGAACAGTTTATTAGCTCCACGTTCTCAAGGTAAGGTCGATTGATGCAAAAAACCTAATAGAAGTGGGCGGACCCGCGTCATCTTGACTGTGTCAACGTGCGCCGAATTGCTGGATTTTTCATGATAATATTGTATCTCTGCACAAAATAATTTTCTTGCTTTTCGCTGACAGAATGAATTACTTCCATCTAAAGAGAATTAGTCTACAATATAGACCTTTGGTTTCAATGGAGTTTCGTTATGTTTTAGCACTTTTAATTTGAGAATTTAAGTTTTATTTGTCTCTGGTTTAAGTGTCACGCGTCAATGCTTTTCTGTTAATGACTTCAAAAAATGGTGTTCAAAAAATTATTTTGTATTTATTACTTTGACTTTGTAATATATTTATTGTTTGTATTTTTATGTAAGTCCTAAATAAAATACATAAATTAATAGACTCGTAGTAGCCCAGTCGGGTTCGGGAACGGTTTTTCGGGGTACGGCCCTTTTTGCGACGATCCAACTGAGGGAGACTGAAGGGAGACGGGGTTCACGTTCGACGTGATTTAAAAAAATCGATTTAGTTATAATCTTTATTTCTGGTAGCACATCTTAAGTAAAAAGTATAGTTAAGAAAAGTTATTGCAAATTAACTTAGACAGGTCACTTTTACTTATCTCCGAAGATACTCTGGTATATCGATTGTGAAGTAAAACAAAAAAAAAATTCAAAAAGGCACTTATCCCAACTTCTTAAGATAAATAAAAAGCTTGAAACAAATTCAGAGAGAGCGAGGAATCAGTGAAGTAACTCTGTCACGTCTTGACTTGGCGACTTCAAATCAAAACAACTTTATCAAAAAGAGGGATCGTGATGTGAATCGAACCCTGCACTTTGCTTGCTGTGTTGGCAGATATGAATATATTTTTTATTTTTAAAATTACAATCAGGGATAGGTGGCTGAAGGTACGGCGGAGTCCTCGGATATCGATGATCTAAGATAAGACCAAAATTGCTGACAAAGACTTAACCTACAGCACTACTGAAACTCCCAACTTAGATTGTATGATGCTGTAATATTTATGTACTATATGTGTCTAAATGATATATTTATCATAAAGTACATATATTATCTTTGAAAGCATTTTAGTCACTTTTTTCTACGTAGGTTTAAATTAATGTTAGATTCTCTTACTGAGTACATACATAGCTTTAGCAGTCGATCTCAACAAAAAATTTTGGCTACTTATGACGCTTCAATCAATCTGATGGTGACAGTACCAACCCTAAATATAACAATAATACTTGGAATAAGCATGTCATAACAAAAAGTTATGGGAAGCAAACTTCTGCCTAAATTATAATTTATCTAAGGAAAAATAGCGCACATACAGATTCATCACTCGTACAGAGGATGGATTATATTTATTGTAGATAGTTCCAATTTTTCGTGTGGTCGGCCCTATGTCTGCGTTAAGCTTGTACACATACAACAACTGTGTGTGCGTGACAAAAATGTACTGATTTTACACCCACACCAAAGCGACGGTCTGACAAGATGGCGGTCGCCACACAAAGTTAAGTTGCATATTTACAAGCACACGCACACATAGAACCGCGCGAACAAATGAGTTAAACCATCTATCTACACAAGTGTATCCTTGTATTATATTTAAAGGAGCTTTTCCTATTTTCGTACACGACTTAAGTTGTCAAAACCCTCATATCGTTTCAGCCTAGAAAGTGTCGAAACATAAAACGCCTTATTTATTGTAGACACAAAGATTACGATAGATCCTTTATGTGTATTTAAAGTGATATAGTTGGGATTTAGTTCATTCCGTTGATATATAGCACGTATTTTACCACTTTATCAAGTGTATTTATATTCAACATTTAGGTATTAAGGTATTTACGTTTTTGAGGTTCTTGACGTGAACAGGATTGGCGAGGGATGCTCGTGACTCTGACGTTGTAACCACGCAACTTCTGATGTAGAGAAAAAGAGATGTCATTGTTAGAATTAACTTACATCACCACTGGTGCAACATTGGATTTACATCGCTCTTGCAAATAAATTTAAAATGCAGCACATATCACCCATG
Organism: Marasmarcha lunaedactyla; assembly: GCA_923062675.1. Taxonomy (NCBI): domain Eukaryota; kingdom Metazoa; phylum Arthropoda; class Insecta; order Lepidoptera; family Pterophoridae; genus Marasmarcha; species Marasmarcha lunaedactyla. Next base: position 2,290,965 of record OV281358.1, read on the forward strand.
TGCTGTAGCGCCCCCAGTTCCCCCCCAGTACGCTGTATGGTCGTACAATACACAAGCTCTGTTTACTTTGGCACCATACAGTTGGTGTGATTGTCGGGGGTTTTATTTATCATTTACCATTATTATACATTTACATGCACATGGGCAAAAAAGAACACAAAATACAATAAATGAAGCCAAATAGAAAAAAAAAGTTGACAACACAGGCATCCTTATCACTAAACAACAATTGCTTCCAGGTAACCCAAGCAGCTTTTTTGGTTTAGTAAGCTCAAGTTAGCTTTGCATGTCCAACAAGCAATGGAGATCGTAATGCACGATTCGAACAAATCGGGATGAAATCGAATAGTTTAAAAGCGGTCGGCTTGGTAAGCATTTCTATATCTCTATAAGCAACCAATGGTTGTGAGATTCCACGCATCAAAGCGGTCAAACTTTGAAAGTATGCTGAGGAAAACCGCCAAAAGGGATTTTTTTTAAATCCCCAAACTAACACACCAACTGTATGGCCCCAAAGTAAGCAGAGCTTGTGTTATGGATGACCATACACCGAACTGGGGGGGAACCCAGAATAAACATACATATATAAATATCAACAATTATGACCCGAGAACAAACATCTGTGTCCTTGACACAAAAGAATGCCCCGGCCAGGACTCGAACCTGGGACCTCCGGCGTATGAGACAAGGCTACTGACCACTCACTACTCGGCCGACAAAATAGGGATTGTTTCATTTTCCGAATTATAAAAGATAAATGGAGTCCTTTTGATCATTTTTTAACTATTTTCATAACCCACCTTATCGCAAGCGGCACACCCCTGTGAAAGTTAATAGTCGTAGGTATTTTGTTTACCAATATTGAATGTGATTATTATTCATTATTTTATTTTATTTTATTATTTTAGGAAAACTAACAGCTATATTAGTACAATAAGTTATTTTTTTAATTAACATAGCAGGTACTAAGGTTAACAAGAAGTTTTCACGAATAAACTACTTATGTAATAATAAATTACTTTTTATCAATGCAAGTTGTAACCAAACAACGCCTTAAAAAAAAAGAAAACACACAAAAAAATAAATATTTTAGAAAAATATTTCACAAACCAAGTTCTTTGTCTTTTCTGAACTGATGCAAAAGAAATCGATGTCCAACTCTCCACTAACGGTGTTAAAAGGTTCACATGCTCTCAATAAATATGAATTTGGTGAATGGTAACGTCTTCTTACGGTTGAGTCGGGTGACGGGTCGCTCACTTCCGTCTAATATGGTTGAGGAGGGCGATGGCTGGATCCCGCGTTAACTCGTGAACGGGTGCCGTTTGAGGCTGTTCGTCGTTTGGATACTTGGGGGGAGGGAGACTTGCCGAGCTAACAGATGCAGATAAGAATAATTTTTTTATAGACATAAAGAGACTCTGTAAATTTATTTTGAGAAAAATATACCCGTGAAGTTTCTTGCCAGTTCTTCATCACGAAGGTTTTTTTCGAACTGGTGGTAGAATCATGTTTTATTTGACGTCAATAAGAACAAGTAATTGTCAATGTTGAGAAATAAATATTTCATTTCATTTCATTTGTTTGTAATTCGTGGTGATGGGAGTAAAGGTTGCCTTAAGGATTTATTATACGTACGAATTGATATTTTACTAAAAAGCTCCGGTGTTTCCACCACATTCTGCATAATCTCTAACAGCAGAGATAAGTCTAACATTTGCCTTCTGAGATGCAAGGGCAAACTATGTTATATCGACTTGTGATGCGCTGCCAACTTCAAGCTTCAGTTGGAATTGCCTTCGTTCCAGTAACTTCCTTCCCTTTAACCGGAATACAACCATGTAAACGTCACTCTCATGGCGGTCAAAATAGGAAGGACCCCCCCCCACGAGATCTTAATATAAGAATCTCTATTACAAGTAAATCAATTGCTTTTGGCAAATATTCTTTCTTTATAATTTCATATAGACAAATATCCGTAGCAATTTGTTTCTTTTTTTATTTGTCAATAAAGAGAATACGATATTGGGTACGTTCATAAAATATTGTAAATTATTGAAATTGCTGTTGACGGGTCTCAGTTTTACCTGTCTGACAGTAATTGTCTATTGTTAACCTCCGACGCAAAAATACGGGTGTTATAAGTTTAACTTGAGTGGCTGTGTCAATTTCTGTCATATATATTGCATGAAAACTTATTTAATTTTTGTTTATTTATTTATTTAGTCGACACAAAACAAGATTATAGACTTCTATCTTCAAGTATATACACTTCTTTAGTCTGAATTCCAATGATGATTATGTACATCATTTATATTATCCTGAATTTGTTGACAGATACATATCGTAGGAAAGATAAGTATTACACTGAATTTTAAGTAAAAAAAAATACAAAACCAATCATTTCATTGCTTATGAAATACATCAATAAAACTCAATGCTATAGTACTATGAAGTACTGAATCTAATTAAATACTACAAAATTTCATTGCTATTAATAAATATTTGTTGTATTTCTAAATTACTACGTGCGTGGATGCGTTGTCGAGGTGGAGCAAAGGCCTCGGAGTCTCGTGTTCGGCCGCCTGTTGCTCGCAGCAGCAAAAACTTCTGGCAAGCATTTGGTGGTGTACCACTCTGCATTGATGTTACTTTGGTTTCTTAAGGGAATTGATACTAAATACCCCGTTACGGCTAAAAAACTGGCGATCAACATATTTCCAGCGGTTCCCATGTAAATTGTTTTAGCAAAACTTTCTCAGTGGCCTGGTATGTGTGTTTATTCTGGGGGAGAAACACAGTAAATTGCGTGGTTTTGGCACACGTTCCTTTGGGGTCATACAGTTTGTCTGGGGATTTATTTATTTATTCACTTGTCAAAATTACCAAAGTATCAAGCGATAGTTCTTTTGCAATGTTTTCTTGTCACTTTCCTACCTCAATGTAAACATTGTAATAAAATACAAAATTATTTGAACAGCACTTACGCCACAATTTAATTTGTATATATCCCAAACAGTGTATATAGTTATAATTGATATTCAAGAAAACATATAAAATTCAAGTTCCAGGAATTAAGTAAGGAACTTGGGTATTCGATTATAAATGCAAATTCGATTTTATTTATATCGAGAAGTCATTCCGTATTCGATTAGAATGAGGTCTGGTTCGGATTGATTTGATCTCGGCTCTCATATTTAACGTCGGTGTCATAAGAAAAACAGGATTAGATAATTTCAAAATACTAGCAACTAATAAGTAATAATGACTTTATAGCAATTGAATTTCTGCAAACAACGTACTTCGAAGAAATACTTTATTATTAAAAATAATTTTATTTTTAATTTTTTAGTTAAAATTTTTCCAATTTTCAGAGGTCAGTTGCTAGTTTATACAGGCCTTTGTCACTGGATGTTCTGTAAAAATAGTTTTGTGCTAAATACTTGATTCATATCATAGAAGCCCGTGAAATTTCTTGCCAGTTCTTCTTTACGAAGGTTTTTCCGAACTGGTGGTAGAGTCATGCTTTATTTGACGTCAAATAACAACAAGTAGTTGTCAATGCTGAGAAATAAATATTTCATTTCATTTGATTTCATGTAATGAGTATTCATTTATTACTAGCGGTCATTAGTACGAAACAAACAAATGAAGGTTTCGTCTTTTTAATAATACTTTCGATGCCTCTATTTCCTAGCCAAACTCGGTCTTCACAAATAAGTTTTGTTAATCTAAATTCGAAGCTTGAAGCAATTTAGAGAGGCAGGTGTGCTACGAACGAAACGTAATAAAAAACCGCTTAACGCCTGCATGCGATGTGAAATTTACAAACTAGCGCCTTTTCTAGTGACGCGTGCAGATTTCTTTCGATTTTTTGTAAAATTAAGTGGTAAAAGAGTTAAGGGATTTACTTTTGTGTAGCATCGGTAACAGAAAAGTTATTTTTTGCAACAAATTCAGCTTTATTACTGTAAGAAGGAGGGTAATTTTTTTCAAGTGCATGTGTACAAAGTATGTTTATTTCCTTGGCACGGTCTATAGCATTTGCTGTTTGACAGATTTCAACATATGACAGATGGTCTCATTAGATTCGTCCTATTTGTGGCAGTGACAGAGAGTATAATTATCAGGCATGAAACAGGATAATAACTTTAGCACTCAGGTTTCTTATTTGTTCTTATGACATCAGTTTATATTGACGATGCAACCGGTTCGGAATAGCTATACTATTAAATTCTCGGGTTGTTCCGAATTGTTTGTATTTATATATGTATGTTTAATCTGAGTTCCCCCCCAGTTCGCTGTATGGTCATCCATAACACAAGCTCTGTTCACTTTGGGGCCATACAGTTAGTGTGTTTGTCTGGGGATTTATAACTATTAAATAAAATTTTAAACGGTAGTGATCCTGGCTTTTATTTCATTCCGAAATAGTCAGGATCGGGACTTACATTGACGAAACGGGGGTAGATTTCTAGTACCCTAAGAAAGAAGCTGCAATCATCAATAAGAAAGAGTTTTAGAAACTATGTTGATTCCCATTTTGAACTGCGCATGACGCTTCTCACATAAGACGTTAAAGTAAAGAATGTTGCCGAAATTCACCTGGTAATTTAAAGTAAAACGAAAAACCAATTATGTTTATCCATAGAGTTCAATTACAGAAGCAAAAATAACCTAACTTTTCGATAAGTTTTTTTTTTAAGAAAAAGAAGAAAACTTAGGTATTTTAAGATATCGCCTGTTCTAGAGTCTTTCCTATTTTTACCGCCATAATAACTACGCTTACGTGATTGTGTTCCGGCTAAAGGAAAGGAATATGTAGTGTAGTTACTGGAACAAAGGCGATTCCAACTTAAGCCTATGATCGCATGCGCATCATTCATCGATAATCAATAACAACATAATTAACAAAGGGAAATTATAAGTCAAGCCACAGATTTCTTTATTGGCCACGATCAAATTTCTAATTTCATAACTTAGCCACGGGAAAATGAGATAGCCTTTAATAAACTAATTCATCTTTTTTGCAACGCCTACTAAATATTATATTTGGGTAAGATTAATGTTAGGCTACATTTATCACATGCACGAGCCGAGTGAGCGAAGCGAGTGTGGTGCGGGATTACCCGGCGAAGCGCCATAATCAAAATTGGATGATAATTCAAACTTTTATGAAAAAACATATTTTTTGGTGCAAAGATAGTTAACTAATGGCGAAGATAGTATTATTTAGACGCTCGTCGGTTGTCGCTGAGTTATTAATTTATATGGCAATGTAGATTTTGTGTGGCGTATAATGCTATTTAAAAGAAGTCCGTTTAATTAGAACCCTTTAATTAATAACATCTACGATTCACGATGTCCATGATGGGCATCGATGCCACTTACCATAAGTTGGATCGCGAGCTCGTTTGTCAGCTTTGACGAAGTTTAAAAAAAATCTTAACTTTCAGATTTTATTATAGATTATGGTCACATTATACGCCACAGTATATATTAAGACCAACAAAAATTAAAAAAATCGGCACAAGACATTTCGTTGTATGAGTTCGTAAATACTACAGAGTAAATAACTTTATTTTTTCGATATTGATTATTACTAATATTGATAATATTTACTAATACTGAAATATTTATTAACAATTTTTTTTTGCTATCTTGTAACATAATTACGTTATATTTAATTTTTACTTTTAAAACGTAAAAGTTTTATCAATCATCGTTGCCTCTTTGATGCTGGAAATGTATGGGTCTTCGCCATCCGCTCTCGCTAGACAAACACCCCGCTACTGCAACAGTACAAAAACCGCCGCAAGCTTCAATGTACTTGATTTGACCAACAAAACAACGGACAATCCAACTCCGACCTTTGCATCGGCTGTTTGTAGAGAATAGCTGACATGAACTCTTTGTTTAGCCCTTGCTGTACTCCTGACGTTTACAATTCAATTTTATTACTAGATTTTTCAGTACGAATTGTTAGGTTCAAGCGATCCAGTTATCTATGCGCTTTTGCTTTGGGCAGTTTGTTAAATGGTTTCACTACAAGAAAGTTTAATACTTGTTGGTTTTTATACACTGTCTCAACGTGTTACCCAGCTAAATTAAAATGTCCGTCAATAGAGACCGATTCTGATTGTTTGAATTGTTTTATATCTACCTTTCTTATATATTAAAATAGCGTTTACATTTGGCAAGACCGTTAGATTTTATACTTTTAAATCAAATAATACAAAACAATTTGTAGATTATTCCAATTGAAATCTCATATAACTAATATTGATTTTGACTTTAAATTTGTAAGATGCAATAATAATTATTAAACGTTTTGTTATAGCAGGTAGATTAAAAACAATAGATTAGTCTAATAGATTAGATTAGTAAATTATGATAATTAATTAATATTTGTATTATTTTTTACAAAGCCTTTAGTCCAGAGATTGCAATGGCTGATCTTTCTTGGATCTTAACACATGAAACTGTATTACCACTAATATAATAATAATAATACAATTTTTGCCAAAAAACTAAGATGAAAAGTAAAAAGGAGCATGACAATATGGGCGAAAAGAAACTAACATACAAATATGTATGAGTTTTTTTCTCTTTCTCACCACAGAACTCAAAATAGAAAGATATAGTTTGTTTGATTACATAACATTTGTTTGATGCCACACTGCTTCCTACTTCTTGCCAATAGGTAAAACGCGCAAATAATTTTAACCAATCACACCATTTGAACATGAGTACCATGATGTACGCTTGACGACGATTCGTTGCGTAAATCGAGTATGAGGCCTATACGACCTATGATTAGCGCACTTCCAACTCGCAAACCATTTATATTCTCTCTATTAGAAGTTCTGTGTTTCTAACCAACAAAAATAAAATAAAATTGCGCATAGACAAAGAAAATTTCTTATCGAATTTCTTGAGAAAAATACCAGACCAACTATAAAGGGCCTATTTCTGGATTCACACACACATTCAAGAACATTCCAAGATAAATATTTACTAGACTTTATACCTACAGTTGAAATACAAAACCCGAGTCCCTAGGTAGCCCATTCTGTTTTCAACCCCTACGATTGAATTTTAAAACACCCTGTGTGTACCCTTTCGGATTCTTACCAAATAAAAGATGAAAAGAACAGACACGGTCAACCTTATTTTTATAGATGTAAGATTCAAATTGTAGCTTGAATGATATTGTAAAGTTTTGAATGTATAAAGGGATGTACCTACCAAAAAAATCTATGAATAAATTTGCTGTGATTGATTATATTTTGGTTTTATACGTTGATTTATCACATTTTTTTAAAATTTCGATTGAGTAAGCTTTCGTATATTTCAGGAAGCGTATCGGGTTCTCCTATAACATATGATGCATTCTGGTTTGTTTACTGGTATCTCGAGCACGTTTATTCTGTGGGTCTGTAGTTATAATGCAGTTGAGACAGAAAAATAATAACAAACGCAAAGCGTCACAAGATTGAAAGCTTTTCATATTTCATAAAGTTTTCTGTTTCATAATTATGCTTCAAAGAATTATTCATTTTTCGTTTCATTTCCATTCACACGTTATGCCATTTAAACAAATTAATATTTAGCAGGTTTGTTTAATTTTCTTTATACTAAAAAATGTCACTTTAGGTCATCAACGGAGTAGGAAATAATAATAATAAATAAATAAATCCCTAGATAAACACTCCAACTGTATGGCCCAAAAGTACGCAAATTTAAATATTTATTTCTCAACATTAACAATTACTTGTTATTATTGACGTCAAATAAAACATGACTCTACCACCAGTTCAGAGAAACCTTCGTGAAGAAGAACTGGCAAGAAACTTCAGGGTTATACATTTTTTCAATAAAAAATTTACAGTGTCTCTTTATGTCTATACAAAATTATTCTTATCTGCATCGGTTAGCTCGGCAAGTCTCCCTCCCCCCAACTATCCAAACGACGAACTTTCTCAAACTGCACCCGTTCACGAGTAAACGCGGGCTCCAGCCATTGTATCTAAGGTTTCGTTGATTTCAAGCAGGAATTCTATTATCGGATTTATTTTAACAGCTAAATAAATTATCATGACAAAGATACATAGAAAACTAGATCTAAAAAGCTTTAAACTTAAGTCACGAAGACGAAGAAGCTCCTTCCAGGTGTATACGATTTCTTCTAAAATTACACCATGACGAAATTTATCTTACGCACAAAAAATCTGAAAAAAAACCTAGTAAACAAGTACTCAAAACAATCTATTCACAAAGTATCCCGTTTGTTCCCCACATACATGACAAGCTTTCAACGAAAATATACGAGGTATTCATTCGAAAGAGACGCACGTGATTCGGTTAATACACTGGAATCCGTTGTGAAAGGTCACCGCTTTACGGCAAAAATGTCTTGGAGAATGTTCTTACGTACGCCAAACGAAATAAATAATAGGTATCGTAAGCTAATGATGGTTTTGAAGCCATTGAACACAATAAGTCCTTTAGAAACATCCGATTTTAAACGCAAGCCATCAAAATATAATTTTTTTCCTTTTCAATTGCTAATGCTTTTTTTTTGGGTCTCAAAATAAATGGGAGGTATTTTCTTTTCAAGGGATTATTATTTTTTGTATGTGTACAGATTTTTATAAAATTTAAGATGTATTTATTTGAGCTTTGACGTGAACCGAACTTGTTTTTAAACCTACAGGTAACTTACAACTTATTAATTACCCTTGTAATTACCCTTGGATTATTTAGTAGGGGTAGTTTAAGTTCTGGCTAAGTGCAATCAGCACTAAGCTACAAAGTCCGGTGAAATATAAAAGGTCCATAGGGCCATAAATAAACTGTCCATTTTGAAAAAAAACAACTTCATTATTCCTCATTTATTTCCCATTTACCTCGTGGAACACTTTTTTTGTAAGAAAAGTAGCACGTGGACACCTTACCACTAGTTTTGTCTGTGTCCAAGGACATCATTAAACATAGGTTGATAAAATGTAATTGATTTTCGATTAAACTTGGTTTGGCGAGTATAAGCTTCAGATGAAATTGCTTTCGTTCAAGTAAACAATTAAGTGTGAATAAAATACTCCAAAAAAAAATTAAATGAAAATTGATCCACTTATTAAAATTACAATTTAAATGTATTAATTAATTTTTAGAGAGTGAAAATTTAATATGAATATTTTCCACAGTTAAATTACAACAGTATGTCAACACATGACTTTATATAAAAATAAATTTCTGACTAATAACTTATTTGCAAGCAGGCGTTTGTGAGAGCGTTTATGCCATCTTTCAAGATGACAACTTTCTACAATCACGTGTCACGTGATGCATTGACTCTCGGCTGATTTTTCAATCGTCAGATAACCATTATTTACAGAATCGCTTGGTTATTGTTGTTGTTTCTTTTCGCTCGTAAAAGCAGGCAAAGGGTCTAAGCCATACAGCCTAAAGACATGAATTGCTTGGACACTTGACAAGACTTTTCATAGAAATTATGTCAAATTTTCAAAATTATTCTATTGAATAAAGTTATATGAGCATTGAAAATTCTGCCATGAGCCAACTGCCAAAAATATGTCGTATACGACTGTCAGAAGTCATGAATTTCGAATACATTATTATTTATTTGGGTATTTCATGCCATTATTTTATACCTGACTAAAATAACAAAGGATTCAGAATAAACTTCTTTCGCAGTGCCTATTTTGTATATAAGTAGTAAATTATTGAAAGGGGATTCCGCATGCCACCCTCTCGTTTCGTTCGCTTGGACGATAAGACTGTCATATTATGTCTATTGAGGATAAGACATAGCGAATAATTCTCATGAATAATCTTATAAACCATCCCGAAAAATATACGTGAACTGCCAGTGAAACTTGGTCTACAGGTCTATAAAAAATGGTAGCAGTTTATTAAAGTTAATAATTTTTCGGTTTATTAAACAAATATTCGAAATACATTGTCCTTTACGCACACTTTACTGCCACTAAGTAGAATAAGTGGTAGCCTTGCCTCATACGCCGAAGGTCCCAGGTTCGAGTCCTGGCCGGGGCATTCATTTGTGTGATGAACACAGACGTGTGTCCTCGGGTCATGGTTGTTTGTATTTATATATGTATGTTTATTTTGGGTTCCTCCTGGGCTGTATGGTCATCCATAACACGAGCTCTGCTTACTTTGGGGCCATATAGTCGGTGTGTTTGTCTGGGGATTTATTACTATTATCAATAACTATTAAAGAATAATATTATTAATCAATAAGAACGCTTTATGATGTCTGTGGATAGGAGGCCGCTGGACAACCAGCCACAACCAGGTGGACCGCGCAATCATTTGACGGCTATTGCAAAAAAAGAAACTTTCATTCAGATCCTTAATATACAACGTGTTATTTTCCTTATGATTCATACAATTAACAATATTCTTTCATGTCACGATGTTCATTTCGTGACTAATGATCACATTTGTATACAATCCTTTACAACTGGCTTCTTTGCCACCCGTAAGCGAGATGTGCCTGTACTGTGGGGCACAAAAGAAACTTTTCACGGATTTTAATTATAACCTAAAATTCTGTTTCGTTGCTATTGAATGCTAAATAACTCCACGAGGAAGTGAATAAAGTTCTATATTCAATATAAAAGTAATTTCATCTAAATTAGTAGTACAGTCACATAGAAAACGTATCCAATAATTTGTTGGGTTATTTTTAAATATCAGTGAATTTATAAAGGGTAAAGTGCCGCCAAGTTATTATTTGTTGTATCGTAAATTGACGAGAATCCAAGAGTTGAAAAATTTACAAAATATGCGCTTAGGTAGGTGTTAAAAACTGAACAAAACGTCATTTTGAAAAACTAATAAAACTTGCATTTATTTCTCCCTATCAAAATATTTCAACTTATTTACGGCACTTCATTCTTTTTCAATTAGATCGAAAGCATCTTGATATGTAAGGATTAGTAACACAAAATATTTAAGTAGCTCCATTCCAGGAGTTAACCATACAAAGTATTGTTTTTGACGAAGTGGAATGTATGTATGTATGTATGTCTTTGAACTGCATGCTGGACACACTGTATGTTTTTGACAATAAAAAAGTGCATAGATATACATTATGACTGTAGTAGTCTACTTGGAAATAATATATTTACACATACAATTAAAATACAAATGTATGTACATACATAATATATGTATGTATATTAAAATACATATGTTTGGTTTGTAAAGGTGAGTTCTAAAAGTAGTAACCATGAATATATTGTATTATCATACTAGACGGTACGCAGGTAGAAAAAAAGAAAAAAATATATAAGTTTAATAAATATTTACAACGAATTTTGTCATTAACTGTACACTCCTACTTCAAGAGTCGTGTACGATTGTTACCAATTATTAATTTTAATATGACGAATTCAAAGAATTCAATGTAATATGAAGATGGTGATGAGAAACAATCTAATTAAAACTTTTAGAATGTATTGTAAAAGATTCTACGCTTTAATAGATATTTCATTTTGAATGAAAATATCCAAATAATTTAGTCCTTCGCAGAGTAAGGGTGTAAAATTGTATTTTAATATATTTGACTTAGAGAAACAAGAAAATGTATTCGTTTTGTGTCGGTATCTTTCCCGAACGTTTATCTACACACATTCCACTTTCCCACCTGGCAGTACCGATTGATGCCAGCCCGAATAACTTCTTACGCAATAGTTCTATGCAAGCAAGTATAGGATGGGTGACCGCAAGTGACATAAGAACTTACGCAATGCCCTGTTTCGGAGGGAATGTTAAGGTGGCAGTGTCCATTGTTGTTGCAAGACAACGCCATAAGCAACGTCAGAGGCCTGTGTCATACATACGCAAGAAAAAACACTGTACAACTGCGCCACGACAGATATATAAAGATATGTTAATATTGTCATTTGTACCATTATGGATATCTAATGAGTTGAGGAAGTTATTTATGCAATTTGTATACAAAATCGTTATAATGACACTCGTTTATATGGACAAAAATAACTATGAAAAAACATGGTTAAAAAATGGAAAAGTAAATGGATTTTGTTTAATCCTATCGTCCCGTTTCGGCTTGACGTTCAATTTTCGGGCACCCTGTGTATAAAGATAGAAAATAGGATGACCATAGCTTACATATTTCATATAAAACAGAGTGTCTCATTTGCAGCAGTATTCCAGTCATAAAGTTGCACTTTTTTCACTGATGTCAGTACTAACAAGCAGAAGTATAAATATTTTACAGAAAAAATAGATTTTTTCTTTGGTAACTAGGTTATTAAGAACTAGGGACTTCGAAATTATATACCTTGTTACAATGGAAATTTAGATTTTACGACTTTAAGTAGATAATTTTCTATTAAAAAGCAAAAAGACTAAACTTACTTGTATTATATCACCCCCACCCTATATTAGCGTTGCGTTGGGCCAAAACTAATACTTTGTTAATTTTATTTTGATGGAAAAAAATGGTATAATAAAACCACAATTTTATTTTATTTTTCGTGCCGTATATTTAGTAAGGGTTTGCTCATCATTTTAATAAAAAATCTTACACACAATGAAACTTTACGGCGGCGCGCAAGAAATGGTTCATAAAATACCAAAGAAGGTTATTGTTAGCTACAGGTCCTGGAGCAGTATCAGCTGATCCCGTGGGAATTTTAGGTATTTATTGGGAACTAAGACTTTCTGTTTTCTTATTAACTCTAGGATTTTAAACATTTCAAATGAAGTCTTAGGTAATGCTGCAAATTTTGCCAATCACAACAAAGATAAAATATTTAAATGTATATAATTAATTATATATAATTAAATATTATATCTTTGTTAATATATAATTTTATATTTAAGCCTCGTCACTATTTCACTAGTTTATTTACAAGTTATTTATTTATATTTATGTTGGTATGTATATAGTTATGTATGTGTGTATGTATGTATGTTTATTGTATTTTACATGGATTTATTTCTTATGTGTATTTACTTATTGTTTTTGTTTTACATGTACACTAAATTTGCTCTTTTTACACACTCTCCAGGCTCAGGTCTGCTGGAAGAGATTTCTGTTAGAAATAAGCTGTACCTTTGTACATTATCTATAAGCTTTATTATGTATTTAATATTGTAGTTACAAAAACGATAAATTAAAAATAAATAAATAAAATATATTTTTTAGTGTTTTAAAATAACCAATTATAATGCATGTTTCCTATACAATTAAATCGGTGTTGGTATTTTTTTTCCAAAAGTGCTAAAAGCGTAGTAGAGCTATTGCACCATCTTCTTCATTCTTCATCTGTGAGCGTGCTGTGTTTTGCAATCACTGGACATTTTGCATAGATGCTCTGGATCACTTTTTCCAATCACAGGTCAGCTTTCGTTTAGAATCCACCGGTATTTTTGTACTTAAAGTTACTGATATTTCCAGTTTTTACACAGATTTATTAAATATATGTAGACATCAACCGATACTTCCATCTCATATTATCAAGAGCGACGACGGAGAGAAAGCCATACGCTAACAGTAATTCATTCTAATTTATAGATAGGGACTATGCTTTAGCAAAATCACAAAAGCAGATAAAATTCACACTCTTTGATACCTGAACCAAAGGATTTGTCTAATATTTGATCACATCATTCTGTTAGTCTAACACCCATTTGCGTAGATCTGAGCAAGACGGTTAGTTGAGACGATGGTAGAGTCATGTTTAATTTACAGTCAATATGAACAAGTAATTGTCAATGTTGAGAAATAAATATTTCATTTCGTCAAAGAAATATGTTGGTTAAGTCAGAGCTGCTCAACAATGATATGACGAAACGTAGCCTAGTCAGGTAAGCATTAACCCGAAAAATTTCTAGGTTGATTTTATCAGGATCACTGTCAAAGAGTGTGAATTTAAAACCACGACCAAATTTGACTTCTACGTTAGTCGCCATCTTAATTTTCAAGTAGGGACGATTTTACCCTTTGATTAAAGTAAAATAGCGGATGATAACGGTTTTCTACAAGCTTCTTAAAATCTTGTTCCCTAAGCGAGCCTTACTCAATGAGGGAACCGCATGGACAATTTACAAACACGCAATATTTAGTCTTGCTCGCAAGCTCATGTTTTGCATCATCCTATCACTTTTATGTCGGGAGATATATTTGAGAAAAATAATAAGGACTTAAATTGTTTATTATACAATTATAAACATTTTAATTAATGCAACCGTTATTGCACTTTAATTCTAGCTAACAAATCAACAGCCGAAATTTCGTTCATAAAACGATACTATGTGTGATCCATACTTTTTCGACAATCCGCTTTTGGGAGATTTTGTAACTTAGACTTCGTCATTCTCCCCAAACTTCGACAAAATACTAATGAGGGACAAATACTTCGAACTTATAATAATTTTTCGAACAGTTTTCGATTTTTCCGAGATTTCTCACCGTCTTCAATTCGAATCTGTGAAAATGCTTAGCTGGAAAATTGGGACACAAATCCTGAACACTACGCTCGCAGACTGAGAAACAGATGGAGATGATTGAATGTTTTTATAAGTGTCAAGTGGACGCCTGTCACCTTGTCACGAGCGACTACGGTATCTGTAAAAATACATAAATGTCGAGTTAAAATGTAAAAATAAAAAAATGTTGGTTAAACAGTTTAATGATCTTGTGGATCTTAAACGCCCAATGTATTTTAACTGAAATAAACTGCTTATATTGAGTTTCCAAACGAGTGAACAAAGAAGGGTATTATTATTGAATAAGATATAATACAAATATGCAATTATATATTCATCTAATATTTCACCAGAGATTTGCAAGCGTACTCCACATCCATTTGTTTGTGTGTTTTGTTTGTGTCAGTCTAACATGATACTTATTTTCTGAACATGCTCCTTTATTACGGATATTTTTCCTTAAGCTGATATAATAAGCCAACATGTTTTTGTGAACCGTATGGTTCTAACTGTAATTTTATTTTGAAATTATGAGATGTTTGTTAGTTGTTAGTATATTGGAAAGCTTAAAAGATTACATGGGGATCGTATTTTTTTAAAGTTAAATTGACCGACTAGTAAGCCAGAATAGGCATATTGCTCGAGAATTCGTCACATTAAAATATACTTTCATATGCAAGCAAGTGGCCAAATGGTGCGGTGTGGTGCTGATGATACCGATTTTTCTACAGCTGCAATAACCATCATGAATCAAATACGTGGTTGGTAAGCTAGGTTTCCATATCTCCACGTTGTTGATCTGTAAGTTGTTGGTAGAAGTTATTAGCGATGGTGCAGGAAAGAGAAGCACTCACAGATGCACACGGATGTAGCCTCCTCGCGTTCTCTGTGCTCCTGGTAGGTGTGAGAATTTATAACACAAGTAATTAAATTTTCTTGAATCAAAAACAATTTATGAAAGTTTCCAACACACGACTGTTTATTTCGCGGTCCAGCGGGAAGAGGCTTTTTGTATTGCTTTTGGTGATCAAGCACTATACAAGGGATAGAGCAGTATCTAAATAATAGGGTTTCATCGGCATCTTCTCGAAATTAAACACTAAAAACACTTAACTTACAACCATTAACGGGATTAATTGATGTAAAACAAAAGATTATCAAAGGCAAACTGTAAAGACCAAAAATGTACAATTTTCTTGATTGAAGAAACCACCTAGGAATCAACAAATTACAAGAGCGAAATTAAATCCTTTATACAAACTGAACCTCTTACACCCGGACTATTGATTGACGCTAGGAAATTGTTACTGCAAATACGTTCGCAGCGCAGGACAATATGTGTCTGCAGAACCAATATTAGCGCGCTACAGAACGAGCATAAAATTAAGTCAAGTGATTCACTGTAGAAGCAGGAAAACATTTAGAAAGATAATATATGTTTAATCACAACTTTAATAACATACCATCAAATTTTTATTTCAATTATTTTATGGTTGTTCATATAACAGATTTTCAACTGGTTTTTAAGAATCGCAAACCACTCTATCTATGATTATTTTAGGTATGGTTTCAAGTATTATTAGAAAAAAAGTAAGCATACGTAGTTTCCGACACCTGGAATAAAAAAAACAGATGAAGCCTAGATTTTATTAAAACAACTTTACGAAATAAAATAACACGTACATTAGTACTAGTATAGTACTAAAATCTTTTATAATTGACTCCATACAAAAGCATTCTAGCCTTACATTTACATTTTTGAGATATTTATAATATAAAATGAAAATTCTTGTTGAAGCCTATTCAAGGTTCATTGTTCTCTTCGATTTATATCCATGCGATAATAGTGGTTGTCGGAGAGTTAATTTGAAAAGAGATTGTTAATTTTAGACAACATTTTATCGATGGACATTTCATTATGATCCTTTTAGTGTCGGTCTACATCATTTACATATTAATCGAATGTTTATTCCATCTTGTCGTAGCCGATGTTGGGAATATACTTAACACACTTATATATATTCAGGTTGATTTAAATTATTAAATAATATAATATAAATTATTATTAAATTCACGTTGCTTCTATCCACCATTTTGTATTTTTATTATAAATCACTGCGCGGCGCAGGCGTCTCCTTGAGTAGTACTAGTAGTAGTATTTATAAATCATTCTTTATTAGGATAGGCAAAGGAGCTAAGCGTCTCCTTGATGACAACTAAGCTCGATTTAACGCACCACTGACAGACATGACATTGACAACGACACCTTCACTCTCGATTTGCAATAATAATTATTGTATAGTATTTACAACTTCACAATATGGTACAATGTTGCTAGTTAAATAAATGAAACAGTCTTTCGTTCATGTAATTCAAAACTGTATTTACGTACGTCGTTGTAACGGAGTTGTGATGCTGTCTGTGGGATTTTTATCAACTTAAACCATTTTTGCATCTGACTGTAGATAATTTTAAATCTTGACATTTGGAACGTCAGTTTCTTTTGATACCTTCGTCAGGTGTATTTATTTTAATTTGCTGCTGAGATAATAAGAAACATGGTACATTTTCTATAAATAATTAGAATTCGAATTTAATAGTTAAAAAATGTTATTAATGGAGGTTCATATAAGGATATATATTTGTGTGCCGATCATCGTAAAGTTAAAAATTTTATGTTTCACCATTTACATATCTGTACAGTGAAAGAACTTATAATCAAAATAAGACATTTTATAAATATGTCAAAAAGTATTCAAAATTATTTAAACGAGTGTGCAGTGTAGCTAAATCTAATAACATTAATAATAAAATTAAATATAGTACTAACATTCCAAAAACTGCATGGAATATAATTAATCAGGAAACTGGGAAAGCAAAAGAACCGCACACCAAATATAATTTAAAAATTAATGATAAAGTGTTGTCAACTGACAGAGAAGTTGCTGAAGCATTTGAAATTTTTTACTGCCATCCCTGTGTCAACTACTTCGAGTATTAATTCATGTTCCACTCGTGCACAGTCACTGCTAATGGAAAATGTAAAAGCATGCGATATTGATTTCAACTTTAAACATGTTATTGTTCTTCTTACCGCTCCGGTCGCATGTCTGACACGAAACGTCCAAATTGAAAGCGCCCTTAGACCGTGGATCGACTTGCAGTTACCAAAATGCAGAGTAAATACATCGAGTTAAATCTAAAAATATAATTAAACGCTTTAAAATCCGTTTGAAAAGTATTTATTAATATAATGAACCGTGAAAACTTAAAGATATATTAAACAATTATTGTTTTTCAAAGCTGCTCGGTAGTTACACGTTTCAACGTAGAAATAAATACATAAATGAATTTTTCTAACACTCACACCACATTATCTAGCCGAAATTAAGTATCTTTTAGAACTTGTGTTTTGGATACTAGATAACGGATAAATAAACTTAAGAAATATTTAAACACACATAGATTTTTTTTTAAATATATAAATATTAAAAATAAACTTAAAAAAAAAACATACACATCCATGACTAGAGAGAAAATATAATATTATATCTGCTCCTACCAGGATTCGCACCCGGGACCTCCGGCATGGAAGGCAAGGCTACTTACCTCCATACCAAACAGGCCGTAATTGCAAGAATAAAGTTATTACAAATTTTGTATAAACTTTTTAGAACCATAAAAAAATAAAAAATATTTATGCCTATGAGTCATGTGTGCTTTAAGTCAGTAGTCAAGTTTGTTGGCCTGCCATTTATATGTCAAGGTTGCATGAAACTAACACCTCAATCGAAAACTTCCTGTGACGAAATTGCTTCGCCAAGTTTCCGGTGACTGTCGAATTGGCAATTGAGTGGGTTGTAACATTTGTAAGTAAAGCTATCAATTTATTATTAAGTCCTGGATTGTTTTTTACCATAATCAACCATTTTAAACTTATAAAATATATATATAAAAAAAATATGCATAAAATTTTACTTTTATTATCACAATTATTAATTTCTCATGTCTTACTAACAATACGATTCAATTTTTAAAAACAAAGATAAGAAAAATGGCTTTGGATATCATAGTACAACATTTTTAAAAGGCTGGTAAAATGAGCTTACTTGATCGCAATTGACAAAAAAAGCCTTACGATCACGAGTATTCATTTTCACATATATTGTTATAACTTTCAAAAGATAGGTGACAAGCTCCTGACGCACGGATCTCATATATCTTGTCCCCGTCGCCTAATTTAACTAAGTCGCAATCCGACTGTCACTACGCCCAGAGAACCGACGAAACACAACAAACAACTTGTGCAAACAATGTCATCTTACTCGCGAGCCTCGTTATTGAATAATTTAGTTTCTAACTTCGTTTCATTAATTTTTATTTTCAACAATATACAATTTTGAGTTTGTGTGAGTATCAGATCCTTTGCCCAAGTGCATCATGATGTAAGAAAGTCACCTACATTCCGTTCCTTAACTTAAATCAGCCAAAAGGTGGTTAAGTCAAAATGTTGTGATAACACAGACATCCGACATTCTGTCTATCCCAGTGTCAGAGTTTCTACCTGCTTTTCATACGGAACTGACTCTTTAGTCAAGATAAGATAATGTTTAATTATTAATAATTATTATATATAATATAATAATTTAAAAGAAAAATTAAGAGACCTTATCTCTTGAACAAAAACTTAGACAATATCAGTTAATATGTATAATATATACAGAACAATTGTAACCAAAATGAAAGTAACTTGAACATGAGTGAAAAGAAAAAAGTAAAATAGTAAAAATAAATAATAATGGTAAAACATATATTATGATAGTTCTTCATTCAATTATGGGCTCGCGTTCATACTTCAATTGGCCAATACAAAATAAAATAGATGTTTTAAAACCGTGGTTTATTTATAAAAAAATTCAATGAAGGATAAAACAAATTATCAAAAGTGTATAAGATTGAACGCAATTGAATCATTCAATAACTTATGAATACGCGTTTTAAAGTTTTTAGGCAGTTTTAATGTCATGAAAATATTTTTTTCTTTAAAAATTAATAACTTTCCCTGGCCTGACTGTCCTTCCAAGATGGCTACCATCGACATGACACGTAATTATCTTTTACGTGTCTTATCTTTCAGAGCGGCTGCTGGCCCAGCTTAGGCCAATGTGTGGCGAATTTAAATATAAAGCCGAAAAGGTTGGCCCAGATTAAGATCGTTATACTCTGCCGCCTTTTAAAAATTTACATCAATTTGTAATTCATTGAAACATGGGTTTATGTAGAATTGATAGATTGATAGATTTTGTAGAGTTTTTAATTTTGGTCTAGATTAGACTTTAGATTAAAAATTAAATATTTTATAAATAATTTCAATTACTCCAGCATACCTTTATTGTGTTTAGCCAAACCAAAAATACGTTGGGAAAATACTCTCTTTGCCTAATTCAGTTAAAATTTATGCTTGTAAGATTACGTCAGTTACGTTTTGTAGTTTGATCTTTTGAACAAAAAAAAACAAACAGTTTATATAAATTCAATCGAATTATTAAGCCTCGGTTACTCGGTAATTAAACCTTGGAAGATTTCTTATGAAATAATATTGAAGTTGAGGGCTTAATATATTGCACACTGTGATTGAAAAAAATATAATCTTAAACCAACCCCGTCTTTTAAAATTTTTTATTAGTCTGAATTAAATAAATGATTAGAATTTTAATACTTATTCGTGTTGCTCAAAATAAATAAAAATGGGTTAATGTTTATATTATTTTTATTTATTTATTTTTGGTACAGTAAGTTCCATTCACGATGTCGCGCAAATTTTTTGTTAAATATTACGTGCTCGCAATATCTTGTTTCTAAAAATGTAATTCTAACCTCATTAACTCTATTCTCCTTTCATCTAAGTTACTAATATCCCCAAATACAAAATGAAATCTTACCACTTCACTCAGTAAAAATGAAAATTCTTTCCTTTTAAACTTTTCAATTACAAAAGCCATTTAAATATAGCTTCCCTTACTGCCGCAAAAGTACATTTAAAAAGGTTTAGAGCAAACACTTGGTAAAGAATCCCGGTTCTTCCTGGAATTCCGCTTCGATCGCTATTGGCCTTTTCATATGTTTGCATTGCGCAGTCACAGGCGGGTCGTCTACACGATTTGAATAAAGAACCTTAGTGCATTTTGTAATTTGTCAACAGTTGTAAACCCCACATTGTTTTATGGACATTGATGCAAACACCATAAAATTTTTACTGAAATGAAAATTGTGAAAATGTTTCTGTTTTCCGTTTCTATGGGCCGCAATATTGCTATTTTCGATGTGTCAAAAGTAGTTTGAAAAGTGATCGAAAAAAATATTAATTGCCTCTTTAATATGTTTCCAATTTGTAATTCAAATATTTTTGTCTTAATTATGGCGAGTACATTTCATTTCCTAAATAGCAATGTTACCGTGGAAGACATAAGGTGTGCCGTTTTTTTTTTGTAAAATTTTAATAACTACTTAAGAAATAATATTTTAGAATAACTCTTAAAGTGCCAATATTTTGCCAGTAGTTTTGAAAATTTGCCGTGAAATGTCAGTGAGGGAAATTAGAAAAGCTGAATCCAACTAAGTTTAGCAAGATATTATGCTAATTTACTGGAATCGGTTATACTAAATGAAATAAGTATTGTTCTGTATCAATTTGAGTTCCCAAATAAAATCTGTCAGACGCAAGTATCGCATTTTGTTCGCAAAATAGTCATGATATTGAGATAGAAATTTCATTTGGTTAGATTTTATTTAGTTA
The DNA here is from genome assembly GCA_923062675.1 of Marasmarcha lunaedactyla. Classification (NCBI taxonomy): domain Eukaryota; kingdom Metazoa; phylum Arthropoda; class Insecta; order Lepidoptera; family Pterophoridae; genus Marasmarcha; species Marasmarcha lunaedactyla. The sequence goes on from OV281358.1 coordinate 2,312,269, forward strand.
TATAATTTTGTAATTATTGGATAAATAACTAAGAAAAACAAGCTACAGAAGAGTTATTTCCCGCGTAATTCCCCCCATCCCCATTGGGAATTATGGGAAAACTAGCGACCCGCCCGCCCCGGCTTCGCACGGGTTTATGTCATTGCATTTTTAATCTGCAATATCTTCGAAAAATTAATTTAAATTACACGCTGTAACCCTTTAAAGTGGCCCTCCATATTGATCTATATTACATGCACAATGTATTAAGGTACTTAATTGGATAAGGATTAATGCTGTATTGCTTTAAACCGCTGCGTAAATAAGCCATTATTTCTCGTAAAAAGTAAAGGATAAAAAATTATTATTGTGGGTTACTCCTAAGAGATAGACATTTACCACCGTGGACTTTTTTGTAGACCTTTTTAAGGTGTACAATACTGTAGCACATTATTTTGATCTATCTAGTATGGTTCAGCCAGCATTTGCAATGTAAGCGCAAAAAAATGTGTTTATTTACAACATCACATTAGAAACCTCTAAGATTATCAATGTTCCTCTACTATATTATGCATGTTTTATATATATATAAACCTTTCTCTTGAATCATTCTAATTATTTAAAAAGACCGCATTAAAATCCGTTGCGTAGTTTGAAAGATCTAAGTATACATAGGGACAGACATACAGCCGGAAGCGACTCTGTTTTATACTATGTAGTGCTATAGTCGGCGCCTCCACCACGTGGTGTTTTAATAAAATGTTGGGCTTGGTATAACTTTTCTTTTATTTTTTATATGACATTAACCTAGTACATCTTACTCCAATGATGGGGCAAGTCAAAATGTATTGCTTCTTTTGTTTTTTTTATGTCAAACGTATATTCAAATATCTTTTCTTTTTAATTCATATCGACCTCTTGACTGAAACATGGCGGCATTCTGACGTGCTTCCTAAGGATTAGCCGTGACGGTACCTACTCAACGAAATGATTTTAATGTCACCTCAAATTCAAATATTTATTAAATAATAAATAACTTGTTCTTTTTGACGTCAAATAAAACATGACTCTACCACCAGTTGGGAAAATCCTTCGTGAAAAAAACTGGCAAGAAACTTCACAGGTATATTTTTTCAAAATAATTTACAGTGTCTCTTTATATTTCTATACAAAGTTATTCTAATCTGCATCTGTAAGCTCGGCAAGTCCCCCTCCCCCCAAGTATCCTAACGACCACATATGTTGAAATCTGTGAAACGGTATAGAGTGTACAGCGTGCTATAGAAATATAGATAAGTAAACTCGAAAAACATAAATTTTTTTTTATTAAAAAAGGATTAAACGTTTGTCTTCTATCTCACCTGATGGGAAGTACCGATGAAGACGAAGATGTTAATTCTTAAATCCTTCTGAAAGTCGGGTTATAGAATAGTAGTTATTTTGACCGTCGCCACTACCATATGATGAAAAAATTAGGTTTGCTAATTAACTAAAGTATATTTTAGAAAGTAGATTATTAAATTTTTTTTCAAATGTTGAAATTAAATTATCCATAGGTACCTACGAAGTGCTTTGTAATATCTATATTGTTTTTATCGGCGAGGACCTTTATTGGCTCTCAGATGTTATTTACATATTTCAATTTGTTATTTGTAGCTGGAAGACCTCCAATAAAATAAATAAATAAATATTACATAATTATATTTTATTATAGCAAACACCGTGTAAAATATTCCTTTCCTCAGAAGCATATTGAATCGTCACTAAGCCAAACGATACATTAGGTTAATATGTTTTGGGAAGTAACCGAGACTTTACTGTAATTTTAATAGGTTTTTCTATAAAGACCGCGATTCGTTTTGTTATTTGATGAACAGATCTGAATACACTATGGAGTTTTCAACCTGCAAACGGGTTTTTCCATGGACTAAAATTGACTTTATATCCAATGACATATTACATATAGACAGGTTATTCGATCTCAAAAATGGCAACACAAATGCAAGGCAGTTGCCGGCTATTTGACTCAGTCCTGTGCAACCCAGTGTCACGGCTAAACATCAAACAAAACTTATTCCCTATTCTGTGTGTTTAATACCGTACAATGCCTACTTGTGTGTTTAGACAGTGTACTAATTACACTGTTACTGTTAAAGATAGAATAAACGTTTATTTTCATGCGTAAGTAATATTTTTTTATAACTATCTTATTTATTATATTGTATTGCTATTTAAAATGACATTTTAAAATTGACATGGCTATTCGTTTCAACAAACTCGAAGAGTGAGATGTAATATGATTTTGTATGTGGGAGTAAGAGACAACGCTATAGAGTTTCGACAATTTACGTTCTACGTCACGTACGCTCGCGACCAATTAGTGCGAAGCAACGTCACGAAGTACATAGGTATCTCTTTCTTACAACAAGTTAACCGTATTATTCTTTCTTTCTCCCACAAATTATATTACTCTTTATATATCGGGTAGGTATCTATAGTTACGTTGACGAGGTTTTTTTGTGCGCTAATGTTTGGGTATGACTTGTTTATACGTAATATGTCATTGGTTAAATCTGTACCTATCAATCAATATATAAATGAAAATGGAAAAAGTAACTTAATATGTTTTTATACAGTATTTAATCGCTTGGCTATTAGGTTGAACAATGTTGTAAGTAAATGTGATCGTCATACCGTCGCCATCAGCAATAAAGAACGTCGTTAACTTTGCGAGAAAATATTTTAACCTAAAATAGGTCGTAGCGGACAAACGCAGCCCCTTCCTTGGTTCACTCGTTGACATTTTACAGTTGTATTTGAATGTTTTTAAGTATAAAACGTATGAAAGTGGAAGTATTGAGTCATTCTTATAGAGATAAATGTGAGACATAAACAATATTACTTCTGTGCGTATAATTATCTCATGCTTTTCAAAGTATGTTCGATAATTATAGAGATTACATCTCCCTTTCGGAGCATTTACGATACTAAAACTACGCTGCATTATTTTTCAATACTTGAGGTATTTAAAACGAATGTAATAATTACTGTCTTTCTATGTGATATGTATTGATACACTTCAAGAATATTTGTTACAAAGTAAGTATAATGATTAATTTGTAATTTATAAATTTAAAGTTGCCTGGTAGAGATCACTCTTTTAGTGACAAAGCCAAGTGTATTCTAATTTTGTAACTAAACACGTAATCATTATTCTGGCTTTATACCACCTTTATTATCTAAATACAATTTCAAGTTAGACTTGCCAAACTGCAACATATAATAGGTCTTTATTAATTCGGCCAGTTTTGCCGTACTGGCCATTTCAAATGAAAATATGTTTTTTTTGACTGATAATTCTAATTTCAAATTAATTTTATTTGACAAACATGGAATTATTTTTCTAAAATCGTCATTTGTTTAATAGTAAGTGTTTTGTTTTCAACGCATTCGAACATTTTTCGTCATCATGGATAAGTTAAAAATTCGAGTAATTATGGAGTATGAGTACCGTCGTGGCAGCAAAGCGGCACAAGCGGCACGCAACATCAACGACGTTTACGGAGCGAACACTACAAACGAACGCACCACCCATTATTGGTTTACCCGCTTCCGTTCTGGAAATTTTGACCTGAAAAATGAACCCCGTGGTCGTCCGAAAACTTTGGTCGACAATGACGAATTAAAGGTAATTGTGGAAGCTGATGAAACTCAATCCACGGCTGAATTAGCAGCAGCTTTCGACGTTAGCATCAAAACAATATTGGTCCATTTGCGTCAAATTGGCAAGGTAAAAAAGCTTGACAAATGGGTACCCCACGAACTCAATGACCGCCAGCGCGAAGTACGCGTGGAGACGTGCCTTGCACTGCTCAGCAGGCATACAAATGAAGGAATTCTAAACCGCATTGTTACTTGTGACGAGAAATGGATCCTGTTTGACAATCGTAAGCGCTCAGCAAGTTGGTTGGACCCTGGATCAGCACCCAAACAATGCCCTAAACGAAAACTTACCCCTAGAAAAGTGATGGTCACTGTTTGGTGGTCTAACGCGGGTGTATTTCATCACAGCTTCTTGCCAAACGGGACAAGCATTACTGCAGATGTGTACTGTGAAAAACTGAACACAATGATGGAGAAGCTCGCACGTCTCCAACCAGCTTTGGTCAATCGTTCGGCTCCACTGCTCCTGCACGACAACGCGCGACCTCATACTGCACAGCAGACGGTCTCCAAGCTACAAGAGTTGGGGTTGGAAGTTCTCCGTCATCCGCCGTACTCACCAGACCTTGCACCTACAGACTTCTACTTTTTCCAGAATTTGGATAACTTCTTGGCGGGAAGAAAATTCAAAACCCGAGAGGCAGTACAAAATGCCTTTGAAGAATTTGTTGCCTCCCGTCCAGCTGATTTCTTCAAGAAAGGCATCAATAAGCTACCAACGCGTTGGCAAAGATGCATTGATTGCATAGGTGATTATTTTGATTAATAGAAATAAAAAATATATAAAAAAATTACGCTTCATTTATTTCGTGAAAAACGGCAATTTCATAGGTAAAGACCTAATATAAGAACACAACCATTCATATAGCAAACACGCTTAATATAATAAACATATTTGTTAGTTTTCGTTACCTTTTTCCAACTCACACATACGCCCACACACACACACACACACGCACACATACAATACATAAGAAAACTATTTCAGGCGATCTGTATAGATAATATTTAACTTTAAGTATTTTTATTTATGGCATGTTTTAAATATCCGATTTATTGAAAAGCAGAAAGGATTCATGTCAATGAGGCAGAAAATTTAAGCTTTTTATTCCTGTTTAGTTTGGTCGAGTCACGTAAACTAAAAAGAACCTTAGAGGATGTACTCAACTGTATATTTTTTTTGAATTTTTGTTGCTTATATCCTAATCGTAAGACGAATTTGAAATTTTATTTAAATAATTTAAAAACTAACTTTACACCACGTAATTTTACGTTTTATTTTATATTGTTTTATTGGATATACTCTATATTAACATAGATTAGACAAAAACGCAAAACATTAAGCGACATAAAAGTTTGCTATTAGTTTCCGGATTTTATGAAATTGTCACTAAAAGTACTGATTTCTTGGTTGTTATGCCATTGTTTTTCAACTGCACAATTATTATTCTAGAAACGGTCCTTTCCACAGAATGATACAATTTAATTTGATTTTCCACCCGACAGCTAATTACTGAAGTGCCATAAAATCCGCTCCCAAGAAATAGCAAACTATGTGCAAAGTTATAAATAAATATAAATCTTCATGTCCTCAAAACTATAATACAAAAATAATGTTTTCGCCTGTGGGACTAAAATATATTTGAATTATGGTCATCTGGGAACTCAAAAATTCTGGAAACTTTTACCCTGAAGGTTCACCTAATATAATTAACATTGCTTTGAAATAAACTAATTTTCATATGTGGTTTTTGGTCTGGCTCGATCTTTATCAATGTAAATCGAAATAATTTGTGTTTCGTTTGATATTCGTGTTGAAGTTTTGAATAATTTAAACAGATGGTTTCCGAGGCATACGTCAATTTTGACTCATATATTAAATTATTTAAAAGGGTACGAAGATTTTAGCGCAGGGAGTCCCGTGACCGACATAAAAGAATAGTGAAAAAAAAGATAAAGCCTCCAACGAAGGTATTTAAGTATTGATTGGGCACACAAATCTACTGAATTGAACGGGTAGAATTATATAACACCTCACATAACTATGCGCCAAATAAATTAATTAAGGAGAGTTTAAAACTTGTCATTGCAACATGAGTTGCTCAAAATGAGATATCGATTCGATATTTGAAAATAAATATCAAATTCCAATTAAAAAAGCAATTTGAGATATCACGTTTTTATAGTATAATTTTTTAGTGACCGCTCTCAGAATAATGTTAGTGTACAATAGTTTATTTTAACGAAAATATGTAAAATAATTATTTTTTTTATTTATTGATTTGTTTCTGAAATAAACATAAATTAAAAATTTCAGTTTTTGATTACTTGTAAGACTAATTACAGGTTCCTGTACTTTTACTCCACGTACTTTCAATTAAAAAGTATGCTAAGTGAAGGCGGCCAAGGAAATCAAAATATAATACACTCACGGTAATCGGGCAAATGGGGTGTTTTGTTCAAAATTCGTTTTGTCAGAGGTACTTTGAAAAGTTCTTTCACGGCCGAGTGGCATAGTGGTTAGTAGCCCTGCTCCGTAGCTCCGTGTGCTGGAGGTCCCAGGTTAGAGTGCTGGGGCATTCATTTGTGAGATGAACACAGATATTTGTTCCCAGAACATGTGTATTCTGGGTTTAACCCACTTCGCTGTGTGGTCATCCATAACACAAGCTCTGCTTACTTTGAGGCCATACAGTTGGTGTGAATATCTGGGGATTTTATTTATTTTTATTTTACTTTGAAAAGCATAGGAATCACAAGGACGACGCTGATATTGCAAGCCAGGGACACTAAACCTAATACATATAATCCATCAGCTCTGTCACATACTATGTCAAACAGAAGACTTAAGCCTGATAATTTTCGCCTGTCCTCTAAAGTTAGTAATGTATACCGCTGGCAGCTCTCCCTATGTGTCAACGACCCCCACTTGCTTGACAAATCAGCAGGCTTACTCTTAAAACAAATTTTAACTCTTATCCTACACGTAACTTCCACCTCAAGAAAACAATTTTGTCAACATTTGATTGAAAATGGGGTTTTTTTCCCGATTACATACTTGCGAGTGTAGTTGGTTACAATTCAACAATCAACAAATAATTCCACAGATTAACATTCGTCAAAGCAAACTCAAGAATTGCGATTTGGTATCTTTGGGTTAGCCAACGGCAATTTCAATCTGAATTAATATCATAAAATGGCCGTACAATAATGAAACAATTAGCGCTAGTGTAGTATCTAAGAGTACGAAATATCAAAATGTTATGAATATAGATTGTATCTTTTCTAACCGATACTTGTGCAGGGGATGGGATCAAACAAAGCTTGCTTATTCGACAAGGCTGTGTTTAAAATTTTGATACTGTTGAATTGTTGGCATGATTGAATAACAAAACCTAAGTTTTTAGACGCCTTACCAGCTTATCATCTATACATCTTATCGATGTAGTCTCTAAGCAGCATCTTATTGTCAAAATGTATAGCTACGTCTTTAATCAAAGATGTTCTACGGTTTGGATTTTTATTTAAATTGCAGGTATATTTAAATTGCAATTGCAGTTCACTGCTTCGAGTAAAACAGATTCATTTACATTTTTCTATGTTGATGCAGTTGATTTTCATAAATATTTATTGTCATCTTAATGTACGCAGCATTAAGTGCCGAGCAAATTTGAAACACGCTTCGATGTCTGAAACGTATACATTATAAAATAGCGGTCTAAATGAGACCCTTGTGGCAAGCCTGTTGGTATCCCTACAAACTTGGACCTAGATCCACCCAGCACCACTGCTTGGAATCGATTGCTAGAATAAGATTTGATCTATCTGAGCAAGTTACCATGAATTCCCTTCCCAGACAGTTTGTTGATGAGAATAACGTAACGATCTACAAGGTCATTAGTATTCTATATGACCCCATCGAGTAGTTTCATCTCCTATTTTTTCCATGATTAATCTGTCATGTCACTTGTCTCAATAAATATGTCACCAAAAAATAAGAAATTTTTTAGAGATGTTCCTTCAAGGAATTATATGTATACATTTTGTTACCCGTTTTTGACTCAGTATCGTCATTATTCGAAATTGTTTACATTTGTTTTTCAAATTTAATACATAGAGATCAAAAGTATTTAAATTATTTACACAATATATCTTATACTTTCAGAAAAAATAAATGAATACCTCAAAATAACTTTACATATGGAATTTTCGCCTTGATAAATTCATTTTATAGATAATCTTAGTAAATGAATTAAAATTTCACACATAAAAAAAATATTTTAAGTAGATGCACTGTTTTGCAGATAACCTATAAAAATATGGATTTCTTAGGGCTACTCCAAAGTCCAGCATGGTTTTCAAAAACTAGACATTTAAAAGTACAAAATGATACAAAAAGCACTTTTTAAACTTATTTTAATTTATGCCACTACACTGGTCGCACAATAAAGTAAATGTTGTCACATGAAGTACATGGATTTGATAAGGCGTGATGAAAGATATCATATGTTTTTAAATAGATGGTTGTGTAGAAAGTACAAAAAATATAAAATACAAGGACGGTTGACCGACCGCAGTTATCATAAACCATTTTGATGACAACGCGTTGGCATTTCGCGTTATCGATTGTCCTGACACCCTTCTATAAAACCAGTCATAAACATTTTACGTCGAGGTGAATTCGACAAAAGGTTTTCTGGAAATATAACTGTTAGTGACCTTTCTTGGTTATTGCTGGTATATAAATTAGTTTAACTTGGTAAATATCTTGGACAATGTTGAACTGCCGATTTTTGTGGATGACGTCTCAATTCACGTGTCAATTTTGCTTTTGTTGTTTAATTATTTATGTATTTTTTATTTCATTTATTTATTTATCTTCACAGAACCAACAGCACTTAGTAAAAAAAATACACAAACAATAGTTTTATACATATCTACTGCCAATTACAGGTTCCCAATTTTTTTATTAAACATATAAACATAGACTTTGCATGATTACAGATAGTAAATTTACTACTGAATTTAATACAGTGACAAAGATTATATAAATTGCAATGTGAGATCATATTTATCATTTGGTTATCGTTTGGTCATCTAAGAGAAAAGAAAAGAAAAGTATATATCTATAAATAGAAAAATTGTATGTGTGTGTGTGTGTGTGACAGAGAGAGAGAGTGTGTGTGTGTGTGTGAATTTACCCACTACCAGATTTAAATACAGTAAAACATTTTTAGAATTAGGTATTATATGCATATTTAATGTGAAATATACATATAAGAGGGCAACTTCGATCGGCTATGACTTATATTTGTGTAGTACTGAGTGGTGCTAGTAACCCTGCCTCATACGCCGGAGGTTCCAAGTTCGAGTCCTGGTCGTGGTGTTCATTTATGTGATGAACACAGATGTTTATTCTCGGATCATGCTTGTTGATATTTATATATGTTTATTCCGAATTCCCCCCAGTTCTCTGTACGGTAATGCATAACATAAGCTCTGCGTAGTTTAGGTCCATACGGTCGGTCTATCTAAAGATTTATTACTATCGTATATTTTCTATTTAATACCAAATAGTTTCAATGTTAATGTAAATCATTATCAAACCTGTTTTTACATTCAACCGTCAAAATAAAATAATTCAAAATATATTTCTAAATTAGAATTAAAACAAATTATTACAGCAATTGAATTTTCTAGCCATTTTTGTACGGCAGTGTTTACGTGCAAATTTTCGGGGCATTAATTTGAGAATTCTATTTGAAAAAATGACATTGAGTTCCAGATGTTTCCTTCATTTTGAGTTTTACTTGATTTCTTGACCGGGACATCTATCTAAATGCTGTTATTACAAATTTAACTAACTAATGTTATAAATTTAAGAGTTTGTTTGTAAAGAGCGCTACCCACGTGTTTGAGTCGGCAGTATTTTTTTAATGCAATGCCGGCCCAAACGAACTACTACACATATTCGGCAAGTGCCCGTTCGGGCTTATACAGGTAGGCTTATTTCGTTCGTCTCGGCACACATATTCGACTTTGCCGCCCGGCAGTGACGAATGATTGCAGACCAAATAGGTAACGCATGTATGTTCTCACACTCTAGTTAAAACTGAAATTTCGCATAAGGGTAAGCTGGGATGCAAAAAAATACGACATTTTCGATCTTACTACGGGCAAAACCGATTTGGTAATTAATGAAGATATTATTAGTTACCTGTGTTTAACCATACAATGATAAAAAAAAATTAATCTTTATCTTTCTTTAATCAATTTATTATGAAAACAAATATTTTTTATTTCTATGCTTAAAACAATGTAACATAAACTTAGCTTCGCTTATAAACGGACATCGTCGGTAGATAATTGTTTTTTAAGAAACGTACTTGTATATCTTTAACAAAAAAGTTCACAAGTTCATACAAAATATTTTTTTACAAACCAAAAAACTAGTTTTGTGTAATTGTGTGTCACTAACTCATTCATGGGTCAATGTATACGCTTTTATAATAAGGTTCCTGAGGGTATCCAAGGTCTTCCTATTGACAAATTCAAAGAAACTATAAAGCAGAAGTTGTGTGCTAAAGCATATTATAAACTATCCGATTATTTGGATGATAAAAGCCCTTGGGTATAATCCCCTCATTAACAGGATTGTACTAGTATTTGTAACAAAACAGGTGTAATGTGTTTGTTTGCTCGTTGAGTTCATCGTCCTGATGAATATCTAAAGCGTCATTGTCACCAAAGTACGTCTTCTCATGGTAGCGTCGCCCACTTCCCTCTAATACGGTTGAGGAGGGCGATGGCTGGATGCAGCGTTAACTCGTGAACGGGTGCCGTTTGAGGGTGTTCGTCGTGTGGATACTTGGGGGGAGACAGACTTGCCGAGCTAACAGATGCAGATAAGAATAACTTTGTATAGACATAGAGAGACTGTAAATTTATTTTGCAAAAAATATATACCTGTGAAGTTTCTTGCCAGTTCTTCTTCACGAAGGTTTTTTTCAAACTGGTGGTAGCGTCATGTTTTATTTATTATTTTATTATTATTTTTTTGTTTATTTGTTTATTTATTGTTTAGTTTGTTTTGTACATATTATATAGATGTTTTTTATGCTTAAGTTTATTCATAACTATAGAACTTTGTAATTTTATGTTTTCAAAAAATGTATTTTCAATTATCCTTAATATTTTTAGGTATAAAATTAATTTTCACTTCTTTGGGTAAATTATTGAATAAATAAGGAATTTTATACCCTAGAGTGTTTTTACCGGAAAGATTTTGAAATTTTGGTATTGCTAATTTGTTGTTTGTGGTGCTGCGAGTTCACCCGTCTTTGTTACACGGTATTTGTATATTTTTATTAAAATAATTTTAGACGAGTAAAGTGTATTTGATTTTGTCATCAATGGGTAGAACATTGCAGTATTGAAAGTCCTGCTGTAGTCATCTTTGAACTTGAACTTGATTTTTTGTGGCACTATCTTTTTCAGTATTCTAAGTTGTAGTTCATAGATCATATTCAGATGGGTCTTAAAGGTAAGACCATAGCTGCTCAATCCATATGCGATTATAGATTACTAGCGACCCGCCCGCCCCGGCTTCGCACGGGTCCATGTCATTGCATTTTAAATCTGTAAAATCTTCGAAAATATTAATTTAATATACACGCTGTAAAGGGCCACATTTATCTATATTACATGCACAATGTATTAAAGGTACTTAATTGGATAAGGATTAATGCTGTATTGCTTAAAATCGATGCGTAAATAAGCCATTATTTCGCGTAAAAAGTAAAGGATAAGAAATGGTTATTGTGGTATTGTGGTATTTTTAAGGTGTACAATACTGTAGCATGTTATTTTGATCTGTCTAGTATAGTTCAGCCAGCGTTTGCAATGTAAGCGCAGAAAAATGTGTTTATTTACTACATCACATTAGAAACCTCTAAGATTATCAATGTTCCTCTACTATATTATGCATGTATTATACATATAAACCTTCCTCTTGAACCACTCTATTTATTAAAAAAAACCGCATAAATATCCGTTGCGTAGTTTTAAAGAGCTAAGCATACATAGGGACAGACATACAGCGGGAAGCGACTTTGTTTTATACTATGATACAGTTGTATTAATATCGAAGTTGGTAGTTAATGTTTCAATATACTAAATTTGGCAAGAATTGCTTTTAATTTGTCACAAATATACATAATATGTTCTGTCCACTTGAGGCGACTATCTATAATCAGCCCGAGATATTTGTGTTCATCGACCAGTTCAATTGAAGGACATCCACAGTTATTTATACTTATGTTTTATACTGATGCATGCAGGCATGTGAATGAGCTAACCATTGTACCGGGTGTTTTTTTCTGTTGCTACTAGAACTCATTATTATAGTTTTATCCGTGTTAATGACTAGACCAGCGTCGTGTGACCATTGCATAAGTTTGTCAAAATCCTTGTGTAGATTTTCAAGAGCTGCCGAAATATTATCGTGGGAAGCTAATAGACATGTGTCGTCAGCGAACTGATAAATCTGACATGTTTTTATGATATTCATGGCATTGTTGACGACCCCTGTGCTGTGCCCTCACGTACCGGATTTTTCTCACTTATAGCGTTTCCGCCTTTGACACAGAATGCGGGATCGTTCAAGTAGTCAGAACACCAGCGTAATAGCGGAGCTCTTATCCCGCATTCGTTTAGCCTTTCCAAAAGTATAGAATGTCTCAGTGTGTCAAAGGCTTAAAAGTATCTTTAATATCAAAAAAAGACAAAGTATAATATCAATATCAAAGAGACCACATGGATGGTGACTTACGGCCCTGTAAGTAATTTAAAAACAAACTTTTTTAAAACAGTGAAATAACTTTCTGTTTACCTTCTAAATAATAAGATCTATTTTATTACATATATACCGGGAAGATTAATTCTCATGGATTAAAACCATTTTGAGCTTTGTTTTTCAAGATTTCCCATTAAACCCATCCAATCTTTGTCAAATAAGTTTACTAAAACATTTCACTGTTAATATACTGTTTAAACAGAAAACTCTTAACAAATAAAGGATTAAAAACACGAGCAAAACACAAATATTGTTATATCATTTCGCTAAAAATCTTAATGCCAAATATCAAAGGATGGAAATTTCGAGGCTAGGTTCATTGTGTTCGCCGAAATCCTAATCAGGCTGGTTTTCTTCGATGCTCGTGATTAATTGAAAACAAACCATCGGTTGGTATATGCGAAATGGAAATATTTCATTGTTGAATTTATATTTAAGCCGAAAGGGAAAAGAGCGCTTTGAATAAACATGAGATTTAAAAAATTTTTCAATTGATCTGTTTAGTATAAAAATTGAATTTTAGCCTTTTTTGTGGTCAGTGTCGGTCAATTGAGTAGCTTATAGGTATTACTTAGAGGGCCGGTGCGGTTTCACACGTTTAATATTTAATCCTGTGGGAATGTGCGGGTGAAACATAACCTTTGTTACTTTTGGAGTTCTGAATAATGTGCGTTTTTTAATTTGATCCTTAATTTCAGTTTACGAATTCACTGTGTGATAGTATAGATAGTACAAGTAAGATTTAATCCACGAATATCCAGCAAAATTTCTTAATCAAGTACTTTCAATGCATTAAAGATTTCGAAATAAACTTATATATGAACTTTAATTTTACAAATTAAAAAAAGAAAAGAAAAATTTTTATAGATAGAAAACAGCGTCAAATCACTTGGTACATATGGCAAAGTGTCTTCAAGTTTAGCAGAATAACTATATTAGAACAAATAACGTTACAAAATAACTAATAACAAACCCTACTTTATTTTGAAAAATAGCACTTATATATCTTGTTATTGGTTTGAGAGGAAAATATTTTATTAAAATATTGAGGTTATGAACCTGTGATCTGTAGCTCTAGCATGAAAATTCATGCGATGTCTTCCAGACATAAACCTATTAGTCGACCGAGTAAAGTAGACGAACGGGTGGAATGCGGCTTCCCGGTTCAGTCATTTACTAATAATAAACAAAACAAGTACTATTCAAGAACAATATACTCAATACATTATTTAGTCAAGTAAATAAATACAATGGCATAAAATACTGAAATAAATAATAATGTTCGTATCCAAAACACATGGCGTCTCGTTTGACAGTAGTCTAGTTGGGTTGGTCATCACATGTCACGTGACACGCGATTTTAGAAAGATGTCCTTATGTGGCTGTCGAAATGGCTATGTCTTTGCTTCGCTAGGGCTTCATGTTCGATCGTCTTATAGCTAATGCAATTGTTTTTAATACTTCTAAATTTTCAAAACATATAACATAAGAAAATGTTTTTGTCCGAGCAACTATATGCTTGCAACTACTGCCTTGTACTGTTTTCTAATGAAAATTGTGAAAATTTCTTAGGAGTTAAGTTATAATAGTTCTAAGTTAATAAAGAACGAAAATCCGTTGCGTCTATTATGCGTCGAAATGCTTTGTGTTTGTCACTCAAAAATATTTCACAAATTTATACGCGGTGAAGTTCTCTCCTCAAATGAGACTGCAATTTCATATTTTTTGACCTGATTCCCGGATTTCGTCGCGTCGCTTGTTCCAGATTTTTGACAATTTCATAGATATTTATGACTCCTTCTAAGCCCGTATATTAAATGTCATGGAAGTGAGAACCAAGGCTGTGTTTTGTGTTTTTGTCAACAGAAAGTATTCTACACGCGAATTGGTATAGTTTTATATACCATTATTTGATAGAATAATAAAAAAACAAAAAAACACATTGCACATTAAAAAAAAAATTCAATAATTGTTACTGTCCCAACAAATTCGTAAGGACCTGTGGTAAAGTGGCATGGTATCTGAACTGCAATCAACAACACAATTGTTTAAGGGTTTGCAAGCGTCAAATATGTTTTATTACTATTTTTATATGTACTCGTATATGTATTTTGATGTATGTTATATAACTTCTCTTCTCTTCTTTATTTTCTTTTTGTGTGAACTTTTAGTTATTTTTTCCATTTCAACGTGTATTTGCCCGCGAAGTAAGTATTGATTATAATATGTTTTGTTATTTATGTTGTTGTTAAAATATAATATATAAAATATATAAAATATATATATAAAATAGGTATATTATGTAAGCAGTAGGAACTAAATATGTGTAACACAAAAAATCTGACGAAAACGAATACCAAATTGAAAATTTATGAAAAGATATAAAAATTTCAGTGTGCGTGTATGAAATAGTTGTACTGTAACGCTGTCGATTTTATAAATAGACTAAAAATAAATAAGTAAACAAGATATGATTAGTTATTAAGTTAATTGAGAAATGGCAATAGCCGCCATACAAGATATGAAAAGCCATTGATGCTAAAAAATATGTCATGTGAGTGCCAACCGAGCTTTTGATACGCATGGTATTATTCAAAAAGTATTAAATATACGCCGCGCGAAGTTCAGGTTGAAAATTTTATTTACGTAACCTAACTGAATTATTACTTAAAGGTCCATATCAACATAATTTTTGAAATCTGTGCGCTAGTCGTTTTAGTGACAGGTTCCATCGTTTGGATGGTTTTGAAAAGAGATATGGCGAACGTATCAACGGCCGAGAAGTGGGTAGTAGCCCTGCTCTTGTGCCGGAAGTCCCAGGTTCGAGTCCTGGTCGAGGTGAACACAGACGTTTGTGCTCGCGTCATGGTTGTTGAAAAGACTTAACTATTCAACAAACTAAAAATAGACCCAGAATAAACATACATATATATAAATAATAGGTCTTTACCTATGAAACTGCCGTTTTGCCGTACTGGCCATTTCAAATGAAAATATTTTTTTTGATTGATAATTCTAATTTCAAATTTATTTTATTTGACAAACATGGAATTCTTTTTCTAAAATCGTCATTTGTTTAATAGTTAGTGTTTTGTTTTCAACGCATTCGAACATTTTTCGTCATCATGGATAAGTTAAAAATTCGAGTAATTATGGAGTATGAGTACCGTCGTGGCAGCAAAGCGGCACAAGTGGCACGCAACATCAACGACGTTTACGGAGCGAACACTACAAACGAACGCACCACCCGTTATTGGTTTACCCGCTTCCGTTCTGGAATATTTGACCTGAAAAATGAACCCCGTGGTCGTCCGAAAACTTTGGTCGACAATGACGAATTAAAGGCAATTGTGGAAGCTGATGAAACTCAATCCACGGCTGAATTAGCAGCAGCTTTCGACGTTAGCATCAAAACAATATTGGTCCATTTGCGTCAAATTGGCAAGGTAAAAAAGCTTGACAAATGGGTACCCCACGAACTCAATGACCGCCATCGCGAAGTACGCGTGGAGACGTGCCTTGCACTGCTCAGCAGGCATACAAATGAAGGAATTCTGAACCGCATTGTTACTTGTGACGAGAAATGGATCCTGTTTGACAATCGTAAGCGCTCAGCAAGTTGGTTGGACCCTGGTTCAGCACCCAAACAATGCCCTAAACGAAAACTTACCCCTAGAAAAGTGATGGTCACTGTTTGGTGGTCTAACGCGGGTGTAATTCATCATAGCTTCTTGCCAAACGGGACAAGCATTACTGCAGATGTGTACTGTGAAGAACTGAACACAATGATGGAGAAGCTCGCACGTTTCCAACCAGCTTTGGTCAATCGTTCGGCTCCAATGCTCCTGCACGACAACGCGCGACCTCATACTGCACAGCAGACGGTCTCCAAGCTACAAGAGTTGGGGTTGGAAGTTCTCCGTCATCCGCCGTACTCACCAGACCTTGCGCCTACTTTTTCCAGAATTCGGATAACTTCTTGGCGGGAAAAAAATTCAATACCCGAGAGGCAGTACAAAATGCCTTTGAAGAATTTGTTGCCTCCCGTCCAGCTGATTTCTTCAAGAAAGGCATCAATAAGCTACCAATGCGTTGGCAAAGATGCATTGATTGCATGGGTGATTATTTTGATTAATAGAAATAAAAAATATATAAAAAAATTACGCTTAATTTATTTCGTGAAAAACGGCAATTTCATAGGTAAAGACCTAATATGTATATTTATTCTGGGTCTCCCCAGTTCGCTGCGCTGCAAGCTCTGCTCACTTTGGGGCCATACAGTTGGTGTGTTTGTCTGGGGATCTATTATTATTATATTTGGTATAAAACAAAAACAAATTATACATTTTTCATTCATCATAAAAATATATTTTTCAATGTAACGCGAATTAAAATTAAAACATTCGAAAAGTTTTATTTCATGTTTCACTAAAATCTTAGGCTTGTTGAAAGCCTTATTTTATTATCTCCATCGAGATTGAGTAACTTCAACTTAACTTCGAGTTTTCAAAGGTATTCTGATTAGACAAGAGGAAAAAACACAGGGGGAAAAAAAACTTCCCGGCAAAAAACCTTTTATAAAATACTTGGGGTAGGACGTAAACAGTTTGACGACGATATGAAAGGAACACACACATGACAGCTAATTAGGCGTGCTAATTAAATGCCGCAGTAAAGTATCTATATATAATTATTCACAATCAGAAACAGAAATAGCCTGTGGGGATTGCAACCCCACAACCTTTTTATCATCCAAATAATCTTTGATCTTATAGAAATTATACCATGATTCAATGGTATACGCAGAAATTATAACCCGATTTTAATCTTGATGTACATAAGTTGTAGATAAAACGGTATTAACGTCTGAACTAAGCCCATATGTGGTAGTAAATGATAATCAAAAAGTATTATAGTTACTTGGGATTACTTGTCCTTGCCGTATGTAAGATTTGAGTAAGCATCTGCTGATTTATAAAAGCCACTATAAAAGACTAGGCTCGTGGTATCATTCCTTATTTTAAACTTGCTGTCTTGGCGCTTATTTATCGACCAACGATTAAAAATAATTAATAAGTAATAATATATAATTAAAAAAAATAATTAATAACTTCATGTCTTAGGATAACGCTGGTGTACGAAAGGATGTTTCAAAGCATTTAAGAAAATTAAAAAATAAATGTACCCTATGACGTCTTTATGGCATCAGAGCATCTAATTTAATTACTTTGCTGAAGAAACAGTTTCATACATTATCATAAAAGGTCTTTAAAAATATGCTAGTTATATTTTTAAAATAAGTTTATAACAATATGTTATTTTTATAAAGATCTGCAGGCTTCCTAGTGCAACTAATTTCACAAGTGCAAAGATAATTCGAATGTCATGTGACTTGCTATTCTTGAAAACTACTTTGTCAACATTTGATTGAAATTGGATTAGTTTCCGATTTCACCTTGCGAATGATGTGGGGTTACTATTGAATTATCTACAAATAATGCGCAGTCAATGTTACAACAATTTACAGCTGTCAAAACTCAAGAGTAGCCATTTGGCGTGCTTGGGTTAGCCAATGCCAATTTCAACATCCATAAGTTCCACAAAATGGCCGTAAATTAGACAAGAGAACGAAATATCAAAATTTGATTGCCGATCATTCGGAATTGTTTTTAGGAGAAGACCTCCAGTATTAATCTTTTTTTTTTCAATTCTTTATGTGTTAACTAGTGGCGGTGATAAAACAACATCACTATATTGCGTATAAGTACAAAGTGAGTGTACACAAAAATAAATTTGCTAATGTACAGTCAACACCACATCTACTTACCACAAAATGACAAATTTTCTCAATTGAATCTGAACTCTCTTTGATAAAATGTAGCTTGAAAACTGATTAAGAAAATGTGCCATTTTTTGGTAGGTTGATGAGCTGTTCACTGTACATTCCTTGGATTCGCGCTCAGGTACTTAGCTGATATCACTTAGTCAACGAGAACATGCAATACGTATTTTCATAAATCTTTGATGAGGTATGAACAAAACAAGAGAAGACCAAAGGGATTATTAAGTATCACGAAACAAGCTTTATGTTGTTACTTAAATATTTTAAAAACACTGAAATCCATTGCTGCTTGTTCTTATGAAGTATTTCCGTGAGGTTTAAGAATAACCGCCTTTAGTAAAGGGACACACAAACCTTTAAATATCGCCTCTTTAATTTTGAGTTATATATTGCTTTTCATTGTTATCAAATTAATTGACATTGACTGTTGTTGATATAAATAACCCGACTGAGCATTTATTTTCTGTCGAGTCTAAATGAAACACCTTTACAAACGAGATACTTGTTATTCTGCAATAGAGCTTCAAGTCGGGACAATTTATAACCTTAGATCCGGTTTCAGTCTTGGTTTGTTCTTTATACAAAATTTACATTTCACCGTTTTCAAAGAGATTTATTTCATTAAATATATTACTTACTAAGCGAATAATGAATCAGAAGAACAGAAACATACCAAACAAATAACAAACATCGGTGATGCAGTAATATAAGATTATAATTATCAGTCGTTAATAAGAATAATAATAAATATCAACTGTTTTAAACTATCGCGGTTATTTTCACTATAATTTAATGAATTTACCGGATTCTTACCACGATCATGGTGCTTGCAACAGCATCGAAATATCGGACGCGCGAAATAAAAATCGAA
Source organism: Marasmarcha lunaedactyla (assembly GCA_923062675.1). NCBI lineage: Eukaryota > Metazoa > Arthropoda > Insecta > Lepidoptera > Pterophoridae > Marasmarcha > Marasmarcha lunaedactyla. Next base: position 2,331,538 of record OV281358.1, read on the forward strand.
AATCGTGGTAAGAATCCCGTAAGTTCATTAAATTATAATAATAAATATCACTTTCTTAACAAGTAGGTGACTAAAAAGAGTAAAGGGAGCTGAGGTTTTAGTCTAGTTAAGTATTTTAATTTCGCTCAGCTTGTGTGGATAGTCTGATTTTACACTTAAAGAAACTTATCAAACCTGTTATTTTATTATTTTGTGAATGTTTTATTGAATGATTGATTGAGTGACTGATGATTGATTGATTGTGTGATTATCAATCTAGTGTTCTTATAAATTAATTAGAGAATTTGACATTACGTGAAATAAAACCTGTGAAAATATGTTTACGGACGTCGGATCGATAAAAAGATTGGTGATCCTTGTTCTGGCACGTTCCTTATGCAAAGAACAACCACTGCCATTCACGCTGCCTCTGCTCCGGGTACCTTCATGGCTACCCCTGTTTTTAATAAAACTGAACAGGGTTTTAATTTTATTTTGTTATTTAATTGTTGATGGGTTTTGTTGAGTAACTATGTAACTATATTTTTCTACTGTAGAGATATTTTGTAAGCTTATAATAGCTCTTGAATTCAATCGACCAAAGAATGTTAAATAATATTGAATATTGATAAAAGTTTACATATTTGAATTATAAAATTATTTAGAATTAATAAGTTACGTTATGTTGTTTTATGAGCTAAAATTTGCCATGTATGTATTCACATCATTTCAGTATTATTATTTATTCATGTTGATACAGATTAACTTTGTATTTTAAAATAATGTGTGAAAGAGCGGGACCCTCTAACACAGTCATTCTGAGCTAAACAGATGGCCCCCTGTAAAACTTGAGTTTAATGAAAATAAAGTTATTATTATTATTATAACAGAAAATTATTGTTTGTCACAATTCTTTAATCATTTTCAACCTTTATTTTAAGTTTTTTTCTATAATTTAGAAACTAAATCTGTCATTAATCCGGCTAACAATACGAGGACTAATAAATATTAGGAAGGCGGTTCATATTTTACGGCTTCAAACAATTTGGTAGTATTTGGAATGGCAAAGTAAAATGTCATTTCAATCGAGAACTGAAAACTACGTGCCCCTATGCCCTTTATATTGTAAGTTCTATACTTGTCTTTGTATAAGAGAGTGATTTCGAGTAGGTTTATCCTCCATGCGTAGTTCACTAGCGAGATATCTGGAGTATGATGCCTATTTTTAAATCTATTTGCAACTTCTTTTTTCCTATGATCTTTTAAACATTCAAATAAGCATCGATTCTAATTTTATTCATTCGAATATTATAATCTGTTTAAATACTTACGGCACCTATCGTTAATAAAATATCAGATTAAAATCGTTCTTGGTTTAAGTTGCTTCTATCAGTTATGGCCCGACCAAGCTAATTGTGAACTGACAGGCGTTTATATCCTACTAATTTATTAAAATACGGACTAATACTAAAAACAATTTGTACGTAATTTACGTATTTATTACGTACGTAATACAAAGCATATAATTCTTTAAAATAGAAAGTAAATTCCAAGATGACAGGCAAGTTCCAAAAAATGCCGTTTCGCAGGCATTTTTTTTTTTTTGGTTCCCCTCCACGGGAAGGGCAGGAGGACATAAAAAATGCTCTGACGCATACTCCGCGCGCGCGATCGGAGTTATGTAGGACTCGTCCCGACGCCTACCAGAACCATACCCACTAAAAAACCCCCTGTCGGCTCGTGCATTTTTGCCACTCAGCCTTCATCTGAGCGACGGCCAATCGGAGAAAGAGGCCGCGCTAGCGGGGCCCTTAAGGGGTCACCCGCTGGGATTTACATAGCACTGTAGGTGCTCAAAAAAGAAAAGTAAATAAATAAAAACATTAAAGATTGACAAATAAAATTGCATTAATTCGGATTTACGTTAGAATTAGAATTTACGTTAGAATTAGAATTTGCGGCCTGAAGGGCCTCTAGATCTAAAGTTAACTGCGTGCGTTCGCGCGTTTCTTGGTCTAGCGATTTTGTAAATCGAATCTAACACAGGAACAGTATATGAGACTGAATCTCGAACAAGATGATTGGGATGGGACTCGGCACGTTTGAAGAACGATTCTGAGAGTGTTTTGAGGTGCTGTTGCACTGTAGGCAGTTCAAGATCTCTGTGCAGGTCCGCGTTACGCACGTACCAAGGTGCGTTTGTGGCCCTGCGGCAGAAGAGATTTTGAACTACCTGCAGCTTATACAGGACGGAGGGTTTGGCGTGGGCAAAGACTGGCGAAGCATATGACATGACGGGTCTAACGCAGACCTTATAAAGCGTACGTTTATTTCTAAAAGACATTTTACTTTTTCTTCCTATCATACTATATAGACGGCTTTAGTAAAAACGCGCGAGTTTCGTTACTCTATCGACGTGTGGCTTGAAAGAAAGCGTCTGATCTAAGGTGACGCCTAAGTATTTGACAATGCGCTTCCAGGGGATGGGAACACCTAACATACGAATGTGCGGATCGTTGTGGCGATTACGACGTTTGTGGTCGAATTGAATAGCAGAACTCTTTTCTGGGTTGACATCGATACGCCATTTTTGAAACCAAACACCGAGGGCGTTTACGGCCTTTTGGAGTCTGGTGATGTTATACGGGATCGCTTGACTTTTAGTGTAAAGGGCGGTATCGTCTGCAAAGAGGGCGAGTTCGACGCCTTTCGGCGGGATGGGGATGTCGTTAGTGTACACGGTGTACAGCAGAGGGGCGAGGACTGAGCCTTGCGGGACTCCAGCCTTTATGGGACGAGGCGCGGAGAGCGTGCCTTCATGTTTGAATCGAAAAGTACGGTCTTTAAGAAACGACGCTATTAATCTGACTAGGCGAGCCGGTAAGCCTATTTTATAGAGTTTAAAAACGAGACCGCTGTACCAGACTTTGTCGAAAGCCTTGGCTACGTCAAAGAGAACCGCGATTGTTTTTTTACGACGCTGAGAGAATCCTTCGAGTATGTACTCGACGATTCGATGGACTTGCTGAGGGCAGGAGTGCTTAGCGCGAAAGCCGAACTGGTGGGGAATGATGAGAGGGTCGCCATCCGTTGGAAACAGATGGTTCCGCATTCGAGAGAGTATGACTCTTTCGAGAAGTTTAGACATTGCCTTGAGGAGGCTGATGGGTCTGTGATTAGCCGGGACATTCAGAGGTTTACCCGGCTTGGGAATGCCTATGACTGTCGCTTCTTTCCAGGCTTTTGGAAAGTAGCTATGGTCGAAGCAGGCATTGAAGATGATAGCTAACAAGGTAAGCACCTGCTCAGGCAGGTGCTTAAGTGCGTGGTTGGAAATTCCATCCGCACCCGGAGCCTTTTTGGATTTTTGCTTTCTAATGAGAAGCAAGATTTCATCATTAGAGACTGTGACGGGGTCGTCGGTGATAGGGAGAGATTCTCTGCGGAGAACTTCGTCCTCCACCGCCTGGATGTGGGAGGGATCCGCGGGTTGCGTGCTGGGCGAGCATTGTGCCGCTATGCTGTCGGCGAAGCATTCGGCTTTCTCTTCGACTTCGAAAGCAATGGAGCCGTCGGGACGAGTGAGAGGAGGAACGTGAGAGGTGGTGTCTACGCGTAAGGCTCGGGCCATTCGATAATACGCTTGGTGGGACGGGGAGATATTCTCCATGAGATCGTTAAACTGAGTGTCACGGAGTTCCGCGAGGCGAGACCTAACTTTACGTTGAAGCTGATTCGCAGCTGTTCTGTATGCTGGCGTGGGATATTTCTTTGCTCTCCGGAGAGCCGCGTTCTTGGCTTTAATGAGATTGCTAACGGCTAGTGGAAGCGCGGGTTTGCTTTGCTTAGCAACCTTTTCGTTGTCGTTGATGGCTGTGTTAATAGCATCAGTTAGAGTATTGACTAATGAATCTATTTTATCCGGGCTATCTAATTGGTCGGGCGAAATCGCGAGCGGAGAGTTAGGGGCCTCTAAGGCTGAAACTAACGTATTTTTAAAACCTTTCCAATTGGTAAAGGTCTTAGGAGGTGTGACGTTAACGTTAGGCGTACCTAGCACGAGGGAGACGGGGCGATGGTCGGAGCCTAGGTCATCGAGCGGTTCGATAGACCTTAGGTCAAGATTGATTCGCTTGATAATTGCAAAGTCGAGGATGTCAGGAGAGTAGGTCGGATTGTTGGGATAGTGAGTGGGAGTGATGGGGGATATGACGTCTAAGTCAAGGGAGTTAGTGATGTCGAGGAGAGCGATACCGCTGGTGTTGGTTGATAGGCACGTCCAGTCAGTATGTTTGGAGTTAAAGTCTCCGAACATAATGACTGAATGGCCGAGAGCGAGAATGGCCTCAAAGTCGCTGCGGATTGGATTGGAGCCACACGGTATGTAGACTGAAGCTATGATGATGGTCGGATGACCAGTCATAGCCAATCTACACACCGTGGCCTCCATGTTGAGGAGAGGAGGGGTAGGGAGAGGACAGCAATGGAAGCCTCTTTTGTAATATATGGCGGTGCCGCCGTAACCGTCGGAGTTGGGCCTATCGTTGCGAGTAAACGCGTACTTAGGAATAGCATATCCCCTGGAGCGTTTTGGAGTAAGCCATGTCTCCTGGAGAAGGAATAGGTCAGGTTCTTTGTTCTGAAGGAACAGTTTAATCTCGGGAAGGTTAGTGCTGAGACTACGAGCGTTAAAAGATACTAGGGATAAGCCCTTGGGTTTAATACGACTGGACGCGGGATTCGCGGGTCTAGACATTATAATTTACTTATTTACGAATTTATGCAAAAAATAAAAATTTATAATGAACTTAAGAGCGAGTGATGCTCGGTTCGCAGGCAGCTTGGTAACTCTATAAATATGATATTCACGTGTAAATGTTAATACCACAGACTGCACCCCAGGCTCAAAAGTCCCGCCCCTACAGGTGCCGCCTCAATTAGATGCACTTTGACTTTTAAAGGGCGCTTAAAAACCTTCGCCCTCTTTGACTGTGAATACTTTGACAGTCACGAGTACCTACAGCTGTCAACAGGTTGAAATGAACTTCATACTGGTTGAGTACTGCATGACGTGTTATACTGTGTATCGCTTCCAATATGGCTGCCAGAGAGGCAGCCATTTTGATTTTTTTTACATGTTGGCTAAATGTGCAAAAAAAAAAATGTTTTGGTCTCACTGAGATAAAAATCCGTACTTGGTTGTAATGGCTTGAACTAGTCGCCACTCAACCTTTGAACCACAATGAGAAGTTTGATAAGACTTTGACACCATAACGTAAAATATGATCTTATTTTTATCCCAAACGAAGAACATGTTTTACACGAGAAAATAGACAAAAAATATTGCCTTTTCATTTTACTGAAGTTACTTGAAACTGTAAGGCTGTCCTGTATAAATATAAAATATTGGATTTCTTCAATTTGTGTCAGTCTATATTGAAACAGAAACCTTTGAGTTCCAGGTAACCTGCTAAGCGTAGGGTTTCAAAACGATTTATCAGTTTTAATAGTCACATTTTAAAGTGGTATGACTTTTAAATTGAAAGAGATGAGATGTTCAGTATCACTCACTCCCAGAAGAAGAGATTCAAACGGTCGATAATACAGTCGGACCGTTTCGACGGTTACACGTTATTATAGCCGTTAGCATACCTTGTGACAGGCTTTATAATCCAATTATACTTAAAACCAGAAAAAATATGACTTATTGAGAAAGTGCGAGTGAATCTAGCGAATGTGTCTAAATAGAAGAAACTTCGTATTTTTGGTATTAAATTATAAATCCTTCGATGCGATGAGCGCAAAAAGTTATTAAGTAGTTATTAAGTTAGGTCAGTAGCCTTGCCTTCTATGCCAGAGGTCACTGCTTCGAATCCTGGTAAGGGCAGATATTTTATTGTATTTGCTTTCTAGTCATGGATGTGTATGTATGTATATTTAAGTTTATTTGTAATATTTATATATTTAAAAAAATCTATGTGTGTTTATATATTTCCTTAAGTTTATTTATCCGTTATCTAGTATCCATAGCAGAAGTGGTTAATCATGCTTAATTTGGGCTAGATAATGTGGCGTGATTGTTATTTATAATAGATTTGTCCTTTTAGGTATTTTAATGCGGATTTGTACTGGATTCTTTCGGATAGACTGTGTTGTCACTGTGAAAGAAACTTGATTATATTTGGGAGACAGTTTATGTACCAACATACAAATAAATATACCTCTTCTTTTAAATATGACGAGTAAATAAACTTATAGTTAAGAAAGTAAGTTCTAATACGTATTAAGTAAAGATAAAATAAACTATTTAAGACTTAAGATTGAGCGGCGCTAGCTACATTTTCGGGCGGCACGAATCTGCGCTGCCGGGTGGTAAAGTCTAACAAAAGCCGTGCGGGTCATGACGAGACAAGTCCACTGTGATGACCTGCATAAAACTCGAATGAACTCCCGATGGCCATATCAAGCTGAATACGTGTAGTAAATGCTTTAGGCTGGACTTGTCGTTCAACAAATATTGCTGACCCAAATGCGCCAAATGCAAACATTAGAGAACACAAAAATAAAAAAAATCTTCAGTATTTTCAGATTTAAATTATCATTACCTTTTATTTTTGATTTATTGTAAAAAGGAAACAGTTATTTTCAAAACGAGGCAACAGAATTCGAAGCCTTCTAACTTGCTCTATACGACTGTAGCAAAGCGATTCAATATGTCACATTTGAACGTAGCAACTGATATCCTTTATGCCAGCGTGTGTTAGCCTCCATAGACGGAGGTTCACATAACAAACGCTTTGCAAATAAATGTGTGATACGTATAAAGCGAGATATGACCTATTTTAGTCCTATTTTATTTTACAGATGGTTGCAGCCATTTGTGCCCGCAGTTCGCAGTGTGTGTCCTTACAATTATGCGACTTAATGTGGTAGTGCCGCAGCCGCAGCCGTAAGGTGTCACATTTCACAGTTGTGTGCAAAGAAAATCTTCATACGATAACTGTATAAAGTGCTACAAAACTTATTTAAAGCTAAGCTGCATTAAATCCAAATAGCGTCTTTAAACCTGATAAAGCATTTAACTATTACATAATAATAGGTATTTTGACTTTGTAGGGCTGGTTATTGGTTTTTTAACAAACTATCGGCGCATAACTCTAATGCGACACTTTGGGCTTATATATTTTTGTTCCTTAGAGTGTCCCCAATTAATAAAAATAGGCTTTATAGAGCATTGCGTTCTTGCAAAGAAAGAACTTGACCAGAGATAATGCGAGCCCCGAACAAAAACCTTTAAACTCGCTGTGTATTGTAACTCTTGATGCTAGGAAACTTTCACTTTAAAGTTATACTAGTAATTATTATGAAATAACATACAGGCTAGTAAGTGCATAGTATTAAGTTGTTGTCTTTAAATTGAAAAGTTATTTTGCAGCAGAAATGTTTCTTGTATAAACGTATGTGATGTATTTTAGAATCTTGCACAAAGATTTGACTTAAGCTTCTATTATCTTATAGCTATTTAGTTACTTTTTCAAATTAATATGACTTTATTGCAATAGAAAAATTCGAGGTAAATATTTTGTATGCATCAATTGGTTCGTATAGCGTGTAAAAATATTTTCTGTTTGTGAATATAATTTATTTCTGATGCTTTTGTTTTCGGCCAAAATATTTCTCCGTTTTTGTTTGTTGAGCCATTTTTTTATTTTTTTACTTGTTATATTCAAATGGCATGAAATTTTGTTTTAGCAAAACTTTTTTATTTGGAATAGTGAAACGGCTGGTGAAATAAAATGTAGGCCTAGAATGAGAGATTTATTCCCAAGTTAGGCCCATTTTTTGACGTCCGGATTGGACTAAATAAAAATACTATACGACAAGAAGACACGGACAAAGTTGCGCGCAAAGCCAAGAAAATACACTAAAATTCATACCGACGAGTTCATATTGTTTAATTTAGTACCAAATATAATTCAAATCTCTCGCAGTCATGCGGTAAATTAAGCTTTATTTCATCTGCTACGAGCTTACAAAGAAAGCTCGCTACATCGTTTTCAGTGCTTTTGTGTACTAAATGTTTTAATTTTCATACAGAATAATACGCTACGGGATTGTAAAAGCTTTTGTATAGTTTTACCAATTTTAGGTTTTGTTACTCATGTATGTATGTTTGAATAGGTGATTGTTTTTTTTTGATAGCGAGATGGTGTGTCTTCGAAGGCTATAAATAGTCTAGCATTCAAACCCCGCGAGGGATTAACATATCGAAAGGACGTGTAATTAAGAATGTGTAATGTGTTTTTATAAGCAGGCGTTTGTCTGTCATATCACCCGGTGGACAGTGATGATGGAGACGAGAATGGTACACAACCGTTCACCCAAGTTCAAAGTCCATTGACCAATTTCTAGAAAATCTTGAGGTTATACATAAAAACAGACTCTTGCAGTTTAGTCGGATGGCGGGTAGCTCACTTCCTTTTAATATGGACGAGGAGGGCGATGGCTGGATCCCGCGTTAACTCGTGAGCGGGTGCCGTTTGAGGGTGTTTGTCGTTTGATTACTTGCGGGGAGGGAGACTTGCCGAGCTAGCAGATGCAGATAAGAAAAATGTTGACATAAACAGACAATATAAATTTATTTTGATAAAAATATACCCGTGAAGTTTCTTGCCAATCCTTCTTTTTCCGAATTAGTGGTAGATTCATGCTTTATTTGACGTCAATGAGAACAAGCGATTGTCAATGTTGAGAAATAAATATTTAAATTTGATTCAACGCGGTATGGCAACGCGAACTTAAAAAAGAGAAATCAGAATGTCTAGTTGGACTTCTTGGCACGTTGCCTTTACAAGAGTGAAAATTCTATCTGCTTCTGTTAACCGGTGGAGAAGCTGATTATTAGTTCAAAAACCGCATTTGCACACTCTCCAAAATGACTCCAAAAGACTTTTTTTATAATGTTGATACGATAATTGATGATTTACTGGAAATTTATTGTCAAGACGTGATCAAGTAATTTGATGAAAATTTGGTACAATTGAAAAGCAAGTAAAGATACATAAAGGCTTAAAAATTTATTTTAAAACGATTGTAGGTTGTCAGCGCTAGTCTATTTACAGATAAATGTCAATGTAATATTGAGTAAAACCTACTTGAATCTTGTGAAAAGTTACCAAAGTTTCGTGGTTCCCTGCGGAACCTGTTACGACCCACTAAGATTTATCTTTACAAAACAAACTGTATCAAACAATGTCACATGTAATTGGATGTATATCCATCAAAGGATCCAACCCACATTTTTGTCCAAAATCACCTAAGTATACAAAAACGCGCTATTATCATAAACTTTCACCTCACGGAGACAGCTGTAATAAATAAAGGTAAAGTGTTTTTATCTATACAGGGTACCACTCCAATTGTTAGATATGATAACGCTCCAAGCTACATGGATTATTATAAAATAAATGAATATAACAAAAACAAACGAAATTTTGTATCTAGAACATTCCAAACCACTAGGATCCTTATAGCGAAAAACATTTTCTATGCTTAATACTACCAGTCCTAAGTTTAAAACTTCGACGACCAAGTGGCGTAGTGGCTATACTCCGCACGCCGAATGATGATCCCTATGACGTTTCAACTGACAGTTGTATTAGTACATTTGCATTGAGTTTTTTTCTATTATTTCCGAACATTACGTAAAAATTTCTTAATATTCATTTTTATAATTTACAATTGTACACAATTATGATTTTTTCGTCTTTTTAATGGACCTCTAAAGGATTTGATGTGATAGGACGTCAGTACAATGTTAAGCGCTAACGAACTGTCATAGGGATCATCATTCAGCGTGCGGATTATAGTAGCCTTGCCTCATACGCCGAAGGCCCCAGGTTCGAGTCCTGGCCGGGGCATTCATTTGTGTGATGAACACAGATGTTTGTTCTCGGGTCATGGTTGTTTATATTCATACATGTATGTTTATCCCCCCAGTTCGCTGTAGGGTCATCCATAACACAAGCTCTGCTTACTTTGGAGGCCATACAGTTGGTGTGTTTGTCTGGGAATTTAAAGAAAAAAAAACTGCTCAATAGTTACTGTTTGTGGGTTGGATCATGGAAACACGTCCAATTGTAGGCCGTATGTGAGAATACATGTAAAATAAAACAAATCATATGACATTCGTAATATCAGGATGAAGCTAATATTATACTTCCAAACACGTCAACCAATCCACGTTACAGAGAGTGACAGAGACCTTTCGTCATACGTCCGAGAAACACGGCCTCTTGGATAGGCATTTGTCTTAGTTTTTTTTAATGAAAAGTTACGGCGACGAAAATGAAACACTTCCATGGAAAATTACATACTTTGTCAATTTTTTTCGTCCGGGATAACATTTCTGGAAATCAACATTCATGGAAGCCGGTACAATACAAAAACAATTGTTTACATTTACAATGCTATATACACAATACTTAGGCGTGCTGGAAATTCATGAATGTGGTATTAAGCTGAATACTTAGAAGAATTTATATATCTTCTTGAAATAAATTCAACAAAAACTAGATATTCTTGTAAGTGAGGTTTAATACGTCGAGCTAATTTTGATTACCATGAAATTGCTTAGTTTGCACAAAGTTCGAATGGAATGAAGTTCGTTACAAAATATATATTGATCTGAAGTTAGTCTAATATTTGACACAATTAAAAATTATTTTTCAATCTGAAAGATGAATGTATAGGTATCAACACACCGGATCCCTCCCTCCAATATATATCGCGTGGTGGTATACAAAATACACACAAATTCAGTACATTTGAGTTGCATTTCCGTCGGTAAAGCATGATCTATTAACTAAATTAAATCAAGATTAAATAAATATTATATTATTGTCCACTAATAATCAGACATACCTATATTTCAAACACCATAAACATGAACAGTGTACCTAAATTAAGTGAAAAAAGTTCTTTTTATAACCTAGAAAAACTATTGACAGTCAAGGTCAATAGAACAGGATGCGATCTCTAGATCTCAGGAAATGACACCGGGTGCTACCGCCGACGGAAACCGAACCACCGGAGTTAGAAAATTATTTTATCTCGTAAATGAAAAACCCCGCTTTATCTGTACTTTGAAAGGTAATAAGGCAAGGTCTTTATGCGTCTGTATTGAGTTGAAAATTTCAAATATAATAGTTTCGAATTATGTCCAGATCCAGGTCGCTGTATGGTCCTCTATAACGGTCTGTCTTGGAGTAGAGTTAGGTAATCTATAGAGTTAGGTAATCTGTAGAGCAAACTGAATTTTGTAGAGGGCCATATATTAAATTTTGAATTCGTAGGCGGGCCAAATTGAAAATAAAAATGATCTAATTTATTATAACATTTTATTCATTAAATTATATACGGCTGTTAAAAATAATATCGATCGCGGGCCTTATTGATACGGCCCAGGGGTAGAGTTTGTCTCGGGATTTATTTGTTTCTACATTATTATTGTTATATAATGATGGAAACCCAAATCTGTCATAAAGACCAAGCCATTCAACCTTTTATCGAAATATTTAAAAGCTCTCTAAAAACTTTTCTGCGATGCCTTGATGCGCGTAGCTCAAAAGCGGTTTAACCTGATACACAAAGCCTGTTTCGAAAGCTTTGACGAAACCCTTTGAAAATACGCAACCTGAAGCCTTAAATGTTGTGGTAAAACGCATCCTAATTTTGAGAGCAACGGATAGAGACTTTGGTCTAAATTAGAGGCATAGAGAGACCTAATCGAACCAAGAGACTATGGTAACTCAGTTTCAATTGATTTATTCTCAAATCTAAATTGAGTTGTGATCTCTGGTCTTAGTTTGTACCGAGTGTGTATTTTTACCATTTAGAAAAGGGCAAATGGGCTCAAACTGTTTTGAGTATTTTTCTCGACTGCCCCGATGGATTTGTATGCGCAGTGGAATTTTTGTTTTTCACTTCTGTTAGACGTTGTCTTTGAGAAAATAACTTAGAATCGTAATCTGCAAGGGCACACCCTTTTTTCGAACTGCAAAAAATAACCCGGCTTAATATACACATTGATAATTATTTTGAAGCTATATAAACGGCCGAGTGCCGTAATGGATAGTAGCCCTGCTTGCGCTGGAAGTTCCAGATTCCTGGATACCGCGTTAACTCGTGAACGGGTGCCGTTTGAGGGTGTTCATCGTTTAGAAACTTGGGGAGAGGGAGACTTGCCGAGCTTACAGATGCAGATAAGAATAATTTTTTATAGACATAAAGAGACAATGTAAATAGATTTTTGAAAAAATATACCCGTGAAGTTTCTTGCCAGTTCTTCTTCACGAAGGTTATTCCGAACTGGTGGTAGAGGCATTTTTTATTTGACGTCAATAAGAACAAGTAATTGTCAATGTTGAGAAATAAATATTTGAATTTGAATTTTCGGTCCCACAGATAGTGTTTTGATAGATAGATATTTTTTTGTGAAGTGAAGAACACAAATGGTTGTTTTTGGGATCATGGTTGTTTGTATTTATATATGTATGTTTACTCTGGGTTCCCCCCCAGTTCACTGTATGGTCATCCATAACACAAGCTCTGCTTACTTTGGGGCCATATAGTTGCTGTGTTTGTCTGGGGATTAAAGTCGGGAATATCTCGAAAACGGTGACAATTTTACTGAGGTAATTTTTGTTTATCTGGTAGGGCCTTCTTCAATATTTCTTTCATTTCAGTTTGTCGAGCAAGTTATTGGACACCCTGTATATTTACAGGTACCGTGAATAGTTGTATATGGTGGCAGGGTCGTTGGCGGTTATCCCAAGATTTTAGTAACAAATAGTTTCATTAGAAATGTATGATTTTTTTGACTGGCGAATCTATTAACTTACCGCTTAAATCAACATATTGAGAAACGAATTCGCCAAGAAATGTTTTTCAAAATATCAAATAATGGATAAAAATTATCAGTTGTAATGAAAATATATTGAATCGAATTTTTCATAAGTTTTTATAACTTAACAATTACAGAGATATCCATTTATTGCGTTTTTAATACTTTAAAGTTGTTAAAATAATCGTAAATAAAGTTATGACAATCGCCTATAACGTAAGTCAGAGCTAGAGTTTTTCATACTTTTAACAGTAAAATGAAGCGGCTATTGAATTTTGATTCTCAACTAGTATTTTGTAACACTAATACCGCAAATTAATAAAACTATAATAATAATTTTTTGTAATACGAACTGTAAAACGAAAATGTAAATATGCTGTAAATCCAATGTCCATCCCTCCCTTTCTATTTCTATAGCTCTGTTAGAGATATAAAGCAATATTACAGCAAGGAATGACAGCGCACCCACCTCCCAACGGGTGTCGCTTCCAATGTAGGCTAACGGCAAACCTTTTTGAGACAGCCTATGAGGTGGGTTTTAGTGGGTAGGTGCCACTCTGGTGCCACATCACCCCGCAGACGGCTGCGGTGGTATGCCTGACGCATCTTCCACCTCCCTCCCGTGAGGGTGTTGCTTCGGCAGCAAAAAAAAAAAATAACAAGGAATGATCTAGCTAAATCAGACAGCGCAAGTGAGCCTAATATTCCGGAATTCCGAGGAGACCGGGAAATACGCAGGAAAGTGCGGGAGGCCTCTATTTCGCAACTTAAAATCACAATATTTTAAAGTAATTTAGAAGGAATTCGTTAATATTTCTGTTCAGATTAATCTCTACAGCTGCCTCTCAATTAAAACTCAATTAGTCTTTATTGTGTAAAGTTCGTTTAATTTACTAATAAAGCAAATTACGACGTGAAAACATGTCAAATATGTGGCATTCGTTGCTAAACCAATCAACAATTTTACCACTATCGATATTTATTTGAATTTAAAGTTATTACTAGTCCCAAGAACGCATGGGTAATGCAGGTAGATGTTTAAGTAATGGTAGATGGTTCCACTTATTTGTGCACGCGGCTTGTTGTGAACTTGTGCTTGTAAATATGTGACTTTATTTTCTGTGGTAGCCATCCTGTCGAACCGTGTTCTCGTCGCTTTAGTGTGCGTGCACAATCATTACATTTTTGTCAGTTGCTGTATATACTATACGATTCAAATGAGAATAGGAACGTCAATGACCTCTATCTGTCAAATTTCACTTGAAAGTTATGGTCTGCAAAGAAAATTTTTTGGCATAAAAATAATGATTTATTTTACTTTATTTATTAAATTATAATATCGAAGAGAAATTTTTCAAAATAAAACTGTATTCAAAAAAGAACTGTTATGGGTTAATAAAAAGGCGCAAACCATTGAAAAACTATGTCAAGAATAACAATTTCAACTCTCACGGTTTTGAAATTTTGAAGTTGCCACCTTACAATTCTAATTTAAATCCAATGCCATGACAAAAACGTCAAAGTTAGAAAGCCAAATTGACAGTTTGACGCTGGACGCAATTTGCTTGTTTAAATAAATTCTATTAAAAAAAATTCAATTTTGCTGACGCTACCTAACCGGTTCGAATTGACAGCTATGACGTCACAATATGGCGCTCAGTCGGTCCTATTGTTATTTGAAACGCATAGTACCTGTACAAGCTTAACGCGCACGTAGGGCTGCGTGCGCTATTGTCTTGAACATCTTCAACTGTTTAATAACGCGAAAAATAGGTTACCAATTTGTTACATAAAAATATTTAAAACTGAATATAATAATTGTTTTGTATTGTATTGTTAAATAGAAAAGGTGTCGTGCTGCGCCTGAATCCTTACAAGCAAAAGTATGTTTTATTATATTGTTATATTCTTATGTTCTTCATATAAATGTCCCAGGCGCCGACGCCATTTTGATTTTATTTTATTTCGTGAATCTATTCTTTACATCAGATGAAACATACCATATAGGCTGTCAAAACCTCGTGAAGCGCAACTTGTCCGAGTAATGAGTTGTCAAAGATGAATTGAACATTTCTTCCTTATCTGCTCGGGTGCGTTCCGAATGTTACTTACAGCTCCTTGGTACTATTGATTTAATTTCAAACCGAGTTTATAAACACATATAAATAAAATTAAAAGTAAATGAATGAATGTGTTGCTCCAAGTAGGTTTGTGTTGCCCCAAGTAGGTATGTGTTGCCCCAAGTATGTGAAGAAGGACGCAAAAACAAAAAGTGGTAGTACACTTCCTTTGTTAAGATCTCGCCTGAAATGGCACTACAGTCCTTCCAATTTTTTTCCAAAAGGAACAGCTGGTGCAATTACTGTAATAAAGGCAATTCCATCTGATACCTACGGTATAATATCACTGTTACTGTCAATAAATACCTTGGACTCGTGATGTCCATGGGTGCAAATGCCACTTATCATCAAGTGGGTCGCTTGCTCATTTGTCAGCCATAAAATGACTACATTAAAATATCCATCAACTGAGAGTAAAAAAATTATAAATCTCCAAATACTCCAACTGTATGTCCCCAAAGAAAGCAAAGCTTGTGTTACGGATGACCCCATAACACAGGGATCCCTAAATAAACATATATATGTATATAGAAAAAAGAAAGAAAAACAGAAGAAAAAAAAATATTTATTTAATCAGAACATACACTACAACAACCGTGATCCATGAACCTCACAACATATATATCATATACATCAACAGCTATGAACCTGGGACCGATTCACCGTAGACAATTCATGCTACTTCTGGGAAACCCAAACCAAGGAATTCGTAGAAATGAAGTTCAAATTGTAAAAATTTGGTTTACAAAACTTTTAATTGATAGTAGATTGGCTCGAGAGGCTATAGTCCTGCAGTGGACGTGTCTCGGAGAACGAAAAAAGGAAAATCTTATTACCATAAGTAGTATTAAACAACATAATGTTGTTGACCGAGAGTATCGAAGTTAGTTCATTAAGTTTAAGTGGTCCCTAATTATATGTACGAGCCACTTAATTTGAAAAGGAAAAGTCCTTTTAATAGGATGGAAAATTGTGAAGCTCTTTTTTCCTAGAACAAAGATAGAATTTTGTGGAGCGTCAGCCATGATTATATATCCATTCTAGCTTTGCTGATTTACTGTGCTTTTTAGAAGTAGGATTTGCGTTTGTCCTCTGTGTTACCAGATAGAAAGCGATTATGAATAGGAAAATGATACGCGCCTGTCCAGGCGGTACCTTTTCACTCTTCTCTTGAAGATTCCAGGAGTACAAGCTTAAGGAAATTCAGACGCAAGCAGTTCAGTCCACATTTTGGTGGAGTCAACCAAAAAGGAGCTGTCAAACATCAAAAACATTTGGTTCGACTTAACCAACTGATCAACTAATTACCAAAAGAAAAGTCCGTGTCATCGTAGTGAGCTTCTCTTTAACTTTTTTGATGGTTCATTCAAATTATAACCAATTTATAAACACAAATACTTACATTTGTGCGCACGGATCTATGTGTGCGTTAAGCTTGTATTGGTATATACAGCAGCAGTGTATGTATAGCGAGCTACACTTTACGCTGATAGCGTTACAAAAATTTGCTGAGTACACAGACAACAACGCGACAAAAACAATGATTGACAAGATGGCGGCCGCCACACACGGTTAAGTTGCATATTTACAAGCACACGCACACATAGAACCGCACACAAAATGTGTTGGACCATCTAAACGTCTTACAAAATTAAAATTTGACCTTTTTATACGTAACTAAAATCCTCTTTTTTAATTATAGACAATTAAGCACTTTTTTAACGACACAGACGTGGCCTAATTACGCACAATTTTATTTTTACGTAAACACTCTTTTTTATGTAATTATATTATATAAATTGCTTATCAAGACTATGTAAACATTTAAATACGATTTTCATGTATCTAATGGAAATATTTATTCGTTTAATAAAAATTTGCCAAAATCTGGGAACCAAGTTTATATGACCCCTTTATATTCTGGGTTAAGACACATTATTCCACATTAATTGTAAAGCAATTTTCATTAAAAAACATAACAAAACCGTTTATTTGTAAAATCCTGACAAAACGACGGAGTTGTCAATAAAAAGAAGCATATAGTGATTATTATTATCATCCAAAAATGGGCTATATCTATTTACTTCTGTTTTACGAACAACGCACTCCTGAGACTTCTAACTAGAGATGAAACGGATATCCGGTAACTATCCGGTATCCGGCCTATCCGGCCTTGTTTCACTATCCGATCGGATACCGGATATTAGCGGATTATCCGGTCGGATACCGAATAGCAAAATTAAAAAAACTATCATTATGACAAGGAAAATCATACTGGAATTAGTTATAAACACCGGTAGCCGGATAGCCGGATATCCGGCGCTCCGGCTTCGTAGCTTGCCAGATATTCGGTATCCGTTATCCGGCCAAACCACTATCCTTTTCATCCCTACTTCTGAGCATTATATTATCAGTTAGTTATTATAAATTACGCGTTGTCCATTGTAATCGCAATTAAATTTTATTGTTGTTATTACGCGGCTTTGACTGGAACACAACAACGTGGTTAATAAAGCGGCAAAAATACGTAACAATTAACAAAAGAACATTTACTACATCTAATTATTATATTTTGCGTGAAAGCTTCTCACATATCTCACACGGGTAGGCTGCATATTGCAGGCTAATGTAAGCTAAAAGTTATAAGTTTAGCGACACATCTTGAAGTCACTGGAACCGGACGTGAGGTTATTTGCGGGACCATTGAAAATTTACACTTTGATCATGTTTCCCGCTTGCCTTGGATGTTAAGTTGCGTATATTACTTTGAAAACAAATTTAAAACTTAGATTGCTGAACGTATCGTAAAGGTTAGTTACGGTAAAAATTTACAAAAACTTATAGCCACAGTGAATGGCTGCCATAATGGCCATCATAATTACGGCCCGCCAAAATGAATGTAATAAAAAGTAATTACTTTTATAATGGTAGGTCAATATTTAGTAACTAATGTATGTTTATAAACTATGTATAAAAAAATGTTACGTCCAACATACATAAAATATATACAAATGAATCGAGAACTTTCTTTTTATGAAGTCGGTGAAACAATTTAGCAATACAATTCAATGCCCTAACACCTTGTCTCATAAGTTTATTTTTTCGTATAAAATATTCAGAATAACGTTCAGAATAACGTAGCTATTTAACGATAATTATTATTTACGACAGTGACTACTAACATATCACGCGAGTTCGTCACAATAGACCGGTTACGGTTAGCGTTAGTTATGACATAATTTTAACCTTTGATAAAATAGTGCAACCCTTGTTTAACTTAACCGGAGATTTGCCGGCTTTGTTATGGTTAGAGTTACATGGTGCAACCCAACCTAAGACTAAATAATTTTGACTAACAATAACTAGGTTTGTTGTGCAACTCACCCGTAGTCTGGTAAATACTGGCAGAAAATACCAATATATACAATAATAGTTTGCCCTCCGTCTAAAACCACAAACGTCACGTTTGACAGAAGCCCAGTTAGCTTGATCAACTAATAACTTTGTATTTTTGAATCAGCCGAACTGTTCCGAGATTGTGCGGTAGGTACTCTTCTTCAGTGCAAATGGTAAAACTTGACAAAGTAATTTTTATTTACTTTTTTTTTCAATTTTTAAAATTTAAATGTTTTCATGTAATAGTGAATTAACTATGCAATTATTTTTTGTTATTTCAAAGTTAATTAATTGCTACAACTTGTCATCGTGTGAGGATGTGGCAACTTCTAGTATTAGAGTTGTGCAAGCCACGTCTGACACGGGCCACAGCGCACAGGGACTCTGACGTGGCTTCTTTAGACAACACTCGGGACCGATATGGCTTACAGCATCCCGCAGCCTCTCTCTCGTCTCTTGAAAACCATTCCGATTCGTACTCTTGAATGTGATACTAGCGCCAATTGCTTCACGATTGTACGGCCGTATGTTGAACTATTTAAGACTGAAATTAGCGTTGGCAAACCCAAAAACGCCAAATCGCTACTCTTGAGGTTGTTTTGACAGCTGTCAATTGTGGTTATATTGAGTGCGCATTGTTTGTTGAATATTCAAGCGTAACCAAATTCACTCGCAAGGATGCAATCGGAAACTAAACCCAATTCTCAATGCAGTATTGATAAAACTGCTTTTAAGAGTCAGTTACGTGCAGAAGTCACCTGACGATCAAGTTATCTTTTGATTGATGTTGAATTAGAATTTGAAATAGTTTCAAGTAAGCCTAGGTCCAGCAGTCACCTATCATAGGTCTGCCACACCGAACGTTGCTTAACTTTGACAATAGTTACAAAAAACAAGCAAGCAACCTATATCTTTACAATATTAGCGCCAGATAAACCAAAGTACAAGAAATCTGCTTTTCATCATTCTAATTCACTAATCTATCTTTGACCTCAATCTGCGGAGACTTGGCAACATCACCCGAGCCTCTGTGGCGATGTCTCTGTGTACGATATATTTTATAACCGAAACTAATTTTCTCGAATCTCCGATAAACCTATTAAAGATGTCAGGCTTTACATCTACTGTTTCTTGTTCAAATAATTCCATTTCCTCTATATAATGTTAGAAAATTAATTTATTAGATTTCATATCAGCGCTAATTTCAATTAAGACTTATAACACGTTCGCTCTTTTGAACGAGATTAGTTCGTGAAATAGAATTTCGTTTGATGTAATATTCTTGAGAAATTTTATTCTAAGATTTTAATATGAAATTACTGATATTAAATTGAATGAATATTGGTGTGGTTATCATGTAGGTATTGGTGTTAAATATGGTTTGTTTCAAAAACTATGTTGATATTGTTAAGGAACACTTCCCATATAATCGCGCCGTCATCATTCGGCACTGCCATCTGGCCAATATCGTTCGAGTTAAGACGAGACGAGCTGAAAACGCCAACCTAAACTAGCGTTAACTCGTGAACGGGTGCCATTTGAGGGTGTTCGTCGTTTGGATACTTGGGGGAGGGAGATAACAGATGCAGATAAGAATAATTTTGTATAAACATAAAGAGACATTGTCAATTTATTTTCAAAAAATATACCCGTGAAGTTTCTTGCCAGTTCTTCTTCACGAAAGTTTTTCCGAACTGGTGGTAGAGTCATGTTTTATTTGACGTCAATAATAACAAGTAGTTGTCAATGCTGAGAAATAAATATTTGATTTTGAATTCTGTATAGAGCCCGAATGGTCTGCCTGATCGGTACTTGCCGAATATGTGTACTAGTTGGTACAGGCCGATACTGTCGTTCAACAAATGCTGCCGATTAGAATAGGTCAGCTTGAATGTACGTATATAGTGCTCCTAATACAACATAGCTGTAAGTAAATATTTATAAGATAATAAACCAGGAAGCGAAAGTTTCCGGTCATATTCAGTGTGGTTTGAAAAGATTTTTAATTTAGCAATCCGATTTGTTATAGTCGCTGATACTTACTAAACTTGTGAGTATCATGTTGTTCGGATTGCTATTTATTTTGTGCCGGCCGCGCTTCTGCGCCTTGATCGCAACTGAAAAATTGACAATTGTTTTATCTAAACTTCCCTTAAACTAGCTGATGGTAATTGGTATTCGCACCCCTGGACATTATTTATACGTGTTTTATTTTTAAATAGAAATTGCTCTTATATCGAAAAACTAATTATGTATTGACTCGACAATATTTGAAATTGCAATTGTTCTAATAATTAGACTGGCTGTTCGTTCCTTTAGTTGACCGAAACGTTACCACGTAAAGCTGGTCACTATCGCAGTTAATATAGAAAACACTGCATCTTAACATTAAACTTCTTTTACCAGTATATCTTGGCCTCAGCTATCTCTCTATCAAGATGATTGTACTGTTGTTCGTTTTTAAAATAAGTTCCCTTACATGTCGCCGAGTCATGTACGATATTATGTTTATTTATAAATTATTGGACAACATTATCGACTTGCCTAATTGGTTGAGTTCGCAAACTTTTTCTGCTCCCAGTCGATTACCCCGAGCAGCTAATTCAACCTTCTACAATCTGTAGTCTCGAAGTCAAAGTTAGGTTATAATCCTTCCTTTGCCAGGGCAGTAAGGCACTGCAGATATTTTTAGAGACTCTAAACTCAAAAAGAAGATCACATTAAATACCCTCTGTCCAATCAAACTTTGACAAATTAAATTATAATCCTTTATATTTTATTTTTATTTTATATATTATTTGTAAAATTATTAACTATACTTTTTTAAGATCAATAATTGTAATGCTGGCTTTTTATTGAAATATACATTGAAATATATAATTTTGTTTGCCCTGTACCATTTTTTGTAGTGTTAATTATGTTGGTGCGCTTACTAATAAATAAATAAATAATAAATCTCTTTGTACTACCGTACTGCGAAGAGAAAGAAGAGAAGTTGTGTTGCGTGTGAATGGATAGCGGAAATTTGGCTCATGTGTTTGTTTCAAAATGTTTTCATAGCAAGCCGCCCAGCTGCCTTGGAAACGTAGCCTTAGGGGCACTGGCCACATATACACGCCGATACACTTTGGTCAGCAGTATTTGTAGAACGACACGGCGGCAGACCCGTAGCAATTACTACACGTATTAGTGCTGATTGGGCAGTGCTACACAGTATCCCTCGATAAACTGCAATACCGAAAGAGGGTGAAATAAGAAAAAAAAATTATCGACAAAAATAATAGAAAAAAATTATTAAGAACTAGCTGTGCCCGCGACTTCGTTCGCGTGGAATAGTGACTTTGGGCAGCATTTTTTCGATATAACTTTTGGTTAATGTTGGATCATAATTACCATCGTTTAGGGTAGCTAAAAAATCTGCTTTACAGTAATGCTTCTCTGTACACGATATTAGACGTATGGCCATCGGGGATGAAAGCATACAGGCTGCTAGGATTGCTAACACGTGACAGAGCCACATATAACTGAGCGACAGCAAGCGCAATTTTACCTTGGTTTGGTACTTTCGCCAAAATCACTTTGGTAAGAAATGTCTTACCCGTTCCACCGGGAGCATCTACAAATAGCATTTCTCCCAAAGCACTGTCAACGCTGTGACACACCCGATCAAATATTAAACGCTGTTCTTCGGTTAGTCTCGAGACATCAGTTTGTAAAATTTCGGCCAGATCTACTGCATCATAGTTGATTTCCATCGCGTAATGTCTATCAATACGTTCACCGTCGAATGATGGCTCGGGCATGCCATATTGAGAAAAATTATTACCCCCAATATATGTAACTATATCTTGAATAGCTAACAAACAACGATTCAAATGACTTTCACGTAATCTCTCACTAATTGTGTTGTCATCATTTAGTTGTGCGTGCCTGAAATAGTCCTTAACTAATTTGTTCTGATACTTATGCCATAACTGTGAAGCATCAGAAAGTGCACAGAACACCAGCATGACCGCAAACAAATGGCGCAATCGCTGAGAACTTTCGCTAATAATTGCTTGGGACAAAGCATCATCCCAGTGTTGATCCCCATCCAGTAAGTGACGTGTCCGGCAAGCCGCTAGGTGTCGGGTGTACAAAATTATCAACATTTCGGAGCTTGGTAAAAGAAGTAGGCCCTCGAACACCGTGTAGAAATAGGCGCAGGTAAAAGCATTCGGAGTTATTCGGATGAAATGAAATGAAATATTTATTTCTCAACATTGACAATTACTTGTTCTTATTGACGACAAATAAAACATGATTCTACCACCAGTTCGAAAAAACCTTCGTGAAGAAGAACTGGCAAGAAAATTCACCGCTATATTTTTTTCAAAATAAATTTACAGAGTCGCTTTATCTCTATACAAAATTATTCTTTTCTGCATCTGTTAGCTCGGCAAGTCTCCCTCCCCCCAAGTATCCAAACGACAAACACCCTCAAACGGCACCATTTCACGAGTTAACGCGGGATCCAGCCATCGCCCTCACCGATCGATGCACCGTAAAAACTCTACCAATGACGTGATCTCAAAAAATACCTGGTTCACCTACTACAGCTGTTCCACGTTTTCTGCGGTTAAAAATACCCTGTTGTTTATTATAGGTATAATACGATGGAACTTCGTTGTATAAGAGTGACTTGGCTAATGCGTTTGTTTCGCATAGATTGAAGAAAGCGAGCAGGTGGTTCGTCTTGGGTTTTCTAAACGCTCCGTTACATTGTCAGGGTTAAAGTATATTCTTTGTCCACTTTAAAGATGGACGTCAAGATGGATAACGGGTGGATATCTTTCATGAATTGAAAAACACTGAATACTAATGGCAGCGGCGCGGTTCTCGGCACGCTTTATATACCCGTGCAGTCGTGTACAACCTACAAACATCCATCCTAAGCTGAACCGAATTTCCGAAACTGATAATTTTTAACTTATATCCATAAATTTTTTTTATAGATAATTATTATAAAGTTTAGTTGAGTTTCAGTCAATGCTACTAACAAAGAAAAAAGATAGAAGATAGTTACAGAATAGTTAAAAAAATGTTCGACTTCATTCTTTAAATAGCCACAAAATTTTTATTTCTGAACCGATTGATATAAAACAAACAATAAATGTAAGGTGAACTTACCACAATATATTAATGAAAACCGCATCTAAATCGGATAAGCCGTTTCTGAGATTAGCGTGCACAAACACACAGACAAACAGACAACGGGTTTGACATCGATATAATAACAACCCCTGCTATTTTTTTAATTTTTATTTTCAATGTACAGAGAGCTTGTTTCTTTAATTTTATTATACGTATATATAGATTATTCAATCTTCTATTAACTAATTAATGCACTTCATTGTGGATTCTTAACTGTAGACAGCACCCGCAGCAGCACCAGCAGTAGACAGAATATCTAAAGCGTCATTGTCACTAAAGTACGTCTTCTTATGGTAGCGTCGGGTGACGGGTCGCTCACTTCCCTCTAATATGGTTGAGGAGGGCGATGGCTGGATCCCGCGTTAACTCGCGAACGGGTGCCGTTTGAGGGTGTTCGTCGTTTGGATACTTGGGGGGAGGGAGACTTGCCGAGCTAACAGATGCAGAAAAGAATAATTTTGTCTATACATAAAGAGACTCTGTAAATTTATTTTAAAAAAAAAATATACCCGTGAAGTTTCTTGCCAGTTCTTCTTCACGAAGGTTTTTTTCGAACTGTTGGTAGAATCATGTTTTATTTGACGTCAATAAGAACAAGTAATTGTCAATGTTGAGAAATAAATATTTCATTTCATTTCATTTCATTTCACCCGTTAGACTTCTGTCAATATTATTAGAAACCCTTTTATAATGTTGACAGAAGTCTAACGGTTACCTAGTCTAACGGGTAACCTGATTAACCCAAAGGCTTAATCAGTAATAGCCTATGGTTCCTTAAATTTCATGTTGGTAATAGCCCTGTTTATATTATGTTTTTATTAAAAACAGTAGAGTTTAAACTATTTGGTACTACATAAATTAACAATAATTACCAATTATATGTCAATTATACCCAATAGTAATAAATCCCCAGAATAACACACCGACTGTACGGCCTCAAATTAAACAGTGCTTGTGTTAAAGATGACCGTATAGCGAACTGGGGGGACCCCAGAGTTAACATACATTTGTAATATAAACAACCCGAGAACAAACCTCGATGTTCATCACACAAATAAATGCCCCAACCAGGACTCAAACCTGGGACCTCCAGAGTATGAGGCAGAGCTGCTACGACTTACGGTACGCTACGCGGCCGCCGTAGTACGTAGTACCAGAAAGCTCAAAATAAAAATATTTTCTTAGATTTAACTTATAAAAACATTATCCTTACCGCTGTGTAAGAAAATTTTAGATTTTAATTCCCAGGTACGCTAAGGCACGTTTTTAAATCACATATTTCCATATCACAAACAGAGGAACGTACAAAATGTTCTCTTTAGCACTCAAGTCACAGACTATGTTAAGAAATAACCAGGGTTACACCGACTTAATCAAAAGGACCAAATGCAAATGAACTAAGTGTTTTCGGGAGAAACACGTATTTTTTTATTATATCAAGTTCTTTAAGCTTTTACGAGGAAAACTCGCGTAGGGGTGTGTTTAAATGTAAGGATAAAACTTTTTTTACGAATAACTAAAAAAATTCCAAGTCAACATAAAAATATAATTTTTGCTTTTTTGGAAGAAATGTTAATAATGAATTATTCTTTATGTCTAGTTAGGCAAATTGCTTTTAAAATACATTATCTATGCGGACTGCAATAAAAATTTTATAATTTTTATATACATGTCAAATAGGCTATTGTTTGATCCGCCCGGTCACGCACACATTCGTAGCGTGTTTAGATACTAACAACTACAAGTGAAGCAGACGTCGCTTCATGAGATAAAACTTGTGTTTACGAAGAGCTCGAAGGTTTGCAAGATATCCTTCTGACCAACAAGCGTCTGAATATTCTCTATTGGCTGGTTACACTGAATCAATGTTTAATTTCTAAGCTACATCAAAACCCATAGCTTTCAATTAGCATAGTCAATTATTGTAAAAAAATTAAGTCGAGCTATGAAGGTATGAAGGGAACCAGATCGTGCACACTATAAAAGTGAATAACAAAAACCTTATTTCAGACATTTCATTTCGTCCGAGGCGACCTTAACCGTCTCGACACCACAGAAGGATTTCGGGTAATATTGACCAAGTTAATCCTACAAGATATGCTCCTTCCTCAATTAAGTCTCAAGTAATTTTAAAAGGTTTAAGGAAGTTGTTCCGTACATTTTTTTATGAAACCTCATTTTAAATGTATGAAATGAATTTCTAAAGAGTTTGTGAAGGTTACTGTGGATTATCTACTGTGGATTGAAAAAAAAAAAATAATGTAAAATTATACCCCCTAAATAAAAGAAAATAAATATTATTCTTATAAATAAAATTCTTGAATATTCAGATAAAAATTTTATGCGAATAAATCTCTTCTTTATTCAATATTAAACCCAGATTGACGGAACACGAAGGTTCATTCTCGCTCCGATCGCCACGCGGTGCGGACGTGCAAGACCCAGTTCTCCGTTGATCGGTTCCCTCCCGTTATTCCGTGGCGCTCAGTCTAGTGACGTCACAGTTTAGCGTGTTGGTTCCGTGCTACGGTTTTCAAGGTTTTTCTACTCCGTCTGAGTGCTATCGAAGTGCGTATTTTTCTTTGCGACTAAGCCCCTTAGTCTTCAAAGTGCTGTGCTAAGTAGTGTTGTGCTTGTGCTGAGTGCAGTGTTGTGCCCAGCGTAAGTAGTCTGGTTTCAGTGCAAAGGATACTTAACGGTGACAACGAATTTGTACTGAACCAGTCCTTTTTATTTTTATCTATTTCTCTTCTCTATTTTATTTATTTTTCTCCTATTTTCATATTTATTTTTATCATATTTGTGTGTATTCGTGTGTATTTGTCCTTTCTGTCGGTAAAGGTTGACCCTAACGCGGTCAACTCTTTACCTGCGTACCCTTTTTTAGGTTTCTAGGTAGCGGCCTTCGGCGTACTACGGTTAGTTTTAAGTTTTTCTCCCCAGCCCCCCTACCGCTGGTAGGGAGGTTTGGCGCTAGGATTTTGCTAGGTTTTTAGGAACTAGGCAACTTTTATTATACTTATATTTTTACACATTATTGTCCCAACCCCTTCCCAAATGGATAAGCAAATCGTCATTAACATTGCGAAGGCGTTCGCCCAAGCACTCGCCGCGTCGGGTGTTTCAATTTCTGACGACATATTTACGCAAGCTGTACTAGCGCTTAACGCGTCCCCGGCCCCTCAGGCCCCAACCCCAGCCTCTCAGGCCTCTAACGTCCAGACCCCTCAGGTCTATAGCTCTCCCGCGTCTCCCGTTCCATCCGATATGGACTGCGCGTCGGTCTCATCCTCGCGCTCATCTCGTAGGAAGCGTACCGCTCCCGGGAGCAATTCAGACTCCGCCGCGTCCGTAGCTTCGTCGGTCGCCGCCACCCTAACCGGCTCTCCAGAGCCCGAGTTCCAATTAGTTGCCAAACGCTCTAAGAAGCGTTCGAAAAAGGCCGCGGTGTCTTCAACACCCGAGCCAACCCCGGTGTCTTCAACACCAGCCCCCGCGCCGTCAAAATCGCTCGAAGTAACCGCGTCTCCGTCGGTCCCATCGAAGCCAGCGACGCGCTGCGCTCCCGTCCCGCCGAAACTTCAGCTCCCTCCGCCCGTCTTCCTGCGTGAAAAAACGCGCTGGACCGGGGTTTCTAACTTGTGCAAAGAGCACAAAATTAATTACTTAAAAGCCGCCAACGCTGGCGATACAATTAAAATTCAAGTAGCGACCGTCGACGACTTCCGCGCGTTTACCAGGTTGCTCGGGTTAAATCAAATCGCGTACCACACCTACGCCCTCCCGGAGGAGCGTAAGATCCGCGCAGTACTACGGGGCGTCCCGTTTGAGCTCGCGAATGAAGAAATCCTCGAGGACCTTAAGTCCCAGGGTTTCCTGGCCGAAGCAGTGCACAAGATGCACTCTAACCGCGGTAGGCGCTTTCCGTTAGCTTTAGTTATCTTGTCGAATACTCCCAACTCGAGGGAGATCTTTAGAGAGGCTCGCACAATTTGCGGACTCTCAAATATCTCTGTTGAGCGTCCCAACCCCCGCGGTCACCCTGGGCAGTGCCACCGCTGCCAGCTCTACGGCCACGCAGCGGCTAACTGCTCAGCTCCCCCCAGGTGCGTTAAGTGCCTGGATCCACATTTTACGAAGGAGTGCACTCGCACTCCCGAATCCACTTCCCCCCTGCCTGTGTGCTGTGCGGCCAGTCTGGTCACACAGCTAACTACAGGGGCTGCCCAAGAGGGTCGCGCCTAAACCGGCGCCGCCGCTCACTCACGCTAACTTCCCGCCGCTGCGCAACCGGGGTCCCCCGGAAGCAAAGCCCGCTCAGCCGACGCCTACTCCGGCTCTGTCTTGGAGGCAGCGTCCGGCCGTTCCGCCTGCATCTTCCCGACCCATCCCAGCTCCCGTAGCTTCCGTAGGGCCGCGTCCTTCTCCGTCATCCGCACCTCAGTCGTCGTTGGCTGAGGACATGAAGACCGTGTTCGACGTTATTCAAAACGTCGATATTAACGAAATTTCCGTGCTCGCACGCAAACTGCGAGCCGCCCGCTCTCCTCAAGAGCGTTTATTTGCTTTAGCCAAGCATCACTCGCTCCTAAGTTCGTTGTAAATTCTTTTATATTTGTATAAATTCGAAAATAATAAATTATAATGTCTAGACCCGCGAATCCCGCGTCCAGTCGTATTAAACCCAAGGGCTTATCCCTAGTATCTTTTAACGCTCGTAGCCTTAACACCAACCTTCCCGAAATTAAACTGTTCCTTCAGAACAAAGAACCTGACTTATTCCTTCTCCAGGAGACATGGCTTACTCCAAACCGCTCCAGGGGATTCGCTATACCTAAGTACGCGTTTATTCGTAACGATAGGCCCAACTCCGACGGTTTCGGCGGCACCGCTATATATTACAAAAGAGGCTTCCACTGCTGTCCTCTCCCTACTCCTCCTCTCCTCAACATGGAAGCCACTGTGTGTAGATTGGCTATGACTGGTCATCCGACCATCATCATAGCTTCAATCTACATACCTAGTGGTACCAGACCAATCCGCAGCGACTTTGAGGCCATTCTCGCCCTCGGCCATTCAGTCATTATGTTCGGAGACTTTAACTCCAAACATACTGACTGGACGTGCCTATCGACTAACACCAGCGGTATCGCTCTCCTCGACATCACTAACTCCCTTGACCTAGACGTCATATCCCCCATCACTCCCACTCACTATCCCAAAAACCCGTCCTACTCTCCTGACATCCTCGACTTTGCAATTATCAAGCGAATCAATCTTGATCTAAGGTCTATCGAACCGCTCGATGACCTAGGCTCCGACCATCGCCCCGTTTCCCTCGTGCTAGGACCGCCGAACGATAACGTCTCATCTCCTAAAACCTTTACCAACTGGAAAGGTTTTAAAAATACGTTAGTTTCAGCCTTAGAGGCTCCGAACTCTCCACTCGCGATCTCTCCCGAACAATTAGATAGCCCGGATAAAATCGATTCATTAGTAAATTCTCTCACTGATGCTATCAACTCAGCCATCAGTGACAACGAAAAGGTTGCTAAGCAAGGCAAACCCACGCTTCCCTTAGCCGTTAGCAATCTTATTAAAGCTAAAAACGCGGCTCTCCGGAGAGCCAAGAAATATCCCACGCCCGCCTATAGAACAGCTGCGAATCAGCTTCAACGTAAAGTTAGGTCTTGCCTCGCGGAACTCCGAGACGCTCAGATGAACGATCTCATGGCGAATATCTCTCCGTCCCACCAAGCGTACTATAGCATGGCCCGAGCCTTACGCGTAGACACCGTCTCTCACGTTC
This sequence comes from Marasmarcha lunaedactyla, assembly GCA_923062675.1. Lineage (NCBI taxonomy): Eukaryota > Metazoa > Arthropoda > Insecta > Lepidoptera > Pterophoridae > Marasmarcha > Marasmarcha lunaedactyla. The sequence goes on from OV281358.1 coordinate 2,360,939, forward strand.
CTCCTCTCACTCGTCCCGATGGCACTACTGCCTTCGAAGTCGAAGAGAAAGCCGAATGCTTCGCCGACAGCATTGCCGCACAATGCTCGCCCAGCACGCAACCTGCTGATCCCTCACACATCCAGGCGGTGGAGGACGAAGTCCTTCGCAGAGACTCTCTCCCCATCACCGCCGACCCTGTCACAGTCTCTAATGACGAAATCTTGCTTCGAAAAAAGGCTCCGGGTGCGGATGGAATTTCCAACCACGCACTTAAGCACCTACCTCAACAGATGCTTACCTTGTTAGCTATCATTTTCAATGCCTGCTTCGTCCATAGCTACTTTCCAAAAGCTTGGAAAGAAGCGACAGTCATAGGCATTCCCAAGCCGGGCAAACCTCTGAACGTCCCGGCTAATCACAGACCCATCAGCCTCCTCAAGGCAATGTCTAAACTTCTCGAGAGAGTCATACTCTCTCGAATGCGGAACCATCTGTTTCCAACGGATGGCGATCCTCTCATTATTCCCCATCAGTTCGGCTTTCGCGCTAAACACTCCTGCCCTCAGCAAGTCCACCGAATCGTCGAGTATATACTTGCCGGTCTCGTTTATAAACTCTACAAGATAGGCTTACCGGATCGCCTAGTCAGGTTAATAGCGTCGTTTCTCAAAGACCGTACGTTTCGATTTAAACACGAAGGCACGCTTTCTGCACCTCGTCCCATAAAGGCTGGAGTCCCTCAAGGCTCAGTCCTCGCCCCTCTGCTGTACACCGTGTACACCAACGACATTCCCATCCCGCCGAAAGGCGTCGAACTCGCCCTCTTTGCTGACGACACCGCACTCTATACCAAAGGCCACAGTGTTCGGCACCTTGTAACCAGACTCCAAAAGGCCGTAAACGCCCTTGGTGTATGGTTTCAAAAATGGCGCATCGATGTGAACCCTGAAAAGAGTTCTGCGATGCGCTTCGACCACAAACGCCGTCGTCCCGATGGCGATCCCCACGTTCGAATGTTAGGCATTCCCATCCCCTGGAAGCGCAGTACTAAATACTTAGGCGTCACATTAGATCCGACGCTTTCTTTCAAGCCACACGTCGAAAGAGTTTCGAAACTCGCTCGTCACTATTTAGTCCGCCTAAATAGCATGTTAGGTAGAAAAAGTAAAATGTCCTTCAGAAACAAACGTACACTTTACAAGGTCTGCGTTAGACCCGTCATGACGTATGCCTCGCCAATCTTTGCCCACGCCAAACCCTCCCTCCTGCACAAACTGCAGGTAGTTCAAAACCTCTTTTGCCGCCGGGCCACAAACGCACCGTGGTACGTGCGTAACGCGGACTTGCATAGAGATCTTGAACTGCCTACAGTACAACAACATCTCAAAACACTCTCTGAAGCGTTTTTCAAACGCTCCGAAACCCATCCCAATCCTCTAGTTCGTGATTCAGTCTCATATACTACTCCTGTGTTAGACTCGAAGTTCAAAGTCGCTAGGCCTAGAAATGCGCAAGCGTAGTCATCCACCAGACTGTCACGCGATCTCGAGGCCCTTCTGGCCGCAAATTCTAATTCTAACGTAAATTCTAATTGTAACGTAAATCCTAATTCTAACGTAAATGCGAATTAACTCAATTTTATTTTGCAATTTTTTAATTTTTGTTTTAATTATTGATTTTCATTTTGAGCACCTTCAGTGCTATGTATTAACCTTCAGTGCTTTGAGCACCTTCAGTGCTATGTAATCCCAGCGGGTGACCCCTTCTGGGCCCGAGTGTGACGAGTTGTGACGTTATTTAAAACGTAGCAAATCAAAACCATTGATGTTGATAAAAAATTATTTTGTAACTCAAAATATATAAGATTATTTGTTTTAAAGATATATGAGTTACAAAATAATTTTTTATCAACATCAACGGTTTTGATTTGCTACGTTTTAAATGACGTCACAAGTAAGTACAAATCTTGTTTCTGATAATGCATGCCATGTCTTGACGCCTCTGTGTGACGTCGCAGGCCAGTCCCGACAATATACTGCTGGAGCTAGCGTTTTGACATTCAAATAATCAGTGTACATTGTAATTTCTTTTTATTTAATGAAATACTTCGAATAATTTAAAATTACTATTATTTATAGGGTCCTAAACCAAAAAATGACATGAGTTGGTTTTTTGAAAAACAGTCAAATAGTCTTAATCATCCAGGCATTACAAAACAAATAAAATACTACCACTACTACAATACTTGGTACATTTCACATGAAAACGTCACAACAAACTTTTATTCTGCAAGAGCATTATGAACGCAGCTTAGGAAAAGTTGAATAAAAACAGTTGACAATCTGATGAAAATGTGCGCGTGTTTTTCCCTCGCAATCCTCGCAGCTGGAAAAAAATTAGCGAAAATGCTTGTTTTATTGCAACGTCAAGTTTTACAGGGCAATGTGTTAGTTAGACAGACAAATATTGATTGTTTTATAAATTTTTCCGTTCTAAAATGTTGTTGGGTGATGGGGAATTTTTTGTTTGTTTCATTTGTGATGGTGAACAAAATTTGACTTTTTATATTATCAATATATAAAAGTGTTAAAGAGAGTCAAAAAATTGCAAATAATACTAAATAGAACTAAATCAAAGTCAAAATATATTATTTTTTAATTGGTTGACAACAGAAACTCCAAATAAACATAACCTTAAACTACGGCCTTAAAAGGTTTAATTGGTAGACCGAGAAAAAAAATAGCCAGCAGAAAAAAGATCTCTTAAAAAACCTGCACTCTATTTAAAAAAAATTGTTACATGAATTAGAAGGTATACAATTTGACTACGACAATTCAATCAACTTCAGGTATACCAAACCAGTTTAGTCGGAATCCAGAAGATATCTCCCGATAAAAATCTCATGTTGGTCGGGAGATTATGGCTGATTGGTTCCACAAGAATAATTATTATTCTGTTTATAAAAAAATGAGATTGTGTAAATCAACTTCTGAGCAGATGTAATAAATAATTCATATTTATTAGCACAGGAAATATAAAAATAGTTTTGATTACTCAATATTCTATTCTTTGATACATAATTTTCCTTCGTTTTCTGATCGCATACGGCGAGAGAAAGTAACCGTGATATTATTTGTGTGTAGTTATATTTAACGCCACAAAATGTATGAATTGTTTTGAGTTTTTTCATATAAATACGAGTAATCTTAGCCTTGCGTTTTAGGCAATTATTTTAGTACTTACTATGACACTTATAAAACATGGAAAGTTTTGAGTTATTATTTGGTTCATAAGGCTAATTAATTAATTAAAATTAATTTATTACCATGCTTTACCGGATATTTTCTATGCTTTGTATTTATTTATTTTTAATTTTATTTACTTGTTTATTACAAAATCCACAGCTCTCAAAAAAACTATTATATAGTAACAAAGTAGGTAACATACATAAGAAAACATTAATATATATTCCTTAAGATTTTTATATGATACTATCATGAATCCAGCATAACCATGTAAAAAGCTCTAGGAATTTTTGCATCATAAAAAACCCAACTGGTAAAGATATTTTCCCGTGAAATTCCTGGTCTCACAGGGATTCCCTTCCACAACTGGGATGAATCTAATTGCTCCTAAAATATTGAAATCAGTCAGAAAGTTAGAAATATAAAAATAAAAAAATAAAAAACATAACCCTGTCAGGTAAAACTAACTATTGATGCCCAGGCACACGTTTGACAATAGTCCAGGAAAGTATGAAATATTAAAACTACTTAAACCGATTTGTTTTACGTGTACGGACAGATCTGCTGAATGACATGTTCCAAATATATTTCTCTTAAACCTTTGAATAATTTTTGGAGAAAAAAAACGCATTATATTTTTTTTCAACCCTACTCAATTTCTTCAAACTATAATTTATTGAATTTACGGGATTCTTACCACGATTAGTAGTATGGAACCTTGATATTGTTATATTATTTTTGGTAGCAATATGTAAACAATTGTTAATTTTGGTATTTGTTTGTTTGTATTTGTTTGTTATGCCTAGTGGGAGGGAAAATTGACAGGGAATCAACAAGATCAATTTAATTAATGAAACTAATTTGTTTATTGTTCAAATAAATGAGATCATCGAACTTTTCATTTTAAATTACAGTTATAATATAAATAAGTAATGATACTCGTTATAATAAATGCCCAGACAAACACACAAACTGTATGGTCCCAAAGTAAGCAAAGCTTGGGTTATGGATGACCACTAAGCGGGCTAGGGATGACAAACAGAATGAACATAATATAAATAACGACCGTTGTTTTATGTTTATATTTTATAAATCTGCTTTAAAAACCTTAAACGAAGCTATGGGTTCTGTTATGTCTTTTCGTTTTACTCCAATACAAAAACAGTTTGCACTTATAACAGATCATTTATCAAGACTGCATGACATACATTCTGGTCATGATAAAATTATTGTGAGAAACATGGTCTACCATAGATTTGAGAAGATGCAGCAAACAGCATTGAGCTACTTTGTTGTGTATATTGCCAGTGACAAGTCTTACATTTACAGATGCAGATAACAATAATTTTGTATGGACATAAAGCAACAGTGTAAATTGATTTTTGAAAAAATATACCCGGAAGTTTCTTGCCAGTTCTTCACGAAGGTTATACCGAACTGGTGGTAGAGCCATTTTTTATTTGACGTCAATAAGAACAAGTAATTGTCAATGTTGAGAAATATACATTTAAATTTGAATTTGTCTTAAACTTCAAGTTACAGGCTAATTGAAGCCTACGGCTGGTAACCCATTATAAAATATTAAATAAATGAACACCTTAGATACATATATGATGACTATGGAACATAAAAATGCTCATTATGTAGCTTTACCTACGAACTTTTTTCGGGTTGATAATGTACCCTTGAAAACCTGAAAGCAAGATGTCCTGACGATCGGTTGTCTAATCCAGACGAAAACGCAAATAAGCTTAATGTATAAACAAATTCACTTTCGAATTTATACTAAGTTAATTTGTTCCAGACGAGAACCGTTTTAATTCTAGTCGAACGCCAGCTAGAGTCTTGAAAAAATGTAGGTACATAAACAAAAAACAGACATGATTCAAACACAACAACCGATATTTTTAAAATTTTTTTCTTAAGGATTATTTATAAATAGGATAATGAATTCAAAAAAAAAATTGCGCCCAATTTAATTCTACGTGCCCTATCTACTGTGAAATCGACACTTAGCGTTCAAGCACTCCGTCCAAAGACTTATTCATAACATCAAATACTGGACCTTTACCTAAGGAAGCTCAAGTTTTTCTAAGGTTAGCGATCACTTCAGCCTCTTTTTGGGTATTATTTTTAAATTAGTTACGATGACCTTTGTTCTCATAAATATAAATAATATTTAGGTTTTATTTCTTCTCGTTAATTTAAATATCATTACATCTTGGCAGAAAAATTAAAATTATATTTACTTAATGGCGTAATTTATTACTTGTCATTAAGAAGCATCTTTTGATCTTTTTTTATTTTATTCGCAATTCACATTTTTTAAATTATGACCTAATGACAGCTGTGATTTCTGTTTTGTTCGCATTTGATTCAATTACTGCGCTTTTTGTAATTCTTACGATTTTACGAAACAATTGATTATGTTAAATGATTTTCACTTATAATGTTAGTCCTATATATAAAAATACAATACAAACGAAAAAAAAATATATATGTTATGGTGCACGATTTGTTGTAGATATTTGTAACATGATAGGAAGTCCGGCGTTATTTGTACGTTTTAAAAATTGGTTTTCGTATTTTATATAATTTTGATTGTTTTACATTATTTTTGTTGCTATAAGAGGTTTTCAGAATGTCAAAAAATAGAACCAGCTATCACACACATTACATGGCTCCGCCTGGATAGTTAGGGAGAGGGAAACTTCCCGAGCTAACGGATGCAGATAAGAATAAATTTGTATAGACATAAAGAGACATTTTGATTTATTTTGAAAAAAAAAAATACCTGTGAAGTTTCTTACCAGTTCTTCTTCACGAAGGTCTTTCTGAACTGGTGGTAGAGTCGTGTTTTATTCCACGTCAGTAAGAAAAAGTAATTGTCAATTTTGAGAAATAAATATTTGAATTTTAATTTGAACAAATATGTCAATTTCATTGAATGGTAGGACTCATGTAGGGCGTGGAACTAAACCGAAATACTTTAAATAAGCAAATAATTAAAGTAGAGCACCCTGTTGAAATTAATTAGGTACTTATATTTTTTAAATGAAAATCTCTTATTGATTTTAATGTTTGTTATCCACTTTTAGGTTATTTTAATTTTATCATATTAATATAAAAATATGTAATAAAAATGTTGTATTGTAATGGATCTCTAAAATAAAGATCATTATTGTTATTGTTAAACTTTACAGAGTTTGCAAATGTGTTGAAGTTAAAAAAATAATAAAATAATAACTTTCTAACAACGAGTATTATATTAGCGAAGATAGTAGAATTAGCATGCCGAGTTTACGTTGAACCTGTAATTCCCGAGGTTGCTATATCAAACGCCTTAATTGAATAATTTCTACACAGGAATAAATAACATCTGACATTTCTGAGGTAAGCGGTGAAACAAAATGGCTTACGGGCTAATTATTTGTATTAACTTAATAAGCAACAAAGTTAATCAGGATGTAAGTTAATTGGATTACTTACTTATATTATGTCGGCAAATATTTTGATGGAAACATTTGGAGTCTATCCTATAAATTGTTTTTTGTCTGTTCTAATCAAGTTAAGCTAGGTTTGGCGCACAGAAAAACAATTTAAAAAAACATTGTAAAAAAGGTAAAATTGAAAAAAATTTTTTCTAAATAAAGTTATTTTATTTTTAAAAATGGAAATAAAATACACGCATGATTCCCCTTTACGTTTAAGTAAAGCCGCTACGTAGATTCGTATAAAAATATCTTGGTCTTCATCTTCATACAAGCATAGATCTTAAACAATTTGCAAATCAACATTATTGAAAGGCTATGAAACCCTATTTATTATCTTAACATACTGATAATAAATACTCTATCGTTCATTCATGGGCATTCATTTGTGTGATGAACGCAGATGTTTGTTCTTGGATAATATTTATAGACATATATTTGGTTTGGATTCCCCCCCCATCCGATATAACATCCATAACACAAGGTCTGTTTACTTTGAGGCCATATGCGTTTGTCTAGAGAGTTAATATTATTACTATTATTATCGAAACGATAAACGATAATTCCCTCAAAACCTACACGTTGTTCTATCACAAGAAATGAATGTAATCCTCCCCATAATATTACACTGACGGAATCGTAGAAGATGGAAATCTAATATATTACCGTTGAGGATGAATTTCAATCACAAGTACCTAATAAAATATGCTGTGGCATTTTATTCAACCATATCTTGAGCTAGCTATTTCAACCATTCACGGGATTACTTTTCCAAAGTCCTTTCTAAGTGTAGGAGAACACATTATAAAAGGAACTTCTATACAAAGTTTTTCAAATTTAAATATTTATTTCACAAAATTGACAATGACTTGTTCCGTTTCTAGGTCCACTGGCTTACGTAGTGCTGTCCCTGTCAGCCTATAGCATTTTATGAAGGGGATTCTGTTTGCGACACCGGCATTGGCATAAACCCTCATAGTGTAAGATCACGAATAGTAATAAATTGTATCATGTAATTTGTTGTCAATATAGAAAATGAAAAATGAAAATGAAGTTTATTATCTCAAAAATAGTAACACAAAAATAAAAAAATACATACAGTGAGAAGATACAAAATTCCATTTTGGGATAATAGGCCATGCCTCAGCGTAATGCTGCTGGAAACAATAAGTTCCAACCGCGCTGGTTTTCAGGCATAGCCCTGGGTATATCATTTTACTTTTTACATTTTGACACACAGCCACTAAGAGCACTCAGCGGTGTTTAATCTTCATTCGGTATGTTTTTGAAAACGGTACATAGTATTTCTTTGAGATTCTTCAAATTATCGGCTCTTCAGATCCAATATCAATAAAAGATATGAATATATTAACAGCTGATCACTACCTAGTCACACTGCCGGAGAGTGCTCTTCATCCACGAGCTTGTCTCAGCGACAAGAGCGATGCTCGCTGGTCTGTCAGACTACTCTACAAGCGAAATGTGCGAGTCAAAAATTGTCGCTACCGCTAATCGCCAGGGGTGAGACGTGTCTCTTTTGGGAGAAAGCGTGAATATCAGAACTCGCTTGCCTACGTCTTACAGAAGTGTCCTAACACTACAGCCAATCCATGAACTCGAGGACCAAATTTTAATGGTCTAAACAATTATATTTTCCAAGTTTAAAAGTATTAAGTATAAAAGTATATGTCCATTAAGAGTTCAGGTAACATTTTACAAAAAAAAAGCTTAAATTATATTGGAGAGTATTTTAAATATATTAAGAGCCTGTCCATTTTAATTTTCACAAATAACTCCCAAGTACGAGCTGGATCTGATTGCTTTTCCAATCGCATCGCTCGGAACTTTAAAAAGTTCAGGTGAAAATAATAAACGGAGTTCTTAAAAACTTTTTTATACCTAGGGAAATAGAAGTAAAAGGATTTGGAATTAAAACGAGGTAAGTACAAAGATCTCAGATAAATTAGGATTTCTGGAACAGCCAAGAACTTTTAAATTTTTATGAAACCTTAATGACGAATGACAACTGAAAACGCTTCGAAATTTGCTTCTATTTAAATGAAAATTCTAAATGACTTTAAAATATAACGTTTTGGAACCTTTTTGAATTTTACAAAACTTTTACTTTACATTTCTTTATTTTCTAGATGACAGCTCCTGTGTAACTTTGTGCGAGCGTTTTTTTTACATTATGTATGCATTACTTTACAAAAATATGAAGTTTACACACGTACAAGGTTATATAATACCAAAGTCTGAGAAACTGATACGGATGGAGCTTTTGGATGGAGCTAGAGAGCATTATATCAAATTAGAACTGTCATCATAAAAAAATAAAGAAGTGGAAATAGTATATAGGTGACTTGTATTTGTCTCACATTGGTTCTGAGGGAGTTAAAGAAAGGAATCATGTAGATCCAGTAATGATGACCAGTCTGTCATGAAAGGTTAGTCTTATACAGAGATTAACTACACGTCAATTTAAAACCAAATCACAAATTTTTTTGTAATTTATTAAAACACCTTGTTACAATAATTTGGTAGAACAAGTTGGAGGTCGAGTTACTGAAAGGGCTACCGTAAAACTGAATTATTAAAGGATCATAGAATTATGAACCTAAGAAAACAAATTTTTTAAAACTCGGATAAAATATATTTAAATGAATGCGCCCCTTTCCAGAAACAAGAAATACTGAAATCACTAGCTCCTGATTTCGTTCAACCACAACCACCGTCATTTTCTTCGAAAAATGAGTTATTAGAAGGTAAGCTTACTTTGCAAGAACTCTGCAACTGTTTGAAAAAGAAAGACACAGCTCCAGGAGAAGACCAAGTTACGTATTCTATGTTATACCACCTTCCTAAAACCGGTAAATTATACTTGCTTAAAATCTTTAACCTTATATTTAAAACCTCTGTAATACCAAAACAATGGCGTAGTATTAAAATTATCCTCATTCCAAAACCAAATGTAAGTAATGATTCAATGTTATCGTTTAGGCCCATTTCCCTTATTTCGTGTATTTGTAAATTATTTCATTTAATATTATGCAAACGTCTTGAATGGTTTATTGAAAAAAATAAAATCTTAGCTCCCACCACATCCGGATTTCGTCGTAGCCAATCCAGTGTTGATTGCATAGCACGTCTAGTTTCAAATATACAGATTGGGTTTGCGAAAAATGTACCTACACTTACCTGTTTTTTAGACATAGATAGTGCATACAATAATATTTCAGTTGAACAACTTGTTCTTGTTCTAGATAAATTAAAAGTAGGAGGTAAGGTTTGCAACTATCTATATCAGTTTTTGAAATTCAGACACTTAAAAATTCAAGACCATGACGAAACTAATTTTATAGGTAGATGGACCAGTAAAGGTCTGGCTCAAGGTGACCCGATCTCTCCTTTGCTCTTTAATATAGTCACTGCCAATATAAGTAGTTCATTAAATAATATTAATACTTTACAATATGCTGATGATTTTGCGTTTTTTATACAAAATAAAAATATTAATATCGGTATAGCGGAACTTCATAATTCTATTATCAAAGCTTCTTTATTGTTCAATCAAATAGGTTTAGAAATATCCATAGCAAAAACAAAAATATGTTTATTTAGTAGAGGGAAAAGGAGAGATCAAATATTATTAACTGTTGAGGGTACTGAAATACCGGTTGTGGACTGTGTTAGATATTTAGGCGTCTATCTAGATCGGTCTTTACTATGGAACCGCCATATCAATGAGTTACAGGCGAAATCTTTAAAATTGATTAATATATTAAAGGTCCTAGCAGGCGCCTCATGGGGATTGCATACAAAACATCTTCGCAAAATATATATTTCACTTGTAAGAAGTAAGATTGATTACGCAAGTTTTATATATGATTCTGCTGCTAAAAGCCACCTTACTAAGTTGGACCGAGCACAAAATGTAGCACTACGGGTGATTGGAGGTTTTATTAAAACTACTCCTATCCTCGTAATGGAGTCTGAATTGTGTTTGCCCCCATTGTTTTTGCGGCGAAAATATCTAGCTGGTAAATACTGCCTAAAATCGCAATCGTGGACAGATAGTGTTACTATTAATGTTGTTAAAAACCTCTCTGATATATGTCAATTATCATACTTTCGTAAAAAAAAGAAACCTTTGCTTGTAACCGTGTATCAGGACACACAAACTGAACGCATCTGTAGCAGCAATCCACTGCATATGTTTAAATTAAGTACATGGGTATCCAATTTAGACGCAAACATCTTACAAGTTAATATAGAAGGAATACAAGAGTCTAAAAGAAATTATGATAATATTATATTAAAAAATAATACACTACATATGTTACATAATAAATACCAAAATTGGCACAAAATTTATACGGACGGCTCCCGAACAAAAGACGGACGAGGTGCTGCGTACCATGATCCCAGTCACAATGTGAACGAGAAGTATAAAATAGTCAGTAAGTCTTGTATAATGTCAGTCGAACTATTTGCTATATCAGAGTCACTTTCTTACATTGCCGGTGCGGGTTTTTCTAAGGTAGTAATTCTGTCGGACAGCAGAAGCGCCTTGCAGCATATAGCTCTGTGCGCCTCTGGCCGCAGAGGGGCACAGATAGCTTATGCCATACTAAATAAAATTCTCGGATTGGTGTGTGGGGGTGTGACTCTTTGTATGCAATGGATCCCATCACATGTCAATATACGGGGTAATGAGACGGCAGATCGCTTGGCCAGGGAAGCAATATTAAATGGCAAAGAAGTGTATATATGTTCCGATTATTCGGAACTGCTCCCAAAATATAAAACAAAAATTATCAACGAATTTAAACTATATTTTGATGTTGCTTCTCTGTACAAAGGTATTTGGTATAAGACTATACATAGTGAACCCCTTAATGTACCATGGTGTGCTAATGCTTGTATAAATAGAAAATATATTGTAATTGCGCATAGATTGCGCGCCGGGCACATGCCGTTGAATGGTTTTAAGCATATGATGAAAATTGTAGATAGCCCGAACTGCGCTCAATGTGGTGTAAAAGACGATCTTTACCACCTTTTAGCGGAGTGTGTCCGGAGCGCAGATATGAGACGAGAGATTTATACTAGGTTTAATATCATAAAAGAAAATGTCGGTATATTTCAGAGTATCTTAGCTGCGCCTACATCGGAGGCGGCTAGGATGCTATATAAGTATATGTATAATATCTTAAAGGTATCAAATTAATATAAGTTGTAATTTTGTACGAGTGGACACTATGGGACTGTCATAGTTGTAACACAACTCAAAGTCCCTAAATAAAATTTGAATAAAAAAAAAAAAAAAAAAAATTATGCAATATTATTTAGACGATTATGTGGTGAAAAAACGAGCAAATAAATGATGCTATTATTCAAGGTTTTCTAGCTGGAAAAACAAATGATAACAATAATTGTTTATTTGAATGAAGTTAAAGTGTTTCTACTGATGAACAAAGCAAATTTCTTTTTAAAATCAATTGTTTTTTCGTTCAATATTTTGAAGGCAGTGGGCAGCAGCCTCACTAGTTTATGTATACCTATTTCTAGAAAGAAACACAGCATCCGCTGACACCGCAAGTACTTAAATAAAAATTGACTTAAGATGTACTGAATTATTTAACTCTGGTAAAATAATTAACTTTTTTACTTAGGTTTTCAAATATTTAAGTCATTTAGTGTTAAAGTTCAAACAACTGCCTTTGTAGTCTCATTTTTAAAGATATTTATGGTTCATTTTGTATTATCAAGTTGGTGCTTTATGAATTTTGTCACAGCAACTCAAATATTTAATATTATGTACGCTACTTAATATTGTGGTATAAAGAAATCTAAATTAATAATAAATTGTACGAAAATGAATGATGAAATGAAAAATGAATTTACGAAGTCCTCAAGTCCTAGCAGTTAAATTCAAATGTAACAAAACAAGAAATAATTGTGTTTACAGTTTCGATAAAAAAGGATCTTTTATCGACCCATTGTAATGTCCCAATTTATTTAATTTATATTCTTTTGTTTGTACAGTCCTTATTATATTTCTTTTAGCACCAAATACATTTATTTGTATCTTGGCCTCTCATAAACCACAAAATTTACTTTGTTCGTTTGATATATGTCATCCAAAGTAACATATATATGTATATATTTTAGGAAATGCGCTCAATGAGTATTGGCTTTAGAATTTTCGTTAAAAATAAACATTAAATACAAACAATTTAGGATTTCAAAATAATAAAATATGACAGGTTTTGTATTTGGTAGTCATAATGCATTTACGGAGAGCAAATGTAAACGCGCAGACAAAAGTCGTGCGCTGTACTTTATTACACGTCGTCAGTATGTAGCTATTACGGTTTACATCGTTCGAAATTCGATTTAAATATCATAAATGCGAGCTTATCACGTTTTCTAGAAAAATATATTTTAGTTTCGAGTAATAAAATGTTTAAAAGTCTTTAGGTCAATAATTAGTTATCATTTATTGTATAATAATTTTTTTTTCGAGTTTTATATCTATATATGGTCTAATAAATGGTAAAACATCCACTAAGTAACAAACTGTTAATAGTCATTCATGAAAAAAAGAAAAATTACACAACTTTTAAAATGTATCTTATGCACACGTAAGGATAAATTTTTTTAACTTCTTTCGCAAGTATTAATAATTTTATTTGTTTTATAGTTATAAAAACCTAAGATTTTCTTTACATTCAGTCATTTTTTCAAACTAACAAAACTTTCGTAAACTCTTAAAATATCAACGAAAATCTCTTGCCCTAAAATGTAAAAAATCCAATATTTAAAAACCTAGATTAAACTACTAACCCCCTTTAAAACAATTATTTTCTGAAAGATCACTGAAAAAAAGTTTTTAAAGCTTACCTTTCGTCGTTCGTAGAAAGTTTCTGCGTTCAATCATAAGCTCCCACTACTGCGAGAGCTTTTGGGTAAACTGGTGCGGTCTTGGCGCGGACCGGCTTTATAGCCGTGGGCCAGGGGCGGGACTTAGAGACCGGGGAAAGGGCGGGAAAACCGACCTGTCGTTGGCTGTCAGAAGAGTGTGAAAAGAGATTTTTTTCAGTAAATGTTTATGATGTGTGTCTTTTAATTTTTTTTTCTAATTCTGCAATCAGTTTTAAGTGATTCCATCTTTAAAGTGTTATATTGCCATCTTTTCGCTTCGCAGAATCATCCGTATATATTTTGAGTGCGTGTTTCTTGAGGGTATAAAGCTTTCGGCACTTAATAACCTGTAATAGATTTTTTTTTAATCAATCCAATATATTTCGAGCTAGTCGAATATAAACGAACAAAAACTAACCTTTTTGAAAATTTTAAATTCCAGATCAACTTGAGTATGGATCTTTCCGTAGTAGAATTACTCTTGGATTAAATAAATAAATAATAAATAAATATTTCTAACAATCACACCACATTATCTAGCCCAAATTAAGTATCATTAACAACTTGTCTTATGGATACTAGATAACGGATAAATAAACTTAAGAAACTAGAAAGAAAATATAATAAAATATCTGCCTCTACCAGAATTCGTACCCGGGACCTCTGGCATAGAATGCAAGGATACTTACCTCTACACCAAACTAGCCGTCGATACCTTTCTTCTTGTGATATAGAAGATAGGCAGAGCATCGTAGGATCAGAGAAACATCCTAAAAGTGCATTTAGGGAAGTACATGAAACGTAAATAAAGTCAGGCTTATAACTTCGGCTTATAAACGCTGAAAGAAAAATGTCGGCTTATCAAAGCTGTTAATTTTACTCGTATAAGTTAACAATAAATAAATCCCCAGACGAACACACCAACTGTATATATTAAGCAACCAAAGTAAGCAGAGCTTGTGACATAGATGACCATACAGCGAACTGGGGGAGATCCAGAATAAACATACATATATAAATATCAACAACCATGACCCGAGAACAAGCTTCTGTGTTCATCAAATTAGTGATAGTATACATTGTGACTAGGACGTGAAAGAATTAAAAACAAAATAGCTATTAATCATGTGTGATGAGAAGTGCGAAGGGTCTGTGAGAATGAGAAGGGCCAGCATTAAACGGCACAGCCTGGCGGCAGAATCGAATACATACAGCGTGGCCAGAAAAGTGACGTTGTAAATTTTTTTTTAATGTTCCTCGTGTTGAGAGGTATCTGAATCGCCCCTATAAATGTTATACGATTTTTCGTAGTTTCCGAGTTACGATTTTTTAAATGAATTTACGCAAAATTGCGACCGAATCAGTTTCTTTGGATTTCTATTTCTGCCACTAAATCTATGAACTGTGTTTTATGCATAAAATAAACAGCCTCATAACTTTAATGAAAGTTATTTAAAAATACCTTAAGTTGAGAATTTATGATATGTGAGTTATCATTTAAATTTTCAGTTTAAATTTAAAATCTAAAGTGGTAGTTTCTTCGTTTCTTAGTAGCTTCAGAGAATGCGTTAGACTCTAAGCTTTAATAATAATAATAATAATATTAATAATAAAGTAGTACTTCACAGGCTATTAATCCCTGAAATCAGCCATCAAAGACAGCGAGGTGGACAATTTAAATAAAAGAAATTTCTTTTGTTATCATTTGTAAGATTGATTAATTTGCTAACTAACCAAAAATAACTCTAGAAAAGTTAAAATCTAACATAATTTGAAAGTTTATTTAAATTTAAGTTTCCCCGTTCTTGTGGCTAGAGCGTTCAATGTTACGCTTGTTTACCTGCGTTAACAATGGACCATTTAGATTTTAACTTTTCTAAAGTAATTTTTGGTACCTAGCAATCTTAGAAGATATATTAGTACTCTTAGGAGAAATGTCTGTGGAAGAAAGAAAACGAGTGTATTTTTAACATTACCAAGCACCGTCAGACAATAGAAAAGAAAATTCCCCCAAAAATGGATTGGTACAAACGACCCTGTGGAATGGCCTCTAAGGTGGTCCAGTTTAATCCCGCTAATTTTTTTCTTGAGTCTGTCAAGAAGAATGTGTGCATAACAAGCTACGACGCCATTGAAGACCTAAAAGTAGCCATAGAGTCAATTTAAACAAATTTAAAAAATGGTTGATATTTCGAATACCTACTTAATTAAATTAGAGGATATGACAAACAATATTTTGTATTAATTCAAGATTCATTGTAATATTTACTGCTGCACAATACACTGCACAATCGATATCCAAATAGAAATAATGCAACTTATATTTTTCAATACGACTGGGTTCAACTGCAACCCGAACTGCGTAAATTTTTTTTAAATCAATGAATACAGTTTTTCTGGTCACGAATATCGACGGTTCCTAAGAACAGATCTTTGTATGTCTTATAGTTTCAGACTTACCATGCTGAGCGATCTAAATGGGCAACCCTGTATATCTGAGACAATATACAGATGTACTTTTACCGGAACCGTAGAAACAGTCGATTCTCTCTTGACAAAATATTCTCATTCATATTTCCACGCTATAAGATACAATATTTTTTTTAATTAAAAAAGCCAAATGGGATTAAGTAGATTATCCCGGAGACCAAATCTTTTTGCCGCATAACTTCTACTGTATTTTGCAATGTAGCTTACAGTTATAGTAACACACAAATTGTTTTATGATAATGAAAGTTAAGTACTAAATGGTAAACTTGTACGTGTTGCTCGAATATTGCATAAATGTTGTACAAATGTTACGCATAAGGTGCTAAATCCAATTTTGGCCTATAAACCGGGTTTTTGAAATAAAAATACCAAAAATTGTAGCAAACGATACAACCAGTAATTTTCGGTTGGAATTTTTAAGGCGTGGAATGAACTGTCTGCTCTTCATTTTCAAAGGTTTTTATTAAATGAGACTGAATAAATATCTTTTGAGTACGTCTTTATTTCCATTTTATAGACACAATCTGACTTACTTTCTATTTAGAGAATAATACTTAAAAGAAATCTATGTTTGTACGGGCACCTATTGTTGCAAATAGGTCTGACCCTATCCATGTTTTTTGGAGAATCCTGTTACATTACTACTTATGCAATTGGTGTTGGCACTTGTCAAAAACACAAAGATTCGAAACTTCTAAGGAATGTAAAAATTCCAGGGTATCTGTTTAAAACGTCAAGAAGGAGATGGAAATATATCCAGTGTTTTGTAGAAGACTCTATTACCAAAAGCCAAAATTATGCATAAATCATGTATTTTTTTCTCATTTTCGGTTATTTCTTTTGTTGATTATAAATAAGGTGCTTTACCACTTTTTTGAGAATCGTGTGTTAACACATATCTTATTTTGTCTATAAAATACCACAAGAGGTAGTTTCGTGAATATATACTGACCATTTTTGAAGTAACTATCAACATATAAGTGGTGGGAAGATAAATTTTCTGCAATTGTTTTAATTTTTTCACATATATTTAGACACGTAAATTAAAACTCGTTTCTTAAAATAACAATCAATTAACCAGTGCCTTTACAGAAAATTTATCCAGTATTTGCATTTTAATGGTTACATTTTGTTATTATTATCTTGGCCGGCAACCGAGCACTCGATCGATATGATGGTTAGCAACCAAACCCTTTGACGTCATTAATCGAACATTTTATTGATTAATTATGCTGTTCTCTATTGATTATCGATTGCTGACGCGTTTCCGACCGTAGGCTTAAGTTGGAATCGATTTAGATCAAGTATATGCACTGGCTGTGTCTCCTCTGTGTCCGGAACAAGACCACACAAACATGGTTATTACGGCGGTTCAATAAGACATAAAAAGCTCAAATACCTCTACTTTCTTGGAACTTCTCTTCTTAAATTTAGACACAAGACTTACAAGTTCTAAAATATATTTATATCTGATTTTGTAACCTAATAAAAAAATTGACGAGTATTCGTGTTCTGCACTCATAACTAAATAATCAACGCGTAGTTATATGGACACGTGAAAAAGTGTTTTTCCTACTTATGTGGTCTCTCCGTAGCACAGAACAGGAAATACCTTGTGACCCGTAGTGTAGAGAAGTTTCTGAACTATAACATGCGAGGAGCGGTACCTACATATTCGAGACGGCAGTTTCGGTATTGTTAGGCAGTATGTGTTGAACCTAAGCAATTACTGCACATATCGACGAACGATTGGTGTAGTGGTAACTAGCCTTGCCTCAGACGCCGAAGGTCCCAGATTCGAGTCCTAGCCGGGGCATTCATTGGTGTGATGAACACAGATGTTTGTTCTCGGGTCATTCTTTCCTGAACTGGAATGAAGACAACTCATATTCGATGCTGTGGGTGGCGCCCCTTACGCTACAAGTTACTCGTATATAGTTTTGCTACTTCATGTTACTGGCAGTGTGGAGGCGAAGAGCATCAGTCAACGCATAGCAACAAGTGGTCGTAAAGATGAAGACTTTGACCTCATGGCGATACCACACAGTCTGATAGGCGCGTTATTTTCTCGTTGATTCATTAAATAGTAAAATTATTGATTTTTAACTCCTCGAAGTCATTTGCTACTGTAATCTGGCAATCGCAAGTAAAAGGTAGGTTTGTTGTTGATCACATTGGGTAAACATTTTATTGGATGAATGTAATAATAATAATTTATGTTTACTTCAAGTAAAGAGTACATTAAGTACTATTATATATATATATATATATATATATAAATACATATATATATATATGTATGTATATACGTATATTTATGATCATCCCACAAGGCACAGCCTGAATCGCGAGGATCATACATGATAGTAGAGTCATGAGGAAAATCATTGAAATAGTATTATGAAATAAAATTTGAATCGACATCTAAAAAGATAAAAGAGAATACAAATAAAAATTTCAAAAAACAATCTACGATATCTTATTAAAATCACACAAAGTTGAAAAAAAGCATCGATATTATAAAATGACATGATTTATTTTTACGGCTGAGTAGCTTAAGTGGTAGGGCCCTGCCTCATACGCCGGAGGTCCCAGGTTCGAGGTTTTGTCGGGGCACTGATTTGTGTGATGAACATAGGTGTATGTTCTCAGGTCATGGGTTCACTAATATGTTCATAAAAGGTCTTCCTACTAATGTCTTTTGGTGCAATCTCCTCAATTTTACTAGCATTTGTAATAAAACATGTGTATTGTGTCTTTTTGTTTGTTGAGCTCTTCGTCAAGACAACGTACAGTACAACATACATATATAAACAGCTTATTAGTGTAGCCTTTGGTTGATTTGCCAAAAATATGCAAATAAAGCGTCACTGTCACTAAAGTACGTCTCCTGACGGGTCGCTCACTTCCCTCTTATATGGTAGCGTTGGGTGACGGGTCGCTCACTTCCCTCTAGTATGGTAGCGTCGGGTGACGGGTCGCTCACTTCCCTCTAATATGGTAGCGTTGGGTGACGGGTCGCTCACTTTCCTCTAGTATGGTAGCGTCGGGTGACGGGTCGCTCACTTCCCTCTAGTATGGTAGCGTCGGGTGACGGGTCGCTCACTTCCCTCTAATATGGTAGCGTTGGGTGACGGGTCGCTCACTTCCCTCTAATATGGTAGCGTCGGGTGACGGGTCGCTCACTTCTCTCTAATATGGTAGCGTTGGGTGACGGGTCACGCCCTTCCCTCTAATATAGTTGAGGAGGGCGATGTCTGGATCCCGCGTTAACCTTGTGAAGGAGTGCCGTTCGCAGATGTTCTTCGTTTGGATAGTTAGGGTGAGGTGGGTGTGGAGATCGACCCAGCAAACAGATGCAGATAAGAATAATTTTGAAAATTTATTTTGACAAAAATAACAATCGTTTCTTGCGGAACTGGCAAGGTTTTTCACGTAGGTCTTTCCGAACTGAAAAAACGACAGTTTGCACAAAAATTGTCACCATGAAAAATAATCATTCAAATTTGAATCAAATTCATTTTTTTCACAAAATATATAGTAGATATTTATTATTGAGATGCTAAATATTTACAAGTTCATAACTTTTAAAATGTTTTTTGTACAAACAGAGTAAGATACTTTCAGTCGTGCCTAGATTATCCTTGCGAGATTTACCAAAATATATAAACGTAATAAAGCTGAAACTGAGTTTATTCGTGACCCGACTGTTGGGAGAAGGGTTATGTTTTTCGAAGTGTTTGTACGTATGTATATTTCTTTGGCACGTACTACAGCATACAATGTTTGACGGATTTCAACATATGAGGTGTCATTAGATTCCTCTCAGTTGCGAGACTGACAGGCATTCCCACGAGAACGGGAATTACACAGAAAAATAAGTTTTGCAATCTGGTTTTTTAATTTGTCATATTCAGCAGCTCGTTTACGTCTTGACACCTGAACCACTCAAAGGTCACTTCATTAAATTTTAATACAAATTGTCAGGCACACTAAATACTGTAGAATTCTATTTAAAATATATTTACTACTTATAGAAAATGTGAGCAAAGCTGTGGGCTAAAGCCTTTTGTTATGCAGCGGTTTTACAGCCCTTTTTTGACCACCATAATAATCAAGTTTACGTGGTTATGTTTAGGGAATGGACAACCTACAACAGCAACATCATCAGAAATGGTTCGAAAGCTAAAGGCTAGAATTGAACGAAATCCACGACAAAGCGCAGTTAAATTGGCTAAAAGTCATAATACATCTGCCCGGAGCATAGGGCGCATATTAAAAAATAAACTACAACTGAAGCCCTACAAAAAACAAAAAGTGCAAGACTTGACACTTGCACAAGAGGCAGTTCGATTAGAGAGAGCTAAGGAGTTAAAGCACTTGCACGTTCGTAGCGAGATTGAAAATTTGGTATTTTCTGATGAAAAAATGTTTACGGTTCAGTAATATGTGAACAAACAAAACGATCGCGTATGGTTAAAGTGTAAATCAAACGACAATTTGGACCAACGAATTGCTTTGCGAAAGCAATTACCAGCATCAGTTTGGGCCGCGGTAACTGCTACGGGACGTTCACCTCTCGTTTTCATAGAACAGGGTGCAAAGATAAACCAGCAAATTTACCGTGAAAAGATTTTAAACCATGCTTTGTTACCTTGGGCACGTAAGCATTTCGGTAGAAACTATTGGACGTTTCAACAAGACTCGGCACCATCACACAAAAGCCGTGAAACCCAAATTTTTTTGAAAGAAAAAGTTCCGAGCTTCATTTTTCCGCAACACCATATTTCCCGGACTGACACCCAATGGATTTTTCCATATGGTCAATCCTGGAGGCCAAAGTGTCAATAAAAAAAATAAGAGACGGTCAACGCCTTAAAGATTGCTCTTTGCCAAGACTGGAACAAAATACCAGCAGACCACATTCTTGCAGCGTGTGAAGCGTTCTCGGACACACTCGATGCCGTTATCCGCGCTAAAGCTGGCCACATCGAGCAAAAACTTTTACTTTATAATTTAAAATGTTTTTTTTTTAATACTGAAGTTTTGAAATAAAAAAAAAACAAAATTGTTAAAATTACAGCATATTTAATTGGTAACACTTCGAGTGCCGACTCTTGTACATAACTAACACTTCGCCCGTTTTGTTGATGCAGATTTTGATGCTGAAGAATATGCTCTTTAAAATTTGGCTTATTTCACATTTGGATATAATGTAATAACGGTCCTAGTGTAAAAGTTATTACCTAGTCCAAATCACAATTTACTTTTGGATGAAAGCAGACAAATTGAAAGATTTTATAAGAAACTTTATAAATAAATAGAAGAGAAAAGCCTTTAAAGAGTTAAATGTGACCATCAAAACCAGGAAAAATAATATTGTGATTTCATTTTCAGCTACAAAAACTATGGCCTAGTAAGATTTTTTAAAATCTTGTTGGCATGTGCGCAAGATTTATCTGGTTAGTTGTTTAATTTATTAAGATTCATGGTATTACTTTTATCAAAGATAATATTTTTCAAAAATAATTTTATTTTCCTTATAATTTGTCACTTTCGTGGGGTTTGATCACAAACAAACATGTAATGAAATTTTTTATTTTTTATAATTTGAGGACACTCATATAAAACTTTTGTAAATCATAAATCGATAAAATTCAAATTCAAATATTTATTTCTCAACATTGACAATTACTTGTTCTTATTGACGTCAAATTTAACATGACTCTACCACCAGTTCGGAAAAACCTTCGTTCATTCAACAGAGAACAAACAACTTGCGGCGGCTCAATGATCATCACTCATAAGAGCCTAACATTTAAAGAACGCACTGATATTGTAAGTCTGTCTGTTGAGCGATCAGTTGAAATAGCCTGTATTGAGATAGGGAATATTGTTATAATAAGTGTATACAGACCCCCATCCTCACCATTTGAAGTATTTGAGAGCACTATGGATGAGGTATTACATAGAGTAAATAACAAAAAAAAAGAAATAATTATTTGTGGCGATTTTAATATTGATTTATTAGTAGAGACATCACTAAGTAAACGATTCTTGAATCTTTTTAATTGTTACAACCTAAAAAATCTCTTCTTAGATCCTACGCGAATCACAGCGACCTCAGCCACATGTCTTGATAACATTTTTACAAATTTAATGCCAACAAATTTAACGACCGAGTGGTGTAGTGGTAAATGGCCTTGCCTCATACGCCGAAGGTCCTAGGTTCGAGTCCTGGCCGGGGCATTCATTTGTGTGATGAACACAGATGTTTGTTCTCGGGTCATGGTTGTTTGTATTTATTAATGTATGTTTATTCTGGGTTCCCCCCCAGTTCATTGTATGGTCATCCATAACACAAGCTCTGCTTACTTTGGAGCCATACAGTTGGTGTGTTTGTCTGGGGATTTATTTATTATTATTATTATTATGTACAAAGTCAATAATTAATAAACTACAATCAGATCATAGTGGGCAGTTGGCCACTTTTGATATTGGGCTAAAAAAGACTTTAAAAAGAGAAATTACCTTTATACCCTTGAATGAGAGACGGCTTGAAACATTTAGGAAAAATGTATTTTAAAAAACATTTAAATTAGATTACTGTGCAGATCCTATTACTCAATATAACTCAATTCATAATATAATTAGAAATGAATATGACTCTGTTTTTAAAAAAAAGAAAATATGTATAAATAATAATTTATTTAGGTTTAGTGACTGGGTAACAGTGGGAATATGCAGAAGTAGAAATAGATTATATGAATTGTACAGTGAAAGAACTTATAATCATAATAAGACATTTTATGAATATGTTAAAAAGTATTCAAAATTATTTAAACGAGTTTGCAGTGTAGCTAAATCTAATTACATTCATAATAAAATTAAATATAGTACTAACATTTCAAAAACTGCATGGAATATAATTAATCAGGAAACTGGGAAAGCAAAAGAACCACACACCAAATATAATTTAAAAATTAATGATGAAGTGTTGTCAACTGACAAAGAAGTTGCTGAAGCATTTGAAAATTTTTTTACTGCCATCCCTGTGTCAACTACTTCGAGTATTAATTCATGTTACACTCTTGCACAGTCACTGCTAACGGAAAATGTAAATTCATGCAATATTGATTTTATTTTTAAACATGTTACTGTTCCACAAGTTTTAAATGCATTTAAAAGCATTAAAGTAAAAAATACTGCCGATTTAGATGGGATTTCTGTTAAAATTATTGAATCTGTCATTGATGGTATAGCCCCGTACTTAGCCAGTATATTTAATGACTGTGTTGATAATGGTGTTTTTCCTGATTTAATGAAATTGAGTAAGGTCATTCCAATATTCAAAGCAGGTAGTATGTCTGACCCTAATAATTTTAGACCTATATCTATACTACCAACGCTCAGTAAGATTTTTGAAAAATTAATTTTAAATCAATTACTTTCTCATTTTTACGGTAATAGTTAAATGAATTTTAAGCAGTTTGGTTTCACGCGGGGTCGCTCAACAACCGATGCCGGTGTTGAGCTCATAAAACACGTATTCAGCGCCTGGGAGGAGTCGTGTGATGCTATTGGTGTCTTTTGTGACTTGTCCAAGGCGTTCGACTGTGTGGATCATACTACTCTACTCATGAAACTGCACCATTACGGCATTAAAAACCGAGCGCTTGCCTTGATTAAATCATATATTTCTAATAGAAAACAGAAAGTTGCAATAAATGGAGAAAAATCATCAGGATCGGCAGTGACAATGGGTGTGCCCCAGGGCTCAGTTCTTGGTCCTTTCCTATTTTTAGTTTATATTAATGATCTGCCATCGGTCGTTAAGAATCAATGCGAGGTCATATTGTTTGCTGACGATACTTCCTTCTTGTTTAAAATCAAAAGACAAGAAATTGACTATCGAGCGGTGAACAAATGCATCTCCAACACAGAGCAGTGGTTCTCAGCTAATAATTTGCTCCTCAATGAAAAAAAAACGAAATGTGTTAAATTTACTTTGCCAAATGTCAAACAGGTAAACACAAACATTGTAGTTAAGAGCCAGGAACTGACCCCTGTAAACTAAACTGTATTTCTGGGCATAATCTTAGACGCCAAACTCCAGTGGGGACCGCATGTTGATGGCTTAGCGAAAAGGCTTGGCTCTGCCGCATATGCTGTTAAAAAAGTTAGACAAATTTCAAATGCAACAACTGCTCGATTAGTCTATTTTGGTTACTTCCACAGCCTCATGACATATGGTATTCTGCTGTGGGGGAGTGCTGCCGACATCGATGCTATATTTATTCTGCAGAAAAGGGCTGTTCGCGCAATCTATCAGCTCGGTCCAAGGGTGTCACTTAGAAGTAAATTTAAGGAAATAAATATTCTTACCTTCCATTCACAATATATTTAAGAAAATTTAATGTATGTTAAAAAGAACATAACCTTGTTCAAAAGAAAAAAAGATCTGCACAATGTTAACACAAGAGGAAGAAATATGCTGGCAGCTCATAATAGCAGGCTTCATAAAGTCACTAACTCATTCATGGGTCAATGTATACGCTTTTATAATAAGGTTCCTGAGGATATGCAAGGTCTTCCTACTGACAAATTCAAAGAAACTATAAAGGAGAAGTTGTGTGCTAGAGCATATTATAAACTATCCGATTATTTGGATGATAAAAGCCCTTGGGTATAATCCCCTCATTAACAGGATTGTACTAGTATTTGTAACAAAGCATGTGTAATGTGTCTGTTTGTGCGATGAGTTCTTCGTCCCGATGAATATCTAAAGCGTCATTGTCACTAAAGTACGTCTTCTTATGGTAGCGTCGGGTGACGGGTCGTTCACTTCCCTCTAATATGGTTTAGGAGGGCGATGGCTGGATCCCGCGTTAACTCGTGAACGGGTGCCGTATGAGGGTGTTCGTCGTTTGGATACTTGGGGGGAGGGAGACTTGCCGAGCTAACAGATGCAGAAAAGAATAATTTTGTATAGACATAAAGAGACTGTAAATTTATTTTGAAAAAAAAAATATACCCGTGAAGTTTCTTGCCAGTTCTTCTTCACGAAGGTTTTTTTTCGAACTGGTGGTAGAATCATGTTTTATTTGACGTCAATAAGAACAAGTAATTGTCAATGTTGAGAAATAAATATTTGAATTTGAATTTGAAAAACTTCACGGGTATATTTTTTTCAAAATAAACTTACGGTCTCTTTATGTCCATTCAAAATTATTCTTATCTGCATCTGTTAGCTCGGCAAGTCTGCCTCCCCCAAGTATCCAAATGACGAACACCCTTAAACGGCACCAGTTCACGAGTTAGCGCGGGATCCATCGCCCTCCTCAACCATATTAGAGTGAGTCTAGGTCGGGGCATTCATTAATGTGATAAAAATAGACGTTTGTTCTCGGTTCATGGTTGTTGTTATTAATATATGTATGTTTATTCTGCGTTCCCCCAATTCACTGTATGGTCATCCATAACACAAGCTCTGCTTACTTTGTAATGTAATTGAGGGTAGATTAACATTAAAATGCACTTTATAAAAACTCTTTATGAATTTTTTCGGTATTTGTTTTGAACTGTTTGGTCCATATATTAAACCTTTATCATTAACGCTTTATCTGAGATGCCCGATTGCTATATTACGCTTGTATGACGTACTACTGTGACAAAGCTGGCTTTATCGACCGAGTAGCCTGGCCGGGGTATTCATTTGTGTGATGAACATACATGTTTGTTCTCGGGTCGTGGTTGTTGATGTTTATATATGTATATAAATATCAATATATGTATATATTCTCGGTTTCCCCCCCCCCCCGCCCCCAGTTTTTTATGGTCATACAGAAAACAGTGGTTTTCTGACTTTGATTTGTAACAAACTGATCAACAAGTAACTGTTGGGGTGATCTGTATGTGTCGTTAACACTAAACAAATGATAGCACTTTTTTTGTTTCATTTTGAAAAGCCTCTAGGGAGTACTCTCAGAAAGTTATGAATTAAGTTTGATATTGCTTACCTTTGATATGCTTTTTGAGGACAAGTCCGGTTTCGGGCTTGGCTCACTCACATGAATTGTGCACAAAACTCCAAATCATTATTGATTAATTTATTAGATTAAATTTTTTCTTTTTATTTAATTTTTAGTCATCAATCATTCTATACTTACAGAGTGTAAAAATGTGCTGTTTTGTCTAAAACCGGTGAAAAATTTGCTGTAACTAAACACAGCCTAAAAGCATAACAAACAAATATAATAATGACGAGCTTAAAGAGTAAGAGTCTTATATCTCTTTTCGCTGCTAATCATCACATCATTTCATCAGTGAATTAGCGCCTGCACCATAACCTGTGCATGGCTGGATATGACTTGTTATTCTTACGAGACGTTGTTCAGTTTTAGCATGTAATAATAATAAATAAATAAATAAATCTCTTTCACCTGTTTCCAATTTAACAGGACTCTTTTTACGCCCTGTACAATAAACTTTTTCGCTAAATCCAAAACACACATTCAACACCTATTATTGCGTAAATGATAGATTTCTTACTTCTCTCGTTTTTTTTTGTTTTTTTTTGGTTCCCCTCCACGGGAAGGTCAGGAGGACATAAAAAATGCTCTGACGCATACTCCGCGCGCCCGATCAAAGTTTTGTGGGACTCGTCCCGGCGGCCAACCATACCCACTAAAAAACCCCATGTCGGTTCGTGCAATTTCGCCACTCAGCCTTCATCTGAGCGACGGCCAATTGGAGAAAGAGGCCGCGCTAGCGGGGCCCTTAAGGGGTCACCCGCTGAGATTTACATAGCACTGAAGGTGCTCAAAATGAAAAGTAAATAAAAAACATTAAAAATGAAAAATAAAATTGCATTAATTCGGATTTACGTTAGAATTAGAATTTACGTTAGAATTAGGATTTGCGGCCTGAAGGGCCTCGAGATCTAAAGTTAACTGCATGGGTTCGCCAGTGTGCGCGTTTCTCGGCCTAGCGACTTTGAATTTCGAATCTAACACAGGAGCAGTATATGAGACTGAATCTCGAACAAGATGATTGGGATGGGATTCGGCGCGTTTGAAGAACGATTCTGAGAGTGTTTTGAGGTGCTGTTGCACTGTAGGTAGTTCAAGATCTCTGTGCAGGTCCGCGCTACGCACGTACCAAGGTGCGTTTGTGGCCCTGCGGCAGAAGAGATTTTGAACTACCTGCATTTTGTACAGGATGGAGGGTTTGGCGTGGGCAAAGACCGGCGAAGCATATGACATGACGGGTCTAACGCAGACCTTATAAAGCGTACGTTTATTTCTAAAAGACATTTTACTTTTTACTACCTGCTGGGGCAGGTGCTTAAGTGCGTGGTTGGAAATTCCATCCGCACCCGGAGCCTTTTAGGAGTTTTGATTTCTAATGAGAAGCAAGATTTCATCGTTAGAGACTGTGACGGGGTCGTCGGTGATAGGGAGAGATTCTCTGCGGAGAACTTCGTCCTCCACCGCCTGGATGTGGGAGGGATCCGTGGGTTGCGTGCTGGGCGAACATTGTGCCGCTATGCTGTCGGCGAAGCATTCGGCTTTCTCTTCGACTTCGAAGGCAATAGTGCCGTCGGGACGAGTGAGAGGAGGAACGTGAGAGGCGGTGTCTACGCGTTAGGCTCGGGCCATTCGATAATACGCTTTGTGGGACGGGGAGATATTCTCCATGAGATCGTTAAACTGAGTGTCTCGGAGTTTCGCGAGGCAAGACCTAAATTTACGTTGAAGCTGATTCGCAGCTGTTCTATATGCGGGCGTGGGATATTTCTTGGCTCTCCGGAGAGCCGCGTTTTTAGCTTTAATGAGATTGCTAACGGTAAGGGAAGCGCGGGTTTGCCTTGCTTTGCAATAATTACGTTGTCGCTGATGGCTGAGTTGATAGCATCAGTGAGAGTGTTGACTACTGAATCTATTTTAATCGGGCTATCTAATTGGTCGGGCGAAATCGCGAGCGGAGAGTTTGGGGCCTCTAAGGCTGAAACTAACGTATTTTTAAAGCCTTTCCAGCTGGTTAAGGTCTTAGGAGATGTGACGTTATGGTTAGGCGCACCTAGCACGAGGGAGACGGGGCGATGGTCAGAGCCTAGGTCATCGAGCGGTTCGATGGACCTGAGATCAAGATTGATTCGCTTGATAATTGCAAAGTCGAGGATGTCAGGAGAATAGGTCGGGTTGTTGGGATAGTGAGTGGGAGTGATGGGGGATATGACGTCTAAGTCAAGTGAGTTAGTGATGTCGAGGAGAGCGATGCCGCTGGTGTTGGTCGATAGGCACGTCCAGTCAGTATGTTTGGAGTTAAAGTCTCCGAACATAATGACTGAATGGCCGAGGGCGAGAATGGCCTCAAAGTCGCTGCGGGTTGGTCTGGAGCCACATGGTATGTACACTGAAGCTATGATGATGGTCGGATGACCAGTCATAGCCAATCTACACACAGTGGCTTCCATGTTGAGGAGAGGAGGGGTAGGGAGAGGACAGCAATGGAAGCCTCTTTTGTAATATATAGCGGTGCCGCCGAAACCGTCGGAGTTGGGCCTATCGTTGCAAGTAAACGCGTACTTAGGAATAGCGTATCCCCTGGAGCGGTTTGGAGTAAGCCATGTCTCCTGGAGAAGGAATAAGTCAGGTTCTTTGTTCTGAAGGAACAGTTTAATCTCGGGAAGGTTGGTGCTAAGGCTACGAGCGTTAAAAGATACTAGGGATAAGCCCTAGTATCTTTGTGGTGCTTTAATATGACTGGACGCGGGATTCGTGGGTCTAGACATTATAATTTACTTATTTACGAATTTATACAAAAATAAAAAAAATATAAAATTTATAACGAACTTAGAAGCGAGTGATGCTCGGCTAACGCAAATAAACGCTCTTGAGGAGAGCGGGCGGCTCGCACTTTGCGTGCGAGTACGGAAATTTCGTTAATGTCGACGTTTTGGATGATGTCGAACACGGTCTTCATGTCCTCAGCCAACGATGACTGAGGTGAAGATGACAAAGTGGGACGCGGCCCTACGGAAGCTACGGGAGCTGAGATGGGTCGGGAAGGTGCAGGCGGGACGGCCGGACGCTGCCTCCAAGACAGAGCCGGAGTAGGCGTCGGCTGAACGGGCTTTGCTTCCGGGGGACCCCGGTTGCGCAGCGGCGGAAAGTTAGCAGGAGTGAGCGGCGGCGCCGGTTTAGGCGCGGCCCTCTTAACGGTGGAGCGCGGAGCGCGCGGGCAGCCCCTGTAGTTAGCTGTGTGGTCGGACGGGCCGCACAGCACACAAGCAGGAGGGGAAGTGGATTTGGGAGTCCGAGTGCACTCCTTCGTTATGTGTGGATCCAGGCACTTAACGCACCTGGGGGAGCTGAGCAGTTAGCCGCTGCGTGGCCATAGAGCTGGCAGCGGTGGGACTGACGGAGACGTGGTTACTTCGAGCGATTTTAATGGCGCGGGGGCTGGTGTTGAAGACACCGGGGAGGGCTCGGGTATTGATACCGAAGCTCTCTTCGAGCGCTTCTTGGAGCGCTTGGCGACAAGTTGAAATGCGGGCTCAGGAGAGCCGGTTAAGGTGACGGCATCTGACGACGTATCAGACGCGGGTTCGGAGTCGCTCCCGGGAGCGGAACGCTTACGACGCGAGGCGTGAGAGGATGCGACCGATTCGCAGTCCATCTCGGACGAGGCGGGAGACGAGGGAGAGCTGTAGACCTGAGGGGTCTGGACGTTAGAGGCCTGAGGGGCCGGGGTTGAGGCCTGAGGGGCCGGGGACGCGATAGTTGCCTGTAAGGCATGCGTTAGTACGTCATCTGGGATGGGGATGCCGGACGCAGCGAGCGCCTGGGCGAACGACCTAAGGATGTTTACGACGCTTTGGTCCATTGGAGGGCTTGGATATGTAATATATAAGTATATAATATATGCCTAGGTTCCCTAGCAAACCTAGCACCTATTTATATAACAAATGCCTAGAGTTTCTAAATAAAAACCTAGCGAACCCTAGCGGCTAACCTCCCTACCAGCGGTAGGGGGGCTGGGGGGAGAATAACTTAAGAGTAACCGTAATACGCCGAAGGCCGCTACCTAGAAACCTAAAAAAAAAGGGTACGCAGGTAAAGAGTTGACCGCGTTAGGGTCAACCTTTGCCGACAGAAAGGACAAATACACACGAAAACACACAGATATGATTAAAAATAAATATGAAAGTAGGAGAAAAGAAAAATAAATAAAATAGAGGAATAAAATAAAAATAAAAGGACTGGTTCAGTACAAATTCGTTGTCACCGTTAAGTATCCTTTGTACTGAAACCAGACTACTTACGCTGGGCACAACACTGCACTCAGCACAAGCACAACACAACTTAGCACAGCACTTTGAAGACTAAGGGGCTTAGTCGCAAAGAAAAATCGCACTTCGATAGCACTCAGAGGGAGTAGAAAAACCTTGAAAACCGTAGCACGGAACCAACACGTTAGACCGTGACGTCAGTAGACTGAGCGCCACGGAATATCGGGAAGGGACCGATCAACGGAGAACGGGGTCTTGCACGTCCGCACCGCGTGGCTATCGGAGCAAGAATGCTGTCTACTTCTCTTTTTTTTTTTTTTGCTGCCGAGGCACCCTCGCGGGAGGGAGGTGGAAGATGCGTCATGCATACCGCCCGCAGGTAAAGTCCTCTGCGGGGGGTTATGTGGGACTCACCAGAATGGCACCTACCCACTAAAAACCACCTGTTGGCTGTAGTTTCATTAGCCTTCATCGGAAGCGACACCCGTCGGGAAGTTGGGCGCGCTGGCGGAGACCCGCTAGCGGGTCTTCCGCCTGTAGTGAAAGTTGCACTGAAGGTGCTCAAAGGGACATGAGTTGGTGGCCGTTCTGGGCAGCCTCCGGTGAGGCCGGGGCTGCGCAGAGGTCGGCCGAAGCATGATTTAGGGATCAATTCATTTAAATGAACCTATAATGAATTGAGAAGGGTACTATGCTCCGCCAGAGCTAGCAAACGCTCTGTCGGAGAACGTGAAGCCCTAAGTTTACGGGCTAAGACTGCGATTTCACTAACATCGATATTTTTCATAGCGTCGCAGACGATACGCATATCGTCTGCTACGGAGGATTGAGGAGTGGGTTTGTATGGGCGAGGAGCCGGGATGGGATTCCAGTTTTCTGGAGCAGGCCTGGACTGTGTAGGCTTTGCAGCCGGAGGAACCCGACTACGCAGCGGCGGAAAGTTTTCCTGAGAAAGGGGCGGGGCCTGTTTGGGTGCCGCCCTCTTGGAATTGGAACGCATACAACGGGGTGCACGAGGGCAGCCCCTGTAATTTGCGGTGTGGCCGGACTAGCCACAAAGCACGCAATCGGGAGGAGAGGGAGTTTCAGGAGTGCGATTGCACTCCTTAGTGAAGTGAGAGACCAGGCACTTGACGCACCTGGGCGGTGCGCGGCAGTTGGCCGCCGCGTGCCCATACAACTGGCACCGATGGCACTGGCCGGGATGATCGCGGCGATGAGGCGCCTCGATCGAGATCCCAGAGAGGCCGCATATAGTGCTAACCCCTTTCAGAATCTCCCTGGACTTGGGGACGTTGGCGAGAACCACCAAAGCGAGAGGGTGACGCCTCCCGTACTTGCTGTGCATTTTATGCACCGCGAGTGCCGGTAAGCCTTGGGACTGCAGATCCTCCAGGATAGCCTCGTTCGATAATTCGAACGGGACTCCCCTGAGTACCGCTCTGATCTTACGCTCTTCTGACAGAGCATAAGTGTGATAAGCATATTGCTTATCGGTGAGGAGCTTTGTTTAAGCACGAAAGTCGTCTATCGACGAGACTAAGACCTCAGTCCATTTACCCTTTTCCCGAAGGAAAACGGGTGGTGGGACCTTGGCCTTGACAGAAGTTGGGGCCGGAGCGGGTGTTGAAGACACCGGGGCAGCTGGCGTTGAAGACGCCGCAGGGGGTGTAGGGACGGGCATCGAGGGCGCCGGGGCTTGTTTCGAGCGCTTCTTAGAGCGTTTCTTAACAAGCGTAAAAGAGGGAGACTCAGGGCCAGTTGGGGTGGCGTCCGAGGATGACTCGGTCGCGGGTGCGCGCTTGTGGCGCGGAGGGGCGTCTACTTCGCACTCCATGTCACTGGAGGAAGGGGACGCGGGAGGGCCTAAGACCAGAGGGGTCTGGGGGACTGGGGTGGCATGAGGGGCCATTGAGGGAATTAACGCCATGATATGCGGGATAAGAGAGTCCAAGAAACGATACTTATCAGCATTTATAGACATGCCTTCAGCACCGGTACTTTCAAGTAACTTCTTCCTAAGCTCATCAGAGCTTAGGGAAGCCATTGCGGAGGGGTTGGGGAGGGACAACAATATATATATGCCTAGAGTTCCTAAATAAAACCTAGCGAACCCTAGCGGCTAACCTCCCTACCAGTGGTAGGGGGGCTGGGGAGAATAACTTAAAACTAACCGTAGTACGCCGAAGGCCGCTACCTAGAAACCTAAAATAAGGGTACGCAGGTAAAGAGTTGACCGCGTTAGGGTCAACCTTTACCGACAGAAAGGACAAATACACACGAAAACACACAGATATGATAAAAATAAATATGAAAGTAGGAGAAAAGGAAAATAAATAAAATAGAGAAATAAAATGAAAATAAAAGGACTGGTTCAGTACAAATTCGTTGTCACCGTTAAGTATCCTTTGTACTGAAACCAGACTACTTACGCTGGGCACAACACTGCACTCAGCACAAGCACAACACAACTTAGCCCAGCACTTTGAAGACTATGGGGCTTAGTCGCAAAGAAAAATCGCACTTTGATAGCACTCAGAGGGAGTAGAAAAACCTTGGAAACCGTAGCACGGAACCAACACGCTAAACTGTGACGTCAGTAGACTGAGCGCCACGGAATATCGGGCAGGGACCGATCAACGGAGAACGGGGTCTTGCACGTCCGCACTGCGTGGCAATCGGAGCGAGAATGAGGTATGCGCCGAAAGACGTTGAACTCGAATGTCTACTTCTCTCGCACCCGCTTGCATTTATATTCCTCGCGCTTGCACTTACGGCCCGTGTCAATGTGTCTGACAAGATGTAACAACTGTCGGAATTCTCTGCTGACATCTGAAAAAACATAATTTTATTGATCTCTAAGTTACCTATATAAAATTCAGCTTTTATGCTATAACGCAAGGAAAATGACAATGTATCATAGTTGAAGAGTGTCTGACAATGTATGACGTGAATTTTTAATTTTATTGCATTATAAATTTGTAAAAACTGACCTTTATACTTTAACCACACCTAGGTGCAATTTTATACACCTTTGCTATCTGAGACCTGCCAATGCCGCTATGCTCTATACATCAAGGGATCAATCTTGCCTGTGTTGGAGACAAACAGATAGGAACTGAAATCCTTTATAAAATGACAAAGGTCTGCTCGATCGGCTCTTGCTCTATTCCGAGGATATACTAAGGTCTAGCCTTTACCTAGAATAAGGACACTAATAAAGTATATGCTTAGGGTAAACCTTTGGATGTTATACATTTTACAGTACTTACCATGATACAATAGATAGAACTCTTCTTAAACTCGACATTGAGTTATGTTTGAGGCTAAACTAATAGAGGCAAAAAGCGATATAGCGTCTAAAAAAAGAGGTCAATCTGTTCATCTTTAAGGACTGATTTTTCAAAGCTCTGATAATTCTTTAAAATACAGAATAACCCTTTACAAGACTTTCAATAGAAATAATGTCAAGCTCTGAATATAATTCTACTGATTACAGTTATCTAAGTATTGAAAAAACAGCCTTAAGTGTTGTAACTATTCATATCTTAAATGAATAGTTATGACACTTAAGGCTGTTTTTTTTGCATTGGACACTAAATAACGACTTCAGCGGTTGACATTTATTGGTCCAAGGTCCAGAAGAGTACTATGTTTACCCACATACCATCATTACAAACGTTACATGTGCGATTTATTCGACTAGTACAGCCACCTTGTTAATTATAACGTTGACATCAAACTAGTCTGTTAGGTAGCCTGCTCATAGGACAGTAATATTCAAATTCAAATGTTTGTTTCTCAACATGACAATTACTTGTTCTTATTGACGTTAAATAAAATCTACCACCTACCACCAGTTAGGAAAACCTTCGTGAAGAAGAACTGGCAAGAAACTTCACTGGTATAGTTTTTTTTAAATAAATCTACAATGTCTCTTTGTGTCTGCTAAAAAATTATTCTTATCTGCATCTGTTAGCTTGGCAAGTCTCCTCCCCAAGTATCAGTTCACGAGTTAACGCGGGATCCAGCCATCCTCAACCATAGTCAACACAACCAAGTCATAAACAGTAAAATCGTGTTTTATTCATGCTTAAAATAAAGGGGAAAAAAACGGAAAAGAATAAATATAAAAGTAGATGAACAATATAAACCTGTGCTACATAACTAAATATTTTTTCATCAAGTTGAAACATATTTTTCATATGTTTCATATTTGAAACATATTTATTTCTGATTAAAAAGCCAAATCACAAGTTTATGGCACGTGAAGTTCATGGGCTTGTACACAACGCGTACACTTGTTTTGTTATATTAATTTTAAAAATACCGGTTAACCTAAAAAACCATTTGTTAGTAAAAGCATACCTACATTTTTATTCATCAATATCCGAAATAGTTTCGTTGCAAATCAGGATCCAAAAATACATATCTTTTTGTAGACATATTCTTTAACTCGGAAAAATGAAGAATAAATTATTGAAGAACCTTCGGGTTCCAGTTGCAGATACCCTACTTATGTCAATTTGCAAGAAAAGTATTTACACTGATACTTATTACTGAGGCTTCAGCTTCTTAGACTGATCCAGAGGAAAATCTAGGAAAAAATATATTTATCCTCAATGTTGAGTTTACATAAAGAATACCTGTTGTAGACACACACCTCTCTCCAAAAGACGTATGTGTTTCCATAAACGCGTTTCATAATATTTTACCTGTTTTGTATTAGCTTTGATCTCAGTATGTACAGTTAAAGAAGACAGAAGTCAGGTCTACTTATGCTTACACCACAGGACCGACGTGAGCTGTAATAATTATTTTTTAAATATAAATTATGTTTTATTAGTTTTAAAATCTGACACTCATAGTTATTCCCACGTACCAAGATGAAACATTTTATATTTCAATAATGGTTTGACTGTTCAATAGTTTAAGTTATTTAAATTGGTGTAAAACTTTTAGATTTTATAAATAGCAACTTAACAAACAAATAATACATTATTGTTTAATCTTAGAGACCTTATATAAAGAAACACAAAAGTGAGTTTGTCTACTGTTTTTTATTTTCTTTTTCGCTTTCGCGTTAACATTTCAACTTAGCAACATGATGTTTTGCACACACTGTCATGAGCGTAGACGAGCAATTAGGGCCTTACCGCACTAAGGTGAGACTAAGGTGACAGGCGTCTACTTGACAGTTATGAAATCATTAAATCATCTCCATCTGTTTGTAAATCTGTGAGCAAAGCGTTCAGGATTAACTCTTAAAGTCTTGCAGTTTTTTGGATGTTGTATTTTATGTTTTTTAGTATAGGATCCCATGTTGGAGAAAGCCACTAACCATCTTCTTTATTGAAATCGGGTTTTTTTTTAATTTCAACTGCTTCTCTGATAATCCTAGGTATAGTTAATAGGATACTTTCCAGACAAAGGACAAGTAAATGAAGCCACAGGAAAAATATATTGTGCTAGTACAAAGCTAATTCATGACAGTACCTTTGTTTCAAATTTACCTTACGTATATATTTTTTAACCCAAAAAATATGTTAAAGTCACCTGAGTGAGGGCTTCTAGCCGTTGCAGACATGCTAATATTGTTAGGCCTAAGACAACGAAGATTATCACGAATTACTAATCTCTTTCACAACTATTATTATGTAAAGTGGACCTAAGATTGAACGGGTAAAATTATGATTTTAGAAACAATGGAGTATTTATTTTAAGGCATCGTTTTTTTAGTGATAGGATTGTATAATTTTTTCTTTACAAAGAGAAATAAAGGAGGCTGATATTATAAATATAATAAACCGCGAACGATTTAATTTCTGGAAATGAAATAAATTCAAAATATGTAATTTCACTGAGTAGAATTTTGTTTTAACGTCGGCAATACTGGTTTTTTTCTCCAATAACGAGCGAAAAGAACGAACCCCACGTACGTGATTGACGAGTCACTCACTCAATCATGCCGTCAAATGGCTGTCATTCTGATACTCGTTTGTTTGGCTTTGTTCCATGCGCTTGAGTTGTTTTGTGGTTTTCCTATTTTCTTACGACGTACGCTTGTTATACAGACTAACTACGATTCTTCTTTACTCGAATACTTTCTGCTTGCCTGCCGGATCCCGAAAACCCGCCTTACACGACGAATATTAGATTTGTTCCCTTGGATACCCGATTTTGCATTTCGACATTGGCAGACGAGTTTTAAATGAAGAAATATTGATTGTGATTTGACAATAGCGTATGACTGAAACAGTAAGTAATTTATTCTTGCGAATAATTTCAAAGTGAACAAGATAGTGGTTAAGATAAATGTTTATGCTATTTTGGGGAGCATACAAGGGGTGAAATACATACACAATTCGTTTTGAGACATCATTAAGTATAGTTTATTTAAGTAATTTATTGAAAAGTCCAACGAAATAATTTAAAATAACATTCTCATAACCTAACGAAACTTTATAAGACACTACTCAAATATCTTATAGCTTAACTTCTAGAAATACAAATGTTTTCAAATTTTAGGTGAACACTTCAAATGTATGTTTCTTATAGAAAACACTATTTCCAAGTTGTTAACACCATAGCCCAGAAATGTATGGGACGGTATCTGCCTCCTTTCTATAAAAGTCACCAAGGGCCCAGTGTTGTCTTCAGATTGAGACGTACATAAGACTTGATGTTGTTGTATGGCAGTTGATCTAAACAGTGAAATTTTGATTTTTAGTTCAAAAAAATTTAAGGTAGTTAGACACACTTTGATTTTTGATCTTTAAATGGTTTATTAAGTAATTTCGGCTTCAAGTACAAATGGAGCCTGGCGTAAGATAATATCGTGAAAATCAGATCTCACTGCCATTTTTATGATTGATCTATGAACATCCGGTAAAATCTTATACTGCACCATAGACTTGAATATGATTAACCCCTATGTCATTTTATCAACAAAATCTCATTTTACAAACAAAACAATCTTTCAATCACAATTTATTATTTATCTATATAATTATTACCTAATCGATACCGATTTAAATTGATAAAACTTTTATTTAAACCACCGCTGGTACATCACCGCCCGATAAACCGAAAGTCTTGCCGGGCGGCGTGCGCCACCGGTGGACACGGCTGAGAATAGGCAAAACAACGTAATTTTTCTCTTTCTAAATAGCTAAAAATCCTATTGTATTAATTATATTGTCTCATGAATCATAAGCATCTCTGTTTTGAATTATAATAATGCAATAAAGGAGGTAGGTCTTTCAGATCAGATGGCTTCGTACTATACTAGCCTTAGACAACCCCTAAAGTGGTATCGCAAAATAATGATTGAGATTGTCTGTGGCACAATGTTAGTTAACGCATGGGTAAAAATATGGAACGGGGAAAAAACATAGTATTTTAGAATTTCGAGCACAAATAGTAAAGGAAATGATTAGCCAACCTAAAACGGATAGTTTACCCGATGACGCTGCCGAGGTGGGAGGGCCCAATATACAAAGAAGGCCGCAACATAAGTTACAAAAACCGGAAGGAAAACTAAAATATACCCGAAAAAAGTGCAGACCTTGTTACGACCATTTTACAACAACCGAATCTGCGGTTCTGGCTAGAAAAAAAAAGAAACGCGTAAATACATTTTGCTTCGCATGTAAAATACCTATGTGTTTGGATTGTTTCAATGCGGTTCAGAAAAAATAATTTTAATTTCATACCATTTTAATATAATATTTTGTTTTCAAGTTTGATTTATTTTTGCTATCATTTCTTATGTTAATCAACTATAAATAATATGCTATTCACAATTAATGTCGAAACAGATCATTTTTTTCTCAGAAAATTAAAAATCAACCTTAAAAGTTCAACCTTAATTTTTTGTAACTTCTCGATGGAATTTCCAACTTCTAAACTACAGTATGAAAATTTGTCTATTATGCTAGACGGGAATGGTAAATAGAGCACTTTCTCTAAAAGTGGGTCGGATTTCGTAGTACATTAAAAGTCTAGTGTGATGTGGCCACCGATGGTACATACCGCCATGTCAACAAACACTCCGTGTGCCACCGGTGGCACACGCCGAACTGAACATGTTAACTTTCAACGGTTTACGATGACTTAGATATCCTGTGATTCTGCGGTAAACTCGATTATTAGCGCGCTTTATAAGATTGCTCACGGCTTCAGAACTAATTAGGATCATAAAAAACAGACTTCTAAATTATGACTGGATCCCGAGTTAACTCGTGAACGGGTGCCGTTTGAGGGAGACTTGCCGAGCTAACAGATGCAGATAAGAATAATTTTGTATAGACATAGTAATTGTAAATTTAATAAAAAAAAATTTTACCCGTGAACTTTCTTACCAGTTCTACTCCACGACGGTTTTCCGAACTAGCGGTAGAGTCATGTTTTATTTGACGTGAATAAGAACAAGTAATTGTCAATGTTGAGAAATAAACATTTGAATTTGAATTAAGAGTAAAGTAATAAAAAAGTGGAGATTTTCATGTGAAAGGGGTCTTTCATGAGTAAGTACACCGCTGTCTACCTAAATAGACAGGTGTCTACATTTTTTTTGCCGCCGAAGCAACAACCTCACGGGAGGGAGGTGGAAGATGCGTCATGCATACCGCCGCAGGAAAATACCGACCTCTGCGGGGGTTATGTGGGACTCACCAGAATGGCACCTACCCACTAAAAACCACCTTGTTGGCTGTGGCAATACTTTGCCGTAAGCCTTTATCGGAAGCGACACCCGTTGAGAAGTGGGTGTGCTGGCGGAGATCTGCTAGCGGGTCGTCCGCCAGATGTGAAAGTTGCTCTGAAGGTGCTCAAAGGGACATGAGGGGGCCGGTGAAGCCGGGGCTGCGCAGAGGTCGGCCGAAGCTTGACTTAGGTATCAATTCATTTAAATGAACCTATAATGAATTGAGAAGGGAACTATGCTCCGCCAAAGCTTGCAGTCGCTCTGTAGGAGAACGTGAAGCCCTAAGTTTACGGGCTAAAACTGAAATTTCCCTAACATCGACATATTTGATCACTTCGCCAACGATACTCATATCGTCTGCTAGCGAGGATTGGGATGTAGGATTGAATGGACGAGAAGCCGGGATGGGATTCGAGTGTGCAGTGGGGCGCTGCCTCCAGTTCTCTGGAGCAGGCTTGGGCTGTGTAGGCTTTGCAGCCAGAGGAACCCGACTACGAAGCGGCGGAAAGTTTGCCTGTGAAAGGGGTGGGCTCGTTTGGGTGCCGCCCTCATAGAACTGGCGCGTATGGAACGGGGCGCACGAGGGCAGCCCCTGTAATTTGCGGTGTGGCCGGACTGGCCACAAAGCACGCAATCGGGAGGAGAGGGAGTTTCAGGAATGCGATTGCACTCCTTTGCCGCAAAGCCTTGGGACTGCAGATCCTCTAGGATAGCCTCGTTCGATAATTCGAACGGGACTCCCCTGAGTACCGCTCTGAACTTACGCTCTTCTGGGAGAGCGTAAGTGTGGTAAGCATATTGCTTACCGGTGAGGAGCTTAGTCAAAGCTATATCGTCTAACGACGAGACAGTGATTTTAATAGATTCACCCCAGTTGATCGCTCGGGTGTAGAGGATCTTGTGCTCTTTGCACAATGTCGAGACCTCGGACCACTTGCCCTTTTCCCGGAGGAATACGGGTGGTGGGACCTTAGTCTTGACTGAAGCCGCGGTAGGGGGTGGGGTCACAGTGAATGACATCAATGGGGCCGGGGCGGGTGTAGAAGGCACCGGGGTAGCTGGCGTTGTAGTCGCCACGGAGGGTGTTGAAGAAACCGGGACGGGCGTTGAGGACGCCGGGGCTTGTTTTGAGCGCTTCTTAGAGCGCTTCTTAACGAGGGTGAATGAGGATGGCTCAGAGCCAGTTGGGGTGGCGTCCGAGGATGACTCGGTCGCAGGTGCGCGCTTGCGGCGCGAAGGGGCGTCTATTTCACACTCCATGTCACTGGAGGAGGGGGACGCGGGAGGGCCTAGGACCAGAGGGACCTGAGGGGCTTGAAGAGCTTGCGGGGCCTGAGGGAAGCGAGGGAAATCCGTTTTTAATGCATATTTTATGCATTG
Organism: Marasmarcha lunaedactyla; assembly: GCA_923062675.1. Lineage (NCBI taxonomy): Eukaryota > Metazoa > Arthropoda > Insecta > Lepidoptera > Pterophoridae > Marasmarcha > Marasmarcha lunaedactyla. The sequence continues at coordinate 2,401,457 of OV281358.1, forward strand.
TGTCTGGGTCCATTGCGGAGGGGTCGGAAAGGGACAATAATATATAATTATATATACTATGAACCTACCAACGAAAACTAACTTCCTAAACCACTTGGAGGTTGGGGACGACGCGGAGAACTTACTCGAACACGAAGACTCGAAGTCCTGGAACGCAGAGCTTGCCGGAGCGGCGATGGCGACGCAGATGGGCGATGACGGGCTGCTGGCGACGATGTCGAAGATTCGTCGTGAAAACGACGGTCCTATGAAACTTAGGAAGGTACGGTATGAAACCCTGAGTCGTGAAAACGGCCAGTGAAATTTTGGGGTGCTCAATTAGTGCGGGGACTAGAGAGCGGAATGGCGTCAGCGATCCACGTGCGAACGAATCCGCACGCAAACCGAGACTGCTTGATTGGGTGTCTACTTACCAAAGCTTATTATTTTTATTTAGGTCGGTACTAGCAGCATCATTAGAACTGAAGACAGCATGGAATAGGGAGAGAAACCTAAACAGTTGGTGGATCGCACCTTGCATATCATTGTAAACGATTGATAACGTTATAAAACTTTCTCAACTGTGCGATATGTGTTTATCGTTCTTCTTAACTTAGCAGATTGTACCATACCAAAATTCCCCACGACACCCATCCTTATTAGGTCATTACATATGAAATTCACGTTTTGTAAGGTTGGAACATAAAGTCAATTATTTTTAAAAATTATTTATTTATTTAATCAAACTATGTAGCTATCTATGCACTTTTGCCATCTCATAGGTAGTTCATTGATCCTTTTACTAAAAAAACCATTTAGACGGGAATCCATAAAATCTTTGAAGGCGCTTTGGACTGCCCAAATTTTTTTTTTAAAGTTATCCAATATAGAAAAAAATGGTAATATGTTGGAGCAAGGTCCGGGGAGTACGGTGAATGTCTTAGACATTCCAATTGAAGCTTCTCTAATTTGGTAGCCGTCTTTTGTGCAGTGTGTAGTCTAGAATTGTCCTGAAGCAGCAGTGGCCTAGAGCGATTGACCAGCCTCGGTTATTTAGCAGCAAGCTTTTACATCATGGTTTGCAGTTGCTGGCAATAAACATCTACCGTAATCGTCTGGCCAGATTTAAGGAAGCTGTAGTGAACGACACCGGCACTAGTCAACCAAACGCTCACAACTAATTTTTTTGAGTCAATTTTCACTTGGGGCAGGACTTGGCTGGTTCGCCAGGATTCAACCATTGCAATGAGCATTTCCGGTTGTCGTACAGGATCCAATTTTCATCACAGGTAATGATTCGATTATAAATCCTTTCTTTATTGTGCCGGTTGAGTACTCTAACGCAGCAGTCGACGTGCGTTTGTAGGTTTGCTGCACTCAATTCATGATGTACCCACCTCTTAAACTTTCTCACCTTCCCAACTTGCTTTAAGTGGATTAAAACAGATTTGTCACTAACACCGCAGCCTACAGCTAACTCGGACGTGGTTTGCGATGGATCCGCTTCCACAATAGCATTCAATTCTTGATGATCAACTTTGGTCTCCGTCCGTCCACGGGGCTTGTTCTGCAGGTCGAAATTTTCAGAACGAAAACGTTGGAACCAAAAAGCACTGTGTTTTCTTGTGCGACACCGCCGCCATATACAGCTTTAATACTTCGAGTCGTTTCTGCATCACTGGTGCCACGGTGGAACTCGTACTCGTAAATAACGCGATATTTCAAGTTTTCCATTTTATAAACTAAGTGACGCAAAGAAAAAAAACAAAAGAGAAAAAAAAAGGTTTTCGAAACACAAAAGCGTGAGTAAATAGCTATATAAGTTTGAAATTGGAATTCTTAACCAAAGAGGAGATAATACAGACCAAAGTGGCCAGTACGACAAAATGCCAATTTCATATGTAAGGACTTAATATTAATAAAACTCACTGCACAGTTATTATTATAAGCATGATTAATAAGGCCCCATGAGTAGATAAACAGAACAGAGATAAAGCTCCATACAACCGCACGAATCGGCAAGCACGCGCGGCATGTGTACGTGACCACTGGCCGCTTGTCACGTACGCGGCGAGACAGGCCAAAAGACATTGTCAAAAGGCACAGCCAGTCATTCTCGCTCCGATCGCCGCCCGGTACGGACGTGCAAGACCCCATTCTCCGTTGATCCGTCCCTTCCCGATATTCCGTGGCGCTCAGTCTTCTGACGTCACAGTTTAGCGTGTTGGTTCCGTGCTACGGTTTTCAAGGTATTTCTACTCCCTCTGAGTGCTATCGAAGTGTGATTTTTCTTTGTGACTAAGCCCCTTAGTCTTCAAAGTGCTGTGCTAAGTTGTGTTGTGCTTGTGCTGAGTGCAGTGTCGTGCCCAGCGTAAGTAGTCTGGTTTCAGTACAAAGGATACTTAACGGTGAAAACGAATAGGTACTAAACCAGTCCTTTTATTTTTATTTTATTTCTCTCTATTTTATTTTTCTCCTATTTTCATATTTATTTTTATCATATCTGTGTGTTTTTGTGTGTATTTGTCCGTTCTGTCGGTAAAGGTTGACCCTAACGCAGTCAACTCTTTACCTGCGTACCCTTTTTTTTAGGTTTCTAGGTAGCGTTGTACCGTTGTAGCCTTTGGCGAACAACGGTTAGTTTTAAGTTTTTTCCCTAGCCCCCCTACCGCAGGTAGGGAGGTTAGCCACTAGGGTTCGCTAGGTTTTATATTTAAATATTCATTCCTTAGTATTCATACCAACCCATCCCATGGATTCGCAAAGCGTAATTTACTTCGCGAAAGCGTTCGCCCAGGCGCTAGCCCCGTCGGGCGTCTCAATCTCTGACGAGGTATTCACGCAGGCCTTATCTGCGCTTAACGCGTCCCCGGCCCCTCAGGCCCCAACCCTGGCCCCTCAGGCCACCAACTCCCAGACCCCTCAGGTCTTTACCAGCCCTCCCGCGTCTCCCGTTCCATCTGATATGGACTGCGCGTCGTTCACGTCATCGCGCGCGTCGCGGCGTAAGCGTACCGCTCCCGGGAGCGACTCCGATTCCGACTCCACGTTCGAACCGTCGTCGGGCGCCGCTACTTTAACCAGATCTCCTGAGCCCGCGTTTCAATTAGTTGGCAAACGCTCTAAGAAGCGTTCGAAGAAAGCAACGGTGTCTTCAACACCTGAGCCCACCCCGGTGTCTTCAACACCCGCCCCCGCCCCGTTAATGTCACTACAAGTGACCGCGAATACGTCGGCTCCGTCCAAGCGAGCAACGCGCTGCGCTCCCGTCCCACCTAAGCCTCAGCTTCCTCCGCCCGTTTTCCTCCGCGAGAAAGCGCGCTGGACCGCGGTTTCTAACTTGTGCAAAGAGCACAAAATCAATGATCTCTAGGTGAATAACGCAGGCGATACTATTAAAATCCAAGTCGCGACTATCAACGACTTCCGCGCGTTTACTCTTTTACTCTCGCTTAAACAAATCGCGTACCATACTTACGCCCTCCCAGAGGAGCGTAAGATCCGCGCAGTATTGGCGTCCCGTTTGAGCTCGAAAACGATGAAATCCTCGAGGACCTTAAGTCCCAGGGTTTCCCGGCTGAAGCAGTGCACAAGATGCACTCCAACCGCGGTAGGCGTTTTCTGTTAGCATTAGTTATTTTATCTCATACTCTTAACTCGAGGGAGATATTCAGAGCGGCTCGCACAATCTGCGGACTCTTGAATATCTCTGTCGAGCGTCCCAATCCTCGCGGGCACCCCGGGCAATGCCACCGCTGCCAGCTGTACGGCCACGCAGCGGCCAATTGCTCAGCCCCTCCCAGGTGCGTTAAGTGCCTAGATCCCCATATAACGAAGGACTGCATTCGCACTCCCGACTCCACTCCCCCCCCCCTGCATGTGTGCTGTGCGGCCAGTCTGGCCACACGGCTAACTACAGGGGCTGTCCGCGCGCTCCGCGCACCGCTTCAAAGAGGGTCGCGCCTAAACCGGTGCCACCGCTCACTCCTGCCAACTTCCCGCCGCTGCGCAACCGGGGTCCCCCGGAAGCAAAACCCGTGCAGCCGACACCTACTCCGGCTCTGTCCTGGAGACAGCGTCCGGCCGGTCCACCTGCACCTTCCCGTCCTATCCCAGCTCCCGAGCTCCCGTAGGCCCGCGTCCCGCTCCGTCGTCTCCACCTCAGTCGTCGTTGGCTAAGGACATGAAGACCATGTTTGACGTCATTCAAAACGTCGACATTAAGGAAATCTCCGTACTCGCACGCTAACTGCGAGCCGCCCGCTCTCCTCAAGAGCGTCTATTTGCGTTAGCCGAGCATCACTCGCTACTAAGCTTTTTATAAATCCCATTTTTCGTATAAACTTAATAAATAATTATAATGTCTAGACCCGCAAATCCCGCATTCGGTCGTATCAAACCCAAGGGCTTATCCCTAGTTTCTTTTAACGTTCGTAGCCTTAATACTAACCTTCCTGAGCTGAAACTGTTCCTTCAGAACAACGAGCCAGACTTATTGCTTCTTCAAGAGACGTGGCTAACTCCAAACCGCTCTAGGGGATACGCTATTCCCAAGTACGCGTTTATTTGTAACGACAGGCCCAACTCCGACGGTTTCGGTGGCACTGCTATTTATTACAAAAGAGGATTCCATTGCTGTCCTCTCTCTACCCCTCCTCTCTTCAACATGGAAAAGAGTTCTGCGATGCGCTTCGACCACAAACGCCGTCGTCCCACTGGCGATCCCCACGTTCGAATGTTAGGCATTCCCATCCCCTGGAAGCGCAGTACTAAATACTTAGGCGTCACATTAGATCCGACGCTTTCTTTCAAGCCACACCTCGATAGAGTTTCGAAACTCGCCCGTCACTACTTAGGTCGCCTAAATAGCATGTTAGACAGAAAAAGTAAAATGTCTTTTAGAAACAAACGTACACTTTACAAGGTCTGCGTTAGACCCGTCATGACATATGCCTCGCCAATCTTTGCCCACGCCAAACCCTCCCTCCTGCACAAACTGCAGGTAGTTCAAAACCTTTTTTGCCGCAGGGCCACAAACGCACCGTGGTACGTGCGTAACGCGGACTTGCACAGAGATCTTGAACTGCCTACAGTACAACAACACCTCAAAACACTCTCTGAAGCGTTCTTTAAACGCTCCGAAACTCATCCCAATCCTCTAGTTCGTGATTCAGTCTCATATACTACTCCTATCTTAGATTCGAAGTTCAAAGTCGCTAGGCCTAGGAATGCGCAAGCGTATTCATCCACCAGACTGTCAGCCGATCTCGAAGCCTTTCTGGCCGCAAATTCTAATTCTAACGTAAATCCTAATTCTAACGTAAATCCGAATTAATTCAATTTTATTTTGCAATTTTTAATTTTTTTTAATTATATACTTTTCATTTTGAGCACCTTCAGTGCTATGTATTCACCTTCAGTGCTTTGAGCACCTTCAGTGCTATGTAATCCCAGCGGTTGACCCCTTCTGAGCCCCGCTAGCGCGGCCTCTTTCTCCAATTGGCCGTCGCTCAGATGAAGGCTGAGTGGCAAAAAAATTGCATGAGCCGACAGGGGGTTTTTAGTGGGAAGTGCTCATTAGGAGCTTGTCCCAGATGCCTTGTAACGCGCGCGAGAGGCATGCGGAAATGCATTTTTTACCTCCTGCCCAAACGGGGAACAAAAAAAAAGGCACAGTCAGTTGACAATCTCAGGGTCATTGCGACAGACGTTGTTTGTTTTGTTAGTTGCAAGTTTGATTATTTTAATGAAAAACGTTGTATTTTTTATTAATAATGGTTGTTTATTGTACTGTGTGTATGAATAATTCTAGAAAAAATAAAAATTTTCCGCGAATATTTCGATCTTGAAATAAATATTGTCTATATTGGCAATGAAATACTTCAGCGTATTAAAGATTGTAAATTTGATATGTCATGTGAGTTAAGTTCAGAATTTACCTCACCATTAAAAAAACAATAAATTATTAAAAAACAAAAATTTTAAAAGAAAATTATTAGAGTAAGTAATTTGTAAAGTATTATATCATACTGAATAATGAAACTTTTTAACAAATGTTTTGTTTAATTTGTCTTAACCTATTGTGACAACCCTACCAAAATAGGTAACAATTTTTCACGTTCTAAAGAAGCTTTGTCTCTGTTCCATTTATCTACTCATGTGATAAGGCTGCGGAATGTATTGTTACAACTTCTTTTAATAATAATAACCCTTGATTGCTCACACAAAATAAAAACTAGAATAAAAAATATTTGCAGTAAATTACTTAAATCTAATGTGATTTCTTTCAGACAACCTTTGCGTCACTGGAAATCTAGTAAGTAAACGGAAGATATTTTATTAAATAAAACTAAAGCTATATAAGCATATAAACATACAATTATTAATATTAATAAGTAATCAAAAATATTACTGTGTTTGTTCTGTTTTATTTTTGGCTCTAAGACGAAAAACAATTCAAGTTAGCACTGCCTACTAACACCAGCAGAATGCAACAAAGAAATATATTTTAATATGATTTTAACGCTTTTAATAAACTTATCAATTTACGTGTTCTCTAGCCGACTAAAATAATGTTTTGCAAAATAATAAATAAATAAAATAAAAAATACAAAAAAATGAGTTGCAAATTAAATAAAAGAACATGTAGAAACATTATTTGTGTATCATCTCCTGTGCTATGCAATCATTGAAACGGTGAATCACAAAGGTTGTAGTACGCCGTATAGAATGATCCGTACTTTTTCTAAACCCTCTGTAACCATCTTTAAAAAATAAAAACAATAACAATACACACAGACTCAACTTGAAACTGTAAACCAAGTTCAAATCCAATAAACCTCTTGAAGCCAACCGGCAAATGAGTTAAAATGAGGACAGATATCGGAAGACCAATAACAGGTCCAAGTTGTTAGGAACTAAATAAATATTTGTCCCACGTACTTCGCCAGCTCTAAACTTCCAAGACACAAGAAGAGTTTTATGGAAGACACATAAAACAATATTTTGTATTTTCTTACTGAAACAAGTTTCAATTTGGTTTCGTCTTTGTTTGTTTTGGAAAACTAAAAGTCGGCAAACGCAAGGCTTTTGAGACAATGAGTATCGGATCATTTATAGGTAAATATTTTCTTTAAATACATTCTAGAAATAAATTGAGTTCGTATATCTTCTCGTGGAATCTATGGGAAGAAATATTTAATAATGTTTTTTCCTAGTCATTGGTTTGCTTGTTTTGTATGGCTATTTATTTCATTTCATATGTTTACTTATTTATCACAAAATCCACAACTCTTAAACTAAATTACAAATATTACGGTTAAGTTTTACTGAAAGCCAGTTACGGATCTACATTTTGTTACTAATACATAGCAGACTAATAAATAACAAACATTCAAAATATTGAAACATAGCATTTTCTTTATAATTATTGGACAAAAAACAAATTAAGATTTAAAAAAATTATATATAGATTGAAATTTCTTTTCCGAACAATATATTTTTCTACATATATCTGAAGTCATATATTGAAATCTAGTCATGTGCTAGATCAATTCTTGATATGATTTAGTTTTACAAACAAAATCTATTAATTAATTAGCCCTATAAAGACCAAGCGACCATTACCGAAAACAAATTGTTTTGTTATTAATATTAAATATTACAACCGAGTGGCGTAGTGTTTAGTAGCCCTGCCTCGTACGCCGGAGGTCCCAGGTTCGAGTCCTGGCCGGGGCATACATGTGTGTGATGAACATACATTTTTGTTCTCGAAACATGGTTGTTGATATTTATATATATGTATGTTAATTCTAGGTTCCCCCCGTCCGCTGAATGGTCATTCATAACACAAGCTCTGCTTATTTCGGGGCCATACAGTCGGTGTGTTTGTCTGGGGATTTCACATTATTGTATAATGTTGAGTGCTTTTTTTGTACTCATAGCAATCATTATTTCATTGTTAAAAAGCTTATCAGGGTGTTCAGTAAAGCCATCAAACGTGCAGAAAGTCTCTTTTTGTTTTTAAGTAATTAGTAAGTGGATATAATAAGGTGTATTCAGTATTTATAACGAAGGCTTCGTTACCGTTTTTTTAAACACCAAAAACAAGTGAACTCTATGCACGGTGCGTGATTGGGCGTTAAGCGACTTCAGTTGTTCGTTTTGTGTGAAAGTGCCAAAAGTAAACTCCTTAGATTGGAATCGAATCTAAGACTTGTATCGTAGACATTTTTGTCAAAATAATTATTACGCAAAAACATTATTTAAATTTGCATTTCATGGGATTTTTTGTGTCCTATGTAGTTTTTTTTTATGTTTTTTATTCTTTCTTTTGGAAGGGCTTTTGTTCTGAACATGTCTAGCTCTATTGTATAACAAAGTTGAACAAACTCATTTTACATAAACTACTTAACTATCTATGATGAGCACTCGCCACCACATCGTATAACATTTGTGCAGCGCTAGATGTGGCTCCTGCTGGTATTGATCGTGCTATCCCTACTTCCAGTACGTTGATGGCTTGTACCATCAGCATAATATCCCGTTGAAATGCTAATTTTGCTGATGGATAGTGTCCAGATCTTAATCTTAGATCTAGAACAACAAACAATCTATTCAATTTACAATACAATGGTATCTGAAGGGGCGCGCTCTGGATAGTTTTGTACCAAATACCTTTGTTCAGTGATTGGTCATTGAAGTATTGGATAAATCTTATCCATAATTCATATATATTTTTCTTGAATGTTGGTATGTGTGTACTAAAATCTGGTAAACTTAAAACTTCTGTACCGTTCTTCGAAGCAGTTTTTGCTCAACGGTCAGCCCCTTTATTACCAATTAAACTAATGTGTGCGCTAGTTTATAGCTGTTTTGTTGGAAACTAAGTAGTTTCTCTAAAATTTTGTAGGCTGCGCAGACCAGAGGCGCATCGAGCCAGATGTAGAAAATGCCCTATGCAGCACCATTTAGTACTATGCTGTGCGGATAGATAGGGGGCGAAACATCATTTTTTTCTATTATCGATCACGCATTACGATCGGGAAAAGGAAAGATAAGCGCAGCACGCAGATCAAAACGGACAAACAAAACATCAGTTACTTATACTTAAGTTACAACCTTATTTAAACATCAGTACAACTTTAAGTTATAATCATAACCATCTACCGATTGCAGCGATACTGCAAACATTTCCGCCTGCAACATTGAAATAGTCATAAAAGTAATATTCAGAATCAGACTCACATTGTCTATTGTACTGCGCTATTGGAATAGTTTCTAAGCCATTTGTCCCATAGCTAGGATTCTAAAGTCTGTATTATAACCTGTAGATACCAAAGGTGTTAGGACTAGCTGTCTAAATATACAGCTAACCGTAAAATATTTTGTTTAGCGTAGTTATTCAGCCAGTAAAGGTTTTGAAACCATGACACCAATTCATAAATTTACCTGGATAACATATAAAAAAAAATACAGAGTGTTTAAGTTTTTTGTAGTAAGAATTTTAGTATTTTGCCTGTGACTAGGAATGCTGTTATAATTGAAAACTTTTCGATAAAACGTTGCTTAATTTACCCACGATGCAAAAAGGGGTGTTATAAATTGGGTTGTATAAGTAGGTATCTATGGTTCCATACAAATGGTCCGATTTTGTGTCCTTACTCCAGAGGTCCCAGTTTCGTGTCCTGTTTCGCGCATTCATTTGTGTAACGAACACAGATGTTTCTTAGTTTTTTATCAGATCCTGGTTTTTAATGTTTATATATATACATATATGTTTCCCCCAGTTAACTGTATGGCCATGCGTAACAGAAGCTCTGCTCACTTTGGAGTTGGTGAGTTTGTCTGGGGATTTATTATTGAACTGTCGACTAATATTAGTGTATAGATGTCTTATGATGTCCTTTAGGACCAAAGTATTCTAAAGTTAAATAAGTAATTTACTTTATCGTGGGTGTTCCACAATAAACAATGTTGTTTAGATTAAACTTTACATATTACTATAAAGTAAATTTTGTTGTTATTTGTAGAATTGCCAGTTTAGTTGTAGGACTTAACCTCTGGCACGTTTGAATCTTTTTCTATAGTTCATTAAATTTATCGAAGCTGTTAAACGCATAGTTTATGAAAATTATTTCAGTCATAGAATATATTTATTTTTTGTGTGTCAAATACAACGTTTTCGTTAATGCGAAAAATGTCATAAGCAGTATGTTCGAAAGTGAGATTTTCATAAATATTAAATTTATGTAACCAACGCATGAGCAACTGATGCACTGTCCTGATTTTTTCCAAAAAATTTTCTCTTATTATGTAATCTTTTTCTTTTCAGCCGGAAAACATCCACTGCTACTAATCTGGTAGGTCTAAAGGTGGTCTATCTCCACTTGCACTGTGACATGGAATTTTTAGGGACCCGCTGTATAAATACTGAATCCACATCGAGACATTTATGTTTCGTTCTATCTATGCATCGTCATAGAGCTTCAATATTAGTATATAAGCTTGTTACAAACAACCAGCAAACGGCCATTGCGGCCAGCAACGCGATCTTAATGACTCAATAACTATTAAAGTAGATTCCGTTTTGTTCTCGCACTGCTTTGATGGCGCCCACGCAGTATCACAGCTTACTACAGATTAACGCTAGTGTTATGGGCCTTTGCGACTGTGTTTAACTAGCGCTAAGTGATTTATTTGTATCCACCTATTTTTCTTTATAATTCGATTTCGCCTTTTGTATTTTTGTGTTACAGATTTGGTTTTCTTGATGGCAATCGAACAGTAGATTCCTATTTTAGTAGCTTTTTTCAGCAATGCCGGGAGGAATGCCAGCTCTCTGCAAGCTTTACTAAAATTAATGTTGTTAAACCAACCTCCCGTGATGAAAAGAGATGATGAAGAGGCAGATGACACATGCCTCTCCAAGAGATACCTTAAATATAATAAATAGATAGATTGAAAGTCCCAGGGTTTTATGGTGACTAGTCAGAGAAGTAGACTGGACTAGTGGAGTAGACTAGTATACTAGAGTAGTAGACTACACTAGACTGCTTTCCATTTCGACTGAACTAGTAGACTTCTGCCCATTTCGAAAGCCCAATGAAATGAAACTGGGTCATTGGCTTTCCATACATTTTGCAAAAGATTATATCCGTAAAATCTCTGACATCAAAAATGACGTTGATAAGAGATTGTTGAAGGATGAGTTGTAATGTTTTAAACTGTTCCTGGGCTATCAAGTCGGGTCTCCATAAAAATATATTACAATTGTAACTGAATAAGTGCGGATAGGATAAGAAATAATTAGCTTCGAAAATTAAAAGCTCGTGAAAATAGACAGCGAGCAATGTTAAAAGTTGTTTCAAGTTTTTTTTAAAATTTTTCTTATTTGGTGTCTTTGCGATAGTTGCTCAGAATTCTGGTCTGAACCCATGTGCCTTATTTCCAAACGGTAAAAACTCACCCTGTAAACATCATGTATATAATTTAATTCAATGGCAGTAAAATTTCTTTCAATATTTTTTTAAATTTTCACGATTCATTAAATTAAATAAAACACTTTTTTACCGGATTTTATCGCGTTTAATTTTATTTCTACGTTTTAACTCGACGTTTGGTGCCTTTGCAGACACTGTGGTCACGAGTGACTTGAAACTGAAACGTTACGACTCTCTTTGAAGTTTAAAAAAATCACAGTTCTTGTGGATCACCCGGATCCTTTGTCTTCCCGCGGTTTGACCATCGTCGGTGCACGATGGCCGATTCAAATTAAAATTGAATGTAAATTAGCCAATCAAATTTAAAGTAAATATCTAGTTTAAGCATGTGTCATATTGTTTTCTTAAAAAATAGTGAGTTTTTGAGATTGGTAAACAATAAGGATATTAACAGTTTTAGACTATTGAGGTTATTAAAACTATTATTTAAGGAATTAACGGGGCTCTTACCACTATTTTCGTTTTTAATATCGAGTTTCCGATATTTAAGGAAGTTTTCTGAAGCTTTACCTTTTAGACAAACTGAATTTAATATCGCTCCTCTACCTAGATAAATTTAGCTTATGGAGGTAAAATTTGAACGATCAAAATAATTTTGAGTCAAAGGACTTTAGATTTTAGAGTATAGGTAATAAGTGCTTAACCTTGACTTTAACCCTTGAGTAATTTTATGTAAGCGAAGCCGCGGGCGAAAGCAAACCTTCAAGTAAACTTTAACGTTTAACTTTTTCTTTGTCATCTCTAATAAATTAAAGCCAATTCACATTAGGACTTGCGCCACCTTGAACGTTGCTGTTGCAAACAAATAAAAAAAAGTTGTCTGCATATTGCATACGTTAGTAATTTTGGTCCCCGTAAGGGTATGAAGAATTTTAATAATATGCGTACTTCATCATACCCTTTGATGTTAAGTAGATAATATCTTATTTGTCAAAGGTAAATTGACATTTTTGAAAAAAGCGCTTTAAAATTCACTAGGTATTAAAGATCTTTAAAATATCTGTAATAAAAATTATAAATATTTTTATTGTTTGTATTCCAGTAGCAATTTTAAAATGTTATACGACACAAAATAAAAATATATAACAAAACTAATTTCAACTTACTAACAATACGTTACAATACTATCACAATAATGCGAGGTTTTATAACAGTCCATATTTGTTTAATATAAATAAATTTACAAAACGTGTTAGTTAAGTTCTTTATACAGTAGTGTTAAAAGTGTTAAGTGTGTAGCAGTTAGTGTGCTGGACTATACAGTAAGCCTGTGGAAGTCTGTGTAAGCAATAGAGTATTAGAACTTAATCCAAACGTTTAATTATTGAATATCAGAATCGTCGATAACCAAGTCGTTGGTGAAGCCGCAGGCGGTCCTCCATGAGTCCACGTCCAGGGCATACGGCGAGATAATGCTGCTGAACTGCTCGTAGCTGCAGAGAGTGTCGCAGCCTTCCACTTGCGGGTAGTGGGGCTTCGTTCCAGGAGTACCGGCATATACCGGCTGAAATGAAATAAAAGGATTATTAGAACAATTTTACTCAACAGGTGAAATTACGATCTCGGTTAATTTGAGATTCAGAACGACCACATTTAAGACTAAGGACTAATGAAAACTTGCATGTCGTTTCATCAAATTTCTTGCGCATCTTTATTTATTTAAAACCTTTCCGTATCTAAGTACAATCCCGCCTGCCTTCATTTAGTAGACAACAACTCTTACACGCAAATTAATACAGAGTTATGATTTAGAAAACTCTTAAAGATGTTCTTAGGAAGACTAAAATAGCTTCTAGTCAAAATACTAACCAACACGCTGTACTCTCCAGTCTCGCGGTTCTTTCTCAATTCCAAACTCAACAGAGCGGTGTATTTAGGAACTCCTTGCTTGGGTGTGAGTTGAAGAGCCGCTTCGAAAGCGTACACGTTTAAGTCATGGGCAGAGTATAATCGCACTTTTTGTGTGTCCTCACCATTAATCACTTTAGCAGAGTAGTCCAAAAAGTCTTGCAGAAGAGGTCCTGAAATAAACGGTTTATTGTGAAAACACTTCCTTTTCGTTACAAAATTGTCCGCAATTTTGAGGTGGGTAAACATACCAGCTTGTAAGGCAAAGTAGTTTGGGTCTCCATAAATAGTTTGAAGGGCTAATTCAGCAATTTCAGCCAATTGAGGCCTGATAGCTTCCAATTCGGGGGATAATTCAATTCCTAAGCTGACCTGGAATGAATTATTCAATTACATTTTGCTTTGAATCTAGAGAACTTCATGACTATTTCAATGAACAAAGGTGTATATTTACCTGAGCATCCAGAACATCGTTCACGGAATACACCAAAACTGGAAAAGTTTGGAATATCGGCTCTGAGTAACCTAATAAAGTTGACAGTTCTTCCAAAACTGCAGAGTATGGTTCAAAATAGTCTGGTTTATCTAAAAAGGCGGAGCTCATTTTTGTTATGAATTTTGGGCAGTTTAATGTGGCTTGGTTCTGGAAAATAAGCAAATATTTTTATTAACCTTCTTGAGGTTCAATATATGATTGAAAATATAAATGACCGTTCAAACATGCCGCATCATGTTCAGTTTTTAATAGCAGTTCAAATGAGAAAAATGACAGGTTCCGTCCACACATCTCTGAACATTGCAACACGAAGGTTTACTTTAATAATAGATGACTCACAAAGTCATATTTGGCCTCAACCACGGTGTAAGGCACGGGATCCCAGTTGACGTGGTCGTTCCAGCGAGGTTCGAGCGACGGGTAGGCTCCCGCCATCGCGGCCAGGACTGTCATTTTAGCGCGCGTGTAGTCTGTTGATCTGATAAAGATCTCCGAGCGATTGTACTTCGGTGACAGAAGTTCTCCATAACGCTCACGGATAAACTGACCCAAGTCGTAAGCGCGTTGTTTGCCAACCTGGAGAGTGTGAACTGATTAGGATAGACTCATATAATATCAATATGTGATGTAAATAGAGACAAAAAAAATAAGGCTACAAAATAAAAATTAATTTTATTAAAGACACTCAAAAAAAAATCAAAATTAAAATCAAATACTATGTGTACTCAATAGCTCTCATGGATGCCTCGTTTTGTATCTAGTTCATAATTTCGTTGTAACTTACATTAGTCAACTGTCCCCATCCATAAGGCAGGGAAGCTTCGATCAAAGCATCCGGATTGTTGCTGTACACGGTGTTGCTTTCTGATGTTGGAGTTCTGTCTCCGTGGCGGTGGATCTGAAGCAGGCAAGCAAAATGTCTAAAATTTATAATGATAGTAAATCCCAGCCAAATACACCAACTGCATGGCCCCAAAGTGGGTCGATTGAACTGGGGAGAACCTAGAATTATCAAGAATATAAACAACCATCACACAAATAAATGCCCCGATGAGGACTCGAACCTGGGCCTATGAAGCAGGACTACCACCACTGAATCCACTCCGCCGTCAAATACTGTATTAACACAAAAAGTGTTGAGTATAAATTGAAATACGGAAATTAAAATTCAAACAACAAATTTAAATTTGAAAATCTGATCAATAAATTGTTATTTACACATTGTAACAATATTACCTTAACCATTTTTTACGAAATAGATTTTGAATAGAAGAAAAGCAGTATACGTATTTGTATGCGAACACATTATTCTCATTTTTTGCTTACCGCGTATTCTGTGCGACTTACCATAAGAGCGAAAACAAGTTCGGTATCTGTAGTGACATGTTCGGCTGGTTTGGCGAGGCCAGTTGAAACTTGGCTATAAGCCACCAAGGCGACCACTACTAAACGGATCATTTCGCTGACTTAATAACCCCCAGTCTGCGATTCGGGTATTTATATCCGAACCTAACAATTCATGATACGACTATTTACCTAGTAAAAAGTATGATTTATAACCCGTAATTTTAGTATTGATAAGGATTAGTACTAATTCGGCAATACAGTAATATCTAATTTGGTAAGACTCAACAGCGTGGATATGATACGACGCAATGTTGTTTCTGTCTAATCTTTAGTGTGGTGGCTGATTTGATAAAGATAAAATGGTATTAATAATACCGGTCAGACATGGACAGTTTTCTTTTGCGTTTGTTTAGTAACGGTCACTTCAGAGATTTTAAATGTATACAAAAATTATTATAATATTTTAGACGTTCATAATTTTAAAATACTTGCAAGATATAAGTAAAGTAAAATATTTTACAGACAAAAGAAATTCGTTTACCGTGCACATCTTAAACTAGCTAGATACTTTATGCTAATATAGTGTAAGTTTTCCTAGGATTGAAATTTTAAATAAAATAATATTTATTACCTTCGGAGTTTTCATAAAAAGTTGTAATAAATGTGTATGTATAGTTTTGTTAAGTAAACAATGGTCGATCTAAGTTAATTATTCAACATCCACACAAAAGGGTCTCCGAAAATTAAACCTAAATCTGAGGATCTGAGTAGTTCGTAGTGTTATTAAGGCCTACCTTCGGTCTGGTTACAGACCTCAAACTTTTAAGATCACATGTTATAAAGTACACTGAATTTCATTTGTGCCTTTGTGTGGCCATGACAGTACGGATTTTATACATACTAAAAATATGCCTTACTGATCATCAAAACTTCTCAGGTTCTTCCCAAAGTGCTAGAAATCTGAAAGAACAAGAATCAATCTACACACATGACTTTGTTTGGTTCTAAATGGAAGCGTCTATAATTGTAAAATATTCAAAACGCTTTGGCATTAGGTCCAATGCAAGCTTTGTATGAAAACATTGGCTTCAAGAAAGCATTGAACCGAAGAGCTTCATGTATCTATTTTGAGGTTATGTTTAGCTTTAACTTTGCCCTTACATTTAGAACTTATATTGAAAATTTTCTTTGAATTAAAACTTTCAAATCCAATCTGAGCTTTTATTTCGATCATAACAAAAACATACATGTTGTCTTTAGGTAAATGCTTTTAATAATTACACGTAATTGAAAAACGATCAAAACATGATTTTAATTTGACTTTCACAAAACTGACGCGAAATCACACTTGAATGCTACCGAAATCAGATTTCTTTTTATAAGCAGAATACATATTTTTTTAAATCAAAATTTAGAATCGATTCAATCAACTATCGCTCATTGATGTAAAATATATATAAGCAGTAGTGCCAATTACATAAAACAAAACAATAAAACAATGAACTAACTCCATTTAATATGAAGTGTTGCCCTATACAGGACCTGGTACTTAATATTCCTAGCTTCACACCGTATCTAAAAACATATTGCAATGTGGCTGTTGGCATTAATGATTCACTACAACAAGATGGCGCCTACGTGAAAGAGCGTCACGATGCCGCCGGTAAAGAGGGCGCTATTGTTGTCAAATCAGGAACTGTATATAAACCTCGCGGCTCCACACAGAATTTACATGAAATTTTTGTTTACAAATCAGAAAGTTGACTATAATAATAATAATAATCCCCAGACAAACACAACAACTGTATGGCTCCAAAGCAAGCAGAGGTACCAGGTTCAAGTCCTGGCCGGGGCATTCATTTGTGTGATGAACACAGATTTTTGTGCTCAGGTCATAAATAATAAATATTTCTAACAATCACACCACATTATCTAGCCCAAGTTAAGTATCATTAAGAACTTGTGTTATGGATATAAGATAACGGATAAATAAACTTGAGAAATATATAAACACACATAGATTTTTTTAATATATAAATATTAGAAATAAACTTAAATAAACATACATACACATCCATGACTAGAAAGCAATATGATATGCTTTTTGCTTTGGTTAAAACATAGACGCACGTTTATTTATATATTTTACAAATTATGTACACACAAAATATAACTTATCATAAATGGGATAAAATGCTTGTACAAAGGTACTACTTATTTCATAAGAAATTTCTACCAGTAGACCTGGGACTGGAGAGTTTGGTCAAAAGCTACAAAATTAGTGTGCTTTTTATAACAACTAATTCTAAATTCATTAAAAAGAAGAAAAAAAAACAATAAAGAAGAAATATAGATATAACTATATAAATACACATACAGATAACATACATAAACATACATACTTTATATACATACTTAAATACATATGCATACATGAATACATACAAGAATACAACATATAATTACATAAATAATACTTATGGGATGTCAACTAAACTCATATCTGAGCAAGATATGAGTTTCACTCTTACACTCTTTTTTTTTTAAACTGACATAGATTTCGACGCTAGAATTGTATGTGGTAAGGAGTTCCATAGCCTCACTGCATGTACTGTGAAGGAGTATGAGTAGAAATCGGTTTTGTGTGGAGGCATTCGTTAAAGAAATCGTTTACTTGGCCTTACCGAATCGTTCACAGAACGAACAAATGTAAAGCGCTCACGTAGACAGGACGGAGGAGCCGAGCAATGCTAGACAAGGAGGCAGAGGCGCCTTCCTGCGAAGGCGAATTGGGTCGAACTTCTTAAGACCCAATATGAAACGGATAGATAAATTTGGTAAGCGCTCCAGTTTATTTAATAGCTCCTCTGTGGCATCCAAATAGCATTGAATAAAGAACAGTTTGGCTCCCAGTCAACTGCATTGTCAGATTAGCGGCGTGTGACGAGTTCGCCTTCTTGCGTCTTATTTTTTTATTTATTCTTACTCTTTCTTTCTTTCTTTCTTTCTTTCTTTATTCATACTCTTCATGAAAAATTGGCAGTGGCGGTGAATCTGTTTGAAAAACCGATCTTTGTTAAATTTCGCTATGTCTTTGTAAACGTCGCTTAGAATTTAGGCCCCACTCCATTTACCAATTTTCCGAACATTTAAAAAGTAACCCGGGATATCGCTCTTCAATTACAACCCTCACTATCTGACGATGTCTGAATATTATACAAATAACGGTTTTTGGAGCAATTTCAAATCATCTAGAGAAATTAATTTTTTCACAAAATGCAGTTATCTCAACCAGCTGTAGCTACTAACTTAGAAAGTGATAACAACTATTGGGAAACTCACCATTTATCATATCAATGTCAATATCAACTTTTTAATCGTCTTATTGGCTGACTGGTATATTTTACAGATATTTATTTATTTATTTATTACACATCACAAATTACAACCATAAAGAAATAGACATTACAATTATGCTGGGTTGCAACTCAAATATATGTGCAAATATGAAGTAATTATTAAAAGCAACTTAATAGGAATTTAAAGTCTATAAAAAAAAATTAAAATCAAATTAATGATATCAATATGAAACAAAACAAACAATACAATCATAAAAATCTAAAATGGTATATAAATTCAAAATAATTGATTCAATTGATTAATTAGTGATTAATTAAATTATAACTAGTATAATAATTGAGATGTATGCATGCATGCTTAGCAATTACTTAGTTATTAGATTAAAATTCCAAAAATGATTAAGAATAATAAGATTATAAGAAACAAAATATAGAATAAGATTTACAAATAAAAATAAAAAGATAAAAATAAATCGAGATTAAAACGAAAATAAAAGTAGAAATCTAATATACCAATTAAACATTATTTTAAAAATTATTTGAAGTGATTAGGTATATCAATTGAAAATCGAACATAATAAATTAAGACTAAGATGTTTGCATTTATAATAATTAGTTACAGTTTTATTTTTTTAAACAAAACACAAACATCAACAGCCAATCAAAATTCAACAAAAATCAAATCAAATATATACTACTTAATTAATTTGATATAATATTATTATTATTAAATTATTTCTTCTATAATAGTGATTATATACTTAATATAATAGTGATATACTTGATAATAGTGCCATAAAAGCTTATTGAACGATAGGCTGAGCGGGACTGGTGCTAAAGTACAATACAATTAAATACCACGGAGAGCTGTAAAACTGCATGGACGAATGGCGATCAGCAGAACTCAAAACAGTTAGATGAAATTTAGAAAGCAACATAGCAGTGATGACTTGTTTTTTTACTTATTAATACTTAAAAACTTACGTACTAGGACAACGTAGCGTAACGTATTATGAGTATTAAGACATCAAAAGCACCTATTAGTTGAGATAAAACATATGTGTTTGTGAAGCTAATATTTTCAAGGCTTGGTACGACGGTATTAGTCGCTGAAAAGTCAGAATTCATTTCCTCCGAGCGGTGGGAGCGTGGCCTCAGCCGTTCGCGGCTACATATGCAGAATTTTTCAACAGTGGCTGACCCACGAACACAGTAATTATATATATACACGAAGATACATCGAAATGGTTCAGTATGGGTGCTGAAACTATAAAAGTTAGATATTGGTATTTGTTATATAGCGTAGTTTTACTACCATTCGACATAAATTATCTCCTTTGATATAATAATTTTAGACAGCCACGGAAAAGCAGGCGGGTAAGAAATGCATGATGTTAATTTACGGTCCAATATAAACTAATTTATTAGAATTAGATTAAATACACTTTTTACAAAATAGAAATTGATTTAGCAAAATAAGCAAAAGAATACAAAACAAGAGTAATAACGCGCGCGCAGCTAACAGGTGAAAAAAAAGCAGTGCTCTTTGCACTTCTGCGCTTGAACTCCGTAATTGTAATGGTGAAAACAAACCTTGGAGGCGGCTGCGTGAATGGTGTTTGTAAACGTGATTGTGAGCGTGAGCATCGCCATTTTTTTTTTTTTTGGGCCCCTCCGCGGGAAGGGCAGGAGGATAAAAATGCCCTGACGCATACTCTGGCGCGATTCCAGAGTTATGTGGGACTCGTCCCGACGCCTACCAGGACCATACCCACTAAAAACCCCCTGTCGGCTCGTGCATTTTTGCCACTCAGCCTTCATCTGAGCGACGGCCAATTGGAGAAAGAGGCCGCGCTAGCGGGGCCCAGAAGGGGTCACCCACTGGGATTACATAGCACTGAAGGTGCTCAAAGCACTGAAGGTGAATACATAGCACTGAAGGTGCTCAAAATGAAAATCAATAATTAAAACAAAAATTAAAAAATTGCAAAATAAAATTGAATTAATTCGCATTTACGTTAGAATTAGGATTTACGTTAGAATTAGAATTTACGTTAGAATTAGAATTTGCGGCCAGAAGGGCTTCGAGATCGGCTGACAGTCTGGTGGATGAGTACGCTTGCGCATTCCTAGGCCTAGCGACTTTGAACTTCGAGTCTAACACAGGAGTAGTATATGAGACTGAATCACGAACTAGAGGATTGGGATGGGTTTCGGAGCGTTTGAAGAACGCTTCAGAGAGTGTTTTGAGATGTTGTTGTACTGTAGGCAGTTCAAGATCTCTATGCAAGTCCGCGTTACGCACGTACCACGGTGCGTTTGTGGCCCGGCGGCAAAAGAGGTTTTGAACTACCTGCAGTTTGTGCAGGAGGGAGGGTTTGGCGTGGGCAAAGATTGGCGAGGCATACGTCATGACGGGTCTAACGCAGACCTTGTAAAGTGTACGTTTGTTTCTGAAAGACATTTTACTTTTTCTACCTAACATGCTATTTAGGCGGCCTAAATAGTGACGAGCGAGTTTCGAAACTCTTTCGACGTGTGGCTTGAAAGAAAGCGTCGGATCTAATGTGACGCCTAAGTATTTAGTACTGCGCTTCCAGGGGATGGGAATGCCTAACATTCGAACGTGGGGATCGCCATCGGGACGACGGCGTTTGTGATTGCAGCGCATCGCAGAACTCTTTTCAGGGTTCACATCGATGCGCCATTTTTGAAACCATACACCAAGGGCGTTTACGGCCTTTTGGAGTCTGGTTACAAGGTGCCGAACACTGTGGCCTTTGGTATAGAGTGCGGTGTCGTCAGCAATGAGGGCGAGTTCGACGGCTTTCGGCAGGATGGGAATGTCGTTGGTGTACACGGTGTACAGCAGAGGGGCGAGGACTGAGCCTTGAGGGACTCCAGCCTTTATGGGACGATTCGCAGAAAACGTGCCTTCGTGTTTAAATCGAAACGTACGGTCTTTGAGAAACGACAATTTTAACCTGACTAGGCGATCCGGTAAGCCTATCTTGTAGAGTTTATAAACGAAACCGCTGTGCCAGACTTTATCGAAAGCCTTGGCTACGTCAAAGAAAACCGCGACTGTTTTATAACGACGCGGATAGAAACCGTCAAGTATTATACTCAACGATTCGATGGACTTGCTGAGGGCAGGAGTGTTAAGCGCGAAAGCCGAACTGATGGGGAATAATGAGAGGATCGCCATCCGTTGGAAACAGATGGTTCCGCATTCGAGAGAGTATGACTCTCTCGAGAAGTTTAGACATTGCCTTGAGGAGACTGATGGGTCTGTGATTAGCCGGGATATTCAGAGGTTTGCCCGGCTTGGGAATGCCTATGACTGTCGCTTCTTTCCAAGCTTTTGGAAAGTAGCTATGGTCGAAGCAGGCATTGAAAATGATAGCTAACAAGGTAAGCATCTGTTGAGGTAGGTGCTTAAGTGCGTGGTTGGAAATTCCATCCGCACCCAGAGCCTTTTTGGACTTTTGATTTCTAATGAGAAGCAAGATTTCGTCATTAGAGACTGTGACAGGGTAGGCGGTGATGGGGAGAGAGTCTCTGCGAAGGACTTCGTCTTCCACCGCCTGGATGTGTGAGGGATCAGCAGGTTGCGTGCTGGGCGAGCATTGTGCGGCAATGCTGTCAGCGAAGCATTCGGCTTTCTCTTCGACTTCAAAGGCAGTAGTGCCATCGGGACGAGTGAGAGGAGGGACGTGAGAGGCGGTGTCTACGCGTAAGGCTCGGGCCATGCTATAGTACGCTTGGTGGGACGGAGAGATATTCGCCATGAGATCGTTCATCTGAGCGTCTCGGAGTTCCGCGAGGCAAGACCTAACTTTACGTTGAAGCTGATTCGCAGCTGTTCTATAGGCGGGCGTGGGATATTTCTTGGCTTTCCGGAGAGCCGCGTTCTTAGCTTTAATAAGATTGCTAACGGCTAAGGGAAGCGTGGGTTTGCCTTGCTTAGCAACCTTTTCGTTGTCACTGATGGCTGAGTTGATAGCATCAGTGAGAGAATTTACTAATGAATCAATTTTATCCGGACTATCTAATTGTTCAGGAGAGATCGCGAGTGGAGAGTTCGGGGCCTCTAAGGTTGAAACTAACGAATTTTTAAAGCCTTTCCAGTTGGTAAAGGTCTTAGGAGAGGTAACGTTATCGTTCGGCGGTCCTAGCACGAGGGAGACGGGGCGGTGGTCAGAACCTAGGTCATCGAGCGGTTCGATAGACCTTAGATCAAGATTGATTCGCTTGATAATTGCAAAGTCGAGGATGTCAGGAGAGTAGGTCGGGTTGTTGGGATAGTGAGTGGGAGTGATGGGGGATATGACGTCTAAGTCAAGGGAGTAAGTGATGTCGAGGAGAGCGTTACCGCTGGTGTTAGTCGATAGGCACGTCCAGTCAGTATGTTTGGAGTTAAAGTCTCCGAACATAATGACTGAATGGCCGAGGGCGAGAATGGCCTCAAAGTCGCTGCGGATTGGTCTGGTACCACTAGGTATGTAGATTGAAGCTATGATGATAGTCGGATGACCAGTCATAGCCAATCTACACACAGTGGCTTCCATGTTGAGGAGAGGAGGGGTATGGAGAGGACAGCAATGGAAGCCTCTTTTGTATTATATAGCGGTGCCGCCGTAACCGTCGGAGTTGGGCCTATCGTTGCGAGTAAACGCGTACTTAGGTATAGCGAATCCCCTGGAGCGGTTTGGAGTAAGCCATGTCTCCTGGAGAAGGAATAAGTCAGGTTCTTTGTTCTGAAGGAACAGTTTAATCTCGGGAAGGTTGGTGTTAAGGCTACGAGCGTTAAAAGGTACTAGGGATAAGCCCTTGGGTTTAATACGACTGGACGCGGGATTCGCGGGTCTAGACATTATAATTTACTTATTTACGATTTTATACAAAAATAAAAAAAAAAATTTATAACGAACTTAGAAGCGAGTGATGCTCGGCTAACGCGAATAAACGCTCTTGAGTAGAGCGGGCGGCTCGCAGTTTGCGTGCGAGCACGGAAATTTCGTTAATATCGACGTTTTGAATAACGTCGAACACGGTCTTCATGTCCTCAGCCAACGACGACTGAGGTGCGGATGACGGAGCAGGACGCGGCCCTACGGAAGCTACGGGAGCTGGGATGGGTCGGGAAGGTGCAGGTGGAACGGCCGGACGCTGCCTCCAAGACAGAGCCTGAGTAGGCGTCGGCTGAACGGGCTTTGCTTCCGGGGGACCCCGGTTGCGCAGCGGCGGGAAGTGAGCGGGAGTGAGCGGCGGCGCCGGTTTAGGCGCGGCCCTCTTAGCGGTGGAGCGTGGAGCGCGCGGGCAGCCCCTGTAGTTAGCTGTGTGACCGGACTGACCGCACAGCACACAGGCAGGGGGGGAAGTGGATTCGGGAGTGCGAGTGCACTCCTTAGTTATGTGCGGATCCAGGCACTTAACGCACCTGGGGGGAGCTGAGCAGTTAGCCGCTGCGTGGCCATAGAGCTGGCAGCGGTGGCACTGCCCAGGGTGACCGCGGGGGTTGGGACGCTACACGGAGATATTTGAGAGTCCGCAAATTGTGCGAGCCTCTCTAAAGATCTCCCTCGAGTTGGGAGTATTCGACAAGATAACTAAAGCTAACGGAAAGCGCCTACCGCGGTTAGAGTGCATCTTGTGCACTGCTTCGGCCGGGAAACCCTGGGACTTAAGGTCCTCGAGGATATCTTCATTCGCGAGCTCGAACGGGACGCCCCGTAGTACTGCGCGGATCTTACGCTCCTACGGAGGGCGTAGGTGTGATACGCGATTTGTCTTAAAGAAAGTAACCTGGTGAACGCGCGGAAGTCGTCGACGGTCGCGACTTGAATTTTAATTGTATCGCCAGCGTTGGCGGCTTTTAAGTAATTAATTTTGTGCTCTTTGCACTAGTTAGAAACCGCGGTCCAGCGCGCTTTTTCACGCAGGAAGACGGGCGGAGGGAGCTGAGGTTTCGGCGGGACGGGAGCGCAGCGCGACGCTTGCTTCGATGGGACCGACGGAGACGCGGTCACTTCGAGTGACATGAGCGGCGCGGGGGCGGGTGTAGAAGACACCGGGGTTGGCTCGGGTGTTGAAGACACCGCGGCTTTTTTCGAACGCTTCTTAGAGCGTTTGGTAACTAATTGGAACGCGGGCTCAGGAGAGCCGGTTAAGGTGGCGGCGACCGACGAAGCTTCGGACGCGGCGGAGTCTGAATCGCTCCCGGGAGCGGTACGCTTCCTACGAGATGATCGCGAGGATGAGACCGACGCGCAGTCCATATCGGATAAAACGGGAGACGCGGGAGAGCTATAGACCTGAGGGGTCTGGGCGTTGGAGGCCTGAGGGGCTGGGGTTGGGGCCTGAGGGGCCGGGAACGCGATTGATGCCTTTTGGGATGGAGACGCCTGCCGCAGCAAGCGCCTGGGTGAACGCGTTAATAACGATTAGCGGATCCATTAGGGAGGGTTGGGACAATAGTATATATAAATATAAGTATAATAAAAGATGCCTAGTTCCTAAAAACCTAGCAAAATCCTAGCGGCTAACCTCCCTACCAGCGGTAGGGGGGCTGGGGAGAATAACTTAAAACTAACCGTAGTACGCCGAAGGCCGCTACCTAGAAACCTAAAAAAAGGGTACGCAGGTAAAGAGTTGACCGCGTTAGGGTCAACCTTTACCGACAGAAAGGACAAATACACACGAAGAACACACAGATAAGAACACACAAAAATAAATATGAAAAATAGGAGAAAAATAAATAAAATAGAGAAGAGAAATAAAATAAAAATAAAAGGACTGGTTCAGTACAAATTCGTTGTCACCGTTAAGTATCCTTTGCACTGAAACCAGACTACTTACGCTGGGCACAACACTGCACTCAGCACAAGCACAACACAACTTAGCACAGCACTTTGAAGACTAAGGGGCTTAGTCGCAAAGAAAAATCGCACTTCGAAAGCACTCAGACGGAGTAGAAAAACCTTGAAAACCGTAGCACGGAACCAACACGCTAAACTGTGACGTCAGTAGACTGAGCGCCACGGAATATCGGGAAGGGACCGATCAACGGAGAACTGGGTCTTGCACGTCCGCACCGCGTGGCGATCGGAGCGAGAATGTTCGTGAGCATCGCCGGTTATTGCTGGCGAAAAAAATTGCTGAGGGCGAGACCTTTCGCTTGCTACCTCTAGTAGTGGTGCAACTGGATAACAAAATGTAGGTTTGTGGTTTATGTGCGAGTAAGAGCGGTTTGTGTTTGACTCATGAGGTACGCCACAGTTATACACTATTTCAACGAAATTTCTATGATTGATTAAATTTTAATTACAGTTTGATATAAAGTAATTTTACACACACACAATTTCCTTGTATGTGTGTGCGCGCGTGTGTTTGCATGTGTGTGTATTTATGTGTGATTGTTTTAAACTCTTGTTATTATTATTGATTGTCCGTGATTTATTATATTTCTTTTGAAACTAGCCTTGCCGTCATTGAAAACGTCAGAAATATGAGAATAAGTTTTGTTGCAAATATTTTATATTGAAAGTAAACAAGGCCACACTCATTCATAGTGTTTTTACACAGTATGGTAACACTATGTGTAACAAAATAAAGTTTTTGAAAATATACACGACATCTGCGTGATGGTTGCGTATACTTTCTGACACTGATTCAGTAAATTAGTTAAGAGTATATACAAGGCTAGAACCAACATGTTCTGACATTATACAGGGTTTAACATAAACGAAGCATAATATTTAAGGGTCAGTAAGTATACCATTTTTATAATATACTGTAAAAGAATTGGAGTTATAGGGCCGAGCGAGCCGAGCGAGCGTGGTGCGGCAGCGCCCGGCTAAGCGCCAAGACCAAATTAAGTACTATTTCCCACTTTTTACGAAAAGCGACTTTGGTTCAAAACAAAAAAGACACCATCATCTGGATTCCATACTTCGCTGCAGTGAACTTTCGAACTAATGTAGGTACATCGTACTTCTATACTTTTGAACTTACACATCTTGTACATTTTCTTGTTCCTGTTCTTCTATTTCAATCAAGTTGTCCATTTTTTAGATGGTTCCTGCCGTTCCTAATAGCCGAAAATTGCTACCTTGAAACTGTTCGCGTATGGTTTTTAAGCACGTCCCCTCGTCTGGCGTTTAGGAAACACACACGATTAGTCTGCAATGGTATGTAGTGCAGCAAATTTTTGCACAAAATGTAAATGTACTTAATAAGAAATTACACGCGATAAAAGCGTACTAACCATGTGTAGTTTCAAAAAAGAGTCAAGCTTAGTAGGAAACTATACGCGAGCAGTCCCGACCCGTGCGTACTGTTCTTGTATACTTTCAATATACGCGATGACGACTTTCTAAGGAAAGCACATGTTGGTTTTTGCAACCCTCAGAATAAACACCTTATATTACCGTACCTTATGTCTAAACGTTTAAATAATTGTAAATGTTTAATTGATTTTATTAGCCTCAATGGACTGTTACAGAGCTACAATATTCGAACGAAATAGAAAACGAATCATAAAACTGGGCTGTAAAATAAAAATTATGTAAAGGAAAATGATAAATAATAGTTTATTGTTAAGTTTCACCACTAAAATTGTTTTGTACGGCTATTGTATTGTAATACACATATTGTTAGATCAATAATAAATAAGCTGAAAAAGTAATGAAAAAGTTTTTACAGGTGTCAAAGCTATGAAATACCCTTGCATCCGCCTTGACCGATTTGAAACGCAGGTGGTTTGTTCTAATCTATGTCCTGAAAAAACCAGAATGCTAAACATAAACAATGAAATTTGATTAATTTATTAACCAGGTCTTGCAAGTGCATCATTTTGCACTTGCACATATACATAATGACAAGTGATGGTATAAGTCGATAAATAAAATTGATGAAGATTGCAAAGCATTGATATATTGAGATATCGAAGACAATAATAATTATTGCTAGTGAAAAAATAATAATTTGTAAATTTAAATTGGTTTAAACCGAACAAAGTAAACCTATTCTTCCAATGCTGCTTCCGGCCATAAGTTGCCGTGACGACGTGGACTCGTTCATATTTATACATTTATCTATAAATTAATGTCACTGAGGATTGCAAG
This sequence comes from Marasmarcha lunaedactyla, assembly GCA_923062675.1. NCBI lineage: Eukaryota > Metazoa > Arthropoda > Insecta > Lepidoptera > Pterophoridae > Marasmarcha > Marasmarcha lunaedactyla. The sequence continues at coordinate 2,429,115 of OV281358.1, forward strand.
TAGCAATTAAAGTCGATTTTGAGCCTTGCAATTAACCTTTCACTGGATTTCCAACATAAGTTGTAGAAATTTTTTTTGGGTGCTCATTAAACGGAACTCCTTTTAATACCATTATTCGCCTCTAAAAATCTACATTGCCTTCTAAATTACTAAGTCAGCCACAATTTGCGAGCGTCTGAACGATACTAGCTTAGCCACTAAAAACATGTTGTCTGAAGATGTTTTTGCTACAACATTTTGAATTATCATCCAATTTCGATTATGGCGCTTCACCGGGTGCTGCCGCACTACGCTCGCTTCGCTCGCTCGGCCCGCGCATGCGGTAATTGCAGCCTAACATTAACCTAACCCAAATTTAACTACTACGCTTTCTATAGAATATTTAGTAGGCGTTGCAAAAAAGACGAATTAGTTTATTAGAGGCTATCTCATTGTCCCGAGGCTTAGTTATAAAATTAGAAATTCGATCACGTGGCTAATAAAGAAATCTGTGGCTTGACTTATAATTCCCCTTTTTTTTTAAATTTATACAAATACATTTTTGCACTTACATTATAGGTTACACATCATGCAAATAGAAATTGGGTTTTAAGTATTCCTAACATAAAAGTAACAAAATATTATCAAAGTATTTTGAAAAGTATCAACATAGTAACCTAATTCATTTTAGTATATAATTTAACGAAATACTTCAATTGTTTTATGTATGTATGTAAAATATACGCGACCATATATTTAAATTATGTAAGCGATGTTTCAGAAACATTTTGAAACCTTAACTGAAAGCTAAACCACTCGGCGTCGCCAGTCCATGTGGACCTGGTTTCTCCTTTAAGTAGAGTTATAACAAACTGCTCATATCAGTGAAAGTCGTTTATCGTATTACATAATATTAAGTTGTTTGAAACTATATTACTTTAGTTATACTTAAAGAATTCCATTATTGTTAGTTTTTATTATGAGTTTAAAATTTGAACAAAACCTTTGTAAACTCGAAGTCCTACGCATTTAGAAGGTTATTATGCAACTAAGTTTTATATTGATCTAGTTAATTAAGACTTTGGTTTAGATGGGAGAGGTGACGTTAGTTCATCATTAATTTGATGGGTATTTAGGTCTGCTTTCACAGTATTCTTCAAAGGTCGTTTAAGGTCAAGGCCAAGGTAAGTAAACAAAAGTGACGAATGATCCTGTATAATCATTATATTCGAGATCTAAATCTTATTTTTACGTTATGTGAGCATCAATATCTGATCAAGATAATTGTTTATGAATAAATACCCGTTCGATCGATAGTATAGAAATAATTCTTTGAAATGCATCGTCTAGTAATAGTCTCCTTGGTGGCTTATAGCCAAGTGTTAACTGGCCGAGCCAAACCAGATGACGTCACTAAAGATACTAAATTAGTTTTTGCTTTCATGGTAAGTTTCACTAACCATGTGGTAAGATATTTTTTATAAGATCTGACTCTTCTACTTAAACTTCATTCATGACTTTGTTTAAATGGTAAAGATGATGGTCAAACTCAGTATGAGATTTTGACCTGCTAATGGTCAGTAGTACGCATGAAAGATTAAGTCATGAGTAAACTTTTCCCCCTTAAACTTCCCTAAATTTAAAATAATAAATAATTTGCGAAAAATCAATCATAAGTTACCATGTTGTTTTCTTTTGAATGTATCAATGTCAATGTCAAAAAAAGTAACAAAACGATGTCGAATGACCCCACAAGTAATGGACGTTATTGCCGGAGTTTTGACAGTCAATCAACAATCTGTCAGTTCTTTTTTTCACATGAATTACCTAGAGTGAATCCTAAAAAAATCGGGGAAATGATATATTTAAAATAATATATTACAATGGTAGGAAGGTCTATATATTGAAACTAATGATTGTATGATAATCTATATTTATTGGCCTTTAATTTGATATACTGACTATTAGCAGGTCATCTTTTGTACTACCCGCTTTACCGTTGCATTGTTTGTTAATTAAGTACTTTCAAATCTTACCTTGTGTTAAAGTTTTGATCTCATTTTTATAAAACTTTTGAAATCCTCATTGAAATGTTCGCTACGTATTTGAACCATAATGTCCAAAGTTCAAATAAATGTATATACCTTTAAAAAAATATGAATGACAATATTTGCTTGCCTTCTTCAGATCCACCGCCACGGAGACAGAACACCAACATCTGAAAGCAACACCGTGTACAGCAACGATCCGGACGCTTTGATCGAAGCTTCCCTGCCTTATGGATGGGGACAATTGACTAATGTAAGTTACAACAATATCAAACCTCCGACATAAATCAAAATTATAAAAATTATTAATATTCATGTGCTACAGCGATACGGGTTGGAAAAACTTCAATGATATATTGCTTAACTATAGAATCATTCGTTTTAAGAAAAAGAGCAGATGTAATAAATACATTATCAATCAAGGTGTGAACGTTCATTGAAAGCGTTCATTATGCGCTTGTAAGTACTATAAACCTTTGCATAGTCGTGAACGAAAATGAAAGTGTTAGTAGAATGAAATTACGATTACTTAGACTAATGTTCCTGATAAAACCTCTCTGCCTAACAGTACCATGTCTGCCAAACAAGACAATATTTAGCAATGTCACGGTTTCAACTTACCACACCCAGCACTTGATAAAGCATTTCTTCAAATTCTTTCAGGTTGGTATAGAGCGGTCTTACGCTTTGGGCCAGTACATCCGCCAACGTTACGGAGAGCTTCTGACAGCAAAGTTCAATCGCACAGAGATCTACATCAGGTCCACGGACTACACGCGCGCGAAGGTTACAGCACTGGCAGCGATCTCTGGGGCATTTCCCGCCTCCGAACCTCGTTGGAGCAACACTCTCAATTGGGATCCGGTGCCTTACACCGTTGTGCCTACTAAATACGATTTTGTAAGTATACTGAATATAGTTTTTAAATGTTTCGTAGAAACGTTTAAATATTTTTAGCCACCGTAACCACAGACAATATTTATCAATATTGTAAGTTCTGTGCCTCTGTTTGAATTTATTTGCCGTGCCACTAATGCCACATTGCTTTCTACTTTTTGCCAATAGCTAACATGCGCAAGTAATTTTAGCCAATCACACGAAGGACGAGTCGTTGTGTAAATCGACTACGAGACCTATGCTTGGCTCGCATACCATTTCTATGTTTCTCTATTGATGTTCATTGATCATCACTATATAACAAATGAATAACGGGCCAAATACATTTTTTTAAGTGTATCAATTGGTTTAAGAAAATTTGACATATGAATCTCAATCATGTTACGACTTACTTACTGCTGGTTATTGATTACAACAATTTTCGCGTTGTGCACATTCGACTAGCTGGCGTAGTTTGTGGCGCAGTTTTGTCTGCGCGCTATTTGTCTAAGCCTTATTTAGGTTTAGCAACTATAATTCAGTGACATTATATCTTGAATTTGAGATTCAAGTCTGTAGACTTTTTCATCTTTACCCCTTACAACACTCGCTGCATTATATATCCCCAGAATATCATATTTATTAATCTAGATTCGAGATATTCTTCAATATTCACAAATAACATTTTCTCAATAAATGTGAATTGCCATCCTGATGCCGCCTAAGATGCATTATTGTAGATAATTTATAATTATAAAATATTATAAAGTAATATTTCTAGTACATTACTTAAACATTTATTTACTATTTACATGTTAATTTCTAGATGCAAGCAATATATAACTGCCCTAAAATGAATGCAAAAATAAGTGCTGCATTATTGGAGAACCCAGAATGTTTCCAACCATATTACGAATTTTTAAAGGAGCTGTCAACATTATTAGGGCTTGCAGAATCGATATACAAAAAGCATCCAGTTCAAGTTTTTGTCGTGAACGATGTATTCGACAGCCAGGTATGTAGATTTTCTTCTTAAAATTATTTAATCTTGGCCACTTCACATAAATCAAAATTATACTGATAATAATTTTGGTTTTAGCATTCATCATTTACTGTTGCACAAGTTTCTTATTTTGTAACGTCTGCTTGCCTGTATTGTTTGCCTTTCACTATTTACTTACTCTTTAATGTTCGGCTTAGACTAGTCAAAACAAATTTTTGTATTAGGATCTAATTGGAGTTATTATTTCAGTTTAGCTTAGGAGTTCCTCTAACTCCTGAATTGGAAGCCATCAGACCTCAGTTGGCTGTACTTGCTGGATTAGGCATTCAAACCATGTTTGGAGATTCAGACTACTTCCCGTTATAATCTGGTAAGCTTTACCTACTCTCGACGCTGCAGGGTAGTGGTGCAGACAATCGATGGCAAAGCCAGTGCCTTTAAGACTGCAGCACCGACGCTCTTACCCCTCAAATTTAGATACAATTATCTGATTCATTTTTTTTCATAAATTCCTATATTTCAGGACCTATTTTGCAAGAATTTTTTAACTACTCAGCTAAAATGATTGCTGGTGAACACACTCACAAAGTGCGAGTATTCAGCTCATGATACGACCTTATATGCCTTGGAAGCTGCTTTCAAGTTGACACCAAAACAAGGAGTACCTAAATATACAGCTTTACTGAGTTTGGAATTAAGAAAGAATATACACACTGGAGAATATAGCGTCCTGGTTAGTAATTAAGTATTTGAATATCCCTTTCTCTCTCTTTAAAAAACATCTGTCCATTAATTTTCCATTTTCAACAACTGCGTACAAGAGTTGATTCCTGGATGGGGCTGGATGAGGCTGAGGAGTTACCTGGTGATATTACAGATGCCACCGTTTTTTAAGCTTAGACTTAAAATTGTGATTTCTAAGAAAGCCATTTTACTGGAAGTGAAAAAAAATCCTTCTTTAGAACGTCGTAGTATAGAAGTTCCATTTCATGAAGACCTGACGTTAGCTGCGTGTGTTTTTACATTTTATTAAGACGAATTATATTTCTACTTTTTGCATAAATTTTCTGCTAGCTCTCGTCAGGACGGCCGTAGAAATATATAATAAATGTGGTTAAAATTTCCCCCTGTTACTGACTTATACTCTCTTTATAAGTAAATGCTACATTAGCACATATTCTTATCGTTTCAGCCCGTATACCTCGACGCTGCAGGCGCAGAACCCGTCTACCTGCAAGTGGAAGGCTGCGACACTCTCTGCAGCTACGAGCAGTTCAGCAGCATTATCTCGCCGTATGCCCTGGACGTGGACTCATGGAGGACCGCCTGCGGCTTTACCAATAACTTGGAAATCGATGATACTGTTATCATTTAAATTATTTTTAGGTATTGTATTATTGTGTAGTAGTAGTCCAAGAATCTTTTGTCACGTTTATTTAGATTCTTAAATAATAGTGTGAGCCTTTGAATTCCATAACATATGCCTCTGAAATATTGTTAAAAAATATTGCAGTTTATTTCACAATGTTGTATGTTACATGGTTTGCATTTGTCAGATTCCTTATTCATTTGTTTTTAGAAAAAAAAACTTGTGTGTAACTGGTACCGATACAATAAAAAATAATGTATTAAAATATGTGTATTTTATTTTAAGTGTCATACTTATCATCCCCGAGTAATTCAGTAATATGGAGAATTCAACGCAGATTTATTTTTCTGAGGGTTTTTGGATGATTCCAATTTTTTTTTTATCCAAATAATATTCAAGTTACAAAAACAATCCCTTACGAGTAACGAAAATATTTTTTATTTAAATTGGAAGTATTGATTATATGTATTTAACATAAAAGAAAAAAATGGCAAAGACTAGGCCTTTCATTTAGTAAAAACACAAAAATATATGTCATATCCAAGGTTCTTCGTGAGCTCTAGTATGGTATTTTTGAAATTCATCTAGCTTTGCCTGTCTTACTTAACTCCTGGTTGAACTATATAGCACACGAAATAGATAACATACGAAGTGAATCGCTTATACTTTCGCATGCTCTTGGCCTAGAACTTAAAGATATGGAGCATTGATAAATTTCGATAAATGCTGCTATCACGGTCTTTACCGTGACTGGTACATAAAAACAAAAGGCACTTGGAAGCATGATTTATTAACACAACACTTGAGAAACAAACTTCAGAAAACTTTTCAAAGAATTCAAACAAAAAATAATTGTAAGTTGACATATTATGATTAGATTGCATGTGATTATACAGCTATTTTTGGTTGTTATACGTTACTACCCATCGTTGGTATTAATTAGTACCCTTCGTAGTTAGTCGGATGATATTGAATGTAATATTCCAAAACATAGTATTAGAAATAATTTAAACATAAGTTAGTGACAATAGATAATACATCTAGCACCAGTATTCTAAGTAGTAATTTAAGCAATAAAAATGTAAAAAATAATTTTCTGAACATAGTCCATCAAAATATGCAGGGCATTGATGGTAAGGAATTACAGATCGAACTATTCATAAACTGTGAAAATATTCATATACTATGTATCACAGAGCACTGGCTCACACAGTGTCAAATTATGTCTTCTTATAAGAATCATGTAATTGCTAGTTCATTCAACAGAGAACAAACAACTTGCGGCGGCTCAATGATCATCACTCATAAGAGCCTATCATTTAAAGAACGCACTGATATTGTAAGTCTGTCTGTTGAGCGATCAGTTGAAATAGCCTGTATTGAGATAGGGAAAATTGTTATAATAAGTGTATACAGACCCCCATCCTCACCATTTGAAGTATTTGAGAGCACTATGGATGAGGTATTACATAGAGTAAATAACAAAAACAAAGAAATAATTATTTGTGGCGATTTTAATATTGATTTATTAGTAGAGACATCACTAAGTAAACGATTCTTGAATCTTTTTAATTGTTACAACCTAAAAAATCTCTTCTTAGAGCCTACGCGAATCACAGCGACCTCAGCCACATGTCTTGATAACATTTTTACAAATTTAATGCCATGTACAAAGTCAGTAATTAATAAAGTACAATCAGATCATAGTGGGCAGTTGGCCACTTTTGATATTGGGCTAAAAAAGACTTTAAAAAGAGAAATTACCTTTATACCCATGAATGAGAGACGGCTTGAAACATTTAGGAAAAATGTATTTGAAAAAACATTTAAATTAGATTACTGTGCAGATCCTATTACTCAATATAACTCTATTCATAATATAATTAGAAATGAATATGACTCTGTTTAAAAAAAAAAGAAAATATGTATAAATAATAATTTATTTAGGTTTAGTGACTGGGCAACAGTGGGAATATGCAGAAGTAGAAATAGATTATATGAATTGTACAGTGAAAGAACTTATAATCATAATAAGACATTTATGAATATGTTAAAAAGTATTCAAAATTATTTAAACGAGTTTGCAGTGTAGCTAAATCTAATTACATTAATAATAAAATTAAATATAATACTAACATTTCAAAAACTTCATTGAATATAATTAATCAGGAAACTGGGAAAGCAAAAGAACCACACACCAAATATAATTTAAAAATTAATGATAAAGTGTTGTCAACTGACAAAGAAGTTGCTGAAGCATTTGAAAATTTTTTTACTGCCATCCCTGTGTCAACTACTTCGAGTATTAATTCATGTTCCACTCTTGCACAGTCACTGCTAACGGAAAATGTAAATTCATGCAATATTGATTTTATTTTGAAACATGTTACTGTTCCACAAGTTTTAAATGCATTTAAAAGCATTAAAGTAAAAAATACTGCCGATTTAGATGGGATTTCTGTTAAAATTATTGAATCTGTCATTGATGGTATAGCCCCGTACTTAGCCAGTATATTTAATGACTGTGTTGATAATGGTGTTTTTCCTGATTTAATGAAATTGAGTAAGGTCATTCCAATATTCAAAGCAGGTAGTATGTCTGACCCTAATAATTTTAGACCTATATCTATACTACCAACGCTCAGTAAGATTTTTGAAAAATTAATTTTAAATCAATTACTTTCTCATTTTTACGGTAATAGTTTAATGAATTTTAAGCAGTTTGGTTTCACGCGGGGTCACTCAACAACCGATGCCGGTGTTGAGCTCATAAAACACGTATTCAGCGCCTGGGAGGAGTCATGTGATGCTATCGGTGTCTTTTGTGACTTGTCCAAGGCGTTCGACTGTGTGGATCATACTACTCTACTCATGAAACTGCACCATTACGGCATTAAAAACCGAGCGCTTGCCTTGATTAAATCATATATTTCTAATAGAAAACAGAAAGTTGCAATAAATGGAGAAAAATCATCAGGATCGGCAGTGACAATGGGTGTGCCCCAGGGCTCAGTTCTTGGTCCTTTCCTATTTTTAGTTTATATTAATGATCTGCCATCGGTCGTTAAGAATCAATGCGAGGTCATATTGTTTGCTGACGATACTTCCTTCTTGTTTAAAATCAAAAGACAAGAAATTGACTATCGAGCGGTGAACAAATGCATCTCCAACACAGAGCAGTGGTTCTCAGCTAATAATTTGCTCCTCAATGAAAAAAAACGAAATGTGTTAAATTTACATTGCCAAATGTCAAACAGGTAAACACAAACATTGTAGTTAAGAGCCAGGAACTGACTCCTGTAAACTCAACTGTATTTCTGGGCATAACCTTAGACGCCAAACTGCAGTGGGGACCGCATGTTGATGGTTTAGCGAAAAGGCTTGGCTCTGCCGCATATGCTGTTAAAAAAATTAGACAAATTTCAAATGAAACAACTGCTCGATTAGTCTATTTTGGTTACTTCCACAGCCTCATGACATATGGTATTCTGCTGTGGGGGAGTGCTGCCGACATCGATGCTATATTTATTCTGCAGAAAAGGGCTGTTCGCGCAATCTATCAGCTCGGTCCAAGGGTGTCACTTAGAAGTAAATTTAAGGAAATAAATATTCTTACCTTCCATTCACAATATATTTTAGAAAATTTAATGTATGTTAAAAAGAACATAACCTTGTTCAAAAGAAAAAAAGATCTGCACAATGTTAACACAAGAGGAAGAAATATGCTGGCAGCTCATAATAGCAGGCTTCATAAAGTCACTAACTCATTCATGGGTCAATGTATACGCTTTTATAATAGGGTTCCTGAGGATATCCAAGGTCTTCCTACTGACAAATTCAAAGAAACTATAAAGGAGAAGTTGTGTGCTAGAGCATATTATAAACTATCCGATTATTTGGATGATAAAAGCCCTTGGGTATAATCCCCTCATTAACAGGATTGTACTAGTATTTGTAACAAAGCATGTGTAATGTGTCTGTTTGTGCGATGAGTTCTTCGTCCCGATGAATATCTAAAGCGTCATTGTCACTAAAGTACGTCTTCTTATGGTAGCGTCGGGTGACGGGTCGTTCACTTCCCTCTAATATGGTTGAGGAGGGCGATGGCTGGATCCCGCGTTAACTCGTGAACGGGTGCCGTTTGAGGGTGTTCGTCGTTTGGATACTTGGGGGGAGGGAGACTTGCCGAGCTAACAGATGCAGAAAAGAATAATTTTGTATAGACATAAAGAGACTCTGTAAACTTATTTTGAAAAAAAAAAAATATACCCGTGAAGTTTCTTGCCAGTTCTTCTTCACGAAGGTTTTTTTTCGAACTGGTGGTAGAATCATGTTTTATTTGACGTCAATAAGAACAAGTAATTGTCAATGTTGAGAAATAAATATTTGAATTTGAATTTGAATAATGACCGTGAAAGGGTGTTTTATCGTGTCTCGGTGATTTTCGTCGAAAATAGCTTTTTGTCTGTTTAATTATATTTTCTGCATGATTATTACAAGAAATATTTAATAAACCACATGTTACATGTACAATTTAAAAATAAATCTTATGAGTAAATTTATTTTATATTAAAGTGAAAACCGTAATTTACTTCAGGTGACATAGAAAAAGACCCACACAATATTGTTCATTCCAATCCTTCACGAAAATTGTCTATGGATCCGAACTTCTTGTGCGTATCCGAAAATGAAATAGAGTAGGGTCGTTAACGAAACTTCATTTTAATTTCGTTCGTTAACGAAATTTCGTTTCGGAGAAAGAGAGATTGGGCGAGTGCTATGTATATGTCGAACAATCACATACACATGGCAGTCGCCGTGCATCGAATGATGTCGGAGTGATTCGTGAAGTGCCTTTTTGTTTTTATGTATGTGTGTCATACATAACTTCAGTCAATATAACTTCAGTCAATATACGCCTGTAGAAAAATAGAAATCAGATAATCAACAAGCAATTATATATTTGTTTCAGTTTGCTTTTGTTTACTGAATTTATCTACGATTGCAACGTGATAATTTATGTGAAATACAGATGTTAAATACAGGTCCTGACTCTATCAACCATGGTAATGTTTGCAATCTTTTAATAATACTTTAATCCAAACTACTCTTTTAAACGAAATTATATCAAATCAAATCAAATATGTATTTGTTTAAAATATGGTAGGTACAGATTTAGGTTTAAAATGAAATAGATAGAACATACATATTTTACCACTTTTAGGGCATGCAAATTTTTTTTTATATAATATATCCTATTCCCTAATACAACATATTTATAACTAACAATTTATTTAAGATATTATTTATTATTGACAGAGAATATATTCTTTTACACTGTAAAAATTTTTTTCGAGTAACAATGGGGTGTCAGGGGGAGTCGCCCGTGGTGCACCCTGCCGGACAGCGGACGAGGCTCTGGCGACCGATGAATGGCGGGATAACCATTTTGCAGGTGGTAGGTTTTGACCGCGGCTTGCAACCACTAGCTCAAGACAAAGACAAAGCCATGCCACCAAGTGACCTAGTCACGTTCCGGCATGATGCCTTGAGTAGCCATTGGAGGAGAATAGGTCCGAGTAATTGCGCAGTGTATGAAAGCCGTTTGAACTCGATGGGTTATGAAGCACCGGGTGGCTCATTCTGGAGGGCAGCGGGATCCAAAGAAACGGTGCACCGCTGGCCGACCGCAGGTTGTAGGGGGCCCAACTAGCGTTCTAGCCATTCGTGAAAGGCTGCCCCACCGCCTGTGTAAAATCCCGGGATTGCTCCATCGTGCCGGTTGGCGACTAGATGGCGATCCCCGGGGGGTTTTGGGCGTCCCCACGGTCTCCGTGTGAGTCCCCCACCAGTGGGTCTGACCACTCGAGTTGCTTGGTTCCAAACGTTGCGCTTCACTCAACTTCTATTCCTCTCCCCTATTCACCCTACCAACAACATAATGGAAAAGTCCAAAAAGAAAAATAAGTGCCGACAGCGGATGCACTCCCTCTCCCCAAAAGTACACTTCTCTAACATCCGAGGAGTGCACTCAAATCTCCACGATGTCCACCACCACCTTGAGACAGAGAGGCCGTACTTATTCTTTCTGACAGAGACGCAGATCTGTGATCGTTCGGATCTGGCATACCTGCATTACCCAGGCTATATCCTGGAGACCAAATTTCACCCCAATGCGGGCGTGTGCGTGTATGTCAGAGACGAGATCTGTTGTCGGCGTCTCCGATACTTGGAAGTTCCGGATTTTTCTGTTTTATGGGTCTATGTAGATACTGGCCTGGACCGAATTGTATACGCCAGTATTTACCGATCACACACGGGAGCTCAGGAGACAACTCGACTTATTGAATATCTCAGTGATACTGCAGATAAGGTCCAACGACGATATCCCTCTGCGCAGTTGGTGTTCCTTGGGGACTTTAATGCCCACCATGGAGAGTGGCTGTACCCGTTCAAGGACACCGACCACGCTGGCAGAGAAACCTATCGGTTCGCAGTAACTCATGGTCTCTCCCAGCTCATCCACGAACCTACGCGCATTCCTGACGTTGTTGACCATACTGCGTATTGCTTGGACCTTCTGCTGACAACCGATCCAGACAGATACTCGGTGTCCGTATCTCCGCCATTAGGGACATCCGACCACTGTCCGGTGAAATCTGTGTCGCAATACTCGCCAACCGATACCAGCCCAAAAGGCAAAAGGCGAGTATGGCGGTACAAGTCAGCTGATTGGGATGAGATGCGTCACTTTTTCGCCTCTTATCCTTGGCGGCAAGCTTGCTTTACTACTGATGATCCATCATGCTGTGCTGATGCTGTCTCCAGTGTGATATATCAAGGTATGGAATACTTTATACCATTCTCTGATGTATCCCTGGAGTCCAAAGCCCGCCCATGGTTTAAAGCTGATTGCCTCCTAGCTGAAAAGCGTAAGCATGCAGCATACCAAGCCTGGGCTAGCGCTCGCAGAAGCAAAGCTATGGATCTCCCAGCTAAGAAGCAGGCGTACAATGCTGCTGCCAAGTCCTGCAAAAAGGTGATCAGAAGCGCTCGTTTCAACCACATTGGCCGTATCGGGGACAAGTTAGCATCCTATCCCACGGGGAGTAAAGCTTTCTGGTCCCTTGCCAAGTCGGTTGAGATGAACTTCTGTCGCCCATCACTGCCACCACTGCAAAGGCCTGACGGGTCTTTGGACCACAGCGCAAAAGAGAAGGCAGACTTGTTCGCAAATCTCTTCGCGGAATGTTCACGTCTAGATTCCAAAGGTAAAAGCCCACCCACGTTACCCCCCATTCGGCCCCAAGATGGAGGCCGTCCAAATTCACCAAAAAGAGGTACTCTAATGCTTACAAAATCTAGACGTGAACAAAGCCAGTGGTCTGGATGGCATTCCCGCAGTGGTTTTAAAGCACTGCGCCGCCGAAGTAGGTAGTAATTGGGGCTTCTGGATCACAAGAGCTCCAGACGCCCCAATTTCAACCTTTCATCTATTCAAGATTTAAACTAAGTATTCAATTATTCATTAATTCAAATTTATTATTCATGCCTTCACGTGTTTCAACCATCACTTCATACTTTCAACGTATAATGGAACTAAGCAAATATGAATATATTTAATCTATTCACTCAAAATTCGGGGGTAGTCCGACAATAACATTGAGCTCAGCGTTTTGTTTTGTTTTTAATTAATATAATAGTCAAAATAGTAATTTTATAATATAAATATTCACTACATATTGTAATAGTTCAGTGCAAATGAAGGCAACATAAAACTCTTGGAAGAAACTCTTAATTTAACTTCATAATCATACATCCTATTGTTTGGTTTTTAACCGGATAATCAATTACATTAGTATTTGTTCATTTGAAGAAACGAAATAACAATAAAAACTATTAAAACAGAATGAAACCAATGTGAGAAGTGATAACATCAATAGATAAGTGCACAACTTGAAAATCAAAATACTTACTTTTAACTGTGTAGTGCAAGTGAAAAAATACAAGTGACGTTCTACATCTAATTCATTGTTCGTTTCGTGAAAATCTAAGTTTAATAATATTAAACATAAACATAAACATAACTAAAAGCATAATTTGAAAACCATATAAAACTATATAAAACAAAATAAAAAGCTAAAAGAGTTGCTCCGCTGCGTGGTTCGATCTGGGGTGGCTTGGATTGGGAGCGGTCTGCGTGCCATTGCACTACATTACCACATACGTCCTAGGACGAAATTAAATATCTATTGTCACATCAGTCACAAAGATTAACAATGGAATGTGGTAAATGCCATAAAAACCTTACCGAAAGAGACCAAATTAAGTGCAATGCTTGCATTACCAATGTGCGGACTTATCAGAAACTGATTTAAAAAAAATGCTTCCTATGAATAAAATGAAATGGAAATGTTTGTTATGCAAAATTAAAAAATCTGCACCTATTGTTGCCAGTACCTACTCACCTAAAGGTCTAGATCCACCTCCGTCTATTTGAACATCGACATTCAATCTCTAACTGAGTACTTGGACAAAAAGTTTGATAGATTGCGGCTACAGTGGCGGGAAGATTTAAAAATAGCTATTCAGGAAGTGACTAATAGTTTCAAGCAAGACATAGATAATCTTCAAAAACGTCTAGAATCATCTGTACAGCGAGTCCAGGAATTAGAAAAGACCTTGACATCGACTCCTGCGTGCCAGCCTGATCCTGCTCTGTGCTCGGAGAATAACAAGTTGCGAATGGATTTACAGCAACTTCAAACTAAGTTCGACGATCTTGACCAAGCTTCTCGAGTTTGCAACATTGAAATACAGAATATTCCTGAAAAAAAATCGGAAAATTTGATTCACATTTGTATTGAAATCGGCAAGCTTATAGGTATTGAGATCAAAGAAACTGACATCAGATCCGTTCACCGCGTGGCCCCTGGGTCCCCTAACAACCGTTATCCATTTTTATCAAAATTGCGGTGGCATTAAAACCAAACTCACTAGCTTAAAATTGAGTTTGTTAACATCTGATTTCGATATTATAGTTCTGGTTGAAACTTGGCTGTCTGATGGGATCCTCGATTCGGAAATTCAAACAGATACATATTCGGTGTTTCGTCGTGATCGTAATTTAGCGCTAAGTAGAAAAAAGGGAGGGGGTGGGTTGTTAATCTTAGTGAAAAAATGTGTTGAGGCTGTAAGAAGGATTGATCTAGAAATTCCAGAACTCGAAGAAATATTTTTACATTTACCTTCACATGGCGTGCTACTTTGTTCATGCTATCTACCGCCAGGTAGTAATTATCAAATTTATGAAAAATACCTTCTTAAATTACAACATATTTATTCTAATTTGAGTTTTTCTAATTATGTAATCGTGGGTGATTTTAATCTACCTTATATTAATTGGGTCACACATGGTTCTTCTTTTGGTACCTCCTCATTCCAGACTGAATCGTCAAAGTTATTATTAAACACTATGTCACTTATAAATTTGTTACAGTATAATACAATAGCGAATGAAAATGGTAAAACTCTAGACCTTGTTTTAAGTACGATCTCCGAATTCACCGTTTCAAATTCCGATAATCCCTTATTAGATAATGTTCCTCATCACCCCCCTTTAGACTTAAACTTTTCAATATCAAAACGTAATTGTTTGCCTTCTACTTATATTAAAAAACGTAATTTCTATAAAGCTGATTACGATCAAATAAACCTTTCTATTTTTAACATAGACTGGGTCGCAGAATTACAACATTTAACACCCGATAAAGCAGTCCAAAAATTTTACGACCTTATCAACGGTATAATTGATACCAATGTACCTCTCGTGAAATTAAAATCAAAGAGATTCCCAGCCTGGTTCTCAAAAAGTCTCATTTATACCATTAGGCGCAAATCAAAAATATGGTTACGATGGAAAACTTACAATTCGTTAAGGGATTATCAAGAGTTCTCTCTGCTTCGGAAACGTGCTAGAATACTTGTAAAGGAATGTTACGATGCATACATAGAAAACGTTGAAAATGCATTAAAAGATAATATAAAATATTTCTGGAAATACACATCAAATTTAAAAGAGACAAACTCGGGATATCCTCAGGAGATGCATTATCAAAATAATAAATCTGACGACCCAAAAAAAATAGCTGAAAAAAGTGGAAACACTTACTTTAAGTCCGTTTTCGAACCTGTTACTCCTGGGGCTTATACAAATGAGCATGAGGCAGTTAATAATAATGACAATGGGTTACTTAATTTAAATACTATTACAATCTCGAGGTCCGAAATTCTTGACGAACTAAAAAGTATTAATGCAAATAAGGGGTCCGGACCTGATAAAATAAGCCCTTTGTTCTTAAAGAGAACTTGCGAAAGCCTCTCAATTCCATTAGAAATTATTTTTAACAAGTGTTTGTCTACAGGAATCTTCCCTTCTCTATGGAAAATTGCTTATATAACGCCAATATTTAAGTCCGGTTCTAAAAACAGCGTAGAAAATTATCGGCCCATCTCCATCCTGTCAGCTATACCTAAAGTTTTTGAAAAACTGGTCCATAAACATATGTACTCTAACTTTAAACATCGAATATTAGAGGAACAGCATGGCTTTGTGAGTGGAAAATCCACTCTGACTAATCTCTTATTATTTACAGATTATCTTTTTAATGGTATAGACCAGAAATGTCAAATAGAAGCTGTATACACTGATTTTAAAAAGGCATTCGACAAGGTAGATCACTCTATGCTTTTAAAAAAATATAATTCAATGGTATAAAGGGCAATCTATTGCGTTGGTTTTCTTCTTATTTACAAAACCGTGTCCAGTCAGTCGTCATAAATGGACACATTTCTTCATCCGTGATTGTAACATCCGGCGTACCCCAGGGTTCCGTACTAGGGCCTCTTCTTTTCGTTTTATTTTTATAAACGACATTTCATCGTGTTTTCATCACAGTAATTTTTTGTTATATGCAGACGACTTAAAAATATATTTGAAAATAAAAGAACCAAATGACATTACACTTATGCAAAACGATTTGAATAGATTAAGTGAATATTGCATATTAAATAAATTACACCTAGCTTATGACAAATGCAAGCATATAACTTTTACAAAAAATAAAAACATTATTCCTCGTAGATTTCGGTTGGGCGATCACATGTTGGATTCTGTAGCGAGCATCCGTGATCTGGGCGTACATCTCGACACCAAACTTATACTTAACGTTCACATTGACTACATTTTAAATAAGGCCTACCGTATGTTGGGATTTATCTTTCGAATCACAAAAGTGTTTAAACGCAAAAATACTATTATTTGTCTCTTTCAGAGTTTAGTAAGATCACATCTCGAATACGTATCACCTGTTTGGAATCCATTGTATGAATGTTACAATATTAAAATAGAAATGATTCAAAAAAAATTTTTGCGTACTTTAAATTATCGAATGCGTTCACCGCGCTGCTCATATAATGTTTTACTGCAAAAATATAAAATGATGTCATTAAGAGATCGACGTTCACTAGCCGACGCTGTGGCGCTTAAAAAGATATGTAATGGCGACATTGACTCACCACTACTTCTAGCAAAACTGAATTTCCGAATTCCAGCCAAAACTACTCGTTGTAGGAACTTATTTCACTTGCCACCAGCCAGAACTAACATCGGTCTCCGTGCACCACAAAGTAGAATGTGTGATCTATATAATAAAAGTTTATGTAAGAAATGCTTTATAATTAGAATTCTTAGTTATATCATTTACACTATCTTTTACATTTAACTAAACTTAAAATTTTTTTTCCAATTTCATTTTCTCATGTAATCTCACAAAAATGTAACTGCTCAATATAAAATCATGACATGTTCTCAGTGAGACCATCCAAGGGAACAATTGTAATTGTAAAACTATGTATCTGTCAAATTCTTACTTGTATCTTTTGTTTCTGTTGTGTCTCCTTTGTAATTAATAAATAAATAAACTTACTTCATGTAGGCAGGTTATTTTTATGTAAACACCATATAATCGTAGGTTATCAAATCATAGTACTTGATAGGTAGCATCGATCTGATCTCACTATAAGTATGTGCAAGCGTGGCATTTTGAAGCGTTAAGTTGCTATAGGTACTCGTATTCAACATAATAACAAAGTATAGAAATAAATAACTGAGATCACGTTTACGGTTGTCGACCACTTCAAGCGTTCAAATTCAAATTCAAATATTTATTTCTCAAAATTGACAATTACTTGTTCTTATTGACGTCAAATAAAACATGATTCTACCACCAGTTCGAAAAAAACCTTCGTGAAGAAAAACTAGCAAGAAACTTCACGGGTATATTTTTTTTCAAAATAAATTTACAGAGTCTCTTTATGTCTATACAAAATTATTCTTTTCTGCATCTGTTAGCTCGGCAAGTCTCCCTCCCCCCAAGTATCCAAACGACGAACACCCTCAAACGGCACCCGTTCACGAGTTAACGCGGGATCCAGCCATCGCCCTCCTCAACCATATTAGAGGGAAGTGAGCGACCCGTCACCCGACGCTACCATAAGAAGACGTACTTTAGTGACAATGACGCTTTAGATATTCATCGGGACGAAGAACTCATCGCACAAACAGACACATTACACATGCTTTGTTACAAATACTAGTACAATCCTGTTAATGAGGGGATTATACCCAAGGGCTTTTATCATCCAAATAATCGGATAGTTTATAATATGCTCTAGCACACAACTTCTCCTTTATAGTTTCTTTGAATTTGTCAACAGGAAGACCTTGGATACCCTCAGGAACCTTATTATAAAAGCGTATACATTGACCCATGAATGAGTTAGTGACTTTATGAAGCCTGCTATTATGAGCTGCCAGCATATTTCTTCCTCTTGTGAACAAGGTTATGTTCTTTTTAACATACATTAAATTTTCTAAAATATATTGTGAATGGAAGGTAAGAATATTTATTTCCTTAAATTTACTTCTAAGTGACACCCTTGGACCGAGCTGATAGATTGCGCGAACAGCCCTTTTCTGCAGAATAAATATAGCATCGATGTCGGCAGCACTCCCCCACAGCAGAATACCATATGTCATGAGGCTGTGGAAGTAACCAAAATAGACTAATCGAGCGGTTGTTTCATTTGAAATTTGTCTAATTTTTTTAACAGCATATGCGGCAGAGCCAAGCCTTTTCGCTAAACCATCAACATGCGGTCCCCACTGCAGTTTGGCGTCTAAGGTTATGCCCAGAAATACAGTTGAGTTTACAGGAGTCAGTTCCTGGCTCTTAACTACAATGTTTGTGTTTACCTGTTTGACATTTGGCAATGTAAATTTAACACATTTCGTTTTTTTTTCATTGAGGAGCAAATTATTAGCTGAGAACCACTGCTCTGTGTTGGAGATGCATTTGTTCACCGCTCGATAGTAAATTTCATGTCTTTTGATTTTAAACAAGAAGGAAGTATCGTCAGCAAACAATATGACCTCGCATTGATTCTTAACGACCGATGGTAGATCATTAATATAAACTAAAAACAGGAAAGGACCAAGAACTGAGCCCTGGGGCACACCCATTGTCACTGCCGATCCTGATGATTTTTCCACTTCTTGCAACTTTCTGTTTTCTATTAGAAATATATGATTTAATCAAGGCAAGCGCTCGGTTTTTAATGCCGTAATGGTGTAGTTTCATGAGTAGAGTAGTATGATCCACACAGTCGAACGCCTTGGACAAGTCACAAAAGACACCAATAGCATCACACGACTCCTCCCAGGCGCTGAATACGTGTTTTATGAGCTCAACACCGGCATCGGTTGTTGAGCGACCCCGCGTGAAACCAAACTGCTTAAAATTCATTAAACTATTACCGTAAAAATGAGAAAGTAATTGATTTAAAATTAATTTTTCAAAAATCTTACTGAGCGTTATATGTTATATGTCTAAAATTATTATGGTAATAATTATTAGGGTCAGACATACTACCTGCTTTGAATATTGGAATGACCTTACTCAATTTCATTAAATCAGGAAAAACACCATTATCAACACAGTCATTAAATATACTGGCTAAGTACGGGGCTATACCATCAATGACAGATTCAATAATTTTAACAGAAATCCCATCTAAATCGGCAGTATTTTTTACTTTAATGCTTTTAAATGCATTTAAAACTTGTGGAACAGTAACATGTTTCAAAATAAAATCAATATTGCATGAATTTACATTTTCCGTTAGCAGTGACTGTGCAAGAGTGGAACATGAATTAATACTCGAAGTAGTTGACACAGGGATGGCAGTAAAAAAATTTTCAAATGCTTCAGCAACTTCTTTGTCAGTTGACAACACTTTATCATTAATTTTTAAATTATATTTGGTGTGTGGTTCTT
This sequence comes from Marasmarcha lunaedactyla, assembly GCA_923062675.1. NCBI lineage: Eukaryota > Metazoa > Arthropoda > Insecta > Lepidoptera > Pterophoridae > Marasmarcha > Marasmarcha lunaedactyla. The sequence continues at coordinate 2,448,786 of OV281358.1, forward strand.
TTGCTTTCCCAGTTTCCTGATTAATTATATTCCATGCAGTTTTTGAAATGTTAGTACTATATTTAATTTTATTATTAATGTAATTAGATTTAGCTACACTGCAAACTCGTTTAAATAATTTTGAATACTTTTTAACATATTCATAAAATGTCTTATTATGATTATAAGTTCTTTCACTGTACAATTCATATAATCTATTTCTACTTCTGCATATTCCCACTGTTGCCCAGTCACTAAACCTAAATAAATTATTATTTAAACATATTTTCTTTTTTTTTAAAACAGAGTCATATTCATTTCTAATTATATTATGAATAGAGTTATATTGAGTAACAGGATCTGCACAGTAATCTAATTTAAATTTTTTTTCAAATACATTTTTCCTAAATGTTTCAAGCCGTCTCTCATTCATGGGTATAAAGGTAATTTCTCTTTTTAAAGTCTTTTTTAGCCCAATATCAAAAGTGGCAAACTGCCCACTATGATCTAATTGTACTTTATTAATTACTGACTTTGTACATGGCATTAAATTTGTAAAAATTTTATCAAGACATGTGGCTGAGGTCGCTGTGATTCGCGTAGGCTCTAAGAAGAGATTTTTTAGGTTGTAACAATTAAAAAGATTCAAGAATCGTTTACTTAGTGATGTCTCTACTAATAAATCAATATTAAAATCGCCACAAATAATTATTTCTTTGTTTTTGTTATTTACTCTATGTAATACCTCATCCATAGTGCTCTCAAATACTTCAAATGGTGAGGATGGGGGTTGCTATGCTATGCTTTACAACAGGTGGAAATAAAACTTATTCCAATGTTGCTACCTATTTTGATAAGTAGCTTAATTTCATTAAAATGATTCAAACAGGGCTATTCAAATCAATGATCACCATTAAATTTTAAATAAAAATATTGAAAACATGATAGGTGAATAACATACGTATGTAACATCTTACAAGTTATTTTATAGAAGTAAGGCGATATCATTTTGTACGTGACATGCTTTACAGACTTTATTAATCGATTGACTTATCCTAGAGATAAGGTATATTTTTCATTGCACATTTTGGAATCCAGTAGGTAATGAAATAAAAAAACTTAAATGTAGGTATTTTCAACACTCCTTTATTCACGTAACTAGATATAAAACAGTTTTGAGACAACTAGTTGTTTACTCACATATTAAAGGTTGTAAAAATTATTATATTATTTATTATATAGATATCTAAACAAATGACTTTGATATCACAAAATTAAATGCAATATGTAATATAATTTAAGATGAATTACGGTTTTAAATTAAAATTAACTAGTAACTAACTCGTCTTGTATTTTATTAATCGTATCTTTGATGCTGCTGTATACGTCATCAAACATCGAAGATTTTACAACATGCTGAACGCATACCTCAGCCTCGCAGCTGCACATTGAATCCCCAAGTTTTGCAAAGTTCTCGGAATCATAAATTTCGATCTTGATGATTTTGATTCCATTTCTCACTGGTTTTTTTATGTATGAATTTATTGGTTGCCCGTTCTTTGCCCTTTTGCGTGTTGTTTCAAGACCAAGGGTTCTTGGAGTAGTAGTTTTCGGCTCTATGGGTATAAAGTTAAATAGTTCCTCTGAGTCCTGAAAACAAAATAAGTTGTTTAAAAGAACGGACTTAAGCTATTATGTTCCTATGAAAAGATTTTAGTTTCTACCAAGAACGAATCATGAATTTTATATTTTTTGATTTATTTTTGCAATTACAATACTTAATATTTCTTTATACAAATTAGAAATCAGAAAAAACAGTAAGTGTAAAAATTCGCGGTCGAGAGGTCGCGGGTTCGAGTCCCACTCTGAAAGCTGAGTTACAAATTTTTTTCTGATATCTTATTTGTAGAATCATAAATTAACCTACCCACTCTCAAATAATATACGTAAGTAGATTAAACAGTAATACTTAATATTTTAAAATAAATTACAATCACTTACCGACATTATAGAAACAGGATGCTTCTTGTAAGCGCCACCAAAATCACTGATTATTATTCTTATTTTACCTTTTTATATAGAATTTTCAATGATTTAATAAAGTTCAAAATGCAAGGAAAAAAATAATGTCACTGTATGTTTACATCTTCCCAAATAAGTAGCGGCGTCGAAAGTTATACGATCCGTCTATGTTTTGCTGCTATATGAATACATACATGGAACGTGGAGGTGTCGATTTGTATGTTGATAATTTTACTACGCGCGACTTGACCTAATGAATAGATACAAACGTTTATATAAAAAAAATACAACGCGTGAAGTCAGGCGATATAATTTTATCTTATTGCTCTGGTAGAATCTATTATATTTACAATGATTAATTTCGAACCTTAAATTACGTTGTAATAGAACATATAATTAATCCTAAGGGCGTTTTATTCTCATAGTACGATCTCTGTTACCGTTTAATTTCAATACCTTAATTATTGACCTAATGTACATTTCTATAAGATTGTAGTAAAAAAGTTCATAGTGATGCAACTTATCTAATATATTTGTCTGGACTTAGCTGACGATGCGTTTTAGCCAGGTATTACAAATACGGAAAATGGTCAACGTGAGACTGGGTGTATTTAAGCCGGGATGAGGCTGAGAATTTTACATTCAAGTTCAGGAAAGTATAAAGTGCTAGTTGGTGTGCCAGAAACATTTAAGTTTATACTAATACCGTGTAAAAATGTAAGTATCGAGTGAAAACTCAATATATTCAATTGATTCCTCTTTTCTTATTACTTATTTATTGTCTAATACAGTATTCATTGTTCACTATATACTGTGCACCTTATTAAGTATTCATAGTTCACAAATAATATTACATAGTATTCATAGCTCTCTAGTAAACTATTAACAGTATTCAGAGTGCGTCAGCCTTATTTTTATTATATCATATTTATTTTAATGTATGTGTATTCTTTATTTTCAGGTCAGCAACACACCACACCTTGGATTATTCTGAAGATGAGGTTCAAGCTTCAACTTCGCATGACGCCGCCGCCGGCGAGAAGATATCTAAGAAGACGCGGCCACCTCCTACCATAGCAGCGAGAAAACGCAAGCATACGACTATCGCCCCAGCTACCACACACAAATTTCAAGTTATGAACTTTTTGGCACGGATAGCGAAGATGACAGTTTCGAAAATATATCGAGTCAACAAGGTAGCAATTTTGAATATAATAATAGTAATATGCATTCATATTTTACAAAGAAATATAAAAAAGCATATAGCCGACAGATACATAAAACAAAGGTCGGAAAATATTATATCAGCCTTCAGATATATAACATAGATAGAAAAGAAATAAATAATAAAAAAAATAAACGACAAGCAGATTTGAACATCAAAAATGTGACTAATTCTGATACAGAAGCATGGCTGCATCTCATAAAGTTTATTAAAGCATCACAACGACAAATACAACGATCTGCTATGTTTAATAAGTGTGATGAAATCAATCCATTGATATGATTTATTTATTTTTTTTAAGATCCTGAACCAGTTCTGAAGAAAACGCAACCACGTCATAGCAACATCGAACTTGGGGTGAAGAAATCCAAAAACACAGCCAAGAAAAGCAACTCTCACCATGCTGAAGTCGTTGTCAACTCAGCACGAGAGCCCAACACTAAGGCTTCTGCAAGAGATGTTTTTGGCAGCGACAGTGACGATGAGCACTTCGAGCAACTGAAATCGGGTAAAAAACCTCCAAAGATTTGCTCTTTTTTCACAAAAAAAGTTTTCGCTCAAGGCGTTTCGCGACAAAGTAATCTGGGAAAGGATGGTTCGCATTACATCGAATTAAAAGTATATCGATGCGATGAAATAAGAAATATCCAGCCAATGAATAGATGGCGTCATGCCATTATAACGATAAAAAATCAGTCTGACGCTGATACTGAGGCATGGGCGCACCTCACACAGTTCATAAAAGCCACACGACAAGAATTCAAAAATTGTCGACCTGAAATAATTGGTTCTTCAACAATATAAGTCCTTATGATTATGCTAAGTCTACACTGTACTTATTTATCATGAATTGAATATGTTTAGTATCATAATATTATTAAAGCCTCCTTAAATAACCTTTTGTAAAATGTAACCTCTAAATATAACTAAATAAATATAAGATTTTTTGTTTCTTTCTCAGTGTTGTTGCAACCGGCTCCGCTTCCCCCGCCTACTACTCAAGTAACTGAGACAATTAATTGCGAAAAATGTAGATTAGAAATGCCACGAAATGAATACAGATATCATTTGAAAACAAATTTACATAAATCGAATAGTTTGATAAAGACTGAGTTTGATAATATTGATGTAATTGCCACTGCATTTAAAAATCGATTAGTAACATATCGATTAAATCCTTGTCAGAAAGTCGAGTACCTCACACCAGAGGCGTTTCTGACTGACAATCAAAATGATCTAATTAAATAATTGAATATATCGCTGATGAAACACAGCTGTATAAAAGTTAACTTTGAATTATTTGCATTCTTTGCTTTACCAATATCAAGTGAACAGCAGCTGAAGTCTTTTTATACTAAATATGAAGTCGTTTATCAGTCCTCGGAATTAAATGAAATATTTTCGAATTTAGCAGAAGTGTTTAGTACAAAACTAGCTGAATTCGAACATTGTCAATCTGGTTGGACATTTGTGCGTATGAGTCATATAGAAATAAATGTAAATAAATATAGTCCTATGAGAGGTGGTACGTACATAGATCTACCGCATTCTATAAAAAAAACAAAAAGCTGTATTAATGTACAGAAAAGTGACAATCATTGTTTTCTTTGGAGTGTAGTTGCCGGACTTTTTCCTGCAAAGAATAATGTGTGCAGAGTGAACTCATATCCGCATTATTCTTCGGTACTTAATGTAAAGGGAATGTCGTTTCCACCTTCCTTTAAAGATATTAGATTATTTGAAAGTAATAACCCAGACATAAGTATTAATGTATATGGTCTAAACAACAAATGTTGTGTGACTGGTCCTCTTTATTTAACAAAGAACAGAAAGCTTGACCACTTTAATTTATTGTATTTTGAGAGTGATAATAAAGAACATTATTGTTTAATTAAAGATCTAGTTCGATTAGTGAAACGTCAAATAACTTTAAGTAAAGGAAAGGTATTTATATGTGAATCTTGTTTACAGTTTTATACAACTGAAGCTAAGTTTCAGTCACATAATTGTAATCAAATTTTATGTATTTTGCCTGAAAAAGGTTCTATTTTAAAATTCAGGCATTATGATAGACAGCAAAAAATAAACTTTGTGATTTATGCTGATTTTGAATGTCTGTTAGTCAATTTTAAAGAACAGAAATCTGAAAACATCGATACATTAAAGATGCACCAACCCTCTAGTTTTGGTTACTATATTTGTTGCTCACATGATCGAAACATAAACAAATATGTTGCATACAGAGGTGTTGACTGTGTTCGAGTGTTCGTTAAATCATTAATTGAAGATGCTAAATTAATTAATGAAATACTATCTGATCGTACACAGATGTTACCTTTAACACCTGACCAAGAAACGCAATATAAAAATGCTGTTGTATGTCATATATGTAATGAAGTATTATTCGATGACAAAGTATTCGATCACGATCATGTAACTGGAGAATTTAGAGGAGCAGCTCACTCTCACTTCAATTTGATGCATAGAGTGTGTCCTTTAATTCCAGTAGTGTTTCATAACCTGGCTGGTTACGACTCACATTTGTTTATTGAAGAGCTAATGAAATATAGAGGAGACGTCAAAATTATTCCTAAATCCAAAGAAAAGTATATTTGTATTACAAAAGTTATTGAATCAAGAAAGAGTCAACGACCTGTTGTTCTTAAGTTCATAGATTCTTATCAATTTTTAAGTTCCAATCTAGAAAAGTTAAGTGAAAGTCTATCTGAAAGTGACTTTGATCTCATTTGTCAAATGAGTTTAAGGATAAAGAACGTTTAAGTTTACTTAAAAAGAAAGGTATTTATCCTTATGATTATATGAATAGTTGGTCGAAATTTGAAGAAACGCAACTTCCTTCGAAGTTAAATTTTTTTAATACTATGAATGAATCAAATATTTCTGATTCTGATTATGAACATGCTCTTTTAGTATGGAATTGCTTTAAAATCAGAAATCTGGGTGAATATAATGATTTATACCTGAAATCAGATGTTTTACTACTTTGTGATGTCTTTGAGAAATTTAGAAGAGTCAGTCTTTTTTATTACAAACTTGATCCCGCATATTACATTACTTCACCGAGTTTGAGTTGGGATGCGATGCTTTTTTATACTCACGTACAATTAGAACTTATTCATGACATTGAAATGTATCAAATGCTTGAAAAGGGTATACGTGGAGGCCTAGCACAGTGTTCTCTTCGACACGCCGTAGCGTGTAATAAATACTTACCAAACTATGATGACTCCCAAGAATCTTCCTACCTGGTGTATTTAGATTGCAATAATTTGTATGGCTTTGCGATGACAAAAAAATATCCTTTATCGGAATTTAAATTCTTAACGTCAAAAGAAATAGATAATTTTGATGTGATGAAAATTTGTGATAACAGTGATTATGGTTACATTTTAGAAGTTGATTTATTATATCCCGATCATTTGCATAAAGCTTACCAAGATTTACCTTTTGCAATGGAAAAAATGACACCTCTAGGAGGTAAAAGTAAGAAGTTAATTGCAAATCTTTATGACAAATTCAATTATGTCATTCACTATATACATCTGAAACAATGTTTAATGCATGGGCTTATATTGATGAAAATACATCGCATTCTTGGCTTTAGACAAGAAAATTTCTTGAAACCATACATTGATCTGAACACTTCTCTCAGACAATCATCAAAAACAAAGTTTGAAAAAGATTTTTTTAAATTACTTAATAATTCTATTTTCGGTAAAACTATAGAAAATAAACGGAAACAACTAGATGTAAAATTAGTCACTAGATGGGTGGATAATCACAATTTAACAAATAAACATCTTACTGCCGAAAAGTTGGTTGCAAAACCGAACCTAAATAGTATAAGTATTGTTTCAGAGAATTTTGTGGCTATTCAACTAAACCGTGAGAAATGTGTAATGGATAGACCAATTTACATTGGGTTTTCAGTTTTAGAATATGCAAAGCACCATATGTACCAATTCCATTACGATTTTGTCAAAGAGAAATATAAAGATCGAGCACAGCTTTGCTATACAGATACCGACAGTTTATTATATTTGATATTTACTGATGATTTTTATGATGATATGCGTAAAAATATTTTACGATTTGATACTAGTAATTTTCCTTCTAATAATGAATATGACATACCTAAAATAAATGACAAAGTACCTGGATTATTTAAAGACGAAATGGGTGGGAACATAATAAGTGAATTTATTGGCCTCAGGGCTAAATTATACTGTATTAAGAGTTTAAAATCGAGTATTAAAAAAGCAAAAGGTATAACAAAATCAGTTACCGCTAATTTGGTAATGAACTGTAAGGACACCCTTCTATATAATACTAATACAAGATGCAATATGAAACTGATAAGATGTATTAAACATGTCTTATATACACAGCAGATGAACAAGAAGCTTCTAGATGGAAATGATGATAAAAGACAGACACAAAAAGATAACATTCATACCCTCCCATGGGGCCATTGTGACACCATATTTTGATATCTATATTTATTTTTAAAGCATTAATTGTGTACACGCGTCTAAGTACATCCAAATTGTCATCTACTTTAAATGTTATTGTATATGTATAATTAGTGATTGATATTATGTATAAATTAAACATGGTGTGACAAGTATCTCAATTGTTTTCATTATAAAATACTAAGTTTACTTAGAAAACCCTCAGAAATACTTCTTACTTTGAGATGATTGCACGATGAAGTTTGTCAAGCAATCTCATAGTCTAGAAGTTCATAGTATAAAACTAAATCAGCAGTCACGTAAACTAAGGCATAGTATTCTGTTACCAAATACGATTCGATGTATAATGTGTGGGCCATCACATTGCGGTAAAACAAATGTAATGCTTAATCTTTTGTTGCACGTTAATGGCTTAAAATTTAAAAACATATATTTATATTCGAAAACAGCGTATCAACCCAAATATTGCTTTTTAAGTGAAGTAATGAAAAGAGTATCAGATTGTCAGTTTTTTATTTATAATGAAAATAACGATGTTATTCATCCTAACGAAGCCCTTGAAAATTCAGTTATGATATTTGACGATGTTGTCTGCGAGAATCAAGAAAACATTCGTTATTACTTTGCTATGGGTAGACATAGACTAATTGATTGTTTTTATTTGTCTCAAACTTATTCCAAAATACCTAAGCAGCTTTTACGCGATAATGTTAATCTTTTGATTATATTTAAACAAGATGATACTAATTTGAAACATATATATAATGAGCATGTTAATGTAGATATTGATTGGCAAAAATTTAAAAAAATATGTTCTGCAATATGGCAAAATAATTTTAATTTCTTGGTTATTAATAAAGACTGTGAATTAAATCATGGAAGGTATAGACAAAATTTTGATACCTTCATAAATTTTGTGTAATAATCATTGTCACAAACTAAATTTCAGATGATTATCTAAATAATATATTTAATTTTTTCAAAGAAATACTTCATTTGAATTTAAGTGACCGTGAGTAGTAGTTGTTTTTACTTTGAAGAATATGGATGATGAAATTAAAAAACAGCTGATAAACTCAGTTACAAATATAAAACATAAATTGAAAATGATTCGTGACGAAGAAGATTCTGATATTCTTAAGTATAGAAAGGTATTCAAACCAATCATTGATCCAATAGAAAATTTTATAAAAGTTAATCAAAACGAGCAAAAGTTAAATCAAATAAAAAACTTGGGACCAGGTGGTAGTTCAAAAGAATTAAATGCTCTTACAAATTACGATAATAATGACGATTCTCAAAACACAAGTTCGAACTTAGGGTAATATAGCGACAGCGATAGTGATTCGCCCGAAATTGTTGATGATAGTAATGAAGGTGATGATCATAATAATTTAGACGATACATTAAAATCATTAAAAAAAGGAGATATAGTAAATTTATATAATGACTATATAAATATACCATTTGGCATTAGAAGTGAAGGTAAGGAACTTATGATCGGAAATACCGCAGTAAAAATTGCTGTTAACAAAGAAAACATTCGTAATATAATTCTCGATGATAAGAAATATAAACTCACTAATGGGCTACAAGAGCTTTTAATTCATAAAAACCCCAATCTTCAAAGTATTACTGAGGAAGATAAAAGTAACTATAAAAAAATACTCTCTATCACTAACGCGCATAAACGTGATTTTAATCCTAATGAGCAATTGAAAGGTGATTAAAGTTTTAAGTATTCTAAAATTATTAAACCACTATTTAAACAAGAAAAATCGAATGTATTGGTAAAGAAAGGTATACCAAATAACAAAAATTATAAAACCAATACAGATTACGTATATTGGGATGATCCTAATGAGTTAATTGAAAGGCTCAAATTATTGATTCCATCTCAAAGCGCTGGCAATACTAATCATGATAACGAAATTGTCTCTATAATAGAAGAATTAAAAGAAGCAGGTATTATAAAAGGATAAATATATTCAAATTTTATCAGAAATTGTTAGAAAGCGTCATGAATAAGAACATTGTAAACTATCAATAAAATGTCAAATAAAATAAGCAATGAAAATATTACAATATCATCAAATGATTCTCGAATTTACAATATTGAAGATGATTTAAAAATAATTGATTTTGATGTAAAAATAAAAATAATATACAAGCTAATTGATAACTTAAATAAAAAAATTAAGACAATCAAAAAAAATCTGGCTGTGAATGAACTTGAAGGAAAAGTAAAGAAACATTATGAGCAAACAAGACGTCGTTAATGAAATTCATAGAAATGCGAGAGTGAACTTTCCTAGAAGAAATGTTATACTTAAAGATATTGATGATCTTTGGCAGGCTGACTTAATTGATATGCAAAAGCTGTCGAATTATAATGGTGGTAATAAATATAAACTGGTAATCATAGATTGCTTTTCTAAATACGCTTGGGCATTTCCATTAAAACAAAAAAGTAAAAAAGACGTATCTAAAGCATTTAGGACTCTATTATTAAGAGGTCGAGCACCTAATAATTTACAGACTGACTTAGGAACAGAATTTTATAACCATATTTTTAAAAGTATGATGAATGACTATAATATAAACCATTATTCCTCATATTCAACTAAAAAAGCATCTATTGTTGAAAGATTCATAAGAACATTAAAAAGCAAACTGTATAAAGCTTTTAGTTTGAAAGGAAATTATAAATGGAACGATGGTACACTTGATATTAAAATACATGAATACAATCAGTCTGTGCATAGAACTATTAAACAGACGCCAGTGTCAGTAAACCAGAACAATAAAAGAAATGTATTATTGAAATATATAAATCAATTTAAGTCTAGAAAAATAATGAAATGTAAAAAATTACAAGTAGGCGATTTTGTAAGAATCAGTAAATACAAAGCAACATTTTTAAAAGGGTTTACTCCTAATTGGTCTACAGAATTATTTAGAGTTAATAAAGTACAAGATACTAATCCTACATCATATTTATTAGAAGATACTCGAAAAAATCCTATTCTTGGTGCGTTTTATGCTCAAGAACTTCAGAAATCAAAACATCCGAACATATATCTGGTTGAAAAAGTTTTAAAAAGAAAAAAAGACAAATTATTTGTGAAATGGTTAGGCTTACCGAGCAGTGAAAACTGTTGGATTCATAAATATGACGTCGTTTAATTCCTGCTTTGGTCTTTAGATTAAGATTTATAAACTGTGGCATTATGCTTCTAAGATCATTAGTGCTTGATTTTTTATATAACAAGCACTCCTGGAGTGCACAAATAGCTCTATTATATTTTAAACGATTAAAAAATGATTAAAAGAAAACAACGTACTTGTAAAGTGAAGTTGGAGACTGCAAAACTAAATAATCATAAATCAGAAGCAGGACTCAAGGAAACTTTAAAAAAGGTTGTGTCATATACAAAGAAACATATTAAAAAATTAAAGCCTAAATGTAAAAAAACGCTCGTTGAATTAGCGATTGCGGCAGCTAAAGAAATGACCTCAGATTTACAAACACAATTAAAAGTACCAAGAGTAATACCTATACCAAAAACCGGAGGGTTTTTACCAGTAATCCCTATCTTTGCTGGATTGTCTGCTGCTGGAAGCATAGCAGGTGGTGTTGCTGGAATTACTAAAACTATTAATGAATACAAAGCAAAAAAGCGATTAACAGAATTAGAACGCCATAATAAACAAGTGGAAACACTATGTATCGGCAGAGGTTTGCATTTGAAACCATACAGAAACGGTTTAGGAATTTATGTGACAAAGGAAAAAAACTGAATGATCGGCTACCCAAAAGAGCATTGACAAATATTGATATCATGAAATTTTCGGAAAGTATTCCTTATTTTCGTGGTGTTTTTATGAGAGATGAATTACCCAAACGCCCATAGCTAATAGAGTGTGGAGTGATCAATTTAGATTCTTCAGAAAACTCAGGCACTCATTGGGTAGCCTACGGAAAATATAAAGATTATATAGAATATTTTGACAGTTATGGGAATCTGAAGCCTCCTAAAGAATTAGTCAAATATCTAGGTGAAAATATTAAGTACAACTATAATAATTATCAAGGAAGTAACTTATTTAATTGTGGACATTTGTGCTTGAAGTTTTTGAGATCATTTTGGAAACAATTTCTTACTATATAGAGACTGTGACATATAATATTTACTCATTATACGAAGAACATTCAAAGCTATTATAACATACAGAACTCTTGCATATCGAACACGGTTATCACGATAGTGATAAAATGATCGTTTTTAATAAAAAGCCTAACACTAAAGAAAAACAAAGCATTTCGCGACCAATATCAAAAGGAGTAAGACGGATCTCTGCCGTAAAAAAAATAACAAAAAGCAATAAGGAATTTCTTCGTGCTCTTGGATTAAAGTTATAAAAATGCTTCAAATCAACGATTCACCTCAACACGATAATTCTATCGAAAGCTTTGAAATTCATAGTTACAATCCTTATAATAATAATTTCAAAGAAAGTGATGAAATTCGAATCCCTATTCATCAGCAAGACATATATTTACTACCATCAGCTAGTTCCATCTATATCGAAGGAAGAGTAAGTGTATTCTCTAAAGATACATCAGGACAGGATTTACATTTTTATTTCAAGACATACGATATGAACTAAATGGTATTGAAATAGATCGCATCAAAAATGCTGGAATCACGACAACTATGAAATCCTTTGTTTCTATGAACGATGGAGAAAGTAAAGCTGCAGCTGTATGGGGATGGAATATTAATGAGATCAAACATAAAAGTGGTTGCTTTAGTGTTATTGTGCCGCTAAATAAATTATTAGGTTTTGCAGAAGATTACAATAAAATAATAGTAAATTGTAGACATGAGTTAATTTTGCAAAGAGCCAGATCCGCTTTGAACTCTGTAATAATGGATAAAAATGAAACCATGCAATTAGATATACAAAACATCCAATGGCGGGTTCCTCACGTTAAAGTTTCTGATCGTGAAAGATTATCTCTCCTAAAGTTTTTAGAAAAAGATCGAGCTATTCAATTGGCCTTTAGAAACTGGGACTTATATGAGTACCCAGCACTACCTAAAACAACAAAACATTCCTGGTCAGTTAAAACTGCATCTCAAATAGAGAAACCAAGATTTGTTATGGTTGGTTTACAAACCAACAGAAAAGATAATGTTTCGACAAGTTGTTCAATATTTGACCATTGTAAAGTTACTAATATAAAATTATTTTTAAATTCACAATACTATCCATATGACTCATTGAATCTGAAATTTGATGACAATAAATACAGTATATTATATGAAATGTACGCTAACTTTCGTCAGTCATATTACAACACTTCTAGGAGTGATCCACTTCTAGATTTACATTCGTTCAAAAAAGAAGCTCCTTTATTTGTGATTGATTGCTCAAGACAAAAATATACAATAAAAACCGGTCCTGTTGATGTACGGATAGAAATTGAAAGCTCAACAGATATACCTGATAATACAACTGCTTACTGTCTGATTATTAATGATCGGCTGTTTGAATACAGACCCTTAAGCAACATCGTCAGAAAATTATCATGAATGTTATAGTTGATGTACAAGGTTTTAAAAGTGAGGATAACACTTTTATATTAAAAGAAATAGCAGTGCTATCTGAAAATCAAATCTTGGCATACTCAATAAAGCCACCGTTCCCTTTTTATGATTTAACAAAAAAGGAGCGGTTACATGTAGCTTGGATAGAAAAGAATAGAGGAATACTGTGGTATGAAGGGTTTGTTCCGTACAACGTAGGTCTTAATATTGTAAAACAATTTTTGAAAGATAAGAAAATTTTTGTAAAATGTTCTGAAAAGGTTACATGGTTAAAAAGTATGCTTATAACTGACAAGGTGTTTAATTTAGAAGATAGAAACTGTCCTAATTTTATGAAATTATATAGTATTTATTCAATTTCTCCAGACATATTTTGTTGTGTGTATCATAAGAATATATGTGCATTAAAAAATGTTTGCTGTTTAAAAAAGTGGTGTTTAGAAAATAATGTATTGTAAAAGTTTTTTGTAACAAATAAATTACGCTTAAAAAGATTGTTTTTTCTTTATCTTCACAAATTCCTTCTATAATTTTGAATAATCATATTAAAGTTTTACATATAGGAAAGAGTACATACCTCTTACTCTTGGATGTAGTACCTACCAATATTTGAATATAACAATTATTTTATAGTGATAATAAGGAGGAAGTGGATACATTTTAACAGTTCATTCATTATCAAGAGGTTGAAAACTGGTCACGTCATGAATAATTTGAATGAATGAATAATTGAATACTTAGTTGAAAGCTTGAATAGATGAAAGGTTGAAATTGGGGCGTCTGGAGCTCTTGTGATCCAGAAGCCCCAATTACTACCTACTCGCCGAGTTGTCTCCTGTTTTGACACGCCTATATTGACTCTCTCTAAGGACTGGAAAAGTTCCAAAATCATGGAAGTTTGCAAACATACAGCCCGTACCAAAAAAGGGCAGTCGAGCCGACCCAGTCAACTATAGACCTATTGCAATCACTTCCATAATTTGCAAAATTATGGAACGTGTATTGAACCATCGTCTCCTGACGTACCTAGAGACCAGTGAGCTCCTCAGTGACAACCAATATGGTTTCCGCGGAGGACGTTCAACAGGAGACCTTCTAGTGTATGTCACGCATCTATGGAGCATGGCCTTGGAAGGGCATGGAGAGGCAATAGCCGTATCCTTGGATATCTCCAAGGCCTTTGACCGGGTATGGCACGAAGCCCTTTTGAGCAAGCTTCCTGCGTATGGCATACTATCTGGACTCTGCGACTGGATTTCTGATTTCCTGAGGGAACGGTCAATTCGAGTTGTCGTCGATGACTTCTCATCGGACCTAATGGCGATCAAAGCCGGCGTACCTCAGGGATCTGTTCTCTCTGCAACATTATTCCTGCTGCACATTAATTACCTTCTTTTATCGGAAGGCATTATTGGTTACGCCGATGACAGCACTGTTGTAGAGAGATATGTGTCCAATGCGCGAGCGAGTCCAAACCAGATCCAATTTCAGAGAGAGTCGATGATCGAACGGGGTTGATTTGACACTTTGTAGGGTTTCCGATTGGGGTGAAGCCAATCTTGTCAAATTCAACCCTTCCAAAACCCAGGCGTGTCTCTTCTCCGCTAAAAAGAGCACATTCAACTTGACGCCCACTTTCCAAAATGTATCTGTACCGATCACAAACCAACTAGGGCTTCTAGGCATGACCATCACGTCGAAACTTAATTTCGGTCAACAGATTGAAACCATGGCACAGTCAGCTTCCAAAAAATTGGGAGTCATCGCAAAGGTCCGGCGGAACTTCAACTCCGAACAGCTGCTCAACCTCGCTCAACAGCCCAGGTTCGATCTTGTATGGAGTACTGCAGCCATCTTTGGCATGATTCCGCAAAATACCACCTTGAAGCGTTGGATTCTGTCGACCGAAGGGCCCGTAGACTCATAAGTGACGACAAACTTACTTCTTCGAGACTGCAAAGTCTCGAGCATCGTCGAAAAGTTGCTAGTCTATCGGTTTTTTACAGATTGCACTTTGGAGAGTGTGCGAATGCTCTTTTTCAGTTGATCGAACCTTCCCCTTTACTCCACCAGTCAACCAGACGCAGACAGAAGTTTCACCCGTTTGTGGTTAGCGTGCCAATGAGCCGAAGTAAACGGTTCGATAGCTCATTTTTGGTTCGTGTTGCCAAAGAGTGGAACGATTTGCCTGCGTCTGTTTTTCCAGACAAATATAACCCCGGAGCTTTCAAGTGTAGAGTGAATAGGTACCTCTTAGACAGGCGTGTACGATCCTCGTCTTCATCGTCACTTTCCATCAGGTGAGATGGAAGACAAACGCCTGCTAATTATTAATAAAATTTAATTAAAAAAATATTTTAAATTTTATATGTGGCAACAATTTATTTTCTTTAGGTACAGCGTTATAGGTTTAAACATGTGTTGTGTCAGAAGTGTAGTCGAATACGATAGCTCGTTTTCAAATCCACATTGTACCGTACACATTCATCGGTTAGGAAAACTTTACTTCGTTGTTTGAATTAAAGGTAGTGAAAATTATCGTCGCATCGGCGGTTGTAGGGCATGACACGTGTTGCTCGCTTGGAACGAGGAACTATCCCCAACGATTGTAGACTGTTCATCTAGGAGCACAAGCCTCCAGTACACGCCACGCCAAGTTTGTATCCCAACTAAGGCGGATCGGAAGCCACTTGAGCTTAGCGGGAAATTCGGATATATGTATGATCATATTTTTGTAAACCGTATACAAAACGGATACAAAGATTTTGGAGGCGCTCAAGTTCGTCCAATTGTTCCTCATTGACATCAAGGTAACATCAGCGTAGTCGAGAATTGGAAGATACAGAGATTGTGCTTTAGAAACTTTAGTCGAATTCGGTGAACAAAAGATTGCGACATCGTTTTAGTGACTTAGTGGTAGCAAACTTCTTCCTGTTCACGGCTTCAATTTGTAAACTCCATGACAGTACTTTGTCAAACCAAAGACCTAAGTTTTTTACGGTTTCACTCTATTGAAAACTATGGATGGCCAGTTTATACATTATTGTGATTGAGTTTCCAATGACTATCGCTTGGGTTTTGGCGGGCTGGACTGTTGCACCATGCGCATTACTCCTGTCGAGTGTTGTTGAGAAATCATAGTTTATTTCTTCGATGTTCTTAGGCAAATCTTGAAATGTTCCGTATGTGTAAATTAGCAAACCATCTGGTAGAGAGAAGTTAAGTTTTAGGATATCGAATTTAGGCAAATGAAAAGAGAAAATGGGGTACGCCAGTGTCTGCAGTCAGCCAAAATGAACAAGCATCTTCTGCATATATTCGCTTTCGTATTTCCCAAATCTGCAACAAATACTTTTCGTTATGGAGATTTTTCGTTTACCGCACATTACTTTAACAGCGGAATCAGAAAATTCACAGCTTTATAATACTCTTTATCATACGATCTAAAACACTCGCTTTTTGTCCTATGTACACGTAGTCACTTACAACTTCGACTATTGAGTCTCTAACTCTTACGGGAGTAGGTACATGGATGTTAAACAGAACCGTCGTCTTACCATCTTAAGGCCTACTCGCTTTGAAACTCTGTACAGCTTGTAAGCTGTGTGTTGGCCATTTTTTTTGCTATCAAGTTAAATCCTTTTCTTTCACAATTTGCTGTCCTGACAGATTTTTTCAACATTTAAAACATTGACTTTTAGAACGATAGGTTATTTTGCGTACGCCATTTATCTTACCCGTGAAGTTTCTTGCCAGTTCTCCTTCACGAAGGTTTTTCCGAACTGGTGGTAGAGTCATGTTTTATTTGACGTCATTAAGAACAAGCAATTGTCAATGTTGAGAAATAAATATTTGAATTTAAATTTGTATTCTGTGTCGTTTGTTTATTTTGATTATTGTTGTGACTTTCATCGTAAAAAATATATTATATATATTATAATATATCGCCCACAATCGCTTTTCCATCCCTCATACTTTTGTTTTTTTTTACTCGATCACGCCGCGCCGCTTTTTATTTTTATATTTTAAAGAGGCTGCATATAAATCACCAGAATTAATTTGATGATGTCGTGAAAAATGGTTATGTTTGCTTACATATAATAATAATAATAAAAGTTTATTTTCACACCAATAAGAAAACAACAAAATTACAAAACGTAGAAAAATGGCATACATATAGGTGTTAAAAAAACGCCTCCTTCTAAGTCCGTTAAGCTAACGGACACTCTAAAAGAGTGCACTTATATAATGTTCTTATAACAAAAAAGATTGATATTTTGTTCTTATGTATTAATGTAGAAATTATATTTTTTTTGTGTGTAAAGAGAGAGTTTTTACTATCTTCTACGAATCTACGAGTCTACGAGTGATTAACTTGTCTTATTTATGTAATGTAAGAGAATTCCTTTCAAAGTAGGACCAGTACAGAAGAGACTGTTGACTTTTGTTTTGTATGTTTAAGTTATTTCATAAGTAATATTTTGTTTTGTATAGCTACTGCATACGCGATCATTGTTCTGTTTCTTACTAAACTTGATGTAATAATATCCTTATGACAAGTCAAATTTATTAAGAGTTTTATGGCATTTGTAGATCACTTATATTGTAAATGGTCTTGGTAAACAAACATTATTAAAAAAAACCATTTTACTAACGTTTTGACTATGATATCATCAGCGAATCGAAGAGATGTATTCGCCGTTAATAGTCACGAGAACTCATCTCCGGTACAGAAGCTTCAAGATGTCCCGTTACCTGAGACCTCTCCGCAGGCCGCTTGGATGGGCTTCAAATTTTTATCCTGGTGAGAGACCTGCACAGTAGCATTTTTGTAGCAACTCTTCAGCTCTTTAGTGTATCTAGGCACCGCTGGAGAATCCTCAGTACAGCCCAGGTCTCGATCAAATCAAGGGCTTTGGTTATACTCTTCCGTCTTCTATATAACATGCCGCATCGTATGTATGCGGTCTATGGTGCTTAAGCCTTTACAGAATGCGGCTTGTTGGGAAGTCATGAAATCTGCATTCGCAATGGCTCTCGAAAACAGCTTGTACACACAGCTGTGCAGTCAAATGTTTCTAAAATTCAAAAAGAGGGTTTAGCGCCCTTTTTTACAGAACAATATCGGTCGTGCCGTTTACAGACGAAATCCGTACATGCGGCTGTTTGCTTTTATTTTCATAATAAATAGTCATAAATCTTCAACTAATAGGGGAGATAAGACTAGGAAATGTGTAACGTGCAGCTTATCATTCACGCCTCTGACACGCCTGCGCAGCGCGTCACCACAGCCAAGGGAATCGGAAATTCTTCATGTATGACAAATATTCCGATAAAAAAATTATAAATACAGATTAAAGTAATAACTCAGATGTGAGACATGAGCTAGTTTACGAGCACGGGAAGGTGCTCTTATCTTCTGTTTTGAAAAAACTTAAACTTTGTACCTGTATATATAGTATTTATCTAGGTGAAACTTGTCACGTAAATCCAGAAACTGGTTAAACTTATACATATATAAGTTTAACCAGTTTAGTTAATTTCACTAATTAAGTTATCACTTTCAAAATATATAAAAACCAGTCTATGTAGTATATAAACGTATATAAACACCTCTTTGCGCACTTGGTTGATCCAGTAGTACAGCAATGCATTATTGACTCCACCTTTAGAGTGCAATAACTTTTTTCCGCTTTCATATTTTTCGAATGGAATGGCAATGTCGCCTTCTACTCAGCGAGGTGGCCAATCATATTCGTTGAAAAAACGATATATTCGATGTTTTTTTTTATATACATTTCTTAACAAGTTGGATCCGTTAACGGTTATTTTTTTTGTAACCGTCCATACATCTTGGCTCCGAATTATATACAAAAATCTGTTAACCATTTTATATAAAAAAACGTGTTTGACATTCATGCATTAATACGTGGATCCATCTATTTTTATATTTGTTATGTTTAATACATTGTTGACTCCACCTTAAGCGCATACACATGTTGGTCTATCCAGTTTTATATTCGTGACGCTTCATACATTGTTTTTTTTTTTTGTTCCCCGTTTGGGCAGGAGGCAAAAATGCATTTCCGCATATCTCTCGCGCGCGGTACAAGGCATCTGGGACTAGCTCCTAATGAGCACTATCCACTAAAAACCCCCTGAATGACTCGTGCAAATTTTGACCACACAGCCTTCATCTGAGCGACGCCCAATTGGAGAAAGAGGTCACGCTAGCGGGCCCCAGGGGGTCACCCGCTGGGATTACATAGCACTGAAGATGCTCAAAGCACTGAAGGTGAATACATAGCCCTGAAGGTGCTCAAAATAAAAATAAAAATTGAATTAATTCGAATTTACATTAGAATTAGAAGTTGCGGCCTGAAGAGCTTCGAGATCTAGTGTTAGTTGCGTTGCTACGTTCGTGTGCGCGTTTCTCGGTCTAGCGACTTTGAACTTCGAATCTATGACAGGGGTAGTATACGAGACTGAATCTCGAACTAGAGGATTGGGGTGGGTTTCGGAGCATTTGAAGAATGCTTCAGAGAGTTTTTTGAGGTTCTGTTGCACTGTAGGTATTTCAAGATCTGCAGGTCCGCGTTACACACGTACCAAGGTGCGTTTGTGGCCCCGCGGCAGAAGAGATTTTGAACTAACTGCAGTTAGTGCAGGGTTTGGCGTGGGCAAATATTGGCGAGGCATATGTACCGCATACGCTGATTCACTATTTGCTGCGCTCCGCTGTAACCGCTGCGTCGTCGTCCGCTGATTCACTATTTGCTGCACTCCATTGTAACCGCTGTGTCGTCGTCCGCTGATTCACTATTTGCTGCGCTCCGCTGTAACCGTTGCGTCGTCGTCCGCTGATTCTCTATTTGCTGCACTCCGCTGTAACCGCTGCGTCGTCGTCCACTGGTTCACAACTTACTTTACTTTTCTGTAGCTATTGCGTTGTTATTTAGTGTATCATGTCGTTCAGAGAATGACAATGCAACAGCAAGTGGAGAGAAGAGACAAGTAAACCAACGGAAGACGATGCAGCGACTACAACAAAGCGCTGTGAGTGAAGAACAACTGAATGGCAAAGCAACAGCTACAACGGAGTGGAGCAAGTGAAAAAGCATTACATGACAACGCAACAGCTAAAGCGGAGTGGAGTGAGTGATGAACCAGTTTTCACTCGTTGCACTTCATTGTAGTCGTTATTTAGTCCCTTAGTTTACCAATCGCTCCATTCTGCTGTGGTTATTGCGTCACCATTCTCTGGTTCTTTTCTCATGGCATTTTCAGTAAACGATGCGTCATCCACTGGTAATTTGCTCGCTGCACTCCACTGTAGTCGATTGCTGCCTCGTATACCACTTGCTGCACTCCGTTGTAGTCAATGCGTCATACATATTTCGCTAGTTCACTACTCACTCGAGTATCTTCTTGTTCACTCGCTCCACTCCGCTGTGGCTGTTGCACCTTTGTGTACTATCTCTTCACTCGCTCAGTAACGTTGTTACAAAAGGAAAGAGTCCCGTCCAAAAAATAACAAGTATTGAGGTTTGATCTGGAGTCACGTTACTCCAGACTGATTTCTTGTGAGTTTTCCTTTTTTAAGACAAGATTCTCTACTACTTTGAGGAGAATTTGAAATACTAGCTAGACATTATTAAGTTACTATAGCCAGTAATATAGTAGCCCAAACGTGTCAATGAGGAAGCCCTTGGCAAATGCTGCGCCCTGATTGGTCAATTTGAATTGGATCAACAACTGCTCATACGCCAAAAAGGTAGATTTGTATAAAAATCCCTTAATTATTATTATTACTTATCATGACACTTGTGGCTCCGAATGGAGCTACATATTTATGGTCAGCTGGCATTGGATCAACAAAAGACACCCGGATCAACAAGTGGAAATGGATCAACAAATTACTACCTATACGGCACGTTGGAGCCACAAAGTGCGCAAAGGGATATCTATATATATATATGTATATATATATATATATATATATATATATATATATAACTTATATACATATATAAGTTTAACCAGTTTAGTTAATTTCACTAATTAAGTTATCACTTTCAAAATATACAAAAATCACGTGAGCTTTGTTGGAAATTCTGGGATTACTACAATAAAACGAGATGGTACCAGTTGATTCCTCCATTCTTGTAAATTTAAATTGTAGAACTGAAGGCTATGATGTTCGATTCATTGGAAAATGAACATGAGATTTTCAACAAAAATCGCCTATAAATGACATTTAATTCTTATTCCCAGAATTATGCTTAGGTCCTTGCTATTAATACTGATTTCATTGCAATAAATGCTTATAATTGTTCTAATTTCACATGAACTTTAATGAAAAAACGAATAAGAACATATTATTCTTTATGAAACTCAAAATATAAAATAAAAATAAACAAAGCTGCGAAGTTATCAAAATAAATTGACAATAATAAAACGATTGTTGAGTGAAACTCGTGACCTGGAATGGAGGACTGGAATTGTTTTGCGCAATGTTTACTGTTAAATTTCCAACGCGGTAACTCTGCCAGCCTTTTGGCGTCATAATAATAATTTTAATTATATTTATTGTTGTTTTATTATTTACCATACAAACAAATGCTGTTGTTGCCGAACTAATTCTGAGGACTTGTATTTTAGCATACCGTGCCGTACCGTTAAATTTTATATAAACTCAACTGTAAGTATGAGTGTAGTTTTGTGTGTGAGTGAGTGTTTGTGTGTGTCAGTGTGTGTACTTTAAACTTAGCAAGGGAATTGATTTTAAATACTAGTACGTTGTTTTCTATCATTAAATCTTTTTCTTTTGTGGTTTCTTTTTCTATTATAAAGTTTGAAAATATTCTTCACTAAATATTTATAATACGGTTGTATTTGACAAAAATATAAAAAGTATTGCAGCCTCGGCTAGACACCCTGTTGCTATTATTAGATTTAAGTAGAGCTTCTATTTATTTTTTGACAAATGCTTTTATCCTCTCTTGTATTTATCACATTGACATAATCCATCGGTTTGATAGGGATTAAGTCCGGTTAGCCGTCCGAGATGTCTATTGTAAATTTAAAATATTATCATTATGAAACAAAGTCTGTTTTTGACCCTGTCTGTTTGTCCGTTTTCGTATTCAAAATCATGCAAAGGATTTGGAGTTACAAAATAACAATACATCAATAATCGTTTACGTCATATAATTTTTTCTCGTAAATAGACGCGCCATTTACAATTGTTTCTTTTGAGATGGAGAGGACACAGCCTTTTTAAAATAATTAATAGGTTTTTCAGGATATTTTAGATTTTAGAAGAGTGGTTCTTTTTCACGTTTGGTATATTATGGCGGCAATAATTGAATGATAAAGTTGACTATTAATAGTTGTAGACGATTGGGGTTATGTAATCTGTAGTTTTGGGAATTTACAGGAGTCACCATGATCGAGTTCCAATAGTGGTCGATCGAGAAGAACTAGTTCGGGCATTCTGATACGTCTGCCTCCAACTGCCAAGGCCAACACTGACCAGTCTCCAAGACCATGGCGGTTCCGTGTAACAGTGTCGAAACGTGTGGAATTTGACATCGACAATCAACATCGTGTATCATTAATTTTAAATTCATAATAACTTAGCGTGAGCGAAGCCGTGGGAAAACTCAATATATGTTTTTCGAATGATATCACGTTTTTAGTAACATAAAATAATCGGCAAATCGAAATGATTTATATATGACAATAAAAAATATGTATAAAACTTTTACGACTATAACTTATTGTCAGATAAGATTTCATAATTTTTACGTCAATGCAATTTTGGTAGATTCAGCATTCAAAATATGTTTGTTAGTGTAGGCTACATGCAGACATACTATTTATTTATTTTTTTATTTATTTTATCGTTTTTGTAACTACAATATAAAATACATAATAAAACTTATAGATATTGTACAAAGGTACAGCTTATTTCTAACAGAAATCTCTTCCAGCAGACCTGAGACTGGAGAGTGTGTAAAAAGAGCAAATTTAGTGTACTAGTAGTACTAAATAAAAATACACATGTAAAACAAAAACAATAAATACATACACATAGGAAATAAATCCATATAAAATACAATAAACATACATACATACATACATAAATATATACATATCTACATAAATATAAATCGATAACTTGTAAATAAACTAGTGAAATAGTGACAGAAACTTAAATATTCGACAAGTAATGTTCTCTTACTCGTTTCTTGAATGAGGATAGAGTTTTGGATTCCCAAATTTCGTAGGGTAATGAGTTCCACAACCTTACCGCATGTATTGTGAAAGAGTAGGAAAAAAAGTCTGTTTTATGTAATTTTAAATTTAATAAAGTTCGCTTATTTACTCTGCAATGCTCATCTTCATTGTGCGCAAAGGAAAAACGGTCACTCAGGTAACGTGGAGAGCATGGGTTGTACAGGACGTTAAAGAGTACATTTAGGATGCGGGCGTTTCTACGATGTCTTATGGGAAGCCATCGGAGTCTTCTACGGTATTCAGAGACATGATCAAATTTCTTGAGACCAAAGATAAATCGAATACACAGATTCTGTAATCGTTCTAGTTTATTTAGGAGATCCTCAGTAATATCCAAGTAACAGACGTCTGCGTATTCGATAATTGATTGGATGAGGGTTTGAGCAAGAGAAATCTTGGTCTGAAACGGCAGAAAACTGCGAAGGCACTTGAGCTTGTGATAAGAATAATATACTTTTCTACTGATTTCACTGACATTTGCATTCCAAGTGAGACAAGAATCAAATGTAACCCCTAAGTTTTTAGCCGAGTCAGTGAACTTAATAGGAGTACTATCAAGGACAACAGAGGGCAAGTTGGTCAAATCGATGCAGCCACGCATATGCCGACTGCCAATAATCATGGCTTTTGATTTGCTCGGATTTACACACAAGCCGTATGACTTAGCCCAGTTACTGATGCAACTAAGATCTTTATTTATAGCAGCAATAGTTGCTGAACAATCTGGGACAGCAAAATGGCGGTAAATCTGCAAATCATCAGCGTAAAGGTGGAAGTTACACGAAAGAACTGTGGTAATAGAGTCAATAAATACTAAGAAGAGCAGAGGGGAGAGAACGCCACCCTGAGGCACGCCCGCTACAAGATCACACCAGTTAGAGTGAGACTCACCATGGCGAACCCGCTGCGATCGGCCTCGAAGATAAGAATTGAACCAGGCCACTGCAGAAGGAGAGGCGTTTAGAGATGTTAAAGTGCCAAGGAGAATGTCAAAGTCGACAGAATTGAATGCACTACTAAAGTCTAGTAGTACTAATGGTGTAAGGGATTTATTTTCCATGGCCCATCGAATGTCATCGGTGACATTTATAAGCGCAGAAGTTGTACTGTGCCCTGGTCGGAAGCCGGATTGAAAGCTACTAATAAGGTTATTGTCTACAAGGAACTTTGAAAGTTGACCGTGTACGATATGCTCAAGCACTTTGGAGAGAAAAGGTAGGATGGATATTGGACGAAAATGGGAAAGAGAACTAGGGTTAGGAATCTTGGGTAACGGAATAACATGAGCATGTTTCCAGGAAGTAGGGAAAGTGCTGGTTGTAAGGGAGAAATTAAAAATATGTGTGAGTACTGGTAGCAGAATCTGTAATATCAAAGTAATCATTTTTGAACACAGCTTATCCTCACCGATAGCTGGAGATGTTATGGAGAGAATGGACTTCTTAACGTTATCTTCTGTTACAGTTTTTAACACAAAAGCAGAATGAGTCGAAGGATTATTCGATAACGATACTAAAGTATTATCTTTAAGGGCAGAACTAACAACAACAGGAGGTTGGGAAAACAGTTGGTTCAGTGAATCTAAATTGAAGTTGTGAAGTTCAGTAGATGGAGATCTGCCAATGCCTACGGACTTGAGAAATTTCCAGACTTCTGCAGGGCTACGGTTTATAAGGGAATCATGGAAGTGGCGCTTTTTGGCATCGCGACATAGACGGCTGCATCGGTTTCTTAAATTTTTATAAGAAATCAAGTTATGTTCAGTTGGAGTGCGTTTGTACCTGCGTTTGGCCTTATCTCTGAGACACATGGCGTCTTTAATAGTCACTGACAACCAGGGAGCTGGATTATGCTTAATTTTAACTCTTTTAAGCGGGGCATGTCTATCATACAATTCGAAAAGTCGCAAGTTAAAGTTTTCGACTTTGCCATCGATGTCGTTGCATAATACCACTGGCGACCAATCTATGGTTTCAGCGTCAAGCTGTAGGGATTCAATATTGATTTTATTAAAGCTCCGGAGTAGTAAGGACGGTGGTTTCTGTTTGGGGAGACGTACACGAAAAGATAAATAAATTAAATCATGGTAAGAGAAAGGTGCATTGAGTTGCCCGTGGTTCACTATATAATGTGGGGATGATACTAACATGAGGTCTATAAGAGAGGGAACACAACCAGGGAAATGATGGGTGGGAGATAAAGGTAACATGGATAGATTATAGGAAGAGAGGATGGATTGTAATCTGCGAGATCGTGAGTTGTTTTTAATCATGCAAGTGTTAAAATCACCTAATACAAGAACGTGATCATAGGTGGAACAAAAATTATGGAAATAGTTATCAAGAGTCTCGAAATAATTGATGTACATATTGGGACTGTAAAAAACTGTAAGTAAAATCTTAACATGATGAACAATTATTTCGATCCCAAGATACTCTGCAGATTCTGAATAAGGAGAAGGAGAGGAGCTTACTATTGTATAAGGGATGTCGGCGCGGAGATAGATGGCCACTCCACCACCTCCTTTTCCGGTACGATCATTGCGAATAAGTTTGAATCCAGGAAGAGAATACTGTGTAGAAGGAAGGGATGGCTTGAGAAACGTCTCTGATATAAGTATGGCATCGGCATTGCTAGTAGAAAAGGTACATAAACATAAGATACTAGTCCAGATCTGTGGATAAAATCTTGAAGGATACTGTTGTTCACTTTTTTGGTTTGTGTATTCTTTGTAAAATACCTTTAAAAATTATTTATGGCAGAGTTAATGATGCTTACTTACGTACAATTGTAATGTTACTCTAAAAGCTGGTAATGTTTTCCCTTGTTTTGCTTCTATCCAATATTTAAAAGTTACCTTTTGAATGAAAATGCCGGAGTCAAACTATTCTAATATAACACGGTTTAGTCATTAAGTCTGACATTTTAATTGTCATATGTACAATGAGGTTCACTGACACAAAGCGGCTGCCAGGCTCAAAATTGGTTCGGTTCTTATAAATCACTTGATAAGTATTTAACCCTAAACTTAAGACCAGGAATACATAACGTAACTTCGATTCATATATTATGTTGAGTTTCGCGTCTTTCGGCTGGTTAGGATGTAAATTGGCTATGAGCATAATTTTATATTTTGATCAAAAGGTGCAACGCTATGGAGACCGGTAACATCTGTATCCGATGCCTATAGATCGGAGGAAAGTGTCGGTGCTGCCAAAGCCATCGGATATGGTTAGCTCACTAACTAAGTCGAGGTCCGTGCCATCTCGGGTGCCCTTAGGCATATCGTATGTATGAGTAGTTTAAGTTCTGGCTAAGCGCCCTCAGCGCTAGGCCACAGATTTCGGTGAAATTTCAAAGGCCCATAGGTCCATAAATGGGCTATGACCTTCTGCTGGCTGCTGCGATTAGTCGCAACAAAAATACTAATAATAAGCTCAACTCCTAGGATCTGGAACTAGTAGGGAATAAGACACCTGTATTTGTCGTTGAACATCTATCTCCTGCGCTGAAAACACTCCATGCTGCTACTAGAATTAAGGCAAAGGAGAAAGTTACAAAGTTTTTAATTTTTATTTTTTTATTATTTATTTCTTTTTTTTAAAATTAATATTGCTTTTATATATAAAATTCAATAAATTAGAGATATATTACTAAAACTGTCGTGGGGTAAGAACAAAGATGCACACCTTTATCCGGAATATACTTTGTAACAATTACGATTTGGTTATAGTAACAGAAACATGGCTTAATAATTTTGTGCTGAGCAGCGAGCTGTTTGACGAAAGGTACGTGATATATAGAAGAGATACGGAATCTGTTTTACATTGTGACAAAGAGGTGCTGTTTTGATTGCTGTCAAGAAAATTATAAAATCCAATCATGTTAAGAAATGGTACAGTAACTGTGAAGGTTTATGGGTATCCTTAGACCTACCATTATCACATGGCTTTCGTCGAATAGTTATCTGCGTCGTTTACTTGCCGCCACCTGTACCCCGCTCCCGTCTAGACTATTTTCTAAGTAACTGTAATATTTATTTGAGGAGGTAACAAACTAAATATATCGTTGGGGATTTCGAACCAGGGAACAATTGACTGGGGCTCAATTACTTATTCAAAAAGCCATGTATCATCGTCCAGTATAGTTTATTCTTTAATTGATTTTACTTTTGTAAACAGACTAAGTCAGTATAGCTTTATGGCTAATTCTTCCGGACGTTTATAAGATCTAGTTTTGTCTACTTGCGCTCTAAGCAATGTTGTTAAGAGCACAAACCCGTGCAGTGCTGATTTACTGCACCCACCACTGGATATTATAGTTGAGTCAAATCATCAAATCATTTTTTTTTGCACAAATATAGGTATACCTATATTTGACCCTACACCTGTATATATACAATCTATCTCTATATATCTAATAGAATCTATCATTGATGGTATAGCCCCGTACTTAGCCAGTATATTTAATGACTGTGTTGATAATGGTGTTTTTCCTGATTTAATGAAATTGAGTAAGGTCATTCCAATATTCAAAGCAGGTAGTATGTCTGACCCTAATAAATTTAATTTTAATTTTACTACCAACGCTCAGTAAGATTTTTGAAAAATTAATTTTAAATCAATTACTTTCTCATTTTTACGGTAATAGTTAAATGAATTTTAAGCAGTTTGGTTTCACGCGGGGTCGCTCAACAACCGATGCCGGTGTTGAGCTCATAAAACACGTATTCAGCGCCTGGGAGGAGTCGTTTGATGCTATCGTATGGTGTCTTTTGTGACTTGTCCAAGGCGTTCGACTGTGTGGATCATACTACTCTACTCGTGAAACTGCACCATTACGGCATTAACCCGTCGCGCGATTTATCTACACCAGGTGTACGTAAGGAAAAACGCTCCAAGCGCGTTACGTACACATGGTGTACATAACGAGTCGGTTGCAATTGGTCGCTCTTTTCTTCAATATTTTTGCACTAGCAATACGAACTAAGTAATGTAATCGATTCATTCATTCATAATTAAACATTTTCGAGTATTATTTTAATGGTAATACTGATATACCGAACGATAGAACGAAAAAAAAAACTAATGCCGACGCCGAGACGCCATTACTGTTTTGTATGATGGTTTGGAACTATTCGGAAGTGCTTTGTTGTAATTGAAATATAAATTCAAGAAGAAATCGGTAAGTAACTTGTTATATCATATATATAGAATTACTAAGAAATAACTGTAGAATCTGTTTTTACTAATTGTTTTATTGAAAGTGATTATAATTACAATGATAAAGTAGCAAAACTTTTGTAATGCACTAAACTTCGACGCCGTGTCCGCCATATTTTACAATATTTATTGTATTAATTTTCTTAAATGTGGTTTAAAATATATATAAGTTGGTAGTTAATTTATGTAAGAATATAATTTAACAACGTACAGAAAAAATTCTTACGTTCTATGAATTACAAATGCTTTCGAAGTCGTCTGTCTTATAAACATCTTTTGAATAAATACAATTTAATGCCTCTTCAAGTCAGACGCATACAATTACAAACAATGTTATTGTATGACATTTGTAACAATAGATATGATTGTATTGCCTTAAATAATAAATTAAGTTACAGAGTACCCATTAAGTCACATAGCCGCAAGAAACATCAACTTTTTGCTACTTCTTCCTGTCGTACTAATGCTGGCGTACGCTCGCCTATGCGTCGTATTGTAGACATTTACAATAAATACTTTAATAGCATAGAAATAATGGGAATATGTATAGGTAAATTTAAACGAGAACTTCTTGCTAACCTATACGACCTAGATGTCTAATATGTTACTTTATAAACTTTGTTTATTTTTCTTTTTGTTTACAAAAAAAAAAAAAAACTGTTTTGCAGATGAACTTTAAACTGTTCAGATATGTTTTTGATATATATAATGCACGTATTAAGTGAGCCCAAACCACTTCATGACAAAACTTTAAGAGTAATATGTGGTTATCGGTGTTGATAACATAATTAATAATATGTTTAAGCTTAGTTACTATTAAGAACAAATTGTGTTATTGTTTGATGACCCAAATAAAGTAAAAAAAAAAAAAAAAAAAACAAACAGATATTGATAATATTGTGTAATTTCATCGCAATCATATTTCAAATATGAATTTCTGAACAATCAATGCAAAATGACGAAAAGAGTACGAAGTGCAAAAACGTCAGTAAAAGTTTTATCTATCAATCAATTTTTTTATATTTTCTTGTCGTAGGAGGTGTCATATTAGGTATTTTATTCCAAATAAAGTTTGTTCTCCGACTGGAACTAAAAATTGTAGACTTTTTCAACAAGAATAAATTACTATTGTTATATTATGTATTTTAGTTTTAATTTGTATGTAATTTAATATTTGTACATGCATAATATAAGTTTTTATTTTCTTGTTAGTCAAGTTTAAAATTTATATAATGAATTTTATGATAATAAAATCAAATGAGTATGGTTCGTACGATCCGAAAAGATGCGGCCCACTCTTGCATCCGTTTATT
The DNA here is from genome assembly GCA_923062675.1 of Marasmarcha lunaedactyla. Lineage (NCBI taxonomy): Eukaryota > Metazoa > Arthropoda > Insecta > Lepidoptera > Pterophoridae > Marasmarcha > Marasmarcha lunaedactyla. The sequence goes on from OV281358.1 coordinate 2,478,957, forward strand.
TTATTGTAGTGTATTATTTTGTGAATACTTATAAATATATAATAAGAGATATGGTGTTGAGTACTCAAATAGTTAATTTTGTAATATTTTTAGTATGGAGAGATAGCTGAGGTCACGTAGTGAAATTGGACCACATGGACCATCGCGGGAGTGCGTTGCCAGGCGAGCCATTATTATGGGGCTCTGATCCTCAACTATCCCTTCGCCTCCGCGGTATGTATTTTTGTATAGCGTACAGCTATATTTGTTTAATTTCGGTGCAATTATTTGTATTTCTTTTTCTAGCCTCCTCGCGTTCCTTGTCCAGGGGACTCCAGGCGGTTCTCTACATGTTGAACATACTAGAAGTATAATACTAATAGGTTGAAGAGATAACGGGGGCCGTTTGAGGGTGTTCGTCGTTTGGATACTTAGGGGTAGGGAGATTTGCCGAGCTAATAGATGGAGATAAGAATAATTTTCTATAGGCATAAAGAGACTTGCATGTGAATACTCTTTCATGTTGTATTTGGTCAACACACATTTTTTACAGCTTTTTTTTCTGTAAAATATAATTCTTAATAAAATATATTGTTTTATTTTTATTTTGAACCTTTCACAGTTTTCTCTTAGAACAAACAGTATTGCTTTTCACATCACGAATATCACGCAACGGGTCAAACGCAAAGTTGAGTTGTCTTGTCCGCTCGTGCCTCCAAATTAACCCGCAAGTGAAAACAGTAATGCAGGATATATCAATAAAATTATCTTTATTATCTACTTAACAATTCCAGAGAATACCACGATATTATTCAACTAACCTACAATTACGTTTTACTAAAATAAAATTCTATTTTAATCACTCAGTGTGCAAGAGAAACAATATTTTAAAAAGTAAGATTTCTAAAATATCTGTCTGAGCTCAAGGTCCCTTGATAAATATGATGTTGTATTTCTTGTTGTTATATTTATTTAGATATTATTGAGACAATCGTTCTATATAGCTGTCCACAATTTGATAATAACGATGATTGAAACAGTTTTTTATCTTGAGTTGAAAAAAAAAAACAATAGCTACCTATAATATTAGAACAATATAATCGAAAAAGTATCAATTAGTTTAAAGTAATAATAATTTAATATTAAAATTACAATAACATTTATCACTATGATTAAGAATTAATTAATTGATTGAAAAGAATTATTGCAATCAATGCATTTTTGTGTTAACGGTACATATAGACAATTATGTTGAGCCGACGGCATTCGCGCGCGGCAGCCATGTCGCGTAGTTTTTTCTTAGTTTAGATAAACAAGTTTTTATTGTGTAAACAGATGGATTTGAAGTGAAGTTATTATTGTTTTGTCTACTTAGACATACAAAGTATAATAATTAAGTGTTGTTTTGGTGAATATGTGCGTAAATTTGATATAATGTGCTAAAAATTCAAGGTTATGTGAAAAAAAATCATAAAATATGGTAAAATAACGCATATTTATGTAACGAGGTCAGTTTTATTGCTTTATTGAATGTTATAATCAGATAGAAAAACTCATAACGAATCCTAAAAGGTATCATTTAAACCGTATATATATCTTATTGTTAACAAATTCTTCGTTTTTCTAAAGGCCCTCCAAGACAAAAAATTTGTTTATAAAACCTGACGCATTCAGGGCATTTTAAGGTTTTCCTAGTCGTCGCGGGAGGGGTTAAAAACCGAGCGCTTGCCTTGATTAAATCATATATTTCTAATAGAAAACAGAAAGTTGCAATAAATGGAGAAAAATCATCAGGGTCGGCAGTGACAATGGGTGTGCCCCAGGGCTCAGTTCTTGGTCCTTTCCTATTTTTAGTTAATATTAATGATCTGCCATCGGTCGTTAAGAATCAATGCGAGGTCATATTGTTTGCTGACGATACTTCCTTCTTGTTTAAAATCAAAGGACAAGAAATTGACTATCGAGCGGTGAACAAATGCATCTCCAACACAGAGCAGTGGTTCTCAGTTAATAATTTGCTCCTCAATGAAAAAAAAACGAAATGTGTTAAATTTACTTTGCCAAATGTCAAACAGGTAAACACAAACATTGTAGTTAAGAGCCAGGAACTGACCCCTGTAAACTCAACTGTATTTCTGGGCATAACCTTAGACGCCAAACTCCAGTGGGGACCGCATGTTGATGGCTTAGCGAAAAGGCTTGGCTCTGCCGCATATGCTGTTAAAAAAGTTAGACAAATTTCAAATAAAACAACTACTCGATTAGTCTATTTTGGTTACTTCCACAGCCTCATGACATATGGTATTCTGTTGTGGGGGAGTGCTGCCGACATCGATACTATATTTATTCTGCAGAAAAGGGCTGTTCGCGCAATCTATCAGCTCGGTCCAAGGGTGTCACTTAGAAGTAAATTTAAGGAAATAAATATTCTTACCTTCCATTCACAATATATTTTAGAAAATTTAATGTATGTTAAAAAGAACATAACCTTGTTCAAAAGAAAAAAAGATCTGCACAATGTTAACACAAGAGGAAGAAATTTGCTGGCAGCTCATAATAGTAGTCATCATAAAGTCACTAACTCATTCATGGGCCAATGTATACGCTTTTATAATAAGGTTCCTAAGGATATCCAATGTCTTCCTATTGACAAATTCAAAGAAACTATAAAGGAGAAGTTGCGTGCTAGAGTATATTATAAACTATCCGATTATTTGGATGATAAAAGGCCTTGGTTATAATCCCCTCATTAACAGGATTGTACTAGTATTTGTAACAAAGCATGTGTAATGTGTCTGTATGTGCGATGAGTTCTTCGTCCCGATGAATATCTAAAGCGTCATTGTCACTAAAGTACGTCTTCTTATGGTAGCGTCGGGTGACGGGTCGCTCACTTCCCTCTAATATGGTTGAGGAGGGCGATGGCTGGATCCTGCGTTAACTCGTGAACGGGTGCCGTTTGAGGGTATTCGTCGTTTGGATACTTGGGGGGAGGGAGACTTGCCGAGCTAACAGATGCAGAAAAGAATAATTTTGTATAGACATAAAGAGACTGTGTAAATTTATTTTGAAAAAAATATACCCGTGAAGTTTCTTGCCAGTTCTTCTTCACGAAGGTTTTTTCGAACTGGTGGTAGAATCATGTTTTATTTGACGTCAATAAGAACAAGTAATTGTCAATGTTGAGAAATAAATAAATATTTCATTTCATTTCATTTCATATCTTCCGGAGTACCACAACGGTCCCACTTAGGTCCAGTTTTATTTAATTATTTCATCAATGACTTACCAACTAGTTTTCACTTCTCTGAAATTTTTATGTATACACGATCTATCTTCAGCAGGATATAGATAATTTAGTGCAATGGTGCCATAATAATGAAATGGTTTTGAATTTTAAAGTGTTATCATGTCAAATATTCTAGAAAACATCACATATTAGAGTCTAAATATAAAATTTACAATGAAACCATTCATGAAGTAGAGCAAATTCGCGATCTTGGAGTCCTTTATGATAAAAAACTTACTTTTATTCCACATGTAGGTAAAATTATTAAGAAATCCTCCAAAATGCTAGGGTTTGTCATTAGAAACTGTAGATCTATTCGCAAAAGTAAAACCAAAATACTACTTTACAACAGTCTGGTAAGAATATTGTAGTGTGGTGTGGCGTCCACATTATGCTATACACATATTGCGAATTGAACGAGTTTAAAAGAGTTTTATTTGGCATGTTGCATATTCAACGAGTATTGCTAAGCAAGTCACCACCTACGTCTAAATTATTTTCACATGCATACCCTCGAAACTCGAAGACGCTTTAATGACGCTCTTTTTGTTTGCAAAATTTTTAGACATAAAATTGACTGTCCAATACTTTTTAACTTCCGCGTCCCATCCAGAATTCCACGACACGCCATCACTCCACGTCGCAATCCGTTTAGACGAACCGTCCTAGGTGCTAATTCTCCCTATGCCAGGCTCTGCAATGTAATAAATAGCTGTAGCATTCAAATTCATTTACATTTTGATACAATACCATCATCAAAATCAAAAATTTACAAATGTTTGTGTGGTTTAGAAAAATGAGCCTTTAAATACCAGTGCGATTGCTTTGTAATCTCAATAATTGTTTTGTTACCTTTTCGATGTTTATAATTATTATTTTACAATTGTAAATTCATTATATAGACTTAATGTTTCTATGTGAATAGAAACTCTAATAAGTCCTATTATTATACTGATGTTTTTTTTGTACCCCTCCATGGAGAGGGCAGGAGGATAAAAAATTATCTGACGCATACTCCGTTCGTGCGATCGGAGTTATGTGGGACTCGCACCGAGCCTACCAGAGCCCTACCTACTAAAAAACCCCTGAATGACTCGTGTAATTTTTTGCCTCACAGCCTTCATCTGAAGCGACGGTCAATTGGAGAGAAAGGCCCCCGCTAGCGCGGCCTTTCTAATGGAGGATAAATAATGCTCTGACGCATACACTGGCGCGCGCGATCCAGGTTATGTGGGACTCGTTCCGACGCCTACCAGAACCACTACCCACTAAAAAAGCCCCTGTCGGCTCGTGCAATTTTTTGCTACTCAACCTTCATCTGAGCGACGGCCAATTGGAGAAAGAGGCCTCGCTAGCGGGGCCCAGAAGGGGACACCCGCTGAGTTTTACATAGCACTGAAGGTGCTCAAAGTTGCAAGAGAAGTTAAATTAAATTACATTAATAGAAGTTAATTTAATTCAAATTTACGTTAGAATTAGAAGTAGCGGCCAGAAGGGCTTCGAGATCTGATGACAGTCTGGTAGAAGAGTACGCATGCGCACTAATAGGCCTAGCGACTTTGAACTTTGAATCGCGAACAGGGGTAATATACGAGGCTGAAGCTCGCACTAAAGGATTGGGGTGGGTTTCGGAGCGTGTAAAGAACGCTTCCGAGAGCATTTTGAGGTGCTGTTGCACTGTAGGTAATTCAAGATCTTTGTGCAGGTCCGCGTTACACACGTACCATGGTGCGTTTGTGGCCCTGCGGCAGAAGAGATTTTGAACCACCTGCAGTTTGTGCAGGACGGAGGGTTTGGCGTGAGCAAAGATTGGCGAGGCATATTTCATGACGGGTCTAACGCAGACCTTATAAAGTGTACGTTTGTTTCTAAAAAGTTTCTTACTTTTCCTACCTAACATACTATTTAGGCGGCCTAAGTAAAGACGGACGAGTTTCGACACTCTATCGACGTGTGGCTTGAAAGAAAGCGTCGGATCTAAGGTGACGCCTAAGTATTTAGTACTGCGCTTCCAGAGGATGGGAATCAGAGGAAGGGGAAAAGCGGGACGACGTAGTTTGGGGTCGAAGCGAATCGCAAAACTCTTTTCAGGGTTCACATCGATGCGCCATTTTTGAAACCATACACCGAGGGTGTTTACGGCCTTTTGGAGTCTGGTGACCAGCTGCGGGACACTGTGACCTTTGGTGTAAAGGGCGGTGTCATGGGAATATCGTTGGTGTACACGGTGTACAACAGAGGAGCGAGGGCTGAGCCTTGAGGGACTCCAGCCTTTATGGGAAGAGGCGTGAAAAGCGTGCCTTCATATTTAAATTTAAACGTACGGTCTTTGAGAATCGACGCGAATATCCTGACTAGGCGATCCGGTAAGCCTATTTTGTAGAGTTTATAAACGAGACCTCTGTGCCAGACTTTATCGAAAGCCTTGGCTACGTCAAAGAAGACTGCGACCGCTTTGTAACGTCGCGGATAGAAGCCGTCGAGTATGTACTCGACTATACGGTGTACTGGCTGAGGGCAAGAGTGCTTAGCGCGAAACCCGAACTGATAGGGAATGATGAGGGGATCGCCATCCGTTGGAAACAGATGGTTCATCATTCGAGAGAGTATGACTCTTTCAAGAAGTTTAGCCGAAGAGTTGAGGAGGCTGATGGGTCTGTGATTAGACGGAATATTCACAGGTTTACCCGGCTCAGGAATGCCTATGACTGTCGCTTCTTTCCAAGCTTTTGGAAAGTAGCTAAGGTCGAAGCAGGCATTGAAAAAGATAGCTAACAAGGTAAGCACCTGTAGCGGCAGATGCTTAAGTGCATGGTGGGAAACTCCATCCGCACTCGGAGCCTTTTTGGATTTTTTACATCTAATGAGAAGAGAGATTTCGTCATTAGATACTGTGACGGGGTCAGCGGTGATGGGGAGAGAGTACCTGCGGAGGACTTCGTCCTCCACCGCCTCGATGTGGGAGGGCTTCGTGGGTTGCGTTCTGGGCGAGCATTGAGAGGCAACAATATCAGCGTGGTGGGACGGGGAGATATTCTCCATGAGATCGTTCATTTGAGCGTCTCGGAATTCCGCGAGGCAAGACATAACTTTACGTTGAAGCTGATTTGCAGCTGATCTATAGGCGGGCGTGGGTTAGAGCTTGGCCCTCCGGAGAGCCACGTTCTTAGCTTTAATAAGATTGCTAATGGCTAAGGGAAGCGTGAGTTTGCCTTGCAGCATTGATAGCATCAGCGAGGGACTCGACTACGGAGTCTATTTTATCCGGGCTATCTAATTGGTCGAGCGAGATCGCGAGCGGAGAATTCGGGGCCTCTAAGGCTGAAATTAACGTATTTTTAAAACCTTTCCAGTTGGTAAATGTCTAAGGAGAGGTGACGTTATCGTTAGGCGGCCCTAGCACTAGGGAGACGGGTCGGTGATCGGAGCCTAGGTCATAGAGCGGTTCGATAGACCTGAGATGGAGGTTGATTCGTTTGATGTTCGCAAAATCGAGGATATCATGGAGATTGGTTTGGGTTGTCGGGATAGTGAGTGGGAGTGACGGGAGAGATGACGTCTAAGTCGAGTTGCTCAGTGATGTTAAGGAGAGCGATACCGCTGGTGTTAGTCGATAGGCACGTCCAGTCAGTATGTTTGGAGTTAAAATCTCCGAACATAATGACTGAATGGTCGAGGGCGAGAATGGCCTCAAAATCGCTACGGATTGGTCTGGTGCCACTAGGTATGTAGATTGAAGCTAAAATGGTCGTCGGATGACCAGTCATAGCCAATCTACATACAGTGGCTTCCAAGTTGAGGAGAGGAGGGGTAGGGAGAGGATCTCTTTTGTAATAGATAGCGTTGCCGAAACCGTCGGGATTTGGGCCTATCGTTACGGGTGAACGCGTATTTGGGAATAGCGAATCCCTTGGAGCGGTTTGGAGTGAGCCATGTTTCTTGAAGAAGCAATAAGTCTGGCTCGTTGTTCTGAAGGAACAGTTTGAGCTCAGGGAGGTTAATACTAAGGCTACGAACGTTAAAAGAAACTAGGGATAAGCCCTTGGGTTTGATACGACAGGACGCGGGATTTGCGGGTCTAGACATTAAATTTACTTATTTAAGGAATTTACACGAAAATTAGAATTTATAAAAAGCAAAGTACCGAGTGATGCTCGGCTAACGCAAATAGACGCTCTTGAGGAGAGCGGGCGGCTCACAGTTTTCGTGCGAGTACGGAGATTTCCTTAATGTCGACGTTTTGAATGACGTCTAACACGGTCTTCATGTCCTCAGCCAACGACGACTGAGATGAAGACGACAGAGCGGGACGCGGGCCTACGGGAGCTACGGGAGCTGGGATAGGACGGGAAGGTTCAAAGACCTGAAGGTGGAGCGGCCGGACGCTGTCTCCAGGACAGAGCCGGAGTAGGCGTCGGCTGCACGGGCTTTGCTTCCGGGGGACCCCGGTTGCGCAGCGGCGAGAAGTTGACAGGAGAGAGCAGTGGTGCCAGTTTAGGCGCGGCCCTTTTTGCAGAGGAGCGCGGAGCGCGCGTTTATTCCCTGTAGTTTGCTGCCGCACAGCACACATGCAGGGGGAAGTGGAGTCGGGAGTGCGAGTGCACTCCTTCGTAATGTAGGGATCTAGGCACTTTACGCACCTGGGAGGGGCAGAGCAATTTGCCGTTGCGTGGCCGTAAAGCTAAAGCTGGCAACGGTGGCATTACCCACAGTGCCCACGACGGTTACGACGCTCGACAGAAATGTTCGAGAGCTCACAGATTGTGCGAGCCTCTCTGAAAATCTCTCTCGAGTGTGGGTTAGGATTAGTAATGCTAACGGGAAACGTTTGCCGCGGTTGGAGTGCATCTTGTGCACTGCTTCAGCCGGGAAGCCCTGGGACTTAAGGTCCTCGAGAATGTCGTCTTTACTGAGTTCGAACGGGACGCCCCGTAATACCACGCGGACCTTTCGCTCCTCCGGGAGGGCGTATGTATGATACGCGATTTGTTTGATCGATAGAACCCTTGTAAAGGACCGGAAGTCTTCGATGATCGCGACCTGAATTTTAATTGATTCGCCTGCGTTGGCGGCTTTTAAGTAGTTAATTTTGTGCTCTTTGCACAAGTTAAAAACCGCGGTCCAACGCGCTTTTTCGCAGAGGAAGACGGGCGTAAAGAGCTGAGGTGGGACGGGAGCGCAGCGCGTCGCTAGCTTCGACGGGACCGACGGAGACGCGGTCACTTCGAGTGACATAAGCGGTGCGTGGGCGGGTGTTGAAGACACCGCTGCTTTTTTCGAATGCTTTTTAGAGCGTTTGGCGACTAATTGGAATTGCGGCTCAGGAGAGCCGGTTAAAATGGCGGCGACCGACGAAGCTTCGGACGCGGCGGAGTCTGAATCGCTCCCGGGAGCGGTACGCTTCCTACGTGATGTGCGCGAGGACGTGTCCGACACACAGTCCATGTCGGAGGGCACGGGAGACGCGGGAGAGCTAAAGACCTGAGGGGTCTGGGCGTGGGTGGCCTGAGGGGCCGGGGTTGGGGCCTGAAGGGCAAGGGACGCGATCGTTGGGAAGGCCTGCGTTAGCGCCGGACGTTACGAGCGCCTGGGCAAGGGCTTTCGCTAAGTTTACTAAATTCTGCGAATCCACAATGGAGGGTTGGGACTATAAATATATAATTATATAAAGTATGCCTAGAATTCCTAGTAACCTAGCGAACCCTGGCGGCTAACCTCCCTACCAGCGGTAGGGGGGCTTGGGAGAATAACTTAAAACTAACCGTAGTTCGCTCATCATCACATTTTTTTGTACACCTCATGATCACTCCTTACTTATAAAATTTATCTAAAAAAATTTAATATTTAATGAAGTTCAATTATTAAAAGCGTCCTAATAAAAATTTCTTACTTCAGGACCTCTCTTCAACGATATCTTGGAACAACCCACCCTAGAGATTGCAGGCTATTCCAGTCTTAGAGTGAAATGAAATGAAATGAAATATTTATTTCTCAACATTGACAATTACTTGTTCTTATTGACTTCAAATAAAGCATGATTCTACCACCACTTCGAAAAAACCTTCTTAAAGAAGAACTGGCAAGAAACTTCACGGGTAAATTTTTTTCAAAATAAATTTACAGGGTCTCTTTTTGTCTATACAAAATTATTCTTATCTGCATCTGTTAGCTCGGCAAGTCTCCCTCCCGCCAAGTATCCAAACGATGAACACCCTCAAACGTGACCTGTTCACGAGTTAACGCGGGATCCAGCCATCGCCCTCCTCAACCATATTAGAGGGAAGTGAGCGACCCGTGAGCGTGAGTGAGGATTCATTCACGATTTTAACATCTTTGCTTTCGAATCCATCATCCAGGCCACTTCCAAGCAGGTAGCTCCAAAATACTTCTACTTGTAATGTCTGAAATCGGAAGTTTTTTAAATCACTATTTTCACGGAATACGATCGGACGCTTAGTGAAACAGATCAAAGAAAACCTCTCTTGGCAAGTAATGAGCATTTTAATTAATGGTATTTCAAAATTCAAATATGGATTATCACGCATACACTATGATTAAATGAATTTACGGAATTCTTACCACGATTTTCGATTTTAGATGGCACATCTGCGAATCCGCGATCATGGTGCCTGCATCAGCATTGAAATTATTTAGTAAATTCATTAAATTATAGTGAAAACTATAGTGTAACCGCGATAGTTTAAAACAGTTATCACGCAAACAATTTATATTCATGAAGGATATTTTGTTATTTTTTACCTAAATAATCTTGTTGTGTGTAATCCGTATGCTTTATGACCTAAATGTCTCAATATGGCTTTTAGCATTACCTACGTTTTAATTTGGCTTTCATCTATTATTGTTTACAAATTTTATACAAAATATTGATAATTTATTACAATTATACGCTGTATTTTGTATACTGATTTTTATTTAAACGAATCTCCTTTGCCCTGATTACCCTTCTCGGTAATAGTGGCTCTGCAAATAGAGGTTTCCAATTCATATTATTATAGCATAATGTTTATTAGTAGCGGAGTCTATTTGTCGAGCTCTCATCTGCGCCGGAACTGCAGTCGTTCCTTTTTGATCGCTATATCAGTCAGAAGCCTGTATCGGTCGGCAACGCGTCATTAGTCGAGATAAGGATCACAATCACCATTCATGAATACAACACCTATTAGACGACCGAGTGGTGTAGTGGTAAGTAGCCTTGCCTCATACGCCGAAGGTCCCAGGTTCGAGTCCTGGCCGGGGCATTCATTTGTGTGATGAACACAGATATTTATGATTAATATGTATGTTTATTCTGGGTTCCCCCCCAGTTCGCTGTATGGTCATCCATAACACAAGCTCTGCTTACTTTTGGGCCATACAGTTGGTGTGTTTGTCTGGGGATGTATTATTGTTATTATTATTATGATGTCCACTTACTGTCAAGTGAGTCAGGGGTCATTTGCCTGCAAGAACATAGTAAAAAAACATGTCTGAGTCATAGATTACCAATTGAGTGATTCAAAAGAACAATTTTTTTTCAATTATCTAAATAGATAAAGATTAGATAACGAAACATGTTTAAAAACGGATCCCACAGAGTCAGTCGAATATAGTGTGTATTAATTAAATAAATTGAACCCATTTTCTTTGCAATTGCGACCCTGCCACTAAATAAATGCGATAGTCTAGTAAGCTTAGCTAGTACCTTTACACCCCAAAAGCCTATAAGGTGTAATTATCTGAAGCCACAAAACAAATTACACTCCTGTACAATACGAAACCAAAAGACTTAGTCACTATTTCAACATTCTTTGGTCTATGTCAGTTGTCAGTCTTGATGCGATGTCATCAAGGCATTTTTAGGAAAGTCCCTTAATTGTAATATATGACGTTTTAAAACTAGTAAATTGTAGCCAAAACTAATGGGACTTAGTGCTGTTCTGATGTCCACTAGCCGCATACTCTGTGGCACACTATGGTGAAGACCGTACAAAATAACGGTTTAAAAGATGCTTTGATGGAAACGGTATATTATTTATTTATAAAATCAAAATATAGAAATATAAGACTAGGCATATAGTGGATATTACATCCTCATACCGCGTGTTAGGCAAGCAAATATTATTAATTGCTAACTTAGTGTTCATAGAATAACTCAATTTAACTTATTCTGTCAAAAAGCGGTACTAATAGTACGAGATCCGGATACGATGGAGATATAGTACGGATCTTAGACTATAAGTAACGACCGAGTAGCGTAGCGGGTAGTACCCCTGTCTCATACGCTGGACGTCCCAGGTTTCGAGTCCCGGCCGCGGCATTCTTTGTGTGATGTACACAGATGTTAGTTCTCGGGTCATGGTTGTTTGTATTTATATATGTATGTTGATTCTGGGTGGAACTGGGGGGATTCGCTGTATGGTCATCCATAACACAAACTCTGCTTACTTTGAGGCCATACAGTTGGTGTGTTTGTCTTGGGTTTTATTATTATTATTGTTTTATATATTTACAAAATTGTTTTAACAAGTCCCAACAGCGACTATCGTTAATTTAATTAAACGAAAAAAATTTACCAATGAACTCGTTTTCTCATGTAAGTCTGTACTTAATTCTAGGCGTCGTTTTAGGGCCTTTTATGTTGAATGTTGCCTTACTATTAGATTTTACCAGTATATGTGTACTAAATAAGGGGTTATACTGTTAAATGTAACAACACAAGGTTGGATCTTATAACAAAAGCGCAATAAATGTATTGCCATATTTAATTAAAACTTAACTAAGCAAAATTTTTATTTTATCTAAATTACTATTTGTATATACATTTTTGTCTTATCATATCAGAACGGCAAAATCAGAGAATTATACTATCTGTGCTGTAGCATGGTGCGGGTGACTGTTGTATGTATGACGTTGACATCTGTCAGTACCACATGATAGGTCTATGGCGTTAGGTTATTCGCATATCACTAAATTTTACTTTCAAATTGATTTAATTTGTAGACTAGAACATTCTGGTTGGTTTCATTTCATTTACTACAGTTATTAATGATTAATTACATTAGGAATGTGGTACAGCTGAAATACTATGTGATAATTTGTAAATCGCGGCAACTTTCAAGAGTGAAACGAAACGTTACTGAATCTGTCACCCGCACCATGCTACAGCGCAAACAGTGTAGTGGCAATGCAATGATATAATATTGTTTTCAAACTAATGTAAACAGCCGAGTGGCGTAGTGGATAGTAGCCCTGTCTCATGCGCCGGAGGTAACGGGGTCGAGCCCTGGCCGGGGCAATAATTTGTGTGCTGAACACAGATGTTTGCTCTCGGGTCAGGGCTGTTTGTATTTATTCATTCTGTTTTTCTTCTGGATGTTTATTCTGGGTTGTGTTTCCCCTTCTTTGCTGTGTGTTGTTATCCATACCATAACACAAGCTGTGCTTACTTTGGAGCCTGTGTACATTATTAAATAAATAAATATTTATAATTCTCATTCTTATTTTCTCAATTTTAAATTTAAATTAAAACTATTTACAATAAAGTCATTGCTTTTTTCACTCAATGACATCAAACATTTAAACAATAAAACAAATCGATTGATTTGTTTAAAATAAATGTATTTAATACAAAAGCCATTAATGTTTTATGAATTAGCTTAAGTATAAGTTGAATCATCGAACACTATATTTGATTTCCATCCGCACCGCCTTCTCCAAGTATCTACGTCGATCGCGTACTTGGCAGCTATGTTATAGAAAACTGTGTAGCTGCAGAGGATGTCGTCGCAACCTTGGATCGTTAGATACGACGGCTTCTCCTTTGGACTTGGCAGATACACAGCCTGCAAATCAAAAGTTCATAGTAAATTGTGACATCATAATTTTGGCTGATTTAATTTTAATATTTCTACCTTAATAATTGTTTATAATTGCACGATAATAATTACAGACAATTACTAACAAAATAATTTGAAACAATAAAATTATGTTGGCTCAAATTCAAATTCAAACTCAAATATTTATTTCTCAACATTGACAATTACTTGTTGACGTCAAATAAAACATGAATCTACCACCAGTTCGGAAAAACCTTCGTGAAAAAGAACTGGCAAGAAACCACACGGGTACACACATATATTTTTCAAAAATAAATTGACAGTGTCTCTTTATGTCTATACAAAATTATTCTTATCTGAATCTGTTAGCTCGGCAAGTCTCCCTCCCCCAAGTATCCAAACAACGAACGCTCTCAAACGGCACCCGTTCACGAGTTAACGCGGGATCCAGCCATCGCCCTCCTCAACCATATTAGAGGGAAGTGAGCGACCCGGCACCCGGCTGAACCTCAAATAAACTTGTGCCTTATATAATACAGTGTAAATAACAATCACGAGCTCGTAATGAACAAGATTTTACCTCAAATCAATTACAGGTTAGATACAATATAATAAAATGTATAAAAAATTTATTAAATCCAGAAAATCTAGATTAGTAAATCTTGTAATTAAAAATCTTAGCTAATATTTTATTTCACCATCCTTTATGGCTATGGTATCCACAAAAGTCTAGTGAAATAAAGTTATAAAAAATATGAAGGTCGGCCATGTTTTTGCTAACCCAACTGGATTACTTTAATTTAAACAGATGTAACTAAAATTTGTACTCGTACATCAGTGAAGTATTAGTAAGTAGTTGCTTATTTGTGGTAATGGCGCTCACCAACACGAGGTACTTTCCAGTTTTCAGATTTCTTCTTAATTCTAAACTAAGGAGAGCTGCAAATCTCGGAGCTCCATGATTAGGTTTAAGCCCTAAAGTGGGGAATAAAGCATATAGGCTCATGTCACTAGTGGAGTAAATGCGTACTCTGGGTGTTTTTTCAGCTCCGATTATTCTGATCGAGTAATCCATAAACTCTTTCAATAGAGGCCCTGCAATGCACGAGAAACATTTAATACCCTTTAAGTAGTTAACTAGAATAGTAACACTTTGTTTTTGGATTCCGTTATATAATATATAATATATGTCCTGTAAACAAAAATGTGAAACGGGCAGTAAAAAGTGTCATAATGGGATGAAACCATGCATCAGTTTTATAAGTGATCAAAACGTATTTATAGAAAAACACAAAACTCACCTGACTGTAAGGGAAAGAATTCCTTGTCACCAAATATTGTTTGCAAAGCTAAAGCGGCGATTTCAGCCATTTGTGTTCTTACTGATTTCAGTGCTGCCGTCATAGGTATGCCTAAACTGATCTGTAATGGAAACAAGAGGTTAGTTTTCATTGAACAATTTATTTAAAACCAAATCAAAAATCCACTGGCAAAAGGCACACACAATTTTTAAACGGTTGAACAGTTTATAAAAATGTATTCAGTTTAAAAAAACGCATCAAAATCGGTCTATTCTTATGAAAGAGACGATGCCACAGGGACAAACCACGTACATAGAATTTATACTATAGGTCGGGGAAAAGATCTAGTATCTTGCATGTAATATTTTGATCCTTGTTGGTTATTAATTGTTTCTGACTGATTTGGATACTATAAAAAAGTAAATTATACAATAAACACCTGTTTCCTATCAATTTTCATTTATTGTTCTGTTTGTTAAAATGAGAAAGTCTTGAAAAGTCGAATAGCAGAAAATGAGACAAGAGCAGGAAAAAAATTTTTGGCATTTATGGACATAATGCAGTGTCCGTATGATGAAACGGGAAAGATGTGGTATTTTACCATAATACGCCAGACCACACACCGCTTTACTTCTTTAGCCACTCAGCAAAAATTATGACAGTTTGGGTTTGACACTTTCTGGTTCCCACTTGTTTCGGTCTACTCAACATTGTTTAGTTAGTTTACTAAAAATAACAATCAGAAGTCGATCTGGTGCTACGGGCTATTTCTGCCAACATCACGTTCTGGCGGCACACAGTACAGACAATCTAAAATAAGGTGCCAGAAATAAATGTCGGCTGGCATTGAGATGTATACCCTAAAACAAAACGAACCACCCTAATCTAAGAACCACTGACATAAACCAATAACTATGACTAATTATCTTAATACCACCCTACACAAATAAAAAAAACCTAATATTCTACAACTAATATACAATCCTAGGCTTATATTTAATAGATGAACGGCGATTTAGCAGAGAGGCGAGTCTTGATATTCTTAGGTAGTGCAAAGTTGACATCAAGAGAGGACAAGCAAAACTTATTCACCACTTGTCACCGTTTTTTGTCACTAACTAAAATATTGCAACAAGGTATCGAACAAAATAACATATAGGTATATTATAATTAAATTCCAATATATCAAAAAAATTGTCAATCTTTTGTACGTAAAATACGTACGAATCTTTTTCCATCACCATAAATATCGCAGTGTGACCAGAAAAAACGTAACATTGCAAATTACTGGAAACTTGACGTTGTCGATATATCGAATAAAAAAAAATTTTAAATATTTTATTTCATCATAAGTAAAAAAATTTATTGTTGTAAAACATTTTCTTTTTCTTCATTTTTCTTTCAAAAGAAGGAGATAACACATAAAAGCCATAAAAAAGCCGGTGAAAAAAGACCTCTCGCACTCTTTTATTAAAAAATGTTTAATACATAGAAGGTGAAGAAATAACGAATTTGACGACGACATGAAAAAAACAAGGGTAAATAATGATTAGCGATGCGGATTTTGAAAACCATACTAGCACAAGTAATCTGATATGAGTTTAATTTACTGCAAAAAGCTATATAAGTAAGATTAAGTATTGGTCAAAACTTAAAAATTAAGTTCAAGTGTTTTTTATAACTCTGGGTTCATGCAACATTTACTGACAATACCTTTTAGAGGGCACTAAACATTGTAACAAAATCTGCAATGAATTTACTGTTAAATTCAGAAGAGAAGGATACTTTGACCCTTATTTAAGAGAGCACATTTTTTGGTAGTAAATTTTTTTATCCATTGCAGATTTACATTTGTTTATTTCTAGCTGTTTCATTTTATTGAAGAGATAACAGTAACCTAAAATCTTATAATTTAGTCCATTCTTAGGCCTGTATTTATAAATCTGGTTCAAACTGGGCGTATTCTCAAGTATCATATCATATCAGATATTATATTCAGATATTATTCCTGTCGCAATACAACAAATGCGCAACCTTAGGTGTATTATTACGGACCTAAATTTCTGGGCTTCAACGAGTAACATAAGTAAACTAATTACCTGACTGCTGTAAAGATCGTTCACAAAATATCCGAGAACCGGCATGTTTTCAAAGATAGGTTCCTTGTAGCCCAGTAAATAGGACAGTTTTCTAAGAACCTCATGGTATGCGTTCAGCGGCTTTGGACGCAAAACGAAGGAGCTGTATAGCTTACTTCTTAACTTAGGACAGTTCCTAGTTGCTTGGTTCTGTAACGAAAAGATATTAGTAACTCTTTGAAGCAAATTTAAACTGTTTGCAGATATAAATTTTTGCTATGAGAATTTTATATTATTCCAAAGGTAACTTTATGGTGAATATAGTCAACCGCCGAATGAAAGATGTGGATTTGGAGCATACTATCCTTCTTATTTTGGATATTTATTTGTCAAAGATCCAACGATTCAGTGTTTATCAAAATCGGGATCGTAACTCCTTTCAGCAATTTTTGCCATTCCTCATAGTTAAGGGTTTCCCCGTCCATTCCCATTTGAAAAAACCCCTCTATAACCCATTTAACTGTATAAAAAATTGTACATTGAAACGGTATCGTGCCCAACTGCAATTAGACAGTATCTTCAAAGACCTTTACGCCAATTCCTATAATCCAATTACGACGCTTTTCTGCTATTTCTACCGTTGTACTTTTAAAATCTACTAAAAAAAAAATTTTTTATAACCAAAAATATTAATGATTTTTGCGTGATTCGAAGATTATAAAAGTTGTTAAAAAAATATTGAACATTTCAATCACATGCATATTGCCTATTACTGTACTTTTTAGACTTTTATCATACTATTTTATTCCATACTCACAAAGTCATATTTGACAGGAACGACAGTATAAGGCACAGGATCCCAGTGGAGATACCGGTTCGGCGGGGGCTCAGCATGAGGGTATAAAGCAGTCATTGCAACCAGTACTGTCATTTTGTTTCGATTGACGTCTGTCGATCTGACGAAGATCTCCGAATTTTTGTATTTCTTTGATAGCAGTTTTCCATATCGCTCCCGAATGTACTGACCTAGGTAAAAGGCTCGACGTTTTCCCGCCTGAAGTGAAATGTATTTATTAGCATGTATATATTATAACGACGCAGCAGCAAAATTATTATAACGGGGAAATTACTATACAACGTGGTTTTCAAATGCAATAAACCAGTTTCACACTATTCCAACACAATAATTACAAAATGTAATCGTCGCAGCTACGGCCGATGCCGTAGATTTCATATTAACATCGTAAATAAACTGTCCATTGATATGAAGACATGAAAGATTAAAAAATATTAATTTAAAACAATAAGGTAATTTAAAAGTACATGTTCCACGTCTATATTGTAACAAATCGGATGTACATGGCTTAAATTAAAATAAAATTGTTAACAAACAAAATCTTTTTGTTAGTGTGCGCGCGAATGTGTTCACATGCGTAGATGATTAGTGGATCGGTATGTGTTTGGGCGCTTTCTGTGTATTATATATGTATATATATAGTATATTTACTAAAGTAAAAAAAAATAATTTAAACAGAAAATATAAACACCTATTATTTGGAATTAGGTACTATATTATCTCGTAACGCAGTCTTAAAGAGTGGGGGAAGTATACTCTTGTTCAACTGAAGCACAAATGTAGGTGCTCTGGTACATATTAAGCATAATGGTGCGATGCCTTCATTAGCCAGTTTTGTACATCGTATCAAGTTTTTGCAAAAATATGACAATATCATCAGAAAACATTTGTATATCTGCATGTATATATTGATGTTACATAATTTATTAATGTATTTGGTACTAGTTTTACCACCCTGTGGTACAACATATTAGACTTGCTCGAGTGTTTTTGTACAATTTACAACCTTATGAAAACCACCAAAGTGCATTTCTCCTAAAGCCGGTATTATTAAGATTACGCGAATATATAATCCAAGATGAAAACAGATACTATCAAGAGCCTTTTTTAGATCCAGAAAACCATTTCCTTACTGATATTATTTTGGTTATCAGTTATCAGCACAAAACTCTGCTCGAAAACCAAGTTGTTTCTCACTGGAAATCTTATTATGTTCCATGCAGACAAGTCTTTGATAGGATATAGAATAATGTAGATATGGGTCTACAACATATTAGAAGAGCTTTTATTCCAGATTTAATAATAGGGCAAACTACTTCTTCTTTATACACCTTGGGGAAAATCCCAGTTTCAAAACGTACTTATAACATGGGTTCAATACGTCCAAGTTATTTTAAAATAGATGACTTTATTTTGTCATATGGCATTATGTGTCTTCAAAATAACAATAACACTGACAACTTCTATTGGATCCATTCTATAGATTTTAAAGGAGCTTTTTTTGATTCAGCTTGGCTAGCTATGGTCATGTCATTGGTATTCAGTTTTTGTAGCATAAATTTAGGACAGTTGATTCAATGACGGTGCAAAATTTGTTTATTCGTCAAGAGACTAAGTATTCATTTTTATACTGCCACAGACATATACATAGATTGAAAGATACACATGTCAGAGTTTAAAAATAGATTTTTTTCGCATCTCTCAAAGAATTGACAAGGGCAATGTAACGTTGTCAAACCTAACCTACTAAATAAATACCTAATAAAATTACTAGGACTAGCCGCAACTGTTCATATATATTTTGAACTCTGGATAAATCAATTCACAAATTATTATCATGTCAACAATTACATCAGTTAACTCTCCATATCCAAAATATTCGGACGCCTTCTGCAGCGCCACCGGGTCGTTACTGTATGCGGTGTCACTTGGCGATATAGGAGTTCGATCCGCTTCACGATGGATCTGAAAGTATAAATATAAAATAAGTAGTAAGTAGTACATTTGAACAGCTTCCAATCTATTAAACATTTTATTATTGTACAAGAAATGGACAAGATGACTTCATAACGATCTGTGCGCACATGAAATATATGTTATATACTTTTCACTTTAAGTAGATCAATGTTAATCGTTTTAATATCTACAAAATATTCACTAATTAGTATTATTTACAATTCAGTAAGTGACCAATGCAAAATTATGCAGGTAAACAGTGGTGTACAGGGTGGGTACAAAACAGGAGAATAAATTTACAAGAAAAGAATGCCGTACTAACTTGAGCCACACTTTGGCAGCTTGAAAACGTGAACTAAATATTATATTATTCAGCAAGATGCGGATGCAATGTGCAATATGCGAGGCGACTTCAAGCCTAGGTCAGATCTTTAATGAACATTCAAATTATTTTTCATTTGGATTTCTCAACCTTAATTAGAAAGCCGTTTTTAGAAGCCTTATTTTATATTTTATTAATATTACTTATGAAACATTATATTTTTGTTTTATTTACATTTTATATTTCGTTGACGAAACAGAGATTAAAATATTACACATATACACAGTAAACAATTACTCGTACTTTGAGAGGACCTCTTAATGGCTTCCTATTGTTATTTTAATAATTTTATAATCAATAATTTCAGCTGTTGGTTTTCACCAAGTTAAAAAATAAATTACTTACCAAAAATGCAAAAACCAGTTCAGTGCCATTAGCGATGCTGCCATCAACAGCTAAGGCAGCGCCAACCAAGGCATGGCCGTAGGCGAACAACGACACCAATACTATATCGTACATTTTAACAAAGCTTCAGATATCTCCTGTGATTGATCAAACCTGAAATGAATTTAAAAAAGAATTGTGTCAGCTTGCCTGAGACGGCACTCACTGAAATCCATCCTGTTTTTGTTGCCATAATAACCAAGTTGATTGTTCCCATTAAAGCGAAACAAGGACTATTGCAATTGAAGCTTACTGTTGGAAATGCATAATCTATCAATAATACTCTTCCCCAATACTCTGAGATACTTTGCAATACTTATATAATAAAAATAATAAATAATAATAACTCCTCAGACAAACACTCATACTGTGTGGCCTCAAAGTAAGCAGCTTGCTGACTTGCGATATGGACGACAATTGAGACGAAATATGGACTTGCGAGGTTGTGGATGACAATACAGTGAACTGGGGGTGGGGGGTGACCCAGGGCAAACCTACATATATAAATATATAACCCACCATGACTCGAGCATTCTCGCTCCGACCGCCGCCCAGTGCGGACGTGCAAGACCCTGTTCTCCGTTGTTTGGTCCCTTCCCGATATTCCGTGGCGCTCAGTCTACTGACGTCACAGTTTAGCGTGTTGGTTCCGTGCTACGGTTTTCAAGGTTTTTCTACTCCCTCTGAGTGCTTTCGAAGTGCGATTTTTCTTTGCGACTAAGCCCCTTAGTCTTCAAAGTGCTGTGCTAAGTTGTGTTGTGCTTGTGCTGAGTGCAGTGTTGTGCCCAGCGTAAGTAGTCTGGTTTCAGTACAAAGGATACTTAACGGTGCCAACGAATTTGTACTGAACCAGTCCTTTTATTTTTATTTTATTTCTCTTCTGTATTTTATTTATTTTTCTCCTATTTTCATATTTATTTTTATCATATCTGTGCGTTTTTCGTGTGTATTTGTCCTTTCTGTCGGTAAAGGTTGACCCTAACGCGGTCAACTCTTTACCTGCGTACCCTTTTTAGGTTTCCAGGTAGCGGTGACAACGAATTTGTATTGAACCAGTCCTTTTATTATTTTTATTTTAGTTCTCTTATTTCACTTATTTTCTACTTTTTTCATATTTATTTCATCGTATCTGTGTGTTTTCGTGTGTATTTTTCCTTTCTGTCGCTAAAGGTTGACCCTAACGCGGTCAACTCTTTACCTGCGTACCCTTTTTAGGTTTCTAGGTAGCGGCCCTCGGCGTACTACGGTTAGTTTTAAGTTATTCTCCCCAGCCCCCCTACCGCTGGTAGGGAGGTTAGCCGCTAGGGTTCGCTAGGTTTTTATTTAGGAACTCTAGGCATTGTTATATAATTATATATACTATCATAGTCCCAACCCCTTCCCAAATGGATAAGCAAATCGTCATTAACATTGCGAAGGCGTTCGCCCAAGCACTCGCCGCGTCGGGTGTTTCAATTTCTGACGACATATTTACGCAAGCTGTACTAGCGCTTAACGCGTCCCCGGCCCCTCAGGCCTCAACCCCGGCCCCTCAGGCCTCTAATGTCCAGACCCCTCAGGTGTATAGCTCTCCCGCGTCTCCCGTTCCATCCGATATGGACTGCGCGTCGGTCACATCCTCGCGCTCATCTCGCAGGAAGCGTACCGCTCCCGGGAGCGATTCAGACTCCGCCGCGTCCGAAGCTTCGTCGGTCGCCGCCACCCTAACCGGTTCTCCTGAGCCCGCGTTCCAGTTAGTTGCCAAACGCTCTAAGAAGCGTTCGAAAAAAGCCGCGGTGTCTTCAACACCCGAGCCAACCCCGGTGTCTTCAACACCAGCCCCCGCGCCGTTAAAATCGCTCGAAGTAACCGCGCCTCCGTCGGTCCCATCGAAGCCAGCGACGCGCTGCGCTCCCTTCCCGCCGAAACCTCAGCTCCCTCCGCCCGTCTTCCTGCGTGAAAAAACGCGCTGGACCGCGGTTTCTAACTTGTGCAAAGAGCACAAAATTAATTACTTTAAAGCCGCCAACGCTGGCGATACAATCAAAATTAAAGTAGCGACCGTCGACGACTTCCGCGCGTTTACCAGGTTGCTCTCGTTAAATCAAATCGCGTATCACACCTACGCCCTCCCGGAGGAGCGTAAGATCCGCGCAGTACTACGGGGCGTCCCGTTCGAGCTCGCGAATGATGAAATCCTCGAGGACCTTAAGTCCCAGGGTTTCCCGGCCGAAGCAGTGCACAAGATGCACTCTAACCGCGGTAGGCGCTTTCCGTTAGCTTTAGTTATCTTGTCGAATACTCCCAACTCGAGGGAGATCTTTAGAGAGGCTCGCACAATTTGCGGACTCTCAAATATCTCTGTTGAGCATCCCAACCCCCGCGGTCACCCTGGGCAGTGCCACCGCTGCCAGCTCTACGGCCACGCAGCGGCTAACTGCTCAGCTCCCCCCAGGTGCGTTAAGTGCCTGGATCCACATTTTACGAAGGAGTGCACTCGCACTCCCGAATCCACTTCCCCCCTGCCTGTGTGCTGTGCGGCCAGTCTGGTCACACAGCTAACTACAGGGGCTGCCCGCGTGCTCCGCGCTCTACCGCCAAGAGGGTCGCGCCTAAACCGGCGCCGCCGCTCACTCCCGCTAACTTCCCGCCGCTGCGCAACCGGGGTCCCCCGGAAGCAAAGCCCGTTCAGCCGACGCCTACTCCGGCTCTGTCTTGGAGGCAGCGTCCGGCCGTTCCGCCTGCACCTTCCCGACCCATCCCAGCTCCCGTAGCTTCCGTAGGGCCGCGTCCTTCTCCGTCATCCGCACCTCAGTCGTCGTTGGCTGAGGACATGAAGACCGTGTTCGACGTTATTCAAAACGTCGATATTAACGAAATTTCCGTGCTCGCACGCAAACTGCGAGCCGCCCGCTCTCCTCAAGAGCGTTTATTTGCTTTAGCCGAGCATCACTCGCTCCTAAGTTCGTTGTAAATTCTTTTATATTTGTATAAATTCGTAAATAATAAATCATAATGTCTAGACCCGCGAATCCCGCGTCCAGTCGTATTAAACCCAAGGGCTTATCCCTAGTATCTTTTAACGCTCGTAGCCTTAACACCAACCTTCCCGAGATTAAACTGTTCCTTCAGAACAAAGAACCTGACTTATTCCTTCTCCAGGAGACATGGCTTACTCCAAACCGCTCCAGGGGATTCGCTATACCTAAGTACGCGTTTATTCGTAACGATAGGCCCAACTCCGACGGTTTCGGCGGCACCGCTATATATTACAAAAGAGGCTTCCACTGCTGTCCTCTCCCTACCCCTCCTCTCCTCAACATGGAAGCCACTGTGTGTAGATTGGCTATGACTGGTCACCCGACCATCATCATAGCTTCAATCTACATACCTAGTGGTACCAGACCAATCCGCAGCGACTTTGAGGCCATTCTCGCCCTCGGCCATTCAGTCATTATGTTCGGAGACTTTAACTCCAAACATACTGACTGGACGTGCCTATCGACTAACACCAGCGGTATCGCTCTCCTCAACATCACTAACTCCCTTGACCTAGACGTCGTCTCCCCTATCACTCCCACTCACTATCCCAACAACCCGTCCTACTCTCCTGACATCCTCGACTTTGCAATTATCAAGCGAATCAATCTTGATCTAAGGTCTATCGAACCGCTCGATGACCTAGGCTCCGACCATCGCCCCGTTTCCCTCGTGCTAGGACCACCGAACGATAACGTCTCATCTCCTAAGACCTTTACCAACTGGAAAGGTTTTAAAAATACGTTAGTTTCAGCCTTAGAGGCTCCGAACTCTCCACTCGCGATCTCTCCCGAACAATTAGATAGCCCGGATAAAATCGATTCATTAGTAAATTCTCTCACTGATGCTATCAACTCAGCCATCAGTGACAACGAAAAGGTTGCTAAGCAAGGCAAACCCCCGCTTCCCTTAGCCGTTAGCAATCTTATTAAAGCTAAGAACGCGGCTCTCCGGAGAGCCAAGAAATATCCCACGCCCGCCTATAGAACAGCTGCGAATCAGCTTCAACGTAAAGTTAGGTCTTGCCTCGCGGAACTCCGAGACGCTCAGATGAACGATCTCATGGCGAATATCTCTCCGTCCCACCAAGCGTACTATAGCATGGCCCGAGCCTTACGCGTAGACACCGCCTCCCACGTTCCTCCTCTCACTCGTCCCGATGGCACTACTGCCTTTGAAGTCGAAGAAAAAGCCGAATGCTTCGCTGACAGCATTGCCGCACAATGCTCGCCCAGCACGCAACTTGCTGATCCCTCACACATCCAGGCGGTGGAGGACGAAGCCCTTCGCAGAGACTCTCTCCCCACTACCGCCGACCCTGTCACAGTCTCTAATGACGAAATCTTGCTTCTCATTAGAAATCAAAAGTCCAAAAAGGCTCCGGGTGCGGATGGAATTTCCAACCACGCACTTAAGCACCTACCTCAACAGATGCTTACCTTGTTAGCTATCATTTTCAATGCCTGTTTCGACCATAGCTACTTTCCAAAAGCTTGGAAAGAAGCGACAGTCA
Organism: Marasmarcha lunaedactyla; assembly: GCA_923062675.1. NCBI lineage: Eukaryota > Metazoa > Arthropoda > Insecta > Lepidoptera > Pterophoridae > Marasmarcha > Marasmarcha lunaedactyla. The sequence continues at coordinate 2,503,549 of OV281358.1, forward strand.
TAGGCATTCCCAAGCCGGGCAAACCTCTGAACGTCCCGGCTAATCACAGACCCATCAGCCTCCTCAAGGCAATGTCTAAACTCCTCGAGAGAGTCATACTCTCTCGAATGCGGAACCATCTGTTTCCAACGGATGGCGATCCTCTCATTATTCCCCATCAGTTCGGCTTTCGCGCTAAACACTCCTGCCCTCAGCAAGTCCACCGAATCGTCGAGTATATACTTGACGGTTTCTACCCGCGTCGTTATAAAACAGTCGCGGTTTTCTTTGACGTAGCCAAGGCTTTCGATAAAGTCTGGCAAAGCGGTCTCGTTTATAAACTCTAGAAGATAGGCTTACCGGATCGCCTAGTCAGGTTAATAGCGTCGTTTCTCAAAGACCGTACATTTCGATTTAAACACGAAGGCACGCTTTCTGCGCCTCGTCCCATAAAGGCTGGAGTCCCTCAAGGCTCAGTCCTCGCCCCTCTGCTGTACACCATGTACACCAACGACATTCCCATCCCGCCGAAAGGCGTCGAACTCGCCCTCTTTGCTGACGACACCGCACTCTATACCAAAGGCCACAGTATTCGGCACCTTGTAACCAGACTCCAAAAGGCCGTAAACGCCCTTGGTGTATGGTTTCAAAAATGGCGCATCGATGTGAACCCTGAAAAGAGTTCTGCAATGCGCTTCGACCACAAACGCCGTCGTCCCGATGGCGACCCCCACGTCCGAATGTTAGGCATTCCCATACCCTGGAAGCGCAGTACTAAATACTTAGGCGTCACATTAGATCCGACGCTTTCTTTCAAGCCACACGTCGAAAGAGTTTCGAGACTCGCTCGTCACTATTTAGGCCGCCTAAATAGCATGATAGGTAGAAAAAGTAAAATGTCCTTCAGAAACAAACGTACACTTTACAAGGTCTGCGTTAGACCCGTTATGACGTATGCCTCGCCAATCTTTGCCCACGCCAAACCCTCCCTCCTGCTCAAACTGCAGGTAGTTCAAAACCTCTTTTGCCGCCGGGCCACAAACGCACCTTGGTACGTGCGTAACGCGGACTTGCATAGAGATCTTGAACTGCCTACAGTACAACAACATCTCAAAACACTGTCTGAAGCGTTTTTCAAACGCTCCGAAACCCATCCCAATCCTCTAGTTCGTGATTCAGTCTCATATACTACTCCTGTGTTAGACTCGAAGTTCAAAGTCGCTAGGCCTAGGAATGCGCAAGCGTACTCATCCACCAGACTGTCCGCCGATCTCGAGGCCCTTCTGGCCGCAAATTCTAATTCTAACGTAAATTCAAATTCTAACGTAAATCTTAATTCTAACGTAAATGCGAATTAATTCAATTTTATTTTGCAATTTTTTAATTTTTGTTTTAATTATTGATTTTCATTTTGGGCACCTTCAGTGCTATGTATTCACCTTCAGTGCTTTGAGCACCTTCAGTGCTATGTAATCCCAGCGGGTGACCCCTTCTGGGCCCCGCTAGCGCGGCCTCTTTCTCCAATTGGCCGTCGCTCAGATGAAGGCTGAGTGGCAAAAATGCACGAGCCGTTTTTAGTGGGTATGGTCCTGGTAGGCGTCGGGACGAGTCCCACATAACTTTGGAATCGTGCCAGAGTATGCGTCAGGGCATTTTTATCCTCCTGCCCTTCCCGCGGAGGGGAACAAAAAAAAAAAATTACTCGAGAACTCGTCGCTCAGGTGAAGGCTGTGTAGTAAAAATTTGCACGAGTCATTCAGGGGGTTTTAGTGGGTAGTGCTCATTAGGAGCTAGTCCCAGATGCCTTGTAATGCGCGCGAGATCCATGCGGAAATGCATTTTTTGCGTCCTGCCCAAACGGGGAACAAAAAAAAAAAAGACTCGAGAACAAACATCTGTGTTCAACACAAATTAAAGCTCCGAGATAATACTCCTCCGTCAATAAAAGTTTTTTTTTCTCTACATTTGTTTTCAAACCAATAAACTTAGTAGTAAATTAGCTTGATTTAATAATATCGATTTAATTTGAGTAATGTTCACGCAACACGATATCAGTCGTATGAACTCATCAGACTCTGTATAAAATTTTCACGTAATTAACTAAACACGGTATTACTTGGTATTTCAATACCCCATTCGACTTGCAAGGTTAGGAATGGAAACTTGTAAAATTTTAGTAAATTATGTTAGTAGCTTTGATTCAATTATTTATGAAATTTAATTCGTTATTCAGTATCTTTGTAACATTAATAGATATCTTATTGAGAGACACAATGCTGTGCTTTTTTACATACTAAACGTATGTATAGCTAGACTTGACTGCTTTATATCAATGCACAAGCAAAATTACCTATTATCAAAAGTTGATACCTACCTAAAACGTAATTTTATTTTACATTGTTAGCATGGGCTAAAATATTTTTTAAATGGAGGTACTTTACAAAATTAAGAAATTTTAAGAAATGTGTTTTTAATACTTACTAAGCTTCATCCAGTAGTTATTTTCACATACACTTATTTGTAACACATAACTTTGAACTTTTTTACATTTGCTTAATATTTTTACTGTAAAATCAACAATTTTTCAATCAAGCCAACGCACTGTTCCAACCTTGCCTCATTCCGTTACTGAGATTATAAGCAACAAACAAAATGTTATAATTACAATAGATATTATTAAAGTTTTAGTCGCGTTCTTCACTTCAGCCCAAGTTGGCTTCGATTAAAACAGAATTAAACTGAAATTGGATGAAGATAAACAACAATTCTGGCCCTTAGATTATAGTTTTAAATGGAGGCCATGAAAAATCGATGAATTACTCGTGGAATAGAAGTAAACTGATTTATCAATACACTGCTCGAGTTGTTTTTATAACCTATTAATATGTAAAGGGCATATTTAAAATGACTACGTCATTTGTAATCCTATATCGTCTTTCAAAAATCTATGCAACGCGAAAATTGGAAAGATATGACGATGTAATGATGCAACCATTGGTGTAATACAATTTACAAGTGACATAAAAATTATACATTTTTTAAGTATTACTTCACGAATTCTTCAAAAGATTGATCTTTTTGTCATGACTAAATTGCAGTTCTTATAAGACGTTAATTTACCGAAGTTTAAAGAGAACTCTTGTAAAAAATTGTTACTTTTTAGGTACTATACTATACTTTACTTGAATAAAAGATGGTAATGCTAACACCACAGTAACACCAAAAATTAGTTTTATATTACTTCCAACAACATGCTTGTATTGCATAATTATCAATTTCTGCTCTAACCAAAGATCCTTTTGATTGCTTCTACAATTTTCTTTTATGAAGGTAGTGGGTACGTCGTATTCCTTATGTACCAGCATAAATGAATCACATTTATTTTCTAACATTGCATTTTATTCGATGGTGTCTTTCTCTGGAATAAACATGTAGCTTAACTTAAGCCCTAGCAGCCACAAGTCTAAATTACGCTTAATATAAAGTTGGATGCAACTTCACAACATACGTATTTTAGTTGATTCTAGATCCAACACGGAGGTTGCATTTTTGTAATAACCTACTTGGTTACCTCTTTTTTTTGACGCAGGAAAATCCTCATGGATACCTGTCTGAACGCACAAAGCCGGGTCGCGAGAAGCTTGCGCATTCTGTACGCGGCCCGAAAGCGTTGGCCAGCGCTCTGTACAGCGTGGGCGACGACCCGAGAGGGAGGGGTCCCTCTCTAGTCGTCCCTCATGAGATGGTGCGCAGGAAGCGCACACCTCATCTCGAGCCCAACCTAACCTAACCTTACGTACCACTAAAATAAACAGTAAAATCGTTGAACTAATCAAGCTAGTGTACTCGACAGTTAGTTAATTTATTAAAAGAAAATAACATATATCTTAATAGATACACATAGTTCAAAAACCAACTTAAACAAATAACCTTTGCATACTGAAAATGTACTACGCATTGAAGCAGCAATGAACACCAGTACAAAACTCTTCTGGGATTATACATACCAAGCTTACAAGCAAATGTACTTATTCAGACTCAATGAGCTTGGAGACAAAAACTCTGTCTTCTGTCAACTCTACGTGTAGTTTGTAAGCCAAAAACTTCCTTGCCAAATACGATACATCACCTATATCCTTTACTAGTTTGAAAACAGAATCGTTCTTGAACAAATTACTTGGCAAGTTGGTTCTACCACAGAATAATATCTGGGAAGTTTTACGAAAATTTAATCTGAAAAAGGGGGCCAGAGCTGCTGGAAACCAATATTTATAACAAAATGTGCAAAAGTTTTGGGTCGACCACTTTATAAATAATATCCAAATCTCGGACTTCGTTAGTTCTTTCAATAGGTCTACCATTGAAGTTGTGTGGGAAAATAATTATCAGATTTTTACGACTAAACTTATACAAAAACATTTTTTTATATTTACTGTTATGTTATTATTAACATAATAATCAAATAGTGCATTTAAGCCATGCTGAATAGCAAGGCAGTCAGAAAGTCGAGTTAACTTTCATTAAAAATTTTCTTATCATCCTCATATATTAAATGTTGAGAATGTTGAAAGCATTTGTATATTTCATATATGTATGCACAGTAAAAAGAGGTCCGAGATGAGATCCTTGTGGCACGCCTGAGGGTATACTAATGAATTCCAACTTAAAACCTCCCACAACCACCGCTTGCGACTGGTTGAATAAATAATATTTTATCCACCTAAGCAAATTTCCACGAATACCAAGCCTGTAAAGCTCATTGAGAAGGTTGATATGATCAACACGATCAAAAGCTTTTTTTTAATCTGTATAGATCACGTCAACCTGCCCCTATCCTCTATACCACATAGTACATAATTGTTAAAGATAGCCAAGTTAGAAACCGTGGATCGTCGTTTAAAAAAGCCATGTTGATTATCCAAAATATCTTTGTAAATATGAATGTAAATTTGGTTATAAATAAGGAGTTCAAATAATGTACTAATTATTACATAAAAAATTGGCGTTTCGTCGTACTGGCCACTTTATCTCTGTTATCTCCACTTTGGTTAAGAATTCCAATTTCAAATTTATACAGCTATTTACTCACGCATTTGTGTTTTAAGAACCGTAATTCATTTGTATTTTCCTCTTTTGGTTTTTTCTTTGCTTCACTTAGTTTACAAAATGGAAAACGAAATATAGCGTTATTTACGAGTATGAGTTTCACTGTGGCTTCACTGCTGCAGAAACGGCTCGAAGTGTTAATGCTGTGTATGGCGGCGGTGTCGCAAAAGAAAACACAGTGCGTTTTTGGTTCCAAAGTTTTCATTCTGAAAATTTCGACCTGCAAACAGCCCCGTGGACGGCCGGGGACCAAAGTTGGTAATGAAGAATTGAAGGCTATTATCTAAGTGGAGCCATCGCAAACCACGTCTGGGTTAGCTGTAGCCAGCGGTGTTAGTGACAAAACTGTTTTAATCCACTTGAAGCAAATCGGGAAGGTGAAAAAGCTTGAGGTGGGTACCTCATGAATTGAGAGCAGCAAACCGACAGACGCGCGTCGACTGCTGCATTACATTACTCAACCGGCACAGTAATAAAAGGAATTTAAATCGAATCATTACCTTTGATGAAAAGTGGATCCTGCACTACAATCGGAAATGATCATAGTAATGGTTGAACCCTGGCGAACCAGCCAACTCCTGCCCCAAGCGAACATTGACTCAAAAAAAGTAACTTGTGAGCGTTTGGTGGACAAGTGCCGGTGTCGTTCATTACAGCTTTCTTAAATCTGCCCAGACGATTACGGCAGATGTCTATTGTCAGCAACTGCAAACCATGATGGAAAAGCTAGCTAAACAACCGAGGCTGGTGAATCGCTCTAGGCCACTGCTGCTTCAGGACAACGCTAGACCACACACTGTACAACAGATGGCTACCAAGTTAGAGGAAATTCAATTGGAATGTCTAAGACATTCACCGTACTCCCTGGACCTTGCTCCAACAGATTACCATTTTTTTCGAAATTTGCGAAACTTCTTGCAAGGGAAAAAATTCAACTCCGATGGGGCAGTCCAAAGCGCCTTCAAAGAGTTTATTGATTCCCGTCCGAATGGTTTTTTTAGGCATAGATAGGAATGATACATACTTTGATTTAAAAAATATTAATATTTTTTATTTTATTAAGGAGAAGTTTAAGTTCCGGCTAAGCCCCTGAGCACTAGGCCACATAGTCTGCTCAAATGAAATTTAAAAGGCCAAACAGGTCACTTTCTAGTTTGACAGTCTATTTGGAAATAAAACATAGTCAATGGGCCGGTGAGCACACTCTTTTCCAGCGGAACGCATGGTTTAGTTCACTATTTATTATATTTATTCCCTAAATTATACATACCAGGATCTCTAATAAATATTAAATATACGTGAGCACGTGGGCACCAAGAGCCTCTCCAAATATAATCGTGTCTATATTTAAATAAGGACCAATAAATTTAACTAAATAGTATGCTTAAAATCAGTAGATTCAGGAATTACTTGAACGGTACGCTTAAACCGAACCGCAAGTTAAAGTCACAGAACTAGCAAAATAATATTATTAGATTAGCTCATGAATGATAAATATTGTGTTTCTTTCTGGAAATTTTCTTATTTTACGGTGACAGTTCTAATTATGCTAGAAATTATAATCTCACTGAGTGCTTTGTGATTAGGAGCAGCCATCGGGCACACTTATTGCTCGATAAATTTGAGAAAAAGGTAGAAATTTGGTGTGTATTAATAATTTTTGAACAAGTTGGTTTATTTATCCACATTAAGTGTTAAAATTTATGCGCATGATCATGAAAACTGTTCAGCTATTTTCACTTTAATTCATATTGCGCTACGTAAATATGATTTTCTAGGTATTTTTCTGTATTTGTCGAAAAATTCGAGTAATAATTTTTAGTTTCGTTTCTTTCTAGTTTGACAAGAACTGTTGTAAAACGGGGTTAATATCGAAGTTACCGTATACCGGCATGTCTTTTGTACCTATCCTTAGTAGGTTCCGTATTGGAAGTATTTCCATAGATTCTGCAATTCAAATAAATAGTGTCCACGTTTGTATTAAATTGAAAATGGATACAAAATGCATGTTATCCAGGAATAGGCACATAACAGACAAAAACAAGTATTATTGTAAAATATAGTTACGTCTAAGTATGCTCTAATCTATGTATTCTATTGTCTAAAGAACCCCTAACTATAATTTACTTTACTTTGTAATGTTTGGGCATTTTTTTCACTTTATCCTGTATTGATTTATCCCGTAGATAAGTTTTTCACTTTCATCCTAAAACTATTTATTTATTTAGCTTTAAAGAAGACCAAAAGCATCAATTATCAATTATAAATTCATTCTACGACAATTTTTTTCCCATTTCAATCCAAGTTACTCCCAAAAAATTCAACTAGTGTTCGGACTACTAGCGCCATCTGTGATCGAATAGCTGCGGCTATTTTGAGTGGGCATAGCAGCCGATGACGCAACGTGCAGCTAACTTCGCTCCTAAGAACTTCAAGGGACACGCTCGTTCTAATAACTTAAGCCTCTACATGTTCCTTTTGTAATTATCTATCTTGTAATTCAGTGATTAAAGATACGTTTCATTATTTAAACAAGAAATAATATAATTGAAGAGACCTGATCACCTGACCCTGCAAAACCTATCAAGTAGGTACACATCAAAGGCTACCGTTCGAGAGCAGTTCTAACAACCAGAAACTTTTATCTAATTATACTAGTTATCAGCGACAGTTGCTTGTTTGGATAATACCTTTTTTAAACAATGATTTCAAAGTGACTGCTTCTGGATAGGCTGCGCAAGATAAAAAATGTAGTAGAGCTTGAAGGGGCCATCACACAGTCCCAGTTTCCATTGTTTATATCTTGTTATTCCAAGGTTAGTTCCAAGGTTATTTTAGCATCGAGCAGTCAGAATACAATGACATATTACATATAGGCAAGTCATACCCAAACATTACCGCACAAAAAAACGGCGTTATCTTAATTATACATACCTACCCGATACAGTAATATAAATTTGTTGGAGAAGGAAACAATAATACGGTTCACTTGTTGTAAGAAAGAGATATCTATGTACATACTTCGTGACGTTGATTCGCGCGTAAATTGTCGCAGTATATAGCGTTGTCTCTTTTACTCCCACATACAAAATCATATTACATCTCGCTCTTTGAGTTTGTTGAAATGTATAGCCATGTAAATTTTAAAACGTCATTTTAAATAGCAAACTAGAATAATAAATAAGATAGTTATAAAAAAATAGTCCTTACGCATGAAAAGAAACGTTTTTTGTGTCTTTAACAGTAAGAGATTAATTAGTACATTGTCTAAACACACAAGAAAGCATTGTACGGTATTAAAAACACAGAATTGTGAATAAGTTTTGTTTGACGTTCAGCCGTGACACTGGGTTGCACAAGACTAAATGAAATGCGGGCAATTGCCTTGTATTTGCGTTGCCAGTATTGAGAGTGGACAAATTGTCTATATGTAATATGTCATTGTCAGAATATGGGTTGCGTGTAAGGTCTTTCAGGTAGTCCATAGTAGTTTATGACCTCAGGGTAATTTTTGTTTTCTGGCTACAGCGGAATCATCCTCGCAAGCTGAGCAACGGACTTACAAAATGGTTAAAATGTATTGATTCTTATAGTATGTAATAGACAGAGAAACTTTCTCTAAATTAAATATTCCAATTATTAAATAATTCTTTTGTTATCGAATGATTCGAAAATTACAATTCAAATTTGTTTATTGTTGAATATATAACATTAATATCTCTTAACGATGGATTGCCATTGGCATCATTTTAAATTGTAATTGTTCCTGTAGTGTTCATTACCTTTAACCGGAACAGAATCACGTAAAGGTGGTTAATGTGATGATTAAAATAATAACTGTATTACCGTCCCAGCGAGCTCTTTACTAAAGAAACTCAAAGTACATTACGCAGTCATTTTAGCATATAGCAACGCGCACACACATTGTAGCGGTGACGCTCTACTCAACCGACCAATCACAACGCGAGATCTACATCGCAATATCAACTTTACTTAAGCGATTAGAATATATACAGCAACATTTGTCGGGTAATGGGCCGCGACCTGCTCACCCTTTTCCGTCTGTGGGAATGCGTGGAAAAATATAATATAAAAAACAAAGTCCCCAGATAAACACACTAACTGTATGATCCCAAAGTAAGCAGAGCTGTTTTGCATGACCATACAGAGAATTGGGGGGGAAACCCAGAACAAACTTACATATAAACGTAAAAATAACCATGACCCGCAAACTAACATTCGTGTTTCTCACAAAAAGGCATTCCCCGAGCAGGACTCGAACCTGGACCTGTTGTTTCACCAAGACAACGCACCGGCTCATAAAGCTGCCTCGCGCCGTCGCGATGGCTGCCATTCAAGAAACAGGATTCGAATTGCTCAAACAGCCTCCTACGCATCTTTTGTTAGCAGTTTCAATATACGTTACCCTTTTTTCAGACATTGCTAAAAGTAATGAAGCATAAATAAATTATTCAAAATCAGAAACAACATCAATTATAACTACAAGAACAACTCCAAAAATACATCGGTGACTCCAACAACGAGCAATAAAGAACTACTCTTGGCCACACCACTCTGGACTGACCTACCACCAGACCAGGCTTCAAGGAACATGGCCCAAGTTCATAATATCAACTGTGAAACAGCAAAACCTGGAACTCCTGTTTAGATTCTTTGCTGGTGTTCTGTTTTGGATTAAAATTAAATTTATGTTTATCTTGAGATTGGTTTTGATTATTTGTAACAAGTTCGTACAAAAAACAAATGTACGATGTATGTAATACAAAAAATTCAAAAAGTTCCCGCTGATTCATGAAAATTAAACAATTGAATCCTGTATCACGAGGATGCTACACACACATTTGGGGTCCTTCGGTTAGGCAGTATTAATTTTTTTATTTTTTTTATTAAAAAAGGATAACACGTCTTCTATCTCACCTGATGGAAAGTGACGATGAAGACGAAGGTGTTACACGTCTATCCACGAGATACCTATTCAAATGGCAATGATGGACCGAACTAACTACTACACATATTGGGCAAGTGCCGATTGGCTAGTCGATCCGAGCTTTATGCTGGTGGCTCATTGGGCAAGTCACATTTTTCCCAATGTTCATCCAAATATTCGTCTATTTCCCCGAGGATTCCGAGTGATACCGGCTCGAACATGTGAGTAGCGCCCTCTACGTTATTACTTATTTTAGCTTTGCTTGTAACAATTCTTCACAAGACGCATCTTCCTTTTTGATCTGTATTGTTCGCTTGCTAAAACAGAATTCGGTACTTAACGCATCGATTCCATACGAAAACTGGATAACAATCAGGCTCGACAATGGCCCAATTGAGCGCTTAGGCTCTTTGTCCAGTAGCAATCAGTCACTTCGAAAGTAAACATGTCAAAATATAAGAAAATTACGCATTTAGTTCTCTAAAAAATTAAATTTTGTATATTTGTATAATTGGTTCAGTTAAATACGTCATATGTATTAAATATGAAAAATAGATACAGATATTTAGTATCATGAGCACCGCAGTGGTATTTAGGTAGAAATCAACAAGAATTCAACGCTTAGATTATCAACATTTTTCCAGCTTAAGTCATTTGATTCAATCATAAACTTATTGCTAAAAGACAGCCCAAAGTCAAAATCCTCGTGATTAAAATCACAGTGAACGGCAGTTAAAATGCGTGTGCCCCAGGGCTCAGTTCTTGGTCCTTTCTTATTTTTGGTATATGGCATTCGAGTCATGGTCGGGGCATTCATTTGCGTGATGAACACAGATATTTGTTCTGTGGTCGTGGATGTTGATATTTATATATGTCCCCCCCCCCAGTTTACTCTATATACATACGTAACACAAGCTCTGCTTACTTTGGGGCCATACAGTAGAAATCTAAAATTCTCTAATAATTTGGAGTAGCAATGTCCAGAAATACTCTACGAGATCAATTATGCGTTTTAGTGACTTTTTTATTTTATTATACCAGTGTAAAAGCTTACGAATGACGATAACAGTGAAAACGTATTTATTATGATACGTGGAATATACAAAAATGGGTGTAAATTGTCTTTAAATCTTGTTATATATATGTATGTATGTATGTTATATATATATATACCCAATTGTTCTTAAGTACAAATATTAAACCTAAAATATGACACAAGTTTCATACAGTATTCCTCATATAGAAAGTATAAACAATGTATTAGAAACTGATTAAAAAGTTATAAAATACTTTCATACGATATTAATTCACAATTATTATTTTGAATTAAGAACGTTTCATACCTACCGATTCCGCCGAATGACGACCAAGCGACCTTAGTACTCAACCTTAGTAACTTTTCTGTAGTTTATATGGCTAAAATGTAACTTTTTCTAGGACGTATTGGGGACTTTGGTATCGCATTCGAATCCCCTGTAGCGTCGTAGTCCCCTAGTATCCGCCCACAAAAACCCACACAACGCGCAAGCGATTTTCGCCCTTGGCCTGTACTTCCGCCTCAAAGAAAGAAAATGAAACGCTCCAATTAAAAAAATCTTTTTAATGAATTTTACAAACAATATTCTTACAATAAACAACATAAAACATATTACAGCACGAATTCTGTATAAACTTATCTATGAACAATATTCCGTAAATTTAAACTTACTTCTAATTTTGAAAATGTATATTTAGACCTTGACGTGGCAAATACCTACTAATGTAAATGTTCATGATAGCCAATATTCTTGGAGAATCTGTGTACGTATAGACCAAACAACAAAACTGTGAACTCACAAGCGTCGCTAATATCGTTTAAATGTTGCCATTTCAATAAAATGTATACTAATTTTGGAAAGTGGTAAAAATGGCGAGTAAAAACTAGCGAGATCCAAAAAATGTCATTTCACAGAGAGTTTGGTAGGTCCATAATCTGTTTCGTTAACACTCAATTATAGACTTTCAAACAAAAACTGTAAAGTTCACAATTTAGTGAGGGTTGATTGAATATATCGACATTGTATTTTATTAATGAAAATACTTACAATTAGTTAATGTTGTAGCAAATATTTCGTATTACATTTTTCGAATTATCAAACTAACTGCATTTTTACAAATGCGCTGTTCAATAGTGTGACATGTTTTAATAACGTGGTTCTTAATAACTAATATGTAATTATTATTATCTAAAACACATATGAAACATTACAGTGTTACCAATTTTGACTATTACGTACGACAAATACGTTACAGACACACATATTTTAAACTATTTAACTCCCTTAAAATCGTTCATGAGTGATCTTTGAAATAATATAGGCTTTTGAAGATTTATCAGGTTGACATCGACCTCTTTGTCTAATCTACAAGCAAAAACAAAAACCTATATCGTTATTTTTTTTTTTTAAGAATGGAATCCTGATCGTGAGGGTATTCTTCTTCTTTAAGTGCCTTTCCATTATTGAAGGTTGGCAGTCAAGCTTCTGAACCCGGCTCTGTAAAAGACCCGGCTAGTGTAAAAAGTTGTTCCACGGTTTTGATACCGGTCCATTCTATATAGTCCATGAAGATATAGCATTATATTAATATATCTTTGAAATGAGATGCAATGCGCTTCATCTCTACCAAATAGTAAAGAATGAAAACATGTTACTGACGTGGTTTTTAATTAAACAGTTTCGATGGTTTTATGCAGTATTACGTTGCACCGCGTCGCGTTATGGATCACTGGTAATAAAATATTAAAAGCTATGAAATGTCATCTGGCTTGGTTATTCAGCGCTCAGTACAGGTTACGAAAGAAATAGCCCGCCGCATCATATCGACTGCCAATTGCCATTTTTCAATTAACTAACTAACTAACTGCTGGTAACCATAGTTTTAAAAGTCTCACTAGAAATTAATATTTGCAACAAAGTGTTATTTATTTTAATGACGGTCGCTGCTTGTTCAAAATGTCTTCCCGCCACTATGGAATACAAATACATGCAGATCTTTTAAACAAACGTAAATATATTTTGATTGCTTTAAAAAAGAAAGCGATAATTGAATTCGTCATTGTTTATTTCTTCGCTGACGTTTATCCCTACTTCTTATTGACCCTTGTTTGTTTCCAGCGTGTATTGTTATTTACAAAGCTAATTTGCTCTTTAGATCTTTACCATTTAAAAGCGATTTGATTGAAACAAACTTAAAGCAAAGATGCTACTTTCTACACTTTTACCAAGACATGACAACGCACACTTCAATATGAATGCATATCAATCAAACAGTAACTATCTAGGGAAATTCTTTATTTTATTTATTAAAATATAAAAAAGAATAACTAAATAGACTGACTACTTCACGACCTTTAACATATAAACTACAAACCTATTTGTGACAAAATCCGCAAATCCAAAATGAAAAACCTTTTGGATTCCGTATTTTAATAAGTGTGTCGAAGTGTGATCTTTTTGCAAATGAGCCTTTTTATCGAGCCAATTTTTCTGCCCTGTTAAAAATAATTCTGAATTATTTGATTTGACTCCAGTTATATTTTAATTTTATATATCTTTTTAGTTTGGCATTCACGTTCTGCCGAGAGTGAGCCAAACCTCACACGGTGACGAAATGCCAGGAAAGATGAAACTCTCAGACCCGTATCCTAGAAGAGAAGCATAATAAACAAATATAAGGGAACTCATGGTACCCTAACCAGAGGGTCTTAAAACATAAACCCTTACCGTTCACACGTCGATCTACAAGACGTAGACAGAGGTAAGACTTACAAGAAAATTCACCAAAAAGACCAAATATTTTTACAATTTCTTTTCGAGTCGCGTTTTTATTGCTCAAAATATAGAGTCTTGGTATCTTAGAGATTAAAGTGAATAGGTAACTCTTGAGTAAGGGTTTGGCATGCTTGTCGTTATTGTCATTTTCCGTCAGATGACCTGCAGAAAAAGTTCCATCCGAGTCCTTTGATTTTGGACTGAATTCCTTGGTTAACTCGCGGCTAAAAACATTGATACGTAAATCCCCTGACAAACATACCAACTGTATGGCCCCAAAGTATGCAGAGCTTGTGTATTGGATGACCATACAGGGAACTAGGGAGAACCCAGAATATACATACATTAAAAAATATCGATTGATATATAGTCGTATATATCATCTATTAACTCAGATCTGCTCTTAGAGATAGATTATTAAACAGTTTTCTGTAGAAAATTGTCAGAGAATCTTTTTTGGGCAGTGATATATAACTTGGCGTTCTAGATATTCCTGTTCTAAAATACGGGTACAGTTATATGATTACGAACAAACTTAAAGAGCTTTGCACACCAAAGTGTGGTAGAACACTTGGAGCATTAACTAAACGATAAAAATTATAATTATTGAAAAAAGTACACCACCTTTAACGGCACTGTTATATCTACAGCAGCAAACGATTGTTACAAAAATGATCAAGCTACAAATAATTTGTTTTCCAGAGACCCAGGTGCACGGGTATTAAAGATTAATAATACTTTAGAATGATTTCAATGTCAGATAATATTATGCAAATGTTAGAGCGACTTACAGCTTCCAGTTAATTAGTCTATGCGCTCGATACTAATATACAGGCAAGACTTTCTAGTTACTTCTAAATGCTTTTGTCTAAAACAGTTTAATATTTCTAGTGCGATTTGCACTAAAGGAAAACATGGCGCAAGAATTTATCTAGTTAACTTAATTAGGGGGTCTTGCAATGTCTTTCAATGGTTAAATTCGTATATCCAATGTTTGCCATTCGCTCCCGCTTCTGCGTTTGCATTTGCTCTGCCTCTCTTACTGAACCTGTCGGCTCCTCCCGCTCCTCTGTAACCCTGGAAGAGCAATCAAAGATTAAGTTTCACGAATTTTAAAATATAATTTTGTTTTAGGACTTCTGAAAAGGACTTCTGCAAAATCAAAAATGCAATCAGAAATTCTTCAGATAACATTTTTACAATATTAAATTAATGGACAAACATTATAATATATATGAATTCTTATAACGGTCTGCCGCATAATAAACAAAGTTTGTATCATGAAAGGAACACAACTAACAAAAAGAAAACCAGAATGCATTTAAATTATTATTAACATAATTATTAGTTGATTACATTTATTTATACATAAATAGAAAACTGCAATAATCTGTAGCTTGAACCTGTGACTAGGCCGTCTTTCAATTTCAAATAGACACCATTTGCATTTATAGACATTTGATTAAAATTGATTAATGTTCTTAAGATATAGACTGTAGAACGCATTTGATATAGAAAATCAGCTTCAGTTTTATTACGACTCAATACAAAGTAATGGAACTTTTTATCTGGTCAGTAATACGTTACGTAAAACACGTTTTTGAATCGTGACTGGACGTTTTTTATAGTTTTGCTTTGAAAATTAATTTACTTTTAATTTACCAATTTAATGATTTTGAGTCCCTCAATGTAATCGATTTTGTTTAATGAAATATATATTACCATATTTTTGTGGTTGTTCAGCAATTTCTCGTAGCGTCCGGTTTCGCCCTTCTTTGAATGTAGGCGGTCGGAGCGGTGGTTCCCGTTCGAGTAGCGTCCTCCCTGAAGTGTATGGTAAAATAAAATTGTTAAAACAGGTAAATTTAAAAAAAAAAATTATATTTCAAGATTTGAGTAACTCCTACTCCTAATTTGATTTGAGTAAACCTGCACGTGTTTTATGATAAATTTGCATTACTCAGACGCCACGTTGAACGCTCACTCATTACTTTAAATCATTATTCATATTTATTTGTAATTATTTCTATGTAATTTAAATGTCTTGATTAATTTAATTAATATCTTTTCTAAATTTAACCTTTTCTTATTATCGGAGCACTTTTGATATCAACTGTTATTAATTTTAATTAAATTCTGTTAGCATACTCATGTTTGCGCTTTCTGGAGCAATCATATTCGCATAAAACTGGGTAATAATGGAGTTTCAAACTAAATATTATTAACCTAATTTTTACTTATATTAAAGTGATTGTTACCTGTGTGTATGTCTTAACAAAATAAAACCTATAAATGTCTTCAGATTTTTAATCACAGCTTACGTAAATCTTAGAAAATATTATTATTAACATTAAAATATCAACTTTCTCCTCAAACATATATTTTTAAAGTTAATCAGAAAGTTCCCGTCCTTTCCGTAACCAATCCTTTTTTTAACTCTCCGGGGAAATTATACTTTTGTCCTTCAATACGTACAAACTTTAAGTCCTTCTCTAATAAGATTATGCTAACCCTTCTAACTACAGTCTTCATTTATCTTGCTGCAAAGAAAACAAAGTTGAACCTTAATACTTAATGACAAATTTCGTTAAACTAAAAGTAAAATGTTGTTATTCGATTCGAAGGGTCATTTAGTTTTGTGTGTCGTAATTTCAAATGATTCAGCTTTACTGTCTTTGACTGTGGAGATTATCACAACAAACAATTTGTTTTCGCGCATCTCTTAGGAAAGTTAAGTACTTTTTACGTCATGAACCATTTTAACATTTCTATATCGCTGACAATAAAGTAAAATTTTGTGATACCCCATTTAGTAGGTAACTAAGACATTATAACTTTGTAACTTAACAAACAAGCTCAGCTCCTTAATTATAATAATACAGTTAAGAATAGGGTTATTGACAAATATCGATATTATATCGCTATAGCAGAGGTGAATTTTCGTGGCTGACAACTCAATGCACGAGACCAGCATTAAAAGGCATATTGAATATTTATAACTTTGTTAATCCAGAGCCTGCTTAAACTTGTGACTATATTTGTAGTTAATTTTTGATTCGCTCGCGAACAATAGGAGGTAAAAACCCATGCAAAAAGTACTTTCAAAGTTTCAAAATAATTGCGCAAATGGTTTTGCTATGCACAGAAGACAAATACCCAATTTATTTTATTCACGCTTCTATACAGAAGTAGAAAATAAAATAAAGTAAGGTTAATAACAAGTCAAACGAAATTAGAAAGAAAAAAGGACATTTATTTCATTGCAACGGAAAAAGAAAAATACAAAATTAGACAACACAAGAACAACAAAATAAGGCTTGAAAATAATCATCAAGGGAGAATGCTTGTTAGTGAATTTTTAAGGAAAGGAAAATAAGTTTGACGTACTTGGTTTCCTTACCTTATTGTTAACACCTCTTATACCCACTGGTACCATCAATAATATTTTATTTGTATTTGTATTATGTAAGTTGCAAAGTATTAATTTTCATCAATATTAGTAATTTCCATAAGTCATTTATAGAGAATTAACAGAAAAATTGCAAAAGCTACCGTAAAACATCTGTCAAGAAGATGCAAATTATTTTAAAACGCTTGAGCGAGCACTCTCCACGCCAATCAACTTAACGTTGAACCAAAAAAAGTTTTAGCAATTCAAGCAAATCAATTATTTACCGACCTTCGTTTTGTTTTTACCATATTATTTGCGAAAATCAATTAGTTTGCATGCAATGTTTATAGAAAGTTGTGAGTGCGATGAGTTATCGTAACTGTTTGTTTAGTAATCGGATTAGAAGTTTCTCTTTTGATTGTACACAAATGTTCCCATGGAAAAAATGTTATATGGCAAAAAATAAACGAAAACATTTATTAGCACCGCACGCCCATGTTTCAATTCCGCCAATTTTCTGATTTTACTTGTCACATCTGTTTTACGTGTTAGGGATGCATATATTCTGCTTGTGCCGACCGAGTAGCTCGGGCAGCTTGTATCGCCAAAATAGCTGCCAAGAACAGCTTTGGCTAGGAGGCATTTGAACTTTGATCCACAAACATTCGACTTTGTCACCGGATAGTACCCATAACAGCACTAAATAGTCAACGCTATTAATTGCCCAATTTTTCCAAACGGCACTCTTGACAACCCTAAGTTTCTAGTTATGTTTGGACTATCGTAAAATTTAATTGTAAATTATATATAGACAATACTTTTTCAGACGAGCACTTTAACTATGAAACATTGGTTTTCAAATGGTCTGTTGTTCTCTTATTTTTTATTTTGTTAATAATTTATTCTTGTTTAAAAAATTCTGCACGTGATAAATTTCAAATTTTTATAACCTTAAAATAAACGAACTTTTATTGTTACAGTTTATAAACTTAAAGAAAACTATACTCAAAAGTACATCGGAACAAAAATTTTAATATTTTACGTTATACAGTTAAATTTATTTCTCAATTTAAAATAACAAAAATATCTTTTTTCCAGTTAATTACTTTTCCAAAAGATGTTTCAATATTTTGAACAAAGTCAGTAAGAATTTTTTCAGAGATTTGAACACTTCGTTTACAAGTTGGTTGTTCGATTATTTTATTTGATTTTAACTGACACATTGTAAAACAAACTAACATTGGCAATCTCAACAGATTGCTTTTCTTTCAAACTAATTAAAAATATTAACACGTCAACATTTTAGGGTAGGAAATTAATAAATATGATTGGAAATATATGTGCCAATTTAACTATCAAAGCTAGAGAAATGTGTACACATACGTGCTCAGAAGAATACGGGCCGTAAGTGAAGCACAAACTACACTTTTAGCATACCACAGGTATATTTCATCCATTTTAAGATATGGAATAATTCTGTGGGGCAACTTTGTTAATAATATTAATGTTTTTAGGGCTCAATAATAGTGTATACGCTCATTAGACAGTGAGTCACGTAATAAAAGTTTTTATTCAAAAAAACTATCACGGACATGAATTTGAGGGGTCGCCGCGAAGGCTTCCACTCATCCATTCCCATCATCAGGGTCAGCAGCAGGAGCCAAACCCGTGTTCTCGTTGCTTTGGTGTGCGTGTACAATCAGTACATTGTTGTCACGCACACACAGTTGCTGTATATATATATATATATATATACAAGCACAACATAGGGCTGCGTACAAAGGTGAATTGAATAATAGAATTAAAATACATTTAAAAACTTGGTATATTGTAAAAATTGTTAAAAAATTATATATGTATTCAATATATATTCAAAAAAACTCAGAGCATACGTGTTTGGATATAACTCAGGCACTTAAATTTAAATAAGATAAAGTGCATATCTTGTTGGCGTACCCAAATATCTAATAAATTAATGAACAATAAAAGTGCATGCAATAAAATTGCTTTGCTTCAAAAGACGCAAGACTTGTCCTGAGCAGCCACCCCTCAATGGTACGAGTGCAATGACAAGAGCAATTAAAATGTGCATAGCATAAACCATTTTGCCTGTAATTCTTTAATTGTACTTGTTTTGTTGCAAGTTTGTTGCAAAACCAAATAAATAAAAAAGCAGAAACATGGACGTCATCAAAAGAACGTTGGTTAAATTTAAGATTTTATCGTAATTTCAAATACAACGGCAAACCATTCACACAAATTATTGAAAAAAAGAACCCAATTTTTGAATAACTTTGTGTTATTTTTAAAGTAAGAGAAGAAAACCTATCCTAATTATTCGGCTTTTTTTATAGATTACGGCAACATTGTAATTTTTTATTCCGACATCTTCTAAAAAGAATGTAAATGACACAAAAATAAAAACCTTACATGTCATTCCGTTCTATGAATTTGCGTCTATCTTTCTACGATATTGATCTTTACGATACGATCGTGTAGCGATATGATTCCAACATAATTTCGTTAAACTTAATTCGTACTTTTAAAGCGCAGAAGTTTATCAATGAACGTTGCTTGTCTAAATCTTTTTCCTACTTTGTAAATGTACGGGTCTTCGCCATCCTTCTTTAATGCCAAGCCAAGTTTGGTTGAGTGATATAATATTTATAGAGGTCGAAATTTGAAAGACTTCGATATTGATAGTCCGGTAAATATAGACATTTCAAATTTCATTTCCGTAGAGCAGAGCTTTGGTACAACCTTTGGACTTCTTCTTTGGAAATCTTAATAAAATAGCAAATAGTATAATATACACAATGCCGACCTTATAACTAAGACTTTGAATTCCTGTGTTCCATCAAAACTCTTTAGTTGCAAGTTTGCACAGAGTAATTACGCTCAAAATTCTGTTATTAACCGTCTACAGGAAACATATAATAAACATACAAATTTTCTTCCCCTGACTTATTCTATTCCAAATCGGGCTCTTTTAAAAATTACATTGGCCATTTACTTTTTACTCCTCCTCCTTTAAACATTAATTAATACAATTTTATATTATATGTTCACCATATATTTTATATATATTTATCCATAAGTATTTTGTGTATTTTTATCAACATTTATGTTTCCTTATATTATGTCTACTTATAAGGTTGAAAAATTAAATCTCGTCTTACCTACATATTCTATAAATAAGCATAAGTAAAATCCATTATCTGCTGTATGTCTTTTGAATATAAGTTTGTTAATCTAGATTAAGAGCTGTGGATTTTGAAATAAATAAAAATAAAATAAAACGTTATTACAATTGAGATACTAAAACTCCCCATCGTTCACAACATTCCTAAGTACACAACATACAAAGCATCATAAAACATCAGCATCAGCAAACATACAAATAATCATAAAATTATCTCCAAAAAAATGTTGACACTTTTTAAAACTTAAAACCGCTATTTCTCAGCTATCATGATTTCAAAACTTGGAGATGGCATGTTATATTTCATTATAAATTTAAAGACACGCAGGGCTAAGAATGGCGAGAATTTTTTCTTCTTTTTTGACTGGATTCTACTATATTGACTGGCCGTCTGTGATTTATTGACAAGACGGTGTGTATAAATGTGATTATTATTTACCTCTCATTATTTTACCTTTTTGTGTTCATTTTCTGAGTGCCAGCCACCATGTTTCTCCTCTTCCCCGGAATCTCCATCCTCCTCAAAGAACTCTACCTTTTTCTCGTACTCCTCTTTCTTGTCAATGTTGTGAGTTCCTTTGGTGCTGTGGCCCTTAGAATGCTTTCCGGATTCTTCATACTACAAATAATTAAATATATATTCAAAATATTGACAAAATGTTTAGCAACTGTTTGCTCGCAAATTACCTATAGCGTGTCCAGTTAGCCAACTAGGGGCTACAAGTATTTTTAATCTGTATAAAAATTAACGATTTTGTAAATAAACCCATTCTGTTTTATAAAGTTGGTTCTTTTTCTAAATAATTTTTAAATATAAGGGTCCATATCATTAGTGCGCGCATGGGCTTGTAATAATGGAACTTACTACCCTTTGGGCGCCGTCATATTGCCAAACCTTGTTCTTTCTATATATGCAAGCTTAACGCACACTTAGAGCCACGCTCACATATGACTTGAACCATTTATAGCATATTGTGACCTCATGGAATATTGCGTATTATAACTTGGTACGGTTAGTTGTCTTTTTTGTTTAGAAATTAGCTGAAGTAATTCGTTT
This sequence comes from Marasmarcha lunaedactyla, assembly GCA_923062675.1. Taxonomy (NCBI): domain Eukaryota; kingdom Metazoa; phylum Arthropoda; class Insecta; order Lepidoptera; family Pterophoridae; genus Marasmarcha; species Marasmarcha lunaedactyla. The sequence continues at coordinate 2,525,044 of OV281358.1, forward strand.
CTCCTACGATGCTTTATGATATTTTAAATTGTAGAAAAAAATAAAAAGTTTTTGCTCGTTTTTTTTCTTTGTTTTAATCATACAAAAGACACAAAATGAAGCTAGCTTATAATGCGAAGTCTCGTCATTTATTTTTTTACTATCTCATCATCAAAAATTAACGTCTTTACCAAGACTCGAACCCGGAACTTTAGACTGGCTTAGTAGTTCTCAAATAATGATGGTAATGTAAAGCTAAAGTAATATAAATTCGGTTAATCCATACAAAATTAGGGTCTTAATTAGTTCTTAGCACTTAGCGAAGTGTAATAATATGTTTGTTTATCCTTTTAGTTATTAATTAAATAAATCCTAATGTAAATAAAACTAATTTAAGTAAAATTTTCGCAAACTTAATACTCAATAATTGATATAGTGTCCAGCTATCGGTTATCCAAAGGGACTGGTAAAAACCGGTAAAAAAACCTATAAGCGGAACAAAAAAGCAGATCTAAGTTAGTTTTAAAAGATTGTTGTTTTTGCCATTATTTTACCGTACTTATACAAATACGATACCGGTAATATTAAAATTCCTTATTAAAATGTAATTGAGCACAAGCAAACCAGACAACTAAAAGTAGACTGATAAATCTTATGAGCTGAAGAAAATCGGTGTTTCTAATGAAGGGATTCCCACTGAGCCTTCGACTTAATTGTATTTTTCATGTGAGTGTGGGTAAGCGCTTTTCGCCGGCTCTATGGTGTTAAGAACGGTTGTGCGAAATCGAATCAATTAAATGGATGAACATGATTACTGGGAGACAACTGATGAATCGATCATTTGTTTTCTTCAAATTGAATAAAACATATTACGTCAAATAAAAATTAGTATTGGAATTGAAAAAAAAAATATTAAAATTGCAGAAAAATAGACTTATTCCACATCTTGTTGGTGCGAACAAAAAAGGGGCATCATAATATTTGGTACGACTTTTAGGTGTATTGACCATGAAAGGTCCACCCTTGCTGATTTTTGTACGTTACGTGTTCAATAAGCAAAGACAGAGCATTCGAACACATTATAGAGTAGAAAGTTTACCTGGGCATGCTTTTTTCCCTGTTCTTCGTGATGATGTTCCCCATGGTGTCCACTTTCATCATGATGCTCCTTCTTCATGCCGCCGTGGTCGCTGTACTTGCCGAGGTGGTCCTCGCGGTCGTGGTGACCTTTGCCGCTCTTACTGTCCTTGTGAAAACCCTGGATGAGAAGGTCAGATTAGTAATCATAGTAATATTAATAAATCACACAAAATTATCATACTCACGGCCGCACTCAGAGATCTCAAATGATTCATTAAGGAACTTTTAAATATAGATTTGGCTTAGCTAATCTGGACTTATATAGATTAAGTACAGGGGCCCTAACCATGATGTAAACTTCGCTTTATTTTTCATATTTATAATCACTAACGCTTTATTATCTAGGATATAGAGTAGAATTTTATTTGCATTTATTTTTTCATATTTGCTAGGGACACAGTTTCTTTTCACAAAATCTTAATGCTCAAGTTACCCTTAAGCAACGACGTGAAACCTCACTAAGTGCGGCCGTAAGTAAGGTACTTTCATACTAAGTAAGAATGACATTTTTTAATGTTTCGTTATGTAGAAACAAATAAAATGAAAATCAAGTAATTGACAATAAATAATAGTACGTATCTACTGTTGCTATGAGTACACAAAGCTTAGGTCATTCAGTTTTTAATTGTACGACAGCATGCAATAATGATTTTAGTTATATCTAACTATGTTTATTATGATACTATTCTACACGGAAGAAAGAAAAAATAGAGAGGATAGTACGCTTTCAACAAATGACGTCATTTATAAACTATATTTCAAAAAAGGACAAAGAAAATGACCTCTCAAAACAAACATACAGCTATTTACAGACTGATTCAAGTAATTGTTTCGAATATATTATATACTACCTTTTGCGGCTTCACTCGCGTAATATAAAAGTGGCAGACTAACCTTCTAAACACTTTTGTTTATTTAACTCTAAAAAAAAATTTGCGTATTCCATTTTCCATACTCATGGACTCATTTTTAATCCGGCTTTTTTTTGTTTGATAGTAGAATAAATTGAGACTGTTCTTACCTATGTTTAATGGAAATCGGCTAAGCCATTCAAAAGGTATCCATGCTTTTTCGTGACAGTCGTGGTTTTAATCTTTTTTACAAATAATTCGTCTTGTCTCATTTTCAAATGCAATGAATATGAGGTACAGAAGAAATAAAATTACTCTCATATCTATGAAAGTAAGCACAAAAATTTAAGATATATTGTCAATAACTTCCTGATAAATTAAGTAAAGTAAGTAACAATGAATTAGTCAAAAAAATATAGGATATCATTAAAAATTTCAATTGCTTATCTCCTTTGTTCAAAATGTTTCACCAGTTTGTTTTACTAGCTGCCTATAATTTTTATATAATATTCTATTAAGAGTAAGAAAAACTAAACGATCAAACATCGGTGTACAAAACAGGATTTTGTTCCACATTCCAACACACTAAAACAGGATATTGTTCCACATTCCAACACACTAAAACAGGATATTGTTCCACATTCCAACACACTAAAACAGGATATTGTTCCACATTCCAACACACTCTGTGAAACTATATATGAATGTTAAAGTTACTCAGTCGGTTTGTTACCTTAAACAGACAGAGACAGGGCTGCTAGGCTAGTTTCTTTTCGCAGATGTACCATATTTTTTTATATTTTGTTCACACTACTACGTAAAGCAAATGTCCCAGAATTTAATTTGAAAATCCTTTCCAGATATTCCAGATATTATATTCTACCTATTATATATAGAGCTCATGCAATTGGACTTATTAGAACGAAAACGCGCAAAATAATTTGATTCTTAGCCAAGTCAACCTTTATATGACGTCATTAAGTAGCATCATTTTCTAGCTTTTTTTTTATTAAACTGCAATGTTAATTTTTGGGATAAAAGTCCTCAATAACCTATAGAAAATTGCAAAAATGTTCATTCCAGGCAATGTTAATTTCGTGATGCCATCATAAGAATTTATTTTAAAAAATTATTTAAAATTATATTTTGCACAGAAAACAGAACAATTCAAATGTTTTTTTTAAAATACCTCATTTCAGAAATACATAAAAATATACTGTACTTACATACCGAATTGTAGAGTTTTTCATTCCAGGAATAAGCTTTGCAGTGAGATTTTAAAAAGATAACTTCTCCCTGACGTCATTATACGAACTTCTACAAAAATTGATTTAAACTCAAAAAAAGAAAAACTCAAAGTGTTCTCTCAAAAACCTCATATTTATACAAAACCTCATACAGGAAAAAACACCTTAAAAATACCTCAAAATTCCGTTACATACCGAATATCATATGAGCTCTAAAAAATAAGCTTGTAATAAATAGCTGGTTATGATTACAATATCAGCTGCAAAATTTACGAGCCCAAAACATACACCCATGTATCAAAAAGATAGTCACCCCAACGATTAAAAAACTTCTCGTCTATAACCAGCCACAACGAGGTCACCAGCATTTATCATATTATGAATAAAACTTAGGATTAGTACAGTCAACAGCTTAGCAACCTGCTACAGAATGTTAAAGGAGGAAGAAACTTGTGGGCTTGACGGTTAACAAAACAAAGTGTGTGTTAAAAATGCATAAAATTATTTTGTAGCTTTTTGTATTTTCATACAAAAAGCTACAAAAATATTAGATCTGTGAAAAAAAATAAATTGAAATTAATGTACTAAGACTACGGCATCTTCACTTTTTAATGATTGTTTTGAAAATATCAAGATTACATCAAAAAAATATGCTTAATACTTTTTTGGTTATTCCACACGAATATTGAAACATTATTTACACATTTTATGAAGTGATCAATAAAAATTTTCATTTTTATTTTGGCATCACAGCAGTATGTCATATAGTGTATGTCAAATCTCCAACGGTCATTAGTTTCGTTTCTTTTCGTGCGATCTCTATAAAGAAGTGTAATCAATGTTTCAGTCGGGTCTCCACTGTGTGTACCAAGCTTATATTTTCTTGAGAATTATTTATTTTCGTTTTTTAAAATAACAAATATATGTTATTGAACTGTGTTAATTGGTTATAATTCTCACAGCCTCTTCTGTTAATTTTTCATACCATATTTCAAGTATTTATAACTCTATTTTCAGATTGCAAAATATTCTGAAACTTTCTCTATTATGTTGTTGATATTATATGTATCTGTAGCTTTAAATTTAACGTTAACGTTTAAGTTAACGTTTAAGTAATGTTAACTCAACAAAAGCCTGAGGCCCAGGCATGTATGGGAAGGTGGGTTTCTCCTTTCCTCAATTCATTTTGAACTCTTTGAACACGTCGAAAATCTATTTTGGAAATTTGGGTAGGTTGATGAGCCGTTGACTGTAAAACAGTATTATGATTAATAGAAATACAAAGATGGCTTTGTAGTAATTAAAAAGTAAAACTATGAAGATGAATAATACGCTTAAGAGATTATTACTTTACTTTTACGTTATAGTAAAACTACAATAGTTAATTATTGAAACAGACAGCAGACGATTCATAAATTATCAAATAAACCAGTTTTGAGATCACAATCGCCATTGTAACGGCGTTACAACTAAGCATGCAAAGTTAATTAAAATAATAACTGGAGTAACTAAACAAAGCACAAACTGAAGAAAATAAAATATAGAACTATGTTTGAATAATTACATTAAAGTTTAATGTTTTATTTTAGAATAATGTGGGATATTCAACAATAGATGATAATGCGCTTGTGTCTAATGAACATTAGAAAGAACCGCTACTGACAAGTTTCAGCTGGCACATTCTGGTCAGCAGTATTAGTTGAGTGGCACCAGTCCAAACGAACTACTACACATATTCGCCAAATGCCGATCGGGAAGTCGACTCTGCTTTATTCAAGTTGGTTCATTCGGCCCGTCTCGCCTTTGATTCACATATTCGACTTTGCTTACCGGTAGGGCGGATTGATTCCGGCCTGGACTCGTAGGTAAACTTACGAGTATTTTTTAATGTATGTTTGTTAATTATTAAAATAAACGATTCACAGATTTTTTTCCTTAAAATATTCATTAAAACTCGTATGGTTCAGCGCAGCACAATGAAAGAAGCATGTTCAATGTTATAAATGACTATAATAATTAGTGATGTAAATAATTAAAAATATTTTATCTCTTAAATTAAGCTTCAATTCTTTCATTAATCATATACGTAATTCAATGTAGTATAAGACTAAAAATTGTGAGAACGGACTGAAGTTCCTTCAATTTTGCTTTTATTTGGTACTCACGTAACGCTGTTTAAATTCGAAATTTAAAAACGTGAGTCAATTACTGACAAGGGCACGTTGCCATATTATTTATACAAGTTATAATTTCCTAACTTTTAAAATGGTTTTTCCGAAAAGAAGTACAATTAATGTACGTGTGGATGCTCGCAGCGGCTCCTCAAACACATTGCTGTATCTAGAAAACTATTTGATTGTAAACATACTGTTACTTCTTCAATGTTTCTTTACAGTTTATAAACTATTTCAATATGTAATAAAACATTATGGACAAATATCCAATTGAGTTTGTGTGAGTTGACGTAACGGTGCCATTTTTAGGTATGTAATATAAGTGTCAACTCTCGGTCGCCATTTTACTTTAATCAAGGGAAGCCATGCATTTCCACGGTGCTTTTGTTTCAATGGTGAAAGATATCAAACATTTGCCATATTACCCGTACCGCATTATCACCCACAATAAAATGGTTTGTTTTTATATCTCGCGTTACTGTTCCGTGAGACAAGTAGAACGTGAGATGTCGTCTTTTATGATATTAGTATTTCCTATATTATTAAATCTTCATATGGGAAAGTGTTTTATGTGAACTTTTCGAGTTGTGTAAAAACAGCTGCAAGACAAATACAACACGGAGGTACCTTATATTTTATTTCAAAAATTATATGGTATATTTTGGTATTGAATGTTCTAACTTATATATTCACATAATAGAAAAAAGTGATAGTATTGAAGGCGTTACTTTGCGGAAATCTTTTCTGCAACGCTTGCGTGTGTAAGACCTTCAAGCGTTTAGTGATGTACCGCTCTCCCTCCACTAACGTACATGCGGTGTAAGTTGTAGAAAGATCTAAAACACAAAATGTTTCCACCACCGACACGATTTCGCCCCAGCCAGGGACATCATCAGACCACAACGACCGACGGAGAATATAGAAAAAGTTTTCATAAAGATAAATCAGTGAAAAACAATAACATATTTTTAATGCTTAAAATGAAATCCAAAAACTATTATTTTTATTAATTAATTTAATTTAACACGAATCAAGTTAGCTATACCTAAATAAATTTTTCCGTCAGGTGCCTTTTAGAACCGAGTAATTATTATTCAACTTCAAAAACTATTTTCAATAGTTGTATTGACAATACACCTATAATTAATGCGCTACATATATCATGCAGTACTTTCATGGACTTTTCATCAACCTAATAGATGCCGTATTTAGATATAGTCAGGACATATCCTGTAATCGTGTTGTTCTGAATGTTGTATTTTCAATAGAGATAATTCTGAATTATTTTTTTTTATTGAAAAAGGATGAGACATTTGTCTTTTATGTCACCTGATTGAAAGTGATTGATTGAAGGTGTTACACGTCTATCCACGCGATACCTATTTACTCGACGCTTGAAAGACGCTATAGTTTTCTAGAAAAACAGACGCAGGCAGTTCATTCCATATGAAGGGTATATAGGACAATTCTCTTTTAGTTCCATTATATCTCAAATTCAGGCCACAAGTTTAGACATTTTCGTTTCTTATGATTAGCGCCGGCGGGGCTGCCAGGCGGCAGAATCGACTTTGTGTAGATGACAGTTGCCGCCAATACCGTTCCAGTTTTGGTGAGCCAATCTAAATGTGCCGAAAGCCTGAATGGACCCGATCAACTCAAGCTGAATATGTGTAGGAAACCCTTCGGGCTGTTCTTATCCTTCAACAAATAGGCAGATCCGAATATCAGCCGATAGCGCCTGTTACTGGCACTCGCTGCGTGTCGGTAAACTTCGAAAATGAGTTTGACATGAGTTTTGCATCCCCAGAATATCAAATTTTGAATCTCGGTCAATTCGAGAGATTCGAGATTTTTATCATTCACAACTTACAATTACGTGCTGATAGCGTATCTCAGACACCTAAATCGGTATCTTATAAAGTCGAGTAGGTGTTAATTATGACGTAAAAGCCGTGAGTAAAATTCACTACAACATTTTGCATGCATGGATTACCAAACGAGTTTTGTCTTATACTTTAATCACCTTCTTTATAAACAAAGGTTCTACAATATTAGTTACGCTTTGCTTTGTACAAATGAATCCTCAAGTTTTAAAGTATTTTATATTAATTATACAGTGTCTAGGCGAACAAATCGTAATAAACTTAAATAAGCTTATACTCGTGCTACCAGGGTTAAGTGGTAATTAAATGGTTCCCTCTTTAAGGGTTGTAGAGACAGTTGATTTGAACCCATAATGTGTTACACAAATGTGAACCATTGATATACTTAGCAAGATATAAGAAAATGTTTCTATCAAATCTCTTTTCGTTTACAATTCCATAAATATATTCTAGAACTTATTAATTAAGAATAACCCCTTTAACACGATAGTAAATAAGGACCCCTGTCTACAAAACAAATGGCTTTCCTCCAAGAGTTTTAAATTCGGAACCTCTGCTAAAAATCACGCAGATGACAAAAACCCCAGCGTAACTATAATATAGTTTAACCTCTATTTCTGAAGACATTGAGGCCACTATCCTACATCAGTCACAAACATCGGTCAAGCTAACACAGAACACAAACTTACTAGAAGGTGGTGAGTGAGGTACCAAGGCTGGTTTCTCAGAACCGTCTTTAGGAGCAGACTGGTCTGCAAGAGACTGCTCATATTACTGCTTTTGTCAAATAAATACCAAGACATTAATAAAGTTTTATTATTATTTTGACTCCTATGGTACAGATTTTATCTAGTTTAGGAGTCAGAGTCTTCATATAAATTATTACCCTTATTGTGTGAATAAATAAATATTATTATTATTATTAACTACCGTACGGTTTCTTAAGCAACCATCGGAGTAAATATTCCGAGGTATGTTAATTTGTGAACTGACATAAATGGTTATTACATTAATGCATATTCCAACCAGGATTTGAACCTGTGGTTTTTGGTGATGTAGGTGAGTGCGTGCCATAAATTCGTCGTAGAGAGCTGTTGAGTGCAAAATACTAAAAATAATTATTATTTAAAAAAACATTTAAACAAGGTGCTCATACACATCATTAATCATTGATATTATTGATTAAATATAATATTATTTATTGCTTATCGACTAACGATGCATGGCCGAGTAGCTTAAGTTTGAATGCGTTTGTTCCAGGATTTTTTTTAATTAATAATTAGCAGGCGTTTGTCTTCCATCTCACCTGATGGAAAGTGACGATGAAGACGAGGATCATACAGGCCTGTCCAAGAGGTACCTGTTCACTCTAAACTTGAAAGCTCTAGGGTTATATTTGTCTGGAAAAACAGACGCAGGCAAATCGTTCCACTCTTTGGCAACACGAACCAAAAATGAGCTATCGAACCGTTTAGTTCGGCTCTTCGGCACGCTAACCACAAACGGGTGAAACTTCTATCTGCGTCTGGTTGACCGGTGGAGAAAGGAGGAAGGTTCGATCAGCTGAAAAAGAGCATTCGCACACTCTCCAAAAAGCAATCTGTAAAAAACCGATAGACTAGCAACTTTTCGACAATGTTCGAGACTATGAGTCTACGGGCCCTTCGGTCGACAGAATCCAACGCTTCAAGGTGGTACTTAGCGGAATCATGCCAAAGATGGCTGCAGTACTCCATACATATTACGTAGGCATTTCCTTTTCTTTATCTGGAACAGATCCGATTAAAGAAGAACTGTCATAAAAAAAATCTATATTTATTTGAAATGGATTTTCAGACATAATAATATGCTCTAAGGCCAGATAATAATGTACCGTAACCTAAAGTCAAATGTTTTAAGTGCGCGGAATTGTTCATTGAACACTAGCTTACATAGTAATTGAAGTTACGAGAGAGATTATAAAAGCTTCACGGCCAAAAAAAGTTCACTTCATTCATTTGACCTGAGAAAAATTGAAAGTACAATATATTTTTTTTAACAGTTCAAGTAACATGACCAATCAAACGCCACAAAAATATCCTAAAATCTTGATCAATCTATCTAGCATTCTACTCTACGATTTGCTTTGAGACCGTTTAATATAAGACAGGGGTTCAAGGTTACCTACCTAGAATCTTAAATTACAACCCCAATGTAGCAATTTCCGCAGACCTTTCGCTTCGAGCTGTCTTCTAGGGTTAAAAGTCCTTCCTATAGTAACCGCTTTGTTTACTCTATATAATGTATAAATATGTATATATTTGCTTTAATTTCGTATATTAGTATAGTTTCATATATTTTACTTCATGTATACATAATAGTTGCTGTATGCTTTGTCCGCTGTGGCTCAGCGCAGTAATATTTGACTAACGTTTTACCGCTAGGATTTAAAAACTTTTAATATTACCGTCGCAAAATACTTTAATATTCGTATGTACAAAAACGAAAGAAATAATAAATTAAATAAATAAAATGAAATCAAAGTCAAATAAAGCTAATCTAATGCACGTGCCACCTAGACTTGTTTAATGCTGCGATGAATACATGTAATATACATTTCTAAGAAGAAATGAATAACAGTTATGGACAAAAATGAATCGCATCATGTCCTTCTCCAAGGCATGTCATACACGCACCATGCTCCAGCACATAGAGTACAGTTAGCATGAATCAACACGGCCGTGACATTTTTGATCACAGGATTTTTCAAAATTAATAATAGAAACATATAATTAAACTTGATCTTAACGATTGATTCAAACGGTCATATGTTCTCAAATTCTAAATAAAAGGTACTTTCGAAAGTTTAAATAAAGTACAGAAAAACTATTCTACTCAGATCACAATGTTAATATCAGTGTAGGGGACAATGTTTTCAAATAAATTTATCATATTTTTTTGGAAATCCAACTCAAAATGACACACAGTAAGTGGAGATCAAAAGATGGCTACGTGATCTGTTTTTCCGGCAGTATTTCTTCATTATTCCATAATATATATCGGTATCCGAATAGTATAGAGATAAATATTGTACAAGGTTTAAAAAAAACACTGTCTTAGCCAGCACCATATCAAAGTGTTGCTTAAAATATACAGCTTTCTTAAAGAAACATTGCGTCAAAAAGGCATAAATACAGTATTTTTTGTCACAAATTCGACCTGTTTCTTAGGAAAAGTTGTGAAAGCTTAAGCAACACTTTCACATGTATATATTATTTATAGTATTATTATTATATAGACGTATTTATATATGTATGTTTATTCTGGGTCCCCCCCCCCCCAGTTCGCTGTATGGTCATCCATAACACAAGTTCTGCTTACTTTTGGGTCAAACAGTTAATGCGTTTGTCTGGGGTTAAGAAAAAAATATTAATCTGACCTAAATATCAAAATTTCCAAGGATACGTTTCTCCTTTATTTAAATTGATTGGGTTATGAAAATTGTACTCTATGACCTTAACTAGAAAGCACAGATTCATTATATTAACTGTTTGGGTGTTTTAATGACTTAACTAAAAAATGCTTTTTTCTATTAAAAAAGTTTTACCGTCATCCCGTATGCAAGATTTTATTCAAACTCGCATCGCATCAAAAACCGATCGACTCTAATAATTAAGCTCTAATTGTTAAACTTTTTAAAAGACAGCGTGATATAATCAGTGCCTTGAAAACGCGTCTCTAATACGTTTTTCATTTATTCATCTTAGTGTGCGACCTAGAACAAAAAGTTGTGGCGCGTCTTTGTGAATAGCAGTCACTTAAACCACATCAAATTCTAAAATTATATATTACTGTTTCTTCATTTCTCCTATTCGACAAAAGGCTGATATCCAAAAGACTGAACCCAAAAGAAGCTCTCATTCTCCCACTTAGTAAACAACTACTATTTGCAAAGCATTCGATTTCTTGCTGAGAATCATTTCGCGTGAAATAAATCTATAAATATTTCAACACTTTATCACGCAAAGATGGATTCCGTGTTTTACAAACAAGATGAATAAACAAGTAAATATGTTTGGTGTTTGGTTACTGTGTGTAAATAAACTAAACTTTGTTTGGATTCGCAATACGATCTGTCAGTGGATTTTTTACTCTCTAAAGTCGGCAATGCTGTATGCATTTTAGACTCAGTTTCACCATACTCTGTTAATTTGTTCTTATTTTAAAGTTAATTTATACTTGTAAAGTTAAATATTTAACCAGGCATTAAAGACAAATTATATTCCGCTTTAAAAATGTCAAACTCGGATTGATTTGATTGATCGTTTACTGTTATAGACTTGCCAACTTCTCTGTGGATCAACAAACGTTGCTTGTATCGTTTAAATGTTGCCATTTATTAAAATGTATAAAAATGGCAAGCAAACTTCGGTAGGTATATATATTAAAATACTAACAGATGATTTATTTCTGTCAAAACAGTCTCAACTTGTGTGTAGTTTTAATTTCAAAAAGTGATTGATATTTTGAAAAAGTGTTATGATTTTGAAATACAGATTTTCAAAGAACGTCTTTTGTAGTTTAATGAATGCTGTCCGCTTTTCAGTTTTATTTGTAGCGTCGGCACCAAAGTAAGTTGAGGATGCACATTTGAGGAATTTAAGGTTTTAATTTACTTGTCCCATCCACTTAGGTATCAAGTAAATAATTTAAAGAAATGGTTTGGAACCGTTTTAATTTGGTTAATTGACAATAGTTTTCACCCTTACGTTTTTCTCTTTCTATTATAGCTCGTCGACTGAATAAAAATGTCTGTTTTGAAGCTGAGAACTACGATATGGACGAATCGAATTTTTATTGCGTAAACAATGTGAGAACTATCAAACTAGTTTTTGAATGTTTTGAGTTTAAGACTTCGTCAATTAGTCAAGACTTCGAAAAATTAAGAGCCATATCATCGTGTGTTAACATAGTTTATAAAGTGGTTTAAAACCATTCGATACATTAACTTGATATCTAAGGAGATGTGGCCTAAAAATAGACCAACAAACTAGTGAGAATCACGTAACTTCATCAAATTATAGTGAAAATAACCGCGATAGTTTAAAACTGTTAATATTAAAAGACATCTTAACGCCGATATTATTTTTAAGAGGGCATCTGCTGATACCTGATTAGGAAGAGTACGGTAAAAGCCGGTGGCTTATCAATTTCATGTGATCCAAACTTTATTTTTAATATTCTAAACTATATATTAATACCAGGTTGTATTTTTTTATATTAATATTAACTACACATGGGTACTCAATAAGTTGCACGCAGGAAATAAATTGATTGTTGACATTGACATGATTTATCATTATAATTTTGATATTAGATTTCTACTTTACAATGCTGCTAGTTATGCTGCTGCCATTTATAATGAAAATTATTGAACAATATTACTTGCATAAAAGACATTAACAAAATGTGATTTTTATTTATCATGTGAAGATTTGCCTTAAAACCTAACAATTTCGTCGTTTAATCCCGACGCGTTGTTAAATAGCTCGAACGTGTACAGAAAAAGAGCATTGATTGATTTAATGTGACTTTTTATACGAACATTGTTCAAATCAGCCTCGAAAGCCAAAGTCAAGACAAAAAATTTTAAAAAATTACAGAAAGCTCTATAATTTAAAACAATGTTAACTTAGCTAGGTACTTGGAAAAGTGAGTGGACGCTGGAAAACCGTTTAAAGAATGACCTTCTCATGCTTCAAGTACTTCTCCATCTTCTTCTCCACAATTAACCTCTCTATATTTAGGCAAAATTATTTTCTAAATGTAAATTGCGAAACGAACAATCCAAATACGACGTGTCTATAAGAACCGACAAATGTGAATATACTCGATGACATCAAAAACGAACCCGCTTTTATCTTATCTGCAATATAAGCATTAGTTAATTAATTAATTATTAACTAATGTACATACCTCATAGGCTTTCTTCCCACTTTCCCCGTGTACGTCTTCATATTCCGATTCGTGTTGATGGGCTCCGCCTGTTGGACAGAACTCTTTGTTATTTTTTTTGATTATTGTTGATACAGTAGCATAAGAACTAAAGATTTTTGGGATTAACATTTAAAATTAAGAACACTTATACTTCTAAATCAGCTTTAATTCGAATTTAGAAGATGCAGAAATTTCATTGTTGCTTATTTGTTTGGAAACTCTCTTATTATTTACATTACATATACCTATGCAGTTTTTGTTGATGATATTGCAGTTATAAATAAGTAGTTTTAATTAGTGGCTAGGTCGAATTCCGGTTGTTACTGATAATAAATGTACATGAGTTATAAATTAATCTCTCAGCATCGTTCTGTAGGTAAACGTACTTTGCGTCTGTTAAAGATAACCAGGTTCATTTGTATTCGTTTAACACGACGACTTTTACCGTAAAGTAAGATTTACCGTTAAACAGTTTATAAATATTTTATTCACCAAAACACAAGTAAAAATCATCCGAAATTTACAAAGATGTCCGTCAAGGCATTCCGTGGTGTCGAAGATATGGCAGCGTTATTTAATTGAGCAGCGAGCAAACTACGAAAACCGTCGTAGAATTTCAGATTTATAAGACTTGTAGTTACGTAGCAAATTTCATATCACTCGCGAGACAAAATATCACATTAGTACGTTAATGGTGAGTCGCACCACAGGCTCAGTTATTGCTATGGACAAAATTACCGTTCACAAATAATAATGTCGTTAGAACTGAACAGTTGTGTCTTGCGCCAAGGTGTGATTCATTATTTTTATTGTTTTGTGTTACCGTACTTTGACAGTAAACTCGACCAAAACTATAGCATTAACCAGTCAACATCGAGCAGTTAGTTATGACGTCATTTTAATCATTGCTAATATGGTGTTACGCACATTAGACTTTACCGGAATTTCGAAAGTTTTGTTATGGTTATTGTAACAGGGTGCAACCCACCCCAAGTAAACGTCTGTACATTTTTACGACGTCTTATGATGGCGTCAATATAAGACTATGAATGTTATTTATTTTTGTATGGGTTTTTTTTGGTTAGTTTGCATGTAGTTCGTACATTGTAAATTGGTAGTATTTTATTCTTAGTTTCATATACGTTTACTTTTACGTGTGTCATTCGGCTGTTACCTGCAAGTAAGTTTACTTTCAGTTCGGAGCTTGCAATACTTGGCACTGGCAGGGATAGGTTACATATAGGAATATGGTTGAGGAGCGCGATGGCTGGATCCCGCGTTAACTCGTGAACGGGTACCGTTTGAGGGTGTTCGTCGTTTGGATACTTGGGAGAAGGGAGACTTGCAAAGTTAATAGATGCAGATAAGAATAATGTTGTATAGACATAAAGAGACACTGTTAACTTGTTTTGAAAAAAGGAACTATACCCGTGAAGTTTCTTTCCAGTTCCTCTTCACGAAGGTTTTTCCGAACTGGCGATGGAGTCATGTTTTTTTGACGTCAATAAGAACAAGTAATTGTCAGTGTTGAGAAATAAATATTTGAATTTGAATTAGGTGTCGGTCAATAAAAAATACCGTGACCGCGTCAATTTAAACATTTATTTCCCAAGGACCTGCTCGTGTAAACTTTTCAGTTAAGTAAAAGATTTATGGAACCTTTGCTAGATGATTGCGATTTTTAATGCAACTCCAGTATAACTAAATGGTTATTCGTAGCCTTTCAAATAACGAAAATAAATCGTTTTAATAGGTGATGTTATAAATTAGTAAGAGCCCGTACAAGAGCTCAAGTTGAAAACCAAGATTTTTGTTTTGGACGTGTTAAATAAATATTAACACTAGTTGGTCAATTTAATTGTCGAAAAAAGAGTTTTGGCAATTTGGAAAATTTCACCGCATGTACAATCGCGGACAGTCAGGCGTGAGGGCGATAACCCCTTGACACGTTTCGACCGTTAGATTTTAGACGCTCTAACATTGCGCTTGCTCATGCAAATCAAACCTGTGACTTTAATCTTTAATCAATTTATTATAAATACAAATACTTATTTCTATGTTTAAAATAATGTAACATACACCTAAACGGACATCGTCGGTAGATAATTGCTTTTAAGAAACATAATTAATATCTTTAACAAACAAGTTCACTACTCTTTAAACATGCAGGATAGTCCTCCAACTAACATAAGCTACGCAAAAACTAATTAATATGAACAAAAATAACCTCAAAAACATAGTTTCTTCAATAAAATGATAAAGTAATCCAATATACGCGACATGCTACCACGAACACTTCCCTCATCTCATAAAATCTTCGAGCAGCTTCTTTACTGACACTCTGGATTAAGTATGTCAACAGTGTGAGATCCATTTTATAAGTTTTCTAGGAAAAAATCCAAGAAAATTCTCGTGAAAATGATACCATTCGCTCCTTGAAAAGTGTCATAAAATCTGGGATTCGAGTACTCCGCTAAAGTGTATAGAAACCTATCTTAGCAAAATTAAAGAAAGGCTTTAAACTATTTGATTGATTTTAATTCTGTAGAGGAAATAATGAAAAATGTTCCAGTAAATTTCATTTATTTGTTATACAATAAATTATATTTAAACTTCTACAAACAATATTTATGGGTTTCTTAAGTCCATAACAAAGTTTAAAATTACACTTAACTGCAATAAGATCATGCGTGCACATAAAATAAGTTACACTACACCGTGGTCTTCTTCATAAAACTATTGTACGAACGTATCACTCAGTGTAAACTGCGCTTTTAAAAGCCTTTTGTTAGCCAATCTGCGTATTATTTTATGTTCAAGAATTTAATCTCGGTTGACACCACAGTGCAAATAAATACAAAAAGTACCTTTTTATCCTGCGTTCAGTTACATTTTACTCACGCGATTTTTAGCTTTATACTTTACAAAGTTAAGTTTATATTTGTTTTTTTGGAGTTGTGTAATATTTTTATTATTAAATTATTTTTATTTTATTTATTTTATTATAACATAATCCACAGCTCTTAGCTAAATGTAAACATTATATTATTTTGCACTGACAGCCAATTAAGGACTAACAATTTATAGATGAAACATATATAAGCTTAAGAATAGGGAGAGATGTGTCACTAAGTTAACAATATCAACATCATGGATTAATATCAAAACAAAACTTAATTATGCAATAAAAAAGTATATAATTATTATAAAAACAGAAAAACTAATTGAATTTTTTTTGTGTCTTTTTCTTTTTTTATTTATTAACAATGTAAAAAATCCAGTTTCGGTTTATATTTGCCCGTAATTAGTACGATAATCATTTTGTTATGGTATTAGAGGCGCCCTCCATGTATTCGGTTTGTCATTAATCGGCTTTACCATGAAAAAACGCCAGCCGGCCAAAATACGGCCGTTCAACAAAAACTGCCGATGCCGAATGTGACCTTGCACCTCAATATTCAACTTTGGATATTCAACACACATATATGTGACGCAACTTTAAAAATTAAAATTCTAAATGGACCACTTTACTAAACCTAGCTAAGAATATTATGGACTAAAGCAACTTTCAAATGAAAAAAATATTTCATAAATTCTCTATGCAGTGGGGAATCCGCCAACACCGGTATATTTTATAGCAACAGACCCCGAAAAATATTCAAATGAATTCATCCCTTCACGAACTCCATGATCTATTTTTAGTTTGAAAGGATTTTTGGTTATTCAAACCTCTAGGAAGAAATGGGGATTAACTATTTAAGATATTAACAAATTGAGCCTCTGAGAGAGTGACGTCATTGAATTGAACAATAATCTGAAAATACTTAATGCACCTTAGTTGCTTCATTAAAAATGCCTCACAAAATAACAGCTTCAGGTTCAAAATAACACTCCCAAGCCCTTCTTGAGACCCTTATAATCTCGGTTTAAGCTAAAGGCTTAATGTCCCTTTGGGTATGAAACTTTAACTTTTCTACAAAATATCTACAAAACTCTTTTAAGTTGTATAATCACAGGTATTATGTTTGCTGTGTATTTGCTATTTAATAATTATAATAATAATTCACCATACAAGCACACCGATCGTACGGCCCCAAAGTAAGCAGAGCTTGTGTTATGGATGACCGTACAGCGAACTGGGTACCTATAACCCATAGCAAAACATTCATAAATAAAAATAAACAACCATGCCCCGAGAACAAACACCTGTGCTCATCACACAAATGATTGCCAGGACTCGAACCTACTACCCACTACACCACTCGGACGTCTTATAGGTAAACATATATTTTCACAATTTCAAAATACATATTGAAATAAGACGAATAGATCTAGTGTATCAACGAAAAGAAAGCAAAATGGGCGTTCAGCGCGTTAAGGGAGAACAGTAGGTATATAGACAAATGGATTACGAAATAACTTAATTAGTTGTAGTAATTTATTTTGTTAAGATATTTCCTGGGGCGGTAGGTACTATAGTATATGCGTATACGTAGCTCTGCTCCTCTAGACAAGTGACAATCGATTGGGTACATGACAATTTTCTTTTATTTCATATTTAAATAGTTTATCAACAGTAAATAAATATTGCAAAAGTAACAGTATGTTTACAATCAATAGTTTTCTAGATACAGCGATGTGTTCGAGGAGCCGCTGCGAATCGCCGAAAAACGCTCCATACAAAACGGTACTGAGCTGTGACGTCACGACTTCTGAATCATACTAAAATTGTATGGGCGTTTGGATAAAATATATAATAGCTACGTACATAATGCGTTTACATGCATACTGTCATAGTAAAAATTGTTATATTTAATGTCAGTAAGCTAATGATATTTAAAAATTTAACATATACTATAGTAAGTTTTTGCTTCTTTTTTTAAGTTTTCAAATCTATATAATTTCGATATTAAATTCAAAACTATATTTTTCAAAACATTGTACCTGTCAAAATAACTAATATTTTATAAATAAATTATAAAAACTTGCATTTTTAAATGGTGTCATCTACTGTATTCATGTTTGAATTTGACATAAGCGTACGCTGCGTTCAATCAAAGGCATATGTCAATAAAAACAATCGAGATCCTATTCACTTTCCTATTCCATCGTCGAAAGCTACTTGTCCAGGCCCTCGGTTTTGGTCAAAGGCAAGGATCAGCCAGTGATAGTATTGAAACAAAAGGGAATTTCAACTGAAGCCTACAATCGACTATTGAAACAAAAGGGAATTTCAACTGAAGCCTACAATCGACTCCCACAGGCATTCATGTACCATAAGGTATATCACGCACAATTAAAAAAAAATCAGTTTTAATCCCACAATATTTCTACCCTTACAAAACAAAGCCAAGACTCTAAGTTCATAGCCATGCCTCCTTAAATTAACAACAATACGCCGTCACGCTAGTATACTCGTAATAACAAACCAAATGAAAGGTTAAAGTACTTTATAAACGCCACAGCTATTTACTAATCTGTGACGACCGTGAAAATCGATACCTTTATAGTTATGTAATCGTACGAAAGAATTATAATAATCGATTATATTCGATAGTGAAAGCTCAGCGAAATTGTCTCAGGGAAAAGTGCTGCGAAGTGCGTCATGTTCCATAACGACCCATGTTGTACCTACAGCAAATTCATAATAAATAAATAATTATTATTAATTAAGACTGTACAATATTTATTTAAATAATCTAGGCTATAGAATATTTTCATACAAACAAAAGTTGTTGCTGCCGAAATAGGTCTTAGAACGTATAAATTTTTTTGATCCCTAGACAAACACACAAACATATGGCCACTAAGTAAGCAGAGCTTGTATTCTGGATGACCATACAGCGAAACAGGGAGACCTGAGAGTAAACATACATACATAAATATAACTCGTCGTGGGTAGTAGTGTAGTACACCTGGAGTCTCGCTTTTTATGTTAAATTAAATAATGTGATTCTGAACAATCATAACTTCAATCAACTAATTTAAATTGTAACAATTCATAAATTTACTTCAACATTTATTTTCTCCCCGTGAATGTATAATTTTTTAAACATGAGAGCTCCCGAGCTAGTATTTCCAGGTTTAATTAACTTAAAATGATATGTTAATATGTCAGTAATCTGCTGTTTTACATAATTGAGCACATGTTTGTTCAGCCCACGTTGATTGCGGTGCATCACTTACCGGTATCGGATAGTATTTAAATTTAAATTGGGGGTATTATCAGAACCGCATGTCAATGAGAATTTAAGCTATTCTACTCCAAATTGATCTCATGTACTTTTTTAAACAACAAAACAAACAAATGCCCAGACAAACACACCAACTGTATGGCCCCAAAGAAGCAGAGCTTGTGTTATGGATGACCATACAGCGAACTGGGGAGGGACCCAGAAAAAAACATACATATATCTATAAAAACAAACAACCATGACCTGAGTACAAACATCTGTGTTCATCACACAAATGAATGTCCCGACTAAGACTCGAACCTGGGACCTCCGTGGTATGAGGTAGGGCTAGTAGCCCTACACCACTACACCACTCGGTCGTCAGTGTGTTCAATGTTGAATAAGGATTAGATTAGAAGGCGAAAACTAAGTTAAGATTTTTAAATATGGAAAAACAAGTTCTTGCAAATTAATTAAAAAACTATATGGTCAGTTCTTTGATACCTGCTATAATTTTGTGTTCATTCTGTTGACCATTTAGCTTTTTTTATACAAACTGTTATCAATGCTAAACCAAACTTTAATGCCGCGTGAAAAAAGACGGTTCCAATTAAATATTTACTTCTAATATTTTTATGAAAAAAAGTCGTTCAGAAAAAGGAATATTAGAACGTTTTTTTTATTATACTCTCTATTGCAAAAATACATAATTTGCGTACAAAGAAACACCCAAGGAATGTGCGGTTACTGGGCCATTCGACCGAAATAATATGTAACAGAATAAATACAATTTAGCAAAGAAACGTATCATTTACCTTCATAAAGAGTGACACAAAGTAAAACATATATCGTAATAACGAAAGCTTGATAATGAAAACTTAACGTATTTGTATATGAAAAGAAATATTTACGTATATTCAGATACAAGTTAGGAAGAATAATAATTGGTGTGGCGGCCGCCATCTTGTCAAACCGTGCTCTAATGACTTGAACTATCTATCTATACACAGTAGTATTTATAATTCATCCTTTATTAGGATAGGCAAAGGAACTGAGCCATACGTAATATAACGTACGACTGTGAGTTTTACCTACCGATGTCAATAATTTTATTAAAGAATAATGTACCAACGAATGTATCTCGCAATATGAATAGACTTTCAAACTGTAGGTTAAATATATATTTTGTAAAAATTAAACTTTGATGTTTTCCGTCTTAGTTATCATTACCTCGTTTTTATATTATTAAATAAATGAGAACTAAAAATAAATAGCAATAAAAGCTTCTGACTGGCCGTCTTTTAACAATTAAAAAGCTGAGGAAATTATGTGTATAGTTTCTGTACGGGCTGAGACAGACGGAACCATTACAATATTTGATTAATATAAGGTGGATAGCTCAAATGATAGTCCGAAATAACGGTTATAAAACTTATATATAAAATAATTAATACAAGAGTAACACAAATAGACTTAAAATGTTAGAAATAATTTGATAGCTGAAAATAAATGAGGAATGACCGCCTCGGACACAACTTGTGCAGTGAAAGTAAATACGCCCGATTCGCGTAAATTGCAGACGCGGCAGAAATTGTACGTGCTGGCCCGTACAGTTTCTATTTGTGTAGTACGTGTAAATAAGAAAGGATATTTCAAAAGTTGACCCTTTAGGGATCAAATAGTGAAGTATATTAAAAAGTTAACATTGATGGCCCGAAAACTTTGCAAGGAAATTGTGCACATAGAATTTGCAATTGTACTTATTGTAATGTTATAGGAATATAAGACAAGCTATCGTTTATTGCCAATTTAATGAGAATAAATAATTGATTACGGATTGAAGTCGTCAGCATAAGTTAAAGTTAAGTTGGATAGTTAGCAAACATTTCCTATTGGAACATTCTATAAATGTGTCGTGCCAGTTTATTGATTTCAAACATATACCTACCTGTTCAATTTAATATTAAAACTAGAACATAAGACTTATCAATTTTTAAATTCCGAGAAACTTAATATTTTTATATTCAATTTTACATATATTTACTTGTTTTTTTTTTATGGCAAAATATAACAAATTTCAGCTGCCTGTAATTGGATGGGCACAAATTTTAAGATTCTTTATATGTTTAATATAGTTATGTAAGGTGTCTCATCTGTTGGCAACTTAATAAATAAAACCAACCCCGAGCCTGACCAAACGCAGATGTGGCCACCAACGAGCATGTCTGTCCCTATCTCTACATGGTCGGTCCACTTCTTTACAGGAACTCAAAGTTTCGGACTCCCAACAACCTGTAGTTTCAATTTTACTATTTTTTACTATTACATAATTGTAATTTTTTTAAGAAACATTAAAATTTACTGTTTTGCCGCAAGAAGAAAATAAATAAATCAAAGTACACATTAGAAAATAATGATCTCAACCAAACATCTTAAAACTGGCATGCAATTAAATATCTTTTATTCTTCTGAGTTATGCACGAGTTATGACGCCGATACTTTCATAAATACTGTGATTAATCCACTTTGGTATTCGCGCATTTGTTTATTTGTTATTTCAGTAATAATCATTTGAAAAGAATTATAGGCGATAGGAAGCGTTGACATCGTCTGGATTTAATATTTTCTAACTTTGTTACTGTTTTCATAGCCGCATGCAAATCGAACTCATGACAGACCTGATGGTAAGTGGTAAGACATCAACAGTCTTACGTGTTTTATATATCAATATTGAACATGATTATTATGTCGACTAATGACGCGTTACCGACCGTAGGTTTAAGTTCTAAATGTAATTGTTACTAAAGTACGTCTTCTTATGGTAGCGTCGAGTGACGGGTCGCAAACTTCATTCTAATATGGTTGAGGAGGGCGATGGCTGAATCCCGCGTCAACTCGTGAACGGGTGCCGTTTGAGGGTGTTCGTCGTTTGGATACTTGGGGGGAGGGAGACTTGCCGAGCTAACACATGCAGATAAGAATAATTTTGTATAGACATAAAGAGACTGTAAATTTATTTTGAAAAAATATACCCTCGAAGTTTCTTGCCAGTTCTTCTTCACGAAGGTTTCTCCGAACTGGTCATGTTTTATTTGACGTCAATAAGAACAAGTAATTGTCAATGTTGAGAAATAAATATTTCATTTCATTTCAGTTGGCTTTGTTTTTGTTCCAGCAATTGGGTGTTCCTTTAACCGAAACACGACCACGTAAATATGACGTTGAACCCTAGACGAGATCTAAACATAAAAAATTGTAATACCACTGATATTAAACATTCTAACGCAACATATGAGCGCAGGTTGCACTAGCTCACACTGTACTTATACATATTTTTCCTATTCTAATAAGTATGTGGAGTTTACCTGTAATTAACTGAACAATTACTCTATTTCATGTAATAGTTTTAAGTGAATATTTTGTAGTATAAGTTGTTGGTAAGCCTTTAATTTAAAAAAAAAGCTACATTTGCTTACTTAGAGTAAGTTGTATGTAAGTATTCAATAATGTATACTAGCGATGCCACAAAATGAATGTTTAGAAATACATTTGTATTTTACAATTTTTGTTTAACGATCTTTTAATACCCTTAAATGTAATCAAATTCACTTGACTAAATTTGGAAAAATGTGGACGCTACTATTCAATTTTATACTCTCCTCTTATTATATAGTCAGTTTCTGACAACTGATCCAGAGAACAAACGAACTCCATACAAAGAAAACTCATATTTCACTTATGTATGTTAATGAATAGTACCTAATTGTATTGGTATCGATGATTCAAAGCATCTGTATATATCAAAATAACATAGTAATATTATTCAATTAACTCAGGTTTCAAAGGTAAAAGAAAAGTGAAATGCGAAAAACTGTCAATCATAAATAGACACAAAGAGACGTAACTAACTATAATAACCAAATTAATTTTATAACATTGGTACATTCTAATGTGCCTTTTGTAAAGAAAAAGTTTAATTTGAAATGGAATTCTTATGAACATCAGCAGTCGCTCAAAGTAAAAAGCTCCCCATCTTTTTACTTTTTTAGTAGCATATCATATTTTCAAAACAGCATTTTACGTGAATCGTATGAATAATATTGTTACAGATAGACTTATTAATCCATTATTTCGTAGGTCCCAGGTTCGAGTTCGGTCAGAGCATTCATGTGTTAACAAAGATATTTGTTTTCGGTTCATGGTTCGCTGTATGGTCATTATTTTGGGGATATAGATTTAGTGTGTTTGTCTGGAGATATATTATTATTGTGCCATTTTTATTTTTAAAAACTTTTATAAAGTTTCTGTCGAAAGCATTTACGCCACGGACTAGCGGCCAAAACGTCCCAAAGGTAGAGGCGAATGCTACTGCGTATCTAGATTAAGAAGATTCCGGACAAGCCTGCAAGTCTTAAGAATGATTACTTTTTGCAACTGAACGTAAATGTAATGAGGGTAGCATGTGAAACTTTTCTTATTTTTAAGCTGTTGTGGATGGACTTTGGGATGACTTCGATTATTATTATTATTTATAATTATATATTCTCGGCATCTACCGGTATTTTAACGCACATGGGCCTAGGCCAAGTGAACATTAACGTTAATTCGCAGGAAAGATCATGCGAGATATCAAGTTCGGTGTTTTGCATGTGTTGAAGATAATTGCCTTTTGTAATACTTGAAAGAGGTTTGCAGGGTTGTCTAAAATTTTTAAAGATTGGTGTTGTTGTCGTAGAATCACTGGTGTTGCTGATATATCTATAGGCACTATTCTGACTTTTTTAATGTGCCATATTCGCGTGATTTCGTCTTTCAGTTCCATGTTCTTTGAGAGTTTCGTAGCTATTGTACTTCGCAAATTAGCAGTGTTTGGTACAGCTATGTATTTAAGAAATCCTCTATTCTTTATATTATTATAATAATGTCTGGTCTATTCTAATAAACTGTTCGACCTGTTAATTATTACTTGCTATTACTAATTGTTAATTAAGATAGTAGATTATGATTAAAAAACATTGAAAAAAATTTACCGAAACACTAGAAATAAAAATAATGTAGATATTATATCCTTATAAATAGTATATAATATACATAAATATATATATATATATATATGTATATATATAAATGTACACTAGAGTACAACTTTATGTATACGTTAGAAATGTGTTTAATAATCTTATTTTACAGCCTTCATGTAAAGTCAGGTAATGTGTGTAAGATATTGTTTTTAATTTGCGATGAAACCCATATTTTTATTCATTCAATGGATGTTTTGGTAATTTCCGGTATTTTTGGGTTTTCGGAACGGTCGGTACCGATTGTTGTAGCAAGACAAAACTCGTTAAGTGACGTTTATTAAATTATTTTTTAGTTATTTGACAATAGCCTTAATTATACGCAAACGCAACCTCTAAATTGTTTTGATACAATTTGTCACAGTTAAAGAAGTTGAAATACAATATTTAAAGAATATAAATACAATAATGATAAATTTTCGTGAAAGGAAAAATTTTAGAGGTTGTAATTTCAAAAACGTTTGTTTTTATCATTTCGTAAGTAAAATGAAAATAGCAGTCATTACAAGACTAATCACAGAATTCCATAAGATTAATGTATATAATTAAAGATTAGATCAAATTTTAAAATTTTAAACAGTGTGAATTTTGTAACCTTACAAAACGTCAGTTTATATACAATTGTAAAACATATTTTAAAAGGATTGGGTTATTATGTGCAGTATTTAAATTGAAAATAATTTGTAAAATAATTGACTTTTTAAATTTGTTTGTGTGGTTTCGTAATTTCTTTTTAACATTAAAACGAGCTTTGAAATTGTTAAAGTCCTATGGGGTTCGAGGTGTGATCAACTCTGATTACACCTCACTTTATTTTACCCTCATCGTAAAGTCACATTACTTTGATTGTAACAGATGTACATTATATTGTTGGTATAAATAGACCAAGAACGTCACCTCCAAAAACGAGGAATAAAGACTGTTCTTAAAATATTGATGTTGTTGCAATCATCCCAATTTATAAATCATATAAGTTAACCCCAAAAACACCAACTATATGGCCCCAAAGTAAGCGGAGCTTGTGTTATGGCTGACAGTTATACAACGAACTGGCGGGGGGCCCAGAATAAAGATATGTATATATATATTAACAACCATACTCGAGAACAAAAGTTTGTGATCATTACACAAATGAATACCCTCTAAAGGACCTCTGGCGTATGAGGCAAGGCAATTACCCACTACGCCAAACTAATTTGTAAAGTAGCTAATTTTATTCAATTTATAAAATTGTTTTTACCGAACAACAAAAGTTATGGAGTTGTGACCGCGCGTGAATCACACGAATAGTAAAAAAATAAGCATAAAAATGTATGTGACGTCATCTCTACATTCGCCTTTTCGTAGTGAATGAATAAAATAGTAGTCCTTCGTTCTACTCCGAATCACTCTCCGTAAACCTCAAGTTTGTCTAGACTAAAATTTCGTTATACTGTGATTTTGGCAAAGCATAAAATGGAGATAGATAAATAAATTAACTGAAATTTTTTTTTTTTGTATAGCATTAGTAGGTAAGGTTTTATTAGTAAATACAATAGGAACATACAGAGATTTTTTTCAACATGGAAATAGAAGGGCCAATTCTAAACTATGAGGAGTAGAAATAGGTTCTAAAAGGAGTTACGAGCCGAATTTCGATAAACACCAAAAATGCATTATTGGATTTTTGAGAAATAAATATCAGGAATAGAACCCGATAATTTCAAAAAAAAATCACATGCATTCCCCCATTTGACAGTGTTGCTGAAAAGGATGAAATTCTTGGAAGTAATGACATACGCCAAAGTTCTAGAAAATGAGATATCCTAAAGGGTAAACCTTGTTTTTTTACTTCTTTTACAGGCTAAGAAGGATCTTATTCTGGATACGGAAAAATATCTCATCTTTTACTGAGTAATGTTTTATTATTCTAATGTTAATTACATAATTAATCCTTAACTTATAATCTCAATCGAAGGAAACATTGTTTTGATTTAAAAGATAGACTATCGAATGGTGGAATACGGCATGTGTTTTTTTTTTAATTTTCGGGGACGATTCCTGTCTCGGTACATTTATTTTTCAAAAATCCAATGATGCAGTTTTAATATTTATCAAAATCGGGCTCGTAACTCCTTTTAGAACCTTTTTCTATTCCTCATAGTATAAAATTTGTCTTTCTATTCCCATTTGAAAAAACCACCACTCTATATCTAGGTTAAAATAATAATCAATGTTATTTGCTTAGTTTCTGTACAACGATAAACAAAATAAGATGTTTAAAATTTACTGAAAACAACACATACCGGATCTCTTAAATAAAACTTATGACCAATAACAAGACTCAATTTGTGCGGTCTTAAGGCGCCATCCAATTAAATAGCTGTTAGAATTTTAATCTTCGCGTAGTAAGTTAAGCAAGTCTCATATTTATTTTATTTACTTAATTGATCGGCACAGCTGGAAGGTAAAAATCGAATGAATGTACGTGAATGTTCAGGAAAAAGGTCGCCAAGCTTATGTCTTTCGTTTTTCAGCGAACCAATCGGATACGCCGACTATTAGCGGCACTAGCTAAATATTGCTGCGTTCCGTTTGCCGATTACAGCGCTCACAGCGCTCATATACCCGTTCCGATTGCCCGTGAGCGCGCTCACAGCGATATCGATACGTCATCAATGACGTCATTAACGCCACCATCTTACCGCTCACAGTGCCAAAGCTACGGAGCATGGTCGCTGTGAGCAGCCTGTCAAAACTGACACATGACGTTACTTTCTTGATGTTTTTATTAGTCGATTAAAGATTTTAAAAGCTTGCTTATTAATTTTCTTTTGTAATAATATAAAAAAATGGCTCCTGCTTCATTCAGGGTCAAAGATCTTAATGAAATTGTAACTTTAGACTTAAGCGACGAACAATCAGAATGTTAGCGCGATATTTACCGCGCTAACACTTTTAGCGCGCTCAAACGAATCGGAACGGTTTTGAGCACTTTTAGCGCTGTGAGCGCTGTAATCGGCAAACGGAACGCAGCATATATAATATGTGTTGGCTGCTTCGAGTCGACTATGTCGTGGAATGATTGATCAATGTATTTATGACATAAAAGTATTTTTGTTAGCAAATTTGACATGAAAACTTATATTAAGTATTCAATAATAATGCTCTCTAATAAGGAATGAGTATCTTGTGATTAGAATTATATATCCTAATAATATAATAGTGGTAAATAGTAAAATCTTGTAAAAGTATAATCAACTGTAGAGTAATTTTAGATTGTTTTAGGCTAATATTGCATGCTGTAATACAGTAAAATATGTGCTCAAAAATTATGTAGCCCACCAAATGTTACCATATTTCTGCAATAAATTGATTTTGATTTGATTTGAATGAGCTGGCCCGAACAAGTCCGTTGCGCCCTAGTTTACTGGTAATAACCTTAACTTGTTTTTAAAAATCATAAATTTAATTTTTACATTATTTAAGTTTCTTTTTATCCTAATTATTTATAATAAATTGAAGTAGAGTAGGCGACAGTACTTACATCCGTGTTCAGAAACAAGTGGTTACTAAGACGTCATTTCTTGGGGCTACATTCTTGAATCACAAAATTTTATTTCATAGTTGATATGCAAAAAAGTGAGGTTTCTCCAATCTTAAACGATTTTTTAGCCGAGAATTCTAACTTTTCCCACATCTTACTTCAACTAATTTCTCAATTATGATACATAAATCTTTTACGTAAGTCGTTACTTTTGCTCAAGTAATTACTTTTTATTCACTTAGAATACGAGTGTAAGTGTTACCAGGCATGGTTTAATAATAAGTTATAAATAGGAATGTCATTTAAAAAAACAATGTAAGGCATAGAACGTCAGATGACCGACAACAAAATTTGTAGAAATCATCTTTATTGCTCAGACTAAACACGTATTGTTAAATCTTAACCCGTAATAGACCCAATTCTTTGACGCTTGAAAGCAAAGTTATTATAGTGTAAAGTAAATTATGATTTTTAATTGATCATAACAAACCTGAAGAGATCTAGATAATTTAATGTCATAATTTTTCGTGTACATTTTCAATGCAACATTATTTTTGTTATAAAAATATCTACACTACGACGGTGAGACCTCGTGTGAGAATATTTACATAGTTTTGGATTTATTCCCATCTAGAGTTTCCAATTTAAATAAAAATAATAGTAGTATCGATTAAATTTTGTGTAAATATACACTGCTAAATAAGCCGGGAATCAGTTTCAGAGACAGAGTTATTACAACAAATCTATATAAACAAATATTCTCTTCTAATAAATTATCAAAAAAATCGTTAAGCCAGTTTTCAAGTGGGGACGATTAAGATAATTATTTTTAGTTTTGGTTATATATATCTTAAGAATAACTTTGACACCCAAAATTGTCCTATTGTGAGACCGATTCCGAAACTAGTGCATTATTTCATTGCGTTTTATGAATAGGTGAATATCAGAACTATACAGCTTCATAAAATATCCATAAAATAATCTATGATCAATAAATAAATATATTACCGTTATACTGTAATTATTGTATTGTATTTAGATTCAAATAGCCCAATAATCTAGGTTTCGAATTGCGAACGAAATTTATATAATTGTCAGAGTTTATTGCTTACGTATAAACAAACCTAACATTATTGTAAATTATTTTGGAAAGTTGAAAATCATAGTGTGTCCATTTGGTATATTATCCGAACGAAATACTTCGGTTTGATTTCGTTGAGTTACAACACTGAAAGAAAAAAGAAACCTGAAGACTTTTAAGATTTAAATTTACAATTAAGTTATTAAAAGTAATTAACCTTACAAAGGGAACTACAATCACTGTGGCAATTGACAAGCAAGCAACTTTCGTGGAATAAACAATCATCTTTAATAGTATCGAATATTCGTCTGTCCCTATCTAGAAAGCAATCCGTGATTAAAAGTTGGGACACTACAAAGGGTGACTTTTTTGGGCGCAAATGGGCAAATGCAAATCGGCTTAGACTATCATAAGCAACTTTTTCAATAAACAATAAATCAAGCAGAAATGACAAAAATAATTCACTC
Source organism: Marasmarcha lunaedactyla (assembly GCA_923062675.1). Lineage (NCBI taxonomy): Eukaryota > Metazoa > Arthropoda > Insecta > Lepidoptera > Pterophoridae > Marasmarcha > Marasmarcha lunaedactyla. The sequence goes on from OV281358.1 coordinate 2,554,619, forward strand.
TTCAAACTAATTCTGCGGGTCAGCCATCCGATTCGACACCCCGATGTGAAATTCTCAGCAAACGTAAATTTATAAGAATAAAATTGTAAACGATAGGTAACATTATGTTGTGCCTATTCTAAAAATTACATAAAAATCCCGAAACTAATAAAAGTGATTAATAAAATCCTTTAGTTAAAAGTAGTATTTCCTCATTTCAACGACAAGTACTTATTAGAATTTTTTATTAGTTTACTTTTATAGAACAAAGAAGAGGTCCGCTTTTATAAGTGCGATTTTCAATGTTTTATTTATTTTGTTTATAACCTTCTTTAACAGCTGGTGTTGTATCGCTCAAGTAAAGTGTAAGAAATTCCTGGGGTTTTTATCACGATTTTGATTTCAAATTTCGAGTTCTCCTCCATTTCCTACTTACAATTACCTACCGTTCTTCGAGATCATGGCGCTTACGCCAGTGGTGAAATATCACAAACTCGTAACTTAAAATAGTTAATTGTATTGCTAAAGTGTGATTGTTTAATTTTTTTTCTCAAAGGTTAGCATGATTTATACGTATTATGTGTCCAGAGAAAAGCAAATGCTTTGAATTATTCCCAAATCTATAAATCCTAAATAAGAATATATTTCTCTTCCTTACCTTAAGACGATCGTTAAGTTTTGAAACTTCGCAAATCCTGAGTTTCAAAACGCATTACAACACAAAGCTATTTCGAATAAATGAATTTTATACTTTAAGCTGCATTTAATTCTTTGTTAAGCCAAGTTCTGTAATGAATGCCTCATCTACCTCCAAATGGGTTATCAATAGATTCTACGTTGTTGTTTTAATTTCAATATTGCGTCACCAAGTCTGTGAGCACCAAATCTGCAACTAATTCTAACAATTTCACACTTTTCTAAGCAGTTTTAGCCGTCGGGGATCTTGCGCAATGGGTGATTCTAACCATTTTCAATTATTTTTAGATTCCGTTCATAGCAAATTGAATTTATATTTAAATTGATAACCTCGGTTTACAATTGTTGTAATAACACTACCGGAATCAAAAGTGAAAGCACCATTATTTGATGGAAAGACCATAATAGTGTTTTGATTGTTATAGCATTGTACTTAATACTAGATTGGGTGTCTCAATAATGAGACATATAATATTATTTATTCTAAATACTGTCTTAACGTGCACATTTTATGCATTTTGTACTGGCTGCCTATTGTATTGGCAGCTTAATTATGAACTAAAATGATACGTGACAATTATTTATCATTGAAATCGAATTGTATAATTTGAAATGTTTTGTAGTCAGGAATCAAGTTATACTCAAAGGTCCGGCGGTACTTCAACTCCGAACAGCTGCTCAACCTGTACACAGCCCAGGTTCGATCTTGTATGGAGTACTGCAGCCATCTTTGGCATGATTCCGCAAAATACCATCTTGAAGCGTTGGATTCTGTCGACCGAAGGGCCCGTAGACTCATAAGTGACGACAAACTTACTTCTTCGAGACTGCAAAGTCTCGAGCATCGTCGAAAAGTTGCTAGTCTATCGGTTTTTTACAGATTGCACTTTGGAGAGTGTGCGAATGCTCTTTTTCAGTTGATCGAACCATCCCCCTTTCTCCACCGGTCAACCAGGCGCAGACAGAAGTTTCACCCGTTTGTGGTTAGCGTGCCGATGAGCCGAACTAAACGGTTCGATAGCTCATTTTTGGTTCGTGTTGCCAAAGAGTGGAACGATTTGCCTGCGTCTGTTTTTCCGGACAAATATAACCCTGGAGCTTTCAAGTGTAGAGTGAATAGGTACCTCTTAGACAGGCGTGTACGATCCTCGTCTTCATCGTCACTTTCCATCAGGTGAGATGGAAGACAAACGCCTGCTAATTATTAATAAAAAAAAAAAAAAAAAAAAAAAAAACTTATACCCTTATTTATGTAAATGCCCCGAAAGCTCTTACAATTTTTGGATACACGAGTCTTTTATCATTCAGCAGGACCAAGTACAATACATCTGCTTTTGATTTTTTAGATATAATCTACGAATAAACTGATTGAATTTTTCCAACATAAAAATTAAAGTTTTAATACTTTATTGCATAAAATTTACTTTAAACATATGATGTGTTTTAATCAGTTATTATTTTAGTTGTATTTAAATTTAATTGATATAGTTAATTGCTTAATCAATAAAGTTTTATAAACTGATATTTGTTTTTGAGATTCCCCAATATCAAATGGAGTATTAAAAGAAAAAACTCGAAGAATCCTACTAAAATAAAAAATTTAGAAAATTTACATGTTTGTTACTAAATCCCGTGAAATTGGCTGGGCAGGTTTTGATGAAATTTCGCACACCACGCATAAAAAAATACTTTTACCCTCACAAAGTTTAACGGGAACGGGAATTTATTTAACGAGAGATTCAAAAAAGGACTCACCACTTTCATGCTCCTCGTTTTCAGGTTTGTGAGATTCCGCCTGTGCTTCCGATGGCGCTGAAATGGCGTCTGAGGCAGATGCACTGCCCGTGGGCACCTCTTCCGAGACTCGTGGTGTAGACACGCTCAGCTCAGCCGAGCCCGTAGGTCGTAACGCATTGCCCGATGTTGATAACGCTCCCGCTGCTGACGCCCCGACAGCTGACGGTGACGTATCAGCCGCTGAAGGTATAGAATCAGCACCTGACGGTCCGATCACACTCAAAGGATAAACGTGCTTAACACTTGACCCGCGGTGTATCGCCTTGCCTTTAGTTAGTGGAACGCTATTTATATTGGAAGCCATTGATTTAGACTCACTCACTGTTAAATTCTTCTTTACAGGTGAGGTCTCAGACACTGATGCATCTATACCAGTAGAGCCTAGCCCTGTACTTAGTCCAGCCACTTCGTACTTATGAGAACCAGGTGAGTGATTTAAAGTATCTTTATATTCTGAACTAATTGATGTTATATCTGGACTCGTGACTATTACAGAAGCAATTTTCCCACCCTTGTTTTTGCTCTTCTTAGATTTTAGTTTTCTAGGTTTAGGGAAGAATAGGGCTGGTCCGTTTTCATCCAAGTTCGGACTGATTGGAACTAATGATATGCGTTCTGTTTTTCGTTCTGGTGATTCTGTGGACTTGTGCGTGTTTAAGCTAGTGTAATAGTTGTAGGCGCTTGGAGTCCATGGAGCTGTGTAGACACGTGTGGGAGTAGTAGTAGGAGTGGGCTGTGTCGTAGTTGGTGGATTCATTGTGGTGTCGATCACTGAAGTTGAACTTTCCGTCGTACTCTCTGGTTTGGGTACCTCAGTTGTTGTATAGTTACGAGTATCTCTATTAACGACTTCATCTCCTTCTGAGTCTTCGTACACCATAAACAAATTTGGATTCCTGAATAACGAAAGTTTCCCGGTTTCCATTATCGTTTTCTTTACAGGTTTTGGGGTTGTTGTAATTGTAATATACACCGGAGTGGTTGTTGGTGCATCTGGGGACATGGTTGGTGTGAGAGTTTGTTTTATAACTTCTCGAGGTATCTTGTACTTGTCATCTTCGGAGCCTAACTCGTCGTACTCATCATATGATAAAGGTAATTTTCTTTGCAAAATGTGTGGAGTAGAGTATTTATCATGTGGGTTAGTTCCGTACATGCGATCATGTTCTTCTCTGGACATTTCTTCTTCTTTCGCTCTATCCGAAATAATACCTGTTTCTCCTATATGCTGCGTCCTCAAGTCATCGACCATGTCCAGAACCGTCATACGTCGTGCATGTTCTTTTTGATCATCATCGACTATCTCCGGCATCTTTTTTTTGACAGTTACTGAAAAGCCATCCTCGTACTCAGCGTCATCTTCATATTTTTGATTGTGCTTATCTGATATTTCTCCCGATTCTCTTTTTTGGTGGTTATTTCTCCGTAATGTAGGTTTTACCTTAGTTGTAGTGGTTTGGACTGTGGTGTACGCCGTGGGTAATTCACTACGGACTGATGTTGGTTCTTGATTATTTGCATCTTTGTTAGATTCGCGATGTATTGACGCTGTAGGATGAGGACCTTTAAATAGTACACCATCTATATCTTCTAAATCTGTATGATTCAGAACAGGCTTTTGGGTTCCCTCCGCAGGTGTTCTATGTAAATCTGACCAATCACGTTTTTCAAAATAGTCTTCTCCTTCATTTCCTCCTTTGTCAAAATAATCTTCATTATTTTCTTCTTCTGCTGGTCTTAGTTGGTAGTTTGCAGGGAGAGCTAATCTTTTTTTCACTTTTCCTTTTTTGACAACATCCACAAATTCGCCTAATTCTTCGCCGTGCTTATTTTTGAAGGGCACCCAATCCGGAAAAAAATCACTATCACGTTTTGTCAAATTTTTCTTTGAAGTAGTAACTCCGACACTCATACAATTACTTACAATAACAAGCGTACACAAACTTATGAATGTTGATATGAATATACTTTTCGTATGATACATAATTGGTTAGCGTTTGAAACTGAATACGAGGTATGCAGTGCTCGGCTGCGCGAAACAAACTGTGAACTCGTGTCAACTACAATAATTTATATTGTTTAAAAAAGTTTAGCGTCGTCACTGACTGTCACTCAAGCGATATTAGGATGGATAAGCCTTTTTAATAAAGGATTATTTGAAATGCATTACTAATTTAGATATAAAATTAAATAAGTAAAAAAATTGACTAAGTGAAATATATAAATAAGTTAATAAGTAAATGTTTGATTTAGACTAAATCAATTTAAAAATAGTAAAATGTAGATACTACTTTTTCCCAATTCCCATTTAAACAAAAATGAAACGAATTAAATTTTTTTTTAAATATCGTAGCTTTTGTCAATATTTAAATAAAACAATTATTTTATTTTCAATCAATTATGAAATTATTAACACTAATAAATTAAATTGTTTGTTATCATTTTGATATTAATTTATAATTTAAAAAATACAAAGTAACATCCATACTATGATAGTATTGAATCAAAATCGCTGCAACGACATGCCGTAAGAAAAGAGATTAGTTACAGACGGGTGCGTTTTGGTATAAGTAAAATTGTGGGAGTTATATATGGTTTAAATAAAGAGTTGATATCTATTTTTTTTAGTATTTAATGTAATTGATAAAAATATTTAATTTTTTCGATTTCATTTTATTACTTATATATATATATATATACTTTATTTTTATTTCTGAATATAATCTTTGAAGTGGCATATATTGAGGAATGCTTATGTCTGCACATGCTTCTAGATCAAATAAATTTCGCATATATTTATAACAAAAAAATATATATTTTATGTACTTATATATCACATTAAAGATTTATTTTATAGAACTATTTATAAACATTTAAAAAAAATGCCAAAAAAAATCTGCAGTAGGGGTAGTTTACAAAAATGTCATTTAATTGCTGAATCTTATTTATTGATTTATTTGCATATTCCCCTGCGACGTGGTGGTCAGGTGGCTCCTCTCTAGATCGTTAAATATAAACAATTTTAAATTTATCGTCTTAATAAAGTAAAGTTTACTGAATTAAATTAAAAAAAAAATACATTATACAATGCCAACTACAATACGTTTCAAAAAATAGTAATAACGACAAATGCTAAAAAAACTTTATTTTTATTTGTTGCATGTGAGTAGAATACTAGTATAAAGGATTGTGTGTAATTTTAAGTGGTATGTAATTTTAATTTTTAGTTGTGATTTTAATTAGTTTTGTTTTGTTAAATATGTGAGATAGTACGTCTTATGTATGTTATTTTTTAGTGTTTTAATGTATCTTTATGATATCGGTAAATTTATTTTAGTTCGTTTCTCACACGTTTCTAAGACTGCAGGATTTTTTTTTCAAATAAACACAAGAAAAGTTGGTAAAATATCCTAAATATGAATGTATGAAATTGTTCCCCAAATGATGGGCCAAATTACCTCAAATCCTAGTTATTATTTAAAATGTATCTATTTTGAACTCAAATAAACCATTATTACTACAGGAACCTACTTGAATATATAGTATTTGATATTCACGTATAAAAAGCGATTTTAATAAAAACCGCCCGTCTGCAACGCTCCAAGGTCGTCTGTCGAAAACCGTGTGACGGTTTACGTCCATTCCGGGGATGTTGCTCAGTTTGCGGTTCAATGCTTTGTCGTAACGGGTCAATGGCCAATCTTGAAACTACATAGTTTATGTGAAATAGCCAGCATCTTCGTCTGCGAGCAGCTTGGCAATTAGGGGAGACACTCAGAGGCCTCGGCTAGATCAGCGTGGAGAGCGCCGAGAAATAGATGTACGGTTTTGAAAGTGGAGAAACTGCTGCGTATTGCGCAAAGCTGTGATAAATTAGCTTGCTCTTGAAGATGTCCTTGTTTGGCAATGTAATTATTAGTAATTTTGCTCTGAGGATGTCTGGTAGGTGTTGGTTGTAAGAACGGGTGGGACATGTACGTTTACACAACGTAGTACGTTCTAGAAGGAAGGATAATGTCTCATGAGGTCGAGATATCTGTGCTTAGATAGGTTATTAGGAAAAACAATTGAAAAATGAATTCATCCAACTTTGATGAATAAGTTTCTGGGTGAACGATGGCGATGTTCAAGCCTTAGAAGCGACTCGTAGGGTCTCAGTTATAAAATAAATATTTATTTAAAGTTTGTTAAACGTTTTAAAAAAAACTTTTTTAAATGATTTAAAATTCGAAAGAAACTTGACTCATATGACTCGGCCCGCCATCGGGGCTACTTTATATACTAAGTGAAAGTAACCGTAAAATCTCATTGTTTACATCCCGATGTCAATATATAGCCAGAGGATCCATCTATATATTAATTGTATCTAAATAATTACAATATTTTAGCATAATTTCATCCAAACATTTAGGCAAAATGTTTATCAGTAATAAGTTCCAAAGTTTTGAAGAATGTCAACGAGTGCTGAGTCAGGTCATAAGAAGTATTTTTATTATAAACACATTTTAATTTTCTTTTAAAATTTTGAAACATGAGGCAATTATTAATATGTATTTGAACCTTAAAAATGTGAGAGTACCATATTCCACAATTGTTTTATATTTTATTAAAAAGTTCATAAATAAGGAAGCTTAAACTGTGTGTAGTTTACCAAATCTCCCACCAACAATCTTATTATGCTTTCCTAAATGATTTACTATTGTGTAGAGATAATTATAACTCAGATATGAAAGATTCTCACTTAGTTGGATATTAAATAACATTGCGATCAGTCAGCGGTCACAATCAGAATTGCTATCACATTCGCTAACAGAGGCAATTGTGATTATGGATTTCGAATCGATGGCACAATGACATCGTAATCCACTTTGGTATTTGAGTTGTTTTTATTATTTTTTTAAATAACTCTTGGTGAAGCTCACTTTTCAATAAGAACATATATTTCAAAATCATATCCTCTATTTTTCAGATATTTAGAATAAATCTCCAAACAAACATACCAACTGTATGGTCCCAATGTAAACACAGCTTGTGTTATGAACGACCTTACAGAGAACTGGGAAGAACCCAGAATAACAAACATGTATAAATATAAACAACCATGACCCGAAAACAAACATCTATGTTCATCACACAAATGAATGCTATGACCAGAACTCAAACCTGAGACCTCCGGCGTAAAAGGCAGGGTTACTTACTACCCACTACGCCGCTCGGTCGTCAAATATGAATACACAAATTCACGGAGTTTTGAGGCGTGTACACGATGAGATAAGTTGTGTATCTATTTATATATGTCACAGGCGGATGCTTGAACTAGGCATTCAGCTAAACAGCTAGCCGATTCGCTGAATAGATTTGTTCATAGATAAGTCTTAACTAAAGAATATGCGATTTGTTAGTTGTTTTCTGACTCTTATCCTGCGATTTGCGCAAGACGAGCAAACGAAGTAAGCATGATGGAGTAGCATTAGGTGTTAGGTGTTGAACTATTATGAAACTTCAAGACTATACATAAAGCATAAATTTTTCATCCAAACGGTTAACTATTTAGTTGAATGTCTAATTTAAGTATCTGCCTGCCATATAATTACCACTAGCATTAGAAAGGACGGCGGGTCTATTCAAATCTAACATACATGGATAAAGCAAACTGAGAGAAACCGTTGTATCTATCCAAAGTTATATCTTAGTTGGTTCCTACATAAGTCTAAAGTGGAAAATATAAAAATACGGCTTTAAATAGTCATCACAATATAGTAAAACCTTAGTAACAAAGCTGCAGAATTCGACAAATTTAAAAACCCGACCGCTTAAGTTATTTTCCATGTTCTCATGGGAATTCCGGTGAATGAAACAGCCAATGTCACTCCAACACCTGAGATGGATCTAATGACACCTAAAATCTTGAAAAAATGAAGAAGTAGAGCGTGCCAAAAAAATTACCATGCATACATGCACTCGACAACATAACCCTTCTTCTGGCAATCGATTAAACATATCGCAAATATGCTCGCTTCTCCAACAGAGTCGGAAACAGCGTCCCTTGATTATAATACAGCTCCCTACTAATAATTATACAAGGTTATTATTTTCTCTGCCTACCCATGCCTACTAATACTAATAAAGCGCTGTAATCATTACACAATCAAATGTTTCTTTCAGGTCCTAGTAAATTGTACACGATTTTGTAGTAAACACTAATAAACAAAAGAGAGAACAATTTTTGTTCCGCCGTCTCTTTTTTTCTCTCAGTACAACCAAAGTTGTAATTTAGAAATCTTTACCTCTTTTAACTGTACGTATCTGTTTCCCTTAATGACTTTTTATTTAATGATTTTCAAGTTACTAATTACATCATTTGAAAAAAGAACATATATATATTTGACGTACAATGAGCATTATACATATGCCAATGAATACGTATATGTTTTACATTTATAATATATTCGATGGTAAATTGCTGCCTAGACGGAAATCGAGGCTTTTATTAGTAAAGAGTAAGTAAATGCCAACTAAAACCATCACAAGTGTAACAAAAAAGCAACACTTAAAAAAATCCCTAGAATAGCCTTTTCCATACAGCCAAACATCCTCTTTGAATACGGCGTTTTCAATCAGAATTAAAAAGATTTTAAAAAAGAATGTTGCAGGAAGTGAACTCGAAATTACGGAGAGTGTCAAAAATTAAAACGTTGCCTATGTATATGGATCTCAAATAAAAAAAAATATCTACACTTTTTCATTTCTTTCAAGTTTTCAAGCATCATTCCCATTTTTTCTGAAAGGTAAATTGATTGTTTTTGGAAACATATAATTTAAAAAGGCAATATAAGAAAAGTACTTTACACTTTGTGTAGTACATTATCTCTCATTTATCTCTCTCTTTGTTATTGTTATCAATTTCTATTTATTTATTCTCTAGTTATGTACATTTATTTTTATTTAAAGTATTAAGGTACTAGTGTAGTTTATATTCTAATTAAGTGTCTTTTCTGTAAAATGTTTTGTAACCAATACTTCATCATATTATTTATTTTCTTTTTGAACATACATATAACTAATTATTTATTTTTTGATGTTTTATGTCCTTCTGCATGTTTTTTTTTCTTTTTATATGTTTTGTTGTTACTGTACTTGTTTATTTCACGGTGTAAAGGTTGACGGCATCACCTACACAAAGCGGCCCCAATGGAAGATCAGCGCTGGTCAAATGACTAGCATTATGCTGAATTGGGACCGATTCGTGACAATTTTATAAAAAAAAAAAATGTTATTCCTTATATTTATTGTAAGAACTTTCCCTTTTTACGTTGTCACGAATAAATGATTTTGAATATGAATTTGAATTTGAAAAATCAAGTTAGTTAGGTATGCAATATCTTGTTGATTTGATAATGAAAATATTCTTTAATTTCACAAAAAATATTCACGGCGACGAGGTTCATTCCATTTGAAAGACATGTCATTCTGATCAACGAATCGTGTATTGTGTCCGGAATGTCAATATTGCAAGGTATTCCATTTATGAATAAGACAGCCGAGTGATAGAGTAGTAAGTAGTCTTGCCTGTCGACGGAGGTCCCAGGTTCGAGTCCTGGTCGGGGATTTATTTGTGTGATGAACACAAATGTTTGATCCCGGGTCATAGTTGTTGATATTTATACATGTATGTATATTCTGGGTCCCCCCCCAGTTCGCTGTATTGTCAACAACACAAGTTCTGCTTACTTTGCGGTCATATAGTTGGTGTTTGTTTGGGGATTTATAATTATTGTTACAAGAGGGTCCACCCTGACTCCAACCAAGGTGCTTCTACGATTGTGTTTTAAAATTGTAATTTTCTAACAAGTACCTAGAAACGAAAATAAGACTTAAAATCAACTCTAACAAGCAATTTTATACTTTCAACCTTGGTATAACCCATGCTTTTTTTTATAAACCCTAAATAATTTAGCTTCTTGCATCGGACTACTAGACGCAGACAGGCCTTCCATCCCTTTATAGTAAATATCCCAAGAAGTCGAACCAAACGCTTCGATAGTTCCTTTTTGGTGCGGGTCGCCGAGGTGTGGAATGAACTGCCTGCGTCTGTTTTTCCAGAAAACTATAGTCCTAGTTCTTTCAAGCGTCGAGTGAATAGGTATCTCGTGGATAGCCGTGTAACACCTTCGTCTTTATCGTCACTTTCCATCAGGTGAGATAGAAGACAAACATCTAATTCTTTTTCAATAAAAAAATTATAACATTAAATAAACAATATGTAGTAAATTCCGTCCGCTGACTTGTCTCTTAAAACCGACGCTTCAAACTAAAAGTTCATGACGACATACAGCTCATAAAACTGACGTCATTACGTCCTACGTCAGAAATAAAACTCCGCCCCTCACGTGTGGGTTTCGGGTTTACTTACGTAAAAGTGTCGTATATTTTTTTCTTTTTTCGGCTTTGAAAACACTTTTTGCATGCAAGTATGACGAAATTGATGTCCTTGTGTATTAGATATACTAGGAATTAATAAATTTAAAATAATATTTATTTAAGTGTAATTTTAGACTCTCTGAAAATCGTTTTTAAAATTCAATTCTGAGAAAGTTAACTTAAAATATTGTAATCGTGTAGAAGAATAATTTCAGACCTGTTTTCGTATGAATACAAGATTCTAACTCGAGATTTGCTTCACTTAACCTCAGCTAAAGAAGTTTAAATGTACTTATTTGTCAAATATATATATATATTCTTAGTCGTTAACTCAACCTTTCCTCCGGCGAGGCTGAGTGGAAGAGTGACGTCACTGTTTTATTATAAGGTTGGCTGCACTTAATGTTATGTTGATAATGTTTGTCTTAGGTCAGGTTTATATGTCAAATATGACCTTTTAGACATAAAAAAGGTCTGCAAACAAACTTTGATAAGAATTTGACAAGCATTGAAACACTTAAGGAACTTTTACTTCACGTTTGATTCCTTAACTCCAATGAGAAAACTCCTCAAGTCGTGGACGGAAATGTCTACAAAAAATACCTAACATCCTCAACAGAGCTCAACCTCAAGTAGGGAAATTTCAAGTTAATTCTAAGAATATGGATGTTACAGTTGTACTTTATCTTTTATCATAGAAATCAATCAACAATAAAGTAACTTTATTTGCATGGCAGTCACCGAGTAGTTTTACAGACAAAAGTTACCTTCCGCGTCTGGCCATACACGGAATTGGATGATAATAGAATAAAACTACCTGAACGAATTTCCTTAATAAAAAGAAATAAATCTCCTATTGTGTAGATATTTCAACTCATTTGAACGCGCGGCTGTATGTGTGCGTGCGCTTGTAAGTATGCAACTTAACTTTATGTGGCAGCCGCCATCTTGTCAACACGTGTTCTCGTCGCTTTGGTGTGCGTATGCAATCAGTATATTTTTGTCACGCACACACAGCTGTTGTTTGACGCCCGAGTAGCGCTGTGGTTAGTAGCCCTGCCTCATGCAGGGTCAGGGTTGTTGATATTTATATATCTATGTTTATTCAAGGTTCCGCCCCGATTCGCTGTAGGGTCATCCATAACACGACCTGTGCTTGCTTTGGGGCCAGACAGTTGTTGCGTCTACCATGATGCTACAATACGTTTACGCGCTCAAATTACTTGAAAAGTTAATAACAGTATTTGACACCTTTTAGTATTTTAGTTATTTTGATAAAATCTTGTGATAACCACGTTTATGTGCTGGGGTTCCAGTCAAGGTGTAAGAAAAAGTAAAACTACAGAAAAAAAGGCTTTTCCTATGTCTTCTTCTTATTGCGTGGCAACCTTCAGTGACAGAGTTGAGCAAGCCGCCTCTGGAGACTTTCATCTTGCGACAACAACCGGTAGCGACGGATTATCGTGCCCTCCGAAACCTTCAACTTAATTATAACAAAACCTACGGTTCGCGGCGAGGTATCATGAAACTACAATAATTATATTACAATACCTCATCTGGGGTTGTTTTACAGTACTTTCTATAACGCGCTTGTGTCCCGGATGAAGGAAAGAAACAACCATTGCAATGACTGGACCAAAGGCAATTCCAACTTAAGCATGCGGCCGGCAACGCATCATCAGTCGATATAATAACCACGAGCACAATTAAAATATAAAACACAAACGATTAGTGATGTCCCCATGCCCCAGGGAGCATCCGCAACCATGTGCGGATACCCCTTATCATAAGGTGGGTTTAGTGCTCGATGGCCGAGTATGAAAAAAGTAAAAAATATATTTTATTATTATTTCAGATTTAATTTGATTTATTTGTACGATTACTTGCTGTTTTTCGCTTTCTTACTATAATTTCCCGAAGCTTTTTCCCTTAGCTCTTGATCTTGTACGATAAAAAATGGATTATTTAGTTGTCCAATCGAAAAAATTTATAACAATCTGTCTAAACAACTTTTACGATAGATGACAAATTATTACAAATAAACAAATTATTTCTCTTTAAGCGTAGATAAAAAAAAAACAAAGTGATTAATTTAGAACAAGGTTTCAAGATAGTGTCAAGTTTGTCTACCCCACGCTCCAACACAGACCGGAAACTTACAGCCTCGGAAGAGCCATTAAAATAGGAGCTTTCTAATTAACATAGGCTACGTCCTTTGCTGAGCTTTAAGCTGTAGTTAGCATGTAACGCGAGCTTTATAGGTGAAGCCTGGAGAACCGGTGCAGGTAATTGTGAAAGCTGGGCTTAAGTCGTGATAAAATGTGTTTCTTAGTTGATATGCTTGAAAATTAATCTTACGATTGGATATTGTTATGAAGTTACTTTTTGCCACTTCCGCGACGGTTGTGTGATGTAAGCTTCCACCACCGAAGCGAGGAAGCATTGTTTGTTTAGAGCTTTCGGCATATAACACTGCATGAAAACTTAGTGGCATTGCGGTGCTTTTACTAAACGCTTGAAAATCTTGCCCACACCACACAACCGTTGCGGAAGTAGCGAAGTAAATTCATAACAAATGCAATCGATTTCCGCAAAATAACGCCTCATTATATAAATTACGATATGCTGTTTTTAGCACCAGGGGTGTTATAAGGTTTGATGTTTGTCTCTGTGTTTGTGTGGCCTTGTAGCATAATATGTATATGATAATGTTTAAAAAAACCTTGACCATGATTTATTTATTTATTTGTATTAAGAGAACCAACAGCATATCTTTACAATATTTAACAAAAAAATATATATATACAATACAATAATGCCAATAACAGGTTTCCCTAAAATTTACAAACAATACTCAATAAAAAAATAATTAAAATACACATAATGTTTTATTACTTCCTCAAAACAATATACTTCTTAATTATATACATTTATATAAATGATTTTTTTTACAGCAGCTGATGTTTTCAACAAGGCGAAAAGACAACAGTAACTGTATTTTAGATAATGGATGTTACAACTGTGTTGTAATAATTTTGAGAACTTTAAAATTAGGTAAAACATCTACTATTTTTGACGAACAGAAACATCGTTTTACCACAAAGTTGCAACAAATACTTACACTAGTGCCTCCATGTCTCAGCTTCGTATAATTATCGGCCAGATTTTAAAAAGGTCAATAAACATGGCAATAAAACACGTTTCTGTCGACGCAACTCCACGGTTTTGAACGCTAAAGTGTGTAAACTCGGTTTTATTACAAGATACATATGGAATGCAAGTTTTACGAACTTACCATCGCTCTCATGGACGTTTAATTAATTATTTAAGGCTCTTCTTAGAATAGATTTTGCTTCGTAAATGTATATTTCGAAAAAGCGTAGATAAAAGTATAAATTCCATAAGCAAAATTTTATTAAGAATCGTTCCTTGTTACTTTAATTACCGATCAAGAGCAGGGCTGGATTTAGGGGCGGGCAACCGGGGACCCCCACAATAGAGATTAATTAGAAAATTGATTTCGCAAAGCTTTTCCGTTTTTTTGTAAAGGGGTTTTGTAACCATTTACACTTCTACACGGTAAAAACTTACACAAATATGTCCACAAATTGTTTATTAACGTGTTAATTCTAATAATTTGAGTTAGCTTCTTGATTTATTTTTTATTTTATTCGGAAGTTAATTTGAGGCCTCCACTCCTTTATTGATCCAGGGCCTCCAGACCTCTAAATCCTGCCCTGATCAAGAGCTTTAATCAGCTAAAAAATAGAGTTACCAAGTATATTTTTTTCATTTTAAGTGCACGTTGATGAATCTGTGTATGTATTCTTTTGTACAAATGAAACATGCGACATCTATCTGTTATTTGCAGAACAATTTTGGAAAAACCAGTATTTGGTTATGTTTTTCGAGTGTATATTTCTTTGGCATGTTCTACAGCTTAAACCATTCGACGGATTTCAATAAATGAGGTGTCATTGAAATCTTCTCAGTTAGGAGAGTGGCATAGGGTATTTTGTTCCCATAGAAACAGGAATTGCACGAAAATTCGTGAGATTCTTTTTGTATTTATTTTATAACGCAGATAAAAATAGGTGAAATATAAATGACACTTGGCCTGTATAATCGTCATGCTCCTCTTAAATCTGTAAAAATAAAACACAATCCTGCACCTTGGTTAACTGACTCAATAAAACACTCCATGTCTCTTAGAGACAAAGCCAAGATCAGGTATAAACGTCGTCCATCTGAAAATAACCTCACTTCCTATAAAAATCTACGCAACCTTTGCAGGCGACTTTGTCGAGACGCTAAGAGACGCTACTTTCACGACTCCCTCGTCAACCAAGGCGCTGCAGAGGCATGGAAGTTCTTGAAATCTGTTGGTATTGGTAAATCTTCCTCTAGTCATCATAACAACTTTGATTTGAATGCTTTAAACTCCCAATTTGCTAAACCAGCCGTAACTCTGGATCCGACTGTCAAAGCCAGCACTTTAAGATCTTTGCCAAATGCTACAAATGCATGTCCGTCATTATTTTGAATACTGTGTCAGTGGACAGTGTTAGGCGATCTATTCTTTCCATTTCGTCAGCAGCTGTAGGAGATGACAAGATATGCTCCAAAATGGTCACCTTAATTTTACCCGTCTTATTACCCGTACTCACCCATATATTTAATTATTCCCTGTCAACCGGTACTTTTCCGAATTCCTGGAAACTCGCACATATAATCCCATTACCTAAAGTTACAAACCCTACCTTTCTTTTACATTTCCGACCAATATCTGTCCTGTCCTTTTTGTCTAAAGTTCTGGAGCACATTGTCCATGAACAATTACTAGATCCACTAATAATCTCCTCAGCAAATACCAATCCGGTTTGCGGTCAGGGCACAGCACAGTATCTGCTCTTGTTAACGTGACTGACGATATACGTTGGGCCATGGAGGGTGGATCGCTTACATTGTTAGTTCTACTTGATTTCAGTAATGCTTTTAGTTGTGTTGACTTTGATATTCTTCTTGGAGTGCTAGAATCACTGAATTTCTCCCCCTCTGCGGTTGCTTGGTTTAGTTCTTACCTTCGAGGTCGATCTCAGCGGGTCCGCTGCGAGGAGTTCTTCTCCGAGTGGTGAGATCTCGTTGCGGGTGTACCTCAGGGTGGCGTTCTCTCTCCATTACTCTTCTCTTTGTTCATTAATTCTATCACTAAAGTTTAAATAAAACACTTTTTACCGGATATTATCGCGTATATTTTAGTTAATTTTAAAATTATTTCGACGTTTCGGCATCTTTGCAGTTGCCGTGGTCACGATAGACTAAGGTGTTGTTCATCTATTGCCAGTAATAAAAAACTACATGATTGTCAATACATATTAACGCCATCTGTTTCTCAGTCTTCTCGCATAACGTCCCGGATTGACACAAAAGGCACTGACTGTGTCCTGAGTTTGCAGTCTAACAGTTTGCTGGTTTTTCATTTTGATATTTTTAAGTATTGGATCCCATGTTGATGAAAGTTTCCAACCATCTTCTCTATTGAAATTTGGATGTTTTTTAATTTCAATAGTTTCTCTGATCATCCTAGGTATAAAATGTTTCTCTTTTGCTAGGATCTTCACGGTATCAAATCTTAAATAATGGTTGGGCTTGTCTATGGAATGTTCACAAACTGCAGATTTTGAGGTTCGTTTATTTTTAACATCAGAGATGTGTTCTTTAATGCGAGTTGACACATTTCGTTTGGTTTGACCGATATAAGAGAGCCCGCAGTCACAGTCGATTTTATAAACGCCTGGATCTTGTAAAGGGATGCTTGATTTTATTGGACGAAGATGCTGGCTTATCTTTGAGTGCGGCTTGTAGATAGTTTTGATTGAAGCTCGCCGAAGAATGCCTCCTATCTTGTCAGTAACACCCTTTATATAAGGCAGGAATGCTGGTCTTCGTTCAACTGTGAGTGGCTTTACGCGGTTTCTGCGACGGCGACGCGGTGTTTTTAAATCGTTATCCCGCAGCACTTTAACCAGGTGGTTGAGTTCCTCATTAATGTGTTGGGGATCGCAGATTCCATGTGCTCTCTGAAACAAAGAGTTGCCTACGGCAGATAATTGGCTCGGGTGGTGATGGGATTTCCCATTTAGATATCGGTCAGTGTGGGTGGGTTTCCTATAAACAGTATGGCTAAGTGTACCATCAGGATTTCTTTGTATTAAGACATCTAAGAAAGCTAATTTGTTCTCCTGCTCCAATTCCATAGTGAATTTAATTTTAGAATTAAGGGAATTGAGGTGGTTTAGGAATGCAGTCACTTCATGCTTAGGTAATATAGTGTAGGTGTCGTCAACGTACCTCTTGTATATCTTCGGCACAACAGGTGCCATTCGGAGCGCTTGCTCCTCGAAGTTCTCCATGTAAATGTCAGCTACAACAGGTGACACCGGAGACCCCATGGCAACACCATCAATTTGAATGTAGTAATTGTTATTCCACATGAAGTAGCCAGATGTTAAACATAGCTCTAATAGTTCTGCATATTCCTCGGGCAAGTTTGACTCACTTAGCTTCCTTTTTACTATATCAATGCAGTCTCTAACAGGTAGTGAGGTGAATAGAGACGACACATCAAAGCTAACCATAGTTTCATTGTTAGTTAACTTGAGATTTTTAAGGTCACTAACAAAATGGTAAGAATCCTTTACATATGCACTTGTCTTTCCTCGCAGTTGTGAGAGCACAATTGCTAAGTGCTGGGCCAGCTTGTAAGTTGGTGTGTCTAGCTGGCTCACAATAGGTCTCAAAGGTACTTTAGCTTTGTGTATTTTTGGTAACCCATACAATTTTGGTGGTTTTGCACTTGCCGGTGTTAACTTTTTCACATCTAAATGTAACAAATCTTTGTGTTTTTGTATTAAAGTGGATGTTTTCTTCATAATCCTGTTGGTGGGGTCGTAATTCACCATTTTGTATGTGTTTTCATCCGCTAACAACTCCAAGATTTTTTCGTTATATTCAGATGTATCCATCACTACGGTAGCATTTCCTTTATCTGCACGGAGAACTGTTATTTGCGATAATATCCGGTAAAAAGTGTTTTATTTAAAGTATGTATCGTGAAAACTTAAGACAATATTTATCACTAAAGTTATCTCAAGTAATTACCACCTCTATGCGGACGACTTGCAGGTTTACCGCCATTTCACTGTTAGCAATGTTGGCTCTGCCATTGCCGCGATTAATAAAGATCTTGGCCACATTAGTAAATGGGCTTCATCTTTTGGAATCCATGTAAATCCTAGCAAGTCGCAAGCAATAATTGTAGGCAGCCGATATATGAAGGGTTGCCTTGATATGGATGCTCTTCCAACTGTAATACTAGATGGTACTTCGATTGCTTTCACCGATACTGTAAAAAACTTAGGCGTGATAATTGACTCCAACCTCACGTGGCAAGCTAATGTCGGTGAAATTGGTCGTAAAGTCCATTACTCCTTTCACACTCTCAAGTGTCTCCAAAGTTTTTTGCCTTATCCAACCAAAATCACCCTTGCACAGGCGCTTATACAGCCAATCATAGATTATGCAGACGTGTGTTACTTAGATGCTACAGAAGAACTTTTAAATAAGCTGGAGCGTCTGCAGAACCTATGCATTCGGTTCGTGTTCGGTCTTAAGAAATATGATCACGTTTCAGAATATCGAAAGCAACTCCGATGGCTACCGATTCGGTTACGTAGGAACACTCGCATTCTCTGTCTACTATATAATGTCCTTTACAACCCTTCCTCTCCTCGATATCTTAGTGAGCGTTTCTCTTTTATGGTTTCCCAAGATAAGTTGTCCAGAACTCGCAAGCGCACTCTCCTTTACCTTAAACCTCATAATTTATTTTCCCACTCCTTTACTGTTCATGCCGTCAGACTATGGAACTCACTTCCTTATGAAATACGCGAAGCAAAATCGTTACCAATTTTCAAAAATAAAGTAAAGCAACACTATCTTTCTCAACCTTAAAATGTTGTGTTGATGTTCAAACTTTATGTGTATATGTAGAATATTGATATAAATCATTCGTTTATAAATGTATGTATGTATACAAATAATAGAATTTTATGTATGGGTTTAAGTTAATTTATATGTTTATTTTATGATTATTTATTGTATTCTATTTTATTTTATATTATTTGAATATAGTTGTACACACTAAATTTGTTCTGTACTACTTTGTCCAGTAATAGGTCTGCTGGTAGAAATTTCTATTAGAAATAAGCTGTACCTTTGTACTTTATTAGTTTATAAGTCATTTTTATTATTGTGTTTATCTGTGTGTACATAAATTATTAAATAAATAAAAAATAAATAAGTATTGAATTGGGGGCTTTATGTTTGTCTGCTTGAGGTTTTTCTCCGTCCTTATGTTTTAATGAATCATTAAATTATAGGAAACACTATTTAAGCGGATTTTATCGCTTTTAATTATGTTTTCACATTGTAACCTTTCACCTCAGTCACTCGCGACCACGGCAATTGTAACTGTCGTCGGGTTAAAATTTAAAAATATAATTAAATCCGATTCAAAAGTCTTTTATACAGGGTGTAACATAAAGAAAGCATAATACTTGAAGGTCAGTAAATTTACCATTGTTAGAATACACTGTAAAAAAATTTGAGTTATTAAGGCTGGTTAAGACTTTCACACATTCTAAGTTTTTTAATTCAACATCTTTGACAGCCCTAGGTGGTTTTCATACAATTTCAAAAAATTAATAATAATAATAAGAAGACCAGGAAGATTTTTAAGGTATATGCATCAGCAGCTTGTCACTTATTTTCTATTACTTTTATTCATTGGCAGTAGCCAAAAAAATTGTACGTCATTTTTTCCGACCGTGTGTCAAAAAATAAATCCACATTAAGAGCATACCCTTATGACTGGGGCACGAATGGCGAACCTCGCTAATGATGTAGGCTGCTAAATCATGTTTTTGAAAACAAACGTCATGATTATGCTTATAAATGTACGCTATGATTGACAAGAGCATAAAAATAGTGTAATTGTATTGTATGGGACAAACAGATGGATTTCTGTAGAGCTTTACTGAAAGCTCTATTAAAAAAGTTGTGTCCATCCGTAGTAGTATGGATTTATTTTGAATATAAGTGATAATTTAATTTAATTAGAAGAAAAAGAATGTGTTACGCGAACATAGGGCGGCTAAAGGGCGGTGCCCAGACGCGTTTGCGTAAGAACCTATTTTGAATAACCTGCAAGTGATTGAGGTTCGACTTGCTGGCGTGAGCGAAAGCCACACTGGTATATGTCATGATGGGGCGGATGCACGTTTTGTAAAGTGTTATTTAGCGCTTCTTTATAATTTACTAATAATATTTTACTCTTCTTGCAGATTAGGGGGTGCAGCCTACCCATGACGAAGGCGGGTCGGTCCCGGACTCGTTTTATGTGATCCGCGAATGTAAGTCCACTATCTAAAGTGACTCCCAAATATTTGACTTTTTTAACCCAGGGGATCGGAGTACCAAACAGAGAGATCTGACCTAATCTTTTGGAGGGTTTCCTAGAGGTTGTCCTAGAGCAGGTTGAAAGAGAGAAGTACACTGCTGCACTTTTTTCTGAGTTAACTTCTATTCTCCATTTCCTAAACCAAGCGCCTAATGCGATTCGTAGATTGCTATCAGATGTATAAAGCGCGTTTTTATTCACAATTGTTACTCTGCAAGAAAAGTTTTTATGACCACACAAAGAACTTTCATTGAAATTTTGCTAACTAGTTCTTCTTTTGCATTGTATTGTACATGACAGTACAGGTAATATCACATGACATTTTTTATTTTGTGTAGTCGGAAATAACTTAAGACATATGAAACATAGACGACCGAGTAGCTCAGTGGTTAGTAGCCCTGCCTCATACACTGGAGGTCCCAGGTTCGAGTCCTGGCCGGGGCATTCATTTGTGTGATACCATAAATGTTTGTTCTCGGGTCATGGTTGTTGATATTTATATGTGTAGGTTTATTCTAAGTTCTCCCCCAGTTTGCTGTATGGTCATCCATAACACAAGCTCTGCTTACTTTGGGGTCATACAGTTTTTGGTGTGTTTGTCTGGGAATTTATTATTATTATTATTATATTATAAATTCCAAATTTAAATAACTGCTTAACAGCAGTTCATTAGAAAACATAATTAATTCAGTTTCGTGTAGTAAAACTTGAATCAAATATCCAAAGAGAAATTGTAAGGCTTTACAAAATAATCTTTTCTTACAATATTATCATGTTCCGTAACAAATTGTCGAGGTAGTACGTTCTCCACAACGTGTTATTATTTAGGGAAAACATAAACCGAAAAAGAAATATCGTAATAAGCTGCTCAAAGCCAATAATTCAAGACAAGGCATGTACGCGCTTTCCTACCGTATGCAACACGTCCGCTGTATTCCAACAGATTTCCTAGGGGAAATGTTCTAAATAAAAAATAGCTTAAAACGTATCAACCGTGGGTCGGTAATGCTGTGCTTATTTATTACCTTGTTTATTGAGACTTGAAAACTGTACGCTGTTTTGTTTTGTTCACGTCACAGAGGGCAAAGGATCACGAGTTCTTAAACTCATGTTGCGTTTTAGTTAGATAGATAGATAAAAGATTTTTCACATGATATAACAATACACAACACAAATACACAACTATTACAATAATTATAAGAAAACAGTTATAGTAAAAAAAATAAGTTCTTATTGGATAGAGTACTTAATCTATCCAATGTAGGGGACAATAAGTATACAAACAAGAAAAAAAATGTTTACAAGAAGCATATTAAAAGCAATAAAGGGCTCGGTGAAAGGGGGCACTGACTCAGCACAATTGTTGCACACGATGCAACGCGATCTTCCCACGCTGCGACGCTAACTCTGTGTTAAAAGGATGCTTTCGTTTGTTTATGTAGTACGAGAGTCATTGGAAAACAGCATAACGCCGCTGTAATTTCAAAGCTCGTCCATTATTGCTGAGTAATCCGAAATAATTACTGACCGATCCTTGCCTTTTTTCGAAGCACAACCAAACGTTAATTCGTTCTTAATTTGGTTTGAAATTAAGCACAGCTGTAATAGAATCGTGTGATTTTAAAACAACACATGTCACAATTTTTTTGCAAATCTAGTTTTTGTACGAATTTTATTATATATTTTTTTTTTGTTTCCCGTTTGGGCAGGAGGCAAAAAATGCATTTCCGCATGCCTCTCGCGCGCGTTACAAGGCATCCGGGACTAGCTCCTAATGAGCACTACCCACTAAAAAACCCCATGTCGGTTCGTGCAATTTCGCCACTCAGCCTTCATCTGAGCGACGGCCAATTGGAGAAAGAGGCCGCGCTAGCGGGGCCCTTAAGGGGTCACCCGCTGGGGTTACATAGCACTGAAGGTGCTCAAAATACTGAAGGTGCCATGTAATCCCAGCGAATTTTATTATATTTGGGTATAGTTATATACACTCCAATACTACTAAATACTATTAAATACGGTATGGTTTTAAAATCACACATCTCCAAACTGTGTGTTGTTTTAAAACATATCCGCATAAATAGCGCGCAATTTTGACAGGTGCCATAACCTTAAAATGACCATGGCGTCGACGAGTTCTGCTGCTAATGATAAAATAAAAAGGAAAAAATGTGTTAAACAAGTTACTTATAAAAACAAATAAAAAAGGCGAAGTTGAAAGGTGTTTCATATATTATTATATTTTAATATTATATTATATTTATATCATTAATTATATTCCACAAGATGAAGAAATTCAAGTATTTTATACCAAAACATTTCGATGGTCCACCATGCAAAGCGAAGACGCAATAGAAGCATTGTAATTATTTTCATGAAATCTCATTAAAAAGTTGATTTAAGCTTCTCAAAAAGTTGTTTCATTTTATGTATGATATTACTTTTAAAATGACAAATGTCCTAACTTATATAATTTCAAACAACACAAGTCACATGTGTTTTTAAAACAACATTTTGTCCATTTTTTTATATATATGTTACCTACCTGTTGAATATATTACAAAAACAAATTCGCAGTCTGTTTACTCACACAAAAATCAACATTATATTCTAAAATGTTACTGTAGTAGAAATTTGTATTTTAACAATAATAGATTTTTTCTCTTTCCTGTAAAATTGTAATAATAGGATGTACGTTGTTTTAAAATCACACGATTCTATAGTGGCCGAGACGAGATCTTAAAAAAAAACCCTTATATTTTTTATTAAAATATTTTTATTACGAGTATTTTCATGAGCAAATGAGGCGAACTTATAAATAAAGTAATAAAACCTTAGTAAGGCCATTGAGTGTTCCCACCTTGAAAAAATATATTTGAATGTTTTTGTTGTATTTCTCTTTGTTCAAAATATAATAAATATATGCGATCGATATCATTACTTATTTGGTCACAACACTACATTATATCAAATTAGAACTGTCATCGAGAAAATAAAGAAATGGAAATAGTTTAGTGGTTTCATGCACATTCTTTTTGCCATGGTACGATGATTATGTGCAGACTCATTAGTACGTTGTCACACTATACACCATTCTATCCACCAAGATCATTACTGAAATTCACTTAAGCTCCACTGTTTCAATAAGGTCACAAAGTTTGTGTGTGACGTCACACGCGTCGCGTGACCAGCGCAGCGCCATAAAAGCGTTTTCGCACGGTTTTGTAATTTTAAACTTTAACATACAAGGTTTTATACATACTAAAACAACACAACAACTACACGACTAACAACATACAAGGTTTTATACTTCGTGTGTATGTTCTAATACTCATGCAATAAAGTCTGCCCATTTCTTTTAAGTGACTTATTTGGTTCCACTCCCGCTCCGCCATTCATAACCAGTGTCATGAGCATTTACATCACGTGATGAAATCGCTTACAGATTTAAGGGAATCGACCATTCGATAGTGACTTGTAACACTGGTGTGCATTTCGCAGCAAAGTACCTACCAGGGCCCAACCACTCTCGGTCTCTCGCTCTCGACTCTCTTCAATATTCAAGTCTTTTTAAAGTCTTATAAACCTGGCCATCCCGACGTTGCTGGAATACAGAAGGAATGAGACGCAGAATTTTTCTTCTGACAGATAGATAACGTGGTATAAAGTTATAAAACACTTTTACATCAAAGTCTGTTGTGAGACACGGAATGATTTTGTACGACGTCAGCTATGTGGTTCAAACACAAATTGAAATTTAAAAAATTATAAATTATCTAAATTGTGTGTCTTAATACTTTAACGCACAAAATTGGCTTTTTATTCCTCGCCCTCAGGGATTTATATCCACATGGACAATTTGACAATGTACAATAAACCATTTTTGTACAATAATATTAAAAAGCAGAAAGATTTCTTGACGGCCGAGTAGCGTAGTGGTCAGTAGCCCTGTCTCATACGCCAGAGGTCCCAGGTTCGAGTCCTGGCCGGAGCATTTATTTATTTGATGAACACAGATGTTTGTTCTCGGGTTATGGTTGTTGATATTTATGCATGTATGTTTATGCTGGGTTCCCCCCAGTTCGCTGTATGGTCAGCCATTACACAAACTCTGCTTAATTTGGGGCCACACAGTTGGCGTGTTTGTCGGGGGGATAAAATTAGACTGTTTGGTTGTTAGTTTGTAAAGGATTGAAACTCAAAAACTGCTTAACTGATTCTAAAAAACTTTTCTAAAAATAAATGAGCAAACAACATGGGATGTATTTTATTATCGAAACAATTTGTAATCCGAAACTTACAATTTTCTATCCCAAGTCAAAATATCCTACTAAAATTATAAATGCGAAAGTTTGTAAGAAAGGATGTGTGGATGTAGGGCCGTTTTTTAAAATAAAGTATCTATGTAGTTAGAATACAGTTTATCTTTCTATTTACCAGTGCGAAGCCGGGCCGGATAGGTAGTTCTATAAATGCAGTAAATTCATAGCTTGTTAACTAGACATGTAACAATTTAATGCTTGGTGGAAGTAATTATTGACTCTTTTATTGAGAGACTACCTTGTGGTTTCAAATAAAAAATGAAACAACTCAGTCTTAATAATAATAATAATAAACATTCATTTCATGGTTAATGTTTTACATACTTAACTTGTTAGAGGTGGATGGTGGATAGCATATAAGTGAAGAAGTACTCTATAGTGGAAGCTTCTTTTTACTCTTTAACTTAACAACTGAATCTCTTTATAAATAAGTGATTAATGCGGAAGCAAAGAGCAAACACATGAAACAATGTTATTACAAGAAAATACTAACTACCTATTTCACAGAATTTTCAAATTTAAAACGTGTTTCTGCGTCTAAGTATAAAAGTTTAACTGAAATACTTTGAAACTCAGAAATACAATTTATTTCATAATTGTACTTGACAATGCTATTTCCAGGGATTACCGTGGCTCTTCGCGAAATTCTTTTGATAAATTCTCGTGCAATGTTCTGAAAGACTGACATCTATGGCGTTGTTTCGGTTTGGATTTTACGTTTGTTTTTTTTTTCAGTTCTTTTTTAAACATTTTATATTAGTTTAGGTTTTAATTAAACCATGGAGTATTTCTAAGTTTATGCTTGAATTTGATGGAAACTCAAATCACTATAGACTATAAAGGTTTTGCTGGGTTCCAACTCCGTGGCTGTTGATCTATAGGCTAAATATTTTCATTCTCAACATTAACAATTACTTGTTCTTATTGACGTCAAATAAAACATGACTCTACCCCTAGTTCGGAAAAACCTTCGTGAAGAAGAAAAGGCAAGACTTAAGTATGTCTGTACATAATTATTCTTTTCTTATCTGCATCTGTTAGCTCGGCAAGCCGTCGCCCTCATCAACCATAAAGGATAATTTAAAACCGACTAATATAGTAACAGTTTGACACCCAAGAAGTGTGGTGGCTAGCAAGCCCTGCGTCATCCTAGTCAGGGCATTTATATGCGTGATGAACACAGATGTTTGTTCTCAGGTTATGGTTCCTAATATTCATGTATGTATGTTAACTCTGGGTTCCCCCCCCCCCCCAGTTAGCTGTCTGCACAAGCTATGCTTACTTCAGAGCCATACAGTCTATGTGTTTGTCTGGGGATTATTATTATTGCTAGCTTTTGGATTATATATCAACAAATAAAAGAAACATATATTTGTACTTATTTTTTTATAGTTGTAGTACCTATACATCAAATAACTATGTAAAACGGTTCCGATGATGAATGTAATGATTTAAGGTAAGATTAGACTGACGAAATATATATGTGCATTGCTCTCTAAACCACACTGTAAAATAGCCTATAGGCGCATGTAGGTAACATACGAAGTATAAGTTATGTTCATTTTTATGTAACACATGATCTGTCAAACTCCTGGACACCTAGGACTTGACTTTATCTTTCACAAAGAAATTAATCAGCAACTTTGGCAGCGCCTACAATTTCTCGGTGGCAATGGAAATCTGAGTTGATACCAGCAAACGCCTTACCAGCAGCTATTTAAAATGACACTGATTTTAAAAATGCATTTATTTAATCAATAATATATATTTTTATAGTACAGTGTGACCTGTACCCGCAATTTACGCACGCTTTTCCGTGACCCAAGTTGCCTATTTCTGCACGGTGCGTAAATGAATTGACCAACTTCACTCATGTTGAAATATAAAAGAAATATAATACGCGTGACCTAAGCAGCCTATTACTGCACGGCGTGAAGTGAGCATTGTGCCCTGCATTAATAGACAACTTAGGTCCCAAGTGTCGTATACTATTTTATAGCAAGTGTGACATAAACCCGCCCCGAGCCGGGCGGAGACAGGGGAGCAGGGGGGAGTTAAATTACTATTTTGAAAGTGTATTTTAAAAGATAAAAAACCACATACTATTACAACGCAATAAAATTTCAGAGTATTTATGAATGTTTATTTCTTGATAGGCTTAACAATAGATTAGACGGGAATGAGCTTTATTTTTTATACTCATATAATTGAAGCAAGAATCCAGCTACCACACTAATTCAGCAGTCGCTTCCTCAGTCTGCACACTTTTATTTTCGGTGGTGGACGTTTGGGTGACGGTGCAATTATTAAAGACAATACTGCCGCAAGGGCCATTGAAGCTTCACATGACATTTAAATCATCATTCGTTGTGGTCCCCCCGCTGCGCTCGGGCGCTAACTTCACGCCGTGCAGTAATAGGCTACTTAGGTCACGCGTATCGTAATGTACTTGTGGCGGCAAGCCACATAATTTAACACACTTGGTATATACCCAATATTATCAAACACACCATTACATTAACATATAAGTATGTACGCATATATAGTAATCATAAGTACATAAATAATTATATAAGTACTCATCTATTATAAAACCATACACATTTATTATATTACATACTTGTAATATTTATATAACAAACAATATAAACACTTAACAACTACACTACTCATTCATACTAAATATGCAGATAATATTTATAATTATATTTATTACATATTTATTTAACCGACATCATCGAGTGCATGGAGTTCCAGCGTCGCTTCGAGCAATGGAAACGCGCCGCCTAGTAACCGGCCGGACCGCATTCCTCAGGCTGAGGCGCTGACGCATCCATCTCGCGCGCGCTTCGTCCGCTTGCCATCGCCAGTGCGCATTAGACTGCCGTACGACGGACCTGTGCCGCGCTATCGCTCACATACCTACTGCTTTGCTTACGTAGTTACGATCGCGTACAATTCGTATATCGACCGTGCTGTGCCTTTGCTGTTATTATTACCCATCTTGCTTCCCTTCTGGTTTCGCATAGATTATGTACTGTGTGTGTTTCTGTTGGATTCAATATATGCTTTAAACCGTGAGTAACTGTGTTTGTATATTCTACCAAAGACCAAACCAGGTACCACAGTGGTGACCCCTATTGAACACAAAACTATTATATAAGATGAGTGACTCGGATTCGGCAAAATCAGGCGCATCTACCGTCACACGACGTCAAAAAATGAAGCGCGTTTCCATTGACTCGTCCGATTCTCGGATCGGACGATTACCACCATTTTGGCCGGACGACCCCGAAATTTGGTTTGCGCAGATCGAGGCATTGTTCGCGAACGCCGGTGTCAACAGCGAAACTACCAAATTTAACTATGTCGTTGGAAATTTGGAACACCAATACGCCAAAGAGGTGAAAGACATAATTGTTTCACCCCCAAGTGCGTTCCAATATGAAAAGCTGAAATTGGAGCTGGTGAAGCGCTTAACAACCTCTAAGCAGCAGAAGGTCAAGCAGCTACTTATGCACGAGCAGCTGGGTGACAGAAAGCCTTCACAGTTTCTGCGCCACCTGCGCAGCCTGGCGGGCCAAAACGTCCCTGAAGACTTTCTCCAGACAATCTGGACGAGCAGGCTCCCGGAGACCATCCAAACCTTGCTCGCCACCCAAAAGAATAGTACCCTGGAGGCGCTCGCAGACCTGGCGGACCAGGTGCAGGACATCGCCGCGCCTTCGCGTCATGTCGCAGCAACATCTGCAGTGGGTTCCTCGATCGAGGCGATGGCGAACGAAATCGCAGAGTTGCGGAACATGGTGAAGGACCTTACCCTCGAGCTCAACCGAAGACCTCGAACGGAAAATCGGGACCGACTCCGAAATCGGAGCCGACAACGAAACAGCAGCCGATCGAATCGGCGTTCAGAATCGGCGTACCGGAACCACCCGGTGTGCTGGTACCACGAACGTTTCGGAAGCAGGTCAACACGGTGCATCAAGCCGTGCGATTACGGGAAGGCGGGAAACTCCCAGGGCAGTCGGTAATGGCGGCTGACGACTGTCCTAATACCAACTCCGGTCGCCTTTTCGTCACCGATTTCGCCACGAAGACTCAGTTTCTCGTGGACACGGGTAGTGACATCTGCGTCTTCCCCCTGGCCAGTCTTCGGGAGCAGCGGAAGAAGACCGGGTACCAGCTTGCAGCAGCCAATGGTAGTGTCATCGACACCTATGGCTACATCACATTCAAGCTGAACTTGGGACTCCGTCGAGATTTTGAGTGGCGATTTATAGTGGCGGACGTGACGAAGCCAATTATTGGTGTAGATTTTTTAATTTTTTATAATTTAGTAGTTGATGTTAAAAATAAGAAATTAATTGATAATTTAACTTCTTTGTGCATTTCGTCAATTGATGCTGTTAATTGTTCCAACATTTTTTCAGTTAAGGTTTTGTGTAACAATAGCGACTCCAGGTACCACGCAGTTCTTGCCTACTATCCTGAGATCACTCGACCGTCTGGTACACCACGCACTCCTACACATAACACACAACACCACATCCGTACTACACCTGGCCCTGCCGTCTTTTGTTCCCCTCGCAGGTTAGCTCCGGACAAACTGCAGATCGCGAAGCGCGAGTTCGAACTGATGCTGAGCAACGGCACGGCACGACCTTCAGACAGTCCTTGGTCTTCCCCTCTCCACCTTGCCCCTAAAAAAGACAACGGGTGGCGACCATGTGGAGACTACCGGAAACTTAATGCTAGGACAATTCCGGATATGTATCCGATAAGGCATATCCACGACTTCGCCCACTGTATATCTGGATGTTCGGTATTCTCTACGGTAGACCTTGTTAAAGCCTACAATCAAGTCCCAGTTTTGGCGCAGGATATACCCAAAACTGCTATTACGACCCCGTTTGGCCTGTACGAGTTCCCATTTATGACGTTTGGCCTTAGGAACGCAGGGCAAACGTTTCAACGACTCGTCGACGAAATGACTCGTGGTCTGGACTTTGTCTATCCATTTTTGGATGATTTCCTGATATTTTCCAGGTCTCCAGAGGAGCATGAGAAACACCTGCACCAGCTCTTCGCCAGGATGAAGAAATATGGTATGCTGGTGAACACTGCAAAATGCGTATTCGGTGCGAAAGAGGTTAAGTTTCTAGGCTACCATATTTCGCAGGCTGGTACGAAACCTCTGGAATCTAAAGTCCAGGCTATTAAAGACTTTCCAGCGCCGAAGACGGTCAAACAACTCCGACGTTTTTTAGGTATGTTAAACTTTTACAGGCGATTTATCCCGCAGGCCGCAAAAGTTCAAGCACCTTTGAACGCCCTTCTTACCGGCTCGGTTAAAGGCTCAACACCTGTCGACTTGACCGGCGACGCGCTGAAGGCCTTTGACCTCTCGAAGGAAAGCCTTTGTAAAGCCACTCTACTTGCCCATCCGGACGTCAAGGCCAAGTTAGCTCTTGTTACAGATGCATCTGACCTGGCAATGGGAGCAGTACTGCAGCAATTCAAAGGCGGAGTTTGGGAACCCTTAGCTTTCTTTTCAAGAAAGCTAAGCCCAGCCCAACAAAAATACTCCCCATATGACCGGGAAATGCTAGCCGTATACGAAGGCATTAAGCACTTTCGGCACATGCTGGAAGCGCGACACTTTACTGTTTATACTGACCATAAGCCGTTGCTTTATGCTTTCAGTGAAAGGAAAAGCAACTGCTCACCACGTCAATATAGACACCTGGACTTCATAGCGCAGTTCACCACGGACATCCGGCACATCTCTGGTAAACATAATGTTGTCGCAGATACCCTGTCGCGTGTTGATGAACCACAAAGTCCAGTAAACGTTGAAGTGCTCGCAGCTTCTCAGACCACAGACCCTGAACTGGCCAAACTTCTAGTCAGCGACACTTCTCTTCGTTTAGAAAAGAGGACAGTTCAGGGAAGCCAGTCACAACTTTATTGTGACGTCAGCACCCCAACACCAAGGCCATTCGTGACCAAACCATTTCGCAAGCAGGTCTTCGAAAGCCTACACAACCTTAGTCACCCAGGTGCCAAAGCAACAGCTTTACTCGTCGCGCAAAGGTATGTGTGGCCAGGCGTCCAAAGAGACTGCCGCGAATGGTCACGATCTTGCATAGCGTGCCAACGTTCTAAGGTTACCCGACACGTAACGTCTCCGTTGGGAACCTTTGAGCTGCCACGCGCCAGATTCGCGCACGTTCACATCGACCTGGTGGGTCCGCTTCCCCCTTCACAAGGATTCAGGTACTGCCTGACAGCGGTGGACCGTTTCACCAGATGGCCAGAAGTCATTCCGATTGCAGATATTACGGCAGAGACGGTTAGTAAAGCCTTACTATCGGGATGGATTTCGCGTTTCGGCTGTCCGACAGATATCGTGACAGACCGCGGACGTCAGTTCGAGTCTGCCCTATTCCAGTATTTGTCCAAAATAGCCGGATTCTATCATCGCCGCACCACTGCGTATCACCCTGCGTGCAACGGCCTAGTGGAACGATTCCACCGTCAACTAAAATCGGCCATTATGTGTCACGCGGACACTAACTGGACCGAGGCCCTTCCACTTGTTCTCCTGGGCATTAGAAGTGCCATAAAGGAAGATCTGGGAACATCTTCGGCAGAGCTCATATATGGCGAACCATTGAGACTCCCCGGAGAGTTCTTCGACCCAAGTGCGAGCGGTACCACGGATATCTCAGATTTCACCGCCCGCCTAAAAAATTTCGCGACAAAACTGCGGCCCTCCCCAGCTTCTCGTCACTCGACGAACAAAATCTTCATACACAAAGACCTGCTGACCTCCACCCACGTATTCCTCCGTGAAGACGCGGTGAGAGGATCACTACAACCTCCATATACGGGACCCTACGAAGTCATCCAAGCCGGGGACAAGGTTTTTAAAATAAGAATAAAGGGCAAAGAAAACTCAGTATCTATCGATCGTCTTAAACCGGCGTACTTAGTTACGGAGGCGCCTTTTCCCTTTCCTAACTCACCCTCTCCTGAGGAATCACCCCCAACTGATTCCAACATCCGCACAACCCGTTCCGGTCGTCGCGTCCACTTTCCAGACTTTTATCGCCCGTAGGCCGGTCTCTGGAGGGGAGTGATGTGGCGGCAAGCCACATAATTTAACACACTTGGTATATACCCAATATTATCAAACACACCATTACATTAACATATAAGTATGTACGCATATATAGTAATCATAAGTACATAAATAATTATATAAGTACTCATCTATTATAAAACCATACACATTTATTATATTACATACTTGTAATATTTATATAACAAACAATATAAACACTTAACAACTACACTACTCATTCATACTAAATATGCAGATAATATTTATAATTATATTTATTACATATTTATTTAACCGACATCATCGAGTGCATGGAGTTCCAGCGTCGCTTCGAGCAATGGAAACGCGCCGCCTAGTAACCGGCCGGACCGCATTCCTCAGGCTGAGGCGCTGACGCATCCATCTCGCGCGCGCTTCGTCCGCTTGCCATCGCCAGTGCGCATTAGACTGCCGTACGACGGACCTGTGCCGCGCTATCGCTCACATACCTACTGCTTTGCTTACGTAGTTACGATCGCGTACAATTCGTATATCGACCGTGCTGTGCCTTTGCTGTTATTATTACCCATCTTGCTTCCCTTCTGGTTTCGCATAGATTATGTACTGTGTGTGTTTCTGTTGGATTCAATATATGCTTTAAACCGTGAGTAACTGTGTTTGTATATTCTACCAAAGACCAAACCAGGTACCACATACTATTTTAATACGCATATTTTTATAAATGCATGTGATATAAATGGCATGACTCAAGCTGTGATTACTATCTAATTGATTCCAATACAATAGATACAGGTACATTTGTATTCCACCACACTTGTCTACTCTAGGTTGGCATACATTACTCATTCACATTGGAAATAGCTTCTTAGGTATGTTCTTCTTCTAGTATTTATAAAACTTCTATGAATTTCCTTGCGACGTTTTCCTTCAACGATGGTTCAACATCGTCTAAATGAATATAAGTAATAAAAATTCTTTATTACGCAATCTCATACGTACCTCAAGTTCCAGAAGCGTCTTATCTTTTCTGAATTCAAGTGAGCAAAACATTTGATTTGTGCATTACATGTTTTATTACTATCACCTATTAGCTCAAGTGAATCATTAGTTAAGAATGATAAAACTCCAAGCTTATATAACTTTCTATGGCCTATACTATTATTTATTTCTAAACACTTAAATTGTTCTCAAAAAGATCTTACTATCTTAATGCTTTTATGGTTGAGAAATTGTTTGCCTTCGTACTTACAAATCACTTACACACAGATACACTACACATTTACACCTACACACAGCACAATCACCATACTATTACGACAGCACATACATTGTCTACACGCAATAAAACTAAAATTCCGCATCATTACATTCCTCATAATTACTCATCTTCATGTTGTTTCGAATTGGATAATTAACTATTTTCTATATTTCAACCCAGTACAAATGTCAGTGTTGCTCTGTCCATTTCACATGCTTATTCAAATAATCATTGCCGCAAATTTACATAGTGTTTATTGTACCAAAATTCGATTTTAACTCAGTAAACAACGACATTGACTCCTTTTCTATTGCTAAATCTTTGAAGTGTCCTCCTGAAACCTGTTATGAGATACTTGGCAACCCTTCTAACTATTTAAAGTGCCTACACATTAATATTAGGAGTATCAATAAAAACATAGATCAATGCATTGCTACACTAGCTTTATTAAAGTTTGACCTCGATATATTGATCTTAAGTGAATGTTGGCTTAAAAATAATTGTAACATCCCACAACTGCAGGGGTTCACGTCATATCACACAAACAATAATATTATACAAAATGACGGTGTGGTTATTTATGCCAAACATAATATTGAAGTCTATGTTTGGGAACCTAATTTCATCGATGGGAACTGTTTGGTGTGTACCATCAATAAGGAAATTGCAATCCTTGCTGTATATAGATCTCCTTCGTACTCAAATCTGGACAACTTTATCTGCAGTATTAATAACATCTTAACAGGCTTAAACAGCTATCACCTTACTACAGTTATTGGGGATATCAATGTAGATATAAAAGAAAATAACACAGATGTCCATTCTGATTACTATCTTACGTCCATGGCTTCGCTTGGCTTATTACCAGCTCATCTTTTCCCCACCCGAATAAACAATTGCTTAGACCACATTATGCTGAAGTCTAATAATAAATATAATTCCGTAGCCATAGCTATTGAATCCCCAATCACTGATCATATTCCTACTATGTTATGTCTAAACAACCATCGTAATTACTTTCGTAATAAATTCCCCAAGATAACTTTTAAAACAGATTTTAATGCTATAAAAAATGATCTTGATCACATGGACTATTCACCAGTTATAAATTGCCTAGATACAGATATTGCTACTGATACTCTCATCGATAAAATTACAAAGACCATAAAATCACATACCTTAAAAATTTCAACCCCTCACAAGAAAAATGTTCTTAAGCCATGGATAAGTCCGGGCTTGCTACGCTGCCTGCGTAACAGGGACAAACTACATAGTAAAGTTAGAAATTCCCCTGATAATGAAATTCTTGCTATATCATATAAAAGGTATCGTAATTTTGTTAATTGTCTAGTACGTAAACTAAAGCGTGATTATTATAAAACTAAACTTACAAATGCTAAAAATTCTAAAACTTTATGGAATGTTATTCAAGAAGCAACGAATTCTAACTTAAGTAAGGTACCCCCTAAGGACCTACTCAAATTGGATACGGATACGCATAAATCTTTTAACGTGGTAAATAAATTCTTTGCTAACATAGGAAAGGAATTAGCAGATAAAATTGTACCGCCTAAGACTATTGCAGGACCTCCTACAAACTCCCTTTCCAATTCATTGGTCTTGATGGAAGTGGAACCAGATGAAGTTGAACGCATTATAATAAGTCTACGATCTGATTGTGCATCTGGTTGGGATAATATCTCCCCATCCATTATCAAAGCCTCCAAAGATGCTCTCGTGCACCCAATTACGCATATTTGCAACCTTTCAATTTCATCTGGTGTATTCCCAAAAGCACTTAAAACGGCTCTGGTCCATCCCATTTTTAAGGAAGGGAATAAATCTGAGCTCACAAATTACAGACCAATCTCTGTTCTGCCTGTACTGTCGAAGGTCTTGGAGAGAATCTTGAACAGTGCACTCACTAGTTTCTTGGAAAAATACAACTTGATTGCCAGCAATCAATTCGGCTTTCGCTCAAAACTTTCCACAGAAGATGCAGTCGCCAAACTTACTAGTTTCATAGTTTCCAAACTGGACAGTAAACAAAAATGTTTTGGCATTTTTCTTGATCTCTCCAGGGCCTTTGACACGGTTTCGATTCCAATACTGATTAATAAGCTGGAATTGTATGGGGTTCGTGGCCACTCTTTGAATATTTTCAGGAGCTATCTCCAAGATCGTATGCAGAGGGTGAAAATTGACTCATATATTAGTGACGTTGAACCAATTGATTTTGGCGTTCCGCAGGGAAGTATTTTGGGCCCCACGCTTTTCCTTGTGTACATAAATGATTTATGTAAACTTCTCATTCCGAACTGCGAAACCTTCGCTTATGCAGATGACACTGCGCTAATTGTGCACGCAGAAGATTGGGATAGTGCTAAAGAGTCCGCTACCAAGGCCGTTGAATGTGTCGGCGAATGGCTTTCAAAAAATTTTTTGACTTTAAATTGTAAAAAAACTCAGATTATACCTTTCTTTTTAACTTTAACAAGTGCTCCCCCATTTGATGACCATAACTTGACAATTCACACATGTAATTCTGTCTCTAGTGCCTGTGACTGTATCTCTGTTAGTTTTGTAAGCAGTGTCAAATATCTTGGCATTATTATGGATTCTAACCTAAAGTGGCACCTGCACATTAAATCCCTAAAAACACGAACTCGAAAACTAATCTACGTTTTTAAAATCCTAAGACACATTGCAGATTACAGAACGGTTAAGAATGTTTACCTGGCACTGTCTCAGTCAATCATTTCTTATTGCATCCCCGTATGGGGTGGCGCTGGTAAAGTCATTATGCTGGAATTGGAAAGAGCACAACGTGCAATACTCAAGGTCATGACGTTCAAACCCATTCTCTACTCTACTTCATCCTTATATAATGAGTGTCAAGTATTAACTGTGCGTCAATTATTTATTCTCAGATCCATTGTCAGAAAGCACAGAGATTTGCCACTTGAGCCTTGTCTCTTGACTAAACGTTCGAGAGTAAAAGTCTGTCACATAAATAGTCACAGAACTTCTGCTGCCGCTAACCATTTTGACATCCTATCCTCAAAAATATATAATAATATTCATAAAAGCACCTCAATTTATGCATTAAATATTTTTGAAATTAAGAAAAAATTGACTAACTACCTCTTAAACTTAGATTATGAAGAAACCGAAAATATTCTTATTTAGGTCCTTTAACAAATTTCACTAAATTATATACTCACAAAATAACTCAAAAAATACACTCATACACTTGTCATCCAACAAATACACTCCTCACTCACACACACACACCCACACCCTTTCACACACTCCTCCTCATATTTACAAAAATGTTTTATGTTTATTTTTAAATTGATTTTTTCTACTTTTGTATCAGTTTATTTGTAGCTTTTGAATTCTGGTCTGTGACACAACTCCCAATAAATTTTTTCAGTTGCCTTTCATTAGGAATCACTGGCTCTGATAGCACACCTACAGTAGTTTCGGAGTCAGGGGTATTCTCTCATTGTGACCTCTATATGTAACCTTTAGATTTAAGTTTAAATTGTCATAAGCCTTAAACTATGTACTGTATTTTGTAAATTGTTTGGTTACAAATAAATTATTATTATTATTATTATTATTATTATTTACTTCAAAATCAATTCAAATCAAATTATTTTAATTTCATCATAGGTTTTAAAAAATTAACCTTAAATAAACCTTAAATTCGGAAATTAAAAGGTATTATGGATAGACAGAGAGGAAAAGAAATCCGGCGCGGCGGAAGAAAACCTCTCGGCACTTTTATGTCATCGTTGTTAAATACATAAAATAGGTAATTATACAGCTTGACTACTAAAACAATGACAGTGGGTATTAACTTATTCAAAATCCTACTGTGTACTAAGATATACTTCATTTAGTAAACTGTTTTTGACGTATCACTGCGTAGTAGGAGTATGCGGCTTTCATAATCTGTAAAGAATATAGTGGATTAGTTAACACTCAGTCCAGCCTCTCTGTCTGTCTAACGTGCTATAATTTTAGGTTTTTTTTTTGCTTACTGCGAGAAAATCTGGCGTAAAAAGGAAAGCAAACCTCTTCCTTTGCTGAACCGGGCTACTACCACGAACCATCGTACTACACATATTGTGTTGTATCCGGCTGGCGCCTATCGGATAGTATATTCGGGCTAATATTGATCGCCAACACCCGCATGGTATAAGCCGAGTGGCATTTTTTCCCAAACTTGAATCTACAGACGGCCTGTATGGTGTGGAGGTAAGTACCCTTGCCTTCCATGCCAGAGGTCCCGGGTTCGAATCCTGGTGGAGGCAGATATTTTATTATATTGGCTTTCTAGTCATGGATGTGTATGTGTGTTTATTTAAGTTTATTTCTAGTATTTATATATGAAAAAAAATGTCTATGTGTGTATCTTATATATATTTCTTAAGTTTATTTATCCGTTATCTAGTTTCCATAACACAAGTTCTTAATGATACTTAATTTGGGCTAGATAATGTGGTGTGATTGTTAGAAATATTATTAAATATTACAGACGATCGAGTTTACCGCCTGAATCGCCCCTTTGAAATGAAATGAAATGAAATTAAATTAAATGAAATATATATATCTCAACATTGACAATTACTTGTTTTTATTGACGTCAAATAAAGCTTGACTCTACTACCAGTTCGAAAAAACCTTCGTGAAGAAGAACTGGCAAGAAACTTCACGGGTGTATTTTTTTCAAAATAAATTTACAATGTCTCTTTATGTCTATAAAAAATTATTCATATCTGCATCTGTTAGCTCGGCAAGTTTTCCCCCCCCAAGTTTCGCGTTACGTTTACGAGTTAACGCGAGATCCAGCCATCAACTTTAACGTGTGGCATTCATTGGTCTCTTACTAGTTTCGCTATGTTTTGCAGGCGATGAAGTCAAGATGGCATGACATGACATGTTTGGATAAAGCCGGATGACTCCTGTAAACCGTATTTTAGAAAGTACAAAATTTTTTTGGTACCTTAAATTTATTTAAAGGAAATTGCTAATTTTGTTAGGAAAAGCTCTCCCTACTTTGAGGCAAACCCAATAGGTAGTCGTCGTGAGGGCACTCTCAAGGTCACTCACACGCGTAGAACTTTACTACAAAGAGTTAGCATCAACAGCATGGCACCAAAGGTTTACAATAAAATTCCAAAGTCCATAAGATCAATAACAAATGACAACTTATTTAAATCTGCATTCAATGGTTTCCTTGTTGAAAAGGCATATTATAATTTAAATGATTTTTTTTTCATAATATGAAGTGTAACTAATTGTAGTATTGTTTCAATTTCAATAAAATGTTTTTATTTTATTTTTGGACAAGTAATGTAAATTATTTAATTGGTCCTATATTATTGTTAGATTTTTTAAATCTGAATACCAATTGATGTTTATTCCTCGTTTCTTTTTGTCTTGATATAAGCAATAATAATATGTAATTTCATAAAATTTAGATAAATTTAACTGACACAATTAATACATAATTTCATATGCTACTTCGGCGAATTATAGCTGTACTTGTCTAAATTGTCTACCTCCTTTGTATTACCTACTTATGAATATAAATAAATAAATTATTTGATTTGATGAATGCGACGTACGAACCCGGCAAATAATCGGACGCACTTGTATTTTTCTATTTATTTCTTTACATTAGAAATACCGACTTATATATTTTCATAAATAACAGACTTAACAACAAAAAGGTCATTAATACGTCAACATCTTGTAGAAACGTTTTAAGCGTTAAACATATTGTAATACGACTTAAATACGCGCAAACGACTGTTATGATTAACAATTTACAAACTGTTACATTCAGATATGAAAGTTATCTGCACGTGATAGAAATAGTTCAAATTGAGTAATGAAAATCTAAATGAATAATAAATAGACGAAATAGCCCTCATCATTCTTCTCAAAGGAACTTTATATAGACAAAATATGTCTGGACAATAGACCATGTGATTGGCACGGCGGCTTCCGTTTATCAATAAAACTATTTAATACTAATAAAATAAAATGTTTGCAAGCAGGATACGCAATCACGCAAACTTAACGTATTTAAGTTAAATTCACAGCAAATTACTCGGGCAAAGCTAAGTATTTTTAAAATACCTATTACCTAATATGGTATGCTCGTGTGAAAGCTTAGGTCCATAGGCTGAGCAAAGAGGAATGATGTTAGTTACTAGGTATACGCTCACGCAAACTTAACGAAAGGTCAGTCTGCAGCTACCCTTTTCAACCCTTTGCTACTTATAACAAAGCAAGGCAAACCAAAGAATTAGATATTTAATAATGCGGCTTACGTTACACGGTCGGATAGGTTCGACTAGTTTCGGACTCGTCTGGAGTCCATCGTCAGGGACGAGTGTAGTCTCGGCTACACTCCTCGCCTCGCACAGGCGTAACTAACCGGCCGAGTGCCGTGAGTAAGCCGCGTTATTAAATATCTAATTAAAATGTCTCACGTAAGTTTTATTAAATTACCAAGCCAAAGAAGTCTCGTTCAATATTTTGGAAATTAATTTGGGTAGGTAAATAAACCAACATAAAATACCGCAATTTATAGTAATAGTGCTAATAACTGTAACCGAATTACTTGGTTATGGACATTTGACAGTCGTCTTGTTGGCTTTGTCGAGCAATCTAGGCTTCTTACCGCAACAAAACAGTCATTATTGACACTAGAGAACCCCGCAGCTGTCAGTTGAAGCGGCTTCTGCGCACGGAGCATCACCAGCGCCAGCAGACGCTGCAGCCGGGGACTCATCAGCTCCCAGTTGGACCTCATCACGGAGTCCGCTACTTTACCTGCCTGGGGTTCATAAAGATGGGTTGATTGTGTTCATGTAAAAGTATTTTTATTTTATTGTAGTAAAGTTACATCTCTTGCATAATAAATGCTATGTTTGGGTTAGAAACATCACGCTTGTAATAAAGTATAAGTAAGTTTTTTTTCGCTTTTATAAAATAATAAAACATTATAACTGTATGCGCATCGCTAGTGGACTGCAAGTTGGGTCAAAGTCCTAATTATTTTATTGTAGATTTGTAAGTTGTAATCTGTATTGTGCGTTTAATTGAATAATTCGGAAAATTATTAAAGAATAGGCGTAGTAATTACATTTTCATAAAAACGGCTGCAACTTTAGAGTTTGCACTGTGCTAATTTAGTTTTTGCTCAGAAGCTAAGTATTCTTATTTTGAATTAAGTGCAAACGTACTTCAGCTCTGATTAACATACATGTATACATATCAACAACCATGAATTAGAACAAACATCTGTGGAATGAATGCCCCAACCAGGACTTGAACCTGGAATGTCGGCGTATAAGGCAGGGCTACTACCCACTTCACTACTCGGCCGTCAAATAAGACATTGATTGGTATTGACTTGTATAGTAAGTTCGTTGGCGGTGAAGCACTGCAGTCCGAGCTGCACGGTGACCGCCGCGATCAAAGATACCGAGGTTATGAAGCTCGCTGACGTCACACTTGAGGCATCCAGCTGGGAAGAAAGCACATTCACTTTTAAAACTTAAATATACACTTACTCTGGCCAGCAAGTCGTAGCAGTAATAAAAAGCGGAAAATTAAAAAAAAATGAGCTGTCATCTCTAAAAATACTGTGAAAAATAGTTTTGATACTTTGATTATTTTCTAATTACTTTTTTTAAAACGATGTAATAATGTACCAAATTATCTTACAAGCTTAACCATTGGAAGATGATTTATTTTATCACGGAGAAAAATAATAAATAATAGCACTTCATTTTAAAAGAAAATAGCGTTGCCAGAATCAGAATTCGTTGAAATTCGACTGTCACGACTCGCTGGCCAGACTATACTAAAGATTTTATTGACATCAACTCAAAAGGAACTTTATCAATAAGTAGATATTTGGTCCAAATGCTGCGGCTGTAATACTAATTGTGAGTACCAATTACCCCATGTGCGATTTTTTAAGTTTTTTTCCCAGGTAGAGTATCAAGCCTTGGATGATGAAACACAAGTGCACGAAGTCTCATTTTCAAAGTCTCCCAAAATGATGCCTCAGTTTTCCATTGCCTCTCGCATATTCTGGTTTGTTTTACAGCATCTCAGAAACAAGGACTGTGGGTTGTCGGTCAGTAGGTGATGAGGTAGAAAAACGCAAAAAGAAACCTCACTTTTATGTTTCGGTGAACAGTGGCGAATATCTTTTAGGTTTTTTGAAGCTTACTATACGTAATTTTAAGGGAATTAAACGCAAAACGAATACGAACAGATACTTGCACCATGCTGACACAGATTGTACCCATGCTTGTCAGTAACTGAGACATGTATCCATAGGAATAAACCCCTGCAAACATCTTGACACAACTGAAACATAACACTTATTAAATACCATGGATTAAACAAGCATAGTAGGTTACATGGATTATATTAAAAAATAATATTTCCTGAGTAACAATGAAATTCATTTACGATACTAATACGCCCAAAGTATTATTTAAATATGGCTAAGATGTCAATGTGCAAAACTAGATTCTGATCTAAAAAGAAAAACATAATCATGAGAAAACTTACGTTTGTTTGTTACGTTTGTTGTCTAACCTTTGCTCGGTATCTACTGATAATTTTAATCAATTATTATTACGGAACGCTCTCGATGATAAACCTTGTCAATTCGTTCTATATCCTATTTAAAAAAATTTACATTAAAAAGTTATAATAACTTACTTAATAAGAATCTGGTGTTGAATCAAGCAATTCCTTAAAGTTTCTGTAAGGGCGAGTTCTATTTCTCTCTCAGAATAAAA
The DNA here is from genome assembly GCA_923062675.1 of Marasmarcha lunaedactyla. NCBI lineage: Eukaryota > Metazoa > Arthropoda > Insecta > Lepidoptera > Pterophoridae > Marasmarcha > Marasmarcha lunaedactyla. The sequence goes on from OV281358.1 coordinate 2,596,584, forward strand.
CTCCTGTATGTTGATTTCATTGATGTCCAACAGGTCTTGTATTTTCTGTTCTTGACCAGCAATGAGATCAATATTTTCAACATCTTGAGGTAAATTATGTAATAATCTACGCATAGTACGCTCGTGTGCAGTTTCTATTGCTTCCTGGAGTATAACAAACTGATTACTCATATGTAATACTAAAGATGCGATAAATGTATCCATTGTGATTATTATGTTACCAATCCATAGTAACGCCATAATTTCTACATAAAAAGTTCCTAGAAACGCTCCATTCGATACAAGACTCCACGGAGTGTAAATCGGTTGAGGCAGAACTCTCACAGGTTGCGAAGAAGTCTCATTTAACTGAGCATCCTGCACATGAATACTTGTAATGCCTCCGCTGCCAAAAATAGAGATCCAGCCGAAAAACACAGCAAGAAATGTCATAATCCTAGTTATCTTGATCGTCTTCCAAATTTTATCATTATTCTGGTAAAACCTATATAAATCCACTTCTAAAGTTTTGACGACGTCTTGTATGATGCTATTCTTGGATAGGAAGATGTAGATCTTGATCAGCGTAAAGTCATGAGTGATAATGACAGTCAGGGCGAACATTAAGCGTTCTAATTCAATATCTACGATGAAGGGGCTGATGGTCTCCAAACCGACGAATCCTACGAAACAGACAAGGATAATGTGGATGCTGTAGTAGAGATAGTATTTGGGGAAGTTGTTGCAGTCCTGCTGGTCGGGGTGATGCCACCACCCCATGCCGAGGCATCGGAACAGGAGGTAGTGCGGAGCGAAGTAGCGCCGAGGCCTTGGTGATACGTCTGACATGTCGTATAGGTGTTTTCCGTTTGATCGGTACAAGTGTAGCGCAGGCAGGAGTCTAGTCCGCACAAAGTACAGTCAGAAAGAGTTTTCCTGTTTTATTTTGTTGATAAAATAAATTTGTGTTACTTTTAGGGGAAGGTGGGTAAGAGGAGACCTTAATAAAAAGCAAACTGGAATGTGTTTGTAATAGTAAAATAAACATATATCAATAAAAATATAGGTATGACATAAATCTTGTTCACCACACATTTTGAACAGTCACGTGCCTACTTTATGCACGTCAAAAATTAGACCATGTCACCTAATTAACAAAAACACTTACAAAATACAACGGATATACCTTCGACCGAACTATTATAAAATTTGTGACGATAAAATTCTCTGTTCTTTACCTTTCGATGGCGTAAAAAGAACATTTCTAGCTGAATTGTATCATAAATTTGTTTACGGTCCCCATTTTACCTCGCTAGCAGTCTTACCCGATATTCCCGTACTGTATGTAATAAATACCTATTAGTTTTCAACGCCAACAACTAACCAATATAAATCTACAAGATACACACTTATTAAAAAGTATAGTGACATACACCAAATCCTATACAAAACCCTGCTACCAAGGCACTTGTGTATCATTGAACAGTTATCACCTTCTTTACATTATTATAACCCATTAATTTCAGGATGTCATTAAATTGAAAATGCTACCTTTATAAAGATCTGTTGAAATGATTTTGCAGGGTATTTATTCTAACACAATACCTTTCAGTTTCTGCTTGATTCTTAAATTAAAGGGTGCTTTTGTTTGAATTGAATTAGTTATTATGCTTCAAGGTAAAATGACATTGTCAAGCGTGGTGCTGATTAGTGGCTAGGTATTTTTAAGTACATGATTCGGAAGATGTCAGTGTTCGTGGAGTTTAAATTATTAACATAAGAATCCTCCATACTATTTGATGTGCTTGTGTTTTTTAACGGTGAAAATAATAAACCATTTTTAAAAACTGTAGGTTTTCATCACTCCCCCTCACTATTATTTTTTTAAAGATAAAGAACGTTCAGAAAGTCTGCCTCCGGATATGACAGCTCGCCGCCTACTACCGTCTACTTCCGGTGGTGACATTAGGTTAGCCGCTCAGGGGAAATTATAAATTACCTTTGCGAAAAGTTTCTACGCAATTTCAGGTAAAGGCTGAAGATTAAAATTCTCTTGAGTAGTTTTTGAATAGCTGAGCTTTACCGATTTAATAGTCAGAAAACGGAAAAAGTGTTTTTCAGTATTGATTTCTTCAAGAACATTAGAAGTCGTAAATTTTTACTGTAAAGTAGGTGATTTTGAAGTTTATATTTTTTTCAGAGACTATTTGGTATTTTGAAAGAGAAAACTATTTAGATATTTCCGATTTCTGTGCAGTAGGTATTTAATTTTAAATCAATTTTAAATAAATTCCCATGATGACGTAGTTATATACATATAATAATCTTTTCTAAATCGCATTACAAAGTTTGTTATATTACCTGGAATAAACAACTTTAGAATTCTCTAAGGATTCTTTATGATAGATATTTATTGAAAACACTATCTGTGCCCGCGACTTCGTTCGCGTGGAATAGTGACTTTGGGCAGCATTTTTTGGATATAACTTATGGTTAATATTGGATCACTAACACCATCGTTTAGGGTAGCTAAAAAAATGTGCTTTACAGTAATGCTTCTCTGTACACGATATTAGACGTATGGCCATCGGGGATGAAAGCGTACAGGCTCTAGGATGGCTAACACGTGACAGAGCCGCTGCCACCCCTACTATTTTGTTTATTTTTATTTTCAATGTACAGAAAGCATGTTTCTTTAATTTTATAATATATGTACTTATAGATTGTCACGACAGTTTAACCAAAAAGAGCTTATAAAATGATGCTTGATACTTTATGACGTCATATAGAGGTTGCCTGTAAGTCGAATTATTTTACACATTTTCCTTAAAATGAGCTTGATCGCTTTTACCTGTTTAGGACTATTATTTTTTCTCTAATAATCTAACCGAAATATTTGTCTTGTAAATAGTCGGTTTTACCATCAAAACAGAAATGAGGAAGTCCAAATAATGATCACATGTTTGACGGCAAACACAAATCGCAGTATTTTTCAGCTAATAAAAAGCAAAGTTTATAATACTAAGCATGTAGATTTAAATAAAATAAGTCATAAAAATGTGGGCTTTTATCTTACAAATACTATGTTTTACATGTAATGTTATGTAATTATCAAAAATGGTCCTACAAACCGAATCAATTGCGCTCGTAGACTTTGTATAGACGGATGTAAGTACATTTATTAAGGTATTGTGCACAAAGAATATATGCTGTACCCTGGAATATTAACGGTGCTGATAAAAAACAATTTGAGTTCTAAGTTTTGGCAGATAATCGGTAAGCCCTCTTAAGTATAACTTGTGAAATAGTAATCTTTCACTTAATGAATCTACATATACCTTTTTGCGCGCTTAAAATATGAATAAGTACTTTGCCTAATTTAACTACCTAGTCGTAAAAACTGTACTGGCAATTAGCAATTAAGATGTCAACCTGCCACTACTTTAATTATGATCTCGTATGTGACTCATACTAAATGTAATTCTTTAGTAATTGTTGTATAGTAACAGATGGGTCAGAATAGTCTGTAAATTGGTATATACCTATTGTGGTTTCCCGTTGATTACTTTTTTAGACACCCTTTTTTACACGTAACAAATCTTTATAGAAAATAACATACTTATGGAAAATTGGTGATTGTAGTTATTTAAGTTTAACAGCACCCATCCAAACTGCATTAAATGCCAAAACCAACACAAATGTTCGAAAAGAATTGGTTAGACATTGTACACAGAATTAAGCAGTTTACATACTTGACTAGTTTTCGCCCGCGGCTTCTCTAGCGTATCACGATGAAAGGTTAGTCCATTTCTGTAGGAACATCTAAGGTACATCTGACAACATGTAGAGAATCAAACATGTTGCTTGCTTAAACACACAACTTGTGAAAACGCAATAAAAACTAACAATGGGTAACAAAACTGGACTGTACACGCACACGCGCTCACTTCCCTCTAATATTTTGAGGTTGGCGATGGCTGGACCCCGCGTTAACTCGAGAACGGGTGCCGTATAGTCTCTGTAAATTGATTTTGAAAAAAATATACCCGTGAAGTTTCTTGCCAGTTCTTCTTCACGAAGGTTTTTTCGAACTGGTAGTAGAGTCAAGCTTTATTTGACGTCAATAAAAACAAGTAATTGTCAATGTTGAGAAATATATAATAGGTATTTACCTATGAAATTGCCGTTTTTCACGAAATAAATGAAGCGTAATTTTTTATTTCTATTGATCAAAATAATCGAGAGGCAGTATAAAATGCCTTTGAAGAATTTGTTGCCTCCCGTCCAGCTGATTTCTTCAAGAAAGGCATCAATAAGCTACCAATGCGTTGGCAAAGATGCATTGATTGCATGGGTGATTATTTTGATCAATAGAAATAAAAAATTACGCTTCATTTATTTCGTGAAAAACGGCAATTTCATAGGTAAAGACCTTATATAACAGAGGTACCGTGCCGAAGCCTTCTATTCCACTATATTTTATTCGTGCTCTCATTTAGTGTGCGTGTACAGTCCATTTCTGTAACGCACACACAGTTGCTGTTTATTTACAAGCTAGACGCACACACCGGGCCGCGCGCACTGACTAAATGACTTGAAACCATGTTGACCTTACTATTAGGTCCATACATACGAAATTGGCGTTTTGTCGTACTGGCCACTTTGATCTGTATTATCTCCTCTTTGGTTAAGAATTCCAATTTCAAATAATTGGGTAGATGACACCATTTAAAAATGCAAGTTTTTATAATTTATTTATAAAATATTAGTTATTTTGACAGGTACAATGTTTTGAAAAATATAGTTTTGAATTTAATATCGAAATTATATAGATTTGAAAACTTAAAAAAGAAGCAAAAACTTATTATAGTATATGTTAAATTTTTAAATATCATTAGCTTACTGACATTAAATATAACAATTTTTACTATGACAGTATGCATGTAAACGCATTATGTACGTAGCTATTATATATTTTATCCAAACGCCCATACAATTTTATTATGATTCACAAGTCGTGACGTCACAGCTCAGTACCGTTTTGTATGGAGCGTTTTTCGGCGACTCGCAGCGGCTCCTCGAACACATCGCTGTATCTAGAAAACTATTGATTGTAAACATACTGTTACTTTTGCAATATTTATTTACTGTTGATAAACTATTTAAATATGAAATAAAAAAATTTGTCATATACCCAATTATAGAGCTATTTACTCGCACATTTGTGTTTCGAAATCCGTAATTGATTTGTTTTTCCTCTTTTGGTTTCGGCTTTTCTTCTTTGCGTCATTTAGTTTACAAAATGGAAAACTTGTAATATCGCGTTATTTACGAGTACGAGTTCCACCGTGGCTCCAGTGCATCAGAAATGGCTCGAAGTATTCATGAAATGTATGGCGGCTGTGTCGCAAAAAAAAACAGTGCGTTTTTAGTTCCAACATTTTCGTTCTGGAAATTTCGACCTGCAGAACAAGCCCCGTGGCCGGCCGGAGATAAAAGTTGATAATGAAGAATTCAAGGCTATTGTGGAAGCGGATCCATTGCAACCCACGTCCGAGTTAGCTGTAGGCTGCGGCGTTAGTGACAAAACTGATCCACTTGAAGCAAATCAGGAAGGTGAAAAAGCTTGAGAGGTGGGTACCTCATGAATTGAGTGCAGCAAACCGACTGACGCGCGTCGTTACATTACTCAACCGGCACAATAATAAAGGATTTTAAATCGAATAATTACCTGTGATGAAAAGTGAATCCTGTACGACAGTCGGAAATTATCATAGTAATGGTTGAACCCTGGAGAACCAGCTAAATCCTGGTCCAAGCGAACATTGACTCAAAAAAAGTTACTTGTGAGCGTTTGGTGGACAAGTGCCGGTGTCGTTCACTACAGCTTTCTTAAATCTGCCCAGACGATTACGGCAGATGTCTATTGTCAGCAACTGCAAACCATGATGGAAAAGCTAGCTAAACAACAGAGGCTGGTGAATCGCTCTAGGCCACTGCTGCTTCAGGACAACGCTAGACCACACACTGCACAACATGCGGCTACCAAGTTAGAGGAACTTCGATTGGAATGTCAAGACATTCACCGAATTCCCTGGACCTTGCTCCAACAGCTTACTATTTTTTTCGAAATTTGCGAAACTTCTTTTAGTAAAGGGATCAATGAACTACCTATGAGATGGCTAAAGTGCATAGATAGCAATGGTAAATACTTTGATTAAATAAATAGATATTTAAAAAAAATGACTTTTTGTACCTCCCTTACAAAACATCCAATTTCATATTTAATGACGTAGTATTTACATCCAGACAGAAATCATCGAGGTCTCAAGTGCTGCGTTCCGTTTGCCGCTTACAGCGCTCACAGCGCTAAAAGTGCTCAAAACCGTTCCGATTCGTTTGAGCGCGCTAAAAGTGTTATTAGTGATATTGCAATCGGAACGGTAAATAGCGCGCTAACATTCTGATTGTTCGTCGATTAAGTCCAAAGTTATAATTTCATTAAGATCTTTGACCCTGAATGAAGCAAGAAACATTTTTGTACATTATTACGAAAGAAATTTAATAAGCAAGCTTTTAAAATCTTTAATCGACTAATAAAAACATCAACAAAGTAACGTCATGTGTCAGTTTTGACAGGCCGCTCACAGCGACCATGCTCCGTAGCGTTGGCACTGTGAGCGGTAAGATGGCGGCGTTTATGACGTCATTGATGACGTATCGATATTGCTGTGAGCGCGCTCACGGGCAAACGGAACGGGTATATGAGCGCTGTGAGCGCTGTAATCGGCAAACGGAACGCAGCATATATCTAAGGGCCAATTTTGGGGTTAATAATGGCTTAAATCTATAAAAAATATCGGATATTACAGAAAAAAATAAAACAATCATTTAAAATTTAAATATTTTATTTCCTTACAATTAAAATATAACATGCAATCACGTAGTGGCTTATAAAAGATCGGGGGAAAAGTCTTTTCGTATTTCGGAATTAATTATATACTCTTTGATTGTATTGTTGGCTGGCTGGTTTCGATAGGATGAAATAGGTTACATTTAAAAAAGCAATATATAACTGTTTCTTATTCATTTTCAATTGTTTTTCTGTTAAATAAAATGACCAAACCTAAAGAAGAAATTGTCCGAAAATTATTTCAAAAAGGGAAAAGAGTATGACATATTTATGAGTGAGACACAAGCGTAGTGTCAAAAAAAGGAGCATAAAATTCGTTCAATCTTTTTGAATCCGTTTTTCCGTTCCCCCTGTTACGGATAAAGCCGAGTAGAGACCGTATTAGTATTTACAGCGTAGCTAAATAATTGGAAATTCCACAAGTTTTGAAGGACATTTGATAAAGTCGGAGTAACCAGCATTAACCTGCAAAAAGTTTAAGTTGTGTGTTGGTAGGATGGGAACGGCATAGTTTATTAAAAGCTTTTGCTTTTGCGGGGCACAACTATCGATTCGGATCCTTACCGCCAGCAGCAGATGAGTCTCAAGCAAGAGATTGAGAAAAGACGGCCGGGATTGAGCAACAGGAAAAATACGGCATTTCATAATGAAAGCGCCCGACCATACACCTTTAGCCTTGTTTCGGATCGTACAACAGAGCTACGGCATCGTGGCAGCCATTTTTTTTTAACATAATGGTCCATATATATTATAATTAAATTCAAATACAATATGAAAAAAATATCCTCATTATGTATGTAAAATACGAAGAAACTTTATCCCTGACCTTACATATGAATTTCATTAAGCGTTCGGCCGCTACTAACCAAAATCTTCAAACTTTCAAAATTAAAATTAATTGTGACCCGAAAGAGAACTTTGCTATCATATTTACCCCTTACTTCTAATAATCTGCCTTTCAATCCTCCTCATTTAATATTCCCGTCTTTGTCATATTTAATCAACAAAATGAGAATACAATAGACTTACTTGTTTATTCTAAATTACGACCAAATACCATTTAAAAGTAAGGGATAAAATATTTTTTGAAAGTATCGGTTATGGCACCATATGGCACAAAATGATGAAACGTCAGGTAGCGACTTACTGACGGCGTGTGGATCATTTATCCGGGGTATAGTAGGTAACGGACACTACTTAAGTAGGTAATTTGCCAGAATATATAGATAGCCTATGTTAAACTTGTCATTCAGATTTTACGATTACATTTCTTCCTAATGGTTACTGCTTTTGATATAATTTTTCAGTTTTTAAGTAATTTTAGGAAATGTACCTCCACGAAATCTTTTTTTTATAGATATTTGTAGCTTTGAACATCTACTAATGTCATGTATATGTTTATAAGCATAATCAATGTGTTTTTAAGGATTTATTGATTTTTCATCTCCAACACTTTTTTATGAGACTTCACGACTATGAATTTGAATAAAAATAGCGCTTTTTTATAATTTCGAGCACTATTTAAAGAAAAACTTAGCCTTATTGGAAGTGTCATCTCTAATTTTGATTATTTTAATTTTAATTAAATGTCAAAGTGACAATCGGGTGACATTTGACAGTATACAAACAATGAATTTATTTTTATTGATTACCTACTACGTTCCTAGTCCGATATCATTCTGCCCTACGATATATTTATTACGTGCGAAAGGCTATTATTTATTAAAAATAACTATTATTTATACAAAAAGAAAGCTTGTCTCTATGGTAATGTAAAAAATTACAATGCCTCTCTATATTTATATATTACATTATATAGTTTGAAAATATTAAACTTCTGATTTGCGGATATACATGTATTCCGGTCGTACATTAATACATTCCTTTATAAATATTATGTAACGGCGGAGCTTTCGAATGCGTAATTTTTCTATAAGAATGTTTTTATAAATATTTCACTTAAAGAAATACAAAATCGTTTCATTTCTGCTAAATAAAAAAAAATCAGCTCATCAGATTTATTTGTAATTAAGAACATCAGTGACGCGCGTTTAGAATTGTCAAATTGTGCTCTATACACCTATACTTAAGGTTGACTTACAACTAGCAATAAATTCAGTGAAATAAAAATATCGACTTCGCATTACAAGGTAGCCAAAAACATTGTACGTTATCTTTACAGCTGACAGCCAGTGAAAATGGTTGAATTCTATATTTCTAACACAAAATTAAGTCAACGTTTAGAAAACTGTTATGTTATATCTATTACTTTTAAATATATTTTTTATAGAAAACCTTATTTTTATGAAAATTAGACACACCCATTTTTTTTAAATGATTTTCATATGTTTGCAGGCTTAAGCCAATATTACTATTTTCATATTATCGCGATTTGAGAATCCCATTAATTCCATTGCGTTGATTGATACATAATTGTTATCAATAGCACTGATTCTTTAATTTCAATAACATTGAGTGTTATAACAAAGCTGTGTTGGTTTAAAATTTTTTCACTTTTATAAACGTCCATTTAAAAAAAATATTTACATTCGCTTTTTATTTTTCCATTCACAAAAATATTGCACGAGATACATTACACATACGCCATAAAAACATGAATTATTTAAATAAAATCTTAATTTCCAACATCGTTGTAAACAATTCAAATAATGGCAAGAATCAAATCACTGCTTACATTAAAAACATTTCTTAAAATAATGAGTATTAAAAATATAATAAAGTAAAATTCATCGTTATAATATTAAAAACACATAATTAAAAAATAAAAATAATCGTCTTTTTTTTGTTAAATTTATAGATCAACATAGATCTTTTGGTATGTGGTCGAAAAAACAAAACTTGCAAAAAACAAAAGCAACATTTTATTGTCATTTTATTTTTATAAGTTTTTAAAGGTGCCATAGGGGTTCACAAATGATCCATCCGTGAATTACTTTACATAAATTCAAGACTAAATAAATTATCAATGGCAGTATGAATATTCAATGTTATGTAAAGTTATCAAAATAATGAAATAAATTATTTAACTAAAGAATGTTTCCATTATTTTCATATAGACCTCTCATTTATTCCTTAGACCAGCGGGACCCCAAAAAAAAATTTTATCGACACACAATATTAGCCTGGTTTATAGAAGTTTCTTTTCTGGATAATATATAGATTTTCTCATCAATTGATTTCAAATTCATACAATATTTCTTTTTTATAAAAATAAAAATAACAATGTAATTCATTTTGTGAATGACATGGAATATTGTTATGGAAATACCTAGTATTAATATCTAAGAAAACTAAAAATACAAGTTACTCTTTTAAAAAAATATGTATAAATAACGATATCGTTTTTTTGCTTGTGCTATTATAATAGTTACTATTTAAATTAAAAAAAAATAAAAAGCCTATTGGGAAGCCTCTAGTTTCAAAAAATTGTATTAACGTCTATATGTTATAGCTTACAAACAAAATACATCAGTATTTAAATCAAACTTAACAATGATTAACTTAATTAATAGAACAAACCCGTTTCAATTTCACTCAAAAACTAATTAAGAAGCTAACTTTAAAACAAATAATACTCAGCTGTGATTATGATTATCATATGTTTTTATGATTATTATATGTTGGAAAAATTTAATATATTTTTCAAACAGAGATTTTAGCCAAAAAATACTCATGGCAACACTTAAAACCTAAATCAAGATGGTTCGTGTCATCGCACGGCCCTTCGTGTGCGTGAGCCTTGTACATATACGGCAACGGATTGCACACGCACCCACTGCGACAAGAGCACTGCTTGACAAGATGGCCGCCGCCACACATATTTAAATTGTAAATGCAAGCCCACGCACACATACTCGTAGTGCCGTGCGCACACATGGATTACACCATCTATACGTTGAATACTCTCATGCATACATTTTTTAACCCTTAAATGCATCGTGATGGAAATTTCCATCAACCGATTCAATGCCATTTTTTCGTTTCTACAGAGGTCGGTAGTCACATATTTTATACATGGCAACTTTTATGATACATTAACAATGTTTCTGAACGAAAAAAAAAAGTTTATCCCTCAATGTCAGCTGACAAATGTCATTCGAAAATGTGAAGAGCCGCTATGGTGATTTCGAAATTTTCGATATATGTAAATGTGAAAAAGTTAAATAAATGCTCAATGTTTACATTCTATTTTATTCCTAATTGATAGATTTGAGGTAAGTTTAGCGATTTATATCTTTATTTTTGTTCGTCAAGAAAGAAATAGGTAAAATAAAACTCAAAATAGTGTTGATGTAAATTTACATCATCATGTCATTACGGCTATTTAGTTTGTATGAAAAGCTAGTAACTAGTGTTTTTTATTGGTTTCTTGTTATTTTCTGTTTTAGGTGTTGATATTTTACGAAATGAATAACAGAGATATTGAACGATATTTAGCATCCTTGGAAGATGGATTGCTGTCGGAAGATGACATGGAGGCGTCCGACCAAGAGGAGGAACAAGTTCCTGATTATAACGATAAAGAACAGATGCTGAATATGTTAGAAAGTGATGAAGAAGACACAGAAAACCCACAAAGCGCTGAAGATGACGCTCCATTAATTGAAAATGAGATAATAGACATCCAGGTTGAAAACATTAGTGTTCCTACAGGAGATACATTTTCAGGATTACTAGATAAAAGAAAATTGATCTGGAAAAAAAGGAATATGGAGTTTGATGATTCTAAAATCAAATTTCTAGGAAGTTCTGATTTAGGACCTGAGATATTAGAATTAGATACCCCATATACTTGTTTCAACTACTTTTTTACAGAACATTTCATGAAAAGTATAGTGGAACAAACAAACCTCTATGCCACACAACAAAATCCTGAAAATTCTACTGCATACAATTTATCGGACTTGCGGAAGTTTTTTGGAGTACTAATATATATGTCGGTGCAGCATTTCCCTAGTATAAGGTCATATTGGTCTCCAAAATATGGTTATGAACCAATATATTCAGTGATTACCAATAACAGGTTTGAACGGATAAAAAAGTCATTACATTTTAATAATAATGACCTCCACAAGGCAGTTGGTGAGCCAGGCCATGATCGTTTATTCAAAATACGTCCTGTTATTGATGAATTGAATAATAAATTTTCATCAGTTACTATGGAACAACGACTTTCCATAGACGAGCAGATGTGTGCAACCAAAGTTGCCCACTTCCTCAAACAGTACTTACCTAATAAGCCCCATAAATGGGGCTTTAAACTGTTTGTTTCCAAGGATTTGCATATAAATTTGAAGTATATGCTGGCCAGGACCTTACTAATAAACCTGAAAATGAGCCAGATTTGGGCCCCACCAGCAATATTGTACTCCGTTTAGCTCGAGGTATACCAAGATTTGTAAATCATATTGTCTATTTTGACAATTTTTATACGTCTGTACCATTGGTGTACTATTTGGCAAATCAAGGAATCCTGTCAGTAGGTACAGTTCAACAAAATAGAATACCGAATGTAAAGTTACCTGATAAAAAACAATTTATGAGTAAATCTACTCCAAGAGGTTCATATGAAGAAAGAGTGACTACGTTTCAGAATGTGGATATGAGTGTAGTTGCATGGAAGGACAACAAAATTGTCACATTACTTTCGTCATATGTTGGAGCTTTGCCTTTGAATAATGTGTCTAGATATGACAAGAAAATAAAAGAGAAGGTACAGATCCCATGCCCTAAGATTATAAGTGAATACAACGCCCATATGGGTGGTGTAGACCTAATGGATAGTTTCCTGGGAAGATACAGAATAAGGGCCAAGTCAAGAAAATGGTATATTCGTATTTTTTTTCACCTTTTAGATCTGGCAGTAATAAATGCCTGGATACTTTATACAAAAAATTTGATTGCCAAAAATTTACCGAAGAAAGATATCCTTAATTTAGGTGCATTTAGAAATGAATTGGCCTTCACTCTCTGTAACTTAGGACTAGTGCAAGAAAATAAAAGGGGTCGTCCAAGTTCTAGTGCTCTAGAGCATGAAATACAATCAAAGAAGAAAAGAAGTGCTGTTGCAGTTGCCCCACCAAAAGAAGTTAGAAGAGATGGGCAGGGTCATTGGCCTCTGGTTGGGGGATCTCTGCGGTGTAAATACCCTAACTGTAAGGGATATTCAACATTACATTGTTCAAAATGCAATGTAAACCTTTGTTTGAATAAAAACAATAATTGTTTCTTTAAATATCACAATGAGTAAAATTATTAACCCAGTGCTCTTTTGTTCCTGATAGGTTACTGCTAATAACATAATGATGTAAATTTCCACCAACCCATTTTTTTTAAATATAGTATTGTCATTAATGAATATATTTTTTTTATTATTTTTCCCTTGTTATAGAGCTAATCCTACATCCAAAAAAAAAATGTTTGCTCAGAAAGCAAAAATCATGCATTTAAGGGTTAAGTAATTATTGTGTAATTACGCCAACTGAAGATATATACAATTCACACTGTATTTGTATATACAGTTAATGATGGTTATGCCCAATCTTTAACTTTACGAAAATTGATTAAAGACAAGAAAAACTATATCTTTAAGAAAATATGTTATTTAATGACATTTTACTAATTTACTTTGAACCCGCATTAAATGAGTAAGAATATCCAAAATAATCACAAGTGAATAAACAAAAATATATTTTGCTGATAAATTGCTAATAATAAGCATTAAATTATACTCTACACGTTTTATAGAACTATATAAGAAAATATAATTCAAGAGCTATCGATGGGTTTTGGATATCTCCAGTAAAGACCAATGAAATTGAGTCCTTAAAAAATCTAATCGACAGTTAAAAAATGTGATAAAATAAAATATTTGCAATTTACTTCAATATACGAGAGCCACGAATGAAACCAATACACCTATACAACGACTAAAGAATGTCTTCATATAAGTAAATATTTAGATCTGATTTCCAATTTATTTTAACTTCATTTAAGACCAATATTTTACCAAAGCGCATATAAAGCATACAAATTCCTTTTTAAATTCTAAGTTGCATCTTAATATTTTCGTCTTTCATCTTGTATCATAAAACTTTTCACGAAATTTTCTAAAACCCCTACGTGTCCAGACTTGCATTCACTGGGCTAAGCTAGGTTATGAACCGAGGTGCATGCAAGCCGTAGAGCGCAGCGTGTAACGGCGGACTGTGCGCTGCCCAGTTGGGTGGCCTAGCCCAGTCGTGTAGCCTAGCCGCGCCCGCCAGCCTGTGCGTTAGCCGGTGCGCGATTGAGAACCCACCCGAACCCTCCAGCTGTGTGAGGACGATTATTACTTGCCTGTAAAGAGGAAAATGAAGATTATTTAATTGAACCAAAAACTGGATGAACTATCGCTAACCTTTCACTAGTGATTTTGTGGGAAATACAATGATTACAAGGAAAAAGACGAACATACATGAAAATGAAATGAAATGAAAATGAAATGAAACGAATGAATGAAAATAAATGTCATTTATTGGAGCATATACAGAGATTACATTTGACGAAAAATACAATATTTTGTTAGAATTTATTTTTGATATTCTAATCTATGCCACCAATTAGTCGCCACTCAGCTTTGTAGCCAAAGCATCGCCTGGATGCCATGACTCTGGTTTTCAGTGGCACCTTGAGTGATAATAGTTACATTACGGATAAATATACACCTAAGCCCGTAAAGGGTTAAAAATTGTCTTAAAACTATGTTACTATATTATCCTAGTACTCTTCAATAATCAGATTTCGTAAAACAAATTGAAAACAATTTTTAAAAATTTATATACAAAGAAACAAATACATAAAAATAATAAACATAATAAACTGTGGCAATGTCATTCAGAGAGGGATATATAAAGTATATGTCAAACTGTCTTAAAAGCTATGTTTATGTATTATCCTAGCACATTTTTGATAACAACATTCAAATTTCGTCAATAGTTCAAAATAAATAAACAGGTAAAAAACAAAAATTAAGCAATGTCATTCGGTATATAATATCATATAAATAAACAGTATATTTATATTATATAAATTATATATCATATATTAAGCAATCAGGGCCAAAAAATAAGTATTTGTTGAAATGTAAATAATATTCCACAGTAAAAATACATTTAACATAAACATAGAACAACTTACTATGCTGGAGAGACTTGTGTGTCTAGTAGAAATTTATCTATAGAAATTTATTTTATATAAAAATATATTTTTATATATAAATTTATCTATTAGAAAGAGCGTTTAAAAATGTTTAATGTTTTGGAGTACCTAATAGTGGCAGCATAGCGAAAGCTGCCCCGAAAGGCGGTCGTTCTATGTCGTGGATGTGATAGACGTAGGGGATCCCTAGAGTTTCTCTTCGGAAATTGCAGTTTTTCGAATAGATACGAGGGCTGTCTTCCATTTATGACTCCGAAAAGTAATGAGGCTAAGTGCAACTTTCGTCTGGCATTCATATTTAATAGGCAATTGCAGTTCAGAAATGGAGAAACATGCGAACGTCGTGGGATTTTGAAACAATACCGAGCACACGCATTCTGTACTCGCTGTATGATCTTTTTAGTACGAGCCAGCATGCACTCTCCAATAACTGTATCAGCATAGTTTAGTTTGGATAGAATAAGTGATTCACAGAGTTTGATTCGCATTTCAACCGTTAGACTATCTAGGATTCGGTATAAAACTTTGAGTCGATAAAAACAGTTACGCATTGTTTCTGAAACATGATGTTCAAATTGCAATCTACTGTCCATTTGAACTCCTAGATTACGGGCGTCAGGGACGCTAACTAAATGACTTCCCGTAATGTAAATTTGCGGGTCTTGCAAGGTTATACTATTAATAATATTCTTGGAACCTAATATCATAAACTTTGATTTTTCAGAATTTAATACTAAGTTATTGCGGGTGCACCAATGGGATATTCGGTTCAGATCGGAGTTTAATTTAGGAGTTGCACTGTTGGTATAGTCTAGTTTAAACGAAATGTATAACTGCAGATCGTCTGCGTATATATGATATTTGCATTCTTGTATGACTTCAGTTATATCGGCACCGTACAGTATGAAAAGGATGGGTCCTAATATTGATCCTTGAGGAACTCCTCTATTGACAGGTAAGGTGTTGGATTTTGATGGGTTGCCGTTGTCCCCGCGTATTTCAACGAGGTGCTTACAATCAGTGAGATAACTTTCAAACCATTTAAGCGAATTTGAGTCAAAACCGTAGTAGGCTAACTTCGACAAAAGGAGAGCAATGTTAATTAAGTCGAAAGCGCGCGAAAAATCCAATAAAACAAGGATGGTACCCTCGCTTAAATCTTGCGCTGCTAAAATATCGTCAACAACGCTCATTAAGGCCGTGGCTGTACTGCGACCTTTTCGAAATCCGGACTGTTTCTCCGGAAGGATGTTGTTATTTTCCAGATATTCAGTCATCTGCAGACAGACAGCTCGTTCGACGATTTTTGACATGCATGGAAGAATGCTGATTGGACGCAGTTCTTTAAAGCTATTCGGATGTTGTACCTTGGGTATAGGTCTGACAATCGCTGTCTTCCACGAGTCAGGAAAGATGCCAGTTTGTATCGACTTGTTAACTAAAGTAGTAATTATATTTAAAGTACGAGGTAGCGTTAGCAAGATCATATCTAGAGTAATTCCATCGATTCCTTGTGCAATGGCTGAAAGAGATTTAATTATATTACCAACAGTAATTTCAGAAACTGGAGTTAATGAGAAGACTGCCGTACTAAATCGGTCAGATTTGAATCGGTTTATTAGTGACATGTCAACAGAGTTATCACCAGGAAGGTTTAAAAAATGTCTATTAATTTTTTCGGGATCATTTAAGTGAAGGGGCAAGGCATTTTTTTACTTTTAAAATCTACGACATAAGTTTTTATGTTCTTCCAAAGTACTCGAGGATTTTTCAGATTAATATTCAGATTAAAATATGCGGATTTTTCTCTTTGAATTGCAGTTTTTACAATATTTTTTAACTCGCTGTAGTAGTTTTTGTGTGAATCCAGTTTAGTGGATTTATATCTAGCATGTGCTTTATCTCGCAGTTTCATCATCTCTTTATATTGAACGTTATCCAAGGATAAGAGCGATCTTTTATACAAACATGTTTTTCAGGGGCAAATTTATTATATAAATACAATATACGTGCATTGAAAAACTCTAACATCAAATTTATGTCACTGGTATCTGTGTAATGCCATTGCATAACATTCAGTTCATTTATAAAAAGCGTACCATCAATGTCAATTAGAGGTCTGTAAATTAGCCATTTGGGCGGTGGTTTGTACTTCTTAATTTTTAATTCAAAAGTAATAAACGCATGCCTACTGAGATCTGGGATATAGTTCACAGACAAGTTACAAATGTCTGCGTTGCAGCAGACCACGTCTAATAATGTTTCACTGTGGTCCGTGAAGTGAGTTGGCTGGTTAACATATTGAATCAAGTTTATGGTAATTAAGAATTCCGAAAGTTTTTTAGTTCCAAGGTCACTTGTTTTTAACATATTTATATTGAAATCACCCAGTAAGAGGATGTAGTCAAATTTTCCGAGCGAGTTAATGGTTTCACTTAAGGCATCTATAAATATGTCAATGTCAAACCATGGCGGGCGGTAGGCAGTGCCGATTGCTAGCCTTAAACCCCCTATGCTCAGGCTAAGCCACATTTGTTCGACAGAGGGCGCCGGTGGGTGCGCGATCAGTCGAACATTAATACCTTGTTTTAAATAAAACCCGACCCCGCCGCCTCGAAGACGTGTGCCCGTGGGTCGCGGGATGTGACGTAGTCTGTAGCCGGGCAGCGCGGGCGCACGCGCATCCTCCCCGGCTTGCAACCATGTCTCGTTAATAGCTAAAATATCTACATTGTTTTGGATCACAGCAGCGACAAATTCATCATGGCGCGTACCAAGAGAGCCGGGATTTAGTAAGCCAAAAGATAACTTCCTATTTTTGAGAAATTGATAAACGAGTATATAATCTGCGCGAACTTCTTGTGTAGTAAAAATCGTTTCAAAAGCGTTATATGGCGCCAATCCATGTAAGTACTATACTTTGTACAGGGGCATGTTAAGTATTTAACATAAAATGACAATTTAGTTAAATGACTTCTAGCTGATCTCACAAATAAATATGAATATAATGATAGAATGAAGCTGAAAATACAGTACTTAAAATAAATATTTAAATAAAGATGTCTATCAGGTTTTTTGCAGTAGTGGTTTTTATGAATAATAAGTCGAATGTCAAAGCCACATAAATAAATGTATAGTACATCTTAGTATATAGGTAAACATTTTTCTTTTAACTCTCTAAACCAGCGACAGAATTTCTTACCTTTGTCAACTAAAATTATTCTTGCACAATCCCTTATCCAACCTATGTATTATCGTGCCACCGAGGAGCTCTTAAATAAACTGGAACGCTTACAAAATTTATCTATCCGTTTCATATTGGGTCTTAAGAAGTTTGATCCAATTCGCCTTCGCAGGAAGGCGCCTCTGCCTCCTTTACAACGTCTAGCATTGCTCGGCTTCTCCGTCCTATCTACGTGAGCGCTTTACATTTGTTCGTTCTGTGAACGATTCGGTAAGGCCAAGTAAACGATTTCTTTTACGAATGCCTCCACACAAAACCGATTTCTACTCATACTCCTTCACAGTACATGCAGTGAGGCTATGGAACTCCTTACCACATACAATTCGAGCGTCGAAATCTATGTCAGTTTAAAAAAAAGGAGTGAATTATCATGCTCATTATCTTTCTCAGACTTGACTTCAGTTGTTTTTTTTAATTAATAATTAGCAGGCGTTTGTCTTCCATCTCACCTGATGGAAAGTGACGACGAAGATGAGGATCATACACGCCTGTCCAAGAGGTACCTATTCACTCTACACTTGAAAGCTCCGGGGTTATATTTGTCTGGAAAAACAGACGCAGGCAAATCGTTCCACTCTTTGGCAACACGAACCAAAAATGGGCTATAGAACCTTTTAGTTCGGCTCTTCGGCAGTTATCCCACAAGTTTTATTTATGTAATTATATAATTATAGTTTGCTTGTCGAGTCTAAACTTCATTAACGCCTACATTTGCTTGGTAAAATTCGTGATTACAATCGGCTTAAGAAACCATTTACTGCCTCTGTTCTTGCCCGATAAGCCACAGCGCGTCCTTACCTAAGTATCTATATATTTTTTAAATAAATGAACGAGGCTTAATCCTAATAACCCTGCATATGGTACAAACGCTTATTTATATTAAAGACATCGAGCTACCTGTGTAAAGGCGGCACCGAGTCGATGGTCTTCAATTCGCCTCGCGTCGACACCACGTTGTAACTTTCTTGGCAATCACACTTCACGTGAATCCACTTGTCCGTGTGTCTGTTCTCTACCATCACCACCAAGCCGGCCCAGCCCTGACACAAGGTAAATAAATATTACACAAGTACAATGAGAAGTTTCAAACTGAAACGATAATTTAGGCGATCTGTTTGCCGAGAGAAAGTTACATAAAGAAGTTTTAACAGCTACATCTGAACAAAAAAATTGGACTCGAACGTAATTTCAAAAATTAATTTTAAAATTCAAAATGAAATCACCTTAGTCAAATAATACGCCGTCATGCCCTGCCTGCCCTCGTGCCGCTGGCCCCTCGCCAGCGTCAGCCCGATGATGGCGTCCGCCAACAGCTGCGGCTGCAGCGCCGGGCGGGACACCGTCAGCGGCTTGGAGGAATGCGCGGCCAGCACGTGGCGCGGCCAGCTGTCCGTGGCGGCCAGCTCGAGCCCCGTGTGCCAATGGTTGAAGGCGAGGCAGACGACGAGGTAAAACCCTTTTTCGAGCATTTTGTGGCACCCGACGAAGCCTCGAACCTGAAATTTGGATTGTTTTTGCTCTTTATTTAATAAAGTTCCCACTATTTATGTGGGCGTTATGTATGTTAAACGAGATAAAGTAAATAAGTCGTATTAATGGCTTCGAAACTGCCACATTCACAGACTCATATTGAAATAGATGACGCAACTTCCCCAATTAATAATCAACGACTAGACACGCAGTTAGATCAAATCGCTCCTAACAGAAAGGTGAGAAAGGCTATCGTGAGAAATACCTTTTATTTCTACATTTAGCGGAAACTTAAACATGTTTTCAAAATACATTACCTTCCTCAGAAAACAAGGGTTCTCAACTATATAAGTTTGTCGGCAAGACTAACAGAAAGGTGAGAAAGGCTATCGTGAGAAATACCTTTTATTCCTACATTTAGCGGAAACTTAAACATGTTTTCAAAATACATTACCTTCTTCAGAAAACAAGGGTTCTCAACTATATAAGTTTGTCGGCAAGACTAACAGAAAGGTGAGAAAGGCTATCGTGAGAAATACCTTTTATTCCTACATTTAGCGGAAACTTAAACATGTTTTCAAAATACATTACCTTCTTCAGAAAACAAGGGTTCTCAACTATATAAGTTTGTCGGCAAGAAGCTCACTACAAAAACATTAACGTATATTTTTCAATATTCACACTTTTAAATACAGTTTTATTCATAAGTAAAGTTAGCAGAGTCTCACCTGTCGTTTGCTATGAGCTACCAATTTCCCAACCTGCGCGTTTGGTCCCGATTTAGTTCTAAACACTACGACGCATAAATCCAGCTGTGAGCGCTGACTCTTTGCAGAATTTCTGAAAAATAAAACGAGATTGCTAATTAAATGCTTTTTTTTTAAACTAATATTGCAAATGTGTAATTATTTACGTTTGGTGTTTGTAACTCAGTAACGGAAAAAGCTAATGACCTGATTTGAAAGTACTTAATAAGAACTTTTTTTCGGAAACGTTCACGGGACGAATGTGTGCGTGCCCGGGCATCGCGCTCACGCACACATGTGCACCTTGTTTGTACACGAGCTCATTTGGTTACACAAGTAAGGTGACCGTCGCCTCGTGACGACAGCATTTGTGACATATATGCAATAATAGAATGAAATAATCAACTTCTAAATTTAAACTAATTAGTTTATAGAATTACATTTAAGTCAAACAGGTATATTATTGGGATCTATACTGTTATTATAAAATGAAAATAATTGTTTGAAAATTTGTTACTAATAAACTCTAAAACCAATTTTTATATAACAATTTTTATTCTGGGTTCCCCCCCAGTTCGCGGTATAGTCATTCACAACACAAGCTCTGCTTACTTTGGGAACATGTAGTTGATTTTTTCTGGGGATTTATGATTATTATTAAAACGAGGATGTTTCACGACTATTTAAGCGATGCTGAACAAACTGATTCTGTTATTGAAAAAAAAACAAATGGAACCCTACCTTTGTCCCTCTTGAAACAGCGTGAAATCAACTTCGGTAGGCTGCGTGGCGGTCAGCAGCAGACACGTCAAGTGCCGCGTGCTGGACATCGGCGGCAAGATGCCCGCCAGGCGCACCTCGTGCCAGCCCACCCGCACCTTGCAAATGTCGATGCAGTCGAAATATCTGGAATAAATAAATACATATAATTATTTATTCCATAAACGAGTGGTGTAGTGGTACTAATTGTATCTGTCTTGCCTGATACGTCGAAGGTCCCAGGTTCGAGTCCTGGCCGGGGCATTCATTTGTGTAATGAACACAGATGTTTCTTCTCGGGTCATGATTGTTTGTATTCATACATGTATGTTTATTCTGGGTTCCCCCCAGTTTGCTGTACGGTCATCCATAACACAAGCTCTGCTTACTTTGGGGCCATACAGTTGGTGTGTTAGTCTAGGGATTATTATTATTATTAAAGTCTTTAAGTACATTAAATGTATGGGTAGAATGTAAACAAAGAATTATTTTCTTCTAAGCAGACCAGTAATCACAACATTGGATTTTATTCTAAATCAATTATCTCAAACTCAATCTTTATACTGATATTAAAAATTGATTGACGTGATGTTTTGCTGTTAGAGCCAGTAATACCATAATTTTAACTCATACTGGCGTACTCGACATAAAACTTATGCAGTTAATGTCTTACTTCAAAACGTCATCGAAACTGATCCAAAACACGCCCTGGTCGCGGTCGGCGTCGGAACTGCCCGCCTGCGCGGCTACCGCGCGTTTAGCTTCTTCCGTCCATCTGTAATTAAACGAGAAAGCGATTAAAATGGATCAGTAGTACTCCCACTGTTCGACCTGTTCGCCGCTCGCGCGAACTCAGTACTGCGGTCGGCACCCAGTTCGAATACCAGTGTATACGGTTGTCTGTGTGCCATTTTAAAACGAGTACGCGTGCAAAACTGTCAAAATTTGAAGTTACATTTGTGTTCTACCGCAGTGCAGTGCCCTCGTAATTTCATGTCGACCCATCGACGTAATTAACTGGCGTTTAAGCAGTATTCAAGGTCAGTGGTTGATTTTGTTCTCCCAATTGTAGGGAAGATAGACTATCTCTTCATCTCAGCACTTCACAACACATTTCTAAAATACATTCAGTCCACTACCTATAAAAGTTCAGCAGCCATAAAAGTAATGGATGTTTTTTTAGCTGCATGAGAAGT
Organism: Marasmarcha lunaedactyla; assembly: GCA_923062675.1. NCBI lineage: Eukaryota > Metazoa > Arthropoda > Insecta > Lepidoptera > Pterophoridae > Marasmarcha > Marasmarcha lunaedactyla. The sequence continues at coordinate 2,619,111 of OV281358.1, forward strand.
TTCGATGGTTGATGTTTGACAGCTGTATATGGCAAACAGCTGTGTTGCCATTTCTGTTCAGTACGGTTTGACAATTCATCATGAATCGTTTAACACCAGAACAACGTTTCCAAGTTGTGGAAATTAACTTCAAAAAAAGAAATTTGTTCGTGAAGTTTATAGAGGGCACTTCGTAAATTTTACGGTTATTAATCGTTTCCGCACTAATTTTACTCTGCTCGATTCCAAAGATTAGTCAGCTAAACATCAACGACATTTGGTTCCAACAAGACGGCGCAACTTGCCACACAGCGCGCTTAACCGTCAATTTATTGCATAATTAATTTGGTGACAACTTTATTTCCAGAAGGGGTCCTGTTAACTGCCCCCCCCCCTCGTCCGTGCGAATTAACGCCTCTTGACTACTTGTTATGGGGCTGTGTTAAGCCCTTGGTTTATGCCGACACACCAGCAACTCTTGAAGCATTGGAAGCCAATATTCAAGCCACCGTTGAGGCCATACGGCCAGATGTTTCGGAAAAAGTTGTGAACAATTGGGCTGATCGAATGGACCATGTAACTCGTAGCCTCGGTGGGCATACACCGGAAATTATATTTAAAAAATAAATGCAATGAAATTACCTATCAGATAATGATAATAAAAAATTCAATCCAACAATATTTTTTGTCTTGTATAAGTATTTATATTCTCAAGTTCTTAAAAAAAACACCCGTTACAATGTCATAATCCGAAAAAATTAATAGATATTTAAAAATAATTGAAAAACAACAACAATAACATCAGAAAGTAACTTTTACATTCGAAACAAATTTCATAAGAGAAATAAAATATTCCTTGTCAAAAATAAAGTTTTATAAAATTTTAAATGATGCGACACTGAATGCCACTCCAGAATTGGGTTCGACAGGATTTTTGCGCCACCCTTTTTTTCCTCTCACCCTACAATAACGAAATAGAGTATGATATAACTCCTACTATTAGCTACCTACCTAGGACAGTGATGAGCCCAGGCGCCCCTCCACGTGTAATGTCCCCAAGGGTTGCGCAGCCGCAGCAGTCGCGTGGGCCCAGGGATCTCCACCACGTCCAGCACGGAGTACGCATGACGAGCCCGCAGACCAAGGGACAGGTACTCTTCTTCATCCACCTTTGAAGAATGGAGCGGTTTAACTTTTATTTAGGGTGAAACATTCTTTAGCAAAAATATTTTCATAGATGGCAAACGACACGAGACCCACTTGATGTTAATCGTTAAAAGACACCATTATTCGTAGATCTTTTCTTTATTAGTAGTATTTGTGGTTAGTATATTGCAATTGATAGATTGGAGTAGATTAATGAAGCGTCCCTAACCATGGCCTTAACCTTTGTTTCTGTAAATTCACAACCGGATCCCAACAGCGTAAGTTTGGTTTGGCAGTAAAAAAATTAAGGGCTGTAGCAACGTCCTGCGCTCCTTACAAAAGAATTTCTTCTTCAATTGGACATTTTTACAGTGGATACAGCTACACTAGGGCGAACCCTGTTTCGCGGGGGCCATTGGAAATTAGAGTAATCTATGTAACATAATTTGTACAAAATTGCTATTGATTTTTTTGTAAATCGTTGACAAGTTTGTTTATGAAGTACCGTAGTCATCTTTGGGACTACTTTGTCAAATACCAACTTTGTTGACCGAAGATCATGAGGCTCGTCAATGACAGTAAACGTACGAATGTCTATCAGTCTACAGAGCACATGTCGGAGTGTGCGCATGCTCTACGCAATCCTTTTTGAACCCTTACGATTTTTCCATTGATCAGAAATGGTGACTCAACCGAAAATACGCATATAAAACTAAAATATACAAATAAATAATTATTATAACGACTAAATTCGAAATTATCAATCATATGAACATTACGCGTTCCTTTTATTTATATCATTCACAAATAGCACAGTCAAAGTGATTCGGCAAAAAACACTTTCATGTCTTAAAACTGTATCATATATTTTAGTTGCCAAATCGTACGTAGGGAAAGGAGAACAAATCAATTAGAGGTAACAGGAAATAAATCCTAAAATATCTAAAAACACAAAAAAATTATAGCATACTTTTGTTTTAAAATTATTTTAAGTTTTTCGACATAAATAAATGTAGGTCGAGGTTTAGGGTTTCCCAGTTTAAGGAACTAAACCCCGAGTTTCGGTTCAAAAGGGTGAGCTTAAAATTGTTGATACTGCGATGCAGATCAAGCGTTGTGATTGGTCGGTTCAGTATCCCGTCGCCACAGATAAATTTTAGTTATTTGTCCACTTTCTTTCATATAAATTGGTGCAAAAAAAGAGTTCTATGTACCTTCATGTTGCCACCGCCGCAAGACGCCCCCATCAGGAAGCTGGCTTGCCGCGAGGACAGCAGCTGGGCCCACACGAGGTCGCGGTCCAGGCGCTCCAGCGGCGTCCGGCCGCTCGTCGACCCCGCCTGCAGGGACACGGACTCGCAGGGGGCGCCCGTTAGAGTGCAAAGACCTGGAGACAATAAGTAATAGTACGCATCATATTAATAATTTAGTACGAAGAAATTAGAAAAAAAACGTATCCGTACAAAAGTAAAAAGTGAGCTATTAACACGTTTATTTTTAGTTACATAAATGGCTTATGATTATATCGCATCGTTGTGGGAAAACACAAAATACAAAAATCTATCTATATGTATATCAAATTACATCCAAACACATAATGTTATTTATACCTGGTAGAGTATAAAATGTATGGGTTCATGGCCAAACATATATTAGAAAGAAAAAAAATCAGATTTTAATTTAAAAACCATTTCGAGAAATCACCTTTTTGTAGTATATTCTTTTAGTAAAAGCTCGCAGGTAAAAGCGATTTAGCTTATTTTAACAAAAATGCGTAAAATACTTCGACTTAGTCAATATCTGTATGACGTCATAAAGTAGCATCATTTTCTAAGCTCTTTTTGGTCAAACTATCATGTCAATGTTTTCAATAGAGAATTGCATTCCAGGTGTTCATTCCAGGTAAAATAACAACCTTTGTAATGCGATTTAAAAACACAATTACTCCGCGACGTCACATACGAATAAATTGATTAAAAATTAAATACTGCACAGAAGTCAGATATATTCAAATGGTTTTCTTTAGAAATACCTGATTTTTCAGAAAAATATATACAAAGTGTATACCTTAAAATTACTTTTGGCCACTTTGCTCTATGTACAACATATTTCAGGCATTGTTTTCTGTGGGTAAGTAATTATCTTTCCTTGTGTTTTTATTCACAGATAAATTAAAAAAGGTAATTTAAAGTGATTAACAAATATTTAATAATTTTACCTTCAATAGCTCTGCCAGACACCAGGGCCTCATAACAGCCGTGAAGTTTAGCGACCGCCTTCTCTATTAGAGGTACCCACAACTGTTTCCTTTTAGCCTGAAAAGATAATGATACATAAATAAGTAATTTGTAGGCTTGCTAGTATATATAAATTATACTTCACTGGCTGAATTTAACGATTAAAATAACATTTAGATTGATGATTTAAAAATAGTCTGTTTCAAACCAAAAACGAATCCATATTGTATAATTTAATTGTCATTAAATTTGTTTACGTTATAAATTTTCAACACAAATATACATATACATATATATATATATATATATATATATATATATATATGTATATGAGAAAACTGTGTAATGTCATGAAACGAAAGAGAAAATTGAAACAACAAAGGAAATTGCTCACGTACACTGTTTACAAACAAGCTACATAATTTTCGTTAATATATTGATACCAATTAATCATTGATTACCAAATTTTTTTTCAATCACAAACCAAACCTAACCTCAAATTTACCCATCAAATTCATTAAAATGCATACCTGAGAATACACCAGATGCCCCTTCTTATTGGCCGGCAGCAAGTCGTCGACCATGACGGTCAACCAGCGGCCATCCTTGCACAGCCGCAGCTGATAGGCGCCTATTTGTCTGTCGCTTCTTAAAATCACGCCTCGGACTAACGAACAACGTTCCGCTAAAACTGCGAGAGCTGATAAAAGCCAGCAGTTTCCTAGGACCCCTGGAAGATAATGCATTAAGTACATTGGACGTTTTAAAATTATATGTTGTAAAGAAATCGGGTAGTGATTTCATCCTCAAACCTTGCGAAATATCCGAGGGTCTAGGGTCTCTAAAGACGGCCCATTTGGCCCTATTCTCCGGGTCCACATTGATCTGCTGGGGTCTCAGCCACCGGGTCGCCGGGCCGTTATCGCTGTTGCCCGAATAATAAAGCGATCGGGCATCGGGCGGGAATGTCTCGTCCACGTACGGTTCGCCGGTCTGAAAAGGATTCAATATAACTAAAAAAATACTTGGAAATATTTATGGAACAGCGAAACATTATCTTTGCTTTTGACATTTAAAAGAACAGAACCATAGGAAATATTCTACGTATTTAGGTCGACCGAACAGTGTAGTAGCTGTTAGCCCTGCCTCATACGCCGAAAGCCCCAGGTTCGAGTCTTGGTCGAGGCATTCATTTGTGTGATGAAAACAGATTTTTGTTCTCGTATTATGGCTGCTTGTATTTATATACGTATGTTTATTCTGGTTTCCCCCCCCCCCAAGTTCGCTGTATGGTCATCCATAACGCAAGCTCTCCTTACTTTGGGGCTATACAGTTGGTGTGTTCGTCTAAGGTTTCATTTTCTTTTTATTATAATTCTTTTTTACCTATTTGGGTCGACCTTTATTTAGGTCAAAGGATTATTGTCTTTTCTTTTATTACCTGCTAATTTGGTATGAAAACCATTCCGAGATATAATTTTTTTGTTATTAACAGCTAGCAAAATAATTCAATTTTGCTTACTTTTCCAAAAATGTGTGACAAATATTTGACTCGCAATCGACCTCTACAGGGTGGATTTGTGAGACAGGACAGTAAGGGCAGGGACCTTCACCGTTATAATTAAACTTTCCAGTGAAACCATCCATTACGTTTTGAGTTATTCTGAACTGGATTTACAAATTTTGGAAAAAAAGGTACAGTCAGCAAACAAAATGTTAAAATACCAAAAACAAATAATTTATGCCAATCGATCCTATTTCACGTAGGAATCAAAAGGCTCTATGGGATCATTTAAAGTATGAGTACTAGAAAAGATAGCAATCACCGAAAACTATTGAAAAACTCAACAATAAACAATTATATACCGGATTTATGAAAAAACTTTCTTATCCGATTTGAAAATTCAAATATTTATTTCTCAATATTGACAAAGACTTGTTCTTATTAACGTCAAATAAAACATTACTCTACCACCAGTTTGGAAAAACCTTCGTGAAGAAGAACTGGCAAGAAACTTCACGGGTATATATTCTTTTTTAAATCAATTTACAATGTCTCTCTTTATGCCTATACAAAATTATTCTTATCTGCATCTGTTAGCTCGGCAAGTCTCCTTCCCCCAAGTACTGAATTCTTTAAAGCTTTATTTAAAACAAAAACCCTGCACAGAAATCGAAATTATTCACATTAATAAATTTTCTCAAACCGGCCCATTCTTTCAGAAAAATATATTTAAAAATTACCTCTTAAATTGCTATACATACGGAATTGTTGTTGGTGTGAATATTACTATCCACAATAATAAAAAACATTGTTTACAGACTCTAAATAAATTGACAATTGACGGCCGAGAAGCGTAGTGGTAAGTAACCCTGCCTCATACGCCGAAGGTCCCAGGTTCGAGTCCTGGTCGGGGCATTCATTTGTGTGATGAACACAGATGCTTGTTCTCGGGTCATGGTTGTTTATATTTATATATTTATCTTTATTCTGGGATCCCCCCCAGTTCGCTGGATGGTCATTCATAACACAATGGCCATGTGTGTTTGCCTGAGGTTTAAAAAAATTATGATGTAGATATTGCTTTACTTTTCGCAGTTTGCATTTGGAAGGAGTTATTTATTGTTGCTATATTTTTCTTCTATAATATGGAGCCATTCATGCAGTTATACAGGTGTAGTGGACTGTATTAGAATAGATGGCTGGTAACTGGAAAATCTTTAATCATTCCCGAATTGCAAAACACTCTCGACGACGGGCGTAGGTCATATGCAACCGATTGGTTTTTCAGCGAAGCAGATAAGGGATGTGCTACAACACATGAGTAGAGGCAAGTCACCCGGCCACGACAGTCTCAGCGTGGAGCATCTGCTGCACGCCGGGCCGCACATACACCGAGTGCTAGCGATGTTCTGTACTTTTTGTATACGACATTGTTATCTGCCCAAGGACATGTTGAGGACGGTGGTGGTACCAATACTGAAAAACAAGACTGGTAATATAACTGATGTGTCAAATTACAGACCAAGGTACTTGATGGGCTGCTTAACGTACAACTTAATAAATACGCCAACTTAAGTGATGAACAGTTCGGTTTCAGAACCGGATTGTCCACTGAAAGCGCGATCTTTGCCCTTAAGCAGACTATCAAGTACTATACGGATCGGAGAACACCTGTATATGCTACCTTCCTTGACCTGTCCAAGGCATTTGACAGACTCAACTATTCTAAGTTGTGGGAGAAATTAACATCACTCGGCCTGCCCAGTGAAATTATAGGTTTATTTAGGATATGGTACGCCAAATAAAAGAATTCTGTTAAATGGGGGGGAGCTTCTTCGGAAGACTACTATTTGGAATGTGGGGTGAGACAAGGTGGTCTAACTTCTCCTACGCTGTTCAATATTTATGTGAACCAACTGATTGTGGAGCTCGGAAACACCAATGTCGGATGTTCCATAGATGGGAAAATCATAAACAATATCAACTACGCGGATGACATGGTGTTGTTGAGCCCTTCAATTAGTGCTATGAGAAAGCTCGTACGACTGTGCGAATCCTATGCTGTAGAGCACGGCCTAGCATATAACGTAAAAAGTGCGAACTACTTATCTTTCGTGCAAAAGGTACCACTACATGTACCTGATATAATACTCAACAAAGCAACAATTAAGAGAGTAAATAAATTTAAATACCTAGGACATGTAATTACTGAAAACTTGGATGACGATGATGACATCGAGAGGGAACGTAGAGCTCTAGCTGTGCGCACAAATATGTTGGCTCGGAGGTTTGCACGGTGTACAGATAAAGTGAAAATAACTCTATTTAGAGCTTACTGTCAAACTTTGTACACGTGCAACCTCTGGGAAACATTCACGAAAAAAGCGTATGGAGCTCTACGTGTCCAATATAATAATGGTTTCAGAGTGCTGTTGGGACTAGCGCGATGTTGCAGCGCATCGACTATGTTCGCTGAAGCAAGGGTCGATGACTTTTGTGCCATCTTAAGGAAGAGGATTGCTTCCCTAAAATTTCGAATCTGTAATAGTCCTAACAGCATTCTACAAGTATTGTACGGGAAAGTGGACAGTACGATCTATAAATACTGGAATGATGTGCATAGAAGAAGGAATGCATAAATAAATTGTATTGTATGTATTGTTTATATTTGTATAAAATATAAACGGCCGGCGCGCGCGCGGTAAGGGATGCGAGGCGAACTATACTAGAATGTTCACTAGGCGGCGCTGATGCTCGTGACAGTGACGTTTGTCACAAGCGCGGTAAGGGATGCGAGGCGAACTATACTAGAATGTTCACTAGGCGGCGCTGATGCTCGTGACAGTGACGTTTGTCACAAGCGCGGTAAGTTCATGCTGGTCGGTTTGTAGGTACCAATCCACCATCATTCAACCAGCAAGGAAACGAAATATGGTTCAGCGTGCCCAGTAGTGCGATGAGAGTGTTATTAAATTATGAATTAAAGTAATGCGAAATATTAAGAAACGGCCAAACCAGTTGTCATAATTTACACAATGCTTACGACGGTCCGTTGTCCATGCAGACAGTCATTTTTGTTACAAATACTAATATTACCTTAATGCTGGATATTCTCTTCTTGTACTTGTACGATAACACTATAATAATAACAATAAATCCCCAGACAAACACACCGACTGTATGGCCCCAAAGAGCTTGTGTTATAGGTGACCGACCATACAGCGAACTGGGGGGAACCCAGAATAAACACACATGTATCACACACACTCAACCCTGACCCGAGAACAACCATCTGTGTTCATCAGACAAATGAATGCCCTGGCCAGGACTCGAACCTGGGACCTGCGGCGTACGAGGCAAGGCTACTTACCACTACACCACTCGGTCGTCTGTTCGTCACTACAACACTAGGTTTTAAGTGAATAATATAATTGTTTAGACTTACTTCGGGTCTATACGAATAGTGCACCGGTAAAAGGATTGTTTTAATTTCATAGGGTGCTAATTGAACTACGGGCCATTAGCTCAGGGACACAAAAAAGAAATTACAATTTTGATGCTACATAAATTATTAATTAGCAACAATATCCTCATGGCTGGATCCCGCGTTAACTCGTGAACGGGTGCCGTTTGAGGGTGTTCGTCGTTTGGATACTTGGGGGGAGGGAGACTTGCCGAGCTAACAGGTGCAGGTAAGAATAATTTTGTATAGACATAAAGAGACTGTGTAAATTTATTTAGAAAACAATTTTACCCGTGAAGTTTTTGCCAGTTCTTGTTCACGAAGGTTTCTCTAAACTGGTGGTAGAGTCATACCTTGTTTGACGTCAATAAGATCAAGTAATTGTCAATGTTGACAATTAATATTTGAATTGAATTTGTTGTAGTTTTATTTTATTATCAATAAATAACACTTACATTAGCACAATGCGCGAGTACCTCCTGCCATTGAGTCCAAGCGTGGCTCTCGTCACAACCTTGCAGAATCTCTAACTCACTGCTCTGATTGTTCGCGGGGTCGTCTTCCGCTGAAATACATTAATTTTAGACAACACAACAAATAGTCATATCTACAATGTCAATGAATATAATATTAAGATGTCGAAACAGTTCAAACTCTAACCCTACATGAAAAACACCTACAGCAGGTCTTGCATGAAGCAGACATATAAAAGACATGTTTCTACAATCACGTGCCACGTGACGCGTGTCGACCAACCCAACTAGACTACTGTCAAACGTGACGTCATGTATTTCGGATACGGACCGCATCTAACTATAGTTTCATTTATTCCGGTATTCTACGCCAGTACAAACTGACGTGGCTCGATTACCAAGTTATTTAGTAAACACTGTTTTCGCAGCACTTGTTTTAATTATTATAATAATAATAATAAATCCCCGGACAAACACAGCAACTATATGGCCCCAAAGTAAGCAGAGCTTGTGTTATGGATGACCATACAGCGAACTGGGGGGAACCCAGAATAAACATACATATATAAATACAAACAACCATGACCCGAGAACAAACATCTGTGTTCATGACACAAATGAATGCCATGGCCAGGACTCGAGCCTGGGACCTTCGGCGTATGAGGCGAGGCTACTTACCACTACACCACTCGGTCGAACTATTTGTAGTATTTTAATATTAAGAACTTGACATTTAGACTATTTAAAATAAATTTATTTAATTATTTATTAGATAAGATTTACTACTCATTAAATGAATATTCATCATAGATTTAAGTCCTTAGCTTAAATAATTATTGTTATAAGTTTTTCATTGTTGATGTTGACATTTAAAATTTATTAATTGATAGTTTGATTAAGGTCTGATTATATGACGTCGCAAAGATTTGCACACCGTTTGACACCGTTAAATATGCTGTACCTAAATAATTATAACACCTATTGCATCGACCATATTTTGCAAATAAATTGATTTGATTTGATTTGCTTCGGGTCAGCCCTCTCGTTTAGAAAATACTGCGAATTGAATAAGCGGGTGACGTTTAGTAGTAGAACTCCATTCGTTGAGAATCCCATTCGTTCATCTAGTTCACTTGGTCAACTCGTATATTCATTCATTTACTTACGAGATTCATCATCTAAACTGGGCTGATCGGGCGCGGCCGGCAAGGTCCTAGTTTTGGGGGTTTGACACATCTCGCACACCGCTGTAGAGTTGGGATTCATGAACGTACATTCCGAACACGACCACTCGCTGTTTTCTGGTCTGTAAAGGAAATTAAATTACTTTTAATAATCTTTGAAAGAATGTTTCGAACTGACCAAAATGAATAAACACGTGTCTGTCGTGTAACATTAATCTTATAACGATTTATTCTTTATAAGAAAATTTGTGTAACACCTATCAGACTCACACGATATTCGCACATTTTTATAGCACTGTTTGCATCTAAATCGCATAAAGCAAACTTCTTTTTTTTCGTTTGAGTTCGCGAATCTCTGTAAATCTGAAAATTTCAAAAAATATTGCATCACTGAGAAGGCCCGCAATAGACAAGTAATTCGTAAAGTAAACATTCTTTTAAAACTCTATTACACTTATATTGTATATATAATTAAACGGGTTGCCATTTTTGTTTTATGAGTATGAAAAAAATCCCAAAGACAAGTTGCTTCGGAAAGTTGCTCAGAATTCGGTACGTAAAGAAGTTTTAAAGTATCTTTTATTATATTTATGTCGATAGAATGAGAATATTTTGAAAAAATAATTTAAATATTTCTGATTTCAATGCAGTATTTCATTTTACGTAAATTTTTAAATCATTTCGAATGATGACGTCACAGTGTAGTTATCTTTTTGAAAATCGCGTTACGAAGTTTATTTTACTACCAACAATGTTCTATGGATCTTTGTGACAGTTATTTTACTGTAAAACATTAACATGACAGTTAAAACAAAGAGTGAATAGATGTTGACGCAACTCGATGACGTCATACAGAGGTTAAATGACAGTCAATTTAATTTGCGTACTATCGTTAAAATTAGCTCAATCGCATTATTCTGCGAGTTGTTACAAACTAAAATATTATAGAAAAGTGACATTTCCAAATGGTTTTCGAATTTGAATCTGCAATTGTTTCTTTAAATACCGAATATTGCTATGATACGCTGGTAGCGTCCATTATACAATAAATACACATACTTCTGCTCCGGCGGAGGGGTTTTATGCCGTGAAGCGCGCCTGGGCAAGGCTGGTGTTTGTCGCTGGCTCCTCCGCGGCGACGGACTTCTAGCTAAAATCGTATTGAATACAATCAATATTTGCATGCATTGTGTACTGAAAAAACTAATAATTTTATTTACTATATAGGTTCTAACGTATACTTGTTAAAATACTAATCTTCTTTCACGTACAAATCCATACACAATTCCACAATAACATTCACAATATCACATCACCACATCTCCACAATCACACACTCATTAATATACCTACATGCATAAATAATTTTCTTACACTCAACGTATAATCAAATGTAATGTATTTTTAAATGCAAAGTAAAAAAATTCTTCTTTCTTTTAATTCTTCTAGACGTATCTTAAAGGCTACGTATTAGTTTTTAATTTCCTTTGATTTTGTAATCGTAATGTTATCCTTAAGGGAAGTAGCCGATTATTCCCAATACGAGTATCCCCTGATTTACTTACTGGGAAGTCCTAGCAATATGTTGTAACCAAGATTACTAAAATAAACGCCATTTTTTATTATCATCATTTATACGTTCAGCTGTATAAGTATGGTTAATAGTATGTAGACTGTAGTATGTAGTAGTACGCCCAAGAAAGATTTCATTTTGTTTTTGATAAAAACTTCACGTGTAACCAACATAGCTGTAAGGTAACTAAACTGTCAGTATATTATTACAAGGAAAAATCGACCTTGTTGTTTTTATAGGATAATATATAATTAATGGACTTCAAAAATAATATTGTAATAATGTAGCGGTTTCATAGACAAGACAAAATTTTATATAAACGAACTTTTGATATACTCTCGCAATACTTTCGAAATATTATAATTTCACGACTAGCTTTGTATAACAGATGAAAAAGGCAACAGTGACTAAGTTTAGAACGTAGACATTTATAACGTAGAAAGAAAGCTTTCTTAGTTACTAAACTAGTTTTGATAAAAAAAGACTTAATCGCATGAAAAGATTAACATTTATTACATTTAATTGAAAGCAAATATATTTGAACGTTACCATGGTTCTCAGTAACGGCCGACACCGCGTGTTTGGGCACGGGCGGCGTCTTGCACGCTAGACAGTTACTGGCCGACAGAGGGTTCTGTAGCGTGCACGAGCTGCATGTCCTGGAATATATAATAACTTTAAATCCCCATACAAACACACCAATTATATGGCCCCAAAGTAAGCATAGCTTGTGTTATAGATGACCATACGGCGAACTGGGGGAGACCCAAACTATGCATACATACATACATACAACCATGACCCGAAAACAAATATGATATATTGATGAGAGAATTATATTTAAAAAATGCGAGAGTTTGCTTATTTATTAGTTTTCATGTAGGTACTGTTTGACTGTTTTGCAGGCTCAAACTGCTGAACCGATTGTAATGTTTGGTATGGTACTGGATTCCTTGGATTAGGTCTCAGATTAACACACAGGTACGCTACTTTTCAACCCGAAAGAGTAATGTGTTAATAAAACTAGCGAGTATATAATACTGATTAATAGTGATTAAATTTGCCTTCATACTTCAACAGGCATTAATATTAATCACGGCTAACTAAACTAAATGAACATTTGAAAAAATTAGGCGTTCTTTACTTTTTCTCAGATTATTATAAAAATATTGCGTATTTTTTACAATTTTCATTTAATCGATGTCGATTACGTGCTGTCACTCTGCTTATCCATGTAACTTCCATACAAAACGCGAAGTGTATGCAGAGCATTGATAATGTTCGATCGAATACGTCCTTGGCACACTACGCGTAGCGCTGCGCGGCCCGGCGAAGAGCGCGAGCGATGGATAACACGCATTGTCCTGTGACGCGACGAATATCGCTCACTATTATTTGACTATTATAGATTAACCTAATGCCATAACATTCATATTACCTGATATGTGATTTAGTCCGTGTAACTATTACGTATAACTGTTACGAATATATTAGTCACACCTCTAGTTACTTTGATAGTTTGCAAGTTTTTAACTAAGCTCATGCGATTATGTTCCTTATTCTTGCAGAAGTAAATTTTAAATTCCAATTTCATGTTTAAAGGGCTCAAAGTACTAGATACTTGTTAGAAAGGAAGTATCCGCGCGGGGCGGAGTGCGTTCGCGTATTGAAATACCTTCAAGGTATTTAAAGTATTCAGGCTGAAACCTGGTTTACGTACTTGGAAACAGAAACCTGGTTTTAAAGCCTGGCCCCGTATCCCTAATTAAAACTTTGACTTTTGGAACGTTGGTTTATTTTTGACAACCCTATCTTTTGTTGATTTTCACTTTATGTTTGGATTTTTAAAGAGAAATTTATTTTCTAAATTAAAGTGAATAGCATTTTATTCTTACAAAGTAGAACAAGCCTTTATGAAGTAAATTGTGACTTTGTGTAAAATGTAACATTGGTTATTCTGTAACAAAATAACCTACGCTTAGTTTGTTAGCCGCATCTTCGGTAAGTTTATTAATTACTTTCATGCCCTTTTTCATATTCATTTTTACACTTCATATCGAATTTAAAAAGAGTAATATAAATGTCTTTACAAGCTCTATATTTATAATGTTAAACTTACAACATACAATTTACGAAAATACTCCTGTTTTAATTCTAATATAAGAAGCGAATCTGCGTTCACATACTTACCAAACCTCGACTTGCGGCTTGCTAGCGGCGCAGGCGGCGCACGCAGCCGCGCTGAGCGGGTTCACGAGCGTGCAGCGAGCGCACGACCACGACGCGGACGGGGCTGCCGGCTCCGCTGCAGAGAAGGGAAAATTAAATATGTACTTAATAATAAAAAAATATTTCAATCTTTGGTTCAAGTAAAGTAGCGAAAGATAGGAGACATTCTTACAGGTGCGTTAGTACCTGATAAATGGCTTTCGACTGCTCTGACCTCAGCGTGACCTTGCTCGCCGACATAAAACAGATAGCATGATGCAAAACATGGGCTTGCGAGCGAGACGAAATATATCGTGTCCGTGTCATTTATTACATTTCTTATGTCTTTCTTATTCATTCATTACATTACATATGGTATTCAGTTGTGGGGGAGTGCTGCCGACATCGATAATATATTTATTCTGCAGAAAAGGGCTGTTCGCGCAATCTATCAGCTCGGTCCAAGGGTGTCACTTCGAAGTAAATTTAAGGAAATAAATATTCTTACTTTCTACTCACAATATATTTTAGAAAATTTAATGTACCGTAAAAAAGAACATAATTTTGTTCAAAAAAAAAAAAGATCTGCACAATGTTAACACAAGAGGAAGAAATATGCTGGCAGCTCATAATAGCAGGCTTCATAAAGTCACTAACTCATTCATGGGTCAATGTATACGCTTTTATAATAAGGTTCCTGAGGATATCCAAGCTCTTCCTATTGACAAATTCAAAGAAACTATAAAGAAGAAGTTGTGTGCTAGAGCATATTATAAACTATCCGATTATTTGGATGATAAAAGCCCTTGGGTATAATCCCCTCATTAACAGGATTGTACTAGTATTTGTAACAAAGCATGTGTAATGTGTCTGTTTGTTCGATGAGTTCTTCGTCCCGATGAATATCTAAAGCGTCATTGTCACTAAAGTACGTCTTCTTATGGTAGCGTCGGGTGACGGGTCGCTCACTTCCCTCTAATATGGTTGAGGAGGGCGATGGCTGGATCCCGCGTTAACTCGTGAACGGGTGCCGTTTGAGAGTGTTCGTCGTTAGGATACTTGGGGGGAGGGAGGACTTGCCGAGCTAACAGATGCACATAAGAATAATTTTGTATAGACATAAAGAGACTAAAAAAAAATATACCCGTGAAGTTTCTCGCCAGTTCTTCTTCACGAAGGTTTTTTCGAACTGGTGGTAGAATCATGTTTTATTTGACGTCAATAAGAACAAGCAATTGTCAATGTTGAGAAATATATATTTCATTTCATTTCATTATACTATTTGGTACTACTAATATATTTCTTTAATCGTGTACTATTATTACGATATTTTATTTAATATTTTCATTCATAGCCGGCAAACTACCTGATGGTAGGTAGCATCGGCACCCGTGGACATCGATAGGTGTACATTTCTCATTTATTGATAATGTTGCGATTATTGTGATCCCCACTAATGATGCGTTGCCGCCGTGGGCTTCAGCTGGAGCTGCCATTGTTCCAGTGATTGCGTTGGCTGTTCCTTCCCGTTATTCGGAACACAACCACACGAACGTGATTATTATGGCGGATACAATACGAAGGACTGTAGCGCCATCCCAGATTATATCTGTACAAAGTAACTCTACTTTCACCACAGTTTATATTTATTGCACTTGTTAGATTGTGTTATAACTTTACCTACTGAAACATGAGTCTATAGTGTTATGAAAATGTTGAGATGCAACTGCTTAAACACTTTAGAAAATATTTAGATTAGAATCAATGTATGTTTTGAGAACCAGCGTTGCCGATGCTACGGTAGAAGTATTTTTTAACTGATAAATTAATTTCATACCAAAATCATACATATTGTTGTTAGATATAATTGTGTCAATCAATCATTTATTGGAAATAATAAAAAATGATTGCTTGTGTTATGGATGGCCATAGAGCCAACTGGCAGAATAATTAAACAAACCATGACCATAGATCAAACATCTGTGTCATCTGAGTCAGGGCTACCACCAACGAAGCCCTTGTCACTTGAGGTCGTCAGAGGGCAATAGATGCGAGAACCATACCTTACAATGACCTTCTTTTCGCTTTAAGGAAAACATACGTACCAACAGCAAACAGCAGTTCATCGCTATTGAGGTCATGGTCCAAAGACGCCATCGGCACCGTGAGTTTCTTAGCGGGCTCGCGGCTCGACTCCAACTTGCTGGTGGTCGGCTCGTTGTGGTTCGATGACCGGGGACTGGAATATATGTGCAATGCTGATGGTAACTATAGATACAGCTAAATGTTCGTACATATTTTAAATATGTTAATGCTAAATTTAGATACTGAGAAAAGTCCCTGTGACTAATGAAGTTCTTTTTGGAATTTTATTTTATAGGTCAAACTATCGAATGTTTTTAGACTCGAGTATCACTGTTTTTCTAATCATCATAAACTTAATAAATCGTTTTTGAAGAAATTCCAATAAAAATATTAGGACAAAAGTTTCCATACCATCAAACTCCTATCAATTTTTTTTAAATTAATTAATCCATATAATATAATATGGCTTATGTTTAACTGCTCGCCAAATGTAGTAAAAAGCTACGTCCAAAAAAATGTGTACCAAAATTTGTCATCCTATTTTATACTTTATCGTTGCCCATATACGGTAAATTACGTTAGTCAAATAAAGTAACTAATATCAAAAATCATATTGTTTTATCACAATTAGTATATGTTTGGGAAAAAATGTACACCAAATTAATTTGAAATGTTATCTAATTTTGATCGTTTTGTTAGAGAAATAAAATATAAAATATATTAGGTCTTTACCTATGAAATTGCCGTTTTTCACGAAATAAATGAAGCGTAATTTTTTTATATATTTTTTATTTCTATTAATCAAAATAATCACCCATGCAATCAATGCATCTTTGCCAACGCATTGGTAGCTTATTGATGCCTTTCTTGAAGAAATCAGCTGGACGGGAGGCAACAAATTCTTCAAAGGCATTTTGTACTGCCTCTCGGGTATTGAATTTTTTTCCCGCCAAGAAGTTATCCAAATTCTGGAAAAAGTAGAAGTCTGTAGGCGCAAGGTCTGGTGAGTACGGCGGATGACGGAGAACTTCCAACCCCAACTCTTGTAGCTTGGAGACCGTCTGCTGTGCAGTATGAGGTCGCACGTTGTCGTGCAGGAGCAGTGGAGCCGAACGATTGACCAAAGCTGGTTGGAGACGTGCGAGCTTCTCCATCATTGTGTTCAGTTCTTCACAGTACACATCTGCAGTAATGCTTGTCCCGTTTGGCAAGAAGCTGTGATGAATTACACCCGCGTTAGACCACCAAACAGTGACCATCACTTTTCTAGGGGTAAGTTTTCGTTTAGGGCATTGTTTGGGTGCTGAACCAGGGTCCAACCAACTTGCTGAGCGCTTACGATTGTCAAACAGGATCCATTTCTCGTCACAAGTAACAATGCGGTTCAGAATTCCTTCATTTGTATGCCTGCTGAGCAGTGCAAGGCACGTCTCCACGCGTACTTCGCGCTGGCGGTCATTGAGTTCGTGGGGTACCCATTTGTCAAGCTTTTTTACCTTGCCAATTTGACGCAAATGGACCAATATTGTTTTGATGCTAACATCGAAAGCTGCTGCTAATTCAGCCGTGGATTGAGTTTCATCAGCTTCTACAATTGCCTTTAATTCGTCATCGTCGACCAAAGTTTTCGGACGACCACGGGGTTCATTTTTCAGGTCAAAATTTCCAGAACGGAAGCGGGTAAACCAATAACGGGTGGTGCGTTCGTTTGTAGTGTTCGCTCCGTAAACGTCGTTGATGTTGCGTGCCGCTTTGCTGCCACGACGGTACTCATACTCCATAATTACTCGAATTTTTAACTTATCCATGATGACGAAAAATGTTCGAATGCGTTGAAAACAAAACACTAACTATTAAACAAATGACGATTTTAGAAAAAGAATTCCATGTTTGTCAAATAAAATTAATTTGAAATTAGAATTATCAGTCAAAAAAAAAATATTTTCATTTGAAATGGCCAGTACGGCAAAACGGCAGTTTCATAGGTAAAGACCTATTATTTAATAACTAAGTTTGCTTACTTCAAAACATTCAAGGTTGCAAAAGCATTATTCCCCTCTAAAAATCTACATTGCCTTCTAAATGACTAAGTCAGCCACAATTTGCGAGCGTCTGAACGATACTATCTTAGCCACTAAAAATATGTTGTCGCATGATGTTTTTGCTACAAAATTTTTAATTATCATCCAATTTCGATTATGGCGCTTCGCCGAGTCCTGCCTCACCATGCTCGCTTCGCGCGCTCGGCTAGCGCCGACATTAACCTAACCCAAATTTAACTACTACGCTTTCTACAAAGTATTTAGTAGTATTCGTTGCAAAAAGACGAATTAGTTTGACGAAGTACGAAGAAGACGAAATAGTATTAAATTTGGTGAAAATTTACTAAATTTGGTCATTCATCAATTTGATACATTTTTTATTAATTATACACATTATTTTGACATATATTTACTATTTTATACAATCGTTTTATGGTACACGATATTATTTTTTGCGTGCTTTGCCATAAAATGACTGAAGTGTTTTGGGAGTCAAATCATATTCTGGCATACAAGATATTTGTTCCCCTATCTATAATATTCGGGAAGTTAAATAAACATATACGTCACAGTTGAATGGTTGAATAAGACAATCAACCGTTTGATTGAATGTCAACGCCATTATGAAATAAATAGACTATAAATAAAGCTTGAAACGTTCAACCAAACGGCTTGCTGTTTTACCATTATTACGGTTCACGAGATACAAACCGATGACAGACAGACAATTAGATAGATCTAAATAATATAATCCCATTGACAACTTTAAGAATTACAGCTACGGATTACAAAAATGACATGTCACCTATTATCATCATCTCTGACGGGCAAGGTGACCTTGGCATGCGGGCTGCGGTCGCAGTTGCAAACGTCACAGTTCCTTGATCGCCAACTATTGTATGAAAACCCGCATTCAGTGCATTGCCACATGCGAGTTTCTCTACTGGAAGGGGTAAATGAGATATGAGTATATGATTTGATATAAGTGGTTGCTAAACACTATCATAAATGATTGAACTAAATATATTAACTATTTTCAAAGCCGTCTAACAAGCTCGCGACCAATCTGAAAGTAAGTAGCACTTATGGACATCATTAGCCGGTTTTATTTATCAATATTGAACTTTATTATTATAGGACAAGTGTTGCTTCTGTTGAAATCGCCTTTGTTCCGGTAACTGAAATGGCTATTCATCGGAGCACAGCCACGTAAATGCCATTATTAGGGTGATGCCACCTGGTAGATACGGGAATCGAACCAGCTAAAGGCCGGTACAGTAACACCTTGTCAGACATGAGGATCAAACCTCTCTAACAAACATGGTAGTTTAAATGAAAGAAAACCTATGAAATCTTACCTATACATTTATTAACAAGAACTAGACAACGCACTTTTACTAATTGTTGCACAAGAAACGTTATTTTCGTTATTATCTTTGACTTAATTTATTTATTAAATTAACATTTAATTGGGTAACAATATCTCCAACCCACAACGGCAAAAACTCCACAGCCTATGTTAATAACCATTTCAATGCCTGGATCGATACAAACGGCACAATTATACGGCCAGCAATACACAATCATCACAAAACCTCAAACCTTTAATGTTTTCATGAGTATAATTTTTAAAATCAAATTAACCAAAAAAAAATTGTGTAACTGTTAATAAGTTAAGAACCACGGTATGAGTATTCACAACAACTCGAAATTGAAAGTTTTCGAAATGAATTCTTTGAAAGAATAACTTTGTGAGTTGAACAAAACATAGCTCATTTCGAAAAACTGATTGATTAGTTTATTAATTAGCTTATTCGTTTTCTTGCTTCACTACAAATAATATTAGGTTTCTTTTCGCTTAGTTTGTAAGTTTGTTAGACAGACTTGATCTTCATGATTGACCTTAACAGTTGGTGTCATAAAATACAGGATGTTATTTTTTCGAATTTTAACCGGCTTAATTTCCAAGTATTAAACATATTTTCACGTATATTCAAATATGTTTAAAGGCAGTGATGCGTCTGTTTAAAAATAAAGAATTTCTTTTGCGGAACACTTGTTATCTCCAGCATTTAGAATACTTTCGTTTCAAGTGGCGGTGCAAAATTCCACCCTGTAAATAGAAAACATGAATGTAATAACAGTAACTTGCAGCTTACCTTAGCTGCGATTGAGACGAAGGCACTTTCGGTGATTCCCGCAAATTATGAGACGCTTTACCAACACTAGGCAACACACTGAACACTTTTGACCCGGGATCTTTGCCACTAGCCCCTATATGCGAAGTCCTAATATTGCTCGCCCCGATCTCATTCACGGGCGATATACAATTCTCAGCACCTAACAATTCATCGATCCTAGCATAGTCACCATCCAAATCATTCGAATACAAAGCCTCATTTTGCGAATTACTCATCATATTCTTCGTGTCTTGTATTGAGACATACGAATATCTAGTACCGTTGTTGTTGACTTGCAACTGTAAATTCATATCTTTATATTTTCCTTTATTAGGCAAAGCATAGATCACACCTTCGGCGTTAGTATCCCAACTGCATTCTTTATCCATTAATTCTGCGTCTCTCTCGTCTAATCGAGAATCTTCTTGTAAAATTCGATCTTCAGTTTTAGGCAGACTGTTACAATATCTAGGTAAACTTTTGTAATCATTCAAGCTTCGTCTACTGGAGACGACCTTGCCGATAGGTCGAACTTCAGCGTTTGTCTGTTCCGAAAAAGACCTTCGATACGTAGGACGGATTTCTGGAGAATTTTGTGCGCTTATTGACCTTTGAAACGAGTTGGACGTTGCAGTTTGTGGCCAGTCTGGTACAGTGATCATAACCCCTCCCGAAGACGGTAGGGACGTCGCTCCATCTCTGACGCTAAGCGTATCATGTCTCCCTAAAGTAGTCACGCTTAAACCTTTCATATTCGAGATTCTTGATAACGGAGAAACTCTTGGAGATAAACAGGCTTCGCAATGCGTTCTAACTCCAGAATTTTCGAGAGTACAACGCCCACAGGCCCATTTCTTTAAATGCATAGCTCTACTCTGCTCTCTCTGATACTCTTTTATGTAATTGAGCTCCCAATTCGACTTGCTCTCATTGCACTTCTGGGGTCTTCGCGTAACTGTGTGCAGACTGCGTAGAAAAGATTCTCTGGGGTTATGTTGGGCAGTGTTGTAAGCGTATCTTTCGGAGACCATCAGACTTGTTGGTCGATTAATAGTGCTTCTAGTCTCGTCGACTCTCCACCATTTGTTTTGCGAGTTAATGACCGATCCATGTGACAGGGATCTAGTGACTCCGTGGGCCTGGTTTGTGAGCTGCGTTGGAGAAAGCCTGAGGGACTGCAGATCCAGTTTGAATTGACGTCCGTCGGAGTACCCTGAAGCAGGCTTGTACGACGGGACTGCTAGGGTATTGGATCTTATCATGGTATGATCTGGAAAAAGAAGTTGTAGGGTTTCAGTAATTTTACGTAGTTATTGTAAAGAATTATTTATAGTTACTACAGTAACTATTTCAGTATTTTTATCTCCTGTATTAATTTGTTTGTGTTTCAAGAATTTATTTTATGAATAAATAAAAATAAGACACATCTTACCTTGGGCGGACTTTTCCTTGTCTGTCATACCTGCAGCTTCTGTCTCGTCATCAGAAAATCTGAAAAATTTTAAAACCCATTAGGATTTGGCGGCTAAGTGGTGTAGTGGTAGGTAGCATTGCTCCATACGCTGGAGGTCCCATGTTCGAGTCTTGGTCGGGGCACTTATTTGTGTTAAGAACACAAATGTTTGTTCTCGGGTCATGGTTGTTGACATTTCTCAGTTCGCTGTATGGTCATCCGTAACACAAGCTCTGCTTACTTTCGGGTCATTCAGTTGGCGTGTTTGTCTGGGGATTTCATTTAAAATTTATTGCACTTTCAACATCAATTTTATTAGGTATATATTTTTTATAACGAGTACCTATTGTGTATCTGTACATATTTGAAATTTTATTTAAACACTTATTTAGAGCTTTATGTGCACGTTTGAAATTTCTTTGTTATTACTTTTACAACCACGATTAATCCGTATTTAATTATGTTTCAAAATACTGTAGCATAAATAATGTTTTATTTTTTTATAAATTGTTTAGTAAGAAGGTTATCACGGACAATTTATTTTCCTACAATAATAAAAAGTTCAGAGGTACTGAGACAACCGGCTCACTGACCTAAAGACGGGGGCATGCGGCGCGATGACGTCACACGCGGCGCAGCGCCACGAAGCGGACACGTTGCGCAGGCCGCACGCGCAGCGCCAAGCGCGGCTCGCTTCCGGCGCGGAGCCCACGCACGTGTACCCACTGGGAAGCAGACAAATTATAGGGTTTACATATGAAATTGACGTTTCAAAGCACTGGCTGTTTTGAATAGAAACCTGCATTCTAAATTTAAAACGACGAAAGATGATGTGCGATTTTCCAAAGTTCTAACTCCTGTTCTGATGGGAATATAGGATACGTTAATAATGTTCCTTTCTAAAAGTGATAGAATTTTAAAACTCAGTCCAAGTATATACAAAAAAATTTACTTACATCCTAATACCGTATAGGTATAAATAGTACGGGAGTACACATTTATCGACGTGTTAAAATTGATAATGCGCAAAGCACACAACTGAAAGGGGCGCTACCCACACATTCGAGCATTAATCGGCAAAGCCGCAAAATCAATGAGCGAAAATGTCACTCTGCTTGCCGTTAAAGTTTTGGCGAGACGAGCCGAATGGGCTGACGTGCATTTAGCTCGAATAGACCACCCGATCGGCACGAGTGTGTGTAGTAATTGCTTCAGGCCGTTCAACAAATAATGCGCCAGGAAAGTGCCAGGCATACCATGCCGTTTATTAATATGAAATTAAATTAAATGAAATATTTATTTCTCAACATTGACAATTACTCGTTCTTACTGATGTCAAATAAAGCATGATTCTACACCAGTTCGGAAAAACCTTCGTGAAGAAGAACTGGCAAGAAACTTCAGGGTATATTTTTTTCAAAATCAATTTACAGATTCTTTTTACAAAATTATTCTTATCTGCATCTGTTAGCTCGGCAAGTCTCCCTCCCCCCAAGTATCCAAGCGACGAACACCCTCAAACGGCACCTGTTCACGAGTTAACGCGGTATCCAGCCATCGCCCTCCTCAACCATATACCACTATACTACCATAAGGCCTAAATTAGGCCATAATATCTAAATTAGGCCGAGCTTGCACGTCACATCTAGTGTCTTCTTGAGAGTTTTTCAAGTCAGTCTACTTTGACGTAAAAAACTGAAGTACTACTGTAATAATTTAATTCCAATTTTGCAAATAGCGAAACCGCTGCTTTGAGTTGATATTACATTATTAAAATCTATACACAGATATGTCAATTCCTACATTCCAATGTACATTAGGACACACTCAGACAATAGGTAGTTAAACCCAACTACTTGGTTCCTAGGTAATAATTCATTCATATCAAGCCTGTGAATCAAATGAATTCTTAATCGTTTTAAACTGTCGCGGTTATTGCAACCGTAATTTAACGATTCATGCATGCAGCGCTGACCATGCACCTTTCGATTTCTACATATTTCCGTCTCTTGCAAATGGATTTTTGTATGCAGAAATTACTCAATAAATGTAAAATGACAGTATCTATGATATCATTACACTTAAGCTGTCTAAATATCTGCAATGTGCAAGATGTGTAGTCCAGTCGAATTAGCAATCGACCTCGAAATAATTATAGGCCAACATTTTATCTCGTCACACTTCAAATTCGATTGCTGCGCTAGCCACTATCCAACACAACCTGTTTCACCACCCTTAGGGCTGCGGAAATAAAATGTTGGCCTTGAATTATTCCAAGGTTAGGCCCCTTTTATGATATCCTGACTGGACTAGAACCCAAACTACCTACATACCAGAGTTCTATAAAAACAACTGAATAAAATGACATAAAAATACTTTGATACTATAAAGCAGATAACTGCAACAAAAACAATACCCAACCGAAACCCAAATTAATGCCTTGTAAAGCACACATGTTTATACTTTTGCCATGTTCAACAGAACAGCGTTAACACAAAGTTCTCACACAACAACTGGGTGGTTTTGGGATCAGTTTTAGAATTGTCTAATGCAGATTCGCTAACTTTACACAAATTGCAAATAAATTTTTAGGTACGACAGCTTCCTGTGGATATTTATTTCACTGTTCTAATATACAATATATATTCATTAGATATATTAAGTTGATTGGATAGTGGCCTACCTAGGCAGTCGATAATCCCCATAATCGTACCCCCCTTGTTAAGGGAAAGCTTTTGTCTATAAGTATATATACAGCATATATACAGTTCATAATAATATAAATGGCATTAACTTAATACAATGCCAATAATATATTTTTCATCATATACAATAACAATACCATTAGAGTTTTACATTGTTGCTGATTATTGTTATAATGCACCATGAATAGCATAATCATATTGATCCGGGCTTGAATATGTGGATAGTGCCCAAACATATTTTTAGTACAGAAAGTAATCTAATTCTGAAACGAAAAACAAATGAAGCAACGAACAAGAGCTACTTTTGCTATTCTCAGATATGGTTGCTCCAATATAACATTACAATGAACATATGATGCATTTAGTATGTCACTTTGCTGAACACATTATTACCAAACTAATCCCTGACCCAATTAAGGGGCTGTATGCATTTGAGGTTACCTATTCATTCCATTTTAAACTGGGTTAACTAATGTTAACTTTTAATCGTATTCTCATTACAGTTACTATTAAAGTATAGATTTTAAAAAAATGAACCTGTAGTTTGAGTTCTTATATAAGGAGGGTTTTGTCTGTCTGTACTAATATTTGAAAGAAGAAACAGTTTATTTCGTTTTATAAATTTTTACCATTACATGTTAATAACATTATCCTAATGTAAGTGTTATCATAAAAAATTAATGCAATTGTTAAATGTGAAATATGAGTAAAAATTATATACAATTTTTTGATAAGTAATTTGTATAAAAATATATTCATTTATTTTTATTTTATTTAAATGTCAACAGTAAACTCAGATTAATTTTAAGTGCGCTGTTTTCAATTGATCTACTGTCACACAAAATAATTTTAAGAAGTAACCTACCTAGTCAATGTAAAATATAAAAGAAATTCTTCTTTACTTTTAAAACTATGTCAACTATAACTATATTAAAATCAATCTGCATATCCAGTTAATCTATAGATGATTATATTGTTGCTCGAACATCTTTTAATCTAATGATCTAGTTATGTATATTACAGTTTCAACCAATTTTACATTTATAGTGATATTTATTAAAGCTAGTATAACTTTTACAATAGCTTACAATAGCTTGCAATCAGTTTTTCAATAAGGTGATAACCAATGAATTGATGATGGCCATTCAAGGCTCTTTATTCGTGGAAACCTTCATTATAGCCTTGTATAAATTGTTCCGTACATGTACAGCTTCAAAAATGAAAAAAGATTATTAGGAAAAATACAATGTATAGTACAACTTATAAAGAGTAAGTAAGTGAGAACACATTTGCCAGCAAATTTCCGAAGTTCTGTAACTGTATTCACATACAGTTACAAAGATATATTGATTGTAAAGTAATATTATGTTGTTGTGGACTTATGGGTGTAATTGAATACTTATTAAACGACCCCATTTAAGTTGAATGCAAATAACAAATAACAAACATTAAGAACACAGTTTATATGCTGTGTTTTAATTGTTAAATAAGTTTTTTTTTACTATTTAGATAGCTGACAAACAAGGGATGAGACTAACCAATAGTAAGTGGTATCGGCACCCATGTCATTATTCATATTTATATGGATATCATAGGAAAATATTTATTTAAGGGGTTTTATTGTAATTATATTAAAATATATATAATAATGTTTCATCCACTTACTAATTAATTATGTGCTCAACTCATTACATGTATATTTATTACATATATTGTTGAGTGTTTCGTGTTTACTGTAAGACAAGTGATTTCATTATTTATATTATGAAAAGAAAAGAACAAGGATACTAATTGGACTGTTATGTACCTACTTACTCATGATAATCATAATATAAAACATGAAATTAATTGTTTTACAGTTAACATGACACACTCAATATTTCAGCTCTATTTTGGACCAGATTATACTTAAATATACATGTAATAAGTTCAGCATATAATTAATTAGTAAGCCGATGAAACATTATTACATGTATTCACATGTATAATTTAAAATAATACCATAAAACCCCTTCATATTTAAATGTTTTTATATCAACTTAATTTACCTGTCGTCAGAATGTTAAGGTTTAATAACCAAACACCAATCTTGGCTTGAATTTTTTAAATTACAATAAATATAAATATATATAAATAAATTACAATTCTATTAAAATTTATCAGTAAAAAGCACTCTTACTATTATTAATGTATAATACTTAGATGGAATATAAAAGTGGAAGCTTTTGCTGAAGGATACAATAGATATTTTGAGGCTTTTGTGAGAACTTGGTGCAGGCTCAGTTTCACATGTGAATCCCCTGCAGTATTGTCCCCCTTAATTTGCAGCGGGCATACAAAAGACGGAATAACTTGCAAGCAATTCTCACCTTAGCCTGAGCCTCTTACGACCTTCCCGAGTGTCTATCTTATCACAAATATTTGTATTCACAATTTTTATTCAGAGTTTTTAGTATATGATACTTTGCATGGTTATGATACAATGCCTTTTGAATGTAATGGTAAAAATATAAGAGTAAAAACTGAAATACTATGTTGCTTAGGAGATTAAATGAAATACATAAGAAATAGGTATCTATGAAGCCTTGGTTTAATTGGTTTATTGAGCTGATACCACACCCAAATTTGTTGCAAAAATACTAAATTTTAAGCAATGAAAGTGATCAAGAATAAGTTATCAATGTTAAGTAAGTATATATACACTTACTAAGTTCATAATATTTGGTAGGAAAATAGTTTTCACTTACCTATGTATATAAAAAATACCATGAAACTGAAATAAATGTTACTTTGGCTACATTTATTTCAAAGAAACACCTGTATTTCGTCCTCAATGACGTCCTCTACAATGAAGACTAAATACTACCCTAAATTCAAAGGTCAATTTCTCACCAATTATAACAAACAGCTACAACAAAAGCCCAATTGAACTTTTATATTGTTAATGAACTTCATTTGTATTCACACATTCCTAAATACAAAGGAAATTAATACACAAATAGAGGTCAGGAAAAATCGATAACACAACTGGCAACTTTTAACAACAATGGACAGGATTACAAACAGAAAATTACTAACCTTTTAGACTTATTGGAAGGCGGTATAGCAATTGACCCCGAGCCAGGAGTACTCGCTTCGAGTTTTTCAGTGGAACAAGTGTTTTCTGGTGACGAATCTCCTCTAAGACATTGTTTTTCTGTCTCTCTGTCATGACTCGATAGTCTTCTCACACCACATTTTATGCACTTTACACTCTCTGTAGGGTTAATTTGGCCGCAAGTTTGACAATGCCATTGCAGCACTGAAGCGATTGAACCCATTTTAATTCACTCATGGCTATTAAACCACAATAATCCACAGTTTTTATAAAAACAAAGTTCGGCAACTAAAAAATGAAAACAGCTGATCCACCATGTTGGTTGTTTGTGTCTAATTTTTTTTTTCATTTGCCGGCATGGAAAATATTCTTATGCTACCTTAGGTTTATAAATATTCAAATTTTCATGCATAGCTTTTTGCAAAAAGGAAATAATATTTTTTTTATAAAATACAGAATATTCTATATTTTTTCTATATCAATGAATAGTTTTGGCATCAACTTTTGTCTTAAAGGTCCAGATGGCGTTGAATCGCATGCTTTGAAATAGTAAAATGTAACAGAACAAGATGACTCT
This sequence comes from Marasmarcha lunaedactyla, assembly GCA_923062675.1. Taxonomy (NCBI): domain Eukaryota; kingdom Metazoa; phylum Arthropoda; class Insecta; order Lepidoptera; family Pterophoridae; genus Marasmarcha; species Marasmarcha lunaedactyla. The sequence goes on from OV281358.1 coordinate 2,647,017, forward strand.
GAATACAAACTTTGGAATAAAATACTATAAGGAAACCGAAGTACTTAGATATAAATACCAAAATGCAGCTTTGATAAAGTAGATTTGAAGTGAACTGTTGTGTAATTTCCTGCGTTGCAACAATTTTATTTTTATTTAATTTATTTCAGAAATTTTAGGGTTGACAGCTAATGTTATCAGATATTTATGACTATGTGATACCTCAAAACAAACCTCCACTTACCTATATGGAAATAAAACAATTTTACATATACAGGGTGTCCCATAACTTGTACAACAAACTAAAATGAAAGAAAGATTGAGGCGTGCCATACCAGATAAAAAAAATTACCTCAGTAAAAGTGTCACCGTTTTCGAGATATACCCGACTTTTAATTTTATTCGAATAAAGCCACTTTTTCAGTTTCAGTCAGTTTTTTTGTTGGTGTGTGTACAAACAAGCAGATGCTTTTGTAATTTTTTTAAATATTCTAGAATAGTAGATTTACCATATGCAAATATAATTCTCATTATTTTTTGTACAAAAATTATTTACCTCAACTTTGGCATTCAGTGGTGAAAAAAAATTTACTGGACTGTCACTGCACATTTTACAAATAAATTACGTTTTTAATAAAAATTTCAAAAATGTATAAACTGGCCATATTATTCTAGAAAAAAAGAAATTGCAGTTTTGTGCCAAAGGGGCTGATTCATATTAAATCCGACTTTTAAATTACCGATCCCTGGCCATGCTAGATTGATAAATAACATATAATTAACATGCGCTTAATTTTGTTTTCTACTAATAACGACAAACACTATGAGTACGAGAGGATTACTTCGGTACTACTAGTTCTGACCTTTATTATGATACCGATACCGATTATGAACGTTTAGACTTTTGTCATATCCACAACCGTTGCTTTTGTGCTTGTCTATCCTGTTTGCTATCTCACTGTCTCTGTCACTTTTTCCTGCCCCTCCCTCTGCCAGCCAGTCACTAGATAGTACGATCCTTAACGCTCTCATGGCACACGTCGTCGCTCTCTTACCGCTGTTGTTTTGTTTTCGTACTACCTTTTTTGCTTGGAACTCGGACTCAGCTTTGCCTTACGATTTAGACTTTGATAACTTATTCTTTACGACTTGGCGCTTTCTTGGACTTTGTTTTGTGTATTACTTCACCTGAAATTAAAAAATTGGTGGCGTCGGCCTACATGTCGCATGAGAATGCAGCTATGAACCTAATTTATGTTGAAGTTTGATGTAACGCCAGAGCTGCTGCGAGGCTTTATGCTGAGCTATACCCTATCCGCAGTTAAGTTTAAGAACATTAAACAGGGTTTTTATGGAGAGCTGCCTCACGTGTATTACTAGAAGGCCGGCAATTCGAGCACTTACTAAATGTACTCAATGACTAAATAATAAATAATGTTTTTACTCAAACATGTACATTTTCTTTGATCTTTAATTTATTCAAAAGAAATGCCCCAAAATGCAAGGAGTGTGGGCCAGGTCTTTGTGCACTTTATCAAAAATAGTTTAGGATGCCTAAAACACTTTTCGATTGTTAAATTGTTATTAAAACACTTTATTTATTGGTAGGAAATGAAATTGCGCATTATTAGTGTGCAGCACAAACAAAAAACATCAATCAGAATTTCATTTTGACAGTTAAGATTTACTTACATAGGTTTAAACAACTTTATTTCTCATAAGAAAAAATTTATTGTTAACTTAAAATGAGATACAAGTAAGTTTTTTCTTATAACTAGATAAGATGAAGGTATTTTTTTTTTCCGTCTCTTGTACAATACCTACATTTTGTAGGTTTTGCATTGTAAAAATTAATTACAAAGTTGGTTACATTTATATATAAAAAAAGAGATAATATGCTAATTGTTATGGAGATTATGGACATGTTCTTTTAACTTAAGTTTATACGATTCAAAAGAGTCTATTTCTTTTAGGTAATTTGGTAATTTATTATATAGTTGTGCTCCTTCAAATAAAACAGTCGTTTTTCCGTAATTTGTGCGAATTTCAGGTAAATGAATATTGTTTTTGTTTCTTTTTATTAAATTGTATACTAGATTGGATTGAGTTAGTCATAATATTTCGTATAAAGATGCAAGTTTTAAAAATATATAGCTGCTTTAAATGTGAAAGTTTTGTGTTTTGATATATCTGAACAGATGGAGTAAAATAATTATAGTGGAACAATACTTTAATGATTTTATTTTGTACCCTCTGCAGGGGGTTCAAGGTCGTTTTCGCAGCTGATCCCCAAATTTCGATAAGATATACGATATGCGATTTTACCAATGAGTTATAAATAATGTAGCGAACTTTGTTTGGAATGCAGTGGGAAACCTTTCGCAGCGCTCCTAAGAAGGATAATAGTTTTGATTTAACATGTGTTATGTGTTGTCTCCAAGTAAGTTTGTCATCAATCCATAGTCCGAGGATTCAAGATGAGAACGCTGTAATGCTTTTTTTTGTGCTTCGAGTAGTATCGATGGCTGGTTGCCATTAAGTCCACAGAATTGAATTGAATTGTTTTGTGTATTTTGACTTATAAAATTTTACAGTTGTAAAGTTAAAAAGAAACCGAAAGAAAGAACTCAAGCACAATGAACAATCAAACACACAGCAGACAACTTTCAATGTGATGTGAGTGAAGTGTGCCGTGAGTGAGGTGGCTGTACCCTCTGCTTAGCGAACTAACTTCACTTGGCAACTTCCGCCATAGAAAAGACTCATTGTTAATGTTGCCCGCTAAAACAAACACAAATAATGTTGACTTTTTTATTTTCTTACCATCTAACTACTGATTAAATCAGATTATTTGTATTTTTCCTATAATTACCATTAAATTGTCTATTTTTTTAGATGTTGTACAAAGACCTAGCCCAGGTTGTGACATTTCTTTTAATATTAATCTGCCCCTTTGGCACAAAACTGGCAATTTCTTTCTTTTTCTTCCAAAATATGGACAGTATTATACCTTTCAGAAATCTTTATTAAATACTTAATATGTTTGGAAAATGTGACGTGACAGTCCAGTACATATTTTTTCACCACCGAATGACAAAGCTGTGGTAAATGATTTTTGTAGAACAAAATAATGTAATAATATGTTTTTTCTCAAAGATACCTAATGATATTTGCATATGGTAGATCTACTATTCTAGAATATTTACAAATAAAAATAAGAAAGTTTCTGCTTATTTGCACACACAGCCACAAAAAAACTGACCAAAAGCGGCATTTTAGGAATATCTTGAAAATGGTGACACTTTTACTGAGGTATTTTTTTTTTATCTGGTAGGGCACACCAATCTTTTTTTGATTTCAGTTTGTCGTGCAAGTTATGGGACACCCTGTATATACAGGGTATAAAATAAAGGAAGCATAATACTTAAGGGTCAGTAAATATACCATTGTTAGAGTATGCTGTAAATTGGTGTACAATTGGAGTTTTGGGGCTAGTTAAGATTTCCATAATATTTTATTTCAATTTTTTACGTCAACATCTTTGACAGCACTTAGTGATTTTCGTACCTACTTATGTATGAGGCGCGCGAGGCGTCAGCAGGCGTCGTTGCTTACCTACCTGTCGAGTAGCACGTGATGCGATGTGACTGGACAGGATTTTAGTTACTTTAATGATTTAAAGTACAAAAAGCACTTGCATTTACGTATTTAAAATGACTATTTAATAATAATAATCAACATTTTTCAGGAAAAACATGTCTTTCATACTAAGATGGGTAATAACGATACAATAGGCCCATGGATAAATGCCTTAAATTGTAATTCTATGTATATAAGTATGTCATACTTAAAAATAAAAACAATTCACTTATTCACACGTCAGGCCAGCATCACAAAAAAGGCTTAAAATGTCCACCTTCTTTTTAATGCACAAAGCTGTCCTACGAATCAAAGAAGCTCTGGTGTTTTGCAACATCTGCGGGGTTATGGATGTGAATGCCGCGTTTATCCTTTCTAGCATTTCTTCCCACGTATTCTTCATTTTCGTTTACGTAACTTTCATTCTTCCTTTGCATATACGTAACTTTTCACATAACCCCACAAGAAAAAGTCTAACGGATTCAAATCTGGGGAGCGTGCTGGCCGAGGTATCGGGCCGCCTCTGCCTACCTGTCCGTCGGGATACATTGCATCCAAGTATCCGCGGACGCGACTATCATAGTGTGCAGGTGCTCCGTCGTGTTGGTATATCACACTTACATATTCTGTGACTGGCAGCTCTCTTAACTCTTCTTCCACTTCATCATTTAGGAACAGCAAATAGACTTCTCCGTTAAGGGCCAGAGCAAGAAACTTGGGACCAATAACCCGGTCGCTAACGATGCAAGACCACACGATTATCCTCCATTGGTGTTGAAAATTGCTCTCACTGGCAACATGAGGATTCTCGTGTGCCCACACATGATCGTTATGCAAGTTGAGCACTCCGCTCCTTGTGACGAAGAGACGCTTCGTCCGTCCACATCACTTTCTTCGAGAAGTGAAGATCAGCATTTACGCAATCCCTGTACCACCCACAATAGTCCATTGGAGGTGGAAATCTGCCGGTATTAGTCCTTGGTTCCGACGGAAATGGTAAGGATGTTGGCTGTCATCACGTAGCGTACGCCATATCACCGTATCACTCCAAAAGAACGCCGGCTCGTCGTGTGCTAGTCCTCGGATTCTCTTTGACATGATGCAAAATCCGTTCCACTAAGACGACGGAACGTATTCCGCGTGAAAAAACCCGTACGTTGTAACCGAAGACACATATTCCTAAACACGCTATAGTTTAGTTAGTGTCATCATTCAGCTGGCGATCTGCGCTCCACGAACCACTGGCAGCAAATTTCACGAGCTTTATTAATGCTGTGGTTACGAGCAGCGCCAACGCACAACATCATGTTATAGAACTCATTTTTCGAATAAACATGCCGCGCATTTTCTTCATTACTATCACGTCGAGATATAATTATTATCGTTACTTCAAAAAAAATAGGGATAGAAACTAACGCTCACAAAGGACACGAAGATACTAAAATCAAAAAATAAAATACTTAATAAGTCAATGAAAGCATCTAGTCTTTTTCCTAAGAAGGGGTTCAGCGTATCGAAATAACAAAACCTTAATGTTGAGTAGGTAATAGCGGTACACGTTCCTCCTGCTTAAATAGTGCTATTATAGAGACTAAAGCGTAGGGCGCAGTCTTAGTAAACGGTTGAAGTAATCTAATTAAGTCTCCGAATATATTCCAAATTACACTTTAAGTGATCAATTATAATGCTATTTGTGCTACTTGAGCACCTTCCTATCCACTGGGCTGCGGAGACAAGATTAAAGGATGCACGGTGTAGAAGTAATCTGATCGCCAAAAATGATCCTGTAAAGCTCCTCCTTAGTAAAACATGTAGTCGTTATTCACTAACGGTCGTTTTCTATACTATGGATAGCTCTCCATCGGAAGCCGCCTTCACGATTCATAACTCGATTACTGTTGATAAGTTTAGGAAGTATTTACGAATTCTGATTGGTGGCTTTCGACGAACAAGTACCTATCATTATATACAAGGTCTCCAGTAAGTAGCACGACTAACTTAAGAAGATAGTTTGGGAGATATCACAAAAAATCAGGTTACAAAAAACGTAAGACAAAAGATCGTTTACAAACGACGTTTGAAAAACTAATCATTTCACAAACTTTTATTTCGCAGACATATTACTTTAAAAGAATAATTTGACAAAATACAGGTTTCGCAAATGTTTTACTTAGGAAACATTTCAATTGTTAAAATATTAATTATGAAACACCTTGTCTCGTCATTGTTGTTTGAACCAAATTGAACCAGTCGCTTTTCGTAAAAAGCTGGCAATGGCACTTAATTTGGTCCTGGCGCTCCGCCGGGTGCTGCCGCACCACGCTCGCTTCGCTCGTTCGGCTTCGCGCGTGTATTAACTACATAAAACCTAACCTAACCCAAATGAACCTTTATTGCAACCAGGCAGAAAGAAAGCGGAGCGAGCGTCAAATGCATGCATCTAGTTTAAAAAAAATATAATTTTGTGAAATAATGTTTTGGCATAATGAAATTTTTTCTAGTAAATATTTAAACTAATAAGTAGTTTATTAAACAATAGTTTGTAAAATTATAAATTTATCAAGTATAATTTTGTCAAAAGTGGAAAAATCACAGAAGTTGGTATTGCAATCATATATTTACAATAATAATCTTAGTTTACGTGAACAAAGTCGCTGGAAAAAGCTTGTTTTATTAAAACAAAACAATAGAATTGTAAAATAATATTTAAACCAAAATCATATTTCTAACAATAATGATAATCCCCAGACAAAATGGAACCTTGGACTTCCGGCGTATGAGGCAGGGCTACCATCGTAAATACATTTATAAATAGGTATATTGTTGGTGAAGCATATGCGAGCATGTTTTTGTGGGAGAGTATGTCGTGTATCGTGTGTGTCAACATTTTCTGAATATGTGGGTGTTGGATTTAATGTTAATTACGAAATTGTACAAATAATTTCTCGCAGGCATCGTAATTATATCTTATTTGACTTGGTTTCTCGCATTAACTTATTTTAAATATAGAGACGGGGTCTCAGAAAGTTGACGCTGCGAGGTGTTATTGCACTTTTAATGTAAAGTAATGATACAAACGTTCGTCCTCTTAGTTGGTTTATTTGGCACAGTTCTGTGAAATCGAATCAAGCATTGCGACACATTACTCATAAGCATTCACTCAATACTTTAGTGAGTTTATAGATGTTTGTTGTTGGGTGCCTGTGAGGTAGAGATAGGCCTTCAACACAACTCGTTATGCTCCTAAACTATGAGGTATGTTTTACATGCGCCACCCCAAAATAGTCGAGCAAATTTCTAGATTTTGTTCCGAAAATGTATTTTACTAATTATAATTTGTTCTATCTCTTATAATATTATGTCGTAGGTACGACATCATGGGTTGCTCGAGCATTTCGTGCAATAACCGACTGTCCATTGGCCACTTCGTTGTTAGCAAGATCAACGAAAAGAAACCGTTTGTCAATATGGTCAACTAAACGCGTGGCTACTACATGAAGGGCTAAGCTTATATCATAATATTAACAATAAAATTAACTACCGATAGAGGCGCTGGAAACGCTTTGTTTGTACGTTAATGTCGCAAGTGGATGGTACGTATACTAGCAGGTTTTTTGCCTGTTTTGTACTCTTAATTTATTTAATTTTCATAATAGGTATTTACCTATGAAACTGCCGTTTTGCCGTACTGGCCATTTCAAATTAAAATATTTTTTTTTGCCTGATAATTCTAATATCAAATTTATTTTATTTTACAAACATGGAATTCTTTTTCTAAAATCGTCATTTGTTTAATAGTTAGTGTTTTGTTTTCAACGCATCCGAACATTTTTCGTCATCATGGATAAGTTAAAAATTCGAGTAATTATGGAGTATGAGTACCGTCGTGGCAGCAAAGCGGCACACGCGGCACGCAACATCAACGACGTTTACGGAGCGAACACTACAAACGAACGCACCACCCGTTATTGGTTTACCCGCTTCCGTTCTGGAAATTTTGACCTGAAAAATGAACCCCGTGGTCGTCCGAAAACTTTGGTCGACAATGACGAATTAAAGGCAATTGTGGAAGCTGATGAAACTCAATCCACGGCTGAATTAGCAGCAGCTTTCGACGTTAGCATCAAAACAATATTGGTCCATTTGCGTCAAATTGGCAATGTAAAAAAGCTTGACAAATGGGTACCCCACGAACTCAATGACCGCCAGCGCGAAGTACGCGTGGAGACGTGCCTTGCACTGCTCAGCAGGCATACAAATGAAGGAATTCTGAACCGCATTGTTACTTGTGACGAGAAATGGATCCTGTTTGACAATCGTAAGCACTCAGCAAGTTGGTTGGACCCTGGTTCAGCACCCAAACAATGCCCTAAACGAAAACTTACCCCTAGAAAAGTGATGGTCACTGTTTGGTGGTCTAACAGGGGTGTAATTCATCACAGCTTCTTGCCAAACGGGACAAGCATTACTGCAGATGTGTACTGTGAAGAACTGAACACAATGATGGAGAAGCTCGCACGTCTCCAACCAGCTTTGGTCAATCGTTCGGCTCCACTGCTCCTGCACGACAACGCGCGACCTCATACTGCACAGCAGACGGTCTCCAAGCTACAAGAGTTGGGGTTGGAAGTTCTCCGTCATCCGCCGTACTCACCAGACCTTGCGCCTACAGACTTCTACTTTTTCCAGAATTTGGATAACTTCTTGGCGGGAAAAAATTCCATACCCGAGAGGCAGTACAAAATGCCTTTGAAGAATTTGTTGCCTCCCGTCCAGCTGATTTCTTCAAGAAAGGCATCAATAAGCTACCAATGCGTTGGCAAAGATGCATTGATTGCATGGGTGATTATTTTGATTAATAGAAATAAAAAATATATAAAAAAATTACGCTTCATTTATTTCGTGAAAAACGGCAATTTCATAGGTAAATACCTAGTATTTGCGCTCAATTTGTGCGCTCGGCTCGCGCAAATCGCAGGATATCAACTAGTTTGTTATGAAATATTTTAACGATAATATCGTAAATCTTGGATTTTAACCAAAACGTGAAACGTGTTCGATTCAGCGATTTAAATTTAGTTTGCCACGTCATAATTAAATGAGCAATTCTACGATTTGGCCACAACAGATACATAACACACAACAAAAACCAACCAAGTACTTATTAACAAATCATGGCTTTTCAAATAGTAATTACCAACCAATTACAAAAACAAAAATGGAAAGCAAATTGAATTAAAAACTATATAAGTACTAAAATTGCAGTAACTTGTAACAAGCGAACGTCGACAATACAAATAATATTCGAAATAAACCGTTTTAAATTCAGATTTAACATCCTGCGTTCATACTCATTTGTAACATTGCGATTGCAATAACCGTCGATATCGTTCAAAAACCGGAAAATATTGTTCCGATAAAACTTGAATTATTGTTTTATTCGAATCGAAACGGTTTGATAACCGGTTTCGATTCTCATTAGGGGTGATATGGGGGACTGATGAAAAAAATATATCTAAAAGATATTATGAATAGAACAGTTGACTGGAGTTTACAATACAGTTTGTAAACTCCAGTTTCCATAAAGTGCATATATGAGAATGGGCAAAACTATACATACACATTTTTATCGCAGGAAATAGAAAGCTTTTAACCCCTTATAGGGCTTTGATTTTAAACGGTTTTATTTCGCACTTTTTCTTTGCTCGGCCTTTTTCTCCAATTGGCAGTCGTTTCAGATGAAGGCTGTGAGGTAAAAGATTGCCATAGTCATTCAGGGGCTTTTCAGTGGGTAGAGGCTCTGGTAAGCTCGGAGCGAGTACCACATAACTTCGATCGCGCGCGCGGGGTATGCGTAAAACATTTTTTAGTTCCTCCTGCCCTCCCCTTGGAGGAGAACAAAAAAAAACTTACTGTGTTTGTGTCTAGATCAAATCTAGTAACTGAAATGGTTCCCCTTTCCTGTTGACCAATTAATCTAAAATTCGGTACCTGTTTAGTTTTCATGACAAAACGAACATTTCTTTTTAATATTTCCATCATTAATCGTAGGTCTTTTAATAAATAATTCTTATTATTTTGATTACTATATCAACTAATAGGCTATAGGTACCGACCGTAGGCTATAGTTTAAATTGCCTTTTTTTGGAACAATTGTCCTGGCTGTTCCTTCGTTATTATTCCATGGGACTCAAGATAGGAAGGACTGTGGTACCGCCCCAGATTTCTTAACAAAAGAAACTCTAAGCAGGGGTACTTAGAGTATTGTTTGATAGCGTTATAAATACGTACATGGGTATCAGTGATTTGAATTATACCCCTGTGGGTGGCCAGCTATGAAAACATAAAAAAAATAATATAAGTACAGTACCAAATACGTTAACTGAAAATGAAATTCCGGATTATAATAGGATTATGATGGTACTTAAACATATATTCACATAATTATAAGGCTGTATTTAATCTTTTTTATTTAATCCCCAGACAATCTTTACATTATCCTTTGAGTATTACCCCATTTCTTTACCATGACATCGCTCGTGATTTTACATAAAACAGCACCACACATACAACCCTGGTTACCTATGCATAGCACAGCAGCAATTATGGTCAGCGCCAACCTCTTCAGCACCAAGAGTCCTTTGCAGGCCATTCGGCGCAGGCGCGTCGCATTCCTTTGAAATTATGGCCACAGCTCTGTCAACACCAGTATTGAGACGTGGAGCTTGTGTCCAATGGAGGCTTAACGTTGAATTTTGCTGGACATATGATGGATTGGTAGTTTATATATATAGATATATATATAATAATATATATATAATAGAGTATGGTTAGCTTCTTAAGGGTGATTCAAATGTGTTCTAATGAGGACACCATTAATTTAGAATTTATGATTTAGTTTTATTTGTAAATAGAAAATGGCAGCAAATGCCAATGATTACAGTATGTATAATAAGAATTGCAATTATTTAAACTGATCAATGAGGGGTATATTACTTCGAAGATTTCATTGAACAGTTTTGAGGAAATCCTTTTAATGAGTATAAATATTATTTCTTAGAAAATAATTAAAATTTACAGGGAAATATTTATGTACTTAATATTTTCATTTTAATGACAGAAACTATGATAAGCAAAAGGCAGAATTTGTTTAATATTCTGCTGTTTTCAAAGTTTCCCATAGATAATTCTAAGAAGCTACAATTTTAAGACAGGATTTTTTTGTTTTAAGGGTAGTGGCATTTAAAACTGGAAGCAATGTGTGGAGATTTATATTTTGTTTTCGGCTAAAAAGTAGTATATCTATGAGTAATGATCTTTATTTGATTAATGATTCGTTGCCTACTGTAAATTTCTGATTGTATCGGTTAGTATACGAAATACTGTAATAACGACTGATATTTCTGTATATCTCAGAAATATTATTTTCTTCTTAATTTAAGAGCCCCGCTCCTGTCGGTGCAACTACAGCCGCAATAATTTAACGATGTTTCCTACTCTAACGTGTTTAGGCTCATTGTACAGTGTATGTGACATGTATACATTAAACCAAATTTCGCATGATTTATTACCACTGTAACATCCACTTTATGATTATGACGCTCGTAAACACTCAATATTGATTATATTATAGAATCTTAATTAAAATTTAATAATTATTAGCAAATATTATTGTCAATATAGATGATAGATTTTGATTAATTAATTAAGGCGATGTTTCTTTAAGAAGAACTTTTTTAATTAACTTATTGGTGGAAAATGAAAGAGCCCTACGATAAAAGTTAATCTTACACGTAAGGATATTAGGTAATTATATTTATTTAATGAGGGTGGTGGAGGAGAGCTAATGCTGGCTGTTTTTTTTAACTACTTCATAGGCTGATGGTAAGTGGTAATGGCACCCATGGATATCATTAATCGCATGTGTTTTGATTATATTAAGTTCGCGTTAAGAATGCAGTGAGTCATCGATGCAACTATAGATACTAGCCAATAAGATTACCGTATTAGAAAAAGTTTTATTACTGTCGGTGACGCTATTGGCTATAACCTAATGCTGAGACAATACGTCACTGCATTCTTAACACGAACGAACTACAGGGTGGTATTTGAGAAGGGCGGTGATGGCTAAGTCCGAAACCACGAGAGTTAGGGAAAAGTCGTGAAAGAAGTCATCCCCTCGATCTATAAGAAAACAATAACGCCATGTTTATTTTTTTCAAAAATCTTTTACTTTTGACGGAAATGGAACTGAATAATTTTTCAAACAAAATTTCATCTGTTGCTGAAAAGGATCAATCTTTGCAAATAAAGAATTTACTAAAAATGAAAGGAAATAGCAAATTTTCATTATTTTATATTTTTACACGGAAGAAAACTCACCTCCTATTCGAACTTTTTGGTCGTTATGTGTTAAACTATTTTGTCTTATTAGCGCGATACTGTGGTGATACTAAAAAATAAAAAATAAAAATTCCAATTGTTTTGTTTTTGTTTATTTATTTATCGACTAAAGATGTGTTGCCGACTGTAGGCTTAGGTTGGAATTGTCATTGTTTAAGTAATTAAACTGGCAAGTAAAGGTGGTTATTAAGGCGATCAAAATAAGAAAGACTGAAACATCGCCCCAAGCGAGATCCTGACACAAGAAACTACGACTAAATTAAATAATAATTTTATTCTTTATTCACAAATATATTAACAACAAAACGAATATTTTTATAGGTAAACAATACTTTAACAAATCGTTCAACAAATCATGCAATTTTAGTCAAACATTTCTTAAGGTCCGCTTCTATTTCAAACTAATTTTGAATATGATGCTAGTACATCAGAAAGGTGGCGTATAATATCTATGCTTAGCTTTACAAGGCTTTTGTTTTCAGGAAAAACTAAATATTAAAGTCTTTCAATAGGGTCAGGTTTTAATTTGGTTTGATCTGTTAAATACCGCAGCTTATTGTTTCAAAGCGTTTTAAATATAAATAAACATGTCTTAAACCCGGAAACCTCTCAAATTTATCTAAGTAAAATTAAATAAATAATACATTTTTTTTTTCAGGAAATAAGTCAAACTTTATATTTTATATAACTTGTATTTATTTTTAGTTTTACCGCCAAGCTTTGACATGTTTTAGAAATTGGTTGTCGTATCGTCAGACCATTTCCTTTGTAATTTTGCGAGAGCCTGTTACCATAAAGCTGGGTTTACACGGTGTACCAAGGTTTTATACCAAAACGTTACAAAACTTCAAATTCAATTTAAATTCTTTGATTTCATTTCAGGGGTATAATTTTTTCAAAATAAATAATAAAGTTCCTCAATGTCTATACAAAATGATTCTTATCTGCATGTGTCAGCTCGACAAGTCTTCCTCCCCCCAAGGAGCCAAAACGGCGAACATCCTCAAACAGCCCCGTTAACTATTTATAGCGGGAACCAGTTATCGCCCTCCTCAAACTTACTTATTATAAACATTGTTTACGAAATAGTTAATCATATACCTAGTAGGTATATACTGAATAAACAGTGGGTATATACCTACTGAATTATTCGTAAGTGGCATGTCCGATTCCCGGGTGTTGCAAATAGTTTTCAAATATCCTTGAATGCAGTTTTGGTTTTTTGGATTTTTTAATAAATAAAGGAATATTTCCTCAGAGGTTAACTTGCTATCGCCAATATTTAGGGTACTTTTCTTCCATCTTACAAAATGTCTCCCTGTATAATATCCATGAACAGTGCGTGACTAGTGATGTAACATTTAAATCCATCGTACAAACTGTCAAAACTATCTCTGTTGTATGCAGAGGAGCCGCCATATTCACTAAGAGGCCGCCGTCGTTGTAAACATTTTCCAACTTCTGAGCTGCAATAATTGGCTTTAACTTCAACTTTCGTTTACGTTTCGATCCCTGAGAGCCTTTAAGAAAATTGTCTACTTTATGAGAGACAAATGTGAAATTTCATTGCGATATTTCCAATTGCTTCATTAATCGGTCTAGGCGCTTCTTCACATTATTATTCTATCAAACCTTTCTAATTCTATATAATCCGCTATGAGCAAGTAAAGATTGATCTAGTATTTTGTGCGCGCGGCTATATGTGTGCGTTAAGCTTTTATATATACAGATAGTACACTTGTACCTGCAATAAGATCAATTACAATAACAGACATGTAATCCAGGCTTGTTGGTCAGTTCAACCAAACGTAGCGAGTTTCAAACTACAAACAAAACGTTGAAAGTACACAAGCGCCCGCGGGTGTGGAACTATCTGCTCCGTTAGATAAGTACCTTGGCAGGGATTTCAAACTTTGTGGAGTAAAAATGTTATTACAATATGGCAGATTTTTGAATATATATTTTTTGATTAATTTGACAAGTTCTACGAAATCTGGGTCATGTCGTAGCATGAGCAGGCCATTGAATAGGCCATGGCATTGTACAGCTGCCTTTCATGGCAGTTTTAAACACTCGGCAACCAAGTGTTGGGACAACATTCCACCCCCACTTCGTAAACTCGGATCATTGAATGGGTTTAAAAAATCATTCAAACTGCTTCTATTTAAACACCAGACGATGCTGCCGAGTGGAGTACGTGTTGTTCCAACATATGTGTAGCAGGGGTACCTATGTCAATATTAGGTATACCTATATGTATTATGTCTAGTCCACTGCTTTATCTATTTTATATTTATTTATGTGTAGTATATATAGTGGTATAGTATAATGTAGTATTTAAAGTAGTAACATTTAATACATTAGTTTATTATATTATTTTTATATTTTATAATATTATATAATAGTAACATTTACTTTGTATTTATTTAATGTAATTATTGTATTTATTTAATCAACTAGGGCACGTCGGAAAATCAGCGCTTCGGCCACATGAGCAGATAAACGGAACAAATCAAAGCTTCACACAACCGCACGAAAAAAAATAAAATTGAATAGCTCGAGCAAAAGTTTAGCGAATTTTTCGATCTTGAAATAAATATTGTCAATATTTGCAATGAAATACTTAAACGTATTAAAGATTGTAACGTATTAAACGTATGCCATGTGAGTGTTTCCCTTTAGATTACTTGAAAAAACTATATGTTAGATTCAGAATTTACCACACCGCCAAAAGAAACAATAAATAATAATAATAAAAACACTTTATTGCTCACAAACTTGAATGTAAAAATTGTAAAAATAAACATTAAACCAGGGTGGGCAAAGGCGGCCTTATCGCTAGCAGCGATCTCTTCCTGACAACTTTGTGTTGACGGAAATCAAGAAGAAAGGGGGGGTAGTGTGCCAATAAGAAAATAATGGCAGTAGATTTGGAGTGTCGTATATCAGACGGCAGTTGATTCCAAAGGTGGGCAGCTGTAAAGGACTCATGATAGTATCCAGACCGAGTCAGAGGAGTCTCCAGCAAGTTATCTGTTCCTGATCGGAGGCAGAGGCTATGGCTTGAGCCAAGTAATTTAAAACGCTCTTTAAAATAAATAGGGGTACGAGGGTCAAAGAGTATTTTAATTAATTAATTGGAAGCCAGTAAAGCTTGCGTCGGCATTCAGACACTTGATCAAACTTGAGCAAGCCGAAGATGAACCGAATGCAAAGGTTCTGCATACCCTGGAGCTTGCTGAGCAAATATTCATTGAGGTCAATGAAGCAGACATCAGCATAGTCCAGAATCGGAAGGAAAAGTGATTGCGCAAGTTCGACCTTGGTCTTGAGAGGAAGCAGGTTTCTCCATCTTCTTAGGGATCCCGATGCAGCAAAATCTTTTCTGCTTACTTCAGCTATGTGCACCGACCAGGAAAGAATTTCATCAAAGAGGTTCACCGAGGTTCTTGACGATACCACTAATGGTCAGAATGACACCGTTTAAATAAATTTGTGGTATTGTTAGTTGCTTGAGTGACACAACCTGCCTAGCACCACCCATAACGATAGCCTCCAACTTATCGGGGTTAATTGTAAGATCATGGGATAGACTCCAGTTAGTGATAACAGCAAGATCATTGTTTATTCTCCCAATTAGGTCATCAACCTCATTGACGGTGCCTTGGGTATAAATTTGCATGTCATCGGCATACAAATGGTATTTACAAGAGAGTTAGGGCGTCTGAAAGTTAATGAATATTGAGAAAAGAAGAGGCTAAAGGACGCCCCCCTGGGGCACACCAGCAATGACGTCACGGAACCCAGAAACCCTACCGTCAGCACAAACACACTGCTGACGTCCGACCAGATAACCACGAAACCATCCCGTTTCCTTGTCTGAACATTTTGGAACATCTGGGCATTTTGTGAATATTTTTAAAATTTATTGCTTAATCAATGCAATTATATAAATTGTATTCAATTATTTCTCATTTTTAGTGAACTATTTATTATTTCGTGTTGTAATGTACTATGTTGAATAAATGTGTGAATTTGAATTCGTATTTGAAGTTTTCTAGTATAATTGTAGTAAGGGGATGTAACCTGCGTAGACACTTTTGCGGCGTCCCATTGTCCTACCACGGGAGCTCAGGCTGTCTCGGCGGCCAACGACGCGGGAAGTGAAAACATAGGCAATACTTGGCCATGGTTTTTTGTATTTATATATGTATGTTTATTCTGGGTACCCCCCCCGTTCGCTGTATGGTCATCCATAACACAAGCTCTTTTTATTTTGGAGCAATTCAGCTGGTGTGTTTGTCTGGAGATTTATTATTTATTATTAATATTATGTAACGCGCTTTCTTCCGTAACAGAAGTCAAAGGACGACCACTCCTTTCTTCATCCTTCAAAGGAAAACCTCACCCATACATGCGTGGGCCGGGAGCCCTTTCGGTCGCATAATTTTTTTTATCATAATGTAATTTGGCATAATAATTTCAGCATAAAGTTTTTTCGCATAAATTGAGATAAGCAGAATATTATACTCGCAGAATGGTTTCATTGCCATAAGTTTCACTTACCCTAATTTTATTTATCATAATTTTATACAGCATAAATGTAAAGAACATAACTGTTATACGTCTAAAGATAAATTATCATAAAATACAAAACGCTTAATGGAAGTATCCGTAAACTCTAAAGTCATAAATGTAAAGTAATAAAAAAACTTTTGGTGCCTTAATTTATCAAGAACAGATCATATGTACCTACTTTATGTTGAGTCTTGAAAGTAACAATAAATAATATTACATTCGCCCATGGAAGTTAGGTTAGCGATGCTGCGAAGTGCTGTAAAGCGACAACATGGAACTGAGAAAATACCTTCTTCGACTTACTAAGTTGTGAATCCTGGAATTGCGATAAATGTATATTTCGACACATTACACTTATAAATAGTGAAATGCGAATTACGAAATTGCGATGAACGTAAGTTTAAAAGTATAGACATACGATGTACATTAATTCGAAAATTCCCTGTAGCGACTTTCAAGAGGGTTCGGTTAGGTTTGTATGTAGTTAATTAAAGTACAAAATTAAGTACTATTTCCAGCTTTGCAAGAATAGCGACTTTGGTTCCAAACAAAAAAAGACACGTTCATCGGAATTCCATACTTCGCTGCAGTGAACTTTCGAACGAATGTACATCGTACTTCTATACTTTTGAACTTAAGTTCAGTAAAGTTCAGTAGTGGAGTTGTTAGAGGGGTTATGGTTCAATGTAATATGTGATAACATGTAATGGTGTCTTGCCGCTTGTATAGACTTATATTTTATTTACTATTGCAACACTGTTTGTTATCCAAGGAAAATAAAATAAAATAAAATAAAATTTCAGTGCATTTCAGCATATAGGTGAGGTGTGTGTTATAGCAATTTCATTTAATTGAACTTCATCGTGTAGTAGAATGATGTCTCGAAGTAAGTATTTTCTCAGTTCCGTGTCGTCGCAATACAGCATTTCGCAGGATCGTTAATCTAACTTCCATGGCCGAGTCATAATATTAGGTGCGACGTCGAGCGCGGCGAGGAGGAGCAGGTTAGCCAGTATGTAGGTCATGCCAAAAAGCGCCTTGCACCTGAATAATAAGTAATAATATTTGACCAAGATTATTTAAGAAATGATGATGATGAATTGTAAATAATCATCTCACTATAATCAAAATATATAACACAATAATACGGAACCGAATTGGCCAACCCCGAACCCACGCGGTACTTTTCATTTTTTTTTGTTTCCCTCCACGGAGAGGATAAAAATTGCGCACGCGATCGGAGTTATGTGAGACTCGCTCTGAGCCTACCAGAGCCCTAACCCACTAAAAAGCCCCCCGAACGACTCGTGCAATTTTTGCCTCACAGCTTTCATCTGATACGACGGCCAATTGGAGAGAAGGGCCGCGCTAGCGGGGCCCAGGCGGGGTCACCCGCTGGGTTTTACATAGCACTGAAGGTGCTCCAAGCACTGATGGTGAATTCATAGCACTGAAGGTGCTCAAAATTGCAAAGAGAAGTTAAATTAAATTACATTAATAGAAGTTAAGTTAATTCGAATTTACGTTAGAATTAGAAGTTGCGGCCCTTCTGGGCTTCGAAATCGGCTGACAGTCTGGTGGAAGAGTACGCTTGCGCATTCCTTGCCCTAGCCCTAGCCCTCATTCCAGTGGCTGAAGCTCAAACTAAGGGATTGGGGTGGGTTTCGGAGCGTGTAAAGAACCCTTCCGAGAGCGTTTTGAGGTGCTGTTGTACTGTAGGTAATTCAAGATCTCTGTGCAGGTCCGCGTTACAAACGTACCAAGGTGCCTTTGTGGCCCTGCGGCAGAAGAGATTTTGAACCACCTGCAGTTTGTGCAGGTAGGAGGGTTTGGCGTGGGCAAAGATTGGCGAGCCATATCTCATGACGAGTCTAACGCAGACCTTATAAAGTGTACGTTTGTTTCTAAAAGACATTTTACTTTTCCTACCTAACATACTATATAAGCGGCCTAAGTAAAAACGGGCGAGTTTCGTTACTCTATCGACGTGTGGCTTGAAAGAAAGCGTCTGGTCTAAGGTGACGCCTAAGTATTTAGTACTGCGCTTCCAGGGGTTGGGAATGCCTAACATTCGAACGTGGGGATCGCCAGCGGGACGACGGTGTTTGGGGTCGAAGCGAATCGCAGAACTCTTTTCAGGGTTAACATCGATGCGTAATTTTTGAAATCATTTTACACCGAGGGCGTTTACGGCCTTTTGAAGTCCGGTGACGAGCTGCGGGACACTGTGACCTTTGGTGTAAAGGGCGGTGTCGTCGGCAAGAGGGCGAGTACGACGCCTTTCGGCGGGATGGGAATGTCGTTGGTGTACACGATGTACAACAGAGGGGCGAGGACTGAGATGATAGCTAACAAGGTAAGCACCTGTTGCGGCAGATGCTTAAGTGCATAGTTGGAGATTCCATCCGCACCCGGAGCCTTTTTGGATTTTTGTCGTCTAATGAGAAGAGAGATTTCATCATTAGAGACTGTGACGGGGTCGGCGGTGATGGGGAGAGAGTCTCTACGGAGAACTTCGTCCTCCTTCCCCTGGATGTGAGAGGGATTCGCGGGTTGCGTGCTAGGCGAGCATTGAGATGCAACGCTGTCAGCGAAGCATTTGGCTTTCTCTTCGACTTCGAAGGCGATAGAGCCATCGGGACGAGTAAGAGGAGGGACGTGAGAGACGGCGTGTACGCGTAAGGCTCGGGCCATACTATAACACGCTTGGTGGGACGGAGAGATATTCGCCATGAGATCGTTTATCTGAGCGTCTCGGAGTTCCGCGAGGCAAAACCTAACTTTACGTTGTAGCTGATTTGCAGCTGTTCTGCTCTCCGCGTTCTTAGCTTTAATAAGATTGCAAATGGCTAAGGGAAGCGCGGATTTGCCTTGTTTAGCAACCTTTTCGTTGTCACTGATTGCTGAGTTGATAGCGTCATTGAGGGAATCGACTACGGAGTCTATTTTATAAGTCAAGTTCTAAGTCAAGTTGCTCAGTGATGTTAAGGAGAACGATACCGCTGGTGTTAGTCGGTATGTTTGGAGTTAAAATCTCCGAACATAATGACTGAATGGCCGAGGGCGAGAATGGCCTCAAAATCGCTGCGGATTGGACTGGTGCCACTAGGTATGTAGATTGAAGCTATGATGCTGGTCGGATGAGCAGTCATAGCCAATCTACACACAGTGGCTTCCATGTTGAGGAGAGGAGGGGTAGGGAGAGGAGAGAAATGGAACCCTCTTTTGTAATAGATAGCGGTGCTGAAACCGTCGGGATTGGGCCTATCGTTACGGGTGAACGCGTAATTGGGAATAGCGAATCCCCTGGAGTGGTTTGGAGTGAGCCATATCTCTTGAAGAAGCCAAAAGTCTGGCTCGTTGTCCTGAAGGAACAGTTTGAGCTCAGGAAGGTTAGTACTAAGGTTACGAACGTTGAAAGAAACTAGGGATAAGCCCTTGGGTTTGATACGACAGGACGCGGGATTTGCGGGTTTTGCTAGACATTAAATTTACTTATCTAACGAATTTATACGAAAATTAGAATTTATAAAAAGCAAAGTAGCGAGTGATGCTCGGCTAACGCAAATAGACGCTGTTGAGGAGAACGGGCGGCTTGCAGTTTGCGTGCGAGTACGGAGATTTCCTTAATGTCGACGTTTTGAATAACGTCGAACACGGTCTTCATGTCCTCAGCCAACGACGACTGAGATGAAGACGACGGAGCGGGACGCGGGCCTACGGGAGCTACGGGAGCTGGGATAGGACGGGAAGGTGCAAGTGGAGCGGCCGGACGCTGTCTCCAGGACAGAGCCGGAGTAGGCGTCGGCTGCACGGGCTTTGCTTCCAGGGGATCCCAGTTGCGCAGCGGCAGGAAGTTGGTAGGAGTAAGCGGTGGCACCGGTTTAGGCGCGGCCTTCTTAGCGGAGGAGCGCGGATATCCCTGTAGTTTGCTGTGTGGCCAGACTGGCCAGACTGCCGCTGGGTGGCCGTAAAGCTGGCAACGGTGGCATTGCCCAGGGTGCCCACGACGGTTAGGACGCTCGACGGAGATGTTCGAGAGTCCGCAGATTGTGCGAGCCTCTCTGAAAATCTCCCTCGAGTTGGGAGTATTGGTTAGGATTACTAATGCTAACGGAAAACGTTTGCCGCGGTTGGAGTGCATCTTGTGCACTGCTTCAGCCGGGAAGCCCTGGGACTTAAGTTCCTCGAGAATGTCGTCGTTACTGAGTTCGAATGGGACATCCCGTAATACCACGCGGACCTTGCGCTCCTCCGGGAGGGCGTAAGTATGATACGCGATTTATTTGATCGATAGAAGTCTAGTAAAGGACCGGAAGTCGTCGATGGTCGCGATCTAAATTTTAATTGATTCGCCTGCGTTGGTGGCTTTTAAGTAGTTAATTTTGTGCTCTTTGCACAAGTTAGAAACCGCGGTCCAACGCGCTTATTCGCGGAGGAAGACGGGCGGAGGGAGCTGAGGCTTAGGTGGGACGGGCGCGCAGTGCGTCGCTTGTTTCGACGGGACCGAAGGAGACGCGGTCACTTCGAGTGACATAAGTGCCACGGGTGCGGGTGTTGAGGAAACCGGGGAGGGCTCGGGTGTTGAAGACACCAATGCTTTTTTCGAACGCTTCTTAGAGCGTTTCGCGACTAATTGGAATGGCGGCTCAGGAGAGCCGGTTAAAGTGGCGGCGACCGACGAAGCATCGGACGCGCCGGAGTCTGAATCACTCCCTGGAGCGCTACGCTTCCTGCGTGATATGCGCGAGGACGTGTCCATGTCGAAGGGCATGGGAGACGCGGGAGAGCTAAAGACCTGAGGGGTCTGGGGGTGGGTGGCCTGAGGGGCCGGGGTTGGGGCCTGAAGGGCCGGGGACGCAATTGTTGCCTGTAAGGCCTGCGTTAGAACATCGTCAGATATGTTGGCGCCGGACGTTACGAGCGCCTGGGCGAAGGCTTTCGCAAAGTTTACTTAATTCTGCGAATCCATAACGGAGGGTTGGGACTATATATATACATAAATATATATATATATAGGGACTATATATATATAATTAATTATAATAATATATAATAAAATATAAAGTATGCTTTTGAATTCCTAGTAACCTAGCGAACCCTAGCGGGTAACCTCCCTACCTGCGGTAGGGGGGCTGGGGAAAATAACTTTAAACCAACCGAGTTGACTGCGTAAGGGTCGAAAAATTCGAACATGCACGAGTATTCCCTGAAATAGGCTCAAAACAAAAAGTGAAAATATTTTAACTTAACTTTTCAGACAGTGACCTGACAGACAGTGTATCAAATTCAAATTCAAATTTCTTTATTGCTTATCACATAACATTTAAGATCTTAATTAGGTATAGTTGTAATTCTTGTGATACCCCGCAGGGGCACTGCAATGAGTGAGGGACATTACATTAAGCTTATTACTAGTTACCAAAATACAAATACTATACATATTTCTTTAAAGCTTACCCAATAATAATTTCTATTTTACCTTATTTTCCCATGTCTAAATTATTATATCTTTATTTTTAAACATCAAATATTTAAACATATATATATATATATTTTTGCAGTATCATATAGCATTGCGTGCGTCACGAGTGCTCTCTATACAGAAGTGAAGTAAGTGTTTCAGTTGGGTGTCCACTATGCAGCATCATATAGCATTGCGTGCGTCGCGAGTGCTCTCTATACAGAAGTGAAGTAAGTGTTTAAGTTGGGTGTCCACTATGCAGTATCATATAGCATTGCGTGCGTCGCGAGTGCTCTCTATACAGAAGTGAAGTAAGTGTTTCAGTTGGGTGTCCACTATGCAGTATCATATAGCATTGCGTGCGTCGCGAGTGCTCTCTATACAGAAGTGAAGTAAGTGTTTCAGTTGGGTGTCCACTATGCAGTATCATATAGCATTGCGTGCGTCGCGAGTGCTCTCTATACAGAAGTGAAGTAAGTGTTTAAGTTGGGTGTCCACTATGCAGTATCATATAGCATTGCGTGCGTCGCGAGTGCTCTCTATACAGAAGTGAAGTAAGTGTTTCAGTTGGGTGTCCACTATGCAGTATC
Organism: Marasmarcha lunaedactyla; assembly: GCA_923062675.1. NCBI lineage: Eukaryota > Metazoa > Arthropoda > Insecta > Lepidoptera > Pterophoridae > Marasmarcha > Marasmarcha lunaedactyla. The sequence goes on from OV281358.1 coordinate 2,669,670, forward strand.
ATATAGCACTGCGTGCGTCGCGAGTGCTCTCTATACAGAAGTGAAGTAAGTGTTTCAGTTGGGTGTCCACTATGCAGTATCATATAGCTTTGCGTGCGTCGCGAGTGCTCTCTATACAGAAGTGAAGTAAGTGTTTCAGTTGGGTGTCTACTATGCAGTATCATATAGCATTGCGTGCGTCGCGAGTGCTCTCTATACAGAAGTGAAGTAAGTGTTTCAGTTGGGTGTCCACTATGCAGTATCATATAGCATTGCGTGCGTCGCGAGTGCTCTCTATACAGAAGTGAAGTAAGTGTTTCAGTTGGGTGTCCACTATGCAGTATCATATAGCATTGCGTGCGTCGCGAGTGCTCTCTATACAGAAGTGAAGTAAGTGTTTCAGTTGGGTGTCCACTATGCAGTATCATATAGCACTGCGTGCGTCGCGAGTGCTCTCTATACAGAAGTGAAGTAAGTGTTTCAGTTGGGTGTCCACTATGCAGTATCATATAGCATTGCGTGCGTCGCGAGTGCTCTCTATACAGAAGTGAAGTAAGTGTTTCAGTTGGGTGTCCACTATGCAGTATCATATAGCATTGCGTGCGTCGCGAGTGCTCTCTATACAGAAGTGAAGTAAGTGTTTCAGTTGGGTGTCCACTATGCAGTATCATATAGCATTGCGTGCGTCACGAGTGCTCTCTATACAGAAGTGAAGTAAGTGTTTCAGTTGGGTGTCCACTATGCAGTATCATATAGCTTTGCGTGCGTCGTGAGTGCTCTCTATACAGAAGTGAAGTAAGTGTTTCAGTTGGGTGTCCACTATGCAATATCATATAGCATTGCGTGCGTCGCGAGTGCTCTCTATACAGAAGTGAAGTAAGTGTTTCAGTTGGGTGTCCACTATGCAGTATCATATAGCATTGCGTGCGTCGCGAGTGCTCTCTATACAGAAGTGAAGTAAGTGTTTCAGTTGGGTGTCCACTATGCAGTATCATATAGCATTGCGTGCGTCGCGAGTGCTCTCTATACAGAAGTGAAGTAAGTGTTTCAGTTGGGTGTCCACTATGCAGTATCATATAGCACTGCGTGCGTCGCGAGTGCTCTCTATACAGAAGTGAAGTAAGTGTTTCAGTTGGGTGTCCACTATGCAGTATCATATAGCATTGCGTGCGTCGCGAGTGCTCTCTATACAGAAGTGAAGTAAGTGTTTCAGTTGGGTGTCCACTATGCAGTATCATATAGCATTGCGTGCGTCGCGAGTGCTCTCTATACAGAAGTGAAGTAAGTGTTTCAGTTGGGTGTCCACTATGCAGTATCATATAGCATTGCGTGCGTCGCGAGTGCTCTCTATACAGAAGTGAAGTAAGTGTTTCAGTTGGGTGTCCACTATGCAGTATCATATAGCTTTGCGTGCGTCGTGAGTGCTCTCTATACAGAAGTGAAGTAAGTGTTTCAGTTGGGTGTCCACTATGCAATATCATATAGCATTGCGTGCGTCGCGAGTGCTCTCTATACAGAAGTGAAGTAAGTGTTTCAGTTGGGTGTCCACTATGCAGTATCATATAGCATTGCGTGCGTCGCGAGTGCTCTCTATACAGAAGTGAAGTAAGTGTTTCAGTTGGGTGTCCACTATGCAGTATCATATAGCTTTGCGTGCGTCGCGAGTGCTCTCTATACAGAAGTGAAGTAAGTGTTTCAGTTGGGTGTCCATTATGCAATATCATATAGCATTGCGTGCGTCGCGAGTGCTCTCTATACAGAAGTGAAGTAAGTGTTTCAGTTGGGTGTCCACTATGCAGTATCATATAGCACTGCGTGCGTCACGAGTGCTCTTTCTCTTACGTAACAAAGCGCAGGCACTCTTGCTCGCATTCGCAGCTTCGCAGCTACGGCTCACACGGTGTGTACGCTTCGTTACAACGGGCGGGGGCTGCCCTCCCTCCATGGCTCCAGGTTTATAAAAACACTCGGGACTGAAAAGTACCGTCAGTCTCGGTCTGCGTGCGTTCTCGAGCGCACGTCGATCGCAGACGCCTTCCTGCTCTATTAGCCCCCGCGCTAATTGAGCACCCAAATTTCACTGGTTGTTGTCGTAATATATAATTTTATAGTTGTATACCGTATTAAGTTTCTAACGCCGTTTTCACGGCGGACAGTGGCTCGTTAACCGTACTTCTAATAAGTTTCTAACGCCGTTTTCACGGCGGAAAGTGGGTTTTAACCGTACATCTAATAAGTTTCTAACGCCGTTTTCACGGCGGACAGTGGGCTGTTAACCGTACTTCGTGGAACGTGAGCTTCGTCGACGGAATTTCGTCGTTCCAGGTGCCTCGAGTCTTCGTGTTCGAGTAAGTTATCCGCGTCGTCCTCAACCACCCTACTGCGTGTAGGGTGGTTTTAGGAAGTTAGTCATCGTTGATAGGTTCATAGTATATATATTTATATATTGTTGTCCCTCCCCAACCCCTCCGCAATGGCTTCTCTAAGCTCTGATGAGTTTATGAGGAAGTTACTTGATAGTACCGGTGCTGAAGGCATGTCTATAAATGCTGATAAGTATCGTTTCTTGGACTCTCTCATCCCGCATATCATGGCGTTAATTCCCTCAATGGCCCCTCAGGCCACCCCAGTCCCCCAGACCCCTCAGGTCTTAGGCCCTCCCGCGTCCCCTTCCTCCAGTGACATGGAGTGCGAAGTAGACGCCCCTCCACGCCGCAAGCGCGCACCTGCGACCGAGTCATCCTCGGTTGCCACCCCAACTGGCCCTGATGAGCTTCCCTCTTTCACCCTTGTTAAGAAGCGCTCTAAAAAGCGCTCGAAACAAGACCCGGCGCCCTCGGCGCCCGTCTCTACACCCCCTGCGGCGTCTTCAACGCCAGCTGCCCCGGTGTCTTCAACACCCGCTCCGGCCCCAACTTCTGTCAAGGCCAAGGTCCCACCACCCGTTTTCCTTCGGGAAAGGGGTAAATGGACTGAGGTCTCGACATTATGCAATGAGCACAAAATCCATTACACCCGAGCAGCCAACTCGGGTGAATCTATTAAAATCTTAGTCTCGTCGATAGACGACTTTCGTGCTTAAACAAAGAGCCTCACCGATAAGCAATATGCTTATCACACTTATGCTCTGTCAGAAGAGCGTAAGATCAGAGCGGTACTCAGGGGAGTCCCGTTCGAATTATCGAACGAGGCTATCCTGGAGGATCTGCAGTCCCAAGGCTTCCCGGCACTCGCGGTGCATAAAATGCACAGCAAGTACGGGAGACAACACCCTCTCGCTTTGGTGGTTCTCGCCAACGTCCCCAAGTCCAGGGAGATCCTCAAAGGGGTTAGCACTATATGCGGCCTCTCTGGGATCTCGATCGAGGCGCCTCATCGCCGCGGACATCCCGGCCAGTGCCTTCAGTGCCAGTTGTACGGGCACGCGGCGGCCAACTGCCGCGCACCGCCCAGGTGCGTCAAGTGCCTGGTCCCGCACTTCACTAAGGAGTGCAATCGCACTCCTGAAACTCCCTCTCCTCCCGATTGCGTGCTTTGTGGCCAGTCCGGCCACACCGCAAATTTCAGGGGCTGCCCTCGTGCACCCCGTTGTATGCGCTCCAATTTCAAAAGGGCGGCACCCAAACAGGCCCCGCTCCTTTCTCAAGAAAACTTTCCGCCGCTGCGTAGCCGGGTTCCTCCAGCTGCAAAGCCTACAGTCTAGGCCTGCCCCAGAAAACTGGAGGCAGCGCCCCGCATCGAATCCCATCCCGGCTCCTCGCCCATACAAACCCACTCCTCAATCCTCCGTAGCAGACGATATGCGTATCGTCTGCGACGCTATGAAAAATATCGATGTTAGTGAAATCGCAGTCTTAGCCCGTAAACTTAGGGCTTCACGTACTCCGACAGAGCATTTGCTAGCTCTGGCGGAGCATAGTTCCCTTCTCAATTCATTATAGGTTCATTTAAATGAATTGATCCCTAAATCATGCTTCGGCCGACCTCTGCCCAGCCCCGGCTTCACCGGAGGCTGCCCAGAACGGCCACCAACTCATGTCCCTTTGAGCACCTTCAGTGCAACTTTCACTACAGGCGGAAGACCCGCTAGCGGGTCTCCGCCAGCGCGCCCAACTTCCCGACGGGTGTCGCTTCCGATGAAGGCTAACGGTAATAACTACAGCCAACAGGTGGTTTTTAGAGGGTAGGTGCCATTCTGGTGAGTCCCACATAACCCCCCGCAGAAGAATTTACCTGCGGGCGGTATGCATGACGCATCTTCCACCTGCCTCCAGCGAGGGTGCCGCAGCAAAAAATAAAAAAAAATAAAAATACCGTCATTCTCGCTCCGATCGCCACCCGGTATCGACGTGCAAGACGACTCCGATTGATCGGTCTCTTCCCGTTATTCAGTGGCGCTCAGTTTTCTGACGTCACAGTATAGCGGGTTGGTTGCCCAGCGTGAGTAGTCTGGTTTCAGTAAGGATACTTAAAGGTGACAACGATTGTACTGATCCAGTCCTTTTATATTCATTTAATTCCTTTATTCTATTTTATTTATTTTTCCTTTATTTTCATATTTATTTTTTATCATATTTGTGTGTTTTCGTGTGCATTCGCCCTTTCTGTCGGTGAACAGTTCGGCGAACTACGGTTGGTTTTAAGTTATTTTCCCCAGCCCCCCTACCGCAGGTAGGGAGGTTACCCGCTAGGGTTCGCTAGGTTACTAGGAATTCAAAAGCATACTTTATATTTTATATTTTATTATATATTATTATAATTAATTATATATATATATATATATAAGTTGGGGCCGGAGCGGGTGTTGAAGACACCGGGGCAGCTGGCGTTGAAGACGCCGCAGGGGGTGTAGAGACGGGCGCCGAGGGCGCCGGGTCTTGTTTCGAGCGCTTCTTAGAGCGCTTCTTAACAAGGGTGAAAGAGGGAGGCTCATCAGGGCCAGTTGGGGTGGCATCCGAGGATGACTCGGTCGCAGGTGCGCGCTTGCGGCGTGGAGGGGCGTCTACTTCGCACTCCATGTCACTGGAGGAAGGGGACGCGGGAGGGCCTAAGACCTGAGGGTCTGGGGGACTGGGGTGGCCTGAGGGGCCATTGAGGGAATTAACGCCATGATATGCGGGATGAGAGAGTCCAAGAAACGTTACTTATCAGCATTTATAGACATGCCTTCAGCACCGGTACTATCAAGTAACTTCCTCATAAACTCATCAGAGCTTAGAGAAGCCATTGCGGAGGGGTTGGGGAGGGACAACAATATATAAATATATATACTATGAACCTATCAACGATGACTAACTTCCTAAAACCACCCTACACGCAGTAGGGTGGTTGAGGACGACGCAGATAACTTACTCGAACACGAAGACTCGAGGCACCTGGAACGACGAAATTCCGTCGACGAAGCTCACGTTCCACGAAGTACGGTTAACAGCCCACTGTCCGCCGTGAAAACGGCGTTAGAAACTTATTAGATGTACGGTTAAAACCCACTTTCCGCCGTGAAAACTGCGTTAGAAACTTATTAGAAGTACGGTTAACGAGCCACTGTCCGCCGTGAAAACGGCGTTAGAAACTTAATACGGTATACAACTATAAAATTATATATTACGACAACAACCAGTGAAATTTGGGTGCTCAATTAGCGCGGGGGCTAATAGAGCGGGAAGGCGTCTGCGATCGAGGTGCGCTCGAGAACGCACGCAGACCGAGACTGACGGTACTTTTTTTTTTTTTTGTTCCCCTCCGCGGGAAGGGCAGGAGGATAAAAATGCCCTGGCGCATACTCTGGCGCGATTTCAAAGTTATGTGGGACTCGTCCCGACGCCTACCAGGACCATACCCACTAAAAACCCCCTGTCGGCTCGTGCATTTTTGCCACTCAGCCTTCATCTGAGCGACGGCCAATTGGAGAAAGAGGCCGCGCTAGCGGGGCCCAGAAGGGGTCACCCGCTGGGATTACATAGCACTGAAGATGATCAAAATGAAATCAAAAATTTAAAACAAAAATTAAAAAATTGCAAAATAAAATTGAATTAACTCGCATTTACGTTAGAATTAGGATTTACGTTAGAGTTAGAATTTACGTTAGAATTTGCGGCCAGAAGGGCTTCGAGATCGCGTGACAGTCTGGTGGATGAGTACGTTTGCGCATTCCTAGGCCTAGCGACTTTGAACTTCGAGTCTAACACAGGAGTAGTATATGAGACTGAATCACGAACTAGAAGATTGGGATGGGTTTCGGAGCGTTTGAAAAACGCTTCAGAGAGTGTTTTGAGATGTTGTTGTACTGTAGGCAGTTCAAGATCTCTATGCAAGTCCGCGTTACGCACGTACCACGGTGCGTTTGTGGCCCGGCGGCAAAAGCGGTTTTGAACTACCTGCAGTTTGTGCAGGAGGGAGGGTTTGGCGTGGGCAAAGATTGTCGAGGCATACGTCATGACGGGTCTAACGCAGACCTTGTAAAGTGTACGTTTGTTTCTGAAGGACATTTTACTTTTTCTACCTAACATGCTATTTAGGCGGACTAAATAGTGACGAGCGAGTTTCGAAACTCTTTCGACGTGTGGCTTGAAAGAAAGCGTCGGATCTAATGTGACGCCTAAGTATTTAGTACTGCGCTTCCAGGGGATGGGAATGCCTAACATCCGAACGTGGGGATCGCCATCGGGACGACGGCGTTTGTGGTCGAAGCGCATCGCAGAACTCTTTTCAGGGTTCACATCGATGCGCCATTTTTGAAACCATACACCAAGGGCGTTTACGGCCTTTTGGAGTCTGGTTACAAGGTGCCGAATACTGTGGCCTTTGGTATAGAGTGCGGTGTCGTCAGCAAAGAGGGCGAGTTCGACGCCTTTCGGCGGGATGGGAATGTCGTTGGTGTACACGGTGTACAGCAGAGGGGCGACGACTGAGCCTTGAGGGACTCCAGCCTTTATGGGACGAGGTGAAGAAAGCGTGCCTTCGTGTTTAAATCGAAACGTACGGTCTTTGAGAAACGACGCTATTAACCTGACTAGGCGATCCGGTAAGCCTATCTTGTAGAGTTTATAAACGAGACCGCTGTGCCAGACTTTATCGAAAGCCTTGGCTACGTCAAAGAAAACCGCGACTGTTTTATAACGACGCGGATAGAAACCGTCAAGTATATACTCGACGATTCGGTGGACTTGCTGAGGGCAGGAATGTTTAGCGCGAAAGCCGAACTGATGGGGAATAATGAGAGGATCGCCATCCGTTGGAAACAGATGGTTCCATATTCGAGAGAGTATGACTCTCTCGAGAAGTTTAGACATTGCCTTGAGGAGGCTGATGGGTCTGTGATTAGCCGGGACGTTCAGAGGTTTGCCCGGCTTGGGAATGCCTATGACTGTTGCTTCTTTCCAAGCTTTTGGAAAGTAGCTGTGGTCGAAGCAGGCATTGAAAATGATAGCTAACAAGGTAAGCATCTGTTGAGGTAGGTGCTTAAGTGCGTGGTTGGAAATTCCATCCGCACCCGGAGCCTTTTTGGACTTTTGATTTCTAATGAGAAGCAAGATTTCGTCATTAGAGACTGTGACAGGGTCGGCGGTGATGGGGAGAGAATCTCTGCGAAGGACTTCGTCCTCCACCGCCTGGATGTGTGAGGGATCAGCAGGTTGCGTGCTGGGCGAGCATTGTGCGGCAATGCTGTCAGCGAAGCATTCGGCTTTCTCTTCGACTTCAAAGGCAGTAGTGCCATCGGGACGAGTGAGAGGAGGAACGTGAGAGGCGGTGTCTACGTGTAAGGCTCGGGCCATGCTATAGTACGCTTGGTGGGACGGAGAGATATTCGCCATGAGATCGTTCATCTGAGCGTCTCGGAGTTCCGCGAGGCAAGACCTAACTTTACGTTGAAGCTGATTCGCAGCTGTTCTATAGGCGGGCGTGGGATATTTCTTGGCTCTCCGGAGAGCCGCGTTCTTAGCTTTAATAAGATTGCTAACGGCTAAGGGAAGCGTGGGTTTGCCTTGCTTAGCAACCTTTTCGTTGTCACTGATGGCTGAGTTGATAGCATCAGTGAGAGAATTTACTAATGAATCGATTTTATCCGGGCTATCTAAATGTTCGGGAGAGATCGCGAGTGGAGAGTTCGGAGCCTCTAAGGCTGAAACTAACGTATTTTTAAAAACTTTCCAGTTGGTAAAGGTCTTAGGAGATGAGACGTTATCGTTCGGCGGTCCTAGCACGAGGGAAACGGGGCGATGGTCGGAGCCTAGGTCATCGAGCGGTTCGATAGACCTTAGATCAAGATTGATTCGCTTGATAATTGCAAAGTCGAGGATGTCAGGAGAGTAGGACGGGTTGTTGGGATAGTGAGTGGGAGTGATGGGGGATAAGACGTCTAGGTCAAGGGAGTTAGTGATGTCGAGGAGAGCGATACCGCTGGTGTTAGTCGATAGGCACGTCCAGTCAGTATGTTTGGAGTTAAAGTCTCCGAACATAATGACTGAAAGGCCGAGGGCGAGAATGCCCTCAAAGTCGTTGCGGATTGGTCTGGTACCACTAGGTATGTAGATTGAAGCTATGATGATGGTCGGATGACCAGTCATAGCCAATCTACACACAGTGGCTTCCATGTTGAGGAGAGGAGGGGTAGGGAGAGGACAGCAGTGGAAGCCTCTTTTGTAATATATAGCGGTGCCGCCGAAACCGTCAGAGTTGGGCCTATCGTTACAAATAAACGCGTACTTAGGTATAGCGAATCCCCTGGAGCGGTTTGGAGTAAGCCATGTCTCCTGGAGAAGGAATAAGTCAGGTTCTTTGTTCTGAAGGAACAGTTTAATCTCGGGAAGGTTGGTATTAAGGCTACGAGCGTTAAAAGATACTAGGGATAAGCCCTTGGGTTTAATACGACTGGACGCGGGATTCGCGGGTCTAGACATTATAATTTATTATTTACGAATTTATACAAATATAAAAGAATTTACAACGAACTTAGGAGCGAGTGATGCTCAGGAGAGCCGGTTAAGGTGGCGGCGACCGACGAAGCTTCGGACGCGGCGGAGTCTGAATCGCTCCCGGGAGCGGTACGCTTCCTACGAGATGATCGCGAGGATGAGACCGACGCGCAGTCCATATCGGATGGAACGGGAGACGCGGGAGACCTATAGACCTGAGGAGTCTGGGTGTTGGAGGCCTGAGGGGCTGGGGTTGGGGCCTGAGGGGCCGGGGACGCGATTGATGCCTGCAAGGCCTGCGTTAGGATGTCTTTTGGGATGGAGACGCCTGCCGCAGCAAGCGCCTGGGTGAACGCGTTCGCGAAGTTAATAACGCTTAGCGAATCCATTAGGGAGTGTTGGGACAATAATATATATAAATATAAGTATAATAAAAGATGCCTAGTTCCTAAAAACCTAGCAAAATCCTAGCGGCAAACCCCCCTACCAGCGGTAGGGGGGCTGGGGAGAATAACTTAAAACTAACCGTAGTACGCCGAAGGCCGCTACCTAGAAACCTAAAAAAGGGTACGCAGGTAAAGAGTTGACCGCGTTAGGGTCAACTTTTACCGACAGAAAGGACAAATACACACGAAAACACACAAATATGATAAAATAAATATGAAAATAGGAGAAAAATAAATAAAATAGAGAAGAGAAATAAATAAAAATAAAAAGGACTGGTTCAATACAAATTCGTTGTCACCGTTAAGTATCCTTTGCACTGAAACCAGACTACTTACGCTGGGCACAACACTGCACTCAGCACAAGCACAACACTACTTAGCACAGCACTTTGAAGACTAAGGGGCTTAGTCGCAAAGAAAAATCGCACTTCGAAAGCACTCAGACGGAGTAGAAAAACCTTGAAAACCGTAGCTATACTGTGACGTCAGTAGACTGAGCGCCACGGAATATCGGGAGGGAACCGACCAACGGAGAACTGGGTCTTCACCGCGTGGCGATCGGAGCGAGAATGTTGACGGTACTTTTCAGTCCCGAGTGTTTTTATAAACCTGGAGCCATGGAGGGAGGGCAGCCCCCGCCCGTTGTAACGTAGCGTACACACCATGTGAGCCGTAGCTGCGAAGCTGCGAATGCGAGCAAGAGTGCCTGCGCTTTGTTACGTAAGAGAAAGAGCACTCGTGACGCACGCAGTGCTATATGATACTGCATAGTGGACACCCAACTGAAACACTTACTTCACTTCTGTATAGAGAGCACTCGCGACGCACGCAATGCTATATGATACTGCATAGTGGACACCCAACTGAAACACTTACTTCACTTCTGTATAGAGAGCACTTGCGACGCACGCAATGCTATATGATACTGCATAGTGGACACCCAACTGAAACACTTACTTCACTTCTGTATAGAGAGCACTCGCGACGCACGCAATGCTATATGATACTGCATAGTGGACACCCAACTGAAACACTTACTTCACTTCTGTATAGAGAGCACTCGCGACGCACGCAATGCTATATGATACTGCATAGTGGACACCCAACTGAAACACTTACTTCACTTCTGTATAGAGAGCACTCGCGACGCACGCAATGCTATATGATACTGCATAGTGGATACCCAACTGAAACACTTACTTCACTTCTGTATAGAGAGCACTCGCGACGCACGCAATGCTATATGATACTGCATAGTGGACACCCAACTGAAACACTTACTTCACTTCTGTATAGAGAGCACTCGCGACGCACGCAAAGCTATATGATACTGCATAGTGGACACCCAACTGAAACACTTACTTCACTTCTGTATAGAGAGCACTCGCGACGCACGCAATGCTATATGATACTGCATAGTGGACACCCAACTGAAACACTTACTTCACTTCTGTATAGAGAGCACTCGCGACGCACGCAATGCTATATGATATTGCATAGTGGACACCCAACTGAAACACTTACTTCACTTCTGTATAGAGAGCACTCGCGACGCACGCAATGCTATATGATACTGCATAGTGGACACCCAACTGAAACACTTACTTCACTTCTGTATAGAGAGCACTCGCGACGCACGCAATGCTATATGATACTGCATAGTGGACACCCAACTGAAACACTTACTTCACTTCTGTATAGAGAGCACTCGCGACGCACGCAATGCTATATGATACTGCATAGTGGACACCCAACTGAAACACTTACTTCACTTCTGTATAGAGAGCACTCGCGACGCACGCAATGCTATATGATACTGCATAGTAGACACCCAACTGAAACACTTACTTCACTTCTGTATAGAGAGCACTCGTGACGCACGCAATGCTATATGATACTGCATAGTGGACACCCAACTGAAACACTTACTTCACTTCTGTATAGAGAGCACTCGCGACGCACGCAATGCTATATGATACTGCATAGTGGACACCCAACTGAAACACTTACTTCACTTCTGTATAGAGAGCACTCGCGACGCACGCAATGCTATATGATATTGCATAGTGGACACCCAACTGAAACACTTACTTCACTTCTGTATAGAGAGCACTCACGACGCACGCAATGCTATATGATACTGCATAGTGGACACCCAACTGAAACACTTACTTCACTTCTGTATAGAGAGCACTCGCGACGCACGCAATGCTATATGATACTGCATAGTGGACACCCAACTTAAACACTTACTTCACTTCTGTATAGAGAGCACTCGCGACGCACGCAATGCTATATGATACTGCATAGTGGACACCCAACTTAAACACTTACTTCACTTCTGTATAGAGAGCACTCGCGACGCACGCAATGCTATATGATACTGCATAGTGGACACCCAACTGAAACACTTACTTCACTTCTGTATAGAGAGCACTCGCGACGCACGCAATGCTATATGATACTGCATAGTGGACACCCAACTTAAACACTTACTTCACTTCTGTATAGAGAGCACTCGCGACGCACGCAATGCTATATGATACTGCATAGTGGACACCCAACTGAAACACTTACTTCACTTCTGTATAGAGAGCACTCGCGACGCACGCAATGCTATATGATACTGCATAGTGGACACCCAACTTAAACACTTACTTCACTTCTGTATAGAGAGCACTCGCGACGCACGCAATGCTATATGATACTGCATAGTGGACACCCAACTGAAACACTTACTTCACTTCTGTATAGAGAGCACTCGCGACGCACGCAATGCTATATGATACTGCATAGTGGATACCCAACTGAAACACTTACTTCACTTCTGTATAGAGAGCACTCGCGACGCACGCAATGCTATATGATACTGCATAGTGGACACCCAACTGAAACACTTACTTCACTTCTGTATAGAGAGCACTCGCGACGCACGCAAAGCTATATGATACTGCATAGTGGACACCCAACTGAAACACTTACTTCACTTCTGTATAGAGAGCACTCGCGACGCACGCAATGCTATATGATACTGCATAGTGGACACCCAACTGAAACACTTACTTCACTTCTGTATAGAGAGCACTCGCGACGCACGCAATGCTATATGATATTGCATAGTGGACACCCAACTGAAACACTTACTTCACTTCTGTATAGAGAGCACTCGCGACGCACGCAATGCTATATGATACTGCATAGTGGACACCCAACTGAAACACTTACTTCACTTCTGTATAGAGAGCACTCGCGACGCACGCAATGCTATATGATACTGCATAGTGGACACCCAACTGAAACACTTACTTCACTTCTGTATAGAGAGCACTCGCGACGCACGCAATGCTATATGATACTGCATAGTGGACACCCAACTGAAACACTTACTTCACTTCTGTATAGAGAGCACTCGCGACGCACGCAATGCTATATGATACTGCATAGTAGACACCCAACTGAAACACTTACTTCACTTCTGTATAGAGAGCACTCGTGACGCACGCAATGCTATATGATACTGCATAGTGGACACCCAACTGAAACACTTACTTCACTTCTGTATAGAGAGCACTCGCGACGCACGCAATGCTATATGATACTGCATAGTGGACACCCAACTGAAACACTTACTTCACTTCTGTATAGAGAGCACTCGCGACGCACGCAATGCTATATGATATTGCATAGTGGACACCCAACTGAAACACTTACTTCACTTCTGTATAGAGAGCACTCACGACGCACGCAATGCTATATGATACTGCATAGTGGACACCCAACTGAAACACTTACTTCACTTCTGTATAGAGAGCACTCGCGACGCACGCAATGCTATATGATACTGCATAGTGGACACCCAACTTAAACACTTACTTCACTTCTGTATAGAGAGCACTCGCGACGCACGCAATGCTATATGATACTGCATAGTGGACACCCAACTTAAACACTTACTTCACTTCTGTATAGAGAGCACTCGCGACGCACGCAATGCTATATGATACTGCATAGTGGACACCCAACTGAAACACTTACTTCACTTCTGTATAGAGAGCACTCGCGACGCACGCAATGCTATATGATACTGCATAGTGGACACCCAACTTAAACACTTACTTCACTTCTGTATAGAGAGCACTCGCGACGCACGCAATGCTATATGATACTGCATAGTGGACACCCAACTGAAACACTTACTTCACTTCTGTATAGAGAGCACTCGCGACGCACGCAATGCTATATGATACTGCATAGTGGACACCCAACTTAAACACTTACTTCACTTCTGTATAGAGAGCACTCGCGACGCACGCAATGCTATATGATACTGCATAGTGGACACCCAACTGAAACACTTACTTCACTTCTGTATAGAGAGCACTCGCGACGCACGCAATGCTATATGATATTGCATAGTGGACACCCAACTGAAACACTTACTTCACTTCTGTATAGAGAGCACTCACGACGCACGCAATGCTATATGATACTGCATAGTGGACACCCAACTGAAACACTTACTTCACTTCTGTATAGAGAGCACTCGCGACGCACGCAGTGCTATATGATACTGCATAGTGGACACCCAACTGAAACACTTACTTCACTTCTGTATAGAGAGCACTCGCGACGCACGCAATGCTATATGATACTGCATAGTGGACACCCAACTGAAACACTTACTTCACTTCTGTATAGAGAGCACTCGCGACGCACGCAATGCTATATGATACTGCATAGTGGACACCCAACTGAAACACTTACTTCACTTCTGTATAGAGAGCACTCGCGACGCACGCAATGCTATATGATACTGCATAGTGGACACCCAACTGAAACACTTACTTCACTTCTGTATAGAGAGCACTCGCGACGCACGCAATGCTATATGATACTGCATAGTGGACACCCAACTGAAACACTTACTTCACTTCTGTATAGAGAGCACTCGCGTCGCACGCAATGCTATATGATACTGCATAGTGGACACCCAACTGAAACACTTACTTCACTTTTGTATAGAGAGCACTCGCGACGCACGCAGTGCTATATGATACTGCATAGTGGACACCCAACTGAAACACTTACTTCACTTCTGTATAGAGAGCACTCGCGACGCACGCAATGCTATATGATACTGCATAGTGGACACCCAACTGAAACACTTACTTCACTTCTGTATAGAGAGCACTCGCGACGCACGCAGTGCTATATGATACTGCATAGTGGACACCCAACTGAAACACTTACTTCACTTCTGTATAGAGAGCACTCGTGACGCACGCAATGCTATATGATACTGCAAATATATATATATATATATATATATATATATATATATTATATATATGTTTAAATATTTGATGTTTAAAAATAAAGATATAATAATTTAGACATGGGAAAATAAGGTAAAATAGAAATTATTATTGGGTAAGCTTTAAAGAAATATGTATAGTATTTGTATTTTGGTAACTAGTAATAAGCTTAATGTAATGTCCCTCACTCATTGCAGTGCCCCTGCGGGGTATCACAAGAATTACAACTATACCTAATTAAGATCTTAAATGTTATGTGATAAGCAATAAAGAAATTTGAATTTGAATTTGACACACTGTCTGTCAGGTCACTGTCTGAAAAGTTAAGTTAAAATATTTTCACTTTTTGTTTTGAGCCTATTTCAGGGAATACTCGTGCATGTTCGAATTTTAAATAAGTAATTTTATCACTTTTACTTTTGGAAAATAGAGGTATCTTGAGAAAAAAATTTAAATATTCTGTTTGCTATTTAAAGAAGGTTAAAGGTTTTAAAGAAGTATGATGACGTCACGGAGCATTTATCTTTTTAAATCGTGTTGTAAAGTGGAATTCCTATTGGAAATCGTATTCTAAATATTTCCTGGAATCGAAAACTCTACAATGGATTCTGGATGACAGATATTTGTTACAAACATTGACATGACTAACCAAAGAGTGACTAGAAGTCGACGTCGAGTAGGTAGTTAGAGTCAAATTATTTTGCGCGTTTTCGCTACAATAAGCTCAACGCTAGCTGTTCCTGACAACATTACTATAGAACAGTTAAATCTCGAAATGGTTTTCGACTTAGAACCCGTAATTTTTTCTTTACACATCAAATTGTGATAAACAAATTATTTTTAACAATGGTGGGTTGAAATTTTGAAATATTTATATTTTGCCATGAGTATCCTACGAAGTTTTGATTATTTACGATATTTTGTAGTTTCTATTTAACGGGGAATTCATAAAAAATTAGTAATAATTACCACGTTAAGGTTAGCATGTTTGTGTTCCGGATAAAGGGAAGGAACGGTCAGTGATTACTGGAACAACGGCAATACCGACTTAAGCCTACGGTCGCCAACGCACCTTTTATTGATGATCGAGAAGTAATGATCGATGATGACTATGGTCACGGATGCCAGCTATTACAAATTCAAAAGAAGAATGCAATAAAATACTAGTTTAAGCGACATCACACGGACAATACAACAAATCGATTCACTTTACATTCCCAAAACTTATGCACCAGAAATGCGTCCTTTCAATATTTTAATTACTCCCAGTTCTGTCTCCCATGAAGCCGTTGGAACCAGTCGGGAGTAAATCTGGCAACAGCTGGATATGATCGAACGCCTGGCTGCACTGCACCCGCCCAAATTGTAACTGTTAAATGGATGACTTTGAAGCGCTTTTTGGCAGATTTCTCGACAATTGTGAAAAAAAAAAATGTAATACTAGTTCGTGTACTCGCGTATTTAGAACTGTGTTTTGTTTGATTTGGAAGTATTTTATATTAGTGGCTTGGCTTAAATTAGCTCACAAGTTATCGGCTAAGTTATTATTGTACCTCAATGAGACTCAAGATGTTTTTAATCTTCTTTATTTTAGGAAACAACAAAGCTAATATACATGCGATTAACAAGTGAATTAATCTTAAAACTGATCTTACATTATATTGTATCTATGCGAATATAATCACGTACCAATTACATATGGGGCGTAGCGCTACATATAGTTCCCCTTTACAAAAAGTTATGAATTAGAGTTGTTATCTATTTTAATCTAAAGATACTCAAATGAATTGTAAAACAACGACATATTAACACCTTGCTGATTCAAAAAGTTGTGGGTTGCTATGACTTGTAGCTTGGACGATGGAACTTACACGAGTATCTAAATGACTTTGATGCAAGCTCTTATCAATCGCTGTTGTGCCTTAGGGTTTATACATATAACCGCAAGTATTACTCTACTTGATAGCTAGCTCCTCGTATTGGTTGAGTTTTAGCTCAACCTAGACGTCAATAGCTCTAAGCATATTGCAAAAAGACACGATGGTTTAAATTGAAACTAATTGTAGTATAGTAACTAATCGGTCTCCAATCCATAAACTTCTTTCAGAGTAGCCAGTATTTATGCGTCCAAGTGACAATCATGGAGCTTCAGTAAAGTTTTTCAGTATGAAGCTAAACAGTTTTTTATCCATATCTATGAAAATAAAGAATATAAAAGTTGGAAAGGCCTATTGAATGGACACAATCATAAATCTATCGAAATATTACCCAACGCACAGTAATCTAATCCCACGATTCTTTATGCAGACAAAATTATCTCATAAATGGCAATACCGAGGGCAAACAAAGTGCTCCGAAGCCGAAGTACCAGGAAAGTATAAATCACGAGGTAATCCATTGCAGCGGCACTGTACAGTGTCTTACGTACAGTCAGCCACTTCATCGAGGCGTCGATTAGCTTTCGTTACGAGAAAATAACAATAAGTAATAAATCTCCAGACCCTACTATGAACTGGGGACTTGGGGAGTGGGGATAGACCTAGAATAAATATATACAACCATGACCCAAGCTCAAACATTTGTGTTCATCACACAAATTAATGCCAGGACTTGAACCTGGGACCTCCTGCGTATGAGGCAGTGCCACTACCCACTAAGCTACTCGGTCGTCTTTTTTATTTGTAACATATGATTTTCCGAGGTGGCCCTACAATTGATCTCAATTGTGTAGGTGTGCGTTGTACTTTATATAATTTAAGAGCAGAAAAAGTGGGCTATGCCGTATCGCCACTAATTGATCGATCTACGAATTAGACGACCTTTGTACCGTAATGGCGACACAGCTTGAAACACTCGGAAGCTACAAAGAATAATTTAAAAGTGTGATATCCGTAGGGCTCCAGTTAGCTCGCCCAGAAAGCTCAATATTGAGGTCGCTATCTGTGATCTATATATCTATGAGTTTTCATTAAATATTATTACTTTACATTCATTTAATAAAAAGAAGTTACTTCGCTATATGAAGATAACATTTTGCACCACTAAGGTTTAGAATAATGCCTATTTTATCGATCTATTGAATGTGTATTTTTTTATATTTCCATATTCAATATATACTTTAATGCGTTTGAGTTTTCATAACCAAGTTATGAGTAAAAGTGAGTTAGAAGATAAATTTCAGACTGTATAATTTGTTTATACATTACGTTATGCATAGTTTACTCCAAGATTATATTTACACCTTTTTAATACAAACTATTTTTCCTTTGCGCGTTTCCGTGCTGTGGAGCTGAGCTTCGCGTCGCGTCGGCTGCGGTTGTTGTCGCAAGATAACAGTCCACAAGCCTAAGACGTACCTTCCAGAGGTGATCGACAATCGACGATCGACATCAGAGGCAACCACTCCCTCTCACTCATGAAGAAGAATAGTCGGTGATACAATCATTGACTCGTTATAAGTAACAAAAAATAACTTTTAGATATGCAGCTGAGTGTACATGGAAGAAGGGAGAATCTTGAATAGTGATATATGTGGCCCGTGGGACGTAATTGACGTATGGACAGCCAACTTGAAAATAAGTCTTTTTCAGAAGAAAAGCCACAGAAAGACCACAATTCATTTGATAGAAAATACCAATTGGTTACTAATCTGTAGAATTCTTTTAAATGATTATGTGCGGAATGTGTTTTTTTGTATTTGTCGGAATCGTACATCTAGATATGGTTGAGTAGGGCGATGGCTGGATCCCGCGGTAACTCGTGAACGGGTGCATTTTGAGGGTGTTCGTCGTTTGGATACTAGGGGGGAGGGAGCCTTGCCAAGCTAACAGATGCAGGTAAGAATATTTTTTTAAGAAAACATAATTTTGAAAAAATTAAACTCGTGAAGTTGCTGACTAGTTCTTCTTCACGACGGTTATTCCGAACTGGTAGGTAGAGTCATGCTCTGTGTGACGTCAATGTTCAGAAATAAATATTTTAATTTGTAAGATGTGCACGTTGTGGAGTTAGTTCAAAACGATACTTTATCAATAATTTATTTAATAGTTTTGCTAAATGCCTACTCATGACGTGACAAAACTAAGTTGATACTACAAATCTCTATCATTGTTTTATTCTGGCTCATATATTCGTATACCTAGTAAAGTCATGAAACATTAGATAAATACTTCCAATATCCAATAGACACGTTTATGACAAGCTGACAAGTGACAATCGGAACATTCCAATTTTAATGTCGACGTTTTGATTGGTTAGACAATGATTCATTAATGTTAGTTACAAATATTATTTTTATAGGCTATTTATTTATTTATTTACCTTTAATATGTAATATAATATAACTATAATTTAAGAACAAATAGTTAAATTTTTTATTAGATATAAAATTTTATAGTGAGAATGAATTTTTCTCTTCTTATAAATAATATAAATCTTAATATAAATAAAACTTTTCCTTATGAATTGAATAAAATATGACAATCATTATTAAATGGTATTTGTTTTCATTATTTTATTGACATTGATTATATTTGCATTGGAAAATTGTTTAATTTATTTTATTTTATTTAACACTTTTTAATTTAATGCTGCTAATCGTAAATGATATAAATTAATTACATTAATTGACATATTAAGTTTGAATGAATGTAGTTATTTAGTTACATATTAAATTTTATTAATTGACATTTATATAGACATCGTAAAATTGTAATTTAAGATGATTTTTGGACATTAAATTTATTAATTGCAGACACATTTAAATGATGTATTTGACTTATTTTGGAACTATAAAAATGAAAAATAATGTGTTTTGATATTTATTCACACTAATTGTAACATCTAGCCTAGACCATACTGTGCAAATAAATTATTTCTTTCTTACTATCCTTACAACATTAACGCGTATATTAGATAGAAAATAAGTTATAAAGTTCATAAATTTGCAACTTGGGAACGTTTGCAAAACGTGCGAGTTCAGAACAGAAACACTCACAAATACCAAATAAATTCTTCCATATAAACTATATAAACTTTTATATGGAACAAAAGCAGTTGCAGTACTTATTTAATTGCAATAATAATCTATGTGTTTGTGAGTGTTTCTGTGTTGAACTCGCACGTGTTGCAAACCTTCCTAAGTTGCATAGGTAGAAACCTATTTATCAGTAGAAGAAGAATTTTTAATCTTTAGTAATGACGAAGAAATTGCAAAAAAAACTGGTAAGGAATTAATTAATAGTCACTATAAAAGAGCAATGTTGCCTCAACCTTCTAACAAATACCGGAGTCCCATAAGAATGTTGCCAATTAGCTTTTGACGCGGCAGAAAGTTTTTCGTGGTAAAGGTGTGTTTACGAGTTATTGATCTAATCTTGAGTTATACGTTCATATTTAGATATATAACAATTGCGGCACTATAGATACTATTTCCATTTCTTTATTTTCTCGATGACAGTTCTATCTATCTCGTTTATCGATATAGCTCCATCCCTATCAGTTTCTCCGACTCTGGTATTATATAACCTTGTACGTGTGTAAACGTCATATTTTTATAAAATAATGCATACGTAATGTAAAAGAAACGCTCGCATAAGTTTTCACAGACGCTGTCATCGAGAAAATAAAGAAATGGAAAAAGTATAGTATTATTACTGTAGGAATTGGTGTGATTGTGGATCTCTGAGAAATCTTAGGATCTTGAGAAAGTTAAGTAGCATCGTTTCCAGCGATCCAGCGTTTCCAGTCAACAAATATTTCCCAAATAAGTGAAGTTCAAAAATACTTTAAGAAAGATTTCCGCCTACGAGTAATATTTACCTACAAATAGTAATAATAATTTAACAGTTATTGAAATGGTTCAAGTATGATTTACTAGATGGCGGCACTTGCTAGTTAGCACTGAATGTTTTTTTATTTACTATGACGTTTATATATTATTCCGAGTGAAAATACACATTCTCTTCCTTTCCCACGAGTACCCATCCAGTTCCGCAAGGACACTCGAGTTCTTTGCCTTTTGTGTATCGTCCTTTACAACCCATCTTCCCGGCATCTATTTTTTTTTATTGGTTCCCCTCCACGGGAAGGTCAGGAGGACATAAAAAATGCTCTGACGCATACTCCGCGCGCGCGATCGGAGTTATGTGGGACTCGTCCCGACGCCTACCAGAACCATACCCACTAAAAAACCCCCTGTCGGCTCGTGCATTTTTGCCACTCAGCCTTCATCTGAGCGACGGCCAATTGGAGAAAGAGGCCGCGCTAGCGGGGCCCTTAAGGGGTCACCCGCTGAGATTTACATAGCACTGAAGGTGCTCAAAAATGAAAAGTAAATATAAACATTAAAAAATGAAAAGTAAATAAAAACATTAAAAATGAAAAGTAAAATTGCATTAATTCGGATTTACGTTAGAATTAGAATTTACGTTAGAATTAGGATTTGCGGCCTGAAGGGCCTCGAGAGCTAAAGTTAACTGCGTGGGTTCGCCCGTGTGCGCGTTTCTCGGCCTAGCGACTTTGAATTTCGAATCTAACACAGGAGACTGAATCTCGAACAAGATGATTGGGATGGGATTCGGAGCGTTTGAAGAACGATTCTGAGAGTGTTTTGAGGTGCTGTTGCACTGTAGGTAGTTCAAGATCTCTGTGCAGGTCCGCGTTGCGCACATACCAAGGTGCGTCTGTGGCCCTGCGGCAGAAGAGATTTTGAACTACCTGCAGCTTATACAGGACGGAGGGATTGGCGTGGGCAAAGACTGGCGAAGCATATGACATGACGGGTCTAATGCAGACCTTATAAAGCGTACGTTTATTTCTAAAAGACATTTTACTTTTTCTACCTATCATACTATTTAGGCGGCTTAAGTAGAAACGCGCGAGTTTCGTTACTCTATCGACGTGTGGCTTGAAAGAAAGCGTCTGATCTAAGGTGACGCCTAAGTATTTAATACTGCGCTTCCAGGGGATGGGAGTACCTAACATTCGAATGTGAGGATCGTTGTAGCGATTACGACGTTTGTGGTCGAATTGAATAGCAGAACTCTTTTCCGGGTTGACATCGATACGCCATTTTTGAAACCAAACACCGAGGGCGTTTACGGCCTTTTGGAGTCTGGTGATGTTATACGGGATCCTTTGACCTTTAGTGTAAAGGGCGGTATCGTCTGCAAAGAGGGCGAGTTCGACGCCTTTCGGCGGGATGGGGATGTCGTTAGTGTACACGGTGTACAGCAGAGGGGTGAGGACTGAGCCTTGCGGGACTCCAGCCTTAATGGGACGAGGCGCGGAGAGCGTGCCTTCATGTTTGAATCGAAACGTACGGTCTTTAAGAAACGACGCGATTAATCTGACTAGGCGAACCGGTAAGCCTATTTTATAGAGTTTAAAAACTAGACCGCTGTGCCAGACTTTGTCGAATGCCTTGGCTACGTCAAAGCGAACCGCGATTGATTTTTTACGATGCGGATAGAATCCTTCGAGTATGTACTCGACGATTCGATGGACTTGCTGAAGGCAGGAGTGCTTAGCGCGAAAGCCGAACTGGTGGGGAATAATGAGAGGGTCGCCATCCGTTGGAAACAGATGGTTCCGCATTCGAGAGAGTATGACTCTTTCGAGAAGTTTAGACATTGCCTTGAGGAGGCTGATGGGTCTGTGATTAGCCGGGATGTTCAGAGGTTTACCCGGCTTGGGAATGCCTATGACTGTCGCTTCTTTCCAGGCTTTTGGAAAGTAGCTATGGTCGAAGCAGGCATTGAAGATGATAGCTAACAAGGTAAGCACCTGCTGTGGCAGGTGCTTAAGTGCGTGGTTGGAAATTCCATCCGCACCCGGAGCCTTTTTGGACTTTTGTTTTCTAATGAGAAGCATGATTTCATCATTAGAGACTGTGACGGGGTCGTCGGTGAAAGGGAGAGATTCTCTGCGGAGAACTTCGTCCTCCACCGCCTGGATGTGGGAGGGATCCGCGGGTTGCGTGCTGGGTGAACATTGTGCCGCTATGCTGTCAGCGAAGCATTCGGCTTTCTCTTCGACTTCGAAGGCAATAGTGCCGTAGGGACGAGTGAGAGGAGGAACGTGAGAGGCGGAGTCTACGCGTAAGGCTCGGGCCATTCGATAATATGCTTTGTGGGACGGGGAGATATTCTCCATGAGATCGTTAAACTGAGTGTCTCGGAGTTCCGCGAGGCAAGACCTAACTTTACGTTGAAGCTGATTCGCAGCTGTTCTATATGCGGGCGTGGGATATTTCTTGGCTCTCTGGAGAGCCGCGTTTTTAGCTTTAATGAGATTGCTAACGGCTAAGGGAAGCGATGGTTTGCCTTGCTTAGCAACCTTTTCGTTGTCACTGATGGCTGAGTTGATAGCATCAGTGAGAGAATTGACTAGTGAATATATTTTAACCGGGCTATCTAATTGGTCGGGCGAAATCGCGAGCGGAGAGTTAGGGGCCTCTAAGGCTGAAACTAACGTATTTTTAAAGCCTTTCCAGTTGGTAAAGGTCTTAGGAGATGTGACGTTAACGTTAGGCGAACCTAGCACGAGGGAGACGGGGCGATGGTCGGAGCCTAGGTCATCGAGCGGTTCGATAGACCTTAGATCAAGATTGATTCGCTTGATAATTGCAAAGTCGAGGATGTCAGGAGAGTAGGTCGGGTTGTTGGGATAGTGAGTGGGAGTGATGGGGGATATGACGTCTAAGTCAAGGGAGTTAGTGATGTCGAGGAGAGCGATACCGCTGGTGTTGGTCGATAGGCACGTCCAGTCAGTATGTTTGTAGTTTAAGTCTCCGAACATAATGACTGAATGGCCGAGGGCGAGAATGGCCTCAAAGTCGCTGCGGATTGGTCTGGAGCCGCACGGTATGTAGACTGAAGCTATGATGATGGTCGGATGGCCAGTCATAGCCAATCTACACACAGTGGCCTCCATGTTGAGGAGAGGAGGGGTAGGGAGAGGACAGCAATGGAAGCCTCTTTTGTAATATATAGCGGTGCCGCCGTAACCGTCGGAGTTGGGCCTATCGTTGCGAGTAAACGCGTACTTAGGAATAGCGTATCCCCTGGAGCGGTTTGGAGTAAGCCATGTCTCCTGGAGAAGGAATAAGTCAGGTTCTTTGTTCTGAAGGAACAGTTTAATCTCGGAAAGGTTGGTGCTAAGGCTACGAGCGTTAAAAGATACTAGGGAAAGCCCTTGGGTTTAGTACGACTGGACGCGGGATTAGCGGGTCTAGACATTATAATTTATTATTTACGAATTTATACAAAAGTAAAAGAATTTACAACGAACTTAGGAGCGAGTGATGCTCGGCTAACTCGAATAAACGCTCTTGAGGAGAGCGGGCGGCTCGCAGTTTGCGTGCGAGTACGGAAATTTCGTTAATGTCGACGTTTTGGATGACGTCGAACACGGTCTTCATGTCCTCAGCCAACGACGACTGAGGTGAAGATGACAAAGCGGGACGCGGCCCTACGGAAGCTACGGGAGCTGGGATGGGTCGGGAAGGTGCAGGCCGGACGCTGCCTCCAAGACAGAGCCTGAGTAGGCGTCGGCTGAACGGGCTTTGCTTCCGGGGGACCCCGGTTGCGCAGCGGCGGGAAGTTAGCGGGAGTGAGCGGCGGCGCCGGTTTAGGCGCGACCCTCTTGACGGTGGAGCGCGGAGCGCGCGGGCAACCCCTGTAGTTAGCTGTGTGGCCGGACTGGCCGCACAGCACACAGGCAGGGGGGGAAGTGGATTCAGGAGTGCGAGTGCACTCCTTTGTTATATGTGGGTCCAGGCACTTAACGCACCTGGGGGGAGCTGAGCAGTTAGCCGCTGCGTGGCCATAGAGCTGGCAGCGGTGGCACTGCCCAGGATGACCGCGGGGGTCTGGACGCTCGACGGAGATGTTCGAGAGTCCGCAGATTGTGCGAGCCTCTCTGAAAATCTCCTTCGAGTTGGAAGTATTTGACAGGATTACTAAAGCTAAAGGAAAACGCCTACCGCGGTTGGAGTGCATCTTGTACACTGCTACGGCCGGGAAACCCTGAGACTTAAGGTCCTCGAGAATGTCTTCGTTACTGAGTTCGAACGGGACGCCCCGTAGTACTGCGCGGATCTTACGCTCCTCCGGGAGGGCGTAGGTGTGATACGCGATTTGATTGATCGACAGAAGCCTAGTGAAAGACCGGAAGTCGTCGACGGTCGCTACTTGAATTTTGATTGTATCGCCAGCGTTGGCGGCTTTTAAGTAATTAATTTTGTGCTCTTTGTACAAGTTTGAAACCGCAGTCCAGCGCGCTTTTTCACGCAGGATGACGGGTGGAGGGAGCTGAGGCTTCGGCGGGACGGGAGCGCAGTGCGTCGCTGGCTTCGATGGGATCGACGGAGACGCGGTTACTTCGAGCGATTTTAACGGCGCGGTGGCTGGTGTTGAAGACACCGGGGAGGGCTCAGGTATTGATAATACCGAAGCTTTCTTCGAGCGCTTCTTGGAGCGCTTGGCGACAAGTTGAAACGCGGGCTCAGGAGAGCCGGTTAAAGTGGCGGCGACCGACGAAGCTTCGGACGCGGCGGAGTCTGAATCGCTCCCGGGAGCGGTACGCTTCCTACGAGATGAGCGCGAGGATGAGACCGACGCGCAGTCCATGTCGGATGGAACGGGAGACGCGGGAGAGCTATAGACCTGAGGGGTCTGGACGTTGGAGGCCTGAGAGGCTGGGGTTGGGGCCTGAGGGGCCGGGGACGCGTTAAGCGCTAATACAGCTTGCGTAAATATGTCATCAGAAATTGAAACACCCGACGCGGCGAGTGCTTGGGCGAACGCCTTCGCAATGTTAATGACGCTTTGCTTATCCATTTGGGAAGGGGTTGGGACTATGATAGTATATATAATTATATAACAATGCCTAGAGTTCCTAAATAAAAACCTAGCGAACCCTAAGCTAACCTAACCTAGCGGCTAACCTCCCTACCAGCGGTAGGGGGGCTGGGGAGAATAACTTAAAACTAACCGTAGTACGCCGAAGGCCGCTACCTAGAAACCTTAAAAGGGTACGCAGGTAAAGAGTTGACCGCGTTAGGGTCAACCTTTACCGACAGAAAGGACAAATACACACGAAAACACACAGATATGATAAAAATAATATGAAAATAGTAGAAAATAAGTGAAATAGAGAAGAGAAATAAAATAAAAATAATAAAAGGACTGGTACAGTACAAATTCGTTGTTACCGCTACCTAGAAACCTAAAAAGGGTACGCAGGTAAAGAGTTGACCGCGTTAGGGTCAACCTTTACCGACAGAAAGGACAAATACACACGAAAACACACAAATATGATAAAAATAAATATGAATATAGGAGAAAAATAAATAAAATAGAGAAGAGAAATAAAATAAAATAAAAGGACTGGTTCAGTACAAATTCGTTGTCACCGTTAAGTATCCTTTGTACTGAGACCAGACTACTTACGCTGGGCACAACACTGCACTCAGCACAAGCACAACACAACTTAGCACAGCACTTTGAAGACTAAGGGGCTTAGTCGCAAAGAAAAATCGCACTTCGATAGCACTCAGAGGGAGTAGGAAAACCTTGAAAACCGTAGCACGGAACCAACACGCTAAACTGTGACGTCAGTAGACTGAGCGCCACGGAATATCGGGAAGGGACCAAACAACGGAGAACGGGGTCTTGCACGTCCGCACTGGGCGGCGATCGGAGCGAGAATGCCCGGAATCTAAGTGAGCGTTTCTCTTTTATGGCTTCCCAATATAAACTTTGCAGAGCTTTCAAGCGCGCTCTTCATTACCTAAAACCTTGTAAGAGTAATATCTTTCCGACTCCATTACTGTTAATGTCATCACGTCACAATGTGTAACTCACTTTCTTATGAAATAAATAAAACATAGAGTTAAACAATAAAACTTACCCTACTTATAAATTTGTGTGTAATTACTAAAGATCGGAACAGGCTGACTATATTTACCTAAACTTCGAAGAACATAGACAGAAAATGGAGACTTCCTTGCGACGACATTTTTTCCCCCGGAATTCGGGAAAAATCTTAAATTATTTGAATATAAGCTTTACTTAAGATGGATAAAGGCTATATTATACATTACCCATCATTTATGTGTTATATGTAATACATATTTAGGGTATTTTAATTAGTTCATAAATATATGCAAGTGCTTAAATATTTCAATGTTTCTGTATAGGTATATCGGTTTTAGTACGCATAAAGGAGCCGGTATCATTTCTTCCTTACAAGCAGCTGGCTTAGTAAAAGTTGTATTCGATAAATATCATAAAATATAAAAATTTCACGTATCAACTTATAATCAAAGCAAGCCCATTCTTATATATTTGATTTTTGAAATGATTGTAAATGCGTTACAAAATGAACGTACCCTGACCATAAACTGAACGTACGCCAACATTAAAGTTTTTGTTACGCTAGAGAAATAGTCGAAAATAATTTCGTATCTTTTGGTGCCTTGCACAAAAGTAATTAAAAGAGCCAATTGCCAATGTCATTCTTATGTCAAAATAACATGTGTGACGTTGACAGGTACGTTCTAAAACACCATCAAACACTGCAGTATGACGGAACTGAATATAGTTATTAAGTTCACTTAAAAACTTTGAGATTTACTAAAGTTATTAGAAACATCAAAATAATTATAAAACTTAGAAACGTCAAAATAATTACTTATGTTTAACCAATAAGTAATAGAAACCTTTAACAATTTAAAAATTGCCCTTGCGATGAAAAGACATCGGTATCGTCATAACTTTCAGACAAGAACATAAGAAAAAATACTTGTTTAAAAAATAGATTATTAATAATTGGCTAAGTCTAGAAAATTTCTGTCAACTAATATGATCTCTGCTTGTTATATTCTTTCCATTCTCGATCATTTTACATCAGCTGTATTTTAGTGAACATTCTATGAAAACAGTATATTTTGTCCTTTGTTCCATACAACTTTCTCCAGTAACAGGTCTGTAGGAAGAAATTTATATTCGTAGTAAGCTATAAATTTGTACTTTTATAAGTAATTTTTATTATTGTGATTTACTGAATAATTACCAACATTAATTATTAAATAATTACTTAACCAATATATATTCCTATATAAACGATTATGACATAATAAATTATAAAGGACAACTTTACTAATACAGGACCTAAAAAGAAATATTTCTGCAAATATAAATTGTGTAAAAAAATTAAAGCTAAAGAGGAAATAATTGAGTTAAATTACGTACTAAAAGCTTTTTTTCCTTGTTGAGACTGTCCGGGCGTTTAATAAAAAAAGCATTAGGTGTTCCCATTAGGCACTTTTTTGTATGACACCATCCAATTCATTCATTATTTCATTTTTGTCTTTATATTTTCACGTAAAGTTTGCATTTTTGATAATTTAAGCTTGTTGGATGCAAACTGGAAGTTCTGGGAGGACATGGTAATTTTGAAGTCTGGAGACAATCTTGGGTTTAAACAAAGTATAAAAAATAAGTTAATTCAAGGTAACTAAAAACTGCATTGTAATCGAAATCAAACTAATTTTAAATACGTTTTTGGTGGGTTGGTACTACCGTCCTTACCGCATTGAGACCGCCGTAATAACCACGCCGTTGTGTTCCAGTCAACGGGAAGTGCTAATTGAAGCCTTTAAGTACTGGAACATATTCGGCAAACAACCACGTATAATATTTAGTTGGAACTGCCTTTGGGATTGTAATTTATTTTGTTGTATTTATTATTTAATTAATAATAAATAATAAATAATGAATCTGAATAAATCACCTCAAGGTTTGCTTAAATAAAAAAAAGTGGAAAATACTCTATTGAAGTTTTTACATGACGTTAATGTCAAGTTAATGTAGTGTATCTGGTACTCACACAATAACTCACGACATTTATGAGACTTGACATGACTAACACTGAGTAAGAGACAAAATGACACAACGCGCGCAAGCAAGTTTTTTTTTTTCGAAATGGACAGTTTATTTTTGGCCCTATTAGCCTTTTAAATTTCACTGGATTTTGTGGCCTAGCGCTGAGGGCGCTCAGCCGGAACTTAAACTACTCCTACATACGATACGCCTAAGGGCACCCGAGAGCGCACGGACCTCGGCTTAGGACGTCGTATACTGAAACTATCACTGGTTCGGAAGGGTCATCTACTGCCAAAGAACCAGCAAGAAACTCAGTAGGAATGCGTACGCTGCGTTAGTCTAGCCCACCGGTGGGTTACGCGATTCGAATGCCATGTTGCCCTGTTCATGACTGGAACGCCGGCGTTCCTTGTTCCTGGGTTGGCTATGTAGTCAGCTGACTTATTAATCAGCGGGTCGGGATGGTGGGGAGCATTGTCGAAGTAGCGTCTAGACACCAACTTCATCAACGTGGAAATAGTGGGCAGCTCGAGATCTTTATGCAGATCTAAATTGCGGACATAGGGCGGGGCCCCGACGCATTTGCGTAAGAACCTATTTTGAATAATCTGCAAGTGATTGATTTATTTTTATTTATTTATGATCACAAAATCCACAGCTCGTAGTAATGTTAATATAAATATAAAATATTTGAAACCGACAGCCATTTATAGGATTAAATTTTTTTACCCTAACATTAAGCAGACTTATACAAGGTTTTGATACTTAAATTACATAAATAATTATAACTAGATAAAATTGTGAACGTTCTAAATTTAATACAGGCAAATGGAATTAAATAATAATAATAATTATAACAAACAGAACCAATATCAATCAAAGAATGAATTTCAAATTTATAACATCATTAAACTCCATACAATAATAAGACATACCCAAACATCGAAAAAAGAGAGGCAATACAAAATATAATAGGTCTTTACCTATGAAACTGCCGTTTTGCCGTACTGGCCATTTCAAATGAAAATATTTTTTTTTTGACTGATAATTCTAATTACAAATTAATTTTAAATGACAAACATGGAATTCTTTTTCTAAAATCGTCATTTGTTTAATAGTTAGTGTTTTGTTTTCAACGCATTCGAACATTTTTCGTCATCATGGATAAGTTAAAAATTCGAGTAATTATGGAGTATGAGTACCGTCGTGGCAGCAAAGCGGCACAGGCGGCACGCAACATCAACGACGTTTACGGAGCGAACACTACAAACGAACGCACCACCCGTTATTGGTTTACCCGCTTCCGTTCTGGAAATTTTGACCTGAAAAATGAACCCCGTGGTCGTCCGAAAACTTTGGTCGACAATGACAAATTAAAGGCAATTGTGGAAGCTGATGAAACTCAATCCACGGCTGAATTAGCAGCAGCTTTCGTCGTTAGCATCAAAACTATATTGGTCCATTTGCGTCAAATTGGCAAGGTAAAAAAGGTTGACAAATGGGTACCCCACGAACTCAATGACCGCCAGCGCGAAGTACGCGTGGAGACGTGCCTTGCACTGCTCAGCAGGCATACAAATGAAGGAATTCTGAACCACGTTGTTACTTGTGACGAGAAATGGACCCTGTTTGATAATCGTAAGCGCTCAGCAAGTTGGTTGGACCCTGGTTCAGCACCCAAACAATGCCCTAAACGAAAACATACCCCTAGAAAAGTGATGGTCACTGTTTGGTGGTCTAACGCGGGTGTAATTCATCACAGCTTCTTGCCAAACGGGACAAGCATTACTGCAGATGTGTACTGTGAAGAACTGAACACAATGATGGAGAAGCTCGCACGTCTCCAACCAGCTTTGGTCAATCGTTCGGCTCCACTGCTCCTGCACGACAACGCGCGACCTCATACTGCACAGCAGACGGTCTCCAAGCTACAAGAGTTGGGGTTGGAAGTTCTCCGTCATCCGCCGTACTCACCAGACCTTGCGCCTACAGACTTCTACTTTTTCCAGAATTTGGATAACTTCTTGGCGGGAAAAAAATTCAATACCCGAGAGGCAGTACAAAATGCCTTTGAAGAATTTGTTGCCTCCCGTCCAGCTGATTTCTTCAAGAAAGGCATCAATAAGCTACCAATGCGTTGGCAAAGATGCATTGATTGCATGGGTGATTATTTTGATTAATAGAAATAAAAAATATATAAAAAAATTACGCTTCATTTATTTCGTGAAAAACGGCAATTTAATCAAACTACAATGACATATTATTGACTCTGGTGTTGTAGTGTGTAATGTATGGATGCATATAATTGTAAATAAGTGCGTGTTTGTGTGTTCAAAGAGTAACTGAAAATTGTAAAAGTACTAACTTGTGAAGTAAGTTATAATTTATTTTCTAAACTTGTCCCTACTTCCATGGAATATATCTGAGTTTTGTGCAAATGTTTTATTGTATGTGTTATGCATTCTAGTGATAATTGAGTTTTGTGTATAATTGGTTTTTGAGTCTTGTGGATGAAATATGTGTGTGTGTCTTGTTCTGGTAGAGGGAGCGCGCAAGGTAAGGGCGAGGCAAGTAAGTTCACTGCAATCTACGACATTATTGCAGATACCATGCAGAAAGAGCATGTCCAGTAAGCAACGACGGTTTTCCAGTGAGAGCAGATGGTGATGCTGACAACCTTCAGGATATTTCATACGTGTCATCTGTTGTCTATAGTTCAAGTGTTTAAGAAATTTCTTTTGGATTGTTTCGATTGTGTTCTTATAGACAACATATTGAGGATTCCATATCGAACTACAGTACTCTAGTACGCTTCGAACGAATGAATAATAGAGTATTTTCAAACAAATAATATCGATAAAAGGAGCTGCAGTCCTCAATATCTGAAATATCGAGCTCGACCGAGGGATGGTAACAGTCTTCAGGCACAAACGGGCTCCGAGATCTCCAGATGTTAACTTCAAAGTTTGAAAAAATCAAGTCTAATGTGTTATGCTTTGAATTTAAAAGTGTATTTGATTGTTTCAAACCATGAAAATATAAGGAGTTTACCAATTCCGCGGCAACATTTTGAGCCTCCACAGAACCCTTTTGTAAGTAAATTGGATCCGACGAACTCCACTTCAAACAAGGTAAATTAAAATCACCGGCGACTAAAAAGCTATCATTAGGGTGTTTATCTATGAATTCATTAAAAGTATTAATAAAACAAGTAATACGTTCCACTAAGTTTCGATTTGGCGGGATGTACGCAACAGCGATGTGCAGATCCGGTTGTGAGGGGTCGCGGCTGCGGGAGGCGAGGCTGCGGCCGGGCACCGTCAGCCACACGCACTCCAGATCGGCGCGTTGCCACTCAGTAGCGATGGGTCGTCGACGTTTTTGACGTTAACGAAACTAGACGGTGTATTTGCGTCGATCAACCAGTCGATCAACTAGTTGATTTCGTCGACTAGTCCATTATGATAACTTATTAGTTCTTCGTGTACGTTCTAAGTAAACTTCGTCCTGAGTAGTTTAATAAACAAGTGTTTATTAGTAGAATATTTGTATTTTATATTTTTTTATCATATTTTATAAGTTTGAAAATAAATCTTGTGTACTTACATACGTATTAAAATAGTCCACTATAAATTAACATTACATGATATTTTTTTAGCTTTTACTTGTGAAGAGTAGTTTATTTATGATCAAATCGATCTTCCTTTCATACTTTTCCAGGCTTAGGACTGGCTGAACAGTAATGAAAAGTTATTTTTCTCTTAAAAAAGCTTCTTATCAATTTATTATCTGTTCTTTAAACAACACGTTAATATTATGAATTACGCACGCAAGTCGTTACTCAAACATAAACTAAATTACCAAAAACGAAATTCAAAAGAAAGAAATGTAAGTAAATGAACTTATACAAAAATCAGCTCTATGTCCCTGACATTGTAGCCTAAATTTGTTTGCCTCGACGGTTTTATTTCAACAAACTTAACAAAAATCAACTCTACTTTGCTTGAATTACAGCCTAAATTTGTTTGCGTCGACGGTTTTATTTCAACGAGCTTTAACTATAATAGTATTAACCAACCACGTTGAGGTGTCGTCTTTGCATTGTCAGTCGATACCGTCCACCGTGCAACTTGTCGATTGTCACTGAACGCATACAAAAATAAACTCTATGCGCCTTGAATTGCAGCCTAAATTTGTTTGCCTCGACGGTTTTATTTCAACAAATTTAATAAAAATCAACTCTACTTTCCTTGAATTACAGCCTAAATTTGTTTGCGTCGACGGTTTTATTTCAACGACGTTTAACTAGTTAACCAACTACGTTGAGGTGTCGTCGTTGCATTGGCAGTCGATAAGAACGTTGTGGACTTTATAGTTTTGCCGTCTACGGATTCAACTAGTTCATTGACAGTCGATGAACCGTTCGTTCGTTTACTGTTCGTCGACCGTCGAATTAACTAGTTCGTCCATTCAACACCCATCGCTACCACTCAGGGCGCGCACGCGCTTGCAGTTGTATGTCGCACAGTGCCATGACACCGCCACCTAGGCCGTCACCGCCGCGGTCCCGCCGAAATACGTCGTACTGTGCATTGCAGATCTCAGAGTCTAAGATTTCATCACATAACCATGTTTCTGTGATTAAAGCTATGTGAATGTTGTGTGTTAATAAGTTGTTAAAGAAAGTGCTCGTATTTGTTCTTAATCCACGAACATTCTGATAAAATAAGTGTAACTTGTTCTTAATAACCGACATAGTGAGATCTGGAGTGTATAGACGAAACTTGATAGCATGACTTATGTTTAATTTTAGGTAGTATATAAGTGGAAGTAGGTAACTGATTAAAGTATATGATTGAGCAGTTACTCAAAGCGATGGCTACCGGAGCGCATGGAGTTATATTGCCAGTATTATTAGTATTGAGATTGATGTTTTTTTGATTGCGTGATAGGTTAGAATAATTCCTCAAAAAGCAGTATTTATTTAAAATTAATACTAATAGTAGATTATTTGGTAAGTTAGTTTTATGATTATGTCTGTGAGTGTTAGAAATTTGAATATTGAGAAGTGTATGAATGTGAAGTGTAAGTGTTTTAAAGTATGAACTATGTGATGCATAAAATATAATAACAGTTTGTTTGGATAATACATAGGTACAAAAAAATATTGAATATTTAGGGTAAAAATGCCTAAACGGAACTTTCATGCAATTTTTTTAAAGTCATTTGTAGTTATTATGAGTATAGGTGGTGATGTCTCGTTTTTACGAGCGTAAATAATGCAATTTTTAGTCCATATAAATGTATAATTCAGTTCGTTTGCTTTGGTCTTACAGTCTTTTAATAATTTTTTATTCGCGGCAGTTAAATGCTCGTTGATATAAACTTTATTTACGTTGAGAGCACCACCCAGACCTATGTCTTTAGAAATAAAACCTCGGGTCTTCCGAGCTGCGGCGACTACGGCGTCCTTGGTGGAACGGTTCTTGAACCGAGCGACGATGGCGCGGGCGTTTTTTGTAGCAGCGGTAACTCGACGGGGCTGGACTCGGTGGGCAAACTCAACTTCATCTTTTACTCAGTTGAGGCCAAGACGCCCGGCAACACGTACATCGATGTCGACAGTGCTTTCTGTTGTCGATTCGGGAATGCCAACAATTTCGACATTTTGCAGTCGTGACCACTGTTGCTGTCTAGCTATGTCGGTTTCAACAGCGCTTATACGAGCCTCATAAGCAGCTACATTACGCCTTAGGACAATGTTTTCTTCGCGAAGTGTTTTGTTTTCGGCGGAGCTCTTGTCGAAACGCTTAAGGATGTCTTCGTATTGAGCGCTAATAAATTTGATCGACGATTCTAAACTGCACATTTGATCTTTAACAGGCTGTAGTTCGACCGCTAAAGCGCTCTTAATCATTGAAGGCAATTGTTTGATAAGGTACTCGAGTGTGTGCCCAGATGTTGTATGGTGTAGTACTTCATCCGAAACCGGCGATTTGGTTCTCCTAATGGTGACATTGTTGCAATCATCAACTTCTATACGCGAACTATGTGCTAAGTGTTGATCATGTTGCTTGAGCGGTGTGTTGCTATTATCACCTTTCGGCAATTTAGCTGCACAAGCTGGACATACCCATTTAGCTTGCTTCTTAAAGTTGCTTGCTGTAAGATTTACGCAAAGATAATGGTATGGCTTTGAGCATGATGAGCCATTGCAGGTAATTTTTTCATTTGCGTTTAGGGAAAGCTTACAAGCGGCGCAAACCGTCATGTTGTCTTCGGGATTCTTCGTACACGGCGCGGGAGGGAGAAAGTAGTGTCTCGGGTGAAAGTGATAGAGATGCAGATGGTATTTCTCGTTCTCACAGGGGGGTTTGCGGTGAACGGGGTAATTTTAACACGGCACGGCTTAAAAACCACTGTACGCAATAAAGACTTAGTAAGTATTAAAAGTCTGACTTTAGTAAAAGTTGTGGGTGCACTAGAACAAGTAATTTTCAATAATAATGCGTATGCGTCTGCTTCAAAAGGATGTCGAACGACGAATGACATGATAGTCGACTTGCTGGCGTGAGCGAAAACTACACTGGCATATGTCATGATGGGGCGGATGCAAATTTTGTAAAGTGTAAGCTCATTTCTAAGCGACATTTTACTTTTCTTGCAGGTTAGGGGGTGCAGCCTACGGCTTTTTTTTTTTTTTTTTGCTGCCGAGGCACCCTCGCGGGAGGGAGGTGGAAGATGCGTCATGCATACCCGCCCGCAGGTAAATTCCTCTGCGGGGGGGTTATGTGGGACTCACCAGAATGGCACCTACCCACTAAAAACCACCTGTTGGCTGTAGTTATTACCGTTAGCCTTCATCGGAAGCGACACCCGTCGGGAAGTTGGGCGCGCTGGCGGAGACCCGCTAGCGGGTCTTCCGCCTGTAGTGAAAGTTGCACTGAAGGTGCTCAAAGGGACATGAGTTGGTGGCCGTTCTGGGCAGCCTCCGGTGAAGCCGGGGCTGGGCAGAGGTCGGCCGAAGCATGATTTAGGGATCAATTCATTTAAATGAACCTACAATGAATTGAGAAGGGAACTATGCTCCGCCAGTCGCGGGTGCGCGCTTGCGTCGCGGAGGGGCGTCTACTTCGCACTCCATGTCACTGGAGGAAGGGGACGCGGGAGGGCCTAAGACCTGAGGGGTCTGGGGAACTGGGGTGGCCTGAGGGGCCATTGTGGACATTAATGTCATGAGATTAGGGATAAGGGAATCTAAAAAACGGTACTTATCAGCATTTAAAGACATGCCTTGAGTACTTTCAATTAACTTCTTCCTAAACTCGTCAAAGCTTAGGGAAGCCATTGCGGAGGGGTTGGGGAGGGACAATATATGAACCTAACAACGATGACTAACTTCCTAAAACCACCCTACACGCAGTAGGGCGGTTGAGAACGACGCGGATAACTTACTCGAACACGGCACTTGAAGTCCTGGAACGACGAAACCCCGTCGACGAAGCTCACGTTCCACGAAGTACGGTTAACAAGCCACTGATCGCCGTGAAAACGGCGTTAGAAACTTATTAGAAGTACGGTTAACGAGCCACTGTCCGCCGTGAAAACGGCGTTAGAAACTTAATACGGTATACAACTATGAAATTATATATTACGACAACAACCAATGAAATTTGGGTGCTCAATTAGCGCGGGGGCTAAAAGAGCGGGAAGGCGTCTGCGATCGACGTGCGCTCGAGAACGCACGCAGACCGAGACTGCCTACGGCTTGGTCCCGGACTCGTTTTATGTGATCTGCGAATGTAAGTCCACTCTAAAGTGACTCCTAAATATTCGACTCGGAGTACCAAACAAATAGATCTGACGTAATCTTTTGGAGGGTTTCCTAGAGGTTGTCCTAGAGCAGGTTGGAAGAGAGAAGTACACTGCTGCACTTTTTTCTGGGTTGACTTCTATCCTCAATTTCCTAAACCAAGCGCCTAATGCGTTGGCTGCGGATTGGAGTATTCTAGTTAACCTACGTAGATTCCTATCAGATGTGTATAGCGCAGTGTCGTCTGCGAAGAGCGTGAGTTCTACTTTCTCCGTCTTCGGCATGTTACTAGTGTATAGTGAAAGTGTATGTTATAAAAAATATAGTATATGTTTCCACTTTCGAACTGTGTCCAGATGTCTGGACACTGCGCGCGAACGAAGGCCATGAAGGCCTTCGAAATACCTGCTTTCTTCCATTCCTGTTGCTTGAAAATAACTTAAAAACTAACCGTTGTTCGCCGAAGGCCGCTACCTGGAATCCTAAAAAGGGTACGCAGGTAAAGAGTTGACCGCGTTAGGGTCAACCTTTACCGACAGAAAGGGCAAATGTACACGAAAAGACACAAATATGATAAAAGATAAATGAAAATAGAAGAGTGAATAAATAAAATAGTAGAAAGGAAACAATATATAAAATAAAAGGACTGAATCAGTACAAATTAGTTGTCACCGTAGGGTATCCTTTGTACTAAAACCAGAATATTTTACGCTGGGCACACACAGCACCCAGCACAAGCACAACACAGCACTTTGAAAACTAAGAGACTTAGTCGCAAAGAAAAAAAATCACTTCGAGAGCGCTCGGAGGGATTAAAAAAACCGTATCACGGAACCAACATGCTAGACTGTGACGTCAGTAAACTGAGCGCCAATGAATATCGGGAAGGGACCGATCAATCGGAGTGGTCTTGGAACGTCCGTACAGGGCAGCCGTCGCAGCGAGAATGCGCGCGAGCAAGACGGATGCCGTGTCGTATCGTATTACTTCGTTTCTTTTCGCGCGGTGCCCTTCGGATTGTTGTGCTTGGATTTATGTGCGTCAGGATCTTCTGCTATTTCAGTTGAATCAAAGCCCACACAAGCTAAACAATATAAACTCAACACCGCAACGATGTAGACACTCGTTTTCTACCATAAGCACAAATAAAACCCCCGACTAACGGAAAAACCACGCATGACTGTTGAATGTCTGAACCCATGAGCTACGGCGCCACAGACAAACAAAAAAACCCACAAACGAACACACAAATAGACACTTCAAACTTATGACAGCCGTATTTTTGCGTCGGTGGTCAAAAACATTTACCAAAACAAGGACAACTCCAGATTTGGTAGGCATTAAAAAATAAACAATTATTTCAAGCAGAAAAACGTCTAGTAAAGGCGAGTTTTTATTCAAAGAATTTTAATCTTACTTAAAACAATATTAGAATTACTTCTTATGAAAAATTATTCTTCTGTCACGAGGCGTAAGTAGCTTGCCTTTTAGGGCCAGAACTGCCGAGTTTGATTCCTGGTTAGGTTAGACAGACATTTGCTTATTGAACATATTCGTTTTTTATAACAAATTTTAGCCCATTTTAAGTCTTGCATTTTAATAAAGTCAATTAAAGTTTTAATAATAATAAATCCCAAAACAAACACACCAACTGTACGACCCCAAAGTAAGCAGAGCTTGTGTTATGGATGACCATACAGGGAACCGGGGGGGATCCCAGAATAACATACAGTATTAACAACCCTGACCCGTGAAGCAAATGTTAAACTGCCTTTTAAATAATAAATAGATAGAATAAAATAACACCAAGCCACGCTTTCCTTTTCTGTACTAAGATAAACGTGTTATACTTCTAAAGTGAATGCTACAATACACAACAAAAATCGCACCTAACACAAAGCAATGAATCTTGAAATCAAACAAAGAACTTTGTTTCAAGTCGCGGCTTCAAAAAAGAAAACAAAATCTGATGACAAGACAATCCTCGATAACTTTGTTCCGGGGAGTCATTTTCTTCTTGAACTTAGAACAAGTTTAAAAATGGCGGTGTTTAGAGTACTCTTCACTTCTTGCCAATAAGTTTTGTATGTACAGTAAACTGCATAAATGCATACTTGACCTAAAATTACTATACCGATTTCAATTTGAATCAAGAAGTCATGATTAGAATTGTTTGTCTAGATTTTATTTACAAACTAATAAAAATATTTACAATTCCAGAATATACTTATTAGTATATGAAATTTAAAATAATAAGAAAGAGATATATATAGATACTTCAAATAAAAAACTACACCTACAACAGAATCTGACGAGTAAAGGCACCATAGCCAAAACGCCAAAATTAAATTGAAATGATTTTAGTTGAGAATAGGAATTTCAGCAGCTTACTGTATTTTATGATGGATTTTTTTTAAATCTTTTATTTATTTTTGTCCATACATATGAAAACAATATAAAATACCTTAAAGACCAAATATGTACAAAGGCACGGCTTATTTTTAAAAGCCGTCTTCTCTCTTCCAATTAAAAAATCTCTTCCAGCCGATCTTTATTTATTTTACACTTTTATTGTACATCTTAAAATAAAAATCATGTCATTACCTACATCACAATGTTTCTTCCAGGCAACCGTTGCCAGCTGTGAAATACTTTCGTTAATGTATATATCACTTTAATTATATATTATGAGAGTCTAGTAGGTATTATGAAGCTTACTAAGTTCTATCAGAAAGATTTAAATTAAATACGTTCTAGAAAATTTCACTTCACTTTTATTTCGCTAATACTTATGAGTATAATTAAGTATTTAGCGTGGATGGTAAGAACAGACTGGTTTTCTTAATAACGTCGCACGGTGAGTGTATCTAAATGCAATTCAGCGAAACTTACGAGTAAACAATCTAAATGACGTAGTGTAGTGTCCCTACACTTTGTCAGGTAGGACAATGCAGGTTTGACGTACAGTTTCTCCATATTCATCACTACATAGTATAAAACAAAGTCGCTTACCGCTGTTTGTCTGTACATATGTATGCTTAGATCTTTAAAACTACGCAACGGATTTTGATGCGGTTTTTTAATAGATAGAATGATTCAAGAGGAAGGTTTACATGTTTAATACATGCATAATATAGTAGAGAAATACTGACAATTTTAGCTGTTTTTAATGTGGTATCGTAAATAACATTAAAATAGTATATTATGCAACTAGTGAATAAAGGACGGATTTAAAGCGAGGGCCGTAGATGAGTCACGAGCAAGTGAAGGATTCTAACGATTGAATCACGAGCGTAGCGAGTGATTTAAGATGATTGAATCACGAGCGCAGCGAGTGATTAAACTGTTAGAATCCTGAGCGACGCGAGTGATTCAGGGCCCTCGATATAAATTCGTACTTTATTCAGGAGTTGCATACTATACTTTATACCATGACTACGAGAAAAAGACATAATTTAAGCGAAAATAGAAATTTAATCAAGAAATAGTATGTTTTTATATCAATGTTATTCCTTGTTTTTACAGTACACCGCAACATAGAATATATACTCCATAGTGTCGATGACTTCCTTTTCTTCGACAGTTCATTAAAATAAGTTAAGAAAACAGACTCAGAAAATGTGCCCAAAGCTTGATTTTCATTTTTCCATTTACAAAACTCATCGTAGGTTTTAATGTAAACCAGCCGTGATTTGTTGGGTAGCAAGTTTTCTACAATATCGGCCGCCTTCTCTTTCATAAATTCAGGTGTTAACACAATATCTTCTTCGTCACTTGAATGCATAATCGATTTATTATAATTCAATCGATTTATTATAAAGTAACACTAAACTTTGTGTCCGTACAATTCACAGTAAGTATTTGAAATGGCGCCAATTCACTATTTTTTTTTTCTATAATGGCAGCAAAGAACACAAATCAGTTTTTAATCTAATGCCAAACTCCTTGTCGCAAATATCGACCAATCAAATTTCAAGAATTTATTTGCACCAAAGAGTTTGAATTTCGAATTTCGAGCATTGAAATGGAGATCGGATATATTTTGTGTTCCAAATTCAAACACCAAAACAGTGAATAAAAACAAAACAGTGAATAAAAGGCCTTTTTATTCACTGTTTTGCGTGAATAAAATAAGCTTTTTAGAGTAGGTATGGTATAAACATTTTTTTGCGCTTACATTGCAAACGCTGGCTGAACCCTATGAGATAGGTCAAAATAGTGTACTATAGTATTGTACACCTTAAAAAGGTCTACCAAAAAGTCCGCGATGGTAAACATCTATCTCTTAGGGGTAACCCACAATGACCATTTTTTATCCTTTACTTTTTACGAGAAATAATGGCTTATTTACAGCACTAATCCTTATCCAATTAACTACCTTAAGTACATTTTGCATGTAATATAGATCACTATGGCCCTTTACAGCGTGTAATTTAAATGAATATTTTCAAAGATATTACAGATTTAAAATGCAGGGACATAGACCCGTGCAAAGCCGGGGCGGGTCGCTAGTAAGTTATATATTGATAGTATAACTCATATACTTCCAATATTATAGTTTGTTTATTTATATGGTAACCACTAAAACCTGAAATTACAACTTAAATACATCTAGCCGACTGCTATAACGGTGAGAGAAAACTTCGTGAGAAAACCCACATACCTAAGAAGGTATTTCGGAGGTATGGGTTGAGCCTGCCCACGTACAGAAGACAGGCGTGGTGGACCCTTCGTTGGGTGAAGCAGACACTTTTGCGGTGGGATAATTAAGGCTGTCGTGTTAAAGTAGTTCTATATATCTTTAAAATAAACTATATTATATCAAAACTTCACAGGCAGGATGTGTGAAAAAATTACCTTCATCACCGCCATGCGTATATATTACGTCTAAAACAATGAATTTGGAATTGTCTATTTGAGCACAAGTCAATAAGTACCAACTTAGAAAGACAACCTCTAATATGGTTGAGGAGGGCGATGGCTGGATCCCGCGTTTACTCGTGAACGGGTGCCGTTTGAGGGTGTTCGTCGTTTGGATCCTTCGGAGGGGGGGGGGGGAGAATTGCCGAGGTAACAGACGCAGATAAAAATAATTTTGTATAGACATAAAGAGACTGTAAATTTATTTTGAAAAAAATATACCCGTGAAGTTTCTTGCCAGGTCTGTTGGTAGTGAGTAGTAGGGATTGGCGGATTCCCGCTCACTTATTAGGTATGGTATCAAACGCGAATTTATTTAATAAGGTCGCGGGGGGGGTCGAATCAAACCGCGATGCTCCCTAAGTTAGCGAACGTTCATCAAACGAATCCGCGATATTATTTTGATTAAACCGCGGATCAAAGTTATTCGCGATATTATTTTGATTAATCCGCGTATCAAATTAATTCGCGCCTAGTAGAACGCGAAGTCCAACTTTCCCAAAAAACCTAAAATGCCCTGGTTTCTGGTAGTAGTAGGGATTGGCGGATTCCCGCTCACTTATTAGGTATGGTATCAAACGCGAATTTATTTAATAAGGTCGCGGGGGGGGTCGAATCAAACCGCGATGCTCCCTAAGTTAGCGAACGTTCATCAAACGAATCCGCGATATTATTTTGATTAAACCGCGGATCAAAGTTATTCGCGATATTATTTTGATTAATCCGCGTATCAAATTAATTCGCGCCTAGTAGAACGCGAAGTCCAACTTTCCCAAAAAACCTAAAATGCCCTGGTTTCTGGTAGTAGTAGGGATTGGCGGATTCCCGCTCACTTATTAGGTATGGTATCAAACGCGAATTTATTTAATAAGGTCGCGGGGGGGGTCGAAAAAATTCGCAACGTTTCCAATACGGAGCTTTGGAAACATACAGACGTGCGTGTGAAATATTACGCTCACAGCGGAGACGACCAACACTATCAGAGCACCCGAGATATCATCTACGAAATAACACAGAAAATAGCAACAAAAGAAGATTGTGCTAAGTTCTTTGTGGAGACTAAGGACAAAAAACCGTGAGATAACTCTTAAAGGTGTGATGTGATTCAGTGACAATACTAACTTTAACAATAAAACCAAGTGAGAGACACATAAAACTGTGAGTGCACGCAACTACCTGCTCAGTGTCTACAGTCTACTCGTCATAAAGATATACAATGCTTACAGAACAAGTAATTGAAAAGATGGGTAAAACAATAATTTTACGTGACTTCAAAAGATACATTCGATTGTGGTACCTTCAGAATGAATTACCACAATGGATGATGGAGGATACGGATATCAGTCCATTGTTTACACCTTGTCAAGGACATAAAGTACCATATGTTTACAATGAAACGGAAGAATGTAGTGAAATCGACGGAGTGCTTCCCATGGCAGGGTTTTGTTCAACATGCACTCAAAAAAGTGCAGGTTAATAAATAAATTTTACCTTATCTTTGTTGTTTAATTTACTAAGGGTATTTCATTTTTGAATGCTCTTTCCGAAGACATTTTAAATACAAATCTACCACAATATTCTATGTAAATGAGTCTTCAGATAGTTTTTCCTTAAATGAAATATCTTTATCAAATTTCTTTTAAATGAAAGATCCAAGTTTGTTACAAAAAATTTATTTTAATATAAAAATACAGACATGAATAGATTTCTTAAAATTAAATCGTTACATAAAGTATTTTCAGTAAACATGTTTATAAAATCAATCATCGGTATTTTGTTAAATCTAAAGTAAACAAACAAAAGACTATACATTCCACATACCGAAGTCATGTAGTTTTGTAGAACTGACCCATTACAAAAGTATTGCTTAGAGTTTCTCTTCAAAAAGTTTTCCAACATTTGTGTAGGCTTCCGACCAAACGAATCAAAATATTCCCCAATTCCATTACCATTAATGAAAATTGCTACCCAGTGAGATCCAGGTCTTGTGTCAGGATCTAAATTGCTTATTAAATAGACAGGTAATGTAACTTTGACAGGTAAACGATTAGCAGCAAAAACATTCAATGTTAAGTCGGGGTGTATTTTCCACAAACATTTTTGTATGTCGATGGTGTTCATCTTAAACAAATTGATTTAACTATTGTAATCTAAAGTAATTTCACGGTTTTTATTAATTTCTAATATGTTGTCAAACTCTGCATATACTACGCAATTGATCGTGTCTTCAAGCGGAGATTCGAAACCTACTTCCAGTCGAACACATCCACGTTTTATGAGACTCCAATGTGAACTAGAGTTCGCAGACAAGTCAGGAGTCATATCAAATGCCAAAAGACAACAACCACGTGAGAAATCATATTCTGTTATTGCATTACCATCATTTGAAAAGTGAATACCAGTTCCCGAGAAAAGAGTGTGATAGGCACTTGTAATTACGTTTTCAGAAAACGAAGGTTGCAAAGTTTTGGATGGTATTTGTTTACCGTCTACATATATACTAAATGAATTCAGACCAAAGTTATCAAAGTTATAGGGATTAGAGGTAAAACTACCATTAAAAGCAGAATTTTTTACAAAACCGACTATACACCGTTTAGGTATCTGACCAAGGAATACATTATCCAATGTCTTAGTTTGAACTCCAGAAGAAATTGTTAAAATTTTAACTTCTGCTCGGGTAAGGGGGTATTTAGCAGTAGTTTTTAACAATACTTTTTCGTGAGCTAATAAAACCGAAGGATTTATTCGTACTTTTCGTACAAGCAACTGCGCAGCACTAATTTTAACTTTAAACTTGTGATCGTTGTTTGGACACATAAGATTGAATGATTCCTTTGTGCGAACTAACTTTAATCTCATTTCTACACCATTTAAAAGAAACTTTTCTTGATTGAATATATCCCCATGTACGTGACCAATCATTTCAACAGTACGACTTCCCTTCACGAGTCTTCTTCTTGTAACGAAACCTCGATTTGATTCGTCACAATTATCCATGTTGCTTGCTGTATCCTGGTACCACATGGCACATGTGAGGTGATTAGTTTTAGCCGCAGATCCATAGTTTAGTAAATTTTCTATATATGCACGGTAAGCATATGTATTATTCGGTGGTGATATCAATTTTTGGTTTAAATAAACTTCAAGTTGATTAAACAATGAATGTAACCAGTTATTGATTGGAGCTACATTTGCATCCGCCGTAATCGATGTTGAATCCTGGTTAGTTACTTGAGCTTTGATGTTAAGTAATGTATGAGACAAATCTATGTATTCATCTCCAGCACCGGGTATAACGAATTCAATCGGTCCTTCATCACTTAGAGAAGAAATAGGACTATAATGCATCCAAGCTCCACTTTCAATGC
Organism: Marasmarcha lunaedactyla; assembly: GCA_923062675.1. Classification (NCBI taxonomy): domain Eukaryota; kingdom Metazoa; phylum Arthropoda; class Insecta; order Lepidoptera; family Pterophoridae; genus Marasmarcha; species Marasmarcha lunaedactyla. Next base: position 2,714,318 of record OV281358.1, read on the forward strand.
TTGTTTGTGTTGATGGTAAAGCAAATAAATCCAACTCCGATTTCACACACTCACGAGAATGATGATGTAAAAATGACATTTTTTAATTTGAGAATATATCTGGCATACGTTGTGTGCTCTTACGTGCTTTTGAAACACCTTTCCTCTTAGACGCTTTCGAAGAAGTGAGTGCCTTTTTACTGGTTCTTTTGATTTTATACCCGGATCCTAACATTAAAGAATCAATTTTTTCATCTGCCTTTCGTTTCAAATTGTTGCTGACAGCCTTCAAACGAGTTTTGACACTTTCGTTTAAAGGTCGAGTACTAATCATATCTGAAAGGAGGCCTACACCGGCATTGAGCGCTTCCTTACCTACTGTTTTTGCTCCACTAGTCAGCAAAGGCAAAACTGTCCTAAACAAGCCTCCTAAAAAACTCCCAATACCATGACCACGTTGAAAAGCAGCTCCTTTGTACACAATTCCTACACCTGAACCCGCTTGATGGGTATAATATTGCTCGTAAGGACAGGCCATAATAAAAAAAAAGTAGATTGCTATTTAACTCGTTTGAAATGGAGTTTAATACACGCAGTCCCAAACTGGAATGGTACTTTTTCCCCAGTGTTCGTTCTTATATCTATTTCTAAAACATCAAATTCTCTTCGCAATACGGGAATATAATGTGCAGGAGAAAATACGTTCATTTTATAAGCACCATAAACATACTTTGCTGGATCCAAGGGAACTATTCTAAGCAAAGATGTCATCACATCTCCAACCATTTGTGGTTGAACGATATCAGAATAAACAAACAATTGCGATGGTAACCCTAGTAGCAAGTCAACAGGATATTTTCCCATAGTATTTTTGGTTTTTATAAAATTAGACCTTGGTTCAAACCCAAGCTGTAATCCAAGCGTAGTAGATGTTGTAACGGATGTTATGGAATCATTATTTGATGTAACCGATACACGTTTTGATATCTCATCGTAACGAAACTGAACACTGTCTTTTAGTAAAGGATTTTGATTAAAAGCCATTAAAAGATGATCAACAGAGTCATAGTTTGTTGCTGGTATATGTGATTTGTATTCCACTTTGGCCAAAGCAGGTTCACTCAATAAACGTTTATTTTTGCTTATATAAACCACGTTTTCATGTTCCCGAACATTTATTATGGTACATGGATAGTGATATTCCACTAACCCAACTTCCCACTCTCCTTCAAGCTTGATTGTTTTTGGTAATTTCGTAAAAAAGTTTGTTGTTTTATTATCCGGAAAATATGAAAGTGAGCTATTGCTCAGTAACGTTAGATAAAAACTTTCATCACTCATATTTGTTCTAACGTTTGAGCTGATATCCAACTATTAAATTTATTCGGGTAACCTTTCCACTTAACCAACACTTCCTTTCTGTTACCAGAATACCTAATACCTATGATTTTATCTATTTTGTATTTAGTGGTGGGGTCATAAGTAACTTTTTGCAGCTCCTTACCATAAAAAGTACCTACAATTGGTTCATTTTGCAAATCTTTTAAAGTATAAACCAATAGTGGTTTTCGTTTGACAATAGAAGTAATAATAAATATTTCATCACTCCAGTTAGTCTCATAACCTTTTTGAAATACGTGTTTATGTTTTGTTATTCTCACAAAATCACCAACTTGCAATGAGGATGTGTAATGGGTCTTAGAATTACTTTTTCGTTCATATAAATTACACCAAACCGTCATGATGTTACTTGAATTAACATCACATGGTCGCATTTTAATACTAGAATGATAACTCATATTATAAGACTTTAATAAATTTTTTAAAATATCGATATACTTATATGTATTTTTGTGAGTAAAGTATCGCCACATTTTCATCTTCAATGTTCTTTGGAATCGTTCTACGATACTAGCTTTAATATCTGGATTATTTGTGGTATAGTAATTTACATTGTTACTTTTTAAAAATGAAATTACATCTCTCGATGCAAATTCCGTACCTTTATCAGATTGTATATGGGTTGGTGTAGCATTTGCTTCGTTAAATATACTTTGAAAGCACTTTTTGATGGACTCAGAATTTTTCTTTTTGATTGCTCTTGCAAAAGCATATTTACTAAAAACATCAATAACACAAAGTATGTATTTATAACCATCATTATATTGACTATAAGATCGCATATCACTTAAATCTGCTTGCCATAAAACATTAAAATTTGACAAAATGTATTTATTTCTTACAAACTTTTTATGAACTGGTTTATGTAATGTATATGTCTCTTGTTTTTGTAACCATTGTTGAACTTGTTTTTTATTCATTTTACCCCTTAAGGCACTTGACAACTTATTAACGCTACTGTACCCCGCTGGATGTGAAACATCATAATAAATTTGATCTATATCTAGTACGGGTTCCATCTCTCCCAATCAAGTTTCTTCCGAGCTTTTTTCAATGGTTCTGATGACAATGATCTTTTGTTTGATGTTGATGGTGTCTCATGAGGTTGTAGCGTATCTTTAATTTCTATTATGCTATTTTGCAGGTACTCGTATATATCAGGATTACCGATACATCTGATCGGTACTTGTATAATTGATAATACTTTAAGGTAAGGGTCGCTTCCAATTGGTGTAGGACGTTTTAATTTCCTTAGTGTGTTATTAACTAATTCGGTGATATTACTGAATGGAATAGCTTTATCTTGGATTATTACAGTACCATTTTCATCCCATCGTATTTTTTCCTTATTTTTTTGTAAACAATCCAGTAATGTTTCAGCTCTCTTTTGATAACTTTTTGGTATAGATTGAAGGATTTCTGGAACCGAATACGCGTCTTTCCGCGGAATATCACTCTCAACGACTGATGGTGGTGTTATACTAGGATTAAGTTTCTCATATTCATTTTTTAAGTATATTGGGTTGGTGGACACTTGAATGTGTGGTTCAGTTTGAACTTGAGCGTCGCTTCTGTTTTCTTTTTCACTATGGAGTGAAATAATTTTTAAAGAGTTTTTTTTCTCATCGTTGAAATGCAAATATCTTTGCAACGTCTGAAGGTATAAAGTCCATTTTTCACGATCATCTACTTTACTTTTCATAATTTTTTGCATTTCACCATCCAAACGAGATAAAGTTTCTTCAGTTGGGTTTTCCCTTTCCTTGAGTCTTTCGAGTGCACTCGATTCAATCAAAACCATTTTTTTCACGTTAGACATAATGTTTTTACTTTAAGAACGAGTTATTGTATTCAAAATAGTACTTAAAACAGCACCCAAGATTAAAGGTAAAAATGCACCACCTTTTTGTATAATAATTTGCTTTTTAGATTTAGTATTCCCTTTGGATATTAATTTTCTTAATATTTTTCTGTACTTCTTTAATTTGCTCTTATCTTTATCTTTTAGTGGCACTTTTCCTTTTAATACATTAAAAATACATTCAATTAGACAATGTATTTCTGTATCCCCACAGGTTTTGAGTAGCGCTGCTCTGTACTTTGGTTTTAGTGAATGTAATGATCGTAATAAGTCCTTATGGGAAGTTACTCGACCAAGCATCATTTTAAGACTAAATAAATTTTATTGTGTTATAAAATATATATATCGTGATTCAAATGACATCAGTTGAAAAAAAACAGTTCAATTTACAAATATTGAAAGTTGATTCACTTGTATCTTTTAAATCAATTTTTTCTTTAAGAAAATTTAAAAGAAAGTCACAAAGATTCTTTATTTCATCATCATCACACTTTTCAAACAATTGTTCACGATATTTAGCTTTGATTATTTTTAATACTCTAAACAAATGATTAAGGTTTGTAGATTCTGCTTGAGTCATTATTTAGAACTGATAAGAGTCGATCGCTACGTGTTCTATTTATACCCTTTTTTAGGAATGTAAACAACACAGTTATTATCAGATGGAAATATTTTGCTTTTGAAGCGATGCATGTCATTGGTGTTTTGTTTCAGATCAATTAATAAATATCCGTGAGCTTCGGTGGTTGCATCTTTGTATGCTTCTTCAACAAACTTCGAATTATCTGGATAAACTTGTCTAGCCAAATGTCGTATCTGTGTTCTGTCTCTTGGATTTTTAAAATAAATTATGTAACTAGAGTTTAATGAAATATCACGTTGTCCTTTTCCTTGATGGAATATGTTTTGTGTAATATAAAACACACTCAGATTTCTGTGGTGACTGCCTTTCGTAAAAATATCAACAATCCTTCCATCTGATTCCCTCATGAGATCATCAATTATAAGTAGTCTTGGAGATTTACCGTCAATCATGCTAAGATCTGGGATCCCTTGATAGTAAGTAACATTTTTTAAATTATACAAGGGTTGCATTTCATCAAAACACCAAATAATTTCAGAAAAGCTAATGTTACAAATTTCATTACAGTATTTCAAAAAGTTTGTAACAAAATTGGATTTTCCACAACCACTAGGACCTGCAACAATTGCAGTGAATGGATGAAAAAAGTGGACCATGATTATGATTATTAAATGGAGTTCAGAACGTGTTACTCTAGTGAAAATAAAAATGCAAATACTGTTCAGGTTTAATGCACAATTTATTTATAATATAAAAATTAACCCTAAACAAAGTGGAGATAAAACTTAAACTAATTAATAATTTAAAAGATGGTTACAAAAACTAAACTTAAAACTATGTTTTTAAAATAAGTACATAAAAATTTTTAATTAAAAATTTTATTATGTCTGACATACAAAATTTTACACAAACAATACAAGTTGTATGAACAACACATAGTGATCACATCAATTTTTCTTTTTATTCTTTAGGAATTCTAAAATGCCCCCAAGCTAGTGTATTTGTTGAATTTGGTAAAATATATCGTTTAGTATCAGAGTAACTCAAACTGATTTTATGAATTTTTTGTGTAAATAATACATGTTTTATGGATCTAAATCGCAACATTTTACTTATTTTATTGCATTTTTTGAATAAACAAGTTTTGTAATCTTCTAAATTGAATGTTTTTGTAACGCATTTATTAACACCCTTTGCTTTTGTTGTTAAGTTATCTTCTACATCAATCGCATACATTTTCGCACGAAGACCAACGAATTCTTTACATATTTTACCATTATTTTCGTCTTTGAAGAACCCTAACTTTTTTTTATTAATTAATGGAAAACCATATTCATTATTAGTTGCATAATCGGATGTATCAAAGTATAAATGTAAGTCTGATTTAATATCTTTATATAAATCATCTGTGAATACTTGATAAACTAAGCTGTCGGTGTCGGTATACAATAATTTAAGATTGTTTTGAAACTTTTGTTTCATGTGATTATAATGGAAATTATACATTAATGTTTTTGATATATCTAAAATGCAAAACCCTAAATAAATGGGTTTGTTAAAAAATAATTTTGTCTTATTTAATTGTATTGCAACTAAACTTTCCGAAAATATTGACAAACTGTGGAATTCAGGTTTCGCAACAAGCGATTGTGCACCTTGAACTTTACCACGATTTTCCCAGTGATTTAATAATTTAACGTCCACTCTCTTCGCAATGTTTTCCATAGTCTTTCCAAACACTGAATTGTTCATAAGTTTAAAAAAATCTTTTTCGAAATCGTTTGAAGACTGTGCTCGTAATTGAGTATTCAAATCAATGTATGTTTTTAACCAAGCGCTTTGTTTAAACTTAAGTATTCTGTGTATTTTACGTAAAATTAAACCGTTCTCTAAACATTGTTTTAAATTTCTATAATGTATGATATATCTTGATTTGTTATTTAGGTTTGGAATTAATTTTTTTTCTCTGCAATTAGCAACAGTAATGCTTTCAGGACAAAAAGGTAAATCTGAATGAGAATCGTGTAAGCTATGAGGGTAATCTAAATCAACTTCCAATATATAACCATATTCCGCCTCATCCGAAATGTTAAAGTCAGTATTGATATCAACCCATTGAAATTCACCTGTAGGTAGGTATTGGGACATAGCCCATCCATATAGGTTATTAGCATCAAGGTAAATGAGGAAGGAAGACTCGATCTCTCTGTTATATTCATTCATGAACTTATTATTTGCCTTTGCATATCTGTTACTACATTGGGATATTCCACCTCTTATACCTTTTTGTATAAAAGCAATTATATCAAAATCTGTAAGCAACTCCAATTTAACTTTTGTATGAATTAGCATAGCATCCCAACTTAATCCGGGTGCAGTGAAGTAATGGGTTGGATCTAATTCATAAGTTTTGAGACAGACTTGTCGAAAATTTTCGAAAATATCAGCTAATAATAAAACATCAGTTTTTAAGTAAAGATCAGAATAATCATTCATGTTTTTACATTTAAAATGATTCCAAACATCTTTTGCATGTTCGTAATCGTTCTCAGAAATGTTGCTATCATTTATTGAACTATAAAATTGATCTCGAGTTGGAAGACAAGTCATTTCTAACGACTTAAATGAAGTCATGATTTCATAGGGGTACACACCCTTTCGGAGTAAACGTTTGAAGTCATTTTTGTCAGGAAAGTTTAAACCAAGTTCATGGAATTGTTCAGGCTTTAAATTATGAGCAAGTTTTTCCAGACTACACGACATAAATTTTATAGAATCTACAAATCGTAATTTAAAAGGAGTTCCGGCAATATTTAAGTTTTTGGTAAAAGAAATATATTTTTCTTTATTCTGTGGAATTATCTCTATTTCACCTTCGTGAATATTTAAAGCATGTACAAGAAAATGAGCGTCGTAATTACTTAAATTGTGGAAAAATATTGGAATGAATTTTTGCGGTTTATATTGTTGTGCACATAATTTATGGGCTACGCCAGCGTATTTACCACTATACCAGTCAAAGTTCACAAATTTTTCAACATTTAATTTTTTTTCACAAATGTAGCAAACTTCACTATTCGAAATGTTAAGCTTTTGTGTATCGGTCAATTCTTTTGCGGGAGATTTTATAACAATTTTCGGAACTAACGATTCTAAATCTTCTTTCACGGAACGAATAAAAAGTTGGGCACAATTTGGACCTGTATATGTTTTGTAGCGTGAAAGTCTATCATTAAAGGAACATTTTATATAATATCCAAAACTGTACACTTCATGTTTTTGTATTTCAATAGTAGACGATTGATTGGGATCGTTTTCACAAGTATTGATTGGATTAAGAAACGCTTCGAAATCAGCATACACAACAAATGGTACTTTCAGTTTACGGTCGTATCTATCAAACGTAATTTGGTTATTTGAAACGTTTTCGCCAAACCAATTTTTCTTTTTAGAAATCTGATCACTAGGTAAGTCTACTTTAATTTGACCGCAGTCACGTTGTTGGTGTTCTAGCAACTTTGATTTGATAGAAAAATTAAGCAAACAACCATCGCAAATATGAGCGGAAGACTTGTGTGAGTTTAATTGCCTACTCACTAATCTAGATAAGTTTTTAATGTAACAATAGTGACCAGAAATCCCTCTGGCAAGGTAAAGAAGGTTAATGTGAACAGTTTTACGAGATTTGGTGTGATACAGAGGACCTATAATTTGATTGAGTTTACTTTTCGTATCGTATTCTAATCCAAAAACGTTGATACTAATATTGTTAAGTTTTTCAAACTTATGTATATCCTTAATTTTAATGGGAAACGGAATGTTTTCAAACTTCAGTTTATTCATATGCTTTACGTATGAAGTCATCCTATCTGAATTACTATTGGTAGGAAATAATGCAGATAAAATTGCCCACATAAAACATTGATGGTCATTATTTTTAACATTTATAACCGCTTTTTTTACCTTAATATCAATTGGTAAATCAATAAATGAAGATCCACGTAAAGGATTGAATTGATTGACATTCATATCTAAATGTTTTATCTTTTCTAAAGACCAACCACTATCTTTTTTTTCAAAATTGCTAACTTTATTTGTAATTTCGTTATTTATTGAAGCAAAAATCATTTTTAAATCGTCACCATGGCAGACAGTCCAATTTAACGTTTGGAAATCAAATGTATTCTTTTGCTGTTTAGTTTCTTGTGTGAAATCAGCTTTTAAAATAAAGTTCACTTTGATTATTGTTCGTTTTTGAATGCATTCTTCTAACAATAAAAATATGGTTTCCTTAATATTTGTGAGGAACGATTCTGGTGTTTCAAAGTAATTATTTATTTCGTCATTGGACTCAGAAGTGATTCTAAAAGTAAGAAGGCGGTTGCCGAACGCGGAATCGATTAGATCAACGTTTTTAAGTTTTTTATGCGATGATAGCACATGACTTTTATGACTTTCACTTTTCAAATGGCTAGCAAAGTATTTTTTTGAAACAATTTTTTTACAAATCATACATTCAATGCGATCACTATGTTTTGAACTTACGTTTGATCCATGTTTTACTTCTTCTGAACTTGTTGACGGCAGACATAACCTCTTACTACTTGGATTTTCTTCAGGAAACACATCCGCAGAAGTTCGCTTCGCTCCTTCTTTTCCATGTTGAATGATATTTGCATCCTCAACTTCTTGACATAGTTGATTCAACTCATAATCTTCACACAAATTGAACAAATCGATATCGTATGAAGTATCCATATTGAAGTTCATTTGGTACTGCTGCTACACAAAATGTCACAAGAACAACAAATTGTTTGGATGAAAAATTTGAATTTTATTAACCACCACTGAGCAGGTAGTTGCGTGCACTCACAGTTTTATGTGTCTCTCACTTGGTTTTATTGTTAAAGTTAGTATTGTCACTGAATCACATCACACCTTTAAGAGTTATCTCACGGTTTTTTGTCCTTAGTCTCCACAAAGAACTTAGCACAATCTTCTTTTGTTGCTATTTTCTGTGTTATTTCGTAGATGATATCTCGGGTGCTCTGATAGTGTTGGTCGTCTCCGCTGTGAGCGTAATATTTCACACGCACGTCTGTATGTTTCCAAAGCTCCGTATTGGAAACGTTGCGAATTTTGTTCATGTCATATATTTCGATTTTCACAAGATGACTCGCATTTGAACCGTCATCGTCATTAGTTGATATGTAGCTTACACCACCCTCACTACAATGTCCGACGCACGATGATAACTTAGCACCCTTCTTCTTCCTTTTCGGTTTTTCAAAAAACTTTTCGATGTTGTTTGCCACTCTTTTGCAACCGACGTTTTGGGTATTTATCCTGAACGACGGTAGAGTGATTTCTTCGTCTTCGTCGGGAGTATCAGGAAAGTAGTAGTTTTTTAATGTAAAAGTATCTTGATTCTGAAACAAAAGTAAAGAACAAAATTAATAAGTTTGTTAAGTTACATTGAAATAAAACGGACATGTATCTCTATCAAAGAATTTAAATATTAAATGGTTCCATGAAAACATACAATGTTTGAAAAAACAAACTGCGAAATGAAGAAAGTAGTGAATCGAATAAAAAACCTCAGAAAAATAACTAAACTTTGTTAAAATCATAAGACAATATTACAAATCTAACGACCAAAGTATGAGTAGTAAAAACACATTTTGATTACACAAATAGAAAGAAATAAAAAAAATTAAAAGCAATACTCACAGACATTTTGTATAGCAGCGATGCAGGAACTTCTTACTGGGTAATAAGTTTCAAGTTTTCACTCGCACTGGTAGATTTGAAATGTACAGATGTATGAGCTCCCTTCGGTTTATATCCATCCAAAATAGATAAAAAAAAAGTAAGAAGAAGGAGGTGGTTGGAGGCGTAAACAATTAACCGTCGTCGTCATGAGACTACAAACCGATAAAGGAACAATTGAAATAATTGAGGAAGCAGCAAATTCTCTCCCTTTATTGTTATCACAAGAATTTGGTTTTTGATAAAAAACTCATTTTAACTTTGTAATTTTCCAAGAAACACAAAAAGTAACCGTCGTCATGGGGCTACATTGTTATCACAAGAATTTGGTTAGTCATATGTAACAAGTAAAAACATGCTGCATAACGTTTAAATAATATGAACAATAAGACGCTACTGAACCACCCTTTCGTAACATATTTGCAATACCTGGCGGGTGAAATGATTATAATTCACAATAGGTATAGTAAGATAAATTATAATTGAAGAAAAGTTTGCGGTTTGATTCGACCACCCGCGACCTTATTAAATAAATTCGCGTTTGATACCATACCTAATAAGTGAGCGGGAATCCGCCAATCCCTACTACTGTAGTGTCATGCTTTATTTGACGTCAATAAGAACAAGTAATTGTCAATGTTGAGAAATAAATATTTCATTTCATTTCATTTCATTTCAACCCCTTTTGCATGAAGTCTAATGATTGCTTACTTTTCCATTGTTTTGTCCAAGTGTTTAATATATTATATTAAATTATCAAGAAAAATATAGTATAACTTCAGAGATATTGTTTCTTTGTATTTTAAATATAAAATAAAGAAACATTTTTAATAATATATTAAAATTAAATTTATGCAAACTAATTTGTTCAAAAGGTAGCTTGTTGCCTCCTTGTAGTTAGTGTCATGATGCCGTTGTAGATATTTTTAGACTTCCGAAGCAAAGTTGTGCCCAGTAGTTTTGACACTCCTCGCTTAATGACAAGCTAAAACAAAGAAAATTTGAAGAGAGCGAAAGAAGCTGGAATCTGGAGGTGTTGGATCGGTGCTGTATACTTACCATTTCCTAGCCAAACCTAATTTAAGCTGGATGGCTCATTAAGTGCGTGGTCTCGGGGTGATGAAAGATTACACCGTTCCTGTTTTTTAATTCCGCCCGTTTTTGCTCATTTCTGTTGGGAGAAAAGATTCGAAGGTTTTTCCTTCTAATCTCAATAATTTCATTACGTTTTAATAGAAAATCGCAAATGAGTACGGGTACAATTTATTTATTTATTTGTTAAGAAAACCAACAGCGATACAATTTATTAATTACACAAAATGTAACATTTATAAGGATAGCTAACAACTGGCTTTCCTTTATTTATACACTTTAGTTTGTTTCTTAGGTTAAAACTGCTTTTTGATCAATTTCCACTTCTTCAGCTATGTCTTTACTGCTAGCAAGAAAACTTGCTCCACATAAAAAAAAAATGGGATCCACTTTATCCATAATAGTGTGACCACGGCAAGCATCAGCTTGGTGCTAAAGTTTCGTACTTGAACGAACTTTGTGCTTTTCGTAATAAAAGTGTGTTATCTCCATGAAAGTCAAAAACAATTTCGTGTATTGCGTGTGGCATTTTTTTCTTTAAATTATCGATAATTTTTTAGACCTGCTCATTTTATGGAACACACACATTATTGAAAATTTACAGAAACAGTTAACATTTTTTCATGTTACTGTTTTCATAGTTTCAGAATCAGCCAAAATTAAATAACGCAATCAAAAAGATTACACAAAATATATTACATACAAAACAGGAAGAGAATTTTTCTAATATCTAATATTTCTGTGGTGTCCTACAGCAATAAACATGATCTATATGTTACTCTTGATTTTTGTCCACAGATGGAGGTTATTACTTAAACTTTGTAATTATGATCCACAATACTATATTAAGTACACTTTACACATTACACTTTATAAATATCATAACTTATGACAACGAGATCCATAGGCATTTATACTCAATATAAGGTTGGCGTCTTACGAAACTACATATAAATAAATAATTTCGCCCGTTAGGTTAAGTCTTATTTAATGGTGGCCTTTTCGCTGCATAATACTTCATTTAAATCAAATAAAACTTTCACACAAAACATAATTAAATTTCCTGTAATTGACGTAGCTATACGATACTTGGAAAACATCCAACTTTTGCAGCCTTTAGCTTAGCTGCGGTTCAGAACCTGTTCTCAACATCCAATCAGGCTACAATCAATAAAAGAAACAGATGTATGTAGTTGCATACGTTGGTCTCGTTTACTAAACTGGTGCTGGACGAAGCTGAATGGTTTTGTAGTGGAAAATGCACCATTTGTCATTTGTATTATATGATCACCTGCAGTAGGGGTCTGCTCGTAATTAAGTCAAGCTTTGTTTCGCAAGTCCGCGGTTTGGAGAGTATCTTAATTTTAAGTTTTTCTTTAATTTTATTATACGAATGTAAATTAATTTGGTACCGATCCAGGTATTGAAATGGTAAGTACAATAGGTTCTGGAACGTCCGCTGTTATGGACCACAGTCGCTTGAAAATTTGACCAATGACCTTTAAACATCTTTAAGCGGTTTAGTTTATAATTCTCCCAAATAATGAGAAAAAGTACTAAAGTACATTGATCCAATAATCCTAAAACAACCCCGGGCTCAACCAATTACTGCGAAATAAACAACCTGACAGTAATCGGAGATATATTGTATACTTAACGTTAAAAACAAATCTGATACGCTTAGATACCTACCCTTAGGTATCGTGTAATGTTTCTTATATTGCTTTAATGGGTTCTTATTATTTTTATACTTTCATATCTTTAATATCTTTGTAAATAGGCGTCGTCGAGTTATTATTTTAGACTATACATGCATAGCACAAGTTGCACACAGTAGACTTCAGGTGTTAATCAATCAATCGGCATTGCCGCGCGGCAAATTCGAATGTTAGTAGATGAACGTTCAGGAGAAATGCTGCCGATTCGAATGTGCCGATCTAAACATGAGGGTCGCACCCAAATACGCCTTGCTCCTTTAATTTTACTGAGGTTTTGTTTTCTTCATCTGCGTCAGCACCAGGTAAAGGTGGTCATTATAGCAGTAATTCGGAAGGTCTGTATCACCACCCAGTTGAGGTATTTAAAAAAAGAAATTTACAGTTATATTTGATACATTTTTCCAGTACACTTTTTTGACGTAGACTGAGTTCGACTTTGTAACTATATTAAACTTGGTAAAATGATCTCGTCTTATCTATATCGATATGCCCTAGCTATATTACCACTAAAGCTAAAGATAATTATGTAAATCTATATTATCTCTTTACAAAGGTGAGAAATCAAGAAAAATCTAAACATTACAATCTTGGACTTAGGTACCTTTGTAGAGACTGGACTCCGGGCTAGGAGAAACCTGTGGAAGTCACATCTAAATGAGTTTAAGTATTCTTTCACCAAACTTCTACCTCAGACAGTTTGAAATAGGTCTAATTAAGAACTACATAAAAGGTTTTAATGTTTCCAGAAACAAAGGATACCCGAAATCCTGAAATAAAATTAGTTAGCAACCAACCTAGATGACACTTAACACGCTTTGAAATCTGAATAAAGAACAAAGATATTAAAACTAAGGGTTTATGAATAGGCAGTGAAAGTCGTTACGAGTTTAACTGCCTTTGTGCGGCGATCACCATGTTAAGAACCCCTTCGGACAACTTTGACGAATTCAAATGGAGTCGATTTTAAAGATGTAATCTTTTCAAAGATTGTGACTATACATATGTTTTTTAACCCATGGAGATGATTAGTCGAAGGTGTTTCATCAATGTGATAAATATCTACTAATGACGCGTTGCCAACCGTAGCTTAAGTTGGAATTGCCTTTCCTGTGACCGGAACAGAACGGTGTAAACGTGAATATGATGGCGGTCAAAATATGAAGGACTGTAGGACGGCCCTAGATAAGATCCTAACAAAGATACTCAACTATCACTGACAATACTTCCATCTGTCCATAGACTCCCTCTCACATTCCCTGGTGATGTATTCTAAGTTTATATCCAGTTTTGTTTAATTGAGTTAGGTATTATTTAGGTACCGTCACGACTACGCCTTAGGAAGCACGTCAGAATGCCGCGATGTTTCAGTAAACAGGTCGATAGGAATTAAGAAAAAAAAATTTTTAAACATACGTTTGACATCTAAGCACAGACTTCGGACTCAACGCGCAAACAATGCGTACGGCGAGCGCACAACCAGTTATATGGTTCCTCGGCTTATTAACGAATTACCTATTGATCTCACCAGTAGATTGACAACAAAAAAAATAAAATAAAATAATAGGTCTTTACCTATGAAATTGCCGTTTTGCCGTACTGGCCATTTCAAATGAAAATATTTTTTTTTGACTGATAACTCTAATTTCAAATTATTTTTTTTTGACAAACATGGAATTCTTTTTCTAAAATCGTCATTTGTTTAATAGTTAGTGTTTTGTTTTCAACGCATCCGAACATTTTTCGTCATCATGGATAAGTTAAAAATTCGAGTAATTATGGAGTATGAGTACCGTCGTGGCAGCAAAGCGGCACAAGCGGCACGCAACATCAACGACGTTTACGGAGCGAACACTACAAACGAACGCACCATCCGTTATTGGTTTACCCGCTTCCGTTCTGGAAATTTTGACCTGAAAAATGAACCCCGTGGTCGCCCGAAAACTTTGGTCGACAATGACGAATTAAAGGCAATTGTGGAAGCTGATGAAACTCAATCCACGGCTGAATTAGCAGCAGTTTTCGACGTTAGCATCAAAACAATATTGGTCCATTTGCGTCAAATTGGCAAGGTAAAAAAGCTTGACAAATGGGTACCCCACGAACTCAATGACCGCCAGCGCGAAGTATGCGTGAAGACGTGCCTTGCACTGCTCAGCAGGCATACAAATGAAGGAATTCTGAACCGCATTGTTACTTGTGACGAGAAATGGATCCTGTTTGACAATCGTAAGTGCTCAGCAAGTTGGTTGGACCCTGGTTCAGCACCCAAACAATGCCCTAAACGAAAACTTACCCCTAGAAAAGTGATGGTCACTGTTTGGTGGTCTAACGCGGGTGTAATTCATCACAGCTTCTTGCCAAACGGGACAAGCATTACTGCAGATGTGTACTGTGAAGAACTGAACACAATGATGGAGAAGCTCGCACGTCTCCAACCAGCTTTGGTCAATCGTTCGGCTCCACTGCTCCTGCACGACAACGCGCGACCTCATACTGCACAGCAGACGGTCTCCAAGCTACAAGAGTTGGGGTTGGAAGTTCTCCGTCATCCGCCGTACTCACCAGACCTTGCGCCTACAGACTTCTACTTTTTCCAGAATTTGTATAACTTCTTGGCGGGAAAAAAATTCAATACCCGAGAGGCAGTACAAAATGCCTTTGACGAATTTGTTGCCTCCCGTCCAGCTGATTTCTTCAAGAAAGGCATCAATAAGCTACCAATGCGTTGGCAAAGATGCATTGATTGCATGGGTGATTAATGTGAATAATAGAAATAAAAAATATATAAAAAGATTACGCTTCATTTGTTTCGTGAAAAACGGCAATTTCATAGGTAAAGACCTAATAAATACTTAAAAATCACTATCAAAATATATGAATTCAAATAGGATATTTGATTATGCTGTATTTCAAAATATTGTGTGAGGTGCTTATTTCGTTATATTTTCTTGTAATCAAATAAAATTAAAAATTTAGAATGTTAATAAATTAGTAAGTAAGAAATTAAACGTATGTATTGTATTACCTGAAATACACAGATCAATAAATATAATGTATACATAATAGCAGTAGGTTAAACCTTTGTGGTTTTTAGATGCTATTTAATATGATACTGTAATATTTGTGAATAAATGATAAATAAATAAAAAAAAAACATAAAATAACTAAAAGAAGCAATACATTCTGACTTGCTCCAACATCGCAGTAAGATGTACCAGATTAAAGTTATTGAAATACAAGTAACAAGTTATACCAAGACCAACATTTCAATAAAGCACCACGTTCTTGTATAACAACAAAGGATACTCTTAATAGATATCTCTGTCCTTTTCTTTTGAGAAGAACACAGAGACTTTAAAACTAAGAGCTAGCTTAAAAGTTTACATAATGCTAATAACATAATCTTGCGGATCCTAAGAACAAATTATTGTAAAAGAAATATAACATTTGAGAGTGCCCAAATATACAACAAATTTTTGAATTATATTAAAGAAGTTTAAACTACAAACATATTTAAAGACAAACAAAGGAGCACTTTCTGATATTACAGCAAAAAATCGAATGCAAATTAAATGTGATAAAATCAATTATTTACTTTACCATATCTTTAGTGGAAAATAAACGAAATATAAATAAATAAAATCAATTAACAAAAACATAACTACATTCTAAAAAAAACGTAACCAAATAACAAATTTTTACTGCACAATTTAGCAACTTAACTTGAAAATTCATGACAAAAAAAATGTTTATAAAAAGATTAAATATTCAAACAAAAAATACAATAATAATTATACAAATTATTTTGCCTCATCCATCCTGCTCACAATCGAGAAATTATGAAAATTCCCAACCCAGTTTTTATTTTTCATTGCAGTTTATTTGTCTAGTTTTTTTTATTGATACGAACCACGTTGGATATAGAACCAACTGAAGTCAGATCCAGTCTGCGGTTTATTCTTTTGATGTATTTTAACGAGTTAACTTCAAAGTACCAACCGCAGTAAACGATTCACAACTTATTTTTAGAATTCACTCGTAAAGTTTGGTTATTTTTAAACTGCGCTTTTTTAAACATATTTTAAACTTAGTTTTTATGCATAAATAATAATCGGTAGACACGAACCTCAGCTGACTCAATGAAAAAAGGATGCGTATACGCAACATTAAATTTTTATTAATAGTTAATGTTATTTATGTGCTTACTGCACTTTTTAAAGTAAAAATATAATGATAATATAATAATATGAGTTATTTGATAATTAAATTGGGTTCCAAAGCTTACAATTACAACTGCCTGCTACTATTGGTCTAGATAAATAAATATTCAAATTCAAATATTCGTTAAATAAAGCGCGACACTACCAACAGTTCAGAAAATCCTTCGGGAAGAAGAACCGGCAAGAAACTTCAGGGGTATAACTTTTTCAAAATCAATTTACGTAAAGAGACATTTATGTCCGTACAAATTTATTCTGACCTGCATCTGTAAGCTCGGCAAGTCTCCCTCCCACCAACTATCTTAACGACGAACACAACTCGGTGCCGTCAAACGGGTGCCATTTGAGGGTGTTCGCGAGATCCAGCTATCGCCTTCCTTAACCATGTTAGAGGGAATTATACTCTTTGAACTATCGAATCTAGAGTGAATTGACCACTGGTAAACAAGAGCTATATTGCTATATAGATGATAGCAAGCTGCGTGGTTCTTTTCATTTGCATACAGAAATCGACGAAGTTATGGCTGCCATGGCCGTAAGATACGTTGTTGCAATAGCTTTAATTGTTTACAAGCATTCACAGAGGCCAAGGTGGGTGCGCGTGAAAATCGCTCCGTGAGTTCTGGGCTCATAAGTTCGTCAACATCTTTCCTATCTTCCACGTGACATGAAAAACAGAAGCCTGACCATGCATTCCTTCAAATACTTTGGTTTACGTAAAATAGCAGAGGAAAGGTAACATTTTTACATTAAGTACTTGGAAATTAGCTCCGGTGCAACCACAGGCACATTTATTCACACGAACTCAATTATTTTGATTCCCGACATAAAAGAGATAGAAAAATGACATATAATATATAATGACATATAATGACAATAGACAAAGTATGTTATGTCGATATAATTTCGTTTGAATTTTTCACTTGTTGTATATTGTCGGTTCGGTTTGTGTACTGACTGAACCATTTGATAAGTAAATCAGGCGACCGGCAACAACATTTTTGAGGTCATGCCTTAGGAATTTGTCAGCTATCTTCATTTTACTACTCATTTTACATTAATCAAAGTTCAAATACAAAAAAAAATAACAAGTTTAAAAGACGGAATCATAACATGAATTTGAGATGTACGAGCTAATCTAAATATCAACAACATTTATAACGTTTTGAAGAAATAATTCAAAAATTATAACAGACAACAACAATAGACTCTCCAACATACCACACCGACTTCTGTAAATCTTTAAACATACATAAATAAATTGGAATTCAAACGAATTTTAAGCTCCATTATTTTACCTAAACTGCGTCAGACCCACTTCAAATACAATTAGAGGCAGAATTTGCTAACTATTCATAACTCGACGACATATTTCAAAACGCCAACTTATGACGACGCAAAGGCGAACTAACTTCAACTAATTTTTAGTCCCATAAAGGGGTCGCCGACAAATTCAGCACATGTCCTAATTTTGGGACGTATGATTAATTATAAAAAAAATCGTAGATTTAGTGAAGTGTTGGAGGTATTTTTTCATTTGTTTATTTTATTTAACATCCGTAACATCAGTGTTTCTAACATTTATTGTGCTGCCGGTTGCCAGCATAAATATAGAGAACGCAGGCCCACTGGATTTAAAGGCCGGACTATTATCGTCTAGACAGTGTGTCTTAACACCAACCTTGTAAAGACAAAACTGCAGAATTGCATAAAACTGCAGAATTCAACATAAAAAATTGTTTATATTCAATAACTACACGAAATGTTGAATTATTATAGAAGGTCTCCCGTCCGTAGAATAATTATAAATTTCGAAATTTCAATCCAGAAACTTTTAATTGAACCTTTGTCTGAAACTTAGCTTCCGGTTAAGTTCCAGTTATCGCTGTTTCCGGTTTGATTTAACGTCCAATCTTTGGGGTGATAAAGATTATTTGCACCCTTACAAAAGGGTGTTATTATGGCTTTTTGTTGAGTTTGGAAAACAACCGATTTTGATTTTGACGGTATCTAATTTATGCGGCAAAGATTTGTTTATTTAAGTTCTCGGGGTGACTTTCGGCTTTCATTAGAATGATTGGCTAAAACTGATTTTCGATTCTGTTTTTCAATTACAAAATGTATCATGAAATTAAATTAACAATCTTGGAGTTCAACGAAAAATGAATAAACAAATGCTTTAAAGGGCGACCTCTAAATTGTTACTGACGCCCTGGTGTTTTTTTGTGGATTGTGTAGAGGGTAAATTGTGTATTATTTATGTTACGTATCCTAGTATTTTCCCATCACCTTCTGGGTGTCATTTGATTGGCTGAACCAATGGATTTTCCTGTGCCTGCGGTCGCTGTTAAAAAAATGAATGAACAGCGTCATCTAGTACGCTGACTGACATTAAGGAGTTCACCGTTCAACATCGGAACCGAGAGCAGCTCAATGACGCCGTGCGTTTAAAAATTTGGATATCTGGGAGTTCCTCACAGCTTACAAGGTCAGTCTTTTTACATTTGGATTGTGAGGGAAAACCTAGGATATCATTTGGGGGAAGCTTATCGGTCATTAATATTAATAATACCTATCGAAATACAGTCCACTTCGAATCCGTGATTCGTTTGTCTTGCACGCTCATTTCTGGTCCTTCGAGCCGGATTTGGATTTATTTCAGGACTTTATTATAAACCTTATCTCTTTAATTTCTGTGCGTAACAGAAACTAACATATTTTTTCTTACATTCTGTTGAAGTTACATTGAGGCACATTTGAAGCGTCCAAAATGGCGGCGTAAGAATTGAATGCGAAATTAAAAACTTTAATTTTCAAAAAAGAATATTTGTTTACTAATTTTCAAAAGGTTTACGATTTATCTACTACTATTTCAAAAAGAACTAGTAAAGAGTTTTTATCGCAATTTGCTGAATTAGAAAACTTAAAATTAAGATATGAAGATACAATCATGCAAATTGTTGAAGTCGAACTTCAAATCAATCCTAATGCAAAAATGTCACTTAAAGATTTGGAAGCGTTTGAAGCGTTATACTCGGCCTGCCAAATTGTTGCGATAAAATTTCAACCGGAAACTTCTACTAGCGAAAGAAGTAGTGAGCAGTCTCGACCTTCATTACCTAAACTTACACTTTTTGAATTCGATGGTCAACTTGAAAATTGGACTACCTTTTACGACACCTTTAGTTCATTAGTTCATGATCGAAATTACGATAACATCGATAAGTTCCATTATTTATTATCTTGTGTAAAAGGTCAGGCGTTAAATATTGTTAAAAAGCTACCGATTTCAGCAGCTAATTATCCAGTTGTTTGGCAGAGTTTAGTTGACAAATATCAAGACAATAGGGCGCTTGTCAATAAGTATTTAGAAAAAATGATTAATTTTACACCTTTAACAAAAGATAGCTCAGCAAATTTAACACTCTTTATAGAAACTTTCGACCATTCTTTAAAAGCGATTGAAGCTCTAAAAATCAAAAACCTTAGCGATTATTTATTTTGTCATTTAGCGTTACGTGGCTTAGACAATCACACAAAAAAGTTATTCGAGGAAAGTCGTGATCCGCTTATTATACCTACCTTTTCTGAACTCATAGCGTTTGTAAATAAACAAATAAAAGTTCTCGATCACACCTTTCCGAATCAGTCGACGTCGTCGTCAACTAAACAATATAATACCTACAAACTCAATAACAACAGTAAGCAATTCACGCGTCCGTCATTCACTAAAACTTCACTTACTGCCTCGGCGGCAATTTCAAATAAAAACTATAGTAAGATTAGTGATAAGCTAACGTGTCCTCATTGTAATCAAAATCACATGATTTATAGATGTGAGCAGTTTCGTAAACTGCCAGTCGAAAAGAGAATTGACCGTGTCAATTCATTAAAACTTTGTGTTAATTGCCTGAAAGGTAATCATGATTCCTTATCGTGCAAAAGTTCGATGTGCTGCGGGGTGTGTGCGTCACCACACCACTACCTATTGCATATAGATGCTACTAAGCCGAGCTCGGTCGTACCGACAACGCAGGACAAGGCGGCTGCCGTGCATCCGTCTCACTCCCACTCGCAACAAGCGCTCGTCTCGTCTCGCTCCGTGAGCGAAGAGGCGACGGTGAGTGATAAGAGCATCTATGGTGTAGTGTTAGGTACTGCACGAGTGCATGCTTTGGATAGATGTGGTCAATTGTTAGACTGCCGTGCAGTGATTGACTCAGGAGCTCAGTGCTCATTCATTACGGTGGACTGTGCTCAACGTTTGGGTCTACCTCGTAAAAAATGCCCCTATACTATTGCCGGTTTAGGTGGTGAACAGGTTCGTAACCATGGTATGATAAATTGTGAAATAAAACCGCGAAATGTGGATTTGAATTCGTATTCAATTAATTTAATTGTTGTATCGAAAGTTGCATCTGAGATGCCTAATGTTAACTTTACTTCAGAAGTCATAGACCTTTATCAAAATTATAACTTAGCCGATCCATACTTTTACAGACGGTCTCATGTAGATATTTTACTAGGAAATGATATTGTTATGGAGTTGATTAAAGATAAACCGTTATCAATTTCTCCCAATGTACCTCAAGTTATACAAACTGCTTTTGGTTTTATTGTTAGTGGTAAGTTATACTCAAGTAGTTTCAATGAATTAAATAATTTACACCTATCTGTTTCGTTTGAGGAAGAACAGTCGTTAGATCAGACTTTACGTAAGTTTTGGGAGGTTGAGGAGTTACCGTGTAAACCTACCACCAATCCGCTCGATCAGCTAGCACTGGATATATTTATGAAAGCACATAGTCGCGATAGTACAGGACGATATATCGTTCCGTTGCCTTTTATACCTAATCCGCCTCAGCTAGGTGAGTCGTACTCGATAGCTGAGCGTAGATTGCGCTATACAGAACGTAAACTGTCACGCGACTCGGTATTACAACGTACCTACGCGGATTTTATGCGCGAATATGAGGCTCTGGACCATATGGAGGAGTATTGTGGCGACGTACCTAGTAGGTACATTATACCTCACCACAGTATACTACGTCGTACGACAGTACGTCGACTCCGTTGCGCGTAGTGTTTGATTGTTCTTCTCGGACTAGTAATAATGTATCTTTAAATGATATTTTATTAACTGGACCTACATTGTATCAACAAATAAGCACTATTATTTTAAACTTTCGATTGTTTCAATATGCGTTAGTAACGGACGTATGTAAAATGTATAGAGCAATAAAATTAAGAGAATGCGATCGCTGTTATCGACATATTTTATACCGGGATTTACCTAGCGAACCAATTAAATTGTTTGAACTTAAAACCGTTACCTACGGACTAAATTGTTCTCCATTTCTTGCGATGCGTACATTATTACAGTTAGTAAACGACGAGGGCAAATGTTTTCCCTCCGCAGCATCGGTAGTAAAGGAAGGTATCTACATGGATGATATATTGTATTCGATGAATACTTTTGAAGCCGCCTGTACGTTGCAGGACGAACTTATAGCGTTATTTCGCTGTGGTGGATTTGAACTGAAAAAATGGGCTAGTAATAGTTCTCAGTTACTACAGCGTGTTCCAGACGAACATCGGGAGCTACCTATTACTTTCATGAAAAATGAAAATGAATGTACGATTAAGGTTTTGGGTTTAAGGTGGTTTCCATTGTCAGATAAATTTTATTTTGTGATTAACAAAACTGATAACGTAAATACAAAACGTTCGGTCTTAAAGTTGTTGGCGTCAATTTACGACCCCGTGGGTTTCGTATCACCCTGTATATTCACTGCTAAGGAATTGATGCAAGATCTTTGGAAGCTTAATATAGGATGGGACGAGCAATTACCGCCTCTTGTAGCCCAACGATGGAGTGCATTCGTGTCGGAGCTACCTCGACTGACGGAGATGGAGATCGAACGGCATATGCTTTTACCAGGACAGTCGGATTGTGAGATAGTCGGTTTTTGCGATGCGTCATCGCGTGGTTATGCTGCTTGTGTATATGTAATCAGTCGCGACGGAAGTCAAACTAAAGTTCGACTAGCGATAGCAAAATCTAAAGTGGCTCCGGTTAAACCTTTGACTATTCCACGCCTAGAGCTTATGGCTGCTTTGCTATTGAGTAAATTATTAAACTACGTTATTGAAAACTTACATCGTGTTAAAATTAATCGAATTACTGCTCTCACTGACTCAACTATCGTGTTGTCATGGTTACAAATCGAGGCTTAGAAACTCAAGACATTTGTTAGTAACCGTGTTACTCAAATAATTGACAACATTCCCTTAGCGTGCTGGCAGCATGTTGATAGTCAACATAACATGGCGGATATTTGTTCCCGTGGAGCAAGTCCATGTCAACTGTTGTCGGTCAGTTCGCAATGGTTGTGTGGGCCATCGTGGATGTACGCCAATTCTGAGCAGTGGCCGGTATCAAAACTAAGTAATAGCAACTTAGAAAAGACTCCGGAACTTAAAAAAGAAAAGTTAGTTACATTAATTGTTACCGACTCGACTAACTTTATACCTGAAACAAAAATAGAATTTTGTGAAAGACTATTTTCAAAATTTTCTTCATATTCAAAACTAGTTCGTACGTTTGCGGTAGTTTTGCGGTTCGGACGTTCCAAGCGTAAATCAACCGATAATCGCGGATCAGTTTTTACCACCGTCGACTTTAACGAGACGCAGGATGTACTCGTGCGCACAGTACAGTGCCTATTTTTCTAAAGCGATAAACGATTTAAATAATAATATTAAATATATACCTTCTATGAGAAAGTTATTCCCCTTTATCGATGAACAGGGGTTCCTTAGGGTGGGAGGTCGTATCTCCTATTCATCCTTACCTTATAATGCTAAGCACCCTCGCCTTTTACCAAAAGAGAGCAGGTTAACATTACTGTTTATCGCTTACTATCATGTAAAATATTTACATGCAGGTCCGCGGGCATTACAAAACATTATTATTCAGAATTTTTGGATTCTTTCAGCTCGACGATTAATTCGCTCAGTATTAGCTAAATGTTTGATTTGCTTTAAAAATAATCCAACGTTATTACAGCCGGCAATGGCCCCTTTGCCCGCTACGCGTCTTTTACCAAATAAAATTTTCGACCACGTCGGAGTGGATCTCGGAGGCCTTTTCTTTGTAAAGGAGAATTTGCGTCGTAACGCTCGGGTAGAGCGCGCTTATGTGGCATTGTTTATTTGTTACTCTACCAAGGCAAGTAGTTTCGTCATTATCAGCTGACTGTTTTTTAGCTGCTTTGGATAGATTCACAGCCAGGCGTGGGCTATGTTCTGCCTTGTATTCTGACTGTGGTACGAATTTTATGGCAGCAAATAAACATCTTAACGATATTCAAAGATTCTTTCGCAATAAAGAAAATCAAAATATAATCTTAGAAGGCTGCGTTGCAAAACAGTTGGTCTGGAAATTTAATCCACCAAGTGCTCCACATATGGGTGGACTCTGGGAAGCTGGGATTAAAGCGGCCAAGTACCACCTTAAGCGGTCCGTAGGCGAGAAATCGTTGACGTTTGAGGAGCTCACTACAGTCTTTTGTAAGGTTGAAGCTATTTTAAACTCCCGTCCGTTGTGTCCATTACCTGCTAGTGACGATCCTAATGATTTTAATAATTTAACGCCGGGACATTTTCTAATTGGTAAAGCCTTAGTGTCAGTGCCCGAGTATGACTTAGAGAACGTTTCCTTAAATCGGCTGACACGTTGGCAGTACATGCAAAGATGTACCCAGCTGTTCTGGGACCGCTGGCGTACAGAATATTTAAATACTTTGCAACAGAGAGCAAAATGGTTTACTGTATCTGCCAACCTTCACGTTGGAGATTTAGTTATTATTAAAGTGGATAATGTGCCTCCATGTAATTGGCCCTTGGCTAGATTAGAGAAACTTCATCCTGGCGCAGACGACATTGTTCGCTGTGTAACTTTGCGCACACAAAAGAATATCTTACAGAGACCAGTTAACAAGCTGGCTCCTCTGCCTTATGTTAATTAATTGTTTAACATTTTTAGTACAACCTCGTAGGTTTTTAAGTTTTTTTTTTGTTAGTTAAATTTATTGTTGCTTAGGGAAACCATTCAATATGGTTTCGGCGGGGGGTAATGTTACGTATCCTAGTATTTTCCCATCACCTTCTGGGTGTAATTTGATTGGCTGAACCAATGGATTTTCCTGTGCCTGCGGTCGCTGTTAAAAAAAAAACGAATGAACAGCGTCATCTAGTACGCTGACTGACATTAAGGAGTTCACCGTTCAACATCAGAACCGAGAGCAGCTCAATGACGCCGTGCGTTTAAAAATTTGGATATCTGGGAGTTCCTCACAGCTTACAAGGTCAGTCTTTTTACATTTGGATTGTGAGGGAAAACCTAGGATATCATTTGGGGCAAGCTTATCGGTCATTAATATTAATAATACCTATCGAAATACAGTCCACTTCGAATCCGTGATTCGTTTGTCTTGCACGCTCAATTTATACACAATTTACCCTCTTTTTACATGGATATATTTTTGAAAGGAGAAAAGTGGAAGAGGATCAAGGAAGTGAAGGAGGAAGGAGGCCAAGAAGGCGCTACATGGACCAAGTGAAAGAAAAAGTGATCGTTGACTCGGAGAGGGAAATGAGGAGGATGGAATGTAATGGCGATTACTCCACTGTTAGATGTATATTTTGCTTGATTCCAACTCGGTCCTGGTCGAAAACCAGATTGGAAATGACTATGAAGATTATTGGTAGTTAGAAATGACATCAGTTGTTTGTGCACAACGTGCTCAAGAACTTTTGACAGGAAGGACAGAATTGATATGGGTCGAAAATGTGTGAGAGAGCTAGGATTTGGAATTTTAGGCAAAGGAATCACGTGTGCAAGTTTCCAGGAAGTTGGAAAAGTACTTGTGGATAGGGAATGATTAAAAATGCGTGTGAGGATAGACAACAAATGAGGTAGGATCATAGTGATCATTTTTGAGCACAAGTTGTCATTACCAACTGCAACCGATGAGATTGAGAGAACAGACTCCCTGACCGCGTCTTCGGAAATGGCAATGAAAGAAAATGGAGGATGTTGTACTGTTGGAACTTTTAATAGCGAATTTAAGGTGTCGGTTTTAATATTTGGATGCAAAGTAACTGGCGGGTGTGAAAATTGTAAGTTCAGCGCATTCAAGTCAAAATTATTACTAGAATTTGTCGGAAATTTACCGATACCTACAGACTTCAGAAATTCCCAAATTTCTGCAGAGCTATGGTTGACGAGGGACTCGTCTTAGTATGTAGTACTTAGTAATAATAAAAATCATACTACGCACGATTAAACTGTTTATTTTTATTTTTTTTGATCAAAGCAATATGAGTTATAATTGAAGACATCACAAAAATCCTTAAAACATTTGTAATGTTGCTAAAGGTAGAAATACTAAAATATTTTAACACCTTATACAAACTAGTTTAAATAGTATTTGATTTAGTTCATATAGTTGCGGTTCTTCTTGTTTCAACGTTTGTGTTGAATAATCTTAAAATTATACTCTGTTTCGAAACAATACACATTGGTGTACACATTGTTTGGTAACAATTTATACACAAAGAGTATTAAAGTTCTAGGGCATAAACTGCGGACACAGTGTGTACACTTTACGATAGTTTTGATCACGTTGCCAAAAGGTAGTAACTGTGTGGTTATATTTACGAAACTTGTCACCAAAAGCTTTTCCGACACATCTGAGTCGCATAGTGTTTGCGTCGGATACTCTGTTTTTACCACATTTTGAGCAAAAACCTAATGTGGACACAAAGAGAACTAAAAACTACCACATTGCGACTAGAATTTGTGGATATCTTATTTTGTTACTGAAATTTTAGACTGGATTTAGTACAATTGTAAAAATTGTAAAAAGTTCTGGTGCAAAATGCAAGTTCAACTGAGATATTTTTGGCTGCAACTAATTTAACTTCAAGCAATAAGGAAACCGTTAAAGTAACGCTAACCCAAATTTAATGCCATCAAACTTGGTGGTCTTTAAATCTATTTTCAAAGTTTATTTCACGTTCGACAGTTTATGGCAATCGGTCATAATAATGCTAAATCTGGTAAGTCATAAAAAAGGTAAGTTCTGGAAGTGGAGAGCTAGCGGGGAAAAAGTTGAGATCATACTACAATGTAGATATATGAGAGGATGTATTTTAAAAGTGTCAGATCTAATAACATAAAAAAAAATGATATTGAAACAGAGAAAACGACAATATTACGAATAACAACATTAACATGCTGGATGGTTCATCGTTTGGATACTTGGGGGGAGGGAGACTTGCCGAGCTAACAGATGCAGATAAGAATAATTTTGTATAGACATAAATAGACTCTGTAAATTTATTTTGAAAAAAATATACCCGTGAAGTTTCTTACCAATTCTTCTTCACGAAGGTTTCTCCGAACTGGTGGTAGAGTCATGTTTTATTTGACGTCAATAAGAACAAGTAATTGTCAATGTTGAGAAATAAATATTTGAATTTGAATTATAAAATAAAATAAAAATGTAAGCGTTAAAAAAAGTTTGCAGCAGTTTGGCAGCAGTACTATTTTAACACTTTTTTCCTTTTAAATAAAGTAGGTTGATTTATTTTCTGAAAAAAGCAAATTCTTCGCCAAATATGAGTCGCAGGAACGTGATTCCATTGTTCACCTAGCTTGGAAGGAAGGCTGACAGCCATCTTGCAGAGATCTTTGGGCTGGCAGTCCGTTCATTGAAGAAGGATGATATGGGAGAAGCTGAAAAAATTAAGTATATAGTTATTGTGAATGGATATCTAACTACATGGGGTACAGTGTCAATATTGCGGTCCAGCTCCAAAAGAATTCTGAGACTGTGCTAAATTAGAATTTATTAAAATAAAAACTCGCGCCAAAAATGTGTAACTGTGTACGTCGGCCTTCGGACAACGTATACCTTCTTT
Source organism: Marasmarcha lunaedactyla (assembly GCA_923062675.1). Lineage (NCBI taxonomy): Eukaryota > Metazoa > Arthropoda > Insecta > Lepidoptera > Pterophoridae > Marasmarcha > Marasmarcha lunaedactyla. The sequence continues at coordinate 2,741,930 of OV281358.1, forward strand.
GTAATGTATACGCTTCATTATCAGTTATCGTATTACTTTAGACTTGGATGTAGAACGTTTAAGTTAATCAATGCAGAGGTTGTGCACAGACATCACTTCACATTTTTACCTTAAATAATGTTTTATAATTATATGTATTTTATCTAAAACATAAGTTTTAAATTTTATATCGAATTTAAGTGAAAATTACATTGTCGGATGTCGACATTGAAGTAATTTAGTGCTATGTAAGTTTGGTTTGTGTGTTTGGTTCGTTATACCCTCTTTCTATACGTACCTACTAAAGAAAAATTCAGTAAATCGAACTTTGGATCCATCTTTCCGGTCCTTTCTACACCATCTTCCTACGTTGACATTTGAATATCGTCAGGACTACGCCGACATTTGGCGCGACTAACAGAGAGCGCCAGCTGACAAACGTTTAAGAAGATATAGGTCAATTTCTAATGATAATGATCTCTTAAGTTAGGCAAGGCCCAGTCGCAACTTATTCAAAACTTATTATGTTACACTTACTATGTTAATTAAATTGATAACTATGGCATTCTTAATTCTAACGATTGGCTTGATTATTAAAGCGTAAATATACCTTTCGTTTCTTTTTCTTTCATTTATGTTATTTTTATACAAATAATGCGACCCATAGGATTAATCAATAAGATCCAAATCACCTCTTATCGGCAAGCGTCAAATGACAGCATTTACCGGTATTATGCGTTACCTGAATAAATTTAAGGATTTAGGTCGCACTGTATTTTACAATAGCTTATTCATGAAGTTCTTTTATTCGTTACAATAAGTAATAATATTAGAATTAGAAACTGTACCTATAACTACTGTTTATTGTGTGAGGCAGTCACCTCTGGTATCAGAGCTGATCAAGCTGCCTCTCGTAACCCCACAGCCCTCCGACCTGGCTTCTCAACTGTAATGATGCGACAACAACCGGGATCTACAGATTAACGTGCGCTCCGAGGGATGGAAACGCTCAAGTTGTTAAACCACTGGCGGTCACCCATCCTAGGTCTGCCGCACCGAACGTTGCTTAATTTTGACAATCGTATGTTGACAGTCGAAACTGTTACTAAATTTAGTTATTATAAAATAAAGTATTATTTATTGAAACCCTTAGAATTTTTACAGTTAAAGTGCAGCGCTATCATCTGGATTAACGTGAGCTGTATATCAGATGATAGTTCCTTCCGTATCTGTATACAATATGCAGACACTATATTGCTTATTTTACTCTTATATGCTACATTATATACAAATAAACGTGAAAAAATACACTACGTATATGTGGTTGAGCATGAGTATAATCATCAAAACTTTACTGCATTCGAATGTTCCTAATGGTAGGTTTAACAATTTATTTAATTATGTTAAGATCGATTTAATTAAGTTAATTTGATTATACACAGTAAACGCCCGAAATTCCCTAAATCATGCAGCCATTCAATGCAATATTTCTAATAATCTTTCTGTTTCTTCGTAAGTTAAACTAAGCAACCATATTTTAAGCTTAGTTGATCATTGAATAGATTGCATTCTTTATGGATGGCATTAAACTCATAATACAATTTAGGGGCCTGAAAATTGTAATGTAAAATAGCAGTTTTATCAGTATTAAGCGTTAATAGATTGTTCTTCAGCCAAGCAGTTGCGTTGCTCATTCCAGGATCGACTATATGTTGAACGTGATCCCACGTGTCGCCATAAAATAATATGACTGTGTCGTCAACAAACAACTGGAACTCGGAACTTTGAACATGCAGTTGAGATAACCTGTTAACATATGTCAAAAATAGAGACGGTCCGCGATTACTGCCTTGAGTTTTGCCGTGTTTGTGACGAAGGCTATTACTGAGAAATTTTCTATTTTCACCACCCGATTACACACGACTACTCAGGTAGTCCTGGAATCACAAAAGAGCGCCACCCCTTATCAGCATGGGCATTGAGACAGTGTCAAACGCCTTCTGTAGGTCCAGGAAAACCCTCACGCAGTTTTGGGAAATTATTGTGGGAAATTATTCTGGAAATTAAGAAGGCATCATAAGAAGTCATCTGTAGATTTTATGCACGGACACCGTATTGGTGATCACTCAAAAATTTGTTTACTTCTACATAATTCATAAGCCTTTAGTTAGTTAATTTCTCTAATACTTTTGATACAGAACTCAATATATAATATAAAAATATTTTACAAGATTCTTACTTTTGTATACAATTTTTGTTTAAGGTGAAATAAATTATTTGATTCTAAATAGTACTAAGAATTATTTTTTCTACACGTGCACCTTTCTCTATAAGATATGCCATCATTTACATATTTATGGGTTCAAAACATCTCCAGAAAGTAGTATTATAATAGTTTTTCGGTTAGAATATTTGAGGTCAAACTAACCAAAGCTTGTGTTATGGATACAGCGCACTGGGGGGGAGGACCCCAGAATAAATATATAAAAATATCGACCACCATGACCCGAGAACAAACATCAGTGTTCATGACACAAGTTTGTTCCCGACCAGACCCGAACCTAGGTACTGCGACGTGTGAGGCAGGGTTACTACCCGGTGCGCCACTCGGCCATCTAAATTATATTAACGTTTGTGACTTTGTAATAATTAGACTGTAATTTTTTACGTAATCTAGTTTATCGATGAGAAGCATAACGAACCATGTCCGAGATCAGTCTTAATTTTAACGAGGATATGGCTCAAATTCTTGATAAAGTAATTTGTTCCTATAATTTTATAATATCACTGGCTCTCGGAACAAAAGTACACTGTAAGTAAATTAAATTCTATAAATTAAATATTTTAAAAAGGAGGATACAGCTTCTTAGTTCATTCGAAAAAGCGAGAAAACAATGGAGAATGTTCAGTTGACTGTATGTTCGAGGTACAAGACATAATTATGAATAATAATAAATGAATAATAACGATTTAAGTGAATTTCCAGGAAGGAAGCTATTAATGTTTGATAAAAACCACAGTGACAAATACAGATGTGATTCAAATTAAGAACAGATTAAGAAGATTTACGTATTTACATAATATGATCTTGTAATCTCTTTGTTTCTAGAAAATTAATTTTTGAGAAGGTTCTTTCGGAGCACAGACTTGTTTGAAATCATATTATTAATACTTTATTTTCAATTATTCCCAGACAGATATTAGTACACTCAGTTCGCTTTTGACTTATTTAATCATTTATACATCAGCAAGGTATAATTCCATTTGGATCAGTAAGATACATAAAAAGTATAAGTAATATCGGTTTTTTACAGATTGCACTTTGGAGAGTGTGCGAATGCTCTTTTTCAGTTGATCGAACCTTCCCCCTTTCTCCACCGGTCAACCAGACGCAGACAGAAGTTTCACCCGTTTGTGGTTAGCGTGCCGATGAGCCGAACTAAACGGTTCGATAGCTCATTTTTGGTTCGTGTTGCCAAAGAGTGGAACGATTTGCCTGCGTCTGTTTTTCCAGACAAATATAACCCTGGAGCTTTCAAGTGTAGAGTGAATAGGTACCTCTTAGACAGGCGTGTATGATCCTCGTCTTCATCGTCACTTTCCATCAGGTGAGATGGAAGACAAACGCCTGCTAATTATTATTAAAAAAAAACAGAAATCGCACCTTTACATTGACAACAGTACATATCAGGATAAAGACAATTACATGTCAGGATAATGACAGTTACATGTCCAAGAATAACATATTTCATTAAAACGTCACGGATATTATTGAAATTATCGTTTAAATATGGCAATACGGGTTAAATATAATTAATAAGTATTATAAATATCAATACAGAATAATTTTGTCAAAATATTTCAGTTCCACAACACATTTCCAGGGCAAGTACAATAAAACAAACAGACAACACAACATAAAAACATTTACAACACAAAAAAATTTTTAAAAATAATATTTCATTTAGACGTCATAGTTAAAATTTAATATTAAAAGTCTGAAAATATCAATCAACTTGTCAACCACAGGTTTAATATTAAAAGTTAATAATGAGAATTGAAATGTATAAAATGTAGGATATTTCAATGCCAGTTTAGAAATCATAATTTGATAGTTGACATAAAAATAAAACAAATTTACACTAGACCGGGCGTTGAAATACATTAAACTATTAATAATTGGACTATATAAACAGGGTTGCTATTTGCTATTATGTTCAAAATAATGTTGGACCTACCAAGCACCCTGCTCACCATGGCAAAGTGTCGTGTGCGCATAGTGGCGTGGAATCCATCGTCGCGAGCTTTAGCGAAAATAATCATACAAAATTTTCTCACGTTTGAATTTTTCGGAACGGACTGTTTATGTATTGGCCTCTTAAATTTCACCGGACTTTGTAGCTTAGCGCTGACGGCGCTCAGCTGGAACTTAAACTACTCCTACACACGATATGCCTAATGGCACCCGAGAGGACATGGACCTTGGCTTAGGACAACGTATATTTTAATTTAATTTTAACTACCACTGGTTCGTAAGGACCAAATCATCTACTACCAGGTATTGTGTTAGTATTCACGATTTTATTAAAACAATATTTATACACCAACAAAAAAACAATAAAAATTTTTGAACTCAATTCGTGAATGCAAAAGCTAATAACTCGTTACTATAAACTTGTAAATTGAAATCACTGACAGATACAGTCGGACGTCTTAGTGCAAGCTCAGGTTCGCATTCGAATCGCAAGCGGTTCTCGCCCTTAGTACATAAACATAGATTAATTATTTATTAACATGTTCGAAAACAATATCTATTGAAATGTACTAAAGTCTACGTGGGGATTTGACAATTTAAAAATGTCCCTCACACACGTTGTAAACAAAGAAAACCTCATCAACATCCATTCATCCCTTTAAAAAAACCAAAAAACAATTATCAAAACATCACAACGTATTTCCAAAAATTTCCTATTATATGATCTCTTTACGCAACAATTTCGTGACTCCTCCGTTCAGAACGGACGCAAATTTTTTGCTAAGCATACATTTAGGAGTACAAAGAGATTGTATATTAACTCAGCAACTGGTGGGACCGCAAGAATTTAAGTAAACAAATCCCCAAGGAGAAGATGTAATTTTGTACAAAATTTCGGGCTGCGACCGCGCGGAATTAAATCTGAGCTCTCGTGAGTTTGTGGCTAGAGAAACGGCGAGCAGATATTGTGGATATTTTATTACGAGTAATTTTAAACCGGAAAATCAAGTATCGGTTAGTTCTTACAAGAGGTCGAACTTGTGTAATTTCCTACCGTTAAAATTGCAAAGCTTAATTTAAAACAATAGACTTGGGTATATCTTTATTGAAACTACAATAAATATAAACATTTCATAGCTTTATTTACTCTTCTTTTCTTATCGATTTCGTGGAAAACCGAACCGAAAGTAACACTTTTCAACAAAGAACGTTTACGATATCGGACGTATAACTTTCATTTCTATAATTTTATAACGATTCTTCATATTATAAAAAAACAATTGCACATCAAAATCTATAATTTTTCCTCAAAATTTATAAAAATTTAAGCTTCTTTTCCTGGCCGAAGCTTGGCCACAGTTGCCTACACTTAATTAGTGCACCTTAATGACTCAACCCCAGTCAGACCATGGCCGGCTTGTGACGCCGTGATGTATGTATGTATGCCGCTCGATACTCGAAGCGCGTGGCGAGTTTGCTTTTATTTGCTGAGTTAAATGCTATGCAAACTAACGAAAATCAATCTTTTTAACCAGGCAATATTAAGAGTCATAACTTGCACCTGGTACATATTTAAGTGGAGTTGAATAGTTTGTAAAGATTTATCCATAAATAATAATGGCACTGATAAGAGGTATCTAAGTGTTAATAATATGTATAGGGATATTTAACCTTGTTATAGTAACAAAGAATTTTTGGATTGAGATTTCCACCGAAAATAGATACTTGGATATATGAATTTTGAAGTTACGTCAACTCTCAAGTTGCTTGATCATGATGATTGTAATAAATTTAAATAAATTTGTCTTAAGATCGCTTTTTCAGTACATTTTTGTCACCAACTTGAGGAAGCAGAATTGTTACCGTTTGAAGTAAAGCGGATGATTTTGTTACTTGGTGGGCTTCCATGAAAGTAAAGATCATTTTGATCATTCTTTATCCTTCCTCTACTTCGGTTTATAGGCGGAAATTGGCAATCACGACAATTGTAAAGGCACACGTGGCCGTACTGAACTTACAGACTTGGGAAGAACACAATTACGATTAAAATCTGTCTTCTTATTTTGACCGCCATAGCAACCAGGTTTGCTTCGTGGTTTAGAGAGGAACTGGCATTGCAATAATAGAAGTATTGCAGTTATAACTGATGCCTACGGTTGGCAACGCCTCATTAATAAATTACCAAATTATACAATTACCAAATTATACAATTTAAAAAAAAAATATATGTGAATAGGATTACTGGCATTCAAGGGAACGGTTGCCACTTATCGTCAGGTAGGTCATGTGTTCTCATTTGCCGGCTATGAAAATAGTAAAAAATACAAGGTCTCAATAATTGCATAGATAGATAGGATTAAAGGCAAGAGAAAAATCAAATGTCACAAGATTAATGCCATTGAACTTCATCTTCAGTTCGCTCTTCCCCGTCAGGATTTAGAAACAGTGGACTACCTATATTTGTTTTTACTGCCCGCTCGTTCCGTTATTGCTGTTTGATTTCCTTCCTCCTAAGATACAGGCCCCTCTCTACTTACAGCCCGAAGATTTAAAGAATATTGTGTAAATTCATTAATCAATTATTATTTTGAGTTAAGTAGTAATTTTAAGTATTAAGTTTAGTTACAGCATGTCGTATATCTTTACAATTAGTCATTAATTTAAGTTATTGTTAATGTGTTATAGTTTGTTTTAGCCTATAATATATCTCAATATATCTCATCTATAATATATCTCAATGCCAAGCGAAATTTATTTTTTGGCAATTTTTATTTTATTTTTTGTCCGTGTTCCACCAATGACGGACACTGGTAGAAATAGCCCGCCACACTAATCGCGGCTGATTGCCATTTTTCAAATTAACTAACTATTTTCATCTAAATGTTATTACTACTAAAAATGTATGCTTCAGTTATCATGTATCAAGTACTTTTTATTTATTTAATGTTTTAAGTTGTTGATTGCAATAATTATAATATTAATAATAATAATAATCTTTATTATCTAAATAAATACATAGAACAATTATAAATGATCCATGTCTCCTGAGCTATTTACAGTTTTATTTGGTGACGCAGAATATATAAATATAAATAAGTACCAACTTTTATATAATGTTATGTATTATGTAATATTAAAGTTAGACTAAGTACAATACGTGTAATTGTTAGTATATTTATTTTTTTATTCTACCAAATGCATTTAAGAATGAATAAAAGAAAAGAAAACAACTGTGTATGTGTGAATGAATATAATATTTTGTCCTATATTTTACAATGACTTATTAACAAGTGAAACCAAAGAAACTTTCAACAAAAACTTATTTCACTGCTTTTTATTTTACTTTCAACAATTTAAAAACCTTTCTGCCTCATATTATTGACAAGAAATGAGAGTTATTCAATTTTTGAAATAGAATCCTCTAGACTAACAAATTATCTTGTGGCCCTCAAATGGACATTTTTTATTTTAGGTACAAAAAGGTTCAGTATATACTATCATAGTTCATATATACGTATATATAGTATATCGTATAGTAGTATATCATAATCTGGGTCAGTTAGTAAAATGCCCAATGAAATTCCTGCCATAGATTTTTTTATAACAATTTAAAAAAAAATTTTGTAAACATATTAATATACTGTATTTAGGAAGTAAATAAAGTTTTACTATGAGTTTCCGGAAAACGGAAAATTAGTTTTATAAATTTTACGCTGACCTGAGTTAAACGATTTAACCTTACCTAAGTGAGTTGTATGTTTCGCTATATGTTTATGTCGGTCCAATTGAAAAAGGCTATTTGACAATATAGAAAATAATGAAATATGTGTTACATTCCACATAGATAATGTATTTTAAAAGCAACTCACATTACCTAAACAATAATAATAATAACAAAAAAAAATTTATGTGTGTGTCTTGTTTGTGATTTTAATGTATATATATGTATATATATATATATATATATATATATATAAATATATATTTTTTTTTTATGTTTGTGTGTCTGAAGTAACAATAAAGCTTTTTATCTATCTATCACAGGCAAGTCAAAAACTTGTTTCTGTCAATGCATGCCGAGACTTGACGCCCCGGCGTGACGTCACGGTCTTGACGCCATATTGCTGGAGCATGCGTTTTGACAGCTTAAATAATCAGTGTACTATGTTATTAGTTTTTTGAATAAAATACTTAAATAAATAAAAAATAAATGTTATTAAAGGACCCTATCCTTATCGTTTTCACGACGAATGTCGCTGTCGTTACCATATTCCTAATTTCATAGGAACGTCGTTTTCACGACGCAAATTCAACATCTTCGTTTGCAGCTCGTCTTCGCCGATCTCTGTCGCCGTCACAGTTCCAGCCAGTAGCCCAATTCTCGTAAAAACAGACAATTGACATATCGCTGTAGTGCAGAAGTCGTTCGATCGAAGTCTATCCAAAATCGGTATTCACGTATAACTCGGACGCGCTTCGATAGGACTTCAACTCAATAGGATCGAAACTGAACGACTTTTGAATCGAGCGACACAAGATGTTGCCAATTCAAGTTATCACTGAACGACCAAGAAATTATAACGTATTTTAAATTCTGAATACGGTGTTTAACATGTAATTAATTAAATTAATTTAAAGAATAACTACTCCAACTAACTTCAACTAGCCAGAGAGAAATTAATGCTGAAAAAAGCGAGTTTTCACTTCAATTGATCGAATAATTCGCATCTTGATAAACGTCATTGTCTTCGATTCAGCCATCAAATTGTTTGTCAAAGTTTATTGATGTCAAATTGGCGATAAGTTTATTATTTGTTTTATTCAAAAGCAAGAAACTTGTGTAGAAATTTCTTGTTCAAAGACTTATTTATTTAAATATCAAACGCGAGTTTCTATACGACAGTACCGTTCGTACAGTAACTGTTGGTTGATTCCATAAATCAATAATAAGCATTAGAACTTAGCCCTAGTTTGTGTCCAATCTAAGGAGGGACGAGACTTGAGCTCAAAATTGTCAGGAGTAACCATCGACGGACACGGGACAGCGAAATTATAGAACAAAGTGTAGGTTGCAGCTTTACAACGATTTAAAATGTCGGGTCTCAAATACGGTCCGAAGAATTGTTCCGATACTTAGTCCCTTAGAAGAACGCCTTTGTGAAATTATAGGGCTTGACAAGTTTTAGGGTTTTCACTAAGCTGTTGCTTTAACAAGCTATTGTGTAGTGAATGTAAATTTTAATTGGTTTGTTGATATTATAATATTTCAGTGATAAAAATTTGAAGAAGCACATGTAGTTGCAGTTTAGGCCAATGTTTATGGTTCGGGTTATTGTTTTGTTACTGTAGTAATTATACATTTTTAAGAGCTAAATATAACCAAATAGTATATTTTACAATTGTGTTTTAATTTTTTATTACACTTACACTCACTACACTTTGCTCTCAAGCTCCACATACATGGTAATTATTTCTTTAAATATTAACCTACCATAACTAAGTATATAATAACCAAATAATCACAACATAACACCAATTATACAGTAATTTGACATGAAAGCCTCAAACCATATAATGTTGACTTTATGTAAGATAAAAAATTTATTAAAGTTTAATAAATAATTATAATAATATTGGACACATCTTAAGTATAAACACTTTCATAAGAGATAAGCACAACTTGATATCATCCAGTCATCCTTAAGATCTTTATTCAACACATAATTATTCAAATTAGATTTGATATAACACAATTATTTTTTGTTTCTGTCTATTTAAAGATTGAACTTATTATGACTATTCACCCCCATTTATAGTCTATATAACTGCTTGTAGGGCCATCCTGCCTTGTTTTAGATCTACATTAACTCTATGCAGTCCTTGAAAAGTCTCCATGTTAGCTGCTTCATTTGTCAAGCTCTTCTTTGCCACAATATATTGAGATTGATTTTCCATCTCACGAAGTACTGGAACCGCAATCGAGGCTCTGTTTGCAACTTTAGCAAAAACTGTTCAAGCATCGACCACTTGGCCAGAAACTTCTGGGCTGCAGTGTAGCTTACAGGCATCCAGTAAAAATCTGAAAGTAATATAAGACCATCAGTGTATGTTTAACATTATTGCAATAAAAATGAAGATGTCTAATGCAAGGTTGTTACTTTTATTTGAGTAGGTAATCTAAATTAAAACAGTTTGTAAAGAAAGGTTTAAAAAGTGTTTTATTCAATTAGTTATACCTACCTAAGGTTACAATATTATTATCTTATATGTAAACCTTAGTATATATAAACATAAACTAATATATTTACGTTTTAATTTGGTATACAAATAATGTGGGCTAGCAGAATAGAAACCTACTAACCTTATCTTTTACTGCCAAAGAATCCCGTTTTCCTTCTTTTCATCAATGAGATTCTGCACAAACAGATTTGTGAGACGAAATGTTTTGATGAAGTCATTCTCCGGCATTGTGAATGCGTCCCGTCTTGTGAACCTCAATACACTTCTTCTTTTTCGCTTTTTGCAATTCTGGCATATCTAGCAACAAACACGCTAACTCTAAGCTCATTTTTAGCCTCCTCAAAAAACAAAAACAGAGGTTCTCTCTGTGTAAACGTCCCGTAGAATGAACTTTTGTTCAACGACTTTTGGATGGCTTATTTTGACGTTAAGTCGTTGACATCCGATCGAAGTAGCTGTCATTTGAAGGAGTAGAATACCATTGTGATATCGTTTTGAAACGATTGAAAGTCGATTCAGGATGTGAATACGGTTCAGCGACATTCCGATAGAGTGACTTCAGAACGACTTTAGAATCGGTCCAATCGACGGATGAGAATACGAAAGTGACTTCTACGGTCGAGTCGCTACGACATCGCCGCGGTTTTTATTACGAGAATTGGCCTACAGCTCTTCGTTCCCAATGACATATAACATATAGACAAGTCATACCCAAACATTACCGCACAAAAAACGGCGTCAACGTAACTATAGAAACCTACCCGATATATCTACTTATAGAGTAATATAATTTGCGGGAGAAGGAAATAATAATACGGCTCACTTGTTGTAAGAAAGAGATACCTATGTACTTCGTGACGTTGATTCGCACTAATTGGTAATACTCTTTTACTCCCACATACAAAATCATATTACATCTCGCTCTTCGAGTTTGTTGAAACGAATAGCCATGTCAATTTTAAAACGTTATTTTAAATAGCAAAACAAAATAATAAAAAAGATAGTTATAAAAAAATAGTACTTACGCATGAAATAAACATTTATTCAATCTTTAACAGTGACAGTGTAATTAGTACACAGTCTAAACACACAAGAAGGCATTGTACGGTATTAAAACACAGAATAGGGAATAAGTTTTGTTTGATGTTTAGCCGTGACACTGGGTTGCACAAGACTGAGTCGAATAGCCGGCAACTGCCACGCATTTGCGTTGCCATTTTTGAGAGCGGATACCCTGTCTATATGTAATGTGTCATTGTTCGTTCCAGTATTACGAGTCGTCGTAAGTTCTCCGTGATACCTTACGGAGATAGCTAAGCCTGTAAGCCCCGGTACGCTTTATAAGCCCTTCAGGCCTTTATAAAACCGGAAGACCCGATCCCATTGCATTGGGCCTTTTCCAGGGTAAAGGTACAGTGCTGCCCGAAGTAGGGATACCATTGCGGGTAGGGAGGTTTAGGAAGTTAGACCAGCAGACGACCCGCAAGCCGATCCTCGCTGGCGTACCCTAATTGGGTGTCGCTTCCGATGAAGGCTAGGCTAGGCTTCAGCAATTAAGGTGGTGTTAAGTGGGTAGGTGCTACTCGAGTGAATCGCAGACCGGCTGCGGGGTATGCATGATGCATTTATCACCGCGGAGGGAGCAATAAAAAGTAGGGTCCTTATACATCGCGTAATAATGTTAGATGGTTTTCGAAAACTATACGAGTAGTATCGTTATTTTATCGCAACAGACTCGGTCATAAGTCGTTCACGAGGGTCCGGTCCGCTAGGGTTGTGCGCTAGCGGCGCGTGCGCAACGCCGTTATCGATAAAACCCTATTATGAATATCAAAGACAATAGTAGTTCTAATCACACACTACATGTCGATATGTACTTATTGAAGTTGGTTTATATTGACGCTAGGCCTATTGTGTTAAGTTATTGTTTTCCAATTTATTAACCTATTATTACTTTTAGTTTTTTTATAATTTATGTGCAAATTAATGTTTTTAAAATATTTATTTACCTAATTAACGTCAAATAGCCTATTGACAGTGATGAAGGGACATTCTGACTGACTAACCGTTTATCTCCGCGTTGTTTACAAGTCCGCCTAACAAAATAAACAGTAATGACAACGTCAAATGCAACTGTCAGAAGTCACGTTTTACAGAATGATGTCAATTCGTTAACTGACTACGTCAGAGGTGGATGTCTCTATATGCGGAGATAAAAGATTCTAGATGAAATGAAAATACACTTTATTGGCAAACTAGTTACAAAAATTAAAATACACAAAAATAATTGAAATTAACCTACAAAAAGAGAATGACAATATAGGCGGCCTTATCACTACAAGTGATCTCTTCCAGGAAACCTTGAAATTCATAATTTGAAAATAGGGACTCGGAATTACTGTAATGCATTTTGTATACATATATTTACCAACAAAAATACACTTATAAAAATATACACATACATACACTTATACATAAATGAATACATATATTTTATTATCATGGCTATATTGCATTATCATGGCTGACATGTTACTTTGCAGACATATACTTTAATTGTGTCTTTCTTTAATTTTTGTATACTTTCCTTTCTGCTTGTCAGCTGAAATTTGAATTGTTGTTTTTGTCTTACCTTTGTATTTGATGCAAATAAACGTTCTATCTATCTATCTATCTATATACATACAAAACATAATTAGATGTTTGTAATAAAACATATTCAAAAAGTATATAAAATCATTATCATAGAGAGAGATAATAATTCTTTAAATTAGTTTTAAATGTATCAAGCGTATCTTTATTTTCAACTTTGTTTTGTTTATTCATTTATTTCAAGATACACAGGCCATAAAAATTAAGTTCAATCATATTTATTTCACAGAAACAGTTACTTGTTCTTGTTGACGTTAAAGCATGACTCTACCATCAGTTTGGAAAGACCTTAGCGAAGAAGAACTGGCAAGAAACTGCACGGCTGTCATGTTTTCAAAATAAATTAAGAATAGCTCTTAAGTCTGTATAGAAAAAATCTTATCTGCGTCTCTATCTCTCCCCTTTCCACGAACTATCGAAACGACGAACATCCTTAGATAATGCCGACGTAATTTTAAATCAAAACAAATACAGCCATAACTCATTGACTTTCTTTACAGCCATATTCTCAGGGAAACAAGTAAATTACTCGTAGAGCTGTTTAGAGACCCGATAAAATGGCTATTTTTTACATTTTTCGTCTACTTTATAAGGCATAAATTTAAAGCCTTTTTCACATGCAATTTCCACATGAATTTAGGAATTATGGTAAGACCAATTTTTTTGTTACCAAATACGATGAAAGCCCAAACAGTAATTAAAATAAACAAAGGGCACAAAGCTTCGGTTAAGGGAAAATAGAGATATAAGAAAGATATAAGATAAGTGTTTTTCTTACACAATGGCTCGGGTACTACCACAGATAATAGTAATAATAATAATCCCCAGACTAACACAGCAACTGTATGGCCCCAAAGTAAGCAGAGTTTGTGTCATGGATGACCATACAGCGAACTGGGGGGGAGGAACCCTGCGTAAAACATACCTATACAAATATCAAAAACTATGAACCGATAACAAACATCTGTGTTCACCACATAAATGATAGCCCCGGCCAGGACTCGAACCCGGCGTATGAGGCAGGGCAACTAACCACTGCGCCAATCGGCCGTCGAATACGGATACATTTACTCACACAAGTTCAATTATATTCCTTCCCGACAGACATAAAGGAGAGAAGGATGAAAAACATGGGCTTTCAAGTAAGACATAATATTTCGACTCCATATAAATTCGTTAGCATGGTTCGGTTCGCGAAGTGACTAACCATTTGACCAGTAGAATCAGGCGACCGGGAACAAGATTTTTGTCCACTTTTGAGGAGCTTGTCACCTATCTTCCGCCATTTTACTTTAATCAAAGGCACAAAGGTATAAAAAGTAACCCGTCATTCTAAAAGTCCAAGTTTTAAAGTATGACACAATCTGTGAGAACAGCAAAATGAGAAGAAAAGATTAGGGTTCAACTAAATAAGGCAAACGCGCAACGTTGCAACGTTGCGGCTATTTCAACTGTATTCTCATAGATTACTGTTTCACAGTAATTTTCTTCACATATACAGATTTATATAATACAGTTAACTAATCAAGTGATCCTTATTAGTGAAACAAACAATAGACTAACTGTCTCATGATTTGATTTTATGCATACGATGCGGGTTTTGCAGTCTAGGTCTGACTACGTTGCGGAATATAAATTACCTGCTTTTGATTCAAGTGTTTATGAAAATTAGAATATTGTACATGGCTTTACTTTAAGATAAATAAAGCGATAGAAATACGGGTTTCGCGTGAAGAAATGGAAACCTAAACAAATTGACAAGTGTGTCGGAGAATAGAAATGGTTTACCAAGTAAGTGTTGGTAGCGTTTGTTTGAATGTTGTAGCCAAACAAGTCATTTATAACTGGCTATATAACAAATTAATACTTGTTTTCGTTCAATATATAACTAGTATTAATTATTCAAAATCATGGGAATTAACACAGCAAATTTCTGAGAAAAACTAAATATTAAATTTAATTTATGGTTTAGAACAGAAACGGTTAATGAACACGCACAACCTTGTACTTCGGCTTAAAAAATACATGGAATAGAAGGTACCTATACAAGTTGAGTAGGACATGCAAAATACAAACACAAGACGGCTAATTGTGTGTGCTGGCGTCATGTCGCAGCCAAGCTATTAACATAGAATTTTTATTTTTTTTCAGATCCAACGTTCCTTTAGTCCATACAAACCAATAATCTTTGATTTCATACGGAAGTTTGTTTGTTGGTCTCGGGTCATGGTTGTTTATATTTGTATATGTATGTTTATTTTGGGTTCCCCAAGGCCCCAGGTCGCTGTATGGTCATCCATAACACAAGCTCTGCTTACTTTGGGGCCAACAGTTGGTTGTTCGTTATAGGATTTATTGTTATTTTTATTGGAACACAGTTCAATCGATATTCAACGGCCTGTTTGGTATGGAGGTAAGTAGCCTTGCCTTCCATGCCAGAGGTCCCGGTTTCGAAACCTGGTAGGAGCAGATATTATATTGTATTTGCTCTCTAGTCATGGATTGGTATGTATGTTTATTTAAGTTAATTTCTAATATTTATATATTTAAAAAAAAATCTATGTGTGTTTATATATTTCTTAAGTTTATTTATCAGTTATCCGTTATCCATAACACAAGTTCTTAATGATCCTTAATGTGGGCTAGATAATGTGGTGGGATTGTTAGAAACATTTTATATTTATTTATTTATACTAAACTTTTTAACGTAATGTTTTCTAAATAGTTTTTTTAGCTTTTTGAGGGGCAGGGATTGAAATTATTTCTTTATTATGTTATAACAATGTATTGATGTTCCGACAAAAGATGTGCTGCTTTTATCCAGCATAAATTGTTGAAACTCTGACCCATGGTCGTTCCTAGTCTCATTTTTCTTAGGCCGGATTTCATCTAAGTTCAAAATCTCCGGAATAACATCACTGGGTACAACTTATTTCCAACAATTCATAGATAAAAGTCTTGGAATAACTTATCCTATGAATAAGTACCCCACAATCGAGAATGAAACTTATAAATGGTTACGTCATCCGACAAGTTGCAAAGTTACCTTTTTGAAATAAATAAAGATAGTTCATTGTTAAAATGGTTTGAGTCCTATTTACAAAAAGAACCCAATGTGTGGATGTTGATGGCTAAGAGACTCAAGTTTATGATGCCGCATCTGGTGTGCCCTAGGGATCTCATTTATGTCCAATACTTCTTTCAAGTTTTATAGACGACATCACAACCAACATCAAACACTGCAAATCACTCTTATTTGCCAATGATCTTAAACTCTACTGTCCCAAAAAATCTTTCTCCGACTGTATGCTGGTTCAGAATGACTTGGATGAGTTTCAGAAGTGGTGCAACGTTAATCACATGACTCTCAACTTGAGTAAGTGTTTTCTGATCAGGTGTAATCGGGTCAACTTGTCTTCAAGTACAACATTGGTGGTGTGGAGTTACAGGAGCTGGATGGAGTTCGAGATTTGAGTGTTATAATTGACAATTAGTTAAAATTCTCTTCTTATTATAATCAATGTGTTACAAAAGCAGCGCAGGTGGTGTAAATAGGCATAGTGTTTTCATTCCTAGAATGACTATCCTTAGAATTTCGTCTTATTCTAGCTTCATGAAGTCCGGCCTTAGTTTTACATTTATTAACAATCTTGTGAATATACAAATTATTACTGTTTTAAACTATCGCGGTTATTTTCACAATAATTTAATGAATTTACGGGATTCTTACCACGATTTTCGATTTTTATTTCGCGCGTCCGATATTTCGATGCTATTGCAAGCACCATGATCGCGGACTGGCAGATCTAGGTAGGTGGCGATGACAGTTAGAGGCAAATAAATCGATCTACCCTCCTTCTCGTTCGTAGCAGATCAAAACGGACGCGCGAAATAAAAATCGAAAATCGTAGTAAGAATCCCATAATTCATTAAATTATACAAAGTATTGTCCAAAATATATTGTGTTGCAAGGGTTAATATTGTTAATATTAACCCATCTTATTGTGTTAATATACCAGTCGTCTTAAAACATGTGGTAGTAGAGTAGAGAAGTCCCGTCTGGGGTGGCGCTACAGTCCTTCTTTTTTTGACCGATCAAAGGGATGGAACAGCCGGTGCAGTAACTGACACAAAGGCCATTTTATCTGAAGCCAAGGGTCGGCCACGCATTAGTCGAGATGATAACTACAATCACTATTAATAAATAAAACTCCAATAACTATTGATGTCAATGGGTGCGGAAGTCTTTCACGATCAGATGGGTCGGGTGCGTGGTTCAAATCAAATCAAATTAATTTATTTGCAAAAAAATGTGTACAAATAGTTCTTAATTAAAATTGACAGTTCTACATTTTTTACTGTTAAACAGCGTGCAAATATTTTTAATTAGGCTAATTCTAAAATGATTTACTATCTAAAAACCTATTCTTAAATAAAATAACATCAAAATAGTATTTACAAATATTTATGTATAAAAAATATTTCAAAACATTATGATTCCAAAACTAATACATATAGATTCAGTTAATTACAATTCAGTGTTTTTAAAATATTCATCACGTTTAGTTGCCGGCTATGAATAGAGTAGAATAATAAAAAATATCTCTCAACTTCTTTCTCAGCGGTTCTGTATTCCGTTCATGTTTTTCATGAATTGCGCTTTTCTGCAGAGTGAGGTTCGGGTCGATGTTTGCACATTAGGCATAGTGGGATACCATGAGAAATAGTACGTCTTCTTATGGTAGAGTCGGTTGAGGAGGGCGATGGCTGGATCCCGCGTTAACTCGTGAACGGATGCCCTTTGAGGGTGTTCGTCGTTTGGATACTTGGGGGGAGGAGCTAACAGATGCTGATAAGAATAATTTTGTACAGACATAAAGAGACACTGTAAATTGATTTTGAAAAAATTAAACCCGTGAAGTTTCTTGCCAGTTCTTCTTCACGAAGGTTTTTCCGAACTGGTGGTAGATTCATGTTTTTTTTGACGTCAATAAGAACAAGTAATTGTCAATGTTGAGAAAATAAATATTTGAAATTGAATCTTAAATTAAACTATTTTTATAAATCTAACAGATTATTAATTAAAAAAAAAACAACTAATATTCACAAAATAAATTGTTATCTACCAACATTAAACAAATCGAGCGGTTTATTGAAATAACAATTTTAAAACACAAAGTAATTACAACAAAATATTAACAAAGCAATAGCAGTGAGTCTAAGGCAAGATATTGAGCCGAGAGCCCCCCAAAGAATGGCTGTCGTGTTCCGTCCGTCGCCGTGGAACCCTTGGCATCCCCTCCTACGTGCATCGCCTGATGTGACGTAGAAGTGCAAATGAGACGGGTTGAATGCTTCATCACTTTTCAACTCCATGTAGGTTGAGACACTTCTAATACTATAAAAATAACTAAAATGTACCATCGTAACTGTAGTTTTTTTAAATAACAAAACAAGCGTCCAGGTTTAATACCTCATCACTGAATTGTCGAACTGTTATATTTTGAACCGTTATATTTTTTTAAACCCACAAATTGCACCAAACAAGACTCGGAAAAAAGTAGTTAAAATCTGATGAAAAAAGTCCATTTTCGTATCAAATGATCAATAAATCACTTTAGCCCGAAATTTAAAGACCCTATCTTTCAAGATTTGTTTTACAAATTCCATTACTTTTGCCATTTCCCTTCCATTAAAGTTTGTCGGGAGACCATAAACCGATCGCCTTCCGAAGACTTCCATAGATCGAATTTGGGGTAAATATATCTTTTTTTATTTATAGAGGGGATAGTATTTTTTAGTTAACATCCGGATTTGTATAGAAAACCCTGGGATAAGGTATGTCGGATTTATACCTATGTTTCCCGACTGTCAGAAGGAGGGTTCTGTTTTTCGAATTGAAACCAAAGTATGAGATATCATTACATTCGTCACTAGTTGTGGGAGTAACAAAAGGAGTCATTTTGAAGAATTCCAATGGGAACAGAAAACATACCTCTAGCATTCGGTTTTTTAATATATATAATATTACAGTGTCAAATTCTGCAGTAACTAGTAACTGCATTTACAAGGCCATTCGTTGATTTTTTGTTTCATGGTTCCCTAATTAATAGCAAAGTAATTCAGCGTAATAATCACGCGAATATTAAATGCTTGTTTGCATAAAATGAGCGTGAAATCCATTCTGAAATTATAGTCCTGCAAATAAAAATCTGAGTGGATTATAAATTGTCCAAAACCTGCCCTTGGTAAGGGGAGGTTCCTTATAACCTAACAGTGCGATTATTAAGGGTGTTTTAAAGAATGTAGTAATTACTCATATAGTTTAAATAACCCCAAAATATACCTATAATCACCTATAATCAAATACCTACATGTTACTATTACAAAGTCACGAACATTTGGCGATTGAACCATTTTCACCAGATAAACCATGAAATTGGCAAAAAAATTGTTTTTACACCTTATAATAATCGTATATATCTTGGAAGACACATATTCAGTCGGTCAAAAATATGTTCTAGCACTCAACGGATAGAGTTTTTGAACGCCATAAAACAACAGGTTGATATTCGCTTGAAATCGACTGCCAGTTACTGATTCAAACTTACAGCTATTTTGGTTATACATGAAGTTTTGTGAAAGGTGTAGACCACTTTCATGGGTGAGTGTTCATTATTTATCACTTTAGAACATCCAAACTATATACTATAATATTAAACTCACATTTCAATCAAGGAACCAATCTTTTTCTGTCGTTTACGTTTATAAAGTAATCCTAGCTTAAATTAAACCATTCGTTAAAGTGCAGTTAACTGTTCTATATTTAAATAAAAAGCTCATTAGAAGATCGTTAATCAATAAATAGAACATCTGGCTTTTTGGAAGCAGACACTTTGAACTTTTGAACTTAGAATCTTTTAAAATAGCATATTTATTTTTGGAATTAAAGAAGTTGTTTTTAGAAGTATGATAGTGGATGTTTAGTAAATTTTAGTCTGGATATAAGGGGACGAGGAATACATTAATTTCAAGATACTAAATATTCATTAAATGAAATGGTCATCAATTAACTTGTAAACTATGGATTGTAGACTTGATGTTCCTTGAAACTTTACGCATAATAATAGTAATAACTGTCTTGAACTATCGCGGTTATTTTCATGTTTTCATTTCATATTTTCAAGTCCGCGATCATGGCGCTTGCAACAGACTTATAAATCGAAAATATTGTTAAGAATCCTCATTAAGAAGAAACTCATTAAATTATTACAATAGTACTATACCAATATGAAATAATATTTGTTGTCATCTAAAAGCAGACTTTCCTCACAATGATTTCCTACACCGTTACATCAGTCGGCTTAGTGATAAAATTGCAAATACTCTTTAGTGCATTTTCCAGGCACCGGAAGTCACTTTGAGATCAAGAAGCCAGCACTTTAGTTAGACACTGCACCAACTATGGTGCCTAAATAGAAAACATCTTTGCACCAATATCTCTTCTAGCATTCAAACCAAGGAATTGAGTGAGAAAAGAAGAAAAATATTCCACCCAGTACGCAGCAAGGCAAATTAATTACAAACCTGGTATATTCCATACAGCAAACTTCCATTGCTTATAATTCCTCAATGCTCCCTTTCCTCACGTTCACCTCATCCTTGACCTCTAAATAATTAAATTTCACCAGAAACAGATCATCTTGAAATCCATCGCATAAGCGACATGAAAAAAAAAGAAATGGTTGTTACTAAACATCTCAGGATTAAGGAAATATTTTAGAAGTCTGCTCACAAGATTTTATTCTAAAGCTTTTGAAGTCTCCTTTCCATAAATTTTAAGATACAAGCTTTAAGATTTAGTGCGTCAGAGAGGGGAATATTTTGGATCTGATTACTGTAATAATTTATCTATCCAAGTGACATTTTGTAATTTAGGTTGTATTAATGAGAATCTTAGGTTTTCAGATCGTAGGTACGACGTTGGTTTATCTATCGGGCTTTGAGATCTCTTTGCGGAAACTTAATTACATAATTAACCTATTAGGGGCGCCACCATAGGGGCAGCATTGATGGGCACAACCGGGCGGCAAAGTCAAATATGAAAGTTCCTCCCGGATAGTATCGATCGGTTTTTTCGAGATGTATCGAGTGTGCCGATCTGCAAGAAGCTCGAAACGGCTACCTGACCGGATGTCGTACGACTTTCCTCACGATGATACAGATCTTCTATCAGGTTTAGCTGTAATAACTGTGTACCTAGGTGCCTTAAATATCGTGGTCAAACAAACACATGTGTGTACACATATACACAGTTTTCTATGTGTTATCTTTTATTTGTGTGTTTTGTTGTCAATAAATTGTATTTAAATTCCACAAGCTTGACAGTTCGATTGGGTTTAAACTGATCATATTTATGCAGTTAGTTCGAATGCATGATTTTAAAGTGCTTTGTAATTTAAGCCCTGCAAAATATAAATTCTAGATCTGCTATATATATATATATATATATATATATTTTACCTGTATCAGGGATCACAAACTTTAAAACATCAAAAACCCTATCTAAAATGTCCGCACATCAGTAAGGGTCAGTCCCTTAACCACAGCCTCCGTCAAGGGTCCAAGTGACCCTTAAAAGCGTCATTTTCGTAAATTATAGCTAAGGTTATCATTTACCATGGTAAACTAATAAAACATGGTAATAACCGTTGACATAATGTTTCGCTGTGTTCCAAAGAGATAATGAAAACAGATAGTCTGTTATTTAAGCTGGATTCATAAATCTTAACAGATAACACCAGAAAAAGGACAAAACGGATAAAAAAGCACTGCTTACATGTTCTGTTATTGCTAAAAGCTTTCTTAGAAATATTTAGCTTGCCTAAAATTAGCAGTGCAGTGCAAAAAGCATTAATTGATTCTGAGCAGCAACCGAAAGACGTACAATAAAACCTGGAAGCGAAGAGTGTATAGTTCAATCGTATACCATTCATCTTACTTCATTAAGTGAAAAAGATGACAAACGCCTGCAATTTTACAACAAAAAAGAATACCTCCCTCACTATTGACAATATTGCAAATAAAATATGAGTCACATCTTGCTTTACCGAAATAGCAAAATTATTTCCTTGCAGTTGCTTAAAATGCCACAAAGTTGACTAGAAAGTAACTGTCAATCGGTATCACATGATTGAATACTAAATTTACTGGTCAAATAATTTTAAATCACCGAATATTTGTTTAAGAGCGATGTGAGCCCTCGGTATCTACGACAAATAAGCCTTTTTGTGCGCTCAAACATTTGATAGTTCTGCTTTACTTTTACTTACTTATAAACCTATTTCTCATAGAAGCATACATTCTAGAGACCAAAAAATATATACCTTCTATTACATACATTTATTACTTATTATTACATACATTACATATTTACAAAGCCATTACTTGCTGGGATATACAGCCATTCCTACGCCAGATATATCATTACTTAGTTTTACTACAACTAATGCTACATATTTTCGTTCAGACTTTTTGTTTTCCTATTAAATAGGCACTATTAAATTAATTTCAGCTCTATGGTATTGCGGTTACTAGTTATTATTGCTTAAAATATATGTAAACAACAAAAAGAAGGAGATTTAATTTTAAGTGAATATTTTATCCCCAAGTTTTATTGAAACGGAAATTAATATTGATGAAAACTCCTCAAATATAAGTAATAAAAAAAAACAGAATGAGAAGACTTTTAGTCGTAAATATTCAATAATAAACAATAATTGGTATAGAAATCGTAGGGTAAAATCACCAATGACCAACGTACTCAATACTTAATCATTTATTGCTTCCATAACTACTTTCCAGTTTACTAAATTCTTAAATCTATTTTTACGGTGGAGGAGCGTACATGGAACACGTAAAACATGTAACACTATAGGCCTTATGTAGGCACTGCAACATACATAAAAAGGGCTCATAAAAATAAAGAATACATAAAATTAAAGAATACATAACCTAGATATTATTACGCGAATATTCACTTAATTAAACTACAAATTTGTCGTTCACGTATAAGTATGGGAGAAGTGGCATAAAAGAGCCAGTTTACTAAACGGAGCAAAAAAAAGGTTCTTTTAATGAAAAAAAAATGGTGATTTTTTTCTTCTTCAATTATTATTTATTTATAAAGTAGGTCATTTTAAACGAAAAACCTTAAACGCTATGGAAACATCAACATAATATTCATTTTAAAAATTTTGTTTTTTTGCTTTCATAACATTTCGGTATTGAAAGAGCTACTAAAAGTTATGAAAGAGCCAGTATGCATTATAAAGTGTAATTGTGAAAATTATGCAAAATAATATATATCTAGGCCATATCTGAAGCAAATCATTTAATAATATATAAAAAAATATGCATATTTACTATGGTTTTATTTTATTCACAAAGTAAATATTCAGGGTTATGAAAAAGCCGGTTATGAAAGAGCCAGCTCTTTTAAGGCCCATTCATCCGGCTCTTTCATTAGTTATTCTTTTAAAAAATATAACGCTGTTTACTTTTTACGCAACTGCAAGTCCAAATATATACACAAACTCAATCTACAATCCATTTACCTATACTTCTTTTCAATTAAATACCAAAAACAAGTTAAATGAAGCAAAATACTTACTTTTTAGTACCAAAAACTTCGACTAGATGCGCCGGCGTCCGTTGGTTCGGCGGACTGTCAAATGTTTGTGGATGACGGGGATTCACTGTTGCTCACTTAAAATAAAATTACCAACCAAATCCGTTTATAAATTACCAAAATAATGTAAATGGCTCTTTCACAACCTGGCTCCTTCATGCCACTTCTCCCCTATATCAGAAAATATAATTTCGTAACTATAAACATAATTAATCTCACAAAATTTTAGTAATTTTTTTAAGGGTGACTATGGTAGAGTTTCGTATCGTCCTGTTTTTTTTAACCGCCGTAAGATCCACTTTTACATGAGTGTGGTCCGAAAACAGGGGAGACCCAAGCAGTGCAAAAAAAGAAAAATTTATATTCATATTATAAAATTCATGATTAAGCATTTGTTTCATAATACGTCATACGTTGAGATCAGTAAATTAATTAAACGTTAAAAAAATGTTGAAGTCTATTTATACTACGTTAATTTGATAAATTGAAGTCGTACACAGATTTCACCTTAAGCCACGCACTACTACAACAATTACTACACACCCTAAACATGATCCTCCCTATTAAAACAAATCATTAAACCCTAACACAGCCCCTGTTTAATTATTTCTAACTTAATTATACGTAAAGCCATATGTCCGCGAGTTGAAATCTCAGCAAACATGAAATAAATCATTTTTCAAATGCTCCATAGACATCACCCCCTGATTTATCGTGTGAATAAAAATGATTTAACATTTAATTATGTTAAAGAGATGATTTATACCGCCGCTGCTTATTAACGCTCCCCAGTGGGACATATAGCGTTTAAAAATGATGAACTGGAACGAAAATGAAATAAACATTCAGATTTTTATTACGTGGAGAAGCTTTTTTCAAATAATGGTTTAAGAAAAAGGCCTCATATGATCAAAGTAATAAATAATAATAAAGTATTTGAAATTTTACTTAGTGGTGCCCTACTAAAAACATACTCTTTTGCAAAAGAGAAATAATAATAATAACGATTTTTTTGCAATAAAAAAAATATATTTATTTATTTAACAATTGATGTACACACAGGTTAAGAGATAATTTATAGTAACAATACAAAATATGTAAGTACAAAGGTTACTCAGCTTATTTCTAAAGAAATTTCTTCCAGCAGACCCAAGACTGGAGAGTTTGGTCAAAATGAAATGATAATTTGTACGACTTAATATACTTAACTTGATTGAACCAATAAATATTTATGAATATCAATACATACATACACATTTATATATACATACATATATGAATACCTGAATAGAATATATATTAACATAAATAAAAACAAACCAATATTATATATTTTCTTCAGTTTTCACGATTATATTGAATAGAACAGGTTTTTTAATCAGATGTTTTGCGTTTAACTATATTTTTACATGTTAAATCGACGATACGTTATCTTCACACCGTGGTCGCGAGTGACTAAGGTGACAGGCGTTTTGACTGTTATGAAGGCATTCAATCATTTTTCAGGCATTCAGGCAGTTTCTCAGTCTGAGAGCATAGCGTGCAGGATTAACATAGAAAGTGCTGACAGGGTCTTGCGCTGGAGGCCTTGCAGCTTCGGTGCAGTCTTGCGATGTAAATATATAAATATATATAAATAAATAATATAATATATAAATATATAAATATAAACGTTGAGTTAAATGTAAAAATATTATTAAATGATATGTATTTTACACGAGGTTATAAATGTGTTTTATTAAAATTAAAAATACATTATTGAACAGGGTGCCGTTGAGTTCAAACCGAGTCCTGAGGATGGTTGGGGATCACAGAACTGCATGTGTTTAAGGTGTGATGAGTATGCCCATTGGAGTATCTTATGAATACTAAGATAGTCTGTAAGCTATATTGTTACTAACATTTAGTTTTATTTTTAGTGTTATGAATACTAGCATAGTCTATATGCTATAAGCTACATTGTAACTTACATTCTATGGATTATTGGTGTGAAAATAAATGATTTTTATTTTGATTTATATTATTAATTTGTATTTTTATTCGTTTTGTTATCACAGTAACTCCTCTATTACCATTTTGAGATAACATTATTTGTTACCTTAATATTATAATATAGCAACTCCTTCTTAATATTTAATACTATATAAAAATACTAAATACAATACTATATAAAACTGCCTCCACACAAAACCGATTTCTACTCATACTCCTTCACAGTACATACAGTGAGGCCATGGAACTCCTTACCACATACAATTCGAGCGTCGAAATCTATGTCAGTTTTTAAAAAAAGAGTGAAAGAGCATTATCTTGCTCAGACATGATTTTAGTTGTTATCCCATAAGTATTATTTATGTAATTATATGATGTGTTCATGTATGTATTCATGTATGCATATGTATTTATGTATGTATATAAAGTATTTATGTGTATATATGTCATCTTTACGTATATTTATATAGTTATATTTATATAGCTATTCTTCTTTTTTTTCTGTTCTTTTTAATGAATTTAGAATAAGTATAAAAAGCACACTAATATTGTAGTTTTTAATCAAACTCTCCAGTCCCAGGTCTACTGGTAGAAATTTCTTATGAAATAAGTAGTACCTTTGCACAAGCATTATATCCCAATTAAGATTAGTTATATTTTGTGTGTACATTAATTGTAAAATAAATAAATAAATCTATATAAAGCTCAAACTTTCTAAAACTATAATATATACAATAATACCAACCGTGGTAGAATACATTTTAAACCAATTTTCCGTTCATTTATTATCTGTTGTTATAAATAAAGAAATTGTTTCAATTCTGGTAAATATTCGAGATACAACTCTGCGTTACAACTGGATTTTATTACCGTCTGTTCGATTACATCAGTAAAATTTATAGGGGGAAAAGGTTTTGACAATTCAATTATAACAATTATTTGGTTAAGGTAAAATGGCGCCCTTGCAGTCTATGTCGAAGTGGTATTTATAATTTTTCTGGCTGGTTCTGGTTGAAGTAGTGATAGCATAAATACAACTTATTAAGTGGACATTCATACCAATTCAGTTATTTACTCATACAAGTGCATGTAAGCGCTAAAGACTATTTAAAAATTCAATATATTTATTTAAAAAATTGACATCGCCACTCATGATCATACTACATGGATTAAGATCGTTGCGCCCTCCGTTTAGCACACAACATTACCGCACTGTAGCATTTGAGGGTAGTTTTCGCTACAGTGCAGCAAAGTGTTGGAACTATATTCCAGCACCAATAACATCATTTAAATGCATATTAACCTTTTAAAAAAAAAACTAAACTTATTTCTTTTAGAGAAACAGAAACTAAGAGTTCCTGAACACTTGGCTAGCAGATCGTGATATTATATTATCATGATATGACTCAATTAAATTCATAAATTTCAATTTGTGTGCGCAGTATTTTATTTCAAGCATCCAATATCAATTATTTCAATTTCAATCGTTAAATATAATTATGTTTATATTTATAAAGTATTGTAAATATATATTGTTAAATTATTCATGCACTACCAGGTATCATCGATCTGAAGGTCACGGGTTTGAGCCGACTGCTCTAACGGCGAAGGAAGATTGTGTCTATGCAAGCGGGTTGGTGGACTACAATTTGCCGCGTACCACTCTTAAGTTGGTTGACTTTATAAGAATTGACAAGTTTTACAGGTACAAAAGCTATAAAAGAGCAACATAACAAAAACAATCAGTCGATTCACGCCAAACCCTCCGTCCTGCTACGCCACACCCTCCGTCCTGCACGCCAAACCCTCCGTCCTGCTACGCCAAACCCTCCGTCCTGCAAAAACTGCACAAAAAAACAATCAGTCACCGCTTTATATACATATTTTGCAATTATGATGAGATGAATGATAAGGATAAAGGATATGAATAATAAGATAAGGTAGTTGTATTAAGTATTCGTTCTATTCTCAGAAATCTGCGCTTAAACTATTTGTTTCTTATGAAATTATATTTTTCCATTGGTGAAAAGTCTAACAATAGAGTAATTGGATTTATCATTGTTGTTTATCTGGACAATAAAATAATAAATATTTCTAACTAACACACCACATTATCTAACCCAAATTAAGTATCATCACAAATGAGTTTATTATCACAAAAACATTCAACTTACAGATATTTGTATATAAGTTTAATGAAACACAATTATTACATTCGTGAATTTTTTTCAACAAAGGGCAAAATCAGCAGCGATGATTTTCAGGCTAAGCCATGTAAAATTACTCATACAATTATATGTAATTTATAGTTATTGCATACACGTACATAAATAGCGTAAGTAAACACCATGATGAATGTTTAAAAATATATACATATATATTAAATACATAGACATAGCAAAACATATAGTTTTCGCACAGGTTACAATAAAGTGTTTGTGAGTATTTATATAATTGAACTATAATAAATTCAAATAATCCTTGGAGAATGCTAGCCAAAACACATAAATTTATTTTTATTTTATGACGTTTGTGAGGTACATACGATATTTTTTCTTGAAACTACATATTTGTGTATGAATTATTTAAAAATAAGTTTGTTGAACTTCACGTCAGTGTGTAGTCCAAACAGCTTGTTATTATAAGTTATGTCACCTACTTCGAACGATTTATGGAACATTAAAATAAATCTGATGTTTAAACTTTTAAACATCGTTTATTGAATTATTGTCATTTTAACTACGCCTTTGGGCGGTTTAAATCAAGGCTGTCACAAAATAAGTAGGGAAAGTTCGAAAACATGTTAAGCGTCTCAGATGTTGGTTTATTACTTACGAATTTTTAGGTCTGTTTCAATGAAGATGTAATATAAAATAGTAGATATAAAAATTGTTATTTGTTATTCTGTATTCTTTTTTTATTAAAAATTTGCACACATTATATTGTACAGGGTGGCTTGCCACAAGGCATTCTCTACCAGTCTACCTTTAGGTAGTAGAACGCAAAGCAATGTTGCAAAGAAAGTGAGTCATTAAAAAGAATAATAAATATTTCTAACTAACATACCACATTATCTAACCCAAATTAAGTATCATTAGGAATTTCTCTTATGGATACTAGATAACGGATAAATAAACTTAAGATATAAACACACATAGATTTTTTTATTTTTTTATATAAATATTAGAAATAAACTTAAACATCCATGACTAAGTAAAGTAAATATGTTAAAGTGTCTGCCCCTACCAGGATTCGAACCCAGGACCTCTGGCATGGAAGGCAAGGCTACTTACCTCCATACCAAATAGGCCGTTGAATATCGATTGAACTGTGTTCCATTAAAAATAACAATAAATCCTATAACGAACAACCAACTGTATGGCCCCAAAGTAAGCAGAGCTTGTGTTATGGATGACCATACAGCGACCTGGGGCCTGGGGGAACCCAAAATAAACATACATATACAAATATAAACAACCATGACCCGAGACCAGCAAACAAACGTATGTGTTCATCACACAAATTAATGCCCTGACCAGGACTCGAACCTGGGACCTCCGGCGCATGAGGCAGGGCTACCATTCATGCCACTGACGCCATTGGCCGATATACTATTATAAAGGCAATGAAACCTCGATGTTTATGTTTTCCCGCCTTCGAATAGGATGTTGTTGGTTCTTTGTCGCGCCAACTCCTCTATGTGTTTATTAGACAAGCAGTTTTCTACGGCTAGTTGCCAGATTTTCTTTTTTAGATTGCCTGGATTTCCTGGATACGACTTTATACATTCTAAGGAGTTAAGGCGCCGCAAATATGCGATTCTAATCGATAATCACGACTTTCTGGTGCTAGCGGTGGAGACATTGGGCCCGTGGTTATTTGGCACATCTTTGCGCTCAAACCCATGTGTGCGTAAAACTAAATATGCAACTTCATTGTGTGTGGCAGTGACGCGGCCGTGTCATCTTCTCGATACATGTTATTCTCTTATACGTTGATTTGCTTGTTTATTGCGGTTTAATCAGTTCATCTCGTCACGCACACTCAGTCACTGTGTATGTACAAGCTTCACGCACACATGGGGCCGCGCGCCAATATGAGTGGAAGTGTCTATACAGAAGGGTAACGGCGCGTGTCGTGTTTTGTAGATTGTTTTGTGTATATATTAATAATAATAATTATTATTTATTTCGGACACTTAATCCATATAAAGAGTTAGTAACAATTTTAAAATTATATATTAATGTTAGTAATCACAATTTAATGATATTTTTTTATTTTATTTTACATAACATTGTAGGTGGCAACTATTCCAATATTTTAATATAAAGCTATCCATCTTTTCCTTTAATACTAGTGGAATACTGTTGGAGCTGTCACAGGTCCGGCGCATCAGTGAGGCGACCATTTTCCTTGTAATCGCGAAAATATCGTCTACTCGGGCCTCCGCAAACATGCCTGACGCGCTGCAGTACCGCGGCAGCCCCAACAGTGTTCTAAAACCGGTGTTATATTGTACAGGTAGAGCTAAGTAATCTTTCTTTTTGTAACTAGCCCAGAGGCTGCACGCGTATAAAGATTGACAATAGGCTCTAAATAAAGTTAATTTAACTTGTGGTGTACAACTTGCAAACCTTCGAGCCAGCATATTGGTACGTACAGCTAGAGCTCTACGTGCTCTTTCGATGTCATCGTCATCAAAGATGCCCAAGATATTTACGTTTAAAGGTCCGCTTTAATGCAATGTTATTGAGTGTGAGCCCAGGAATGTTAGTGGGTAACTTTTTACCCGCGCTAAACACCATGAGTTCACACTTTTTGACATTATACACAAGTCCATGCCTGTCAGCATAATTCTCACATACCTTCAACAACTCTCTCAAAGCGTGGAACGACGGGCTCAGCAACACCATGTCATCGGCGTAACTTGTGTTATTTATTATTTTTCCATCAATTGAACAGCCAACCATAGTATTGCTGAGTTCAACGATCAGCTGATCAATATACAAATTGAATTAGAAAGGTGATGTTAAGCCTCCTTGTCTTACACCACACTCAAGCCGAGATCCATCAGATGCAGCGTCTCCCCATCTAACCCAATTTGTTTGATTATTAAATGCGTGAATACATTTATGAGATCATTGGGTAAAAGTATGATATGATGAACTCTATCAAACGCCTTGGATAGATCAAGGTACGCAATTTAAAATCAAAAGACAAGAAACTGACTATCTAGCAGTAAACCAATGCATCTCCAACACAGAGAAGTGGTTCTCAGCTAATAATTTGCTCCTCAATGAAAAAAAACGAAATGTGTTAAGTTTACATTGCCAAATGTCAAACAGGTAAACACAAACATTGTAGCTAGGAGCCAGGAACTGACTCCTGTAAACTCAACTGTATTTCTGGGCATAACCTTAGACGCCAAACTCCAGTGGAGACCGCATGTTGATGGTTTAGCGCAAAGGCTTGGCTCTATTAAGGAAGTAAATATTCTTACCTTCCATTCAAAATATATTTTAGAAAATTTAATGTATGTAAAAAAGAACATAACCTTAACCTGTCACAAGAGGAAGAAATATGCTGGCAGGTCATAATAGTAGGCTTCATAAAGTCACTAACTCATTCATGGGTCAATGTATATGCTTTTATAATAAGGTTCCTGAGGATATCGAAGGTCTTCCTACTGACAAATTCAAAGAAACTATAAAGGAGAAGTTGTGTGCTAGAGAATATTATAAACTATCCGATTATTTGGATGATAAAAGCTCTTGGGTATAATTCCCTCATTAACAGGATTGTACTAGTATTTGTAACAAAACATGTGTAATGTGTATGTTTGTTTGTTGGTTGCTTCGTCCCGATGAATATCTAAAGCGTCATTGTCACTAAAGTACGTCTTCTTATAGTAGCGTCGGGTGACGGGTCGCTCACTTCCCTCTAATATGGTTGAGGAGGGCGATGGCTGGATCCCGCGTTAACTCGTGAACGGGTGCCGTTTGAGGGTGTTCGTCGTTTGGATACTTGGGGGAGGGAGACTTGCCGAGCTAACAGATGCAGATAAGAATAATTTTGTATAGACATAAAGAGACTCTGTAAATTTATTTTGAAAAAAATATACCCGTGAAGTTTCTTGCCAGTTCTTCTTCACGAAGGTTTTTTCGAACTGGTGGTAGAGTCATGTTTTATTTGACGTCAATAAGAACAAGTAATTGTCAATGTTAGTAAATAAATATATAAATAAATAAACGCTGCATGTATTGGCGTCTTTTGGTCTGTAAGCTTGTGACTGTTTACTTTAAGGTGTAAATAGCATTTTCGGTTGACAGACCGGCCCGGGAACCAAACTGGGAGTCACTTAGCTGATGCGTGAACTTAGAAACTTTCCGTTCAAGCAGTCCATCTAATATGTTTGCACATACCGTTGCGAGTGATATTGCGCGGTAGTTATTTAAGTCTGTTATTTAATCGGTAGTTATTTAATCTCAAATTCTTAACAATAGGCACTACAACTGTTCCCATCATAGCCTCTGGTAGGTAACAATGTCGAGCACAGAATGTAAATAACACAGCAAGTACTCTACCTAGGTGCTTACCAGCGTGCTGCAGGTGCTCGACGCTGAGGCCGTCGTGGCCAGGTGATTTTCTTTTAGTCATGCTGTGTATAAAAGAGGAAACCTGTTTTGCTGTAAAACCGACTGGTGTCTCATTACAACTGACCTCAGAGTCGGACTCCTGCACCACTTCCTCAAGAGCTAATGCTGGAACTCTGATGCTCCATAAACATGTTAGCAATGTCTTTACAGTCACTCTTGCCTGCAATAGCAGTTGGAGGGCTTGGTGCTTTTCCGAAAATCTTTAAATTTCTTTTCTTTGAGTTGTGATTCAATAATATTCATTTTTATTTGTTGCTCATTACGTTGGCAATATTTTAGTTTATTTTGAAAAATCCTAGGATAACACATGCTTTCAAATAAATCTCCATGCCTAGGCCTACCACCAAGTACCCAGTTGATTGATAAAAACGTTTTTTTAAGTTTCCAGAATACAATATAAAACTCCTAACCTTATGTGTCAATCATCTCCGACAAAACGATTGCAGAATAATTTCGCCAGCATTTTGTAAAGTTTTAATATAAGTTTGTAATATACTTATATTTTTATCTCCTTTTTTGTTTTTTATACTTTATTTTCATTAGATTTTTCTAAAATTGTTTACTTTATTAACAAATCATGTCATCTCAATTTTTTTATGACAGCAATGGAGGTTGCCATACAAGCTAAACCTCTTACACACGGATTCTTACAAAACTATTGTAAGAAAATATACTTGATTCCTGACTAGTAAGATTAAATTCAAAATTTAAATTGTGGTTCCAAAGGAAAGCGATCCCGATTATATAAGCCGATTGCTGGCCTTAGGACGGCGACCCCTTCTGGGCCCCGCTAGCGCGGCCTCTTTCTCCAATTGGCCGTCGCTCAGATGAAGGCTGAGTGGCAAAAAATTGCACGAGCTGACAGGGGGTTTTTTTAGTGGGTAGTGGTTCTGGTAGGCGTCGGAACGAGCCCCTCATAACCTGGATCGCGCGCGCCAGTGTATGCGTCAGAGCATTTTTTATCCTTCTGCCCTTCCCGTGGAGGGGAACAAAAAAAAAACTTAGAACGGCAGTCCATTTCAAGCGGTCCCACCGATAACATCTCGAGACTGTTTCAAGCCGTCCTAACGATAACATCTCCAGTCTATTTTAAGCCGTCCTACCGATAACATCTCCAGTCGGTTTCAAGCCGTCCTGCCGATAACATCTCCAGTCTATTTCAAGCCGTCCTGCCGATAACATCTCCAGTCTATTTCAAGCCGTCCTGCCGATAACATCTTAAGTCTTTTTCAAGCCGTCCTGCCGATAACATTTCCAGTCTATTTCAAGCCGTCCTGTCGATAACACCTCCAGTCTATTTCAAGCCAGTCTACCGATAACATCTTCAGTCTTCTGCAAGTCACTCTGAAGCTGCTTCCTACTGAAGCTACCTGAAGCTGCCTCATGTTAAAAACCCTGACATTGACGCCTGATCCTGCTCCTGCTGCTGACCCTGCTGATCCTGCCTACCAACTCCTCCTGCCTGCTGATAACGTATACCGCCTCATCCTGCCTGATGTTCCTGCACGCGTCAAAGCACCAGTCAGCGCCTGAGCGTCTCTCGCTGATCGTGAACGCGCCAGAGCGCCAGTCGGTGCCTGAGCTTGTCCACTGACCCTGCACGCGCCTAAGCGCCTTCACCGTGGAAGCCTTCGCGGCGACCCCTCCGACAAAATTATGTCCGTGACAGTTTTTTTTGGAATAAAAACCCTTATTACGTGACAAGTTCTTTAATCTTTGACACAAAAAAGTGCTTGTTACGTGCGTCTGTCTGTCTGTGTGTCTGCGTGTCATCCAATAGGATAGACTAAATGTTTTCACAACTGTCAAGTGAACGCCTGTCACCTTAGTCACTCGTGACCGAAACATCGAGATAAAACGTATTAACATAATAAAACGCGATAAAATCCGTACAAAATGTGTTTTATTACCGTTACAGCAAAATTTTGCTGGCTGCTCTGCTAGATGCTCTAGAGATGTAAGCACAAAAGTATCTTGTATGCTAACATATTTCACCTTTAAAAAATCTATAGAAATGAAGCAAAGTTAAGTTGAAAGCTTTTTTATTCGCAAGTATTTTTTTTCATTTTGTAATAAAACTGGCTTTTGTCCGCGATTTCTTCCGCATAGATTTCGATTTGACACAAAATCTTTATACACTGATTGATAGAAACTGCATGCTATTCGATTTGGTAGCTATAGATTTTAATGCAGTTTTTTTTTTTGAACAAATCGAGAATGTTCTTAGAAGAAATCGGGTCTGCTCTTCAAAAGTTATGCTAATTTCTTCCCATCAGTCAGAGTTTATTTTTATACATACCTTGCTACTTGAATTATCTTAGTATATAATATAGATACCACGATAAAAATAAAATGAACTGACAAAAGCTTAAAAGCTTTTGATTGTGATCGCAAAATGCATATATCAAAACTACTTAAATCACATAATTATGATAATAATACCGTGCGTATTAGCAATTCCGTTTGGCTCAACGTCACCCTATTATAGTCTGTGCAAGTTCCACGTACCTAGATGAGTTGTTTAATTGTTAATCAATTTCGCCTTTGGCCTAGACTAGTTACAATCATTACACACATGTTATTGTGAGTGTCGCATCTTTGTGGATGGACGCTCCCTATACCTATCTGTGGCAATAAAAAACCTAAATATATAATGATATTAATTAAAAAATTAAATTTTCTAAATTTACAACTTCATTAAATTATTCGAACGTTGAATATAATTTGTAAGCGTATTCACATTCGAAATACAATCCTTTCCAAATACTTAGTCACTCAAATAATTTTATGATTTTTATTCCCTCATTGTAATTTACATTGTGACGTATATTGTGTCGTATATTGTGTCGTATATTGTAAATTTCGTGCTAGTTATCCACTTTAGCAAACGAAATTGCTCAGATATTCATTTTCATTTTGTTTCTATTCGTAGTTTCAATTCGTCATTACATACGTTAGTCGACCGTTACGGATTCCCGGCAAGCGTTTGTGTCTCGAGACTAGTTTACAAATTCAGTGCAAGTTTCTTGCAATTCTAGGACTGGTTGTGCATCGCCTCCGAAACGAATCCGTGAAAATAGCTGCTGATAATAATAATAATAATAATCCCCAGACAAACACACCAACTGTATGGCCCCAAAGTAAGCAGAGCTTGTGTTATGGATGACCGTACAGCGAACTGGGGGGGATCCCAGAATAAACATACTTATATAAATACAAACAACCATGACCCGAGAACAAACATCTGTGTTCATCACACAAATGCATGCCCCGGCCAGGACTCGAACCTGGGACCTTCGGCGTATGAGGCAAAGCTACTTATCACTACAAATACTCTTAATTCGGATACTGCGCTTCGTACTACCGTCGATGAAAACGGTAAACATTTAAGTGTTATAAAAGAGAGAAATAAAACCTCAATACAGGTACATGACAAACGCATAAAACCTTTTTTCCCCTTGGGTTAAAAGAATAAAAATGAATTGAAATTTAAAAGAGTTTGGAACACGTACAGCAAAATACGGACCTAGCGCAAGAGCAGCACTATTAGTGGGAGTAGACTTTCTTTTTTTAAGATCTCGTGTGGGGCGGCCACCGCAATAACCACGTGGCGTGGTTGTGTTCCGGTTGTGAACAGCCAGATCCTTCCCTTTGACCGGGAATTGCTAGATCAAAGGAATCCCAACTCAAGCCTACAGTCAGCTACGCGCCATTAATCGATAAACAACATTACAATAAAAATAATAATAATAATCCCCAGACAAGCACACCAACTGTATGGCCCCAAAGTAAGCAGAGCTTGTGGTATGGATGACCATACAGTGAACGGGGGGGAACTGTATGCCGGGGCAGGACTCGAACCTGGGCCCTCCAGCGTATGAGGCAGGGCTACTGACCACTTCGCTACTCGGTCGTCTATTATAAATCAATAATATCTACGATTAAAAGTAATTTGGCATCAGAAGGTTTGCTCGTTACAGGCTATGACTAAGATAACAAAATCTTCTGGACGTATTTTCACGGATTCGAAAGGAGGCAGTGGACAACCCATGTGAGTCCAATTGCTTGTTCCCGTGGCGTTGACGTGTTTGTTACTTCGGAGAGGCGACTTCTGTAGAATGTTTGACAAGTTAGTAAGTGTAGCTGGGTTTAGAGATACTTTAGCAATGTCGTTTATTGGTAAGGTTTTGGCTTGTTTAGGAAATATACGGGGTGCATTTGAAAGCGAGAGAAAAACTTTCACGGATGAATCTACTCGTGAATACAAAACAAACTTTTTGTATGGGACCAACTTTTTCATACACTTCGGTCGAATAAGTCGGTATGATCTTTTTATGAAACGGCGGTAATTTCTTTTTTCCATCATGACAGTTGTTTTCATTGCAAAATTTCTCTGTATTCACCTGAAAGTTTTTCAACTGAATTCAAATTCACCTCGTTGTTTAATGAGGTTATTTAAGTTCTTTTTATTCTGTCATGGCTGTCACGAGTTGAATGAAACTTAGTTTGTACGAACCTTAAGTAACATGCAAAAAAATTTTTACATCGGGACAATTCACCTGAGCTATTCTAAAAACCAATGGCAAATTATTTTATACTGTTCAAATTATTTTTGAGCACGGCTTGTATGCAAGTGCTTGTAAATAGATATAAGAACGCACTTTGTGTGGCAGCCATCATCATGTCGAAGTCTGTCCTCGTCGCTTTGGCGACGAGACTGTTGCTAAATATTTTATATAATTTATTTTATAAAATATTTTAAAAATTATATACATATACAAGAATAACGCACACATAGCACCGCGCGCATATATGACTTGAATCGTTTATAAACATCTTCCGAATCAAAGTATAATTCAGCAAAGATGTAAAACCAACACACACAGGCACACAGGGAAATTATTAACTTTTATGTTTGTATTTTGTGGACATTACATCGTCAACAATTGTACACGTCGGGCAGCGCAGTGCGGTCACTTCATTGTAGTGATGTGTAGTTATCGATATGTAATAACCTACGATAATTTTTTTTCTAAGAGAAACTCAGAATTGTGTTCGTACTCTAAGAAACATCGTAGAATGTTTGTTTTTTTCGTAGGACTTTACTTTTTTACTAACCAAATATGGATATTTAACATTGGTTTGTTAAAGCCCAATTTTGGTTGACTTTAAATACCAGTCCCAAAAATTCAAAATATTTTATCCACTTTTTGACTATGATGAACTTATTTTTTTTCTTTATCTTCAACGAGATTGTATTAATACACCTAAACTTTGGCTCTTAAAAGGCCGAGATGAAAAAGTTTAGTCCCGGTATAGTAATTGACAAGGCTTTGAAGGGCCACTGTTGACATCAAATAGGAAACTTGTACACATTTTCCATGATGTGCCTTGTATAAATAAATTTACATATTTGAAATATTAAGTTTAAGCCTAGACTTTTAATTTTTTTGAGTGTTTTTAAGAATGAAAAATATCTAATTAGACGTTGTATATTTATTTTATAGCAAGTACAGCTAACTTATGTTTTTAAGTAAAGTTTAAGTAAAAAGTATGAAATAGGTTTTTTAAGACAGATTCTCCAAGTAGGAAAAAATTTAAGTTAAGCAGCGGTGTTCATGTGATTGAATATGAATTATGACTGGAATAAAATAAATTACTTCAATTTATAAAGAATTTTTATTTGTGAAGAACATCGATCTTGAGGCTAAAGAATTTATAAAAAACCCAACCACTTATTTGAAACATTCGTTGTAATAACTTTTTAATAAATAATCTTTAGTAGGTATTTAACATCCATTAAACGATTATTATTGTAGAGATATATGTTATGGATGCCAAATAAAGGGGAAACGGTGTCATATATTAAAATTTCAAACTCAAATCACTTGGGGACACTGAAGATACCATCATCTGACTTTACTTATATTAGATTATCGAATATTTACAACAATAGAATTACAATCAAATTTTCTTAGACATTCGTGTGATATCAACAGATTTTTACATTGTATGTCTATATACTTTCACTTTTGTTATTTATGCCTTAAGTTTATTGTCATTAATTCCACATCACACAAGTTTTGTTTTATACAATTCCGAGACTTCTGCTATAGAAATCTTACGCTAAAAGTGCGAAGTAGTGGTAAACTGCAACTCCCATTTTAGGTTCTAAAGCTTTCAATTTATTATCTTTTTTACTAACGCAATTTCAATGGTAAATGAAACCACTTAAAAAGCTAGCAGAGCAATATCTACGAAATGTATTTTAATGAACCTTATTTTAAAAGACTTATATAAAATATAATTTTACCGTTGTACACATATTTTATCTCGCATTTAATTATCATCTCGACATAGTGTAAATACGTCTTTTAAAAATAATGTTTATTTTATACATGTATTTCTTTACTCAAATATTTAAGTAATGCTTCATCAGAAAAAACATTTAAATTTACTATTTTCCGTCTCTATTTCATTTCATCTACCACAAAAAATTACTTATCTAGCTAAGTTTCCAGCTTTTTATTTTCATCGATATTTCATTAGCATTTTTGGCACATTAGTTTTACCTGTTTGATTTTATTTACCAACATTGTCTAATTTATCAAGTTCATAATTTCATCGATATTTAATCCGCATTTTCGCCACAACACCAGTCATCTATTTACAATCCTGTGTCCAATCGCCGTTCAAAGGGGTCTCGAGAGAAATCCAACGGAAAATTCGACGTAACAATTTGTGATTTCATTGAAATATCCAAATGATGAATTATTACTGTTCAAGACGTGTTTGAGAGTAGTGAAGTTCAAAATAGTTTGAAAATAATTTAACTGACGTTTTAATTGAGATGTAATAAAATATTTTGCTTTAGCTGTGTCTATATAGATTTTACTTTCAGCGTTACCGTTGTGTTGCTGTAGCAGTCGCACTGTTTTTAATGTTTAAAGTCTTGAATTCCATTCCTGGTAGTGAAAAGGTGAACATATTTACGTATTATTCCGATCAATTTAACAATGAACTAGATCGCTTTCTAACGAAATCCTACATTAAATAACCCCTAACTAAAACCTAAACCACTTTTATCTCAATCGCATTTTAATGGTTTAAAAAAGGCTTCCAAGAGCTAAATACATATAAAAAAAAAATATAAATAAAAAAATATTGCGTAAAATAATATCAGTTATCAGTTATTTATTTATCAGTTATACAATCAGTTATACAAACAAGCTTACAAACTATACATAAGGATCTCATTAATCAGTTATACAAACAAGACTTATAAACTATAGCCAGCTATTTTCTTAACTATTGTAGTTTTGTTTTAAGCCTGTTTTCAGAGATGACTCCCTGTTCCCTAAACTACGTTTATATCCTGTATCTTAGGAAAAATTATAAACCATTCTGCGGTTCTTATAACTTCATACTTCGATTTTTGCCAAAATTCCACTGCGATTTCTGTGGGATCATTTGATAGCTATGATTCATGCAAATTTTTATTAAAAAGTGTCTCCTTAAGTACTAACATTACACACTAGCTTGTGCTTCACACTGCCTATTTAGGCTTATATCCTATCTTAATTAGAGGCTGAATACCCGAGAGTGGACCGGGTAACTAGAGTTGTGGAGTTGTTCCACCACCACCTGTTCTTCCCAAAGGAGCATGTATGCCAACTATTTAGTTGAAGCGCCCTAAGAAGCTATAAGATGCCCCTTGGAACATCCATAAACCACATGAGAAAAATTTTGTCCTTTAAAATATGTTAAAAACTAAACGATATTCAACTTATATTCTTCATCTATCCAAATAATAATGAAATTTCTAAAAAAATTAACACACTGCAGCGACGAAGTGAACCAAAATGCTTTTACTTCACCTACATTTGTTCAACTGATGGATTTGAATAAGTAAGAACGTTGTACAGTCGGGTACAGCTATACTTCTCGCTCTCCGACTGCACTAGTACAGCTGCGGTACGCAGGGTACAGTGGAGAGCACCAGGCCTTAGGGGCCTCGGCGTACATTTTTGAACGGTTAGATCTATATTTTGCTACGTCAAGGAAGATCATTTATCTAACAATGAATTAATACAAAAATTCTACAATTTCTACAATTCATTTGTTTGATGAACATAGGTGTTTGTTTTCGTGTTACGGTTGTAAATTTTTATATATGTACGTTTATTCTGGATTCCCCCCCAGTTTCCTCTATGGTCATCCATAACATAAGCTCTGCTTACTTTGGGGCCATACGGTGTGTGTGTGTGTGTTGGTCTGGGGATTTAAAATAAAGGTTAACAAACTTTTAGTGTTAACACATCGACAATAATTTTGTTGACATATAACTTTCAATAAAATCTGTTAACAAATGAAGGATATAGAGGACGTTTTCTTATTTAAAAGCAATCTGCTGTACCTTGCAATCTACTTCTGCACATCTCTGTACTGGCAGCGGGGCCCGCAGACAGCCTGCGGCATACAATTTGCCGGTCGGCCAACTCAATCCGTGGCAACCATTTGTGTTTGCATTGCATTTCTTATTTTGTCAGCAGTTCAGACTGGAGGTCTTGGTGGTTTTCTCTTAAATCCGATTGTGCATCTTGGAAAGGACACGAAAACTTTGAAATTCGGTTTGGATTATACATTTGTTTAAGCAACTAGGTTTACTTGAATAAATAGTGTTCATTGTAGAGTAGAGAGTAATATTTCTTGTTTTGTAATCTCGTCTAGGGCGGGGATCCTGTTTGCGACCGCCGTAACAGTCACGTTCACGTGGTTGGGTTCCGGTCGACGGGAAGGAGCAGCTGGTGCAATCACTGGAACAAAGTCAAAGAAACTTAAGCTTACGGTCGGCAACACATCATTGAACAACAGGATAACCAATAAATTCACCTGTTATTAATGATCTCCTGGGCTGCGGTCTGCTACGTACCATGAGGTGGATGGCCGGCTCTGATGAAGTCAAAAAACAACTTGTAAATGAAGGACGGGTGACGATGAATCTGTGCCAGGGTGCTTATGCCGTTATAATTATCTGAATGATTACCATCTGCATGCAGTTAAATTCAGTTTTTAATTGATTTGCGCTGCCATACTTTTTGTTTTATTCGTACAAAAAATATCACTTGGTGTACAATATTATATATTTTAAATATAATAAATAATTGAATTTCTAGCTTTTTATATCTTACAATGGGCAATAAGACATTAAAAAACCGTTCTAATTATAAATTAATCTGAAGATAAAATAAATATTTAGTGAATGAGAATAACGTCCACACTCATAGATATCAAATGTTTAATTAAAGAGCTCCAAAGTATAGATTTGGCTTTGCGAATTTATGCTTTATTTCTAAATAATCTAAGTTGAGACCTGCTTATTTTTGGAGTTTCAAATGTTATTAAACTTGTGATGGATATTAGATCAATGAATTTTTTGATACAAAAGGTGCTCCACCTCCTCCTTTCTGCTCCTTCTCTAGCTATCTGTATCTGTTTTTAATTAGTACTATTTTCGCGTGTTTGCTCGATACGTCACTGATAGGTTACCCTATGTACTCATCGTTAATTCTGATATTTTTTTATAGAATTTAAGACAGAGACTCAGTGAATTTCTCGATATATAAGAATAAATAATAATAATAAATAATCATAAATCCCCAGATAAACACCCCAACTGTATGGCCCCAAAGTAAGCAGAGCTCGTATTATGGATGACCATACAGCGAACCGGGGGATAGAACCCAGAATATGTATTGTTGAATACTTAAATAAAATCACTTTGTCCTTTGGAATTACACGTTTTATATTAATTATTTAGTTACACACACTGGTCTCGCTCGAGTAGTCTGCCTGCGAGTGCGCCTGGAAAGGGGGACAGCTGGTGACATTCAGATGACAGATTGGGATTGACAAATGCGGTCATTATAACTACACTACAGAATAAACGTACATATATATAAAATACATCCATATATATATATAAAACAAACAACCATGACCCGAGAATAAACATCTGTGTTTATCACACAAATGATGTCTCGGCCTGGACTCGAACCTGGGACCTTTAGCGTATAAGGCAGGGTTGCTAACCACTACATTACTCGATCGTCTAATAAATGTACATGCCGGTACAGGCCAATTGACGTTTAACGCCTTCAACAAAACAAAAAGAGTTTTAAAAAGTCGGCAAAAGAGTAAAATAATTGTGTATCAAGTCAGTTACAACCTCCAACCATTAAACTCGAAGATTCCCAAGCACAACTGAACACTAATTCTTTCATTCAGTCGGTTCAAACTTTCCTCCTCATTGCAGGTTTCTAGCGGAGACTGAAGAAATCTTTGCAGTTTTAAACAAAGCGCAAGTTTTACAAGTTGGACGTGAAATGAACAATCAAAAACATTTGCATAATAATTTGCTTAGGTCTTTTTTCTGTTCAAAGTTTACAGGCTTGAATTTTCTTATTCTTTCTTTTAAATAAGGCTAGACTTAAGAAAACCTTTATGGAGGTTTGATTCAATCTTTTTTTAAAGAGTTGAAAAAGAGTTTTTATTGTTAATAATCGTCTGGGGCGGGATTGCAGTCCTTCGTTGATTAACCTCCATTATTAACCATGTACACGCGGTTGTGTTTCATTCAAAGAGAACCCAGCGAAAGTACAAGAACCTAAGTGTTTGTATTCTATCTTAGCTGATGGAAAGTGGGCGTTTCAACCGACCAAGCAAACTGTACCAACTGTTCACTTGAACAGCTATAAGTTATATTATTTTTATCGAGACACAAAAATAATGTAGTATAAGTTTAAGGATGCATCTGTCTGTCTGTGACGTCGTCACTCCCATACAATTGGACTGATTGTGCATCATATCTTTTTTCGTTTGAAAGCTGAAAGAATCGAGTGTGTTCTTGGCCATGTTTTTATCAAATATTCCCAACAACACTAAATTAATAATAAATATTTTTAATAATTGCAAACAAACACACCGACTATATGGCCCCAAAGTAAACAGAGCTTTTATTATGGATGAGAAGGATAGCAGCAGAATAAACATACATATATAAATATCAACAACAATGACCCGAGAACAAACACACACATACAGGACTACGAATCACAAGGCTACTCAGGCTTCTAAATTGTCAAAAAACTAAACAACAAAATTCGGTTTTACCATTCAAAAGTTATAAATGATTTTTCCTTACAGTTAGGAGATCACTGGTAGTCTACAAATGCCGATGGGGTGGACTTTATGGGGAGAAAATTATTTTGTATAGACGTAAGAGACATTGTATATTTACTTTAAAAAAACAATACCCGTGAAGTTTCTTGCCAGTTCTTCTTCACGCACGAAGGTTTCTCCAAACTGTTGGTAGAGTTATTTACGTAAACAAAAACAATTGACTATCAATGTGCAGAAATAAATATTTGAATTTGAACTTTTCATAATAATTAGAAGTAAGTAATACACATTAGTAATAATTTTCGTAATGTTCAATCGAACAGGAAGGTGTATCTACATTTAAAGTGTTTCATTTAACCTTTATTTGATAATTGAATTTGTCAAAATTATCGTTAATAAAAATGTTAATTGAAGAGGAGAGTGGATGAAGGTGATAAGTCGATATAAACCACTACAAGTGGTTTAGTCACAGTTTTAAAGTACATTCTAGGAATAAAATTTTTTAAAGGTGTTATGTACACTAAATTTTATAAATAGTAGCGTATGAAAGTGATATGGAACCATAACTCTTTTTCGAACAGAACATAAAGTAAAACTTTTGCTTTTTTGTAGAGGAAGAAGGGGTTATGTTTGTACTTATCACCTAATCAATGTCGCTCGAATGAAACTACATAACTTTTCAGTGAATGAAGTTGTTATGTGATACGAACATATCACCTTCATTCACTCAATACATTCAATTGTTTTGATTTACACTGCGTCCACTTCTCGCGCGCTTTCGAAATATACGGTGGTTTGTTCATTTTAGAATATCGATATTTTTATGAGTCGATTTTAAACTGAACTTGAATCGGTACATAAAAATATCGATATTCTGGTCTTATTTATGCATATAATTAATTTTAAAAATACAACTTGCGTTATTATTGACACAATAATTAAACAATGTTAACACTCAGTACATTTGTACCTCGGATTACAGAAAACTATAAAACTGTCAATGGAAGAAGGAGTAACGTAAAGATTTTTTC
Organism: Marasmarcha lunaedactyla; assembly: GCA_923062675.1. Classification (NCBI taxonomy): domain Eukaryota; kingdom Metazoa; phylum Arthropoda; class Insecta; order Lepidoptera; family Pterophoridae; genus Marasmarcha; species Marasmarcha lunaedactyla. The sequence continues at coordinate 2,786,606 of OV281358.1, forward strand.
TAATTAAAATATAAAAAAACAACCAAAAGTGTTTAGTTTCTGTCATATTCTTGTTACTACAGAGGTTATATAAATAAATTTAAAACAAAAGTTTGTTGACATAATATTTCAAAAGCTACTAAATTTCAAAAATTATTAGTAAAATTTAAACCTTGATTTACTCCAAATTACAGTTATGCGACTTATCGCTTTCATCCACTTACGTCTTTTATTGATAAATTATATTTACCTAAAATATCACAATAATTACGGTTAATATTCTAGTTATATTTTGAATCGTGTCATACAGAAAGTTCTATTAAAGGAATATCGTATTTCAAAATCGTAGATTTCTGCCGGAATCGCAAATTTTTCTTTATTAAACTAAGAAGTCATTATCACTGTAATCGCTTGTTATGTTAATAAAGTTGTACAGAACGCCGCAGTAATACAACAGCTTAATTCGTTTGCAATAAATTAAACGCGTCAGATTGTTTTCCAAATCAGGGTGGAGGGTGGTCGCCACCGCGGAAACATTTCCAGTAGTTTGCTGCATTTTTAAATACTGGCGATATAATAATTAAGGCTTTATTTTGTAAGTAGATTTGGTGAATAATAAAGGTGAAAAAGGAATTGATAAAACTGATAATAATAATAACTTAGGGAAACAATATTGTATAAGATATAATATTGAAACTTCTAACTTTAAAATGTAAGTTTAATTTGTGTATTTCTAAAACAAATGATAATAATAATGATTAGGTATTCATTAATTAGTTAGTATTAGGAAGTTTTCAATTTTGTCACCCCAAACGATTCCTATCAGTTACAAACACTATTGAATATCCAAAACATAAAATGCCTAATTTTATTCATTTTTTTTTGTTCTTCTATTATAATATGTTCCAATAATGTGTGCTAAGCTGCGTAGGCGTCGCGTTGCGGCATAGGTTACGCAACCTGTTAAATGTAATATTTTTTTTCTGAGATGTCTTATGAGTGTATATTATTAAAAATTATAGACTAAAGCATCAAAGTACGAAATATTCAAATAATAAATTAGGATTATTTGTCTTGTTGATGACCATACAGCTTATATCAGTCAACACAAATGTTGCCCAGCTAATGGTTACGATAAATAAGTTTTAATTTTCAATGTGTATAAGCAATTAAGAGTTAATTATTGCAACAGTTTCAAAATACTCCCTGAAATCAGATAAATTACGATATGTATTACATATAAAAAATCGAAAGAAATATATCGAATGCTCCAAAATAGGCCCCCAAACGCCGCGGCCACATTTAGTTAGGTCGCTCCACCAAATTGAAATTAGTAATCATTGATTATAAATGAGATTAGGAATTTATGACACAGATTCAGTGCGGTTTTGTGTGAAAACTGCGTAATTAGATCTCTAAATTGGGATTTGAATGTCCACTAATTGATGGTAGAGAATAGGTTAAATTTTAATGCAAATACTTGGTATATTTCATATTATTAGATAATTAACTGCATATTAACTGCTTAGTCAGAGGTTTTCAATAAAATAAATAAATTACGAATTAATCTCCACAGAGGGCGCTGTACAGAACCTGTAGTGAACTAACACGTCGATGTCATGTGAATGACAGCTGTCACCGATTGTTGCCTCAGTTTTAAGTATAATCCTAGCGAGATGACTGTTAAAAAAATCCATATCGAAATTAATTAATTTACACTAATATGTGTTTTTTCAAATGTTAAATTATAATAGGTACAGTTCGCACCATATCTTACCGAGAAGGTATGTACAATAGAAAATATTGCACGTATACTAAAATTAAAATATTGATTTACCAAATAAACCTCATTTACATATTATCAAGTTATTAGTGTCATATCTTACAATAACATTTCCATCTTATATTAATACAGTTATAATTACACAGGTGCCAATTTGTTATTGAAATAATAAAAAATAGTGTAATAAGACTTATCTATTAAACATTTTTTAGTTTTTTTATAAAGACAGTAACATCATACATATTTTTAAAACAATTTGGCATTTTAGGGAAAGTTTTGTGAGCCATACCAAAGAAACTCTCAGAAAATAGAGCAGTTTAAAATGCTTATATTTTGATTCGGCAATTTTTATATAATTTATATATTATATAATTTAGAGTTCAATAAAATGATAACATTTATCGACTCTAGTGACGCATCAAATCATCAAAGACAGGTTGGAGGGCGCATTTCAAGCATTTAGAGCTATACGCACATAGCACGTATAAAAAAAAATTAAATAAAACAAAAAAATTGAATGCAAAGACATTACAAACTAGATAACAAGGTCACTTAAAAAATTTGCATATTGTTCATTTTAAATTTTAACAGTCAAACACCATTCACTTTGACTGTACACGAAATTCAGAACTCGACGTCAAAGTGAACTTTCATTTAACCCAATAAACGCCTGATCTCCGATCATTTGTTAAACTCCATGCACAGGAAACTTGCATCGATAAGACATTAGTAGCTTTCAAGTTAAAGCTTACAGGGTTTAGCTTGAAAGCTGGGCAGTTAGTCAGTATTTATAGCTTGCTTCTTGCCTTCGATCTAGGTTCTGTTAGCTGTTGAAGAATTTGCTTGTTAAGTTTTGCTGTTTATTTACATAAATTGATGAATTTTTGTGGAATACTTCGTTAAGGCTGATCCTTAAATGGGAGTTTTAAAGTTATATTAAAGATGAACTCAAGACACGTTTGAATGAAAACTACTTTAATAAATTAACATTTTTTTTTAATTAACAGGCTTTACCGTTTTAAATATAAAAATTAGAAAGTTCAAGTTTTTGGTTTCAGTTCCGCAACTACAAGATATCGCATATTTTCTTAGTGTGTAATAAATATTAGGTCTTTACCTATGAAATTGCCGTTTTTCACGAAATAAATGAAGCGTAATTTTTTTATATATTTTTTATTTCTATTAATCAAAATATGATGCCTATGAAATATTGATGCCTTTCTTGAAGAAATCAGCTGGACGGGAGGCAACAAATTCTTCAAAGGCATTTTGTACTGCCTCTCGGGTATTGAATTTTTTTCCCGCCAAGAAGTTATCTAAATTCTGGAAAAAGTAGAAGTCTGTAGACGCAAGGTCTGGTGAGTAAGGCGGATTACGGAGAACTTCCAACCCCAACTCTTGTAGCTTTGAGACCGTCTGCTGTGCAGTATGAGGTCGCGCGTTGTCGTGCAGGAGCAGTGGAGCCGAACGATTGACCAAAGCTGGTTGGAGACGTGCGAGCTTCTCCATCATTGTGTTCATTTCTTCACAGTACACATCTGCAGTAATGCTTGTCCCGTTTGGCAAGAAGCTGTGATGAATTACACCCGCGTTAGACCACCAAACAGTGACCATCACTTTTCTAGAGGTAAGTTTTCGTTTAGGGCATTGTTTGGGTGCTGAACCAGGGTCCAACCAACTTGCTGAGCGCTTACGATTGTCAAACAGGATCCATTTCTCGTCACAAGTAACAATGCGGTTCAGAATTCCTTCATTTGTATGCCTGCTGAGCAGTGCAAGGCACGTCTCCACGCGTACTTCTCGCTGGCGGTCATTGAGTTCGTGGGGTACCCATTTGTCAAGCTTTTTTACCTTGCCAATTTGACGCAAATGGACCAATATTGTTTTGATGCTAACGTCGAAAGCTGCTGCTAATTCAGCCGTGGATTGAGTTTCATCAGCTTCCACAATTGCCTTTAATTCGTCATTGTCGACCAAAGTTTTCGGACGACCACGGGGTTAATTTTTCAGGTCAAAATTTCCAGAACGGAAGCGGGCAAACCAATAACGGGTGGTGCGTTCGTTTGTGTTGTTCGCTCCGTAAACGTCGTTGATGTTGCGTGCCGCTTGTGCCGCTTTGCTGCCACGACGGTACTCATACTCCAAAATTACTCGAATTTTTAACTTATCCATGATGACGAAAAATGTTCGAATGCGTTGAAAACAAAACACTAACTATTAAACAAATGACGATTTTAGAAAAAGAATTCCATGTTTGTGAAATAAAATTAATTTGAAATTAGAATTATCAGTCAAAAAAGAAAATATTTTCATTTGAAATGGCCAGTACGGCAAAACGGCAGTTTCATAGGTAAAGACCTATTATAATTAACATTCGATCCGTCCTTAACAAGCTTACGGGTGCGACTCGAGCTAGAATCTTGCTTTTTAAGGCTATTTTTGACAATTATATAAACTTAAATAATTCGTTCAAAATTAAATATAAAGTACTTAAGTACTTATTGGATTGATAAAACTATGCATTTTTTAATATATAACTCCGATTGTAACAATTATAATTATATTTTTGCACGCAGACCTCGAATAGGGATAAGTTTTTTTTAGATTTTTATAACGTGGATAATATTTTTTTAAGGTCTTCTTGTACACTTACTAATAAACGTGAAAAAAAATGTTATTTCTTCTAATCTCCTTCAAAACAAGATTCAAACATGCAGTATTTTTCGTCAAACATGTGATCGAAATACCTTGATGTTATCAACGTCTACTTACAAGATAAATGATTGTTCTATCAATAATGGTACTACTAGAATACTATGAGTACTATAAATACCTACTAAGATTCCTGGCGAGTTGAAACCAGGACCCACCAAGAACTTACCTCACAGCACTTACATAAAATGTATCAATTGCGTTATCCGACTAAAATTGAGTTCAATTTGCGGTTCGTTTATACAAATTTTGGCTTTAATTCCATCTGTAGTTTACGAAGCATTAACCTTGTTCAATGATTATATGTACATGAAGTGTTTCTATGTAATGTTTGGCAAGTCCATACCGGCTACTTTAAGCCTACCCAATTACATGTGCATCTAAGGCGCGCTACACACTTATGTATGTTGTTGAATAACAAGGCCATATTCGGCTAGCGCCTGTCGGGTGGTCTATTCGGGCTTAATGCAGGTCGCTCATTTGTCTCCTGTACCCAGAATGGGTTTTTTCTAGAACATTCATCTACTATGCGTTTCAAATAACAATAGGACCGACTTAGCACCATATTGTGACGTCATAGCTGTCAACTCGAACCGGTTAGGTAGCGTGAGCAAAAAATAATAATAAAAAATACAATTTATTTAAACAAGCAATTGCTTCCAGCGTCAAACTCTCAATTTGGCTTTCTAACTTTTGACGTTTTTGGATTTTAATTAGAATTGTAAGGTGGCAACCTCAAAATTTTAAAACCGTGAGAGTTCAAAATGTAATTTTTACATAGTTTTTTCGGTGGTTTGTGCCTTTTTTTAACTCATAACAGTTATTTTTTGAACACAGTTTTATTTAAAAAATATTTTTTCGATATAATACTTTAATAAATAAAGTAAATTTTATTTTTATGCAAAAAAATTTTCTTCGCAGACCATAATTTTCAAGTGAACAGATTGAGTTCATTAACGTTCCTATTCTCATTTGAATCGCATAGTACATATATTCGATTTGCCCACCAGTCTTTGCCAAACGCCCTTTACAAAACACCATCATCTTTATTTACAGTAGCCCTAAACAACAGCATGTACCGTAACAAACAAACAAACAAAAAGACATATTTATTACACTCGCTAATTAAAACCGCCCACCTGGAGATTAAAATTCTTTTAATTAATTAAAACACAGAACTGTTAATTCTCACAAACAACTTGAATAAGTTTGAACCTTCGTCTTAACTTTTCTATCTGTACGTTACAACGACACTCGGGATGAATTTTTTGCAAAGTAATTTTCAAAGTTTTTCCTAAGTGGTTTACGACGCAAACAGAACGATAACTTCCTGGCCTCCCTAATAGTGAACGATAAAATTGGTTTCATTCAAACTTTGAATAATAATGTTTTTCTTAGTGGCTTTGAGCTTAGGACATGTATGCGTTATTGTATATTAATTTATATAAAAATGGCAAAATTGACAGCCAAAGCGTCAGCGGTAGTACGGTAGTAGCCCTGCCTCGTACGCCGGAGGTCCCAGGTTCGAGGCCTGACCTGGCTGGATGAACAGACGAATGTTCTCTGGTCGTAGTTGTATAAATGTATCTTTGTTCTTGGTTCTACCTCAGTCGCTGAAGGGACATCCATAACACAAGCTTTTCTTACTTTTGGGGCAGTACGATTGGTGTGTTTGACTAGGGGTTTATTAATATTATTATTCGTAATTGTTATAATATTCACCAAAAAGGATGAGAGTACATTGTTGTTAAAGTTACGCCGACCACGCTCTATAGTTAAGAATTTACCGGTTAAGGTTGCGAGGTAACCCTAACCTAGCTTGTCATTTTTTTTTTTTCTTCAAATCTTTATTCAGGGGAGGCTTACGTTCATAGAACAAGGCAGCCTCATTGTATAACAATTATTAAACTTTAATTACATAATTGTTTTCGTTTCGGGAAAACATATAAACAATTAGCGTAATATAACACTTTAGGTATATTTTTAAGTATACTTTAAGTGGAGGTGGTGTTACGCACGCTGGTTACTAAATTATAAACAAGGAAAGCTTCAGAAGATGTTGGCGTAGATAAGATTGATTGAAATATTCCTACGTCTTGAATATTCAGTCCCAGCGTGCGAATCAGCGCCTCCCTCTCACTGCGGTTCAAGGCACACTCCTGCAGCAAGTGAAACACATCTTCGATAGTACCACAGTGCAAGCAATTTGGTGAATCAGATTTCCTCATCATATGAGCGAACTTCGCTGTAGGATAGTGCCCTGATCTTAGTCTAAAAGCCAACTTTGCATTACTTCGACTCATTCCAATAAACCAAGGTACTATGCAAGGCTGACTTTGAATAGTCTTATACCAAATGCCTTTAGATTGACTATGTTCATTAAACTGGATTTTCCATTGGCTATGTATTTTTTTCTTAAAAGTTGGCAAATAATCTACAAAACCTGGCATGAATGCTGTAATAATGCCGTCTTTACTGGCGTTTTTAGCCAAACGGTCCACTTCCTCATTGCCTTGAAGTCCTATATGTGATGGAACCCACTGCAACCTAATATTTTTGTTAGCTTTTTTTAAGTACCAAATTTGTCTCAGAATGACATAGGCTATCGGATTGCCTCTGCTAATTCCAGAGGCACATCGAGCCAAATATTGTATGGCACTTTTACAGTCTGTAAATACAACAAAATCACACTGATCTAAAGAATGTATATGCAACAAAGCTTTCAGGATTGCAATGAGTTCCAAACACATTACAGATACAATACTTTGGATCTTATAACACCCAGCCAGGTTCAAACTTTGGTCATAGTATGCTACGCCTTGTTCATTATTATTTTTAGAGCCATCAGTATAAATACGATGAAAGTTTTGATATTTATAGTTAATTTCTTCTATCGTGTTACGTCTAAGCTCATTAATATCTAATTCTTTTTTCGGTTTTTTGACATTGTCCAAAGTAGCAAATAAATTATCATTGAAATTAATGTATGATACCCAAATTTCCAAAGAGTACATCTCAAGAACGTTTACAGATTTGATTTCTAGATCTTTGGCTTCATTATAAATTAACAATAGCAACGGCATTTTCTTGTTACTCCAATAACTTTTACCAAGCGTTTCATTTAACTCTAGAAGTAGCATATTTGTTACATTGTTCGTGACTGACAAAACTTTTAATACATCTTTATAGGCCAAGTACATTCGTCTTAAACTTAACGGTGGAAGAGATAGTTCACTTTGCATGACGTGGATTGGGGAGCTTCTAATAAATGATCCTATTACTCTTAAGCATTGATTCTGAATTTTTTCTAATTTTGATAGATTACAATGAGCACTATTGTCGTACATGAAACAGCCGAAATCAATCCTACTTCTTATCAAAGCAATATATAATCTACGTAGATGTACAGGATGAACTCCCCGACCTGAACCTGATAAAACACGCAACAAATTTAAATATTTACAACATTTTTCTTTTATTTCATTTATATGTTTCCCCCAACGCAGATTTTTGTCAAGCCAAATACCTAAATATTTATGACAATCGGTCTGTAGTAGTGTCCTTTGATTTATTTTTAAATCAATAGTTTTACGTTTATGACCCGTAGTAAAAACACAACACCTACTCTTTTGGCTTGACAAAGACAAGCCTAGATCTAAAAGAATGTTAGCCATAGTGTCTATAGCCGTTTGCATCAGTGATTCACTTTTTTTAATATTTGGATTTCTTACATACAAAGCAAAATCGTCAGCGTATTGAGATACACATACTTCTTTTATTTGATTACAAGCTGTGTAGGTTATTATATTAAATAGTAAAGGTGATAGTGGATCACCCTGTGCTAAGCCTTTATTAGTCCATCTGCTTAAACATGTATTATCGCCTTTAATTTTCATATTAAGATGTCTTTCTTTCAAAAAGTTCCACAAATAATTGCATACATTATAGCCTACATTTATATGATATAAGGTAGATATTAGTTTATGTACTGAAACATTATTATAAGCGTTCTTGACGTCTAAAAAACAAGCCACAGAAGGTGTCTTTTCAGTGAACCCAATTTGAGCATAGATAACAAGGCGAGCTACACTGTCTAAACAAGACTGACCGCGTCGAAACCCGGTAGTGTTGGCTGACAGAATTTGGTTACTTTCTACGTACCATTCGATTCGTTTATTAAGCATATAATGAAAAGTTTTACATAAACAGGACATGAGTGCTATAGGTCTCCATTTTGTAATTTCTTCATATGAATTCTTAGCTTTCGGTATAGTTATGATCGTAACTTCTCTCCACTGAAATGGTATTATACCTGACGAAAAAATTAAGTTATAAATTTTTAAAAGCAAGCTTTTAGCACAAATGGGTAAACTATAAATCATTGAGTAAGCAACTTCATCATGACCAAGACAAGTATCTTTCTTTTTTAAACTGTTTTCCAATTCATTGATGGTGAATTCTTGGTCGAGAATTATATTAGATGAATTTATTTGTGGAGGTTTGTTAGTAACCGAATCTGGGGCAACACCACATAAAATATTGGCACATTCTTCTGAAACAGGATGTTGTTTAACAGATTGAAATCCCTTCATCCACCTCATTTTCTGCCACATTTGAACAGCCGATGTGTTTGAGTCTATATCATCACAAAACTTTCTCCAGCATTCAGTTTTGGCTTGTTTAATTAGTTTTCGACATTCAACAATTTTATATTCTAATTTAGTTAAATTTTCTGGAGTTGGATTACGTTGAAATATTTTTAAAGCAAGTCTACGTTGTGCCACAGCCATGGACAAAGATGAATTCCAATATTTTTAGGTGTAAATTTACAATCAGGTTTATCACATATTTTGATTACAGGTATGCATTTATTTGCGGAATAATTTAAGACATCAATAAAAAAGTTATATAAAAGCTGAACATCTTCGCAAGAATTAATGTTATTTACTAAATTTATAGACTCAGTTAAACATTTTCTGTATGCGTACCAATCTGCATTTTTTAAGTTCTTTTTCTTGGAAATGTTAAATTTGACTTGAAAAATTAAATTTATTTTTATAATCAAATGATCACTTTGTAATGATTCATTAGTTACTAACCAATTCATTTTTAAGGCCAAATCTGATGTGGCAAATGTAATATCAGGCGAAGTAGATTGAAGAGTGCCATTGACTAATTTTATTCTTGTAGGTGATCCATTATTAAGTGAAATACAATCATTTTCTAAGGCTGCATCCATTATTTGAACACCCCTCGTATCAGTTTTACTCGAACAATTAGAATGGTGGCCATTGAAGTCTCCAGCAAACAAGGTCTTACGTGAAAAAAGGGTAAATAAGCTTTCCCAGTCTGATTTACTTGTACGTACAGTTGATGGACAATAAACCGATACTACATATTCTAAACATGCACAATTAAGTACTTTAATACAAATTAATTCAATACCTGTATTCCCAATAGCTACTGGATGTAAACGACTCTTGATAGATGATATGTTATAATTGCCACACCACCATAACCATCCAAACGGTCATTTCTATAAACATTATAGTTTTTAAACTTAATAAATTTATTAGCGTCAAACCAGGTCTCAGACACTATGGCTACATGTATGTTTTCTTGGTTTAATAAAGAATCAAATTCAGTAAGCTTAGGCACTAAACTTTGTGCATTCCATTGCAGAATCCGTAGGTTCATCATTATGTCTTTAGTTGTGTTATCCATTATAAATATCAAATAAGTTTCTAATTAATTCGCCTCTCGATAAGTATTGCATCAAAAATGTTTTAGCTTCCTCAAAAATTAATTTTAAAAACTTCATGATTTTATCTTCTAAACCGTCTTTAGACGACAATATTCCTTTAATTTTTATTAAAAACATTTTGCAATCAAACAAATTCTTATTCTGCTCTTTGTTTCGTTCATCTTTTCTCGAGATATACTCTTCAGATTCCACATCAACCGTCGGTGTATTAGCAGACGTTTCTTTGTTAATATTTCTTAGGTTCTTTTGTGAATAAGGTCTTTTTTTCCAGAAGACGTGCTGATTTCTTCGTTTTCTAGGTTCTTCACAGTTTGTGTCATAACGGCATCTCTATAGGATTTTTGTAGTATTGGGCTGGCTTCCTAAATAACTGAGTTTTCAAATGTTAGCATTTCATTGTTAAAAGACCCTCTAGAGTATGTAAGTGTTTGGAGCGCCTTTCTGTACGTTATATTTTCTTTAGACATAATTTCTCTGATCTTTTTCTCCTTAAGCAACATAGGACAAGATTTATCTAAAGTCATGTGGGGGCCATGACAATTCAAACATTTTACATCTTTTCTGTCGCAATTTTCGTGCTGATCGCCACACTTCGGACAAATCATTTTCTTTGTAGGGCAATATTTAATAAAATGGCCAAACTTCCAGCATCCAGAACACTGGGTTACTGGAAATGTATAAGGTAATACTTTTATATTTATACCGATTGCTTGTATAAAGTTCGGTAATGCCTTGCTCTTGAAACAAATTCTGATTGTAGTACTGTCCGTCCACTTTCCACCATCAAGCCGCTTAAGTCTTTTTACTGAAAGGATTTTTTCATTGGATATAAATGTTTCCAACAGCTCTTTTTCTTCCATATCTAGGTCTATACCTTTAACAATGCCGTAACAAATATCAGTCTCATAAGCCATTTGACAGCGATAGCCAAGTTCGTTAATTTTCACACAATCTGACAATTTTAAAGCATCTTCTTTATTTTTAAAATGAACTAACCCTTTGTAGGTATTTTTGTATTTTAGTTTTAGTATATTTGTAATGTTTTCACTCCGAAATAGTTTAGCTAAAGCCATTTGTTTTGGCAAAGGCTCTATTGATGTCATATTGACAACATAACTATTTTCGTCAGGTAGTTCTTGATTATGCATCAAACCATGACTAGTATTTTCAGTTGACCTTATTAAAATTAAAGAATCACTACTTTTTGTCTTCTTCTAACAACAGTTGTAAATCCATCGTCACTTATACTTTCATCGCTTCTATCCTGGATTTTCCGTTTTTCCACAACCTTTCTGTCAATTAGATTTACAGCTTTAACACACGCAGTTTCCTCCATTTCTTTACTCTCACAAGAATCACTTTTATCATTTTCATCACATAAATTATCGTCCTCGAGATCGCAATCACTCATCGTCTCAGACGATATCGAGGGTAGAATTAAAAGAACTCGCGAGATTAAAAACAATACGTACGGCCGGTACGAGAGTTCGCTCGCAACTGATGGGCGTGTCATTTCAAAGGCATGATAAAATTATAGTTTGTTACCTACGTTGTCTTGTATTTCACTTTTCAGGTACAAAACTATTCTTCTGCCAGTATCCCCTTGGGCTTACGAAATACTCGAAAAGTTTCACTTCGTTTTCAGAACTCTTAAACACTCTACAGGATTCAATTACTAACAAAATAAGAAGGGACTTTTATTGAACAAAAAGGTAAAAAAAAGACTCTTACAAACTTTAAACGATGTCGGCATCATTTAAAAAAAAAATCATTTGAAATCCGTGACCAAGAAGACAAAACAAATGTCAATTAAATAAAAACAACCCAACAAACAGAAGACGTTGTGACATGTCCTCGTTCCCACATTTTCCCTTGAAATGTTGACCGTTAAAATCACAAATTCATCTGACATACCAGCTATACCAAAAAACAAATCCTTTTAATATCATAAAACAAAGCTGACATCTATCTTGTATACTCCAGGGGGACTATTACTGGACCCTGCGATACATATCGAGTAAATGTTCGATATATGTAATTTGAAATTTCACTAGTGGCATATTAACAACTTTTATTGGTGAATACGTTTTCGTAACCTCCCGTAGCTGACTAAATTTCTTGATAAAGAAGCCTATGTGTTGTTTTATATACTTGAATCCCTTACTTAAAATGATAAGCTTAAAACTTTAACTTCAATTTATAGGAACAAAGTTACAATTTCTAATAATTTAAAAATTGCAAGGTATGCACCACACCGTCTACTTTAACCCCGATTGTCATTCAACAAGAAACGTCACAGAGAATGTTCACTTTATTAACGAAACACTTAGAATAGCCCCCCGACGAGCTCACACGAAATATATTCAGCTCCAAAATCCTTCTTGAAATCCTATTTCGCATTCCTTTTGTACGCTCACAGAAAGTGAACATAATCTTTGTTCTGACGCTTTATTGCAGAGCCGCGTGTACACTGTATAAATATAGATCAGGACAAATGAAAGGACGATCTTTAAATTAAACATTTCGGTGATTTGGGTCCATTTCGTGCCTGGAGGATTGTATACGACCTTCTGGTTAATGTTAGAACCGTCAGTGGTGGGAAATGTCGTAGGTTCCTTTTTAGGAAGACATGCTGTTGAGCTATGCTCTCTTACTTGATTATAAAGACAGTATAAGCTCTACTTAATTTTAGGTATAAGACATAAGGACATAAAGTCAAATAGCGAAAGATAGTTTCGTTTGTAAGTAAATGCTTACATATAAAAAAAAACAAGCAAATATTTCCTCTTTATATATACAGGGTGTAAAAAAGTATTGCCAATCCTGAATCAGGTGACGATGTTTAAACTTAACAACTTTTCTAAAGAGACAAAGTGTCCAAAATGTATAATAAAGAAATTATTATTTAAATCGCTATGTTGATAAAGTATTACTTTGCATCGACTTTGCGGCCAATTTCGCTGTTGCTTATCAGCGTCTAACAGGATTTAATAGCAAAAATAATTCCTATTTATGCATTTTAATGCAAACTTAGCCAGAAGCTGATATAGTTTGTTTTTCACGATATCTGTCTATGCTTCGTAGGAGAAGTTGTTTAGTTTAAGCAACTCTTTAATCTGTTTAAGGATTGTTAGAGATATTTTACACCCTGTATAGTATAAAGTATAGAAGTACAAATGTATACTACTTGTTTTATATGTATCTCTAAGGTATGAATATGGAGCTTTTCTGTATCGATGTAGTTGCAGAGAAATACTTTTCAAAAGTCAGTATGGCTGAGGGTTAAACCAATGATTAAAGTAAACTTTAAAAAAAGTTACAAATGATACCATCTTAACAATGTAGAGGCGAGTACAAATGCGAGTATTCAAATAAAAACAATAAGAAGCTGTAAAATTTGACAAATCTTTAAAATTAAAAAAAAACACGTCATATACAGTAAAACTTACACCTGTCAATAAATTTTCTATTATAAATACTTTTTGTAATATGCCTATGATTTCTCAAAATGACCGCCTCTTTAAAAAATGGCGGCATGCCACCATCTACTTGTTTAGGGGAATTCTAGGGATTTCTAGGGAGAAATAAAATTTACTAGGGGTACATCGCCGAGATGTACACTGCGACCGCAGAAGTTATTTTCCCGTGTAATTCCTATTACCATGGGAATTCGAGAAACTTCACTCTCACAACTGAGAAGAATCTAATGACACCTCGTATTATGTTGAAATCTGTCAAACGGAACGTCTGTCGAGCGCGCCATACATAATATACATACACTCGAAAAACATAACCCTCCTCCTGACACTCGGGTAAATAATATGCTCGAATATTCCTTCCAGACTCGTCAAATCACTCTGAACCGTGCTTTTTTCACTCGATTAAAGAACGCAGTCTCAAAACACATTATCCAAAAGGACTTTTTGGCGGGAAACGGACGAAGCAAGTATGCTTATCATGGATTTATGTTTTTTGTGTGACCAAGTTGTTTAGTGTATAATGATGATAGTGTATTGAGCAGAGAATACTCGTAGACATGGGCAATAAATAGAAAATCCTATGAGGAGTGTAGACAGTAATTTTAATTTTGCTCCAAGAAGTCCGTTAGTTAATAGTAAAGTCACGCTATCATTTACTATTGACCTTCACCTTCATCGATTTTTTTATCATTCATCATACCATTATCACATTAAAATAAAACATAACTCGTTATTACGACAGACCGGGCTGTATGGCGTAGATCCTTTGCTTTACTTACATGATAAACCAAAACCGAAACAATAATTACCAATTAATAATATAAACCAAATTATAATATAAGTAACAATAATAATTAAACATTATAAACGAATTAAACGGTTTCAATATTAATCAGCGAAAATAATGAAACCACCGCAAAAATAACACTTTCATTTGAATTCATTATTTTAAACAAAACTATGCTGATTCAAAATGATTCTTATCACCTTCGTATAAAGTACTATTTGGCTTGCATTAAATATTTGTTTATGGAGGATTATCGGGGTTGTAACAGTTGGTCTGAAATTACGAAAGGCTTACGGCGGTTCGCACTGAGATACATTTTTTAAGGTATCCATTTGATTATTTTGTAATGTTAAGATTTAGTGTAGGGCGGTTCTTTTTTAAAACGCCAAAATCCGGTCAAAGCAGGAAACAATCATTGCAATTTCAGGAACAAAGGCAATTCCACCTGATGCGTACTAATAATCAATAACCTATAAATAACAATATGAAATAATTAAAACGTTTGACATAAACGGCCAATGATGCCTGTAATGTATTCGACGACCGAGTAGCGTAGTGCTGCCTCATATGCCGGAGGTCCCAAGTTCGAGTCCTGGCATTCATTCGTGTGATGATAAATGTTTGTTCTCGGGTCATGATTGTTGGTATTTATATATGTATGTTTATTCTGGGTTCCCTCCCAGTTCGCTGCATGGTCATCCATATCACAAGCTCTGGTTACTTTGGGGCCGTACAGTTGAAGTGTTTGGGGATTTTCATTTAATTTTTATTTATAATTGTGCGATGAGGTAAAAAAAATAATAATTTTCACGTCGACTGCAAAATGTACCGATAAATTTGGCAAATGTTTTGTTTCTGATGTCCTAGTCCAACTGTACGCCTATATAATAATGAATGTTTAAACATTTTCGACAAGAGAAATTCGAGGGGATTTTCGGCATGTTTTTCTAAAGCTCATTCAGCAACATGTTTTTATAGAATTAAACGAACGCATTTGTTACAACAACATACCTACTATTTTAAGACTGAACAAAGAAATTATAATCATTGCTTTCTTTTTATATAACTAATTTATTTTTTAAAGACCGACTCTTCTCACCTTTATTAAACATTCTGACGAAACCCACATTCCGAGGAAGTTATTTTCAGTAATATCTGCTAAAACGCAATATGCAAGCATAGACGACTATAAGTTGCTTGAAACCACCCGCTTATGTTAGGTAAGGTGTCTACCGAGACGTGTTGCTGTGGGATTGTTGTCTTTGAAAATAATATTAACACTGGAAAATAAGGTTGACACATAACAATCCAACAGCGGTAAAATAAAAAAAAAATTGTCGTTAAACAAAATATGGGGAAATATGTTCTTTAAGAACAACACTATTGTAACGTACGGTTACCTTCAATATAAGTACTTCCAAAAATTTTGAAATAACATTTCGTATACCCATAAATCAGCAAGAAGTTCGAAATCCTCGCTAAAGCTTTCAAACGAAATCGAACATAAGTAATTTAACTACAAAAAGTTAGTTTTTGAACGTGTTTTATACTTTTGTACGTTGATTGTATGAATTTATGAACAAAAGCATAGAACATTATCTTAAAGTACTAGACAACCTGCAGTTCTAACGAGAAGCCCAATAGATAGTAAAAACTTGACAGCTAAATGAAATCATTTTTCTACAAAATGTATTATACCATGTATTCCGGATGCAGACTGCAACCCTATTATATTATTATTTCGGTATTTTACGACATTATTTACCTGACTAAATTACTAAAATATTGAGTAGGTTCTCGACTCGCTGCGCTTCTTCTGTTTAGTAGTAAACGCTTGAAAAGGGAAGCCGCATTCCACCAGTTCGTCTAGATAAGAGGTTCTTAAACTTATGGCTCCACGTACCATTTTTATAATTTAAATATGACAGCGAACCCCTAAACCTTATCCCTAAAGATAACAATAAACTTTACAGTTGAAGAAAATAAAGTTATCGTAGTCTATCGTGACCACGGCAACTGCAAAGATGCCGAAACGTCGAAATAATTTTAAAATTAACTAAAATATACGCGATAATATCCGGTAAAAAGTGTTTTATTTAAAGTATGTATCGTGAAAACTTAAGAAGAGATTTAAAGTTTTTTATTTTAATAATACAAATGCAGTACCAAAAATTAATAGGTTTTTGAGTTAGTGCGATGGGTGGACTAGTTTCTTTGCGCTTATCGAGTCTATTTTAGGAGTAATTTTAACCTTAGGTCGTCTAGATACCGTTAGGTAAATCATACCGTCGAATGGCGAGCCCCTAGGGATTCTTATCCCCAGTTTGAGAAACCCTGGTCTTGGTCATTTGGGTGCATTTGATCATGCGTATATCATGAACATCTCATCATTCAAGAAAGGACAAAGCGAAGGATTCTCGTGGATTCTATGGATAAATTATATAATTTGAAATTTAAATCGTGTATCGTTGCACTCCAGTTGATTATTGTTTGCGGCAATGTTTCACCGTATGTATCTGCATCTAGTAATTTGACAATATGCATGCCTTATGCAGCTTCGACTACTTCGAGCGTTCAAATATTGAGGGCGTTTTTACTAAGCAGTATGTCATTTTGGACTTGTCTTCGTGCGGCCAATCAAATCAGACCATTGTTGCCCGACCGCTTTTGAACGCAGACCCGCTGTTCATTTGTTTGTAAGTCAATGATGAATTAGGATCCTTTTTTGACATTTTATCGATAATTCATAAGAGTTCTTTGATGCTTCGACGCCATTTTACTTCAAACAAGTGATGCCTTGTGTAATAACTTGTTTTTAATTAACTTTTAAATAGATGAAAATCTTTGTTTTTTCAGAATAATACTCGAAGATGTTTGACTACATATCTGACGGCCAAGCATCGTAGTGGCCAGTAGCCCTGCCTCATGCCGGGTGTTTGTTCTCGGGTCATGGCTGTTGACATTCTGGGCTCCCCCCCAGTTTGCTGTATGGTCATCCATGACACAAGCTCTGCTTACTTTGGGGCCATACAGTTGCTGTGTTAGTCTGGGGATTATTATTATTATTATATTAATAACTTTATTTAGTAACAATATTACGTATAACAGTGCTGACTCACGAAAATAATAGAGCAATATAACTTTGTTGCAATGTTATATAACATGTTATATATAAAATTGACATTTGTCTTTGTTCGTATAACCGACCCAAGCAGCTGATTTTCTGCAGCAACTGATTTTCTTGTACGTCACCGCCGAGGCCGCTTTACGCTACCCAAATTTCTGGCCAATAAGTCAGCTGCCAAACCCGAAGCGTCGCGTCATTTCTCACAGGCGGCTTAATAGATCCTCGATGAAATGGCGTTTATTTATTTATTTATTAATTGGGAGACATACAATATATAAGCACAGTTGGGCATGGTAATAAAATTAAATTCACAAATCAGTAAAGTTTCCACAGTTAGTTAATGCATAATTAATTAAATTAATTAAATTAATTAATGGCACGATTTGCCTGCGTCTGTTTTTCCAGACAAATATAACCCTGGAGCTTTCAAGTGTAGAGTGAATAGGTACCTCTTAGACAGGCGTGTACGATCCTCGTCTTCATCGTCACTTTCCATCAGGTGAGATGGAAGACAAACGCCTGCTAATTATTAATAAAAAAAAAAAAAAAAAAATTAGAATATATGAAAATCAACATGAAAAATTAAATACGTATACGACAGTGATGTTATCTAAATGAATTTAGCAACGTTTAATCTTAAAATGTAAACATTATATAGCAATTTTAATGGCTATTTATAACTCAAATGTTACAGTCAAATATGTCACGGCAGTGAAAATTATGATTATTCTAGAATTTATTCGGGGACACCTAAAACAAATATTTTTTAAGAAGAGAAGTGGAATCGATATAATAATTAATGATTTTGTAAAGGATCATTTGGTCTCTTTGAAGGCGACGATTACGTAATGAATTTTTATCCTTAGTTATTTCTACATTACTGGCCTTTCGATTCGGAAATCTGTATGACATATGTATGATGAACTTTATATAGATTTTTTTCAATGTTGTCAATGGTTGCGTTGTAAGGTTAGGTTAGGTTAGGTTAGTATTTAAATCCTTTAAGAATTTCTTGCCAGTTTTTTGGCAGTAAATGACCCTTCCGTGGAAGTTTCAATATACGATGTCCTAAGCCGCGGTCCGTACCCTACTGGGTGCTCTTTGGTGCATCGCATGTAGGGGCATTTAAGATCGATAGGTATAAACAGTCCATTTAGAAAATAAAAGGCGCATCTGGAGCACGTAAACATGTTTGACTATACCGCTGCACAAAAGTTATTTACTATTTTTGATATTTGTTAACAATTTTACTTTGGTCGTTCGGCCATGTTTACTTTGTTTTATAACATATTTTGTTAGAAAACCGTACTTCAGAATAATAGGACTGGTTTTCTGACATTGCATCGGATGAACAAGTTTGACAGTTAAAACACAAAAGTTCATAAACTTCCGTTGTTTAACTTATTTCATGCGAAGAGTTTTGAAACACGTCGAGATAAATCCATTTTAACTCATACATATATGTATAACAAAAGTGATTTCCGTGAAGTTTCTTGCAATTTCCTTCATGTGGGGATCTTTGATTGTTTTTTATATAGTCGGCAAACGAGGAAGCGTTGCACCTGATGGTAAGTAGCATCCACGCCCATGCACATAATTAGTCGTAGGTGTTTTATAAATCAACTACTCTACTACTTCTATCTACTAATGATGCGTCGCCGATCGCAGGCTCGAGTTAGATTGCCTTTGTTCAAGGCTGTTTCTTTCCTAAAACAGAAACACAACCTCGTCCACGTGATGAAGACTGCCACAGACGAGATCTTCACAAAGAGAACTCCACTGCTGTTAAAACTATTGTTAAGCCTTTAACAGTGACAAGTAACACCGGGTGAAACATCTTAGTTTAAACATGAGGACGTAACAACAGGCAAAAATATGCAAACGTTGTTTGATGATTCGTTAATGAAAATATTGTTTAAAATTTACTGAGTCTCATGGTCACCCTAATTGCTACGTAAAACTGTCGTAGATCCATAGCGTGTTACTGTATTTGAATACAGTGACTATAAGGTTGGTGTTTTTGCTAAAATTATAATCAATATTAATATCAGTCAATGCAATGAATTTGCCTTAAAATACTGCTACGTTTCACCCTGTATTTATTTATTTTAATTTAATTTTACAATAATAATAATTATTATTTATTTCCGTCACTTGATCCATATAAAGAATTAATAATAATTTTTTATTTTATATTACATTACATTGTAGGTGGAAACTATTCCAATGTTTTAATATAGATCTATCTACCTTTTCCTTTAATACTAGTAGAATACTGTCAGAGCTGTCGCAGGTCCGGTGCATCAGTGATGCGAACATTTTCCTTGTAATCGCAATATACAATATCTCGAATAATTAAATTTAAAACAACTTGAAGAAGATATAAGCAAACGCAAACTTAAATTAAAAATGTTCTAAGTACCTATCGCCTTCTTTACACGACCTGTTACATTAATAATGAGCATCAGGTTTTTCAGGAGTGTTCAAAATTTTGATATTAAATATTATAATCAGTATTTTCATTTTTATTATATTAGATTGTTTACAATTCAAGATCGGCTCCGCTTTAAGTGAAGATTACGGAGTTACGTTTGCCTACAGTTCGGTTTCTGTGCATTAATTATTGATTTGGCAAAGCACAGAGAAGATAAGCCAGCAGCCTTAAATCACAAAATTAAAAAAATGTTTCGCTTCCGTACCGGACTTCAACAATCTTCTCCAACGACCTTATATTTCTCAGAGGTAGGAACTGCTTAAACGGCTATTGATCCGTTTATCTCAAAACAATCAAATTACGCACTGTGAGTTATAATTTGGAGACAGCAATATCAAGCGATGATAGCACTGAAGTTGATTCATTTTACAGTCGATTTCTATAATTTAAAAGAGGCTCAGGGGCCGGCACATTCAGATCCGCAGTATATTTGTTGAACGGCAGGCCGCACCACCAAAGCCCGAACGGCATAACCGGGGCGGCATCTTACCCGCACATTTATTCGATTTTGCCGCCTGGCAGTGCCGATTAATGCGGGTAATCCGAAAAGTCTAATGCAATTGAACCTTTACGCCGAATTTATAGCTGTAGTTTATAGATAAGATAAAGTTGGGAAGCTCCTTTTGTGTGTACTAAATTGCATTAGAATTTTTTTTGTTAAGGTCTAGTATGGGGCAGTTTTACAATATTTCTTATTTTAATCGCATTAACAACCAAGTAAAGCAAGTTCTCTTTTAGCTAAAGGAAAGAAATAGCCATTGGATTTATAGATACAAAAGCAATATCAACAAAATAAAATATGAGAAAACTTATAGAATTCCAGTATAAAAGGTCCCAACGAACGGGTATATCGGTTATATCATGCATCGGAATGACCTCGTTTGAGCCGCATCTGTCAAAACGGTCCGTACATCCTGCGCGAAAGGAAGTATGAATACCACATCAATGTGACCCACTGATTTTCAGACACTAAAGCTCATCAGTTTGACAAATCATAAGCCTTTGAATCAAAATAGACTTTACGCCCTGTTAAGTAAGATTGAAATTTGTAAGCTAGTTGAGCTCAACCGGAAGCAGAATAATCTATAAGGCTTTAGCCGAACGAAAGGTTTGAATGCCTTTGCAGCAGTACTGAAGCAATGCGTTCCGGAGTATCGTGACTTTATAAGCGTCTTAAAGTGTCAGTTCATGTAGGAGTTTAGTTTATGAACTAGGTTATACAGGGTGTTTATGGTTCTACATGCCATGGCTCAGGGTTCACTGGCATGGGAGAATGCCAAAATAAATTTTTTTTTAAATCAATGCTGGTTAAATTACTGATTACTGACAAAATAGGTATATGTGGTATATTCCTATTTAATTAATTTTATGTTCAAATTCAATTTAAAAAGTATTGTTTCAAAAATAGTTATATTAACATATAATATTAGAAAATACTGATTCGTATTCGGAACTCTGCTGTTCCATAACTTTTTTTTCCATCGACAAATTCACGCAGTGACATTTGCATTAAAACTTATAGTATATCAATTCAATTGAAGTGTATATAATTGGGTATTTGACAAAATTTTTTAATAACATATTTAAATAGTTTATCAACAGTAAAGAAATATTGCAGAAGTACCAGTATGCTTACAATCAATAGTTTTCTAGATACAGCGATGTGTTTGAGGAGCCGCTGCGAGTCGCCGAAAAACGCTCCATACAAAACGGTAGCGAGTTGTGACGTCACAATGTCTAAATCATATTAAAAATTGTGTGGGCGTTTGGAAATAATATGTCATAGCTACGTAGATAAAGCGTTTACATGCATACTGTCATTATAAAAGTAATATTGAATCTCAGTAAGCTAATGACATCTAAAAAATTAGCATCTTTTATGATATATTTTTTGCTTCTGTTTTAAGTTGTCTAATCTATATACTTCGATATTCAATTCAAAACTGTATGTTTCAAAATTTTTGTGTCAAAATAACTTGTATTGTATAAACTAATGATAAAAGCTTGCATTTTCAAATGTTGTCCTATACCTAATTATAGTAAATTACTAAGAGTACGTATAACCACTTTTCTATGCATTCAACAGAGTGGTGTGAGTTAGTTACATTTATTCTTAGCAAGTTAGGCGTGTAAGGTCTAACAATATTCGGTAATATAGGTAACACTCACTTCGATCAATACAACTTGGTTACGCGTCTCGAAAAATATTAAATTACGAACGTTCAAGTGTGCGATACTAGACTGTTAAGTACGATCTTATGTCGCTCAACGTCAGCCCAAAAGTTTCTCAAGTACCTACCGATAAATGCGGCAAAACCATACAACTGTGTATATGGAATATCTTTTTTAGGGAACGTCATATTTCAGAAAGATCTTGAAAAGAAAACATGTAAAAGTTGACTCAATAATTATTGTACATACAGTTTTAATAATAAATGTAGTTTGTGAATGTGGCGAAACGCCTTGGTCGTCTTCAAACGTAGCAGTAAGTAGTTTTTCAGTGTTTCGATACAATGTCGATCATTGCAATTTTTGTATTTTTGGACTCTTAATGGCATACGTTCAAAGCCCAAAATGAAGCGGAGAAAAACCACAACATGGTTTGCGAACCATCCTCAACTATACATTTTTAATTAAATGTTTTCGTTCTCACACAGTTCGCATTGCGTTTGTTGGAAATTTTATCAAGCTGTGTATTACTAAAGGCTCTTGCACGCCTTTTTTTAATCCATATAAAATGGATTACGGATGACTTCACTTGTACCTTTCAAAAAACAAAGGTACGTTTTGAACAGCCATTTTTATCAAAGCCAAACCAACCGTTCGCTCAAAAACAGAAACATACAAAAAACGAGCATATTAAAATATGTCCCAAAGGACATGAAATAACAATTTTACTCCCAAACGATCTCGACGTTAACAATAACAGCCGTGATATAGGCGGCGTGATTTTAAAATTCATGACGCTAATATTTGGCTCCTGTCCAAGGTATCTCAACGACCAAGGCTCTGGATAACTGCAAGCCATTTAAGTTTAAATAGGCTGTGGTAAGTGCTATGAAACATGATCTTTGGACACTATCTAATTTAGTAGGGTTATTGTTAGCTAGGTGCTTACAGCGTGGCGTGATTTAAGTGTGGACATTGTCAACAAGCTTGG
The DNA here is from genome assembly GCA_923062675.1 of Marasmarcha lunaedactyla. NCBI lineage: Eukaryota > Metazoa > Arthropoda > Insecta > Lepidoptera > Pterophoridae > Marasmarcha > Marasmarcha lunaedactyla. The sequence continues at coordinate 2,809,891 of OV281358.1, forward strand.
TTTATGAGTACATAGAGTCTAAGAAGTTACCGTTGTGTTACATGCTCTCACGTTAAACAGGAAACTATATATTGAAATAAAGACGAAGTTTGATTTTATTCATATTCTTATCGTGTGATATTCTTAGAACCGTGGCAGCTTCTGGAGCCAGAGGTGTACGCATTTGGCTGATATTTTTTTGTTGCGTTCGTAATGGTTAGGAGAAGCTTTGTATTAAACAAAATTCAGTAATTTTGATGGAAAGCTGACAGCGACGTATCGTCCATCTTAATGCCTCATCATTATCCTGCATAAAAATATAGCATACTCCTGGTCTGTTTTATTGCATAGACGTGTGACGGTTGTCTATTTCGACCTCTTTTTGTCAGTAAATTTTTATTTTTTTGTTGTTCCCGACGTAATTTTAAACTAGGAATTACGTAGTGTCGGAGAACGGCAATGTTTTGATTTGACAAGTCAGTCACGAAAAATTATCCATCAAAGCAACTTGAATCTATTTATTTATTATTTTCCGAGTTTATTATTCCAAATTACATAGTTAAGATATTTTATTATCGATAATCAAAGTTCTTTTTAAGAAACCTATATTTATTTTTTTACGTTCACGAGTGTGCGTAGCCAAAATTGTTGGCATTTTTGTATATTTTTAATTTTACCGAAAAAATAAACACAGAAGAGAATTTTGTGTTTTATTGAAACTACGCTACATACTGCCGCCCGAATATTCAAACGTAGTTTATGGAGAAGAGAGGAGAAATTGCAACAGAAGGAACAAAAGGAACAGAAGAATTGCAACATTAAAAATAATTTTTTTATAATTATTATTGAGGTCAGGCATAAAACTTTATTTGTTACCATTTTCAATCATTAACATTCACTATAATATATTTATATATGTATCTACTATAATATATCTACTATAATATATCAAAATACTGCTAAATTATTCAGACATTTAAGTTTCTTTAGTTTCTTTCGTTATAATATCCTTGAAGAAATTTTCTGAAGACACAACATTCTATAACCCAGTAATTTCACTATTTAAATAACATTTTCTATTCATTTTCATCACTTGAAAATACGTATATTTTTAAGGCTCTATTCTGCATAACGACTATTAACAAATTTGTTTCACTTTAACATTTTTTTTTGATTTTGCAATGAATTTTTCACAATTAAATAAACCTGAAATAATTTATGAATTAAAAATCAGAAATATAAATTTTTCTTCGACGCAATCTGTAGACGAACTACGATCATTATTATTAAATATTAATGTAGATTCTGAAACAGAAATTTTACAAAATAGCCCTGAAGAATTTTCAGAAGATATTAATACCATTAAAAAAAATTTAAAACTTGTTGAAGCTTGTATAAACTCTTATCCTATTAGGAAACAAAAAATTTCACCTTATTTAACTCATATAAGAACAAGATTAGGCCTCATTGACATTACATCAGATTTATCTTCAGAGCAGTTAGATTTAATAAATTCATGTTGGAATGATTTAACTCAATTAGACTCACGTTTTAAAAATTTGGAAAAATCACCAACACATTCCACATATCATTCCGCAGAATCTATACAAAATATTAATCTACAACCCCTTTCTTTTTTCGAAGCATTAACTGATAAGGTCAGTAAAATTACAGAAAATCGAACTAACAATGATTTAAAAAGATTTATTTATAAAGGTGAAGGTTGTCCAAAGGATTTTATTCAAAAACTTGAAGAATTTTCACAAATAAAAAATATTTCTGAAAAATCTTTATTCTCACATATTTATGATATTTTATCTGGATCTGCTCTTGATTGGTTTAGAGCTAGAAAGTCGACTATTAATGACTGGTCATCTTTCCGATCGGCATTATTGAATGATTTTGCAATTACCGATTACGATTATAAACTAAAAAAAGTAATCGATGCTCGTAAACAAAAACATAATGAGAGAATTATCATCTACTTTGCTACAATGGAATCTTTTTTTTCAAAGCTCTTGGAACCAATGTCCGAAAAAGAAAAAATTAATACTCTTGTTAGAAATCTTAAACCTGAATTTACATTACGTCTTTCACCTACTGATTTACATACTGTAAATTCCCTCTTGGAATCATGCAAATTTACAGAAAGCATTCTCCAAGTTTCTAATAATACATCTTACTACTCTTCATCATCACCACCAGATCATTATCATTCTTTTCCTATTCCTTCTACATCAAATTCTAATAACAAATCGTATAATAATACTCTACTTTCACATAATCAACCATATATTCCTGAATTTCCTTTTAAAGCTTGTACATATAATTCCATAGCAGCTGTAGCTAATCCATTACCTAATACTGTAGCTGCAATTAATAAAAATCAGAATTTTTATAAATTCACTTGCCCACGTTGTAGATCTAATACACATTTATTAAAAGACTGTACTAACACTAATATAGTGTGTTTTCGTTGTGGAAAAAAAGACTTTATTACTAGTAAATGTCCTAATTGTAATAAGTCGATTTCAAAAAACTAAATTACGAGGAGTGCATAAACAAAAATAATGGTATTAAATCATCAAATTTTGACAAAAAAGATTGGGATACATGGTTAAAAACTTTAACAATTTTTTTAAAATCTTATAACACTTGTGCTCTCCTCTTTAATAAAACATCAGATTTTGAACGTCCTTATTTACATATAAAAGTAAACGATTTAATTTTAAATGGTCTTTTAGATAGTGGTAGTGCTATCACTATATTGGGTAATAATTCTCATAAAATTTTATCACAACATGGTCTTTTTATGCAAAAAAGCTGTTTAATAAAAGGTAATGTTGCAAACGGACAAACTATTTCTTCTATCGGCATTATTACTCTTCCTACTTTTTATAACAATAAATTTGCGTTAATTACAGCTCATGTGATCCCAGAAATCACTGAATCACTCATTTTGGGTATTGATTTTTGGAAAACTTTTAATCTTGCTCCGGATATTCTTAGTAATATCACATTACAACCTTCAAATTTAAACTCATCTTTTCTCATTAATACAGATTCTAACTTTCATTTACATGAATACCATTCTTTAACAGACACACAAAAAATTATTGCAGATGCAATTATGGAAAAGTTTAGGTTGATTTCAACTGAATGTAAACCTTTAGGTCGTACTCATTTAGTCGAACATTTCATCGACACTGGAGACCATCCACCTATTCGTCAACGCTGTTACAGACTTTCTCCTGAGAAACAAAAAGCTCTTTGTAAAGAAGTTGATGATATGTTACATTTAGATGTCATTGAACCCAGTGACAGCCCATGGCTGAACCCAATTATTATTACACCTAAAAAAGATGGTACTTGGCGATTTTGTATTGATAGTCGTAAATTAAACGATATCACAAAAAAAGATGCTTACAAACTTCCTTTCATTTCTGATATATTAGATAACCTTAAAGATGCTAAATTTATATCATCTATTGACATTGCTAAAGCGTTTTGGAATATTCCCTTAAAAAAAGAGGATAAACTCAAAACTGCATTCCATGTTCCAGGCCGAGGAATGTTTCAATTTAAAGTTATGCCATTTGGTTTAACTAATGCACCTGCTACTCAACAAAGATTCATTGAAAATCTACTAAATGATCTTACAAATGATAATAATGTTTTCTATTTTATCGACGATATAGTCTGTATTTCTCAAACCTTTGAACAACATGTCGATATACTTACTAAAATTCTTAAAAAACTTTCAGATGCCAATCTCACAGTCAATTTTCCAAAATGTTCATTTTTCCGGAAAGAATTAAAGTACTTAGGCTATGTAGTTAATGAAAATGGTTTAAAAACGGATCCTAAAAAAGTTCAAGCTATTCTTGATATACAAACTCCAAAATCTGCTAAGGAGGTCAAACGTTTTTTGGGTACTGCCAGCTGGTACAGACGTTTTGTACCTAATTTAAGCACTCTTGCAGCACCGTTAACTAAATTAACTTCTACAAGCAAAAAATCACCTCCATTTAAGTGGTCTGATGAAGCTGAAATTGCTTTCAAGGCTATTAAGCAAGCTTTAATTAGTACACCAGTTCTGGCATGTCCAGATTTCTCTAAACCATTTGCTGTTCATTGTGATGCCTCTTCCTACGGCATTGGCGCAATGTTAACTCAGGAAGTCGATAATATTGATAAACCTATTGCTTATATGAGTAAATCACTTACAGGCGCTCAAAAGAATTATTCAGTCACTGAACGTGAACTTTTAAGTGTTATTACGGCACTAGAACATTGGCGTTGTTATTTAGATAATGGATTACAATTTACAATTTATACTGATCACGCAGCCCTTCAATGGTTTATGCATTTAAATAATCCTACTGGCAGATTAGCTCGATGGAGTATTCGTTTATCTATGTTTAATTTCGTAATTAAACACAAAAAAGGCTCAGATCATGTCGTACCAGATACTTTATCACGTATAAAACCAATTGATTTAATTAATTTTTCTACTTCTCAAACTAAAGACACTTGGTATTTAGCAATTTATAATAAATGTTTATCATTTCCTTCTAGTACTCCGGATTACATGATTCATAATAATAAATTGTTTAGATTTTGTAGATCTAACACATTATTTAACTCTGAATTTAATTGGAAACAAGTAATACCATTAGAATTTAGGGAATCTGTTATTACACAAAATCATTCTACTCCCCAAACGGCACATTTTGGTATTTTTAAAACATACCATAGAATTAAAAATCTCTATTTTTGGCCTGGCATGTATAAAGACGTAGCCATGTTTATTGCTAAGTGCGAGACTTGTTTAGCTACCAAGCACCAAAATCAAAACTTAATTGGTTTAATGGGCAAACCCAAACATTGTTCACGTCCTTTCCAATGTTTATCCATAGATTTGATAGGTCCACTTCCTACTTCACGTAAGCAGAATAGATTTCTATTTGTAGTTACTTGTTGTTTTTCCAAATATTGTTTGTTATTTCCAATAAAACATGCAACCGCTTCTATTATTCGCCATATATTGGACAATTTAGTTTTTATGGTTTATGGAGTTCCAGAAACTATTATATTAGATAATGGTCCTCAAATGATAAGTACAGAATTATCTGAATTATTTAAATTTTACAACATACCAAAAATACATTACACCCCACGTTACTGTCCACAGGTTAACACCGTTGAGCGTTACAATAAAACTATTGTAACGGCGATTGCAGCTTTTATAGATAAAGATCACAGAACTTGGGATACCTATATAAACAAAATACAGTTTGCTATTAATACTGCGGTTAATGAAACCACAAAATTCACTCCATCATTTTTAGTATTTGGTAGAGAAGCTATTACATGTGGATCTATCTACAAAAATAAAGATTCCAGAGATGAACTAATTTTCAGTCCTAGGGATGTATATGCTGAAAACATAGGACAATTAATACCTATCTTTTCCGAAGTACAGAAACGGTTATTTAATGCACATCAATATAATGCAACTTATTATAACAAACATCATCAGAATTTAGAATTTAATAACGGTGATATTGTTTGGAGGCGAAACCATGTAATAAGTTCCTCTAAAAAACATTTTTGTGCTAAGTTTGCACCCAAATTTATTAAATGTAAAGTTTCAAATAAAGTTTCACCATTAATTTACGATTTAGTGGATATGAATAATAACCCATTAGGTCGTTGGCATATCAGAGACATTAAACCTCTACCGCGTTTAACTTCTTCTTTGAGTGACTAGATTGGTTGTTACCAATTACTTTATATGAATTCATATATAATTATTGCTCATTATCTCACGGCGAGCATAAGCCGATTCTTTTTGTCTTATTTTTTTTCTCTATGCACCTCATTATCGTTTGGCTATACCATTAACATTGACGTTGGTCAAAACTTATAATTAATTATCATCATCGTAGTATTAGGTTAACTTTTTGTGTAATTTTTTTTTAATATTTGCAATTCTAATTTTTTCTTCTCAATTTTTTTTTTTTTTTCAAGCGGTTTGCAACTTGTAAAATTAAGCCTTCTGCACGAGCGTTTATTAAGGTAACTCGTTAAACTAAACCATACCTATGTGTATTATTTATACACTTGAATCACTTTCCTGTGAGAATTATTTTCATATGTTTATTACATAAATATTTTAATTACTTCACAAAAGACCCTTGGATTTTATTTAAAAGTCAATGTTTCACGACTGGCTATGATTTTCTTTTCTTTCCGGCATATTTATTTCAGTCTTTAACTGAAACTTGTTTATAGTAATCACCGTGCGGGAGTTAGCGACACGTTAAAGAAGCCATAAGCTATTAATATTTTCAGCGGATGGCAACTATTAAAGCCTTTTGCCGTTGCGTTCAACTCTATTGAGTTGACTTATTTAGGATACGATTCCTCATAAGCAACTCTAACTGCATGATGTTTTATTTCCAGTAGTTGGAATAAGACTAGTATGATAGAGAATGTATGTTGTAATTATAATGTACGTTGATGGAGTTGAACGATGTATATTAACATTGTATATTCCAGGAACATGTTAAAAATTCTATCATTCATGAACCATGTAATTTAAGATAATTATTTAGGATTTTTTTTTTTTTCTCTCTCTCGTCTGTTTTGTTTTCTTTTTCTATTAACTAACTTGTTGATAAGCATTATATCAGTATTATTTTTTTTTTTTTTTCATATATACAGGATGTTTTTTTAGAAAAATTCTTCTATAGGATGTTAATATTAATTTTCATTTTGCTTTTAATTATTATTTTTTTTTTTGATTGTTCTTTCATTTAGCAGATTAAATATTAAAATTCGATATGTATATGCGGTTTATTTTGATTTGGTTTGAATTTGAAATTTTACTAAAAAAAATCTTTCAGATTTTTTTTTTTCCCGGCCCCCGGGGTATTGTGACGGTTGTCTATTTCGACCTCTTTTTGTCAGTAAATTTTTATTTTTTTGTTGTTCCCGACGTAATTTTAAACTAGGAATTACGTAGTGTCGGAGAACGGCAATGTTTTGATTTGACAAGTCAGTCACGAAAAATTATCCATCAAAGCAACTTGAATCTATTTATTTATTATTTTCCGAGTTTATTATTCCAAATTACATAGTTAAGATATTTTATTATCGATAATCAAAGTTCTTTTTAAGAAACCTATATTTATTTTTTTACGTTCACGAGTGTGCGTAGCCAAAATTGTTGGCATTTTTGTATATTTTTAATTTTACCGAAAAAATAAACACAGAAGAGAATTTTGTGTTTTATTGAAACTACGCTACAGACGTATCGCTTATAAATAGGAATGAACGATTTGAATAATTGCGGTTGGTATCATTAAAATATATTTGAGTACCCTAGAGCAAAATATTTGACAATCAAACAATACAGATCTTTAATATCTGTCGATAATGGCTTAACGATTCTTACTTAATCTCGGAGTTAAATTCTCAGCAATGCTCTTTGATAAATAAATTGAGGATTTGAAAATTAGAACATTTTATACTAATGATTAGTCGCATAAACCGTAGTTAATGTTATTATAGGTACTGTAGAAGATTATTTTATTGACAAATAACAAATTAAATGATATAATTTACTTCAAATGTGTAATAAAAATTGCTGGTTATGTATATTATTAATATTTCTACTCAATATTTTGTATCCACGTATCCGTGTCTCTGAAATGTTCGCTTTTATATTTTTTCGAATTTAACTATTTCTTTTAAAATACTGCGTGTACCACAGGAGACGACAAAAACAAATAGAAATGTGAGGAAATCTGGTAAAAAAATAAAAATATTTTTTTTAAAATTGACAAGTTTAAGGTAAGTTGAGCAGAACAACGTCGGCCGGGTCAATTAAAGCATAAAATAAATGTTCAGTTGGATTGACAACAGTATCAGTTCACCAACTAAAACTATTTTATATTTTTATATCATCACATTGCTACTCGATAGGTCGTACATCACCAGAGCGTATGTTTTTTGTTCTAAAAGTTGTAAAACAAATTGATACCGGCCTGTGGGATTGATTGCAGTGCACGTGTGCAGTAAATCTCGATGCATGTTTGTTTCTTTAACGGACTCGATTTGTTATTTAAATAAAACTATGACAAATAAAACGTAGGTTTTTTGTCCTAATCTTGAAACCGGCATTGATATATTCTGACCTGAGAATTCTGGATTAACTATCCTATCATGTTTCCCTAAAATCTATAAATCCTGGAATTTTTGATGTAAAATAGGATTGGTGTGACATATTCACTTTAAGTCCGCGAGAGGAATACAAAAAAAAATACTGCCAATCTTGTCCTAAATAAAAAGTGTTAAATGTGTAAAAATGTTCCATAGATGTTTTAATTTTAAAATATCCAGCTACATATAATATTGACAAATATATTTTCATTACATCTGTACGTATTACTCGTTGCCTTTGTTCAATGTCAACACGTATTTCAACATTTAAAGCCCCATCAAGGCATTACTCAAACCGTCAACAAAAGTTAATTAATTTAAATAAACCGGAACGAATTCCCAAAATCGCCATGAGCCATGGCCGTAACCGAAGACGTAGAATCATTTTATTTTGACCTCAATGCCTGGTCATAAAAATTTGGGGTTTCATTTTACAACCTAATACTAAAGGGTCATAAAATAAGAGACCTTTGTGTATTTTCTTAGAATTCGGCAGAACGTTGATTTTTTTATGGGTTACAAATTCTTGTACGGTGTTCCTTGGGATTTTACAAAAAGAGGCCGCGAAAAAAAGGTAAACAAGAAACTGGAATATCATTGAAATTTTCTTCTTTTGTACTTTATTTTATAATAGAACGATGCATGGCATTGCATGAAGTTATATTTCTAGATCTGAACTGAACTACAACTGTTCTTTCAAGAGTGAACCATACGTTAGATATTTTGAGTCGGTGAAAATGTCTTGAGAAAATTGTAGTGTTTCTAAACAGATAAATTTGTGTCACTGAAGTATTAAGCAATCGCGCAGCAGGTATTAAAGAAACGAAGGCAGTTATTGAAAATACCAACATTTTTTCATCCTGTGATCATCTTAGAAATTTATTTATCAAACTAGCGTAGCGTCACACTCACGATTGACTTCACACATGGTCAAAGCCTATTTTCCGGACGTTGTAAAATATCTACCTGGTAATTGCATCTGGTCCTCTTCAGGTTCGAGGAATGGAAAGACCAATTGTATGAAGTACTTTACTTAAGAGTCTTGGACGTTCGGTTGAAATAACTACGCATTTATGCTTTCATTATTCAAAAAAGGACATGGCATAATTTAGAGTTTTCAATATGTTGTCACGGGCACAGCGAAACTTTGATGAAATATTCCAATATTTTTCCCCGGACAGTAAATGCAAATTATTATTCGACCCAAACGAGGGTCTTCAGGAAGACAAACTTTCTATGGGTCGTTAATTTTTGAAAGCTATGTTGTACTAGAAAAATGCGTAACGTAGGATTGTCATTTGTGACAAAATACTGTAACTACGTGCAAAATTTACATTACAAAATCCTGGGGTTATATTGTCACTGCCTAATCATGAGGTTAGGAATCTTGCCACTGCTGTCAATTATAATCCTGAGTCATAAATGTTTCCTATTTACGTGCTAATAGATTTTACCTACAGCGCTCGCGTGTCCCCCGAAACAGTACTTTTTTTAGACAACAGTTAGGTGACAATGGCCCTTTTCAGTGCAGCTGAAGACAGGCATGAATAATTAAATATTTTTTTTTCGTAAAAGACTGTTTATTTATGGACTGTTCGTCTTCTAAATTTCACCGGACTTGGTAGCCTATAGCTGGAACTTAAACTACTCCTACACACCCTACATACTATATGCCTAAGGGCACCCGAGAGGGCATATAATGTGCACTGCTTCTCAGTTCACCGTATGACTTCTTATGATGTTTTACAGATGGATGGGTCTGTCAGTTTTTTTTAATAAATATTAAAATTCTGTTCATACTTATACCCACTTGAAGGATTGTTTCTTGCTGGTGTCATTAACTTACCCTGGGCAGTGTCATATACAGAGCATATTTCCAATTACTGTGGTGAGATAAATTCCAGTGGCTGGCGGCCCGCCGCTAGAAATGAGAGAAATAGGAACCAGCTAATCGCTCTGTTGTAATGAGGTCTAAGGTGTGTCTTAGTCACTAAAATCCTCGAAGTTTTCAAAGTCCCACGAAAACAAGATATTTGCAAAAATTTCCTTCTTGCATTAATTCCCCATCAAGATCAACAATATCGATGTCATATTTGTCAGAAGTTTTGGCACGAAATGTATCTCTGACTTGCTTGTGTGTTTTGTTTTAGCTTATGGTTGCAAAATATTGCCTACGATATGAACAAGAAGTCGACTCCACTTAAGGCCACCAAAGCGAGTTTGTATGGCCCTAAGCCCTTGGCGTAGAAATGAATGGATGGCGTGTGTCATTCAAGTTTTAATAAAAGTGAAAACTGAACACTTTAATAGGAATCGTTTGTAAGCTCCATAACTATAGATACCTACTTTATAACACGACTGATCTTTTGAATTTAGTATGACATTTCATTTACAAATTGTCAACGTGTATATTCTACGTAACTTCAAAAGACACAGATTTTTGCTTAAAACTGGTTTTCACCTTATGTAGCTTCCATCAGCAGATGTCGCTAAAATCTCTTTACTTAGCTGTTTTCATAACTTTTTTGCAAATGCTAAGTTTATTCAGGCTTATTGTCTTAGTAAACCTGATGATGAATATTAAATATATCTAATTGTGAGCCTGATTACTTTACTACAGTTTTCTTTCATATCAGAGCCACGTTCTTGTGAATAAAAGAGAGCCTACATTTGCTTTCAATAGAAACTGGAAGTTTTATAAATGAGTACGGTCTAAAAATGCTACGGATTTTGACTGATTTATATTGAATTTTATTTGTATTGACAATTTCCCGTTTTGGCGACACTCAGTTTATCAAGAAAAATTTAGCCAAAACATGCTATGGCATTTAGTGTTTATTATATGTTTACAAGATATGCATGAAGTCAGATTTCATTATAGTAATTTAAATCTCACTGACAACCCTATTTCACGTTTTGTTTTCAGCGAAGCGTTCATTGAAAGCGTAATAATAGTAGAAGAGGTAATAGAGTTTATTTTGTTGAGATCTCGCCTAAGGCGGAACTAGTCCATTTTACTTTGACTGCCATTACAACCACGTTTTCATAGCCGTGTTCCAGGTAAAGGGAAGGAGCAGCCATGGGCAGTGTCCATGGGTCCATGCCGCTTACCATCAGATTCGTCAAAAGCCAACACTGGATATCAATAACATTATGGGAATATAAAAGAAACCAAAGATTATGAAATATAGCTTTAATCATTTTATAATGTTTATATTTACACAGCACTTAACGCTACACAAAACTGGATGTGTACAGTAAAATCGTAAAAAACAACGTACACCGTACGCCATAACTAATATCGTGAAATACATTGACGAACTTGATTTCAAAAATACAAAATCATAGAACAAATATGTTCATGTTAAACTCATTAAAAATTACTAAAATTCTAATCGATTGTCTAGTCCATGATTGTGACTGAAAAATAAGGTTCTAAAATAAATATATGCTCAATAACTCATCAAAATTAAGCACCAAATTACAAGTTTGGACTAAACAATAAAAAAAATAATAATACAACAGTACATTACTTTAAAATAACATTGCATTGTAGGAACTATTTGCAAATTACGTTTAAAAATACATCGGGGACAAATATTTGAAGAAAAATACAGTAACATGTAATATAGACTTAAATAATAAAACTAAAATATTGATAACTTAAGACAAGTTAGATATTTTAGAAGGTATCTTGTCTATACATTTTAGTCCTAGTTTGTTCATGTCACAACGGTAGATATGCTGTAAGCAGTACTCAATCTAGGAATGTAATTGACAAAATAAAAGCGTGTTGTGACATGAACGAACTACAAGTTGCGAAAATTGTTCAAATTGTTACGAAATTCACTTGATACAAATTATTGACGACATCAATAATTTGAAAGCGACAGTTATATTTCAGTCTTCCAAATATACCCCTAATTTAAGCAAATTTAATTTAGATATACTTTTTGATAAATGGAATCGTATAAATGGAACAGAAAAGTTTCAGGAATGTCAGAAAAAACCAAGTTAATTTAGAATAATCAGTCTTGGGGATGGTTTAGAATACGAAGCTGCAAATGGCAAGTTAATTATTTCGAGCCATTGTTTACTAACCTAAGAGTACCACGAAAAATAATAAATACTTAAAATATGTAACATGGTGTGTACAATTATAATTGTTTGACCTTAATCATGGCAGTAATCTAGGTAAATAAAATCCTTAAATGGTACAATGTACAATATGGTCCATAATAATTAATTGTACGTAATAGGTAAAAAATCTAGCACGACGTTATTTACACGAGCACCGCAAAACATAACAGAATCCGATTGCACTATATATTGTCTTATTTGTTTATGTCATGATATCACTCATAATCACGTAAACTTCGTTGGCACTTTGCTAGTACACCACTGTTTGTCTACACTGATATTTCTTGGTTTAACTAGACCTCTGTGCCGTCTTCTCCTTCGTCTTCGAACAAGGGCTCGCTGGGGTTGGCTTCGGTAGGCGGTTTCTTCTTCGGCTTGGGAGGCGGTCTCGGGGGAATCTTCCCACTTCTTCCTAAAGTCCCCGACTGATTAAATGACGCGTTGCTCTCATTTGTTTTCTGCTCAGTTTTTGTCGGGGAATTGGTCGGCTCCTTATTCTCCACTCTTGGCCTTCTCAATGAACCAGTTTCAGGTTTTCCTTTTCTGCTCAAAGTACTCGTATCTGATGTATGGGACATCGCATCTGAGTTTCTATTTTCATTATTGGTGAACAAGGTTTTTCTTGGCTCTGGTTGCGGCGTAGATGTATTTTTTGCAGTCCAGCTCATCCTTGGACTGACAGGTTCTTGTGGTCCAGGAGTGGATATCTGGGAAGCGATGCTGTTGCGGTGGTTTGGTGAAAATGGAGGCGGGACAGGTGATGGCGCTGGTTCCTGTTCCTCTATTGGAGCATAGTAAAGTTGATGCGGACTTGCATACGAGGCCGGTGTTGCAGGGAGTGGTCTATTTCGCATTGGAGAAAACTGTTGTTGTTCCAAACCAGCTTTGTTAAGGGAAATCACGGAACTGCCATCTGCTGTGGTTCGTAAGCCTAAGTTATCATACAAAGGCTCTTGAGCTTCGCCGCTAGGTAGAATCTGCGTACTCGCTGTGCTCGACCAGCTAGGCACTCTAGGTCTCCTTGGAATAGTTACGTATCCTTGTCGCGGAGTGACTACTGGTGTAGTTACAGGTGCTACGAATGGGGATTGCGATCTTGAATAAGGAAGGGTTCGGAATAGATTTTGGTTCGTGGTGATTCCGTAGATTGGTGAGTGCATGGGGCTGACAGGGTTCAGCTGTTGAGGGAGTCGCGTGGTGTCGGGCACGGTGGAAGCGTTGCTGGCAGCGGGAGATATCTGCGCGGCCCGCGCCGGGAATGAGAGCAAGTCGGGCGGGTAGGCGCGACTGTCTGTGCGCCCATACTCTACGTTGAGGGCGTCTTGGGACCGCTTAGATTGATGGTCGAAATCAAGCGAACGCTTTTCGTCATCGTGGTGAGCTGTAAATGTAATAGCATGCGTTAGTTCTTGATTGAATTTAGCTAGCAACGGTGCTGTATATGAAGGTTGCCTCACGCCAGAACGATAAATAGAGTACAATACACAAAGGTATTGAAAACAGCCTTCGTGTTTTAAGATCGGTTTGAAACTGTTTCTAACTTCAATGTTTGATGTTAACCTTATATTTAAGTTCACTTATCAATATTTTTATATAATAAACTAATCGTTAGGCCACTAGGTAAGCTTTTTGGAAATATTTAGTGTTAATATATGAATTAATCAAATACCAAAATAATTAATAAGATACTAAATCTATCAATAAAGTAGAGAATGCTTTATAAAATGATTCAATTAAACTTACCATACACTGAATCATTGTCAAGCAGCGTTTTGTTCAGCTCCGACATCTCTGTAGCTCCGCTCGTTATGGACGGAGGGACGTCATACCGTCGCGGAGGCTTGGTCACTGGATTCACAGCAGATATCAAACTCTTCTCCATCTCAGGAATTACTGAACCTTCGATCAGCGCTTCACCGTTAGACGTATCCACCTTTTTCTTATCAGCACTTCGCTTTCGACAGCAGCAATAGCAGAGGATGACCAGGATAATAAGTAATATAGCCGCACTGCACGAGACTCCTATAAGAACAGGCATCATGTTGTTATCCATTCCAGTGGGTATCACTACGCCTGGATCAGTTTGTGTAATGACCAATGTAACACTTCTATCGTCTACGCCACCCGAGTTTTTAGCTACGCAAAGATATTCGCCGTTGTCTGTAGCGCCTGTATCTATGATTGTAAGATTCACCCATTTACTTGTATCTGTTTCAGAGTGTGTGATATTATACTTAATTTCTCCTTGGTATCTGTAGGCCGAATCTATTATTTGTGAATTTAACACCCAATGAACTTCAGGAAGCGGGTTACCATTGACTCGACATGATAATGTTATATTTGAGTCGGACGACCGCAGAGTTGTACTTGTTGAGGGAAAGACAATGCTCGGCCTGCAAGCAAAGTCACTAGATTGTAACTCTTTCCATAATTTGCCGTGTACTTTTGCTGGTTCCACACATGATATCGGCGATGTATATAGATTTTTGCTAATGACCCAATTCCTGAACGGTTGAAGGTAGCAGTCGCAGCGCCACGGGTTGTCATGGACATCAAGATTTGATAGAGACGTTAATGCGCTCAGCGTGTCAATCTTCATATGCTCCAACTTATTGCCATCGAGTCGGAGTATATTCAACTTTGGAACATTCATAAACGTTTTAACTCCAAGTGTAACAATTTTATTATTACTCAAATCTACTTTTTGTAAGAACGGCAGATTATTAAAGAGTCCATCCTCAAGTTTTTCTATTTGATTATCATTAAGTAAAATCCATCTGATTTTGGCAGTTTCCTTGAAAGTTTCTGGATGTAGATATTTCAAGTCGTTTTTCGAAAGGTCGAGTTCGATCATGATCGCGAGTCCACTGAGTCCATTTTTATGGATAGTGATGAGTTTGCAGTCTCTAAGAACGAGTTTTTTAAGGTTGATCAATCTGACGTCCTCGAAAGCGTGTCTTGGTATTTCGTAGAGGTTGTTTCCTTTGAGATCTAAGATTTGTATTTCTGCGCTTAGAGTTTTGGGTAGGTCTTGTAGTTGTGAGTTGGAGCAGTCGGCAAGCTTGTTCCCACTGTTCCAGAGACACTTGCACTCTTGCGTGCAGTTCTCCGTGAAGTCGGCGAGCGTCGACAGCGCGAGGGTAAGTGCCAGCAATATCCTCAGAATTCGCACGTCCATCTTCAGTACATTAGTGACAACCTGAAACGAAAGAGAGAACGATTAAATATCTATTTAATTTTTCTATATTTTAATGACGTGACAATAGAGAAACTTAGACGAGTATAGAATGCCTTTCAGACGCTATTTATTTATGTAGTAAATAGTTTATCAAAAAAATCTGAGTGCATAAGTTTCAGTCAAAAATATGAAACGTTTCGGTGTCAAATAATAGATTATATCAGATTAGTTTATTACAAAAGTTATTAAGAAACGATACGTCATGTGAAATAAAATAAACACTATATCCAAGTACGTCTGTAGAGCGTAACCCATCCAGCAGGATTATAAGAATGAAACAATTGTACTACATCCAGTCCACGCGTAAAACGAAGTCATTATTCTATTTTTGAGCATTTCTCTTTGAAATTTCGTCTTCATTTAGAAGCATATCTTCATCAGTGTAATGCAGAGGGTGAGATAATTACATTTTGACGTGCTAAGGGCGCACATAAACCTGAAGGAAAGCACAATTTGAGTGTAAGTGCGTTCCACCGTATGTTTACGCCTTACGTTGGTATGTAGGGGTTGGCTTAATTTGAAAACTTTTCACTGCTAGCTAACTCAATTATAATAATGGATTAAATTAATTTTGTTTGTGTTTAAATAATGTGTAGTTTAACCTTCACATTAGAGTTCTAACTTACCATGCAAACAACATTTGTCATTTTCATTCATGCTTTATTACGTGACGTATTCATTTGTTTTGGTTTTTTCATAATGTAATTGATTTCACAATGTACAGGTTTCTGATTTGAATTATCTATCTTAAAATTGGGCACATGAAAACGACAAAGGTGCAAAAAATCGATTGGTTTAGAATTTAATTTTGAAATGTGACAAGTTCAAAATCAATCAGTTCATGTTAACGTGCTGCTGTAGCAAGATACTACATTGTACTTTAAAAGATTTTTTTTGTATTTGGAAAAGAAAACAAAGAACAATAACACAAACTAAAACAACAAAAGACAAAACAAATTACGATCACAAAAACTACTCGCGCGCATAATAAATCGTTTTCCTTAGAACAATAATAAAAATAGCCCAATAAAAATTCTTCCGCCCAATAAAGTTTTAACGATTTCTTTTTACAATTATTTGATTGTTGTCCTCATAACGCTCCAGTGTCGAATGCCAAGACTTAGACTGGTTCAGTGGTAACCATTTTTGGTACTTTGCTTTCGAAGTGTACTCCGTAGATGGCAAGATGTTTCCAAGTTTGTTACTCGGTAACATTTCTGAATTCCTAACGTTTGCGATGTGTGGCAGGATTTATTTAGTCTACCCCATTGTCTGCCTCATATGATGGCAAATCGAGTTTGAGAATTCCAAGGAAACTTATTATGTCGCAACTTATGTTATTTGCTCAAGGTGAGAAACAAAGATGATTGTTTTGGGCATGTATGTTTAAGTTGGAATACAATTAACAAAAATCTTGCGTCCAATTAAATGTACGTAATTAATTTTGGGGATCACTAATTTGTCAAAGAAATAACGTATTGTATGGGTTTGATACTGCATAGCTATGGAGCGAAAACTCATCTTATGAAGTAGTAAATAGTAAATATGTAATAGTAAAAACTTGGTATCTGTACAGGCTTCATATAACAAGGCAATCATATTGTTTTGATTTCGCTTTCTTGTCAAGTTGTGTTTATGGATGCTCGTTCTGACTGGTCCAGTAAGACTTTTAACAGAAAATAACTGAACGTTGATGACGTCAAATTTCAATAGATAATCAACAAAGACAGGCCTGAAAAACATCAATCACAATCGCTCTTTAGAAACACAGTACAAAGTGTTCTTAAGTGGGACCCTTATGTCAATGATCTATGACTGATATTAACTAAAAAAGTTATTTTCTTGGTAAGTAGACTACTGTACAATAAAAGATGGGGTTTATCATCACTCGCTGTGCTCAATGAGTTTCTGTTAGACGGGTGAGCTTTTATTGACCTCAGTTAATAGTCCATAATGTTGCGGCTTAGTGTGGATACGACAGTGAACATTTGAGAAACTTGCCGAGCTAACAGAAGCAGACAACAATAGTTTTGTATAGACATAAAGAGACATAGTAAATTTATTTTGAAAAAATTATACCCGTGAAGTTTCTGGCCAGTTCTCCTTCACCGAGCTTTTTCCGAACTGGTGAAAGAACAAGTAATTGTCAACGTTGAAAAATAAATATTTGAGTTTGAATTTTGAGGATGCGGTAGATTTTGTTTAGTTTTTGATAATGTTGTCAGTAAGTTAATGTTCATATTTACAGACCTTTAACCACCCCAGAATTACAATAATGTCTTAAGAGTTCAATTTTAAACTAAAAAAATTTTAAAAATTGACTTTTGCTTGTTGTGTAAACTTAAAGTCTTACAACAAAAAAGTTAAAATCTTGTTAAAAATGTTTCAAATAAATTTTGAAAATCTTTTTCACGAAATAAACGTTTTCTTTAGTATCGTTCCTTAATATTTATTTCATAAGTGTTTTATCGTAATCTTGAACAATATTTTAATCAAATAAATCATTAAAACCAAAATATATAATTTAATTTCACCTTAAGGGTCGTAAAGAAAAACAATTCAAAATTGTATATTTTAATTTTCAATTGTTTTTCTAACGATACTTCATTATGTTAATTGGACCGCTTGGCACAAAATTAGTGTTTTTTGGGGAGAAGAATAACCTGGCAGTTCTACGTTATAGCAACAGGGGCTGTACTTTAAGGATTTTCCTCTTCCGATTTTTATAATTAAGGTTTGACCCAATTTTTTAATGGATTGCAAATTATCCAAAGTGCCTTAAAGTTCAATAAATGATGAACCAGTGGGTCCGTTTTATTAATAAAGTTAAGTACTCAAAATAATTATAATGTGAAAAACGAATAATTATAAATTAAAAGTAGAAATAAGCAGACATTATGTACTTTGTTAATTAGTATTTAAAATATGAAAGTTGAGTTCGTAAATGGCTCGACCCCAAGTTTTGACTAATCATGGACAAAATTCGAAGTTGTCAACTTTCTTCAAAGGCAACATAATTGTGAAATATTCTTTGAAATTATAACAGAATTTCCAAATTAATTGAATTTATTTAGGCCCCTAAATAAAAACAATTTTAGGTCAAATTGAAATTGCTTATATTAATTAGCTTTTTGTACTTAATCATCAATAAATAGTCAGGTATGTCCATATTAGTCTTGCGTCCACATATTTGTGCAACACTTAATATATTTCATTAGTGCTGCATTGTATACTAATGAATCTATTTGTAAGATATTTTTTATCCCAATTTATGTGACGCCGTGGCTTTTGATTCGTTCTGGAGAAGTATTTAATGTTACGATATATATAGTTTTACGATACGATATATATTCAAAACTGAGTTGATGAATTCTTTAACGCTTCACTTTTGAACTGTGCAACCGATCATAGCGAAGTTATGTATACACGTTGGGGGATCAGAAAAGGCCTACAGGTTTATTATAAAAAATGTATGAAGCGGCAGGCAAAACCTAGAATAAGATGATTACTTTCGAATGTTGAATGACATAAATCTTCACTTATTTCTCGATATAAAAAAAAAGGTGATGGATTTCCGGTATTCGATGTAAGCGTCTCGTTCTGTGCAACAAGACATAGGTTAATACTTTACTAGTTTAAACTAAAAAAGAATATAATTGCAGCCAAATGAACGCAAGTCTTCTTAAAAACTAAGACATTATAACTACGCATAACTAAGTGGGTCAACTCTAGAAGCATACGGCCTAAATTAGGAAACCTCTGGTAATTAGGAAGTTGTGAACATTGGTTCTCGTTAATTTTCACCTTTTGGTAAAACGCAATGGGAGCAATCATACTAATATGCGTCTATAACTAGTGGTAATTGTATCATAAATATGCGGTAATTTTAATTATGGCTTCGTGTTTTGGGGTAAAAATTAGAACACACTTTCACCAGTCTTTAGGCCTGTATAAATTAACTCACTGCAGTTCGTGCGTCAACCTGACAGTAGCAAATAGCAAGACAGTTTTTCTATTTCAGCGAGGTTTCATTATCGAAAATAGAATTTTAGAGCTAGTACAGTTTCTTATGTTAAGATCTCGTCTGTGACGGTACAACACTCCTTCCTATTTCTTTTTCAAGTTTATATTCCGGTTAAAGAAAAGGGGCAGCCAGTGCTGGAAGGAACCTACGGTCGGTAACGCGTCATTAATCGATATAATATATATATATATACTATATATATATTTATCTATATATATACTATATATATATATATATATAGATAAATAAAAAACCTATGACTAATGAATTGCACGGGTGAAGATGCCTCCTACCATCAGGTGGGTCGCGTGCTCACTTGTTTAAAAACCCTGCCTCGCTTGCTTTAAAACCTAGTCTCACTTGCTTTAAAATCCTGTCTCACTTGCTTTAAAACCCTAACCAGCTTGCTTTAAAACCCTGTCTCACTTGCTTTAAAACCCTAATTCGCTTGCTTTAAAACCCTGTCTCACTTGCTTTAAAACCCTGTCTTTCTTGCTTTTTAACCTTGTCTCACTTGCTTTAAAACCCTGTCTCGCTTGCTTTAAAACCCTGTCTCACTTGCAGTAAAACCCTGTCTCGCTTGCTTTAAAACCCTGTCTCACTTGCAGTAAAACCCTGTCTCGCTTGCTTTAAAACCCTAACTCGTTTGCTTTAAAACCCTGTCTTGCTTGCTTTAAAACCCTGTCTTTCTTGCTTTAAAACCCTGTCTCGCTTACTTTAAAACCCTGTCTCGCTTGTTGAGATGACACATGATTTTAGTAAGGTTTATTATGATGAGACGAAATGTTTCAACTCTAAATCTGAGCTGTTACTCAGAACATATGAACTGACCGACTCATAGAGAACTCTTAATCATTTGATCCAGTTACTAATGGAGATGAGCCAATTGCTATCATTAGTTACTCAGGTTAAATGGTCAGGCTTTGCAATTAACCTGAATAAGTAGTGTAAGTTGATATTACCACATTATTATCACATTTTCATGTAGTTCAGTAGAGCAATGTTGTATTATGTGTAACATTAAAGGTCCTCGCACACATCTCCCGAATTAAACAATTCCGATTAATCGGCAATCCAAGTTTGACATATCGTACTCTTGAATGCGATACTAGCGCCAATCGCTTCATTATTGTGTGGCCATTTTATGTGAATAATTGAGAATAAAATTTAGACTGTTGAGTGCATTTATACAATTGTCAATCGTGACAATCTTTGAAGTGCATTGCTTAACTCAATTAAATTGCTCCCAGACATAAAAAAGATACAATGATGAAAACATGGGGTTGCGAACAAGACAAAACATTTGTATTGTCGGTTCGGTTCGCGTAGAGACTAAACCATTAAAGAAGTAAAATCAGGCGATCGTGAACAAGATTTTTGGGGGTCCGGACAGTAGGAGCGTGTCACATTTCTTACGCTATATTACTTTAATAAAATAATAGCTTTAATCGTATAACTTAAAAATATTTAATAAATAAAATTAAAAAATATTCGTCTCAACAGCTTAGTAGTTGGTAGTGGTCCTCATATGCCGGAAGTCCCAGGTTCGTGTTCTGGTTGGGGCATTCGTTTGTGAAATAAATATAGATATTTATCTTTTTTTTTTTTGTTCCCCTCCGCGGGAAGGGCAGGAGGATAAAAATGCCCTGACGCATACTCTGGCGCGATTCCAAAGTTATGTGGGACTCGTCCCGACGCCTACCAGGACCATACCCACTAAAAACCCCCTGTCGGCTCGTGCATTTTTGCCACTCAGCCTTCATCTGAGCGACGGCCAATTGGAGAAAGAGGCCGCGCTAGCGGGGCCCAGAAGGGGTCACCCGCTGGGATTACATAGCACTGAAGGTTCTCAAAGCACTGAAGGTTAATACATAGCACTGAAGGTGCTCAAAATGAAAATCAATAATTAAAACAAAAATTAAAAAAATTGCAAAATAAAATTGAGTTAATTCGCATTTACGTTAGAATTAGGATTTACGTTAGAATTAGAATTTACGTTAGAATTAGAATTTGCGGCCAGAAGGGCCTCGAGATCGCGTGACAGTCTGGTGGATGAGTACGCTTGCGCATTTCTAGGCCTAGCGACTTTGAACTTCGAGTCTAACACAGGAGTAGTATATGAGACTGAATCACGAACTAGAGGATTGGGGTGGGTTTCGGAGCGTTTGAAAAACGCTTCAGAGAGTGTTTTGAGATGTTATTGTACTGTAGGCAGTTCAAGATCTCTATGCAAGTCCGCATTACGCACGTACCACGGTGCACCTGTGGCCCGGCGGCAAAAGAGGTTTTGAACTACCTGCAGTTTGTGCAGGAGGGAGGGTTTGGCGTGGGCAAAGATTGGCGAGGCATACGTCATGACGGGTCTAACGCAGACCTTGTAAAGTGTACGTTTGTTTCTGAAGGACATTTTACTTTTTCTACCTAACATGCTATTTAGGCGGACTAAATAGTGACGAGCGAGTTTCGAAACTCTTTCGACGTGTGGCTTGAAAGAAAGCGTCGGATCTAATGTGACGCCTAAGTATTTAGTACTGCGCTTCCAGGGGATGGGAATGCCTAACATTCGAACGTGGGGATCGCCATCAGGACGACGGCGTTTGTGGTCGAAGCGCATCGCAGAACTCTTTTCAGGGTTCACTTCGATGCGCCATTGTTGAAACCATGCACCAAGGGCGTTTACGGCCTTTTGGAGTCTGGTTACAAGGTGCCGAACACTGTGGCCTTTGGTATAGAGTGCGGTGTCGTCAGCAAAGAGGGCGAGTTCGACGCCTTTCGGCGGGATGGGAATGTCGTTGGTGTACACGGTGTACAGCAGAGGGGCGAGGACTGAGCCTTGAGGGACTCCAGCCTTTATGGGACGAGGTGCAGAAAGCGTGCCTTCGTGTTTAAATCGAAACGTACGGTCTTTGAGAAACGACGCTATTAACCTGACTAGGCGATCCGGTAAGCCTATCTTGTAGAGTTTATAAACGAGACCGCTGTGCCAGACTTTATCGAAAGCCTTGGCTACGTCAAAGAAAACCGCGACTGTTTTATAACGACGCGGATAGAAACCGTCAAGTATATACTCGACGATTCGGTGGACTTGCTGAGGGCAGGAGTGTTTAGCGCGAAAGCCGAACTGATGGGGAATAATGAGAGGGTCGCCATCCGTTGGAAACAGATGGTTCCGCATTCGAGAGAGTATGACTCTCTCGAGAAGTTTAGACATTGCCTTGAGGAGGCTGATGGGTCTGTGATTAGCCGGGACGTTCAGAGGTTTGCCCGGCTTGGGAATGCCTATGACTGTCGCTTCTTTCCAAGCTTTTGGAAAGTAGCTATGGTCGAAGCAGGCATTGAAAATGATAGCTAACAAGGTAAGCATCTGTTGAGGTAGGTGCTTAAGTGCGTGGTTGGAAATTCCATCCGCACCCGGAGCCTTTTTGGACTTTTGATTTCTAATGAGAAGCAAGATTTCGTCATTAGAGACTGTGACAGGGTCGGCGGTGATGGGGAGAGAGTCTCTGCGAAGGACTTCGTCCTCCACCGCCTGGATGTTTGAGGGATCAGCAGGTTGCGTGCTGGGCGAGCATTGTGCGGCAATGCTGTCGGCGAAGCATTCGGCTTTCTCTTCGACTTCGAAGGCAGTAGTGCCATCGGGACGAGTGAGAGGAGGAACGTGAGAGACGGTGTCTACGCGTAAGGCTCGGGCCATGCTATAGTACGCTTGGTGGGACGGAGAGATATTCGCCATGAGATCGTTCATCTGAGCGTCTCGGAGTTCCGCGAGGCAAGACCTAACTTTACGTTGAAGCTGATTCGCAGCTGTTCTATAGGCGGGCGTGGGATATTTCTTGGCTCTCCGGAGAGCCGCGTTTTTAGCTTTAATAAGATTGCTAACGGCTAAGGGAAGCGTGGGTTTGCCTTGCTTAGCAACCTTTTCGTTGTCACTGATGGCTGAGTTGATAGCATCAGTGAGAGAATTTACTAATGAATCGATTTTATCCGGGCTATCTAATTGTTCGGGAGAGATCGCGAGTGGAGAGTTCGGAGCCTCTAAGGCTGAAACTAACGTATTTTTAAAACCTTTCCAGTTGGTAAAGGTCTTAGGAGATGAGACGTTATCGTTCGGCGGTCCTAGCACGAGGGAAACGGGGCGATGGTCGGAGCCTAGGTCATCGAGCGGTTCGATAGACCTTAGATCAAGATTGATTCGCTTGATAATTGCAAAGTCGAGGATGTCAGGAGAGTAGGACGGATTGTTGGGATAGTGAGTGGGAGTGATGGGTGATATGACGTCTAGGTCAAGGGAGTTAGTGATGTCGAGGAGAGCGATACCGCTGGTGTTAGTCGATAGGCACGTCCAGTCAGTATGTTTGGAGTTAAAGTCTCCGAACATAATGACTGAATGGCCGAGGGCGAGAATGGCCTCAAAGTCGCTGCGGATTGGTCTGGTACCACTAGGTATGTAGATTGAAGCTATGATGATGGTCGGATGACCAGTCATAGCCAATCTACACACAGTGGCTTCCATGTTGAGGAGAGGAGGAGTAGGGAGAGGACAGCAGTGGAAGCCTCTTTTGTAATATATAGCGGTGCCGCCGAAACCGTCGGAGTTGGGCCTATCGTTACGAATAAACGCGTACTTAGGTATAGCGAATCCCCTGGAGCGGTTTGGAGTAAGCCATGTCTCTTGGAGAAGGAATAAGTCAGGTTCTTTGTTCTGAAGGAACAGTTTAATTTCGGGAAGGTTGGTGTTAAGGCTACGGGCGTTAAAAGATACTAGGGATAAGGCCTTGGGTTTAATACGACTGGACGCGGGATTCGCGGGTCTAGACATTATAATTTATTATTTACGAATTTATACAAATATAAAAGAATTTACAACGAACTTAGGAGCGAGTGATGCTCGGCTAAAGCAAATAAACGCTCTTGAGGAGAGCGGGCGGCTCGCAGTTTGCGTGCGAGCACGGAAATTTCGTTAATATCGACGTTTTGAATAACGTCGAACACGGTCTTCATGTCCTCAGCCAACGACGACTGAGGTGCGGATGACGGAGAAGGACGCGGCCCTACGGAAGCTACGGGAGCTGGGATGGGTCGGGAAGGTGCAGGCGGAACGTCCGGACGCTGCCTCCAAGACAGAGCCGGAGTAGGCGTCGGCTGAGCGGGCTTTGCTTCCGGGGGACCCCGGTTGCGCAGCGGCGGGAAGTTAGCGTGAGTGAGCGGCGGCGCCGGTTTAGGCGCGACCCTCTTGGCGGTGGAACGCGGAGCACGCGGGCAGCCCCTGTAGTTAGCTGTGTGACCAGACTGGCCGCACAGCACACAGGCAGGGGGGGAAGTGGATTCGGGAGTGCGAGTGCACTCCTTCGTAAAGTGTGGATCCAGGCACTTAACGCACCTGGGGGGAGCTGAGCAGTTAGCCGCTGCGTGGCCGTAGAGCTGGCAGCGGTGGCACTGCCCAGGGTGACCGCGGGGGTTGGGACGCTCAACAGAGATATTTGAGAGTCCGCAAATTGTGCGAGCCTCTCTAAAGATCTCCCTCGAGTTGGGAGTATTCGCCAAGATAACTAAAGCAAGCGGAAAGCGCCTACCGCGGTTAGAGTGCATCTTGTGCACTGCTTCGGCCGGGAAACCCTGGGACTTAAGGTCCTCGAGGATTTCTTCATTCGCGAGCTCGAACGGGACGCCCCGTAGTACTGCGCGGATGTTACGCTCCTCCGGGAGGGCGTAGGTGTGGTACGCGATTTGATTTAACCCGAGCAACCTGGTAAACGCGCGGAAGTCGTCGACGGTCGCGACTTGAATTTTTATTGTATCGCCAGCGTTGGCGGCTTTTAAGTAATTAATTTTGTGCACTTTGCACAAGTTAGAAACCGCGGTCCAGCGCGTTTTTTCACGCAGGAAGACGGGCGGAGGGAGCTGAGGTTTCGGCGGGACGGGAGCGCAGCGCGTCGCTGGCTTAGACGGGACCGACGGAGACGCGGTCACTTCGAGTGACAAGAGCGGCGCGGGGGCGGGTGTAGAAGACACCGGGGTTGGCTCGGGTGTTGAGGACACCGCGGCTTTTTTCGATCGCTTCTTAGAGCGTTTGGCAACTAATTGGAACTCGGGCTCTGGAGAGCCGGTTAGGGTGGCGGCGACCGATGAAGCTACGGACGCGGCGGAGTCTGAGTCGCTCCCGGGAGCGGTACGCTTCCTACGAGATGAGCGCGAGGATGAGACCGACACGCAGTCCATATCGGATGGAACGGGAGACGCGGGAGAGCTATAGACCTGAGGGGTCTGGGTG
Organism: Marasmarcha lunaedactyla; assembly: GCA_923062675.1. Classification (NCBI taxonomy): domain Eukaryota; kingdom Metazoa; phylum Arthropoda; class Insecta; order Lepidoptera; family Pterophoridae; genus Marasmarcha; species Marasmarcha lunaedactyla. The sequence continues at coordinate 2,835,772 of OV281358.1, forward strand.
TTGGAGGCCTGAGGGGCCGGGGTTGGGGCCTGAGGGGCCGGGGACGCGATTGATGCCTGCAAGGCCTGCGTTAGGATGTCTTTTGGGATGGAGACGCCTGCCGCAGCAAGCGCCTGGGTGAACGCGTTAATAATGATTAGCGGATCCATTAGGGAGGGTTGGGACAATAATATGTAAAAATATAAGTATAATAAAAGATGCCTAGTTCCTAAAAACCTAGCAAAACCCTAGCGGCAAACCTCCCTACCAGCGGTAGGGGGGCTGGGGAGAATAACTTAAAACTAACCGTAGTACGCCGAAGGCCGCTACCTAGAAACCTAAAAAAGGGTACGCAGGTAAAGAGTTGACCGCGTTAGGGTCAACCTTTACCGACAGAAAGGACAAATACACACGAAAACACACAAATATGATAAAAATAAATATGAAAATAGGAGAAAAATAAATAAAATAGAGAAGAGAAATAAATAAAAATAAAAAGTACTGGTTCAGTACAAATTCGTTGTCACCGTTAAGTATCCTTTGCACTGAAACCAGACTACTTACGCTGGGCACAACACTGCACTCAGCACAAGCACAACACTACTTAGCACAGCACTTTGAAGACTAAGGGGCTTAGTCGCAAAGAAAAATACGCACTTCGATAGCACTCAGGGGGAGTAGAAAGAACCTTGAAAACCGTAGCACGGAACCAACACGCTAAACCGTGACGTCAGTAGACTGAGCGCCACGGAGTATCGGGAAGGGACCAAACAACGGAGAACGGGGTCTTGCACGTCCGCACTGGGCGGCGATCGGAGCGAGAATGATATTTATCTCGGGTCAAGCTTGTTTATATATGTATGTTTATTCTGGGCTCCCCTCCAGTTCGGTGTATGGTCATCCATAACACAAGCTCTGCTTACTTTGGGGCCACACCGTTAATGTATTTGTCTGGGGATTTAATTATTTATGTTATTCCTTAAATAAAAGCGGCCTCATTTGCGATTTAACAAGACGTAGGAACGTTTCACCTCAATATAAATATTTTTAATTTATTAATTCAAATTTTAGGCAAGCAAATAAGAAGCCTGTTTACAAAACCCCACGAAAAAAACAATAAGAGCCTAATTTCAATTAAATTCTTCTGAGAAACGACTATACGTATATTTGAACAAAACTTAATGAATACAGGTAAACAATTTAAGTAATTTATTTACATATTAAAAGTGTGTATTTAACTTTACCATGTTTAACTTAATTACAGGAGATCTGAAGGCTTTTAAGCAAACATTCAAAATGTTTATTTCATTATAGGTAAAAAGCATTTACCCTTGACGAAAGTAATCTTTGACTTCACCTTCATCGTCATAGCGTAAATACATCAGAGGGTCTAGCCAAGTTGCAATCTACAATCGCTAACCCTATCGAATACGCGTTAACTGTTTGGAGCATCACGTGATAGGCTCCATACAGTTAAGCGTTTTCTGTAGCGTTAGCGACCATGAGATCACGTTAACGTGATTGTATACTACGCAAAGGGAAGGAACAGCAAAAATGAAAGCAATGGAATGAAAAATATTTTCAAAAATGGAAACGACGGAAAAACTAAAATGAACTACATGTCAACAAGATCAGTTAGGGTGTAACCACACCTGTCGAAACTGTCAATCGATGTCGACTGTTCCATTCTACCATAGATCGACGTTCAATCGATTGTTCTGGTAGAAACTATCGATCGACGTCGACTGTTCCATTCTACCGACGACTGATGGCGTCGATCAACGATCGATCGATTGGTCTGGTAGAAACTTAGGCTTTAATAATGTACTTCATTACACTCTTAACATAAAGCATATAAATTTTTAACAAAATTAATTCAAAGATGTTGAACATTATTCAAATTCAAATTTAAATATTTCTCAACGTTGACAATTACTTGTTCTTATTGAGGTCAAATGAAAAATTACTCTACCACCAGTTCGGAAAAACCTTCGTGAAGAAGGACTGACAAACTTCACGGGTATATTTTTTCAAAATCAATTTACAGTATCTCTTTATGTATATACAAAATTATTCTTATCTGCATCGGTTAGCTCGGCAAGTTTCCCAATCCCCAAAGTATCCAAACACCCTCAAACAGCACCCGTTCACGAGTTAACGCGGGATCCAGCCATCGCCCTCCCCAACCATATTAGAGGGAAGTGAGCGACACGACGCTACCTCATGCGTAACAAAACATCTTCGGTTCGTCTTTGTGCGCACGGGCCTATGTGTGCGTTAAGCTTGTAGTAACATCAAGTGTGTGTGCGTGACAAGATGTAGTGATTGCACACACCAAATCAACGAGACGACGGTTTGACAAGATGACGCGCGTTAACGAGTTTAACCATCTTTAGTAAGTTTTTAGGGCTGTCGTGAACGGGTACACTACATAAATACGAAAAACTTAATTCCGATAGTCATAATCACGAATTTCAAAATTCCGTGTTTCATAATTCATAATTTTGCTTTTTCGAAACTTCAAAATTCTGAACGTTTATAATTACGAAAATTAATATGCCAAATTCGAAAATACCGAACCATAAAAAATCCAAATGATTAATAACCCGCAATATCATAAATACGGATCACGAATATCAAAATTCCGAATAATACTAGTTGCAATAACAAACGCCTTGTAAAACTGCATGAGCACATCAATTTATACGTTCGAGCATTCAAGTAGTCAGCTGGAAATGAGAAAGTTTATTTAGTTTTTTGTACCGAGTTATTTCTTGAGTATATAGGTTATGTACTGAAATGCAAATCCCTTTTGGCGCTTCGCCGATACAGCACGCTCGCTGCGCTCGCTCGGCTTGCGCTGCATTATCTACGTACACACTAACTGCGCTTCGCTCGTCGTCGCGCCTAATTTGTATAATTTATAATGTGCCTCATTAATTTTAATTTGTGTCACAGGAGATTTAGATTATAATTTTTAATATATACCATTGAATTTTCGGAAAATTAAAATTTCGTATTTATAAATTTCGATAAAATAAGAATCGTGTTTATGAATAGTCGGAATTTAGTCTCTTAGGGATTGTGAAATTCGAAATTACATAATTCGGAATTTTTGGGTGTTCCCGTCGTGAACAGACTAATGCAATTTAGGCTTAAGTTAGCCAAAACTGTTTTCAGACCTTCTATGGTTATATTGAAATGAAATGAAATATTTATTTCTCAACATTGACAATCACTTGTTCTTATTGACGTCAAATAAAACATGATTCTACCACCAGTTCGAAAAAACCTTCGTGAAGAAGAACTGGCAAGAAACTTCACGGGTATATTTTTTTCAAAATAAATTTACAGAGTCTCTTTATGTCTATACAAAATTATTCTTTTCTGCATCTGTTAGCTCGGCAAGTCTCCTTCCCCCCAAGTATCTAAACGACGAACACCCTCAAACGGCACCCGTTCACGAGTTAACGCGGGATCCTCCTCAACCATATTAGAGGGAAGTGCGCGATATATGAATTGATGAGCGATTTATAAATGCAATAAATAACATTCAAACTACATTCAAAACTAGAAACAGTAAGTATTCAGTTGTATATAATAAACATGAGATTGTAATAGAATTATTACAAGTATTTCACTGCTAATCCCTTATTATAATGGCCTTGTTCTTTATCAAAATCGCCAAAGTTTCCTTCAAGTTTTCGGGACATTCCCGCGTTCTCTTCGCTTCCGATAAATTAACCTCCACAAAAGGATTTTTTGATGGAATACTTCAAAATAATGAAAACAAAAGACGATGCAGAGTTTTCGAAGATTGACTGATCGATGGGAGTTTTGGGCTGAGGGGTTCACCAAAAAGTTAAGGATATATATCTTTAATGCATATAGAGCGAGGAATTTTGCAATGTTACTTGGAGGTAAGGTACTCTATACAGCAAGGTTAACTACAAGGAAACACTCATTCCAAGATTCCAAGACACGGAATCGACTAGTGTCAGTTTTAGAATGAGTCTGAAGTAGGAAAATGGGTCCATCGTATGACTCTTGCTGTGCGGAAAATACGATTATATCTACCTAATTGTGATATAATTCGTGACATAAATGTTTTGGCTCGCCATGCTACGCCTGCAGACGTCACTTACTTCAAATACGTACAGAACTGTCATTACTTATTTATTTGGGTATTTTTGATAGTATTTATTTACCATAGTTAATAAAGTTTGAAGTGCCATTTTGCATTCTATTTATAAGCAGTAAAGGATAAGGGGAAGCTGCACTCCGCATATTTTAATTCGCATGTACCTACGTGTACATACTCCTACAAAATCTAAAGGTGAAGTGATATCTGTTGCTATTCAAACTAAGTTTGGAATCGAGAGCTGTGTTGGTGACCAAATTATTTTTAAATAAAAGCTTAGAATAGCACCCGAATTTTCTTAGATGCACAAAAATCTGCTCGATTCAGATTTCTTTCAAAATGTGAAAGTTAAAATTTATAAATACGGTGACAATATTTTATAAAAGAGAGAATAGTTTCTAAATGAGTGGATACTTAAGTTAATCTGCTTTTATTTCTAAAACAAAATAGCATTAGAATAACCTACACATTGTTAGTCCCGAACGTATACTTTGTAATCAATAGCTCATGAGATTGTATGCTTATCCTGGGTTCCCCCCAGTTTACTTTATGGTCATCCATAACACAAGCTCTGCTTACTTTAGGTACCTATCTTAATTTATCCAAGGTAATCACTTGGATAAATTAAGATATATTTTTTTATATTATTAAAAAAGCTCCTGTATATTAACTAGTTGTCAGTTACATACTGATTCATTTTCGGTTACGTTAAGATATTTTAAAGAGGTTCAAGACTTAAAAATTTGAATACGTTCCCAAAACAAAATGTATCAACGAAATGCAGTTTGTTTAAAAGCAATTATATAAAAATAAAAACATTTCTACGCATTGTCAGTGAAAGGAAATCATCTTGCGAATCAAAGTAAGCAAGCGTGGGTGGATTGACGGCGTTAAGTATTTAAATGAAGTAGAAATGTATCTATGTAGGATTTCAACGAAAATACTGATGTATCCGTAAAGTGATATTCTCTGATTAATATCCTTAATGGTTGTTTATATTTAAAGGAGAGGAGTTAATGTTGGACACGTGTATCTGTGTGTGTCTGTTGCGGCGTAAAGAGAATGAATCCTATAGTAATGAATCTCGATTTTGATGCGGTTTTTTTGTTCAAAAGCTGAGAGGCCTCCAGAGTGTTCTTAGCCACGTTCAAAGAGATTCTGTTCCGGCATTCAAAAGTTATACTTGATTTTTCCTGTTGGGGTTTTTCTTTAAATTTGTGTTAACAAATATTATTTTTACAAGTCACTGTAAAATTTTATTTATTATTTAGAGCTGGCGTAGTACGTGACTGCGTAGTTTAGAGCTTTTTTCATTTTGGCTTTCAAAATAAATCAACAAAGAAAGACAATGTCAAATAATAATAATAAATCCCCAGACAATCACACCAACTGCATGGCCCCAACGTAAGCAGACCTCGTGTTACAGATGACCATACAGCGAACTGGGGGAACCCAGAATAAATACGTACATATATAAATACCAACGATCATAAAAAGAGAACAGACATTCATGTTCACCACACAACCTGGGACCTCCGGCGTTTGAGGCAGGGCTACTAACCGCTACGCCACTCGTTCGTCAGATAGTAGTAATGTAGACGTATATTTTTGAGTCTTCGAGTGACCAAGCTATTCTATAAGATGCCAATATTTCCAGTGTACATTGCCCGAAGGATATCAAATGTAACAGCAGTATTGCTGTCAGAAATAGTCAATATAAAGTCAGTAAGGCGAAAATTATAAAACATTATATCATTATTGATTATACTGGCTACTATAAATAATGTTTTCCATTGACTGTTCATCACCGGGACCAAACAAGAAAACCTAAAAACTCCTTTAGAAACCTTTCATAAAAATAATACGAACCATAGAACTCTGAAACAAAACTACCCTCGTTGTCACAATGTCTTACTTCCTAACTATCGTTATGGCGCTCAAACTGTAGGTCCCTCCACGGATATCGGAAAAGTCATCAATGGCCAAAGTTTGGCAGCCAGTGGCTCGCTGGAATTAGTTATTAATAGCCCGGATGTGACGTAGCTGTATCCAACAGTTATATAATAGGGACTCGGGAGTCTATTCAAATATTAGTACAGATTATGTTCTCATTGACTTGTTAGTACCTTAGAACATTAATATAGGTCAATAAACTTTATACGTATATTTTTACGTCTAAATAATATGCAATATTGAAACGACAATATATTAAGGTAGTTTGTTGATTTTTGGAGTTTCGTAACGAACGAAATAGCGATTCAAAAAATTTTTAGATGTTTTTATATATATAAAAAAAAGTTTAATGTATGGTATAACAGATAGGTTAAATATTCAAATTCTTGTGATTCAACAGTCAAAAACTATCAGAGATACAAGCAAAGAGTTTTTCTAAACATTTTTACACTGATAAAAATCACAAAATATTTATTGTTAGATGTTTTGTTCAATCACATTAAAATATTTAATACCTCGGTAGTGAAGTTTCTTACATTAAGTTCTCGTCTGGGCGCTACTACAGCCCTTATTTTATCACCAATACAATCACGTTCACTTTATTCTGTTCCGGTTAAAGGGACGGAAAGCCAATTAACTAACAACCACGATCCATATTACGACGGCCTGTTTGGTGTGGAGGTAAGTAGCCTTGCCTTCCATGTCAGAGGTCCCGGGTTCGAATCCTGGTAGGGGAAGATATATTTATATATTTGCTTTCTAGTCACGAATGTTTATGTATGTTTATTTCTAATATTTATATATAAAAAAAATATCTATGTGTGTTAAGTGAGTCATTTTCATAAATTTTAAAACTACAGCAGTGCAAGGCGAGGCACATCCGCGACTCTACTCGGCCCTGATGATGGACTCCATACGAGTCCGAAACTAGTCGAACCTTTCCGACAATAACGCGTGAGTAAAAGCTGTAGTTTTAAAATATATATCTATGTGTGTTTATATATTTCTTAAGTTTAGTTATCCGTTATCTAGTATCCATAACACAAGTTCTTAATGATACATTAATTCGGGCTAGATAGTGTGGTGTGATTGTAAGAAATATTTATTTATTATTATTATTTAATGTTGACAAATAAAACGCCTACGACAATTACTGTAGCTCGCAAAAAAAAAAAAAAAAAAAAAAAAAAAAACTAAAACTATCAATCTTGCGTAAATTGAACTAAGATTAAGCTTTGGGCTTTTCGCTATTAACATACTGAAAAATATATATTTTCTTCAGCTAAGCAGTACGGTACTTGTAAAAAGCAATAAACGCTCATGTTTCCCTGAGAGCTGATCAAACAACTTTGAAAGTAAAATCTAACTTGGATTTCTCCAACAGTGACTGAAGGTTGCGCAAAGGTCAAGGCAAGAATTGAATTACAACCGGTTGTGTAAGCTTTGATATATTTTAAACAGAATGATATTTAGCGCTCAACAGACCTCATCTGCGTCCGGACCCGTTCGGACGTGTTTGACGGTCGCTCCCGGCTGCCGAGTCACGATTGTTGTCTCACGACTCCACTCGTATCAATACTCAAACGCCACTCTCAGATCCGTTCTGCGTCCGGCCCCGCTCGGACGTGTTCGCGGTCGCTCCAGCAGTTGAGTCACGATTGTCGTCTCACGACGTCAACTCGTAGCAACACTCATACGCTGTTAGCCTCTTTAGGGCTTACTCTGCGGTCGGTTTCGATCGGCTGCAAGTAAGTCGGTCTCTTGCACAGCAACAACAGAGCGGAGCTTACCGCGGTCGATTAAATTCGATAGTGGTTCGCGAAGCTCGGGCTGTTTTTCTGGCTGCGTACCTGACGCTTGGCGCTTGCTACGTAGTCAGAGACTCGCTCTGCGGCCGGCCCCTGGCCGGTCGTAACGTAGTCAATCTTGCACTCCGTGCACCCCTCGAAGTAAAAACCTCACCTCGGTGAGTGCAGCAACAACAGGGTTGAGCTTACCGTGGTCGATTAAATTCGATAGCGGTTCGCGAGACTCGGGCTGTCCTTCTGGCTGCGTACTCGACGCTTGGCGCCTGTACGTAGTCAGAGACTCGCTCTGCGGCCGGCTCCGGCCGGTCGTAACGTAGTCAATCCCGCACTTTTAGTGCAACCCAACTCCGTCAGGTCTACGGCCGGTTTTTGTTGTCAATTTATTGACGACACACTCCGTAGTAGACTCGCGTTTGATCAGGTGGATACTTAACGGTGACAACTAAGCCTGATAGCGTTGCCCCGGTGCGCTTCCAAGGCCCTTCAGGCCAAGGAGAAACCGGCAGACCCGATCCCATTGCACTTGGGCCTTTCCCAGGGTGACGGTACAGTGCTGTCCGAGCTAGGGGCACCACTTCGCGTCGTCCCCAGCCCCCCTACCGCGGGTAGGGAGGTTTAGGTGCTAGGTTTGCTAGGGAACCTAGGCATTCTTATATATTTATATATTTATATACCGTAGGACCAAGCCCTCCCAATGGACCAGCAAAGCTTGGTAAACTTTGCTAGGTCGTTCGCCCAGGCGCTCGTTGCGTCCGGCGTCAGCATATCGGATGACATTCTAACGCAGGCCTTACAGGCAACAATCGCGTCCCCGGCCCCTCAGGCCTCAACCCCGGCCCCTCAGGCCTCCAACGTCCAGACCCCTCAGGTCTTAAGCTCTCCCGCGTCTCCCGCCTCGTCCGAGATGGACTGCGAATCGATCGCATCCTCTCACGCGTCGCGTCGTAAGCGTACCGCTCCCGGGAGCGACTCCGAACCCGCGTCTGATACGTCGTCAGATGCCGTCACCCTAACCGGCTCTCCTGAGCCCGCGTTCCAACTCGTCGCCAAGCGCTCCAAGAAGCGCTCTAAGAAAGCTTCGGTATCTTCAATACCCGAGCCCTCCCCGGTGTCTTCAACACCAGCCCCCGCGCCGTTAAAATCGCTCGTAGTAACCGCGTCTCCGTCGGTCACATCGAAGCCAGCAACGCGCTGCGCTCCCGTCCCGCCGAAGCCTCAGCTCCCTCCGCCCGTATTCCTGCGTGAAAAAGCGCGCTGGACCGCGGTCTCCAACTTGTGCAAAGTGCACAAAATCAATTACTTAAAAGCCGCCAACGCTGGCGACACAATCAAAATACAATTAGCGACCGTCGTCGACTTCCGTGAGTTTACCAGGTTACTCGGATTAAACCAAATCCCATATCACACCTACGCCCTCCCGGAGGAGCGTAAGATCCGCGCAGTATTACGGGGCGTCCCGTTCGAACTCAGCAACGAAGACATCCTCGATGACCTTAAGTCTCAGGGTTTCCCGGTCACAGCAGTGCACAAGATGCACTCCAACCGCGGTAGGCGTTTTCCGTTAGCGCTAGTAATCCTGTCCAATACCCCCGACTCGAAGGAGATTTTCAAAGAGGCTCGCACAATCTGCGGACTCTCGAACATCTCCGTCGAGCGTCCCAACCCCCGTGGTCACCCTGGGCAGTGCCACCGCTGCCAGCTATATGGCCACGCAGCGGCTAACTGTTCAGCTCCCCCCAGGTGCGTAAAGTGCCTGAATCCTCACTTCACCAAGGAGTGCACTCGCACTCCCGAATCCACTTCCCCCCCTGCCTGTGTGCTGTGCGGCCAGTCCGGCCACACAGCTAACTACAGGGGCTGCCCGCGCGCTCCGCGCTCCACCACCAAGAGGGTCGCGCCTAAACCGGCGCCGCCACTCACTCCTGCCAACTTCCCGCCGCTGCGCAACCGGGGTCCCCCGGAAGCAAAGCCCGTTCAGCCGACGCCTACTCCGGCTCTGTCTTGGAGGCAGCGTCCGGCCGTCCCGCTTGCACCTTCCCAACCCATCCCAGCTCCCGTAGCTCCAGTAGGGCCGCGTCCCGCGTTGTCATCTTCCCCTCAGTCGTCGTTGGCTGAGGACATGAAGACCGTGTTCGACGTCATCCAAAACGTCGACATTAACGAAATTTCCGTACTCGCACGCAAACTGCGAGCCGCCCGCTCTCCTCAAGAGCGATTATTCGCGCTAGCCGAGCATCACTCGCTCCTAAGTTCGTTGTAAATTCTTTTATTTTTGTAAACTTTAAATAAATAAATTTTAATGTCTAGACCCGCGAATCTCGCATCCAGTCGAATTAAACCTAAGGGCTTATCCCTAGTATCTTTTAACGCTCGTAGCCTTAACACCAACCTTCCCGAGATTAAACTGTTCCTTCAGAACAAAGAACCCGACTTATTTCTTCTCCAGGAGACATGGCTCACTCCTAATCGCTCCAGGGGATTCGCGATTCCCAAGTACGCGTTTACACGTAACGATAGGCCTAACTGCGACGGTTTCGGCGGCACTGCTATCTACTACAAAAGAGGATTCCATTGCTGTCCTCTCCCTACCCCTCCTCTCCTTAACATGGAAGCCACCGTGTGTAGATTGGCTATGACCGGTCATCCGACCATCATCATAGCCTCAGTCTACATACCTAGTGGCACCAAACCTATCCGCAGCGACTTTGAGACCATTCTCGCCCTAGGCCGATCAGTCATTATGTTCGGAGACTTTAACTCCAAACATACTGACTGGACGTGCCTATCTACCAACCAAAGCGGCATAGCTCTCCTCGACATCACCAACCTACTCGACCTAGACGTCGTCTCCCCTATCACTCCCACTCACTATCCCGACAACCCGAACCACTCTCCGGACATCCTCGACTTTGCAATCGTCAAGCATATCAACCTCGACCTCAGGTCTATCGAACCGCTCGATGACCTAGGTTCTGACCACCGCCCCGTTTCCCTCTTGCTAGGACCGCCTAACGTTAACGTCACTTCTCCTAAGACCTTTACCGACTGGAAAGGTTTTAAAAATACGATAGTTTCTGCCTTAGAGGCCCCAAACTCTCCGCTCGCGATCTCGCCCGATCAATTAGATAGCCCGGACAAAATAGACTCGTTAGTAAATTCTCTCACTGATGCTATCAACTCAGCCATCAGTGTAAACGAAAAGGTTGCTAAGAAAGGCAAACCCACGCTTCCCTTAGCCATTAGCAATCTTATTAAAGCTAAGAACGCGGCTCTCCGGAGAGCCAAGAAATATCCCACGCCCGCCTATAGAACAGCTGCGAATCAGCTGCAACGTAAAGTTAGATCTCGCCTCGCGGAACTCCGAGACGCCCAGATGAACGATCTCATGGCGAATATCTCCCCGTCCCACCAAGCGTATTATCGAATGGCCCGAGCCTTACGCGTAGACGCCGCCTCTCACGTCCCTCCTCTCACTCGTCCCGATGGCTCTATCGCCTTCGAAGACGAAGAGAAAGCCGAATGCTTCGCCGACAGCGTCGCCTCTCAATGCTCGCCCAGCACGCAACCCGCGAATCCCAATCACATCAAAACGGTGGAGGCCGAAGTCCTCCGTAGAAACTCTCTCCCCATCACCGACGACCCCGTCACAGTCTCTAATGATGAAATCTCGCTTCACATCAAAAGTCAAAAGTCCAGAAAGGCTCCGGGTGCGGATGGTATTTCCAACCACGCACTTAAACACCTGCCTCAACAGGTGCTTACCTTGTTAGCTGTCATTTTCAATGCCTGCTTCGACCTTAGCTACTTTCCAAAAGCTTGGAAAGAAGCGACAGTCATAGGCATACCCAAGCCGGGTAAACCTCTTAATGTCCCGGCTAATCACAGACCCATCAGCCTCCTCAAGGCAATGTCTAAACTTCTCGAGAGAGTCATACTCTCTCGAATGCGGAACCATCTGTTTCCAACGGACGGCGATCCTCTCATAATTCCCCACCAGTTCGGCTTTCGCGCTAAGCACTCCTGCCCTCAGCAAGTCCATCGAATCGTCGAGTACATACTCGACGGCTTCTATCCGAAACGAAAGAAAACGATCGCAGTTTTCTTTGACGTAGCCAAGGCTTTCGACAAAGTCTGGCACAGCGGTCTCGTTTATAAACTCTATAAAATAGGCTTACCGGCTCGCCTAGTTAGGATAATCGCGTCGTTTCTCAAAGACCGCACGTTTCGTTTCAAACATGAAGGCACGCTCTCCGCGCCTCGTCCCATAAAGGCTGGAGTCCCTCAAGGCTCAGTCCTCGCCCCTCTTTTGTATACCGTATACACTAACGACATTCCCATCCCAGCTAAAATCGTCGAACTCGCTCTCTTTGCCGACGACACTGCCCTTTACACCAAAGGCCGCAGAGCCTCGGGTCTCGTCACCAGACTTCAAAAGGCTATTAACACCCTCGGTGCTTGGTTCAAAAAATGGCGTATCGATGTGAACCCAGAGAAAAGCTCTGCGGTTTACTTCGACTACAGACGCAGTCGTATCCCCAACAATCTCCAATTGAGAATGCAAGGCACTCCCATCCCCTGGAAGCGCAGTACTAAATATTTAGGCGTCACATTAGACCAGACGCTTTCATTCAATCCTCACGTCGATAGAGTAACGAAACTCGCACGTTTTTACCTAGGCCGGCTTTACAGTATGTTAGGTAGAAAAAGTAAAATGTCCTTCAGAAATAAACGAACGCTTTATAAGGTCTGCGTTAGACCAGTCATGTCATATGCTTCGCCAGTCTTTGCTCACGCCAAACCCTCCGTCCTGCACAAACTGCAGGTAGTTCAAAACCTCTTCTGCCGCAGGGCCACAAACGCACCTTGGTACGTGCGCAACGCGGACCTGCACAGAGATCTTGAACTGCCTACAGTTCAACAGTATCTGAAAACACTCTCAGAATCGTTCTTCAAACGCGCCGAATCCCATCCCAATCCTCTTGTTCGAAAATCAGTCTCATATACTGCTCCTGTCCTAGATTCGGCATACAAAATCGCTAGACCGAGAAACGTGCACACGAGCGAACCTTCGAAGATAACCGTAGATCTCGAGGCCCTTCAGGCCGCTAATTCTAATTCTAACGTAAATTCTAATTCTAATTAATGCAAATTTAACTTTTCAATTTTTAATGTTTTCATTATCTACTTTTCATTTTTAATGTTTTATTTTACTTTTAATTTTTGAGCACCTTCAGTGCTATGCAAATCCCAGCGGGTGACCCCTTAAGGGCCCCGCTAGCGCGGCCTCTTTCTCCAATTGGCCGTCGCTCCGATGAAGGCTGAGTGGCAAAAATGCACGAGCCGACAGGGGGTTTTTAGTGGGTATGGTTCTGGTAGGCGTCGGGACGAGTCCCACATAACTTCGGAATCGCGCCGGAGTATGCGTCAGAGCATTTTTATCCTCCTGCCCTTCCCGCGGAGGGGAACAAAAAAAAAAAAAAAAAAAAAAATAGCGCTCAACTAATTTAACTATTGGTCATTTAAAAGCTTCCACCGGTATACAGTACAATTGATTAACAGCAGTATCTACACTAAACACAACTGATATTAGGTCTTTACCTATGAAATTGCCGTTTTTCACGAAATAAATGAAGCGTATTTTTTTATATATTTTTTATTTCTATTAATCAAAATAATCACCCATGCAATCAATGCATCTTTGCCAACGCATTGGTAGCTTATTGATGCCTTTATTGAAGAAATCAGCTGGACTGGAGGCAACAAATTCTTCAAAGGCATTTTGTACTGCCTCTCGGGTATTGAATTTTTTTCCCGCCAAGAAGTTATCCAAATTCTGGAAAAAGTAGAAGTCTGTAGACGCAAGGTCTGGTGAGTACGGCGGATGACGGAGAACTTCCAACCCCAACTCTTGTAGCTTGGAGACCGTCTGCTGTGCAGTATGAGGTCGCGCGTTGTCGTGCAGGAGCAGTGGAGCCGAACGATTGACCAAAGCTGGTTGGAGACGTGCGAGCTTCTCCATCATTGTGTTCAGTTCTTCACAGTACACATCTGCAGTAATGCTTGTCCCGTTTGGCTAGAAGCTGTGATGAATTACACCCGCGTTAGACCACCAAACAGTGACCATCACTTTTTTAGGGGTAAGTTTTCGTTTAGGGCATTGTTTGGGTGCTGAACCAGGGTCCAACCAACTTGCTGAGTGCTTACGATTGTCAAACAGGATCCCATTTCTCGTCACAAGTAACAATGCGGTTCAGAATTCCTTCATTTGTATGCCTGCTGAGCAGTGCAAGGCACGTCTCCACGCGTACTTCGCGCTGGCGGTCATTAAGTTCGTGGGGTACCCATTTGTCAAGCTTTTTTACCTTGCCAATTTGACGCAAATGGACCAATATTGTTTTGATGCTAACGTCGAAAGCTGCTGCTAATTCAGCCGTGGATTGAGTTTCATCAGCTTCCACAATTGCCTTTAATTTGTCATTGTTGACCAAAGTTTTCGGACGACACGGGGTTCATTTTTCAGATCAACATTTCCAGAACGGTAGCGGGTAAACCAATAACGGGTGGTGCGTTCGTTTGTAGTGTTCGCTCCGTAAACGTCGTTGATGTTGCGTGCCGCTTGTGCCGCTTTGCTGCCACGACGGTACTCATACTCCATAATTACTCGAATTTTTAACTTATCCATGATGACGAAAAATGTTCGAATGCGTTGAAAACAAAACACTAACTTTTAAACAAATGACGATTTTAGAAAAAGAATTCCATGTTTGTCAAATAAAATTAATTTGAAATTAGAATTATCAGTCAAAAAAAAATTATTTTCATTTGAATTACCAGTACGGCAAAACGGCAGTTTCATAGGTAAAGACCTATTATAATAAAAAGCAGAGTACATTACATAAATGAAATAAAGTGTGACATTACATCGGTAAGCTTAAATTAATTAGTTTGGAACGAATAACTTACAACTTAATTTATTTCTAATTGTCGCTATCGAGGCGTTAAACAAGTCAATATCGCTGTCAGTATGACGATTATTGTTATTATAATATGACGAGACTATGGTGGCGCAGCGGTAAAGGCCCTGGCTCTCGATCGTAATGTCTCCGGTTTGATCCCCGCGACTGCCAAATGTACGATGAGTTATCACAACTTAGCTACATAAAACAAACTGCTCTAACTGTGAAGAAAAACATTGTTAGGAAACTCAAATGCTTAAGAAATAATTTGAAAGAGATGTGTTAAGTCTGCCGACCTTTAGTAGGCAATCCTGATGGACTAAGAATTGTCTGAAACCACCCCTTGGTCAGGTGAGGCTAATGACCCAGCAGTGTGATGATTAAAGCAGTTGTGTATAATTTTATGTATAACATACGATTTTTCAAGTCGCGATCTTGATTACATTTCTATGTTACAATATTAGAACAAAATCTGAAGTTTACTACAAGGCATCCTACAGGACGCTTGTTTGGTCTATTATAGGACTCGGATTAGCAGCCCGGTGTAATTATTTTTGTAATAGGGTAAGGTTGCCAGATTGGACCACTTTAAAAAAAAAACTCAATTTTTTCATCAGGTTTTAATAGTAGAACTATACACAATCCGAAATATATTATTTAAAAAAATATATTTAATAAAATATTTGTACATTAATGTATATAATTAGCTTAAGTAACCAGCTTAGTCTGTCTGAGGGAGATACACATAAGCCACCTAAGAAAACGGACGTAGAAACTCAAATTTTAGGAGAAACAAAACAATAACGAATGTAATAGGTACGTGATTATATTCGCAAAGATAGAGTATACTTAAAGATGAGACTAATTTAGAACATGCCTTATTATTATCTTAAATAAAGAAGACAATAATCTCTTGATTCCATTGCTGTCAGCATGGACAGTGCGAATGTCAGAAAATGACCACACACCACACAGTTATTCTCGATCTCCAACTGTTCGTTTGTTTTTGTCGGCCAACCTCGACAACATTACAGCGGAAACGGCGGCATATGGCGGAGTGCTGCGAATCGTTTTGTTATAGAACTGAGCTAAATCTGTCCATCAAGTGAGCAGTTCAGATGTATATCTGTCCGTCTAGACTGGAAATTACGCTTTTATTTTGTTTTGAATCGCTTTTTGATGGCTTGCTTAAAATTAAGCTTAATTTGAGCTTTATCTCTATAAACATAGACACTAACAAAACATTTAGGGTTCTTATTAAACAAAAGCTGTGCAAGAAAGCGATTAATGGTAATAGTTTCTTTTTCGTTAAGATCTTGTCTGGGTTCGGAAATACAGTCCTTCCTATTTTAGCCGGCTTAATAAGCGTGTTAACGCGGATGTATTCCGGGTGAAAGGAAAAGGCCAGTGCAAGATGGATCGAGGGGAATCCCGAATGAGGTCTACGGTCGGCAACGCATCAGTAGTCAATATAATAATCACATCAACATTTGGACATGAGTAATTTAAACTGTTTATGCTTATGTTGTCCTTTAATTATTGAAGTACTTTTTATATGTTTATGTTGACATTTTGGATTTAGTCTGTAATTGAATTGATTTGATAAATAAAGAAACGTATCGTACAAGTCGGCAATCGGTAAACCGCGACACAAATCCACCAAGTTGATAGTCGCTCACTCCTTATAGCTAATAATTATTACTGATGTTAATGTAAGGGCGTGGGGGCTCCCCTTGGAGAACAAAAAAACTTATTATTTTAAGTACAATGGGTCGTTATTAAGGGATATAAAATATGGTCCACGTTACACCTAGCTTCCCGAAGCTTGTCACACACAAATTCAGAACACAAATGTCTATTAACTTCGTATAAACGCAACTATTATTCGCGTTTAAAACACTTAAACCAGCGCGGGCGCTATAGGTAGTTAAAACTGTATGAAATAATCAAAATGCGCCCTACCACGCGGCGATCCAAACTCAACTTGCAAAGAACTGCTTAAACATTATTTTATGGGAATTCCCCACGGCAGCAAAGCAGGCAACAGCCCGTCCGTTCCAATACTTAGCGACAAGTGCGGGTAGGTCGTAACATTTTTAAACACACAGCATTGATAAATAAAATACCTCCGACTAATGATGTTTATGGATCCCGATGCCACTTACCATCAGGTGGGTCACATATGACAAATAGTATATAAAAAAATTAAGAAGTGAATAGAACAATTAGACCAATAGGACTGCATAGCATATATTTTTTTAGGGAAAATAGAATAACTTTAATGATATAACAATCCTAGCTAGACTAATCGAAGACTTATCTCAGCTAAATGACCAAAAAGCGACACTACATATGGTTGAGCAGGGCGATGCCTGGATCCCGCGTTAACTCGTGAACGGGTGCCGTTTAAGGGTGTTGGTCGTTTGGATAATTGGGGGGAGGGAGACTTGCCGAGCTGACAGATGCAGATAAGAATAATTTTGTATAGACATAAAGAGACACTGTAAATTGATTTTGAAAAAAATATATACCTGTGAAGTTTCTTGCCAGTTCCTCTTTACGAAGGTTTTTCCGAACTAGTGGTAGAGTCATGTTTTATTTGACTCAATAATAACAAGTAATTGTCAATGTTGGGAAATAAATATTTGAATTTGAACTTTTACACTATATGTATAGAGAATTCTGCAAACATGTGACACCAAACTTGTCAAAACTTGTCAGACGCGATTTTCGTCACTATATGGCATTTAACAAATCCGCCTTATGTTTGACCATTTAGCGGAGATAAGACTAAAGGTTTCCAATATGATGGGGTGTAGAACAACGCAGCTATTTCTAGATATAAATTACTACCTTCAGAAAAGTATTTTATAAATAAACACACGTAAAATTTAAGCACTTGAATTTGAAGCCAAGCACGTGTAACAATATTATACGATTTATAATTGAATCCTCAGAAATAATGGATGGCATTTGAATGAACATAGAGTGACAACGAAAGATGAAACATTCACAAACTCTCTATATTACTGAGGAGCGGTATTTTATTAGATCGTAAGGCGGCGGTTAAAGTGTTAAGCGAAATTATTAAGAGATAGATCTCGAATATAGGCGTTAGTTCCTTGGGCATAAAAATAAGTATTTATAAGACAATATTTATTGGTAACTCAAATTTAAATTTTTATTTCTCAAGATTGCTATTGGATAACGCATGACTCTACCACCAGTTCGGAAAGACTTTCGTGAAGAAGAACTGGCACAACACTTCACGAGTGTAGTTTTTCGAAATAAATTTACAATGGTTCTTCTGTCTATAAAAAACAATACTTAATAGCATCAGTTAGCTCGGTAAGTCTCCCTCTCCACTAATTATTGAAACGACGAAGGTCCGCAAACGGCACCCGTTCACGGGCGTAACGCGGCAGCGTCCATCGCCCTCCTCAGCCATATAAGCGAGAAGTTAGCGACCCGTCACCCGAAGTGACCGTTTACCGAAGACGAAACTTTTAATATTAAAATTAATTCAAATTCAAATATTTATTTCTCAACATTGACAATTAATTGCTCTTATTGACGTCAATGACGTCAATTAAAGCATGACTCTACCACCAGTTCGGAAAAACCTTCTGAAGAAGAACTGGCAAGAAACTTTACGGGCATAACTTTTTCAAAATAAATTTACCATGTCTCTTTATGTCTATACACAATTATTCTAATATGCATCTGTTATGTTTTAGTTAATACACACTTGATTCAAAGGAATCCAACGGACGTTTCTCTTCGCATCGTTTATTCAGTAGTCGACCTTGTACTATTATAGGAGTTGATAGAGAATGACGTAAGTTTTCGTTTAAATATTAAACAATTATCTAATGCCTTGATATGCATGTAAAAACATTTACTATTTAGGTTATTTTTTAAATAAAATTAAAGGGCTATTCCTCAGGTTTGACTACCGAAACGGTCCGACTATTTGGAGCCCGTATAGACAGACCTCTTTTTCAAGGTGCGAATGCAGTTGCACGTATTTTATACACTAACTAATCTTTCATAGAACTAAGTATTCTATGAAAGATATTCTAATAATAAAGTGTTTGTTTATCTACTTTTCTGTTCCCACAAAATATGAGTAGGTATATAACTCACAAAGATTAAACTTCGCATTATAAATGCCGGAAATTTAGGCGGCCACTGGAGATTTCCTGAATTTTATGAGGAACTTACAATTAATAATAAATATGATACTTCTCATAACATTTACTCTAACTAAGGGGAGTAGGACTCGCAATAATCTAGAAGATTAAGAGCTGAGAAATGCCTGATTCTATTTGTAATAACTTTTATTTCCTTATTTTTATTTCTCGTAATGTTAAAACGTAACGTTATTCTCGTTTGTAGATATATTTATTTTAATATTTACGTATTGAGACGACTTAAAACAATTGACCTTTAAATTCAATGAATATTTAAATACTATTGCTATTATTTATAAAAGCAATATTTTTGTATCGTATGTATTCAATCACATGCCAGAAAGGTTTAATGAACATCCTGGATTACGCCGAGCACTATGTTATTCGTCAGTTGTACGTTTCAATTAAAATGAATTTTATCTGCATTTCACATTTTTCTACAAACAATATTTCTCACTTCAAAAGTGATGGGTGTAATGTAATATTTCACTACAGTTCCTAATCAGTTAACCAAAGATTTTAACTAGCATAGAAATGATATCTTAAGCTTTACATGTAGCCTAATGTTTTAACGAAATGTATGAACAAAGACTTCCCTAATGATCCTCAAGTGAAGATATGTATCGAAATGGAAAATGTTAAAAACTATTGAATCAATACAAATATTAAACAATATAAATCCCCAAAGTAATATTCTCCTAAAATTCATTTAATATAAATAATAATAAATCCCCAGACAAACACACCAATTGTACGGCACCAAAGTAAGCACAGTTTGTTTTATGGACGACCATACAGCACACTGCACTTACATGTATAAACAACACCTGTGTGTATCACACACATAACTACCCCGACCAGGACCGGAACCTGGGACCTATGTAGATTCTAGTTTCCCTCCAGTTCGCTGCATGGTCATCTATTACACAAGCTCTGCTTCCTTTGGGGCTATACAGTTGGTGTGTTTATCTGTGGATTTATTATTTTTATTATAACCGACAATAATAATACTTACATGGATAAATAATACTTTGTCTGGTAATATTTAATCCTACCTTCTTTAATTACTTCTTCTTCTAATTCCAGCTTTGAAATAAAACTCCACCAATAATTCTACTTTAAGAACCATCGCTGGAAGTCTTGTTCTCCTGTGGACGCATCCTAACCGAAAACCAAATCGTAGCAAATAATGGATCCGCGACGACTCGGCGACAGGAACGCATTTCACAAATTAATTGGATCTGATAGTCATATTACTTTGACTGATAAGCATCGTAAACGAATACGACTTATTTTGGATTAAGCTCTTCAAAACAAGCTGCTTTAAATTGTTTCAACTTTGCGTAATACGTAATTTATGATAGTTTTCAGTTTTTCAATTTAAGTTGCTTTTTTAAGTTAACTGAATTCGTAGTATTTTTAACAATTTTATAGCACAGTGTGACCTACACCCGCAATTTACGCACGTTTTTTCGTGACCCAAGTTGCCTATTTCTGCACGGTGCGTGAATTAATTGACCAACTTCACTCATAAACTAAAAAGTCATGTGAAGCTTAAATGGCCCTTGCGGCAATATTGTCTTTAATAATTGCACCGTCACCCAAACGTCCACCACCGAAAATAAAAGTGTGCAGACTGAGGAAAGCGATTGCTGAATTAGTGTGGTAGCTGGATTCTTGTTTCAATTATATGAGTATAAAAAATAAAACTCGTTCCCGTTGCCATCCATCTATTGCCAATATTGAAATAAACATTCATGGATACTTCGAAATTTTATTGTGTTGTAATAGTATGTGAATTGAGATAGCCTCTGTAGGGCTTACGCTGCGGCCGGTTTCGATGGGCTGCAACTAAGTCGGTCTCGCAGCAACAACAGAGCTGAGCTTACCGCGGTCGATTAAATTCGTTAGTGGTTCGCGAGGCTCGGGCTGTTTTTCTGGCTGCGTACTTGACGCTTGGCGCCTGTACGCAGTCAGAGACTCGCTCTGCGGCCGGCCCCAGCCGGTCGTAACGTAGTCAATGCCGCACTCTGTGCACCCCTCGAATTAAAAATCTCACCTCGGTGAGTGCAGCAACAACAGATTTGAGCTTACTACGGTCGATTAAATTCGATAGTGGTTCGCAAAGCTCGGGCTGTTTTTTCTGGCTGCGTACTTGACGCTTGGCACCTGTTACGTAGTCAGAGACTCGCTCTGCGGCCGGCTCCGGCTGGTCGTAACGTAGTCAATCCCGCACTTTTAGTGCAACCCAACTTCGTCAGGTCTACGGCCGGTTTTTGTTGTCAATTTATTGGCAACACACTCCGTAGTAGACTCGCGTTTGATCAGGTGGATACTTAACGGTGACAACTAAGCCTGATAGCGTTGCCCCGGTGCGCTTCCAAGGCCCTGCAGGCCAAGGAGAAACCGGCTGACCCGATCCCATTGCACTTGGGTCTTTCCCAGGGTGAAGGTACAGTGCTGTCCGAATTAGGGGCACCACTTCGCGTCGTCCCCAGCCCCCCTACCGCGGGTAGGGAGGTTTAGGTGCTAGGTTTGCTAGGGAACCTAGGCATTTTTATATATTTATATATCATATATTGTAGTACCAAGCCCTCCAATGGACCAGCAAAGCTTGGTAAATTTGCTAGGTCGTTCACCCAGGCGCTCGTTGCGTCTGGCGCCAACTTATCAGATGTAATAACGCAGGCCTTACAGGCAAATATCGCGTCCCCGGCCCCTCAGGTCTACAGCTCTCCCTCGTCTCCCGCCTCGTCCGAGATGGACTGCGAATCGGTCGCATCCTCACACGCGTCGCGTCGCAAGCTTACCGCTCCCGGGAGCGACTCCGAACCCGCGTCTGATACGTCGTCAGATGCCGTCACCTTAACCGGCTCTCCTGAGCCCGCGTTTCAGCTAGTCGCCAAGCGCTCTAAGAAAGCCTCGGTATCCTCAATACCCAAGCCCTCCCCGGTGTCTTCAACACCAGCCCCTGCGCCATTAAAATCGCTAGAAGTAACCGCGTCTCCGTTGGTCCCATCGAAGCCAGCGACGCGCTGAGCTCAAACTGTTCCTTCAGAACAAAGAACCTGACTTATTGCTTCTCCAGGAGACATGGCTTACTCCAAACCACTCCAGGGGATACGCTATTCCTAAGTACGCGTTTACTCGCAACGATAGGCCCAACTCCGACGGTTTCGGCGGCACCGCTATATATTACAAAAGAGGCTTCCATTGCTGTCCTCTCCCTACCCCTCCTCTCCTCAACATGGAAGCCACTGTGTGTAGATTGGCTATGACTGGTCATCCGACCATCATCAGTCTACATACCATGTGGCTCCAGACAAACCCGCAGCGACTTTGAGGCCATTCTCACCCTCGGCCATTCAGTCATTATGTTCGGAGACTTTAACTCCAAACATACTGACTGGACGTGCCTATCGACCAACACCAGCGGTATCGCTCTCCTCGACATCACTAACTCACTTGACTTAGACGACATATCTCCCATCACTCCCACTCACTATCCCAACAACCCGACCTACTCTCCTGACATCCTCGACTTTGCAATTATCAAGCGAATAAATCTTGATCTCAGGTCCATCGAACCGCTCGATGACCTAGGCTCCGACCATCGCCCCGTCTCCCTCGTGCTAGGTGCGCCTAACGATAACGTCACATCTCCTAAGACCTTTACCAACAGGAAAAGCTTTAAAAATACGTTAGTTTCGGCCTTAGAGGCTCCGAACTCTCCGCTCGCGATTTCGCCCGACCAATTAGATAGCCCGGTTAAAATAGATTCATTAGTCAACAATCTCACTGATGCTATCAACTCAGCCATCAGCGACAACGTAATTATTGCTAAGCAAGGCAAACCCGCGCTTCCCCTAGCCGTTAGCAATCTCATTAAAGCCAAGAACGCGGCTCTCCGGAGAGCCAAGAAATATCCCACGCCCGCATACAGAACAGCTGCGAATCAGCTTCAACGTAAAGTCAGGTCTTGCCTCGCGGAACTCCGAGACGCTCAGTTTAACGATCTTATGGAGAATATCTCCCCGTCCCACCAAGCGTATCATCGAATGGCCCGAGCCTTACGCGTAGACACCGCCTCTCACGTTCCTCCTCTCACTCGTCCCGACGGCACTATTGCCTTTGAAGTCGAAGAGAAAGCCGAATGCTTCGCCGACAGCATAGCGGCACAATGTTCGCCCAGCACGCAACCCGCGGACCCCTCCCACATCCAGGCGGTGGAGGACGAAGTTCTCCGCAGAGAATCTCTCCCCATCACCGACGACCCCGTCACAGTCTCTAATGATGAAATCTTGCTTCTCATTAGAAGTCAAGTCCAAAAAGGCTCCGGGTGCGGATGGAATTTCCAACCACGCACTTAAGCACCTGCCCCAGCAGGTGCTTACCTTGTTAGCTTTTATCTTCAATGCCTGCTTCGACCATAGCTACTTTCCAAAAGCCTGGAAAGAAGCGACAGTCATAGGCATTCCCAAGCCGGGTAAACCTCTGAATGTCCCGGCTAATCATAGACCCATCAGCCTCCTCAAGGCAATGTCTAAACTTATCGAAACAGTCATACTCTCTCGAATGCGGAACCATCTGTTTCCAACGGATGGCGACCCTCTCATTATTCCCCACCAGTTCGGCTTTCGCGCTAAGCACTCCTGCCCTCAGCAAGTCCATCGAATCGTCGAGTACATACTCGAAGGTTTCTATCCGCGTCGTAAAAAAACAATCACGGTTCTGTTTGACGCAGCCAAGGCTTTCGACAAAGTCTGGCACAGCGGTCTCGTTTTTAAACTCTATAAAATAGGCTTACCGGTTCGCCTAGTCAAATTAATCGCGTCGTTTCTTAAAGACCGTACGTTTCGATTCAAACATGAAGGCACGCTCTCCGCGCCTCGTCCCATAAAGGCTGGAGTCCCGCAAGGCTCAGTCCTCGCCCCTCTGCTGTACACTGTGTACACTAACGACATCCCCATCCCGCCGAAAGGCGTCGAACTCGCCCTCTTTGCAGACGATACCGCACTCTATACCAAAGGCCGCAGTGGTCCGCACCTTGTAACCAGACTCTACACTAAAGGTCAAGCGATCCCGTATAACATCACCAGACTCCAAAAGGCCGTAAACGCCCTCGGTGTTTGGTTTCAAAAATGGCGTATCGATGTCAACCCAGAAAAGAGTTCTGCTATTCAATTCGACCACAAACGTCGTAATCGTTACAACGATCCCCACATTCGAATGTTAGGTATTCCCATCACCTGGAAGCGCAGTATTAAATACTTAGGCGTCACCTTAGATCAGACGCTTTCTTTCAAGCCACACGTCGATAGAGTAACAAAACTCGCGCGTTTTTACTTAAGCCGTCTATATAGTATGATAGGAAGAAAAAGTAAAATGTCTTTTAGAAATAAACGTACGCTTTATAAGGTCTGCGTTAGACCCGTCATGTCATATGCTTCGCCAGTCTTTGCCCACGCCAATCCCTCCGTCCTGTATAAGCTGCAGGTAGTTCAAAATCTCTTCTGCCGCAGGGCCACAAACGCACCTTGGTACGTGCGTAACGCGGACCTGCACAGAGATCTTGAACTAGCTACAGTGCAACAGCACCTCAAAAAACACTCTCAGAATCGTTCTTCAAACGCGCCGAATCCCATCCCAATCATCTTGTTCGAGATTCAGTCTCATATACTGCTCCTGTCTTAGATTCAAAATTCAAAGTCGCTAGACCGAGAAACGCGCACACTGGCGAACCCACGCAATTAACTTTAGATCTCGAGGCCCTTCAGGCCGCAAATTCTAATTCTAACGTAAATTCTAATTCTAACGTAAATCCGAATTAATGCAATTTTATTTTTCATTTTTTAATGTTTTTAATTATTTACTTTTCATTTTGAGCACCTTGTAAATCCCACCTATGTAAATCCCAGCGGGTGACCCCTTAAATGCCCCGCTAGCGCGGCCTCTTTCTTCAATTGCCCGTCGCTGAGATGAAGGCTGAGTGGCAAAAATGCACGAGCCGACAGGGGGTTTTTTAGTGGGTATGGTTCTGGTAGGCGTCGGGACGAGTCCCAGATAACTCCGATCGCGCGCGCGGAGTATGCGTCAGAGCATTTTTTATATCCTCCTGCCCTTCCCGTGGAGGGGAACCAAAAAAAAAAACTGTCAGTTAACGCACGGCACAATGCTCACGTCACGCCGTGCAGTAATAGGCTGCTTAGGTCACACGTATCGTAATCTATGTACTATTCAGCACGCGATCCACCTGTAGTAAGTGGCATACACACCCATTCACATCATTAGTCGTGTGCGCTTTATTTATCATTTAATGTTTTTTTTTGTATCGACTAATGATACGTGGTTTTAGTTGGATTCACCTTTGTTCCATTGCATTGGCTGTTCTTTCTCTTAAACGCAACTCAAGCAAGTAAACATGGATGCTACGGTGGTTAGAATAGGAAGGAATGTAGTACCGCCCTAGGCGAGGTCTGAACATGAGGCCACTGCCACTTACATTTGTTTGTACATGGTAAACCGTACCATCGTACTGTGGACTGGATGTAGAATAAACAAATATTTTCCTTTAGCACTTAGGTACTTGTATTCGAATCCCATTTGTATGTTTTATATCTTACAGGTATTTTAATTGTAATTGATATCTGGTTTTTGTAAATGCGCCGATAAGAAATTGAAGATTACTCAAATTGGTACTTACTTAAGTATATTTAAAAGTTAATATGTTAAAAGTGATTATAAATTAAAGTTTAATCGTGGATCGTGAAAAGATGAAACACATGACATTCTTACAAGGCGTAACTAGGCTAACTAATGGATCTGCTACTCACACAAAAAAAATGTTTAAAACTTCAGAACGTAATTGAGAATGAAGCAGAGACGTGGCGCACGCGCAAGACTGGTGTCGTGTCGTGTCGTATCGCCTCAGTTCTATTCGCGTCGGATTGCGAGTAAGTTAAATCAGGCGACGCCGGGAACAAGTGTCCGTTTGTCAAGAGCTTGTATAATTTTCCGCTATTTTAATTTTAATCAAAGGAAATAAGTAAAAAATTGTAGCTTACATCAATTCGTGGACGGCAACGCGAGGCAATCTGAAACAAGAAGATATAGAATTTGATATTATTATGTATAATCTGGCACACATTTTTGAAGTTGTTTCTATTAGGTAATCTAAATAAGTATTCTTAATGTCAAATTGAACAATGCCTTCGCCTATAATTATAATTTCACTTATTGTTTGGCCTGTTCCACTTGTCTTTCTATTTTTGTACTGTTGATTATGTTGGTGAACTTATTAATAAATAAATATGTCAATCATTAGGTAAACAGTAAAAAAGCAGAGGCAGCGTTCAAAGTTAGAATTCAAGTTTGTAGTATTTTGCTAATTTGGTATATAATATATCGATAATTGAAACTATTATTCGTCAAGGACTAGGTAGCCTTTGGACAGGCAGCAGCCTCATGTTCACCATCAGCTTCAATATAATATAATAAACTTAATATCAAAAATAATTGATCAACAGAGAAATACGAATTCATCATTTAAATTGGAAGGTTCTGATTGGTGGCTATCAATCACGATTGAAAATTGATCAAAATTTAATAAAATGAGTAAATGCATACCGCACCTGTAGGGTTCTCAACTGATTTCAAATTCAGTATTATGAAATTTTTCGCAAAACTTAATTCAAAATACTTATTAAAAAAGTTTGAGAGGTTTTTAATGGATTTTCAGAGGGATTTGGATTTCTATTTTTTTGTAGACGATTATTAAGTTAGATGTAAAATGAATGATGAATCAGCTGAGGGGTTTCGCGACGAAACGTATTATTTTTTTTTATAACTATGACACGAGGGTCCTTTCTAGTTAAAGGCAAGTGGCTAAGTGGCTATGACTATTGTCAATCATAGATGTCATATTAATTGACAATATAACCTTGGACAGGCGTGTATGATCCTCGTCTTCATCGTTACTTTCCATCAGGTGAGATGGAAGACAAACGCCTGCTAATTGTTAATTAAAAAAAATTAATTGTTGCCTGAAGTAGGATTCGTTTAGCATTACCTTTTTTCCAATTGAGGGCAAATTAGGATAATTAGTAATTTATCCTAATTTGCCCTCATTGGCTTTTCATTGCCTTTGAACAATAAACGTGGTTCGTGAATGACTATGATACCACATCAGCTGTGAAGGTAAGTATGTTTTATATTAACAAATAACAGCTAACTGTTCAAAGGATGTAACAATTTGTGAGTGTTTTCAAACAACAAACTTAAGGCCAAGTCAGCACAAGCCTCGTTTTTGTGTTTTCTTTGTGCGAGACATCCCCTTATCCCAGCGAGAACTCTAGTTGGCAATTATTACGGGGCGAGCTTTCGAGCTTCAACGACTGAGAGCTCAGCAAGTACCTACCTACTATAGGTGTGAAGTTAAAGAAATCAGATAACTCAACAAAATACACACAATAAAACAGATCAATGTTAACATGCAAACAACAGTGTTAATTTTGTGGTTTTGTGTGGAGTAATTGTTTTTCCTAAGGTATAAAATACCTAAACTTATTTTAATTACTTTTTTTAATAAAATTTCATAGCCCTTGTTTTAGACAGCATAGACTAAAGTATATCTATAAAATTGAATACATAGGTTTACTGGTAGTAATTATTTCTTTTATGAAATAGCAAATTAGGTATATAATTTTGTATTCTAGATTTATTTGCGAACACATTTTTTGTTAACATTTGTATAAATACGTAACTGAGTTTGTTTGGTGAAGGAGGCGTAAGAGGCGCAGTATTTGTTAGACGAAGGTATCCTTACATATTGTATTCGGCTGGTGCCAATCGGGCAATCCATTCATCGATCCCATTTCTTTTTCAAAACATTATTTTACATATATTCGGTTTTGCCGATTAAGTGGGCAAGGCCTCTGAGTTGGACATATTGAGAGATTAAGATTATTTGAATTTGATAGTCAAAATCGCCGAAAGGGGGTCCGTCGTCCTGTTTTACCAACAAATTTATGTGCTAGCCAACGTAGTTGTCGCGTCATTTCCTGTGAAATCGCATCCACTATCGCTAAACCATTAGGTAGTAGATTATCTAGGTTCAAGGTGCTCAGGTTCAACGCCTATCGAGTTACAAGCACGCCACGCGAGTAACGCGTGGCTTCAAGCAATGGTTAAATTGCAATGGTTAATCCTTGAGGAGTAAATTTGAAGGAAATTTTGACATTTGTTGACATTTTTATCGACTTATAGTTCATTTCTATGAAAAAAAAAATTCCTTAAAACGCGGTTTAAAATTTTATTTATCTGTTTTTGGAGTTCATTGCTTCAAAATAAATAATAAATTAACTTTGGGTTTAGTTTTCAAAGTTATACTTGTGTACAGTTTTTAAAGTACAATTTTTCTGGCCACTCGGCGGAGTTCCAGACTAAGCGCGAGAATCGCTTGCGCGTTTTTCGGTCTTTTGTAGGCGCCCGCATACTAGGAGACGACGACTCTACAAGGGAATCTGTGCCTGCATTAAATTTGCGAATTTACTAACTCTATCATCGGAATCCAAATGATTCATCAACAAGACGCGTTATTCAAAACCACATTACCAGTAAGCATAAACTCCTACGACTCACGTCAAAATAACTTCAACACAGAAATGGAACTTAAGAAAGCGAACTCCAAAAACCGCACAACTCTAACAAGATACGGGATAATAAAGGAGAACTCGCATTACTCCACGAAGTAACACATCTTACGACTACCGTCATTCATAAATTACAAACGAAATCTTATATTTAGCTCCAACTAGCGGTGTGCGTTAACTTGGCATATCTACTGAGAAAAAATGTGGCTACTGTCCCGTCGCGTCGTGTTAGTAAGAATAAATGTTGATCCGTGAGTTACTGACGATGTCGGTTTTCTTTTTGAAGAGGATATATTTAAAGTCTGCTTGAGCACGGTTGCCTAATAATAAATATGATATATAAAGCTTGTGCCGCCTGAACTATAAATATTAATTTAATATAATTTTTCTTTTAATGGTTATCATTCTTAAAATGATCGCGCATACAGTGCGCGTACAGGATGGTATACGTACAAGGCACTATGGTAGTTCAATTTATTAAAGTTAAAGAATATATAAAAAAGCACAAAGGCTTTCTGGGCTAGGTATGTGATACACACCTACTTTACTAATCAAATGTCGAATCCTTGTCGATTGGTCCTAGAGTTTGTTAGTAGGTACATAATGTCTCGAATTAATCAGATACGTCCATGAGTTATTTATGTAATACGATGGAAGAGGGTGAGCAGGCCGCGGCCCACGGCCTACAATCGTTGTTGGAAAGTCATATATATTCTAATCGCTTTAGTAAAGTTGATACTGCGATGTAGATCACGCGTTGAGATTGGTCGGTTGAGCAGCGCGTCACCGCTACAGCACAAACCAGATACATTAAAAAAAGAAAGGTTTAGTGATACCTATTAATTTAATAAATAGGCAAGATGTTTTTTCATAACATACGAAACGAAATAATAATAACACATGGTTGAATCTTTGAAACCAAACTCTAAAGGGCACGAATGAACAATGGTTATGCTAAAAAAGACGCAGAACAGTGTAGATAGTTTAACTCATGTGTGCCCGCGGCTGTGTGCGTGTGCTTGTAAATACGCAACTTAACTTTGTGTGGCGGCCGCCATCTTGTTTGCCAATCGCCGTGTTCTCGTCGCTTAAGCGTGTGTGTACAATCAGTACCGTTTGTCACCCACACACAGTTCAAAGTCAAAATCAAATATTAGGTCTTTACCTATGAAATTGCCGTTTTTCACGAAATAAATGAAGCGTAATTTTTTTATATATTTTTTATTTCTATTAATCAAAATAATCACCCATGCAATCAATGCATGTTTGCCAACGCATTGGCAGCTTATTGATGCCTTTCTTGAAGAAATCAGCTGGACGGGAGGCAACAAATTCTTCAAAGGCATTTTGTACTGCCTCTCGGGTATTGAATTTTTTTCCCGCCAAGAAGTTATCCAAATTCTGGAAAAAGTAGAAGTCTGTAGGCGCAAGGTCTGGTGAGTACGGCGGATGACGGAGAACTTCCAACTCCAACTCTTGTAGCTTGGAGACCGTCTGCTGTGCAGTATGAGGTCGCGCGTTGTCGTGCAGGAGCAGTGGAGCCGAACGATTGACCAAAGCTGGTTGCAGACGTGCGAGCTTCTCCATCATTGTGTTCAGTTCTTCACAGTACACATCTGCAGTAATGCTTGTCCCGTTTGGCAAGAAGCTGTGATGAATTACACCCGCGTTAGACCACCAAACAGTGGCCATCACTTTTCTAGGGGTAAGTTTTCGTTTAGGGCATTGTTTGGGTGCTGAACCAGGGTCCAACCAACTTGCTGAGCGCTTACGATTGTCAAACAGGATCCATTTCTCGTCACAAGTAACAATGCGGTTCAGAATTCCTTCATTTGTATGCCTGCTGAGCAGTGCAAGGCACGTCTCCACGCGTACTTCGCGCTGGCGGTCATTGAGTTCGTGGGGTACCCATTTGTCAAGCTTTTTTACCTTGCCAATTTGACGCAAATGGACCAATATTGTTTTGATGCTAACGTCGAAAGCTGCTGCTAATTCAGCCGTGGATTGAGTTTCATCAGCTTCCACAATTGCCTTTAATTCGTCATTGTCGACCAAAGTTTTCGGACGACCACGGGGTTCATTTTTCAGGTCAAAATTTCCAGAACGGAAGCGGGTAAACCAATAACGGGTGGTGCGTTCGTTTGTAGTGTTCGCTCCGTAAACGTCGTTGATGTTGCGTGCCGCTTGTACCGCTTTGCTGCCACGACGGTACTCATACTCCATAATTACTCGAATTTTTAACTTATCCATGATGACGAAAAATGTTCGAATGCGTTGAAAACAAAACACTTACTATTAAACAAATGACGATTTTAGAAAAAGAATTCCATGTTTGTCAAATAAAATTAATTTGAAATTAGAATTATCAGTCAAAAAAAAAAATATATTCATTTGAAATGGCCAGTACGGCAAAACGGCAGTTTCATAGGTAAAGACCTATTATTTTATTTAATTATTGGTTGACAAGTCAGGCAAATACGTAGAACTTTGTGAAAGAACCTATCGGCACTCTTTATATAAAAATTTTTCCTGTATATAGCTATAGCTATAGACGCAGTCATAGCGCCGCGCGCACAAAAGACTTGAACTGTGTATTCTAATTTTAAATAATCTATGACAACCTTGATAATCCCACTGCAAGGACCTCACACTCACCCAACTAAAGGGTGGTGTGAGGCAATGTATAGTCCACCTCGTCCGCCTACTGCGGCTTGGCAGAGTTAACACATAAATTCGTAATAAATTCTTAATGATATGTAGGTATAGTAATTTAGTACTTTCTATAGTAGTATTTCCTCACGATGTTTCCTTCACGGTTAGAGCTAAAGTTGTAAAAACTCACTGGTATATTTGATATAACAGTCAACTAAATAATATTAAAGTCAGTTAAATATATGGTAGAGCCAAGGTAACGCACACATTTCCCTATTGCGAGTGCTAAGTCGCAGGATCCGATAGAACGCAGCATTTACATACTGCGCCAGATTACGCGTATATAAGGTTTTTTGATTCTTTTGATTGTTTTTTGATTCTCTAAAAAATCGATTAGAACTTCCAGTTGATGTAGGTACATAAATCCTTGCGATGATCTTGTATTATGTCACCCGTGCTACGCCTGCTTCACTCAGAAACTGGCATCGAACCAAAAACTCCAATTGTATACATTATAAACTACAACCATTGGACCTTATTGGAGTCGGCAACTTCAGCGAGACCTAGATAGACTATCTTTATAAGCTCTATAAAATTGTATCCACAAAAGTTTTCATAATATTATACTGTAATTTAATAGCCCAGCCTGATTTAATAATAAGGCAGAGCCTTCATTTCAATCAGTGAACAAGAAAATTGATTTTATAGTTAGTCGGGAACTCAATATCTTCGTTCAACATTGTCTCGAGGGGGCAAGCTAAGCAATCGTTTATTAAGTCTTTTATCATGTTTTATGGATAATTTATTTAATATTAATAATTGTTAAAGTCTACTGCTGTTATTTAAACTATAATTTAAGGAATTCACGGGTTTTTACTATATACTACATATAAAAAAAAAAACAAGTAAACTAATGCCTTAATTTTCAAGACATCATTTTCATAGAACGCGTAGAGTGAATCAATTCTGTATGGCGTTTCTTGTAAAGTTTCTTCCACATATGAAATATTTCCGCAATTACACAACTATTTTCAACCAGATAAACAGGTATATGTATTCCACTTCCCATTCAAGTCTAGAGCTGGTAATGGCGCTGCCAAAAAAACACCCTGGTTGAATAGATCTGTGAAGGAGCAGTGATCCTGCACGTAAGAGCATGTGGTGTTGATGCCGAGTCACGTATGATATTAGATTAGGCTTGTTTAGAACCACGTTTAAAAAATGGGGGAAAATGATTGTATTAATTTGATAATGTGCTACAGCTGAAGATAAGAAAAAAATTAACAATAAAATCATTAAAATAATAATAAAATATTTAGCTGGTTAAATTTCTTTAAGTTAGTTAGCAACAAAAAAGTTGTTTGTTTGTGCTCTAAGCACGTTTGTTTTCAGAACGGAAAAAAGGAGCCCAGTATAGGTTCCTACTAGTTAATACAACATATATATATATTTTTTGAAGCAGCATTAAGTAATTTTTTTTTGGGTTCCTTACTTGATACTTAGCCCGTTCATGAGCTATGGCGCTTAGTTCGATTGACATCCTGTTAAATACTTTTAAATAATAAAAATATATGAGGGATGATCTTAAAGAGTATTTCATATAGCTTTGAATCTATTAAAGAACTTAAACGAATTAATAATAATACAGTACCCATCAATTAACGTGCGTCAAAAAGTAGCGAGTGTCTCGGTTTTTGAAGAATGCACGATGTAGAGTGTACGACCTCACCGAAACTGACGACAGACATTTTGTAC
Organism: Marasmarcha lunaedactyla; assembly: GCA_923062675.1. NCBI lineage: Eukaryota > Metazoa > Arthropoda > Insecta > Lepidoptera > Pterophoridae > Marasmarcha > Marasmarcha lunaedactyla. The sequence continues at coordinate 2,868,859 of OV281358.1, forward strand.
TCTCCGTGGGATGGAAGTAGAATGAATGGTCATCAGTTTCTTTTTTTTAAGACATTTGTTTTTTTAAAGAGTCTCAGAATATTAACTATAATAGTGGTTAAGGTTTCGTATGGGCGGTATAATATCACACAGTCGATATAATAAACACATTTACTATCAATAAATAAAAGACCTAATAATGATGTCCACGGGTGCGGATGCCACTGAACATCAGGTGGGTCGCATGCCCTTATCGGCTGTGAAAAGAGCAAAAAATATATACCTATCTCAACAAAATAAAATTCAGAACTCAATTCTGTAGTTGTCACAGGCAGGTACACGAACTAACAAGCTTCATGTATTCAGTTGGCAATTCTTTATTCATCGCCACTTTCATGAATTGAGTCGAGGTCGCGCACCAGTAATGTTCACAATAAAATTATCTTTATCCTCATAGCAAATCGTTCCTTTCCACGAAAAAAAAAATTATTATTTTCCTTGTCTTGGGAAAGGATTTCTCTTTCAAACTGCATACAAATTTGTTATAAAACGCCTTGGTTTACAATTGGATGTAGCTTTAATTATTTGGCGATCGAGTGGCGTAGTGGTTACTACCCTGCCTCATACGCTGAAGGTCCTAGGTTCGAGGCCTCGTCGGGACATTCATTTGTGTGATGAACACATATGTTGGTTCTCGGGTCATGGTTGTTTGTATTTATACACTCATGTTCTTCCACTTTCTTCCCGAGGTCGGTGAATGAGGTCATCCATAACTTAAGCTCTGCTTAATTTGCGTACAGTTGGTATGTTTGTTCGTCCAGACGTTATTGATAAGCTCTAAAACTGCAAAAGCGATTTCAATAAAACTTTTACATCAGGATTATGCCTTTTTTAAAAGACGCTCTGGACACCTTTATTTAAAAAGAGACCTTGTGAAACCGTAGCGAATTTCAACTATACTATATTAAGCTATGCAAGATTTTCACATTATTGGTAAATAAACTAGAGCGCCTGGTAGAAACCTAGAATATGTCTTCCGACAACATACTCTACGAAACTAAAATATCTCAAGCTAATAATTTACTCACAAAAATAAAGTTGAAGCCAAGACCAACAACGCAGAAATTGGCCAGTACGTCAGCCAAAAGCTAAAATTTCTCATCAAAATTAGCCAACACAGCGAACAGTCTGGCCATACATTCGAATCGCTGGCATTGGGCCCGGCTAATCAATCCGACTTGAACTAACAAACAGTATCTAAGATTTATTAGCAATTTTCTGGAGAGCATTTCGTATGGCTGTCATATCTTACCGAATAATGCGTCTTTTGTATGCCAGTTGCTAGACAAGGGTCATTGACCCGCGATGACCGATGTAGTGTACACATTTGTTTGTATTGATAACTGTGTTTGTTAAGTTTGTGAATAATGTGTCACGTATATACTGCGTCGCGTCTTTGTGTTAATAAATAGCTGAATATAGTACCAAAGCCAAGATTAATTTATGCCTTACGGTTGACAAATTGAGCATACAGCGACATAGGGGATTTTCGGAATGAATATTTCATTATTATATACATGACTCATGAACGATCTTGTGTCAACGCACTTCGAAGAAGAAAATACATTTGCTTAGGCATACAATATATACGAGTCCATATTCGAGTCTTGGTCCGGGCATTCATTTGTGTGATGAAAACGGATGTTTTTCATGGTTGGTTATACTTATTTAATAATGTTCAATCTGGGTTTCCCACCAGTTCGCAGTACGGTAATCCATTACACAAGCTTTGCTTACTTGGGGGCCATATAGAGGGTGTGTTTGTCTAGGGATATATTATTTATAGGTCAGGTACGGGTTCAGTATCAAGGAAGGACTATACCTTCAAAGTTTTTAAGAAAGAATCCATAAACACACATCTCTTCTTATTTGAGATATTTCGTAATAAACATGTGTCTGATTTCTATTTTGTACCCACAACCTCAACAAAACATCATCGCAATTTAGTTAAAAGTTGAGGTGGAGTAAAACAAATAGATACATAGTTGGACCCAGCATCACAAATGGCGGATGCCGTTACGAACACAATGTAACGTTTATGTTATTCGAGGTCCCAAATATGACGACCTCTCTTAAGGGTACAATAATGTTTAGTTTCAACAAATAGGGGGATCTGTTTTTTTGACGTATATTTTTTGGTTTTTGGGATATGAAAGCCGGAAAACTGCGTACGTGCTGTTATCTAATATAATACATTTTGAAAATTATCGATAGTAACGAATCAGATAAATGAAAGTTGATATGTTACGATGTAACTAGTGTTTCGACTGATCTAGAAACCTAACAGGCGCTACTCGCATACTCAATCCAGTATCAAATGTGTAAATTAATAAAATAATGCCAAGTAAGATGAAACAAAAATAAGTCATCTTTAACATTATAAAATAACGGTTATTACTCACGTTTAAAGGGCGCTACTCACGTTTAAAGAGCGCTACTCACCTTTAAAGGGCGCTACTCACGTTTAAAGGGCGCTACTCACGTTCAAAGAGCGCTACTCACCTTTAAAGTACGCTACTTACGTTTAAAGAGCGCTACTCACGTTTAAAGAGCGCTACTCACGTTTAAAGAGCGCTACTCACCTTTAAAGGGCGCTACTCACCTTTAAAGGGCGCTACTCACGTTTAAAGAGCGCTACTCACGTTTAAAGAGCGCTACTCACCTTTAAAGAGCGCTACTCACGTTTAAAGAGCGCTACTCACGTTTAAAGGGCGCTACTCACGTTTAAAGGGCGCTACTCACGTTTAAAGGGCGCTACTCACGTTTAAAGGGCGCTACTTACGTTTAAAGGGCGCTACTCACGTTTAAAGGGCGCTACTCACGTTTAAAGGGCGCTACTCACGTTTAAAGGGCGCTACTCACCTTTAAAGGGCGCTACTTACGTTTGAAGAGCGCTACTCAACTTTAAAGGGCGCTACTCACCTTTAAAGGGCGCTACTCACCTTTAAAGAGCGCTACTCACGTTTAAAGGGCGCTACTCACGTTTAAAGGGCCCTACTCACGTTTAAAGGGCGCTACTCACGTTTAAAGAGCGCTACGGAACATACTGCTATGGAACATACTGATTCCCAACATTTATTAAATTTTTTTTCTTACCTTTTGCATAATTTAATTTTAGTTTAATTATGAATTTAAAAAATAAAAGAGATATTTCTAATAATTTTAGTTGTAATTTCTTATATTGGGTATTTTTGTTTAATTGTAACCCAATTAAAATAGGATAGACGTGTAACACATTCGTCTTCATCGTCACTTTCCATCAGGTGAGATAGAAGACAAACGTCTAATCCTTTTTCAGTAATAAAAAAAGAAAAACGTAATGTGGACTTCCCATATAACAATACATAATTTATAATTGTGATTAGAAAACAGCGATTTCTTTGACATAAAGTGAATCTTTGATGGCAAGAACAGAAATGGATGTCATTGTGATTTTCCTATTTCCTCTATACAAAGAGCATTAATGTAATGTTTGATGACCATTCATGTAACAATAGTTTGCAATCTACAACTTGGCTAGGGCCCCTCGTAACGCTAGAGACAACTGGTAAACCGTATGGTGCACATCGTCATATCACGTGATAAAACGATAATCACGTGATATATCCATATAGTTCATGCGTTTTCTACATCTATAGCGTTAGCAATTGTGGATTGTAACTTGGTAATTAATTATACATAAATAAAATTGTGTGTATTTTCTATATAAAATAAAGTAAAAAACGAATGTATCTCATTATCTAAAAGCGAGTACAATCGTGTAAGAAACAGTATCATGTAAATGGAAACAATTCAATTGTGTCACGTTTTTCTGATGCATTGCTATAGAAATGATGGAAACAGACGCGTGCGGTAGTCGACCAATCCAGGCACAGATGCTCCCCGTTGGAAGTACAGGCAAGTTGAAATACTTAAGGAAATTGTCTTCTTTCTATTTTTTTTTTTTTGGAATGTCCTATCATTAAAATCTTGTAGAACTTTTTTTGTACAGAAATTGAAATGTTTTTTTTATTCCTGATGTTTAAAAATAAAGTATTTATTTGACTATAGGGAACTTTACCACACGTTTCCACCGATAGAAAAGGGTGAGCAGGCCGCGGCCCACGGCCCGACAGTCGTGTTGGAAAGTCGTATATAATATTTTAATCGCATAAGTAAATTAATTTTAAATATGTTAAGTGAGTCATTTTGATAAATTTTAAAACTACAGCTTTTACTCACGCGTTATTGTCGGAAGGGTCCGACTAGTTTCGGACTCGAATGGCGTCCATCATCAGGGATAAGTAAAGTTGATATAGCGATGTAGACCACGCTTTGTGATTGGTCAGTTTGACCGCTACATCATTATAAAACTACCAATGTATTAAGCAGCGCTTCTTAGGTTTATTGTAAAGGATTGAACGGGAAGCTGCAGTTCGCTTCGTCACGTATTATACCTATACGTACAAATGCTTAATTTATTTTGTTCGAAATTGTCAAAGGATTTGTATTACTTTAGAATAAACAACAGCTTAAAAAGCATCCGTATATTAAACAGCCATTTGTAAAAAAACATTCCATTAAATTCGAACAATTTTTGGTTTCCACACTAAACACAGAAGTAAAATGTTTTATATCAATACAAATAGTATATTTAGCAGCTACTTTATTAAAGCAGGCTTTTTTTTATAAAGTAGCCCTGCTCATACACCGAAGGTCCCGTGTTCGAGTCCTGGCCGGGGCGTTCATTTGCATGATAAACACAGATGTTTGTTCTCGGGTCATGGTTGTTTACATTAATATTTGTATGTTATTCTAAGTGCCCCTCCAATTACGCCGGCTGTCATTACTTTGTGAACATACAGTTTGTGTGTTTGTCTCGGAATTTTTTTTAGCCGCCTAAGCAGCACCCTTACGGGAAGGAGGTGGAAGATGCGTCATGCATACCGCCGCAAGCAACCGACCTCCGCGGGGTGATGTGGGACTCACCAGAGTGGCACCTACCTGCAAAAAATTATTTTTTTATTATTTATTTATTCAACTTCTGCCTGCCACTGTACCACAAACATTGTGGATCTCAAAGGAATATCGATCGATGGGCTAATGGAGATTTTATTGTCCAACATAAACGTATTATATTGGAAATATTATACTACTTAATTCCTTTTATGTGTCTATTATGGCCGCTATAATGTCAAGATTTTTGCTGTTAAAAGTAGGTATTTTATGAAACGAATATTGGTTTGAGTCGGTCAGTATGTTATTATATTTAAGACTCTTTTGTATGAGATTCCGGAGTTAAACCCTTTTGATTCTGTGAGATAATACTGTCAGTAACTCTTAGAGCAGGTTTTAGCTTCCAAACTTGACGTATGAAGAGACGTAACATATTTTTGCAAAAAATATTCCCTAATTCACACTTAAAAAAAGGAAGGGGCAAAATAACATTTGTCATTCTATACCTAATTAGTAAAGTATTTTTATTATTCCAAGTAGGACACGTGTTCCATATCTCAAGATGAAACGCGATGATGGTACCATAACTCTTTTGTAGTGACGCTGTTGCAACTGTATATTCGATTTTAATATAAGATTAAATTACGCTTTAGAGACATTAAATAAGATTAAATATATGTATAAATTGTTCTCAAATTCATGTGTCATACGGGCATTTCGCAGATTTACACACCAAAAAGTCAAACGTGTATTTGAAAAAAGGGAATCCTTCCGTTTAATCCGAAATAAATTTTTCCGAATTCTGTTTGTGACATATGAATAACATCGCCAAACCTCAAAAAAGGATTTTTTGATAGAAAAAAAACCCTTAATATTGAATAATACTGGAAAAATACACACATCCAGGAATTCGCCAATATGGTTTAACCCGTTGGATGGCAGCGGGGTAAACATGATGTATTTGTGCGGGTTTAACTCTCAAGATTTGGGCACCAGTGACTTATCTATGCTATATTTATAGTTTTTCACGACTTAAAGTTAATTTAATTTACAATAAATCGCGGTTGTCATTAAGAAAAAGCTAGAATTTTAGTTCATTTAAAGAGTAAAAAAAAAACAGATAAAAGTGGATCCGAAATGGAAATCTAAAAGTAAAACACCTAAAATAACATTACAAAAAATTCGACTATCATTTTTAATTGTCCATCAAAATATTAACATAAAATCTACATCGACCTAATGAAAAGGCGTCACTGAATACGAGTATAAAACAGAAATAGATACACTTGAGCGTTTTGATGTGAATACTAAGTGTAAGCAGCTTGTACTTAAAACAATAAATAAAAAAGCGAGAACATTCAGATCTGATGCAATGAAAGGGGTTATGTTAATGCGGTAATTTAAATGAAGTGCGGAATAAAACTTCTCGCCTGAGAGCGATAAATTATTCATAGCTTCAATTTCATTCACGTACAATTAATGGTATTTTCTATCTTATCGTTAACCGGGGTAACGAGGTTCTCTGTCGGTGAATATAAGTTATTGAAAATCTAGGTTTTGTTGAAAATACTTTCCATATGAGTTTGTTTTTAATTAAATACTTAATATACTTTGGCAATAATAAGTTGCAATGGAAAGGTTCCAATTACAGAGTAAATATTTAATTTTATATCTTTAAGTGCTTCATATTATTTGCCTTCTTTATATTTGATATTTTCTTTTTATTAAAACTGAAACAGAATTTCAGTTCGACTGGACTAAATTAACGAGTTGGGCTTTCTCAGCTTTTACGAAACTCCACAAAAAGCTGTAGTTATACATAATATAGCGTTCTTTCCCAGCACCACTGCGCCACAGCCTAAGATCCACCCAGCTGATTGATTACAATTGTTCGCGTGCACTCCGACCGATTTATGTTCAGTAAAGGGCGGCGCTGCGTTCTATGGGTAAATAAAATTTGACATTTAGTTCCAGTTTTTGTTACTGAACAAATAAGTCGGTGGCAGTGTAATTAAGGCTTTGTTCGTCTGACGTAATTGACGTTTCCGCAAACGGTTCCGCTGTCTAACTGTCGGATTTAAGAGGATATAGTTTGATTTAGATTTTGTTATTGGGGATATTGGTTTGTGAAGATTTTTATACAAGGTTAAGTATTTTGGTAATTATTAACTAGCTTTTGGTACAGGCTTCGCTAACATTCGCAGTGGGAATGAGATCGTGTGATAAGAAATGTGAATATGAGTGAGTTGTCCAATGGTTATGTTGATACAATTTTGAACTGAATTTGTATTTATTTTAATTTTTTCATTTAATTGTATAATCTGAGCTTTTCATAAATGGCTATTGATATTACTGTTAAAGATTTTTTTATTGGTTTTAATTTGTGCCACTCCTACGTATGGTATAGTGGGGAGTAGACCTACCTTATACGCCAGCGGTCCCAGGCTAGAGTCCTGGTCGGGGCATTCATTTGTGTGATGAACATAGATGGTCACATCATGGTTGCTTATGTTTATGTATGTATGTTTATTACGCGTCCCCGCCAGTTCGCTGTACAGTCATCCATAACACAAGCTCCGCTTACTTTGATTATTATTAATATTGATTTATCTATATTTCAATCAATAAAAAATAGTTAATAAAAAAAATCTTAACGAGCAATCTGCTAAAACCTAAAAAATACTTGGACCTCGCACAGTTCCACTGCAAAAACACTGAGAACTCTAAAATTAACTTCCATGTTTACCTAAAATATCCAACACTATGCAAGAAGCCCGCATCTCCTTTACAAAGTTACTCCCAAATCCTGAGTTTCGCTATAAAGTAAAACTTTAAAGATGTACTACCACATTGAACCATGCGCTAGCACTTTAAGCCGTTTGTGTCGCTAAGTCTTATTTTATTACAAGTTGTACGCGACGGCATGCAGGGGTTAAAACACATTTGTGGGTATAGAATAAAACATATTGCGCGTAATTGGACTGCAGGTGGAAAAGTATAAACCTGTAATATGAGTAGTGTGTGAAAGAAAAACATTTGATTGATAAGAAAATATTATTAATTGCCCCTCACTTTAAGGTTCGAATGCTTAGCTTACATTTGAGTAATACACTTTTAGGTATCTTTAGTTTGGTTCAGAGTTCAGAGGAAATTAAAAGTCTTTATGAACGTAATCATTAAACTCTAGATAAAGTATACAATGAGTTTGGCGATGACTGTACGATGTACATACTTTATCAAATCAAATCAAATTCCTTTATTGTAAAAAAAACGGTCAAGTTCTTAATATAAAATAGGATCTCATATTTTAATGTCATGCAGCCTGCAATAAGTATGTATATTTTTACATCTTACAGAATTATAATTAAGTATTCAAATATTCATTAATTTAAGGTGTCAAAGAAGGTTTTTTCATTAAGAAGCTTCGATTTAAAAAATTATAATATAAATAATATTAAAATTATAGTTTTTCTTCGTTTAAACGAAGAAAAACTAAAAATGGCTGCTATATGGAAAGGGTTGGGTTTTGATTCCATATGTCATATATTTTTATCCATAAAAATAGAGTTCTACTAACCACCTACTAGCTTTTACAGTCGTCGCCCAGACGCTCTGTATAAGTTTGACGATTTTAATATTTCTTCTCCAAATCATGAATGCCAAGCATAAGTTATCATGTAACGATCTTAATAAACTATTTGGTTTACTCAATTATCGGATTCTAATATGCAATAAAAAAGGACTAGAGATAAAAAAAGCTTTTAAATCCACTTTCTGAAAATTCGGGTTTTGTTTCCAAATTATAGGGAGAGCTTTTCCATATAAAAAAGACTTTAAATATGATAGACAATTTTCCGTCGAAAACAAAAGACTGCATTTTTCGCTGTATTGTTCGTATATATTTACAAAGTTGTTAACCATTTGGTCAGTAGTTGCAATAACTAAATATTAAAACAGGAAAACAAAGATTGAGTTAAGTGCTTTCTAGTAGAATTGAACAAAAAGTCTATTTATATTTGTTTATAAAGGTACCAATGTACATTAAATTTGCGAAAACAGCATAACTATATTTTTCTGCTCCCAACAGTTTAGCTGGTAGAGAATGCTGTAAGGCATTAAGCCCTTGCACATGAAAATGTGTGTGATGTTTCAAATAAATTTCTTTTAGATAATTATGTATTTTTATAAAAAACATGAAACTCACTCCGAATGCATCCGTTCCTACGCTAATTATTTTCACTTAGGTATAAAAATCGGTGTCAAGAAAACTTTTTCTAACGAAATACGTTGAATGATCTGATTATATTCTAGAATTCTTCACTCAGTTCTAGATTCAAAACTATTCTTCCAAAGGCTGATTTTTCAATCACCAAATAACTATTGTCTGGATTCCATGCAAATTGTGTCATTCTAAAAATTATTCCGATGATTATTAGTTACTTTATGACTTAACTTGGATACACTTTAAGTCCACTTTAAAATGTATCCAGGATGAAACAAAACCAAAAAAAATACCTTCTACAAATATATAACCTACTTAGTCCAATAAATGTCTAAATCAGTCAACCAACAAGCGTCATAATAGATGACGTCATAATCTGCCACTCGCGCTTGCAGTCGACAGCCAATGAGAAGCTTAAATGACGCTTCCACTCAGTCACAGATGCAACTGCGTTTGACGTCACTGAGGCGGGATGCGCATGAATGATCAGCACATATGTTCCCACGGGTAATCAAACTAAAGAATTCATATTATATTGAGTTATATGTTGAGTTTTCATTTGTTTAGTGGTTATATAAACCCTATCATCTATCTATATATAAGCAAATATAAAAATCTCATCGTGTTTCTGCTAATTCAGTTTGTTTCTCTAAAAAATATTCAAATATTTATTTCTCAATATCGACAATAACTTGTTCTTATTGAAGTTTAATAAAGCATGACTGTACCACTATTTACAAAAACCCTCATTAAGAAGAACTGGCAAGAAAATCCGCGGGTACCTATAATTTTTTCAAAACAATTTTACAATGTCTCTTTATGTCTACAAAATTATTGTTATCTGCATTTGTTGGCTCAGCGAGCCTTCCTTCCCCCATGTATCCAAACGACGAACGCTCTCAAACGACACCCGTTCACGAGTTAACGCGGGATCCAGCCATCATTAATTATAATTAATAAAATAGAGGCTTAGGTACCAAATCAATTCAATAAATCACATCATTTAACTCAAACAAGAAGAAAATAATTTGTTGTAGGTAGACTAATTTATCATTTCTTAAATAAAGTTTGGATTAAAAATATAGGTATAGATTGTTCAACTCACTTGTGCCCGCGGCTCTATGTGTGCGTGTGCTTGTAAATATGCAATTTAAAGTTGTGTGGCGGCCGCCATCGTGTCAAGATCTCGGCGCTTTGGTGTGCGCGCACAATCAGTATATTTTGTCACGCAAAATTGGTGTTAATAATGGCTTTAAGCACCCGGGCCAAAGTTGCGTTGATAATTAAGTCAAAGGTATTTTATAAGAGAAAATGTGGCCATGGATCTAGTAAATAATCGTTTATAATTCAATTTACACTGTGTTCAAAATATGAAAGTAATGTGAGAACTACTACTCTTCCTCAGTAAGAGTAAGTGATATAGACTCAAGAGATCCTGAATTTGAATGTATTCAGACCCAATTAAGTTGTAGTAGATTTATGTAACTTATACGTATTTTTTAATGTACGTAACATTTGTAATTAACTTAACGCAGTCCTAGATATCTAATATGAACTTGTTGTTTTATAAATGCCTTATTTTTACATTCACATAAATTTATTATATAATTTTGTCTTGTGGCCATGAGTTCTTGATGCATTTCGCGAGCGGTTTAAAGCCAAGTCAATGATACCCAAGCGCTAGTCGAGACCTGGTTTATTTGTTTGCGTTCAATCATTCATTCAATGAAACTTTTGAAATATATTTTTTTTAATTCTTAATCTCTCGTGTCTTTTCGCTTAATCTTTATAAAGATAGCGCACAAACAATCTGACTGATTCTAAGTTAATCTGGTCCAACCTTGGCAGACCACGTTCTCTACGTCTTTGTATGATGCAGAACACAAATACAAACTCTTGTGTGCGCGTCTTAGTCAAGTTGAATTGTGTAAGTGTTGGTTGCATGGTTATTAGTACAGATTTAGACTGCTGGGATCCATCAATATAATCCATCTATTTTCCTATTAAGAAAAGACAAAAATAAATATTGGAGTTGGCTGCGCGTGAGCGCTTCGTCGTACTTTGCATAGGGAATGTTAAGGTCTAGGATACCTAGGATATCGAGCAGCAGTTACCTAAACCTAGTAATCTCAAGCAGAGACAAACGCTAACAGCCCGAAACTGGAGATATAAGGAAGGGGAGTACTCACAAGGCTGGAACACTTCCCAGCGCGTGGGGCGTAGATGTATTTCACTTAATCCACTAAGTTTTCAGCAGACTTATTTTATTGTCACGGTGCACTTGGTCTGCATACGTACACTGAACACTTATTAAGGCACAATTATAAGGTTTTACTACGGTTATAGAATATTTTGCTTAGCCGCATGCGAACGTGGACAGGTCTTTCGAGAAGCTTTTTTTTCCTTTTGCGCCGCTAGAGGGCGCACAGACGGAAGTGTGGGAGATTTAAATAGTAAGGATGGAATTGATATTAGGACTAGGAAACATTAGGGACTGTTCCGAAGCCACAACAGGAGTCCTATTTTTTTTCTATATTCATAGTCAGCAAACGAGCAAAGGACTCATCTGGTAGTACGTGGCATGCGCATGGGGACCTCGTTTGTCATAGGTTTATTTGGACGTTGCCGACCGTAGACGTTAGTTGAACTTGTCTTCGTTTCAGTAATTACACCGGCTATTTTTTTCTATTGCACCAGAACACAACCACGTAGACGGTATTGTTGTGCAGGTGAAAATAGGAAGGACCGCAGCAGCGCCCCCGGCGAGATCTGAACTAAGAAACTCTTTACACTAGAGAGGTACTGTAGCTAAACTGCTATCGATAAATTGTGCAGAATAACATGTCCCCTAAAGAACAGAAAGTTCTTTAGGGTTTATTTATTTCTACGTTAAATTCCACAAAAAACGACCCAATTTTTAGAAATAGGTAATATTATTCCGCACCTACATACTTACTGCAGTCTCAACTGTCGCATTGCGGTTACGAAGGATATTTCAAAAATGGAATTCTCTATAAACTTCTCGAAAATATAAGAAAGTGCATCTGTTTATTGTATTTCAGTTTATGCAGTAAACGTAAGGTGATATACGAGCCATCGACCTCTGGGCATAAATAACGCCGATAGATATTCAAACAGAAGCGTAATGGAGTCGATATGTTTAATATTTTTTTATTGGCGGGCAATGTGATCGTAAAGTTGTATTTGAAGATGGAGATATAGGGCATCAATGGTCATATTGGTAAATCATATTATTTCAAGAATATTAACTCAAATGAAGTGAAGTAAGAGCTTTCTTGTTTCTTGTCTGCTTACTCAAAACGACGTTTTTGTTATGCAAATCGATACAGAAAAGGATGAAGACTTCGAGGAAACATTGTTTGAAATATTTTGAGCGATTACTATAAATTCAAACAAGCCATTAACAAGTAACAAATTTGGAAAACCCGCAACTTAAAACTGTTCATACTAATAAAATAAAGATGTAAACTATATTTGTATTTCTTGACTTGATATTAATGAAAAGTCTTAAGTCACGAATAAAGAGCTGTAATATGCAGCTTTTTGTATTTTACTTACTTTAATATTATCATTAAGAAGGGCAGCGAAGCCACAAGCAGTACAATGTAATGGATAAGCCAAAAACTAAAGGTAAAATCAAGGATGTATTTCTTGCATGTATCTGTTTCTCTAGATATTCGATATTTGTATTCGCTAAGTATTATACAATTACGTCGTACGCTACATGCGTACGATGAAGGGCTTTTTATAAATTTTCCACCTTTACCTCCTTAATTAATTCACTGTTTCAATAAGGAGGCAACATACGTCTATTTTAGGGAACTTAACCACGCGTTCCCACCGATGGAAAAGGGTGAGCAGGCCGCGGCCCATGGCCCGATAATCGTTTTTTTTTAGCTACCTAAGCAGCTTCCTCACGGGAGGTAAGCGTCATGCATACCTCCGCAGGCAGGTCTTCTGCGGGGTGATGTGGGACTCACCAGAATGGAACCTACCTACTAAAAACCACCTTGGTGGCTGTGGTGCCTTCATCGGAGGGCAGCCTTCATCGGAGCCGACAATCGTTGTCGGAAAGTTACATATATTCTAATGGCTTAAGTAATTTTGATACTGCGATGTAGATCGCGCGTTATGATTGGTCGGTTGAGTAGCACGTCACCACTATACTGTTAAAGAGAACAGATTTTCTTTGTATTCATTTGTAAGATATAACTTACTAAGAACTTAACAAAAGTCACATTAAATCAAAATAATCTACGGGATCGGCCGCGGCAAGCAGCCTGAACTCATAAAGCCATTTTATCACAATATCGGTTATATTTTTTCTTATATCCGCCATGTTGATATTTTTATTACAACGTCGAAGCCGTAAATATTTTATGTGCGATTTAAGATTGGTTCTTTTGTATCTTTGGTAGATTGATTACAACAGACTGTACGATGAAATTATCGTTTAGCACACTTCGTGTGGGCTTTTTGTCGACAGTGAAAATTGATTTAGTAATGTTCTAAGTAATAGATACGTTAAGTGTTATTTGGGGACGGCTGCGATTATAATACAGTCATTTGGAAATAAAACAATTGCTCAGGAATATTCCCGCATCCACCATTAAACACTAGACTAACTTGTGCACTTATTGAAGTTTTTTATAAAAGAAACTTCAATGAAGAGCACAAGAGCACCAGCCAAAAAGTTTGTGAAGCAAATCTGTTAATATACCTATCAAGCTATTTATGAAATGGCAGTATTTTTTAATTCGACTGTCATTGTATTTCGCTTGCCATTTTTGTTCTTTATAGTTCCGAAATTAGTATACTTTTAATTAGTATAATTTAATAAAATGGCAACACTTAAACGATACTAGCGCTGCTTGTCAGTTTAGAGACAAGCTGGCATATAGGTCTGCCAACTGCTGTCAGGTTAAATTCAACCTGCGACTAGACAGACTAATGTTTTTTTAATCAAAGCTACTCCAATATTTTTTCGTCTCCTTAATTTTTTTCTTGAACCTCGCCATACATATTCTGATTACATTTTCAGTCGAATAAATTCTGAATTTATTTATTTAAAAAACCTTTGGAATTCCTGCTATCATCTCTTTACAGTTTATTAGGCTTTGTCTATCTTACATTATTGAAAGAAGATTTAGCAAGTCGAGTTGGTAAAAATTAATGACGTTGAATCGATTTGGTTTAGTATAAAGCGTCAGGTAAAGAAGGCCTTCTTGTCAAAATGTGAATAAATAACAATTTTAGTATACGATAAACATTTTCGTAAAAGAAAATCTTTGATAACATTGAAACTGAAAATTTGTTTCATTATATTGAAAAGTTTCAATTAGAATACCTGCGGTGAATTACGCAGCTCAACTTAAATTCAAATATGTATTTCTCAACATTGACAATTACTTGTTCTTATTGACATAAAATAAAACATGACTCTACCGCCAGTTCGGACTAACCTTCGTGAAGAAGAACTGGCAAGAAACTTCACGGGTATATTTTTTCAACATCAATTCACAGTGTCTCTTTATGCCTATACAGAATTATTCTTCTCTGCATCTGTTAGCTCGGCAAGCTCCGCTCAGCCCCAGGCTGCTGGTTAGTTAGTTAAAATTTAATTAGGGCACATTCTATTTTTATAGAACTGATAGAGACCTTAAACAATCTTCATAGGGCTTTAATTTAACATTTACAATAAAAATAAAAATACCTTACATCTAAAATTTCACAAACCTATTGATGGTAGGATGAAAAAGGTTTAATGTGAAACTACGCGAATCTGCTATCTTAAGGTTTCGTAGGTACCTTAAAGTATCTACAAATATTTGAATCTGTGAAAGTTTATCAGTTTTTTCTTCAGTTTCAGTGTTTATCTTCAGATTGAGAAGATAGCACCTTAACTGCACCGCCGACGCTCTTCTGTCTTGCCAAATGTATCATTAAAATAAATAAAGATCAGATACAGATTGCAAAAGCTCAAAAATTTGTTCCTAAAAGTAAGTAGACGCCAACTAGTTCAATAATAAAAGGACCAAGCATATCTGAAGGCGAACTTATAATCTCTATTTTGAGTACATTAATAATTCCCGACAGGTAGCAACCTCAATTTGAGCCAAGCAGGAGAATATACAGCCACTTGATTTACTTGGAATTCTATACAAAGTCTTTAACCTGGTTTAAATTGGATCGTTTGGAAACGATTCTGCAGTTGTCCTACAACTATATACATTTATATATATATATATATATATATATATATATATATATATATATCACTTCCCTCTAATATGGTTGAGAAGGGCGATGGCTGGATCCCGCGTTAACTCGTGCACGGGTGCCGTTTGAGGCTGTTCGTAGTTTGGATACTTGGGGGGACGGGGACTAGCCAAGCTAACAGATGCAGATAAGAATAATGTTGTAAATAAATAAGGAGACATTGGCCATTTATTTTGAAAAAAATTTACCCGTGAAGTTTGCCAGTTCTTCTTCACGAATGTTTTTTCCGAACTGGTGGTAGATTCATGCTTTATTTGAAGTCAATAAGAACAAGTAATCGATAATGTTGAGAAATAAATATTTGAATTTGAATTTGAGTTCAGAGCCTCACCAGCTTGTCACCGCTTATTTCCGCTTATTTGATCGCGACATTAGGATATCGTTTAGATTTCAGCTCTTGTCGGATTCACCAGCACAGGAATAGAATGATGTACAGCCTTTTTGATTTGATTGATTTTCACAAATGTGTCTGGTATCGTCTGTATAAAACGATTAATCTTAGAGTGGCAAAGTTTGAAATGAAATTGAGAGAATTAATATGAATGGTATTTTTCCAATGTTAATAGAAATAAAATAAAATTACTTCTGACATATAATTTAAAATGTTTAATTTTGTTGAAAGCGTTATTTCTTAATTAAGGGCTGATTTTTCATCTGCAGCATATTTTTGATACCTGACAAGACATTCCATAGAAGTTATATCAAACTCTGAAAATTATTCTTCTGACAAAAGTTGTCCGATCATTAAACAAAATCAGTTCCTTCTAAATCTAAATATTTATATTAGGATGGTCAAAATTCAATATATTAGTCTATATAATATTCGTCAAATGTATTCCTTCTATGCTTCAATAAATGGCATTCATTTTATTTCATTTCAATATAATAATAACATTCGATATTAATAAACATAACACCTCGACATCTGATGTTCATGATTTGCGGATTCCACTTACCATCAGCTGGGTGGCGCGTCACCCAATTAATTATAAAAACTTATTAAAAAGTGAAATAATATCATTCCTATACACCAAAATGAAATATGGCGTCACAAAAAATACAGGGTGAAACATAAGTCGTAAACGGAAATCTGCGTTTAAACGTACTTTAGTTTAAACGTGTGGACGTGACAACAGGCACGTTTGCATATTTAAACGTTGTTTGATGATTCGTTCATTAAAAAATTGTTTTAAATTTACTGAGTCTCATGGTCACCCTAATTACTACGTTAAACTGTCATAGATCCATAGCATGTTACTGTATTCGAATAGGATGACCACAAGGTTGGTGTTTTTGCTATTTAAAATTATTATCAATAAAGTTTAATTGTTTGCTTGTAAAGTTAATGCAACGAATTTCCCTTAAAATACTGCTACAGAAACAAACCTTTCAGTTTACGATTTATGTTTCACCCATATGTATTGATATACATTTTAATGAAAACAACTTTTTAAACTGTCACATTGTATAAGATCATGTAGAAAAATTAAACTTCATCAATATTGTACTGTGATCTACCTACCTCCAATGTGTTGTTAACTAAATATATTCGACACTTCCGATGTTATTATATGGAAAATAATGGAATATCTCGTGAACACCGCGTGCTGTAAACATCCGAGGTACAATTTATTTGTCGGGTAGAACAGAAAACGTGTCGGAGCCGCCATTTTGCTGTTTGTTTGTGTTATCCATCATCTCCCGGTCGCTTGTGGGTTAAGTTATGTGTATGCGCTGTTTTAGTAGTTATAAACAATTGGACAGGAAAATTAAATTTATCTGTACCTGTGTGTAATCACGTTTTAGGAATTTCGAGAAGATGACTTTCAAAATATTTACCCCGTTCGGTCAGATTAAATCTACCATCCTTCTCATTTCAACTGTTGCCCTGCCAATATCGGAATTCGGGAAGTCAAAATGTCATGAAGATACAGAATCATATTATCAAATTATAAAAGTGTTACCTTCAAGGACTTGTCCCACAGCGTTCTCGTCCTGCGGCTCGGTAAAATCAAACTCGAATCGGACAACCAGTCAGTGATCCAGGTATGGCATCCAGCTACGATTTCAGGATTATTTAAATACGGATGACGTAGTCTAGGTTCTTTGCTCGTGCTTGCACGGTCAGAAAGCACTTACATAAAAACACATAAAATGCAAATGACGTGGACATGGCTCGATCGAATTAACGAGATCACAGAACGCATCCAGTGTGACAAGTGCTTAAAAGGCTAATAGTTACACGAATTTTTTTTTAAATTGGGTAAAAAAAAATAATTATTATTCCCTATTTAGTGTAATTTAGCTAATACAGTGCACTTTAGTAAAATTAGGTTAGCAACCTCTATATTAGAAATAGATTGCCCCTTATCAAAAATATTTCATATTTCTTTTTAGGTGTGTTAAGTGTTGTAAAGATTGTATAAGTTCGTAGATGGCTATTTCATAAAAGCACCCCCAAATCCTTTTTTTTTTTTTTGTTCCCCTCCGCGGGAAGGGCAGGAGGATAAAAATGCCCTGACGCATACTCTGGCGCGATTCCAGAGTTATGTGGGACTCGTCCTGACGCCTACCATACCCCCCCCACCCCAAATCCCTGAATCGCTTACGCATTGGGCCGCAGTAACCTGACACCGCTGGCCACGAGGACAGAAAGCCGCGTTTCTGTTTGCTCTGAAATAAAAATAAAAGCGGAAAAAAAAACTCCAAAACACAAACAGTTGTGACTTTGTTTGTGTTCAGCAAAAATGCAATGCAGGGAGTTTTGACGTTTGTATCCACATTACGTTTATACGGCGGTTACGTTTTAAGCCTGTTTATGTCGAGTGTAGATAGGTAGGTCGGACTAAGATCGCTGAACATGTTAAGCTGAGCCAAATATCACATGAAATGGGATTCTAAAGAATCGGCCGTATTGTGGTTAAGGTGCTAACATGTCAATCTTAAGGTTCCGATGTCTGTCAAATTTATCAATTAGGTCAGATTTTAGGAAAAAAACATCGTGAGCAAAACCTAAAAACGTATCTAACGAACTATTTGGAATGCATCTGTAAAGCCAGCAAGCGTGGTGGACTGTAAACTGCCTAGAACCAACTCCTAGACGGCCCAGTAGGGTAGTGGTCGGTAGCCTTGTCTCATACGCCGGAGGTCCCAGGTTCGAGTCCTGGCCGGGGCATTCATTTGTGTGATGAATAGATACAAATGTTTGCTCTCGGGTCATGGTTGTTGATATTTATAAATTTATGTTTATTCCCCCCCCCCAGTTCGCTGTATGGTCTTACATAACACAAACTCTGCTTATTTTGGGGCCAACAGTTGGTGTGCTTGTATGCGGAAGAATAAAAAAGTTTACGCTGCTGTCCCCGCAGTTTTATTACTAAGGCTTTCGTGAAAGATAATTTGTATTGTAATGTCCACCTGATGGTTAGAGGTACCAGATTTCTAGACTTATTCTTGTAATTCCACTGACTTATTACTTCCGTTTCCCAGTATATTTATACACACACCTATCTATAAAGCTGCCTAATATAGAAACAATAGTTATTCATAATACTATGCTTTTAAATCGTTCACCAATCAAAATGGTTTCTAGGACAATTACTTTAAAAGCTTGATAATTGGTACAATAAAGCGTCGAGTAAATAAAACGGCGTTTAACTGAATACATTCTGAATACGTTTAAAATAAATACATTAGCTGCCGTTAAATGTTCTCAACAAAACCATTCCAAAAACAAAAGAACATTTTTGTTGAAAAAAACTAGAAAAGAAAGCGATATAATGGAGTTTCCAGTCGAAATAAAGTTTCGCAGCGATTTGGCAACACCGCCGAACTAAATATTAGTTGAAAAGAGCGTTTCTCTATCCTGTTTACTGTATTTTTTTTACTTTTGGCATGAAAACAAGAAAAGGATGCCCTTAATGCGTAGCAATAAGCGACAGTATCCTGGCTGTTTTCTGTGAGACAGTTTTCCAAAGATGGAAGAATATTTTTTGGATTAAAAAATGAACTGCTTGAATTATTTTAAGATAATTGTTCATTTGTGAAATTGTTTGTGAGTTTTAATAATCTTTTATTGACATTCGAAGCAAAACTCCTTCGAATAGAGTGCTTGTAATTTACCTAGATAACATTAAACAGGTAACCTTCGCTAGAGAAGTTCTCGCGATTTTCAATTTGCTTTTCAATCGCTAATTGTAAAGCGTACGAAATCGAAGTTGGTTAAGTGATTTTACAGTGCGTCTTCTAGCCGAAGTACTGATAATGACCAATGATTAAAGTTGCAATGAAAATCTTTAAAATTAGTTTGGTACACGTTTTTTGAAAGTGTTGTATGCTAAACCTGCCATCAATATCTGTCTAAGCCAATGTTCATTACTAACACTGACTTGAAAACAAATGGACCGTCGGTCTACATAATTAACTTAGAGATGCGCGCGCAAATGAGTTGAATTATCTTTAGATCTGTTTCGTCGCAAGTGTCAGACCTGGGGCAAAGGTACGTGTGATCTTGAAATGAAATGAAATAAAATATTTATTTCTCAACATTGACATTTACTTGTTCTTATTGATGTCAAATAAAACATGACTCTACCACCAGTTCGAAAAAACCTTCGTGAAGAAGAACTGGCAAGAAACTTCACGGGTATATTTTTTTCAAAATAAATTTACAGAGTCTCTTTATGTCTATACAAAGTTATTCTTATCTGTATCCGTTAGCTCAGCAAGTATCCCTCCCCCCAAGTATCAAAACGACGAACACCCTCAAACGGCACCCGTTCACGAGTTAACTCGAGATCCAGCCATCGCCCTCCTCAACCACATTTGAGGGAAGTGAGTATCAATCTCGTTTATATATGTATGTATATTCAGTTTCCAAGTAATGTCGGGTATAGCTAGTTGCTCAATTGCCTAACTAAATATACATAAACGACCATAACCCGAGAACCAGCATCTGTGTTCACCACAGTGAATGCCCCGGCCAGGACTCGAATGAGTACCTCCAGCGAGTTAGCAAGGCCACTCAGCCGACATTTTATTACACTTTTATAACCTGTTTTAGTTCCGTACAAAATAAATCTACCGTAGTTCAAGTCATGAGATGCTTACAAAACAAACTTTGTCTTTCATAATATTTAAGCTACATTATAATACTATTTTAAGCAGCTCCGCAGGACGGAAGCTATCTTTAATATTTCACAGACTCGCACTCGCCTTAATGTTGTTTTAATTGTCAGCTGAAAAGTAAGCAAATCTGGCTTGGATTATTTCGCAAACGCTGAGCTTCGTTGGAAAGTCCTGAGAGAGAAATAATATTTAATTTTGTATTTTTTAATTTTGCACCTTAATCCGTAGAAAAGAGTCAATTTTTCATGTTATTATTATCTGAGACAGACAGGTACGAAGTTCTGTTCTAGTCCGTGAAACAAAACAAAGACTTTAATAAGTATTTATAGTTATCATAGCTCCTAAATGCGTAAATGAATATTAAGTATCTTTTAGAAATTTTGTTGTTGTAATGTTCACGTACTTAATTAGAAAATAATAATTTGAATTGTCTAGTTTGTAGATTATGTCTGTGTATATTAATTAATAAGGGCCACATGGTCACTTTTCGAAAGTGTACCAAGTCCTTAATAAAGATTTAAAAAAAAGTATCTTTTCGCTTTAAAAGATTCAAAGGAAAGTTGGTATTTTCTAAATACTATTTTAAAACTAGAATTAATATAGAATATCTACAAAAGAAAATGCCTTGAAAACAGAACATGATTTAAGTACATATAAAAAGCAAACTTATTACTGAAAAGCGTTAGTTTTATTAATCAGCTTGTAATTGAAACTTGGTGTATGTGGAAGAAATACATCTATGTCTCTTATGCATGTACCTACTACGCACATGTCGGTAATGTATGGTCCAGTTTAGCGCGGCAATAAGCTGTCCCACGCTGGGCCTAATCCCTACACGAGCACACAAACATATATACGTATAATTATGTAGAACAAAATACGTTGACATTTACAGCGTTACTTGCTAATGGAGATAATTGAAATAAAGAGGAAATAACACAGAAACAAAACTAGTCCAAAGGTCACGAAGGTTTCGCCGTCCAAGAAAATGTAGACGTGATTCCGTCTTTCACATTCATCATTATTGTGAAATGTTAATTCCTATTAAAAACTGTTTTTTTCATGTCACAGTAATGAACCGTAATATGCAAACAGTAGGTACAGTTGCGGAACTTGCTGTGGGCCCAGATTGCACCCAAAACCTCTGCAGAGTTGCCGCGGAAACGATTCTCGCCTTAGCCTAAGCTTATATAATGTGATGTTTCAATTTGAATTGTTGTTTCGACTACGGTTGCATCAAGTACATTTAAAAAATTTAATTACATTTTAAGACACTAGTTTATTCATTAATATTTCATTAAAATAGTAAAAACGTTTTACTAAATACTTTAAATATTCAAAAAGATTTTGGTTTCATTGATATGCCACGTTGAAATCAGCTTTAGCCAAAACTGAAAATAGTTAACTGCGTGATATTAGAAATACGACAAATCCATAAGTTTTCTAACCGCTTAGTCAGGCAGTTTCATAGTCAGTAGTATATATATCAGACACGATTGGTTACATACAATCTTCAGATAGATCTTTGGGTCTTTCAGTATAGCATTACGTAACTGGGAGCCTTCTTAGATCAGTATACATGTCTTCCCCAGCTGTAGGAACAGCGTTACGAAAGTTTACTTTGTCAAAAAACTCAATTATAATTTGGAACGCAGCGTAGTAACAGAGCAGTAAGTCTTCTAGATATTTATGTTCCGAGTTTCAGTCGTTCTTTATACATTATCTACTGAACCGAAAAAGGCCAAGGTTACACAGGGTGGGGCAATATTCGTCTCAAGCCTACTGAGCGGCTGTATAATAAATTCTCTGTTTTACATTCGAATAACAGTAGTGTGGTAATGATTAAAACAAGTTATTATCATTAACGGAACGGACTGTAAATCACTATATTAAACACACAGGAAACAAATAACGGTGTTAGGTTAGTATTGCCCTACTAAAAATATCAAAGTTGCTATTAAGTTGCATTTTGTATTGAACGACTTTAGTCTAGTTCAGGAACCAGTCATCACATCTACAAGCCAAGAATACCATCTATTTTATGGTTACCTTAAAATATCTTCATGTGGTGTAACAATAAAGCATTGTTATTAGTGTAGGTATTCGAAAATATTGTTCGTAATTTTAGGATAAGATTATAATTGTTCTTTTTGTCTAAGTAAGACTAATTTGGTTTAAACCAGAAACCAGAGAGAAAACTTCTAGACAAATAAATCCAAATAAGCAACAATGTACTTGTTAAACTATAATTCGTGTTCCTTATTTAAATTATCTTTCTTTTTTAAGTTGGCATATAAACAAATAAGTTAATTAGTAAGAACGTACCTATTCGGATGATCAAAGAGCTAAAATAGCAATTAAACCTCTTTTAAACAAAGGAACCTTCCAAATATACAAAGAGGGTATTCGTAACTCTTGGGGCATGGAACTTCTAAACTAAGTTCGAAAGCTAAACACAACAGTTCATAAGATTTTGTTCACAAAAACAAGATAAAAATGTCGGTAAACGATCAAAATATTGTAATTACAGTAACCAAATAACTAGCTTAATAAAGCAAAAAAGTAAACAGACTTCAACACCACAAAATAAAATATCCCAAATTAAACCTGAAAAATCTCACGTCACATTTAAAACCGCTGATTGGTCCGAAATGTTATTTATTAGCCAGAATTGGTCCCGCAAAGTAGCATCGTTGGATTTCTTGTGACATCGTCGAATCAAAGGGATTCATATTTCACTGTCACACGAGACGTCAGATTCGGTTCGAATTATAGCCCGACCAAGTTATCAGTGCGGTCAAGGGTGGCACTGCTTTTTATGTTAACAATTATTTTACAACGTAGTTGCCATGATAATCTTTTAGTTCCAAATTTGTCTATAAGAACAGATAAGTCTGTGGCACTGCAGGCACTGGGTTTTCGGAAATGCGTAGTTCAGATAAGGAGTGTTTTTCGAGAGTGGGTTTGAAAATTACTTAATGTGATTTTACGGGTTTAAAAGGTAAAATATTTTAATTTTAAATGGTATATAATGTCGTTCCGTATGGTTCGGAGAGCACAATAAAAAAAACGGTTTAATTTGAATAATTATATCAACACAATTGCACAAAACGAACTTTTATTGACTTAATTAATAGAATTCAAATACTTTTCGAAGTCCCAGACCCCTGATAGCGATCATCACGGGTCACCCCACATCTCGGCGGGAGGTCGTTTAAGAGAAAAGTTTGTTTGAAATGTTATGCTTGTTTTCACATTATCTTTAAGAAATTAGCAAAATAAATGGAGGTTATATAAAAAGAAATATTAAATATGTTTTGCATATAGCTCCTTAAAAAAGATTTTTCAACGTAAATTCAGATTTAGACACCGTAAAGATAAGGTCTAGATTAGCCAAGAAAAAATCTATACTAATTAACGCCTTACGTAAGCATTTCACGTCTGTGAGTGCAGACATAAATAAATTAACTAATATATTTCCTCAACGTAAATAGTAAAACAAAATCATTTATCAATTGTTACAGGATGTCCCGAAATAGCGTAAGTTCCAGTGAAATTGCCCGCCTAGTTTATTTTCAGATAAGTAGAAAGATTCCCAATTTGTCAAGCTGACTCAGGGGAACTGAAATAGAAATACTTGGGTTCAAATCCATTAGTTACCGTGTAATTAGATGATTTAGTTAAATAGTCCTTAGAAATAGGATTAAATTTAGTTTTGCTTTTATTAGAAAGAGTATTTGTTTGTGTGTTTGTCTTTATTTCATAGTAATCAACTTTGAAATGATTGAATCCTTTTTCATAAATTTTCACTATTACTGTAGAGAAGTTTTTTGGTGGTAGTCATTTATTTTGTTGACGTCCTGAGTCCTGCCTATTTTGACCGCCCTTACTATTAAGTTTACGTGGTTGGGATCCGGTTAAAGGGAAGCAGTTACTTGATGACCGAGTGGTGTAGTGGTAAGTACCCTTGCCTCATACGCCGACGGTCCCAGGTTCGAGCCTGGCCGGGGCGTTTATTTGTGTGTTGAACGCAGATGTTTGTTCTGGGGTCATGGTTGTTTGTGTTTATATATGTATGTTTATTCTAGTTTCCCCCCAGTTCGCTGTATAGTTATTTAAAAATAAAATAAAATCTGGTCTGTAGTCGCACACAACGATGTAAAGTAGGGGGGGCGTGTTTGTGGATGACACTCATTATAAGTCAGGTGACGGGTCGCTAATAGAGATGGGTAGGTCCGCAGTAAATTGGGAGTGGAATCCGGATGTGCATCCAGCTCTAGTGATGTACATCCAGGTCCCGTGTCCGACGGACCCATGTGGATCCAGTTGGCGGTCACTGTAACTCGGGTTGTAGGACGGAGAGGCCTAGAACATGATTTAGTAGGAAGGTGTACTGGACGCAGTAGTAGGTGTGTGAGAAGTTAATTTTTAAAAAGGATTTGAGCCATTTGTTTGCTTGAATGTATGGATGGAAAAATTATACAACTTTTACTTAAATACAATGTATTAAAAAAAATTATAATAAATCAGTCTCATGTTTTAAATAAGCAATTACAAGTGTAATAAAATCTTAGCTGTCAGTTATAAACAAAAATAACCCTTTTGGTATGAATAGAGAAAAAAAATAGTAACTCTGTCTCATCAAATGAAATTAACAAAACTTTTGAAAATTAACAAACAATTTTGCTGAAGTTAGTCTGCGGAATAAGGCCACACGGGCTCAAGCCACCATCCCGATCCACTTTCCCAAACACAACACACAGCGATAATACAAAATACGCCTCTCCGTACAAAATTGGCTATTGAACAATAAGGATCTCATAAATCAAATGTCGATTATTAATATTCTACATAATAAATATTGATTATTGGAATTGAAATTCTGCGAAATTATTTTCCAGAATTTTAATAAAATGTCCCGTTATAAAATTAATCTTTATCACCAGAAAGAACATAATATTTTAATTTTAACTTTGAAATACAACTATCTTTATATGAAAAAGGATGTTTTTTATCGAACAGTTTATAATTTCTTCATATTTAAGGCGGTGTTTTTCGTCTGCACCTCTTCCGTAGGATTTACCTCGCCTTACTTTGATGAATGAATCAAGTACCAAGGCCTTAAGATACAAGCTAAGAGCAGATTTTCACTGAGCGACTTTAATGGATTTTATTTGAAACTATGGTGTGCGCGACCTATAGTTTGCTAAGAACGACACCCATACCCATACATTAATTTATACCTTCACTTGAATTCTGTACGTATCTTTCTGTTAGGGTTGGGTACCCAAAGGCTGCCATTATTGGCAGCCTTATTACTAATAGCACTATTGGCATAAAGGACCCTATTACTAACCCTGACCTTGTAAGGTTTAGTAATAGGGTCCAATGAGAGTGTCACAACAATGACAATGAACCGTAATGGACAGTTGAAGTTTTGACAGTCTTTGTTCCCACTGAAATATAACGACATTAGCCAGAATAGGTTTATTCCGCGTCTACTTTCAAACGTACAGAAAATAGCTATTTTTCTGAAACGAGTATACAAAATCAATGAGTTGCTAGTTTCGGTATTCCAACATCTGTACTACTTCATAAACTTTTTATTTTTTTTCTTGTGTGAGGGAGTGGCGGCCTCTGGTCTCATAGCAGATCAAGCCGCCTCTGAAAATTCACAGGCCTCTGCTGTTGCTTACCGACTTTATCTTGCGACAACAACCGGGACTGAAGGCTTCATGTGGCCGCACAGAAACGCTTAACTTCTTTAGCAGCTGGAAACTTTGACAATCTTCAAGCGATAGTGACAACTGCTTGTCCATGAAACAAACCGCTTAAACTCCTACCTTACACGCCCTCTACACTTCTCACTGTTGCAACAGAGTACTGTATATTTCAGCCTGATCTATTGCGTATCTCGCTCCAGAATCTTTAGGGAACTCCGAGGAATTACAATGTAGAGTTTTCAGCTCTGTGCTGAATACTTAACGCCTCAAAATTCAAGAACATTTTAGGGTTATTAATTACTTTTTGTAATCGAGTGTGAAGAGTGAATTTTTTGAAAGTTAGGTGAGAAGATTTTTTTGATTTGAAGATTTTCAATAAGAGTTGAAGCGGAAATTGAAAACTTTGTTCACCAGAAAACTCCCGCTATTTTTTTAAATAAAATTGTAGACCAATTTTACAGAATTTCACAAAAATACTTTTCAACTATATCGTTTAGCTAAATATGTATCTTTGAAATCTTTCTTTTATTCGGATAGGGGGGTAACGTGGTGAACAGTTTTTAACATACAGGATTTAACCTTCTTCGGTTACCAGCTCCTCACATAAACCAGACTGTACTAAACAGCTCAGTTTACCGACGAACCCGTCAAATTCTTGACGACGCAAAAACAGACAGAGTTTGAAGCACCGTCGCGTGTTTGTCGGTTTTTTACCGGATACCTTTTGGTTAGTGTGAAAGCGCTCTTCTTCAAATTCAAATAAGTGTGTTTTTCTAAACATTCACAATTACTTGTCCTTATTTATGTCAAATAAAGCATGATTCTACCACTAGTCCGGAAAAACCTTCGTACAAGCAAATCAAATTAAACAAAGCAAATTGTGTTCTAGATTTTGATTATCAGATGAAAATGAATTTAGAATAATAAAGCAATTTGATATAAGTGTATCCCGTAGTAATATCTTTTCTTTTTATAACAAAGGGAGCTCATAATTAAGACGTCGTAAACCTTCACAAGTTAAACCTTGGGTAAATTCCACAATAACAAATATTGAACTTTCTACGGAACCCTCCTCTAAAACTTAAGAAGAAAATAATAGGACCCAATGATGCCATTAAGGTTCATTTTATCATCTTTCTAGATATTCCAGTGGTTTAAGAGTTGATTTTGCTTCCTTTTGGAAATGTTGGGCGTAACGGTGATTATTGCTTCTCGTTTGTAGCTATAAGACGCACTACAGATATAAATTACCACTTAAAGTAGCAATTCACACTCACACTGTAGCTTAGAGTGGTACAGCAGTGGTAAGGTGCTCAATTTTTGAACCTATAGTCCATTTTATATACTTAATTTATATTTATCACTCATATGAAGTAAGAAGTTCTAATTTTTACCCAAATAGCACCGATATAGAACTTTGAGTCATAAACTTAGCTGCAATTATCACTAATGTGCTAGTTGGGGTGTCGGCTTGACGTTGAATTTTGCGACACCCTGTACATGTAATGCATATGAATGGTTTCAATATTAAGTATTTTGTGAGGCAAAATGGTTACAAAAAATCTCATAAAAATAATGCAAAATATTTTAAAACTATACACTTCATGTTGAGACGGTACTCAACATGGCAACACTACAGTACTGCGAGGTGCCGAGTCGGGATGCAACTGTCACCTGTCACCGAGCGCCGCCAGCTGTCAGGGGGTTCGGCTGTCATCGCTTACACAAGGCAGTCGTGCGCTCACGCATTTTCAGAAACATTTTTTGCTTATAATATTGTTTAACGCTCCGAAGACGTTACCTTGGTACAGTGCTGTAATCGAATTCTTCAATACATATTTAACCTACAGTCCACTGCGTGTTATTTAACCACACTGAGTTCAGTACATGGTCCTTCTACCGTCATCAAGAACCGAAAAAAAAAAGTGAGAAGATTCGAGAAAAAAGTACCTACTAAGTGCAAATTACAATACATTACGATTGTATTGTCAGATTGCGGGGCGAAGAACAACAACACAAAGACATTCTTCAGCGGTTTGCAAAACTGTGAGCCCGTTCCAATTACTTTTTCATATCCATTCCATCATCATACATAGCCATTCCATAATAATTTCATTACAATCATTCCATCCTCATCATCTCAAATCCATATCATCCTCATTTGTTTGCGCTTTTATTTGTGTTTCACAAGCATTCATCTCTTCATTTCATAAGTAGTTAGTTGTCATTTTTATAATTCACTTTCACTTATCATATTTTCATTTATTGTCTCAAAATCATTATATTTAGTTTTAAATAGTAGTGTTTTTTAGTAACTTATTTACACAACATTTAAATTAACAATTTGAACTTTTTGGCATCTTACATTTTGTTTTTAAAGGTTTCATAGTTTATTTTGTTTTCAGAAACAAATCAATAAAGTTAGGGATACTTTGCTGGCTTAATTATTGCACCAGTTTAATTTGTATTCATCCTGCTCACAAAATTGCAAATAAGGACTATTCTTTCTTGTATCTTTCTTCTATAATTGTCTTCTGTTTAATCTTATTGCTCTCAAGTATGTCTGACTTAAAGACCTTGATAAAAAAACGTGCTTCAATTAAAGCAAAACTCACACAATTTATTTCTTACCTAAACATTTCCAAATCTTGTGAAAGGTTAAGTGAAGTCCAAGTCATTGAAATTGAATATAGGCTTAATATTTTTGAAAGTCTATATGAAAAATATGACATGTTTCAGAATGAATTAGAGGAACTTGTGGATGACCCCTCCGAGCAATATATTGAAAGTGAGGAATTTGAAACGCAATACTATGGCTTGGTGGCAACTGCACGTCAGCTGATCAGCAGTGCTCGTGATCAGCTTAGAAGAAACTCAGCACATGAGGTAGATTCTTGTGCTAACCACACAGATAAACAGAATACAATTCGTTTACCAAAAATTGATTTGCCTAAGTTCTCCGGAAGCTATCATGATTGGCTAGAATTTAGGGACACATTTTTTTCAATAATTCACAACAATAACAACATAGATAAAATTAATAAGCTACACTATCTTCGTGCTTCATTGAAAGGTAGTGCTGCACTTGTTATAAACAACCTGGACTTCAGATCTGAAAACTATGGCGCTGCCTGGAAGTTACTATGTGACAGGTATGACAACAAAAGATTGCTTGTCAACAATCATGTGCAAGCAATTTTTAATGTTCCTCACATTAGTAAAGAATCAAGTAAGTCAATACGACACATAATTGATACCACCAACAAAAACTTAAGGGCACTGTCGACACTTGGTCAGCCAGTTGAACATTGGGACACATTAATTATTCATATTATGACTGCTAAACTAGATCATATAACAAACAGGGAGTGGGAGGAGCACAGAAATTCCTTATCTGACCCACCAACATTAAATACATTTATTACCTTCATGTGTAATAGAGCTGATTTGTTAGAGACGCTAGAGGAGTCTAGGACACTTAAATCAAAAACTGAAGTTACACACAATCCCTTTAACAAATCTTTTATAGTGAGCACAGACAATAAGCAAAAAGTAATATCATGTCCTATGTGTCAACAAGACCATTTTTTGTTTTCATGTGAGAGCTTTAGAAATCTTCCTGTGCCGTCTCGTATTAAAAAAGTTAAAAATTTTTCAAATATTTGTATTAACTGTCTTAGACCAGGCCACATAGTTAGCAAATGTAAGTTAGGGCATTGCAAATACTGCACCTTAAAGCATAATACTTTGCTACATTTGGACAGCAATAGTGAAGCCTGTACAACACAAACTGTTGCATTATCAGCTAATCACTCCACTACAGCTAGAGTTGTGTTGCTTTCAACAGCGCGCGTGCTTGTGACGGACTCCACAGGGGCCAGCCACACTGCGCGAGTCTTGCTGGACAACGGGAGCACGGCAAACTTCATTTCAGCAGAGTTTGTGCGTAAGCTCTGCATTCCTACCTATACTGCCAAGTCTAAGGTCTTAATTATCAAACCTCTAACTGTACGCAAGGCTGCTCAGTAGCCCTACAGTCACTCAGCAATGACTACAAAGTTAATGTTGAGTGCTTCGTCTTGCCAAAGGTATCATCATCGATTCCGAACACCGTTGTTGATACCCGCAACATATGTATACCTAAGAACGTTCGTCTTGCCGATCCTGAATACTACACGCCATCGCCGATTGACATACTGGTCGGCGCGGAGGTGTTCTGGGAAATCATAGGCGCGAATAGTATCGCATTAGGTAAAAACATGCCCACCCTGCATGAGTCCCGGTTAGGCTGGCTTATCTCAGGCGCACTTCCTCAGAAAATCACATCTCCTCATTTTTGTATGCACTCAGATTATTTAGAAACAGACCTAACACGTTTTTGGGAGTTAGATTCCATCGACTCTAAACATACAGTTAACCTAGCAATAAGTTTTGCTGACGGTGCTATGTAAAAAAAAAAAAAAACCTTTGTATATTTTGTATGTGTTGATCAATAAAAAAAAAAAAAAAAAAAAAAAAAAAACATAAGCATACGTCAGAAGAGCGAGCTTGTGAGCAACTCTTCATAGACACCACTTGTCGCAACGCAGATGGCCGTTTCGTTGTTAACATTCCCTTTAAGGAGTCGCCAAACGTGTTGGGTGAGTCTTACGTGATGGCTAAGCGTAGGTTCTTATCTCTTGAACGTCGATTTTCTAGAGATACTTAGTTCAAGGAACTATACTTTGATTTCATGAACGAATATGAAAAACTAGGACACATGTCTCAAAGCACTTATCTAGCACATGACTCTACTCAATCATATTTCTTGCCTCATCATGGTGTATTAAAGGAGTCGAGCACTACAACGAAATTGCGTGTCGTATTTGATGCTTCGGCTACTACTACCTCAGGCAAGTCGTTGAACGACATCCAAATGGTTGGTCCGTCTTTACAAGATGAATTATTATTGATCTTGTTACGCTTTCGTCAGCATAAAATTGTTGTTAGCGCTGACATCGAAAAGATGTACAGACAAACACTTGTGGACGACGTTCATAGACCATTACAAAGAATTCTTTGGAGAAAGGACCCAACCCATCCTCTAAAATCCTACACTCTTAACACAGTAACCTATGGCACTGCATCAGCTCCATTCCTAGCCACTAGGTGTCTTATTCAATTGTCTAAAGAATGCTCTGACCCTGCAATACGTCACTCTATTGCGCATGACTTCTATGTCGATGACTACTTGTCAGGTGACTCTACAGTTTCAGCAACCATCGACAAGTGTCATCAAGTAATTGCAGTCCTTCAGTCAGCAAAGTACAATCTTCGCAAATGGCAATCGAACTCACCTCAAGTGCTGCAAGCTCTGTCCAGTGCTGATCATGATGCCGTAGATTTTGTGGTGTTAAGTGATAAAGAGGTTTCAAAAACTCTCGGCCTAAACTGGAGGTGTTCGAAAGATACCTTTTCCTTTTCCATAAATTTGACGCTTACTTACAAAGCTACAAAGCGCCAAATCTTGTCCATAATTTCACAGATTTTTGATCCCATTGGGTTAGTCGTCCCTTGCATTGTGGAGGCTAAATTAATTTTACAAAAACTTTGGCTTTCGAAGTGTTCCTGGGATGAACTTATTCCTGAGGATATTCAAAGCACGTGGAGTGCCTTTCAGGATACCCTGGTACTTCTTAACAAATTTGAAATACCTCGTTGGATATCCTGCGATTCACCAAGCTCTCTACAAATTCATGTGTTCACTGACGCCTCAGAAAGTGCTTACGGTGCCTGCGTTTATATTCGTAGCACCTCTGAAGACGGGCAGGTACATGTTCACCTTCTTACCGCTAAGAGTAGAGTCGCTCCCATCAAACCTACCACTATGCCTCGCCTCGAGCTATGCGGTGCATTGCTTGGTACTCGTTTATACTTAAAGGTTCGTCAGTCACTTACTTCTCATATTAATGATGTAACATTTTGGTGTGACTCCACCATAGTTTTAGGTTGGTTGTCTTCATCAGCAACACAATTAAAGCCTTTTGTTCGACATCGCGTGTCTGAGATCAGAGATTATTAATGTGTTTTAAACACCTTCCAGCTAAAAATAAACTTTTAAAATTATCGCCATTCATAGATACATGGTGTAATTTAATTCGAGTCGGTGGCAGATTAAGTAATTCATTTTATGATTATAATGTAAAACACCCAATCCTATTATCTAGTTCTCATATTATTTGTAAATTAATGTTCAACATGTACCACCTTCAACTTATGCATGCCGGACCTCAGCTTTTACTAGCTACGATTCGCCACCACTATTATCCTATTGGAGGTAAAAACCTGGCTAAAAAGGTCACACACCAGTGTGTAAAATGTTGCAGAATTAAGGCTTCTACGGTCCAACCTGTCATGGGTAACCTTCCAGAACAGCGCTTACACTTAGAATTCCCCTTCTTAGACACAGGCGTGGACTACGCTGGCCCAATCATGATAGCTGATCGGAAAGGTAGAGGTAGCAGGCTTATTAAATGTTTTATTTGTGTGTTTGTGTGCTTAGCTACAAGAGCCCTTCACCTCGAGCTTGTATCTGACCTCACGAAGGAAGCTTTCTTAGCAGCTTTGAATCGGTTTATTGCTCGAAGGGGAAAACCACGTAACATATTTTCAGACAACGGTACTACATTCGTTGGTGCGTTCAATGAATTGGCTAATCTCCTTTCACAAGATTTCAATTTTCATGACATCGACCCTAGTATTAAATTCTCATTCATACCTGCTTATACTCCGCATTTCGGTGGATTGTGGGAGTCAGCAGTCGAGTCCACGAAACATCACCTTAGGCGCGTTTTAAGTTTAACTAACTTAACGTTTGAAGAGATGGCGACGTGCTTAATACAGGTGGAAGCCATTCTAAATTCCAGACCTCTTACTCCTTTGTCCAACGATCCTTCAGATCTCACTCCGTTGTCTCCATCTCACTTTTTAATTGGACGATCTCTGGTCATGCCGCCACATCCGCAGATCCAGAACCACAGCATCAGCAGCTTACAGCGGTTTCGCCGTATTGAATATCTGAAGCAGCATTTTTGGACTCGATTCTCTAACGAATACGTCATATGGCTACAGGAAAGGACAAAATGGTGCCGTTCTTCAGGAGAACTCAAAACTGGGACGCTCGTCGTCATCAAGGATAGGAGCTCATCTCCTTTGGTGTGGCTTTTGGGACGCATCGTCGAGATTTTACCTGGCAGAGATGGTATCGCTAGAGTCGCCGACATCCGCACACGCAAGGGCATAATTCGGCGATCCTTTAACAACATTTGCCCTCTACCAGTTACTTATGTTGAAGACACTTCAACGGGGGGAGTATGTTGAGACGATACTCAACATGGCAACACTACAGTACTGCGAGGTGCCGAGTCGGGATGCAACTGTCACCTGTCACCGAGCGCCGCCAGCTGTCAGGGGGCTCGGCTGTCATCGCTTACACAAGGCAGTCGTGCGCTCACGCATTTTCAGAAACATTTTTTGCTTATAATATTGTTTAACGCTCCGAAGACGTTACCTTGGTACAGTGCTGTAATCGAATTCTTCAATACAAATTTTAACCTACAGTCCATTGCGTGTTATTTAACCACACTGAGTTCAGTACACTTCATGAAAATGTAACATTGATTTTTTAAAGCAAAACGAGACATTAAAAACTGATCCATCCTCTCGACATTGAAAAGTAACAAAATACAAGTACATTTTTAAGTAAACAAAACGATCACATTCAATCAATTTCCACAGGAAATGATAAGGGAATGTGTAATTGGCGCAGAATTGAAACATCAATCTCGCTTACTCACGGTACATTCGACACAAATGAAACATACCGTATCTACGCGTTTACGGGTCATTCCATATTGGAGATATAAGTTCAAGGCGCGTGGTCGCGCGAAACGCCGGGCTAGCCCTTTTTTGTCCTGTTCTTTGCAGCTATTCGCATGCTAATTTAGAGGCATGTCAATAAAAAAAATTCTTTATAATCTTGACTCCATAATGGAAGAATCTAAATATTTATGACACACAACACAGAAATTTCAATGAAGAGCGCGACTTGCTTCTTCCATTTCCCGCCGAAAAAATCTTCGAATGCTAAATTTCAAAAATCAGCCTTTACATTTAGCCAGAATACCAAGATTTAGTCTTGCATCTGTTCTGCCAAGTTTAAATACCACCATGAACTATGAATCAACAGGCTAACAAGGCAACTTACTTATCAGACGTCGGCACGGTTTCCACAATTTCCACAATCTTGGTATAAATTTACGAGTAGACCGTGGAATGTGGTTGGAACAATGTCTGGCTGGACGCGAAGATATTCCGGAATATTCTAGGAGGTTTTACTAATTACTTCGCGAGAAAAAGATTTTCTCTGCAGCATTTAATTTTACACAATTTTTTAATTTATTTATATAATGACGTCAAGTAGAAGTATTATATTACCTGGAATAAACTTACTATACACTTTTCTATGAATCCTCGATATTGTTTGCGAAAATGATGCTACTTTATGACGTCGTATACTCGTACGGTAACTCAACGAAAAACGTTAAAATAATCTTTTATCTGCGAAAAACAAAATATATCATAACAAGCGATATCTCCAAATGGTTCTGAATGGGAATCAGCTTTTTTTTTCTTTACATACCGCAGTAATATATGTATGTAACATAGACAATAATATTTGCTACAATTGAACCATGCAAAGGACCAATTATTTTTTGAAGTTTTACGAGTAGATGACAACTTTTTGGAGAATGAATTTCTGAAAATCGCTTCTTATTGCCCTTAAGGAACATCTGTAGAATGTTTCAAGTTATAACTGGTATGGGATGAACGTTAGAGGTCGGTAAGTCATGTTTCAGTGTTAGATTCATGGTTCAAGAAAAAGTGCAGTTGTTGTTTAGTATTTTACAATAAAATTATGCATTTCAATAGTTAACAGAAGATTCTTTCATTGAAAAAGTATCCTTAAAGTTCAAAATGTGTTTTACTCTACATTGTTTATACTGATCAATTTTGAGAACCTTTTCAAGCATTACCTATTTTAATATTTTTATTTTAATTTTTGGTGAAGAATGTTTTGTTTTCTATGCTTAATTCACTTAACCTCTGTAGAATGTTTGAACCTCTGTAGAATGTTTCAAGTTATAACTGGTATGGGATGAACGTTAGAGGTCGGTAAGTCATGTTTCAGTGTTAGATTCATGGTTCAAGAAAAAGTGCAGTTGTTGTTTGGTATTTTACAATAAAATTATGCATTTCAATAGTTAACAGAAGATTCTTTCATTGGAAAAGTATCCTTAAAGTTCAAAATGTGTTTTACTCTACATTGTTTATACTGATCAATTTTGAGAACCTTTTCAAGCATTACCTATTTTAATATTTTTATTTAAATTTTTGGTGAAGAATGTTTTGTTTTCTATGCTTAATTCACTTAACCTCTGTAGAATGTTTGAACCTCTGTAGAATGTTTCAAGTTATAACTGGTATGGGATGAACGTTAGAGGTCGGTAAGTCATGTTTCAGTGTTAGATTCATGGTTCAAGAAAAAGTGCAGTTGTTGTTTGGTATTTTACAATAAAATTATGCATTTCAATAGTTAACAGAAGATTCTTTCATTGAAAAAGTATCCTTAAAGTTCAAAATGTGTTTTACTCTACATTGTTTATACTGATCAATTTTGAGAACCTTTTCAAGCATTACCTATTTTAATATTTTTATTTTAATTTTTGGTGAAGAATGTTTCGTTTTCTATGCTTAAAATTCACTTGTCAAAATTACAATTAAGTTAAAGTTCGGTAAAGCAACTTATTCTTTGTACTTAAATAAGAGTTTTTAAATTGTCTGACACAACAAATATTACATTAGGAAAATGTTACTTTTAATAAACCTAGCACGTTATCAGTAAATTATATTTTTCCAGGAACCTACTAACGTAGGAACCTATTAACGTCAAAAATATAATAATAATATCTAAAATATAAATATATTTTTCCCTTGGAAGTTATAAAAGAATTCAGAATAAAATTTCCTAGAACACTCACTAAAATACTCACGCTTCAGATCAAGTTGGATGGAAAATATAATACAATAGGGTATCCCTTGGTTCATCAAAAAAAT
This sequence comes from Marasmarcha lunaedactyla, assembly GCA_923062675.1. Lineage (NCBI taxonomy): Eukaryota > Metazoa > Arthropoda > Insecta > Lepidoptera > Pterophoridae > Marasmarcha > Marasmarcha lunaedactyla. Next base: position 2,905,360 of record OV281358.1, read on the forward strand.
TTTTACAAATTATTACTTCCCAAATAATGTTCCGCAAAGTTTCGTTTGCCAAATTATTACTCGGAAAAAACTTCTTACCAATAATTGTATCGCAAACCTAATCTTTTCCAACTGAATGTTTCAACAATATCTCGCTTACCAACTAGTACTTGTAACTTGCTTGTAACCAATTTTAATTTAGTCAAAGCATTCACCCCTTGTATGCTCCCCAAAATAGCATAAACATTTATCTTAACCACTATCTTGTTCACTTTGAAATTATTCGCAAGAATAAATTACTTACTGTTTCAGTCATACGCTATTGTCAAATCACAATCAATATTTCTTCATTTAAAACTCGTCTGCCAACAGTAGCACAGCGACCAAACGCAATGCCACAGTTAACACAACGATCCATGTCGAAATGCAAAATCGGGTATCCAAGGGAACAAATCTAATATTCGTCGTGTAAGGCGGGTTGTCGGGATCCGGTAGGCAAGCAGAAAGTATTCGAGTAAAGAAGAATTGTAGTTAGTCCGTATAACAAGCGTACGTCGTAAGAAAATAGGAAAACCACAAAACAACTCAAGCGCATGGAACAAAGCCAAACAAACGAGTATCAGAATGACAGCCATTTGACGGCTGTCAATCACGTACGTGGCGTTCGTTCTTTTCGCTCGTTATTGGGGGAAAAAAATCAGTATTGCTGACGTTAAAACTAAATTCCACTCATAAAAATCACAGTGAAATTACATATTTTGAATTTATTTCATTTCCAGAAATTAAATCGTTCGCGGTTTACTATATTTATAATAAGGTTAATTTAACTTATTTTTTGGCATGAATTTCCACCTATTAACTGTCCACGATTACTCAGCCTCCTTTAAATAATAATAAATAATATTAGTGCTGGTGGTGACATGACGTCACGGTTGAAACTATGCGTTTGGTCAACACGTCACGTTACACTTGATTGTAAAAAGATGTCTTCATGTGGTTGTCAAATTGGCTATGTCTTTGCTATGTCTACGGTTCAGACCTAGACAACCTTTTTGTTGATAATTTGGACCTGCTGGAATCACATATGAACGGGTAATTTAGGCAAAGGAAGAGAAATACTAGTTGGATATATTTTATAACAATAACTAGATTCCCTAAGAAAAGAAAATCTTTTCTATCGGATTATGATTATTATTTTTGTATATTTTGAAAGAACATGGAAACTTCCTAACGAGTTTATTAGTTATGGTACAACCGATGAGAAAACACATTATTGATTTTATTAATGGTTCTTACGACTATGTTAAAATTAAGATATGGCTTGAACTCCTCCTCTATAAACCACGGGAGCTAATTCATATTTGATTTTGCAAATACTTACGAATTTAAAATAAAATAAATAAATTCCAACAATAACTTTATAAAATTTTTTATTTCAGTTAATTGCTCTAACACAACTTCGTACTTTACTGTATAAAAACCCACATTCATTGTTTCATTATCTAACATACTTTGAAACTATTTAAAATTTTTGAAAACCTCCAAACTACTGTTTTTTCTTGTTTTCAGCACTATACAACAAAGAAGTAAGAAAATGTTCCGACCTCTAGGTTTCTTTCAACAACCTATAAAATGAACTATAATGCACTGAACAAAAAGGCTAAAACTTAAAAGCTTAAATGGCAGTTTATTGGAAACTTAAGAGTTGTCTGGCCAAAGAGGCGAGAGTCAAATTGAAGATGAAAGTTTTGTCAAAAAAGCTTATGTTAAGAAAGTACTTACTTTATCATGTGGCATATGGACATCAGGGTATTTTAAGTATATAGAGTGCTGGTTTGATTTCTCGTGACGCTGCCTTAAACGATATTATAAAGTGACCTTTGAGGGAACCAAATGAACTTGTTAGCACTCTAGTAAGCGACCCAATAGCTTATCTTTAATACCTCACTTAAATACGGGGTAGATGTATTGTGTGCGATGCAACGTGCGTCGACACATAGGCCACGTTTCATTCAAATATTTATTTCTGAACATTAACAATTTCTTGTTCTTATTGACGTCAAATGAATCATGACTTTACCAACAGTTCGGAAAAACCTTCGTGAAGAAGAACTGGCCAAAAACTTAACGGGTATAATTTTCCCAAAATAAATTTACAGTATCTCTTTATGTCTATACAAAATTATTTCTTATCTTCATCTGTTAGTTCGCCAAGTCTTCCCAATTATCCAAAAGACAAACACCCTCAAACGGCACCCGTTCACGAGTTAACGCGGGATCCAGCCATCTAAGACATCAACGGAGGCCAGGAAGAAACGGATGCAATAGAATGTTGGAAATGCTTAAGAATGTTTTACGTGGTTGAGAGTTTGGGTCCGTAAGCCCCAGAGACAAAAAAATATTTTTTAAGGATCTGTCATCGCGACTTGTCGAGGCCAGCGGGGTTACAAAAGCTGCCAACATGATAATGATCAATTATTTTGCTAGTAATGATGTGTGAATTGTTTGCTTGTTATCAAATAAAAGACATAACCCTACATATTTACAAACAACATTATTAACAAGGCTAATAAAAAATGAAAGAAAAGAACGTGTGAAATAATAAGATAAAAAACATATGTGTATGGGATTTAGGAGAAATCTTATTCAGACTTTTGTCAGAAAAAGTAAGGACACTACCAAATTACCTGTTCAGTAGCAAATGTCAAACTTCAATTACACGTAGAACGCAGCGCTACCCTTTATTGGACAGTTACTTTGGGTGGGCTGCAAGTGTAGCTACGGATAAATGTGTAACGTTTCGAAATGTTCCAAGAAAAAATGGGCAGAGTGAAGTTTTGATTCCAAATCAAGGTAAGCTTAAAATGGTAGATCTTCAATTAATATTGTACTACATTTTTAAAGTATACAACAGTTTTTTAACGGGAACTACTTGTTGCTTCAGTGACGTAATTTTTATCCCTACTTCAGTAGAGTTATACATTGTAGCGACCATGTTCGTATGGTGCGTATGCTCATGTAGCTGGCATATTCTTAGTTGAGAATGACACTAGAGGGCTTTCAGATATCTCTTTGATGTTGATTGAAATGGGTTAGGTTAGCAAAAAGGTTATAATTTAAGAAGGATTTGCTGTTAACCGAAGAAAGCCCAGTAAGAAGCGCACACGTAGGACCTAAGACAGTCTAAGCACGGGTTTAGATAGTTCATTGGTCTTTAGCGTCACATGAATATTTCACGTAAATCAGTACACCTTTTTTGTGTGTAAATTATTTGTAAAATAAATATATCAAATAATATAAATAAGTGAGTTACCTTAATTTGGAACAAAGGCGTTGAGGACAACCATCTGAAACAAATAAAAAGAGCATTTTAAGTAAAATAATTTAAATTTACTCACTTTAACATTTACATCCTAATCAACAACAAAACCATGGAGAGTTACAGAGTATTATAGCAGATGAAATAGAACGCCGTAAATACAAAGAGCAAATTGGCCCAAAGCCTGGTAAAATTACCTCGCTGTGATTAATTGTAATAATACCCTTAATTTTCGTAGTGTAATCATAAAATAAATTTATCATAATAGATCAAAATGTAAAATAGAAGCCATTGGTTTCCAATGAGTCACTTGTTGAACTATAACATATAATAGTATCTTTGTTAGTTTTAGGTGTGGCCTTCAAACTATGTTTTCTCCAATCTAGACAGTAATGTCAGAAAAAACGCAGCTTCAGTTAGTGACACAACAAAATAAAATACTTCAGCTATGTATCCTCCATTTTGATGTATTTCACTTGATAATTAAAAGATGACTAAATCATGTGAATTATTGAAACGGGCAGACGTATTTCCAGGTTCCTCACCGATCTCACCCGTCAACACCAGTTCCGAACTTGATTTAAAAAACTGTAATTGAATGTAGTTTCTCTTTATTTCTCGGGAAAAAGTCACCCAGCCTATGGAAGTCTGCTTTTGGCGATCAGTCTTAGCCTTATAAGGCTTCCCATATCTACAGCACTAGCCGAATACACTACAATAAATGTGAAAGTAGAAATTGCTTTGTGCCGAATGTGCCGGCTCGAATAGGTAGATAGCTAACACAAGACATAAGGAAGCATATTTTGTTATTCCAACCAGGAGGAACCAAACATTTTCTAGTTCTCTAATAACATGGTTTTGTTGACAACAGTTAAGAAAAATCAGTGAAATATTAACGAGATTGTAACTTGATACGGTATGTAGTTATTATCCGTCCATTTAATTTGTTATTATTTTGTGACTTGCCTCCCCCCTGTCATTAATAAGCCCGTACAATGAGGATAGACGGCAATAATAAATTACTTATTGTGTTCTACTATCGGAACTCGATAGTAAGTGAGTTCTGATCATCAAGTATTTTTATTCGAAGATTTTACAAAAACTTATTTTTGAAGAACTTTAAGAAAGAGCGTTGCTTTAGAAATTTTATATGACGATAGTAGAATGACAGTAGAGCTTCTTTTTGTGAGAGCTTGTTAACCTAGGAGGTACTAAGCCGGCATGATAACCAAGTTGGTCAGTGAAGTGGTCATAAGTCACTGAAGTTAGATGTACAACCGTAAGGGTTGGCGACGTTTCGGTTATAATTATTCTTTTATACTAATCAGTGTCAGTCCATGATCACCCACGATATACAGGCACCTACTGTGAGACGAATCGCGGCAGCTTTAGCCAGTACAAACAAGCTGAATTTAATAAGTATCATTCAACTTAACTATCACACGCTTGCCAAGTTAAAACAAGACGTCAATGGTTTGATGAAACATTCAGGCCTTAATATGTAAGTAACAAGGTTCTAAAATACTACTAGATTGATCAAATCTCACAAGTTTTAGTGGTATCTTGTCTGGGATGTCACTAATCACGTAAACCTGCCGAGCTAACAGATGCAGATAAGAAATAGTTTTGTGAAGACATATAGACATTGTTAATTTATTTTGAAAAAATTATACCTGTGAAGTTTCTTGCCAGTTCTTCTATACGAAGGTTTGTCTGAACTGGTGGTACCGTCATGTTTTTTTTGACGTCATTAAGAACGAGGAATTGTCAGTGTTGATAAATAAATATTTGAATTTGAATTGGAACGTGAATTAAAGGGAAGCAACAACTAGTGTTATTAACGAAACAATGGCCGACCTAGCAGATGCCTGCGGTCAGCAACGCATCATTAGTCAATATTATAATCATATTCGGTATTGATAAATATAACGCCTACGCCTAATGATGGCCATCGATGCGGATGCCACACCCCATCAGGCGAATTTGCCAGCTATGACAATAGCAAAAGGTAGTAAAACGTATAATTTTACCTACCACAGTATAAACGCTATCATTTAACTTTTTTGAAACAAATCACATAAAATTTTACTATGGTCCTATACAAAGGCCTAGTTAAAATTCTCCACAATGAAGTACTTTTGTTTGTATGAAAATCAGATACACAAATACTCGTACATGGTGCTTTCCAGCCTGCAGAAGGTTTGTAACAAAAAAATTTGCTACTACTCGTACAAATCACAATGAAAATTTTGGTAAATGATAAGCTCTTTTAACCGAATTGTATCACCTTTAGCTATATTTTTACATTGTAACTCAACTTTTCGGTGCCTTTTGCCGACACCATGGTCACAAGTGACTTTTTTATCCAAAAACATATTCAGCACTTGTTAAAAAGAAACCCGAAAACCTCCATCACCAATAGTAGGGCTATCTCGAAAGTAATTATTAGAGACCGAAAACTCTTTGGTAACTTGTCGATAACAGTACCTACAAAGGGCGTTACAATAGCCCTAAGATAAAATATTATACTCTTTTCGGGTTTCGTAAAAGGTTAATGGAACACCCTGTAGCAGCCACTTGTAATAATTTCTTTTTTCGAGAAAGGAAGCTTTGTTTTCCTCTGCTTGTATAAGAGGTAAGAGCATCTTGTTTACGCAGGTTAAATGTAAAGTTCTTTGCCAGGGGTCTTGTTATTGGCTTATAATTGCGTTTATTTAGGGATAATGTATCGTCTCTCACAGTTTCGCACAGTTTATTTACGCCGGATACGGATACGTTCAGAAACATACGCAATACGATAATTACACAGAGATCAGCGAAATATGTCATCTAATATCTAGGGTGACTTTTCGGAACCGACCGTTCGAAAAAATTCTTCAAACAATAATTTAGGAATACAAAAAAATTCTTTATACAGATCCTAATAAGCTGCCAATATTGTATGAATATTAGTTTTGTTTTAGTTTTTTTTTATTTAAATTTAAATTCGCAATAACATTTATTCAACCCTGCAAAATGAAATTTACTCTACAAACATTACGAAATAAATAAATTATTTCCATAAATACCAAGGACTAAGTTTCGTGACGAAATATAATGGAATTTAAATATTTATTTCATTTATACATACGTTTCATTAGATCCAAATTATGTCCTAGCATGCGAACGTGTGACCTTGCCTTTATTGGGTCTCATTTCTTTAATATACATAGTATATGTTTTAACTGGTACTGGTAAAGTATGTCGGCCGAGTGGCGTAATGAGAGCCCTGCTTCATACACCGAAGGTCCCAGGTTCTCAGGACCTACAAATATGTGAGTAGTCATCAATAACACAAGCTGTGCTTACTTTGGGGCCATACTGTTGGTGTGTTTGTCTGGGGATTTATTGTTATAAATTCTTGTAGGTACACTAAAGCCCACTTTCGCAGCTTTGAATAGGCATTAGGCTAAATGTCGTTTTGTGTCTCTATCAGTTCAATAGAAATAGAAAGTGACGGAATGACATTTTAACTAACTGGACTGTTAGCCCGATGCTACGCAAGTGGACCTGTTGCAAAAATGCACGGCAGACGTCCAGCCAATCAACTTTCTCAAATCAATTTGCTCTTCTCTGGCGCCGATTAAAGTATACTTTTTGTTAGTGTAATATGTATAGCTCCATTAACATTCCAAATTACATAAATGAAATTGATACATTACTATATAAGGAATCAACCGAAATTTTACCATGATTTATCTTGGCTTTAGCAACGTTCCAGGACTATCGTTAACACTGATAAAAATCATGGTAAGCTTCCCGTTAAATCCCTTAATTTGGAATAACCGCGACAGTCTAAGTCAGTACAGTAGCTTTGCGGCTTACTGTCATATCCTGTAACGTTATACATATCAATCCCACTCACCAGGGTACCTTTATATCTCTGGAATCTTTCATCGACAATTCCTGAGATTTGGCATGTCGTTATCACTATTTCATGACTATTTTTTGGAACCTAAACCAAGTCGATAGACCTTACCGTTTGCTTGCACGAAAGGTGAGGATAACAGCTTGACGTTCAAGCCATAATCCTCACCAACCTATAGCTATAACGCCGAAACTATAATACGACTATTTTTTTACATGCATGACTATTTATCAATATTTCATGTCTCTGCGGTGGACTTATTAGGGCTGTCGTTTGGCTTTAGACAGAGATGGTTGACATGCTCATGGGAAAGTACATCTAGCTGTGGACGCTCAAGTGATGAATGTACTTAGAACACAGTTAGATGAACTAAGTCGTACTTGGAAGATGTCCATTAAGTTTGTTAGACGAGTTAGTACCTACGTATTTAACAAAGTTAGTTTCGCTCAGCATACCTGGGAAAATAAAATAACTTGTAAGTTTATTATTATTCATCTATAGCCAAATTTTCATCTATTTTTTGAGCTTCAAACTATATTTAGTTACGTAAAATATCGCTAATTGGGTATTTAACCAAATTTTTTTTGCGTATTTAAATAGTTTATTATTAACAGTAAAGAAATAATATAAATAATAAGCTACAGCGATGTGTTTGAGGAGCTGCTCCGTAAACGTTTCATACAAAACGGTAGCGAGTTGTGACGTCACAACCTGCATTGTATGGGCTTTTTGAATAAATATATAACTGCTACGTAGATAATGCGTTACCATGCATACTGTCATCATTAAAGTTTTATACTTTATGTCAGTAAGCTAATAATATTAAAACATTTAACATATTTTATAATAATTTTCTTGCCCATTTTTAAAGTTTTCTAATCTATATTCTTTCGATATTAAATTCATAACTTTATTTCTCACAAAATTTTTTGGGTCATAAAACCTTATATTTTCTAAAAATATTATAAAATCCGTGCATTTTGAAATAGTGTCAAATACCCAGTTGTCTTTGTGTGTTAATTAAATGTCTAAGTTTATATATTTTAATACTATTTAGTAATATATTATTGTTATACATATACTACATATCAATAAATAACATTTTCCTATTGAAACCAAAACACCAAATTTAATATGAACCTTTTCTCAGAACAATGCGAGAATCCTCTAGAAACGAATTCTATGAGTATCAGAAGAGATCTTAAATTTGTACGTGATACTCTAAAGTCCGTGTACTCTGTCTTTCTAACCTAGTTCCGTCACACGTGGTTAGTTGAGTGGTAAGGTAATGTCGACTGTATGTTCAGGTGATAGGTTCGTTGTCTCTCGTGGGTACCATCAAGGCGTTACTATTGGTCTTACTCGATAGGAATAGATAGCTGATTCGATTTTTTTTGTATATCGAAATGTGTTCACAGAATTAAAGGGCATAGAGTTTATTTTATTAAAAGCTCGTCCACGGCAGTGTTTAAGTACTACCTAATTTAACTGCCATCAAAGTTCAGTGGTTGTGTTTCATTTAGAGGGAAAGAACAGGCAATGAAATTAAGGGAACAAAGTCAATACAGGTAAACCACCATGAATCAATACTTAGTCTAATACAATATATTTAGCCACGATTGGTGATATCCAAGCACGGATACTACAACGACAGCAAACTAAAAAGATTTTTATATGATTTGCTGCGCGCCATTTTACCGTCACTTAGTTTTAGCTTTCAAGGAAACTCAAATTACAAGTAACAAACATTTTTCGTTTAACAACAAAATTTCCGTCTTCCAAATATTGTTACATCAAAAAATTTTGATGGGTATTTTAATATGGTATTTGTTGTAAAACAATTGTAGAGTCAAAGAAAAGCATAAGTAACACATATTTTTTATAAGATTTTGTTATATTCGACAAAAAGGCACGCGATTAACTTGATGGATATAATTATGTAACCATAAGTGGTTGGTTTGTTCTTGTATTGTCACCATGTTACAAGCGATTTAAAAGGACTGTCAGACGAGAGCTTAACAAACCTTTACAACCAGCCTGTAATAATTTTAAAATATCCCTACTTTGAAAAATGTATTAAACGTATCTTGGGTCACGATGGAAAATGTGGCTAGGAAATTGAAAGAAGACGTTTCATTTTCGGCTAGCGTGATGTACACCAGTTTGGAATGTATGAAAAATTGTGGTAAAAACATTTAAAATATTTAAAAAAATTACATTCTGCATTATGTTCTACTTAGAAACAAAAAAACGAATCATCATGTGGCCACACCGACGTGAAATTTCTATATTCCATCATGAAAATATGAAACAGTATGCATTGAGTCTGCGGCAACTTGTTCTCTGCCTTGTCTGTGGTTAGTTCAGGTCCGTTTGTCGAACTAGAGCGGACTGTATGGTTTTAATAATCGATATGCACTGTGCACGAGTTACAACGTAGTAAATTAACTGTAACCACTTACATAAAGTTTGGAGGTGTCAAATGATCGACAACAAAGATAATAATTGTTTTGCCAACTTTTATTTTACACATTATCAATTATTCGATTATAAATGAAGATTTTTGCAGTTGTTATATTAATGGTAAATAATTAAATCAAACGAAAAACTCGGAAGGAGCTCGGTAAAAAGGAAAAATAAAAGTTACAGCACAGTTAACATCGAAACTTGATATGTAAATAAAACATCAACACGACAGATGACGCCATGTTTTCAATGTGTAGTGTTGCTATTTTGCGAATTAAAAAATGTTTTCCTGAGACAAAACTAAAGAAAATTATGAAATATTGTTGTATTTATTTTATAAAATCCTGGAAACAACCGTACAAAAGCTAGCCGAGTCATACATTAAAATATCAACATAAGGTAATGGTTGGATTTTATACAGGATCTTGATGTGTGAAATTTCAAAGCGATTGATAAGTGAAACTCGTCACCCAAAGGCTGAAATTTTGCACAACGTTCGTCGGTATTGGCTATCTGGCTTTTGGCCAGTTATAAAGTAATTAAGGCGTTGTATTCTGTTTGTAATTGTTATTTATCTCAACCTAAACTCCAATAGTAGCAACCCAGTTCAAATTCACGATTATTACAGTAACCGAACGTTTGGAACACGCGTGTGTGAGCATTAATTACTGAACTCGTAGCGGCCATCAATGGCATTGAGAACGCGGCCGGCGCACGATTTGCATACTCCGTTTGACTTGAGGCATGTCATGGAGGAATTTAGATCTTACAGTATTAATTACTAATTACATTAATTCGATTATGTGTTTGTGTGTTGTATAGAGAGATCCTGTATTGAATAGAGTATTAAAAACGTGATATATATGGGTGATTTTGATTTGATATATTTGTAAGTAGTAAAACACAAAACAGTGATAGGTTGATTAGCGGAAGATCCTTATAAACGGAGCTCAGAATCTTGGCCCCGGTCGGCTGATTTTACTTGTTAAACAGTTTAGTTACAACGCGAATAGAACCGACAAAAGACGATGCGACAAGAATATAAATGAAATTATGCAGAATCGAAATATTTTGTCGTGTTCGCTAGCCCAAGTTTTACACCATTTTATCTCTTGTATATCAGGGAGCAGTGTAATCGAGTTTCTGTAAGTAAATGTGTTTGTGGTGGTACCAGAGCTGTGTTATATGTATTTAGGCGTTTTGTCAACGGTATTTTCATCATATCATCTTCATCTTCCCCATCTCCCAGAACGGATGAAAGACTGCAAAATTAATTTTAATAAAAACGAAAAGATAAATATTAAGTTATTTATTTAAAAATAAGGTTTGAAGGAAAATAACTGATGAGATTTTTATAAGATTCTGTTTTCAACACAATTATAATGCTTTTTATATTTTCACATTTAATATCATGAAAGCTTTGAACAAAAGCTTTACCTTTGATATTATTTAAGCCTAAACGTTTTTACATTAAATTATTACTTTCTTAAAGGAATTGTTTTTAAAGTTATAAGACATACACAGATGGATACTTTGGGGGAGGGAGACTTGCCGAGCTAACAGATGCAGAAAAGAATAATTTTTGTATAGACATAAAGAGACTCTGTAAATTTATTTTGAAAAAAAATATACCCGTGAAGTTTCTTGCCAGTTCTTCTTCACGAAGGTTTTTTTCGAACTGGTGGTAGAATCATGTTTTATTTGACGTCAATAAGAACAAGTAATTGTCAATGTTGAGAAATAAATATTTGAATTTGAATTTGAATTTGCTTACTGACTTATTTTAAGTTATCATTAAGCATAAACTGCATTTAAATCTTTGGGTATCGAAAAAAAATATTTTTGACTATTAATAAAAAAACCTGAGTAAAATAAACAGACTAATTCAAATTCAAATATTCTCAACATTGACAATTACTTGTTTTTATTGACGTCAAATAAAGCATGACTCTACCGCCAGTTCGGAAAAACCTTCGTAAAGAAAAATTGGCAAGAAACTTCACGGGTATATTTTTTCAAAATAAGTTTATAGTCTCTTTTTTTGTCTGTACAAAACTATTCTTATCTGCCTCTGTTAGCTCGGCAAGTCTCCCTCCCCCAAGTATACAAACGACGAACACCCTCACACGGCACCCGTTCACGAGTTAACGCGGGATCCAGCCATGGCCCTGCTCAACCATATTAGAGGGAAGTGAGCGACTCGTCACCCGACGCTACCATAAGAAGACGTCCTTTAGTGACAACGACGCTTTAGATATTCATCGGGGCTTCGTGTTTGTTCCTGCAACTGTAAGTACTATTGATATATCTTTTGGTACTCAGCACTGCAAACTTTACATTTAATAGTGAAAATAAAAAAGGTTTTGCCGGTTAATCAAAACTAAAGAATAGTTCTAATTAACCGGCAAAAGAAGATATTATCATAAAATGGCTCTAAAGTAATTTACTCGGTCAGATCAGGACTGATGGATACTTGCCGGATCCTTTCAGCAGATATTGCTGTTTTTATTTATTTTCTTTTATTTTATATTTATTTTATTTTCTTTATTAGGAAATCCAACAGCAGCAATAAACAAATGTAATTTTTTTTCTTTTTGCTGCCGAGGCACCCTCGCGGGAGGGAGGTGGAAGATGCGTCATGCATACCGCCCGCAGGTAAAGTCCTCTGCGGGGGGTTATGTGGGACTCACCAGAATGGCACCAACCCACTAAAAACCACCTGTTGGCTGTAGTAATCGTTTTACCGTTAGCCTTCATCGGAAGCGACACCCGTCGGGAAGTTGGGCGCGCTGGCGGAGGCCCGCTAGCGGGTCTTCCGCCTGTAGTGAAAGTTGCACTGATGGTGCTCAAAGGGACATGAGTTGGTGGCCGTTCTGGGCAGCCTCCGGTGAAGCCGGGGCTGCGCGGAGGTCGGTCGAAGCATGATTTAGGGATCAATTCATTTAAATGAACCTATAATGAATTGAGAAGGGAACTATGCTCCGCCAGAGCTAGCAAACGCTCTGTCGGAGTACGTGAAGCCCTAAGTTTACGGGCTAGGACTCACATGATTAACTTATCCAGGCTCACAACAGGATATCGCAACATGAGCAACATAACATGCGTAATCCATACTAAAATGATTGTTAAAAAGCAATTTCTAACTTCTACGTTCGCGCTATGTTATTTATATGTATGTATATATATGTTTTTAATAAGAATAATACATTCTAGGTTCAGAACCAGGTGATTAAGTCCGGTGAAATTTAAAAGATCCAAATTCGGAAATTTATGCGAATATTTATGAATGCGGTTATATCTGACGAGTTGTGGTATAATCCGCAACATTAGTCTTGTCTTGGCACGCCACGCTACGGTAAGAGATATTCGGTTTGATACATAACTATTAAAATATATTATTCTTTACCTTAAATGCCTTTTCGATAATGAATTTCAGTCAAGACAACCTTTACTTGGTCGAGATAACAAAATGCAAATTAAAAGTGGATACTCGACCACCACAGCGAGATGCAGATAAACCACGACTTGACTAAAGATGGCCGACTGTGATGCAGCAAGATGAGTAGCACTGCTAATGATAAAGCAAGATATATATACTTCATCTCATCTTTGCGCGCGGCGCCATGTTTGTGTTAACCTTGTTCATATGCAGCAACTGTGTGTGCGTGACAAAAATGTACTGGTTGTACACGCACACCAAAGCGACGAGAACGCTTGTTGACAAGATGGCGGTCGCCACACAAAGATAAGTCGCATATTTATAAGCACACGCACACATACAGCCACGCGCATAAATAAGTTGAAATATGAGCACCAAATTATTATTTGCATTCTCTGAAATATACAACACAAAAGGGAGACAGGAAATGCGCTAATGAACGTTAACTTATGGAAGAAAAAATTGAAATTGGAAAAGCAAACAAAAATCGTCTGAAATTCGTTATACTTTTGACGGCCTGGCAACACAGTTTTCAATAGGTAATTAAAAGGCTATAATGATACAACGAAGCGGTATATCGAATCGAAAAAAATTATCGTATGATTTCTCAAAAATAATTTCTCTCAGCCTTAAAATAGCATGTAATCCGTATTTTCTCCGTACTTTCTCCGTATTTTTACTGAAATAACAGACCCTACACATTTAGATACAGCACCTTTTAAGTACTAAGCTACTCACTTATCTTGTAAAAACAAAATGAAAATATTTCATTCAAGAAAAACCGTTGGAGTTTTCTCCCGCTATTTTTCTTGAGGGCTGTTTATTGTATAAATAAAGTAAATGAATTTCTTGAGTGTCTATGTGTCTTTGTAAAACGTACGCTGCGGTCCACTAGGGGGCGCTATCCACATTCGGGGCGGCGGTATTTGTCGAATGACAAGGCCGAATTGAAGCAATTCATATTCGGCTAGCACCGACCGGGTAGTACATTCAGGAGTCGGCACATTCGTTTCGTCTCGCCTTGAAATGAAATGAAATAAAATATTTATTACCCAACATTGACAATTACTTGTTCTTATTGACGTCAAATAAAACATGACTCTACCACTTGTTCGGAAAAACCTTCGTGAAGAAGAACTGCCAAGAAACTTCAAATTTACAGAGTCTCTTTATATCTATACAAAATTATTCTTATCTGCATCTGTTAGCTTGGCAAGTCCCCCATGTATCCAAACGACGAACACCCTCAAACGGCACCCGTTCACGAGTTACCGCAGGATCCAGCCATCGCCCTCCTCAATTTCCTCCTCAACTCCTTATTAGAGGGAAGCGGGCGACCCGTCATGCGACACTACCATAAGAAGACGTACTGTAGTGACAATGACGCTGTCATATTAAGCTTGGCAGTCGGGAAAAATGATCTAAATTACTTCGGAATTTTTTTTTAAATTCATGATAAAATGTTTCGTCTTCATTCGTCTCGAACGGCATAAGCCGGGCGGCTTTTTTCCCAAACATTCATCTACACATATCTGATTTTGCCTGCCGTCTGTTCTGATTTATGCGCGCCCGAATGTGTGGTTAGTATTTTAAATATTTTATGTAATTTACAAACAAAACATTGCCAAATTATATTATTCTTACTAAACCTTTGTATTTCACCTAACAATTTTAAGGAATGCGCAGTCACTTCCTTTAGCTTTGCACTGTCGTATATCTGTTCCAGTAATGCATTTGTGTTGTACCATCCGTGGCTATGAGAAATGGTGGAAACAATTTAATGTTTATAAAACATACATTTTAAAATACCTTTAAGATCTTAATATCAGGTCTTAGTATCAGGAAAATAGGGAAAATGCAAGTGTAAGTTATAATAAAAATATTTAAAGTGTAATGTAACTTATAATCATATCTAAGCCGTCAGTCACATCGACGGAACAGTAAATACGGTCGCACCGTTTCAGCAATGATTCAAACGACCTCATAACTAACGCTATGACCGCTCGATTCTGACCGCTTAATACTATAGTTTTGGTGAAGTAAACTGTCAAAGAGTAGACGATTTGTAAGTTAATAATAACATGGCGCAACACACAATTGTAGTTGAATAGGGGACTGTGGTGCAACTAAACCTAAAACGAAATAACAGGTTATGAATGACAAATTGACACAAACGTAGTTTTGAAATATACAAATTTCTGTACACCTTTTTTTATTTGTGCATACTACAAATACTCATTTTAACTGTGCATAAAACAATGTAATGTAAATTACATGTCACATGGGAAAATCTATTAAAACAGGAAGGAAAAATAAAGAGGCTTAATGGAATGGTACAAAATAAGCCTACAATTGATATCCCTTTATAGTAGATATCTCAAGAAGTCTCACCAAACGCTTCGATAGTTCCTTGTTGGTTCGGGTCGCCAAGGTGTGGAATGAACTGCCGGCGTCTGTTTTTCCAGAAAACTATAGTCCTAGTTCTTTCAAGCGTCGAGTGAATAGGTATCTCGTGGATAGCCGTGTAACACCTTCTTCTTCATCGTCACTTTCCATCAGGTGAGATAGAAGACAAACGTCTTATCCTTTTTCAATAAAAAAAAAATGTTACCCAAACTCACAAAACGAAATTAAAGTGGACCTGATCGCCCCTTCAAAAGAAATAAATAAATCAAGAGAAAGGACATGTGTACATTAACTGTTACAATTAACTTTTTCACCAAACATGCCAATATACATTATGTCGATACGCTGGAATTAGGACAAAAATTTCCGCTTCCAGAGATCCGCAGACAGTGGGGAAAATCGCAAATTGTATACAAAAAACAAGATCTATAACTAATGGCAAGACCTTTGTAGATACATCACAAGTTTTCTTACTTTACTTTTCATACTCTTTATAAATTATACTTCAATTCTTCAGTAAATTTAAGATCACCTTTCATTTCGAACATCTGAATAATTTGTAACAAATAAATTTATTTGTTTATTTTTGACTTCGACTAGAGATCGAAACAAGTCAAGAATGAATGATTTTATATAGAAACATTTTCTGGGTTTGACAGTCAACTAAATTTCAATTCAATGACTTGTTGCAATTTTGTTCCTTCTCGTTTGTTTTAAGACAATAATTTAGTTTAATTTGAAAACAAGGTAATCACACGTTTAGTTTAATCGAAGATATGTAGCATGTTACAATGTATGACTACGGACATAACTTATCCAAGGAGTCTGAACAGAGGGTGTCATTCGACTTTACATTTGTGGATAAGCAAAGATTTTACAGCACTTTATATCAAGCTAGGACCCGATCTGGGAGCATTCCAATACTGGAAACGTGAACGCTCAGCCTGTCCCGATATGTTTGTCAGCAATTGCCTCACCGGCTTCCTAAGTCAACCAAATGTATATTCCTTTACTGCAATGTTCGACTTGCCAGAGTAAATCAGGCCATGTGCCATTTTTATATGTAACTATTTATTACCCGCTGCTTTGCACGCTTGGAATTGAGATTTTCATAGTCAAGAACACGTAACTGTAGAGGTGTAATTTGTATTTATATTTTCTTGTTCCTAACTTCAAGGGAATTTCATACAAGTATCTACAGTCTTTTTTTTAATTTGTTCAAATTACCATTAAAGGTTTTTATACTAAAATTCTACTCATTTTTTAAAAATACGCTTATGTGTCTGGATAGAGAACAAACTACAGATCCAAACTTCAGTTTTACGTAGAAGTAATGTTTTTAAAAGATATACTAGGAACATTAAACATACCTATGGTCTATACCATTTTACAATTACCTTCTGTCATTTATAAAAAAACGTCAATAAATTCAAAACAACCCTTAAAAAATCTACGGAACCCAGCTGCCCACCAATATTTAACTTAACTTCGCTGTAACGAAACAATACTTTCGGAGTATGGGAGCCCACCTACGTGATCGCTTTTTAAAACAATGTTAGTATCAGAATTTCATTATTTGCGCCCAGTTTTCTTTGTATAGAGGATTTTTGCCCTCCATATGTTATGATTAGGGTAATGAACTGCCTTTTTACTCTTTTGCGGAGAATATGAAAATAAGGGTTTTGTTTCAACATTCAATGCGGCAGGGTTGATGATCTTCAAACTGAAAATGTATACGAAGGTACGAATACATTCATTTGTTCTCTATGTGGTTTTGTTTTAGTAAAATTTTGAATTCGTTCATTCGTGTCTTCACGATGGATTATAATAATTTCATTTTAACGGTACTAAGAAAAGGGTAAGTAATACTTTATTAAACTATGTATACTTTTACTCGTTTAGTTTACGGATTAACGGCCACACTCACAGATGTCAAAAGGTAACTTAAAGCACTCCTAATTAAAGATTTCGCCAAGCAAATCTAGACTTATTTGAAAGATTGATAAAGTTTAAACACGCTTAACAAGTCTTTTGTTCAGAGCACATTCAATACGTTCAGTACGCTGGCCACAACTATAGAATGCCATAGATTTTTCCTGAAACTAGACAATCTAATGCAGAACCGAGTACAGTAGACGTACAGTTATTTGAACCTCTGAAATGACACCACACCACACCACACATCAGTGGGCAGGTTTCTATTTTTCCCGCTAAAACGAGAAGAGCCATCAATCACCGAAGTGGAAACACTTGTTAGGAATGCCCGCGAAATTAGCCCACGTCTGGGCACCGTGGGACAGGTTATTTATACGTTTTCATTAATTTCCGTCCTTTTTGGGGTTTTGATGGAATTTCGTATTTACCAGGGGGTTGTTCTAAAGTATTTGAAGAATTGGTTCTCGTTTTATTTTCAAATTGTTTATCGATATATTTGCCAAAAAAATCTAAAATATCAGTAATTTTGTTAAAACTAAGAATTTAATACAGTTTTTAGTATATTTTTGTTTTGCACAAGACGATCAGTTTCAATATATCTATCCTATGTATTGAAACTTATATATGTGTATAAATATATGTAGGTATGTGCTTTGTTTAAATAAATATTAACCTTTTATTTTAAAGAATAATATCTTTGGAAATATATATATTTTAAATTGATGTCAGATGGTACTCCAGGATGTTTCGTATCACGAGGAATTAAAACCGTTAAGGCAGTTTCAAGAAATAGTAAAGGATATTTGTGGTTGCGCTTAACAAATCTAGAACGCGTGGGATTTTCTGTAGTCCTACTAACTTAAAGAATGCAGTTATATAAAAATAGTGAAATGATCATTCCACTACAACTGACAAACTAAAGGGAGAACTATTATCGAAGCAATATATATTTCATGTCATTTAAAAATACAGGTACAAACGAGCTTTGAAGTAGGGGTTTGTTTCATTAGGATCTCGTCTGAGGCAGTACAACAGCCCTTTCTATTTCGATCATTTTATAAACATATTTTCTATGCGTGCCATATTGTGACGTCATAGCCGTCAATTCGAACCGGTTAGGTAGCGTGCGGAAAAAATATTCTTTTTTAAAATAGAATTTATGTAAGCAAGCAAATTTGCTTCTAGCGTCAAACTCTCAATTGGACTTTTAAACTTTTTGACGTTTTTGTCTGCCACCCTACGCTTAATTAAGTGCCAAATATGTTCAATTAGATTTAAATCAGAATTGTAAGGTGGCAACCTTAAAATTTCAAAACCATGAGAGTTGAATATACTATTTTTGTGCCTTTTTATTAACTCATACATTTCTTCTTTGAATACAGTTTTATTTTGAAAAATTGTTTTTTCGATATAGTACTCTGATAAATAAAGTCAAATAAATCGTTATTTTTATGCAAAAAAGTTTTCTTTGCAGACCATAACTTTCAAGTGAAATTTGACAGATAGAGGTCATTGACGTTCCTATTCTCATTTGAATCGCATAGTACGTGGTTGATTTTGGGTCCGCGGGAAGGAACAACCGGTGCAGTTACAGGAATAAAGGCGACTCCAACTGAAGCCCATTGGCGGCAACGCATTAAGTCGATAAAATGATCTCATTCAATATTGATAAAAAAATACCTCCAACTAATGATGCCCCTCAATGCAGAATTCACTAACCATTAGGTGGATCGCTTGCTCGTCTGCCAACTATGAAAACAGTAAAAAAAAACAATTTTCTCTTGGAAATATTCCATACGCCTTCATGTCGCTGTACGCCTTCATGTCGCTATGCGCCTTCCTGTCGCCATACGCCTTCATGTCGCTATACGCCTTCATGACGCACCAACTATGGCCGCAATCAATATGTGCAAAGAGTAATAAATATTTACAGTACAAAATTTAAACAGTCATAAAAAATTATATATTCAACATCAAAACGTCTTTTCTAAGCGTTTTTTTACTCTTACAACAAACATTTTATAATATTTTTATTTTGGCTTTTTAAACATTTAATTTATTTTTATTATATTTTACGAAACATATATGAGTTTCATATTTTTATAAGTTTATTTCTTATCTACTTGGTATGAAATTTAGTCTACTTATTCGGTTACGTATCACCCACATATATTTATGTTAGGTATAAATAAGTATCTGCTACTTGTTGAAGTATTGATTTCACTGCTAGAGAATACTCCCCTAAAAATGTAAATTCTTATCAAGTTATGGAAAAGTTTTGTTCGACTTTTCTTGGCTAATATATATTGTAACATTAGTTTCAAATCAAAATTGTATAAATAAGCTGTCGGATATCTAAAAAAATTAATAAATAAATATTTGTAACGACTTAACACACCCAATTAGAAGCAGATTCTTTGTTTACCAGATCTCTTTACAAGCGAAATGATGGAGAAATATGATCCAGCCCAATATAATCCGGGATCATTTATTTCCAGATGTTCATTACCTGCCGTAACGAACTCAGAATATTGAAGGAAACTCCCTTTCACCAGTACACGGAACCCTTTAGGAATATCCAAAAGCAAATACTTAAGATGAATCAATTAATCAAAACGAATCAAAAGTTGTAATGTTCAAATTTTCCCAGGATTTTGTTAAAGATGTCGATATTAACTGCACGGGATACTTAGCACAAAAGATCGGGCTTGTAGAAGTGGAAAGCTTCATGGAAAGCTTTTGTTTATTCATGATTGTCTGGTAAAACTATTTGTTTATTTATTTTTAGTACAATGTGAAAGGACTTATTAATAAAATATTAGTTTTGCGCGGTTTCACCACATTGCTTCGCATTGGGAAAAAATTTATGAAGCATTATCATCTGAAAAGACTGATCGGGTTTTGAAATTAAATTAAATTCACGTTATAATGACTTCGAAAATTGGTACTTACAATTTTAAGCTTTGATATTCACTTATAATTTACTATCAACCACATTACTAATCGTACGATATACAATTAGCAGTTCGAATGATTCCCATGTAGAAATTATTGAAAACATCTTCTATTTTTATTTAGATATAACAGAAGTTCTTTGATTTTCGTACATAAAATAAAACATTTATGAATTTCACGGCCAAACCACGACATCCAATTTCAAGAGAAAGCGGTCTCGTAACGCTGCTTTTTAACTAGGTGCGGCAAAATGAACAAACATACGCATCATTTCACATCAATATATTCACAAATCAAAAGATATATTCGACGACTTTTACTAAACAAACATGAGAAGTCATGAATAAATTTATTTCATCGATATAATGTCTTTCCATCACTACGCTCGAGTAAGTACACTCTACAAATCATCGATATAATAATCGTAAGCTTTTAGTCATCTATTGTGTATTAAGATGATTAACGATCATTGACGATCGACGTACCTTACGAAATTTGCAGTAATTTCTTCGGTCTTATGCTGTACAGTTTAATAATGAACCTTACACCTACAGACTTAGAACCTACAGAGTTATTCTGCCTGTTTTCTAGAGTTTGGTTACAAAAAGGCATAATTCTGGCTCGGTGGGCATAAGTTCTAGTATTATAATCACAATAACTATAATTAAATAACACGTCTCCGATAAAAGATGTCCATGAGTACGCAGATGCTCGTTTTCCGGCTACGAAAAAAGTGCAAAAAAATCGGCATACTCAGTAATGTGACTTTCTACCGACGACAGTCTTTTTGAAGTTGGTTCATTTATTTCAGTTGGTCGATACAAATAATAAAAATAACTCCTGACTAGTATTCATATAGCTAAAAATATTTCTGAAGCATTATATTATATTCCTTTAGCAGTCTGAAAGAGTTTAAAAGAATTCCACCCATTCTCCGTACCAACCTATTACGAAATAAAGGGCGACTATCGCAAAGGGACTGGTCCTATTTAGGACACAATAAAAAAGCTCGTTTCTTATCTAAATTTGTCGATCAATATCTAGTCTATTGTGAAAAGCTGTCGATCGTTGACCCAAAGCTCGACATCGCTTTGGGATACGCTTTTGAAAGCTCCGAGAAGGAATGCGATTTTCTTCACTTTTTTGTGTCGATTTTCTGATAGATTGTGGAGCCGTTTGGTTCTTTTACTGTTGGAAACAAAACTATTTTGGAGCTAAAGGGGATTTTATTTGACAGACTTATTTTAAACTTTTCTATTGTGGAAGGCAGGCAAGTGGCAAATATGTTTGGAGTATAAATATTTCGTCAAAATTTATATTAGACTAAATCTTTCCATTTTTTTTTAAAGATGGCAAACGTGCACTCTATTTTCCATATGGCAAAAGGCACCCATTATGTCTGTGGGACTTCATTAATCGTAGATATTACTTATTATAAGTTCGTTCGCGTTAAGAATACAGTGAATCATCGATGCAACTACAAATACTAGCCAATGAGATTGCCGTATTAGAACAATGTTCTTTTTGTCGGTGCCGCTATTGGCTATAATTAACGCGAACTATAATAACATTTTCATGTATTGATGCGTTGGCGACTGTAGGCTTAAGTTGGAATTACCATTATCCCAGTAATGGCACTTCCCATTATCCAGAACAAAACTAAATAATCGTGGTTATTAGTTACAATAGTTTACAAACAAAGACTCCACTACCATTTAAAATATTAAACTAAGTAAAACTTTTCGGTTTCCAATAGTTATAAGCAATATCTTCTACAGAAAACACCACAAACGATTTAAAAATCCAGTAAAACCCGTTTAAAACTCTCCAAATCTGTCTACTAGGTCAAAAAGGGGTGTCAGTAAAAAAGTCCCTGAATTCCTAGAGGATATAACTTTAACTGGAACTTCTCAATTTTGTTGGTCGCACAAATATTTGACAGCTATGCAAATTGTGTAATTTGAATATTCCCTGACAAAACCAAGAATGGTACTTGAGAAATTGATAGATATTAATTTAATAAGTCAGTAAAATGAGCTCATTTTTTTATAAGGTATTGAACTGTGAAAATAAATTTATAATATTATTATGAAAGGACTGTTTGTTCAATATTATAAAATGGGAAATTATAAGTTAAGCCACAAACTTCTTTATTGGCCACGTAATCAAACATCTAAATTTATAAGATAGCCTCAACACACTAATTCGTCTTTTTTGCAACGCCTACTAAATATTCTATAGAAAACGTAGTAGTTTAATTTGGGTTAGGTTAATGTTAGGCTGTATTTATCGCCATAATCGAAATTGGATGATAATTGAAAATTTTATAGCAAAAACATCATGTAACAACATATTTTTAGTGGCTAAGATAGTATCGTTCAGACGCTCGTAAATTGTGGCTGACTTAGTAATTAGAAGGCAATGTAGATTTTTGGAGGCGAATAATGCTATTAAAAAAGATATCTGTTTAATTAGCAGCCTTTTAAAATTACATCGATTTCAACTGTTCAGAGAAAACAGTTCCTTTATTCTAATCTTTCTATCGGTTATGCGTTATAAAATGCGTTAACAAGATGGACTAGCCTGTGATAGCAGTGACAAACACTTGAACTCAATTTGATGAGAACACATTTGAACTTAAGCAGGGCTCGTGTTACTGGATAGCATAAAGGAAGAAGGAAAGAAAAAAACTCGTCAAAGAAAATATACATCACGCACGAACCCAGGTAGGGTTCGGCTCTGGAACTGCTGTTTCTTGAACTTCACGATAGTTGGTAAACGAGAATGCGATCAACCTTATGGTAAATGTCTTCCGCATCTAAGGACATCGACTATTAGAATTGGTTATCTTGATTTTTATTGATTTATTCGAATTTAAGACTTTCCGGAAGAAGATTTTTTTTGTTTGTTGAGTTTTGTATGTATTAATAATAATAATAATAATAAAACTCTTTATTGCCACTAACAAAACAAAACAACTGACAATTTGGGCGGCCTTATCACGGCCTAAAGCGATTTCTACCAGGCAACCCTCTAATACAGTATGAGACAAAACAACCATGAAACAATTGGGCAGAGTTAATTATTTAATTAATTAGTTAATTATTGAATGAAATAATATATTTGTTTTGTAAGATTATTGTGTAGCATTTAAAATTAAGGCTTTTTATGTTACTTTATTTTCTTGTATAGTTTTGTGGTAACAAATAAATGAATCTACCTAAATATCTATCTATCTATTTACCGCCCGCAGGCTTAAGTTACAATTGCCTAAGTTACATAAAGTTAAGTGACAGTTCCTTCCCTTTGATTGGAACACGATCATATAAACATGATTATTATGGTCAAATTCGAAAGGGTAGCAGCACCCCTGCGGAAGAGATCTTAACTCAAAAAGCTATACTACCAATAAATTTAGATCTTAAGGCAGGGTACCAGGGGCAAATTACTAAGCATAAAAGAAAGAGTGTTTTCCTATAGCGACAAGGAAAGTAAAATCATCGTTTGCCATCTATAAATAAAAGTCTCTCGATCTCGCAGAATCTCGATCAGACTAACAAAATAAATATTTAGCTAAAGCTTATTAGACAGTGATTCACCATCTTCATTAACGTCAAAGAACAGCTAATTTTAACTCCGTGTCTGGACAGTGTATTTCTCGCGGTATCTTTATCTCGTTCTTGATCTCTTTTCTCTTTCATGATTAAACGCTTGGCTAATGGTTTGTTATGGCAAGCTGGCATTTTTGATTGATGCTTTGGGTGATCTTTCTGAATTTAGATTTATACCGATGATGTCATTGTAAAACAACATTTGCGTCGGGTT
The DNA here is from genome assembly GCA_923062675.1 of Marasmarcha lunaedactyla. Lineage (NCBI taxonomy): Eukaryota > Metazoa > Arthropoda > Insecta > Lepidoptera > Pterophoridae > Marasmarcha > Marasmarcha lunaedactyla. The sequence goes on from OV281358.1 coordinate 2,929,591, forward strand.
TTTAATGTAAAAATTACTATTTTAATTTGAAGATTTACAAGCATCCTTATTTGTTTTGTGATTCCACAAATTGGTTGTTTGTATGTGATCGTCATATGAGCGTTGTTTATTTTCTGGTAATACAATACTTCTAATACTACCGCAATAAGGGGTATGTGGGGCATAAGGGGTGTGACGCAATATGTAATTAAAGAATTCTACACTTACTAATGCTGGACTGGGAGGTTAAGCCTGTGAACGGATGCTGTTCACGAATTGTCGTTGTCTCTAAGTCTATCCAGATTTTAGCAAGAGAGACTTTCCGAGCTAACAGATGCACAGTATTATTTTGTATAGACATAAGAGCCATTGTAGATGTATGCCAGTTCTACTTCACGAAGGTCTTTCCAAACTGGTAATAGAGTGATGCTTTGTACAATACAAAATACTTTATTTCGGTAGCTTAGCCTAGTACAATAACAATTGGTTGGTGCTCCCCTTTTATCTAATTTGCTTGATAGGCAGCACTAAACTTTATACGAGTATAACATCTACCAGAACAAGCAATTGTCAATGTTGAAACATGACTATTTGAATTTGTTCTTAATTAGGAACATAACGGTATTATATTTGTACTTATTTATTAGGAAAATATGTAGACTGTTACTTTATTAGGAACATACGTCATATTTTCGTAACAAACATATAAGCTCGAGCCTAAGCTATCGACACCTTTAAAAGGAACAATGGATTACTAAATCTAGGCCGCACATGCCTCAACCTGGGTTAGTCACCGACAGAACTGACTAATCATCGATTATGGACCCTAATTGGGTGTTTAGATAACTGAGCCAATGTTTGTAAGTACAGTTTAGAACAGTTTAACTTCTGCGAGCTAGTAATTTATAGAGTAGTCAGATACGAAAAATTCGTACCTAACTAGTCAAAATTCGATACGAACTCGACAATAATGCTGGTACTAGCACATAGCCCTTTTAAACCAGTGGTAGTTTCCATATACGACGTCCTAAGCTGAGGTCCTTGCCCTCTCGGGTGCCTTTGGCGAGTATGCACAAGTAGTTTAAGTTCCGGCTAAGCCTCCTCAGCGCTAGGCCACAAAGCCCCTTGAAATTTTTGAGGCCACAAGAAACAGTGTACTAGGAAAAAGGAAAAAATCTGTTAGCAACTATAACAATTTTTGAAAATGATATATACTTTTACAATAGGTGCCTTACATGTAGCTTAATCAGAACAATGGGCGTTTCCACTACAAGGACATTAACTTCCAAGGCTGTCTACTGCTGGTAGACAGCCTTTCACATACTGACCAGCAAATTTTTTTTTTTCTAATTCTTAATTTTTTTTGGTTTCTTTCACCATTAGAGCAGCCGGCTTTGTGTAGTTAAGTTTAGCAAGGCGCTGCTCGAGCTGAAGGTCCCGGGTACGACCCCCTGACTGCGAAATTTACCAATGAGTTTTAAGAACTTAATGGATCAACCCGACTCCTACGGTAAAGAAAAACTTTGTGAGGAATCCCACATATCAAAGTAAGTAGTCCTGCCTCATACGCCGGAGGTCCCAGGTTCGAATCCTGGCCGGGGCATTCATTTGTGTGATGAACGCAGATGTTTGTTCTCGGGTCATGGTTGTTTGTATTTGTATATGTATGTTTATTATGGGTCCCCCCCCAGTTCGCTGTATGGTCATCCATACTTTAGGGCCGTACCGTTGGTGTGTTTGTCTGGGGATTTATTTATTTATTATTTATAAATAAGCAATTATTTCAAAGGTACGTATGATGTCTGTCAAGCGTGATGGAGTATACATTACCAGTCAGAACTTTAGTTGGTTCACTCCGACATTTCTGCAGTGAAGCTGTAGTTTGACAATAAGTTTGTTTTCTATGATAAATAGCCCAAAAGTTATCACTCCTTTAACTGTTCGACGGTAACGCTGAATAGCTAAACTTTCGACATTTACTCTAGGTGTAACAATTCTTTGTCTGCCGTTTTACGGTGTAACATTCAACGATCTTGTTGCATTGCAATGTTTCTGTAAATTGTTTATTGCATGTGAATTGCTAGGGAACTTTATATTTTATGGAGGAATAAAACTGGCAATGAAAATGTTGGTTAACCGAATACGAAAAAGCGGCTGTTTTGTAGATAATGTTGTTAGATCTATTAACTAACCAACAGATAGCGAATTACGAATCGTGATTGTTTACGCCGGGTAGGTATTTAGATAGTATATAAAAAACGGAAAGAAAAAAACGTCATGGAAGTATTGCGGCCCAATACAGGTACACACTGTATTTTGACGATCAACTGATAGGCTGAGTATTTCAAAACTGAGTACCTATTTATAACGTTGATCGTTTGTTGTACACATATTTATCCTATTGTGTTTATCATAAATCTTATTCAGGCTAATCGCTTTTTATTTCAAATCATCTAAAATTGTATACTGTTCTCTATATAACTTAACAAAAAATAGTCATTTGAAAAAAATAAAACAAGTAAAATAAGTAACTTTACGCTTACTTATATAATTATTAAACCCCACCTCACACATCCAGCCAGCAGAGGGGTGGAAATAATTCAAATGATTAATGATATTTAAAATTATTTCACCAAAGTGAGGATCCCCTGATTTCTGAACAAAACATGGCCGAATTAATCTATCGTTCACTTTGTTCTGTTTTGGATATTTTGTGAAATATATAAACCAGTTTATATTTAACGTTTATTTTGAAAGCAGTTCCGCAGGCTTATTACGTCACTTAACAGTAAAATCCGCGCGATATTTGGTCTTCTATCGAGAACAAACAAATTGTATATAAAATTAAGGTCTTTTTGTTGTAGGGATAATCGCGAATCGCTTTTCTTACGTAGTTCCGTAGCAGATTTATAAATATTGTAAGAGCCTTTAAATGAAAGGATTCAGCAACGTAAATTTTTAATATTTTTAAATTTAAAACAATGTTTAAAATCCCATTCAACATGCAACTCTGGTATTAGTGCATTTATAACTAAATACATTTTTATGTTATGACTATCAATATTATTTATAAATTGAAGCAACAGTTATTTTTATGTCGAATTTTACAAAAAGCAGAATTATAAAGAATAATAAAAAAACTTAACTAAAAAATAAAACACAGGGTTCAAATCGTAGTTGAGTCTTGACATTAAAAGGGGTGTAGGACCCTTGTATAGGATGATTGTCTTGAAATTCCATGCCATAGGTTCCGGGTTCGAATCCTGGTAGGGGCAGATGTTTTATTATATTTGCTTTCTAGTCATAGATGTGTATGTATGTTTATTTAAGTATGTTTCTAATACTTATACATGGAAAAAATATATCTATGTGTGCTTATATATTTCTTAAGTTTATTTATCCGTTATCTAGTATCCATAACACAAGTTCTTAATGATACTTAATTTGGGCTAGATAATGTGGCGTGTTAGTTAGAAATATTATTTATTTATTTATTTATTATTTATATTATTTATTTATTATATTATTTATTTATTCTTAAATAAAATAAAACATGATTTCTGTATGTATAGAAAGTCAGAATAAGAGAAATATATTCTATAAATATAAAATTGTTTTCCGAAAAATATACCGCCGTATGTAGCTCAAATGGTATGTTTGTGATTCTGAAGACCAGAATCTTCCAAACCATTAACCGTAACTTAACCTATAAATAATCAAATAACGCATTGTGTAAACTTAATAACTCTTGACGCTAACAAAATTCACAACGTAAACATTGCCAAAACAACAAATATATAAAATAATAAGAGTATCATGTGACACTGACAGATGCGTACGTCGGTCAGCCGTCAAACCGCCCCGCCTTGCTCTATATGTCAGCTTAGCGTTGTTAGCGGATTATACCTCAAGCTAATAATGAATAGAGTAGAAAAGGATGACATTAATTTAGAAATAAACTCTATTTCGCTTCTAAACGAGATGATTACGTAGAAAATACTAATAAATGGGTTTTACACCGAGTTGGCAAATTATTCTGATTTACCTACCAATTTGCTAAGTTATAGCATTTTATCCTTCGCAAACTCCCATTTTAACTTTTAAGTAATATATTTCACAATAGTGAACAAATTCCATAAGCTTTACTTTGAAGGAGAGAAGGAACGCAAACGCTTACCGACACAAGACAATTTTGTTTAACTTCCGGTTCTAGAAATTATTAAAAGAAAGCTTTAAGGCGTTGTTTTATAAGTCATTAGTCCACTTTAGACAAATATGTAGGTACAAACAAGCCCCGTACATATACATATTTTACCTTTCAAAACAAAGTTCTTCAACTACTCCACAGGATAATCCCTCGACGGTATCACAGATATTCGGGAACCCTATTCGGAACCCTCCAAAGTGCATCGGATTCTAACAGCTGGGGTCGCATTCATCGAATTCAGAGGGTGGTTGTAGAATGCATGGGTGTGTATTAAGTGCAAGGGATGGATTAGAAGTTTTTACTAATATTTGTTGGGTAGGTTTAACTTGTAATATGTTATTTGGTAGTTTTTTGCTGGTTGCATTGTTTTGAGTATCACACCTACGCCTGCCTCCATCCATGGCATCAAAAATCTGATATCAGGATGTGTATCAGTCACAGGATGATCGATTTCGCCATTTAGATTATGTTGATTTACCGAATAAGCTAGCCTGTTTTGTTGAATGGTTTTCTTCAGCTAATCAGCCGCAATGTAGAATAGTCAATTTCAAAGCGAGGTTTTGAAATTTGTTAAATATTTTCTTACAAACTTGTTGATATCCTGCGACTTGAGCGAGTCGAGCGAACGATGGTGCGGGAGAACCCGGTGTAGCGGTATTATTCAAGAAGTAGAAAAAAAGAGCGAGAAATGATGAATTGGATAAAAGTGACGATGAGACGAAATGTCTGGAGTTGAAGAAATTTAGAATTAAAAATTATGTTTAATATTAATATTCAATATTTTAATATCGTTAAATATTATTAGTTCTATATGAAGTACCTGGCTATAACATTTTAAAAAATATATAAAAGTATTGGTTTATTTATTTATGTGCTGAGCGTACACAGCTACAAATGCAAAAACATCTCGAAAGTAATTTACCTGTACCTACTATTCATTAGATGGAAATGCGTCTAGTTTCGAATGCATGCATGGCATGCGTGCCATTTCGGCACACTCAGGTGCCGTTCGTCTTCTGCTTGAAAAGTTTACTCTAGAAGGCCATAGATATTTGAAGTCCCTGAGTGTGCCATTCGTCTTATGCTCGAAAGGTTTACTCTAGAAGGCCATAGATATTTGAAGTCCCTGAGTGTGCCATTCGTCTTATGCTCGAAAGGTTTACTCTAGAAGGCCATAGATATTTGAAGTCCCTGAGTGTGCCATTCGTCTTCTGCTTGAAAAGTTTACTCTAGAAGGTCATAGATATTTGAAGTCCCTGAGTGTGCCATTCGTCTTCTGCTTGAAAAGTTTACTCTAGAAGGTCATAGATATTTGAAGTCCCTGAGTGTGCCATTCGTCTTCTGCTTGAAAAGTTTACTCTAGAAGGCCTTAGATATTTGAAGTCCCTGAGTGTGCCATTCGTCTTCTGCTTGAAAAGTTTACTCTAGAAGGCCTTAGATATTTGAAGTCCCTAAGTGTGCCATTCGTCTTCTGCTTGAAAAGTTTACTCTAGAAGGCCTTAGATATTTGAAGTCCCTGAGTGTGCCATTCGTCTTATGCTTGAAAGTTTACTCTAGAAGGCCATAGATATTTGAAGCCCCCGAGTGTGCCATTCGTCTTATGCTTGAAAGGTTTACTCTAGAAGGCCATAGATATTTGAAGTCTCTGAGTGTGCCATTCGTCTTCTGCTTGAAAAGTTTACTCTAGAAGGTCATAGATATTTGAAGTCCCTGAGTGTGCCATTCGTCTTCTGCTTGAAAAGTTTACTCTAGAAGGCCATAGATATTTGAAGTCCCTGAGTGTGCCATTCGTCTTCTGCTTGAAAAGTTTACTCTAGAAGTTTGTAATATTCTGTTTATTCAAAAACAAATTAATTTATTAAGCATACTTTTTATTAATACCTTAGACCATTGACGCTTTTGGTAGTTTAAAAATAAGTCAACAAATACTGTAAAAATAAAAATACTTATTTAGTTGACCATGAATTAAATGCATAGAATCTGCAAAACATAGACAACTTATTGAAAATATTTATTAAAAAAACGAAAGCCTCGCATTCCTGCGCCCTTTAAAAATCACGGCAACTTTATATTTTACTGAGGAATTTATCAGAAAATTGCCGAAAAATAAGTCAGATTCGACACACCCTGATGATTATGATGAGGCTTTCAGAAACACTCCCGTAGGAACCCCCTTACCAGTTAAGGAAGGGTGGAAGGGGCGATATTGTAAAGGGGAGTGTTGAAATACCTGCAAACCGTGGCAATTTGTAAAGATTGTTTGAGAAAATTTTCAATCTTGTTGCGTAATAATTTTTTTATGGAATATATGAAGAGGAGATTTTTCTTTTTAAGTTAAGGAAATGAAAAGGATAGTAAAGGGGACACTTCATACAGATGAATGGTTTACTATGTTGTAACTTTTATTTCAAATAAAATGTTGGAATCTCGGCTAAGGTGGATGCCTACACCCATGGGTCTCATGTCGCCGGCAGTTTGTGTGGATTAGTTAATGTACATATTTTTAATGGTCCTGTGGTGCAAGAAATAAACAAATAAAAATCTAAGACGGCAGTTGAGACAACAAACATTTGTGTTATAGAATATTACCATACAATTTATTTTATTTATTAAGTCATCAACATAATAGGTATCAAAACATTGTCAAGTTACATTTAATAATGTATACAAACTAAGTAATATTATAATTATAAGCGAATACAGCGTGATAAAAGAAGTAACAAGTATACTTAAAATTAAATAATAACAAAGTTTTTAAGACAATTGACAATATGGAATAACAATATTGTAAATTGTCTTAATAGCTTTGTTCTTATAAAATTTTCAGGGTAATTAGAATAAAAATACATCACTTCTTCATCCATGTTTGCATAGCTTCTGACAACAACGTCACAAGCCGAACTATTATTTAAAAAAAAATAACTTTATCCTCGCCGACAAACGAGCACACGATCCAAAAGCTGGTTAGTGGAATGCGTGTCCATAGATATTTTTAATCGTAGATGTTGCGTAGGCATAGGTTGGAATTGCTGTTCTAACTACACTGGTTATTCCTTCCCTTTCGGAAGGGCTGTAGTGCACCCCAGACAAGATCTTGACATACGCAGCTCTACTAACACTAAATTACCTTATTACCTCGGACCCTACACCGCTAAACTCAAATCTAGATGATACCTAAACCTAAACTTATAAAAACAGAAACTTTATCCACATTCCAACTTTCAGTCAAGGTTGAAAGCTTTATTTTATAAGCTTCTTACCTTGGAAGGATCTTAAAAATACGGCGACTAGCCACATTTGCTGTTCGGTATTCTGTACGTAACGTTTTAGGCAGTAGTGGCGTGAATACTTAGCCAAGTTTTTTAGGAGCTGCCGCTAAATGAAAGAAACCATCAAGGTGCGAGTCAGTCTGGGTTCCACACCAAAGTAGAGCAAATAGTTTTTTATTACGGTTTAAATACTTAATTTACAAATAAGAATATTTACGAACTTATAACAAAAAGAAAAACAAGGAATAATAGAATTAAAGATAGAATACAACGCCTAAACTAAGTTCCTATGTACACAGGGCAAAGTGGCCAAGCTGGCTGACTTCTTAAACTTTTGAGTAATAAGAATGTTATTGCTGGATGTAACGGTGGCAACCGAACTAATCCCTATGTTTTCACAATTCATTATATGAAATAAATCACTTTTTAACCGGCTTTTATAATGATTCATCATATTTTTACATATTAACTTGAAGCTCCAGTGTCTTAACAGACGAGCACCATTGATAAAATCCTTTAAAAGCGTAATTGGTTGGCGAGCCTTGGCTACGGAACCCGAAAACGAAACAACAATATTATTACAAAACATATTGGCGTTTGTCTGCCGTCTTAGGTTCATCTTAAGTCATCTTAATCACTTTGATTCAAAGTGATTAAGATGGCGATGTTAAACACGTGTATAAGAAACATGTTTAAAGACTCATTGGAGATAATATTTTGTCTACTTATATGTATATTCTTATATTAATATATATTATATTCATAGCCTCTAATATGGTTGAGGAGGGCGATGGCTGGATCCCGCGTTAACTCGTGAACGGGTGCCGTTTGAGGGTGTTCGTCGTTTGGATACTTGGAGGGAGGGAGGACTTGCCGAGCTAACAGATGCAGAAAAGAATAATTTTGTATAGACATAAAGAGACTATGTAAATTTATTTTGAAAAAAAAATATACCCGTGAAGTTTCTTGACAGTTCTTCTTCACGAAGGTTTTTTTCGAACTGGTGGTAGAATCATGTTTTATTTGACGTCAATAAGAACAAGTAATTGTCAATGTTGAGAAATAAATATTTGAATTTGAATTTGAATTTAGCCGGGAAACAGGCTCCTGATGGTAAGTGCTATCCGAAACCATGGAGATTATTCGTCGTAGGTGTTTTCTTTATGAATATTGAATTTTGTTATTATATCGACTAATGCGTGGCCGAGCGCAAGCTTTGGTTGTATTTTCCATTGTCCTTCCCTTATCCGCAACACAACGACGTAAATTTATTATAATGGTGGTCGAAACAGGAACGACTGTAGTCCCACCTTACTACCTTAACAGAAGAAGCTCTATATTTTGCGACCTGTGACATGACATGGCTATTTACTTTTCATGGTCAAACTAAATCAACTTACTACTTATATGAAATTCTTTATTCGGGCTATTTAATGTTGTAGGGTTGGGCGGGGCTAATAGTCCCAATTTTCACTCTAAGACCCATAAGTCTTAAAATCAAGTACTTACTGTCCATAAAAAATGTTGTATGAAACCTTACACAATTCTGCTGAACACTCAAATAGTCGGAAGTGTGAATTTCCGAAAAACTTTGCAATAAACGCAAAATGGTATTCTGTACTTTTTACCCCGCTTACAGGGTAAAAAGTACACGGTTTGGGGTATGAAGTCCATACATCCTGATGGCTAGCTAATTCGATATTTATGGTCAATTACTAGGGCAAAACTTTAAAATCAATATTTAATGATATTTCTGTTTAATAAAATGTCAATACAATCAACATAATCTTAATATAATCAACATAAAATTCCAACTGCATTGTAGCATTTTAATTAACCACCTAATGAATTCTAGACTAAAATAACACAAAATTCTCTTCACCCTAACAAAGGGAATACAAATGTTAGCTTCATCGAAACATAAATAGTAAACAGAACTACATACTAAAATTACCTGCTGTTAGCATAAGCAATTATACAAATGAATATTTTCTAACTGTTCCGTCATTTAGATAAAGTTTAGCGCTGTGAATTGCCAGTCAAGGCTCCTAGTAATTATTTCCTCATTAAAATTCATTTAGTATGGCGTGACAACCAGTACTATTAGCCTAGTTATGGAGTACGCATCGATATTTGACACCGAGCAGCATAGTGGTTTGTACCCCTGCCTCATACGCCGGAGGTCTCAGGTCCGAGTGCTTGCCGGGGCATTCATTTGTGTGATGAACAGAAATGTTAGTTCTCGGGTCATGATTGTTGACATTTGTATATATGTATGTTTATTCTGGGTTCCCCCCCAGTTCGCTGTATGGTCATCCATATCACAAGCTCTGGTTACTTTGGGGCCATACAGTTGGTGTGATTGTCTGGGGATTTATTATTATTTAAGAATATGACGGTGAAGTTCGAAAGATAATAAAGAAAACCTTAATGAAACACACATTATGAATAACTTAAAGGGTTTCAACCGCGTAGCTTCTGACATAAATAAATTATTATTATAGATTGTTTTCTTCTCCGTCTTTCTATAATACCTGTAAAAGCCAAGTTAAAGTTTTATTTACTGTATCAAGGTGAAGTGAATGATGACTTTCTTTAAATGTAAAAAATTTTCCACACACGACAGTCTAACTAATCACACGGGAGAGATGCAATGCAGGGGTGATAAGTTTCAGCCAACTAAAGGGTGGTATTAGGGAATTTACAGTCCAGCTCGCTACTACAGGCAGCAGGCATTACTTGATGTACTTAAGTTGTTTAAATATTTTGGTACAATTAGGGAAGTCGGTGGAGTATTTTGTGGGCACTCCAATACTAAGGGTTGACAACACTGCTGGGGATTCGAATGCGATTGGGCTGTCACTGGGGATCGAATCGATCGAGCGCCTCAATTGTGCTGAGATCATGAAGTAAAATATTCAGAATTTTTGGATTGATAGGCGGTGGTTTCCATGTCACCTGGTGGAAAGTGATGTGACGACAAGGGTGGTGCACGCCTACACTTATGAGATTTTTAGGGTTGTATATCAAGTATTGTATATGAGTATATAGTATAAGTATATCAATATATAAATTTATAGGATTGTATTCAAGTTGTATATCTTTGCTTGGTTGTAATATTGTTTTAATTAGCTTTAATTAAAACCTTCGGCGTGTGAGGCAGACTGACGCTACTAGCCGTCAATACATACGAGAAGCTTTTGAAATGCTTCATTCAAAATAGCACTGAGCTGTGACGTCACAAATCGTACTCCCATAGTAATTTATTATTATTATTAAAAACTCGAAAGATTAGCGTATACCAATTTTTGAATTATATCTAATTTTTAAGACATATATCTTTTTATATTATTTTATTTTTAAAGCATTTATGAGTAATAATACGGTATGTTTTCAAATACTGTTACGAAACACGCCATAACGTAGTTGGTTTTGAAACTAAATGGATTAACTAAACTTTGTGCTATAAATCTTCCAGTACACCTAGAATAGCTACCTATTTACTTCATTTCGGCAAATTCAATCCATTAATCGGCTTACAGACAATGTATTAGACTTTTTATTGGCCTTATCACTTGTATTTATTGCGTAACCTAGCTACAGGGTGTTCGGATTACAGTGTGAAAATTTTTTTTGGAATTGTTTTTCAAAGTGTATAATTGTCTGCCTGAAAAAATTCGCGAGTTTTTATATTTTTAAAACTATTAAGATAAGCTTAACTTCATCGAAACTATTTTTTTACTATTCTCATAGGCAGCAGAAGACCACGCCATCTACCAGAGGGTAGCTGGTACCTTTGGACACCACTATTTGTAGATGTTACAGAAATGTGCTTATTGTGGTGTCAAAACAGGCAGGACTGTAGTACCACCCCAGACAAGATTTTAACAAAACGCAACCATTCATAAGTCCATATGGTGTGATGGAAAGGAACTGACAAGCCAATGGTCTTGGAAACTGACATGAAGAACTATACGTGCCTGTTCAAAATTAAGTTAGCCGAGATCTTCTCCGTTCTCCTAGGAGCTGTAAGTCTCCTAGTCTAGAAAAATAGACGTTCATGATAGTAGAGTTACTTATGTTAAGATCTGTTCTGCAGCGGTCCTTTTTGGACCGCCATAATAATCACGTTTATGTCGTTGTGTTCCAGTCAAAGGGAGAGAAAATGGAACAAAATCAATTCTAAACTAAGACTAAGGTCGGCAACGCATCATTAATCATTAATGAATGTATAACTATACAATCAATTAAAAACATTTACACTTAATTATGTCTATGGGATTCCACTTACCTTCTGGGTGCTGGATTATGTTCTCTACATTTCATTTCCTGTTTCCGTTTGAAGTAATTTCTGTACGCCGTACACTACAGGCTTAGTACAGAGCTGACTGCTGAAATTAATTCTTTTTTACTGTTAATCTGTTTAATTTAAATAACATACATGCATTGGAATCTCTATGTGGATGTTCCGCTGAAGTAGAGTTTTATGTTATTTCCTAATATGTATATTTTATTTTCTGCTTCAATTTTAAGTGAATTGTGTATACCAGGGATATTACGTTCAACTTTTTCAAGAATCTTCTACTAAGAAAAATGCTTTGGTTATATTATGAACTAAGTCTTTTTATTTAAACAATAATTACTACTCAAAGAAAAAATCGATGTTCGCCTGGGTAAAAAAAACTAGTCTGAGGATTTATGAATCATATTCTGGAATTTTCATTTGTGCCATTCTCCAGGGGGTGAGTGCAGTCCTGGCTGCGGCAGTGCCAGGCGAGGCATTCGTATATTTTATAGTAGCTGTTTAACTCTTTAACCTATTTTGGCCTACTTCTAATACAGTTACACCCTGTACAGTAGTTTTAGTTTACCGTTACAAGAACGCGGCTTGCGGCGCAATCGATTAGCACTCTTAATTAGAGTTCTATTATATAAAGTTAAACTCAGATTCTGTATACACATTACTGGCTAATTACTTATGTACTTCGCATTAAGTAATTAAAGTTGTGCTAAAGTTAAGATACTTAATCTATGTTTGTGTTAATAATAATGTTAAGTGGTATGTGACCTGTCTGATATTGATAAAACACAGAGAACCTATAGATTGAATAGTTTACTTTATGCATTTAGATAAACTAAACGCGTATGTTAATCTATGTATACAAAATCATTGATTTATATATTTCTAACTAACACACCACATTATCTCGCCCAAATTAAGTATCATTAAGAACGTTTGTTATGGATACTAGATAACAGATAAATAAAATTAAGAAATATATAAACACTATTTATATAAACAATTTTTTATATAAATATTAGAAATAAATTAAAATAAACATACATACACATCCATGACTAGAAAGCAAATATGATAAAATATCTGCCCCTACCAGGATTCGAACCCGCGACCCCTAGCATGAAAGGCCGTCGATTTATGTAATGAAGAATTGGTTTGTTATTGAGGTTTTTGTTTTGATAACCATTGATCCCTCGGCACGAATACAAATGAAACGATGGTCACAGGCCTAAGCCAGGCGAGCAATGGTTTGTTATAAAACTAGTTTAGGTCTGAATGTCAAACTTATGTTATTATTCTTGTTTGAATTAAAAATACCTAAGTTCATTATATAACCAAAGCATTTTCTTAGTAAAAATAATGCACACGTAAAGATTATTAAAATAAAGTTGTACGGTGTATCCATGGTACATACAGAATTAATTTTAAATTGAGGCAGAAAATAAAACATACGTATTAGGAAATAAATAAAATTGCATTCCTACTTCAGTGGAGCACCAACATAGAGATTCCAATGCTGTTATTAAAATTATAATGCAATAGATTTTCAGCAAAAAAAATTAAGTTACGAATTAAATCTCAACAGTCAGCGCTGTATTGAACCTGTTGGTAACTAATATGTCAAAGTCATGTGATTGACAGTTGTCATTCACTGACACCTTAGTTTTCTTTATAAAAAGCAAGAGTTTTTAATTTATATTTGGTGCTTAGATTCTTAAATTGCTTATTCCGAGTATTTTTTATTGTTTCCATGCCCTACATGAGCCATCTATTGCATTTATTGACATATTGGTTTCAATAAGAGACACACTAATTAGAATGAATTCTTCACGATATTTCCGCATTTCTAACGGCCTACATTATTTGCGATTATTTCGTAGGTGTAAACTACGCAAATTTATTTTGTTTCAGAGAAAACTTTTACACTATTTCACAAAATTACTATGCCATTTTAATGAACCTACTAATCTAAATTATTTCCAGCTCCCACAATAAGCAAATCAGTAAACATAATGCTCGACGCTTTAAATTTGAACTCATGCTACTTGCAAATAAGGCTGAAATTGCTTTCCAGCTTTGGAAGGTAATCTTTTTGTCATTTCGACATAGTTTGTAAAAGTTTTTGTTTGTTTCGTCTAACGTTAGAATAATAAGGATTTTTGTACGGACAATAAAATACAGAATGGGTAGCGGATGCGGTTTGTTTGTGCGCAGCCCTCATTTGTTTTTTTTACTGCAAACGAGGTTCTATATAACATTTTCCATATATAATACCGTACAGAGTATTACCGTTCGCTGTTTGGTTTGTTTTATAACTATATAATAATTATTATTTTGACCGATTGCGTAAAAATATTAACATTTTTCTCAGTAATGCTAAAAACCTATAATAACAATGTATTATATTCATAATACAACAAGAACACACGAACGTAACACTTAAGCGTATATAATACCTAAATAAGTAAAACACCGTTAAGTTCGCATCAGCTGTCTTGTAAGGGCTAGTCTACACAGCGCGCACCAGATACATCCAGCTAATTAGTTAGAGCAGGTTTACATGTGATAGCGAACAGAGATTTGCTTGTCAGAAACTGTAACAACGTTTTACCTACAAATATATAGTCCTTTATTATTTCTATCATACAATTTGATATCACTTTAGGCGACGAATTAAAAAAAAAACTCCGTTCTTCGTTGTTTTCAAAAAACCCCTGTGTAGTGAGTGCCACGAATACGCGACTTATAATTTCTCGGTCTAAACATCTTAGTGTACGACCATAGAGCAAAAGGTATAGAGGCGCACCTTCGTGGATGGGTTTGTATCTGTTAATCACTTAGCGTTATATTAAGTAGATGTTTCGAATTAAATACCTTTTGTCCGTAATTTGACGTTACATCCAGCCATAATAACTAACATTTTTTATTAGAAAGACTTTTCTACAAAACTACAAGTTCCTACAAAATATCACCAAAAGCAAGAAAATTCGCAATAAACGTCACTTTTTGACAAGGTAGCTTCTATGGAAGCCTTCCAAGAAATAATTTTGAACTGAAAACATGTTGCGTCGCCGTAAAATTTTGATTAAGCCAGGCGGCACAATTAAATATGCGTGGACATTAAATAAATAAACAAATGTGGAAAAATGCTGAATCTGTCTACCTGCACAAAACCCGGATGGACTACACGATGGGCACTAGCCGAATGTGATTGAATTGCAGACTTTAACAGGGACCAGTTAAGTTTTATTTTAAAAAATTACATGTTAAATAAGTAATATACCAGTTTATAATTAAGTAATTTTCTGTGTCACATACTCCAATCTATTGTACGGTTTGTAAAGAGCTAATTAACTGATTCATCGATAATAACAACATGAAAGATTTTCGTAAACATTATTTTCTATTAAATACCTACAATTAATTATGTCCATGGGTATTGATATCACCTATCATCTAGTGGCACGTGTGCTCGTTTGCTGGCTATGAAAGTAGCAAAAAAACTACCAAGGCCCAGAGCATAATATACCCAAAAATGCTACCAAAATAAACTACCAAGGTCCAGAGCATAATATACCCAAAAATGCTACCAAAATAAACTACCAAGGTCCAGAGCATAATATACCCAAAAATGCTACCAAAATAAACTCATTAGACCACCAACGCTCGTGTTCTACAAATATTCATACAACCATCTCACTTAGGGCAACTTTCCACTATCCCACATTAGGGCAGTTTCAAACTTCCTTTTCTGAACAAAACTTCCCCATCAAGAATGCACCCTATTAAGGGGGCTGTAGGTAACTTAAGGGAGATTTAATGAAAGACTTGTATTAACTTTAATCCTTCAATTAAGGGAGTGGTCGTAAAATTGCGTTTTAGTAAGACATCGCTGGTTTAGTATATGTTGCATCGGATGTATTCGATTGTTATCTAGTACTTGCAATATACTCCTAAGTTATTAGTTAAGCTTATTTACAGTGTTTATTTAATTTATTTCTTTATTTACACTTTATCGTTCAACCTCAGAGAAATTATAGTATTGATAACAAAATGGCGGTCAGTGATGTCTTCCGGACAACTCTTGGAGAAAATGAAATTTGAAAGTATTGGGATATAAGACCGAAATATAAAACATAAGCACTAAAGAGATAGTCTATAATTGACATTCGTAGGTAGTTTCTATTTACATATTATAATTATTATATTTATGTCTAATGTTCGATTCGAATAGCTCTATTCTTCATTTAGAAATAAATATTCCAGCTAATAATTGCACTAGTAATAACATGTTAAGGTACAAAAAGCCTTTTTTATTAACTACACTCTAATTATAAAATTGCTGAAAGTACTGTCTCATATATCCTGGATCTTAATTATTCTAAACATCTAAAATCCTAAAACTCAACAATAACACTTTTTATTACATTCAAATAATAAATCACTTTTCCTTCGTTTAATCAATCAACATTTCCTCAATGCTAAAAAATACTTAAAATTTCAACAAAAAAAACACAATACTTCATCTTTGTCCAATTTAAACATTTTTAAATATTAAGGAAAGGGCTTGGGCCATTAAGTTTACTTCCATTCAGCAACCTTTCTTATTCCACAATTTCTTTTCTTTGCCCTTAGGGTTATAACAAAGCACACAAATTAAGCATAAATTATATTTATTTAGGAACCCAATATTTGTTACCGAAATGTTTTTTTTTAAGAAAACGATGGTTTGGAAAGTAAATTACAATAAATCGTGTATTTGTGGTGTTATTTTTTTTTGGCATTATACCGGGTTAATTAATTAAGGAAAGCCCTTTTCGCAATTTTCTTTAGTACCGTAACCTGTGCTGTTAATATATTTCTTATAAGTATATTATATAATCTTGTATATCATCGTACTTCCGACTATTAAAATCTTTAATAACGCTTTTATTGAATAGGTACGTCAAGTGCGCAACCAAACAAGTAAAAATCGTAACTTGTTAGTTTTTTTTTGTGGTTATACAAGTAGTAGCAAAATTTAATTCCCACTTGGCCAAGTGATGAGATACTAGATCTTCAGTCATCGGTTTATAGCTTGTTTTTTCTTATATCGTTCTCGTTGTTGAGGTATTCTAACCATAAGGCAAAAACCTCCCAAAAGCATCGATATATTTAAGTACAAAACGATATGGTTCTTTTATAAAGTTTTAAATGTCTGAAACAATTATAGAGTACTAAACATAAGGTGTCACATATTGCTTTTTACGACTTTTTCAACGTGTGTAGCTGTCTCAACGATTTATAATTCACAAAATTTATACTTACTCACACCGTGACACAGTTCGTTTAACATCATATTTTCATAAAAGATAATGGGCTAACTGCTAAGTGTACGTGGCCCATTTATTTACTACCTCGCAACCTAAATATCTCTCATGAAAATGGCTTGATAATATCAGCAAAACATTCTGTATATGTTAACGACACAAAATATGCTTTCTTACAAAGGCGAAAATATTAAAATACTTTAAACGACTTGGCATCGTCGGGTATGCGTTGCTAAATAGTTTGCCATATATCTCGCTGAGCGCCAAAATGGTCTTACTTAAAAAAGACAAGCTATTGCTCATAATCAAAAGAATATTTCTGCTTGGTTTACTTTAAATAAAATTGGGATTTTCGTCTTGTGTCTAGTTTTGCTGGCTGTTGTAGAAATGTGAGTCGGCGGACGTGTGAAAAATGGAATGCAGGTTTTATACGTACTCGATTTTTGTAATACCAGTGGGACTCGTAACAACATAGGTCTTTTGAATTCGTACCTGAAACAAAAAGTTAAATAAAATAAGTTACGAGTGTAAATAAGTTTCTATAAATAGCGATGAAAGAGACTTAGTCTTTTAAGGCCTATTAAAAAGACTAGCCTCTATCTTAAAGGACTCGACTCTAAAATAAAGACCAAAGGTTCAAGTTTTTATTAATAAGACTTGGTCGTTGTGTTAAAAGACTAAGCAACTTAAACGACTAGAGTTGTTTGTATAAAACTAAAATACTAAAACGACTAAATTTGTTTTTAAAAGGAGTCGCGCCTGAGTATTATACATGAACATGACTCAGCCATCATTTATTGTGTCCTACTAACCACGAAGATAGACTAAAAAACATAATATCTATTTATAATTATTTAATCATTTTGTATTATAATAATAACAGGTAGGTAATAATAAATATGTTTTGATAGAATTATTTTTCAAAAAATATATAGGAAAATTAAAAAAAAATTAAGTATAGACAAGTAATTAACAATTTTGCTGCTTTCGATTTTATTTTGCTCATGAGTTATCAGAACTTTCGATTTTCTATGTGACACGCCAGCCCAAGGCAATAAGGCGCTTTTTAAGGGGATTAGTCTTTTAAGGGATTTAAGCCTTTTACGTTATAAGGTTAACGACTACGACTGAAATTAGTCGTCAGTTTGTAGTCGTATGACTAATGTTACAACACTAATTTAGTCATAAGGCTTTAAAAAATAGTCTAGTCTTTTTAATAGGCCTTAAAAGACTAAATCTTTTTCACCCCAATCTATAAATGTATTGAAAACGAGGAGGCCCAAGCAGGGCTTTATAACGTTTCCGAATTAACGGTTTAAATATCGGTAAATAACGTTATTTTCATAAAGTTAAAAAAATTATCTTTATAATAAGTAGCGGTAATGAAGATTCAATTCAAATAAATAACTATTAATTTAACGTTAAAATTGTGTTACTTTTCTTGTTACTTCTGGCGACGTTGCCACTCCGTCAAAGTGAGCCGCACGCGCGCGTTTTCGTTGGCTTGTTGTTCCTAAGAGACATTTTACTGTGCCTGCCTAACATACTGTTTAGGCGGCCCATGTATAGGCGGGCGAGTTTGGTAACTCTGAAAATGTGAGGTCGGAATGATAGCGTACGCCCGAGCGATACGCCTAGCTACTTGGTGGTTAGTGCCCACGGGATGGGCGTACGTTCGGACATGGGGTCGCAGGGGCGTTTATGTTCGAAGCGCATCGCAGAGCTTTTCTCTGGATTTACGTATTTGTCACAATATTTTTCAATAATAAAATATGAAATTACCTACTTACCATTATATTCCTTAAAGTAGACATCACACTTTATAAATATTTTGCGATCAGCTCGGGTAATACCGGTGTGTCTTGTTATACGATACGGTGCGGTCCCTGGCTAACGAATTATTTCAACTCCTACAAACTTATGGTTACAAGTCAAATTAGATAGTAAAAGAGACAGAAATAATATCAATAAAGTTACCGATACTATCATAGGTAACGTTATTACATTTACCGGTAAAAAATTTGATAGGTATCGATACCTTTCATAACGTAACTTTACCTATAACGTTACTTTTAGTATTGTTACCACTCTTAAGTCCCAGTTACACTACCGTAGCTCCTAATCCAGCCGGAATTACTGGATAAAAATATAGCATATGTACTCTACGACCCTACAACTTTCTCGACACAAAAAATCTCGTCAATCCTTCGTTGCGTTGCGACGTGAAAAGACAAATAATGAAACAGTTTCACATTATGATATTAAGTTTGGGCTTTAAATACATTTTCTAAATGACGTATCTAAGACTTAACAAGCTGAGGACAAATGAAAAATTGAGTTCTAAATTAATTATTTTCTCGTGTAATTTCTGTTTTCATGGGAATTCTGGGAAATAAATACACTATGTCACTTTCACAATTTGACTCGAATCTAATGACATCTCATATGTTGAAATCCGTAAAACGGTTAAGACGTGACAAAAAAATATACATACATTTTACCTTTACGGAAAACACATCAATCCTTCTGAGAGTCGGGTAAAATACCTCAAAACATTTCTACCTACCAAGTGTAACAAAAAACTTTGAAATATTAACTTAATTATTAAGCACCTATTGTGTTGCATTCGCAAAATTATTCTCGCCTCAAATGCCACTTATTTTCGTCACTTAAGTCGCTGACAAGCTTTAAATTAAATTACTGCGGATGAAGCGGGTTAGCAAATAATTTGAATAAAATTATAACAACATTCAAAACTAGAACTAAATGAACATTGATCGAGAATGAAACATGAGCTGTTATTCCATTATGTATTCTTTTGTTATGTTGATTCTGGCAATTGAGGTTTGTATTTTTTTTGTTTGAGGTTTTGTGTAAGAGTTCGGTAAACACTCTGACTACATAGGTAAATTTTGGGAGAGTGTACTGTAACCTTTAGGTGTCAAATTAATTTATAAACAAGGATGAATTCGATTTTTTTTATTTCAAATCCAATATGCTTTTGTTTTGTATTTCAACTAATTACAAATTCTGATGTTATACACGTTCGTTCACGACGTACCTGTACCATAGATTACTAAACAAGTTACTAATGTACATATGGAGAGAGGTTTTTATTTATTTATTATCAAATATTAATAAAAATATATCAAAATCATACACTCTTACTTAAATAATTAATACTCTAAAACAACAAGCCTAGCCGACTTCTTATGTTGATAATGTATGTCCTTCAAGAGGACATTTACAATACAATAGCTCACTTACTAACCCAAGTCAGTCTTAATAAGCCCACTCCATGGACATTAACTTCACTCAAAGCACGGGTCATTTCTGACAACTTGTAGTCGACCACTTGACAGATTAAGACAAATTTCCCAAATTGTTCCTCAGGTATAGCACAGTAAGTTCTTTCAAGATGGTTTCCTTCACCATGGCTGGATCCCGCGTTAACTCGCGAATGGGTGCCGTTTGAGGGTGTTCGTCATTTGGATACTTGGGCGGAGGGATACTTGCCGAGCTAACGGATGCAGATAAGAATAACTTTGTATAGACATAAAGAGTAAATTTATTTTGAAAAAATATACCCGTGAAGTTTCTTGCCAGTTCTTCTTCACGAAGGTTTTTTCGCACTGGTGATAGAGTCATGTTTTATTTGACATCAATAAGAACAAGTAATTGTCAATGTTGAGAAATAAATATTTCATTTCATTTCATTAGATTATTTACTACAGCCTACATTTTCTGAGGTCATCTAGAGTCAATTTGTCATTTCATTTTATAGCAAAGATGTTTTTTAGTTCACCGATAATCTTCACAACTTCATTGGCAAGTATTGGGTATTTTATGAGATTCACACAAATATCTTAAAGGCGTTTCGACAGTTACATTAAATAAAAGGATATGCTAATTCAATGATCTCTTGTAAAATAAACTCCATTTACGTAGAGAGCAAACTTTATTTCATAGCTAGTTCTTGCCATTTAACTGAAGTTCGGAATAGCAAGTTGTTAATATAAACTTCTACGGTCCTAAACACTGAACAAAAACGTGTACCTGTTTTATCTCACAAATTTGCACACACGTCTAACAAAATCAACGGACGGACCCTCGAAATGAACACTACTATCAGCACTTTCATTATGATTAGGTACCCAACAAAGGAGAGTAAACATTTTGGGCCAATGTTGGCTCAACTCTCTAATGAGCTCGTACTAAACATACGGTGGACTGTATCTGATAATTAATTTACGATATTCATGAAATAGGTGCTGCGAAAATTATTCATAAAGAGATGTGTAATTTTATGTGATATGTTTATTAATTTTAACTGATTGAATGTCAATGTGCCTCTCAGCCATTTAAGGCGCATGGTGCGTGTTGGAAAGTTATGACATAAAACCAAGTATTTAGTCTTAATTAATTAATTAATAATGCTACTGAGTTTCTACGAGTATTTATCTGTTTTATGAGATGTCTTTAAGCATTAACATGCCTTTATATATATATTTTTTTTGTACACTAAATTTAATTATGCTCTTGACTTACGAAATTAATCTATATGGTGCGCACACATGTTCAGGCCTGCATCAATCGTCGGCCAAGTCGAATATGAATATGTTTTGGGTTACCCGATTGCCAGTAGCCAAATACGTGTATAGGTTGCTTCGGGCCGGCTTGACGTTTGCCAGCGCAAACCAACTTCTGAAGGTAGTTTAATCATAATAATTTGTTTAAAAATAATTTAATAAATTACAAAACTGAACTCAAAGTTCTGAAATACTTCAGTTGCTAACTTCACACATCGAATCCCAGATTCTATATTGAATTAATTATCATCAAAAGGCTCCTTTTCTGAAATCTCCTTTAGAAATCGTTTTTCATTTGGCTCAAAAGTTTGGAGGCAGGAATTTTAGCAATTTAACGTAACAAAAAGACCCTGCTTGTGATAATTTTCCGAAATGACATAAAATGTGTGAATAGGTAGGTATGTATAAGGATTATTTGTTTCATAACGTTGACTTCCCAAAGACATTTCATCAAAAACATAGATGGATGTAGGATACTGGTTTTGTTGATAATGGTTCTATTTGTACAAGATTCACCTGAAATTAATCAATGATAACAAATTGAGGTAGTGTATCACATGCCATTGCTTTATTTGCCAGGGTCCTTACGAAGGGTTCGTCAAAAGGGTTCATTACCATTAGTTTATCACTTTAAAAATAATTAGCGCTACTTCATAAAAATTTTAATTAGAATAAAACATATAAAAAGAACAAAAAATATACAGTTTCAATATTAAATAAACTGACAGAGGTTTTGAAAAATAATTTAAAGTTACAGAAGTCCAAGTCCGAAAGTAGCTAAACCGCCAGGAAAGCTTTTTGCGCAAAAAATCTTTTAACCGGCAAATAATAAAGATATACTGTAGGTGGCAAACGCACAGCGTTGCATCTTCTGATTCAACTCATCTCTCAGCTGTTTCAATCCTGCCTAAAATTATAATAACGTGAGTTTGTTCCAATTCAAAATTCAAATATTTATTTCTCAACATTGACAATGACTTGTTTGGAGTAACATCAAATAAGGAATGACTACCATCAGTTCGGAAAAACCTTCGTTAAGAAAAATTGGCAAGAACTTCACAAATATAATTTTTTCAAATAAATTTACAATGTCTTTTTATGTCTGTACAAAATTATTCTGCATCTGTTAACCCGGCAAGTCTCCCCCCCCCAAGTATCCAAACGACGAACAGCCTCAAACGGCACCTGTTCACGAGTTAACACGGGATCCAGCCATCGCCCTCCTCAACCATATTAGAGGGAAGTGAGCGACCCGTCACCCGACGCTACCGTTAGAAGACGTACTTTAGTGACGTATTTTTATGTTTGTTTCCACGCCTTGATTAGCATGGTATGTATCGATATACATGAACTCTGCGTATAGCTAATCAGAGGTGAAGAAACTGATTGCACAGAAAACTGCTATTCCCAAGAGATACCTAAAGCTAAGCTTACAAACGAACATTTTTTACAACAATTTAACTTTCGTATCGTACAGTTAATGACATCAAAAATATTCATAGCTAACTATTGTGCGCCCCGCCGTTGTCTGTCGCGACGGGAATTAGCATTCTACCCCGTCCCCTTCGTCGTGGTGATAAATCGCAGCTACGCACGATCGAGGCACTCTTTTTGTAAAGCTCGGTTACACTGTTACGATATTTTTCTCTCGTCTCGATATTTAATTTATTTAAAATAAAATCAAATCTTATGGTAGTTTACTCATTTCATACAATGTTTCTGAAGTTACGTACATAAGTGTGGTAGAGTTTTTTCGTTAAGTTCTCACCTCGGGGGGGGGGGGGACTACAGTCCTTCCTATTTTGACCGTTAATAATAATCACGTTTACGTGGTTGTGTTCCGGGTCAAGGGAAGGGACAGCCAGTGCGATCACTGGAACAAGGGCAGTGCCAATTGAACGCCATACTACGGTCGGCAACGTATCATGAGTCGAGATAATAATCATATTCACGATAAGTAAACAAAACATCAACGACTCGTGATGTCCTTGGGCACGGATGCCACTGACCATCAGGTGGGTCGCGTGCTAGTTTGCCGGCTATGAATGTAGTAAAAAAATAAAACATTCGTTATCTAAACATTTTTAGTACACTTTTTAAATTTATCCATATAACGACACGACGCTTATGACTCGTACAAGATTCGTCACACGTCACACCACGTGGCAATGCACACTATCAGTTTTTTACTATCAGTCGTATATACTTATCTTATTCGTTATATCGTTTGTTGTTTTGGTAATTACTACTACGGGCCACGGACGGACGACGGCCGATGGCTGCGGAGATAGTTTTCCAGTTATAATACGTACTATGTTTATATATGAAGTCGAAATCTTTTTTTTTTAAATTGAGAACGGCAAAAATAGTAAAAAAAAACAATTACTTTAATTTCTAAACTTTTGACAACCGAGTTGCGTAGTGGTTAGTAGCCCTGCTTCATACGCCGAAGGTCCCAGGTTAGAGTCCAGGTTGGAGCATTAATTTTTGTGATGAACACAGATGTTTGTTTTGGGGTCATGGTTGTTGATTGTTCAGGGGGACCCCAGTTCGCTGTATGGTCGGTCAACCTATAACACAAGCTCTGCTTACTTCGGGGCCATACAGTTGGTGTGTTTGTCTGGGGATGTATTATTATTATTAGTAAATCACCAGAAACCCAAATAAACGATCGATTCACAATAGGTATGTAACTTTAATCGAAAAACACATCGCTTACTTTACACAGCGTATGGGTGACGTAATCGCTTATTTCATCTTTACAAACAGAGCCGAAATAGCTCAGTTGGGAGAGCGTTAGACTGAAGATCTAAAGGTCCCTGGTTCGATCCCTGGTTTCGGCAAAAATATTTTTTTTGCGTTTTACTTTTTATTTTATTTATTCGTTATAACTACAAAAGTTTTGTTTTACTTTTGCTACTTTTTGATTATTTTATTTACAAAAGAATGTCTTCATATTTAAAATTACAATATCTATCAAATGAATTTTTATATTACAATTAGAAATGATGTAGGTACTCAGTTTTTGATTTTTACTTTAAATTTCAAAAGAAATTCGAAGTTTTGATTTCATATTTGTTCATTCGACTTAACAAGTCTATGGCTAAAATCTATGTATCAACATACTGGTCGCATAAAAAGCGACCTTGTTTTATACCGTATAGAATACATATTCTGTTAAAGCGACACCAATCTTGTCAAACTTAGTCAAAAGCGATTTTCATACATTATACAACAAAGTCTCTTTCTTTAGCTGAGATACGTCTGAGACAAGTCTGAGCACTCCACATAGATTTCAAGCAATATCAAATTAACCTTATACATGGTATCCACTGCTCGCACTTTTACAACCACACTAAATTCAATACAATATGTCGCCGTGCAAGCCCGCCACAACAGTTCCCCACTTGACTGCAGCGATAAGAACTAAAGCTACATTGTACGCGACACCCAACTACTGCGTCCGGGCGGTCTGCGATCGCAAAACACTTTGTTTCTAGTGAAAACTTTAAAAACCCTTTTGTATTTGCATTGCCCTTTTGACGACCGAGTGGTGTAGTGGTAAGTAGCCTTGCCTCATACGCGAAAGGTCCCAGGTTCGAGTCCTGGCCGGGGCATTCATATGTGTGATGAACACAGATGTTTGTTCTCGGGTCATGGTTGTTTGTATTTATATACGTATGTTTATCTTTCCCGTCTATTACAGAATGATCTTGATGCTCTTACTAAATGGTGCATTAAAAATGATATGGCAATAAACGTAATAAAATGAAAACATGTCAAATTCACAAGAAAAAGAAAGGTATTTCCTACCTCCTACGCTCTCAATGGTATTAAACTGGAAGAAGCCACATGTGTTCGAGATCTTGGAATTCTTTTCGACAGTGAACTGCAATTTTCTAGACACATTGATAATGTAGTTCTCAAGGCTTCTAAATTACTAGGGTTTGTATTAAGAGAGGCAAAAAAATTTAAACACCCTTCAACTAAAATAATTATGTACAACTCTTTAGTGAGAAGCCAATTGGAATATTGTAGTGTTGTATGGTCCCCACATTACAAAGTGCATATAGCTAGAATTGAGCGCCTACAAAAAATAATCTTGTGGCATTAAACTTACAGCCTAGGACTGCTTAAAAAACTCAAAACTTACCAACAACGATTGCTATATTTAAAGATGGCCACATTAGAGAAGCGTAGAAATTATTTAGACCTAGTATTCCTCAATAAGTTATGTGCTGGTGTACTGAAATGCCCTAATTTGTTATCTCGAGTTAGGTTTCGCATACCGAACAGAATTCCACGATCTAATCATAAAAGAATGTTTTCCTTGCCAGTCTGTCATACAAATTTAAGAAAATTTAGCTCATTATCCCGTATGTACAAACTGTATGAGTCTTATGCCGAAGCTAACTTGGATCTGTTTTCCTGTAGTAATTTTAAAAAGATAGTTTTTGAAAATAATTGAAAATTGCAACAAAAACCAAAATGTATTGTTAAATTTAAACTTTTAATAAAAAGTAACGCAAAGTTGTTTACCAAATTAAAAATAAAACAAAAATAGTGCATGTCGTGGTTTCCTGTAATTGGCAAGACACTTAGATTCTAAGTATGTTGTTATCATAATATAAGCATTTATTAGTGTACTTGTTGTTGGAAATCCTATTAAATAAATAAATAAAAAAAATCCGGGTTCGGTCATCCTTAACACAAGCTCTGCTTACTTTGGGGTCATACATATATAAAAAAGTATCATTATTTTACATTATTATATATGGTATTTATGCTTAGTACGTATTAAGTTTGTAAAATGGAAAAAAAAATTGTCATCATTTCAAAAATTGTTTATTTTTAAGTATAAATGTAAAATTAACGAGTGGAAGAGTGTTCACCCCTAACACAGGAATGTTTATCCTAAAAGGGGGGTTTCGCATCAATTTATAAAAACATTAGAAATAAAGAAATTTAGAATTTTTTTTAATTTTGAATACACTTGGTGTGTTTGTCTGGGGATTTATTATTATTATTATTATTATTATTGCCACTGAATTCAATTGTATTTAATCACTTTCCCTAAACGGATTAAGTCCAGTTTTAAAATAAATAATAATAATAAATCCCCAGACAAAAACACCGACTATGACCCCAAAGTAAGCAGAGCTTGTGTTATGGATGACCACGCAGCGAACTGGGGATAAAAATACATATATAAATATGAACAACCACGACCGGAGAACAAACAATTGTGTTTACTACACAAATGAATGCCCCGGCCAGGATTCGAACCTGGCACCTCCGGCGTATGAGGCAGGCTTATTAACCAATACGCTAATCAGTCGTCAATAAATAAAACTAATGGAATTCGAATGCGTTTTGCGAGGCTTCTAGTATAGCCTATATGCTAAGTCCAGTACTTTTTTGTTCTATACATACAACAAAAATATTATGGGGATCGACTTCGTGGTTGACAGTAACTATACTAGAATGTTATTGTAAATAAAGATTAATTTGTTTATACGTAACCAACTGAACCATTTAAACAGTTCTTTCTCCATTAGACAGCTACATTATCCAGCAGCAGCACAAGCCATATTTCATCCGGGAATTCCCGCGGCATCGCTAGTCACGCGGGAAAAATGGCGTCGAACCTAGTACTAGTTTAATGAATTTACCAAATAAAGCACAGTTTTAGACTATACACACATCAACAGAATCTAGGGATATCATAAACCTAAACCATTTACGACTTCATTGTTTAAATTCTTTATTAGTGTCCATAAAAAGTTTATACTTACAGATAGAAACCTCTTTTATTCTACTTTCAAAATTAAAAATATGAATTAAAAAAAAACAAAAGAAAAACAAAACACGGCGGCAAAATTGTTAGTAATTCGTTTCGTTAAGGAAAATTAAAATTGTTTTATTGATATTAATTAATGAAAAAACGCGGCTGGTGTCGGCCGCTCTCCGAGACCACGATATTCAGGTTTTGGATCGCCCTGCACAGTCGCCCGGCTTAAATTATCATGTTACAACGAAGAGCTTTGAGAGATTTCCCACCAAACTTGACGAAGGAACCACTTTACGAACATTTGCAAAGAACATGGACGTCATACCGCAGGAAGACATTGACAAATTAATTTTAACTATGAACAATCGATGCCGATGCGTAATTGATGTAAGAGGTGGCAACACTGATTATCAATAATTTTATTTCTCAAGATTTTCGCAATTTCAATTAAAACTAATAGTTCTATAAAAAGAAATGAATTTTTTTTTATCAGCCATATTTTCTATAGTGAATAAAAGAATTACTTATTATTTAAAACAAAACAAAAATCACACAATGTTTTTATTTATTATTATTTACCTTAAAAAAAGAAAGAAATAATTTATTTTCAGACTATGGTCTAGGCTAGATGTTACAATTAGTGAGTACAGCATATTCACCCCTTGTGACGGTGTGCAAATGTTTAAGTTGATATTTGAATCTATAATTCTTCCATTTACAATATCAGCAAATTCTTCATAGTATTTTATAAAATATCCCAATATTCTGTTGTTGTGTATATTATAAATGTACACTTTATCTGAGTCTATATTTGTCTATACATAATTAAGAACGCCTTAAGGCGCCTTACATTCTCTATAGGTGTAGGAGTTATTTTGAATAATGGAAAATTCTGAATCCCCCTTTGTTCAATAAGAAAATCGTGAAATGAACGGAATCTAATTTTTATTATGCTAAAAATGATTTGTAATCGTTTACTGTTGTACGGTATAGGCTGAAATTTATAAAAAGTGTTTTTTGGACTTAAGTAACTCAGCTACACAGTCAAAGAAAAGCGAGTTTGTTTTGGACACGCTCTGCTTACTTTGGGGCAGTTATTAGAAACAGAATCAACAATAAGAGAAGGCTCGTCATAAATAATTTCATCTTCGTTATAAGTTCTGTTTTGTTGTTTTTATTGCATAGTTTAGGATTCATTTTGTATTTGTATTTACTTACTCGTCTGAAGTATAACTAAATAAATACAATAAACATATAACTTGAATGCCTAGTTTGACCGTATGTGAATAAAACTAGTTAGGTACAAGTGCACCCCACACATTCGGGTCGGCTTTATTTGTTGAACGATTAGGCCGATCCGAACCGGTAACTTTATTTAAATTTTGGTTTTTTTAATTTTAATTAATGTTCGGGGTTTACATAGGCTGGCACGCTCTGCTAAGGCAGCATTTTCCCGAATATTCGTCCAAACATTTACATGATGATAAAACACCTTACAACTGACCTTATAACAGGTAAAGCCTAATGAGGTTTTGTAGGAGGTAGGATATTTTGTATATTTTGGAAAAATATACCCGTGATGTTTCTGCCAGTTCTTCTTCAACGAAGGTTTTTCAGAACTGGTGGTAGAGTCATGTTTTATCTGACGTCAATAATAACAAGTAATTGTCAATGTTGAGAAATAAGTATTTGAAATTGAATTAATTTAATTCAGATTATTATCTATCAATGATGCCAAAGCATACAAATTAAAATAGCACATGTCTCAATTTAAATCACATTGTTAACCTAGTAATTTCTTTAAATACATAAAATATTGTAATAATAAAATGAATCATGTCGAAAGTAATAATATTATTGATCGGTTATTAAAATCCATCAATAACTAAGTATAACACTTCACAAACAAATCTGCTTCTGCGAATTCATTCGGTGAACAGCAATACAGGTCGATCCGATTTGCTACGCATGATGCCCAGCACAGCACGTACACGTGCCATTGTTTAATATCTTTTGCCGCAGGGCCACGGATGTTCTGTGGTACGTGCGTAACGCAGACCTCGACTTACCTACAGTACAACAACACCTTAGGACGCTCTCCACCGCTTTTTTCGAGCGATCCGAAGAGCATCCTAACCACCTCATACGCGAGTCAGTAGCTTATACTGCTCCGTCCATGCCGTCGAGGTACAAAGTCCGTAGACCGAGAAATGCACTCTCGGATCTCCCGATCAGCTCTCGGCTAATCTGGACCAGCTTAAGGCTACCCAGGCCGAATAATCATCATCCAAACTGTCACTTGCACCTTATGTGACTATTGTTGTCAGCGGGTCCCCGCTTGCGCACCCACCTCCCTACCCGGGTGTCGATCCGATGAAGGCTGACAGCATTCCCATGCTACAGCCGGCAAGGTGGTTTTTAGTGGGTAGGTGCCACTCTGGTGAGTCCCACATCACCGTCGCGAAAGTCGGTTGCCTGCAGCGGTATGCATAACGCATCTTCCCCCTCCCTCCCGTGAGGTTGCTGCTTAGGCGGCACAAAAAAGAAGAACGTACCAGTAGCTAGATCTCTCCTGGTTTCTAATCTGACCTATCCGACCATCCCGCGAACAATTAATACTACCAAGATTAAAATCTCATTTTCATATTTTCCTCAAAAAACCCTTTTCTTGAACAAAACGTCAACGGTGAATTCCACCGACCCCTGTAAGGTACAAACAGGGTAATCCTTAAACAGATTTAAACCGACAGGTGTCCTCGACATCTACGGAGGCTTTCCAAAAACGATTTAGGTCTTCCTAAGTCTTCCCTGACCTTTTAGCCACATCTGCAACCATCTACACACAATAATAAACTGTACGTCCCTGACATAAGAGTTGTATTACAGTCGTAATACGAGCGCGGTGTCAGTTAAGCTCGTAAATTTGTTTTCTGAGAAATTTTTAAATTGCGATTAAACGGTTTTTGTACGGCTTCGGGTTAAGTGTGAGTCGTTGCTTTTGTAAGTAATTTACAGCGCTGTTCTGAAGGCGTCAAGTGTAAGGAATAACAATATTATTCTAGTTGATTTAGAAAGTAGCAGCACGCAAAAGATATCGAATTGTTTTCAGTATCTATCATAAAAGTTTATGTTTAAATCACACACGTCAGATACTTGGGGGGAGGGAGACTTGCCGAGCTAACAGATGCAGATAAGAACAATTTTATGTAGACATAAAGAGACAGTTCTTCTTCACGAAGAGTTTTCCGAACTGGTGGTAGACTCATGCTTTATTTGACATCAATAAGACCAAGTAATTGTCAATGTTGAGAAATAAATATTTTTATTTGAATTCAGAGAGTTTGAGATTTTTTGATAAAATTTACGAAATGGCGGAGACGCGGAACTCAGAAACCTTGATCCCGATCGCTCGATTCCACTTGTCAAATAGTCGTCACTAAATTTTTATTACACGATATGGATGGAAACGGAATTAGACGGACAAGAAATACTTTGTCTTGCTCGAAACAGCCATGTGTTGCATCATGCTATCTCTTTTATATCGGGGAGGAATATAATTGAGTTCGTGTGGGTAACGTTAACTGTATCTATGGTTACCAGGAGGAGGATAATACTCCTCAATTCTCAAACTCTTTTAAGCAATTGAGATAACTATATTTGTACTCTTTTATATTAATTGCAATCATTTTTTATTATATTAATGTTATTGAGGCCGTTGCCCACAATAGAATGCTCTGGAACATTCTTACATATTCTATCTTTTAATCAAATTACAAATTATGACAGATTTGTAAGTAGCCAGCAAGTTTGTTTGTGCGATAACCTCTTTTCTTATTTACAGCACAAGCAAACGTTGCACGTAATGTAAGAGTGTCACCTACCTGCCGCTGTTTTACTTTAACCATAATAAATTTTTGCAAAATTTTAAATGTGGCGCGACCAAATGAAAAATATGCATTCGATCTCAAATAAAAAAGCTAGGTTTCAGTGCGTGAATAGGCGTTCAAAGCAGTTATACGTTAATAAAATCCGGCTGTTTTAGGTGCCAAATTCAAAATATTTAGAAAAACGTAGTGTAAGACAGAGCTACGTGTGGTAGAGCTAGCAAATAGGTTTTTACAAATTCTTTTTAATTATATTTAATATAATACTATTTAATTTAATTTAATTAATATAATACTATTGTAATCAGCAGCGACTCACTTGGACTTTGTTTATGTTGAATGTTAAATTTATAGTTTATAAAATTTATAGTTTTCAATTTTCATAATGGCGCTTTGCCGGTTGCTGCGCATTCGCTTGCTTCGTGTGCTCGGCTCACCAGGGAAATTACAGGATATCAACAAATTTGTAAGAAAATAACTAACAAATCGTATGTTCCTTGCTTTGTAATTAACTGTTCAACCTGTTGTCTAGCTCAACAAATCCATTTAACTCAACGACTAGCTGTTAGTTGAATATCTAATTCAATCACCCGACTGACAGACAAGTCTCATTTAGTAACAAAAAGTAATCATGAATAAATAATTTTAAATATAAGCAAACTATTAATTATTTTGAATTTGTGAAATTATTTTCTACTGTGATTCTAAGTCAAGTCCTGACTAGGTTTAAATTGCAACTACACTTACAACTATCTTAACCTTGTATAAAAGGAAGTATTTATACAAACACAATTAGTACACTTCCTACATGTTGGAGCCGGCCACACGACCCAACTTCTATACATAGTCGGAAAGTGCCGATCGGATAGTTTGGGCTTTATACCGATCGACTCGTTCGGCTCGTATCGTCAAATCCCGAACGGCAAGGGCCGGACAGTAATTTTCTTCGACGTTCATCCATAGATATTCGGCGAACTGTAAAGATTGATGCCCCTTAGGTAGCGCCCTTTACAAAACCTACCGTAGCTAATAGAATAACCCCGTGGCAACTTCTACGAACAGTTCAAGATGTCCCCGATAGATCAAGTTGCGAATCTGCACTAATTGATGATTAATTGAAGTGAGTTTCTTGGAAACTGTACTTGTCTCGGCTGATATTACGGAAACTGACTACATGGTGCCTGATAAGGGGCGTTACCCTCTTCGGCCAACCCGAAACAATTACTACACATACTTCGCTTGTGCCGATCCGTAGTCGATTTGGATTATATCCAGGAACAATCGTCTATTCTGCCCAAAACGCGAATGGCATTTGCCGGGCAGCACTTTTCACGAACGTTTGTAGAGGTACCTAGGAGAGGGAGATAAAGGTTACAGCATCAGCATGGTGTAATCAATTTCCTTTTTTTTTAATGACACACCTAAAATATGTAAGTTTTTTACAGAATGTTTAAGGAAAAAAGTTTTCAATTATCCCTGGCTTGCTTCCCCTTCACCAGAAACATTACTATTCTACTTACATTAAAATGGTAAAAATGTCTCCACAGCCCTTAGCAAGATGGTAATTACAGAAACATCTGAGATATTCCGACCTTCAAACAACGTCATTTCCTAGCTTCAATTAAAGTCTAAGGTATTTCACCTCGCCCGGATCAATCCAGGCTATTTCTGTACCACCAGACGGAATCCACAAGTTTCCAGACTAGGAAAATCCAATGTTAGACTTAGAATTTGCTCTAATAGATTAATTTTCTATTTCTGCGCGTGTATTTTGGAGGTTACTTTGATTTTCGAAATTGAATATGCATGCATTGTTTTCGTTTTTATGCAGGATCGAAATGGCAACTTAATTAATTTTGATTTGATACATAGTATAACGTTAGCTGCCAGAAAATATAAATAATAATCTCCAGACAAACACACCGACTGTATGGCCCCAAAGTGAGCAGGGCTTGTGTCATGGAAGACCGAACTGATACTGCAAACTGACCCGAGAACAAACATCTTTATTGTTCACACAAATGAAAGGATCAGAAAATCGGTTCACCACAATTCTGAGCAACTTTCCCAAAGACACGAAATTATCAGTGGGGGATTTTTATTATAATAACTGCACTGCTGGGACCTATTTCATTTAACAACTTATAATTAAATAATGATAAAACACCTACAAAGCCACACGGCTACTAACACAAATAGCCCCAAAGTTTCAGAAAATATATACAATCTTCACAGGCCGTTCCCACCCCATACCCCATTCCCAGGTGCAAGATCAAAAACATATCTTTACTATTAATCAAACAGCAAACTAACTTGCGTATTTAAATCAAATATACCTCAGTTAACTTGTTCCCAGTTACAAGTTCAAATTCAACTAAGACTACTTCGCACGCGCTGCCAGAGCGTTTAAATAAATATAAGGAGACTGGCAAGTTTCTAGATCAAACAGACAAAAACTAATTTTGGGTCCGTTCAGATAGGCTTGGTATAGCTTTGGTAAGTATTTGAATATTTTTGGGTACAAAGGAGACTTATAAGTCCCAAACTGTAACGAACAATGGATACCTTTGCAGAAATGTTACATTAAAAACTTTCCACCAGTTTTAAGATTACTTCTAATGCATATTTAAGTTAAGTAAGCGATAAACTGTTTGTAACAATGGCTACTTATTTAACCCAAAATATCAATACAGAACTAGGTCAATAACTCTGCGTGACAATGTTATACACATGTTTATATATATTAAACTAAAATAATGTCTCAACTCGACAAAACTCATTTGAAATAATTAGACCAACTATTCGGCATTCGGGCTGTCCGACCGCTGCCTAAGCAGGGACACGTGGAAACGAGAAACTTGGGAAACTCTGAAAAGTTCTAACATTAAAGTTTGAGTAACTTAGGACTTTGAGAGAGCTTCTCAAACGTTTGGTTTCCTGTTCTTTAAAAATAATAGAATTTAAATGTGTTGCTTAACTACTTGTGTTGTTTGGCCCGTTCTTCTGTGTACGAGGAATTACATATTTTCCATCGCCATTAGATTGGTGTCCAACAACCTTATAACAGGATATTTTCGAAATTCTTATTTAGTTTAAAGAGCTTATTATATAATTTAGATTATTTTTAAACCTGACCTTTAGTTTCGTGTCTTTCTGACATAATGAGAACAAGAAGAAATGTTGAAAAAGAGTATAAATAATACCTGGTTGGAGTCCTGGTCGGGACATTCATTTCTGTGATGAACGCAGATGCATGTTCTGTTGTTTACAATTGTTTACATTCATAGGGTATATCCCCGTTTTTTTGGGTTCCCCCCAGTCCGTAGTATGGTCATCCACAAAACCAGCTCTTCTCACTTTGGAGCCATACACTTGGCGTATTTGTCCGGGGATTGTAATTACTTAAAAGGTATTGTAAAAGGAATTATGAATCAGGAAGTTTTAGGGAAAACCGAAAATAAAACAGGGTTCGGCAGAACAACTATAAACTAAAACGTAATTTTTATTCAATATAAAGATACACTTGGCTGCCATTTACATCAGATGGGTGTTTCGTGCGCTTACCGTATTCATGGGATAAAAAATAACCAAGAATACCATTTCTGAATTTCAGTAAAAAAAACTGTCACAGAAAACACAATTATACAATGAACAGCTCAAGTTAACAAACTGACCTTTGCACAGTCCTTATTGAAACTCGATAAGATCGCAATTCGATCAAGTGACAATCACCACTTGACTAAGTTTACTTACAGTACCGACTCATCCGTTCAGTAGCGAATATGGGAACTAAAGCAATTGTTAGGCGACTAAATGTCTAACTTCATTAACGCGAAGAACGCAGCGCCACTCTTTACTGAACAGTTTAGCTAGTCTGTACACTTGAACGGACTGTGTTGAGTGAGTAAATAGAAATGAATGTAAGCTGTACAGTTAATGTAAACTTTGCTTGTTTGTTTGTGTTAGCCTTAAGCCAATATGGATAATATTTCCGTCAGTTTTCGCGAATAATTATATTAAATAAAATCTTTTTTCACCACCCCGCTGATTGTGAAGACGCTGAAGTCGGTGTTAAAATGTATACATTTTAACGTGATTAAATCCTGTGTTTTATTCAATTTAGAATTGAATTTTAATGGGAAGGTAGTTACTTTGTTCATTATATAAATTATTTACAAATTAACAAAAGAACAACGAGGAACGAAAACGCCTATATCACTTTGTAGATAGGACAAAGTGGCCAAAACACTGGCAGAATTAACGCGATAGACGTTGCGCAAAATAACTTCCAGCTGTATGGTCACCAGCTTCACTCATCACATCAAAAGATACAACCGCCCATCGACCTACCACAAAATGACAAATTTCCTCAATTGATTTTAAATTCTTTTCTCGTGAACTCTAGGTTCAAAATCTCTTGAGAAAATTTGACATTTTGGGTAGGTAAATGAGCTGATGACAGTACAGTTTATATCAATCACACGAAAATAATTTATAAATAAGAGACAAAACTTTGTTCAATTTTATTAATATATCATATTCCAAACTGTAAGTTTCCAAGAATAATTTTATTTCAATCGACAAATGAAGACTACATTTTATATTTATTTAAACTGCCTCATTATTCATTTATCACCAATGAAAGGTGTTGATTAAATAAATGTTAATACACAAAAACCAGGTCTTCTTTCAAAATTTTCAATATAAAAATTATCCTAAGTATAAGACTTTTTATTCTGTAAAGTCTTATTTGAGGTCGTATTGTACCCCTAAATATCAACCATTAATTTATTTTACGGTAATCAAGTAACAAACAACCGAACACAAAATCTTTAACATTAATATGCACATAAAAACGACTTCTAGATTTTTTATTCTGTAACCTCTTTTCGTGCTGAAAGTAATTTGTCTTCAGAATATAAAGTTTTGCCATCAAGATGTCGAGGAAAAAATATATCATTGTTGTGTGGAAAAACTTACTTGGTATTCCGGAAACTCCGCCGGTTTTCGGTAACTTCGCCAAAGTCTATGGGGACTTTTATTAGTTTAAAAAAACGGCGGGCATTTTAAATTTCTTTAGCAAAGCTATGAGTAAATTAAAAAATTTAATTGAGCATTCTGTTTTCGTATTCATTTGGTTAAGGAAGTTCTTTGGGAATGAAATTATTATATTATTAACTTACATTTGTCACTTCTAATAATAACAAAAATTTGTGTATTAGTTTCTTATAGAATTCAAGCTAACGGCAGAAGGCACTGAGCCGCCGAATCATCAGTTTTATATCAATACAAGAAACAATCAACAAAACTATTTAAGCATTAAAACAACACAAATCAAGTCAACCAAAGAGAAAAAAGCATTAACATAAAATGAGATTATTAACAGTATACAAAGATGCAGTGGGTATCTGCATATTTCGTTATTATAATACATTATGGCAGTAACCCGGTTAGCTGTGAGCGGAGCTAGCTAGAGCAGACGTGATGGCATGTTGCTGAGAATAGGCGGGGACAAAAGTGCTTTAATAAATGATTATTAAACATTCATCAAAGCAAGAAATAATAAATAATTGAATTTAGCTGTAAGGACTTTTTATTGATTGTCGAACCAATCAAACAATACTAAGAATTAAATTCGATATTATAAAAATGTTGAATTTATTGCATTATTAGATGTTTGTTGTGTTAATCTAAAAACTACGTGACTGAATTGAAAAATAATTGTATGTTACACAGAATATTTGATTGTGAAGTATAATAGACGTCGTAGTACGATCAGAAAATGAATATCATTACAAGCGTACTGGAATCTTTGCGAAACACAAAAAAACATATCACAATCTTTCTAAAACTATTTCAGTATTTTTGCGAAAAAACTGACACCAATTTAAATGGATAAAAACAAGCAAACGGGTTATTTATTTAATCTGTTAAATCAATCTTTGTTGTGATATTTTGAAGTGAGAACATTAAGAGGTGATTGGAATTGTTAATAATAATCTAATAATATATATTTAACATCAGCTAAAATAATTATTAATAGAATTATTAACAATGAACTTCGCTATAGCACAGATATTTCGCAATCATTGGAAAGTTAGCAAAGATTCCAGTGCATTTGTAAAAACTGCAACATAGACACACATTACGAGAAACCAATTTGATAATAGACACTCCAATTAAATATAATATATTTTTATTGTACTTTGTTTTTGTTTTGTTAATGGCAATAAAGAGTTTTTATTATTATCATTATTATTATTATTAAAATCGTTTCTAAAAAAACAACACGCTTCGCAACTTAAAATAAATATCTTAATGGAATATAAACCCATTATATAAACTTTGCTTGCACCTTGTACGGCCTTTTACAGGCGCCCCTTTATACTACAGGACGAAGACAAGATTCGAATGTAGTTTGAATCTCCGCAAGCTCGTTAGCTTTACGGAGTGACGTGTGTAATACACGAGACTTTATTGACAGTTTATTAATAAGACAATACATATGGTACCTTTAGGAGAGAAGCACAATATCGTGATTGGATCTTACGACGTGTATTAAATTTGGTAACACAACAAAGGTGTCTTTCTGAAGTTTACCTGAAACGATAAAGAAATTAATTGTTAATAAAAATATCAAGTTTTAGATTGTTGTTGTAGACAGAGAGAGATCGGTGAGTTACAACAAATAAACAAATACTTTTAAGAATCGATGAAAAAATTTGTAAGTAAGTTGAATTTAGTTGCTGAATTATATATTTTAAAACACAGAACAAACAAAACAGATAAGCTTTGATTACCAAAACAAATTGTATGTTTTTCATCAATCAAATGAATCTGAAACGCACACATAAGACGACTATCTATTAATTAAGGCTAATTGAATAGAAACAATAAGGTGACGTACCTAGCACAATACGAAAATAAAACATTTGAAATGATTACTACGGAGCATAACCAAATACGATTAATATTAACCAAATAGTTAGTATCATCAATTTCATTTTCAACTTCTTACGACAAAATCAGGCCAGGAAAAGGCCAGGAAAGGGCCATGAATAGATTATTTGAATGATCTAGTTAACTTAGCTATTGTTATATTTACTTCATCAATGGCGTGAATAAAGAAATTATTACAATATCGGTTCGGGACGAACAATATTTTCATGTTAATAAATAAAGCACTTCTAGACGCGACTGCTCCAACGCTTACCTGCCTATTTGCGTCGCTGCCTCGCTCGCTCGGGACGGACACACCGAGTTAGGCGAACTTATTTTATTTGTTTATTAACTACTGTGCGCCATAGTACCTAGCTGCTTTGAAGGACTTACAGGGGCACTTATGTAAGTATGTGGATGAACATTAGATTAGAATTATGGGAAATAAATGGGTTTAAATCCGAAGTTTTTATTTTATTGGTGTCTAATATATAATTTAATATTCGGACTTATTAGGTCTTGCTGTTTGCGCAATCCAAATGCTTAAGATTATGAATTGTACTGTCAAAAGTGTTTTAACTTTATTTTAAAATTAAAGAATAATGGTTTTTACTTCATTTAGGACGGAATATAAGTATTTTCATTTTTTTGTTGTTAAGACTACACTTTCAGTAGATGTTAATAAATTCTACATTCATAATTGAGTTAGTATTAATATATTTCAAATATAAAACATACACAAAGAGCCTGAATTGTTTACTTTACCAACTGTCTTTCACTATCCACATAAAACGAATCAATATATCTAATACAAAACCTCTC
Organism: Marasmarcha lunaedactyla; assembly: GCA_923062675.1. Classification (NCBI taxonomy): domain Eukaryota; kingdom Metazoa; phylum Arthropoda; class Insecta; order Lepidoptera; family Pterophoridae; genus Marasmarcha; species Marasmarcha lunaedactyla. Next base: position 2,968,680 of record OV281358.1, read on the forward strand.
ACATCCTCCCATAAACACAACCCGTCACAATGTGTGACGACGTGTGTCGAGTGGGCACATTGTTGCTAAGATTTGTGTCGGGCCATGTCGACATACACCCTGTTTCATAATTAAACAGGATAAATATATCCATCTCAAGTGTCCTAGGGGTGAAACCAGTACTACGGGTTTGTGGAAATATGTTGTCGATATCGGGGAATCTGTTTAGCTAGAAACTTTAGTATTTTCGAGTTCGGCGATATTTCATTTAAATTTAAGTATTTAGTAAAGTGAAACCGAAATGTCGTATCGAGAAGGTGAGATAAACGCGTGTCCAATTTCCTATAAAAAATACTGTATCAAACAGAATAAACCGGTTAATGTTATTAACAACTATGGGTACTCTATAAAAAAACAGGCTGTATGTATTTTTTACTCCCATGAGTGAACCCGTGAGAGATCGGTGGTAAAAAATATAATGAGTAGTTTAAACTTATAACAATAAATATTTTAGGAGAGTTCCTAGGCAAACTTGTGCAACTTTTGAGGGTGTTCGTCGTTTGGATACTTGGGGGGAGGGAGACTTGCCGAGCTAACAGATGCAGATAAGAATAATTTTGTTTATTCGAACTGGTGGTAGAGTCATGTTTTATTTGGCGTCAATAAGAACAAGTAATTGTCAATGTTGAGAAATAAATATTTCATTTCATTTCAATGGAAAATATTTTGCATATCTTCTTGCCTTTCGCCAGGTTGGCACCTCAGATTTAACATTAAATATGTCGCTTCCGCTCTTTCCCAAAAATTGACATAATCAAAACAAAAAGACTAACTCAAGGAGATTATAAAGTAGTTACGGGTGATTTTGAAACTAACTTCTTAAACAAAGGCAAAGGAACTAAACCATACAGCGTGGTCTGTGGAAAATATACCCCTCGTTGGGTTATGTATTTAATGTACATGTCAATGAGTTATACTGCAGAATACACTATCACAATTATACACAAAACACTAACTTACGTATACTACATAGAAAAATTACTAAAGAGCACAACTTGCTTCGTCGAACTGCCGCCAAAAAGTCTGAACATAAGTTATTCAAACTGAATACCTACTTACCAATTCAAGTATTTGACAATTTTGACAAAAGAGTGCTGAGAGCCTTTTTTGCAACCGCTTTTTTTTCTCTCGGTGTTGCTATAATACCTTTTCAAAGTCGAAGTAAAGAAGTATTTACGCTATGATGGATATGAAGTAAAAGAAGACAATCACCAAATATGAACAATTATAACCTATAATTTTAGTCAAGTTTGTGCGGAAATATATATATACCTACTACCAAACATGACTTGCAAAATATCTTTGACACTTTGTAATATATCTTTGCCAATACATCCGTTTACCTCTACTATAACACAGACAAAATATTTACAAATAATACCGAGGAATATATTGAAAGCGAGTATAAATAGTAAACTTGGCCCAGTAAAGAGGAACCCTACTGAAATATACAGAGCGGGTGTTAGCAGCTTGTAGGATCGGGACGCTTTATTTGGTAATACGACTAAACTTCAGGGTTCTCAGTACATTTTTACACTCATGCCTTTTAGCAGCAACGATCACTTCCTTAAATATGGATCACTAGACTTCTTATACAAACATTTCTACATAATACAGTCATGCAGAGTCCCGCTGCGGTATTACGTCAGCAAAAATTTTTAGCAAACAATCAACAATTGCGGCGCATTTATCGGCGAAACGTTAAAAATATAACATACAATTTGTTTGCAGTCGCGCTGGAACGCTATACGGTTTTTGATAATTAGGAATTGAAGTGCAAATATCTCGCGATTGTTACGTAATAAGCCTAAGGTTCCGTCAAATTACATTAAAGTCAATTCAGGTGAAAATAACGCAGCTGGGCCTTGTTTCTTTGCCGCGACATAGATTATAATATAATTTGCACTGTTCACAGTCGACATTAATTGATTCCAACAAATTTGTGATATAACTCAGCATCTATCGTGGAAATCGTACACTTACAAAGAGAAGCTGCAGAATTTGACAAATTAAAAATAGAGCATGCCAACATTCGAAAAACATAACCCTCCGTCTGGGACAGTCGGATAAATACTGTTCACTACGGGACATTTAAAATTATACCAGTGAATTTTATTACCAGTTCTTCTTCAGGAAGGTTTTTCAGAACTTGTGGTGTAGTCACGCTTTACTTGACGTCAATAAGAACAAGTAATTGTCAATGTTGAGAAATATTTGATATTGAAATTGAATTGTAATCGAGAATATCGATAAGCCTTAATTTTACAATGACTTTTTTATATTTAATCAGCGGACATGAAAATCAAAGAAAAAATGCTTCTCCCAAAGCTAAAAAAATATTTTATTTACTGTAAAATAGAAGAAGCATATGGATTCTACTATGCGATTCAAATGAGAATAGTAACGTCAATGACCTCTATCTGTCAAATTTCACTGGAAAATTATGGTCTGCAAAGAAATTTTTTTGCATAAAAATAATGATTTATTTTACTTTATTTATTAAAGTATTATATCGAAAAGAAAATTTTCAAAATATAACTCAATTAAAAAAATACCTGTTATAAGTTAATAAAACGGCACAAACTACCAAAAAAACTGTGTCAAAAATAACATTTTCAACTCTCACGGTTTTGAAATTTTAAGGTTGCCACCTTACAATTCTAATTTAAATCCAATGGCATGAAAAAACGTCAAAAGTTAGAAAGCCAAGTTGAGAGTTTGACGCTAGAAGCAATTGCTTGTTTAAATAAATTCCATTTTAAAAAAGTCTTTTTTTGCTCACGCTACCTAATCGGTTCGAATTGACAGCTATGACCTCACAATATGGCGCTAAGTCGGTCCTATTGTTATTTCAAACGCATAGTTTAGGACATATCTATACAAACACTGAATGTACAAAAGCAGCGGTTACCAACCCTGCAGAGCTGGTCATTATTCGGTAATACATTGTAACTTTAGGGATGCCTGTACATTTTTACTCTCATGGGTTTTAGTAGCAACGTTTGCGTCGTAAAAATCGGGTCCGGGTTCTCAAAATAAATAAACTATAACGACATATTTTGATGGCGTGTTTTCGGTTCACTTTCAAAATGGCAGTTATTTCCGAATGCGTGTCACATTGATTTCAGTAAACGGGTTTTACAACAGTGAAACTTGAAGATGTCTCTTATTTTTGTTTTTAATTGAAATGAGTTGAAACTTTTATTTAATCAAATTTACACGTATATAACATTTTTTGAATTTAAATAAAATTAATTTGAGTTTTCATCGGTTGAGGGAATCATCGTAGGTCCGGCGGTACATCAGCTCTGAACAGCTGCTTAACCTCTACACAGCTCAGGTTCGATCCTGTGTGGAGTACTACAATCATCTTTGGGATGATTCTGCCAAATATCAACTAGAAGCGTTCGACTTTGTTGACCCTTCGGTCACCCTGGACTCATCAGCCCAAATACTCATCGATGAAGATGAACTGTCTTCATCTTACCTTTCTATCAGGTGAGAATGTCAATTGTGAAAAAGAAAACAGCAGAAGTCTTAGTTAAAAAGTGCCTGCTAAATTTCTTTTCCCATATTTTTCTTGTTCCCATGGGAATCCCGGGAAGTAATATACCCTCTGTCACTCCCACAACTGAGAATTTAATGACACCTCATATATTGGAATCCGTCAAACGGTTTAGGCTGTAGAGCGAACCCTCTTTTTAGCACAGTCGGGTTTCACAAACGTGATTATTAAAACAATGGCGGAATCATTGAAAACGGAATATGATCGCCATTAATATTCAAATGTGGGCGATTAGGGAGTAATCGGGAATAATTGGTTCGTCGTTTGTCTATAATTTATAGGAGCACGCGTTATTTTGCAGTTATTCATAAGTAATTATAACATATATTTTACAAGCAACGAAAAACTAAAGTATTTTTTTAATGTATTTGTTGATATTTACATTATTGTTATATTATACATAGGAATATAATGTTCCATCCATTCGTTCGTATATATTAACAAAATTAAGCATACATGGGTCAAATTCAAATTCAAATATTTATTTCTCAACATTGACAATTACTTGTTTTTACTGACGTCAAATAAAGCATGAATCTACCGCCAGTTCGGAAAAACCTTCGTGAAGAAGAACTGGCAAGAAACTTCACGGGTATATTTTTTTCAAAATAAATTTGCCAGATCTCTTTATGTCTATACAAAATTATTCTTATCTGCTACTGTTAGTTCGGCAACTCGGGAGACCCAAGTATCCAAACGACGAACACGCTTAAACGGCACGGTCATGAAACATTTATTTATTTATTTATTCAGTTCAATGACAACTTACAGATAACAATCCAAATCGTTGATACATGATAAATTTTATATAAAAAGTATACAAAATTAATAAAACAAAACAATTATATAGCAAATTAATTAATTTAAGGTATAGATACATATAAAGTCAATTGAAGGTTATTACAGCCAATATTATAGCTATGTCAAAATTAAAATTCCAGTAAAATAATAATAATAATTAGGAATGTCAGTAATACATTCGCATTCTAATGAGATAGAAGGCACCACATGATAAAAACTGATAAAAACAAACATGTCAGAAAGAACACAAAAATGGCAAAAAAAATTATGAACATTCCTATGTCAATTAAAAATTATATTAAGCATGTCAACAAACAAAAATATTAATAATAATAGACTTATAAACTAAAACATGTCAGTCATTTGTCTAGCCAGCTAACCCCGAGTTAAATTCGATTTAATTATATTTATTATTATTATTTTATTTTGCGCACGTTAGCGTGAGTATTTTATTTTACTTTGCTTACTAAACTAATATACTGAGCATATCTAGGTATGTTTTTTGTATTTCTCAATAGTATTATCAGTTTCAAATGCATTAATAAATCAAATTTCAAAATAGCATTATAACATGTCATTATGGTCTGAATAACAGCACGCGTAGTTGCTGTAGATGAATATACTAAGTCATATTACAGCGTAATTTGAAACCGGTATTCAGCCAATTTACCCTACACGGCAGCGTATTAAACTGTTATTTAAAAGTACGCAAAAGTGGATATAAGTATACGTTCGTTCTAGGAAACCACAACAAACTCATCGTATGGTTAAAATATTCAATTTGAAGAGTTAAAGATAGTTTATTTTGAAATATTGCGTTTTGAGCTACGATGTGAATAATGACTTCATATCGTAATATTAAAAATAGCGAGAAATAAGAGGAACTGTGTCGCTCATGCTTTTTTCTAAAACAAATTACTTTCACCCATACGCGGGATTTAGGTATCCCCAATCAGGTCACTTTAATTTCATTGTCTGACCAATCACAAACATATGACGAAATCGAAGAACTTGTGCAATGTTAACTCTTGATAATGTGACACTGTAACACACATAAAGACAAACACATATAAACACACACACTTGATAGTTATTATTCACAATATTTTAAATTTGATTGTGTTACCTATAAATCTTCGTGTTTATTTTGTTTTGATTCTAAGTTTATAAAGCAAATAAATTGTTACGGAAACCCAACACTTTTTATGGGAGGACGGGGCTACCTAGAGCAGGCATTGATTTGCTTCAAAGGAAGCCAATTTTGTAAATACCTTGTTTTATTACCACATTATTTTAATTACTCGCACAGTTTTGGTTGAAAAATTGCCTTAGCCAGCTGTCGATGTTAGATGAGGCAGAGAAGGTAATCTTGGAACCCTTGTCTTAATCCAGATAGTTAACATCAAGTTGGATAGTTCCTTGGTTTGATGGATATATTAAACGGCTGGGTTCGATCTATCGCAGAGTTAATTTTAGATTGTTTTGTGATAAAGGACTGCCCAATCAAACCACTGTTACTAGAATGTAGTAAAAGTGGTTACTGTAAATTTTCTTACAAAGTCCTTTATATATTTTATCAAATGTAAAGCAATAAAAGAAGGTTTTTTAATGAGGTATGTACCATATCTTATAGTTTATTAATCGATGAATTATAGATATGTAAGTAACTATGTCGGCGTAGTCCCAGCCTGACGATGTTCAAATGTCAGCGTGAGATGGTGTAGAAAGGACCGGAATGATAAATTCAAAAGTCAGTAAATCTTCTGTATTTAGTTTTAGAATTAGGATAAAACAAAAAACGATCTAATTACTCTTATGGTGTTACAAATCACTAAATTATTTCAACATGGTCGGATACTTATTGTTCTAAAGATTTACACTCTATATTTGTGGTTATTTTAGATATAATACTCTTAATAGACACTTCACATTTAATTATTGTTTTTCAATAAAATTAAAATAATTATAAAACATCGTTCACAGTAAAAATACGAAGTGATGTCTGTGCACATCTCCACATCGTTATTTGACTCTGACGTTCTAAAAGTTCCAAGTTTAAAACAATACGATAGCTGCCAATGACGCGTATATATTACAAAGAAGGTTTACGCGGTCCGAAGTTTTATCGTTACAACAATTAACACGTACGAAAATCTAAAATATAAAAATGTGCGTTCGATAATCCAAAAGCGAATTTCTAATATCAATTTTACGCCCGCAGAAAACTCCTTTACGAGAAAACTTTATATGGTCCGAACGTAGCAAAACGCTCAATGTCAAAAGATCCTATACCAATCCGTTTTCAGATTCCGAACTGCAACGTTCTAATGTATTAAACCGAGAGTTCTTTTGGATCTTGAGGGTAGTTACAATATTTTATCTGAATCAATGAGGTCGGTCCAAGGAAGTTGGCAAACTATGTTGGCTTCAATCGAGTAGGTGTTTAAGGCTGGGCTTAAAATAAAACTAGGGAAATTATGTTATATTTCTACAAAAATCTATAAAAGAAATAGTGTTTGAAATTTTTGCCGAACTTTCCATAGGACCGATATAATGCCGATGCAAGGGTGTTACCACACCAATGGATCGATGGTAGCATGGCAGTCGACCGTTCGACGTCAATCGACGGTCTATCGATTGGTGTGGTAACACCCTAAGACGGCCGCGTGTCCTAGGTAGCCAGCCTTGTAGCGCACCTTCTTCCCTACCCAGGTGTCGCTCCGATGAAGGCTGCATAGCATTCCCATGCCACAGCCATTAAGGTAGTTTTTAGTGGGTAGGTGCCACTCCGGTGAGTCCCACATCACCCCGCAGACGGCTGCGGAGGTATGCATGACGTATTCTCCATCTCCCTCCACGCGGACGGTGCTGCTTAAGCGGCCAAAAAAAAAACCAGCCTTGGAGCCTAACAGTTGGTGTGTTTGTCTTCGGATTTATTAGTATTATGTATTATTTATTGCTGAAAACATTGGATTGTAAATTTGAAATGGAACAATCATTGAGTGTTGTTTGTTAGTTCTTCTTTAACGTCGAAATGAGTTACCGGAAGTTTTGTCTGTGGAGGAAGTTGACAAAGGCTAAATTTAGGGATCGGAGCTACAAGTATAACGTAATAAAACGGGAATTATAATAAAATAATGAAGAGTAAAAATTAGATTTTTTTTTTGTATTTTTATTTGCAACGGACAAATAATAAATATATAAATAGATCCCCAGACAAAAACAACAACTATATAGTCATACAGCTAATGGGGGGGGACACAGAATAAACATACATATCAAACATCAAATGTCTGTATTCGTCACACAAATTAATGCTTCCTACAGGACTCGAAAACCTGGGAACTCCGGCGAATGAGCCCCACCCACTACAACACTGGGCAAAAACTTCTTAACTGATTTAAAGTCCTTTTAGAATACTAAGCTGTATTATCAGGGAACTATATAGGCTGTATATTATTTTAAAAAATTGAGATCCCTACGAAAATAACAATGATTTAACCCAAGGTACCAAAAATTTGCCTTTAAAACTCAATATATGACGTGCGCTGTGAAAACTATTAATAATACCTAAAATAATGTACAGTCAACAGCGCGTCAGCCTACCACAATATCCTGAATAGATTTTCAACCTAGGTTTCACCACCAAAAACTTCTAAATCAATTGACGACATTTGACATTGTGTGGTAGGTTGAGCTCTCGACTGTACTACACGTCTATAGTACTCATCATTACCCCCCAAAATCCCTTGAGGTTATATGTGTCTACGAGTATTACAGATAAGTCGGAATAACCGCCCTGTGTTACAATGTGTTAAAGCCGCAAGTGAGGTGATAGCTCCAAAAAAATTTGAAGTCCAAATAAAGTACAAATTTAGAATAATAATATATCTTTCCATATATTATTATCTGCTCAAGCGAAGCTGGGGCGGGTCGCTAGTATTTTATACAACTTATTTAACTTTAGGCCTTAGACCCCATTTTTGCGCTCCTAAAATTAAACTTCTTGTCATCAATAATTTATCCTCTCAAGAGAAGAAAGCAAAATTATTCAATAGGTAAGCAATTATGAAACCTTATTTTGTATGTTTTTGAAGTTTCTAAGAAATGTCAAAAGATAGCAACCTAAACTATTATGAATAATACTAACCTGAGGCCATTCCATTTCTGCTTTTCAATGAACTCAATCGCAAACTTGTACAGAGTCCAATCAATCAATTGAACTTATTCTATGTAGTTGACCCAAGATCTGGACGGCAATTCACACTTTTAGAAATTTTGTCGAAGAAAGAGAAAAACCTCGAATCTAGAGATTTTTCGATCGAGATTTAAAATTAGATATTCTAGGGATGTCATAAACTCAACTCGACATTTTACGAAGTTTACCGATCGACATGCAGCGAGCGCTTGTCAGCGGAAGATATGGAGATGTCTCTCTTTTTGAGTCATAATGTCGATGCATTAAAATTACTGGAGCGTCGGGAAGTTTTGGGATGATCTGTCTGTGTTTGATTTTATCTAGGAAAGTTTAACTAGTTAACCAAATTTGTTAAAACCTGTTTTAGACTTTCGCGGGACTGCTTATCACGAATCACCGTGATCATTGCCGAAATATCGGAAATACGATAATAAAAATCATGGAAACAATCCCGTTCGTTCCTTAAATAGTTAGTTTTAAAAATTCCCATATTCGAATGACACTTTGAATATGCTACTAACGGATTGAATCCTACTGCAAATTTTGCAAGAGCACATTACACAGCTGTAATGAGAGCAGCACATATCTATTGAGAGCATCTTCATAGAAGAACCAGGTTTTATCAAGGAATACATTAATCTGAGTACAAATCCGAAACTCAAAGGACATATTAAAATCACACGAAAATAGTCTCGTATCAAAGATTTCGCATAAACCTATGTCTGGTATGTTCTATAAAGTTGTTTTCGATTCAGTAACTTTGTATTTGTGTTTGTATTTGAGGCAGTTGATGAGAATAATAATTGCTTTCGCTTTTTCTTTGATGTTCAAGGTATAAAGTTTTTGAGTCTATTTCAGGCGGGTTATGATAAAATAAAGAAACATTTCCATAAAAAAACATACCGACTTGTTGTTTTTAAAGTAAGCTGAACTTGTGCTTTCTCTGCTTGATTTATATAATAATAATATAATTATGAAATCCTCAGACAAACACAACGACTATGTATGTAACCAAGTATGATTGACCATACAGCGAACTGGAGGGGGAACCCAGAATAAACATATACATATTAATATAATTACCATGACTTGAGGACAAACATGTGAGTTCATAACATAAATGAATGCTCTGGCCAGGACTTGAACCTGGGACCTCCGGCGTATGCGGAAGAAAATTTAATTTTAAATCGAAATCGAAAAATCTCTACATTTGCTAACATCGACACTATCTCAAAAAATGAGAATTTGCATCCGAGTCCCGCGGGAGTTTTTGGTGAAATATAGTCTTCTTTATACTTCTGGATAACGTGACTTCCCAATGTAGTTTCAATGCTTGTATCCATAAAGCTGGGAACTTCTGGGAACAACATTGTATATAGACGTAATGCACCAACTGTATATTACACAACTATACGTATAATGTACTTATTATTTTCTATTTTATATTGTTTGAATGTAAGACACGTTTATGAAAAATGTTAAAGTAATACCTTTACTGCTACCTACGTAAATCCCTTTTGCATTAACAAAACCATAAAAAAACTATTCCATTACAAAATTATGACTAAAACTACACCTAGCGGTATAATGCGTTAATAAAGCCCCGAACATATAAAGTGATTTAATATTAACAGTAACCGGTCATAAACCAACAAAATTAACTTTAACTGCCCATAACAGAACGAATTATAATAACACTAACGCTTTAGATAACTGCGACACAAAATGCCCGACAAGATATGGTAGGTGTAAGTGACGTTAAATCTTTAAGGCGCCTGGTCTTTTTGCTCTAACGAGCTATCTACTTGTTACTTAATAGTTCTATATCAACTTACAAAAATATATATAGTTTCCTTTATAGTCTTGAGTCCATATTGGAAGATTTCAACTATTTTTTTAAAGAAGTAAATGTTTAGTAAACCTGCCTGCAACGAAAGAACACAAATAAGTAATTATGTGTTAGATATTGATATAATTTAATAGAGCTCGAGAAGATCTTTCTTGTGATGATATCTCTTCTTGTTTAGAAATAATTAAGTTATGGTTTCTACCCTGCATCTTTGTAATTATCCTACTCTTAGTAGACAGGCATTATTCAAAACAAATTTGTTTTATTTCACAACGCTCCCAAAGATGAAATCATAAAAATAATCTCGTTTATTATCCGTGTAATAATAGAATAATAATTAACAGTAAAATCTGGTCATCTTCGGAATCAACTGCCGCATAACATACGACACGCGAAAACGTTTAAAATGTTCAAGTCTAAATAAATTACACAATTATTTTTTGGAACAGTAAAAAGTAGTTTGCATCCAATGATGTTATATTATTTATTACATAACATCATTGTCTATAATATCATAGCTTGTAACATAAGGGTATCTATATATGGCTTATTATATCTGTGTATATATTTATAAATAATTATACGTTTATACTTTTTACATTAACAATAAAAATCTTATTTGTATATGCATGTATTCTAAAACAAGCTCACGCCCGCTTACTTCATAGATTTGTGTCGCAAGAAGGTTGTCTGGAAGAGATCGCTTTTAGCGATAAGGCCGACTTTGCCCTTCTAAAACTTAACGATGAAGTGATGAGATTGCAGTTGTAATTTTTTTTCTGTATGTGAGCAATAAAGGGTTTTTTTTATTATTATTGTTATTATATTATTATTTATACAATACATTTTTAATTACAAAAATCAGCAGGACTAGACCGGCAGCCTGTACTTAGTCAAGTTATGCAAAATGATGTAAACGCCTCTTAAGAAGTCGAGTTGAGAAGCTGCTAAAAATAAAGCTTAACTGCATTAAAGCTTAAAATTTACGATTTTAAGCTCTATCTCGCTGTGATAAGGTCTGCAAAGCATATTTTTATTAGATGCAGCGACTGAATTTAGACGGGTTTTAAGTTTCTTGAAAACTCTTGAGTTTTTGCTATTAGAGTGCGCTGAGTTTATTTTTAAGTAAATAAGATGGGAGGTATGATGTTTGTTATATAAAGTTTTTAACTTCGAACAGCACTCTTTACTTGTTTGGAATAATTTTTTGATATCCGACCTATCCCTGGTCAATTTAGAAGAAAATATATTACAGTTGCATCGCACATAGTAGAATGAATTAATATCTATATTCTAAGAAACATACGTTTACAAAAAGTAAAGTTTTAAAGGAACATCGTTAATGATATATCCATGGACACAGATGCAATTTACCTCTCTACCTTTTGAAAAACATGAATTTTTTGTCGGAGTTTTTATTTTTCCACACCCTACTGAGCTTGTACAGTCCATGCGTATTATCAAACCAAATACTACCCACTAAAACAAAACATCATAACAATGTAATTGAGATTAATTCCAAGGATTCCAACCCCACTTGACCAATAACTTCTTCCGTAAAATAAATGCTAAAATACATCGTTTGACAACAATAAAACAAAACCTGCCCATAGAGCTTTTTAAAGTTTATTTTCAACACACCCTTTCGCCCGTAACACACTATCTTTCTCCAACTTTAGTGAAATCTTACGACACATGAAAATCCAGTGAGGAGTCTGTCTACTGCGAAAGTGGCATCAATAAAACGCGCATAAAACTACGATCTCTTCCTCATTGGATGCTATCGGACAAAGAAGCCCCATAAAAATACTCCATATGTATGACGTGTCTGTTCCTCGCCTATTCTGTTACATATTCGGTGTATTGGTCGATATAAAATAAAATAAATTAAATTGTGTAAGGGGTTTGGTATTATTGGGACGTCTGAAGAATGTGCGAAGTTTCCTTTATTTTATTAATTAAGTAAGTAGTGCTTTTTTATAGGCTTAAGCAGGCACACTCCGCGTGGATAGAGATGGCAAATGCGTCATGCATACCCCGCAGCTGGTCTGCAGAATTATGTGGGACTCACCAGAATGGCACCTTCCCACTGAAAACCACCTTCACGGCTGTGGCAAAGGATTGCTAAGCAGCCTTCATCGGACCGACACCCGATTAGGGAAGGGGGAAAAGGTTTGTGCACAAACTACCCGCACTCCCCCGCGTCTAGCTTTTATATAAATAGCAATCGTGTGTGCGTGGAAAAATGTACTAAGTGCGCACGCACACCAAACTTTGATCAGAGTTTATCAAAGAAGATATGTGGTGACAAGGTCCTCAAAGATCTTTTTCCCGATCGCCGGATTAAACTTACAAAATGACCACTACACGAACCGAGCCGACAATATACGACACGACACGAATAAAAACGATAATATACGAACATGAAATAATTTATCTTACTCGCTTGAACCGTTATATATTTGTTATGCAGGGAGTTTGTGTGAGTAAATATCTCTGTGCCAGTACCGGGGCCATGTTCTCGTAATGTGGGAACGTAACATATCTTCCGCTGTTTAACTTTAATCAAAGACAGCAAAGCGACGAGAACACAGTTCGACAAGATGGCGGCCGCCACACAAAGTTAAGTTGCAGATTTACGAGCACACGCACACATAGAGCCGCGGGCACACATGAGTTGAAACATCTATGGCTATTGGCCGGAAATTCAATGTAAATTTGAATGTAATTTCATATAAATCCGTTCAGCTGTTTAAGTGTGATACATAATATTAGTAGGATTATGTTGGATAAAACTAGTGAAGAATATTAAGAATTATTTATTGTGGTGATAAAGGTGTAAAGTGACAGAGTTGTAATCATCTTTGAGGATTTCCTAAATACACAAATAAGTTTTCCCGCCACATTTGTTGAACGATGAGGCCAGCCCACATATCGGGCTCGGATCATCTGTTCGGGCTTTAATAAAGCCGACACATTTTTTTTAAATGTCCAGACAAACACACCAACTGTATGGCCCCAAAGTAAGCAGAGCTTGTGTTATGGATGACTATACAGCGAACTGAGGGGGTACATACACCCACAAGAAACATACATATATAAATACATACAACCATGATCCGAGAACAAACATCAGTGTCCATCATACAAATGAATGCCCCGGCCAGGACTCGAACCTGGAACCTTCGGCTACTCACCACTACACCACTCGGTCGTCGCCACACCACATTGGGCTTGTCTAGCCATATCCCGAACGGCTTTGGCCGGACGGCATTGTTTCCGCACGTCCGTCTAGTCATATTCGATTTTTCGCATGGTGGACCCGATCAATGCCTCTTGCAATGCGGGGATTTCATTAAGGGTGACTTATTGAATATTAAGTAGTCGTTTGACTTCTTGCTCACTGAGTTGAAATAACGATTTAATTGAATATTCGACAAAAATCTTCATTTTTTTGTTGACAGAGTTTAGTTTAGCACACAGCTTACCACGATTGCCTCTATGTCCAAATATTAATACTAGATATATATTTGTTAGACACAGTATGCCTCAAGGTATATAGATACGGTTTGAACTAAGCATATTTAGTTAAAATTTACTTGTCACATAAGTTATGTCCTGACATAAATCCTAACTAAGTATACCAAACAAAACATACAAAATCTAATGATTGCTCAACAAGTCAATAAATCCACAAATGCATTATTTATTTCCGATAAAAATATACCCCAGAGCATAGATATGCACTATCAAAATCCCCTAGATCAATACTGCAATGGGAAGAAGTAACATAATTTCTCCCCTCTGCAGAATACGCCCTTATAGGGAACAACATCCCTTCATCTTTACAGAGGACTTGACTTATTGTGAGGGACCCTTCTCATAAGCGGGGGAATGTTCGACAAACTGAGGGTAGACACAAATTTATTGACAATATTCGTATTTATATGGTGCTTGGCCGGCGATGGGGAACCCTTGGTGAAGATTTTAAGGGACGAGTATTGAGCTGAGGGCGCTTGAAATTGCAGAAGGTGCTACATGCGTTTGGAGATTAGGATTAAGACGAGCTCTGTCGTACGTGATAGGCCCATTTGATAAAAAGAACAAAATGTTGGAACATACTAAATATTTGTAGACATAAGATCTAAAAGGTGCAGATATTTCCACATCGCTTCCTTGATCTTTCAATATATATTGGTTGTCTTATAGAATAGTTTCTTTGAGGTTACCCTTTGATATGCTAAAAATAATGAATTTGACGCTACGCAGTTTGTGGGGTTTTACGTATCGTAGCAACTAAGCTGGAAGCACTGTTTTATATTTCTATCGTCCGTGGCTATTCTCGGTAATTCGATTAGATTTTCACTTTGTTTGCACGTACTTTTAGTTTCAACGACGCATTTGAGGCAAGCTGCGTTAGTTCTAGAAGAACCGTCGTTTATATAACTATATTAGAGCAGAAATATGGAAAGCCCTCAGCTTGAGTTATAATAGAAACCGATCACCATTATCTTACTAACTACAAGATTGTTCTAGTGTTAGCTAACACTAACTTACAATTCTAACTTATTTCTTGGAAAATTATGATATTTACAATAACTATTGTTTATAATTGATAAATGAATACCCAACACAATAGACTAAATCATAAAAGCTTCCTAGTTCATAATAAAAAACGTATTGTTTGTGATCATCAAGCCTCTAAAATAAGAAAAGCTAGTAAAGTGGGGGATGATAGAAAAAATATATTTTTAACAATATTCAGAGCCAGCAAACGAGCAGCTTACCTCATGGTAAGCTGGATGTTTTATTTATTAATAGCGATTGTGATTATTACATCGATTAATGATGCATTACCAACCGTAGGCTTCAGCTGAAATCCAGTAGTTGCTGGAACTGCCCTTTGATCGGAACACAACGTGAACGTGGGTAATAATGCGGTCAACATAGGAAGGACTGTAGCCCCCCCCCCCCCCCCAGACGAGATCTTAACATAATCTCTCCATAGGTACATATATCAAACTAAAACATTTAAGACTTGTAACCAAACCACTGTGGACGCCATAGAGTCGAAGGCGCTGTATGTACCTAAAACAAAAAAAAATTAATAATTACTAACACATCTTCAAAATAATTAAAAAATTAACTTAGTTTTTCGTACCTATAGATGCTCTATTTCCACAAAGGTCGTTGTACACTTAACGTCACATGGGATTAAACTACTTTTAGTTCACGAGGCGACTTTTGCTTTACTTGTAGTAAAAAATAAAGACGTGTACAAACAAGGTTTCCATGGGCGCGTGAGGGCGCGAGTTCGAGCCGCCCCGTCACGCACACATTCGAAGCGTGTGTAGACACTAACAACTACAAGTAAAGCAAAAGTCGCTTCTTGTATTCATGCCACAATTTAAACAGTCACATGTAACTTCGTGATAATTAGCTGCAACAACATGTGTAGGCACCACCCACATATTTCGGCACAGCTGGGCGGCGCAATATCAAGTTTATTTGGATGAATGTTAAGCCGGCTCTACACTCGCGTGTGAAGTCGCGTCGTGAATTCACGCCGTGAATATACGCTGCGATCCGCGCGTGAATTGTGTCCCTCCACACTCGCATTCTTTCACTCAAGCTTCACAGTCTTGTTCGCGATATCTTGTACGCTACAGCGGAAAACTGAGAGTGTAGATGCGTTCACGTCACGTTCTCGTCCACGCGTCGCACACCCTTTGTCGCGGAACAAAAAACCGACACTGATCGGGGAACGCCGCAAAGCACGAATGCGAAACGTGAACAACATCTACACTTGTGTTTCGCGGTTTTCGCGGGCTTTCGCAGCCGTTCGCACCGCGAGGGTGGAGCCGGCTTTAGGGTTAGAAGCCGCTCGGCCAATGTTCGGTTTTTCGCGAGAACAACTTGATTTTGCCGACCGGCATAAAGCCCTAGCAGTCAGCAGTTCAATTACAATAAACAAACAAACACTACCGTCTAAACGGATTACTGTTTCACCAATATGAACCATTGCACCGTAAAATCGCCCCACAAGAATCACGTACAAAAATCATACACCTTTCAAAAGTACCTAAAATGCAAACAATTTTACTCATAAAAATGTTTGTCACGACGTAGACCCTACGACTAGGGTTGTCACTTCGAACACGGCCGCAGTAATGATCGGGGTTGTTCCACCCCTAACGAGGGATGAAGTTTTTATTCACTTGTAGCTGAAAGACGGCTGGACAATTTATATTATTTTCGTGAATTTATTGTTTTGAAGATTTTTGTCTATTGAATTATGTTTATAAGCACATTGATTTTTATTAGATGATTGATAGTGAGATATTATGTTAATTTTGATTTTATAATGGACCATTGTATGTATCAGTACCTATTTATTTACCGGGTGACTTTTTTACCGTTGGAAAATGCGTATGGGGTTAGACCCCAATTGTAAACAATTTTTCCCAAAGAAACTATAAAGCTAATAGAAAAAAAAAAAAGAAAAACGTCAAACACACACACAATAGAACTTTTTACTCAGTTAGTACACACTTCAAACAGTATTGATTGTCTTATTTGTCAAAACACACATTAAATCATTGGAAAAGTCTTGAAATTTTTCTTGAATTTTTTAAATAATAATAATAACAAAAGCACTTTATTGCTTACATAAAAAAATAACATTACAATACTTAAATATTAGGTGGGTAAAGGCGGCCTTATTGCTAAAAGCGAACAATTTTTATTGATTTCCAAACGGTTCGTGTCCACGTGACAATGAAGTACATGTCCTTGCCTGTCTAAGATTTATTTTCCACTTGGCATACAATAATAATAAAAATTTAAGCATTACCTATAAATCTATAATATTATGCACGTTAATTAAAACTGTCAAAACAAAATTCTCTCCTTTGAACTTAGATAGACAAGTCCAAATCATGAACGTGATAATAACTGTATAAATTAATAAATAACAAACTTGAGAATATCAACAACCATTCATTCTACTAATCATACTTATATTATAAATACGTTAGTTATGTCTCTCACAATATAATATCTAGTTTTGGAACAATTTTGTAAACAACTTTTGTCCCCAAACACACCAACTGTATGGCCCCAAGGTAAGCAGAGCTTGTGTTATGGATGACTATACAGCGACCTGGGGTATCTAACACACAAATGAATGCCCTGGCCAGGACTCAAACCTGGGACCTCCGGCGTATGAGACAGGGCTACTAACCACTTCGCTACTCGGCCGTACATGTTTATGGTAAGTCTTTTAACTGCCTATGGATGGAGGCAACGACTTGAGTTATGGAGTTGTGCTCGTCAGCAGCTGTGTGTGCGTGACAACAATGTACTGATTGTACACGCACACCAAAGCGACGAGAACACGTGAGGACAAGATGGCGGCGGCCACACAAAGTTAAGTTGCATATTTACAAGCGCACACACACATAGAACCGCGCGCACTAAGTACCTGAACCATCAATATTGACGTCGTTTTGTACACAACAACTACGAAAGACTCTAAGAAAAATCGACTTTACAGTAAACATTTATGCGACATTGATTAATATTTCTAATACGTAAACTAAACGCAACACAACAATATTGATAGAACTACTCGACCAAGCCAAGTAGGCTATCAACGAACGTGACGTAATTCACTCACGAGACAGACAGCACCACTATTACAAAATATTTCGTTATTTCATGCCACTATTTATTTACCTGACTTAAGTATTATATTATTATAAGACGAAACTTACTTGGCACCGCTCGTTTTAATTATTAATAGGAAGGGTTGTAAGGGGAAGCCGCGTTTGCCTGTTCGTCTAAATCGCTTGGTCAGAAGTACAATAACACAAGATTACAATGCTAATGAATGGACTCTACAGCGGTTAGTTGTCACGCCTGCGCTTGCGTTGAATTACGATGGGACGCCAACTGCTATTTGATAGGCAAATGGTGTGTCAGACTCGTGCTTTACGCTTTTTTAATGAATTAATTATAAATACATGCATTATTTATTACAGGGAGCTTGTAAGACTGACACGAGTTACATTGTGTACTTAAATTATCAAATAGGAGATTAATTTAATTTATGAAAGCATAAATGCTGCTTTACTTTTACGAAGGAGAAATATAAAGAGTAAAAAATAATGCTACAATAAATAAATAACAGAAGATATTTGACAGTAGATTTTTTTTTATTGCTTCAATCGTCGTATTTTTACATTTTGCATCTCCTGTACAAAACACTTATCTCAATATCAGCTTACTGAGCCGTCCAAACTCGAATGGAAATAGCTCCTAATTTAACTGTACCCAAATCATGCTGGAAATATCTTCTATGTTTTGAATCTAATACATATTGATTAGATTCAAAAAATAGAAGATATTTTGCATCTAATCAATATCCTTCTAAGTCATTTTACGTAACAACTAATGAACAAAAGCTGCCAATATCTCGATAAAACTACTGATTTAAGACGTTTGTTTTTTTTTTGTTAATACTTCCTATCTAAGCAGTAGATTGAATCAAATCGAAAGAAGGAAAATCAATACCTCTTATCTCAAATGAACTAATTAGTAATAGTAAATACCTAACTTTCAAGTCGTGTTTGTGTTCGCTAAACAGTACCACCATACCCCTGTCATGCATTAGTAATAATTGATTAATAATTTCTGTAACATATATTAGAGTGTTCTTTTTGTCTCCCGTAAAATTGCATTAATTTAGATAGAAGGTACTTCATCGTCGAAATGTACAACTTGGAAATATTACTCACTCAGTGGTATTAAAGTTTCTTATGTTGAGATCTCGTGTGGAGCGGTATTTCCTATTTGGACCGCCTTTATAACCACGTTTATGTGGTTTAGTTCCAGATGAAGGGAAGGAACAGAGAGTGTATAATACTGGAACAATGGCAATCCCAACTGAAGCCTACCGTCGACAACGTATCATTAATCGATCAATAAATAACATATTAATTTATCAAGTACATCTACAATTAATGATGTATGTACGTCTTCTTATGGTAGCGTCGGGTGACGGGTCGCTCACTTCCCTCCAATATGTTTGAGGAGGGCGATGGCTGGATCCCGTGTTAACTCGTGAACGGGTGCCGTTGGTGTTCTTCGTTTAGATATATGGGGGAGGGAGACTTGCCAAGCTAACAGATGCAGATAAGAATAATTTTGTATAGAAATTTTATAGACAGTAAATCTATTGAAAAAAATTTACCCGTGAAGTTTCTTGGCAGTTTTTCTTCAAGAAGGTTTTTCCGAACTGGTGGTAGAGTCATGTTTTATTTGACGTCAATAAGAACAAGTAATTGTCAATGTTGAAAAATAAATATTTCATTTCATTTCATGTCTATGCACACGGACGCCACTTACCACCGGTGGATCTGACAAAGTTAAAAAATATTCGTTGCCTTCAAAATATCAAAAACATTCTTCTAGCAAATCATGTTTTAGGTAAGGCGTAGAGAGAGATAATTCAGCTAATAGTTTATCGCAGGTATCTTTTCAATAAAAAATATATATAAAATAAGATATATACCAACCTTCAAAAACTATTTCTAAAACAGAAAATTGTTAACAATAAAATAAGGTATATACCAACCTTCAGAAACAATTCAAAAAACAGAAAATAGTAAACAATAAAATAAGATATATGCAAACCTTCAGAAACTATACCCACGACGGAAACATCTCTAGGTATCCATCTATCAAAAAGGCATAACCTAAAATGCAAACTGAGCTCGTAAACAGAAACGAAATGCACTTAGAGCAATATTTCTGAGTGTCCTACGGGAGCATGTATGAAACCCTCAAATTTCGCGTCCCTGCCTTCAAGTTGCAGGTCAAATATCTACAGCGAAATATGAAATGTTGAACCACATTTTTGGGGTGAAGTCGCATTTTGGGCAGCTTCAACGGTTTGGTCTGAATTCATGTATTTTGTGGGTACATGTAGTTTTTGTGTTTAAGTCTCTTCTTTGAGATTTCAGTCTTTAGTTTACGATCCACAATAAAAGACTAAAGAATTCATCTTTTTAATCTACGAGTATACTATACGTATGTACAGTTTTATGTTTATGTATGAATATATGTATTTTTATATGTATAAATTGTACTAATGTAATGTTTTGTATTAATATTACATGTTAATGTAATACACTTATTTGATTCATACGAAACTCTCCAGTCTCAGGTCTGCTGGAAGAAATTTCCTAGGAAACAAGCAGTACCTTTGTACGTAGGTATAATTCTGTTTTATTTTTCTTTCATTTATTGTATCTTATATGTGTGCATAAGCTGTTAAATAAATAAATAAAGCTTTTGTCTCTGTTTCTTTTCGATAAGCAATAGTTTTAGTACACATTCCTATCAAAAGACCTCGTAAGAATCCCGTATAGTTTTGTTTGTCACTACCAATAGCAGACAAGACTTTAAGCATCACTTTTTGGGCTACGTCGAATCTTGGGCCGTAACTGTGTGTATCTACACCTTTTGGTTCTACATACTAAAACGACATAAGTGAATAATGAAGAAGAAACTGTATCATGAAAACATCGATTAGATGTCATAACAGATTATTCAAAATTAATGACACCATTTATTAATCTCTTCACAAAATTTAACAGGACCCCTCTTTCGCCGCCCATTCCACCTCTCATCCAATTTTCACGTATTGAATATTAAATAATTTCCAGTACAACACATAACGTGATAATCCCGTAAGTTGATGTTACATGCGACGTATTCGCTCATCAATTTATTAATGCGTATCGAGCGACCCGTTCATTAATATTACCTTGGTGTGTCGTAATAATCAACGGGGGCTTATTTGGTAGTACGCAGTTTTTTAATTTAAAACTATCGGTATTATTGTAAGAAAAATTCACGAAGGGTTTTTTTGGTGTATAGATCGTATGGTGTATTCATGGACCATAGAGCAAATAAGCAAAGGGGCGCGTCTCAGTGGAGGGCTCTCACTATAGTTAGGCAACTGAACTCGTCGTGTTTTCCATTCTGCGCGGGCTTTTCCTTTAAGCGGCTTTTTCCTCCAATTGGCCGTCGCTTCAGATGAAGGCTGTGAGGCACATGATTGGCAGTCATACAGGTGGTTTTTAGTGGGTAGTTGGCTGTGGTAGGCTCGGAACGAGTCGCACATATGCTCGTATCGCGCGCGGTGGGTTTTGCATAAGATCATTTTTAGATGCACCTGCCCTCCCTGCGGAGGGGGATAAAAAACAAAAAAAAACATCGTTCGGCCAGCTTTTGGCCACTTTGACCTATGTAAAAAGTAACGAGGTGATGTATTCTGTCTGTCATAATCTTTTTCCGTTTATGTTGTTTTTCTTTTTTCGATTGTAAGTTTGTAAATAAATATTGTATTACTAGTAAGCAAGTCACAAGGATAAGTCTCGGAGTATTTAAAACAAAAATCAAAGGTACCTAAAGAAGAGTCGCGCCTCCTTTTCAAAATGACTCGTCATGAGCTGATATAGAAGACCAACGCCGAGTAAATAAACATTAAAAACAGTCTGCCTTTTAGAGAAATACTTTTTAAGTTTTACAGCCCAATGTAGATCTGATCACCTTTGTGGATCTGTTTAATCAACTTTGAGTAGACTTTGAAACCTGTCTAGGTGCCACTAGGCACAAAGATCATATTCATAAATCTAAAATAAGTTTGTGTCCGGACGCTGCGCAAGAACGAATTACTTGCAAAAATCCTGATGGATAATATTAATTTATTCTATATCTTTTTTAAAAGCTTACGCAACTAAAAATGATAGGCACTTAATAAGACATGACGGATATTTGAAGAAGAAAGAAAGGTACAAGAAGAAGGGTGAGAGACCTAGAACGCTACATGGACCAAGTGAATGAAAAAGCAAACGTTGGGTCGTAAAGGGAAATAAAAGAGAACGAATGGAATGTAATGGCGATTACTCCACCGACAACAGCAGGACTCTTAAATTAATAAGAGACACAACCAAATATTAACTGTACCCACGACATTACAATTGCTCAAACTCACATACATTTTACTAAAATTAATCCCTCTTTATTAGTTTTATTTAGAAAAGTGTTATAAAAGTAGTTTACAATTAACATTACAGAGAGAACCAAACAAGGCATAAATTGCCGTTAAATATTGACCGTTAAATTAGTGTTTCTAACCTACATCGATAAAGTTTGTTTACCTCATGTGTACGCGCTGCTGTATGTGTGCGTATGCTTGTAAATATGCAACGTAACTTTGTGTGGCAGACGCCATCTTGTCAACACGTGCTCTCGGCGCTTTGCTGTGCGTGTACAATCAGTACATCTTATCACCCACACACAGTTGCTGTATATGTACAAGTTTAGCGCACACATTGATAGGTCCACGCACACTTAAACTTGAGGTGTCTATAACCGTTTTAATGAATACCGTACTCACATGGAGATTCAAAATAAGTCACTTTTCACAACATTTAACGAGTTCAAATGGTTTTGCCTTATGTAATACAGACTTCGATACAATTTAAATAATATTTCAAACATTGTAGGTTATTAAATTCAACAAGGTTTTCAAAAGGTTGTAGCCGTGGTAGTAAAATCTCTATTTTCACGCAATATGCAGTTTCAACTAAACAGAGATTTTAGACAGACACTTTATTAATGTTATACGTTTTACGTAAAATATAATTTATTAAGTTTGCAGATATTTGCAAATAGCCTCTATTTATTAGAGCTCGGAAGGTTAATTAAATTAGTTTACTTTCCTATTTAGGTCAACAGTACCGACATTTTCGTAATAGTCTAATACTCAAATAATCATCAAAAATTAAAGACTTTATTTTTACATTATAAGGCCAAACATTTGTCGGAATCGATGAGCTCTTAAATTACTAAAACGGGTTTTAAAAGTCTTTCAACATTCATCTCATAGGCTGTAATTTATCCCGAAATACCTTCTAGTTATTTATAAATCTGGTTTTATTAGACCTCGAATCGGTGAGGTAGGTAAACTAACATAAAATCTACATATGTCTTTACTGAAAACATCTATCTGTTGCTTGCAACATCTATCTGTTACGTTTTTACCAAAAGCGAAAAACCTATAATCGTAATATTAATTCACACACGACAATAATCCCACTGAAGGAACATCAACCTAGCCCAACTCAGGGGTGGTGTCCACCACGTTTGCCTACTGTACGTTGGCAGACACTACACGCACTTTCGCAAAGTAAAACCTTTATGACACCTTTGGAATTTTCGCTAATCCTCATTTTACAGAAAAACAAACGTTTTGTACTTGTAAAATGTAACATAATTTCGAGTAGAATATTTTTTTATAAAATACATTTTGTAAATTGTAAATCGACTCCGAACAATAAACAAAAGATTTTTAATCAAAGCGAGAATACAAACTCGAGGAATTTATCAAGAATCGAATCCAATTCTTTCATTTTTATCGGAGCATCGCTACGCCTCGCTGTAGAAAAATAATCATGGCGGAACAAAAAATTAATCAGTGATTCATACTGTGTCAAATAATTTTTTTTTTGGTGGACAAAAAAAATGTAAATAAATATTCGGTTGGACTTTATGGAAAATACTTTGTTTTGATATTGAGCGTGGCTGTTTTGTTGTATATTTTATTATTTTTTATTTTTTATTAATTTAAACAACAAAATCTGCAGTTCGTAGAAATTACATTTCAGTACATTTAAGATCGTTTTGGATTGTTTTTTGTTTTATGTGGTCTATTGAAATAGCTTGCTGTTGAAAAATTTCAAATTACAATTCAAACCATACTCCGGGAACCACAATACTAAGCAACTTTTCAAAAAAATAATAATAATAAATAATTCATATAAAAAAAAATTTTGAAAACGATTGCGATTTTACATGATAACGCTTTAGTCTTTTACATAGTCATTGACAACATTTCATGTTTTTAACATGTGTAGGTATGTTTTCTTGCACAACAAAAATATATACATAAAAATAAGAGACCTACATTTTATCTTTTTTCAAAATACTACAATGAAAACTCATCCCTCACTCAAAATCCATCTCATTTTAAATATTCTCATGACGTCATTTATACGGTTGCTTACGAATATCCCTAAACTTCGCTCTGGCATTGTTAAAGAAATAACTGTCAGAACGGACGGCGGCGTCCCAGGCGGCAAATCGCTCTACCGTATAAGTGACGTCATCACAAGTTTTTGACTTTCACAAAACTGAAAACATTTCTCTCCGAAATGAAGACGCCAAAAAATTTTAAATAAATATATTTGAACTCTAAGTGTACTCTTTATTTTAGACACAATTTTTTTAAACGTTGTCAATTTTGTATCTTTAATTATTGGTACGTTGGTGTACTTTAGCCGCCTTAGCAGCACCCTCCGCAGGGAGGTGGAGGATGCGTAATGCATACCTCCGCAGGCAACCGTCTTCTGCGGGGTGATGTGGGACTCACCAGAGTGGCACTATATCCACCTTGCTGGCTGTGGCATGGGAATGCTATGCTGCCTTCATCGGAGCGACACCCGGATAATTTGGTGTACGCTTGGATTCGCAATCTCTTGTAGGTCGTCGTCCGCTACAAATACCACACAACGCATTAGCGTTTCCCGCCATTATCTTTGGCCTCCAAAGCGGCCAAGTTGGCGCCAAATATTCGTACTATATTGAAAACGCATAACCCCGCAAGAAATTATCCATTTTCAAAATCACGAATAGATAGAAAAATAACCACCTAGACACGCGTTTTACCAATCTAAATACCCAATGGCGATTTTAAAATACTCCTTACAAGGGCACAGCAAGTCTATTGTAAAACAAAACCATGCCAAACGCGTTCCGACATTTTCACGATAGTAAAATGGGTGTTCATTTCTTCTGATTAAACCTGAAACATAAGACAGCTCCGTCGCAGTTATTTCAAAATTGAATTAAGAAATATACAGAGGTATTTCCACGGTATTTCGGGAATAATTTCTACGAGAAGGTATGATTAAAAAATAGTTTGAGCAGGTCGTTTGCACTTCTGTCCGTGTTTCTGTTTGAATTTCACTGCGGAATGTTTGATTGTTTAATTTCTAGTAAAATGAAAAAGTTTTTAATATATACCGCAAATTAAAGATATTTCCTTAATAGTTCACGATTTAATATATTAAATATAACACTATTTAACCCGATTTAATCCCTTTTGTTTTTTTTTACATTGAACGCGACGTTTATTATAATGTAATAATATTTTACAATAGTTTTAAAATCCGGTTAATTATCTGTTGTTTTATAAGATGCATGGTTTTTTTTTTCAGTTGAGGTGGAAGATGCGTCATGCATACCGCCGCAGGCAACCGACTTCCGCGACGGTAAGTTTAAATTTTGTATATACAGGGTGACTTTAATGACCGTTCCGAAAAAGAAGACATGGCCACAGTTTTGAGCAAATTTCCCAAAGCGTCTACAGTTAAAACTAAAAAGAATGTAATTGTATATAAGTGTGTCAATTATGACAGCTGATCTGTAGGATTTGAAGGAGGAATAGAAATGTTTCGTTGTCTTCTACGTGGTTTCTTTGGGAAAGTTGCTCAGACTTTGGTATACAGGTTACAGTCCTTAAAAGTGTAGAATAAACTAGTTTAATTTATTAGTATCTTATTTGTATAAGCCGTAACAGACTAACCGAGTTAACAGATGCAGATAAGAATAATTTTGTATAGACATAAAGAGACATTGTACATTTATTTTGAAAAAATCATACCCTCGAAGTTTCTTGCCAGTTCTTCTTCACGAAGGTTTTAGCGAACTGGCGATAGAGTCCTGCTGTATTGAACGTCATTATGAACAAGTAATTGTCAATGTTGAGAAACAAATATCTGAATTTGAATTTTAAATTTGAATTACCTTTCTATAGACTATTAGAAATGTTATTTTATTGGGTTATTTTTTTAGCTGTCTTTCACAGAAGATATGTTCCGCTTGTCGATTATAAATATACACCAGTAACTTATTTTATATAAAAAAAAACAATTAATTTTTCAAACTATCAAAACGTTTAGACACAAAACACAAAAAACACAATGCCGTATTGTCGATTAAAAAAACCTTTACGACGCCACGCTTTACATCCAAAACTTACAACAAAAATCAATTCGAACCAAGGTCACACTCGCAGCAAACTGTGGGTAGATAATTCAAGTTAATTTTCGAAACAATTGCGAACAATCCAGATAATAGTTAGGTTCCAGTGCGGGTCGCAGAGCGGAATTTGCTCTAATTATGAACATCTGTCGGACATCGAGATCCAAGTCAATGGAGTACTTAAAAGGTCTACTTAAAAACTTGTAGGATACATGTGGTCATTACTCGATTATAAACCACAAGGACGACGGCTTCTCTTCTCGTTTCTGATTGGTAGAATAGCTACAGTGTGATTGGAGGAACAGGCAATTCCAGTAGTAGTTAGATTCGGCAGTGGGCCAGGCTAAGGGCGAAAATACTTTGCGCGTTTGTACGGTGTTTCCAAGGCGCCTCGCATATTAGGTGACCACGAAACTACAAACGAATCTAAGCCCGACGCTACTAATAATTTAACGTTACACATGAACTGTGTAAAAAATAAAGGGCAGCCAATGACATATTACATATAGACAAGTTATCCGCTCTCAATGCAAGGCAATTGCCTGACATTTCACTTAGTCTTGTACAACCCAGTGTCACGGCTAAACGTCAAACAAAACTTATTCCCAATTCTGTGTTTTCAATACCGTACAATACCTTCTTGTGTGTTTAGACAATGTACAAATTACACTCTTACAGTTAAAGAAAGAATAAACGTTTCTTTTCACGCGTAAGTACTATTTTAGTATAACTAGGTATCTTATTTATTATTTTATTTTGTTATTTAAAATGTAGTTTTAAAATTTACATGGTTATACATTTCAACAAACTCAAAGAGCGAGATGTAATATGATTTTGTAAGTGGGAGTAAAAGAGAAAACGCTATATACTGCAAAATTTACGTACTACGTCACGTACGCTCACGACCAATTAGTACGAAGCAATGTCATGCAGTACATACATATCTCTTTCTTACAACAAGTAAACCGTATTATTCTTTCCTTCTCCCACAAATAATACTAATGTATATATCGGGTAGGTATCTATAGTTAAGTTGGCGCCGTTTGTTGTGCGGTAATGTTTGGATATGACTTTTCTATACTTATGTAATATGTAATTGAGGGCAGCCATGTAAAATGCTATCTCAGTATATAAGTTTAAACAGTTAAAATATTACAAAAAACTCAACAACAACCAAAAATTTTCTTAATTGCATAAATATCATTGTAATAATAAAATACAATTTCATTTAATTTAAATTTCGAATTTGGATCTGAGGGAACTCGGTGGAGGTTCAAGTAAAGGCGGGAATCGCTTGCACGTTGTTCGGTCTTTTGTAGGCAGTCCGAATACTAAGGGGCGACGACAGTGCAGGGAATTCGAGTGAGAATTTGAGCCTGCACCCGACTGTATCAGAGTTGTCTGATTGTACAGTCAACAGCATATCAACCTACTGTCAACCAAAATGTCAATCGCTTTTCAACCTTCAGATCAGCCCGGAAGAGTTTTTTGGTATTTTGTGGTATGTTGTGGTATGTTGATGAGCTCTTGACTGCACCTATAATTGTGACCTTCGGATAACAAATCATCGCATGACTTTTAACTCCACCATAACAGAGCTTTTTACGTACTGACAGCAACAGGCATAACAAAACTAGCGAAACCACTCTGACGACGTGTGTGCAAAATTTCCCGCAGTTTGGTTCAAAGCTTAAATTAGAAAAACCCCTAACGACGGCAAAAAGCTCGCGTAACTTTTGACCTTCAAATACTGAGCTTTCAAACAACAAAAACCAAAAAAACTCTCGAGCGCCCCTAATCAGCTTACGGCCGATCTTGATGCCCTTTTGACTTCCCAGGCCGTGAATAACTCTAATTCTCCTTAGCATCATCAGTGCTATGATATTTCCCAGCGGATGACCCGATAACGGTTACTTTGCGCAGCCTTTTCTCCAACTGGCCGTCGCTTCAGATGAAGGCTGTGAGGCTATTGATTTCCAGAATCATCCAGGTGGTTTTTAGTGAGTAGTGGCTATGGTAGGCTCGGAGCGAGTCCCACATGCTTTGGAAGTCTTTGGGGGAGGCCTATGTTCAGCAGTGGACGTCTTGTGGCTGATATGATGATGATGATGATAAGTCCCACATAACTTCGCAATTGGGGCGGGGTATACGTGAAAGCATTTTTTTCCACGCGAAAACGGAGTCAAAATTGGTGTGTTTGTATGGGAGTTACGATGCCACAGGCAGACGCAAGTTAACTCATTACGTTCACACTCGTGGGTTAAAAGAGTAAAACACACTTTCGCATTTGTATTGTTGGTACTTACAGCGTTAAAACTCTACGTGATATACGTTGAGTGATCAAGTATGACTTGTGTGACCGGTGTGACTGGACATTTAACAGATTACTCGGAACGTGTTAACTTGGAATTTCATGCACTAAATGTGTTAAGATGGAGAATTGGTTTTATGATGTAACTTAATTTTAACTTGTCTTGTCCGGTTGGAAGTAAGTGCTTAACATATTTCTAAGTAGAAAGCTAATCTACAACATTTTATTTTGCATTTATTTCTTCGAAATTTCAATTATCTTAGTCGCTTTTCCAGGCAAACTTGTTTCATATTACCTATTCTACTCCCTTATGCCAATGTAATAATAGATAAATCAGTTAGTACGTAGTTTTTATTTCGCGTATTTTAATTTTGAACTTATTTTAGAAACCGTTGCAATGTATTCCTTGTTACTTACGTCAATACATAAAACTTACATAAGGAAGGGCAATAAAGCTGATAATTAAAGAACATCAGTAAAATAAGGATGGCGACTATTTAGCCCTATTTTAAGCGCTGTGCATACCTAGTGTGTGCTAGACATGTTTTATGGCTGCTAGAACCCATCATCACAGAATCATTAATTGCTGTGTCCAGTGACGGAAACCGGTCGTCGTCGCCAGTCGCCAGTTGTGACTATCTACAACATAATTTTACGACGATTAGACGTTTGTCTTTTATCTCACCTGATGGAAAGTGACGATTAAGACGAAGGTGTTACAGCTTTTCACGAGATACCTACTCACTCGACGCTTGAAAGAACTAGGACTATAGTTTTCTGGAAAAACAGACGCCGGCAGTTCATTCCACACCTTGGCGACCCGCACCAAAAAGGAACTATCGAAGCGTTTGGTTCTTCTTGGGATACTATAAAGGGATGGATGGAAGGCCTGTCTGCGTCTAGTAGTCCGATGTAAGCAGGGTGTGGGTTCAACCTGATCAAAAAGAGCATTCGCGCACTCTCCAAAATAAATTCCCGTGTAATGGTAAACTCTTAAAAGACTAATGACTTTGCCGTATGTTATGCGAGTATTATATTTCCATATTCTGCAGCTCACAGCATCACAATCTACTCAGGTAATTAAAGTATATCATATATTGGCCTGTTTGGTGTGGAGGCAGGTAAGTATTGCCTTCCATGCCAGAAGTCCCGGGTTCGAAACCTGGTAGGGGCAGATATTTTAATATATTTGCTTTCTAGTCAGTGTATGTACGTCTATTTAAATTTATTTCTAATATTTTTATATTAATAAAAAATATCTATGTGTGTTTCTTAAGTTTATTTATCCGTTATCTAGTATCCATAAGACAAGTTCTCAATGATACTTAATTTGGGCTAGATAATGTGGTGTGGTCGGTAGAAATATTATTATTATTCATTTAAAGTGACTACTTTACATTGTAAATATCCTTTACGTAGAAACATAAATACAGATATTTAAAGTGCCAGAGATCAGAAGAAACCTGCTGCGTGCTGCAGTCCTTCCTATTTTGACCTCACAACAATCACGTTTATGTGGTTGTGTTCCGGTCCAATGGAAGGAACTGACGGCGTAACTACTGGAACAAAGGCAATTTCAACTAAAGCCCACAGTCGGCAACGCATTTAGTTGATATAGTAAACGCAATAACTATTTGTAAATAATAACCAACAACCAATAATATCCACGAAAGCGGATGCTACGTACCATCAGCTGGGTCCAGTACTCGTTTGCCGGCGATGAAAACACAAAAAAAAAACAAATTTCGAGTCCCTATCCAAAAAACTTACAAAAATGTTACCTACATACAGGCCGTCCAGTGCTTTTAGATACCTTTGCTATAAGCGCAGTCCATTTAGCGTCGCACTTTAGGCTCCGCCGGCAGCTTTAAGCCAGTAACCCAAAAAGAGAGAAAATAATTTTGAAATGTCAGTCGGAAAACGGCGATCCTTTTCGAAGCTTATTCCTGGTAGTATTGCATATGACAGTTTGCGCTAAGTTTAAGTAATGTTGGAGTTCTACGTTTCATATTTAATGAGACTTTTAATGATTATAGAAAGGCTAGCTGGACGTGACTTTAATCGCATTTAATAGAAGGTACTTTTTTCTAGATGATATCGTGTACGAATATAAAATTAAATAATTTTACATTTTTTTTATTATTTATTAGCAGGCGTTTGTCTTCCATCTCACCTGATGGAATTCAATAAAATAAAATAATGATCGGAATTCAAGACCTGTATGTGACCGCTCGGGAAAATACCGCCCCGCCAAAGTCTTTCGGGTTGTGTATAAAGCCAGAAAGGACTAACCGAACAGCGCTTGCCGAATGTGTAGATCGGGCCGGCCTTGCCGTTCATCAATGTATGCCGACACGAATGTACCTGAATAGCGCCCCTAACAAAACAAACTCACTCTTTCGTGTATAATTTTAGTAACGATTTTTACATATATTAACTTTTCATTATGTTTTGTGTAACAGGCGGGGTTCACTGTTTCGCGTCCAGTGCTCTTGTAACAACTCACGGAGAAGTTTGTCTTAACCTATTTATATGAATAACATTAGACACTGGTTTGCATTTTTGAAGGCGAGATAAATCATATAATAATTAATCACAGAATTGACCTGGTTTTATAACGCTCTTATAACAAAGTGTGGCTGGGTATTTCTAACTGGTTGAAAACTTTTCTTTATCACCTCGGTATAATCGTAGACGATTCCTCACACATATACCTACGTAAGTATCTTTTCGGTACAAGAAATTCTTAAATTATCATCCCTAAATTACGTATTTTTTTTGTAATTTATATAACTAAAGTCGAAAGTAGCAACGAGCGTCTACAAAATTAACTTATATATTTTGTTTATAAGTGATACATGTAGTTATAAGTTCATACATTTATTTTACACTATTTTCATAGTCAGCAAACGAAAACTCTAGTCACCTGATGAATAAGTAATCATCTGCGCCCAAGGACTCATTAGTCGTAAGTTATATTGATATTGAATCTGGTTACAATATCGACATATGATGCGTTGTCGAGCGCAGGCCTCAGTTCGGATTGCCTTTGTTCCAATAATTACACTGGCTGGTCCTTCCCTCATACCGGAACACAAACAAGTAAATGTAATTATTATGGCGGTCAAAATAAGAAAGATTGTTTTACCGTTCCAAACGAGAACTTAACCGAAAATACTCTACTTACTACAATAATGTATACTTATATTCTACATATACAATTAATAAACCAACCCTATTCCGTAAAGTTATTTTTTATTTTATTTAGTGACTATGAGCCACTATGACAAAATGTAAAAATATAATTGAACGCGATATTATCCGGTTAAAAAGTGTTTGATTTTGTATAGTAAATCATGAAAATGTAAGGAAATAAACTACTTATTGTAGTAAGGCATTTAAAGTTTAAAATTTATTCTAGTTTTACTTAACTTTAATCTTAGAAACGAATGCCTACGAACGGTGTATCACAGAACCGTAAGGTCAGCTACACATCCATAACGAGTTACTTATGACCATTAGCAAGTTAGTTAGCCGACCCACTTAAACTTCTTTAAAAGGTTAGGAAGGTCATTTGAGAATCATGACCCAAAAATCTTTAAAGCTGTTGTATGCCTGATTTGTTTGTGGCGGTTTTCTTGATACAACATCACCTACGCTCCATACAAAGGTGATTTATTTATTAGGTCACCAACAGAGTGTACATCAAAATAAACATAGGTATATTTTATAAAACAAAATTGCATTCTAAATGCCACTCTAATTACAGGTGACGTCGACATCCTTAAAGTAGGTATACAACTGTCACACAATCTATAAGTAGTTGTAATTTCTATTTAAGTTTAACTAATTTATTTATTTATAACAATTGTTCAAATATACAACGAGCAAGAGAAAACAGGGATGAGGTTATCAATATAATTTAAATTAAGAGTTTATTTTATACAATCTTTAAATACAAAAATATAAAACGAACAAGAAAAACATATAATCATTCAACGTAAGTTATTGTAAAGTTATTATTTTTGAAGGGGTATATATAGGGTGATATGGATTCCTAAAGGTAAATTATAAGTCGTTACAATCGATAAGAATCTACCGCTTTGATATTAATAAACAAATGAATTTTCGTATTAATTCCCTTTGATCCATTAATTATCACTTAGAAACATGGCGCATGGTTGGAGACTGTCATTTGCAATCTAAATGACATCCGTCAGATTTCATTGTGTTCTTATGATATTGATGGATTATATTGAAATATTTAAGTAATGGTATTACTAACATATCCTTTGATTCCAAGTCATGAAACTTAAAAAAGTCGACAAATTGATGATTAACATATGTCGGCGTGGATATACAGTTAATGTTTCTTCGTGTGTTTTTAATCTACGTACAAAGTATTGTAGTAACAATTTCAGTATTTTATTTCTAATGAAACAAACAACAAAATCTTAGTTTAAAAAAAAGGTTTTCTTCACACAACAGAACTTTAAACTTTATGGTCAAAGTTATACCAAAACATTATCATGACAACGATGGCTAACATGAGCACGGTCGATTAAGTAATTATTTAAGTAATAAATTATCTCCATTATCAAAAATAAACAAGAAGTCCAAAAAAACCGGAACAAAAAAATATCTAGTGTTATACATTTGCTATTACAATCTGACTGTTCCCCTTCATTTGCAACAGAGTCCTTTTGTTTAATTTAATTTAAATTTCTCAGGGCTTAATGGTTGTATGAATAACTTAAACCAGCCCTGCATACTGATCAACTAATGGCACCCTGCAGGGTTAGAACTTAGTCTTAGCAATTGCATGTCTTTCGTCGTGAATTAATTATAGATTTTCTAGGAAAAAAAAATCATAATTCACTGATAGTTATTTTGTATTGTATGTTGCATTTCTCCTTCATAACGTTCAAAATGTAACATAGATTAAAAAAGGAACTTTTTACATAAATTTAGCTGGTGTTGCTTCTGGTTTTGTAACTTTCTAGTAATAAAAAAATTACTCAGTGGCACTAGCTTCTTGATATGAATGTTCTGGGTTCGACCTTCGTTGACAGCCAATACGTAAAAATGAATTTTAAGAACTTAAGTATATCCAACTATAGCTCCTACTATAGATCCAAGTATAGCTCTAACGGTTAAAGAAAACATTCTGAAGAAACCCACATACTAGCCTACACATAGACGACCGAGTGGTGTCGTGGTAAGTAGCCTTGCCTCATACGAGCCCTGGCCGGGGCATTCATTTGTGTGATGAACACAGATATTTGCTCTCGGGTCATGGTTGGTTGTATTTATATATGTATGTTTATTTTGGGTTCGCTGTGTGGTCATCAATAACACAAGCTCTGCTTACTTTGGGGCCATACAATGGGCGTGTTTGTCTGGGGATTTATTATTATATATTATACATACCATACAAATTATTTTCAAGGTATGTGAAAAAGCTGCTTACCCGCAGTAGGCATGCGCGTTGCTTAAAACCACCCCTAAGCTGGGTGAGCCTGAGGTCCCCGAGGTAGGATTATAAAGGGTGTCGTGATGACAAAATGAAACAGCACTAGTTTCAGATGTAAGAATATAATGAAACGCGATGAAATTTCGTTTCATAAGTTCTTTATTCAATTGAATATTATATTATTGATATTATTAGTTTCAGAGTTAATAGATTACAAATAAACAACTGTTTTTCTGTCTAACAGATGGCGGCACAGATCAACAACTGTCATCTCATGGCAAAGTCCACATTCAATTGTATTCATTTATTTTATTTTATTTATTTAATAATTAATGTACACACAGATTTTAAATACAGTATAAAAGGTAGTTACCAAATAATGTACAAAGGTACTGCTTATTTCTAAAAGAAATCTCTTCCAACAGACCTGAGACTGGAGAGTGTGAATAATAGCAAATTTAGTGTGTACTAAATTATATATACATAAGATATATACTATAAACAAATGCTAATATACTTACATATTGTGTTAAAATTAATATGAACTACTTATCTACATATAAATAAAATATCCATGATATATAAGTATATGCAAACTAAAATATACACATTATACTTGACTTTGTACATTGTTGCTGGTCCCCAAGCCGGTTAACACAATCTTTGATATCTCTCAATATTCTGGGACGACTGGCATGGACCTGACTTAAAAGTTTAAGCTGACTGGGATTATAATATGGGTGTATGTCTCTTTCAGTCCAACAGAAATTGACAGTGATGGGAAATTTTAACTGACTAATCAACTAACTCCTTGCATTGTTAACTCAGTTCTTTGCAAATCGGCTTAAGGATCGTACTTTTGAAATACCAGACCACCAAATAACGAGGGCTTAACTCAATAATATCCCAATTCAAAAGATACTGATTATCCTTTTTTTATAAGCACAAAGCATAACCTTTTTTTCGGCTTATTCATAACTTCCTGGCTACGTTACATTGCGTAAGTTTTTTAAGCATCACCACTTATTGTAAGCAGCCGCTCGTATAACAATGGATTTAAGTTCAAGAACGAAAACCCTTCAACGCGGCAATTGTAGCATAAGGTAGCATAACTTTAAATCTAAATGTTGCTAACATAGGGACATCTGGGCAAAGTAATAGTTACGGTTATGGCGTCATGGACGAAAAACCACTAACACTTAGTTCAAAAGTATTAAGTCCAATTGAGAATAACCTCCTCCTTTTGAACTCGGTTAAAAAGGCCAAGGATTACTAGCTAAGAACATCATCATATCAGCCACAGGAGGTCCATTGCTGAACACAGGTCGCACGCGCTCTGTATCCAACGACTTCCTGCGACCTTTAGTATATCGTCCGTCTATCTAGCCGGAGGCCGTCCCGCGCTGCGTTTCCGGTACGTGGTCTCCAGTCCAGAACTTAAAAACAAAGAACAACCTTAACATAATGATAGTAAGGCTTCTACAGTTAAGATTTCACCCTGGGCGGTACTACAGTCCGTCAGTTCGACTGCCATAAGAACGACAGTTACGTGATCGTGTCCCAGGTAAGGGGATGCTACAGCCAGGGCACTTACTGGAACAAATGAATTATAATTCGAGCCTGCGGTCGGCCACGCATCATTGGTCTGTATCAGGGGTTCTTAAACTTATAGCTCCACGTACCCTTGTTAAAGTGTTCATATGACAGCGAACCCGTAACCCTTATCCCTAAAGAAAATAATAAACTTGGCTGTTGAAACAAATTAAGTTTTTATTATTAATAAGGTAACAAATACAGTCCCAAAAAGAAAAGGTTTTGAGCCAATGTGATGATTGAGGGTGAGAGGAGTTTCTTGGGCTTGTTTCTTTGCGCTAATTGAGTCGAGTTTAGGAGTTTACTCAACAAATCATCGATAGATTGGTCTGCTAGAAACTGTCGATTGACGTCGATTGTTCTATTCAATCATCGATCGATGGCGTCAATCGATGATCGACTTATTAGCGTGGTAACACCCTAAGTCGTCTCGCCACCATTACGTAAATCATATCGCGAACCACATACCGTCGAATGTTGAACCCCCAGGAGTACCCCAGTTTGAGAAACCCTGGTCTATATAATAATCACATTCGGTATTGATCAATAAACAACTACGACTACTGTCTATGGGTGCCACTTAACATCAGATGTGTCACTTGCTCGTTTGCTGTCTATGAAAATAGTTTCAAAATAAATCAAGTCAATTGTAAACATACATTTAAAACCCTCGAACGACAGCAAAAAGCACGCATTACTTTTGACGACTCAACTGATTTTCTTCAAACATGGCTCAATACACACTATTAAGTCAGCATTTAAAAAAAACGTCTTAATCGACCTTATCATATAAAAGAAACCATGCCACAGACCTACCCCTGTCCTCTAGATTCGAAGTACAAAGTCGCTAGACCGAGAAACGCGCACACGAACGTAGCCACGCAACTGTCACTAGATCTCGAAGCCCTTCAGGCCGCAACTTCTAATTCTAATTCTCCTTAAACACCTTCAGTGAAAAGAAACCATGCCACAGACCTACCCCTGTCCTCTAGATTCGAAGTACAAAGTCGCTAGACCGAGAAACGCGCACACGAACGTAGCCACGCAACTGTCACTAGATCTCGAAGCCCTTCAGGCCGCAACTTCTAATTCTAATTCTCCTTAAACACCTTCAGTGCTATGAATTCACCTTCAGTGCTTTGAGCACCTTCAGTGCTATGTAATTCCTAGCGGGTGACCTCATAAGGGTCCCCGCTTGCACAGCCTTTTCCTCCAATTGGTCATCGCTTCAGATGAAGGCTCTGAGGCAAAAGATTGCCAGAGTCATTCAGAGGGTTTTTTAGTGGATAGTTGGCTCTGGTAGGCTCGGAGCGAGTCCCACATAACTCCATATCGCGCGCGGCGGGGTATGCGTAAGAGCATTTTTTACTTCCACCTGCCCTCCCTGCGGAGGGGAACAAAAAAAACACAGACACACAGATCGACAGAAACAGATCGATAGATCCATGCGGTAAACTTATAGAGCTCCTCTTTTTGCGTCGGGTGTTAAAAAGATACCTAATACTAATTAAATATTAGTATATATCTAGCTCAAAGTCTGTTTATAATACTTTGAAGTAAAACATTAGGCAATTGTGTAATTAAATTTTAGAGAAACGTAAAAAAAATATCAACTTCGTACTTCCCTTTTCACATTTAGTTGCACAAAACACCACGAGACCACTTTTGTTAAACGGTTTAATGGACTCCAAATTCAAGGGCAGGCGCATATTCTGTCTCTTTTCAGTATCATCTACTGTCTCCCTCGCACATACAACAGATGTTCTTGATGTAACACCTGGTGTCATATTGTTTATTTTTTGATATCATGCATATGGTCATAATAGCATATTAAGTATTTAAGGAAGTGTATTGATATTCTTTAAGTGTAAAAGCTTGCGGACTTATATTGTAATGAATATTAAAAACAAGGCCCGTAGCCAAGTTGCCAATCTATGATCGCTAACGCTATAGAAAACAACTGTATGGAGCATAAATTTACATCACGAGATGCTCCATGCAGCTTGGCTACGGCCGGCCTCTGATATTTTTTTATATAGGGATTATAGAGACTGCGTTTTTAATTGACTTCCGGGACAACAGGAAGTGATTATGCCATTAAAAAACATGAACGATGAATTGATGTACAATTTGTTGAGATGATGCGAAACAATTGCACGTTCTCATTAAAGTTAAAACTTTAAAGTTCCCCACAATTGATCTTGTATTGAATCTTGATCAAAGACTGACAGGTAAGCAGGCAAAGATACGTCAGGCAGATTGTATAATAAGCTTCATAAATGAATATTTTTATTTGTCTTTAATTTTTATAATTACCTGCTATTTGCTGATAGCTAAAAAAAATTGGCGTTTCACCGGGAGCTCCCGCACCCGTTTCCCGTCCACTCGTTCGGCTATGACAAAGCCGGCTTGGAATTAAATCGACATATCGAACATTGCTTGCTTCATTCTGATTAGTTAACTATTGTTATTTTCTTATTGAGGCTTTATTATGTTCACCTAAGAACAATATTAGATAATTTGTTCACATAAACTAAAAGAACACACAACTAACAAGAATTTAAAAACTAAATCCTCTGTCCACGCACACAAAAGTTAAATTTCATCAAACTCTTTTTATTCCTGCTGGCCTGGTATAATACGGTTATAACTATACAGAAAGTTGGTAAAAGCTATGGAGCCGTATTGTTAACTTTCCGTGTGTTCGCTTATTAAAAAGTTGCAGCTTTAACAGCTTGCAACGAGCCGAGCGCTTTTGAGTCAGGCTTTAAGCTGGTGTATGGGCAGCGCTCTATAGCAAATTGCTGTTGAGTTTTTAATGTATTATTTCAATAAATACTGAATATATTTATTTAGTTAAATGTGCAGTGTTATTTTGTATAATATCGCCTTTATTATATATCACAACTGAACAACAGGGGAAGACTTTGCTATTTGTATTCGATAAATCGGCTAGTAATAGAGAGAGAGATTTACTAATTTCATAGCCGGCTAACAAACACGAGACCCACCCACGGAACACAAAGTAGGAAGGACAGTACTGGCCAAGACGAGATCTTAACAAAGTTACTCTTCGACCTACTATTAGTATTACTTTCCCCGACCAGAACACGAACCTGGGACCTCCAGCGTATGAGGCAGGGCTACTACTACTGAAAATATAGCTTATTTAAAACTATAAAAAGCCAGTCTACTACTTTTTCTAACTCATAAAGATAACTGATAGCATTTACAAATAAGCAAACACACGGATAATATTTACACTTCATTAGTTTTAGATAGATATTTTTATATTATTTATTTATTTAAGCTGTATTGATTGAAATCGCTTCGTAAATTAGCCAAGGAGCCAAGGTTATCGGCGGTTATCCTAAAGATACAGTCATATACCATCGCGGACTTTTTTGTAGACCTTTTCAAGGTGTACAAATACTGTTGTACATTATTTTGATCTATCTCGTAGGGTTCAGCCAGCGTTTGCAATGTAAGCGCAAAAAAATGTGTTTATTTACGACATCACACTAAGAACCTCTAAAATTATCAATGTTTCTCAACTATAATATGCATGTACGTATTATACATATAAACCTTCCTCTTGAATCACTCTATCTAATAAGAAAAACCATATCAAAATCCGCTGCGTAGTTTTAAAGAGCTAAGCGTACATAGGGACAGACAGACAGCGGGAAGCGACTTTGTTTTGTACTATGTAGTGAAGATATCCGTCTATTGCAAGCAATGCATTATTGAACGGTATCCAAAACGACAGTCTATCGTGACCACGGCAACTGCAAAGATGCCGAAACGTCGAAATAATTTTAAAATTAAAATTAACTAAAATATACGCGATAATATCCGGTAAAAAGTGTTTTATTTAAAGTATGTATCGTGAAAACTTAAGAAAAGATTTAAAACGATAGTTATTGCTAAGATCAGTACAAGAGAATTACTTATTCCAACAGGCGATACGCGTTCTTTTGGAATCAAAGTTTTTGATAACATTACAAATACACTCCACTCCAATTTATTAGTTTCTTACAAATTAATATAAATTTATAAATTTTGATTACTTCGTAAAACTATTCGAAACACCATCAGTCTTTCAACCCGACACTCTCAATACTAAAACAAATTAATAGAATGATGAATGAACACCAAAACAAAGAGATTGGAGAGATCTCTGCCCGACGGGATGCGACACGATGCGAACCAAAGCTTCACTATTACATTGTAACTTGAAGCGTGCAACGTGGTCAAACGTGCGCAACATACATTAATCATGATGGCAGGCTGTTTTACATTGTTACTGCTGGTCGCGATGCTTGTTTCGTTAGTATAGCCGATTGAAAGGGGAAGCCGTATACAACTTATTTTCTTAGGCATACAAGAAGTACAACATTTTCTCTACCTCAAGCACTTTTTTAGCCGAGTTCCGCATGTTCTAAATCAGTTTTAAAGTTCGAACCCAACAGTTGATATATTTTCAGATTCCATAAATAAGTTTAAATCAAATATTTCTTTGAGTCTTTAACTGAATGATGCAACACTGTAGCAATTTCTATTTTCTTCTATTAATTAATCCGCTTAGGCTTATAGTATTAAATTGTGATTATATTTAATAATTATTAGCACGACTACGTATCCATATTTATAATTTTACTCATATGTGAAAACTTGTAATAAGCATATATGCTTACATTGTGCGATTGTAATGTCTTAGGCTGTAAGTTTTCCTGTACATATAAAAATAAAAAAATATAAAAATAAAATAAATAAAATATTCTTAATTCTAGAATATCAGAGGTTTTATATAAAAGCTCCTAAGCTCGTAAAGATCGCCTCTTCATAGTTGAAGTCATCTGTGCGCGCAGCTCTATGTATGCGTTAAACTTGTTTATATACGGCGACAGTGTTGCGTAACAAAACGTAGTGGTTGTACACGCACACCGAAGCGACGCGAGACAAGATGGCGGCGGCCACACAAAGTTAAGTTGCATATTTACAAGTACACCCGCACATACAGCCGCGCGCACAAATTACCTCAACCGTCTCTCGTTCTATAGTACTTCGTTAGCGCCTACTGAGAATAATATCTCGCTTTCATACTAATAAAATGTAATTTTCTTATAGTGAGTGATAGTAAGTGACTTGCATTTATTTTTACATACAGAACTGAAACCGTTAGGTATGCAAGGTGTAACCATTTCACACATTTACCGTGACGTACAACTGTAAATTAATATATTCTTCAAAAACTTCTATAAAATAAAACAGCTGGAGATAGGTGACGTTCGTTACATGTATTACTTTAGCAACGGATCTGGTACTCACACGAATCAAAATATATTGCTGCAACTTCAAATAAATGAAATTGAGAAAGGGACATAATGATGCAATGATGAGGTACGTGAGCAAGGCGAAATGAAGTTTGTTAGTACTTGTGTCGGTTCGTAGCGTCGTTGGTAGTGACCGTCGAATTGTTACTAAGTAAAATCAGGCGACGAAGACATGATTTATGAAGGCTACGCGACAGGAGCTTGTCGCCTATCTCTTTTCGCTTTTCTACTTTAATCAAAGATACTTGCATTCTAGCATTCAGGCACGAGAAAACCAGATAGTTTTGCATAGTTTAAAAACAAAATACTGTTATCATTGACCAAGATTTAGTCCTGTGCTTGAACAAAACAATTCTACAAAAACCATTGAAAGTTTGTTTCCACGATTTACGTACACAATTCGGAAAATTATTAATTTTATTTAAGGTTTGAAAAGGGAATCTGCCACGAATTGTTATGCATGTGGTGTTTGCCTATAATTTGACGACCGAGTGGTGTAGTGGTAAGTAGCCTTGCCTCGTACGCCGAAGGTCCCAGGTTCGAGTCCTGGCCGGGGCATTAATTTGTGTGATGAACACAGATGTTTGTTCTCGGGTCATGGTTGTTTGTATTTATATATTATGTATGTTTATTCTGGGTTCCCCCCAGTTCGCTGTATGGGCATCCATAACACAAGCTCTGCTTACTTTGGGGCCATACAGTTGGTGTGTTTGTCTGGGGATTTATTTATTATTAATTACTGGGCATTTAGCCAATAAACCTTATTGTACCGCTAGTCTAGTGTCTAAGATGTTGGCAAGCCTTAAATTAACAAATGAATACCGACCGATGGTCTAGTTAGCTTTATCAACTAGTAGACGATACCTCTTAAAGACTTAGCACGCAATTATCATGTCAGACCTAGTGGTCGCCTATAACCTACCGAACATTGCAGAAGAACTTGTAATTATACATTAACAAGGGATACCTCAAGTGTACTGTCACGCCAGTCGGAAGTTCAATAATTCGAATTTCCGCTGAATTTTTAATACATACCCTTGAACAAAGTTTATTAAATTAATATTTTTTAAAGGACAGATTGTTTTAAGCCCGTAAAATTCATCATAAATGTGTATAATACTCAGGATTATCATTATCAAGTACCTATCTAACAGAAACACAAACGTCTTGATAAATCATGATCATTTTGTTTTTGGGAATAAT
Organism: Marasmarcha lunaedactyla; assembly: GCA_923062675.1. Lineage (NCBI taxonomy): Eukaryota > Metazoa > Arthropoda > Insecta > Lepidoptera > Pterophoridae > Marasmarcha > Marasmarcha lunaedactyla. Next base: position 3,011,224 of record OV281358.1, read on the forward strand.
AAATATTTCGAACGCCTATTATTTCCAAATTCAATGAATTTAATAATATTGAGGCAATGGCTACATTTGTGGGGTCACAAATGCAACACCATGGAATCCTGGGGTCCTGGTGCTCACAGACTCACCAGTGGTATTTCCATAAGATGCGTTCTTTCTTTTCCTTTTCCAATTGCTAATTTGTAAACATATTGTTTGCAAATAAATTATAGAGATATCAATACTCCAACTATTTTTTATAAATCTTCAGACAAACACACCAAATATATGACTCCAAAGTAAGCAGAGCTTGTGTTATGGATGACCATACAGCGAACTGGGGGGAACCCAGAATAAATATACACATATATAAATACAAACAACGATGACCCGAGAACCTGGGACCTGCGGCGTTTGAGGCAGGGCTACCAATAACGCTACTCGGCCATCTGATTTCAATAAAATTTCAAACAAAAAATAAAATTTCAGCATAGATTAAAAACTGCTGCAGTAACTGCAGCGAGCGAACAAGCTGACCCACAACTGAAAACTCACTTTACAAACAAGTACAGAGGTACGAATGCCAAACTTCGGCCGCCATCTTGAAATTCTAGTTTGAAACAGTTCTTACAAATGTTCCAGAAAACCTTTTGTTTGAGCCTTTAACAGCGTCCAGGAAACTTGTTAGTAAAACACAAAAAATAACAGCCATTAATCTGGAAAAGTTTCCAAAGCTATTTGCGGTATTAAGAACTGCTTTTATACGCAAGTAAAATAGTTCAAGAATTTAAGTTTGCTTCAATAAGGTTCTAAGTGAGAAAAAAATACTTTTTTATTTATGTAATGTACAAAGAGCATTCTGATGTAAAAGATTACTTACTTACATTCGAATAAAGCAAAATACTCACTCGTAGTCTTTGGATTGAAAATGATAGTTTTATGAATAGAGCTTGTCAAGACATGGTTCATTTTAGTGGGTAGGTGCCACTCTTGTGAATCCCACATCCCCCTGCAGACCGGCTGCGAGGTATGCTTGACGCATTTACCACCTTTCCTCCCCGCAAAGTGTGCTTGCTTTAGGCGCCTTACAAAAAAAAAACATGGTTGACATAGTTGAGAAGGGCGATGGCTGGATCCCGCGTTGACTCGTAAACGGGTTCGTCGTTTGGATACTCGGGGGGAGGGAGACTTGCCGAGCTAACAGATGCAGATAAGAATAATTTTGTACAGAGATAAATAAACATTGTACATTTATTTTGAAAACATTATACCCGTGAAATTTCTTGCAGTTCTTCTTCACAAACTGGTGGTAGAGTCATGCTTTATTTGACGTCAATAAGAACAAGTAATTGTCAATGTTGAGAAATAAATATTTGAATTGAAATTTGACATAAAATATCAATAATAATAAATCCCCAGACAAACACACCAACTGTATGAACCCTAAATAAGCAGTGCTTTTGCAGTGGATGACCATACAGTGAACAGCGGGTAACCCAGAATTAACCGCGAACCGCGAACAAACATCATTGTTCACCACAAGAACGAATGCCCCAACCAGGACTCGAACCTAAGACCTCTGATGCAGGCCTACTACCCACCACGTCACTCGGCCTTGACATATATAATCGGCTATGTGCCTTCTTTATCACTACATTAAATTATATTCATTGTATATTGCAAAGACGGCGAGTTTATAAGGAAAAGGTGTATTGCCAAAAAAAAACCTAGTGGAGTTCTTACGTCAATTTACTTTAATCAAAGTTTTATTATACCCATAATAGATAATAATATGATAAATAAATACACATATGATTTGTGAATTACAAATAGGGACACACTTTACGCAGTCAGTCAGACATGTCTGTAACCAAAATGTTACATCAACAGCCGTTTGTTCATGTTCAAATGCTCAAATTCATACGTTTTAATATTTAATGGCTTAATTCAATTTCTAATTGACAGCCTCATTAGACTAGAAACTACTATTGAATCCATACATGGTGTAAAAGTTTCGCGAGGGGCATTCAATGCGCTCGTTTAGACAATGCGAACTCCGGAACGAATGCGGAAATCCTGATAAATTATTGATCGGCTCAATATGTTGATTGGAAACCCTTCCTGGTCTTAGGTTACATAAGTTTTATTTATTATTAGCTGGCAAAATTCTAAGTTTAAATCGATTTGGTCAGTGAAGCTTTTGCTTCTTAAGGGGGGTGCGCCACGTTACAACAGCGATTAAAATGACGTCACTTCTATAGTTTAACTGCTTGATTTTGACTAGTTAATGCTATTAGACATAAAGACTTTAGTAATAACGAATACTAAAATGGTGCAACATACAACTGTTCAATTCTAACTTCATTATTGATTTTGTGCACGTGGTGCTACTTACCCTAAGGCTTGTATCTATAAAGCGTTCAAATTCAATGAAAATATTTATTTCTCAACATTGACAATTATTCGTTCTTATTGACGTCAAATAAAACATGACTCTACCGCTAGTTCGGAAAAACCTTCGTGAAGAAGAACTGGCAAGAAACTTCACGGGTAATCATATTTTTTTCAAAATCAATTTACAGTGTCTCTTTTTATCTATACAAAATTATTTTTATCTGCATCTGTTAGCTCCCTCCTCCCAAGTATTCAAACGACGAAAACCCTCAAACGGCACCCGTTCACGAGTTAACGCGGGATCCAGCCATCGCGCTCCTCAACCATATTAGAGGGAAGTAAGCGACCCGTCACCCGACGCTACCATAAGAAGACGTACTTTAATGACAATAAAGCTTTAAATACCCTGAGTCTTATTAGTCGTTAGCCTCTTAGTCGTTCTTAGTCTAATATATCTCAGCTAAATAGCCAATTTAGAAGCGACTTTCTTCATTCTATATAAAGATGAAAATCTAATGGCTCTTATTTTGACAAGATTAGTGTCAAAAGTGAATATGTATTTGTACGTATAACAAACTCGATTTTCATTTCACTGTTTAGCTGATATAAGTCTGAGGTAAGTCTGACGGCGGCATTCAGAGAAGTCAAATAAGCTTCTACGTATGGATTTTGCTAAGCGAATTTATGCATCCTCTATTCTTCATCTAAGTCCGGATCCCATTTTACGTCTCTGAGTGAGATTTCAGTTTCATACAACGTTTAATAATTGTAAGTATCTTGGTTTTACGTCCATTAATACAAAATGTTTAGGTGTAGTGTTCTCTCTAAACACGCCCTCATAAGTCTACATTTAAGCAAAGTATATTAAAGTTACTGAACAGAGGTTGATAACAACATGGCTATATATTATTACGTTCAAATATACACACACATGCACACGTAAACACACATACCCTCATATATACACACAAACACAATAAAGCACTGCTATCGACCTACAAAAAAAATTCTTATTATTATTTTTTTTTTTTGTAATAACTTTTTAAAACAGTTTTAATTAATTATTCCTAACATTAGTTTTACTTGCTGTCTGCTAAAATCATTTAAAAAAATGTAAATCCATAACTGGCTGTCAGTTTTATATAGATATTATTTAATTAATGTATTGTTTTAAGAGCTGTGGATTTTGTTATAATTAAATAAATAAATAAACCCAACTGGCGGCCCAGCTGTGTGGGCTGTACTTCTCATAAAAGGATTTTTTTTCAGATTATTTTTAATTAAGTGATTTTTGCCATCTAAGGTCACAATCGAACCGCAACGACTCTTTCCAGGGTTGACTTACGCATCAGTTTGTTCAACAACAAAACGACATATCTCCAATATATACAGAAACAAAATAAAAAGACTAGATCGATTGCAATTAAGTATACATCTAAAGTGCCTACCTAAAATGAAAAAAAAAAAACAGTCTTAAAATATCGCCGGAACAACTCGGCAACCTTTTAAAAGGTCACATCGAGATTCCGAAATCTGGCGGTAAAGCTTTTAGCCACACTCGTTTGAAATCTAATTGTGTGTTCCTAAAATAACCCGTATGTAATATGGCGGTGAAGCATTAATTCATTTCTTTATAGATCAGGGAGTTCGGTAGAAACTGGGATGCTGCGAATTTAATTGTTTTATATTTTGTTGACAGGAGTTAGGAGTTAGTAGATACATAGGTTTAAGGTATAAGGCTCAATCTGCCATTTCGGCCACATATATTCGGCTAGTGTCGATTGCGTAGTCTATTCAGGCTTTATGCAGGTCGGCAAATTTGGTTCGTCTCACCAAAACCCAAACAGTATAAGCCGGGCAGTATTTCTCTCGAACTTTATTCGCATATATTCGATTTGCCACCCGGCTGGTCCGATATACGTCGGGCCGATTATGTGGGTAGCACATTATATGCTTTGTTGCAATTAAAATCTTAAAAGCAAGAAGAATCATACGTTTATTATACCGTAATATAATCATTAATATGTCAGTCACAATAAATACATGTTTTCTCTCTCATCTGTAATAAGAATAAACGTAAAAAATAAGCTTACACTTTCTAAAACTCGTATCTCGCATCACACTCGACGGGGCTTGCAATAGGATTGCATAAGGATTCCCAACTGCCCATCATTGCCGCGTTCATGAAGTTGGAGCCGAGATGCACTTTGACAATGCTCCCCAGCATCCCAACCCGCTGGTTAAATAGTGTCCTTATAACGTTTTAATAAATCCTGACGTTGCTATTGCGTCAAGAAACGTTGGCGTTCCAGTTATAAATGGGGCAACACGGTATTCGAATCACCCAAGCCCCCGATGGGCCAGGCTAACGCGACGTACGGCATTTGTACGCGGTCACTTGTCAAAGAGCCAACAAGAATCTCTTACTGAGATTGAACCATTGATTGAGAAACCAGCAGTGGTACAATATGCGACGTCTTCGGCCAAGGTCAAACTTCAGGCACCCCAAAGGCGAAATTTAATAGCCCGTTAGGGTCATAAATAAATAGTCCATTTAAAAAATATATGCATATTGAATAAAAAAAATAAAAAAAATAGGTTTTGATTCTAAACGTATTATTTGACGTATTACGTATTAAACGTATGGCTGTGGCGATGATATCTTTAAATACATCACCTCGTATCCTCAGACATTTACTTATTTGATAAACTTTAACTTATTTTTTTCTATTTTAAATCCCAAAATATTTCTCAAATAAATAAATAAGGTACCTTAGTCTCAGAGAATATACTCAAGACAACATTTATTGTATTCGACTTACATTCGCATTACAATAATACCTGTTAGTTACATTTTCTTCGAATGGAACTCCGCAATTTCGTTTCTAAAGCGCTTGAAAAATACAATTCTTGTAAATTGCTCTTAGTGCCGTAATGTCACTGGAAGTATCAGCTTTCAACTATATTAGCTTACAGCTTGACGCTCGCTTCAGTTGGTTTAAAGCTGTATTATGAGACGCTTAATGGATTCAATATATCACGACAAAGCTTTGTGGTCAATAAAATCGTTTTGTATAATTAACTGGACGCACATTAATTAATACAGAACTGTCACATAAATTAAAATGGGGTATGATTCGATAGTGGTTCTGATTTCATTTGCAAAATAGCTGACACACCAGTTTTGCTACCAAATATAGAATTTTCAAATTCCACTGCATCGCTATACGTGGACGTTGGGCATACTACGTGTACAGTAAAAATAGCATGCTTTAATACTTTAATACAGAGTAAATTTGAGTGTTGACAAATTTGTTAAAAAACTTTCCCAATAAAACAAGAGTTGAAAGAAAATAGGATTTCGCACACAAAATCGATGTGACTGCTGCAATTTGTCTCTGTATAATGAGAATTAGAATGAAAATGTAACGCTTTTATTGAGATTTTAAGGAGATACCAATCTTTTGTGAATAACCTATTCAATATTTAAAAAATGTACAACAAACAGTTTAATGTTTAAAATTAGATTAGACTGTTTAGCTAGTAAAGCAAGTAAATATGAAATATTTGTATGAGTAAATATCACTGTAAAGATTTAACAAACTATATTGTGACTAACAATGAACTACTCTGGAAATTATAACAAAGAATAACATTTAAAAAACCTCCAGCATTTAGTTTTAAATCACTTGATTTAAAAAGATACAAATTTCCTGCCAATTTGGAGCAGCTGAAACATGGCCAGATTGAAAATCAGAGTTCCCTGCACCAGACGCCATTCTGTGGTTTTTAACTGGACCCGAATAGGTACTATACCGAGAACATAGCCTACGGTAGTAATACTGCAGACTGGTTGGTATACACTGGTCAGGGAAAATACAATCCTATTCAAAAAGACCGAAGATAAATTATCCTTTCACCGTTCTGAGATGATGATGTTGAAACAACTAAAATTAATTCATACCTTCGTGTTAAAGAAATAAGGTTAAGTTTTGCATGTAGATTTAGAGTTAAGTTCTTATTGAAATAAGACATCGGAAACCGGTACGACCAGTGTCTGTCCAACCGTCCAAAGCTGTGGCAATGTTATAGCAAAAAATATTTATAAGCTGAATTGTTCGTACCGAGATTAATAGTAAACTTTTTGCGCTTCTCATTCGAGATTCATAAGAGAAGAGACTTCATTTCAATTTGTGTCTATTCAAGTTCTGTAAAGAGTAATTGTTGTATAATGCTTTTTGACTATTAATGGGTATTTAAAAGTCTTTGTAAGGTTTGAGCGCCATTAATTTTTTATGAGAACTTTTTTGTTTTTCGTCTCTTGGGTTCTCTCTTGCGCATTTGCGTGTCTTTTTTGTTTTTGACAAAACATATCCTTTGATAAAGCTTTATTGTATATTATATGTATGTATGTCTTGTTTATAAGAAATTGGATTTGCATTTGTCTTCCATCTCATTTGATGGAAAGCGGCGATGAAATGTCCACAAGTTGTATATTTTATTTTATTAATACAGCTGGTCAGTAATCAAGTACGTATGTGTACAATTTGAACTGGTTTCAACGAGAAAATTCCTTTTTCTTACCAAAATAATATCATGTATAATTTCAACCGCAACTTTTGTGTCCAATTTTTCTAATAGTTCAAATGGCTCACGGAATAAATACCATACATTTTTCATCAAACAATTTGCTTGTATATTTGTTCCTCCGGAACCGATTTTTAAAAAATCGTTAAGACTGTACATCGCAGCCATATAATTAAAAAGTAACAAGTGGATATTTTATTTCGAAATTCCCACGGGATCGGATATTACAGTGAACGCCATCCACAAAGATTCATTTGTCTCACCGTAGTGTGCGTAGCGACCATAGAATAAAAAAGTAAGAGGGCGCGACTCCGTGGATGGCACTTACTACACCCGGGAGAAACTCCGATTTTTTTATCGAAATAAACTGTATATTTAATATACCGTTCATTGGCCTTTTAAATTTCACCGGCCTTTGTGGCTTGAGGGCACTTAGATGGTACTTAAAACTACTACTACATACTATATGCTTAAGGGCACCCAAGAGGACACGGCACTTGGCTTATGATGTCGCATATTGACACTGCCACTGGTTCGGAAGCGCCATCTACTGTCAAACAACCAGCAAGAAATTCAGTAGGAATGCGTACATCGCGTTAGCCTGGCCCACCGGTTTAAATTTATAGTTTTTTTTAAATATTTCTAATTATCACACCACATTATCTAGCCCAAATTAAGTATCATTTAGAACTTGTGTTATGGATAACGGATAACTGATAAATAAACTTAAGAAATATATAAACACACATAGATTTTTTTTATTTCATAGATAAGTAAAAATTAGAAATAAACATAAATAAACATACATACACATCCATGACTAGAAAGCAAATAAAATAAAATATCTGCCTTTACCGGGATTCGAACCCGGGACCTCTGGCATGGAAGGCAAGGGTACTTACCTCCACACCAAACAGGCGATCAAAACCGGTGGATTAGGCGATTCAAACACCTATTTTTAATTGGAACACCGGCGTTCCTTGGAGTTTGAATATAAATCTAGGTTAACATACAACCTTATTATATTACATTGTAAAAATAAATCAGCCCGTCATAGACTTTTCGACTTCAAATTCGTGAGCATCACCTAACGGTACTTCACAACATTTAATGGAGTAACAAATGCGTTTAGTGACGCCTTTGATAGCCAAGTCTACGGATTTACAAAGTAAGGTCGGCGCCTAGTTTGAGGTGGCTTATTCCATGAATAAAACAGTTAGTTTAAGGAAGATTGGTGAATGCGAAATTCAGTAGGACGAAAAGTTATTTAAGATAACTTTGGAACTTTTAACAGTTGAGTGTAACGGCGGAGGGCACGGCTAAAGGTTAGAATCGCTTGTTTAGTCTTAGGTAAAGAAGACACTACAAGGGATTCGAATGTCAATCTGAGCCTGCAGCAATATTTTATATTTAACATTGTAAAAACATTATTAGTTTATCAAAATTAGATCTTATTTCGATATCACAACAGTATAAAATCATAAATACTTTAGCCTGAACCATTTTTACATTGTAAACCCCTACTGTAAAACCCTACTCAAACAAGCGAACAAAGGACTAAGTCGGACCCAGGAGACTCTTAAGGACTTTATAAGTCTCTAGACTTTTCTCTAAAATAATAATGGACTTCTTTACTAATTACTTTAGCCCCTCAGCAAAGGGATACAAGTTGAGCACGGAGATACGCGATAGATTTTAGTTTGAAGGTAAATTTGCTCGTGTTGTATTAGTTAGGAACGCTTCATCAATCAACTTGGTGACGCAAACGAGTTCGGATGACAGTTACCGTATCAGGTAGTCGCGACATTTTCCAAGTTTAAGGAGATTTTTTATGTTCAGCCAATTTCAGATAAAGTTGTTTGATGTGTTTGATGATCAAACAAATATAAATGAAATACAAATATTCAGTACAGACTTTGATCTAAAGAAATTGTTGGTTAAAGAAATGAAATCAAATGTTTTGCTTAGTATAGACGAAAAGCAAAAAAGAAGTATTTCATAAGCTATTTGTTTTTTTTACATTTAGCATTGAAACTAAGACAGATTTATCATGAATATTAAGTAACAAAGAATCATATTTTATTCTAGTGAAAGAACGAAAAACAAGACTGAAAGCGTGCACCGGGTCACCTCGTACCGATGTACCATCGAACATGTGAGAAAAGGTTCTATAATCGTACAAGTTGAAGGCCTTGGCTCTTGAGGCCATTACCGGCGTTCTTCCAAACTGTTCTCATTCAACGATTACCTGCCCCAGCTGCGCTTACTACTTTTCATCCAGCGTCAGCTCCTATTGTTTCTATGTGATCGGGTGAACGAGCATGACCTGATTGTCTTCATTTTGGAATCAATATTTAAGTAGGTAACTTATTTCCTTTAGCAAGGTTTATATCTGTTATTACAATAAATATAAAAGTAAATTAATAAAATTACGATATTTTTATATTTATTATGAACCGAATCTGTTAAAAAAACAAATTAAAGAGATAACTATAGAAAAATAATTTCTTATTACAAAAATCTAAGTAATTAAAGTATCGATATCTGTATAGTGCAGAAAAAAAGATACAGCCTTATAAAGAATCTCACTCCACTTTTTCGGACTTTGCTATTAGTTCTATTGTAAAATCGAACTCTTCGCTTTCGAAACCAATCTTGGTGGACAATCTAAAAAAAGCCATTCCACCTTTTTGCTCACCATCCAATCCTGTCTCATTTCAAAAAGAGCAATAATCTGGTGTAAGCTTAATTGTTTTGCTAAAAGTTTCTTTCACGTTGTTTCCAAGTCTTGTGACCAAGACGTTCCCTTGCGGCACTCCGTATAATGTAATAAGGCAACCAGTTTATCCCATGGAGGAAATTTTATTAATATGGGACCACACGATCTTTCCACTATTTGAAATAAGACCCGAGATTGAATTTATTTTCATGGGCATTTGATTTAGATGGTTCTAAATGAAAGGTATATGTGGACATTAGTTTGTTTACCTTATATTTAAGTAACAATTATAAATATAATGTATTATTATTATCTATCATGTAAATTACTTATAAAAAAAGTAAATGTTAACATACCATCGAAGCTAATAATAATAATAAATCCCCAGACAAACACACCAACTGTATAACCCCAAAGTAAGCAGAGCTTGTGTTATGGATGACCATACAGCGAACGGGGGAACCCAGAATAAACATACAAATACAAATACAAACAACCATGACCCGAGAACAAACGTCTGTGTTCATCACACAAATGAATGCCCCGGCCAGGACTCGAACCTGGGACCTTCGGAGTATGAGGCAAGGCTACTTACCAATACACCACTCGGTCGTCTAATGTCGGAAGCAAAAGTTCAAGTTACATAATTAATAAATTGACTCGTCACATTGAATCGAAGATCTCGAGACTACCAGTGGATTCCACCCCACAGACAAGTTGATATTTTGATTTATAACGTAATTATCTATTGTTTTGAGCAAGCGAATTGCTTACTGTAATTAAGTAAATCAAAGCAATTATGTAATTAAGTAACAGGAAGGATATAAACGGAGAACTCGTCTTAGTAGAATTAAAAAAAATTTTTTTTCAAGTCATTTCGTATTTTGTACGTAATATTCTGTAATTACAACTCTTTGTTTCTGAATGATTTTGATGTTATGAAAAAGACATAAGTATACCCGAGCATCTAAATTCTTTTCCAAAATAACATTCATGTTTGATGTCAGTTCATACTGGCACGGTACACAAGCAAAAGTTTTATCTATTGACGGCAGTTTCCCGAACTATGGAAGATTTATTCCAGTTTATAATGAATAGCGTTCAAGGATTAAGCCAGCACGAAATGAATGCAAAAGACGCAGTGTCACTGGCGATTTATGTTCGTTAAATTAAAATGGTCGGTGAAAAATCGGGATATTAAATATTTTGTGTAATTATAATGGTGGTTTTTCGTTTCGATGTAAAATTTGTTGATGGTTTGAGAATTCATCATTCAAATTAAGGTCTTAAGGCCATTCATTTAGATTCAGATTTGATACCGGCAAATAAGCACGCCACTTATTGTTAAGTGGCATCCGCATCCAAAGATATTGTAAGTCGTAGATGATTTATTTATCAATATTTAATTAATGTGATTATCGCACTGTCTCTTCCCTTTAACCAGAACACAACCACATATACGAGATTATTAAAGCGGTCAAATTCAAATTCAAATATTTATTTCTCAACATTGACAATTACTTGTTCTTATTGACGTTAAATAAAACATGACTCTACCACCAGTTCAGAGAAACCAAATTGTAAAAACAAATTTAAAAAAAATCTCTTATTTGCACACAATAACACCATCACACGATTACAGTGCATTTCAGCTTCCTCATGTAACTCGATTCTCAAGGCACATACTCTCTGGCCTCGAGACTTCCTTTCAAGAACAAATGGTAGTAAATTTTTAATATTAGTATTTGTTCCCACTGGAATAAGCTGGAGTCTTTTAGACCGGTCAGACCTCGGTAACTATGTTTAAAGTATATATTTCTTTAAAGTCATAAATTGCGGGTCTTAAGCTCACTTACGACTTAAGCATCTGTAAATGTCATGTAAAAATGCAACTACAAGTCTAGAAAGAGATGTAAAAAACCAACGATATTGTATTATTATAATACTGTAAAGTTCTAGCTGAAATTAGGCACACCACAGCTTAATAATTATCAAACACTACTGTAGGAATTATAATTCCTAAATCGGTACGACAAGACTATCATCAGTTGCGACATATTCAATAAATAAATGTTGACGCTTAACAACGTAAGGTCCAAGCGAACGTAGTCGAGAGTATCCTGCTATATTTGTATGTTTAAATGTTTGTATGTTTTTGTACTAAATCACGCCTAAACGGCCGATCGGATACCTAAAGGTAAAATGTGGTATACGGATAGAATATAACCTGGACTAACATGTAGATAAACATTTATCCCGAATTTTTTATAATCCTAATTTAAAAGCTCTTTTTCCGGCAGCACGCCAGCGAAGCGGGTGACGGGTCGTTCACTTCCCTCTAATATGGTTGAGGAGGGCGATGGCTGGATCCCGCGTTAACTCGTGAACGGGTGCCGTTTGAGGGTGTTCGTCGTTTGGATACTTGGGGGGAGGGAGACTTGCCGAGCTAACAGATGCAGAAAAGAATAATTTTGTATAGACATTAAGAGACTCTGTAAATTTATTTTGAAAGAAAAAAAAATATACCCGTGAAGTTTCTTGCCAGTTCTTCTTCACGAAGGTTTTTTTTCGAACTGGTGGTAGAATCATGTTTTATTTGACGTCAATAAGAACAAGTAATTGTCAATGTTGAGAAATAAATATTTGAATTTGAATTTGAATTTGAATTTGAAGCTGCGGATATAATACTTAATAATAAATATTTCTAACAATCACACCACATTATTTAGCCCAAATTAAGTATCATTAAGAACTTGTGTTATGGATACTAGACAAGGGATAAATAAAGTTAAGAAATATATAAACAAAATATATATATATATTTTTTTTCATGTATAAATATTAGAAATAAACTTAAATAAACGTACTATAATAGTAATAATAATAAAAAATCCCCAGTCAAACACACCAAATATGGCCTCAAAGTAAGTAGAGCATTTAAACAATGCTAACCACACAAATGAATGCCCGACCAGGACTCCAACCTGAGACCTCAAGCATTTGATGCAGGACTAGTACCCACTACGCCTCTCGGCCGTCAAAATCCAGGAATATTCTAGCAACCCATATTACTATGCAGGTTATGCCTAATAGAAAGAGAGTTACTAAATTAAAAAAGAAGTCGGACCTATTCTCAAGCTAAATAACAATAAATATCCAATGGAGGACCTTAGCCATACAAAATAATATAATAAAAAACGGGGCCACGTCGCATTTACTCCAGTATTTTTTCCGTCTCATTGTGGAATTCTGTTCTCTTTTGTTACGTACATTACTGTTATTGTTGGTTTTGTATGTAGCGAAAATATTGCGGCCATAACTTTTGTTGTATCAAGTAATAAATATTTCGAGGACACTTTGGCTTATCTTTTAGGAAGGCGATTGAAATGAGCACATTCTTCTTGGGAAAGGGGTTAGAGGCTGTTTGATTTATAGGTTTAATTTTAAGTTTATAGTTGGGACCTGTTGCAGATTTATTGAATTCTTCTAGAGGCTTCTTTATTTCCTGCCTAACTGGTAACGTATGTGAGAAGATTAATCTATTCCAGAACAGATGTGGATAGCGAGCTGCCAATGACTTTGGACTCCGTGTCACTAACGGCTCAATCGTTATATCAATGCAAAGGTGTGACGAAAACGCTTAGACAATTGTATAGTATTTATCCTTGATCCTTTAGGTATTGATATCATATTTGAAATAGAAAATAAAGTCAAAACTAGCAAGGTCAAGGGTAAACTAAAAATTCAAAAAAGGTTCAACTTTGAGTTTTAATAGATAAACAAACTTGGGATTGCGGGAAACGTATACCGTAGGGACGTCACATAGTGATCATCTGTGATCGCCACATACAAAAATGGTTTTTCTTATGTTTTTCTTTCCAAGTATCACCTAGTATTTATGACCGTTAAACTGTAATATATTTTCCTTTGTCTGTCATGTTATCTCAATATTTTTGAAAAGCATTTGACCGTTCCAGATATTTGATAAATCCAAATTGTTTTTCGTCTAACAATAATAAAGTATTATGGCTGTTAACGGTAACATCGGTACTTAATAATATAATTTCAATAAGATTTTAATAGTTTTCTATATCTACAATGTCGTTTTTAAATAGCATCATAAAAGATAAATAATTAAGTACACTCGTGCGTGGCGCTGGAAATAAATAATTAAATATTATGTCTGCTGACACACATACAAGGCTCCCGATAACAGGGGTCACGCTAGATATTTGACATGAGAAAGTACAGACCGCTTATCTCGACAGTAAGAAATATAGTCAGCAAAAATATATATTTTTAACCGTTTTCATAGCCAGCAAACGATCGCGCGACCCGCCTGGTCTCCCACATGGCCGGTGGCATCCGTAGGTACCATTGGACATCATTAGCCGTAGTCTTAATATTAGCAACTAATGATGCATTACCGCAGACTGCACTACCCCTTCCTTCCATTCAACCGGAACACAACCACACAAGGGGTCATCCAAAAATTACGTCACATGTTAATTGTGGGAGGGTATCACCGGAGTGTGACATAGTGTGACAAGGGGCAGCGGGGGCCAAAAACTTTCTGACATCACATGTAAAAATTCAAAATATACAGGGTGGCCCAAAAGTCGTGGATCAAACTTTTTGGGTGCTCAGATGAGATCATTCCCAGCAAAATTATGTTCTACGGCAGGTCTCTACGATCAACCCCTGAAGAATTATGATTGATTTTGTGTTATTTTTGAAAAATAGGCTTTTTTTATCAAAAGATACAAACATTTCAAAAAAGTGATACCCTGTAGATGTTTTTTTTATTTTTTCTGATAAATAGCAATGAGTCCTTGCTAAGAAACTTGCTTTTTGTCGTTCTGAATGATGTGTGTTAAGATTAATAAGCAACTTTGAGAATATTTATTTTCGGCATGAAAAAAAACTCCTTACATTTTACCTCACTGTGAAAAAAAAATGTTCTACCAAAAAGTGACCATGTATCAGAAAAAATAGTGCATTTAATTAGGATTTCAAAATGGTATAACACATGGCTATGGGTAGCTTGTAAATTTTTTTAGGGCTATAATTCTTAGTAAACGTCAAAGCCCAAACTATTGTTTTGTTGTATGAAAAAATAAAAACTTGTTTGTGGCGAACGACACTTTACCTCTCTTTCGAACCAATTGGCTAATCCTTTGTTAAAAAAAGGTCAGATTAGTTTAGGTAGCGCAATCCTTTCCAGGAAACAAAAGGCCAAGCATTGCGAGGGTCTAGTTGATAAGCGCATGCATCCTTTTGAGTGACTCGCTCCTTGCTTGTAACTACACACGTGTTCCTCCTATACTTTGCCTTATTTGCGAGACGTGACGGTTTCTGGACTTTTCATCGATTGCCATTTTGTGACCTACGCCTTGCTATCCGGACTTGTGATTGATTGCCTACCTGTGGCCCGTGCGATTGTGATTTGGACTTGGTGATCGCTACTGATCTGGATAAAGATGGCTGCTGCGAAGAGAGAATACACCCAACAAGAGTATGCTGATATGCATTACCTGTATGGGTTTTGTGACGGTAACGCTCGGGCTGCTGCTAGAGAATATCGTCAACGGTACCCTAACTGTGAGCGGTTTCGCGTACATGGAGGGTATCTTGCCTGGTCAACATGCCCCGAGATCTGGTAGGCCATTGATACGGGTTCATGAAGATGAGGATCAAGTACTAAGAGAGCTACGAATGGACCCGACTATTAGTAACGCCAAATATCTCGCAACCTAGGAATTTCAAGATCGACGGTGCAACGTATTATTTAAAAAAAGAAACTCCATCCATATCACATACAAAGAGTGCAAGCTTTGCTGCCGTCGGATTACGAGCCGAGGGTACGATTTTGTCGAGAAATGCTAAGACGCCACCAAGAGGATCCACAATTTTTCAATAAAGTTTTGTGGACGGACGAGTCAAGTTTTAGACGGATGGGAGTTTTTAATATCCACAACCTACATTTCTTCTCAACAGTAAACCCACATATCATTCGAAATGATCGATTCCAGCATCAGTTTGGCCTCAACATGTGGGCTGGAATAATTGCCCAAAAATTGGTGGTGCATGAAATGCCAACAAGGCTTAATGGCATCCAGTACCTAAATTTTTTACAAAATAATTTAAATGTGCTACTGAACGAAGCCGAGATTCCGGAAGAAATAATAGAAGAAACGTGGCTGCAACATGACGGTACCCCACCTCATTACACATGCGTAGTTCGAGAACATCTAGACGAAAGATTTCCCAGTAGGTGGATTGGACGAGGCGGTCCTATCCAATGGCCACCCCGTTCACCCGACCTGAACCCGGTAGATTTTTTTCTCTGGGGCTATTTTAAAGAATTAATCTATGAAAAAGAAAATATCACGGAGCAAGAACTACGCCGTAAACTAGAGTTTGCAAAAATACAAATTAGCAGAAACAGGGGTGCATTCCGCAGGATGCGCCGAAATTTTATAAGGCGTTGCAGAGTATCATGGCCAGAGGCAGAAATTTCGAACAATTTTTGTAAACTGTTTGCATTAAAATGGTCACAAAGCAATAAGTTTTGATTCTTACATCCTATTTTTTATTGAACTTTTGTAATTTATTATTTATGAAAGCTTAAAAAAATTTTTTTTTGAACCGGTAATAAATTTCAATTCCTGATACGTAAAACAGTCATAGAAAGATGTGCAAGCTACCAATAGCCCTATATTATACGTTTCTGGAATCCTCATTAAATGCACTATTATTTCTAATACAGGGTCACTTTTCGGTAGAACATTTTTTTATCACAGTGAGGTAAAATGTAAGGAGGTGTTTTCATACCGAAAAAAAACATTCTCAAAGTTGCTTATTAACTTTAACAGACGTCATTCAGAACGACAAAAAGCAAGTTTCTTAGCAAGGACTCATTGCTATTTATCAGAAAAAATTAAAAATAAACATCTACAGGGTATCACTTTCTTGAAATGTTTGTACCTTTTGGCAAAAAACCCTATTTTTCAAAAATAACACAAAATCAATCATAATTCTTCAGGGGTTGATCGTAGAGACCTGCCGTAGAACATAATTTTGCTGGAAATGATCTCATCTGAGCACCCAAAAAGTTTGATCCACGACTTTTGGGCCACCCTGTATATTAAGATTACGCGTTAAACGCGAAATTTATATGTAAATAAAAAACTTTAAAAATTTACAAACCTGATCTTTATTCATTAATAATTTAGCACTCTCGCTATGAGATTATCTCTCAAGCAACAACAGTTTACATCTAGAGTTGTAATGCAAGTGAGACTAATTCACGCGAGTACTGAATTTAAATTTGAAAAAGCGTGACGTCACATTAGGGGGAGGGGGTTCTGAAAATGTGACAACCTGTGACAAGGACGGGGTTAAAAAGTCCTAAAATTCGCGTGACGTAATTTACGGATGGCCCCTAAACGTCATTATCAAGACGGTCCAAATAAGAAGTACTGTAGTCGACACGCCACAGCCGAGATCTTAACATACGCACTAATTACTATTTTTTATAAAAATAACTGAGCAAAAATTGATAATACTCTACAATAAAACACTCTTCACGCGATATACTTTTATCATAAACCAATTAACATGAACTATTGGACACTATTTAACCTTAAAAACTCGATAATTGAAAAATATTGACAGTCCTAGATTATGGAACAAAGAAGTCCTGTTACAATAATGACAAGTTACATTCCAAGTAATGAATAACTTATTTATTAGTCTTCATAGTATGCTTATCTTTATTAACTTATACCGCTTAATCTTAAGTAAATTATGCCTCGAAATATTCCACAATATTGTACAGTATAACCTTTTAAGGGTAGGTGGATGGAGGTTTTATTACCAATCGTTTAATTTACTGAATTGTTTAAAAATATTATAATGCACCATAATTATTATTATTTTGCAATATCTTAGTGATCTCGATATTCGTCTATGGTCGCAGACTACGGTGCAAAGACCTAAAATGGAGTGGGACGCCTCTTCATGGATGGCGGCACTCACAGTAATCGCAAAAACTCCGCAAAAACATTTAATATTTTAATCAGCAGATTGCCCTCAAACATGGATAAGAGTGCTCTCTTTTTATTCAGCTTTTAATAAAAGAAACCTTAAAAAAACCCCATCAAAATCGTTCAATACATATGGGTGTTACCTACCACACCAATTGATCGACCGTCGATCGATGTTGACCGATCGACAGTGCCTGTTCCATTTTATCATCGATCGACGGCGATCGTTTGGTGTGGTAACACCCTACGTGAGATACAATACGATTGACCAAAAGAGTTATACCCACATTAACCTTATTAGATTTTGCTTTGGGGTTAAAACAAGGGAATCAATTCATATTTTAAGGTCTTATTTGAAGCAAAACATAAAAAAATATTGAATCTCTACCTTTTTTTTTTACCCATATTGTTCCAAGTCGATCAAAAGTATATAATAAGCTTAATTGCACCTGAAACTTATTACAGAATAATGGATAACTGATTACGAACTTCAAAGTTGGAACAAGTTTCAGTAAGTAATCAGGTTTACTTTGAGTACTTACCTAAGCACTTCATTTACTAAGCGCCAGCTATTATAAACTGATCAGTATTTTGAAAAAGATTAGGCTACCTACTGCCTGTCATAAAATTTTATATTTCGTCTTATTGAAAATAATATAGAACTTTTTTACTGACGTAATTAGTTGTAAATGTTATTGATTAAATTTATTGTTACCGGAATTGCCTTTGTGCCAATAGTTCCTTGCCTTTCTCCGGAACACAATCACACGTGGTATTATGGCGGCTAAAATAGGAAGGACTGTAACACCGCCCCAGCCGAGAGGTTAACATAAGAAACTCTTCTACCACTAAATAAGTACTAAATACATCGATAGACCATTGTTACCACCTATACCTAAAATAGTATTAGCTGACGGAGCCCTACTTTCACAGATCTAAGGGGATTTAATTCAACCTATTTAACACTTTCTTGCCTGAGAGCAGCCGGTTGGTTAGCTAAACCGCGCGTCCGCCACTGTCAATCCCCATTGTAAGATACATATAGTAACTAGCTCCGAGTTAAACTTTACCTTAGGTTTGCGCAACTGGGTCCATTATTAACTATTCGGAATATATGAAAAAATGAAAAAACATGGCCTTAAGCCACAACTATGATTTTCTCAAAAAAGGTATACGGCAAAAATAAATTCTTTCTGCGTAATAAATTGGCAGCTTTCTTGTAGGTCTTGGCCTTTCAGTAAGCTCAACAGGACCATAAATTAATGTTCCATTTCGAAAAAAAAATGAAGGATTTATAGAGACGATTTTTTCATAAAGAAATCACAATATGTATACGAATTATAAAGCTAGTAATAGATAAGCATAACGAATATCTATTACTCGCAGAATTCAAATTTACCTACAAAGTACGAGGCAGAAGAGTATCTTGTTTAAGCCACGGGGATACATTTTTGACGTACCCCAAGGGTTTTTGGAGCCCATTACTGAGACATATGTCTGTCCGCGCGTTGTATCTCATGAATCTTAATAGGTACACAGCTGAAATTTCAAATGTGTTGCTAAATTGCTATGGCCATTTTTAAAACAAAGAATAAACAAAACCGATACACTCCCACTATTTATTTGTTATAAGACACATGAAAAATACAATAATGGGTGTAAATTGTCTAAACGTTTGTAGGTTTATCTTGCAAGACAATAGTTCTCAAGTCAATATAAGTTTATAATACAGTATGCCTTATATATAAAAAAGTATAAACCACTCCTAATATTGGACCTACTAAACCATTCTTGGATGTCTCCAATTCTCCGGTATCCTTAGTTGTTAACTCAAGATTTCCTCCAGCGAGGCTGAGTGGAATAGTGACGTGATTTTCTAAATATAAGGTTGGCTACAATTTATGTTATGTTGGCAATGTTCGTCTAAGGTCGTCAAGGTTTAGCAGTTTAGAACCTCAACTTGACGTTTAGCTCCAATGAGAAAAGTCTTCAAGTCGAGGTCTAAAATGTCGACTAAAAATACCAAAATTCTCAGAATCGCATTTAACCTGATTTGAGTACATATTTCGTAACTTCAAACCATAATTTACGGGAAACCTTAGCTAGAATAACCACAAACACATATTCATAAACATGGATCATATCTGCGACAATTGCATTCGTTTTATCTGTAACTAAGCCGTTTAATGTTAGGAACGTAAGTAACCGCACCCTATTTGTATCAGTTGGAGTAAACAGTACTTATTATCACATAGAGTATCGACTACAACGATATGTTGTTAGAGTTTAGTCTATCAATTTATTTGTAATTGTATGGCTTTGCGTTTTCTCTGACCTGGAATTTTTGAATGACAAAAGCCTACGTCACGACACTTTCCACGGCTTTCAAACTAACCTTTAAAAGACAGACATTCTTCTAAAAGGGGCGCTTTGTCCTTTTTGATGAGCTGCCCACTTATATATACTAGATTCGGGTCGGCTGTATTGGTAGAACGACAAGACCTGCGTAATATTGTACTGCCCGATGTCGAGCTGCCTGAGCTGGGCGGCTGTATTCCCGAAAATCCATCTATATATTTTTTTCCCACCACATTTCATTTTTGCCGCCCTGCTTTATCGATTAATGCCGGTCCGATATTGTATGTATGTTACACTAACCTGATAAAACACGAAGTGTTTCTACCACTACAGGTTTGGTAGATCCTTACTGACAAATTGTCAGTTAGAGCCTCAGTAACGACTGACGTCTCGTCCTGAAACAAAAAGAAAATGTCTTTACTAGGCAGATTAAGTAAAATATTTGTCAGTATTTTTTATTTAAATAAATTGAATTTATAACAGACTTGTTTTGGACGTATCTCAGCTGAATGGTCAAATAAAAAGCGACTTTGTCGTATACTGAAAAGCGATGAGAATCGCATGTGACAAATTTGACAAGATTGGTTTCGCTTGTTCACAGAATTTGTGTTGTATATGGTAAGAAACATAGGCGCTTTTCATTCGAACTTTTAGCTGCGATAAGTCTCAAATTAATAAGTCAAATGGCTGATGTTCAAAAAAAACTTTTATTATAATAATTTTGAAAACTTGACATAATTTCGTTGGAAATTTATTCTCCAGATATAAATTATCTGAGCATTAAAAAATCAGCCCTAAATAAGTTTTGTAGATATCAGCTGTTACCGGAACCTATCAGCTGTTAAAATCGGGCCCATAACTATTGAACTTGGGTTTTTACATAAATCGAAACCATCAGACCTCAATCGTTGCGCAGTGTACTAAAATTCGACGTTTCAAACTAGCTTTATCATTGCTTATCGTTCTTTATCGACCCATCCGATAGGCGAGTGCGTGGAATGAAGCTACAATGACTGCCTTTAGAAATCGAACTGATATTAATAATTTTATATAGTATTAGTGGTCGTAAGAAATAAGTTAAAAACCTACGAAAATAACATTATATCATATGTTCCATAAGTAGCAATGCAACGAGGTATTTATTAGGGCAAAATCAGAAAATAAATTACGTCGAAAAACATCCTTTGTTTGCCCTAGGAAGATTTGAACTTAATTGTATTCAACAAGTGACTGAAGCGCTCGCGGCCAATCGGTTTTCGCTGCCGCTTGGCGATTGTCAAAGTTAAGCAACGTTTGGTGCGGCTGACCGAGGATGGGTGACCGCCCGTGGTTTTAGTACTTGAGCGTTTCTGTGCTTCGGAGGACACGTTAAGCCGTCGGTCACAATTCAAATATTTATTTCAATATTGACAATTGCTTGTTCTTATTGACGTAAAATTAAAAAATGGCTCTACAACCAGTTCGGAGAAACCTTCGTGAGGAAGAACTGGCAAGAAACGTCACGGGTATAATTTTTTCAAAATACATGTACAATGTCTCTTTATGTCTAAACAAAATTATTCTTATCTGCATCTTTCAGCTCGGCAAGTCTCAAACGGTACCCGTTCACGAGTTAACGCGGGATTCAGCCATCGCCCTCCTCAACCATATTAGAGGGAAGTGAGCGACCCGTCACGCGTCGCTTAATATGTTCATTCACATGAACATATTGTAACGTAATAGTTTTTTTTGACGGACTTTAAGGGGTCGCCGCGAAGGTTTCGACGGCGGAAACGCTCAGGCGCCGGCTGGCGCTCTGGCGCAGGCAGGGCCAGCACAGACAGCATCGGGAGTAGGCAGCGTCGGTGGTAGCATCAGTAGCAGACAACGTCGGTGGTAGGCTCCTTCAGTTTCAGGCTCCATCAGTTGCAGGCTCCATTAGTTGCAGGCTCCATAAGTTGCAGGCTCCATCAGTTTCAGACTTCATCATGTTTTCGCTAGAGTCGCTTGCAAGAGACTCGCTTGCCGTTCTGACAGCGCTCAGCTTACATAGCCGGGCTCGCATTCTATTGGAACCGCAATTTGAAGTTTCAAAGTTAGATTTGCCAGCCAGGAATCATGAATATTTTCATAAAGTATATTTGAGAGAATTGTGTGTAGCAGGCTTAGTCTGTTTGGCAGTTTCCATGGATGTCATTAAAAAAATGCGTTGACATGATTGTCAATGAAAGTAAATATATTTACCTATATTGTAAATGTAAATATCCTTAGCAAAAAGGAAGAAAAAGTAAATACAAAGTAAAAATTAAAAAGGAAGGATCATACGCAAAACGTACGTGTTACAATATTAATAACAATGTAGGTAAATACTTAGCAAGTCAAATCAGTTTTTCATTAGCATAGATTATCATTACATTTTTGCAAAAGGCGTAAAATGTAACGTATGAGTCATATTCGTGTGTACAATAGAGTCTGATCATAGTACCTAAGACCTTAGGGATTAAAACTGAATAGAGATTTGTAGAGAGCATATTTTTATATCTATATTTTTTAATGATTAGTCATATATATGTATAATTTACATGAAATGCTTTGATTAAAATAGCGGAAGATAGATGGCGGTTTTTGCATGACGTACTTAAGCAATGGCTGTGATAGTCGCCCAAACTCAATATACCATTGTTGGAACTTGGAATTAGTGAAACTGAGGCCATGTAGAAGATCAAGATGAGGAGCGCGAACGAGGCGGTACAAATCGAGCACAAACTTTACAGTACCTATACATATACGATATGAGCACATTAAATTGCGTTTTCCAACGATTTATTTGAGTTATTATCAGCAAAAACAAAGTGAAAAAGTTTTTAAATAACTACTAAAAACTAAATTTGAATTGTATTTGGAACAAGTGTTCTCTATAATATTTTTGAAATATGACCTTACAATAATTTCCTTTGGAATAAAATATATGTAATAGGTCTTACCTATGAAACTGCCGTTTTGCCGTACTGGCCATTTCAAATGAAAATATTTTTTTTTTGACTGATAATTCTAATTTCAAATTAATTTTATTTGACAAACATGGAATTCTTTTTCTAAAATCGTCGTTTGTTTAATAGTTAGTGTTTTGTTTTCAACGCATTCGAACATTTTTCATCATCATGGATAAGTTCAAAATTCGAGTAATTATGGAGTATGAGTACCGTCGTGGCAGCAAAGCGGCACAAGCGGCACGTAACATCAACGACGTTTACGGAGCGAACACTACAAACGAACGCACCACCCGTTATTGGTTTACCCGCTTCCGTTCTGTAAATTTTGACCTGAAAAATGAACCCCGTGGTCGTCCGAAAACTTTGGTCGACAATGACGAATTAAAGGCAATTGTGGAAGCTGATGAAACTCAATCCACGGCTGAATTAGCAGCAGCTTTCGACGTTAGCATCAAAACAATATTGGTCCATTTGCGTCAAATTGGCAAGGTAAAAAAGCTTGACAAATGGGTACCCCACGAACTCAATGACCGCCAGCGCGAAGTACGCGTGGAGACGTGCCTTGCACTGCTCAGCAGGCATACAAATGAAGGAATTCTGAACCGCATTGTTACTTGTGACGAGAAATGGATCCTGTTTGACAATCGTAAGCGCTCAGCAAGTTGGTTGGACCCTGGTTCAGCACCCAAACAATGCCCTAAACGAAAACTTACCCCTCGAAAAGTGATGGTCACTGTTTGGTGGTCTAACGCGGGTGTAATTCATCACAACTTCTTGCCAAACGGGACAAGCATTACTGCAGATGTGTACTGTGAAGAACTGAACACAATGATGGAGAAGCTCGCACGTCTCCAACCAGCTTTGGTCAATCGTTCGGCTCCACTGCTCCTGCACGACAACGCGCGACCTCATACTGCACAGCAGACGTTCTCCAAGCTACAAGAGTTGGGGTTGGAAGTTCTCCGTCATCCGCCGTACTCACCAGGCCTTGCGCCTACAGACTTCTACTTTTTCCAGAATTTGGATAACTTCTTGGCGGGAAAACAATTCAATACCCGAGAGGCAGTACAAAATGCCTTTGAAGAATTTGTTGCCTCCCGTCCAGCTGATTTCTTCAAGAAAGGCATCAATAAGCTACCAATGCGTTGGCAAAGATGCATTGATTGCATGGGTGATTATTTTGATTAATAGAAATGAAAAATATATAAAAAAAATTACGCTTCATTTATTTCGTGAAAAACGGCAATTTCATAGGTAAAGACCTAATAATAACTTCATCATTTAAATGGTTTAGATAAAATTTATTCGTAATAAAATCGAAAAGTTAATATGAGTTAAATTGTACCTTCACAGGGTTTTATCTAGCAAGTTAAATAGTATGACAAGTGCACTTTTCAATCCAAATCTTGGACCCTAAACTAATTTTACATTATGCTATCAAAATATACCTTACAAACCGCCTAGAGCTAATTGTTTGCCCACCAAGCTATCTGTGAAATGGATTTTTTTTAAATCTTGCCAGTAATCCTGAAATTTTCTAGCCATTTTTAAAATTTACTAGCATTAAGGATCTAGTACACATTTTAATAAAACGGCAAAATTTTAACGGCACCTACTAGCGACGCCTGTCAGATCACAGATATTTTGGTCGGACAGTGCGTACACTTCTAGTGTCAGATTGAACGCAAACCTTAAGTACGTAATGATTTTGAATTCATTGTTTAGAAATTGGTTGAAGTAAGAACTGTCAGAAGCTAGAGTTTCCAGAAATGTCAAAGCCATCGTTTTCATTTCTTGAAAACTGAGAAGCGTTCAATGTTACGATTCAGAGATCTAATCCCAAATTATTAATGACTTGACAAAGTTATTTCTTAGAGACAATCTCTGATTAAAGTAAAATAGCGGTAGCTGACAAGCTCCCGACGCACGAACCTCGTACAGCATGCCCCTTTTTTTTTTTTTTTTTGTTCCCCTCCGCGGGAAGGGCAGGAGGATAAAAATGCTCTGACGCATACTCCGGCGCGATTCCGAAGTTATGTGGGACTCGTCCCGACGCCTACCAGAACCATACCCACTAAAAACCCCCTGTCGGCTCGTGCATTTTTGCCACTCAGCCTTCATCGGAGCGACGGCCAATTGGAGAAAGAGGCCGCGCTAGCGGGGCCCTTAAGGGGTCACCCGCTGGGATTTACATAGCACTGAAGGTGCTCAAAAATTAAAAGTAAAAAATAAAAACATTAAAAATGAAAAGTAAATAATGAAAACATTAAAAATTGAAAAGTTAAATTTGCATTAATTAGAATTAGAATTTACGTTAGAATTAGAATTAGCGGCCTGAAGGGCCTCGAGATCTACGGTTATCTTCGAAGGTTCGCTCGTGTGCACGTTTCTCGGTCTAGCGATTTTGTATGCCGAATCTAGGACAGGAGCAGTATATGAGACTGATTTTCGAACAAGAGGATTGGGATGGGATTCGGCGCGTTTGAAGAACGATTCTGAGAGTGTTTTCAGATACTGTTGAACTGTAGGCAGTTCAAGATCTCTGTGCAGGTCCGCGTTGCGCACGTACCAAGGTGCGTTTGTGGCCCTGCGGCAGAAGAGGTTTTGAACTACCTGCAGTTTGTGCAGGACGGAGGGTTTGGCGTGAGCAAAGACTGGCGAAGCATATGACATGACTGGTCTAACGCAGACCTTATAAAGCGTTCGTTTATTTCTGAAGGACATTTTACTTTTTCTACCTAACATACTGTAAAGCCGGCCTAGGTAAAAACGTGCGAGTTTCGTTACTCTATCGACGTGAGGATTGAATGAAAGCGTCTGGTCTAATGTGACGCCTAAATATTTAGTACTGCGCTTCCAGGGGATGGGAGTGCCTTGCATTCTCAATTGGAGATTGTTGGGGATACGACTGCGTCTGTAGTCGAAGTAAACCGCAGAGCTTTTCTCTGGGTTCACATCGATACGCCATTTTTTGAACCAAGCACCGAGGGTGTTAATAGCCTTTTGAAGTCTGGTGACGAGACCCGAGGCTCTGCGGCCTTTGGTGTAAAGGGCAGTGTCGTCGGCAAAGAGAGCGAGTTCGACGATTTTAGCTGGGATGGGAATGTCGTTAGTGTATACGGTATACAAAAGAGGGGCGAGGACTGAGCCTTGAGGGACTCCAGCCTTTATGGGACGAGGCGCGGAGAGCGTGCCTTCATGTTTGAAACGAAACGTGCGGTCTTTGAGAAACGACGCGATTATCCTAACTAGGCGAGCCGGTAAGCCTATTTTATAGAGTTTATAAACGAGACCGCTGTGCCAGACTTTGTCGAAAGCCTTGGCTACGTCAAAGAAAACTGCGATCGTTTTCTTTCGTTTCGGATAGAAGCCGTCGAGTATGTACTCGACGATTCGATGGACTTGCTGAGGGCAGGAGTGCTTAGCGCGAAAGCCGAACTGGTGGGGAATTATGAGAGGATCGCCGTCCGTTGGAAACAGATGGTTCCTCATTCGAGAGAGTATGACTCTCTCGAGAAGTTTAGACATTGCCTTGAGGAGGCTGATGGGTCTGTGATTAGCCGGGACATTAAGAGGTTTACCCGGCTTGGGTATGCCTATGACTGTCGCTTCTTTCCAAGCTTTTGGAAAGTAGCTAAGGTCGAAGCAGGCATTGAAAATGATAGCTAACAAGGTAAGCACCTGTTGAGGCAGGTGCTTAAGTGCGTGGTTGGAAATACCATCCGCACCCGGAGCCTTTCTGGACTTTTGACTTTTGATGTGAAGCGAGATTTCATCATTAGAGACTGTGACGGGGTCGTCGGTGATGGGGAGAGAGTTTCTACGGAGGACTTCGGCCTCCACCGCTTTGATGTGATTGGGATTCGCGGGTTGCGTGCTGGGCGAGCATTGAGACGCAACGCTGTCAGCGAAGCATTCGGCTTTCTCTTCGTCTTCGAAGGCGATAGAGCCATCGGGACGAGTGAGAGGAGGGACGTGAGAGGCGGCGTCTACGCGTAGGGCTCGGGCCATTCGATAATACGCTTGGTGGGACGGGGAGATATTCGCCATGAGATCGTTCATCTGGGCGTCTCGGAGTTCCGCGAGGCGAGATCTAACTTTACGTTGCAGCTGATTCGCAGCTGTTCTATAGGCGGGCGTGGGATATTTCTTGGCTCTCCGGAGAGCCGCGTTCTTAGCTTTAATAAGATTGCTAATGGCTAAGGGGAGCGTGGGTTTGCCTTTCTTAGCAACCTTTTCGTTTACACTGATGGCTGAGTTGATAGCATCAGTGAGAGAATTTACTAACGAGTCTATTTTATCCGGGCTATCTAATTGATCGGGCGAGATCGCGAGCGGAGAGTTTGGGGCCTCTAAGGCAGAAACTATCGTGTTTTTAAAACCTTTCCAGTCGGTAAAGGTCTTAGGAGAAGTGACGTTAACGTTAGGCGGTCCTAGCACGAGGGAGACGGGGCGGTGGTCAGAACCTAGGTCATCGAGCGGTTCGATAGACCTGAGGTCGAGGTTGATATGTTTGACGATTGCAAAGTCGAGGATGTCCGGAGAGTGGTTCGGATTGTCGGGATAGTGGGTGGGAGTGATAGGGGAGACGACGTCTAAGTCGAGTAAGTTGGTGATGTCGAGGAGAGCTATACCGCTTTGGTTGGTTGATAGGCACGTCCAGTCAGTATGTTTGGAGTTAAAGTCTCCGAACATAATGACTGAACGGCCGAGGGCGAGAATGGTGTCAAAGTCGCTGCGGATAGGTTTGGTGCCACAAGGTATGTAGACTGAAGCTATGATGATGGTCGGATGACCAGTCATAGCCAATCTACACACGGTGGCTTCCATGTTAAGGAGAGGAGGGGTAGGGAGAGGACAGCAATGGAATCCTCTTTTGTAGTAGATAGCAGTGCCGCCGAAACCGTCGCAGTTAGGCCTATCGTTACGTGTAAACGCGTACTTGGGAATCGCGAATCCCCTGGAGCGATTAGGAGTGAGCCATGTCTCCTGGAGAAGGAAAAGATCTGGTTCGTTGTTCTGAAGGAACAGTTTAATCTCGGGAAGGTTAGAGCTAAGGCTGCGAGCGTTAAAGGATACTAGGGATAAGCCCTTAGGTTTAATACGACTGGACGCGAGATTCGCGGGTCTAGACATTAAAATTTATTTATTTAAAATTTATAAAAATAAAAGAATTTACAATGAACTTAGGAGCGAGTGATGCTCGGCTAACGCGAATAAACGCTCTTGAGGAGAGCGGGCGGCTCGCAGTTTGCGTGCGAGTACGGAGATTTCGTTAATGTCGACGTTTTGGATGACGTCGAACACGGTCTTCATGTCCTCAGCCAACGACGACTGAGGGGAAGATGACAACGCGGGACGCGGCCCTACGGGAGCTACGGGAGCTGGGATGGGTCGGGAAGGTGCAGGCGGGACGGCCGGACGCTGCCTCCAAGACAGAGCCGGGGTAGGCGTCGGCTGAACGGGCTTTGCTTCCGGGGGACCCCGGTTGCGCAGCGGCGGGAAGTTGGCAGGAGTGAGTGGCGGCGCCGGTTTAGGCGCGACCCTCTTGGTGGTGGAGCGCGGAGCGCGCGGGCAACCTCTGTAGTTTGCTGTGTGGCCGGACTGGCCGCACAGCACACAGGCAGGGGGGGAAGTGGATTCGGGAGTGCGAGTGCACTCCTTTGTGAAGTGAGGAACCAGGCACTTTACGCACCTGGGGGGAGCTGAACAGTTAGCCGCTGCGTGGCCATATAGCTGGCAGCGGTGGCACTGCCCAGGGTGACCACGGGGGTTGGGACGCTCGACGGAGATGTTCGAGAGTCCGCAGATTGTGCGAGCCTCTTTGAAAATCTCCTTCGAGTCAGGGGTATTGGACAGGATTACTAGCGCTAACGGAAATTGCCTACCGCGGTTGGAGTGCATCTTGTGCACTGCTGTGACCGGGAAACCCTGAGACTTAAGGTCATCGAGAATATCATCGTTGCTGAGTTCGAACGGGACGCCCCGTAATACTGCGCGGATCTTACGCTCCTCCGGGAGGGCGTAGGTGTGATACGCGATTTTGTTTAAACTGAGTAACCTGGTAAACTCGCGGAAGTCGACGACGGTCGCTAATTGTATTTTGATTGTATCGCCAGCGTTGGCGGCTTTCAAGTAATTAATTTTGTGCACTTTGCACAAGTTGGAGACCGCGGTCCAGCGCGCTTTTTCACGCAGGAATACGGGCGGAGGGAGCTGAGGCTTCGGCGGGACGGGAGCGCAGCGCGTCGCTGGCTTCGATGTGACCGACGGAGACGCGGTTACTACGAGCGATTTTAACGGCGCGGGGGCTGGTGTTGAAGACACCGGGGAGGGCTCGGGTATTGAAGATACCGAAGCTTTCTTAGAGCGCTTCTTGGAGCGCTTGGCGACGAGTTGAAACGCGGGCTCAGGAGAGCCGGTTAGGGTGACGGCATCTGACGACGTATCAGACGCGGGTTCGGAGTCGCTCCCGGGAGCGGTGCGCTTACGACGCGACGCGTGAGAGGATGCGACCGATTCGCAGTCCATCTCGGACGAGGCGGGAGACGCGGGAGAGCTTAAGACCTGAGGGGTCTCGACGTCGGAGGCCTGAGGGGCCGGGGTTGAGGCCTGAGGGGCCGGGGACGCGATAGTTGCCTGTAAGGCCTGCGTTAGTACGTCATTCGATATGCTGGCGCCGGACGCAACGAGCGCCTGGGCGAACGACCGAGCAAAGTTTACCAAGCTTTGCTGGTCCATTGGGAGGGCTTGGTCCTACGATATATAAAATATATAAATATATAAGAAATGCCTAGGTTCCCTAGCAAACCTAGCACCTAAACCTCCCTACCCGCGGTAGGGGGGCTGGGGACGACGCGAAGTGGTGCCCCTAGCTCGGACAGCACTGTACCGTCACCCTGGGAAAGGCCCAAGTGCAATGGGATCGGGTCTGCCGGTTTCTCCTTGGCCTGAAGGGCCTTGGAAGCGCACCGGGGCAACGCTATCAGGCTTAGTTGTCACCGTTAAGTATCCACCTGATCAAACGCGAGTCTACTACGGAGTGTGTCGTCAATAAATTGACAACAAAAACCGGCCGTAGACCTGACGGAGTTGGGTTGCACTAAAAGTGCGGGATTGACTACGTTACGACCGGCCGGAGCCGGCCGCAGAGCGAGTCTCTGACTACGTACAGGCGCCAAGCGTCGAGTACGCAGCCAGAAAGACAGCCCGGGTCTTGCAAACCACTATCGAATTTAATCGACCGCGGTAAGCTCGACCCTGTTGTTGCTGCACTCACCGAAGTGAGGTTTTTGCTTCGAGGGGTGCACAGAGTGCGGGATTGACTACGTTACGACCGGCCTGGGGCCGGCCGCAGAGCGAGTCTCTGACTACGTAGCAAGCGCCAAGCGTCAGGTACGCAGCCAGAAAAACAGCCCGAGCTTCGCGAACCACTATCGAATTTAATCGACCGCGGTAAGCTCAGCTCTGTTGTTGCTGTGCAAGAGACCGACTTACTTGCAGCCGATCGAAACCGACCGCAGAGTAAGCCCTACAGAGGCTAACAGCGTATGAGTGTTGCTACGAGTTGACGTCGTGAGACGACAATCGTGACTCAACTGCTGGAGCGACCGCGAACACGTCCGAGCGGGGCCGGACGCAGAACGGATCTGAGAGTGGCGTTTGAGTATTGCTACGAGAGAAGTCGTGAGACAACAATCGTGACTCGGCAGCCGGGAGCGACCGTCAAACACGTCCGAACGGGTCCGGACGCAGATGAGGTCTGAGCATGCCCCGTCGCCTGATCTAACTTGTCGCAATCCGACTGTCTCCACCCGCAATCGACCGAGGTGCTGTCAGCTGTCTTGCTCGCGCATCTATCTGTATTTTTCTTATTGGTGTTCATGTAAAGTTTAATTTAATGTACGTGAGTTTGTGTGAATGCCAGATACATTACTCAAGTACCTACGTCAAAATCATAATTTGAATTGTTTAGTTTGTAGATTATGTCTGGGTATATTAATAAGGGCCACATGGTCACTTTTCGAAAGTGTACCAAGTCCTTAATAAAGATTTTTTTTAAATGTACCTACGTCATGTGAGAACGTCACCAACCTTTCAATATTTTAACTTAAACAAACGCAAAAAGGAATTACTTGCTATTTACGCGTACTAAGGAACGATTAATTCAGAGGTATTTTTTCAAGCAAATTCACCGAAATGAACAATTTTCAAAGCTCCAAAATCTAACGCTAATTGAATAGCAAAATTATTTTCACTTACAGCCACTAGAAAACCTTCCAAATATTTAATGCACTCAATCCATCCCTTACATACAACAACATTTATACCGCCTCATCCTGTCTGCTGATTCAACCTGCTCCTCTTGTTCCTGTCTCTCATTGATCCTGCACGCGCCAGAGCGCCAGTCGGCGCCTGAGCGTCTTCACTGATCCTGCCTAAGCGCCTTCACCGTGGAAGCCTTCGCGGCGACCCTCGTCGACTAAATCATGTCCGTGATAGTTTTTTGGAATAAAAACCATTATTACGTGACACATTTACATACTTGTAAATGTAACTATCTTCTTAATGGCGAATTCGAATACTCAATTACGTTCAGAGGAATTGGACTCAAAAATACTTTAAACATCAAAGGCACACAGTAAAAACAGCGAGCTAAATCTTCTAAAAAATAAAATAAACTTAAAGCAGAGCTCCGCTCCCCGAGGGGACATATCCTGCGAAATACAGCTCCGCGAGTATTTAAATGTTTAAACTTCGCCGTTTAGATTTCATTCCACTTACTTACTGCAGAAATAGTATGGTAGAAACGGCTTTTTGAAAAAAATCTGAGCAGATGCAGTTAGTAACTAAAATGACTAAATAGCTATTTGAAATAAAGCGGCTTATTTGCTAAACGTTTAAAAAATCGAAAGTGATTTGGCTTGTTTGTATCGCTTTTATTATATATGTATATATATATATATATATATATATATATATATATATATACAGGGTGTTAGGTAGATGATCCCTCAAAATTGGCAGGGAGGTAGAAAGGATCATTTCTAACATATTTGCCCTAGAAACTCCTATCCTAATGTTGATGGATTTTAAAATATGGTGTTTTTTAATATTTTTTTTTAATTTCCCAGAATTGGGCCTATTTACCTATGAATCTATAAATTTTTGTATAATTTAGCGATATGTTTAAATGTTTATTTAGTTTGTCGTATGTATTTCATCGATCAAAAACCCAATTACACGCTTAGCAAACTAAAATAACTTTTTTCGGCTTTAGAAAAGCAGAAACTGTGTTGAAAAAACTTAAATTCTTTACATTCAAGTTAATTTAAAAAATAAAAAAAGACTATTAATATCTTCAAATGCTTTTAAAAACTTCTCTAATTATTGCTCTTCACAACGGTATAACACACATTCTACAAATTTTGGTAAAATTATCTAATGTTTTAAAAATGTACCTGACCGACAAAGCACTGCTCAACAGGTAAAAACTTTTGTCTTTTTCTTGAGCTGCTAATATCCTTAGGAACACTCATGTACTACCTCTTAATGGCCTACGTAGCCCACTCTTGTTATCGTAGCATTGTACTCATTCGAGATCTGTCCGTCTCTGCATATGAACGTTAAATACGCCGCCGCTGTTTTTGTTAATTTTCGTTATTTTGTGTTAATTTTCGTTGCTACGTTGTTTTTTGTTAAGTTTTATTGTTTATTTTGTTCGTGCTGTGTCGTAGCAATTGCTATAATTATGCCTGATTATAACAATCACGAATACGCGGATATGCTTCTGGCATATGGCAGAGCCCGTAATCGGAGTGCACGGGATGCACGGAGAATTTATGCAGAAATGTTCCCCGGTAGAACGTTGCCCGATACTGACACATTTACTAGGACTTATCGCCGTTTATGTGAATACGGTACCTTACAATTCAGCGAACCACGAGT
The DNA here is from genome assembly GCA_923062675.1 of Marasmarcha lunaedactyla. Classification (NCBI taxonomy): domain Eukaryota; kingdom Metazoa; phylum Arthropoda; class Insecta; order Lepidoptera; family Pterophoridae; genus Marasmarcha; species Marasmarcha lunaedactyla. Next base: position 3,044,226 of record OV281358.1, read on the forward strand.
AAATATGAGACAACATAACGTTGAAGTCAATGAAAGGATTATTCGTGCATTTGATTTTGACCCTACCACGAGCATAAGGAAAGTTGCAGCTGAATTGGGCGTTTCTACTTGGAAAGTCTGGTCCGTTATTCACGAGGACGGCAGGCATCCCTTCCACTAACGACCGGTGCAAGGTAGATATCATTTTTAATAATTTTGTATAAATTAACAGTAATAATTAATAATAACTCCTCGCATTACCTTACCACCTGGCCATTTTGTGAATTATCTCATTGAGAAGCGTTAGTCTTTATTAATTTCTAATAAGAAGTAGAAGTATCTAATAGATTTTTCATTCCAGGCCTCGTGGAAGGCGACAATCAACGACGCATGCAGTTTTGCCGTTTCATTTTACACGCCGACATTGAAAACGGAAACTTTTTGAAAACTATTTTGTGGACAGATGAGTCAAGATTTACCCGAGAGGGTATCTTTAACCAGCATAATATGCACCACTGGGCTCCAAAGGACGAAAACCCACGGCTTGTTAGAGCGACGTCCCGACAAAAAAAGTTTAGCGACAACGTCTGGGCCGGTGTGATTGGAAGATACGTCGCAGGACCACATTTTTTACCGGATAACTTCAACGGAAGTAATTATTTGGATTTCCTACAAAATGATCACCCGGGACTGATGTATGAAATACCTATAATGCATGAAGACACACCAATTGTTTTCCAAAACGAAGGCTGTCCGGCTCATTACAGAATCACCGCTAGGGAATTTATGGATAACGCATTCCCTAATTCTTGGATTGGAAGACACGGCCCTATTGAATGGCCTGCACGGTCCCCGGACTTGACTCCTCTCGATTTTTACGTCTGGGGCCGTGCCAAACAGATTGTGTACGAAGGCGAGATAGACACAAAAGAACAATTGATGCAAAAAATTCATCATGCATTTGATATTATTAAAGCGGAATTAAGGTTGAGCACAGAGGTTGTACGTTGTGACCACTACAACAGAAATACGACGCCGGTGTCGTGCATGCATTAGAGGAGGTGGTGCTCAATTTGAGCAAATGTTACAATAAGAATTTAGTATTGTATTATTTTTTTGGTTAATTAAAAAAGTACATAAATTACGTGTAGTTTGTTTTAAATAAACTTGTTATTTACCTAGTGCAAATGCGATAAATTAACAATTAGGCTGTTTTTTTAACAGTCAGATAAGATTTATCTCAGATCAAATTTGATGCTGTCACTATCTAAAACAAAGGTAGTGAAAAAAACAGTGATAGCATCAAATTTAAACTTCAAGTAAGTTTTATCTGACTACCGAAAACTGCGCCCTTATTCTGTTGTTTAATAGTTGTAATAATAATAAAATTTTAACGACAATATAGTCAATTTGTCTTGACATATGTTATACCGTTGTGAAGAGCAATAATAAGAGAAGTTTTTAAAAGCATTTGAAGATATAAGTAGTCTTTATTTATTTTTTAAATTAAATTGAAAGTAAAGAATTTAAGTTTTTTCAACACAGTTTCTGCTTTTCTAAAGCCGATAAATAGTTATTTTAGTTTGCTAAGCGTGTAATTGGGTTTTTGATCGATGAAATACATACGACAAACTAAATAAACATTTAAACATATCGCTAAATTATACAAAAATTTATAGATTCATAGGTAAATTCTGGGAAATAAAAAAAAAATATTAAAAAACACCATATTTTAAAATCCATCAACAAATATGTTAGATGATCCTTTCTACCTCCCTGCCAATTTTGAGGGATCGTCTACCAAACACCCTGTATATATACTTTTCATTTTTTATTTGTTAATTATAAAAACGGACTACGTTTACATGACGTGCACGGCATCCGTGGCGAAGAATTTATAAGTACTTGCTTACAGCTTCGTGAAGGCAATCTATTTATAATATTAGGTAACATGTATTGTGTTGTATTATTTTAGTGTTATCTCTGTCGCGTGATCTAACTTACTCACAATCCGAATGTCACCAAAGCGATTCGACAGAACATCCGTGCGTCGCCACGTCTTTACGTCATTCTGTATCATTCATGAAGAGTTTCGTACCAGATCTTAATTTAACTCTCTCAGTAGGGTTCGCAGCTCGCAGCTCGCAGCTCGATTAACAGCAGGGTCCGCAGGGTATCTTGCTACTATACCAAAGGTATCCTTACAACAAAACAGAACCGATGTAACGCCGATTCCGGGACTCAAATAACATCCCGCAATACCCACTTTCATTGAAATACCTCGCTAACCTTGCCACGTCATTTTGTTTACGTGACTCAAAACAAAAAACACACCTACACCATTTTCCCTATAAAAATACAATATAAACGAACTTTTGTTGCGTGACAACGACCGTAAAAAAATCATAACAAATTATGTGGCCTTAATAATTCATTTTACGGTAAATTATACTAATATTTGAAACGACACACTCAGTGGTTCAATATTTATAAACGATCGCTTTGTGTAGAATTTGTATGTAAGGCTGGGTATGTTCAGTTCTGATTTGGATTTAAATTTGTGTTCTATTATTCCAAAGGAAAATGTATCTACAGAACGCCAAAAAGTGGTATAAAAGCGCTATAGCAACCCACGGGTAAGGTGCTTTGCACGTCGCAAAACAACAAAGCTGATTTTCCCTTGTCTTAATACTGTGGCTGTTACTAATGCTCTCCTTATCGTTGATTGGAGAAACGACAACACTATGGCTATTGGTCTTCATTCATAATATTTTGGTTACACAAGAAGTTTGGTCAGAAGAGGTAGACCGCTTTCTTGGACGATTGTACTTGTTAAAATACTATGTAACACATGCAATTACCAATGCCTGCGCTTTGAACCTGTAGAAAAATTAAATAGAATTTAAACAAAAATCCGAAACCCTATAGATTTTTTATGGGACCCGATTATCACCAAACGTAAAAAGAGATCTTATTGCCTTGGACTTAAGACTTAAGCGTTAAAATGGCATATGTCTAATATTCGTATCCTATCAAGTCGTTACCTGCGTTTCATATATTTCGCTATATTGTGTCATCCGTCTTTTTAGACATTTAATAAGCGCAATATGACTGACATATGACAGATTGTGACATTTCAGAGCGACACATAACTGAAACGTCACAAAAAAATTTAATTGGAATATTAGCACAGGGACCAAGTTGAACAATTCTCTTTAAATATTTAAGTAGTAGAGTTCATCATTGAGCTTTCGGCTGGGGCGGTACTTCAGCCATTCCTTTTTTATCTGTCTATTGTAAAAGTGTTTGTATCCGGTTAAAGCTAGTGGATTGACATGAGCAAAGTCAGTTACGGGAAATAAATCAATAAAAATATTGTACAAAATCGATTATGCCACTTAAGATCACGTGAATCAAGTGCCGTCTTTGGCTTTTTTTTTCAATAAAAATATGAATTGCCAAAACATCCGGTGTTTCATTTGATTAGAGAAAATTAGAACATCGGTGGCGAGTTATTTATTTTATCAGGGCAGCAAACAACTTTTCAAGGTTTGATTATATTAACTAACTCACTTCCCGCTAATATGGTTGAGGAGGGCGATGGCTGGATCCCGCGTTAACTCGTGAACGGGTGCCGTTTGAGGGTGTTCGTCGTTTGGATACTTGGGGGGAGGGAGACTTGCCGAGCTAACAGATGCAGAAAAGAATAATTTTGTATAGACATAAAGAGACTCTGTAAATTTATTTTGAAAAAAATATACCCGTGAAGTTTCTTGCCAGTTCTTCTTCACGAAGGTTTTTTCGAACTGGTGGTAGAATCATGTTTTATTTGACGTCAATAAGAACAAGTAATTGTCAATGTTGAGAAATAAATATTTCATTTCATTTCATCAACTTAAATTCAAAATACTTATACAGATAAAGTCTACACCACTATCCACAAATAAGTCTGTATGATGTTACAAAATTTATTACAATTCTTTTAAAATATCTACTCACACTCACACAAACTCAAGTAGGTGTATTATTACATTTGTAAACTTTAAATGAATGAAATTGAGAAAGAAACAGAACGATGTGACGACGTGGTGCGTGAGCAAGATGGATGTCGTGACGTATGACCGCGGTATTCTTGCGTGCAGTGACAGCAATGACAGTTGCGAATGAGTAACATCAGGCGATGGAGAGATTTTTTGAAAAGGCTTAATTTATGGCTTACGTGTGAAAATGAGAGTAACCTAGACATTTACGGCAGATAATTCGAAAAATAATCTTATAAATTCATGCGCTATGATGACGTAGGTACTAGGGAATGCAAACCCGACTCGAGATCGCAAATTCGAGATCACGGAATTTTCGGGATCTAGTCTAGTTTAAAAAAAAACTAAAATTCGGATGACTGAAACGATAAAAAACTTTTTTGTGATAGTGATATTATTTGAAAGAAAACAAAACGTTATCTCTTTAATATTACTATTACTAACTAAATAATTACCAGTTTTTTTTGGAAATTAACATAATCAAAACAAAAAGTATAACTCAAGGAGATTAGAAAGTAGTTACGGGTGCATTTGAAAGTAACTTCTTAAAAAATAAAGTGTATTAAGAGTGCCATCTGCTAAACGGCAGCTAATGTCCGTTGCAATGTACCCAGCTGCTGAGAATGCCATCTCCGACTCAACACTGGTTGGCACAGCGTGACCAAGCAATTACATACATGCAAATTGCAAAAATCTCCCCCTTGTTCCTCCACACTCATAAGTCCGGTGAAATCGAAGACCGGTGAAATTTAAGTCCGGTGAAATTCGAAGTCCGGTGAAATTTAAAAGGCTAATAGGGCCATAAATAAACTGTCCATTTCAAAAAAAAAATCCTCCACACTCAAATAAATCCAAGCCAGTGTGTAGCGTCGCTGACCACTGCCACCCAATCCCGTCGATCTCGAACGGGATCTCGTCACATAACGCTTTGGGATTGATCCCGAAAACTTACACGAGATCTCGCGAGATCGGGATTGCATTCCCTAATACGTACACAGAAGCATGTACACAAGGTACGCTTATTTCCCCTTAACCACAAAAGAAGTCAGCCGAAATAGCGAACTTGAGTAAAAATCATCAAAAGTTACAGTACATTAACAAAAACATTATCAATATAAGTTTGTAAGCAGAAAAACCCGAGCTCCGAAAACTTTTATTATTACAACGCTGTAATTCCAGTTCATGGAATTTCTGTAATTAGTTCTCTGTCGTCACTTTTAGGTTTTATTTCTTGTAATTAGATCTCAGACCCGACACAGGTGTTCCGCGGCTGGTTTATTTTCGTAATTCCCTTTAGGTTTACAAGCCATTCAAAGAAATACCTCATTGTTTATATTACCCAGGTACCGCAGATTAAGAAATACAAAGGTTGAGCATAAAAAGGTGAATGATTTTTCTAAATAAACTCTATCTTAAAGTAAAATATCAAAGTAAGATGAAAAATTCAAAATTATACCTGATGATAAAATTAAGATCTACATGGTCACGTTTTATCGAGTGAATAAAAAAATACATATCGATCTTTTACCAAACTCAGAGGGCGTTGTATTGCACCCACTGGTAGCAGAGTTTCGGTCCTTCCCGTTATGACCACCATAATATTCGCGTTTTTTTTCTATCTCACCTGATGGAAAGTGACGATGAAGACGAAGGTATTACACGTCTATCCACGAGATACCTATTCACTCGACGCTTGAAAGAACCGGGACTATAGTTTTCTGGAAAAACTTCATTCAACGTTCATCCACATCTTGGCGACCAACGTTTACGGGGTGGTGTACTGTTCAAAGGGAAGGATCAGCCATTTCCATTACTGGCACAAAGGCAACTCCAACTAGCTTACGGCTCCCACCACTGCGCACTGGCCACTCCCCACCAGGTGGACGCTTGCTTGTTTGCGAACTACCCATGATAATGTTAAAAATAAACTCAACTAAGACTACCTCATAAGATCCTAGGTTCGAGTCCTGGCTGGGGCACTCTATGCGTTATGAACACAGATATTTATTCCCGGGTCATAGTTGATTATATATATATATATATATATATATATATATATATATATATATATATATACACACGAGTTAATGAATAGTTTTTTTATATAAACATACATACATATATATATATATATATATATATATAACTCGTGAACATGTTTGTTAAAGATATTATGTAAATGTGTTTTTTTAAAACAATTGGCTACCGAACTGAACTTGAACTGTCCGTTTATAAGCGATGTACAGTAAAACTTTATTAAGATTCATTGTATGTTTTAAGCATAGTAGTAAATATTTGTTTTTATAATAAATTAATTAAAAAAAAATTATATTACAGCTTTGCTTAGCTTTAGGCCATGCAGTGTTTGTCTGGGAATTTATAAAAACTGTCCATGTGAAACCTTACCTGCTGAACTCATAAATAAAATAAATAAATAAATATGTCCAACAATCACACCACATTATCTAGCCCAAATTAAGTATCATTAAGAACTTGTGTTGTGGATACTAGATAACGGATAAATAAACTTAAGAAATATATAAGCACAATAACATTTTTTTTTCACATATAATTATTAGAAATAAACTTAAATAAACATACATACACATCCATGACTAGAAAGCAAATATTATATCTGCCTCTACCAGGATTCGAACCCGGCACCTCTGGCATGGAAGGCAAGGGTACTTACCTCCACACCAAACAGGCCGTCAATATCATGAACTCGGTGGTTGGCCTACATGTACGTGGATACATCAAATGATACAAAGTTAACATACACAATGCAAGGTCATTAGCTAATGACAGGCCTGTCATAATGACAGCTACTGAACCAACCTTTTTACTACACCACGAATCGCACAATGGCAGCTGATACAGTACACGATAAGCCATTCATTCAATAAAGTTCCTGGCAGGAAGCGAACTAGGCACTTTTTGAGCTGGATCTAGGTTTACAATACAAACACAGCAGATGCCTCGAATAAAATCGTTGTGCTGCATTAATTATTACTATAAATTTATAAATTAATAATAATAAATCCCCGGAAAAACACCAACTTTATGGACCCAAGTAGAGCTTATGTTAAATGACCATACAGCGGAACTGGGTGGGAACCGAGACTAAACATCTATGGTCATCACACAAATGAACCCCGGGCAGGACTCCAAACTGGGACCTTTAGAGCTGCAGCAATTGCGGCAGGCCAACAACATATTTAATATTACTTCATTTTCTTTATCTAGGTAATTCTTTGCAGTACTCCAACACTTTAAGATGATGTTGCGTAAAATAATACTTTATATTCATCGGAACCTTGACTTCGATGGATTGTAACCAGCTGGTCTAATATGAAGACCTTAACAAAGCGAAGACATGGACAATTCGACAGCCACATGAAGACATCTTTCTACAATCACGTGTCACGTGACGTGTGTCGACTAAGCAAACTAGAATACTGTCAAACGTGACGTCGTAAACTTAGGATTCCGTCAGCAGCACAATTATAATTGATTTCGGTTTTCATGTATTTCATTTATTATTTATTTACTTGATGAAATAACCAAAGTATTGTGGAGATAATTGTTTCAATAACACAGTTTTGTTTAGAAGTACTTAAAGGATTGAAAGGGAAGCCGTGTTCAGCCCGTACGTCTTCGATCGAGTCGCAGGTATAGCTCTTGAAGTTAGGACATCAAGAGCTCATGTTAGACCTACTGCTGTGGTCGACAAAAAATATTTACTAACTAATCTAAAACTATAAACTTTATCTACGTACAGACATTCATACCGGAATCCCACATGCATACTCGTGTCGCATAACAAAATGGCGCGCGAAAATTCCTCATTGATATTGAAATTTGCTTCGCATCCAATTAATGCTGTTTGTTAAAGTACTTTATGTGTGTATTCTAGTAACTAAGCGCCAAAACGGAGCAACTTTTAATGAAATATTGAGTAAAAGTAATAAACGTACATGGTATTTAAATATTAGTGAGGCTTCAAATTACTTTAAACTAATAACCGTTTAATAAAAAAATATCTGAATTGGTAGGAAACACTATTCATGGAAATTTACAATAACAAATATTAAAATCTCCAAAGAAAGAGATCAACGGTATAGCCAGTTATAAAAAAATCAAAATCGTAAGTAATACAAAATTGCAATAATTCAAGCGACACTCCTGAATAGAACCCCAGGAGCCATTTTGATTGGATAGTTTTTCAAAATAACAGTATCTGGAAGCTGAGGCTGTCCAAACACGACATGCGCAACCTTCGGATATTACTTCCGATATACCATTAAAAGTTAGGATTTTCCCTATCTCCTCCAACAGGATGTTAACTTTTGTTAAGTTTTGATTAGATTTTAGTATCGAAATGTATAGTTTTTATGTTGAAAGGTTGGTTTATTTTTAGATACCTAGTTGGTTTACCTATTGTCACTTTGTCATTGCGTTGTTTAAGAATTTGATTTCAAACTTAAAACGTTTTCTAATTTGTTTTGAGAAACCTACAGAGTATAATGTATTAGTGGAGGGTTTGCTTTTTCTAGTGCACTTCTCGCAAGATCTATATAAAATTTATTTTTTGTGGTAATGCCTGAGTGTCGCAGGGGTACCGTTTAATCAGACATTGAAGTAAACAGTTAGCCGTTTGTTAAAAAGGGTTTATTTAGCTAAGTGGCTATCCGTATTGTAGAATAGTCAATTATAAAGCAATGGAATATGAGGTTTGCATACTATTTTCTCACAAACTTGTTGATATCCTGCGATTCGCGCAATCCGAGCGAACGACGTGAGCGTGGCGCGGTAGGAACCACTACAGCTCAACCTCTCGACTGCGACAGATGTATGTTTCTGTTTTACGAAGAAGTCTTACAATTAATTTTTGAAGTTTAGAACACAAATGAATTTTATCCCGCAGTTATAATAGAGGGCCTATTAGGGCGAATAAATGACTAGCCCCCGTATACCACGCGACATTCAAATATTCAAAATCAGAATAAGATAGTCGAAGCATACAAATTAAGGCTGTCTGTATCTGAATTGTTATTTTAATAGAAATAGAAATAGAAATTTAAATACATTATCGACATAGTGTGCTGGCTGAGCAATGCGTGTAAGAGGCCCATCAGTGGGCACAATATTATCTCTTAATAGAACACAAAACAACTGGAAACTTAATTTGAAATGAGCACCAAAACTCAAACCATAACTGATAAAGACCACAAAGACTATAGACCTAACTTCCAGATAAAACTTTTATCACAAAACTCAACAGCCCAGAATCTCTTTTGTCTACCGAACAATACAGAAAATGAACGATAGGTAATATTGTGCATTCAAAATTCTACCCACGAACGGTACTATGCGGCACCAGAAACTTTTAAAAAGCTATACAAAAAGTTGAGGGTAGGTATCAAATTAAGAGAAGCTTTTGACGTGTCTTAAGGAGTATTCTTGAGTTTAAGTTTAGTGCCTATACTTGTGCACGTTTTTATGTAAAAAAAGGTTCGTGATTAAAGTGGCTTGGCATACATTTGAAAGAGGTGGCAAATTTTAGTAAAACTGTTAGGGCGGTAGCTTTATACAATGAATTATGGATTCCGTGAAGTTTGTCAAGAGTTCTTAAAAGGCATGTATTAATTTCTTTTCTCGTTTTATTCATTTCAGCAGGCTTCTGGGAAGAGTGCACCAAGCATAGCTGAAAGGGTTTCGACTCTAACGTACGGTGTTTAGGATCTAGTTTACTAGATTTTTATATTGCCTAATCTATGATCAAATTAAGAAGTTTATTTTTATTATATCAAAAAGATTAAACTTACGAAACGAATCTCTTCAGTCGAGCCTACAAAACTGCACCCAGACCAACTCACCAAGCGTTTGGCTCCAAAGCAGACCTTGTGTTATGGCTGACCATGCAGTAAACTGGGGGAGAGGGAACACAACCAAAGAATAGCAACCATGACCCGAGCACAAACAACAGTCTTCATCACACAAATGAACGCCCCGACCAGGACTCGAACCTGGGTCCTCGGGCGTATTAGGTAGGACTACAAACCGAAAGGAGAATTTTTTTGATTAAACTACAATACTTAGTTAGCCGAAGATACGTAGGTGATATTCATACACGATGTACTTGACCGATAGATCCGGTGCTAACACCAACTCAAGTCTATCATTTATGAAACTTTACGCGAACGAGACTGAGAAAGAGACAAAATGTTGCAATGACCTGGCGTGCAAGTAAGACGGGTGTCGTGTATCGCCTCGGTTGTTGTCACGCAGTGACAATCGGATTATTATTATTTTGTGTTTATGTATATAACAATATTATATTACAATCAGCTGTTGTCACTACACAATAACTATTTCTGCCAATTTCAAGTATTAGTATAATAAAAGTATTAACAAAATCAAAACATTGCTTGTTATTAAAATGGATGTATCTCCCGACAATCGGATTGTGATCAAGGTAAATCAGGCGATAGAACAAGATTTATAAAGTCCGCGCGTCAAGTGCTCGTCATATATCAATCTCTATTTTACTTTAAGGTGATATCTCCTCCTTAAAAATTTAATTTTTTGATAAGAACATAGATACTTTACAGAATTAGCAAAGTAAGTTTTGTTGTACATTATATAAAGTACACTAGTTTTTTTACACATTGTACATGAGACTTAGTAAGAAACAAATGAAACTACATTACGATTGCATATTTCTCTCATAAATCACTTTTTCAAAGTATCTATTAGTTATATCTATTTTAGATACTATGTAATCTCTTCTCTTTTAACTGTGATTATATTGCTGGGGGATTCTTGCTGAGATAATTTACCCATAAGTAATTGAAAACATAGATTAAGATATCTGTACAAAAATTTAAAACCGAGATACGGTTGGCCACTTTTTTATCAATCGACTCTTCAGCGCGGCAGCTTGTCAACTATTCATGTATCTTCTATATTTACCTTTGACTTGCATGAATAACAAACATACACATATTCACGTATATAAATATTAAGAAGGTACCGGCATTGATGCATAACGATTTCGAAGGGTCCCGGTAAGATCAGATTACGCGTAAAGACGTATCAACAATGGTATAATATATACCATGTGCATGTATTCCATTCATTTTTCTCTTTAAATCTAATTAGGATATTATTATTATATATACGGCCGAGTGGCGTAGTGGTTTGCCTTGCCTCATACAGCGTGGGTCCCAGGTTCGAGTCTTGGTTGTGCGATGAATGTGATGTTCTCGGGTTTTTTTGTCGATCGATGGTAGAATGGAAGAGGCAACGTCGATCGACGTCAATCGACGGTCCGCAGGCACCGACTTCTGCACGGCGATGTGAGACTCACCAGAGTGGCACCAACCCACTAAACCTCGATGGCTGTAGCAAGATTTTGCCGTTAGCCTTCATCGGAAGCGACACCCGATTAGGGAACAGGGTGCGCTAGCGGGGAGGGCCGGTCTGGGCAGCCTCCGGCCGAAGCCGAAGTATCTGAGGGATCAGTTCATTGAAATGAACCTATAATGAACTGAGAATGTTCTCGGGTCGTGGTTATTTATTTATATTGTACCTTTTTTCTATCCCAGCCCCCCCCTCCTCGGTTAGCTGTATTCATAACACAAGCGTTGCTTGCCGTGGGGCCGTACAGTAGGTGTGTTTCTCTGGGGTTTTTTTTGTTATTTATTTATCTTATTTAACACACCAAGTAGTGAGACTCCCAAGATACCTAGTTCCATGTTAAACTGCCTAAATCTAGAGTCTGTTATTAAGTATTCAAATCCCTTTAGAAACTAGCTTTAAATATACAATAATTTTGGATTCTTAGTACCCAATTTCACTTTTGCTCTTCCAGTGTCGGCCTTGTTTATTTCTGTGTCTTAATTATGAAGTTTGTAATAGGAGCCCACAGGATGAACCAAGAATTCATATAAATAAATATAATGCGTAGAAATATAAGCACCTATAGGTATTTTAAATAAACCCTCCTTCGGCCACCTCGGGTTAGTTACTGATATGATTACTCAAGATTCTCTTAATCATAGATTTTGCTTAGCAAGCTTGATTTAGATGAAAGATAAAGTATAAATCCGTTTAGCAAAATTAAACTAAACTTAGGAGCGTATTCAGTAAACATTAAACGTCAGAAACCTGAAGCAAATACAGGAGTAACGGCCTTGAGGCTGTGTAATCCTTTTCCCAATTTTATCCGCTTATTGGTCGTCAGGAGCGTTGCCGCTTTTGTATAAATATGAGGTAGCAATTGTGCCTAACGATTGCATTTCTTGTTAGTTTCTCACTTGTTAATGAATAACTACCTAAATAAAGGCAAGGGTGCACTTTTGGGAGCTCGTTCCGGTATGCAGCCCCTATACTTGTATTGCGATCAGTCTTCGCACTTATTCACATGTAGGTACAATCTTCGACACATAATATTGTAAGTGAACAGAGTGTGTGAGTACCAAGTGGAAATACCAAGAAAACGTACCTAATAGATAACACATCGATGTTTTTATCCGCGCGAAAATCCACAATGTTAATGACACACAGGTCAATAGAATATCACGACTTTGAAACTATATCTAACAAAATACAATGATTAAACATAAAAGAAATAGAAAAATAACTTACCTACTTCAGCCAGAAAACCAAAACTCCATTCCGTTCGAATTTCAAAAAAGAATGTATCGGCACAAATAATACTTTTTGTTACACTACACAAACTTGAAACAGACGTTGATCTCAAACTATGGAATGATTCACCAAGAATGCACTGCTTGTCACTTACAACACTAACAAAACACGCATCAGAAACACCAAAATAACACTTTTATCACAAAACAAGACGTTATTATCAATAAAACACCATTTATCGCATATTTCCTACGAGGATAAAAGTTTTTCGACGAAAAAACAAAGAGACGCGATCCCACCCGGAGACGCTAAGAGTGACTGAGCTTTTGACAGCTAAGTATAACCTAACAAAATTCAAGAAACCCACGCCACACGCGGCCGTGAACAACTGTTGCGCTTCTCAAATTCTCCAGGTTACAGCCACTCTCGATGTTGCGTGAAGTTTGTGTTTTTGTTTTTGTAACTTTGTTTGAGTGAAGCTGGTTAAATAAAGGTTAGGAACATGTCGAACAGTCAATTTCGAAAGTAAACATTGCCAGTATTTACGATAAAGTCACGGAACGCACGTTACTTTATTTCGGTTCGGTGTAACTTGCAGTTGTGTTGTGTGTGAAGTTGGGTACGGTTTAACATTTTAATGTGCATTGCATTGCGTGTTGTCTAGGTGCGCTCAGCTTGCGACTAAATTCACTGCAGTTATTTACGAAGGGGCAGCGGCCGGCTTGCTTTGTTTTACCTGCCTGTAATAATATTTTGTAATCTTTATTAGAAATCTTTTAAACAATAGTCTGGCTTACATTGTTATTGTTATACTCTACCTCTACTACCTACAGGTTAAACTAGATTTTTTAAATAGAGTAGTAGGTACATTCAAGTAGTGTACAATTAGAATTGCATTAATAAAAATGCTTACAAAGTTAATGAATGTATAAATAACAGATGATATTACGGATTATGTATCAAAGACCATTTATTAACTTTGTAAGGATTTTTATGTTTTGAGTTTAGTATGATCAGTTAAAAAAAATCAGACAGATAGATTATTTTTCGGCCGTTGGTAAATTAATGTGACAGTAACTTATTCTAAATGAACTGCAATAAAAAGGAAATTTCGGTTTAATTCAATAATATAAGTACAAAAAGTAATCAAGTGGTGTATTCGCAGTATATGCATATACCTACAGAAAGTTCAAATGATAGAATGGAGTTACTTATATAGTTCGGCAGTTCATGTTGACTTGTAAAATGAGAATGTCATTTTTATTGAAAAGATGGGCACTGATCTGTTACGGGCACTACCCAAAAATTCGGGCCGACCCATTAGCGTCTAGTCCAGTCATTAGCATAAAAAATGGGTCAACCCCGGAATGAGAGATAATAAGCTTAATTTAAGAATATACCTTCATTTCAGCGTCCTTAAAGTTGTCTCAAAAGTCTCATAAAATCTCGTGTCTGCGTCGTAAGTTATTTCAGGTCAAAGGTAAAAAAAAAGATTTACGCGGTTATCTCCGTTTCTATTAGGTACTCCGATGATGTTAACATTTATTATAAACTATGTGGGGCATCAAATTTGCGACAGTTTTTGATTAAAAAATATTTCGTGCGCTCAACGGCAACGCGCAGCACTTAGCCATATGTACTGTAATGCAAGGTGAACCGTGAATACATCCTTCAATTAAATACATACATAGTATCGTACAATACATTATATTTATTAATAATACAAATAAATATTTTTTATTTATAATTATGACGACCGAGTGGTGTAGTGGTAAGTAGCCTTGCCTCATACGCCGAAGGTCCCAGGTTCGAGTCCTGGCCGCGGCATTCATTTGTGTGATGAACACAGATGTTTGTTCTAGGGTCATGGTTGTTTGTATTTATATATGTATGTTTATTCTGGGTTCCCCCCCCAGTTCGCTGTATGGTCATCCACAACACAAGCTCTGCTTACTTTGGGGCTACACAAATAATTGTAATAATACTAACCTACTTTGGGTAATTAAAAACTCAGTAAATTAAATACTTATTGTGTACTTATCCTAATTTATTGAAAGTACATTTTAAGTGTATTAAAAATAATGAAGTATTTTATATATTTTCTTAAATTTTCGCGATACATGCTTTAAATAAAACACTTTTTACCGGATATTATCGCGTATATTTTAGTTAATTTTAAAATTATTTCGACGTTTCGGCATCTTTGCAGTTGCCGTAGTCACGATAGACTAAGGTGTTGTTCATCTATTGCCAGTAATAAAAACTACATGATTGTCAATACATATTAACGCCATCTGTTTCTCAGTCTTCTCGCATAACGTCCCGGATTGACACAAAAGGCACTGACTGTGTCCTGAGTTTGCAGTCTAACAGTTTGCTGGTTTTTCATTTTGATGTTTTTAAGTATTGGACCCCATGTTGATGAAAGTTTCCAACCATCTTCTCTATTGAAATTTGGATGTTTTTTAATTTCAATAGTTTCTCTGACCATCCTAGGTATAAAATGTTTCTCTTTTGCTAGGATCTTCACGGTATCAAATCTTAAATAATGGTTGGGCTTGTCTATGGAATGTTCACAAACTG
The DNA here is from genome assembly GCA_923062675.1 of Marasmarcha lunaedactyla. Lineage (NCBI taxonomy): Eukaryota > Metazoa > Arthropoda > Insecta > Lepidoptera > Pterophoridae > Marasmarcha > Marasmarcha lunaedactyla. Next base: position 3,059,483 of record OV281358.1, read on the forward strand.
CAGATTTTGAGGTTCGTTTATTTTTAACATCAGAGATGTGTTCTTTAATGCGAGTTGACACATTTCGTTTGGTTTGACCGATATAAGAGAGCCCGCAGTCACAGTCGATTTTATAAACGCCTGGATTTTGTAAAGGGATGCTTGATTTTATTGGACGAAGATGCTGGCTTATCTTTGAGTGCGGCTTGTAGATAGTTTTGATTGAAGCTCGCCGAAGAATGCCTCCTATCTTGTCAGTAACACCCTTTATATAAGGCAGGAATGCTGGTCTTCGTTCAACTGTGAGTGGCTTTACGCGGTTTCTGCGACGGCGACGCGGTGTTTTTAAATCGTTATCCCGCAGCACTTTAACCAGGTGGTTGAGTTCCTCATTAATGTGTTGGGGATCGCAGATTCCATGTGCTCTCTGAAACAAAGAGTTGCCTACGGCAGATAATTGGCTCGGGTGGTGATGGGATTTCCCATTTAGATATCGGTCAGTGTGGGTGGGTTTCCTATAAACAGTATGGCTAAGTGTACCATCAGGATTTCTTTGTATTAAGACATCTAAGAAAGCTAATTTGTTCTCCTGCTCCAATTCCATAGTGAATTTAATTTTAGAATTAAGGGAATTGAGGTGGTTTAGGAATGCAGTCACTTCATGCTTAGGTAATATAGTGTAGGTGTCGTCAACATACCTCTTGTATATCTTCGGCACAACAGGTGCCATTCGGAGCGCTTGCTCCTCGAAGTTCTCCATGTAAATGTCAGCTACAACAGGTGACACCGGAGACCCCATGGAACTTAAAATTTAACATGGAACTTAAACCCCATTGAAATTAAAAAACATCCAAATTTCAATAGAGAAGATGGTTGGAAACTTTCATCAACATGGGATCCAATACTTAAAAACATCAAAATGAAAAACCAGCAAACTGTTAGACTGCAAACTCAGGACACAGTCAGTGCCTTTTGTGTCAATCCTAGACGTTATGCGAGAAGACTGAGAAACAGATGGCGTTAATATGTATTGACAATCATGTAGTTTTTATTACTGGCAATAGATGAACAACACCTTAGTCTATCGTGACCACGGCAACTGCAAAGATGCCGAAACGTCGAAATAATTTTAAAATTAACTAAAATATACGCGATAATATCCGGTAAAAAGTGTTTTATTTGAAGTATTTTATCTTTAAAATGTGTACATTTTTAAATGCTTATTTTTCTATCATTATAACTGGGAAGACTGACCCAGCTTGTGGCCAGTGCCATGGGCAAACTTGACTCAATGCTGTTTTATTGCAAAATTACTATGAAGAGTGCATTTGACCCTGAACTTCTGGAAGGTCTGGAAATAATCATTCAGGGCAACGAAGATGATGACGATAAAACAGAAAAACCCGAACGTCCTGAACAAAACCTCGAAGAAGAAAAAGAAAATTAATACTTTTTAGTATTAAAGATTTAATGATAAAAATTTTAATTTTTAAAGATCTCAACATTTTTACTACAATTCAATTTAAATCGTAGGAAATATAAAGCTTGTGCATAAATAAAAATTAAAATATATTCACATATTCATATTCTTCTAAACTGATATAACTTTAAGATGAGAAACACCCAAAAATTCCGAATTATGTAATTCCGAATTTGAATATTCCGATTTTTTAAATTCCGAATTTCACAATCCCGAAGAGTCTTAATCCCGACTATTCAAAAACACGATTCTTATTTTACCAAAATTCATAAATACTTACAAAATTTTTATTTTCCGACTTTCATTAGTACGAAGAATTAAAAACCCGCTGTGTTACTAGTCCGAAATATGGTTTTACGAACTTTAATTTTCCGAAAATTCAATGCTAACATTCAGATTTTGTATCTAAAACGGGTAAATATTAAAAATTATTATCTAAATCTCCTGGGACACAAATTAAAATTAATGAAATTATACAAATTAGGCGCGACGACGAGCGAAGCGAGGAGGAGCAGTTAGTCTCTATGTAGATAATGCAGCGCGAGCCGAGCAAGCGCAGCGAGCTTGCCGCGGCAGCGGCCGGCGAAACGCCAAAAAGGTATTTGCATTTCAGTACATAAACTACATACTCAAGAAATAACTCGGTACAAAAAACTAAATAAACTTTCTCATTTCCGGCTGACTACTTGAATGCTCGAACGTATAAATTTATGTGCTCATGCAGTTTTACAAGGCGTTTGTTATTGCAACTAATATTATTCGGAATTTTGATATTCGGGATTCCTTTTTATGATATTGCGGATTATTTATAATTCGGATTTTTTGTGGTTCGGTAATTTCAAATTCGGCAGATTGATTTTCGTAATTAGAAACGTTCGGAATTTTGAAGTTTCGAAGAAGAAAAATTTGGAATTATGAAACACGGAATTTTCATTTTCGGAATTATGAACCATTCGGTGTTATAAAATTCGGAATTTTGAAATTTGCGATTATAACTATCGGAATTAAGTTTTTCGTATTTATGTAGTTTGCCCCTTAAAGATATATAAAAATAGATTAAGTATTTTATATTGTTCTATATTTAAAAACTTACAGATTAAAAGATAAACTACTAAATTATTTTTCTTATTAAAATCTTCTTTTAATTCATACTTAATTACAATAAGTATTTCATATAATGAGTTTTTAATTTCACAAAGCTGGTAAGTGTTATTTAGTGATTTTATTAGAAATATAGCAATATCATATTAAATACAATGTACTAACTTGCATTTTTAATTGTTTACAAAAATCCAAGGATCTGTGGATATCTGTGCATTCGCAGATATCCACGGATGGCCGTTCTCTCCGCCCTCTATCGCAAAAACAGTTGAGCGCATGAGAAAAAGTTTCAAATAAAAGTCGCAATTTTTTTGCCCTACAATACAAACTGTTTTTTGTTGGCCTTTGACCTAGAGTAATGTACGACGCAAACACGAGATTTTATGAGACTTTTGAGACAACTTTAAGAACTCCAAAATTTGGCTTATAATGTCTCATTCTAAGGTTGATCGCTAAAGTGGCGACTAGTCGGCAAAATTTTTCGAATAGCAATGCCATCTCGCACCTACTACTACGCTTATTCGGCAAGAGCCGACCGGGTGGTCTCAAACGAATTCCTGAACATTGGCATCCGGCAAGACTGATGCTGGCCCGAATATGGATGGCTATTAATTTAGCGCGGTTCTAAAACGTATTGTGAAAACACATATTTAGCCAATTCATACGCTTAAAGTATGCCGTTACTTCTGCTGAAATCGAAAATACTCTTCTGAGACGAAAGAGGAAGCGAGGCAGACCTTCGAAAGCCTGCGAACCTGCTCTTTTTTTACTGTTATTTAAGTACCAATTACGCACCTACACAAAACGTATCTTTCCCAACAAATAAAAACAATAATAGTTGTATTAACTATTTTATATAAATTTATCAGTAGCAAGTATATCAACGCGAGAATCATGTCTTGAAATCCTCCAATCGTAGGTACTTAATGAGGCGTCAAATTCCTTTTGGAATTCTGAAGCTCAGTCAAAGGGGATATAGACATGAGCATATTGTATAGGATATCAGTATGTATGATACAGTTATATTACATACTTAAATAATACATATCAGTGTATATATGCTATTGGCTATATACATACTAAAAGACATTTACCCTCAGTTTTTTAAGAACTGCTAAAATTGCTGTCAAAAATAAATTTTGTAGCATAAGTTCGATTAGGTACCCGTCCGTCCCTCACGAAAACTTAATATCTTTATACCTCCCCGTTTTCGTAAAAATTACACTTACAACAACTTCATGACCCGCTGTCATCTATATAACAAAGATTTTTGTAATGTAGACCTATTTAATAATTCTTTGAATGCTTTCAAGAATACAATATTGCTACTGTTTCCGATTATCTAACTGCGCAATTACACTGCTGAACTTATCAAATCCAACAAGCATTTTGTAATTTTGAACTTACCAAAACTACTATACACAATTGCCACTTAAACTCATTAATTTTTGTAGAACTTACTAATGAGATAACAATTGTCACTTATTGTTGTTTGTCCATAGTTAGTGAGGCGTAAATCAAGTTGTTTTTCGATAAATAAGGAGTGCGCAACAATCAATTAATTAACAACGTAATTATGTGGCACTTAAGGACTTAAACAAAAACTAAGTATACACTTTGTACACAGCCCAGTTTTTTATTACAATTATTAATTAGTTTTGAGCTCTTACCAAGCCCAGTATCAGCTGTATAAACGTGATATTATTTACGTATTTTGGAGACGAATAGTAGTTATTGTATGTAAATAATTTCGGAATTGTATTCCAGTATTTAGTCCTCGCTGAATATGTCGCATTGCTTGTTTTACCTATTATTTTTAAATAATTGCAAAAGGAGGCCGTATTCTGCCCGTTCGTCCGGTTGTTGTTCGACTAGTAACTTGGTCGAAAGACCGTAGGTACCTTACCCTACTAATTGGGTACAGCGCCATCTAGTTAATAGAAGAGGGCACATTTTGCCGTGCTATCTGACATAATACAGCACACGAAATTAGTAAACAGTGAAAGTAAGACTACAATAATAATAAAAATTTCTACCCAGACAAACACAACAACTTTATGTAAGTAAGCAGAGCTTGTGTTATGGATGTCCATACCGAAACTGGAGGAAATCCTAAAATAATCATACATATTTAAATATCAACAACCATGAATCGAGAACCAACATGTGTGTTCATCTTAATAATGAAGTTCGGCCAGACGCGAACCTAAGGTACTCAACAGTCAAACTATCAATGATATTTAAAATCAAATTAGACTTCCTTGAATTCTGTTAACTTATTAGGCACTTACAGGTAAACGCTTTTTGGAATAGGATATGCCTGATATGACATAATAATTACTATACGTCCCTAAGAAACTATAAACAAAATAAAATTTCAGTAAACGTATTTTTTTATTATGGATATATAATAGTTCTTTAGTCATTTTACTTGGGTACTTATATTATTATATTATTTATTTTACTGGATAAAGAGAGGATATTATATTTTTAGCACATATTACTTCTTGATAATGATTAATTTGTAATTAGTTGTTTTAAATCTCACGAAGTTATCATATATTAAAAAAATGGTTTGTTAACGATGCTTATTTTTCAATATGCGGTAGTACACTTTTTTCTTTTAATCTTCATATTATACCTACTGTATTTGGTAATTAGTAAACACAAGACAAAATATTTGAAAACAAATTAAAAATCTCATGCAGAACTTTTAAACGTACATAACACAGATCTCAATTTATTCATTTTTCAAAAAAATAATGCCACATAAAAAATTTGTCTAAATGTGCGACACACATACACCCAGAGACACATGCTAAACTTATAAACATTTTAAAAAGTAAAAAATTAAATTTTTATTCGTGTGAATTGTGGGAAAATGTGGATTTTATAGAATAATTGACCACTATTAAAATACGCGAGCGAAGCCGTCACATAAAACTATTCACAATATTCCTTACGATATCAATTGAATATTAAAAACGTTATTATCTAAACAAAATGTAGTTTAACAGTCGCGTGCTGAGGTTTATCTTTGCCTTTTACGGGTTCGATTTCGAATCCTATTTAATGCTCAAATATGGTAATTATACACATCAATAACCTATCCAATAAAATGTCAAAATTAAACAAATAAACAATAACAATAGACACAGGCGTGAAACCGTCTAACAAATTTTAAGAAGCAATGTTTAAGTAGATGCCTTTTGCTGCTAATAAGCGTTTTGACCTGTTTAACTGCTGTAAATGAGTTGTATATATTATTTGAATTCATATACAATGCATTTACAATATTCAAGGTGAAATAAATTTATTTTTATTTTTTGAAGTTATTGTGTGAATTTAGAATTTTCACTTTAGTACGTAAATTAAGGTTCAACCTTATATTATTAATTGAAAGTGATTCGCGTACCGTCACGACTAGGCCTTACAAAGCACGTCAGAATGCTGCGATGTTTTAGTAACGAGGTCGATATAAAATAAGAAGAAAAGACATATTTGAATGACATAAAAGTTTAAAAGAAACAATACATTCTGACTTGCTCCATCATCGGAGTAAGATGTAGTAGATTAAAAAATCAAAATAAAAGGAATAAGTTATTAAACTAAATTTTTAAATTCAACATCACATTATTTACTGATGGAACTGCCTTTGTTTCTTTAAATATATATAATAATAATAATAAATATATATAATAATAACTTTATTTTCATCAAAAGTACAACATTTACAAGTTTACAAGTGGACACGCCAAATGCAAAATTTGGATTCCGTAAAATAAAGGAGCAAATAAGGAAGAGAGAAAAGGAAGCCTTGCACTAACCTGTCTTCTGCTGGTCGGTCCTGGAACACAGCTCAGATGGTCGGCTTATCCTGGGGTGGTTGGTGGACTTTGACCGTGGCGCCACGTTATCCAGGTTGCTTCGCTTTTCCGCGTTGATTTGGTTTTGTCCAAATATCTAGTTTGCTTAATGTGTATCCGATATTTTGTAAGAATACCGGCGCGGGAGACGAGGTGCCGAAATCAGCACCCGGCGGTACGCTTAGAACGACAGGAACGGTAGTCGCAGCGATCAGAGGAAGAATCTTCGAGAGACTGACTTATTGTCAAACGTTCGACATAGTCGAAATGTAATGCAAGGCGAGGGAAGGGGGGTGGAAGGTGAGGTAGCATACAAAAAAATTTGTTTTCTAAATAGATAACTAGATGGCGTTACCATTCCAGCCGCCCTTAAAGGGTCACCTTTAAAGACTATCATAGCGATTTAAATTATTACTATATTTAAAGTATGTGCGAAGCGAAAAAATACATATATTATACATATAAGAATATAGGTACATACTTATACTACGGATTATACATAAACTATAATATACAAACGGAAGTTTTCAAACGGAAGCTATGTCATTGAGTAGGAAGCGGACAAAGACGCACGACCGGTCGCAGATACGTTCCTCTAGCTGTCCTAACTGTAGCTACGCGAATAACTCCGTCCTTCGCGGGATGAACGCTCTCCACCACCGCTAACGGCCAGGCTAGCGGGGGTGAGTTGTCCGTTATTATGACAACCACTGTCCCGGCAGTGATGGAGCTGTCAGGTGTGTTCCACTTCTGACGAGTCTGGAGACTGTGGAGGTACTCTGTACTCCATCGACGCCAAAAGGATTGAACGAGTTGATCCAATAACGAATGTCTATGCAGGAGAGACACATTGTCTGACTCCACCGCGGGCGCGGGTAAAGAATAAAGTGGGGCGGTGTGAAGAAAATGACTTGGAGTCAGAGCTGCAGGTTCGGCTGGATCAGGGCTCAACACGGTAAGCGGGCGCGAATTTAGTAAACATTCAATCTGAACGAGGACCGTGGTGAGCTCTTCATACGACAATAGCTGCTGGCCGATTACTTTAAATAGGTGATTTTTAATGACCTTTACCATACTCTCCCAACATCCGCCAAAATGTCCGGCGGCGGGACAGTTGAACTTCCAAGTGATGCGATTTTCAAGGAGAATTTCTTCGAAACGAGGTTGATATTCTTTAGTGATAAATCTGTAAAGCTCTTTTAGATAAGAATTAGCCCCTACGAAATTGGTCCCATTGTCAGACCGCATATACTGCACCGGTCCGCGACGCGAGAGAAAGCGTTTTAGGGCGGCCAGAAAGCTAGGCGTGCTAAGGTCTGTAGCTACCTCTATATGAACGGCGCGAGTTGTTAGACACGTGAAAAGACAAATATAAGCCTTTTCACTGCGTGTGCCTCTACGTCGGACTGGCGTGTATGGTATGGGACCGGCGTAGTCGCAACCTGTGTGGGTGAACGCCTTTATTGCGGGACGTGTGCGGCAGTCTGGTAAATCTGACATGAGCGGGTGAGCGGAACGCGGCTTCAATCTAAAACATCTGTTACATTTATGTATTCTATGTCTTACGACACGGCGGGCGGATAAAATCCAGTATCGTTGCCTAAGCAAAGACATCAGCAACTCGGGACCAGCGTGCGAGTGCAACTTGTGGTAGTAATCGATGAGTAAGTCGACGACGTGGTCGTTGCGCGGAAGTATTACTGGGTGTTTCTGCTCGTAGCAGAGTTCGGAGTTCGCGAGGCGGCCTCCGACGCGAATCATTCCGTTATGAAGGTACGGCGATAACTTGTTAAATGAACGACTGCATTGTTTGCCGTCTCGTAAACTAGCAAACTCTTCCGCGAAATATTTATGTTGAAGTAATTCGATTACCTTAGATTCCGCGTAATCTAATTCGGAAAGCGTAACAGAAATTGAATGGCGGCGCGGTAATATTTTTGCAAATCTAAATACATAAACAAGTATGCGTAATAATTTACTCCACGATGAAATGCGTAGAGCGAGGTCATAAATAGTAGAGGACGCGGATAGGGTAGTAGCGTGTACGATGAATTAATGCTCTGGCATATCGGCAGGCGAGACGTCGTTGTCAATATTTCTTAGAGGCCACTGTGATACGTCTTCAGACAGCCACGTAGGGCCGTGTAACCAGAGTGGATGCGTTATTAGTTTCTGCGGTGTGATGCCGCGGGACAAGCAGTCGGCAGGATTTTCAACTCCGGCAACGTGGTAAAAGTTTTGTGCTGAAACGTTCTCGGAAATTTGAACAACGCGATTTGCGACGAACGTTTGCCAGCGATGGGGCGAACTTTTTAGCCAGTAGAGTGCTACTTTTGAATCTGTGAAGGCATAAATCTTTAAATTAAAACGAGGGCCGTAATGGTTTAAAACGGCACGAATCAACTTGGCGAGTAATACACAGGCACAGAGTTCAAGTCGAGCGATCGTATGCGGAGTGGAAGGCGCGACCCGAGACTTAGCACAAACAAGGCGCGCGCTTACACCACTGACGGAACTAACATGAAGGTATACAACACCTCCATACGCCTTCTCACTCGCGTCTGCGAAACCGGCAAGAGAAACGACGCACTCGTTGGTAACTCCTAAATGTCGTGAAATGCGAAAGTTATTGAGAGCCGGAAGTTCGCGACAGAACTGCTGCCACAGCTTCACAATATAAGCGGGCGGGGTATCATCCCAATCAACTTGTAGCTGCCACAGCTGCTTAATTATAAGCTTAGCGTACAGAACTGTGGGCGCCACGAAACCCATAATGTCCCATAATCTAGCCACTGTCGATAAAATCGAGCGCTTGGTGCAGACGTCATCGGGCGACGAGATTTTAAAATAAAATTCATCGGAGTCCGTTGACCAATGTAGACCTAATATTTTATGCTGCGCGTTTTTATCAAATTCTACTCCGCCGTCGAGTCTGTGGGTCGCGGGCACGTGCTCAAGGACTGCCCTCGAGTTGCTGTTCCATTTGACCAGATCCCACTGAGCTGACTTAAACATGTCGATCAGCTCTCGACTAGCATCTACAGCCGTCCTAGCGTCGGGCACGGAGTAGGCCAGGTCATCCATATACAATGAACTCGCCGCTATGTCACTCGCGAGTGGGTACTTGTGTCCCTCGTCGATGATTAACTGCTTCACCGTGCGCAATGCGTGATAAGGACTTGATTTTATACCGAAACATACGCGGTTGAATTGATAAAGTGCGAGCGGTTCATCTGGGCTAAAACGATAAAATATTTTTTGGTATCGACGGTCTGCTTCGCGGACAATAATTTGTAAAAACATTTGACGACAATCGGCGGTTATGGCAATAGCGTAAAGTCTGAAATTCAAAAGTATATTAAAAAGATCACCTTGCAGGTTAGGGCCACCATGAAGAATGTCGTTTAATGAAGCGGTAGACGTTGTTTTACAACTGGCGTCTAGAACGGGGCGGAGCGGTTTATCCCCGCTGACGACGGCGTGGTGCGGAATTACGTAACAAGGAAGCGCGGGGTCGTCGCGGGGCGCGGGTGACAAGTAGCCTTTAATTAAATAATCTTTAATAACATTATCGTAAGCTAATCTTAATTTAGGCGAAGCTTCTAATTTGCGTTCCAAACAAACGAAACGTTTGCGAGCGATTTCTGTGGAATCACCAAGCGCGTACACATCACCTCGAAACGGCAAGGCCACTGTATAACGGCCAGTGTCACAGTCCCGTTCGGTGGTGCATTTGTAAATATATTCACATTCAGTGTTGTCTGAACACTGAACGAGCGTATCGGGCACATCCTCGAGATCCCAAAATCGCTTCACTAGCACATCCAAAGAGTCATCCTCGGTCACGCAGCACGACGTGAGACAGGCCGTGCGAGCGGGCGTTGCGGCGGGCACGGAGCCCATTATTACATACCCGAGTATTGTCTCGATGGCGGGAGGCAATGAGGAGCCGGCGGCGGCGCGAACAACATTATTTAAAATTAAATGCGGAAATATCGAAGCTCCAAACAATACATCAATTTTACCAGGAATTGTAAAAGAATCATCTGCAAGCGTTAAATTATCTAAATAAGTAAATGAGGATTTATCGACCATGGCTGTCGGCAAATTGTCTGTAATATGGTTTACTAATAAACAGTTTACGTCATAATTGACATTCAAATTAAACCGCGATGCGAAATTAAACGTAACCGACTCGCTTACTTTGCTTTCTGTGCCTGCAAACCCCCGTATTATGGTATGCCTAATAGTTTGAGACTTGAGGCCCAATCGCTCACAACAATCTTTTGTAATAAAACTACTCTGCGAGGCGGAATCTAATAACGCGCGAACAGTGTGTAAAACACCGCGGGAATCGCGCGCCAGCACCTGGGCCGTGGCCAGCAACACCGTGGAGCCGGGCCGGCCGAGGCACGCGGCGGCGGCGGCAGGCGGAGCGGGCCGCGTCGCACACAACGCGACGTCCGCGCGGGCGTCGGCGGCAAGAGGCGCGGGCGCCGCGGGCGGAGGCGCGCGGGCCCCAACCCCGACCTCGCGGTCAAAGTGCAGTAGCGAATGGTGTTTCAATTTACATATTCGACAATTAGTGTTTGAATTACAAGATGATACCCGATGTTTCAGACTTAAACAATTAACACACGCATTATTATCCTTAACTACTCCAAAACGTTCGTGCGGCGTCAATTTATTAAAAGCAGAACATTTAAACAAATGAGTATGTGTAAAGTTAGAACACAAACACTTGTTTCCAGCGGCCGAAGTACTAACAACATATGATTGATATTTCGGCGGCGGCGGAGCAATACTATTTTTCGAACGCTGCTGGTGACTTAAGCGAGTTCCACCAGGCGTATTGGCGGATGCGGCGGGAGTGACGGCGGGAGTGACTGAATGTACATGCTGGAGTATCTTGTTTTGGTTCGAAATGAATTGTACTAAGTCACTAAAAGTCGGTATGCAGTTAGGTTCGCCGCGGGACTCGAACCCACGCACTGTACCTGGGTCTAATTTCTTTAATGCAATATGCAGAACAAGCGAATCAAATAAATTATCTAATTTTAAGTTTTTAAGTGCATTAACTGCACTTACAAAGTGTTCAGTAAACAAATCAAAATTAGCTGTAGTAGCGGTAGTTATCGGTTTGAAATCAAATATTTTATTCATATAAACCGAGGCAAAAACTCGTTTATCTTCGTATTTATCTACTAAACATCGAAATATTAGATTATAATTCTCGGCGCTCGGCGTAATACCAGCGCACGCTGAACTAGCCTTGCCCGATATTTTACCCAATAAATAATAAAGCTTTTCGGCATCTGTTAATGATGTGTTATTATGAATTGTAGTCTTAAAACTCTCATAGAAAAGCGGCCACGAACATATTTCTCCATCAAAAGGAACAATTTCCATTGCAGGTAATCTAGGTCTGTTGCCCTTAGGACCCTCAGAGTTTTTATCTAAATAGTTCGTTGCACTTTCCGTATATTGTGTAACCAGTCTCTTTACACGATTGAATAATAACTCAAAGGAAACTAAACTTTTATAGTCAGGTAAAGCGTTTGGGTTTATAGAAAGAAGCCTCTTATTATAACAATCTAACACAGTTTGAAACTCTGAACGAATGACGTCAATGTTACTGCTGGCGTCAAGGAACATATCTACGCTGTTTGTATCGGTGGACGAAATCGCTTTCGATAAATCATAAGCATGCTGTAAATACTCGAACATAGCTTCTCGTTTAGCTTGTAACATCGCTAAATCTGCGTCATACTCGCGTTCGGTACCTTTATCCTTAGGCATTGTGCTTAATTACCAAATACCTAGATCAAACTAAATACGAGATAAACACCGAAGGAACGTTAAATAAATAGTTTCAAACCTATTACTTAAGAGCGAGCGAAATATTTAGCGGTGTTGTTTGCTATCTACCTACATAAAAAGTAACCGTTGGAAGAAAGATCTCGAACTTACAATTTTATTAACCTCTAAAGTACCAACTTAAATAAATACCTATGAGGAATATCTAAAAGATCAGTATATTTTGTGTAGTTTTTAATGCGATTATGTAATAAATAAGTAATATAAAAACGTACCTAGTCAGAGTTTTTACGTCTTACGTCGGTAGTTCGAAATTGTAAACGTAACGGAAAAAATTAATTACATTGAGTTGCTTGATGCGTATAATGTGGAGATTTCAAGAATGGAATATTTAAATTAGACTGGGTAAATAATGGTTTTAGCGGTAGGTTCTAATTTAGGAAAGAATAAGCGGATATAATATGAATAAATATAATAAGCGCGGGAAGATATGAGCGGTTGAATATGAGCAAATATACTAGTATAATGCGAATAAATATTAGTATTTAAGTAAACTTAACGAAGTAATTTCCATTAAGGGCGGTTGGAATCCGACTCAAAGGACCAAGTAATATATGGACACGCCAAATGCAAAATTTGGATTCCGTAAAATAAAGGAGCAAATAAGGAAGAGAGAAAAGGAAGCCTTGCACTAACCTGTCTTCTGCTGGTCGGTCCTGGAACACAGCTCAGATGGTCGGCTTATCCTGGGGTGGTTGGTGGACTTTGACCGTGGCGCCACGTTATCCAGGTTGCTTCGCTTTTCCGCGTTGATTTGGTTTTGTCCAAATATCTAGTTTGCTTAATGTGTATCCGATATTTTGTAAGAATACCGGCGCGGGAGACGAGGTGCCGAAATCAGCACCCGGCGGTACGCTTAGAACGACAGGAACGGTAGTCGCAGCGATCAGAGGAAGAATCTTCGAGAGACTGACTTATTGTCAAACGTTCGACATAGTCGAAATGTAATGCAAGGCGAGGGAAGGGGGGTGGAAGGTGAGGTAGCATACAAAAAAATTTGTTTTCTAAATAGATAACTAGATGGCGTTACCAACAAGTACAAATATATTATAGTGACTCTTTATTATATTCATTTTACCAGGAACAAAACTGTTGTCTTTTAGGTCTTTTTTCTGACGGAGTGATAACCACACATATCACTCTTTTTTTTAAGGGAACCCCTAATTACTCCATTAACTTGAATCACGATGTCCGACAGATGTTCATATTTAGAGCAAATTCAGCTCTGCGACGAGTCTCGGTCTGCGTGCGTTCTCGAGCGCACGTCGATCGCAGACGCCTTCCCGCTCTTTTAGCCCCCGCGCTAATTGAGCACCCAAATTTCATAGTTGTTTACCGTATTAAGTTTCTAACGCCGTTTTCACGGCGGACAGTGGCTCGTTAACCGTACTTCTAATAAGTTTCTAACGCCGTTTTCACGGCGAATAGTGGCTTGTTAACCGTACTTCGTGGAACGTGAGCTTCGTCGACGGGAATTCATTGTTCCAGGACTTCAAGTGCCGTGTTCGAGTAAGTTATCCGCGTCGTTCTCAACCGCCCTACTGCGTGTAGGGTGGTTTTAGGAAGTTAGTCATCGTTGTTAGGTTCATATATTGTCCCTCCCCAACCCCTCCGCAATGGCTTCCCTAAGCTCTGATGAGATTAGGAAGAAGTTAGTTGATAGTACCGGTGCTGAAGGCATACATATAAATGCTGACAAGTTCCGTTTCTTAGATTCTCTCATCCCTCATTTCATGACGATAATGTCCACAATGGCCCCTCAGGCCACCCCAGTTCCCCAGACCCCTCAGGTCTTAGGCCCTCCCGCGTCCCCTTCCTCCAGTGACATGGAGTGCGAAGTAGACCCCCCTCTGCGCCGCAAGCGCGCACCCGCGACTGAGTCTTCCTCGGACGCCACCCCAACTGGCCCTGAGCCTCCCTCTTTCACCCTTGTTAAGAAGCGCTCTAAGAAGCGCTCGAAACAAGACCCGGCGCCCTCCACGCCCGTCCCTACACCCCCTGCGGCGTCCTCAACGCCAGCTGCCCCGGTGTCTTCAACACCCGCTCCGGCCCCGACTTCTGTCAAGGCCAAGGTCCCACCACCCGTTTTCCTTCGGGAAAAGGGTAAATGGACTGAGGTCTCGACATTGTGCAATGAGCACAAAATCCTTTACACCCGAGCGGTAAACTCGGGTGAATCTATTAAAATCACTGTCTCGTCGATAGACGGTTTCCGAGCTTTGACTAAGCTCCTCACCGATAAGCAATATGCTTATCACACTTATGCTCTGTCAGAAGAGCGTAAGATCAGAGCGGTACTCAGGGGAATCCCGTTCGAATTATCGAACGAGGCCATCCTGGAGGATCTGCAGTCCCAAGGCTTCCCGGCACTCGCGGTGCATAAAATGCACAGCAAGTACGGGAGGCAACACCCTCTCGCTTTGGTGATTCTCGCCAACGTCCCCAAGTCCAGAGAGATCCTGAAAGGGGTTAGCTCTATTTGCGGCCTCTCTGGGATCTCAATCGAGGCGCCTCATCGCCGCGGTCATCCCGGCCAGTGCCATCGGTGCCAGTTGTACGGGCACGCGGCAGCCAACTGCCGCGCACCGCCCAGGTGCGTCAAGTGCCTGGTCCCGCACTTCACTAAGGAGTGCAATCGCACTCCTGAAACTCCCTCTCCTCCCGATTGCGTGCTTTGTGGCCAGTCCGGCCACACCGCAAACTACAGGGGCTGCCCTCGTGCACCCCGTTGTATGCGCTCCAATTTCAAAAGGGCGGCTCCCAAACAGGCCCCGCGCCTTTCTCAAGAAAACTTTCCGCCGCTGCGTAGCCGGGTTCCTCCGGCTGCAAAGCCTACTCAGCCCAAGCCTGCTCCAGAAAACTGGAGGCAGCGTCCCGCATCGAATCCCATCCCGGCTCCCCGCCCATACAAACCCACTCCTCAATCCTCCGTAGCAGACGATATGCGTATCGTCTGCGACGCTATAAAAAATGTCGATGTTAGTGAAATCGCAGTCTTAGCCCGTAAACTTAGGGCTTCACGTACTCCGACAGAGCGTTTGCTAGCTCTGGCGGAGCATAGTTCCCTTCTCAATTCATTGTAGGTTCATTTAAATGAATTGATCCCTAAATCATGCTTCGGCCGACCTCTGCCCAGCCCCGGCTTCACCGGAGGCTGCCCAGAACGGCCACCAACTCATGTCCCTTTGAGCACCTTCAGTGCAACTTTCACTACAGGCGGAAGACCCGCTAGCGGGTCTCCGCCAGCGCGCCCAACTTCCCGACGGGTGTCGCTTCCGATGAAGGCTAACGGTAATAACTACAGCCAACAGGTGGTTTTTAGTGGGTAGGTGCCATTCTGGTGAGTCCCACATAACCCCCCCGCAGAGGAATTTACCTGCGGGCGGGTATGCATGACGCATCTTCCACCTCCCTCCCGCGAGGGTGCCTCGGCAGCAAAAAAAAAAAAAAAAAGCTCTGCGACCCGCACTGGAACCTAGATATTATCTAGATTGTACGCAATTGTTTAGGAAACTTGTGTCTATCCACACTTTGCTACGAGTGTGACCTTAGTTTGATTAATTTTTATTGCGCTCTTATGAATTTTTTTGTGTGTAAAAGCGTGGCGTCGAAATATTCGTAATTGATAATTTTGTGTTTTTCGTGGTTTTTACACTTACAAAAGGCCGCAAGCGACCTTCATCTACAGTCTAGGCCTCCACAGAGTGAGGCGGGCGAATAGACCAGCCTGCATAACTAGTAGGGTACACCCTCCTATCTATCGAAAGGTCCACCTCTGCCTACCGACTTTGAAAAGTTATGTGGGCCATCCAGAAAATTAAGTTATTTCTATATTACCAACATAAATTAAAAATATAACGATTTAACTTTCTTACCTTATGTAAATAATGAAATTTTGAGTTATTTAGATGTCTTTGAATTCAAAACATCAGTTTTCATATCAATACTTTATAAAATTTTGGTCGCAAGTCGTAGAACCTGCGTTATATTTTTTTTTAAACGATCGCCTACCTACCTCCTGGCTGTGATAGAAAATTTAGCATTGCTTAAATGCATTCTGAAGTCGTTTGCCAGCACGCGACATATGCACGCAATGTATGAGTTACTTGCTTTATGAACAAGATGGCGTGCTTTTCAATAAGCTTCAAGGACGAGGTTATGGCGTGGTTTTTTAAAAATGAGCTAAGTTTAAATAAAACACTTTTTACCGGATATTATCGCGTATATTTTAGTTAATTTTAAAATTATTTCGACGTTTCGGCATCTTTGCAGTTGCCGTGGTCACGATAGACTATCCACTATGACCACGGCATGCACATTATACAGAATGCACACAAAAGCAAAAAAGTTTGAAATAAAACACAAAAACTAAATTTTGACTCAATTTTAATATTTTTTTTTTGTATCACAGTCCTTTCACTTATACTAATTCTTTTACAAATGTCATATCATTATACCTAACTTATATTTAAGAGAAGTTTAAATCAGTAAATATAAATTATACTTGTGGGGATTGGTCGAAGAGCCTCTTAATAGAGACGTCTAAAAATACGTAAGGCGCTTCTATGTTTCATTTTGCTTTTCTTTTCTTTAACCTTATATATATACGGAATCTAAGTCTTTATTTACTAAGTAAAATTGCATAATTAAGAGGACCCTAAATTTAGCTATTTTTGGCCCTGTACAAACATTAATATTTGTCATTCAGGTCCGCATAAGTTATTCGCAATTAAGTGCACGCGCCATCTTGTGAATGGGAAAGAGCAGGACAGTTATACTGATTCGGAATAGAAAATAGCATCTGTCGCGCTTCTAGAGATGACTTAAGATTTCTGTGAGATTAATTAAAAGGCAGGCCTAATTTCGCATTCGAACCCCCTCTAGTGTCGTCGCGTCTTAGTATGCAGAGCGCCTTTAAAAGACCTAATACCGCGCAGGTGATTCTCGCCCTAGCCTGCAACGTGAGAGAGAGATAGCTATTTGAAAGCCGACAGCTGCTTTTTTATCTGTTGTTATCTCAAAACTCTGAGCTGTCTTATTAAGTTGTTACCGACAGGACCGGATTTGGGGCGGGCTACCGGGGCTGCAGCCCTGGGCCTCCACAAAAAGAGGGCCCCCACAAAAAAGAGATAAATAAGAAAATTGATTTGGAAAAGCTTTTCTGTTTTTATAAACAAAACTTGTGTTTTTTAACCATTAACACTTCTTCAAAGTAAAAAATTACACAATTATGTCCGCAAACTATTATTAATTGTTGATTAACGTATTGTTTCTAATAATTTGAGTTTGTTTCACATTACTTGATTTATTTTTTATTTTATTCGGAAATTAATTTGGGGCCTCCACTCCTTTATTGCCCCAGGGCGTTCAGACCTCTAAATCTGGCCCTGGTTACCGAGCTATTTCTCCTATGGTCAAAAATGGTCAAAATATATACTAGGACGTTCCCGGTTATATATTTTGCTTAGGAAAATTTAGACGTAGATGCAGTGTAGATAAAATCTATATTCGCTAAGTACACTCTATGCCTCGGAGCGTATTATGTAACCTGCCTCTGAGTGAGGCCGCTAGACTTTATAATTATCTAAGTATTTTTTAAATACATATGTATAGAAGCATTACAAGTTATTATTTATGTAGGTGAATTATACTTAAGCAACTTCTTTTTTGTCAAAGAATCTTTGAATAGTTGTTGACTTTGATCATGACAAAACGTTCGTTAACTAGGTTTCATTAAATTTAGAAATATTTAGGCCCTTATTAACGGAGCCAATTTTCTCACGGAGTTTTTAAATTGTCGTATCTATTATAATGATTATCAAACGTACAATAGTCACGCTGTTAAACCCACGGCAAATAATATGCATTATGGATGGTTCAAGACGTTTGTGGGCGCGGCTCTATGTTTGCGTGTGCTTGTAAATATGCAACTTAACTTTGTGTGGCAACCGCCATCTTGTCGAACCGTGTTCTCGTCGCTTGGTGTGCGTGTACAACCACTAAATTGTTGTCACGCACACACGGGTGCTGTATAATACAAGCTAACGCCACAAAGGCCACTATAGACTCAACAAACACACTAACTGATGACCTGGACTGCGGATTCTGCTGCTGCGAAGAAGAAACGCCTATCCACATTCGCAGTCAGCGAAGCTTTAAAGTAAGCACGCATTCGGAATCTACTACTTGGAACCGAAAGACGTCTCCAAACTTGCAGTGTCCAAGACCTTAAGGTACATAGCTGTCCTGGACCTGCAACAGGAGTTATAGATAGAAGTGTACTCGAAATAGACCTTCGAGGTCGCAGTGAGGAAGGGGAGTCCTCTCCCCCATAACTCCCAACAAAACTATGATAATAATAAGGCTGCGCGCAGAAATATTTTGAACCATTTATATCTAGATTATGTTTTCATTCTGGGTTTTCGTGATTTATTCACTAAATTAAACCTTGGATAAAAGATGGCACATATTCACCAAATAAACAGAAAGAGAAAATTTAATTTAGGAATTGTAAGTGATATAACTGACAAAAAAATATTTTAAATGAATTCTCTTTGTTGTCAAAAAACGAACGCAGAGATTTCGGATACTAATATTTGTTAATTTTTCTTTTACACGACAAAGATTTTTAGATTGACTTAAATACATCTTATAATTATGAAAATGGAAGGCTATGAAAAAAATTAAACGTTCAACCAAAATACTAGCTGTTTAGTCAAATGGCTAATTCAACTATCGGGCTGCGACAAAGAATCCGCTATACTAGTTTTCATCAGCGATTAGCAGAAAAAACTAACCACACCCTCATCCGATTTCTTTTACAAATTATAAATAATGTTACTAAAAATGAATTTACATTTCCTATGATTTTATCATCATGAAAAAAAAATTATTTAAAGTACATACAGTGGGAACTAGAATAAACCTTCGAAGTAAAAAAAAATTCTTAAGTACTTTGGAATAGGGAATATTCTTTTGACATTAGTTTTGGAATGTTTTTGAAACGCCTGCATTTATTCTCTAGAATGACAATGAATATTATATTAGCAATGATTGTAAAGGATTTCTTTAAAATCCTTAATCTGTAACTCAGAACTGGAATAAACCAGATTCAAAGATCAGCTGTCAAACATAGTAAACCCTTATTTTATTCATTATAATAGTATGTTCTCTTTCTAATAGTATACTCTCCATATAACTAGGTATATGGAGAGTCGAATTTAAAACTTTACCTCTATCAGAATCTAGCAAGTTTTCATTTAAACATTTCCAACCACAATTATCTAAAGTAAATGCAACAACGAAATCTTTATATTATACTACGTTCCTGAAAACCAAACTGATTTAACTAATAATTGTTGCAGGCTATCGCGATAATTAAAACTATAATTGAACGAACTCACGTAATTCTTACTAAGATTTAAATTTTTAGAATCCAGTTCCCAATATTTTATATTTCGGCAGTGTGCGCTATCATGGCGCTTGCAACAGCGTCAAAACGGCGTGAACTTGAAATTAAAAAAGACGTGATGTCCCGTGAATTCGTTAAATTATAATTTAACAAGTTCTAAAACTATCCGAACCTAATTTTAAGCTATACAGTCTTTTTTATCCTCAGCCTACGCACACCCTACAGCGTGACGTATCTCACAAACGGTGTTGAACTCGAGTTCCGAGAGGATGTTGTCTTTAACCAGGTTCTTGAACTTGTTGAGTTCGCAGAAGGATTCACTCTCACAGCCAGCGATGCGGAGGACTTCTAGACTGGAGCTGCCTGCTTGGGGCAGGTAGACCGGCTGAAACAAGTTAAATAATAATAAAATCCCCAGAAAACCACACCAACTGAATTACCAACAAGCAAAGCTTATGTTATGGGTGACCATATAACGAACTGGGGGAACCCAAAAGAAACTTACATATACAAATATAAACAACCATGATTTGAGAACAAACATCTGTATTCAATACAGAAATGGTTGCCCCGACCAGGACTCGAACCTTGGACCTCTGGCGTATGAGGTCTTGAATTCCAGGTTTTGAATTCCAAGGAAATCTCGCTCTTGTTTTGAACAATAAAAGTAAAACATAAGAGAAGAGTGAGTAAGTGAAATCTCTGGAACGGATCGATATCCTGCATTACTAGTGATTTAAAAAAAAATAGTTTGAGACAATTATTTTTTGAGTAATTATAAATGTTGACAACAGAGTAAGTAAACGTTATAAGGACCAAAACTTGACGCTCAATATTCCAACAAGTAAATCCGTCACAGGCTAATGGATTCCGTAAGGTTCTTGTTCACAGCGTGCAAGAGATCTTTTAGAATTCTTTGCGTAAATCACCCACGGTGCTTCATTATAGAAGCATCATTCAGAGAGGCCAACGATTCTGCTCGTTTGTGTAGCCAGGGCAATGCATTAATTTTAGGATTAGTAACGAAATACTGTGTAATAGAATCTAAAATCTTATATGAACCTATAAACAAAACCCTTTTATCTTTAATAATCACATGCTTCAAAGACCTTACGAGATTTAAGAGACTTCAGATAATGAAGAGCTTCTTACAGCTGAAAAATAATAAGGGACTATAATTTGTTAATTTTATGAAATCTGACTCACCAGGACATAATAATCACTGTCCAACTTCGTCTTATAAAGTTCCAAAGCGAACACGGATCCGTAGTCTGGAATGTTCTTCGGTCTACCCTCAACTCTGGCAGCATCCATGAACGCTCCAACGTTGAAGTCATGAGCAGAGATGACAGTCATCTTGCCTGACTTACCAGAGATCTCGGAGATAGTGGCCGCTGTTACGAACTCATCTAGAAGGACGCCTGAAGAGGGAGAAGGTGATGATGATTGATTAATGTAATGGTTCATAAATGGTGTATGTGTCGCTTGCGGGCGGTTAAATTAGACATGCAACTAAATAGCTAACATTAAGTTGAATTTGGTCCAGTTTACCGGCTATCCGCAATACAGAAAATTAAATACATGGCAAAGAATATGCGAAATTAATAATTTTTTTACAAGCTTATTGATATCCTGCATTTGGTACGGTAGCACCAGGCGAAGCACCATTATGAAAATTAAAAAAGTGTAAATAAAGTATAAAACATCCAGACAAATGGCTAGTTGTTTAGTTGAATGACTAGTTCCACCTTCCGTTAACTAGACATTAGCTAAGATTTTCGTGAAAGACACTCGACGTTTTCGTGTTTACTTCAATTTGTATAGGAAAAGCCCGATTCTTTCATTAATATAACTACTCCACGTATGATATGCATCTACTTGAGCACATCTGAATAAACGAAAAGGTGGCCATGATGACTCAAAATTGAAAATGTATGTCGGGCTAAGTGTTATATAAAAAACGAAAATATAAAAAAAAAATTGTAGTATAATTAAAAAGTGTTGCAGACAAGATAAAACACAATTTTTATGGGTTAAAAAAAAACTTCAAATCTAGTTTAGGTGTAGTTTTATATGTATATGTACTGCAATTTTCTGCTTTCTAATATTTGTTTTATGTACTTGTATGTTTATTCTGTATTTGTTGGTATTTTTGCCAGTTTTAGTCTTCCAAGCCCAGTAAAAAAACTATTACATGAAATAATTATAAAATTTAGATATACATTTGAAATACATATTTCTATATATTGGGTACAATTTTTTTTAATATAATGTATCTTCGTGTATCTCAAATAACAGTTTTTTTACAACAGTTTTATATATATTAGTTATTACTTAGTATATTTATTAGTGGATTATTGAATCTACTTACAATACCAATAAGGTAAACTCTGTAATTATTCTGTAATTAATTTTAATTATTCAATTCTGTAATTATTTACTCTACAACTTACCTCCACCAATTTTGACCATCTCCTCATTTCTGAAGTAAAGTCTATAGGCCTTCTGTGCGGCGTCCTCAAGTCGGGGGTACACCTCTTTCGCCCACTGAGGGATGTTGATGCCCAGGGATGCCTGAAAATAACATTAAAGAATATTTAAATTATTTTTAATGGTACGAGTATAATCGTGACAACAAAAGATCAACAGTTTTGCGTTTGTGGTATCTGTGGGAAAAAACCTTCAGATTTGAAAGCGAATTGAGTGAAAAAATGCATTATTCGCGTCTAATTGATCTTTATTTATAATTATAGTGCCTATATTTTCCAACTCTACCAGTCATGTTTTATTTGACGTCAATAACAATGTTGAGAAATAAATATTTGAATTTAAAAAAACGTATAGTCCAAGAGTCTTATTAAGTTGTGTGAATAGGCTTGGAACCTCTTGGGTCTATGTCTCTTTCATCGCGTTCCATTAAGAGAGAGAGAGGCTTATTAAGTTGAGTGAATAGGCTTGGAACCTCTTGGGTCCATTTAGAGTCTCCATTTATAGAATTTAGGTCACGTTCCATTAAGAGAGAGAGAGAGTCTTATTAAGTTGTGTGAATAGGCTTGGAACCTCTTGGGTCATCGTCTTTTTCATCGCGTTCCATTAAGAGAGAGAGAGAGTCTTATTAAGTTGTGTGAATAGGCTTGAAACCTCTTGGGTCATCGACCTTTTCATCGAGTTCCATCAAGAGAGAGTCTTATTAAGTTGTGTGAATAGACTTGGAACCTCTTGGGTCCATTTAGAGTCTCCATTTAGAGAATTTAGGTCACGTTCCATTAAGAGAGAGAGATTCTTATTAAGTTGTGTGAATAGACTTGGAACCTCTTGGGTCTTCGTCTTTATCATCACGTTCCATCAAGAGAGAGAGAGTCTTATTAAGTTGTGTGATTAGACTAGGAACCTCTTGGTTCTTCGTTTTTATCATCACGTACCATCAAAAGAGATGGAAGACAAACTTGTGTACAATTACCAATAAAAATTAGTAATAATATACGATGTAGGACACAACATTGCCTACGATATAAATAAAAATGGGCTCCTTGTACTTTGTGTTATTTTCGTACTTTGTATCAAGCATTGTTAAACTGAGAAAAGTAAGAAAAGAATTCCTGTCTGATGTCACATACCTGACTTCTGAACAAATCGATCAGCGTCTGGAACAGTATAGGATCTTGGGAGAAGTCCTTGCCAGTATGCTCCTTGATCACTGGGTATAGGTCTGAAAATTGCCTGAACTCCCGGTTTACGGCGTCCTCCTTGGCTTCCTTCATGAGCTCCTTGAATTTGTGGCAGTTTGAGTAGTAGCGTAACTGGGAATGAATAAAAAGAAAATTTTTAAAGGGAAATTGTAAGTCAAGCCACAAATGTCTTTATTGGCTACGCGATCAAACTTTTAATTTTATAACTTAGCCACGGGATAGCCTCTAATACACTAATTCGTATTTTTTGCAACGCCTACTAAATATTCTATAGAAAGCGTAGTTGTTAAATTTTGTTTAGGTTAAGTTAGGCTGTAATTATCATATGCGAAATTGGATGATAATTCAAAATTTTGTAGCAAAAATATCATCATATTTTTAGTGGCTAAGAAAGTATCGTTCAGACTCTCGTAAATTGTGGCTGACTTGTCATTTAAAAGGCAATGTAGATTTTTAGAGAAGAATAATGCTGTTAAAAAGAATTCTGTTTAATTAGCACCCATTTTTAAAGTTACTAGAAAGTGCAGTCATTTGTTTTTCTGACTTTGTCAAATGAACACTCGATCCATCTGATGGTGAGTGGTATCCATGCCCATATACGTCATTAATCATTGATGTGATGGCCAGCTATTTAGCCATCATTAATCTATTTTATAATAATTAAAAATCACGTAGGTGTCCACTGCCCTACTTACCTAACGTTATTCATCGACGTTGCTTAGGTGCTACAACTTTGCTGTCTTTATTTTATCAGGCGTATCATTCATTCAATTATTTGCATTGTATACCTTACCATTCTATCTGTGGCGTCATTCAAACCACATTATTTCTTAACAGTTTTTTTATATAATTAAATCTCATGTCCGCAAGAAGTCAGAGTTTCATTTAAAGGCTTAATAGTCCCGTAAAGGAATAGTTAATGTTATTGAAATATTACAATATTATTGATTTATTTATCGATAATTGATGTGTAGCCAACCATAGGTTTAGGTTCGAATTGCTTTTGCTTCCCTTGACCCTTTCCTTTGTTGTTGATTAATTGAGACTGGGGGGGGGGGAACCCAGAATAACCATACATACACCCAAACAACTATCACCCGAGAACAAACATCTGTGATCATCACACAAATGAATGTCCCAGCCAGGCTCGATCCTGGGACTACCATTGCACCACTCGGTCGTCAATAGGTTTCTAAATTAATTTGTTACTCTAATGCATTGTTTGTGATAAACAATAAAACTGATTGACATTTATAAGCAAAACGTTTATTATAAGGGCTGATTGTTCAATGCTCAGATAACTTTTATCAGTAAAGTAATTTTGACAATTGACAAAGCTTTTCATAAAAATTATGCCAAATTCAAAAAATTATTCTACGGGTAAAGTTTATCTGATATAAATCTGCCGGCCAACTCAATTTGGCGGCCGGTTTGGTGTGGAGGTAAGTCTTACCTTCCATGCCAGAGGTCCTGGGTTCGAATCCTGGAATCCTAGCAGAGCCTATGTGTGCGTGTGCTTGTTAATATGCAAACAGTGTTGTCGCCGCTTTGGTGTGCGTGTACAACATCGTCACGCACACACAGTTGCTGTATACACCGTGGCTGATAAACCGAAAGATTTGAAACCGACGAATTTCTGACGCTACTACAAGTAAATAATGTTATATCAAAATAGGTCTTATTATGTATTTTAATTTAAATATTATTTTTAAACAAAATAAATCAATAAACTTAATCACTTCCTGGTGAACAAACCTTTAGCTAGAATAATGAGTTAGAGAAATCCATCCATAGTTTAGAAACAGTGTAAGCAAAAAAGACACTTTAAGAATCACTCCTAAAGCTCTTAGGGTGTACTGGAGTTTTTTAAACTTGTGATTTTCTTCAATACTGAACATCTCAAAAATGCTGCATTATTGGACTACATGTACTCCAATCAGCATCGAGCAACCGATGACTCCTGGTGCCCTTGAAACTTCGACAATGCACAACTGCATCCTATTCAGATACGTACGGGTTCAATAATTGAGGAAAATACATATACTTGCATTTAATTAGTAATTCGAGCGCACGAGTTAGATTAAAGCTAAAAATAAACACAAGGATTGTTTACTTATAAAATAACCCTGCCTCGTATAGTCGAGGTCTCGGGCTCGAATCCAGGTAGTGATATGAATGTTTGTTTGCGGATCGTCTTGTTCCTATTTATGTTAAAACAAGCCTACCTACACAAGACTTCGTTGGCGGGAATTCCCGTTTCACGGTACAATTTTGGCATTTACGAATGTGGTATTCGAAGTCGGTATCTGTATGTGTACCCATGGATGAAGAAACAGATGGACAGTGGGTCTAGTACAAAGTTAACCCACACATTTACAGAACTATAAATAAATCATATCACTTGAAATTTAAATCGGGTTTCGTTGTATTACAGCTGCTTATTGCTTGCCACAATTTGGCAACTTCCTAATGAGGTGAAAAATTGTGGCACCTGAACTAGGAAGTTGACAAGAACATCAAGTTTTGACAGTTATTACTAAGCAATGAGTCATTTTAGACGTGATGTCGGGCGCGTGGCTAAATAAAGACTGGTATGATAGTCACACCATTTTTGGATTTTCATTTCATTTTTGTCTGGACGCTTTTCAAGGCAAACCCAAAGTCCATTCGTTCGTAAGTCTGTATGTGTGTAACCTAAATGCATACAAATCTGTTAATTAGTTTCTACGTGAAGGAGTAAAAACCATTCACAAACTTTCTCACTTACTATATTAGTATATTGCCATACTGGGTTTCTATCGATTTGTTAATATGGTTATTCATTCGTTATTTTTTGTATCCCTACATACTCTATAGCTTAGATGAATGTGTAATAATAGTTTGTATGGAGTTTCATAAGCCATCTATTCAATATCTTTTTATCATGTAACATATCATACCCATATATTAAATAATATTTCTGTGTAATGAGCATGTAATAAGTTTTATTATTATTATTTTGTGTTTTATGGCAATCAGCTGTTGTTACTACACAATAACTATTTCTGCCAATTTCAAGTATTAATAAAATTAAAACATTGCTTTCAAGACATATCTTTTAATAAGAGGTATTACTAGATCCATGTAATATGTATTTTCTTAACGAGAGGTTACCAACTGTAACAATAGATGGCTCTGACTCAAGTTTTATATAGGGTGTTTTTCTTATGCGAATGATTCGGCGATACATGTTTACATGAAAGTTCATTAGTTTCGTATCTCATGAAACGTCTTTGTAAACAGTTGAACTCGTTAAGACATCAAAATAAAATAAAAAATTAGACTAAGTAGTAGGGTAAAACGTGGTAATACGTTCCATTTTTTTTTATAATACTTCAAAAAATAAACAAAAAACGTATATTTTAACAACTTATTTATTGAATAACAATTTCGAGAATCTTGCAAATATTATGGCACTTGATAATATGGCTAATCTCATTATAAAATGTAGTAAATCATATTTTTCAAAAAGAATGTGGTGGGGGGTTTTGCAAAGCGATCTAAGGCAATAGCCTCACCAGGTTTACAAAACGCCCCACCAGAAAAATTCGTTTTTAAAATGCCCTAACTCTAAATTATTGCAGTTTGTATTAACCTTAAATGTCCTCTATGATGACAAGTATACAATAAAACATATGTTACTTAAAAATTAATAAAGGTTAACTAGCTAAACAGCTTAAGAAATATTAAGCTTTAGCAAGCTAAGCTAAGCGATTAATATCTAAAGCGTCATTTTCACTAACGTACGTCTTCTTATGGTAGCGTCATTGAACGGTGTTCATAGTATAGTAGATCTAGTAGATCTTGCCAGAGTCGATCTTGTCTAATTATCAAGTAAACTCATTCGGCTTGTGTCGCCAAAACCCGAACGGCATCGGCCGGACGGCGTTCTTCCCGAACGTTGATTCACACATATTCGACTTTGCCACCCGTTTTTTACGTGCTATCCAGGCAGAGTCAAGAACTTGAACTAGTCGCTACAAACATGATGCTATTCAGTCCAGCACGTGTATCATTTCTACAAGAAACAGATAATTTCCAATCCTTGTTAATGATTCCATGATGATCTGTCAATGACTTACGCATTTCAATGATTCCGAGGGCAAAGGTCAATAGTTTTATAATATAATTAGTTATCGTTGTACTTTTCATTGTTTAAATTAAATTAACTAAGTGCATCTCATGAATCTAATCATTCCATTTGAAAGTTAAATCTTCTGACTCTGAATTTGACAAAAATAAAAACAGTTTCTTGTAGGCATTGTTTGGAATTATTTACGAGTATTGTCGATTCAAGTTTTACGTAGAATCCAATCCTGCTGCGGTGTTACATAAGAAAAGTGAGAATTTCAGAAACCTCACTGAACGTCAAAAAAATTTCATACGACATACTTAGTTAACGCGCTCCAATCGCTGGTATGTAAAATGGTGTTTTTGATAATCAGCGATTAAAAACTAAATATAACGCCATTTGTGCAACTGCTTTGCTATCGCAAGGTACGTAATAAGCCTGCCGTATTGAGATTTAAGCTAAACGTTTCACCATATTCAAACTTAGAAATTGTTTGTTAAGTTCGCAGGGAGGTACTTCACGGCAAACATTTTTCCTTAAATATATCAATGTATTGTAAACATGCCGCTTAATCTAGGGTTGTGGGTGCCTACTTTAATGATCTATCCACATGCTCGTCAAACCTTTCTGCCTTAAAAGGTATTGTTAAGGCTAAAACAGGAGAAAGACTTGCTTTACCTGAACAAATTTCCCCAAAAAAATGGATCGTGAAAAATGTTTTGTCAGTTTTATCTCTGGCATATTTTGTGTCCAAAACGGAAAAACTGTTCTTAAGGACAACTTTTTTCTGTAAAGCCCCTGAGAACTTACTGGCCGATATGATCGGCAGCAGTGAAAACTCCGGCGCACAAAGCGGGGTGCGGGGTGCGGGGTGCGGGCGTTCTCGGCGCAATTCTCAAAAACACATTGAGTTTTCATCATAACTCTTTTTTTAAGCATTTCGGACGTAACGCTTCTTTAAGGAAGTTCTGTTTTAGCAACCTTTTCATCCGTTTCAGGCTTAGCAGTATTTTTTACACTCTGTTTGAGAATATGGGACAAAAGTTCATAGGCTTCTTAAAAATGACATAATTAATAAACGTTCTACATTGCGAAACTATAAAAGCCTGGATACTTACATAATCTTGGTCCAATGGCACTGAACTATAGGGGACAGGCTGCCACACCCTGCCCAAGCCATCGTCCCAGTGCTGTTCCACGTCAGGGGGATACAAAGCGGCCATTGCAACCTGAGCCGTCATCTTCGTGCGGTCCTTGTCCGTGGTGCGGACGATTATCTCCTGAGGCCTGTAGAGATTGCAGACGAGCTTCAGACCGCTGGCTCCGTAGCGCTTGCGCAGGAACTTGCCTAGTTGGTATGAACGGCGTTTGCCGGCCTGTGGAAATAGTGTTCTTGTAAAGTTCTCAATACAGTCAACTATCTTAATTAATTTAAAATGCTTTCAAAAACTAAATACAATAGGTGCTTCCGTGCACTAAATTATGAGTAATTAATTATCTAATAATAACAAATATGATTTATTGAAAAAACAAAATTAGATTCTTAATAATTACAAAGCAATGTAGTGCGTCGAGTACATATAAACTACTCATATCGGCATAGTAACAAAATACAAAAAAGTTTATTTAGATCCCACCAGATAAAATGAAAATGTTTTAATTGTTCCACTATTATCAGTCAATTATATGTTAAACAGATTTGTCACGTTTCCTACAGAGTTGTTGACTTCGAATTATCAGTACAACATGCACGACAAGGTAAAACAAGCAGCTGAATGATAACAACTCATGAATACAACGAACTGCACGTGATTGGTATTTATTACTATTGCAAGAGGTTAAGGTTCGTTATGTTCATTAACACCAGTGTCAATAAAGAAGTAAAAAAAAAAAAAATGGAGGAATAAAAAAACAAACTACTTTCTTGTAGCATAGTGGTTAGCAGCCCCTTCCTCATTCTGGGTTCCCCCCAGAATAAACATCATCCATACAGGATAGGGCCGTATAAGGAGTGTCTGGCGATTATTATTAAACAAAAATGATAATAAGAAAGGAGAGCATCATAAACATATATGATTTCATAACGTCTTTTGTTTGAAGTCCTCAGACAGAAGTCCCTTAAAAAGCTATGAACGTTCACTTGAGTGAAAGATGCCAAATGCCTATACGAGTATCCAACATAACGGATTGGTTCATTAATGATTTCATCCAGAACTCCTCTTTCATGTTCAGAAGGTTCATTTCGAGCGAGAGATGACGAAATAAAATCAAAAATGATTGAAAAGTGAACCGTTTAGCATTCCATTCATTGTGAAGTCAAAGTAATTACCGAAACAAAAGTAATGAATTAAGCAATGAGTTTTATTTATTTCATAGTTTAGAAATTGGCAGAAGTAAAAATTCTCAAAAGTTAGAATTCTTAGTCAAGAAGTTGTCATACTTACTTTACAATTGAGAAACTACACTTTTTTGCATTTGAGCAGTGGCGCGCATTACACTAGCATGAAATCAAATATTAATAATAATAATAACTCCTTATTGCTTACACAAAATAAAAATTACAATAAAATTTGCAGTAAATTACTTAAATCTAATGTGGGCAAAGGCGGTCTTATCGCTGGCAGCGATTTTTTCCAGACAACCTTTGTGTAACTGGAAATCTAGTAAGTGCGCGGATGATATTTTAAAATTAAGCTCTATAAGCATATAACCATACAAATTATAATATTCATAAATATATACTTATATACCAATTAATAATATACATATGTAACATTAAACTACAAAGATACATATACGATGTGCAGCTTTCACAGTAAAAGACTCATAAAAGTAACCCGATCGAGTTAGCAAAGTTTCCAGCCTATTGTCACCGTCCAACCGAAGGCAGCGACCATGGCCAGCACCGAGGAACCTAAACCGCTCCTTGAGATAAGCAGGAGTACGAGGGTCATACAGTATTTTGTCCATGAGAGTTAGAACGTGCTCCTCGCGACGCAGCCTGATAGGTAACCACTTAAGCTTCCGTCGGAATTCCGAAACATGATCGAACTTGCGCAATCCGTAAATAAATCTCACACATAGGCTTTGGAGGCGTTGGAGTTTGCTGAATAAGTCTTCATTCAGATCAACGAGGCAGACATCATCATAGTCCAAGATCGGCAAGAGAAGTGATTGCGCAAGTTCAATCTTAGTCCGAAGCGGCAACAAGTTCCTAAATCTTCTCAGTGCCCCAGACGCTGCGTAAATCTTCCTACTGACCAAATATTGTTATTTAAGTATTCAAAGTAATTGCATGTATAATTAAATACTTGTTTATGAATACGGGTGTAAGTATTAAATAATGCACTAAATGGGTAAGAGGTTCCAATAAATTACCCCTTTAATAACAGAATGGTTAAATAGTAGATAAGGTTACCATCGACGTCTACTCAACAGTAATTGATGATTACTTACGGAAGTCAAAGCCTCGAGGCCGTCTAGGTAGGTGACGTTCTGTATGATGTCTGGGATGTTGGACAGGCCCAGTTCATCACTGTCAGGAGTTCTTTCGCCGTGTCGATGAATCTGTCAAAATAGCATAACATCTGTGTTAATTTTAAATGGTGCTAATTGAACAGACTGCTTTATAATAGCATTATTCGCCTCTGAATATCTACATTGCCTTCTAATTACTAAGTCAGCCACAATTTACGAGCGTCTGAACGATACTATCTTAGCCACTAAAATTATGTCGTTACATGATGTTTTGCAATAAAATTTTGAGTTATCATCCAATTTCGATTAAATGCAGCCATGTGTTAAATGCAGCCTAACATTAACCTAACCCAAATTAACTACTACGCTTTCTATAGAATATTTAGTAGGCATTGCAAAAAAGACGAATTAGTTTATTAGAGGCTATCTCAAATTAGAAGTTTGATCACGTGGCTAATAAAGAAATCTGTGGCTTGACTTATAATTTCCCATTATAAAATCCATTTTGGAGACATAGATATAAAAAAGGGCCGTTTTTCCAATGCTGTGACAAATTTTCTCACTAAAATAATTTTGACACTTGACAAGACCTCTCATAGAAATAATGTCAAATTCTTAAATTATTCTTCTGATAAAAGTTATCTGAGCATTGAAAAGACGGGCCATAGGCCGATAACTAACTAAAACATAAAATAACTCGGTATACTACCTACTAAAGGCCAAGACTCAGAGACGTCAAAAGGTAAATTCAGGAGTTCCTTAGTAGAGATTTTGCTGGCCCAATCTATACTTACCTACAATTAATCTTAGTCTAGATTTGTATACTTAGGAGCGCCATTCCTAACCATTTGACGTAAGCCGTCCATTTCTCCAGTAATATATGTAGGAGTCGACAAACTCTGTGACTACTAAAGCAATAAGAAAAATTTGGTTTTGTTTGATATTAATGATTAGGTTCTCTGGTTTTATTTTAAGTTTATATATAACTTTTTGATCCAGTGTCATATTTTACAAGCTTTAACCATATGTAATTTTTTATTTGTTTTCCGCCTAAGCAGGCACCCTCCGCGGTGAGTGAGGTGGTAAATGCGTCATGCATACCCCGCAGCCGGTCTGCAGGGTGATGTGGGACTCACCAGAGTGGCACCTACCAACTAAAAACTACCTTCACGGCTGTGGCAAGGGATTGCTAAGCTCCTTCATCGGAGCGACACGTGATTAGGGAAGGGGTTGCGTGTGTTACTGATCCACAATAGTAATAGGGGTGAGTTGGAACGCCCCACTATATTTGATCTCTTCATCGTATTGTGCGACCATAGATCAAAAAAGTATTGGGGTGAATCTTCGTAAATGGCAATCACTATACGAGTAGATGTTTGAAAATCTGTAAGAGAACGACTTGTGCCGTTAGTCAGGAATAAATGCTTTCAATTCCAATTTCAAATATTGTCAGTTCACAGAATTTCCAAGTTGAGTGCGGATTCGCCAAATTCTAATATAAACTGGAATAATGGCGAGGATTCAAGATAGCTTTCGTCCTAGCTTTATGTTAAACTTAAGAACTGTTTTTTCTAGAATAATACGCTTTATTAAAGTACTAATATAATAGTTATAAAATCTTCAAGTCCCCGTTTGCGTGGGGACTTCGGATGAAGATAATTAAACTTTTTGCATGCAAATATATATGTGTGTATACATATTTCAAACCAAAATTCAAAACAATCTATTTCCTACTTGTCAGGTTTTAAGCCGGTAGTAGCAATTGAAATAAGTACATTACTTTGATATTGTTAAGGAGAACGAGCAAGAGCTTTCTCTGTAAAAATATCTACCCTCAGAACTTTTATACTGGAATGAATAGTTATCTCTTGGGTTAAGATATAAATGATATCTTCTTTATTTTCACTTTCCATCACTTCTGATGTTTTCGATGTATAGAAGGTCCTTCCTATTTAAACCCGTTACGTGGTTGTGTTCCAATCAAGGGGAAGGAGCAGCCGGTGCAATCACTGGAACAAGGGCAGTGCTCATTGAAGCCTACTATCCGTAACGCATCATTAGTCGATATTATAATCTCATCATATATATAATATATAAAACAGCTTCCACTAATGACACCCTTGGCTGCGGCGCCTTTTCCTCCAGGAGGGTCGAGTCCGTGTTTGCCGGCTGTGAAAATAGTAAAAAAGCCAACATAGGATAGCAAAATATGTAAACAATTAGAACACTTACGACATAAGACATCACTATAGTTTTCTCTTGGTTCATCTTATCGTTAATGATGTATCCTCTAGATGGCTGGACCACGGCCGCGACGGCTAATACGACTACGAATTTGTACATTTTCTGAAACAATAGAAAAAATCTTTTAATTTTGGATAGAAGCAACTCAAAATAGGGTAGTGATTGAACTCAAAATAGAATAGCAATTTATTTATTTATTACACACAACAGAATACAACTTTAATAAAATTAATTAAAACAAAACTTTAAACATACTTAAGTCTAGGTTGCATTCCACAAAAATGTGTACATAAAAAAATACATCAAGTAACACAGTATAGACAAAATCGTAATTTAAAAAGTACCTCAACCTTCATTACATCTGTAACACTAACAGATTAAACAGTATTTTTTTTTCAAAATTATTTTACACAAATTTTGACAATACACAACATGCTTACAAAATAAAAAATGGTGAAATAAACGTAAAATTCCATTAAATCAAGGCCAAATTTAATTTAAAATAACTGGCTTACGCCCGAGGCTTCACTCGGAAGCATGAATTTCTCGCATTCTTGTTGCGCTGTCCGTGTTCGTCACATGGTATTTTCAGTGAACTCAGAAAAGTGTTCACAAACATGATGATTGGTTAAGAGTAATACGGAAACAAAAAAGCTCACAAAATTAAATAAATAAAAAGAAAGTTTCGGTCATGGCTCATACAGTGACTTTTACATACATAAAGTAATAAATAATGACAATAAACTTTAATAAACAATGTATATGACAAAAATATTAGTCCCAATCACGTGGAGGCTATTCAAACGAAACGCAAAAGGTCGAGTAACTTAATTTAACTCTCTAAATCAAATTTTACTTTAACCTCGACGAAAAAATATTTGAACTAATTTGCATTAGATTTACTTCATTCTATAAAAAGAGTTGTTTTTAACGTGACAATGAAAACAGTAAAGTAGCTCAACAATACACTATTTATCTTTTTCTTGCGTTTTATGGCGTTTGATACGAATCTGTAATTTTATCATATCTAAATACGCTTCCACCAAGAGGTTTCGCACTGCGCGCGATTCACATCCGTGAATATGCTTTCGCCTTTTCTTTGATTAAATTAAAATAGGTGACGTTTTTACACGACGTGATTGGGCTATGGTTATGGTACTTTAACAAACTTCAGTATATGTATTACATTGTTAAAACTTTACTTTAATGAAATTGAGAAAGGGACATAGGCATGCAACGATGAGGTGCGCGAGCAAGACGAAATATTTGTTCATACTCGCATCGTATCGCTTCGGTTCTTTTCGCGTAGTGACAGTTAGATACGCCAATATTAATCCTCCAATCCAAATCCATAGTATTACAAAAGCCGTATATATGACCACAGCTTAACTTTTAGCCATGCTATTGTATTGAACTCAACAAACAATAAACTTCGATTTTGAGATTCACAGGTTGCAGAGCGAAGGCGCGTAGATATATAAAAAGTTTACCTAGTACACGTGCACACACATATTAAATGAATGAACATTAATTGCAATTACAATAAATGAACAACAACAAAAACAGCGTGGCAAGTGAAGACCTAGTGCGTACAACCACACAAGGTTGCTACGAGTATATCGGGACGTATGTTCATGGATGCTGACTGGAAGCAGGGCGAAACCGTTGATATTCATAATTATTGTTACATCTCTGGTTTACGTGTCTCTTTATCATTGCTAATTATGCTTATGTGTTACTAAATGCAGATCCAATTTTTGAAAAAAATATTGCTCAGAATTCCGAATTATTACGCAAACATTTGCAAGTCCTCGTGACCAACATTAGAGAAATACGTACACTCGGTATTCGTAACTCAATTAGTACATTTATTCCGGGTCCCACTATAGTTCTCTGTATAATTGTCCTAAGCACAAGCTACTCAAACTTGAACCCATACCGAATACATAGATTCTTCAAAATATAAAAAATAAATTTGAATTTAGAATTTGAAATCAAACGCCGTTAATTTCATTGTGTAACTGCTTAAACCTAATCGTAACACTGGGCAAGACAAATTAACCGTAAACCCTTAAGTGAACAGCAAGGCTGCCAACCCTAACTTATTTTTGCCCACAAAAAATAAAGTTTCATAAAAATTGATGACGATTCTCGTTTGTGTAATGAATTCAATTTTTTATGCCATTACGGTTCATTTTACACCTCAAATTAATGCCGGGAAGGGTGGAGGCCCATGCTCGGATTATACAGGGATATTTTAATATTTCGGTTTTTTTCATAAAGAAATTTAGATATGAGTGAAGTTGATGTAAAGAAAATTTTTTATATTAAACTGTTTATTATAAGTTCGTTTTATTACGTCAATAAGCGATAATGGTGATTAAAGGTAACTCAGAGACGTGAAACGGCTACATAAGACGCTCCTAATTATAGATTCTTTTTGGCTGCCTAAGTAGCGCCCTCCGCGGGGAGGGAGGTGGGAGATGCGTCATGCATACGTCCGCAGCAGATCTGCGGGGTGATGTGGCACTCACCAGAGTTGCATCTACCCACAAAAAAAAACCACCTTCATGGCTGTGGCATGGGAATGCTAAGCAGCCTTCATCGGAGCGACACCTGGTTAGGGAAGGGGGTGCGCAAGCGGGGACCCTAAAAAGGTGCTAATGACAGATTGGTGGTTGATTCGGCATGGATAGCCTTAGGCTGGTCCAGATTTGCCGCGAGCTGATCGGGCGCTCCTAATTATAGATTTCGCTTAGCAAATTTATACTCATTTGATGTGTTTGAGAGCGGCCGTAAAACCAACAGTTCTACATGGCTTTCTATTTAAACCGCCGTAATAGACACGTTAGCTTGGTTTTGATCGAATCAAAGGGAGGGTCTGTCACTTGTTTTTTTGTCGTAGAAGAGATTTCTGTTTCAAGATCTCGTCTGGGACTGCCCGTGACACATCCCGCGACTCTTTTAGTCCTTCCTGTTCTGATCACCATGAACATCACGTTTACGTGGGTGTGTTCCGGTTGAGGGAAGAAACAGCGATTAAAATTACTGGAACACAGACAATTCCAACTGAATCCTGCAGTCAGCAACGCATTAATAATCGAAAATCAACTATCTTATATTAATAATAACTGTATGGGCCCAAAGTAAGCAGAGCTTATGTTATGGGCGCTCCATGCAGCACCGGCGACGTCTCGAGAGGGAGGGGTCCCTCATAAGATGGTGCATCGAAAGCGCACGCGCCTTCTCGAGCCCTGGATTTGAGGCGGAATCCCCCGAAACAGCCTCCGAAGGCTCATGGGACTGCGGGGGAGGGAAGCTCTCAGCGATGAAAGCCAACCTCCAGCGTCCCGTGCGACGACGACGAAGCGCTTGGGAGGTTGCAGTATCTTCCCTCGCCCTCTCCACCACCTCCTTCGCGAGCAGTCATTAAGAGACCACTCACAAAAGTAAATTTCTTTTGCGCACATTTCAACTGCTATCTTACTAACCTTTAACATAAGATATATCCGTCTATATTTAACACTGTCCTAGACTTTTATCGGACATTATTACAGATTTATTTTTTGTCTGGACTTTTCATAGGTTAATATATCTACATTATTCTTAGGGCACCAAACATTTGGCTTCAAACAAACAAAACGGTTTTTTTATTTCAACACATTCAACAATAATGAATGAAAAAATGATTTTTTAAATAAATCTTACATTGAAATCTATAAAGCGAACTTAAACTAACTAAATGGTCAAATAAATAGCGTCTTTATTTTACAAAAAGTCGAGCACATATTCTGGAAGCTTGTGTCAGCAAACTTATCGAATTTTGTCTAAGCGATTTTTATCACTATACAGTTATGAATAAAATCACTTGTTACGGTAGTGCAGTTTCTTTGTGAAGATTTCGTCTGAGACGCTACTACAGTCCTTCCTTTTTTGACCGCCATGACAATCATGTCTACGTGGTTGTGTTCCGGTCGAAGGGAAGGGTCAGCCAGGCAATTTCAACCGAAGCGTACGGACGGCAACCGTCATCAGTCGATATATAACAATTACAATCACTCAGCAAATTCAATACCTAAGACTAATGCCCATCAGGTAGGTTGCTCGTCTGCCGGCTATGAATACAGTAAGAAAAAAGATTTGGTTGAGACAAGCCTAAGATAAGTTTGCACGCTTTAGTTTTAAATTTCAGCCCTAGGCCAGTATTAATAAATCCCAAGATTGAAACGACAGTTTCAAATGTCATTAATACATAGAAAACTATTGTTCTCTGTATTCACGTGTCGCGCCCCAACTTCTTGTGAAACGTTCAAAAACATCTTTAGGTTAGCATCACGAATATCATAAATGCAAAAGTTTTTACTAATATTTTTTCAAACTGAAATGGTTGGACTGATTTGAATTGAGGTAGGTTAACAGATAAACCTGGAGTTATTCGTAGTCTACTTTACGCAATACAAACCCACATAAACCCGACACTCGTTAAACAAATAACACACCTCTTTTGCGTGCAGGGGTTAGAAATCAAAATAAACTAGAGCTTTGCTATATTTTTTCCGATAACTGTTCTGACTTGGTCTATCAGCCATTTCTCTTACACTGTTAATGTCTAAATAATTTTGGTTTTTTAAAGTATAATGTAAGGAATTCACGGAATCCTTAGCAAGATTTGATTTTTAAATTCAAGTTTCCGATATCTCGGTGTTTTTGCAAGCGCTCTATTTCTTAATAACTTAGCTTAAATATTTTTATTATTCAATATAGTAGAAAGAAATATATTCTACAAAATACCTAATACTGTCTTGTTATTTATATAATTTGTTCCTGAACCTTTGTATTCACATTAATAGGGCACGTGCTTTAGTCGACATTTTAATTGACACTTAAAGATAATGACTGACCTCAAAACCGACATTATCAAAACTTTATGCTTAAAATATATCAAGAGTTTGATAAGTTATATTTTAACTGTTACATAATAAATGTTTATATCAAGTTACAAAAAGTGATTTTTGCTAAGTTTTTTTATATTTATTGTTATCAATTCATTATTACAAGTACTGAAATATTGTGTAATGCAATTTTCGGAGGTATCTTTAAATGACCGTTAGTTGAGTAATATTACACAGAGCGCTTACTTAAATACTGCGACTGAAAGTTTTACTGTGACGGGTGGTTAAAGTAAAATAGCGGATTAAAGGTGAGAAGCTACTCACGCATGGCGCTCATGCATCTTGTCCCCGACGCCTGATATAACTACGCGAAAAGAATCGATGTGCTACGCCACGACACGTATACGACCATATTTATTCCGCCTCGCTTGCGCGCTTCGCCTTTACAGCATTCTGTCTCTTTCTCAATTTGTTTAATTTAAAGTTTCAACGATTTAGTAATACTCGTAATACTTGAGTTCATGCTAGTACCACATATATTGCCAGAATTATTTTATTGATCCGGTCTGTCCTCAGTATTACACATTTTGTTAAACGTATTATTTTTTTTTTCGAAATGTACAGTTTATTTATGGTCCTACGGGCTTTTTTAAATTTCACCGGATTTTGTAGCTTAGCGCTGACGGCGCTCAGCTGGAACTTAAACTACTCCTACATACGATATGCCTAATGGCACCCGAGAGGGCACGGACCTCGGCTGAGGACGTTGTATATTGAAACTACCACTGGTTTGGAAGAGTCATCTACTGCCAAAGAACCAGCAAGAAACTCAGTAGGAATAGAAACTCAGTAGGAAGGAAACTTAGTAGGAATGTTATTCTTAATAGGACTATACGGCGCTGCATAAACGTGGACGCTATTGCGTCTTTTGTAGGACACAGTACATCAGCGATCAATTTCATTGCAAAAAGTCATAACAAATTAATCAGTCCCCACGCAGACGTAGACACTATTTATGCCCAGTTAATTCCACTTGAAAAACTGTTCGGTTCGGTAATCTAAAGAACTGTCAGTGGAAGACATAAGCAACATCAACTTTTTAGCGCAAACTACGTTACTTGTCGGCAAAAGTCAACCGGTGACTATGTCGGTTGTCGCCAATGGACACAGCAAGTACGGTTCCTGTGATGTTGGTTGTTAGCTGGATGGCTGGATCCCGCGTTACTCGTGGACGGGTGCCGTTTGAGGGTGTTCGTCGTTTGGATACTTGAGAGGAGGAAGACTTGCCGAGCTAACAGACGCAGATAAGAATAATTTTGTATAGACATAAAGAGACATTGTAAATTTATTTTGAAAAATGTATACCAGTGAAGTTTCTTGCCAGTTCTTCTTCACGAAGGTTTAAGCGAACTGGCGGTAGAGACATGCTTTATTTAACGTCAATAAGAACAAGTAATTGTTAATGTTGAGAATAAATATTTGAATTTGAATTTAAGCTACAAAAAGTAGCCAATTCAGTTTGCGCAGCGCCTAATAGGTACTGATATTGAATATATACTTAATC
Organism: Marasmarcha lunaedactyla; assembly: GCA_923062675.1. NCBI lineage: Eukaryota > Metazoa > Arthropoda > Insecta > Lepidoptera > Pterophoridae > Marasmarcha > Marasmarcha lunaedactyla. Next base: position 3,099,174 of record OV281358.1, read on the forward strand.
TTAATGTGTATAAGATTTATAATCTTATAATATCATTGTGTAACTGTTTGCGTATGACAGTCACAGGTCACCAGATCAACACAACGATGTACCTACATAGTTTTTAAGTCCACACCCACATTGCAAAGATAATTAACCAGCCGAGGTATCTGACCTTATGTTGGTAAAATATTTATAATTTTAAGAAGTCAATGAAATGTTCTTTCATTTGTTTCGATCAATCTTTCTTTATTTACATACACAGATGTTTGGCCTAACAGTTTAATACAGTAAATAAACATAATTAGCGAGAACGAATGGAAAGATACATGCAAACACAGGAAATTAACAGAAATTAAAGAACACCCAGCAGAATAAAAGGTCGCGAAACTTTTGCTAACGGTTCAGCAGATTTTTTTTACAGGGCTAAGAACACTCTTGATTAATGCAGCTTTAAGGGTGTGTTGCACGACGTACCTATAACCATAACAAACCGGTCAAATCTCCGTTTAAGTGAAATGTGGGTTGCACCATTTTAGCAATACTTCAGTTTTTGTCTAATTGACTTTCACATAGACGTATATATTCGAACAATTCGAACTGTTGAATTTTGAAGTAATTCTTATTGTTTTTGTGTGTGATAGGTCGCTCACTTCCCTCTAATATGGTTGAGGAGGGCGATGGCTGGATCCCGCGTTAACTCGTGAACGGGTGCCGTGTGAGGGTGTTCGTCGTTTGGATGCTTGAGGAGAGGGAGACTTGCCGAGCTAGCAGATGCACGTAAGAACAATTTTGTATAGAATAAAAAATAAAAATGTACCCGTGAAATTTCTTGCCAGTTCTTCCTCACGATGATTTTGCTGAACTGATGGTAGAGACATGTTTTGTTTGACGTCAATAAGAACAAGTAATTGTCAATGTTGAATTTGAATTGGGTGGCCAGTGCTGCAACTCACCCTCAGACAAAAAACGCATCAGGATAGATAAATAAACATTTGGATCAAGAGATTAATTCACTCATAGTTTTAGTATTTTAGGTAAACCCAAGGAATTGCTCTGATTGTATAATTGTAGGTGATATACCATAACAGACGCCTAGCTTTTTAACTTCAGATAGAGACTAAGAGTTGATAATTAGCTAATGTGTTCATTGTTAAAACGTTGGGAATAAAAAAGATTGGATGCATATGGTTTTGACAAATATGTACATATTTTTTTAATTTTAATGTTTGTTTGTGACTTCCGTAAGTGTAAGTATTATCTCATGGCGTCACTAGTGAAGTACTCAGTACTTTTTTTATTTTTTGAACACATCAGCGTTCGAAACAAATGCAAGATGGTGTTTTAACTGTCAAGAGTAAAATGAAATCGCTTCGTCCACAAGCCTCTTTTAAGTGCACCTATTCAAACAGAACTTCAACTCATTAAATTTAATAACGAAAGAGACTCTTTACGATAAACGAATACTTTATTAGACTTTGGAATGTGATGTCTACAATAAATGAGTTATTGCAAATACGCTAAGCACGTAATCGTCTCATGACCGCGTATCTGGTTACAACCAGTTCCTTGCGAAAATGATATTTGTTTGAACCAGTTTTGGAAACGAGTACTAGGTTTTGTGTTTTTTTTTATTAGACCAACTAGATATTACAAACAAGACTCTTTCAAACGGATTTGATTTTGGAAGTGGTTGTACAATCGTTGATGATGACAAATATGTTTTTTTTTATTGCCAGACAAACACGCGGATTGTGTTACTTTCGGTAAGTAGAGCTTGTGTTATGGGTAACAGCAAACTGGCTGGAAACGTTGATTAACTCTTTTATAAACATAAATAACCTTGACCCGAGGAAAATCATCAACTCTCAAATCTAGGACCTCCGGCGTACGGGGCGTACCTATGCGTATTATTGTTATATTTATTTTTCTATTAGGTCTTTACCTATGAAATTGCCGTTTTTCACGAAATAAATGAAGCGTAATTTTTTTATATATTTTTTATTTCTATTAATCAAAATAATCACCCATGCAATCAATGCATCTTTGCCAACGCATTGGTAGCTTATTGATGCCTTTCTTGAAGAAATCAGCTGGACGGGAGGCAACAAATTCTTCAAAGGCATTTTGTACTGCCTCTCGGGTATTGAATTTTTTTCCCGCCAAGAAGTTATCCAAATTCTGAAAAAATTAGAAGTCTGTAGGCGCAAGGTCTGGTGAGTACGGCGGATGACGGATAACTTCCAACCCCAACTCTTGTAGCTTGGAGACCGTCTGCTGTGCAGTATGAGGTCGCGCGTTGTTGTGCAGGAGCAGTGGAGCCGAACGATTGACCAAAGCTGGTTGGAGACGTGCGAGCTTCTCCATCATTGTGTGCAGTTCTTCACAGTACACATCTGCAGTAATGCTTGTCCCGTTTGGCAAGAAGCTTTGATGAATTACACTCGCGTTAGACCACCAAACAGTGACCATCACTTTTCTAGGGGTAAGTTTTCGTTTAGGGCATTGTTTGGGTGCTGAACCAGGGTCCAACCAACTTGCTGAGCGCTTACGATTGTCAAACAGGATCCATTTCTCGTCACAAGTAACAATGCGGTTCAGAATTCCTTCATTTGTATGCCTGCTGAGCAGTGCAAGGCACGTCTCCACGCGTACTTCGCGCTGGCGGTCTTTGAGTTCGTGGGGTACCCATATGTCAAGCTTTTTTACCTTGCCAATTTGACGCAAATGGACCAATATTGTTTTGATGCTAACGTCGAAAGCTGCTGCTAATTCAGCCGTGGATTGAGTTTCATCAGCTTCCACAATTGCCTTTAATTCGTCATTGTCGACCAAAGTTTTCGGACGACCACGGGGTTCATTTTTCAGGTCAAAATTTCCAAAACGGAAGCGGGTAAACGAATAACGGGTGGTGCGTTCGTTTGTAGTGTTCGCTCCGTAAACGTCGTTGATGTTGCGTGCCGCTTGTGCCGCTTTGCTGCCACGACGGTACTCATACTCCATAATTACTCGAATTTTTAACTTATCCATGATGACGAAAAATGTTCGAATGCGTTTAAAACAAAACACTAACTATTAAACAAATCACGATTTTAGAAAAAGAATTCCATGTTTGTCAAATAAAATTAATTTGAAATTAGAATTATCAGTCAAAAAAAAAATATTTTCATTTGAAATGGCCAGTACGGCAAAACGGCAGTTTCATAGGTAAAGACCTATTATTAGCAAAGCAGAAACTCTAGGCCGACTACATTGAATTGGATTAATGTTTAACCATTAAATTGCTTTATTACTCAATGAAAAAACAAAGGAAATGAAATGAAATGAAATATTTATTTCCCAACTTTGACAATTACTTGTTCTTATTGACGTCAAAGGAGTAGCACCAGCCTTTTGACACTGGCATTTCATCTTAAAGTAGGCATTATTTTATTTGAGACTCAATGGATAGATCATTGAATTATAAACAATTTCAGGCTGAAATAAAAAAAAAATCAAAATTTGACGTTTTTATGATTGTTGCCTTGTTCATTACTGAAGCCCATTCGTCGCCGACGCCGCCAAGTGTGGTGCGATAGCCCAAGGTAATTCGGCATGTAAATAATTTTAGTAGATTAATTGTTTTATTTTTGTCTAATAGAACGAAGTAATTTGGAAATTCGGTGACGTCAGCGACTAGTAATCTTCTTAAAATCGCATTTCAAAGTTTTTTAAATTGCCTAGAATAAACAACTCCACAATTATGTATGGATTCTTGATGACGGATATTTATTGAAAACATTGACACGACAGTTGCACCAAAAGATGTTAGAAAATGATGCTGCTATATGACGTCATATAAAGTGTGAGTAAGTCAAATCATGTTACCCATTTTCGTTAAAATTAACTTAATTGCGTTTACCGAGATTTTACTTACAAAATATATTACAAAAAGGTGATGTCTCAAAATGGTGTTTGAATGAGAATCAGATTTTTTTATCTTGACGTACCGGGTTGCTCAGGGCAGCTTCTTAAGTTTTGTATTCTTAGTCGTTGAATTTGGTTTAATTTAAAAAAAAGAAATACGAATATAGTATGAATACATTCCAGCTTTTTACTTATTGAACTAAATATATATATTTATTGTTTGACACTATCGCGGTAATTAAAATGATTATTTAAAGAATTCACGGATTTCTTATCACAATTTTGATATTTGAATTTGAGTTTAAGATATTTTGGCACTGTTGGAAGTGTCATCATAAAGTCTGATTATGCATTTAAAAATATAACATGTACATCACACGATATGCATCAACAATCAGTAGATAAAAGAACTGGCTATGCTTGATTTTATACTTTTACAAGTGATCAACAGATGGCGTGGTAATTTCAGTTGTCAAAAATTCATGCCATTTCTGAAAATTGTACTCCCGGTACACCCGGCGAAGGCCCATTCTAAGGGCGAGAATGCGCGTTGTTTAGCCTTTTGAGGGCGCCCGCATACTAGGGGACGATGACACTACACGGGATTCTAGTCCGAATCTGTATCATGTCCATAATAATACGATGCTTGGGCCTAAAACTTGAGTTGCCTTTTTCATTTAAACAGCAGCAGTTTTCGAAACACAAATTACATAATACCACAATTGAAAGACATTTATATCTGATAAGAATAGGAATTCAATTTTTATGATCGCAACAAGAATTTTTATAGCTAAAAACAATATTTAATTTTATACGACCTAATAATTACAATTGTACAGCAGTCTTTGTGCATTTACTCTCGTTTACAAGAAAATACATCAAAAATACATCAACTCAATTTTGAGCGCAGCTCTATGTGTGAGTGCGTTTGCAAATAAACAACTTAACTTTGTGTGGGGCCGCCATCTTGTCAACACGTGCTCTCGGTGCTTTTGTGTGAGTGTGCAGTCAGTGCTTTTTATTTCGCACTGTATAAGTATGTACAATCTTAATGCACATAGGTTTACCCGATCGACTAGTAAACTTGTCGGCTCCTACCTTAAAGATCGCACCTTTCGTTTTAAACACGAAGGTACGCTCTCCACCCCCCTCCTCCTCAGGGCGGGGTTCCCCCAGGGCTCGGTACTCCTAGGCCCTCTTTTACACCAATGACATACCTATCCCGTCAAAAGGTGTTCATCCAAACTCTCACATTCGCGAGACAGTCTCGTATATTGCTGGTACAAAGACCGTAGACCGAGAAATGCTCTCTCGGACCCCAACCGCCAATCCTGCACTAACACCATAAGTGCCATTTAATTCTCAGCGGCTGAGTCGGTCCCCGCTCGCGCACTCCTTCCGTTATCGGGTGTCGCTCCGATGAAGGCTGCATAGCATTCCCGTGCCACAGCCGCGAAGACGGTTTTTATCGGGTGAGTCCCACATTACCCTGCAGGCTGGCTGGGAGGACCACTACCTTCCCCGCGGCGGGTGCCTGCTTAGACGCAAAACAAAAAAAGAAAGGAAACTATCGCGCGCTCAAATGAAGAAATCTATTGCTCATGAACCCCAAGCGGCTTTCTATCAGTGAAATTGTTTAAAAAATATGCAGCAGTTTCAATGTTTATATGGTAGCACCAATTACATAAGATAAAATAAATATCGTTCAAGGTGATTGTAGCCATGTGTCGGTTTATGTGTAATGCGACTAGTTATAATCTCACCGACCAGAAGAAATAAACCCTCTATAAGGCAAAAAAAGATCTACTTTAACTCGTAGTTGTTTCAAGGCGTTAAGGAGTTTTCTTTAAAAGAATAAGTAAAAATATCTTGTAAATTAAAAACTGGGTTGTTAGTAAGGACATTAACCGATAAATCAGTATCGAATATTTAAACGTACCTATTATTACTAGAATTTCATTCGATTGCAACTTTTTTCCGGTTGCAATTAGTCGAATCAGGTTATGTGATGAAGCCTGAGATTCAAGAGCTTGTCATCTATATTCTATCATTTTATTTATATTTATATTTTACATTTTAGCTATATTTCGTAACAAAAACACAAACGTTCGCAATACCATAAAAAAAATTAATCGAAATCCGCAAAAACTATAACGGAACATCCACAAAAAGTTTCTGTTCAGAAATACTAAAATAAAATTTGTAAACAGGAAATGTTACCCATTAGGCACAAAGTTAACAACGAGCGATGACATTATGTCTACATTTTATTTTATGGCTTACCATTGTATCACGAAATTATCCTAACTGAGATACATTTAACTATGCCACAATATTCAATAGAAATGAACGCTACTATACGTAGTTATAGTTTTCTGTATGTTTATTTTATTTGACGACAAAAATATATTACTCTGAGGCTTTTACGTGACGTGATTTTGCAGAAATAAATACTGCAAAATTGCAAACTGAATAACGCAACTAAATAGTGTATACATAATATAATTGTGCGTATTAATTGTAATCCTTCTGTGAAAATCCTTCCGTGAAAAAGAAACGGTGAGAAACTTCTCGGGCACCGTTACAGAAAAAAAGCAAAAGAAAATTGATCATAATTAATATACAATGCCGCTGATATTATCGAAAAATGTTTTTAATAAAAAACAATTGAATGTATGTTGTATTTTGAATAGACTTAAAAAAAAGAACAAGTGTAATTTCGCCTGTAAATATTTTTATGTGTTTTATGGAATAACTTTTTTGTTTCGGGACCAAAACTGAAGATATTTATTTGTTATTAGCCCATTACTTCTCTAAGCTTTGGCGTTTGGAAAATGGCGATTAAATACTTATTTTCAAAGAACCGGGAATGGGGCTAAAAGGCACCTGAAGATTTTTTTACCTTGATCGTGGAATACGGAAAACAGTTCTTGGAACAAAAATGCGTCTCAACATTTTGTTCATACTGCCTTGCTCTCAGATCTCGCCCGTACAGAGCCTGTGTAACTGCCATTACTATTATGAGCACATTCGAGACGGCCGTATTTGTTGAACGGCAAATCCAGCTTAAATCAACAAATTCAGATATTATAAATACTAGTTTCTATCGGGTAGTATATTCTGGCTTTATACAGCTCAGCTCATTCGTCTTGTCGGCAAAACACGAATGGCATTGGCCGGGCGGCACTTTTCCCGGACGCTCATATTAGACTTTGCCGCCCCCTTATTTGCCGGAAGTATCCCTAAAGCTTCCACGCCTTTATTTCACGCCTTTACAAAAGATGATACTGTTCCCGAGTGATGGGAGAGCGAAGCAAAGACATACTCAAACATGTAATTTTATATCTTTAGGCATTAAAATGTCCTTGTTTCTGAAAACATTACTATGTTGTATGCATACAATTTGTATTTAACTAAAGAATATGATAAGATAATGCTATTTCAGGTGTTAGTTATTTCAACACCTTCCTATTGTACAGTCAACAGCTCATCTACCACCACAAAATGTAAGATTTCCTCAAATGACTTTGAACTCTTCTGTGAAGAACTCAAGGTTTAACGTTTATTAAGAACGTTTGATACTTTGTGTTAGGTTGATAAAATGTTGAGTCTAAGTATGAATTGAGGAAGTCAGATATATTTCTTAAACTTAGTTGTTATCTCGTCTGGGGGGGGGGGGAGGCGGAACTACACAATCCTTCTTATTTTGACCGCCATAATAACCATGTTTAAAATAACATTCAATAGTGAGAAACAAAACGCCTTCGACTAAAGACTTCCATGGGCAGATGCCACTTACCATGTAATGCTCGTTTGTCGCTATGAAAATAATTAAAATTGTCAGGTTTGTGAAGACACGTTTTTTCATAATGAGCTATTTTACATACTAAACCTGACATTAGAATTCTTCGCTACATCTTTTCTTTCAAAGTGGTACTAAACGAGCAAGCAGTCTAGAGTCTAGAGGATCGGGCTTATCCTTTCAATCCAAAAATAATATTCAAAAAATTAATGTCATAAAAAACGCCATTTAACTTTGGTAATATGGTCAGGTAAATAAATGGTGGCATAAAATACCGAAATAAATAATAATAGTGCTGTTATCTTTATCCAAAATACCCGATGTCACGTTTTTTTTTCATTTTTTTTATTAATAATTAGCAGGCGTTTGTCTTCCATCTCACCTGATGGAAAGTGACAGTAGTCTAGTTGGCTTGGTCGACACATGTCACGTGACACGTGATTGTAGAAGGATATCCGCATGGGGCTGTCGAATTGGCTATGTCTGGGGCTTATAATGTTATTATAGATAATTATTTGTTTATTCGGTTGTCTATTTGTTTATCGACTAGAAGTGGGTAGTTAAAGATTCCGTGAAAATGTTGATATGAAATATGTAGTTCCTCGTACTGAAAGCATTTTTAAAACTGGTTTCGAGGTTTCGGTGATTTTCAGATAATGATAATGACTTGCAGGTAAAACCACGTGATAGTTTTTGGTATCAACATGTAACAGATAATTCTGCTATTAAATTGCGACAGATTTAAGCTAAGAGGAAAATAAATATAATCCTATAGGCATATGGCTGGTTTACACGCGTTAAGTAGTTAAGTTGGTAAGTATATTTTAGCAAAATTTTAAATTTAGTTACCAACTTAACTACTTAACGCTTGTGAACCAGCCATGATGCGCGGTTTACACCTATTGAGTAATTAAGTAGTAGCTAAATTTTTATCACAAATCTAAGTACGGATTTGACGAATCCCATAAGTTATTGACCGTCCATTTTTATTGAACTTAAGAGCTTAACTTCACAATGTGTTTGGACACACAAGCGAAATGTTACCCACTTAACTACTTAACGCGTGTAAACCAGCCATTAGATAGGCGTGTAACATCCTGGTCTTCATCATCACTTTCCATCATGCGATGGTAACAAACGCAAAGCCCGTTCACATAGAAAGTCCCTCATACTATGACCAAATCGTAAGCTTAGGAAAGTTATTATCAGGGGAGCAAAATCCTTTTGGGAAGTCTTTCAGTGGATCAGTGGCCGTCTTTAGACTGAAGGAGTTATAAGGATTCCAACCTTAAGTTACATGTTATACAACATTAAGTTAAACGCGTGATTTTTAGGACTTATGATAGAAAGAAGAGTGGCAAATTCAGAACTAACTTTTTTTGATTCTTAAAAAGACTGGGCGTATCAAAATATTGTTATATAAAATATAAATCTGATATGGAGTAATTATGATCGAAGTTTATGCGTTCTTATAGAAAATGAGATTAATTAAAATATCATGATTTGATTCATACAAATATAGTAAAAGATATTTACTGGAACAAAAGCAAGACATTGTTTTGTGAGTTCCATAATTACTTTTTAACAATCACCCAGTCAGAATAATTTCCATGTTTTCAGTATTCCATTAACCTCTATTTTACCTAGTTTGCATTAAAGCCCATTTTGAGGTTAGTTTTTTAAGCAATCTTTTTATCCGAACTTATATGTATATTTCACCATTACATGTTTAATTTAACTTTATTAGAGGATTAACTTCTTAGTATTTACTCCAGGAAACCTCAAGTTTTAAGGTAGTTCTGAAAATATGTCGACTTCTGCCAGTCTTCTTTACAAATATAGGTACAAACACCAAAGTTCCCGCAAACTGGGAGGCGGTAACGAGCTAGTTTAGCTGATACAGCTTAGCTGATAGCATTTAGACAGCCTTAATAATCCCACTCCAAGATTATAAGCTGCACCCTGGTAATGGGTGGTATTAGGCAATTTATAATTTACCACACTTGCCTACTGCTAGTTGGAATATTTTAAACTACCCTTCAAAATCATTTCTAAGGCATGTAGGTTTTCTCACGACGTTATCCTTCACACTTAGAGCAGTCTGTTTGACGGATTTAAGTTGTTAAAACTCATTGGTGTCACTGGCGATCGAACCCGGGACCTTCGGATCAACAAGTCGTCGCTTTTACCACTGTGCCACCTGAGCTCAGTACAGCTAAGTCAGATAAAAATATCTAGTTGGTGTTTTGGCTATTACATGTTCAGGGTCAAGAGTAACTATTCACAGATAAGTTCCGGGGCTTGACTAAAGGTAAATTTGGGTAAAAACTCGTGACCATTGTCACACGCAATATTTATGAAAAACCAGCAAATCATTTATAAATAAATAAATATTTCTAACAATCACAGCACATTATCTAGCCCAAATTAAGTATCATTAAGAACTTGTGTTATGGATACCAGATAAATAAACTTAAGAAATATATAAGCACACATAGGTATTTTTTTTCATATATAAATATTAGAAATGAACTTACATACATGACTAGAAAGCAAATACAATAAAATATCTGCTTCTACCAGGTTTGAACCCGGGACCTGTGGCATGGAAGGCAAGGCCACTTACCTCCACATCTTTGTTACTTAGCCCTATGCAAGTAATTTTTATCCCTGTTTTTCTGTTGTTCTTAGTAGCAACCTTTGATTAAAGTTATACAGCCGAAGATGTCCCCGTCGCCTGATTTAACCTGGGCGCAAAACGACTGTCACTACGTGAAAAGAGCAGAGGCAATACGACATAGCACGAGAACGAACAAAGTTTATTCCGTCTTGCTTGCGCGCCTCGTCATCGTATCATTCTGTCTCTTTCTTACTTTAATTAATTTGCGGTTTCAACAATGGTGATAATTTACTTTGTGAGAATAAGATCTTATAATATAGGTACTGAGTTTCTGAGAGAATAACATCGATTGCCCATGTAGGTAGGTCATGTAAAATTCCTATCGTCCTCTAATCCAATACAATCAAATAATGTAACATAATTTGATGTATCGGTATCAAATTCAGGTTTCGTGTCACTACATAATACAAAACATTACTACTATCTCGTTTCATTGCAATTGGTTCAGTCATTTTATCTCCTCATTAACATTCAAATTTATAATAGAAATTGTACTTCATTTATTTCTTTTCCGGCTATGATAATGAAACTTTAAGTACACAGTTAAAATAATGGCGCAATAATTACACACCTAGGTATAAGATTATAGGAAAATAGCATAAAAAGTAATTTCATATACAACTAGTAAGACAATACTTCTCATTAAGTGAGATTATAATGGCGATACAAGTGTGTATGTCTGCATGTCACTGCACTCGCTGCACGTCACTGCAATCGTTGCATGTCACTGCACTCGCTGCATGTCCTTGAACTTGAAATATGAAACATTCGCTTGACTAAATTACCAAATTGATGCATGTACTTTTTTGCAGCGCTTATTTTGTTGAGTAGTGAAGGATTGAAGTATTGTGTTGTGTAAGACCAATTGAAGTTACAATACGGATATTTAACAAAAAAAATAATACTTGATGGACAATAATTTGGTAACAGAACAATTTCTTATTTTTATATGGAGTTAAACTATGGAAAAAGGAATTTAGAATATAATAAGAAATATAAAAATAGGAATTTCAGAACTCTGAACAAATGGAGTTTATTTGCAGTAGGTTTAAAAAATTTTGAACAATCTGTATTATAAAGGATAAAGTTCCCATATATATATAACTTTAAACACGGAACGAACGAATAAAATCTAACAACATGGAAAAGATAAGAAAAATATTACATCTTTATCACCTGTTTGTACTATTTATAAAACTCAGGCGTGACAAACGAGTTTTTCAAATTTTTACTTAATAATAATTAAACATTTCATAAGTAGTTTGTTCCCTTTTTTTTTTCGAAATGGACAGTTTCTTTATGGCCCTATTAGCCTTTTAAATTTCACCGGACCTTGTGGCCTAGCGCTGATGGCGCTTAGTCGGAATTTAAACTACTCCTACATACGATACGCCTCAGGGCCTGAGAGGGCACGGACCTCGACTTAGGACGTCGTATATTGAAACTACCACTGGTTCGGAAGGGTCATCTACTGCCAAAGAATCAGCAAGAAACTCAGTAGGAATGCGTACGCCGCGTTAGCCTGGCTCACCAGTGGGTTAGGCGATTCGAAAACTTTGTTCCCTAATAAATATACTTGGATGCAAAAAAAATCGCACATGAGTACATTCTTTGATAAAATGTTATTTATTTTTATGAAAACTATAGGATTAAAGGTCATTACAATACCTATTCAGTGATAAGTACCATATAAGCGGTGGTAGCTAAATATTTTTATGAAAATAAATAACATTTTATCATAATATGTGCTCATGTGCGATTTTTATGCACCCAAGTGTAGTTGTATTTAAAGTTGTAGTTTAATTTAAACTAAGTATTTAGGTTACTACCCTACATAAAGTATTGGAAGTAAATTAATTTGTGCAAGTTGTATGAAGTAAGTAAATTAATTTGTGTAAGTTGTATGAAGTAAGTAAATTAGTTTGTGTAAGTTTTATGGATTAAGTAAATTAATTTGTGTAAGTTTTATAAAGTAAGTAAATTAATTTGTGTAAATTGTATGAAGTAAGTAAATTAGTTTGTGTAAGTTTTATGGAGTAAGTAAATTAATTTGTGTAAGTTTTATGGAGTAAGTAAATTAATTTGTGTAAATTGTATGAAGTAAGTAAATTAGTTTGTGTAAGTTTTATGGATTAAGTAAATTAATTTGTGTAAGTTGTGTGAAGTAAGTAAATTAATTTTTAAAAAGCAGAGATACTATATCACGAGATGTTCCATACAGTTCACGCGTTTAGTATAGCGTCAGCGATTGAAGATTGCTACTTGGCTACACCAACTACGGTTTCGTTTGCGTCCTTGACAAAGTAAAATCGCGGAAGATCGGCGACGTTCTAACATTAAGTTAGAGTTTTGGAGTATTATTATTGTTATTATTATATACTATTATTGTTGGAGATTAAGTTAGCTATGGAGTAGAAACTCTCATCTATTATTCGAATCTTTACATGAGTGAAACTGAGATAGGGATAGACTGATGCAATGGGGTAGCGTGCAAGCAAGACGAATGTCGTATCGTCGCGGTTCTCAGCGTAGTAACAGTCGGATTGCGTCTTAGTTAGATCAGGCGTCGGGGCCAAAGTCACCTATCTACCGACATGTTACTTGCGTCACCCTGGTTCTGTGGGTAGATCGAAATATGTATGTTTAATAATTATAAAATGTTTAATAGACAAGGATAAATTTAGGAAAGATATAATAAAAATACTTGTGACAATATAACACTATATTCACACACATTCACCAACTCGCTCACACACACACATACATACATTACACATTTATCTCACGTAATTTGGCGTACTTTGGTTTTGCTTTAATTATTATTTTAAGTTTTCTCTCCGTACTATGTGTTTTCTTGATTTATAAAAAAATCTTTAATTTGCAAAAGTCTGTTTTAGTTATGAAAATTGTTAATCCCTGTTAATTGGCTGTTAGTTCATTATTTAAGGGCTTTGGATGAGGTGATAATAATGTTTTATATTTCTTGTCAATGCCTGAGTTGCACGCGCTAAGTCATCTTAAAAAACCGCAAAAATTATTAATTTCAAACACTTCTTATTTTAACGATTATTCATATTTTTTTCAGTTGTGGTTTGCGATTACGAGCACCGCCAACAATGTCTTTGACATTGGCACAATGTGCAACCGCACTATGGCCAAATATGGTGAAAAAGAACAATGTCCATCATAGAGCACGTGCTAACTCATCTTAAAAAAAAAACGCGAGAGATTATTAATTTACACACTTATTATTTCACCGATTTTTTATACCAGAATGTTAAGTCATTTGTTTGTATTATTTAGCAGCAGCGGAAGATAAATGTCTTTCTTACTTTAAGTAAGTACCTCAAAAATGGCCCTGGTTTAAAAAGAAACATTTTCCACTATAATCTAGGGTCTTAGGCTTTCGGCTTCAAAACCCTCTGGTTGTACTGTAAACGATAGCATTCAAGTGAAATAAGTTCTCTCGGTTTTTGAATTTTTATGCTTTTTTTTCTGCTTTAAGTATTTAAATAACATAAATAAATTATTTCAACATATTTCGAAAGTGGAATACAATGATATGTACATTTGCCAAAATAACGTTAATTAATATTGTTGTTCAAACAAGCTGTTACAGTATCTATTAAGGTCACTGAAGCTTCAATTTGTTGTTCATAAGTAAAAAACTGAATATGAAAGATACGTGTTTATAAAAGAGTTTGATAAATACTTGCATACCTATTTAATGATGATAAACTATACTGTAATCTCGAAAATTTATACATTTATATGTTATATTTATTTCCGCGTTAAAAGGGAACTTAAATAAAATATGATAGACGTGAAGTAGTTAAGTGAATAGGTTAAGTGACTGTTGATTGTTATTTATCATTTAATGAGAGCTTACGTGTACTAAGCAGCAGCCTCAAGAATTCATCTTAAAGGAGGTTTGATAATTATACCAGTTTACATAGGGTGACATTTAATAGTATAAAAATCAGCCAGTACCTTTATATTAGTGTAACCCTAATTTATAGTTTGATTGACAATGAAATTTAACCTTAAGTCCTACGATCAAATGAGGTTATTGTTTACATCCTTCTTACATCGGACTACTAGACGCAGACAGGCCTCCCATCACTTTATAGTAGATATCCCAAGAAGTCGAACCAAACGCTTCGATAGTTCCTTTTTGGTGCGGGTCGCCAAGGTGTGGAATGAACTGCCTGCGTCTGTTTTTCCAGAAAACTACAGTCCCAGTTCTTTCAATCCTCGACTAAATAGGTATCTCGTGGATAGACATGTAACACCTTCGTCTTCATCGTCACTTTCCATCACGTGAGATAGAAGACAAACGTCTCATCCTCTTTCAAAAAAAAAACCTCATATATTTTTATTTTACTTTCACTCAACAGATATTGCTCTGCATTTGTAAACAGAACCAATCGCACAGAATGTTTATTAAGCTACAGTCTGGATACTTAGTGCAGGCGCCACAGCCAGTAAAGGTGGTTTTTAGTGGGTACGTGCCACTCTGGTGAGTCCCACATCACCCCGCAGACGGCTGCGGTGGTATTCATGACGAATCTTCCACCTCCCTCCCGAGAGGGTGCTTCGGCAGCAAAAAAAAAAAAAAAAAAGCAAGTGCGATTCTCGTTTCAATATACGACGACGAGGAAAAATATCTCGCCGTCGTTAAAAATACAGAATGTAAGTACACGCAAAACACTAGTTTGGCATCCAATGACTCTAAATCTAAATCAAATCTAATCCAATCTGAATCTAAATAAATAAAGTAAAATAACATTCAAAATTTAACAACTACTTATTTGAAACTAAAATGTTATAAATATTTTCAGTTTTCATCAGCATTTATGTAACGTGAGTAAATTTTTAAGGTTATTTCGTAACCAGATTAATGATTAATCGATTGACGGAAAGAATCACTAATCACCTAATAACTTTTATTGTAGCATTATAAAACTCTGTGCGAATGTATAATGCATGTTGATTGTAATCTTTGGAACTATACTATATTAACCATTCTATAACCATGTCAAATGTTTGATTAATCAAAATAGCTAAATATATTTTATGTGCGTTCTTACATGACGTACTTAGGCACTGGATCTGGTGCTGGCACAAATTCAAGTGAAATTGATATAATTGATAATATATCTTAATTATAATAATAATAACTTGTATGTAAATTGGAAAACAATAACTTAACACAATAGGCCTAGCGTCAATATAAACCAACTTCAGTATCAGTCATATCGAAATGTAGTGTATGATTAGAACTACTACTGTCTTTGATATTCATAATAAGGTTTTATCGATAACGGCGTTGCGCACGCGCCGCTAGCGCACAACCCTAGCGGACCGGACCCTCGCGGACGATTTATGACTGCAGCGAGAAAATAACGATACAATAGTATAAAAATAGTTATTGTTATGTAGTCACATATAAACATTACAAATATGCTTAGTGAATTTATCCATAAAATAAGCAATTATAATTTGAAACGTATAAAAACGTTTATATAATTTTAAAATTCCATGCTGTTAGTAAATTTAAAGACTATTTTGCCCTCACGAGGCGCGTGAGTGAGACGGAATAAGGTTGGTATTCGCGTTGTGTCGGAGCGTCTCGGTTTTTTCACGTTGAGTTATATCAAGAGTTGTGAGGACTATGCGTCATGAACCTGTCTCCAAGCTTCCGCTATTTTACTTTGACCAAAGTACATGTATATACCCGAGCAAAGCTGAGGTAAGCGGCTAGTCTAGATACATGTTTAAAATACATATGTTGAATCTATTCATGTAATACCTACTTTATATTATCCTATCCTAACGCTATTTTGGTCTCGTAAGGTTGTTTAGAAAAAATTGCAGATAAATCAAGTAAAATTTTCGTTACGGCCTATTAAAAATGTTTTCAGTTTTGGTAATATTCCGAAAGTAATTCAAATACTTATTATGAAATACAATGCAAACTGCTTGCGGTTCGAACCTACGAGTATTTCAAACTTAGAACAGTCTTTTATTTATGTCTTTTCTATAGGCAGTGTCTTGCTTTCAGTCACAAATGCTTTCGCAGTCACTTTGACAGTGACAATGCCTATTACGCTGTATTATTGTTATGCCACGAAGCAACGTTCACTTTACTTGTAGTAAACAAATTACGACATATACAAACAAGGAGTATATGTGTGCGAGCGCGAGATTTATTCGATCCGCCTGGGAACGCACACATTCGTAGTGTGTTTTGACAATTTTTTTTCGAAATGTACTGTTTATTTAAAGCCATAGCGTTAAAATAAAAAAATAAATAAACACCAGACTTTGTAGCTTAGCGCCGACGGGGAGAGGGCACGGACCTCGGCTTAGGACGTCGTATATTGAAACTACCACTGGTTCGGAAGGGTCATCTACTGCCAAAGAACCAGCAAGAAACTCAGTAGGAATGCGTCGTGTTTGAACACTAACAACTAGAACTAAAGCGAAAGTTACTTCAGGTGATAAAAGTACTACATATATTATGTTTTTCTGGGCTGAATTTAACTGACAGATTGAAATTGGCACACCGTCAATTGTGAGACAGTTCGTCGTTTAGATAGTTGATGGGAGGGAGACTTGCCATAATTTTGTATAAACATAAAGATAAATTGTTAATTTATTTTGAAGTACTTATACCCTCAAAGTTTCCTGCCAGTTCTTCTTAAGGAAGGTTTTTCCGAACTGGTGGTAGATTCATTCCTTATTTAACCTCAATAAGAATAAGTATTGTCAATGTTGAGAAATAAATTTTGAATTTGAATTTGAATCTGATAGGCACGTATCCAGAATCAACATAGGTTATATCCATCAATTCTAACGGGTCTCGCGAGCGGAACCTTTAGTTTTAAATACAGAAAGACCTTAGACCTAGACATAGTGCAAACATAGCCAATATGACAGCCCCATGAAGACATCTTTCACAAACATATGTGACATACGTGACACCTGTTGACGAAGCCAAATTGAAGACTGTAAAATGTGTCGTCGAGTTTTTCGGCTGCAGACATCAGCACTATAATAATTTAAATCGGTATTTCACGTTAGTATTTACTTGCCTGAATCAATAACAAGAACAAGTGTGTTAATGTCGTACTCAAATTCTATACCTTCTATTCCGCGTATCAAATATTTATGACAAAGGAGTGCCGAAAGGTTTTTCTCAACCTGCTTTTTAACTCACGGTTTAACTTCAATACATTTGCACTCACAAACGTCAACGTTTACTAAAGACGGTTTACTAATTATAGATTTCGCTTAGCAAATAAAAGAAGTGAAGGTAAAGTATAAATTCGTAGGTAATTCCATACTCAGGAACGTCTTAAACGTCTCTGCGTGCGTCCGTAAGTACAAAGATGAGACATTCGACATTCATGAAGCGTTACAGTTTGATGATCAAGAATGAATAAGATAATTGTTTTTTTACGACATTCCGCCTGGTTGTCTAATTCTCTTTGTCGATAAGTAGTAATAATACGACATAGCTTTTCTATGTTTAGTTTTTCGTTGATACATGACTACGGTGGCTGGATCCCGCGTTAATTATCACATACTCAGGGTGTGTTACACATGAGATTTGTCAATTCCTTATTTTTTAAATACTAAAATTACCGAAAATTATGAGTTATTGGACTACATGTTATATCACTTTATGTACTCCAATTATGCTTTTTAATCTATAGTTAAAATCGATTGGGTTATTAGGGCCCACATACATAAAAAATACACCCAATAAAATACATACAAAATAAAAGACTCTAGTAAATGGGATCCTATACTGGAGATTGCTGGCCACAGTTCAGGTTCCACTTTTCAGGCCAACACGATCTCAAAGACGCTTGTTAATGATTGTAAAAAGTTATATCAAAATAATTGCGAAAGATTTCGCAAACTAAGTTTTTTGAAACCCTAAAATCTGAAAACCGTACTAACCGAATTATTTTAACTTTCTCTAGGGAAGTTATAAAGCAAAAAAAATACTAATATGATAATGGTAGAGAGAAAATTGCGTTATTCAATGCTCATATAAATCAAGACAGAGAAAAAAATTTGTATTTTTATATATTTGAAATACAAAATACATACATACATTATTAATATATACATTTATCACATAACCAATTTATTAAAGTTTTTAAATGTTATAACAAACTGGAGCAAATTTCAAAGATTTAAACGATAAATAAATTTGATTTTCTATTTAAATTAAAAAGATAAAAATACTTACGATAAATTACTGATGACACTGTTCACTAACAAATAATAAAAAAAACACTTATAATTATTTTTTAAATTTGAATTTTAAAAGTAGAACCGAACGCCGCCGGCGCAGCGTTCGCACTGAAACAAGACTCTAGCGCGTCGACTATATTAATCAAGGCAGGCTTTTCATATTCGAATTATTATGGGATTTAATGTTGAAAGGTGCTTTCAGGATATCAAGTGTCGAGCTAATTCAATATTTGCTCCTTAGCTACAGAGTAGAAAATCAAATGAATTTCTAGGATCAATTTAACTAATTTCAAGTTAATTGTATTGCATTATATGTTTCGTTTAGTGATTTCTTAAACAAAAAAAAAGACACGGAACAGGTAGGAAAATAGAAAAGTAAATTTAATAATACGATGTAAGTTTACCGTGAAATTCAAGTTCCTGATTATTGAAGATGTTCTCTATTAACTAAACAAAAAATATGGTTGTTTATTCTATACTACGCCACTGCTCGACTATGCTAGCTAAGGATCTTTGCGTAGCCAGCTACCAGTCGTTACTGCCTTGGACCAAACCTTTTATACAAGCTGTGTATATTTTTCAATTCAAACTAATATTTAAATTCAGAATAAAGTATTATGTTTTTGCCCGAGTGTCAGAAGACGTGTTACGTTTTTCGAGTGAATATTTCTTTGGCACGCCACACCTTTTTCACTGGATTTCAACATATGAGGTATCAATAAACTCTCAATTGTGGTAGTGACATAGGGTATATTATTTTCTGGAATTCCCGTGTGAACGGGAATGACACGGGGAAAAGAATTGTCAAATTCGGCAACTTTTTGTTTGTAGGCTTTATTGTTAGAAGGAAATTTCGCGGGTTCAAAAGCTACGCTGGTTTCTGCGTGTAGCTGCTTGTATTTTACAAAATGCATATATCTCGCTTGTGGGTGGTATAACTAGCCGTTTGTCTAAACTGCTAGCCATTTCGTTAAATGTTTTTTTTACTATCTTTATAATGTTCAGTATTCATACTTGTTCGCCGGGTGCTACCTCACCGCGCTCGCTCCTTCCGCTCAGGTCAAGCAAATCTCAGAATCTTGAAATGGCAGATAGCTTGCTTCATGGATAATTATTATATAGTATAAAGTATCTATCGTTTAAATGAATAATTGAGTTTATTTACTGTATAAATTATAAAACACTGGTTCCAGATACACCGGATTCTTTCAGTAACCGATTAAGCTCATGTACAGAAAAAATAAAATAGAACTTTTTGATCAGTATGGTTTTAATTAACGCATTAACACCGTAAATTGAAAACAATATGTTGTCAAAGGTAAACATGTTTGTCATTCGTTTTTGATTCAGGTCATCTTTGTTTCAATGACGTCAACAGCATCTATATGACTTGTCAGCGAGTGCCAAAATTCGTTATTGCAAAAGTTGTGTATTTCGATTTTTTTTGTATAGATAGACAATACGATCTTAATATGTTATCTTAACACTACTAGTTTTATTGTCATACATGAGATGCTTAAGATTTTCGGTGAGCAGTGGTTTACACGCTGGTTTCTTGAGGTCCAGCATCAGGTTTAGTCACTCGATGTTCTTGTGAGCGCTACATGCCTGCCTCCGCTTGGTCGTCAGTGGCCCTTGGCAAATTCGGTTGCCGTATCGCATTTGCATTTAAGTTCATTTTTGCATGTAGTCCTCAGAGCGCAAAGAGATTTTTCTGATAAAAAGTTACTTGAGTAATCTGCGCCTGCGCTCGGTCACGATGACTGCCAACTTTACCGATGAGATTTTATTACCTAAGTACATTAAGCCGACTATTCTTACGGTGAAGAAAAACGTCAGGTGAAAATCCACAATGCTAAGAAAGTATTTCTAAGGCCTGTCCAGACTGGCAGACCTGCAGTAGACCTGCAGTAGACCTGCAGCAGACAAGTTTTCATAACTCTAACTTTACGGTTCTTGGTAAAGTTTTGCCGCATTAAATCAGCGTTGATGAGAATCAAAAAAAATTTTAATCGGTATTTATATTTGTTAAAAAAAATAAGTGTCGCATTTCAACGACACGTACGTCTTCAATCGTCAAGAGTGTATTCAAAAATGTTCAACAGTGAAATCATAAAATATTGATGCTATTTATGTGCAAAAAATATTTTGTTTTAAATTTTTTTTTAACAATATACATCCGTGAAAGTTGGTTTTGGTGTATGCATTGAGTTTCATTGATGTATAAAGATTTGAAAGAAATACAATAATTGCCCAAAACCAACCTAAAATTTCACCTCTGCTGGGTTGTTGGAGATTATTTAGAATTAAGAATTCCTAGTAGCTAAGACTCTTGCAAACTATGTTAGTCATACTTTACTATAGTTCGTTCGCGTGAGAATACAGTGAATCATCGATGCAACTACAAATACTAGGCAACGAGATTCCGTATTAGAAATTTTTTTCTATTTGTCGGTGATGCGATTGGCTATAACCTAATGCTGAGACGACACGTCACTGTTTTCTTAACGCGAACGAACTATATTTACGTGTCGACACCATTCCGTCGAATTCAGCCCTAAATGCTGATAAAAAAGGGTAGTTTTGATGTATTAATTGAATTAATCGGAACGTGTCAAATAGAAACAATCATATTTCCTACCTGCTATAGTGGTGTTAGGTGATGAAGTATAGGAGTTTTTATTTTACACTTTACTCACGTCTTGGGCCAAGGACAAGGGCTGCTAGTTCGGGTCTAGTTTAAAAATAAAAGCTAACTAGGTTTTAATATCACTATATACTCTATAAGTCCAATAGAAAATGACAGGGATGGAGGGATATTATACCTGATAAACTCTCGATCTAACTCCGAGTCAAATTGCTAAAAGATGTATTCGATATATACTGCATAATTTCGAGATGGTGTTTTTTCAAAGCAAATCGGATTAAAACTTGATTTAAAAAAAGGGGCCTTTGTAAAGGTTTTTTTATTAAATATTACTCACGTCTTTGGTCAAGGACAAGGGCTACTAGCGCGGGTCTAGGTTAAAATATAAGTCAATTCGGGTTAAATATGGCTGTTTACGTCTATCATAACATTAAATACAGACAGTGACGCGATAGAGGGTTTATTATACGACGACCGAGTGGTGCAGTGGTCAGTAACCCTGCCTCATATGCTGGAGGTCCCAGGCTCGAGTCCTGGCCGGGTTGTGATCACACAAGTGAACATAAATGTTTGTTCTCGAGTCATGGTTGTTGATATTTATATATGTATGTTTATTCTGGGTTCTGTATGGTCATCCATAACACAATCTCTGCTTACTTTGGGGCCATACAGTGTGTTTGTCTGGGGATTAAAAAACCGCCTAAATCCGAGTTTAATTGTTAAAATATTTGTAAGTATATGTGATACATTTCTGCATAGGTATATCGAGATGGCGTTTTTTTAAAGCAAATCTAATTATAAACCTGATTTTAACATAAGGGGCCTTTGTAACCTTTTATTTACCTTACAGCCTTTAAATTAGTAGGCTCTTCAAATAATTTAAAACATTTACTTGCTTTTATATAAAACGCTGATAATGACTTGTTGGACTGGATAGTCGCCAAGTGAAATTTTTGTACTTTTTGCTTAAAACTTGTTCGACGAGCGACTCAAGTTTTTGAATCGAGTTTTTGTTTCTACATTCCTATAGATAAATATAATGTTATTGATTTTATAGATACGTAACAGTTTAATAAGAATACAAATATGGCGAAATTTTATATGGAGAAACTGGTAAGCACTGATTTAAGGCTTACGATTGGAAAGTTCCGCCCGAGGTTATCAGATTGTATCAAAAGTATATGCAAAATCCTTTATAGTACATGTGGTATCGTTATGGACTGAACCACTATCTTTTATCTATATATATATATATATATATATATATATATATATATATATATATATATGTAGAAGATATATTCTTAAAGTATTTAACGAGCACTAAGGAAGGATATTTCAAAATTCATCCTTTAAAGGGGTGAAAAGGGTTTCTTAGTTCGTACGGACAAACTTTGAAACTTTGCCTTGGTGCTCATAAAAATAAATACATGAACGCATGTTTCTTGCATTTTGAAAAATAAACCCTCAAGGAAATGAGATTGGGATGGGTACGTTTAAAAATCGACGCAATTGTCAACCATGTCGATGGACATGGTTAGACGTTTTTTTGGGCTTTTAATAAAGACATTTAGGTGGTTTTTAAAAGCAATTTTAATTAAAGGTTTTTTTACTATTTTCGTGACCAGCTCTCGGGAATCCAGCAGTCTTGGCGTTCCAAGAGCTGTCGCCTCTGTCGGAACTGCTGCCTCGCAGCTACAGGTGGCCGATTTAACCACTCCATTTGACTGAGTAATTTGAATACTATATTAATACCATATTTTATAAAAACAAAAATATGGTAATATTGTTAGGGGGGTTTTCCCCTATAAAAGGTTTGCGTGGGGTTTAGACCACGGCGAAATCAAACGAAAGTGAAATGTTGACACCGGTCGTTTATTGTACACAAAAGTATTGTCTTGTACACAAAAGCATTGTATTATAATATAAAAAGGTATTAAAATTAAATTAGGGAACCTTGCGGTCGCTTGGCTGATCCTTAGTTTAGTCTATAAAATGACTTTATATTTAAATTATTTGTAATACTCCGTCCGCGAACCGAAGTTTTCTGAAGGGGCAATCGTTTCCCACATCCACAGTAAAGAACTAGAATCTTAAACAAAGGGGTACTCCGAAGGAGCTTTCCTTTAAAATAATTTGTATGAAATGACAAAAATCAAGGGTGGTCCATTTTATGGCCCCATAAAAATATTGGATATTACTTGGAAAGTAAGGAGATCGAGGTTCGATGCTTCAGCCAAACCTCCGCATCGCTGGCGTCCAAAAAAACACGGTGCAACAAAAAGCAGCCGATGAGGCTGGTAGTATAAAAACAGCCTCCTTTCTCAAGGAGGCTGTAACAACTTAGGCTCCGGAGGCCGTCACGTAGCCCACGGGCCGGACCTCAGTCCTACACGCCCGCACACCCCAACAAGTTTCCTCACGCCGTCACTCGATAACAGTCGTCAAAAATCTTAATTCAATGTAAAAACTCAAAGGTGTCGACTGCCAGATTCCTTCTCGCCGAATGTTCTTGAAACTTCCACCGTCAGCCAACTCAACATTCACTTTTTTTATCCCTAAATTTCCACAATATTGGGAAAAAACTATACAGCCCGGCACTAAGCTTCGAACGAATGAAAAAAGATATAAAGACGGTTTAAAGGATTTGACTAACAAAAAAAGGTGTAACAGTATCCCCCTCCTCGCCAGAATTTTGCGAGGGTAACGAACAAAATTCGCGCTGGCCCTCCAGCATCACAACGAAAGAAGAAACTACCCCACTTACATACCACGCAATGAAGCTACACGATAAGCGAATCCATCAATCAGAACATTTGATATCTTTGACGTGGCATTCGGTCCTCCGACCTTGCTCGTCTTCCAGAAGATACACAAGCTTTGACAACTTATCCACCACCAGACACTTTTCAAAGCGAGGCGCCAGCTTATACGAAAAGTACTTCGATGCATCACTTCGAATGTGGGTGCGACGCCAAACTACATCCCCTTTTTCAAATTCTACATCTCTGCGATGATGATTATAATATTTCGCACTTCTGGCATGAGACTTCTTTAACTCCTGATCTACCTTGAGGAATACATCCTTTAATTCTCCCAGCACATTTACATAGTCCTTTCGGGAACTCACCGCGATCTCATCCAATTCCTCACTACCACCATAAATGCGGCCATCTACCACAGCTTCACGGCCATGCACAATTAAAAATGGAGTATAAGTAGTCGAGTCATTGACAGCGGTATTCAAAGCAAATTGTATTTGACAAAGGTTCATGTCCCATCTACGCTGGTCTTCACCAACAAGCGCGGCCACAGCCGTGACGAGGGTTCGATTATATCGTTCCACCGTGTTCACTTGAGGGCAGTACGTAGGGGTATAATGTACTTGAGGTATTTTATATTTGTCAAACAATGCTTTCACCTCGCGTCCTATGAACTGGGGACCATTGTCTGCGATAACTGTTTGCGGGACACCATGGACTAAGAAAACCTTCTCCTCTAGGCGCTGCGCCACTGCTTGGCTAGTAGCTCGCCTCAAGGGAAACAACAAGCAGTACTTGGAAAAACAACACACCACAACAAGAAGGTACTCGTTCAGTTGCCTAGACCTCGGCAGTGGACCAACCAAATCGGTGCTGATGCACTGGAACGGCCTACGACAAGCGTTCGGATTACCTATCAATCCTGGGGTGGGTCTGTTCGGGTGTTTGTACGCTTTGCAAGTCGGGCAACCTGAAACAAAGGTTTCCACGTCGGTATACATACTGGGCCAGAAGAAACGAAGGCGCAGCCGCTTGTAAGTTTTTTCGATCCCGAGATGGGCTCCCAAGGGAGAGTCGTGGTTCTCCGATATAAGCTGCTGTCTCATCTCCGCTGGAACAACCTCCTTCCAATCAAAATCGCCTGTCAACGAAGACTTACTTGGTAAAACGGTAAAGCTTCCCATCGATAATTTGGTAATTCGGGCACGTCTGTGGTCTCTCCACGCAACGAGAATAAATGTTTCGAAACCAAGGATCTTGTACGGATTCACCTACAGCAAACACTGGTACGGAACGGGAAAGTGCATCTGGTACCACATTTTCCGAGCCGCGCCGATGCTCTATCACAAAGTTGTACGGGGAAAGCCGACATCCCCAACGCTCCAAACGTCCGGTAGGGTTCTTAAGATTAAGGAACCACTTTAAACTGGCATGATCAGTTATGATCCTAAAAGGCTTATGGCCCTCCAAATAGGGTCGGAAATGTTCCACCACACACACCACAGCCAGCGCTTCCCTCTCCGTGGCAGAATAGTTTCGCTCTGGTCGGCTAAGGGAGCGACTATAGTAAGCTATCGGATGTTCTTCTCCGTCAAAGAATTGCGTTAGCATTCCGCCCACTCCCACTTCGGACGCATCAGTGTGTACTACAAACGGAAGGGAGAAGTCGGGACACGCTAAGATAGGTGCAGATGTTAAGGCACTTTTCAAACCCACAAACGCGGCCTCAGCTTCCTCTGACCACTCAAACGGAGGACTGTTTTTGCGCGTAGAAGTAAGAGCACTTAAAGGTGCAGCGATCGTACTAAATCCTCGGATAAACCTTCGGTAATACGACGCTGTTCCAAGGAAACGCTTGACGTCCTTCGGACTCGCTGGGGTCGGAAAATCGGAAATGGCCTGGATCTTCTCGGGATCCGTCCTTAGACCTAACTCATCCACCACATAGCCAAGATATCTCAGCTGTCTCCGAAAAAAACTACATTTAGGTAGGTTAATAGTAAGGTTAGCGGAACGCAACCGTTCCCGAACCTTCAACAGGAGCTCCAGATGCTCGTCAAACGTCCGGCTAACCACGACAATATCATCCAAACAAATAAAAACACGCCCGCCAAACTCGGGCCCAAACATCTGATCCATCAGCCGCTGCTGGGTAGCAGGCGCTGAGGTCAACCCAAAACACATCACTTTAAACTGAAACAAACCGCGCAACGGCACGGTGAACGCTGTCTTCTCTTTAGAAGAGTCTGTCAAGGGAATCTGCCAAAACGCGGATTTTAAATCAATGGACGAGAGGAAACACGCATCCCTAAGTTGATCCAAGATGCTATGGATGTACAGAAGAGGGTACGCATCATGTTTCGACACCGCATTTAGTTTCCGGCTGTCCAAACAGAACCGCAACTCTCCATTCGCCTTCGGGGCCATCGTGATGGGATTATTCCAGGGGCTACAACTGGGCTCCACTACGTCCAACTTTATCATCACGTCCAACTGTTTATTAAGTTCCCGGAGTTTATCAGGGGAAAATAACGCTGCATAATTGATGGGGCATCTCCCGTTTCAATATGATGGGAAATCGGGTGGGTCCTACCCAACCCTTTCTCTCCAGCCGAAATTTCACGGAACTTGCCACACACCGCGTCAGCCTTCCTCTGCTGCTCCTCAGTCAAAACGTCAAAAGAATGTAATTTGTTAATCTGCAGGGTAACGGTCTCAACAGGGGTCTGCGGCGGGGCTTTCTTGTGGGATATCAAACCTAGCACGTCCGGTGCAATATTAAATTCCTTCCAAAAGTTAATGCCAAAGATTAAAGGCGTGGACACTCCCGGGATACAAAAAAACTTCACCACACGGAACACTTCATTAACTGTGACTGGCAGATACACATAGCCAGTGACAGGAGAAGTCGAGCCGTTGACGGTAACTACTGAAGTTATGTCTTCTCCAGGCTTCACCCGATGCAAATCTGCTACGCTGGAATAACGCTCGATCGCGGGACCTCCCACGATAGAAATCTCCGATCCCGAATCCAAAAGCCCAGAACTAGGCAGATCACCAATTTTAACGTCTAAATAAGGACAGGAATTTTTACGATCCGAACAGACCATCGCTACATTAGAATTATACGTCTCGAAGGCATCACGCACCCTCTCGCACCACGAACTCCACTCTGCAGCATCATAGCGATGGTCAGCTACGCGTTTTTTGACTGAGGTGATTCCTCAACCTTAGGTGAACACTTAGGGCAGTTACGCGACGTAACTCCCTTCTCTCCACACCGATAACAAACAATAACTCTCGGGGCAGTACAATCTAAAAGCGTGTGATCCTCCACGCGACACCTAACACAAAATTTATTCCTCGGCGCAGAGACGACCTCGCAACGTGGCTGAGAAGTTTTGCTACGACCTTTATACCCTAAATCGGGGGCTACAGACGATGGGGAGTTCCGCACCGGCTCACGGAAACTTTCCGCTCTCTGCTTTGCCGCCTCCAGTTGTCGACAACGCTGCTTCAACTCACTCAATGTACTAATGTTTTCCAACGCCAACTTAGTGGAATAAAATGGTCTAATGTTAAATTGGAGAATCTCCAGCTTCTCCGTATCAGACAAGGGACGCCTTAACAAAATAAAGTAATTCTGCATAACGCTGAAATATTGCGAAATAGACTCTTCCGCTCCCTGAGTCCTACTGCGAATTTCCTCCAGCAAGCGATGGTCATAGTCCACCGGAAGGTATTCTTCCAAAAGACAATCCTTCAACTGCTTCCAACTCGAGATCTCATTCTTTACACCCCTATACCACAACAGGACTTCATCAGCAAAGAGTTCCACCGCAGAATTCAGTAACTTCTCATCAGAGATGTTACGCGACAGACATAATTCCTCCAACCGCTGAATGAAAGAAATAACACTACCCTTTCCATTATATTTAATATTGAGAGAATGAACACTCGAGGATCGGTCGCACGTCACCACTTGTCTCACTGGAGAGGCAACCTCATTAACACCTACACCTGAAGGGCCTGGCTCTACTTCGGGAACAAACTCATAACTACTACGGAAGGTTTGTACCATCCTATCCATACGCTGTACAATAGTTAAAAGGCGGCTATCCAAATCGGTCTTCAACAAAACATCCTGTTCCTCTACCGGTTCAATCCTACTCAAACGGTGGAAAAGGTGGTTACCCAAAGATTGTATCCTTAATAATTTTTTCAATAAAAGCGGTTTTGTATCACACAATGTCTCTAATTCGATTAACTTCGAGTCTATGGTATTCAATTCCGGTTTAATTTCGCCCTCATAAGAATGTACCTCGTCGGTGGGTATTTGCACTGCCAGCTGCCGCATTTGGGCACGCAATTTATCCACTGTTGACTCGGGTATACAATCCCGAATAGCCACTTCATATACAAGTTCATCTTTATTAAGAAGGTGAAAACGGATAGGCCGTTCTTCACACATGGTAAAATTTATAGTTATACACTATGCACTCACAATTTCATCATAATAAAATAGTTTAATTTAAAATAAAAGTTCAACAGTTTACAGTAAAAATAAATAAAAAGTAGTCAAATGGATCAGCCAACCGTCGCTGAGCGAAAGACCAGTGGCGAGAATAACGACCGCAACGTGCCTGTTCGGGCGCCGCTGTTAGGGGGGTTTTCCCCTATAAAAGGTTTGCGTGGGGTTTAGACCACGGCGAAATCAAACGAAAGTGAAATGTTGACACCGGTCGTTTATTGTACACAAAAGTATTGTCTTGTACACAAAAGCATTGTATTATAATATAAAAAGGTATTAAAATTAAATTAGGGAACCTTGCGGTCGCTTGGCTGATCCTTAGTTTAGTCTATAAAATGACTTTATATTTAAATTATTTGTAATACTCCGTCCGCGAACCGAAGTTTTCTGAAGGGGCAATCGTTTCCCACATCCACAGTAAAGAACTAGAATCTTAAACAAAGGGGTACTCCGAAGGAGCTTTCCTTTAAAATAATTTGTATGAAATGACAAAAATCAAGGGTGGTCCATTTTATGGCCCCATAAAAATATTGGATATTACTTGGAAAGTAAGGAGATCGGGGTTCGACGCTTCAGCCAAACCTCCGCATCGCTGGCGTCCAAAAAAACACGGTGCAACAAAAAGCAGCCGATGAGGCTGGTAGTATAAAAACAGCCTCCTTTCTCAAGGAGGCTGTAACAACTTAGGCTCCGGAGGCCGTCACGTAGCCCACGGGCCGGACCTCAGTCCTACACGCCCGCACACCCCAACAAGTTTCCTCACGCCGTCACTCGATAACAGTCGTCAAAAATCTTAATTCAATGTAAAAACTCAAAGGTGTCGACTGCCAGATTCCTTCTCGCCGAATGTTCTTGAAACTTCCACCGTCAGCCAACTCAACATTCACTTTTTTTATCCCTAAATTTCCACAATATTGGGAAAAAACTATACAGCCCGGCACTAAGCTTCGAACGAATGAAAAAAGATATAAAGACGGTTTAAAGGATTTGACTAACAAAAAAAGGTGTAACAATATGCGTGATCGTTATATTGCCAGGAGATTTAAAAACTTTACCTGTGGTCCCTAGAGAAACACAAGGTGACAAAATTAAAGCCTGCCTGAAAAGATCTAGGTAATGCCCTGGAGTAAATATATTTTACAATTATTTTTCTATAATTTTTGCTCCTTATGTTATTATTACTTCGTGTTGTTTTGAATAAATGTGTGAATTTGAATTTGAGTAGAAATACTGCGATTCACAAAAAATATGCGAGTGAAATGAAATGAAATGAAATATTTATTTTTTCTCAACATTGACAATTACTTGTTCTTATTGACGTCAAATAAAACATGATTCTACCACCTGTTCGAAAAAAACCTTCGTGAAGAAGAACTGGCAAGAAACTTCACGGGTATATTTTTATCAAAATACATTTACAGTCTCTTTATGTCTATACAAAATTATTCTTATCTGCATCTGTTAGCTCGCCAATTCTCCCTACCGCGAAGTATCCAAACGACGAACACCCCCTCAAACGGCACCCGAGTACACAATATGATCTATCAGCTGCAAAATTTTCAGATCTATTATTGAAAATGGGTAACAGCAACATTCTATCAACAGATGGCAAGATAATCCCAAACAATTTAAATATCCCAGGATATAGTTATCCCAGAAATTAACTTTGTGAAAGGGCTGTTTTTTCCCCAAAAAATATTCAGACAGCTTTTATCAAGGACACATTTCTGAATTCAGTTGATGCGGTGAAATTGGTCTACGACTTGATAGACTCGTTGAGCGACGTAGGTGAATTTTTGAGTTCACCGAATCCAGCAGGTCTTCCACAGCATCCTGAAAAAATGTTTGTGTCGTGGATTCTATCACCGCCAACCAAACAAACAAAAAGTGAAATTTATAAACAAATTTTACATAAAGATATCTTTGATTAAAATTTAAGTTCCTTTGTGCACCTTTGTATATATCACCTAATCGACTTTGTGTAAAAATTTTAAATCTACGCCGACGCAGTCGCGGGCAAAAGTGGTTAGCCTCAACTATGTACACAGAGCCTCAACCAACTAAGTACACATTTTGTTTGTATATAATGTATATAAAGAATATATAAATGTATATTTCTATACCTTTGGTGTACTATTTCACTTTTTTGATTTTTTTAAATATTTTTTTTTTACTGTGTGCAATAAAGAGTAATTATTATTTATATTATATTCGACATCCAGAAAAATATAAACTAGATCACAATTTCTGTTCGATAATTTAAAATGCTTTTTGAAGAAACTGCTTTTAAGCATTGGAAGTAATAGCAATAATTATAATTCACTGTATTGCCAACCCGGTTACAGAATTAAAACTCACTAAGATAAAAACTACAAAAAAAGAGTTATGACAATGTGGCATTACCACTATACTTCATATAAACATACATACATAAATTATAATTTTTATGGGGATAGAAAGAATACGGTCCAATGTCAGAAATTTATATAAAAATACACGATTGTTTTAAATAACGACAAAATTTAATCATCTTGAAAGTAAAACAATTATTTAAATGTAATGACACAAATTATTACAAGTTGTGATATCTATTTAGTTTCAACATATTTCACTAAAAATAATATTGAAATTGTTTTGAGATGACTTACACGGTACGTATTTAGTTTAATTATAAATATTTAATGCAAGCTATAAGTATTATGAAATACTTAAATTGCTATGGTTCAGACGTTACATTTTTGGGCTAAATTCAAATTTAAATATTTATTTCTCATCATTAAAATAACATCTAAACCATGTTGGCTCTGTTTTTTTTTGTATCTATTTTTGCTTTTATTCTTTGTTGTTATGTTGTATTAATCTTATTGTTATTTTGTAAATGGAGATGCTTTTGTTACATCTATCAACATCGTTAGACTTTAAGAAATAATGATATTATTATTTTGGTTACCATTGGTTACCACTGTAGCAATGGTTATCTGAGAAGTATCGCGTATTTCTATAAAATTTTATTAATTCTGAAATGTTAAGGTAAATTGTCTAAGTTTTAGATAAACTCAAATTATTTAAGCATATTGATTCCAACATTCTTGCAGTCTTGCAAAATGAAGGCAGCTGCTTAAAGCTACGAGCGTCAAGAAAAACAATTGAAAAGTGTCAATATCAGCAATGTTGGCGCAATGGCAAGTTTTTAAGTACGATTATCGGAAAATTTTAGTTATCCTTTCAATACATAGACGAAGAAATGGGACTTCGCTCAAAACTGTCCTAACCAAACTGGTATGTATGTGCTAAAAGGTATGAACGAAGTTGCGTAAGATGATTTAATTATGCGCCTAATAGATAAAGCTAGTTTAGAATACTAATAATAATAAATAAACGAGCCCCCAGACAAACATCACTGCACCAACTGTGTGGCCTCAAAGTAAGCAGAGTGAATGTTATGGCCGACCATATAGCAGGCTGGATGGGTCCCAGAATAAACAAAAATGTATAAAATAAACAATCATGCCTGGACAAAAAATATCTCTGCTCATCCCAGAAACGCCAAGACTCGAACCTGGGATCTCCGGCATTTCAGGAAGACTATTACGCTACCCGGCCGCTGAATTTTCTATGGTAGGTATTACTGAATGTTTTGTATTAGACCTATTGTCCAGTTGTTTTTAAGCCATTGTTTCTCCCGTTTATATGTATACGTATGTATAAACATAAACGCAGTGTATGGTTCTAATGGTCATGCCGTATTTTAATTAAACACGAAATAATTATTCCAAATTTATATTAAATTAAATTGAAGAAAGGCAGCGGTTTAATTCACACTGATTTCTATTTGTCTTGGTGGCATTTCGGTCATGGCCCTGGATAGATAATCACTGGAACACGAGTCATGAATAATATCTCCGAATATGGTTGAGGATGGCGATGGCTGGATCCAGCTTTAACGGGTGCCGTTGGAGGGTTTTCGTCGTTTGGTTACTTGGGGGAGGGAGACTTGCCGAGCTAACAGATGCAGATAAGAATAATTTTATATAGACACAAAGAGACTCTGTAAATTTTGACGTCAATAAGAACAAGTAATAGTCAATGTTGAGAAATAAATATTTGAATTTGAATTTATCTTTGATCAAAAGCTCGTTGGCGAGTTGGTTTTTTGCTGGCCTCATGGTGTCGTTCCTAGTATAACTGCCTCTTCTACTATGAGGTCCTGGTTTCAAACTATTGCTTCATGTTTATCCGTGCCTCCAGTTAGATGTCCCAACGCAGTTTCATCCTATGGAAAAATCGGGATAAAACGTACTTAGGGATAATATATCTTTTTATTGGTAATGAATTAAAAAAATCTGTTTAGTTGTTTTGATGTTTATCGGTAACATACAATCAAACAAACAAAACCTTAATAACTAACAACAAGGAAATCGAGATGTCAGTTTTAAATCAACAGAAATGTTAATTAATAATAAAAATATAAATATTCTAGAAATTTAAAAATTAAATTATATGAATAATTATACGTTAAAATTATACTACAAATAAAACACTAAATCTAAACTTGAATGCACTGAGGGCAACGTAGCCAAAAGGCTGGCTGAATTACCACGCTGGATCGCAATAGAAATTCGTTGTGCGAGGTAGGTGCCAGCCTTCGGGTCACGAGTTTCACTCACCAATCGCCTCGCTTGGTCCGAAAAAAGACGATGAGCCCCTTGTCCCCAGGACCCCATGGTTTCAACGCCAAAAGCCTCAAAAATATTCCCGCTACCCAAATTCTGATATTTTCTACGTTTAAGGCTTTCAGCGTTATTAGCAGCAGAGCCAGATTGTATACTAGTTGTGGAAAGATGGGAAGCCGCGAGAGTGTCTACGCAGGTTGCATCCCACACCAGCGGGCTACCCATCCTCCACGGGACCAGAGTCATACCATCAGGTCACTTGCCATCATCACGCAACAATCCTGACGGTTCAAGAACCGAGGGAGTGTTGGAGGTAACAAGAGCCCGATGGATGATGTCATTTAAACTGGCATGGCGAGATATTCTGCCACCGCTGCGAGAACATGAAAGGCCATGGCCACCGAGCTCATCGACCAACACGCCACAGCGGCAGCGGTGTCGAGCACATAATTTTATTCCTAAACGTAAACTACAGGCAAGCCTAAAGCTATGGTTGTCAAAAAGAGTTCCGAAGTTTGATGACGGAAGCGCATGCAACCATAGCCCTGACTCCCACGAACCCACCGCTAGCAGGCGAGCGCGCTCTGTTAAATTAGGCGTATTTATTGTTTGTTCCGCTCTAAAATACAAAGCACGTCGTCCCACTGACGCTGTGACGCGGGAGTTTGTGGAACTGCTGAACTGTTTGATACAATATTCCAGTGCATTTCGGCATCCGAAAGATGAGAAATCTCGCCCGTAAAAGAAGAGGAAAGAATGTTATTGATAATATCTTTATTACCGTAAATCGAAGATAAAAAGGCTGGCAAAGCTAGAGAAGAAATTTTTCGAGTTCCTAAACCACCGAAGCGCACTGGTAAACTGGCTTGATCCCAGGAATTATTATCAAAATTTATGTTCAGAATATTCGAAAGAGTTGATTTCATTTTTTCATCGAGAACCGAAAGTGAATTTTGGTGTTTCCAAAATTGTGAGCAGCGAAGATAATAAATTAATTTTGGCACGAATAAGCAATGACGTAAAATGTAAAAGGCCATATGTGTATTAATTTGTGAAAGCCGGGAATAACTTTCTGAAAATTTTGAAATTTTGTCAATTATAAAGTTATGAAAGGAGTCATCAAAAATTGGTGAACCTAGGAGCCGAAGGGAAGATTTCTCTATTACAGTGATGCCGGGGGCAATTGATTGAAAGGTGTGAATAATGATTTCTTTATTCTTACAAGAGTCGGTACTAAACAGCTCACATTTACCAAAGTTTAATGTGAGGCCAATTTTGGCGAACTTATCAATCAAAAGGTCATCGAGAACGACACTTGCATCTCCCCCTAAGGTTCCGTCGTCAAGATACCAAACATTAAATTTTGAATTTAGTTGTTCAATGATAGGATGAATACCTAAATTAAAAATAGCAGGGCCTAACGGATCACCTTGTTGACAGCCCACTTCTGATGATATGTGATGGTCTCCGTTCACCAGAAGAGATGGCTCGTCATAACATTGTTGAAGTAAATTAAATGCTTTGGGCAAGTGCTTTACTTCTGTCAACAGGGTTCCTCGCTGTAAAGAATTAAAAGCGTTTTTAACATCCACCTTCAAAACAACCTCACCTCCTTGACAATCGAGAAAAGTCCTGAAAGCATGTACGGCCGCTTCACAGCCACCTCTGGTTCCAAAACCTAATTGTTTGGGTTGAAAATATCTCGCCAGGTCACCATAGGCAAATCGACAAGTGACTTTAGCGGCAAGGCGGCGCAAAGTACTACCAACTGCAATTGGCCTGATTCCACCATCTTTTTTCTTAAGGGCAATTAGGTGGGCCCCGTACAATATTGGCCTTATTTTATTGAGGACTTTTCCTGTAATGAGAAGATTTATTAGAGCTGTTAATTCTTGTAAAAGTTTTTGACCGGTATCACTATTAGCACTGGAAAGAAGATCTTTAAAGTGCTGGGGCGTAAGACCGTCGAGGCCTCCAGCAGAGCCACATTTAAAAGAACTAACAGCCCCGAGGACATCTACAGCAGACGCTTGTAAGGAATCCTCTCCCGTGGAAGTAAGGTCCAAAGGATCAAATTTTGCCGTCGAAGGTGGATGTTTACTAATCAAACAGTCCAGTGTCTCTTGATTACGAGGCGCTACAGCATCACTAGAAAAAAGGATTCGAGAATTGAGACCCCACTGAGGTCACCGTCTGAGATTTTTGATTCTATTTTCTTACGTAGATTAAAATTTTGATTCCAAGAAGGTTTGCTAGTAGTTGTTAAAAGGGGTCGACTGCAATTTTGTTTAATAGACTTAGTTAAGGAAGTAGATTTTGATTTAACATGCAAATATGTGTAAGAAAATGTTAAAAGTTGTTCCCAAGATGGTGCAGAATTGTTTGACACCACATCATGGATAACCTCAGTAAGTTTTTCAGCAACGGTTATTCTAGCCCATCTCGGTATTCTTTTAACTAAGGGAAGAGAATTTTTTAAAGAGCTTAGGTGTTTCCAAAATAAAGAATTTTGGTTATCATTAGTATCTGGAGGTATGGATTTTTAAGCCCCTTTGGCCTCTAAAAAAGTGAGGCTGAGGACAAAGGGGGCATCGTACAAAACTTTCTAGTGACGCTGCATTGTGAATAGTACAATTGGAGAGTGACATGCACGTACTTTATATAATATAATGTAATATCCTTAATTTCTATACTTTGTACAAATGTTGATAAAATAAGAAAGTCTTAAAATTCTCTTTCTGAGCACTGAAATCACCATACAAATTGAATGTACCACTTCACTTTCACAATGTGCAAATAGGTAGACTTTAAATGGGAACTCAAAAGGGAACCAAATATTTACAAAAAATTTCACAAAACAATTGTCAGAAGGTGAAGCAGCGGCCATTCAATTTTTTCCAGGAAAAATGTGTAAAAATTTACTTCATGAAATTTCAACATAATATCGAAAAGATATTAATTATATGTCAATGTGCCTATTACTTTCGGTTCCATCAACGGATTTTACACAGTAATCTGAGCTGCCTAAACGTTTTACTATCGTCCCCGGCGACCATTTATTGCCATCTTTGTACTCGCGGTACCACACCGCCGCGCCTACCTGCAGCTGGCGAGCCGCTCCCCTCGCGGCCCGCTCGCTCTGCTAGCCTCGCGACAAGCGCTAGCGTCCCTGTCTGGCTTTAGGTTATCCAAGCGCATATGAAGCCTGCGAACTTGCAGTAAGCTGGCTGGGCTATCGCCAGTCGTAGTGTGCGCGGTGTTTCTGTACGCTAACAGGAAACTTTTTACTGCGTTTTCAGCTGCTCCGTTCAACGCTGGGTAGTATGGTGCTAAAAATACATGTTCTATTCCGTTGTAAGTCATAAAATTTTGAAATTCCACGCTTGAAAACGGTGGCCCGTTGTCACTGACATTCTGTTTCGGGAGACCAAATTTAGACCACAGATTTCTTAAAACTGATATAACCGAATGGGCCGTAGTTCTATTCATTCTAATGGCCTCTATCCATTTTGAACCTGCGTCCACAACGACTAAAAAAGTTAATCCACGAATAGGCCCTAAATAATCTAAATGTAATCTAGACCACGGGCGCGATGGCCATGGCCACGAGGCGGCGCGTCGGCCAAGGCGGCACACACGGCGCAGGCGCGGCGCCTCGCTTCGACCGCCTCGTCTTTTTTTTTGTTCCCCGTTTGGGCAGTAGGCAAAAAATGCATTTCCGCATGCCTCTCGCGCGCGTTACAAGGCATCCGGGACAAGCTCCTAATGAGCACTACCCGCTAAAAAGCCCCCTGTCGGCTCGTGAAATTTTTTTGCCACTCAGCCTTCATCTGAGCGACGGCCAATTGGAGAAAGAGGCCGCGCTAGCGGGGCCCAGAAGGGGTCACCCGCTGGGATTACATAGCACTGAAGGTGAATACATAGCACTGAATGTGCTTAAAATGAAAAGTAAATAATTAAAAAAACATTAAAAATTGCAAAATAAAATTGAATTAATTTGCATTTACGTTAGAATTAGGATTTACGTTAGAATTAGAATTTACGTTAGGATTAGAATTTGCGGCCAGAAGGGCTTCGAGATCGGCTGACAGTCTGGTGGAAGAGTACGATTGCGCATTCCTAGGCCTAGCGACTTTGAATTTCGAATCTAAGACAGTAGTAGTATATGAGACTGAATCACGAACTAGAGGATTGGGATGGGTTTCGGAGCGTTTGAAGAACGCTTCAGAGAGTGTTTTAAGTGTTGTTGTACTGTACGGCAGTTCAAGATCTCTGTGCAAGTCCGCGTTACGCACGTACCACGGTGCGTTTGTGGCCCTGCGGCAAAAGAGGTTTTGAACTACCTGCAGTTTGTGCAGGAGGGAGGGTTTGGCGTGAGCAAAGATTGGCGAGGTATATGTCATGACGGGTCTAACGCAGACCTTGTAAAGTGTACGTTTGTTTCTGAAAGACATTTTACTTTTTCTACCTAACATGCTATTTAGGCGGCCTAAGTAGTGACGAGCGAGTTTCGAAACTCTTTCGACGTGTGGCTTGAAAGAAAGCGTCGGATCTAATGTGACGCCTAAGTATTTAGTACTGCGCTTCCAGGGGATGGGAATGCCTAAAATTCGAATGTGGGGATCGCCAGCGGGACGACGGCGTTTGTGGTCGAATTGCATCGCAGAACTCTTTTCAGGTTTCACATCGATGCGCCATTTTTGAAACCATACACCAAGGGCGTTTACGGCCTTTTGGAGTCTGGTTACAAGGTGCGGAACACTGTGGCCTTTGGTATAGAGTGCAGTGTCGTCGGCAAAGAGGGCGAGTTCGACGCCTTTCGGCGGGATGGGAATGTCGTTGGTGTACACGGTGTACAACAGAGGGGCGAGGACTGAGCCTTGAGGGACTCCAGCCTTTATGGGACGAGGCGCGGAAAGCGTGCCTTCATGTTTAAATCGAAACGTACGGTCTTTGAGAAACGACGCTATTAACCTGACTAGGCGATCCGGTAAGCCTATTTTGTAGAGTTTATAAACGGGACCACTGTGCCAGACTTTGTCGAAATCCTTGGCTACGTCAAAGAAAACCGCGACTGTTTTATAACGACGCGGATAGAAACCTTCAAGTATGTACTCGACGATTCGATGGACTTGCTGAGGGCAGGAGTGCTTAGTGCGAAAGCCGAACTGATGGGGAACAATGAGAGGATCGCCATCCGTTGGAAACAGATGGTTCCGCATTCGAGAGAGTATGACTCTTTCGAGAAGTTTAGACATTGCCTTGAGGAGGCTGATGGGTCCATGATTAGCCGGGATATTCAGAGGTTTACCCGGCTTGGGAATGCCTATGACTGTTGCTTCTTTCCAAGCTTTTGGAAAGTAGCTATGGTCGTAGCAGGCAAGGTAAGCACCTGTTGAGGCAGGTGCTTAAGTGCGTGCTTCTCACTTCCCTCTAATATGGTTGAGGAGGGCGATGGCTGGATCCCGCGTTAACTCGTGAACGGGTGCCGTTTGAGGGTGTTCGTCGTTTGGATACTTGGGGGGAGGGAGACTTGCCGAGCTAACAGATGCAGAAAAGAATAATTTTGTATAGACATAAAGAGACTCTGTAAATTTATTTTGAAAAAAAAATATACCCGTGAAGTTTCTTGCCAGTTCTTCTTCACGAAGGTTTTTTTCGAACTGGTGGTAGAATCATGTTTTATTTGACGTCAATAAGAACAAGTAATTGTCAATGTTGAGAAATAAATATTTGAATTTGAATTTGAATTTGGTTGGAAATTCCATCCGCACCCGGAGCCTTTTTGTACTTTTGATTTCTAATGAGAAGCGAGATTTCAAAATTAGAGACTGTGACGGGGTCGGCGGTGATGGGGAGAGAGTCTCTGCGAAGGACTTCGTCCTCCGCCGCCTGGATGTGTGAGGGATCAGCAAGTTGCGTGCTGGGCGAGCATTGTGCGGCAATGCTGTCAGCGAAGCATTCGGCTTTCTCTTCGACTTCGTAGGCAGTAGTGCCATCGGGACGAGTGAGAGGAGGAACGTGAGAGGCGGTATCTACGCGTAAGGCTCGGGCCATACTATAGTACGCTTGGTGGGACGGAGAGATATTCGCCATAAGATCGTTCATCTAAGCGTCTCGGAGTTCTGCGAGGCAAGACCTAACTTTACGTTGTAGCTGATTCGCAGCTAATCTATAGGCGGGCGTGGGATATTTCTTGGCTCTCCGGAGAGCCGCGTTCTTAGCTTTAATAAGATTGCTAACGGCTAAGGGAAGCGTGGGTTTACCTTGCTTAGTAACCTTTTCGTTGTCACTGATGGCTGAGTTGATAGATTCCCTAGCAAACCTAGCACCTAAACCTCCCTACCCGCGGTAGGGGGCTGGGGACGACGCGAAGTGGTGCCCCTAATTCGGACAAGCACTGTACCTTCACCCTGGGAAAGGCACAAGTGCAATGGATCGGGTCTGCCAGTTTCTCCTTAGCCTGAGGGACCTTGGAAGCGCACCGGGGCAACGCTAGCAGGCTTAGTTGTCACCGTTAAGTATCCAGCTGCTCAACGCGATTCTACTACGGAGTGTGTTGAAAAACCGGCAGTATACCTGACGAAGTTGGGTTACACTAAAAGTGCGGCATTGACTACGTTACGACCGGCCGAAGCCGGCCGCAGAGCGAGTCTCTGACTACGTAACAAGCGCCCAGCGTCAAGTACGAAATCAGCCAGAGTCTTGCGAACTATCGTCGAATTTAACCGACGTAAGTAAGCTAAACTTTGTTGTTGCTGCGAGACAGACTATGTTACGACCGGTCGAAACCGGCCGCACCATAACCCGCCACCATAAACTAGTGTAAGTACTAAATTCAATTTTCGAAATCGGATTCTCCCGCACCTAGTGCAACAGCTCCCCTTCCTTTCACTAACAAACTAGCAGATAATTGGTTCCTTTGTTACCACTTGAACATTCAAGCCGCAACGCGTCTTTTAATTAGACAAGGCATTAACCGCCCGAACATGGCTCTTCGTTGTACGTGAAAGACAAGTCCAGTTTTTTCTTTTAATTTATTATGCAGAGTGTACTCATTTTAAATATATTCCAGGGTCCTAGCTATATTAAAAAAAACGTCACTTTCTATATCTATAATTGCTAAGGCTATAAAGACTGACGTACCTTGTGTTTAATGTCAAACAGTAAATATAGTTACAAGATAATGTAATGATTCGGACGATGCACTTTAAGTTACTGAGCCCGTTTTATATGAATTATTTGGTCTGTACGTATAAAATACTAACAAGCAATGAGTAATTTCAGAGGCCCAGTTTTATAATCAAACATAGTAGTATAGACATATAATAGTGATTTATTTTCTGTGAATAATTGAGTCTTAAATACTTCTGAATTGCCAAAATGAGTGTTGATAAGAGCAAATCAGTTTCCACTTAGCGTTATTTTAAAAAAAATGATATAATTTGGCTGTAGAAATTCACAAGTAGTAATTTACTCTTTACAAAGCCGGGAAACGCGACTCACATGGACAAAATAAAAATATATATAATGAAAATAACAAAAATTATAAAACACGACATGTTAGAACAGTTTGAAACAATTCATGATCTTCCGAACTAGGTAACACCTGTTACCACAGACCAAAATCTTGTACAAATTTAATCAACTTTGTAAGAAACGCAGATTTATTAGAGAAAGTGTCAAATCGCTGAGTTTACAATAATGATGTTTACAGTATGAAGATGTAGTAGTTATTACATTTAATAAAAAAAATCTTTTTATTGAAGGTTGGCAATACGTGCCGAACAGGTGACAGAAATAGTTTGCAACTTTGGCAAAAGTTAAATGTGATATGGAGGGTTGTGGGATCACGGTATTTGCTATTTCCTTTAGAAACATAAATAAAATATAAATGTTATTCACATTACTAGCTTTACTCGCGGCTTTGCTCCTGTCATAGGTGTTTTCGTTATTAATATCGCTTGTGATTATTTTATCGACTTATTACGCATTACCAACCGTAGGTTTCAGTTGAAATTGCTTTTGTTCCAGTAATGGAACAGACAGTTCCTTCCCTTCATCCGGAACACAATCACGTAGACGTGATTATCATGCGGTCATAACATAAGAAAAGCTGCTATTACTTAACTCTTTGAACTTTGAAAGTTTTCAATTTCGTTACTGTCACCATTATAGCATTGTTTCCGTTTAAAATAGCTATCGAAAAGTGACCGTTGTCGAAAGAAGACTCCTCCTCCTGACATCATATCATCACACATTTTACAGGAATAAAAGCAGTTTCTCCTAAAGGCTACGGGCGGCATCACGTTTTTGTTGAATACTCTTTAATACTTCTAATATGGTTGAGGAGGGCGATGGCTAGATCCCGCGTTAACTGTTGAACGGGTGCCGTTTGAGGGTGTTCGTTGTTTGGATACTTGGATACTTGCCGAGCTAACAGATGCAGATAAGAATAATTTTGTATAGACAACAAATTTTGAAATAAAATATTTTTGAAAAAAATATACCCGTGGAGTTTTTTGCCAGTTCTTCTTCACGAAGGTTTTTCCGAACTGGTAGTAGTCATGTTTTATTCAATGTCAACAAGAACAAGTAATTGTCAATGTTGAGAAATAAATACTTCATTTTATTTCATTTTACACCAGTGAACAATATAGATCACTTAAATAACACCATTTCCAAATGTCTAAAGTCATGGGTCCACGGTTGCAATAAGGGGTTATTTTGTATTATTACAATTAAAATAATTTTTGTGCATGGTGTTTAACTCATTATTTATATTTATTACTGTATCCAGTTTCCGGTTTAGAAATCTATGAAGAATCTTTTCTTACCACGAAGCTTTAGTGAATTTAATTGCCTATTAACTCTTTTGCACCAGCGTTTCTATGGCAAGGCGGCGGATAAGCAGATTATATTGCGATACAGATAATTAGTTCTATTCTATATTAATTTCTATAATGTTTTTGTATAAATACCTTCTTATTTAAGATAAATTGTAAACTTGTCTAGCTTTTTAGTATATGCTACCTAGTTTTTCTAAGATATTTTTAAACGGTAACTGTCTTAACGGTGAGTTGGATAATATTTGGTAGAAAATAAAATGGTAATCATATATATTTCTTTTTCATGATGTAATATAAAACCTGTCTCCTGCAAAACCTGTTTATTAAGTTTTTCTTTATTTATTAAGTATTTATTTCAGAACAATGTTTCTAACAAAAAACATCATATAACGTTAGCTAACCTCATAATGGTGTTTTTTGAAAATAAATAAACTGTTTTTGTAACTGACAAAAAACTAGCTAAAGTAATTGGAAAATTAATATTTCACTGAGGAATTTCGTGACCACGGCGTCGATAAAATTGACAGATAGTTCCTTAGATTTAGATAAATAATTCAAAATAAATGCGATACGGCATATTCGGAAATATAGTTTAATTTGAAAAGAATGTAATTAATGGTGTTGCTTGAATAATGGCAATAATCATGTAATAATGAAAATTTTGGTTATAGAGACAAGTTATACTTAGAACTCAATACATTGTGGTTAAAACCAAAATATTATGGTTTTATGTGAAGTTTCAGCAAGTAGGTTTTGCTGAAGATAATTTTTAAACATGCGAAATGTTTAAATCTGTCGAATGTTTCCCCGAAAGACGTACACTGTAGGACAAAGGCGAAGGATCTTTACACCCCGTTCAGTTTTGACTCAGCAGGACGCATGTTCGCCATTACATGACTTTACTTTACTTAATAACTCTATTCTATATTTATATTTTACATTAGTTTCGTATATATTATATGGCTGGATCCCGCGTTAACTCGTGAACGGGTGCCGTTAGAGGGTGTTCGTCGTTTGGATACTTGGGGGGAGGGAGACTTGCCGAGCTAACAGATGCAGAAAATAATGAAAAAAAATATACCCGTGAAGTTTATTGCCAGTTCTTCTTCACGAAGGTTTTTTTCGAACTGGTGGTAGAATCATGTTTTATTGGACGTCAATAACAACAAGTAATTGTCAATGTTGAGAAATAAATATTTGAATTTGAATTTGAATTTATACTTCAATAGTTTAAACGTAAAATACAATAGGTATAAGTTTGCTAGAGACTGCATCTGATTATACGCTGCATTTTGATTATAATCGGTAGTCGCTATTTCACGTAACTACAAATTGCAATGAGAATGTTATTATTCAGTTCCCACGATCATTATCTATTTTAATGTGTTTTGAAATCTACACTTAGATGTTATTTTCTGGTTTGCTAAATTGTTCTATTGCTTTACTAGTAGAAATCTATAATCTGTAGGGTATCTAAAGGGTGGTTACAGCGCTGATACTCATTTATAAATAAATATTAAGCGGTTTCAGATAAAGGAAGGTATAAAACAATGCCAAAGAGATAAGATGAGATAAAATACGTAAACAAACTGACCGTTACTACGTTATGAGTGAATATTATATCTGGTCTTATCTTTCGTAAGCCGTTTTGTGGTGAGAAAAAAACGGTTGTCGCGGAATTTACAGAACAGCAAAGCCGTCAGGACAGAAGTTATCAACCTGTTCATAAGGTTCAAAATGTTTTGAACTCCTTAAAGATTGTTTAAATTCTTTATGTAGTCTCCTTGGTCTTACTTTAGAACAGAAACAATAGGCTAGTCATTGCTTGGATGTTTTATGAGAAAATAACAATTCTTCAAGCACGACACAGGATTTATTGTTCTTCCAGAATTGCTTTCGCCTTTATCTATTGTATGATGCTGGTTAGAATCGTTAATCTTTATTTAACCAAACCAAATTTTAAAGCGATCACAATAACATAATTCAATCACCAACCCATTCCGAAGAGACATCAACAAGATTTATCACCTGAGGAATTTATTCTAAGCTAAAGTTAAAATTTTTAAATCGACACAAGC
Organism: Marasmarcha lunaedactyla; assembly: GCA_923062675.1. Classification (NCBI taxonomy): domain Eukaryota; kingdom Metazoa; phylum Arthropoda; class Insecta; order Lepidoptera; family Pterophoridae; genus Marasmarcha; species Marasmarcha lunaedactyla. The sequence goes on from OV281358.1 coordinate 3,143,352, forward strand.
CTTCTTTTTTTTTTGATTTCCAGAAAGAGGGTTATGTTTTTCGAGTGTATGTGTGTATACTTCTGTGGCACGCTCTACAGCCGAAACCGTTTGACGGATTTAATGTGAGGTGTCAGTCTCATTAGATTTGTCTCAGTTTTCAGTTGTCAGAGTGACATAGAATATATTGTTTTCCTCGTAGACAGACGGTTTTCCTTAATGCCCATGGATAAAAAATATAACGGGAAAATAACTTCAGCAGTTGCGTTTTTGCATTTGTCAAATTTAGCAGCTTGTTCACGCAAATGTTTGATAACACAGACATATACTCTATACTGGGCTAAATAAACCAATTAGCCCATGGCAAAAACACAAAAAATTCCAGTAAATAACAGACTTAAGTAAAAAAAGCAACAAATGTAAATAAAAAGAAAACCATAAAACTGATATTCTTATTCAGATTGAAGGAAAGATACGCGGGACACTCAGAAAAGATTGAGAAAAATAAATAAAAATGTTCTACAGATTGTATTTTTTTATTACCTCTTTTCAAAGAACTTAATTCCACCAGTACCTATACAAAGTTCCATGCGTCTGAACCATTGTTCATGAATGGAACAAGAAGAAGTCACAAGAAGAAGTGACATTCAATTTGTATTACGCTGTAGCGAGCAATTTCAATAGGAGACAGCTCAGCCGTAGCTCCGGCGCTGGTTTTCAGATGCGCCTATTGGACTCGTGCTGATATTGCAGTAAATGAGAGCTTAAATTCCAATACAACTTATGAATGTTCAGAAAAAAATAAGCAAGAACATATTTATTAATAATACTATATAGCAATAAATGGTAATAATAAGATGAAAAACATAAAATAAGGAAAGGGGCAATACCCAATTGTTGGATCCTGCACTTTCGGGTGGACAGTATCGTTGAACGACAGCAGTTCAATCACCACACATAATCGGCTCGTGCTGATCGGTTAATTTAGGCTGTATAAAGGTCGGCATAATTCAAATTCATATGTTCATAGTCTCGGTCTGCGTGCGTTCTCGAGCGCACGTCGATCGCAGACGCCTTCCCGCTCTTTTAGCCCCCGCGCTAATTGAGCACCCAAATTTCATAGTTGTTTACCGTACTAAGTTTCTAACGCCGTTTTCACGGCGGACAGTGGCTCGTTAACCGTACTTCTAAGTTTCTAACGCCGTTTTCACGGCGAATAGTGGCTTGTTAACCGTACTCCGTGGAACGTGAGCTTCGTCGACGGGGTTTCGTTGTTCCAGGACTTCAAGTGCTGTGTTCGAGTAAGTTATCCGCGTCGTTCTCAACCGCCCTACTGCGTGTAGGGTGGTTTTAGGGAGTTAGTCATCGTTGTTAGATTCATATATTGTCCCTCCCCAACCCCTCCGCAATGGCTTCCCTAAGCTATGATGAGATTAGGAAGAAGTTAGCTGATAGTATCGGTGCTGAAGGCATATATATAAATGCTGACAAGTTCCGTTTCCTTGATTCTCTTATCCCGCATATCATGGCGTTAACTCCACCAATGGCCCCTCAGGCCACCCCAGTCCCCCAGACCCCTCAGGTCTTAGGCCCTCCCGCGTCCCCTTCCTCCAGTGACATGGAGTGCGAAGAAATCGCCCCTCCGCGCCGCAAGCGCGCACCCGCGACCGAGTCATCCTCGGAAGCCACCCCAACTGGCCCTGATGAGCCTCCCTCTTTCACCCTTGTTAAGAAGCGCTCTAAGAAGCGCTCGAAACAAGACCCGGCGCCCTCGGCGCCCGTCCCTACACCCCCTGCGGCGTCTTCAACGCCAGCTGCCCCGGTGTCTTCAACACCCGCTCCGGCCCCGACTTCTGTCAAGGCCAAGGTCCCACCACCCATTTTCCTTCGGGAAAAGGGTAAATGGACTGAGGTCTCGACATTGTGCAATGAGCACAAGATCCCTTACACCCGAGCGGTAAACTCGGGTGAATCTATTAAAATCACTGTCTCGTCGATAGACGGTTTCCGAGCTTTGACTAAGCTCCTCACCGATAAGCAATATGCTTATCACACTTATGCTCTGTCAGAAGAGCGTAAGATCAGAGCGGTACTCAGGGGAATCCCGTTCGAATTATCGAACGAGGCCATCCTGGAGGATCTGCAGTCCCAAGGCTTCCCGGCACTCGCGGTGCATAAAATGCACAGCAAGTACGGGAGGCAACACCCTCTCGCCTTGGTGATTCTCGCCAACGTCCCCAAGTCCAGAGAGATCCTGAAAGGGGTTAGCTCTATTTGCGGCCTCTCTGGGATCTCAATCGAGGCGCCTCATCGCCGCGGTCATCCCGGCCAGTGCCATCGGTGCCAGTTGTACGGGCACGCGGCAGCCAACTGCCGCGCACCGCCCAGGTGCGTCAAGTGCCTGGTCCCGCACTTCACTAAGGAGTGCAATCGCACTCCTGAAACTCTCTCTCCTCCCGATTGCGTGCTTTGTGGCCAGTCCGGCCACACCGCAAACTACAGGGGCTGCCCTCGTGCACCCCGTTGTATGCGCTCCAATTTCAAAAGGGCGGCTCCCAAACAGGCCCCGCGCCTTTCTCAAGAAAACTTTCCGCCGCTGCGTAGCCGGGTTCCTCCGGCTGCAAAGCCTACTCAGCCCAAGCCTGCTCCAGAAAACTGGAGGCAGCGTCCCGCATCGAATCCCATCCCGGCTCCTCGCCCATACAAACCCACTCCTCAACCCTCCGTAGCAGACGATATGCGTATCGTCTGCGACGCTATTAAAAATGTCGATGTTAGTGAAATCGCAGTCTTAGCCCGTAAACTTAGGGCTTCACGTACTCCGACAGAGCGTTTGCTAGCTCTGGCGGAGCATAGTTCCCTTCTCAATTCATTGTAGGTTCATTTAAATGAATTGATCCCTAAATCATGCTTCGGCCGACCTCTGCCCAGCCCCGGCTTCACCGGAGGCTGCCCAGAACGGCCACCAACTCCTGTCCCTTTGAGCACCTTCAGTGCAACTTTCACTACAGGCGGAAGACCCGCTAGCGGGTCTCCGCCAGCGCGCCCAACTTCCCGACGGGTGTCGCTTCCGATGAAGGCTAAAGGTATACGCTTACCACAGCCAACAGGTGGTTTTTAGTGGGTAGGTGCCATTCTGGTGAGTCCCACATAACCCCCCCGCAGAGGAATTTACCTGCGGGCGGGTATGCATGACGCATCTTCCACCTCCCTCCCGTGAGGGTGCCTCGGCAGCAAAAAAAAAAAAAAAAAAAATTCATATGTTTATTTCTCTACATTGACAATTACTTGTTCTTATTGACGTCAAGTAAAACATGACTCTAACGCCAGATCGGAAAAACCTTCGTGAAGAAGAGCTGGCAAGAAACTTCACGGGTATATTTTTTTTTCAAAATATATGTGCATGTCTCCTTATTTATTTACAAAATTATTCTTATCTGCATCTGTTAGCTCGAAAAGTCTCCCTTCCCTCAAGTACCCAAACGACGAAAACCCTCAAACGGCACCCGTTCACGAGTTAACGCGGGGTCTAGCTATCCCAAAAACCAAACGGCATAAGCCGGGTGGTTGCGCGTGAGCGCTTCGTCGTACTTTGCATAGGGAATGTTAAGGTCTAGGATACCTAGGATATCGAGCAGCAGTTACCTAAACCTAGTAATCTCAAGCAGAGACAAACGCTAACAGCCCGAAACTGGAGATATAAGGAAGGGGAGTACTCACAAGGCGGGAACACTTCCCAGCGCGTGGGGCGTAGATGTATTACACTTTATCCACTAAGTTTTCAGCAGACTTATTTTATTGTCACGGTGCACTTGGTCTGCATACGTACACTGAACACTTATTAAGGCACAATTATAAGGTTTTACTACGGTTATAGAATATTTTGCTTAGCCGCATGCGAACGTGTCCACGCACGGTCTTTTCGAGAAGCTTCTTTTTTCTTTTGCGCCGCTAGAGGGCGCATAGACGGAAGTGTGCAAGGAGTGGGAGATTTAAATAGTAAGGATGGAATTGATATTAGGACTAGGAAACATTAGGGATTGTTCCGAAGCCACAACATTTCCCCCCACTTGAAATCACCTAGGGATTTCACAAGACAACTACTGCCCGACAACATCTAGGATCATTATTGCTCAGACAGAAATAATATAACAGGAAATCGAACATGAAAGTTATACCAACTACCAATATATGTGCATTGATAAAACTATTTTGATTTCAAATATGAGTAATTACATAAGACAAGGTTGCTTAGGTATTCCATACGACGAGTAGAACAGTGTTAATTTTACTTATATTTTTAAGACAAGATTGCTTAAGTAACCTAATTTTTTTTTTATTTGTACATAAAGGAATATTTTTATTATATATATATATATATATATATTTTTATTTTATTTTTTTTATAAAGCAATTTTTAGTTTTCAATTAAGTGGCAGAGGACAAATCTTGACTACTGGTCTTTTAATTAGGCCCTTTTGAGTCTTTACCGTCACAACACGAATAATGTTATCGTTTCCAGGATAAACATTAACAATTCGACCTAAACGCCATTCGTTTGGAGGTAAGTTAGGTTCCTGTACTGAAACAAGTTGTCCAATCTCAGGTCGACGTTGATCGTCTTTGAACCACTTCCCCTTTTGTTGTAGGGTGTGCAGATAATCCTTTTGCCACACTCGCCAAAAGCTTTGTGTTAGTTTTTGAAGTAATTGCCAACGAGTTCGAGGATTTACTTCTTCGCGAGTTGGTTCTGGAATAGCCACCAGTGGCCGTCCTATTATAAAATGCCCGGCGGTGAGAACGTCTACCTCACCGGGATCTGAAGATAATTGACACAAGGGTCTGGAGTTAAGCATAGCCTCAACTTTAGTTAAAACAGTTCCTAGTTCTTCAAAGGTAAGGACTTGAGAGCCCACAACCCTTTTCAAATGGTATTTTGTTGATTTGATACCACTTTCAAAAATTCCACCAAAGTGGGGACTAGACGGAGGGTTCAATTTCCATGAAATGCCTCGAGAAGTTAATTGAGATGACATGTCAATTTTATTATCTAACAGAAGTTGAAACATTTCATTAAGATAACGCTTAGCGCCTATGAAATTTGTACCGCAATCTGTCACGATCTGATGGCAAATTCCTCGTCTAGATACGAATCTATCCAGAGCCGCTAAAAAGGCTTCAGTGGACAATTCAGACACGAGTTCTAAGTGAATGGCCTTCACTGATAGACAGACAAACAAGCATATGTACGCTTTACTAACTCGTGCGTTACGCCGTCTACTCTCTTTGACTAAGAAAGGACCACCAAAGTCAATTCCAACATTTTGAAAACAAAACCCAGGCTGCGTTCTAACAGGGGGCAAGTTTCCCATAATAGGGTGAAATGGTACAGGTTTAAACTTAAAACAAGTCACACATTCTGATAAGTGTGAGCGGATAAGGTTTCTTATACCTAATATCCAAAATTTTCGTTGAACTAACGATTGCAAAGTGCGAGGTCCACAATGCAAATAATGTTTATGATGAAAATTGATAATAAGGTTTGATAAATTAGATTCCTTTGGCAATAAATACGGATGTTTAGTGTGATCAGGTAAATCTGAATTTTGGAGACGTCCCCCCACTCGGATTAGACCCGAGTTATCAAGAAACGGAGATAATTTTTGTAAATGTTTTGGAAGGGAATTTAGAGATTCCAATTTTAAAATTTCTTCACAGAAACTAGTTTGCTGAACGTTTTTAATAACAGCGAGCAAAGCGTGCTCTAACTCATCAGCAGTAAGAGCACCTCTGATGCGATTCATAGGTTCTCGCCGAACATTATAAGTGAATCGAAAAACCCAGGCTAGAATTCGCTGCAAGTTAGAAAGAGAGGAACAGCGATCTAATAATAAGTGGTAAATATTAGCATCTGGAGTATAAGATTGAACCAAATGAGTTGTTTTCAACTCGAAAACTTCCATTTGTTCGTCAGCTCGGAATGGAGCTGGCCAGAAGCTTGGACTTCTGCGCAGCCACTCCGATCCTGTCCACCATTTATTGCAACTGACTAGCTCGGCGCAAGACATACTTCGGCTCGCGTAGTCAGCGGGGTTGTCCTCAGTGCTGACATGACGCCAGATGGATGGCGGAAAGGCGTCAGTAATTTGAACTGCACGATTCGCGACGAAAGTTTTAAGTTTATAAGGTTCATTATTTATCCAAGCCAGGACTGTTGTGCTGTCCGTGAATGCTAAAACTAGAGATAAATTTAATTTTGAACTTAGTAATGTTTGCATATGTTTAAGGACGCGTGACAACAAAACTGCGCCGCACAGCTCTAATCGAGTAAGAGGTTTTATCGGGGCAACTTTTGATTTTGCAATTATAAGACTAACCTCAACGTGATCACCAAAACTAGACCTTAAGTACACACAACAGCCTTTGTAGACCCGTCACAAAAGCCTATAAGTTGATGGTCAGCCTTTAAATGAGTTACAATTTTGCGTGGTATTTTAATATGTATTAAATTAGCTAAATCAGCCACAAAGTTGGCCCAGCTTTTGGACAGTTCCTCGGGAATGAGTTCATCCCAAGATAACTGGACACGCCATAAGTTTTGAAGAAGTAATTTAGCTATAAGAATGAATGGTGCCAGCCAACCCAACGGATCATAAATACGAGCAACGTTCGACAGGATTGAACGTTTCGTACACTCAACGTCCACAGGTGTGACGGAATATGTAAAATAATTCAAATTCAAATTCAAATTCAAATTCAAATATTTATTTCTCAACATTGACAATTACTTGTTCTTATTGACGTCAAATAAAACATGATTCTACCACCAGTTCGAAAAAAAACCTTCGTGAAGAAGAACTGGCAAGAAACTTCACGGGTATATTTTTTTTTTTCAAAATAAATTTACAGTCTCTTTATGTCTATACAAAATTATTCTTTTCTGCATCTGTTAGCTCGGCAAGTCTCCCTCCCCCCAAGTATCCAAACGACGAACACCCTCAAACGGCACCCGTTCACGAGTTAACGCGGGATCCAGCCATCGCCCTCCTCAACCATATTAGAGGGAAGTGAACGACCCGTCACCCGCAGGGTCCCACTGGACTCCCAAAATCTTAAGTGTTAAATAACCATCATCGCAAAATGACTTTGGGGTCTGACAATGTTCGACAGGAACTTCTTGTAAGAATTTAGAACTATTGCTGCTCCACTTACGCAATTCTAGTTTAGCACAGTTGAGAAGATTGATCAGCTCATCCTTGATTTGAAGAGCTGCCTCAACCGAGGAAGCGCCTGAATTTATGTCATCCATACAAGTATGATGCCGAAGAGCGTCCGCAGCCCGAGGGTATTGATCGCCGTGATCCGAGGCTAATTGATGTAAAGTACGGATTGCTAAATAGGGAGAGCTCTTAACGCCGTAAGTGATAGTTGAAAGTTCAAATTCTTGAACAGGTGAAGACGGTGACTCACACCAGAGCACGTGCTGCCACGCTCGATCTTCAGGCCTAATCAAGATTTGTCTATACATTTTTGAAATGTCACAAGTAAATACAACGTTATGCATTCTAAACCCAGTTATAACATCTACGATTTCTGATTGTAATTTTGGACCGGTAAAAACAATGTCATTTAAAGATAAACCATTGGTTGATTTGTGGCTCGCATTAAATACAACACGAAGTTTCGTGGTTGTACTTTCTGGACGAAGCACGCAATGGTGTGGGATGAAATAGCGACCTTTCGGTTGGTTATATCCCGTAACTTGCATATGATTGAGTTCTTCATATTCGCGCATGAACTCGCGATAGTCGCACATAAGTTTTTCTTGTCGACTTAGACGTTTTTCTAGATTAATGAACTGCGACAAAGAACTAGCATAAGTATCCCCCAATTGAGAATTGGGATCTTTTAATAAAAGCGGTACAACGTAGCGACCATCTGATTCCCTATAAGTAAGGCTAGAGTACAAGCATTCGACTTCTACGTCTTCTGGAACGGGAATAGGCTTGAGAGGAGGTTCCTCCACTTCCCAAAATCGCTTGACCATTTCATCTATAGCAAAAGTGGTTGCGACTAAAGAAGTGGCACACGAGTCCTGTAAAGTGGCAACATGTGTTGGACCAGAAAGGATCCACCCAAAAATACTGTGCAAAGCGGCTGGATAGCCGGGCTCCGGCTTCAGCACTTGGCCGTCATAGATGTGATGAAACACTTCAGCGCCGAGCAACAATTCAACATCAGACGGTGTGTCGAAGTTACGATCAGCTAAAACTAAATGTTTATAATAATTTCGAACCGCTTGGGGTATTTTGCTAGTTGGCATTTTTGAAGTAATACTGTCGATAACAATAGGTTTGATATGGAGCTGCGGATCATTTGAATCACCCGGGCGGATGGAGCATTGAGTCACTCCTCTAACTTGACACACTGGATGTTGTCCAAGTCCGGCCACAGTTGTGTTACACCGACGTAATTGAAACCCGAGTTTCTTTGCGCACTTCATAGTCATAAAGCAATCCTGAGCGCCGCTATCGATGAGCGCCCGGACCGGCTGCAACGTGCCGCTAGCGTCCTGCACGCGCACCACGCAAGTACCGAGCAGCACCACGCACTAGTCGCGAGCACGCCCGACCAACGCACTAGTGCTGGCGTGGGAGCTGCTCGGACCGGTGGCCGCCGTGGTAGGTGAAGGCTGGGTGTCGCTATGAACCAACGTGTGATGATTACGTCCACAGGTAAAACACTTCATTTTTGAAACGCATTTATTGACAGAATGTTTACGTAAACAATTAATGCACAACTTATTTTGTTTGACAAAGTTCAACCTAGCTTGTGAACCTAATGATTAAAAAGTGGGGCACTTATAAATACTGTGCGCTGCACCACAATGGTAACATTCTAATGATATCAAGCCTTTAGAGTGATTATTTTCTTGAGCAGTAAGCGCAGAATGATTCAACTTCTGCTGGCGCGAGGAAACATTTTTTATTTGTTTCCCGCCATAAGATTGCAAAGACCGCGAACTGACACTAGCTTCATTCACATGCGACGAGTGATAGGTAGTTTCTAAAACTTTAACATAGTCTTGAAGAAACTGCATAAGATTTTGAAAAGAAGGAAAATCAGATTTATTCTGCAACTCGGAGCGGTGTCGCGTATTGTTATCAAGCGCGCGAAACGCTGAGTTAAATAAAATAAAATCGCCTAAGTTCTCTAGCTTTAAGGCCTTGAGGGCATTGACTGACTCACAAAGAATATTGGTATAGGTTTGTAAATCATGAAAAGTAGGATTTTTTAACATAGGATAGTTATTTATTTGGTCTAAATACGTCACAGCTAAAATTCGTTTATTTTCATATCGCTTTACAAGTTCGTTAAAAACTATTTCGTAAGTATCCGACGTAAGTTTAACTTGTTTAGCAATTCCAAGAGCGGATCCCGACAAACAAGATAATAAATAGTGAAATTTAGTAATTGGAGAAATCGAATTATTGTTATGAATCAATGTCAAAAACGTATCGTAAAATGTTTGCCAATTTTCAACCCTACTATCAAACTTCGGAAGTTCGATTTGAGGTAATCTAGCATGAGCAACTTGTTCCGACGGTGTTGTATGGTTGCCGCCCGCGCCGTCCGCCGCGCACTCGCGCGCCGCCGCGGTCACCGGACACAGTTCCGACGCGGTACCTAACACCTCATAGTACATATCATCGAATGCAGACATCGCCTGCCGTCTCGGTCTGCGTGCGTTCTCGAGCGCACGTCGATCGCAGACGCCTTCCCGCTCTTTTAGCCCCCGCGCTAATTGAGCACCCAAATTTCATAGTTGTTTACCGTACTAAGTTTCTAACGCCGTTTTCACGGCGGTCAGTGGCTCGTTAACCGTACTTCTAATAAGTTTCTAACGCCGTTTTCACGGCGAATAGTGGCTTGTTAACCGTACTTCGTGGAACGTGAGCTTCGTCGACGGGAATTCGTTGTTCCAGGACTTCAAGTGCCGTGTTCGAGTAAGTTATCCGCGTCGTTCTCAACCGCCCTACTGCGTGTAGGGTGGTTTTAGGAAGTTAGTCATCGTTGTTAGGTTCATATATTGTCCCTCCCCAACCCCTCCGCAATGGCTTCCCTAAGCTATGATGAGATTAGGAAGAAGTTAGCTGATAGTATCGGTGCTGAAGGCATATATATAAATGCTGACAAGTTCCGTTTCCTTGATTCTCTTATCCCGCATATCATGGCGTTAACTCCACCAATGGCCCCTCAGGCCACCCCAGTCCCCCAGACCCCTCAGGTCTTAGGCCCTCCCACGTCCCCTTCCTCCAGTAACATGGAGTGCGAAGAAATCGCCCCTCCGCGCCGCAAGCGCGCACCCGCGACCGAGTCATCCTCGGATGCCACCCCAACTGGCCCTGATGAGCCTCCCTCTTTCACCCTTGTTAAGAAGCGCTCTAAGAAGCGCTCGAAACAAGACCCGGCGCCCGTCCCTACACCCCCTGCGGCGTCTTCAACGCCAGCTGCCCCGGTGTCTTCAACACCCGCTCCGGCCCCGACTTCTGTCAAGGCCAAGGTCCCACCTCCCATTTTCCTTCGGGAAAAGGGTAAATGGACTGAGGTCTCGACATTGTGCAATGAGCACAAGATCCTTTACACCCGAGCGGTAAACTCGGGTGAATCTATTAAAATCACTGTCTCGTCGATAGACGGTTTCCGAGCTTTGACTAAGCTCCTCACCGATAAGCAATATGCTTATCACACTTATGCTCTGTCAGAAGAGCGTAAGATCAGAGCGGTACTCAGGGGAATCCCGTTCGAATTATCGAACGAGGCCATCCTGGAGGATCTGCAGTCCCAAGGCTTCCCGGCACTCGCGGTGCATAAAATGCACAGCAAGTACGGGAGGCAACACCCTCTCGCTTTGGTGATTCTCGCCAACGTCCCCAAGTCCAGAGAGATCCTGAAAGGGGTTAGCTCTATTTGCGGCCTCTCTGGGATCTCAATCGAGGCGCCTCATCGCCGCGGTCATCCCGGCCAGTGCCATCGGTGCCAGTTGTACGGGCACGCGGCAGCCAACTGCCGCGCACCGCCCAGGTGCGTCAAGTGCCTGGTCCCGCACTTCACTAAGGAGTGCAATCGCACTCCTGAAACTCCCTCTCCTCCCGATTGCGTGCTTTGTGGCCAGTCCGGCCACACCGCAAACTACAGGGGCTGCCCTCGTGCACCCCGTTGTATGCGCTCCAATTTCAAAAGGGCGGCTCCCAAACAGGCCCCGCGCCTTTCTCAAGAAAACTTTCCGCCGCTGCGTAGCCGGGTTCCTCCGGCTGCAAAGCCTAATCAGCCCAAGCCTGCTCCAGAAAACTGGAGGCAGCGTCCCGCATCGAATCCCATCCCGGCTCCTCGCCCATACAAACCCACTCCTCAATCCTCCGTAGCAGACGATATGCGTATCGTCTGCGACGCTATTAAAAAAGTCGATGTTAGTGAAATCGCAGTCTTAGCCCGTAAACTTAGGGCTTCACGTACTCCGACAGAGCGTTTGCTAGCTCTGGCGGAGCATAGTTCCCTTCTCAATTCATTGTAGGTTCATTTTAATGAATTGATCCCTAAATCATGCTTCGGCCGACCTCTGCCCAGCCCCGGCTTCACCGGAGGCTGCCCAGAACGGCCACCAACTCATGTCCCTTTGAGCACCTTCAGTGCAACTTTCACTACAGGCGGAAGACCCGCTAGCGGGTCTCCGCCAGCGCGCCCAACTTCCCGACGGGTGTCGCTTCCGATGAAGGCTAAAGGTATACGCTTACCACAGCCAACAGGTGGTTTTTAGTGGGTAGGTGCCATTCTGGTGAGTCCCACATAACCCCCCCGCAGAGGAATTTACCTGCGGGCGGGTATGCATGACGCATCTTCCACCTCCCTCCCGTGAGGGTGCCTCGGCAGCAAAAAAAAAAAAAAAAAACATCGCCTGCATGTCAATACTGTCTTTAGGATTCAAAACTAATTTCAAACTGTTAATTTTCTCCGTTAAAGTTATATATTCCTCTCGAATACTTTCTAATTTAGAATATCTAGCTTTAAATTGACTGATAATAGAAGGGTTAGGGTTCTCCCGTATTTTAACAGATAAGTCTAAGATAATTTGTATCGCACGAAAAACATATTCGCGTTGTGACGTATAAACTTTCAATAAACTTTCTTCTTTCGACTGGATTACCGAATAAAATAACCACTGAATAGTTTACGAAAACCAAATAAATAAAATAGTCAAACTAAACAATCAAGATGTTTGTTTGCAAACAATAGAAGTTAGTAACAGATTTTCGCAATACTACTTCACAATCAAAAAATAAAACCTTTAATCACCTAGGTACTTACGATCACGTATTTATATTAAAGTAAAATAAGTACAAGGTAAATAGCAAACCAAAATTAAAACCTAAATACCTAGTATTCTAAAGTTTCTAGTTATACTTTAGATTTAATTTAACCATAGGTACTTATGTGTACTATCATAACTGCAAATTGACAATTCCAACAAGAACAAAGAAATATTTCTTCCAACAAATACGTTTTACAATTACCCTCAAGAAATAATAGAAAATATAAGTTAGCCGATAAAATGTTCAATGCACATACAAAGTCAACGTAGCAAGTATAACCAAACGAAATAAGATAGAACGCGTTGTCTGAGCACTATGCAAGTAAAACGAAGCATTCACTTTTTAACTACTTATAATTGAAATAAATGAGTTACTTTCCATTACTATGAATAAGTAGAAATAACAAATATTTCACACGAAATCGAAATTAATATTTGTAAAACTAGCGAATGGACTGTATTTTAGTATAAAACGATAAACTAATTAACGAGATTTAAGGTTTTTACTATCCGGTTCGATTGGACCAGATTTATGGTTGCGCGTGAGCGCTTCGTCGTACTTTGCATAGGGAATGTTAAGGTCTAGGATACCTAGGATATCGAGCAGCAGTTACCTAAACCTAGTAATCTCAAGCAGAGACAAACGCTAACAGCCCGAAACTGGAGATATAAGGAAGGGGAGTACTCACAAGGCGGGAACACTTCCCAGCGCGTGGGGCGTAGATGTATTTCACTTTATCCACTAAGTTTTCAGCAGACTTATTTTATTGTCACGGTGCACTTGGTCTGCATACGTACACTGAACACTTATTAAGGCACAATTATAAGGTTTTACTTCGGTTATAGAATATTTTGCTTAGCCGCATGCGAACGTGTCCACGCACGGTCTTTTCGAGAAGCTTCTTTTTTCTTTTGCGCCGCTAGAGGGCGCATAGACGGAAGTGTGCAAGGAGTGGGAGATTTAAATAGTAAGGATGGAATTGATATTAGGACTAGGAAACATTAGGGATTGTTCCGAAGCCACAACACCGGGCGTCATTTTCATCCACATATATGCGCTTTTGATCTGAATGTATAGCGCCATTAAATATTCATCAGCATAGATTTATATATCCAGTGTATACTCCAAGAACAGATAGGCATCGAGTCTTCTACATTCAAATGTCAACCGAATCTATCTGGATAGCAAATTTTGAATTTAAACACCTTTCGGAGATACCTACCTTCACATTGTGTTCCAAGAACTGTGCGATTCGAGTTGAAATCAATATTGGATGAAGAAGCAACCGGGAAATTACTAAGAAACATTCTGTAGGAAAAACATTATCGATTTGTGTAGTTGTTTTTGTAAGAAAAAATTGTAACGAGGTTATTCGATGTGCGTATTGGTATCTTCAGGGATTTATAATATTTTTGTTATAAAAATTGATGTTCATGTCTAAGGTTCGTTACATAATACTTGCGTGCAATTCGAGTAAGGGACTTGAAGTACAATGTATGCAATAAGGTGTATTTGAAAGCATTAGCGTAACATAATCGAAATTAATCATTTTATGTTGCCGACCGCACAGATTTTCTTGGATACAAAATATTGTACGGCCTTTTCAAGGAAGTTGCAGATATTACCAAAATATGAATTAGAATTACGGTCGATCATTCTCGGTAGTAAGTAGCATCCTGGGGTTAATTTTGAACAAATGAAAAGTTACATTATTGTAAAGTTTAATGTAAAAGTAGTTAAAAGTAGTTACTTTACTACGTACTCGTACAGCGAGATATCATTATTTTATAATTTTGGTTCGTGAAGGCAAATTATATAAATATGCAAGATAATAATAATTTATGAATATGTAGATATTAAATTAAATATTAAATTCAATCATAATAATTCTTAGAATCTAATGGGCCGCACAAGCCAGCATTAGTCGGCACAGCCGAGCGGCAATATCAAACATGGATATCGAGTATGGATGAGCCTTTGGAACAAATGCCGCCCGGCCAAAGCCCTTTGGGTTTTGGCGAACGAACCCAATCCGCCCACCTTCATATTGCCCGAATGGACTAGCCTGATATGCGTTAGTCACTCGTTTTGATATTTAATCAAAGACCCGAATAAACTGGCCGGAACGTATTATCTTTGGTTCCGTAGGCCACTCCACAAACGGAGAACTATGTCACATGAGTAGATAAACGGAACAGAGACAAAGCCTCTTCAGGTTCGTGAAGGCAAATTATATAAATATGCAAGATAATAATAATTTATGAATATGTAGATATTAAATTAAATATTAAATTCAATCATAATAATTCTTAGAATCTAATGGGCCGCACAAGCCAGCATTAGTCGGCACAGCCGAGCGGCAATATCAAACATGGATATCGAGTATGGATGAGCCTTTGGAACAAATGCCGCCCGGCCAAAGCCCTTTGGGTTTTGGCGAACGAACCCAATCCGCCCACCTTCATATTGCCCGAATGGACTAGCCTGATATGCGTTAGTCACTCGTTTTGATATTTAATCAAAGACCCGAATAAACTGGCCGGAACGTATTATCTTTGGTTCCGTAGGCCACTCCACAAACGGGGAACCATGTCACATGAGTAGATAAACGGAACAGAGACAAAGCCTCTTCAGGTTCGTGAAGGCAAATTATATAAATATGCAAGATAATAATAATTTATGAATATGTAGATATTAAATTAAATATTAAATTCAATCATAATAATTCTTAGAATCTAATGGGCCGCACAAGCCAGCATTAGTCGGCACAGCCGAGCGGCAATATCAAACATGGATATCGAGTATGGATGAGCCTTTGGAACAAATGCCGCCCGGCCAAAGCCCTTTGGGTTTTGGCGAACGAACCCAATCCTTCATATTGCCCGAATGGACTAGCCTGATATGCGTTAGTCACTCGTTTTGATATTTAATCAAAGACCCGAATAAACTGGCCGGAACGTATTATCTTTGGTTCCGTAGGCCACTCCACAAACGGAGAACTATGTCACATGAGTAGATAAACGGAACAGAGACAAAGCTTCTTCAGATCGTGAAAAATTTTTACTACCAAATATAGCCAAAATAGTGGTAGGGTTGTCACAATAGGTTAAGAAAAATTAAACAAAACATTTGTTAATTAGTTTCATTATTCAGTATAATAGAATACTTTACAAATTACTTACTCTAATTAGTTTTTTTTGATAGTGTGGTAAATTCTGAATTTAACATATGGTTTTTTCAAGTAATCTAACGGGAAACACTCACATGGCATATCAAATTTACAATCTTTAATATGCTTAAATATTTCATCGCCAATATAGACAATATTTATTTCGAAATCGAAATATATTTTAATTTTTCTAGAATTAATCATACACACAGTACAATAAACAACCATTATTAATAAAAAAATGCAACGTTTTTACATTAAAATAATCGAACTTGCCACTAACAAAACAAACAACGTGCGTCGCAATGACCCTGAGATTGTCAACTGGCTTTTGACAATGTCTTTTGACCTGTCTCGCCGCGTACGTGACAAGCGGCCAGTGGTCACGCACACATGCCCCGCGTGTTTGTAGTAGTGCAACCGATTCGTGCGATGTATGAAGCTTTGTATCTGTTCTGCTTATCTACTCATGTGACTATGTGTTCTTATTTTACGAGTATTTATATATGTATAGCTGTGTGTTCGCCATTCATCCGTAGCGTTGATTTTGACATTTGAATACTAACTGCGATCGAGTAACCTTTTGACAATTTTTCTTAATTTCTTTCTCAAAAATTCTTATGATTTTACTGTTTTTTACTAATTCCTGTTATTTTTTTAAATTAATGTATGATATTGTTGATCATAGCTCTATTTTAAAGTTATTTAAATGTTAGTAAAGTGGGTCGATGTTCTGGTAAAGTGTCGTAAGTGAAACCTATGTATGACTCCGTTTCTCCACATGTAATTCCATAATCATCGTTGGGATTGTGCATTATTTTAGTTAGGTATTGTAAAATAAAGTTATTTGTAGTTTATTATTTTACTGGTTTGTATTTCCTTATAATAATAAAAATATAATTATAAAACCATGAATCTTACCTAATATTATAAAAAAAATGTGATTTTGGTTATTTATTAGCTCTTAACTGTTTAACAGGCCATCATTACGTTTAACTTAAAACAAGCCTTTTCAAAGCAAGAAGTTTTTACAGAAAGGGATATCGGATATCTTTTATATGAAAAAAAGATACAGGAGTGTAGCTGATTGCAAAAATCTATTGGCCTTAAGGTAACTCGAACTATTTTCTGTAATAACTACGTATAGGCCATACGTAGCTGGTTTAAATAGTTGACTTGTTTCTCTTGTGGTATCATTAGGGCGTACATATTTCGATACAATCTCAAGGAAAAACTCAATTTAATCGAAATAAGAAGCCTAAAAATCTGTTATAAACAAATAGGTAGATATTATACGCTGATCCTAATAATCATACTCAGTAATAATATATTGTGGAAGTTTGTATAGAAAATTGGCTAATCAGATTTGGATGAAGTTTGGCAGACAAATAAAATACGCCCTGGGTTAACACGTAAAGGCTTTTATTTTGATAGTATAACGGGAATATAATAATTATATTCACGGAATATATAGGAATAGAATTCACTAACACACACACACACCCTCATATGCACACACAAACTCAGTCACGCACTGCTGTCGACCTATAAAAAAGAAGGAAAAATTTTAAATTAACTTTTTTTTGTAAGAACTATTTGAAAAATGTTGTAATCAATTATTCCTAGCATTTGTTTTACTTGCTGTGTGCTAACATCATTAAAAAAAATGTACATCCATAACTGGCTGTCACTTTTATGTAGATATTATTTAATTAATGTATTATACTATAATAATTTTCAATTTCAATTTCAAAGCATCATAATATGTCGATATAATTATCCCAATTACTATTCATTAAGTTGTAGCGGTGTCGCGCTACTCAACCAACTCTCCGACAACTTTCTGCTCAAATGTTTCCACCGGTGGGAACGATTATCGATGTCTCTAATTACGAATGGCACTTACCATCAGATGACTCGTGGGTCGGTAAGAGAATAGAAAAAAAGGTGCTTGCATGGGTGACCGGTGCTATTACTAAACTTACTGTTATATTAATGGTTTTGGAGGTTCACTATTATGTCACGTTTGGTTTTATCAACTAAACGCGGTAGTCAGTTTTTGTTCAATCTTGTCATGCTTCATCAATTACCTTGACATTTTTTTGTTTTAAAAGTGTTGGCTGTAGGAATTTATTCTAAATGTAACTATTACATAAATCTATATTCTATGACTTACCTTTAGATTTCTTGTATGCCTTCAACACAGTCCAAGCTGTGATTTGTGCCACGGTGCTAAAGAGAACCTGTAACTACGACTTATGGAATGTGTTCGGAATGAAATTGATAGGTTAGCACTTTTACACGATACCAACTGCCACAAAATTGCACTATTATTTTATTTTCATAATGTTTTGGTATTAAATTTAATAACAGTGATAGAGTTTTAAGTTTTTGTTAATTGTTCATTTACAAGACAAAATAAAGTAATTTTTTGACTAAGTTATATTAGTTTAGTACTCATATTTATTTTTTTTCTGTTTTTTTCCGCTGACTCAACCAAATTAGAGTATGGCTCAATACAGATTTAAAAAAAGAAATGAAAAATAAAACTGTGCCTGACCGACAACTGCACACGGGAAATTAATTTTTATTTCTAGGAGTGTCTATTAAAGGAACAGAAAGAAAAACAATTTTTTAAAATTTATGTCATTGTGTGAGTTTGTTTGTGCACGCTTATCTCAAAACTGATGTAGATGCAGTTTTACTGGTTTATAACGGTAAGCTTGGTGCAATAATGAAAGGAATATCAGTTGTAAGTGAATGCCCTTCCATTCAATTTCCTGATGGTTTAGACATGCGTAGGGGAGAAAACGATGACTTAAGCATTATATAAAAACAATGCAGAAAAATTGCATCAATATCAGTGAGCATCACGTAAGTTTCAACTTAGGCTGACGAAGGTGGTTCTCAAGGCCCAGTCGGAGCATCCATTTGTGTGATGTTGACACATGTTTGTTCTCGGGTTATACCTGTATTATAAATGTGAGAGTTTGTGTGTTTAGATAGTTGTTACTCAATTACTTAACAACGGCTGAACAAGTTTAAGTAAGAATTTAAGAGAAATACGGTTAGTTATGGTAAATCAGTTAATTTTTTTTGTTAACTTTGCATTCTAAGCGTTTTATTTAGGTTTATGTCGTAAAAATAAATATTTACAATTTTAAAATATTTGACAAATAATTTATAAGTGTTGTCAAATATTTGACAAAAATTATAAGTGTGGTCAAATATTATAAGTGTGGTCAAATATTATAAGTGTGGTCAAATATTATAAGTGTGGTAATATAAATAACGGGGTGACTGACTGTGCGCTTGTAAATTTGGTTTCATTTTCTTTTGTTCTCTTAATGATTACGAGACATACGATTAGCCGATGCTCTTTTTTTCGTTATTTCCACTTTAAGTTTGGTTTGTGATTAGTTTGTGTTTGAAAGTGAACTTAAATTGTTGTTCTTTTTTTACTTTAATATCTGGGTAGTCTTACGTCATCTTTACCTTGTAGTTTGAATGTATTAGGTCATTACATATGAAATTGTCGTTTTGTAAGGGAGGAACATATCAATTTTTTTTTAAATAATATATTTTTTAAATTAGAGTATGTATCATTGCTATCTATGTACTTTTGCCATAGTTTCTTGATCCCTGTACTAAAACAAGCATTCAGACGGGAATCAATAAAATCTTTGAAATTGTTTCTCTTGCTAGAAGTTATCCAAATTTCGAAAAAAATGGTAATTTGTTGGAGCAAGATCCGGGCAGTACGGTGGATGTCTTAAATATTCCAATTGAAGCTCATCTAATTTGGTAGCCGTCTGTCGTGCAGTGTGTGGTCTAGCGTTGTCCTGAAGCAGTGGCCTAGAACGATTGACCAGCCTCGGTTGTTTAGCAGCTAGCTTTTCCATCATGGTTTGCAGTAGCACGCAAAAAACGTCTGCTGTAATCGATTGGCCAGATTTAAGAAAACTATGAACGACACCGGCACTAGTCTACCAAACGCTCACAAGTAACTTATTTTGAGTCAATTTTCGCTTGGGGCAGGATTTGGCTGGCTCGCCAGAGTTCAACCATTGCGATGAACATTTCCGATTGTCGTACGGGCTCCACTTTTCATCATAAGTAATTATTCTATTTAAAATCCTTTCATTATTGTGCCGGTTGAGTAATGCCGCAGCAGTCAACGCGCGTTTGTCGGTTTGCTGCACTAAATTCACGTAACTATGTACCTATTAATATTAGGAGACTATTAATATTGATATTATAACGACTAGGAGACTTCGCGATGACATCGTAGCATCTGCTAGGGTTCATCGACACCTGACGGCTAGTGACACTCTACGAGCTTCAGGCTCAGCAGCGGCGTCGGCTTCTACGCCTGTGTACGTCAAGAACACCTTACACTTAAAAACAAGATCCTCTACTCTAAGGCTCGTGAATTAAAAAAATCTTGAAAACTACAAATATCTATGGGTATCAAATGGCACAATCTTACTTCGTAAGGAAGAAGCCTCTAGAGTCATAGTTGTCCGTAAAGTAGAAGATCTGCCCCGCCTTTGACTGTCTGCGCTTCCTCTCCCAACTACCTCTCATGTATCTTTATTTTTTGTGTACAGACAAAAAATAAATATTTATATATAGCGAAGCTGTAATTGTGAGATCAAAAGTAATTTTTCTTTCTTTTTTCCATTACTTCTTAAAAGCAAACTGTGTCTGTGTCCATTTACCTTATCTTTTATAAATATTGTTTTTTTTTATGTTTCTTAGTGAGAATGTTAAGGACGTATACTGTAACTAATGTAATATTGTATTTTTATATGTAACCCCTTGTATGCATCTGTTCTTTTCTCCAAAAAAAAAAAATAAATAAATAAACATTCCATCCATATATTTGAGTCGGCGCTATCTGTTTATTTAATTGTGGGAATCACGGAAGCGTCTGGTTAAAGGTTTTATTGAACCTGCGCGTAACACAAATCAGAATAATATTTGCTTCTTGTTTTCCAAATACTCCTTGCAACAATGACGGTTCATAAAAGACTAACTATTTTCAAAACTTCGTAAACGATTTGTTTCGACTGGACATTTAATTAATACCACATTATCTGTGCTCTTTCCCGCGTAAATAAATCTTTATAAACAACAATTAAATTCTCTTTTGCTAACAAACTACAGTTAAGACTGGTTCGCAAAGAGAGAGGTCAATAAATAAGGTTTTGCAGTCCAACTCTTCCTTCTTAGTTCAAAGTCTTTGTAACTCGGTTAGTTTCGAAAACTACACTGAGAAACAAAGTGTTGTGTTATGACGGTTGCCATGGTGATGAGAGGAGCGTAATGATTGGAAAGGAATTAGAAACGAATTGGCCTGACCCCTTAATTCAATAAAAAAAATATTAACCACACTTCTTGGCTTTACCCCTATCTGGTTGTTTTACCGACATAAATTTGACAGCAAAATCACTTAGATAAAATAATAATAATAATAAAACATTTCTTTATTACAGACCAATGAACCATTCAAACATCTAAAACATAACTAAATGGTTTACATAGCTTTTAACCTATAGTCAGCTAATTACTTACTTATTCATCAAATAAGTATTTCAATTTGGATTTACAATCTTTACATAATAATAAATGTGATAATTCAATAATAACAATTCTCTCCGTTCTCCCCTTTGACTCGGAAAATATAGAGCGTAAAAAAATCTCCGAAATATTTCGCTAGACTTGCAGACCAAAAAGAGAATAATTTAACATCACATTAGAACGATTTTTTAAATTGAAAAATCTGTTTGTTGCCCGCTAGATAGCCGAGATAGGTATACACCCAAAAGACAATTTTGTATGCATAACAACCGGTCCTTTTAAAGTAACAATATCGCTTCCGCTTATCAATAAAGTCACAAATCTTTTGTTTATACGCACCCGAGTACACACATAAGAATCGAAACGCTTGTTGTGTCTGTTGTGTTGTGTTCGCTACAAATGTACAATTTTAGAATGAAAACTATATCGTTCTGTTTAGTTTATCTATGTGGTTGGATTTTGAATAATATAGATTGTATTTGTAGTGGAAGTCATTTTAAGTAATTAAACATCTTATTGGTATTGTTATTTTACTTTGGTAACTATTAGTACGAATACTGGTAAACATCGCTTTATTTTTGCTCTTGTATTATTATCATTTTAATATATGTAAATGATATTCTATTGTGTTCTGTATAAAATCAAATTTATAATTACTTAAAATGAAAAAAGGTTTGTTTAAAGAACCTGTTTCGGGGATGCCTGTACAAACTCTACATTTATCGATAAAAATATACCACATAAAAATATACCACAAAAATATACCACATAAAAATATACCTCTAAACATTTAATTAATAGTTTGCAATTCAAAAAAGACAGCTCAAGCAGCTTTATCATTTCAAATCAAGTTCAGGTCATAAATAGGCTCACGCCATTTCAGATGAAATATTTCTGGAACCTTAGTAGTACAGTCGTCGCAGCTTCATGCTAAGGCGGGAACCGTTTGCATGTTGTTCAACCTTTGTAGGCGCTCCGCATACTAATGGCGACAACACTGCAGGGGATTCCAATCTGAATCTAAACCTGCACTAAGTTTCCCAACTGAACCTTAACTTGGTAGCAGTATGAAACCCCCTTTTTAATGTAGTCTGCAAAACAAAAGCACAACTTTGTCCGTTGGATCGCTCGGTTATAGTTCTTTATATTAGTTTTCCAGCGGAATATGAATATTTTATTGGAGAATTGTCAGATCTTGGATTTCTATTGGAATTGCGCTACTTTTATTGTCTTATAACCATTATTGAATAAGTTTCTTGAATTTGTTTTAAGTGATCCAATCGGATAGAGAATGAGTAGCTTTGTCGGTTTTGAAGATTATTGTAATGGTATACGTGCTTTAGCTTTATCCAGACTTCTGTTCCATTACTTCTTCAAAATGAAACCGAAGATAATGCAGCAATCAGCTGAAGTCAATCAGGAAAGACAGCTGTGGAGATCGAAACTTAACTTCCACCCATTACTTCTTAAGGGTGTCATTCCTCGTAACACTTCACAGGAAACAGTGATCAGTGACTGTTTACTCTTAAAGTACCCAGTTGAAAACAATGGAACAACTTGGATTAGTTTCCCACAACAGCCTTATGAGTTCCATTCCTATTCCAACAAAAGGCTATTCCCAAAGAAAGAAGAACACCACTCTTGCCTCTTGCGATTTGGTAATCGTACAACCAGTTCGGTCCCAATGTAGAAACAGTTAAGCTTACAATTTACTAAACTTGCATCCGCTCCATCATGATATATGCCGGTGTGGTTTTCGCTCATGCCAGCAAGTTGAACCTCAATCACTTGTAGGTTGTTCAAATTTTACGCAATGCGTCGGGGCCCCGCCCTATATCGGCAATCTAGATCTGCATAAACTCGAACTGCCCACTATTGCCGCGTTCATGAAGTTGGTGTCGAGACGCTACTTCGACAATGCTCCCCATCATCCCAAACCACTGGTCAATAAGTCAGTTGACTACACAGCCAACCCAGAAGCGCTGGTTCGTTATAGGCGTCCGCGTAACGTCTTAATAGATCCCGACGACGTTATTACAACAAGTAACGCCGGCGTTCCAGTTAGACATGGAGCAACACGGCATTCGAATCTCCAAACTCGCCGGTGGGCCAGGCCAACGCGTCGTACGCATTCCTACTGAGTTTCTTGCTGGTTCTTTGGCAGAAGATGACCCTTCCCAAAGAGTGGTAGTTTCAATATACAACGTCCTGAGCCGAGGTCCGTGTCCTCTCGGATGCCCTTAGATGTATCGTATGTAGGAGTAGTTTAAGTTCCGGCTAAGCGCCCTTAGCGCGGTGAAATCTAAAAGCCATAAATAAACTGCCCAGAAGAGTGTAGAAACAGTTTCTTATTTACGTTTCAGTTCTGGTAACAAACTTAGTCAATGTGTCTACTTAGTTATATAATATATTTAATTAATGAAAGAATAAATGAAAGACTAATTAGTTTCGACACCTCGACCAAAAGTTGGGAATTCTCGAAATACGAAAGTGGTTGCATTTTAGAAACAATGTTTTGAAAAACTGTATATACTGTATTCGAATAAAATAACGGAGCTATTTCAGATAAAATTATGTTCATTACTTATCAAGGCGTTGTTAGGTCTTTTTAGATATTTGCTAATTGCGCATGCAAGTTTTTCTAGGGAATTTGGAACAAAATTCTAATTAAGAAAGGCCACTATGAAAGAGGTAAGAAAAAAGGAGGTTTGTTAGTAGTTAGTAACAAAAAAGTATATTTCATAAGGACCTTTAATATTAATAATAATAAAGGACCTTAATCAGAATGTCTTATAAATTGAGATCTTCATATAAATTGTAGGATAACTTAACTGTCCCAAAAATTTGTATTTCTTTTTATGATTTATACTTTATTTATTTAATAAGGCGATTTCAACGTGTAGTAACAAAGTAGACACAACGTGCGCTTTTTGATCAATCCAGTAACATATTCTGCTATGGCCGACGGAATAGTTTAATGTTTTTAAAGGTAGAAATACTAAATATCTTCAAACCTTGTTCATATTATATAAAATGGTATTTGATTTAGTTCATGTTGTTGCGGTCTTCTTGTTGCAACCTCTGATCGTCGCTGACCTTTTTGATGGGAATTGAAATATTCTTAAACCTTGTACTTGGTTACGACTTTGTTTCTAAACCATACAAATTGGTGTACACATTGTTCAGTGACTATTTATGCACAAGGAGTATTAACATTTTAAGATCTAAATGTAGACACAGTGTTGTTGACACAGTGAAAGAAAGAAAGAAAGAAATATATTTATTTTACAAAATTGTCGAAATTACAAATAATATTCACACATTATAAGACAAATTTATAAAAAATTCTACACAGTAATTCGACAATAAATAAAATGGGAACTCGACTCAGCAAAATGTCGTGGATTCAGTTAAATCCCCGACGCTGGTGTTCAGTCGAACCCTGAATCCCATAGATGTTCTGGGAGAGGGAAAATGCACTTGGATAGTTCCACAATTACATTATATTTTTACTTAAACATTAACAAAGAAGCACTTTGGGATAGTTTTGATCTTGTTACCATAAGATAGTAAGTTTGTGCTTAACGCAAAGACTTATTATTGCAATTAAAATTTGTGTATATCTTATTTTGTTACCGAAATTTTAATTACGGCGACTGGATTAGGTTGTGCGGTTCTTTGCACATATCATGAAAATAACTTGTGTGTGCGAGTTTCCACCTTTACTCAAAGCCGTGTCGAACAGCGACATCTTATCTTTATCATATTTGCTTTCTAGTCATGGATGTGTATGTATGTTTATTTAAGTTCATTTCTAATATTTATTTTAAAAAAAAACGATGTGTGTTTATATATTTCTTAAGTTTATTCATCCGTTACCTAGTATCCATAACACAAGTTCTTAATGATACTTAATTTGGGCTAGACAATGTGTAGTGTTAGTTAGAAATATTTATGTTATTTTTATTTATTTTATTTTATTTCGAAAAGTTCATAAATTCACGAGCATTACGTGGGGGGCGCAGTTCACTTCCATAACTTCTTTGTTTACATGTCCTGTTTTTTATGCAGATATGTTTATTCCGGTTGTTTCCGCATATTGTTCCCAAACCAGTCCACGATCTTAAAGTCTGTTTCGTCGTTGAGTTCTTCTATTCATTCCTTTTATTACTGCGACTAAAACAACTTAGAGTATCCCAATACCATCTCTCATAAAAAAAACAGAGTGCAAAACTAGCAAGAACAGTTCTTCATTAGCAAAGTAAGTGTAAACCTGATATCACCAGTTTTAATCAAGAGCTGATGCTGCAAAACCATTAACCAATACGCTCCAATTTATAGATCCTCATGAATATCCATGATTAATTGGCATCAGAAGCTTCATTCCCAGTACATGCACGTTCCATGTACTGTTTAAGGATAATTTTGCCATAATTCAAGTGGAGGAGAACTAATACAGCGTTAAAATTTAGACGAGTTGTCTGGAACATCGAATTAGGTTCATGCATAAATATATTTTTCGTGTCATTTCTTTCTTTTTAAAATGGTAACTTAAGTAAGAATATGTGTATCCTTATATGACCCTTACGTGGGCGAATATTGCATATATATAGAAAAAAATGGCAACCTTAAACATGTATTCATTGTACAATGAATACATGTTTAAGGCCTATAGTCTTGAATCACGAATAGGATCTCTACCTGGGCCTTTCGGAATAAGGTGCCGGGCTGTTGCTTACAATGCCACGATGATGCCAACTTTTAATAAATGCATTATTTATTTTTTAATTTAATTTTAATTGATTTACAATAAGCATTGTTAGTGATCTTTATGCACTTATGTTCAACGTTTACCGTGATAGATTGTGTAGCGACACTCTAAACTATAAATCACCACATTTCTTGGTTTTGGTATAGGTGCGGATTATGTTCCTTTACAGTTTTAAGGCAACATATAAAAATTGCTCGTCGTGACCATGACTATTCTCAAATCACAGTAAATAAAATCATCAACTTTCACATACCCATAAAACTTTTGCGTCTTCTAAATCGATTTCACCCCTTTCAAGAGCTCGTATTTCCATACGCAAGGTGAAAGCGGGAAACAAAAAGAATCCAATTTGGTAAGCAACGGAGGTAATCTAACTTTTTTACTGAATGTCTATTTTTCTGAACAATTTGATGTTTGCAAAAAAGATGAGCCAACTCCTCTGAGCGGGTGTTATTAGTTGTACAGACCTTTACGGGCTTGGCTATCGTTATAGTCTGCAAATAATTCTAAAGGAAAAACCCTCCATAATATTTGTTGTGTTTTATTTATTTTTATTTTATTTTTATTTTATTTATTTCATTATTACATAATCCATAGCTCTTAGCTAAATATAAACATTATATTATTTTGCACTGACAGCCAATTAAGGACTAACAATTTATAGATGAAACATATATAAGCTTAAGAATAGGGAGAGATGTATCACTAAGTTACAAAATCAACATCATGGATTAATATCAAAACAAAACTTAATTATGCAATAAAAAAGTAAGTACACAATTATTATAAAAACAGAAAAACTAATTGATTTTTTTTTTTTTTTTTTTGTGCCAAATTACATTAAAATCTTACTCGTATTTTTTTTTTAGTCATGTGTGATTTGTGTATATTATGTGTGTGTGTGTGTTTGTGTATGGGTGTTGAAGATGGTATGTGTTTATAAGTTGTTTATCCTGTCATTAGTATTTTTATTATATTATGTCTAAAGTTCTTTTTGCTGTCATGGAACAGATCCAAATCCAAATTATGTGAAAAGTTCTTATTATAGGTGTTTTGTATTCTATTGATTATTGAGTTTTCTGTGTAGTTTGTTTTTGAGTGCTGTGAGTAAAATAACTGGGTGTGGCGGGTTCTTGTGGAGGGTGTGTGGAAATTTAGAACAAGGTGCGTTAACTCTGGACAGTCAATATAACCATTACAAGTGTTGTATAAAAATAGCATATCTAATAAGCAACGTCGGTGTTCTAAACTTAGAATATGGTGATTTTTGCAGGCTTCTGGGTATCGGGCATGGGTCTGTTGTCTATAGTTTAAATGTTTTAAAAACTTTCGCTGAATAGATTCTATATTTTGTTTATATACAACATACTGAGTATTCCAGATTGAACTACAGTACTCTAGTGTACTGCGAACAAAAGAGTAGTATAGAACTTTCAAACAAATTGAATCAGTGAATGGTGCACTAGTCCTTAAAACAAAACCTAAATTCTTATAGGACCTTGTTGTGATGTGTGATATGTGTTCCCTGAAATTCAATTTTGCATCAAGGAGCACACCTAAATCCCGAACGATATTACATTTCAAAATTTCGACACCATTAAAAGAATAATGGGTCAGTAATGGTCTAAGCTTGCGAGTGAACGCCACATGTGTACACTTATTAACATTAATAGTGATGCGGTTGTCAAGGTAATAATTATTTAATCTGTGCAAGTCATCTTGTAACCTGAGGCTATCCGATGGGCTTCTCATTTTCATATAAATTTTAGTGTCGTCCGCATACATTAAAAACTTTGCATAATGTATGTGTTGTCCTATGTCATATACGTATACACAGTAGAGTAAAGGTCCCAAGATTGAGCCCTGAGGGACTCCAGATGGTATGGAGACATAATCAGAGCGAAACCCACCCAGTTCAACTGCCTGACTACGATTACGAAGATATGATTCATGCCATCGCAACAAATCTCCACAAATCCCTACTTCCTGAAGCTTGCGCAAGAGAATGACGTGATCAACACGATCGAATGCTTTTTCGAAGTCAGTGTAGATCACGTCAACCTGTCCCCCACATTCCATGTCATGGAGAACTTCGTTCGTGAAAATGGCAAGATTAGTGCAGGTCGAGCGGTTTCTCATGAAGCCGTGTTGTTGAGGGGGAATCATTTTTCTTAGGATGGGATATATGTGGTTGTATACAACTTTTTCTGCAACCTTACTTAAAACATTTAATTTAGAGATTGGGCGGTAATTTTCTATTGACGTCTTAGGCCCTTTTTTGTGCACAGGAGTGATGTGCGCTATTTTCCATTGTAGTGGAAAATACCCTTCTGCAAAACATCGATTAAATATATAAGTCACAGGATACGATAGAGCTTTCGCGCATTTCGCGAATAAAATAGGTGGCAAACCGTCACTGCCCGGGCCTTTGCTAATATCCAGTCCCTTCAATAACAATTCACAGTATTCCGGGTTAACTGAGATGGTACCCACGCTGTCAGTGTTTAAGGACAATGGTAAGGTTTGAGCATCATTATAAACAGCGAGTGGGGTACTAAAGTTATTATAGAAAAAATCATTAAATGCCCCACAAATATGCAAACCTCCAGAGACACTCGTAGCCCCATAGTCCATGTACCCCGGGTAAGTCGAATTACATTTCTTCTTTGACTTCACATATTTCCAGAAAAAATTACAAGACTGTTTAATTATGTTCTGTGACCAGGCAATATAACTATTATAACAATATCTTTGCAGTTGCTTTTGACGAGCTCTCAACGTCGAAAAAGAAAGATAATCATTAGGATTGTTGTAACGCTTCCACAGTGAATGAAACTTAGCTTTCTCCTTCGTGACACGAATAAGCGCTCTGCTGTACCAAACCGGATAATTATATGCACCCGATACTTGAGACTGAGGGACATATTTGTCGATTAAGTTGTACAGAAAATCATAAAAAACGTTGAGAGCCACATCAATATCAACATCCTCAAATAAAGAAAACCAGTTAAGTCTTGTTATTTCTTCACTGATAGTCAGACCTCATCTGCGTCCGGACCCGTTCGGACGTGTTTGACGGTCGCTCCCGGCTGCCGAGTCACGATTGTTGTCTCACGACTTCTCTCGTAGCAATACTCAAACGCCACTCTCAGATCCGTTCTGCGTCCGGCCCCGCTCGGACGTGTTCGCGGTCGCCCAGCCGTTGAGTCACGATTGTCGTCTCACGACGTCAACTCGTAGCAACACTCATACGCTGTTAGCCTCTGTAGGGCTTACTCTGCGGTCGGTTTCGATCGGCTGCAAGTAAGTCGGTCTCTTGCACAGCAACAACAGAGCGGAGCTTACCGCGGTCGATTAAATTCGATAGTGGTTCGCGAAGCTCGGGCTGTTTTTCTGGCTGCGTACCTGACGCTTGGCGCTTGCTACGTAGTCAGAGACTCGCTCTGCGGCCGGCCCCTGGCCGGTCGTAACGTAGTCAATCTTGCACTCCGTGCACCCCTCGAAGAAAAAACCTCACTTCGGTGAGTGCAGCAACAACAGGGTTGAGCTTACCGCGGTCGATTAAATTCGATAGTGGTTTGCAAGACTCGGGCTGTCTTTCTGGCTGCGTACTCGACGCTTGGCGCCTGTACGTAGTCAGAGACTCGCTCTGCGGCCGGCTCCGGCCGGTCGTAACGTAGTCAATCCCGCACTTTTAGTGCAACCCAACTCCGTCAGGTCTACGGCCGGTTTTTGTTGTCAATTTATTGACGACACACTCCGTAGTAGACTCGCGTTTGATCAGGTGGATACTTAACGGTGACAACTAAGCCTGATAGCGTTGCCCCGGTGCGCTTCCAAGGCCCTTCAGGCCAAGGAGAAACCGGCAGACCCGATCCCATTGCACTTGGGCCTTTCCCAGGGTGACGGTACAGTGCTGTCCGAGCTAGGGGCACCACTTCGCGTCGTCCCCAGCCCCCCTACCGCGGGTAGGGAGGTTTAGGTGCTAGGTTTGCTAGGGAACCTAGGCATTCTTATATATTTATATATTTTATATATCGTAGGACCAAGCCCTCCCAATGGACCAGCAAAGCTTGGTAAACTTTGCTAGGTCGTTCGCCCAGGCGCTCGTTGCGTCCGGCGCCAGCATATCTAATGACGTACTAACGCAGGCCTTACAGGCAACTATCGCGTCCCCGGCCCCTCAGGCCTCAACCCCGGCCCCTCAGGCCTCTAACGTCGAGACCCCTCAGGTCTTAAGCTCTCCCGCGTCTCCCGCCTCGTCCGAGATGGACTGCGAATCGGTCGCATCCTCTCACGCGTCGCGTCGTAAGCGTACCGCTCCCGGGAGCGACTCCGAACCCGCGTCTGACACGTCGTCAGATGCCGTCACCTTAACCGGCTCT
This sequence comes from Marasmarcha lunaedactyla, assembly GCA_923062675.1. NCBI lineage: Eukaryota > Metazoa > Arthropoda > Insecta > Lepidoptera > Pterophoridae > Marasmarcha > Marasmarcha lunaedactyla. Next base: position 3,173,610 of record OV281358.1, read on the forward strand.
CCTGAGCCCGCGTTTCAACTCGTCGCCAAGCGCTCCAAGAAGCGCTCTAAGAAAGCTTCGGTATCTTCAATACCCGAGCCCTCCCCGGTGTCTTCAACACCAGCCCCCGCGCCGTTAAAATCGCTCGTAGTAACCGCGTCTCCGTCGGTCACATCGAAGCCAGCGACGCGCTGCGCTCCCGTCCCGCCGAAGCCTCAGCTCCCTCCGCCCGTATTCCTGCGTGAAAAAGCGCGCTGGACCGCGGTATCCAACTTGTGCAAAGTGCACAAAATTAATTACTTGAAAGCCGCCAACGCTGGCGATACAATCAAAATACAATTAGCGACCGTCGTCGACTTCCGCGAGTTTACCAGGTTACTCGGATTAAACCAAATCGCATATCACACCTACGCCCTCCCGGAGGAGCGTAAGATCCGCGCAGTATTACGGGGCGTCCCGTTCGAACTCAGCAACGAAGACATTCTTGATGACCTTAAGTCTCAGGGTTTCCCGGTCACAGCAGTGCACAAGATGCACTCCAACCGCGGTAGGCGTTTTCCGTTAGCGCTAGTAATCCTGTCCAATACCCCCGACTCGAAGGAGATTTTCAAAGAGGCTCGCACAATCTGCGGACTCTCGAACATCTCCGTCGAGCGTCCCAACCCCCGTGGTCACCCTGGGCAGTGCCACCGCTGCCAGCTATATGGCCACGCAGCGGCTAACTGTTCAGCTCCCCCCAGGTGCGTAAAGTGCCTGAATCCTCACTTCACCAAGGAGTGCACTCGCACTCCCGAATCCACTTCCCCCCCTGCCTGTGTGCTGTGCGGCCAGTCCGGCCACACAGCTAACTACAGGGGTTGCCCACGCGCTCCGCGCTCCACCACCAAGAGGGTCGCGCCTAAACCGGCGCCGCCACTCACTCCTGCCAACTTCCCGCCGCTGCGCAACCGGGGTCCCCCGGAAGCAAAGCCCGTTCAGCCGACGCCTACTCCGGCTCTGTCTTGGAGGCAGCGTCCGGCCGTCCCGCCTGCACCTTCCCGACCCATCCCAGCTCCCGTAGCTCCAGTAGGGCCGCGTCCCGCGTTGTCATCTTTCCCTCAGTCGTCGTTGGCTGAGGACATGAAGACCGTGTTCGACGTCATCCAAAACGTCGACATTAACGAAATTTCCGTACTCGCACGCAAACTGCGAGCCGCCCGCTCTCCTCAAGAGCGATTATTCGCGCTAGCCGAGCATCACTCGCTCCTAAGTTCGTTGTAAATTCTTTTATTTTTGTAAACTTTAAATAAATAAATTTTAATGTCTAGACCCGCGAATCTCGCATCCAGTCGTATTAAACCTAAGGGCTTATCCCTAGTATCTTTTAACGCTCGTAGCCTTAACACCAACCTTCCCGAGATTAAACTGTTCCTTCAGAACAAAGAACCTGACTTATTCCTTCTCCAGGAGACATGGCTCACTCCTAATCGCTCCAGGGGATTCGCGATTCCCAAGTACGCGTTTACACGTAACGATAGGCCTAACTGCGACGGTTTCGGCGGCACTGCCATCTACTACAAAAGAGGATTCCATTGCTGTCCTCTCCCTACCCCTCCTCTCCTTAACATGGAAGCCACCGTGTGTAGATTGGCTATGACCGGTCATCCGACCATCATCATAGCCTCAGTCTACATACCTAGTGGTACCAAACCTATCCGCAGCGACTTTGAGACCATTCTCGCCCTCGGCCGTTCAGTCATTATGTTCGGAGACTTTAACTCCAAACATACTGACTGGACGTGCCTATCAACCAACCAAAGCGGTATAGCTCTCCTCGACATCACCAACTTACTCGACTTAGACGTCGTCTCCCCTATCACTCCCACTCACTATCCCGACAACCCGAACCACTCTCCGGACATCCTCGACTTTGCAATCGTCAAGCATATCAACCTCGACCTCAGGTCTATCGAACCGCTCGATGACCTAGGTTCTGACCACCGCCCCGTTTCCCTCGTGCTAGGACCGCCTAACGTTAACGTCACTTCTCCTAAGACCTTTACCGACTGGAAAGGTTTTAAAAATACGATAGTTTCTGCCTTAGAGGCCCCAAACTCTCCGCTCGCGATCTCGCCCGATCAATTAGATAGCCCGGATAAAATAGACTCGTTAGTAAATTCTCTCACTGATGCTATCAACTCAGCCATCAGTGTAAACGAAAAGGTTGCTAAGAAAGGCAAACCCACGCTTCCCTTAGCCATTAGCAATCTTATTAAAGCTAAGAACGCGGCTCTCCGGAGAGCCAAGAAATATCCCACGCCCGCCTATAGAACAGCTGCGAATCAGCTGCAACGTAAAGTTAGATCTCGCCTCGCGGAACTCCGAGACGCCCAGATGAACGATCTCATGGCGAATATCTCCCCGTCCCACCAAGCGTATTATCGAATGGCCCGAGCCTTACGCGTAGACGCCGCCTCTCACGTCCCTCCTCTCATTCGTCCCGATGGCTCTATCGCCTTCGAAGACGAAGAGAAAGCCGAATGCTTCGCTGACAGCGTCGCGTCTCAATGCTCGCCCAGCACGCAACCCGCGAATCCCAATCACATCAAAGCGGTGGAGGCCGAAGTCCTCCGTAGAAACTCTCTCCCCATCACCGATGACCCTGTCACAGTCTCTAATGATGAAATCTCGCTTCACATCAAAAGTCAAAAGTCCAGAAAGGCTCCGGGTGCGGATGGTATTTCCAACCACGCACTTAAGCATCTGCCTCAACAGGTGCTTACCTTGTTAGCTGTCATTTTCAATGCCTGCTTCGACCTTAGCTACTTTCCAAAAGCCTGGAAAGAAGCGACAGTCATAGGCATACCCAAGCCGGGTAAACCTCTTAATGTCCCGGCTAATCACAGACCCATCAGCCTCCTCAAGGCAATGTCTAAACTTCTCGAGAGAGTCATACTCTCTCGAATGCGGAACCATCTGTTTCCAACGGACGGCGATCCTCTCATAATTCCCCACCAGTTCGGCTTTCGCGCTAAGCACTCCTGCCCTCAGCAAGTCCATCGAATCGTCGAGTACATACTCGACGGCTTCTATCCGAAACGAAAGAAAACGATCGCAGTTTTCTTTGACGTAGCCAAGGCTTTCGACAAAGTCTGGCACAGCGGTCTCGTTTATAAACTCTATAAAATAGGCTTACCGGCTCGCCTAGTTAGGATAATCGCGTCGTTTCTCAAAGACCGCACGTTTCGTTTCAAACATGAAGGCACGCTCTCCGCGCCTCGTCCCATAAAGGCTGGAGTCCCTCAAGGCTCAGTCCTCGCCCCTCTTTTGTATACCGTACACACTAACGACATTCCCATCCCAGCCAAAATCGTCGAACTCGCTCTCTTTGCCGACGACACTGCCCTTTACACCAAAGGCCGCAGAGCCTCGGGTCTCGTCACCAGACTTCAAAAGGCTATTAACACCCTCGGTGCTTGGTTCAAAAAATGGCGTATCGATGTGAACCCAGAGAAGAGCTCTGCGGTTTACTTCGACTACAGACGCAGTCGTATCCCCAACAATCTCCAATTGAGAATGCAAGGCACTCCCATCCCCTGGAAGCGCAGTACTAAATATTTAGGCGTCATATTAGACCAGACGCTTTCATTCAATCCTCACGTCGATAGAGTAACGAAACTCGCACGTTTTTACCTAGGCCGGCTTTACAGTATGTTAGGTAGAAAAAGTAAAATGTCCCTCAGAAACAAACGTACGCTTTATAAGGTCTGCGTTAGACCAGTCATGTCATATGCTTCGCCAGTCTTTGCTCACGCCAAACCCTCCGTCCTGCACAAACTGCAGGTAGTTCAAAACCTCTTCTGCCGTAGGGCCGCAAACGCACCTTGGTACGTGCGCAACGCGGACCTGCACAGAGATCTTGAACTGCCTACAGTACAACAGTATTTAAAAACACTCTCAGAATCGTTCTTCAAACGCGCCGAATCCCATCCCAATCCTCTTGTTCGAAAATCAGTCTCATATACTGCTCCTGTCCTAGATTCGGCATACAAAATCGCTAGACCGAGAAACGTGCACACAAACGAACGTTCGAAGATAACCGTAGATCTCGAGGCCCTTCAGGCCGCAAATTCTAATTCTAACGTAAATTCTAATTCTAATTAATGCAATTTAATTTTTCAATTTTTAATGTTTTCATTATTTACTTTTCATTTTTAATGTTTTTATTTTACTTTTAATTTTTGAGCACCTTCAGTGCTATGTAAATCCCAGCGGGTGACCCCTTAAGGGCCCCGCTAGCGCGGCCTCTTTCTCCAATTGGCCGTCGCTCCGATGAAGGCTGAGTGGCAAAAATGCACGAGCCGACAGGGGGTTTTTAGTGGGTATGGTTCTGGTAGGCGTCGGGACGAGTCCCACATAACTTCGGAGTCGCGCCGGAGTATGCGTCAGAGCATTTTTATCCTCCTGCCCTTCCCGCGGAGGGGAACAAAAAAAAAAAAAAAAACACTGATAGCGTCAAAATCAGCTTTTCTAAAAATATACTTTCCATGGGACTTGTGCTTTAAGGATGGTACCATAATATCTGAGACATAAGATTCAATGGAGGGATGATATTTATCTTCAGGCACTAAAGGGCTTTCAGAACGCCAGATACTAATTTCAAAATTTGAAAACAATAAGTCCAGAGTGTTTTGATTACAATTTAGAAGTGTGTTTGATTGTTTTAATCCATGGAAATATAAAGTGTTTATTAATTTTGTGGCGACATTTTGTACCTCCACTGAACCCTTATGAACAAATATTGGGTCAGAAGAACTCCAATTTAAACAGGGTAAATTAAAGTCACCGGCAAGTAAAAAGTTATCATTCGAAAACTCGTCAAATATTTCATTAAACAACCCTACAAAGGACACTATACGATCCACCATACATCGATTTGGCGGAATATAAACAACTGCTACGTGTAAATCCGGTTGCGAGACGGGAGGGGCGAGCGCGCGGGGAGCGAGACCGCGGCCGGGTATGGTGAACCACACGCATTCCAGGTCCGCGCGCTGCCACTCAGGTCGCGCACGCGCCTGCAAACGTATGTCACATAGCGCCATGACGCCGCCACCCTGTCCGCCGCCGCCACGGTCTCGCCTGAACACATCGTATCGAGCATCGCAGATCTCAGTGTCTAATATACCATTACATAACCACGTCTCAGTGATTAATGCTATGTTAAATTCATGTACCAATAAGTTATTAAAAAAAGTGTTCGTCTTAGTTCTTAATCCACGTACATTTTGGTAAAACAAGTGTAATTTATCGTTGTTATGAGCCATATTGAGATCTGAGATGTTTATGCAAAACTTGAAAGCCGTAAATAATATGTTTACAATTACTAATAAAAACCCGGGTCAAGATAAACATAGAAGTCACGCGGTACAATATATTAGTGATAACAGAGGCAGTTATGTACTTTGACGCGTCAGCAATGTGAAACGGATTGGTTTTAAAGCAATATGTCAAAATATAATATTGGTTATATAATAGTAAAGGAATTATAATAGTGTTTATACGTAAAAACTTTAAATTAGGGTGTGCTTTTTTAAAATATTCACTATTTGAGATGCGAGGAGTGGTAATACAATAACATATAATGAAGTGTTTGTATATTAGTGTGTTGCATTTGCAGGGCTGCGTGAATTCTATATAACATGACGAATAAAATGTAAGATAAAACAGGCTCAGATAACAAAGGGTGTGTGTATGTGTATGGTGCAGTGTAAATATGTGGCGTGTACGTAGTAGTATGATAGTTTGAATTATTATAGATAATTGTGAATGGATTTTGTGTATGCAAATTGGCAGCAAAGAATGGACAAAAATGTGAATGATTTGAAACATAACTTTTAAGCGAGTTTTTTTAAATCGTTGTTTGTTAAAATGGGTATAGGTGGAGACGTTTCGTTTTTTCTAGCGTAAATGGTACAATTTTTGGTCCATATGAATTTATAATTAAGCTCACTTGCCCTAGTTTTACAGTCTTTTAATAACTTTTTATTGGAGATAGTTAAGTGTTCATTAATAAAAACTTTTTTGACGTTAAGGTCACCACCTAGGCCCATGTCTTTGGTACTTAAACCACGCTTTCTCCTTGCTGCTGCAACGACGGCGTCCTTGGTGGAACGGTTTTTGAAGCGTGCTACGATGACCCTGGCATTCTTGGTAACGGCGGAGGCTCGTCGTGGCTGCACTCTGTGGGCAAACTCAACCTCATCTCGAGTCAGCGACAATCCCAGGTGTTCGGCGATCTTCATTACGACATCTAAGGTATTCTCGGTTTTGGACTCGGGGACGCCGATTATTTCGACGTTCTGTAGTCGAGCCCACTGTTGCTGACGCGCAATATCCACTTCAATGGTGCTAATACGAGTCTCACAAGTCACCAGTTCACGTCGGAGAGTGCTATTTTCTTCCCGTAGGGACTTAATTTCTGCTGTGCTTTTGTTGAATCGCTTTAGCATGTCATCATATTGAGCGCTTACAAACTTGATTGACGATTCCAGGCTGCCTATTTGCTCTTTTACTGGCTGAAGTTCTGCAGCTAAAGCCTCTTTTATTAGTGTAGGAAGTTGCGTTATGAGAGACTCCAAAGTAGGTGATGGTAAGGGGAGTACCTGTGGTGCATTGCTCGGTGATTTTGTTTTTCTTAGCGTTACATTTGCGTTAGCGGTTTCTTGTGTTGATATATGAGAGCTGTGGGTTGCATGTTCATGTTGCTGTTTGATTGGCGTGTTGCTGTTGTCGCCTTTTGGTAGTTTAGAAGCACATACAGGACAAACCCACCTTGTTTGCTTTTTAACGCTACTGGAGGTTAGGTTAACACATAGATAGTGAAAAGTCTTACAGCATACAGAGTTGCTGCAGATGATTTTGTCGTTTGAGTTAACGGTAAGTTTGCAGCCGGCACAAACGGTCATTTCGACGGTTCGGTTATTTTCGTGCACGGAGTTGGAGGGAGAAGGCTATGACACCAGTGCGAATGACAAGGACACAGATGTTTTGCAGGCTAGCTCCGATTGGTCCGAGTAGTTTGAGGCAGGACACTTTTGTTATTGCACACCACACAAGAAAGGCACTTATTTACGATGCAACTTGTAGTATTATAAATCAAATTAGCTTGTATAAGATCTTTACTTTACTTTACTTTTAAAGAGAAAAATGTGTACGCGTCTACTTTTAATGATATCAGAGCTGAGACTGATTATCCGCTAGCAATTAATTGCTCTCGTCGTTTTTTTAATTATTATATAGCCAAATATTAGCGATCCACCAAACATTTATTGGCAGACGTGCCCATGTGTATATATGCTTGATTGAATAATTTTCGATAAATGATGCGTTGCCGACATTAGACTTGATTTAGACTTGTTTTTGCCCCTGCGATTTCACTGGCTATTCCATCAATTATCTGTAATACCACATTAATGTAGATATTTTATAGCAGTGTAATATGTATAGAGGCTGTGGGCATGTAGTTATTTCAAATATATATTTATAGAGTTTACTAATCTGCATTAGGTTAGTATGCTGGACCCCTAGCTGGCAGACTCTGATTTTTGTGCAATAGAAATATGAAAGATCTTGGAGATGAAAATTTTTTATTAACATGCATTTTTACATGTTTCTAAGGAACATCTTTTGATGCGCTCTGGCTTTGGGATACATACTATTTCTACAAAGTTTCTACAAATTAGCTTCTTATAAGATCGATTTTATAAAATGAGTGCTTACGATATCGACTCGCCTTACACCTAGCGAAAAAATTCAAATTAATTCAGTATATTTTTCACTTTAACATACTATAAGAATGGATTAAATTTGATTTTCATTCAGAGGATCAATCTGTATCTAACGGTAGATCTATACTTGCTTATATTTTCACAATGTATATAGTCATTCATTTTTATTGTGGGTAGGTGTTTATTTTCCATCTCATGATGAAGAGTGCAGATAAAAGCGAAGGTGTTACACGCCTATCCATGAAGTGTCCATTTATTATAATTTTAAAAGTTCCTTGAATATTACTCAGATGTTCCACACTGTGGGAACTCAAAGCAACTGAGACCGAGAATTCGAACAGTTAATACAAGCTTTTTTGATGTTTTCGCTATAAAAGTATGACCCTTTGTATGACTCTAGTACCTTGTTGGAGAAAATGAGGGCGTTTAACGAATTTGAAAGACCAAAGGTTTGAATGTTGCACGAGTTGAGCTCGTTTTTGTAAGCTAGCCGCTGCGCAAACGTTGACATTTTTGTGTCATGTCTCGGATACAACACACCACGGAATACTGTGTTTGTAATACACGATTTGAAATCAGACACACAAGATTTTATTTTATGACTTTTAAGGAAACTTACAGCTAGGTACATTTTTTATATTCTTTCATAACAACACGTCCAAAACACGTATTGAAGCTGATGGCCAATTACAAGTTTCCACTTATAGGTAGGGTTATTATATACGTTTACAAAAAGAGAGAAGATAAATAAAAAAATAAAAGTGAAATTTAAATACTACAAGCAAATAAGAAGAGAAGAAAAAAGAAATCTACAATTGTAATCAAATAGTAAAATCAAATGCTCCAAAAGCAATGTTAACTTTTCAAAAGACTGTATCTTGTGATAAACCTTGCAGACACAGGCAACCGGCAACTGTGTCTGGTTGCCGCCTCTCGACACAGCAACTTCGGTACCTGTGATGATGTGTTTGTCTGCAACAAAAATTGTCCATGACGCGCAGAGCCTTGGTCTACGAGTTCTCCAGTCGACAGAAGAAGTCTTGGGTTGAGTAAGAAATAAGCAGTCGTTTAACATTGAAGTTCCGCCTGAACTTCGAAATGAACTATCAGAATTGTGGTTATCACTACCACCTTATTACAATGCATAGTTGTTCACTGTGTTCAAATGAAATTCGAAACGTATTCCCAAATTAATATTTTATACCAAAACACTTTTTACCCATGACGACACGTAATAACAGCTATTTTTGCAAGCCTTGATTGTTCTGTAAGTTTTTAAGAGATTCGTAGAACCAACTTTGAGGTTCTTTTTGGTTATTTTTTTCAGACGAAGCGATATGAAAGTTTGGTTTGATCCCATAATCTTATATATTCATTTCAATTGGAATATTTAACACTTTACGGTTGAAAAAAAAATAGGAATACTGTAATTAGAACACTACGCACGGAAAATTTTCATAAATTGTGATTTTCATTGTGAATATCGTGATCGTGTGATATAACCAACAAACAAAAACGTTTAAGTATATGATATAATAATAATAATAATGTTTATTGGTCACTATATTATACAGAAATTACTAAAACTAGGACAAAAATGGAAATAATCTGGTAGGTACATCAATTTCTGCATACATATTTTTGAAAAACCCTGAACTCCCGAAATAGGAAGACCTGTGACTGGGCAGCCAGTGCCCTCCCGCCACTTTAAAAGATTGACTCTTCATTTAAACATACCTTGACATAACGAGATCAAAAGTAAAGTAAAATTAAGATTTACAAAAAAAACAAGTGAAATATGTGTGAGCAAATGACACAAGTGTATGATTTTAAGCATTAATTTAACTTAAACATACAATCAAAAAGAGAAAATAGAAAGATCACTTTTACTTTTTAATTTAATATTAAATTCTCATGCTAAACTTTACAACAAAATTTATTTTTCACGTTGTGTAGGTAAACTCGTGTGACATAAACAATTTAATCATCCAAGCCAACGAGATAATAGTGTAGTGATGTACTGAAAATCTGTAGAATAATCGATATTAATTCTGGTGACATCAAACACCGTATCGATTTAATAAACTCGCTTCTGCATCGTTAACAGGGAGATTGCTTAACAAAAGTGATAAGGACGTATTTTATTGACTTTGTTTATCGATAAAAAATTTTTTTAAAGCAATCAAATAACAATTTGATTGCTTCAGATGTAACAGCTACCAAATGTATTTTTAAGTGCAGAAATATGTGATATTTTTTGTTTAACTTCACAAAAATCCATTCATTACACTTTGAGCTAATGCATCTTTTTGTATCCTTTATTAATATCATTTAAAACGTGCAACTTTACTACAAAAACCTAACTAATTCAATTTATGGGACTGACATTACATCTTTTGATGTCACAATGTCAAACGAAGGATATCTTTCAACCTAACATATATTGTTAACTTATATAGTCGTATCGTACCACATAATAGACAAGTTAGAAAAATCTCCATTGTTTCAAAATAAATCTGTATAATGTTCTACCATTCCCTTTACGACTTTTTACTAACATGAAATTGAGCACAATAAATAGCAAAAATCAAGCTATCGACATTTCCCCTCACTTTTCATAACATCAGGGGATCGGGCCTTTGTAATTCGAGTATATTGAAGGAAAATATATCTCCAGCAACCTTCTACGGGATGGTTCAGAGGTGAAATTCAATTTTGAATGAATCTTAAATATGTGAGACTTCCTTAGCTTTGGACTGTTAGAGGGGGAATGGCAGGGAATAGTTTGTTTATACTATTCAATGTATGTACGTAATGTCATTTTGTGATTACAATTATTAAAAGTTGCAGTTATCTCTCAGCTGGCTAGTAAATAGTTTGTTAAGGTAATAATTGATTTCCTGTTTTTTAATATTGAGCAATTCATGTTTAAATATTTGTTCATAAGTTTTGGATTTGATTTTTTCTGTACTTAATCCAATATTTTTCCAGTTAGTTCCTTACTAGAAATTAAGTATACAATTTACTCATAATTGTGGTAAAGTAACATTTAGAAAGCTCGTAGGTGAACCCAGGTGACTTGCCTAACCTAGATGGCAATAGAAGATCAAGATTGAGTGACTTGGGGAGGCCTTCGTTTTGCGTAGACGTTTTTCGATTGGAGGAAAAAGGGGACACAAAAATATAGCCATCGCATCTATCATTAAACAGGTTTTAAAAGTGTGTTGTAATTAATACACCAGTATAGTACTTTTAAACATTGCTACACAAAATGAACTGTTGCAAGATAGAATATATTTATTTATATTTATAGCATTAGGTACTTGTGTACAACAAGGTATTTTTTCTATTGAATGATCCTTAAGTAGTATGTGCCAGGGTCTTGGTTAACTTAACGCGTTTATCTTTGCGAACAAAACACACCGGCACATACCAATGCAATAGGCATCGTTTGAATTAAAACAGAATCTCAAACACGTGACTGAAATAGAGGTCCAGTTATCACAAATTAAACCACCTACCTATGAATATGTTAGAGACCAAAGAGCCTGTTTTACATACATACATACAGGTGCAGGTGTGCATATAAAATATGTAGATTACATTTTGGAGCCTTGTCTGTCGCCACGTGGTGACGTCAGTCAATAATTGCCTGAAGAAGTATAGTACTTATGACAGTATCTGATATTTATGACTCCTCTAGTGCTCCTATGTAGCAGACACTTCGGCGGAATCGGGTTAATTTTGATGACCTCTGTGGTGTTGGAGATTGGGTATTTTTCTGTTGAGAGGAGATAGTTTAATTCAAGTCAACGAGATACTCGTGTTACTGTTTGATTTTAAATTGAGAATTCAGAATCAAAATGTAATCATGTTTGTTTGATCATAGATGTCATCTATCTCATTTTAAAGCTTAGAGCTCTAGAGTTGGAAGCAGGTATAATAATTTTACCTTTAAAAGGACCTATCTTACCTTTTGTTAGGCAATCCTTTAAATCAAAGCCTTTCACACATGTTTAAAACACACATTTTCATAGTATAAAAAATGCTAAGAATAATTTGAAATTATGACGTTTCAGCCCATTTTTAGTCCACTACGCCAAATGGCGGGTTGGCAGATTTCAAACATTTTCCTATCTTAATTTCCAAACTATTTCCTTGCGATGTACTCCTTGTGAAAAACTTATTGGTACATTTTGCATTCACTGCAATTTAAAATGTCTGTCATTCACATCAAGAAGACCGCGCTTTAACCAATACGCCACTACCTGGTTTCACAAACGACCGGAATTGATTAAAACTAATACATAAATACCAAGTTGTTACCGGCACTCAAAAAATTAAATACATTTATTTAATATTTTCATTAAAATTTGCATGTACATACTCGAGAAATCCGTGTAACATTCAAATTATATTCAACACCTAGTTTCCTCTAAATTGCAAATAGCATAAAGACTTTTCTCCAGTGATTGCTAAGCTATTATATGCTTTAATGTGTGTTTATAAAATGTTCTTAGGCCATTTTTTCAAAATGCTTAACTTTTATACGTATGAAATTGGCAAGGGCCAAAATTATTCTAGTGATAAAATTTATCTGAGCATAAAAATTGCATAGGAAAGTCTTCACGATAGTTATTTTGTAATTATCATGGCAATGAATGATGTCTTTCCGTCGTTTGAATCAAAAACTGCAAGCAATATTTGTATATAATATAAGAAACTATACTATCATTAACTATACTATACTATCATTTTTTATTTACTTTATGGATATTCTCCAGACTTAGGTATATATATAAAATATTAGTGCACAGGTTGAAATAATCAAGATGCCTATAGTCAGGCCACTTTAATAGGTAACACTTGACGTCTGTCAGTTTTATCTTCATAGTGGGGTGACCTGCTTAAAAACATCGATTAGAGTGAATGAATCGATACGGACTTTAAATATTTGTGAATTTTAAAAATCATCAGGCGAATCCCTGTCCCATTATTATTTTTTCTTTCGTAAATTTAAGGAGCAAAATAAGACAAGTACATAATATAACAAAAATTGCATTTATTCAGTTGAACTATCAGAACTGTTATTAGTATTGTTATCTTCATCACTGCTGTCAGCAGTAATATCTCTGATATTATTAATTCATTTTCAATAATATTGTCTATTCTCACATCTCGTTCAAAATCTTGTAAAATTATTTTCTTTGTTTTCTATACTTTCTGTAGTGTCTTCTGCATACGCAGTTTATAGCAGAGTCATCATTTAAGCTGTACTGAAGTTTAGTATTTTTCCGCGCTGCATGACCCTTTATTTATGCCCAAATAAGCTTGATGGCGTTATACTGGCAATGGTAGTAAGGCAATTGAATAACTTCGTATCCATGCTCTAGGGCTAGTTCGTTGATTACATAGCGGAGCTTGGACGCCTTAGTTGCTTTACCAGATTTAACAACTCAACTTTTAATAAAGTTGGACTTGCATCCACACCATTTCTTACCAGCCACGAGACAATTTTTTGCTTTTTATTTGCTTGAGTTGGTGGTTTATCAACTTGTACAGTGCATACGGTGCATTGTCCATTCTTATTTACGATGGGTTTTCTAAACTGACTATCAGCTTCTCAAACCACTCTTTAAAAACCTCAAAGTTTATTTCCTCATGTTAATCACTTGAAGTTATAGAGGCGAATGCGAAGAGGCAGTCTGGAATAAAACCTTGAGAAGCTGATCTCGCGTGACATAAAATAAGTCGGGCTCCTTTTCCCAACGGAACTTTTGAGGTGGAGGCAGCTGTATCAAACAATAAATTATTAAAAAACAAAAATTATTAGAGTTAGTAATTTGTAAAGTATTCTATCATAACGAATAATGAAACTATTTAACAAATGTTTGTTAAATTTGTCTTAACCTATTGTGACAACCCTACCAAAATATGCAACAATTTTTCACGTTCTTAAGAAGCTTTGTCTCTGTTCCGTTTATCTACTCATGTGCTCAACGGCATAAGCTTGCCGTTTCATATTTTCGTTCAATATGGTGTAGTATGGAAACGTCACCTCTGTGTGGCCATATGATGTTTTGTTTTTTTTTGTTTCAAAATAAAACAGAATATGGAATATAAGTTTTTAAATACACACATCAAAAAAGTCTAAGCAACACATATTATTTCATATTTATTAATCAATTATTCTATCTTTTCTTACCAAGTAGGCAGTACTAAAGTAAACTTTTTGTTCTAAATTCGAATTGTAAGATATTGTTTGCGACATAGAGCAACGTCATTTGACCTCACACGTAGGGATATTGGAAGCGGGAATCAATTAATCTGAGGTATCACGATATTTTGGTGTCAACAGAAGCGTTATTTGCCGTCTTTATCAGCGTTACATTTACACGGGAGATCCTGCCGAGCAGCACCCAGGCCGCGAAAGGAATACAACCATTCGGCAAGACCGATACATTCAACTGACCGCAAGACCTCAGTCGATGTTAACCGCCTGAGAGATAGGTTTAAGGTTACAAAACACAAGTGTTGATGTTGTTAGCACCCAAACCGTGCGAAATCGACTGCATGAGTACGACCTACATGCATGACGACCAATTAGGTGCCCAACTATATGTCACGGGAATCGCGCTCGTGGAAAGAATGGTGTAGAGAGCACATAACATGGACCCAGTAGCAATAGGATAAAATTTTATTTTGCGATGAGTCTCGATATGGGTTTAGGCCTGACACTAGAAGGGTAAGAGTGTACTTTCGTCCTGGAAATACTGAGAGGCTGAGGTGCGTTCAAGAAGTTCATCCATGCAGCCTTCGATTTTACGTTGATGCATGATAATGCGCGTTCGCATGCAGCTTTGCACACCAGGGAGTGCTTGGAAAGGGAAAACATCCGGGTATTGCCTTGGCCTGCACAATCGTCAGACCTAAACCCCATCGAGCTCGCATGGGACATGCTCCAGAGACGTGTTTTAGAGGACTTAGACGGAGTGACAACATCCCGAACACTGATGAAATTATAAAAATTTCATTGGTATCAATTGTCGCAGAATAACATAAACATTCTCATCGATTCTATGAATTATCGGTGTTCAGCTACGAATATGTGATCGAATCGGTGTCAGTAAGATCTCAACAACAGAGGCGGCCACTCTTTGTATTAAGTTATCCAATTTATTTTACAATAAATTAATTTTGTTTAACTATTTTATGAAGTTTATAAAAAGTTTTGTTGCTTAGGCATCTTAGTTTGTACTACGTATGATACAGTTCTCGCAATATTGTTAATTTATGTTATTAAAATAAAAATTATAAAAAAAACAATAGATTTTTTACTTTGAAAAGACACTAAGAAATAATAATAAAATACTAACGATTTAACGTGAAAATACGTTGTAAAATTTAAATTTGTATATGTTGCTTAGACTTTTTTGATTTGTATATTTTCAGTGTGTTTACCAGATTTTTTCATACATTTCCAACTAGTGTACATCGCGCTAGCCGAAAATAAAATATCTCCTTTGGTGTTATGTCATAAAT
This sequence comes from Marasmarcha lunaedactyla, assembly GCA_923062675.1. NCBI lineage: Eukaryota > Metazoa > Arthropoda > Insecta > Lepidoptera > Pterophoridae > Marasmarcha > Marasmarcha lunaedactyla. Next base: position 3,188,900 of record OV281358.1, read on the forward strand.
ATGTCAGGTCTTGCTTAAATTCAAAGTATGCAGTTATATTTAGCTATGATCTTTAACATGTATTTTTCTTGCAGCAACACAGTTGTCTGTACATTAATAAGGCTTTAGACCAAGAAACTTATCTGTAAACTGTTAAGAATTAATCATATATTTATTCAATTATATAAATAAATTATTTCATGAAAATATAAACAATTTAAATAAAATACAGCAAAACCTTAAAACCAAAGCTTATAAATTATAAAAATGACAAGCACATTACAACTTCACAAATAACTTGTGTGCACTTCACAAATAACTTGTGTGCTTGTTAATTTACAACTCTGTCTGACAGCCGTCATCTTGGCAAACCGTGTTTCCATCGCTTTGGTCACTTTGATATTCGTGTACAATAAAATTTTTGTAACACAGACATACTTGCTGTTTATACTCAAGCACTCGTAGAGCCGCGCACTCAAATGACTTAAACAATCGTTATGGTAGGTCTATGCAATCGTTAAAGACGTTTGACATGACCATGACATAACGTACCTATGGTATCACTGTGGAGCAACTTGCAAGACATGTCGTGAAGGCGACGTTACAAGCACAGAAAACTGTATTATACGTCTAAAAAAGTGACTACAGTAGTTTGGAATCTTAAATTACTCATAAGAATAGGTTAAATATGAATTTAAAAAAAAAATTTGCCAGGGTAAATGACATCATTGTTCCTTTTAAGAAATATACAACATTATAGCTTATAGCTTACACTGGAGGTTCACCTTTACCTTGCTCATTAGTGGTGTTGGTCAAAGCATAGTGGGAACAATACGCACGTGAGTTGTTTAGCATTTATGAATAGAAAAGTAGTAGAAGTCCTTTTTTTCTCGCCTTTTTCATTTTTGTGGGTAGTTGCAAGTAATCGTGGGTACCGCGGGCTATATTAGTCTTTTGTTCGTGAGGGCTGGCTGAAGATTCTCTGTTTTTTGTGGTTTTTATAGTAACTATGTTTTATATTTGTTCTGTTGATTTATGTTTAAGGTCTTGTTAGAATGGCGCTTTAAAGGTTTGTTGGGAATAAAGATTAGTTTGTCGAAGTTTTATGTTTATCTAGCAATAAGTCGTTCTTATACACAAGAATGAATAAATCGTTGTTACAGCTCCCCCTTCCACACAGAATAGTATATATGTTTTCGCTAATACCACTAACTTTAATTAAATTATAAACCGAAAGTTTATATTTGATTATGACTGAAAACTGAAACAACCAAATAGAATTGGAGGAAATAAATATATATGCGAATGCATTAAAATGATTGAAAGAAAAATAATTGCATTAATAAATTAATAATCGTCACATTCGGTAAACACTCGTATGTAGAAAAGTAACAGAAAAAAATATACAAAATAAAAAGATGTTAGCAAATTTTTTATCACTAACATTTGCTGCTACAGTTGTTCAGGCGTTATCGTATAAAGTTAAATACAAGTTATAAAAATAACTATTATGACCATTGACTTATAATAAAAGTCAATGATTATGACGTTGCGTTTCTTAAAAAATATTAGACACATTAAATATTATTTGACTTACTTCGTTTAACACCTACGACAGTAAAAAAAAACTTTTTTAAAACCACGATATAACTATTGAAATTACTGCATAAAGACGAAGTATCGCCTATTAGTATTTAAGCAACTTCGGTAAAAAATGGCTTATTCACTGCTCGTAGCTTGTATGTCACTTTACAGTATTTAGGTAATATTCAATCGTGAATTGTATCATTCTCCCAGAACTTACGTGATATTCTACTTTTCTCGAAAAAAAGAGAAAAAATTAATTAAAATTAAGCTTGGGCTACCCCTAGATACTTGTCATTATAAGATTATTACATTAAAATTTACGAAAATATTGCCCAGTAATTGTATTTTTATATAAAAATCAACGTTTTAATTAATGCAAATGTGAAATGGAACGGAGCGTTAGAAGAGTGATTTTTGCGTTTTAAGGTAATATTCTTATGACAGTAGTTTCTTTTTGAACTTTGTAATAGCTTGCATATGAGAACGTGATTTACCATCAGTTAAATTCTAAACCAAGCTTTTGAACTTCACACGAAATCATGTGCAATGTTAACAGATTACCAGGGCGGTTTTAGACTAGAATAGGTATACATTTTTATTCATTCATAAAAAAAACTGAACTGATTTCATTACTCATTCATAATTCAACTGAAAATGTAACTATGAAAAAGCATCGCTCAGGAAAATCATAATGGGTCCAATTATAAAGCTTTATACCATTACATATAATAAAAATCGGTGTCAACTGTCAAAAACCCGAACTAAGGTGTTCGACAGCTCGTTTTTGGTTCGTGTCGCGCGAGTGGAACGATCTGTCTGCGTTTTTTTTCAAATAAAATACTGGAACGTGCAAGGTTTGAGCGAACAGGTACCTCTTGTACAGATGTGTACCATTTTAGCCTTCAGCTACACTTACCAACAGGTGAGAAAACAAACGCCTGCCACCTAGCGACATAAAGAAAAACTTTGGTTGTTTTTACCCAACTGGCATGTAAGTACTAAGTAGACATTAGATAAATAAATAACGAACCAAGTAAATTCAAATTGTACATAATAAGTCTGTTTTGAATCACAGTTTTTTAAATGTAACAAAAACTAAACAAGAATCACTAAGGTTAAACGTCAGTCCTCCTTTTTAGCAAAACCTAAAGGGATTCACAACACTCGTATACTCCCTACAAATTCAAATTCAAATATTTATTTCTCAACATTGACAGTTACCCTTTCTTATTGACGTCACATAAATCATGACTCTACCACCAGTTCGGAAAAACCTTCATGAAGAAGAACTGGTAAAAAACTTCACAGGTATATTTTTTCTCAAAAAAAAAAAATGTTTTTGTGTCTCTTTATGTCTATACAAAATTATTCTTATCTGCACCTTTTAGCTCGGTAGGTCTCCCTCAAACGGCACCCGTTCACGGGGGAACCAGCAATCGCCCTTCTCAACCTACAAAACGACGATACATACATTCTTTATATTCGGCTTTATATTTTCGTGGAACCTAGTGGTCAATACTGAGCGTTAGTGTTTTTCGCAACAATGATATTGATTTGAGTTTCGATGGTAGTAGATCTAGAAGAATAAGAAAGCGGAAAGACCGATACGTCTGCCTCTACATGTGAACCCCTACTTTAAATTACTACAAGTAATTGTCAATATTGAGAAATGAATATTTGAATTTAATACGTACCAGTCTCATCGATCCGAAATATCAGAAAAATTCGATTTAAAAAATCATTATCATTGATAAAATACCGTCAATATCTTAAGTAAATTTTATATTAAAAAAACATCTTATTTACTCTGTTGGTTTCAAAAATACACGCACAACGGCAAGCAAACAAATACCGTTTGTTGCATCGATCGTATGAAAAATAAAAACATATTAATTATGGTCATCGATATCTGGTTAAATAATCAAAGCTCTGGAACATCACTTTTAACAGCTTTTTTTGACAGAAAAGTATCAATAAATGGCGATTTGGGGCACCCTAGCCACCTGCTATGACGTCACGACACGATTGATATTTTGAGACAACATTAAAAAAAAAACTATCTCTTTTTTATTAGCATTTTTGTATAAGTAGAGGGGGACAACCAAGCTCTTCCACTTTCTATGATATGATTTAAATAACTACTTATTTATATAGAACATTACAACTACTCCATATATTTATCACCTCGCTGACCTTAGTTAAACATGGATCCCTATTTTTCATTGTTTCCTGAAACGTAAAGACGAGGGTGGCATCTACCGTTTATATTTTTTAAAAGAATGTTCTGGTTTAAAATACTAGATGCCGCTGTTCCTATGTAATATAAGTTCAGTTGAATTTTGCTAGATGTCGTTTGTTTACATCGTTAAACTTTTCTATACATTTTCTTTTTCAAGGTAGGTTCCATGAAATGCAGTGAATAGGGAAAAAAGGGATGCAGGGTGTAAATAGAAACAAAGTTAAAAAGGTTTTAAAACAATTATTGGTAGGCTCTGGCCTTAAAAACAAATTGGAAACACATTTAATGCTCTCATTGCTTATTTTTTTACACAGTGGCTGGCAATTCATGAACGAGTTGCGAATAGTAAACATATAGAGTTTTTGAAACAAGGCTCAAGTAAACGAAAACCGAATTACAAATTATATTAGTGAAACGGGTTAAATATAAATTCCTTATATAAAAAATCAGTTAAACTTACTAGGCCTTATTTATAAAAACAAAAAATAGGTTTAATTAATTGTCACGTTGAGGTTACGAGCCCGAATGCATTACAAGTGTATAATACTCGAAGTTAAATTTAGATAAATAATTTTAGCTTCATTCATTCAAAAAAATACACCGTGGTTTTGAACACATAATGCAGTTTATTTTTAATTTAAAAACGTAACAAAATATTTCCGTACTTAAATAAAATATAATAAATCCTTGGGGAACAATCAACGCAATCAACTTCATACATCACATTCGACGGCGCAAAATAGTTCGTCCACCACTCAGTGGCGTCACCTTTAGCATCGATCACGGCCTCTATTCTTTGTTGCTACCAATTCTTTAAATTGTTTTGTAGTTATTGAGTCCCAGAAAGATTCAATTTTTTCTTTTAGATTGCTTTTAGACCTTGCTAGATACTTGTGCAGCATTTTCTTCATTTTGCACCATAGATCACGCCGGCGTTCCAGTTAGAAATAGCGCAACACGGCATTCGAATCGCCTAACCCACCGGTGGGCCAGGCTAACACGGCGTACGCGTTCCTACTAAGTTTCTTGCTGTTTCTTTTTCAGTAGATGACCCTTCCGAACCAGGTGGTAGTTTTAATATACGAACTCCTAAGCCGAGGTCCGTGCCCTCTCGGGTGCCCTTAGGCGTATCGTATGTAGGAGTAGTGTAAGTTCCGGCTAAGCGCCCTCAGCGCTAGGCCACAAAGTCCGGTGAAATTTAAAAGACTAATAGGGCCATAAATAAAGTATCCATTTTGAAAAAAAAAAGCTTCATCTTCATTTCTGATAACTTTTTTTCCGTTCATCACCGATCGTCACCTAGAATTTAAATTCATCACTCCATATTATTTCACGCCACTGGTCTGCAGTCAAAATTTTCATGATCTTTAGCGAATTTCAGCCTTTTCTATTTTTGGAGAGGCGTGAGTAAAGGTTTCTCTTTAGAAGTATAAAATCCATAGCCCAATCGTTTTGCGACCCTCTTGCAGGTATCGACATATACATTTTTGTGAATCATCTCTCTCCACTTCAAGGTAAGTTTTCCTGCGCGGGCACGACGATTCTCTCTAATGATTTTCCTTAAAACTCGATTTCCAGCTTCCCTTGTGATTCGCGGCCGACCAGGTTTCTTCAAACATTCAACCGTGCCATTTTCCCTGTGATAAGACCTTGGCTATTTGGTAAACAGATTTGCCATTATTGTGGCTACAAATAATTATTTTTCGTACTTCGCCGGCGTTAGGTATCCCGCGAGGCATTTTGTTTGGAAGTAATGATAAAATTACATGAAATTATGGTTTTTACGTGTTTGGAAATGACAGTGACCCATCATGTGATAAATTATTTCTGTTTTCAAATAAACTCGCTCGTATTTAGTTCTCCTATAAGCTGTTCTGATAAAGTTATTTTTCACTTAGTACGAACCTATTTAAATTAAGAAGGCTACTTCAAAGGGTTGCTTAGAGCTTTTTTTCTCAAAAATATTTTGATCTTATTTTGTGAAGACACTATAAGGCACATTATTTCAGAAAAAGGCAATCTTGTTATGATTTTGATTGTGGTTAGGAAAGCTATTGTGAAAATGCCAAACCTAGCTTTTTCTATTTCCTAATAGAAAAATCATTGAATAAGTATTTTAAGTTATAATATATATCAAATATTATGTAAAATACTAGCTTGATAGTTTTTAGTACTTTAAAAGAAGGAAACGAAATATTTTATTTTTAAAACAATCCTTACAGCACAACATTAATAACAAACTTAAAAATAACTTTAAATTGATGCGACATTGACACAAAATTAAAACGTTTACAGCGCCTCTATCGGTAGTTAATGAAACCATTCAAATCAGGTTAGAAATTTTACGACGTAGTCGCGCTTTTAATAGGGTATTTTACTGTATATAAGAAAAAAAAATTGAGTCAGCTTTGGCAATAAGCAGTTATAATATTATTATAACAAAATAGTTTTAGTTCATAATATAACAAAATTCATTTAAACATTAATATTAAAGTCACTTTTTAAATCTATATTTTTAATGAGCGAAACAGTAGCCGCCACATTATTACGTCATACGTTCATGTAAACTGAAAAGTGTCAGCTGATCATCGTTTATAGGTTACTTTTATGATTTTATTGGTTACTAAATTAAAATTGTAGTTGTATTCTACAACTTTTAAATAATAAAAATTATAACTCCAATAGGGACCAATATCAGCGCATTTGTTTACATGACCAAGTGACGTCATTACCACAGAGCGACAAGGCGTCCATCGTTTTCGTCATATTACGCGCGGAAATTGAAAATGTAAAGCTTTTATGCATTTTTACAGCACAATCGATATTCAATAAAACTTTTTGTGTTTTTTAGTTGTCTATTTGCAGCTTGGAATCGAATTAGGACACTTTTCATCGGTGGGCGTAACACCCTATTGACCATGTTGACAAATGGCTTTATCATTGATCTGGCCTAAGCATACCATAATATGGGAAATTTTAAGATACGGCTACGACGCATATACTTATGAATTTAGGATCTATGCACAAAGTTTTGAAATCTATTTGTTTTGGAACCTAGTGTTTAAAAATGACTTTTAACCTGGCTGTGTTCATTAAATGCATGCCGGTAATTTATTTCTTCCATAGAGAGAGAGAGAATGAGAGACATAGGTAGCAACGCTGGCTTACTTTCAGGTTTCTAAACTATCTACTTGCCCATGATAATTACCATTATAAAAAAAAAACTAGCTAAAATAATACAATATTTCTCAATTTAATTTTAAATGAATATCTAAATTCTAGCCAGCAAGTCGTGTTGGTCGAAAAACGAATTTATAAAAAAATAGGCTATCAACACTAAAAATATTAGGTCTTTACCTATGAAATTGCCGTTTTTCACGAAATAAATGAAGCGTAATTTTTTTATATATTTTTTATTTCTAATAATCAAAATAATCACCCATGCAATCAATACATCTTTGCCAACGCATTGGTAGCTTATTGATGCCTTTCTTGAAGAAATCAGCTGGACGAGAGGCAACAAATTCTTCAAAGGCATTTTGTACTGCCTCTCGGATATTGAATTTTTTTCCCGCCAAGAAGTTATCCAAATTCTGGAAAAAGTAGAAGTCTGTAGGCGCAAGGTCTGGTGAGTACGGCGGATGACGGAGAACTTCCAACCCCAACTCTTGTAGCTTGGAGACCGTCTGCTGTGCAGTATGAGGTCGCGCGTTGTCGTGCAGGAGCAGTGGAGCCGAACGATTGACCAAAGCTGGTTGGAGACGTGCGAGCTTCTCCATCATTGTGTTCAGTTCTTCACAGTACACATCTGCAGTAATGCTTGTCCCGTTTGGCAAGAAGCTGTGATGAATTACACCCGCGTTAGACCACCAAACAGTGACCATCACTTTTCTTGGGGTAAGTTTTCGTTTAGGGCATTGTTTGGGTCCAACCAACTTGCTGAGCGCTTACGATTGTCAAACAGGATCCATTTCTTGTCACAAGTAACAATGCGGTTCAGAATTCCTTCATTTGTATGCCTGCTGAGCAGTGCAAGGCATGTCTCCACGCGTACTTCGCGCTGGCGGTCATTGAGTTCGTGGGGTACCCATTTGTCAAGCTTTTTTACCTTGCCAATTTGACGCAAATGGACCAATATTGTTTTGATGCTAACGTCGAAAGCTGCTGCTAATTCAGCCGTGGATTGAGTTTCATCAGCTTCCACAATTGCCTTTAATTCGTCATTGTCGACCAAAGTTTTCGTACGACCACGGAGTTCATTTTTCAGGTCAAAATTTCCAGAACGGAAGCGGGTAAACCAATAACGGGTGGTGCGTTCGTTTGTAGTGTTCGCTCCGTAAACGTCGTTGATGTTGCGTGCCACTTGTGCCGCTTTGCTGCCACGACGGTACTCATACTCCATAATTACTCGAATTTTTAACTTATCCATGATGACGAAAAATGTTCGAATGCGTTGAAAACAAAACACTAACTATTAAACAAATGACGATTTTAGAAAAAGAATTCCATGTTTGTCAAATAAAATTAATTTGAAATTAGCATTATCAGTCAAAAAAAAAATTTTCATTTGAAATGGCCAGTACGGCAAAACGGCAGTTTCATAGGTAAAGACCTATTATTATGTAAAATAATTTTGATACTTAGTTTTTTTAACTACGAGTATTGTTTTTAAACTAATTAGTGATGTAGCTAATTATCATATAAGGTGTATAATTTATTAATATCATAAAAATTAATAAAACATTTAATTCATTATTTGGTAGTTAGTTTGTAAAGAAAATAGTGTTGCTGATTCAGAATTCATATAAATTCGATTGCCATGACTCGCTGGCCAGACCCTACTTCCTATTTTTCATTATTTATCCACTAATGAAGGTTAGCCGTCAGATCTGCTGATCACCTTGTGATCTCTACTAACGGTTAAAACTTCCACAGAAGGACTAAGCTCTACTATGCATGGAGAGCAGAACCTACATCACAGAACCAAAAACGCCGAATCGACGAATCAATTAGTGTCGAGACTGGTTGAGCTCTCAGGTGTAATAAAACCTGTATTTTACATATTTTTTACGATAGCTTACGTCCCCTGTTTTATGTGCTCTAAAAATGTTAACAAAACCAATCTGTAAGGGCCTACTAGTCAGGGAAAATAAAGGGTTGACTCTGTTCGTTAAAATTGTTAGCATGGTTGTTATTTGCACCTGTTTTTATAACCTTTTGTGTTTTTTAAATTATTATGGAAAGTCTGGGTTAATGAAACGAAAATAATATTGTACTTTAAAATGTAGCAGTATTTAATAAATTAGACCAAAAGTATGCAAAAATTTGACCAACTTGTTCTAAAATGTACAGACACCAATTCGGCAGGCAATCTGAACCATTAGTCACCTCAAACTAGCCAGAGGATGGACACAGTTACAGGCCGTAACGTTCCACGGGCTAGGGTTTGCAGATGTACGTTCGGGTACAAAATTATATAATTATATTCAATAAGGTCCATTGCTCGGATTATTCAATAGAGCGCGACTTATCTATTTCTAAACAAAAATATGCAGTCGGTCCTTTGGGTGTTCCATTTAAGCTAAGTCTAAGCATTTCGTTGTCTTTTAATAGTTTATTATAAAATCAAAACAATCCTAACAGGCAATTAACATTTTAAGTCATTTTTTAATTCTGTACCAACCTGTTATTGATGTGTTCCCGGGTATACAAACATAAATGAAACATAAATAAAAGCTTGTAGCGTAATCACCTTGATCGTCATTTATTCTATCTGGTAAGACAGTAGAAAAACACAAAGTAATCAAAATAATAAAGTATTTTCTGGTTAATTTATATATATATGTTTTGTACCAAATAATATTTTCATCTTGCTGCGTGTTAATGTTTCAAATAAATACGTACTCAACTTAAAGACTAAATACTCAACAGAATAACATTCCGACAGTGAATTTAATAAATTATTTAGCTATACGAAATGTCATTACAAACGTTTCATCACTACAGAACATTCTTAGGGATTAATTAATATGCCACAAGCTTGGAAAAATGGATTAAAATCAAAGCGTGGAGCAAATAAAAAAAGGATAAGACGATTTTGGCATCATTTTTCATCGCTTTTGTGTTTGGTCTCGAACATTGAATACACAGCATTCGCTACACAAAATGTGTTTTTATGGTTGTATTTTACAACGAAATTGCTACGCAGTTGAATGTACTTTAACGGCAGTGCCGACAGTTCCAAAGCCACTTGTGGTGGACAAGCGCCTTGTTGTTCAGGATATAGAGTCCAATACTGTTATTGTCTCTTTGAAATTATACCGTTTTCACAACCAAAATTTAGTGTAATTGTTCATGGATTTAGTGAATCTATGTGTCCGTAATAAGAAGTAACTTGAAGGAAATCAATACTAATAATAATCACCTAAGCTTAAATGTGCTGTCATAAGACTTTAGGTAATTGGGATCGCTCAACTGTTTTTTGAAGTCGTTTAAGAAAGATTTGCAGGATCCAAGAATGAAGTATTTAATTTTGGGGTACACTTTATCCACTAACTTACTTTGTTACTTGCAAGGATATGACCGTTGTGCAGTAAAGCAGTCTGTGAGAACTTTTGACATATTATCCTGTATCAATCAAAATTACGGTAAAGTTGAGTCAGTAATTGTAAGAATATTATTTCAATGGAAAATTATACTTGTTGTTTTCACGCGTAGGGTGATTGACCACATGTTGGCTGATGGTACTGCAACGTTTGCTTGTGCCGTATTTATTAAAGAGGTTATTGCACAAACAAACTTGCTGACATTTATGACTGGCAACTTATAAGTCTGTCATTATTTGATTTTTATTTGTAAAATGTAAAATATAGAGAATATCGAAGATTGTTCTAGATCATTCCTTGACAGGATTCCTTACGGAATTCTATTGCGGGCTTCGTCCCCAAAAATAGACTAATAATTATCATTGTATTATCTTATAAAATAGATTCATTTTAAATAAAAGTGGATTAAGTGTTATATGTGTTTCTTTCTTATTAGTTAGGAAGACCTCCCTAGGTTAGATTAGGTCCATCCCGGGTACCGAACCCCGAGATGGTGGAGGCGCCGCGCGAAGTGTAGTGTTTTGTGTTTTATTTCAGCTATATACCCCACTGAGCATAGCGGAAAGAAAATTTTAGAAGCCAAGATCCATCTGAATACCAGGAGTAAAGGAAAGATTCTAAAAAAAGTGACGACGCTTTACGGCAAATAAAAGAATTATAAAAGTTATATATATAAGAAAATTATAAAAATAGCCATGAATCTAAATAAATACTCTGGCATTTCGACAATTTTGGTGAGTGAATTTTTAGCCCAGTTCGAAGTAATTGCGGCATTACATAAATACAACGATGAAAGCAAGAGGCTAATTATTCAAACATATTTAGAAGGACCTGCGTTGTATTTTTGCAAAACGATAATTGATGCATGCGAAACGTTCAACGAAATTAAGAAAAGATTTATAGAAGAATTTGGCAGAGAAATAGATCATGTGGCTAATTTTTATTCACGAAAGCAACAAGCCAACGAAGAACTAATAAACTATTATTACGCGTTGGACATGTGTGCAAACAAAGCTGGTACCACAATTACAGAAAGTATTTTCATACATCATTTCCTGAAAAATTGCAAATACACATACAAATGCCGACTAGCGTCTCAAATCTATACAAATAAAAAAATGTTAAAAGAAACGATCATGCAGATGCACGAAATGTTCACTGGAAAGCAGGAAGAAAATTTATATCTTCAAGACAACGTACAGATGTCACAAGAAATAACAGTAAATTCTACAACACCACCGAGGAGTGAGAAGGAAGATTCTCAATGGTTAACTAACATGGACTACGGGAACGCGAGAGGAAAATTCTTAAATAATAACAATCGATCTCCATATAATCTAAGGAGAACACAGGATCGAGGTGATTCATCCAACGGGCGAGGAAGGAATTTCCCAAACTTCAACCGACGTCAGTAAGACAGCTTGGGACATTATTGATGCCGATTAATCAAGACAATATTATATGTAAGTGTAGTCCCAATATTAAAGTTAAAATTAGAGAAAAATTTTTCTCAGCTTTACTTGATACAGGCGCTTCAGTGTCTGTAATATCTCAACTATTATGTAATCAATTAAATATTACAATACATAAGGTTGAAGATATAAAAATCCGAGCCGTTAATGGTAATCGAATGAATATAATTGGTAAAATACAAATATGTTTGGAGATTGAACATGTTGTGTATATACAGAATTGTTATGTGGTTGATAAAATTGAAAGAAATTTAATTCTCGGACAAGACTTTCTTCAGAAGTTTGATGCAGTATTAGATTTTAAAAAAGGTCATGTTCAATTTGTAAATAATATTTGTAAATTTATTAGAAATAATGAAATTAATGATTTTAATGTTAAAGATGTGAACCAAAATACCCTTCAGGTAATACAGGTTTCACGTGAATTGTGTAAGGATGAATATATTTATTTTTCTGATTTAGTAGATAAAAATGATTGTAGATTGTGGGAAGTAGTGGTAGCTAAACCAAGTGAAAAAGAATTTAATTTATCTTCGAATTTGTCGGTAAAAGAACGAGTTGAATTATTAAAAATATTATCAAAATATCGGTCGACATTCGCGTTCGAAAAAAAAGAGTTAGGAAAGTGTAATATTGTCGAAGTCACAATCGATACAATAGATGAAACTCCAGTTCATAGAGCACCTTATAGAATATCTAATGAACAACATAAAATTATACGTGAGCAAGTTAATGATATGCTTGAAAATAATGTGATTAGAAAATCTAGAAGTGCGTATGCATCACCGGTAGTACTAGTTAAAAACCCAGACAATACATGGAGATTTTGTGTGGATTATAGAAAGTTGAATAAAAAAGTAATAACAGATTCATATCCTTTGCCTATCATCGAAGATATGATAACACAGCTGAATGGGGCGAAATTCTATGCGGATTTAGATTTAAACTCCGCCTATTGGCAACTATCGATAGCGGAGAAAGATAAACACAAAACAGCATTCATCACACCGTCTGGATTATACGAGTTTAACGTATTACCTTTTGGATTAAAAACTAGTGGAGCTTTTTTTCAAAGGACAATGGATGAAGTGTTAGCAGGTCTTAAGTATAAAAATGTGATAGTTTTTATTGACAATGTGATCGTGTATGGTGATTCGTTTAATGAATTTATAAGTGCTTTAGAAGAAGTGTTTCAACGATTGAGTGCGGCAAACTTGACACTCAAACCATCAAAGTGTAATTTTGGATTCAAAGAAATAACTGTGTTAGGACACACTATTTCTGGAGAAGGTATTTTACCCGACCCAAAAAATATTGAGAAAATAAAAAAAGTAAAAATACCAAGAAATATTAAAGAATTGAAATCGGTATTGGGTTTATTTTCATATTATAGAAAATTTATAAAGAACTTCTCTTCATTAATTCTTCCTTTAACAGATCTATTAAAGAAGAATACGAAATTCATTTGGTCACAAGTACAACAAGAGGTATTCGATAAAATGATATCGTTAATGGTTGAACCACCATTATTACGACATTTTGTTAATGACAAAAAAATATGTACAAGATTATATGTAGATGCGAGTGATTTAACCTTGGGAGCATGTTTGATGCAAGGTCAACAAGAGAAATTGTTACCGATATGCTTCGCATCACGAAAATTAACAGAAACAGAAAAAAAATATTCAATAACTGAAAAGGAGTGTTTAAGTTTAGTGTGGGCATTAAACTATTTTAAACATTATTTATGGGGATTACAATTCCAGTTAGTAACGGACCATAAGGCATTATGTTGGTTAAGGACAAGAAGAGACATGTCTGGAAGACTAGCCAGATGGGCCTTGGCGATTCAAGCACACGACTTTGAGATTGTACATTGTTCCGGAAAACAGAACGTTGTAGCGGATTTCTTAAGTCGAAACCCCCTAATAGAAGATGAAACTAGTACAGGAAAAGAAATAGAAGATGGTTTACAAATGTTCTCGATTGAAGTGGAGAATTTATCACGACATCAAGAGGAAGATAGTTTTTGCCGAAGGTGGCGTGAAAATGTATCGATCTGTCGACGAAGTGTATATAAAGGTTTTATGATATCAAATAATGTGTTATATAAATGTATTAGAAGTGGAAATATAATAAAAAATTTAATTGTTTTACCTAAGTCGTTATTTAGTGAAATCATGAGACAATTACATGATGACGCACGTACGGGAGGTCATTTCGGGATAATGAAAACTTTAGCAAAGTTCAGGGTAAAATATTTTATGCCGAACGCATATAATGAAATCGAGAAATATATTAAAAGTTGTATACCTTGTCAAGAAAAGAAAATATATAATAAGATAGTGCCATTACGCCCTATAGTAACGGATCATTTATTTCAAAAGATAGAGATTGATGTACTAGGTCCTTTTAATCGTTCAGTAGATGGTAATAAATATATAATAACATGTATAGATTGTTTTTCAAAATATGCTATTTGCAAAGCAGTTCCACGAGTGACAGCTCAAATAGTATATAATTTCTTTATTAATGAAATTTTAACAAAGTTCGGGACAGTATGTGAAGTATTGTCAGATAAAGGTTCCATGTTTACGTCAAGGTTAATTAAGTCTTTATTAAGGCAATATAATATAAAACATTCCTTAGCTACCACTATGCACCATCAAACATTAGGTTTAGTAGCAAAATTGAATCAAACCATTTCATATTCATTAGCTAAATATGTAAACCAAAGTCAAAGGGATTGGTGTCAAATTTTACCTTTTATAATATATGCTTATAACTGTTCAAAACAAGCTTCAACTAAATTTTCTCCTTATTATTTAATGTTTGGTAGAGAACCTGAAGTTCCGTTTGATAAAAGGTTGAATCCTAACTGTAATATGACCGTTCAACAAAAAAAAGATACTTATATAAGTGCGGTGAATCAAGCCAGAGAAAATTTAAGGAAAGCTCGTTTAGTACAAAAAAGATCGTATGATAAAAAAGCTTCTAATATTAAACTTCGTGTAGGACAATTAGTTTTGTTACATTGTCCAAAAAGAATATCAGGTAAAAGTCGAAAACTTAGTCGACCATATAAAGGTTTATTTCGAGTGTTACAATATATAGGATGTGACAATTATCTTGTAAAAAAAATACAAAATAACCAAGAACTAATTGTACATGTGAATAGATTGAAACCATATAATATTCGATAAAGTAAAACTGATGATAAAACTATGTCTATATTTATATATATAAAATAAAGTTTTTGTATATACATATATGTATTGAAATATTACGATAATATTATAATTCTTTTATTCTTAGAATTAATAGAGTAAAAATACACATTTAGGTGTATAAGTATATATATCGTTCATTTGTAGATATGCAACGGTTAGAATTTCGTTGGGGTTTTAGAATAATATAAGAAACTAATATTTTTTTTTCTCAAATTCTATGTACATTTCACAACGCAATGATCCGAGATGATATATCCTGCAAAGCCGATCCAAACACCATCACCAAAAAGGAGATGCAATGGATGGACGATGCAGATAAAAGAAAATAAGGAAAAGGTTTTTATATATTATATATTGAGATAAGAGGGTATTTTATTTACTGATTTAATAAATTAATTTTAGATACCCGAAGAGAAACCTCTAAGGAGCGGCAGGTACACGCGGCACGTATTTACCGCGTTACATTTTATTTACGAATCATAAATATACGTGTGGTTCCAATGCTCTAAAGAAGTCAATTTTCAAAGACTAAAATAACACTATAGATAATGTGCACGTTTAATTTGAGCCACGCCTAATAATCTCCATAAGAGAGAAAGAAGGTGATAGCCGATTTAGCTATGCGGCCAAAGTTTACGAGTATATATAATATTGTGATATTGATGTCTGTGGGTCAACACGCGGATGTAGAATAGGATCCTCAGTGGGTTAAATAGTAAAAGGGTTGTGATAGAATAGGTAATGTATTTTAAACGTTATTGGTATAGAATTTTGTCAGGTGTATTACGGTGCATTTTGAAAAAAGTTCTCTATATTGCGTTGTGAAATATTAATTTATTAATTTATAGATATCATTCTGGGTTAAGTAAAATACTTTGGATCCGATTTTATGATCTATTCATAGGATGGTTTGTCCGGTAATAGTTAGGCAGGTAAAATCTTAATATTTAGGTAGGTAATATTTAAAGTTTCGAAAGTTACAAACTTTCAAATAAACTTTTAATCATTCAGAAAAGTTTAAAGTTAATATGACAGTTCATGTCAAACGTGTTTGTTTTGCCAACTGAATGATAATGTTTGATAATATAATTTGATTAATTTAGTATTAATTTTAATATAAATGGGATTAATTAAATTTACTTTTATTGGGATATTAATATATTTATTACTTATCAATTAATTATAATTATAATTTAATTGTATTCAATGGGTTATTTTAACAATTGTTGATTAATTTAATAATAAATATTGGTTATTTGAACTTGCGTATGATTGTGTAACGTAAATGATTAATATGGGGTTGTTGATTATTCATGAATTGTATGAGAAATTAAAATAATTTACACTGTTTTATTTAGATATTAATTAACCAGCCGGGATCTTGGCTGATTTTCATCAGGTTTTGTGGCTAAGGCTCTATTGATGGAGAATAAATACAATAAGATCATTTTTGGTGTAATAAGATGTTGTAATTTAAACATGATCAAGTATATATATTCCTATCGGTAGGGGGCTCATCTGAGAGTAATCCCGATTAATGTATATGGTCCTGATTTAAGTAGGGTCCTTATTTAAGAATGAAATGTATATAGGAATTTATGTAATCAGCTTCACTAATTAAATAAATTAAACAAGAGGGGCGATTGCAACGTTTGCTTGTGCCGTATTTATTAAAGAGGTTATTGCACAAACAAACTTGCTGACATTTATGACTGGCAACTTATAAGTCTGTCATTATTTGATTTTTATTTGTAAAATGTAAAATATAGAGAATATCGAAGATTGTTCTAGATCATTCCTTGACAGGAT
The DNA here is from genome assembly GCA_923062675.1 of Marasmarcha lunaedactyla. NCBI lineage: Eukaryota > Metazoa > Arthropoda > Insecta > Lepidoptera > Pterophoridae > Marasmarcha > Marasmarcha lunaedactyla. The sequence goes on from OV281358.1 coordinate 3,205,821, forward strand.
TCCTTACGGAATTCTATTGCGGGCTTCGTCCCCAAAAATAGACTAATAATTATCATTGTATTATCTTATAAAATAGATTCATTTTAAATAAAAGTGGATTAAGTGTTATATGTGTTTCTTTCTTATTAGTTAGGAAGACCTCCCTAGGTTAGATTAGGTCCATCCCGGGTACCGAACCCCGAGAGTACCTAATGGTTACACACATACAGTTCTTTGTACTTAAAGACGTCGAAGATTCATGTCTGGCTCTTCCTCTCATTTTATAAATTTTAGTAATATTTTTATAACATTAAAGTATATTCGCGCCAGTCACGCGTAAACCTTATTTCAAAGTGTCAAAGCGTTTTTATTGGCTGGGTGTAAGAGGGGGTGAGGTGTCTATAGCGCGGGGAGGGGCATCTAAATTATTGTTCTCGGCGGGATTGGGTCAAATGTCGAACGCTCTTTCACGCATAAATAGAGTGGGCGGGTTTTTATCGATACTTTTATGCTTTTTAGAGCATTTATCATCGATTATATTTATGTTATGAGGGGGTTCACTTATGGAAATGGTTTTTTGGAATGACTAATACCACTATTGTTCGCTAGTGAGATTAGTTTCTTAGGCCCCTTTTCGGACGGGGAAAAAGTGTTTTCGTGTTTTGAATATAATATTTTGTAAGTTCTCATTTTTTTATTTTTTTGTACTAGCTGATTTTGATACTATGGAAAATGTTACATTAAAAAAATAAATAACTGTGTTCTCTCACTTTTAAATTGTTTTTCTTTCATATACTCGAAATACAATGGGCAAGGCTAAAGGAAAAATGCAACAAATACCGCCAAAAAAAAATCTGACCATTATGAACAAATGCAGTGGTAGGATCATGCTTTATTTAACGTCAACAAGAACATGTGATATAGTCAGTGTTGAGAATTGAATATTTGAATTTTACCTGTAAAAGAAGCACAAAGTTGGTTGGAGTTGGTTTTTGAATCTGGAATTATAAATAAATCCCAACACAATCACACCAACTGTATGGTCACAAAGCAAACAGAACTTTTGTTACGGATGATCACGCATCAAACTGAAACATAATAAACGTAACTATATAATAAAGAAAACAACTATGACCCAAGAACAAATATCTGTGTTCATCACGCAATAGAATGAGCCTGGGACCGTATGAGGCAGGATGACCCACTGCGTTACTTGAAATTTTGATTAATTAACTTAATGAACCAAGTGCTATTTTTTGGACTTTCTACTAAAAACTTATAAAACTGAACTATTCTTGAAGCGAGTGATCACTGATCATGAAAAGTCGAAAACGTACGACTAGAACGTGCAAAAAATGATACGCTTCAAGGGCGGTTACATACCACAGACTGTGGCAAAACCCGGATGAACCCACAATAAGACGATGTTGTGTGTTTTATGACATTGGAAAGTGGACGTTTATTAAAAGCCTTTGCCACCGAGGAAAACCATTGATTCGTATCTGTATTGAAACAGCACCTGATGAAGCTGGTGCTAGAAATTAAGGATAAACTGCCGAAAGTTTTTTACCATGATAACGTCAGACTGCAGGCTTCTTTAGCTACTCGCAAAAAATTTAAAGATTTTAACTTGGAAGTATAAAAGCATCTACCATAAAACCTTGACTGAGCACCAGAAGATTTCTATTGATTTTGGCCCTTCAGCCCGTAAAGTTGACATGCTCATGTTGTATGTAAAATACGAAGAAAACTTTTCACTGATGAAGTTTGTAGGTGAGATTGAAATAGGTAATTTCGAAAAACTATTTTCTTTACATAACGATATAATATATTACTTGTGAAATGTAGCTTGTAACACTAACGTTTTATGTATGATCTTCCTTTTTAATTGTATTTATATTTCTTTAAATATTTATACTTTATTGTTTGCCTTCGTTGACAATTATGTCAACACATTTCTTAATGACAGCCATAGAAGCTGCCTAACAGGCTAAGCCTTCTAATGATGCTGCCTGCTACTGATGCTGCCCGTTACTGATGCCGCCTGCTACTGAAGCTGCCTGCGCATGAGCGCCAGTTGGTGCCTGAGCGCCCTCGCCGTCGAAGCCTTGATAAAAATAACAATGTTCATTTGCCAAAAAAATTACAGTAGGTACAAACAGCTTATAAGGTTTACAAACTTAATTAAAAAGAGCTTAATTAATCATTACATGGTACGCGGCGACTTGTGAAAGTCCGCCTAATAAAAACTATTACGTCACAAGCTGACGTCACTGATATCCGGTAAAACTTATAAAAGTTTATGTGGCATCTTTAAGTACATACATTACATTGTAAGATACCGTTAAAAAATAAATACAGTTGATATTACGTTATTGTTGGCATTTGTCCCGTAGCCGGCGAGTAGAGAGTAGCGTAGAACTAGTAATTAGATATGAGTTGGCGAGACGCGAGTGTGTAATTCCTATAGATATAAGCGAGTGTGCGAGTGCGACGCGTAGAGTAGAATCACCGCTGATTAATCTTTCAGCGAGTGTTTTGTACGCCAAGCGAGCGTCACTCAGCGGATTTTTATCTTTAATAACTTTTATTTACATGGAACCTACATCTTTTATATATTTCTTGACCGAGAATATAATCTATAGCTACTGGTTTGTCTCGCAGGTGGCGGTGGGACAAGTGCTTAAGTGTAATTTTTTCGTGTTTTTAAAGGTGTAAATTATCGATACCTATCGCTTAAAATTGTCGATACCCATCACTAGTATCGTCAACATGGTTAATGGGATGCTACGTTGCTCGCATTTTTAATAGGTACTTTCTGCAAAAAATGTATACAAAGTATTGCAAACGAGGTTTTTTGCAAATAATGAAATATGAATAGCTATTAATATTTTTGTTTCGGATATACGGTAAAAAGGAGAGGATTTTTGGTTGGAAATTGAAATGAACTTTAGAATTAATGTATAAGTGTGTTAGGTTGAAAGATATGAATTGCTTTATATGCCATTTAACATGCTGTTTACCTATTCTTTATTCGGGTATAAGGATTAATTGTGTTATGTAACAACATTTAAAGCTTTCTGCCGACACCGGTTCACAGAATAAAAATTCTGTTCTATAAAGGTATCTCGCAAAATGAAAATACCCACAGTACTGTGCGTTGTTGCACAGTACTGAAGTAGATGATAAGCTCCTGAGGCATGGGCCTCAAAAATCTTGTTCCCGATCACCTGATATACCTTGTCACTACGCAACCTGAACCGAAAATATACGACACGACACCAGCACAAACAAAATTGAACGAACACGAAATGTTTTGCATCATTCTATCTATTTCATTTCGGGAAACAATAGAATAAGTTGATGTGATTAAACGCATTTATTGTAATTTAAGAACGTCAGCTATCATCAAAGTTATGAGACGAGCATTGGATGAATGAAAATGATTGCAGCTTGCTGTCGAGTACCTACATTTATGATGTTTCTACTTACTTGACTGTCTCATAATTCAACCCTTATATCCTGAATTTATTATAATGTGTCGAATAGACTGAACTTTCCACCCCAACACCAAAACCTTCTAAAACTACTTAAGAAACTATAGTAGAGTTGAAATAACTTGAACGCAAACTAAAAACAATTTAAAGAATCCCGACTATTCTAATTTTACAAGAATGCGGCGTATTTTGACGAGGGCTCCCAAAGGAGGACAGATCATCTATCAACTTAATGAGCTCGGCCTGAATTCTGCCAATAACAGTCCACTTCCTTATTAGTTAAAGATGGCTGCGTTTTTTTAAGATGTTGGCATAGAACTGGAGTAAGTAACGTTCACAGATATTAATTTGTGCTAAAAAAAACGCTTTTTGTGCGCCATACTGATTTGTTTTTAGCCGGGAACTGTATTTTTTTTGTATGAAACATACATTTTATTCTTTTTACCGGTATCAACGTTGTATGCGAATCAATCTCACAGTCAAATGTATCGTATAGTTGAGGATGTACACTCGTAACTTAAACTTATCACTGCAATTATTTTATTTATTTATTGAACTAATAAAGTGAACTATGAATTAACTTCAAGATATTTTAACTAAATATCTATTAGGGGACATACACACATGTTCGGGACGGCACATTCGGGTTGACAGTATTTGTTGAAAGGCAATGCCGATCCAAACCAGCTATACATATTCATCAGGCGTCGAGGGTTTTATTTTTTTTTGGGCTTTATAAAGGTTGGCTTTGTCGACTTGTTTCACCAAACCCGAACTGCCGTGACCATGCGGCATTCTTCACTAACGTTTATCAACACATATTCGGCTGTGCCACCAGGCAGTGCCGATAGACGCCAGCTTGAATATATGTGCAGGAACCCATAAATATTCCTAAGCGCCACAATGAAATATTTATGAAATGAAATGAAATATTTATTTCTCAACATTGACAATTACTTGCTCTTATTGACGTCAAATAAAGCATGGCCAGTTCGGAAAAACCTTCGTAGAGAAGAACTAGCAAGAAACTTCACGGGTATATTTTTTTCAAAATAAATTTACGGAGTCTCTTTATGTCTATACAAAATTATTCTTATCTGCATCAGTTAGCTCGGCAAGTCTCCCTCCCCCCAAGTATCCAAACGACGAACACCCTCAAACGGCTTACGTTCACGAGTTAACGCGGGATCCAGCCATCGTCCTCCTCAACCATATTAGAGGAAAGTGAGCGACCCTATAGAACCTATTAATTACAGCAAATATCTATCCCTTAACAATACTTAATAATAAAATATAGCTTATAAATAGATCAGCTTAGTTATAGCGTTCAATATCATAGGAAAAAGAACGATGTGATGTTAGCGGGCTTCGAGGGTATCAGCTATCTATCTGAAACAGCAAGCACTCAGAGATGTGAAATGGTTTCTATAAACAAATGTAGACTTAAAGAAATTAAACATAAATCATAGATTCGCTTAGCAAACGCTACGTATAGTAATATAATAACACAAACAACATAAACTTTATAAAACTCCTCTTCTAAAGTGTTAAAAATGGAAAGTGATAATAGTGAAATGGAAATAACCCAAGATGCGTAAACGTAAGCGCGTGGTTCCTTATAGTTCATCCAATGATAATTCGTCATATCAATCTAGTGATGCAAGAAATTATATAGAAAACACAAAAAACCAAGAAAGGTAAACGACTTAAAAATTGAATTTTTGTCACAACACGTTTCGTTTCTAACTAATTTATTGACAAATAAGCCAAATAACGATAAAGAAAACCCGCATGTTTTGCAATCACAACAACCGATTGCGTCGCCCTGTAAAGAAATAATAAATAATTCAGATGAACGTCTATTGACAATACGCAATAGTGAGCCAAATACGACGTTACTATTATCTGAACTTTCTACTACAATTAAGGACCCTGTATTTCCGAAAGCTGATGGCAGTCACCTTAACAAACTAAACGAATTGCAACATTTTAAACATGACGATTGGATCTCTATACGTTTCTCTGAGGCTCAAAAGAAATATGTGGCTACCCCCGGTTTTGTAGAACTTAATGTAAATGAGTTAGTTCGGTTGAACTCAGTGGTTACGGATTCATCAGCAAATCCGAGAGTGAATTTGTTAGAGCGTACATTGGCCAGAATGGCACCTAACCACTAAAAACCACCTTGTTGGCTGTGGCAAAATTTTACCTTTAGCCTTCATCGGAAGCGACACCCGTTGGGACGTGGGTGCGCTGGCGGAGACTCGCTAACGGGGCGCTTGACTGAGGGATCAATTCATTTAAATGAACCTATAATAAATTGAGAACAAAACGACCCGATCTGCGTCCGGCCCCGTTGGGACCTGTTGATGGTCGCTCCCGCCTGCCGAGTCACGATTGTTGTCTCACGAATTCTCTCGTAGCAATACTCAAACGCCACTCTCAGATCCGTTCTGCGTCCGGCCCCATTCGGACGTGTTCGCGGTCGCACCAGCCGTTGAATCACGATTGTCGTCTCGCGACGACAACTTGTAGCAACACTCATACGCTGAGATTCGTACAATATCTCGCTTCGTCCTCGACGACTTGAGATAAGCCTCTGTAGGACTTACGCTGCGGCCGGTTTCGATCGGCTGTAACTAAGTCAGTGTCGCAGCAACAACAGAGTTGAGCTTACTACGGTCAATTAAATTCGATAGTAGTTCGCAAGGCTCGGGCTGATTTTCTGGCTACGTACTTGACGCTTGGTGCTTGTTACGTAGTCAGAGACTCGCTCTGCGGCCGGCTCCGGCCGGTCGTAACGGAGTCAATCCCGCACTTTCAGTGCAACCCAACCTCGTCAGGTCTACGGCCGGTTTTGTTGTCAATTTATTGACAACACACTCCGTAGTAGACTCGCGTTTGATCAGGTAGATACTTAACGGTGACAACTAAGCCTGATAGCGTTGCCCCAGTGCGCTTCCAAGGCCCTTCAGGCTAAGGAGAAACCGGCTGACCCGATCCCATTGCACTTGGGCCTTTCCCAGGATGACGGTACAGTGCTGTCCAAATAAGGGGCACCACTTCGCGTCGTCCCTAGCGCCCCTACCGCGGTTAGGGAGGTTTAGGTGCTAGGGAACCTATTATTATATATTTTTTATTATATATATATATATATATATATATTTATATATATTATGTATTGTAGTGCCAAGCCCTTCAATGGACCAGCAAAGCCTGGTAAACTTTGCTAGGTCGTTCACCCAGGCGCTCGTTGCGTCCGGGGTCCCCATTTCAGATGACGTAATAACGCAGGCCTTACAGGCAACTATGGCGTCCCCGGCCCCTCAGGCCTCAACCCCGGCACATCAGGCCTCCAACGTCCAGACCCCTCAGGTCTACAGCTCTCCCGCGTCTCCCATCCCGTCCGAGATGGACTGTGAATCGGTCACATCCTCTCGCGCGTCACGTCGCAAGCGTACCGCTCCCGGGAGAGACTCCGAACCCGCGTCCGATAAGTCATCAGATGCCGTCACCTTAACCGGTTCTCCTGAGCCCACGTTTCAGTTAGTCGCCAAACGCTCTACGAAGCGCTCAAAGAAAGCCTCGGTGTCTTCAACACCTGAGCCCACCCAGGTGTCTTCAACACCCGCCCCCGTGCCGTTAATGTCACTTCAAGTGACCGTTGACTACGTCGGCTCTGTCCAAGCCAACAACGAGCTGCGCTCCCGTCCCACCTAAGCGTCAGCTTCCTCCACCCGTCTTTCTCCGCGAAAAAGCGCGATGGATCGCAATATCTAATCTTTGCAAAGAGCAAAAAATTAATTATATCAAAGCAACCAACGCAGGCGATTCAATTAAAAACCAGGTCGCGACCATCGACGACTTCCGCGCTTTCACTAGGTTACTTTCAATTAAACAAATCGCGTACCACACCTACGCTCCCCCGGAGGAGCGCAAGGTCCGCGCAGTATTACGGGGCGTCCCGTTTGAACTCAGTAATGACGAAATTCTAGAGGACCTTAAGTCTCAGGGCTTCCCGGCTGAAGCAGTGCGCAAGATGCACTCAAACCGCGGTAGGCGTTTTCAACTAGCTTTAGTTATCCTCACCAACACTCCCAACTCGAGGGAGATCTTCAGAGAGGCTCGCACAATCTGCGGACTTTCGAATATCTCCGTCGAGCGTCCCAACCCCCGCGGCCACCCTGGGCAGTGCCACCGCTGCCAGCTCTATGGCCACGCAGCGGCTAACTGCTCAGCTCCCCCCAGTTAAGTGTTAAGTTTTTTTAAAGTGCCTGGACCCACACATCACAAAGGAGTGCACTCGCACTCCCGAATCCACTTTTCCCCCTGCTTGTGTGCTGTGTGGTCAGTCCGGCCACACAACTAACTACAGGGGTTGCCCGCGCGCTCCGCGCTCTTCAGCGAAGAGGGCTGTGCCTAAACCGGCAACTGGGGTCCCCCGGAAGTAAAACCCGAGCAGCCGACGCCTACTCCAGGTCTGTCCTGGAGGCAGCGTCCGGCCGCCCCACCTGCACCTTCCCGTCCTATCCCAGCTCCCGTAGGTTCTGTAGGCCCGCGTCCTGCTCCGTCGTCTTCACCTCAGTTGTCGTTGGCTGAGGACATGAAGACCGAGTTCAACGTCATTCAAAAGGTTGACATTAAGGAAATTTCCGTAATCGCACGCAAACTGCGAGCAGTGCACTCCTCAAGAGCGTTTATTTGCGTTAGCCGAGCATCACTCGCTACTAAGTTCGTTATAAATTTTATTTTTGTATAAATTCGTAAATAAGCAAATATAATGTCGAGACCCGCAAATCCCGCGTCCGGTCGTATCAAACCCAAGGGCTTATCCCTAGTTTCTTTTAACGTTTGTAATCTCAGTACTAACCTTCCTGAGCTCAAACTGTTCCTTCAGAACAACGAGCCAGACTAATTGCTTCTTCAAGAGACGTGGCTCACTTCAAACCGCTCCAGGGGATTCGCTATTCCCAAGTACGCGTTCACTCGTAACGACAGGCCCAACTCCGACGGTTTCGGCGGCACTGCTATTTATTACAAAAGAGGCGTCCATTGCTGTTCTCTCCCTACCCCTCCTCTCCTCAACATGGAAGCCACTGTGTGTAGATTGGCTATGACTGGTCATCCGACCATCATCATAGCTTCAATCTACATACCTAGTGGATCCAGGCCAATCCGCAGCAACTCAAAGGCCATTCTAGCCCTCGGCCATTCAATCATTATGTTCGGAGACTTTAACTCCAAACATACATCGCTCTCCTCGACATCACTTACTCACTCGACTTAGACGTCATCTCTCCCATCACTCCCACTCACTATCCCAACAACCCAAACTACTCTCCTAATATCCTCGATTTTGCAATTGTCAAGCGAATCAACCTCGATCTCAGGTCTATCGAACCGCTCGATGACCTAAGCTCTGACCACCGCCCCGTCTCCCTCGTGCTAGGACCGCCTAACGATAACGTCAACTCTTCTAAGACCTTTACCAACTGGAAACGCTTTAAAAATACGTTAGTTTCAGCCTTAGAGGCCCCGAACTTTCCGCTCGTGATCTCGCCCGATCAATTAGACAGCTCGGACAAAATAGATTCATTAGTCAATTTACTCACTGATGCTATTAACTCAGCCATCAGCGATAACGAAAAGGTTGCTAAACAAGGAAAACCCACGCTTCCCTTAGCCGTTAGCACTCTTATTAAAGCTAAGAACGCGACTCTCCGGAGAGCCAAGAAATATCACACGCCCGCCTATAGAACAGCTGCGAATCAGCTTCAACGTAAAGTTAGGTCTTGCCTCGCGGACCTCCGAGACGCTCAAATGAAGAATGTCATGGAGAATATCTACCCGTCCAACCAAGCGTATTACAGTATGGCCCGAGCCTTACGCGTAGGCCTCTCACGTTCCTCCTCTTACTCGTCCCGATAACACTACTGCCTTCGAAATTGAAGAGAAAGCCGAATGCTTCGCTGACAGTGTTGCTTCACAATGCTTGCCCAGTACGCAACCCGCGGATCTCTCCCATATCCAAGCGGTGGAGGACGAAGTTCTCCGCAGAGACTCTTTCCCCATCACCGCCGACCCCGTCACAGTATCTAATGATGAAATCTTGCTTCTCATTAGAAGTCAAAAATCCAAAAAGGCTCCGGGTGCGGATGGAATTTCCAACCACGCGCTTAAGCAACTGCCTCAGCAGGTGCTTACCTACTTAGCTATCATCTTCAATGCCTGTTTTGACCACAGCTACTTTCCAAAAGCTTGGAAAGAAGCGATAGTCATAGGTATTCCCAAGCTGGGTAAATCTCTGAAAATTCCGGCTAATCACAGACCCAACAGCCTTCTCAAGGCCATGTCTAAACTTCTCGAGAGAGTCATACTCTCTCGAATGCGGAACCATCTGTTTCCAACGGATGGCGATCCTCTCATAATTCCCCACCATTTCGGCTTTCGCGCTAAGCACTCCTGCCCTCAGCAAGTCTATCGAATCGTCGAGTACATACTCGACGGCTTCTATCCGAAACGAAAGAAAACGATCGCAGTTTTCTTTGACGTAGCCAAGGCTTTCGATAAAGTCTGGCACAGCGGCCTCGTTTATAAACTTTATAAAATAGGTTTATGGGATCGCCTAGTCAGGATAATGGCGTCGTTCCTCAAAGATCACACGTTTCATTTCAAACATGACGGCACGCTTTCCGCGCCTCGTCCTATAAAGGCTGGAGTCCCACAAGACTCAGTCCTCGGCCCTCTGTTGTACACCGTGTACACTAACGTAATCCCCATCCTGCCGAAAGGCGTCGAACTCGCCCTCTTTGCTGACGAGACCACCCTTTATACCAAAGGTCACGTGGTCCCGAATAACATCATCAGACTCCAAAAGGCCGTTAACGTCCTCGGTGTTTGGTTTCGAAAATGGCGTATCGATGTCAACCCAGAAAAGAGTTCTGCTATTCGATTCGACCACAAACTACGTAATCGCTACAACGATCCCTACATTCGAATGTTAGGTATTCCCATCCCCTGGAAGCGCAGTATTAAATACTTAGGTGTCACCTTAGACCAGACGCTTTCTTTCAAGCCACACGTCATATAGTAACGAAACTCGCCCGTTTTTACTTAAGCCGCCTATATAGTATGTTAGATAGAAAAATTAAAATGTCTTTCAGAAAGAAACGTACGATTTTCAAGGTCTGCGTTAGACCCTTCATGAGATATGCCTCGCCAATCTTTGCCCACGCCCAAGCCTCAGGTAGGTAAATTGCAGGTAGTTCAAAGCCTCTTCTGCCGCAATGCCACAAACGCACCTTGGTACGTGCGTAACGCGGACCTGCACAGAGATCTTGAACTACCTACAGTGCAACAGCACCTCAACACACTTTCAGAATCGTTCTTCAAACGCACCGAAACCCATCCCAATTCTCTAGTTCGAGATTCAGTCTCATATACTGCTCCTGTCTTAGATTCGAAATTCAAAGTCGCTAGACCGAGAAACGCGCACACTGGCGAACCCACGCAATTAACATTAGATCTTAAAGCCCTTCAGGCCGCAACTTCTAATTTTAACGTAAATCCGAATTAATTTAATTATTATTTTTCATTTTGAGCACCTTCAGTGCTATGCATTCACTTTCAGTGCTTTGAGCACCTTCAGCGCTATGTAAATCCTAGCGGTGACCCCTTCTAGGCCCCGCTAGCGCGGCCTCTTTCTCCAGTTGGCCGTCGCTCAGATGAAGGCTGAGTGGCAAAAAATTGCACGAGCCGACAGGGGGTTTTTTAGTGGGTAGGGTTCTGGTAGGCTCGGAACGAGTCCCACATAACCTGGATCGTGCGCGCCAGTGCATTTTTTATCCTACTGCCCTTCTCGTGCAGGGGAACAAAAAAAATATTAATCATGCTTATAATAATAACTGTGCAGTGAGTTTTATAAATATTAGGTCCTTACATATGACATTGGCGTTTTGTCGTACTGGCCACTTTTGGCCAAATACTCACGCATTTGTGTTTCGAAAACCGTATTTTCTTTTCTCTTTCTTTCTCTCGCTAGCAGACGATATGCGCATCGTCTGCAACGCCATCAAACATATTGACGGGCATATAAATAAACATAGGGAAATTTTAGTTCTAGCCCGTAAACTTAAAGCTTCACGTTCTCCTACAGAGTGACTGCAAGCTCTGGCGGAGCATAGTTCCCTTTTCAATTCATTATAGGTTCATTTCAATGAATTGATCCCTCAGTCAAGCTTCGGCTGACTCTACACAGCCCTGGCTTCACCGGAGGCTGCCCAGAACGGCCCCAATTCATGTCTCTTTGAGCACCTTCAGTGCAACTTTCACATCCGGCGGGCGACCCGTTGGCGGGTCTCCGCCAGCGCACCCACCTCCCAACGGTTATGGTTAGCGTGCCGATGAGTTGAACTAAATGGTTCGATAGCTCATTTTTGGTTCCTGTTGCCAAAGAGTGGAACGATTTGCCTGCGTCTGTTTTTCCAGACAAACATAACCCTGGAGCTTTCAAGTGTAGAGTGAATAGGTACCTCTTGGACAGGCGTGTATGATCCTCGTCTTCGTCGTCACTTTCCATCAGGTGAGATGGAAGACAAACGCCTGCTAATTATTAATAAAAAGAAGGTAGTTTTTAGTGGGTAGGTGCCATTCTGGTGAGTCCCACATCAGCCCCGCAGAGGTCGGTTTGTTCCTGCGGCGGTACGCATGACGCATCTTCCATCTCCCTCTCGTGAGGGTGTTGCTTCGGCGGCAAAAAAAATCAACCTGACTCTGAGCAATTTTCATTAAATAACAGATAACACTAATTTTCCTCCTAATTTCTAATTACACGCCTATTTCTTTGACATCGCCTGAGTTTGACCCAATGCAATGTAAATAATTACCTAATTTATGCAAATGGGTGCCATTAAGCCAAAACACCATGAGGCCCCATCTTTAAGTTGGCTTTGATTTAATACGATTTAGAGTATAGGGAAACGCCTCCATTATTTTCAAAGGTAATCTTCAGAGTTCTTGGGGTTTGAATTTCACCATGACTCAATTAAACGAATAATGGGAGTCAAATTGAGCAGACAATAAGATATAATTTACCTAAGGTTATTCAAAAGAAATTTTGCTTTGTACTGTTAGTGGTTGAAAAGAGGCTAGAACTTTTTATGCGATAAACATTACTTAATATACCTGCTTGAATCATTTTCGTTTGTGTTGAAATACCTCTACTGCGCCTAAGGAATTCTCTATTATATAATTCTAATTCCTAACAGACTATTTACTTACTGTAAAAGTTAATATTTTAGTTAATAGTTTTCATGTATACGATTTCTAAAAGGAAAAAGAAAAGGAGCATCGTATGCCCCGATTGCCGCGTCGGGGATGCCACTTGAGCCCTGTACTGCCCCAACACCCATATTCAAACCAAAGGAAGTGCCCCACTACTATTTTGTTTAATGGTCACTTACTACTATGAATAGACCAAATAGGTGGCTACGGGCGTCTTCGTTACTAACACTCTTTATTTGCCTCACTGAAGTTATGCTAGTACATTTGCCTCATGCTAGTATATTGTTGCATTCAGGTTGTTTTACTATATAGTTGGGCTGTTTGCATAAAAATCATGTTTCTAACTTTAAAAAAAGGCTACGATTTGGAATAACATTTACCAAACAATTTACTAATAAACGTTTGAATTCACCACGCAATAAATGTTTTCTTCAATTAATTGAAATTCGCAACTTGATATTATATTCACGGCATATTACACTCCTTATCGCTCACAGATGGGATTTATACGAGTTTCGAAATGTACTGAAATAAACGTTTCCACAATTCTCGTCGAGTTTCTGAAACACACAAAACGTTTAAACGACTTATTAAACGTCGTTAGATGTTGGAAGTGGGATCATAAAAATGTAGTACTAGAGTTTTATGAAAAAAAGCTACAATATCTTCTTAGCGTATAATGTTCAATTGTGCTAGAAAATGTCGAGGCGTTTATTTATCTTACAAGAAAAGTATTTAAAATGACAAACCTAATTCATTCACAGAATTGTTTAAAAGAAAATAAAAAATCTTAAGTTTAAAAAATTTGTGCTTTTTTTTGTAATAATTTATTTATAGCTATTAATTATAAATAATAATACATCCTTAGACAATCCACCAACTTTATGGCCCCAAAGTAAGCAGAGCTTGTGTTATGGATGACCATACAGTGAACTGGGGGGGAACCCAGAATAAACATACATATATAAATATCAACAACCATGACCCGAGAACAAACATATCATACAAATGAATGTCCCGACCAGGACTCGAACCTGGGACCTCCGGGAAATGAGGCAGGGGTACTAACCAACACGCTAATCGATCGTCTTTTATGTGCAGAGATAAGAGCACACATAAAAAAGTACACATATTAGATCAAAACTAGTCTTCATCCGCGGCTTCGCTCACTTATACAGTAAGACAGTAAAGGACATTTTATTTGTTTTTACCGGTCTATATTATCTGTCTACTTTTCTTGGCAACATTAATTATTGATGTTGTGTGATTTTAAAAGTCATGAACCGCTTGTGAAAAAAGTGATATTAAAGAAATCAACAGCTTCTGCAAAGAATAAAATCCCTAAATATCCCATACCTAATTTTCATTACAATATTTGAGAGGCTTTATAGGAAGCATTGTGACTTGTAACTTAACTTTTTTATAAATTTGATGGTGTTGTTAAAATAATTTTTTAATATCCATATTTATTATACAAATATAAAATTAATTCAGAAATAGAAACCGACTTTAAACATGAGTTACGAAAAGGAAGAAAGTAATTTTCATTTATTCATTTTTGAGGTCGGTATCGAGGAATACGATCACAAATCCGTAGAAGAAAAAAATCAAAATACATTCAACCGTCTATAGATTCTTTGGTAAAAGCTGTAACTGTAATAAGTTTGCAAAAAAAAAAATCTTAAAAAAGAAACGAGCTCGTAGAAGGGCAAAAAACTCAAAACCGGTTCCAGCCAAAAATAAGTAATTATTAACATCGAAATCAACAGTTGAGGGATGAGCAGAAACTTTGCGAGAGTTACCACATTTCAGATCTTTAATAGTCAACTCACAAACAGTGATTTATACTTCATGCCTATTGTTTAAAAAGTTTAAATCTTCTTTTATAACAAAACATGAGAAACAAAAGATCAAAATATTAAACCATTAACGCTGGAACTTTGGGGTTTGTAAAAACATTTTGAGCTTACAACCTGGTCTCGAGCCGCATTCACACCGTACTTGAGTCTTGAAACCTTTTGTATTTTGGTCAAGCAGTGTTGTTGGTGTCGTAAACGTTTGGACTTCATTCGAATTTACTACCCACTTGAAATTGTAACAATACCTTGACTTGGTCGTTGTGAGATTTATGAACTCTTAAAGTACCACAGGGTGTTTACTTGTGAAATTACAACGTATTTACTCGTAGTGTATTTATTTTATTTTTGTATATTTAGGCATTATATAAGGTTAAAACTTATTTGATTAAATTGATATTATATATAAAAATCAGCGCGCGCTGTAATGGATCTGTCTAAGGCACGAAAAGTAAACGAAAGGGTTCAAATAGTAAACATTTTCAGAGAAACAATTACACCTCTCCATGCATATAGGGATTTTTATAGTAAAATATTTTTTTGTAATACTTGGAAAGAAGGTAAAAAATCTAAGATATCTCGATTGATTGCGCATTTTGAACCAGAAATTCAAAAAACTTGAATGACAGGTCCGTCTATCCATTTTATGAAAGAGCAGGCTCTTCACTCCATTGTACTGATTTAAAGTCGGTGATATTTTCTGAAGCCCATGGAACCTGCCGATTGTAATTCATAGGACTTTATTTTAAGGATTAGGTACTGAACAAAGAAACATGAAAAACAATTTTATTGTGATTTGGTAAAACTGCGATACAAAAAGTATATTTTTTCCAGTATCCTTCGGTGTAAACGCAGCCATTTTATTCAAAACTGCCTAGCGCACTTTCTTGCTTCCAACGACATATTCATATTTAAATTTACGACGAAACTTTCTATAGTTAAGGATAGACGCTGGAACGTAAAGTTACTCGATTGTTCTATGAAAGTTGCGACTCAGTGCCTGCCTGTTTACGGGCGAAGCAAGATGAAAATTCTAGTGTTTTCAAAAGTTTATCCTCGCATCTTATCCCTTAGGAAAATAAATTGTTACTACTTACCTGCGGTTGTCTTAAGTTGGCTTAAGAAAAGTTTGTGTCGGAAACACTATTCTTTCTTGGTTGAGATAGATTTTTATGGAGAAGTAAAGTTTAGGATAATTACTTTATAATATAAGCTATGTAACTTAAATTTGAAATCGAAATCATAATGGTTGAAAACGTCAAATTAAACTTAACGCCATCTATCGGAGCACAAAATCTTATTTTTTATAAAGAAAAACGAAGTCCTACAAACAGACGATATACGAACGACAGATCCATAAAAATTGATGACGAGTAGAAGCTGAGCTATCCCAGACAGAGGTTAAAAGTCAAGAAATCTAAAAGCTTCATTAGTTCTAAACTAAAAAAAATATTCTATATATGGGAGATATATATTTCACAAAGGTATTTCACAAAGGATGGATCTCTAAATCACAGTTTGACAGTATTTCCTGTATAGTAAAATATTCTAAAATATTCCCAACCCAAATATTAAACAGAGCTCGCTGACAGCTGTTTGTTCGTTTTGTATACATGGGATCACTGGACTTTTAATAGAAAGAAATTATGTGGTACGCAAGCTGGTTACGCGAGCCAAGCACACGTCCTATAGGCCTCATGCTCGGTTTATTCAGTGGCACTGCGAGTAAATTCAGACAGATATTTTCCTTTACTAAAAGTCCTGTGCATGCAAGCGGTAAATGTTATGTTTATAATTAAAGTTTACTGAATACTGAATAGTGACGCACTGCACGCTATGCACCGCCCAACTAACGTCACTCGCCTAGGTCAAATAATGTACTCAAAGAAAAGCAGTATTTTTTCAAGCTTTCATTGCCATGTGATTTTCCTTCCAGATTTTCCTATTACCATTACTCTACATAAAAAAAAATACTACAGAAAAGGAAGAAACCTTAAGCGTAATAACATACGTGCTTAAATGTAACTTTAACCAGGAAAAATAGCTCTGAATCAACTCGTAGACAGGATGTGCTATTTGAAAAAATGATCGCATTTCCTTTTCCGTAATAGCGCCTTACGTGACTTCTAGACGAAGCGCGAGGTGGGGGGGGGGGAGCGAGGGTTCAGATGTTACTTTTTTATGAAAATAATATTTAAGAGAAATACGTAGCAATATTTAGGTACTTTTTGATAAATTCACGAAAAAAGTTAAGATGAAAAAGAGTTACTATAAGTGTTTGTCTGCGCTGGAAAATAATTGCAGAAGGAAATTAAAAACAACAAAGTGAAGAAGTGATTAAAAATATTATTTGTCGTTATTACTTTGATTCTATCAGTAAAATATATTTGCCGATATTTTGACAATATTGAGGTACCACCTCGTCGGTTAGATTCGCTGGCGCGTTATTCGGTCTTTTGTAGGCGCACCACATACTATGTGCGACAACACTGCAAGGGATTCGGGAGCGAATCTGAGCCCGCACCAATTTTTGTATTAACTAAGCGATAAAAAGTATTCAGTATTTCAACAAAAAGGTAAAATCTTATATTTTGCGGAAGCCCTATTATACGACAGACTTATAAACAACCTTATTTCACATTAGATAAGTGATAAATAAATGGCAGAATACTTTTACAATCTTCAACTTCATTAAAAAAAACCTTTGCAAAAATAGTGTCATTGAAGCTAATAACCTCAAATTATTTGTATTCATTTATGCAATTCATAAATTAAAATCAAAGAAATATGTACCTACTTAAATAAAACAAATTCATTAAAATACACAATAAATTACAGACAAATGGTACAAGTACGCTAATGTGTATATCACACAGATTCAGGTAAGATTTTGGAGTACTTTCGTACTTTAAATATTTGATATAGCTATAACTCTAAAAAAAACATCGTAAACATGTTTCCCAACCTTTTTTCCAGAGTATTTCCTCCAACAGACGCCATAAGACGTCATGAACACAAAAGTAAATAACAAATCCAAGAGGTCTTAAAACATCAAAGAACAGTGACAACAGCCGGGACCGACATAACTACGGAGTTCCTTTAGAAGATTCGCCCTTGTCCTAGCACTCAAAGCCTCTCAAGAAAACTCTTTTCCTTTGTTGGTTAGTTGCATTAGGATGAAGAGAGGTTTGACTTGTCTATTCTTGTTTTATTCTTTGATTAAGCACATTCGAGGTGCAAGGTGAGGTGGAAAGACGAAGTATTATTTATTTTCTGTATTTCTTTGGCATTCCGATGTTAATAAAAACTTATGCTGAATTCTACTTATAAAGCGAACGTAAACTTAGCTGGTCAAATAAAAAGCGACGACGTGCACTTTTTAGATTTCAATATTGATTCGAGTGTATTTAAAGCCCGGTTGACGAATTACTGATAGTTCCTTTTCTAGATTCCTTGTATATTTTACTTAAAGTCACTTAGTCTAACATGCTCACACTTGAAGTTCCTATTTATACAATAGTTCTCAAACCTATACTTGGTCAACCACGGGTCTTACATGAAACCCTAGACATAGCGAAGACATGGCCAATTGACAACCAAATGCCGTCTTCTACAATACGTGTCACATGGCATGTTTCCACCAAACCAACTAGACGACTGCAAATGTGTCTTAGTTAGGAAACAGACAACAATATTATGTATTTCGGTATTTAATACCAGTATTCATTTACCTAGCTAAATTACCGACTGTTTGGAGTATGTATATTTTTTTGCAGTGTTTTTTTTATTTAATAATTGCGGATTGAAAGGATAAGCCCGATCTATTATATATATCTTTGGAAAATTGCCACCTACAGATTAATCACTTTTTGCAGCAGCCATAGAATGTAACGGTTTCAAATTGCCTATTATTGCTACTATTGTACAAGAAAAATCTTCACAAACATCTATAAAATAAACGACCCTTAACATCGATGTAAATGTTTGAAAAGAAACCGTAGGTAACTCGGAAATTAAGTTACAATATACAAGGTGATTTCAAAACTAAGAGACAAAATTTCAAGGATCACTTTTTTACTAGAAAAAAAATGTTAGCCGTTTCATAGGAAAGATCAATACCAACTCGACCACAATGTATGGAACAGTTGATTTATTTTTAATACTTAATAAGCAGAGGCATAGGAACCGCACCAGTCTTCAATTGAAGCTAACGATCAAAAATCGACACTACATACTAATTAAAGGGCCAATAGTCGAATCAATAGATGAAAGGTTAAGTTGCTGTAATCACTAGTTTCATCTGTCAAAAAGTTGATAACCTAGTGGACACAGTATAGTAATTGTCTCATTACAGGTTTGGCGTCGCCGTGTAATAAACAAATTTTTACCTGCGTCATGAGTGTATATTGCTGTTAAACAAATTTCGGACAAATTTGGTCCTCAATATGAACCTGCGTCAGGTAATTGCGTTGCTGTTTGTGTTGCATGTCGTCAACGCCAGATATGAAATGTACAATGGGTTAGTTATTGATAAAAAATTTTTTAAACCTAAACATGTTTATTGTAAAATATTTAAGCCCAAATGGTGTCAGGGGTATGAGCCCTGCCTTATTTATTTATTTATAACCTTTTTGACATAAACAATAGCAAAAACTG
The DNA here is from genome assembly GCA_923062675.1 of Marasmarcha lunaedactyla. NCBI lineage: Eukaryota > Metazoa > Arthropoda > Insecta > Lepidoptera > Pterophoridae > Marasmarcha > Marasmarcha lunaedactyla. Next base: position 3,225,091 of record OV281358.1, read on the forward strand.
ACAGCAAAATGATATTTGATTATGCTAAACGTGCGCGGCTGGCTGCGGAGTGGAAATTGCTCAATATATTTACGAGAGAAGTAAAACTGCGCAGTTTTTCCGAACCGGTCGCTGTTGACAACCACCGTGGCTGCTAAACTGCTACCGCATCCTTGGAAAGAAGTAGGAACATATGTTCATAATATTCACCCCCTTCCCCTCTTAGTGAGATAATTTACGAAAGCTCCTTACTTATTTACTTTTTTACAGATATTCAACATACCAAGTAGTTGTTAAAGACAACCGCCAGTTACAAGAAGTCAACGGCATCGAAGATGAGCTGGCCCTAGACGTCTGGTCCCCCGCACTGCCTGGTCGACCAGGCATTGTGTTTGTGCCGCGGGAAAAATCCGACAACTTTGAAGATGCATTGTACAATGCTGGTGTAAATTACAAAAAAGAAGTTGAAAATATTAAAGAGTATGTTTTTAAGATTAAGAGAATAAATGCTGTTATTGTAAAAGAGGCCATACTAATAAATCCATTTTTACTTATAGATTATTAGATTTGGAGACGACACTCTTTAAAATGTCAGAAGAAAGGCAAAAAGATAACACAACAGAAGAATTACCATTTAACAAAATTTACGATTACTATAAGGTTTGTTGTATTTCTCTCTGCAGAAATTATAGATACATTCGAAATCAAATCAATAAATGAATAGAAAACAAATTTCGGTAATTATTTCTTTTTCTGTTAGATCTACGCATACCTTGATAACCTGGCGAAGAAATATCCAGATTTAGTAAAATGGGAGACGGCAGGAAAAACTTTTGAAGGAAGACCGATCAACTATTTGAAAATATCCACAACTAATTTTGAGGTTTGTTTCCAACTATATTATAAATAAAGTTCGCTGCGAATTCCACTTCATAACGCTGATCATTTTTTACTTTTAGGACAAAAGCAAACCTATCATTTATCTGCAATCACTCCTTCATGCAAGAGAATGGATAACCTCGCCAGCAAGTCTTTATGCTATACAAAAGCTGGTAGTTAACGTCACAGAACCAGATCTTCAGAATAATATTGATTGGATAATTGTTCCTGTTGCTAATCCAGATGGATACATGGCTACACATACTGATGTAAGTGGCGAAAATCCTATACTGTTTCTTCACTTAATGGCATAGGCCTACTTGCGCGGGCTGAGTTAAAAATTTAGATTTAAAATATTGCAGTATGCCGCTGTCAGTCTAATAGAAATTGATAGTGCTGGAGGGATATTTTAAAGTAACTGACGACTTCCGAGTTAAATTAAGAAATCTGGTGTGCGACAGTCGGCCTCAGGACCATTCGCGTAGTTTTTAATTTAATACTTTTTGTTCGAATGGGCACAGTTTTAGGTTTGGTTTATTTGGTGTTTGCAGTTTCGCTTTTGGCGTAAGAACCGTTCAGCAAAATATTCCGAAGAATGCTTAGGGGTGGACCTGAATCGAAATTTTGACTTTAACTGGTCGTTTCATTCTAGCAATTTACCGTGTGATGATACTTTTCATGGAAGCGGTCCTTTCTCTGAACCAGAAACAGCTGCAGTTCAGGATATAATACTTAAATATTTAAACCAAGTAAAGCTTTTCGTTGATTTACATAGTTTTGGAAGTGCCATATTATACCCGTATGGAAATGGATCTGCACCAAAAAATGCGGATGAAGTCCATCGCGTAGGCATCAAAATGGCAAATGCTATTGATAGTTATAAGACTGAATATAATGTAAATTATGAAGTTGGTAATTCAGCCTTAGTTTTGTATGAATCATCAGGCAGTTCCATGGATTACATGATGTCGATTGGCATCCCACTTGCGTTTACAATTGAAATGCCAGGATATAGGTTTGGAGAGAGGACTTCCAAAAGCTTTTTGGTTGAACCAAGTTTTATTGTACAAGCTGGCATAGAAACGTGGAATGGGATTGTAGCAGCCGCAAGACATGTGCTTAAAAAACATTCTGATATCCTGCCGACTTCCGAGTCCGTTACACAATCTCTGTTACGTTATTTTGAAGTTTTCAATATGTAACCAATTTATGTTTAAGTAATGAAAAGTGGTCTAAGTTATTTAATTTCGAAAAAATGTTATTAAAACGTGCTAATAATTTAAATTTATAGCAAAATTAAGTTCATTTTTTTACGTTTTGAGACAACATATCAATTTGTACGCGTCATTTATATTGTTAAATTATTATCACAATAAATTGAATTTTATATTAAATATCTGAAAATATATTCGTTTTATTATGATTATAATTTTTTAAATTTTCAGCAACGTTTCTGGCGTAAAAACACGGTGTTAAAATACCCTAAAAGTTGTCCAGGAGTAGATTTGAATCGAAATTTTGACGTAAACTGGGGCTCAGAGTCTTCTAGCTCCTTTTGTTCTGAAATATTCCATGGAGAAGCACCAGCTTCCGAACTTGAAACCCAGGCTATTACAGCCCTTATTGACGAACACACAGATCGCATGAAGTTGTTTCTGGACATTCATAGTTTTGGAAGTATGATTTTATATGCGTTTGGCAATGGAACTATCCCAAGGAATGGTAAAGATATTCATAATATGGGCGTTGTTATGGCAAATGCTATAGACAGTGCGAAACAGAAACATAACCCCTACTATGAAGTTGGAAATGGTGCGTTAGTCTTGTACAAAACCTCCGGAACTGCTGTTGATTACGCTACGTCTCTTGGGATCCCTTTCTCTTACACGATTGAATTGCCGAAGTTCAAATTTGCAAACTATGCTGAAGCTGGATTTTTAGTAGATCCCGCATTTATTGAACACGCAGGCAGAGAAACTTGGGCTGGTATCGGCGCAGTAGCTGAACAAATTAACCAAAAATATGGAAAGCCAGATCGGCAAAAGAAACAACCTAGCGTCCAAGAGAAAATGGCAGCATTTTGGTCAAGGACCGATTTAGCCTTATGAAAAAATTGAAGTTATTCATGCAAAAAATATCAAAATACAAATAAACCATAAAATTAAAACATATTGCATAAATTAACACATTTTTCTGTTCATTGTACGTGTAAATTGATAACTTGGCGAAGAAAAAACTAAACAGTTAAAGATATCAACTGTTTTATGTTGAAATATTTTAACTTGTTATTTATATCGATATCAAATTAGGTATTGTACGATTAGTGTTTTCGTTACGTTTCTAATTATTGAAAGTTACAGATGCTTACATTTTTGAATGGAAATTTGAACACACAGGTCCATCAAAGTTTTAAGTCCCCATCAATAAATTTCACTAACAGGCGCACGCTACTGAATACTACTTTACGCTACTTTATTCTACATGACGTTATATTTTTTCGGTTAAGAAAATAAAACCTTTCTCTCTTCTTGACACGACCCATGATTTGAGTGAGGTGTAATATAAAGAGGTTTAATAGACGAATGCGGCAGAATAACATCGTTGCGACACAAGTCGCAACATTATGATGAGTCGTAGCCTTTTGGCTGGCTCAACACTGGCAACGTGTATGATTTGCTTATACATTTCGACGGTGTGTTTTATGTCTTTTTTTGTGTAATTTTTTACCTGTGTTGTACGTTAATGTTGTTTTTTGATCATGTACGCTCATTGTTATGTGTTGTGTCTGTCAATAAGTGTATTTCTATTCTATTCTATGATAGCTCGGAGTACAAGGAAATTGTCAAAAAATTTCTAAATTATCATAAAATATGCCAGAACATTACGCTCAGTTTGGAGGATCACTTTATTGTCCATAAATAGACATTCAAAATTTAGTTAATATTTGTGCCTCTTCTGTGTACAAAATAAAGAAAAATCTTAGTGAAAGACAAACGTAAAGAAAAATATTTGGCTCTAAGTTCTCTAAATATATTGAAATACATTGAAATATGCTAAATGGTTATAGTTGTAGAAATGTTTGACATACAGTTTTTATACATGTATGTGATTCATTTTGATCGAAACTGTAATAACTGTAATGGATGTCGTAAATTTGGTAATACTTTTGAATTTTACTTTACTTATCTACTTTATAATGTACTAAGTTCTAGACACCAGTACTCTTCATTAAAATTTATATTTGCAGGTTCAAATTATATTTTTTTATTTTAATATGCAAATTATGATTGCCAGCCCCAGATGACTACTATCTTTAGACTTAAACAACAATTATGCAAAATAATTCAACCAGAAAAAGTCTCTACTGACCATTGTAAAAAAACATCCCTAATAGGTAAAATAACTTTTCCTAATCTCATTTTAAAACAACAATCTGTACATAATGTTTTTAAATTAAGAATGATTCAAAATTTAACAGAGTGGCAGAAAACTTTAAATATGTGATGTGTTTGGTATAACTCAATTTTTTATGAAAATTACAACTAAAATGAAAAATATAAATAATAGTAATAACACAGAGATAAATGTTGTTGTGCTCTCATGCCTATATCAATGCATAACTACTTGCTTGATACTCAAACAAATTAAAACTAAAATTCACGTAGACGCCTTTTTTATCCAGTTTGACACTAAAACCTCAAAACGATTAATTTACTTGGAAAACTTCATCCACTTAAGTATAAAATGATTTATAAACTTTTTGTCGACGTAAAAAGTTTGTGTTATTTTTATTCTTAAAAATTTTGGATTTCAGCACCGTTTCTGGCGCAAGACTACAGCTACAACATATTCTATACTGTGCCGTGGCGTGGACCTAAATCGAAACTTTAATATTAACTGGGGCGAACATTCCAGCTCCATCCAATGTTCTGAAGAGTTTCATGGAGGAGGTCCCGCTTCAGAACCGGAAACTCAGGCTATTCAACACATAATTAATAAAAACGCAGATCGTATCAAATTATTTATAGATATTCATAGTTTTGGAAGTATGATAACGTATTCATTTGGCAATGGATCAATTCCATACAATGGTAAAGAGATTCATGATTTAGGAATCATTATGGCAAATGCTATCGATGACGTGAAATTAAAAGCTTATCCATATTATTCAGTCGGTAACGGTGCATCAGCTTTGTATAAAACTTCAGGTTCGGCTGAAGATTATGCGACAATTGTCGGAGTTCCCTTCACTTATACATTTGAGTTGCCTGGTTATAGATTAGGCGATACAGATTCAGTTGCTGGGTTTTTAGTTGACCCTACATTTATTGAACAAGCAGGCAATGAAACTTGGTCTGGTATTGTTGCAGGAACTAGAAAAATAATACAAAAATTTTATGTAAAATAAAAAACTTTATTCGAGCGCTTCAGGAGGGATGTTAAGTGAAGCCTAAAACAGCTCTTATTCAAAAGACTGATGATTTGGACACAACCATGTCTGATTTGATTTCTTTAAAGCAAAATCTTATCGTTAGTTTGCAATACTCGAACGCTTCAGATTTTACGCGCAATACAGACGGTTCAGCTTGATGGCCTTGTCATACTGACCCATAATCTGAAGGTTTGTCGAAGCGAAGAGAGGTCGAGAGAAAATGTCTTACAAAGAAATTTCAGGTGGTAGAAGCTTTTAAGTACTACCTCCTGAATGTGCTTCTAAAATCTCATGTCAGGCTCAAATAATACTCCTAAGTTTTTGAATTCTTTACAAAGGACACATTTATTGTGATTTAAGAGCTGAACGCAAGAAACGATGATGGCACTATAAATAATAAAAACAAGCCCAGTGTTACAGCAGCCACTGAGGATGTACATTTCGATCCATTTAGTTGCATGTGTATTGAAGCCGTAGTATATTAGCTTAGCAAGAAGAAGTGATATATTTATGTTGTCAACGGCGTGGGAAAGTCCTAAAAAAACTAAAACCGTTCCCAAACCCCTATCTGGCGCTTCCAGTGAGTTATTAGTGACGTCCATAAGAGCAGTAAATGTGCTACGACTTTTATGAAAACCAGAATGCTTCTTCGGCAGAATTTTGTTGTTCTCTAAAAAATCAATAAGCTGTAGGTACACGACCTTTTCCATTACCTTGGATAAACAAGTGAGGTGGCTGATAGGGTGGAGATTACTATAAGATGTTTGTGGATGTGTGTAAGTGGATGCTCAACGGCAATTTTCCAAAGCTCAAGCAAAGGAAACTTACCAGACAATAAGAAGTTATGATGCGGGTCAGATAAAGTTAAAAGGACCATTTTCTAAGAAATCTGATCATCACACCCTGCATTCGATTTCAAAGATCACCTTCCTGTACATATTTAATACCAAAAGGGGCAGATAAAGGATTGACTTCAAACTAAAGGAAAATCAAATGCGCTCGAAAATATCCAGGTGACGTTTTCTTTTTGCAACTTTGTGAGTCACACCTTATGTCATGCTCATATCCTTATGCCACGCTCAAATTGTCAGATTATTGAAATACAAACTTTCCTGCATGTAATAAATTCACTAGCCTTAATATAACGCGCTCAAGTTTTTTCCAATATCCCTGCTTGGACTCCCCTATTATTAAGTTGCATAGTGCTATGATTCTCAAAAGTTTACAAGGCATCTTGTGATTTTTCCTAGGCACCAAGAATAACTTCAAACAGTTTAACACCTGCGTCTATTGTTGAACCCCTCGTAGATCCAAATTATATATCATAAAACGAAATGAGCCAGAATATTATTTAAAAAAATTGTCTATAATTTATACATGTAGGTAATATTGAAATTGGTCTTAATTAAAAATGGCCTGCAAGGACTACTTGATTAATAATAAAGGTAGGTATATGGATTACTCCATTTGCGTCCCAAAAAACTATAGCAATTACTTAATGGGTTGATAAAACTGCTTTGGCCTTTTTCGAAGCTGGTTTATCCGTAGCCACCCACTGTCTCGATTGTTGCTTGGTTTCTGGTGTATGGTGCTGGATTCATGCTTTGTCTTATGTAGTAAAACGCATAGAAATTTAGTTTTATCCAATTAAAATTTAGGGAATTTAACCACGCGTTCCCACCGATAGAAAAGGGTGAGCAGGCCGCGGCCCACGGCCCGACAATCATTGTCAAGGCAAGGTCGTGGTTGCTTATTGCTCATGTTGTCCTCTGGAAGCTGGTTCTGGCGTGGAGTCTTCGCTGTTGTTGTGGAGAGTGACGACCATGATGATGAAGGCTGCTCGTGTGCTCTGCTCGGGGTCACTTTAAGGAACTTTACCACGCGTTCCCACAGATGTAATTGTGGTGACCAGGCCGCGGCCCACGGCCCGACAATCATTGTCTGAAAGTCTTATATATTCTAATAGCTTAAGTAAAGTTGATATTGCGATGTAGAACACGCGTTGTGATTGGTCGGTTGAGTAGCGCGTCACCGCTACAAAAACATAGCCAAACCTGCCAACGCATTACTGATCCAGTCAGTAAATTCAGCACCCATGGCGCAAAGAACTTCTCCATAACTATATGTTGGTGTAAGATATTGTACATACGCTGGTCAGAGATGCCTACTGTCTCGACTATCTTGCTCAGTTACTGGTCGGTCGTTCAAAACTATGTCATGGATTTTAGCGAACGTCTGGTAGTGACCTCAACTGGGCGTCTTTGAACGTTCAGCATAACTTGTGCTTGTATCATTACACCGAAAATCAGTAAACTACTTATGAATCGTTTTAATCGGTAATAGTTATTTTTGCGCCAAAAATGTATGTTTAATCAACACACTAAATTAACTTTTCTCCATTTTGCAAAATGCATTTATCTGTTTTTCTGTCACAGCTTTTTAAAAAAAAACTAACTCGTAATACTGGCTGAAAATTGAGTTTTGTGTTACAAAAGAGTTGTGAATAAGGATTTCATGCAATAATTTTATTCCAAAATAGATATTTAGCGGACTTATCACTCCTCCTTCATTTTTAACATTCAAAGCAATGTAATTATACTAAGATAAAATATTTGATAATCTTTACGCATTTATCTGTATTGTATAACCAAACAAAGAGGTTGGTATTTTAAATACTTTTTAATTGTGTTTATCACTAGCTGTCTCGAAGTTGTTTTTATAAACCTTATATATAACGTGGTCTAAGTGACCCACAGGTCTGTCTGTGGCATCAGTACTCTCAGGCGCATGGACCGATTTTGATATTTTTTTTAATTTCAAAGCTGGATGAATGTAACTTATGATGTAAATCGGTTCTGTTGATTTATTTCTGCTTTTGTTAAAATTTTCATTAAAATTTTTGGATAACAATAACTTGTTCTTCCTTCCACCTATCCACTTGCGCAGATCTGAGATATAAAATAAGACAAGGCAAATCCAAAACGATATTGATAAGATACATTTATTCTTTAAAAATAGAACCAAATTAAAAGTAAAACAGACAGAATTACGTCTGTTCAGATGAAAATAGATAGATACTAAAATTTATTAATAAAATAGTTTTTAGATAAAAAACGAGACAGTACGTAATTTTTAATTTCTGCTTTACTGTTTAGTGTGCCTTATTTAAAACTAAAGCTTTAAATATTAATAGCTTTCTACGTAATACTACACCGCCCATTGCCTGTACAAAAAAAAAAAAAAACAAATAGAGATAGCTAAGCAGGAATACTCATGGTGAAATCACTTATTAACACTGTTTCGTCTAAGAAGTTTCTCAGTAAGAAACATTAGCGATCATTCTTCACGTCATTTTTGTGCGATCTTTCTTTGCTGAAAGGTATTTTGTAGGTGTAGCTCACTAAATATTACCACGAAAATAAAATTTTCACTGTTTCAGTATTAATTAGGTTAACTACATTAAAGGAAGGTAAATATTTTTAACTAGATCGTTTTGAACGACTGCTATGTAGTGATTTAAAATATTGCAAAGAAACAAATTGTAGCAAAGTAGGGCACAACAACCTCAATAAAAAGGGTTACTCTCTCACAGTATTACATGAAGCAGGTTTGGAAGAATAGATCTGTTTTATTGGTAAAATATACACAAATAAATCGCTAATTTACTGTTATATGGGTAAAACCGAGCCTTTTCAAAAATTTCTCAAAAAAAAATACATGTCATGTTAAAACGAGCGATTATTTTTTTTTAATCTTGTCAAATTTTATTTAAGTAATGTAATATCTCTAGATAAATTAATCGATAAGAGGCTTACACATACTGAATTTATCGACAGTTTCATCAAAGATGTTGCTTTTAGCTATTACAATAACAAGCTTGGTGTTACTTAGTGCACAAATAGACGCTGGCCATGAAGATTACAGAGGGTAAGCACAAATTTAGTTTAACATATTTTGTATGAAGCTATTTTCATGTGTCATGTTCAATGAAAGGAAATATTTTTTCAGTTTTTTAAAAACAAATTGATATTTTGTTTCATATTAATGAATATGACGAAGAATCAAAAGTATTAGGTTAATTACATTATCACCCAAAAATAATTTATTGGCTTGCCAAAACAGAGTATTTCAAATCACATTTTCGTCTTTAGAGCTGTTTTATTATTGATTATATACCTATTTAAAACATTTTGTTACTATTGAGCTGTTATGAATAATGAAATTAATGAAATAATGTCTTGTAAACATTTCAGTTATAAAGTTTACAGCTTGCAATTCAAAAATGAAGTTCAGCAAGAGAAGCTAAATGCATTTAAAGGTGATTTGATCGAATTCTGGAGATATCCGAATTTTAAAAGAAATGTGGCTGGCAGAGTCATGGTGCCACCATCACAGTTTGATTGGTTCGAAACACAGTTGGATGCTCTAGGATTAGAGAAAGACATTTTCATCGAGGATGTCTATGAGTAAGTTTGTTTTAAGAATTATAATAAATAATATACAGATAACAAATAATACAATGCGGTTGAATAAAGGTGGCTATGACAATTCTGTTGTCGTTAAGACAATGACGCTTAGTTCATAAAAAACTAGTTTTAAATATTATATTACAGATCAAGAATTCAGATTAGGACTAATTACTTATCTTTATTTATTTGTTTATGAATGCAAAACAGATTAATTTATCTTAAATGTAATTGAAATTCCGAACATGTGTTTTAGAAATACATAAACGGTGTGTGGACTCGGAAACATAAAATAAATCTAATAAGAAGCGTAGCTTAAGATCGAATACTCCGCGATGAAAGATTTAAATATTCTTTAGAATGTGGAATTATTTTTAAACTATTATCAATCATTAAGGGTCAACGCATGCGAACAAGGGGATTCAAATAGGATGTGTTATTCCTGTAAGTATTGAAGCAAAAAGTTTTCGGTCTGCGGGTTCTACAATTAATATAGTTACCTTAGTTTGTCAATAACGAAAGTGGGTCGATAAAGAGCGAATAATGTAACAGAACAAAACAAAACCGTTGAGCATACGTTTGAAAACAAATATTGGAAGCAAATAATTTTCAAATATCTTTATTTAACAATTTATGTACACACAAGTTAACAGATAATTTATAGAAACAATAAAAAATATGTAAGTACAAAGGTACAGCTTATTTCTAAAGAAATCTCTTCCAGCAGACCCAAGACAGGAGAGTTTTGTCAAAAACAATGATAGTGTGTACTACGACTTAATATACTTAAATATTATATTATGATTGAACCAATAGATATTTATGATTATTAATACATATAATCTAATATAATCTTAATTAATTATATTAATCGTTTTTGAATTTTCTAAATTTTTTCAGTATGTACCGTATAAAAAAGAGACCACATGTCTGCACCATACTCCAGCATATTAAATAGATATATAAAACTACTTGGCATTTTAAAATAATTTGTCATACGATCAATGAAACCCAGAATCTTAGTACGTCTCTCGATGTAATCTTGGTGGAAGGTTCATTTGTCATCGAAAATTTACCTACATCTTTTGTTACTTTTTCAAGACGACAATCATGTAAATAGTTTTTAGTAAATGAGATTATAAAACACTTCTGCCAACAACAACTAGGCTAGAATTAAACGATTACATATGTATATGGATCATTACTCTTATCTAAAGCATAATAGATCGTTCTATGTAGTTACATAAACATATAAATCTTCACCAATAATATGTACTTACCACAGGGCACGCTTTTAAAATTTTCTTTTTATCTTGAGCTAGATTTGCGGTTTGCTTGCTTCTCTCCTGACGAAGTGAAGACGAGGGTGCGGTAGGCCAGTTGAAAAATAATTTCGTCATATTTACATGGCAACGGTCAATTCATTGAGAATAGTAATTAAATAAACATCATTATTCACTAATAAGCAATTATCGATATGTAATTTTGCCAAACCAACGATTTACAGGGTGGAAACTAATTCAGGCGCAGAATCAATAACGAACGAAATATAAAATGTTTCTCTTAAAATGGTCTTAGATTTTTTTTTTTAAATTTAATGTATTTATTGAGGGTTTATAAGACCCCAAAGACATAGCCAACCTATTTAGTTCTCATTTTCAAGTACAGTCGCCGCTGAAAGTAGGATATGCTGATGTTGAGGTCAGCGTGTCGGGTGTAATTAAAGGTATGACGAGAGGTAAATCGCCGGGGCACGATGGTCTCAGCATCGAGCATTTTCTGTACGCAGGGCCGCACTTCCCGAGACGACTTGGTTAATTATTTACCTTATGCGTAAGACACTCCTACCTACCTGCAGAGTTGATGAGATCGGTCGTAGTTCCCATCGTAAAGAATAAAACTGGAAACACAGCTGATAAGACCAACTACCGGCGGATTTCATTAGCTACCATTACAGCTAGAGTACTTGACAGCCTGGTTGAGAGACAGCTTAAACGTCACCCGGTCCTGCATGATGCTCAATTCGGTTTCAGGCCTAAACTGTCAACTGAGTGCGCTATTCTGGCTCTCAAACATACTGTCAGGTATTACATGGACAGGAAGACATCTGTGTACGCTGCCTTCCTTGACCTGTCAAAGGTATTTGACCTGGTTAGATATGACATCCTCTGGAAGAAGCTGGTTGACGTAGGTGCGCCAGACTAATCAAGTCAAGTGGTCAGAGCAGCTTTCTGATTCATACGGGTTGGAGCGTGGAGTAAGGCAGGGCGGCCTGACTTCTCCGACGCTGTTTAATCTGTATGTAAATCAGTTGATTGTTGAGCTCAGCAGCACCGATGTCGGATGCTTCATTGATGGTCACTGTGTCAATAGTGTTAGCTACGCAGATGACATGGTGCTGCTGAGCCCATCAGTTGCGACTCTCAGAAGGCTGATTGCCATATGCGAAAGGTGTGCAACGTCCCACTGCCTCTTGTACAATGTTAATAAAAGTAAGTTGTTGGTCTTTGCAGCCAAAGCCAGGAAGATAAAGAGCATACCGCCTGTGAAGCTTAACGGCACAGCATTGTTAAATGTGTTATCTTTCAAGTATCTTGGTCACGTGGTCACTGAGAACTTGAAGGATGATAAGGATATTGAAAAGGAAAGGAGAGCGATGGCAGTCCGCTGCAATATGTTGGCTCGTAGTAGTCTTGAAGTAAAAATAACCCGTTTTTCAGGCGTACTGCCAAACACTTTATACGTGCAATCTGTGGGTCAACTACACGCGGGGGGCTTTCAACGCTCTCCGAGTACCATATAACAATGGTCTGAGGATGTTGTTGGGGCTTCCTCGATACTGTAGAGCGTCGGGCACGTTTGCACTGACGAACACCGATGGGTTCCACACAGTAGTGCGCAAGCGAATCGCATCCCTTCTGCGCACAGTGCGAGGGAGTACCAACAGCATTCTGAGTTATAAGCGAAAAGCCTGAGTGCCAGATAATCCGGCACTGGGTGTACACATATGTGAATGTGAATGGTGTGAGCCGCAGCCCAGGCAGGTATTTTAATTAATTTTCATTTTTAAGTTTCATTTTATAATTATTATTAAGTTTTCATAAGGTTTTTCTGTAACTAACAATATATGGGCTAGCGTCTTAAATAAATCAATTTTATTTTTTTTTCATTGAGGGAACGGTCATATGCCACTGCTTTGTTCATAAGGAAAGCAAAGAATAAAACGTTTACAACAAAAAATAGGCCCAACTTTGATAACGTCACCTATTCTGTAATTTATTGACTATTATGTCGAGCTTACAGAAATCCGTCATTATTGTTTTAATAATTAACGTCTTATTTTGTTTTTAGATATTTAAAGCAAAACGACAAAAATCACGAAAGGACATTAAATTATATTGGATCCGAAAGTTTCACTTACGACCGTTACCACAGATACAATCACGTAAGTTTAACTTAAGCCACTTTATTAAAAACTAGCGGCCTCTTTGAATAAATATTTATAAAGACAAATCAGTAAAGTGACGTTTTACTAATAGGCTAATTTTAAAAGGTGGTTTCTTTCTACGGAACTGATTTTGTTTGGGTTTTATATTTATATCATTCGAAGTAATACAATTATAATCAGATTAAAATTGTACTTACAGATCCTACAGCATCTTGAAAATCTACAAGAAGCCTATGTAAACTCTTCCATCAATGTAGAAATCGTAGAACATGGCAGAACTCAAGAGGACAGACCTCTCATCTACGTCAAAGTGTCAAGAAACGACACAGAACAGAAACCGATTATTCTAATTGAATCGGCAATAATTCCCTGCGAGTGGATCACGGTACCTTCTTCTATCTATATTTTGGAACAAATTTTGGAGGATGAGGATTATTTGAATGATTTCCAGTGGCTTATAATACCTGTTTTGAATCCTGATGGTTATGAATATACTCATACAAATGTAAGTAAGTGTATTTGAATTCATAAATATGTCAGACGACCTATAAGTCAAGGTAAAATAAGTTCGTACCTATAGATAAGGAACCACTTTGCTTGAAAATTTACTTTTCATCATTAATCATACATGTTTTATGTATTAATAGTTATTGTGTTTACAGTATCGACTAATGACGATTTGCCAACTATAAATGTGGCGTAGCCAGACGTGACCCACAGAGAATGAGTTTATCTATTCAGTAAACATGCTTGATAAAAATAAGATCATGATATAATTAAATATCACTGTATGTCACACGTTTATTATAGTATATAAGCTCATTCTTTTAAAAAATAAAATGTCACTCAAAATGTAATCGAGTCTTGATTTACAACCCTTATTATTTATTACAAGTCGTAATAATAAGCCTGGAACTGCCTATGTTCCAGTAATTGCACTGAGAAACTATTCCCTAGTATAAACTGTATAAACTAGTTATATTCTCTTAATATAAATATATTTATTTATGCTTATTCATACCAAGAAAGACAACCTTTTCAAGTGTGTTTATTCATATCCCAACGCTTCGGTTTATAAAGTTCGTGTGTTTAAGTAGAGATAAAAATTTTGATTGCTATCAAAATAAACACCAGAAAGGAGCAAGCATTTCAATTTAATATTTCGATGCCGATAAACTCAGTAAATCATTGATAATTTAGAATTTTTTATATTTCGAGTTTGCTTCAGAAATATGTTTAAAGCACAGTGTACTAAACCTGCAATTTACGCACGTTTTTCCGTAACCTAAGTTGCCTATTTCTGCACGGTGCGTAAATGAACTGACTAACTTCACTCATGTAGAAAAAATAAAAGAAAACATATTTAAATGTCACGTGAAGCTTGAATGGCCCTTGCGGCAATATTGTCTTTAATAATTGCACCATCACCCAAGCGTCCGGAAAGCGATTGGCGAAGGCGGAGGAAAGCGATTGCTGAATTAGTGCGGTAGCTGGAGTATAAAAAGCTCATTCCCGTTGTCTAATCTATTGTTAAGCCTATCAAGAAATAAACATTCATGGATACATTGAAATTTTATTACTATTAGATTTTTTTTTAAAGTACATATTCAAAATAGTAAACTGAACCCTCCCTGCCTGGGGCGGGTTCATGTCACACTTGCTATAAAATAGTATACGATACTTGGGACGTAATTTGTCTATTAATGCACGGCACAATGCTCACTTCACGCCGTGCAGTAATAGGCTGCTTAGGTCACGCGTATCGTAATGTACTATTAGTTAACAATTTACGTGTAGATTTATATTGCTGATACACAAAAGAGTAATTCATTAAAACATGTGATTATATTACCTCGTAGATACTTATTAGCTGTTTGCTTTCCTATTGTTAAAGAATACGATAAAATAAAAGGCTGTAACAATATAAAATTTAAGAAATGAACTGCGTTATGGACCAAACACGATTAGGTAAGCTGATGAGGAAGAAACGTAGAGTGACATACGTACTTATAAATAAAACAGTCGAGAACAAAACTCAATGTTGATCACATAAACCTATTTCCTACTAGAACTTGAACCTATCGCCGTTTGAGGGTGTTCGTCGTTTGGATACTTGGGGGGAGGGAGACTTGCCGAGCTAACAGATGCAGAAAAGAATAATTTTGTATAGACATAAAGAGACTCTGTAAATTTCTTTGAAAAAAAAAAATATACCCGTGAAGTTTCTTGCCAGTTCTTCTTCACGAAGGTTTTTTTTCGAACTGGTGGTAGAACCATGTTTTATTTGACGTCAATAAGAACAAGTAATTGTCTATGTTGAGAAATAAATATTTGAATTTGAATTTGAATTTAGGAGGGCAAGAATTACCACGTAAAGTGGTATATTGCAATGCTTTTAATATTTCTTTGAGTACACTATTTTAACATTTATAAGTGGTATACGGCAAAAATTTATTAAGTTTATGTGACATTGTTTTAAGCATAGTAATAAGTATTTGTTTTCTAATAAATTGATTAAAATATTCAAAAGATAAAAATTTACAAATAATTTTCAGCTTCGCTTATGGTTGAAATCATTGAGCCAAAATAGTAACCTGGGGTTCATCTGCCCTGGTGTCAACTTGAACAGAAACTTCGATATTGATTGGCTGATCTCAGACTCAAGTACAACTCCTTGTAGCCACCTCTACGGAGGAGCCACACCGTTTTCAGAAAGCGAAACACAGATGGTCAAAAATCTTATAGATGAATATGGATCTCAGTTGCTGATGTACATCTCTTTGCAAAATAAAGATGGTTTTGTGACATATCCTTGGCAGTATGAACAGGCTGCTAGCGGCATGTACCGAGAACAATTACTACTTGGCCTAGAAATGGTTAATAATACTGATTATAAACTGGAACTAGCTTCAGTGGCTATTCAAGATAGAATATCTGGCACTAGCTCTGACTATGCCAGGCATAGAGGAGTGTGGTTTACATATAATATTGAAATTGTTGGACGAGGGGATGATTTTATGCTGATCCCTGAAAATGATATCGAGGATATAGTTAAAGATGTTTGGCAAATTGTTGCTGCCGCTGCTGATAATGTACTGAAATACGTTTAGTTAATACATTTTGATAAAATTTGGTGGTTTTTATTAAGGAAACATTTCAGTAAAGGGTAAGTTATTGGCGGTATGATACTTTCTGAGGGCCTAGACGAGTGAATAAAAAGGCAAATATTTGAAATTGACATATGCCTTTGACTGAACCTTTTGAAACCTCACTTATTTCATACATATAGCGTTCTTTGTATTCCATCGTCGATTGTCACTTGTATATGTGGGCTGAAATACGATCTTATGTAAGGTCCTTCGTCGTAAGCGATCATAACCTCAGACTAATGCCAATAATAAATGCCTGTGACATGATTAAGTTTGTAATGTCAATTTGGTTTCAGTACAGTGCCCAGTATTAAATATGCACAAAGTAGCCATGTTTTAATTGTTGTTAATTTGATAATTTGGTGACATTGTTAACTGCAACGCATCTTTAACAATTTATAAAGAAATGTAATAAATTATTTTTCTACATGAAACTTGTAAACTTGTAGGTTATAACTGCTAAAACTGTTGCGTTACATCGAACATGGAAGACTTAATCTTTTACAAAACGATGTTCTTAGGAAATTTTTATCAAAGGAAAATGTTAATTTGCATATAATCCCTTTCTGAGCGAGCTATTGGGTAATTCTGCATACCATTTATTATGCTTTGAACACGAGATATTTGTAGAATTCTCAATTTTTAAGATATAGATTAAAATTAATATGTATTGTTTTAATCCGATAAGGGTTTGTTAAATATACATGGACATTGTTCGTAGTTGTAGCTAGTGCGTAGTCGACATGGAAGTGTGCAGGTATGCTATAAGTTAATTAGGTTCCCTCTTAATTGGTTCTCAAACACTGAAACACGTTAATTTTCTCTCTCGGTTTATTTTGGTACTTCATTCACAAAAATCTATTTTAAATTGTTAACCTAAAAAAAATACCTAGAATTCATAATCAAATATTAGGATAAAATATTTGCCTCGACCTAAATAAGTTTAGTAAAACTTAAAATTCTACAGGACAAAGATCGGGCAGTTTCAACTCCAATTTCTGATTGAATGAAAACAGGCTTAGCCTAGATAGAGCATAAATAAAGGAACAACGCTAACAATACAAAGAAAACTCCACGAAATTGATAAATACATTTCCAACTGTTTTGACAACAAATTTATTCACTAGAAATAAGGGTCGTGTTACAGGGGTATTTTCTCTAAAGCTTTACAAGGAATAAAACAAGAGAACAAATTCTTGGCCCTTTTTAAACTTAAATCGGAAACTTAAGTGCTCTTATATTTTTGCCACATTATAAAAACCAGTTGTACATTAAAAGGTTCTATTCAAAGCAGTATATTGTGTATACTGCTGCAGTATATTTTTACAGTTATAAAATGCACAATTAATTAAAAGTATAAAAAAACATGTTCAGCAGCTGGCTCACATCAAAATAAGAATCGGAATGTGTAACTACATACGGTTGAAATCGATACACTTTAAATAAAAAAGTTATTTTCTTAGTGAAGATCAACATGATAGCTAAAAAACATCTACCACGTTCAATAAAACACTTTTTTTAACCGAATTTTATCGCATATTTACGGTACATCGGTGTCACGAGTGTCTGTAACGTCTAGTCAAATGTAACTAAACGCGCTAATTCTGGTTAAAAAGTGTTTTATTTAATTTAATGAAACGTGAATGCTTAAAAAAAACTATCTATATCGTTTTGACTTAGAAAATAAACATGATTTATTTATCACTCATAATTCATCTCAACTTCCTTTTTTGTGTTTCCCTCTGTCATTTGTTTTGTCATTCTCAATCCTAAAAACGTAAAAAAATGCACATATTTTACTCTATAAGATAATTTCAAAATTGTGAGCCTGTTACTGGCTGTCTGTTTAAGCAATTAAATACAAACAATTGTAAATTAGATCTAAGTGCTGTTGGCTCTATGAAGCAATGAATATAAAAAAAATAAAAAAATACAGTTATCAATAAATAAAAACGTAGGTATATTTGAGTAATTCAAAGGAACATTGCTTTCACTGTAAAATACCTCTTAAAAACTTACGTGGAAGATTAGCACTTTAGGATTTTCAAGTTTTTGAAAGTATTTTGAAGCCTAGCCTAATATATTGAAATATATTCAACGACTGTATATGTAGTATGCTGCCAGTCTATCCCTAGTGCTATTAAAGTTACGTAATGATACATGTTAAGTTGGCTTTGTAAATTCTCTTAAATATCCGTGCGAGATAACTATTTCTGACTGTCATTTACTATCTAAATACTTCACATTAATGTATATAAATATTTAAAAATAAATAGGATAACCACTCGGAAATCTCTGAACCCTCCAGAACTATATGCTCAACCAAGTTAAACTATTACGTACTGAGTAACTTGAACTAACTATAAAGTTTTAATTGCTTAATGAAGCTTACATTGTGTCACGACACGAGTTCCAAAAAACTGATTTATGCCCTCTGCCAGAACTTTGACGACATTTTTAAAACTTTCCACCCAACCGGTTTGACAAAATATGTGGCAGGAAATTCTTAGACTAGTGGCCACGTTTCATACATCAGAGGTTTCTAGTTCAATATTTTTTAAGCACCAAAAAGAAATTTCGCATGGACATCACAAACCTGAATGTAGAATTCCTGTATAAATCTTGAGAGAAAATTGAATAGTAACCTTAAATAACAACTTGTTTTCAGAAAGACTTTATTTTAAGCTCAAATAAAAACATACCCTTACATTTACTTTAAAAAAAGGTCGGCGTTGTTTATTAACAAATTACAAAAACCTACTAACAGTGACGAGATGGGTTCTAAGGCCTTTCTTGAAAAATAAACCACGCCATCTTGAGTGTGGGAATGAACAATCATATTTCGTCTCGTTTCTTGGAATGACGTGTGATCTAAGTGCGGTTTATATGAGCCTTAGAAATTGATCAAAGATCAAACAGCTAGTTCCGAGGTTTTGAAATTAAAGACATTTGATCTATACTCATCAAAAGGGATCAAGTACGTTTTAGAGTATTTCTGCGAATGAGGTTTATTATACTGACCTTGTTTGGATCGCTACTGAATTTCACTATTTAAATAAAGAATTTTGTTTAAATTTCGATAATAAAGAGACAGTCAACTGACAATTAGCATTTCTATAAAACTGTGTCACGACATTTTTACAAAATCCTTTCAGCTTCTGCATCGGAACTGTAAAAATTACACTGATATCGAGCGACGCGCGACGATGCCATTCAACCCGAGAAGAGCTGATAAGAGCTATCGATATGTTGGAAAGTGGCTCCAGGCAACGTACTGTGGCTATTGCTCTTGGCACTACATAGAGCATTGTAATCCGCCTCTGGACACGCTATCGCATCACGGGCAGCGTGGCCGAGCGACAGGACCGGTATATCCAAAATACTACAGGACAAAATTATTGTACCATGACCACCACGGTGTTGGTTACGAGACTCTACAGCTCTTCAAGCTTGTTGATAAGCGATCAAACCATCCGAAATCGTTTACGTGAAGTGGGTCTGCGTTCCCAAATGCCAGTGAGAGTTCTACTTATAAAACTCTCCAATCGTAGGGCATGTTTACAATGGGCTTGTACACACAGAGATTGGGAGGAAGACGACCATCTTTATGGGTGCTTTCCCCATGAATCTCGTTTCGGAATGAGGTCTGATAAAATACGCATTCAAGTTTGAAGAAACCTCTGAACGTCATGATTGTTTAAGGAAGTTCATCCGTATGGTGGGGGAACAATAATGATATGGGCCGGTTTTGGATCGCTGGAAAAACCGATGACATTTGGAACCTCAACGTTCATATTTACACGGAGAGGACTGTTTCAGATGTAATCATCCCTTTGCGAGGTCATTTGTTTGGGTAATTTGTTTCAACTAATGCAAGACAGTGCACCTCCACAAACGGCTAGAGTCGTAACACGCACTCTTGCTGAAGCTGGTATCAAAGTTCTGCCGTGGCTTTTTTTGCCATTTGATTGACACCGTTAATTTGAGTTAATTTTTCACAATTTTCCTTAATTTTTATAAAATATAGGGGTATGTTTTTAATTTAAACGGAGTTAAAAGTTAAGAGTCATTCTGGTAAACTAGGTTTGGATATTGACTACGTTATTTTTTTGCACAAAATTTTCTTGATCCCTTCACATTTCTGATGTGTATATTTGACGACCGAGTTGTGTAGTGGGTAGCAGGCGTACATACGCCGGAGGTCCTAGGTTCAAGTCATAGCCGGGGCATTCATTTGTATGATAACATAATCGTTTGTTTTCGGGTCATGGTTGGTGATATTTATATACGTATTATTATGCTGAGTTCCCCCCCAGTTCGCTGTATAGTCGAAAATTTTAGCGAATTGACAGAAGTGATGATCCAAGAGATGCCTTCTCACTTTACTTTTTAATATTCTAGGACTATGTGTTTAAGGAAAAATAGACACCGTCAGCTCATTACAAAAAGAAGCCATCGTATCGTTTGGTTCGACTTTCAAGCGTTTTAACCAGGTAAGGGTGGAAACACTATTGCCGCCTTGTAGTCCAATGATGGAATAGTAAAGCTTCAATAAGTCCAAAACTGGGGTATTTAGGACCATTTTTGAACATCAGTTTTGTTTTTCAGTTTCAAAATGAAACTGGTTAAGTTCTGTGAGTAAGGCACTAAAATACATTTTATAAACAGGTCCCATCGCTTTAGACTTATGATGAATGGAAACGACGTATGGGGTGAATAGAAAAAAAGTAAGTGCTAAAGCTTATACAACGGTTTACCCAGAAATCCATATTGTGACGAATCAGTTTTTTTTTTGTGAAATATGATACAAGTTTTACAAAATAATATTAAAATAAATAAACATATAAAACTACCTAGAGTGGACCTTAGTTATGAACTGAGTTATTAACACGTTCAGACCGGCACCTCATAAGGTATTTGTTATCCGGCGGGGCAAATCTTTACATGGCCACCGGTGGTACATCACCGCCCGATAAACCAAAATTCTTGCCGGGCGGCGGCGCAAGAAAAACTTATTTTTTTTCTTTCTAACTAGCTAAAAATCCTATTATAAGGTTAATTATATTGTCTTCCATCGACAGTCCAGGAGAATGGACGCCGATGTGTAATGTGTCCTAGATCTGTTTTAAGACAGAGGCGACACATATTACAAGAAACGTTGCTTCAAAGTAGTCCTGAGTTAGTGGTCAACTTTTTGCAAAATGGATTGACACAAGTAAGTCACAAAACGGTCATTAGTATTTATTGTATATCGAGAACTATTAGATATTAAGTATATATAATAATAAGTAAGTAGACTTAGAATATACAGGGTAAAAGAAAATTCGATACTTAAATTCCTTTTAAGGGGTTTTAGTTTAGCTTATTTCCAAATGTATGGAGAGACAACATGTGGTCGGAAATTATTATATATCAAGTTGTACGCATTTTTGTGTTTTGTTTTTTAAACTGCCCGATTTCAAACTCTAAATTGACCTATTTTCTAGAAATACCATAAACAATAAGGTTTTATGTTTTTATTAATGAGTAAATAAACAAGAAACTTATTTAAATCACAAATCTAGTTACGAATGGTACAAAAAAATGTATTACGCCCCTAAAATGACAATTGATTTCTAAGAAAAATGGTTTTTCTTTGCAATTGGGTAGCCATTGAGAAAAAAAAAAATACTTTAGGATTTTGTATACAAATTGCATAAATAACTTGCTCAACTCATTAGCTATCCATAATGGTACAAATGACTACATAAACTTGCATGATTATAAAATAACAAAAGGATTGCAAAATTAACCCAACTATTGTTAATTTTTAATTATCAATATTTTTTGTTATAATGTAGATGTTAAATAATTTTTGTGGAATATCATTTATTTTTAACCATTTTTTTAAGCTTATCCCAAATCTTATTCAAAATGAGACCCCCGATTCCGTGCGTACGAAGTTTCTTGAGTACCTCCGTTTTTGTCACTCACGAAGTGATTGTTTTTTTAAATTGATTCGCTGCTAATAAAATACGTTCCTGGAGTTCTTCCACATTGTTTACGGGCTTCGTGTTCACTAAATCTTTCATGTGAGACCAAAATAAAATAAAAATCACATGGAGTTAAATCTGGGCATCTTGCTGTTATTGTTGGATTAGCTACAAATCTATGAAGAATCTCATCTTCATCCCAATTGATTCTCGCTCCGATCGCCACGTGGTGCGGACGTGCAAGACCCCGTTCTCCGTTGATCGGTCCCTGCCCGATATTCCGTGGCGCTCAGTCTACTGACGTCACGGTTTAGCGTGTTGGTTCCGTGCTACGGTTTTCAAGGTTTTTCTACTCCCTCTGAGTGCTATCGAAGTGCGATTTTTCTTTGCGACTAAGCCCCTTAGTCTTCAAAGTGCTGTGCTTACTTGTGTTGTGCTTGTGCTGAGTGCAGTGTTGTGCCCAGCGTAAGTAGTCTGGTCTCAGTACAAAGGATACTTAACGGTGACAACGAATTTGTATTGAACCAGTCCTTTTAATTTATTTTATTTCTCTTCGCCATTTTATTTATTTTTCTCCTATTTTTATATTTATTTTTACCATATCTGTGTGTTTTCGTGTGTACTTGTCCTTTCTGTCGGTAAAGGTTGACCCTAACGCGGTCAACTCTTTACCTGCGTACCCTTTTTAGGTTTCCAGGTGGCGGTGACAACAAATTTGTTCTGAACCAGTCCTTTTATTATTTTTATTTTATTTCTCTTCTCTATTTTATTTATTTTCTACCTTTTACATATTTATTTTTATCATATCTTTGTGTTTTCGTGTGTATTTGTCCTTTCTGTCGGTAAAGGTTGACCCTAACGCGGTCAACTCTTTACCTGCGTACCCTTTTTAGGTTTCTAGGTAGCGGCCTTCGGCGTACTACGGTTAGTTTTAAGTTATTCTCCCCAGCCCCCCTACCGCTGATAGGGAGGTTAGCCGCTAGGGTTCGCTAGGTTTTTATTTAGGAACTCTAGGCATTGTTATATAATTATATATACTATCATAGTCCCAACCCCTTCCCAAATGGATAAGCAAATCCTCATTAACATTGCGAAGGCGTTCGCCCAAGCACTCGCCGCGTCGGGTGTTTCAATTTCTGACGACATATTTACGCAAGCTGTACTAGCGCTTAACGCGTCCCGGCCCCTCAGGCCCCAACCCCAGCCTCTCAGGCCTCTAACGTCCAGATCCCTCAGGTCTATAGCTCTCCCGCGTCTCCCGTTCCATCCGATATGGACTGCGCGTCGGTCTCATCCTCGCGCTCATCTCGTAGGAAGCGTACCGCTCCCGGGAGCGATTCAGACTCCGCCGCGTCCGAAGCTTCGTCGGTCGCCGCCACCTTAACCGGCTCTCCAGAGCCCGAGTTCCAATTAGTTGCCAAACGCTCTAAGAAGCGTTCGAAAAAAGCCGCGGTGTGTTCAACACCCGAGCCAACCCCGGTGTCTTCTACACCCGCCCCCGCGCCGCTCATGTCACTCGAAGTGACCGCGTCTCCGTCGGTCCCGTCTAAGCCAGCGACGCGCTGCGCTCCCGTCCCATCGAAGCCTCAGCTCCTTCCGCCCGTCTTCCTCCGCGAAAAAGCGCGCTGGACCGCGGTTTCTAACCTGTGCAGAGAGCACAAAATCAATTATCTAAAAGCAACCAACGCAGGCGACACAATTAAAATTCAGGTCGCGACCATCGACGACTTCCACGTGTTCACCAGGTTACTTTCTCTAAAACAAATCGCTTACCATACCTACGCCCTCCCGGAGGAGCGTAAGATCCGCGCAGTACTACGCGGCGTCCCGTTCGAGCTCGCGAACGAAGATATCCTCGAGGACCTTAAGTCCCAGGGTTTCCCGGCCGTGGCAGTGCACAAGATGCACTCCAACCGCGGTAGGCGGTTTCCGTTAGCGCTAGTAATCCTGTGCAAAACTCCCAACTGGAAGAAGATTTTCAGAGAGGCTCGCACAATTTGCGGACTCTCAAACATCTCCGTCGAGCGTCCCAACCCCCGCGGTCACCCTGGGCAGCGCCATCGCTGCCAGCTCTATGGCCACGCAGCGGCTAACTGCTCAGCTCCCCCCTGGTGCGTTAAGTGCCTGGATCCGCACATAACGAAGGAGTGCACTCGCACTCCCGAATCCACTTCCCCCCCTGCCTGTGTGCTGTGCGGTCAGTCCGGCCACACAGCTAACTACAGGGGTTGCCCGCGCGCTCCACGCTCCACCGCTAAGAGGGCCGCGCCTAAACCGGCGCCGCCGCTCACTTCCCGCCGCTGCGCAACCGGGGTCCCCCGGAAGCAAAGCCCGTTCAGCCGACGCCTACTCAGGCTCTGTCTTGGAGGCAGCGTCCGGCCGTTCCGCCTGCACCTTCCCGACCCATCCCAGCTCCCGTAGCTTCCGTAGGACCGCGTCCTGCTCCGTCATCCGCACCTCAGTCGTCGTTGGCTGAGGACATGAAGACCGTGTTCGACGTTATTCAAAACGTCGATATTAACGAAATTACCGTGCTCGCACGCAAACTGCGAGCCGCCCGCTCTCCTCAAGAGCGTTTATTCACGTTAGCCGAGCATCACTCGCTCCTAAGTTCGTTGTAAATTCTTTTATTTTTGTATAAATTCGTAAATAAGTAAATTATAATGTCTAGACCCGCGAATCCCGCGACCTGTCGTATTAAGCCCAAGGGCTTATCCTTAGTATCTTTTAACGCTCGTAGCCTTAACACCAACCTTCCCGAGATTAAACTGTTCCTTCAGAACAAAGAACCTGACTTATTCCTTCTCCAGGAGACATGGCTTACTCCAAACCGCTCTAGGGGATACGCTATTCCTAAGTACGCGTTTACTCGCAACGATAGGCCCAACTCCGACGGTTACGGCGGCACCGCTATATATTACAAAAGAGGCTTCCATTGCTGTCCTCTCCCTACCCCTCCTCTCCTCAACATGGAGGCCACTGTGTGTAGATTGGCTATGACTGGTCATCCGACCATCATCATAGCTTCAGTCTACATACCGTGCGGCTTCAGACCAATCCGCAGCGACTTTGAGGCCATTCTCGCCCTCGGCCGTTCAGTCATTATGTTCGGAGACTTTAACTCCAAACATACTGACTGGACGTGCCTATCGACCAACACCAGCGGTATCGCTCTCCTCGACATCACTAACTCCCTTGACTTAGACGTCATAATCCCCCATCACTCCCACTCACTATCCCAAAAACCCGACCTATTCTCCTGACATCCTCGACTTTGCAATTATCAAGCGAATCAATCTTGATCTCAGGTCCATCGAACCGCTCGATGACCTAGGCTCCGACCATCGCCCCGTCTCCTTCGTGCTAGGCGCGCCTAACGATAACGTCACATCTCCTAAGACCTTTACCAACTGGAAAGGCTTTAAAAATACGTTAGTTTCAGCCTTAGAGGCACCGAACTCTCCGCTCGCGATTTCGCCCGACCAATTAGATAGCCCGATTAAAATAGATTCAGTAGTCGATACTCTCACTGATGCTATCAACTCAGCCATTAGTGACAACGTAATCATTGCTAAGCAAGGCAAACCCGCGCTTCCCTTAGCCGTTAGCAATCTCATTAAAGCTAAAAACGCGGCTCTCCGGAGAGCCAAGAAATATCCCACGCCCGCATATAGAACAGCTGCGAATCAGCTTCAACGTAAAGTTAGGTCTTGCCTCGCGGAACTCCGAGACACTCAGTTTAACGATCTCATGGAGAATATCTCCCCGTCCCACAAAGCGTATTATCGAATGGCCCGAGCCTTACGCGTAGACTCCGCCTCTCACGTTCCTCCTCTCACTCGTCCCGACGGCACTATTGCCTTCGAAGTCGAAGAGAAAGCCGAATGCTTCGCCGACAGCATAGCGGCACAATGTTCGCCCAGCACGCAACCCGCGGATCCCTCCCACATCCAGGCGGTGGAGGACGAAGTTCTCCGCAGAGAATCTCTCCCTATCACCGACGACCCCGTCACAGTCTCTAATGATGAAATCTTGCTTCTCATTAGAAAGCAAAAGTCCAAAAAGGCTCCGGGTGCAGATGGAATTTCCAACCACGCACTTAAGCACCTGCCACAGCAGGTGCTTACCTTGTTAGCTATCATCTTCAATGCCTGCTTCGACCATAGCTACTTTCCAAAAGCCTGGAAAGAAGCGACAGTCATAGGCATTCCCAAGCCGGGTAAACCTCTGAACGTCCCGGCTAATCACAGACCCATCAGCCTCCTCAAGGCAATGTCTAAACTTCTCGAAAGAGTCATACTCTCTCGAATGCGGAACCATCTGTTTCCAACGGATGGCGACCCTCATTATTCCCCACCAGTTCGGCTTTCGCGCTAAGCACTCCTGCCCTCAGCAAATCCATCGAACCGTCGAGTACATTCTCGAAGGATTCTATCCGCATCGTAAAAAATTAATCGCGGTTCTCTTTGACGTAGCCAAGGCATTCGACAAAGTCTGGCACAGCGGTCTCGTTTTTAAACTCTATAAAATAGGCTTACCGGTTCGCCTAGTCAGATTAATCGCGTCGTTTCTCAAAGACCGTACGTTTCGATTTAAACACGAAGGCACGCTTTCTGCACCTCGTCCCATAAAGGCTGGAGTCCCGCAAGGCTCAGTTTTCGCCCCTCTGCTGTACTCCGTGTACACTAACGACATCCCCATCCCGCCGAAAGGCGTCGAACTCGCCCTCTTTGCAGATGATACCGGTTTACACTAAAGGTCAAAGGATCCCGTATAACATCACCAGACTCCAAAAGGCCGTAAACGCCCTCGGTGTTTGGTTTCAAAAATGGCGTATCGATGTCAACTCGGAAAAGAGTTCTGCTATTCAATTCGGCCACAAACGTCGTTATCGCTACAACGATCCTCACATTCGAATGTTAGGTACTCCCATCCCCTGGAAGCGCAGTATTTAATACTTAGGCGTCACCTTACATCAGACGCTTTCTTTCAAGCCACACGTCGATAGAGTAACGAAACTCGCGCGTTTCTACTTAAGCCGCCTAAATAGTATGATAGGTAGAAAAAGTAAAATGTCTTTTAGAAATAAACGTACGCTCTATAAGGTCTGCATTAGACCCGTCATGTCATATGCTTCGCCAGTCTTTGCCCACGCCAATCCCTCCGTCCTGTATAAGCTGCAGGTAGTTCAAAATCTCTTCTGCCGCAGGGCCACAGACGCACCTTGGTATGTGCGCAACGCGGACCTGCACAGAGATCTTGAACTACCTACAGTGCAACAGCACCTCAAAACACTTTTAGAATCGTTCTTCAAACGCGCCGAATCCCATCCCAATCATCTTGTTCGAGATTCAGTCTCATAAACTGCTCCTGTGTAAGATTCGATATACAAAATCGCTAGACCGAGAAACGCGCACACGAGCGAACGCACGCAATTAACTTTAGATCTCGAGGCCCTTCAGGCCGCAAATTCTAATTCTAACGTAAATTCTAATTCTAACGTAAATCCGAATTAATGCAATTTTACTTTTCATTTTTAATGTTTTTATTTACTTTTCATTTTTAATGTTTTTATTTACTTTTCATTTTTGAGCACCTTCAGTGCTATGTAAATCTCAGCGGGTGACCCCTTAAGGGCCCCGCTAGCGCGGCCTCTTTCTCCAATTGGCCGTCGCTCAGATGAAGGCTGAGTGGCAAAAATGCACGAGCCGACAGGGGGTTTTTTAGTGGGTATGGTTCTGGTAGGCGTCGGGACGAGTCCCACATAACTACGATCGCGCGCGCGGAGTATGCGTCAGAGCAATTTTTATGTCGTCCTGCCCTTCCCGTGGAGGGGAACCAAAAAAAAAAAAAATCTTCATCCTCCGGTTCGTAGACCCGAGGTCTGTTCGCGTCTGCTCGTCTCGATTTGTTGCTTCCGCTTTCGCGAATGCTCGGCGCATTGTCTCAATGTCTCAGAAAATACAAGTACATTTGGCACACTCCGATCAGGAAAACGTTGCGCGTATTTTCGTTGCGCTGCTGCACCATCACGATAGCAGACACCATAGCGGTATAAAATATCTTCGTACTCAGCAAAATCAAAGGTAGTCATTTCACTAGATTTGGTTAGAAATCAAAGATAAGTCCTCACACAAAACTATGTTCAAATAAATCTTTATCAACCAAAATCCTGATATTTATTTTTTTTTTTCAATGAAGAAGTCCTGAAATCTGCTCCATAATTGTGTCACAGTTGAGCGTTGTAATAACAATTATAATTAACCCTTTACTTTACCAAAACGGCACAAAACAACCAACTAAGGAAAGACAAAAGAAAACATAACAATGAAGAAAAATACACAAAGAATAATAAACAATAGTTGACTTATTTTTGCAATCCTTTTGTTATTTTATAGTCATGCAAGTTTATGTAGTCATTTATACCATTATGGATAGCTAAAGAGTTGAGCAAGTTATTTATGCAATTTGTATACAAAATCCCATAGTAATTTTTTTCACCATAGCTTGTCAATTGTAAAGAAAAACCATTTTTCTTAGAAATCAATTGTCATTGTAGGGACATAATAATTTTTTTTGTACCATTGGGAACTAGATTTGTGATTTAAATAAGTTTCTTGTTTATTTAATCTTTAAAAACTATAAATCTTATTATTTGAGGTATTTCTAGAAAATACATCATATAATCGACATCACATGGGCGCAGCAGCCTACAGTTCTCGTACCTACAATACAATTACAATAATATGGTAATATGGAACTTTCTGCCCCTAAGAGAGCTGTCAACCAATATATAAATAAAATGTGTCTTCGGCTAATGTGTCTCGATTGGATTTGACCCCGAAGAAGCCATCATGCATTTGAAGTCGACAGCTCTAGCAGAAGGCTGCTCCTAATTTCCTTGCAAACTTCAATAACATAATTTTACCCCTTTTATGTTTCCCAAAATAGGATAATCGTTTATCTAAATCACTATCTTGTTCACTTTGAAATTATTGGCAAGAATAGATTACTTACTGTTTCAATCATACGCTATTGTCGATTCACAACCGATATTTCTTCATTTAAAACTCGTCTGCCAACAGTAGCACAGCGACCAAACGCAATGCCACAGTTAACACACCGATCCATGTCGAAATGCAAAATCGGGTATCCGAGGGAACAAAACCAATATTCATCGTGTTAGGTCGGGTTCTCGGGATCCGGTAGGCAAGCATAAATTATTCGAATAAAGAAGAATCGTAGTTTGTCCGTATAACAAGCGTAAATCGTAAGAAAATAGGAAAACCATAAAATAACTCAAACGCATGGAACAAACCCAAACAAACGAGTATCAGAATAGTGACCATTTGACGGCATGGATGAGTGAGTGACTCGACAATCACGTACGTGTCGTTCGTTCTTTTCGCTCATTGTACGGGCGCCTCCGTCGGCGTTCGGTTGCGCTCGGTTCGAGAGATGCAACGAACGTATTGGAGGACGACATTGACGACGGACGCATGTATTCGATAGTTCATATGCCATTGTACTTATAAATTTCAATATATCCAGTGTGTAATACAGTCCGCTTTTCATTATCTAAAGTCCCTACATAGGACCCTAACACTCGTTATTGGGGGAAAAAATCAGTATTGCCGACGTTAAAACTAAATTCCACTCATAAAAATCACAGTGAATTTGATTTATAAAGAATATTTTAAATTTATTTCATTTCCAGAAATTACATCGTATGTGGTTTATTATATTTATAATAAGGTTAATAATAGGTCTTTACCTATGAAACTGCCGTTTTGCCGTACTGGCCATTTCAAATGAAAATATTTTTTTTTTGACTGATAATTCTAATTTCAAATTAATTTTATTTGACAAACATGGAATTCTTTTTCTAAAATCGTCATTTGTTTAATAGTTAGTGTTTTGTTTTCAACGCTTTCGAACATTTTTCGTTATCATGGATAAGTTAAAAATTCGAGTAATTATGGAGTATCAGTACCGTCGTGGCAGCAAAGCGGCACAAGCGGCACGCAACATCAACGACGTTTACGGAGCGAACACTACAAACGAACGCACCACCCGTTATTGGTTTACCCGCTTCCGTTCTGGAAATTTTGACCTGAAAAATGAACCCCGTGGTCGTCCGAAAACTTTGGTCGACAATGACGAATTAAAGGCAATTGTGGAAGCTGATGAAACTCAATCCACGGCTGAATTAGCAGCAGCTTTCGACGTTAGCATCAAAACAATATTGGTCCATTTGCGTCAAATTGGCAAGGTAAAAAAGCTTGACAAATGGGTACCCCACGAACTCAATGACCGCCAGCGCGAAGTACGCGTGGAGACGTGCCTTGCACTGCTCAGCAGGCATACAAATGAAGGAATTCTGAACCGCATTGTTACTTGTGACGAGAAATGGATCCTGTTTGACAATCGTAAGCGCTCAGCAAGTTGGTTGGACCCTGGTTCAGCACCCAAACAATGCCCTAAACGAAAACTTACCCCTAGAAAAGTGATGGTCACTGTTTGGTGGTCTAACGCGGGTGTAATTCATCACAGCTTCTTGCCAAACGGGACAAGCATTACTGCAGATGTGTACTGTGAAGAACTGAACACAATGATGGAGAAGCTCGCACGTCTCCAACCAGGTTTGGTCAATCGTTCGGCTCCACTGCTCCTGCACGACAACGCGCGACCTCATACTGCACAGCAGACGGTCTCCAAGCTACAAGAGTTGGGGTTGGAAGTTCTCCGTCATCCGCCGTACTCACCAGACCTTGCGCCTACAGACTTCTACTTTTTCCAGAATTTGGATAACTTCTTGGCGGGAAAAAAATTCAATACCCGAGAGGCAGTACAAAATGCCTTTGAAGAATTTGTTGCCTCCCGTCCAGCTGATTTCTTCAAGAAAGGCATCAATAAGCTACCAATGCGTTGGCAAAGATGCATTGATTGCATGGGTGATTATTTTGATTAATAGAAATAAAAAATATATAAAAAAATTACGCTTCATTTATTTCGTGAAAAACGGCAATTTCATAGGTAAAGACCTAATATCAAATTTTTCCATCAGTATGTTTTTTTTTGTTCCATTATTCTGCACTAATAATATATGCGATATTAAAATTGTAACGTAGTACCAGTAAAACACCAAAACTCTCTTCTATGTTTATTTTTTCGGTAAAATTAAAAATATACAAAAATGCCAAA
This sequence comes from Marasmarcha lunaedactyla, assembly GCA_923062675.1. Taxonomy (NCBI): domain Eukaryota; kingdom Metazoa; phylum Arthropoda; class Insecta; order Lepidoptera; family Pterophoridae; genus Marasmarcha; species Marasmarcha lunaedactyla. The sequence continues at coordinate 3,256,620 of OV281358.1, forward strand.
AATTTTGGCTACGCACACTCGTGAACGTAAAAATAAATTATAGGTTTCTTAAAAAAAACTTTGATTGTAGATAATAAAATATCTTAACTATGTAATTTTGAATAATAAACTCGGAAACAATAATAAATAAATAGATTCAAGTTGCTTTGATGGATAATATTTCGTGACTGACTTGTCAAATCAAAACATTGCCGTTCTCCGACACTACGTAATTCCTAGTTTAAAATTACGTCGGGAACGACAAAAAAAATAAAATTTACTGACAAAAAGAGGTCGAAATAGACAACCGTCACAATACCCCGGGGGCCGGGAAAAAAAAAAATCTGAAAGATTTTTTTTTTAGTAAAATGTCAAATTCAAACCAAATCAAAATAAACCGCATATACATATCGAATTTTAATATTTAATCTGCTAAATGAAAGAACAATCAAAAAAAAAAAATAATAATTAAAAGCAAAATGAAAATTAATATTAACATCCTATAGAAGAATTTTTCTGAAAAAATATCCTGTATATATGAAAAAAAAAAAATAATACTGATATATTGCATATCAACAAGTTATTTAATAGAAAAAGAAAACAAAACAGACGAGAGAGAGAAAAAAAAAATCCTAAATAATTATCTTAAATTACATGGTTCATGAATGATAAAATTTTAAACATGTTCCTGGAATATACAATGATAATATACATCGTTCAACTCCATCAACGTACATTATAATTACAACATACATTCTCTTTCATACTAGTCTTATTCCAACTACTGGAAATAAAACGTCATGCAGTTAGAGTTGCTTATGAGGAATCATATCCTAAATAAGTCAACTCAACAGAGTTGAACGCAACGGCAAAAGGCTTTAATAGTTGCCATCCGCTGAAAATATTAATAGCTTATGGCTTCTTTAACGTGTCGCTAACTCCCGCACGGTGATTACTATAAACAAGTTTCAGTTAAAGACTGAAATAAATATGCCGGAAAGAAAAGAAAATCATAGCCAGTCGTGAAACATTGACTTTTAAATAAAATCCAAGGGTCTTTTGTGACACATATGAAAATAATTCTCACGGGAAAGTGATTCAAGCGTATAAATAATACACATAGGTATGGTTTAGTTTAACGAGTTACCTTAATAAACGCTCGTGCAGAAGGCTTAATTTTACAAGTTGCAAACCGCTTGAAAAAAAAATTGAGAAAAAAAAATTGATAACATTTAACAAATTATACTATAAAGTATAATACAGATATTGAAAATAAGAGTTTACACTCCTAGAATTGCAAATATTAAATAAATTACACAATAAGTTAACCTAATACTACGATGATGATAATTAATTATAAGTTTTGACCAACGTCAATGTTAATGGTATAGCCAAACGATAATGAGGTGCATAGAAAAAAAAAATAAGACAAAAAGAATCGTCTTATGCTCGCCGTGAAAATTCTCTCTCTCTCTGAAAATTCTTCAGGGCTATTTTGTAAAATTTCTGTTTCAGAATCTACATTAATATTTAATAATAATGATCGTAGTTCGTCTACAGATTGCGTCGAAGAAAAATTTATATTTCTGATTTTTAATTCATAAATTATTTCAGGTTTATTTAATTGTGAAAAATTCATTGCAAAATCAAAAAAAAAAAATGTTAAAGTGAAACAAATTTGTTAATAGTCGTTATGCAGAATAAAGCCTTAAAAATATACGTATTTTCGAGTGATGAAAATGAATAGAAAATGTTATTTAAATAGTGAAATTACTGGGTTATAGAATGTTGTGTCTTCAGAAAATTTCTTCAAGGATATTATAACGAAAGAAACTAAAGAAACTTAAATGTCTGAATAATTTAGCAGTATTTTGATATATTATAGTAGATATATTATAGTAGATATATATATAAATATATTATAGTGAATGTTAATGATTGAAAATGGTAACAAATAAAGTTTTATGCCTGACCTCAATAATAATTATAAAAAAATTATTTTTAATGTTGCAATTCTTCTGTTGATATAGTTCCTCCTCTCTTCTCCATAAACTACGTTTGAATATTCGGGCGCCAGTATGTAACGTAGTACCAGTAAAACACCAAAACTCTCTTCTATGTTTATTTTTTCGGTAAAATTAAAAATATACAAAAATGCCAAAAATTTTGGCTACGCACACTCGTGAACGTAAAAATAAATTATAGGTTTCTTAAAAAAAACTTTGATTGTAGATAATAAAATATCTTAACTATGTAATTTTGAATAATAAACTCGGAAACAATAATAAATAAATAGATTCAAGTTGCTTTGATGGATAATATTTCGTGACTGACTTGTCAAATCAAAACATTGCCGTTCTCCGACACTACGTAATTCCTAGTTTAAAATTACGTCGGGAACGACAAAAAAAATAAAATTTACTGACAAAAAGAGGTCGAAATAGACAACCGTCACAAAATGATAGCTTTTGACAGTTATATCAATATGGTTTTTAAAAAAATGGGTATATATTTTATTTAGTTTTGAAAAAAGATTTGTTTTGGCAAATTTTTTAATTTTGAAATAAAATATAATGAAAATTTAAAGCAACAACTATGAAATTACTGTTACGTTAAATAATTGACGCCTCAACTAGAAAGTATTTTACTTTTTTATTGTTCTATTGTTGCTTTCATCTCAGATAACTCTATAGCATAAATAAAAAATGCTAATAACGTATAGAATCGGAGCAGCTTAACGGAACCGCTATGCAATGCGTCGATTTTCAATCTTCTCGTGGAAGCTACGTCACTTTTCTTCTCGAGGCAATATTTTTGCTTTTTATATTTTGTAGGTATTTTCATTTCGTTTACGCTTGAGATCTTAAGGGTTGTCAGAATGGACTTTTTTCGATTTATAAACTTTGTTTCTTAAGTGATTGTTGTGATGTTGACCTGTATTATTTAAATCATTCTTGCATATTTTTACGTAAAACAATGACAAGTATTTAAAATATCCAGAAATATTTATAAAACCCTGACAGACAAGAAAACTGTAGGCTTTTGTAGGGTGAACCGATTTTTATGCAACATAGCTAAGACGACTCATTCAGTTTTCAAACGGTTAGCAACAAAAAGCCGCTTCAGAAAATGTCCACGCGTATAGGTGATACGACTCACACATTAAACTTATAAAAACCTTTTTGTCATAAAAGCTACGTAAAAAACACAATAATATCTACTCATTGACGACTGTTCTCATAGTGATAGATTGTAGCTACAGCAGTAGTTGGCATTCGCTTCTAAGCTGGCATTGGGCATGATAATGATGATGATGCCCCTGGCTGGGGTGAAATTGTATCGGCGGTGGAAGCATTGTATGCTTTAGATCATTTTACAACGAACACGCATGGACGTTTGTGGGAGGGAGAGCGGGGTTTCTATTAACGCTTTAAAGGCTTACACATGTCGGCAAAGTAGTGAAGTCATTTTATAACAATTGCGATGGTGTTCCGCAAAGTAACGCTTGATTTTATTTGTTAAACATCCCCTTGTTTAAAATACAAATTTATGTAATGAACATGCCTGAGATACGTTCATCGATAAAATCATTCGTTTTTATCAACGCAGAAATCACTGGTAGACATATTGCGAGGTATCCTTGACTACAATTATACAATTACAGATGTTACAATTACTTGCGGTTTCAAAAATAATATGGTAGGTGAACCTTTACTCATTAGTAAGGCTAAATTAGATGCTATTTGGTGAATCGATTAAATATCAAGAATTGCTCATCTGCTTCAACGGTGTTAAAATGGGTCATGTGGGTGACAAAATACAAATTGTACTCGTTTACCTCCTTCAACTTCAGTATTTTGATATTAATATTGTTGGTTTTATAACACTAACAAAGGCTTTTTTAAATTCATAGTGCTGTTAAAAAAAGAAGAAAATTTTTTTTATTTTGCTTTTGGTAGCAGCCCTAACTGTCTTGTGGTACGTGCGTGGAAGCATTATAATACACCGACAAAAGGCCCCTTTTAAATAATGATTGCCTCCGGAATACTAAAAATGGATTATCATAATATTAATAACGGCATTCCTTTTTTTACTTATTTCTCATAAAAATGCAAATGTTAAGGAAGGTAAATATGTAAACATAAGTTCGATTTCAGTCGTGACGGTATCTGGACCGATGGTCGATGTTGTGAAGCTTGCCTAAATGCATAAAGCTAAGGGGATTTGGGATCTTAGCATGACGTCTTAGGCTGGACATAGTTTTGCTAAATCAGCAGGCTTTTAACACTAAAACTCTTGTTTACTTCCTTTTATTTAATTACTACAGATATTCTACCGTAATAATGACTTACCGATTTATGACTTTCATTCACTTCCTGAGCATGATACTTATTTGAAGCGGTATTGTTTCGCAAAACAGACATTCAGTTAGTTTAGTTTGAATATAAAATGTTTGATTAACAAACACATATATTATGTGTTCTTCAAAAGATTTTGCCAAGATTCCAACAAGACTTGTCGAGTTCAGGAAGCAAGACTATACGTGGGACACTCAGAAAGTTTGAGAAAAAAAAATTCTATATGTTTCATTTTTCTTAAAAACCTTTTCAAAGAACTGTAGGTAAACCAGCGTTTTAACAAAGTTCATACGTCTGAACTAATTTTCAGAGCGCATTTTCCAGTCTGCAACAGGTACTTCCTCAACGGCCTTCTCGAACGCAGTGAGCGCATCTTCTGGCAATGAAAACTGTATGTAGTTTTAAGTTTTAAGAAACAAGAACAAGTTTTACTGGTGTGGTGTTTGGGAAGACCCTCGAAGACATGATCGCGGAGAGCGCGGCCACTTTGTCGTCGTGAAACAAAAGGCCTCGGAGTTCCGTGTTCGGTGTTTGTTCCTCGCAGCAGCAAAAACGTTAATGGTATTTTGGTTTTAAATGAATTGGTACTAAATACCCCTTTAAAGAGAAAAAAACTGGCGATCACAATTTTTCCAGCGCTTCTCAATCGTTTTACTTTCGTACGCTCATTTTGAAACAGCTATAATATTGACTGGCACTTTGTTTCTGGATCATATTGATAAATCTAAAATTTATCACCTGTTATGGTAACGTAAATAGGGCGGGAAGAATCTGCTTTGGAGATATAAACTATATCACTATAGTTAAATCGAATTTTTTACTTGTTTTCTTCGCGACAACAGTCAAAGGAAGACTACTTCTTTTTCTTTCTAATTTAAGCGACCCCACTTGAAATCGTTCTACTAACGGTACACAGTTGCTTTCGAAGGTGCCTTGTACAAAAAAGCTAAATGAAGCTGATTAAATAATTAATAAGGCTTAAAGTTGGACTTGAAGTCCTAAAAAATAATTGCCTGAAAATGTTCCATGTACACATGTACACTGATTCATTTTTCATGATATACAATAGTTTCATAATGCTGGTATAAAAAAATGGAGGTAACTTTAAATTTGCAACAAATCATTTCTTACTTTAAAAAAATCGACTTTTCTACTTAACAGCGTCTCATACATAAAAATTGTTTTCCGCACAACTCTCTTACTGGTCTGGTTCCAGCAATAATAAACTTTTAGTATTTCAGGGCATTGACTTTGAAGGGGACTTTACATTTAAATATATATTTTGACAGGATACAACTGTCGTTGCATGTTTTTGTTACAATGCATAGATCACAAGTTAATACCAAAATAAATAACCAATAGCCACTCGGCTAAGACATTTAAAGCTCTCTTTTCATAAATTAAATCATGCTTCATAATTATACCTCGGTAAAGTTGTAAGATAAAATTATGGCTCGTAATAAATTGAAAGCAGTTAATAAATATTTATTAAAATGAGAGATCCTTGTAGGGAATTTGAAACTTTATATAAGTTATTACCAAGTTGTGTAATATTCTACCTTGGTAACATTACAGTACACACGGCAGCGTTATTATGATAGTAAATCACCGTGTCAACCAATATTTAATAAGACGATAAAGTATTGCCTTAAATGGTGAAATTTTGTTTATTTAATAAAAGACTTGATAATGAGCGTATAAGTTGAACGACTTTAACAAACGTACATTTGATAGATTACATAATTCTATCGTCTATCTTTAACTCGAGGTAAATCATTGATAGTGAGCTGTTTTTATGTCAAACACGAACATTCGAAATATCTAAATTGGAATCCAGGTTAATAATGTGTGGTAAAAAAAATGTTAATTAAACGTTACAAATTGTTAATTGTAATTTTAAAATAATGCTACAATGCTACATGGCTCTGTTTAGTAAAAATTACAACCTAATTTACCATGGTGGAAACTGGACAGAATTGTAAAATGGCTCAAATTTCTGTTTATTAATCATTTTCTCTTTACAGGTAAGGAAACTGCTTTTTTGAATGGCTAAGTTGAAATTACAAATTTTCTACCACTTTGTTGTGATTAATCTCCAAACAAATGGTGGACTCGCCGGTGTTCAAACTTAACAATTTTGAACCTCACCTTAATGAGTAGACATTTCAATTTTGTATACAAAAATAGTTCTAACAACTTGTGGGGTCAGCGAGACAAACAACAGAAAACAATGGAGTGGGTACAATATAGGACATGATTTTGAGTTCGATACGGAGATTTTGCCAACATTTTTGCGAATTACACCCCTTAAGGTAACCAGCTTTGTGTGCATTGCACTGGATATGCTGCGTGTGGCTAATAATTCCATGCAGAAGCAGGTGTTAACTAAAGGAAAGATACTAATATATTTTTTTATGTATTATTAAGGCAGAATCGTGATTTTGTTACTGTGATCCATGATTTTCTTAATAAACCAAACAAATAGGAAAAGAATCTGTGAACAGAATGTTAAAATTCTGTAGCCAAGACTTATAAATCTATCTACCCTAAATAAGCATCTTAACCAAATTCATATACTAGAAACGACACTGGGTAAAAATGTATGGAGCCAGTCCAAAAGTCGCCACGATTCCGACGTGATCCAAATGATAGAGTGTAATGTGGTATTGATGTATATGTGTGCGTGTGCGTGTACACGCACTGTCAGATTCTCGGCAGTAATAAACCGACGACCGTTGAGTTAACTTGTTTGTTTCATTTACTTCAGGTATACCAAGCACCGAAAGTGAAATCTGTGTGATTTGTGATTTGAAGTTACTAGGCGTAGTGTTTTTTGCTATAGCCATTATTTGCTTATTGTCAACTAAACCTTTCAAATTATTATGTTCTTTAAAATCGGGATGGATATCATCAATCAATGCTGTATTATTTAATAGCGTTTTCTTTATAATTAAAAAAATAAAGATTATACGCAAATTATGTTGACTTTCAAGCATATGTACTCTTCAAAATATCTCCATCAACAGAGTGCATAAAATCTGCTGGTCGGTGGATACTTTCTTGATGACTATAAAAACTCAAATACCATACTTCACCATTACACGCGCATAGCAATCCGATTGTGCATTTACCGGCTTAACAAGAGCTGCAGCTGTGACATTAATTAAAACTGTGTAGTCCATTTTATTTATATTCCGAGTAAAGAAGGAAATACCTCTGGTTCGCATAGGAAAGCATATGCTGCATTTTTAATTAGTTATGTTTTGAGGTTTATGTAACACCACTTGTCTTATGAAGCACGGCCTAATAGTTCAGGTCAATGGCAGCCATACTTCTTAGTATAGCGTAGAAAATCCTTTTTTAAATCTATATTCTTATCCGGAAATGAGCATGCCGTTCACCTGATGGTAAGTGCGATCCCCACTCATGCACATCACTAGTCCTAGGTGATTAATTTTTTAATGGTGATTGTGATTATTATCTCGATTAGGTACTTTGCCCAACCTAGGCTTTAGTTAAAACTGCCTTTGTTCCAGTGATTGCACCGGCTGCTACTTCCCTTTGACTGGAACACAACCATGTAAACGTGATTAGGTATTAAAGTGGTCGAAATAGAAGTGACAGTAACACAGCCTGAAACCATCTACCACAGCACACACCGCTCCACTAAATAGGTCCCTAATACAAAAGAAATAACAGTATTATTGTTGGAAGTTTAGTCATAGTACCTAAACATAGTGTACAGGGTACCGAAATTCAAAGTTTAAAAAAAAGTTATTATAACTTTAAAAATGGAAGCGGCCCATTTTTGTTTCTTATTTTTCCCTGGGTAGTCGTCACCGTATGCACTACCTGGTACCGGCTTATCGTTATTTTGGGACACCTAAGTTTTAAATCATATATTAAAAATTTCCTTGTATAGGTTTGTTATACCAACCAATACTCGTCTTAGACCTGCATCCAAAGATTTATCTCAAAGTTCCTTACATATTTATGAGGATTTATCAAGAAAACTTTAAAACTTCAATTAGTCGATAGGATTGCGAACCGAACCTGAAGTACCAGAGCTTCTCGGAGATTCCACCGCAGAACTGATCTAGATTCACCAAGTTTTTGAATTTAAATAGAAATTTGCATTAGCAGTAAGATTGTTTGGATTTGTGAGTAAGGAGAAATCAATATGTGCTTTTATTAGAATAGTTTCGCGAAGCCATTGCTTTTGTTTGCAAGCCTTTTGTTTCGTGCACGAAAATAATGAAGTCTTATTTATGCAACTCACGAGAGAGAACTTGAGGTACTTAATTTTAGGATGATCATATAGTAATAAATTTTAAGAGTGAGAATTAAAACTTACTATGTACTAGGATCAACAATTTAATCAGATACGTGAATCTTTATTTCAATAAATCTATAATTGAAAAAGTAACCACTGAAACAAAAAGTTAAACAATACAAGCACAGTATAGTAACAAAAAAAATCGGTATCTCTTACTCTGGTCTCTTTGCTGGTGTGTTGTTTTTAAGCACAAGCTGTACTTGGTCTTATTGTCACGTAGGATAAAGTTATTGCTAATGCTTTCAGCAATAAGTAGTACCTACCTACCTCAGTAGTTTTAGCACCTTATAAATATCCTGCACAAAGGGTGCTACCCACACATTTGGTTCAGCAGTTTTTGTTGAACGATTTGGACGGCACGAAGCAATACTACACATATTTGGATAATAAATTTAGAATATATCCATTTAGAACATATGGAACATTCGGCTCCTCTTGCTAAGCTCTGATCACATCAACAGGCTTTTTACCTAAACATTCATCTAAATTTATTGGATTTAGTCCGAATATTTTAAGTTGATTTATTATGATTGTTGTGTTTACATTTAATTGCTGTAAAACAATCACATAAATATCAGTCTGAATTTAATTAAACACCACATAGATTTTATATAAAAGAAAAAAATGTATAAATAAGTATATTTTTAAATACTTGTTTGCCACTTTTTTAGTTATGTCTACATTCTGTAGTTATTAAGAGCAAATCTGGCACCAGTTTTGATTCCTTCCCACGTCTCAAAACCTGCCTGTTCAATAAAGGCTGGATCTACTAAAAATCCAAAAGCAGTGTTACTATTTCTGTATCCAGGTAGTTCATAAGTGTACGAGAGGGGTACTCCATTGTATTGAGCAAAGTCCTGGGCAGATCCAGAAGTACCGTACAGAAGTAACGCAGCGTTACCCACCATATAGTTTTTATTCGAAGGCCATTTAACTGCATCAATGGCATTCGCCATGTTAACTCCAACTAAATTGATAATCAACCCATTTGGAGGTAAAATACCAGTTCCAAAACCGTACAAAATGTAGCTTCCAAAACTGTGGATATCCAAGAATAATTTAATCCTGTCTTTGTGCTCGTTTATGATATTGGTGATGGCAGCAACTTCCGGTTCTGAAGCTGGGCCTCTTCCGTGAAAAGTGTCGGAACAAACTAGAGAACTGGATCCAGTGCTCCAGAGGTAATCAAAGTTCCTGTTAAGATCTACTCCAAGACATGCATTCCCAATCATATATCCTGTAGCGCGATTCTTCCTCCAGAAACGTGACTGAAAATAAATATTACGTAAATTATAAGAAGCTTGTGATTTACAAATTATTATCTTGTTAATTACAATTTATACAATTATCAATCAAGTTATTATGTTTTCGAATCCGATTGTGTAGCTAATCTACATCTCATATCAGGTATGTATCTACTTTGGAGAAATTAACTTTTCAATTGGGTTCCTATGTACCGTTGTGTTAAAATAAAATTCATTTCATACCCAAAAAATATTGACATTTTATATGAAGTTACCAAAAATATATTTATTTCTCCTAAGAATTAAGTAATGTTTTACTGTTTTACTTGCTTCTGACAAACTTAATTATTGATCAAGACCTCTTCACGACTACTAAAAAAAGTATAACTAAGAAATTTGAAAGAATTTACTTAAGATAACTAAAAGAAATGATAAATAAAATGAACATTTCTAAGATTATGCAAGTTAAAATAAACTTTTAAAATATTTAACACCAGACACATCTAAGCTATTGTTATTTTTAGAATGTTCATACAGTTACAATTAGGTCATTCATTACATATGAAATTGGCGTTTTGTAAGGAAGGAACATAAAGCCAATTTTGTTAAATAAAATATGTTTATTTAAACAAAGTATGTACCATCGGTATTTTTGCACTTTCTCGTATCTCTTTTATCTTAGCCATCTCATAGGCAGTTCATATGATCCCTTTACTAAAAAAACCATTCGAATGGAATTCAATAAAATCTTTGAATGCGCTTTGGACTGCCCCATTGAAGTTGAATTTTTTCCCTTGCAAGAAGTTATCCAAATTTCGCAATAATGGAGCACGGTCCGAGGAGTACGGTGGATGTCTTAGACATTCCAATTGAAGCTCCTCTAATTTGGTAGCCGTCTGTTGTGCGGTGTGTGGTCTAGCGTTGTTCTGAAGCAGCAGTGGCCTAGAGCGATTGACCAGCCTCGGTTGTTTAGCAGCTAGCTTTTCCATCATGGTTTGCAGTTGCGGACAAGAGACATCTGCCGTAATCATCTGGCCAGATTTAAGAAAGCTGCAGAGAACGACACTAGCACTAGTCCACCAAACGCTCACAAGTAACTTTTTTTGAGTCAATATTCCCATGGAGCAGGATTTGGCTGGTTCGCCAGGGTTCAACCATTGCGATCCAATTTTCATCACAGTTATTGATTTGATTTAAAATCCTTTCATTACTGTGCCGGTTGAGTAATGTAACGCAGAAGTCGACGCGCGTTTTTCAGTTTGCTGCACTCCATTCTTTTTCATTTCATTTTCTTGTGTCATTATTTATTGCGACCAAAATCCGTATCAATTCTCATTTCGTGTATGCACTAGTAACATATCTTGCACCAACTTTGATACTCTCCCAAGTTTCGAAACCAGCTTGTTCAATGAAAGCAGGTTCCACTAAAAATCCATTCAAAGTATCAGAGTTTCTATACGCGGGTAATTCAAAGGTATATGCTAAAGGGATGCCGATATATTGAGCAAAATCTTGAGCAGATCCAGAAGCAGGGTACAGCGTCAAAGCAGAGTTTCCAACTATGTAATTGATATTTAAAGGCCATTTAACGTTGTCGATAGAATGAGCCATGTTCACTCCAACTAAATTAAGGACCAGTCCATTCGTAGGTAAGACACCAGTTCCAAACCCGTATAAAATATAGCTACCAAAACTGTGAATATCCAGGAAAAGTTTTATTCTGTCTGTGTTCCTTGACCATGTCTGTATAGGCAACTACTTCAGGTTCGGAGGCCGGTCCCCTTCCGTGAAACACTTCAGAGCAGACAAGGGCACTGGAACTTGTGCCCCATTCGTAGTCAAAGTTACTGTTAAGGTCTACTCCGAGGCAGGCATCTGATGCCATGTATCCTGTCGCACGATTGTTTCTCCAAAATCGGGACTGAAAATAAACTAAATTTGGATAATGTTCGTTTATAAATAAATTATCTTTCTTTAATGTAAGTATATACATTATAACTAAGTGCACATATTGTTTTATTTGAATTTTTCTTAACATAGTGATTGTACAGTTAGATCATCTGTTCTTTTAGTTTTCGACTTTCATCATTGTACAACGTATTAACTTTCTAGAAGGAGCTTTATAACAAACTTACGATCGCAGTACGTCCTGTTGACTTATTTGTTCTGTTTCTATGTTTAGCTATAGCATATTTTTTCACGTCTGTTTTATATTAAGAATACCTATAAAAATCTACTTTTTAATAGATATAGGTTATATTGAGAGTTCCACTAGACCAAACATTAAGAATCCCATATAAAGTCTTGGGGCAACTCAAAGCAATAAATCTATGCAACATGACCAGAAAACGCGGGAGAACTAACTTAAACGTGAGATAAAACCTCATAAACCATTTAACAAATCTAACCATAAATACTTACACTGGTATGTGTGAATTCATATCCATCAGGATTGGCAATTGGGATGATGATCCAGTCGATGTCCTGCAGGAGATCCTGTTCAGTGACGTCAACCACCAACTTGTGGATGGCGTACAGCGTGACTGGTAGCGTCACCCACTCGCGTGCGTGGAGGAGAGACTCCATCATCACGATAGGTTTGGATGTATCCTGGAGACAGTTTGAAAAGGTTTAAAAACTATCTTTATTTGTTTTGTAGCGCTCATAGGCTAAATTTTAAGTGTAGTATACCGTGCGGTGTGGGAGACCTAGGAGGGGTAAATTTTAGTGGTTAAAGTAGAGTGTTTCCGCTAACGTCGATTTCGGTAACAGTAATTAATAAGCCAAGTCACGGGTAAATAAGATTAACTCAGTACTAAGGGTCTCCGCTCCCTCACCTATAACTCCCTCACCTGTATAGTACCTGGAAATTTGTAGTTGAAATTTTGATATATTTGATGTCTCGTCCCTCGAAACTTTGTCCTGCAGTCTCGACGGTAACGTGGTCGTGCGTACGCGCCAAGTACCCCAAGTATTCATTAACCTAAAAAAACATTTCTTTGAGTCATTTATTACAAAATAATATAGAACAGTAATTTCATACAGTTTATGATATAATTTATTTAAAATGGCTATCTTTCACCCGAATAAGACTTGGTCATTTGTTTTTCTTCATTTCTTTCTTTTCCATGCTGGGGGTGATAACTAGTCACCACTGTCAGAAGAAGTTTCGGTATTTTATGATACGTTACGAAATTATTATAAAGTTTAACCATTAAATTAACAAAGATTACTGACCGCTTCATATCGGTGAATGGTCCCAAAGTCTAAAAATGGACTGGATTGGTTGCTCTTCTGCGCTGCAGCCGTCAGCAATTGATCTTCTAACTCCAACTGCCTGAAGAAATATCACTGTTACTAATAAGTTTTGGATCCCATGCCAAGTAACCTAGTTTTCATATTCAAATTTAATAGAACGACTTTTCCGCTTAAGGCAAATAGGCGCTAACTTAAAAAAGTTTAAGTATCATTGAAGTTACTTAGCTAATATCGTCTTGCAATTGAATTTTGTAACTAGTTTCTCAATCCACCAGACAAACACACCAACTGTATGGCCCCAAAGTATACAAAGCTTGTGTTATGAGTATACATTGAAATGGTGGGAAACATATCTCAATATAAACAACGATGACCCGAGAACAAACATCTGTGTTCATCACACAAATGAAAGCCCCGGAAAGGACTCGAACCACCTTCGGCATATGACGCAGGGTTACTTACCACTACACCATTCGGTCAAGTGGTTGCTTAGACGTTGTTTGAATAGGTACTTATTTCTTAGTACTCTACTGTACTGGGTACGAGATGGTTTATTCCTATTACTAGGAGGGATTTCTAACTATGAAAGAGAATAACCACTTTATTCGATTCACTTTATATATTCAGGATAGATACACTTAAAGAAATAAAATTTTATAATCTTAATACTTCTGAGGCCGCTGCCTACAATAGAATGTTCTAGAACATTCTTACATATTCTATTTTTTTATCAAATTAAAAATTATAACAGGTTTGTAAGTTGCCAGCAAGTTTGTTTGTGCGATAACCTCTTTTATTTTATACAGCACAAGCAAACGTTACAGTACCTCATAAATCATCGCTATTTTATGACGATGGAAAATAAGGTATCCACATTTAAAATAACATCAGTTTCGTTTTTTTAAAACTTAAGTAGTTTTAAGAAGTTACTTGAGATAATAATAATAATAATATATCTTTATTTTCCAAAATTTTAAATACAATTGAATACAAGCTCTGACTTCCAACATTGGTACTCAGACTTGTTTTTCAGAAGTCAGTTCCTTCCTCGTTACGTAATTCTCATTTAATACTTCGTGCTAACAGATATACTTATACTACTTAGACAAATACATTGTGTTATAACATGTTATTATGTTATACATGAGATCGGTTTAAGAAATAATTATTTTATCTAAGCTGAGAAACTTGTTAAAGTAAGTAATATCGAAAGATAGAATTCGCAGCCATAAAAATAGCCATCGTCTTGTAAACAGAATTAAAATACATCAATTTTTTGCATACGCGCATTATTCTTCTTTGAAATCAAATTTTATGTCACTTGTCTAAATAGTTATTTCTTTATAAAAACGGGTACCAGACTAACTTCTTAAACATATACCAGGCCGCAAACAGAAATTTAAAAAAAGTTTGATTTTGTTATGAAAACCGAATTATCAGCTTTATATTAATAAATATTAGGTCTTTACCTATGAAATTGCCGTTTTTCACGAAATAAATGAAGCGTAATTTTTTTATATATTTTTTATTTCTATTAATCAAAATGGAAAAGCCCCTGGAGAGGACGGCATCACGACAGAATTATTAAAAGCAGGAGGTAGACCCGTACTGAGGGAGCTCCAAAAGCTTTTCAACGCTGTCCTCTTCGAAGGGAGAACTCCGCAGGCGTGGAGTGAGAGTGTAGTCGTCCTGTTCTTCAAAAAGGGAGACAAAACCCTGTTGAAGAACTATCGACCCATTTCCCTCCTAAGTCACGTCTATAAGCTGTTTTCAAGAGTGATCACGAACCGTCTTGCGCGGAGACTTGACGAGTTCCAACCACCGGAACAAGCTGGGTTTCGGAGCGGATACGGCACCATAGACCACATCCACACAGTGCGGCAGATTATACAGAAGACTGAAGAGTATAATCAGCCCCTGTGTCTAGCATTTGTGGACTATGAGAAGGCCTTTGACTCGATTGAGATCTGGTCCGTTCTGGAGTCCCTGCAGCGATGCCAAGTAGATTGGCGATACATCCAAGTGATGAGATGCATTAACGAAGCCACCACCATTTCCGTCCACATACAGAATCAGCAGACGAATCCCATACCATTGCATCGAGGAGTGAGACAAGGAGACGTAATATCTCCCAAATTGTTCACAAATACAATGGAGGATATTTTTAAGTCGCTGAACTGGAAAGGACGTGGCATTAATATCAATGGCGAGCATATCTCTCACTTGCGATTTGCTGATGACATCGTCATCATAGCAGAAACGCTGCAGGACCTACAACAGATGCTGAATGACCTGGCTGACTCTTCTATACGCATCGGCCTACGGATGAACTTGGATAAAACCAAGGTCATGTTCAACGAACATGTACTACCGGAACCGATTGCAGTGCACGGAGCCGTTCTCGAAGTTGTTCAAAAATATGTTTACCTCGGGCAGACATTGCAGTTAGGTAGAAACAACTTTGAGAACGAGGTGAATAGAAGAATTCAGCTAGGTTGGGCAGCGTTTGGGAAACTACGTCAAGTCTTCACATCCACGATTCCACAGTGCCTAAAGACGAAAGTCTTCAATCAGTGCGTCCTACCCGTCATGACATACGGAGCCGAAACTTGGACACTAACGGCACGGCTGGTCTACAAGCTGAAGGTCGCTCAGCGTGCTATGGAAAGAGCTATGCTCGGTGTTTCTCTGCGGGACAAAATCAGAAATGAAGTGATCCGGCAGAGAACCAGGGTCATCGACATAGCGCACCGGATTAGCAAACTGAAGTGGCAGTGGGCTGGCCATATTAGCCGAAGAACCGATAACCGTTGGGGTAAACGAGTTCTTGAGTGGAGACCGCGTCTCGGCAAACGTAGTGTAGGACGTCCTCAGACACGGTGGAGTGATGATTTGCGCGGGATGGCTGGCAGGAGCTGGATGCGAGTAGCCGAGGATAGACCTCGATGGCGTGAAATTGGGGAGGTCTATGTCCAGCAGTGGACGAATATGGGCTGATGATGATGATGAATCAAAATAATCACCCATGCAATCAATGCATCTTTGCCAACGCATTGGTAGCTTATTGATGCCTTTCTTGAAGAAATCAGCTGGACGGGAGGCAACAAATTCTTCAAAGGCATTTTGTACTGCCTCTCGGGTATTGAATTTTTTTCCCGCCAAGAAGTTAACCAAATTCTGGAAAAAGTAGAAGTCTGTAGGCGCAAGGTCTGGTGAGTACGGCGGATGACGGAGAACTTCCAACCCCAACTCTTGTAGCTTGGAGACCGTCTGCTGTGCAGTATGAGGTCGCGCGTTGTCGTGCAGGAGCAGTGGAGCCGAACGATTGACCAAACCTGGTTGGAGACGTGCGAGCTTCTCCATCATTGTGTTCAGTTCTTCACAGTACACATCTGCAGTAATGCTTGTCCCGTTTGGCAAGAAGCTGTGATGAATTACACCCGCGTTAGACCACCAAACAGTGACCATCACTTTTCTAGGGGTAAGTTTTCGTTTAGGGCATTGTTTGGGTGCTGAACCAGGGTCCAACCAACTTGCTGAGCGCTTACGATTGTCAAACAGGATCCATTTCTCGTCACAAGTAACAATGCGGTTCATAATTCCTTCATTTGTATGCCTGCTGAGCATCGCAAGGCAAGTCTCCACGCGTACTTCGCGCTGGCGGTCATTGAGTTCGTGGGGTACCCATTTTTCAAGCTTTTTTACCTTGTTTGACGCAAATGGACCAATATTGTTTTGATGCTAACGTCGAAAGCTGCTGCTAATTCAGCCGTGGATTGAGTTTCATCAGCTTCCACAATTGCCTTTAATTCGTCATTGTCGACCAAAGTTTTCGGACGACCACGGGGTTCATTTTTCAGGTCAAAATTTCCAGAACGGAAGCGGGTAAACCAATAACGGGTGGTGCGTTCATTTGTAGTGTTCGCTCCGTAAACGTCGTTGATGTTGCGTGCCGCTTGTGCCGCTTTGCTGCCACGACGGTACTCATACTCCATAATTACTCGAATTTTTAACTTATCCATGATGACGAAAAATGTTCGAATGCGTTGAAAACAAAACACTAACTATTAAACAAATGACGATTTTAGAAAAAGAATTCCATGTTTGTCAAATAAAATTAATTTGAAATTAGAATTATGGGTAAAAAAAATATATATTTTCATTTGAAATGGCCAGTACGGCAAAACGGCAGTTTCATAAGTAAAGACCTATTATTAATAAATATATAGACAAAAAAAAACTTAATTTTTCTTTACTCCCAAAAGAACCGATTAACTTACTGTTTAATGTTCTCGGATTCGACTGTAAAATCAATGCCATTGTAATAGAGCTCATTTTCAAAATGTTTTTTTTTGCTTTTTGGAACAAGAACATGCCCTTCGACTTCTGGTAGGGCGTGAGACCACACGTCAAGGTTCAAGTGAGTTTCGATTTCATTGACTAGCTGAGTTTCAGCTAAGGATTTTGGTTTTACAGCATATAGAGTATGTCTGAAAGTAGAGAAGAATGATATAGTTAATACTTGAACTGTTAGGCCCATTGATTTAACTTGAGTTAAAAATCTAACCAAAAACTCATCCTAAACCTGAATTAAATTATCTCCCCATCACTTATACTGTTTTGAGAGAAGCATAAAACATTATCTTAACTCAAAAAAGTTTTTTGTTATTTACTTTTAGTAACATAAAATGCTATGAAAATCTTTAACGATTTGTGTGTAGCATAAAAATTATATTATTATTGTCATGTATGTCAATTGTGGACTTTGAAATGTGTTTCTAGCCATAGGTTACTTCAATTATCTAAAGGAAACTAAAATGGAAATACTTTGACAAAAACTAAACTTATCAACAGATGTAACTGAATCACATGACCAGATTACATAACTGTCATTCAATTCACCTTTTCAGAATTAGGGCATCAGTTTTGCGGCGATAATGGCACGGGTAGGTACCTTGCTTATTATACATTTCATAATCTCTTTCGTGGATATGACAATGCTTTTTACTTGAGACTGAGAACCTTCTCCAATCAGCTCTGATTAAACTAATAAAGCGGTAGATAGGTGACAAGATCCTGGCACACGGATTTATCTAATATTGTCCCCGTCATCTGATCTAATTTGCAATCGAACTATCGCTACGCGGAAAGAACGAAAGGAAACAACTCGCCATCCATCTTGAATCTCATCTTGTCATCAGTCTTTCTCAGTTTCACTCATATACAGTTTCATATTTGTTCAGGGTTTGCGTGTACTAGATCGACCACTCAAGTGCATCATGCCAAAACGTCGCTCATCTTCCGCTTTTTTAATTTAGTCAAAATCAGCGGTCAGTATGTAGACATTACGTAAAAAAATTTATAAACAAAAATTTAAAAAAAAGATTATTAAATTTTTTCTCACCCATCATATTCTTCATGTTTGGCTAAAGCCACATAAAGTAAACCACAAACAATCACAACCGATTTCCACGCCATTTTTTTGGAAATACTAATTTTACATTGATTTCATAATAATTTATTGGATAGATAAGTTGTTTTTCAATTACAGTGTTATCAGTAGATTAAAAATTATCTTTTCTGAATTCCTAAGCCTAATTAGTGTAGCTTTGATATTTTGTATAACGTCATAGAAAAAAATCAGGAACCTAAACATATACAGGGTGAACCCATAACTTGCACGACAAACTGACATGACAGAAAGAGTGAGATGTGCCCTACCAGATAAAAAAAAATTACCTTAGTAAAAGTGTCACCGTTTTTGAGATATTCCCGACTTTTCATATTTTTCGAAAAATGCGGCTTTTGGTTAGTTTTTTGGTTGCTGTGTGTATTCATTTTATTTTTATTTTATTTAGATTGGTACAGTTACAGACATCAGATCAAAAACAATTTTAGGTAACTTACATATGATAACATTACAAATCTAACATCCTATTACAACTATACAGAGCTTACAAGAGAAAATTTACGTATCAGTTGTTACTGGTCAACTAAAAACAGTAATTAAAGATTACAAAAATAAAAATCAAATTAAATTAAGAGTTACAAAAGGTTTTTTCTTTTTTAGGATTTTTTTGAGTTTCTTTTTAAGATTCACAGCTAAGCGAACATAATATAAAAACAGTTCAGTAACACTTTAATAATTCCAACGGCTCACTGTAAAGTTTGGTCTTAAATGAAAAATAACTATTAAATAGTATATCAATATCGTCACTTTTTAAATTATTATAAAGTCGGCACATTCGATGTAAGGGGTTATTTCCAGAAACATTGTTATTTGAGAGCGGAATATGGAATAACTGCGGATGACGCACAGACCGAGTCGGAACCTTGACCAGTATTTGTTCAAGTAATTTACCTTCATCACCGCCGTCACCATGTGTGATTTTATAAAGAGTACAAAGGTCCGAGATCTTCCTTCTTGTAGCCAAAGATGCTAAACTAAAGTGATTTAGCCTATCTTCATAAGTAGAGATTTTCTTTCGAAGTCCTAACCTTGCACATAAGCTACGTAAGAAACGACGTTGTATAGACTCTATGCGATCTATGTGAACTTTATAAATAGGTGACCAAACATCGGAACAATATTCCAGTATACTTCTTACCAGAGAGCAGTACAAAAGTATCCATGATGAGGGCTGCCAAAATGGTTTAGCGACGCGAAATATGAATGAGAGCATTTTGTGTGCTTTACTACATATATGATCGTAATGTGATCTGAAAGATAAAGCCGAATCATACATAACACCTAGATCTCGCACTACATTGACGCGCTGTAGAGCATCTCCTTTTATTTTATATTTGTATGATACCTTATATTTATGTTTACAGAATGTAATTACTTGGCATTTTTTGATGTTAAGAGCCATGCAATTATCTGTACACCATTGGTCTATTTTGTCAAGATCTTTTTGTAGTGCTTCACAATCAGATACATCATGGATATGACGATAAATTTTTATGTCATCGGCATATGCTAAACACGGACTATTGATGCTTTGTAGTAGGTCATTTATAAAAATTAAGAAAAGTAATGGACCTAGATTAGAGCCTTGAGGAATTCCTGAAGTGGCTAGGAATGGTCTAGACTCAAAGCCATGTAGAGCAACTATCTGAGTTCGAGTGTCCAAGTATGATTTTGTCCACCGATAAAGATCTCCGCGAATGCCCAGATGATAAGTTTTTATCAATAATATTTGGTGACAGACGCGATCAAAAGCCAATCTGTGTAAATCTGTGTAGCCAATCTGTGTAAATCGAAAATCTGTGTATATAGAGTCAATTTGAACTTTGTTATTACACGCTCTACAGAGAAAATTAGTGTATTCCAGGAGGTTAGTATTAGTTGAGCGACCGGAGACGAAACCATGTTGTTTTGGGGAAATTATACGCTCAAGGTGATCGTACAGATGATTATAGACAAGACCCTCAAATATTTTAGCGAACCAGCTTAGCATACAAATTGGACGATAGTTCATGATGTTGTCTTTATTACCATTTTTATGTATAGGTGTTATTTTAGTAATTTTCCATTGCGATGGAAATACACCACTACGTAGCGACTTATTGTAAATAATTGTTAAAGGTTTCGCCAACACAGACGCACAAAGTTTGATAAAAATAGATGGTATGCCATCAAGCCAGCTCCTTTGGTTAAGTCAATTTTCGTTAATATTTCATATACTTGTTCTACATTAATGTAAAGATTAGATATAAGGAGAGCAGGTGACTCAAATTGTGGGACATATGTACAGTTCGTGTTATTAGTATATACTGATGCAAAATAATCAGCAAACATGTTAACAACATCTTCACCAGAATCGGAGAGAGCGTCAAGGTACCGCATGTGTCTCGGGATGTCGTTTGTGATACGTTTGTTTTTAGTATAGCGCCAAAATGATTTTAAATTCAGTGATAAGTCATCTTCGATTCCTTTTATGTATGCATCAAAGCATTTAGCCATCGTTACGGACACGCGCAAACGTAACATAGCAAAAGTGTCGTAGTCCCTCGGATTTTTAAAGCGTTATATTTGTTGTGATATTTAAATTTACTTTTAAGCAATTTAATAAGACTTTTTGTAAACCAACAAGGATAAGCATTATTTTTAGATTTTAATTTATGGGTATGTTTTTCTATACAAATGTATAATTTATTTTAAAAAGTTTGTACAAAATCATCACTATCAAGGGTTTCGGCCAGTACATCCCAGTCAATTTGTTCTAATTCTTTAATACAACAACTGTAGTTTGTTTGATAGAAGTTAAGTTTCTTCTGTACAATATTATTGTTTAACAGTTGAGGAGCTGTCTTATAGATAAGTTCAAATGTGATGATGGTCATCAAGTCGGCTAATAGGTGGAACTTCTGAAATATCAAACAGGTCTGGCGAGTCTGTTATACAGAGGTCAAGAATTCTATTATTTTTATTTTTTTTAAAGTTTTATTTGAGTGAAGAAAGTTGAAAAGGGCTTCCGATTTCTGACATTGATATGTCAAGAAACTACCTGATTGAGTACACCATTCCAAACGCGGCAAGTTAAAATCTCCAAAAATGCAAGTTGCAATGTTGTTTGGCTGGCTGTGCTCTACAATTGTTTTACATTTATTAATAAATTTGGAGTAAAATGTAGAGGGCAGGTACCCAGGTAAATAAACTACTCCCAGATAAACTACCTGATGTTTATTTACTCTAATCTGAACCCATAAGTCCTCAACACAGTCTGTATTCCACTCTTGCTTTGTCATAACCCCAAGTTTTTTAGAAATTGCTAGAAAGAATACCGCCACCGTCTTTCTTGTTAAATGATTTAAGAAAATTCGCGTCTCGGTCTCTACGTAATACACAGTATCTGTTATCAATGAGTTCGGAGCTTAAGACATCGTTTCTTAACCAAGTTTCACAAAGACATATTATATCAAAATTATTACATAATATAGTATTATATATAACATTTGGTTTTGTTTTAGTTCCTTGAATATTTTGATAATATATTGATAAATTATACATTTTTAAACAAAAGTATCCATATCTTGACTGCCAATACTGTAATAACAAGCAGATACTTTTGAATTCTTTTTTTTTTAATATTTTAGAATAGAATATCTACCATATTCAAATTTCATTTTGTTAAATATTATTAGGTATCTTTGAGAAAAACATATTATTCTAATAATTTTTTTCTACAAAAATTATTTACCTCAGCTTTGGTATTCGGCGGTGAAAAAAAAATGTACTGGACTGTTTACTGGACACTGTGTCACTGGACACTTTACAAATAAATTACGTATATAATAAAGATTTCAGAAAGATATAATAGTTGTCATATTTTTGTAGAAAAAAAAGTAATGCGAGTTTTATGCCGAAGGGGCTGATTCATAATAAATTTGACTTTTAAATTAAAATTAAAATTACACATTTTGACCGATCCCTGGCCATGCTAAATTGATAAATAACATGAAATTAACATGTGTTTATTTTGTTTTCTAATAATAACGACAAACACTATGAGTACGAGAGGACTACTACCTGCACTGACTTTTTTTATGATACCGATCGGTTCTTGAACATTTTAACAACTGTCATATCCACAGCCGTTGCTATTGCGCTTATATAATATTGTTTTATTTTCATACGTTTTTTGCTTGGAACTCGGACTCTGATTTGCCTAACGGTTTTGACTTTGTTAACTGTGATTATTTACGACTTGGCGCTTTCTTGGACTTTGTTTTGTTTATTGAACTGGAATGTGACCTACTGTGCTACTTCACCTGAAATTTTAAATATGGTGGCGAGCACGTACACGTCGTATGAGTATGCAGATATGCACCTAATTTATAATGAAGTTTGCTGTAACGCCAGAGCTGCTGCGAGGCTTTATGCTGAGCGATATCCTAACCGTCGGCATCCAAGTCATGAGGATTTTACCCGAACCCATAGAGCCATTTATGACGGGTGTGTACCTGGACAACGTACAAGTAATGAAAGACCAGCAACGGCGGAGGACGATATTGCGTTGGACGAAGTTAAAGAAGATCCTTCGACTTCAGTACGGATGATCGAACGACGCACCGGGATTCCAAAATCGACGGCTTGCAGGATTTTTCAACAGCATTCCTTTCACCCTTATCACGTACAACAAGTCCAAAGTTTGCAGCCAAGAGATTATCAGGCACGAGTTGGATTTTGTACAGAAATGCTGAGACGACATGAATCGGATCCCAATTTTTTCAATAAAATCTTGTGGAGCGACGAATCATCATGCAAGCGAGATGGCTATTTTAATCTGCACAATCTGCATAGCTGGCAGATATTCAATCCGCATGAAATGCGGGAAGATGGGTCTCAGTATCAATACAAAATAAATTTGTGAACAGGTATCTACAATGGCCAAATACTGGGGCCACCGACGCTCGATTCCAACAACTACTTGGAGTTTCTTCAAAATCAGTTGCCGGTTTTACTGGAAAATATTCCACTGACGGAGCGGCGTGCAATGTGGCTGCAACACGACGGGTGCCCGGCGCACTACGGCCAACAAGTAAGAGCTCATTTAAACAATAAATTTCCTCTTCGATGGCAATCACTATCACAATCACTTGGCCTGCTCGGTCCCCAGATATAAATCCGTTGGATTTCTTTTATTGGGGCTCTATGAAGTATAAGGTGTACAGAGAGGCTATCCAAAACGAAGAACACCTTCAACAACAAATTGCTACAGCATTCCAAGAAATATCGCAGTTAAGTTTAAGATCTCTAAAAAGGGCTTTTATTAGCAGGTGCCGCGCGTGTATCTCTGATGTTTTTACTCAAACATGTGTATTTTATTTCATCTTTAATTTATTCGTTATGGCACAAAACTCGCATAACATTTTTTTTCTACAAAAATATGGCCAATATTATACCTTTCTGAAATCCTTATTAAATACGTAATTTATTTGTAAAATGTGCAGTGACAGTCCAGTACATTTTTTTTCACCGCCGAATGCCAAAGCTGAGCTAAATAATTTTAGTAGAAAAATTTTTTTAGAATGATATGTTTTTTCTCAAAGATACCTAATAATATTTAACAAAATGAAATTTGAATATGGTAGATATACTATTCTAAAATATTTACAAAAAATAAAATACAAAAGTATCTGCTTGTTTTTACACACAGCAACCAAAAAACTAACCAAAAGCGGCATTTTCGAAAAATATGAAAAGTCGGGAATATCTCGAAAACGGTGACACTTTTACTAAGGAAATTTTTTTTATCTGGTAGGGCTAGAGATTGTGGATGAACATCATAAATAATAAATATAGGGGCTAAAATACATATTTTTTATTATCTTTAATTTTTTTAAATTGTAATTAATATTATTTCTTATAAATTTCTTTTTTTTTATTATTTGTTTTTTATTATTATGACTATTTTGACATCTCACTCTTTTTGTCATTTCAGTTTGTCGTGCAAGTTATGGGACACCCTGTATATGTTTAATAAGACACCCATAGATAAAAATATCCGGTCGTTGCTATTTTTCAGCAAGCTTTTATGTTCAAAAGGTTGTCCACTTTATAAAACGTTTGACGCAGTTTTGCCTGCATAGCTTTATCGAAAATATTGCTTATGCTGTTGTGAACATTTTAGCATTTCAATAGTAAGAAAACATTTCAAATGATTATACTTTTTAAACATAGTTGATTTGAGAATAAAAACTATTACACCTTGTTATTGCATTGCATTGATTAATAGAAACTTGCTGAATACCGTTAAACTGGTATATAATTGAAATAATTCTAAAATAAATGAAATTCAAAGTCGGTTAAAATGTGCACTTATTGAGTCTGCAATGGTACATTTTGATTTCCCGATAAAAATGAAAAAAAGAGCGGTAAAAATCCAGTTATTTTACAAGATTTTATTAAATTTGGCTTAATTCGTTATTTAACCGTAAATGTTATCTATATTTGAACATATAATCAATATTATAATGAACATGTTATCTCAAAAGTAAATTGTACTGATTGTATTGTATTGTATGGTATTGTTAGACATGCGTTCTAAACTGATGTTGTGCACTGACGAAAAATTAGTAATTGTTACAAATAGTTTAAAATTTTATGTTTGTTTGTTGATGTGCACAATAAAATATTAAAAAATGCATTACTGATTTGGCCACAGAACAGACGAGATTTCATTATTTAATTTTATTTTAAATTTTTTTTATTTATTTAATATTTACAAAATCCACAGCACCTAAAATTTATTTTAAATATAACACATAAAAAAACTTGTAGCCATTAACGGATTTAAATTATTTTTATTTGACTTATAGATGGTTTACAATAAAAAATAAATTAAGAATAAGTTTATAATTCTCAATCTTCAATTAAGTAAAAAAGTTGAAACATACAATTTATGTACATATTTTTATAAGGATGAAATGTTAAAATCTACGCTTTTCAATAATAACATTCAGATTGATTTCAAAATAGTTATAATAATAAAAAACAAATAATAATAAAAAAGAAATTTATAAGAAATAATATTAATTACAATTAAAAAAAATTAAAGATAATAAAAAATATGTATTTTAGCCCCTATATTTATTATTTATGATGTTCATCCACAATCTCTTCGCCTATTTGTAGGCTGACTATGCAAAAAACAACCAGTGTTTAATCGGAAGTAACAATAGGTCTTGCCTCAAACAGACTTAATAAAAATCTTTTAGAGATACTAAAGTTCTGAAAATGCTCAGGAAGGTCACTTATTTTAAAGTCTTAATTTCGGTCACGAGACTCAAATAGACTCAGTCCACTGTGAACTGTCGGGACCAAGTTTGTTTGAGACACGTGTTTTGTTACTGTTATATAAAATTAATTGTGTCTATTTTACTTGATTTTTTTAAATGGCATATTTGAAAAACAAAAATAAACTCACAGGTAATATACGTAGACATATTTTAATTAAACGATGGTCTAACACTTAAACCAAACCACAAATATTCAGTTGAAAATAATTTAGAACCGAATGCAAATGTTTCGAATAACCACCATATTCGTTAGATAAACTTTCTTTGTTGTGATCTAGGCTTGTGAAATTAATTTTTTGGTGCATAAATTTGTATAAAAAAGATAAGTGAATTAAACGCAAACCTGGTACTAATAAATCTTTTTTATTTAAACATTACAATTCAAGAAGAAGAGTAGATGTATTACTCATTATGATTGATAAACCACTTCTGTATACAAAGTAGCTGAATTATTTGTAGAGTTTATATGAGTGTAAATTTTAAGTAGTGAAAGTAAGTGGTAAAAAAATTTCAGACACATTATTGTTTGTCTCGCGTTAAACCAACTTTTCTCTATCTCCCGTAGCCCCGGTTTCCAACACGTAGTCCCAGTGATACATGTGTATATTATATATTGTAAACACAAGATACACTTACTTTTGCGCATCCCCCTCCTTAACCGGGTGTCGCTCCGATGAAGGCAGCTTAGCATTTACATGCCACAGCCAGCAAGGTGGTTTTTAGTGGGCAGGTGCCACTCTGGTGAGTCCCACATCACCCCGCAGAAGGCGATTGCCTGCGGAGGTATGCATGACGCATCATCCACCTCCCTCACGCGAGAGTGCTGCTTAGGCGGCTAAAAAAAATACAGTTATTTATCTAGTTATACGTAAAAAAAATCGAATTGTATCTCATTTTAAGTGAACTGTATATTTATTCTTATGAAAAATAAAGTTCTTTAAACCTTATAGCCGAGTGCGCTGTACAGGCTCAGGTTCGAACAAAACACCGAACAAAGCGCAAGAGGTTCTCACCCTTAGCTACTTATTATTGCGAAACGAAATTTTTCTCAACAAAGATGCATGCAACCTCCTTTGAGATTTTTTTATTTCCCGTTTGTTAAAGTTAATTCCTAAAAACGAAAACATAGGAATTATTAAAAAACAAACACGCCTTTTCGATTTCCATTGAAGTCACTTGGGTCTTCGTTAACTTGGTATAAAAATATGTTTCTGTGCGTCTACTGGCCTCGTCTAGATGAATTATAGTTTTGGTATTATAATTTTTATACAAATGAATATTATTATAAATAGTAAGAAGTAACGTACCTGACATGAGCTTCATGTAAAAAATGGACCTGAAATTACAAAAAAGGAATTTTTCTTTCGTTTAATAAGTAGAGACAAAGTTATGAAATAATTACGAGTATACTTTCTATGACCCCGTATTAGTTATCATACGAAGTCCGGTGAAATAGAAAAGACCCATAGGGCCATAAATAAACTGTCCATTTCGAAAAAAACTGAGATATCAGACGAACTGTAAGAAACATGCATTTGAACGATTATTCATACCTTAATATCAATGCATATATCAATGATATTATTAATCAGTGATTCTTGTTCTTGAACTAAATTCCAAGAAAGTTATTTTGAAGTCAAAAATCTAATTCGTTTTGATTTACATAACAAGAGCTAAGGTTCTTAATAAAAGGATTGGATTGCAAATCGCTAGGAGTTTATAAATTGTGTTATATATAAAGAAAAACATTTCATTTATATAATTACATATCTACGTATTTTATCAAAAGTTTGTTTTCCTTAGCGAGTTTTGTTCTTGCCAAAACTCCACGTTATTTAAGCAAGTATATATCGTGTTCCTCCATAAACTTATATCAAGCGAAGGCCGTCACGGCAAGGGAAATTGAATATCTTCTAGCTAACAGGCTGTCACATAAATACAATTCTGTGACTCTCTCCTAAATGAGACGCTCCTCTTTCTAAGGGATTTTAAACTGGTTGGTAAATAGGATAGGTAGCGTGAAGATAAAGTTTTAGATTAATATAATTAAAGTAAATCTTCACTTATACAATAAATATATCCTGTATACTATGCCTCTACATTGTCTTAAATTCAAGCATATCTCCAAGTGAAATTAACTTTTTGTCTCAGCCGATGAATTGAAAAAATAAATGTTAAGCCCATATTTTATCGACGAATATTCTCAAAATCTAAACTCAAGTATTATAGATTACACGTAATGTAGCATCAGCTCTACCCGCTGAAGTGATAACTGAAATATTCGTGAATCAAACATGGCAAAATCATGATTTCATAGAAAATAAACGTTTTTTTAAAAGTTTATTTTACTTTTTAGTCAAAATATTACTAGAATAGACGTTTTATTTCATGAAATATTGTCAGCCGGTAAAATAAACATTTTAACTTTATGGCCCCAAAGTAAGTAGAGCTTGTGTTATGGATAACCACACAGTACACTGGGGGGGGGGGGGGCAAAACGAACATACATATATAAATAACCATGACCAGATAAAAAACATCTGTGTTCATCATACAAATAAAAGCTCCGGCCAGGACTCGAACTCGAATCATCGGCATTAAATAGAAAAGCAAGAATTGAAAACTAATAATGATTATGATTAAGCGAGTACGAACTAAATGTCGGTGTTAGTTAACTATTTTTGTGAAAGCTATGTTAGTGAAAGATGTTTGCTAACATTATATTTTACTGCTTTTGGTAATCAGTTAAGTTGAGCCTTATATTTCACGTGACCAAAGCTGCGAGCAATAGCTAGGTTATCATAGAATTATATATACCTACACATTATTATATGTATATATAAGGGCAGGGAAAAAGTTTATTTTCGTAGAATATTTCAATTTAATCAAAATGTGTAGGAATGATTTTGTAAAATAACTTGTTGCTATTTTGTAGTTGTGTTGAGACGTCTCATTTAAAAATGCGACAAGAAGTTGTCACAGTTTTCTGTCAACCCTACACAGCTGAAAGAAGACCAAAACTAGTGGAAATCGCCTAAGTCAGGGCTATATTTGCAATTTCACTCCAAAAATTTTTTTTAGTATATGGCTGCTAAAACAGGACAGAAAAGCGCCAGCGCGGCGTTCTGCTTAACAAAGCATCTAAAGTTACATATTAAGCCCGAGCGTTCAACTATATGTATGTGCTGTATTCATATAAAAGTTAGAGATATACTGTCGTTTTAAAAACGTATTGTGCGGCGACCAACTAGGTCTATAAGTCTTAGGTCTATGAATAAATCCGTAGCTTGTTTTTCTACTTCAGTCTACATTTATTTGTTTATATTTTTAAAGAAAATTAAAACAAGCAAGTTAAATAGTTCTGATGATCAGTTGATTGGACAAGCTTTCAAAAACGCATTTGTGCTGAAAGCTTGTTTATCGCAAAGGTACAAAATATGCATTTATAAAACAAAACATATGAGCCGTTTAAAGAAAATTATGATTAAAAAGTTAATTCATTTAACTTTTATTAGAAGCAAACTTGACAAACAGAAGCTCGAAGCTTTTTCGAATAGCTTGAATTAGCAAAGGCAGTATTTTGAAATGGAATACTTTCTTTTAAAAAGTTTTTAAGCTGTTATTTGATTAAATCAAGCGATTAATTTGTCTATCAGTACAAAGTAAAATTTTGGAACATGCAGTAAAAGACAGCTTGCCTCGGAAATAGTTGCGATTTATTTAGAAACACTTTTAGACCAGCCAGAGTAATAGTGGTTTACCTTTCTTTTTACAATTGGCAGGCGTTTGTTTTCCGCGTTACCTGAGCAAAGTGACGATATAGCATCTTCACGCCTGTTCTAGAGAACTCATTCTGTATGTTTAAAAATTCTTCTGTAAAAACAGGCGCGAACAGGTTCATATTATTCCATACTTTGGCAACGTACACTAAAAATAAATCTGTATTTTTGTTAGTTTAGGGAGTACTAATAATCAAAATTACGAATTTTGCTACAGTTTTAAGTACACGAAATTTTGATAAAGCTTTTTGCACAAATTATGTTATCTGCTTTTTTAAATTATATTTAAATACGTTTTCTAGCGACTCTCAGTTGTTTTCAGACATCAGTTTGTTACTTTGAGTGGCATATTACAAGTCTGGCCTGGAGGAGAAAATGTTCTCCGTTATGTTATCTAAAATTAAAATTGTTTTCATAGAACACAGATTTAGATCGATTATTACATATTATATAACCTAATTTAATCATTATTTGCCCAAATCATAATAAATGTATGTATCTATCTACAAAAATATGTATTTCAAAAAAAAATCCCAAAAACTGGTGGCTTAGTACTAATATATTAAATACTATGTTAAAGATAATTTATATTTTAACACATTTTCTTCAGGTAATTTGAATTCAACGAAACGATTAACTGGCTTTCAAAATCGGTGAGCCCATTTTCTCTACTTACAACGCTAAATAACTTTTATTGGGACTCACACATACAAGTACATTGTTATCTTCTAATAGTAGTTAACACAACATACTCCGCATCCAACTTTATTACGAAATGTGTTCGTATATGATAAGCCGGATTTATCCGCAGAACTCTTCTACGGAACCAGGCGTAATTGAATTAGGATTTGTTAACATTCTCCGGGATCAGGGATGTTTTATAATTAAGAAGCTCGAGTATTTAGTGTTATCTAATCTTGGATTGTCTGGCCGGCTTGGAAAGTTGTTGGTTTTGGATTTAATGTCTACTCATGGAAGTTTACTAATTATCATTAGGATTTTCTTCCTTAAAGTGACATATTTTTTTAAATCCACGTCGTAAACTTTAGGTAGGATTTTAATTACCGAGATAAAATGAAATGAAAGGAAATATTTATTTTTCAACATTGACAATTACTCGTTCTTATTGATGTCAAATAAAACATGACTCTACCACCAGTTCGAAAAAACCTTCGTGAAGAAGAACTGGCAAGAAACTTCACGGGTATATTTTTTTTCAAAATAAATTTACAGAGTCTCTTTATGTCTATACAAAATTATTCTTTTCTGCATCTGTTACCTCGGCAAGTCTCCCTCCCCCCAAGTATCCAAATGACGAACACCCTCAAACGGCACCCGTTCACGAGTCAACGATCGAGATATTTTAAATAATGTTGTTCTGATCTATGGAGAACTACGTACATAATTTCAAAGTCCAAATCGTAACCTTCTCCAATAACAGCATTTTCATTTTCATACAAACAAACTTACTTGTACAGAACTACAAATCACACCGTTAAAAGCCTGATAGCGTTGCCCCGGTGCATTTCCAAGGCCCTTCAGGCTAAAAAAAACCGGCTAACCCGATCCCCTTGCACTTGGGCCTTTCCCAGGGTGACGGTACAGTGCTGTCCGAATTAGGGGCACCACTTCGCGTCGTCCCCAGCCCCCTACCGCGGGTAAGGAGGTTTAGGTGCTAGGTTGTTAGGGAACCTAGCATTATTATATTTATTTATTTGTCAAAAAAAAACCAACAGCAATACAATGCATCAATCACACAAAATGTAACATCTATAAGGATGGCTAATAACGGTTTTCCTTTATAAGTAAATATTATACAAAATGTTGACTTATCTAATCACAACATTTCAAACATATTATGAAGGTAGTAACTAACTTTTATTTATCTGTTTATTATTTTTTTATTTTATTATTATTATTATTATTTTTTAGAGTATTCGTTAAATATTTTGTACAGAAAATAAATAGATTACCAGTATATAGCACCGATATATGAGCAAAATCGACAGTGTATCCGTTTACAAACTCATTCACAAACAATTCAAGAAAACGTTCAAGTTTTTAGCATACCTTACCTATTATTCATTTCCGAAGTATCCAAGTTGCTCACTTTGTACATTAATTAAACATTTAGCTCCTCCACTGCTTCTCTAACACATCTTTTGAAACTAGACTTCGAATTCACAAAAGGTTCAATAGAGTGAAATAACTTATTATAAGTTGCCATAATGCGAGAGACGACCTCATTTATAGCGTAATTGGTGTAGTGTTTAGGAATGTAAAATAATGACGTGTGACGAGTGCGAGTTGTAGGTGCTCGAAAGCATATTTGTGAAACAAGATCTGGGAAGTCTACCACGCTGTTAACTGTATCATACAACAGGCACATATCCAGGACTGTGCGCCTTTGTTCCAAAGTGAGTAGGCGGTATTCGGAGCAATCATCTTCATATGATCCACGCGTTTTGCTACTACGAAAATACAAATGTTTGACAAAAAATTATGTGAGTTCGCTCCAGACGATTTATGTAGGTTTTGTATGAAGGTGACCAAATTGGAACAGCGTACTCCAAAATACTCTTGACGTAAGCAAAATACACCGACTTAATAGCAGTCAAATTTGCGAATGGCTTGCAAACACGAATGACAAAGCCAAGAGTTTGGAAAGCCTTATTAACAACCACATCGATATGATCAGCTAGTAACATCCTACTATCGAAATAAACACCTAAGTCTCTAATAAGTCTCTTTATTGGTTCATTGTTGAGTTCATAGTTATAAGTGATTGGCTTTGATTTTCGAGAGAAGCTAATTATTTCACATTTGTGTATGTTAAGTTTGATGTTATTTACATTGTAGTAGTTTTGTAACCTAACCAAATCTTCTTGTATAGAAATACAGTCTTGTATATCATTGACATTTACAAAAATCTTAGTGTCGTCCGCATACATCAGAAAATTTGCATGTTTAAAACAAGTACCAATATCGTTTAGGTACACATTATAGAAAAGAGTGCGATCCCTGGGGCACCCCAAACGGAATAGCAATAAAATTCGAACGGTACCCACCTAGCACAATGGCCTGGGAACGATTCGTGAGATAGGATTGCACCCAGCGGAGCAGGTCGCCATGGATACCAAGGTTATTTAATTTTCTTAATAAGATCACATGGTCTACGTGGTCAAAAGCTTTTTCAATATATACTGCATATACTTGGCCCCCACAATCCATTTTTGTAAGGACGTAATTAGAAAACGAACTTAGGTTAGTAGTACACGAGCGTTTTTTCATAAAGCCGTGTTGGTTAAAAGGAATTCCTCTAGATACCTGCGAGTAAATTTCAGTGTACACAATTAGTTCTAATAATTTCCCAAGGTTATTTAGAATAGAAATACCCTATAATTCTCTATTAAAGCTTTTGAGCCCTTTTTATGAATTGGTATAATTAGCGCCGACTTCCATCTAGCAGGAAACACGCCTTCACGCAAAGAGCGTTAAAAATAATGGTTACGGAAACTGAGAGCACGTTGGCGCATGTAGACCAGAAAACTGGAAGAATTCCGTCACTGCCCGCCCCTTTATTAGTGTTAAGTCGCTTCAACAGGTTTTTTACTTTGTCTATTGTGGTTTGTACAGAGGACAAACCCTCAGAATTCACTCTACCATTACCATTTGTTACTTGTGTTAAATATAAACCGGTTACAAAAATTTTCTTATAAAAATTTAAAAAAATTATATATTTATATATTATATAATGTAGTCCCAAGCCCTCCAATAGCAAAGCTTGGTAAACTTTGCTAGGTCGTTCGCCCAGGCGCTCGGGGTGCTCCGGCGCCAACATATCCGACGATGTCCAAATGCAGGCCTTACAGGCAACTATTGCGTCCCCGGCCCCCCAGGAACCAACCCCGGCCCCTCAGGCCTCTAACGTCCAGTCCCCTCAGGTCTACAGCACTTCATCGTCTCCCGTCTCGTTCGAGATGGACTGTGAATCGGTCACATCCTCTCGCACGTCGCGTCGCAAGCGTACCGCTCCCGGGAGCGACTCCGAACCCGCGTCCGATGCGTCGTCAGATGCCGTCACTTTAACAAGCTTTCCTGAGCCCACATTTCAGTTAGTCGCCAAACGCTCTAAGAAGCGCTCGAAGAAAACCTCGGTGTCTTCAACACCTGAGCCCACCCCGGAGTCTTCAACACCCACCCCTGCGCCGTTAATGTCACTCGAAGTGACCGCGTCTCCGTCGGTCCCGTCGAAGCCAGCGATGCACTGCGCTCCCGTCCCACCGAAGCCTCAGCTCTCTCCGACCACTTTCCTCCGCAAAAAAGCGCGCTAGACTGCGGTTTCTAACTGCAAAGAGCACAAAATTAATTACTTAAAAGCCGCCAACGCAGGCAAATCAATTAAAATTCAGGTCGCGACCATCGACGACTTCCGGTCTTTTACTAGGCTTCTATCGATCAAACAAATCGCGTGTCATATTTACGCCCTCCCGGAGGAGCGCAAGATCCGCGTGGTATTATGGGGCGTCCCCTTCGAACTCAGTAACGACGACATTGTCGAGGACCTTAAGTCCCAGGGCTTCCCGGCTGAAGCAGTGCACAAGATGCACTCCAACCGCGGCCAACGTTTTCCGTTAGCATTAGTAATCCTAACCAATACTCCCAACTCAAGGGAGATTTTCAGAGAGGCTCGCACAATCCGCGCTCAAACTGTACCTTCAGAACAACGAGCCAGACTATTGCTTCTTCAACAGACGTGGCTCACTCCAAACCGCTCCAGGGGATTCGCTATTCCCAAGTACGCGTTCACTCGTTACGACAGGCCCAATTCCGACGGTTTCAACGGCACTGCTATTTATTACAAAAGAGGTTTGCTTTGCTGTCCTCTCCTTACCCCTCCTCTCCTCAACATGGAAGCTACTGTGTGTAGATTGGCTATGGCTGGTCATCCGACCATCATCATAGCTTCAATCTACATACCTAGTGAAACCAGACCAATCCGCAGTGACTTTAAGGCCATTCTCGCCATCGGCCATTCAGTCATTATGTTCGGAGACTTTAACTCCAAACATACTGACTGGACGTGCCTATCGACCAACACCAGCGGTATCGCTCTCCTCGACATCACTAACTCACTTGACTTAGATGTCATATCTCCCATCACTCCCACTCACTATCCCAACAACCCGAACTACTCTCCTGACATCTTCGACTTTGCAATTATCAAGCGAATCAATCTCGATCTCAGGTCTATCGAACCGCTCGATGACCTAGGCTCTGACCACCACCCCATCTCCCTCGTGCTAGGATGGCCTAACGATAACGTCACTGCTCTTAAGACATTTACCAACTGAAAAGGCTTTTCATTCTCGATCCGATCGCCGCCCAGTGCGGACGTGCAAGACCCCATTCTCCGTTGTTTGGTCCCTTCCCGATATTCCGTGGCGCTCAGTCTACTGACGTCACAGTTTAGCGTGTTGGTTCCGTGCTACGGTTTTCAAGGTTCTTTCTACTCCCTCTGAGTGCTATCGAAGTGCGATTTTTCTTTGCGACTAAGCCCCTTAGTCTTCAAAGTGCTGTGCTAAGTTGTGTTGTGCTTGTGCTGAGTGCAGTGTTGTGCCCAGCGTAAGTAGTCTGGTTTCAGTGCAAAGGATACTTAACGGTGACAACGAATTTGTACTGAACCAGTCCTTTTTATTTTTATTTATTTCTCTTCTCTATTTTATTTATTTTTTTTCTATTTTTCAAATTACATTTATCATATCTGTGTGTTTTCGTGTGTATTTGTCCTTTCTGTCGGTAAAGGTTGACCCTAACGCGGTCAACTCTTTACCTGCGCACCCTTTTTAGGTTTCTAGTTAGTGGCCTTCCGCATACTACGGTTAGTTTTAAGTTATTCTCCCCAGCCCCCCTACCGCGGGTAGGGAGGTTTAGGTGCTAGGTTTGCTAGGGAACCTAGGCATTTTTATATATTTATATATTATATATCGTAGGACCAAGCCCTCCAATGGACCTTGTCAACGTACTTAGGTCGTTCGCCCAGGTACTCGCCGCGTCTGGCTACAGCATACCCGATGACATACTAACGCAGGCCTTACAGGCATCTATCGCGTCCCCGGCCCCTCAGGCCTCAACCCCGGCCCCTCAGGCCTCAACCCCGGCCCCTCAGGCCTCCAACGTCCAGACCCCTCAGGTCTACAGCTCTCCCGCATCTCCCGCCTCGTCCGAGATGGACTGCGAATCGGTCGCATCCTCTCACGCGTCGCGTCGTAAGCGTACCGCTCCCGGGAGCGACTCCGAACCCGCGTCTGATACTTCGTCAGATGCCGTCACCTTAACCGGCTCTCCTGAGCCCGCGTTCCAACTTGTCGCCAAGCGCTCCAAAAAGCGCTCGAAGAAAGCTTCGGTATCTTCAATACCCGAGCCCTCCCCGGTGTCTTCAACACCAGCCCCCGCGCCGTTAAAATCGCTCATAGTAACCGCGTCTCCGTCGGTCACATCGATACCAGCGACGCGCTGCGCTCCCGTCCCGCCGAAGCCTCAGCTCCCTCCGCCCGTATTCCTGCGTGAAAAAGCGCGCTGGACCGCGGTCTCAAACTTGTGCAAAGAGCACAAAATTAATTACTTAAAAGCCGCCAACGCTGGCGATACAATCAAAATTCAAGTAGCGACCGTCGACGACTTCCGCGCGTTTACCAGGCTACTATCATTAAATCATATCGCGTATCACACCTACGCCTTCCCGCAGGAGGTAAGATCCGCGCTGTACTACGGGGCGTCCCGTTCGAACTCAGTAACGAAGACATTCTCGATGACCTTAAGTCTCAGGGTTTCCCGGTCACAGCAGTGCACAAGATGCACTCCAACCGCGGTAGGCGTTTTCCCTTAGCTTTAGTAATCCTGTCAAATACTCCCAACTCGAAGGAGATTTTCAAAGAGGCTCGCACAATCTGCGGACCCTCGAACATCTCCGTCGAGCGTCCCAACCCCCGCGGTCACCCTGGGCAGTGCCACCGCTGCCAGCTATATGGCCACGCAGCGGCTAACTGTTCAGCTCCCCCCAGGTGCGTAAAGTGCCTGGATCCTCACTTCACTAAGGAGTGCACTCGCACTCCCGAATCCACTTCCCCCCCTGCCTGTGTGCTGTGTGGCCAGTCCGGCCACGCAGCTAACTACAGGGGTTGCCCACGCGCTCCGCGCTCCACCACCAAGAGGGTCGCGCCTAAACTGGCGCCGCCGCTCACTTCTGCTAACTTCCCGCCGCTGCGCAACCGGGGTCCCCCGGAAGCAAAGCCCGTTCAGCCGACGCCTACTCCGGCTCTGTCTTGGAGGCAGCGTCCGGCCGTCCCGCCTGCACCTTCCCGACCCATCCCAGCTCCCGTAGCTCCCGTAGGGCCGCGTCCCGCTCCGTCTTGTGCACCTCAGTCGTCGTTGGCTGAGGACATGAAGACCGTATTCGACGTCATCCAAAACGTAGACATTAATGAAATTTCCATACTCGCACGCAAACTGCGAGCCGCCCGCTCTCCTCAAGAGCGTTTATTCGCGTTAGCCGAGCATCACTTGCTCCTAAGTTCGTTGTAAATTCTTTATTTTTGTATAAATTCTTAAAAAAGTAAATTATAATGTCTAGACCCGCGAATCCCGCGTCCTGTCGTATTAAACCCAAGGGCTTATCCCTAATATCTTTTATCGTTCGTAGCCTAAGCACCAACCTTCCCGAGCTCAAACTGTTCCTTCAGAACAACGACCCAGATCTTTTACTTCTCCAGGAGACATGGCTCACTCCTAATCGCTCCAGGGGATTCGCTATTCCTAAATACGCGTTTACACGTAACGATAGGCCTAACTGCGACGGTTTCGGCGGTACTGCTATCTACTACAAAAGAGGATTCCATTGCTGTCCTCTCCCTACCCCTCCTCTCCTCAACATGGAAGCCACCGTATGTAGATTGGCTATGACTGGTCATCCGACCATCATCATAGCTTCAGTCTACATACCCTCTGGCACCAAACCTATCCGCAGCGACTTTGAGACCATTCTCGCCCTCGGCCGTTCAGTCATTATGTTCGGAGACTTTAACTCCAAACATACTGACTGGACGTGCCTATCAACCAACCAAAGCGGTATAGCTCTCCTCGACATCACCAACTTACTCGACTTAGACGTCGTCTCCCCTATCACTCCCACTCACTATCCCGACAACCCGAACCACTCTCCGGACATCCTCGACTTTGCAATCGTCAAGCATATCAACCTCGACCTCAGGTCTATCGAACCGCTCGATGACCTAGGTTCTGACCACCACCCCGTCTCCCTCGTGCTAGGACCACCTAACGTTAACGTCACTTCTCCTAAGACCTTTACCGTCTGGAAAGGTTTTAAAAATACGATAGTTTCTGCCTTAGAGGCCCCAAACTCTCCGCTCGCGATCTCGCCCGATCAATTAGATAGCCCGGATAAAATAGTTTCTTTAGTAAATTCTCTCACTGATGCTATCAACTCAGCCATCAGTGTAAACGAAAAGGTTGCTAAGAAAGGCAAACCCACCCTTCCCTTAGCCATTAGCAATGTTATTAAAGCTAAGAACGCGGAGAGCCAAGAAATATCCCACGCCCGCCTATAGAACAGCTGCGAATCAGCTACAACGCAAAGTTAGATCTCGCCTCGCGGAACTCCGAGACGCCCAGATGAACGATCTCATGGCGACTATCTCCCCGTCCCATCAAGCGTATTATCGAATGGCCCGAGCCTTACGCGTAGACGCCGCCTCTCACGTCCCACCTCTCACTCGTCCCGATGGCTCTATCGCCTTCGAAGACGAAGAGAAAGCCGAATGCTTCGCTGACAGCGTTGCGTCTCAATGCTCGCCCAGCACACAACCCGCGAATCCCACTCACATCAAAGCGGTAGAGGATGAAATTCTCCGTAGAAACTCTCTCCCCATCACCGCCGACCCCGTCACAGTCTCTAATGATGAAATCTCGCTTCTCATCAAAAGTCAAAAGTCCAGAAAGGCTCCGGGTGCGGATGGTATTTCCAACCACGCACTTAAGCACCTGCCTCAACAGGTGCTTACCTTGTTAGCTATCATTTTCAATGCCTGCTTTGACCTTAGCTACTTTCCAAAAGCTTGGAAAGAAGCGACAGTCATAGACATAACCAAGCCGGGTAAACCTCTTAATATCCCGGCTAATCACAGACCCATCAGCCTCCTCAAGGCAATGTCTAAACTTCTCGAGAGAGTCATACTCTCTCGAATGCGGAACCATCTGTTTCCAACGGACGGCGATCCTCTTATAATTCCCCACCAGTTCGGCTTTCGCGCTAAGCACTCCTGCCCTCAGCAAGTCCATCGTATCGTCGAGTACATACTCGACGGCTTCTATCCGAAACGAAAGAAAACGATCGCAGTTTTCTTTGACGTAGCCAAGGCTTTCGACAAAGTCTGGCACAGCGGTCTCGTTTATAAACTCTATAAAATAGGCTTACCGGCTCGCCTAGTTAGGATAATCGCGTCGTTTCTCAAAGACCGCACGTTTCGTTTCAAACATGAAGGCACGCTCTCCGCGGCTCGTCCCATAAAGGCTGGAGTCCCTCAAGGCTCAGTCCTCGCCCCTCTTTTGTATTCCGTATACACTAACGACATTCCCATTCCATCGAAAGTCGTCGAACTCGCTCTCTTTGCCGACGACACCGCCCTTTACACCAAAGGCCGCAGAGCCTCGGGTCTCGTCACCAGACTTCAAAAGGCTGTAAACACCCTCGGTGCTTGGTTCAAAAAATGGCGTATCGATGTGAACCCAGAGAAGAGCGCTGCGGTTTACTTCGACTACAGACGCAGTCGTATCCCCGACAATCTCCAATTGAGAATGCAAGGCACTCCCATCCCCTGGAAGCGCAGTACTAAATATTTAGGCGTCATCTTAGACCAGACGCTTTCTTTCAACCCTCACGTCGATAGAGTAACGAAACTTGCACGTTTTTACCTAGGCCGGCTTTACAGTATGTTAGGTAGAAAAAGTAAAATGTCCTTCAGAAATAAACGTACGCTTTACAAGGTCTGCGTTAGACCAGTCATGTCATATGCTTCGCCAGTCTTTGCCCACGCCAAACCCTCCGTCCTGCACAAGCTGCAAGTGGTTCAAAACCTCTTCTGTCGCAGGGCCACAAACGCACCTTGGTACGTGCGCAATGCGGACCTGCACAGAGATCTTGAACTACCTACAGTTCAACAGTACCTAAAAACACTCTCAGAATCGTTCTTCAAACGCGCCGAATCCCATCCCAATCCACTAGTTCGAAATTCAGTCTCTTATACTGCTCCTGTCTTAGATTCGGTATACAAAGTCGCTAGACCGAGAAACGCGCACACAAGCAAACGTACGCAATTAACTTTAGATCTCGAGGCCCTTCAGGCCGCAAATTCTAATTCTAACGTAAATTCTAATTCTAACGTAAATCTGAATTAATGCAAATTTAATTTTATTGTCAATTTTTAATGTTTATTATTTACTTTTCATTTGTTTTGAGCACCTTCAGTGCTATGTAAAACCCAGCGGGTGACCCCTTAAGGGCCCCGCTAGCGCGGCCTCTTTCTCCAATTGGCCGTCGCTCAGATGAAGGCTGAGTGGCAAAAATGCACGAGCCGACAGGGGGTTTTTAGTGGGTATGGTTCTGGTAGGCGCCGGGACGAGTCCCACATTACTTTGGAATCGCGCCAGAGTATGCGTCAGAGCATTTTTATCCTCCTACCCTTCCCGCGGAGGGGAACAAAAAAAAAAAAAAAAAAGAAAAGGCTTTTAAAATACGTTAGTTTCAGCCTTAGAGGCCCCGAACTCTCCGCCCGCGATCTCGCCTGATCAATTAGATAGCCCGGATAAAATAGATTCATTAGTCAACTCTCTCACTGATGCTATCAACTCATTCATCATTGACAACGAAAAGGTTGTTAAGCAAGGCAAACCCATGCTTCCCTTAGCCGTTAGCAATCTTAATAAAGCTAAAAATGCGGCTTTCCGGAGAGCCAAGAAATATCCCAGGCCCACCTATAGATTAGCTGCGAATCAGCTACAACGTAAAGATAGGTCTTGCCTCGCGGAACTCCGTGACGCTCAGATGAACGATTTCATGACGAATTTCTCTCCGTCCCACCAAGCTTGTTATAGTATGGCCCGAGCCTTACGCGTAGACGCCGCCTCTCACGTCCCTCCTCTCACGCGTCCCGATGGCTCTATCGCCTTCGAAGTCGAAGAGAAGGCCGAATACTTTGCTGACAGCGTTGCCTCTCAATACTCGCCCAGCACGCAACCTGCGAATCCCTCTCACATCCAGGCGGTGGAGGACGGAGTTCTCCGTAGAGACTCTCTCCCCATTACCGCCGACCCCGTCACGGTCTCTAATGATGAAATCTCGCTTCTCATTAGAAGTCAAAAGTCCAAAAACGCTACAGGTTTCGATGGAATTTCCAACCACGCACTTAAGCACCTGCCTCAACAGGTGCTTACCTTGTTAGCTATCCTTTTTAATGCCTGCTTCGACCATAGCTACTTTCCAAAAGCTTGGGAAGAAGCGACAGTCATAATCATTCCCAAGCCGGGTAAACCTCTGAATGTCCCGGCTAATCACAGACCCATCAGCCTCCTCAAGGCCATGTTTAAACTTCTCGAGAGAGTCATACTCTCTCGAATGCGGAACCATCTGTTTCCAACGGATGGCGATCCTCTCACTATTACCCATCAGTTCGGCTTTCGCGCTAAGCACTCCTCCCTCAGCAAGTCCATCGAATCGTCGAGTTCATACTCGACGGCTTCTACCCGCGGCGTTTTAAAACGGTCGCAGTTTTCTTTGACACAGCCAAGGTTTTCGATAAAGTCTGGCACAGCGGTCTCGTCTATAAACTCTACAAAATAGGCTTACTGGATCGCCTAGTTAGAATAATCGCGTCATTTCTCAAAGACAATACGTTCCATTTTAGACATGGAGGCATGCTTTCCGCGCCTCGTCTCATAAAGGCTGGAGTCCCTCAAGGCTCAGTACTCGCTCCTTTATTGTACACCGTGTACACAAACGACATTCCCATTCCGCCGAAAGGCGTCGTACTACGCGCCGACGACACCACCCTTTACACCAAAGGCCTCAGTGCCCCGGGTCTCGTCGTCTGACTTCAAAAGGCCGAATACGCCTTCGGTGCACGGTTTCAAAAATAGCGTATCGATGTGAACCCAGACAAGAGTTCTGCGGTTTAGTTCGGCTGCAAACACCGTCGCGTCGCAAACAATCTACACGTTCGAATGTTAGGTATTCCCATCCCCTGGAAGCGCAGTACCAAATACTTAGGCGTCAAAGACCAGCA
The DNA here is from genome assembly GCA_923062675.1 of Marasmarcha lunaedactyla. NCBI lineage: Eukaryota > Metazoa > Arthropoda > Insecta > Lepidoptera > Pterophoridae > Marasmarcha > Marasmarcha lunaedactyla. The sequence continues at coordinate 3,298,734 of OV281358.1, forward strand.
GTTTCTTTTAAGCCACACGTCGATAGAGTAACAAAACTCGCACGTTTTTACTTAGGCCGCCCTTATAGTATGTTAGGTAGAAAAAGTGAAATTCTTTCAGAAATAAACGAACGCTTTGTAAGACCTGCGTTAGACCCATCATGACATATGCCTCGCCAATCTTTGCCCACGCCAAACGCTCTGTTCTGCACAAACTGCAGGTAGTTCAAAATCTCTTCTGCCGCAGGGCCACAAACGCACCTTGATACGTTCGCAACGCGGACCTGCACAGAGATCTTAAACTACCTACAGTGCAACAGCACCTCAAAACACTCTCAGTATCTTTCTTCAAACGCTCCGAAACCAATCTCAATCCTCTAGTTTGAGATTCAGTCTCATATACTACTCCTGTCTTAGATTCGAAGTTCAAAGTCGCTAGACCGAGAAACGCGCACACGAACGTAGCCACGCAACTAACACTAGATCTCGAAGCCCTTCAGGCCGCAACTTCTAATTTTAACGTAGATTCGAATTAATTCACTTTTTAGTTAAATTTTGAGCACCTTCAGTGCTATGTAAATGCCTCGATGTAAATCCCAACGGGCGACCCCTTCTGGGCCCCGCTAGCGCGGCCTCTTTCTCCAATTGGTCGTCGCTCAGATGAAGGCTGTGTGGCAAAAAATTGCTCGTCATTTAGGGTGTTTTTAGAGGGTAGGGCTCTGGTAGGCTTGGAGCGAGTCCCACATAACTCCGATCGCGCGCGCGCGGCATGTGCGTCAGAGCATTATTATCCTCCTGCCCTCTCCATGGAGGGGGACAAAAAAAAAAGACCCGAGAAGAAACATCTAATCAAAAAAAAAAAGTCTTCAATGCATAATTAAAATTTTCTTATGTAGCCTCTGCCACAGTCTCTTTTTAACTTAAACTTATACAAAATACAGTTTTCCTTGAATACATTAGAATTAAGAAGTACACTCCGAAATTCTTTAAAAAAAAAACAGAACAGAATTAAAAATATATATTGTAGCAATTTTCATGATCACACAAAAAATTAAAATATTTCTCATTATTTACAAATTAGTTTGGAAAGATGCTTACGTAAAAATTAAGTTTTGATATTTGTTTACCAAAAAACGGCCGAGACGACCGTACAGTACACATCAACATCACACATATGTCCAAACAAAAACGTATAGTGGTTATTTGTTTTTGAAACTCTTCCAGTATACATTTATTTTCAAATCTGTCCACGTATACTATTATACTGCTCATTACATATACAATAACGCGGCGTACTCACCATACACGGTCGGATAGGTTTGACTAGTTTCGGACTCGTCTGGAATCCATCATCAGGGATAAGTGTAGTCGCGCGCGGCTACACGCCTCGCCTCGCACTGCGCGCCGCCGCACACGCAGCTCGCGCTGGGTGGACGCGGGAGCGGCTGCCGCGGATGTCGCGGGGCTGGGTGGCACCGTAGGCAAAAACAGAGTGCTGGCTAATCTAACGATGTCCGTGGAGAGAGCTGCGTCAGTATACTGCTCATGCCTGGATCTAATTAGAATAACGAATCGAATTACGTAATAACAAGCTCTGATAGCAAACAATTAAAATATTCTCAGTCCTAACTCATCAAGGTTATTTGGCCTTAAAATCCACATATGACGCATGCAAAAGAAAGTCCCGCGTCTGGGACTTCCTAATTCTCCACTGTCCCCATACCAGCAAGCCCATCGACGTGAGTGAAAAGGAGCAAGAATACAGGCCTCTGAAAGATACGTGTGTTATAAACAAATGAGAGTGAAATTTTTTTAAACCTACTTCTTCATTCGGCCTCTGGGTTTGGATTTGATGGAATGGTGTTAGTGGTGTAGCCCTGCTTCAAACGCCTGAGGTACCAGGTTCGTGTCCTGGTTGAGGCATTCATTTGTGTGACAGATGTTTGTTCTCGGGTTATGGTTGTTTATATTTATATATGTATGTTTATTCTGGGTTTCACCCAGTTCACTGTATCTGTATCTGGTCATGCATAACTCAAGTTCTACTTACTTTAAAGCCACATAGTTGGTGTGTTTGTCCGGGGATTCATTATTATTATTATTTTGTCAGTAATAAAAACGTGTGGAGTAATTAAATAAAATATATGAGCATCAACATAATTAATAATAACTGAATGACCTGTTGTACGTGTATTTTTCTATCCAATTACAAAAACACAAAGAATCACTTTTATCAGGCTTATACAAAACACTGTTATGGAAGTATACATGTTTGTTCTCCCGGCGCTACTTGCTCACCTCTCGACGTGCGCATTTGCTAGAGATCGGTCAATATGGATTGTTGCCATCAATTTAAAAACTGCAGCTTATATGTAAAAGACATTTAGTTTTCGTAAGATTTCAAATTTTATTTTATTGTTTTATTAACAATTATTCAAGTTTTGCACGATTACTATTTTTTATTGCAAAGTAATTGAAGTCCTTTATTAAAATCTAAGTATATGACGGAAACATTTGAAATGGGCCCTACGTCAATATAAGGTACAAAAACTGAATAATTTTTTTACAAAAACTTTTGTAGCCTTTATAAAAGTTTGATACATACTAAAATTTACCGGAAACAGCTTTTATTAATGCAACCGTTTCCGTGGTATCCTAATCAGCCAGAGACAAACAATACTTCTCAAGAGATATAATTATATAATATATCGTACAAAATACGAAAATATTTTTTCCCCAACATATTATTGTAGGCAAGCAGTGAATGGTTTTTTTTTCAAGACTGGACTTCATTTCACATAAGTTATTTAACTGTTTTTCTGGTCATTGGCCCGGATTTAATATAATAATTTGTCTGTTTTAATAATTTCTGCTGAAAGGACACCTGTAAAAATAAGCGGAAACTGCGCGCTGCAGTAGAAATAAATACCAGCTCTTAGTATTATTACTCTTTCTTTGTTGATTTTTCGATATATTTTAAATCAAAAAACTTCATGCTCCGAATGTAACGAAAACGAAATAAAAGCATACCCTGCGTTTTTACTTAAAAGAGGGAATTCAAATTCAAATACTCATTTCTCAATTTTGACAATTATTCCTTCTTATTGACTTCAAATAAAGCGTGACTTTACCACAAGTTCGGATAAACCTTCGTTAAGAGGAACTGGCAAGAAACTTCACGGGTAATCTTTTTTCAAAATAAATAAACAATGTTTAAACCTATACAAAATTATTTCTTATCTAGCTCAGAAACTACCCAAACGACCAGCACCCTCAAACAGCACCCATTCACAAGTTAGCGCAGGATCCAGCCATCGCCCTCATCGCCCGTATTAGAGGATGTTAGCGATCCATTACCCGACGCTACCGTAAGATGGCGTGACTTCACAATGTACAACCAAATCGACTGAAAAATTTCTTATGAACGTATTGTTTCCTATAAAGGTTACATTATATGCTCCCAGGTCCAGTCCAATATATTAATTTAATCACAGCGCAGTTACTCAAAATACTTGGCATGACTCAATAATATGTCGATTGAAATAATTCTCTTGAACGTGCTTTTTGCCGATGGGGAGTTCCGTTGTATAAGTCTTGGCAATTCACGACAAAATATCACTTACTCAAAATACTACGCGTGACTTCCCAAGGCACATTAGCCTGCTGCACGTGCAGGCTTATGAACGTGTTTTGGGGAATTACGTTGTACCGTCTGATGAGGAAATCGGTAGGTAGGTGGTTCATTGGGTTTATTCTAGTGACTGTAAACACTACTCTCAATGTTGAGAAATAAATATTTTATTCCATTTCATTTCAATGATGAAAATTTATATGTTATTTTAATATAAAACCCAATTCATTATAGCTGTGCTTATAATATTTGAAGAATTTCCTCGATTTCTGCAAGATCCTATCATCAGACCTTGACGTAATCGTAATGAAACCACATTATCCTTTTTCCAATAAAAACAATTTTCAACTCAGTTCCTAAGTAACGGAGTTCTAAGCTAACAAACATAAAAAAACAGAAGACTTTAGAACCTCATCCTTTTTTAAAGTTGGTTTAAAAGAACAGAAAGCGTAGGAAATCTGCTGTGTAATCTAATAATGTTGGATTTATTTTCCTTTAGAGAAGATTATTATAAACAAAACAAAAACAAATGAAAATTCAAAGAAAAATAAATTAAAGAACATATTTACATACAAAATGATACAATTTTTTAAGGAAATATAACTTTTGAACATGACTACGAATTGACTGATTCGATTGAACGATCTTGATTGATTCAAAAACAAACAAAAAAAAAGCATGATAATCCGTATATCCTCATAGAAGATACTATGTCACAGACATGCACACAAATGCATAGATACACATTCAACTTACAAAGATACACCCTCTTTTAATTATCCAAAAATATCTATTATACAGCTATAAATGCACATATTATCTGACGCTAGTGGACTTTGACATATTGCATTTTAGGACTCTTAAGAAAACTATGAAAGAAAAGTTTTTAAGACTTATGTAGATCTCGTTGAGCGGTTATTATTGATCATGAGTCCTGCATCGGATGTCACGGGTGGAAATTCTCAATACTGGCCGTGTTCGTCGTGGGTATATTTATATAGTATGAAGGTTAATAATTCCCATAAGTTAATCGTATCATACGCAATGGCTTCTTTTGTTCGTTGGTTATTTTGTTTAGAAATTTTATTGTATTTTCCCAATTAACACAGGAAAACTGCAAGACCTTAAATACGCCTAAATTATTATTATCATAGCAGTAAATCAAAAAATCCAAGCAAGAACAAAAACTTAGTAACTTTTAGTCTTAAAAACATAGTTCAAAAGATATTTTATTAATTTCAATAATTGCAAGGTAAGCTAGAATCCTCACAAACAACCTCCCCACTGTACATCAGTAAGTTCTATAGATCAGGTACACACTGAGCGCATTAGAGCAGACGTGATGTCCCGCGAGCTGCCGAGCTTCCACCTGACGAGACTGTGTACCGAATATTGGATATACGTGCTGCGATGTTCACTGCGACAGACAATACACTCCTTTCTTTATTATCCGGTACCAAAATAGTTTGGAAATCCTACACACGAAAAGACGGGTGCTGCAATTCTGTGTCGTTTCGTATTTCTATATACTTCCTGATTTGGAAATGTTATGTATATCATCAAAGCTTAATTAAAAGTAGGTTTCGTAAAATATCATAGTCCTTACTAAAAAAAATACTAAATGACGGAAAATAAATGTTTATCATAGTTACCTTCATGGTCAAACAAACGAAACAGTTTTTAATTTGTCAAGTGATTTAACCAAATTTGAGATCTCAGTGTCTAAGTATAAGGGCGCTTTTGTTACAGATGTAGTAGAGTTTCTTTGTTCAGATCTCGTCGATATAAGAACCAGGTATATGTGGTTGTCTTCTATACAAAACGAAGGAACAGCCAACGAAGACATTTCCAACTGAAGCCTGCGGTTAGAAACGCAGATTAGTTGATATTTTAATCATACTACAGAGAAAACAAAATTTTTATAAAAATGATTCCATAGTGTCTGTTCATAGTAAAGTAAAATAATAAGTACAACAAGGAGCAGATATTGGCTACACGTTTCGCGTCTTGAACATTCGTAGTCGTTGTCGCACGTACTACGTTACGAACGTAGTACGTGCGACAAGAGTGTGATAGTTTTATCGTATTTTCGTTCGAGTTCTTTACATTAAATGATACTTTATTGCTAGTATGCATAGATGCGACTTTGAATTATTTGTTAACATCAATTATTTGTAACTGTAGCATCTTTTATATGGAAATTAAGAATCTAACAATGTACTGGTTTTCTGTTTAAATTCTGAAAGAGATTCAGGAGCCTCACGAATATAGTTGTCAGATCACGAGATGTTCCAGTAATATAATTATCTATGCTTACTTATTCTGGCTTCTTTATTTCAATGTATTATTTTATCTGCAATACGGTGAAATCGAATCAGCAATGAGATAATCCGCACTGACATAACCCTAAGGATCGCGAGACTGAAGCGCTGGTTGAGTAAGTGTGACTACATACTTACACCAGCAACACGCTGAGTCTGCTCCTATTCCCTATTGTACCTATAGTTCAAGTAATTGTTATTTGTCTTTTGCTTTTTCAGTGTACCTAGCTCTTATTTTATTGTCCTAAGATATGAACTTTCGTGTTGTGTGTTTGTGGGAATAAATGTTTCTTTATCTTTATCTAAATGCAAATAACTAGGGATTGTAATCCGGCGTCATTTTCGATCCGGCCGGATCCAACCGGATCCGGATTGATATAACCAGGATGGACCAACATGGACCGTTTATGAGGTGTAAAATAATATGTTAAATTGTCATCGTCGAAACAAAAACTAGAAACTAAAACTAAGGTAATTAAAATCTCAAAAAATAAAAACGTCATTATCTTAATTACCTACGTAACGTAGGTGGTAGTTCTGTCTTCATAATTAAGTTTTAAAGATTAATCAAAAATCATATTAATAATCACATTAAAGTAAACATAACATAAATGTTAATCTTAACTGAGATCAAAAATTCACTACTTTGTCATTAATGGCCTAGTCAAAGAATAAAAAAACATCCCGAGTTTTATACAAAACGCGAAGAAGTAGCTGGTAAATACGTCATAATGTAAATGTAAATACGTCAAGTGGTAAATACCTACATCCCACCTTAAGATTCACTCATTTGGTCCTCTAGCTATGACAATCAAATTATATAATCATTTACCGGAATATATCAAACATGAAAAAAATGACAAAAGAAACACGTTCTTACTAAAACAACTCCTATTACAAAATGTTATTACACGACTTATACGAATACTCAATTGATAAATTTTAAATGAATTAGACATAAATAAGTATAACGAATATTATCCAAATAATTTATTTATTTTAAAATGACCACAAAATGTCCTCTCCTGCATTGCAATACCTAAACTATGTGCATAAATTTACTTTTTATTGTATAAATTCTCAATTATTTTTAAAACTACCACCTGTACAATTATGATAGCAATAAAGTATTGAGTATTAAGTATCGAAAATTTATAAAAAAATAAGTTATTTTGCCAAAATATAAAAACACTGGTGTACTGGTACTGGATCCGGTGGACGTATATTGATGCCGGATCCGACGGATTACCGGATCCGGTTTTCCAGATTGCAATCCCTACACATAACTCAAAGAACAGGTAGCCGCTTTGGCAACGAAGCTCTGGAGCGGCGACCATGCAGTGTGCATTGTGATTAAGCCCCCACATGATTAACCTTGGGGTATTCGATATGTTAGATTCAACCGTTTGTTTATTTCCATTGCTCTCATGTTAATTTGTGGTTTATAAAGCGTTTGAACTAGTGTATATGCCTTGTATAAATGCTTGTGTAGAATTCACTATTTATCTTAGGAAGCGGTACTATGTTGTGCAAAGTATTTTCAAACGAGCCGTTTAAGTCGAGCAGTTTGGAAGATAAAGCATCAAGAGGATCATCCTGCTCCCTTGAAATGTTCTAGCCAGCTGCGAAATACTGAATTAAATTGTTATTTAAAGCAGGCAAATAAGAGAAAATTCAATATATTCTGATATGATAACTAGCGTCATCATGTGGAACCAATATAATGTGAATGACATGTCTAGGGACCTTATACGTGGCTAAAGAAGCTGAGGATGAAAACGAAGATACATCACATTCCGCTAAGAGTATATAACAATATTGCATTCCACAACTTAAAAATCCGAATAACAAAAACTCTGTAGAACAAAAGACTCTGTAGAATTTCGGTGTCGGGTTCGATAAGATCGAAAGAAGCCTATTCGCCAAATGCATTAGTGTAAGATTACATTTGCTTTCATTTCTCGTTAACTTAAACAAATTTCCCTGTTAAAAAATAACAAAAACTGAATCACTTACTAACTGTACAAAAGTAAATAATGTATATGTTTTTTGTGTATTTATTAGATTAGTTTAGTTATTTAGTTCAATTTTAAAGTAGTCTTTAATAAAATCTTAGGATAAAGTAACAAACCGTTACAATAAAAAATAATTGATTGATGCGCTCAGATGGCGCGGACTGTCAACGGAATATCGGAATGAACTGTACCGAAGTAGGTACTGTTGCATTTGGTAAATTTTTAAATATACCGTATTTAAATTTTTAGTTAATTATCAAAGAGTGAGTAAGCAACTTTCACGATAAAAATTACCTTTCTTAATTTCGCTCTAGAGCAAAGATATTGTTAGCGCCATCTATTAGCCCTATTAGTAAACTTCATAATTTCTAGTTAGCTAATCGATTGGGATCGCTTTGTTTCGTCCACGGTACTTAGGATGTCGCCGCCGCGCCATCTACTGGAGAAATGGATCTTGAGTGCGTCCATGCGTCTTGCGTTTGAAGGACGTGTGAATTGATTGATCCGCGCGTACTCCGAGTTACTTCATAGTGTCTCGTAAATCAGACTGTTATATTTGTTAGTGTATGAACTCTTTGAGCTTGCACCACCTGCGTCTTAAGGGGAATAGTGGATCCACATGTACCAGAAGAAAGCAAGGAGCGCAGGAGCCTCTGCCCATATCTGAGAGCGCCGGTAGCTGTACATACTTAAGGTACGTGGCATGATTCATTAGCATCCCAATCGAAGTTTAATTATCGTTACCATCTTCCGCAATACAGTCCACTTAACAGGGCACGGGTGGCGGCCGTTTTTAGAGTTCTGGAGAACCGCGTCTCCATAAGTTTTGGTCCTTCGAGCCGGATTGTCCATAAGTTTTGGTACTTTCTTGATAAGGATTTTCCGCGATTGAATATTATTTGTGACCCCTCGAGTCTATTCGAATTAGTTTGTAGTAGATATTTGACCTCCGCAGGTCTTTGTAGGTAGCTAGGCTGGTGACGTGACCAGTTAGTTGATAGGGCCTGCGATAGGTATTGCCCATTGAGAGGATTATCCTTATTTTCCCGCGTTCTTATTGGGTTTGCCAACAGGTAGTGTTAGGTGTAATCCCGTAGGTATATGTAGAAACCGCTTAGGTACTATATTAGGTACTTATTTTACAAACTTCGTACATACATAGGCTAGTATTGCGATAGTTCATAAATAGTTTTTTGTTAAAACCGCATTTGTAACTTGTATTAGATTCGATAAATTCGCTTAGTTAAACTGTTTTGGTTTTTCTTGTTGAGGGTAGTTTCGTGCGTCGAGTTGCGCTTGATCACCGAACACGCTTGTGGACTTTGAACTCCGCTGTCGCGTAGTTACTATTTAATTCGGGGAATCGTTAGTTTAGTTGTAGGTTTATTTAGGTTTATTCAGGTGCATTTTGAAGTGGTTCAAGATGACTGAGCGTAGTAGAGGCTACGTAGTTGACGCCGAGTTAACTATTTTGGAAAGTAAACGGAACGCAATTTTTGAACATTTTCAGGAGATTTATGACTCATTAAATACGGTTGATTGTAGTGATAAATCAGATAAGGATAGGTTTTTGAGTTCCGTATCTAATATTGATCGCTTACGAACAGAGTATATTGAGATATTAGACAGTTGTAACAGACGATTACTGTCTTTGAAACCTGACGCAACACCTAATTATAAATGTATGATCGCGTTTGAACAGTTGTATAGCCGTGTCAGGAGCTGCAAGGCACAGTTCTCCACGACCTCGCAATCATCTCCGCATGAACATCCAGTAAAGGGTCGGCCCTCGCTGCCTCCCATAGACTTAATGTCATTTGACGGCGACATTCGCTCGTGGCCGTTGTTTTACGCAAGTTTCAAGTCAACTATTCATGATAATCCATCGCTTACAGACTTGGAGAGATTGTATTATTTATTAGGAAAAATTGGTAGTAAGGCACAAGCTGTCTGTGCTGGACTAACCCCCAGCGCGGATAATTATTCGCTTATTTTACAAACGCTAATTAATAAGTACGAAGATAAGCGTATGTTAGCTTCAACATATTTGAATCAATTGTTAGATTTTAAATCATTAACTTGTGCTACTGCAAACAGCTTAGATTTATTCCTTAATAAATTTGTAACAGCCGCTCGCGCTTTGAATAATTTAAAACTAAAAGATTTGTCGAATTATATTTTGTTACATATTGCCCTAAAGAAAATTGATTGTGAGACTGTTCGTTCATTTGAGATGAGTAATGGTTCGAATGAAATACCGACGTTTGAAAGCTTTGTTGATTTTATTGTAAACCAATCTAAGATTTCACAACGTTCCTCCGCGGCTTCTAATTCTAGTTCCAATAGGAAGATAGAAATTAGTAAGCATCGTACTATTAATGCGCCTCCGAAGTTACACACATTTGTTAATATTGTAGATTGTAAAAGGTGTTTGTGTGATTCAACTAAACATTCCCATTTGTATAAGTGTCCCGCGTTTAATAAAAGTCCCCCCGAAGTCCGCTTTAGATCCGCGAAGCAGTTAGGTGCGTGTTTTAATTGTTTAAGTTTAAAGCATTTTTCTTCTGATTGTAATTCGAACACAGTTTGTAATATTTGTAAACGCAAACACCACAGCTCGCTTCACCTTGAGAAATTACCCGGACGAGAGTCGAACATAAACCCCAACAGTTACGCTTCCGCGCCACATTCCACCGTGCCATCGGGTTCGGTACCTATGAGAGAGAGAGATAGTGATACTCGTTCACCCGCCGTGACTCAGCGCGCCGACGTGTTGTTGTGTACGACGTCGCTTGCCGCTTCGAGCTCACTTCCCGCGCCTATACTAGACCCCGCGGCCGTTGATAGCCAGCAATGTAATGCGAATTCGACGGTTTTGCTTGCGACGGCGCAAGTAATTGTTTTTGACAGTATAGGTCGTAAACATTTAGTTAGATGTTTACTTGATAGTGCATCTCAGAGCAATTTTGTTACTTCTGAATGTTTGAATCGTTTAGGTATGAGACCGAACGATATACCGCGCGTAGTAGTAAAAGGAATAGGTGGCTCGGAAAAGGTTATTCGAGGTTCCGCGAATCTTAGGATTCATTCACGGTTTGAGAAGAACGTGAATTTTGAAGTTGACGCTTTAATAGTTGACCGCATCACGGACAATCTGCCGACGCAAGCTGTAGACGCTGCGGCGCTGGGGGCGCTGCGCGGTCTGCAGCTGGCGGACGAGGCGTGGGCAACCGGGCGCGGTGGACGCGCTGCTGGGTGCGGCGCTGCTACCGCGGCTGCTGCGCGCACGTTGCCGCCCGCTAGCTGGCCTGACTGCGCTGCAAACCGCGCTGGGGTACGTGTTGCTAGGTACTGCGCCTACGTTTCTGCACCGCAACGAGAGTGCAATCGCACGCACTCCCCGCGATTGTTCAAATACAACTGCTTGCTGTTGTTCTGTAGCGTCGCTGCCGCCTATAGACCAGCTCGTCAGTAAGTTTTGGGAGCTAGAGGAGCTTCCAACCCCGCGTCCTCAACACCCCGATGATGTCGAGTGTGAGGAATTTTTCCGTACTACTACAACCCGCGATCCCGCCAGTGGTAGATATATCGTGTCTTTGCCGTTCCGAGATTCGGCGGATAAGTTGGGTGAATCTTTAGAAACCGCGTGTAAGCGCTTTCTTTGCTTAGAAAGGAAGCTGGTAGCTTCTCCGAGACTTCGGGCCGCTTACGATCAGGTGATACGCGATCACCTTAGTCAAGGTCACCTGACGCCCGCTCCCGCCGACGACACATCCGCGCCGATGTACGTCATCCCGCACCACGGAGTGATTCGCGAAGATAAGGACACGACAAAGTTACGTATTGTGTTAGACGCTAGTTGTAAAACTAGCTCGGGAGTGTCTTTGAATGACATTCTACAAAGTGGACCGAATTTGCAAGGCGATCTTTTTAAAATTATTTTAAATTTTAGGCTACACGCTGTAGCATTAACCGCAGATTGTAAACAGATGTTTTTACAAATAATTGTTAATGAAAGGGATCGTAGACTTCAACGCATTCTTTATCGTTTTAGTCCGGACGACCCGTTGGTCATGTATGAGTTTAATAGAGTTTGTTTCGGTTTGAAGTCGAGTCCGTTCCACGCGCTCCGCACGGTGTCACAGCTGGTGGCTGGCGCCGGTGCGCTGTGGCCGCGTGCCCGCACCGCTCTGCTTATGCCCGCGCTGTTTATGGACGATGTAGCTTTGTCATTGCCGGCGGACGGTGAGGCCGCTGCGACAGCCGCTGAACTTATTGAATTGTTTAATTTTGCCAAACTTGATTTAGTTAAATTTAATAGTAATTCATCGGTCGTTATAGATAGTTTGCCCGCGTCTCATGTACTTCGTCGCGATGTAGAATTTGATAAGTCAGACCAGCACAAGGTTTTAGGTTTGCATTGGTCTACAAAAAACGACACCTTTTGCTTTAAGGTATCTTCTCCGACAGAAAAATGCACGAAGCGTTCTATTTTGTCCACTGTAGCCCGCCTTTGGGATTTAATGGGATTCGTAGCTCCTACGATCTTATACGCTAAGCTGTTAATAAAACGACTATGGCAGCTGAAGCTCGATTGGGACGACGAACCGCCCCTTCATGTCGTGCGACAATGGCATCAATTTTGTTCGGAATTGCCATCTCTTAATGAACTTAGAATTCCGCGACATCTAGGTGTAAGTGTTGATAGTGACGTCGCTCTTCTAGGTTTCTCTGACGCCAGCGAGCATGCGTATGGTGGTGTAGTGTACCTTCATGTGTCGACTGGCATCGGCGATAATGTGCGCTTGGTGTGCGCGAAGTCCAAGGTTGCGCCCATGAAACCTTTGTCCATCGCGCGATTGGAACTGTGCGCCGCAGTCCTGTTGGCGCAGCTTCTCCGCACTGTCATAGATACCTATTCTCCCCGCGTTTCCGGCTTAAGAGTTTATGCTTTTACGGATTCAAAGGTCGTTTTATACTGGATTAAAAGCTCTCCACATCGCTGGCAAACATTTGTTGCTAATCGCGTAGTTAAGCTGACCGATAATATACCCGCAAAAGACTTTTTTCACGTCTCTGGTGCAGACAATCCCGCTGACTGTCTGTCTCGAGGCTTGACTCCGGCTAAGCTAGCCTCACACCCATTGTGGTATCATGGACCTCCTTGGGCCGCTTTGGATCCCACGAAGTGGCCGCTTAAGGATATAGAGTCCATTCCCTCGGATGTTCCTGAACGCAAGGTTCTCGCCCATCCTGTAGTGACACCCGTGAACGACGAAGAAAGTGAAATACTCTCGCTAGCCAACCGCTGCTCATCGTGGAATAGGTTGCTGCGAAGTTTAGTTTTTGTTTACCGCGCATTGAAGATTTTACCTCGTAGGGATGAATTTTGTGTAACGGCGTCAGACTTAGAGTTTGTTGAGAAGTTGTTTTGTACTTTACAAATAAAATATTTTAGTAGTGATTTGAATTGTTTGAAACTTGAAAAGAATTGTTCACCCGCTTTAATAAAACTAAGACCGTTTTTGGATAACGGATTAATTCGTGTTGGAGGTCGTTTGTCGAACTCAGATTTAGAATTTAATCATAGACACCCTGTTATATTGCCACGTCAAGATCACGTAATTGAGTTAATTGTAGATTACTATCACAAGAAGTATCTGCACGCCGGTCCTGAATTAGTGCTAAGTTTACTAAGGCAACGTTATTGGATTTTGTCAGCAAGGCGCATAGTAAGACAACGCGTTCATAAGTGCAACGTTTGCTTTAGACGGAAACCTCGTCCATCGTTTCCACTGATGGCTGATCTGCCGGACATTCGGGTTCGTCGGGTGGTCAAGGCATTCACATACACGAGTTGTGACTATGCAGGTCCGATATCTTATACACCAATTAGGCGCCGTGGTGCTAAGGCTCTCAAAGCTTATCTTTGTGTATTCACTTGCTTGACTACTCGCGCAGTGCACATCGAGTGTGCTACAGATCTCAGCACGGTGAGCTTCTTGGGTGCACTAAAGCGATTTCTGTCTCGTAGAGGTCCGGTTAAGATTATGTTTACGGACAACGGTACGAATTTTGTTGGAGCCAGTTCGTACCTAAAGGATTTATACAAGTTCCTTAATTCTGAGTATCGCCCGCGTTTTCAAGAAGAGTTGTTAGAGAGCCGTATCGAGTGGAAGTTTATTCCACCGGCTTCTCCGCATTTTGGAGGATGTTGGGAGAGCATGGTGAAGATTATAAAAAATCATTTGTTTAAGGTTATTGGACAACAACTTTTATCTTATGAAGAACTTATAACTGTCCTCGCGCAGGTGGAATGCCTTCTTAACTCGCGTCCTCTGACAGTTTTGAGTTCAGATCCTGCTGAACCTACCGCGTTGACTCCAAGTCATTTTTTGCATACCGCGCCTTTGTGTTCTTTTCCCGCGGCTGAAGTGGAGCCTGGTAGTCTACCTCAGCGATATAGGCTATTGGATAAGTTAGTCCAGTCGTTCTGGAGGCGATGGAGGCTTGAATATTTGCACGCGCTTCAAACCAGAGAGAAGTGGAACACTCCCGCTGTCCCTGTAGCTCTGGGCACGGTTGTTTTGATAATTGTTGATTCCGCACCACCTCTCGCCTGGCCGCTTGGAGTCGTAGAGCAGCTCCATCCTTCCAAGGATGGTACTGTTCGCGTCGTCACGGTACGAACCGCGAAGGGTACTCTTTTGCGTCCGGTAGTACGGTTATGTCCGTTGCCGAACCAATAGGTTACCTACATATTAGCATTTGTAGTTTAGTTAGTTTTACTGTAGAGTAAGAAAGTTAGAATATGATATTCCGCGTTCATTTGATGCTTATGTATCTAGTGTTTAGCTTTAGGTTTACATTATGTATTTCTAGATATAACCGCGATGTTTGTGTTTAGATTACCGCCGCGTTAATTAGGTAAATAGAATTTTGTTTGTTTAATGGCAACCCATTAAGGCCGGGGGAAATGTTAGCGCCATCTATTAGCCCTATTAGTAAACTTCATAATTTCTAGTTAGCTAATCGATTGGGATCGCTTTGTTTCGTCCACGGTACTTAGGATGTCGCCGCCGCGCCATCTACTGGAGAAATGGATCTTGAGTGCGTCCATGCGTCTTGCGTTTGAAGGACGTGTGAATTGATTGATCCGCGCGTACTCCGAGTTACTTCATGGTGTCTCGTAAATCAGACTGTTATATTAGTTAGTGTATGAACTCTTTGAGCTTGCACCACCTGCGTCTTAAGGGGAATAGTGGATCCACATGTACCAGAGGAAAGCAAGGAGCGCAGGAGCCTCTGCCCATATCTGAGAGCGCCGGTAGCTGTACATACTTAAGGTACGTGGCATGATTCATTAGCATCCCAATCGAAGTTTAATTATCGTTACCATCTTCCGCAATACAGTCCACTTAACAGGGCACGGGTGGCAGCCGTTTTTAGAGTTCTGGAGAACCGCGTCTCCAGATATATTGTTTTTATTGTAAGAGTTATCGTGGGAGTAAAACGTCTTAGATACATATCGTACTGATTATGTCATCTATTTATTTAATTATTCTTTTGATTACTCCGGAATTGTAAATGTAAATGAGTTACCCTTAAAGTTTTAATTCCTCAATTAAAGCAGCTATCAAATTACCTCAAAACAAAAAATACTATTTCAAATCCATTCAAAATATATTTCACACAAAAAGACACATGAATACAAAGTTCAAGTTAAAACACTTTCTAAGAACTATTTGATCGCTGATTTTTTTCCGAAATTAAGTTGTATAATGTTATCTTTAATATACTCTTTCTTAAAAGTCTAATACTGACTTCAGAACGAAATAAAACAATATGCGATTTTGTTATCCACAGCCTGTTTTCCAAGGAACTGGCTGAAAACTTAAATTAACATTTTAATGGAATTTTGGAATTAGTTGATCAAGAACCTGAAATTATTTAGAAGTCTTAGTAATTGAGAATTCTGATTTCGCTATAAGAAAGATATAATGTAAGATCCGGACCTATTTTTTTGATACAGATGGCGAACAACAAACGTTCCCATACAAATAACGAGTCGTAGGTTTTATTGATAAGTACTTTTAAATATTAGAAATATATATCTCAAAATATAAATTTATGTTTGTTAATATATTATTATTTCAGATCAACGTTTTTCCATAAATATACACGTCGTTATTTTTTTCGGATTTTGGTCAGTTCGAATCCCGGACGTGGCAACCGTGTTTTCAGATATGTATGAATGCCGTTTTAGTTTTTTCTTCTTATAGTTAAACTTGCTTTCTTAAGTATTAAGACAGCTTGTATATTTATGTATGTAATTTTAAGACAACCCTTTTCCAAAATTAACTCTATTAAATTGTTTATGTTCAAAAGTTCAGTAATTAATCTAGTCCTTTGAGGATAGTCTGAGTTTCTCATCTTTGAAGAAATTATACCTTTTAGTGCTTGCCTAATTAATTCTAAATGTTACACCTTAGGCTTTTAATCTTGAAAAAGAGAAATTGAAACTTTTGAGAATAGAAATTGAGTCAAGTTTTGTTAAATGTCAAAATGCCCAAGCAGTAGTAAATAATTTTGGGAACTTCAACACATTATTCGTAAAAATTCGTAATTCATGGGTTTTATTACGATCTATTTCGGCACAGAACTCTAAAATGTGACTGTTTAGAGCTTAGCAACTTAGTTTTTGTGTTGCTCAGAATACTAAAGAATAACTATTATAATAATAATAATAATAATAGTATGGTACCGAACGATACAAAGTCAGCCACTCCAAACACCATGGTTTTGCAATCTAAAAATATTTCATGTAGTTATAGCGCTTAGATTAAGGTCTGGACACAATCCATCAGCAAAGTTTGCACATCTAATGAAAAAAAAGGATTCGCCGAATTGTAAACAGTGCAACAAAGTGGAAGATGTCCAACATTTGCTGATGGAGTGTGTCCGAAACTCTCGCGAACGAGAGAAATTGTTTAAAGTACTCGCCATCAATGACTTGGAAGTCGGAATAGCACAGTCCATATTAGCAGAACCAACATCACTTGCTGCCCAAATGCTCTACGACATGGTGGCGAGTGCTCATTAGTATTAAAACTTTCTTTTAATTTTTATAAACACCTAGTGTATTTTATAATAAAGAGAAAAAATAATGATAATAACACCATTACAACTCAATAATACCAGCTACAACCCATCATAAAAAGTACTGACCGATGAGCAAAAGATAGGTAACTGGAAGAGTAAAGCCCTTCATGGTCGATATCCGAATCAGCTATATCAGAACCACATTGACCATGTCGCTTCTTGTACCTGGCTTTCAAAAGGTAATATTTTTGGAGAAACTGAAGGGTTTATTCTTGCAATACAAGACCAAATAATTAAGACCCGATATTATACAAAATATATATTAAAAGAAAATATTGAATATGATAAATGCAGATTATGCCACCAAACTACTGAAAATATAGACCACATCACTGGAGGTTGCGGCTTTCTAGCGAACAAAGAATACACACACCGGCAAGATAACGTTGCAATACATATACATCAACTACTCGCTCTCAAACATAACCTGCTAGACGTATATACTCCTTATTACAAATACAAACCTAAAAATGTACTAGAAAATAATACTGCCAAACTCTACTGGGATAGAGATATAATAACAGAAAAAATACCTACCTGATAGACATTGCTGTTCCCAATTCACACAATTTAAAACAAAAACATAATGAAAAAGTCCAAAAATATATACCTCTAGCAGCTGAAATCAAACAAATGTGGCACCAAGAAACAGTTCAAATCATACCAATAACAATTTCATCGACAGGGCTCATCCCGAAATCCCTACATACTGCTTTAGAATACTGCAGCTGCCAGAAATCACATACATTCCTTTACAAAAGTCTATAATTTTAGACACCTGCTCCATAGTTCGCCGCTTCCTAAACCCAAATTCTCTGCCATTACGCTTTCCTGAAAACAACAGCTCATGACACACTAAGAATCCCGCAGTAGGTTCATGACTTAACCAGAGTACTCGGCATAGCCCGTAATCTGTGTTTATTTTACCGACTTAGTCGAGCTTCGAAGATTTCGAAAATAATAATAATAATAATATAATTAAATGAGGATTGATTCTTTTGTAATTCGTAACTTTTGTTTGTAGTGTTAACGAGTCTGCTGTTGGGTTGCGATTTAAGTCTCTTTGAAATCGTGCAAATTATCATTGAAATAAAGTTTCTTTAAAGATATGTGTTTATTTGAATTCACCAGTTCTCGTGTATCAAAGAACTAGTTTTTCAGCAAATCATAATAACCTACTAGATTTATACGTGAATCTTTGTATCAATTTTCATACAAGCAAATTGACTCTCGTCTATACATTACACACAGTTATAGGTGTACAAACAATTGTTCTCCCGGCGCTGCTTGCTTACCTCTCGACATCCGATCGAGATCGGTCAATATGGACCGTAGCCGGAAATTTGTACGCTGCCGCTCAGCGTTTAAAAGATTTTTAGATTATGGAAGATATTATTTTTTCTTTGTTTTACAAAGAGAAGTGGTAAATTTATATTCAAACCAAACCAAACCTTTGTTTTGGTCTAATTACTTTAGTACAGAATACTCAGGAGGTAACTCAGTTTGTAACGACCACCCCTCTCCCACAACATCATCATAATATGAAGGGAATGTCATAAATATAAATTTGAAATAAATACATAAACATAATATAAAACCTAGCATATAATTGTCAAACTTTGTTCTTCTACTCCTCATCCAAAATATTTATAAAACCTTCAGCTAATAGAATGAGCAATTATAATTGGCATTAAAGTAGCAATTAAAATACAATATTTATTTGGCATGATCATCTAAGGTTGGGTAGGACTCTACATTGTGTTGTATAGTAACCAAGTTCTTTTCCGAGGTATGTGACAAAGATAAGAAACAAAGAATGTACCTAAGAATGAAAGTAAATGCTATTGTAATAAAAATATATAATAAATATAATATAATAAGTACATATAATATAATATATAATAAAAGATATATAAGGTAATAAAGGACTGTTGAAATAGGTTTGATGAATTAAAATGTACTGGGAATTTATAAAAAATGGGGGTGTGAGTAGCCCCTATCCTCGCCCTATTCATGTGAGAGACATCCTTTCATTTTTTTGATTCTCTCTCTCCAGGATTCACGAATCCAACACCCCAGTGTTAGTAATGCATAATAATACTTTGTAAGAAGATAGATTTATAACATTTAGTAGAGGATGGAATATGGTGAGAATGTGAGAATAAATAAAGCTAACAATAAATTCCACAATCTTGAATAAAGTTATCTCACGAGACCATAATCTTGCAGATACTTTAATTTAAACTGAGTAGTACTGAGTGAGTAACTCCAAGTTGGATCATCTTCCACAGATGTCACTAATTACACAGAAGTGTAATTTTAATATCCATTTCATGATGATTGTTATTTATTCAGGCAAGAGTTTCCAAACCCAATCCATAATTCATTCCATGACATTTGTTAATTATTCAGCCAAGAAGTTCCAGAACCAACTTTCTCACTGAGGCTGATGCACCGGAGGGTCATCCTGTCGTAACATTAGAAGCTCAGATCATTGAAATTGATAACAAGAGACTTCAACCACTGTTGTTCTTATGCCAGATAACAAGTCACAAAATGAACATAAATGTAGGAAAGAAATAAGAATTTTTAATATTTGTCCATTATTCAGCCAAGAATTTCCAAATCCAATCTCCCCCTGAGTCTGGTGAGCCGGAACTCGTCCTTGTCACAACAACAGATAGTCAGATCAAAGAAAATGGTTACAAGAAACTTCATGACTGCGTGGTTGTGAGCCAATTGACATAAAGATAAAGAAAGGAAATAAAGAGATAGATATTCTAAAGTATCACCTCTGCAAACTTCACCAAGTTGGAGATTATCACGCTCAGTATACAAATGTCTATGTTAAGTAAATTATTTTGACTCATTCAAATAACCCTTTCGAATATCTCACCATTGCAATGCATAAATACATTATATATGTATTGTCTTCTGTGTGTGTCAACAATTACTTTTAATACAAATAAAATCAAATATAAAATATATATATTAATAAATATATAAAGAATAAAATACACAAAATATTAATAAATTAATTAAGACCTAGGTTAAATAAATGTAATATAAAACTAATTTCCCTATTAAATTACCCTACAGCAATAAATAAAATAAACGCTCACCGGAACAGAATGCACCACCAAACAAAATCATGTAATCTTAAAATACTGGTAAATTAACCTCTATGAACTGGCAGAACTTTCCTAGAACCTAATTTCCCGATTAATATTCAAAAATAAAAAAAAAGACTCACCCAAAGACAGGACCCACCTTCAGAAACAATACTGTATTCTTATGTTAACCAATTGAAAAATTAAAACTTTAACTATGTATGGACTGGCAGACCTCGAAATGAAATGAAATGAAATGAAATGAAATATTTATTTCTCAACATTGACAATTACTTGTTCTGATTGACGTCAAATAAAACATGATTCTACCACCAGTTCGAAAAAACCTTCGTGAAGAAGAACCTTTTACTTAACTTCTAAACTAAATTCTGTTAAAATCACGCTTACGTTATCTAGAAAACAACACACACGTTGCTTTCTCATATTAGTCTATGTGTTGCCGATGGAACGCCTTACAGGGAAATCCAGGGAAACCCTAGTAGAACCAAAGACCAACCCTTTGTATGCATTCGCTTTCTTTGTTGATTCTTTCGCTATATTTTAATCTAAAAAACTTCATGCCCCCAAGAAATCTACGAGTAAGTGTGCGCTGCGTTTTAAATTAAAGCAGGATTCTTTGGCGTGAGCATTTTCTTTATATTTTTCAACCAGGCGTTTTTTATCCACAAATAACGGCTTAATATATTGTCCACCATAAGAACATGAACAAAGATAGCGTGGGGACAAAGAAAGCTGAGTGATTTTATGCTATTCTGCTTCTTTAATGCATACTAACTTATTTTATTAATGGTGATATCTAAAAGATATTAATGTTAAGACATTGAGAAAAATCATTTTTTAATTAACGATTTATTTTGTATCGAAAAATCTGTAAATAAATGTTAAATATATATAAAATTAAAAAAATTACATCGCTAATCTATCAATAAGAAAAATATATTAACTATCAAAGAACATATTTAGATAACTCTGATGAAAGTGAAACCTTCTGTTATGACAGGGCATTTCTTGTGTGTGTATACCAATGAGTATTTTTTCGGAGAAAAGTATCACTATTTCAGTTGTAATATACATATTTATTTGTATAGATGTGCCATAAACTACGTTAAAACCAGTTGTATATTGTTCACATTGTTCTTAAAGTGCTAAGAGATGTGTAGTGAGATGTGTGTAGCTTATGTTGAAATATATGTTGTTTGTGCTTTCTACGTGTGTCGCCTCTTGACCCAGTGACAAATGACCTCACCCTGGTTTTGCGTCTTCCTGACGTTAGACCTTATTTTCGCCGAAATTTTAGCCACCCGCGTGTGTTACATTATTCGATATCTCGGCCGTGTCAATGGCTATACCGGTATAATTCAAAGATCATTAAAATAGGAACATATAAAAGTAAGAAGGTTTGTAGATCCTCATTGATCTCGTAGAATGTGATGTAGACAGCAACAAAGTAATGATGCGGATAGACAAAATATGTAATGAAATATGAGGTGGTTAGTAAGTCATGGATAAATTCTAATTAAATATGAATGCGTGTGTACATTGTTAACATAATTTGGCGTAGGGTTTTTACCTTTTACCTTCATCCTGGGTCACGTATAATTAAAATACATGACCCGGTATTCTTAGAATGAGCATTAATATACTTCGAACACAAAAAACTTCCTTTAAAACATCATAAGAAAAGCTTCCGACTTATTGGAGCTGGCACAATCGGTTCGGCAGTATTTGTTGAACGATAAAGCTGACCCTAAGTAACTACACGTATTGTATTCCATTCGGCTAGTGGCGATCGGATAGCGTACAACCGGGCCAGTGTTGATCGCCAAAACTCGACTAGCATAAGCAAGGCTTTTCCAATCACGGTATTAATTGATTTATTAATTAATTATTATAAAAAGTACAACTACATCACATATATCTATTCGAGAGATAACTTCTTATACTAACGTAATGTTTTAATATACATGACAATTACGGCGTACATAACAATTATTAAAAAGTGGCTCTAACTATAATAACAATATTTTTGAGTAAGAATAAAAATTCAAAAACAAAGTTTTCAAATTTCAAAAATTTTCACCGACAAAGTTTTGTTTAAAAAAAAAATATATATATATTTCTAACAACCACACCACATTATCTAGCCCAAATTAAGTATCATTAAGAACTTGTGTGGATACTAGATAACGGATAAATAAACTTAAGAAATATATAAGCACAAACAGATATTTTTTTTGATATATAAATATTAGAAATAAACTTAAATAAACATACATACACATCCATGACTAGAAAGCAAATATAATAAAATATCTGCCCCTACCAGGATTCGAACCTGGGACCTCTGGCATGGAAGGCAAGGGTAACTTACCTTCACACCAAACAGGCCGTCAAGTAATTAATAATACTAAGTTAAAATTTCTAAGTTTAGAGTGAGTTATTTTGAATTTTTACTCAGATCTTGTAATCTACGTTTGAAGCTGCTGAACGAGTCATGGAAGATGTCAATATCCGGATCTCATGTTTGTATTTTGTTATATGCATTAAGAATTATACATAGGGGGGATTGGAGACCTAAATTAGTCCGGGAAAATGGAGTTTGGAATATTTAATTTATTTTATGCCTAGCATAGGAGTAAGGGACTGCAATAGCTATTTTGTCTAGAAGCTACATGTAACATTACTATTGACAAATTTAAATAGGAAACATAGGTCTAAATTCATTCTTAGATTACGTAAACTATTCATTTTGAACTTTGCTAACCGTTGGTCATAGGTGTTTTTCAGGGAAAAGCCTCTGCTGGAGAAAGCTAAGTGTCTGGTGAAGGCTCGTTGTATTCTCTCGATCCGTTGTGATTTGACAGCATGGAAAGGAGACAATGCAACACTCGCGTACCAAGATTGCTGCGTATAAGAGCATTATATAGGAGTATCTTTGTTTGAGGATGTTTAAAATTAGTGGTGTTTTGTTTTAGGAAACCAAGCATTTTGGCAGCTTTTGTAAAAATTTTATCAATATGAGTAATGAAATTTAAGTTGCTGTCGATGATTACTCCCAAATCCCGGATTTCCTTGACTTCTGACAATGAGATGCAGTGAATCTTGTATTCTGTTACAAGCGGTTACTTTTTCTTGGTAAATTTGATATAGAAACATGTGCATATTATTTACTCCACACTAATTTACTATTTCGTTTAAATGATCCTGAATTTTTTTGAAATTACTATTGGTTTTTTATGGGTCTATAAATCGATGAAAATTGATTTTTTCATCGATGAAAATCAAAAATAGTATAGGCCCCAAATGGGAACCTTGAGATACTCCAGATAAGGCATAATATGTTTGAGATTCGAATTTATTAATAACGACGTTTTGGGGTCTTTGGTGTGAATTTGACTCAAATCATCTCAGCAAAGACCCTGCTATTGCTTTTAGTTTTTTTATTAATATAGAGTGGTTAACTTTATCGTAGGCACTACTAAAGTCGGTGTAAACTGCGTCAATTTGTAATCGTTTCTACGTTTTGAGATATATCGGAGATAAAAGAAACTAAGTTAGTTAAAACTAAGCGGCCGCATCTAAATCCATGTTGATAATCGGTAATACTATTATCGACTCAATTGTAAATTGTGGGATATAATACGGATTCAAATAATTTGGAAAAGCATGAAAGTATGGATATTGGACGATAATTTTTTGCATTAGCTTGATCTCCTTTTTTAAATAATGGCACAATGCGAGCCTTCTTCCATTCATCAGGGAAGATACCTTCAACCATTGATCTGTTGAAAAATAATGCTAACGAGCTGAACCACAGCTCTTCACAAACAAAGGAGTTATGGAATCTGGGCCTGCACCTTTTGTTGGATTTTATTTGTTTAACTATAATAGTTTCAGAAAATTTTACTAAAGGGATGTATTTATTATTCAAAGAAAGAGAATTAGACTTTTGAAGTTTATTGTTAACAATATTAGTATTACTATAAAATGTTGAATAAAAATAATCAGCAAACAAATTAACGATATCATCAGTCTCCAGTTTCAGAATTAGTATTATAAATGTAGATTTTAATTGGTATTGTAGAATGTCCTCCGCGTTTATCTTTGATGAAGTTACAAAACGCTTTTGGATTTTTAGGATTATTACACTCAATTGTGTTTTTATAATTTCTATAAAAATATCATAAAGTTTATGGCATCGATTTCGGAGCAAGTGATATTTATTTTCATCAAGCGATTTTTATACGTTTTGTACCGTTTTCTTACTTTTTTTTTTCACTCAGTAGTTGAATAAGGGCATTAGTAAACCATGGAGTATGCGATGAATTAGTAGCTTTTTTAACTGGCACATGTTTTTTTATTATTCGTCTTAATTCAGCATAAAAATTTGCCACCATGATATTGGCATCTTCACAGCTATCTGAAAAATCAATCCAATTTATACAATTTAATTCTTTATTAATAGTATCAAAATCATTCTTGAAGAAATTATATTTGACATTGTTTTTAGGAACTAGGTACCATCACGGCTAAGCCTTAGGAAGCACGTCAGAATGCCGCGACATTTCACTAAAGATATTTATATGAATTATTCTAATTAAGAAAAAAAATTATTTAAATATACGTTTGACATAACAGAAATAAAATAAACAATATATTCTGACTTGCTCCGTCAGATGATTTCTGAAATAAAAGTATATAAAATTTAATTTCAATTACCATGAGTTGGTGGTAATCCCGAGTTGGTGGAGTCGCCACGTAGGGTTCAAGTAGGACCAAGGCTACCCGAGACACGTTATAAACAAATATATTTTTCAGAAAAGAAATACAAAATGATGCGCGTCACCCCGAGTATTCGAAGTGCTACGTTTGGTTCACTTCTACAATTGAACAGAAGACTCCATATGGAGCGGCCCGCCATTCAGGAATGACTACATGCTCGCGCCTTCAACAAGCGGGCAGCCTCAATTAAGTCCGTTCCATATATGCGTTCAGATACGCAACTGGGAGGTCGAGAAATGGCCGTCAATGTGAATCGGTTAAAACATTTTGCTATACGATAAAAAAAATTGATTCAAATAACAATTAATCTAAATTATAATTGTAAACATGTACATGTTGTAAAGTGTTAAGGGTAAATAATTGCTGTTTTCTGGTTTTTAGGCTAAAATGAGGTGACATTAGCCTGACATATATCAATCTGAAAGATACATGGCTAATGTAAATATGTTGATAATAACGTAGTAAATGTTATTATATGTTATCATTAAGAATGTGTGTTGGCATATACAGTGTGGATACCACTTATGGGCAATAAATGAAACCTCATACTTGTTATCGCCTTTTCTAACAGTATACAAAAAATTAAAGAAATCGGTCCAGTAATTTGGTCAAAAACCAGAGTTTTAATTTTGAGCAAATTCGTAGAGACACACTCTGTAGATTTGCTACACTAGGTCAATGAGTCAATGACCTTGAATTAACATTATTTAGGTACTTAGTTGGAGAAATGCGACGTTGCCACGTAGTGCGTTATTTGCCGAGCGCGGGAATTCCCCTGAGCGGGGCGCGTGCAGGGTGGACACACCTGCCACCCTACCGTAAAAGGATGCTAAGTACAAAATCATATTTTTGAGAAAAATGACAATAACCCGACAAACTTGTTTTCTAAAGTTGTATGTAAGATAGCATGTTATAATCAGTGTAGTTACCACTGTTTTGTAAAGGGAATAATAATCAGTTAATAAATAAGTTGAAAGAGAAAATGATTCAAGATTATGTTTATAATGTTTAGCTTTAATCACTCAGTACATAGTGTTTTTAAAATTATCATAACTGTACTTAAAAGCGTTCTTATTAAAAATGATTATGTGTAATTAGAGATAAAATAAATAAAGAAGTCAACAGTGAAATCTTATGAATTGTTTTTACGTGTTACGCGTAGACTGGACGAGTCGAATCGCTCCTGTTAAAATTCATAAATTCATTTCATAAATAAAAACAAAAAGAATAAACATTCATTATAATAGGTACATAGACCTTTCCTTAAAATAATTTGTTAATTGTTAATAACAATAATAATAAAAACTTTAATAACGCAAACATACTCTTATTTTAGTGCATTGATGATTATCATAGTTCCTTTTCTTAGGTACGTAATTGTAAATAAGTATTGAATACTAACAATTGCACCAATTGCACTATTTATGACTTATGTTTTTTTGCCAACTGGGAAGTCATGTTTTGTCACTCACTCGCACTCGTCACGTCAGTTCACCGCTAGACTTCCGGGCCACTGCGCATGTGCTTATTGCAGAGATTTTGATACTCGGCTCGCGCTCGCGCATTGTGCAGTAATTATTGTAAACTGTGGTTATTAGGTAGTTTAATTTATTCAGTATTTATTTGTTATGGTGAAATTGACACTAGGTACTTTACTTTTGTGTGTGTGTGTGTGTTTTAACAAAATGCCGCGGTAACAGCATTTTTACAGTGCTGCAGAGTATACATACATGATTTTAACGTATAGGATAGTGCGCCATGATTGGGTTTATTTTCAGTTCAGTTAAATCGTGACGAAATAAAAAAGCGCAGTAAAAACATGAAAGTAAGTGATTTTTTTCTCATTACGTCGCAAACCGTAAAACAACAATCGAAGATGGCGGCGCCGTGCTGCCTATCGCGCCATGCGTGTGCATCGTTGCCACTCTTCTGCTGAGGCTAAGGTACGTTGTCTAAACAGAGTGTTATACTGATACTGCATTTATTTCGCTATTTATTTTGTTTGAAAATGAAAGTTATTTAATTTGCGGTTTTTTGTGTAATATTCGATTGTGTTATACTTCTGTGGACTATTATTACTTGTGGTTTCATTTTTTGCCCATGAGTGGTATCCACACTGTATATGTGTTAATGTTATATTCTAATATACTAATATGCTCTTTTTTTTCATATTGTGAATTATAACTGAAATGAGATGGCAGCCACTGAGGGATGGGGAATGATGACAACCCTCCCTTGGCGATCCGAAAAATAGTGAAATTAATATTATCTTGTCTTAAAAGTTGTTATTTGTAATGATCAATGAAGATTTTTTTGCGTTGTGCTTCACTATGTCCTTATCTGGTGATGGAACCGAGTCACCAACACCATAAATGCGCGCGATAAGGTGAAGTTATCTGCCAGAGACGTGAAACAACGAAATAACATCTCTATAACGGTTCTGGCTTGCATCTCAACATTCCGTAAGAATATTTGACGTGTGATTAGGAAACATTATCGACGTGTTAAAGGCAAAATTTACCAAGCGACATGAAAGCAACTTTACACCGGAGTGTTTTAAAGTTTTTGTTTTTTTTTAAGTGTTATATTTTTTTTTCTTTTGCTCATATTGACTTAATTCCAACAAGTTATTTAAGAATTATATTAATTTGTATCAAAAAAATTAAAATGTCTTCATAATGTATGAAATAGCGTCGGTTAGTCAAAAATATCTCGAAATCTTAAATAAGCAAAAATTACTAAGCGACTGCATTTTTTTATAACAGAATAAGTAAAAACCACCAAATTCGTGTATTTTTAAATCGTGTTTTAAGCAACTATTAATCAGTTTAAATATCATAAGCAGAGTAAAAATATGATTTTATGTAGTTCTAAATCGTACAATAACCTGATGGTACGCTTTTGAGACAAGGCAAATTCGTCTTTTGAACAAGTTACTAAATTGGTTAGTTTATTACACAAATTCGAAACCAATATTGAACGAAGATCATCTTCACCATCACCAATCGCCAAGTAATGATCTAGTTCCAATCTAATGAGAGTCGGCTTTATAAACTGCCGAACTTTCAGACAAATTCAAGCTGAACTTAGTATCAAAACATGAAATTATAAATGTTAAAGACAATAATTAATATTCAAGTGCTTTATTTATATTCAACATAATGAATGAAACTTACCTAGTTTTAACAAAACAAATCGAGATCAAATCTTAACAATTTAGTACTCTTAAGCTTAATAACAACATTTTGATAAGACTAATTATATAAATGGCACATAGAAATACTTGGTATGACACTTATAAAAAGTAATAATTTTGTACTTTATGGATATTATTACAGTAAAATTCAGTACTTAACTATATCAGTAAAAAAATTTTTACGAAACGAAATATTCTAAATTTGTATTTTACTTCAAATTCAAATTCAAATATTTATTTCTCAACATTGACAATTACTTGTTCTTATTGACGTCAAATAAAACATGATTCTACCACCAGTTCGAAAAAAAACCTTCGTGAAGAAGAACTGGCAAGAAACTTCACGGGTACATTTTTTTTTTTTTTTTTAATAACTAGTACCTTGTGCTTACTTTACCAAAAAGTAAGAATCAAATTGGCATTAAAAGTAACTCGCTCTATGAAAATAAAAAGAGAAATCATCAAAATTAAATGAAATGTTATTTGTATGTTGTTAAATGTATTGTAAGTATTTAAGCATCATCAGGATTCATGTCTTCGAAATCGGATTCAGGCAGAACATCTTTAGTAGGTGTAGAAGATGGCATTTCGGAAAATTCTTTTTGAAATTGAACAGGAATAACTTTTTCTTTGCAAAGTTTAGTAAGGTCATCATATTTTGGCTTTGCTATTGAACGATAACACGACAAAAGAGGTACTTACCCTAGTTTTAAATTGTATTTCAACTACACAAGATTTTGCAGCTTTATTCATCGAATACTTGACTGAAATATTTGATATATTACTTTTTTTGAAAGTTATTATTCTCACTTTACTATTTTTCCCCGTAAGGTTTCCCTAAAAATATTTATCAGCGACTAAATCCCACTTGTAAAAATCTTTAAGTTAGGTTTTCAACCTCGCAAGGAAAGGGATCTTTTCGAGCTGTGCTAAAAATGGTGTACCATCGAGATGATGCCTAAACAATAGCCTTAGATAAGTTAGATTCGATAACTGCATAGACACTGTCTACCGGCATATAAGTATGACCAGTGAGAAGATAATTGATCTGAATTGTTTCTAAATTTTTACACTGCTGTAAAGTGGAATGTATCATTGCCAAAACTACCCGATTCCGATTTTGGCCGGGGCAGCAGTCGCATTATAACAGTAAATTTTTTACATTACCTCTTGCATCAACCAATACTATGTATTTATTTAGGATGCTTGATATCCGTTTATCCGTGATATTCGTTTGCACCTCATTTGCCGTGGCTTTTGTCCCAATAATAACAAAACATTTTTCGTGTTCCATTTTCGTAAAAACGTAAAAACACAAACGCAAAAAATATACGACCAATTTTCGCGAATAATAAAATAGCATCGACTCACCGTGTGGGGTGTTCAAAATTTTTTCTAAATCGTAATTTACACAAAGGGTGTTAGGGTCATTTTTGTGAATATGCTTGTGAGCAGAAAATCGATTATAGCTCTCAGTTTTCTCTATTTCATGTTCTTGTTTTTCTTTTATCTTTGCTGTATTAGTAATATCTATTTGTTCAAATTTTAAACATTTTAAGCACTTATCTTTTTTTTTTATGAAATCCGATATTAAAGTCGTCAGAGAATATTCTGCGAAACACTCTTTCACTTACATAATCTATACCGTGATCAATAGATCTTTTTTTGTAAGTGCATAAACCCAACTACATTTTTGTAATCAGAGTTTAAGCAAACTTTAGTGGAATCATGGCGGCAGTAATGTGAAGGCAAACTTTTTATGACATTGATTACTGGTTCTATTGTAGCCGGTTTCGTTTGACTTGGAAGTACATGTTTGCCACGCAAGTTTTCTCTCGCGCAGCCCCAATTAGCGTTTTTTTGCGGTATAATAAATAGTTTTAGATGAAATATTTAACGTTGCTGAAAAGAATTGCAAGCAAACGGATCTTCTGCCCTCCCCTTCATTTATAAAATACTTAAAAGTTGTGGTGCGTTTTTCCGACTCAACTCGCTTTCGCTTTATGGGTTCTCTCTGAGTTACACTAACTAACCAGTCTCGTCGACGATCTGTGATCCCCAGAAGTGATCAAATATCTTTTGCCTTTTAACTGAATCAATGTTTTCACAATTACTACCGCATTTTTTCCCACTTCATGGGTTGGGTTGAAAAGTTTTAGCTTCAACGACTTTGCCATTTCTACGCTCAAATTCTTTTCCAGCAGCTCTTTTTGCAGACCTATCCTTTCTTATATTAATCCTTTTTCCTTTCCTTTCCTTTTTCAATGCCTTTATCTCCAAATATTCCTTCATTGATGTCTTCAAAACTACTTGTTTTGTACTATTTGTTTTTTGGACTTTACCTTTGTAACCTTTTTAGATTGTTTCTCATCGTCGGTTGAAGAAGTTTCATCTGAATCTGAAGTGTCATCACAGTCAATGAAAGTTGAAAAATTTTCATCAGATAAATAATCAAGATATATTTTATCTGTTTTGCACTAACGATTTTTATCAGTTTTTGATCCACCAGGTTGAGAATATTTAACAATGTTACAATCAGTGGAATTGGTTGTGCGTTGTATATGGGTGTTAATTGGAGTATTATTTTCTGGTGTAGCGAAATCATGTTCAACCATGTTCTTGTTTGCTAAAGATAATTCAACTTCCTTGTTTGCGATAGCATCTTCAACGATATTTGGTGTGTGTGTGTTTGTACATGTAAGTTCTGTATTTGGCATAACTGTAATTTGGAATTACTGTTAATTCTGTAATTGTTGTTTTATCTTCATTGCTTGGATCAATCATCGGCATACTGCTACCAGTTAGTGACTTAAGAGAACTTG
Source organism: Marasmarcha lunaedactyla (assembly GCA_923062675.1). Taxonomy (NCBI): domain Eukaryota; kingdom Metazoa; phylum Arthropoda; class Insecta; order Lepidoptera; family Pterophoridae; genus Marasmarcha; species Marasmarcha lunaedactyla. Next base: position 3,329,773 of record OV281358.1, read on the forward strand.
CTATAGGTGATGTTGAAAGGCCTTTGTTGACTAGTTTCTCCTTTTCCTAAGAACAAAACGATAAGTTGACAAAATAGTAAATAAAATAAAGGTGAAAGAAAACAGTACAGGCATGTCAGGCTTAACATCAAAGTACATTCTAATAATGTATAATTTTTTTATCATATCAAAGTCAGCAAACAAACACTGGACCCACCTGATGATAAGTGGCATCCAGGCCCATATGCATCGTTTATCGAAAGTGCTAATGATCAACGATGCGTTGCTGACCCAAAACATAGTTGGTCAAGCCTTATGTGTCTGTAATTAAACTGGCTGTTCCTCCCCTTTATCCGGAACACAACTAAGTTTACACATAGTTATTATGGCGGTTAAAATAGAGAGGATGTTAGTACCTAACCAGGCGTTTTTGATCAAAAGAACTAAGAAGAAGAAAACTACTACCAGTTAAAAGCCTTAATCGGTTGTGAAATGTTAAGCTTGATGTGTTCTATTAATTTGTCTACGCCAAATCAAGTTAACGTGACAACTGTCAAAGTTAATGACTTGATCTGGCCTAAACGGTAAATCTATGAGTGTAACATACCTGCGTATTAAACTCTAGTTTTTTGCAAACTTGTCGCGTTTTCTGCATACGTGGATTAATATTATAATTGTTGTTTTGATTTGTCGTTATCTAAAACCAAATTTTTGTATTAGTAAGATCTATTTATATTAAGAGTAATTAAAGTAAGTAAAATAAGATTGACGGTCTTGTTACTCAAACATATTTTAGGCGTAAAAAACTAAATATCAGTTTTGTCCTCATAATACGACTGTGATTGTCTGCTAAATAAACAAAAGGGATTACTATTTCACAAAACATTATATTACCGAGATCAAATCCCTGCCGTTGCCAACTCCTGCGCTTATCAAAGCTTGATTAATAATGTTATTTACTCGATTTCTTGGATCCATTATTGATTAAAACAATAAAAAATAATTAGTTATTTGCGTATTTCATAAAAAATACAATCCATACCAATATTTGCAATACTAATAACACTTACCAAATAATTAACTTGCACGACGCGGCACTTCGTAATATGTACTTAGTACGAACAGCGCAGGCACCCAGCTTATCTACGACAGTTTGGCGAAGACTGATTGATATTTTATCACCATCCGCCGCTCAAAACTTAATTGACAGTGGGCCTACGTGCCAAACCAACACAAGCGTAGTACCTCTAAGTACATATTTTTTTATATTTTGTGTTTGTAATTGGTATCTTTGCAACAGTTAAGTTAAAAAAAACACGGCAAATTAATACTGCCTAAACGTGTGATTGACAATATAACATCGGCAGGTAAAATATTACCAACAGACAGTAACAATTAATGAACGGTAGGTAAAATATTACTAACTAACAAATATATTTTTATTTAGGTAAGTAAACAGTTCCATACTCCGTTTTTTAGGCAAAAATGCTTGAAAGCCTAAATATATTTTCTTTCATTCAAGTAAAATTGCTCAAGCATATTTGGCACTTATATTGCTGCAAGGTAAAAATGTCTTAATTCCGGAACAAATCATCAAGTTCACACAAAAATCACTAAGTTCCAAAGGTTAAAATTTTATGCTGACCAAGTTCGAATAGTTTGAAATTTTTGTAAAAATTTGTCGGATAGTCGCCGAAAATTGCTAAAATGTATGAAATTTTTAACTAAGCGACAAAAAAGTCATCCTAGATAAATGAGAGTACGACCAATCGACGCAGAATGATTTTCTGAGTCCAATGATATCGATATCTCAATATCGCCAAAATTATCTTTTAGTAAATTTTGCCTTTCACACGTCGATATTGAGAGTAGCTTAGGCGACGTTCACTGGCTTTTAGCGAGGTTTTACGGGCGGGAATTCCTATCGAAGCAGTTATTCCTTGGATCATGGTGAAGCCATTGCTTTTGTAATATTATATTTATTCTTTGTACGTAAAGAAATCATACCAAACACCAGGAATGACCTAATTGACAGGGCTAGTCTCTCCTGAGGCCGTCGTACAAAACATCCTCGTTCAGACAGGTATTTAGAAAAACTTCGTAAGAAATGTATCCACCCAACCTTGTTTGTTTCAATAAATTTCATGCGGGCCGCCGATCGTCACGGCTAAGCCTTAAGAAGCACGTCAGAATGCCGCGACATTTCAGTAAAGAGATTAATATGAATTATTATGAATTAAGAAGAAAATATATATTTTTTTTGTTGAAAAAGGATAAGACGTTTGTCTTCTATCTCACCTGATGGAAAGTGACGATGAAGACGAAGGTATTACACGTCTATCCACGAGATACCTATTCACTCGACGCTTGAAAGAACTAGGACTATAGTTTTCTGGAAAAACAGACGCAGGCAGTTCATTCCACACCTTGGCGACCTGCACCAAAAAGGAACTATCGAAACGTTTGGTTCGACTTCTTGGGATATCTACCATGAAGGGATGGAAGGTCTGTCTGCGTCTAGTAGTCCGATGCAAGAAGGGTGTGGGTTCAACCTGATCAAAAAGAGTTTTCGCGCACTCTCCAAACTGTAATCTGTAGAAGACTGCTAAACTGGCAACTTTCCGACGATGGTCGAGGCTTTGCAGTTTTTTGGTGGTGAGGTCAAAGTTGTTAATAATTTTTCGGGCTCTTCGGTCAACTGCGTCCATCGCATCTAGTTGGTACTTTGCAGAACCATCCCAAAGGTGGCTACAGTACTCCTTACAAGATCGAACTTGAGCTGTATATAAATTTAGTAGCTGTTCAAGGCTGAAGTACCGTCGGACCTTCGAGATGATTCCCAACTTCTTTGAAGCAGTTTGAGACATGGACACAATTTGTTGCCCAAAGTTTAGTTGGGACGATATAGTTACGCCCAGAAGCCCTAGGTGGTCGGTTAAGGGAACAGAAACATTTTGGGAAGTGGGCGTTGGGTCGAAACTGCTCTTTTTCGTGGAGAATAAACACGCCTGTGTTTTCGACGGGTTAAATTTGACCAAGTTGGACTCTCCCCAATCGGACACTTTCTTTAAAGCCAAATCCACCCGCTCAATCATGGACTAAGTATACGTTTGACACAACAGAAATAAAAGAAGCAATACATTCTGACTTGCTCCGTCAGATGATCAAGATGTATTAGATTAAAATTTCTAAAATAAAAGTATATAAAATTTATAACATTCTTTTCAATTACCACGAGTTGGTGGTAATCCCGAGTGTACTTAATATTATCATATGAAATATAAATGTAAGTTATAACTCTTACTAAAATTATTTAGTGATTTAGTTACAAATGCTTTGATATTATTACTTAGAATAAGATCTAAGTATCTATCATCGCTGTTGCATATACAACTAAATTGAAAAAGATTTGTTGGACGACATAAAATCTACGAAAGAGTATCCTAAATTAACGTTGTAATTGGAAGGAGACATATATGTGCAGTTATCTATGCTATTCCAGTTTATAAAGCCAAGATTTAAGTCACCAAGTACGATAGAATCAGTAGCATTACCAATAACATTGTCAATATTTTTAATAATTTTGTCAGTTGGTTCGATTTGACTGGTGGAGGTAGATATAAAGCACAGATTGATAATTTTCTTTTAGTATTATTATTGGCAATATCAATCGTTACCAACAAATCCTCCATATCCTCTGTTTCCCAACTTTCCCCTCTAGACGAGGTAAAATCTCGAGACACTGCAATTAATACACCTCTACCGTCTTTTTTAGTAGTTTGAGAACACACACGATCCTTGCGGTAAACAGCATATCTACTATCAAATAACTCTTTACTGGATATATGTGCATCTAACCACGTTTCTGTACACTCTCTTATCTTATATTTTCAATCAGGTACATTTTTGTATAGATCTTTAGTTTTGGTCCTTAGACCTTGGAAATTTTGATAATATATATATTTTTATAACCCTAACACCATTACTTGCACTAAAAACTATAAAAATAAAAATAAACAAATATAAAAATAAAGATTTTAACCCATAAGATTTAACCTGTCCAAACCTCTAATAGCTATTGCTTGATGGGTCTCGTCCTTTCGCACATAGATCCGTCCATTGCGAAACCAAACGAACTTATAGGTCATTTCTTTCGCTCTTTTTCGCGCTTCTGCATGCAAGTGTTTGTTGCTTGGGGTCAGATGTTCAGTGACATGCATTGTTTTGGATCCACCTACACACTATACTACACAATATACACTTGGGTGGCTTGCACAAAGCTTATTCTGTGAGTTTTTCTTATCAAATTTTGTTACTGCCGCCAAAACCTGGTCACGAGAGCGAGGATTTCGAAGTTTGGCAACAATTAACAACAACAACAATCCCCAGACAAACACACCAACTGTATGGCCCCAAAGTAAGCAGAGCTTGTGTTATGGATGACCATACAGCGCACTGGGGGGAACCCAGAATAAACATAAATATATAAATATCAACAACCATGACCCGAGAACAAACATCTGTGTTCATCACACAAATGAATGCCCCGGCCAGGACTCGAACCTGGGACCTCCAGCGTATGAGACAGGGCTACTGACCACTACGCTACTCGGCCGTCGTTATCTCTGGACAGTTTGGCGATTCTAGTTACGTGGTTAATGTCATCTGAAACTAACGGGTTCTCTACTGTTTTTGTAAATTGGATGATAAGGTCAATTAGGTTTTCGAAACTGTTTTCCGGTACACCATTTATTTCCAAGTTACATTCTCCCATATGAATTTCCACCGTGCTAAGGCGGCCTGTCAAGTCGGTAACGGTGGTCTTCAGCTTTTCATTCTCTTTTTTCAGTTCGGTCATAGAAGCAGTAGTCTCTTCAAGACGCATTCGCATATCCTCATATTGTTGGCTTAGGAACTTCATAGACTCTTGGTACTCGTTGATATTTTCATTAATGTTCTTCAATTCAAGAGTCACTAACTGTTTAATCGTTAAAGTTATAGTTGTAGAAATTTCCTGTCTAAGAATGTCACGCAAAGTGTCTTCAGTTACAAAACTGGCTGAGTTGTACAGTAGCGCTGGCAGCGAATCTACGTGCTTACTACGCATGTATAACATTTGCAGCGGCCTCATCTTGTATTATGTTTGGCTTATTCGGGGTTGGAACTGATTTCGCAGATCCATTCTTGGATTTATTTGCGTGGCAGTCGCTACATTTCCTGGAACTTTTATGTCGAGGTTCTATGAGGAGGAGAAGAGACATTGTCACAATCGATAATATAGTTTTATTAACAAAAACTACTCTGTAGAAATTCACGTCTAGGTAATAACGATGTTTCGCCGAACAAGCAGCGGTCAATGATCTCTGCCTTCGTTGTGGTCACTCGATGAAAGTTCGCGACCAAAAGATCTTAAGCACCGGGTATATCGCGGCGCTTAGGCGTTTTTATCAAACGGTAGTCGACAGATTTAGGTTTTACTTGAAATTACTTATTTAACACTATTTTTTTACATTAATTTACACTATTTTAGGTTCACTGTTTGATAAAAAAACTGCATGTATAATAATGCACTTTAAACCACTTGAATTGAATTGAATTTACGGAGCTAATTTTAAATGATTTTTAGATTTTATCGCTCGCTTTTACTGATTATTGCCGGCCAGAATAGCGCAGTAGGTAGGTAGCGCCCCTAAGAGTATGTTTTCATTAAAAAAAAACCTGAACTAAGCGCAAGGCAAGCTAGACTCCTTACACAGAAGCTGAAAAATTTGTAGAGGATGTTTGCACACGACACGGCGCATAGCACATGAGCTGTGCCGCGAGCTCGGTCCTGTAGCTGTTTAGTTATTATATGAGTAAATGCAGATGGTGATTATTTGTTTTACGTTACTCGACAAGGTTAACATTTTATGTAAGCCTCATTTAACATATCTTTTTTTCTAAACGATATGTCAAACGATAAGCCTGAAGCCTTATGTGTAGTATTTGACAATAGTGATTTGCATACGAACAGTTTATAATTTATGAATATATTTTACATCACATTTAGGGCAGATTTTACTTTCCACAGGTTTTCTGATAGGTCGACACGAACGGATTAAATGCGACGAGTGTGTAACAACGGATTCTTGTTCAAGGTCATTTAATTCAATGAATATTTATGGCTAGTGTGTATGAATGCAATTTGTAAGGGCCAATTTTATTTATTGTAATACACAGGAAAATAACTATACCTAGAATACAATCTACCATTACTTTTTACTATATTTATACTTATTTTTAAAATAATAGGTTTGATTTTTTCACAAATGTAAGGCGTCGTGGTTTAGGTTTTTCGTTTAAATACTGAGAGGTATTGGCTCACAAGTTGTGGAGTTAAGTATTTATTTACATAATACGTAAATCCTGGATCTTTTTTCGATTCAATGTATTATTGCATAAGAAAAGCTCTGCAAACGTCTGTTGTATGGTATTCCTTTGTATACTTCCTTGTATACGGTTATTTAATTGTACATCATTAACGATTCTCTTCTATCTTTCCTCAAAGGCCGGTTTCTGAGCTTCTTGCTTTTACGAATTTTCGGCAGATAAAATTAAAGCATATAGTGCATCAGAAAATAGCTTAAACGAGTCGCTTCTTTTACTCTGTCTATTTTATTGAAAACGAACAGTGTAGATATGTTCGGTGTACACAATGTTCACCAACGGTGTTCTTAGCATGGACTTCTCTCAACGCTCGCTAGTGAACAACAAGAAATTATTTATGGTAGAGGTAGAAAAATTAAAAGAATATCGGCGAATCCTTATTTAAGTAAACAGTGAGCGTTTAGAAAAGTAACTAGTACTTTTGTTTATTCTGTTTTTTTATGTGAATTTCCATAATATTAGCTTCATGTGTAGAAGTCTCCAAAAAAATAGTTTATTTATAAAGCTTGATTTGACTTGATCAGTTTGTTTTTGCTACTGTCATTTTTTATTACGATACATCGGAGTGATTGTGACCAAGCACAAGTATCTGATTTTGTAATATCGATTTTAAATATAGGAAATGACAGTCACTTCAGAATGTAAGAACTCACTTTTATATATATATAACAATATATTTTTTTATAAAATAGTGAAATGGTTTATTACTCACTGGAGTCCTTATCCTTGGCTGTATAGCTTTTGCCAAGTCGGCGAGTTTGAGATAAAAGACATAACTTAAAAACCAAACCGTTTCGTTACTTTTGGACTTGTCACTTGTGTGTGTGCGAGTGCCATGGTTTTGTTCTGACGATTTGCAATTCTTTTAGTTATTTAATATTACGTGACTTTATAAGCCTCTGTGCCTACGGATTCCCATAGATTGCGCTTACGACGACCTATTGCTGTGATTTTTTGACTAGTTGATTAAGTTAAAGATATTGATGAATATTTACGTGTCATTGTTATCATGGTCGATTGGTGATAGTAGTAATAACCTAATAAATGTAGGTAATTTGAAATCATAACCTCAAAATTAGTACTTAAGGAAAATGCAATTATTATTGTTCGTAGACATACTCCATAGTAAATATATTTTTTAAATGGATCCAGATTTTATGTCCGATAGTTTAGGATATTTTTAACTTCTAAAAGCTCCACGTTAACTCCAACTGAAACCATGTATGGCGATCTGCCAATGTCCTTTGTAATAATTTTTTTGGCAAAAGTCAGTATTATATGAATTTTGCACTCTTAATTTTATAATTAACTCGGAAATCCACAGCTTAGAAATATTTTGAAAAAAAAAGCTAAAAGAAATCAGAAGTAATAGTCAAACAAAGTTAATATTATACAACAACAGTGTGTAGCTTTAGGTTAAAATGGAAAGACGTACATAAAGACCTATCTTGCTTACATTTAAGTAATAGAGTAAATTCTCCTGTACCCGACACTAAAGCGTCTTGTCAGGGGTGATTATCCGTAACCACAAACATGAAATTCCAGCTTTTATGAGAATTTATCAATTAAATTCAGGGCAACTGCAGTATTTTGTGATATACACATATATATAAGTTTGTCTACCGTCTTTAAAGACTAATTATTCAGAATTGTTCTGTTTAAGCGTACGACGCTTAACAAAAATATTTAGCAACAAAATTTTAACAAAAATAAGGTTCCTGGGAGAGACTGCGTTATAATGCTCGATTCACGTTCAGTTTCAGGAGTTGAACAGCGTAGCCGTAAGGAGAACTGTCAGATTTGCTTTGATCTAATGCCAACGTAGTGTCCTTTGACGCCTTGTCGAGAAATTACGAATTTCCTACACAACACTTCCCTTTATATATACATACATCTTACCGTTATAATATTACAGATGCTAAAATGATATTGATTGTTGGCTTGCTTTAGGCCATAACTCTTATCCGAACACAATGCAAGCCTGCTGTTAAAAAGATAGCTCCGAAAGACTTTTAAGAATAATTATTTGATATTGTAATAGTTACAAAACTACAAAAGTAAATCTGTGAAATTGAGCATTTATCTCAGGAAGCGGTACTTTGTTGTGCAAAGCATTTTTGAACGACCCGTTTAAGTCGAGCAGTTAGGAAGATAAAGCTTATAGAGGATTATCTGAGCTCTTTTAATGTTGTTGTACAGGCAACTGCGAAATACTGAATCAGAGACGAGGCATTTCAATATTGTCTGATATTTGGAACCAACCGTCGTCTGATTGTGTAGTTAGTCCTTTTATTACTAGTTGAACTGGAAGTAGAGTTTCTTTTGTTTCGAACCTCGTTTGGGCCGGAACTACAGTCCTTCTTATTTTGACCGCCATAATATCTACTTTTACCTGATTGTGCTGCGGTCAAAGGAAATAACAGCCGGTGTTATTACTGTAACAAATACAATTCCTACTTTGACCTACATTTGGAAACGCATTTATTAATAATTTCCATGGATTCTATATATCATCAAGCAGATCACGTGCTGCTTTTCCCGCTTCGAAGAAGTTAAAAAAAGAAGAAAAACAAGAGTAGTCACTCTTTCTTGTTTCAAACTATTAATCTTGAAATATGCATGATGTACATGCTTTTTCAAATTGAGAACATGAATTACAAGATTCCATTTTGAAAATCTTCATTCTCTTGTCAAGTTTAGCAGTTAGATATAAATTTCGTTTATTGTAATTTCACCTTAGCCTTAATTTAGCAACTAGTATTCAAATAAATATAAAATACGGAAAATGTGACGAAAACTGAACCACGTTCTGACTGTACAGGGCGATTTTCCTTTTTTCACAAAAGTAAGTAAAAAATAAATGATTGATGCGCACAGATGCCGGCGCGGACTTCTATCGATGGAATATCGAAATGAACTGGAATACCGATGTAGGTATTGTTTGGTTTGGTCAATGTTTAGATATTATGTTTGAGTTTTAGATAAGTGTTATTGTTTACTACGTGTAAGCAGGCTTTACACGTACCTTCGAAATTTAATCGTTAATTGATAATCAAAAAGCAAAAATAAAATTAATCCATTAAAATTTAAACATAAACGGTACCTATAGGTACAGGTGATACTGACGACCGTGTGGTGTAGTGGTAAGTAGTCCTGACTCATACGTCGAAAGTCATTTGAGTGATGAACACAGATATTTGTTCTTGGGTTATGGTTGTTCGTATTTTTATATGTATGTTTATTCTGGGTTCCCCCATCCATAACACAAGCTCTGCTTTCTTTGGGGTTATACAGTTGGTGTGTTTGTCTGGGGATTTAATATTATTATCATTATTATTATTACTATCAGGTGGATCGTATACTTATTTGCTTTATTACAGATACAAAATGTCGTCGTGTTACACCCACAAATTTTTTAAATGATGCATTATTAGGCCTTTTTAGTTTTACTATATTTCAAAAAAAATTCAGCAATGTCACCAGGATTACACTTAGCCATTGAAGCACTTAAATTGTGAATTTAACTAAACTAATTGTTCACATCATTTACGTGAAAAAAGATATCCTAAAATTTATTTTTATTTTTTTATTTAATATTTTATGTACACACAAGAATAAAAATACAATGAATGAGACTTAGAGACTAAAAATGTACAAAGGTCAGCTTATTTCTTAAAGAAATTTCTGCCAGCAGACCTGAGACTGGAGAAATAATACAATGCAAAGTTAGTGCGTGCGTACTACTAATAAAAATATTAAAAACTTATTTCCAAGTATAATATTATAAAATATACTAAAATACTTATACATAAAATACATATAATATCATATAAACAATAAATATATAAATCTATATAATTAACATCATTTAATTTGCATGAAAAAAAAATGTTTATGAAAGCTAAAATATATTTAAGATAGGTAGTATTCCCTAACTCTTTTCCTAAATATTGTTAGAGATTTTGACTCGCGTATTTTGAAAGGCAATGAATTCTACAATCTGACAGCATGTATAGAAAAGGAATAGGAGAAGAAATCGGTTTTATTTACGTTTCGAATGTCCTAGCTAATTTTCTGCTCGTATTATTATTTACAAACCTCGTATGAAAGCTTTTATCCATCGATTCTTTGATGTAGTCAGTCCATCGCTCATCCTACGCTAAGGCTAATGGACATATTCATGTCACAATTACCAATAAGAATGCCAAATTGTGTACGCAGTTTTCGGATCAACGTTAATTATAAGGAGAGTTTCTTGACAATCAAATTTTATGACATAAGAATATTTTTTCTCAAAAAATAGCACGGAAGATACGCGCATGATATCAAACATTGACCTCTGGTATAAGATATGAATAATGAATAAAGATAGAGGCTTATGTACAATTGGTATGTGGCGATATAAGTTTTGTATTCTATTAATGCATATAAGAATGACTGCGAATAAATCAGTTTGAATTCATCCACTAAATTCAAATTCAAATTACGTCAAATTAAACAAGACTCAACCACTAGTTCGGATAAACCTTCGTGAGAAGAACTGGCTAGAAACTTCACTATTTGGATACTCTCCTTTCCTTTACCCTTAAAACAATTTCAACACGACATATACCTACACGACTAAAACGTTGAAACAAACGATCCGTATATACAGTTCAAAAGCAAGATCAAATGTTTAGTGCAATTTAAAGTTTAAATTTAATTTTGACTGAAAAGCTACCTTATTTAACTTTTTCCGGCGGCAGACTTGTCAAACAGAAGCTTTAAATAATAAAGTTTGTTCGTGTAGCTTGAATTGGCTCGGGACATTATTTTGAACGGTACTTTTTCATAAAAGAAGTGTTAAAGTTAGTATTTTATTTAGTTAAACGAAAGTTTATTTGTCTTATCTTTAAATAAACAGGTTCTACGATTTTTTGAGGATAAGGATATCAATGCACGAATATATTTAAAATATATTTTGAAGAATTGTTATAACAAACAAAAGAATGAAAAAGAAAGCTATCCCCTGGGTGGGTATAGTAACCAGCGTGGACGAGCTTGTACCGTCAGCAATGAGTTAGCCGGTAGTCGACTGAAGCAAGCTAAGGATTAAAAAGATGAAGAAAGGGAGTCTGAAGTGAGAATATGAGATACTAGTGAAAAGGTGCTTGTGCCAGTGCAGTGAAGAAGTGTTACAGTCGAAACGCGTACAGTCAACGTCTCTGTCTGTTTTTCTGCAAAAGTACAATTACAAAGTTTCCAAACGTTTTTTTTTTTATTGAAAAAGGTTTGAGAAAGAGAAAGGATTCCTGATAGAAAGTGACGATGAAAACGAAGGTGTTACGCGTCTATCCACGAGATACCTATTCACTCGACGCTTGAAAGAACTAGGACTATAGTTTTCTGGAAAAACAGACGCAGGCAGTTCATTCCACACCTTGGCGACCCGCACCAAAAAGGAACTATCGAAGCGTTTGGTTCGACTTCTTGGGATATCTACCATGAAGGGATGGAAGGTCTGTCTACGTCTAGTAGTCCGATGCAAGAAGGGTGTGGGTTCAACCTGATCAAAAAGAGCATTCGCGCACTCTCCAAAATGTGATCTGTAGAAGACTGCTAAACTGGCAACTTTCCGACGATGGTCGAGGCTTTGCAGTTTTTTGGTGGTGAGGTCAAAGTTGTTAATAATTTTTCGGGCTCTTCGGTCAACTGCGTCCATCGCTTCTAGTTGGTACTTTGCAGAACTATCCCAAAGGTGGCTACAGTACTCCATACAAGATCTAACTTGAGCTGTATACAAATTAAGTAGCTGTTCAGGGCTGAAGTACCGTCGGACCTTCGAGATGATTCCCAACTTCTTTGAAGCTGTTTGAGCCATGGACACAATTTGTTGCCCGAAGTTTAGTTGGGACGATATAGTTACGCCCAGAAGCCCTAGGTGGTCGATTAAGGGTACAGAAACATTTTGAAAAGTGGGCCATAGGTCGAAATTGCTCTTTTTCGCGGAGAATAAACACGCCTGTGTTTTCGACGGGTTAAATTTGACCACGTTGGACTCGCCCCAATAGGACACTTTCTTTAAGGCCAAATCCACTCGCTTAATCATGGACTCTCTCAAAGCCCGGATTTCTTGAGGACTCGCTCGCGCATTGGACATGTATCTCTCTAGCAGGTCGTTAATGTGCAGCAAGAATAACGTTGCAGAGAGAACAGATCCCTGAGGTACCCCGGCATTTATTGCCATTAGGTCAGAAGAGCAGCCGTCTAAGACTACTCGAATTGACCGTTCCCTCAGAAAATCAGATATCCAGTCGCAGAGCCCTTTAGGTATTCCGTATGCTGGAAGCTTACTCAAGAGACCATCATGCCATACCCTATCAAAAGCCTTCGAAATGTCTAAGGATACAGCTATAGCTTCACCGGGACCTTCCAAGGCTTCGCTCCATAAGTGAGTGGCATACATAAGAAGATCTCCAGTCGAGCGTCCACTGCGAAAACCATATTGGTTATCGCTAAGGAGCTCGTTGGACTCAAGGTATGCCAGGAGACGATTGTTCAATACACGCTCCATGACTTTGCAAAGTATGGAGGTGATTGCAATAGGTCGATAGTTGATGGGATCTGCACGGCTTCCCTTCTTTGGTACTGGTTGCACGTTAGCCAGCTTCCAGGATTTAGGGACCTTTCCAGATTCCAAAAAGAGTCGATACAGGCGCAATAGTATGGGAGACAACTCGGCTGCGCAGTGTTTTAACACAACTGCAGGTATGCCATCGGGGCCGCTGGCCTTGTTCACGTCTAAATTCTGCAAGCATTTAAGAACCTCCTTTTGGCGAATATGAACGGTACCCATTTCGGGTCCGAACTGAGGTAACTGAGGTGGGACTTTGTCTTGACTATTTAGACGTAAATAGTCTGCAAAAAGATTAGCAAAGAGGTCTGCTTTCTCTTTTGCAGTATGGGCCAGTGAACCGTCAGGCTTCCTCAGAGGTGGCAGCGATGCAGCGAAGTTCGACTCAACCGACTTGGCGAAAGACCCGTAAGTTTTGCTTCCTGAAGGATATGACGCTATTTTGTTTCCGATGTGGCCAATGTGGTCAAAGCGAGCTTTCCTGATCACCTTTTTGCAAGACTTGGCGGCAGCATTGTATCTTTTCTTTATTTAATGCGAATCCACGGCTTTGCTTCTGCGAGCCCCAGCCCAGGCTTTGTACGCTTCTTGCTTAAGCTTTTTAGCTGTGAGGCAAATAGCATTAAACCATGGGTGACCTTTGGTTTCAAGGGATAGGTCAGCGTAAGGGATGAAATACTCCATTGCTTGACCCATCACACTTGACACAGCATCAGTGCAGCACGATGGTTAAAAAATGCCGCAGCTCATCCCAATCTGCTGATTTGTATCGCCATACTCGCCTAGCGAATTTTGAGTGGGTGTCAGGCGGCCAGTACTGTGACAAAAATTTCACCAAGCAGTGGTCGGATGTCCCTTAAGGTGCAGTTACGGACACCGAGCACCTGTCAGGATCAGTTGTCAGCAGAAGGTCTAAGCAATATGCAGTGTGGCCGGCAACGTCGGGGATGCGCGTGGGCTCGTGTACAAGCTGTGAGAGTCCTTGAGTCACGGAAAACTTAAAAGCCTCTCTTCCAGCGTGGTCAGTGTCCTGAAACGGGTATAGCCATTGCACATGATGAGCGTTAAAATCCCCCAGGAACACCAACTGTGCTGAGGGAAAACGTTGCCGAACCTTATCTGCTGCATCGCTGAGATACTCTATGAGCCTCGTTGTCTCCCGATCTCCGCTATGTGACCGGTATATACTGGCGTAGACCAATTGGTCAAGGCCGGTATCAATGTGAACCCACATAACGGAAAAGTCCAGATCTTCCAAGTAACGGAGACGCTGACAACAGATCTCGTCACTGGCATACATGCACACCCCGGCGTTCGGGCGGAAATTGGACTCCAGGATGTACCCTGGGTAACAAAGGTATGCCGAGTCTGACGGATTACAGATCTGCGTCTCCGTTAAGAAGAGTAGGTAAGGCCTCTTTGTCTCAAGATGGTGGTGGACATCGTTGATATTTGAGTGCATTCCTCTGATGTTGCAGAAGTGCACTTTAAGAGAGTAGAACGTAGAGCGAATAGACCCCTTATGACTGGGGTGTAACATCCTTGTCTTCATCTTAACTTAAAAAATAATATTAACAATTTGCGGTTCTTCTCACTTCAGTACAAACAGTAATTTTTCAAATCGAAATTTTTTTTTTCTATTTGGAATAAGGTACATGAGCTCATTCCACACATGTGCAAAAATTTGAGAGTTTCCGAGATATCAATTACCAATGTAACTTGAGATCGCATCAAAATTGGTAAGCATGTAAAATCGGGCTCAACTTAGGTTGGGCATTCTCAACATAACTCTTTTTATGTGATTTAACATGGATCTCTTTCAATACATTTAAAAAAAAATTTAAAGTCGTTTTTGACACGTGATTGATATTGTTTATACTCTTTCATGGTCTTTATATTAAATGAAACTTTGATATCTTAATCTAAAATAAGCAATTAGTATTTGCAATGAGTTATAAATATAATTTTATCTGTACTGTCAGAAAGGGGATTCAAGAAGAGTTCTCAAATTCAAATTCAAATCATTTTTTGTTCGAATATAGGTAAAAAAGTTGTCATACAAATAATAGCACAACCATATTCTGCAACTGCGGCGTGTACAAGGTTTAAGTTTAAAATTTCAATTTACTAAATTTATACATTTGTCATTTAAGTATTCATATGTGCTATAATAGCATTTATTTAATAGAAATTATTTTAAATTATATCTGAATTCATCATAATTAGTTACATTTTTAATAGTTATAGGTAATTTATTAGATGTTCTATGGGCCATTCCAAAGAAGCTTTCTGAAAACAAAGTGGTTCCACTTCCAGTTCTGGAAGTCATGTATTCATCTTTATAGATATCCTGGATTTTGCTTCACTTTAATGTATTATCACATAAAATAACAGTTCTTATATAGTAGATACTATTCGAATAATAACGAAATCGGTTTTAATCAAATGTATATGATGTATATTGAAATAATCTTATTTATGCAAGATTATATATTGAAAACAAGGGAAGTAATATCCTGAAACAAGGACAATTCCAACTTAAGCCGGCGGTCGGCAACGCATCATTATTCAATAATAAATAAATAACATCTTTGATAAATGATGTACAGTCGGTGCCAGATACATCTATACCACCCAGTCGTCGGCCGAATACCCGGCACGCGCACCGCGCGCTCACCCGAACTCACACTACTAAAGACTCGAACAATAATTAACACAACCGGCTTAGAGCGACTATATTGTTTGCAAAATTAATTCCAACTATCGGCGATCGAAACTATTCAGAACAAAAAAATAATGCTACTATACGGGAATATAGATCGTTAATTTCAACATAGGCTACGAAGACGAGCGTAGCACAGCCGTATAATGTGCAGATTCACTCGCACGCTGCCCTGGCTTTAGGCGGCATGAGTTCGAATCTCGGAAGGCGTGACCTTTTTTATTTTTTCTATTTTTGATTTCGAATTTCGGAAGTTGTGCCAGTTTTTAATTTTTTATAGATAGTCGAAGAATATTTATTATTAAGAATTAATAAATTTAATACGAGAAAATTAGATTAATTTAAAGATTAATTAGGTAGTTGATCTTCTATTTCTATAATATATCTTTTTTATTATATTTTTTATAAAATTAAAAGAAGTAATATTTATATATATAACTTTAATAATCTTTTTTTTCTTTCAAAATTAATTAAAGAAATATTCATTAATAAACCTAATAATGTTCATTAAATTAAAGAAAATTTTATAGTTTTATTTTTTTATTCCAATTAATCAATAAATCAATTTTAGTTTTATAAAATCATATAGGTAATAAGGTGTAGCTAAGAACTATAAGTAAAAATAACACAAACCTTTTTAGATAATTATTTATTTTGTGCATATTACAACATGTTGCTTCTGACTAGAAAACGAATAAAAATATAACATTACTTATTTGGACTAGGCGACTAGACGCTGAGAACATTTAAAAAACAATATAGTTTAGTATTTAGTTGTTAATTGAAAGATTTGAATGACAGTTTTCATTATAATTTGTCTTTCACTTGGCATATGACCTTATTATATCATTGAAGTAGTAAATCCATTGTAGACATGAATCAACATGTAATTAGCCAGAAACTATAAATATTATTTGTTTCTAAGGTAAATGACAATAACATCATTCACTCATGGATTACCTTCTTTTTAAAACACAACTATTACGAAACTTTTTGTTCTCCCGAGTTCTCCCAAGTTGAAAAAACTACTTCCTTTACATTCTCTGGCCACAATATCGCGGTGTCTCTCCGATGCATCAGTATAGGTTATAGGATTCCGTCCAGGCCTACATGGTTCTATATCCCCAGATTCCACACAACGACGAAACCAAAGTTGCACCGTCTTTTTTTGTAAATAAAATTATTAACTTAGAAATAAAAATTTCGTTCAATCCTAGTCACAGGATAATACTTAGCGTAAATTTACTTACAGATATCATCAATCGACGTGCAATTTTCCTAATGGAAACATTTTGATTAAACAAAACAACGATTTCAGCTCTCTGCAGCGTTGTTAAATGATAATTCATTTTCGGCTTCACTTGAGCACAGAACTATGATAGGACTATAATAAGTATACTTTTTAAATTACTCTGCATCAACAGTCGTGATATTTTACCAAGCTATTTTTTTTAATTAAAAATTAGCAGGCGTTTGTCTTCCAACTCACCTGATGGAAAGTGACGACGAAGACGAGGATCATACACGCCTGTCCAAGAGGTACCTATTCACTCTACACTTGAAAGCTTCAGGGTTATATTTGTCTCATGATGTATGAGACATTTTGTGAAACAAAAATACAGCATTCAAAAATTGTTAACAATTAATTTACCTAAATACCTAATCGAAATCTTACTACTTTCTCATACTTTATTGTCATTGGTGACCTTATTTTCTAAACCAGATTTATCTGGCCATAAGGCAGAAAAGAAGACATTAAAACCTATTTAAAATATAACAGACAATGAAACACTCGCTATGCACTACATTGCTTGTGTCGTTGGAGTAAATATCAAGTTTCAGTTAGTTGGCGATTCATGTATAATATTACTTGTAAATATAATGAGTTAAGGATATTATTTGGTAGAAAATTTTATGTTCGACATTTATTATTGCAAGTCAAAGGTGGAACAAACTTTGGTTGAACAGATTTTGACAAATCTTATATATAGATATACCCTGGATCAAGAGATTTTTCAATCAAAGAGAAAACTTTATCAAATTCCTTTTACCCATTACACGCATACAAATGTCGGGTTCAAAGTAAAAAACATTGAATGTTCAATTCTTATGAAAACTCAAAAAATAACTCGCTAATGTCAATATGAATATTATGTATTAAATAAAAATTAATTCATTGAAGACATTTAGGTTAAGTTACATAGTAAAAAATATGTTCGTCCTTGTTAGCTGATAAAGAGTGCTAAAAACAAAATTGCAAATATATACATCAATACACGAACTGACGCTGGTTTTCAGCACGCACCATTTATCTGGTAAACTGTCATTAATATTGTATTGTTTAGAAGACGCTTTAAAAATAATAACATATTATAATATGAAAAGAATATTAAAGGTTGTTATGTAATTTGAAATGTATCAAGATGGCAAATACTGGTATTCAGTTAATCACTAAGTGTTTAAAGGCATGTTGTAAAAGCCTGATTGTATAAATAAAGAAAAGCAAATCAAAATTGAGTATAACTTCTTTATTTCCTTGGTCCATGTCTTATGTATGTGTGAACAACAATGAAATATATATTTAGATATAAAAATAATTTGTATTAGAAATAAAATAAACAGAATTATATATTACATACAGGTAATATCCACCGTCTCTTTTCTAAGGAACTGGCTGATACCAATGACATATTACATATAGACAAGTTGTCCACTCTCAATACTGGCAACGCAAATACAAGGCAATTGCCCACCATTTCAATTCGTCTTGTGCAACCCAGTGTCACAGCTGAACGTCAAACAAAACTTATTCCCAATGCTGTGATTTTAATACCGTACAATACTTTCTTGTGTATTTAGTCAATGTACTAATTACACTATTACTGTGAAAGACAGAAAAAACGTTTCTTTTCAAGCGTAAGGACAACTTTTTGTAAAACTATCTTATTTATTATCTTATTTTGCTATTTAAAATGACGTTTTAAAATTGACATGGCTATACATTTCGACAAACTCAAAGAGCGAGATGTAATATGATTTTGTATGTAATATAATATAATGTAATATAATTTAAGCGCGATGCAACGTCATGGAGTATGTACATAGATATCTCTTTCTTACAAAAGGTGAACCGTATTATTCTTTCCTTCTCCCACAAATTTATATTACTGTAACTGGTAAGTATGTACAGTAAAGTTGACGCCGTTTTTTTGTGCGGTAATGTTTGGGTATGACTAGTCTATATGTAATATGTCATTGGCTGATTACCTTAAATGTTCAAACTACCTGACTTTGTTTAAAAACGATCACTTGTAGAATTATTTATAGAATTACAATGTTTGCTATCCCCACTTACCATCACGTGGGAAGCGACCTTTTTTGCTGGATATGAGCATAATTAAAAAAATACAAAAGTCAGGTTACCAGACGCCAGCCATTGACTATTTTGCTACTTACATTAACTAGTTGTAAAAAAAGGAACTGAATATCCGAAGATAGTTTATTTAGCTGTAAGGTTGAGTTACCAATAGATACCAAATTCAAATTTGAATATTGATTTCTCAACATTGACAATTACTTGCTCTTATTGACGTCAAACAAAGAATGACTACCACCAGTTAGAAAAACCTTCGTGAAGACGAACTGGTAAGAAACTTCACGGGTTTATTTTTTTTGTAACAGGGTCACCTATTGGTACAACCGCTACACCAACTTCATCAGTTCATTTGTTTACATGCCAGCGTTATGTATCTCATGAAACAAGAAAACAGCTTTATAAATTTACAGTTTGCATTAATATCGCCTCGACGACGAACAAATTAAAATTAAAGATGTCCGTCATCAGATAATAATAATTCTAGAACCCTTTATTTGTAAGTCTGACTAGGACCAGTTTACAGTACCTTATTGTGATTCGATATAAATATTTTATGATATTAGCCCTTTAACAAGTATATCACTTTCCTCATTATTTCATTTAACTAACGTTTTTACTGGGCATCATTTGGACCAACCCTTTCCAAAATTGTATTCAATTATTTACGTTTCAAAGTTCAGTAATTAAGCAAGTCCTTTGAGGGTAGTCTGAGTTTTATCATCTTTCGAGAAATTAGGCGTTTTAGTGCTTTTGAAATTAATTAATAATTTTATGATTAGGGTATTACTTAATAAGAGATTCTGACGTAGCATATCTTGGGAAATTCAACACTTTCTAAGAAATAGCTTAAACAATTAAAGATGAGCAGTATTTGAATCATGAAGAGAATTTTGAACACATATTTATATATCTTGTTAGATATTTCTCACAATTACAAAACTCACAAAGTTTTAAGAACAAACAATTAAATTTTTTTTTAGAAAGTCACTTGATCGATAGTGTTCTAACCGATCATGTAATAACTAAAAAAATTACATTATTAACTAAAAGTAAATATGTAATCATAACAAAGTAAAGCTGAAACTCTTGTTAACTTCCGTTGTACATAAATTTAAGATAAAAAAGTAAATTTACAAATCAATTTAATGAGTGAAGTAGGGTTTCAACAAAACAACTGATAGAGAAAGAGAGAGAGAGGGAGAGTGTACGAGCCAATGTGTCATTGCACTCGTTCACCGCGTTTACCTGAGTAAGCAGTATTAGATGTATATAAATTCGACATTATTACAATAAAAACAGTGATCATTACGCACTCAACGGGTTTCATTTGACATCCCTATTATCATCGCCTATCAGTATCAGCATCATAAGGAATCTATCACCATATATCAGAAGCATCTATCAGCATCAGTAGCAGCAGCAGCAACTATCATCTATATCATTTATATCAACTATCAGACTTAAAGTGTAAATCGTTACATTTTTTTGGTCCTTCGAGCCGGATATGAACCAGCGACCTATGGATATACAGTCCACAGCAGCGTCCTGAGTGCACAAGTTCACCGCAGTCCGCAGCACGCAGCACAGGAGAAGAACATCAGACGGCGTCAACCTGCCCTGTGTACGCGATACCCGCGCAGCGCGCCCGCAGCGAGGACCCCGCCCTTTCACCCACTGGCGCCAGGACCTATGACCAGCCCGGGCGATCCGTCACCTGCAATCGGCCAACGTCATCGACCATGTCAGTGAGATGGGCGTAACATGGCATTTTAACGCCCCGTCCTGGCCTTCTGCAGGGGGCCTGTGGGAAGCAGCCGTCAAGAGCCTCAAACAACACCTGAAACGAGTGATGGGAGAACAGAAACTCACATACGAAGAGCTGACTACCTTACTTCACCAAATAGAAGCATGTATGAATTCCCGTCCACTCTGCGCTCTTACAGAAAATCCTGACGATAACTGTCTCACTCCAGGACACTTCCTCGTCGGCGGTCCCATCTTAGCAAGACCCCAGACAGATCCAGATATCACTCACTTATCATCAAGATGGCAATTAATACAAGCTATGAACAAGCAAATATGGAAGTCCTGGTCTAGGGAATATTTACAAAACTTACAAACTAGATCGAAATGGAAAACCCCAACCAAAGATATCGAACTGAACGACGTTGTTATCATTAAGGAAGACAACATGCCCCCAGGAAAATGGGCATTAGCACGTGTCCTTGAACTCCACCCTGGCAAGGATGGGCACACCCGGGTGGTCACACTGAAAACCCGAAATAACATCATTAAACGACCTGTCAGCAAATTAATTTTATTACCAGTTCATGAAATGAAAAAGGAAAATGAAAATCAAGAAGAAAAGGCTGAAAAACCAAAAATTGAAGAAATGAAAAGAACCTTGAGACCCAGAAAAAACATATTACAAAACTTTCTAATGCATATATTATTTATCATGACTATCATTCCGTCGAGTCTGCAAATTTCTAACATTACAAAAATTTATCAAAATAAGTCGCTATACTTTGACAAGATCGCCGAAATGCAAACCATCAAAGATCAATGGACTCTTGTGGCCTACTATAATCTGACCTCATACTGGCAAAATATGGAAAATATAGAAAATCATATAAATAATTTACATGACTTATGTATTGAAGCAAGATTGGACATATGCTCCCCGACATTATCACATTTTGAAAATGAACTTCAAGAAATCCGTCACTATAACGACCTGCTTCTGAGCACGGAGCACTATCATCGATCAAAAAGAGGCCTTATAAACGCAATCGGCAACATAGCCAACTCTCTCTTCGGAGTACTCGATGATAAGTTCGCCGAGCAGTACAAAAGCGACATAGAAAAAGTGCAGAAAAACGAATATCATCTATTACAATTAATGAAAAACCAGACCTCCATATTCGAAACCGAAAGTAACATTATTCATCGCAATGAAAAACACATGAACAAACAATTCGAAATTATAAACAATCAACTACAAAGTCTTTCAAGAGAATCAAACGTCCTTAAAGTATCAGTTTAGATCATGATGAATACCATAAACACCGATAACTTGATATCAAATATCCGCCGAGTTCAAGAAAGCCTGCTGAAAACAGTAACAGACATCTACCAAGGAAGATTGGATACCCACATTTTATCACCCAATCAATTAAAGGAACAACTGAACATAATTTCCGGACAGATAAACGGCGACTTATCAATTCCTGTGAAGCCTGAAAACATAAAATACCTGTATGAAATCCTACATGTCCGAACTAAAATTAAAAGCAATTATCTAATAATGGAAATAAAAATACCGCTGACTACGAGTGAACACTATGAGCTGGATCGCGTCATCAGTTTACCTATATCAAACAATTATAATACAACTTATTACGCAATACCAAGTATGGAATTCATGGCCTTTAATGTGAGAAAGGATACATTCATTCCGATGTCACAGACGGATATATTATCCTGCATTAAGTATCATGATGACGGATTATTATGCCCTCTAAATGCCCCTATCTATCAATTAAGAATACAACACTCGATTTGCGACACTCAAATATTAATTAAAGAAAACAAAGAAACCTTTTGCAAAATAAAAACAATGCAGTGCGCGGATATGTGGCTTAAATTACATTCTAACGCAGCGTGGCTATACACGTGCTGTGGGCAGTGCCATGTGCGCATCATGTGTCCGGAAAGTGTGACGTCACATACACTCGAAGGGAGCGGCGTCATTGCGCTAGGTCAGGACTGTAACGTGAAAGGAGACACCTTTACCTTGTTCGGCCATCATGACTATCGCAGCAAAATAAATATCAACAATGCATATATAGAAACAATGCCGACCGTATCAGCACTCAATAACTTCATAAACACGTCAGTCTCTGTATCTGGAATAAAAGCAGACTCGGAAATTTACGAGACAGTCAAAAAACAGATCCATAGTCTTAAGGGAGCGAGTATAAATAATGTCTCGGTTCACCATCAACATCACTACGTCATGATATACATCTTAGCCTCAACTATAATTGCCCTAACAGTTTCGATGTGTTGTTTTATTTTCAGACGAAGGCAGCGTCCTGAGTGCACAAGTTCACCGCAGTCCGCAGCACGCAGCACAGGAGAAGAACATCAGACGGCGTCAACCTGCCCTGTGTACGCGATACCCGCGCAGCGCGCCCGCAGCGAGGACCCCGCCCTTTCACCCACTGGCGCCAGGACCTATGACCAGCCCGGGCGATCCGTCACCTGCAATCGGCCAACGTCATCGATTTCTTTTCAAAAAATCCCACGAATAGACTGATTCAATTATATTATATTAAGATATAGATTTTATACATTTTTACAAGTTAATTTAATTTAATTTTGTTTTGTATTCTTTTTGAGACTCGCAAGATGTACGAGCCAATGTGTCATTGCACTCGTTCACCGCGTTTACCTGAGTAAGCAGTATTAGATGTATATAAATTCGACATTATTACAATAAAAACAGTGATCATTACGCACTCAACGGGTTTCATTTGACATCCCTATTATCATCGCCTATCAGTATCAGCATCATAAGGAATCTATCACCATATATCAGAAGCATCTATCAGCATCAGTAGCAGCAGCAGCAACTATCATCTATATCATTTATATCAACTATCAGACTTAAAGTGTAAATCGTTACAGAGAGAAAGCAAGAGAGAGAGAGAGAGAGAGAGCGAGAGAGGGAGAGGGAGAGTATAAATTCTCTCATGTTTGTATTCCCATAGTTCACGTGCAGCTGAATTTTTGAACAAAATATAAGTCGCATGCGGAGTGTATAGTTCGCAAATTAAATCTTGTCGTGTTGCAAAACGGATTTATTCAGCGTACCGGCTAGCTGGTATAATATTAATAATAATAAATCCCATAAAAAAAAGTTGTGTAGAAAAGTTATTGATTAAGTAAATAATAAGCGGCTTATTTATTATTCTTACAAACTAGTTTATATCCTGCGATTTACGCAACCCGAGCCAAAGAAACTAACGTGGTGCGTAGCACCCGGCAAAGCGCCATTATGAAAATTCAAGACAACAAAAAATGCATGAAACGTTCAACCGAACGACTTAATCGACAAACGACGATCTTTAGTTAGTCAAAGTTAGTTAAATGGCTAATTCAAACATTCTATTGCGACATATTTTATTTTTATTATTACATATTAACACATTTGCCGATATTTCGTATTATTTAGATTCCATATCTCACATGTGAACAACATTCCTGAATATTATATGAAAAGTCTTGGTCGGATAGCTATTGACAAAAAAATTTAAGGTAATTCAATCAAAATTTTAGTTTGATTTGAAGAGTTTCAGTTTTCAAAGTGAAATAAGACTTAATACTAAGTTGCTAAAGCCACAAATCACAGAAAAGTAGCAAAAATAACACGTAGATCCTTTCGTTTATTCCCTGTACAGTAATCTTCATAAATGGGTATTAATTACTAAGCCGGTTTCGGTAAATATATCGTTGTGGCTGCTTATATCATAATCTGTGGAGAACACGCTCAGGTAGAACGGCAGTTGAATGGATTAAAGGTTTAGCCGCAATAGCTGTTCATATGTTAAGCCTGTTAATGTTTCGTATCAAATTATGCGAGCTAAGCTTTGAATTTTTAGTAAGGTTAAAAATTTTCCATTATTTAGTAAGGATTAAATGGCAAAATATTTTATTAGGAACTTTCATTTCATGATATTGTTCAGTAGACATCGTTTATTCATAATTTTTATGGTAAGAACATGAAAGATACGATTTTAAAAAGTAAGAAGGAAAGATTTATAGTTTTAAAAAAAAATCCAATTGCTAAAAGGTCCATGTCGCACTGTAAGTACCTAATTCGGTATGTAGAGAAAAATCTTCGGAAACCAATTTGAAAATCATTTGGACTTTTCTATTATATTTTTTGTCAGTAACAACATGTGGGGAGAAGTGGCATGAAGTAGCCAGGTTTTGAAAGAGCCACTTACATTATTTTGGTAATTTATAAACGGATTTGGTTGGTAATTTTATTTTTAAGTGAGCAACAGTTATTCCCCGTCATCCACAAACATTTGACAGTCTGCCTAAACCAATGGACGATATAATGTTGATGTTTCCACAGCGTTTAAGGTTTTTCGTTTAAAATGGCCTACTTTAGTAAATAAATAATAATTGAAGAAGAAAAAATCATCATTCTTTTTCATAAAAAGAATGTTTTTTTGCTCCGTTTAGTAAACTGACTCTTTCATGCCACTTCTCCCATACTTAATGGGAGTGAGCTAATTAAATTGACTCTCATTAAACCTTTATATGACGTCATCGAGTAGTAATTACTCTTTGCTCAAACTGTCATGTCCATTTTCACAGTGACTATCTGTCAAAAAAATCCATAGAAATTGTAGAACTGTTCATTCCAGGCATAACCAACGACATATTACATATAGACAAGTCATACCCAAACATTACCGCACAAAAAAACGGCTTCAATGTAAATATAGATACCTTGCTTATAGAGTAACTTATAGAGTAATATAATTTGTGAGAGAAGGAAAGAATAATACGGTTCATTTGTTGTAAGAAAGATATATCTATGTACAACGTGACGTTGCTTCGCACTAATTGGTCGCGAGCGTACGTGACGTCATACGTAAATTGACACGACTCTATAGCGTTGTCTCTTTTACTCCCACATGAAAAGTCATATAACATCTCACTTTTGAGTTTGTTGAAATGAATAGCCATGTCAATTTTAGAACGTCATTTTAAATAGCAAAATAAAATAATAAATAAGATAGTTATAAAAAAATTGTATCTTCGCATCAATAGAAACATTTATTCTTTCTTTAACAGTAAGTAACAATAAGTACTGTCTGAACACACAAGAAGGCATTGTACTTGAATAAGTTTTGTTTGACGTTTAGCCGTGATAGCGGGCAAATGCCTTGCATTTGCGTTGCCATTATTGAAAGCGGATAACCTGTCTTTATTTAAAATGTCATTAGGTATAACAATAAACTTTGTATTGCGATTTAGAAAAGATAACTAATCATACGAAATTCTTTAAATATTTATTCGAAATTAAATACTGCACAGAATTAGAAATATTCGAATTGCTTTCTAAACATACTTAATTTTTTCTGAAAAATTATAAAAAATTTTTTCAAAATTATTTTACATACTGAATTATTTCATTTTGTAAATAAAGCCATTACCAAGTAATTGTCTTCAAAATCCGTGACAGACCAAAATTATGCTTCCAACTTAAAATACCTCTGGTAACAAAATTACTACTTATTGGATGTAAAGGTGTCGAGTCCCTGTGCGAAATGGTTTAATCAAACATATTAAGCAACACTTCAATACACGTATTTAAGTTTTATTACAACCCTCTACATATGGTGTTCTAGATTCTGTACATTATTATTTGATCGCAGAATTTCAACCCTTTTTTAAAGGTAAAACTACGAAAAGCGATGGCCTTCATAAAATAAGTAAAAGATTTTTACGATGACATAAAAACATCATTATGACAGTGACAGAGTCCCTGGGGAGCTTGGGGCTCTTTTATTATTTGAGATTTATAGATATTTGATAAACTGAGTTTCCAATTATATTGCCTTCAAAAGAATTGAAAAAAAAAGCATTAATATTTTATAGCCCTTATTACTTTTTTTAATGCGAACCATGGAGTTTGTATTCTTTTCTTAAATCTTAGAAGATGAAACGAGGCTAACATGGGTTTAAATTGAAATTTTAAAAATAAGGTAATATTTTCCGAATAACAGGCAGACAGCTTATGTGTGAAGCAAATCACGAAGAAAAAGGAGAACCTAACTCTTTTGTTTCTCGACGGTTATTGTCTCAGTTTCAAAAGTTTCAGCTCTTTTCATAAGGTGAGCAAAAACGTATTGTGTATAAACGACTTGCTAATTTTCAAAATTAACAGTAATTAAAATGGTTAATTGCCAATCTATCTCAAATATTACGGCTCACTTTCGCAGATCTTAACGAGCAAGTCAGTTAGTTAAAATTTACCTCTGTCACTTTCTATTTATATTGACTTGATAGAGACAAATGGCAATATTGAGCTAGTGCTAGCTAATTCAGAGTTATTTAGCATAAGGCCGACTTGTAATCGGCCCAGTTAGTCAGTCAAAAGGTCTAAATTACTATTGGCGGACCGTGAAATCTTTCCCAGTTCTTTACGAAGGTTTTCCCGAACTAGTGATAGAGTCATGCTTTATTTAATTTAACGTCAATAAGAACACGTGAAGCAGTTGAATTCGAGACACAACATATTTGAAAACATACTCGATGTTTTGTTTAAAATACAATTAAATGAGATAAAATCCGGTTCAAAAGATTTTTATTTTATACGATAAACTGTGAAAGCTTGAAGAAATATTAACAGTACTTTTTCAAAGCTTTTATTTGTTACTGTTCGGAAAAGGGTACAGAATACAGAAAAGAACTAAATATTTGAATTTAAAACATAAAACAATATTTCAATCCTCAGACTCAGCCTAAATTTTCGAACTTAGGTACGTGGTAATTGGTTTTTTTTATGCCGCCAAAAGCAACACCCTCACGGGAGGGAGGTGGAAGATGCGTCATGCATACCGCCCGCAGGAAAATACCGTCTTCTGTGGGGGGTTATGTGGTACTCACCAGAATGGCACCTACCCACTAAAAACCACCTCTTTGGCTGTAGTAAAATTTTACCGTTAGCCTTCATCGGAAGCGACACCCGTTGGGAAGTGGGCGCGCTGGCGGAGACCCGCGTGAAAGTTGCACTGAAGGTGCTCAAAGGGACATGAGTTGGTGGCCGTTCTGGGCAGCCCTAAGTTTACGGGCTAGGACTGAAATTTTCCTAACATCAATATTTTTGATAGCGTCGCAGACGATATGCATATCGTACGCTACGGAGGGTTGAGGAGCCGGGATGGGATTCGGGTGTGCAGCGGGGCGCTGCCTCCAGTTCTCTGGATCAGGCTTGGGCTGAGTAGGCTTTGCAGCCGGGGGAACCCGGCTACGCAGCGGCAGACAGTTTTCCTGAGAAAAGGGCGGGACCTGTTTGGGTGCCGCCCTCTTAGTATTGGAACGCATACAACAGGGTGTACGAAGGCAGCCCCTGTAATTTGCGGTGTGGCCGGACTGGCCACAAAGCACGCAATCGGGAGGAGAGGGAGTTTCAGGAGTGCGATTGCACTCCTTAGTGAAGTGAGGGACCAGGCACTTTACGCACCTGGGCGGAAAGGCGCAGTTGGCCACCGCGTGCCCGTACAACTGGCACCAGTGGTACTGGCCGGGGTGACCGCGGCGATGAGGCATCTCGATTGTGATGCCAGAGAGGCCGCATATGGTGCTGACCTCTTTGAAGATCGTCCTGGACTTTGGGACGTTGGCGAGAACCACCAATGCGAGAGGGTGACGCCTTCCGTACTTGCTGTGCATTTTATGCACCGCGAGTGCCAGAAAGCCTTGGGACTGCAGGTCCTCTAGGACAGCGTTGTTCGATAATTCGAAAGGGACTCCCCTGAGTACCACTCTGATCTTACGCGCTTCTGGAAGAGCGTAAGTGTGGTAAGCATATTGCTTACCGGTGAGGAGCTTGGTTAGGGCTCGGAAATCGTCTATCGACGCGACTATGATTTTAATTGATCCACCCGAGTTGGTCGCTCGTGTGTAATGGATCTTGTGCTCTTTGCACAAAGTCGAAACCTCGGACCATTTTCCTTTTTCCCGAAGGAATACGGGTGGTGGAACCTGAGGCTTGACTGAAGCCGGGGTAGGGGGTGGAGTCACTTTGAGTGACATTAATGGGGCCGGGGCGGGTGTTGCAGGCACCAGGGTAGCTGGCGTTGAAGTCGCCGCGGTGGGTGTTGAAGACACCGGGTCGGGCGTTGATGAAGCCGGGGCCTGTTTTGAGCGCTTTTTTTTTTTTTTTTTTTTTTAGCTGCCGAGGCACCCTCGCGGGAGGGAGATGGAAGATGCGTCATGCATACCCGCCCGCAGGTAAATTCCTCTGCGGGGGGGTTATGTGGGACTCACCAGAATGGCACCTACCCACTAAAAACCACCTGTTGGCTGTAGTTATTACCGTTAGCCTTCATCGGAAGCGACACCCGTCGGGAAGTTGGGCGCGCTGGCGGAGACCCGCTAGCGGGTCTTCCGCCTGTAGTGAAAGTTGCACTGAGGGTGCTCAAAGGGACATGAGTTGGTGGCCGTTCTGGGCAGCCTCCGGTGAAGCCGGGGCTGGGCAGAGGTCGGCCGAAGCATGATTTAGGGATCAATTCATTTAAATGAACCTACAATGAATTGAGAAGGGAACTATGCTCCGCCAGAGCTAGCAAACGCTCTGTCGGAGTACGTGAAGCCCTAAGTTTACGGGCTAAGACTGCGATTTCACTAACATCGACATTTTTAATAGCGTCGCAGACGATACGCATATCGTCTGCTACGGAGGATTGAGGAGTGGGTTTGTAAGGGCGAGAAGCCGGGATGGGATTCGATGCGGGACGCTGCCTCCAGTTTTCTGGAGCAGGCTTGGGCTGAGTAGGCTTTGCAGCCGGAGGAACCCGGCTACGCAGCGGCGGAAAGTTTTCTTGAGAAAGGCGCGGGGCCTGTTTGGGAGCCGCCCTTTTGAAATTGGAGCGCATACAACGGGGTGCACGAGGGCAGCCCCTGTAGTTTGCGGTGTGGCCGGACTGGCCACAAAGCACGCAATCGGGAGGAGAGGGAGTTTCAGGAGTGCGATTGCACTCCTTAGTGAAGTGCGGGACCAGGCACTTGACGCACCTGGGCGGTGCGCGGCAGTTGGCCGCCACGTGCCCGTACAACTGGCACCGATGGCACTGGCCGGGATGACCGCGGCGATGAGGCGCCTCGATCGAGATCCCAGAGAGGCCGCATATAGTGCTAACCCCTTTGAGGATCTCCCTGGACTTGGGGACGTTGGCGAGAACCACCAAAGCGAGAGGGTGTTGCCTCCCGTACTTGCTGTGCATTTTATGCACCGCGAGTGCCGGGAAGCCTTGGGACTGCAGATCCTCCAGGATAGCCTCGTTCGATAATTCGAACGGGACTCCCCTGAGTACCTTTCTGATCTTACGCTCTTCTGACAGAGCATAAGTATGATAAGCATAATGCTTATCGGTGAGGAGCTTTGTTAAAGCACGAAAGTCGTCTATCGACGAGACTAATATTTTAATAGATTCACCCGAGTTGGCTGCTCGGATGTAATGGATTTTGTGCTCATTGCACAATGTCGAGACCTCAGTCCATTTACCCTTTTCCCGAAGGAAAACGGGTGGTGGGACCTTGGCCTTGACAGAAGTCGGGGCCGGAGCGGGTGTTGAAGACACCGGGGCAGCTGGCGTTGAAGACGCCGCAGGGGGTGTAGGGACGGGCGCCGAGGGCGCCGGGTCTTGTTTCGAGCGCTTCTTAGAGCGCTTCTTAACAAGGGTGAAAGAGGGAGGCTCATCAGGGCCAGTTGGGGTGGCATCCGAGGATGACTCGGTCGCGGGTGCGCGCTTGCGGCGCGGAGGGGCGTTTTCTTCGCACTCCATGTCACTGGAGGAAGGGGACGCGGGAGGGCCTAAGACCTGAGGGGTCTGGGGGACTGGGGTGGCCTGAGGGGCCATTGGTGGAATTAACGCCATGATATGCGGGATAAGAGAATCAAGGAAACGGAACTTGTCAGCATTTATATATATGCCTTCAGCACCGGTACTATCAACTAACTTCTTCCTAATCTCATCAGAGCTTAGGGAAGCCATTGCGGAGGGGTTGGGGAGGGACAATATATGAACCTAACAACGATGACTAACTTCAGTCTCGGTCTTCGGTATTAGCGCGGGGGCTAAAAGAGCGGGAAGGCGTCTGCGATCGACGTGCGCTCGAGAACGCACGCAGACCGAGACTGCTGCCTTTGAGCGCTTCTTAGAGCGCTTCTTAACAAGGGTGAATGAGGGTGGCTCAGAGCCAGTTGGGGTGGCGTCCGAAGATGACTCGGTCGCAGGTGCGCGCTTGCGGCGCAAAAGGGCGTCTATTTCACACTCCATGTCACAAGAGGAGGGGGACGCGGGAGGGCCTAGGATCAGAGGGGTCTGAGGGGCTTGTTGGGGTGTTACAGAGGCTATATAATCTGTGAAGATTTGAGGAATTATAACCCCTAAAGGTTTTGAGGGCCTCAAAAAACACCTGAAGGGAGGCCATAAGGGCAGGCGAGTCCATATCGGCGGGTTGGGGAGGGACAACAACGCTGTTTCGTCGTGAAAACGACGGTTCTATGAAATTTAGGAAGATTCTATGTAATTTAGGAAGATACGGTACGAAAACCTGAGTCGTTTGGGGTGCTCAACTAGAGCGGAAATGCGTCTGCGATCGACGTGCGAACGAATCCTCACGCAAACAGAGACTGTGCTAATTGGGCCTAGGGAATCATCTATATTCTAAACTACTGTGCCAACTAGCTACTCTACAGAACATCTTAAATATATTTTTTCAACATTGTCAAAAACTTTTTAACTTAAATGAACGAACAGCTTAAAACATTTCTGAAATGAAATACAACAATGCTTATCAGTAAGCATTTCAATTTGTTCATTCTGGTATGGTATTGATGGTTCCTAAAATATGTGAGAACTTAAATTGTACCTTATTTTCACGTTACTAATGTCTCTTTTCACAACTTCAATATAAAATGGAAAACAGTTTTTTTAAATGCTTTTGTCAATAAAAAATGTACTATGTGTCTTCACAGCAGTAAATTAAATGAATTAGTTTAGTAACATAATTGCCTTCTTAATTATTACAAATCTTTCCTAAACTTCTTTCGCAACAGAAATTTTTTGCCTTAATTCGATAAGAAGTTCATTTCCACTGAACCTATTCCTAATCTATCAGAATTTAAATAATTTGAATAATCCGTTATTATTAAATTATAATATAATATAATTCTTTACATAATATATGCTAATTACATTTAAGTGAAATATAATACACTGTATAGTTGATTAAATAATCAAAAGTTATAAGTAAACTTTTATGCGAAATCTGATGCTTAGGTATTTTTTTCTGACAGGCACTTGGCTTTAATTTATTATTTCTTTTAATATCTGAACCTGGCGATCCCGAAAAATATATGGAAGTTTTTCTTTACGTCTAAACCATAAAATTACTAAGCACGTATTGAAACCCATATCCCAAAATGGTTCAACGGTATTACTCGACGGAACGAAAACTTACGCACCCATGACATGACAAACGCAAGGCTAAAAACAAAAATTGTGTAAAATTAATCGAACGTCAAATGGAAACAGTTTCTAAACGATCTGAGATTCGAACCGCATTTTATCTGACACCGGCTCGTTTAGTCGACGGTGCTCATTTCCTGCCCCTGATGAACTCATTACCCTCCCTTTGGTGAAGTCGGATCTAAAGTGTAATTTTTTCAAAGCTCTTAATGGCTGAGATTTATATTTGAAGATATTGGTTAAGTTAGGTTGGTAGATACTTCGGTTTCAGGAACCTTAAGAGTGACGAGAAACATGTCGAAAAGTTTCATATTCTGCGTAACAGATATGTGGGTATCGTACTTGTTATTTCCCTTTAATGACAAGACAAAATATAAAAAAAATAAGTATGCATATAAAAGCATTCTATAGCTTAACAATATTTAATATCTTCTTCTTTTTTAAGCCAATAGACGGCCACTATAGTTATCCGGCGGTGGCGTCTACAGAGCGTCGGTAGCGCTATTGCTCAAGATCCTGAGTGCGGTCCCTGGTGACAGACCAGTGAATTTTGAAAACTTAACTATATGAAGCTAGTACCTCTCACGGTGAAGGAATACATCGTAAGAAAAACATACCGTACCTTAGAATTGATTTAGAAGATATATGCCAGAAGTCTGCCAACCCACAGTAGGCGAGCACGGAGGACTTATAAATTACCTGACATCACCCATTATTTATGCGTCTGTCCCTGCAGTGGGACTATCAAGGGTGTTATGATAGGTTGTTTGTAAGGTTCTACACACCGCTTTTATCTTCTGGCGTTGACCAGATCGTCGGTCCACATTACGGGGTACTGCATGTTCCGATGTGTAAATCCATCAGCTAACATTACTATCTTCTATTTTATTTTTGTGGCTATGTGTTCTGCCTAAAGCCAGTTAATTTTTGCATCGCTCAGCTTGAATACAATCTATTGTAAAGGATTCGAAAATTTATTTCCACAAATGATTTCACGTATAAAAGAGTAGCACACAAGTTAACTTTCACCAAGAAATGTTTATAAGGACGCGAATTAACGCAAGTTCAGTCACGGGTAAATCTATTAAAACGGTAAACAAATTTATTGTGGATTATGATTTTACTAATAAAACTCTTTTTAATCGAATTTTATCGCGTTTAATTAAATTTTTTTGCATACTTCTACAAGATCCAGGTATTTCGAATATTGTGGGCCTTCCTACATCGGCCAAACTAAATGAAATATGTCAACCCGCGTTAAAAACACATTGCTGATATCACAAACAGAAGAGCAACCAAGTCTGCAGTCTGTGAACATTCCATAGACAAGCCCAACCATTCTTTGAGGTTTGACTCTGTAAACATTTTATCTAAGCAAATCAGAGAACTAGAACGATTAGTGAAGCCATTGGAGGATGATTAGAAGATTTCTCCGACATGGGCTCCAATACTAAAAAACAGCTCAAAAACATAGAATCAACACTTTGTATAATTCCGGTAAGTCTTCCTAAATAAATAAATAACTGTCAAGAAGGCTGTCACCTAAATATCTGTCAGAGCACGGTATCTGTGAATGGAATGTAGCGAAGCGTCGAGTTTAAAGTAATAATAATAGGTCTTTACCTATGAAACTGCCATTTTGCCGTACTGGCCATTTCAAATGAAAAAATTTTTTTTTTGGCTGATAATTCATATTTCAAATTAATTTTATTTGACAAACATAGAATTCTTTTTCTGAAATCGTCATTTGTTTAATAGTTGGCGTTTTGTTTTCAGCGCATTCGAACATTTTTCGTTATCATGGATAAGTTAAAAATTCGAGTAGTTATGGAGTATGAGTACCTTCGTGGCAGCAAAGCGGCACAAGCGGCACGCAACATCAACGACGTTTACGGAGCGAACACTACAAACGAACGCACCACCCGTTATTGGTTTACCCGCTTCCGTTCTGGAAATTTTGACCTGAAAAATGAACCCCGTGGTCGTCCGAAAACTTTGGTCGACAATGACGAATTAAAGGCAATTGTGGAAGCTGATGAAACTCAATCCACGGCTGAATTAGCAGCAGCTTTCGACGTTAGCATCAAAACAATATTGGTCCATTTGCGTCAAATTGGCAAGGTAAAAAAGCTTGACAAATGGGTACCCCACGAACTCAATGACCGCCAGCGCGAAGTACGCGTGGAGACGTGCCTTGCACTGCTCAGCAGGCATACAAATGAAGGAATTCTGAACCGCATTGTTACTTGTGACGAGAAATGGATCCTGTTTGACAATCGTAAGCGCTCAGCAAGTTGGTTGGACCCTGGTTCAGCACCCAAACAATGCCCTAAACGAAAACTTACCCCTAGAAAAGTGATGGTCACTGTTTGGTGGTCTAACGCGGGTGTAATTCATCACAGCTTCTTGCCAAACGGGACAAGCATTACTGCAGATGAGTACTGTAAAGAATGATGAACACAATGATGGAGAAGCTCGCACGTCTCCAACCAGCTTTGGTCAATCGTTCGGCTCCACTGCTCCTGCACGACAACGCGCGACCTCATACTGCACAGCAGACGGTCTCCAAGCTACAAGAGTTGGGGTTGGAAGTTCTCCGTCATCCGCCGTACTCACCAGACCTTGCGCCTACAGAATTCTACTTTTTCCAGAATTTGGATTACTTCTTGGCGGGAAAAAAATTAAATACCCGAGAGGCAGTACAAAATGCCTTTGAAGAATTTGTTGCCTCCCGTCCAGCTGATTTCTTCAAGAAAGGCATCATTAAGCTACCAATGCGTTGGCAAAGATGCATTGATTGCATGGGTGATTATTTTGATTAATAGAAATAAAAAATATATAAAAAAATTACGCTTCATTTATTTCGTGAAAAACGGCAATTTCATAGGTAAAGACCTAATATAATATACAATTTTGACTAGTCTCAGTAAGAACTGTGTACCAGGAAAAAGTCAATCTTCGAAATTATACTTACAAATATATTTTATTCAAAATGTATTTATTTATGTTATGACTTATGAAAATCAAAAGCACACGTCATAATAATATAGTAATGTTACCCTAAAGCAATGAGAATCAAAAGTTTTTCTCAATAAACATTAAGAGAACATAAGGCATATAATTTTAATTTTAAATATACAGTTCTACAAGTGAGGTGTTTGTTCTATTCCGTTGTAAGTAAGTGACCTTAGAACGTGAAAAAGAATTTCCGTTAAGAGCATTCCTAGAAATTTTAATTAATACCAAATAAAAATACCATTAGCAAGTTTTTAAAATTGCGTAGCTCGACAGTGCTTATAACAAATTTACTAATTGAATTGCTTCAATTTCAATATAAAAAGGGAAAAAAAAGAAGTTAGTTGATTCTTTCCTGGCACACCACGGAGCCTTTATAGGTATTTGGTGAACTCGCAGCCTATAGTTTTAACCAAAAAGAATACTTCTTTGAATTTTTTGTATTGTTGATCAGAGAAATACAATCTTGCTATGGGTTAAATTTGCCTCTAAGACCGCCAAGATTTCTCGATAAAGATTTGGTCGATTCACAACTTTGTCACTTTTTCGTTGTGAATTGGCAGACGTTTGTTTTTCATCTCGCCTGATGGAAACTAGATACCTATCGTAGTTGATAATCGAATGGGAGGAAAGGTTATGTATTATTTTTGAGTTTGTTACAAATAATTCACATTAGAATATCAAGAAAAAAGTCAAAACCTAATCAAGTATTTAAATAACTTACGTATCCAATTTTATATTTATTACATTTTATAAAACATACAACAGATATGTATGATAGGTGATATCGAATGTACATCCTCATTATTACATGTTTTTCTTTTTTCATAATTTTAGACTCGGAATACAATAGAATTTTCCTTTGATTTTGTTTCTCTTATTTCTAATATAATCATAAACAAAAATATAAACATTTGCAAGCCTTTATGCGGCAGACTGTGAATTGGAATCATTGATTACACTGCATTGTACATACAATCTTGGCTTTGGCAAATACATTTTTGTATTTATAAATCATATTATAGACTGACTAATTAATTAAATAAAGCAAAGTACTTATTTCACCAACAGACACTCTATTTTGATAAACCTTTACTAAGTTACTTCTTACTTTCTGTTACCTCATAAGTACTCAAAAAACGTCATCATACAGCCATCAGTTTGAACCGAAGCTCTCTCCAGCGATATTCCATTGCGATAAGCTATCGGCAGCCATTTGCCAGTATCTACATGATTTCCGCCGCTAGATGGCGTCATTTACAGTTTCACCGTGTGTCGTTTAGCAGCGGAAATTAAATGGAATCTTTGTCAATGGCAGACTGGTTAAGTGTCGAAGGTCGTGTAAAGGAAATATAGGATTTTGAAGTCTTTTAGATTTTGATGTGGTTGTCTTCTTGTGTGATTCTTTAACGTTATAGGCTAGATTAGAGTAATAATGCATGGTTTCAGTATATAACTTAGTTTTCAGCATAAAGCAAAAATTTGTTTGGTACCATTTCGATGCATCATTCATTTTTTCATGGATGTTTGAGTATTTACAAGGTATTCAATGTATTAGCTCGACCTCATTCTAAGATGAGACATTTTTTTGAAGCTGATTTCTGACTATCTTGTAAATCGGACTCAGCGAGTTAAACTCTGCGACGAAGTTTACAGTTCCTATATTTCATCATCTGACTTTGGTGTGCCACAGGGGGAGTGTACTCGCCCCACGCTCTTTTTAATATACTTAAACGATCTGATAAATTTAAATCTAACAAATGGCCAAGTCTTTTCTTATGTCGACGACACGGCCTTACTTTTCCGTGGTGACAACGGAATATCCGTATTCCGATATGCAGAAATCAGTTTGAATACTTAAAATGGCTTAAAATAAATAACAAAACCTATCTATATGACATTTTCAATTCGCGATTCGTATCAACCAACATCAAACTTTACAATCAGAGCTCATATTTGTAATATTGATAATTCAATCAATTGCATGTGCTCAGACCTCCAAAGTGTATCCACAGCTTGACTCAGTGGCTATCAGAGCATGTTCTGGATTTTTCAACGCTTACGTTATGTTTGTGATAATCACCTCATAAGATATTTACATTTCAATAGTTCAGTCCGTTCTCCTTTATTGTATTAGTATATAACTCCAAGTTGAACGAGCCCAAAGAAAACTATTAAAAATTATGTTATATAAAAATTCATTATTTAGTACAACTGCACTTTATGCACTGAACATTTGACTGTAAGACAACTTTATATACTTCAATGTATTCTTAAAATACACAAACAAAAACATTATGATATAAAAATGTTGCAAAGAAGAAATCCATATTCTGTTATTATTACTAATAAAATAAATAACGACTTTGCTTCAAAACAGTTTTATTTGCAATCCGCCAGGTTAGATAATTGTATCAATAGAAAACTAAAGATTTATAGTATGACCACGAAATAATATAAAATTATTGTAACAAATTGGCTAAAATCTTTGAATTACCAGCAAACAGAAGATTTGTTCAAGATTGTAAAATGAAAATCTGACAATAAAAAAAAAGGGTTCCTTTTATTAATAAGTTTAATGTGAAGTTTAAGGTTTCTAGATCTTGCAATAAATAAAATAAAATGTTTCTAAATTCCAAAATTTATAGCATTTATAATGAAATATACTTTTAAACTAATACTAATATAATATTTGTCTATATAAATATATATCCAACATATATACTAAATATATTTATATGAATGTTTGTGTATAATATTATTTGAAAATAAACACATATAGATACCTGTTGAATAATATATTATATCAATTTGAAAAATCTCTTCAGCTTATGAATCCCGTCTTATTTGTGTTATTATTACTAGTTTTGCTAAAAAATGAAGTGTACCTCCATTAAAAATACAGTTATTGTGTCGCTTAGATCGCTCACTTATACTTATTTGTCAATTACCCAGTAATATAAAATAAGGTAAAAATTTGTTGTTTATGTATATAATTGTTGAAAACATGTAAATATTTAAATTGTTTCTGTCAATACTTTTAATAAGGTGAACATTTTTTTTTAAATATATGTACCAAAAGGATTCGTCCCTTTTACAGGTCTGCGTACTAAACTATTGTACGTCCTTTCACTATTGTCAAAACTTTTTACACAAAGAAATTTTTGGCAAGATGCATGACAAACGCCAGTCAGTTGCTCAAATTGCATATTCTAATAAGACCCTCTTGACTTGAATATGCGTAGGTAGAATGTGTACCTTACGCTTTGTCATCAATGTCACTTTCCATAAAAGTGTGCGAACGACGACAAAACGACAAATGACAAAGCAATAAAGGTAGTCGAGGTAGCTTAAACAAGTAAAAAATATTCTATATCAATAAAAAGGAGCTAACCAGTGCCATGAAAATATTCACAATCCGATCTTGTTAAAATGATTAAGTATAAACATTTTATCATTGTAATTAAATCATTGTATTTTCGTATGAAATGTTAAGAAAATGTGGTCCTTACGTTTATAACTTACATGCGTTGTTTAATACAATATTTTATAAACAATACACATAGATTCACAAATTCTATTAAATTTTTAATCGCTGTCTAAATGATAATGTATTAATTCATTAGGATTTTTCCATAATTTACTACTTCAAAAGAATAGTTTAACAAATAAATCCTTACAACACGAAATTTAACAAGATTTTTTTAACAATTCACGTTAAAGCAACACGTTTTCGCATAATTATCGTGATTAAGCACTTACCCTAATTAGACCTAACACAAAATCCACCCTCTAAATATTAAGCTGCAGCTAATTAATTAATTAACACAGTAATAAATTAACTTCTCACTGTCTAGATGGCGCTGGCGTCGGGTGACGTCACAGCCGGTGCATATTGCACAAAATGGCGGCTTTCCAAAATGGCTGCTCGCTTATGAACAGTTCCAGCTGCGTTTTCTGATAGTTAAGTAAATGTTTTGTAATAAATCTACTTTGGAGTAAGCGCGTTCTACTTTAATTAATAGGCTAGGTATTATAATTAACCAAACTAAAAATGACACATACCTAGGGAATGCGCCTAAGTGTTTATGTATTATTTAAAAACATGGTAACACAACCTACCCAATACTAAAATAATAGCTTGAAAATCATATTGCTTACAAATAAAAGTAGTTTTGGCGGTCCCAAAAACAATTACTGATATCATAGTACAATTTAACGAAGGATCTGTATTTATAGCTATAATAGTAGGCATCATCACCTATCCTTATAGATAGTAGGCATGCCTCGTACATTAGTGATCCATAGTGATTGCGATCGATCAGATGATAGTGATCCACCTTTACCTCTGGACCACTTTCGACTGATCGATTTTTGTGGACACCCTGTATAACACAAAATTTAAAACATTAACTAATAATAGTATTAATTTCAAAACATGTTTATTTTTATAAAACTTTTTTTTATTTTGAGAATTATTAAAATGCTTTTTTAATTTGCTATTGCAGTATTTTTAAATTAGGTATCGCTCAAAGTTTGGCAAGCTCAAAACCGTTTTTGTATCGGCACTAGGTCATGGGTAATTTAAAAATTAGATTTACTTTTGTTGGGCAAATTTTTTTGCTTGATGTCCTTTAAACCAGGGCAGGATTTAGAGGTCTGGAGGCCCTGGCGCAATAAAGGAGTGGAGGCCCCATATTAACTTCCGAATAAAATAAAAATCAAGTAAATGCGAAACAAACTCAAATTATTAGAATTAACACTTTAATTAACAATTAATAATAGTTTGTGGACATATTTTTGTTTGTTTTGTTGTTTTTACTTTGTAGAAGGGTTAATGGTTACAAAACCTCATTTATGATCATATATGATGTATTGGATATCTTAAAACATGCCTTACTGTTGACTAAAATCAATAGGCAAGAGTGTAACTATCATGAAGCAAACGATCGGTAATATCGGTATCAAATTGAATAGCATTTGTTGCTGTAATGTTAGAATAAATTTATCTAACAAAGTCTGCGCAATTTCGGTCAATTTCTGTACTATAATAGATAAGGGTTTCGTCAGTTTTTTGTCAAACAAAAGCTAAGACAGTTCAGTTTGCACTTTCACTCTAATAGTATAGCCTTTGTAAATTCGTGAGCGGGATAACATACATAGGTACCTGTTTTCTTGATAAATGTTCCAAATTATTGAGACATTTTGACCAATCAGAGAATATTTTTAACACGCTCTCCAGTACATGTTACATGTTACTAGTAGATAATTATTAATGAGACTCTCGTTCCTGCAGTCAAACTGTTAAACAGTTTTGCGGGACTGTAATTTAGTTATAAGATTGTTTTGTATACTTAATAAATAAATAAATAAAATAATAAATAAGTTTTTTTAGTAATATAATTCTTTAATAAAAATTGCCAACATGACCAAACACAAACACACAGGTACTCAACAACACATATCTAAGTGTAATTAATTCTGCCTGCATGTCTGCCTAGTGTCATGCCAAATGCGTCCCATTGCATGCTTGCTGTTGTCATTTGATGCTAACTTAGCAGTTTTGATAGTTGACCTACTTATGTGTTTTACTGGTCTGCCCCTGACTTCTCTTTGTCCATTTGAAGATTTTCCCAAAAGTCAATCAATCAATGCGTATTGGTTACCGGACCAGGTGAATTATCGGGCACAATGTACCAAATATTTGCAGAAAATAAAAATGTATACGTTCTAAACTTTTCATTTCTTTATGGATTTAGTGAACAATGATGGCGTATGTCAGGATTTTTTTATTGTTTCAATGCTCACAATAATTTATAATTGACTAAACTATATAAATTAATTATTCATACCACATTAAACTATAAATAAAAGTTTACCTAAAATTCCAAAACACATTCGGTATATCTAAACTAACTATACTTGAAAGACTTGGAAATAATCCCAAGGTACATTCAATCAGTAAATGAGGAGTTATTCAGTTTCAATATTTTTTTACAAATTTTTTTAGAATAAGAAACATTATCTCTTTATATTCGGTTAACAAATATGCTCATTCTGCAAAATTCAACTTCAGAGAGTTTCATGTAACAATAATGATAATAAACACTTTATTGCAAATAAAAAGAAAAACAACAAAAATGAAATGTACCAATTTTAAAATACAGTAATGCAATATCTGTATAGAAATGTAATGTTATTGTTTATTATTATGTAATTATGCTTTATCACTACACAGTGATCACTTCCAGGCAACCCTGCTTGAATGAAGAGAAATATTTTAAATTTTAGATAAGGTGGCAGGCAGGGGTTGAACAACATAACGCATAAAAGATGAAGTGCATGAGTATTCTTTCGGAGACAAATCGGAAGCCACTGGAGCTTAGCGCGGAAATCAGATACGTGTTCATATTTGCGTTAGTCAAATACGAACCTCACACAAAGATTTTGAAGGCGCTCAAGCCTGTTTAGTTGCTCCTTGGTCAAATCGAGATAGCTGATATCGCCGCAATCCAGTATTGGAAGTATAAGTGATTGTGCGAGGGCAATCCTGTTTGGTAGAGAACGTGCAGTGGAAAATTCCTTTCTACTGACAGACTGCCATTGCGGTTTCCATGACAGAGTAGAGTCCACGAGAACTCAGAAATGTTTAATCACGATACTATGTGGAATAATACAATTATCTAAAACTACTGGGGCAAGTTGGTTGTAATCGATTTAATTTATAATTTTTAAACTGCCAATAAAGATAAAGTTTTTGAAAAATTCATATTTAAACCATGATCTTTGCTCCATTTAAGCAATAACTAAAAGTCCGTATTGGATGTGTTAATTGCCACACCGATTTAATAAAAACTGACTTGGGTATAAATTTGAAGATCATCTGCATACAAGTGGCAGGAAGAAGAAAGAGAGTACCTTACAGTATTAATAAAAGTTGATAATAATAAGGAAAAAATACACCGCCTTGGGGTATACCAGCAGTAGTATTGCACCATGAAGACGCGTTGGCCTCCACTGGAATACGCTGCCGGTGGCCCTGCACATAACTACAAAACTACTCAATCAATTCTATGTTAAGAGAGCATAGAATACCAAGTAAAACATCAAAATCACCTGTATTGAAGGCATTACTGAAGTCAAACAAAGTGAGCAAGGTAAATTTTTGATGTTCCATGCCATACCTGATGTCATCGGTTATTTTCACCAGCGCTGTAACCGTACTATGCCCGGAACGAAATCTGGCTTGGAATGGGTTAAGTAGATGATTTGTATTCAGGACAGAATATAGCTGTTGGTGGACGAGACGTTCAAGGACTTTGGAAAGGAAAGGTAGAATTGAAATTGGATGGTAATCAGTTGGATGTATAGGATTGTAATGTTGATGATTATAAGGAATTATTATGAATGACCATGCTACGGCTGATACTGTCGCAACCCATGGCATTGGATGTAATTTGAAGTATAGTATGCTTAACACCACATTCAGTCAAAGGTTTAAATGTAAAAGGAGTTATGTCTAGGCATGGCAATGTAGAAAGATTCTTTAAGGTACGGCCCTTTAGTAATCCGTCCATTGCAGAAGTTGAGGAAAAATTGAGGGTTTGGAGAAATTTCCACACTTTAACTGGATCACCATTCTCTACGGATGCGTGAATGTGGCGCCGATGTGAATCGCTACATACCTTATTGCAGTGATTTCTAATAGATCTGTATCGCTCCTTATTCGCTTCGGATTAGTAAGCTTTCAACTTAGCCTTGGCATAGGTTTTAGTGGTCGTAGAGTTCTGTTAAAAAACGTTGAAAAGCCTAAT
The DNA here is from genome assembly GCA_923062675.1 of Marasmarcha lunaedactyla. NCBI lineage: Eukaryota > Metazoa > Arthropoda > Insecta > Lepidoptera > Pterophoridae > Marasmarcha > Marasmarcha lunaedactyla. The sequence goes on from OV281358.1 coordinate 3,373,001, forward strand.
CTGTTCGTTAACATCCTTTGTTTTGTCAATGACAGACCAATCCATATCAGCTGCATCACTGCGCAGATTTTCTACATTCATACCACCAAAATTACGACGCAACATAATTTTAGGCTTCAACTTAGGAGGGTGTACTTTATACGACAAGTATATCAGATCGTGATATGAAAACGCGTCTGCACCACACTGGCAATGTTTATGTATAAGATTGGAAAAGGTGACAAACATAAGATCTAAGAGAGAAGGGACACAGTTCGGAAAATATTTAACTGTTTTCATTCAAGTTTATTTTGCGCAAACCAGAGTTAACAATTTAGCTAGAAGTTAGTTCGTTAAAATTTCTTTCCATCACTACGATAATAAATAAACGAAATAAATAAATAATACGAGAAAGATTAAATTTCCTTTGTTAAAACGCAAAGTTAAATTTTATTAAATTTTCACAATACATTATAAAAAAAATATTATAATATTTTTTCATAAATCTTTAAGAACTTTTTAAATTGAAATAAATATATACTACGTGCAAGTTTCGGCTTTTTAAAATTGCCTGTAAAAACGTTAAACTTTTACTGTTGAGAACTAAGTTTTGTTAAAATTCAACGCAAATAAAACATTTGCGGTGCATTATAATATGATATATAGTATCAACCATATATAGGCAGAACTCATACTTATGACGAGTAAGCAACAATTTTAATAAACTGTGTAAGCGCACAGATCTTGATTTCTTTTGCACCAGCGCTTCCTATGGCAAGGCAGTTTATTTTTCGATACAGATAATTAGTTCCATACTGTATAATTACCTACTTATTTAAGATGAATTGTAAACTTGTCTAGCTTTTTAATATACGCTACCTAGTTTTTCTAAGATATTTTTAAACGCGAGAGCCTATAATTGGCTCTCCATGGTTAATCGATTGTACATTCCTATGTTACAAAGCTGTTGGTTCTCCAAATAATAAATAAATAAAAAATGACTTTCACCGAACAAAAAAATAGTATCAAAATCAATCATCACTATACACCGCGTCACAGAACACAATCCCCGTACGCCTAATCGCTTCATTTAACTGCCACGCTATAATTTACGGTAGAAAATGAATCGATCCTAACTAGAGTTTGCCTACTAATATACCATTTGGATTTTAAAATACGGCCTGTGAAAGAATGGGTAGTGGGTAAATAAAGCCGTGAATAATGTGAATTATAATAAAAAAGCAATTTTAATAAAAATTATCGATTAGTGGTAAGTAGAAAATATAAAGATGGTTTGTTCCTATATTTGAACCTGTGATTGGCTTGGTTCCTGGTAGGTTCACGATTTATTATTATGTTCTGTCCTACTTACTCAGGCCATGTAGGGGTTATTTGATAAGATATGGGATAACACTGAAGCCAAGTTAGACCTTTTCAAAAGCAATAGAAAAGTTTTCCCGAGTGAGATTCATTTTTGTATCTATATCACTAGGTGCGGGTGTTCGTTTGTAGTCAAACTACTACTTTAGCTATATTATCTATTGTGTAATAATACTGTGCAAAATCATACAAAGTTATGATGTAAACAAACAAGAAAACAATTTAAAAACAAATACAAATAGCAAACAAAAACAATCTACAACAAAAGCCTAGACAAAAACAACAGAGTAATTTTAGTAAAGGCTTACGAAATCGCAGACAAAAGCAAGTCTACAAATAATAATGGAAATATGCAATCAAAACAATCATGATTTAAATTTAAATCCTTGTCGAAAGCATTTATTAATTAACTACAAATGCATTCACGATTGGAAATTTCCATTCTAAATAGGTTGGTAATATTGGTAATGCGTTAGCGGTATATACTTCGGGTTCAGTATTATATAGTCTGACTTATTTAGTTATTTTATACAATTCACAACCTCTAGATATATCTCTTAGCTTAAAAATATACGTTTTTTTTATTGAAAAAGGATTAGACGTTTGTCTTGACGTAGTTCTATTTCTAATTTACTAGGTTTTGGCCGTGTAAAATAAAGTGGTAATTATAGTTTTGCCAATAACCAAACCTTTTACGTGCACGTAAATGGTTGCTTTGGGAACGCATGTAGGTCAAACATTAAATTATTTGTTTTAATTTACATGAAGTAGAAACATAGTTAAGTCATGTAGGCATGTACAAGTTGAGTTAGGATATCGTGTAGCAAGTACTATGCCAGTACCATCTTTTATATACTTTTGTAATGAACTAAACTTGTAAGTTATTATTCCTGTGAGATCAGGCATAAAATTCGACCTCTCCGACGATCCAGAAAATTCTCGTAGATACACAATCACATTCACTAACACCCTTGGTTTGTAAACTAACTTCAGTGACCATCAGAAAAATATTAATTTCCATTTGATATGAGGTCATTGAAAAAATATTCATTTTAAATTTCAAATCCCTGATAAAAAGAAACAGCCAAACACACTCACATTAGTTAGTTCCGAAATTGTAATCGGTCCAACAAAGACTATACTTTGCTCAGTTATATGACACTTATTTTTATTAATTTATTATATCCCTATTTTTTCAACCAAGTTTTAAAAAAATAAAACAAAGAAACACTTATTTGATGAAACGTAATTTCGCAACTTCTAAAAAGCTATTCCACAAAGTAAGCCTACAAGCAGGTTTTGAAAGGCGCACAAAGCGTTTCCAGTCCACATTCAAATTACTCCGATACCGGTACAAGATACCGATAAAATAGCACCTATCATTACCGGATACATCATCACCGTTCCGGCTTTGATAGCTCATTCCACCCGTGTGTGTTTGGCGACTCATTAAAGTTCAATTTCGCGGCTACCGTGGACCAGAATCAGTGGGTATTACTGACTACGTGAGGTGGTCGTCGGTGTTCTAGGGATTATGAACCATATTTAACAGTTTGTTGTATATATGTTTGTATGTTTATTTGTATATTTGTAGTTCTTTCGAATTCGGATCGGAATGACAGGTTGACCAGATTTTTGGGATTATGATAGTAAGAAAGCTGAAGAGGGACAAGCTCGCTTTTTCGTCGCTGGCAGAGTGGTCGGTTTTTATCGAAAAAATCCTACGGCATTTTAGTCTAATTCGACATTGGTCCAATATCGAAGGAAAGTACTATATATTTTCTAAACTGTGTGCTAGATATATAAACAAACTCTAAACAATTAGGTGGATACCGCACACTCAGTTACGCGGTTAAACCAAGCAAGACTACTAGTTTTTTTAATATTTCTGTTATGGGAATATTTGAATACAGCCTGGAATGACCCCAGTGATAGAGGATAACAAACTTACTGTTACTGTACATGTTAAACTATTTTGTATTTGCATTGTTCAGATCCCAAAAGAACCTCTGTTATAAGATAGCTTTTACTAAAAACGTTTAGGTCACTAGTGTCACTTGTGACAACAGATAATACATCTAGCACCAGTATTCTAAGTAGTAATTTAAGCAATAAAAATGTAAAAAATAATTTTATAACCATAATCCATCAAAATAGGCAGGGCATTGATGGTAAGGAATTACAGATTGAGTTATTCATAAACTGTGAAATAATTCATGTACTATGTATCACAGAAGACTGGCTCAGACAGTGTCAAATTATGTCTTCATATAAGAATCATGTAATTGCTAGTTCATTCAACAGAGAACAAACAACTTGCGGCGGCTCAATGATCATCACTCATAAGAGCCTAACATTTAAAGAACGCACTGATATTGTAAGTCTGTCTGTTGAGCGATCAGTTGAAATAGCCTGTATTGAGATAGGGAATATTGTTATAATAAGTGTATACAGACTCCCATACTCACCATTTGAAGTTTTTGAGAGCACTATGGATGAGGTATTACATAGAGTAAATAACAAAAACAAAGAAATAATTATTTGTAGCGATTTTAATATTGATTTATTAGTAGAGACGTCACAAAGTAAACGATTCTTGAATCTTTTTAATTGTTACAACCTAAAAAATCTCTTCTTAAAGCCTACGCAAATCACAGTGACCTCAGCCACATGTTTTGATAACATTTTTACAAATTTAATGCCATGTACAAAGTCTGTAATTAATAAACTACAATCAGATCATAGTGGGCAGTTGGCCACTTTTGATATTGGGCTAAAACAGACTCTAAAAAGAGAAATTACCTTTATACCCATGAACGAGAGACGGCTCGAAACATTTAGGAAAAATGTATTTGAAAAAACATTTAAATTAGATTACTGTGGAGATCCCATTACTCAATATAACTCTATTCATAATATAATTAGAAATGAATATGACTCTGTTTTAAAAAAAAAGAAAATATGTATAAATAATAAATTATTTAGGTATAGAGACTGGGCAACAGTGGGAATATGCAGAAGTAGAAATAGATTATATGAACTGTACAGTGAAAAAACTTATAATCATAATAAGACATTTTATGAATATGTTAAAAAGTATTAAAAATTATTTAAACGAGCTTGCAGTGTAGCTAAATCTAATTACATTAATAATAAAATTAAATATAGTACTATCATTTCCAAAACTGCATGGGATATAATTAATCAGGAAACTGGGAAAGCAAAAGAACCGCTCACCAAATATAATTAAAAAATTAATGATAAAGTGTTGTCAACTGACAAAGAAGTTGCTGAAGCATTTGAAAATTTTTTTACTGCCATCCCTGTGTCAACTACTTCGAGTATTAATTCATGTTCCACTCTTGCACAGTCACTGCTATCGGAAAATGTAAATTCATGCGATATTGATTTTATTTTTAAATATGTTACTGTTCAACAAGTTTTAAATGTATTTAAAATCTTTAAAGTAAAAAATACTGCCGATTTAGATGGGATTTCTGTTAAAATTATTGAATCTGTCATTGATGGTATAGCCCCGTACTTAGCCAGTATATTTAATGACTGTGTTCATAATGGTGTTTTTCCTGATTTAATGAAACTGAGTAAGGTCATTCCATAATTCAAAGCAGGTAGTATGTCTGACCCTAATAATTTTAGACTTATATCAATACTACCAACGCTCAGTAAGATTTTTAAAAATTAATTTTAAATCAATTACTTTCTCATTTTTACGGTATTTTTACGACTGTGTGGATCATCCTACTTTACTCATGAAACTGCACCATTACGGCATAAAAAACCGAGCGCTTGCCTTGATTCAATCATATATTTCTAATAGAAAAGAGGAAATTTGCAATAAATGGAGAAAAATCATCAGGATCGGCAGTAACAATGGGTGTGCCCCAGGGCTCAGTTCTTGGTCCTTTCCTATTAATCAATGCTAGGTCATATTGTTTGCTGACGATAATTCCTTCTTATTTAAAATCAAAAGACAAGAAACTGAATATCGAGCAGTAAACAAATGCATCTCCAACACAGAGCAGTGGTTCTCAGCTAATAATTTCCTCCTCAATGAAAAAAAAACGAAATGTGTTAATTTTACATTGCCAAATGTCAAACAGGTAAACACAAACATTTAAGTTAAGAGCCAGGAACTGACTCCTGTAAACCCAACTGTATTTCTGGGCATAACCTTAGACGCCAAACTCCAGTGGGGACCGCATATTGATGGTTTAGCGAAAAGGCTTGGCTCTGCCGCATATTATGCTGTTAAAAAAATGAGACAAATTTCAAATGAAACAACTGCTCAATTAGTCTATTTTGGTTACTTCCACAGCCTCATGACGTATGGTATTCTGTTGTGGGGGAGTGCTGCCGACATCGTTACTATATTTATTCTGCAGAAAAGGGCTGTTCGCGCAATCTTTCAGCTCGGTCCAAGGGTGTCACTTAGAAGTAAATTTAAGGAAATAAATATTCTTACCTTCTATTCATAATATATTTTAGAAAATTTAATGTATGTAAAAAAGAACCTAACCTTGTTCAAAAGAAAAAAAGATCTGCACAATGTTAACACAAGAGGAAGAAATATGCTGGCAGCTCATAATAGTAGGCTTCATAAAGTCAATATCTCATTCATGGGTCAATGTATACGCTTTTATAAGAAGGTTCCTGAGGATATCCAAGGTCTTCCTATTGACAAATTCAAAGAAACTATAAAGGAGAAGTTGTGTGCAAGAGTATATACGGGTGCCGTTTGAGGGTGTTCGTCGTTTGGATACTTGGGGGGAGGGAGATTTGCCGAGCTTACAGATGCAGAAAAGAATAATATTGTATAGACATAAAGAGACTCTGTAAATTTATTTTGAAAAAAATATACCCGTGAAGTTTCTTGCCAGTTCTTCTTCACGAAGGTTTTTTCGAACTGGTGGTAGAATCATGTTTTATTTGACGTCAATAAGAACAAGTTATTGTCAATGTTGAGAAATAAATATTTCATTTCATTTCATTTCATTTCAGGTACAGGACCCACGGATAGGATTTATCAAATTATTCCTTCAACGAAAATCCTATTTAAAAACGATCTCTTGTACCAAGTGAAACTTCGTTATATATTTTGTAATACACAGGTTGTAGGTTACTTCAGTTCCACGAAGTCGTGAGTTCATTAATCTGCGCTGCTTAGTTTGTATAAGCTCTAAGCAGATAATTGAAATTATGAAAAATACTTAAAGTAAAAGCGACTATGAAATTCAGTCTTAAATCTGTATTAACAGGTTCTAATATATGTTTATATCTTTGAGTAGATCACGTTTTTTTTTTTTAAACAATTTGAGGAATTCTCAGCTTGGATCAGTTACAATTGGAGGCTGGAGTCTAGGTCTTGTCAGCGGTGTCACGTAAAGATAATTTGGATTTAAATAAGTGATGCCAGCGGCGGTAGACCAAGGTGTAAGCTTTCGTATAAATAAAACATTCGATCGAAGTAGACATTTCATACATAGACCTCCTGTACATGATACGGACTCATGAAGACAAAACATCGCAGTGATAATGTTGCTTAACAAATATTGAAACTTTCGCGTCGTTCGGGCCATGTCTCCGTTTAAGAAAAAAAGAAAGCGGGTAGATCGAATCGTCTTCCTCTATCTGTCAATGTCAAATGTACGGCTTGCAACAGTGCCATCTGATAATAAAAATCGTAGTAAGAATCTTGTTAATTCCGATAGTAAATATTGTTGATATTTGTGAATTTAAACGAAGACAAACGGTGACAAAAACGCATCGATACCGTCTTTTCTTTTTGAAATTTATTTTTTAGATCGAGTAATCTAAATGAAATTCGTGGCAACATTTACAAAATCTCCATAAGAATAAAAATGAGAAACTAATTTTGTAATATTGCAACATTTAAATCTATGCGTTACGTTACAGAAATAAAACACAGGCTTTATCCAGTTGTGTTTCCGTATTTTTGATTCATTAAAACGGATGGAGAGATTCCATTTTCCAAAAAACAATTTAAAATACTACAAATACAATCAGGGAAAACGCTATTCTAATCCAAGAATTGTAATCAAAATCACACATACATCCTCAAAGCGTTCAAACAATCCATTTATTAATTATGCTTGAGGCAGAATTTAGAAAACGGTTTCGCGCAGAAATCTAAAGTTTTGGTAATATGACATACTACATCAAAACCACTTAGTTACACAAATAAATAAGTATATGGATACAATAAAAATTATTTTAATAAAATGTTTATTTAGACAAACTAGGGTTGATTAAAATTTTCTCCTAGATAAAACAACTTTAGTAAATAACAATTTTATTGTAGCCGACAAGATATTTGTAACAGCAAATAAAAAATTCCGATGCACTGGACAAAGGAGGCATATTTTCAGAAGGGCTAATTTGATTTTCTTCAAACATGGTGAATAACAGCCTTGGTTTATTTAGCTTTTAAACAAAAATCGCATCAAAATCGGCTCACTCATTTGGGAGATATGATGCCACAGACACACACACACCCCTCTTTAGCGTTGAAGTTTGAAAAAGGGTAGAATGTACTATGAATTGAATCAGAAACAAACATGACTTGGAGTAATTTTTTCTATTTTTTTTTTCTTATCAAATAAAGCTCTTGAATGATGTATTTTTTAATATTATATATGAGTATATAATTGCATAATTATGATTATATTATATAACAGACATTCATCTTTAACAATCTATTCCATTATAATAAAGTGTCAGAAAAAGTAAATCGAATTTGTTTTTTTTTTTCAACATTATTCCACGATTGGGAAGATCCAAAAGTACTCGTAATTTATCACCATAAAAATTATAGAATAGAAGAAATAAAGAAAGAAAATAGAAGAAATATGATACTAAATGAGATCACGGTTATTGTAATAATTATGTACTTTATATTTGTTAATCACGAGACGGAAACCAAACTCCTCAAAAGAGATATAAAGGCTGAGAGATATAAAGCCTCGCTCTGGGATGATTTTAGCGCAAAGGTTGTACAGCGTGGAAACACTGCAAGTGTACCCACAAGTGTGGTACCTTTGCACCTGGAACGTCATGGGGCAGACTTTTCGAATTGTAATTTATCATATATTTTTTAAAGTTTTTATTTAATAAATTAGGTTTTGTTGTACCTACCTATTTTATTCTACTTTTAAGATAATTTGTTAGTTTGTACTTTATGAGATAGCAATAAACTTTAATGTATGAAATATTTGGTTAGTAATTTATAAATTCTCCACCTTTACGTATGTATGTTTCATTCAAATTTTCTTATATTTCAAGTAAAAGATACCGCTTCAACTCACAACTTAAGCTGCTATCAAAGCGAATATATAATTTGATTGAGCATTCAAATCCCATAGGCCTCGGGTTGAGTGACTAAGATAGGAAGATTTCCGATCCTGCGGTTTCACGAAAATGGGCCTTTTAGTGCTCTAAACGCTTTTAGATTATGCTCGAAGGCCGATTTGAAGAGATTCTCTGGCCAGTTTTGTTGCTTTAGGCATTGGTAGGATAATTGCAATGAACTGTAGAAGAGTCGAGCGAGGAGTTTTTTTTGTAATAAAAAGATAGTTTTTTTGATAAGGGCCATTTTTATTTGTCATATAGCTTTTTCTACAGCATTTATCCTGGTGAAGAATCTTAGAAGAGTATGGTGTATAGCTATATGGTCTGCGTAGAAGAATGAATATTATTATTTATAACATAGGCTTCCTAAACTTAACCCTTTAAAACAGGCAAATGAATTTTGGCAGTATAACCAAATAGAAAATTCACTTGCATTTTAAGTGCATAAGTCGAAAAATTGTTTGTCATCAAAATATTTCTTTAATAATAATAATAATAATAATAAATTTTATTTATTATGGCATCCCGGCCCAATTGTTAGTATTACAAAAAACTTCTTAACACTATGTTAGTAACACAACCAATGTAGTTAAAATAATTATAAATTCAAATAGTATGTCAAAGTCGTTCAATGTCTAAGTGAAATTAATACAGTTAAACAAATCATAATTAAACTGTCACTAATTGTTCATAATAAATTTATAGTACTTATGTGAAAATAAATTTAAAAAAAAATTAATAAAAGAAAAAATTTAAAAAAAATTAAAAAAAAATTGGTACACATAATATAAAAATCAAGGTAAAATGAAAATAAAATCAAGATGAAATTTAAATTACAATAGAAATTGATTGACATAAATTGCTTCCATATAGGAGGCTCCAATTTGGAATAAAACAATTTGAGCAGGCTGTTGGAACTGGAGCGCATTCTGTACATTAAAGATGCATTTTTTTACGAATAATGGCGAAAAACTCGTCTGCTGCGGCAAACGCGAACAAGGCAGAAGCGCTACAGCTCCGATGTAAACCCAACAACATTTTTAGCCCGTTATTATATTGCACTCTAATAGAATTTAGACCAAATCGCGAGCCCCTCCCGTGCGACCACAAGCCTGCCGTGTAAAACGATTGACAAAACGCTTTGAAAAGGGCAATTTTGGCGTCAAAACTACACTGGGCAAACCTATGCGCCAGCAAGTTGCACCTCGCCGCCAACACTCTACGCTCTCTCTCAATATCGGCACGATCGTTAAGGTCTCCTGTTAGGTAGTGGCCTAGATATTTAAAATTCGATACTCGCTTTAAGGGTGAGTTATTGAGTAATATAATGGGCTCGTACTTGACAGGCTTTCGACAGACTCCAAAGGTCATATACTCACTCTTTCTACAATTGTAAACAAGCCCATGTGAACTTGCGCACTCCTCGCATATATTTAATAGTATCCTAATCGAGCCGGCCGTTGGACAGACCTCATCTGCGTCCGGACCCGTTCGGACGTGTTTGACGGTCGCTCCCGGCTGCCGAGTCACGATTGTTGTCTCACGACTTCTCTCGTAGCAATACTCAAACGCCACTCTCAGATCCGTTCTGCGTCCGGCCCCGCTCGGACGTGTTCGCGGTCGCCCAGCCATTGAGTCACGATTGTCGTCTCACGACGTCAACTCGTAGCAACACTCATACGCTGTTAGCCTCTGTAGGGCTTACTCTGCGGTCGGTTTCGATCGGCTGCAAGTAAGTCGGTCTCTTGCACAGCAACAACAGAGCTGAGCTTCCGCGGTCGATTAAATTCGATAGTGGTTCGCGAAGCTCGGGCTGTTTTTCTGGCTGCGTACTTGACGCTTGGCGCTTGCTACGTAGTCAGAGACTCGCTCTGCGGCCGGCCCCTGGCCGGTCGTAACGTAGTCAATCCTGCACTCTGTGCACCCTCGAAGTAAAAACCTCACCTGGTGAGTGCAGCAACAACAGGGTTGAGCTTTCCACGGTCGATTAAATTCGATAGTGGTTTGCAAGACTCGGGCTGTCTTTCTGGCTGCGTACTCGACGCTTGGCGCCTGTACGTAGTCAGAGACTCGCTCTGCGGCCGGCCCCGGCCGGTCGTAACGTAGTCAATCCCGCACTTTTAGTGCAACCCAACTACGTCAGGTCTACGGCCGGTTTTTGTTGTCAATTTATTGACGACACACTCCGTAGTAGACTCGCGTTTGATCAGGTGGATACTTAACGGTGACAACTAAGCCTGATAGCGTTGCCCCGGTACGCTTCCAAGGCCCTTCAGGCCAAGGAGAAACCGGCTGACCCGATCCCATTGCACTTGGGCCTTTCCCAGGGTGACGGTACAGTGCTGTCCGAGCTAGGGGCACCACTTCGCGTCGTCCCCAGCCCCCCTACCGCGGGTAGGGAGGTTTAGGTGCTAGGTTTGCTAGGATCTTAGGTACTAGGCATCCTTTATTATATTTACATTTATTTATTTATATTATTACCCTCCCTTATGGATCCGCTAAGCGTTATTAACGCGTTCACCCAGGCGCTTGCTGCGGTAGGCGTATACATCCCGAACGACATCATAACGCAGGCCTTGCAGGCATCAATCGCGTCCCCGGCCCCCCAGGCCTCAACCCCGGCCTCTCAGGCCTCAACACCGGCCCCTCAGGCCTCCAACGTCGAGGCCCCTCAGGTCTTAAGCTCTCCCGCGTCTCCCGCCTCGTCCGAGATGGACTGCGAATCGGTCGCATCCTCTCACGCGTCGCGTCGTAAGCGTACCGCTCCCGGGAGCGACTCCGAACCCGCGTCTGATACTTCGTCAGATGCCGTCACCTTAACCGGCTCTCCTGAGCCCGCGTTCCAACTCGTCGCCAAGCGCTCCAAGAAGCGCTCTAAGAAAGCTTCGGTATCTTCAATACCCGAGCCCTCCCCGGTGTCTTCAACACCAGCCCCCGCGCCGTTAAAATCGCTCGTAGTAACCGCGTCTCCATCGGTCACATCGAAGCCAGCGACGCGCTGCGCTCCCGTCCCGCCGAAGCCTCAGCTCCCTCCGCCCGTCTTCCTGCGTGAAAAAGCGCGTTGGACTGCGGTTTCAAACTTGTGCAAAGTGCACAAAATCAATTACTTAAAAGCCGCCAACGCTGGCGATACAATCAAAATCCAATTAGCGACCGTCGTCGACTACCGCGAGTTTACCAGGTTACTCGGATTAAACCAAATCGCGTATCACACCTACGCCCTTCCGGAGGATCGTAAGATCCGCGCAGTACTACGGGGCGTCCCGTTCGAACTCAGCAACGATGACATTCTCGATGACCTTAAGTCTCAGGGTTTCCCGGTCACAGCAGTGCACAAGATGCACTCCAACCGCGGTAGGCGTTTTCCGTTAGCGCTAGTAATCCTCTCCAATACTCCCAACTCGAAGGAGATTTTCAAAGAGGCTCGCACGATCTGCGGACTCTCGAACATCTCCGTCGAGCGTCCCAACCCCCGTGGTCACCCTGGACAGTGCCACCGCTGCCAGCTATATGGCCACGCAGCGGCTAACTGTTCAGCTCCCCCCAGGTGCGTAAAGTGCCTGGATCCTCACTTCACTAAGGAGTGCACTCGCACTCCCGAATCCACTTCCCCCCCTGCCTGTGTGCTGTGCGGCCAGTCCGGCCACACAGCAAACTACAGGGGTTGCCCGCGCGCTCCGCGCTCCACCGTCAAGAGGGTCGCGCCTAAACCGGCGCCGCCGCTCACCTCCGCTAACTTCCCGCCGCTGCGCAACCGGGGTCCCCCGGAAGCAAAGCCCGTTCAGCCGACGCCTACTCCGGCTCTGTCTTGGAGGCAGCGTCCGGCCGTCCCGCCTGCACCTTCCCGACCCATCCCAGCTCCCGTAGCTCCCGTAGGGCCGCGTCCCGCGTTGTCATCTTCCCCTCAGTCGTCGTTGGCTGAGGACATGAAGACCGTGTTCGACGTCATCCAAAACGTCGACATCAACGAAATTTCCGTACTCGCACGCAAACTGCGAGCCGCCCGCTCTCCTCAAGAGCGTTTATTCGCGTTAGCCGAGCATCACTCGCTCCTAAGTTCGTTGTAAATTCTTTTATTTTTGTATAAATTCGTAAATAAATTAATTTAATGTCTAGACCCGCGAATCCCGCGTCCAGTCGTATTAAACCTAAGGGCTTATCCCTAGTATCTTTTAACGCTCGTAGCCTTAATACCAACCTTCCCGAGATTAAACTGTTCCTTCAGAACAAAGAACCTGACTTATTCCTTCTCCAGGAGACATGGCTTACTCCAAACCGCTCCAGGGGATTCGCTATACCTAAGTACGCGTTTACTCGCAACGATAGGCCCAACTCCGACGGTTACGGCGGCACCGCGATATATTACAAAAGAGGCTTCCATTGCTGTCCTCTCCCTACCCCTCCTCTCCTCAACATGGAGGCCACTGTGTGTAGATTGGCTATGACTGGTCATCCGACCATCATCATAGCTTCAGTCTACATACCTAGTGGTACCAGACCAATCCGCAGCGACTTTGAGGCCATTCTCGCCCTCGGCCATTCAGTCATTATGTTCGGAGACTTTAACTCCAAACATACTGACTGGACGTGCCTATCGACCAACACCAGCGGTATCGCTCTCCTCGACATCACCAACTCCCTTGACTTAGACGTCATATCCCCCATCACTCCCACTCACTATCCCAACAACCCGACCTATTCTCCTGACATCCTCGACTTTGCAATTATCAAGCGAATCAATCTTGATCTCAGGTCCATCGAACCGCTCGATGACCTAGGCTCCGACCATCGCCCCGTCTCCCTCGTGCTAGGCGCGCCTAACGTTAACGTCACACCGCCAAAGACCTTTACCAACTGGAAAGGCTTTAAAAATACGTTAGTTTCAGCCTTAGAGGCACCGAACTCTCCGCTCGCGATTTCGCCCGACCAATTAGACAGCCCGATTAAAATAGATTCGATAGTCGATAATCTCACTGATGCTATCAACTCAGCCATCAGCGACAACGTAATCATTGCTAAGCAAGGCAAAACCGCGCTTCCCTTAGCCGTTAGCAATCTCATTAAAGCTAAGAACGCGGCTCTCCGGAGAGCCAAGAAATATCCCACGCCCGCATATAGAACAGCTGCGAATCAGCTTCAACGTAAAGTTAGGTCTCGCCTCGCGGAACTCCGTGACACTCAGTTTAACGATCTCATGGAGAATATCTCCCCGTCCCACCAAGCGTATTATCGAATGGCCCGAGCTTTACGCGTAGACAACGCCTCTCACGTTCCTCCTCTCACTCGCCCCGACGGCACCATTGCCTTCGAAGTCGAAGAGAAAGCCGAATGCTTCGCCGACAGCATAGCGGCACAATGTTCGCCCAGCACGCAACCCGCGGATCCCTCCCACATCCAGGCGGTGGAGGACGAAGTTCTCCGCAGAGAATCTCTCCCTATCACCGACGACCCCGTCACAGTCTCTAATGATGAAATCTTGCTTCTCATTAGAAAGCAAAAGTCCAAAAAGGCTCCGGGTGCGGATGGAATTTCCAACCACGCACTTAAGCACCTGCCACAGCAGGTGCTTACCTTGTTAGCTATCATCTTCAATGCCTGCTTCGACCATAGCTACTTTCCAAAAGCCTGGAAAGAAGCGACAGTCATAGGCATTCCCAAGCCGGGTAAACCTCTGAACATCCCGGCTAATCACAGACCCATCAGCCTCCTCAAGGCAATGTCTAAACTTCTCGAAAGAGTCATACTCTCTCGAATGCGGAACCATCTGTTTCCAACGGATGGCGACTCTCTCATTATTCCCCACCAGTTCGGCTTTCGCGCTAAGCACTCCTGCCCTCAGCAAGTCCATCGAATCGTCGAGTACATTCTCGAAGGATTCTATCCGCATCGTAAAAAATCAATCGCGGTTCTCTTTGACGTAGCCAAGGCTTTCGACAAAGTCTGGCACAGCGGTCTCGTTTTTAAACTCTATAAAATAGGCTTACCGGTTCGCCTAGTCAGATTAATCGCGTCGTTTCTTAAAGACCGTACGTTTCGATTCAAACATGAAGGCACGCTCTCCGCGCCTCGTCCCATAAAGGCTGGAGTCCCGCAAGGCTCAGTCCTCGCCCCTCTGCTGTACACCGTGTACACTAATGACATGCCCATCCCGCCGAAAGGCGTCGAACTCGCCCTCTTTGCAGACGATACCGCCCTTTACACTAAAGGTAAAATAATCCCGTATAACATCACCAGACTCCAAAAGGCCGTAAACGCCCTCGGTGTTTGGTTTCAAAAATGGCGTATCGATGTCAACCCAGAAAAGAGTTCTGCCATTCTATTCGACCACAAACGTCGTAATCGCCGCAACGATCCCCACATTCGAATGTTAGGTATTCCCATCCCCTGGAAGCGCAGTATCAAATACTTAGGCGTCACCTTAGATCAGACGCTTTCTTTTAAGCCACACGTCGATAGAGTAACGAAACTCGCGCGTTTCTACTTAAGCCGCTTAAATAGTATGATAGGTAGAAAAAGTAAAATGTCTTTTAGAAATAAACGTACGCTTGATAAGGTCTGCGTTAGACCCGTCATGTCATATGCTTCGCCAGTCTTTGCCCACGCCAATCCCTCCGTCCTGTATAAGCTGCAGGTAGTTCAAAATCTCTTCTGCCGCAGGGCCACAGACGCACCTTGGTATGTGCGCAACGCGGACCTGCACAGAGATCTTGAACTGCCTACAGTGCAACAGCACTTCAAAACACTCTCAGAATCGTTCTTCAAACGCGCCGAATCCCATCCCAATCTTCTTGTTCGAGATTCAGTCTCATATACTGCTCCTGTGTTAGATTCGAAATTCAAAGTCGCTAGGCCGAGAAACGCGCACACGGGCGAACCTTCGCAGTTAACTTTAGCTCTCGAGGCCCTTCAGGCCGCAAATCCTAATTCTAACGTAAATTCTAATTCTAACGTAAATCCGAATTAATGCAATTTTTATTTTTCATTTTTAATGTTTTTATTTTTACTTTTCATTTTTGAGCACCTTCAGTGCTATGTGAATCTCAGCGGGTGACCCCTTAAGGGCCCCGCTGGCGCGGCCTCTTTCTCCAATTGGCCGTCGTTCAGATGAAGGCTGAGTGGCAAAAATGCACGAGCCGACAGGGGGTTTTTTAGTGGGTATGGTTCTGGTAGGCGTCGGGACGAGTCCCACATAACTCCGATCGCGCGCGCGGAGTATGCGTCAGAGCATTTTTTATGTCCTCCTGCCCTTCCCGTGGAGGGGAACCAAAAAAAAAACAAAAAAAAAAAAAAAAAAAAGAGCCGGCCGTTGGTCCCAGCAACACCATATGATCCGCGTAGCTTTAGTTATTAATATTTACATCGTCAATTCTACAGCCTACTGGTTTGCTACTGAGTTTATTGGTAAGATAATTTATGTAAATATTAAAAAGCCTCTTCGAGGTTACACCACCCTGTCTCACTCCACAGTTCAAACCATAGTCACCAGAACATACATTTCCCCATTTAACGTTATTCAATTGATTGCCATACCAGTAATTTAAACCGTTTGCTTTATGCATAGTATTGCATTCTACGTCGATGCATTTGCCCTAAACCCAAACTGCGCATCATTAAGTGTTATAAAGCGTTCCAGCTCCTTGTCCATCAGTCTATCCAACACCCTTGCAATAACCGTAGAAAGAGATATAGGCCTATAATTTGTACGGTCTGAAAGGTTTCCGGTTTTATTTTTAACTATAGAAACAACAACTGTTCGCAACATGTCTTTTGGTAAGTAAGAGTGACTGATGCACAAAGAGAAAACATTGCGAGCACCCGAACCAGGTGAGTACCTGCAGACTTCAAACGCTCAATACTGAGCCCATCATGCCTCGGCGATTTCCCCCTTTTCATGTTAGTAATCTCACGTGCTACCTGTTTAGGTGAAAAGCGTAATACGTTACTCTGATTCATCTTTGTAGACTCTCCCTTCTGGGACTTCGAAGTTTTTATTGAAGAAATTATGAAATGATTTTTAAACATTTTAGCAATGTCCCTTTCTACAGTCTACGTACTACAGTTGATTTGATATTAAGCTTGTTAACTTCTTTCCAAAATGCTGGAAAGTTCTTCGTACACCTACGAGATGCTACGATGTTCATTTTTATAGCCTTTTAATTTTTCTGGCACCACTTAAGTTTTCCGCTAAATACCTTTTGGCTTTTGATCATTCTGTCAAACAGCACACCCACTCTGGGTTTATTATTAGACAGCCATACCCGTCGATCGAACTTTGCTCACTCATGCGCTTCCCGTACATACCTATTCCAACCTACAACTGTCCTCTTTTTATTTGTGTGAGTGACATGTCCACTAACTTTTACGGCCGCATTCGACAGAATACCTACAATCCGCTTATAAAGACGGTCTAACTGTGATCTATGGGATTCCTTCGTGCATTGTTTATCCACACACTCAGTAAACACCTCTGGAAAGTGTATATCACGCAACTCTCTATTACAAATATCCTTATATCTACTAATGTGGCTCTCCAATTTATAATTCCACAATACGTTATTTTTTTGTATATTTGTAGCTGAAAATGTAGGTAATACAATATTTAAGTCGCAACAAGCGGACGGTGATCGGACCAATAAACATCATTTCCTACATACACATTTTTAATTGTACCTAGAGCCGATTGCGTTACCAAACAATGGTCTAACCATCGCAAGCTACCATTCTGCTTACTTACAAAAGTGTGTGTGTTAGAAAATAAACAAATAATAATAAAATAATAAATAAACCTTTTCATTTTTATACTGTTTTATTTGAAATACCGACAAAAACTTTCGTCCTATGAGTGTATCAATATTTTTGTTGGAACAGTATCTTATTTCTGGATGAAAATGCTATATCCATTCCTGACTGAAATTCCAAGGTCGTATCAAACAAACAAACTCACTAACACATTTATAATATTAGTAAGGATTGTATCATCCTTTTTTTATCATTAGGTTATAGTTTTCTCTTTTCGATCGATATTTGATGATCCAATAAAATTTTTAGAGCTGGATACTATTCTCAATTAAATTAGACAACATAAAATAAACATAAATAAAAATAATAATAAAAAATGTTTCTTTCGTGAGGATTTAGTAATAAAGTTTTATTTTTGCTTCAAATATATAAGGACAGTTCTAAAATTTGGGAAGTCTGGAAGTAAACTAGTTTAGCTTGCGGCTTAACTTCGCTCGGAGCTTCAAAATAGCCCTGGTAACTATCATTGAAATGAAATTGATGAGACTTGAATCTTTTTAAATCATTAATTTAACTTAGCCATAAATGAAACAAAATTATGACGCATAGTTAAAAATAACCTAACCTCAATCTTAAGCCTTATGAAACTAATTGAACGAACACAATGTTTGTACTTGATAGAGGCAAAGCTAAGATGCTTAGTATGAAACCAAAATAAAAACTTCTAACTCTGAAGACTTGACGCACGTCACGTCTCTAAGCCTCGACCCGAACGCAGCTCAGATTTTAAGGGGTAGATGCATTTTATTAACTTATTATTTATTAGATATTTCGAAGTTATAATAAAAACTAAGGCTCTCCATAAAAAAGCTCTTCTCAATTGAAGTACAACATATTTGGCGACAAAACACAAACTAGGAAAGTAAATGAAACTCCTCTGCAAACAACATGCGATACACGAACGTCCTACAGTTTTACTCACCCCAACTTGAGCATATTACCCCTGAAATTGATCCTTATTACAAAGGTATAGGGTGTAGGTTAGGAGTATGTTTTATTGGAACATAAAGGTATGTGATGCGTGTGCTACAGTCAGATAACCAGCCGTAAACTCGTTGCTTAAACTACACACGGGACTTGGGGACTTCGGGGAATGTTTATATGAAATTGGTAGGGATTTTCTTTTTTGATAGAAAGTAATGGAAATAGATTATGTTTGTTGTATGTACCTTAAGGTTTTATATTTAAAATAACAGATGTGGCGGCCACTTCTTCGATAGCGAAGGTATGATCGCTTGGGATACACACCCGTGTGGTATGCGGGTTAGGTTATTGGCGGTTTTGGAGGATCTAATACCTATTATATGGAACTACACGAACTAACCTGGAAGGAGGCACCTAGCTCTCACCCAAACACACGACCTGGAGCGGTGGTACTTCGACGTTTTCTTCTTCCGGGCCCGGGTTATTCCAAGTGTCTTCTCACAGTAGTTAAGTCACTGCAGTCCAGTAAGCGGGTGTGGGTCGCTAGTAAGCGAGCAACCACGAGCGCTGCGGTCAGGGAGCTCAGATGAAACTTCCCTTCTACAAGAAGGTGGTACACAGCGTCCGACGCGCGTGAGGGTTCGGAGCGTGCGGTGCGTATCGAGAGCGGCTATGTACTATTTGGTAGCGAATGATGCGGCGCGTTTGACAGCTAATGTCAAAGAAGTATTAAAATTATGCGGGTAGCCTAAACTACATACTGAGCGCCACATTGGCGCAAACAACAGATAAGTGAAAACAAATTTTCCTTTCAAAAAACAGTGGATATCGATGCAATCTCCGAGCAATAAGTCGGTTATCGAAAAATACAAATTTTACAGGAGAAGTGGTTTAGTGTTTTTGGCGAATAACTTTTGAGTGACTAAGAGTTATAAAGACTTTGATACATCAAACGCAAACTTTTTTTTGCGAAACGTAACAGTTAAAACAATGTTTTAGTATTCTCTAGTCAAACCCAGCAATTAACTAAAATGTATAATACACAAATTACATCACATAAATTATACCTTTATTTGCTCTTACGGGATTATTGCAGTAAATTTATTTAAATAAGTACGTATAAAGACTAAAGGGTATTTATCTAAAACACTTTTGTGATGAAATAATATTTGTATTATTCATTGCCGTTTTCGATCAATATATTAAATACAATTTTTATAAGAGTAAAACACAGAATATTATTAATATAAAACTCATAATGTGTATTTATTAAAAATTAAAACTCTAACATTTGAGTAGATAACAAAGTTAACAAAAATCACAATAAAATAGATCAATGAATTGTAATTAAACATAGGCGCTTAATTTCGCTTATTTCTATTTTAATTAAAATTTAAACAAAATGTTATATAAGTGTTCAATTGAATGTTATATCAGTAAATTAAATATAATTAAATTAATACTTGCCTAAGGCCTAGATTAAATAATTCTATTTCTGAATCTAAATTATTTTCTTCAACAGATTCATTAGTAACTACTATTAGGAACTTTAAAAAATCATGATAGTATCTTGGTATAGGTCCACTGTTGCATAGCCTTATTAGGTCTTCATGCAAAGCTTTACTAATCGAAATGGGTTGGCTGTAAGCAGGTTTCAACTGTACATCTTGTGGACCGATCTATGTGTTACAAGGAGGGCGATTGCGTTTCCTCCGCCTGCTTAAAAAAGAGTGAGGATAGTTCAGGTCAAACTGTGAATAATTGCCTTCAAAATTGTACCTACCAAAATTATTTTCGTGGGTATTCGAGACGAATACCACCATCACATCAGCCCATGCTGGGCTTTTTACCGTTGATATCGACCCGCCAAAGGCTAGTGTCCACAAGTGGTTTGAAATTGAAAACATCGCAGTGTTCTTATACTTTAAATTGGTATTTTCCCCCGGTAATGTTAGAATTCAAAATAATATTAAATATTTGTTCTGGTATACACAAAACTTTGTTTTTTAAGTTTTTTCTATGCAGGCACGCCAAAGGCAAAGCCTAATTCTATAATCTTCTTCATTTTGGCTTTATCCCGTTTCAAAAAAACGGCGAGTGATGGAAATACCAAGCAGTTTTGAAATATACAAGTACATGGCAAAAATGTAACGATTTTTATTTTGCCCAGAACAGCCATCGGAATAGAACAAAAAATTTAGGCGGCCTTTCTCGTGTTCTGTTTAAAAAAAAGCAGAAAAGCGCTCCCTATTTCTGAGCTACTTCTTATTGCTATTTGTTAATGCCATACATATTACCCTATTTTCCGTAAAGCATCAAAAATAGTGAAATTACAGCAAGGAAGTTTTCTTTTATAATGAAACATACTCACTTCAGATCGAGGTAAACTTTAAACTTTTTCAAATATTTCGATTACAGTATTATTTTTGTCAGCTGTATCTATTTCTTCTTTTTTATTTGTAAAATTTTTTTTTTATTCTGTAAATGCAGTATTTGTTTTTTTTAACTTGCATCCCCCTCAGATCTTTTAACTCCTCACTAACTTTTAAAACCTTTTCTATAAATGTGTATACAACTTGCTCTCAGATTTGTAAGTTATTAAAAAAAACATTACAACAAACAATTCTTACATGCATTAGTTTTTTCACCATTTAAAGGCAGAAAATAATGAATAGTTTGCGTGCGGTTGTTTTTACGTTCCAACGTCATTTTTTTATGGATTTTGTTTCAACATGTCTACTGATGATGTTGGAGCCTTAGAGGTTTATTTTTAAAAACATATTTTTTGAACGAGCTGATCGACATTTGTCTGTCACTGTCATGTCAGTCAATTTAAAATCTCTTCCGTTTTTTATAACCTAAAAAAATAAGCAATTGAGCTGTTGTGCCGCATACCCTTTTAAAAACTTTTTTTTAAGCGAAAATAGTGCACGCCTAAGTGACCCTTGCTCCTTAAAACCACCGATTCCTTTTTCCTTGCCTTCCCTTAATTGGTGTCTTCGCATTCAACGCGGCTGTTTCACAAAAGCACAGGTAAGCATCATCTACACAGTCTCTTCTACAAAATTTACAGTCCACTCATCGATTCTTCACCTTTGATACTCTTTCGTCGTGTATAAGATCACATCGGCATTTTTATATTATTAATTACCAGCGGCGCCATCATTTTTGGTCCTTCGAGCCGGATAGTTAAAGATACTGTGTGGATGATTTTATCTTGTTTTTTTGAAATTTGTATGTAGCATTATGTACATTTAGGTCATTTAGTACTTGATTTATTTGTTTT
This sequence comes from Marasmarcha lunaedactyla, assembly GCA_923062675.1. Taxonomy (NCBI): domain Eukaryota; kingdom Metazoa; phylum Arthropoda; class Insecta; order Lepidoptera; family Pterophoridae; genus Marasmarcha; species Marasmarcha lunaedactyla. The sequence continues at coordinate 3,394,755 of OV281358.1, forward strand.
ACACTGTTTCAGTTCTTTATCTAGATAGCTCTCGCATTTTTCTTTGTTATTATGTATAATTTACTTATATTTCAACAAAGATTATACCCGGATGTTCATTATATATGAACTGATAAATGATAAGATATTTCATTTATCAATTATAGTCCTCGCATTCTTTATTCTTTATTGAAAAATATTAACGCATTATTCTTTGGATTTATACATAATTTACTTGTATTTTAACCAAAGTTGTACCCGCATATTCACTCCTTGTGAACTGATACAAAACATATTTAATGATAAGTTATTTCATTAGATAATCATATAAAACGCATTAAACATTGCTTTGACACTCAAACCAACGCATTATTTCATTATTTTATAAAGGTTCAGTGTTCTATTTAGCAAATATAATTAATTCTATTTATACCCTCAAGTACAAAAATAAAAAAATAATAGGTGTGGCAAGGGCACTTTGCACTTTTAATTTCCTATTTAAGATAACTGTTTCAACTCATTTTTATAAAACTTTCGCATAAGTTTTATTTAGTAAACATGGATGCAGAAATTCTATTACTTGAATCTAAACGCAATTCTTATTATACCAGAGTACAATCAATATATGATGACATTCCTAAGTCTCAAGCTGATCCTAAATATCAACAGTTTTTATTTAGAATTGAAACATTAGACACATTGCGTACAGAATTTATTAAAATAAATGAAGAAATTAATGCTCTCAACTTACAACAGAATAAAAAGTATATCCCCAGTTTTGATTCTATCTGGGCCTTTGAAGATTTGATAGTTGCAATTAAGGGAGCTCATAAAAGTCTAACTAGTGTTGATGAATCTGTTATAAAGCACAATATTCCATTACCTCATCTGAATATTCCAGAATTTGATGGAACAATATGTGAATTTCCAATGTTTTTAGAATGTTTTAATGCCGCTATTCATTTTAATCCCAATATAAGGGATATTGAACGCATGCAATACCTCATGTCCAAATTAAAAGGAAAGGCAAAAGGTCTATGTTTAGGTATGACCTCAACATCTGAAAATTACTCAGTATTGTATAAATCTTTAATTCAAAAATATCAGGATCCACGAGCGATAGCAACCTCTTATATAGAAAATATTTTAAACTTGAAATCTGTGACTCAGGAAAGCGCTAGCAACTTAGAATCCTTTATTGATCAGTTTTCCACTTCGGTGGCCGCTTTAAAAAAATTAAAATTAAAAAATTTATCTGAGTTTATACTTATTCATATTGCACTTAAGAAGTTAGATACTGCTTTAGTTAGGTCTTTTGAGACATCAATACCTCAAAATGGGTCATTCCCATCTTATGATAATTTTATTGAATTTCTTAGAAATCAAACTAAGATACTTCAACGCACCAACCCTGTTATACCTCGTTTATCAGCTCGCCAGTCAGCTTCTGCGCATTCAATTAGTAATAAACAAGTCCGCTCTTTTATTGGTACCACATCTTCAGGCAATTATTGTAAGTTTTGTAAGTCAAACAAACATAAACTGTTGTATGAATGCAGTGCATTTTGTAAATTGACTCCGATAAAAGCATATGAATTTATTAAATCCATCTCAGGTTGCATTAATTGTTTGAGTTGTTTGCACACTGTTAGTACATGCAAATCAGGAAATACTTGCAAACACTGTTTCCAGAAACATCATTCATTACTTTGTCGCCAACAGTACTCAGCTGATAAGGGAATGGTTAATCAAGTTCACAGGTCACAACCACAGCATGCTTACTCTCCTGGTTTACAAGGCAACAATACGCACTCACAATTAAGTGAAAAAACCAATAACATTGTTTCCTGTTGTAGTGTGAATTCAAATCAGAATAAAAATAGTTCTCAAAATGTAATCTTGTTGGGAACTGCGACAATTCAAGTTAAGGATTGTTTTGGTGATTTACAGGATGTTCGTATTTTGTTGGATACAGGTTCGCAGAATCATTTTATAACCAAACGTTGCCTAAATTCATTAGGTTTAAAATTTAATAATGAAAATATAAACGCATCAGTATCGGGGTTAGGTGGTGTTACACAGCCTGTTAGAGGTTCATGTGAATTAAATTTATTTTCAAAATATGATAAGCATTTTAATATGCACGCTCAAGCTTTAGTTATTGATTCAATTTGTGGAAGCCTCCCTGAATCCGAAGTTTCTAATAATTTAGATTATTTAAATAATATTTATTTAGCGGACTCTAATTGGCACTGCCCAGGAAGAATCGACATGATTTATGGAGTTGAAGGTTTTGTTAAATATATTTTAAAAGACAAACGCATTGTTGGGCCGCCCGGTAAACCGGACGCTTTAGAAACCGTTTTTGGTTTCGTGGTGTTAGGCAGTATGTCATCACCACTAATTGGTTCCAAGTTTTCTTCCTTTTTGGTAACTGGCAGGTCATTAGACAGTGAACTCACCAAGTTTTGGGAGTTGGAGGAGATTCCTTACCGCAAGCACTTGTCACCTGAAGATAAATTATGTGAGGAGATTTATGCTTCGCGTACTACACGTGACGAGTTGGGTAGATATGTTGTTCCTTTACCATTTTCTCGCGATCCCACCGCGCTGGGGGATTCGCTCGCTACTGCCTCTCGCAGATATTCGCATTTAGAAAAGCTTTTTTCAAAAAATAAAAACATACGCATTGAATATGATAAAATACTTAAAGATTATTTACAATAAGATTACTTGACACCTATTTCTGATTTGAGTAGTGATGCCAGTTTTTATGTTATTCCACATCATCCAGTCCTACGTCAGGATAATGATTTTGTAGTTAATTTGTAGTTAATACAAAGTTACGTATTGTTCTGGACGCGAGCGCGCGTACATCTACTGGTATATCTTTAAATAATATTTTATTGGCTGGACCTAATCTTCAAAAGGATTTACCACAAATTATAATTAATTTTCGATTGTTTCCCATAGCGCTGACCGCCGATATTAGGCAAATGTATTTACGCATTTTGGTTTTACCGGAATTTAGACAATATCTTCGAATTTTATTTAAATTTTCTTATGAGTCTGAGCAGTCTGATCCCTCTTTATATGAATTTAATAGAGTATGTTTCGGTCTTAAGTGCAGTCCATACTTAGCTATGCGATCGGTCAAGCAACTCATTCAAGATGAAGGGCATAAGTTCCCTGCCGCTGCTGAAGTCGCTCTACATGACTTGTATATGGACGATTTAGCTACATCGGTTTTAACTATAAACTCCGGCATTCAGTTAGTAGATGAACTAATAAAATTATTTATGTGTGCTGATTTTGAATTGGTAAAATTTACTTCTAATTCATCGGAACTCTTAAAATCGATTCCTGAATCGCACCGCTTGTCATCCTCAGTTGAATTATCTGAGAGTACAGATCTCAAGATTCTTGGACTTCGTTGGTGTCCTGTAGATGATCAGTTTTATATTACGGTAAAATTGCCACCCTTGGGATTAATTACTAAAAGGTCAATCCTATCAGCCATTGCTAAGTTATGGGATATAATTGGGGTAACCGCACCTGTCATCTTGACAGCTAAGTTGTTAATCAGATCTCTGTGGTTAGACAAGTTGGAGTGGGATGAAGTTCCCCCCAGCGAAATAATAAACGCATGGTCTCGCCTATATAATGAGTTGCCTCTTTTAGAACAACTAAAAATTCCTCGCCACTTTGGTATTCATAGTCATGATTGTGAGTTGACTTTGGTTGGATTTTCCGATAGCAGTATACACGCTATGGGCGCTGTTGTTTATTTATGCACAAGTCGTCCAGACTACGAGGAGAATATAGTTACTCTTGTAGGTGCAAAGTCGAAAGTAGCGCCATTAAAAACAGTAAGTTTAGCTTGGTTAGAGTTATGTGCCGCACTTCTTTTAGCTAAATTGATGCGTTTCACTATTGAAAGCTTTTCCCGTAGATGCAAAATCAATAGAGTATTTGCCTTTACGGATTCATCCATTGCTTTGCATTGGATTAATGCATCCCCATATCGCTTCAATGTGTTTGTTAGCAATCGCATTGCGCAGATAAATGATTATCTGCCCGCAGAGAGTTTCTTTCACGTTTCTGGGAGAGATAATCCCAGCGACTGTCTTTCTAGGGGTATCACCCCTTCGCAGCTCCTTGAGCACCCGCTTTGGGCACGCGGTCCTTTGTGGCTAAGAAGGCCCTTAGAAGAGTGGCCAACTTCACGCTTTGTCTCTGACAAAAATTTGGTTTTACCTGAATGTAAAACTCACGCATTATTAACAAAGCCTGATTGTCCCACGCAATCTTTCTTTGATTTATTTCTATCACGATTTTCTAGTTGGAGTAAACTACTCCATACTGTGGTTTTCATGCTGAGATTTATGAAACGAATTCCGTGCTCTGATCGTATTGAATTGGAGCATATAAAAATAGCAGAACGCTTTATTATACTTCAAGTTCAGAAGACTCATTTTGCAGATCAAATTGATAAAATAAATAAAGGCCAGAGACCTCAAAATAATTTACATGTTCTGTCTCCCTTTATCGGTACTGACGGCCTGTTGAGGGTCGGTGGACGCTTGCGTAATTCAAATTTGAGTTTTGACGCTAAATATCCAGTTTTACTCCCGACAAAGCATATTGTAACTGATTTACTGATAGATTTTTATCATAAGAAGTATCTACACGCTGGACCTGCTTTGATGATGTCCCTTATTCGTAGCAAGTTTTGGATAATTTCATGTCGTAAAATTCTGCGCAAACGCTTTCAATCTTGCTATCGCTGTTTTAAGGTTAACCCTAAATCGACGTTCCCATTAATGGCAGATTTACCTGCAGCTAGAGTGTTAGAGTCTAAACCATTTGTCACTACAGGCGTTGACTACGCGGGGCCTATTTCTATTTTACTAAGTCGCCATAGAGGAGCACGGTCTCAAAAAGCTTATATCTGTCTTTTTGTTTGTTTCGTGACCAAGGCAGTACACATCGAACTTGCCGTTGATTTAAGCACTTCTGCCTTTATTAATGCATTTAAACGTTTTGTTTCTCGTCGCGGTTTTTGCTCAACACTTTATTCAGACCAGGGAACAAACTTCATAGGTGCTAAAGCATATTTTAATGATGTTTATCAATTGCTAAAGTCTAAAGATTATAAATCCACTTTTAATGACGTAACGACGTCGCATGGAGTACAGTGGAAACTCAATCCACCCGGTGCACCTCACTTCGGAGGCATCTGGGAGGGTAACGTCAAAAGCGTTAAGTTACATCTAAAACGAGTCATTGGGGAGCAGCTTTTGACTTATGAAGAATTATCTACACTTTTAACGCAAATAGAAGCGGTATTAAATTCGCGCCCACTCTCAATTTTAACTTCTGACCCTTCTGAACTTTCAGCATTAACTCCCGCGCACTTCTTAACGCTCGGACCACTGACTGATTTTCCTGCGCCCGATGTGTCTTCCACTCCAATTAATTTATTAGCTCGTAAGTTTATGTTGGATCAAATTTTGCATTCCTTTTGGAAGAGATGGTCCAGGGAATATTTGCATACGCTTCAAAATCGCGCTAAGTGGAACACTAAATCGAATCCGGTTACTAAGGGGACAATTGTTCTTCTTCGCAACGATAACTTAACACCGTTGCGATGGCCTTTGGGAGTCATTGACGATGTTTTTCCAGGAAAGTATGGAGTCGTGCGCGTTGTATCAGTTCGCACGACCAGTGGTACATATGAGCGCCCAGTGGTTAAGGTTTGCCCCTTGCCACTCGCATAATTTATTTTATTTTATTTTTTCATAGTGTGCATCACAGTCTTTTTCATAAAAATTAATCAAATCAAATCTTTTGAATAAGACTGTTTTTTTAGTTTAAGTTTTGTTTCTTCTTCTCGCATTATTATTCCTTTCTCTCGTTAGAAGGATAAGATTGTCTTTATCCTTCTAAGGCCGGGAGGATGTTGGAGCCTTAGAGGTTTATTTTTAAAAACATATTTTTTGAACGAGCTGATCGACATTTGTCTGTCACTGTCATGTCAGTCAATTTAAAATCTCTTCCGTTTTTTATAACCTAAAAAAATAAGCAATTGAGCTGTTGTGCCGCATACCCTTTTAAAAACTTTTTTTTAAGCGAAAATAGTGCACGCCTAAGTGACCCTTGCTCCTTAAAACCACCGATTCCTTTTTCCTTGCCTTCCCTTAATTGGTGTCTTCGCATTCAACGCGGCTGTTTCACAAAAGCACAGGTAAGCATCATCTACACAGTCTCTTCTACAAAATTTACAGTCCACTCATCGATTCTTCACCTTTGATACTCTTTCGTCGTGTATAAGATCACATCGGCATTTTTATATTATTAATTACCAGCGGCGCCATCAGATATATATATATATATATATATAACCACTGTTGTTCACAATCACTTATGCTATAATATTTATTAAATATGTCTTGTCGTCCTGATACACTGAACTTTTGGCCACTAACATAAAATAAAATATATAACTGAAGTTGAAGCCACATAATCAACACTAGTTAAATTAAATTAGAAATTAGAAATAGATGACGGAGTGCTGGTAATTTCCCCGTTATTTAAAATTGTATTAATGCAATGAGAATCACCGCCTAGACTCGAAACGCTAATCCTTGGGCTCGACCGTGGATGATGATTATGAGTTGGAGGCGGAGCATATGTCTATTACAGTCTAATAAAGCCTTATTAATAGAGGTACATGCACATAGGAACATTTCAGGCTTCGAAGAAAATTTAATAATTTAATTTCGATGGCCAAACTAAATTTTGAATAAAAAATATGTATTTCCATATTACGCATACTACTTAGATATTTTTTTTTCATGAAAAACAACATAAGTGTCTATTAAAGAATAAATGTGCTTATTTTAGTCAGCCAAAATCCCTGATTTAGCGTTTACCGAAAATTTCATGACGCTTTTGTTCGCCAATAATCCAGTAAACGCAACTTACCAAAATCAAACACAGTGACAAACTTTTGCAGTGATTCGAAACAACAATATTGCTGTCATAATGTTGTAAGTTTATGTCAGTACAATAAAATTGTACATCCTTATTTCCTCAGTTTTTATAGTACAAAAACCGCGAAGAAAATTACCAAGGTATATTCAAAGCCATAGATGCCGAATCTATCATAATAGCAAAAAACCCATAATAGCACAATACTTATTGCTTGGAGGCATCGATATGTTTTGGATATAATTTGTTTTCATGTCATGAACAAACAACAAGTTTTCTGTATCACAATATTATAACATTTGGTAGTTGATTTTTTACTATTTTCATAGCCACCAATAGTCTTCATCGTCACTTCCCATCTGGTGAGATGGAAGACAAACGTCTAATCCTTTTTCAGTAAACAAAAAAAGAAAAACGAAAATGCGGCATATCAGGCGGTATTGCTTTATCTGCAACCCATAGACATAAGTAGTCCTAGGTGGTTTAATTATCAAATTTGAATGTGATTATTATATCCACTAATGGTGCTTTTCCAACCGAATTTTCGAGTTGGATTTGCCTTTGTTCCAGTAAGTATACTGACTGTTTCGTCCCTATAACCGGAACAAAACTTACTAAATGTGATAATTTTGGCGGTTAAAATAGAAAGGACTGACGTACCCCCATAGATGAGATCTTAACCGATTCGTTGCGATGTCTTATTTCGCTAACTTCTAACTGTGGCGTCGAACAAAAATAACGTGACACTGTTCAGTGCCCACCGCCATACGATTAGATGACACGCATCTGTGTCCTTAGCCATGCGGAAAAGAAAATAGTATTTTTTACATGTTCAAAGCTTGAATTCTTAGTTTACATTCGAAATATAACGTGAACGGCCAGGCACATTGTTTTAAGTGATTAGAAGTGGCACAATAAGTGTATTTCTGGAAATGGAGGGTAAGTGACTTTTTTCATCGAGGTGTAATAAACCTTTTCAACTTATTTTGCATTTCCTAATGAATTGATTGATTATGAGGTAGTAAATTAGGCCCAAAAATATTGTTTTCGTTTACCTCATGACAAATTTCAACTGTTTAAACTATGCAAATGAAAATCTGCCAAGTTTGATTTAATAGATAATAGATATTCACAAAAAAATTCTAAATTATAGAAGACAAGCTAAACCAACCGAAGCAGAGTGATTTCCCCGCCTTAGGGTTAGTCGTTTTATCGAATGACGTTATATAAGGTTTACACTGTAATACATTTATAATTTGTTATCATACGATAGTTTAATATCAAATAACGCAACTATCAAAAAGGTTGGTGACCCCTATTTTAAAAAATCTTACAATATCCAGAAACGAAGGCTACGAGCTTAATATACGTAAAAAATTAAGATAGTTTGGTTCTGAGTAAAACTTCCCTAAAACTTAATTTAAGGAGTTACCATCGATTTTAAATTGACACACATCCGTGCCTAACGCCACACGCAAAAGAAAGTGATGGCACTGAAAAGTGCCATCCGCAATGAATTGGTTAACATAAATATACTCTTTTACCACGCACTTGAATCAAACCTTTATCTAGAAAAAATGCTTGATTGTACATGCAATCATTAAAAAGATCATTTGTTTAATTAGCCAGGGTCATACGGTGCGGTTATACTGTTAGTGCTTTCCTACATGCATTTCAAAACTAAGCTTTCCTTTGCAAAAACTGTATCAAAATAGAGAGAGAAGGAAAATTACCTACCAAGTGTATTTTTTTCCATTTGGGAAAATGGCACCTGGGTTCAGTCAGCAATTATCTGCACATTTTTAAAAGCCATCATATAGCCAAAATGACAAAACTTCAAAACATACTCTCATACAAATCCTGGCAGCTTTTTTTTAAAGAAAGAAATAAAAGAATAGATTTTTTTTACATTTCTGATGTATGGTGTCTTAGGGAAAGTTGCTTAGAATTGAGATTGAACCCACGTGACATTTTCCCGAAAGGTATAAAAGTCACTAAGTATATACGACCGCACATACAATTGTGCCTTACCTTGTGCGAAAACATAAAAAAAAACAAAATGGTTCAGGTTTATATTCCGAATTATATTTCTGATATCTCATTCGCTGCAGCAGTATATCCTGTACATGACTAAGTCGAAACCACTGCATAACCCTCACGATTCATTAACATAATAAATTGCAAACATCCGCTCATAATAATTAGCCCTAATAAGTAATAGCTGTGAAGCGTATACACGAGCGATTAATACGAGTTAACGCTACTGAATAAGGTTTTTTTATGAAACTATGCAGAACAAGTTTATTCAGAGGTATTTCAATAATAACAAAGTTTATAACGTTTATTTAATCTTTCAAATTAAATGTTCTGTAAAGTGGCTATAAAATCTTGCTAGTATTTGATTATAATCAAGTATAGCCACCGAGCCACCGGGCACAGTATTATAAAAAATGTAATGCTGATTACAAAGGCGAAGCATAAGGATAATCAAAAATGTAACCATACATTTTATACTCTGTGTCTTGTTGAGTGAATGATTTCAGGTTCAGTTTATGTGAGTTATACCGCTCGAACCTAGGAGTGCTGTAACCCTGTGCGTTGGCCTTTGTGTTTTGCCAACTTATATAATACTAACGTACGTATCTAAAAATAATTTGTAACGTCAAATTATTATCACATAGTTCTGGCTATTTGATTTAAGTGGACAATTTGTCGTTATCTGTGTTTTTCCTATGTTTTGTTTGATCTCAATATGATTGGAATTTTCGTTTGTGAAAATAAATAAATTCCTTAACGAATCAATGTAAAAAACTAAAGTTTATCGTAACAATGAATTATAAATAAATTGTTTGGTTTATTTTGTACTTTTCTTGAAAAAATAATTATTTATTTTAAAGAAACTGCGACACTACTAAGTTTTGGAGATTCAAAAGGAAATATGTCAAACATATTGTTGGATGTACTCAATAAACCATAGAATTCATATTTGAATGTCATATTTAGGTTATAAAAATATGAAGCTTAATAGAACGGATACAATACTTAGATAAATGTCTAAAAAAACCTAACGTAACAGTAACAGAAAAATTTGATTATATCAGAATTTCATAACATTCTCCACACAAAATACATCAGTCAATCTAATTATTACACACTTTCAGTCACTGCAAGCAAAGTTATAGCAGAAAATTGCGCAATTTTAACACATACATTTCGTCCTTGTTTATTACAAAGCAGTTAGGCCAAAATTGCTGTGCCAATTACCAGGCGTATAGTGTTGGTAATAAAATTATGTGTGAGATAAGTTAGGCAGCTCTTAGCCAGTATCTGAAGGCCTGTTTGTTTGTAAACACGAGTTTGCTAAACGACTTTTTAAATGTGCTCTGTGATGGACTAAACTAGGGCATACAGAGTTGTACAGTATTTTTTTAATAAAGTTATATCTTTTTAATGACAATCTATACAAACCAATATTTCCACAGTTTCAAAAATGTTTAAATATTTCAAAAAATCTAAAACCACTTGGTGTGAATTAAAATATATTTCACTGAATTCTACGTTGTCCTTTCATAAGCTATGTAGCGCCTATGAACTGGGTTTTAGTCATAGTAACATCATTTATTTTTCAGAATACACATTTTGTGCGATGTTCAAATGTTTTTAAAAAATATTCATGTAAAATCATAATCTCTTTTGTCATATCTGTTCTATTTGTAAGATATAACCTTAGGTGATCCATCTTTTTTCTGAATTTTTGTTATGTTTATTTTGATAGCCTAAGATGGTAGCTTCGAAAAATTACCGCAGCGTTGGTTTATTGCGTATTCGCCTTAAGAATTAATTGCGAGTAAAGCAAATATATGTAAGTCTAATTACAAACAGCTTCCCAATTTCAATGAATAATATTTATATTGAAAATTAAATAAACTGAGTGTATTATGTTATAAAAATACAGAAAAAAAAGAACAATTTTTTTTATTTTTTATTTATTAGAACACAAAACAGATTACAGTCTTCTTAACAAAAATAATATTACATTAAGTTTTTAACCTAGCTGTAAGCCAAAACATGTGTTACAGAAATATGTTGTAGCATTAGTGGTACGTATAGCTTAGTTTACAATAGGTCACTAAATAATACTAAATAACAATAAATTATACAAAGATTATATTACATTGATTTAAACATGTATGTATTTGCACCCATGTTACTGAGGACATCGTTGCAAGATTCAATCACATTTTAAAATATTGTAGATTGATCTTTTATATCTATTAAAATTACAGTCAAATAAATCTAAATCAAAAGCGGAATCGGCATTACAAACTTCGTTGTATTGTCTACACATACGAACTATGGGGTTAAAATATGAAGTATTATTCCTGTAAACGTTTAAACTAAAAATTTTTGGCCTTCGAGACCTATAATTAATACTTATATCTATGAAGGACAACAATGACGAAGAATCTACCATGGAATGTACGATTTTGTACAGGAAAGTATAGTCACTGAGCCGGCGTCTAGTCTCCAATGAGAGCATATTAAAATAAGTTAATCTGTCTTGGTAAGACCTTAATTTTCCTTAAGACCTCAATTAAATGCTGTTTCGCATAACATAACTGAAAAATTTACTTTAAAGACATGTGTTTTCTTAGCCGCTTTTAATTAGCTAACAGTGATTTTACCGTGTTGGTCGATTGATCTGAAATTCGGTAAAAACAGATCTTTTGTATAGTGATCAACTCTGGAGTAGTGAACTATATCGGGCGTCCTGGACATTCAGCAATAGTTGTTATTGTAATAACACACCGAAAATTAGTAAACCACTTGTGAATCATTTTAATTGACGAAGCAGAGTATTCATAATATTTACGTTTACCTAATACATCAACATACTACATTCACTTTTCTCCATCTTTGTGAAAATGCTTGAATGCATTGGTTTTCTGATTTATTTATTTAAATATAATCAATTTATTGATTGCTTCAGTATTATTATTGAATGATATTTTATCCTTAGTTAATATTTTCTATTTTGTTTTTAACCAACTATTGAATTGGCCATGAACCAATAATTGTTAACTTAAAACATTCAATCTTTTTTTTATTTTTAAATTTAATAAGGAGGTGTTGTAAAGATATATATAAAGATACATAATCTGTATGTCTTTTCACGAATCCTAAAAATGCCAAACTGCAATATAGCTTTTTTATATGTATATATTATTTATATATAAATAATATATTAAATTTCTTTACCAAGTTTATATTTTTTGATAATATACTTAAGCTTGTATTTATGGTGAAGCCAAAGTAATTGCATAATGAAAATTACTTACTCTTGCCAAATCAATTTCTTAAAAACTGTATTCGCGTTACTATACAAATAACTTTCAGCCACGTGAATTAAAACATAATAATGTATTTTTTAATTAATGTCTATGTCATCACGTACATAGTGATAATAGGAGTTTAATTTTATATAAAGTATCAAAATATATCTTTTAAACCGAGTAAACTTTATAGTAACGCAGAAATCGAAAGGAAATAGCAAATTTTTACTATTTTATATTTTTACACGGAAGAAAACTCACCTCTTATTGGTCTTAACTTAAACAAAAAATTTCGATTTAATTTTTTGTTCATTTCATTTTTAGGAAAACATTTATTTGCACATAAAGCAACAGAATCCATTGGTTCCATAATACAGGATGTAATTTTTTTTGGAAAATCATTCGGGTCCATTTCCGTCAAAAGTAACAGATTTTTGGAAAAATATGTAAATATGCAGTTATTGTTTTCTTATAAATCGAGGGTATGACTCCATTCACGACTTTTCCCTAACTCTCGTAGTTTCGGACTTGGCCATTACCGGCCTTCTCAAAAAACCACCCTGTATATATGATAAAGAAATGTCAGTTACACAATATGGGTGTCGATTTTGTAATTTACAATAACAAGCTGTGCTGTTATTGAAAATAGTTAGGCCGCTGGCGTGGGACGGAATCTGTAGATACACTCTCGGATTCCTACGAAGAGTATTCAAACTGGTATTATGAAATTTGGCGTGAAGACTATGAAGGCCCTGCGTCAGGGTGGTCTGAATTTCTGTGACATTTTATAACGATGGAACCTTTTGACTATAACTTATTTTGCACACCGTTTGTCGTTAGCGATCCAACGGTAATTCTGTCAATGTACTTCAGGCGTATAATTTCTTTTTTCTTTTTTACTATTTCCTTTGCTCGCACATGAGTAAATTCTATTAAAAAGTTATTAATAGTGTAAAAAATAATATAATTTATTCCTATATCGTATTCAGCGAAAGGAACTCTGAAAATGAATATATGAAACGGATAATTTATGCTACAATGTTGAGTAGTGGCTAACTTCTGGAAGATTGTCAGCTGATTCACGTCAAGTCACTAGAGACCCTACTACGATGTGCTTGAATGTGTCAAATGATTATACTGAATACAGTAGTATGCATTTTATGTTGAGCAGTAAACACTTTTGCTCGATGAAGGTATTTCCTGAAAGTCTCCGCAAAGAACTTGTGATTTTGTACTATATGATTAATTTTTATTGGTTATTCTTACCGTACTAACGTATGGTATCAACTGTGTTTGATAAAACGCATAAGTGTTATTTTTCTTGTTATGCAATGAATATAGTGAGTTTCTGATGCGACCAAAATAAGAATATGAATTACAAGTTTTTGAATGATCGGCAAGAGGCCTTGCTTGTTTGAGTTCTGTTTGAGACATACCTATGGAGGGCTTATCTTAGGTGTATCTTAGGCATTTACTTGATATTTAAACATACACAATATTTTTAAACGTTACATTTTTAGTTTCACCATTATGTTTGTTTAAGTTGTCGTCATAAGTAGTAAAATGATCCTTAATAAAAAAAGAATAAATGTGGTGTGTTTACACATAATCAAAATTACATAACTTATGATAAAATAAAAAATTTAGTGTAAAATAATCAGAAAATAAACTAATTAATAAAATAGTGTCATGCCCGAATAAATAATATCACTTGTACTAGCATATCATCAAAATTTTATTTGAGGTCGTAGGTATAGGTATATAGCTGATTTTGAAACCTCGCCTGAGGCGGTACTAATCGATTAATTAATCACATTCAATATTTATTAATAAAGTACTTACACCTTATAATGTCCATGAGTGCGAAACCACAACCATCAACATCATTAACCGTGGGTTTTTTGATTGGTTATCATGTTGTTTACTGACGTATCGATTACTGATGCGCTGGCGACCGTAGGCCTTGTTCTAGTACGGGGCGTTCCTTTCCTTTGACAGTAACATAACCACGTGGTTATTATGGCGGTAAAGATAGGAAGGACTGTAGTACCGACGAGATCTTAAGACAAGGACCTGTACTACAACTCAATCTGACTCACAAAAATAATACAAATGTACATTTTAGAACTAATATTAGGTTGTTCATACCAAACGGGTGGCGACTTGTCGCGCACTATTTTTTGAACGGATGCATGTTACGACTTGTAGTAGTGCGATTGGGTTAACAAAGAACAGACGTGTTTGTTGTTGAATTTTGATTTAAGTTATTGTGAGAAATGGATCAAACACAATCGATGAGTATCAGCAAAGGGTTTTTATCAAGTTTGGCGTGGGTCTCGGCTGGACTGCAAAGCAAATCCATAAACAGCTAGTGCAACTGTTAGGTGGACAAGCCTACAGTCAACGCACAGTGGAATCGTGGGTAACTAACTCGATTTAGGAAGAACCAGTTTGAAGTGGAAGAAAGAAGAGGAGGTGACCATAGAGAACCAACTAATTGGAAGCAGAGAACGCATGATGTAGAGGAGTTATTGAAGAAAAATAAAAAGTTTAAAAGTATTCAAAGACTTCCAGAGCGCAAAGCGAAGGGGATTATATATAAATTATATGTATTTAATATATTAACAGACTCTCACATTTGAAATAAAGTATCTTTTTCTTACCACATGTTTGGTGTGAACAATCTAATATTAAAAAAAATTATAATAACAAAATTTCAAATAACAGAATCCAAATAGGTACAAACTCTCACATTTATAATATCTATTGAAGTTGGATAGTTAGATTAAGTAAGTTAAGAATATTTAATAATGAATAATAAAATAAACTTAATGAATATTTAATTACAAAGTTCTCTTTGTTAGAACGGTTGATTCTGCTTAATATCGGGATCTGGAAATTTTCGAGAAAAAGTTAACCTTTATATTAATCTGGGTTATATAATTAACACATGCCAAAAACCTTTTAAAACCCTTCCGCCATTACTGCGTGATTGCGTAAGATACATCAAAACAAAGAAACTCTTAAATTTATAATATTAGTAAGATTATACCTGAATCTTGCTCTGCAATCAATTCAATGCAAACGGAATTAATAGGCTTAGCGGTTATTAATGTAGGTATCACTTAGCACAGTTTCAAACTCTGAGTTAGATACATTGGCTGACCGCTGAAAGTTAGCGCAAACAGGCTCGAAATTAGCTGAAAATTGTAATACAAGTGCTTCAACGATTTGAAATTTGAATTGCGCAATTTGAAACAGTTACAAACGAGGTAAAAAAGACAAGCGGGTTATAAGCGGACTTGGTGCGTATTCCACTCAAAGAGCCAAAATTTTCTTCATACAAATACTTAGAAAATGAGTGAGTAAGATGGAGCAAATTCAAATTCAAATTCAAATATTTATTTCTCAACATTGACAATTACTTGTTCTTATGGACGTCAAATAAAACATGATTCTACCACCAGTTCGAAAAAAAACCTTCGTGAAGAAGAACTGGCAAGAAACTTCACGGGTATATTTTTTTTTTTCAAAATAAATTTACAGAGTCTCTTTATGTCTATACAAAATTATTCTTTTCTGCATCTGTTTCAGCAGAGCGAGCAAGTTAAACAGGGCCAGCTGGGTATGGTTTAAAAAGTTAGTTTTGATCCGATTTTGTTAACAGTCGTGCCTAACTTCTTTGCACTACGCTCGTCTCCTTGACACACTCAGATCCTATGCCTGTGTCGAAGGTCCGCCTAACACTATCTTAAAATATTATATTTATTTAGATCATTTTGTTTGCTCCACTTTTCAACGCTCTGCTTATAATATGCAAAGCGTTGCAACCCGATAAGAAGATGCAACCGCTAAGCGCCTGCTTACCGCAAACCTGCAGCTGAAAGATCTAGAATTTCATTCAAAGAGGGTATTAAATCATTTTAATAATATGATTGTTAGTTAAAACCGTATTCAAAGGAAATGGTTTCAGTTGCAAAATTTGTTTGCACCAAAATTTTAGGATAAATTACGGTTTCGTTTGTTTTTTTTCTAAATCAAAATAGATGATGTATTTTATTTGCGTTTTACATAAAGTGCACAAATATTTAAAAATATACAAATCCTATTGTAATATGTTGAGATAGAACGTGGTCAAGTGCGATGAAACATCAAAGTTTTAAGAGTTTATGTTTTTATTTTGAGTATATCCCGTAGAAAAAGTCAGACACCTGATTGGATTTTAAATTTGATGAAAATGAAAAAATGAATGTTAAAAATTTATAGCCATATTTTGATTTCTTGTAATAAAACTACTGAGGCTATCAAAGTAGTTGTTTTCTTTTTTTTTGAGAAAAAAAACCCAGACACTGCCTCTTTTAAATTTAAGAAAATAAATTCTGTTTTTCTACCATGAGCATAGCGGTTACTTTGTAATATATAAATTAAATAAAACCCCGTATAAAAGGCTGAAGAATACCACCCATCTTAAATTAATTTAGCGGATAACGCACCTGTCGAATTTGGTTGTGAGTTTGAATTTACACTCACAGGATACTTGTGAAATAAAATTATTGCCTAGAATTATTTCGAGGTTACGGCCTTTTTCACCAACTCGACTGAAATAAATCTCTCCGCGTGCTGACCACTGCAAGTAAAAATGAACTTACACGTGAATGCGATACGGCAATTTACTATGCTAATGGATGACGGGGCTTCAGAGGCCGGTAGGTATTTTTTTAAATTTATCAACACATACAAAAGAAACAATGGTTTTTTTTACACAACACCGTCACAGAAAACTTTTTGCTTGGTTACCTGGCGACGACGGCGGGATCGTCGAAACAATTATGGATTTTAAATAAACGCACTTAACTAATACACTCTAGCTAGTTGTCTAAAATATTATTTGAGATAATTTACATTTAGTTCCTGATACATACTTATTACCAATGTAGATGTCTGGTTATATATATTCATATTTTGTCTAACCATATATATTTTCAAATTTAAATCTTTTCATTCATTTAGCGCGCAGAAGTACCTACATCGACTGTTAAAGTCCGGTGAAATTTAAAGGCCCATAGGGCTATAAACCTAAATATAAATGAACTGTCCATTTTGAACAAACAGTACATCGATTGACACAGGTCTGTCGTGAGTTGCCTTTATACCTTTATAAAACAATTTCGGTAGAACTTAAAACTCAGTTTGTTATAAATTACGTTACAACATAAAGGTAAATTGATTTACTAATGCCAAGAGTTAAAAATTAAATCAAAGTTTTACCTAGTTTACTAGTTTACCTAAAACATATTGTCCTGGAATATTCAAAAGTAAAGTGTGTTCTTCACTACTTTCCATCAGGTGACAAGAAAAACAAACGCCTATCCAATATACTATAAAATAAGCATTACATAGGATTTACATACTTAATTTAAGTGTATAATAAAGAATCCGTATTGTATGTAAAGATGAAAACTATAATAATAATCCCCAGACAAGCACACCAACTGTATGGCCCCAAAGTAAGCAGAGCTTGAGTTATGGATGACCATACAGCTTACTGCAAACACAAAAATATATAAGTATATACAACCATAACCCGAGAACAAACAACTATTTTTATTACACAAATAAATGCTCCGATCAGAAACAAACCTGTGACCTCCGGCGTATGAGGTAAGGTTACTACGAGTAACGCCCCTCGGTGGATCTAGAAACATGAAACTGGGGCGGGGTACCGTGAAAAAGATTGCACTGTTCGTCTCCGATTAATTATTATTATGATAATGTGGAACGAAAAGTTCCTTATGTCGTGGAGGGGAGTACCAAGGCATAATTTTTGAACGTTAGTTCCCAAATGAGGCAAAATGGACTTGAAACTATAAAGTACTTTTCTATGCCAACCCAAAACACAAGTAATGAATGATTTCTACAAGTAGATTTTCATACTGCTACGTTTACTTATTTTATCATCTACTTTTGTTATATCTATCGTAATCAGAAAAAAGTCTTGTTATTGTAACAAATAAATCATGATAACAAAATAATCGCTTCGTGACACAAACTAGATTGTTAATTAGCCACTGATGAATTTCACATATTTATTATGTACCTGTTGGAAAAACCCAAGACTTATTTGGTTTAGTAATAATATAAATACTAATATTTAGAAAGAAAGAAAGAAAATGACACGAATTTATTACCACGGGACTTAAAACTTGTACAATACCTAAAAATAAACGCTGCACTGATACACGTCAAAGGGTAATCGTATTATCAATATAGGCGCTATTAAGTGAAGATTTTTCAAAGGAAATCAAGACTTAGAACTGTATACATAAGTTACAGATTCGCTAAGCAAAATCTATACTTAAGTCATCTTTAATATATCAATAAATATAAAAATTTAGTCAGGTTGATTTATTCGCAAGAAAATAAAAAAATTACAAAAAAGGAACAAAAATATTCAAGCTCTGGAACAAGCCGTGTTTGGAATGTGTTAAATGAAGAATACTTAAGTATTTACAAAAAAGTTAAAACAAGAACATTCTGTAAATTAAATTGTCTAATACAATGGAGTGGAACAACCTTGTTTGGACTACAAAATAGGGAATAAAATTAAGCCTTCTCAAAGATTTAAAAGGAAACAAATTTCTTTTACGTATGCTATGTTTAAAAATTATTATAGTAGTTATTGGCTTTTTTATTAATTTTTCACCATGAAAAATACTAAGTTAATAGCTATTTAATATATAATAAAAATAGCGCAAACAATGTAACATAATTACCTAAACAACGCAGTAACCACTGCAAAAATGCAAACGCCATAAGAAGATACACGCCGCCCAAGGTAGAAGATGTTACGACCGCAAAGAGCAGGATTATGGTGGTCAAACTAAGTATATTTTCAAAAAGGAGGCTAAAACGAGCAACTGAATTGTGCTTCATGTTGAATGTGCCGATTGCAAGCTCAGTTCCCAAGTTGCACTGTTTTTTTTTTTTTGTTCCCCTCCACGGGAAGGTTCCGATGCCTACCAGAACCACTGCCCACTAAAAAACCCCCTGTCGGCTCGTGCAATTTTTTGCTACTCAGCCTTCATCCGAACGACGGCCAATTGGAGAAAGAGGCCGCGCTGGCGGGGCCCAGAAGGGGTCACCCGCTGGGATTTACATAGCACTGAAGGTGCTCAAAGCACTGAAGGTGAATACATAGCACTGAAGGTGCTCAAAATGAAAAGTATAAAATGAAATATTAAAAATTGCAAAATAAAATTGAATTAATTCGGATTTACGTTAGAATTAGGATTTGCGGCCAGAAGGGCTTCGAGAGCTATTGTTAATTGCGTAGGTTCACCGGTGTGCGCGTTTCTCGGTCTAGCGACTTTGAACTTTGAATCTAAGACAGGAGTACTATATGAGACTGAATCTCGAACTAGAGGATTGGGATGGGTTTCGGAGCGTTTGAAGAACGATTCTGAGAGTGTTTTGAGGTGCTGTTGCACTGTAGGTAGTTCGAGATCTCTGTGCAGGTCCGCGTTGCGCACGTACTAAGGTGCGTTTGCGGCCCTGCGACAGAAGAGATTTTGAACCACCTGCAGTTTGTGCAGGACGGAGGGTTTGGCGTGGGCAAAGATTGGCGAGGCATATTATTATGACATGACGGGTCTAACGCAGACCTTGGAATGAAATGAAATGAGATGAAATATTTATTTCTCAACATTGACAATTACTTGTTCTTATTGACGTCAAATAAAACATGATTCTACCACCAGTTCGAAAAAAACCTTCGTGAAGAAGAACTGGCAAGAAACTTAACGGGTATATTTTTTTCAAAATAAATTTACAGAGTCTCTTTATGTCTATACAAAATTATTCTTTTCTGCATCTGTTAGCTCGGCAAGTCTCCCTCCCCCCAAGTATCCAAACGACGAACACCCTCAAACGGCACCCGTTCACAAGTTAACGCGGGATCCAGCCATCGCCCTCCTCAACCATATTAGAGGGAAGTGAGTGACCCATCACCCGACGCTACCATAAGAAGACGTACTTTAGTGACAATGACGCTTTAGATATTCATCGGGACGAAGAACTCATGGCACATACAGACACATTACACATGCTTTGTTACAAATACTAGTACAATCCTGTTAATGAGGGGATTATAACCAAGGGCTTTTATCATCCAAATAATCGGATAGTTTATAATATGCTCTAGCACACAACTTCTCCTTTATAGTTTCTTTGAATTTGTCAATAGGAAGACCTTGGATATCCTCAGGAACCTTATTATAAAAGCGTATACATTGACCCATGAATGAGATATTGACTTTATGAAGCCTACTATTATGAGCTGCCAGCATATTTCTTCCTCTTGTGTTAACATTGTGCAGATCTTTTTTTCTTTTGAACAAGGTTATGTTCTTTTTAACATACATTAAATTTTCTAAAATATATTGTGAATGGAAGGTAAGAATATTTATTTCCTTAAATTTACTTCTAAGTGACACCCTTGGACCGAGCTGATAGATTGCGCGAACAGCCCTTTTCTGCAGAATATATATAGCATCGATGTCGGCAGCACTCCCCCACAACAGAATACCATATGTCATGAGGCTGTGGAAGTAACCAAAATAGACTAATCGAGCAGTTGTTTCATTTGAAATTTGTCTAAATTTTTTAACAGCATATGCGGCAGAGCCAAGCCTTTTCGCTAAACCATCAATATGCGGTCCCCACTGGAGTTTGGCGTCTAAAGTTATGCCCAGAAATACAGTTGAGTTTACAGGAGTCAGTTCCTGGCTCTTAACTACAATGTTTGTGTTTACCTGTTTGACATTTGGCAATGTAAATTTAACACATTTCGTTTTTTTTTCATTGAGGAGCAAATTATTAGCTGAGAACCACTGCTCTGTGTTGGAGATGCATTTGTTCACCGCTCGATAGTCAATTTCTTGTCTTTTGATTTTAAACAAGAAGGAAGTATCGTCAGCAAACAATATGACCTCGCATTGATTCTTAACGGCCGATGGCAGATCATTAATATAAACTAAAAATAGGAAAGGACCAAGAACTGAGCCCTGGAGCACGCCCATTGTCACTGTCGATCCTGATGATTTTTCTCCATTTATTGCAACTTTCTGTTTTCTATTAGAAATATATGATTTAATCAAGGCAAGCGCACGGTTTTTAATGCCGTAATGGTGCAGTTTCATGAGTAGAGTAGTATGATCCACACAGTCGAACGCCTTGGACAAGTCACAAAAGACACCAATAGCATCACACGACTCCTCCCAGGCGCTGAATACGTGTTTTATGAGCTCAACACCGGCATCGGTTGTTGAGCCACCACGCGTGAAACCAAACTGCTTAAAATGCATTAAACTATTACCGTAAAAATGAGAGAGTAATTGATTTAAAATAAATTTTTCAAAAATCTAACTGAGCGTTGGTAGTATAGATATAGGTCTAAAATTATTAGGGTCAGACATATTACCTGCTTTGAATATTGGAATGACCTTACTCAATTTCATTAAATCAGGAAAAACACCATTATCAACACAGTCATTAAATATACTGGCTAAGTACGGGGCTATACCATCAATGACAGATTCAATATTTTAACAGAAATCCCATCTAAATCGGCAGTATTTTTTACTTTAATGCTTTTAAATGCATTTAAAACTTGTGGTACAGTAACATGTTTAAAAATAAAATCAACATCGCATGAATTTACATTTTCCGTTAGCAGTGACTGTGCAAGAGTGGAACATGAATTAATACTTGAAGTAGTTGACACAGGGATGGCAGTAAAAAAATTTTCAAATGCTTCAGCAACTTCTTTGTCAGTTGACAACACTTTATCATTAATTTTTAAATTATATTTGGTGTGTGGTTCTTTTGCTTTCCCAGTTTCCTGATTAATTATATTCCATGCAGTTTTTGAAATGTTAGTACTATATTTAATTTTATTATTAATGTAATTAGATTTAGCTACACTGCAAACTCGTTTAAATAATTTTGAATACTTTTTAAAATATTCATAAAATGTCTTATTATGATTATAAGTTCTTTCACTGTACAATTCATATAATCTATTTCTACTTCTGCATATTCCCATTGTTGCCCAGTCACTAAACCTTAATAAATTATTATTTATACATATTTTCTTTTTTTTTAAACAGAGTCATATTCATTTCTAATTATATTATGAATAGAGTTATATTGAGTAATAGGATCTCCACAGTAATCTAATTTAAATGTTTTTTCAAATACATTTTTCCTAAATGTTTCAAGCCGTCTCTCATTCATGGGTATAAAGGTAATTTCTCTTTTTAGAGTCTTTTTTAGCCCAATATCAAAAGTGGCCAACTGCCCACTATGATCTGATTGTAGTTTATTAATTACTGACTTTGTACATGGCATTAAATATGTAAAAATGTTATCAAGACATGTGGCTGAGGTCGCTGTGATTCACGTAGGCTCTAAGAAGAGATTTTTTAGGTTGTAACAATTAAAAAGATTCAAGAATCGTTTACTTTGTGACGTCTCTACTAATAAATCAATATTAAAATCGCCACAAATAATTATTTCTTTGTTTTTGTTATTTACTCTATGTAATACCTCATCCATAGTGCTCTCAAAGACTTCATATGCTGAGGATGGGGGTCTGTATACACTTATTATAACAATATTCCCTATCTCAATACAGGCTATTTCAACTGATCGCTTATAAAGCGTATGTTTTATAAAGCTTATAAAGCGTACGTTTGTTTCTGAGAGACATTTTACTTTTTCTACCTAACATTCTATAAAGACGGCCTAAGTAAAAACGTGCGAGTTTCGTTACTCTATCCACGTGAGGTTTGAAGGAAAGCGTCTGGTCTAGGATGACGCCTAAATATTTGGTAGTGCGCTTCCAGGGGATGGGAGTGCCTAGCATTTTAACGTGAAGATTATCGGCGATACGTCGGCGTTTGTAATCGAAGTAAACCGCAGAGTTCTTCTCTGGGTTCACATCGATACGCCATTTTTGAAACCAAGTACCGAGGGCTTTTACAGCCTTTTGGAGTCTGGTCGTGAGGCCCGGGACACTGAGGCCTTTGGTGTAAAGGGCAGTGTCATCGGCAAAGAGGGCGAGTTCGACGCCTTTCAGTGGGACGGGAATATCGTTAGTGTACACGGTGTACAATAGAGGGGCGAGGACTGCGCCTTGAGGGACTCCAGCCTTTATGAGACGGGGCGCGGAAAGCGTGCCTTCGTGTTTAAATCGGAACGTACGGTTTTTGAGAAACGACGCTATTAAACTGACTAGGCGATCCGGTAAGCCTATTTTGTAGAGTTTATAGACGAGACCGCTGTGCCAGACTTTATCGAATGCCTTGGCTACGTCAAAGAAAACTGCAACTGTTTTAAAACGCCGCGGGTAGAATTCGTCGAGTATGTACTCAACGATTCGATGGACTTGCTGAGGGCAGGAGTGCTTAGCGCGAAAGCCGAAATGATGGGGAATAATGAGAAGATCGCCATCCGTTGGAAACAGATGGTTCCGCATTCGAGAGAGTATGACTCTCTCGAGAAGTTTAGACATTGCCTTGAGGAGGCTGATTGGTTTGTGATTAGCCCGGACATTCAGAGGTTTACCCGGCTTGGAAATGCCTATGACTGTCGCTTCTTTCCAAGCTTTTGGAATGTAGCTATGGTCGAAGCAGGCACCCGGAGCCTTTTGGGACTTTAGAATTTTAATGAGAAGCGAGATTTCATCATTAGAAACTGTGACGGGGTCGGCGGTGATGGGGAGAGAGTCTCTGTGGATAACTTCGTCTTCCACCGCCTGGATGTGAGCGGGATTCGCGGGTTGCGTGCTGGGCGAGCATTGAGACGCAACGCTGTCAGCGAAACATTCGGCTTTCTCTTCGACTTTGAAGGCGATAAAGCCATCGGGACGAGTGAGAGGAGGGACGTGAGAGGCGGCATCTATGCGTAGGGCTTGAGCCATACTATAATACGATTGGTGGGACGGGTAGATGTTCGCCATGAGATCGTTCATTTGAGCGTCTCGGAGTTCTGCAAGGCAAGACCTAACTTTACATTGTAGCTGATTCGCAGCTAATCTATAGGCGGGCGTGGGATATTTCTTGGCTCTCCGGAGAGCCGCGTTCTTAGCTTTAATAAGATTGCTTACGGCTTAGGGAAGCGTGGGTTTGCCTTGCTTAGCAACATTTTCGTTGTCACTGATGGCTGAGTTGATAGCATCAGTGAGGGAATTTACTATTGAATCTATTTTATCCGGGCTATCTAATTGATCGGGCGAGATCGCAAGCGGAGAGTTCGAGGCCTCTAAGGCTGAAACTAACGTATTTTTAAAGCCTTTCCAATTGGTAAAGGTCTTAGGAGAGGTGACGTTATCGTTGGGTCCTAGCACGAGGGAGACGGGGCGGTGGTCAGACATTATAACATAATAAATTAGTATTAAAAAATAACAGTAAACCAATTACAGGTCTTCACTAATAACAACTAATGTTAAAATGTTATCACCACAGAATTTAAACTCAGAAATGACAACATATATTTTTGTATTCCAGTACATATTTGAATATTTTCTTTCCATCCCATCCCAAAGTAGCAACATCCAAAACTAATTTAAAAACAAAATTTGCTAATTATTAACAACTTGCTGAGTTAATACATATAACGCAATAAAAAACATAAAAAAAACCTTCCCAACTACTTGTCAAAATACTCATTGTTTAGTAAGCTTCTTGCGGTTTTAATACTTGTATTGAACAGTTTAAAGTCAATCTCTCTGCTCACTTTATTAAAGATACTGGCGCTACGCAACAAAAATGAGTTCTGCCTATAATTTGAAAAAGCTGATGGTATGTGCAGTGGGGGTTTAAATCTAAATGTTTTGTTTGACACATTCAAGTAGATTTTTTGGAATAACTCGGAGCAGTCCACGGTATTGTTGGCAATTTTCATAAGGTACGTTATATCCGCGATATCTCGTCGTAATTGACGTGAAAGAAGGTGACATTTTTTAGATAAAGCCAGATAGTTTTTAGGGTTCTAGGGCATTTTTAGGCGATATCATAAATATTTAATAAATCGTTTCTGGATATTTTAAATTCGGTTTATATAAATACTGTTACGAGAGTTCCAAATTTCTGAAGCATACTCTAGATGACAACGGACGTACGTGCAGTACAGTGTTTTCAGTATTTTTTCATGACAGAAATTGGAAGAACTTCTCATAATAAAACCTAAGGATTTCGACGCTTTAGCGAATATAGTGTCAATGTGGGAATCAAAATGTAAGCCATCAATATGTAGAACTACTTGATCTCTCACTGGTTTAACCCTATAAAGAATGTGGCCTTTCATAGAGAATTGAGGACAAATTAGTTTTGGCTTACGAGTGTAATTCATTGCACAACATTTGAGATGATTAAGGTCTATCTTTATTGAGTCACAATATGAAACAAATCTTGTCAATCTTTGTAAAACATAACTCAAGTAATAAATTACATAAATTTATATTTCTATAAATAAAAAGTAAAATATAATAACGTAAAATAAGTCAAACATATTTGAAAAAGTATCAAAACTTATGCGTACGCGCTACTTGACGGCCAGCGACTGTATAATATAGTACTGCAGATGTGTGCGTGTAACGGATACGTGTGTGTGTTGCAGTTTATCGATTCGGGAGAGCGTTGATTTGTATAAAGGCGCTTAACATTAACTGTATTGTTCCAAGGCTCAGTCCTCGCCCCTCTATTGTACACCGTGTACACTAACGATATTCCCGTCCCGCCGAAAGGCGTCGAACTCGCCCTCTATGCCGATGACACTGCCCTTTACACCAAAGGCCTCAGTATCCCGGGCCTCACGACCAGACTCCAAAAGGCTGTAAAAGCCCTCGGTGCTTGGTTTCAAAAATGGCGTATCGATGTGAACCCAGAGAAGAGCTCTGCGGTTTACTTGGACTACAAACACCGTTGTATCGCCGATAATCTTCACGTTAAAATGCTAGGCACTCCCATCCCCTGGAAGCGCACTACCAAATATTTAGGCATCACCATAGACCAGACGCTTTTTTTCAAACCTCACGTTGATAGAGTAACGAAACTCGCACGTTTTTACTCAGGCCGTCTTTATAGTATGTTAGGTAGAAAAAATAAAATGTCTCTCAGAAATAAACGTACTCTTTATAAGGTCTGCGTTCGACCCGTCATGTCTATGCCTCGCCAATCTTTACCCACGCCCAACCCTCCGTCCTGCACAAACTGCAGGTAGCTCAAAATCTCTTCTGCCGCCAGGCCACAAACGCACCTTGGTACGTACGTAACGTGGACCTGCACAGAGATCTTGAACTACCTAGAGTGCAACAGCACCTCAAAACACTCTTAGAATTGTTCTTTAAACGCGCCGGAACCCATCCCAATCCTCTAGTTCGAGATTCAGTCTCATATACTACTCCTGTCTTAGATTCGAAGTTCAAAGTCACTAGACCGAGAAACGCGCACACCGGCGAACTCACGCAATTAACATTAGATCTCGAAGCCCTTCAGGCCGCAATTTCTAATTCTAACGTAAATTCGAATTAATTCAATTTTATTTTTCAATTTTAATTCTTTTAGTTATTTACTTTTCATTTTGAGCACCTTCAGTGCTATGTATTCACCTTCAGTGCTTTGAGCACCTTCAGTGCTATGTAAATCCCAGCGGGTGACCCCTTCTGGGCTCTGCTAGCGCGGCCTCTTTCTCCAATTGGCCGTCGCTCAGATGAAGGCTGAGTGGCAAAAAACTGCACGAGCCGACAGGGGTGTTTTTAGTGGGTAGTGGTTCTAGTAGGCGTCGGAACGAGTCCCATATAACCTGGATCGGGCGCGCCAGTGTATGCGTCAGAGCATGTTTTATCCTCCTGCCCTTCCCGTGGAGGGGAACAAAAAAAAAATATAGTTTTGGACTACCACATACTGCGTCCTGTTATGATATATGACGTGAACCATCTTAGGAGGCCCCCGGCCATTCCTGCTTTGTTAAGTCGATTAATAAGTGTATTATTGTGCTCTATTTTACTGACATGTGTTGAAGGTTCCTTTAAAAGTTGCAATCATTTGGTTGTATATTAAGCGTTCAAACACTTTAGCTAAGATACACAATTTGGGAATTGGCCGATAGTTTATTATGTCAGCTTTAGAGTCTTTTTTATGTATTGGAGAAATTAAGGCTGATTTCCATACTCCGGGCACAACTCCCTCTTTTAAAGATTTTTTAAACAATAGTGTCACAGGTAAAGCTAGTGTTGAACAGCCAATAATCAGGATGATAGGTGGTAGTTTTTCAGGCCCTGCAGATTTATTTGGGTCTAACTTTTCTAACAAAGGAAAAACATCAATATTTACTTCAATTGTTGCTAAAAGTGATTACTATTTGGCGACTCTTCAGTGTTAAGTACACAGGGCAAGAGTAGGCTTCTGTTAGAAAATGATGATAAAAAATAATCAGCGAAAAAGTTACGAATTGTCTCTCCATCATTTGCTGACCTGTCATGATAAGTTACATAGCTAGAAATATAATTAGACTATTATATTTAGAAATATTCCAAAATATTTGATATCCACATGCATTTATTGTTACTAAAGTGCGTCTTCTTATGGTAGCGTCAAGTGACGGGTCATTCACTTTCCTCTAAAATGGTTGAGGAAGGCGATGCGATGGCTGGAGCCCGCCTTAACTCGTGTACGGGTGCCATTTGAGGGTGTTCGTTGTTTGGATACTTGAGGGTAGGGAGACTTGCTGAGCTAACAGATTCAGATAAGAATAATTTTGTAAAGACATAAAGAGACACCGTTATTTAATTTTTAAAAAATACTTTTGAACTTTCTTCTTCATCACGAAGGTTTTTCCGAATCGGTGGTAGAGTCATGTTTTATTTGATGTCAATAAGAAAAAGTATTTGTCAATGTTAAGAAAAAAATATTTGAATTGGAATATCCATCTTTGCCACGATTCTACGCCTTAACACTGATAGTGCAGATAAAGGCAACGTATTCACCTAATTTCTACCAGAAACGTCGAGGGCGAAAAAATCTGCCAATTGGTTAACTTCATTTTGTTCATGTGGTTGACTAGTCTTATTAAGCTTATTTCGAGTGATAAGGGCTTCAGTAGAGCAAATTTTCATACAAACAAAATGACACAAAACAGCTTTTACGCACAAGTCTAACAATGTCATAGCGAATGCTGCAAGCAATGTCGTTACGAATCCTCGCACAGCACAGTTTTTTAGCACTTCTCACGTGGTCTTATTCTTTCTGTATTAATAATTTTAAGAGCATTTTGAAAGGAAATCAAATTTTATATAGCTGTTATAACATAAAACCATAAATAGGAAACCTCAATTTTCTTTAAACATTACGTATTGGTCCTTTATTTGACCTTTATTTATTTTATTTTATGTACACATTTTTATGCAATTTCATTAATTACTTGATTAAGCGTAATGCAACATAATCTTATCACTGTTTTCGGTTTTACAAAGTTAGGTATTTTTTGGCAATTGGGATGCTTTTTTAAATATATGTTATTTAAAATTTCGAGATACTTAATGTTAATTAGCTAGAATAAATCAAACTAAGTGAGTGTATTCACCTCAGCATGAAAGATAATTTAGGAAAAGTAAACCTATGGTATACTAATATTTAATTTAATTTTCATTAAATCAAAGTCAAATAATTAAAAAATTGAGAGTGTGAATTTAAACGAAGGAAGTAGTGAGCAACTTTAAAATAAAGGCTGTTTTGCGATTCATTAACTTGATTCCACGTAATATATAGTAATATATAGTGGCTTGAAAGAAAGCGTCGGATCTAACCTGACGCCTAAGTATTTAGTATTGCGCTTCCAGGGGATGGGAATGCCTAACATACGAACGTGGGGATCGCCAGCGGGACGACGGCGATTGTGGTCGAAGCGCATCGCAGAACTCTTTTCAGGGTTCACATCGATGCGCCATTTTCGAAACCATACCCCAAGGGCGTTTACGGCCTTTTGGAGTCTAAAAAAGGGGTGTTATTTATACTACCACTTATTGTTAGTTGAGCAACTTGTGTTTTCAATAACAAGATGATTAGTCATCGCTAAGTACCTCAGTTCGCGAAAAAAAGAAAGAAAAATACAATGTACAGAATGATAAATTTTCCATTTTGGTAGTTATAGAAGTATTTTTTTAACCACATTGAAGTGATGAGTAAAAACTTTACTTCTTGTTATTAACAGCAAACAATCCTAAAAATCATTATTGACTACGTGGTAAATGAAAATAAAAACTTACACGATATTTTAATTTTAAATGTTATGGTTGCTGAATTTTACAGGTAAATAATTAATCTATTTGACACATATGCGCCTTTGAATCTGTACGTACACGAGAAAAGCCAGCACCTTGGTTAACAAACAATGTGCGTCACATGACGATGCTACGTAGCAGAGCCCATGCAAAATTCCGCAAACTTAAAAACCAAACCTGTGAAACTGAGTATAAAACCCTGAAGTCTTGTCAACTTTAGCATTAATGCAGAAAAGAAGGCTTACTACAATAGTCACATTAACAAAAACTTAAATAATCCTAAAATTCTTTGATCAATCTCAAAAAATATGTTCTAACTAATGCCACTACCAGTAAACAAGTATCAGCCCATTTATCGGATCCTGACCGTCTGAATAGTCACTTCTTAAATATTCCAGCTGAACGAGAAGTGAATATTTCTGCCCTCCCTTTCTATGAATTTCATAGAAACCGTAGTTTCCACCATGGGTTTTCTCTTCAGCCTGTTTCTAGCTCTGTGGTGGACAAAGTAATCATTGACATTAAACCAAATGCAGTTGGCAACATCACCCATGACATGATACTTCAGACATTACCTTAAACTCTTGACGTTATTACTTTGATTGTCAATAAATCAATTACCTTGTCCACGTTCCCCGATTTATGGAAAGTATCTTTAGTTCGCCCCCTTCCGAAAATTAGTACCCCAAACGCTTTTTATGATCTACGGCCCATCAGCATTTTTTGTTGCTGGCTAAGCTCTTGGAACGTGTAGTTTACATACAAGTGAGTCAATACTGTGAGAACAACGATATTCTCCCCTCACTTCAATCTGGATTCAGACGTGGTCGTAGCACATCTGCTGCTTTGCTTGACGTAGTAGATAAGATTTTGACTGCCCAGGATCATGGAGACGCTACCATATTGACACTGACTATTCATTTTGAGTGTATTTATATAGACATTGTTTTATCCAAACTTTCATTTTACGGTTTTGAAACTTCAGCAACGTAATGGTTCAACAGCTAACTTAGAGGACAGCCTGAAAAGTTCATTGTTGAAGGACCTGATGGAACAAAAAAAGAATCTTCTTTTAAACCAATTTCAAGGGGTGTCCCGCAGGGATCCATTCTAGGGCCTCTTTTGTTTATTCTATACACTGGTGACTTGCCAAGCTGCATAAAATCTTGTAGTTACCATTTGTACGCTGATAATCTCCAAATTTTGACTCATGTAAATAATGACACCATCTGCACCACAAAATATTACTTTTAAATAATGACTTGAGTCTGAGAGAAACTGGCTTGCCCTTTACCCGAGCAAAACTAAATATTTGCTCCTAGGTTCATGATTAAAATACAGGTAAAAGGAGAAGACATGAAACGGGTGAAATCAACTAGAAATTTAAGACTGGTAATGGATGAGAACCTTAACTTCGAGCAGCACATTGAGGATTGCGTTCGTATTAGTTTTTTTCCGTCTGAGCGTTCTCTGTAGAATTCGGGACCATATATCCGTGGAGCTTAGAGTTCATCTTTGTGATAGCCTTGTATTATCCATGCTGAATTATTGTATCACGGTGTATGGTCCCTGTGTTCAGGGGAGATCCCAGCGGCTTATCCAACGGGTACAAAATGCTTGCGCGCGCTATTGTTTTAAAATCCCCCCCCCCCCACGGTCGCATGTCACGCCCTACTTTAATGACAACAAAATCCTGAACATGAGAGGGTGCCAAAAACTTTACTTTGCATGTCTGTTATTTAATAAAATAAACAAAAAAGTCTGCAGAATCTGTTTTCAATTTTGTCCTGAAGATGGTTGCGAAATAGAAATACGGTACGAACATGCACTCACCCCCTCGCCATTCCTGAACACCGTATATCATCATTTCGTGGCAGTTTCAAATATTGTGCTACAAAATGTTGGAACAATATACCTTCGCCTTTTCGAGAGTGTGGCTCACAGCCAAAATTCAAAAGTATGTATAAAACTTTTTTATTGCGTTCACAATTTAGTTATTGTGTGTAGCGTTTCATAAAAAATTAACTCTTTTTTTAATACTGACACTTAAGCTTTTGTAATAAATGTTACTAACAATAGTAATTATTAGGAATTTTTATTTTATTTTATATTCATCTATCAAATATATTTATGCTATATATATCATTGATAATAACTAATTTATAAATAATTCGAAAAAAGAATTTGGTACGTATTTTATTTTGTTATATTTTTATTTAGTGTCTCAATATACTGAGCTAAATGAGATAGCGGTGTCAACGGAAGAACAGTTTTGTAACTGTCCTTAGGTTGGAACGTAAGCTGCGTTGGCACCCTTTGGCACACACAATACAAACAAATCAACCTTGTGTTTTGCGCAATTTGTCTATATGTTTTTGATTTAACCCATTCTGTGTGTTACTATTATTTACTTACTTCTTCTGTGCCCGTTTTTGTAATATTTTTTGTGAGTTTTGTTATTGTGTGTTCTAATAAATGCTTCCTTTATTTCTTTCTTAAATATTTGAGTAAAATAAATAATACTCTACAAACACTACAGCAAGCAAAACAATACAAAAAATTGCGAAATCTAAAACGGCTACTAACATTCTACATTTAGCCAATTAGATATATTTACAATAATAGATTGGACGTACGTTATGACGTACTACCATTCGTTAGAAAATCTAACGCAAGATTATCAAATATCTAAACTACCAAAAAGATTATATTTCAAAATATAATTCTTGTATCAAACGGTATCAAATCTTATCGTTTCGATAATTTTGACAAAGTTTATAAAAGTAATCCGTAGCGGTTGTGTCTACTCAGATCAAAAACATGAAGATTCTTGCATTGGCATTGTTAGCTGTAGCAGTTACTGCTAAACATGAAACATATCAGGGGTAAGCATTCTGTATAATTATTAGAAGCTACCTAGAAAAATCAAGTCAGTGATTTTATTGACACCAAGTTAGCTATTTTGTTGCAGTCGTTTAAGCGGGTTTTTAGGAACTACCTTTCCATTCACCTTTGATTATGATTTTTAGGATATGTGTCTTGTAAAAGAAAGTGGTATTAATTAAGTAAAACTTAACATTATGAGTATTGTACTACAAAATTATCTTGCGAAAACTTATCTCTCTCTTTGAATTATATCAAAATGAGCTATGATAATTTTTAACGTTATTTTAAATTTATCAATACTATGAGTCTAATCTAGAACAAACCTGAAAGGTCCGATGAATGTTTATGAGAAGAGACCGCATAAAAACGGAGTATTGTTTATAATCCTATCTGACGTATTCAACGCAAAATTGAAATTAATTACTTTTTATTAGTGTCGTATTTACTCAACTGACCGATATTTGATTTAGTACATCTAGGGGTGTAGAATTAGAGGAGTTACACGAGGGGAAAAGTGAACGATACGTTGGCAAAAAACAGTATTAATGTAAAATATAGAAATATTCGTCATTTATTCGGGATACGGGATACTGTCTTTTAACCAGCTGTGAGACTCTAAGCAAGAAAAGTTTGTGAAACCTACAAGACTGTTTATACTACCATAATTAAAAAAAAACATATAAATGCATATCCCCATTTATCAATAATAAGATTATAATAGTGATATTCGATAGTATAAAAATAACAGTACACCATAATCATCAGTAACTTTAAGTGAGTTTAAATATTATTAAAGCAAAAAGCTAAGCTACATATAACATGATAGTGATGTAAGATGAACTTAGAAACCAGTTAATGATTTACTCGTATACGCCTAGTTGTGTTTTTACGCGTTTCGTAAACTGGGCTACGTTATTGATAATCCCGCAGCGTATTTATCGATTTTGGCGATGAATAATCGAGTATTCTATTGCCTTTTTCATGTTTGCTTTATAATAATAAGAACCAAAATGAATTTCATAATGTTAGTATGACGAAATTAGCCGTGATAAAATATTAATATTTATTGCAAATTGTTAATAATTATTTACAATAATTCCTTAATGTAAGGGAAGTCTTATCGCCAACAATGATTTATTTAAGTCAATAAATATAATGTGAAATAGGAATTTCAAAAAAGACACATACTTGGTAATATAATAAAAATTTTGTTATTAGAGCAATGCTAGTGATATTAACTACTTATATTCGTGTCTCGAGTAACTTTTCTGTTAACAAAATGTGAGCGGTCTTAATTGTCATTTATTACAACCACTAAAAAAGTATGATAGCTCAAAAATTACTTATAACAAAGTGAAATATAAACAGTTTTAACATAGCTTAGGTTGTCTTTAACAAAGGAAGAAACAGTCTATAACGATTACTAGGTACAAAATTACAAAATTATAACACAATAAAGAATATTGGCAGATCCCCATACATGGTTTTAGTTAGTGTTAAAGTGGAGCGTTTCGCAGTCAAAAATATCTAAAACCATAGGGCATAAATTCAGGACAATGAATATAACGAAAAAATATATATATTATGAAGTATGTCTGAGTATGATTGAATGAATATATATTATGGACTAATAATAATTGCATTTTCAATAAGTACTAATTTTAAGGTTATGATTTCAAATTACGTACATTTACATAGGTAACTACTACCATCAACAACC
The DNA here is from genome assembly GCA_923062675.1 of Marasmarcha lunaedactyla. Lineage (NCBI taxonomy): Eukaryota > Metazoa > Arthropoda > Insecta > Lepidoptera > Pterophoridae > Marasmarcha > Marasmarcha lunaedactyla. Next base: position 3,429,004 of record OV281358.1, read on the forward strand.
ATCCATGATAATAATGACACGTAAATGTACCAATATCAAGATCTCTAACTTAATGCGTACCTACAATGTATGCATTCAATTCGTGTAATTCTGTCTGCCATGATAACATTATCAAGACAAACCTATTCCAAACAACAAAGCTTAATCATAGTCCAAAAATCACAGCAATAAGATAGAATCCTTAGGCACAAAGGATTATTATGAAAGTCACGTTATGAATTATCTGAGTCCAATAAACAGTCGAGGTCAAATAAAATAACTAAAAGAATCGCAAATCATCAGAACAAATCCAATGCACTCACACACAGACAAGTGACAAGTCCAAAAGTCCGAAACAGTTTCGTTTTCAAGTTTTTATCTCAAACTCGCCGGCAAAGGCAAAAGCTATACAGCCAAGTATAAGAACTCCAGTGAGTAATAAATCATTTTTGCTATGAGGAATATAAAAATAAATATTCTTACATAAAAATGAGTCCTTACATTCCGAAGTGATTATAATTTCTTACATTTAAAAATTATATTACAAAATACTTGCGCTTAGTCACAATCAATCCTGTGTATCGTAATAAAAATGACAGGAGGTAAAACAAACTGATCAAGCTTTATAAATCAACTATTTTAAGGAGACTTCTACCCATGAAGTAAATATTATGGAAATTCACATTAAAGAAAATAATAAACAACAGTACTGGTTACTTTTCTAAACGCTCACTGTTTACTTAAACAAGGATTCGCCAATGTTCTTTAAGGGAAACCGAACAGAACAGTGTCTGCTGTTTTAGTACTCTGTTCTATAATATTCAGTCCACAACAGCAAATTTACCTATTCGGGCATCATATCTTTACTATATCTTTGTTGTCTTAAATTACTTTAAACCCAAATTTAATAATCGTTAGTTATCTTATATTCTAATCAGCACAATCAATTATTTTATATCAAAGTTACTCATTCGCTTCATTACGTAGATATGATTAATTGTTTCTTCGGTATTTACGATACCTAAATCTTAGTTCGAACAGTACTATAAAAACGTAATTTGCTTATCGATAGTTGATCGTTAACTTTATTTAACATAAAATAAATCATTTAAAAATGAAAATTCATATTTATTTTGTTGCAGCTGGAAATCCTACTACGTAGGTCCCGCCACGCGCGAGCAAAGAACGCTGCTGAATGATTTAAGCACAGTGCTAGAGCTGGACTTCCTGAGCCCGCCACTGTTAGAGCGCGAGGGAGTCACCTTGGTGAAGCCCCAACATGTGAAAAACTTCATAATCTTTATGGAGAAATACAATATTCCTTACAGAGTTCACGCCGAGGATGTAAAAGCGTAAGAGAATTTCTGTGTTTCGTGATATGTGTAGGAAAATCTCTCGTGTCTTTGAACTGTGCCTAATTCTATTTACAAACTGTTTATGATAAAAATAAAACATTATGACGATAAATAAGTGCCCTGTATATGATAGGTCATACTTTTTACCACGTATGAAGCTTATCAAATGCTAATGAAGAAATGGTTTCTATGCAGTGGTAGGATAGTAGAATTTGAAGAAGATCTTGTCTGGGGCAGTACTACAGTTCTACCTATTTCAACTGCCATAATAATCTTGTTAACGTGATAGTGTTCCGGTTAAAGGGAAGGAACAACCAGTGTAATTACTGGAACAAAGATAATTTCACCTGAAGCATACGGTTGGTAACGCATCCATACTATTAATACTCTAATATTAATACATTTTATTGTCAACCTCCTTTTACAGTGCTCTTGACAAAGACGATGAAAATATTTCTGCAAGAAATAAGGAGTCAAACGCTGGAAGGGCAGGCAAGAATTTACCCTATAATAACTACCAGGATCTTGAAACTGTAAGTATAGCAGTATTCACCGACCTGCCAAGTTAGACCGAAATGGGGTTCGTCTTTAGACGTCGAGATGTTTTGCATTACAGCATGGTAACATTGCGAAAAATGTGTTTTGAAACTATTGAAACTACTGAGGATGTGCTTTAATTTTGGAAGTGCGTATTCGTTATGGAAATACAACCTATCCTTAAATATATACAATCCTAATAACAGATCCGTTTGGTTTTTAAATAGATCTACGCCTATCTAGAAGACGTTGCCCAACGCTACCCGAATGTTGTGACTCTGGTGGAGCCTGCAAATTCTTTTGAAGGTCGCCCGATCAAGTACCTTAAGATATCCACAACCAACTTCCAAGACCCAAGCAAGCCTGTGATATTCATCGACGGAGGCATTCATGCCAGGGAGTGGATCTCCCCTCCAAGTGTAACTTGGGCCATTCATAAATTGGTTGAAGATGTCACTGAACCCGAACTTTTGGAAAAATTCGATTGGATACTTCTGCCTGTTGTCAACCCTGACGGTTACAAGTTCACTTTCGACTCGGTGAGTTTGCAAAACATACTATGTATGGAATTTAAAAACAATTTGTTTTTAATTATTAACAAAAATAAGTGCCAACTAATCTAAATAAAATGATTACTACAACAAAATAATTTGCTTCTTCTAAACTGTGGTGTCTAAGGGTGTTACCACACCAATTGATCGACGTCGATCGATGGTGTCGATCGACAATCGACCAACGTCAATCGATTGTTATGATGGAACTCGATGTTAGAATGGAACAGCCAACGTCGATCGACCCTTAAAAAGAAGTTGTTAGAAATAAAAGCCAATATTTATTACATAAAATACATAAGTCATTTACACTTTCTCAATTTTGATTTTTAGTCCCGTTTCTGGCGTAAAACAAGATCCACTGACACGTCCATCCTTAGCCCGACCTGCCCAGGAGTGGACGGCAACAGGAACTACGACTTCGCGTGGAACACCATCGGCACCAGCAACAGTGCTTGCTCTGACATTTACGCCGGATCAAGAGCGTTCTCTGAAATCGAGACCCGTGTTGTAAGGGATATTTTGCATGAACATCTCGCCAGAATGGCTTTGTACATCACTGTCCACAGTTATGGCAGTATGATCTTGTATTCTTGGGGTCATGATGGTACTCTTTCTAACAATGCCTTAGCTCTACATAGAGTAGGCGTCGAAGTCGCTGATACTATCTATAGTAATACTGTGCCTTCAATATTCCCAAGATATATCGTAGGAAACGCTGCGCAAGTTCTCTATGGAGTAAGTGGTGCGTCTGAAGATTATGCTCATCACATTGGTGTGCCTCTATCTTATACATTTGAATTGCCTGGACTTGGAGGTGGTTTTGACGGTTTCCATCTTAACCCAATGTATATACAGCAAGTGGTTAAAGAAACCTGGGAAGGTTTTGTCGTTGGAGCCAAAATGGCTGGTGATCTTGTAAGAAATTAAATTGAACCGATCTGTTTTGTATATATTGTTTACGTAACATAGTATTTATACATTTAACTGATTTTTATTTCAATAAATAAAAGTTGAACTTAAAATAAAAGTTTGTTTTTTTAATTATTCAACATAAATTTAAACTCATTACAAAAGAAATAAAAATAGAATGAACAAAATAGCTAAGCGCCGTCAGCGCTAAGCTACAAAGTCCGATGAAATTTAAAAGGCCCGTAGGGTCATAATCCCTGTTTAAACCCTATTATAAACCCTATTATAAACCCTATTATAAATCCCTATTATTAAAATCCCTATTTCGCAAGTAAGGTAAGTTTTTCATTTTGGTAGTTAAAGAAGTTTTTTTAACCATATTGAAGTGATGAGTAAAAACTATACTTCTTGCTTTTTACAGCAAACAATCCTAAAAATCATTTTCGACTAAGTAATCTTAAAACTTAAACGATATTTTAATATAAAATGTTATCCAAATATTTCAGACCCCGATGGCCTAAAAAAGACCTTGGATTATATTATAAAATGTTTGTTTACACTGAGATTCCCGTTACTCTGTATTCGGATTAAATTTCAGCCACCCTTAACTTCCTTTTTAGTAGGATTTCTAATAAAAGTATGCCAAACCTGAAAATTTGTCATCAAGATAACTTAAAAGTGACGCCGAGTGGCGCAGTGGGTAGTAGTCCTTCCTCATACGCCGAAGGTCCCAATGAACACATGTTTGCTATCGGGTCATGGTTGTTTATATTTATATACGTACGTTTTTTTTTTTGGAAATTTTAAGATTTTATTTTACAATTTTTGGAAATCTAACAGCTAGATGATTCAATAAATAAACAAATGATTATAAGAAAGCCAATTAGAAGATTTCACTTATAACAATAATATGGTAGTTAGACAAGAACACATACAAAATACAAAGACTATAACCAAACACAAAAGAGAACAACAACAAAAAACTAATATTTACAGACTATTAACTCATTTTACATATGTATAAGCCAATCGCATGGACTGAGATAATATAGGTTGGTGAGAATATAAAGAAAAATAAAAATAAATTCATTAAATTGCATCGGAGAAAAATTCTCTTGCCAGAGTCGCCCTAACGCTCTGGATTCAAATTCAAATTCAAATTCAAATATTTATTTCTCAACATTGACAATTACTTGTTCTTATTGACGTCAAATAAAACATGATTCTACCACCAGTTCGAAAAAAAACCTTCGTGAAGAAGAACTGGCAAGAAACTTCACGGGTATATATTTTTTTTTCAAAATAAATTTACAGAGTCTCTTTATGTCTATACAAAATTATTCTTTTCTGCATCTGTTAGCTCGGCAAGTCTCCCTCCCCGGATGCATGCAGGATTCCGGCATGAAAGGCATCAAAGTGAGGATGAGTTCAACATGTTATGTTTACCTGCTCACACGCCCTCGCTATGAAAGAATTCTTTCTTTAATTGGTACTTGCAGTGAGAACATGGAGAAGAGCAGGATTTCTGTAAAGTTTGGTATGTGTGCAAATACCGATCATAGAAAGAAGTTCGGGGACATCTAACTTGCCATTTAGTATTTTTAATATGTTGCACGTATCCGCTATTCTCCTTCGTGTTGCTAAAGGCAATATATGGTGGCGCCTACACCTAGACAGATAATCAGCGTCACAAACACCGCACCGGAACTGAATGAACCTCATAATTTTTTTCTGAATCGCTTCGATGCGATTGATATAAATATTATATAAGGGATTCCAAACGGATGATGCATATTCAAGGTGACATCGGACAAAAGCGCAGTATAGGATTTTAAAAGTTTTAATACTTCTAAATTAAGAGGACATGCGTAATACAAAACCTAATGCCCTAGCGCCCTTGTTTACCGCTTTGTCAATATGTTTATCAAATATAAGTTTTGAGTCAAAGGTAATGCCTAAGTCAATAATCGACTCTGCTCTTGTTATAATCACGTTGTTAATTGTGTAGTCATAAACAATGGGATGATTCTTTCTGCTGTATGAGCAAATATAACATTTTGATATATTTAGGTCAAGTCTGTTAGATGTGCAGTAGTCAAAGAGATTGTTAAGGTCAGATTGAAGGTTTACATGATCATTAAGGCAGTCAATAGAATAAAGAATTTTCATGTCATCCGCGTAAAGTAAAATTTTTGAAAATTTAAAACATTTTTTAATATCGTTTATAAAAACGGAGAATAACAGTGGTCCTAGCAGGGATCCCGGGGGAACGCCAGAAGGAATATTTTTAGCTCGGGATGTGTAACCATTGATGGCAACAATCTGACACCTATTGTCCACATAAGCGGTGAGCCACGGGTACAAGTTACCTCCAATGCCTGCTTCCAGTAGTTTGCGTAGAAGGATGATGTGGTCAATACGACCAAAACACTTGGAGTAATCTGTATAAACCACGTCAACCTGCGAAGGCTTTGCCATGTGGTAACTGAGAAACTCCGAGCACTCCAACAGATTTGTCTCCGTCGACTTGCCCTTGAGGAAACCATGTTGTTCGCTTATAAAGGTATTTTTAAGTGCGGCATACATTTGATTGTAAACGATTTTCTCAAAAACTTTAGAGAACAGACACAATTTGGAAATTGGTCGATAATTTACAATATCATTTTTAGAACCTTTCTTATGAATCGGAGTTATATAAGCGGTTTTCCAAATTAAGGGCAACTGACCTATCTCCATAGAACGACGAAACAGAAGCGTGAGAGGCGTTGTTAATGAACTTGCACATTTAATTGCAAATATGGGTGGGATATGATCTGGGCCTGACCCTTTATGCATGTCAAGCGAGATCAAGATTTTGTAAACCTCTTCCTCCGAAACAATGATGGTAGTAAGATCACATGTACTGTTGCGCGCGGTTCGAGATTGATCATATGTGATTGTTGATTGACCATAGTTCATAGTAGAGGGAAGCAAATTTGTTTGGTTTTTACTTTTTACATAAGACCAGAATGATTTGGGGTTAGAATTAATATTTTTCTCAGTATGTGCTACGTAGTTACCGTACATTTGAGCCTCCATCTCTTTTACTCTACTTCGTAAAATTAGAAAACTATGGAAATCAGATATATTTTTATATTTATTGTGAAAGGAGGCAGATACCGTCCCATACATTTCTGGGCCATGGTGTTAACAACTTGGAAATAGTGTTTTCTATAAGAAACATACATTTGAAGTGTTCACCTAAAATTTGAAAACATTTGTATTTCTAGAAGTTAAGCTATAAGATATTTTAGTAGTGTCATATAAAGTTTCGTTAGGTTATGAGAATGTTATTTTAAATTATTTCGTTGGACTTTTCAATAAATCACTTTAATAAACTATACTTAAAGATCTCCCAAAACGAATCGTGTATGTATTTCACCCCTTGAATGCTCCCCAAAATAGCATAAACATTTATCTTAACCACTATCTTGTTCACTTTGAAATTATTCGCAAGAATAAATAACTTACTGTTTCAGTCATACGCTATTGTCAAATCACAACTAATATTTCTTCATTTAAAACTCGTCTGCTAACAGTAGCACAGCGACCAAACGCAATGCCACAGTTAACACAAGGATCCATGTCGAAATGCAAAATCGGGTATCCAAGGGAACAAATCTAATATTCGTCGTGTAAGGCGGGTTGTCGGGATCCGGTAGGCAAGCAGAAAGTATTCGAGTAAATAAGAATCGTAGTTAGTCCGTATAACAAGCGTAAGTCGTAAGAAAATAGGAAAACCACAAAACAACTCAAGTGCATGGAACAAAGCCAAACAAACGAGTATCAGAATGGCGGCCATTTGACGGCATGATTGAGTGAGTGACTCGTCAATCACGTACGTGGCGTTCGTTCTTTTCGCTCGTTATTGGGGAAAAAATCAGTATTGCCGACGTTAAAACTAAATTCCACTCATAAAAATCACAGTGAAATTACATATTTTGAATTTATTTTATTTCCAGAAATTAAATCGTTCGCGTTTTATTATATTTATAATAAGGTTAATATAACTTATTTTTTGGCATGAATTTCCACCTATTAACTGTCTAGCCCACGATTACTCAGCCTCCTTTGTTCTTTTCTTTTAATAATTTTATAAGTGGGCTACGAAACCATGGAGGGTAACGGTCCGTCTTAGTAACAACCCGGGTAGGTACATAAGAGTCCCGAATCCTATATAATGTTTCGTAGAGGTAATTTACGGAGTCCTCTAAGGACATATTATTAAAAATATCATTCCACTTAATCTCATTTAATTTTACTTTTACAGCGTCAAAATTTGTTTGCTCATAATTGTAAATAGTACGGGGATGGGATTTGAGTGCGTTGGTGTGAGCACACTGGACCTGCAAGCACACGGGTTTGTGATGGGGATCGGGGGCACTAGGGGATGGGCTTCAGAAATGTAATATCATTAGAAAAAGTAAGGTCAAGAATAAGTTTGTTAAGATTAGATATATAGTTGTATTGAAATAAGTTGCAAATGGTTAAATTTTCAATAAAAGTATTCTGTGCGTTACCTAATATGTTAGTTGGTGTGTAATAAGTCGAATCATCTGAGGGTAGCCAGTTTATATTGGGTAGATTAAAATTTCCTAAGATTATATATTTATCAGTCGGTGAGCTCAAGACGTTAGATGTTAATGATTCTGAGAAATGAAGTAGCTGATTATGTAATGAGTAACCTTGATGTTGTTTACAGATGTAAACTACACAAATGTGCAAGTTATACGTCGATTGATTTCCTCTAATTCTAATGGTCACCCAGAGGTCTTCGGCGGCGCAGCTGAGGTCTGGCCGGCCATCGTTGGCGAGGTCGCGGCGCTTAGCTGTCGCCACTCCGCCGCCGAGCGCCTGTCCCGTGCGCGCGTAGTCCCGGTCCCGCCGCCACACCGTGTAACGGTCGTCGAATAGCTCCCCGTCTCCAATGCCCTCCAAGAGCCAAGTCTCAGTCAAGCATATGACATCATAAGAGTTAAGCATTACGTTCCTCGAAAGTATACTGGTTTTTGTCCGAAGCCCTCTAACGTTCTGGTAGTAGACACTAATCATTTAAATATAGGTCATAAGTAAGTATATAAAACACAATAGCTAGTCATTTATGTACGCCTACTGAAAACATGTTAGCACGCTGATGTATCAGTTGAATATGAACGGATGGATAATACGTTAAGATCACCATTTCATTTGTGATCTCCAGTAACAACTGGTACACGGCCATTAGTTCATCTCCAACCTGACCACTCTACACTCATTCTAACGCCTAACACCTAAGTGAAATGTATATGCACTGGACATACATAATTTATATTAACACTGAGCAATTATTTAAGCATGTCAATAGTGTTTTAAATAATACTTCCGGGCAATGACATTCATTTACATTTTCGCAACAGAATATAGAAAATAAATTGTAGTGATGCATAAGTTAAACCTCCATAGAATTTGATATGATAAGTTTAGTTGTGACTTTTATGGATTATCTTTAGTATGAGCTAAAAAAGTGATGACAATTTTCTGTGATCAGACATTTCTTATCTAGGATATGGGTCAAAATATAATGCATGGATTATTCAAGAAAACTGAAAATTACGACTAAACATTTTATGACATAGTAAATTATGCCAAAAAAATGTATGCGATTGAATCAAATCATTTATCTTTGAATTATTATTTTCAACATAAGTCTTCACAATCATTCAAAATTTAATATCGCTTTTAATTATTTTTTGTTGACGACTTTCAATTATTTGTTTCAACCTTTTTCGTCAAAAATGTGTTTCATCAGTCTTTACAGCTAAGATCTTTCGAAAGATAACTGTGGTCTGCTCAAAAAAAACTTTAAATTATTTGTATTTAATAAAACTAAATTTGATAATATGAAAAGGAACAGCAATTGCTAAAACTTTTATTAAAAACGAGTCCAATAACCAAGTTTTTCTTTCCGAAGTTTATCGGATTATTAAAGAGGTTGGAAAATACCTCGGAGTTTAAAACTTGGGGGAGCGGAGAACGCTGGATAAAAATGTGTTCAAACTTTCAATGTAAATTTTGTGACATCTGTAGTTTTTTTATGTTTCTAGAGTTGTTACTATCCCGGATATAAAAACAGTTCTTTAATTGTAACTGTACTTACAGAATTTATGGGATGGAAGCATATAAGAATTCAGTGAATCCATTTAATAATAAAAACGAACCATTTACAAAAGGAAGTATTTCTCGACTTATTTTACACAACACATATTTGAAATCAACAGACGGAGTAGGGTCAAGTTTCGTATTCAGAATAATGTTAGTTCAAATTTTAAGAGTATGTTGTATGTATGTTGCTCAAAATAAGGTTAACTCCATAAGGACAAAAGCTATGCCAAGTATAGCTTTTATTAGGTCTTTACCTATGAAATTGCCGTTTTTCACGAAATAAATGAAGCGTAATTTTTTTATATATTTTTTATTTCTATCAATCAAAACAATCACCCATGCAATCAATGCATCTTTGCCAACGCATTAGTAGCTTATTGATGCCTTTCTTGAAGAAATCAGCTGGACGGGAGGCAACAAATTCTTCAAAGGCATTTTGTACTGCCTCTCGGGTATTGAATTTTTTTCCCGCCAAGAAGTTATCCAAATTCTGGAAAAAGAAGAAGTCTGTAGGCGCAAGGTCTGGTGAGTACGGCGGATGACGGAGAACTTCCAACCCCAACTCTTGTAGCTTGGAGACCGTCTGCTGTGCAGTATGAGGTCGCGCGTTGTCGTGCAGGAGCAGTGGAGCCGAACGATTGACCAAAGCTGGTTGGAGACGTGCGAGCTTCTCCATCATTGTGTTCAGTTCTTCACAGTACACATCTGCAGTAATGCTTGTCCCATTTGGCAAGAAGCTGTGATGAATTACACCCGCGTTAGACCACCAAACAGTGACCATCACTTTTCTAGGGGTAAGTTTTCGTTTAGGGCATTGTTTGGGTGCTGAACTAGGGTCCAACCAACTTGCTGAGCGTTTACGATTGTCAAACAGGATCCATTTCTCGTCACAAGTTACAATGCGGTTCAGAATTCCTTCATTTGTATGCCTGCTGAGCAGTGCAAGGCACGTCTCCACGCGTACTTCGCGCTGGCGGTCGTTGAGTTCGTGGGGTACCCATTTGTCAAGCTTTTTTACCTTGCCAATTTGACGCAAATGGACCAATATTGTTTTGATGCTAACGTCGAAAGCTGCTGCTAATTCAGCCGTGGATTGACTTTCATGTTTCGTGGATTCAGCTTCCACAATAGCCTTTAATTCGTCATTGTCGACCAAAGTTTTTGGACGACCACGGGGTTCATTTTTCAGGTCAAAATTTCCAGAACGGAAGCGGGTAAACCAGTAACGGGTGGTGCGTTCGTTTGTAGTGTTCGCTCCGTAAACGTCGTTGATGTTGCGTGCCGCTTGTGCCGCTTTGCTGCCACGACGGTACTCATACTCCATAATTACTCGAATTTTTAACTTATCCATGATGACGAAAAATGTTCGAATGCGTTGAAAACAAAACACTAACTATTAAACAAATGACGATTTTAGAAAAAGAATTCCATGTTTGTCAAGTAAAATTAATTTGAAATTAGAATTATCAATCAAAAAAAAAAATTTTTTCATTTGAAATGGCCAGTACGGCAAAACGGCAGTTTCATAGGTAAAGACCTATTATTTATTTTAGTTTTTCCTTAATTCAATTTTAATTATAATAAATATCAATTATTATGTCACAATATTTACGTATTGTAACTGTCGAAGATCACACTGGTGCAGCGCAAGTAAATTAAAAAGGTCTTGAATTGGAAACGATGTGTATTAATTTTTTAGAAAAGGCGGTACACAGAAAAAAAAAAAACTGGAGAGCAGCGAACGTGCGTCGTGCGTAGGAGTGGTGCAACGACTGACTTTTTTAAATGTGGGTTTCCCCCCGCGGTTCTCTACGCACCCCGCGCGCTCCCTTTACATTGGCTAATTTAAACAGTATTTTAACCTTAATTTTTAACAAATTTTAAATAATTTATTTGTTCGTCGCTAACATTCCCCACCCTAGTGGTGCGTCAGCATCACTCATTTCCTACAGGTATTCTAGCGACACGCGCAGCCGACCTAATATGTACCCCAGTGCCAGTTTTAATTTTTATTTTCCTTACTCTGCCATCTGTGCCAGGAAAAACTTCGTTGACTATGCCTTTCGGCCATAGATTGCGCGGTCCATTTGGATCTATCACCAAAACAAGGTCGCCCACTTGTAGGTTCCTTTGCTCCTCCTGCCACTTCGGGCGTGGTAACATGTCTGGCAGTATTTCTTTTACCCATCGTTGCCAGTACATATCCGCTAATCTTTGCGAGATTCGCCATTGTTTACGTAGAAACAGGTCTGAGTCATCGAACATTCCTATTATGGGTAGGCTGGACTTCGACCCCACTAAAAAGTGATTGGGTGTTAAGGTTTCGGGGCTGTGTGGGTCCACAGAGACGTGAGTCAAAGGTCGACTATTGACTATATTTTCCACTTCAGCCATTAGCGTACTCAGCGTCTCATCACGGGGAGCGCGTTCATTCAACACGACCTTCAGACTAGTCTTCACAGTTCTGATGAGCCTTTCCCAGGCCCCACCCCAGTGTGGGCTTGCGGGTGGTATGAAGCTCCACTTGGTACCGTGGTTTAAGGCCTCACTTTTAAGGTAATCTTCGTTAAGACCTTGAATTGAACGTTTAAGTTCTGTGTCAGCGCCCTTCAGGTTGGTTCCATTATCCGAAAACATAAACTTAGGCCATGATCGTCTAGCATAATCGATTTTATCCGGGCTATCTAATTGTTCGGGAGAGATCGCGAGTGGAGAGTTCGGAGCCTCTAAGGCTGAAACTAACGTATTTTTAAAACCTTTCCAGTTGGTAAAGGTCTTAGGAGATGAGACGTTATCGTTCGGCGGTCCTAGCACGAGGGAAAAGGGGCGATGGTCGGAGCCTAGGTCATCGAGCGGTTCGATAGACCTTAGATCAAGATTGATTCGCTTGATAATTGCAAAGTCGAGGATGTCAGGAGAGTAGGACGGGTTGTTGGGATAGTGTGTGGGAGTGATGGGGGATATGACGTCTAGGTCAAGGGAGTTAGTGATGTCGAGGAGAGCGATACCGCTGGTGTTAGTCGATAGGCACGTCCAGTCAGTATGTTTGGAGTTAAAGTCTCCGAACATAATGACTGAATGGCCGAGGGCGAGAATGGCCTCAAAGTCGCTGCGGATTGGTCTGGTACCACTAGGTATGTAGATTGAAGCTATGATGATGGTCGGATGACCAGTCATAGCCAATCTACACACAGTGGCTTCCATGTTGAGGAGAGGAGGAGTAGGGAGAGGACAGCAGTGGAAGCCTCTTTTGTAATATATAGCGGTGCCACCGAAACCGTCGGAGTTGGGCCTATCGTTACGAATAAACGCGTACTTAGGTATAGCGAATCCCCTGGAGCGGTTTGGAGTAAGCCATGTCTCCTGGAGAAGGAATAAGTCAGGTTCTTTGTTCTGAAGGAACAGTTTAATTTCGGGAAGGTTGGTGTTAAGGCTACGAGCGTTAAAAGATACTAGGGATAAGCCCTTGGGTTTAATACGACTGGACGCGGGATTCGCGGGTCTAGACATTATAATTTACTTATTTACGATTTTATACAAAAAATAAAAAAATAAAAATAAAATAAATTTACAACGAACTTAGGAGCGAGTGATGCTCGGCTAAAGCAAATAAACGCTCTTGAGGAGAGCGGGCGGCTCGCAGTTTGCGTGCGAGCACGGAAATTTCGTTAATATCGACGTTTTGAATAACGTCGAACACGGTCTTCATGTCCTCAGCCAACGACGACTGAGGTGCGGATGACGGAGAAGGACGCGGCCCTACGGAAGCTACGGGAGCTGGGATGGGTCGGGAAGGTGCGGGCGGAACGGCCGGACGCTGCCTCCAAGACAGAGCCGGAGTAGGCGTCGGCTGAGCGGGCTTTGCTTCCAGGGGACCCCGGTTGCGCAGCGGCGGGAAGTTAGCGTGAGTGAGCGGCGGCGCCGGTTTAGGCGCGACCCTCTTGGCGGTGGAACGCGGAGCACGCGGGCAGCCCCTGTAGTTAGCTGTGTGACCAGACTGGCCGCACAGCACACAGGCAGGGGGGGAAGTGGATTCGGGAGTGCGAGTGCACTCCTTCGTAAAATGTGGATCCAGGCACTTAACGCACCTGGGGGGAGCTGAGCAGTTAGCCGCTGCGTGGCCGTAGAGCTGGCAGCGGTGGCACTGCCCAAGGTGACCGCGGGGGTTGGGACGCTCAACAGAGATATTTGAGAGTCCGCAAATTGTGCGAGCCTCTCTAAAGATCTCCCTCGAGTTGGGAGTATTCGACAAGATAACTAAAGCTAACGGAAAGCGCCTACCGCGGTTAGAGTGCATCTTGTGCACTGCTTCGGCCGGGAAACCCTGGGACTTAAGGTCCTCGAGGATTTCTTCATTCGCGAGCTCGAACGGGACGCCCCGTAGTACTGCGCGGATCTTACGGAGGGTGTAGGTGTGGTACGCGATTTGATTTAACCCGAGCAACCTGGTAAACGCGCGGAAGTCGTCAACGGTCGCTACTTGAATTTTGATTGTATCGCCAGCGTTGGCGGCTTTTAAGTAATTAATTTTGTGCTCTTTGCACAAGTTAGAAACCGCGGTCCAGCGCGTTTTTTCACGCAGGAAGACGGGCGGAGGGAGCTAAGGTTTCGGCGGGACGGGAGCGCAGCGCGTCGCTGGCTTCGATGGGACCGACGGAGACGCGGTTACTTCGAGCGATTTTAACGGTGCGGGGGCTGGTGTTGAAGACACCGGGGTTGGCTCAGGTGTTGACGACACCGCGGCTTTTTTCGAACGCTTCTTAGAGCGTTTGGCAACTAACTGGAACGTGGGCTCAGGAGAACCGGTTAGGGTGGCGGCGACCGACGAAGCTTCGGACGCGGCGGAGTCTGAATCGCTCCCGGGAGCGGTACGCTTCCTGCGAGATGAGCGCGAGGATGAGACCGACGCACAGTCCATATCGGATGGAACGGGAGACGCGGGAGAGCTATAGACCTGAGGGGTCTGGGTGTTGGAGGCCTGAGGGGCTGGGGTTGGGGCCTGAGGGGCCGGGGACGCGATTGATGCCTGCAAGGCCTGCGTTAGGATGTCTTTTGGGATGGAGACGCCTGCCGCAGCAAGCGCCTGGGTGAACGCGTTCGCGAAGTTAATAACGCTTAGCGAATCCATTAGAGAGTGTTGGGACAATAATATATATAAATATAAGTATAATAAAAGATGCCTAGTTCCTAAAAACCTAGCAAAATCCTAGCGGCAAACCTCCCTACCAGCGGTAGGGGGGCTGGGGAGAATAACTTAAAACTAACCGTAGTACGCCGAAGGCCGCTACCTAGAAACCTAAAAAAGGGTACGCAGGTAAAGAGTTGACCGCGTTAGGGTCAACCTTTAGCGACAGAAAGGACAAATACACACGAAAACACACAAATATGATAAAAATAAATATGAAAATAGGAAAAAAATAAATAAAATAGAGAAGAGAAATAAATAAAAATAAAAAGGACTGGTTCAGTACAAATTCGTTGTCACCGTTAAGTATCCTTTGCACTGAAACCAGACTACTTACGCTGGGCACAACACTGCACTCAGCACAAGCACAACACAACTTAGCACAGCACTTTGAAGACTAAGGGGCTTAGTCGCAAAGAAAAATCGCACTTCGAAAGCACTCAGACGGAGTAGAAAGACCTTGGAAACCGTAGCACGGAATCAACACGCTAGACTGTGACGTCAGTAGACTGAGCGCCACGGAATGGCGGGAAGGGACCGATCAACGGAGAACTGGGTCTTGCACGTCCGCACCGCGTGGCGATCGGAGCGAGAATGTGCACCGAGCCGGTGCGCGACGAACTGTTTATAGTTGCGCGCTGTATTACGTACCCAGGTAAGTACCGTACTAGAATCACACCAAAAGAATTTTTTAGCCGGTTTTATTTTATGTGTTTTAATTATTGTTTCAGCTAATCTCGCCGCCATCACCGATGCTTGGAGCTCTAAACGCGGTACAGATACTGGTTTATTTGGTACGACCCGACATCGACTAGTAATAAACGCTACTCGCGCGCGATCGTTATCCTTCCAACGCCAATATCCAACCGCAGACATCGCTTGCGTGCTAGCATCACAAAACATATGTAGCTCTAGACATGTATAGCCGGCCGGCGGCGGAGCTCCGCGCGCTGTATCCTGCGTCGAACGACTGGGGACCGGTTTTCTGTCTGTCTCTCTTGCGCCCGCGCATGCTGTTGCGCTCGGATAGTATCTAGGTAGGCTTACATTACGTAACGACTGCATTCATTCTCGCTCCCAGTGCGGACGTGCAAGACCCCGTTCTCCGTTGTTTGGTCCCTTCCCGATATTCCGTGGCGCTCAGTCTACTAACGTCACAGTTTAGCGTGCTGGTTCCGTGCTACGGTTTTCAAGGTTTTTCTACTTCGTCTGAGTGCTTTCGAAGTGCGTTTTTTCTTTGCGACTAAGCCCCTTAGTCTTCAAAGTGCTGTGCTAAGTAGTGTTGTGCTTGTGCTGAGTGCAGTGTTGTGCCCAGCGTAAGTAGTCTGGTTTCAGTGCAAAGGATACTTAACGGTGACAACGAATTTGTACTGAACCAGTCCTTTTTATTTTTATTTTATTTCTCTTCTCTATTTTATTTATTTTTCTTCTATTTTTCATATTTATTTTTATCATATCTGTGTGTTTTCGTGTGTATTTGTCCTTTCTGTCGGTAAAGGTTGACCCTAACGTGGTCAACTCTTTACCTGCGCACCCTTTTTTTAGGTTTCTAGGTAGCGGCCTTCGGCGTACTACTGTTAATTTTAAGTTTTCCTCCCCAGCCCCCCTACCGCTGGTAGGGAGGTTAGCCGCTAGGATTTTGCTAGGTTTTTAGGAACTAGGCATCTTTTATTATACTTATATTTATTAATATTACTGTCCCAACTCTCCCTTATGGATCCGCTAAGCGTTATTAACGCGTTCACCCAGGCACTTGCTGCGGTAGGCGTCTACATCCCGAATGACATCATAACGCAGGCCTTGCAGGCATCAATCGCGTCCCCGGCCCCTCAGGCCTCAACCCCGGCCCCTCAGGCCTCAAACCCGGCCCCTCAGGCCTCAACCCCGGCCCCTCAGGCCTCCAACGTCGAGACCCCTCAGGTCTACAGCTCATCCTCGTCTCCCGCCTCGTCCGAGATGGACTGCGAATCGGTCGCATCCTCTCACGCGTCGCGTCGCAAGCGTACCGCTCCCGGGAGCGACTCCGAACCCGCGTCTGATACGTCATCAGATGCCGTCACCTTAACCGGCTCTCCTGAGCCCGCGTTTCAACTTGTCACCAAGCGCTCCAAGAAGCGCTCGAAGAAAGCTTCGGTATCATCAATACCCGAGCCCTCCCCGGTATATTCAACACCAGCCCCCGCGCCGTTAAAATCACTCGAAGTTACCGCGCCTCCGTCGGTCCCATCGAAGCCAGCGACGCGCTGCGCTCCCGTCCCGCCGAAACCTCAGCTCCCTCCGCCCGTCTTCCTGCGTGAAAAAGCGCGCTGGACCGCGGTTTCTAACTTGTGCAAAGAGCACAAAATTAATTACTTAAAAGCCGCCAACGCTGGCGATACAATCAAAATTCAAGTAGCGACCGTCGACGACTTCCGCGCGTTTACCAGGTTACTCTCGTTAAATCAAATCGCGTATCACACCTACGCCCTCCCGGAGGAGCGTAAGATCCGCGCAGTACTACGGGGCGTCCCGTTCGAACTCAGTAACGAAGACATTCTCGAGGACCTTAAGTCTCAGGGTTTCCCGGTCACAGCAGTGCACAAGATGCACTCCAACCGCGGTAGGCGTTTTCCTTTAGCTTTAGTAATCCTGTCGAATACTCCCAACTCGAAGGAGATTTTCAAAGAGGCTCGCACAATCTGCGGACTCTCGAACATCTCCGTCGAGCGTCCCAACCCCCGCGGTCACCCTGGGCAGTGCCACCGCTGCCAGCTATATGGCCACGCAGCGGCTAACTGCTCAGCTCCCCCCAGGTGCGTAAAGTGCCTGGATCCACATTTCACAAAGGAGTGCACTCGCACTCCCGAATCCACTTCCCCCCCTGCCTGTGTGCTGTGCGGCCAGTCCGGCCACACAGCTAACTACAGGGGTTGCCCGCGCGCTCCGCGCTCCACCTTCAAGAGGGTCGCGCTGAAACCGGCGCCGCCGCTCACTCCCGCAAACTTCCCACCGCTGCGCAACCGGGGTCCCCCGGAAGCAAAGCCCGTTCAGCCGACGCCTACTCAGGCTCTGTCTTGGAGGCAGCGTCCGGCCGTTCCACCTGCACCTTCCCGACCCATCCCAGCTCCCGTAGCTTCCGTATGGCCGCGTCCCGCTCCGTTATCCGTACCTCAGCCGTCGTTGGCTAAGGATATGAAGACCGTGTTCGACGTTATTCAAAACGTCGATATTAACGAAATTTCCGTACTCGCACGCAAACTGCGAGCCGCCCGCTCTCCTCAAGAGCGTTTATTCGCGTTAGCCAAGCATCACTCGCTCCTAAGTTCGTTGTAAATTTATTTTATTTTTATTTTTTTATTTTTTGTATAAAATCGTAAATAAGTAAATTATAATGTCTAGACCCGCGAATCCCGCGTCCAGTCGTATTAAACCCAAGGGCTTATCCCTAGTATCTTTTAACGCTCGTAGCCTTAGCACTAACCTTCCCGAGATTAAACTGTTCCTTCAGAACAAAGAACCTGACTTATTCCTTCTCCAGGAGACATGGCTTACTCCAAAACGCTCCAGGGGATACGCTATTCCTAAGTACGCGTTTACTCGCAACGATAGGCCCAACTCCGACGGTTCGGCGGCACCGCTATATATTACAAAAGAGGCTTCCATTGCTGTCCTCTCCCTACCCCTCCTCTCCTCAACATGGAGGCCACGGTGTGTAGATTGGCTATGACTGGTCATCCGACCATCATCATAGCTTCAGTCTACATACCGTGTGGCTCCAATCCAATCCGCAGCGACTTTGAGGCCATTCTCGCCCTCGGCCATTCAGTCATTATGTTCGGAGACTTTAACTCCAAACATACTGACTGGACGTGCCTATCAACCAACACCAGCGGTATCGCTCTCCTCGACATCACTAACTCCCTTGACTTAGACGTCATATCCCCCATCACTCCCACTCACTATCCCAACAACCCGACCTATTCTCCTGACATCCTCGACTTTGCAATTATCAAGCAAATCAATCTTGATCTAAGGTCTATCGAACCGCTCGATGACCTAGGCTCCGACCATCGCCCCGTCTCCCTCGTGCTAGGTACGCCTAACGTTAACGTCACACCTCCTAAGACCTTTACCAATTGGAAAGGCTTTAAAAATACGTTAGTTTCAGCCTTAGAGGCCCCTAACTCTCCGCTCGCGATTTCGCCTGACCAATTAGATAGCCCGGATAAAATAGATTCATTAGTCAATACTCTAACTGATGCTATTAACACAGCCATCAACGACAACGAAAAGGTTGCTAAGCAAAGCAAACCCGCGCTTCCACTAGCCGTTAGCAATCTCATTAAAGCCAAGAACGCGGCTCTCCGGAGAGCAAAGAAATATCCCACGCCAGCATACAGAACAGCTGCGAATCAGCTTCAACGTAAAGTTAGGTCTCGCCTCGCGGAACTCCGTGACACTCAGTTTAACGATCTCATGGAGAATATCTCCCCGTCCCACCAAGCATATTATCGAATGGCCCGAGCCTTACGCGTAGACACCGCCTCTCACGTTCCTCCTCTCACTCGTCCCGACGGCACCATTGCTTTCGAAGTCGAAGAGAAAGCCGAATGCTTCGCCGACAGCATAGCGGCACAATGCTCGCCCAGCACGCAACCCGCGGATCCCTCCCACATCCAGGCGGTAGAGGACGAAGTTCTCCGCAGAGAATCTCTTCCTATCACCGACGACCCCGTCACAGTCTCTAATGATGAAATCTTGCTTCTCATTGGAAAGCAAAAGTCCAAAAAGGCTCCGGGTGCGGATGGAATTTCCAACCACGCACTAAAGCACCTGCCTGAGCAGGTGCTTACCTTGTTAGCTATCATCTTCAATGCCTGCTTCGACCATAGCTACTTTCCAAAAGCCTGGAAAGAAGCGACAGTCATAGGTATTCCCAAGCCGGGTAAACCTCTGAATGTCCCGGCTAATCACAGACCCATCAGCCTCCTCAAGGCAATGTCTAAACTTCTCGAAAGAGTCATACTCTCTCGAATGCGGAACCATCTGTTTCCAACGGATGGCGACCCTCTCATCATTCCCCACCAGTTCGGCTTTCGCGCTAAGCACTCCTGCCCTCAGCAAGTCCATCGAATCGTCGAGTACATACTCGAAGGATTCTCTCAGCGTCGTAAAAAAACAATCGCGGTT
Source organism: Marasmarcha lunaedactyla (assembly GCA_923062675.1). NCBI lineage: Eukaryota > Metazoa > Arthropoda > Insecta > Lepidoptera > Pterophoridae > Marasmarcha > Marasmarcha lunaedactyla. Next base: position 3,448,872 of record OV281358.1, read on the forward strand.
CTCTTTGACGTAGCCAAGGCTTTCGACAAAGTCTGGCACAGCGGTCTCGTTTTTAAACTCTATAAAATAGGCTTACCGGCTCGCCTAGTCAGATTAATAGCGTCGTTTCTTAAAGACCGTACTTTTCGATTCAAACATGAAGGCACGCTCTCCGCGCCTCGTCCCATAAAGGCTGGAGTCCCGCAAGGCTCAGTCCTCGCCCCTCTGCTGTACACCGTGTACACTAACGACATCCCCATCCCGCCGAAAGGCGTCGAACTCGCCCTCTTTGCAGACGATACCGCCCTTTACACTAAAAGTCAAGCGATCCCGTATAACATCACCAGACTCCAAAAGGCCGTTAACGCCCTCGGTGTTTGGTTTCAAAAATGGCGTATCGATGTCAACCCAGAAAAGAGTTCTGCTATTCAATTCGACCACAAACGTCGTAATCGCCACAACGATCCGCACATTCGTATGTTAGGTATTCCCATCCCCTGGAAGCGCACTGTCAAAAACTTAGGCGTCACCTTAGATCAGACGCTTTCTTTCAAGCCACACGTCGATAGAGTAACGAAACTCGCGCGTTTCTACTTAAGCAGCTTAAATAGTATGATAGGAAGAAAAAGTAAAATGTCTTTTAGAAATAAACGTACGCTTTATAAGGTCTGCGTTAGACCCGTCATGTCATATGATTCGCCAGTCTTTGCCCACGCCAAACCCTCCGTCCTGTATAAGTTGCAGGTCGTTCAAAATCTCTTCTGCCGCAGGGCCACAAACGCACCTTGGTACGTACGTAACGCGGACCTGCACAGAGATCTTGAACTGCCTACAGTGCAACAGCACCTCAAAACACTCTCAGAATCGTTCTTCAAACGCGCCGAATCCCATCCCAATCATCTTGTTCGAGATTCAGTCTCATATACTGTTCCTGTGTTAGATTCGATTTACAAAATCGCTAGACCGAGAAACGCGCACACGAGCGAACGCACGCAGTTAACTTTAGATCTAGAGGCCCTTCAGGCCGCAAATTCTAATTCTAACGTAAATTCTAATTCTAACGTAAATCCGAATTAATGCAATTTTATTTGTCAATTTTTAATGTTTTTATTTATTTACTTTTCTTTTTTGAGCACCTTCAGTGCTATGTAAATCCCAGTGGGTGACCCCTTAAGGACCCCGCTAGCGCGGCCTCTTTCTCCGATTGGCCGTCGCTCAGATGAAGGCTGAGTGGCAAAAATGCACGAGCCGACAGGGGGTTTTTTAGTGGGTATGGTTCTGGTAGGCGTCGGGACGAGTCCCACATAACTCCGATCGCGCGCGCGGAGTATGCGTCAGAGCATTTTTTATGTCCTCCTGCCCTTCCCGTGGAGGGGAACCAAAAAAAACAAAAAAAAAAAAAAAATTACGACTGCAACAATGCTATCCATTTGACCCATTTATTGAATATTACGTCAGGCACGTAATCATCCCAGCCGATTTTAAGTTTCCATGTATCTTGTATAATTATTTTTCCATTGATAACGTAAGGAGATAGAAAACCATACACGTCAAATATAGACATAATTACACATAACATTTGTCTTTTAGTAGGCCTCTGTGTTCCGTTAATTAGGCACTCGGGTATTCTTTTAAATGATACGTCAAATCTTAATGTGTCATCGCTAGGGTTCCAAATAAGTCCGAGAGTTCGTTCGCCGTCGAATTGCTGCCCGATTTTAAACTTTACTGCCACAACTCCTAGAGTATGTTTAGGTAAACTATTTAATACACTTTTACTATTGCTAGTCCAGTTGCGAATTTCGAAGCCACCCTTTTTGTGAATTAACGTGACGTCACGGACTAGTTTTTTAGCTGTTTCTTCGTCAGGTAGGCTATCTATATAATCGTCCATATAATGTTGTGTGTATATAGCTTCGACAGCTGCGGGCATAGTCTCTTCGTATAGCTGAGCGTTTTTATTTTTTACATATTGAGCTATAAACGGACTGCAGTTTGCGCCGAAGATTAATGACGTCATATTGTAGGTGTTCAAGGTTCCGTCGACTTGATCTTTGTATAAAAATCTAAAGGCATTTCGATCTTCGGGTCTTAACTTAACTCTTAAGAACATATCTTTTATGTCTCCTGTTACAGCTATCGGGTTTTCTCGGAATCGTAACATAATGCCAAACAATGACGCCAGTAGGTCAGGTCCTTTCAGTAGGTAATCATTAAGACATAATCCATTTGTTTTTGCAGCAGCGTCGAAAACTAAGCGCAATTTACTTTTAATCGGGTTGTTAACACCAAAATGCGGCAAATACCAAGTCTTTGGTGTATACTCTAAGTTGCTAAGTCGTTCAGCATAGTTATTTTCAAATAAGTGGTTTATACGTTCGTTATATCTCTGTGCATAATCAGGATCTTTCCTCATTTTTTGTTCGACACCCTTCAGCCTGGATAACGCAGTCGGGTAGGAATCTGGCATTAAACTTCCTTCATCTTTCCAGGGTATGCCAACTTGCCATCGACCATCAACCAACTTTGAAGTTTGTTTCAAAATATTCTCAGCGCGCAGATCTTCTGAGTTCTGCCGTGGCTTGGAGGAGATGCCCATGGACTCCATTAAAAACGACCTGCGTACTTCTTCCTGTATATCTCGTAGAACGCGTTCAGCTTCCGATACATCTTCATCGCCCTCATTGGTGACGAACAGAGTGGAGTGACGTTCAGAACTAGGTAAGCTATTAGGTACCCTTCCATGTAGGCACCAGCCCAGAGGAGTTCGACTGGCACAGGGTTCATTAGGTCGGCCGACCCTCGTTTCAAGCGGTAAGAGTAAATGATAGTTATCTTGGCCTATTATCACTTGTGGTTCTAATTGATTTAAACATAAATTTTGACTAATAGTATTTAAATGTTTAAAGATACTTAAATTAATTTTAGCTAAGTTTTGTTTAACTAAATTAAGATTATCTATCACACGCGCACGGATTGTATATAGTTTGTTATCAGCGCCCGATAAAGACAGGTTTACCAGCTGAGTATCGCACACTAATTCGCTATTGTCAAACGCGCCACGCACACGTAGGCATTCTCGTCGGCCCGTTAGTCCCACTCGTGCGGCGAGGGAGGAACTTATTAGAGACACCGTCGAGCCGTCATCCAGTAAAGCAGTCGCGTGTTCGATTCCGCGCGGTCCCTGTATTTTTATAGGAATAACTTTTAACAATACTGAACCGCTAATGTTTGTGTTACTCACTATTTCAGTCTCTGACACTTGCACTGATACATGTTCACTAGGGTCCTTACGCGGTTCGTAATGAAGTAAACGGTGATGAGATTGTCCGCAATTATTTACATCACAGGTTGCGGCAGGACACGTCTCACGGTTGTGGTGCGCTATTAAACACTTATAACAAATACCGAATCGCTTAACATGTAACCACCTATCCTTTCGTAGCGACTTTTTAAATCTTTTGCACTCCGGTAACGAATGTTTGTGAATACGACAAAAACGACACCTTTGTTCACTTTGTTCGTTTACAGTTGAAACTGTTTGTATATTATCAACTTTACCACAGTGTTTTCGTTTGAAAATGTCCGTTTTAGGTTGTAATAAAGTGACACTACACGTAGAAATCTTTACGGCTTCTTCGGTTAGGAAATCCGATAATATACCTAATCTAGGTTTAGATGATCCGACGGTGATAAGCGGGTAACTGTAATCAGCCCACTTGGACAGCAGAGTAGTTGGTAGCTTGGACAATACAACGGTAGCTACTTCCATACCTTGTAGGTACTCTTCTCTGCCCAGGGCTTGTACCGCCGCGACGTAGTTTTTCACTTTTATGGAAAATGGTACTATTTCCTTATAGTAGTCAGCTGACATACTACACATTTTTTTTATGTCTGTCATATAATAAGACAGGATGACGTCCGCGTTACCAAACTGTAGTTCTAACGTAGACATCACTACTTCTGGCGAGGTACCTCTAATAAGAAGTGCTCATACGGCTTCTTGTGCGGGACCACGAAGACATTTTCTCAACCGCCACAAGTTTTCTTTTTCAGTAAACGTGCACACTTCAGTAGATTCCCAGTAGGCCTGTTTGAACTGGAGCCACTCCATTGGATTTCCATTAAAAACAGGTAGTTCTCTCGGCGTACTGAGGCGGCTGAGTAGATGAGTGTTCTGTTGGTTGGTTGACGAGGTAACCAAGTGTTTGAGCGCGCTAGCCAGCTGTTGAACTGGTCCATCTGTGTCGGTCTTGTCCGACGTCTGCGGCATGCCTTTGTCGTTTCCGATTATCGTGGCTTGCTGCAATTCCAGCTCTTGTTGGCTTCGCTCGACCCACTTCTAAATATCATTCTGCTTCGATATCTCTGATGGTGGACTGTATTCTTCTTCCAGGTCTGCAAGGTCCGCAGCTAATTGTTTATCTATGAGTTCCATCTGAATGCGTGCCTTCGCCTTTGCTGCTTCCAGTTCCAGCTTCTTTTTCTGGCATTGTATAGACGTCAATGATGAAGATTTCTTTGTCTTGGCGGAATTACGCGAGGTTTGTGAAGGCGGCTTAATAACCAATAGTTCCGATTTCACAACACTGCCGGCACAAGATTTTAGCACTTTGGTTTCATCATTGTTGCTTGCTGTAGGCGTAGGTAGTGGCGTTTGCTGTGTTCCAGTAACCGTTAGTTGTTTCGACTGAGACTTTTCCTCTTCCAGCCGTTTACTTGCCGTGCTGCGAGTATTCACCATTTTTTTTCGCTGGTGGAGTTGTAAACATAATCTGGCTCGAATGACCACTGTTGAAGATCACACTGGTGCAGCGCAAGTAAATTAAAAAGGTCTTGAATTGGAAACGATGTGTATTTATTTTTTAGAAAAGGCGGTACACAGAAAAAAAAAAAACTGGAGAGCAGCGAACGTGCGTCGTGCGTAGGAGTGGTGCAACGACTGACTTTTTTAAATGTGGGTTTCCCCCCGCGGTTCTCTACGCACCCCGCGCGCTCCCTTTACATTGGCTAATTTAAACAGTATTTTAACCTTAATTTTTAACAAATTTTAAATAATTTATTTGTTCGTCGCTAACAGTAACAATACTTTTATTTATAAACAGTAACAACTCGGTGTCTATCCCTGTGCAGCTACTGGAGAGGCCAGGAAGGATTTCATCTTCCCATTGTTATTAATTTTTTTTATTCGATTCTTCATAACTGCGGGCCGAGATCGTTCTTATTATGAAACTCAATAGTACTCGTTTAGTATCAGAAAATTGAATTTTCCGTTTTTAAGTGGATTTAGATATTATTGAATTTTCTGTTTCAAAAAGTGTTTCTTCGACTTTTAGAAGAGTTCTATTGTAATATTGAAAATGGGTCAAATGGTTTATCCCTGACGAATCAACGATTTTTGGTTCAGTACCTGTTGAGGTTTTAAGGTTGCTTTGCACAGAAGAGTGAATTAGTTTAGGAAAAACCTTCAGTTAGAGAAGAAGGGTTCCCAAGTTCAATTTCGCTCGTACCTCCTTGTTCCAGGAACTGCACTGGCTGATCCTTCCCTGTGACCGGAACACAACCACGTAAACGTGGTCATTAAGGCGGTCAAAGTAGGAAGGATCAGTAATACCGGCCTAGAAGAGATCTTATCAAAAACTCAACTTACCCTTAAATATATGTAAACTATATATGTAGTTTTCTATACAATGTCACACACATAGGGACTGTGTTAGCCTATTTTCGCAAAATGACTGACATTTGCATCAGGTCACCATGCGTAAGCACAAATCACCACGATAGAATAAGGAGGAACCAGGGCTCAAGTCGACTCAATGGCAATCGTACGAGTTTAACAATGCTTCGACGAAGTTTTCAAAACAACGCTTAGCTTTTACGCAGACGAACAAAACGTCATCGAGCTAGATAAAATAATGTAAATCATCATGGGACGTCACTGTCAAGTATGACCAGTGCAATACATTACTTGTGTCTGGTCTTAAGTGTTTGCGTTTAGATGTTAATTTTTTCTATGAAATAATCTGAAATGTAAAAATTTGATAGATACCAGATAGAACCTAGGACCTCATAATTTTCATTTAATGTTGTTTATTAGGTACCTACTTCCCTTGCCATCAATTAATTTTATCAAATAAAGAGCACATAAATAAGACCTATCAGTGAATTAAAATAAGTCACAAAAAACCAAATGGAACCAAACACACGAAAATATATTCCTTTTTGTTTTCGATAAATCCCAACTTAAGCCTACGCTTGGCTGTTGGTGAGTGACATCCACAGCCAGTGACATCATCACTTGTACCTGTTTTATGAATTATTAGGAAATGTGATTATTATCTCGACTAATGAGGCGTTGCCAACTATAGGTTCAGTTGAAATTCAAAACAGTAACCACGTAAACCTCATTATTATGGGGGTCAAAATACGAAGGACTGTAATGCCGCCCAGACGCGATCTTAACAAAGATCTTAAAAATGTCTTCTGAGAAACTAGTCATTACCAGCTAGGATGTTACATGACAAAATATATCGCAAAAAGTTGCACTGTTACTCCCCCAAAGGACTGTGTCGAATTTCCAATAACCTTCTTTAAATTTTGCTATCCGATTTAAAAAAGCATTCAACTCTGTAACCTCACCAGACCGATTTATTCAAAAAATTATTTGAAATCAAATACGTGCTGCACACACATCAGAAATAATCAAATTGTTTTCTTAAAAGACCTCATTCTTTCAACATAAAATATTTAAAAAAAATATATGAACACTGTTTCTACAACCCGAATCCAAATTGGCTCGCATTTATAGTTGGTTTTAAATTTTAAATTTAATGGCTCTTATTGTTAGTACTATGGCTGGCGTAAAATCACGTTCATTTTAGAGCAGCATTGCTTTTTTATATTTTGTGCTAATTTTATGTTCTTAATCTTTACGATTTTTATTTGAAAGTTAAGTGTCAATGTTTTATTTCAGAATAATTTATAAGTTACATTTTATATTGGATTTGAAAGTTAACTATTGTATTTACACATCATGGCAAATAACTCTATTTAATTTCATAAAACTTAAGTGAGACATTTTAATTGGATATTTAATAACGCGTCTTACTCACGGTACAGGGTCGGATAGGCCTCTCTGGAGGAGGCGAGGCGTATAGCCGCGACTACACTCACCCCTGAAGATGGACTCCAGACGAGTCCGAAACTAGTCGGATCTATCCAACCGTGTGCCGTGAGTAAGCCCCGTTATTAAATATCTAATAACTCTATTTATTTGTTCTCAGTAAAGCTACAATAAATTTCACCTGGAACTAATATTCCCTATTTTGTAATTTCATTTCCAAAATTGTATTTTTATTGATAATGATTTTACATGTAACATCTACGACTGATTTTATGATGATTATAAATCAAATATCGGCAAGTTAGTTTTATTAAAAATAATTTTATTTTAATCTCACTTACAGACTTATACAGTTTAATAACGAAAGGTTATTTATTGAACGTATTTAGGTAACGAACAGTTTAGATCATAATGAATCACGCCAAGACTTTTCCAAATGGAGTAGTAAAGTACCAAATGAAAATACACATTGATGCCTTTATTTTTTATACAAGCAATTTTTAGAACGCTTTCCGAGGGAGTTTCAAGCGAGGGCGCAGGCAAAAGCTATGTTATACAAACATTTTTGATGGTGATCTCAATTGAATAAGCCCAGATAAATTGAATTCTGCATTGTTATTCTATTTTCTATTATTTTATTGTTATTATATTTCTATAATCTTCAAGCAGCTTTAAATAAATTTAGTTACCATTAATCATATTCTAATTCAAAATCTAAACTCTAAACCAAATTCCATTTGAAACAACTAGTTATAAATACTTTATTCATAGCTCGTCCTCCAATATCTCGGTTACATCATCTACTGCAAACATTCGGAAGTCTTAGCTAATAATAATTTTCATTAAAATTGTCGCAGTGGTTAATTACCTGCTACTCTGCGGGTGATTCAACAACGCTGCAGGTTTCTGGAAGTGCCGTGAATATTTATAACTGGTTCATTAATAAGTATTGCCTCAAAATGATTATCCCGTTTATACTAAAAATGAGAAGGAATGTTTATTACTCGGTCAAGCTAACTTCACAATGAAGTTACACAAAATATTTGAATAAATTGTGTGTATAGATAGAACGTGGCCTGGAGAAACACACAAAAGTGATCCCAAAAAATGTATAGATGTACTACTTTTATAATCGACTATGTAACACAACATATATTTTCCTGGTATTAAATTATTTTAGATCACATATAAATTTTTCCAGATATTTATTTTAAAAGAATGGTAACATGAAAACTGGTACATGGTAATAAAAGTAATGGTGACCGTCGTCACTGACAGCAAAACAAATTTATGACTTTGACGTTGTCGTTTGAATTTCTGTTTTCTAAAGTACATAAGATTTTATATTAATTACCAAAAGAGACTCAAAATATTTTATTTCATTCTCAGGCAAAAAAATTCCACATCGTTTTTTTCTTCATCATGGTATGGTAGGTACTATGGTAGCGTCGGGTGACGGGTCGCTCACTTCCCTCTAATATGGTTGAGGAGGGCGATAGCTGGATCCCACGTTAACTCGTGAACGGGTGCCGTTTGAGGGTGTTCGTCGTTTGGATACTTGGAGGGAGGGAGACTTGCCGAGCTAACAGATGCAGAAAAGAATAATTTTGTATAGACATAAAGAGACTCTGTAAATTTATTTTGAAACAAAATAAACCCGTGAAGTTTCTTGCCAGTTCTTCTTCAAGAAGATTTTTTCGAACTGGTGGTAGAATGATATTTTATTTGACATCAATAAGAACAAGTAATTGTCAATGTTGAGAAATAAATATTTCATTTCATTTCATTACTTTGGCTTTTAAAATGTATTAAAGGAAAGGGAAAAAAACCCCTAGGCACACTTTTATATAAAAATCTTTAATAGGATACTTGGGGTAGAAGGTATACAACTTGACGACGATATGAAAAAAACACACACATGACAGCTAATTGTGTGGTGTGCATCTGAAACAGCCTGTAGGAAATTCAATCCAACGCCCTTTTGTCATACAAATAATATTACATTTTATAGAAAAACTTTATGGCATAGCGTTTCCTCAAAGGTTTTCTTGAACTTATTGAGGGGCAGGGATTAAACTGGATAAAAATACTACTGATGATAACCAATTTGATGAAATTGTTTAAATATCCATGCCGAAAGAATCATCAATTGATTACTGAAGTATTTTTAGAGACTTTGAGGGTTGAGTTCTTTAAATCAGAACTTACAATTTTAAAATCGTTTCACGTTTATTTTTTCTAAGATTTTGATGTTTGAACTTCAGATATCTGTAATAAACTAGGTAAGTCGTAATAAGCCTCTAGATAAGTCTCACGAAAGAACGTTTTAAAAATAAAAAGTCTGATCAAGACATTACCGAGGTATGTTAGAGTGATTATAGCTATTACCGTGAATTTGTGTAGCTAGTAAAAAAAATGGGCAATTTGGTTCAATACATAATATGTTATTATACTTCCAACATATTTCAGTAATGTAACAACAGGAAAAAAGTTCGTAGGGCCTAATTTTAATACGATTCTGAATACTTTATTACTGTAAGTGTCGAGGTGGAGCCGGAGTTCATCCCTTTTTATAAATCTTTAGCGATGAGTAACTGTACGATTATAATTAAAACGAAAAGTGTTAATTTACAGTTTGGCCCTGTGTACCTTAGCCACTTCAAAAACTCAGGTAATTAAGATATAGGTACAAGTAGCGTTCCGAATTTTTTATAATATAATTCCCGGAAAACGCAAAAATTATACAAAATGCTTTTATCAGTCGGTATAAGCATCATATGGTGCAGTTATTACCGATTAATACACTCGGTACGTACACTTATAGTATAAATAATTTATTTCCGATACATTTTAAGAATTTTAAATAATGCTATGCTGCAACGTTATCGATAGACGAAAAGGTTGTTTTTATTCATACATAATTTGAATTATTTTGGTTTGAATGAATGCAGTTTTAAGGTATGGTTTTATATGGTATCGAATTTAGTGCTCCCATACAAAGTAACTTTTTTTGGTTGCATAAAATATCAAAAAATAATGACGAGTCATTGACAAAACCGTAGCAACATCGTTCAGCCGTTCCATCCATGAACTTTGCTGGAAACTATATGATTTAATAATTCGTCCATTCCAAAGTCAATCAGAATTTGACGACCGAGTGGTGTAGTGGTAAATGGCCTTGCCTCATACGCCGAAGGTCCCAGGTTCGAGTCCTGGCCGGGGCATTCATTTGTGTGATGAACACAGATGTTTGTTCTCGGGTCATGGTTTTTTGTATTTATATATGTATGTTTATTCTGGGTTCCCCCCCAGTTCATTGTATGGTCATCATATCACAAGCTCTGCTTACTTTGGAGCCATACAGTTGGTGTGTTTGTCTGGGGATTTAAAAAAAAAAAAAAAATTGACGGTAAATATTTATCCGTACCGGGTTGGACGAAAGAAACAAAAAAACATCAGTGACGCAGCATCGCCTAACAATCGCTTCGGAATGTCAATATTGATCCGTACAGTGACTTTTGCTCCCCGAAATAAGTATGCACCTACACCATGCTGAAAAATATTCTCAAAATTTTCACACAACTGCAACTAATAACATAGGACCTGAAATAATTTGCTTAAATTATTTCTCTCAAACATTTTTTAATCTAACATTTTAATATGCCACTTCCAGAAGTCGACATAAACGTCAAAAGATGGCAAGAATTCATTAAAATTTCTCATTTGGGAGCATCTTCAAGTGGCATATCTGATGGTTATTTAGTCTCCGGTAAAATCGGACGATTTTCTAAAAGGAACCTTATTGTTAAGAGACTGAAAATTCAATTTATTCGCAAGCTAACGGAGATGTTTCTAAGAATTTATTAACGTATGTTACATTTTGAAGATAAACTTGAATTATACGAGTGTAAAATATTATTGCATATGCTTTTCACTTATAATGATGCGTGAAATTACATAAGACCATCTTTAACGATTTTTAAACGCAAACTACAGTGTGTAAATACCTCAACGTACTTAAAAAGGTTTAATAACGGAAGAATTTGAAGAATTTTGTTTCAAACGCGTAACCTTCGATGCCCACGAGGGGCATTTCGGGATAAATGAACTATTATTATTTAAATCGATTCAGTAGGATCAGAAATTTAAAATTTTTGTAACAGTAAACTTAATTTTTTTTTAATTATAATAACAGCAAAAGCTGCTGTTGAGCAATTTAAAGTCCAACACGCTTGCCTACATTGGTTGGCAGTCTAACGTTCGCGGACTTTAAACATTCAGGATTTCCCCACGATATTTTCCCTGACCCTTAGAGCAGTCGGCTTTATGTATTTAAGTTGTAAAAAATTTATGGTACATTTGTTAGTCACTGGGATTGAACCTTAAGGGCCTGCGCAGACGACGAACTTTTCTCCGCGCAGAAAAAAGTACGCTCCGCGAATAAGAAGTCCGCTGCTAATTTACCGCGAACTCAACGCACACGGCGTGCGATCATTTGTTGCCCGGAAATGTAGAAATAAACGCGGACTAAACTCCGCCATGTGCGTTGCTTCGCCTAGTCACACGAGTTCCAATTTTTTCGGGGACTCCCCCGTACTTTTGTCCGATCCGCTCCCTGCGTGTCCTCGGTTTTTTGTGGGACTTTTTGTACGTGGTGCTTTTAATCCCTCGTTTGCATTACTATACAGTTGTAAGCGATCTATTTTAGCAGACAAAAAAGTCCGCGGACAAAGGTCCGTCGTCTGCGCAGGCCATAAGATTGAGAGGCCAGCGTCTCCGACAAATAAGAAGTACAGATACAGATAAAACACGTGCGTCCATTGAAAAGGATTGTATTTGTTTTTCGATTATTTAAAACACATAATTTTTTTAAAGTGATTGTGTCAAACCATGATGTCATTTTATTTAAAGCAAAAACGTCCATTTTATGAGCCGCATCATTAATCTTAAGTATTAAGTATGTGATAAATATCTACGACTAATGAATTTAAGAGGGATATTTATTAAGTTTATGTTACATGGTTTTAAAGCGGGGTAATAAGTATTTGTTGTTCTAATAAATTTATTAAAGATTCAGATAAACTAAAAAGAAACATTTTTATAATTGTGATAGACTCATTTATTTCCATTATCATGAGTTCTGTGAGACAAGCAAAGTAGTTAAACGTAGTAGGCAAAACCCAAGAAGCTCATTTGAGAAATGACTAGCCATTTTATCAAATTGACAGATATATCCTTAACACACTTGTTTTCATCTGTATAATTAAACCTTCTTCGTTCGTAACATTTGATGAATGTGAAAAAATAAAAAAAACCAAAACGACTTTCAAAAGGTTTTTTTTTTCTTCAAAAATCAATCTCTCGGTACTCTTTTGCCATTTGCATTCACATCTACACTCTTCCTATTAACATTTTCAAGGGTTATTTTTATTCGATTCTAAAAAGGAATTCCATTAATTCACGGAATAATCATGAACTTGATTGCCAGTTTTAATAAAACAGATTGTTTTTATTTTAATTTCGCACTCGTTATTGTGTTTGAGGCATCGAAAGTGTTATAACAAAATTCCTTTTTACACAATCCCTCAAAATCTTTGACATCGTAATATTTTTTGATTAAAGTCATTTTATATTGACTTGGAGAGCATTCGAATGTAAGTAAATTGATATAGATCGTTCATCGCATTTTTGTGAGCCTATGTGTGCGTTAAGCTTTTATATTGAACAGTGACTATGTGCGCGTGACTGTACATGCACACTACAGCGGCGAGAACGTCGTGTCATGTTTACACGTTCACTGGGTCATACATGGCGGCTGCCGCGTCACTGCAACACATAACTGAATCGCATATTTACAAGCACATGCACAGGTGGCATGCACCGCGCGTAAAGATCAGTTGAACGATCTAACAATAATTTACGTGACTTGGATGAAACTAAAAGCGTGATTTCTAAATTGAAAATTGCTTACTTGACTATATTAACTTCGTTTTTATTGTTAACGTAAACTATTAAAAAATATTCAAATACGAAAGAACTTCATATGTTTTTTTTAAATAGTTTATAGTTTATTAAGAGATTTCTGTAAGCCAGCTATAAACTTCTGAGAAATATACTTCTGACAGGCCTTCCATCCCTTTACAGTAGATATCCCAAAAAGTCGAACCAAAGGTTTCGATAGTTCCTTTTTGGTGCGGGTCGCCAAGGTGTGGAATGAACTGCCTGCGTCTGTTTTTCCAGAAAACTATAGTCCTAGTTCTTTCAAGCGTCGTGTGAATAGGTATCTCGTGGATAAGTGTGTAACACCTTCGTCTTCATCGTCACTTTCCATCAGGTGAGATAGAAGACAAACGTCTAATCCTTTTTCAATAATAAGAAAAAAAAATATTAATGTTATTCTTGTTTTTTCTTAAGGCACGCAGATTCACGCTGCGATCCCCCAAGAACATGTAATAAGCATGAATATGGACAGCTTCTCGCCTTCTCGTTCTTGGGACCCCTGTTCTCCGATCAGTGACGGGTTTTTCGCCCGCTATAAATGGTTTCGCGGGCGCAAATAGAATCTCTCTACATTCTCAACGCTACGTGAGAAGTATCGATCACACGTTGTAATTTTAATGGGTACTATATTATGCATTACACATTATTTAAATCGATTTTCAAAATGGTCTCTACTTAAGATCATTCAAGCCAAAAAATTTAATTAATAGAACATTATTCTCTGAGTCATCTTCCGTATAGGAAAATGATTTTCAGTTAGGGACATCACTCTCAGTTTAGGAAATGCCGTGTTGCCACAATAAGTAGTAAAATTCAAATAATGAGATGTATAACTTTCTAAATCTATTTTAAAAATGCGCTGACTAATGCAGTACATATATTACGTATTAGTATTTTTATCAAAGTACATTAAAGCAATCTTCATAATATAAATGCAAAGACGAATTTAATTTCGAACTTAAACGCAAATCTTTTGTTTGTCAGGAAAAATTGTTTAAGATGTGATGTTAGAATTTGAATTATGAATTTTCATCATTAAACGTTTTATTCGTCAGCTCCTATTTCATTTAGCAGAATTAGCAGTCTGAATCATAGTGTTTCAAGATTGAATTTAAATTAAATTAAATTTCATTTTCGTAATTTCCATCAGGTGATATAGAAGACAAACGTCTAACCCTGAAAAAATTCAATTACATTCACACATACCTGTTAATTTCTTATGGACTGACTACACACTACATTCACACATTACATAAAGCAATTATTTGACACGAGTTAGAGGTTAGCTATAACCTTGATTTTAAATGTTTATTCAGTTCTGCTTAAGTGACCCTTAAAATCTTCATATTTGACGGACCGTAATTGTCAAACTGTATTTGTTTTAAGGGGTCGCAGGTAAATTGTAGCACGTAGATAAATTTACCAAAACCTATCCACTTTCCTTAAATTTCCAAAATGCTTTCGGAGTTGGTCATTTATTGGTACAGCATAATAATTTAATACATCGCACCTGAAATTCTTTTTGTTAATGAGTTACTTAAACTGAAGCCACGGCTAATTAAAATTAACTCAAAATATGAAGAAATCACTCAACTGCCTTTGGAAGTCTTTCGTAATTTATAACTTTTTCGGAGCCGACATTGTTTTTTGACGCGCCAACGACGACAGATGGCCGTTTGACAGCCAGTGACGTTGGCATCGTTGCCTGTGCACATATTGTCAGGCACACTCAGTAATATACACGTCGGATTTAGTTAGAAAATCTACCAATTTACAATTCGTTCATTTTTATCTAATAAAAAATAAACTCAAAACGCTTTCACAGCAATAACTGAACAGGGAAAGTGTCTACAACACTGTAGCAACAATAAACTAAACTAAGCAAAGTGTTCTGCATCTAAAGCGGTTTAATCCGTTTGAGCTTTTCCGAAAGCTGCACTCGATGATATGAATCTATCGGAAGGAAAACTTAATCACACAAATGGAAAGCTCTAATATAAGCTTTTGCATTAGTTCATTTGAAAAGCTTCTAGAAAAACTGTGAGGCTTTGAAGATTTTCTAATATCATTATGTGTGCTTGAAAAAATGGGCTTATTTTTCCCGTTTAAACGAAACGTGATATGACTTGTGCCCAAATGAGGGTATTTCTGACAGCTCGGAAAAATTGTTAATAAATTATACAATAGGTAGCGCTAGTAAAAGATGGTCATACTTTTTTTGTTAACGCATGTTAACGCATCAATAATATTCCTTAAGTATTATTTTTCCTCTAATTTAATTTTTGAGAACTGTATAGTCATATTGTGATATCGTGGAAACTTCGTCACCTTTTAGCCGACCTATCTTATACTTTACGTCTTATCATAGTTTTACTGATGCACATTTTTATATCATCCGGAGCCATTAAGAAACTATTGACTTATATCTATAATTTCCGTATAATAGTGTTATTAAAATTTTAATCAACAAAAATTATTAAACAAAATGTTGTTAAAATCCGACTACATAGGTAAAAAATTGGATAAAACAAGTTAAACAAAAAGATAAATTATATATTTTCATCTCCCTTAGTAGGTAAATACACCATTTATTTTTATTTGAGGAAGCAGGCGAGGTGCAAGCGCATACATATTATCTACCTATGTATCCATTTGAGTACCCTTTAAGTATTATCAAAATAGAAATTTCAATTTACTATTATTCGCAAATAGCTAAAATTTGGTACGGACCTCTACAAACATTTTTACGATAGCTCACTCTATAACTTCACCAACATTTGACCTTTGACCCTCAAATATATCAAGGCAAGTCATAACAAAACAATTATTCAAAAAGTGATGATCGGTTCTCTATAAGTGGGAGCAAACTGAATCTTTTCCTTAAGAAGCAAATAATGAGTTCTCGAATTTGAAAGGTAAATCTTGGAAAAATATTAGTACAATTTTATCGATAGATAGATAGATCCAACGTAAATTTGTCTTAACATAGGCTGTATGGCGCCAGCTTTTGGCTGCTGAGCATTCTTTTTTATGAAATTATAATACAACGAGACCAAAAGACCCAACGCAACCCTGCTACGGTTGGGATTAAATCCAAGAATCCTTCACTACGTTCATGATTCAAAATAGCGTCCTTAAAAATATCATTTTGGCCCCTATGATACAACCTGTGACATACGGTAATGGCGTGTAGGTAAGTCAATAAATAATACACGGCACAACCGGTCAACAAAAGAATTTTAATTTAAAAAAAATTTTAGGGTCGCATGGTAGGATCCCGACTATTGTTTGCCTCCACAGTCCCGTACTTCCCTGAGGCGGCCGAGGATGGAAGGTGGCTCGTGGCAGCGGTCAGCAGCAGGACGCGGGCTGTGTGTTGAACCAAGACAGGGGCTTCAACTAGCTCCAACTTAGTCCCAGCTTAGTTCCCTGGAATGACGTTCCACATAATTAGAACACAAAAAACTTTAGTTAAGTCCGCTGATTGCGATCGCAAACATGCCTAAGCCATGCCTAAGCAAGGAAGACGGGTAGGTAAAGAAAGTAGATGGTGAGGTGGCTAATAAGATCGCAATCAGAACGGAGTGCAAAAACCTTTTAAAACAAATAATTTATTTATTTAAAAGAACAAAGTAAGCATTTACTTATTTTTAATAAAATACAAAACTACGTTATAAAAAAGTCTATTTTATTTAATTTAGTTAGTACACTTGTAACAAAGAAAAAAACCATAACCCTCCTTTGCGCTGCGCAGTCGGGTAGCAATATTGAGTCGGCAAAAGACTTGCAATTTAAACAAAGCGCAAAAAGCGAAGCAAGAAGCGAATACAAATACTTAGGTAGGTACACAAAATAAAATCTAGTTAAAACACCACACAACATATTTTGTAACAAGTACTTATAACTATGGTTCACTATTTAAAATAAAAGATCATCAACTTACCATTTCGGGGAATAACGATTTCAAGATAAAATTTCCTTTGTTCGGTAGGCGAACAAAGGCGCAAATACAATACGTGTATACTTGTTTTTTAAATCAAAAAATATGCTGCGCACAAAAAAGTCGTACGACAGCAATTATCAATGTTCAAAAAACTTTACTTTTCATCTCTGAAGTCTAGCTAGAATTGTACTAAAACGAGTACGCGCTCACTGCTCAACGCTCGGACGAGGTCTGCGTCACGTAGGCCAGCGAATGTTCTAGCAAAACCGGCGCTCACGCCATTTAGGCTCCGCCCACAAAATTCCTAAGCAAGTTAGGGTTCGTGCGGCAAAGTAGGTAGTGAACCATTAGCATAGTTTTTTGTTTGCGCAGTTGAGTAACCATAATTATATTAAGTATAATAATATGATAAAATAATACATCTTTTAGATTACTTATTATTTCTTTACCAAAATACTAATTCTTTATTAGAAAAGGAACGTGTAACGTTACAAACCTAGTATTTTATTCAAAAAAAACGTTCTGAAACATCTAACAAAATACAAACTTACAATTTCATGCTAACAATCTAACAACTTACAACTTAGTTAAACATATTAGTGATCCGTCCTCGGTTCGCTGCATTCCTCAAGTTTGTTTAAGTTAAGCTAAGTTTGAGCTTGACTTGCAAGTGTGGAGTCTAATTGTTTATATCATATCTCACATAGAAATAAGTAAAGCTTAAGTTAAAGTTGTGTTAAGTTCGCTGCGTAATGTAACGGGTTGATAATTGATGTCTGTTAAATTTCCAAGTAATCTTCAATATTCAGAATGTTATGGGATTAAATTATTTAAAATTGTACTTAATGTACATTTTTTTCATAAAAGGAAAGATTTGTTATCGTTGATATGTAATCGAATTTGAAAATTTGCTTACTTTTTAAAAACGCACATTCACCTGAAATAGCGTAATTTTATATTGATCGCTCCGAATTCTCTCGTAGTAAAATAAACTAAACTTTTTGACATACATTTTCTGCAACTTTTCTTCTATATCAACTTGACACGTTTTGACCACCTTATCCAGGGTCAACTCATCCATTCGCAATAATCGATCCGGTAGCGAATTATCTCCTCTCCTAGGGTTTTAAATTCAAAAACCTTTCAAAAAATTTTCAACGCAGTGACCTACTGAATTATCGATTTATTTCTTCCTGCTGTTTTCTAGTTAAGTAATTATACTGTGGTTAGGTTATATTAGTCTTCACACCGAATGAAGCATCAAATTTTTGTGTCTCGGTAATGACGTCATCATATTCTTTATGATATAATTCCTATCAGATTGATTAGGTGACTCGCCTTGCACCCCAGCCTTTTCCTTGTAACCCTTCACGCCTTCACGAACAAATTTAATGCTTTCACACATTATATCCGCGCGTCGTCGGCCTGGCCAACAGAGCTAACATCCAAACACAATTCTGATGGTGGTCTAGCGTTTTCCATCATAGGTACTGGTTTGTTAACTTCACGAACACGAAAACAAATATTTTTTTAAATATTTATAGCACGGCTATTCTCTTAAAGAAGTTTGTTAAAGTTATATTGTTATACAACGTTGATAAAAGCGAGAGGCATTTAATGAAACCACATATACTATAAGTGCCTACTGTTAATCCGAAACTATTAAAAAAAAGTTTACGAGAAGTATACGAAAAAACGTTTTTCAAAGAACTTAAATAGCTTAATAATTAAGTTAAAATGTAAACATCCTTTGTTGAGTACCCTGCGGCCACCTGCGTAAAAAATTGGCAACGTAGCATTTGAGTAGCATAGCGCGTGCGGCGGCGGGCTCACCGGCTCACATACCTACACAGCGGAGCGCCCGGGTTTGATGTGGATGATAATGTAAACATGTGTTCTAGGTAACGTTGGAAGGTATGATCAATGAAAATAATAAACAAAAATAATTTATTGTAACACTTACACATTAAATCTTCAATTGTTCGAAATGTCCGCCGTTTGCAATGGTACACAAATTAAAACGACGTATAATACTGTTATTTAATCGTGCCATAAGATCACTGTTTGTTGTTAAACTTTTTAATTTATTAAACGCTAAAATAATCCGGTTTTTAAGTTCCTCTACGGTATTCACGTCTGTCGCGTACACTTCACTTTTCACAAACCCCCAGATAAAAAAATCCATTGGAGTGAGATCCGGTGACCGTAGTGGCCATTGTACTGGTCCAAATCGACCAATCCACTGCTGTCCAAACATTTCGGTGAGTAGCTCTCTGGAAGACATCACTGAATGAGGAGGAGCTCCGTCCAATGGGTACCATAGTGAGTACGCCTGACTGGCAAATCCCTTCTTAAAAGGGCTTGACCTTTTTTTAAATTTGTACGGTTTGCGTTTATTCCTTTTTAAAATGTTATGCACGGTTCTATGGCAAACTCTAAACTGGCGTGCGGCTCTATGCAGACTAGATGTGGGGTTGCGGTCAAAATAGTCAAGAATCTGTTGCTCGCGCGCAGTAGGTATCTGCTGCGGTGGGACTCCCTCCTGATGCGCTGCTAATGGTTTGTTTTCCCGTGCCCGTTGTACTGCCAATACTATGGTGCGAGCGTTCCTAGGGCACGCGCGGCTGTCTCCATACCTTTATCGGTAAGTTCGCAGAGCTAGAGCTGCGTTTCCGTGGGATTCCCCGTAGATTAAAATCATGTCAGTGTATTCTAACGCCGTGTATGTAGCACGAGGCATTGTGGATGTCTTACGTACTTACAAAATAATTAAAAACTACTCACAAAACTAAACCTAAAATACTCAGTTATGTGTCCTATCACAATAAAAACTTAACATTAGTAAATGGGACGCGTGAGTGACAATAGTCTGTGCTGAATTGTGCAACGTGCACCCCGGATGCAATGCGTCTTCGCACTAAACAAAGTAAAAATTGTGCCCTTGACCTAATTAGCTGAGCCGCCGCCGGCGCAATAGCAACATATTGATCTTTTTCTATTTCTGTTACGCTTATTACATTAGAGTGAGATAACCGTGATCTGTACTTTCTTTTAAGGAAAGATTTAGTAACATTGTACTTCCTTGTTTGTACTGCAAACTTACGATGCGAACTGGCAATGTCGCATCGCTCGCGTGAATTTTGTCGTTTACATAACTACGTATGCCTATAGTACAATCTTACGATTAGGTGATCGGGAAGATACAGAGTGTTTAAATGAAACTAAGTAAAAACTAAAAATCATTCCTGTGACTAAACTGTTGCTTACATTAATCTGACTTTTGTTATGTAGCCTGATAATGATACACAAAATATGTGGTTTCATTTAATGCCTCTCGCTTTTATCAACGTTGTACAAAGACCGCCGAGTAGCGTAGTGGTATTGAGCCCTGTCTCATACAACGGAGGTGCAGGTTCGAGACAGTTTCGCGTGCAGGTTCGAGTGCAGGTCATGGTTGTTGATATGTATTTAATTGTGTTTATTCAAGTTTCCCCTCCAGTTTGCTGTATGCAGTTGCTGTAATTGTGTGTTTGTCTGGGGTTTTATTTACTATTATTATTAAATTAACCGCTGGCACCTTGTTGTAGCAATGAAACACGTTTAAATATCAGAAGACAACTGTTTATTCATATAAAGAGGGTACACGTATTCCATATCTCGAACCGACCTACCATAATCACCTTTTCCTTAAATTAAATTATTTTTTCATCGAACGTCGAATAGAACTATTTAATTTAGGGATAAAATATGCATTGGTACTATCTTTAAAAAGCAATTTAATTCTCATCAGTTTGAGATCCTAACTCGTACAAAATGGGATATTGATCCCAAACTTTAAAAGTTCCCCTAGATTTATGCGAGGGATTCAATTAAAATCAGGTATTCCGCATACACTGCTAAAGTTATCCGCTTAAGGAACCTTTTGCGAAGTCAACTACGTTTTGTTAAACTGGAAATTATTTTAAATGCTTAGTTTGAATTTATAAACTAGTGAGTACAAATGTTTGAAAAAATTAGTAAGCCTCCACTAAAATACTACAAAGGTGACAAAATGTAAGCGAACGTAAATTTTTTGTCAAGATATTACGGCTCAACTTATATACTTATATTTTATTCCAGGAACGATTGACGACCGAGAGGTGTAGTGGTAAGTACCCTGCGTCATTCGCTGGAGGTCACAGGTTCGAGTCCTGGCCGGGGTATACATGAACCATTTGTGGTGAACACATATGTTTGTTCTCGGCTCATGGTTGTTTATATTTTTATATGTATGTTTATTCTGGGTTCGCACCCAGTTCGCTTTATTGCTATCCATATCACAAGCTCTGCTTACTTTGGGGCCATACAGTTGGTGTGTTTGGGGGAACCCAGAATAAACATACATATATAAATACACACAACCATGATCCGAGAACACACATCTGTGTTAATCATACAAATGAATGCCCTGGCCAGGACTCGAACCTGGCACTTTCGGCGTATGAGGCAAGGCTACTTACCACTACATTCACAGCCAATAAGACTACCAAATTGATTATTTCACAGCAAAAATCTAAGTTACAATAATTTTTACTTGTCCCGAAAATAAATATACTTTCACTTTGTAAAGAACAAACAGTGGAGCCCATGCAGCAAATGTTAATATATCCACTCACAACAAAATGTAAGCCTTATTTATACTATTTGAACCTCTTTACTACACATTTGAAGCGCAAACAAAATCTATTATATCAACAAATTTATTGCCTATCAATAAAACAGCGTATAAACCAATAATGAATTAGTAAAATTCCAAACGTCTTACTCCTAAGGAGAGGCTTTTGTCATTGCTCCAATTTATTTGAAGAAGGCTTTTATTCCTGTCTGTTCATAATTATTCTCTGATATTTTGATGTATTCTCTCCAACATAATTTATTAGACGACTTCGGTTTGAGGAAATTAATTTTATTAGTAAGAAAACAATGAAATTAATTATATTGTTCGCTCGATCCTGAATAAAATTATTAATGCCGAGTGAGTTTTATGAAAGATGAAATTTAAATTTTAAAATAATGGTAATTGGGTCTTATGTAAAGTAAAGTAGTTTTGCTGAAGGAGTAGTGCTTTATGTAACACTGATTTATAAGCTGTTTTATTGATGGTCAATAATTATTCTATTGTAGATTTTCACTTTCTTATGGGAGGATTTATAAACATAAACATTAGTATTTGGTTCGCTCATTTTAAGTGATGGTTTTTAAAAAGGTATAGAATATTTCTGTGCGGGACTATTAAATACTATTTAGTAACAACTTAGATTATATATATTATTTTTTTGCTGGAAAATGCTTCGTTACTTTTATTGTCTGCGAATTATAAATACATGAAGGTTCTATATACAGTGGGTTTTAAAAAGTTTATATTTTACGTATACGAAAATTTATTTATTTATTTGAGTGATGTGGATTGACTGTTGTCGTGATATGTCTGAGCTATTGTAATTGAAAATGCACGGGATTTTGATGGCATTATCATAAAAAATACGTTTGCGTTAGAAAATATGACTGTGCCCGAAGAATACGCTAGTGAACAGTTAAATTACAAAGAACATTTTTCCCAATTTTATATAATTATACATTACAATCAGTCCCATTTATCATGAAATAAAATTTTAGATTTTTGCTTAATGGTGGTCAAAAAAACCATTCCTAATTCTTAATGAACCACGAAACATCATGAATCTTTGGGCAACGTTTTAAGTTACCGTATAATATTAATTAAAATAAATTTTTTTTTTTACCCTATTTCGTAGCCGGCAAAGGAGCACGCACTAAAGTGTCATCCGTGCCCATGGACACAATTAGTCGTAGAAATTTTATTTATTAAAAGTTATTGTATTGAAACGAAATGAAATGAAATGAAATGAAATATTTATTTCTCAACATTGACAATTACTTGTTCTTATTGACGTCAAATAAAACATGATTCTACCACCAGTTCGAAAAATACCTTCGTGAAGAAGAACTGGCAAGAAACTTCACGGGTATATTGTTTTCAAAATAAATTTACAGAGTCTCTTTATGTCTATACAATATTATTCTTTTCTGCATCTGTTAGCTCGGCAAGTCTCCCTCCCCCCAAGTATCCAAACGACGAACACCCTCAAACGGCACCCGTTCACGAGTTGACGCGGGATCCAGCCATCGCCCTCCTCAACCATATTAGAGGGAAGTGAGGGAAGTATTAATTTCGACTTCCAACCGTAGCCTTCAGTTGGAATTGCCTTTGTTCCAGATTGTGACCAGATTAGACGAGATCTTGACTCTAGTACCACTGCAAGTTACGTTAGTATCATTTCTACTACCCCCAATAATAATAATTACATATATTTTTGAGCGCGTACTGAATATAAAAAACGTACATTCACCTTACACGAGCCCACGAGTGCGATTAATACAATCTAATTTACTCGAATTAAAAAAAATCCAAAAATAGTAATTGAAATACTTTCATGCAAAAAGTGATGTTTGATGATACATACATCAAATATATCTTTTTGAGATCGGTACTAGTTCCTATGACTATGACTTCAGGTACAGTGGATATATGTAAGAATATATGAGAACAGTTATTATTGGTGATGTAAATTCACTAATTTTATCATTGGTAATTAAAACTCATTTCATAAAAACAAACTATTAGACCTATTTCAAAAATAAATAATATTTATTTAAAATATTTCAATTTTTAAATATGAAACTTTTTTGACTAATAAACTAGGCATATTTTATTACCACAGTTGGATGGATGTATACAAAACATCTTTCATTAAACTTCTTTAACTACTTAAAGAAATTGCTAACGATATTGAAACGTTTAACATACCAAAAACGGATACCAAAACGGAATTTTCCGTAATCATTTTTGAGAGGCAATTTTTCATAATTGGTACTCGTAAAATGCATTAAAGTAATCCATTGATATGGTAGACACGTGAGAGCATTCCGTATTGCAATTATAAATTTTATGCAAATAATTGAAGAGTATATTAAAGCTTACATATTCCGAATTAGAAATATTTTTTATAAAAATATTAACCATTTCGAATCATAAAAATAATCTGCATTTCCAACAATAGAGGTACGAAGTCTCTTGATAAAAAAAATACAAACCCTGGAGGAGTCAAAAGTCTGTTTTTAATTCATGATTTCAATTTCAATAAGTAGTTTATTTTTACTACCCAGGTTTCCACCTAGTTTGACGGCCGAGTGGTGTAGTGGGCAGTAGCCTTGCCTCATACACCAGAAGTCCCAGGTTTGAGTCCTGGTTGAGGCATTTATTTATTCACATAAACACTAATGATTGTTCTCAGGTCACTGTTTAGTGTATTTCTATTCCCACCAGGTCGCTGTATGGTCATCCATAACACAACCTCTGCTTACTTTGGGGCCGTACTGTTGGTGAGATTGTCTGGGGATTTATAAATATTATTATTAACTTCATTAACATATGTACATAACACTTTATTTTGACTAAATAGAATTTTAACAGAATTCGTAAAAATAACGAGGGTGAAACCGCGCGTATCTGCTAGTTAAATATATAAAAGGAAATTATCAGACTTAAATTTATTCACCTTTTCGGATTAGATGGAACATTTTTTGCAACTCCAAATTGTTTTTGATCCTTTTCATGTCAAATTTAACTTCAGCAAGCTGAGCAATTTATAAATTTGTACTTAACTGCATAATTATTTTTTCAGAAAATTGATTTGGATCCTGTTCACAAATGATGAGGAAAAATTTTATTTTTATTTGTAAAATACGATTTGAATTTAACTTGAGATAATTGTATTGTTAGATGAAGAGGAAAAAAATCTTGCTTTTCAAAATATAAGTCCAATCTTGGAACTGTGTATTATAGTTAAAAAATCACAATTTTTTTAGAACTGTGTTAGCGAGTAGGAGCTCTAACGATAAACATCGTGTCCTTAAATACCAAAAAGTGGGTAAATACTAATTCAAAACAATTTCTTGAATATTTGAATAAAACTGTATGCTGTATCTTTATATTAAAATTAGGTTTACAGGTATTTTATTATTTTTATCAAAAGATGTACCGTAAAAAAACTCATGAATATTTCTCGACTAGATCCCGCTCGTGCTACCTCGCTCCCAGTAGAAAGGAAACACACCTTTCTGGAAAACTTTTTTTAGCGGAAGAAAAACCTATTTTACCCCTTTCACACAACTATTTCCTGCCTATTTCCCGCAGTGGAAGGCAGTCGTAAAGCGTCGTTGGATGTAGTGGAAATCGAATAGGAAATAGTGGCAATCGAGCTTCTTTTGTTAAGGTCACGTCTACGATACTTAGTACCTTCTTATTAAAATATTGCCTGCTACAAAAATTTGATCGTAATCGTCTTTCAATTATAGGGAAAGAATAGCTAAATTAATTACAGGAACAAATGCTGAAATTCCCAAGAAGTTTTTAAGTGGATCTTACGATCGAGAACGGTCTATTATTAATGACAACCATACATTGATACTACTTACCATCAGGTGCAAAGTAAATCAATTATAATTTTCTATTACTGCTTTTATCAAAAAATATCAAACATTTGCACTTTTAAAACGTTACGTTACAACCTAAAAGTGTTGAAAAAATTGAGCACTTCTAATCTTAACTTATCCTGCTTAGATAAAAAAAGGGATTGGGCTTATGTGTAGGAAAAAGACACAAATGAATATAAATCGTAATAAAGAAGAATACCGAAGTTCAGTTGAGTTTAAATTAAACTGGCAACTCGTGACCATCATCGGAAAGTTGCCAGTTTAGCAGTCTTCTAGCATTACATTTTGGAGAGTGTGCGGATGCTCTTTTTGATCAGGTTGAACCCACATCCTTTTTACATCGGACTACTAGACGCAGACAGGCCTTCCATACCTTTATAGTAGACATATCAAGAAGTCAAAACAAACGCTTCGATAGTTCCTTTTGGTGCGGGTCGCCAAGGTGTGGAATGAACTGCCTGCGTCTCTTTTTCGAGAAGTCCTAGTTCTTTCAAGCGTCGAGTAAATAGGTATCTCGTGGATAGACGTGTAACGCCTTCGTCTTCATCGTCACTTTTTATCAGGTGAGATAGAAGACAAACGTCTCATCTTTTTTCAATAAAAAAGTTTCGATACAAGCAAGTTTCGTTTCCTCGAATTATTACGAGAGTTGGCCTTTTGGTGTTTCCAACATCGAGTTAGGTCTAATGAAAATTTGTTAGAAAAAAATTCTCTGTTGTAGTTTGTTTTATAAGTTCACGAACCTTATTTTATATTCCTTGCGTTAGTTCCTAAAAAAAGAATTCCTTTATTTACTTTTATTGACGATGCCAAAAAGAGTTTTACGGGCAGCTACTCAAAAGAAACGTGAAGTTATCAGCTATCGATGTCATAAGAAAGTTTTTATAGTTATTTTTTACTTTTTATGACAAAAGTTACAATAGGGGCTTTGAAACGAATCGTGTTTTGTAATTTTATAGAGTTTATTTTTTATAGTTTTGTCTTTTCTACTTTAAGAACCGGTTTCCATAAAAAAGGATTCGTAAAGATCCGTGGATTGCCTGGCCAAAGTACATCAATTTTAACTTGTACTTTTATTGTAAAATATATCCACGAGAATATCATTGCTAATATTTGCACATGTATCAAATTTGTATAGGTAATCAATGCTTTCTGTTGGTTTTTTCAGATAGGTTCATTAATTTAGCATTTACCGTCTACTGACTTAGCCACTGATAATAGATTTCAAATGAAACTCATTCTTTGGGTTTGCTAGTTATTTATTGTAGCGTAATATTTTTTTTATTTAAAAAAAAATATACAAATATGAAAGGGAAATAATTGAGAACCGAAAAACAAAACTCATTAGCAACGATAACACTGTTTCAGCATTGTAAAGCAGGGAGCATTTTTAGATTTGCCAAAAAACCGCCTTTATGTACATCGCAATAAACATATTGTATACTTTTTATTCGAGAAAATAATCTACTATATACAGCAAAATTCTGAAAAAATCTGTTGCCATGGCCTACCTGACATGGGCATGTCGTGTGAAAATAATCATGGTACATAATTCAGTGAACTCACGTCAGAGCGCTCCAAGCGTGGCGTTTGCGCTGCAGTGGACACAGGGCTATATCTAATTCGCGATTAGCTAGGGATTGCGAACTTGACATACGGGCGGGATGAAAGAAGAGTTTGGAGTGTTTTTGCAAATAAACACAAATTAGTACTGAGGATAAACTATCGTCTTTAACTTTATTTGTAAGAAAACCATTTAGGCCAATATTCACTTCAAGATAGTAAGTTGTTCTTTATTTATTTTTCCACTATAGTTTTTGTGATATTTCATTATAGAGAAACCTTTAAAAATACCACTTTTGGTTATACCTAAAATCCAGTCGTGTTTTTTCAATTCAATTGACTGTTAATATCGTAACATTTGTTAGCAAATCATCTTTTTGTTTTTACTCCATGGTTACCAACAAACACCGCTGTTGATTATTTTGGATCGAAAACTGATCTTTCTATATGTTTATACATAAATGGTTGCTTATGATATGATCGTATCCCATGCAACCATATTCAGAACGGGATAAATACAAAAAAAGTAAAAAAACAAGTTTAATACAGAAATACTACAAAACTTGAAAACTGAGTAGCGTAGTGGTTTGTAGCCCTGCCTCATACGCCGGAGGTCCCAGGTTCGAGTCCTGGCCGTTTTCATTTATGTGATGAAAACAGATGTTTGTTCTCGGGCTATTTTTTTTGTTCCCCTCCACGGGTAGGGCAGGAGGATAAAATATGCTCTGACGCATACTCCGCGCGCGCGATCGGAGTTATGTGGGACTCGTCCCGATGCCTACCAGAACCATACCCACAAAAAAACCCCCTGTCGGCTCGTGCAATCTTTTGCCACACAGCCTTCATCTGAGCGACGGCCAATTGGAGAAAGAGGGTCACCCGCTGGGATTTACATAGCACTGAAGGTGCTCAAAGCACTGAAGGTGAATACATAGCACTGAAGGTGCTCAAAATGAAAAGTAAATAATAAAAACATTAAAAATTGAAAAATAAAATTGCATTAATTCGGATTTACGTTAGAATTACAATTTTCGTTAGAATTAGAATTTGCGGCCTGAAGGGCTTCGAGATCTAAAGTTAATTGCGTGGGTTCGCCAGTGTGCTCGTTTCTCGGTCTAGCGACTTTGAATTTCGAATCTAAGACAGGAGCAGTATATGAGACTGAATCTCGAACAAGATGATTGGGATGGGTTGCGGCGCGTTTGAAGAACGATTCTGAGAGTGTTTAGAGGTGCTGTTGCACTGTAGGTAGTTCAAGATCTCTGTGCAGGTCCGCGTTACGCACGTACCAAGGTGCGTTTGTGGCCCTGTGGCAGAAGAGATTTTGAACTACCTGCAGTTTATATAGGACGGAGGGTTGGGCGTGGGCAAAGACTGGCGAGGCATATGACATGACGGGTCTAACGCAGACCTTATAAAGCGTACGTTTGTTTCTGAAAGACATTTTACTTTTTCTTCCTATCATACTATATAGACGGCTTAAGTAGAAACGCGCGAGTTTCGTTACTCTATCGACGTGTGGCTTGAAAGAAAGCTTCTGATCTAAGGTAACGCCTAAGTATTTAATACTGCGCTTCCAGGGGATGGGAATATCTAACATTCGAATGTTAGATGATCGATGGTGGGATCGTTGTAGCGATTACGGAGTTTGTAGTCGAATTAAATAGCAGAGCTCTTTTCTGGGTTGACATCGACACGCCATTTTTGAAACCAAACACCGAGGGCGTTTACGGCCTTTTGGAGTCTGGTGATGTTATACGGAACCGAGTGACCTTTAGTGTAAAGGGCGGTGTCGTCTGTAAAGGGGGCGAGTTCGACGCCTTTCGGCGGGATGGGGATGTCGTTAGTGTACACAGTGTACAGCAGAGGGGCGAGGACTGAGCCTTGCGGGACTCCAGCCTTTATGGGACGAGGCGCGGAGAGCGTGCCTTCATGTTTGAATCGAAACGTATGGTCTTTGAGAAACGACGCGATTAATCTGACTAGGCGAACCGGTAAGCCTATTTTGTAGAGTATATAAACGAGACCGCTGTGCCAGACTTTGTCGAAAGCCTTGGCTACGTCAAAGAGAACCGCGACTGTTTTATTACGACGCGGATAGAATCCTTCCAGTATGTACTCGACGATTCGATGGACTTGCTGAGAGCAGGAGTGCTTAGCACGAAAGCCGAACTGGTGGGGAATAATGAGAGGATCGCCATCAGCTGGAAACAGACGGTTCCGCATTCGAGAGAGTATGACTCTCTCGAGAAGTTTAGCCATTGCCTTGAGGAGGCTGATGGGTCTGTGATTAGCCGGGACATTCAGAGGTTTACCCGGCTTGGGAATGCCTATGACTGTCGCTTCTTTCCAGGCTTTTGGAAAGTAGCTATGGTCGAAGCAGGCATTGAAGATGATAGCTAACAAGGTAAGCACTGCTGGGGCAGGTGCTTAAGTGCGTGGTTGGAAATTCAATTCGCACCCGGAGACTTTTTGGACTTTTGACTTCTAATGAGAAGCAAGATTTCATCGTTAGAGACTGTGACGGGGTCGTCGGTGATGGGGAGAGATTCTCTGCGGAGAACTTCGTCCTCCACTGCCTGGATGTGGGAGGGATCCGTGGGTTGCGTTCTGGGCGATCATTGTGCCGCTATGCTGTCGGCGAAGCATTCGGCTTTCTCTTCGGCTTCGAAGGCAATAGTGTGGTCGGGACGAGTGAGAGGAGGAACGTGAGAGGCGGTGTCTACGCGTAAGGCTCGGGCTATTCGATAATACGCTTGGTGGTATGGGAAGATATTCTCCATGAGATCGTTAAACTGAGCGTCTCGGAGTTCCGCGAAGCAAGACCTAACTTTACGTTGAAGCTGTTTCGCAGCTGTTCTGTATGCGGGCGTGGAATATTTCCTGGCTCTCCGGAGAGCCGCGTCCTTGCTTTAATAAGATTGATAACGGCTAGGGGAAGCGTGGGTTTGCCTTGCTTAGCAACCTTTTCGCTATTGCTGATGGCTGAGATGATAGCCACAGTGAGAGTGTTGACTAATGAATCTATTTTATCCGAGCTATCTAATTGGTCGGGTGAAATCGCGAGCGGAGAGTTCGGGGCCTCTAAGGCTGAAACTAATGTATTTTTATAGCCTTTCCAGTTGGTAAAGGTCTTAGGAGATGTGACGTTATCGTTAGGCGCAACTAGCACGAGGGAGATGGGGTGGTGGTCAGAGCCTAGGTCATCGAGCGGTCCGATAGACCTGAGATCGAGATTGATTCGCTTGATAATTGCAAAGTCGAGGATGTCAGGAGAGTAGTTCGGATTGTTGGGATAGTGAGTGGGAGTGATGGGATATATGACGTCTAAGTCAAGTGAGTTAGTGATGTCGAGGAGAGCTATACCGCTTTGGTTGGTTGATAGGCACGTCCAGTCAGTATGTTTGGAGTTAAAGTCTCCGAACATAATGACTGAACGGCCGAGGGCGAGAATGGTCTCAAAGTCACTGCGGATAGGTTTGGTGCCACAAGGTATGTAGACTGAGGCTATGATGATGGTCGGATGACCAGTCATAGCCAATCTACACACGGTGGCTTCCATGTTAAGGAGAGGAGGGGTAGGGAGAGGACAGCAATGGAATCCTCTTTTGTAGTAGATAGCAGTGCCGCCGAAACTGTCGCAGTTAGGCCTATCGTTACGTGTAAACGCGTATTTAGGAATCGCGAATCCCCTGGAGCGATTAGGAGTGAGCCATGTCTCCTGGAGAAGAAAAAGATCTGGGTCGTTGTTCTGAAGGAACAGTTTAATCTCGGGAAGGTTAGAGCTAAGGCTACGAGCGTTAAAAGATACTAGGGACAAGCCCTTGGGTTTTATAAGACCGTACGCGGGATTTTCTTGTCTAGACATTATATTTACTTATTTACGAATTTATACAAAAATAATTTATACAAATTTCATTAATGTCGACGTTTTGAATGACGTCGAACACGGTCTTCATGTCCTCAGCCAACGACGACGGAGGTGAAGATGACGGAGCGGGACGCGGCCCTATGGAATCTACGGGAGCTGGGATAGGACGGAAAGGTGCAGGCGGAACGGCCAGACGCTGCCTCCAAGACAGAGCTGGAGAAGGCGTTGGCTGAACGGGCTTTGCTTCTGGGGGACCCCGGTTGTGCAGCGGCGGGAAGTTAGCGGAAGTGATCGGCGGCGCCGGTTTAGGCGCGGCCCTCTTGGCTGACGAGCGCGGAGCGCGCGGGCAACCCCTGTAGTTAGCTGTGTGGCCGGACTGGCCTCACAGCACACAGGCAGGAGGGGAAGTGGATTCGAAAGTGCGAGTGCACTCCTTTGTTATGTGAGGGTCCAGGCACTTGACGCACTTGGGAGGGGCTGAGCAGTTAGCCGCTGCGTGGCCGTAGAGCTGGCAGCGGTGGCACTGCCCAGGTCGACCACGGGGGTGGGACGCTCGACGGAGATATTCGAGAGTCCGCGAATTGTGCGAGCCTCTCTGAAGATCTCCTTCGAGTTGGGAGTATTGGAAAGGATGACTAATGCTAAGGGAAAACGCCTACCGCAGTTGGAGTGCATCTTGTGCACTGCTTCGGCCGGGAAACCCTGGGACTTAAGGTCCTCGAGGATTTCTTTGTTCGCGAGCTCGAACGGGATGCCCCGCAGTAGCGCGGATCTTACGCTCCTCCGGGATGGCGTAGGTGTGATATGCGATTTGTTTTAGTGAAAGTAACCTAGTGAACGCTCTAAAGTCGTCGATGGTCGAGACCTGGATTTTAATTGAATCGCCTGCGTTGGTTGCTTTGAGATAGTTGATTTTTTGCTCTTTGCAAAGATTGGATACCGCGGTCCATCGCGCTTTTTGCGGAGAATAACGGGCGGAGGGAGCTGAGGCTTCTGTGGGACGGGAGCGCAGCGCGTCGCTGGCTTCGATGGGACCGACGGAGACGCGGTTTCTTCGATCGATTTTAGTGGCGCGGGGTTGGGTGTTGAAGATACCGGGGAGGGCTCGGGTATAGAGGATACCGAGGCTTTCTTCGAGCGCTTCTTGGAGCGCTTGGTGACTAGCTGAAACGCGGGCTCAGGAGAGTCGGTTAAGGTGGCGGCGACCGACGAAGCTTCGGACGCGGCGGAGTCTGAGTCGCTCCCGGGAGCGGTACGCTTCCTACGAGATGAGCGCGAGGATGAGACCGACGCGCAGTCCATATCGGATGGAAAGGGAGACGCGGGAGAGCTATAGACCTGAGGGGTCTGGGCGTTGGAGGCCTGAGGGGCTGTGGTTGGGGCTTGAGGGGCCGGGGACGCGATTGATGCCTGCAAGGCCTGCGTTAGGATGTCTTTCGGAATGGAGATGCCTGCCGCAGCAAGCGCCTGGGTGAACGCGTTCGCGAAGTTAATAACGCTTAGCTAATCTATTAGGGAGGGTTGGGACAATAATATGTATAAATAAGTATATTGAAAGATGCCTAGTTCCTAAAAACCTAGCAAAACCCTAGCGGCTAACCTCCCTACCAGCGTTAGGGGGGCTGGGGAGAATAATTTAAAACTAACCATAGTACGCCGAAGGCCGCTACCTAGAAACCTAAAAAAGGGTACGCAGGTAAAGACTTGACCGCGTTAGGGTCAAACTTTACCGACAGAAAGGACAAATACACACGAAAACACACAGATATGATAAAAATAAATATGAAAATAGGATAAAAATAAATAAAATAAAGAAGAGAAATAAAATAAAAATAAAAGGACTGGTTCAGTACAAATTCGTTGTCACCGTTAAGTATCCTTTGTACTGAAAACAGACTACTTACGTTGGGCACAACACTGCACTCAGCACAAGCACAACACAATTTAGCACAGCACTTTGAAGACTAAGGGGCTTAGTCGCAAAGAAAAATCACACTTCGATAGCACTCAGAGGGAGTAGAAATACCTTGAAAACCCTAGCACGGAACCAACACGCTAAACTGTGACATCAGAGCGCCACGGAATATCGGGAAAGAATCGATCAACGGAGAACGGGGTCTTGCACGTCCGTACCGGGCGGCGATCGGAGCGAGAATGTTCTTGTAGGGTTATGGTTGTTGATATTTATAAATATGTTTGTTTATACTGGGTTCCCCACCAGTTCGCTGGTCGGGGGCCATACAAATGGTGTGTTTGTCTGGGGATTATTATTAACACTAACTAATTGTAACGTTACACGTTCCTTTTCTAATAATTAATTAGTATTTTAGTAAAGAAATAATAAGTAATAAAAGATGTATTATTTTATCATATTATTATACTTAATATAATTATTGTTACTCCACTGCGCAAACAAAAAACTATGCTAATGGTTCACTACCTACTTTGCCGCGCGAACCCTAACTTGCTTAGGAATTTTGTGGGCGGAGCCTAAATGGCGTGAGCGCCGGTTTTGCTAGAACATTCGCTGGCCTACGTGACGCAGACCTCGTCCGAGCGTTGGGCAGTGAGCGCGTACTCGTTTTAGTACTATTCTAGCTAGACTTCAGAGTTGAAAAGTAAAGTTTTTTTTAGATTCATAATTGCTATCGTACAACGTTTTTGTGCGCAGCATATTTTTTGATTTAAAAAACGATTTAAAAAACAAGTATACACCTATTGTATTTGCGCCTTTGTTCGCCTACCGAACAAAGATAATTATATCTTGAAATCGTTATTCCCCGAAAGGGTAAGTTGATGATCTTTTATTTTAAGTAGTGAACCATAGTTATAAGTACTTGTTACAAAATATGTTGTGTGGTGTTTTAACTAGATTTTATTTTGTGTACCTACCTAGGTACTTGTATTAGCTTCTTGCTTCGCTTTTTGCGCTTTGTTTAAATTGCAAGTCTTTTGCCGACTCAATATTGCTACCCGACTGCGCAGCGCAAAGGAGGGTTATGATTTTTTTGTTACAAGAGTACCTACCTAAATTAAATAAAATAGATTTTTTTACCATCTTTTCCTTTACTAAAGCTTTTTATAACGTAGTTTTGTATTTTATTGAAAATAAGTAAATGCTTACTTTGTTCTTTTAAATAAATAAATTATTTCTTTTAAAAGGTTTTTTGCACTCCGTACTGATTGCGATCTTATTAGCCACCTCACCATCTACTTTCTTTACCTACCCGTCTTCCTTGCTTAGGCATGGCTTAGGCATGTTTGCGATCGCAATCAGCGGACTTAACTAAAGTTTTTTGTGTTCTTATTATGTGGAACGTCATTCCAGGGAACTAAGCTGGAACTAAGCTGGGACTAAGTTGGAGCTAGTTGAAGCCCCTGTCTTGGTTCGACACACAACCCGCGTCCTGCTGCTGACCGCTGCCACGAGCCACCTTCCATCCTCGGCCGCCTCAGGGAAGTACGGGACTGTGGAAGCAAACAATAGTCGGGATCCGACCCTGCGACCCTAAATTTTTTTTAATTAAATTTCTTTTGTTGACCGGTTGTGCCGTGTTTTATTTATTAACTTACCAACACGTCGTTACCGTATGTCACATAATTAAGAAAGTTTCAAACTAGAGTCATGCTTTATTTATCGTCAATAAGAGCAAGTAATTGTCAATGTTGAGAAGTAAATGTTTGAATTATGAAGAATGTGAATCTGACTGGTGCCACTAAGTGATGCACTATCTTCTTTAACCGTGTGTCACAGCAGCCTGCTGTAAAAGCGCATTTCACGGTTGTAATCACAGTCGCCCCGCCTCGACACAACTCTGGTGTGCACGCATTTGAATTATCTGAACAATACAGAGATAAACTAATAATGTGGCCAACTGTGAGTTTGCATTGTTTGGGCAGAGATTTACTGTCTTTGTTTAGGTCTGTAGACAGACGGACTTGTGGTGTAGGTAAGTGGTAGCAGACTTACCTCATATGCTTTAATTCTGAGCATAACTGTACATCGTGTATTGAGACACGAATATAGGTCATAAATATTAAACTAAAAACATCAGTTCGCAAATAATTTTATAAAAACACTACCAATCTCAAAATATTTTATTTCATCATCTGTAAATTAATTTTACACTTGGTAAAGGTGACGTTTTTCTTCATTTTGATCGAGATTGCTTAAATACAACTTAACTTTGGCTTTTGAAAGATATTCTGTGTAGATTGACAGGACAAAGCCAGTCAAAAAATAACCTTTTGGCACTCATTTATAAAAAAAAAAGAGATCAACGTAAAATTAAAGTACGTAATATAAAGCCAATTTTAAATATATCTTTTCTCATTAACTTAAACCACTAGTGCTTGGCTTTGCCTAGTTTACGCACTAGAATGTCACTTTATGATGATTATATGTAATATAAACACGAAATAAATAAATAAACTATTTCAAGCTAACAATCTAAATAAAACCGTATTTACTCACATACAAAAATCATTTTTGCTTTGTGAAAAACTAATTGTACTAATTGATACAAACGGAACTTTGTCAATTTCATTGCCTAAATACAAGTAATGACTTTAGACTACCTACAACACAAATCCGACCGCACCGTTAAACTCAAGTATCTTAGTAGTAAGTAGTTATCTCTTTTACGATTCAAAGAGGAAATTAAGGGATATTACTAGAATGTGCCTGTGATACAGCTGAACGCTCAAACGCCTCTTTACCGAGAAATAAGGATAAACTTGTGCAGGTCGGGAAATTTTATCTTAAACTGCAAAAGGCGATGTTAAAGTAGCATGGAGCGATTAAATAAATATATAAATATTTTTTGAATTGTTTATATTATTTTTTTAAAATAAGTATAAGTCTTATTCTGAATGGTTGAACTGGCTGCGGGCGCGAGCTACGATAGCGTTTTTTCTCTATAACAGTTTTTTTATCTGTTTATGAATTCCATTACATATGTCATTTTTGCAAATGCATGTATGCAAATTACTTACCAATACAGGTCATTTTGACCGCATTAGGGACTGAGTCAAGTATTTTGAAATACAGGCAAATTCTCGCAAATTACAAGCTGGTAGAACTACGAGTAGGCATTAGCAGTAACTTTGTACATTTTTGATTTGTTATATATTTTTTCCCAACTGTGTACAATTTTTCGAAATAAATTAGTGCAGTATGTAAATGAATGAACTTTGCTTATATAGTTTTGTCCGCCGGAACCGTACTTTCTATATGTCCCTTCTATCTCTGCACCCTGAAAATAGAACCCAAAAGTGTACTGTAGCTATAGCCTAAAATGAATTCAAAGTTAAATAAAGATTAAAAGTGCATGTTTGTGTAATAAAATCAAGAACTATTAAATAATTACATTAATTTATAAGACACATTTTAACTGTACAACAACATGCAATAGTTAACTGAATTGATTCTGAATATTTCATTAACGACTGAATTAAAAAAAAATTAGAATCAAACATTCAGTAGTTTGAGTTGCTTGGTTAGTACCGCGCCTAGTATGGTACTGTTTTGAGCCTTATAATAATCACGTTTATGTGGTTTTCTTCTAGTCAAAGGAAGGGATAGCCGATGCAAGTACTAAAATAATACAATTGAAACTGCTGTCTACGATTGGCAAAACATCTTTAGACGATAGAGTAGGTAGAGTTTATAATCACATCCAATATTGATAAATAAAACAACTATGCCTGTAAAAAATGGTAGGTTCTTCAAAATGAGTGGACTGTATTCTTATTATCACTTTCAAAGGAATTAATTAAGAGCAAGAAATTACAGCCTCAATTCAATGACATATTACATTTAGACAAGTCATACCCAAACATTACCGCACAAAAAATCGGCGTCAACGTAACTATAGATACCTACCCGATATATAGAGAAATATAATTTGTGGGAGAAGGAAATAATAATACGGTTCATTTGTTGTAAGAAAGATATATCTATGTACTTCATGACGTTGCTTCGCACTAATTGGTCATGAGCGTACGTAGTACGTAAATTGTCATATAGTGTTGTCTCTTTTGCTTGCACATACAAAGCTATATTACATCTCACTCTTTGAGTTTGTTGAAATGTATGTCACTTTTCAAACGCAATTTTACATAGCAAAATAAAATAATAAATAAGATAGTTATACAAAAATAGTATTTAGGCATGAAACGAAACGTTTATTTTTTCTTTAACAGTAACAGTGTAATTAGTGGATGCTCGAACAATAACATATATTGTACATTGGTGCGGATGTCACTTCATTCTCGCTCCGATCGCCGCTCGGTACGGACGTGCAAGACCCTGTTCTCCGTTGATCGGTCCCTTCCCGATATTCCGTGGCGCTCAGTCTACTGACGTCACAGTTTAGCGTGTTGGTTCCGTGCTACGGTTTTCAAGGTTTTTCTACTCCCTCTGAGTGCTATCGAAGTGTGATTTTTCTTTGTCCGGTTTCGGTACAAAGGATACTTAACGGTGACAACGAATTTGTTCTGAACCAGTCCTTTTATTTTTATTTTATTTCTCTTCTCTATTTTAATTTATTTTTCTCCTATTTTCATATTTATTTTTATCATATCTGTGTACTTTCGTGTGTATTTGTCCTATCTGTCGGTAAAGGTTGACCCTAACGCGGTCAACTCTTTACCTGCGTACCCTTTTTTTTTTAGGTTTCTAGGAAGCGGCCTTCGGCGAACAACGGTTACTTTTAAGTTATTTTCCCCAGCCCCCGTACCGCAGGTAGGGAGGTTAGCCTCTAGGGTTCGCTAGGTTTATTTTAGGGAACTCTAAGCATCTTTTATATACTTAAATGTACATTCCTTAGTATTCATACTGTAGCGGCTATACATTGTTAGTAAAGTCAGCAAAACCCCAGACTGGACTGCCGCGTGTTCTAGGCAGTCAGTCGTCTGCGCAACACCGCCTCGCTAGGTCAACTTGTATTACATAAGATAAGGACTTATTATACTGACTTATGTAACTACGTTTAAGTGTTTGAAAATAATAGACTGAGTGAATTTAAAAGGATTTTGGTTTTATTGCGTCACCACCTCCAAATTGGTGACCCCGACGTGATCAAGAAGACGACTCACGGTGACGCGCGAACCTAGCGAGAGTGCATATTGTTTATTAATAAATAAAAAGTGAATATTAAAGCGTCGCGCCTGCAGCTACCGACATGGAGTCGGAAATGATCAAATTCCTGCGCAACATGTCCCTAGAGTTGAAGGAACTCCGCGGGGAGATAGAAGAGATCCGGTCGCGAGGAGGGAGCTACGGACGACCGCAGGACAGAAGCTATGACGGAGGTCGGCGGAGATCGCGACCCAGGAGCAGGACAGCGTCACGACATCGGGAATCAGGGAACCGAGCGTGGCTGTGTCGTCATCATTTCCAGTTCAGAGAAAAGGCAACGCAATGCGAGCAACCTTGTGGCTGGGTGAATGGACAGTCAGCGCGGTTGGATTCGGAAAATCTAGTTGCAGTACAGTCAGCGACGGTGAGCGACTGTGCTGCGGGCAATCACCGATTATGCGTCCGAGAACAGAAAACCGGCTTAGTGTACCTGGTCGATACCGGGGCTAACGTGTCAGTGATTCCAGTGAATAAAGTGCCGGACAAAAGAAAGGCAAGCGAATGCCCGTATAAACTGTATGCTGCGAACAATACGGAAATAAAAACTTATGGTGTAATATCGTTAGAAATTAATCTTGGTTTACGCCGTAGTTTTAGATGGAATTTTATTATAGCTGACGTAAAACAACCCATAATTGGGGCAGATTTTTTAAAGGCACACGAATTAGTAGTTGATTTATACAATAGACGGTTGTTGGACGGCCGCACTAAATTAGATACGCAAGGTATATTAGTTTTGTATAACGAGCCCGCGATAACGAGTATTCAAAATGACAACCCATATCGCGAGCTTCTAGAACAATACTCAGAAATAACGAAACCAATTTCTTTTAAGGAGCCCAGTAAACACGGTATCGTACATTATATAGAGACTACTGGCCCCCCGGTTTTTGCTAAAGTAAGACCATTACCGCCGCAAAGATATAAAATCGCTAGGGATGAGTTTAGGTTAATGCAAGAATTAGGTATTTGCAGGCCATCAAAGAGTCCATGGGCAAGCCCGTTGCATGTAGTACCAAAGAAGGACGGCCAGATCAGGCCTTGCGGAGACTATCGTGCACTCAACGCGATCACGAAGCCAGACCGCTACCCGATTCCGAGAATTCAGGACTTCACATATGGATTGGCAGGTAAGTGTGTTTTTTCCCGGTTAGATATTAACAGAGCGTTCCATAATATTAGCATTACACCGGAAGACGTAGAGAAAACCGCCATTATAACGCCGTTTGGTCTTTTCGAATTTCCAAGAATGACATTCGGCTTGCGGAATGCGGCCCAAACGTTCCAGAGATTCATGAATAATAGCGTGCTGCAGGGAATCGAAACCTGCACCCTTGGGGATGAGGGTAAGAGTACAAATAACAAAGTGCGTGAGAGCTCTAATTTATTTTCCTACATTGATGACGTCATCGTAGCTAGTACGAATCATGACGTACATAGAGAGCACCTTAAACAGGTCTTTGCCAGGTTTCAAGAGTTCGGCATAACCATTAATCTGGCGAAGTGTAGTCTCGGTAAGTGTAATATAGAGTTTTTAGGTTACGAAGTGAGCGCGGAAGGTGTCAAACCCATGAAGAGCAAGGTGGAAGCTATCAAAGAATTCCCCAGACCTGAAACAATCGAGCAGCTCCGCCGTTTTTTAGGTATGGTTAACTTTTACAGGAATCACTTAGAGCGTGCGGCAGATCAACAGGCCGACTTGAACATCTTCCTGCATGGCGCCAAAAAGAAGGATAAATCAAAGATTAAATGGACGGATAAGTCGATAGCCGCCTTCGAGCAATGTAAGTTAGCTTTAGAAAACGCGGTGACCTTGTCGCATCCGGGAGACGAAGGTGCGCTGTATTTAATGTGTGACGCGTCAAACTCGTGCGTCGGCGCAGTCCTCCAACATAAGGTTAAAGGAGTCTGGAAGCCGCTGGGGTATTTTTCCAAAAGATTGTCGGAGGCTCAAAAGAAATATAGCACGTACGACAGAGAGCTATTGGCAGTATACTTGGCCATAGTACATTTTCGCAGCATGGTAGAAGGCCGGCAGCTCACCATAATGACGGATCATAAGCCATTAACACACGTTTTTTCTAAAATAGGTTCAGATAATAAAGAGACGCCCAGGCGAGCACGACAACTATTGTATATAAGCGAATTTACGAGTGATATACAATACGTCAAAGGTAACGAAAATGCAGTTGCTGACGCATTGTCCCGAGTTATAGAGACCATTGTTTGTCCGACCGTTTTAGATTTCGACGAAGTCGCCCGGGCACAGGAAACAGACGATAAGCTTGCAGAAATGCTGACGGAATCTCAAGGTAATATAGTGCTTAAAAAACTACAATCACCACTGTGTAATAGTGCGATCTATTGCGAAACTTCAGAGAACCGTGTGAGACCCTACCTGCCTCAGCAGTTCAGAAATGTGGCTTTCAATGTCGTACATAGTAATAACCATCCCGGAATTAGAACAACGCGTAAAATGATTACGAATAAATATTACTGGCCGGGTATGAATAAAGATATCAGTGTATGGGCCCGAGCGTGCATACAATGTCAAAAGGTAAAAACGCATAGGCACACACATTCTAAATTAGGTACTTTTACACTAGCAGAACGGTTCGAGCACTTACACGTAGACATCGTGGGCCCCCTGCCGACCACGCAGGAAGGGCATAGGTACTTAGTTACGATGATAGATAGATTTACAAACTGGCCGGAAGCCGTTCCGGTCAGCGATATAACAGCCGAGACCGTCGCTAAAATAATATATGAAAACTGGATTTGCCGTTTTGGATGCCCAAGTAGGTTAACTAGCGATCAGGGGAGGCAATTTGAAAGTGAATTATTTAATAAACTTATGAAAGTATTAGGCATTAATAAATTCCGAACCACAGCGTACCATCCCCAAGGTAACGGCAAGGTAGAAAGATTACATCGTTCTCTGAAGGTCGCTTTGAAAGCACGTTTATTACAGAATAAAAATGGGTCATGGGTTGATGAACTGCCAACGGTCATGCTGGGGCTACGTGCAGCATGTCGTAGCGACAGCGGCGTCAGCGCAGCTGAAATGGTATTAGGGCACACGTTACGCTTGCCTGGCGATTTTTATGTCGATTGCGCGAACGCAGAAACGTCGCAAGAAAAATACGTAGGTAAATTACGCAATATTATACAAAGTCTCCGGCCCCAGACACGAGAAAATAGCGATTCTGGTACAATTTTCGTTCATAAAGACTTAAAATCATGTAGTCATGTTTTCGTACGAAATGATTTAGTGCAAAGGCCATTGATGCCTAGTTATAGTGGACCGTATCTTGTGATAAATAGATCACCAAAGAGTATGACCATTGAAATAGGGGGCCGTCGAACAACCGTTTCCATAGATAGAGTGAAACCCGCTTACTGCTTATATGAAGCAGATCCCAATGATGGAAATAGAAATTCTATGTTCTCAAATAGTAAAAATTTTTTTAATGATGTTCCACAGGTGCAAAAATCGCTACCGCCTAAACCTTTAACCACGCGCAGTGGCCGCGCAGTTAAGCAGCCGGTGCGATTTGCTGATGTTGGATGAACTAAAATAGATGAGTTCACATAGTTATTAATCATACATTATTCTAATTGCAAAAGAATTTAACGTAATAACTCGTATATAACATTTTGTTCAATCCAAAAAATGGGTAAATCGTATAGTAAAGAACAAGAAATAATCATAGCACAAAATGGTGCAAATAACGCCAGTACTAATGAAATAATAACGCACGTTAAGCTTTTCGGAGCAATTGTATTTGCAGTGTTCATAATGATGGTATTAATTTTCGTGTACTATTGCATTCAAAAATGTCGTAAAAACACTCGAAGCTGGATGGATAACAGAGTAAGAGCCATGTGGAAAGCAGCTAGTGACGCAAACGGCACGGTATAAGCCGATACAGGTCGGCCGATGAGGGAGTTTTTTTTTTGGCTATTGTCGCGAGAGGAGGCAAGGTGAGTCCTAAGGGACGTTTTTTTATATTGCAGACCGGCCTCTCGGGCAATATACCCTTAATATTTTAATGATTATTATTAGGTCAAGTGCCTGCATCAAGTCGGCCCTTGAAAAATAGGTATCCGCAAAATTTTTTTATTGTTGTATAAGTGATCTTTTTAAATTACGTGTAATTAATTTTGTACCCATTTCAAACAACTTATAAATAATTATTGTTGCTAATTTCTTATTTCAAATTTTTGTAAAATAATTCAATTACAGGTACATTGTGTATGAAACATCGCCTTAACATATTTTGTTACGAAGCATCGCCTTAACATATTTTGTTCTATAAATAGATTGTAAGAAACAAAAGAGCATTGAGCTTTGGAATGCGATATCAGACCTAGTAACCCGTAATGTAAACACAGATTCAGCAATCATGTCGAATCGACGTCATCTGGTACACTTCTGTAATAAGTTTAGTGTAAGGTAATATTATGGAGTCATATTTTTAAAAACTGGTAAAAATTTTTTGTTTTGTTTTTGTTCTCTCCAAGGTATAATTAAAATGCAATAGCACTTACGAGATACAGGATGTTTGTTTGTTGAATTGTATAAATTTTTTTGGTAAAGTTAGTTTTATAAAAAATTTTTAAAAAAGAAGGGGTGTGATGTAGCGGCTATACATTGTTAGTAAAGTCAGCAAAACCCCAGACTGGACTGCCGCGTGTTCTAGGCAGTCAGTCGTCTGCGCAACACCGCCTCGCTAGGTC
The DNA here is from genome assembly GCA_923062675.1 of Marasmarcha lunaedactyla. NCBI lineage: Eukaryota > Metazoa > Arthropoda > Insecta > Lepidoptera > Pterophoridae > Marasmarcha > Marasmarcha lunaedactyla. The sequence continues at coordinate 3,491,785 of OV281358.1, forward strand.
AACTTGTATTACATAAGATAAGGACTTATTATACTGACTTATGTAACTACGTTTAAGTGTTTGAAAATAATAGACTGAGTGAATTTAAAAGGATTTTGGTTTTATTGCGTCACCACCTCCAAAATACCAACTCCGCCCATGGATTCGCAAAGCGTAATTAACTTCGCGAAAGCCTTCGCCCTGGCGCTAGCCGCGTCGGGCGTCTCAATCTCTGACGAGGTATTCAGGCAGGCCTTATGTGCCTTTAAAGCGTCCCCGGCCCCTCAGGCCCCAACCTTGGCCCTAAAGGCCACCAACTCCCAGACCCCTCAGGTCTTTACCAGCCCTCCCGCGTCTCCCGTTCCATCCGATATGGACTGCGCGTCGGTCACGTCATCTCACGCGTCGCGGCGTAAGCGTACCGCTCCCGGGAGTGACTCCGACTCCGCGTCCGAAGCTTCGTCGGTCGCCGCCACCCTAACCGGTTCTCCTGAGCCCGCATTCCAGTAAGTTGCCAAACGCTCTAAGAAGCGTTCGAAAAAAGCCGCGGTGTCTTCAACACCCGAGCCAACCCCGGTGTCTTCTACACCCGCCCCCGCGCCGCTCATGTCACTCGAAGTGACCGCGTCTCCTTCGGTCCCTTCGAAGCCAGCGTCGCTCTGCGCTCCCGTCCCACCGAAGCCTCAGCTCCCTCCGCCTGTCTTCCTCCGTGAAAAAGCGCGCTGGACAGCGGTTTCTAACTTGTGCAAAGAGCACAAAATTAATTACTTAAAAGCCGCCAACGCTGGCGAAACAATCAAAATTCAGGTCACGACCGTCGACGACTTCCGCGCGTTCACCAGGTTACTTTCTTTAAAACAAATCGCGTATCACACCTACGTCCACCCGGAGGAGCGTAAGATCCGCGCAGTACTACGGGGCGTCCCGTTCGAGCTCGCGAATGAAGAAATCCACGAGGACCTTAAGTCCCAGGGTTTCCCGGCCGAAGTAGTGCACAAGATGCACTCTAACCGCGGTAGGCACTTTCCGTTAGCTTTAGTTATCTTGTCGAATACTCCCATGTCGAGGGAGATCTTTAGAGAGGCTCGCACAATTTGCGGACTCTCAAATATCTCCATCAAGCGTCCCAACCCCCGCGGTCACCCTGGGCAGTGCCACCGCTGCCAGCTCTATGGCCACGCAGCGGCTAACTGCTCAGCTCCCCCCAGGTGCGTTAAGTGCCTGGATCCGCACATAACGATCCTTCGTTATGCACTAGCACTCCCGAATCCACTTCCTCCCCTGCCTGTGTGCTGTGCGGTCAGTCCGGCCACACAGCTAACTACAGGGGTTGCCCGCGCGCTCCGCGCTCCACCGCTAAGAGGGCCGCGCCTAAACCGGCGCCGCCGCTCACTCCCGCTCACTTCCCGCCGCTGCGCAACCGGGGTCCCCCGGAAGCAAAGCCCGTTCAGCCGACGCCTACTCAGGCTCTGTCTTAGAGGCAGCATCCGGCCGTTCCGCCTGCACCTTCCCGACCCATCCCAGCTCCCGTAGCTTCCGTAGGGCCGCGTCCTGCTCCGTCATCCGCACCTCAGTCGTCGTTGGCTGAGGACATGAAGACCGTGTTCGACGTTATTCAAAACGTCGATATTAACGAAATTTCCGTGCTCGCACGCAAACTGCGAGCCGCCCGCTCTCCTCAAGAGCGTTTATTTGCGTTAGCCGAGATTCACTCGCTTCTAAGTTCGTTATAAATAATTTATTTTTATTTTTGTATAAAATCGTAAATAGGTAAATTATAATGTCTAGACCCGCGAATCCCGCGTCCAGTCGTATTAAACCCAAGGGCTTATCGCTAGTATCTTTTAACGCTCGTAGCCTTAACACCAACCTTCCCGAGATTAAACTGTTCCTTCAGAACAAAGAACCTGACTTATTCCTTCTCCAGGAGACATGTCTTACTCCAAACCGCTCCAGGGGATTCGTTACACCTAAGTACGCGTTTATTCGTAACGATAGGCCCATATCCGACGGTTTCGGCGGCACCGCTATATATTACAAAAGAGGCTTCCATTGCTGTCCTCTCCCGACCCCTCCTCTCCTCAACATGGAAGCCACTGTGTGTAGATTGGCTATGACTGGTCATCCGACCATCATCATAGCTTCAATTTTCATACCTAGTGGCACCAGACCAATCCGTAGTGACTTTGAGGCCATTCTCGCCCTCAGCCATTATGTTCGGAGACTTAAACTCCAAACATATTGACTGGACGTGTCGATACCAACACCAGACTTATCGCTCTCCTCGTCATCACTAACTCACTCGACTAAGACGTAATCTCTCCCATGACTCCCACTCACTATCCCGACAACCCGAACAACTCTCCTGTCATCCTCGATTTTGAAATTGTCAAGCGTATCAAACTCGATCTCAGGTCTATCGAACCGCTCGATGACCTAGGCTCTGACCACCGCCCCGTCTCCTTCGTGCTAGGACTGCCTAACGATAACGTCACCTCTCCTAAGACCTTTACCGATTGGAAAGGCTTTAAAAATACGTTAGTTTCAGCTCTAGAGGCCCCAAACTCTCCGCTCGCGATCTCGCCTGATCAAATAGATAGTCCGGATAAAATAGATTCATTAGTCAATTCTCTCACTGAAGCTATCAACTCAGCCATCAGTGACAACGAAAAGGTTTCTAAGCATGGTAAACCCACGCTTCCCTTAGCCATTAGCAATCTTATTAAAGCTAAGAACGCGGCTCTCCGAAGAGCCAAGAAATATCCCACGCCCGCCTATAGATTAGCTGCGAATCAGCTACAACGTAAAGTTACTCCGAGACGCTCAGATGAAAAATGGCAAATATCTCTCCGTCCCACCAAGCGTACTATAGTATGGCCCGAGCCTTACGCGTAGACACCACCTCTCGCGTTCCTCCTCTCACTCGTCCCGATGGCACTACTGCTTTCGAAGTCGAAGAGAAAGCCGAATGCTTCGCTGACAGCATTGCCGCACAATGCTCGCCCAGCACGCAACCTGCTGATCCCTCACACATCCAGGCGGTGGAGGACGAAGTCTTTCGCAGAGACTCTCTCGCCGAACTCGTCACAGTCTCTAATGATGAAATCTTGCTTCTCATTAGAAATCAAAAGTCCAAAAAGTCTCCGGGTGCGGGTGGAATTTCCAACCACGCACTTAAGCACCTGCCTCAACAGGTGCCTACCTTGTTAGCTATCATTTTCAATGCCTGCTTCGACCATAGCTACTTTCCAAAAGCTTGGAAAGAAGCAAGAGTCATAGGCATTCCCAAGCCGGGTAAACCTCTGAATATCCCGGCTAATCACAGACCCATCAGCCTCTTCAAGGCAATGTCTAAACTTCTCGAGAGAGTCATAATCTCTCGAATGCGGAACCATCTGTTTCCAACGGATGGCGATCCTCTCATTATTCCCCATCAGTTCGGCTTTCGCGCTAAGCACTCCTGCCCTCAGCAAGTCCATCGAATCGTCGCGTACATACTTGACGGTTTCTATCCGCGTCGTTATAAAACAGTCGCGGATTTCTTTGACGTAGCCAAGGCTTTCGATAAAGTCTGGCACAGCGGTCTCGTTTATAAACTCTACAAAATAGGCTTACCGGATCGCCTAGTCAGGTTAATAGCGTCGTTTCTCAAAGACCGTACGTTTCGATTTAAACACGAAGGCACGTTTTCTGCGCCTCTTCCCATAAAGGCTGGAGTCCCTCAAGGCTCAGTCCTCGCCCCTCTATTGTACACGGTGTACATCAACGACATTCGCATTCCGCCGAAAGGCGTCGAACTCGCCCTCTTTGCCGACGACACCGCACTCTATACCAAAAGCCACACCGTTTCGCACCTTGTAACCAGACTCCTTGGTGTATGGTTTCAAAAATGTCGCATCGATGTGAACCCTGAAAAGAGTTCTGCGTTGCGCTTCGACCACAAACGCCGTTGTCCCGCTGGCGATCCCCACGTTCGAATGTTAGGCATTCCCATCCCCTGGAAGCGCAGTACTAAATACTTAGGCGTCACATTAGATCCGACGCTTTCTTTCAAGCCACACGTCGAAAGTGTTTCGAAACTCGCTCGTCACTACTTAGGCCGCCTAAATAGCATGTTAGGTAGAAAAAGTAAAATGTCTTTCAGAAACAAACGTACACTTTACAAGGTCTGCGTTAGACCCGTCATGACGTATGCTTCGCCAATCTTTGCCCACGCCAAACCCTCCCTCCTGCACAAACTGCAGGTAGTTCAAAACCTCTTTTGCCGCAGGGCCACAAACAGACCGTGGTACGTGCGTAACGCGGACTTGCATAGAGATTTTGAACTGCCTACAGTACAACAACACCTCAATACACTCTCTGAAGCGTTCTTCAAACGCTCCGAAACCCATCCCAATCCTCTAGTTCGTGATTCAGTCTCATTTACTACTCCTGTCTTAGATTCGAAGTTCAAAGTCGCTAGGCCTAGGAATGCGCAAGCGTACTCATCCACCAGACTGTCCACCGATCTCGAAGCCCTTCTGGCCGCAAATTCTAATTCTAACGTAAATCCTTATTCTAACGTAAATGCGAATTAATTCAATTTTATTTTGCAATTTTTAATTTTTATTATTTTATTTTTTATTATTTGATTTTCATTTTGAGCACCTTCAGTGCTATGTATTCACCTTCGGTGTTTTGAGCACCTTCAGTGCTATGTAATCCCAGCGGGTGACCCCTTCTGGGCCCCGCTAGCGCGGCCTCTTTCTCCAATTGGCCGTCGCTCAGATGAAGGCTGAGTGGCAAAAATGCACGAGCTGGCAGGGGGTTTTTAGTGGGTATGGTTCTGGTAGGCGTCGGGACGAGTCCCACACAACTCTGGAATCGCGCCAGAGTATGCGTCAGGGCATTTTTATCCTCCTGCCCTTCCCGCGGAGGGGAACAATAAAAAAAAATTAGGAGAGCTTGTCCCGGATGCCTTGTAACGCGTGCGAGAGGCATGCGGAAATGCAATTTTTGCCTCCTGCCCAAACGGGGAACAAAAAAAAAAAAGGATGTTACTAACCATCAAAAATTGTAAAAACAATATTTGAATATTAATTTGTATAATTGTATTACTTATATTTCTATTAGTTGAATACATATTATTATCATTTTCATATGCCCAACTTCGTGTTCATATATAAATGATTTCTTTAATTTCTTGTAAACTGAGTTGAATATACTTTTAATTTCCGTTGATGGTGTTTTCAATATTCTTCATAAGTAAGTAAGTCGCTCAGCTAAGATCTAAAGGATCTTTTAATATTAAGCAGATATATCAAACAGTTTTTAAACATTTTAAAATCTTTGCAGTTTAAGTTTGATACTTGACTGCGCTTTACCTATTTTTTTACAAAAGTTTTGATATAAGCTTATTGTAACAGCAAATCATTGAATAAAAAAAATATTTTATAAAAAATACAGAAAAGGTCGATTTAATTAGGTGCAGCAAGTAGTTTGCGTTTTAAAATAACTAGATTTCAACTTATACTACAAAATATGAATAAAAGTGTGTTAGTTTATAACGAGTATTAGGAAGCCAGATGAGGAGATGGTAATTTTTATGAAAAAGCACTGCTCCAAAAGAATACGCAAGCGAAGCAATAAGTACAAACTACAGTTTTAAAATATTATGTCTCAGTAGAATCAATTATTCATGCAATTTATTTAGTGATTACATTTAAATATCAGTTTAGTTTAATATTCATTTGTGTTCAATCATCCAAGGAATCAAGATCCAGTCAATGTATTTTTTTATCGCATAAAATGGTTGAGTTCGTGTGAGATGTATTTACGAGACGAGCATCGAAAAACAAGAAGCAGACAATGGCTGCCTGTGTCTTGTTACACTATACTAATTACTTAATTAATATACTTGGTATTGAATATTTGCAATCTTTTTATATATCTATCAAGTAGCTGATTTGTGCTGAATCTCAAAGATTTTTATAAAACTTAAAAAACGTTACAAAGTATTAATCAGTCCGAAAATTAAAAAATTCATTTAGTTACATGCCAACATCATATTACGTTAACATCAACCTAAATCATTCATAAATCATTTGGCCATTGTTTAAAAAAGGAATCGTCGTCGTATTTCAGAAATGCCCAAAATTAACTTTTCTAAAAAACGGCTCTTCTCTCAGCATCGTTTCATTTCAAATTCTTCATTTCGAGTAATGTTCAAGTAATTTTAATTAATGACCAGTAATTTTGGATTGAATTAAAGTTTTCATTTCCCCAATTTGGGCCGGTAAATGGCAGTTTTATTACATTTCTGAGTGATTTGTGACTAGTTTCAGTTTGTTTCTCATTAATGTATGGATTCAATGAAAGCTTATTTATGTTTTGTATGGCTTTGATCGAAATTAAATATGTTTGTTTGGGATTTTAATTTTGGGAGCGAAAATTAATTGTAAATTTACTTTTTGTTTTATAGTTCTGGTGGTTGACGTATTTTAAATGACATTGATGATGAAATAAATTATTAACCAGCATAAAAAAATTTGTTTATAGACTCTGTAAATTGGAATTTGTTACATTGTTGGTAGAATTATACATTTAGTATATCAGATAAATTACTATCTGCAAATAAATGCTGTGGGTTTTTTTAGAGTATATTAGAGTATATAACCTCATACCTACTTTTTCTTGTTCAATGTTTATTTGTGTATTTGAAAAATTGTTTTAAATAAATAAATTAGTTAAACTTAAATAATAATTAACAACTACTTATAGATCGTGTGACAGTTGTATACTTTAAGGATGTCGACGTCACCTGTAATTCGAGTGGCATTTAGAATGCAATTTTGTTTTTATGTTATATACCTATATTTACTTTGATGTACACTCTGTTGGTGACCTAATAAATAAATAAAAATATTATTGAAAACCATTTTAAAACACAAAATGATTAAGTGAACCAAAACATAATCTTTAATTAAATTATAAGTTGATGTCAAATAATATTTGAGTGCGTATCAAAATGTAATCGAACGTATGACAAAGTATTTAAATAGCTCAAGCTTGTGGTATAATATTTCAGGAATAATATAAGGTATAGTTCGCTGTCAATACCGCCTTTACTCTTCAACAATATTAAATTCATTATGTGGTTATCTTAATTTATTGAAGGTTTAAAATCTAAAATATATTCCAGATAGATTTTGCGTAGTTAGACTAGCTTCAGCCGTTTTCGCTACCTCAAAATCTGTCTACTTTTTAGTGCTATAATTATATTCTTTTATCAAATAAATAATAAATAATAATAAATCCCCAGACAAACACACCAACTGTATGGCCCCAAGGTAAGCACAGTTTGTGTTATGGATGACCATACAGCGAACTAGGGGGAACTCAGAATAAACATACATATATAAATACAAACAACCATGACCCGAGAACAAACATCTGTGTTCATCACACAAATGAATGCCCCGGCCAGGACTCGAACCTGGGACCTTCGGCGTATGAGCCAGGGCTACTTACCACTACACCACTCGGTCGTCAAATCTCAAGAAATTGTATTTAAAATATAAAAAGATCTTCCTTACTGGTAGTTCTAATTATAAAATGAAAAAATAAATGAAATCTTTGGCATTGTTACATAAGCACACTTTATTTAACATAATAACGAGTATAAGTTATAGTATGCAAAGCTTAACTTATAATAATGTTGGACCATAACGTTTGTTGCGTAAACTAATATGGATTATGTGAGTTTCATGTTGATTGAATGTCTGTCCCTGCGTGACCACTATTATAGACTACAATATCACCAAGTAACGGCATAAAGATATCCTTAAATGGATCTTTCAACATTTGAATTGGACAATACAAAACGTATTTCAATAAACTTCAAAAATTACATAGATTAAATTACCTAAAGGTTATTTTACACACAGCCAATTTATGGCCCCAAACTTAAAAATGATTAAATTCAAAATTTTAATTTTATTTCTCAATATTCACAATTAATTGTTCTTATTGACGTAATAAAATAAAGCATATATAAATTAACTTTATAAATCTACTACCAGCTCGGAAAAACCTTCGAAGAAGAATCATATCATAATTTGACTGCATGTTTTTTGTGGAGGTAAGTACCCTTGCCTTTCATGCCAGAGGTCCCAGGTTCGAATCCTGGTAGAGGCGGATATTTTATTTTGCTTTCTGGTCATGTATGTTTATTTAGGTTTATTTCTCATATTTATATATGAAAAAAAAATATCTATGTGTGTTTATATATTTCTTAAGTGTATATTCGTTATCTAGTATCCATAACAGAAGTTCTTAATGATACTTAATATGGGATAGATAATGTGGTGTGATTGTAAGAAATATTTATTTTATTATATAATTTTTTTTTAAATAAATTTTATAATAGTTCTTGTGTTCATACAAAATCATTCTTACTTGCACCTGTTAGCTTGGCAAGACTCATCAATCTATCCAAACGACGCACACTCTCAGACAGCAACCGTTTGTGGGGTTAACGCGGGATCCAGCCATCGCCCTCCTCAACCGGAGGTGTGAAGTGAGTCACTCCGAAACTTAACGCTACCGCAGAGACGTAATTTAGTGACATTGACTCTTTGGATATTGTCTTTATATCAAATTTTAAAAATTTTCTTAAATCTTTATTCAATTTTTAAGAATGGATTCTCAGGTCTTCAAAAGCCAAAATATATTATTGTTTTGCTACAAAAACAAAAGTATTAAAGGATTCGCTAAACCAACTCCCATTCACCGTGTAAATTTGAAAAACCTGTTTTAAATTACTATCGTTGCATTTAGCCAATAACTTTTGAAAACTAATATTTACATTATAAATGTAAATATTTTGCTTACATTCATTCTGGTCATGTGGAATCGCGGGTTGTAGGCGGGCGTAGTGTTTTATTAAAGCCTACAACGAGCATCCATGTGGTACTCCGTCAATATCCCTTCAGTGACCTGATTGAGGTACTCGTTTTTAGTAAATGTATATGACTTTATAATTTTCCCTATCAACGAATGTTAAAAAATAAGTATAAAATCTGACTCAACTTCACGTAAAAAATATTGTACTAAATCCATCACATGTTTACAATATTATCTGGAATAACTAGTTGAAATCATAACTTTAGTCCAGTTCAGAGGTTTAGTGAATATATAACTGAAGCCTTTAATAAATGTAAATATGTAAAGGAACCATTTTTCTATATAATTAAAAATTTCCTCATAAATTTGCAGAATTTGCCTTTATCAATATGTTCGTAACTTCACACCACATTTCAGAATTCAATTATGAATAATTTCAATTTCAAATGAGGTAGAAATTCCTGCCTTAAATTTCGTTACCGTATCGATTGGCACCCAAGGCGATGAGTTAACAAGAACCGTTTCAGTAATCGTTTATTTGAATATTCATAATAACGGTTTGTATATTATACTATTGTAAATTATATGTAGCCACAGCGAAATATTTGGAACTCTCGTAACCTTTCTTTATCCAACATTACATACAATGATTGTCAAAATGTAAACAGTGTACGTTTTTGAGAGTGCGCGAATGCTGTTTTTAAAGGTTACGAGTGTAACCCTATTCACTACATCCAAATTAATGACGCATATTTATAAAATAAATGTATTAGTTAAATCTTAGAATTTTATTGAAATGAAATGAAATATTTATTTTCTCGACATTGATAATTACTTGTTCTTATTGACGTTAAATAAAACATGACTTGTGACAAGCAAACATAACCAGTTCGGAAAAACCTTCGTGAAGAAGAACTGGCAAGAAACTTCACGGTCATATTTTTTCAAATTATAATACTAAAAACTAAATATTTCGAACAATCACACCACATTATCTATCCCAAATTAAGTATCATCAAAGACTAGTAAATAACTATAGACTGACCATCTCCATACAAAAAACGAGACTCGGAAAAAACTCAAAATCCAAGCTATTACTAGATGTCACTATCAAATATCTTGGACCGACCTTGTCGTCTTTAATTTTTATATGAATTATTGACAAGAAACGTAATGCAAAATATTTGTATTAATACGGACTTAAACTGCTAGATGGCGTTGTCAAGTAACCTGAAACCTTAGCAAGTAGGATTTATTCCTTTCCTGAAATTGGAAAATGTCCTCATTTTATATCATTGATTTTGATAATTTTACTCAATAAGAATAGGTAGATAGTAATTTATTCTAACTTTATAGATGATAAAATAACAACTACAAAGGACCATAAACATACTGGAATAAGTTTATTTTGTTCAGAGACGCCTGGGTCCTCCTGGCCATGCTCCTTATTTTAATTGCCATAATAACCTATTTTTAAAAGCTTTTATTATCACAGTTGTGATAAACGCGCATGTTATACAATATATGCAGCAACCAAAACGTAAGCTTAATCAAGGTCCATAAAATTTGCAAGAGTCACAGTAGGCGAGGAGAAATATTGTGAATTCAAAGAAATGCAGGGAAAAGTTCCAAAACAAGCACACACCCATAGCAACAACAACAAACGACAAAGAACTCATATTGTCAAACAAATAATATGTTGCCATAAAAAGAACAAAAAAAGTTGATGGATAAAGAACAGTTTTTTCAATAAGTGTCTCAAAACAATATTTACAAAATATTTCAAAATTTTTATACATTCAGCAAGAAAATATTTTTTTTAACTACTGCAAAATAGTTATGAGTTATATGCATTATAAATAAAAATTATGCACTTATTAAGACATCATTTTTATCGATATCAAGAAATAAAGTAAAATATTAGGTCTTTACCTATGAAATTGCCGTTTTTCACGAAATAAATGAAGCGTAATTTTTTATATATTTTTTATTTCTTTTAATCAAAACAATCACCCATGCAATCAATGCATCTTTGCCAACGCATTGGTAGCTTATTGATGCCTTTCTTGAAGAAATCAGCTGGACGGGAGGCAACAAATTCTTCAAAGGCATTTTGTACTGCCTCTCGGGTATTGAATTTTTTTCCCGCCAAGAAGTAATCCAAATTCTGGAAAAAGTAGAAGTCTGTAGGCGCAACGTCTGGTGAGTACGGCGGATGACGGAGAACTTCCAACCCCAACTCTTGTAGCTTGGAGACCGTCTGCTGTGCAGTATGAGGTCGCGCGTTGTCGTGTAGGAGCAGTGGAGCCGAACGATTGACCAAAGCTGGTTGGTGGGGACGTGCGAGCTTCTCCATCATTGTGTTCAGTTCTTCACAGTACACATCTGCAGTAATGCTTGTCCCGTTTGGCAAGAAGCTGTGATGAATTACACCCGCGTTAGACCACCAAATAGTGACCATCACTTTTCTAGGGGTAAGTTTTCGTTTAGGGCATTGTTTGGGTGCTGAACCAGGGTCCAACCAACTTGCTGAGCGCTTACGATTGTCAAACAGGATCCATTTCTCGTCACAAGTAACAATGCGGTTCAGAATTCCTTCATTTGTATGCCTGCTGAGCAGTGCAAGGCACGTCTCCACGCGTACTTCGCGCTGGCGGTCATTGAGTTCGTGGGGTACCCATTTGTCAAGCTTTTTTACCTTGCCAATTTGACGCAAATGGACCAATATTGTTTTGATGCTAACGTCGAAAGCTGCTGCTAATTCAGCCGTGGATTGAGTTTCATCAGCTTCCACAATTGCCTTTAATTCGTCATTGTCGACCAAAGTTTTCGGACGACCACAGGGTTTATTTTTCAGGTCAAAATTTCCAGAACGGAAGCGGGTAAACCAATAACGGGTGGTGCGTTCGTTTGTAGTGTTTGCTCCGTAAACGTCGTTGATGTTGCGTGCCGCTTGCACTGCTTTGCTGCCACGACGGTACTCATACTCCATTTTTACTCGAATTTTTAACTTATCCATGATGAAAAACCTATAAATTAAATGCACTGAAATCCGTTTTATTATGTTAAGGCAGATAAGAATAAACTGTGTAAATGAATGCTATATTTTTGTGGAAAAAATTATATACTGGCAATACAGTAACTCCGTAACACTACAAATAATATCCTGGGTGGTATAAAGTTTTCTGTAACTGAATTATAAGAGCGGCAACATAGCACCAAATAATATAATGCACTAGGTGACAACGTCCGTTGTCGCCTGATACCTACTGATAGTCACTTGCAATGAAATATCTAATGATTTTGTAAATAGCGCCATCTTAGGTTTTTTTGCGTATTATTTTGACTAAATTTTAATAAATTGTAAATCTAATACAACTAACGCCATCTCTCTATCTTCAACACAACTATTTTTCAAATCACAATTTAACTAACCATGTCTAACAAATTTTGTTAGACATGGTTAGTCTATAGTTGTTTACTAGTCTCTGGTATAATTAAGAACTTGTGTTATGGATACTAGATAACGGATAAATAAACTTAAGAAATATATAAACACACAAGAGATATTTTTCAAAGTATATATATTAGATATAAACTTGAATAAACATACATACACATCTATGACTAGAAAGCAAACATGATAAAATATTTGCCCCTACCAGGATTCGAACCCTCTGGCATGAAAGGCAAGGCCATTTACCTCCATACTAAACAGGCCGTCGAAATTAAATTTACAGAGTCTCTTTATGTCTACACAAAATTATTCTTTTCTGCATCTGTTAGCTCGGCAAGTCTCCCTCCCCCCAAGTATCCAAACGACGAACACCCTCAAACGGCACACGTTCACGAGTTAACGCGGGATCCAGACGCTATTGTCATTGATTATTAATTGAAATAAAATATAATCGCTTAACCGACAAACAATAGAAATATAATCCAAAATAATTCAAAAATGAGGTTCTATATCATTACGAAATGAGTTACTTAAACGGTTTGTTCGATGTATTAATGACGTAATGTTTATTCTCATTCAATGACGGAGAAGACTGGCCAGTCATTATTTAATAAAAAATATATATATATATATATTTGAACAACGTGAGTAAAATGTACAAAGGCAGTATTAATACTTATATAAATTACTCAATGATCATACAAAGTTAAGTTAAGTTGTGTTTTTTACTGTTACTAAGACGAGTCCCACATAACTCCGATCGCTCGCGCGGGGTGTGCGTAAGAGCAAACCAGAAACCAGTAACAGTAACAGGTTATTAAATTCGAATATTTCTATAAATATCAAAGTTAGATGAAATTTGGCGTATGCCAAATTATATATGCCAATAAGTTTGATCATGACACTTGGTTATTATAAAATTTTGAATAATAACTTTTACAAACTCCATAGTTTTTTTCAAATGTTCCTTATAAATTCATAATTAAAACATTCATAATTAAAATTCAACCGGTATTTTAAACGACAGGTTAATTAGGTGAGGTTTTATCACGTGAGGTTTTTTTGGTATTTGGTAAATACCGATCTGGTAATTTCCGGTTTTCATCAGATTCGTAAATTTGTCGTTTATTTTTGCATTTTCAAAAAGTTTTGTTTTAATAGACGTTAGTTTAAACAAGCAATTTCATGGGTTTTTTTTCAATGATGAAGAGTTCAAAAGTATATATTATTTATACCGAATGTTTGAACGAAATGAAGCTTTGACGGTTAACCAACGAATCAGACGCGTATATCCAAGTATGGCAAATAAATAGGTTTGAAATTTTGAAATTTTGTGGCACGATTTGTGAATAAAGGTCTTAAAAAAATATTGTGAAACCAAGATTTTTAGCATTGAAAATCTAATGGAGGGCAGGTAATAATATTTTTTTTATTCATTTAGGTAACAAACATCCTTAAACAAATATGTTTTGAGAAAATGGAACTAAGTACCATTATGTAATAATAGATACATACGAACACCTTCAGATTGAATTTCTTGGAAATTTTTTTTAAACGTATAACCAAAAACTTCAAAAACTAGCATCAAAAATGAAACAAAACTATAAAATAACTGAAATCTAAACTCTATTCCAAAAACTGGGAATATTAAAGAAGTTTCTTATTGCAATAAAAGACAACCGTATTCAACTTTGAAACTGCTTTCATTATATAAAGCGACACAATAAGCGAGTTTACTCTTTAAAGCGATATTAAAGCTAGTTTTCTCATAATAGAGCGAAACTTATGCATTTTACATGCAAAATAGTTTTACACAACTTTTTCTTCGTTAAAATAGGTCAGAGGAGTATTAATAAAACTGAACAAAGTCACGTTATTTTACATTACTTTTTTATTTGCCTTTTTTTGGAATAAAATAATTTGAGAGTTGTTCATTTAAATTCGTTCTATTGATCATCATGTGCGTCAAAAACACCCGTATAGTCTACAATACTTTGGTTATTTATTTAAATAACTATGACACAGATTAGCTTACTTACTTCAGAACACTACTTTTTTTATGATTAAGCATACTCTGCGTCCTTTTCTATACCATTTACAACCTAAATGCAACATTTCGTGATGCTAACAATCATAATTATAATATTAGTTGATTGTCTTCTTAGTAGACCTAGCGTAGAAATGTGTAAAAAATATGACTTAATATTTACTATTTTTTTAACGAATACGATCCTCTTTTTGCGTCAGCCCTTGCATAAGTATAAGTATAATTAACAATTGGGATCTCCGAGTAGTCAATAGAAATAGTTTAACATGTTATTGCATTTTTTTGCTCTGTTTTAACATTTTTCTCTGAATTATTATATATAATTTAATCAACTTCGATGACATATAAAACAAGCTGCCAGAAAACCCTGAAAAGCTTCATATTTCTGCTATGAGCTACAGCTTACCTGAAACTTGGCAGGTAGAAACATTGTAATTCCAGACTTAGTAAGCGATAAGACTTATACAAAAATTTTAAAATTAACCCTCTTCTACGGATGTTACGTCTAACAGACTACTCTACATGTCTATGTGTCGCGGGCCGATATTAGAAGGTTTTATGCCTTTATTTTAAGCTTTTCATATTGGTGCTTCGCCGGGTTCTGCCGCACCACGTGCATCGAAAAATCACATATTCCTTCTTAATAATTAACTTTTCAACAAAAGAGCTAGCCATTTAGCTGAATAAATCAATTAAACCAAAAGGCTAGCTGTTTAGTTGAATCTGTAACTCAACCATCCGCCTGGTACATAATATATGCCACGTGACCATTTGGCAGAATTTTCCGAATTTCGTGGTGCCTCCGCTACGGCGACGGCAGCCGACGTGAAAGGAGTTGTTAGACGCTGTTAGAGTACATGTGATCTATGAGACGTTAGGTCTGTAGCAAGTTATGGGACCATTACACGTGTAGTTAGTGAAATAACTATAAACTCATGCTGTCTTACAATCACACTCACAAATTAATTTTATTCACATTTAATTCCCGTCGCTACCACCGTAGTATATATTGTATAAAATTTACAGGCATAGGTCATTAAATTGTTAGTATTTTATATGGTAAACAAATCAACTGGACCTTCCACAAAAGGACAAGGAGGTTATTTTTTTATCTACTTGCTACCAAACGCCAGTACTGAGGAAAAAAGAAATTATAGATAAAAACTAATTAGACACAATCTATTTTCTGTCATGTACTTGATGTCGTTGAAGTAAATGCTTATAGTATACAGTGTTGGCTATGTCTAGGACATTAGTTTAAAGAGGACCTTTTACCTGGCTCAAGGATGAGTGCTCTGAACGAATGACAGTATAATGAAAAGTTGTCTCGAGAAACCAAAATTACCATTTTCCATGTATTAATTAGGTCGTAATTAGATTCACCAAAATCATCATAAGGAGAGAACATTCCAGAACTATATGGTTTGTTTAGGTTAGTTAAATCGGTAAAGGTGGATTTGTTTTTTTTTCCATTTCAGTTTAAAATCACAAATGTCTAAAGTTCCTGGATGTCGGCGCAATTGAAGAATACTCGACTTGAGGTAATAATAATTGGAGCGGTCTCTCCAGTTGTACGTAGTACTATTAGCTCCATGAAATAAAGTATTCGTGGTGAAAAACACGGTAGTGGAATTGTAAATAAGTAATATTTGATTTTTTGCTTTTCTTTTTTTTGCTATTTGTTGATTAAAGTGATATATAATGTTAACTTAAACAAAAAGTTTTCTTCATTAGTATTCAAATTAAATATAATCAAATCATTTCATTGTCAGCTAAAGCCATAGTTTTCAATCAATAATTTAAATAAGTATCAAAATAAAGGCAAGTAGGCATAAGTCAACAATATCATTATTTCATTTACAATAGAACATAAATTATTATAATTATATAAATAGCAATAGCAAGTAATAGAGACTATTACTTGTGACTTTTAATTTATAAATTTAATTTCCTATGAGAATATAATTACATAAAAGAGATGAAATTTTGTTAAACGCTAGCAATTTAGTTCAAAAGAAAACCGTACTCCGTTTTTATCTTACGATATTTTATTTAACTAGTAGTACTCAGTAACTGAGTATACAGGAAATTTTCGTGAAGTTGTTCAATATCCAATGTCAAATCACTTTCGATTGAAGTGACATCGGCAATAATAACGTCAGTGTCAGCTGTCAACCGCTGCTGTGCATAGATTTTTCAATCTAATGGAATAATAGATAATAGAAAAATATTAATCTTCCACACAATTCGGTGGGTGATTTTAATATAAATATAGTGATATTTGAACGGGATTGCGTTATATTATTTTCAAGTGGTTTTTACAATAATAAATATACCTTTTATCCTTTCTTAGAATGTGATTTTACACGTTATATGTTTTAAGATATTGATATGGCTGTTCAACTTTAGATTATAGTAAATAGTGGTAAAGATAACAATCTTCTGACGTACGGACTTCATAAATTAAGCCCCCATCGCCAGATATTACTTAGATGCAAGGCGGTACGATACTACACGAGTACGAATGAAACGAAACGAGCTTTATTTCGTCTTGCTCTCGCGTCATGTAATCGCATCATTTTGCTCTTTCTCAGTTTAACGTTAAGTTATTTAAATGTAAAATTGTTGATTCACGCACCAGTTGCTTTTCCTAAGTACGTCATGTGAAAACTTCACTGATTTTCGTTATTTATTAAATGGTTTTATTTAGCTTACCATTTTTGTGTCTCGTGTGGGTTAAAACTGTAATTTAACTTTCATCCTCATGATTGATTTTAAACATCTTTAGTTTTGATGACATAACAATAAATATAATTAAATACAAGATGGCCAGCGCCACGAAATGTTCTATTACATATTTTTTACAACTTTCTCAATATGGGTATAAAATAAAGGGATTTACTATTTTATTAAGGTCAGATCAACCAGAGCAAGTTGTCAACAATGGTGTGACAACTTGCTCCTGGTAACAACCTTTTTATTTTAGTAAATTATTTGTGCCGTTGTTGTTCTTCTTTACAAATGAAATCCCTTAGCTTAAAAGTTTGTTTCTCACTTATTTTATAATATTTAATCAAAGTACTCAATATTCAATAAATAATAAATACTATTTCGTGTATAAAATAAATATTAGATACTACTCTAATTGTCTCTGAGTCATTACAGTTGTATGGACCAATTTAATGTTATTCTGATTTTGAAAATAGGCGAATTCTTTCATTGTTTCTAAGAAATTCAGAGCAATATAGTAACTTTGCTTAACTTTCTTATAATTTTTCACCCATTCACGCAATTAATAATTATGTATTTTTTTCGTTTATTCTTTTATATTCAATAAAAGTAATAAAAACGTATTATGTTCCTCAAATAAAAAACGTATAATGTTCCTCAATTTAATTGAGCGCTCGACAGTAAGTAGGTAGCTTAAATCGATGAGTTTTCCCCCGCAGGACTATCGATCAGGATTACGTGTCGATACTGAAACATCTCAAGAGGATTTTAGTGAAATAATATACTGGGACAAACTTCGATGGCAGGTTGTGCCTTAAACGGAGTTGATGATCTCACTGCGTTACAATCACAACTAACTTAAAGTTTTCAAGTTTATTAATTCACAAACACTGCTTTATAAGCACACATAAGCCCTTTTTTCTATCATGTCTTGATTTTCAGGTACGGTAACTCTCAATATTAAATGGAATTTTGCAGGCCATTCATTGAAATGCATTTAAAATCTGTGATGACCTTAAAAACCTATCACAGCTATCAACGATGGTCATGCAGCGATCTGTTTGTTATTTAGTGCTAAAGTAATCAAGTAATAGAAAACTACATTAGCAATCAGTATTTCAGGGACCGAAATCGTGCCACACGCATGTTTTAATCGGTGCGTATATCTCTGTCGCGTTTTTCTAAAACTAAGTGAGCACGAATGCCACATAGGACGTGCTGGGGTAGAAGCAACTTTGTCGGCTGTAAAATAAATGATGAAAATACAATTTGAAATATTTCAAGCTGAAGTGCGTAGCTGTTTGAGGGTTTCCATAACTATTAAGCTTCTTGAAGGAAACGCGGAGCTTATTACGTTTACCTCATGTCTTTTTATTAGTGCTTGTTTATTGTTTTATTTGTTTTATTTTAGATTAAAAAGGCTTTTATTATAAATGGAAGCAGAATTCAAAACTGCAATAACATTTTGAAGTACATACGACTTACCTATGTATGTGCTAATATTACTAGGACTGCTTATTGTATGATTGATAATATTATTGTTGCTTAGTCAATTCAAATTTATTATTGTATGTTTTTTCCAAACGAAGTCAACGAAAATAAGATATTACTAAAATATTTAAGCAAATCACGAAACCGCAAACCTGATGATAAAATTTTGAAGTCTCATAGTTAATTTCGAGAAGCCCGAACCCTCGAGAATCATCTTGAGTTTATTCCAAAAATTAATCATGGCCCTAAGGAACTTTTGAAAAATATATTAAGTTTTGCGGACGAATAAAAAAAAATAACTTTTTTGTATTTAAAATAGAATTTTATATTTTAGCAATTGTTTTCGATCATACTCGTTACCAATATTTCTGAAACATTCATAATTCCTTCTTATGTCCTTTCTATTCTAATATTGTCCTTTTCTGGACTATGTAAAAATTTCAATAAAATGTTACCTTTTACCATATTCTCCCAACAAAGATTTTTAAACGTAAAAACAATAACCTTTTTGAGAACCCGGTCAAATTAAAGCGATACAGTTTTCACTTGAAATTAAAAACTTGTACATTGCTGAAGCTTTACTTTATGTTCAAATCATAAAATATAATATTGTAGAATTAAGTAATATATCCTACAAAAAAGAACAGAGAACCGCCGAAATTGAATCTGAACGAAATTGGAGATTCGACATGGACTCAAATTCATTTATTTGTCATTTAAGGCGATTCCTTATGACGACGAGTGATAATTAAAAATCATTAGGTGCATATATTTTATAAAAACAAATTTGCTATCATGACTTGGGATGTATTCGGAAAGGGTGTCATGTGCCATACAATAACTAGCGTGGTGGAACTATGATTCATTCTCGCGCCGATCGCCGCCCGGTACGGACGGTCCAAGACCACTCCGATTGATCGGTCCCTTCCCGACATTCCGTGGCGCTCAGTTTACTGACGTCACAGTATAGCGTGTTGGTTCCGTGATACGGTTTTTCTGGGTTTTATTACTCCCTCCGAGCGCTATCGTAGTGATTTTTCTTTGCAACTAAGCCTCTTAGTCTTGAAAGTGCTGTGCTGTGTTGTGCTTGTGCTGAGTGCTGTGTGTGCCCAGCGTAAAGTATTCTGGTTTTAGTACAAAGGATACCTAACGGTGACAACTGAATTTGTGCTGATCCAGTCCTTTTTATTTATTATTCCTTCAACTTTTTTATTTATTTTCTCTTCTATTTTCATATTTATTTTTCTTGTGCATTTGTCCTTTTTGTCAGTAAAGGTTGACTGTTTACCTGAACTGAAGGTGAACTCTTTACCTGCATACCCTTTTTAGGATTCTAGGTAGCAAACTTCGGTGAACTACGGTTAGTTTTAAGTTATTTTCCCCAACCGTTGGTAGGAAGGTCAGCCGCAATGTTTCGCTAAGTTACTAGGAATTCTAGGCATACTTTATTTATTTATAGTCCCAGCCCTCCATTATGGATTCGCAGAATTTGGTAAACTTTGCGAAAGCCTTCGCCCAGGCGCTCATAGCGTCCGGCGCCAACATATCCGGCGACTATCGACGACTTCCGCGCGTTTACTAGGCTTTTATCAGTCAGACAAATCGCGTATCACACTTACGCCCTCCCGGAGGAGCGTAAGATCCGCGCAGTACTACGGGGCATCCCGTTCGAGCTCGCGAATGATGATATCCTCGAGGACCTTAAGTCCCAGGGCATCCCGGCTGAAGCAGTGCACAAGATGCACTCCAACCGCGGCAAACGTCTTCCGTTTAAGTTAGTAATCCTAACCAACACTTCCAACTCGAGGTAGATTTTCAGAGAGGCACGCACAATCTGCGGACTCATTTCTGTCGAGCGTCTCAACCGTCGCGGCCACCCTGGGCAATGCCACCGTTGTCAGCTTTACGGCTACGCAGTGGCTAATTGCTCAGCTCCTCCCAGGTGCGTTAAGTGCCTGGATCCTCATATAACGAAGGAATGCACTCTCGACTCCAATTCCCATCCTGCATGTGTGTTGTGCGGCCAGTCCGGCCACCGGTGCCGGACAGTGGACAGCGTCCGCTCCACCGTCCCTACCTATTCCAGCTCCCGTAGCTCCCGTAGCCCCATGTTCCGCTCCGTCGTCTTCGCCTCAATCGTCGTTGGCTCATGACATGAAGACCGTGTTCAACATTATCCAAAACGTCATTATTAGGAAAATCGCCGTACTCACACGCAAACCGTGAGCCGCCCGCTCTCCTCAAGAGCGTCTTTTCGCGTTAGCCGAGCATCAGTCACTACTTAGTTCTTTATCAATTCAATAATTCGTATAAATTTGATAAATAGTAAATAAAATGTAACCTGAAAATCCCGCGTCCTGTCGTATAAAACCCAAGGGCTTATTCCTAGTTTCATTTAACGCTCGTAGCCTTAGTACTAACCTCCCTAAGTTCAAACTGTTCCTTCAGAACATCGAGCCAGACATATTGCTTTTCCAAGAGACATGGTTCACTCCACACCGCACCAGGGGGTTCGCTATTCCCAAGTACGCGTTCACTCGTAACGACAGGCCCAACTCCGATGGCTTCGGCGGCACTGCTATCTACTACAAAAGAGGTTTCCATTGCACTCCTCTCCCTACCGCTCCTCTCCTCAACCTGGAAGCCACTGTGTCTAGATTGGCCATGACTGGTCCTCCGACCATCATCGTAGCTTCAATCTACATACCTAGTGGCACCAGACCTATCCGCGGATCCCTCCCATATCCAGGCGGTGGAGGACGAATTTCTCCACAGAGAATCTCTCCCCATCACCGACGACTCCGTCACAGTCTCTAATGAAATCTCGCTTCTCATTAGAAGTCAAAAGTCCAAAAAGGCTCCGCGTGCGGATGTCATACTCTCTCGAATGCGGAACCATCTGTTTCCAACGGATGGCGATCCCCTCATCATTCCCCACTAGTTCGGTTTTCGCGCTAAGCACTCCTGCCCTCAGCTAGTCCATCCAATCGTCGAGTACATACTCGACGGCTTCTATCCGCGACGTAAGAAAACGGTCTCAGTTTTCTTTGACGTAGCCAAGGCTTTCGATAAAGTCTGGCACAGCGGTCTCGTCTATAAACTCTACAAAATAGGCTTACCGGTTCGCCTAATTAGGATAATCGCGTTATTTCTCAAAGACCGTACGTTTCGTTTTCCGCGCCTCGTTCCATAAAGGCTAGACTCCTCAAGGCTCAGTCTTCGCCCCTCTGTTGTACACCGTGTACAATAACGACACAAAAGACTTCGAACTCATCCTCTTTGCCGACGACACCGCCCTTTACACCAAAGGCCTCAGTGTCCCGGGTCTCGTCACCAGACTCCAAAAGGCCGTAAACTACCTCGGTGTATGGTTTCAAAAATGGCGCATCGATGTAAACCCAGACAAGAGTTCTGCAATTTAATTCGACTGCAAACACCGATTACAATCTCCACATCCAAATACTTAGGCGTCACCTTAGACCAGACGCTTTTTTTCAAACCACACGTCGATAGAGTAACGGAACTCGCCCATTTTTACTTAGGCTGCCTATATAGTATGTTAGGTAGAAAAAGTTAAATGTCTTTCAGAAATAAGACCTGCGTTAGACCCGTCATGACATATGCCTCGCCAGTCTTTGCCAATGCCAAACCTTCCGACCTGCACAAACTGCAGGTAGTTCAAAATCTCTTTTGCCGCAGGGCCACAAACGCACTGTGGTACGTGCGTAATGCGGACCTGCACAGAGATCTTGAACTGCCTACAGTGTAACAACACCTCAAAACACTCTCTGTAGCGTTCTTCAAACGCTCCGAAACCCATCCCAATCCTCTAGTTCGAGATTCAGTCTCATATACTACTCCTGTCTTAGATTCGAAGTTCAAAGTCGCTAGATCGAGAAACGTGCAAACGACCGTAGCGACGCAGCTAACGCTAGATCTCGAAGCCCTTCGGGCCGCAATTTCTAATTCTAATGTTAATTCGAATTAATTCAATTTTTAATTTAGTTCCGTGCTATGTATACGAAACCTTCAGTGCTTTGATCACCTTCAGTGCTTCAGTGTAAATCTCAGCGGGTGACCCCTTCTGGGCCCTGCTAGCGCGGCCTCTTTCTCCAATTGGTCGTCGCTCAGATGAGAGCTGTGTGGCAAAAAATTGCACGAGTCATTCGGGTGGTTTTTTAGTGGGTAGGGCTCTGGTAGGCTCGGAGCGAGTCCCACATAACTCCGCTCGCGCGCGCGGAGTATGCGTCAGAGCATTTTTGATTGAGACTGATACTTCTTAAAATTATGATCAATCATTATTTTACTATCAATTATTAAATATTTGTTTCGAAACTTAGAGTATTAATTTGGAGTATTGCAATTTGTTACTTGCCAGTCTTATAACAGAACTAACAGCTTATTCGAACATGTAACAGCTTATGTCAATTTATATCTCATTAATGACATGTTTTAATTGTGCTGTCCAGATATTGCTTTAATCCTATAAAAGAATTGGGTCTGAAACCAAACACCTTGTAGCGACGCTACTCAGTGTATAATTTTACATCGCAATATCGATTCATACATATAAGTTCTACGACGCTTCACGACAACAATCGTCGGGCCGTGGGCCGTGGCCTGCTCACCCTTTTCCATCAGTGGGGAAGGCGGGTTATGCTACCTATTAGTTCGGAATAACCCTTGGATCGTCGATTTCCATTGCGATAATACTCCGCGCCACTTCGGGTCGTACCCTGATAATTTCTGTAAAAGCCCGTAATTGTGTATAAATTATTTTATCCGATTCCCCGAGTAAATATTTTTATGTTTTTACGTGTATTCCGGTAAATCCGTTACGTTAATATCAAAAGGGTTTAAAGTATATTTGTAAATATTTATCATTCGGCTTTAATTCTTTTAGTCCAATTTTGAATTTTAACTGCGTGTGTCAGTGAGGGTACATTTTATTACAGTTTTCAATTAAAAACTGAAGAAACAGGTGCTATGGTTTGGATTCTGTATTTTTCTAATTTGTTGATTTTTCTGACGACGAACATTGAATGTTTTTATTCAAAGCCACTTTGATTCATTTTCATATAAAAAGTGAATGATGCTCTTTTTTAATTTTAACAAGATAAAATATACAAAAACTAATTCGACTTGAAAATTGTGCTTACGCTGCTGATGCGTAATGTTCAAATAATACCTATATAAAAAAATGGTTTTTGCAAAAAATATTACATAAAAATAATATTGAAACAGCACTACCTTATTCATCTTGAAAAATATTAACTCGGCTGCGATAAACTGACGCTGTGACCAGCGTTGCAATTTTATTGCAATACTATGCTGAGCCGGAGCCCTTTGACGGGCACGGCAGAAAAATGGAAGATTTGTAACTATTACTTGTATATAATATCTCTTCTTTGTAAATCTATTTTGTAAATTTCTATTTTTTTTTGTTGTGTGTTTATGTCAATAAATTATTCATTCATTCATTCATTCATTCATTCATTCATTCATTCATTCATTCATTCATTCATACTAATATGGAAGGGGAATGATGGGCAAAGCTACATAATGAGAAATACGTCTGATATGACCATTTGGGTTGCAGTTATTTAGTTTTGCTTAAATCAATAAGTGAACTAAAAAATGATATGATATGATTGATCAATGTATTACCTTAATTACATTAGGTAAACTATTAGGATTTCCAGCCTTTAGTACGGAACTAAATTATATAAATCAGAATACGAAAATTTTTATTTTTAGTTAGTTCAAAACAAAATCAATAATTTTCTAATTTTATTGCCTCTTCAGAGAAAATGAAAAAGAAAATTATATAGAGCCATAAATTGCTTCCATTAGTACACGTAATTGTTTCAGAACGCTTTCAGTACACTTGCTCCGGCGCGAACAATGCAAGATACTTAAAGCAAAGAATAAGTTTGTAGAAACGATTGTTTCATTGAGTCATAAGTCTTTTCATAATTATTATTATGGAGTAGTTAACTGGTTAGCAAGAAAAAGTAAAAAGATGCATTTTAATAGTTATTTTTGTTATAAGAAACATACTGATTGTAAAAACTATTACAAAACTCAACATAACCACAGGTATGTCTTTGTACCTACTGTGTACTTTGAAATGTGAAATATAAAACCGCGTTAAAGTGAATGTAAACTACAATGTTGTTGTGGTTGTACAACAAGTAAGATAACAATAGGTTCAAACCTAACAAAACAATTCCTGCTTATTTTGAATCGTTTTTTTTTTCCTTTTCCCTCCTCCGTCTTCCTCTCTCTCAGACTTTAGGTTATTCGTTATCCGCTTAGTATGTATGTCTACAATTTTAATGTATATGTATGCTAGTATTTACTTATGTGTATATATATGTATATATTATGTATCATGTTTGTTAGGAACGCACTAAAATTGCAGTATGAATCAAACTCACCACACACTACAGGTCTACTTCTCGTTCGAAGCAATTTATTTAGCTTTTTTTAATTTTTGTGTGTACATTATTGTAAAATAATAAATAAAAGAGTTATTTCAATTTTGTATTGCCGAGACGATTGCACAAAGTAAATCAAAAATCTCTTTCAGCTTTATGGTCTTTTTGAAAGCCAGAATAAAAGACATGTTAATTGATTTGCCGTTCCCGCTTGCCAATTACAAATGTTAAAATTAAACTCCAGAAGAACGATTATTTAATCCCAGTGATTCACAATATATCTTTTTTTACACCCAGCGTCAAATTCGTTATTACATAATAATTCTCCACCTTTCCAAAAACAGACGCCAACAACCGTTTTCTACCACAGATTACAAACGTTCCGTCTTGCTACCCAGTACCACAGACTAGCAAGCCTTATGTTATAGACTAAAAATGCGCGCTTACTATTTTATTAATTATATAAAAGTTGGAATAAGTAACACAAATAATTTGGAGTTAGTTTTTTTTTATGTTCTATGCAACGTAATTCAATATAGGTGCAAAAGTTTGTGAAAACCCGCCATAATAAATCGGCAGTCTTTTTCAGTTTATATTTAAAAAAAAGAGCGTAAAAGAATTAACATAGAATTATATAGCGATATTTGATGCCTTTAATAATCATTGAACTTACCTTATACATTTTACACTTTGTGCTAATTGTAGATATTTTTGTAAAATAAATAGTGCATCGACAATTCTAACTTGAAGTTGTACCTCGGAGAGAGTGAAATCGTTATTTGACCGTAGTCGTAGCCTTGGTTTTATCCCTATTTACCATAGTTCTTCAAAACGAACAAATTAATAGTCACACGAAACATAAGGTTCAAAATTGCATAAAAGATAATAAAAAACAATGAACCCCATAACGGACGGCATCGGAACAAGTGCACGGAATAACCGGCAGTACGGACGCAGCGGGCGTGCTACGTAAATTGAGAAACTCTTATTTTCCATTTTTGCACGAGCTCAGTTGTAGCCCGTGATAAATGCAGTGAAAAACCAAAGGTTAGTACAGTTTGAAATTGCAAGGCAAGAGTTATTAAGTAAATGGCGTTTATTTCTCTTAATTATATACTATTAGCCAATCTCCGAAAAATATATAATAATGTCGCTGCAGCAACAAACTCTTCAAACAAGCTTCTCCAAATATAGAAATATCAACATAACATTACACTCAGCACGATACAATAAAGTTTGCAAGTTTCTAAAACATGTAGTTTGAAATTCAGAATGCAGTGTCATTCGGGTGTCTGATATATAGCTCGCGCAGTTGAACAAGTTTAAGCGATAGTTGCAATGAGACATGTTATTGCTTTATATTTATTTGTATTATGTATTTTTCCAAATGGCAAACAAATACAGATTAAACATGTTAAGACCTGCATTTAAAACGGGCTGTTGTTGATCCGATTTTATTAACACATTGCATAAAAATCATTTTTGTTTTCAAATGTCAAAAAAATTATAAAGCTTGGAATTTCCCGCGCCTTTGTGAAAATTACTTTTTTCTTGAGAATGTACAATGTGTATGCGAAGTTTCAAAATTATCAGTTTTGTTGTTGAGCCCCCTTAGCCAAATTACAAACTTCGGTTACTGCTCTATATTGATAATCGCTAACGCTTTAAAGCCCAATGAATAGAGTACAATTTTCTTTGCAGTTATGGTTTACTATTATTCATGAAATGAAATGAAACTCAGAATATTATAGTCAAGTTTGTAATGGTCATATCTTAAATTCATTTTCACATTTATTATTTATTTCCCCCTTCCCCCCGGACCTCTGAGGAGATCAGACGTGTTTTGAGCCAAAGAATTAATTCATTCTAATAAATAATTTAATCAATTTAAAGTTAATAATACTAGTACAAAAACAGGAGTGCATAGCAAACGATTAATAGTCAACACCTAGGAGCCCAGAGATCTATGTGTGCGGCGCGGCGAAGTTGCTGGTCAGTAGTATAAATACACAACTACGCAAGTGAGTAACTTTTACTTGTATTATCTCACACTACTACAAAACAAGCAGATACTTATAATTATTTACCACATCGAGAGTTCAACAAGACTCATGTTACACTGGACGGAAAGAACTTTTCTATGAAAACGTCGATCGCCACCAATTTATATTGACCCTTTACAACTTTCAAAATCTTGGGAGTCCTATTTATACCAGACGGAAAGACGATTCATATGAAATCCTCGATCGCACCCAATTTACATTGACCCCTTAACATTTATTTTAAAAAATATATTTATTTCCTTGTACTAAACGCTCTGCATTACTTCTGTTGCCCTGGTACTCACTGTGCGTTAACACTATGCCGCTGAAGAGAACACCGCCGCTTACACCGACTAATCTAAAGCGTTAGGGTTGCTCCTACGCACACACATTCAGACCCAAACTTAAGTTTATCTGCTGATATGGAGCAAGCCCTTGCTAATGTAACTGAGCGTAATTTTAACTCTAAAAGGAAAAGAGCGGATCAGGGCGTAAAAAGTGAATTAGACGACTTTAAGTCGGTCATGATGGAAATGTTCAAGGATTTAAAAGTCACTATGAATGAAATAAAAGAACAGAACAATCAGTTACAAGAATCAGTAAAGTTTACAGCGGCAAAGTATGACAAAGTTATGGAACATGTAAGGAGGATAGACGAACATAGATCTGAAGACAGAAAATACATACGATTTTTGGAAGAGAAAGTAGATCAATTGGAGCGGCAAGGCCGTGCCACGAGCATTGAAATTCGGAGTATACCTAAAGGGAATGATGAAAATAAACAGATACTTTGCAAGATGGTTGTGGAACTGGGCAATGTCATTAATGTGCCGGTACACGAGTCTGATATAAAAGACATTTTTCGAGTAAACGCAAATAAATCCAAACCAATTATAGTAGACTTCACAACAGTGCTGTTAAAACATATAACAAAGAACATATGGGAGATAAACTGAATACATGCCATATGAAATTAAATATACCTAAGACTCCGATTTTCATCTCCAAAAATCTCACTACCAAAAATAAAAGACTGTTTTTCCTAGCAAGAGAATTTGGAGCCCAAAACCATTATAAATATTGCTGGACCTCGTATGGTAAAGTGTTCCTGCGAAAAAAATTACTTTACGTCCATCGGCTCTAAATTAGCAAATGTTATTTTGGTAAAAAATTCTGAAAATGAGCCATCATTAGCGCGTAAAGCTACTGAGATTTGTGGTCCGTCTCAATCAATGTCATTTAATCCAGTTGACCCTTACGAAATTCAGAGTATTATAAATAATTTGAAAAGCAGCAGTGCTTCAGGCTGGGATGGCATTCCTACCAAAGTTATAAAACATTCTTATCGGATTTTAGCAGAACCAATAGCACATCTTTGTAATTCTAGTTTTGTAACAGGTACTTTCCCAGATATTTTTAAACAGGCAATAGTAATCCCAATTCATAAATCAGGCGACAAATCTTCACCATTCAATTATACACCAATTTCACTCTTATCTGTGCTCTCGAAAATTCTAGAAACGGTAGCTAATAAAAGACTTATGATTTATTTAGAAACAAAGGAATTAATCTCAAAAAATCAGTTCGGATTTAGACCAAATAAATCAACAGAAGACTCCATTTTAAAACTAACACAAAATATAACACAATTAACAGATAAGGGTGAAAAATGTATTGGTGTTTTCATTGATTTACAGAAAGCCTTTGACACCGTTTCAATTCCAATACTGCTGAGTCGTCTACAGAACATCGGTATCCGAGGTACGGTTCTATCATGGTTCAAAAGTTACCTTACCAACAGGACTCAACGTGTTAGGGTTGACAAATATGTTAGTCAATGCTTATCTTGCTCCTTTGGTGTTCCTCAGGGCAGTACACTGGGACCAACTTTATTTTTAACATATATTAACCAACTATGTGAACTAGACCTCTATGGAGCTGACATCACCATGTACGCCGATGATACAGCAATTCTGTTCCATGGCAAAACTTGGGATGAAACCAAGCTCCTAACTGAAAAAGGCCTGATTAAGGTAGCAGAGTGGCTTGAAAGTAGTCTTCTTTCACTTAATGCTGATAAAACTACCTACATCTGCTTTAGCAAGACAAACGTCTCGAGACCTTTGAGTGATATGAGTCTGCATGTTCATACGCAGACATGCAGTGCGAACACCCAATCCTCTCAAGCTGCCTGTGACTGTCCCACACTTAAGAAATCCACAACTGTCAAATTCTTGGGAATTACTGTCGATGAGAAATTACAGTGGGCTCCGCACATAAAATTGTTGTCCAGTAGATTAAGAAAATTTATATACGTTTTTAAAACATTGCGACTGATAGCCGATAATAAATTATTGTTACAAACTTTTAACGCCCTCTGTCAGTCTGTAATTAGCTATGGGATATGTGCGTGGGGTGGCGCAGCTAGATCGTACTTGATCGATGCTGAAAGAGCTCAGCGTGTGGTTCTTAAGGTACTGCTTTTTCTGCCTTTTAGAGAGCCTACCACATTGGTATATGAGAGAGCACAGGTTCTCAGTATCCGTAAATTGTTTATATATCAATGTGTTAGGCGGTATCACAAAAACTCTGCTGCCTTTTTAGTAGAACGACAAATAATAAAAAGAAAGAATAAAATGGATAGGTACTTAATTCCTAAAACACATAGTGCTTTCGCCGACAGACATTACTATTTCATTGCTCCATTTTTATATAATAAACTAAATAAATTTTGTCAAACAAAAAATTACACTAGCTACCAAATAAAAAGTAAAATATTACACTGGCTTAAAGGCTACGATTATGAAGCTACTGAGTCCTTGTTCAGTTATTGACCTACGTATAACTTCTATTTAAAAACTTATAGATACATTCGATTTAATTAGGCTATCCACTCTCACACTTTCCACACATCATACACAACTACACACATGTATTCCGTAACACAACTACACATAAACATCCGATAAACACACATACCTAGTTTCAACCTCATCTTTTAACTGAGTAGCTATAGTAGACACAGTATTGATTGCAAATTTGATGATTTTATTATATTCTCCTGTGTATTTTTTTTTTCTTTTTCTATAATTGATTGTATCTCAACTCCAATAGTATTGTCAATGATAGGAAGGTACTGGCTTCTGTATCACAGGTTCTCTCATCTCAGAAGCCAGGACTACATTTATCTTTGTATTGGTGATTGTTACAATAAAGATTTTTTTTTTTGTTTTTAGTTATAAATAAAGTCATATATATTTATTTAAATAAGAAATGAACTAAATGACTGAAATTCCGTTTTATTAATAAAAACATTTCTGATACTTACTAAAAAATTGTTCCATTTATTGAATTACTTAACATTTCACTAACGTAGATCAGGCCACAGCAATATCACAGTCAGACAAATCGTGAAATTAAACAAAATAAGGGCGTAGACTACAAATAATTTTAACAGATCAAAGGTTTAGCCGATTATAAGTTATTTGAAAGAGTTAAAGCTCGATAATTTGTTTATGGAGTTGTCAAACGTCTTTTGTTCTCCGGCCCGCTAGTAAAAGCTGGCTTAGTTAGCATTTCAACAAATTTAATAACAAACATCTAAAACTGAACTGCTAGGGCTTACTTGATAGCAAGTCTAGATTTAAACAAAGTTGCAATTATACAAAATTTTAGGTGTGTTTCAAACAATTGTTGCACGTCTTTTTTATACAAAACTATTTTATGTTTAACTGTCTGTAAAGTAGTTCCTAATAAAACTGTTTTCATATCTTAATTGGAGTCATACGACATGAAAATAAAAAAATATATATCTAAATTTCCAACTTAATATATCGAAGTTAAATCCATGATTCATTCCATAACCGAGCTGTAATGAAATGAACACAAAATTAATTAATTGAGTTTTATTAATCATTTTAACGATTGTCAGATGTTTGGGTTGGACTAGAATACTGAAGACGATGATGGTGCATCACCGAATTCTTTAAAATCCTGAGGCAATAATTGTTGCCAAATAGTCTATGAGTTATTTTCTAATCCTAGTTTAAATCGTTTACATGTCAAAAGGTATTTGTGTTATACTATAGAATACTATTGAAACTCCGTTCAAAAAGCTTACGCAACCAGACGCAATATAGATTCAATAAACCGCATCCAATACCCTGAAACTGTATTGCAGTAATGTTCCCATACATCGTAAATATTATATTTTACAGCCGACGCGAGGCACTTATGTAGGGAGTCCCGCGTTCGACGCCGTGCAGCGTATAACGAGGTATCAGGGGAATCGAGAGGAATTCTCGAAGCACATTCAGTCTAAGTTAAAAAAAGAATATCGAACTGTGTTTTTGTACTACAATAATTGTATACGCGCAATTTGTGGTGCTGGATTTTTAGACAGCTGCAGGCCACTATTTTAAAAACTAAACATTCTCACGGTTCCCTCTCTGTACATTTATGAAATAAGTGTATTTGTGCGAGGTCATACACAGTCGTTCAAAACTAATGACTATATGTTCAATGGTACAGGGAGACATAAACAGAAAGTATATATACCAATGCAAAGATTAAGATTGTATTCGAAAAATATGTTCTGTATGGCAATCCGTATTTTTAATAAATTAGCAAACTACTTGGAGACATTGCCATTGAATGTACTCAAAAAAGATTGCATAGTTTTCTATTAGAAAAAAATTACTATTGCGCAAATGAATTTTTAAGAATTTTTTTAAAGCATTTTTAAGAAAAAAGAAGAAAAAAAAGAAAGAAAAAATTTAATTTTACTAATATTATTGCTTATGACATTTATTCATATTGTGGACATTTAATCGATTGGAGGCCTGAGGAAGCTGCTGGCAATATGCGAATCCTATGCGATGACCCACAGGCTCAAGTATAATGTCAAAAAAAGCGAAGTGATGTTATTCAAATCTGAGGCGAAGAGTTACCCTGAAGTACCTGAAGTTTCACTCTGTGGCAAAAAAATTTAAATACTTGGGTCACTGGGTCACCGAGGATTTAAAGGATGATGTGGACATGGAGAGGGAGCGAAGGGCTCTGGCTGTCCGCTGTAATATGCTGGCTCGAAGGTTTGCTAGGACAACGCCTTCAGTAAAAATCGCGCATTTTAAAGCTTACTGCCAGACCTTTTACACCTGCAGCCTCTGGGTCAGATACACGCAGCGGGCATACAGCGACATTCGTGTCCAATATAACAACGCGTTCAGGGTTCTGTTGGGGCTTCCGCGGAGGTGCAGTGCGTCAGGAATGTTTGCGTAGGCGAATACGGATGACTTTTATGCAATAATGCGAAAACGGTGCGCCTCCCTATTGACCCGTCTCCGAGGAACCACCAACAGAATCCTGGGCGTGTTCGTAGACCGGTGGGACTCCCCAATGCTGCGTCATTGGGTGCAGTTCCACACCCGCTGATAATTAAGTATAATTATTTATTCAGATTTAATATAATTATTTATTTTGTCACTATATCTTAATTTTGAATTGATGCATACTAACAATAGTTTAAAGTCAAATTGTTACTAACAAATTATGGATTGTGGTCTGAAATAAATGATTTATTATTATTATTATTATTATTATTATTAATACTTAATAATAAGGACATCTAATTTTTATTTTTTGAATTCGAATTCAAAAAATAAGACTTGATTTGATATCTTGATTTGTTATGCAATAAAGGAATTTTGAATTTTAATTTTCTGAGCGATATTTAAAACTTTATAGTTATATTTTCCTATTTAGATGTTTCTGTTTCTCTCGTTAAGCTTTATGTTTTGTAATGATTGTTCTACAGGCCTCTCAATTTTATCATTACACAACTTCCACCAGCCTAGTGTGTTTCCCTTCCACCTCAAAGACAACTGAATTGACTGGTTTTGTAATATTTGATATTTAGTGCAAAGATATTCAAAAATACTATGGAAATCCACAAGAGCCTCATCTGATGGAAGGAATTTCTCATAAGGTACAGTTGTCGTGCTTGTGATACCCCGTAGGGGCACTGCAATATGTGACATTACATTAAGCTTATTACTAATTGCTAAAAAAACACATGCTATACATATTTCTTTAAAAGCTTACCTAATAATAATGTCTATATTATACATTACATTATTAGATCATTATTTTACATTATATGTTTTAACATTATATATTTTTGTAAGCTTGTATAAAATGTAATTAGTTTAATAGTTATTATTGTGTAACAATATTTTTGACCTATAGATTTAACCTATTGGTTATTTAAATAAGTAATATAACTTATACTATTTAAACTCGCCATTAAGTGGCCTAAAATA
Source organism: Marasmarcha lunaedactyla (assembly GCA_923062675.1). NCBI lineage: Eukaryota > Metazoa > Arthropoda > Insecta > Lepidoptera > Pterophoridae > Marasmarcha > Marasmarcha lunaedactyla. The sequence continues at coordinate 3,525,174 of OV281358.1, forward strand.
AATACTACATACCTGTAGTTCACGATGATTTGCAAACATAAAACTATCTCAATAAATCTAATAAATCTAAATTCAATGCAAAAAAATAATAAAATGAGTATTCAATAAAAAAATCCAAAATAAATATATAAATACATCATTGCTTAAATCCGAGAATGAAATGGAAATAAAATCACAGCTGGAAAGGTGAAGGTGGAAAAATGTGAAACGTCTTAGTTTTAAAAATAAATAAACCGCCAGGAATGCGTATTTTGCCAAAAAGCTTTACGCCCATCGTAACAAGAAATTGGGGAAAGGGTTGTTATACCTACTTCATATTCCTCTTCTTATTTCCGACAAATGAATTCTCCCTAATATATATTTGGCAAGCATGATACTATTTTATAAATGAAGATTCTTAAATAAATACGACGATAAACATGACGTCGTATGTGGTCAAAGTCCGTGTAGCGATATAACAAGGCGTCGAGGGAGCATGCGGAAAATTTTAATGTACAGTCACAAAGTATTTATTTCTGAGAAATAATATTTTATTCTGAGAAGTAAAGTACCTAGTTTATCCTTAGTTGTACATGTATATATACGTTGTCAAGAGACATTTCATTTACTACTATGAAACTATAATATACACAATTTCTATTTCTTGAAGCTTTAAGCTTAAATGCTCATTTAATGTTAACGTTACAATTATAGTTAATTTACAGAAATTATAAATACTAGGTTTCCAGCCTACATTCTTCAAACGAGTATTTAATCTTAAAGTTTCTCTATAGTTTGTAGCGATTTAATCACTAAATGACTCGCTCAAGAAAAATACTCTCACACTTCTCTGTAGATATGTCATAGTAATAATAATCAGGATGTCAAGTAGAAAAGGTTTTAAAGTGTAATTTAAAAGAAATACTCTTTTTTATAATAAAGACACACATCAGGGTGGTTTAAAGGGCATGTTTTGTTTTGCTATCTTTCATAAAAACTACATAAAGGTTTGAATCGGTATTGCATCACATAAATTGTCGTTACGACATTTACGACATTATTATATTTTACGATGGGTTTTCAGAAGTCCTGAGGAAGAGGTAATAAAAATATTCCGTTCAGAAACAAAAGCTTACTGAGCGAAGAAGCAGTACGACACGAAAACCAGTCATTCCGATTTTGGGAAATAAAGAGAATCATCTCTAACAGCGAATCAAAAAGCTGTACAGCCTTCATTTTAAATTATTCTGTAACTGTTTGTTAGAGCGGAGGCTGAAAATTGAACGTCCAAAACATAATAAAACTATGAATAGCATAGAAATGTTCAGTTCTTTTTTGAATATCAGATTTTCAGGCAAGGCGTTGTTTCTTTATTGGATTATAAGATTTCAAAGATTACTACGAGTTTATTTGTACCATATATCATTAAAATAATCTTGAAGCGTTTGTTTGAAAATATCAGTGCGTAGTACTGACTTTACCATAATTTAAGTAAAATATTTTTGACTTAATTTAAAGTTTTTTTTTTCAGTTAAGAAATCGAAAAATCCAGCGTTGATTGCGTAGAATGTGAATAAACATCACAAAGTTAACTGCTACCACTTGAAATGTAATACGTACGTTTATCACCAAGGCGTGTTTGAATAAAAATCCTGCTTTTTAATAACTAAACGGTCGTTACTTAGGAAATCAGCTGTATATTTTCTAAGAGATTAGCTAACACAAGTGCTTGTACACAGGTCGAATATCCGCCACTGAATGTACACGTAACAGGAAACTGTACAGAATCATTAGACCGCACTTTAAAATTTATGTGATATCCTTATGAATTCGTTGAGCTTATTGAATAAAACTTGTAGATGCATTCATTAATAAAATATTCTGCTCCCAGGGGTAATACTTACAGCTTCCGTGTGCTCTCGAAGCGTTGGAAATTTCAATATCCTATAGTTTAAGTATATAGTAACTTATAAATCGTCCATTTAAGTTTATCAAGTTACAATACACGTTTTATTATTTTACTTAAACAATTCTCGTTAGAGTTTGAAGCAAAATCACCAAGAGGCTGATACATGTCTAGTTGATTTATTTAACTTAATCATAGCTCAAATGCTTTTGTACCTAGATGTACCAATTCTGCCATTCAGTGCAGATAATATGAAGGATATTCTTCCCCTTCGGCCAGTTGTAGGTAGTGTTCGCACTAATTACGATAGCTGGTCTCTCACAAGTCTGGTATCTCACAAATCCTTTGTCTTTTCACGGTAGCTTTTTCGAAACATTTTTAATTCATTAAGGCCTGATTTTTAAATTGTCAATTAACTTTTATGAGTAGAGAAATTTTGAGAGTATATCATAATTTACATGGAAAGTTTTGTCGAGTGTTAAATTTATTCTCCAGATAAAAAAATATATGAGCATTAACAATCTGCCCTAAATTTGGTAAAGTTATTCGGGACGACGAGACAAAAAAACATAGAAAAATCTTAAAATTTATTTTTTACCCATTTATGACTCACTTTTCAAAATGGAATCAGTAAAATAAATTTTATGTGTACTACGTACTGGAAGGTCCACTACAACTTGAGTATATTATTTAGAGGTTCTAAACCTTGGTGTGTCCTTTTCAAAATAAAGCTGCAATTTTAAACATAATATTATACTTACCTACAACTAGAGACTTGATACTATCTACCTGAACTGAAAATAAGTTTAGTTCACTTTGGGATTCTAATTATTTTATTAATTTCTCAGTGAATTGGAAAATTATATAAAAACTGCATAATTTGAACTTTTACAACTACAGACATGAAATTTGTTATGTACATATAAATTCAAATAATTAAAGCAATCCTTATGATTAATTACTTCAAATTACCACCGTCACTATCACGGATAAACATAAGTCTTTGAATTAATCCTTTTGTGTGATATCTGTCACTATCAAAACTGATTAACTCAAAATAAGAGAGAGACTATAGACTAGAACTGGGTATTTAATAGCAGAATGTGATTATTCAAATTTTTATTGCAAGCTTGTCGACCGATTGTCGATTGCGAGCAAAGAAGCTGATTAGATAATAAATTAATTATAATGCAGTTAGAAAACAGTTGATATCATTCAGTCCGTGAATTCTAGCCTTTTTAACCAATTTTCATAATGAAAAAGGAGCGAAAAAGAAAAAAGAAACATGCTTTATATATATTACGATATATATCTAGCTATTAAAAGTTGTATATTCATTTAATTTTTTTCTACAAATCAAACCACCTCTGCATTCTTTTAAGAATAAACGATGCAATGTATATTTTAATAACAATACGCACTAATGAAACGAACAAAAATTATGAGACATTGAGAGTTCTACATTTAATGCCGTTAAACTTTAGGGCCTACCATTTACACGACTTATCAGTCCTTACAATTCAGAATATCCAACATTCCGTCCTGCGTATGTCCCACTGTGTATTACTGTGAATACGGGGAACATTAGGACTTATCACACCAACCGGGTGGTTTACTCCTTCTGGTTCCGGAGAAATGGCGGCTGTGATTGACCGCGGTAAATGATACCTAACTAGTTAATCTCTTTGTAGGACGGCGTTAATGCGGATTTTTAGATGTTATGTCGACGCGGCAGATTATGAGATTTTTATGTCCTTCGGCTCTTTAAAAATCGTAAATATGGGAGTTGTTAACCCTCGATTTCAAGAACCGGTGTATATACTCAGATAACAGATATCCTAATTTTGTAGAAGATGCGAATTTTTCAAGCGGTCTGACATCTGCTTAGTCTAATGACGGGCATGGGCCTGAATAGCTCTTTACCGAAACCTACGCTCGTCTGCCGTCTTCTAAAACAAATTTCATGAAACAGAAATATCTCAAATCACTCTTTTTGTATCTCAAAACAAAATTTACTTTTACTTTAAACGGTACTTTCACAAAACACCATACCATTTTGACAATTGATTTTACCACTAACAGCATGAAACTAATGCAAACTACCAAGACCACCCGAGTGTCATTAAGCCCTTAGATACGTACACGTCAGTATTATGTTGGTTTGAATATTGCAATTGGATGACATGTCTCATGACCCATATATGATCCTAGTGGACTACATACCAAAACATAATGAGTGTTGAGTCCCAGTTACAGCGATATCTAACAGTTAGTTTTCATAAGAAGCTTGCAACGACCATACCAATCTGCATTTGTAGCTCATTGTCGTAAGTTTAAAACAGTGCAGTGCCGTGGTTTCGAGTTAGTATATATGATTGATAAAAAAACTGTTATGCTCGTAGGTACTTACTAATTTTATTTCAAACCATTAAATGACTGGTACTTGTTCTAAGAGGGAGCAATTATCTAAGAGTTCGATTTAATGTTTTAACAGCAAATTATGTGTCACTGAGACTCCAACCTAAATGACATGGCTATTCCAGGGTCCCATGTTACGATACACGTCTTGACAAGTTTTCGCAAGCCATCAATCACGACCGAAACAGGGACAGACCGTATAGCTAGCAGCCTGTTTAATTCAGTTTTTTTTTATTATGGGTGCTATTAATCATATGAAATTGGCGGCTAATTATAGGGTGGTCTTTTAGGCGAGTGTGGGGTCTTTGGGAGAGGAAGAATAGAATTTGTAAATAAGCAATGATTATGGTTTGGAAACTTTTTAAGCAAAAATTGGGGCGCTCATTTGCTTTTATCCGACTGTCAGAAGGGGAGTTATGTTCGATGTATAGTAACTCATTTTGCACGCTCTACAGCCTAAACCGTTTGATGGATTTTAGCCCTCGATGCCTTGTGCGTGGTCCCTGGGTGGTGCTAAACGAGCAGTATCTTCTGGTGGTAGACTTCGGCCGTGGCTTGTCACCACCCACTAAACAAAGCCATGCCGCTAAGTAACATGGTCGCGTTCCAGCATGATGTTTAGTGTAGCCATTGAGGAGGGTAGGTCTGAGTAATCGTGCTGCATCAGAGAACTGTCTTCAGCTCGTAATGTATTGACTCGCCGGGTAACTGGTTTTGGAGGGTGGCGGGATCCGAAGAAATGGTGACCCGCTGGCCGACTCCAGGTAGTACAGGGCCCAAGTAGTGTGCTAGCCACATGCGAAAGGCTGCCCCGCCACCTCGCGAAAAATCCCGGGAGGCTTCATCGTGCCGGCTGGCGACTGGTTAGAGAGGACCCGATGACAATCCCCGGGGGGGTTCAGGCGTCCCCGCAGTCTCCAAGCCAGTTCCCCGTCGGTGCGTTGTTTATTGCGAGCTGCTTGGTTCCATTTGCAGTGCTTCACTCAACTTCTGTCCTCCTCCCTATTCACTCACACAACTAATTTGAAAAGTCAAAAGAAGAGTAAGGTTCTACAGCGGTTGCACTTCCTGTCTCTTAAAGTGCACTTCTGCAACATCAGAGAAATGCACTCAAATATCAGCGATGTCCACCACCATCTTGAGACAGAGAAGCCTCACCTACTCTTCTTAATGGAGACGCAGATCTGTAATCCGTCAGACTCGGCATACCTTTGTTACCCAGGGTACATCCTGAAGTTCAATTTCCGCCCGAACGCCGGGGTGTGCATATATGCCAGTCTGTTGCCAGCATCTCCGTTACTTGGAAGATCTGGACTTTTCCGTTATGTGGGTTCACATTGCTACCGGCCTTGACCAATTGGTCTACGCCACTATATACCGGTCACAAAGCGGAAATCGGGAGACAACGAGGCTCATGGAGTATCTCACCGATGCAGCAGATAAGGATAAGCAACGTTTTCCCTCAGCGCAGTTGGTGTTCCTGGGGAGTTTTAACGCTCATCACGGGCAATGGCTATACCCGTATCAGGACACTGACCACGCTGGAAGAGAGGCTTTAAAATTTTCCGTGACTCAAGGCCTCTCAGAGCTTGTGCACGAGCCCACGCGCATCCCTGACGTTGCCAGCCACACTGCATATTGCTTAGACCTGAACTGAAAAAAAAAATACAATGCTGCCGCCAAGTCTTGCAAAAAGGTGATCAGAAAAGCTCGCTTTGACCACATTGGCCACATCGGAGACAAGATAGCGCCATATCCGTCAGGAAGCAAACCTTTCTGGTCTTTGGCCAAGTCAGTTGAGTCGAACTTCTGTCGCCCATCGCTGCCACCTCTGAGGAAGCCTGACGGTTCACTGACCCACACTGCAAAAGAGAAAGCAGACCTATTTGCTAATCTTTTTGCAGACTATTCACGTCTAAATAGTCAAGATAAAGTCCCACCCCAGTTACCTCAGTTCGGACCCAAAATGGGTACCGTTCATATTCGCCAAAAGGAGGTTCTTAAATGCTTGCAGAATTTAGACGTGAACAAGGCCAGCGGCCCCGATGCCTGAAGTTGTGTTAAAACACTGCACAGCCGAGTTGTCTCACATACTAACGCGCCTGTATCGACTCTTTTTGGAATATGGAAAGGTCCCTAAATCCTGGAAGCTGGCTAACGTGCAACTAGTACCAAAGAAGGGAAGACGTGCAGATCCCATCAACTTTCGACCTATTACTATCACCTCCATACTTTGCAAAGTCATGTAGCGTGTATTGAACAATCGTCTCCTAGCATACCTTGAGTCCAACGAGCTCCTTAGTGATAACCAATATGGTTTTCGCAGTGGACGCTCGACTGGAGATCTTCTTTTGTATGCCACTCATTTATGGAGTGAAGCTTTGGAAGGTCACAGTGAAGCTATAGCTGTATTCTTAGACATTTCCAAGGCTTTTGATAGGGCTACCTAAAGGGCTCTGCAACTGGATATCTGATTTTCTGAGGAAACGGTCAATTCGAGCAGGTCAAACGGCTGCTCTTCTGACCTAATGGCAATTAATGCCAGGGTACCTCAGGGATCTATTCTCTCAGCAACGTTATTCTTGCTGCATATTAACGACCTGCTAACCAGGCATTATCGGTTACGCTGATGACAGCACCGTTGTAGAGAGATACATGTCCAATGCGCGAGCGAGTTCTCAAGAAATCCGGGCTTTGAGAGAGTCCATGATTAAGCGAGTGTATTTGGCCTTAAATAAATTGTCCGACTGGGGCGAGTCCAACTTGGTCAAATTTAACCCGTCGAAAACACAGGCGTGTTTATTCTCCGCGAAAAAGAGCAATTTTGACCTAACGCCCACTTTTCAAAATGTTTCTGTACCCTTAACCGACCACCTAGGGCTCCTGGGCGTAACTATGTCGTCCCAACTAAACTTCGGGCAACAAATTGTGTCCATGGCTCAAACTGCTTCAAAGAAGTTAGGAATCATCTCGAAGGTCCGACGGTACTTCAGCCCTGAACAACTACTTAATTTGTATACAGCTCAAGTTAGATCTTGTATGGAGTACTGTAGCCACCTTTGGGATGGTTCTGCAAAGTGAAGTACCAACTAGAAGCGATGGACGCAGTTGACCGAAGAGCCCGAAAAATTATAAACAACTTTGACCTCACCACCAAAAACTGCAAAGCCTCGACCATCGTCGGAAAGTTGCCAGTTTAGCAGTCTTCTACAGATTACATTTTGGAGAGTGCGCGAATGCTCTTTTTGACCCATTCATCCTTCCATCCTTCCACCCCTTCATGGTAGATATCCCAAGAAGTCGAACCAAACGCTTCGATAGTTCCTTTTTGGTGCGGGTCGCCAAGGTGTGGAATGAACTGGCTGCGTCTGTTTTTCCAGAAAACTATAGTCCTAATTCTTTCAAGCGTCGAGTGAATAGGTATTTCGTAGATAGACGTGTAACACCTTCGTCTTCATCGTCACTTTCCATCAGGTGAGATAGAAGACAAACTTCTAATCCTTTTTCAATAAAAAAACAAAATAAAAACATATGAAGGGTCACATGATACGTCTAAGTTGTGGGAGTAACATAGGTTGTATTATATCCCGGAATTCTTAAGGATGTTCTCATTCGCAACAGGATTTGCACGGTTAAATAAATGTAGCAGTCAGGTTTTTTAATTTCTAAATTCAGCAGTGTGTTTGAATTTATAGGTGAATTGAGTATTTACAATTGTTTACTGGTCTAAGCACGAAATCTCCATTAAATACAACATATTAAGACTGCGTATTTCTTTAATATAATTTTACAGTTATTTATTTTTTGGGTAAATTGATGTAAACGAAAACATAAGAAAAAATGTCAGATCTGGATATACTTGAATAAAGTTAGCACAACTTTGAAAAATTTTAATATTGAAACACATTGCGACATAAAATCCTTTTTTTTTGTATATTGCCTTTGAACTGAAAACAATAGTGTCAGAAATGGGGTGCCAGTTTGCCGTTACATTTAATTCTTAAACTATTATCTTCCGTCATAATCTTCTAAATCTAATTCTTCAGGTGTGGTAAATCTAAGTAAACGAACAACTAAGTTCTAGTCTCGCTCCCGTAGAGCGGCGCCATAAGCAATCACTTCATCCTCTCCCGTAAATACTCGTACCAACTAGCCTTTTGCTATCAATATACATCTCTCCCTAACACCACGCGTGACGTCGCAGTTCCCGAAATCCATTAGTATTTTACTCATAAAAAGTGTAACATAACCTCCTTAATAAAACATTCGCTTTTTATTACACGCATACAGCCAGCAGGTATCCGATCTGAATGGAGCAGGTTCAGAGCCGTGGGTCCATAAAAACTTACTTCATGATGATGTATGGAAGCTCATAAGCTCAGTACAACGACCAAGTAATTACTAGACGCCTTTTGATAATTAGATGTATGTAATTGCTTGTTTAGCCAAAATGTTGAATGTAACGTTGTCACAAAAGTCTATTTTTCTACTTTTTTTTTTCTTTGTTTCTGTATACAAAAATAACGTTTATCTTGTACAAATTTGATCTTCATCTTCTTTTTAAATGACTTCCAAAATTGTTTTTGTTACTTGGGCTATGTTACGTTACTACAACTTGGGCTATGTTTTAATGTTATTTCAACTAAGAAAATAATTTGGATTTTATAATGAAATAATAAATTCATTTAATCTGCCAGGTTGGCATGAGTGTACTAATGTCCAACATATTTAATTCAAAGTTCCTAATTAGCTTTTTGGCCTGTGTTCCACTTACAATCCGTAAGCAAGCGATGTAAATCTCTACCTCTGCAACTTAACGCAACAAACTGAAGCTTTTCATCAAAAATTAAAACTTGTTCGATGGAGTGTGGTCACACTCCACTATCCTGCTAGTCATAACTAGATTTAGTCTTTTCATTTTAGGTTTGACAATATCAGTTAAAAACGGGTAATGGTTTTGAATGCGATGCAACACACTTTAAACTTATAAACAGTATACAGTGCCTATCCAGCGGTTGTTTTGCCGTTGGGTCATTGGAGGCTGGGCTGGTATTATTGACACGCGTAAGTTTTCGTATTGTGTTTACATAAACAAGCTCTTAGAACTGTACGTTCAAACTAAATTAGTATTGTTTGCGGTAGCGTGTGTTATTACTGTATTTGCCAAAAGTATCAAACAGATTATTTTAATAAATCAAAATTGGGGTCCATCAATATCGGGAAAACCATCGTGAAAATCTATGTAAAAAAAATGTATGTTTTGCGTTTTGTTATGTCTTAAATTGAATGTCGCTTCTTGATGTAGACAAGGAATAACGAAAAATAAATCGAAGTTAATTCCCTAAAGGGTATAAATGTGTATCGCCACAAATAGGTAATTAATCGATTGTAAGAAAATTGCAGAAAATTTAATTCTACGTGATATGATGTGACGACGTGATACAAACAACCTACTGTTACGTAAGGAGTATCTTATTATATCTAAAAGTCTAATATAGTAGTATAATGTAGTGAATGTAGCAGTTAGTGTTGTAATAGTGTATATGTAACATTATTTAGTTTGTGAAAATCATAAATCTGTAAAATTAAACGAGTGCTATAGAAACGTTTTACGTTGAACTTTAGACTGCTACAGTCCGTCCTGAACCCACATATCACTTTTTACTGAACTACCAACATAATGATAATCTAATGTCATTTTCGCATTTATCACACACAAGTGCGGCTCAGATCGCGTCGAAGCGGAACGGGAAGGCATAAAGCTTGCACGATAGCGCGTAATGCGGTGATGCCGGCCGATACCGCGCCGCGCTGCAAAACTCCGTGCTGGCTGCGAGAGTAATTATGTAAAATGCTTGCATAAATTAATATGTTGTGAGGCTTTGTTCTGATGCAGGGAGTGGATGGATGTGATCGTGTTTTGTTTGAATCGACTTTCACTAAAGGAACTTGTAATTTTAGGCGTGAACGAGTAGTACTGGTATCCTGACCAGTGGGTCTTGGTTTCAATTAAATGAAACGGAGAATATAGATTCTTTTGCGCTTAACTTTGAATTCTACCTATAATTTTTTTTAATAATTATTGTAATTATAGTGTCTTAAGTGAAAATGTTTGCCTATTAAAAATGAGTTGATTTTTTTTATAACAAGTCCTCAGACAAACTCCTAAACCAACTGTGTGGCCCCAAAGTAAGCAGAGCTTGTGTTATGAATGACCATACAGCGGAATGGGGAGAACCCAGAATAAACATACATATATAATTACAAACAATCATGACCCGAGAAGAAACATCTGTGTTCATCGCTAAAGAATTCCCCGACCAGAACACGAACCTGGGACCTCCAGTGTTTACAAAAAATCAAATTAATATTGAATATAACAAAAAATGTTAAAAAATTTTGTTATATAAATTTTTTGTTAGTATAACTTATAGATGAACACAAACGTTTAAAAAATGAAACTTTATTTCGAGAACAAAAAATACTTAAATACAATTAACACCCCAACATAAATTTCGCAAGTCGCGAATTTCCTGCCACGCCAAGTTGAAGTACTCCATGAATGTATAAATCCTTATCTTGTTATAGTTCAAGTGCGTTGCTAAGTTGTATTATTTAAGCGTTATAATGCCAACTTAATGATGTAAGTTTAGGGCGGGAATCTTTAAGGGATTTTGGACGAAACTAAATCCGTTGTGAGGCTTTCTAGCTAGTTCGTGAGTAGGTAACGAGGCCTTTATTTTAATACTTTTGTTATTACTCCTACAATTTTCCTCAAGATTTGTGATGTTTGGTTTTTGCGAAACAAATTATGCGTACTGCGAAAATCATTAGGACCAAACGGTTAGGAATGAACTTTTTTGATTTTTGAAAATTAAAATTATTTGATATCGAAAAATGAAAAAAAAGGTTTATTTATGTCCACACAGCTTACCTCGATTGTGGTCGCTTTGCGAAAATTTGTCCCCTTAAAGAACCGTTTCAGAATTTTTCTATGTATGTAAATTAGTATTTCCTGTGAGGGTTGAATATGTAGCGGTTTCAAGATTTTGTGGTCAAAGTTATTTTTCAAAGGCTTCCATTTGCATTCGAAACTGATAGGCGCGTCTTCTATGGACAGAGATAACGAAAAGAAATCAAGAGTGCTTATAGATATAAGGAATAATTTATTAAGCCGAATTATCTCTTCAAATCCTTAATTAATCAGAAGTGAAGTTATTTAATTAAAACGAGGTGCCGGCAGCATTACAATATGCTTCCTACAATGTAAATCAATTAAAAGGCATTCGCAGCGCGTTGGCCAAGTCACTCACTCGTACATATTGGGTGTTATTACGTATACCGAGGGTCGCATAGCGAGAGATACCTTAACGATAACGAGAAATTCTTTTTCTCGTCGAGTCTCTCATTAAAGATATTGTAGTCATGAAAATTAATTTTAATTTTTTACAATTATTTGCGAAAATTGAAGATTAAATAAATATATTAGTTAATATTTTATCTCAGATTAGGTATATATGCCGACCAAAGGATACAAACTTGAGTTTCTCGGTAACTGCTCAATTTCTGTACTCAATGTGGTAAAATGACTCCTATATAACACATGCAATCCATTGCTTTATATTCTACTACGTCATTAAAATAGCGTTAAATGCACTATATTTGAAAGATTGCCGAATTTAATATTATAATGAAATATTTACGAAATGTTTAATGTGTTGTTCAAGTGATAACTTACTTTTAATCGTTATATGCCTTAATAAAGTTTCATAGCCGCTGTGGACAATGTTTTATACGAGTATTTATCTTGTACCCATTTCTTTCGCTGGCTTCTCGATTTTAAGGCCTTGGTTCCGGAGACTGCCAATAGTACCAATGAACTTTAACAACTTTAGTATCTACATTTAGGCGATTACTATCATGGTGAAGGAATTTCACCTTGAAGGAATCAAGGTGGTATTTTGACGGTATTTGTACAGTCGGCTAACATACAACAGGCAAGTGTGGTGGGCTAAAACTTGCCTAAAACCACCGCTTAGTTGGGTAAGGATGTCCTTGCAGTAGGAGTATTAAGGCTGTCGCGATTAAAACATTTTTTTATGTGTTGTATGAAACTGTACAACGTAAATCTTCAACTCAGCAACTTGACGGTCGAGTAGCACAGTAATAAGTAGCCCTGCCTTATTCGGTTGGGGCATTCATTGTGTGATGAACACAGATATTCGTTCTCGGGTCATGGTTGTTTGTATTTATGTATGTATTTTTATTCTAGGTTATTTGCTGTATGGTGATCCATAACACAAGCTGTGCTTAGTTTGGAGTCATACAGTTGGTGTATTAAAACTCAAATCCAAATCAATCTAGTTTGACCTTAAGGAGCTGTTAATCCATAAAAATTACTACATTTTCAACAGCCTTGCTAATAATAGGTCTTTACCTATGAAACTGCCGTTTTGCCGTAATGGCCATTTCAAATGAAAATAATTTTTTTTTTTACTGATAATTCTAATTTCAAATTAATTTTATTTGGGGGTAGTCCCTGAGATAACAAGCAATTTTAGTGTGCTCTTAAGTTTTATTTGTTTAATTATATTATTTATAATTTTTGCTATAATCTAATGTATTGATCAACTGCAAGACTTACCAAGAATCACTTACTCACAAAATTCTCCTATCATATTACTACAAATCACATTAAAACCCATTGCTAAATCACCCTCTCAAAATGGATCACAATAACTTAGAAGCACTTGGTAAACTTTTTGAATCACGTATGCTTGAGTATGAGAACAGATTGAAGAAAACCACTGCAGCCTCCACTGCGCTTCCTGATCTGGCTTCTTTGTCAAATGATTTTCAAGAATTCAAATCAATGATATGGCAAATCTTCTCAACATTAAAACAAGAATTAGAATTCATCTCTCTTGGATTGGACAGGCATGAGACAATTATGCGTAGAAAGGTTCTGCTACTCCATGGTGTCCCTGAAAACAAGAGTGAAAACTTGAATACTGTTGTTCACCAATTATTATCCAACCAAATGAAGTTGTCTAGCATCAAACAGGAACACTTACAGGTATGCCATCGTTTGGGGGGATCTGTGCAAGGCAAAACAAGACCTATACTTGTGCGGTTTCATGCTCTGGAGCAGCGTCAACAAGTCTGGGATAGCAAGACTTCACTTAAAGGATCAGGAGTAACAGTATCAGAGTTCTTGACTAAAACTAGGCAGAAAATATTCGCTTCATGCCGGTCACACTTCGGCATTCGAAACTGCTGGTCTGCCGATGGAAAAATTGTTGTCAGTCTTCCCGACAAATCGCGTAGAAAGATCGAAACCATGAAGGCATACAATGAACTGATTTCGCAGTTTCCAGCCAGCAAAGAAGATGCGACACCTGCGCCTGTGGATACTTTGACCACCGTCACTAAATCTCCTCGAAAAACCCGACGTCGGCAGTGAATCTTGCAAGTATACACATTTATTTTTTATTTTTAACGGAACCACTACTCAACTTGCACGGTTTATCTTGTTAGTAAGCATTATGTCCGTCCATTTACAATACCCTTGTTTTAATTTTTTTTTCCGTAAAATATTGGCGGTAGGAGTAAATTCCAATTATTTATAATTGTTTGTTTGTATACATTTCCTACGTTTACTTAAATGTCATTTCATTCATTTGACATTGATGTTTATGTCATGCCAATGTCATTGCTGCCGTCATAATCATTGCCAGTGCAAACATTAGTTTTAGTTTTTAAACATAGATAGAAAATATTCTTTTTGTTTTTATTTTGTTTTTATTATTCTTTATATTTTTTTCTTTTGTAATGTTTGTGTTGTGTTTGTATTTTACCAGTACTCATGTGATTGGTGAGTTTGTGGTTAGATTAAAGGTAGTTAAATTTAGAATTTAGCTCTTAGTATAATATTTATTTATTATTTTCCATAATATATACACTTTTATTTATTTCTAATTATACATGGATAATATAATTACAGATCTCGACGACGATTACTTTACTTGCTCATCCTCTTCATGTAGTTTTTCAAGTGCAGATAGTTCTTCCTCGGCCACACTGACTTTGCATGACCAACTCAATCTTATATCTCACGCTAATCCATCCAATTTAAAAATTGTTCACATAAACGCTCAAAGCATTCCTGCCCACCATTCCGACCTCCTAGCTTCATTTAGCATTACGAATGTGGATGCTTTGCTAATATCAGAATCTTTCCTTAAACCTTCCCTTCCTTCCACGCATTACGCATTGCCAGGTTACGTCCTCATTCGCAACGACAGGATCGGTAAGGGTGGTGGAGGCGTAGCAATTTATCTGCGTGCGGATATACCCTACAAGGTAGTCAGTACCTCCCCTTCATACTACTCTGAATCAGTAGAGCATCTGGTCATTGAAGTGGTCACTAGACACACGAAACTTTTACTTGGTGTCTTTTACAGCCCAAATCAAAATATTGATTACTTCGGTGACTTAGATGGAGTCCTCCACGACCTTTGCCCATCCTATGACCATGTCATACTGATGGGTGACCTAAATACTTGCATGGTTAAAAACAACTCCCGTTCCCGAAAGCTTGAATCTCTTTTGATATCCTATAACCTCCATATCCTGCCTCTTTCAACGACTCATCATTTTCCTAATTGTGTCCCTTCTTTAATTGATCTAATGATCGTCTCTAACACCCGTAATGTTGCGTCACATGGGCAAATTGCATCATCCTTTTCCTACCATGACCTCGTCTTTCTCTCCTATCGTATCCGTATCCCCAGACGCAAACCACGGTCTGTACTGTTGCGCAACTATAATGATCTGAATTCTGCAGCTTTGCATCGCGATGCTGAGAACATTGATTGGGATACCGTAACATCTTGCTCCACAGTCGATGAGAAAGTTGATGCGTTCAACACGTTAATTTTACAGTTGTTCGATCGCCATGCTCCTTTAAAACGAGTTAAATTGAAGCACAACCCTGCACCTTGGCTAACAGAGTGCATAAAAGAGGAGATGGCACTTAGAGACAAGGCCAAACGAACTTACAGACGTAGTCCCTCTGAACAAAACCTCCACCGTTTCAAAAAACTTAGAAATAGATGCAACCGCCTGTGTCGTGATGCGAAGAGGAAATACTTCCACGAGTCTCTTGTCAACCGTGGTTCTGCAGAAGTCTGGAAGTTCCTCAAATCCGTCGGTATCGGCAAATCTCCCAATTCATCCCTTAAAGACTTTGATTTATGCGTTCTGAACAATCACTTCTCCCTTCCTCCAGTCACTTTAACCCAAAATGTCAAAGCTTACACCTTGGATCATCTGTCGAGAATGCAAGTTTCACATTCTCCTTTTTCTTTTACAGCTGTCTCTTCAGATGAAGTCAAGAAATCCATCCTGTCCATCTCCTCAGCCGCCGTTGGTGATGACAAGTTGTGCTCGAGAATGATCGTCATGGTTTTACCTTTCCTTTTGCCAATTCTCACCCACATTTTCAATCATTCTTTAAGTTCCTGTGTCTTTCCTGCTGCTTGGAAACGAGCGCATGTCATTCCTTTACCTAAAATTCCCAATCCTACTGCCTTTACCCATGTACGCCCCATTTCTATTCTGCCTTTTCTTTCGAAAGTTCTTGAGCACGTTGTTCATAAGCAACTGTCAGCATTTCTATCCACAAACAACGTCATCAGCCAATTCCAGTCCGGTTTCCGCCCTGGCCATAGCACTGTTTCAGCATTAGTCCACGTATCTGATGACATTCGCTTGGCCATGGAAAATAAACTACTCACCTTGCTTATCCTTCTCGATTTTAGCAATGCCTTCAACACTGTTGATTTTGACATCCTCCTAGGCATCCTCAAATCTATAAACATTTCCCCTGTAGCTCTGTCCTGGTTTGACTCTTATCTTCGGGGCCGGTCGCAGCAGATCCGCCTTGATGAGAAACAATCTCATTGGTGTGATCTAGTCGCGGGTGTCCCCCAAGGTGGTGTCTTATCTCCTCTTCTATTCTCCATCTTTATCAACTCCGTCACCAAAGTCATTTCTTCCAAATTCCACCTCTACGCAGATGACTTGCAGATATACCGCCATTTCGCGGTATGCGATGCTGAGGCAGCTATTACAGCAATAAATTCAGATTTGGGTCGGATAGGCGACTGGGCAAGGGCTTTTGGTTTTCTTGTGAACCCGAAGAAGTCACAGGCCATGGTGATAGGTAGTCGCTATATGCGTAGTTGCCTTGACTTTTCGGCGTTATCTTGTGTCTCCATGGACAACTTTCCGATTGCTTTCACTGACACAGCTAAGAACTTGGGAGTCATCATAGATTCGAATCTAACATGGAACGCGAATGTCAGTGATATCAGTCGGAAGATCCACTTCACTTTTCACTCACTTAAGGCCTTACAAAGTTTTTTACCTTTTAAGACCAAAATTTCCCTTGCCCAGTCGCTGGTGTTGCCTATCCTGGATTACGCCGATGCTTGCTATTTGGATGCCACGGAGGAGCTATTAAACAAATTGGAACGCTTGCAAAATCTTTGCATTCGCTTTATCTTTAATCTCAAAAAGTTTGATCACGTCTCTGAGTACCGCAAGCAACTCCGATGGCTTCCAATACGCTACCGTAGAAACACTAGAATCCTTTGCCTCCTATTCAATATCCTATTTAACCCACTCACTCCTCTCTACTTGCGTGAAAGGTTTTCTTTTACTCACTCTAATAATACGCCATGCAGAGCACATTTGCGTACTCTTCTACATATGCCTATTCATAAAACCGATTACTTTTCTTACTCTTTCTCAGTTCATGCAGTCAGATTGTGGAATTCACTTCCTCACATTATTCGTGAGTCTAAATCTATATCTATCTTTAAGAAAAAAGTAAAAGATCACTACTTTTCTCAACTATGAGTTGTATTACCCACCTCACTATCTTAACTTCAAATGTATTTTGGTTATTTATTTATTTTATTCAGGTATTTATAATATGGTATATATGTATGTATATATAAATTTGTATGTAAGTATTGATATCCATAAATATTTATTGGTTCAATCTTAATATAGTATTTAAGTATATTAAGTCGTTGTACACACTATTATTGCATTTTGACCAAACTCTCCAGTCTTGGGTCTGCTGGAAGAAATTTCTTTAGAAATAAGCTGTACCTTTGTACTTACTTGTTGTATTGTTTCTATAAATTATCTGTTAACATGTGTGTACATAAATTGTGAAATAAATAAAATAAATAAATAAATAAATAAATTATTTGACAAACATGGAATTATTTTTCTAAAATCGTCATTTGTTTAATAGTTAGTGTTTTGTTTTCAACGCATTCGAACATTTTTCATCATCATGGATAAGTTAAAAATTCGAATAATTAAGGAGTATGAGTACCGTCGTGGCAGCAAAGCGGCACAAGCGGCACGCAACATCAACGACGTTTACGGAGCGAACACTACAAACGAACGCACCACCCGTTATTGGTTTACCCGCTTCCGTTCTGGAAATTTTGACCTGAAAAATGAACCCCGTGGTCGTCCGAAAACTTTGGTCGACAATGACGAATTAAAGGCAATTGTGGAAGCTGATGAAACTCAATCCACGGCTGAATTAGCAGCAGCTTTCGACGTTAGCATCAAAACAATATTGGTCCATTTGCGTCAAATTGGCAAGGTAAAAAAGCTTGACAAATGGGTACCCCACGAACTCAATGACCGCCAGCGCGAAGTACGCGTGGAGACGTGCCTTGCACTGCTCAGCAGGCATACAAATGAAGGAATTCTGAACCGCATTGTTACTTGTGACGAGAAATGGATCCTGTTTGACAATCGTAAGCGCTCAGCAAGTTAGTTGGACCCTGGTTCAGCACCCAAACAATGCCCTAAACGAAAACTTACCCCTAGAAAAGTGATGGTCACTGTTTGGTGGTCTAACGCGGGTGTAATGCATCACAGCTTCTTGCCAAACGGGACAAGCATTACTGCAGATGTGTACTGTGAAGAACTGAACACAATGATGGAGAAGCTCGCACGTCTCCAACCAGCTTTGGTCAATCGTTCGGCTCCACTGCTCCTGCACGACAACGCGCTACCTCATACTGCACAGCAGACGGTCTCCAAGCTACAAGAGTTGGGGTTGGAAGTTCTCCGTCATCCGCCGTACTCACCAGACCTTACGCCTACAGACTTCTACTTTTTCCAGAATTTGGATAACTTCGTGGCGGGAAAAAAATTCAATACCCGAGAGGCAGTACAAAATGCCTTTGAAGAATTTGTTGCCTCCCGTCCAGCTGATTTCTTCAAGAAAGGCATCAATAAGCTACCAATGCGTTGGCAAAGATGCATTGATTGCATGGGTGATTATTTTGATTAATAGAAATAAAAAATATATAAAAAAATTACGCTTCATTTATTTCGTGAAAAACGGCAATTTCATAGGTAAAGACCTAATATTATAAATTATACAAGGGTGGGTATACTTTTTGCTTCTTTATATTCCTGCCATAACTAATGAACCGATTGTCATAAAATGTTCAGAACACGGTATAGAAACGGAACAAAAATACTGTTCCTGTCGGACTTAGTGAAGTCGCGGCTTAAAGAGTACAATTAGAAACAGTTTATTCCTAAATACTATATTTATAAATTAACTTTAAACTCATATTCAAATTCAAAACTTTTGCCAATTTTAACTTAACACCTAGAAAATACAGGCCCCTAACGGCTAGCCACAGTACAAAAAGCAAAGTTCTCCAATTAACACAACGATAATTAATCTAATCGTGCTCCTAACAGGTTAAAATAAATGACCCTTTACGTCGATAGTTAGCTTTCTCATTAACCCCCACCTGGGGTTCTATTTCTGAATCAATCGAGTTGTATCGAACCCTATATATTTTCGTTCGATATTAGATCTACAGTAGCTGTCACTCGATGAATTAAAACTTTACCTTTCAATAATAAAGTACGATTTGTTTAGACTTTGGACGGTACAGTAAACTGCATAATGTGTAAAGTATGAGATTTTGACTAGAACTCAAAAAAACTTCGCCTCTATAAAGCGTCGGTTTATTAGATAAAGCAATCGTTTCAGTTGAAAGGCAGCGTATATATTCAAAGGTAAAATGTCAAGAAATTGAATTTGATTAAACTTGGATGACGCCTGAATCTTCACTCCTCAAAAATACGACCGGAGTTTGTAACGCGTGATAAAACAAATGGATGAACCGGTTTTTTTAATCATTGGTGGACGCATTTTCGATCAAAACTTTTGGTTTTAAAATATAAATCCCCAGGGAATCAGAATATCTTCCTCGTGTCATGCAGACTGTTTAGTCTAGATAGAAGATAGTTCATTACTAAGGCCTCCTGTATAATGTGGAGTGTATGAAGCGTACATCAGAGTGGCTGATGTTGTCGCTTTATAAATCTGTTATACAGGTTGCTCGATTAATTTAAAACCGATTGTTATGGTAGAGTTGCTACTGCGATAATTAAGCTCTACGGAAGATTTATAAAGATTTATAAACACTAAATAAATTAGTAGCACTAAAAGATTTATATTTTTGAAATAAAATTGCTAACACCATAAATATTTGGCTACATTGAATACGGCTAGATAAGGTTGAAGGTTGGTTCAATGACGGTTATTAAAATGTTATATAAAATACTGACATTAAATTAAAGTATATTTAGTATTAAGATTTATAACACACTGTACCGTACTGCCATCATAAATTACCTTTTGTAATCTGCTATTAAAGCTTTGAGCAATATTTTCATCAAAATTTAATACAAGAAAGTTTTATACAATATGCTGTAAAAATGTATTATGTTTTTTACCCCAGTTTGATTCTAATGCCATTATCACCGCAAGATAATTCTTACGGCACCGCCGGGCATTGGGTCCATTACATTCCTTGATTGAAGTGGGCGATGGCTGAATCTTCTATTAAACTTGCAAACAGATGCTGTTGATAGAATCACGTCTTTCTGAGATTTTTTGGGAAATAATTCTAAAGTAAATTTAGCATTACAATATCCAAGGCTAAAAAGAAGTAGATACATGTCTACCTATTATCGATTCTTAGTACTCCGAAATTGCATATAAATACAAAAAAGTAAAACGTTCTAAGCACCTATTATAATTTATTTGTGTTTTGCATAGGATGCTTAGGTATCCAAGTTTGCAGTTAATAATTTACGTAACAAGGTCATAAGGAAATATGTTTGTACATGCAATAATTTATATAATGTAAATACGTCTTAAATTACAGAACTAATGCGACCTTCACGTCAGTTGCAGGTGCAACGTTTCATTATCAATGTCAAGGTGGATATTTCCGCGGTTTAGTCAACCACAGGCTCCTGACTACATCGATTGTGTTTGTATTAAAAGATACATTGCAGGGGGTAAATGTAATCATTGCCAATTTTACAAATAAAGTGCCTAGGATGAGCTGTAGGTGAGACGACAATTCCTTCCGAATATGTATACAATATGAAAATATCGTCTTTTCGTTTTTATATGACAAATTAATACAAAAAATCCAACTTAAAACAAACAAATGTGTGTTGGTTTTTTATGTATATTTTTAACGATTCTTTTTGTATTTGTTTTATTCCAAATTCGTTTGAATAAATATTTTAGTTTGGTACCTTGTGTAGTGCTGTTTTTTTTTCATTAATACATTTTCCTTTTAATTTTGTTGTTTTAGTTAGGATTTCAGTATTTAGTATAAATTTGTATTAAAAAATGTGTTGCAGATTTATAATGCTCTTCCCGTTTTTAGCAAAATTCTTTATGTACATAAATACACGACGTATTCGAGACAAATCTATATAGTTTAGAGAGATTCAATATCGATAACTCAAGCAAACAGAACATGAAACTGTAACCAGGGAAATTGATCTGTACCTACTGATGTAAGAAACATGTGGACATGATATTTTTTATAATTTTAATAGTTTGAAAGGTTAAACCATACATAAATAAAAATAGTACACGTGTACAAATGATCTCCCGAAGATTTTTAGAATTCCCTAATCTCATAAAAAGATACCTTATCATTTCTAATTTATTACAATGACAAAAAAAATGGTATAAAGATAATGGCGTGTTAAGTACAACCATATTAATTACTTAGCCGGTAATTTTTATTAAAGTTTTATTGTTTAAGCAAGTATACCGCATCTACAATTTTATATGTCGTTCAAACTTAGAAAATTGTACATCGTCCGTATTGTATTTTGTTGTCAAAAGCAATAACGCGAGCATCATATTGAAGACGTCCTTTGTCCCGCATCCCGATATACGATTGTTGACATATCTTTCCTTCTTATTTGTAAAGAGATAGCCTAATCTTTATCGCGGCTTTGTCTGCTTTTTATTTGACAGCTGTCAATTGCCTTTCCAGAATGCCTCACGAGAAAGTCCTGGAAAGTGCGGTAAACAATCTCTCAAATAAATGTGCTCCTCAAATAATATCCGATGGTTTCCACCCATTTTTTATGAAATGTTAAAAGCAAACAGAGACAAATTGTGACAAGTAATATTAATTATTTTTTCTCAGTATCGGAATAGGCTGCGTCCAAATGTTTAGCATTGCAAAAATTGTCCCTCATCACACTCATATTTTTTGGGTGCATCTGGCTACCTGCTTGTTCAGAGTTTTTTGTAAAATTTTTAAATATGCATATTTAGCACTTGCAATATTAAATAAGAAAAATTCTAAATGTTTTATTAAAAGACTAAGTGTAGCAGACTAAGGGCTGCTCTTTCAATGCTCGGATATTTTTTATCTGGAGAATAACTTGGACACTTGACAAGGCTTTCCCTAGAAATTCTGTCAAATTCACATAATTATTCTACAGATAAAAGTTATCTGAGCATTGCATATAACTCCTTCAATATAAACGCTAAGTTACATAAGCATTGTAACTTGCTTATGTTGTTGATTATATTCGAATAAACTATTATTATTATTTTTATGAAATAATTAAATGTTAATTTTTTTTAATGAATAGGTAATTAAAATATTACACGTAATACATTCCTAAACAGCTGTTCAAAATCGTAGGTTTGGAACAAGATTCCTAAAGTTTGTTAATTAAGCAGCCGGCTGACCTGCCGACTGCCGGAACTTTAATCGTTTCGATGTTACTTCAATGTAAGGCTGCCAACTGCTCGAAACAACACTGCCTCTAGAAGTCCTGGTATGTCGGTAGTCCTGGAATGTTGCTTGAGCTTTGGATGGTGTTGTAAAAATTGGAATGGATTGTGAAAATTGTGGTCAAGAAACGGTAAGTGATGAAATGTACTTTTGACGAGTAAAGTTCAAAGAAAGGTTTGTTTGCTCAAAGCTCTACATTAACAAAACATAATTTCTGTGTGGATTTATAAATGTCAATTCGTAACCAAACCTGCAGTTTACTACACGTAGGGTTTTTACGTATATTTCGTAATCATTTTACAGTTTGCGTCCAACTAAAATTTAAATAACTTATTTTAGATTTAATATTCAAGAAAAAAAATATTTTCATTAAGTGATCTAATAGAAGAAAAAATAGTATCGAAATGTTCCCAATCTTGACTAGGTATCAAGGCATTTGTAAGGGACATTGTAAAACATACAAACACCGCTCTTGTGATGACATCTTTATGCCTCAATTTATATAAAAACACCACAAACTTTCTAACTTATTGGTATGACATTAACGTTTAATACTAAAATGAACAAAATAGTTATATTACTGGCATAAGTAAATTTTCAAATGTCAACTCGAGTGACTATCTGTCGTCACCACGCTTTCAGCCATATTCCCATCGGAGGGTGAAAGTACTTTATTATCTTTGACAAGGTAATGGGGAAATAAGTTTAGTGACACGAGAATAGGTTTAAGTCAAAGAAAAGAAAGACAAAACAAAGACAAGATCTTGTCTTCGTTTTTTTATTTTTTTAAATATTGATAGCGAATAACTGTGTGAAAAAGCTTTAGGTTTCCATCGCAGGTTTTTCTTATGAAAAGATAAATCTATTCTATAATTATTTTATTATTTATGCTCGTCATAAGCATAAATAATGAAATAATTTTTTAGTAACTAAGGATCACTTGAAGTTGAAATCACATCAAAAAACAATCTCTGCTTAGCTTGGGGCTATACAGTTGGTGTATTTGTCTGGGGATTTATTGTAAAAAAATCATTAGATATACACAAGGGCAATAATAAAAATAAGTCTTCGACTTTAATTAAGTTGTCTTAACATTTTTATAGATCGTCATTATTAATCATTATTAGTTCGCGAGTATGTGCATTTGCTTGTATATTTGAAAATTTATTTGGTGTGTGGCAGCCATAACTTTGTCGAACCGTATTATCGCCGCTTTGATACGCGTTTACACTTTTAGGAAACTTAACCACACGTTCCTACCGATAAAAAAGGATGAGCAGGCCGCGGCCCACGGCCCAGCAATCATTTCTTTTTTATTTTTAAATCCTGTCCACGGAAAGGGAGGATTCTGGAGGATTCTGAGGGATTCTGTATTTATATTTTTCTTTAATAAATTTTATCATACGCGAAGAATACCACGGAGGAAAGTAATTGTTTGGGGGGGGGGGGTGGATTTGGGTATATGTTTATCTATTACTGAATGAAGTATACTATTCAGCTCATATGTCATCAAACCAACGTTTCAATTAACTGGTCATCCCAAGATATTTTTTGTAATTCATCAATAATTTTGTCATAGTTCGCTGTAAAAAAACAATACCTGACTATGTTATTTTGAGTGAGAGTAATGGGGGTCATAGCAGATATGAAAAATTGTAGCGGTGGACGTAACTGGTCAATTAAAGACAAGGGATTCACGTATAAATCCAAGTCATTTATGTCTATGTTACTAAGTACTAAATCTAATATTTTTCCTTTATTATTTAAAATAAAATTAGGTATATTGTTTTAGTGAATAAAATTAAATATAAAATTTATAATAGGCTATAAAATTTAATAGATCTTCCCCGAATTTACCACCATTATTACGACCTTTTAAATAGTTCGATTGTTCGCTTTGGCTCCACATAATATTACTAATATTGAAATCGCCTAGTATTATCGTTTTACCTTGATTAATCTCCATGGATCGGTTTGAGTTTTCAATAAAATGCTCCAATATGTGAGATTGCAAAGGTGGAGGTAAGTAAACAAACAAATGTATATCTTCTCAATCTCATTTTGAGAGTTTACTACATTTATGTAAATCCAAAGATCCTCGCACTTCGAATCTAAGTTATCCAGTCTCATAGATTTCAATTGGACAGAGACTGCTATGAGAACTCCACCACCGTCTTTATGAGAGTGGAAACCAGTGTTTTCTCGGTCTCTCCTATACACTATTTAACGATCATCGAAGAGCTCGGAATCATAGACACTAGAGTTCAACCAAATTTCGATGAAAATTACAACGTCATAATTGTTACAAACTACATTATTAAACAAATCCACGGTCTTAGTTCTTAAACTTCTTACATTTTGGTAATATATTTTAAGATTATTGAATTTTGAAAAAAGATATACCAACTCATTTGAAGAAAAGTTACCTAGTGTATCAATTTAGTTTATTAAGAGTTTCCAAGTTACGTATAAAAATGGAGTTCGATTCTTCATTTTTCCTCATAAAAATTTTACCATCCTAACCCATATGGATTTATAATGTAGTTCTTTTGATTTACGACGAGCAGCAGCGTGAAGTTCCTTATTTTTCGGGGTTAAATGTTCCATAACGAATACTGGTTTCTTTTTCTCGCTACCTAAGCCGAGTTGACTTGTGTTCAGCTTATCAGTTGGGTGATTTTTGTTAAACGTTGATGTTGCTGCTAGGAAAGTATCTCTTAATCATGGACTTTTAAATTTGACTAGAATGGACCGAGGTCGTTTTCTTTACGGAGGTCATCAATCAATTTAGTCTGAGCAGAGGCCGTGGCTGAAATTCTTCATTAAAAAAAGACATTGTTGACTCGAACGACGACACGCTCATTCTGATTTCTTGCAACTCAGAGTTAATTTCAGATCTAATGATTAGGCGCAATTCATTAGTAGGGCGCGGATGTCGGCTGCCGTCAGCAAGGAACAGCCTTTCGTCTCAGATGGTGAAGATATTTTTTTGGCGCGTAAGGTAACATTATCGCAGTGCGAGTCAGAGGTATTCGGGTTCGCTGTTTGTGTAAGAGACGCTGGACGTACTGGAGGTTTACAGTTACTACCAGTTTTCGGCTCTTTGCTGACAGGCTGGATATAGCCAGGTAGACTTAAATTGTCATATATATTCTAATCAATTAAGTAAAGTTGATATTGCGATGTAGATCATGCGTTGTGATTGGTCGGTTTGAGTAGCGCGTCACCAATACACACTTTAGACATGCAACACAGTTGCTGTACATATACAGGCCGTACGCACACATAGGGCCCTGCGTCCGGACCCGTTCGGATGTGTTGAAGGTCGCTCCCGGCTGCCGAGTTACGATTGTTGTCTCACGACTTCTCTCGTAGCAATACTCAAACGCCACTCTCAGATCCATTGTGCGTCCGGCCCCGCTCGGACGTGTTCGCGATCGCACCAGCTGTTGAGTCACGATTGTCGTCTCACGACGACAACTCGTTCGCAATACTCATACGCCGGATTCGTACAAATCTCGCTTCGTCCTCGGCGAATTGAGAAAGCCTCTTTAGGGCTTACGCTGCGGCCGGTTTCGATCGGCTGCAACTAAGTCGGTCTCGCACAGCAACAACAGAGCTGAGCTTACCGCGGTCGATTAAATTCGATAGTGGTTCGCGAGGCTCGGGCTGTTTTTCTGGCTGCGTACTTGACGCTTGGCGCCTGCTACGCAGTCAGAGACTCGCTCTGTGGCCGGCCCCAGCCGGTCGTAACGTAGTCAAGCCAGCACTCTGCGCACCCCTCGAATTAAAAAATCTCACCTCGGTGAGTGCAGCAACAACAGGGTTGAGCTAACCACGGTCGATTAAATTCGATAGTGGTTCGCAAGACTCGGGCTGTCTTTCTGGCTGCGTACTTGACGCTTGGCGCCTGTTACGTAGTCAGAGACTCGCTCTGCAGCCGGCTCCGGCCGTTCGTAACGTAGTCAATCTCGCACTTTTAGTGCAACCCAACTTCGTCAGGTCTACCGCCGGTTTTTGTTGTCAATTTATTGGCAACACACTACGTAGTAGAATCGCGTTTGATCAGGTGGATACTTAACGGTGACAACTAAGCCTGATAGCGTTGCCCCAGTGCGCTTCCAAGGCCCTTCAGGCCAAGGAGAAACCGGCTGACCCGATCCCATTGCACTTGGGCCTTTCCCAGGGTTACGGTACAGTGCTGTCCGAATTAGGGGCACCACTTCGCGTCGTCCCCAGCCCCCCTACCGCGGGTAGGGAGGTTTAGGTGCTAGGTTTGCTAGGGAACCTAGGCATTTTTATATATATATTTATCATATATCGTAGGACCAAGCCCTCCAATGGACCAGCAAAGCTTGGTAAACTTTGCTAGATCGTTCGCCCAGGCGCTCGTTGTCTCCGGTGCCAGCATATCAGATGACTCAATAACGCAGGACTTACAGGCAACTATCGCGTCCCCGGCCCCTCAGGCCTCAACCCCGCCCCCTCAGGCCTCCAACGTCCAGACCCCTCAGGTCTACAGCTCTCCCGCGTCTCCCACCTCGTCCGAGATGGACTGCGAATCGGTCGCATCCTCTCACGCGTCGCGTCGCAAGCGTACCGCTCCCGGGAGCGACTCCGAACCCGCGTCTGATACGTCGTCAGATGCCGTCACCTTAACCGGCTCTCCTGAGCCCGCGTTTCAATTAGTCGCCAAGCGCTCCAAGAAGCGCTCAAAGAAAGCTTCGGTATCATCAATATCCGAGCCCTCCCCGGTGTCTTCTACACCAGCCCCCGCGCCATTAAAATCGCTCGAAGTAACCGCGTCTCCGTCGGTCCCATCGAAGCCAGCGACGCGCTGCGCTCCCGTCCCGCCGAAGCCTCAGCTCCCTCCGCACGTCTTTCTCCGCGAAAAAGCGCGATGGACCGTAGTTTCAAATCTTTGCAGAGAGCAATAAATCAATTTTCTAAAAGCAACCAACGCAGGCGATACAATTAAAATCCAGGTCACGACCATCGACGACTTTCGCGCGTTCACCAGGTTACTTTCTTTAAAACAAATTGCTTATCACACCTACGCCCTACCGGAGGAACGTAAGATCCGCGCAGTACTACGGGGCGTCCCGTTCGAGCTCGCAAATGAAGAAATATTCGAGGACCTTAAGTCCCAGGGTTTCCCGGCCGAAGCAGTGCACAAGATGCACTCAAACCGCGGTAGGCGTTTTCCCTTAGCTCTAGTAATCCTGTCCAACACTCTCAACTCGAAGGAGATCTTTAGAGAGGCTCGCACAATTTGTGGACTCTCAAATATCTCCGTCGAGCGTCCCAACCCCCACGGTCACCCTGGGCAGTGCCACCGCTGCCAGCTATATGGCCACGCAGCGGCTAACTGTTCAGCTTCCCCCAGGTGCGTAAAGTGCCTGGATCCTCACATCACTAAGGACTGCACTCGCACTCCCGAATCCACTTCCCCCCCTGCCTGTGTGCTGTGCGGCCAGTCCGGCCACACAGCTAACTACTGGGGTTGCCCACGCGCTCCGCGCTCCACCGCCAAGAGGGTCGCGCTTAAACCGGCGCCGCCGCTCACTCCCGCTAACTTCCCGCCGCTGCGCAACCGGGGTCCCCCGGAAGCAAAGCCCGTTCAGCCGACGCCTACTCCGGCTCTGTGTTGGAGGCAGCGTCCGGCCGTCCCGCCTGCACCTTTCCGACCAATCCCAGCTCCGGTAGCTTCCGTAGGGCCACGTACCGCTCCGTCATCTGCACCTCAGTCGTCGTTGGCTTAGGACACGAAGACCGTGTTCGACGTAATTCAAAACGTCGACATTTACGAAATTTCCGTCCTCGCACGCAAACTGCGAGCCGCCCGCTTTCCTCAAGAGCATTTATTTGCGTTAACCGAGCATCACTCGCTTCTAAGTTCGTTATAAATTTTATATTTTTTTATTTTTGTATAAATTCGTAAATAAGTTAATTATAATGTCTAGACCCGCAAATCCCGCGTCCAGTCGTATTAAACCCAAGGGCTTATCCCTAGTATCTTTTAGTAACCTTCCCGAGCTCAAACTGTTCCTTCAGAACAACGACCCAGACCTATTACTTCTCCAGGAGACATGGCTTACTCCAAACCGCTCCAGGGGATACGCTATTCCTAAGTACGCGTTTACTCGCAACGATAGGCCCAACTCCGACGGTTTCGGCGGCACCGCTATTTATTACAAAAGAGGCTACCATTGCTGTCCTCTCCCTACCCCTCCTCTCCTCAACATGGAAGTCACTGTGTGTAGATTGGCTATGACTGGTCATCCGACCATCATCATAGCTTCAGTCTACATACCATGTGGCTCCAGACCAATCCGCAGCGACTTTGAGGCCATTCTCGCCCTCGGCCATTCAGTCATTATGTTCGGAGACTTTAACTCCAAACATACTGACTGGACGTGCCTATCGACCAACACCAGCGGTATCGCTCTCCTTGACATAACTAACTCCCTTGACTTAGATGTCATATCCCCCATCACTCCCACTCACTATCCCAACAACCCGACCTACTCTCCTGACATCCTCGACTTTGCAATTATCAAGCGAATCAATCTTGATCTAAGGTCTATCGAACCACTCGATGACCTAGGCTCCGACCATAGCCCCGTCTCCCTCGTGCTAGGTACGCCTAACGTTAACGTCACATCTCCTAAGACCTTTACCAACTGGAAAGGCTTTAAAAATACGTTAGTTTCAGCCTTAGAGGCCCCGAACTCTCCACTCGCGATCTCTCCCGAACAATTAGATAGCCCAGATAAAATTGATTCACTAGTAAATTCTCTCACTGATGCTATCAACTCAGCCATCAGTGACAACGAAAAGGTTGCTAAGCAAGGCAAACCCGCGCTTCCCTTAGCCGTTAGCAATCTCATTAAAGCTAAAAACGCGGCTCTCCAGAGAGCCAAGAAATATCCCACGCCCGCCTATAGAACAGCTGCGAATCAGCTTCAACGTAAAGTTAGGTCTTGCCTCGCGGAACTCCGAGACGCTCAGATGAACGATCTCATGGAGAATATCTCTCCGTCCCACCAAGCGTATTATCGGATGGCCCGAGTCTTACGCGTAGACACCGCCTCTCACGTTCCTCCTCTCACTCGTCCCGACGGCACTATTGCCTTTGAAGTCGAAGAGAAAGCCGAATGCTTCGCCGACCGAATAGCGGCACAATGTTCGCCCAGCACGCAACCCGCAGATCCCTCCCACATCCAGGCGGTGGAGGACGAAGTTCTCCGCAGAGAATCTCTCCCCATCACCGACGACCCCATCACAGTCTCTAACGATGAAATCTTGCTTCTCATTAGAAGTCAAAAGTCCAAAAAGGCTCCGGGTGCGGATGGAATTTCCAACCCCGCACTTAAGCACCTGCCCCAGCAGGTGCTTACCTTGTTAGCTATTATCTTCAATGCCTGCTTCGACCATAGCTACTTTCCAAAAGCCTGGAAAGAAGCGACAGTCATAGGCATTCCCAAGCCGGGTAAACCTCTGAATGTCCCGGCTAATCACAGAGCCATCAGCCTCCTCAAGGCAATGTCTAAACGGATGGCGATCCTGTTATTATTCCCCACCAGTTCGGCTTTCGCGCTAAGCACTCCTGCCCTCAGCAAGTCCATTGAATCGTCGAGTACATACTCGAAGGATTCTATCAGCGTCGTAAAAAAACAATCGCGGTTCTCTTTGACGTAGCCAAGGCTTTCGACAAAGTCTGGCACAGCGGTCTCGTTTTTAAACTCTATAAAATAGGCTTACCGGCTCGCCTAGTCAGATTAATAGCGTCGTTTCTTGAAGACCGTACTTTTCGATTCAAACATGAAGGCACGCTCTCCGCGCCTCGTCCCATAAAGGCTGGAGTACCGCAAGGCTCAGTCCTCGCCCCTCTGCTGTACACTGTGTACACTAACGACATCCCCATCCCGCCGAAAGGCGTCGAACTCGCCTTCTTTGCAGACGATACCGCCCTTTACACTAAAAGTCAAGCGATCCCGTATAACATCAAACCAAACCGTGTTTGGTTTCAAAAATGGCGTATCGATGTCAACCCAGAAAAGAGTTCTTCTATTCAATTCGACCACAAACTTCGTAATCGCCACAACGATCCCCACATTCGAATGTTAGGTATTCCCATCCCCTGGAAGCGCAGTATTAAATACTTAGGCGTCACCTTAGATCAGACGCTTTCTTTCAAGCCACACGTCGATAGAGTAACGAAACTCGCGCATTTTTACTTAAGCCGCCTATGTAGTATGATAGGAAGAAAAAGTAAAATGTCTTTTAGAAATAAACGTACGCTTTATAAGATCTGCGTTAGACCCGTCATGTCATATGCTTCGCCAGTCTTTGCCCACGCCAAACCCTCCGTTCTGTATAAACTGCAGATGGTTCAAAATCTCTTCTGCCGCAGGGCCACATTAGCACCTTGGTACGTGCGTAACGCGGACCTGCACAGAGATCTTGAACTACCTACAGTGCAACAGCACCTCAAAACACTCTTAGAATCGTTCTTCAAACGCGCCGAATCCTATCCCAATCATCTTGTTCGAGATTCAGTCTCATATACTGCTCCTGTGTTAGATTCGATATACAAAGTCGCTAGACCGAGAAACGCGCACACTGGCGAACCGACGCAATTAACTTTAGATCTCTTGGCCCTTTGGGCCGCAAAGTCTAATTGTAACGTAAATTCTAATCTTAACGTCAATCCGAATTTATGCAATTTTATTTTTAAATTTTTATTGTTTTAATTATTTACTTTTTATTTTGAGCACCTTCAGAGCTCTGTATTCACCTTCAGTGCTATGTAAATCCCAGCGGGTGACCCTTATGGGCCCCGCTAGCGCGGCCTCTTTCTCCAATTGGCCGCCGCTCAGATGAAGGCTGTGTGGCAAAAAATTGCACGAGCCGACAGGGTGTTTTTTAGTGGGTAGAGGTTCTGGTAGGCGACGGGACGTATCCCACATAACTCTGGATCGCGCGAGCCAGAGTATGCGTCAGAGCATTTTTTATCCTCCTGCCCTTCCCGTGGAGAGGAACAAAAGAAAAAAAGACACATAGGGCCGGGCTGCAAGCACAAATTACCATCTTTAACTTTTTTCCTATAAGTTCAATTAGATTATTCGATATTTGCTACATCATTCCATTGATTCAATGATACTCCTTAGTAGAATAATTTTAAATATCAAAGAATTAGCTCCAGAAATAGGATCTCATTTAATGTTCCATTTATAAAAACCAATTATTCAGCAAACAACTTTATCTCACGTGCTTGTAAATCATACAACAGTTTGTATTCTTATATTGATTTATTTACTTTAAAGCATGCACAGTAGGTATCGGCGAGCGATTCTTCAAACCTATTACAATTGTTTAATATAATTTAATTTTAACTTCGATGAAATTTATTTTTGTATGTTTAGTAATTTTTAATGATACCTAATTTAATTAAAATTTTGAGGGAATTTATTTTTTGATGTAATTAGGTTTTAATGTGATTTAATGATGTAACTTTATTTTTTGGTTATTTAATTTATTTCTTTAGAGTTAGTTACTATAATAAAATGTAAAGGTATTACGTAGTGATGTAATATACTAAATAATTCCGGAAACTTTATTAGTATTTGTGAAAGGATTGTCATATTAGTTTTAAGAACTATATTCTGTATGTTTCCCTTGACAACCAAATAAATAAATATCATATCGTCACTCAAGCGTTATCGCAAATATTATTATACTTTGTCAAAAAGACATCCATTTCCTTTTAATTAACAAAGAAACAATTATCTTTATAATAAGTGGTAATAGTTTTCGTAGCAGTAGAGTTTTTTTGTTAAAATCTTGTTTGGGGCGGTACCACTGTCTATTTGACTATTTGAACCGCCATTATGATCACGTTTACAGGAACATTTACGTTTATAGGGAACAAACAGTGCAGTTACTGGATCAGTCGATATAACAATCACATTCAATTTTTATTGATAAAGTACAAAATATATAAAAAAAATAAAAAATAAAAAAAATCATTTTTTTTTAATCATTAATTACATATGCGTAAAGATTTATCAATTTAATATTTTAAATATATCTACATTATTTAAGTTTAAACCGTAAAAATAAATTCGTTGGAAATATTGTTAATTTCAGACAGAAGTACCTTTAATGCGGTTGTTATGAATGTTCTATGTAAGATATCGAAATAATGACAGGCTTCAATGCTATTATTGTAGTTATGAGCGATTTGAATCTATTTTACTGTGATAGCATATAAATAAGGCGTGAAAATAGATAACCTATTGTTTCAGTCTATAATATTCATCGTAACTACCCGTAAATAACCGGGGCATTGCCACTAAGGGTTTATTATGGATGACTAAGGCTGCGTTTCCACTATGACGGAGCTTTTTGAATAATTTATCTTAACACGTCGGTGGCGCAATGGTTAACGCGCTGGATTCTCAATCTTAAGGTCCTGGGTTCGATCCCCGGTGACTGCCAAATTTACCCCTTAGTTTAATAAATTAAAGACATGAAGCAGACTGCCTGGCGGTGATGGAAAATATCGTGACAAAACTCAGAATTTAATTTGAAGGTATGTGTAAGTCTGCCAACTATATACTGTGGTCTATAGATTGAGACCAGCCCCTTGTGAGGTTTTTACCCCTGAAGTGGGATCATTAAGTGGGCTTTAAGTAGAAATGGCTGGATCCCGCGTTAACTCGTGAACGGGTGCCGTTTGAGGGTGTTCGTCGTTTGGATACTTGGGGGGAGGGAAGACTTGCCGAGCTAACAGATGCAGAAAAGAATAATTTTGTATAGACATAAAGAGACTATAAATTTATTTTGAAAAAAAATATACCCGTGAAGTTTCTTGCCAGTTCTTCTTCACGAAGGTTTTTTTCGAACTTGTGGTAGAATCATGTTTTATTTGACGTCAATAAGAACAAGTAATTCTCAATGTTGAGAAATAAATATTTGAATTTGAATTTGAATTTGAAATGTAAAAATGTTAACATATTCCTTCTAAGCTGAAAACCATTTGCTTAGTCTTCCACTCAGATAGGTCCCACTTCAGCCAAAGAAGATAGTCTATTTTTACTTTCGATGTTAAATCAAATTTATTTTTTATCTTTTTTCTGACATAATAAAATATTATTTATCTGACATATATACATTACAATGTGATGTGAAAATTACAATAATGTTCCTTGTTATTAAGAAATTCAAGATATTAAAGTAAATAAAGCAGAAGTTTGTCGTATTGTTAAGGATATATTTAATAACTCAAACACAGGCCTATAAATAATAATTATTATTGAATGATTGAACTGAGTAACTCTGAAGTACTGAAAAACCAGAGTA
The DNA here is from genome assembly GCA_923062675.1 of Marasmarcha lunaedactyla. Taxonomy (NCBI): domain Eukaryota; kingdom Metazoa; phylum Arthropoda; class Insecta; order Lepidoptera; family Pterophoridae; genus Marasmarcha; species Marasmarcha lunaedactyla. Next base: position 3,559,035 of record OV281358.1, read on the forward strand.
CTTACGAATTATGTAAGTTTTCAATGGTAAAATTTTGATACATTTTTTTAAATCTGCTGACTAGTTATTTAGTTTATCAACCACAATAAAATTAATTAATATTTCCATATTCTATATAGTATACATGAATCGGGATACGACGTAGATGGTTTTCAATCGATGGTTTTACACGATTAAATTCGGAACGACAGTTTTCAGTGACTACGAAATTACGACCAAAGTACATCAGTCAAATCAACTCAGCTATAAACCCAGGCAATGTGAGGCAGCTTCACATTTTCTTCAAGAATCACTATCTCAGCGCGATTAGTGATACAAGCAGTTAAATGTAATTAGTCGGTAACCCATACAACTGCCTTGAACGATTGTTGTATGCGGCTTCGCTACGGGAAGTAAAACCTCTTTGCGTACTACGGTCAACCAACCAGTACCCCGCCGACCTCGTAGCGAAGCGCACGTTGATTCGGAGCTTTGAGACATCCAAAAATAATTACGAAAATCGTGCTTGAAAACATACTGCGTTGGAATTCTGAAAAAAAAATACGGTTGTTTTAGTGTTGTGAAAAGTTTTGAAAATTGTTATTTGGTGAGTGAAAAATAATTGTTGAAAAGTGGAAAACTTTGTGAAATGAAGGCAGTTTGCATAAAGTGATTTGGGTGATTGGCGATTTGAAGGATTTTCTATTAGCTTGAAAGGTATTTCAGTTTAATTATTTCACGGTGAGATTATTATGACTATACTGCATATATATATGTATAACTCTAGACAGTAGTAATAAAAACGCTAGAACAGTTTAAAATAAGCAGTACAATGTTGAAAAATAATAATGAATTCAATCATGACTTTTGGGTTGATAAATTTTATCGAGCATTAACTGTTTTAATTATTAACGTCTAAGCGTGACTCTACAAATCAAAAGCTAGCTATGAACCCAAATTAAACAACAAGGCAAACTTTAAAAAAAACTTTTATTTAATATTTAGGTACAAATTTAAATTAGAATAATTTTACAAAATAAAAAAAAACCTTGTTTTATCTGTGTACTAAATTATTGAAAATATCTATAATGTTCTATAAAATTTAGTCGTTTGTATTTATGATTAAAAGTATTAAGACGCTGTGTTCACGAATAAAGAGCAATTCAAAGAAATTAATTAGTTATAGATAGTAATAATAAACAATTATCATTAATGAACTTAAGGAATAATATTATTTCGTACTTACACCCAGCTAAAGACAAAGAAAAAAAAAGTGTGACTAATTGCTTATTGCAAATTTTATTATTTTTAGGTATTTTTCATTAACAGTTAGGATATCACAATTTTGTGAAATTCGTATAATAATTGTACGAGTCACAGATAACTAGGTACTATGCTTTTAAAATCTCCATACAAAGTTTATTATATTACCTGGAATGAACAACTCCTTGATTTTATTTAGTTAGACTCTTGATGACAGATATTTATTGCAAACATTTTATCATTTTTATATTTGGTGACGTCAAATAGAGGTTGAATGTGATTATTATTTTACGCTACTTCTTTAAATTAGCTGAATGTAATTTTTATAGCATAAGTCGTGTTTTAAACATTTTTTTGATAATTAAATAAGATATAAAATGCACGCCAAATAAAATAGCTAAGCCAGGGCTAACTATTCTCTGCGTGCAATGAAACGTCACTGATTGAACACACTCTGTTATCGTGTGTTGGACGAACTCTTTATACATTATATTTACACCTGCACTGCCACAAGAAAACATGTACTTTTCACTGTCCAGAGCATCAAAAATTCTTATTGCCATTTTTTTCGTGAATATTGATGTAGGTCGTGTCCATTTGAACATTCCAAAAGTTCTGAGAGTCTTCTGAAGTCCACGTCCTGAAGTTTAAAGGCCACGGTTTCAAAGCTTAGTAAAGAGTCTTGTGGGTAACTTTGTAAATGGCCTTATCAGAAGCAGTTTTTACATTAATATACTTGACCTCACTCACGCAAAGTTCTTTCTTGAGCTTAATCTATACATTTATTTACGCTTAGTTTCTCCAGTTCGCCGACGACAATTAACCAAGGCATGATATTGGATAAAGTTATTACGTGACATATTCGTATATTAACGTGAGCGAGAACGCGGGCAATGTTGTTATCAATTTTACCTTGTTTATTTGTAATGAGTTTAAAATTTATGAGTTTTATATTAACGTCAAAAAACTAAAATTATCAATTCGTAAATTTTTTAATTCACGAAGATTTAATAAAACTCTGACAACGAAATTGTATGTGCTTGTTTTGATAAATCCATGGGTACGATAGCAATGTTAAAACAAAGGAAGGTATAAATTAAATTTCAGTTAAAATAATGTCATAGAAAAGTTTAATTTGCTGAATTTCTAAAACCTTTAAAACAAATGTAAGCCGGTCAAACAATGAAGGAATTCGCAAAAAATCACACTTTCTTAATTTTCTTTAGTGTATTTATCATTTACTAAAGAGTGCTCGGAAAACATCGAAATTTTCCGAAATTTTTTAATCGCGAAAATCCAACAAATCCAGAAAATAAGAAGTGTGGTTACGCTTTAGTTACCTTTACCTGTAGTTAAATGTAAAGAGTAAAGGCGTCGTAATTTTAATTAATACCTTGCTTTTCGTGTAAGAATAAAAAAATATATAAGTATATAGACACACATGTATATATATATACACTTATATATTTTTTTATTATTATTTGTTTATACCATGAAGGTAAGTGATGCATTCGGCGAAGGTTTCTTCTCTTGCTCATATGCTACCTGCAGTTTCGAAAGTGCCGATAGCTTTTCATCCTCGCCTCTGACATTGTGCGAAGAACTGTCTTCTTTTTTTAATAATCCATATAATTGTAAAATAATTCACATAAATGCACAAAGCGTTCCTAGTCACTACTCCGATCTTTTGACTACTTTTACTACTAGTAACGCTGATGCAATACTCATATATCCTCTTACTGGGTTTAAACTGATTCGAAATGATCGTATTAGAAAGATATTATGGTGGGGTTGCCATAGTCCTTCGAGCAGACATATCCCACACAATTGTGTGGGATATGTCTCTCTCTCTTTTTACTCTGATTGATACTTGGATATAACTGAAGAGCTATTAAATAAACTCGAACGATTACAGAATCTGTGTATTCGATTCATCTTTGGTCTTAAAAAGTTTGATCATGTTTCTGAATACCGGGGACAACTCCGATGGCTGCCTATTCGGTACCGTAGAGGTTATCGTATCTTATCCCAGCTATTTAACGTACTGTTTAACCCATCCTCCCCTTGTTACATAAGTAAGTGTTTTTCCTTCAAGCACACCGATGATGCTCATTGCAGAAGGAATAAGCGTACTTTTCTTAAAATGAAACCGCACAAAACTGACTTTTTCTCTTATTCCTTCACCATATACGCAGTTAGGTTGTGGAATGCACTTCCTTGCTTAATCCGTGAATCGAAAACGTTATCCTTATTTAAAAAGCGAGTAAGAGAACATTACCTTTCTCGAGTATATTAGCTTGCGTTCTTGTTTTTGTAATCCAACAGTATTATACAGTAATAATCATTTGTAAAAGTCAAGTATACTGTGTATATATTAGTTTCCATATATTTATTTATCATGGATTTATATGTAGATAAGTAGTTTATATTTATATTTAATACAATATGTAAGTATATTAGCATTTGTTTATAGTATTTATTTTATGTATAACAATATATAATATGTACACACAAAATTTGCTATTATTTACACTTTCCAGTCCCAGATTTCTTTCCAGATTTTTTTAGAAATAAGCAGTACCTTTGTACATTGTTTGGTAACTACTTTTTATACTGTAATTAGAACCTGTGTGTACATTAATTATTTAGTGGTAAAATTAAATAAATTTTAAAATTTTGAAATTAAAGGGTTGCATCAACCCACGGTGAGTTAAAGACTCGTGATAACATGACTGATTACAAATTATGTATCGAACCCTGATTTGCGTTTATTATACAAATTGTGGATATTATACTAATGGTGACTAAGGACTAATATGTTAGGAAATTTACTCAGCTGCTCATTTAGTATTCTTTGATTGACGTGAAGCACCGCGGTAACAATGATGACTGAAAATAAATATGCATAACGTTTATTTCCAGTCATTATTACCATAGCGACCGGTTCGATATAGTGCTATGTATTATTTTTATCCCTTCACCTACCCTTGCAGTTAAAAATGGAATGTAATAAATCAACAACGTTTAACTGTTGTATTATTAAAACAGTATTCTCTCTATGATTAGCTATTATATGCAATAATGTTTCGTGGTTTTGAAAATAATCTGATTATATAATAATTAGGTCTTGATTTCCATGTGCTTGTGACTCAAATAATGATCGGGTTTTATGTATCGAGTCTGTATAGTTGGTGCCATCGTTGACGATTCCTTAAATACGCTTCAAAGTAATAAAGAGCCAAATAAAGAGCCAGAGAATTGCAAATGTTACTTGTACTGAAAATAGAGACTTGAAACTGGCACAATGGTTAACTCTGAATATATTTTGTTTCTCAGGCTGTAGATAGATGGCGCCAGCTAATTTGTTAAAAGGATGCTATATTGACAACCGTTACCTTGTTGGCGTTTATTAGTTTACCTTTTTTATAGACACGCTCTGTTTTACTGCAAAAAAGAAAAACACCTGCTTATCTTTAAACAGTGTCTAAATGTATATAACACGGGTAAATAAAGGAAAGTCATACCATCAGAAGTTGTTATGTCACCTGGGATATATTATTTTGGCTGGGTTATACGTAGATAGTGTCTAAAGATAAAAAAAGTGTTTAACTTTATTGTAGTAAGATCGTGTGGTTTTTTTTTCTTGAAAGTAATGTTAGCCATACTGACAAGTCGTTTTCTAAAGAAAGCCTGTATCGACGATCTTGAATAAAGTAGAGTTGATGAAAGCGTGTAGTTTCTTCTTGTTAATTCTAAGGCGAATTCATCGTGGATGGTGTAGTTGTTAGTGATTTTTATAATATTTCAGAAGTGGCAATCCACGTTTCTTTAAGTCTTAATTAATACTTGTGTGATGTGCTCCAAATTTTGATTCGGGACATTTTTTCGCTGAGTATTGTGTAATTTTTTCATGTTAATACGTCGTTGAAGCTGCTCCATAATAGTTTTGATTTGGGTTTATAGTTTTACAGAAATAAATGCAGAAAATTTGTTTTACGAAAGAATTTATGAATAAGTATTTTACGGCCAATCATTTACGAAGACATTATTGTTTTTATATCAGCTATGTGTTATCGCATAAACTGTTCTAATCTAGAGATGTAACCATTAATAAATATCCAAAACATGACAAAATACGCAAAAAAGACGCGTTATGTAACCAGACTGGTACTAAAACTTGGGTGATGTCACTACAAAATGTCAAAAAATAAAAATACACTCCGGGCAACTGAGTCCCTCGGCGCCAATTAGGGCTACGACCAACGAGCTACTGGTCTTTACAATGCATAGGGGTTATTAGAATATCATATATCTTTGATCCTATGTAGGATCCCATCTCTGATCCTACATACATGACCTCTAGAGTCATATCTGTGTATTACATGATCCTACATACATGACCTCTAGAGTCATATCTATGTCATATTATGTGGTAGCGATGGAGCACGATTTTTTTATTTTGTATACTGCTATTGCTGCAGTAGTTTGTATTGTCTTCCTATAAATAGACTAAGAAATAAGAATGATAAGCGGTAACTAATAAAATGTCAAAAATGTGCCGGGCAGCAGTGTTGCCAGCAATAATTTAAGAGTACCACTAAGCATATTGTGAACTTACGCCAAAAATGTTGTTGTAACTTTTTTGTCCATCAATAAAACCGTTATAATAATTAACTGCCTTACAATTTAGTATATTCCAGATTTTATATCAGGAAATGATGAAAATAAATCATATTCAATATGGCAAGACCTGCTTCTATGATCTATTTAACAGCTAATGTCAAAAATCTTTGATGACAGACGATACGACTCAAATCACACAAATATGACTCATAGATGTAGATGTATGATAGTATAACACCTTCCTTAGTGCCTTTTCAACATCAGTTATAGAATAAGTTGATCGTAGTAGAGTTTCTTTTGTTAACGAATCATCTAGGACAGAGCCACAGTCATTCTCATTATTATAAACATAATAACCATTTTTCCGTGACTGTGTTCCGGGTAAAGTGAACGGACAACCTGTCAAATGGTTTCTAAAATCATATTGTATTTTCTTTCTATACCTATAAACCTGTATTGATATTTGTTCACGGCTACGGATCAGACATGCTTAGGTTTTCTAGACTAATGCTGTCATTTACAAAGTGAGCTTAGTCTTACCTCAGACTTAATGTGCTTATTCTTTACATAAACAAATATAAAATCAAATCAATCAATCAAAGGATTACAAAGCATCATTAATCGATACTCACACATATAATTCAAACATTATATCAGTAAATAAAACAACTATGACTTATGGTTTCGCGATTGCATGCAATATTTCTGTATATAATGTTATTCAATAATAAAAAAGTTTTATAGAGCATATCGTATTTCCTCCATAAAGATTTATCTAAACATACAATCGGTATGTACATTTAAAGGTCATATGATTTTGTAAAGTTTTGTATATATTCACCGAAGTTTTGTATTTGTGTATATTATCCTAAAATAGAATTAGTGTTCAGTAATAAATAATAAATATCCAGGAAAAGAGTAGTAAACTTAAATAGATTACCAAAATATCATAGGGTTCAACCTCTTTTTATAAATCTTTCGGCTACCGAATGAGTACAAAGATAGAATTACTACCTCTAACAAACAGAGTCACTGAGAATTCAATCTCAAAAGTCATACTCCCGAGGTTTCGCCAGTGAGTCATAGATGGCGGTACCTGTATTATCTACAATTTATTTCATTTTAAGACGGATTATTTTTACGGAAACAGTTTTCACGCATGCAATATATCTGTAATAACTAGTGATGTAACAAGTTCCTTTATTTTCTTAACGCCACAATCAAGTTTACGCAATTATATTTTAACTTTAGTTTAGGCAATATAGTGTAGATGGCGCTGAGTTGACCATAATTAACATAGTAAAACATTAAACTGTTCTGTACTTGATTCTGACAAGGCTATTTACATTTCTTATGAATTTATCAGCACTAGTCATAATTATTAAAGTATATAAATAAAAATACTTATTTTTTAAATTATAATTTAGTCTATCAATCAAAAGCCTCCAATATGGTTTTGTCCAGTCAAGTTTTACTTAACTTTATTAATGTCTCTACATGAATTTTATCCTATTATTATATCCATAATTAATGAAATCCAAAAAAAGATTGCTTTGCAATTGTGCTTCACTTCTACGCTGTCTTATATAATAATTATTATACTTATTATATAATAATATAATAAATGCACAGACAGCCCTGAATAACCATAGATATATAAATATCAATAACCATGACCCAAAAACAGACATATGTGTTGTTTATAAGATAGGATAAGATTCACACAAATGAATGCCCCGGCCAGGAATCGAACCTGGGACCTCCGACGTTTGTGGCAGGGTTACCAGTTACACGGCCATCATAATTAAACTTCATATTATCTATGTTTAAAATTTTGCCTTCAAACCAGATATTCAAAATGTGATTTTCAAGGATTCGAACTTGAACATGCAACTTTCAACCAGAAATTTATTTCTGATATTCCATTATTAAAATTTCTATACCATTATCGTTTTATAAAAATGTTATTCTTTTCTTCATATTCTAAACAATATAAATAATGGCTATCCCATGTATTGTTGTCTAATTGTAAAAGCTTTAGAAACCATACAGCTGAAGACAGATAATAAACATAAATTTACTTTTTATTAGGGGTGATAAATTTAAAAGTCTGTGAACATTTTTTTTCCCTTGAGTAACTTTCATTTTAATTCGATGTTTCGGACAGACACCGTGGTCACGAGTGACTAAGATGACAGGCGTCTTGCCAGTTAGCTTTATAATTCAACAAAAATTAGGTAACATTTTAGGAACGCATTGCCTCCCGAGTCGTATAAATATTAATAAAATCGTTTTGTCGTTCGCGGTAGTTCGGACTATAACTTAAAGTATAATTAAATGAATAAACGAGATTTTTACCGCGATTTTTATTTTTATCTTCGAGTTCCGAACATTTAATTACGGCACTTTTACGGAACTTGATCAGGGAGACTTCCGCAGATTTTTTTTTTTAATTTTGGACTACTGTTTAACTAAAACCTCTTACCAATTTGACCTACGTCGTCGGAACGATACAAATCTTCTAATCAGCCATAAAAATACGCAAATGGTATAACGACAGACAAGAATGGAACCTTAGGAAGTCCCCCAGCTAGCACACCTCGCCTACGTCACGTCAGTCTGCCGTATTTCCAAAATGTAACACCTCGTGCGGATCGATGCGTCGCCACAACATAATGTAGGAAAGAGGTTTTTATGAAAAAACTGCTATTTCCCCAAATGTAGGTCAGGCGTTGGCGGTTGTAAGGTGAAATATTACGTATTTGTGTTCCGGTCGTATGTTTTACGAATAATTAGCCGTACAAGGGGTGTGCATAAATGTGGTAGATTTCGACATCAGATACACGCTCGTTGTTAGTAAATGGGATCTCTAGAAGTAAATAAATTTATTTTGCCTTATAAAATAAATTAATAAAGATAAAAGCAGTTATAGCTGACTCCTTGTGACTTTGAATAAGACATACATATTTTTTACATATATTTATATATTTTACATATATTTGAATAAAAAACTATTAGTTGCTTAGTTTTACATAAATAGTTGATAGCCATAAAAAGTTATTTCACAGTTGAATAATCCCGCGGTAATTTCACGCCGCGTGCAATGAAACGTTACTGATTGAGCTCTCTCAATTATCGTGTATTGAGTGAAATACATGGAAATAATACTTGAAAATCAGTTTAAAAACCAATTTAATTAAATTTTAGAAGAAAAAATTCACTTTTTAGTAAACTGTAATATACTGTTGCTACAAACTTTCATCACTTATAATTGTTCCAATGTTTGAGCTAATTAAATTTATTTAGGTAACTTTTCCGCTTTGCCAACACTTCCTTCCTGTTATCAGAATACCTAGATTTAATCTATTTTATATTTAGTGTTGGGGTTGTGAGTAACTTTTTGTTACTCTCCAGCGTAAAAGTACCTACAAATGGTTAATTTTGCAAAACTTTAAAAGTATAAACCATTCGTTATTTTCAGTAAACGTAAACCGTTTTCAGTAAATGTACTGTTCAGTGGATGGGAAACCATATTACAATATTTCTGTCTACTGATCCGTATATTAAACGTTTCAAAAAAAAAATGAACTATTTTTAGTTTTTTCTTCTTCAGATTTACTGATTTGACAATGTTTAAAGATCGATTAATAATTTCTTAACTACAGTCTCAAGTTTTTTTATATTTCAACGTACGTACAGCTTTTATAAAGCCCCGCATTCAAATCCTAGTAGAATTAAATATGTAATGCAAAAATGTGTATGTTTTGGAGATTTGGTTATTCGCGACGCGTATAGGTGTAGATAAATTGACAACTCATTTTCATATGCAAATTTAGCGCCACTCATATAAGAAAGGTTTTTTTGTTAGGTTTACCTGTTTTTTTTTTTATTTACGCTAGGTTCCTTCAGTTTACCGACCACAATAAACCAGTATATGATACTTGATAGAGTTGTTTCTAAAGATATTAGACAAGTATATATAAAGATATTATATAAGTAGCGGGCAAAGACTAGTATTTATAATATATTAACTTTAAAAACTCTAACTCTAGTCTTATTCATAAAAGTCCTCTTCTATAGGCTTTTATAAACCTTTAAAACACATTATTTTTAAATAGCTAAAACATTCTTTAGGCCCATTAATGGATTCATAACCATATTAATTCATGAAGATTCAATATTGGATCCGTATAGAAGAGATTAAAAAATAAAATATCAACATCTGGGAAATTATCTTCAACAAAATATCGAAGCTAGGTTTTATCTGAAATACCTATATGGAAACAGTTTGGTCAGTTACAAGCGACATCGGAGTTTGCAAAATGTCACCCAGTCCTGATTTTTGGCAAGTTGCTATAATATACGAGTCGATAAAATACGAGTGTTGTTGAAGCATGTTTGGAGGTCCCAAATAATTTTGTTCTCATAGCGTTCCGTTCGGAAACCCTTTGACGAAAACCCCAACATTTTCGAACTTCACAATTCCGAAAATCTGATAGAATCAAGAATTATGCTGGTGAAATTGAGCAGTGTTAATTATAAAATACCAAAGGCCTCGCGCAGTTTTTGCCGATAGACTTATGTTTTTTTTTGTTGTCATAATTACAAAAAAAAAACTAATATATCTTTATTATATTACGAGTAGTATAGGTTAAACCTTCCTGAGTTGACAGGACATTTAGTATACAAAAAATTAAACATGTCTTTGGATTTTTATATATCAATGCAACCCACGTTTAATTAAAGTCTCGTGATTGGCTGTTTAAGAATAATATATCAAACACTGATTCGTTGTTATTATATTAATGGCAGCTGAAAATAAATTGCACATGGAAATTTATTTAAATTGCTCATTTCGTATTCTTTGATTGACATTAGGTACCGCGGTATAATGACTGGAAGTAGATGTGGTGCAGTGTCGTGACTCCTTTGACATTGCGTTGTGTATAATTTTATCTACTAGAGTTAGGAAGTAAGTTAAATATTTTGATAAGTGAAAATATATCTTAGTTATGGTCTGTCTTTCTCTAGCAATCGTTCATTATTATTAGTTGTATTATCTATAAATAGTAATGAAACTAATGTAAAGTTGTTTTTGAAAATACCAAGATCCCAGGTAATTTTGATTATCTTGCGCTTGTGACTAAAACAATAACTCGGTTTTATGTAATGTGTAAAATACATGTAAGGGCCATATTTTATATTCTCTAACTAATTCATTTGTTTTTCTTATAGCAATCAATTTCCATATAAACACGCTGCAAGATAATAAATAAATCAACAAAAATCACTGTAATAGGATAGTATTACATATACTAATACTGAAAATACAAATTTTATACTGTCGTCATGCCATATATAAAAATGTACTTTATTTTTGGTAGTATACTAAATTAAGTAGTATATGAGGTTGCTGAGAGGTGGTACTAGCTGTCGTGATGAATAAGCGCTATACAATTTATGTTCTACGGTGTCCTTGTTTGTGTTTCTTATATTAAATTTGTATCGATTTTCTGATTGAAATTATTTTCAGTGATGTTGGCTAGACGCTTGGCTGCACATACAGATCTATAAATAAGAGAAGTGTGGATTTGATGAAAGAAGAGATAATCTTCAAGTTGATTATTATTCTTATAACTCACAATCTACTTAATACTATTTCAGAAGTGGCGCTCCAGATTTTTATTACGTACAATTTTTATTACACTATCGAGTTTTGACTCGATACAGAATGTGTGTGAAGTTTGGTGAAGATACATTATTTAATTTGTGATAAGACGTGATAACAGCTACTTTCGGATTGTGTTGATAAAACTAATGAATAAGTCAACTTATTTATTCAATTAAAAACACCATTATGTATTATGTTACCGATCAAGTACTAAAACGTTGGTAATGTCACGACAAATATGAAAAAATATGATAAACTCTTAGTCCCGAGGCGCTATTTAAGGCTTCGAACAACGAGCTTTTATTTTATGGAATGCTTAAGCTTGACTTTTACGATAAAATAGATTTACGTTAAAAATACTTTTTTTGTTGATATAAATTGGTCTCAAGAATTTGTCAAACTTTCTTTTGAATAAATAGATTAATTCTGGTGCATTGAATGGTTTTTGTAAGCTTTTCTATTATTTTATGCTCTAAAATACTCATGATTCAAAAGGACTAGAGCCGAAAGAATTCCTATAGTATTAAAAAAACGAAATAAACGGAAAACATTCAAAATTGGGTACTTAATTTAAAAAAAACATCATACATTTTTTTTATTTAATTAAGAGTTAAATTATTCAACTACAGGCTTGCGTGATTTGAGCGTATGTACATAAACGCCTAAATACTGTAATAACCCACTGTACGCAAGCTGGTCGTGGTGTGAGAACACATGAGGTCGACCGTACTACACGAAAACTTGTTAAGTTTCAAATAATTTCGTAGCTCAGCGGTCGCCACTGCCGAGGCACGCAAAGCCCACATTACAAAGGGTGCCTGCTGTTAGTTTGACTAAGTCTCACATGTGGAAGAGTTATATTAAAGAGTTATATGCCTATGTATAGAAGTCAGGAAATAAACGGGACTGTGTCTGTAGTGTTAGTAGAGTGTATTTTGTTAAACGCTCGCCTGAGCTTTACTATCGCCTATTATGTTTACATGATTGTGTTCCGATTAAACCAAAATAACAAACAGCAAAATGGCAAGAAAAAGGCAATCACAACGTGTAACATGCAATGATTTCGTTCAGCGTAAATCAATAAGACATATTTTTACGTATTAATTTAGAGTTCAAATCATTTTGATAAAAGATAGGTAGTTACAAATAGCAAGACAACTTTTACTAAAAACTATAATTTTTACAAAGCAAATAAGAACAAAAAACAATTGATATGACCTTAATATTACCTTGTGGTACCCTATATTTTAGTATTCAATCCAGAACGAACTTGTATATTTCCTGTACTAAAAAAATTATTTTAATATACTAATTTGTAGTTTCTGTTCTCTGCATTTTAATTAGTTTTGTGCCAATATAATGTTATGATAGTTGAAATTCTAAGGAATATAAATAACGTTCTTTCTTATCATGCTATTCAGAGAGTATAATTGGTATTGTAAACTTAAAAAACAATTGAGAAAGAAAACAATAGTTTTTAAAAGTCTGACAAAGGAGACATTTCAATATTTAAGGGGCACTTGGCTGGCTTTTGTACGGGTGTTCCTAGGATTGCATTAAATAAATAGAACGAGTATTATATGCCAATATTTCATTTAATTTAGTTTTATCCTTAAACATTTTCAAATCCGCAAATCACCCACACTACATAATGAAATCATGTTGATGTCTTATTTTTTCTGTTGTTTCTTTTATTTTCCAATTTAACGCTTATCCAATTTACGAGCACCTTTGGAGTTTTTCGTTTGATTTAATTACCTTTTATATCAATTCTTTTCTTTAATCTTTAATCAATTTATGATAAAAAACAAATACTTATTTCTATGCTTAAAACAATGTAACATAAACTTAATAAAGTTTTATCGTACATCACTTATAAACGGACATCGTCGGTAGATAATTATTTTATATATATAACAAATAAGTTCACGAGTTCTTACTAAATATATTTTACAAGCCAAAAACTGGTTTTGTGCAATTGTGATCGAGTTTCTGTGTATTTGCACGCGTGTGCGTAGGTCAAACTTGTTTTTTGACTATCTATAAAGGGTGTTGAATGTATTTTTTTTTTTATTTATTGTACAAAACATTTGTAAATGATCTTACAACTAATGTCATATCGACGAAAACCCGCAAGGTTTATATGTCGACTGACGAGTTCGTTTATACATATGCATATTAAAAGTAACACACTTTATGATTTTTTTTGTTTGTTTCTTAATATTACAATTGTTATTTCAAATAATTTACATTATATTCTATTACAAATCACGTTAAGACTGGTATGGTTATTTTTAGTTAAGTATTTAAAAAGTAAATTGTGGATTATTTTCTATTAAGTACTTTTTAATGGCAGGAATAGACTTAAAGATGTGTTGTCACAGCAGATGTTTTGATTATTTCAGGTTGCCAAAACGATTATGATAATAGTAATCGAACATTAAACAGGTCCAAAGTCATTCAAATGTTACCTTAGTTTAAAATCTTTTTTTTTAAGTCGCAACTCGCAGTGTATATCGACTATTGAAACCATACAGTCACCTTTAGTTCGTCAAAAGGACCTGAATAAACGACTGGCAAGAAACTTCACGGGTATATTTTTTTCAAAATAAACTTACAGAGTCTCTTTATGTCTATACAAAGTTATTCTTATCTGCATCCGTTAGCTCGGCAAGTCTCTCTCCCCCCAAGTATTCGAACGACGCACACCCTCAAATGGCACCCGTTCACGAGTTAACGTGGGATCCAGTCATCACCCTCCTCAACTATATTAGAGGGAAGTGAGCGACCCGTCACCCGACGCTAATGCAGGGTATAATTTTTTAAACATTTTAGTATGTCTACCACATTTTTTGTACATTTCTAACTAGTACACATCGCGCTGGCTGAAAATGAAACGTCTCCTCTTTTAATTGTTTACAAGTTGTGTGATATGAAAATTTTGGAATAGAGATTAAAATAAAAGCTGACAGACATAACAATAAAAAATTTTGAAATCGAAGCGTTTAATCCACGCTAATTTTATATCACTGATATTAATATGACAATGCTGTAATGTCCAGTCGAAAATAGAAAATAGAAATAGACTTAAGGAATCCCCCGGGCTCAACATGCCAAGATCGTAGCAGTCTGTCGTATTTACACCTGGCGCGGATCGATGCACGGCCACAACTTATAGGAAAGCGGTTATTATTATTATGAAAAAGTGTGATCTGGCTTGTAGAGAAAGCATTCTATTCTACGTGTCTTTTTCATATGAAAAACATGCTACCTAGCTAAAAGAGCTTGTGTCATGGATTGAATTGGGGGGACCCATAATAAACATGCATTTATAAATATAACCAACCATGACCCGAGAACAAACATCGGTGTTCATCACACAAGTGAATGCCCCAAACAAGATTCGCACCTGGGAATTCCGGTGTCCAGGGTCACCACCAATTATGCCACTCGGCCATCTATACATAAAATAAATGTATACAAAGATCCTTTTACATATTTGAGTACCTTACAACAGATGTCCAAACAATACCTGTTCAGTACAGGGTGGCACTGCGTAGGTAAAGTTCGCAGTACACGTTCTACGAGTAAATAAAGTTTGACATTTAGTCACGTAACAAATGCTTTAGTTCAAAATTATTATCGTCAATTACATTGGGAATTTAGATTCAGGGGAAAAAAATTTACCTTATAGAGTTCTTCAGTATTGCTTAGTACCATAGTTATTTAGTCCATGAAATATTTTCTTAAACTACAGCAATAATAATAGATGCTGAACCATGCTCTGCCCTCAAAAAGAAAACTATAGTAAAATTTTTTAGTTTCTACTATGAATTCATTTATATTTCCTTTTTCTACGCGAGTTTCTCTAAATGCCATGCAAAAGTATATGTGAAAAATGGCGTGGTTTTAACCTAGCAAGGTCAGAACAAAACTGAAGGGCTCTAACACTTATAAGCCCAGAGTTTCCACCGAACACATAAAGTTGCGTGTCTGGCTGTTTTATAGTGAACGAGTTATCCAACTCTCAGAGCTTTTAAATTATATTTTGAACTAGTAAGTTGTGACTTCTGGATACATTAATTAAGATATATTTGTCACAGAAATTTCATGACTATTAACTTTTTACTTTAAAAGTTATGGTCGTAATATTAAAGTGTAAATTAAAACGTCGATGAAAACGTTACAGGGTCGAATGTATAACCGCTGGCTAAAACTGTCTCGAATTTGTTAAATTACTAACAAAAAAAAATATGAAAAGGTATCTTGGGTTTTTTTATACTGTGAATTTAATTTTTTTTTAATGTCAGCCATTTTAAATATCTTAAATGTAAAAGTTTGGATGTTTGTTAGTAAAACACGCAAAAATGGCTAACCGTCTCTAATGATTTTTGGCGTATGGTAGAATTTAATATGGAATAACATAGAACTGTATTAAAACCCGAATCCCGACGGTATTGCGTGTTTATGTAAAACGAACTTACAAGGAGAACTTATGTTTCCGTGAGTGGAGACTGGTCATCCACCATTTAACGGACCTACCTACAATTTATAGTAAAATATTTGTATGAATCAATCCGTGAAGGGAAATAAATGCTTATTATTATTATTATTAATCATTATTAATGTTTCTTTAATTTTCAAAGTGCAAACGTAGTTGATTGTACAAATATCAATTTTTATTTCAATCCTACTATTCCGCTCCAATTTATATTATGTATGTTAGTTATAAATGCAAAACTTGGCCTCGGTAGAAATTATTTCGTTGATTAGTTTGTGTCAGTTTATCACTTCTATATCTTAATTCTAATTAACAAATTTGGTGAAAACGAAAAAGTTTAATGCCTTTTTGTTTTAAATTCAATTAATTAGTTATTTGGAAGCGCGTTGTTCTTTTTCTTGCGGTATTTTGCTTGCCTGCGATAAGAATGTTTTCGTTCATTTTCGTGTTCTAGAAAAAATTTAATAATTTTACGAGAAAAACGGTTAGAACATGTTCGTACGTATACTTTTTTAAAAATTCAGATATACTTGTCTTCTAAGATCTAATAATAAAATAATTAGTAAAATTCGTTTATTATTTATTGTATTCCTTTTGCAGTTTCGTTTTTTGTTCTTTGCATTCGGCGTTTAGCTTTATTAATTGGAATTCAGTGCTGGCTGACTCTGAACTAACCAAGTCTTAGTTAGTTTAGTTTTTGCTCTCTTAAGGATACCAGTAAAATATTAGTTGTTATTTATAATTTACGTTTAGTTGTGGTTTACTGTTTTGCTTTAAGTAAGGATTGTGATTAGTTTCCGATCTTTAGTAAATTAAGTACCTTTACTTTAATGTCGGGGTTCCGCTTGTTTACTTTGAGATTTGGATGTATTAGTTGGTTTTGAACTAGACACTGTTATGTTTACACAGAAATCCTGTACTTCCTATCCTTCTTAAAATCGTTTTCGTCGCTACTGTAGGTAATGTTCACAATGCATTTACATACACCATCTCCAAATAAAACCGCATAAGATAAAAGGGTCCAGTTTATCGGATCGGTATTTTTACTGGTGCTGGAATCGTATCGAGAGCGTGCTCGATCATATATCTACATATGCCAACGCCGAATAAAAAGATTTACGATATAATGGATCTGCGAATCGGACCACTTCCTCCGATCGCGCGCGCGGAGTATGCTTCAGTGCATTTTTTATCCTCCTGCCCTCTCCGTGGAGGGGAACAAAAAAAAACGGACCACTTTGTGAATATAACCTAATATTGCTTATTTATGTTCGTTAACCTTTCTTGTTAATGTTTTCACTTTAATATCTACACAGTTAGCGTCAAATGCAGTAAAAATGATTCGGATTAATTTTTGAGTCTTTTTTTAAACTGTTGTCTTAGTTTCGGTTTATGCGCTTTATCTCTCTAAAAGTCACAACACTAGCCAAATCAAGTGTCATATCAAAAACGTTTTTTTTCGTCAATTCCGCATATATCACAACCACGCCTTGTTCAAACTACATGACATAAAGCGAAATCTGCGCAATCCCACCGTCATCCGGCACAAAACACACATCCGCGCGTTTGTTACCTGCAGCCGGGTCGGATCAGATCCGGTAATAAAACCAGAACTGCCTCTCGTATCCGATCCCACGTCAGGTCTTTAAAAATTGTTTTGATTTTAATTTAGATTTGAATGTTAGCGCTCGCACAGATATTTTTTAATGAAGGCACAGAGTTTTTGTGAACAAAAAAGTTTTAACAAAAAAGTTTGTTTGCGCATACCCGTTACGATACTTAGGATTTAGTGTAAAAAAATGTGGCAACTGCACCTATATTATTTTTGAGTATTACATTTTTTTGTGAACTAAACTTTTCATGATCAGTGTAATATCATTTCAATAAAAAGCATGTGATTCTTTTTCATCTCATTCGATGAAGTTCATCAATGGCTACGAGTTACGACTAGAGTACCACAGTCACGGTCTCTTTTCAGTCAATACACAATTATTCGTTGCCTAACTCCAATGCAACAAAATTGAGATGACAGTTAAAGTATATGGTTTACGTGATGGTTTTATATAATATGTTTACCATAAAATAAATAAATAAATAAATAAAGTTTTGTTAACTGTTTTATCTACAATAATAATAAAGAGTAGACAAATTAAGTGTCAGTCCGTCTGACTATTTATTTACATTAAATAGTTGAAGAATACAAAATTTAGTTCTGTGAAAGATCTGTGAGTCATTTTCAATTATAAAACATGTATCAACTGTTATCATGTCTTACTGTAAAAGCGGTCCTATTTGGAGATCTTCTTTACAGGGGAGTGCAGTTGCTGCCGTTAGTATATTTTATAATATAAAGTTTATAAATTAAAATAATAAGTTAGATCTTCAACTTTGAAGAGGTGACCGCAATCGTCCAAGCAGCCTCAATCAATAGATCGTCTGTTCAAGGTTTTATACTACTGATCCTTAAAATATAACCAAAAACCTATTCGGATAGAAAATACATTTATTTTCAGCCTTCTTTGAATACCCCAGAAATGGAAACATCGTTTATTTTCGGAAGTTATTTACAAACGTGGGAGATTGATCAGGATTGCGCTCATTTGACTTACGCGTAGTTGAGAAAATGATTAAGTGATAACTTGTTAGGCCTGAGAAACAAAGTATTTTGTTTGTTTATTTTATGTTATGATTTTGTTTGATTCAACTTAAATTATGATTCTAACGATGCTTGCATTGTCGTTAGTAAGCACAATAATTGTGCTTGCAATATGATGTTAGCATTATGCAGGTATTGTTAAATTTCAAACACAACTGCGTCTTGTCGAATATTATATATTTTTCTTACTTTTCTCTGCTTAAATTCTTCATTGATAATGTTCTATAAGCAAAGAAAATTTACAGAAACATTTTTGGTAAAAGTCAAAGTTACAAGCGCTGAAAAATAAAGGTTTCCTGAAAACTTAAAAATATTATATGCACTTGGCATACTCTGAATGTTTTTAACTCAGTGAAGATACCATGAAGCTACACAAAATGATGTGACCAGTACGATTTCATGATATTCAAAACATACATAGTAGCACAAGTAGGTAGTAGAATGTTAATAAGTCACTGCAAACTTTAGGTAGCGTATGTCTATGGGGTCTAGTCTGGCTCGACCGGTATTTGAGCGTGACCCGTTTTGCACTTTCTTGTCGTAGGTGATATTCAGTTTTCATGACGATTAATTAAGTTTTGAAATATTAAATTTAAGTGCAGAATTGCAAATGAGTAAAGTCCTTTTCATGAAAGAAGTCCCCCAGACGCATCGTTGTACTCGCATGACATAATGTTGCCATTTATGAGTAAAAACTTTACCTATTTTACATTGAGCATATGTAATTTATCAAAAAATACTATTTCCTGCATACTTCGATGAAACAATATAAGCTTTTAAATTTTATTAAGAAATAAATACATTTTAGATAGGCTGTAATTTCAGTACTCAAGCCCAAACTATAACAATAGTTCAGATTTGTGAAACATATTTCTGATAAGTCAAAGGTATATTTGGGCATCTATCTATCATGTATCTGGCATTAAAATTTATCAAAATGTCTACCAACCCACTCATGCGATGACCCATGCAATGAGTCCAAATAACTCACGTTATTATGACTCTGTAAGTGACGATTTTTGGTCATGACCGTTACCGAAAACAGGGGACAGTACTGGGAAACATAGGATGCCACATTTCTCAGATTAATTTTATAACTTTGTTTTAAGTTTCTCACCTAACAACATAGTACAAAAGAAAACTTTAGTCATTTGAAACTATTTAATAACAACACGACGCTTACAGAGTCATAATAACGTTATCCCATGAGTGAGTAGGTAGACATTTTGATACAAATGCCTATTTAATTATTTATTTACTATATTTCTGTTATGTAAAAAGTATATTTTTATTTACTTATATTAGCGGTGTTACCTACTTACAGGGAAAAGATGAGAAAATATGGTAAAGAAAAGCATTACAATTTTTTATTCAGAGTTTTATTGAATAATTGTGATCAGCGGCCATAGGAACATCACTGTCTGAAGAGTGGATGGAAACAGAATGAGATTTTGTTTCAGTATCACTAGCCGTAGATATAATTATTCGGTCCATCTCTTCATCCATAAGGCCGTCATTTTTATATTTGACATAAAAGGGGCTTTGTTTAATTGAGTGCAATGGTAAGGAGCGTTGTCCATTACCACAAGCGACCTTTCACGTAGATTAGGTATTAACTTTTCCGTCACCCCTTTTAAGAAATTTGAAGAGTTCATGTCATCGTGGTAATTTGAGGACTTTGATTGGGATTTGAACATTAATAATGCACCATTTATGAATCCATCTTTTGTTCCCGCAAGAGCGATTATCCAGCGACTCCCTGATGACTCTGAGACGAACATTCCTGGCACCTCCTCACTCTGCCAACAACTTTTTGTATGATAAGTATTGTGTATATAGGTCTCATCTAAGTATACAACGGGTCGTTTTCCACAGTACGATTTATTCGTAAATTATCCAAATATCTTGCACGCCATGCGGTAATGTCGAGACGTTCCATAAGTAGTTTGCGTCTGGATTGACATCGCTTGTACTTGAAACCAATCCTATTTAATATCCTGTGCAATGTTGTGATGCTTCCCTGAAAATGGATGTCTTCTCTCAGAGCTGCCCGTAATTTAGCCAATGTTGGAAATTCTTTATGCACAACGTAAAAACTGTGAATTTTTTACCGGATAGCGCACAAATCGAACCCGTCTAAGTCGAATTTTTCGGATGCGGGCGACTCTTCCCCGGAGTGACAATTTTTTGTCGAAGTACTCGTCGCTGTTATACGTTCTTTTGTGATTCTTGTTACAGTTTTCTCTGACACACCTGCCATTAAATTACGAACACTTAAAAATAATAGTAACTTTAAGTTTATAATGCTTATGTACTATGAAATATATGTTTTAATTTCAGTTACCTAGTTTCATCACGTTATGTATTTGTTCAATTTTGTCGCAAAATGAATTTATATCATAAAAGTCCCAACAATACATCTAAATATTATTATATGGCAACTCTAAAAAGTACCTGTTATGGAGGCGACTCTCTTCCGAACATTGTTTAGTGGTATTAAAACCCCTTGATTTTTTTGTTCCACTTCACAGAACTCTTTCACCTTCAATATCATTTCTCGAGCCGAACTTTTTACAACTTTTGGCATTGTAAACCATCTTTAAAATGCACTAAGCTAGTTAAAAACTCACAAAAATCTACCAAAACAAACGAACTTGATAACATCGACGAACACCTGTCAAATTTAGTTCCAAAAATCACCGTGGGACTTCTTTCATGAAAAGGACTTTACATGGTTAATCGAGTTTATTTCTACATATGAGCTCGTGTCAGAATGCGGTTAAACTGTCTTGTGGTAAATTTTAATTTTATTTTTGCTAAATTGCAAGTTGTGAATTGCCGATTTTCTCCAATCTTTCAAAAATGGCGTCGACTGTATCCGTAATGCGGAGACCGTGACAAGTGACATCTTAGACATTAAAATTTCTGGATTAAAAATACTTGAACCAGCTTGGTCCTAGTCTTACTGATACTGTTTTAAGTCCGTGAACATCATACATTGGAACTTGTGTCGCAATTTTCAGATCTTTTCGTTCATTTCTCTTTTTTAAATGTAAGTTCTTTCATGGAATTAAACTCAGCCAGAAATAAAAAATTAAATCTTAGCTATAATCACAAAATATTACAAGCAAAACGCAAAAAAAGTTTTTCGCTGACCATTCTAAAAGAGTGAAATTATCTATCGCTTTGTAATTTGTTGATGTAATCTGTGTTTGTAATTTGTAATGTGTTGTAAATTGTTGATTTTTTTGTGTATATAATTGAGGCCACTTACTATACGACAACAATTACGTCGTAGTTACTTCCTGTTGTAGTCTTAATAATAGTTCAAGGGTTATTATTACTATATTTTCACACATATATCAAGTAATAATTTAATACGAAAAATGTTACCTTTTTTGCATAACCTAAAAAATTGTTTTACTTGAAGCTACAAAATCCTTGATTAATGAAAACATTTAACTGTACTATGAAATTTACAATATTTATATTTTAAAGATGAAAAAACTTTGAAACAAGATCGAAATTCCCTTTGAATAAGCTGAGATATCTCAGATTGCATCCAAAATTTTACCAGTTTATCAGAAGAGTAGACTAGACAACTAAATAATATTCTGAAAATGCACCATGTACTGTACATAATATGAGTTGAACTGGGTCCTCAAATTGAAAATTAAAGTATTGAAGCAACTATGAGTTCTATTTGTCTGATTGCCACACAAAAAATCAAGTATCATTGAATGGAACTAACATAGCGAGCTTTAGTACTGGACTGAAGAGCTCTTGTACTGATCACCCTTGATAATGAATTTTACACAGGTTAATGAAAGTTACCACAGTTTTGATTTCTCTCATAAAGTTGTGTGTCTGGTAGTTTTTCACTCTTCGTCTCAAACAATTTCAAAGCATTTGAAAAGCTTGTTTTTAGTTTATATTGGTAGCTATTATATTTTGACAGATGTATATATAAATGTTGTTAATCTTTTTACAAAACTGACAAAACGCCTAAATTTTTCACTTTTATAATTATTTTATTTATTCAACAGTTTTTGTACACACATATGAAATAAATATAAAATACCTTAAAAACTAAATATGTGCAAAGGTACGGCTTATTTCTAAAAGAAATCTCTTCCAGCCGACCTGTGAGAGGAGAGATTAGTTTATAACAAAGTAGTGTGTACCTACTTTAAAAATACAAAAATTATATACTTGAAACCGTAAATAAACTTACATATACTCATATACATACATAAATAAAATAAAATAAAATGAAATATATACAATCTAAAGTTGTTTAAAAGGAGAGTACGCTTATGTGCTCTGCATGGCGCCTCTTTCGAATGGGTAAAAGAAAGTCGTTCGCGAAGATATTGCGGGGAGTTAGGATTACAGCGAATATTAAAATGGATGCACATGTTTCTACGAAGTCGGATAGGAAGCCATAAAAGTTGGTTACGGAACTCCGTTTTATTTGGACTTAATAAATAACCTTTAACGGGAGTCAGCGTGTTCTTATGTTTAGTAGACTGTTTGTCAAAACTAAGGCTAGTTTAGAAGCAGTACTTGGAAGAAAATGACCTTTTTTTAGTCATTTAAACTTTACATCAATATATCGCTTCCCGGCAAGTATAGTGTCACAACACAAAAATAGCTGTTTCGAGAAAATGCAACTTTAATAGCTTTTTGTTTAATTATACGTCAATAAATTTAAAACTATTGTAGTCAGATAAATGAAATTTTATGTACAAATAGGTTATTTATATGTTTATTATAGGGCTGAGAATTAAGGAAAAAACTTATATTTTTTTAAAGTAACTTTTAACAAACTTATAATTAAATGTATATTATGACTCTTTTCTCGGTAAACATTTTTGAGTTTCAGAAATAATACACATTTTGATGCATCACCAGTACTTTTATTATAAAAAATCTTCAAACTTAATTAAAAATAAAGAAAAAATAACCAAATTATAAACTTCTATAAAAAAAAAACATCAAAAACCAACTTCTGGATATACCTAAATTAGTACTTTTGCCCTAATTACAATCAGTCTTACTAGTTTCGGGCCGTTAGCAATATAAAATTTAATCTTATAACTTAAATGAGGTTATTATCCATAACATATAATATACAATCATCATTATTACTTTTATTAGTAAATTGACTTTAAACATACCTACAATAAGAAAAAGGAACTTATTTTTTAACATATTTTTAACACGATGCCAATAGAAACAGTCGGTTTTATCATCACATATTTGAGACACAGTAAAATTTAAGTTTTATGCAGAAAAAAGGACAGAACACAACATATAACTTGTGATAATTATAATAGTTCACAATAAAAACGTCATTACATGTATTGGGTTTTTATTACATTCTTTAAAACACGAACAGTAAAAATCAGAAACAGTAAAAAAAAGAGACTTATTACAGGTTATGTCGGTTTTTTGTATAAAGTGCAAATTTTTACAACGCTTTTTCGTCAACAATACAGTCATGACACAGTTTGTGTCGCCTTTTTCATATTGATTCTAATATTTAAACATAAAATTTACCGATAAAAAGTCACATTACACGTTAAAAACACTTTTCTGGCGACACTTTACACGTCTTCTCTGTCTTAACACAAATGTGACACTGTTCGCGCCGGTGATCGGAGCGAAACAGCTCCGTGAAAAAGAGAATTAAGTGCCATCTAGCGGTAACCATTCGCAACATAAAAACGATGTTTTTGCAGCCGAACAAATGAAATGCGCACTATTTAATTCTGTGATTATGTCATTTTGTACCTAATATGTGTTGTGTACTTAAAATAATTACGTTTACATTTTTCGTTACTTATTTACTTATTTTAAATACTTATTTTAAAGCAACATAAAACTTTAATATATAATTATGTGATAACGAATTTCAGAGCAAAATATTCATAATCAATTTGCTTCCCGAAATTTCTCATCTAGAGGTCGATCCATACTGGATCGCCGATCCCGCGATCCGTGATCCAGTATCGTGGAGCGTGGATATAGGATCATACTAGGCCGATCCAGTTTTGAAACCTTGCGATCCTAAACTTACGTTCCAAGTGATCCACGAGCGATCTATGACATTCAGTTCAGTCGAACTCTTGCACGATATGGAGGCACACGTATAACGGCGGCGTCAAGTAACCTTTATATTACCAAAAAAATTGCACAAAAGATCACAAAAACCAAAAAGACGGTTCTGGAAAGAAACTATATACAAAAATCAATCGGAATCTAGAATTCAGCTATACGCAGAGTTAATTACCGATAAAGTCGAACACAATTTTGCAAGAACGGGTCCCATAATTTTTTTTTTTTGCTGCCGAGGCACCCTCGCGGGAGGGAGGTGGAAGATGCGTCATGCATACCGCCCGCAGGTAAATTCCTCTGCGGGGGGTTATGTGGGACTCACCAGAATGGCACCTACCCACTAAAAACCACCTGTTGGCTGTAGTTATTACCGTTAGCCTTCATCGGAAGCGACACCCGTCGGGAAGATGGGCGCGCTGGCGGAGACCCGCTAGCGGGTCTTCCGCCTGTAGTGAAAGTTGCACTGAAGGTGCTCAAAGGGACATGAGTTGGGGGCCGTTCTGGGCAGCCTCTGGTGAAGCCGGGGCTGGGCAGAGGTCGGCCGAAGCATGATTTAGGGATCAATTCATTTAAATGAACCTATAATGAATTGAGAAGGGAACTATGCTCCGCCAGAGCTAGCAAACGCTCTGTCGGAGTACGTGAAGCCCTAAGTTTACGGGCTAAGACTGCGATTTCACTAACATCGATATTTTTCATAGCGTCGCAGACGATACGCATATCGTCTGCTACGGAGGATTGAGGAGTGGGTTTGTATGGACGAGGAGCCGGGATGGGATTCGATGCGGGGCGCTGCCTCCAGTTTTCTGGGGCAGGCCTAGACTGTGTAGGCTTTGCAGCCGGAGGAACCCGGCTACGCAGCGGCGGAAAGTTTTCTTGAGAAAGGCGCGGGGCCTGTTTGGGTGCCGCCCTTTTGAAATTGGAGCGCATACAACGGGGTGCACGAGGGCAGCCCCTGTAATTTGCGGTGTGGCCGGACTGGCCACAAAGCACGCAATCGGGAGGAGAGGGAGTTTCAGGAGTGCGATTGCACTCCTTAGTGAAATGAGGGACCAGGCACTTGACGCACCTGGGCGGTGCGCGGCAGTTAGCCGCCGCGTGCCCGTACAACTGGCACCGATGGCACTGGCCGGGATGACCGCGGCGATGAGGCGCCTCGATCGAGATCCCAGAGAGGCCGCATATAGTGCTAACCCCTTTGAGGATCTCCCTGGACTTGGGGACGTTGGCGAGAACCACCAAAGCGAGAGGGTGTTGCCTCCCGTACTTGCTGTGCATTTTATGCACCGCGAGTGCCGGGAAGCCTTGGGACTGCAGATCCTCCAGGATAGCCTCGTTCGATAATTCGTACCTGAGTACCGCTCTGATCTTACGCTCTTCTGACAGAGCATAAGTATGATAAGCATATTGCTTATCGGTGAGGAGCTTTGTTAAAGCACGAAAGTCGTCTATCGACGAGACTACGATTTTAATAGATTCACCCGAGTTGGCTGCTCGGATGTAATGGATTTTGTGCTCATTGCACAATGTCGAGACCTCAGTCCATTTACCCTTTTCCCGAAGGAAAACGGGTGGTGGGACCTTGGCCTTGACAGAAGTTGGGGCCGGAGCGGGTGTTGAAGACACCGGGGCAGCTGGCGATGAAGACGCCGCAGGGGGTGTAGGGACGGGCGTCGAGTGCGCCGGGTCTTGTTTCGAACGCTTCTTAGAGCGCTTCTTAACAAGCGTAAAGGAGGGAGACTCAGGGCCAGTTGGGGTGGCGTCCGAGGATGACTCGGTCGCGGGTGCGCGCTTGCGGCGCGGAGGGGCGTCTACTTCGCACTCCATGTCACTGGAGGAAGGGGACGCGGGAGGGTCTAAGACCAGAGTGGTCTGAGGGACGGAGGTGGCCTGAGGGGCCGGTGTGAACAGTGCCATGATTAGAGGGAGAAATGATTGCAGTGTGCGAATCATATGAGGGGGGCAGTAAGTGCCTTGGGCGTCGTAATCAGCGATCAGCTTATTCAGAAGCTCCTCAGGGCTTAGGGAAGCCATTGCGGAGGGGTTGGGGAGGGACGACAATATATAAATATATATACTATGAACCTATCAACGATGACTAACTTACTAAAAAACCACCCTACACGCAGTAGGGCGGTTGAGGACGACGCGGATAACTTACTCGAACACGGAACTTGAAGTCCTGGAACGACGAAACCCCGTCGACGAAGCTCGCGTTCCACGAAGTACGGTTAACAAGCCACTGTCCGCCGTGAAAACGGCGTTAGAAACTTATTAGAAGTACGGTTAACGACCCACTGTCCGCCGTGAAAACGGCGTTAGAAACTTAATACGGTATACAACTATGAAATTATATATTACGACAACAACCAGTGAAATTTGGGTGCTCAATTAGCGCGGGGGCTAAAAGAGCGGGAAGGCGTCCGCGATCGACGTGCGCTCGAGAACGCACGCAGACCGAGACTGACCCCGGTCCCATAACAATTTGTACTGCTTATAAAGGTATATTAACTGGCCACTCTTAGATTGAGTGGCGCGCCCGCACATTTGGATCTCGGAATGGAGTCATTCGAGAAATGAAAATCATATGACTAATTATAATGGTGGAATCGATTTTATACTGAGATCCGTTAGATTAAATCAATGTGCAGGCAGTGTCATTTAGTGACGAAGTTCAGTATTGAACTGATAAATTGAAAATAAATTGAAAGCAGTCGGCATAGTTTACAGCTTTGAGCCCCAGAGTTGCGAAATATTCATCCAAATACGATCAGCCGTTATTGCATGATACATAAACACCCGAACTCAAAGTTTCACATGTATAATATTAGTTAAAAGATTTAAATAAATTACCTTTATTGAACATTGTATAATAAAAACATATAAATGAATAAGTAAAAATAACATGCTTTTTCGAAGTTTATTGATCATGCAAAACAACCCACGAGTTTTATTACATTAACATTTGTTAAAACATACAGCCTAATAATATAAGGTAAAAATGTTATTTCAAGTCATATTCTAACCGTATTTCAAGGTTGCATCTAAATTCGTTCAGCCGTTTTGATGCGATTGAGTAACAAATATCCAAGTAAGTATACAACCTTCACATTTATAATATGAGTAGGATTTTATTTCCTATTTCTAATGTAGTGATGGACCTACGTCACCTCGAATACTGCTGCTACCAATTGTTCTTGTACGTTAATCTTGTGGGATATGTCATTGCATCTGATAATTTGGCCATTAAAAGTTCTAAGCAATAAATTTTTGACGGCCGAGTAGCGTAGTGGTCAGTAACCCTGTCTCATACGCCGGAGGTCCCAGGTTCGAGTCCTGGCCGGGGCATTCATTTGTGTGATGAACACAGATGTTTGTTCTCGGGTCATGGTTGTTGATATTTATATATTTATGTTTATTCTGGGTTCCCTCCCAGTTCACTGCATGGTCATCCATTACACAAGCTTACTTTGGGGTCATACAGTTGGTGTGTTTGTCTGGGGATATAAAAAAAAAGAAATTATGTGTTACACATGCAGGTTATCAAGTTATTCATTACTTAAGCTTAAGTACATAGTTTATCGCAAGTGTTCTCAATAAAGGAAAGGGTATAGCATCCAACGAAAATACAGGAGCAGTAAGCTAGATATTTTGAAAATGTCCACATACTTATCAGCTGCAATTTTTTAAACATACTAGCATTCTACAGTAGCTGCAAGATTTAAGTTCTATATGAATCTATTTTATTAGCATACACACTTAACAAATGAAACAAAAGTTCCTTATAAATGTTAGAATACATACAAGAGGTGTAACTAAATTGTGTGAACATCTTTTAAACACATAAACACAAATCGTTGAACTGAAACCCAGAAATATAGATTTTAAGCTCAACCAATATTACACACTACTATGGCATAATAACATTTTAAATTTACGTCAGTAAACCTTAGTTTTATGGATTAATACTTCTTGTAAGAACCAAAATTATTATTGACTGAAGGCTTGAGTTAAGTTAAACACAATCTTACCTTTCCATTTAAAAAAGGTTTGCAACATCAATGAAAAATACCAATGTAATCATAAAAATGAATAAGATATAATATTATTGCTTCACCGTTTATTTCTTCAACTGAGCTATTTTATAAAAGAAAACAAAACTTCCTTAGTAACATAACTACATAAACTCAACGAGTCATCTTACAAAACTATATGTACTGAGTCCCGAGACAAAGTTATATTGGAACCCCGCGGCGCTCGCGATCCTGCTTCACTGACTGAACTTCTAAAAAAAAAGTATTACGGGTTAATAAGCTTTATCAAAGTTGAAACGTTTCGTTTGTATCAGGATGATTCTAAAAGAAAAGGTCTCAAACTGTGAAAAACTCGAAACGGAATGACTTGATATACCGTTCACTTTCTTTTCTGTTTAGAAAAGTCTGTTAGGGAAGATTGTTTTTTGTTTTTGGTAAGTACATAAGTGACTAGCTCATATTTACCTATTGCAATGAAAGTGCTGTCTTTATAACAAAAGCTATAAGGTGAAAGTGGATCTTTTAAACCAAAAATATAGACCCTGCAAACAGAACCCGTTCTCTAGTAGGTACGAAGCGATAGTTAACCACCACCCGACGATACCAAGTGAGATAGACGTAAGCGAAAATTGGGCCAACAAAGTTACCATAAGTACGTATTTCGATGAAGGTGACATTTAAGAATTAGTATAATTTGAGCCAATATGTCATAACGGTTAAATATTAGAACTTCTGTAGCGAAAATAACAAAAAAAAAATCAAACTTCGTAGTATCAAGCATTTCTTTATTAATTTAATATTTTTTTATTTATCAGTTTTTGTCCACACATATGAAAACAGTATAAAATACCTTAAAGACTAAATATGTACAAAGGTACGGCTTATTTCTAAAAGAAATCTCTTCCAGCCGACCTGTGCGAGGAGAGATTAGTGTATAACAAAGTAGTGTGTAACAACCTACTTTAAACATACACAAATCATATACTTAACACCGTAAATAAACTTACATATACTCATATACATATATAAATAAAATAAAATACAATAAAATATATACAATCTAAAGTTGTTTAAAAGGAAAATGTATAAATGCCCAAACAATACAAAACTTAGTTAATAAGGGAAAAGTTGTGGTCTTTAACTACATTTTTAAAGATAAGTAGTTTTTCTGACTCGCGGATATTATAAGAGAGTGAATTCCACAATCTGACTGCAGCAAAAGTCTGTTTTATGTGGATGTATGTGAAGGACCTCTTTCGAATGGGTAAAAGAAAATCGTTCGCGAAGATATTGCGGGGAGTTAGGATTATAGAGATTTATTATTATTTATAGAGGATTATTAAAAAGGAGGCAGAGGATTCGCATGTTTCTACAAAGTCGGATAGGAAGCCATAAAAGTTGGTTATGGAACTCCGATACATGATCATGTTTTTTAAGTCCGAATATGGAACATATGGAGAGATTTTGTAAACGTTCCAGTTTATTTAGAAGCTCCTCAGAGACATCTAAGTAGCAGACGTCTGCATAATCAATGATGGGTTGGATGTGACTTTGAGCAAGGGAGATATTAGTCGATAAGGGAAGGAAGGTTTGGAGGATTTTTAAGGTATATATTGAATGATGAACTCTACGACTGATCTCACTAACATTAGGTCGCCAAGTGAGATAAGAATCAAAAATTACACAGAAGTTTTTGGCTGTGTCAGTGAAATCAATCCGAGTGCCATCAAACACAATAGGAGGAAGATCGGATAAAGTAATGCAACCGCGCATGTATCGACTACCCAGGATCATGGCTTGAGACTTGCTTGGATTATATTTATATTGTTTTGACCTCCTTCTAGTCATTTTAATTAATAAGATTATTCCGAATAATCCAAATATTTCAATTTATATTCGATTGCAGAAATAAAAAAATGATACACATCATTGTAGCTGTCCACGGTAGAACTTGAACTTCGGACTCTGGCGTCCAAGATGCAGTTGTGTCGTTTGTTTCACGGCGACTTGACCGGCTCTTGTGGATTTGGTTACTGCTTCATACGGTCGTGTAACAATTAGTCAAGAATACCGTACACTATGTATTCTTTTAGTCAATCCCGATCATTCTGGGAATTGCATGAAAACATATTTATCCGCCATCTTGGGGTGGCAGCCACCTTGGATTTACACTGATACTAATTATAAATAATTTAATTGTGATCACAACTAGAGAGAGATCTTCTTTCCCCGTTAAATAATTTACTTCGCAGTAGGACCCCATAGCAGATAATAAATGTAAAACGAGTGTTAAGCAACAACCACAGGAATTTTTTTTTAATTTTTATCAAACGAGTAAGGTCTACTTTAGAAGCATACAGTATGAGCACATACAGAGCTTCAGCCAGTTACTTTTACCAAATACATCAACTTAAAATAAATGAAAATAATTTGCAAATACATCAACTTAAGATAAATGAACATAAGTTGCAAATACATCAACTTAGTCACGATACAAGCTTTATCCGAAAACCACTAAACCTCAATTCAAAAAAATCAATGAAAACTCCATTACTGCGCGTGAATCAGCAGCACTGTGTATTTAAACACGTGGCTGTGGGCGCGTACATCGAGTTATGTTTGAATCAAATGTCGTAAAGTACGGTATTATCTTCAATCCTTTCATCTTTTTCACAACCAAGGGCCGGAAGGATGTCGTTGCTTTTGCGTGAGCTACGATCATTGAAAATATGTAATTCGAGGATGCGTAAAACCAAAATCTCTTTCGTTTTCTACGTTTGTAATAAAACCTACTTAGTCCATAATAAACCGTTAAAATGTAATGTTATTTACTTTTACTTGATGTTTTGGACGAATGAATATTTTAGTTCACATGCATGCAACGCAGCAAGCTAATGCGACGCCTATCGAAATACGTTTTTGGGTCATTCTTGTTGACTGCTAAAATCATGTTGGATTGAAATAACTTAATAATTTTAGATATAAATTAAACAAAAAATATGTAGGATTAAAATATAGTGATAAAATGATCTTCTTAACAAACCCGCTTGATTTCCTTAAAAAAATATTACTAAAAGATATGATTTTACTTTGATTGTCTCCCTCTGTGGTCTGTTGGATTGAACTTTCATAAGTTTCACGGGGCTAGAACAATATTAAATAAATATTAAATCTTTTTTTTATATACTCCTACATTTACATAAGTCCTCGTGTACAACATACCATCAAAAAGAAAAATTTGGCATTGTTTTACTGAA
Organism: Marasmarcha lunaedactyla; assembly: GCA_923062675.1. NCBI lineage: Eukaryota > Metazoa > Arthropoda > Insecta > Lepidoptera > Pterophoridae > Marasmarcha > Marasmarcha lunaedactyla. The sequence goes on from OV281358.1 coordinate 3,591,139, forward strand.
AATAATCTTATGTTCTCAAAAAGACCGCAAGTTCGCATAGCCTTCCGTGGTCATACATAAAATGGGGATTTATTTTGCAAAAAACTGACGATACTGTAATATTTTTGCTTTCTACCCGCATTGACGTTGACATTTAAACATAAGTGCATTGTTTTACCGGTTGAATGCAAAGGCAGTATCACAAAAAACATTATCACTGTGAATAATTTTGTGTAAAAGATCCTAGTTCCCTTCTGTTACTGTTGTATACAACTACGTATTTAAAATAAAAATATAATTTGATGTTGGCCTTCTAGATAATAGGATTTTGAATTGAAAATATAAACTGTTTTGTCATAAACTCAAAACTCAAACAAAGTGACAGTTTTTTGATTAGGAACATCTCTGCCGTGGTCATCTTTCCCGTGGTACACGGTGACCACGGAAGATATAATGACCACAGAACATATAAACTTCTATAGTACGATTTTAATTTTAATAATATTGTGTTTATATTTATGAAGAATGTTTCTTTTATTGTTGATTCATTTAAATAGCTTTTTTTTAATTAATGAATACTTACATTTTTTAATTTAAATAAATAATGCCTTGCGTTTGTCTTCCGTCTCACCTGATGGAAAGTGACGATGAAGACGATGATATTAACAGCTATCCATGGGGTACCTATTCATTGTACTTTTGAAAATTCCGGGACTCTATTTAATAATATTCTATTAATTGTTTGGAACGAACCAGGAAGGATTTCTTGAAGCATTTAGTTTGTGTTTTAGATGTTTCAACTACACAAGGATGTAAATTGTTTATTTTTAAGTTAAAATGCTTAAAGAGATAAAAGAAAATAGAATTAGGGAGTAGAAAAAAGTTGCCCTGGAGGAACGTCGAAGAAAAGATCGGGAAAGATACTAAAGAAAAACGGAAATCTAATTATATCTAATTATAATAAAAAATTAAATCTATAAATGAATATACAGCACGTGAATGCTTCTACATCTTCAAGCATCAGACGAAAAATTGTTTAAAATTTTAGTTCAGAGAACTGTTTTGACTCTGAAGTTTCTCTAGGAAGTTTTTCTAGGAACTCACTTCTGGATGATTCTGATAATTATTTGTCTACAGAGTATGATAAAATACTTAAGAAAAGCCAAACTAAACGAACACGAAAAAATATCGTAAAGTACCGCATGATATATGCCACTGATAGTGACTCCGAACATTCCATTGAAATAGAACGTAATGTTACAGAAGATAATTACATTAACAAGTTATGAACCATTCAAATGATCTCAGTAACAAATACATTTGTTCGTTCTTTGATTCTGATGACAGTATTTTATAAATTGGATCTGTGTCATTTCCAATGCCTTTAACCACAGAAATGACTATCCCGTCTGTGGTCAAATTGATTATATTTTTTATTTGCTTTCTGTTGATGATCATTTGAATGATGAAAATTAAATTAAGAAAAGAGGTTTATTTACTTTTTTCTAAGAAGACTCTTAGTTAAGTTACTTCGTCATCGTTGATTATATTACAAATTATACTATCTTCTGTGGTAATTACTGTTACCATTAATTTAAGTTTTTTTACAATATCAATATCCTCAATACAATATCTTCCGTAAAAGTGATAAACGATCTCATTTCGTTATATTTAACTTAAAGTTATTGTGTTTCGAATTTAATAAATGAATAAGAACGTAATTAAAGTATTTTTATTTTCTTTAAATTTAAATTGGCCTAAACAAAAATGACCCTTTTACGACTTTTTGCGCTTTTATTAAAATTGTTAACCGAATTACAGAATGGCTAAATAAGAACATCTTACTGAAAACTTTATTTGCACATTCGAGTTATCCATGCCTGAACAAAGAGCATGTAAGTACTCTTGTTTGTAAATAATTCATCGTATATTACTATGTTAAAAGGCATATATTCGTTGATTTCATTATTTAGCTACAGTTTCAGGCACGATTGTGCCACGGATATGATTGTGACCTGTGGATATCCGTTTAATGCGGGCGCATTGTTTATGACGATAGTGCGGTCCATCTAGGTAGGTACACTTCACTCTGCTGACTAGATTCCAATCATTAGTAAGTCAGTAGTTGATATTCGTTACTTTATTGACATTTTACTAAGTTGAAGAAGATTAATATTTGAAACAAAGTGTTATATTTTCATGGATTACTTGTATATTCTCTTTACACCTTACGGTGCCTACTGTTCCTTAATACCACAAGCCAACAAAGATGTTCTTAAAATCAAAACATTAATTTTAATTTAATCGTATTGTCACATAAGAATATTCATGTACAGGAACAACAAAAATTAACATAACTACTTATACTTGCAAGTAGTAATTAACTTGTCAACAGTTTTTAGTAAAAATCACATGACTTTGCAAAATGATTCATGTTTTATTTCCAGGTGTCACGTTTAATACATTTATTGATAATGGCGCTTTTTTTCAAAACATCAACCTTCCATTATTCCACGGTATTCGCTTTTTCGGTTCAGGAAAGCCACCTGGTTGTTTTTTAAACTTTCTGTTTACTGCAAGAAATTTTTCGAAGAACCGTAAATAATATTATGATTAATGAGAACAATTCTGTAATAAAATTCTGAAATTTTACTTTTATGGATGCATTTCATATTATATCCTATGAATATTTTCAGTTTCAAAGTTTTAATATTAAAATGTTTGTAAGTTAGACTTTGGATTAAAATGGTTGGACACATTTGGATGTATTGGCACATTTTTTGCATACGTTTATTTATATTTTATTTATATTCCATAACCTAGTTGAAAAAAAAAATATATATATGTGTTTATAACAGATACTTGCAATAGATTACAGAGGCTGTCTCAGTCAGCAGTTTCAAGCGGAACTAAAGAGTTAAAAAATAATTAACGCAGCGCACTTTTAAGTTTAAAGTTAGTTGTTTTTGGTTATTTTGTAAATTTTAGTGATTTATCCAATTTGAAGTGTGTTTTACACTTCCCTTTATTACTGCTTGATGATGTCCCGTTGGATAAAAAGATTGGAGTAAGTTTTAAATTAAATTCAAATTCAAAATGATGTTTACAAAGGCCGTTCAGTGATAGATTTATTTTCAAAAATTACTTTTTTCCCTATGTTATGTATTTATTATCTTTTGTTATTTGATTTAAGTCTAAATTGTTTACTGTACTGAAATTGACCTACACGAAATTAAGTTAACAAACCTTACGTCACATACCTTGTTAAACCCTTTTAAGTACCTACTTAAATGTGTTTTTTTTTTAAATATGAAAATTCAATTTTATATTAAAAACTAAATCAATATCGACGCGTGTGGCAAATGTCGCCTCAGACGACGCCTACAGTTAGCGTGCGTATATCGTGGTCAGATTATAGAATTGCACACGTCATAACATGGTCGATTTTTTCACCAAATGGTCGCATTTCATGATGCGATCAACTGCATTGCCCCACATCGTTAAATCGATTACATGTTACGATTTGTTCACTCACAATTGACCACACCTTGAAAACAGAGTGGCCGAATTGTTGGTATCCTGTGATTTGCGCGAGCTGAGCGAACGTAGTAAGCGTGTTGCGACAGCATCCTGGGAAGCGCCATCATTAGAATCAAGGAGGGCAGAAAAGACGGGTGTATATTGTTGGAACAATGTCCTTGCAGTATTTTTTTCTCAACTGAGTCTAAAATGGCTAAGAGCCTATTTTTTTCGAATTAATAGAAACATAACTGAACGTTTCATTATAAAGTGAAACGTGTTTTGTACACACTGATGACTATAATCAATAACTTCTCAAAAAAGATCATAAATAGTTTTTGGTGACAACGTGACCTAGAAACGGCTTTTTTTAAAAATAATTTCTAAGTTTTTCTATTTTACTGGATTTGTTATTTAATTTGTGAACTTTTAGGTCTTATGGTGTATGTGTGAAATGAACGAACAAAAATAAATTAAAATGTTATGTAAGCTACCGCTTAGTCATCAAGCATAAGCATGAAATCATCTTATCACTTTACTAACAACAGCCATCTATCTGATATACCAGCATTAACCCTTAACCCCTTCAACAAAACCAATAATTCCAAAATCATTTATAAAAACTAACGGTATCTTGTCTTAATTAAAGTATCAAAACTAGTTAATTTATCGTCTCATTTCAGTTATGATTGAAATCTCAGTAAGATTCCAGCGACTGTCATTAGCTCTCCGACCCTCGTTGCTAATGATAGACATTAATCCCATAACTATTTGATGACCTATAAATCACTCGCGCGTAAATTTAGTTACTTAACTTTATACCGAGACTTGCCTCATTATAATTATAAACAGCTCATTATTTTATTTTTACACTTCCTATCTTATAGGGGAAATAATGCATTTGCTTGCTAGCACAACCTATCTTATGTGAATATTTGTACTATCGAATGTGAATGTTGTTTACATATCCCGAAATACGGTTAAACGTATTTGCATAAAATTTTGCAAAACGATTCAATATGACTCAGACCAACACATTAGCTAAATTCTTATGATCCCGACATTTTAATGAATTTGTGCATGATCACATGAATTTACAGAGTGAAATTTGTCTTCATTACACAAACATCTATTTGCAATGCGTTTTGTGGTTAACATGGTGTTGCGGTTTTACTTCCAATGTCTCAATTTCGCAGGTTTAATGTAAATGGGGAGTAAAAATAGGGTCCTAAACAGGCTCGCAAAACTTTCCTCATTTGTTATAAGTGCACGTATAATTTTAAAGCTTTTAACTTTTTGGGGAATAATTACGCAATTGTTGAATGAAAAGGAACTTCGTATGCAACAAGAAGCCAGAAAAAAGCTATAAAATCTACTGTGACTTTTATTAGACCAAAGGTTTACCTTACTAACAAAATCAATCAATTTTCCACGCTATATTTAATTGATATTTAACAATGGTGTGCTTATTCTTCGTGGGATATGACACCTTCACATCATTCTTTATGTAATCAGTTTCAAGTGTTTATTTTCTGAAAAATGGTCTCTTTTGTCAAATTATTGTTATTACAATGGCAGATTCATTGCAAATCTAATCAAACTTGATCAATTATTTGAATACTATCTATTGACAGCTATAACAGCTCGACCACGAGCTAAATATTTTGCAAGTAAGCCTGTGACGTCGAGGGTTTTTACTTCGACACCCTCGCAATGCGAAATATATTCACATTCCACTTCTAAGAACCAAGGTTCACAACGCGGGATAATAACACGATTTTACGCAAAAAATGTTTTTAGAAAAAGGAAAAAAGGACCGTTATTATTCAAAATCTTTTTGGACCTTCTACGATACTTTGAAACATAGCTGTTCATGTTTCTTATGTAAATCACCTTCAAGGTATGAATTATACGAGTAAAAGAAAGATTCGTTTTTCAAAATGTATTTATAAGGTCATTTGACACTTCTTTTGCTGTCGATATATTGCATTGCAATTTTTATACAGTTACAATGATTTGTCCCAGACTGTTTTAACTTCTTTCTACTTTCTTTTTATCTCGTAGTTACATGTTTCTAAAAGACATAATAAATTCAAACACCACTCCCAAGATAACTGGAATTTGGCTCTTCTGTACTATTTCCATTTCTTTATTTTCTCGATGACAGTTCTATCTTTCTCGTTTATCGATATAGCTCCATCCCTATCAGGTTCTCCGACTCTGGTATTATATAACCTTGTACGTGTGTAAACGTCATATTTTTATAAAATAATGCATACATAATGTAAAAAAAACGCTCTCACAAGTTTTCACAAGAGCTGTCTCTAGAAAATAAAGAAATGGAAATAGTATAGTAACGTCTAATAAGTATTTTATGCTTTGTTGGCTTCTTCATTGTCAACCCGGTTTTGAACCTTTAAGCGTCGAGCCCCAACGTACATTTATTATTTATTAATTAATTAAACTTTAACAAATTTTTATCTTAGATCTAACACTGTGCCCCACAAAACCATGGTATTGGTTTGACTGTGGGATCGAGTCTCCGTACAATCAACATATAAATCAACTTTAACCTTAAATTTTAAACAACATTTTTTTTACATTTAACGACTTAAACTTTACAACACAGAATAGCTTTAATACAAATACAATATGTAAATATTTACTTAACATAATGGTGTAATTCTTAGTTCCGGTATGCTAACAACAACTTAGGTAATGAACTTTAAGTTTGTTTCTAAATTTTGTTTTATTTGTTTCCTGTCTAATCGCCTCTGTGAGACTATTTAATAAGTAAGGCAAGCGTTTTTTTAATGTTTTGTCTCCGTAATAGTTTGATATTTTCCTTTGGCCATTGATCGGGTGTTGAAGGTATTGCTTACCAACGTCAGCCCAGGCTCCTGACCTAAATGGTTATTTACAGCTAGTAGGTATTTATGTTTTGGGCTCACAGGTAGGATGTTAAATTTTTAAAATAATTTTGTGTAGTCACCTTTTCATTGTTCTTTAACTTTTGTACTTACAAGTAGTTTGAGGAATTTAATTTGTAATAATTCTAGTTTGTCTATGTATGTTTTAAATGTAAGGCCATAGCAATCCAGAGCATAGCTGACGATAGAATCTACAAGTGACATATATACATCTCATGGTACTAATAGAAACCCTAAAGCTTAAAGGATAGAATTTTTCTAATAATATTCTGAGTTTTCCACTTATATTTTCTATATGATGGAACCAAGGAAAATGTTCCTCTATTTTCATACCCAAGTAGAATACACAGTCAACTCTTTCAATTGATTTACAATTACAGTTTTTTGTCTTGGGGTGAAAGCATAAGAAATTGTGAGCATGCAGTAGTGGCTCTGCTGATGGTCGCATGTATGGGGAGTGAATTCATAATAATTTAGTTTTATCTACATTGTGTATTTTACCGTTATCGTGTGACCACTTTATGATCGCGTTTATGTCTTGCTGTACTAATTGGCAAGTGTCTGCGATGTCGGTACCGGCGCGTAATATGCATAGATCATCCGCGAACATATGTGCTGAGCAGTGCTGTATCACATTGCACAGGCTGTTAACGTGCATTAGGTAGGCAACAGACGAGCACCCTGATCCCTGTGGCACCCCGCACCATACGTCAATCCTTTCACTGAACGTGTCGCTGACCTTCACTCGATAAGAGCGTGCCGTGAGGTAATCACCGTACTATCTGTTCAGTGGCTCCACCACACCGCACTCCCGCATCGCGCAGAGTACAGTTTTTTTTATCTAAAGTGTCAAAGGCTTTTTTATAATCAAAAAATATAGCTATAACAATTTTTTTATTTTCTAGATACCCATTGTTTTCATCCGTGAATTTTGATAGCAGTGTATTTGTACTTCTACACTTTAAGAATCCGTGTTGACAATCATTTATTACTTTGTTTTTTTGCAAATATTGGTTAAGCTAAATGACAATACGTTTTTCCATTATTTTATCAATGCTGGATAGTGGCTATTGGTCGATAATTAGATATTTTTTACGATCTCCTTTCTAAAAATGGGTCTAATAATTGCTTCTTTGAGTTGGTTTGGAAATGTACATTGTTTAACAGATAGATTAATTAATTTTGCCAAAACGGGACTAACACTGTCTACTATTATTTTTAGATCAGACATGCGTATCAAATCGCAGCTGGGAGACTTTTTTGTATCCATATTATTAATGATTCTTTTTATATCAAAGCTAGTTACCGGCTGCTATCTCATGCTCACGTCTACCGGCTTCACATATGAATCCCTATTTAAAAATTTTGTATCACATTCATGTTTAATATCAATTATTTCATTTGAAAAGTTATTGGAAAATTTATCACATATGTGTTTTAAACTGTCTTGCCTATCCATATGGGACAAAATTGAAGTGTCTAAAGATTGTTTACTATTACCGAGCATCGAGTTAATTTTTTCCCATAAACTTTTCATATTATTTTTACATTTTAATACACTTTCCTTGTCATAAAGCTTTTTACTTTTATTTATAGCCTTTTGGCATTTATTTCTGAACCTAGTGTAGGTAAGGCGCTTGAGCCTGTCCTTAGGGTCGTTGCTCCAAACTTCAAACAACATATCCCTTTCTTTAATCATGTTTTTTAAGCCATTATTAATCCAAGTTTTATTGTTTCTATTGGAAATATTTACTTTTCTGGTTGTATAGCATTCATTGTAAATTGAAACAAAAGTTTGACTTAAGGTAACTCCATTGGGCAATCTATCGATAACATTTTATTAAAATCGATACCTAATAATTTATTACGTACCATAATATTGTTTTAAATACGTTTATTTGTGGATCCATTAGATATGGACGAGCAATCAACCATTGTGCAGGGGGTCAAATGTTTATGATCGTGAAGCAACATCAACAGAGCCCGGCTACGCATCTTATTTGCAGACTTAAACTTCGATGGACGTTTAACCTCAGAGAGCTCGGTTGACCTACTTACCGAAATAGGTTTTCCCACATTTTTGTTTCAGCGTGTTCACAATTTCCAAGACAGATTGAAGACAGAAAACGACTTCAATGTAAGTTTCGACTACAAAAAACTTTTCGAAAAATCTTACCCTACGTCTTAATCAAATGATTCCTGAGAACGGCTCACTTTTCTTCCCTGAAAACCAATTTCTAGCAATTCTGTCATTATTTAGAATAGTTACGAAATACTTCCATTCTATTTCAAGTTTACAAAGTTCAGAAAACTCTCTAAGAGGCGACTGAAACCATTGCCCGAGGCGATAAAGCGAAACTACGATATTAAGTCTTGCCATGAAGGTTTAAAGTCGCTTTTCCTTTAAATTGGTACAATAAGATTAATTTCTTGATTATACACTTTATATTATACCGTAGGCAGGATTTCAGTATTGCGGTACAACCTTACCCGGTTCCTTTAAGGTAGAGAATGGAACGATTTTTTATTATGTTGGTCATACGTTCCGGAGCTTTTATGTACGAAAGCTTTTAAGAAATATTATTTTTAATGTAAATAAGGAAATTGGATTGGAATGTTTTCCATCATATGAAAATACGTTCAAAAAAGGCGTTTGGCTTAACATTAGTGGAGGTTCTTATTACCAGAAAAGTTTTTGGAAGTTATTGCAGTAATCATAAAGCTTGTGAATACGTTAAACGATTAAGGAATAAATGTGAGCTGAAAATACAGCAAATGATAATAATTATGTTAATGTAGGGGTCTTATTTAAACTTCGATGACTTAAAAGTTCAATCCTATAGAGATGTGATTTTAGAAACAGTGTCTCATAAAACTAAAACATTAACAAAAAAAGTATACAGGAACGTATTCCTTAAGTATACTTTGTTAGTTAGCCTGCCATTCCACAAATTTTTGTCAAAATAAAACGAAGTCCAAAATAAACTTCTCATCCTTACGGCGTCATAAGAAACTTTCTGTGTTTCCTAAAGCGTATTTTCCTTCTTACACAATCTGCATAAAGATGGCATCAGAAATATTACGAACACATGGCCAAGTATTTTTTGCAACGTTGTGTTTCGTGTCCTAAGACTACAGGTTGATTCAAAACAATTTGTTTTTTTCAGAGTTGAGTACTTTCTTCATTAACTGCAGGTTTTATTTAACGGTTTCACAAAGCTGAATGACAAGTTAAGCCGTTGATGGTAAAGGTTATTGGCCTTGACTGAATTCTCCTTTATTGAGAAAAAAGTTCTACCTGGCCTAGTAATTACTGCGATTAAAAAAGGTAGAATGGCAATACTTTCTTAGACATCTCTAAAAATGGTGTTGTTATTATACACCAATTTTACAAATTGGTCTTTATCTTAATCAAAGGACATATTTCTACACACTAAAAATATTTCGTTAATTTTGTTTTTATATTTCGTCGAAAAGTTGCTAGTCTATCGGTTTTTTACAGATTGCACTTTGGAGAGTGTGCAAATGCTATTTTTCAGCTGATCAAACCTTCCCCCTTTCTTCACCGATCAACCAGACGCAGACAGAAGTTTCACCCGTTTGTGGTTAGCGTGCCGAAGAGCCGAACTAAACGGTTCGATAGCTCATTTTTGGTTCGTGTTGCCAAAGAGTGGAACGATTTGCCTGCGTCTGTTTTTCTAGACAAATATAACCCTGGAGCTTTTAAGTGTAGAGTGAATAGGTACCTCTTGGACAGGCGTGTATGATCCTCGTCTTCATCGTCACTTTCCATCAGGTGAGATGGAAAACAAACGCCTGCTAATTATTAATAAAAAAAAACTTATGCGTTTTGCATTATGGTCTACTTTAAAAAAAAAACAAAACATCATTTGACCACACCTTGATGACGTTTCCATATTCTGCCACGTTGAACGAAAATATGAAACATGTAGCATTGAGTCTGTGACAACGTGTTGTTTGTGTAGTCTCTGGTTTGTTCAGGTCTGTTTGTCGAACTAGACCTGGCCGTATTATGATTTCAATAATCGATATATACTATAAATTACGACGTAGGAAGTTTACCGTAACGACTTACAAAAATATTTAAATCGAAGTTATATTCAAACATATCAACAACTGAATGTGTTAAATAATCGATTACAAACATCATAATCGTTTTAGCAACCTGAAATAATTAAAATATCCTTGTACAAATTAATTACTGGATTATAAGTGAAGATTCCTGCAGGTGGTATATTAATTTTTGAATAATTAAATCAATCGAAAAACTTCAAAGGAGCTTGTTTAAAGAAAATATAAAAGTAACAGCAGAATTAACCACCAAACATGAAATAAAAATAAAACACCAACATGACAGAGAACGCCATGCTTTCATTATATAGTGTGGCTAATTTATGGATATGAAAATGTTTTCCTAAGAAAAAACTAAACGAAAATATGAAATATTGGCTACGACTATTATTTTTATATGTAGCCTTCAAAGGTTCAGCTGTTCCTTCTTCCTCATTTTATTCTTTTAGTTGTGCTACATATTTTGCCACGTGTAGATGTATTGAAAATTGTGGATATTATTTTCAGTTAAATCAATAAAATTGCGAGCTTTGTGTGCTGAAATTTTCATTCAGTGATAAACATTGCACTTGCTTTAAGCGTGCATCATGAGTGATTGTTTTACATGTAAAAAACTCTCGGGGACATTAAATTTCGAAATGTGAAAGCTAAAGGAGTGAAAATTTAGCTTGAACGAGCAAAATTCAAAAACGATTTGGACATTGAATTATTTCTACAAAGTGTTTCTGAAGTAACTGTTCATATTCCCTGCTACCGTTATAGTTGAACAGATAATGTTGTTCATCGTCTCAGCATCAGCAGTTCATCATCCTCAGTATCATTCAAATTTTTAAAAGATATCCCTCAAAAGACCATCTGCAAAATTCGTCTGAAGTAATTTTCTTGTAAAATGTAAAAAAAAAGTAAAAGCAAAAAAAGAAATTTTTTGAGAAACTTTTTCACTTTTTTGCTTATAACTTCTTTGTTTTTAATTTTTCGATAAAAAGTTACTGAAACAAAATTATAGACAGAGCAATTTGCTACAAATTATGTTTTACAAATTTTTTGTACGATTTACTTTAGCAGATATAGGGAAAAAAGCGTTTTTACTCCTTTTTCCAAGATGGCCGCCGCGGGACAAGAGTGGCAACCCCACAAACTTGGGGTTAAGCTTCTACCGACACCCCCTACATGTCCCAAAAATAAAATTGCGTCCTCAAAGAAATGTAAATTTAGGCCTATAAATTATAACATTTCAATGGACTATTTACAAATCGAATGAAATGAACGTCAAAAGAAAACAAAAATTCAAAAATTTTCATATCGCGTCTCGCTTTGAAATTCTTAACTTATTTACGACAGTTTAGTAAAGTTTTGTCAAACTATAGCCGTTTATTTGAGCCCTAGTATTCGCTTCTATGAGTACCTAGGGTTTTTTATCGATTGTATTGAGAGATTCATAAAAAAATTTGTAGGATTAATTTCCATGAAAATTTGCTACAGAAGAAAAACTCATGAGTTCATAAAATCCAAAATAGGAATGTACAAAGAAATTTTATTATTGACCGCTACATGCCATTGCCTAAGGCGGTGACACGACCAAAAGTTCTGAATTCCTCTTTCAAAGAAATCCACAGATGTTTTGATAAAGTTTACTGTCATGTCTTTCTTGTGAAATGTTTCTGTGTTGCTTCTAATGAAAATATCCAAATATTATACTTGAATTTACTAAGAAGATTAATAACAAAAGTGTGATTATGAAGTAGCCAAAATAGTTATTCAAATAAGTTTAACAACAGCATGGCTAGAATGTATTGACAGCTTTTGTTATATTTATACAGAAACCTGCGTTCGTGGTACAAAAACATATCTCATGCGTCTGTGAAACTGGGACCCAATACATAAAGGGCAGGGCCACTATAATCTCGCCACAACGGCGTGCAACGACACAAATAACCAGATTGAATAATTTAATTGATTTAATTTAACAAAAAGCCGACTTAAAATATTGAAAAAATTAAAAACTTCATATTTAAAAAAAAATTATTGTATGGAGCAGTTGCAAATGGGTCGTAATGTTTATTTCTGGTTACTGTAGTTTTATGAACAGTAAACGTTCTTTTATAACACGAAAAGTACAGTTAAAAGCACCTTGGTTCATAACATAGAAATTGGTACTAAGAGAAGAAAAATGCTGCATTTCAGCTCTGGCTTTCGGCTGCCCACGTTACGAATAAAATAATGTTAATGTTAAAATTAATAGTATTTTTTTCTTAATTTAATGATTAAGTAATCGTAGTGCAACAAATTAATAAAATATTATAAACTTTTTAATAGTCTTCAATTCCAAACGTATTTTGAGCTTACAAAATCAAACTTGATTATTTCACTAAAAAATTCTTAATATCATAATTCCAGTATCTTGTTTTACCTAGACAATATAAAATTGTATGTGAAAAATGTTGGGCACTCTTAAGCCAGACCATGTATGGAAAGTGAAATGAAGCCTTTCACCAATGTATATGAAACCTACTGTATAGCTTACAATAACCTCTGTGTTTATGTCTTCGCAATTATTCCTAAAAGTATCCACCAAAATATATTGCAAAAATAAAATAAACCCAAAACAGCCTGAGAAATCAAATAACAAACAGCTCCACACAATCAGCACTTTACACGCCTCACGACAAACGACTGTCGCAGCCAACGATAAATCGCGAGACACATCTCACGTCACTCGTCGCGATAATCAGCTTATCCTCCGCATTACCTCTAAGGTAAAAAAGAGAAGAATAATTTTTCAAACGTCTTTGCAGCTAACGAAATAAAAAAAAGGTTACCGAACATAAGCCTCTGTTCGGAACGCTATACTGATTTTTCTTTTACAAAAAGTTAAATAAATGGAAGATGGATTTTAAGATGACAAGGTTTTAACAACTTACATGTATACTTCTAAGAGGGTTCTTTTCGTTTGTTTAGGGTTTTCACCTGAGTATTTAGCGACTGTTTTTTTATTTAAAACGATCTTATTGCGATTTCTATGTTTCTACAGGGACTAGTTACAGAATGTTTACGAAACTCTGGTTTTAACCAGAGTGATTCAGTTCCATCTATTTTCTTTTAAAGTACTTATTACATAAATCTCGGAGATAACAAGGCAGAGATTTTAACGTAAGATGTACATATATTCTTATCTGTTTTATTGCTGATGTCTGGTGGAAGACTCGGTGCCCACAAGAACAAAGACTCCGCCTTGATCTATAGTCAAGTGACTCATTTGGCACTATTGCAATTGTTGTTGCTTTTTCATTCATTAGGTAAAGACAAATATATGTTTAAAAATATACCTAAATGTTAAACATGTTTCCTTTTCTCGCATCAACTCAAGTTATACTTGCATGTACAGTAAAGGATTTATAGGTGAATATAAGTTTAGAAGTTGTCTGTTTTGAACATTATCGTGTGTTTTACCCAAAATTAATATTATAGCAACTACTACACTCTCAACTACTACTGCATTCTTTCCTACTCATAAAGAAACTTTTCTTACTTTAAATTTTTGCCCTGATTCCGTATGGATGACTTTCCTACAGGGTAACAGCCCGTTCACATATGGTCTCCGTTCTACTGTTCCGTTTTATCGGATACGTTTTTTTTTCATTGATGGCGTATGGAGTTGTATGGGCGACTTTACAAACGACACAGCATTCAGTATCCAGAAAAAAATGTCGGTCCGTTCAATTATGACCTTCCGTTTTGTCATCGAATACTGGATGAACGGAATACGTATCCGTCATTTTTTTTTTTTTTTTTTTTTTTTTTTGTTCCCCTCCGCGGGAAGGGCAGGAGGATAAAAATGCTCTGACGCATACTCCGGCGCGACTCCGAAGTTATGTGGGACTCGTCCCGACGCCTACCAGAACCATACCCACTAAAAACCCCCTGTCGGCTCGTGCATTTTTGCCACTCAGCCTTCATCGGAGCGACGGCCAATTGGAGAAAGAGGCCGCGCTAGCGGGGCCCTTAAGGGGTCACCCGCTGGGATTTACATAGCACTGAAGGTGCTCAAAAATTAAAAGTAAAATAAAACATTAAAAATGAAAAGTAAATAATGAAACATTAAAAATTGAAAAATTAAATTTGCATTAATTAGAATTAGAATTTACGTTAGAATTAGAATTTGCGGCCTGAAGGGCCTCGAGATCTACGGTTATCTTCGAAGGTTCGCTCGTGTGCACGTTTCTCGGTCTAGCGATTTTGTATGCCGAATCTAGGACAGGAGCAGTATATGAGACTGATTTTCGAACAAGAGGATTGGGATGGGATTCGGCGCGTTTGAAGAACGATTCTGAGAGTGTTTTTAGATACTGTTGAACTGTAGGCAGTTCAAGATCTCTGTGCAGGTCCGCGTTGCGCACGTACCAAGGTGCGTTTGTGGCCCTGCGGCAGAAGAGGTTTTGAACTACCTGCAGTTTGTGCAGGACGGAGGGTTTGGCGTGAGCAAAGACTGGCGAAGCATATGACATGACTGGTCTAACGCAGACCTTATAAAGCGTTCGTTTATTTCTGAAGGACATTTTACTTTTTCTACCTAACATACTGTAAAGCCGGCCTAGGTAAAAACGTGCGAGTTTCGTTACTCTATCGACGTGAGGATTGAATGAAAGCGTCTGGTCTAATATGACGCCTAAATATTTAGTACTGCGCTTCCAGGGGATGGGAGTGCCTTGCATTCTCAATTGGAGATTGTTGGGGATACGACTGCGTCTGTAGTCGAAGTAAACCGCAGAGCTTTTCTCTGGGTTCACATCGATACGCCATTTTTTAAACCAAGCACCGAGGGTGTTAATAGCCTTTTGAAGTCTGGTGACGAGACCCGAGGCTCTGCGGCCTTTGGTGTAAAGGGCAGTGTCGTCGGCAAAGAGAGCGAGTTCGACGATTTTAGCTGGGATGGGAATGTCGTTAGTGTATACGGTATACAAAAGAGGGGCGAGGACTGAGCCTTGAGGGACTCCAGCCTTTATGGAACGAGGCGCGGAGAGCGTGCCTTCATGTTTGAAACGAAACGTGCGGTCTTTGAGAAACGACGCGATTATCCTAACTAGGCGAGCCGGTAAGCCTATTTTATAGAGTTTATAAACGAGACCGCTGTGCCAGACTTTGTCGAAAGCCTTGGCTACGTCAAAGAAAACTGCGATCGTTTTCTTTCGTTTCGGATAGAAGCCGTCGAGTATGTACTCGACGATTCGATGGACTTGCTGAGGGCAGGAGTGCTTAGCGCGAAAGCCGAACTGGTGGGGAATTATGAGAGGATCGCCGTCCGTTGGAAACAGATGGTTCCGCATTCGAGAGAGTATGACTCTCTCGAGAAGTTTAGACATTGCCTTGAGGAGGCTGATGGGTCTGTGATTAGCCGGGACATTAAGAGGTTTACCCGGCTTGGGTATGCCTATGACTGTCGCTTCTTTCCAAGCTTTTGGAAAGTAGCTAAGGTCGAAGCAGGCATTGAAAATGATAGCTAACAAGGTAAGCACCTGTTGAGGCAGGTGCTTAAGTGCGTGGTTGGAAATACCATCCGCACCCGGAGCCTTTCTGGACTTTTGATTTTTGATGTGAAGCGAGATTTCATCATTAGAGACTGTGACGGGGTCGTCGGTGATGGGGAGAGAGTTTCTACGGAGGACTTCGGCCTCCACCGCTTTGATGTGATTGGGATTCGCGGGTTGCGTGCTGGGCGAGCATTGAGACGCGACGCTGTCAGCGAAGCATTCGGCTTTCTCTTCGTCTTCGAAGGCGATAGAGCCATCGGGACGAGTGATAGGAGGGACGTGAGAGGCGGCGTCTACGCGTAAGGCTCGGGCCATTCGATAATACGCTTGGTGGGACGGGGAGATATTCGCCATGAGATCGTTCATCTGGGCGTCTCGGAGTTCCGCGAGGCGAGATCTAACTTTACGTTGCAGCTGGTTCGCAGCTGTTCTATAGGCGGGCGTGGGATATTTCTTGGCTCTCCGGAGAGCCGCGTTCTTAGCTTTAATAAGATTGCTAATGGCTAAGGGAAGCGTGGGTTTGCCTTTCTTAGCAACCTTTTCGTTTACACTGATGGCTGAGTTGATAGCATCAGTGAGAGAATTTACTAACGAGTCTATTTTGTCCGGGCTATCTAATTGATCGGGCGAGATCGCGAGCGGAGAGTTTGGGGCCTCTAAGGCAGAAACTATCGTATTTTTAAAACCTTTCCAGTCGGTAAAGGTCTTAGGAGAAGTGACGTTAACGTTAGGCGGTCCTAGCACGAGGGAGACGGGGCGGTGGTCAGAACCTAGGTCATCGAGCGGTTCGATAGACCTGAGGTCGAGGTTGATATGCTTGACGATTGCAAAGTCGAGGATGTCCGGAGAGTGGTTCGGGTTGTCGGGATAGTGAGTGGGAGTGATAGGGGAGACGACGTCTAGGTCGAGTAAGTTGGTGATGTCGAGGAGAGCTATGCCGCTTTGGTTGGTAGATAGGCACGTCCAGTCAGTATGTTTGGAGTTAAAGTCTCCGAACATAATGACCGAACGGCCGAGGGCGAGAATGGTCTCAAAGTCGCTGCGGATAGGTTTGGTGCCACTAGGTATGTAGACTGAGGCTATGATGATGGTCGGATGACCGGTCATAGCCAATCTACACACGGTGGCTTCCATGTTAAGGAGAGGAGGGGTAGGGAGAGGACAGCAATGGAATCCTCTTTTGTAGTAGATAGCAGTGCCGCCGAAACCGTCGCAGTTAGGCCTATCGTTACGTGTAAACGCGTACTTGGGAATCGCGAATCCCCTGGAGCGATTAGGAGTGAGCCATGTCTCCTGGAGAAGGAATAAGTCAGGTTCTTTGTTCTGAAGGAACAGTTTAATCTCGGGAAGGTTGGTGTTAAGGCTACGAGCGTTAAAAGATACTAGGGATAAGCCCTTAGGTTTAATACGACTGGATGCGAGATTCGCGGGTCTAGACATTAAATTTATTTATTTAAAGTTTACAAAAATAAAAGAATTTACAACGAACTTAGGAGCGAGTGATGCTCGGCTAGCGCGAATAATCGCTCTTGAGGAGAGCGGGCGGCTCGCAGTTTGCGTGCGAGTACGGAAATTTCGTTAATGTCGACGTTTTGGATGACGTCAAACACGGTCTTCATGTCCTCAGCCAACGACGACTGAGGGGAAGATGACAACGCGGGACGCGGCCCTACTGGAGCTACGGGAGCTGGGATGGGTCGGGAAGGTGCAGGCGGGACGGCCGGACGCTGCCTCCAAGACAGAGCCGGAGTAGGCGTCGGCTGGACGGGCTTTGCTTCCGGGGGACCCCGGTTGCGCAGCGGCGGGAAGTTAGCAGGAGTGAGTGGCGGCGCCGGTTTAGGCGCGACCCTCTTGGTGGTGGAGCGCGGAGCGCGCGGGCAACCCCTGTAGTTTGCTGTGTGGCCGGACTGGCCGCACAGCACACAGGCAGGGGGGGAAGTGGATTCGGGAGTGCGAGTGCACTCCTTGGTGAAGTGAGGATTCAGGCACTTTACGCACCTGGGGGGAGCTGAACAGTTAGCCGCTGCGTGGCCATATAGCTGGCAGCGGTGGCACTGCCCAGGGTGACCACGGGGGTTGGGACGCTCGACGGAGATGTTCGAGAGTCCGCAGATTGTGCGAGCCTCTTTGAAAATCTCCTTCGAGTCGGGGGTATTGGACAGGATTACTAGCGCTAACGGAAAACGCCTACCGCGGTTGGAGTGCATCTTGTGCACTGCTGTGACCGGGAAACCCTGAGACTTAAGGTCATCAAGAATGTCTTCGTTGCTGAGTTCGAACGGGACGCCCCGTAATACTGCGCGGATCTTACGCTCCTCCGGGAGGGCGTAGGTGTGATATGCGATTTGGTTTAATCCGAGTAACCTAGTAAACTCGCGGAAGTCGACGACGGTCGCTAATTGTATTTTGATTGTATCGCCAGCGTTGGCGGCTTTCAAGTAATTAATTTTGTGCACTTTGCACAAGTTGGATACCGCGGTCCAGCGCGCTTTTTCACGCAGGAATACGGGCGGAGGGAGCTGAGGCTTCGGCGGGACGGGAGCGCAGCGCGTCGCTGGCTTCGATGTGACCGACGGAGACGCGGTTACTACGAGCGATTTTAACGGCGCGGGGGCTGGTGTTGAAGACACCGGGGAGGGCTCGGGTATTGAAGATACCGAAGCTTTCTTAGAGCGCTTCTTGGAGCGCTTGGCGACGAGTTGGAACGCGGGCTCAGGAGAGCCGGTTAGGGTGACGGCATCTGACGACGTATCAGACGCGGGTTCGGAGTCGCTCCCGGGAGCGGTACGCTTACGACGCGACGCGCGGGAGGATGCGACCGATTCGCAGTCCATCTCGGACGAGGCGGGAGAAGCGGGAGAGCTTAGGACCTGAGGGGTCTCGACGTTGGAGGCCTGAAGGGCCGGGGTTGAGGCCTGAGGGGCCGGGGACGCGATAGATGCCTGTAAGGCCTGCGTTAGAACGTCATCTGGGACGGGGATGCCGGAGGCAGCGAGTGCCTGGACGAGCGACCTAGCAAAGTTTACCAAGCTTTGCTGGTCCATTGGGAGGGCTTGGTCCTACGATATATAAGATATATAAATATATAAGAATGCCTAGGTTCCCTAGCAAACCTAGCACCTAAACCTCCCTACCCGCGGTAGGGGGGCTGGGGACGACGCGAAGTGGTGCCCCTAGCTCGGACAGCACTGTACCGTCACCCTGGGAAAGGCCCAAGTGCAATGGGATCGGGTCTGCCGGTTTCTCCTTGGCCTGAAGGGCCTTGGAAGCGCACCGGGGCAACGCTATCAGGCTTAGTTGTCACCGTTAAGTATCCACCTGATCAAACGCGAGTCTACTACGGAGTGTGTCGTCAATAAATTGACAACAAAAACCGGCCGTAGACCTGACGGAGTTGGGTTGCACTAAAAGTGCGGGATTGACTACGTTACGACCGGCCGGAGCCGGCCGCAGAGCGAGTCTCTGACTACGTACAGGCGCCAAGCGTCGAGTACGCAGCCAGAAAGACAGCCCGAGTCTTGCAAACCACTATCGAATTTAATCGACCGCGGTAAGCTCAACCCTGTTGTTGCTGCACTCACCGAAGTGAGGTTTTTACTTCGAGGGGTGCACGGAGTGCAAGATTGACTACGTTACGACCGGCCAGGGGCCGGCCGCAGAGCGAGTCTCTGACTACGTAGCAAGCGCCAAGCGTCAGGTACGCAGCCAGAAAAACAGCCCGAGCTTCGCAAACCACTATCGAATTTAATCGACCGCGGTAAGCTCAGCTCTGTTGTTGCTGTGCAAGAGACCGACTTACTTGCAGCCGATCGAAACCGACCGCAGAGTAAGCCCTACAGAGGCTAACAGCGTATGAGTGTTGCTACGAGTTGACGTCGTGAGACGACAATCGTGACTCAACGGCTGGGCGACCGCGAACACGTCCGAGCGGGGCCGGACGCAGAACGGATCTGAGAGTGGCGTTTGAGTATTGCTACGAGAGAAGTCGTGAGACAACAATCGTGACTCGGCAGCCGGGAGCGACCGTCAAACACGTCCGAACGGGTCCGGACGCAGATGAGGTCTGACGTATCCGTCATGTATCCGTACAACTTTACTGGATAAAAACTGTGTGTAGAATGAGGGGGTAAGAGGGCGGTGCAGCTAGACAAACCAGTTTTTACACGCACGCATTGTCTATTTTGCATTCATAAAGAATGCGTACTTTCGCTGCGACCTTGCGTATGAAGTCGTATCCAGTAATGACGGATACGTTGAACGTTATACGGTGCTTATGTGTGAACAAAGCATAATTTTCTGTCGTATCTATTGAAACGGGTACCATAAATACGGAGACTATGTGTGAACGGGCTGTCACTCTAAGGCGGTAAGCTGTTTTGGAAATGAGGTATTGTAAAATGTTCATATTACAACACATATTACACATATTTTCCATCGATTTCCACCGCTTAAAAATAGTATGATGTAGGTGAAAATCGTCCCCGGTAAACTCTAAATACCAATTACAGCAAAAGTATTAGATACTGATACCAAATAACCCAGGCTTATCTGAACTAAACTGAAAGAGTTCCACATACACAGAATGATGATTTAACTCGACGCAATCCCTAATATAAAACTCTGGATAAATTATGCTTTCCTTGTAAAATAAAAAATCAAAATGAACACAAAACATTGCAAAGCTTATACCAGTTAGTCACGCTAACTTTATTGATAAAAAAAAACCTTGTTTCTATGTTAATTATAGATCGCGGAACTGGGTAAGGAATCATTGAAAGTTTGTTTCGTTTGGGTTGCGATTTGAATGAATAATTTTGCGGTTGAAGGAAAGTTATAATTTAGCAATTGAGTAGAAATATCAAGGTATACCAAGTTATAATGGGCTGCAGCTTAAAATAAAGATTAATGCTATTAGCTTATTGGATTTTGTAAAAACTTTTTCTTTAAACATCATTCGGGTTAAAACACATTTTTTTGATTTGGCTGCCCAGTTACATCTTGGAGCATTTCGCTTATCTTACCAGTTTGGAAGATTTTATTGAATCGCATCAGACTTTTCTGACACCAAAAGCGAAATCTTTGTGACATGGTTACATATTTCACCATACAAGTCTGTTAGAGATGCGTAAGCTCTTACATAAAAGAAAAGAAACATATAAAATATCCTTTTTGGATAGATGTCATAATCATATTCTGCTTCAAATAAATCCATGAAAATTGTATTATTCTCAAAGGAAATATGTTTGTTGCTCGAGACGCGGAAAACCGTCAATATTTATATGAAATCAATCCACCTCGCCGCACCGAGCGCACCTAGCATCGGCCGGGGACACACGGGCGTCTAGAAAGATATGTATATAAAATGTCTTAGTCTCGTATTAATTTTTAGTTTAAAGTAGTTATTAAAAAAATAACAATGACTTTAGCAATGAGCTTTACTTCATTCTAAAAAAACTGCCAGAAGTAAGATGTATCATAAATTAGAATTTTCAGCCAAGAATTTTTTATCAACCTACTTAAGAATTGAGAAATGTTACTATTAAAATTTTAGATTTAAGAATTCTCGCCCCAAAATGGTATGGCTATTAATACGAGTGTTAGTCTTTTCAAATGAAGTATGAATAAATATGTACAGTGTGTCTATTCAGCAACTATATATTATCGGTACTAGTATTATTATTACTATAGCATTAGAGATAGTCTATCTATCTGTAGTACAACTCTATCTTCACATATATATTTTTAACATTGATCCGGATTCCCCGGCAGCCATTTTGTTTTTTTTTTTTCGTTAGTGAAAAGAGAGATTCAAGTATTTTTTTATGAATGCGCTCGTTTAGCAGTGCCCAGTGCCCATCGCTTAGATTCATAACAGTGATTTCAGACTAAGTGTTAGGCGTATTGCAGTGCAACTAAATCTATTAAGGAGCAACTAAAACTATCAACTGTATGGAAAATAATAATGATAATAATAATAAATCCCGAAACAAACACACCAACTATATGGCCCCAAATTAAGCAGAGCTTGTGTTATGAATGACCATACAGCGAACTGGGGAGGAACCGAGAATAATCATACATATATAAATACACACAACCATGACCCGAGAACAACCATCTGTGTTCATCACACAAATGAATGCCCCGGCCAGGACTCGAACCTGGGACCTTCGGCGTATGAGGCAAGGCTACTTACCACTACACCACTCGGTCATCGTGGTGTGCGTTTCAAAATGTTTATAGAGACGGTATAAATAGCAACCACCCGCAGATCGCGCAAAATCGGCCATGGTGGACAGTGTTGTCCACCACGTGGACCAGGGTTGTCCCACTTACGTAAAGTCTGAGGCCTCAACTGTGGGACAGAGTAGTTGCGGCCTTGTTTCCGTGGACGGGTCTGGTTCCAACTCCCAGGCATCACCACTGTTATCACTGTTTCGACGAGATGGCACAGAACACTTCAGCTTTGTTGTGACGGATGCGGTGGAGAATGATGAAGGTGAAGAGAAGATGCTGCATCTTTCCTATCACTTCGTCGCTATTGTACGGGATGCCAGAGGTACTTAACATTGAGTGCAAATGTAAACTTTCTTTCATTCCAGCGGTACAACTAGAGACAATTAGCACCCTCCCGAAACGTCACCACCGGTACACCGCGGATAGCCATGGATGACCTTTTATTACTTTAAAAATAACAAATAAATAAATCCCCAGATAAACCTACTGTGAACTAGAGGGGAACCCAGAAGAAACATACATATATAAATTCATATTCGGTCGTAAAATACAATGGGTAAAAAAATCCATGAGAATTTGAAATTATAACGACGCAGTTGTTTCTATGATGATCATATTTTGTGAAGAAAAAAATGTCTAAATACTTATAAACGCGCATCGCTCCCAGCCAACCACTTCAAATCATCTGTCTATCGCGTCGGAGGTCGTTCAACACTGCGTCTGCCTCGACGTGGTCGCTACTTAAGGAATAATTTACTTCAACGACCGTCTGCTTTTCGACACACATGACCGGCCATTGCCACTTTAGAATTAACCAGTCCGGTCGTAAGAGTCCGGGTCTGGGCACCATAAGTCAAAACGGGTAGGACGACTATTTAACGTTAGTTTCATTATATTTTTTAAGTAAAACTTTAATTATATTATCATTTATAGTAACACTATGAGGTAACACATTGGACTTTTAAACAATATCCTTAGTATCCATGTGTCCACGTGTAAGTTAAAGTAAATTATTAATTCGCTCCGCAATGCGGGGTGTCTGCGGAATGGCACCTAAGGTCTCACACCATTCCACTTATTTCAGGTCAATTATAAATGGTAATAAGGGTCCTTTAGGGAAAATAGAAGCTGATGGTTACAGATTTCCTAATTTATTGCTTATTAATATCCAAAAGGAATCCTGCGAACCAATATTTTAAAATTTCTTGAACTTCAAATTCAAATTCAAATTCAAAATTCAAATTCAAATTCAAAAAATTATTTTTGGTATCTACTTATAAAACTAGTAGTGTTAATGCTAGATAAATGAAAATAAGTGTGGTTGAAAAATTTCCCAACTATAACCTAAATTTACAACAAAAGTTAATCCCCATATTATATTTATTCATTTTTTGTCTACCTTTTTACTTTCCACAATTCTATTGTTCATTTTTGAATATAAAGTTATCGCAAATATTAATTCAAACATAAAAATGTAGTCGACTGCCTGATTTGTCAAACTTACAGCTAACCGCCTAAATTGCAATTTAATATTCATAGCCGTGCATCAAAAATTTTTATTGAGGGTAAACTCAATGTTTGGTCCTCGAGAAATATGAAACCGGCTAAGTCCTTTAACCGAATGTTGGCTTCCTAGAGTCGTCACATCGACAAAGGATTAAGGCGACCCCAACTTAATCCATTCTTACGAGGGAGATAATTACCCAGTCCGGGAGACGGCTAAGTGTCTTAGGGTCTCACGATACATTAACTTTTACTAAGTGTGTGTGGGTAGGTGCTTGTCGAAGTGTACTCAGGGAAAAGAGAGAGTTATGTAGAGAGATTTAAATTTCACTTTTAATTAGAATAAAGAAAATTGAAATGTAAGGCTCAATGGAAATATTTGTATTGGAATATTTTTGACGTAATCAAGTTTTGTCCAAAGATATTTCGTACACAAATTTACTTGCTAGCGGTTTGGTATACAAAACACATGTAGCTCTATATAATAGGTCTTTACCTATGAAACTGCCGTTTTGCCGTACTGGCCATTTCAAATGAAA
The DNA here is from genome assembly GCA_923062675.1 of Marasmarcha lunaedactyla. NCBI lineage: Eukaryota > Metazoa > Arthropoda > Insecta > Lepidoptera > Pterophoridae > Marasmarcha > Marasmarcha lunaedactyla. Next base: position 3,615,466 of record OV281358.1, read on the forward strand.
ATATTTTTTTTTGACTTATAATTCTAATTTCAAATTAATTTTATTTGACAAACATGGAATTCTTTTTCTAAAATCGTCATTTGTTTAATAGTTAGTGTTTTGTTTTCAACGCATTCGAACATTTTTCGTCATCATGGATAAGTTAAAAATTCGAGTAATTATGGAGTATGAGTACCGTCGTGGCAGCAAAGCGGCACAAGCGGCACGCAACATCAACGACGTTTACGGAGCGAACACTACAAACGAACGCACCACCCGTTACTGGTTTACCCGGTTCCGTTCTGGAAATTTTGACCTGAAAAATGAACCCCATGGTCGTCCGAAAACTTTGGTCGACAATGACGAATTAAAGACAATTGTGGAAGCTGATGAAACTCAATCCACGGCTGAATTAGCAGCAGCTTTCGACGTTAGCATCAAAATAATATTGGTCCATTTGCGTCAAATTGGCAAGGTAAAAAACTTGACAAATGGGTACCCCACGAACTCAATGACCGCCAGCGCGAAGTACGCGTGGAGACGTGCTTGCACTGCTCAGCAGGCATACAAATGAAGGAATTCTGAACCGCATTGTTACTTGTGACGAGAAATGGATCCTGTTTGACAATCGTAAGCGCTCAGCAAGTTGGTTGGACCCTGGTTCAGCACCCAAACAATGCCCTAAACGAAAACTTACCCCTAGAAAAGTGATGGTCACTGTTTTGGTGGTCTAACGCAGGTGTAATTCATCACAGCTTCTTGCCAAACGGGACAAGCATTACTGCAGATGTGAACTGTGAAGAACTGAATACAATGATGGAGAAGCTCGCACGTCTCCAACCAGCTTTGGTCAATCGTTCGGCTCCACTGCTCCTGCACGACAACGCGCGACCTCATACTGCACAGCAGACGGTCTCCAAGCTACAAGAGTTGGGGTTGGAAGTTCTCCGTCATCCGCCGTACTCACCAGACCTTTCGCCTACAGACTTCTTCTTTTTCCAGAATTTGGATAACTTCTTGGGGGGAAAAAAATTCAATACCCGAGAGGCAGTACAATATGCCTTTGAAGAATTTTTTGCCTCCCGTCCAGCTGATTTCTTCAAGAAAGGCATCAATAAGCTACCAATGCGTTGGCAAAGATGCATTGATTGCATGGGTGATTATTTTGATTAATAGAAATAAAAAATATATAAAAAATTACGCTTCATTTATTTCGTGAAAAACGGCAATTTCATAGGTAAAGACCTAATATATTCGATGCAATAGTATTATGTAAATGAATCATCAGGCTGTTTTTTATATTGAAATTGAGATGATCACGTAAAGAACAACGGCAGACACCTGCAAATAATTAAACCTAGGTTCTTAAACCTGCATAAAAAACATTTGATAACCCCCACTAGATGGCACCACTTAATCCCTGTCTACGTCGATGGCACGTTATCTGCGTCACACGCTACTGCAGCCAGCACTCGGCTCACAGGCATTCTCTGCGTTCTCATTGAGCCTAAATAATACCTCCACCTTAAAAGAACAATTGATTTATCGCGGTGTGCATCTTAATAGAGATATGTTAACATATTCAGGGGATATACCTTCACTACCCGTTCTAAGATTTGTGAATATAAATTTTTTTAAATCTTATTTTGCATATTTTGCGATTAAATGTTTGTTCCCTCATACACAGGACTTCTGGTTTATAATTTAGGACTTATACTAACTGCTGAAACACTCGCATGTTATTGTTATAAAAAGTAAACAATTAACCCTTAAATAAAGTAACGACCGGACCCACTATAACGCTCAGACACAAAACATAAAGAACCAAACCAAAAATAGAACATAAATTTACTAGCCCTGTTTTACGTAGCCCTGACACTTAACAGTTTCCACAATACAAAAAATACAGCGGCCTTAAACTATTTCCTAACACATTGCAATATATGTTGATCGATCACGTGATAGCACGCTTTCAGGTTTTTTACTTAACCTCCCTTTTCAACCCTTTAGGGATCCCGAGAAAAATCCAACTTGTAATTACATCGAAATGGAAACCTTCCTGACCTTTGAAATTGTTTAAAGTTCTTTTTTTTACTTTTGGCTTCCTATTTGTAATGGTATTTTCTTTTATTACCTTTTTTTTTGTGGCGATTAACGCTGTTTGCTGGTGTTTCATAAATAACAAAATATGTTTGATACAGAGTAGAAGGTTTCTTTTTTTGAGTTTATTTTTATTTTTTTTTTATTAATAATTGGCAGTCGTTTGTCTTCCATCTCAGCTGATGGAAAGTGACGATGAAGACGAGGATCATACACGCCTGTCCAAGAGGTACCTATTCACTCTACACTTGAAAGCTCCAGGGTTATATTTGTCTGGAAAAACAGACGCAAGCAAATCGTTCCACTCTTTGAAAGTTCACTTTCTTTCAGTTCTTTGAAGTTTCACTTGATTTAATAAAATGAGGTGAAATTTAAAAAAAACAAACCTAGAAATATCTAGGTTTTATTTTACAGGGATATAATTTGTTTTTTTTTTTAAAATAAAAGATATAAAAATACACAACTTATAACTACACAAGCGTATTGCATGTTGCATATTCAAATATTTACACACAAACATAAAAATATATGCTTAGGGACTTCAATATACATAAATCTATTTTTCATTGAACGTGTGCAGTTGTCTGACGGTTTGGAAATCGTAATTTTATTTAAAGCTCTAGTTTTATACCGAACCCAACTAAGTTTGCGTCTTACCTCTTTTTATACTATCAGAAATCACGCGAGCGACGGTGAGACCATTTGGCTAAGCTACGGTAATAGGTCTCCTTTGACCTTATAATAACAGTGCGATAACTGGCCCAATTATATTTTTTTACTTATTTTCGAGCTTCGGTCACGCGAATGTTTCTCTATGCAAAGTTTAATCACAACTTGGATGTTGAACCGCAATTTCGTTGTGCAAATAAAAGGTAATTTCTTGGTGAACAAAGAACGTTGCAATGCGAAAAAGTATTTTTGAAATTGTTGAAGTTGTAATTTAATTATTGTTTTTGAATCTAACTTAGTAAAATCACGATTATATGAAACGCGTTGAAAATAGTTTCATCCAATCACTTCATTCAGTGATTCGTATGAATTTTGTTATAATGAAATACAAACAACTGTTGTAATTAATGAATATCAACGTCACCTTTTTATTTATAGAATTAGCGAAAAATCTTGAAATCTCATCACAACTCTTAGTGACAGAATATTAAGCAGATCAAAACACAATTTACACCCATTAGAATATCATTCCATATAAACCAGCTCCATTTTGGACTTAATATTTAAAATTAAGTCGATTTATGGCTATCTTCAGCTCACTTCATTCACATTTTACTGAATGGAGAAACCCAACTCACTTAGTCTGCATCACTCACATTAATCAATGTCTTTATCTGACCGTCTTATTAATAGTTTTAAGATGTATTTTTACATCTTCAGCTTCAATACATACATCTTTTATATACTTTTTAAATATCTGATAAAGATCAAAACACGAAACGAATCGGATCAATGTTATGTTTCCGTGTCAATTATATTTTAACTTATAATTGGAATAATTGGGGAAAATAATTGGGATACGTTAAATTTACGAATTTCAAATGGAATGTTTAAATATAATAGCTTCTGCTTGCTGTTTCTCTCACGCAAAATAATAGAGGAATCAAATATTATTGTACATATACAAGTCTTTCTTGCTTTTCGTGGCAATATTATTGACCGGTATTCGTGTGTTGTTTTATCCTGTGTATAACAGGACAAAGGGCACTTGTTACAAAATTTGTCTTAAGAAATAAACAATTTTTCAAAAGAATACAGTCCCTCCATAATTTAATTTTCGATAATAGAAATTTCTAATATAGAATATTTCATGGCGAAATTAAAATAGTATTTATTAAACTGCATGCTTCAAAACCACGTTGAAAAAAAATCCATAAAAAGATTTAATTAATTAGAAATAGCTCCCGAAGTTGCTTTTCTGATACTATTAGACAGTGTCCATTTGGGAGGGTCAAGGGGTTCAAATTTTTAAGTGGAGTAACACACCTAGTTTCTGTTGTGATAAAGAAAGCATTTTAATCGTATTGATTGAAACGTTTCTTAACTGACGGTTATCATTTATGGCGTTTTTCAAAAGTACCTGGCTGTTAGTTTGTATGCTTGCCATTACAATACAGTAATCCTCTACATCTCACAATTCTTTATTTAACTTCTTTAATATGAAGGAAGATATTCTTAAACTAGTAAAATCCTTCATTTGTTTCCAAAATTGAAAATTATTTAGTACCGTATTGGTCGTCGCGTATGAATACGCCTTCCACATTCGGTTTCGAATGCGATTTTGTGATTGTGGGTTTAATTTCTTATTTTATTTATCAAAAGAAATATTCTTGACGACTATCGATTCAAATGATAACACATCTTAGCTCAAAACAACAACACAGATAAAAGTGCGGATGAATGGAAAGCTCATTTACAAATCATATCAAAACCTTTTTTGCTGCACCACGAAATCTGAAACGAAATCAGCAAATCGCAGATGTGCAGGACTGACTTTGCTCACGTTTTCAAATATATTCAATAAACCCGATACTGGCTGAACGCCATTACTTCAAATTGAACCTTATTCCCAGACGTATAAAATATATTTTAGCTTTCTTTGTTATGTATCATAAAGAAGCAGGTGAGTTAAAAACGGTTGCGGATTTGTCGACAACTTCGGCACGCAGGGTCTAGCGTGTTACATTTGGATCTGTATGATACAGTGGTTACCAAGAGGTTTTTTTTTTTTAATTTTGTAAGTAACTTTGGTCTATTGAATGAGAGGAGATTTGAAACAGCTTTTTTTATATAGAGCGGAAAAAGCTTGCGACTCTTTGTGCATTACATACTCCCAATTCTGAATGAAGAGTCTTATTTTTAATTTGTGCTTACCAAAATTCTCTAGGGAAGTTGCATAGAGTTGCGGTCAGAGCCCATGTACCTATTTTAGTAAAAAAGCCACCTGGTACACCGGGTGATTGTTTACCAGGTGTATTTAAAAATTTCGACCCTTTATACTCTACATAATATGGTGACTCAATTTTCTATGAACATGTGCCCATTTTCCAAACAGTATATCCCAGGTAAACATTCACATTTAAGAAGTTATTGTAGTAAAGTAGCTATGAATAATTAAGAAGAATATACTAAGATTTGAACACGTACAAACTTCAGAGTATAACACTCGTACAAACTACGTTCTACACAGTTGTCGTTACTCTGTGAAAGTGTAATCAATAGCTGTCACATTAAATTTTAATATCATATTGTAGTTTTACAATTGCAATTAAAACTTGTCATACTTTTATTTTAGAAAAAGTCGAACTCACGAAATTGTAACATTGGTGGAGTTGTTGAATATGCATACCGTTTGTTAATGATTTGTGAACAAAATCTACAACTGACAAGTAGATTTATTTTGAAATATCAATTAATTTGTATGAAAATGTAGGCATCCCACTAAGTATGTGTTCTCTATGATCCCACCACGTACATAGCAATACTCACAACAAAAGTTGTTTTGTATTCTATTCAGACAATTTTAAGGTTGTGTTTTGTTACGTATCGTAATAACGGTTCCGTTATTTCCAAGAAAAAATATCCCTAATACAGATAAAAAAAGCTTTCATGTTTCAAAACAGATTTCAAATCAAGCAACAGGAAAGAGGAAAACAATCCAACTGTGACCGAAAGCCCAAAAATGTTTCACTTTAACAAAAACAAAAGCTTAGTATTAAAGATCGAGAGAATATTTTTAGCTTTATTCTTAAATCACAACTAAAAATATCTTCTTCTTTTGATCCTGATTTCACAAAAGAAGATATAGCGGAGAGGCGCCAGCTAGTCCAGTTTAGTGGCCTTTAATTTATATTAACATTTGTCCACTATTGGCAAAATTTTTGGTAAAAATTTAGTTTTGATGTTATTCCAAATCGAATATTACATATAATTTAGCCCGAGAACGTTACCCAATAAAACATGATATTCCGCATTTATATTTATTACAATCCTGCACGTGTTTCTTCACAGCTTAAAGTGAAATAAAACAATAACTTTATGAAACTACAATTATAATTTATGAAAGAAGTATTGTAATATGCTATATCGTCTTAATTTATTTTTATACAGGTTGTTTAGGTAAATAACACATTTTGATTAATTGAATATAGCAGACCATACAACAGAATAGTTTTTTTATAACAAGAGAATCATGTCCAGTTTAAGACAAAAGTAATTATTCCAATAGAATAATTGTTTTCAGTGCTTAAAAATTAAAACTTACTTAAAACAAGATTAATCAAATTTAATGGTAAGCGTAAATAATTATGTTAATGTGTTGCCATCCGAAAGCTTCGAATAAAATTGACTTTTTGCCTGAATGGCAGGGGACTAACATGTTTAGGTGGATCCATTTTACTTTCAGCTACGACTTACCATATTTACATTATTAAGGCGATGAATATTTTAACATCAAAACATTTTTTATTCCGTGTCACAACAAACTACTGCTTGAATTAATTCCTCCCTTAATAAATAATTATCCAACTGAATTATTTCGAAGTTTGAACCTTGTTTATTGTACCAAGAGAAATTTTCGGAGACCTTGTCCATAGAATAAATTTTAACTTTACAAATATTTCAACTTTTTACTAACATACAAAAAATTTACTTTTTCAGTACCCACAAAATGTTTTATATTATTATTCACAAATATGTTATAATAGAAAGTGGCATTATCATGAATTGTAACTCTATTTCAATGCCTTTTTGAAATAGAAGTCTCCTAATGTTTTGTACGAGAGTATCAACTTTGTTTTCAACAACGTAGGTGTAGAATAAACATTTTGAAATTTTTTAATTTATGTTTTTTTTAAGTTTAGAACATTTTGTATTCTTTTTTAACGTGTGCAAAACGCTGGCAACTGGCCAATACATGAGAGATGAACATGTACTGGAGTACATGTTCATTTTTCGATATTTTGAATACGTTGTCGAAGCTTGGTAGTTCACGAGATGACGATATTTCACAAGCTTGGCTGGTAAAGGCAATTCGGTATTTAAATGAATATCCAGAAGCTGACTTAAAAATATTTTCGAGATCTCTCTTTTCCACATTATATTTTGATAGTAATTGCTCTTAGAATAATGCGATAGAGTTTATTAAAAGAAAAAAAAGGGGTACAACAATTTGACTCTTAATTAACCTCTTATGTCGTCATCTATTGGCATGATCGTCTCACTGTTTTGCAATATATATATATATATATATATATATTTATCATCCAGAATCCAACTTTAACATGAAGAGTTGTTCATTCCAGAGATTTTTGGAATTCGATTTTAAAACGATAACCACTCCATGATTCCACTACGTGAACTTCTACAAAATAATAATAATCAGAAGTATTCCAACAGTTTTCTCAAAATGCAAAATTATACAAAATGTATCGTTCTAAGTTGTGACAAAAATATTCAATATTTGCCACATACACATGCCAACATAATATATCCAAGGAAACCGAAAAAAGTGCGCCCCAGTGCATGCAGCCTTACAGTTCGTCACTTTGTCATTTTCTCAACGCGCATCAATTGAGCGCGATCTTGATGAATCTGCCGAGTTTAGGAAATTCGAATTAGCATTTGTTTGTTTTGTAGATGATTTGCGAAATTGAACGACGACGCTCCATTTTCCGGGGTCTTCACAACAGATAAGAAAAATATTTTTTTTCGGATGTGGTTTTTATACAGACTTTGATACAGACCTGATGAATTTATTTTTTATAACAAATAGACGAGCTACAATTTATTTGCACTGAGCTGGATGTACCTCTCAGTTGTTGTCGGCATCACTGTCAGTGGAATAACAATAATTTTATCAAAACCTGAGTGACTTAAAATGTTTTGTATATTCTTCATTATCAAAGCTTTAAAATTAATGATTGTCCATTAAATCTTGAATCAATATTTGAAATATAAACTGTATAAATAGAAACTTAGTTGCCAGTTGTACCTATTAATAATATATTATTGATATAATAGAAACTTCCGTTTTTCCACTCTAATTGTTGTGTTTGCTGCTAAGTACCATGGCCGGTACTTAGCAGCAGCGAAAACACTCGCGCTGGCGGTGGGGAGCAGGCCTTCCCGTTGCGCGCGTCGAAAACCCATTACTTTACACTATGCACTTGCGTTTTTATCGTAATTCTTTTTATTATATTGGGGAATGATATTTCTAAGGGAAAGTAGTACTGTTTTAATTTTCTTTCAATTTTTTCAGGATTAACAGTACTTATTTTACACGACCGTCAGGGTTCGATGGGCGCTAAGTGTCGATGTGCTAAATTATTATTATATTTGATTAATCTTAATCGAACCAAGTTTGAGTGCAGTGGGAAACCTATCAGCAAGCAAAACTGACGATAGATTTTTCAAAAAAATCAATATTAAAATCTTTCGAAGTGAAAATAAGTTCGCAAGTTGTATTTAGCAACATTATAAAGTAGCCAGACACAGTTAGCAGAGCTTTTGAGAGAGCTCAAAGCTCTGCTAACTTTTTGTTAGCTCGACTATCTATGCTAATAAGTGGGACGTAAATTAGGGTGACTGTCCTGTAGCTTGCTATGCTAATGTCATGCAATGATACTTCTACACATTTGCATGGTTATTAGAAAAAAAATACGCATCTTAAACTAGTAAAAAACATAAATTGATTCATATTTGCTTAAATACTTTAATTTAAAGTATAATTTTAATAAAATATTTAACTCTCATTGTTAAACGATTCGAAATTTATTTTAAAAAAATTTTAATTTACTGTTTTTAAATTTTCAAATTTTTTTTTTTTTTTTTTTTTTTTTATTAATAATTAGCAGGCGTTTGTCTTCCATCTCACCTGATGGAAAGTGACGATGAAGACGAGGATCGTACACGCCTGTCTAAGAGGTACCTATTCACTCTACACTTGAAAGCTCCAGGGTTATATTTGTCTGGAAAAACAGACGCAGGCAAATCGTTCCACTCTTTGGCAACACGAACCAAAAATGAGCTATCGAACCGTTTAGTTCGGCTCATCGGCACGCTAACCACAAACGGGTGAAACTTCTGTCTGCGCCTGGTTGACCGGTGGAGAAAGGGGGAAGGTTCGATCAACTGAAAAAGAGCATTCGCACACTCTCCAAAGTGCAATCTGTAAAAAACCGATAGACTAGCAACTTTTCGACGATGCTCGAGACTTTGCAGTCTCGAAGAAGTAAGTTTGTCGTCACTTATGAGTCTACGGGCCCTTCGGTCGACAGAATCCAACGCTTCAAGATGGTATTTTGCGGAATCATGCCAAAGATGGCTGCAGTACTCCATACAAGATCGAACCTGGGCTGTGTACAGGTTGAGCAGCTGTTCGGAGTTGAAGTACCGCCGGACCTTTGCGATGACTCCCAATTTTTTGGAAGCTGACTGTGCCATGGTTTCAATCTGTTGACCGAAATTAAGTTTCGACGTGATGGTCATGCCTAGAAGCCCTAGTTGGTTTGTGATCGGTACAGATACACTTTGGAAAGTGGGCGTCAAGTTGAATGTGCTCTTTTTAGCGGAGAAGAGACACGCCTGGGTTTTGGAAGGGTTGAATTTGACAAGATTGGCTTCACCCCAATCGGAAACCCTACAAAGTGTCAAATCAACCCGTTCGATCATCGACTCTCTCTGAAATTGGATCTGGTTTGGACTCGCTCGCGCATTGGAGACATATCTCTCTACAACAGTGCTGTCATCGGCGTAACCAATAATGCCATCCGATAAAAGAAGGTCATTAATGTGCAGCAGGAATAATGTTGCAGAGAGAACAGATCCCTGAGGTACGCCGGCGTTGATCGCCATTAGGTCCGATGAGAAGCCATCGACGACAACTCGAATTGACCGTTCCCTCAGGAAATCAGACATCCAGTCGCAGAGTCCAGATGGTATGCCATACGCAGGAAGCTTGCTCAAAAGGGCTTCGTGCCATACCCGGTCAAAGGCCTTGGAGATATCCAAGGATACGGCTATTGCCTCTCCATGCCCTTCCAAGGCCAATTTTGCAAATTATGGAAGTGATTGCAATAGGTCTATAGTTGACTGGGTCGGCTCGACTGCCCTTTTTTGGTACGGGCTGTACGTTTGCAAACTTCCATGATTTTGGAACTTTTCCAGTCCTTAGAGAGAGTCGATATAGGCGTGTCAAAACAGGAGACAACTCGGCGGCACAGTGCTTTAATACCACTGCGGGAATGCCATCCGGACCACTGGCCTTATTCACGTCTAGATTTTGTAAGCATTTGAGTACCTGTTTCTGGTGAATTTGGACGGCCTCCATCTTGGGGCCGAATGGAGGTAACGTGGGTGGGCTTTTACCTTTGGAATCTAGACGTGAACATTCCGCGAAGAGATTTGCGAACAAGTCTGCCTTCTCTTTTGCGCTGTGGGCCAAAGACCCGTCAGGCCTTTGCAGTGGTGGCAGTGATGGGCGACAGAAGTTCATCTCAACCGACTTGGCAAGGGACCAGAAAGCTTTACTCCCCGTGGGATAGGATGCTAACTTGTCCCCGATACGGCCAATGTGGTCGAAACGAGCGCTTCTGATCACCTTTTTGCAGGACTTGGCAGCAGCATTGTACGCCTGCTTCTTAGCTGGGAGATCCATAGCTTTGCTTCTGCGAGCGCTAGCCCAGGCTTGGTATGCTACATGCTTTCGCTTTTCAGCTAGGAGGCAATCAGCATTAAACCATGGGCGGGCTTTGGACTCCAGGGATACATCAGAGAACGGTATAAAGTATTCCATACCTTGACATATCACACTGGAGACAGCATCAGCACAGCATGATGGATCATCAGAAGTAAAGCAAGCTTGCCGCCAAGGATAAGAGGCGAAAAAGTGACGCATCTCATCCCAATCTGCTGACTTGTACCGCCATACTCGCCTTTTGCCTTTTGGGCTGGTATCGGTTGGCGAGTATTGCGACACAGATTTCACCAGACAGTGGTCGGATGTCCCTAATGGTGGAGATACGGACACCGAGTATCTGTCTGGATCGGTTGTCAGCAGAAGGTCCAAGCAATACGCAGTATGGTCAACAACGTCAGGAATGCGCGTAGGTTCGTGGATGAGCTGGGAGAGACCATGAGTTACTGCGAACCGATAGGTTTCTCTGCCAGCGTGGTCGGTGTCCTTGAACGGGTACAGCCACTCTCCATGGTGGGCATTAAAGTCCCCAAGGAACACCAACTGCGCAGAGGGATAGCGTCGTTGGACCTTATCTGCAGTATCACTGAGATATTCAATGAGTCGAGTTGTCTCCTGAGCTCCCGTGTGTGATCGGTAAATACTGGCGTATACAATTCGGTCCAGGCCAGTATCTACATAGACCCATAAGACAGAAAAATCCGGAACTTCCAAGTGTCGGAGACGCCGACAACAGATCTCGTCTCTGACATACACGCACACGCCCGCATTGGGGTGAAATTTGGTCTCCAGGATATAGCCTGGGTAATGCAGGTATGCCAGATCCGAACGATCACAGATCTGCGTCTCTGTCAGAAAGAATAAGTGCGGTCTCTCTGTCTCAAGGTGGTGGTGGACATCGTGGAGATTTGAGTGCACTCCTCGGATGTTAGAGAAGTGTACTTTTAGGGAGAGGGAGTGCATCCGCTGTCGGCACTTATTTTTCTTTTTGGACTTTTCCATTATGTTGTTGTTAGGGTGAATAGGGGAGAGGAATAGAAGTTGAGTGAAGCGCAACGTTTGGAACCAAGCAACTCGAGTGGTTAGACCCACTGGTGGGGGACTCACATGGAGACCGCGGGGACGCCCAAAACCCCCCGGGGATCGCCATCGGGCCCTCTCCATCCGGTCGCCAACCGGCACGATGGAGCAATCCCGGGATTTTACACAGGCGGTGGGGCAGCCTTTCGCGAATGGCTAGAACGCTAGTTGGGCCCCCTACAACCTGCGGTCGGCCAGCGGTGCACCGTTTCTTTGGATCCCGCTGCCCTCCAGAATGAGCCACCCGGTGCATCATAACCCATCGAGTTCAAACGGCTCTCATACGCTGCGCAATTACTCGGACCTATTCTCCTCCAATGGCTACTCAAGACATCATGCCGGAACGTGACTAGGTCACTTGGCGGCATGGCTTTGTCTTGAGGGTGGTTGCAAGCCACGGTCGAAACCTACCACCTGCAAAATGGTTATCCCGCCATTCATCGGTCGCCAGAGCCTCGTCCGCTGTCCGGCAGGGTGCACCACGGGCAGGTGAGGTTGGCATTTGGAGAGTCTTGATGGTAGGCGACTCCCCCTTACACCCCACCCCAACTTTTCCTTACAGATCACGCTGTCTAACCAGCTCATTGTCATTGACCCATTAACAAACATCTGCATTATGCCTGTAATTCATCTGCATTACATTTCTATTCTAATGCATGTCCCTATGAAGTTTCGTAACCGATATTCTAGCTGTTACGAAATAACTACTGCAGGGAAGTTCTTCAAACTTATAATCTCTGTAAAACCAAAGTTTCGAAGCACTAAATTTTGAACCATTATATATTCAGCTTATTCCTCTTATTATATTATCTGTTCAAGCATTTACATTTTCAAAGTTCTAACACACAATCTCATAACTTCATAAAATATTATAAAACCAAAGTATCTCAAAAATCTTGACTACTTTTCAAGCAAAATACAAATTGTTTCTTAAAACCATGTGACTTCTTGTGATTATAACAACATTGGAAATAAGAAATAAAATAAAACTTCTCCTTCAGCAAATACAATTTATTTAAGTCCCTGTCGCAGACTTAAAATACGCTAAGGACGCGAAAAACTACCCTTTTTAAAATCATTGAACAAAACGGTTAAGGATTTACCTTCGGCTGCTCCAGTATTTGTCAGTTGATGTATTTATGGGTCCAGGTTCGATGCCGGACGGGAGCGGCGTAATTTATATCGCATTATAAATATAAGAATTTTCAAGAAAATAATTTTGTGATCTTCTTATGGGAAGCTTTTTAGTTATTTAGGATTTTCCATTAGACTTTATTTAAGAGAGTTTTCGTGATCGTTAAAAGTAAAGTGATATATTTTTAGTTTATTAAATGTAGAGAAAAAGATTTTAATGTTAAACGCGCAGATCAAATAATTTCCATTAAACTTAAACCTTTTTGTGTTTAAAGGGAAATTTGTTTAGTGATAAAGGGCTAAGCAGATTAAGATGCGATTTAGAAGTAAGATGGCTGATAGCGAAGACTAAACGACAGGCTACTTTTTGCAAAACTTACACCACATAAGTGCATAGTGCATTTTATATCTAGTTTAAAAATATATATTCTACGAATAGATATATTTATTTAACAACTACAGTGATATGCCTCATTGTTCCAGGTGCTGTGGAAATGTCAGCTCGTGTTCATTTATCTGTGTTTCACTTGTAAAACATATAGGTGAGTGCCATAATCAATATTAAACCATTCTTTGTACCTTTTCTGTGTTGTTTATTATTATAAGTTGGGTTTGGAAGAATAATTTAAACTTTGTCGTTTTGTTTAAGTTGAAATAGGGTGTGTACTAAATTAATTTTAAAAATGTTAAGTGAGTCATTTTCATAAATTTTAAAACTACAGCTTTTACTTACGCGTTATTGTCGGAAAGGTACGACGAGTCGGACCTCATGATGGACCTTTCCGACAATAACGCGTAAGTAAAAGCTGTTATTTAAATTTTTATGATAATGACACACTTAACATTTTTAAAATAATTTAGATCACACACTATTTCAACTTAACAAAACGTTCAAATTTAAATTATTCTTCCAAACCCAACTTATCTAAATTAGTCGTAATCCGACTGTAACATAAACAGAACGGAGTGGTACATCTGGACTTCCCCTATGTTTCCGTTCGGTCTTCCTACAGGCGCCAGGTGATTGCATCTTTCTCAGATTCATCAAGTAAAGTTTTTATGAGTATAAGATCCATTACTTTAATACGTCATGTTAGAATGTCACCTAACTTCCAATTTTTTTATTTAATTAAAGGTTTATTTGATTTACATAGATTAAATTATCAATAAAGTTTATTTTGTCAAGATTTCGTTCAGGGTGGTTACAGAGTACTGCCTATTTTAGCTACCTCAACACCAACGCTAGCGAGTTTGTGTTTCGTCTAAACGGAACAAACAGCCAAAGATAATGCAGAAAACGTTCGATTAACGTTGTTCCTAGGCGCGAATGCTACTTATCATCAGTTTGCTGGCATTTATATGTTAAAAAAACTGAGAGCAAACTCTTAAATAAATAAATTTAGAATATTGCGTCGTATAGCAAGAGGATAATAGATTTAATAATGTCTAATTATCCAGCCTTCACAAGCACTTACAAAAGCTATAGTTTCACCAGCTTTTGTGTACAAAACTCTATGAGCTTTTATGAGAGAATGCAAAAGATGAATGATGTATTTGCTGACCGAGATTAATGAAAGAGAAACATAATAACAATGTCCTTAATTAGTTAGGATCCCGAGTTAATGAAGAACAAATTAAAGGTTAGGAAACCTTTTGTTTATATTTAATATTAACCTAAAGTAATCAGACTAAACACGATGTGTGAAATTTATTATCAAACTTTTAATAGTTTGGCCTTTTATTGTGACTGACTAAATTTCCAAGAAATAAAATCACACACAAAAGTTTTACGCCCCTCAGCAAAACAGAGCTTGCAGAAAAAGGCAGAACAAACGTGGGGATTCTTCATACATATACACGAGTCCTACTATAGGTGATCATCACCCAAATATGTACAGCTTTGATTAGCATTCGAAACCTCTGCAGTGTTGTAGCCCCTTAGTATGCGGTGCGCTTACAAGAGACCGAAAAACGCGCAAGGGATTTTCATCTCAGCCAGAGCTTCTACCGAGTTCTCCGACTGTACCAATGAACAAGACCTATTGCTGTTACTATTGTAGAATAAAACTGTAACACTCGATGAGTGGTCTTTGTTTAGATGCGAATACGCCATATTGTTTTAGACAAGCCTTGAAGACTCTTAAAGCAGTAGTCTTTAAATTTCCGTGATAGTGACTCTTGGGTGAAAATTAAGCCACGTGCTCGTATATTAAACTATTTTAATAACCTCAATTCTAAACTCAGGGTTTAGAACTGAGGTTATATAAAACGGAGGTAACATGGAATACCAAATACTAAAATGTGACATAGGTATAAAAACAAAGTATAAGAAACATAGGAGTGTCATTAGTCACGCGGTCACGCCCCGCCGTGTGCTGACTAAACGGTTGCCTGTCACGTGATCGAAGAGTTGGTGATAGTTGACAGACAATGTGTGAAACAAATGAAAAATAAAGTATTTTTTTTACACTCCTATGGATGTTACTATTTGATCTTCATAACTTGTAACTTCCATTTCTTATTCATTCTTCGTCACATTGTGTTCTTTATTTAAAAACACCGAATGAAAATTACTAAATGTAGAGTACGTTGCCTAAATCCAATTCGTAATAAAACAGCAGCTGACACTGGACTACTACTAGACATGGGGTTAAACAGCTTGCACAAACCGTTGCTGGAAGCCAAACTTTGTGATTTTCTATTATTGCTAAATATTTAAAGATTTGTTCTTACGTAAACAATACAAAATAATGCCTTTCATTTAAATCAACTTATTGATCGTTTAACCTGACGTATTAATTGTAAACTTACGAGTTCTACGATTATTGAAAACGAACTACTAATAATAATATATAATATAAATAATAATAATTTATTTCGGACACTTGATCCATATAAAGAGATAGTAACAATTTTTTTAAATTTATTTTACATTACATTGTACGTGGCAACTATTCCAATGTTTAAATAAAGAACTATCTACCTTTTCCTTTAATAATAGTAGAATACTGTTCGAGCTGTCGCAGGTCCGGCGCATCAGTAAGGCCTTCTTAAGGTTTATCTAATCGCGAAAAAATCGTCTACTCCTGCCTCCGCGAACATGCCTGACGCGCTGCAGTACCGCGGCTGCCCCAACAGTTTTCTAAAATCGTTGTTATATTGTACAGGTAGAGCTGAGTAATCTTTCTTTTTATAACTAACCTAAAGGCTGCACGTGTAAAAAGATTGACAATAGGCTCTAAATAAAGTTAATTTAACTTGTAGTGTACAAAGTGCAAACCTTCGAGCTAGTATATTGGTATGTACTCTTTCGATGTCATCTTCATCAAAAATGCCCAAGATATTTACATTTAAAGGTCCGCTTTAATGCAATGTTATTGAGTGTGAGCCCAGGAATATTAGTGGGTAACTAATTACGCGTTGTTTTAATTATTGGTCTGCAGAAGAGTTTATAGTATAGACTAAAATGTCTATTAGAAGTCAGTCGTTACTTGACCAAAAGTTTTTAAATTAATACAGTTATGCTAAAGTTTTACTATGCTTACTAGTAACTATTACTTTTAGGTAAGTGACTTTCCAAGATTGCACCACAATTGAAGTTATTATAGTGTGGTATCCATTAATGGGTTAAATGCTAAAGTTAATCCTTTATTCTCATGTTTAGATTAAGTGTTAACAAAAATTGGTAACAAGTATCGAGGGCTCGAAGAAGATATCGAAGTCATTTTAGATAAAGATAATGATTTTGATGTGAATAACGACTTAGTGGCCATCTATATTTTCATGAAAATTTTCACGAATAATGAAAAAGGCGATGAAGATGGTGTACAGCAATATATTCTTCCGCATGATATACCAGATAGTTTTCAAGTTTTTGAGTTCAATGGGATAGAATTGATGATGGATCGTTCCAAACATAGATGACAGTAGAAATGCAGAAACGCTCCTAGCTCAGGTGTAACGGTTTGCTATACCTGTCAGTCTATGAAAACGTAGCAGAAAAAAGGATAAAAATTACCTACTATAGTCTATCCGTGTTAAGAAAACAGTGAATCATGATGCAACTACAAATAATAGCCAATGAGATTACCGTAATAGAAAAAGTTTTCTTGTTGTCGGTGACGCTATTGGCTGTAACCTAATGCTGAGACGATACGTCAATGTTATTCTTCACGTAAACAAACTATAGTACCACCTTTTTTTTCGAAATGATTATGTGTACAGTTTATGTATGGCCCTATTAGCCTTTTAAATTTCACTAGACTTAAATTTCACCGGACTTAAATTTCACCGAACTTAAATATAACCGGACTTAAATTTCACCGGACTTACATATAGTACCACCCACTAGTGACAAGAATATTTAAAAAGGAACCGAACATAAAAGGCTGCTTGACTAATTTTCGAAAACTACATCATTTTGTGTTGTACGAGTGTAAGGACCCTAGAAAAATATTGATTTTAATTTATTTTAAGTATTTCATTTAAAGGTTCTCATTGCAAAGCACACTGATTTTTTAAGCTATCAAAACTTTTTCTCCAGCAATATGGTTTGCAAGTGAACTGCAGGCTGGTCTGGACTATTTTATAAAAATACTAAAACACGTTTAAGAATGTTTCCGTAAACGTTAGTGTTTTTCTGTGTTTTACAATTACTGGGACAAAAATAACTTCTTAGATTTATGGATTGCCGTACAACATATCTTTTAGCGCGAAAGCAGTCTTACGTATTGCAATAAGTCATTGGTGCATTGGGCAGGCACAGAAGCTCCCACACTCTGTTCAGGCTTACATTTATTTTCTAACACTCAATTACATTTATGTTACTTACAAGCTCACAACCTGCTGGTTCATATGTTCAAAGCTCTAAATTACAGACTTTCAGGTCCTATAAAGAAGGCCACGTTAAAGTAGACAAAAACCTTTGAATTTATGAGATCCTAGTGGCACAACAGCTGAGCCAACGAAACATCCTTAGTTCACACTCGACATTACCTGTACTTCATCCACACTAAAATAAATATATCTCTGTCAGTCTCCAACGTTGATGCTATATAGTGAATTGTCACTTAAGTAATAAGGAAAATGTCAGCTGCTGTTTTATTACGATGTTACAAAAACAAACACAATTTGGGGACCATTTCGATGTACTCCTTAATACGTATATACTATGTAGAATTTTGTAACGCCATCTGGAATTAAGTTTTATTCTATGGAAATATTCATTCACTTTTTAAAAGAAGCAAAACTGCATTTAAAGGTATTTGAAAATATGATTGCCATATCCAAGAATCTATCTCAAAACCATAGCCAGAAATATGCTCTGTTAATTTATTCTAATTTATCAGTGTCATTAATAAAAAGTGTCATTTATCAAAAACTACCCGGCAGATTAAAGCGGCCGGTTCTGATATTATTGGTTTACCAAAAATATTAAAACCTTTTTATATGTTTTAATGAATTGAAGTTAATAAATAATAGCCAAAGGCCTTTCACCTCACAGGAACTGATGAAATTAAATCTTAAAATAATTATTGTCTTCATAAAATTGACCAATAAAAAGGAGGAATGTTAAACCATTTAGCCTTGAAATATACTTAAAGAAAAAAAATATCAAACCTCTGATTTTTATGAGGTTTTTTTTCACGGCTTTGTCAAGACTTTTTTATAAACAGATGGTTTAGTTACTTTCTTTTAACGCTAACACAAGCACGTTTTGGTAATTATTATGGCGGCTAAAAAAATAAAAACTGTAATTACTACCCTACATGACATCTTAACCAACGAAACTCTCGTACGACTTATTTTTTTATTCACTTAAATTGTATTTCTTTTATTTCAGGTAATTGTAATGTCAGATACTGAGAGCATCGAGGAATGCACTACGACGAGGCGATGACCTACAGCTATGGCGCCCCCATACCGGCAGACATGGACGAATATCGTTTTAATGCCGATCATACTGCTAGCTGCCACTGTAGCGGACTTTACGACCGAATGTCAACGGCCCTGCGATTGTCGCTGGCAGTCTGGCAACAAAGCCGCCGTGTGCTCCAACGCAAGCCTCAAGACCATCCCCACCAACCTCAGCAGCGACATCCAAATCCTCGACCTCTCAAACAACCATCTCACACAACTACCCCAAGAAGCGTTCAAAAAAGTAGGGCTCAGCAATCTCAAGAAGCTATTCCTCAAAGATTGCAACATAGAAGTAGTCCACAAAGCTGCCTTCATAACCCTTGCCATAATGATCGAACTCGATTTGTCCAAGAATCAGATTCGATATCTCCACCCGGACACGTTCAAAGGAACCGAAAAACTAAGATTAGTAAACTTAAATAACAACTTTATCGATAAATTAGAAGACGGACTGTTCCGTAACCTAAAGTTCCTTCAAAAAGTCGAACTGAGCAATAACATGATCGCTCGGATAGGAACAAAGACTTTTGTTAATTTGCCACAGTTAAGAATATTAAGATTTGACGGGAATAGTCTGAGCCACATGAAGCCGGAAACTTTGATGGCTTTACGGAATTTGTCCAGTTTAGATCTTCATAATAATCGATGGCGGTGCGACTGCAATCTGCAGACATTTCGAGATTGGGTGATCAGTCACAACTTGTACACACCACCGACGTCATGCACAGAGCCGGCAGCTATTCGAGATAAACTTTGGAGCGAGCTGGACTCGTCGAACTTTGCATGCCGCCCGACGATCCTCGAGCCACTCCCAGACTCAACATTTAGAAGTTTTGATGAGAACGTTACCCTCACGTGCAGAGTTGTTGGCAACCCGAGCCCTGACGTGGCGTGGCGGTTCAACGGCAAAACTCTCGAACTTAAAACCATTGCAGAAACAAAGTACATTGTTACAGATAGTACAATTGATTTAATTCGTTGGGTTAATCTCACAATCGTAAATGCTAGGTACATCGATAGAGGGAATTATACATGTGTAGCTGAAAACCCTGGAGGTCGGGATGAAAAGACGCTATTCCTAGCTCTATCAAGATATGGCTACGGTACAATAGCCGGCATGGACGCCGATTCATTCGCCATTTTGATAGGTTGTTTAACAGCCATTTTGATAGTTCTCGGCGCTGTGATGACTATGTGTTACTTTTCAACGCAAAATGGCGAATTGAAAAGACTCATTAAGAACGAAGCAAGGATGTCAAATGGAGAGGCTTTCATCGAAGGGTCAGTGAACTCTGAACCTGAGAAGATGTTAAAATCGGAGGTGAATCCCGTGACGAAACCTCCACGCAAATACGAACCACCCGCTTCGCTTACCAGCGAAGCCACGGAAATGTCGGAGTTGAATAGAACCTTACTGGATAACGATTCTGTTCTAGGTATGTTTCATATAGAACCTTTTATTAATTTACTTTCATATCATTCCCAAAGAAGATGGCTAAAAATGTATGAAACAAAAACCCAGAATCGACAAGAATAAAATGTATGTGAATGTACTACCAATGATACATTTTGATCGTTACCCAAAGGGCAAACCCAAAATCAATGTAGTTTAAGAGCTATAGACCAACAAAAATAAGTGCAAAAAAGGGAGATTTCGTTTTATTTTATTTTTATTTTAACTGTAGTATTTTTGGTTTTTCTACTACTACAGATTAAAAGAAAAACAATCAGTTGTTTTATTTTTATTTTATTTTATTATTCAATCAAAGATTTTCTAAATCTATACATACTTCATCTAAAAATGGCGCAGGCTGAATTATATCACCTTGATGTCTGGCCCAAGCAAGATAATATATTATACTTATAATATGGGCATAACTACCTAAAGTACGGCGCCCATGTATCAGAGACCGCATGACGATTATATAGCAAATAACAAAAATATGTTTTTGTTGTAACGTGCCTTGAAATAATTCTGCATCTTATTGAAGTATTTTCTTCTTCAGCATTAAGAGCAACTCTCTCAGTATGTCTATATACCTCTATTGCATAAACTCCTGTATTTCTTACATGTTCGCAGTACGATCTAGCCAATTTCAGATGGTATGTACCAATTGCAAATATCGACAGCTCATCTAATGTCATTCTGGGAAAATCTGTTAAATCAGGATGCGCTACCTCCAGCCTGTTGAACGTAACGTAAAGTATTGTTAAAATAGCGATGTCTAAATATTTTAAAATCTCTTTTTATCTTTCCGTTAACTGTTTCCACAACCCATCTAACCAATGTGAATAGTCTTGATTTGTTTGCAGCTTCAGTACTGAGTTGAGTTTCATATCTACTTAATGATTGTGGGGTGTAGACGGTAAATCCACAATCCTCAGCATATGGTAAAGCGTCTCGAAAACCTCTATCCAAAACCATCACGTTGCCTTCTTCAAAAAACCATCGTATGGGAGCTTCTTCCATATGTTCATTATGGTTGTCTAATATCTGACGCAGTATTGTAGCATCGGACGTTCTAGCACAGTATGGTCCTGTAACTTCTAAAATATACCCATCTGCACACACAATCATGAAGGGTTTCACGAGATTGGTGTATTTATGAAGACTATAGCTCATCCTCTGAAATAAAAAGTTTGAGCTTTATTGTAAAAACAAATAAGCACCATCTAAAATAATACTAGCTTTTGTTTTATCTTGGTTTCCAAAAATATGATTTGGTATAATTCTATTTCTGTCAATAACTTCAGGTATATCTAATCACAGAGAAAATCAAAGTCCAGTAAAACGCGCGAGAGTATCAAATCACTAAGAATAATCGGTGTCCAGTACACTAATAGCAGGGGTCAGTTAAAAAATTGACAGAGTAAAACAGAACGCATAGATCTCAACGAAAGGAAACAATGGACTGCAAATTGAAATGTCGGTTACCTACCCAAGCCGCTTGCGCAAACAAAAGATCGAAGATACGAAGCCAAGCTAAAAGGAATCTTATACGGATGATTTACGATTGCTCGCGACGATCATTCTTATTCTCGTGTTTGTTCGTTACAGTTCGAGTAAGCGCGCAGGTAAAAAGTGCCAAATCTGGCAAATAACGCCTTTGTTTCTGATGGAGTAAGGATAAGCTCTCTCTCCATTTCTTTTTTAATTGGATTCCTTTGTTATAATGTATTATTATGTACTCGGTTGGTTGCTAACTTAAAGGAAGCGCCAAACAATAGATGCAATTACAGAAACAACAAAAACAACTATTTTAAAACACAAAGAGATTGTTAAAATCTTATTGTTTATCATATTAGATATGTCTCACATTGATAAGATTTGGATATTTGTTTACTTTTATTACAATGTTTCACGACATCGTGCTTAATCACCCATAACTAAATCTCCGGCTTTTCTACTATTTTTATTGGCTAATTGCTCTGAAACTATACCGATTTTGGGGTTGCCCTTTTGGTTAAGTCAAACACTAATAATAGTCGAATCTATTGGCATACATTTCGTTTCTGTCGAAAGTGGGTTTTTTTGGATCATCTCTTCACCATCTCTTTTGAAAGTTACAAGATATAATAATAATAATAAATCCCCAGACAAACACACCAACTGTTTGACCCCGAGAACAAACATCTGTGTTCATCACACAAATGTATGCCAGGACTCGAACCTGGGACCTTCGACGTATGAGGCAAGGCTACTGACCACTACGCTACTCGGCCGTCAAAAATTTATTGCTAAGAACTTTTAATGGCCATAGTATCAGATGCAATGACATATCCCACAAGATTAACATACAAGAACAATTGGTAGCAGCAGTATTCGAGGTGACGTAGGTCCATCACTACATTAGAAATGGGACACCACTCGGTCGTCGAGTTAAAGAAATAAAACAATTTACGTGGTATTGGAATTTTAAAACTTGGATATTATGACTAATTCAAGGCAATAAAGTAAAATACATATAGCTTATATAAAAGTCACACAATTTAATAATATACTGAATAATGACAAAAGGTGTACGAGAGTTGTAATGAAACAAAGCAAATGAGATTTTATCGCGACATGTTATCGCAGTATGTACAGTAAAGATTGTTTCATTAGAAATCGAAATAAAAAAAGTTTACACCTTTACCTACTTATTTAGGCCAATGCAAAATATTTGGATAAAACCTTTTTAATATTTTTTTCAATAATTTAGTTTTTTTTTAACAGTAGCTTAGGGCCACTTTTCTGATATATCATTTAATAGGCAAACCATTTACTTACTGTTGCAGTTTTTATAGTTACTAATTTTACGGCGTGCATACTAAACTCAATATTTTCATAAGAGACGTCCAGACTGTAGCGATAGGTCAGCTAGACTTCATTTCCCGCAACAAAAGTGTAGGTGGCTATTAATTCTCTAAATTAACTACGACTTACTGTTTTCAATACTAAAAGAAATGTCAGTGTGGAAGTCATTTGAAGCCCAAATGTATTTGTCAGATGTGTTTTGTTGACTCACAACTTTTTGATATAATAATTTTTTACTAAAAAAAGGTTTTCATAAGATTATAAAATATAATATAAACAATATGACGAAAAATATAAAGTTATACTTTTTAAGTAGACTTATAGATTTTTTACAACAATTTCACCACTTTTCTACTGTTTTCTAATGTACTTTTCCTTTAGCAAAATAATTTATAAATTGGCTGAGTAGTTTCATAGTTAATCAAACTACATACAAACAAATCAATATTCAATCCTCTTTCTTCTTTTTTCATGTATTAGTATAGATTCAAAGTTAAAAAGATGCGTAACCTAAACATTTTTTTAGAGTTTCAAACCAAAAAAACATTTGCGTTCCTAAAGACTAAAATAATATTTAGTAAGATCTCTCGGAAATATATCACGCGCAAAATACAAGTCAATCATTCCATTTTTGCTTTAACTGTATGTGATCAGTGCAAACTTTGTTCAAATTTTCTCATAACTTTTAATGAATTTCATAATTTAATTGAGTTCAAGAAAATACAACGTTGTATAATTTGATTTAAGTATACTTAAATGTCGGTATAGAATCAAATTATAGAAATTGAATTGTTATTTTTCTGTATCCAGACTGTATTTAATGTAATTGAATGAATTCAATCTTGTAATTAGGCTTTATTTATGTTGACAATTTTAATTTTACAAATTTCTTGCTTATGACATTTATTTATATTTGGGACATTTAATACTTAATAATAAGGACATCTAATTTGTATTTTTTGAATACGAATAACCTAATAAATAATAATAATAAATGTTGCATTACTAGAAAATTATTATAAATATGTGCACGCCTGTTAAGGTTGAACATGATTCTACTTCTAAATTATTTAAGATCATGTATAATATAAATATTTCTTTCTTTCTTACAAATCATTAAAATACCTTCTGTACAACTGCACAACTGTCAAGCTGGCGGCGTCGTTAGCTACTACGTTCATCTACGTTAATTGCGGCACAAAATGGCCGTCCAGCCCTATGTTGGCGCGTTAGTCCTTGCGACACAAAATTTAATGAGGACTTCGCCCCATTGTGCCAGAAGTTTTTGAAGTTACAATATTACTGTTTTTCTGCCATTTTTATTGAAATATCAAAGAATTTTAGCTTGTTTTTGTTATCTTTTCAAAGTTAGCTTTACTAGTAATAAGCTAGTTGATTCTGGTCGTCGTATATCGTAGGTCTTTATTTATCTTATATTGAATTACAATATATCTTTAATTACTACTAAATTGATTTTACAAGAACTATAATAATATCAAAAATTATATCTTTTAAGTTGGATACATTTTAGTCTTATCAAAAAGTAAATGGCCTTACCTCAAGTGGCATACTTAGGTAGGATAAGTGCATAAATTAAGAAATTGATTTATTTGACATCATTTTTAATAGTGTACACAGATCCAAATAGTTGATACACTACACATAGTAAAGGTTGTAAATTTTCATGTGATGTTATTTCTATGCATTTCTGGTTACTGTTAGACTTGCTATACTATAGTAATCAAGGGGTCATTGTCAAGAAAAAATATCAAAAACTTGAATTGTCTCTTCATTTTATAATGCATTATTTAACAAAGTTATTTAAATTAAACAACAATTTAAGCGTTTTAATTTTGTTCACAGCTGCATCAAGCGATGAAGCCGCGCGTCCTTTAGAAGTAGATCATCCAAAAATATCTCAAGAAACGCTACTCATTGACCGCCTAACTCAAGACCACCAAGCGTACCCACCTGACCTCTTGTCATTCCCTTTGCGAGGAACTACGCAAATATCCCCAGGGCTTTCTAAAGATCCTCAAACTAGACGTAGTCCAGAAAAACCTCCAGATTATATTGTACCACACATAAACTCTGCTTTATGTAGCAGGTATCAAAGTCCAACATCGTATGAAAGTACAATGCCTCTAGTAACACCAAAAGGGTACATAACCTTGCCTAGAAAACCGAAGACGCACGAACGTCGAGATTTATCCAACTTCTATTACGACAACTTCAACATGAAGATATTTAATCATAATAATTATTATACTTTAAACAAAAGTGAATTAGGTTTAGGATCTAGTGGGCATATAGAGTTTCATGATTCTGATGATATTGAGCCAGCTCCGTCACCTGCGCCTGGGACTCCACACGCTACTATCCCAAGAAATAGCGTTAGTTCTCCAAACATTCACAACCAGTTACTTAACCTTCAAGCTATAACTGTAAACAGCCATGGAAAGTATTATAAATCTGAACATCGTCCTCTTAAAGTAGCTTTGGGAACTCATGATGATTACATAAGAAATTCAATAAAGGATCTTAGGATAAATTATGGTGTAAATGTAATTAGTGAATCTTCCAAAAGAACAGCTCCTAAACCGCCACCGAAACCGAGAAAAAACACAAGTGACTTGATAGAACCATTCCTTATGAATGCCAGTGAGAATGCCACACAAGTATAAGAATCGTAATCAAGTAATCGTTCTATAAACATAATGAAAAGCTGTAATTTACATTAAGTAATAGCTAGTTAATAATTTAAATCGAACATTATGAAAAATCTTGTTATTTTTTTTCCAGTATCAAATTAAATTTATAAAACTCACATTGCCTTGGCAACATGTTGAAGCAGTAGATGTTTAAACTTTGTCAACTTGTAAAAGAATTTAATTATTTTATTATAAGAAATATATCCTGTGGTAATTAAACTAATGCTTCTAGTATTCTAACTTAAACATTCAGGAAAATGTTAATGTCCAAAAAGTTTATGAAATCGTATTTCAAAATATTGTTATTGGTTCCCAACAGAAATAAAATTTAAATTGTACATGTAAACCGTTATTGGATTGGCGCTCCGTCACATCTCAAAGTAAAGTTTTGCAGGTACTTAAATATAAATAATATGAATGTTATTAAAACTTTTAGCTCAGGCCATTTGGTCCATTGTACCCCGATATGTTTACGTAAAACGATACATTGTAGCAAAAATGTAAATATTCCTAAGAGCCTAATAGTATTAAGTTGTAAAATTAAAAAAACTGTACTTGTTGCCTTGAGGTTCAATGATAATTCTGTAGAAAAACTACACTAGTATTTTAAACTTTTATTTAGTTTAGTTAATTTTGTCTCCCAGAATTACAACTATTTATACCTATTACTATTACAGTTACCCAAATAATACTTTAGTATAATTAAATGACATAGATTTTACCTGCACCTTTTTATTTTGGTATCAGCAACAATATTTCTAAAATTTTTATACCATTAGAACAAGGAATTGCAATCTAGTGGAATTTTGAATCCAAACAAATTGATTAAATAAGGAGAGTTTTTCCTTTTCAGTCCAACTTTTTCTTAGACTTTAAAATTTTTAACGACATAGCAAGCCGTTCAGTATTCCCTAAAACATTATAAATTTTATAAAATCTAGTGGAACCAACCCTTTTACATAATTTTACTGAGTTCACATCGATGAGGAATTTGAGAACAATGATTTATGATTAACTCGTGAACTATGATTCTGATTCTACTCGTATATGTGATGACAGATATCATAGTTTTTCGGTTCAATTAATGAAAGAAGCAATTATCACAACAATGGGTTTTATAAAACTTACTATAAAAATATATATGATAAATATTTATTTTAAGTATACATTACAAAAAAGCTATTTTGGTTTTGCAACAAGGGTCGTAGAAAACAGTGTTGAACGACTCGTGCGCATAAGTACCACGCATTTAAAATACTAACTCATCAAACAGCTTGTTGAAGAGTATGTTACTAATGTTTCCTACTCCCACCAACCATCTGGATTATTGATACCAGATCCGGTTAATGCTAAGTGAAAACGGATCTGCTGCATGATCTAATGACTACATTATTTAACTTAGCTCCAATGACTTTATTGTTGCAATGTTAATTGTTATTGATAATGTATTATGTATTGATGATACAGCTAGAACCGCGAGTTGGTGGTCCACTAAATTAAATAAATCTAAGACAAGAGCAATAAAGACCAGATCAAAAGCCAATAGTATGACCACATATTTACTTTACTAATTCCCAAACGCTCCCGGTTCTGTGTGTGTCAGTAATAAGGGTCTATTAAACCACGCGATATTTAGCAGAAGCTTCAGAAATTGTACATATTAAAATGGTTCAGATATAACTCTTCAGATTACGTTATTTAGACTACGACCTACTACGTCTGAATATCGCTTAGTGTAGTAATAATTTTGCTCTTTACTAGAAATTAAACCATTTATCGTTTTGAAAATAAGTGAAATCATACCTATAGGAGTGTTAACTTTCTATGTAAAAATGTAAATATTATATTAATGATATTATAAATATAAAAATATATATTAAAGTTGTATATACCTGTGGTCATGAACGAGAAGAGATCGCTGGAAGGACCAAAAATGTGAATAGGAAATGAGAATGTATGTACTGGTTACATTCATATACGAATAAATTATTATTAAATTTTTATGAAACTCTGTTTTTATTTATTTGACTCCTATTCTTTCTTCGGCTGTGTTGGCTAGTTCATATATGCGAACGATTATTGGTATCGACACCACAGTATGTACAAATTTTACTATTACACATAACATAATAGAAAACTCTGAGACGCCTTAATTTTAAAACAATATTAATTATGTCTGGTGGACATAATTGTCAATGCAAATAAGTTCTCATCAAATCCTTCATGCGACCTTGTCCAAGACAGCAGCCATGTTTTGAGGAGGGTTGCATCCTCCTGGATCGGCACTGCGATCTTTCCTATTTTACATTTTAATGATCTCTGTGGATATCATTAATCAACACTCTTTGATTAAGTTTTCGTTACAGCTTCAGGTGAAATAGCCACTGTCTGTTTTTTCCCTGCAACCGTAATATAATCACGTGGACGTGGTTACTATGGCGACGAGAATAATAAAGACTGTTGTATCGCTTCGTACGAGTTCTGAAGGAAATAAACTACTCTACCACTGCTTTATTTATTTATTTAGATTCTCGAACAAGGGCTTCAAGATTGTTAATACTTGCTTTACAATATTTAGCATAATATGTTAGTTAAATGCGCCCCCATGCTGTATATAGGCGAATACAGCATGCCTTAATTAAACAAAAATACACTTTATTACAAAAATAAGAACGTAAAGTTCAAAAATTTATACGAAAATACAGAAAAAAAGATTATCGGTACTAAATGGTTACAGTGGTCAAATGTTTTTTTTATTTAATTTTAAACATACTGATTTTATCGGACACAATGCAAAGTTCACCCGCGTTAGGTATCCTGTTAAACGCAGTGCACATCCTTCTAATTGGCGAATAATATCCTAAATTGTAAAATTATCCTTAATTATTGCTACTACCGTTAAACAATCACAGTAAAAATATATATGCAGAGCCCCCTTTAAAAAAAAAGGTGATAAATAATAATAAATCCCCATTTTTTTTTTTGGTTCCCCTCCACGGGAAGGGCAGGAGGATATAAAAAATGCTCTGACGCATACTCCGCGCGCGCGATCGAAGTTATGTGGGACTCGTCCCGACGCCTACCAGAACCATACCCACTAAAAAACCCCCTGTCGGCTCGTGCATTTTTGCCACTCAGCCTTCATCTGAGCGACGGCCAATTGGAGAAAGAGGCCGCGCCAGCGGGGCCCTTAAGGGGTCACCCGCTGAGATTTACATAGCACTGAAGGTGCTCAAAAATGAAAAGTAAATAAAAACATTAAAAATGAAAAGTAAATAAAAACATTAAAAATGAAAAGTAAAATTGCATTAATTCGGATTTACGTTAGAATTAGAATTTACGTTAGAATTAGGATTTGCGGCCTGAAGGGCCTCGAGAGCTAAAGTTAACTGCGTAGGTTCGCCCGTGTGCGCGTTTCTCGGCCTAGCGACTTTGAATTTCGAATCTAACACAGGAGCAGTATATGAGACTGAATCTCGAACAAGATGATTGGGATGGGATTCGGCGCGTTTGAAGAACGATTCTGAGAGTGTTTTGAGGTGCTGTTGCACTGTAGGTAGTTCAAGATCTCTGTGCAGGTCCGCGTTGCGCACATACCAAGGTGCGTCTGTGGCCCTGCGGCAGAAGAGATTTTGAACTACCTGCAGCTTATACAGGACGGAGGGATTGGCGTGGGCAAAGACTGGCGAAGCATATGACATGACGGGTCTAATGCAGACCTTATAGAGCATACGTTTATTTCTAAAGGACATTTTACTTTTTCTACCTATCATACTATTTAGGCGGCTTAAGTAGAAACGCGCGAGTTTCGTTACTCTATCGACGTGTGGCTTGAAAGAAAGCGTCTGATCTAAGGTGACGCCTAAGTATTTAATACTGCGCTTCCAGGGGATGGGAGTACCTAACATTCGAATGTGAGGATCGTTGTAGCGATTACGACGTTTGTGGTCGAAATGAATAGCAGAACTCTTTTCCGGGTTGACATCGATACGCCATTTTTGAAACTAAACACCGAGGGCGTTTACGGCCTTTTGGAGTCTGGTGATGTTATACGGGATCCTTTGACCTTTAGTGTAAAGGACGGTATCGTCTGCAAAGAGGGCGAGTTCGACGCCTTTCGGCGGGATGGGGATGTCGTTAGTGTACACGGTGTACAGCAGAGGGGCGAGGACTGAGCCTTGCGGGACTCCAGCCTTTATGGGACGAGGCGCGGAGAGCGTGCCTTCATGTTTAAATCGAAACGTACGGTCTTTAAGAAACGACGCGATTAATCTGACTAGGCGAACCGGTAAGCCTATTTTATAGAGTTTAAAAACGAGACCGCTGTGCCAGACTTTGTCGAATGCCTTGGCTACGTCAAAGAGAACCGCGATTGATTTTTTACGATGCGGATAGAATCCTTCGAGAATGTACTCGACGATTCGATGGACTTGCTGAGGGCAGGAGTGCTTAGCGCGAAAGCCGAACTGGTGGGGAATAATGAGAGGGTCGCCATCCGTTGGAAACAGATGGTTCCGCATTCGAGAGAGTATGACTCTTTCGAGAAGTTTAGACATTGCATTGAGGAGGCTGATGGGTCTGTGATTAGCCGGGACGTTCAGAGGTTTGCCCGGCTTGGGAATGCCTATGACTGTCGCTTCTTTCCAGGCTTTTGGAAAGTAGCTATGGTCGAAGCAGGCATTGAAGATGATAGCTAACAAGGTAAGCACCTGCTGTGGCAGGTGTTTAAGTGCGTGGTTGGAAATTCCATCCGCACCCGGAGCCTTTTTGGATTTTTGCTTTCTAATGAGAAGCAAGATTTCATCATTAGAGACTGTGACGGGGTCGTCGGTGATAGGGAGAGATTCTCTGCGGAGAACTTCGTCCTCCACCGCCTGGATGTGGGGGGGATCCGCGGGTTGCGTGCTGGGCGAACATTGTGCCGCTATGCTGTCGGCGAAGCATTCGGCTTTTTCTTCGACTTCGAAGGCAATAGTGCCGTCGGGACGAGTGAGAGGAGGAACGTGAGAGGCGGAGTCTACGCGTAAGGCTCGGGCCATTCGATAATACGCTTTGTGGGACGGGGAGATATTCTCCATGAGATCGTTAAACTGAGTGTCTCGGAGTTCCGCGAGGCAAGACCTAACTTTACGTTGAAGCTGATTCGCAGCTGTTCTATATGCGGGCGTGGAATATTTCTTGGCTCTCCGGAGAGCCGCGTTTTTAGCTTTAATGAGATTGCTAACGGCTAAGGGAAGCGCGGGTTTGCCTTGCTTAGCAATGATTACGTTGTCACTGATGGCTGAGTTGATAGCATCAGTGAGAGTATCGACTACTGAATCTATTTTAATCGGGCTATCTAATTGGTCGGGTGAAATCGCGAGCGGAGAGTTCGGTGCCTCTAAGGCTGAAAATAACGTATTTTTAAAGCCTTTCCAGTTGGTAAAGGTCTTAGGAGATGTGACGTTATCGTTAGGCGCGCCTAGCACGAGGGAGACGGGGCGATGGTCGGAGCCTAGGTCATCGAGCGGTTCGATGGACCTGAGATCAAGATTGATTCGCTTGATAATTGCAAAGTCGAGGATGTCAGGAGAATAGGTCGGGTTGTTGGGATAGTGAGTGGGCGTGATGGGGGATATAACGTCTAAGTCAAGGGAGTTAGTGATGTCGAGGAGAGCGATACCGCTGGTGTTGGTCGATAGGCACGTCCAGTCAGTATGTTTGGAGTTAAAGTCTCCGAACATAATGACTGAATGGCCGAGGGCGAGAATGGCCTCAAAGTCGCTGCGGATTGGTCTGGAGCCGCATGGTATGTTATGACTGAAGCTATGATGATGGTCGGATGACCAGTCATAGCCAATCTACACACAGTGGCCTCCATGTTGAGGAGAGGAGGGGTAGGGAGAGGACAGCAATGGAAGCCTCTTTTGTAATATATAGCGGTGCCGCCGTAACCGTCGGAGTTGGGCCTATCGTTGCGAGTAAACGCGTACTTAGGAATAGCGTATCCCCTGGAGCGGTTTGGAGTAAGCCATGTCTCCTGGAGAAGGAATAAGTCAGGTTCTTTGTTCTGAAGGAACAGTTTAATCTCGGGAAGGTTGGTGCTAAAGCTACGAGCGTTAAAAGATACTAGGGATAAGCCCTTGGGTTTAATACGACTGGACGCGGGATTCGCGGGTCTAGACATTATAATTTATTACTTACGAATTTATACAAAAGTAAAAGAATTTACAACGAACTTAGGAGCGAGTGAGAAGAGCGGGCGGCTCGCAGTTTGCGTGCAAGTATGGAAATTTCATTAATGTCTACGTTTTGGATGACGTCGAACACGGTCTTCATGTCCTCAGCCAACGACGACTGAGGTGCAGAAGACGGAGCGGGACGCGGCCCTACGGAAGCTACGGGAGCTGGGATGGGTCGGGAAGGTGCTGGCGGGACAGCCGGACGCTGCCTCCAAGACAGAGCCGGAGTAGGCGTTGGCTGAACGGGCTTTACTTCCGGGGGACCCCGGTTGCGCAGCGGCGGGAAGTTAGCGGGAGTGAGCGGCGGCGCCGGTTTAGGCGCGACCCTCTTGGCGGGCAACCCCTGTAGTTAGCTGTGTGGCCGGACTGGCCGCATAGCACACAGGCAGGGGGGGAAGTGGATTCGGGAGTGCGAGTGCACTCCTTATTGATGTGGGGATCCAGGCACTTAACGCATCTGGGGGGAGCTGAACAGTTAGCCGCTGCGTGGCCATATAGCTGGCAGCGGTGGCACTGCACAGGGTGACCGCGGGGGTTGGGACGCTCGACGGAGATGTTCGAGAGTCCGCAAATTGTGCGAGCCTCTCTGAAAATCTCCTTCGAGTTGGGAGTGTTGGTAAGGATTACTAGAGCTAAGGGAAAACGCCTACCGCGGTTGGAGTGCATCTTGTGCACTACTGTGGCCGGGAAACCCTGAGATTTAAGGTCCTCGAGAATGTCTTCGTTACTGAGTTCTAACGGGACGCCCCGTAGTACAGCGCGGATCTTACGCTCCTCCGGGAGGGCGTAGGTGTGGTACGCGATTTGATTTAACGAGAGTAACCTGGTAAACGCGCGGAAGTCGTCGACGGTCGCTACTTGAATTTTGATTGTATCGCCAGCGTTGGCGGCTTTTAAGTAATTAATTTTGTGCTCTTTGCACAAGTTATAAACCGCGGTCCAGCGCGCTTTTTCACGCAGGAATACGGGCGGAGGGAGCTGAGGCTTCGGCGGGACGGGAGCGCAGCGCGTCGCTGGCTTCGATGTGACCGACGGAGACGCGGTTACTACGAGCGATTTTAATGGCGCGGGGGCTGGTGTTGAAGACACCGGGGAGGGCTGCTCGGGTATTGAAGATACCGAAGCTTTCTTAGAGCGCTTCTTGGAGCGCTTGGCGACAAGTTGAAACGCGGGCTCAGGAGAGCCGGTTAAGGTGACGACATCTGACGACGTATCAGACGCAGGTTCGGAGTCGCTCCCGGGAGCGGTACGCTTACGACGCGACGTGTGAGAGGATGCGACCGATTCGCAGTCCATCTCGGACGAGGCAGGAGACGCGGGAGAGCTGTGGACCTGAGGGGTCTGGACTTCGGAGGCCTGAGGGGCCGGGGTTGTGGCCTGAGGGGCCGGGGACGCGATAGATGCCTGTAAGGCCTGCGTTATTATGTCGTCTGATAAGTAGGCACCGGACGCTACGAGCGCCTGGGCGAACGACCTAAGGATGTTCACAAGGTCCATTGGAGGGCTTGGTCGTACAATATATAATATATAAATGCATAAGAATGCCTAGGTTTTCTAGCAAACCTAGCACCTATACCTCCCTACCCGCGGTAGGGGGGCTGGGGACGACGCGAAGTGGTGCCCCTAGCTCGGACAGCACTGTACCGTCACCCTGGGAAAGGCCCAAGTGCAATGGGATCGGGTCAGCCGGTTTCTCCTTGGTCTGAAGGCCTTGGAAGCGCACCGGGGCAACGCTATCAGGCTTAGTTGTCACCGTTAAGTATCCACCTGATCAAACGCGAGTCTACTACGGAGTGTGTTGCCAATAAATTGACAACAAAAACCGGCCGTAGACCTGACGAAGTTGAGTTGCACTAAAAGTGCGGGATTGACTGCGTTACGACCGGCCGGAGCCGGCCGCAGAGTGAGTCTCTGACTACGTACAGGCGCCAAGCGTCAAGTACGCAGCCAGAAAGACAGCCCGAGTCTTGCGAACCACTATCGAATTTAATCGACCGCGGTAAGCTCAACCCTGTTGTTGCTGCACTCACCGAGGTGAGGTTTTTAATGCGAGGTGCACAGAGTGCGGGATTGACTACGTTACGACCGGCCGGGGCCAGCCGCAGAGCGAGTCTCTGACTACGTAGCAAGCGCCAAGCGTCAAGTACGCAGCCAGAAAAACAGCCCGAGCTTCGCGAACCACTGTCGAATTTATTTATTACAGCTTGAATTATAGTTGCCTTTGTTAAAGCAATTGCACTGGCTGTTCGCAACCAAAGTGGCAGCAAAAGCATCACTTAGTTAGAAATACATGCCTATTTGATTATTTAAAATTTGAAAACAAACTAGTGCGTAGTAAATCTTTTCTTAAGTTTTCACGATACATACTTTAAATAAAACACTTTTTACCGGATATTATCGTGTATAGTTTAGTTAATTTTAAAATTAAAAATAATTTCGACGTTTGGGCATCTTTGCAGTTGCCGTGGTCACGATAGACTAAGGTGTTTGTTCATCTATTGCCAGTAATAAAAACTACATGATTGTCAACACATATTAACGCCATCTGTTTCTCAGTCTTCTCGCATAACGTCCCGGATTGACACAAAAGGCACTGACTGTGTCCTGAGTTTGCAGTCTAACAGTTTGCTGGTTTTTCCTTTTGATGTTTTTAAGTATTGGGTCCCATGTTGATGAAAGTTTCCAACCATCTTCTCTATTGAAATTTGGATGTTTTTTAATTTCAATAGTTTCTCTGATCATCCTAGGTATAAAATGTTTCTCTTTTGCTAGGATCTTCACGGTATCAAATCTTAAATAATGGTTGGGCTTATCTATGGAATGTTCACAAACTGCAGATTTTGAGGTTCGTTTATTTTTAACATCAGAGATGTGTTCTTTAATGCGAGTTGACACATTTCGTTTGGTTTGACCGATATAAGAGAGCCCGCAGTCACAGTCGATTTCATAAACGCCTGGATCTTGTAAAGGGATGCTTGATTTTATTGGACGAAGATGCTGGCTTATCTTTGAGTGCGGCTTGTAGATAGTTTTGATTGAAGCTCGCCGAAGAATGCCTCCTATCTTGTCAGTAACACCCTTTATATAAGGCAGGAATGCTGGTCTTCGTTCAACTGTGAGTGGCTTTACGCGGTTTCTGCGACGGTGACGCGGTGTTTTTAAATCGTTATCCCGCAGCACTTTAACCAGGTGGTTGAGTTCCTCATTAATGTGTTGGGGATCGCAGATTCCATGTGCTCTCTGAAACTAAGAGTTGCCTACGGCAGATAATTGGCTCGGGTGGTGATGGGATTTCCCATTTAGATATCGGTCAGTGTGGGTGGGTTTCCTATAAACAGTATGGCTAAGTGTACCATCAGGATTTCTTTGTATTAAGACATCTAAAAAAGCTAATTTGTTCTCCTGCTCCAATTCCATAGTGAATTTAATTTTAGAATTAAGGGAATTGAGGTGGTTTAGGAATGCAGTCACTTCATGCTTAGGTAATATAGTGTAGGTGTCGTCAACGTACCTCTTGTATATCTTCGGCACAACAGGTGCCATTCGGAGCGCTTGCTCCTCGAAGTTCTCCATGTAAATGTCAGCTACAACAGGTGACACCGGAGACCCCATGGCAACACCATCAATTTGAATGTAGTAATTGTTATTCCACATGAAGTAGCCAGATGTTAAACATAGCTCTAATAGTTCTGCATATTCCTCGGGCAAGTTTGACTCACTTAGCTTCCTTTTTACTATATCAATGCAGTCTCTAACAGGTAGTGAGGTGAATAGAGACGACACATCAAAGCTAACCATAGTTTCATTGTTAGTTAACTTGAGATTTTTAAGGTCACTAACAAAATGGTAAGAATCCTTTACATATGCACATCTTTCCTCGCAGTTGTGAGAGCACAATTGCTAAGTGCTGGGCCAGCTTGTAAGTTGGTGTGTCTAGCTGGCTCACAATAGGTCTCAAAGGTACTTTAGCTTTGTGTATTTTTGGTAACCCATACAATTTTGGTGGTTTTGCACTTGCATGTAACAAATCTTTGTGTTTTTGTATTAAAGTGGATGTTTTCTTCATAATCCTGTTGGTGGGGTCGTAATTCACCATTTTGTATGTGTTTTCATCCGCTAACAACTCCAAGATTTTTTCGTTATATTCAGATGTATCCATCACTACGGTAGCATTTCCTTTATCTGCACGGAGAACTGTTAACTCGTCATTGTTGCGTAAGGTCTTCAATGCAAGGCGTTCTTCTCTGGAAAGATTCGATTTCGGTAGACTATTGCGTCTTAATACGCCGGAGATGTCTTGCCGTATACTTTCAGAATCTTCCTTTGAAAGTTTGTTTGTGAAAAGACAGTCTTCTACGCGACAGATTATGTCTTCTACCGGTATTCTAGACGGAGTTGGCAGTGAGTAATAAAAGTGTTTGTTTACTTTTATGTACCATAAAATAACATTTTCATGTGGTATTTGCAGAGGGTAACATTAAAATTTTAGTTTCGTGTTTGAGAAAGTAAATATTATATACATAAAACATTGTATATTTTAATAATTTTTTTTTCAATCTTATCTTCTTATCTTCTTATTCTTATCTATATGGTTTACAATACAAAGTAAACAATAATACAAAAATTGCCTGACAAGTCCAACAACTTTACGCCCCAGAAGAAGCACATGGATGAACAAATTTACCGGTATCTTTCAATGAATATTATATTAAAAATAATATTAGAAATAATATAATAAAACAACACTTTTGGCAACGTTTTAACATTGAATATGTTTCCCTGCTCCAGCAGCGGCATAAATGGGCTGTGGCGTCAAGCGACCTCCAACTGGGCGCGCTCGTGTTGGAGAAGGACAAGGCTCTACCACCACTCCTATGGCTGCTCGGGCGGGTAGTCAAGATCTACCCAGGACGGGACGGAGCTGTGAGGGTTGCCGAAGTCAAAACAAAGAAGGGGACCATACGCAGAGGATTCAATAATATCTGCCCTCTACCTAGAGACCAACAATCTTGAAGTGATGTCCACTTCAATCGGGGCAGTATGTCCAAGCACTCGGCCGCTCTCGGCCACGCTCGGGCTTCGGAGGTGCGCGGGGCGCGGGCAGCCGCCGTGCTACGATTCATCGCCGCGCTCGCTGGTCACTAACTGCTTACCAGCTGCGCGAGCGCACGTCGTCCATCTTGACACATTTTAATTACGTACCTTTTAAGTAATATACAGTTGTATCGAATATATGTTCCTTTATTGAAGATAGGACCCTAAACAGAAATAAACATACAAACTGTACAAGTATGGTTTTAAAGGTACCACACAAAAACTACAACAAAGTTACCTCTCAAACCGATACCAACGAACAGAAATAACAAAATTTCACTCCTCGATAAATAACACATCACAACATAAAAACTTCAAAAACACAGTGAGACACACCGAGTTCCTTGCTTCCTGACTTACTTATAAATGACTTACCAAAAGTTACAAACGAAACATAATTTTATTTTATTACAACACTACGATTTTCATTCAATGTGATAACATAAGTAATTTTGAGAATAAAATAACTACAATTGTAAATGATATTTTAAATTGGTTAGATAAAAATAATTTTAAGGTAAATGTAGAAAAAACTCACCACTAAAACTCCATATCAAGCACAAAAACCAAGTGATAAATGAGTTCAACTCTATAAAAGGTCTCGGAGTCACGCTAGACAGTAATATAAAATGGAAACTTCATATAGACTTAGTTTGCATGAGGTTAAATCGTTGTGTTTTGGTCTACGTCGGCTGAGAGAAGTCGTGTCGCAGTACAGACACTTACTACGGTTATTGGCATCGGTATTGCAATACGGGTTAATACTGCGGGGAAACGCGGCTGACATAGAATCAGTATTTTAGGTACAAAAGCGTTGCGTCCGACTCGCAAACGTCCATGTTACTGATTCGTGTCGGCTTTTGTTCAGAAAACTAAAAATTTTAAGACTGGCAAGTCTTTACATAAAACAGATAACTAAATTTTTCAAACAACACCACGGACAGTTTCAAACCCATAAAGAACCATTACAACAAAGCAGTTTAGAAAGCACAAAGATAACAAACTTGTCCTCCCAAAATGCTATTTACTCTAACAGCAAAAAAACGGAACATATATGTTATTACCTATGTCACGGCTATCAAAAGTATTTAATTTTCTACCACACGACATAAGGGATTTGCTAAAACAACAATTTAAGGCAAAATACGTGTGGTGTGGAAAAATGCTTTTATTCTATTACATAATTTTTCAAGTAAACATTATGAAAAGTATAATTATAAACTGTAATGGTTTGTATTACTTTATACCTGTATTACTTTTTAACATTTATGTGACTTGTTACTAATATAATAATATTAACATTTTTAATAACATAATTTGAAATTTAATTCATATGAACACTGACATTGTACTTTAGTCATTAAGAAAAATAATATTGAGCGTAACTAAAAATAAAATGGCCAAGCATTTTAAATATAGATTTAAAAAAAAATGTGTTTATGTGATAAGTATTCAAAAATTAACACCGATGTGCTGGCAGCAAAGTATCACTTAGTCATAAGTGCATGCTTATTTTTGAATGTATTAAATTTTCAAAACGAACTATAGCGTAATATTTAGTATCGTAAGTACTTACGTAATGAGTATTTAATGTCGACAGCTGGGAGGAGTAAAAGTGTTTAATGTACTTTTATGTGTCATAAAATAACATTTCCATTTGGTATTTGCATTTGGAGGATAAAACTAAAACTTTAGTTTCGTGTTTGAGAAGGTAAATTACATCCTTTAATGTATATCAACACTGAAATTGTCCAATTTCGCAACTCAATAATAAAAGACTCAAATTAACAAGCCTTGTTTAAAACTGCCTTAGATCTCAATATGTTACTTCTATATAATAAACTAATGTTACTTATGTAAAGGAAAAGTAAAATAAAATGTTACTTTTTTATATTTCTCGATATATACATTTCTTAGGCTTTCTTTTACATGTGACTAAAATAATTATAAAATATGACATTCAAATATTTTAAAATCAAAATAAAGGGAACATACCTTCCAAGGCTCATTTGACGTATAAACTCTACACTTAAACAAATATGTCCTCTAAATACTGCCTGAAATCAACTTAATATATTCCGTCGCCATTTTTATTCATAAGATCTGCAAGTGCCCCATATGTTACTGTCTTTTTTGATTTATTTCGTCACAAATTTTCATTTATCAAGATGACCATTTAAAATAAATGCTTGGTATTCACACGCTTTAATGTTACTAGATACACTGCCTCCATTGCATGGCGCCAAACTATTTTTTTTTTTGCCAGGAGGCAAAAAATGTATTTCCGCATGCCTCTCGCGCGCGTTACAAGGCATCCGGGACTAGCTCCTAATGAGCACTACCCACTAAAAAACCCCGTGTCGGCTCGTGCAATGTTTTTGCCACTCAGCCTTCATCTGAGCGACGGCCAACTGGAGAAAGAGGCTGCGCTAGCGGGCCCAGAAGGGGTCACCCGCTGGGATTACATAGAACTGAAGGTGCTCAAAGCACTGAAGGTGAATACATAGCACTGAAGGTGCTCAAAATGAAAAGTATATAATTTAAAAAAAAAAAGATTCTAAAATAAAATTGAATTAATTCGATTTCACGTTAAAATTAGGATTTGCGGCCAGAAGGGCTTCGAGATCGGCTGACAGTCTTGTGGAAACGTATGCTTGCGCATTCCTGGGCCTAGCGACTTTGAATTTCGAATCTAAGACAGGAGTAGTATATGAGACTGAATCACGAACTAGAGGATTGGGATGGGTTTCGGAGCGTTTGAAGAACGCTTCAGAGAGTGTTTTGAGGTGTTGTTGTACTGTAGGCAGTTCAAGATCTCTATGCAAGTTCGCGTTACGCACGTACCACGGTGCGTTTGTGGCCCTGCGGCAAAAGAGGTTTTGAACTACCTGCAGTTTGTGTAGGAGGGAGGGTTTGGCGTGGGCAAAGATTGGCGAGGCATATGTCATGACGGGTCACAAGCAGAGTAAGTTTGTTTCTGAAAGACATTTTACTTTTTCTACCTAACATGCTATTTAGGCGGCCTAAGTAGTGACGGGCGAGTTTCGAAACTCTATTGACGTGTGGCTTGAAAGAAAGCGTCGGATCTAATGTGAAGCCTAAGTATTTAGTACTGCGCTTCCAGGGGATGGGAATGCCTAACATTCGAACGTGGGGATCGCCAGCGGGACGACGGCGTTTGTGGTCGAAGCGCATCGCAGAACTCTTTTCAGGGTTCACATCGATGCGCCATTTTTGAAACCATACACCAAGGGCGTTAACGGCCTTTTGGAGTCTGGTTATACAGTGTGGCCTTTGGTATAGAGTGTGGTGTCGTCGGCAAAGAGGGCGAGTTTGACACCTTTCGGCGGAATGGGAATGTCGTTTGTGTACACGGTGTACAACAGAGGGGTCTGCAATTCAACCATGTTAATAGTGTAAATAGCAGAGTGTCAGTATATGACTACATAAGTAAAAAATATTTGTAAACAAATTAAATAAAAGGTTGTAAAAAAAAAATCGTGATTTGTTTTTTTTTTAATGAAATTTGAGACGCTTATTCGTTGTTTGTGAGGTAACATTTAGTAAAATCGTTTTATAGGTTATGTTGATAAATTATCTTTGTCATGGTTATTGTTTACGTGTTCGCACACAAGGGCAACACACACCGTTTTCTCTAAAAAAATTAAAAAAAAAAGTTATGAAATTCTCTTTTGATTTACTGTAACAATAAGGTGAATATAATGTTTACTTTCGTTTGACGTCAAACACGTGACGTGCCCATTAAAGCAAAAGAGATTTTCTCACGGTTTTGCATAGGCTGAGCCGCATAGGCAGGTAAATTTAAAGACCCAACAGTGCTAAATTGAATAAATATTCGATAATAGATAAAAATTCAAATTTTAACTTTTTGTTAATTATTGATTTTTTCCAGATACATTGTAAAAAGAAATAATTTTTAATAGTTTACATAAATTAGGCAAAAATTAAATTCAGGGTATTTACTTAGACATTTCTATAAAACAAACATCAATATTTTCTGCACCAACAGCAAATGTTACACAACACACTTGCTAAACTAAAAAATTCTTCACAAATACTTCACACAAAAATATTGCAACAAAGTACTTTCATTGTGCATTTAATTCAGTTTATTTAACACAACAGGTTAAATAGGATTGGTTTTCTATTAATCCGATTTGAACGACATAGTTATGAGCATTTGAAATAAATTAAAATTAAATTACGACTTTGGTCCTTTCGTTGGCTCTTCGGCTATTATAAAGAAAAAAATTAAAATTTTATGACACAATTGTTTTAAAAGTGATATAATTCTAAGTTAACGTAGCTTTAACATTTTTTAAATAAAACACTTTTTACCGGATATTATTTTTTGTTGTAACACCGATTCCGGTCGCAAATCCAGTAAAGTTAAATCCACAAAGTATTGCTTGAATCAACTTAAAGTAAGTTATATTTCTTTTTATTATTTTTGCCAAAACTT
The DNA here is from genome assembly GCA_923062675.1 of Marasmarcha lunaedactyla. Classification (NCBI taxonomy): domain Eukaryota; kingdom Metazoa; phylum Arthropoda; class Insecta; order Lepidoptera; family Pterophoridae; genus Marasmarcha; species Marasmarcha lunaedactyla. The sequence continues at coordinate 3,657,188 of OV281358.1, forward strand.
TAAAGCAAAGGTTTTGATGGTCAGCACCTTTAGAACTTAAGGAAATCAAATAAACATCATGCTCATTCCACCAATATTATCAGAATGCATTCCATCGTTTTGTGACTCAAACAACTTACTACACGTTTTTGGTTTTCCATTAAAATAAAACATTTCTTTATGAAACAAGCGAGCGCAAGCATCACTTCAGCATTTGTATAGATAAACATAAGTTATGGCTGGGTGCAGTCACGTACAGTTTTGTAACATGGATAACCCAAGATCTAGGGAACATGGAAAAGCTTTTTACAGTTGATTATTTTGATGGTGTTTAGAATTCGATCATTTTTTAAATGTTTTTATTTAGCTTACCGAGTCTGTGTCTGGTGTGTGTCTAGTAACTGAAATTTTATGATGTAATTTAGGAACCCTTCCTAGATTTCTTCCTATTGACCAATTTTAGAAATCTTCTTAATATTTTTTAATTTTTATGCTACGATATAACCTTTTCAAGTAGGTTCATTTTCTTTGTTAAACTATCATGGCAATGTTTGCAATAAATTAAATTGTAGAGATGTTTAGGTATTCCAGAAAATATAATAAACTTTGTTATCGATTTTACTAACTGATAACTATGTATGTTGTGAATCCAGTGTCATTGTAAATCCAAGATGGATGCCACCACAAAACGCCATAATTTAATTATGATTTTTTTTATATATTTAAATACGCCATACAATAAATATTTTTGTCTATTAACAAAATTGTCTTATAGCTTATCTACTGCATTACATCTTTGTTTATACCTTCATGTTTTTGATATTTTATTGCTCCTTTTTTTATTTCAAACACAGTCGTGGTGTGGTTTTCATATAGAACAAATTTTAATGGATATCGCACTATATATAAGCTAAAACACAGCGTGAAAATGTGCATTTTACTTTACGCGCTGCAAGAGCATTTTCGCAATTTATCACTTTATAAAAGTGCTAGTTTTGCATATACGGGATTAAAAGTGTCGCTGTTGTTGTGTGTAAAAGTTTCGACTTTAAAGTTTTCTGATGGTTTTATTAAATATGATATTACTGAGATTGTAAAATAAATAAACTTTAGCATGGTTAAAAGAAAAATAAAAAAATATGTTTGTCAAAAAGTAAAAAAATAAATTTAAGGCGAGATAAAAAAAAGAAAATGAAAATTGAATAACTTTATAATTAAATAATTGTATTTGATTGCAAGAAAGGATCCAATTGAAAGGGTTCAAATATGTTTTAGTTTTTAATTTATTGTATGCGCCATGAATAATTTACGTTTTCATATCCAGGTCTGTTTTACTACTGGTATTTTGTTATAGAAAAGGAATATTTATTTGATATTTAAATGTAATCAGTAGACCTTTCAACTTCGTTATATTAAACTATACAGTAAACAATAAACGTTACAGTACTGCATTATATTCTTCTTTCTATGAATACTTGTGTTTGCATATGAGAAATCATTTTCCATCTCTTGTTTACTTTTCACTTGTCTCATCGCACTGTGACAATGTGTTGTTTGCATTTATCGTAAAAATTATAGAGTATACATTTTTTTGCGATTTTCCAACATACTTTAACTCCTTAAATATTTTTTCAGCATAGCCAAAACAATGAAATTGACGTTTAGATGTTACTATTTTCTTAAAGCAGGCTTATTTTTTAATTTTTTTATAATATATTCGTGCTTTTTCACGCGTTGGACGTGGCGAGCTCTTGTTCACGTTGGCCGCCAAGCTTTGGCCGCTACTTAGACCGCACGTGCGTTTTGTACGTGAACACATTCTCGCTCCGATCGCCGCCCGGTACGGACGTTCCAAGACCACTCCGATTGATCGGTCCCTTCCCGATTTTCAGCGGCGCTCAGTTTACTGACGGTATAGTATAGCGCGTTGGTTCTCCCTCCCTCTTACTCCCTCCGAGCGCTATCGAAGTGATTTTTTTATTTGCGACTAAATCTCTTAGTCTTCAAAGTGCTGTGCTGTGTTGTGCTTGTGCTGAGTGTTGTGTGCTGTGTGTGCCCAGCGTAAAGTATTTTGGTTTTAGTAAAAAGGATACCTAACGGTGACAACTGAATTTGTACTGATCCAATCCTTTTATTTTAATTTTTTTTCCTTTCTACTATTTGATTTAATTACTCTTCTATTTTCATGTTTTTGTCAGTAAAGGTTGACCCTAACGCGATCAATTCTTTAGCTGCGTACCCTTTTTAGGTTTCTAGGTAGCGGCCTTCGGCGAACTACGTTTAGGAACTTTAGGCATCTTTTATTTATTTTTATATTTATATCTTTCTGACAAGCCCTCCCATGGATTCGCAAGCATCGTAAACTTTGCGAAAGCGTTCACGCAGGCACTCACCGCGTCGGGCATCTAAATATCTGACGAGGTTTTCACGCAGGCCTTATTAGCGCTTAACGCGTCCCCGGCCCCTCAGGCCCCAATCCCGGCCCTTCAGGCTACCAACGATCAGACCCCTCTGGTCTTTAGCTCCTCTCTCGCGTCTCCCGTGCCCTCCGAGATGGACTGTCGCACACATCCTCTCGCACGTCGCGCCGCCCGTCGCCCGGGAGCGACTCGGAACCCGCGTCTGATGCGTCGTCGGACGCCGCCACCTTAACCGGCTCTCCTGAGCCCCCATTCCAGTTAGTCAACAAACGCTCTAAGAAGCGTTCGAAAAAAGCCTCGGTGTCTTCAACACCCGAGCCCACCCCGGTGTCTTCTACACCCGCCTCCGCGCCGTTAATGTCACTGCAAGTGACTGTGACCCCGTCGGTTCCGTCGAAGCCAGCAACGCGCTGCGCTCCCGTCCCGGCTAAGGCCCAAATCCCTCCTCCCGTGTTCCTCCGCGAAAAAGCGCGATGGACCGCGGTATCTAATCTTTGCAAAGAGCAAAAAATTTATTATATTAAAGCATCCAACGCAGGCGAAACCATCAAAATCCAAGTATCGACTATCGACGACTTCCGCGCGTTCGCTAGGCTCTAATCAGTCAGACAAATCGCGTATCACACTTACGCCCTCCCGGAGGAGCGTAAGTTCCGCGCAATATTACGGGGCGTCACGTTTGAGCTCGCGACTTTGGAGGCGATTTTGGAGGACCTTTAGTCCCAGGGCTTCCCGGCTGAAGCAGTGCACAAGATGCGCTCCCACCGCGGTAGGCAATTCCCATTAGCCCTTGTCATCCTATCCTTCTTATCCATCCCATCCTATAGATCTTCAGAGAGGCTCGCACAATCTGCGGACTATCAAATATCTCTGTCGAGCGTCCCGATCCCCGTGGTCACCCTGAATAGTACCACCACTGCCAGCTCTACGGCCACGCAGCGGCTAACTGCTCAGCTCCCCCCAGGTGCGTTAGGTGCCTGGATCCTCATATAACAAAGGAGTGCACTCGCACTCCCGAGTCCACTACCCCCCCTGCATGTGTGCTGTGCGGCCAGTCCGGCCACATAGCTAACTACAGGGGTTGCCCGCGCGCTCCGCGCTCCTCAGCTAAGAGGGCCGTGCCTAAACTTAGTTCTAACCTTCCTGAGCTCAGACTATTCGTTCAGAACAATGAACCAGACTTATTGCTTCTCCAAGAGACGCGGCTCACTCCAAACCGCTCCAGGGGATTCGCAATTCCCAAGTACGAGCTCACTCGTAACGACAGGCCCAACGCCAACGGTCACGGCGGCACAGCTATTTACTACAAAAGAGGTTTCCATTGCCCTCCTCCCCTACCCCTCCTCTCCTCAACATGGAAGCTACGGTGTGCAGATTGGCTATGACTGGTCATCCGGCACTAGACCAATCCGCAGCGACTTTGAGGCTATTCTCGCCCTCGGCCATTCAGTCATTATGTTCGGAGATTTTAACTCCAAACATACTGACTGGACGTGCCTATCGACCAACACCAGTGGTATCGCTCTCTTTAATATCACTAACTCACTCGACTTAGACGTCATCTCTCCCGCTCACTCCCACTCATTATCCCGACAACCCTCCGTCCTGACATCCTCGATTTTGCGTTAGTAAAGCATATCAACCTCGATCTCAGAAGGTCAATCGAACCACTCGATGACCTAGGCTCTGACCACTGCCTCGTTTCCCTCGTGCTAGGATCGCCTTACGTTAACGACACCTAACGTTAAACGAAGACCAACTGGAAAAACTTCAAAAATACGCTAGTTTCAGCCTTAGAGGCCCCGAACTCTCCGCTCCCGATTTCGCCCGACTCTCTAGATAGCCCGGATAAAATAGACTCGTTAGTTAATTCCCTCACTACTACTATCAACTCAGCCATCAGAGATAACGAAAAGATCGTTAAGCAAGTCAAAGGTTAGCTACTTTCCAAAAGATTGGAGAGAAGCAACATTCATAGGCATTCCTAAGCCGGGTATAACTCTGAATGTCCCGGCTAATCACAGACCCATCAGCCTCCTCAACGCCATGTCTAAACTTCTCGAGAGAGTCATACGAATGCGGAACCATCTGTTTCCAACGGATGGCGATCCTCTCGTTATTTCCCTTTCATCGTTTTCGCGCTAAGTACTCCTGCCCTCAGCAAGTCCATCGAATCGTCGAGTGCATACTCGATGGCTTCTACCCGCGGTGTTTTAAAACGGTCGCAGTTTTCTTTGACTTAGCCAAGGCTTTCGATAAAGTCTGGCACAGCGGTCTCGTCTATAAACTCTACAAAATAGGCTTACCGGATCACCTAGTTAGGATAATCGCGTCGTTTCTCAAAGACTGCACGTTTCGTTTCAAACATGAAGACACGCTTTCTGCGCCTTGTCCCATAAAGGCTGGAGTCCCTCAAGGCTCAGTCCTCGCTCCTCTGTTGTACACCGTGTACACTAACGATATTCCCGTCCCTCCGAAAGGCATCGAACTCGTTCTCTTTGCAGACGAAACCACCCTTTACACCAAAGGCCTCAGTGTCCCGGGTCTCGTCACCAGACTCCAAAATTCGGTGCATGTTTTCAAAAATGGCGCATCGATGTGAACCCAGACAAGAGTTCTGCGGTTCACTTCGACTGTAAACACCGTCGTATCGCCGATTACAATCTCCACATTCGAATGTTAGGCATTCCCATCCCCTGGAAGCACAGTACCAAATACTTAGGCGTCATCTTAGACCAGACGCTTTCTTTCAAACCACACGTCGATAGAGTAACCCAGTTTTTACTTAGGTCACCTAAATAGTATTGTAGGTAGAAAAAAGTAAAATGTCTTTCAGAAAGCGCTTTATAAGACCTGCGTTAGACCCGTCACGACATATGCCTCGCCAATATTTGCCCATGCCAAACCCTCCATCCTTCACAAACTACAGGTAGTTGAAAATCTCTTCTGCCGCAGGGCCTCAAACGCACCTTGGTACGTGCGTATCGCGGACTTGCATAGAGATCTTGAACTACCTACAGTGCAACAGCACCTCAAAACACTCTCTGAAGCGTTCTTCAAACAGCTCCGAAACCCACCCCAATCCTCTAGTTCGAGATTCAGTCTCGTATACTACCCCTGTCATAGATTCGAAGTTCAAAGTCGCTAGACGGAGAAACGCACACACGAACGTAGCGACGCAGCTGACGCTATATCTCGAAGCCCTTCAGGCCGCAAATTCTAATTGTAATAAATATTCGAATTAATTAAATTTTTATTTTCATTTTGAGCACCTTCAGTACTATTTATTCACCTTCAGTACTTTGTACATCTTCAGTGTTATGTAATCCCAGCGGGTGACCCCTTCTGGGCCCCGCTAGCGCGGCCTCTTTCTCCAATTGGTCGTCGCTCAGGTGAAGGGTGTGGGGCAAAAAATTGCACGAGTCATTCAGGGGTTTTTTAGTGGGCAGTGGCTCTGGTAGACTCGGAGCGAGTCCCACATAACACCAATCGCGCGCGCGGGGTATGCGTCAGAGCATTTTTTATCCTCCTGCCCTCTTCGTGGAGGGGAAGAAAAAAAAATGATCACATGGATATTAGATCATATGATTGATATTTCGCGACTGCGCCCGCGAGTCAACGTAAACAAGCAGTTTGAGTGTTCGCGACATATGTGTAAATGCGTTTGTACATTGTACATTATGCAGCTTACGATAATCAAGACATTTTAGTACCATAAAATTGTATGATCATGATGGCACGGTAACGTTGGACATAATAGTAGTATTTGCTCGGTGACAGAAACAGACGTATTCCTCATCGGCTATAGTAATTTAGAATTGTTCAAAAAAGCTAGAATTTTATGACCAAAAAAATTTAATTTCACAGTTATTCAAAGTTGCTCAACATTCATTGAGGGAATTACAATTCACGCTCGGAATTTATTTTAGAATTTGTTTTAAGTGTCATCTATAATATTGGTATAAATGAAACATATCGTATTGATTTATTGTGATGCTTCGAAATATGGGTCTAGCTGTCACGTTATTTAAAAAAGAACTGACTCAAATTAATGCTTACAGGATTACATTTTTGAATTTGTATGTTTAGATAAATTTGTACTTTAGCAGTTCGTGCTAGTCGCTGACAGAAACATAAAGCTATATTTGAGACTCAATGTTGTTCTTCTTTATGAATGGAAAAATACATAGTTCAATTAATTTTTAATTGTTTCATTTTTATTATTAGTATTTTCACGGATTCTTTTTTAAACTATGAACTTTGCACTCACTGTGTTTTCCTGTCCATACATGTGGAAAAAGGTATCATAAATCGAACTAATGCGAACAATGATTGTTATAAATTCCTATTTATAGCACAAAAAAGATATACACTTACAACATAGATAATGTTTCAAAATCAATCTACAAATACACAACGCCTTTTCTATTGTTCATAATCACAGTATAATAACTGAACTACCTTGAACCATAAAAGTAAAGAAACCTACATCATACAAATTAAAAATAATAATAGAATAACTTAAATGATTATTGATTTTTGAAGTTAAATTGAGTTCAATTTAAGTTCAAAACCTGATTCCAGCCTGATGGCCTTGCTAACTATAACGATGACTTGTGTTAATTAACCAAAGATAAGCGGTTAAACTGTAACCATTAAAGTCTATCGTGTAACTTGCCTAATTATTGAATTAATTAAAATTAACTTCGCGTCGAGTAAGATGTTCAAGATTACAGTAACTTTAAGAATTACTATCAATTAGATTACAACTTGTGTGCTACTTTTTAAAATTGAGTGCTTCTTGTTTCCATATTTCTTGATTTTTCGGGCTGTCATGTTACAGTGGTAAAAATGTAAAACCTTGTTACTTTTTGTCTTATTATACTATTTCCGTTTCTTTATTTTCTCGATGACGGTTCTAATTTGATGTAATGCTCTCTAGCTCCATCCAATAGCTCCATCCCTATCAGTTTCTTCGACTCTGGTATTATATAACCTTGTACGCGTGAAAACGTCATATTTTTATAAAATAATGCATACATAATGAAAAAAAACGCTCACACAAGGTTACACAGGAGCTGTCATCGAGAAAATAAAGAAATGGAAAAAAGAGTATAGTGACAAAGTAAAAGACAAGAAATTTTAGCCCATTGCTGATTATTAGCTCTGGACAATTAAATATTTAAAAGTTCTTAAATCGATCGACACGCGATCACAAAAGATGCGGGACATGTTTCTATTGTTACTTATTTATTTTTGACCTGATATTAAATATTCTATTTAATTTCTCTTAAGAGAGCTTGTGAACACAAAAATTGCCTACTATTATTATACCTATTCAGATAAAATCCTATGAAATCCAATAAAACATCGCAAAGCAAAGAATATTTATGAAAAAACTTAAGCTACTTGTTGGGAAAAATACACAAAAATTACCGAGGCTATCAGCGTTTTTTTTTTGTTGCTCCAGCCGAGCACCTGGGACTGGAGTTTTTATTTATTGATATTTGTATTTATTTTTAAGGCTCCTTCGGAAACCAAAGACATACATAATATAGACAATGTTCACTTATAGAGTGTTTTTAGTATTTTTGCAGCGTTTTTAGGATTTTTGTTAACGCCACGTGAAGTTACTATCATATTCCATGATTTACGGAATGTTCGCTGCGACCTATGTTTTGTTTCGATAGAAACGATATATCATTTGACGAGAAAACCGTTGAAAAAAATTTACGTACGTAAAAAAAAAATTAGATTCTAACTCGAAAATCATTAATCACTAATCTACAACATATTTATCTATATACATACAAACATAATAATTTGACTCTCATTCGACCTCTATATGATGTTATCGAGTAGCATTAACTTCTAATTATTCTTTGCTTAAGCTTTCATGTCAATTTTTGCAATAAATATCTGTCACAAGAATCCATAGAAAATTATTCATTCTAGTTATAATTAGAAACTTTTTATCGCGATTTTAAAAACATAACTGCTCCGTTACGTCATCATACGAAACTCTTTAAAAACGTGTTTAAAATTAATGAACATTGCACAGAAATCTGAAATATTCAGATTGTTTTCTCAATACTCTTTCGAAAAAAATATAAAAAATACTTCATAATTACTTCACATTCGGCAACAATTACGGAAAAACGTTTGTAAGTAATAAAATTGTTGCAGCGCACAGATCATGTCTATATATCTAATAGTCAGACCATGTCTAATGTCTAATAGAATACAACAAAAATATTTTCTATAACGCCAAAAAAAATATTGCTAAAATCATCAACGACATCACCGACTGGCTGAATCACGTTTACAAAATTCTTCAGAACGTTGAAACTAAGTTAAATAATTTAAGTAGTAAAACTAAGTTAAGCTGTAGAATTACCAATCAGGAATTTACGACAATGCTTTTAGAATATGTTTTTTTTCAACTGCCTAATAAAAATTTAAAGTAGAGTTATTTGTTTTGTGTTTAGCTTTAATTTGCTAAATAATTGTTTTGTAAAGTATGTATTTGAAATAAACTTTTCACTTTCGTTTCCTTTAAAATCAAATTATACGTTACAGTTGTAACGACGAGGGACCTTTGTTTCCAGTGTAACGGTTTGTGCTATGTTGTTAAAGTTCATAGGCAACCTTCCAAAGTAATGGGTGTAAGCTGTAGAGAAGCCTTTTAAAATAAGCTCTTTGTTAAATTACGGACAGCCAGCCTCTGGTAAGATGTAAATGGCAACAGAACTTGTTTTGAAACGTAATAACTGTGAAAATGGTTATTTGATATACGGTTTACGTTGTAATATTATAAAGCAATTGCTAGGTTTCTTGATATTATTATTGATTGTGAATGTATAATCAAATTCGGTATTATTTCTTGCTATGCAAAACCGTTCAACCAATTACTCCAACTGTGAGTGTATCAAATTGCTTACTATCATGAAACATTATGAAACGTTGTTAACGCTCCTTATCGCTTAACAAGGCTGTAAGGTGAGCAGTAGACACTTAGAAGTGATCTGAGTGAATTCTAAAATTAATTAAACCAAGTATCTGAATTGGCTTATGGATGTTATGTCTAGAAAGAAAGAAAGAAAGCATTTAGTTAGAACACACAATAACAAAACAAAACAAAAATATTACAAAAACGGGCAAAAACAGAAAATATATAAAAGTAACCTACAAAATAATTTAAATCAAAAACATATACACAATTTGTGCAAAACAAAAGGTTTATTTGTTTGTATTGTGTGCGCCAAAGGGCGCCTTAACTCTCTTATGTTCCAACTTAAGGACGGTTACAATTCTGTTCTTCCGTTGACACAGAAGACGGGGTAGCGTGCACTCTCAGCCGCTCAAGGCAATTTAGTTCAGAGTATATTGAGACACTATAGTAAAAAGTATTAATATTGAGACACTGAATAAAAATAAAATAAGTACTATATAAGGTACAAATGTCTTGTTCGTATTGTTTGTAAATTAGTTTTTAATTATATATAGTATAAATATAATAATATATGTGATATATGCATATAAACAAAATTTAAAAAAATCCTATTTTATTGTTGTTAGTTATATGTTTTATGAAAGCTTAAGTGTTAGTATTAAAAAGGGGACAGGGCCAAGTAATTATGTAACGCTACACATAGTTACTAAATTGTGAACGTAATAAAAAAGTCTTATACGTGCTCTTGAATTTTAACTCTAGGCCACACTCTCGAAAAGGCGGAGGAATATTGTTCCAACATTTTGTTGTACAACATTTGACACTGTCATTTGAAACGGTGTTCAGAAATGGTGAGGGGGTGAGTGCATGATCGTACTGTAGGTCTATTCCGCAATTATCTCCAGGAAAATTTTAAAATAAGATAAGATACTGAGAATTTTTAGAGGAGATAACGTCAAAAAACAGACAGGCAAAGTAAAGTTTTTGGCGCCCTCTCATGTTCAGATTTATGTGCATCTATCCGGGGGGGTGAGATGTTAAAACAGTAATGCGCGCAAGCATTTTGGGCCCAATACAATAATTCAGCTTGGATAATACAAGGCTATCACAAAGCTGAACTCTTGGTATAGGACAAACAAGAAAACAAGTCTTTATTACGTTGTTCCCAAAGTCGAGATTATCTGCATATTCCATTCATACACACTTCCTCACAACTTTCCTATTATGAGTAGGATCGAGCAGAATGTAAGAAATTATAATTTACCGCCACCTTATCGGTTTATTCTCATGTACAGCTTTGTAAACTTAAGTCTGTTTTATTTAAAATAAAAAATATAATATAAACAATAATCCGCCGAAACAAAAAAAAATCACACATGAATTAAAAACCCCCAAAAAAGACAGTATAAACCCGACATATAACAAATATTTCTTTATTACTATTTTAATAACCGCAGAAAAATTACAAACATTCTAGCGAAACTAAAACTTTTAGCTATGTTTGTAATCAACATAGTTTCTTTGTCAAATGTTACCTTCATTCCCGCCATAAAGCGTTCTTATAAAGCGTACTTGGGCGTTCTTTGTCAAGTTGACAAGTGAGGAATGTTGGGAGGTTCTGCAAAGTTACAGTTATTTTGAATTTTTTTGTAACAATGCTATTTTTAGCGATTAATTTTTAACAATGATAATAAGTCTTTTACTTATACACATTTATCATTTAGGCATCTATAACGAGTTTCAACAATCTTACTATTTTATAATAACTTCGGGTTCAGAAGTGTTTGTTCTGTTACACAACATACTATAAAATTTTTAAGCTTTTATAATATTTTACGTTTCTTAATATTGTCTGTAATTAGTTCTAAACTAGTTTTCTGCTTTGAATGAAAAAGTCGTAGTTACTGTGTTATAATACATCAATAACACCTTATAAAACAGTTAATATTTAAATTATGAACGATATGAAACGTCATTGATACGAAAATAAAAGAAAAGTTTCTATTTTTTTTTATTTTAGAGCGACCACATCCCATTTACGATTCAGTATAAATATGAATCAAAAGGAATTTATAAAATTTTAAAACAATACAATTAAAAAATAGAATACTTATAAAAACAGGTTAACACTAATACAAAGGCGTGTCGTCACACTAGACGATTGACTTCTATATACTAAATACTAAAGTTCTAAATTATAAGACATATATTATTAAAATATTTAATTTTATTTAAAGTTATCGTTGCACATTGTCCCCGTTATAAGTGTGCGTGAACGGTACGTGGAGCTACTGTTCTTGCGGTACATCGGTAGGGAACATCAAATAAAGTTCTCAAAAGCCACCCCTCCCCTAGAAGATCAAGGCTTGAGGTTATAATTTTGCATAGGAATTTAAAATTTACGGCATGTAGTGATAGCCAATGAATCGTGTCAGTTTTCGTCAAAAACTCTACTCTATTAGAACGAGCATCATAGATTGAGTTCCACGCCTGAGTTGGGTATTCCATGGCTTGCACGTAAGCACAATAATATTTTAATCTTTCTTAACAGACTAACAGTAGCATAGAAAAGCCCTAGAAGCAAGTTTCACAATGTGATCAATAAGAGGCTGATATGGTAGCTTGTAATATAAGATTACACCTTACTTCTTAGTTTACGTACGCACACGTATTTTTTTTGTATTTTACAAAACTAAACAAGAGGCCCAAATGATTATTAAAGGTTTTCTCATGTTTGCTAAAATAATAATGCACAATTTGGCAACGCATTGAGCACCCAAACCTTGAGTTGTCAAAACTTTGTGGAACATTTTCTACCTAACTCCTGGCTCTTCAAATTCCACTTAAAACGAAAACTTCACACAATGTTTCACTTTCTTACTTAAGGTAATTGAAAACTCGAATCACGACGTTATTTAATACACCACGAAACAATCTTCCTTAGGCTGGAAAATGCTGAACATTACTCTCAAAATAAGTCTCTGAAGTTAAGAAAGCACCAAACTTTGCGAATTAAATGGTAAAGATTGCATAACCAAGAAGTTTTGATGAAATAGGACTCATTAAGCTAATTAATAGGACGAGAAAAAGATTTTTGTATTTTGTAATTATATCTCTTTGGCTATTGGTTTCTGGCTGACACTGATAAAGTGGAATAGATAACATTTAAAAATTAATTTAAAGATGAAGTAACCGATTCCCGTCATTTTTTAAATTTTTTGTAGCATTGCGTGACCTAAACCCTCAATTTACGCACGCTTTTCCCTGAACTAAGTTGCCTTTTTCTGCACGTATCGTAAATAAATTGACCAACTTCAATTCATGTAGAAAAAATGTAGAAAACATATTTAAATGTCATGTAAAGCTTGAGTGGCCCTTGCGGCGATATTGTCTTTATCAATTGCACCGTCACCCAAACGTCCACCACCGAAAATAAAAGTGTGCAGACTGAGGAAAGCGACTGCTGAATTAGTGTGGTAGCTGGATTCTTGTTTCAATTATATGAGTATAAAAATATAGCTCATTCCCATTGTCTGATCTATTGTTATGCCAATCAAGAAATAAACATCCATTGATACTTTGAAATTTTATTCTGTTGCAATAGTATTTGATCTTTTTCTTTTAAAATACACTCTCAAAATAGATAGTACACTGAACCTTCCCTGCGAGGGGCGGGTTCATATCACACTTGCTATAAAGTAGTATACGATACTTGGGACCTAAGTTGTCTATTAATGCACGGGGTTTAGTACCCTCGCTGCGCTCGGGCGCTAACTTCACGCCATGTAGTAATAAGCTACTTAGATCCCGCGTATCGTAATGAACTATTTGAGCCCATTTTAAGAAGAAATTCGATAAATTATGATACAAAAGGAACAGAGCGGCACAGGTCGCAAGAAAATTTGTAACCAGACGAGCTCACAAAAAGAAAGAAACTAAATGAACCGTGTACAAGATTGTTACGCCACTGTTGATGAAAAGGACATCAGCTACGACAAGAATAGTTAAACGTTTTCGGGCGAGCACCACAGATTGTGTCAAAACCTGGAATACCCACAAAAAGACGATGTTGTATGTTTTGTGGGAGTGAAAGGGCACCGTTTATTATGAGCTTATGCCACCGGGTAAAACAAGGATGCAGATTTTCACTGCCAAATGCTTATCAAAAGGTCAAGCAAGGAATCAAGAAAAACGGAAGAAAGTCAGCAACTGGAAAGGTGTGGCCAGGCCACACACTATAGAGTATCCACGCAGCAAAATTTATAAGAAATTTTTGGGTAGTCGTAATGCATCATCCACCACACATTCCTGACTTAACATCCTTCAATTGTCGCTTGTTTCGGTCTTGTCACTTCATAAAGTTGATATCAAAACTGGAAGTCAAAACTGCTTGTTGCATTATTTAAATTGGAAGTCTCAAAACTTCTTCCGCATCATGAGACTAACAAAAGGTGGTTATAAGTTATTGAAAAAAATGATAATCTTGTAAATTTGAATATGTTATGAATAAAATTGTCTCCATTTTGTATGTTATAAACTACAAAACTTGTTGATTGAACGTACTTTTGAAGTAGGTAGAGGTTTATTAATATAGTTTGGCTTAATAAACGAAAATACAGCCAAATTAAACCACTACTGACGCTGTACATGATGAAGAGACTGAATGTTTTGATTTACAATATAACGTACTTTAAGTTTCTACTTTCCTTTCTTCTTCAAATGACGACACTTTAACAGGCCTTGTATAAAATTTCATCCTTAGTCATGGATTTCATTTTATTATTAAAATATACACCGCATTGTCATGATATATGCTACTCTCATGCCAAAAATTTCCATGGACTATGCTTAAAAAACAAAAATGTGCATATGAGGAGATGAACTCAAATCAACGTAGAAATATTTACCACACTTTTTGTATGAGATGACTGAATCAGTACTGTTTATCACATACTTTTGCAGTTAAAAGGAAGAAGTTAACAAAAAACTGTATCACCCCAGAGAACGTTAGTATTTCAGTATTAATTTTATTCGTTAGTAGCGAGATGCTGATGCATACGGTTTTTAACAAAACACTCTGGCATAATCAAATCCATACGGCCATTTCATTTGTAAAAATCATTACTACTGACCAATAATTTAAGTTTACAAAAATGGGTGCCTCTTCTAAACTGATTATTCTGAACATCTAGAGTTAAAGTAGGGGTAGGTATATTTACCCAATTAAATTATTAATTCCAGCAAATTTTAAAACAATCTGAAATCAAACTGACGATACAATGATAGTATTTAGAGCATAAGTGAATCCGTAGTTTATTAATTCAAATGAATAATTAATTGCATTTCTGCATTGCAGTTATGATTCGCTAATTTTGGTGGCACAGATAACGCAAACAATGCATTGTTTGCCAGCAGATGAATACTGATGACAAGACAAGACAATCGTGATTGAGTTACGTTTGATGGACATTTAACGCCAAAGATTGTTTATTTAGTACCAGGGTTGAATTTACATTTGATGTGAGCAATAATAAAAGCTCCGTCAAAATAGGTCAAGAATTTTGTACGTTTTCCTGCATAAAATACGGAATAGTTTGTTGGCAAAATTCAAATGATTAGTTTTCAATAATGAAAGTTGCTTCTACTTGTTGTCGTAATATAAATGGCATAAATCTAGCGCCAGTTCAGAGAGAACGAGTCTTCGTTTTTTTTGAATTTACAATGGCTTTTTGAATTTTCATTTCATTTCAAAATATTTCATTTCATTTCAAAATATTTCATTTCATTTCATTTAATTTCATTTCATTTCTTAACTGCATCTGTTGGCTCAGCAACTCCTTGTCCCTAAGAACTGTCCAAATGACGAACATCCACGAATGCTAGCCATCGCGCTCCTCAACCATATTAGAGGGAAGTAAGCTACCCGTCACCCGACACTACCATAAGACGTAATGTGTGAGCTGAAGATGTTGTTATGTTTTAAATTTACTCAGTAATTTTTTTTAAATTCTCTGTACGTTATTTCTTTTATTATTATTATTAATTTTATTTATTTATTAAGTATACAAAACAATCTTATAACTAAATTACAGTCCCGCAAAATTGTTGAACGGTTTGGTTTCATAATTACTCTACTCACTGTTTTTTCACAGTTAATAGTACACGTTTAGTTATCTTCAGTACATTGACACAAAGCTTATATTTTTTTTTCTATGTGTTATTTGATATATATATATATATATATATATATATATATATATATATATATATATATATATTAGAAAAATGGATACATCAATAAAATTACATTCTACACAAATTGTAATAACATGCACGAGTCATCATAAATATATTGAAAGTTCAGAATAAATCAAGAGTGAGGTGCTTATTTTCTTTTATTAATTTATAGAATTAAAACCTATGTATTTGACACCATTTGATTTTGAAATAGTTTTATTTAGCTTGCCGTGTTTGTATCTTGTATTGGTCAAATCAAGTAACTAACATATAAATCCCTTACTATTTGACTGATCATATTTATAACCTGATGATAAGTGGCATCCGCACGCATAGACATCATTACTCGTATTGGTCATCTTATTTATTTATTTATTTGGAGAAAAAACAGGTATTTACAATAAAGTTAGGACAAAAAAAAACATTACAATCTAGTGTTAGTGTTTGAAATACGCTTAACATTCTCACATGGATATATATATTACTGACAGCAAAGGGTTATTAATTTATGCGTACAGATATAAAAAATTCAGTAGCAAAATTGTATTATACCAGTTTAAAAAGCGTTATTGACTCAGTGAAGTTAATAGATCATAATATGTATAAAAACAAAATTGATTATGAAATGTTTTAAACATACAAGCAGAAGAGAAAATAAAAAAATTATAATAATGAAAAAAGTACTTAACTTGAATGATCCGACAAACCAGAGAATTCATAAATACTATTTAAAATTTTCGAAGTGTAGGACTGAATAAATCTACTGATTCAAGCCTCTTGTTGTATGTGTTACAAATGTATATGTGGTTTATGTGGTATCCAACCAAAACAATTGTGTGCGCCTCGGCCTTCGCTTGGGGACATTGAATGTGACTTGCTCTGGTAATCCAGGACAATTTACTATATTACTAAGTAGTTTGAATAGAATGATAGCATCAGCAGTAGTTCTTCTCTCTTTCAGTGACATTAGTTTGTATTCACTCAACAATATGTTATAAGGGAGTTTTTCTTTTTTCACGCGGTAGTGTCATCTCCAATTTTTTATTGTATATTTCATAAATAGGATTCCAGCTAATATAGGCGTACTCAATACAAGGACGAACGAGAGCTTTGTAAAGATCAGGTACGAGGTGGTGGTTTTGAAAGCCTTTGCACAGCGTAGTATTAATCCAGACATCCTCTATGCTTTGGTGATTAAATTACCTATTTAGTCATTAAATACCAGTTTGCTATCGATTGTTATTTAAAACCTCCTTCGCAATAAACTGCATCAAAAAACAAATGATGCATACTAACACCAAGGTTTAAAATGTTGTAAAGGCGAACATGAGTAACTGGGGTAAACTAAAATGGACTAAAAACGGTGGCATTGGTTTAAAAACGAATAGCGCTATGCAATCGTGATGATGGAGAAGATATGGAGTTGATGTTGTTGCAGACTTTTAGGCAAGAAATATATTACTAATAATAACTAAATGCAGCACGCTATGTATTTTAATTTTTTTGATGTTACTTAATTTTTTTTTATTTCAATGATTTTATTTCTCAAGAAACTTAATAATGATAGAGAAAATGTACTAAAGGCAAAAAAATCAAGAAAGATTCCAGTTACCAGTGATTTTCTCTATTCATTAGTATAGGGCAAACGGTTACGCATTATGCGACCCCACCTTGTTAATAATTTGGAACGTCTTGGGACACGTGTGGTTACAAATTATTCTAGTAATTGTTTTATTGCTAGTAATATGTGTTATCATATTTTTAATTCGCTTGTCAATCAAACCTCAAACAAAACCCCCAAACCTGAACCCTGAACTCCCGACAATTTTTGTTCATACTTAAAATTGGAAAACTTTATCCCGTTTACAGGGTGCAACGAATCGCCGCGCGGATTTATAGCGGGTCTTAACATCTTGCTTGATAGTGGCTTTATATTGTTGTCCTGCGCATAAAGGTTATTAAACGTGCTCTTCATTCGCTTTCCATTTTCCAAAAATCACTTATTTCATAGAATAACCGTTGGAAGCATCCAAGACGACGACAGTAAGGACAACATATACAAACATATACAAGTTTAAATAACATATCATGGTTTTACATGAAATAAATGCAATAGATAATTAATAATATTGTAATTAAATTGATAATGGAGCGCTATTTTTTTACAGTTTTTGTAGATTTTACTCATATGTCTAAGGTAAGATCTAATGTATTTATTTCTTTTACTATGTCCTTAAAGGTTTAAATTTGGAATTATCATTTTTCACACGCCATTTTTACGAGCCTTGTTTTATAATTCAATAAACAAGCTGGCATTTTGTATCGTCATTCCCAGAACATCGCCAGCATTATGCTGACGGTACGCTGAGCCAGAGTTCATATATTATTTCTCAGGCAGTAATACCTTCACAAAAGAGACGCTACAATTTCTAAATGAAATTGATGAACATGTTCCATACTAATGCTATTTTGAAACACTATCCGAGCTTAAACGAGTATAACCTTTCAATGCATCTTATAATTGCACAACCCTCAAAATAAATTTCAGTTGATCAGACATATTTTAGACCGCTAATATTAGATAATAAATAAATTTCTAACAATCACACCACATTATCCAGCCCAAATTAAGTATCATTAAAAACTTGTGAAATGGATACTAGATAATGGATAAATAAACCTAAGAAATATACAAACACACATAGATATATATTTTTTTCATACATAAATATTAGAAATAAACTTAAATAAACATACATACACATCTATATATAAAATATCTACCTCTACCAGGATTCGAACCCGGGACCTCTGGCATGAAAGGCAAGGATACTTACCGCCACACCAAACAAGCCGTCAAATTTAAAATAACAATTAAATGTAGCGCTACATGATATTATTAATAGTCGTCGGTGTCTGAAGCAGTTTTTCATAATAATGAGGTAAGTTAGCTGCCAGCTGAATGTTGTCCATTACGGAGCCACAAGGTTGCGTGATGTACAGGGCTGGCACCTAACAGACTAAGACGGACAGTGATGTGATATTCAATTTTTAATAGCTTTTATAGGATTTAAATTATGGATGATCTTGTAAGTTTCTTCATTTCTCATAAAAAAAATAAATGATTCCGAATATTCGGTTCCCGTTCATGTCACTATCTTAGCATAAAAATAATCATGATTGATATTTGTAATAATTCCACAGCAGGATAGCGTCACCCAATACTTGCCTGCTGTGGGTTGGCCGTCTTGAAACAAAACTTTGATACAATTTCTTAGGCTTGTGAGTTTCCTCACGGTGGTTCCCTTCACCGTTTAAGCAGTCGGCCTCATTTACAATGCTTGTAAAACACATAAAATTTGACGTGCATAAAAATTAGCTTTCATGTTATTTCAAGTCGTAATATGCCTCTGTGCCGAACTTCATCTAAATCCGTTGCAGAGATTTTTAGCGATAATTAAAAACACACACAAAAAAAAAGAAAGAAGGATTCTGTTGAATTTTACCAATAATTTATCGATACACTTACATAAACTACGATGATTTTTAAAAGAAAATGGTAAAAGTTCATCAAGCAAATCACAAAGGGCGATTGGGGTGTAATCAGCAGTCGCTTACCACCAAAACTTCCCAAATGCTAATTTTATTATTTTATTATTAGCCCAATTCGGTCCGCTGGTGATCCTAGGGAAGTCTGCCCATGCAACTCACTGCTTGTTTTCGCCTTCCCTATTTGCCCTACTTCTGAAACTATGAAACGCTTTAAAAGTAAAAATAAGTGTCTACAGCAGATGCACTCCCTTTTTCCTTAAAGTGCACTTCTCTAACATACTAAAAGTACACTCTAATTTTCAAAATGTTCACCAACACCTCAAGACTTACAGGCCTCACTAATTCTTCCTGACGGCGACGCAGATCTGTGATCGTTCGTATGTGACATACCTGCATTATTTAGGATATATCCTGGAGGTCAAATTATCTGAAAGTTTCCTTGAAATCGTTCTTGATACCATACAGTATGTATAAAAAATATTAGTACGATTATAATTAATGTCTGAGTTAAATAAAAAATATTCATAATAATAATATGATAGAAGATCTACGTGCAAAAACAAATACGTCAGCGTTAATACTCAAAATAAATTTGCCAAACTAGATTTCGCTAACCCTGCACAGCAATAGCGTATATAACTTTAACTAATACTTAAATTGCACAGAAAAAGAAAAAGAGCGAGATTTCAGTCTCTCTAATAAAACTAGTTCTAAATGAGTGGATAAATAAGTTCGTGAAAGCTTAGTTGTGATCAAGATATAAATATTTAGAAAACTGCAGCTTATTAATTGCTAGTTATTTTCTTTTTACTTTCTTTGCTGGTTGTACTGTTTTAAATACACTCTTCAATTGAGAACTTCGTTTTTAATCCCCAAACAAACACACCAACTGTATGGCCCCAAAGTAAGCAGAGCTTGTGTTATGGATGACCATATGAACTGGGGGGGAACCCAGAATAATCATACATATATAAATATCAACATCCATGACCCGAGAACAAACATCTGTTTTCATCACACAAATGAATGCCCCGGCCAGGACTCGAACCTGGGACCTCCGGCGTATGAGACAGGGCTACTGACCACTAAGCTACTCGGCCGTCAAAAGTACGTGATTTCGTTCGTCACCTAACACGCGTGCCACTTGCAGTCAAAGACTCTAAGGAAATTCAAATGATATTATTGCCAATTGAAAATACTTCAGTGTGATCATATCAAAGTTAAGCCTTTATGGAATTAAAAAGGCATTTGTTTTTCAATTCTGGTGATGTAAAATAATAGTAATGAGTAGAGCATGCATTTGCATATTTGCATATGCTTTTGCTTATTTAAGCCTTTCTCAGCGCTAATAGCATATTTTACCTAAGATCTAGTTATGATGCATATTATCGGTACATTTACAATATTTTTCCGAGTGCAGTTCATTCACCCTGTGTTCCGAAATGCGATAAAAGCGATTTAACAATAACCCCGGTATTGAAAGTTTGTGTTTTTACACTTTCATAAACCCGTCAAGTGATAATTTCATAAACCCGTCAAGTGTCCCTTGTACCACGTAGGTACATAAGAAAATTTTTCGGAAGTGTCGCATTTATCACAGATTGAACGAAATGAGTTACTTAACTAATAATAAGTTATTAATAAGTTAAGTAACTCATTTCGTTCAATCTGTGATAAATGCGACACTTTTTTTTTTTTTTTGGTTCCCCTCCACGGGAAGGGCAGGAGGACATAAAAAATGCTCTGACGCATACTCCACGCGCGCGATCGGAGTTATGTGGGACTCGTCCCGACGCCTACCAGAACCATACCCACTAAAAAACCCCCTGTCGGCTCGTGCATTTTTGCCACTCAGCCTTCATCTGAGCGACGGCCAATCGGAGTAAGAGGCCGCGCTAGCGGGGCCCTTAAGGGGTCACCCGCTGGGATTTACATAGCACTCAAGGTGCTCAAAAAGAAAAGTAAAAAAATTAAAATTTAAAATTGACAAATAAAATTGCATTAATTCGGATTTACGTTTGAATTAGAATTTACGTTAGAATTAGGATTTGTGGCCTGAAGGGCCTCGAGAGCTAAAGTTAACTGCGTAGGTTCGCCCGTGTGCGCGTTTCTCGGCCTAGCGACTTTGAATTTCGAATCTAACACAGGAGCAGTATATGAGACTGAAACTCGAACAAGATGATTGGGATGGGATTCGGCGCGTTTGAAGAACGATTCTGAGAGTGTTTTGAGGTGCTGTTGCACTGTAGGTAGTTTAAGATCTCTGTGCAGGTCCGCGTTGCGCACATACCAAGGTGCGTCTGTGGCCCTGCGGCAGAAGAGATTTTGAACTACCTGCAGCTAATACAGGACGGAGGGATTGGCGTGGGCAAAGACTGGCGCAGCATATGACATAACGGGTCTAACGCAGACCTTATAAAGCGTACGTTTATTTCTAAATGACATTTTACTTTTTCTACCTATCATACTATTTAAGCGGCTTAAGTAGAAACGCGCGAGTTTCGTTACTTTATCGACGTGTGGCTTGAAAGAAAGCGTCTGATCTAAGGTGACGCCGAAGTATTTGATACTGCGCTTCCAGGGGATGGGAATACCTAACATTCGAATGTGGGGATCGTTGCGGCGATTACGACGTTTGTGTTCGAATAGAATGGCAGAACTCTTTTCTGGGTTGACATCGATACGCCATTTTTGAAACCAAACACCGAGGGCGTTTACGGCCTTTTGGAGTCTGGTGATGTTATACGGGATCCTTTGACCTTTAGTGCCTTCGACGCCTTTCGGCGGGATGGGCATGTCATTAGTGTACACGGTGTACAGCAGAGGGACGAGGACTGAGCCTTGCGGGACTCCAGCCTTTATGGGACGAGGCGCGGAGAGCGTGCCTTCATGTTTGAATCGAAACGTACGGTCTTTAAGAAACGACGCGATTAATCTGACTAGGCGAACCGGTAAGCATATTTTATAGAGTTTAAAAACGAGACCGCTGTGCCAGCTTTGGCTACGTCAAAGAGAACCGCGATTGATTTTTTACGATGCGGATAGAATCCTTCGAGATTGTACTCGACGATTCGATGGACTTGCTGAGAGCAGGAGTGCTTAGCGCGAAAGCTGAACTGGTGGGGAATAATGAGAGGGTCGCCATCCGTTGGAAACAGATGGTTTCGCATACGAGAGAGTATGACTCTTTTGAGAAGTTTAGACATTGCTTTGAGTAGGCTGATGGGTCTGTGATTAGCCGGGATGTTCAGAGGTTTACCCGGCTTGGGAATGCCTATGACTGTCGCTTCTTTCCAGACTTTTGGAAAGTAGCTATGGTCGAAGCAGGCATTGAAGATGATAGCTAACAAGGTAAGCACCTGCTGTGGCAGGTGCTTAAGTCCGTGGTTGGAAATTCCATCCGCACCCGGAGCCTTTTTGGAATTTTGCATTCTTATGAGAAGCAAGATTTCATCATTAGAGACTGTGACGGGGTCGTCGGTGATAGGGAGAGATTCTCTGCGGAGAACTTCGTCCTCCACCGCCTGGATGTGGGAGGGATCCGCGGGTTGCGTGCTGGGCGAACATTGTGCCGCTATGCTGTCGGCGAAGTATTCGGCTTTCTCTTCGACTTCGAAGGCAATGGTGCCGTCGGGACGAGTGAGAGGAGAAACGTGAGAGGCGGTGTCTACGCGTAAAGCTCGGGCCATTCGATAATACGCTTGGTGGGACGGGGAGATATTCTCCATGAGATCGTTAAACTGAGTGTCACGGAGTTCCGCGAGGCGAGACCTAACTTTACTTTGAAGCTGATTCGCAGCTGTTCTATACGCGGGCGTGGGATATTTCTTGGCTCTCCGGAGAGCCGCGTTCTTAGCTTTAATGAGATTGCTAACGGATATGGGAAGCGCGGGTTTGCCTTGCTTAGCAATGATTACGTTGTCGCTGATGGCTGAGTTGATAGCATCAGTGAGAGTATCGACTACTGAATCTATTTTATTCGGGCTATCTAATTGGTCGGGCGAAATCGCGAGCGGAGAGTTCGGTGCCTCTAAGGCTGAAACTAACGTATTTTTAAAGCCTTTCCAGTTGGTAAAGGTCTTAGGAGATGTGACGTTATCGTTAGGCGCGCCTAGCACGAGGGAGACGGGGCGATGGTCGGAGCCTAGGTCATCGAGCGGTTCGATAGACCTTAGATCAAGATTGATTCGCTTGATAATTGCAAAGTCGAGGATGTCAGGAGAGTAGGTCGGGTTGTTGGGATAGTGAGTGGGAGTGATGGGGGATAAGACGTCTAAGTCAAGGGAGTTAGTGATGTCGAGGAGAGCGATACCGCTGGTGTTGGTCGATAGGCACGTCCAGTCAGTATGTTTGGAGTTAAAGTCTCCGAACATAATGACTGAATGGCCGAGGGCGAGAATGGCCTCAAAGTCGCTGCGGATTGGTCTGGAGCCGCACGGTATGTAGACTGAAGCTATGATGATGGTCGGATGACCAGTCATAGCCAATCTACACACAGTGGCCTCCATGTTGAGGAGAGGAGGGGTAGGGAGAGGACAGCAATGGAAGCCTCTTTTGTAATATATAGCGGTGCCGCCGTAACCTTCGGAGTTGGGCCTATCGTTGCGAGTAAACGCGTACTTAGGAATAGCGTATTCCCTGGAGCGAGTAGGAGTAAGCCATGTCTCCTGGAGAAGGAATAAGTCAGGTTCTTTGTTCTGAAGGAACAGTTTAATATCGGGAAGGTTGGTGCTAAGGCTACGAGCGTTAAAAGATACTAGGGATAAGCCCTTGGGTTTAATACGACTGGACGCGGGATTCGCGGGTCTAGACATTATAATTTATTATTTACGAATTTAAACAAAAGTAAAAGAATTTACAACGAACTTAGGAGCGAGTGATGCTCAGCTAACGCAAATAAACGCTCTTGAGGAGAGCGGGCGGCTCACAGTTTGCGTGCGAGTACGGAAATTTCGTTAATGTCGACGTTTTGGATGACGTCGAACACGGTCTTCATGTCCTCAGCCAACGACGACTGAGGTGAAGATGACAAAGTGGGACGCGGCCCTACGGAAGCTACGGGAGCTGGGATGGGTCGGGAAGGTGCAGGCGGGACGGCCGGACGCTGCCTCCAAGACAAAGCCTGAGTAGGCGTCGGCTGAACGGGCTTTGCTTCCGGGGGACCCCGGTTGCGCAGCGGCGGGAAGTTAGCGGGAGTGAGCGGTGGCGCCGGTTTAGGCGCGACCCTCTTGACGGTGGAGCGTGGAGCGCGCGGGCAACCCCTGTAGTTAGCTGTGTGGCCGGACTGGCCGCACATCATTTAATTTCGCATATTCTGCCTAATTTCGTGCATATTTTAGCCATTTTTCATGCATATTTGCATTCATATAACAAACTTTTTATGTAGCATATAATCCGGTCTCTAGTAATGAGGGTGTGAGACTTTTTAAACTTCTCCCATTATTACCAGAATTTAATGTATGTAGGATTTTATGATATCTGTAACAAATGTACTAAAAAGGCAAAAGCGGGCAAGAGCTAGCCATTTACAAGTATAAATCACGCACTTGTAATACGGTTAATGGAGGCTTTTCGAATTCAAGCCCACTTTATTTTTATTTATAACAATTAGCTGTATTACTGAATTAATAATACGACGAAGGTTGTCTTTTTTTATTTACCAGCTCTAGTATCTTTGGGAAAGTGGTTCAGTTTCAAAATTAACCAGCTACACAAATTTTGGCAAATAAAAATAAATCTTCCTATAAAATTGGTGGCTGACCTGTATGATTTACACATAGAGAACATGAAGAGTCAAATGTTTTTTTTTGTCTTCACTTTTGACCACTTAACAACTTTGAGTGTTATTGTGGTCTGGTATTTTTTTTAAGTGACCCATTATAACAATGAATACGCCCTTTCATTTGATACCCAACACGGCATCATTAAAAACATTTTCTTTTGTCCAGCACTTTATTTCCTCTTGGCCATATTCAACTTAATGTGTAATGAAATGAAACGAAATAAAATATTTATTTCTCAACATTGACAATTACTAGTTCCTATTGATGTCAAATAAAGCATGACACTACCACCAGTTCGAAAAAACCTTCGTGAAGAAGAACTGGCAAGAAACTTCACGGGTATATTTTTCTTTACATTTCTATACATATAGAGTCTATACAAAGTAATTCTTATCTGCATCCGTTAGCTCGGCAAGTCTCCCTCCCCCCAAGTATCCAAACGACGAACACCCTCAAACGGCACCCGTTCACGAGTTAACGCAGAATCCAGCCATCGCCCTCCTCAACCATATTAGACCCGTGACTTCGTTTACCATATTACTAGTGGATGATTAAAGCGCTTTCAACGCTGATTTGTCAGTGATTATGAAACAAGTATACAAACGTACATACGGTAGCAACATTAATAAAACTGACCCGTCGTATAACTCACTTAAGTAAAATCTAGTTACGCTAGTCTAGAAAATTTTAAAGTAACAAACTGTTTGTAATGAATTCCCAAATCAAGTTTTGTTAACAAAATTGTCTTGTCTAAAGAGTTCATTATCGCTGAGCAGACTTGATGCTTCAATCAACATTTGACTTTGTACCTGCAGGATAAAGAGACAGCGGTATCTATTTTCTTTGATGCGGAATTTCTAAGGTGATAAAATTTTTTACAGGTTAGCTTTGGCGCAATATCACCTTGTTTAGCAAAGCGTTGTACAACCTTATTTGCGTGTTACATGGCGTCTCAGTATTTATACACCGGTATATGTTGAGATGAAATGTCAGGTATATGTTTCAAATCATTGAAACAAGACTAACAATGAGTTGTCTTTTATAGGCATTAGAGATTTTTTTTTTGGATGCTTTGGAAAAATTATGTGTAGTATCTCTGAACCAAATAAAGGATCTATTGTTGTGGAGTTTTTAGTGTGTTTGGGCAATTCCAAGCTTTTGTGATATATAAAGGCAGCTTTATGCTGTGAAGATTCTTGAATGAAAGTCGGTTTAACAAGGGCTTAGGTTACGAAAAAGGCTTGTTCATTACTGGCTGGCTAAAGATGTCTGTTTTTGAAAATACCGTGAAATAAGTAAGGCATTCAAAAATAAGTTGGCGTAATTTTTTTATAGATTACCCACAGGTATTTTTTGTTAGATTCAGGGTCAAGGTTACCTTTTCTAGATACTTTTTACAAGTCTTTTTTTATTTATTACCTTACCGTGTTAATGACTTATGTACGTAAAATCTAGTAACTGAAATTTTACCCTTCCTGTTGATCGATTGATCCACGAATATCCAACCTTTCTTGAGTTTAAATCACAATGCAATTTTGCATATCTTAGATGGCAGCCGCTACAAAGTAGATGATTTCATATTTTTTACAACTCCCTTAAAATGGGTATCAAATAAAATTTACTTACCTAGTAGATGTACAATGAAAACTGCGCAAATCTAAAATAACCGCCGCGCCGCCACAAATAGCGAACTACATATTATGTTCACACCATTTTGTTATAAATGACTATTCGTTATTATTCTTAATAGAAATATAATCATATAAAAATAGTCATATAATCAAAAGGCCGCGCAAGCGGAGACCCATATAGGGTCACCCGCTGGGAATTACATAGCACTGAAGGTGCTCAAAGCACTGAAGGTGAATTCATAGCACTGAAGGTGCTTAAAGAAAATTTGAATTAAAATTAGTAATTGTGGCCTGAAGGGCTTCAAGATCGGCTGGCAGTTGCTACGTTCCAGTGCGCGTTTCTCGGTCTAGCGACGTTGAACTTCGAATCTTGGACAGGGATAGTATACGAGACGAACTCTCGAACTAAGGGATTGGAATAGTTTTGGAGTGTTTGAAGAACGCTTCCGAGAGTATTTTGAGGCGCTGCTGCACTGTAGGTATTTCAAGAACTATGTGAAGGTCTTCGTTGCGCACGTACCAGGGTGCGTTTGTGGCCCTGTGGCAGAAGAGATTTTGAACCACCTGCAGTTTATTGTTTCTAACAGACATTTTACTGTCTACCTAACATATTATAAAGGCGGTAAAAACGGGCGAGTTTCGACACTGTATCGATATGTGGCTTGAAAGAAAGTGTCTGGTCTAGGGTGACACATAAGTATTTAGTACTGCGCTTCCAGGCTATGGGAATATTCGAACGTGGGGATCGTTGAAGTTACAACGGCGTTTGAAGTCGAAGCAAATCGCAGAACTTTTATCTGGATTCACATCGATACGCCATTTTTGAAACCATTTTCCAAGGGCATTTACTGCCTTTTAGAGTCTGATGATGAGTTGCGGGACATCGTAGCCTTTGTTGTAAAAGGTGGTGTGGTCGGCAAAGAAGGCGATTTCGATGCCTTTAGCGGGACCGGAATGTCGTTAATGTACACGGTCCCTTCATGTCTAAAACGAAACGTACGATCTTTGAGATAGGACGCGACTATCCTGACCAGGCGATCCGGTAAGCCTATTTTAAAGAGTTTATAAACGAGGCCGCTGTGCCAGACTTCATCGAAAGCCTTCGCTACGTCAAAGAAAACTGCGACTGTTTTATAACGACGCGGATAGTAGCCGTCGAGTATGTACTCGATGATACGATGTACTTGCTGAGGGCAGGAGTGCTTAGCGCAAAAGCCGAACTGATGGGGAATGATGGGACGATCGCCATCCGTTTGAAACAGATGGTTTCTCATTCGAGAGAGTATGATTCTCTCGAGAAGTTTAGCCATGGCCTTGAACAGGCTGATGGGTCTGTGATTAGCTTGAATATTCAGAGGTTTGCAAAAATTGTTGACCTTCTTATATTTATATCATTAATTAAGGCACTTTTTCCGTAGCAGCAGCTTACTGTGGTATAGAGGAACCCACAAAGAGCTGACGCATACAATATTACTGATAAGCGTTGACAGACTTTTTTAAAAGAAGTCATATTGCTCCATATAAACATAAAACCCAGTGTTATCTTTTTAGTAATAACTCAGTTTTGGTTTTAATGTAACAAATAATATAATAAGAATAATAATAAATCCCCAGACAAACACACCAACTGTATGGCCCCAAAGTAAGCAGAGCTTGTGTTATGGATGGCCATACAGCGAACTGGGGGGGGGAACCCAGATTAAACATACATATATAAATACAAACAACCATGACCCGAGAACAAACATCTGTGCTCGTCACACAAGTGAATGCCCCGGCCAGGACTCGAACCTGGGACCTTCGGCGTATGAGGCAAGGCTACTTACCACTACCCCACTCGGTCGTCAATATGACTGTTGATATTATTTTGTGCAAGAACGTTTGAACGTAACCTTCTACCATAATTGAATCTAATATCAAAAATATACCTTTCATCGGATTATAACTTTTCCAAAACATTATATTACAATATAAGTGCTCCGATAACGTGCTTAATTACTTTCTTTTTTTCTTAAACACAATTTTTTATTGTCATTGTAGGTGACAATGCTTGAATATATTAGGTCTTTACCTATGAAATTGCCGTTTTTTTCCAGAACGGAAGCGGGTAAACCAATAACGGGTGGTGCGTTCGTTTGTAGTGTTCGCTCCGTAAACGTCGTTGATGTTGCGTGCCGCTTGTGCCGCTTTGCTGCCACGACGGTACTCATACTCCATAATTACTCGAATTTTTAACTTATCCATGATGACGAAAAATGTTCGAATGCGTTGAAAACAAAACACTAACTATTAAACAAATGACGATTTTAGAAAAAGAATTCCATGTTTGTCAAATAAAATTAATTTGAAATTAGAATTATCAGTAAAAAAAAAAATATTTTCATTTGAAATGGCCAGTACGGCAAAACGGCAGTTTCATAGGTAAAGACCTATTATTATCAAATCATATAAACTTTTAAACTTATCCATATTTTTTCTTGTTATCAAAAATGTTTAGAAGACGTAAATTCGTGGAACCTTTATGACACACAGTATCTTCTTTTATTTATGATACGTTTGGGACATTATCAGGGTAAATGTGGTACACTGACATAATTATTTGTTTATATTTTTGCTGTATTCCATCTGAAAGCCAGACCGAATTTGATCGCGTACCTTGTCAACCTCCAACTATCGATCCAACGGCAAAATATAAAAAAAGAATCTTATGCGCAAACAACTCTTGATCAGAATAGGTCTGTTTTTTTTGTACTTTCAATGTACGTAAATTACATACTGCTAATAGTTCAAAGTATTATAATAATTTAAACAAAGGGTTTTATAAGAGTGAAGTTAATGTGTAAAATTAGGAGATTAAATAGAAGGCAAATGTTTGCCACTATAAAAAATATTAACCCGTATACTTCAATCCAATCAAATTTTACCTAAATTCAACTCATCTAGGTGATACAGCCACGCGAAAAGCTAGGTAACTTATAAAACTAACTGCTTATTATTAGCATTTCTGCTAAAACCAGGCACCTGTAATATTCAAACAAATGGGAAAAATTTTTGCCAACACTCTAACGCCAAACTGCTGAACTGCCGAAACTTTCCGCCTGCATTACCCTAAAACTAATTTAGTAAAGATAAACTAGTCTACTACGAGTAGAATTCGCGTGAACTCACGATTTAAAATAATCTGCGAATAAACATTTTAACTATCTGTAAAAATAACGCTATTTAAAATAGCTAAAGTCAGTATAATGCTATCGCGGTATAAATGCAGTTTAAGTGTTTGCAAAAGCATTTTGTTACTGATTTTCTGTATTTTACACTTTCCTACTAGATATAATAAATGTTACAGTTTGTAGATATTTTTGGTATTCAATCACGCAAAAACTGCTTAATCGATATGTATATATGATTGTACAATTGTAAAATTATTCTCATTAGTAAACTAACTTTGCGTTTCGTTGGTCGCGAATACCTGCCGAATTTTGGGATAAAATTTAGCCTGTATGTTATTCCGGGTTGTATTTTAATCATTAGTTTTAAGGTTTAAATTTTAATTGGTAAGCATTAGTTTTTCGTTGTAACAGGCATAAAGTAAATACAAAGAAAAAGATGGTGCACTCCTATCTAAGAGTACCTAATTACTCTACTCTTGTAACTCTCCATATGAGTTATGAAAATACTTTGAACGTTGACTTTGTGAGCGTTTGCGCATAAAATTCTTAATTTATGGTTTGGCGTTGTATAAATATGAATTAATGATGTTTTGTAAACTGTAAGTATCAAGGGTAAGTGCATTATAAGGCGCAAGCGTACGTGATCAACCCCTACTCGCTTTTAAATAGAAAACAGAAAAATATAAACAAAAAAGTCCGTCTAGCAAAGATTGTTCAACCCGGTGATGTCCCTAACGCTACAAAAATGAAAAAAAAGATAACTTGAAACAATTTGCATAATTTAAAATGTTTCGTATGATCTAGAAATAAATTTTAACAATGACTCCCACCAACAGAAAATATAGTGCTCAGTTGCTAGCTAAGGTAAATTTAAAATAAAGTATTCGTTTAAAAAAAAAGAAAGAAAACAAACACTTTATCTGAGCACTTATATTGAAACAATATGTTCCTGATAATTTTTATTATAACACGGAAAAATAGAAGATAACATCAAATTGTATCTTTTCTCGAACAACAATATTAATCCCTCAATATTTTTTTTGAACACTTACGTCCCGACGCTTACCAGAACCTATACCTACTAAAAAACCCCCTGTCGGCTCGTGCAATTTTTAGCCACTCAGCCTTCATCTGAGCGACGGCCGATTGGGGAAAGAGGCCGCGCTAGCGGGGCCCAGAAGGAGTCACCCGCTGGGATTTACATAGCACTGAAGGTGCTCAAAGCACTGAAGGTGAATACATAGCACTGAAGGTGCTCAAAATGAAAAGTGAATAATTAAAAACATTAAAAATTTAAAAATAAAATTGCATTTATTCGGATTTACGTTAGAATTAGAATTTATGTTAGAATTAGAATTTGCGGCCTGAAGGGCTTCGAGATCTAAAGTTAATTGCGTGGGTTCGCCAGTGTGCGCGTTTCTTGGTCTAGCGACTTTGAATTTCCAATCTAAGACAGGAGCAGTATATGAGACCGAATCTCGAATTAGAGGATTGGGATGGGATTCGGCGCGTTTGAAGAACGATTTTGAGAGTGTTTTTAGGTGCTGTTGCACTGTAGGTAGTTCGAGATCTCTGTGCAGGTCCGCGTTACGCACGTACCAAGGTGCGTTTGTGGCCCTGCGGCAGAAGAGATTTTGAACTACCTGCAGTTTGTACAGGACGGAGGGTTTGGCGTGGGCAAAGACTGGCGAAGCATATGACATGACGGGTCTAACGCAGACCTTATAAAGCGTACGTTTATTTCTAAAAGACATTTTACTTTTTCTTCCAATCATACTATATAGACGGCTTAAGTAGAAACGCGCGAGTTTCGTTACTCTATCGACGTGTGGCTTGAAAGAAAGCGTCTGATCTAAGGTGACGCCTAAGTATTTGATACTGCGCTTCCAGGGGATGGGAATACCTAACATACGAATGTGCGGATCGTTGTGGCGATTACGACGTTTGTGGTCGAATTGAATAGCAGAACTCTTTTCTGGGTTGACATCGATACGCCATTTTTGAAACCAAACACCGAGGACGTTTACGGCCTTTTGGAGTCTGGTGATGTTATACGGGATCGCTTGACTTTTAGTGTATAGGGCAAAATCGTCTGCAAAGAGGGCTAGTTCGACGCCTTTCGGCGGGATGGGGATGTCATTAGTGTACACGGTGTACAGCAGAGGGGCGAGAACTGAGCCTTGCGGGACTCCAGCCTTTATGGGACGAGGCGCGGAGAGCGCGCCTTCATGTTTGAATTGAAAAGTACGGTCTTTAAGAAACGACGCTATTAATCTGACTAGGCGAGCCGGCAAGCCTATTTTATAGAGTTTAAAAACGAGACCGCTGTGCCAGACTTTGTCGAAAGCCTTGGCTACGTCAAAGAGAACCGCGATTGTTATTTTACGACGCTGAGAGAATCCTTCGAGTATGTACTCGACGATTTGATGGACTTGCTGAGGGCAGGAGTGCTTAGCGCGAAAGCCGAACTGGTGGGGAATGATGAGAGGGTCGCCATCCGTTGGAAACAGATGGTTCCGCATTCGAGAGAGTATGACTCTTTCGAGAAGTTTAGACATTGCCTTGAGGAGGCTGATGGGTCTGTGATTAGCCGGGACATTCAGAGGTTTACCCGGCTTGGGAATGCCTATGACTATCGCTTCTTTCCAGGCTTTTGGAAAGTAGCTATGGTCGAAGCAGGCATTGAAGATAATAGCTAACAAGGTAAGCACCTGCTGGGGCAAGTGCTTAAGTGCGTGGTTGGAAATTCCATCCGCACCCGGAGCCTTTTTGGACTTTTGTTTTCTAATGAGAAGCAAGATTTCATCATTAGAGACTGTGACGGGGTCGTCGGTGATAGGGAGAGATTCTCTGCGGAGAACTTCGTCCTCCACCGCCTGGATGTGGGAGGGATCCGCGGGTTGCGTGCTGGGCGAACATTGTGCCGCTATGCTGTCCGCGAAGCATTCGGCTTTCTCTTCGACTTCGAAAGCAATAGTGCCGTCGGGACGAGTGAGAGGAGGAACGTGAGAGGCGGAGTCTACGCGTAAGGCTCGGGCCATTCGATAATACGCTTTGTGGGACGGGGAGATATTCTCCATGATATCGTTAAACTGAGTGTCATGGAGTTCCACGAGGCGTGACCTAACTTTACTTTGAAGCTGATTCGCAGCTGTTCTGTATGCTGGCGTGGGATATTTCTTTGCTCTCCGGAGAGCCGCGGTCTTGGCTTTAATGAGATTGCTAACGGCTAGGGGAAGCGCGGGTTTGCTTTGCTTAGCAAACTTTTCATTGTCACTGATGGCTGACGGGGGGGATGATTGAGACGGGGTGATGGTCGGAGCCTAGGTCATCGAGCGGTTCGATAGACCTTAGGTCAAGATTGATTCGCTTGATAATTGCAAAGTCGAGGATGTCAGGAGAGTAGGTCGGGTTGTTGGGATAGTGAGTGGGAGTGATGGGGGATATGACGTCTAAGTCAAGGGAGTTAGTGATGTCGAGGAGAGCGATACCGCTTGTGTTGGTCGATAGGCACGTCCAGTCAGTATGTTTGGAGTTAAAGTCTCCGAACATAATGACTGAATGGCCGAGGGCGAGAATGGCCTCAAAGTCGCTGCGGATTGGAGTGGAGCCACATGGTATGAAGACTGAAGCTATGATGATGGTCGAATGACCAGTCATAGCCAATCTACACACAGTGGCTTCCATGTTGAGGAGAGGAGGGGTAGGGAGAGGACAGCAATGGAAGCCTCTTTTGTAATATATAGCGGTGCCGCCGTAACCGTCGGAGTTGGGCCTATTGTTGCGAGTAAACGCTAACTTAGGAATAGCGTATCCCCTGGAGCGGTTTGGAGTAAGCCATGTCTCCTGGAGAAGGAATAAGTCAGGTTCTTTGTTCTGAAAGAACAGTTTAATCTCGGGAAGGTTGGTGCTAAGGCTACGAGCGTTAAAAGATACTAGGGATAAGCCCTTGGGTTTAATACGACTGGACGCGGGATTCGCGGGTCTAGACATTATAATTTATTATTTACGAATTTATACAAAAGTAAAAGAATTAACAACGAACTTAGGAGCGAGTGATGCTCGGCTAACGCGAATAAACGCTCTTGAGGAGAGCGGGCGGCTCGGTCTTCATGTCCTCAGCCAACGACGACTGAGGTGAAGATGACAACGCGAGATGCGGCCCTACGGAAGCTACGGGAGCTGAGGTAGGTCGGGAAGGTGCAGGCGGAACAGCCGGACGCTGCCTCCAAGCAGAGCCGGAGTAGGCGTCGGCTGAACGGGCTTTGCTTCCAGGGGACCCCGGTTGCGCAGCGGCGGGACGTTATCGGGAGTGAGCAGCGGCGCCGGTTTAGGCGCGACCCTCTTGACGGTGGAGCGCGGAGCGCGCGGGCAACCCCTGTAGTTAGCTGTGTGACCGGACTAGCCGCACAGCACACAGGCAGGGGGGGAAGTAGATTCGGGAGTGCGAGTGCACTCCTTAGTGATATGAGTATCCAGGCACTTAACGCACCTGGGGGGAGCTGAACAGTTAGCCGCTGCGTGGCCATATAGCTGGCAGCGGTGGCATTGCCCAGGGTGACCACGGGGGTTGGGACGCTCGACGGAGATGTTCGAGAGTCCGCAAATTGTGCGAGCCTCTCTGAAAATCTCCTTCGAGTTGGGAGTGTTGGTAAGGATTACAAGAGCTAAGGGAAAACGCCTACCGTGGTTGGAGTGCATCTTGTGCACTGCTTCGGCCGGGAAACCCTGGGACTTAAGGTCCTCGAGAATTTCTTCGTTCGTGAGCTCGAACGGGACGCCCCGTAGTACTGCGCGGATCTTACGCTCCTCCGGGAGGGCGTTGGTATGATAAGCGATTTATTTAAGAGAAAGTAACCGAGTGAACGCGCGGAAGTCGTCGACGGTCGCGACCTGGATTTTAATTGTGTCGCCTGCATTGGTTGCTTTTAAGTAATTAATTTTGTGCTCTTTTCACAAGTTAGAAACCGTGGTCCAGCGCGCTTTTTCACGCAGGAAGACGGAAGGAGGGAGCTGAGGTTTCGGCGGGACGGGAGCGCAGCGCGTCGCTGGCTTCGATGGGACCGACGGAGGCGCGGTTACTTCGAGTGATTTTAACGGCGCGGGGGCTGGTGTTGAAGACACCGGGGAGGGCTCGGGTAATGATGATACCGAAGCTTTCTTCAAGCGCTTCTTGGAGCGCTTGGCGACAAGTTGAAACGCGGGCTCAGCAGAGCCGGTTAAGGTGACGGCATCTGACGACGTATCAGACGCGGGTTCGGAGTCGCTCCCGGGAGCGGTACGCTTGCGACGCGACGCGTGAGAGGATGCGACCGATTCGCAGTCCATCTCGGACGAGGCGGGAGACGCGGGAGAGCTGTGGACCTGAGGGGTCTGGATGTTGGAGGCCTGAGGGGCCGAGGTTGAGGCCTGAGGGGCCGGGGACGCAGTAAATGCCTGTAAGGCCTGCGTTATTATGTCGTTTGATAAGTTGGCGCCGGACGCAACGAGCGCCTGGGCGAACGACCTAGCAAAGTTTGCCAAGCTTTGCTGGTCCATTGGAGGGCTTGGTCCTACGATATATAATATATAAATATATAAGATTGCCTAGGTTCCTTAGCAAACCTAGCACCTAAACCTCCCTACCCGCGGTAGGGGGGCTGGGGATGACGCGAAGTGGTGCCCCTAATTCGGACAGCACTGTACCGTCACCCTGGGAAAGGCCCAAGTGCAATGGGAGCGGGTCAGCCGGTTCCTCCTTGGCCTGAAGGGCCTTGGAAGCGCACCGGGGCAACGCTATCAGGCTTAGTTGTCACCGTTAAGTATCCACCTGATCAAACGCGAGTCTACTACGGAGTGTGTCGTCAATAAATTGACAACAAAAACCGGCCGTAGACCTGACGAAGTTGGGTTGCACTAAAAGTGAGGGATTGACTGCGTTACGACCGGCCGGAGCCGGCCGCAGAGCGAGTCTTTGACTACGTACAGGCGCCAAGCGTCAAGTACGCAGCCAGAAAGACAGCCCAAGTCTTGCAAACCACTATCGAATTTAATCGACTTTTATTATTTTTATTTAATTTCTCTGTTCTATTTCACTTATTTTCTACTATTTTCATATTTATTTTTATCATATCTGTGTGTTTTCGTGTGTATTTGTCCTTTCTGTCGGTAAAGGTTGACCCTAACGCGGTCAACTCTTTACCAGCGTACCCTTTTTTTAGGTTTCTAGGTAGCGGCCTTCGGCGTACTACGGTTAGTTTTAAGTTTTCCTCCCCTGGTAGGAAGGATGGTAGGGAGGATAGCCGCTAGGATTTTGCTAGGTTTTTAGGAACCAGGCATCTTTTATTATACTTATATTAATACATATTACTGTCCCAACCCTCCCTAATGGATCCGCTAAGCGTTATTAACGCGTTCACCCAGGCGCTTGCTGCGGCAGGCGTCTCCATCCCAAAAGACATCCTAACGCAGGCCTTGCAGGCATCAATCGCATCCCCGGCCCCTCAGGCCTCAACCCCGGCCCCTCAGGCCTCTAACGTCCAGACCCCTCAGGTCTACAGCTCTCCCGCGTCTCCCGCCTCGTCCAAGATGGACTGCGAATCGGTCGCATCCTCTCACGCGTCGCGTCGCAAGCGTACCGCTCCCGGGAGCGACTCCGAACCCGCGTCTGATACGTCATCAGATGCCGTCACCTTAACCGGCTCTCCTGAGCCCGCGTTTCAACTTGTCGCCAAGCGCTCCAAGAAGCGCTCGAAGAAAGCTTCGGTATCATTAATACCCGAGCCCTCCCCGGTGTCTTCAACACCAGCCCCCGCGCCGTTAAAATCGCTCGAAGTAACCGCGTCTCCGTCGGTCCCATCGAAGCCAGCGACACGCTGCGCTCCCGTCCCGCCGAAGCTTCAGCTCCCTCCGCCCGTCTTCCTGCGTGAAAAAGCGCGCTGGACCGCGGTTTCAAACTTGTGCAAAGAGCACAAAATTAATTACTTAAAAGCCGCCAACGCTGGCGATACAATCAAAATTCAAGTAGCGACCGTCGACGACTTCCGGTCTTTCACTAGGCTTCTGTCGATCAATCAAATTGCGTATCACACCTACGCCCTCCCGGAGGAGCGTAAGATCCGCGCAGTACTACGGGGCGTCCCGTTCGAACTCAGTAACGAAGACATTCTCGAGGACCTTAAGTCTCAGGGTTTCCCGGCCGAAGCAGTGCACAAGATGCACTCCAACCGCGGTAGGCGTTTTCCTTTAGCTTTAGTTATCCTGTCAAATACTCCCAACTCGAAGGAGATTTTCAGAGAGGCTCGCACAATCTGCGGACTCTCGAACATCTCCGTCGAGCGTCCCAACCCCCACGGTCATCCTGGGCACTGCCACCGCTGCCAGCTCTATGGCCACGCAGCGGCTAACTGCTCAGCTCCCCCCAGGTGCGATAAGTGCCTGGATCCACATATAACAAAGGAGTGCACTCGCACTCCTGAATCCACTTCCCCCCCTGCCTGTGTGCTGTACGGCCAGTCCGGCCACACAGCTAACTACAGGGGTTGCCCGCGTGCTCCGCGCTCCACCGTCAAGAGGGTCGCGCCTAAACCGGCGCCGCCGCTGACTCCCGCTAACTTCCCGCCGCTGCGCAACCGGGGTCCCCTGGAAGCAAAGCCCGTTCAGCCGATGCCTACTCAGGCTCTATCTTGGAGGCAGCGTCCGGGTGTCCCGCCTGCACCTTCCCGACCCATCCCAGCTCCCGTAGCTTCCGTAGGGCCGCGTCCCGCTTTGTCATCTTCACCTCAGTCGTCGTTGGCTGAGGACATGAAGACCGTGTTCGACGTCATCCAAAACGTCGACATTAACGAAATTTCCGTACTCGCACGCAAACTGCGAGCCGCCCGCTCTCCTCAAGAGCGTTTATTCGCGTTAGCCGAGCATCACTCGCTCCTAAGTTCGTTGTAAATTCTTTTACTTTTGTATAAATTCGTAAATAATAAATTATAATGTCTAGACCCGCGAATCCCGCGTCCAGTCGTATTAAACCCAAGGGCTTATCCCTAGTATCTTTTAACGCTCGTAGCCTTAGCACCAACCTTCCCGAGATTAAACTGTTCCTTCAAAACAAAGAACCTGATTTATTCCTTCTCCAGGAGACATGGCTTACTCCAAACCGCTCCAGGGGATACGCTATTCCCAAGTACGCATTTACTCGCAACGATAGGCCCAACTCCGACGGTTACGGCGGCACCGCTATATATTACAAAAGAGGCTTCCATTGCTGTCCTCTCCCTACCCCTCCTCTCCTCAACATGGAGGCCACTGTGTGTAGATTGGCTATGACTGGTCATCCGACCATCATCATAGCTTCAGTCTACATACCGTGCGGCTCCAGACCAATCCGCAGCGACTTTGAGGCCATTCTCGCCCTCGGCCATTCAGTCATTATGTTCGGAGACTTTAACTCAGAACATACTGACTGGACGGGCCTATCGACCAACACCAGCGGTATCGCTCTCCTCGACATCACTAACTCCCTTGACTTAGACGTCATATCCCCCATCACTCCCACTCACTATCCCAACAATCCGACCTACTCTCCTGACATCCTCGACTTTGCAATTATCAAGCGAATTAATCTTGATCTAAGGTCTATCGAACCGCTCGATGACCTAGGCTCCGACCATCGCCCCGTCTCCCTCGTGCTAGGTTCGCCTAACGTTAACGTCACATCTCCTAAGACCTTTACCGACTGGAAAGGTTTTAAAAATACGATAGTTTCTGCCTTAGAGGCCCCAAACTCTTCGCTCGCGATTTCGCCCGACCAATTAGATAGCCCGGTTAAAATAGATTCACTAGTCAATACTCTAACTGATGCTATTAACTCAGCGATCAACGACAGCGAAATTATTGCTAAGCAAGGCAAACCCGCGCTTCCCTTAGCCGTTAGCAATCTCATCAAAGCTAAAAACGCGGCTCTCCGGAGGGCCAAGAAATATCCCACGCCCGCCTATAGAACAGCTGCGAATCAGCTTCAACGTAAAGTTAGGTCTTGCCTCGCGGAACTCCGAGACACTCAGTTTAACGATCTCATGGAGAATATCTCTCCGTCCCACAAAGCGTATTATCGAATGGCCCGAGCCTTACGCGTAGACTCTGCCTCTCACGTTCCTCCTCTCACTCGTCCCGACGGCACTATTGCTTTCGAAGTCGAAGAGAAAGCCGAATGCTTCGCCGACAGCATAGCGGCACAATGTTCGCCCAGCACGCAACCCGCGGATCCCTCCCACATCCAGGCGGTGGAGGACGAAGTTCTCCGCAGAGAATCTCTCCCTATCACCGACGACCCCGTCACAGTCTCTAATGATAAAATCTTGCTTCTCATTAGAAAGCAAAAGTCCAAAAAGGCTCCGGGTGCGGATGGAATTTCCAACCACGCACTTAAGCAACTGCCACAGCAGGTGCTTACCTTGTTAGCTATCATTTTCAATGCCTGCTTCGACCATAGCTACTTTCCAAAAGCCTGGAAAGAAGCGACAGTCATAGGCATTCCCAAGCCGGGTAAACCTCTGAACATCCCGGCTAATCACAGACCCATCAGCCTCCTCAAGGCAATGTCTAAACTTCTCGAAAGAGTCATACTCTCTTGAATGCGGAACCATCTGTTTCCAACGGATGGCGACCCTCTCATTATTCCCCACCAGTTCGGCTTTCGCGCTAAACACTCCTGCCCTCAGCAAGTCCACCGAATCGTCGAGTACATACTCGAAGGATTCTATCCGCATCGTAAAAAATCAATCGCGGTTCTCTTTGACGTAGCCAAGGCATTCGACAAAGTCTGGCACAGCGGTCTCGTTTTTAAACTCTATAAAATAGGCTTGCCGGCTCGCCTAGTCAGATTAATCGCGTCGTTTCTTAAAGACCGTACGTTTCGATTCAAACATGAAGGCACGCTCTCCGCGCCTCGTCCCATAAAGGCTGGAGTCCCGCAAGGCTCAGTCCTCGCCCCTCTGCTGTACACCGTGTAAACTAACGACATCCCCATCCCGCCGAAAGGCGTCGAACTCGCCCTCTTTGCAGACGATACCGCCCTTTACACTAAAGGTCAAAGGATCCCGTATAACATCACCAGACTCCAAAAGGCCGTAAAAGCCCTCTGTGTTTGGTTTCAAAAATGGCGTATCGATGTCAACCCGGAAAAGAGTTCTGCTATTCAATTCGACCACAAACGTCGTAATCGCTACAACGATCCTCACATTCGAATGTTAGGTACTCCCATCCCCTGGAAGCGCAGTATTAAATACTTAGGCGTCACCTTAGATCAGACGCTTTCTTTCAAGCCACACGTCGATAGAGTAACGAAACTTGCGCGTTTCTACTTAAGCCGCCTAAATAGTATGATAGGTAGACAAAGTAAAATGTCCTTTAGAAATAAACGTACGCTCTATAAGGTCTGCATTAGGCCCGTCATGTCATATGCTTCGCCAGTCTTTGCCCACGCCAATCCCTCCGTCCTGTATAAGCTGCAGGTAGTTCAAAATCTCTTCTGCCGCATATAAACTAAAATGATCTTTAATAATAATTGTAATATGTAAGTGGGCTAAAGTAATTTTTATGACGAAGTAAGGAAGTAATTATTTTTTCTTTTATGTAAAAGAACAAAACATTATAACTGTGCGCACTATTAGTGGATTGATATTATCTGTATCATGCATTTAATCGAATAAATAAATTAATACAGATAATGTTCTAAAAGCTAAAAAATTTGTTAGGTACCAGGTATCAATCATGGAACAATCTAGGGCATTGATCAAACTCAAATAAAATCGTGGTGCGAGTCGAATATCAAATCTATTATTTACAATCCACCGTTGATATTATTTTCGATGCATCTTCTGCGTGCAAAATGTTTCTTATACGTCAAATGTTAATCCGTCACTGTCATCATGCGACATTAGCGAACAATGATGTACATAATTATTCAGGTTAAATGACCTAGGTAATGTATTTATTGTTTCACAGAGCCAACAGGTTAAACTTACAATTTATTGTATTTAATTGCTTAAACAGACAGATTCACAATTTAAAAAATTATCTTATAGAGTAGTATATGTGATCATTTTAAGGATTCAGAACACTATATTAAACAAAAAGTAAATGACAGAGGGAAACACAAAAAAGGAATTTGTAACAAATTATGGCAAATTACAAATTTTCAAATAACAACAAAACGCAAATATGTGTATAAAATAATGTGTGTGTGTATGTTAGTGTGTGTATTTGTGTGTGTATATGAAATTATTATGTGTGTGTAAGTTAAGTTTACGTCCACGTATGAGTATTGTAATATGACGGCCTGTTTGGTATGGAGGTAAGTAGCCTTGCCTTTCATGCCAGAGGTCCCGGGTTCGAATCCTG
The DNA here is from genome assembly GCA_923062675.1 of Marasmarcha lunaedactyla. Taxonomy (NCBI): domain Eukaryota; kingdom Metazoa; phylum Arthropoda; class Insecta; order Lepidoptera; family Pterophoridae; genus Marasmarcha; species Marasmarcha lunaedactyla. The sequence continues at coordinate 3,698,288 of OV281358.1, forward strand.
GTAGGGGCAGATATTTTATCGTATTTGCTTTCTAGTCATGGATGTGTATGTATGTTTATTTAAGTTTATTTTGAATATTTCTCCATTAGAAAAAAATCTATGTGTGTTTATATATTTCTTAAGTTTATTTATCCGTTATCTAGTATCCATAACACAAGCTCTTAATGATGCTTAATTTGGGCAGGATAATGTGGTGTGATTGTTAGAAAAAAAAAAAGTATTACACCGGTGGTAGTTTCAAAAGTCACTTTTGATCTGCAGAGAGATCAGCAACAACAAAATTTTTAAATGATTGTTTTGTGAGATGGAATGTATCAATTTAGTGAAACTTTTTATTGTAGCTACTAATTATTTGGCAAATTACCGAGATTTTGACATAATTTGAGTGGTGATTTGGAATATAGAAGAGAGTACAATGTTTAGTTCGCCTTGTTGGTTAAAATTCAAATTCAAATTCAAATATTTATTTCTCAACATTGACAATTACTTGTTCTTAGCTCAGGGTTGTCAATTTTATTTTTACATATTTTATGTAGGAACAGCATGTGCAGCAAAGTGCGTCTTTCTAACAGTGACAAGAGTTTGTGACTATTGCACAGGTCTGTATAGCTGGAGTTTTTACAGTTGGTACGATAACTAAAAGCTCTCAAAAACCTCTTCCGGATTTTTTAAATATTTGAGCACGGGTTAAACTATGAGTGTGCCAGACAACACAACAATATGCCAATACGCTGCGGAAGTAAAGTCCACTTCCAAAGTCTTTATGACTTAGTGCCATGTAAGCCTTCCTCAAGCAATTTCGAGCCCAAATACATATGTGGCTAAATAATGCCTTACATACCGTAGACAGTGCAAAACCCATGAAAAAATTAAGAGCAACATCCTTATTTCAACCGCCTAATAAATTAACTTTGCTGGAAACTGTATGGCTGTATGGTTCGACGAAACTGAAGCCGAATAATTTTAGGGATGTAGCCGTAACCTTCGTTTTACTAATCCAAATGTCAATATTAAACAGAGATACATATTCTCAGACCCTATCTGGCTAGAACATCTTAAAGAATAATAGGTTCTACGTTATAATAACTGATCTCAAAGTTGTCTTGCGCCAACAAAATAAACTGTCCGCAGAGACCGTACTGCCGACTATGACAATTTTAATATAGAGGATGATTCTTGACAAAAAAACGAATTTCTCTCCATTAAAGTGCAAAGCTTTTAAAAAAACATACACATAGTTTATATATAAAAGCACCCACATGATTTTTGGTGCCGCCTGCTTCGACCATAGCTACTTTCCAAAAGCTTGGAAAGAAGTAACAGTCATAGGCATTCCCAAGCCGGGTATACCTCTGAATATCCCGGCTAATCACAGACCCATCAGCCTCCTCAAGGCAATGTCTAAACTTCTCGAGAGAGTCATACTCTCTCGAATGTGGAACCATCTGTTTCCAACGGATGGCGATCCTCTCATTATTCCCCATCAGTTCGGCTTTCGTGCTAAGCACTCCTGCCAATGTTGCTCGATGGACTTGCTAAATCCGAATTAATTCAATTTTATTTTGGAATTTTTAATTTTTTTTTAAATTATATACTTTTCGTTTTGAGCACCTTCAGTGCTATGTATTCACCTTCAGTGCTTTGAGCACCTTCAGTACTATGTAATCCCAGCGGGTGACCCCTTCTGGACCCTGCTAGCGCGGCCTCTTTTTTTCAATTGGCCGTCGCTCAGATGAAGGCTGAGTGGCAAAAAATTGCACGAGCCGACAGGGGGTTTTTTAGTGGGTAGTGCTCATTAGGAGCTAGTCCCGGATGCCTTGTAACGCGCGCGAGAGGCATGCGGAAATGCATTTTTTGCCTCCTGCCCAAACGGGGACCAAAAAAAACAAAAACAAATTTTGGTGCCGAAACCGCGAATCACATTAACATAAAATAATACTCCCGTTTTCCATTATATCGTTAAAAGTGCGTCTTGGGCCTTGGCCCCAAGCGACGCCGTTGACGTGCGTCGATGCCATTTTGAAATAGGGTGGCTGTAATAGAACGATAATGTATGTTTTAACTTACCATGGACTATTTTTATTTTTGTATAACAAATAAAAAGGGATCATCCAGGATAAAAGCCCACGAATAAACTTAGGGACAAAAACTTTTATTATTCTATATAAAATGTTTCTCACTAGCTCTCTACTGAGAAACGTTTGATTGTCATACGATTAGGCTTCCGCTTTAATAAATAACCTCTGCTTTCTCACAAACAAACAAATGAAAAATATAATAACATACCTCATATATGGACTACAAGTCCTTGAATTTCAAAGTGAATTTAGTTTGTTTAACTCTAAAATTATTATCCTTTGTCACGCTATGATTATGACAGTTTTGATAGCAGTTTGCACCACAGAACTCCCCGTGGGGCCAAAGTTATAGGCGCTTTGTTAAAGAATTTAATGAAGTCGCATCAAATAACAGATACTATTTGGCTCAAATATATGCATTTACATTCTTAGCAAATAACTGGATTTGCCAGACTTGTTTGCTAGACGAGTAAACTGCACTTCATTTGTTTCCCCGTATTCACTTTCATTTAATGATGGCGAAAGGGCCAGAACTCAACACCTACTCTAAGCAATGATTGATCGTTTTCTATAATTTTCTTTAGTATCTTTATTTGATATCTCAGTAGCGTAGATTTCGTTAATTATGCCGCTGCGACAAAACTCGAACAGGCACATCATTATATAAAGTTTTTAAACAAAAACACAATAACTGCGACAGAATTAATGATACGAAACCTGGGAAGCACCATCAAAGGGCATCAAAATATAGTCTGATACTCGTGATAAGTAATGATAATGTTTGTTACATTAGATTGTAAAAATATATACATGTAAATGTATTGTAATGTGTTGGCTGTCCTAAATAATAAAAATAAAAAAGAAATAAAAAAAAATAAGCTCTTCCCTTCTCTCTGTCCTTCAAATTATCCTTTTATTCCTTGAATACATCTGGCAATGTCACACTAACGGTTGTAGGATCATGTCACGGCTAAAGAAAAGATTTTCTTTGAAAATAATGTGGCCATTTATAGTTTCTTCCCTTTTTGGGAAGATTTCTCGTGATTCAAGGCTATTAGATCTCTTTTCTTTTACCAATTATTACAAATTTGTATAAAATACCTTCAATTATTATACAAGTGTGTTTGACACAGGCAAGCATAAACAACTAAACAAATGCCTACCAGTTCATACTAAAAAAAACTTTTTCCAAAATTTATATTTTGTTATTTAGTTGAGATCAAAATTTTGTTTTCAAACCTTAATAAATTTAGGAGAGTGGATAGTTGTGATTGTTGGTGACAGCACTTTACTACGGTCATAATAGGACGCTTGCTGTCTTGTTCCGAGTGTGTTAGTGAATTAAGTACCTTACGATTCGATTACGTTCCTTTGAACGATTCATACTTATCGTCTATCGATGGAATCGAACTGTCGAACAGTATAATTTATTCTGCAATACAAATATTTGCACTTGATTATGACACAACATTTATGAAAACGATATAATTTACATAAAATTGGATTGTAATCGACTTAATCACATATTTAAACTTGATAATCTGAGCGAAGCGCTGGTATGTAAATAAATGGGTGCGTTAATATCTGAAACAATAATGTTGAAATTAACACTCAGTGAATCACTACTTATTGAGTTTTTGGTAATTATTTAATAGCCGTTTATTTTATTGTAGTGGAATAATTTGGCTGTATTATTCAGCGCAAAATTATATATAAAATGTTTCGTTTAATAAACCAAAAGAATCGTTTAATAACAAAAAATATTGGATTTTTCTACCTACTTCGAAAATGCACACAAATGGAAATGTACTAGGGCAGGTGTAAGTTTGGGCGTTGACTTGGTGAAACACCACACCCTGACTACTGCTGAATTCTGGTTTGTTTTTTTCTCAATTACTTGCTTGAGCTTAATCAGCGGTTGGCAGTAAAACACGCATCACTGGTTTTACCCGGCAGTATAAGCTCATAAAAAACAATAACTAACAAAATACAGAACATTCTCTAATTGGCGATTGATCCGGGTTGTACCACAATCTGTGGTATTTGACCGCTCTTTGATGATGAACTTTTGTGCAAGTTCTTGTTGTAGGTGTTCAACAGCAGTGATCATGCTCTTCAGAGATAGTTTAATTGCGTTTTAGTAGAGAGTCGTAAATGAGTATGTGGTCCATCAAGTTTCTTTCTGTAAGCTACTGCAATACTTTTTTTTAATATCCAGTTTTCCAATAAGTTAAGACGCTCTTATGGTTAGTTTCTAATTACTTCAGCTATGTCTTAACTTAAATTTTTAAAAACTGCGTAGATGTTACCAGGGTTGGCGTTACTTTACTCACAAATTTCTAGATTCAAAATGCTTCAACCAAGTTTGTGCTACACTAATTCAAATTCAAATTCAAATATTTATTTCTCAAAATTGACAATTACTTGTTCTTATTGACGTCAAATAAAACATGATTCTACCACCAGTTCGAAAAAAACCTTCGTGAAGAAGAACTGGCAAGAAACTTCACGGGTATATTTTTTTTCAAAATAAATTTACAGAGTCTCTTGCATTGTGTACTGCATTGTGTACATTTATACCACAATTTCTTTTGTCAATTGAAATTTTTGACATTAAACTTTTTATAGTATTTAAATTACAGAAAAGAAAACAATCAAAGAGAAATAATAACCAAATGTTACATACAAAATACAAAAAGTTTTTTCCCTGTCCTATTATTTAAAATTGTTATACTATCCTTATTTGTACGAAAAAAAATTGTGTTACAATATTTTCATTGTATATAACTTGAACCTTTTGTTCAAGTCAACATCAGTCAAGTACGTACATAAGCTTTGGCGTCTGCACTGAAGACAAATAAAAGTATTTTTATTTCAATATAAAAGTAAAAAATAACCTTTTATAAAGAGGTTATTCATGTACGAAGACTTAACTGTAGGTATTTCATATTGTTATACTAAATGTATTATTATGAACTTGGCTAAAAACAGAAACGTACTTTTAATAGCTGCATCAAACGAAAAAAAATTAATTTGCAATTGCTTTTAGCGCCTGACGCAAAAAGAGGAGTGCTGTAAGTTTAACATGAGTGTATTTGTATGCGTGAGTGTGCTTTCAGGATATGCATTTTCTGTGTGTGTGATATGATCATTGAAATCGTAGCTTTGATTAGCTATATTAGAATAAACTCGATTCAGCCGAACAAAAGTTACGCGAGCTTATTGCCAATAACTTCTAATGTAATACAAAGCCTACTTTAAAAAAAACATGTTTAATGCACATAGCACATTAAATTAAAGAATCGGAAAATTTGTTTATAGAATATGCAGTCACGTAGAATTTTATACACTCATGTGTAGGCTATAATACTAATGTAAAACATTACGAAACACTTTGACCTAAAACCTGCCTTCATTGGCCTGGCTCGTTATAGGTTCTCTTAATCCTCGTAAATGAAGCTTTGTTTACGGATAAATTTTTTGCTTTCCATTTGCACGGATATTTGGTTAAAATTTTTTTTTATTAGTCGTGACGTAAATAATTTTTTTTAATCAGTGTTTTTAAATACGACAGCATCTTTTTAGGTTCTAAGCAGGTTCAGTTCCTGTGCGTGGCAAGCTTATTTTGGAATATATTTCAAGCAGTTTTGCTCATTCAAAAAAAGTATTTCCTCAGATTAAAACTTGCTGTTTCTAGTCTTTAGAGTACTTTCCTAGTTGTCGATACAAAATTCTACACTGTATATAATCCGTATTTTATGTTATATTCTCATAAAAATGTTGAAGATACAAAACTTAAAGTACTAATTAAAAAATGCATGACACTTAGCATACGAATGTAGACAAGAAAACCTTCTTGATTTTTGTTAAATTTTTATCGGTACTTGATCTTAAAAAGATTAATATCCACAATGATTTTCTCTGTGAAAAAATTGGATTAGCCCTTCTGAATTATATTGACATTAACATATTCCTATAACCGAGTTACGTTTTACACATTGTTTAATTCTCTTTATCATTATATTATGTAGGAAAATAACGTATCTCACTTCAACACAAAAAACACAATGTAACAAAATGTTACATTTCTTGCTGTCTCTACAGATAGCACTTGTTATTCCAGGCTGTATTTTATTTTTCATTTTAGTGTGCCTGCATGCGGGTGATATTGCGGTTACATTATTTTGCTTACATTTTTATTGAATGTTCAAATTTTGGTTCCAGTACAATATAGCACACAATAATATTTGTGTTTAAGAGATAAGCTGAAGTTGGTGTACGACTAGGCTATGTTTTTTTGTTTATTAATAAATCTTTATGTCAAAGTAAGATTAAAATTATTTGATTAATTTTCCTTTTTCATAGTTACTAAATTCCATGCACTTGTAGTTATTTTCCCAGTTCGAAAAATTATTCTGTTATCCAAAAATTATTGGATCTCTAACTTTTTAAGGTAATGTTTCGATCAGGTCACCTTTCTTATTATCTGGAGTCTAAAACACTAGTTATTAAACTTGTTAAAAAGCTCATTAAAATGGGTTCCTCTACGAAATTGTTTATAATTTGATAAGAAAAAAAAGCCATACATTTCACAAATGCAAATGAAAGCACAGAGAATTTATAAGTAATTTTTTTATAATTCCCTGACAAACACACCTCCTGTCCATACAGGACCATTCCTAAAGTAAGCAGTGCTTGTGTAATGGATGCCCATACAGCGAACTGAGGAAACCCATAATAAACATACATATATAAATATAAACAACCAAGATCCGAGAACAAACATCTGTGTTCATCACACAAATGAATGCTTGAAATTAAATGAAATGAAATATTTATTTTTCTCAACATTGACAATTACTTGTTCTTACTGATGTCAAATAAAACATGACTCTACCACCAGTTCGAAAAAACCTTCGTGAAGAAGAACTGGCAAGAAACTTCACGGGTATATTTTTTTTCAAAATAAAGTTACAGTGTCTCTTTATGTCCATACAAAATTATTCTTTTCTGCATCTGTTAGCTCGGCAAGTCTCCCTCCCCCCAAGTATCCAAACGACGAACACCCTCAAATGGCACCCGTTCACGAGTTAACGCGGGATCCAGCCATCGCCCTCCTCAACCATATTAGAGGGAAGTGAGCGACCCGTCACCCGACGCTACCATAAGAAGACGTACTTTAGTGACAATGACGCTTTAGATATTCATCAGGACAAAAAACTCATCGAACATACAGACACATTACACATGCTTTGTTGCAAATACTAGTACAATCCTGTTAATGAGGGGATTATACCCAAGGGTCTTTATCATCCAAATAATCGGATAGTCTATAATATGCTTTAGCACACAACTTCTCCTTTATAGTTTCTTTGAATTTATGAGCTGCCAGCATATTTCTTCCTCTTGTGTTAACATTGTGCAGATCTTTTTTTCTTTTGAACAAGGTTACGTTCTTTTTTACATACATTAAATTTTTTAAAATATATTGTGAATGTAAGGTAAGAATATTTATTTCCTTAAATTTACTTCTAAGTGACACCCTTGGATCGAGCTAATAGATTGCGCGAACAGCCCTTTTCTGCAGAATAAATATAGTATCGATGTCGGCAGCACTCCCCCACAACAAAATACCATATGTCATGAGGCTGTGGAAGTAACCAAAATAGACTAATCGAGCAGTTGTTTCATTTGAAATTTGTATCATTTTTTTAACAGCATATGCGGCAGAGCCAAGCCTTTTCGCTAAACCATCAACATGCGGTCCCCACTGGAGTTTGGCGTCTAAGGTTATGCCCAGAAATACAGTTGAGTTTACAGGAGTCAGTTCCTGGCTCTTAACTACAATGTTTGTGTTTACTTGTTTGACATTTGGCAATGTAAAATTAACACATTTCGTTTTTTTTTTCATTGAGGAGCAAATTATTAGCTGAGAACCACTGCTCTGTGCAGGAGATGCATTTGTTTACTGCTCGATAGTCAGTTTCTTGTCTTTTGATTTTAAATAAGAGGGAAGTATCGTCAGCGAACAATATGACCTCGCATTGATTCTTAACGACCGGTGGCAGATCAATGATATATACTAAAAATAGGAAAGGACCAAGAACTGAGCCCTGGGGCACACCCATTGTCACTGCCGATCCTGATGATTCAACCACGCTACTACTTACTACGTATTGTATCTAGCACTAATTTTGTTTCCTTTTTTTTATTCTATTTATACATTGTGAATTTTATTGTTTGTAAATAAACAGTAATATACTATGTACTGTCAAAAGTGGCATTCATAATTTTTTATATTTACGGTTGGTGAAGCAGCGTGTAAATAGCCAGTTCACCGCGTTTCGCGTAACTTGGGCGTGGGCGTCTAAACAAATAATTTATGTTCAGATGGTTGTGCTTCGATGTTTGTGGGTGTCAGGATCATTCCCTTAGCCTTATCACTAACCTGGTGGATCCAGGGTGTCTCTCAAAGGAGGACACGCGTTTGGTCGGCTTCCAGAACTTTCTAGGCCTCACTGTAGCTATAGCGGGTACAGCTTCTCCAAAACCTTGTACTTTTGTAGAATGTTTATACTAGATCTTAAACCACAAACATCGTTCACACAACGAGGAAACTTATTATAGCGGAGTGAGGGGGCGAAGGTCGGCGTCCTTGACCAGCGCTCAACCTCACGTACAAATTATCAATGTCCTTCAAATATGGGACTCGCTAAAAGTTCACACACACATAAATATCACGCACACAAAAACAGCGTGCTGAGACGAGCCACATATGGCACTATAGCGAACAAGCCATCTAGCGTCCCAAAACGCAAACTGAGTCCTTACAGATCAGTAAATTCAGCAAGAAAATAATTAGACGGCGCCACAAACATATGAAATGTGTTAAGTAATAATTTATCATTTTTATATTTCTATGCGGCTCAACCAACGGTAGATAAAAGGAAAATAAGTATGTAAGACTGAATATACGTAATGATATTGTCCAATGCTTGACATTGTGTCAAATAGCTGCTCCGTATATATCAGTATTTTTACCATTTCTTAGTAAATACTGTATAGCAAAACCTGTAAGACATCTCAAACATCCTCAAAAAGTTACAAAATGTTTATTGCGTAATTCAAAGTGATTCACTTACATCAGAGTCATCAGAGTGAAACAAACTTGAGCTAAATCAAATAACACAATACTCCTTGGTAATTGCAGAGAACGATTGACAGGAAAGGTACTGGTAGCAGAAACGTCTCTTGTAGTTTTAATGTGTTTATTAAATTTTGGAATGACAATATTTTATAGTCTCACCGCATGGAAGGTGGTGCACTGCCTCCTACACATACATTTTCAGGTCAGGCTACCGGTAGGTCATGTAGCTGTGTGATGTTTGTATTTGAAAAATGCTCTCAGTTTTTTTTATTTACTATATTTTTCACCGGGAATCGAGCACAATATCTCCCTAAGGTCAATCATAGGCACAGACGTGACGCCAGACACCACTGATCGTAAATATGTTATTTATTAATGTTGGTTGTAAATGCTATTAAACCATAACCAATTGGAGAGGCGTTGCCAAGCGTAGGGTTTAGTTGGAATCGCCTTTGTTTTAATAATTTAACTGGCTGTTCATTTTCTTTAACTGGAACACAACGTCTTAAGCGTAACTTTTATGACAGTCAAAATAGGAAGGTCTGTAACAAAAAAGGAAGGGAGTACCACCACAGACGAATTCTGAACAAAATAAACTCTACTGCTACTATTCTAATATCCGTTTTCATAATCATATCATTTTGCCCTCGGGTCACACCTCTGATGAGTTTATGAAGAAGATTTTATGATCTCCGATCTTGACGTTGAATTAATACCATAACTATAAACACATACATACACATTGCGGTCATCGAACAGCTATCTTGTCGTCGCGACTATCACAAAAAATGCAAGCCTCAGATTTACTTATTACTTGTAAACCACGAAACATCATTATTATATAAAATTACAAAACTACATCATTTACGAAATTCACTTAAACATAAATTTATTGTATGTATATATTATTTATTATTTAATTAGGAAAGTGGTCATTCTATCTTAAAATAGATTTCAATAAAAATAGGACTAAGTAGTAGAATATAACGAGAATAAGTTATTTCTATCACGTTCATGAAAAGAGAGCAATCCGTAGGCTAAAGCTAGTCGATATGAATGTATATTCCTATACTTAGTTTACATTGTATCTGACATCGGATAACAGGTTCAGATTCCGCGATACGCCGATACACATTGACTCACAGAATATTGAACTATGACGAAGTGGCATAAAGCTGTAATTGAAATATTAGGTCCTTATCTTCTCTTTGGTTAAGAATTCCAATTTTAAATTTGTATAGCTATTTACTCAAGCAATTTTGTTTCGAAAACCGTAATTCATTTGTTTTCTCCTCTTTTGGTTTTTTCTTTGCGTCACTTAGTTTACAAAATGTAAAACTTGAAATATCGCGTTATTTACGAGTAAGAGTTCCACTGTGGCACCAGTGCTGCACAAACGGCTCGAAGTATTAATTCTGTGTATCGTGGCGGTGTCACAAAAGAAAACACAGTAAGTTTTTGGTGCCAATGTTTTTGTTTTGGAAATTTCAAAACAAGCCCCGTGGACGGCCGGAGACCAAAGTTGCTAATGAAGAATTGAAGGCTATTGTGGAATTAAATAAAATAAAATTATTTTAAATCAAATCATTACCTGTGACGAAAAGTGGATCCTGTAGGATAATCAGAAACGCTCATCGCAATAGTTGAACCCTGGAGAACCAGCCAAATCCTGCCCATGCGAAAATTGACTCAAAAAAGTTACTTGTGAGCGTTTGGTGGACCAGTGCTGGTGTCATTCGCTTTCTTAAATCTGGTCAGATGATTACGGCAGATGTCTATTGTCAGTTACTGCAAATTATGATGGAAAAGCTAGCTGCTAAAGAACCGAGGCTGGTCAATCGCTCTAGGCCACTGCTGCTTCAGGACAACGCTAGACCACACACTGAACAACAGACGGCTACCAAATTAGAGGAGCTTCAATTAAAATGTCTAAGACATCCACCGTACTCCCCAGACCTTGCTCCAACAGATTACTATTTTTTTCGAAATTTAGATAACTTCTTGCAAGGGAAAATATTCAACTCCGATTTTTGATTATATTAATTTTTTTTTAATTGACTTTATTTTCCTCCCTTACAAAATGCCAATTTTATACGTAATGACCCGTAAAACATCCGACTGATGGGACAAGCATTTACTCATTTAAGACGGCTACATTGATTTTCTTTAAACATGCTAAGAACCAATGACATAGTACATAAAGACAAGTCATACCCAAACATTACCGCACAAAAAACGGCGTCAACGTAACTATAGATACCTTCTCGATATATAGAGTAATATTATTTGTGGGAGAAGGAAAGAATAATACGGTTCACTTGTTGTAAGAAAGAGATATCTATGCACTTTGTGGCGTTGTTTCGCACTAATTGGTCACGAGCGTACGTGACGTAGTACGTAAATTGTCGCAACTCCATAGCGTTGTCTTATTTATTCCCATATACAAAACCAAATTACATCTCGCTCTTCGAGTTTGTTGAAATGAATAACCGTGTAAATTTTAAAACGTCATTTCAAATATTAAAATAAAATATTAAATTAAAAAAGCAGCATAATAGATACATTTGTATGGGATATACAACCTGTTACGCTTATCGTCGGGGGTTCAAAAATAGACGAAAAATAACTTCTTGCTCAATGTTTATTTAGAATTCACGTGGCAAACATTACAAAAGGGCACAACCAACAATTCCGAATTATGTTATTCCGAATTTGAATATTCCGATTTTTAAAATTCCGAATTTCACAATCCCTAAGAGACTAAATTCCGACTATTCAACAACACGATTCTTATTTTATTGAAATTCGTAAATACGAAATTTTAATTTTTTGGCCGTCGATGCCACAAAATGGGATTTGCATTTCAGTACATAAACTATACACCCAAGAAATAACTCGGTAAAAAAAAACTAAATAAACTTTCTAATTTCCAGCTGACTTCTTGAATGCTCGAACGTATAAATTGATGTGCTTATGCAGTTTTACAAGGCGTTTGTTATTGCAACTAATAATATTCGGATTTTTAATATTCGGGATTCGTATTTATGATATTCGGATTTTTTATGGTTCGGTATTTTCAAATTCGGCATTTTGATTTTCGTAATTCGTAATTTCATAATTCGTAAAAACGTTCGGAATTTCGAAGCTTCGAAGAAGAAAAATTTGGAATTATGACACTCGGAATTGTCAACCATTCGGTGTTATACAATTCGGAATTTTGAAATTCGTGATTATGACTATCGGAATTAAGTTTTTTGTATTTATGTAGTGTACCCATTTCACAATACAGCCCCAGTGGGCTTAATTTTACTGAAAGATAATATAAAATTTACATTAATAGATAACTGATTGCTTTACGCATTTCAAATTACATTTTTGAAATGAAATGAAATGAAATAAAAATGAAATGAAATATTTATTTCTCAACATTGACAATTACTTGTTCTTATTGACGTCAAATAAAACATGATTCTACCACCAGTTGGAAAAACCTTCGTGAAGAAGAACTGGTAAGAAACTTCACGGGTATATTTTTTTCAAAATAAATTTACAGAGTCTCTTTATGTCTATACAAAGTAATTCTTATCTGCATCCGTTAGCTCGGCAAATCTCCCTCGTCCTAAATATCCAAACGACGAACACCCTCAAATGGCACCCGTTCATGAGTTAACGCGGGATCCAGCCATCGCCCTCCTCAACCATATTAGAGGGAAGTGAGCGACCCGTCACCCGACGCTACCATAAGAAGACGTACTTTAGTGACAACGACGCATTAGATATTCATCGGGACGAAGAACTCATCGAACATACAGACACATTACACATGCTTTGTTACTAATACTAGTACAATCCTGTTAATGAGGGGATTATACCCAAGGGCTTTTATCATCCAAATAATCGGATAGTTTATAATATGCTCTAGTACACAACCTCTCCTTTATAGTTTCTTTGAATTTGTCAATAGGAAGACCTTGGATATCTTCAGGAACCTTATTATAAAAGCGTATACATTGACCCATGAATGAGTTAGTGACTTTATGAAGCCTACTATTATGAGCTGCCAGCATATTTCTTCCTCTTGTGTTAACATTGTGCAGATCTTTTTTTCTTTTGAACAAGGTTATGTTCTTTTTTACATACATTAAAATTTCTAAAATAAATTGTGAATGGAAAGTAAGAATATTAATTTCCTTAAATTTACTTCTAAGTGACACCCTTGGACCGAGCTGATAGATTGCGCGAACAGCCCTTTTCTGCAGAATAAATATAATATCGATGACGGCAGCACTCCCCCACAACAGAATACCATATGTCATGAGGCTGTGGAAGTTACCAAAATAGAATAATCGAGCAGTTGTTTCATTTGAAATTTGTCTCATTTTTGAACAGCATATGCGGCAGAGCCAAGCCTTTTCGCTAAACCATCAACATGCGGTTCCCACTGGAGTTTGGCGTCTAAGGTTATGCCCAGAAATACAGTTGAGTTTACAGGAGTCACTTCCTGGCTCTTAACTACAATGTTTGTACTGTTTGACATTTGGCAATGTAAACTTAACACATTTCGTTTTTTTTTTCATTGAGGAGCAAATTACTAGCTGAGAACCACTGCTCTGTGTTGGAGATGCATTTGTTCACCGCTCGATAGTCAATTTCTTGTCTTTTGATTTTAAATAAAAAGGAAGTATCGTCAGTAAACAATATGACCTCGCATTGATTCTTAACGACCGATGGCAGATCAATGATATATACTAAAAATAGGAAAGGACCAAGAACTGAGCCCTGTGGCACACCCATTGTCACTGCCGATCCTGATGATTTTTTTCCATGCCGATCCTGATGATTTTTCTCCATTTGTTTGTTTATTAGTAGATATTCATATATATCAATTGTTTAAAAAAGCAAGGCTTTTAGAAACTACACAAAAGGATAATTATTAAGTGATATACAAAAGACCCCGATTAAATAAAATTTTGATGTACCAGGCTGTAGACAAATAAAAAACACGCTCATTTTCTATCCCTACTTATTAAATCATCCTACCGAGCCGTGTGTTCGTTGTGTAAATTATTCAAGCTTGGTATGTTGTAATGTAAGAAGTTTAGCAAACTTTCGCAGGTAACCGAGATGGTTACTTGACACTGATTAAAGCAGGGGAGTTTATCTAGTTAATGTTAATATGTCGCTTAGATAGATTAAAATTGATTACAAGATTTAGAGGGGGGATTCATTATATTTAATGAAGATCAATAAGTATATGTGTAGAGCGCATTACGTAGATATAGTACAAGTCATGCTTCCTGCACTAGAATGTTGAAGCTGAAATAAAACCAGAAGGAACTCTTTACAAAATAAATTAATGACATAAATGTCAGAACAATTTTGAAATAGAACAATTCAATTCGATTTCAGGGCAGGTCTACTTTTACCCATCTATAAAAATTATCCACAAATAAACATAAATTATCAGAATACAAATATAATTTGTTCAAAACTTAAAACGCTCGACCACTTTCGTTTTCTAGAGACTGAAGTGTCAGGTCCGAACTGTAAGCCATAGCCTTATGAAAGGAAGTGGGGGGCGTTGCTGAAAAATTTAAAGATTTTTGTTAGGTATTGATTTGGTATTTATTTTATAACAAATAAACAAAACGACCGAACACGGGAAAGGTCTGTAAAACGACTGACATTGTTTTCTTTTTATGTCAGGGAATATGGTATTTGTTTAATTCAAATTCGAATCTTACTAAGGCGGCGGCGACATAAAGAGGCCGGATGCCACAGTACATACCACCAATAAATAGTTTGTAAAATATAAAATTATTTTTTTTATTGAAAGCGCTGAGCATATTTTCAACGGATTTTATAAGTTAATTTTAAAATTAGAGAATAATTACATTGAAAATTTTCATTGAAATGACAACCGTTGTTTTAAATAGACAACCGTTGCATTGTCTTGTATCTTGTATCTTTTATCTTGTATGCAGCTTTTATGTATTTTTTGCATCCATTTGTGGATATTTCTGGCAAATCACCACTAACTGTTTCGAAATATTTTTTTACAAAATTTAAGGTACAGTTATCATTTAGAAAAAGTAAAGCGATAATTCGCTTTTTTATATTCTGTTATCAGGGTAAAAGTTAAAATTTTCTGAGTTCGTTTAGCTAAAATTCTCTATGGAATATTTGAAAATCAGTTTTTCTAAATTTATTCACATCTTAATAATGTAAAGCAGCCCTTCAAAATGTATTATAGAAATCGTAGTAAATGTAATCCAGGAGTTGGTGTAAGAGTTTTTGAAGCATCATACTAATTATCTTACCTTTCTTTTGTAAAACAAATTAGTCAGAAATTTACTTTCTGCCATCACCATATCCATGAAAAAGATATAAATAGCAATCCCATTTTATTTCGTCTCTCTCTCAGAATCGTTCTTCAAACGCGCCGAATCCCATCCCAATCCTCTAGTTCGAGATTCAGTCTCATATACTGCTCCTGTCTTTGATTCGAAATTTAGTCACTAGACCGAGAAACGTGCACACGAACGTAGCGACGCAGCTGACGCTAGATCTCTTAGCCCTTCAGGCCGCAACTTCTAATTCTAACGTAAATTCGAATTAATTTAACTTCTTTAATATTTATTTAATGTAACTTTAAATTTTATTTTTCATTTTTGAGCACCTTGAGTGCCATGAATTCACCTTCAGTGCTTTGAGCACCTTCAGTGCTATGTAAATCCCAACGGGTGACCCCTTTTGGGCGCCGCTAGCGCGGCCTCTTTCTCCAAATGGCCGTCGAAGGATGAAGGCTGAGTAGCAAAAAATTGCACGAGCCGACAGGGGGTTTTTTAGTGGGTAGTGGTTTTGGTAGGTGTCGGGACGAGTCCTACATAACTCCGATCGCGCGCGCGGTGTATGCGTCAGAGCATTTTTTATCCTCCTGCCCTTCCCGTGGAGAAGCACAAAAAAAAAATTGCGTCTCGCATTCTCGCTCCGATCGCCGCCCGGTACGGACGTTCCAAGACCACTCCGATTGATTGGTCCCTTCCTGATATTCAGTGGCGCTCAGTTTACTGACGTCACAGTATAGCGTGTTGGTTCCGTGATACGGTTTTTCTGGGTTTTCTTACTCCCTCCGAGCGCTGCCGAAGTGATTATTTTTCTTTGCGACTAAGTCTCTTAGTTTTCAAAGTGTTGTGCTATGTTGTGCTTGTGCAGAGTGCTGTGTGTGCCCAGCGTAAAGTATTCTGGTTTTAGTACAGAGGATACCTAACGGTGACAACTGAATTTGTGCTGACCCAGTCCTTTTATTTTATTTATTTTTCCTTTTTACCTATTTTGTTTATTTACTCTCCTATTTTCATATTTATCTTTACCATATTAGTGTCTTTCCGTGCATATTTGTCCTTTTTGTCGGTAAAGGTTGACCCTAATGTGGTCAACTCTTTACTTGCGCACCCTTTTTAGAATTCTAGATAGCGGTATTCGGCGAACTGCAGTTAGTTTTAAGTTATTCTCCCCAGTCCCCCTACCACTGGTAGGGAGGTTAGCCGCTAGGGTTAGCTAGATTTTTAGGAACTCTAGGCATCATTTATATATTCATATAATTAGTCCCAACCCCTCCCTAATGGATTCGCAGAGTCTATTAAACTTTGCGAAGGCCTTCGCCCAGGCACTCACCGCGTCGGATGTCCCGATCAAAGATGAGGTCATAACGCAGGCCTTAATTACTTTTAATGCGTCTTCGGCCCCTCAGGCCCCAATCCCGGCCCCTCAGGACACTAACGCCCAGACCTCTCAGGACACTAACACCCAGACCCCTCAGGTCTTTAGCTCTCCTCCCACATTTCCCATGCCCTCCGAGATGGACTGTGTGTCGGACACATCCTCTATAACGTCGCGCCGCAAGCGTACCGCTCCCGGGAGCGACTCGGACCTTAACCGGCTCTCCTGAGCCCGCGTTTACACTAGTCTCGTCCAAGCGCTCTAGGAAGCGCACAAAGCATGCCGCGGTGTCTTCAACACCCGAGCCAACTCCGGTGTCTTCAACACCCGCCCCCGCGCCGGTAATGTCACTGCAAGTGACCGCGAATTAGAGCTGTTGAAACCGCGATGTTAAAGCGGCAAACGCAGGCGATTCTATAAAAATTCAAGTCGCGACTATCGACCGTCCCACCCCGGGTAATGCCACCGTTGCCAGCTTTACGGCCACGCAGTGGCTAACTGCTCAGCTCCCCCCAGGTGCGTTAAATGCCTGGATCCTGGAAGGAGTGCACTCGCATTCCCAAATCAACTTCCCCCCTGCATGTGTGCTGTGCGGCCAGTCCGGCAACACAGCTAACTACAGCGGTTGTCCGCGCGCTCCGTGCTCCTCCGTTAAGAGAGCCGCGCCTAAACCGGCGCCACCACTCACTCCCATCAACTTCCCGCCACTGCGCAACCGAGCTCCCCCGGAAGCAAAGCCCATGCAGCCGACGCCTACTCAGGTTCTATCCTGGAGACAGCGTCCGGCCGCTCCACCTTCCCTACCTATCCCAGCTCCCGTAGCTCCCGTAGGCCCGCGTCCCGCTCCTTCATCTTCACCTCTGTCGTCATTGGCTGAGGACATGAAGACCGTGTTCGACGTTATCCAAAACGTCAATATTACGGAAACCTCCGTACACGCACGCAAACTGCAAGCCGCCCGCTCTCCTCAAGAGCGTCTACTTGCGTTAGCCGAGCATCACTCACTACTTATTTCCTTGTAAATTATATATTTAGTATACATATTTAAATAGTAAATATAATGTCTATACCTGTAAATCCCGCGTCCAGTCGTATCAAACCCAAGGGCTTATCCTTAGTTTCATTAAACGCTCGTAGCCTTAGTTCTAACCTTCCTGAGCTCAAACTATTCGTTCAGAACAATAAGCCAGACTAACTGCTGCTCCAAGAGACGTGGCTTACTCCAAACTGCTCCAGAGGATTCACTATTCCCAATTACGCGCTAACTCGTAACGATAGGCCCAACGCCGACGGTCACGGCGGCACAGCTATTTACAATAAAAGAGGTTTCCATTGCTCTCCTCTTTCATAACCCTCCTCTCCTCAACATGGAGGCCACTGTCTGTGGATTAGCTATGACTAGTCATCCGACCGTCATCATAGCTTCAATCTACATACCTAGTGGCACCAGACCTATCTATAGCAATTTTGAGGCCATTCTCGCCGTCGGCCGTTCAGTCATTAAGTTCGGAGACTTTAACTCTAAACATACTGACTGGACGTGCCTATCGACCATCACCAGCGGTATCGCTCTCCTCGATATCACTGAGCAACTCGCCTTAGACGTCATCTCTCCCGTCACTCCCACTCATGATCACGACAACCCGAACCATTCTCCTGACATCCTCGATTTCGCAATATTAAAGCATATTAACCTTGATCTCAGGTCTATCGAACCGCTCGATGACCTAGGCTCAGATCACCGCCCGTTTCCCTCGTGCTAGGATCGCCCAAACTTAACGACACCTCTCCTAAGACCTTTACCAACTGGAAAGGCTTTAAAAATACGTTAGTTTCAGCCTTAGAGGCCCCAAATTCTTCGCTCGCGATCTCGCCCGGATCTCTAGATAGCCCGGACAAAATAGATTTATTAGTCGATTCCTTCACTGATGTTATACACTCAGCCATCAGTGATAACAAAAAGGTTGCTAAACAAGGCAAACCCACGCCTTTATAAACTCTTATCGGATCGCCTAAATAGAATAATAGCGTCCTTTCTCAAAGATCGTACATTTCGTTTTAGACATGAAGGCACGCTTCCCGTGCCTCGTATCATAAAGGCTGGAGTCCCTCAAAGCTCAGTCCTTGCGCCTCTATTGTACACCGTGAACACAAACGATATTCCTATTCCGCCGAAAGGCGTTTAACTCGCCCTCTTTGCCGACGACACCGCCCTTTACACCAAAGGCCTCAGTGTCCCGGGTCTCGTCATCAGACTCCAAAAGGCCGTAAACGCCCTCGGTGCATGGTTTCAAAAATGGCGCATCGATGTGAACCCAGACAAGAGTTCTGCGGTATTCTTCGACTGCGGACATCGTCGTGTCGCCGACAATCTCCACGTTCAAATGTTAGGTATTCCCATCCCCTGGAACCGCACTACCAAATACTTAGGCGTCACCTTAGACCAGACGCGTTCTTTCAAGCCACACGTCGATAGAGTAACGAAACTCGCCCGTTTTTACTTAGGCCGCCTATATAGTATGTTAGGTAGAAAAAGTAAAATTCTTTCAGAAACAAACGTACGCTTTATAAGACCTGCGTTAGACCCGTCATGTCGTTTGCCTCGCCAATATTTGCCCACGCCAAACCTTCCGTCCTGCACAAACTGCAGGTAGTTCAAAATCTCTTCCGCCGCGGGGCCACAAACGCACCTTGGTATGTGCGTAACGCGGACCTGCACAGAGATCTTTAACTACCTACAGTGCAACAGCACCTTAAAAAGCTCTCTGAAGCGTTCTTCAAACGCTCCGAAACCCACCCCAATCCTCTAATTCGAGATTCAGTCTCGTATACTACCCCTGTCATAGATTCGAAGTACAAAGTCGCTAGACCAAGAAACGCCCACACGAACGTAGCCACGCAACTAACACTAGATCTCGAAGCCCTTCAGGCCACAACTTGTAATTCTAATGTAAATTCGAATTAATTCAATTTTTACTTTCATTTTGTGCACCTTCAGTGCTATGTACTCCCAGCGGGTGACCCCTTCTAAGCTCCGCTAGCGCGGGCTCTTCTCCTATTGGTCGTCGCTCAGATGAAGGCTGTGTGGCAAAAATTTGCATGAGTAATTCAGGGGGTTTTTTAGTGGGTAGTGTTCATTAGGAGCTAGTCCCTGATGCCTTGTAACGCGCGCGAGAGGTATGCGGAAATGCATTTATCGCCTCCTGCCCAAACGGGGAACAAAAAAAATTTATTACGTCTCGCTTTAGCCCCTAGAATTACCCACACTTACATATTCACAAGCATATTTCTTATAACAACTTGAAGCTCAAAGATTTCGAAATAAATATTCTGCAATGTATGATTTATTAAACTATAAAACTTTTTTATCACTCAGTAAAAGAGCGTTATTTTGAATAACCAATTTATTTTCTAGGAATCTCATTTTTAAAGTTTAAACGAAAAGGATCCTTTGCATGAAATAGGTATTGAAAAATATTTGTGATGTATTATTGAGATATCTTATTCTTCCTTGAATTTTCGGGTATTTTTATTCTAAGGTTTAAAGTTGCGGATTTTTAGTGCACCATTTTATTGATTCGTTTTGTAGAGGATGAAGGTGCATTCATCGAGTTGCCAAAACAGTGGCGTTAGATGGAATTTTATTATTGTAGTAGCCCGTCACGCTTTACAACTAAAGTTTGAAAGAAATTAACATCCAAACTTTCATTTATTTTCAGCAACAAACTCCAACGTCTAGACATATTCATTTCTTGCTGCTGTGTACAAACGACGCAGACCAATAACTGTATCGCATGCGACTCGAATCATGAAAACAAATTAAACTCTACTAAGTACAAAACGAAACAACGCATACTTTTCTAAACTGGTATAAATGTCCATGGTTGCGGATGGTAGTTAATATCAGGTAGGTAAGGTGCTCTTTTGCAAGCTGGACTATGTAAAAATTATATATCTATTTTGCTATCTTAATAATATAATTATAATAATAATAAAATTTATTTATTTCACACTCAGTAAAAACTTAACAAGTATGTAGTAAACATAAAGATATAAAAGGTCTTAAGTCTTAGTGTCACTTGTATCTAAACTAGGCTGAGCCTGTGTCTTAGATACAAGTCCCTACCCGTGGTTACCATTACATTTATTTTCATGTGTTTCTTACTACTTAAAGATAAGAATTACATTGATCTTATTCAAGTTTTAAAGGTTACAGATTTTAATAATATTTGCCAAACTATCTTATTATGGTAAACAAATCCTCAGTTTGTACATAATCTAACGTTTTAAGCCAAGAACTTAATAGTTTTTTACATGCATTGGTATTTGAGCTGTACAAATTTAAAATCTTATTTAATTTATTATAAAAGAATGGGCCGAGAAACATTTGGAATCTATTAATAAAAGAGGTCTTAAAGTTAGTAGTTGGGCAAACTTTGTTCCTTCTTCGAAGTTCTAACAGTTTGGGATCAAAAGTAAGCTTTTTGTGCTGAAGCATGACAGTATCCCGGATGAATAGTTGTCTCCCTGTCATAATGTCGCAATCAGAGTAAAGTTGTTTCGTTGGATACCTGAGGGGTTTAAATAGCATCACCTTAAGCAGAGCTCTCTGCGCCTTTTCTAATTTTAATAAATGTGTTTTATTCGTTCCACCCCAAGACGTGGTACAGTATGTTAATAAAGACCTAGCCATAGCATAATATAACGTAATTAATAGTTTGTGATCAGCAACATGACGAAGAGTTTTAAATACATATATAAGCTTTCTTATTCTTCCCGATAGCAAGTCAATGTGAGGTTTCCATGTAAAATTACTGTCTAACAGCACTCCTAAGTATTTAACAGTATTCGTTCTTTGCAAGAAATTGCAGCGACAAGACACATTGACGTTGGGCCCAACTGGACACGTGTGCACTTGTATTGTAAAGTTGTTATTAGGCAGATGTCTTTGTGTTATACCGAAGGTTACGAAATTAGTTTTGGATGCATTAAGTGTGAGGGAGTTTGAGTTTAGCCACTTGTAGATTTCTCGCAACCCAGTTTCAGTATTGGTCCCAACCTCATCCCACGATTTTCCATAGAAGATTATTGCGGTATCATCCGCAAATGTAAATATTCGGGCGTTATTAATTCTCATGTTGCAAAGATCATTGATGTAAATGAGGAAGAGGCTAGGACCGAGGACACTGCCCTGGGGCACACCGTGGGTGACTGGTAAGTCAGAGCTAAAGTGACTACCTATTTTAACCCTTTGTGATCGATTTGTCAGATAATCAGAAAAAAGTGCCAGACACTTGCCACGAATCCCGATGTTTTCCAACTTCTTTAACAACTTAGGAACAGAGACCGTGTCAAACGCCTTTGTTAAATCTAAAAACACACCTACACATTTATTTCCCGAGTCCAACTGAGATGATCTTGTGTTCAATATCTTTTTAGATCGAACATTTCAAGTGTTGGGTGATAAAGGGTGTAATAACTGGAGTGAGAATAGACGTCGTCGCGTTTTGCTTTTTGTAAGATACATAATAAAGAAGGCAGTGTAACGGACTAGACATACGAGCAGTCCATTCATCAGGGCCGAGTACAGTCGCGGCTGTGCCTCGCCTCGCACCTAGTCCGAAACTAGTCGGACCTTTCCGACAATAACGCGTGGGTTAAAGCTGTAGTTTTAAAATTTATGAAAAGACTCACTTAACATTTTTTAAATTAAAAGTTGTTCAGTTTTACAAATAGATTGTGTAGCGGCTATACATTGTTAGCAAAGTCAGCAAAACCCCAGACTGGACTGCCGCGTGTGCTAGGCAGTCAGTCGTCTGCGCAACACCGCCTCGCTAGGTCAACTTGTATTACATAAGATAAGGACTTATTATACTGACTTATGTAACTACGTTTAAGTGTTTGAAAATAATAGACTGAGTGAATTTAAAAGGTTTTTGGTTTTATTGCGTCACCACCTCCAAATTGGTGACCCCGACGTGATCACGAAGACGACTCACGGTGACGCGCGAACCTAGCGAGAGTGCATATTGTTTAGTAATAAATAAAAAGTGAATATTAAAGCGTCGCGCCTGCAGCTACCGACATGGAGTCGGAAATGATCAAATTCCTGCGCAACATGTCCCTGGAGCTAAAGGAACTCCGCGGGGAGATCGAAGAGATCCGGTCGCGAGGCAGGAGCTACGGACGACCGCAGGACAGAAGCTATGACGGAGGTCGGTGGAGATCGCGACCCAGGAGCAGGACAGCGTCACGACATCGGGAAGAACTAGTTGCAGTACAGTCAGCGACGGTGAGCGACTGTGCTGCGGGCAATCACCGATTATGCGTCCGAGAACAGAAAACCGGCTTAGTGTACCTGGTCGATACCGGGGCTAACGTGTCAGTGATTCCAGTGAATAAAGTGCCGGACAAAAGAAAGGCAAGCGAATGCCCGTATAAACTGTATGCTGCGAACAATACGGAAATAAAAACTTATGGTGTAATATCGTTAGAAATTAATCTTGGTTTACGCCGTAGTTTTAGATGGAATTTTATTATAGCTGACGTAAAACAACCCATAATTGGGGCAGACTTTTTAAAGGCACACGAATTAGTAGTTGATTTATACAATAGACGGTTGTTGGACGGCCGCACTAAATTAGATACGCAAGGTATATTAGTTTTGTATAACGAGCCCGCGATAACGAGTATTCAAAATGACAACCCATATCGCGAGCTTCTAGAACAATACTCAGAAATAACGAAACCAATTTCTTTTAAGGAGCCCAGTAAACACGGTATCGTACATTATATAGAGACTACTGGCCCCCCGGTTTTTGCTAAAGTAAGACCATTACCGCCGCAAAGATATAAAATCGCTAGGGACGAGTTTAGGTTAATGCAAGAATTAGGTATTTGCAGGCCATCAAAGAGTCCATGGGCAAGCCCGTTGCATGTAGTACCAAAGAAGGACGGCCAGATCAGGCCTTGCGGAGACTATCGTGCACTCAACGCGATCACGAAGCCAGACCGCTACCCGATTCCGAGAATTCAGGACTTCACATATGGATTGGCAGGTAAGTGTGTTTTTTCCCGGTTAGATATTAACAGAGCGTTCCATAATATTAGCATTGCACCGGAAGACGTAGAGAAAACCGCCATTATAACGCCGTTTGGTCTTTTCGAATTTCCAAGAATGACATTCGGCTTGCGGAATGCGGCCCAAACGTTCCAGAGATTCATGAATAATAGCGTGCTGCAGGGTATCGAAACCTGCACCCTTGGGGATGAGGGTAAGAGTGCAAATAACAAAGTGCGTGAGAGCTCTAATTTATTTTCCTACATTGATGACGTCATCGTAGCTAGTACGAATCATGACGTACATAGAGAGCACCTTAAACAGGTCTTTGCCAGGTTTCAAGAGTTCGGCATAACCATTAATCTGGCGAAGTGTAGTCTCGGTAAGTATAATATAGAGTTTTTAGGTTACGAAGTGAGCGCGGAAGGTGTCAGACCCATGAAGAGCAAGGTGGAAGCTATCAAAGAATTCCCCAGACCTGAAACAATCGAGCAGCTCCGCCGTTTTTTAGGTATGGTTAACTTTTACAGGAATCACTTAGAGCGTGCGGCAGATCATCAGGCCGACTTGAACAACTTCCTGCATGGCGCCAAAAAGAAGGATAAATCAAAGATTAAATGGACGGATAAGTCGATAGCCGCCTTCGAGCAATGTAAGTTAGCTTTAGAAAACGCGGTGACCTTGTCACATCCGGGAGACGAAGGTGCGCTGTATTTAATGTGTGACGCGTCAAACTCGTGCGTCGGCGCAGTCCTCCAACATAAGGTTAAAGGAGTCTGGAAGCCGCTGGGGTATTTTTCCAAAAGATTGTCGGAGGCTCAAAAGAAATATAGCACGTACGACAGAGAGCTATTGGCAGTATACTTGGCCAGAGTACATTTTCGCAGCATGGTAGAAGGCCGGCAGCTCACCATAATGACGGATCATAAGCCATTAACACACGTTTTTTCTAAAATAGGTTCAGATAATAAAGAGACGCCCAGGCGAGCACGACAACTATTGTATATAAGCGAATTTACGAGCGATATACAATACGTCAAAGGTAACGAAAACGCAGTTGCTGACGCATTGTCCCGAGTTATAGAGACCATTGTTTGTCCGACCGTTTTAGATTTCGACGAAGTCGCCCGGGCACAGGAAACAGACGATAAGCTTGCAGAAATGCTGACGGAATCTCAAGGTAATATAGTGCTTAAAAAACTACAATCACCACTGTGTAATAGTGCGATCTATTGCGAAACGTCAGAGAACCGTGTGAGACCCTACCTGCCTCAGCAGTTCAGAAATGTGGCTTTCAATGTCGTACATAGTAATAACCATCCCGGAATTAGAACAACGCGTAAAATGATTACGAATAAATATTACTGGCCGGGTATGAATAAAGATATCAGTGTATGGGCCCGAGCGTGCATACAATGTCAAAAGGTAAAAACGCATAGGCACACACATTCTAAATTAGGTACTTTTACACTAGCAGAACGGTTCGAGCACTTACACGTAGACATCGTGGGCCCCCTGCCGACCACGCAGGAAGGGCATAGGTACTTAGTTACGATGATAGATAGATTTACAAACTGGCCGGAAGCCGTTCCGGTCAGCGATATAACAGCCGAGACCGTCGCTAAAATAATATATGAAAACTGGATTTGCCGTTTTGGATGCCCAAGTAGGTTAACTAGCGATCAGGGGAGGCAATTTGAAAGTGAATTATTTAATAAACTTATGAAAGTATTAGGCATTAATAAATTCCGAACCACAGCGTACCATCCCCAAAGTAACGGCAAGGTAGAAAGATTACATCGTTCTCTGAAGGTCGCTTTGAAAGCACGTTTATTACAGAATAAAAATGGGTCATGGGTTGATGAACTGCCAACGGTCATGCTGGGGCTACGTGCAGCATGTCGTAGCGACAGCGGCGTCAGCGCAGCTGAAATGGTATTAGGGCACACGTTACGCTTGCCTGGCGATTTTTATGTCGATTGCGCGAACGCAGAAACGTCGCAAGAAAAATACGTAGGTAAATTACGCAATATTATACAAAGTCTCCGGCCCCAGACACGAGAAAATAGCGATTCTGGTACAATTTTTGTTCATAAAGATTTAAAATCATGTAGTCATGTTTTCGTACGAAATGATTTAGTGCAAAGGCCATTGATGCCTAGTTATAGTGGACCGTATCTTGTGATAAATAGATCACCAAAGAGTATGACCATTGAAATAGGGGGCCGTCGAACAACCGTTTCCATAGATAGAGTGAAACCCGCTTACTGCTTATATGAAGCAGATCCCAATGATGGAGATAGAAATTCTATGTTCTCAAATAGTAAAAAATTTATTAATGATGTTCCACAGGTGCAAAAATCGCTACCGCCTAAACCTTTAACCACGCGCAGTGGCCGCGCAGTTAAGCAGCCGGTGCGATTTGCTGATGTTGGATGAACTAAAATAGATGAGTTCACATAGTTATTAATCATACATTATTCTAATTGCAAAAGAATTTAACGTAGTAACTCGTATATAACATTTTGTTCAATCCAAAAATAGGTATCCGCAAAATTTTTTTGTTGTATAAGTGATCTTTTTAAATTACGTGTAATTAATTTTGTACCCATTTCAAACAACTTATAAATAATTATTGTTGCTAATTTCTTATTTCAAATTTTTGTAAAATAATTCAATTACAGGTACATTGTGTATGAAACATCGCCTTAACATATTTTGTTACGAAGCATCGCCTTAACATATTTTGTTCTATAAATAGATTGTAAGAAACAAAGAGCATTGAGCTTTGGAATGCGATATCAGACCTAGTAACCCGTAATGTAAACACAGATTCAGCAATCATGTCGAATCAACGTCATCTGGTACACTTCTGTAATAAGTTTAGTGTAAGGTAATATTATGGAGTCATATTTTTTTAAAACTGGTAAAAATTTTTGTTTGTTTTTGTTCTCTCCAAGGTATAATTAAAATGCAATAGCACTTACGAGATACAGGATGTTTGTTTGTTGAATTGTATAAATTTTTTTGGTAAAGATAGTTTATAAAATTTTTTTTAAAAAAGAAGGGGTGTGATGTAGCGGCTATACATTGTTAGCAAAGTCAGCAAAACCCCAGACTGGACTGCCGCGTGTGCTAGGCAGTCAGTCGTCTGCGCAACACCGCCTCGCTAGGTCAACTTGTATTACATAAGATAAGGACTTATTATACTGACTTATGTAACTACGTTTAAGTGTTTGAAAATAATAGACTGAGTGAATTTAAAAGGTTTTTGGTTTTATTGCGTCACCACCTCCAAAGATTGTCTATGTTAAATTTGGCAACTGTCTAAAAGTAAGCCTGCATACATTTTTTATTTTCTATGAGATGTCCGAAAAAATCTTCTGTTTATGTTTTCTAAAGATTATCAATCAATCGTTGTTGAAACTGGTTCTCTCTACGACGCACCTTACTCACAGAGCGTCGCGTCTGCACGAAATTGAAAATTTATGAAACAACGAGATTGCGTTCGGACCGTCTCCGCAGACGTTTGCCTTCGCGTGCAGCGAGACAGTGCACTGCAAGCACATTGAATGTATTTCACTGTTTCTGCTCTAAGCAAGATATTATGAATACAAATGTTCAGTTTAAATGTATATCAAAGTTGTGGAACTTCCTTGAATGGGCATACAATGATTATTCTGTTTCTGTTTGTGAAAAATAATATACATACACTGTAAACAGCTTGGCATTTACCTTTTACCCCAAGTATTTTGTAAAATATATTTTTTAAAAGAGTGCTGAGAGGTTTTAGTTCGCATAATCTAACACAATTTTTATCAAACAGATAATTATTACAAATTTTTTATTTATGACTAGGTAACGAAATAAAAGAAACCCCTATTGTATGAATCAAAGGAGACATTTCATTTCATCTGCTTCATGTTCTACTTTAAAACAAAAAACCGAAACATAATTTGGCCCCACCGAGGTGACGTTGCCATACTCCGCCATGTTGAATTAAAATATGAAACAGCATGCTTGTACTATTGAGTCTATGGCAACTTGTGGTCTTTCTAGTCTGTGGTTTGATCAGGTCCTTTTGATGAACACTAAGCAGTACGAGTAACGTCATAGTAAGTTTACCGTAATGACTTACAAAAATATTATTACGACTAACGGTATAATTATCATTTCAATGACTTTGCAAACCTAAAATAATCAAAAAAGTCCTGTTAAGGTAAATAATAATGACGATTATGATAGATAGAATAATAGTATAATAATTAAATGAAATGAAAAACTCCAAAGGAGCTCGTTAATTGGATAAGCGATAAATAATGGAAAATGGAGTGTAATCACCGAATCAATAAAACATCAACATGACAGTTAGCGCCACGTTTTCAATGTCATTACGAATTTGAAAATGTTTTCCTAAGACAAAACTAAACGAAATGATGAAATATTAGCATTTAATAATCGTTCTATTTATTTTACGCCATCCTCGGAACAGCCGTACAAAAACTAGTGCCCCTTAAATATTGCAATGTCTCCTTTGTGAATATTTTAATAATACTCACGGTACCCAAACTCTGTTAAAAAAAAGCACAAACCATGTCGTACCAACCAAAAGTACAACACACACCTTAAATATATGCTTTGAATAGATAATTACTACCTAAGTATGGAACAAATTGTTTTATCTATTTTATTTTTTATTTATTTGTTTATTACAAAATTCACAGCCTCAACGTTTGCAGAGAATAGACCGTGCTGACAAACAGTTGGGTTAGCAGTTCATGTCAATCTTGCGTGGAATTTTTTCTACAGAAAAATAACCCCTTTGTCTTGTAGTATAAGCAAAATAGGATATTTCTTTTTTGTTTTTACACTTAAGTATTCTACTTGTAGTAATGATTACACATCATTGAAAAAATTGCCATTTTCATTCGATTGTAGTCCAGACCTTTCAAAAAGTCTATTCTATTACTGTTGCAGTGAAAAGTGTCAAAGTTTCAATATTACGAAGTCCGCAGCTGTGAGAAGTTTACGCCCACTTTGAATATGTTCTATTAGACTAGGTCACTAGGTTTTTGTTTCTTTCATACGTTGATTGGCATTTTCAGCTGGGTGATTTTTGTATTGAAAAATTCAAAATTCTGGTCACGGATATAAGAAATCTAAGTTCAAATAAGTAATGAAGCTTAAGTTTCCATGTTCAATAATAATGTCATATTTCAACTAGCCCGGTCAGGGATCAAAGTTGTTGAAATTCAAATTGGACACAATTTTGTTTATGTAAATAAAAACCATAACAACTGATATAAGGCTTTTACTATATTTCTCCCCGTTTTACTTCTTTAACTCGGAAAATATCGATCGCAAATTTGAAGTACATAATTGAATAATTAACGACTCTTATCCCAATGAATTTTTTCGAAATGTTGATAATGGCCGAAATATTAAGGGAATACAGTTCCTAGTAGATAGAGTAACGATCGAATTTGTTCGCGATTTTCAATTGAAACTTCCAATCAGCCGGTAGAGTTCTTTTGTTCGGATTTCGCTTGGGGCGCTACTACAGTCCTTCCTGTGTTGACCGCCTTAATGATCACGTTTACGTGATAGTGTTCCAGTCACAGGGAAGGAACAGCCAGTGCAATTACTGGAACAAAGGCAATTTTAATTGAAGTCTACGGTTGGCAACCTCTTAGTGGAAATGAGGTCTTACGATAGGTTGCTGGAGCTCTCCTTGCTAAATCTGTGGATCAACCGTATTAAAATACGGTTAGTTTAAGTTCCGAACAACACCCCTCCACTAATATGGCACTTCTGGCTTGCAACACATTATTTATTGAAACCTAGATATTTCTGTATGAATCCCTAGAAGTGGATATTGAATTTATTTTTAGTTCGTCTAAAAAGAAGATAACTGATGATTATATCTTTAGACATGAACATATGAACCGTAGGTACTGTAGAGTGTAGAAAAGACTTTTGCATTGGTTTTGTCATAAAGCGCTTAGGTGAATGTACAAGTATTCAAAATTAGTTTATGATTAAAATACCGCTCCTTGTCACGCATGTCTTGATTAGTATTATAGTAGAAGTAGTAGTTAAGTAGTTAAGTTAGAAGTTTTATTTATGTTAGAGCAGAAATATAAATCTAAAAACAGGGCTGCGACCTTCTGTCCCTGACCAATTTATTTGACGCACTTTATAATTATATCTCAAATATTAATCATCAAGTTGTTGTTTGAGTTTGTCTTTAATATATTATGCAATGTGTACTTTTTTATTACCCGCTTAATTATCTATTTTTATCACGAATAAAATATCGTTATTTAAAAAAAAATAAAAATAATAGATTGCAATTTTAATAATTCCTTTAGCCACCTTTAGCCTCTATGAGAGCTTTAATTCGACGCGGCATGCTATCATTGTATGACTGTTCTGTCTCCTGCATTTGAGAATGATGATTCCACACATATGATCTTTTCCAAGAGCTGGCGTCTTTTCATCAGTTCCCACACATTCTCTACTAGCCAAGCGTTGGTAGACTACAAACTGCCAACGACCATCCGTTAGTTGGTAGCCATGCTGATGTCCCTGTGGTGGGATCATAAAGGCTGTTGTGAAGCTTCCCTATTAGTTTTTTATTATAAAATGCTACGCCGCGCCTGGATCCACACGCTAGAGTAAATACCTAAGACTTTTTCATAAGTGATAAATAAGTAAACATATAATTATTTATCATTTATGACAGCCTGTTTGGTGTGGAGTTTGTGCGTTATTTTAAGTATTTTTTTTAAATACAATATATATCTTTGTGTTTTTATATATTTATTAAGTTTATTTATCCGTTACATAGTATCTATCACCCTTGGTTGTTCCTTCCCTTTGATCGGAACACAAATACGTAAACGTGATTTTTATGGTGGTCAAATAAGGAAGGACTGTAGCTCCGCCCCGACGGTACCTTAAGAAAAGAACTCTACTCAGAGGTCAGTATTTTATTGGTTACTCTTGGTTAACAAAATGTACCAGATTTTAGTATTTGAAGAAAAACCACAGTTTAAAAATACAGCCCAGTTAACCGGTTAATTTACTTAAACTAACAGCCGCTCCTTGCTCGCATCTTTGTATATGCGTAATAATTCGCTTTCAGCGGCATTTAATGGAGTTCAGACTTTCGATAAATTAGTTTGTAGATTGTTTTGCATGGCACGTAAACCTATCAGTCAATCTTTAAAGTGTTTTTTATATCTTCTACCTACGTTAGTTACCAGTTCACCGATTTCTATTTGGTTACCGGGGACAAATCCCTCAGGTGTAAACAATCTTATAAAAACACTTTTCATATAAACATCAATAAAATATTCCAATCTAAATCTAGTCTAGGCAAAAAATCTTTGCTTTAAAATCACCAGTCATAAAATACTTTCTATATCACGACATTTTTAAAACGGCCTTAAATAAAAATATACTTATTTTTATCGACTTAGAAGGTTTGTAGCAATGCAGTAATTTCCCCTCTAAAACAGTTATTACCCTTAAAGTGATAGCACTAAGGTTGTTATTTCATTGTATCTTTTCGCAAGTTTCAACGTAAGAAGCTGTAATGCTGAGTTGTAAGTTAGTTTGTTATAGATGCTAATTTTAAATAAAATAAAAGCTTTTTATAGAAGCTTTGAAAAGTTTATCGCTCAACAAGATTTTGTAGAATTAGAAAAAAGGTTTTTACTAAAGTGTTTATAATGGAATTTGAGACTTTTGGAAATGGGCTCTCCAATTTTTTGCAGGTATTTGTGCAGTACATTAGCAAAAATATATCAAAATTATACTTAATATTTCGAAGGTTTACAAGCAAATATTTACATACACTTAGTAAATGTAACATTAGTATATATATTTTTCTTAACATATTATAAACATTCCTGGGATATTGCCATGGAACACAATCCCAAGGTTACCATCAATCCGTGTCCGTATTCATGAAATGCTATAAGTAAATAATTTTCAGCGGGTGTTTTACTATTATTGCATAATATTTCAGGCTTGATAACCTGACAAACGAACCCACTTTAGGTTTTATTATATTAGTAAGACATCCAACCTCATAAGCATCATAATATTAAGTGCAGATAAAAGTTGTATTTCGTTATATCATATATGATTATCAATTGTGGGCTTCAAAGGTCTGTCCACTGATTTGAAAAGTTTTCCACAGATTTGAAAGTGATCTTAATCGATATGCTGAACGGCTTCACATATTAGCTTTCGAGACATATTTTTATTCTTTTTTGATTTTATGAATGAAAAAAGGATATTAAAACCTAGTTATATCTATAATATATAATTTAAAAATCTTAAAACAAAGACAGCTTTTTCTTTAGATTGACCTCCAATGTTTGTCTACTTCTAGCCATTATGACTTCTTGCATTGAAACAACCATGTATATAGAAAGAAAAAATATAAATAAAGGTTTCATAGCTACGAATAAATGGCGCCAACACGACCCAACCACTAAGTCTCCACTGTGCGTGCGTCTGTCAGTCCATTATGCAGTTTAGTTAGACAGTTATAATTATCAAAGTGTGCGTAGTGGGAAGCTTTAATGAAGTAGTTGGATTTAGGTGGTAGTGAGTTTCTTTGCTGAGTTCGTCTGGTGCGGTACTAAGGTCCTTCCAATTTTGACCGCCGTGAAAATCACGTTTACGTGGTTTTTTTCCGTCAATAAGACAGGACCCTCCAGTAATATTACTGCAACAAAGGCAATTTAATCTGAAGCTCCGCCAACGCATAATTAGTTGATAAACACAATCCCTTTTATTAAATAAAATACACACGAATTAGGAAATCTCTGGGTGTGGATGCCAGGAGGAGAGTGGAGGTAAAAAAACCTTTCTCTTCGCGTCCGACTAATATTTAACTGAAGTTTTACACACATGTAGATCTGTGCTGCAAATTTCACTACCTTTTCAACCAATCAAATACATTAATAGAGGAGAGATAGAAGCAATAAGAAATAGTAACTTTTCATGTCTTCCTGTGGAAAGACATAAGAGGCTTAGTATTTATTCTTGTGGTCGGTACTAGCAGCAACATTAGGATATACAACATTGAAAGCAAGGTAGTTGGTTCTTGAATGGTACGCGGCTACGTTTGTCGTCATAGCAGCTGGCACCGACCTTAACAATGTATAGTTCGTGTATGTATCTACTAAGAAAAATACCCCCCCTTTTCCATTAAGGTTTTTGTTTCTTTATTAAAAGTTATTGTGAAATTATTTTCTAAAAACCTATTTTTATTTCCTTTTTTTACAAGTAATTTATGGTTCACTGCAACAGCACACAAACAATAGCCCATTTCCAACCAGTAAAGATATTCAGTTCAGAAAGTTTATATGTTAATACATATAAAGTTTCTCCACCAATTAGCAAAACAAATGTGAATTTTCCTTTAAAACGAAACTTCAAAACTTGCTTCAAACGTATTTTGTTCGGTACGAAGTTCCTTTTCACGAAGGCCAGTAGTTAATGTTAAGAAACATGTGTTGTTAGAGGGATTTCAAAGTTATACTGGAAGGATATCTTAAGGTGCACTCAGGTCCGGATTTAGACATCTGGAGGCCTTGGTGCGACTACAGAGTGGAGGTCCCTAATTAATTTCCGAATAAATTAAAAAAAATATTAAGTAATGAAAACAAAGTGAAAATTATCCGAAATGGAAGCTTGCGGGGTTATTTACACGAACAATCGTTGATAAATTCGCTTAAAGCTCCGGAGTAGATCGTATTCAATACTGAGTAGGAATAGCATCCAGAGACGGTTTTTTTCTATCGTAGTTCAAAATATTTATTTTATTTTTGGAAACCTGTGCTTTCCATTAAGACGCTATCAAAAGAAATTAAGTACACCATCAAAAACAAGTGGTGTAATTTCACTTATTGGGATTCGACCAATAGGTAGTTTTAATTATTCCAATGCACACAAAGCAGATTCAAGAACTATCTTCCATAGATATTACAGATAAGCAACATCGTGTTTGTTGCGCCAAAATTCAATTGCAAAAGTTCGAGTTTAGTGGCCTTAAATCAAGTAAACCAGTGATAATAACTTGTTTGCATTCATTTTTTATTTCATCATAAGTTATTTTAGTATATTTATTTACCAAATACGCGTACTGTACGAATTAATGTGGAACACAAAATTACAATCTTATCTACTTTAGTTACAAACTTAAACATAGCATGTAATATTGCAATGGGGAAAATTGTCTTATATAAAAATCTACCTACCTTATTTTATTTAGTTTTTAAATTTAATTCGTTACTTGGATTAAGGTTATTTTTTTTAAATTATTTAACTTATTAACACCTTGCTCCATTAAACTGAATACAAAAATTAATATAGTTAGAATTATTATTATAAACAAGGTGCCTTAGTAAAATCAACACCAGACATCGGCTAGATTTACCACGCATGCCACCCACGACATATATTCTGGAATTTTCTTAGTAGCTAGTGAAAATGTTACTCAATTTTTTTTATAATCTCCTCCATACTTTTCTTCGTATTTTCTATCCCGCTTCTAAAACTTGTAGTTAGACTACGTTTTGGACTGATACATGTTAAACTATGTTCTGATTTGATAAATTATTCACCAAGCCATTATGACGCCATTGATAGTTATACATTACATTTACGGTAAGCGGAACCCAGTAATTTTTTTAAAGACTATTATATTATATTATGCAATATAATAACGCGTTCAGGGTTCTGTTGGGGCTTCCACGGAGGTGCAGTGCGTCAGGAATGTTTGCGGAGGCGCATACGGATGACTTTTATGCAATAATGCGAAAACGGACCCGTCTCCGAGGAACCACCAACAGAATCCTGGGCGTGTTCGTAGACCGGTGGGACTCCCCAATGCTGCGTCATTGGGTGCAGTTCCACACCCGCTGATAATTAAGTATAATTATTTATTCTGATTTAATATAATTATTTATTTAGTCACTATATCTTAATTTTGAATTAATGCATACTAACAATAGTTTTAAGTCAAATTGTTACTAACAAATTATGGATTGTGGTCTGAAATAAATGATTTATTATTATTATTATTATTATTATTACAGTGCTTAAGTACATAAACATATTATTAAATGTGAAGAATAATTCGAGCATTGTATTTTATCATGACTATTTAACATGTGTTTATCAAAGCAATTAAAGTTATTCAGAAATCTTTTAGCGTTCAAAAACTATATCAGATTATTGTCTAAATAGTTTATTTTTTGCTCTTCACGACTCCAGATAAGTCAACAAAGCAGTTAAAGACAAAAACTTGTAATGATTTGATTGTTAATCAAGTTAAAGGTTTCAAGCTCGGAAATCAAATATGCTTATAAAAGAATTCTATACACATCTTTGGCTTATAAACTTGGAATGTTTCCAAGCCGTTGCACCACTGACTTGAATCCGAGGAATGCTTTAGATTGACTTCATTTAATTAAATCCTTCTGGTTTATTTGAACTGAAATATATTAAACAATTGAATTTGAGCTTTATTAAATTATTTAGAAAAAGTTAATTGTAGTTGTACACACACAGTAATCTCCTAAACAGCTTAAGTAATGGTCTTAATAAAATTTTCAAAGCATGTATATATGAACAAAGCTACTAAAGAAGAGGCTGTTTTGAGTAAACATACGTTTTGAAGCTATTAGCCGGATAAGGATATCATTTATTTAGTTTTCTTTATTAAAAATCATCATAGTCATTTATATATTTATTTATATTTTATACCCACAGAAGACACACGAGCAGTGAACAATCTATAAATGCACCAGGTAACCGATCAATACAACGTTAAAGACCTTGGTTTACTTAATATTGTAATTTTTAATCTGGAGGGTAACTTTGACTCTTGACAAGACTTTCCAAACAAATTATGTCAAACTCTCAAAATTATTCCACTGATAAAGGTTCTCTAAGTATTTAACAATTTTCAATCACTATGATTGTCAATGTCAAAACATATTAAAAACATAAAATGAAGATGGTAATAAGTACCTAAAACACTGATATGCGTTAGTATTAATGAATTCACCCTCCTTTATACTAGACATATAATTCAAATCACAAACTCTCCAATGAAAGCTATTCAATTACATAAATTTCATTCAAATTAATACAATTCCATATCAACTTATATGTCAATCAAAGTCAACATTTCGTTAGACGAGGGTAGTTCGGTGTAAGGACACGCATACACCAGAGTTGATTGATTTAATCTGTGATGGTCGATGGATTGTCGTACCTTGGGAATCTTTTTTTTTTATTTGAAGGCCAAAGAATGAATATTTTAATAAACATAAATGCCGTATTTGTTTTTAGTTACAGGCTAAGTTCATCGCATACATGTTATTCCTCGCAAGGATACAAACACAGGACCACAGGTTTATTAGGCAGAGTATTGCTTAAAATATTGATTATCTTAACAAAAGACATATACAAATATAAGAACTCAGTAATAATTTATGTTCCAAAAGATTACGAAAAACCATGAATTACTAATTTTGAGTGTAGTATAGAATAAAACTCACATAAACCTATTTCATGTTTCGGTGGCTTTTACTCTTACAAACAGCCAAAAAAATATATCGTGTTATAATAGAAAGTAACTCGTATAAAAATTCTAAAATCTTGCAATGTGCAAACAGCCTTTTAATAAAAATCTAATCCATATCTCAATGCCAATGTTCGGTGAGTGGCAGGTCTGCGTGTGACGTCGCTATGTTGACGAGAAGATCCTGACGCCGCTGTGTGCGCTGTGCTCGCAGCCAAGTACTGATTTGTGGATTTAGAGGCTTAAAAGCTTATTTTTTTAAACCTTTGAATATCCCGGCTAATCACAGACCCATCAGCCTACTCAAAGCCATGGCCAAAATTCTTGAGAGAGTCATACTCGCTCGAATGAAGGACCACCTGTTCCCAGCGGACGGTGACCCCCTCATTATCCCCCACCAATTCGGCTTTCGAGCCAAACACTCGTGCCCTCAGCAAATCCATCGAATCGTCGAGTACAAACTCGACGGCTTCTACCCTAGACGACTGAAAACAGTCGCGGTTTTCTTTGACGTTGCCAAGGCTTTTGACAAAGTCTGGCACGCGGGTCTCATTTACAAGCTTCACAACACAGGCTTGCCCGACCAAGTAGTCAAACTAGTCGGCTCCTACCTCAAAGATCGCACCTTTCGTTTCAAACACGAAGGTACGCTCTCCACCCCCCGCCCCTTCAAGGCGGGCGTTCCTCAGGGCTCGGTACTCGCCTTTTTTGTTCCCCTCCGCGGGAAGGGCAGGTGGATAAAAATGCCCTGACGCATACTCTGGCGCGATTCCAGAGTTATGTGGGACTCGTCCCGACGCCTACCAGGACCATACCCACTAAAAACCCCCTGTCGGCTCGTGCATTTTTGCCACTCAGCCTTCATCTGAGCGACGGCCAATTGGAGAAAGAGGCCGCGCTAACGGGGCCCAGAAGGGGACGCCCGCTGCGATTACATAGCACTGAAGGTGCTCAAAGCACTGAAGGTGCTCAAAGCACTGAAGGTGAATACATAGCACTGAAGGTGCTCAAAATGAAAATCAATAATTAAAACAAAAAATAAAAAATTGCAAAATAAAATTGAATTAATTCGCATTTACGTTAAAATTAGGATTTACGTTAGAATTAGAATTTGCGGCCAGAAGGGCTTCGAGATCGGCGGACAGTCTGGTGGATGAGTACGCTTGCGCATTCCTAGGCCTAGCGACTTTGAACTTCGAATCTAAGACAGGAGTAGTA
This sequence comes from Marasmarcha lunaedactyla, assembly GCA_923062675.1. Lineage (NCBI taxonomy): Eukaryota > Metazoa > Arthropoda > Insecta > Lepidoptera > Pterophoridae > Marasmarcha > Marasmarcha lunaedactyla. Next base: position 3,736,126 of record OV281358.1, read on the forward strand.
TATGAGACTGAATCACGAACTAGAAGGTTGGGATGGGTTTCGGAGCGTTTGAAGAACGCTTCAGAGAGTGTTTTGAGGTGTTGTTGTACTGTAGGCAGTTCAAGATCTCTATGCAAGTCCGCGTTACGCACGTACCACGGTGCGTTTGTGGCCCTGCAGCAATAGAGGTTTTGAACTACCTGCAGTTTGTGCAGGAGGGAGGGTTTGGCGTGGGCAAAGATTGGCGAGGCATACGTCATGACGGGTCTAACGCAAACCTTGTAAAGTGTACGTTTGTTTCTGAAAGACATTTTACTTTTTCTACCTAACATGCTATTTAGGCGGCCTAAGTAGTGATGAGCGAGTTTGAAACTCTTTCGACGTGTGGCTTGAAAGAAAGCGTCGGATCTAATGTGACGCCTAAGTATTTAGTACTGCGCTTCCAGGGGATGGGAATGCCTAACATTCGAACGTGGGGATCGCCAGCGGGACGACGGCGTTTGTGGTCGAAGCGCAACGCAGAACTCTTTTCAGGGTTCACATCGATGCGCCATTTTTGAAACCATACACCAAGGGCGTTTACGGCCTTTTGGAGTCTGGTTACAAGGTGCCGATCACTGTGGCCTTTGGTATAGAGTGCGGTGTCGTCGTCCTTTCGGCGGGATGGGAATGTCGTTGGTGTACACGGTGTACAGCAGAGGGGCGAGGACTGAGCCTTGAGGGACTCCAGCCTTTATGGGACGAGGCGCAGAAAGCGTGCCTTCGTGTTTAAATCGAAACGTACGGTCTTTGAGAAACGACGCTATTAACCTGACTAGGCGATCCGGTAAGCCTATCTTGTAGAGTTTATAAACGAGACCGCTGTGCCAGACTTTATCGAAAGCCTTGGCTACGTCAAAGAAAACCGCGACTGTTTTATAACGACGCGGATAGAAACCGTCAAGTATATACTCGACGATTCGATGGACTTGCTGAGGGCAGGAGTGTTTCGCGCGAAAGCCGAACTGATGGGGAATAATGAGAGGATCCATTCGTTGGAAACAGATGATTCCGCATTCGAGAGAGTATGACTCTCTCGAGAAGTTTAGACATTGCCTTGAGGAGGCTGATGGGTCTGTGATTAGCTGGGACGTTCAGAGGTTTACCCGGCTTGGGAATGCCTATGACTGTCGCTTCTTTCCAAGCTTTTGGGAAGTAGCTATGGTCAAAGCAGGCATTGAAAATGATAGCTAACAAGGTAAGCATCTGTTGAGGTAGGTGCTTAAGTGCGTGGTTGGAAATTCCATCCGCACCCGGAGCCTTTTTGGACTTTTGATTTCTAATGAGAAGCAAGATTTCGTCATTAGAGACTGTGACAGGGTCGGCGGTGATGGGGAGAGAGTCTCTGCGAAGGACTTCGTCCTCCACCACCTGGATGTGTGAGGGATCAGCAGGTTGCGTGCTGGGCGAGCATTGTGCGGCAATGCTGTCGGCGAAGCATTCGGCTTTCTCTTCGACTTCAAAGATAGTAGTGCCATCGGGACGAGTGAGAGGAGGAACGTGAGAGGCGGTGTCTACGCGTAAGGCTCGGGCCATGCTATAGTAGGCTTGGTGGGACGGAGAGATAATCGCCATGAAATCGTTCATCTGAGCGTCTCGGAGTTCCGCAAGGCAAGACCTAACTTTGCGTTGAAGCTGATTCGCAGCTGTTCTATAGGCGGGCGTGGGATATTTCTTGGCTCTCCGGAGAGCCGCGTTCTTAGCTTTAATAAGATTGCTAACGGCTAAGGGAAGCGTGGGTTTGCCTTGCTTAGCAACCTTTGCGTTGTCACTGATGGCTGAGTTGATAGCATCAGTGAGAGAATTTACTAATGAATCAATTTTATCCGGACTATCTAATTGTTCGGGAGAGATCGCGAGTGGAGAGTTCGGGGCCTCTAAGGCTGAAACTAACGTATTTTTAAAGCCTTTCCAATTGTTAAAGGTCTTAGGAGAGGTAGCGTTATCGTTAGACGGTCCTAGCACGAGGGAAACGGGGCGGTGGTCAGAACCTAGGTCATCGAGAGGTTCGATAGACCTGAGGTCGAGGTTGATTCGCTTGACTATTGCAAAGTCGAGGATGTCAGGAGAGTAGGTCGGGTTGTTGGGATAGTGAGTGGGAGTGATGGGGGATATGACGTCTAAGTCAAGGGAGTTAGTGATGTCGAGGAGAGCGATACCGCTGGTGTTAGTCGATAGGCACGTCCAGTCAGTATGTTTGGAGTTAAAGTCTCCGAACATAATGAGTGAATGGCCGAAGGCGAGAATGGCCTCAAAGTCGCTGCGGATTGGTTTGGTACCACTAGGTATGTAGATTGAAGCTATGATGATGGTCGGATGACCAGTCATAGCCAACCTGCACACAGGAGGGGTAGGGAGAGGACAGCAATGGAAACCTCTTTTGTAATATATAGCGGTGCCGCCGAAACCGTCGGAGTTGGGCCTATCGTTACGAATAAATGCGTACTTAAGTATAGCGAATCCCCTGGAGTGGTTTGGAGTAAGCCATGTCTCCTGGAGAAGGAATAAGTCAGGTTCTTTGTTCTGAAAGAACAGTTTAATCTCGGGAAGGTTGGTGTTAAGGCTACGAGCGTTAAAAGATACTAGGGATAAGCCCTTGGGTTTGATACGACTGGACAAGGGATTCGCGGGTCTAGACATTATAATTTACTTATTTACAATTTTATACAAAAAAAATAATAAATTAATAAATTTACAACGAACTTAGAAGCGAGTGATGCTCGGCTAACGCGAATAAACGCTCTTGAGGAGAGCGGGTGGCTCGCAGTTTTCGTGCGAGAACAGAAATTTCCGTAATGTCGACGTTTTGAATGACGTTGAACACGGTCTTCATGTCCTCAGCCAGCGACGACTGAGGTGAAGATGACAAAGCAGGACGCGGCCCGACGGAAGCTACGGGAGCTGGGATGGGTCGGGAAGGTGCAGGCGGGAGAGCCGGACGCTGCCTCCAAGACAGAGCCGGAGTAGGCGTCGGCTGAACGGGCTTTGCTTCCGGGGGACCCCGGTTGCACAGCGGCGGGAAGTTAGCGGGAGTGAGCGGCGGCGCCGGTTTAGACGCGACCCTCTTGGCGGTGGAGCGCGGAGCGCGCGGACAACCCCTGTAGTTAGCTGTGTGACCGGACTGGCCGCACAGCACACAGGCAGGGGGGGAAGTGGATTCGGGAGTGCAAGTGCGAGTGCACTCCTTCGTAAAATGTGGATCCAGGCACTTAACGCACCTGGGGGGAGCTGAGCAGTTAGCCGCTGCGTGGCCATATAGCTGGCAGCGGTGGCACTGCCCAGGGTGACCACCGGGGTTGGGACGCTCGACGGAGATGTTCGAGAGTCCGCAAATTGTGCGAGCCTCTCTGAAAATCTCCTTCGAGTTGGGAGTGTTGGTAAGGATTACCAGAGCTAAGGGAAAACGCCTACCGCGGTTGGAGTGCATCTTATGCACTGCTTCGGCCGGGAAACCCTGGGACTTAAGGTCCTCGAGGATTTCTTCATTCGCGAGCTCGAACGGGACGCCCCGTAGTACTGCGCGGATCTTACGCTCCTCCGGGAGGGCGTAGGTGTGATACGCGATTTGTTTTAAGGAAAGTAACCTGGTGAACGCGCGGAAGTCGTCGACGGTCGCGACTTGAATTTTTATTGTATCGCCAGCGTTGGCGGCTTTTAAGTAATTAATTTTGTGGGTTTTTTGCACAAGTTAGAAACCGCGGTCCAGCGCGCTTTTTCCCACAGGAAGACGGGCGGAGGGAGCTGAGGTTTCAGCGGGACGGGAGCGCAGCGCGTCACTGGCTTCAATGGGACCGACGGAGACGCGGTCACTTCGAGTGACATGAGCGGCGCGGGGGCGGGTGTAGAAGACACCGGGGTTGGCTCGGGTGTTGAAGACACCGCGGCTTTATTTGAACGCTTCTTAGAGCGTTTGGTAACTAATTGGAAAGCGGGCTCAGGAGAGCCGGTTAAGGTGGCGGCGACCGACGAAGCTTCGGACGCGGCGGAGTCTGAATCGCTCCCGGGAGCGGTACGCTTCCTACGAGATGATCGCGAGGATGAGACCGACGCGCAGTCCATATCGGATGGAACGGGAGACGCGGGAGAGCTTTACACCTGAGGGGTCTGGACGTTGGAGGCCTGAGGGGCTGGGGTTGGGGCCTGAGGGGCCGGGGACGCGATTGATGCCTGCAAGGCCTTCGTTAGTATGTCTTTCGGGATGGAGACGCCTGCCGCAGCAAGCGCCTGGGTGAACGCGTTCGCAAAGTTAATAACGCTTAGCGAATCCATTAGGGAGGGTTAGGGACAGTTATAAGTATAAAGTAAGTATGTCACAGGTTGCCTAGTTCCTAAAAATCTAGCGAACCCTAGCGGCTAACCTTCCTACCAGCGGTAAGGGGGCTGGGGAGAATAACTTAAAACTAACCGTAGTACGCCGAAGGCCGCTACCTAGAAACCTAAAAAAGGGTACGCAGGTAAAGAGTTGACCGCGTTAGGGTCAACCTTTACCGACAGAAACGACAAATACACACGAAAACACACAGATATGATAAAAATAAATGTGAAAAAAGGAGAAAAATAAATAAAATAGAGAAGAGAAATAAAATAAAAATAAAAGGACTGGTTCAGTACAAATTCGTTGTCACCGTTAAGTATCCTTTGCACTGAGACCAGACTACTTACGCTGGGCACAACACTGCACTCAGCACAAGCACAACACAACTTAGCACAGCACTTTGAAGACTAAGGGGCTTAGTCGCAAAGAAAAATCGCACTTCGATAGCACTCAGAGGGAATAGAAAAACCTTGAAAACCGTAGCACGGAACCAACACGCTAAACTGTGACGTCAGTAGACTGAGCGCCACGGAATATCGGGAAGGGACCAAACAACGGAGAACGGGGTCTTGCACGTCCGCACTGGGCGGCGATCGGAGCGAGAAATGTTCGCGTGTGCGAGGACGCTTGAGGTACTCGCCCCGCTATTATACTTTATATACACCTATTCATACATGACATACCTATTCCGTCTAAAGGTGTTCAACTCTACCTCTTTGCCGACGACACTGCCCTATACGTCAAGGGCGTGCACGTCGACACACTCATCACCAAACTCCAGTAGGCCGTAAATGACCTCGGAGCCTGGTTTAAAAAATGGCGTATCGATGTAAATCCAGAGAAAAGCTCTGCGATGCGCTTCGATCACAAACGCCGTCGTCCCTTCGACCCCCACATCCAAATTTAAGGTACGCCCATCCCGTGGGCTCTAACCACCAAGTACCTAGGCGATCGTACGCTTTCATTCCGACCTCACATACATCGAGTTACCAAACTCGCCCGCCTGTACATGGACCGCCTTAACAGTATGTTAGGCCGGCACAGTAAAATGTCCCTTAGGAACAAGCAAACGCTTTTTAAGGTTTGCGTGAGACCAGTCATGACGTACGCCACCCCATTTTTTGCACATGCTACAACTACAGGTAGTTCAGAATCTCTTCTGCCGTCGGGCCACGGATGCTCCGTGGTACGTGCGAAACGCAGACCTGCACAGAGATCTCGAACTGCCTACTATACAACAACACCTTAGGACGCTCTCCACCGCTTTTTTTAAGCGATTCGAAGAGCACCCTAACCCCCTTATACGCGAGTCAGTAGCTTATACTGCTCCGACCATGCCGTCGAGGTACAAAGTCCGTAGACCGAGAAATGCACTCTCGGATCCCCCCGATCAACTTTTGGCTAATCTGGACCAGCTTAAGGCTGCCCAGGCCGTAAAATCATCAATATAAATGTCATTTGCACCTTAAGTGATTAGCATTCTCAGCGGGTGACCCGCTAGCGGGTCCCTGCTTACGCACCCACCTCCCTACCCGGGTGTCGCTCCGATGAAGGCTGACAGCATTCCCATGCTACAGCCGTTTAGGTGGTTTTTAGTGGGTAGGTGCCACTTTGGTGAGTCCCACATCACCCCGCAGACGGCTGCGGTGGTATTCATGACGAATCTTCCACCTCCCTCCCAAAAGAGGGTGCTTCGGCAGCAAAAAAAAACTTATTTTTTAAATATATATTAAAAGAGTTTTTCATCTTTGGGCGGGGGGTTTTACGTTGATCCAAATATTGAGTGACACTAATTGGTGGAGAGGTTTATGTTAATAATCAACTTTTGATACTACATATTACCCCGTGCATAGATTTCAAAATATATAATTTATTATTTTGGATTTATTATTGATTTTATTTTCATCGTTGGTGTATCCTTGTCGTAATAACTTTGTAGAGTAGTTACCTACCAGGATAAATCATTTTATAGAATTTAGTCACAATATTTAGATATCGAACATGTTTCCCTTAGTTCTACGATCCACAAACACTAGTTAATTGGAATCATTTGAAATATTAACAGTTGTAAATAAAAATTTGGTAGATATGTATAGAAAAAAATTGGGATTCTTATTCAAAAAATTTCGAATTTTTATTTTCTTTTATATTTTGTTAATATTTTATTATTTACTATATTATTTTTGTAAAAGATCACAGGTAAAAGTGATTTTAATGAAATGAAATGAAAATTATATTTATTAGGTGTACCTACATACTGAAGTGATGCAATCTGTATGTTAACATAAAACAAAAGTATTAATTAAGTAGCACCGAAAAGGCATTTACTCAGCTTGGAAGGCGTGATGTGCGAACACACCAGGACGCTGATCTACCGTAATTTTTCGACTAAGCTTGTTTTATGGAAAATGCGTAAAAAATTTTACTTACAGTCAACCTCTATATGATGTAATAAAGTAGCATCAATTTCTAACAGCTTTTTGGTTAAACTGTCATGAAGAACTATATAATAGGTCTTAAACTGCCGTTTTGCCGTACTGGCCATTTCAAATGAAAATATTTTTTTTTTTGAGTGATAATTCTAATTTCAAATTAATTTTATTTGACAAACATGGAATTCTTTTTCTAAAATCGTCATTTGTTTAATAGTTAGTGTTTTGTTTTCAACGCATTCGAACATTTTTCGTCATCATGGATAAGTTAAAAATTCGAGTAATTATGGAGTATGAGTACCGTCGTGGCAGCAAAGCGGCACAAGCGGCACGCAACATCAACGACGTTTACGGAGCAAACACTACAAACGAACGCACCACCCGTTATTGGTTTACCTGCTTCCGTTCTGGAAATTTTGACCTGAAAAATGAACCCCGTGGTCGTCCGAAAACTTTGGTCGACAATGACAAATTAAAGGCAATTGTGGAAGCTGATGAAACTCAATCCACGGCTGAATTAGCAGCAGCTTTCGACGTTAGCATCAAAATAATATTGGTCCATTTGCGTCAAATTAGCAAGGTAAAAAACTTGACAAATGGGTACCCCACGAACTCAATGACCGCCAGCGCGAAGTACGCGTGGAGACGTGCCTTGCACTGCTCAGCAGGCATACAAATGAAGGAATTCTGAACCGCATTGTTACTTGTGATGAGAAATGGATCCTGTTTGACAATCGTAAGCGCTCAGCAAGTTGTTTGGACCCTGGTTCAGCACCCAAACAATGCCCTAAATGAAAACTTACCCCTAGAAAAGTGATGGTCACTGTTTGGTGGTCTAACGCGGGTGTAATTCATCACAGCTTCTTGCCAAACGGGACAAGCATTACTGCAGATGTGTACTGTGAAGAACTGAACACAATGATGGAGAAGCTCGCACGTCTCCAACCAGCTTTGGTCAATCGTTCGGCTCCACTGCTCCTGCACGACAACGCGCGACCTCATACTGCACAGCAGACGGTCTCCAAGCTACAAGAGTTGGGGTTGGAAGTTCTCCGTCATCCGCCGTACTCACCAGACCTTGCGCCTACAGACTTCTACTTTTTCCAGAATTTGGATAACTTCTTGGCGGGAAAAAAATTCAATACCCGAGAGGCAGTACAAAATGCCTTTGAAGAATTTGTTGCCTCCCGTCCAGCTGATTTCTTCAAGAAAGGCATCAATAAGCTACCAATGCGTTGGCAAAGATGCATTGATTGCATGGGTGATTATTTTGATTAATAGAAATAAAAAATATATAAAAAAATGACGCTTCATTTATTTCGTGAAAAACGGGAATTTCATAGGTAAAGACCTAATATTTAGTTTTACGAGTAGTTTAAAGTGTGGTGAAATCTGTGAAATCTTTTTTTGTCATTCAATTAGTATTTTTTTGATTATTTAGCAATTATGTCGTTATTATTTGTCTATGACTATTAAACTGTTTTCGTAGTGCAGAAGTCTTGTTCACAGGGTAAGTTCGTTTTAATTAATGATTACCTCAGAAATGCCAGTTGATAAATACGAAAATCATTACAATGATTTACCTGAGTTAAGTCCGCTAAGCTTCTGGTTCAAATCTAAGAAGGCAGGTTTTAGGTGACCTTATAATAATTTTAATAAAAGAAATGTCACATTCTGGGCTAGGTGTTTGTACACCATCTAAAAAAATAGACAAATTAATGGTAATTTTAGGAAAAATACAAATAATTTGATTTAATCAGTAGTTAGATGGTAAGAAAATAAAAAAGTCAACATTATTTGTGTTCGTTTTAGCGGGCAACATTGACAATAACTCTTTTCTATGGCGGAAGTTATCAAGTGAAGTTAGTTCGCTAAGCAGAGGGTACAACCACCTCACTCACGGCACACTTCATTCACATCGTATTGATAGTTGTCTGTCTGTGTGTTTGATTGTTCGTTGCGCTAGAGTTCTTTCTTTCGGTTTCTTTTTAACTTTACAACTGTTAAATAAGCTTAAAAAACACAAAACAATTCAGTTCAATTCTGTGGACGTAATGGCAACCAGCCATTGATACTACTCAAAACACAAAAAAAGATGTAAGTAAACCTTAACTGTCAAAATGACATTTTTTCCGCCATGATGTTTTTTGTTTGTGTTGCACAATTTCATAATGTTGCACAACAAGTTGATAATGCACAATTTCATTTCCTACCAATAAATAAAGTGTTTTAATAACAATTTAACAATCGAAAAGTGTTTTAAGCATCTTAAACTATTTTTTGATAAAGTGTACAAAGACCTGGCCCAGACTCCTTGCATTTTGGGACATTTCTTTTGGGCTTGAAATATTTTAAAGTTGTAATAGTAAAATATATGTGTTTTCAAACATATTATTTTACATTTAATTTATAAGGAAAAAGACGGTCACGGTCACTGAAAACACATTCCGTAAAAGTGTGTAATATTTTTAAATAGAATCTCTCTATATTGTCTCTACCCGTGTTCAGTGGTTAATTGAAGTAATTTCTCAAAGTATCATTTATATTCATGCAGGCATGGCGTACCCCGAGGCTATGTGCGTATTTAATTAAATATTTTTGTGCGTGTTCATATAAAAAGATTAGTGACGTCAATATTTTTGTTTCAACACGAAAATGTTATTTTTAGATTACAGTCTATTTTTAATCGAATTATTGCGTAACGTATTTGTAGCTTAGATGACAATGAAATTAGCACTTAAGTAAGAAATTCATAAAATTTTCAAAACACATTTAAACATAACAAACTTTTTTTTTTGATTCCTGAAAACAGCTGTTCTGTTTTCGCCGGCAATTTTCTTAGCTGTGTTTATTCATGAACACAGCTGTTGTTCTAATTTTATTTACTTGACATCTGAAAAGCTATTTCATTTGACGACCGAGTGGTGTATTGGTAAGTACCCTTGCCTCATACACCGAAGGTCCCAGGTTCGAGCCTGGCCGGGGCATTCATTTGTGTGATGAACACAGATGTTTGTTCTCGGGTCATGGTTGTTTGTATTTATATATGTATATTTATTCTGGGTTTCCCCCAGTTCGCTGTATGGTCATCCATATCACAAGCTCTGCTTACTTTGGGGTCATACAGTTGGTGTGTTTGTCTGGGGATTTATTCTAAAACTTTGTGTTGACATTACCTGTGTTCAGTATTTTCATGTTTATTATAGCGCCGGAGTCAAGAACGCATATTATTAAAAAAGCTGTATTTTTGAAGTTATTTGGGCTCTTCTTTATTTACTTTGTTATTTGGGCTCTTGTCAAATTAAGAGAAATAGTTCAGTTACGTTCAGATCTAATGATCTAAAATCAAATGTAGAAGATAAATATAATGCATGAATAACTTTGATGACGGCCTGTTTTGTGTAGAGGTAAGTACCCTTGCTTTCCATGCCAGAGGTCCCGGGTTCGAATCCTGGTAGAGGCAGATATTTTATTATATTTGCTTTCTAGTCATGGATGTGTATGTACGTTTATTTAAGTTTCTTTCTTATATTTATGTATGAAAAAAAAATCTTTTTGTGCTTATATATTTCTTAAGTTTATTTATCCGTTATCTAGCATCCATAACACAAGTTCTTAATGATACTTAATGTGAGCTAGATAAGGTGGTGTGATTGTTAGAAATATTTAATTTAATTAAAACTTTAAATAAATAATTTTGCTCAAGATTCTTTTTAAAGAGTTTCCAAAGAATTGTGAGTATAGAAACCTTTTCGGTGACATTTAATTTATTTTTTTAATATTTTGCAAACAAAATTTCCGACTTTCGACCGAAATTCGACTCGAACTCTTAAATGTGTTATTTTATCTGTAACAATAGCAACCTCAGGTCTTCTATAAAATCGCATTCCTCTGTCTCCGTAATCGACTAAATTTAATTTTAGTGCTTTGTATCTGCTGCGTATTTATATATTTTATTTGTATATTTACCGGCTTGGACAACGTTTGTCACCAAGGTGTAGTGACGTTAATTGCTCGGCAAGTTACTTTACATTGCGGAAACGCTTTTGTGTTTAAACGCATAAGTGAGTTTTCGGAAGAGGGATAAAGCAAAAAGGTTTTTAGGTTTTTGGCTTTTGAATGGATCGAAGTTTAGTTGCGTTAAATGGCTTAATTAACAGTTTATTTCTAAATTGACAAATGAGTTTTATCGTATTCATGCATATTTAACTTTATATTGATCCAAAGTTGTTTAATATTTAGTTTGCGTGTTTAGGGGGAGATCTTATAATTCCCTTATAAAGTTTTATGTTTTGGATACAATATGTATAACGTAGCAATAAATGACGACATCTTAAAGAGTTTTATATTGACTTTTGAAAATTTGTTTGAAAAAAAAAAATTCTGTCATGGAATGAATAACAGATTTAACCGAACTTCTAATAAAATTTCTCAAATCAATGCAGTAATATCAAGAAATGCGAATATTTTGTTTTAAAGACTTACAGTTCATAGTGAAATGAAACAAAATGAAATGAAATATTTATTTCTCAACATTGACAATTTCTTGTTCTTATTAATGTCAAATAAAACATGACTCTACCACCAGTTCGGAAAAATCTTCGTGAAGAAGAACTGGCTAGAAACTTCACGGGAATATTTTTTGCAAAATAAATTTACAGATTCTCTTTATATCTACACAAAGTTATTCTTATCTGCATCCGTTAGCTCGGCAAGTCTCCCTCCCCCCAAGTATCCAAACGACGGACACCCTGAAACGGCACCTGTTCACGAGTTAACGCGGGATCCAGTCATCGCCCTCCTCAACCATATTACAGGGAAGTGAGCGACCCGTCACCCGACCTAGCCTTGCCCCTAATATGCCATAGTTCTTTAGTTTTTTACTGGAGTAGTGTTTAATAAATAAAATTATTGTATAAACTTGTCATTAACAAAACATGATAGAAAGTCTCAAGTTGTAAATGTGTATATCAAACTGTATGTGTGTAACTAGTTTATTTTCTTAATACCATTATGTCTTCATGTTAATTGAAAAATTGATAATATTATTCAACAATAACTGCTTTTTTGACATTTATTTGGATTCAAATTAAACGAAAATCTTTTTCTAATTAATTGCCCTCGCTATCCACGACTGTGACAATTATTTTTTAAAACGCAAGCTTAGCTGTATATTTTTAACCATTAAAGTCTTTCGTGTGATTTCCATAATTATTTTATCAATGTAATTTATTATCAGATGAGTGATATATTCAAGATAAGAGCAACTTTCAGGGCTCTCATTACATATACAGTATAGCTTAGTTTGTAGCATGTTGCTGTTGTTTTAACTATTTTTGTAATCCACATAGTTTCTGTCTATAGTTGAGCCATTACAAACGTGCGAACTGAGTCATAAAGCATTACATCAAAGGGATGTGACAATGCCGCACAACTCGTTATCGACATAGGGATGCCGCAAATATTTTGCATTATTTCCTTAACCTTTCCCTGATTACCTGCTATTGACTATCGACAAATCCTTTATTTGTTGTTTCACACAACACTAGAAGTGAAGCGAGAGTTCCGATATGCCTTTAATTATGAGCGAGAGATCTGATATAAATGATTTATGACTTAGTTCGCACGTGTGCAATGGCTCAACTATACAAAATAAATCTCTATCAAAATGACGTGCGTCTAGGAGTTTTTTGTCAATTTGACAAGTAAAAATCCCGATCCCACCTTTTGCTAATTCTAGATGTGAATTTTTTTACTTTTTCAGATTTAACAAAAGAGCCCGGGACGCTCCTGATGATATGGGATGGTGAGTCCTTATTTGAAGCCTTATGATACGTTGGAAATGCCTTTGTTCCTGAAAATTTACACTCTGGTCTGAAGTATGTAATGTAGGAAGCGCATCTAATAAATCCAAAATCATCAATTATGCTATTAATAAGAACTTTAATTTTTACTTATTAGTTTTAAATAAGATCTGTTCCGTAATTTTAAAATAAAATATAGAAACTAAATCCTAAGAAACAACGAACAACAACAATTAATTCTCTTAAATAAATGCATTTCCTATCAAGGATTTGCATTAAGGAACTTTAATATTTAGAATCAAATTGTGGGATATGTAAAGGGCCGTGATCAAATTGTGTATTTCATAAAGTTTATTATATAATTATAAATAATGAGTAATTTTCCTATAAACTAAACTGGTTTTCTTCTTCATCTATACAGTAAGCATCTATACGACTAAGCAATCTAAGAAACTGAGTTGTTCCGACTAGAAATAAATCTAAACAGCTCGTTAGTCAAACCAGAACAAAACAATTATCTAAAACTGCTACTCTACGTTTGTGTTAACGCTTTACAAAGTCCGTGTTCATACAAATTTTTTTTTGTTCCCCTCCGCGGGAAGGGCAGGAGGATAAAAATGCCCTGACGCAAACTCTGGCGCGATTCCAGAGTTATGTGGGACTCGTCCCGACGCCTACCAGAACCATACCCACTAAAAACCCCCTGTCGGCTCGTGCATTTTTGCCACTCAGCCTTCATCTGAGCGACGGCCAATTGGAGAAAGAGGCCGCGCTAGCGGGGCCCAGAAGGGGTCACCCGCTGGGATTAAATAGCACTGAAGGTGCTCAAAGCACTGAAGGTGAATACATAGCACTGAAGGTGCTCAAAATGAAAATCAATAATTAAAACAAAAATAAAAAAATTGCAAGATAAAATTGAATTAATTCGCATTTACGTTAGAATTAGGATTTACGTTAGAATTAGGATTTACGTTAGAATTAGAATTTGCGGCCAGAAGGTCTTCGAGATCGGCTGACAGTCTGGTGGATGAGTACGCTTGCGCATTCCTAGGCCTAGCGACTTTGAACTTCGAGTCTAACACAGGAGTAGTATATGAGACAAAATCACGAACTAGAGGATTGGCATGGGTTTCGGAGCGTTTGAAGAACGCTTCAGAGAGTGTTTTGAGATGTTGTTGTACTGTAGGCAATTCAAGATCTCTATGCAAGTCCGCGTTACGCACGTACCACGGTGCGTTTGTGGCCCTGCGGCAAAAGAGGTTTTGAACTACCTGCAGTTTGTGCAGGAGGGAGGGTTTGGCGTGGGCAAAGATTGGCGAGGCATACGTCATGACGGGTCTAACGCAGACCTTGTAAAGTGTACGTTTGTTTCTGAAAGACATTTTACTTTTTCTACCTAACATGCTATTTAGGCGGCCTAAGTAGTGACGAGCGAGTTTCGAAACACTTTCGACGTGTGGCTTGAAAGAAAGTGTCGGATCTAATGTGACGCCTAAGTATTTAGTACTGCGCTTCCAGGGGATGGGAATGCCTAACATTCGAACGTGGGGATCGCCAGCGGGACGACGGCGTTTGTAGTCGAAGCGCATCGCAGAACTCTTTTCAGGGTTCACATCGATGCGCCATTTTTGAAACCATACACCAAGGGCGTTTACGGCCTTTTGGAGTCTGGTAACAAGGTGCGGAACACTGTGGCCTTTGGTATAAAGTGCGGCGTCGTCGGCAAAGAGGGCGAGTTCGACGCCTTTCGGCGGGATGGGAATGTCGGATTTCGTCATTAGAGACTGTGACAGGGTCGGCGGTGATGGGGAGAGAGTCTCTGCGAAGGACTTCGTCCTCCACCACCTGGATGTGTGAGGGATCAGCAGGTTGCGTGCTGGGCGAGCATTGTGCGGCAATGCTGTCAGCGAAGCATTCGGCTTTCTCTTCGACTTCGAAGGCAGTAGTGCCATCGGGACGAGTGAGAGGAGGAACGTGAGAGACGGTGTCTACGCGTAAGGCTCGGGCCATGCTATAGTACGCTTAGGGGAGGTAACGTTATCGTTCGGCGGTCCTAGCACGAGGGAGACGGGGCGGTGGTCAGAACCTAGGTCATCGAGAGGTTCGATAGACCTGAGGTCGAGGTTGATTCGCTTGACTATTGCAAAATCGAGGATATCAGGAGAGTGGTTCGGGTTGTCGGGATAGTGGGTGGGAGTGATGGGGGAGATGACATCTAAGTCAAGTGAATTTGTCATGGCGAGGAGAGCGATACCGCTGGTGTTGGTTGATAGGCACGTCCAGTCAGTATGTTTGGAGTTAAAGTCTCCGAACATAATGACTGAATGGCCGAGGGTGAGAATAATAATAATAAATAATAAATCCCCAGACAAGCACTTACTAACCGAACCTAGCACGAGGGAAACGGGGCGATGGTCGGAGCCTAGGTCATCGAGCGGTTCGATAGACCTTAGATCAAGATTGATTCGCTTGATAATTGCAAAGTCGAGGATGTCAGGAGAGTAGGACGGGTTGTTGGGATAGTGAGTGGGAGTGATGGGGGATATGACGTCTAGGTCAAGGGAGTTAGTGATGTCGAGGAGAGCGATACCGCTGGTGTTAGTCGATAGGCACGTCCAGTCATTATGTATGGAGTTAAAGTCTCCGAACATAATGACTGAATGGCCGAGGGCGAGAATGGCCTCAAAGTCGCTGCGGATTGGTCTGGTACCACTAGGTATGTATACTGAAGCTATGATGATGTTCGGATGACCAGTCATAGCCAATCAACACACAGTGGCTTCCATGTTGAGGAGAGGAGGGGTAGGGAGAGGGCAGCAATGGAATCCTCTTTTGTAATAAATAGCAGTGCCGCGTGATACAAAACTAGAACCTTGTGTAAATTGTTCTGGTTGTGGTTAATGAGAACAGAGAGATATTATCTTCCTGTTAGAACTATCGCCCACTCTGGATCATATAAACCCCATTGCAATCCAACCTAGAGTTCAAAACTGACTTCAGTATGACATGGTTTATTTAGCATTGGCCGAGTGAAAGGGAATTCACCTTAGTTAATTCACGTATTGTAAAATCAGCCTTTTGCATTTAATAAGTTTACTTACCGCTAAGCTTTGACACGAGTTGCTCGTCGAATCGAAGTCTTATTTATCTCCCTTGTAGTAGGTCTACCATGAACAAAGCCAAATGAAACAAATTATATTAAGTGTTTTCACGGCCACATGATATGTTTTTTCTTCCTAATATAAGAACCCAAAACTAAGAGCTTATCTCTATCTCTGAGAATCATCCAGCCAAAAAAAAAAAACAATTATCCTACACCCGAGACAAAAAAGTAGAATTCGGATATAAATTTTTCAAAACCTTAAATTCTTAGTCAAAGTTGTCTAAGCATAGCAAACTAAAACATTGTAGACATGTTTGATTTTTTTTTGGAATTGGTTTTAATTGGATCAATTGTAAGTATTAGTATTATTATTACATTTCATTAATTTATTTGAGCACTGCATTGTCATTTGTGGTTTTGGAATGTATAGAAAGGTATAGAGTGTATACCTTCAAGATAATTTAGTTAGTCAAAATTCAATTAGGTAGCAGCGTTTTTAGAACTAGATTATATAATCTGAATCTAAAACTTTTGATCCGTAGAACATTGAAATTGCAATTTTCATCTGAAGGGTTCAAGAAGCCAAATACATATGTATGGTCCATTGAAATGTTACAACTTATAGGCCTAAAAGCGCGCTGTAATAGCGTTATAAATGAATAAAATTTGTAAAAAATATATTAGATAAAAATATTCTACAAGATCGGACTGAAGTAATTTTCTTGGAAAATGTAAAAAAAGAAAGGAAACAATAAAATTTTCGAACGTTTTTGCTTATACTTCCTTGTTTTTGATTTTACGATTAAAAGTTAAATAAACAAAATTGTAAACAAAGCGATTTGCTACAAATTATGTTTTTACAAATTTTTTGTACGATTAATACTTTAGCAAATATAGTGAAAAAGGCGTTCTCACCCCTTTTTCCAAGATGGCGGCCGCGGGACAAGCCTAACCCCCTAAATGTCCCAAAAATAAAATTGCGTCCTCAAAGAAATGTAAATAATATTTCAATGGACTAGTAGTAATATACAGAGAAGTAAGACACAGAGTATTCCTGCCCACCATGTCGATATGCTGGATTCTTTTGAAATTAATAATCTCCATGCCCTTTTTGTGTCAGAGACTTGGCTAAAACCGTGCTTAGCGTCAACATCGTATGGTCTACCGGGTTTCCACTTAATTCGTAACGATCGAGTCGGTAAAAACTGGAGGCGGTGTTGCTATCTATCTCCGCACGAATATACCATTTAAAATTATTTCACAATCCACTAAGAACTCAGTCTCAAATATAGAATACTTGTTTGTTGAAGCTATTCTCAAGCACACAAAAGTTCTTTTAGGTGTCAAATATATACCTTCGTTGCACGATAACTACTTTTCATTACTCGAACAACTTCTAGAGGATATTATGCCAAATTACAGTGATTCTATAATTATGGGAGATTTCAATACATGCTTGCTCAGAAACGATTTCAGAGCTAACAAACTAAAATCTATTGTCGAATCCAGTAACTTGCACATACCTTCACTTAATGCAACGCATTTTTTTCCGAACTGTGCCCCTTTTCTCTTGGATCTTATGTTTGTCACCTCTTCCAATCACATATATAAACATGGCCAGTGTGGTGCAGACTTTTTTTTCTCGCTCCGATCGCCACGCGGTGCGGACGTGCAAGACCCAGTTCTCCGTTGATCGGTCCTTTCCCGCTATTCCGTGGCGCTCAGTCTACTGACGTCACAGTTTAGCGTGTTGGTTCCGTGCTACGGTTTTCAAGGTTTTTCTACTCCGTCTGAGTGCTTTCGAAGTGCGATTTTTCTTTGCGACTAAGCCCCTTAGTCTTCAAAGTGCTGTGCTAAGTTGTGTTGTGCTTGTGCTGAGTGCAGTGTTGTGCCCAGCGTAAGTAGTCTGGTTTCAGTGCAAAGGATACTTAACGGTGACAACGAATTTGTACTGAACCAGTCCTTTTTATTTTTATTTATTTCTCTTCTCTATTTTATTAATTTTTCTATTTGTCATTTTCTATTGTCATTTTCTATTATGTATTTGTCCTTTCTATCGGTAAAGGTTGACCCTAACGCGGTCAACTCTTTACCTGCGCACCCTTTTTAGGTTTCTAGGTAGTGGCCTTCCGCATACTACGGTTAGTTTTAAGTTATTCTCCCCAGCCCCCCTACCGCGGGTAGGGAGGTTTAGGTGCTAGGTTTGCTAGGAAACCTAGGCATTTTTATATATTTATATATTATATATCGTAGGACCAAGCCCTCCAATGGACCTTGTCAACGTACTTAGGTCGTTCGCCCAGGTACTCGCCGCGTCTGGCTACAGCATACCCGATGACATACTAACGCAGGCCTTACAGGCATCTATCGCGTCCCCGGCCCCTCAAGCCTCAACCCCGGCCCCTCAGGCCTCAACCCCGGCCCCTCAGGCCTCAATCCCGGCCCCTCAGGCCTCCAACGTCCAGACCCCTCAGGTCTACAGCTCTCCCGCATCTCCCGCCTTGTCCGAGATGGACTGCGAATCGGTCGCATCATCTCACGCGTCGCGTCGTAAGCGTACCGCTCCCGGGAGCGACTCCGAACCCGCGTCTGACACGTCGTCAGATGCCGTCACCTTAACCGGCTCTCCTGAGCCCGCCTTTCAACTTGTCGCCAAGCGCTCCAAGAAGCGCTCTAAGAAAGCTTCGGTATCTTCAATACCCGAGCCCTCCCCGGTGTCTTCAACACCAGCCCCCGCGCCGTTAAAATCGCTCGTAGTAACCGCGTCTCCGTCGGTCACATCGAAACCAGCGACGCGCTGCGCTCCCGTCCCGCCGAAGCCTCAGCTCCCTCCGCCCGTATTCCTGCGTGAAAAAGCGCGCTGGACCGCGGTTTCAAACTTGTGCAAAGAGCACAAAATTAATTACTTAAAAGCCGCCAACGCTGGCGATACAATCAAAATTCAAGTAGCGACCGTCGACGACTTCCGCGCGTTTACCAGGCTACTCTCGTTAAATCAAATCGCGTATCACACCTACGCCCTCCCGGAGGAGCGTAAGATCCGCGCAGTACTACGGGGCGTCCCGTTCGAACTCAGTAACGAAGACATTCTCGAGGACCTTAAGTCTCAGGGTTTCCCGGTCACAGCAGTGCACAAGATGCACTCCAACCGCGGTAGGCGTTTTCCCTTAGCTTTAGTAATCCTGTCAAATACTCCCAACTCGAAGGAGATTTTCAAAGAGGCTCGCACAATCTGCGGACTCTCGAACATCTCCGTCGAGCGTCCCAACCCCCGCGGTCATCCTGGGCAGTGCCACCGCTGCCAGCTATATGGCCACGCAGCGGCTAACTGTTCAGCTCCCCCCAGGTGCGTAAAGTGCCTGGATCCTCACTTCACTAAGGAGTGCACTTGCACTCCCGAATCCACTTCCCCCCCTGCCTGTGTGCTGTGCGGCCAGTCCGGCCACACAGGCCCCGTTCAGCCGACGCCTACTCCGGCTCTGTCTTGGAGGCAGCGTCCGGCCGTCCCGCCTGCACCTTCCCGACCCATCCCAGCTCCCGTAGCTCCCGTAGGGCCGCGTCCCGCTCCGTCTTCTGCACCTCAGTCGTCGTTGGCTGAGGACATGAAGACCGTATTCGACGTCATCCAAAACGTAGACATTAATGAAATTTCCATACTCGCACGCAAACTGCGAGCCGCCCGCTCTCCTCAAGAGCGTTTATTCGCGTTAGCCGAGCATCACTCGCTCCTAAGTTCGTTGTAAATTTATTTCCTTTTTATTTTTCTATAAAATCGTAAATAAGTAAATTATAATGTCTAGACCCGCGAACCCAAGGGCTTATCCCTAGTATCTTTTAACGTTCGTAGCCTTAGCACCAACCTTCCCGAGCTCAAACTGTTCCTTCAGAACAACGACCCAGATCTTTTACTTCTCCAGGAGACATGGCTCACTCCTAATCGCTCCAGGGGATTCGCTATTCCTAAGTACGCGTTTACACGTAACGATAGGCCTAACTGCGACGGTTTCGGCGGCACTGCTATCTACTACAAAAGAGGATTCCATTGCTGTCCTCTCCCTACCCCTCCTCTCCTCAACATGGAAGCCACCGTGTGTAGATTGGCTATGACTGGTCATCCGACCATCATCATAGCTTCAGTCTACATACCCTCTGGCACCAAACCTATCCGCAGCGACTTTGAGACCATTCTCGCCCTCGGCCGTTCAGTCATTATGTTCGGAGACTTTAACTCCAAGCATACTGACTGGACGTGCCTATCAACCAACCAAAGCGGTATAGCTCTCCTCGACATCACCAACTTACTCGACTTAGACGTCGTCTATCCTACCCTATCACTCCCACTCACTATCCCGACAACCCGAACCACTCTCCCGACATCCTCGACTTTGCAATCGTCAAGCATATCAACCTCGACCTCAGGTCTATCGAACCGCTCGATGACCTAGGTTCTGACCACCGCCCCGTCTCCCTCGTGCTAGGCCCGCCTAACGTTAACGTCACTTCTCCTAAGACCTTTACCGACTGGAAAGGTTTTAAAAACACGATAGTTTCTGCCCCAAACTCTCCGCTCGCGATCTCGCCCGATCAATTAGATAGCCCGGATAAAATAGATTCGTTAGTAAATTCTCTCACTGATGCTATCAACTCAGCCATCAGTGTAAACGAAAAGGTTGCTAAGAAAGGCAAACCCACGCTTCCCTTAGCCATTAGCAATCTTATTAAAGCTAAGAACGCGGCTCTCCGGAGAGCCAAGAAATATCCCACGCCCGCCTATAGAACAGCTGAAAAAACGGAGCAAAAAGTAAAATGTCCTTCAGAAATAAACGTACGCTTTACAAGGTCTGCGTTAGACCAGTCATGTCATATGCTTCGCCAGTCTTTGCCCACGCCAAACCCTCCGTCCTGCACAAGCTGCAGGTGGTTCAAAACCTCTTCTGTCGCAGGGCCACAAACGCACCTTGGTACGTGCGCAATGCGGACCTGCACAGAGATCTTGAACTACCTACAGTTCAACAGTACCTAAAAACACTCTCAGAATCGTTCTTCAAACGCGCCGAATCCCATCCCAATCTACTAGTTCGAAATTCAGTCTCTTATACTGCTCCTGTCTTAGATTCGGTATACAAAGTCGCTAGACCGAGAAACGCGCACACAAGCGAACGTACGCAATTAACTTTAGATCTCGAGGCCCTTCAGGCCGCAAATTCTAATTCTAACGTAAATTCTAACTCTAACGTAAATCTGAATTAATGCAAATTTAATTTAATTGTCAATTTTTAATGTTTATTATTTACTTTTCATTTTTTGAGCACCTTCAGTGCTATGTAAAACCCAGCGGGCGACCCCTTAAGGGCCCCGCTAGCGCGGCCTCTTTCTCCAATTGGCCGTCGCTCAGATGAAGGCTGAGTGGCAAAAATGCACGAGCCGACAGGGGGTTTTTAGTGGGTATGGTTCTGGTAGGCGTCGGGACGAGTCCCACATAACTTTGGAATCGCGCCAGAGTATGCGTCAGAGCATTTTTATCCTCCTGCCCTCCCCGCGGAGGGGAACAAAAAAAAAAAAAAAGTGGTGCAGACGCAGTCTCGGTCTGCGTGCGTTCTCGAGCGCACGTCGATCACAGACGCCCTCCCGCTCTATTAGCCCCCGCGCTAATTGAGCACCCAAATTTCACTGGTTGTTGTCGTATTATATAATTTCATAGTTGTATACCGTATTAAGTTTCTAACGCCGTTTTCACGGCGGACAGTGGCTCGTTAACCGTACTTCTAATAAGTTTCTAACGCCGTTTTCACGGCGGACAGTGGGCTGTTAACCATACTTCGTGGAACGTGAGCTTCGTCGGCGGAATTTCGTCGTTCCAGGTGCCTCGAGTCTTCGTGTTCGAGTAAGTTATCCGCGTCGTCCTCAATCGCCCTACTGCGTGTAGGGTGGTTTTAGGAAGTTAGTCATCGTTGATAGGTTCATAGTATATATATTTATATATTGTTGTCCCTCCCCGACCCCTCCGCAATGGCTTCCCTAAGCTCTGATGAGATTAGGAAGAAGTTACTTGATAGTACCGGTGCTGAAGGCATGTATATAAATGCTGACAAGTACCGTTTCTTAGATTCTCTCATCCCTCATTTCATGACGATAATGTCCACAATGGCCCCTCAGGCCACCCCAGTTCCCCAGATCCCTCAGGTCTTAGGCCCTCCCGCGTCCCCTACCTCCAGTGACATGGAGTACGAAGTAGACGCCCCTCTGCGCCGCAAGCGCGCACCCGCGACTGAGTCTTCCTCGGACGCCACCCCAACTGGCCCTGAGCCTCCCTCTTTCACCCTTGTTAAGAAGCGCTCTAAGAAGCGCTCGAAACAAGACCCGGCGCCCTCCACGCCCGTCCCTACACCCCCTGCGGCGTCTTCAACGCCAGCTGCCCCGGTGTCTTCAACACCCGCTCCGGCCCCAACTTCTATCAAGGCCAAGGTCCCACCACCCGTTTTCCTTCGGGAAAAGGGTAAATGGACTGAGGTCTCGACACTGTGCAATGAGCACAAGATCCATTACACCCGAGCGGTAAACTCGGGTGAATCTATTAAAATCACTGTCTCGTCGATAGACGATTTCCGAGCTTTGACTAAGCTCCTCACCGATAAGCAATATGCTTATCACACTTATGCTCTGTCAGAAGAGCGTAAGATCAGAGCGGTACTCAGGGGAGTCCCGTTCGAATTATCGAACGAGGCTATCCTTGAGGATCTGCAGTCCCAAGGCTTCCCGGCACTCGCGGTGCATAAAATGCACAGCAAGTACGGGAGGCAACACCCTCTCGCTTTGGTGATTCTCGCCAACGTCCCCAAGTCCAGAGAGATCCTGAAAGGGGTTAGCTCTATTTGCGGCCTCTCTGGGATCTCAATCGAGGCGCCTTATCGCCGCGGTCATCCCGGCCAGTGCCATCGGTGCCAGTTGTACGGGCACGCGGCGGCCAACTGCCGCGCACCGCCCAGGTGTGTCAAGTGCCTGGTCCCTCACTTCACTAAGGAGTGCAATCGCACTCCTGAAACTCCCTCTCCTCCCGATTGCGTGCTTTGTGGCCAGTCCGGCCACACCGCAAATAACAGGGGCTGCCCTCGTGCACCCCGTTGTATGCGCTCTAATTCCAAGAGGGCGGCACCCAAACAGGCGCCGTGCCTTTCTCAAGAAAACTTTCCACCGCTGCGTAGCCGGGTTCCTCCGGCTGCAAAGCCTACACAGTCCAGGCCTGCCCCAGAAAACTGGAGGCAGCGCCCCGCATCGAATCCCATCCCGGCTCCTCGCCCATACAAACCCACTCCTCAATCCTCCGTAGCAGACGATATGCGTATCGTCTGCGACTCTATGAAAAATGTCGATGTTAGTTAAATCGCAGTCTTAGCCCGTAAACTTAGGGCTTCACGTACTCCGACAGAGCGTTTGCTAGCTCTGGCGGAGCATAGTTCCCTTATCAATTCATTGTAGGTTCATTTAAATGAATTGATCCCTAAATCATGCTTCGGCCGACCTCTGCCCAGCGCGCTAGCGGGTCTCCGCCAGCGCGCCCAACTTCCCGACGGGTGTCGCTTCCGATGAAGGCTAACGGTAATAACTACAGCCAACAGGTGGTTTTTAGTGGGTAGGTGCCATTCTGGTGAGTCCCACATAACCCCCCCGCAGAGGAATTTACCTGCGGGCGGGTATGCATGACGCATCTTCCACCTCCCTCCCGCGAGGGTGCCTCGGCAGCAAAAAAAAAAAAGAAAGGTGCAGACGCATTCTCGCTCCGATCGCCACGCGGTGCGGACGTGCAAGACCCCATTCTCCGTTGATCGGTCCCTGCCCGATATTCCGTGGCGCTCAGTCTACTGACGTCACAGTTTAGCGTGTCGGTTCCGTGCTACGGTTTTCAAGGTTTTTCTACTCCCTCTGAGTGCTATCGAAGTGCGATTTTTCTTTGCGACTAAGCCCCTTAGTCTTCAAAGTGCTGTGCTAAGTTGTGTTGTGCTTGTGCTGAGTGCAGTGTTGTGCCCAGCGTAAGTAGTCTGGTCTCAGTACAAAGGATACTTAACGGTGACAACGAATTTGTACTGAACCAGTCCTTTTATTTTTATTTTATTTCTCTTCTCTATTTTATTTATTTTTCTCCTATTTTTATATTTATTTTTATCATATCTGTGTGTTCTTCTTTGTGTATTTGTCCTTTCTGTCGGTAAAGGTTGACCCTAACGCGGTCAACTCTTTACCTGCGTACCCTTTTTTAAGGTTTCTAGGTAGCGGCCTTCGGCGTACTACTGTTAGTTTTTAAGTTATTCTCCCCAGCCCCCCTACCGCTGGTAGGGAGGTTAGCCGCTAGGATTTTGCTAGGTTTTTAGGAACTAGGCATCTTTTATTATACTTATATTTATATATATTATTGTCCCAACCCTCCCTAATGGATCCGCTAATCGTTATTAACGCGTTCACCCAGGCGGTTGCTGCGGCAGTCGTCTCCATCCCAAAAGACATCCTAACGCAGGCCTTGCAGGCATCAATCGCGTCCCCGGCCCTTCAGGCCCCAACCCCAGCCCCTCAGGCCTCCAACGCCCAGACCCCTCAGGTCTATAGCTCTCCCGCGTCTCCCGTTCCATCCGATATGGACTGCGCGTCGGTCTCATCCTCGCGATCATCTCGTAGGAAGCGTTCCGCTCCCGGGAGCGATTCAGACTCCGCCGCGTCCGAAGCTTCGTCGATCGCCGCCACCTTAACCGGCTCTCCTGAGCCAGCGTTCCAATTAGTTACCAAACGCTCTAAGAAGCGTTCGAAAAAAGCCGCGGTGTCTTCAACACCCGAGCCAACCCCGGTTTCTTCTACACCCGCCCCCGCGCCGCTCATGTCACTCGAAGTGACCGCGTCTCCGTTGGTCCCATCGAAGCCAGCGACGCGCTGCGCTCCCGTCCCGCCGAAGCCTCAGCTCCCTCCGCCCGTATTCCTGCGTGAAAAAGCGCGCTGGACCGCGGTTTCAAACTTGTGCAAAGAGCACAATATTAATAACTTAAAAGCCGCCAACGCTGGCGATACAATTAAAATTCAAGTCACGACCGTCGACGACTTCCGCGCGTTCACCAGGTTACTTTCCTTAAAACAAACCGCGTATCACACCTACGCCCTCCCGGAGGAGCGTAAGATCCGCGCAGTACTACGGGGCGTCCCGTTCGAGCTCGCGAATGAAGAAATCCTCGAGGACCTTAAGGACCCGGCCGAAGCAGTGCATAAGATGCACTCCAACCGCGGTAGGCGTTTTCCTTTAGCTTTAGTAATCCTGTCAAATACTCCCAACTCGAGGGAGATCTTTAGAGAGGATCGCACAATTTGCGGACTCTCAAATATCTCTGTCGAGCGTCCCAACCCCCGCGGTCACCCTGGGCAGTGCCACCGCTGTCAACTCTACGGCCACGCAGCGGCTAACTGCTCAGCTCCCCCAGGTGCGTTAAGTGCCTGGATCCTCACTTCACTAAGGAGTGCACTCGCACTCCCGAATCCACTTCCCCCCCTGCCTGTGTGCTGTGCGGCCAGTCCGGTCACACAGCTAACTACAGGGATTGTCCGCGCGCTCCGCGCTCCACCGCCAAGAGGGTCGCGCCTAAACCGGCGCCGCCGCTCACTCCCGCTAACTTCCCGCCGCTGCGCAACCGGGGTCCCCCGGAAGCAAAGCCCGTTCAGCCGACGCCTACTCCGGCTCTGTCTTGGAGGCAGCGTCCGGCTGTCCCGCCTGCACCTTCCCGACCCATCCCAGCTCCCGTAGCTTCCGTAGGGCCGCGTCCTGCTTTGTCATCTTCACCTCAGTCATCGCTGGCTGAGGACATGAAGACCGTGTTCGACGTCATTCAAAACGTCGACATTACGGAAATTTCTGTTCTCGCACGCAAACTGCGAGCCACCCGCTCTCCTCAAGAACGTTTATTCGCGTAAGCCGAGCATCACTCGCTCCTAAGTTCGTTGTGAATTTATTTTTTTTTATTTTTGTATAAAATCGTAAATAAGTAAATTATAATGTCTAGACCCGCGAATCCCGCGTCCAGTCGTATTTAACCCAAGGGCTTATCCCTAGTATCTTTTAACGCTCGTAGCCTTAACACCAACCTTCCCGAGATTAAACTGTTCCTTCAGAACAAAGAACCTGACTTATTCCTTCTCCAGGAGACATGGCTTACTCCAAACCACTCCAGGGGATTCGCTATACCTAAGTACGCGTTTATTCGTAACGATAGGCCCAACTCTGACGGTTTCGGCAGCACCGCTATATATTACAAAAGAGGTTTCCATTGCTGTCCTCTCCCTACCCCTCCTCTCCTCAACATGGAAGCCACTATGTGTAGGTTGGCTATGACTGGTCATCCGACCATCATCATAGCTTCAATCTACATACCTTGTGGTACCAGACCAATCCGCAGCGACTTTGAGGCCATTCTCGCCCTCGGCCATTCAGTCATTATGTTCGGAGACTTTAACTCCAAACATACTGACTGGACGTGCCTATCGACTAACACCAGCGGTATCGCTCTCCTCGACATCACTAACTCCCTTGACTTAGACGTCATATCCCCTATCACTCCCACTCACTATCCCAACAACCCGACCTACTCTCCTGACATCCTCGACTTTGCAATTATCAAGCGAATCAATCTTGATCTAAGGTCTATCGAACCGCTCGATGACCTAGGCTCCGACCATCGCCCCGTCTCCCTCGTGCTAGGACCGCCGAACGATAACGTCTCATCTCCTAAGATCTTTACCAACTGGAAAGGCTTTAAAAATACGTTAGTTTCAGCCTTAGAGGCTCCGAACTCTCTACTCGCGATCTCTCCCGAACAATTAGATAGTCCGGATAAAATTGATTCATTAGTAAATTCTCTCACTGATGCTATCAACTCAGCCATCAGTGACAACGAAAAGGTTGCTAAGCAAGGCAAACCCACGCTTCCCTTAGCCGTTAGCAATCTTATTAAAGCTAAGAAAGCGGCTCTCCGGAGAGCCAAGAAATATCCCACGCCCGCCTATAGAACAGCTGCGAATCAGCTTCAACGTAAAGTTAGGTCTTGCCTCGCGGAACTCCGAGACGCTCAGATGAACGATCTCATGGCAAATATCTCTCCGTCCCACCAAGCGTACTATAGCATGGCCCGAGCCTTACGCGTAGACACCGCCTCTCACGTTCCTCCTCTCACTCGTCCCGATGGCACTACTGCCTTTGAAGCCGAAGAGAAAGCCGAATGCTTCGCTGACAGCATTGCCGTACAATGCTCGCCCAGCACGCAACCTGCTGATCCCTCACACATCCAGGCGGTGGAGGACGAAGTCCTTCGCAGAGACTCTCTCCCCATCACCGCCGACCCTGTCACAGTCTCTAATGACGAAATCTTGCTTCTCATTAGAAATCAAAAGTCCAAAAAGGCTCCGAGTGCGGATGGAATTTCCAACCACGCACTTAAGCACCTACCTCAACAGATGCTTACCTTGTTAGCTATCATTTTCAATGCCTGCTTCGTTCACGGTGAAAGCAATTTCTCTTTGGAACTCACTACCCTCTCCTCTTCACCATGTTAAAGGAATAGATTCTTTTAAAAATCAGTTAAAGAACTTTTATGTTTCACAATAACTCGTACAATCTTTCATGATTTTCCTCAAAATTTATGCATATGTATGTATATCTATGTAAGTATTGTATTTTTATGTAAGTATATGATATAATTATGTATGTATTTTATTATTTATGTTTATATATTAATTATATATGATGTGTTTTTTTTTGGTTTATTTTAAAATTGCACTGCCCATCAGTCTGAAAACAATAAATGTCAGTAAGAGTGTTCAACCATTTACCAGAAGAAATGAAATGTTTGCCGTTGCGTAAATTTAAACATACTCTCAGAACTTGGCTAATTGAGAAGTGTTTTTATAGTGTTAATGACTTTCTATCCAAAAAAAAATAGTTATGTATCACATTTTATGTCATGACTGAACTATTATATATATTGACATCTAGTTTTTCTTATTTGAATAAAATGTTTAAACTATTGAAGGCACTGTAAAATATTATGTAATTAGTTGTTATTGTGCTGCATTTTACCTTCACATTTTATTTATATTAAATTGTATTTTTCTTTGATCTTAATTTGTTCGCTTTTAATCTGCTTGTATGTAATATTACATGCTGTTGTACAGTTGTAGTGTGAGGGACTTTTATACTGTGAATCTTGATAACTTCTTTTGTTACCACCTATAATGCAATAAATTTGATTTGATTTGATTTGATTTGATTTGATTTGTAATTGTTTAAAATATTTCTCTTGATTTAAGCAGGGTTGCCTGGAAGAGATCGCTCTGTAGTGATAAGGCCGCCCAAATTGCATTTCTGTATTTTTTTACATTTTGTATATTTAATTTTTTGCTGTTTTTTTCTTTTTATTGGCAATAAAGTGTTTATTATTATTAATATACAACAGTAGTTTTTTCATAATAATAACGATGAACAGAACACGCCGCTTAAAAAAGATAAACGACTAATAGGTTCATACGAACTGAAATATATTCAATATTCACATTTGTGCATTGTTCAATTATTTGGATACAGTTGATTGCACTTGATTGTCAATGTCAAAACATATCATAAACATGTAATGATGAAGTCAAAAACGCCAAACACTGAAGTGCGTTTATATTAATGCATTCACCCTCGTTCATACTAGGAATATTATTGAAATCAAGACGAGCTCTGCAATGAAAGCTATTCAATCACATAAAGTTCATTCAAATTGATAAAATTCCCCATCAACATGTCGTCAGAGGAGGGTAGTTCGGTTTAACGACACGCACACACCTAAGTTTATTGATTTAATCTGTGAATGTGAATCTATAGGATACGACTCACACAAACCTATTTCATGTTTCAGCTGTCACTCTCACAAACAGCCAAACAGTTTTATAGTAGATGGTAACTCGTATAAAAACTTTTGAAATCCTGAAAATTACCTATTAAAAAAATCTACCGATATCTAAATGCCAATGTTCAGTGACTGGCAGGGCTGCGTGACACGTCGCCATGTTGAAGATTGGGTCGTGCTGTGTACGCGCTTTGCTCGCAGCCAAGTATTGATATCGGTGGACTTAGAGATTTAAACGTTTGCTGCGTTCCGTTTGCCGATTACAGCGCTCACAGCGCTCATATACCCGTTCCGATTGCCCTTGAGCGCGCTCACAGCGATATCGATACGTCATCAATGACGTCATAAACGCCGCCATCTTCGCGCTCACAGTGCCAAAGCTACGGAGCATGGTCGCTGAGAGCGGCCTGTCAAAACTGACACATGACGTTACTTGTTGATGTTTTTATTAGTCGATTAAAGATTTTATGAGCTTGCTTATTAATTTTCTTTTGTAATAATATAAAAAAATGGCTCCTGCTTCATTCAGGGTCAAAGATCTTAATGAAATTGTAACTTTAGACTTAAGCGACGAACAATCAGAATGTTAGCGCGATATTTACCGTTCCGATTGCAATAGCACTAATAACACTTTTAGCGCGCTCAATCGAATCGGAACGGTTTTGAGCACTTTTAGCTCTGTGAGCGCTGTAATCGGCAAACGGAACGCAGCAATTCATTTGTTTATTATTTTAAAGGGGTTTTCAATACAAGGGCGAAGGAGGGCGATGGCTGGATCCCGCGTTAACTCGTGAACGGGTGCCGTTTGAGGGTGTTTGTCGTTTGGATACTTGGGGGGAGGGAGACTTGCCGAGCTAACAGATGCAGAAAAGAATAATTTTTGTATAGACATAAAGAGACTCTGTAAATTTATTTTGAAAAAAAATATACCCGTGAAGTTTCGTGCCAGTTCTTCTTCACGAAGGTTTTTTTCGAACTGGTGGTAGAATCATGTTTTATTTGACGTCAATAAGAACAAGTAATTGTCAATGTTGAGAAATAAATATTTGAATTTGAATTTTGAATTTGAATTTGAATTTGAGCGGTGGCCCTACGTTGATCTAAATATTTAGTAGCTTACATTGGCGGACAGTTGCATCTTTGCTAGTACATACTATCCGGTGTATAGAATTCAAAGTTAATAATTTTTTATTACTTTGGCTATATTATTGATTTTATATTTCGTCGTTTCTCTATCCTTGTCGTAATTACATTGTTGAGAAATTGTATATCACTACATATTTTATTCAGGATTCGAACAAGTTTCACTTATTTCTACGAACACTTGTGTATTGGAATCATTTGAAACATTTGAACAACACGAGAGTTGAAACTCAATTCGGTATATAAAGAGAAACAATCTGATTCTAGGTCATTCTCGCTCCGATCGCCACGCGGTGCGGACGTGCAAGACCCAGTTCTCCGTTGATCGGTCCCTTCCCGATATTCCGTGGCGCTCAGTCTACTGACGTCACAGTTTAGCGTGTTGGTTCCGTGCTACGGTTTTCAAGGTTTTTCTATTCCCTCTGAGTGCTATCGAAGTGCGACTTTTCTTTGCGACTAAGCCCCTTAGTCTTCAAAGTGCTGTGCTAAGTTGTGTTGTGCTTGTGCTGAGTGCAGTGTTGTGCCCAGCGTAAGTAGTATGGTTTCAGTGCAAAGGATACTTAACGGTGACAACGAATTTGTACTGAACCAGTCCTTTTATTTTTATTTTATTTCTCTTCTCTATTTTATTTATTTTTCTCCTATTTTCATATTTACTTTTATCATATCTGTGTGTTCTTCGTGTGTATTTGTCCTTTCTGTCGGTAAAGGTTGACCTTAACGCGGTCAACTCTTTACCTGCGTACCCTTTTTTAAGGTTTCTAGGTAGCGGCCTTCGGCGTACTACGGTTAGTTTTAAGTTATTCTCCCCAGCCCCCCTTTCTGTCGGTAAAGGTTGACCCTAACGCGGTCAACTCTTTACCTGCGTACCCTTTTTTTAGGTTTCTAGGTAGCGGCCTTCGGCGTACTACGGTTAGTTTTAAGTTATTCTCCCCAGCCCCCCTACCGCTGGTAGGGAGGTTAGCCGCTAGGATCTTGCTAGGTTTTTAGGAACTAGGCATCTTTTATTATACTTATATTTATATATATTATTGTCCCAACCCTCCCTAATGGATCCGCTAATCGTTATTAACGCGTTCACCCAGGCGCTTGCTGCGGCAGGCGTCTCCATCCCAAAAGACATCCTAACGCAGGCCTTGCAGGCATCAATCGCGTCCCCGGCCCCTCAGGCCCCAACCCCAGCCCCTCAGGCCTCCAACGCCCAGACCCCTCAGGTCTATAGCTCTCCCGCGTCTCCCGTTCCATCCGATATGGACTGCGCGTCGGTCTCATCCTCGCGATCATCTCGTAGGAAGCGTACCGCTCCCGGGAGCAATTCAGACTCCGCCGCGTCCGAAGCTTCGTCGATCGCCGCCACC
The DNA here is from genome assembly GCA_923062675.1 of Marasmarcha lunaedactyla. Taxonomy (NCBI): domain Eukaryota; kingdom Metazoa; phylum Arthropoda; class Insecta; order Lepidoptera; family Pterophoridae; genus Marasmarcha; species Marasmarcha lunaedactyla. Next base: position 3,767,213 of record OV281358.1, read on the forward strand.
TTAACCGGCTCTCCTGCGCCCGCATTCCAATTAGTTACCAAACGCTCTAAGAAGCGTTCGAAAAAAGCCGCGGTGTCTTCTACACCCGAGCCAACCCCGGTTTCTTCTACACCCGCCCCCGCACCGCTCATGTCACTCGAAGTGACCGCGTCTCCGTCGGTCCCATCGAAGCCAGCGACGCGCTGCGCTCCCGTCCCGCCGAAACCTCAGCTCCCTCCGCCCGTCTTCCTGCGTGAAAAAGCGCGCTGGACCGCGGTTTCTAACTTGTGCAAAGAGCACAAAATTAATTACTTAAAAGCCGCCAACGCTGGCGATACAATTAAAATTCAAGTCGCGACCGTCGACGACTTCCGCGCGTTTACCAGGTTACTTTCTTTAAGACAAATCGCGTATCACACCTACGCCCTCCCGGAGGAGCGTAAGATCCGCGCAGTACTACGGGGCGTCCCGTTCGAGCTCGCGAATGAAGATATCCTCGAGGACCTTAAGTCCCAGGGTTTCCCAGCCGAAGCAGTGCAAAAGATGCACTCTAACCGCGGTAGGCGCTTTCCGTTAGCTTTAGTTATCTTGTCGAATACTCCCAACTCGAGGGAGATCTTTAGAGAGGCTCGCACAATTTGCGGACTCTCAAATATCTCCGTCGAGCGTCCCAACCCCCGCGGTCACCCTGGGCAGTGCCACCGCTGCCAGCTCTATGGCCACGCAGCGCCTAACTGCTCAGCTCCCCCCAGGTGCGTTAAGTGCCTGATCCGCACATAACGAAGGAGTGCACTCGCACTCCCAAATCCACTTCCCCCCCTGCCTGTGTGCTGTGCGGTCAGTCCGGCCACACAGCTAACTACAGGGGTTGCCCACGCGCTCCGCGCTCCACCGCTAAGAGGGCCGCGCCTAAACCGGCGCCGCCGCTCACTCCCGCTCACTTCCCGCCGCTTCGCAACCGGGGTCCCCCGGAAGCAAAGCCCGTTCAGCCGACGCCTACTCAGGCTCTGTCTTGGAGGCAGCGTCCGGCCGTTCCGCCTGCACCTTCCCGACCCATCCCAGCTCCCGTAGCTTCCGTAGGGCCGCGTCCTGCTCCGTCATCCGCACCTCAGTCGTCGTTGGCTGAGGACATGAAGACCGTGTTCGACGTTATTCAAAACGTCGATATTAACGAAATTTCCGTGCTCGCACGCAAACTGCGAGCCGCCCGCTCTCCTCAAGAGCGTTTATTCGCGTTAGCCGAGCATCGCTCGCTTCTAAGTTCGTTATAAATTTATTTTTTTTATTTTTGTATAAAATCGTAAATAAGTAAATTATAATGTCTAGACCTGCGAATCCCGCGTCCAGTCGTATTAAACCCAAGGGCTTATCCCTAGTATTTTTTAATGCTCGTAGCCTTAACACCAACCTTCCCGAGATTAAACTGTTCCTTCAGAACAAAGAACCTGACTTATTCCTTCTCCAGGAGACATGGCTTACTCCAAACCGCTCCAGGGGATTCGCTATACCAAAGTACGCGTTTATTCGTAACGATAGGCCCAACTCCGACGGTTTCGGTGGCACTGTTATATATTACAAAAGAGGCTTCCATTGCTGTCCTCTCCCTACCCCTCCTCTCCTCAACATGGAAGCCACTGTGTGTAGATTGGCTATGACTGGTCATCCGACCATCATCATAGCTTCAATCTACCTACCTAGTGGTACCAGACCAATCCGCAGCGACTTTGAGGCCATTCTCGCCCTCGGCCATTCAGTCATTATGTTCGGAGACTTTAACTCCAAACATACTGACTGGACGTGCCTATCGACTAACACCAGCGGTATCGCTCTCCTCGACATCACTAACTCCCTTGACTTAGACGTCATATCCCCTATCACTCCCACTCACTATCCCAACAACCCGACCTACTCTCCTGACATCCTCGACTTTGCAATTATCAAGCGAATCAATCTTGATCTAAGGTCTATCGAACCGCTCGATGACCTAGGCTCCGACCATCGCCCCGTCTCCCTCGTGCTAGGACCGCCGAACGATAACGTCTCATCTCCTAAGATCTTTACCAACTGGAAAGGCTTTAAAAATACGTTAGTTTCAGCCTTAGAGGCTCCGAACTCTCTACTCGCGATCTCTCCCGAACAATTAGATAGTCCGGATAAAATTGATTCATTAGTAAATTTTCTCACTGATGCTATCAACTCAGCCATCAGTGACAACGAAAAGGTTGCTAAGCAACCCACGCTTCCCTTAGCCGTTAGCAACCTTATTAAAGCTAAGAACGCGGCTCTCCGAAGAGCCAAGAAATATCCCACGCCCGCCTATAGAACAGCTGCGAATCAGCTTCAACGTAAAGTAAGGTCTTGCCTCGCGGAACTCCGAGACGCTCAGATGAACGATCTCATGGCGAATATCTCTCCGTCCCACCAAGCGTACTATAGCATGGCCCGAGCCTTACGCGTAGACACCGTCTCTCACGTTCCTCCTCTCACTTGTCCCGATGGCACTACTGCCTTTGAAGTCGAAGAGAAAGCCGAATGCTTCGCTGACAGCATTGCCGCACAATGCTCGCCCAGCACGCAACCTGCTGATCCCTCACACATCCAGGCGGTGGAGGACGAAGTCCTTCGCAGAGACTCTCTGCCCATCACCACCGACCCTGTCACAGTCTCTAATGACGAAATCTTGCTTCTCATTAGAAATCAAAAGTCCAAAAAGGCTCCGGGTGCGGATAGAATTTCCAACCACGCACTTAAGCACCTACCTCAACAGATACTTACCTTGTTAGCTATCATTTTCAATGCCTGCTTCGACCATAGCTACTTTCCAAAAGCTTGGAAAGAAGCGACAGTCATAGGGATTCCCAAGCCGGGCAAACCTCTGAACGTCCCGGCTAATCACAGACCCATCAGCCTCCTCAAGGCAATGTCTAAACTTCTCGAGAGAGTCATACTCTCTCGAATGCGGAACCATCTGTTTCCAACGGATGGCGATCCTCTCATTATTCCCCATCAGTTCGGCTTTCGCGCTAAACACTCCTGCCCTCAGCAAGTCCATCGAATCGTTGAGTATATACTTGACGGTTTCTATCCGCGTCGTTATAAAACAGTCGCGGTTTTCTTTGACGTAGCCAAGGCTTTCGATAAAGTCTGGCACAGCGGTCTCGTTTATAAACTCTTCAAGATAGGCTTACCTGATCGCCTAGTCAGGTTAATAGCGTCGTTTCTCAAAGACCGTACATTTCGATTTAAACACGAAGGCACGCTTTCTGCGCCTCGTCCCATAAAGGCTGGAGTCCCTCAAGGCTCAGTCCTCGCCCCTCTGCTGTACACCGTGTACACCAACGACATTCCCATCCCGCCGAAAGGCGTCGAACTCGCCCTCTTTGACGACGACACCGCACTCTATACCAAAGGCCACAGTGTTCGGCACCTTGTAACCAGACTCCAAAAGGCCGTTAACGCCCTTGGTGTATGGTTTCAAAAATGGCGCATCGATGTGAACCCTGAAAAGAGTTCTGCGATGCGCTTCGATCACAAACGTCGTCGTCCCGATGGCGATCCCCACGTTCGAATGTTAGGCATTCCCATCCCCTGGAAGCGCAGTACTAAATACTTAGGCGTCACATTAGATCCGACGCTTTCTTTCAAGCCACACGTCGAAAGAGTTTCGAAACTCGCTCGTCACTATTTAGGCCGCCTAAATAGCATGTTAGGTAGAAAAAGTAAAATGTCTTTCAGAAACAAACGTACACTTTACAAGGTCTGCGTTAGACCCGTCATGACGTATGCCTCGCCAATCTTTGCCCACGCCAAACGTGGTACGTGCGTAACGCGGACTTGCATAGAGATCTTGAACTGTCTACAGTACAACAACATCTCAAAACAATCTCTGAAGCGTTCTTCAAACGCTCCGAAACCCATCCCAATCCTCTAGTTCGTGAATTACTCCTGTGTTAGATTCGAAGTTCAAAGTCGCTAGGCCTAGGAATGCGCAAGCGTACTCATCCACCAGACTGTCAGCCGATCTCGAAGCCCTTCTGGCCGCAAATTCTAATTCTAACGTAAATTCTAATTCTAACATAAATCCTAATTTTAACGTAAATGCGAATTAATTCAATTTTATTTTGCAATTTTTTAATTTTTGTTTTAATTATTGATTTTCATTTTGAGCACCTTCAGTGCTATGTATTCACCTTCAGTGCTTTGAGCACCTTCAGTGCTATGTAATCCCAGTGGGTGACCCCTTCTGGGCCCCGCTAGCGCGGCCTCTTTCTCCAATTGGCCGTCGCTCAGATGAAGGCTGAGTGGCAAAAATGCACGAGCCGACAGGGGGTTTTTAGTGGGTATGGTCCTGGTAGGCGTCGGGACGAGTCCCACATAACTCTGGAATCGCGCCAGAGTATGCGTCAGGGCATTTTTATCCTCCTGCCCTTCCCGCGGAGGGGAACAAAAAAAAAAGATTCTAGTTCAGTAACATTCTCAAATTGTATTTCTTTTTGTGATACATTTTATTAGTAAACGTTCGCAGGTAATAGCGTATTAGCTTATTTTATCGAAAATGCTTAAAATAATTTGATTTACAGTCAACCTCTATATGACGTCATAAAATAGCATAATTTTTTATGGTTTTTGGTTAAAATGTCGTGTCAATGTTTGCGATAAGTATCGGTCATCAAGAATACCATTGAAAATTGTTTGTAGAAATTCGTAAAGCTGTAAACTGACAGGAAGTTTAAAGAAGAAATCAGAAATATTTAATTTGTTTTCTAAAAATACTTCATTTATTCGGAAACAAAAAAGTATTCTCCTCAAAACTACTTTAAATATCGAATTCTTTAAATTTTATCAGTTGTTTAAAGTGTGAAGAAATGCGTGTAGTCTTTATTTCTTTTAATTCGATTAGTATTTTCTGCAATTAAGAATAGTATCTGTTATGTACTAATGAATATTTAGCTTATTCACAGCTTGTTCACAAGGTAAATAATTTTATATTGCATAATTACGTCAGAAATGCCAGATGATCATTTTACGAAAAATCATTATAATAATTTACCGGAATTTATTATTTAAATCAAAGAAAGCAGGTTTTTATGTGACCTTATAATAATTTTAATAAAATTGGGGTTAAAAACTTCAAAGTTGTAACAGTCACAGTTATCCATTCTCATCCCAACATTCAAATTGCGAGAAAAAATAGGCACGGTCATGTGTTAAGTGTATTATTTTGAAATAGAAACCCTCTACACTGTCTCTACCCCATGTTCAGCGGTTAATTGAAATAACTTCTCAAATTATCAATTTAATTCATGTTGGCATGGCATACCCTGAAGCTATTTGCGTATTTAATTAATTATTTTGTGGATGTTCATATAAATGACATCAATGTTTTTGTTTCCCTATAAAAATGTTTGTTTAGATTCGTCTATTTTTAATCTTATTAATGCGTATCGTATTCGTAGCTCAGATTAAAATGATAAACGCTAATACGATGTAAATAAAAATGAAATTAGCATTAAAGTAAGGAATTCAACCTTCAAAACACCATTTAAATATAACAAACTTTCAATTGTAATTTTATTTTGTCTCCTGAAAACAGAAGTTCTGTGTTAACCGGTTTTTTCTTATCAGTCTGTATTCATGAACGCAGTTGTCCTAATTTTATTTACTTGTCATCTGAAAGGCTATTTATTCATTCGTAAAATGAGTGTTAATATTAGCTGTGTACAGTCTTTTAACGTTTATTATAGGGCCGGAGTCAAGAACGCAATTCACAGCACTATTATGATCAAAGTTGTATTATTGAAGTTTGTTTCTTTATTGCTTTTTTTATTTGGGCTTTTGTTTAATGAAGAGAACTAGTTCAGTTACGTTCAGTTCCCAATGAAAATGAAATGTAAAAGATATATATATTTTTTTTGTGTTTAAAGTTTTATTGAAAAAAGTATTTATTGCACAACATATTCAATCAAGTTACTCAAGTCAACAAATACAACATAAAATGCATGAGTAATTTGAATAAAAATTTTTAAAATTAGAATCTTTTTCTAAAGTTATGTAAAGATGACCTTAACATAACTTTAGAAACCTTTTCGGTAACGTATAATTTTAAACAAACAATGTTTCGCAAATAAATGTTCTACTCGAATCGAACTCTTTTCTGTGTTGTTTTATACAGAGAAGTCTGTAACAATAACAACCTCAGATCTTCTCTATAATCCCAATTTTTTGTCTCCGTAGTCGACTTAATTTACTTATGGTCCTATTTATCCACTGCGTTATATTTACCGGCTTTTATTCAAGTTTGACAACGTTTATAAATTTAATGCTTGGCCAATTACTTTACATTGCAGAAAAGCTTCTGTATAATTAGTAAGTTTTTAAAAGAGGGTTAAAGCGATAAAGGTTTCAAGGTTTTCAGCCAAGGTTTCTACTGGATCGATGTTTTACGCGCGTTAAATTGTATTTTTAATAATTATTCGTTAACTTCTTTATTTACAAATGTGTATTATTCTTTAAATAGTGTAGTTGAAAGACGAGTAATTTTGACAAAACACCATTAATTTTTGAACAACTGGATTTCGCTAATGGCTTAAGAATATTTATTAATAAACCATAAGCCAATGTGTTAAGGTTCAAAACCGTTTATGTGAATCTGAACAATGGGCTCCTCGATTATGAAGCAACCGTTCGGATAAATGAGTATCTATGTTGTTCCCGCCGCCTTCACACATATCGGTTATTTGAAAATCGAAACATTTTTTTTCATCTAGGCCGGTTTCATTTACTACTCTTTTGTTCGCCTCTGACATCGAAAAACCTTTTTGGTTTTTATACTATTAAGGGAAATTTGAGATACGTGTCTATGTCTTTCGAACGTGATTTTTTCAGTAAATCGAAAAAAATAATAGGAGGCTCTTTTCGATGTAAAAAACAATTCCCTTCTAAGAATGTTTCTATCTTCTCATCTTTCGTTGATGTATCCAAGAAAAGTGTTTTGATTCTTATTTTTTAGAATTTGAAATTAACGGAGCGGTCTTAAATGTAATGAGATAATAATTAAATTAAAATTTACAATGAAACGTCCTTCCAGTAATTTTTAAAGAATTTAAATCAAAGATAGTTAGCTGATTTTCATGCAACCATAACAACAAGTCATTATACTGTTATAAATCATAATAGTGTGATTTACATTAATTTGCCTACAAATTTAAGTTAATTTGTTTATGCACAACATCGGCATTATTTTGTTTTTAATGTTACTGCAGTAGAATTATAACACCGCCCATTTCTTTGCATTTACTACAAAAATTTAAAACGTATCAAACGTTTATCGCAGCTGTGAAGTGTAATTCGTTGTTCAGAGTACGATTATTTTTAGGAAAATATATTTGATGATATTTTAGACCCTATTGGTTGCCTCAATGATCCACCTGAAAAGGTTATTGGTTAGGGTTTTTTCTTAGAAGTGCGTCGCTGTTCATAGTACGGTGAGCTAGATTTCCTTTTATTTTACTGGCTTTCGAACGTTCAAAACGAGATTTCCACTATCATGATATAATGTTGATGAACGTTTATTATAAATAAATAAATGAGCATTGTCTTTCAAGAAATTTTATTTCGTTAACAGGGCTTACAAAACAAATAAATGAGCTTTAGTGTTTAAAGACATTTTATTTGGTAACGGGCCTTACAAAACGTGCAATTTAATGGCACAAGATCATACATATTTAGTAACAAAAACGACCACTGATGCTAAAATTGGCCCTGCAGAATTTTACGAGTATAAATAGTCTTCGGCGTCTGAAGCAGTTTTTCATTATAATGAGGCAAGTTAGACGCGAGCTGAATGTCAGGGCTGCCACCTTAGATATTATGGTAGAAAAATGTTTGTAACGTGTGAGGAATGGCACAAAATTCTAGATGGAATCAAAAGTCTTGTTTCACATGTAGTAATTATAAATTCATGAATGCTGAAGACGCCACTTTTTTTACTTCAGGTCATACAAATCTATCGCAAGTATCTTTTTGGAATATATTCGTAGTCCGCTAACGAGCACGGGACCCACCTGAAGGTAATTGGCATCCGCACTCATGGACATCATAAGCCGTATGTGTTTTATTTAATTAATTATTAATTGTTGTTATTAAAACCATTTTGCAAAAGCGTAAGTAAATATATCATGAATGAAAAGTGTTGCCAGTTAAACTTAGATAAAAATTCCCTGAAATGGCATGTTTGGCATTATTACGGCAACATTAAATCCCCAGACAAACACCAACTGTATGGCCCCAAAGTTAGCAGAGCTTGTGTTATGGATGACCATACAGCGAACTGGGGGGAACCCAGAATCAAGATACATATATAAATACAAAAGAACCATGACCCGAGAACAAACATCTGTGTTCATCACACAAATGAATGCCCGGCCAGGACTCGAACCTGAGACCTTCGGCGTATGAGACGGGGCTGCTGACCAATACGCTACTCGGCTGTAAATCATTAAAAAATAAAACAGAACAAATAGGAACATGTAATAAAAAGCACTGTAACACTTATTTTACTCAAAGTGTTTCATTATAAAGAATATAAAAAAGCAATCTCAAAAAGAAAACTTGAAATGAAATTTCTTTTGACACAAACAAAAAGATTTGTAATGAAATGCAGTGTCAACCCTACGAGCAGGAGTTCATTGTTTTAGTGGCAGCCCTACTCCGTGAGGTTTTGTTATGCAAAATAATGAATTTGTTGGTACCATCTTGCATAATGCATTTTGTAAAATATTAAGTTTCAAACTCAAGGTATTGTTCCAAATTCTCTGTAATAACGACGATAACTGGTTTGTTAGGTAGAGGCGTGGAGGAAATTTTTCTGTGTAATATTTTATCAGTATATTTGATCGTTATATAAAAATATTTAGGATATAGAATAACATATGCTAGTAATAATTTTAGGTACTTTTTTTAAGAGTATAAACTCTATTAAAAATACCTTAAACGATTCAAATAACAATTTATTCTTTAAAACAATATTAGTATTTTATGGAAAAGTGATATTTGAATTCGTGATATTGTCATCTAAGTCATACAATTGATTAATGCTTTAAATATAATGTCAAATACGAGCCCCAATGCAAAATAGTTCATCCAGTCATTTATTGTAAAGGTTGCCAGTGTTTTACATAACTACATTTTTATAAAACAGGCCTTTGAAAAAAAAATTGTATAGGGTAAAATTTGCCATCTTATTGTTGTTAATCAGGCACTTTTAAGAAAAACTTCTTTTACAAAAATATGTTTTTATGGGCACTTCAATTGGCTATAATGGTAAATCTGTTTACCAAATACCGAGGACTTATCCCTACCAAGATCGACAGTTCAGACCATCATCGAACATCACAGGAAACATTTTTGAATGTTTGAAGAAATCTTGTCGGCCGCAAATCATAAGTCAAGCTGAAAATTGAGTTTAAGGGTAAATCTTTAAAAAGAATCGTCGTTGAAGTGGAGAGAGGTAATTCACAAAGATGTATCTGTTGATACCTGCAAGAGGGTCGTTAAACGATTGGGCTATGGATTGTATACTGCTGAAGAGAAACCTTTACTCACGCCTCTCCAAAAAAGAAAAGGTTGATATTCTCTAAATATCATGAAAATTGGACTGCAGACCAGCGGCGCGAAATCATATGAAGTGATAAATCTAAATTTCAGGTCACGATCGGTGATGTACGGGAAAGAGTTATCAGAAATAAAGACGCAGCATTCCATACCGATTCTATCAAAAGAAAAGTGAAGTTTTCTGGATCGGTAATGATATGGGGCTGCATATTAGATCAAGGTCTGCATCGTTTTCATTTTTTAGAAAGAACTGTTAATGCAGTACAGTACCAAAACATTCTGGAAACAAGTCTCGTGCCCTCGATTCCAACGTTGAAACATCGTAATGCCTACATCTTTCAACAAGATGGTGCTTCCTGTCACACTGCGAGAACAACCAAGGCTTGGTTTAACCGGAATCAGATCCCTACAATGGAGTGGCCATCAAATAGTCCTGATTTGTCATCTATTGAGATCCTATGGTGGAAAATGAAGAAAATGCTGCGCAAGTATTCAGAAAGGTCTAAAAGCACTCCTAATGATAAAAATTAAATATGCCTGGAACTTAATAACTATACAACAATGTGAAGAATTGGTAGAAGAATAAAGGCCGTGATCGATGCTAAAAGTGACGCTGTGAGTGGTAGACGAACTATTTTGCGCCGTTGAATGCGATGGACGAAGTTTATTTCGTTGTTGGTTCCCCAAGAATTCATTATATTTTATTTAAACAGGGAAATATTTTATCACTGTTTAAATTGAAAATAAACTTCATTAAATCTTCAAAACCGCTGTGTTTTATTAAACTAATAAAATTTTATTTATGTATCTAAATTTTACTTCGAATGGAGACACTTGCCAAATGGCACTAGATGAACTTTTTCTCATTGAGGCTCCTATTTATGTTGCTAAATTTATTTGTGCTTTCGAAATCTTTGGTTTAAGAAAAAAAATTAGAATGGCATCTTTGTAAGGTTTTCTGCACTCGGTAAAAGGGTACAAGTTACAAAAAATAACCTTTACCGCCAAAACTGAATCAATTTTAAACTTGATCCATAATATATGGTAACGAGGGTTTGAGTTTCTGATTATTGTTCTTTTATTTTTTTAAACATGAAAATTTGTGAGAACGAGTTATGTTTGTGGTTTTTAATTTATATGTTACTCATTTGAACTCTTACTGGAGTACGGCGCTAATGGATAACGTGAATGTTAGATGTAATTTATCGCTGCAGTAGTAAAAGGAAAGCTAAGTAGAAAACGTTCTTTGCAACAACACTATTATGTTAAATACAATGCATTACAAATATATATTTTTTTAAATACTGTACCGTCAGTATAGACTGTACATAAATTTGCCTGAAATGATATGCATCTACATAATATGATAAACTACCGAGGGTTTTTTTTGTTGTTTAAAAAATTTTGCATACTACCACCACATTTCTGAGAAACTTCTCCAGAGACACCATGTAACGCAAATATAACAAAGGAAAGTCGAATTTTTTAATTATTGCTATTTTATAATGTCTTTGGAAAAGTTTCTCAGATGTGCGACCTAAGCCCATAATGGGCAATATTCTGAACGATAAAAAATTTCACCCTGAATGATAAGCTAAAACACATAAATAGTATTCTATAAATATTTTTATTCTATAAATATTTTTCTAAGTAAAAGTCCATGAAACTTATCGGGGTCATACACAAAGACCAGTCGAGGTCGTGAATGAAGTCTAAATTCCACCAGCACTGATAGACACCAAGTCCCTGCAGCACGCTCACGGCACACGGCTGACAGGCTCCGGCTGCGACGTGAATGACATGCCTCCTTACTACAGCTATACACAGAGTGTTCACGTGAGTTGGAACTTTCAACTTAAATGTTACCTTCACAAAAATAAAAAAATAGTGACTTTTATACAATGTAGTGAATGTAGAGTTTTATTGCAGCGTTTAAGCTGTTTGTAGCTATTTCATTTTATGACGAACGTCTTAAAAAGCTGAGGGCTGATGTAAAATCGTGATAGATTTAAATCTGTAGCTAGGTCAATGATCCCATTTCATGTTTTTATTTTTACCAAAACTTATTGTGATATTTAAAAATCTGTGGAAACTGATTTGTAAAATGTGTGTTTAGTCATGTTTATTTTTATTTATTTTTTATTTATTTATAAAGACACACCAACAGTGTACACATATGAATTTCACTATACTAGATAATAATTAAGGTATGTTTAAATTATGTTTTAAGTTTCTGTTTTTAAATATTATTGTTTCCCTTGAAAACTAATAAATAAATAAAATAAATAAATATCACGAAAAAAAAAGCTTAAAAAGTGATCAAGTGTCAAACTTAAAGATATTTTTGAAACATTGTAGTCAATTACCCAAAGCTTTATCTAATAGAAATGAGGTCTAATAGTATGTTTGTTATGTACCTACTCGTGTGTTACAGTGTATGTATTATTTTAAGTTCAGTTCTAATAATTAAGTCAGAGCGTTTATACGTGTGTTTCACTTAATAAGGAACCCGATCTCCTCATGGCGACCCTGCCATGCAGTGGGACTCGGGTGCCGAGCGACGCCGCGAACTCAGCAAATTCCGATTGATAAACAACGAACAGTGAAATCTCGCATTCTGTATTGAATGTTACGTGTTCTGTTCGCTATAAACTTTGAATTTGAACTTTGAAATCGCACTCTACTAGTTTCATACTATCAAAATGTGCTTCATACCTTTGAATAAACATGGGTAAATCATACTCCAAAACCAAAGAAAAAGTGGTGATAATAACGCAAAATGCAGCGGGCAGCAACGAAGCTCGAAGTGACCAATCGGAACATATTAAGATCAACAATATATATATTGCTTAGCACAGTATCAGCAATCATTGTGATAGTTATTGCAGTATGTGCCTATAATTTACCAAAGATGCCCCAATAAATGGATAAGGAAGGAAATTCGTCGTGATGCACTGCAACGGATTCGTACCAGGTTATCCATGAATTCTGGGAAAATCACCACCGCCCAGCCGGAGGAGGTTTGATAGTGTCAGTGATAAAAAAATGTAAGTACAACAGTGTAAATAGTGTAAAAAAAATATAAAAAATGAATATAGGTATAGCCATGTCATATACATGGAAAGTGAACTTAACACGATTTATGAAGAGTTAGAAATATTAAGAATTAGCTTTAGAATTTTTTTTCTCAAAGGAGAAAAGAACAGATAGGCTTAAGTAAACTTAAACAAGCTAAGACGCTGCTTGAAAGTTACATAAATATAGCGAAATGCTAAAATTTTTCTAAAGTTTCGTCAGGTGATGCATTAACAAGTATTGTTATTAGCAAATTATGCGAGAACATTGATAATACTGATATAAAAATATTGGATTTGAGTTAAGACACGGAAACTGAAAAACTAATTAAAATGGCGGAGACTATAGAATATTTTGATTAAAAGATAGCCGTGAGCTTAATTCCAATTTTAGACGGAAAACAAACTACTTTAGATCAAATGGTGGAAGGAATAGAACTGATGGATGATATGGTTAAAATAGTGGAAAACGAGAAATTGCTGATATTTTTTTATTTTAAAAATTAGGCTACATAAAACTTGTAAACTCTACTAAATCTAATTATGACTCAGTAAAATAATTGATTGATGATATTAAGAAGTACTTATTGCCAAAGAAATCAGCATATTCTTTGTTGATTCAGCTAAATAATATTAGCCAAAATAACTTAACTATTGACGGTTCGGAAGTAAGATTGAGGATTCGTTTATTAATTTAACGACTGCTCAGTCAGAAGGTAATAGTGTATCGCGTGTCATGCTTCGGCCAATTAATGAAAACCTTGCATTTAAGAAGTTTTCTGATGGATTAAGGAACCGCAATTATACGGAGCTGAAAGATGCAGCTCAGGCCACCAAGGACGAAGAATCATCGCAGCCGCCTACATCCACTATCATGAGCATTAGAGGTAAGACCTTCTCTAGGAGACCACGGTTTTACCAACGATACTTTTCCACAGTGCGGTAATAATTACGATTTTTATAACAATGCTTATGCCCATAACAACAGGTATTTTCAGAATAATTATAATAAAAGTACTCGAGTACCACGATCAAATTATCGACACGTGGTCGTGGGAATTTCCAGGGGCAGCGAGCCACGCGCGGTTCCGTGCTACTCTAGGCTCCAGGTCATATAACGTGTTGACTTTGATATTCTTCTTGGAGCGCTAGAATCACTGAATTTCTCCCCCTCTGCGGTTGCTTGGTTTAGTTCTTACCTTCGAGGTCGATCTCAGCGGGTCCGCTGCGAGGAGTCCTTCTCCGAGTGGTGTGATCTCGTTGCGGGTGTACCTCAGGGTGGCGTTCTCTCTCCATTACTCTTCTCCTTGTTCATTAATTCTATCACTAAAGTTATCTCAAGTAATTACCACCTCTATGCGGACGACTTGCAGGTTTACCGCCATTTCACTGTTAGCAATGTTGGCTCTGCCATTGCCGCGATTAATAAAGATCTTGGCCACATTAGTAAATGGGCTTCATCTTTTGGAATCCATGTAAATCCTAGCAAGTCGCAAGCAATAATTGTAGGCAGCCGATATATGAAGGGTTGCCTTGATATGGATGCTCTCCCAACTGTAATACTAGATGGTACTTCGATTGCTTTCACCGATACTGTAAAAAATTTAGGCGTGATAATTGACTCAAACCTCACGTGGCAAGCTAATGTCGGTGAAATTGGTCGTAAAGTCCATTACTCCTTTCACACTCTCAAGTGTCTCCAAAGTTTTTTGCCTTATCCAACCAAAATCTCCCTTGCACAGGCGCTTATACAGCCAATCATAGTTTATGCAGACGTGTGTTACTTAGATGCTACAGAAGAACTTTTAAATAAGCTGGAGCGTCTGCAGAACTTATGCATTCGGTTCGTGTTCGGTCTTAAGAAATATGATCACGTTTCAGAATATCGAAAGCAACTCCGATGGCTACCGATTCGGTTACGTAGGAACACTCGCATTCTCTGTCTACTATATAATGTCCTTTACAACCCTTCCTCTCCCCGATAGCTTAGTGAGCGTTTCTCTTTTATGGTTTCCCAAGATAACTTGTGCAGAACTCGCAAGCGCACTCTCCTTTACCTTAAACCTCATAAGACCGATTTCTTTTCCCACTCCTTTACTGTTCATGCCGTCAGACTATGGAACTCACTTCCTTATGAAATACGCGAAGCAAAATCGTTACCAATTTTCAAAAATAAAGTAAAGCAACACTATCTTTCTCAACCTTAAAATATTTATGTGTATATGTAGAATATTAATATAAATCATTCGTTTATAAATGTATGTATGTATATAAATAATAGAATTTTATGTATGGGTTTAAGTTAATTTATATGTTTATTTTATGATTATTTATTGTATTCTATTTTATTTTATATTATTTGAATATAGTTGTACACACTAAATTTGTTCTGTACTACTTTGTCCAGTAATAGGTCTGCTGGTAGAAATTTCTATTAGAAATAAGCTGTACCTTTGTACTTTATTAGTTTATAAGTCATTTTTGTTATTGTGTTTTTCTGTGTGTACATAAATTATTAAATAAATAAATAAATAAATTACGCACAAATTGTAAATTAACTAAATTGGAAACTATAATACAGGGTTTAGGAGGACGTATTGCATGTGATTACATAATATGCCTTACCTTATTTACAAGTTGCGATAACTTTTCGTTTAGTCAAAAGTTAGGTATATGTAGTTGATAATATAAATTGTCGTACGGATGGCGTCATTATTTTAGACTTTCTGCGAAATTACAGTGCACATATCGACTTACATTCTTATCAACTAACTCTGTATAACAAAGGCTTCGAGTATACTTTACCAATAATAAAAAGTAACGAAAGTAAAATTTATCTGACATTAGCAGCTCATAGTGAATCTATTCATTTTATTCCATTAGATGATAATTACAAAGCAGACGACGAACACGTACTATTTTCAAAAGAGTTATTAGAAAATGTATTTTTGGCAGCTAGTAAAAAGTTAAGAATGGACAATTACCACTTCGAATTTTGAATACTATTGAAAAAGATGTCACTTTATCCTTATTTAAACCGGACATACATGATATTTCAAATTATATTATTATAAAATTGCACGTAAATTAGACTATGATAAGAAATTAAACACTGTACTGTATAAACAAAATGATAAGATCTTAGTGAAAAATGAAACTGCTAAGAAACTTGATGAATTATATAAAGCGTATACTGTGATAGAAGATGTAGAGCCTAATGTTAGAATATTAAATAATGGAAAAATAGATGTAGTATACAAAAATAGAACGAAACCGCACCTATCTTAATTTAGGTTTATATAATAGAACACCTTTATTTTTTGTCTTAAATGTTGAATTTAGTGTACCTATAAGTAATGTTGTTCGCACGAAACAATAAGTAAAGTTAGCTAGCTAACATTTTATTTTTAGTAACCTATCAGGTTATTTAATAATTTGTAAGTATTAACTTTTAGCATTTTATTCAATAATTTTGTGAAGTTAATTATCTTGTAAGTTTTTATTGCAACAATGTGACTTTATCCTTAGTTGAAGATTATCATGTTACGTATGTATCGCATAACATACTAAAGTGTTACTACCCAACACTTTTATTGAATGTTTAATGTATGTTCAACAATTATGAATGTTTTTACCCGACTGCTCGATGGAGGGCTTTGTTTCTTTTTAAATTTCTATTGTACTTGATCGTTGATAGGGAATTTATAAAGTAAGAAAAATGAAACATTAAAATTAAGTAATTTTTTTTAAATTTCACCCCGGTGATGAGGCGTGATAGTATATTACTTATGTACCTACTTGTGTGTTACAGTGTATGTATTATATTTTAAGTTCAGTTCTAATAAACAAGTCAGAGCGTTTATACGTGTGTTTCACTTAATAAGGAACCCGATCTCCTCAGAAACGCATGTCAAAATGTTCTTATTCGACCAAAGATAACTAACCAGCTTCACTCGGCCCCTGTGCACATATCCACACTCAAATTACCTTTTCACAAGAGATTTTCATTCATTGCCACTCGATCCTAAGTTATAGAATAGACATTTTAAATTAAGATATGAATCTTTATGAACGCTTAGAAAAGTTGAGAAAGCATGTTAAAATATTTAACATCTTAGTAAAAAATATCAAACCTTACTCGTGCTCATTAAAAAGCTTCAGAGCAGCTGTTAAATCTCTTATTTAAATATGTAAGTAAATACTAAATTTTTATGCAGTGTTAATAGCAAATATAAGTTTATAAGCGTATTCTAACAAATTGGCCCCTTCTAGAAAATAAAGTCACGGAAAGCAAGCACATTTATGCAAGTCCCGCGTTAAATTACGTAAAAATAAAGGCACCAGACATCAACGGCTCGAAAACAAACATTTGAGATTATCACACTGAAGTCTGAATATTCCTGTGTCCAGCGATGTAATAGGCAAGGTTCCAACCCCCTCACGACAATGCCGCCATTTTTAAATGATATTTCAAACTAAATGTCAAATCCCACGAATTTCAGCTTCTGGTGCGTCACATTCGGACGTATGAAAAAAGGTTTTGCGAATGGTGGAGAGGCTTTCCTTTTTGGAATACAAGACTGGAGCTTGCTTTTAAGTTTGAAAGCACATTGCGTTCAAAAAATAATCAATGACAATTTTAGTTTTATTTCTTGATATTAAAAATTTAGGATAAGGGTTTTTCAGTAAGAAATATTTTAAAAATATTATACCTTTTTAAATGTAAATAAACTAATATTGGCCATTTAGAAATAGTTTCAAAAGTAACGAAATCTCGATTTTTTTATCGATAAGTTTTGTCTCTTATACAGTATTTATAAGGTTATCTTACAAAATTCACTATTCACACGTGATAAACAACGCGGACTTTGACAAAGACTTTACAAGAACGAAAGTTTAAGAACTTTACCGTCGCTCTATTTATATTTTTACAAACTAAGACATGCTAGGTTACATGTCCGAAATAAACAGAGATGTTTCAAATACTTTTTCATGGCCGCTACCTTATTTATTTGATTAATAAGGTTCACCTATATTTTTTTAATTTACTTATTTACTAAAGTTATTTCATGTTGTTTTAAAAATAAGTAAGTACTCGATGTTAGTATATTTAAAATGGACACACTCAAGTTATCTAGGAATACATTATATTCAGTATTTAGTAACACATGCTATGCTTACTTTTGTTTAATAGATTTTTCATAGTATATTTTATGTTAAAATTAAATGAAGTCTTGTAAATAAAGCAGTAAGAAAGAAAAGCCCACAGCGCTGGGCGTTCAGGCGAAACTTTCACTCTCTATATTTTGATAATAATTACTGTTTAATGCCGCAGTTAGCATCTAACCAAACAATATTAAAAGCTATTATAAAGTATTGAAACATAAAATTCCTAAAAACTCCGTAATATCACAAAGTTTTCTGGAAAACAGAAATCTTAAAAAAGTAGAAAAGCCTGTCAAAATCACAGACGGCTCGGTATAGGGAAAATTACAGATTTTATCAAATTCCTCATTTCTATTTGAATCTTCCGCTGGTTAAGCCCGGGCGGGTTGGCATTTGTAAATTCACGAGAAGCGCGCTTATTGCTGTAGTCTTACTAAGCACTTATCATAAAACGTTGTTGGGAAATTTCTGTTTACATACGATTTAAAACAAAACAGTTTTTCCCTGTCATACGAGCGAAGTTAATGTTTTCAATTCATTAGTATTTACCAACATTGATTTAGGAATGTAATGTTTGATAATTCTTCGTTTCAATTTAAGATCGATTTCCACTTTTAGCCAACCTATGAACCAACTTATATAATAAAAAAAAGTACTGACAAGACTTATCACAGTTAAAGAACGCCTTCTCATTCTCTCCGTCGCTTACCTGCTTAGCACTTCCATAAACATTCTTAGTTTTATAGGCCTCCTTGCACATTAATTTATATACGTATAAAGGAGCGCATTCATGAAATAAAAGAATGGATGTCCTTGAATTGAAAAGTCCCTGACATTTTCCTTATTACTAACGCGTCAATCCACTTCGAAGCATCAACGTTGGAGTTGACGAAGATGTATTTGTATTAGTTAAAACGAAGTAGAGGCAATGCCGTGTTTGAAGGAAGGTTCTCTCGTTGACTCAGTGGGTGTTACCTACTTGCATCTATTAAATTTAAATTCTTTGTCTACTAGACCGTGGTTTAATTTATCGCCGAAAATCTGTATCATAGAACTTAAAAATGATTTCAAGCAGCAGTTGTAGATAACACAGATTAAATTGAGTTTTACATAATTATTAAATTTCAGTAAAGAATTTTCCATATTCCATATCTGAAACCCTATATATATATACCTAATTAGTTGTATATAAGTATGTCTAGTCTACCAAACTACGGTCTGCAAGCGCGGTGGACTCTATACGTTGCCAGAAATCAACCCTTCACTGGCTGAGGCCGATGTCGTATTAGTGGAACAATTGAGTCTAAGGTCAATAATGTTCGTTGTATACTAACACAATTTATTACTGAAATAATTAATAGTTACATTAAAAAGTACCACAGTACCACCTGCAAACAATACGACGAAAATAAGTATTTTGCACAACATTTTATTTCAAGAACGAATATCTGGTGTAAACTATTAATTGCAATCTAACATTAATTGTTACTAAGTACGAGCTCGTAACTTTGTAAAAATCTTGAGCTCTTCCTTCTTATGTCCAGATTTTATAGGTATCAAATAAGAAGTTCCTAGGATATACTTAAAATGTAACTCATTGATGTAAAATATTTAAAAGTGCCATTGTTTTGGTAATATGAGAAGTATGCAATGGTTGAAGACATCGAAACGTATTGCTAGGGGTATTGAATAAAGTGATTAGAATCCATAATTTTACAATTTATAGCTCTTGTACAAAGTAAATTTGTTTGACATAGGAATTTTTAATTTAGCAATTATCTGCAGATTTTAACAATTGTTTTTTATTTACGTTTAGGTTTGTAATTTATTTACACGTGTTTGTGTTTTTATACATTTTATTCAAGCAATAATTTTCGTGGTTTCAAAACTAAAGATATGTGTTCAGATGTAATTACATTTAGCTTCTTCCAACCACGCACTCGTCTCTCATAACATGCTACGCTTAAGATCACCCTTTACAGTTTTTCATTTTATACTGCAATTGTGTGTGAATGGTTGTATGAACCTCAACAGCACTAAAACACCTTTTATTAAGTCTTTCTTTCTTTCTCAATATCTCAAAAATGGTTAACTGAGATCTCATTTCTTGTAAAAACTATTTATTTTAGTACATTGCAATTCATTGCACTTGTAAAAATTTTTTTATCATGGTAACTAGCGGTGTTGCCTAGTGTCACGTAATTAATGCTTCCCTTTTCCTGTGTTCAATATAATTCAAATTACTTCTGGTACTTGCAGATTTTCAATGAAAAATAATTTTTTAAATCATTTCTTTTTTGAGTTTCCTCACTTTGAGTGCGCCATAAATCAGCCGCTGTAAACGTTAGCAAAAAACAACGGCATAATAATTTATCCTGCCCCATAATGTAACCCGATGACGAATTGCCCATCATGAAATATTTTTGTTATGAATTGAGTAACATTACTCTTTCTTACTTCTATCATCGTTGGAGCGTTGGTTTATGTTCCTAGGTGACTTCCCTCTATGGTTGAGGAGGGCAATGGCTGGATCCCGCGTTAAATCGGGAGCGCCGTTTGGGGGTGTTCGTCGTTTGGATACTTGGGGGGAGGGAGACTTGCCGATCTAACAGATGCAGATAAGAATAATTTTGTACAGACATAACGAGACTCTGTAAATTTATTTTGAAAAAAATATATCCTTGAATTTTCTTGACAGTTTTTCTTCACGAAGGTTTTTTCGAACTGGTAGTAGAGTCATGTTTTATTTGACGTCAATAAGAACAAGTAATTGTCAATATTGAGAAATAAATATTTCATTTCATTTCATTTCATTTTAGATAAGTAGCGGGATATGGTACATAAACAAAAAATACAAAAAAGTTTATTTTAAGATTTTACAGCAATCACTACTATGATACAGTGGCTAGTACACTACACGAACCCTGTGACATACAGGAACATCTGGAAATAAGTTACAGTTTTTTAGATTATCAAAATACTCAGCTGCCAAAATCCATATAAAAATATTCAGAGATTGAAAAATATGAAAATGTAACATCATCATTATCCTACAGTTTTGTTATGTACTTAACTACTTAAAGGTAAGATTAGAAAATAAAAAAAGTGGTAACTAAGAAAAACTAGTGGTATGCTACTGCTTAACATTTAAATTAATAGAATGAGTCGCAGCTGGTTCGAAATATAGCGAATGAGAATAATTAAACAATTATAACATTTAACTACACTCAACTTGAAATTAATTTGAAATTGAAACCAAACTTTTGAAAATAAAACAAAAAGTACATTATTGTATATAGACAATTATAAACATATAATTATATAATTATATTATTATGTTTTATTTGTAGTATAATTTTAACGTATAATTATCATAAATAAAATTAATTATAAACAATTCAATCTTAATCTTAAATTTACTAACATTTAACAAGCAAATCATGAAATTTAATTAAACTTTTTAAGAAAACCATTACGTACTTATTAGTATTTTTATTGTGAAAAATGCCAGTTAAGCATATTGTTTGATGTCGCGCCATAGTTCAGAATTTTTAGCAATTTGGAAATAACTTTTTTAAGCTTTAGCTTTAGGAGACACCTTTACAATAATTTTCAAGTACCTCGTTGCAAATAAAGGAAGAACTCAATGTGCTAAAGCGTTGAGTGAATACAGGTCTAACTTTAGGAAGCGGAAGTCTATATCTTCGCTTTGTAAAACTAAGGCGTTCCAGGGGAAGCTCGATGCCATTTTGTGGACAATTACAGAGATCTGAAGCATATTGAGCTGTCGCACTTCGAGCAACTTTAAATCTTCGTAGAGCTGAGCCGCTGGAAACATGAAAGGTTTTTTAATGAGAACCTTGAGAACAGATCTCTGAGCCCTCTCCAAGTAACCTAAATGGGTCTTGGCTGCTTAAGATTAATGCATAGTCGGGAATTTCACTTATTTGTTGAGCAAAGGCTTGTTTTAATCAGGTTATTATACACGTACGACCTCGTGGTGTGATCGGCAACAGCCTTTCCTGCTGTGTCAGGTCTTTCCAGGGATGGACATTTTTGTCATAATAACAGGTCTTCGTTAATGAGGGTTAACCTATTTCATTATACAAATTGCAACAAGATGAAGCCCCGGCGAGGTCCATTCACGTCTTGATAGATGGCGCTTTAACACTTTATACAATATAAGATTTACCAACTTTAAATAGAATCATTCAATTCATAGACATATTTTTCGTTCCAGTCAAAGGATCCTTTGACTCTGTAAAGTTAAAAATATAAAACCAAAACACCAGGTTGAAACTATATTACAAGATTCTCATACTTACTAGAATCCTAATGTGAAATTTGAAACAATTAAGTCTCATTAAATATTACTAAAAATCAGTCTTCTTTGTCAAGTAAAAAAAATATTCTCGTAATAAGTAGTATTTATTCGTTTTGATTCTGTCGGCGTTTTCATTTGTCGTGGTTCCGAATGTGATTTCTCAAGATACCCCGCTGACTGGTTGTTATCTCGCCGCGTGAGTTATCGCGCGTTTACTGCGAGAATAGTTTGAATCAATGTGTGAACATCTACGACATCTGTAGGTATGGTATATGTTAATTGTAATATAATAAAATTTTTAAACACATTTGATGAGTAACGATATTTGAGAAATATTACGTGACAAAGCTTTCAAAACTAGAGCAATTTATAAACTACGTCTTAGCAGTGTAATGATTTATGAAATCAGTTACAAAAATTATCTGCTCTATTAGAGTTGAAATAACAATAGTTTTATTTAATAAGTGTCAACTTTCTTCATAGGCCAACAGTCCGTCTTCGAAATTGGCTGGCTCACAAGCAGTATAAAATATTCTACATAATACCATAACCAACCAATAACGCCAGCACGGGTCATCAGGTAGTTTGTGTTCCAACACTGCAACGTGGAGTTGAATCTGTTCGCGACGTACGAAACAGTATAAATGATGATCGGTCGCATAATTTAGCCGGAAACGCGTAACAAACGAAAAACATATAAATAAACAAATTCAGTTTTCCATTTGTAATAGATGATTTAAAAGAAGTATTCTTTTATTATACTAAATACCTAATTAAACATTTAGTAAAAAAGGTACCAATCAAGTATTCCATTAATTTTAAAATGTCTTCCTGTATTTTTGAGGAGGTAAAAAATAATATTGAACTATTGAGGATCTTGTGTTTTTGGCTAAAATTATCAAACTGGATTCTGATTGTTATATTAATCGAAATCAATTTAATCACGATTGAGTTTAATCCGACTGAAATTATTTGATTCAATTGTAAAAAAAAAATAATCGTTTAATGCATAAAAAGTAGCAGCTAGGAATTCTCGAAAAAACCCATAAATGCTAAATTATAAGAGACTCGGTGCGTTACTCCATTTGAAGATTTGAGCTTCCTAATTGGACTTTGACTCTAATAAGTATCAGCTAAGCAATTTCTAATTACTTAAACCTTTTTCATGGCTCCAAAACACTTTTTTAACTACACCTTCATCAATGACAGAGAAGTGAATAAATAAAATGTTGGTACGTCTCTATTTTTTGCAGAAAGTCTTTGTTTCTTTAATATTTTCTTAGAATAATTCGCTTGTGAATATTTCCTTTAACATTCAAAAGCAGACTATGACCGATAAAATCATACAACAAACGAACATCAGAGCTATTAATTTCATAAATTTAGGTTTCGTCGCAAAAATTCGACGCGATACGACACAAAAAACTAACGAAATGAAATATTTCATCTTGCTCGCGCTCTGTCTGTCTCTGATATTATTCTGTCTTTTTCTTATTTTCATTTATCTAAATCATCAATCATGAAATGTAATCAAAGTTCCTGCCCCTCATATTTTAAGAGAGCGAAACCGCTGGCAAAAGCTATTTAACAATATATTACTGCAAATAGTCAGATAAAAAATTTTCTCGTAAGAAAAACTAAAATAAAACACATATATAATGTGTTCGGTATACATTTTTTTGTTCAGTAAAAATATTTGAAATATATTGCCTTTTTTTGACCTGACTATCAAACAATAATTAAAGATACTATAAGATGTCTATCTTTAATTTTTTTCTCTCCTTAATTTTCTGTTTTCTGTTATTCATTGGTACATTCTTGATGATATAGATGACAAAGATGATATTAAAACCATTTAACTTTTATTACCAAAACAGTACAATAAAACAAATATGTTTTCCATAAACAGCCTGAAACTAACTTAAAATATTCCTGCGTCGTTTTTCATCCTTGAAATCTTCAAGTGACAAGATCAGCTAATAACGTATGTTACTGTCCCTGTTATTGCCAGGATACCTTATGAGCATCTCTTCATGTGAGGATTTATTTCTATATTTTACTTACGCACTCACTTCATCCCTTGAATGTCAGGGAAGGAATGAGACACGTGATCTTTATTGCTTAGTCTAAAGTTATGTTCAGAAGGAAAATTCTGGACCCGAATGCTGTATTTTGGAAGAGATAAAAAATATGAATCCTTGCAACTTTTGAGTATTCACAGACTCGAAATACAAAAATAAAATAATTATTAAAAATCATCTTCTTTTTTAGGTCACTTTTGAGATTATTATACTCGTACGTCGGCCTATTAAATGTGCTGATTCCCAGTTCCATCAAATGCTTCACCATCACGTAATTCGTACAAACTTCAAAAGTCGTAGAGCCTCGAAAATTTGCGAGTACGAGTTAGAAGTGTATAACTTTTACGATCTGCGTTTGCTCGAAAAATTCGACAATAAATATCGTAAAATAATTTTATAATGTTGGCCATACGTCAGGAGCATACCCGCCCGTGTTTAGAAGAACATTTATATAAGTAATCTTAATAGATGCTACCGTCTATTAAAACTGACAGGGTTCAATGTTTGTTTTTGTTTTTGTCAAACGAATATGTTGTGTTTTAAAATAATAGAAGAATTTTATTTATTATTTTCGAAATGACGACAAATTCATCCCCATTTATTTGTGACTTTTATGGAGCAGTAAGTTATAACTTTCATTATATAACATTGCATGCATTTGGCACTTTTGGAGGCTACTTACGAAACATAGAATTTTCATGAAAACAATATACTTGCTTTTTGCATACAAATATAAGCATTTATATAATCGGAGTTAGAAATCAGCATTTGGAGCGATGCGGGTAATTATTATGTTATGATTAAAATGTCAGGTAACTTTTATTTGTAATTTTATTATTATTTTGTAATAAATATAAGGTGTTGTTTACTGATTTAAGCATTTTACAGACCTGGTGAACAGGGCCTCACCACTACTACTAAGCATGCTGCCCAACATGTCCTCGATGCCGATGAAATATGGTTCAAATTCAATATGCAGCAGGAGGGAGTAAATGTAGCTAAGAAGAGAGCTAAGAGGGAGATGCAGGCTCAGAATCTCAGTGTTTAGATACATTTTGTAAAAAAATAATTGTATTTTGTTTGTGGAGTATGTATGTACTTTTTCGATTGATTGTCGACGGTGCGCGCAAGCAAAAACTCGTACTCGCAATATTTGATTACTCACGTAATCGGAAGATGTCGCTGTTCAAATTTAATACAAAAGTCCTACGTCGCCTGCTCGATGAACGCGATGGTGACGTATTCGATGGAACTCAGAATCAGCACAACAACGTTGTTGCACATAGGCGAAGCTGTGTTATAGAAATTCAAGTGGTTTTAATATTGCGTGAGATCGATGTTAATACATAAACACGTATTTAAAAAGTATTCACAGAATTGTATTGTGGCTGAATTTATTAAATAGTTGGTCGGACGAGTACAGATTCCTAAGCTCGTCATTTTATGTGGTTTTGTGAGTCCCCGAATCAGATATATTTGCTGAAAATTATGCTAATCAACCAAAGCTGATCCGTTTGTGACATGCTTAACGATATTGACACGAAGTAAATTTTTATCAATGAAGATTTCCATTATTCTCTTCTTTATTTTTTTTTAACTTTCAAGCATCGAAAATCACTCTCTATGGTGGTATTTAAGATAAACCTAAATTTCTCTATAAATTGTTACGTATAAAAAGTGTCAAATTTCAAAAAAAATTTTTTTTTTTTTTTTAAATTACTATCAGTTTATTTTATGCGTAGATTATGTCGATACTTACATTTTCACCAATAACCGATTCGAAAAGAATCTCCCCTATAATAATATTACATACATACTTGTCAAATTGTCAACATCTTCTTATTTTTAATTAGATAAAATATTATCCACAGCGCAGCAATATTGCTCCAGTGCGCTTTAAGGCCCTTCAAGCCTTTAAGAAACTGAAAGACCCGATCCCGCTGCAAAGGGTCTTTTTCAGGGTGAATGTACACTGCTGCCCGAATTAGGGTCATGACTGCGTGACGTCCCCAACGCCCCTACCGCGGGTAGTTAAGGATGTTAGACTTCCTTTTTTACATATTTTGTAATTCGTTTTTTGCTTCTTTTTTTGAGTTTTCTAATGTTTATAATTTCGATATTAGATTCAAAAGTTTATTCTAGCTCTCGGAATATGTATTTTAAGTTAACGGGGGGGTGCTGCCTATTTTATGTTTGTTTTATGGTTGTCTCTTTAACTCAATAGGCCTTTGGTAATTTGAATCTTATCAATTTAAAGGTATTTTGCAACTTGTTTGTAGGCCTATTTATGCCTTAAAATTTGTGGAATAAAGCATTTAAAGAATTAAGTTTCAACAAAATTGTAAAATTAGGCTCCATTTGTTATTTTGGCATCCTCTATGGCAGCAACCATCATTAAAAATTGTTGTAAATAACAAAGATTTACTCGATTTTAACATGATAAATGAACGCAAGCAAAAAAAAAAGATTTTGTCAGTGGCATAGTGGTTAAAGCGCTGGCTTTTTGATCTTGAGATTAGGGGTGCGATCGTGGTACCATAAGCTTTTACGACATCTATACAATTAACCGACTGTTCTCACGTTGAAAGAGACATCGTAGGGAAACTCACAAACTAAGAACTTATATCTATAGTGCATATCTGTAACGTTCACCAACCCGCAGTTGGCCGGCGTAGGGGCCTATACATTGCCTGAAAGTACCACCCTAGTTTGTGAGGCTGAAATCCTTGCTATGGGATTGTCTTGTCTATTGTACATATAGGCATCAAATGCATTAAACGCGTTATTTTCGTTAAGTAAACATTACAAATTTAAGCCTCTATATTTAAAGTATTACAGTCAAATTATTACTTTTCACAGAACATTTTCTTCCAAGTTTAGGTCTCTGATGTGGGCTTCCAAATTGCAAACCTACACTGATTGTTACTAAATTGGTACCAGTAACTCCCTTACTTATTTCTAGATTATACTGATAAATACCTATCTGAATGATTAACTAATACTATAAGATATTGAGTATTTGAAATTTCTTGTAAGTCGTTTGTGTAAAAGATTTTAACGCGTCATTGTTTTTATACAAATATTTATAAAATGTATAAAGTTATAACGCAAAATAATATTGATAATAATACAGCCATTTTGAAACCTACTTTGAAGTGGAAAAATATTTTGATTACTGGTTTGAGCTAATTTAGAAGTTTATTAACTGCGCTGTAAATATTTCGAGGTCAAAACAATAAAAAGTACTTTATGTATCGTGTAGAAATGACAAAATTTAAAAAGCATGTCCTGTAATAGTCAATAGAATAAGATAAATGTATGATCGGGAAATATTACTGTTACGTAGATTAATGTCGTGTTTCCCATAAGATTATATATTTTTACGACTTCACGGTACGGTCGCCAGTCCACAAAACCGATATTCAATAATCACTTATAATTGTTCAATAATAAATTTTGTAATTTCATTCGAGATTAACATCCACAACACAAGCTTTACTTACTTTTCAGTATCACATATATTTATTTATTTACACTTTATTGTTAACCATAATACATTTAGCGACACATGAGTACAATGTTTAAAACAATAGGCGGTCTTATCGCTGGGAAGCGATTTCGTCCAGACAACCAGGTTTTTAAGCTTATGTTAGGTAAGGGAATATGGCTAAACAACATTTTAAAACAAAAAAAAGAAGAACAACATTTTAAGTAATTTTCCTTGAGTGAAACACTACAAATAAAACAAATATTTATTCACATGATATATACATAGTACATGATAAGTATGCTTACATACTTAACATATTTATACTACTACACGTACATATATTGGAACTTTTTACATAAGTACACACATACAAAAATACATACATATGCTAGATATCGTTTTCATCAGTTAGATAGTGCCAGGTAATGTTTTTTTAAATAGTTTTTTTAAAAATGACGATAGACTTTGCAGATTTTACAACGAGTGGTAGTGCATTCCAAAGACTCACAGCACAGACTAGAAATGATTTATTTTAAAAAAATCAGATGACGTTCGTGTTGGGTATGTCTAAAGCTAAAGTGATGTTGTAAATAGTCAGGAAGGTTAGGATTGAATAGCAATCGATAAAGCAAACAGAGAACATGAATATTCCGGCGAAAGCAAATGGGGAGCCACTTGAGCTTAGTGCGGTATTTGGACACATGGTCATATTTACGAAGTCCAAATATGAACCTTGTACAGAGGTTTTGAAGCCGCTCAAGTTTATTCAATTGCTTTTCAGTGACATCGAGATAGCATACGTCAGCATAGTCAGCAACAGAGCAACGGAGGGGAAAAACTGTGAAAACTATCAGAGCTATGAAACTCATTGAAGTCGCCTTCATTATCTGACGATTGAGTACTCATATAAAATAAAAAATAATTAAATAAGAATAAATAAATAAAAAAATAAAATATATATTACTAATACGAATAACAATATAACAAAAATCATTATTTATTTATTTATTTGTCAAGAAAACCAACAGCGATACAATGTATTAATTACACAAAATGTAACATCTATAAGGATGGCTAATAACAGGTTTTCCTTTATAACTAAGTATTAAACAAAATTGTTGACTTATCAAATCACAACACTTTAAACATATTATGAAGGTAGTAACTTTTTATTTTAACTGCTTATTATTATTATTATTTTGTTTTATTTTTATTACTATTTTTTTTTTTTAGTATTAGTTAAATATTTCGTACAGAAAATAAATATATTACTAGTATAAAGCTACGATATATGATCAACAGCGATAGTGTATCTGTTCACAAACTCATTCACAAAGAGTTCAAAAAGACATTCAAGTTTTCAGCATTCTTTATCTTTTATTCATTTCTGAAGTATTCAAGTTGCTCACTTTATACATTAATTAAACATTTAGCTCCTTCACTGCTTCTATAACACATTTTTTGAAACTAGACTTAGAATTCACAAAAGGATCAATAGAGTGAAATAACTTATTATAAGTTGCCATAATGCGAGAGATGACCTCATTTTTAGCGTAATTGGTGTAGTGTTTAGGAATATAAAATAGTGACGTGTGACGAGTGCGAGTTGTAGGTGCTCGAAAGCATATCTGTGAAACAAGATCTGGGGAGTCTACCACGCTGTTAACTATATCATACAACAGGCACATATCCAGGACTGTGCGCCTTTGTTCCAAAGTGAGTAGGCGGTATTCGGAGCAATCATCATCATATGATCCACGCGTTTTGCCACTACGAAAACTCAAATGTCTATAAAAACTATAACTTATTTAATCATTAAGCTTTGCCAACCAGCTCTTTCGAAGAAATTTACAAGAAATTCAGAAAATTAAATTGATGAAGATGTAATACAATAATAATATAAAGATACAACTACTCAAAATTTTAGTTTAAAAAAAGACGGAAAAACCGATCCGAACCGATCTCAAATAGTGATATGAAAAACATTGTTTTGAATAAAACGTTACATTGAATACAGGATAAAGTAAAATAAATGGAAAGCAACAAAAATGTGTTCACCTCACAACCTCAGAAATATTCTGTTTATCTATATCTATATTCGAAATCTGAGTGCAAGGTACGTTTCATTCTGTGGCATGGATTTTTTTTCTGAAATTGGATCCTTTATATTTAATAATTTTCTCCTACGTCATTTTTAAGGTTTATATCTCAATATAATCTCAACTAAATCGCTTTAACGCTCAATTGCAGTAATTTTACTTTTAATTTTAAAATAAATTAACACAAGTTTGATATCATTTAGGATGTTCTTTTGCTCTTATTTTCGATGTAACGATCTAGCCTGGGGCGGCTCTTCTTGTTTTAACGGCCGTTGTAACCATGTTTACCTGGTTGTGTTCCAGATAAAGGGAAGGAACGGCTAGTGTGATAACTGGAACAAAGGCAATTTAAATTTAAGCCTAGGGTTGGCAACAAATCGTTACTTAATAATCAATGGCTCACAATTTAATCAATTACATCTATGATTAATGATCTCTATGGGCTCGGATGCCACTTACCATCAGGTGGATCACGTGCTCGTTTGCTGTAGTGTGATGAAAAGTTATGTTTTCGCTCGGCAGCAAAATTATTCTGCGTCTCGTACCTTTGAACCCTCGCCACTTTCAGGATTCAACACACGTGCTCGCGCCAACAATAACTGTTCAGCCTTGCATAACTATTTTGAGATCAAACCTTTTAAATATGTTTGTTATTTCGTTTCTTTTTGTTTCACTTTCTTGGCTGTTTTCGATAAATCATAGAAATGGCCGACGTAGGCAAACAATTAACTATGCTTATTTAAAACCATTTAACTAATAAACGATAACACTCTGGTACAGCTTGTAAGTATAGTTAACAATTTAACGCCGTACAAACTAAGCTAGCGCGTAATTTATCTAGAAAATATTAATTCATTATTATAAATAAGAGAGAATCACAATGTCGCTATTTATGGCTAGAGCCGTCAGATCAAGTTGACTTATTTCCCCGCAACAGTACTGCAGGCGGCTATTAATTCGCATGATTTACAACAACAAACTATTTTCAATACTATAAGTAACGTAAGGCTGGAAGTCCTTCGGAGCTAAATTTTATCTTCGAATTATTTTTTTGAACTACACCTTCGCGCGTTAACAATGTTTTTTTATTATAAGATTTTATACAGTTGCTCATATTTTGTTACACTTTAAAACATACTGACTATTTACGACAATATTTTACGTTGTTATATTTGCTCCTAACAACTAATTTCATTATTTTCAACTTGAGGTCCCGGCGATTTTACCCAAGTAATGATGGCTTCCGTGGTAATATAGGGACTTTTTATCCTACGATCTTTTTTACCATTTCTGCTTCTTCCAGATAAATGTGACTCTCTGTTTGGTGAAACAATTCGTTAATTGTTTCTTTGATTTCGAGTTTATCGATTACATAAAAACTAACAAACATTTTCTCATAATAATAACCGAGTTGATAGTTAGTTAATGACAATTCATTAGGAAACAATTAAATACGAACCAATCATTATATTTTCATTTTAACTACATTAATCTGGATAGCTTTGTTTTTATGTTTTACATTAACCCCTAAATAAAATAATGCATAATTTTGTTATTGAAATGTTTTTTCTTTTGAATATTTTGCTCTAAATAACAAAGTTATAAAAATTTTTGATTCGAATAAAATTTTCTTTTGGATAAATAGCTCATAATATTAAATTAAATAAATTTCATAAATGTATTATTGTTAAAATATTGTATAAAACGCATTTAAAAAATATATGAGTAGTTTTTAATCTTTTTTAATTCAGTGAGGCTAAAATATCCTTACTTGTTTCAGACATTTTAAAATGATGCAAAATTCGATGAAGAGGTTATATGGCATAAAGTCACGTAAGGCGTCAACATTGCTTTGGTTCACCAATTTATCTTCATTTGGCATACTTCAAAGAAGCGTACAAATACAATAAATGTATTATTTCAAGTTAATAAATATAAAGCCATCTAAAACTTGGAAAGCGTTACTACTGTAATTCTGTGCGTTGGCTTTTATCGTTCTTTTTTAAACCTTGCCTTTTGTAATATCAGATTTTTCTGTATACTTCCTTCAGTTTCTTGTAATATTGATTTTCTTCGTGGTGTTTTTTCATTACAATAAAAAATTTCGTAGTTTTTATGTTTTTTTTATTTTATTCGACCCCTGGACCCAAATTTAAAAAAGTTAGGTCATGCTAGTTTATTCTGACAAATAGAAATGAATCCACCAATTATAACAGAAACAGGATGAAGACAATTCTTATGACGAAGCTGAGCCAGGGCAGATAATGTCGCAAATATAAATAATTAAATTCCTTCCATTTATGCTTACAATATTGACGCGAGCACTATCCACGCTCGTTATTCAAGCACAATTATTTGCAGTATCAAGTGGACGTCCAGCCTTAGGTTGGCGTGTTGCTACTTGTGCCACAAAATTTAATGAGGTTAACACTCCTTTGTGCCAAAACTCTTTGAAGTCGCTACGTAACTGTTTTTCTGCCAGTTTTTTAATTGAAGTATCAAAAAAAATAAAATAATTTTTTTTTTGTATCTATTTAAAGCTGTGTAATTTGAAGTACCTCAGTTCTTTTCCGGCTGCTGTTCGTTCTGGGAATAACGTTTGGAGATCTATAAAGAAAATGTTATTACGGTTAAATTACAACTACGTTATGATTTTGCTAAAATTTTCCTTAACATTGAATTTTAAATGCGTTTTCCAATGCATAATTTTAATAAAATGATTTAAATGAGTCAAGAATTCTGGTCATACCCACCTGAGCCATGTCATTCTCTTTCGAGGAACCACGGAATAATGCAAGGGATTTCTAAACAGTCCTAACGAGACACAGCCCGGAAAAACCCCTACGCGAAGTTGTAACGTGTAACCAAAAGTTTAATTGACATATCAAGAGTCAGCAATCTGTGTCAAAGCAATATGAAAGAGGAATTAAACTATTGTACTTAATAAATATTAGTAAATCATATAAAATTCTTTCAATTCGGCAAGCATCGTAAATTTTATTAAATGAACTAATATTACGCTCTTGTTAAAATGATTTAAAATTAAAACGTTTTGCTTACAATCTCCAGTAATGACACTTTCTAAGTAAGATTTATGAGTTTCATCATTTGTGTTTTA
This sequence comes from Marasmarcha lunaedactyla, assembly GCA_923062675.1. Lineage (NCBI taxonomy): Eukaryota > Metazoa > Arthropoda > Insecta > Lepidoptera > Pterophoridae > Marasmarcha > Marasmarcha lunaedactyla. Next base: position 3,800,156 of record OV281358.1, read on the forward strand.
AACTATATGTCATAAATTACAGTTGTTGGTATAATTTCACATTTTCAATATCATTGTAGACGATACCTCTAAGTGACTAACTGAGAACGTTTTTTTTTCTTTCTTTCTTTCTTAATTTTTCTTTTCAATTATGTATAATTTATAGGTGGCTAAAAAGTAAAATTTTTGTTTATGCAAGTTTAGGTGTGCCAGAAAGGTTCAACGCCCTTTAATTGTAGTACTAGTTTTTGTACTAAACTTCGGAAAATTCCAATCAGTTCACGAGTAGCAGGCGTATGTAAAATCACTTAAACAATATGACGCGACGAATGTTTCGAGGCGCGTTTTCATAGTATTTACAAAATAAACCACTAGTTAATGGTATTAAATAAAATTACTCTAAATGAAAACAACTTTTTAACTGACCAAAAACCCGTTATTACACTAAATACATTATTATTTTGTTGACACAAATTACAGAAAGGGAATCTAATAAAGTCAACAACAAATTAATGTTACTTAAGTTCGAACCTTAAAAAACGTCAGTCAGCATTAAGCTAGCAACGAGTCACACTGTCAACGAAATAATTAAGTGATTTAGTGTTTCAGCTAACAGTATAGGTTGTTGCATGTCACTCGATGAGATGGCAATAGTCTGAATCCTAGTAATAGTATTAATATGAGTTGGCATGTTTGAATGATTGGTAAATTATCAAGTTAAAGCGGCTAATGTTTCTAAGTGCTGACATTTCGACGGGTACTAAAACTTACGATACTAAACTCCCAGTTTAGTTTAGTGGTATATTTTTCGGTAAGTCTGGGGCGGTAAAAAAGGAGGAAATCTAAACTGTTCCACCTTATTTTTATAAAATTTTCGAACATATTCTTTAAAATGAAATATTATATAAAATTAATTTAATAATTCAACTCGAAAAATTTAAATTGATTCATTAAATGTAAAAGAAAGGCATTTTTTTTCAAAACACCTTTGTTACTGTTACATAAAATAAAATACTACTTGAGCCCCACCAGTATTTGAATCAAATATCTGGCTCAAACCTAATCCCACCATTCAAAGGTTTTGTTAGATTCATCAGTATACCGTCACACCAGCACGTAGAACCAGTTTTTTGTTAAAAAAGAAAAGACCCTGTATTGGCAGAAAAAAAACATAAAAACTTTTTATGGAAAAACTATTTTGCATCAAATGTGGCTAAAAAAAATTATTTAGTTACCTTTCAAACAACACAAACCGCATCAAAATCAGTACATTCGTTTGGAAGCTACGATGATACCACAGCCGGGCACACTGATAAAAATGTTTAATTTGTAACGCCCATCTTCTTGAGTTGGAGTTTAAATACTATTTCAACTAAATTAAATATGAAACGACAATCTCTTGAAGAATAAACTTCTAGAAATCCCACATCGCGCTCGTTCCTTGATACATTTAATTTTATTGCTAATATTTCGACTTTCAACCAGTAATAGGGGTTGTTGTAGAAATGAAGCACGCAACATATGTTATGCACTTTGTTTGTAAATAAACCAACAGTTTTATGTAATTAAACAATTAATCCCGAATTTAATCGCACTAAATACTACTAGTAGCCCACATAGAGGATGATGATTCTTGAACCAATTTATAAAAATATACTGTAAACAAATTAAATATTTAAAAGGCAATGATAAAAAATCAGCGATCTTGTGATTCCACATCCTTTGTTTTCTCGTGACTTTGACCATCGTCGATGAATGTTGGACCGGGTCAAGTTAACTTTAAAGCAAATTATACTATTTCCATTTCTTTATTTTCTCGATGACAGCTCCTGTGTTACCTTGTGCGAGCGTTTTTTTACATTATACATTATCATATTTTATAAATTATTTTATAAAAATATGACGTTTACACACATACAAGGTTATATAATATATGATCAAACGAACTTACTAAAGTGAAGTTCGATCGATATTATATGAATTGCTTCATTCGAATATATTGTTAACAACGTAGTACTTCTACCCTACAAGGCAACTTCGCACGTTTTAAAAAAATATAATTTAATTGACTTTTACAACTACCCACCCTGCCATCCTCTACCTGGCCTCTGTTACTTAGCGTCATTCTTTTAGAGTTGATCCAAAAAAAAAAAAAAAAAAAAAACTGAAACTCTTGGGCGTTGGGAGGGGGGGTGTTTATATATTCGAATGAAGCAATTCATATAATATCGATCGAACTTCACTTTAGTAAGTTCGTTTGATCATATATTACATTTCATTGCTTCATTCTTCATATATAGTTAACAACGTAGATGTTTAAAGACTTAAATGTTTCAGGTTTTTGGCAAACAGGTAATTAAAAATAAAGTCATAAAATAAAGTACAACATACTTATTTATTGCATGATTTCTGTTTAACAGTCTTGATTTTAATCAACTAAAAGTAAAAGTAAAAAATAAACTAATTAGGTCATATTAGAGTTACAAACAGAGCTTGCGAATGTATTTATTTCTAGAAGTGGTCGACAATAATATTTTGCTTAAGTTTGAGATGTTGCTGTCCAGCCAGCAGCTTTCCTGATAGCCTCTACGGAGAGGCCTGCGCGACCAGCGCTGGACGTGGCGGCGTGCCGGGTGCTATGCGCGCTGAACGTCGCCACGTCCACGCCGCTCGCTTGAATCATTTGCTTAATCCATCTGCTGATATATTGCGCAGAAGGACACTTATAGGGCTTTTTAAAAGTCAAGAATAAGTAAGCTGCTGTCTGGGGTCTTATATTTTCAGTAACGGAAAGATAATCTTTAACTATAGCAGCTGGACAAATGCTGGGTTTATCAATAAAATAGGGAAGATTTAATATTGGCGGTTCTCGACCTGGAGCAGATGTTTTTACAATATCTGTGATGACAATTTCTACACCATTAACTGTAAACTTAATATTACGAGTTTTTATTAAAGACAGGGTTTGCACCCCATAGGGTTGTAACACCCGGTCATAACCGGTGCAAAGAGCTAAAAGGATCGCTAGTTTCTTTGTAAGTTTCTCTATTGGAAGTGTTTGATTAGGGTACCAGTTAGATATTAAATCAAGCACTACTTGAGGGTCCCACGTGCTAGTGTACTTTGGTATGTTAGGTCTTATTTTAAATGCGCCTTTTAACAACCTTTTAATGTTATCGTCTGTTCCAACATTACTTCCTAAGAGTAGCGATAGGGCAGATCGATGGGAATTTAAAGATCCATAGGCAACTCCCTTATCAAACTGTTCCGATAAAAAACTTAAAATGAGGGGACTACATACTTGAAATGGATTTTCATTATGATTTAAGCAAAACTGCCACCATAGCTTATATGTAACATTGTACTGAGCCACAGTATTATTAGACAGAGAAGCTATCATGAGATCGAGGGCGGAGGACGGTGTCCCTCGCTGGATAAATGCGAGCCGCAGAGTACTGCGGCACCCACGGTAAGCGTCTTGTGGAGTGGATGTTTGTCTCTGGAACGGGAATGCAACAGATTTTTATTGGGGTTTAAAACTATTAAATCACTTGACAGCATATTAATTAACTTAGGATACCAGGCTTGAGAAGGCCAGAGTGGGAAAATTAAGATAGCTTTATCGGATATTATTTTATTAAGACACTTTAAAATCAACGCAAATGGCGGGAACGCATAAAAGAAAAGGTCAGCCCAACTAAAGGTAAAGGCATCAATCCGCACGGCGTCTGGATCAGGACGCCAAGATACATATTTTAAACATTTGGCATTAGTACGAGAAGCGAACAAATCAATTTCTGGGGTACCGAATTTTTCAATAATTGAATTAAACGCTGTACTTGATAATTGCCATTCTATATCTGTGTTTAATTTTCGAGATTCCTCGTCTGCTATTGTATTTTCTTTAGTATTTATATATGATGCAAAAATCCAGATGTTTCTCTTCTCGCACCATTGCCAAATTGATCGTGATAAATTATTCAAATGAGGAAATTGAATACCACCCATACGATTTATGTAACTTATCGCTGTTGTGTTATCAACCCTTAATAATATGGAACAATTTGACTGATTGGAAGCGAAACTTTTTAATCCGAGAAAAACCGCAAGCAGCTCTAAGTAATTAATATGAAATGTAAGTTCAGAATTTTTCCAGCCACCATTTCTTCTTTCACCGTTACAAAAGGCACCCCAACCAGTTCTAGAAGCATCCGTGAATATTTCTAATATATAGTCCTCTGTTTTAATCGAATTATATGCAATGGGAATATTTGTAATCCACCAATTTAAATCTTCTAATATATTATTAGGTAATATAATTTTTCTATCAAAATCATAATATTTCTGTAAAGCAAGAAATTTTTCTCGTTCTAAAATCTTAATATACATCCAACTATACTTTACTGCGGGGCAAGCCGATGTAAGTGTCCCTATAAGTTGTGCAAACTCTCTGATTGTACAAGGTGGTAACTTTACAAATTTTGTAAGTAAATTTTTTATGCCAATTCGCTTTTCAATAGGTAATGATATTGTTAGATTCGAAGAATTATACACAAAACCTAAGAACTTGCAAGTTTTTTGAGGTTCTATAGAACTTTTTGAGAAATTAATAACAAAACCTAACTTTTGCAATAATTTAATTGTTGTTGTTACATTATCAAGACATTCCCAATGCATAAAAAATCGTCAAGATAGATATTGAACTGAGCTGTAACCCTTTTGTCTTAAATAGGTCGTTACCTCTTTTATTATCTTTGTAAACGTTCTAGGTGCTACCGATAAGCCATAAGGCATAGCCTTAAACTCGAAAGTTGTTGTGTTACCGTTATCGTCCTCGAATTGAAAACGTAAGTATTTACGATGATGTTTAGCAATAGGTATTAATAAATATGATTCTTTTAAATCTATGGTGGTCATATAGCCATTATACGGAATTAAGCTGGAAGCCGTTCTGTAATCTTCCATCTTAAAATGTTTATGTTCAATAAATCTATTTAATGATTTTAAATTTAATATAAATCTTTTCTCGCCATTAGATTTCGGGGCAAGAAATATTCTTGACAAAAATTGATCATTACGTGATGAACACGGATAAATAGCTCCTAATTTTATTAACTTTTTAATGGCTATTGACATATCTAATTTTTCTTTTAAAGATAAATTATTTTTAGGAACTACGAATTGTTTTGGTAATTGAGAAAAAGGTATATAAAACCCGTTTCGAATCCAACCGAGGACGACACTATTAGATGTAACCTTTAGCCATTCTTTATAAAAATATTGTATACGGCCAGCATGTACCTGATCTATTGATGGGGCGGCGGACGTGTTTTGTTCAGGTTCGAGGGCTTCCCTTGAAAGCTGGACACATTCTTGCGCACTGCAGGGGGCTGTCTTCTCAGGCCTCCGCGCCCCCCCCTGTTCGACTGGTAACGCGAAGGACCTGCCCAGTTTTCCTGGAAGCGGGGTCTCAGTGTTGATGTTGGAAAAGATACCTTTGGTATGGCACTAGCCTTTTTAATTAGTATACCTTGTTTTTCAATGGCCCTAGTGGCTTTTATCTTTTCAGATAATGTCGAACCGAATAACCAACTGTCTCTCTCTGTATCTTTAATCATATTGAAAAAGGTTTTGTCAAGTCCAGGAGTAAGCATTTTTATCCGGGCTTGAGTTTCAACATAGTGTAAGTCCGTTAGAATACGTCATCCATCGCTAAGCAGCTTTATGGCCCGTAGCTTATCGTCACCAGTAATGAGGAGGGACATTGCTCTATTTACCGCTGTTATGCCATAACCTAGTTGTTGTTGAGCTGCTTCTATTTTTCTGTTGCGGTTTCGCGTCATATCGGTGACAGCTGCCGACAACTCTGGATTAAGTTTTGGCGCTAAAAGGGTGCAATTAGCAGGGATTCGGTACTCTTTTATTAAACTGTCTTTGCATTCTTTTGACATACCTTTCTTAAGAATAGGTTGCCATCTTTGTGCCAAATTTTCATGGATATTTTCACCCAACTCTGGCGTATCATCGCCACCGTCTCCCAACACCAATAAAATATCCGGATGCAATGGCACCTACGGGTTCTCAGACGTGGTGTTTCCACGACACCGTTTCCAAGCCCTCATTTAATATATCTGTGGGTAACGGTTCATCCGGTTCCACTACTGCATTCGGTTGGGTTGCAATAATATCGGCCTCTGAAATCATATAATATTATATGATTAACGTTGGCATAACAACCAAAATTACCATCGTCCTATCTCACGGATAGGCCCCCGGCATAAATGAATAGTAAATTAGTTAACGACCTCATGTAAGGTGCGTCATGTACCTTCGTGTTGACTCTCGGCCAACCCCCAGGTAAGTAATGTTCAATTTCTAAAATTTTAACTTTAAAGGTGCCGTACAACAGTTTAGAATCAATATAATATGTATATCTATGCAATAAGACTATACATTTTTTAACTCTAAAAACAACTAAATAAAAATTACGAAGATGAATATGTCGGCACTGATAAAATATTTAATTACTTACCATTGTTATCGGTTTCCGATTCGGAAGATGAACATAAACGTTCTCGATTTCTTTTACGAACTTTTTGTTCTAATCTACGAATTTTATTTTGATAGTGTTGTAATTTATCTTCAATTTTGCGTTTAGGCATATTTCAGATGCACACCAAGTAAAATAATTATAAAAAGTTAAATACTAAAGTGATTTGAAAGTATTCGTGCAAACGTTGCCACGCACGGAAAAAGAATGACGCTAAGTAACAGAGGCCAGGTAGAGGATGGCAGGGTGGGTAGTTGTAAAAGTCAATTAAATTATATTTTTTTAAAACGTGCGAAGTTGCCTTGTAGCGTAGGAGTACTACGTTGTTAACTATATATGAAGAATGAAGCAATGAAATGTAATACCAGAGTCGGAGAAACTGATAGGGATGGAGCTATTGGATGGAGCTAGAGAGCATTATATCAAATTAGAACTGTCATCGAGAAAATAAAGAAATGGAAATAGTATAATGCCTTTATTTTATTATTTGTTAAGTAATGTAAATTCAAAGGTGCGCTTTGAAAGATTAATTTAAAGTAAGATTATGGAAGATAAGTAGAAATATAAGTTTCTGAAGATTAAGCTCTTAGAAATCACTGAATTTTTCATCGATTCTCCAGGAATATATCTTTGCTTACGGGTAAATTACTGTGATAGTAAGAATTGAACGACAAATAAAATTTAGAGTCAAGTAACTCTAAGATTTGAATTACAGGTACATTTAGTTAAAACTTTTATGAAATGTTATGTGAGCGAAACCACGTGCAAAAGCTAGTTCACATACCTATAAAGTTAAACCTTTTCGGCCCACGATCTAAAAAGTGGGCTGTTTGACGACCGATTGGTGTAGTGGTAAGTAGCTTTGCCTCATACGCCGAAAGTCCCAGGTTCGAATCCTGGCCGGGGCATGCATTTGTGTGATGAACACAGATGTTTGTTCTCGGGTCATGGTTGTTTGTATTTATATATGTATGTTTATTCTGGGATCCCCCCCAGTTCGCTGTATGGTCATCCATAACGCAAGCTCTGCTTACTTTGGTGCCATACAGTAGGTGTGTTTGTCTGGGGATTTTTTTATTTTATTTTATTGTTATAAGTTTAAAGTGTGTATCTATGTGTCTGTGACATCGTTACCGCCAAATTGATCTTGATGCGGTGTTTTATTTGTTTAAATCAGAATTAATCGGGAATGTTCTTGGTTACGTTTGAAAAAACTCGATCCCTCAGTCGGGTATACAAGGTATACATTTGTTTTGTGTATACAAATAACTTGTTAAACAATTTTTTAATGTAATTAACCTCTGCTGAAAATGTTTTTCATACCTCAAAATTTTTTGCTTGTAGATAGGCTACTTTTCCATGTACCTATACTTATTCTGCGATTACTAATCCTAAATAATAGATTTAAGGATCGTAATTCACTTGATTAGGTATATCTATTACGGTATAACGTAAGGTGTATAGGTTCGTATAAAACCTCCGCTGTCCGAGTTTTTAAAATTACTTACAACCATTGTTTAGTGACAGTTGAAAAATGCGCTTTAACATAAACTTACATACCTTGCAATATTATAGATTGGTGCTCACACAGCTTCCCCAAATTTTTTAATATTTAAAAACAAGTTGTAATTTTTACATCAATTGTAAATTTTAATTAAGTTTGAGCTTAAACTGGTATATTTTAAACCATGTCACAAGTTACACTTTTTTGGTTAATGTCATGATTATTATGTTAAAATGAATTTTATCTCTTTATAATATTATGATTTACATTTTAGAGCGTAGAATTATTTGACTTGATTTAATATGAAAAGAACTACTGCAACGATATCTCCATTGTACAAAAATCTGTTCAGGGACATTACTGTTATACAAGTTCTTGAGTATTACATTCTTCACAATCGTCCTAGGACCCAGCAACTATGAGCAGTCCCAACTTGTCACCCTATAATACGAAACCTTCACTCTACCTGAAGATTTACTGTACACAGTGTGACTATTGACCAACGGTATTCCTATTAGGAAACTCAATCCTTATATTTCATTTCTCTAAAACAAAGTTAAGGAAAGCTATTAACTCCAACTTTGCACTTACTTCAAATATTCAACACAAACAAAGAACACAATCACTTTATGCGGAGCTTTTGAAATAAATGAAACGGAACCCCTGCGACCACTCGTTACTTACGGCTTCTTGTATTTACTTTGCCGTTGTATTTCTCAAAGTTGAGTTAATTCAATTTTCAAAAGATACAAACTGTAAAGGATTTTATTAAAATAAGTTTACATTTTTTTTCGATTTGAATCCTTTCTTTGAAATTTTGGTGTAAATCTTTTTGCCTTGTCTTACTCCGCTAGAAAGAATAGGTTTCAAGTCGTCGTACTTCTACATGTACAAATGGTCACTAAGGGAACTCTTAACTATAGATTTTGTATTAAATACCGAATTTGTATTTAACAATGCACTATGTTTTTTTTATGTTTGAGTTACATATTGTTTGTTAAGTATGTTGGCAACTCTGAATAAAAAATAAATACATAAATTACAGATGAACTTAAGATAAAGTACGAATTCGCTTAGCAAAATCTTGACTATTTGACGTATTAGCGAAAAAAAATTTCACATACTTGCTTTACGAATACCTACTGTAAAGTACTTATGGTCATTCAACTTTTAATTTTTAACACTGTATTTCAACAAAATACCCTTTGGGCAAAAAATATATCCATAAAAGAATCCATTTCACGTTCAGCTCTATTCGTTTTACATAAATTTTTTTCATATTTGGGATCCCAAGTTTGTCCATAAATCAAACTGCACAAAGGTTTTATTATAAGGTCCAACCTCTTTTGTTAATCTTTTCTTGTAAAAAAGGCAACAACCGGAATCTTTATGTCATAGTTGCTTATAGAAAACAAAAACTCTGCTAGTCAAAGAAATGTAAGATTTTAAATTATGATAACCTTTATTTTTGGAGGACTGATGGAAGTAATTGGTAATTTTCAAAAATAAAAATCAACATTGAAAGTAGTTAATATCATAGCAAGGCGAGCTTGATTAAAAATTCGTTTGTTTATATCTCGTCTAGGCCGCTTAGGGGACTAAAATACTTCCTATTTTGACCACCATAATAACCGCTTATACTTTACTAAAGAACGTAAAATACTTTAACAAAACACATTATTATGTTATCACAATATATTTTACAGCAAATACACTAGAAGCGTATAGATAAGTTAAACTAACTTTATCCGCTATAATAAATTATTACCGAAACCAGACTAAGAGGTTTTCGTTAACTTTAAGGCATCTAGCACCCTTATTCTGTGAACAATTTTTAAACGATCTTTTGCATTTTGAGTCTTAGAATATGTATTCTAAATTTAACCACCCAAAAGTACCTGAGGGTTTTATTTTGTTTTTAATTGTAACTAAGCTATGTTTGTTTTCACTGATTCGTAGCCGGCATACATGCACGCAGCCCACCTGATGATGCGTTGCTGACCGCAGTTGGAATTGCCTTCGTTTCAGTAATTGCACTGCAGTAGTGCTAGGTTTTAAATAAGGGGTTATGGCATCAATCGTAGATTAACTTTAAGTTATAAACCCACCAAACTGTCTGTGAAATAGCACTTTTTCATACTCGGCTGTCATCTTGAAAATTAATTTAAGTTTCAAAAAGCTCATCCCGTGCTCTACCAGACGCAGACGTGCCCATCACACTGGCCGCGTTACCTCTTTGGACAGCTATGGACAGCCTTTGCTTCAGGTAAAACCCGGAACGCGCATCTTTACCTTTCTCCATAAGTCGATGGCCCACTTCTTAACAAATCGGACCCCCAACAGCCTGAAGTTTCGAAAGCGAGCGGCACGAAGTCGTCATTTATCGTCAACGTTGCGTGTTTTTCTTTTTTTCTTGGAGGCCGCTGCTTCGGTGGCTTTCCCAGCTGACACCCGTGTCCGACTCAAATGGGTTACTGCACAAGTATTGACACAGGTGGCATCCCATATGAGACACCGAACCCTCTGCCATGGCACCAGAGTTAATCCGTCTGGTCTTTTACCATCAGAACGACCGAGGCCCGGTGGTTGAGGAGATGTTGGCAGAACCAATGCCTCGCGAACAATATCATTCAGAGCATGGTATTGCGGAAATCTACCTGAACACTGACAACAGCTTAACGCGTGATGGATATTGGCCTCCACCATGGAACCGCAGATACATCGATGAGGTTGACAAACATCGCAGCCCAGGCGTAGTGCCATCGCCACATGTATGGAGTCGCTGGCTAGGAGAGTTCCATGTTGTTAAATAGTGATGATACAGCTTGCAACCAATTGATTTAAGTCTGGCCAAGTCAAAGTCAGCACCCTGTGCAAAGTGCTGGTTGTTGGTGTCTCTCTGGGTCCATAGGAATGGGCCCATTTGGGAACAAAGCCGTTGATTCCGTCAAGGCCTCGGTAGTGTAAGGAATGTTTGTGTTACCCTTGTGCGATGTTAAAATATCCGATACAAGATTGGCTACCCCATGTGACAATGCTAGAATAGCATGCAAACATACATATTTTATGCGCTGTACGCCCAAATTCCCATTGCGTATAAAGAAGCCTGATCCTAATTAATTAACAGTAAGATATAAAGTTCTTTATGAATAATATGTACCGTACGGAATCGAAAAAATTAAGTAGCAATGGTTAGTGCATTGGAGTAGTGTCAAAAAAACACGCAACTTAGGCTAATCTTCCAAGATGATCATCTGGTCAATATTACTAAGTCATTAAAGTTTTAATACTGGACTGTCTTGAAACTCCTCTTGCCCTCCAGTTGTTACAAATAGCCGACCTAATAATTTGACTTTTGAACACTATTGCCATTGCGACTTGCTTTTTTGGTCCCTACTTCTCACTTACAGAATAAGGATGCTGGGTTGCGATGGTCAAAATAACGAAATGTGAAATATTTGCAAAACAAAATTTTACGACGCCGCCGGTTTACTCGCCCGCAGATAGGTAAAGTTATGCAAATGGGGTAGTTTAGGGCCCCGGATCTGAAATTGTTAATAAATTGTGGTTTGAGGCATTTCTGGGAGAAAAGATTTAAGTGTAAAGAAGGAAGAAAAGCGAGGAGAGCAGGCATATATTTTTCTTAATTATTTGACTTCTGGAATCTAGTCACTGGCAGCCACGCCATCATTATTATTTAATAGAAAACATGTGATCTAATACTAAATAACAGCTTGTTTAAAACTTTTCTCTAAAAATAACAATTTGTTTTTTAGTATAACAGCCTGATTGTTTGCATTGGATTTTGACTTTCCGATCCTTTCAATATTCAAATTCATTATAAAGGACGACCATTAGATTAATTATGTTAGAACACATACTTAACCTCTAAAAGGTCCGATCTCATTGACATACTAAGATTACAGAGGAATGGTAACAGAGCGAAACGCACGGCTTTACACAACCGTAATTCGAAATCATTTTAATATGTATTGTTATGTGGATAAGGTTTAAGAAATGTTTTTACTTTTTATTTCACTTTTTATTTATTTTTAGGATCCACAAACATTACACAATTACAGAGTTGTTACATCATGTAGGTAGTTGATGTACCAGCATCGTTGACTACAGGTTGAGTATTGTGAAATAGCGCTTTGAAACTGAACAAAGAAATATATATGTACAATGTTATAACTAACATGATAATTGAAATAGTTTAAATGAGTCTTATACTGTTTTTTATACTTACATTTACGTCAACAACCGGCAGGTTAAGGTCAAAGGTTATTGCGTGGTGATGAGGCAAGCCTAGCCTAAGCTTCAAGTGATGGTGAGACATATGATTGTATCAAAAGGAATGCTTGCCGCCATCACCAACCAAAACTTTCAACACTGATCTCCGCAAACCGTTAACGTTTTCATGAGACACATCAATACTATTTAAATAATTGTTTTAAGATTTAGTCATGCTATACAATCGGGAATGGGTTCTTAGCGGAACTCTAAAAGCCTATCTCCCAACTCAGAAGTATCATATAGATTTTGACAGATGTCATGAAAATAGTAGCTAATTACAATCTCCTAGACTTTAGGTGGTTTAATTTATTTTTTAAGCAAATTGTAATACATACAACATAGAAATTTCTTTTCATTATCATTAATATAACATTTATACTAGGGGTTCCGTACGGACGCAGCGTATTCAAGCTGAGAGCTTTATTTAGTATCTAGTGTTATACCTAGATCTTTGATAACTTGACCTCTATCAAGATTTTAATTACATAGGTTATATACAAAGTTACTTACAATTTCTTGTGTCTACCATCTTTTGACTTACACTTATGAAGACATGGCGCTAGTTTGTTTATACTACAAAATATTGAGAAAACTGTAGATACGAGGGGAGGTCAAAAACTTCGCGGAATGAAATAAAACAAATTTTATTTTTAGTTTTCAATATATTCTCCCATAACCCTTATACACTTTTCAGATCTTTCAAATAATTTATTTAATCCATCGAAAAAAAGATTCGTTCTTGCCGTCGAAATAGGCCGAAATCGCTGACTTCACTTCTTCATCGTCGTTTTTTTCAGTTTTTCCACGTAGTTCTTGCTTTATCTTTGGGAATAAATAATAGTCACTAGGGGCCGGGTCTGGACTAGGGTAGTGGGGTTGTTGCAGCAGTTCGAAGCCGCAGTAGTGAATGGCAGCCGTCGCAACATGACTCGTGTGCAACGGTGCGTTGTCGTGCAAAAGGAGCACAGCTTTTTTGAGAAAAAAGAACAGGAGTTTCCCTGTACTTTTTTCTCGGTGGCCTCCTTAAATCATCGCTCCAGTATAGAAGCGTAATTCTGTCCCTTTGTAGAAATACCACGTTCCTTGTAATCAATTAACAAAATTCCTTTCGTTTCCCAAAAGACAATCGCCATGATTTTTCCTGCCGATTGTGACGCTTTGTACTTTGTTTGAGAGGGTGTTCCTTTTTTATGCCACTGCATCGATTCTTGTTTTGACTCAAGTACATAGTGACGAACCCAAGTTTTGTCCCCGGTAACAATTTGGGCTTCTTTTTTCCTTCCTCCACAGAACTCCAAAAACCCGCGAGATCACTCGACACGCTCGCGCTTTTGAAACGGCGTAAGCATTCTCGGAACCCATCTTGCAATGACTTTGTTTGGAATTGTTGGAATTGTTGCTAGCTGCTTTTTTTAGTCTGGCATCTTTCAATACTTATTTTTATATTTTTTCGATGCTGTCTGGATTAGTGGCCTCAATTGGCCATCCGGAGTAACAGTCGTCTTCAATGGAGTCCCTGCCTTATTTGAAAAGGCCACACCACTTGTAAGCAATGGTCTTACTAGGGCAGAGTCTCCATAAATCGCTAATATCTCTTAAAAAATTGTCTGCGGTGTGTTTTCTTGTTTTTACTTTGAATAAGTTTGTTTAACTCGTAAATAGGATATATCCATTTTAAGAATACTTTCTAGAATATATCAGAAATTGACTTGAAGTAGTTTTACCCGTTTCCCCTTTAACTTCGTAAAACAATAATTTAATATCACTGCGTATTTTATTTGCAGTACATATCTGATTTATGCTGGAATATTTATATTTCTTGTTGGTACTCTTATGGGTCAAGACATCTTGCTTTAAATTACTGTTTTCTTCTTTAGGTCTTAATCAAAACTAAATAATATTATCTATCCATATAAATGATACCACCATTGTATCGTTGATTTTTCCTGTGTTTTTCCATTTCTGAAATGTGAGTATTGGCTAGTGCCGTAAAATACTCAAATCAAGTAGACACTTTTTCAGAGACTTACATTGGAAAGTCAGTTTGATGTTAAGTATGTTCACAGGTCTCATATTCAGCAGGTTACCTTGTGCAGATTACTATGCATCTACTACATTCACAATAATAGCCTATGGTCTTCAAATATCAAGTAAGTATAATTTTAATCAAGATCAATTTTTACAAGAAAGTGTGTTTGAACTTGTTTAAACGATTTAACTACTCAAACAAACAATTATCAGAATTCCAGAAGTCCAGAATAATCAAGATAATTTCGTCTCGATAACAGAGGTACCCCAACAAAGCCACGCCAGCGTCCTTACAAATTTACTAACAAAACAAGTTCACCAGACCGCTGTCTTGAAAAAGAATCTTTCAGAACTTGAACTATTGGCAAAACTAGTTAAACTACAAATAAGATAAGCTTTGCTGTAAATCCCTCCTGTTTGAGTTCCATACGTGTTTCGATTTCAGATGAACTGTTTTATCAAAATGCTTTTTAGAGTTCAGTGTAATGTAAAAATAAAATAAAATTCGCACACATACTACACATACTATTCATCATTTATGTTATCTAAATCTAGATCTATATATTATTATTTTGTGCACCTTCATAGATTAGATATTCAATTCCTTTAACAAACTCCGTGAACGCAGAATGTTGAAACCATTCATTAATCGCCGGATCTTTTCATTATCTATTATTTCATATGTTTGTTGAGTGAATATGTATTTAGCTTTTCTTGTTTGGTTTCTGAAAAGCAGTGCAATAATAATTGCTTCCTAATTTAATGCCTCGCCGCAGGGAAGTAAGAAAGCAGCAAAAAGCCAACATTACGCGGTGTTCCCAGGCAGTCACCCATCCAAGTACTGACCGCGCCCGACGTTGCTTAACTTCGGTGATCGGACGAGAACCGGTATTTTCAACGTGGTATGAACGTTGGGGGTGTTAGGTTTTTTTCGTTAGGGAATTTCTGGATTCGGTCCCCACGCTCAAGGCTCGCGATAGAAGCTATGCAATTGCTTAAAAAAACATAGTTCGGCTTTTGTGCTTTTTACGTGCTGTTTGAAGTTGATATGGGTATCGATATTAATTCCAAGTAATTTAAAGGTTTGAACACATTCTAACGGTACTTTATTGAAAATTGGTTGTAGTTGTAGACACTGTTTTTGATAGGGTTGAAATAGCATGATTTTAATTTTTCCTAAATCTAATTCTAGGTTATGATTTAACATCCAACTGGTACCTTGTGATAAAGCCGTTTGATTTTTATTATTTAAGTTGTCATATTTATCACAAGGAATTATAATTGAAATGTCATCTGCCCCAAAGTAAAATTTCTAGAAATCCGTTACAAGTTATGACGTCGTAAATGTATTAGTAACCTTGCTAGCAGTCAGATTCTGATGTAACATTTAGCCTCTAGAGTTTGAGAGAGTTTGTCTATAGTGAGTGCGTGAGTAATAATCACATGACTAACGATAGGTCGGAAAACCTGTTGTTGCGATGCACAGATAACTGATGCAGACATGTATTCCAAGCCAATCTCCAGGTACTACAAAAACATACAATCTGTAATGGAACGCGAACGCCCGATATCATGGCATCGTGTGGAACGCGGTAGCAATTTAGTTCAAACCAGAGACCGTAAGATCAAAAAATCACTACAAAACCTTCTTTTCACTTTTTACAAACAATATTTTTCCTCAAGTAACATTGTAACGTAATACCAATACAGTTCGATATTACTTATAAAAACTCCATCTGAATGTACATCGAGAATACCTCTCGATTCCCCTGACACCTCGTTATACGCTGCACGGCGTTGGCTGTAAAATAAAATATTTGCGAAGTAAAGGAATATTACTGCGACACAGTTTCAACGTATTTGATGCGATTTATTGAATATGTTGCGACCAGTTGCGTGTGGTATTTTAAAAGAGTTTAAACTGGAAATTATATCCTACACTGAAATTATAATCCCGAGATTTCCAAATTTTTTGATACCTCTTGAGCACGCACTTGTCTTGTCTTCATGGCTTGGTCTTGTCAACATTGACGGTGCTATTGTGTGTACTTCAATACATGTATTGTGTGTGTATTGAAGTACGTAAATCACGTATTTCGAGTTACCGTCCTTACAGCGCCCCAAAAATATAAGATTTACATGTTGTGTACAATTTTATTAAAATAGCTTATTCATATTTTTTATCAAATGTATATGAATAAAATTATAAGTTTTTTAATTAAGTTGGTATTTTATATAATAACAGGTTGGGGAAAAGTCCTTTCATGTTATGTAATTATATCGTTTAGTCTTATTGTTTGCTTCTGACTTATTTTGATATGAATTGAAATCTGGTTGTTTATATGATCGAGTCCAGAGAAGAATCGCGATACATTTTGAAATTTTATTTCAATTAAAAGAAAATCTGTGAGTATGTGCTTCATTTTGCCGCCTAAGTCACCTAAGTCACGTCGGAGCTCAGTTTGCCAACAACTTTTTCACATGGAGGTAACGTTATCGTCCAAAGTTTTGAGTATAGAGTCAAGGGGCGACTAGAGTATGATCGCGCAGGCCGCGAAGTTCAACGACTCTAGCTTACTACAGACTTAGTCTCGAACTATCGTCGGCTCCGCACGTCGTCGGTGGCGTGTACAAGTTGTGACTGATCACCCAATCTGCAGGTTGCAGTCTCATCGCAACGGATTGTTATATATATTCAAACTTGACAAAGTCGACAAAGTGACAAAGGACCGAGGGAAAGCCCGAATAAAAATGTCCATTTAGAAAATCATAAAACGTTCATACATTTTTACCTAATAAAAGGGCTTACCAATAAACATCTATTACTTATCGTGACAGATCTGTAGATCTCTTTAAAGATTTGGAAAGTCAACCTGCTGCAAACCATGCAACGAACTTGTTAAATTCTAAAAACCACATGAAAACGTACTTTTGACCAAATAAATATAATTACCCGATCCCACATTAATCTTATCCTACTGGTTATCGAGGAACATAAAACTCTGGAGAGGAACTCCAACGAAGATACAAGTAAATGTTTCTTAATTTATAACAAAAACCCAAGATATATTATTATTATAACGCGCAGTTTGTCATCAGGTTATTTTCGTGACGTCCAATGACAAACAGTTCTATTTATTTTCTTTAAATATACCGTGGGGCTGGATGGTTGGTTATAGGTATGTTTTAATCGGCTATTTTATTAAGTCTTAACACCTTAAGATATTCTTATCGATATAAAAATTTTATTCTTCAAATTTTACTTTCTGATCCCCAAGTTGTTTTGAGGTCTTTCTCGAGTATAATAATCTAAATGAGAGAACCTTGGAAGTCAAAATGTCATGTGGTTGTTAGGCGTTGTTGTATTCACGTCAAATTAAAAAGAACTGGTTGTGCTACTAAAGAAACAACTGAAGCCTCTTTCCAGCAATGCATCATTAATCCTCGGACCCCTTCTTTACAATAAAATTAGTAAACTTATAAAACTTCTTACTACTCTTAACGCATATAAGTGCAAGAATGCTGTTAAAACCTACTTGAGTAGTCTATCATATGACGATATGGAAAACCTGCTGCTATTACTAAAATGAATTAAAAAATAAAACAACGAGAAATGCTAATACACACCACGCACACTCACTCCGCATACACACATACAAAATATAAAATACTATTTTTTGCCTTTCTTTCTTCTTTTAAGAAAACATTATTATTATAAAAAAATTATTTTAAGCATATTGATACAAGTTAGGTGTTCAAAAAGTACCTTAATTTAGTTGTTTTTTTGTCGTAATGTAATGTATAATACGCTTAATAAGCGATACATGGAATAATATTATTCGAGTAGAAGGTTAGCACCTGTCACACATGGGAATTCAAGTACATACGGATGTTAATGTCAAAGGAATATTTTTATACTGCCTGCGTCTGTTTTTCCAGAAAACTAGAGTCCTAGTTCTTTCAAGCGTCGAGTGAATAGGTATCTCGTGGATAGACATGTATTATCTTCGTCTTCATTGTCACTTTCCATCAGGTGAGGTAGAAGACAAACGTCTAATCCTTGTTCAATAAGAAAAAAAATTAATTTTCCTAAATCAGGCTGCTTCCTGTGCGGTTGTTATTATGTATATTGAGAATGTGTTGTTTGGCAAAATAAAGATTTTTCATTTCATTTTCATTTACTTATTCAAGTTTATGTGGTATACAAGAAGTTTTTGATAAACTTTTCTTCATTTGGGATTGGGTTTTAAATATAAATATTAATAATAATATAGCCTTTATTCAGATCAACTTAACCTAATAACAATATTCTGAAGCACAAATAAAATTTAAACAAAAAATAAATTATTCTAGTATTTGCACCTTTTTTATTCCTTGAAGATCTGTTTGCCAATCGGCAAAAGCCTGCTTCGACAGTTTCCATTCTATCTTCTGCCACTCTGTTCCACATGACCCCTGCCACTCCCCTTATATCGTCGTCCCATCTTTTTTGCGGCCTTCCTCTTTTCCTTTTACCTTCTCTAGGATACCATCTTGTCACTTTCTTACTCCATTTGTCGTAACCTCAATACAAGTGCCCTGCCCATCTCCACTTGAGTCTTCTAACTTTTTTTGTAAAATTGACGGTTTTTGTTTTATTTCTGATTACACAGTTTTTTAGTCTATCTGCTCTCTTGATATTCAGCATAATCCTCTGCATAACGTATTGGCAAGTTGCTAGTGTGCTTGTCATTTCCTGGGTACGTAAGGACAGGCAGAATACAATTATTGAAAAGTTTGATTTTTATATTAATATGCAATTGTTTGTCTTTCAAAGCCTCTTTCTAATTCCAATACCTCTTCCAGCTATTCGTTATTCTTCTATTAGCTTCTTCGCACAAAGGGTCTTTTTGAGTTATAAATTGTCCTAGATAGATGTAATCATCGGTGTAATTAATTTCCGTGTTACCTAAGTGTATCGTGTCTTTGTTTCCATTTGTCATTACTCTACTTTTTTTCTGGATTTAGTTTTAAACCTACTTTCGCACTCTCAGTCGCATGGTCTTTTAACATTGTAGTGAGGTCTTCAGGTGTTTAGTACAATGTCATCAGTAAATCTCAAATGCGTCAATGATTCACCGTCTACATTTATCCCAATTAATTCGTTTAAAAATAGACTCCAGAACAGCTGAATATAGTTTTGGAGTTGTCGACCGCCTTTATCTACATTAAACCTTTCTTTACTAGCTGGATTTTGACTGTACTATGGCTGTATAAGTTCTTTATTAGTCTTAAGTATTTGTGTTCAATTTCTTGTTCCACCAATGCTTCCCATATATTTTTGTTTAGTAGAGAGTCAAATGCTTTGCTATAGTCGACAAATGCAATATAGTATGTAAGTTGATATTCATTGTACTTCTCCAAAACTTGACGCACTACATGGATGTGGTCAATCACAGAATAGTCCTTACGAAATCCTGCCTGCTCTGTGGGTTGGTGCTCGTTCAGTTTTCTTTCAATGCATTTTAAAATGATTTTAGCAAAAGTTTAGTAGATGTTTGACATGAGGCTGAAGGGCGATAATTTCCGATTTCGTGTTTGTCTCCTTTTTTTGTACAATAAGATGATGATCGTTTCTTTCCATTGCTGAGGTATTATTTCGGTGTCTAAAATAGTGTTAAACATAGCTGTCAGAACGGGTATTAAGACTTCCTTGTGGTGTTTTAGGAACTCGTTATTTATACCATCCGGTCCCGGTGTTTTATCAAACTTTTGACTATCTATGGCTTCCTCAACTTCGGCTTGGAGAAAACTAGGTATACTAGAGATGACCGACATATTAATTTCACCTTCTGTTGTGTAATTTCATACAATTTCTTGTAATATGATGTAGCTATTCCTAATATATCTGGTCTGTTGTGCAGAAATTTTCTCTTGTCATTTTTAATTTTAACTATCCAGTCCATATAATTTTTCAACTCTTTGTAGGCATTTTTAACTCCACCTTTTATGCTTATATAAATATATTTCTAAACTTTTCATTCTGCTTTGTTTCCTATCCTTCCTCATATTTTCTTTGATTTCTTTGCTAATCTTTGCTAACTGTTTTCTTCTGCCCTGTATGTCTTTAGTACTGACTAAGTTATTTCTTGATTCCAGCAGTTTTATAGTATTTGTTGATAGCCACGTTCTTGATACAGTTTTGGTATTTGCAGTAAGTTCAATTGTAGTTTTTATGATATTTTCTATCCAGTTGTATTTTTCTTGAGTACCTAAATACTTTGTGTCTCTTAGAAAATTTGTGAATTTCTCCTTTAAAGCCATTGTTATTTATTCTAGCTGGTGTTTTCCGAGCTTTATATTTCCAAGTTCTTGTTTTGGTCTGAGGTTTTCTGGTTGTTTTGCCAGTCGATGATTAGTGTTAAAGTTCAATTTCTCGATATCGGAACGGTTAGTAAAGTAGCTGTTCTTGTTTGTCATGATATAATCAATTAGGTTTTTTGTTTTGCCGTCCGGTGAGATCCAGGTCCACATATTTTTCTAGTTTTTCATGAAGATAGTATTTAAGATGGTAAGGTTACTTTCTATTGCAAGGTTCATGATGGGTTTTCCATTTCTGCTTCTAGTCTTGTCACTGCATGTGTAAGGTCCCAGTATTTTTTTTCTCCTGAACTCCTATCCCCAACTTGACCATTCCAGTCTCCCATTATCATAAGATTTTTATGACCGTGTACTTGTATCGCATTGTTTTGATCGAGATAAAATGCATTCAATGTTTCTAGGTTTGATTGTTCTGTTGGGGAATATACTTGTAAAAGAGACCAAGGGTTTTTATATCCAGGTAATCTCAACTTCAGCATTGCAATACGTTCAGATTTACCTACAAATCCTTCCACGTAGCTTGCTATATGTTTTCTAACGATGCATCCGACCCCATATAGGCCCAGCGTCTCGCCTATGTGGTAGAATAAGTAGTCTGGATAGGATATTATGTTTTCACGTATTTGTAAGATTTTCTTCATTTTTCAGGGTAAGTACATTGAGTGCTGCGATGTTTATTTTGTGTTTGTGAATTTTGCTGTTCCCATTATCGATGTTGCTCGGTGCTGGAGGGTTGTGGTCTCTATCCCCTTTGAGGACCAGTTGGCTTGGAGGAGTTTGGTATATTCGAGTATTGTGGTTAGTTTTTTCAGTTGGTTTAGGATTGCGTTTGCCGATTCTGAATTGTTATTGATTTTTGTTCGGTACATTAGACAAAGAGTTGGCTCTAGCCCTCATCACATCAAAAACATTTGTCTGCCCAAATGAAGAAATAGTCTGTTGTTTTTCAGACTGGTTTAGATTGGGTGAAGCAGATATTTACCTTTTTTTGCTCTTGGCTAATTCTGTTATCCCTAACAATTAGTTTGTCCTAATTTAAATATGCTAAATTGCCCTTTTTTCTTTCTTCAATTAGCTCAGCCCGCAGAATTTTAATCTTCGCTTATATAAATTTTATTCAAGTTCTTTTTATTTTTAATAATTTCGTTCTTCTTCCAATTGTTTATAAATGAACATAGTGTCGGCTTTTTACTTTCTTTATTTTTAGTTCCTGAACGATGTATTCTGTTGATTTCATAGTCTTGTATATTAACATTTAAGTCATTTACCAGGGTTTCCTTTAATTCTTGTAGTCATTCATAAGTTGACGTTTCATTTTCTCCTAGACCGAATACGATTATATTATTGTTCTTCTCTCTTCTTTTTAGGTGTTCTATTTTATCTTCCAAATTCTATACTTAAATTTTTAGAATTTTGTTTTCTTCCAATAAAGGAACCAATTTCTCCTGTATTTTATCCATAATATTTTTTGTAATAGAATCCTTCAATTCAGCTGTTTGGTTCTGCATCTCAATTTTCGAATACTTTGTAGAATAACATTTGAAATTGACTTTCAATCTTATAGTTTTATGTTTGTAATAGCGTATGTTGGAAAGTAAAGGCAGAAAAGGTGATTGAATATGGTAAAAATAATTTTTGTAGTTGGCAACACTGATTGATTGTACTAACAGTTTTGTTGACGTTATTAATTTGTATTCCAACCTTAAAAATAAGATGTTTTGCTTTTTAGTTTTCGGAAATCTTCAATAATTACGCAAAACTGACAGTTCAAAACACTTCACATAGGTTTTCCAAATGTTTTTGTGGTGCTTTTTATATTTGAAGTTCACAGCAACTATTTATTTCAGTTGATTTTTACTGGAGCTTATCACTATGGTGTTTACAGTTCAAATACCGGAAACGGAAAAAAAAACAGAAAAATATAAATCTTAATATTAATTAATTGTGAATGTCATAAAATCATACTAGTGATAGAGTTGTTATAACTGCAATTCTATATTTAAATCTTATTTGGTGCAATATTTTTTTTTTTATTAATAATTAGCAGGCGTTTGTCTTCCATCTCACCTGATGAAATAAAACTTTGTTACAAATTCCAGGCCGAGGCAACATAAAAGTAGCCATAAAGTAAGCAGAGCTTGTATCATAGATTATTCTGCAGCGAGGCTTATGGATCTTCTGTTCAACAATTTGTTCATCTAAGGTACCTCTCGAGACCTCTAATCTCAATAATACAGAGACGACGATCTACGTCAAGAAACCTTTTCCTATTGTCATTTGATAAAAAGACAACTAAAACGAATCTCTGTTGATTTTATTTCTTTAAGAACACTAAAGCTAAATTTTGTACAATCGAAATTAAATACAACTTATTCTAAACGACCACATCGCTATAAAATATACTAAAAGTGTTATGAGAAAACCCACTTAAATTTTAATTTTTACACTTAACCCTTAACTTCTACTTCTCAACTACTTTTTATTTATAGAGAGAGAATAGCTCTAGAAAGATGACCGTGCATACTGCCAAATTACGAAAACAAACCAGCCATGACTAAGCCGAAAATTGATAAAATTTCTTATTTTCCTTACACCGAGGCGTTCGTAATTTTAAAAGGCTTTTGTGTTTAACTTTTGTCTTTAAACTCAAATTTTCCGCAACATTTGGTGTTCTTACTGGATTTTTACGAATTTTTTATTTGAATGGTTTGTAAAATGGTTTATAATGATTTTTGGTTAGGTGCTAATTTATAAGGATTGATTAAGAATTTTTTATAACAAAAAAAAATACGTTATAAAAAGCAGACGAAAGCCGAAACTAGATTCCAAAGAAAGCAAAGCACGTCTTATGGAGGAATATATTTCATACCATAAATGATGAGGAAGAAGCTTTGTTTTGATTTTACTTTATCGAATGGGAAAAGGTGTATAAAATATAACGACTGTATCCCATGCAATAGTTCATGATTTAGCGTGAACAGATGTAAGTGAATGGATAGAATATTGCTGTGAGAACCTGTTGCACTTTCATTCTCACGATGACTTTGTGCGTCAAAAGACAGTTTTAGTAACAAAAGAATCGAAATGAAAACAAAACATATGACTAAAAATAAAGAGTCCTGGACGTAGCTTTAAACATTATGGCGATGTAAATATAAAAATTATCGCCATTTTGTTTTTTACACAGCGGAGTTTTTGCGGACATCAAAAATACTATGATGGACTGATTTATTTACTTCAGTTCATGAATTTTCAAAGAAAGGAGGCGTTGTGCTTTTTTGGTAATACTGGGTATTTTTTTAAACGCAAGTGCGACATCTTGAAATTCTTTATCTCGTACAACTTCGTATTTAAACGAAATCTTTAATGAAAACTTTTCAAAGAGGACTTTTAAAACTGTTTCAGACCCGTCTATTAAGTTATCTAAATGTTGAGAGCTTTTTTCCAAATTTGCAGTAAATCATTAATCGTATTATTACACCGACATTACGATATGAAGACGGACAGTAAGAGGCACAGATTAAGGCTATTTATAAATAAGACAGCCAGTGATCAAAGTGAAACTTAGAAGAACGGAGCCTTAACCCACGTTTTCTGGTATGCATTCATATGTCCTTTCCATGAAAACCGAAAATTTGAATAATTAAGAGATAATTATAATAATTAAAAATCCCCAGAAAACCACACAAACTGTACGCTCGCAAAGTAAGAAGACTGTAATGAATGACCATAAATCGAACTCGGGGGAACCCAGAATAAACATACATATATAAATAAACAATCATGATCCGAGAACAAATATTTGTATCCATCTTTCAAGTGCCACAAATAAATTTTACCAATGCAACGTTAAGCACAAACAAGAAATATGAATTGTATACGTCAATTATATAATATATTAGTTATTTCTAAAAGTAATCACAGAAGTAAATCACAAACATTTGTATATATTTGCTTTGCTGTTGAAATATATTTACTTACGTGATCTGACGTAGAATACCTAACACGTGTATCTAAAACGTCACTGATTTAAAGACAAAGCTAAGGGATGATTGGTAGCGACAAAGTGAGATAAACATATATTTTATTAAGAGTGAAGGCTTTTTATCTTATACCAACTTTTACTGTTCACTCTTCCTAGCGTACTAGCAGAATTAGAAATTGAGTCTTTAAAATGTATAGCAAAAAAATCTAAATTAATTCTAGGGTGGATTGAAAAGTTCGCGGCTTAACATAGATAGCGTTGTCATATTATTATAAAACTATCCTCGTATGAAACCTAGACTCTTTGTCAGTCTCTATAAAAATTTTCTCTGAGATACATGCGAAATGTATAATAATGTATAATGCTCTTTTTCAGTTGATCGAACCTTCCCCCTTTCTCCACCGGTCAACCAGGCGCAGACAGAAGTTTCACCCGTTTGTGGTTAGCGTGCCGATGAGCCGAACTAAACGGTTCGATAGCTCATTTTTGGTTCGTGTTGCCAAAGAGTGGAACGATTTGCCTGCGTCTGTTTTTCCAGACAAATATAACCCTGGAGCTTTCAAGTGTAGAGTGAATAGGTACCTCTTAGACAGGCGTGTACGATCCTCGTCTTCATCGTCACTTTCCATCAGGTGAGATGGAAGACAAACGCCTGCTAATTATTAATAAAAAAAAAAAAAAAAAATTATTTATTTTATTGAATATTAAGTGAAATAGTTTCATTAATTTTGAAAATGGATAGTTTAGAGCACCGTGCTGAGACCAAATACCTCCATAAGCAACACTTAACTCCAAAGCAGATTCATGAAGATATGGTGGCTAATTAAGGGACATCTGCTCCGTCATATACAATGATAAAAAAGTGAACAGCTGAATGTAAACGTGGACGAGAGAGCATCAAAGATGACCCCCGCTCTGGACAGCCCTCTACAGCTACGACCTCGGAAAACTTCCAAAAAATATATGATGTCATCTTGGAATACAGAAGATGGAAGGTATTTGTGATAGCTGAAGCTCTAGGAATTTCATATAAACGTACACAAAACATGATCGTTAACGAATTAGGGTTCCACAAGGTGTCTGCAAGATGGGCTCCGCGGCTCCTTTCAGTTGAACAAAAACGAACTCTACTTACGATTTCTTTCTTTCTTCGCTTTCGATTTCAAGCTGATCCAAATTTTTGGCAAGTTTTGTTACTATGGACAAAACATGGGTTCATCACTATACTCCTGAATCCAAATAACAATCCAAACCATGGAAGAAACCCGGATCTTCGAACTCCAAGAAAGCCAAGGTGTGTGTTTTTTTTATTATTAATAATTTACAGGCGTTTGTCTTCCATCTGACCTGATGGAAAGTGATCCACCAATCCCTACTACTCAAGGATCATACACGCCTGTCAAAGAGGCACTTATTCACTCTACACTTGAAAGTTCCAGGGTTATATTTGTCTGGAAAAACACACGCAGGCTAATTGTTCCACTCTTTGGCAACACGAACCAAAAATGAGCTATCGAACCGTTTAGTTCGGCTCTTCGGCATGCTTATCACAAACGAATGAAATTTCTGTCTGTGTCTGGTTCACCGGTGGAGAAAGGGAGAAGGTTCGATCAGCTGAAAAAGAGCATTCGCACACTCTCCAAAGTGCAATCTGTAAAAAACCGATAGACTAGCAACTTTTCGACGATGTTCGAGACTTTGCAGTCTCGAAGAAGTAAGTTTGTCGTCACTTATGAGTCTACGGTCCATTCGGTCGACAGAATTCAACGCTTCAAGATGGTACTTAGCGGAATCATGCCAAAGATGGCTGCAGTACTCCATACAGGATCGAACCTGGGCTGTGTACAGGTTGAGCAACTGTTTTGAGCTGAAGTACCGCCGGACCTTTGCGATGACTGCCGATTTCTTGGAAGGTGACTGTGCCATGGTTTCAATTTGTTTCGATTTATTTTTTTTTAACGACCGAAATTAAGTTTCGGCGTGATGGTCATGCCTAGAAGCCCTAGGTGGTTTGTGATCGGTACAGATACACCTTGGAAAGTGGGCGTCAAGAAGAATGTGCTCTTTTTACCGGAGAAGAGACACGCCTAGGTTTTGGAAGGGTTGAATATGACAAGGTTGGCTTCAGCCCATCGAAAACCCTACATAGTGTCAAATTAACCCGTTCGATCATCGACTCTCTCTGAAATTGGATCTGGTTTGAACTCGCTCGCGCATTGGACACAAATCTCTCTACAACAGTGCTGTCATCGGCGTAACTAATAATGCCTTCCGATAAAAGAAGGTCATTAATGTGCAGCAGGAATAATGTTGCAGAGAAAACAGATCCCTCAGGTACGCCAGCGTCGATCGCCATTAGGTCTGATGAGAAGCCATCGACGATAACTTGAATTGACCGTTCCCTCAGGAAATCAGAAATCCAGTCGCAGAGTCCAGATGGTATGCCATACGCAGGAAGCTTGCTCAAGAGGGCTTCGTGCCATACCCGGTCAAAGGTCTTGGAGATATCTAAGGATACGGCAATTGCCGCTCCGTGCCCTTCCAAGGCCATGCTCCATAGATGCGTGACGTACACTACAAGGTCTCCTGTTGATCTTTAGGTACGTCGACGATGGTTTAATACTCGTTCCATAATTTTGCAAATTATGGAAGTAATTGCAATAGGTCTATAGTTGACTGGGTCGGCTCGACTGCCCTTTTTTGGTACGGGCTGTATGTTTGCAAACTTCCATGATTTTGGAACTTTTCCAGTCCTTAGAGAGAGTCGATATAGGCGTGTCAAAACAGGAGATAACTCGGCTGCACAGTGCTTTAGAACCACTGCGGGAATGCCATCCGGACCACTGGCTTTATTCACGTCTAGATTTAGTAAGCATTGGAGTACCTCTTTCTGGTGAATTTGGACGGCCACCATCTTTTTCAGTAAACGAGGTAATGGCAGCCGTTTTCTGGGATTCTAAGGGTGTCATCTTGGTTGATTACTTAGAAAGAGGTCAAACATACATTCTGCATACAACTGCACACTATTACGTCGTTTACGCGAAGAAGGTCGAAAAGACCACATTTGCAGAATCAATAGCTCAAATAGTGAATTGTGGTTTCGAATTGCTTCCTCATCCCCCTTATTCACCTGACTTGGCACCTTCTGACTCTCACCTATTTCTAAAACTAAAAGAACACTTAGGTGGAATGAAATTTTCTACCAATGAGGAGGTCAAAGTGGCCGTAGATGCGTTTTTTAAAGACCTTGACGAGACCTTCTATTTAAATGGGATCAAGGCTTTGGAGGAACGCTGGACTAAGTGGACCTAGGAGGAGAGTAGGTAGAAAAAAATATATAAAAAATTGCATTATTCCTGTTTTCTTATTTAGGTAATTGTCAATTTTGAGAAATAAATATTTGAATTTGAATTTGAATTTAGGCTGCGAACTTTTCAATCCACCCGTTATAGGTTATAGTAAATCCATAGGTGATAGTAAGTCAAACTACAATACTTAAGGGGTGGTCCGAATGCAATTTATTACTTCAAGGGCCGTTCGCGTCACAAGAAAACCCGTATTAATCTGGGTTGGTGACAATCTCTTCTGCCGAGGAAGACAATAATTCATGGAAATGTCGATTAACCACTATTTATTAGAGTTTCGGTTAAGATATCAAGTTCAGTAGATTTATTTATTTGATTCAATATTGTATGTAACATTTAGGTATTTTGGTCCTCGGATCCAGTGTAGATACGTTGGATATTTATTCGTCTTAATAGGCAAGCTTGCTGTTAGCTTTCTAAAATTGATAACGAATAAAATGTTTTGAGAGATAGATGAGTCAAAATATCTATTGTACGTTTCACAACGTATCACTCTAAAAGATACAAAATGAAGAATTTTCTGCAATACTTTCAAAACGCAGAAACATCAACGTTTGTTCTTTAGAAAACAAAACAAATTTTCTCACTCAACCGGTATCTTATTGTATTCGTTCAACAGGCGTAAGGCCCATAAGTTGTTTCTAGTCTGCTGATATCAAATCTTCGCTCGACTACGCTTCTCGGCGGTATCGTTACAGGCTGACTGTATTTTGGTAAGAGGTTGAAATTGACAAGATTCCCGAATTAGAAATTACCTTCGATTATGTATGTAAGTATACCTTGGACCCATTACTTGAATTGATTTATTATCTTCTGTTGAGATAAAACTGCACCCCTCAGCAAATATATTCTTAATAACTGCGGACTAAATAAATATGGAATATAAAATATAAAGCATCACGTCAAAAAGTTATTTCTATGTAAAAATCTGATTTATGTTTAATCATGGTTTCACTTGTGAAACAAAATTATATACGTAAATTGATTTCTATTGATGTAGAAAATAATTTGATTCTTACATTACCTTCTTTTAGGTAACGAACATTAAAAAATACAGGCGCAATTTGCTTTTATTGTCAAGGAGTTATGGTAAAATAGATTGAATACTTTAGGTATTTAATACAGCGTTGCGTTTTTCCAAAAAAGTTGGAAAAATCTGCGTCGGAACGCAATATAATGCGGGCATTATATTAGGCAACACCAAAATGAAACTGTGCCCATTTTCACAGTGACATGATTTAAAAATCCATTTTGTTCTACTCGAATGATTAAAAATGTGGATAAAAATAATTGGTTTCATTATCAAGGTTGCTCGTGTTGGATCAGGCTAATAGATCAGATGAGAAAAGGCCAATTACATCCAACCTCTAATACCGCTTAAAAGGGATGAAAGTTTATCCTAACACATCGAAGCATAGTTCATTAAACTTATTCAATCGATTTTTATTGAAATAAGAGTCAAAATAAAAGTAATTATGAAGCACAATTGTTTTATTTCGTCAAATTATTTCCTCTTATTTGAATTATTTATCAACTAAATAAATTTTTAAGAGGCAGAAAGATTTTATACAGTCTAGACTGTACACTACCAGACACTGACAGTAAAAGATAACAGAGTTCCTTTAGAATAACTTGTATTGCCGCAGATAAATATCAAATTCATTTAATGCTTTTAAATAAGAACTAAGTTTAAATAACTGTAAATATAACAAATACTAAGATTCTGTAGAACATTTTGTGATCGTTCAATTTAGATACTCTTTAAAAAATTTTTTTGGGGGAAATGAAATGTTCAATGGTTACAAATTGTATTTTCAAGTAGATATGTAACATACGACTACTAACGTACAAGCAGCATCGACATGACTTACCACTGACACTGTGTGCGGTTTAAGATGTTATTTATTATTATTTTTTAAACCTATGTCCAAATTTTTATTAAATTGGAAGTCAGCGTTTTGTCGTTGCGTATGACAATTGTATTGGATATTTTAATGACAAAATAATGGATCGCTGCACTTGTAACTAAGTATTTCTTTGTTTTTGTCGATGCTAGGTTTGGCAGTGGGAGTTTGTGTCAAACGGGCTGGTATAATGTAAATAAGGAATTTGGAACTAGAACTTTAATTACGGAGTAAATAAGAGTCTATATATAATTATTATTTCACTTCAGTCTTCATTTACAAACAGGAAGGTCACGTTGAAATTCGGGTAGTCTTGGTAGGCGACTCCCCCTTACACTTATTTTATGTAAATTTTTTCATACAGTCATAATTTTCCGCGCAAAAACAAAGAGAAATTTATTTTTTGATTTACCTCATTTAAAATTGAGATTAGAACCTTAAAACAAGTAAAAGTACAAGTACTAGATTGTACTAGTATTTGTAACAAAACATGTGTAATGTGTCTATATTTTCGATGAGTTCTTCGTCCTGATGAATATCTAAAGCGTCATTATCACTAAAGTACGTCTTCTCATGGTAGCGTAGAGTGACGGGTCGCTCACTTCCCTCTAATACGGTTGAGGAGGGCGATGGCTGGATCCCGCGTTAACTCGTGAACGGGTGCCGTTTGAGGGTGTTCGTCGTTTGGATACTTGCCGAGCTAACAGATGCAGATAAGAATAGTTTTGTATAGACATAAAAAGACTCTGTAAATTTGTTTTGAAAAAAATATATCCGTGAAGTTTCTTGCCAGTTCTTCTTCACGAAGGGTTTTTCGAACTGGTGGTAGAGTTATGTTTTATTTGACGTCAATAAGAACAAGTAATTGTCAATGTTGAGAATTAAATATTTCATTTCATTTCATTTCAATCTGTGGCAACCACGTTTTTTCTGTTGAACTTAAAAGTACCTCGATGGCATGAAACATTTTGATGAAATGGAGTGATTTCGAAGGATACCATTTCCCATATTTCTGCCACTTCACATGCAAGATCCTATACTCTCCTCTCGAGTTACTACAATTGCTACACTTTTTCCTACTTAGGTAAGTCGCCATAATAACATAATAACAACGTGAGCTCGAAAAATATCTATACCTTTGCTATCATTTATTATTGTTATATAAAATATAATAATAATAAATTACAGTAAAGTTTGACAACGCTCTTATAAATCCCATTTGTAATTCTGCTATAAACAGTTTCCACAGGCCTGGCCACCGCCTACCCTGGCATGGGACTGGTTTTTTTTTGCTAACAATGACGTTGTGTAATCTTTTACCCATTTATTCTGTATACGTAATATACGTATATATTTTTCAAAAAAGGTATTCTCCAAAATGGCGCATAGTTAGTTCTTGGCTTGATTACACATTTAACGATAAAATTACCATATTTTAATTTATATTTAATTGAAGAGGAACCATTGCCAAAGTGCCACGTAGACACTTTTATTTCAAATCTATGTAAAATTTAGAAATTGCTTGTATTTATTGTAGTCATTTAAAAGTACATCGTGTGCTGCGACTTGATAAAAAACCATTTAAAAAGTTGATATGTTAAGGTGATGTTATTAAATATAAAGGAAAACGGGCTATAGGGTGTTAAAGTAATTTTTTTTTATAGAAAAAGGATTAGACGTTTGTCTTCTATCTCAACCGATGCAAAGTGACGATAAAGACGAAGGTGTTACACGTCTATCCACGAGATACTTATTCACTTGACGCTTGAAAGAACTGGGACTATAGATTTCTGATAATTAGAATTTTTTGAATAAATTAAAGTTATTTGCAGTAAAATTTACTTGAAATGCATACGTTAACGATCGGCATCATCTCCTGAATTTTAAAAATACAAAACTCGATTGATTTATAATTGCAATAACTGAAACAAAAACAATTCGAACTGAAGCCCACGGATGCATCGTAAGTCGATATAATAATTACATACAATGTTAATAAATAAACACTCGCGACTAACTATGGCCATGTGTGCGGAAGTACCTGACCACCAGTGCGATCGCGAGCTCGTTTTTGAAATACCTGGCCACTCAAAGTTATTGTGTATGGAACGCTGGCGAGTTATAGTGTTCTCAATCTATTGTGTGTCATAGAAAAATGGATCTGTGTCGGGAACATTTTTGTGCAATGTTATTTTACGAATTCTAGTTCA
The DNA here is from genome assembly GCA_923062675.1 of Marasmarcha lunaedactyla. Taxonomy (NCBI): domain Eukaryota; kingdom Metazoa; phylum Arthropoda; class Insecta; order Lepidoptera; family Pterophoridae; genus Marasmarcha; species Marasmarcha lunaedactyla. Next base: position 3,832,337 of record OV281358.1, read on the forward strand.
ACTTGAAACCTGATGAGTCGTTTAATCGAATTCAATTAGCTTTTATGCACAAGGCACCTTCTAAAGCAACTCTGTACCGCTGATATAACGAGTATAAATGCGGTTGCTTAAATTTGAAGGACCAAGTAGAAGTGGTCGTCTTTTGATTGCTGTTACACCACCACCCACAACCTCACCCACATGACAGTAACATAGTAACAGGACGAGTCATATATTCTATGCTAGAAGTTTTTGCTGTTGTTGAATGTCATCCGCCTTGTAACCCTGATTTGGCACCGTGTGACTTCTTCTTGTTCCCTAAAATTAGAAACCAGCTAAGGGGATACAGTTTGCATCTCCAGAAGATGCACTCACTGCATTTGAGATGGCCTTTGAGGAAGTACTTGTCGCAGACTGAAAAGTAGAAAATGTGTTTGAAAGTTGGTTTAGACGACTGAAGTTTAATTAGACTTTGGTGGACTATATTCTATTAAACGACGTAATAAAAATGTATAACCTATAGAACAGCTCTATTTCTTTTTTCACAACTTTCTGAGTGTGACGTCTTCTGATATTATGAACCATCATCATCACTCATCATCAGAATTATTCAACTTTTGTGGAAAAATGGACTTGTATTTCAAGATTTTTTATACACATTTAAGTAATGTTATGAAACATCCTGCTCTTACTGGTAAATTCAAAATTCTGTTCTTGCACAAGTATCGTGGCCACAAATGATTAGTTTTATATTTGAACTCAAAGACGTTTACACAAGTCATTGAGTCAAGCGTTCAGAAAATTGTGAGTAAATTGTATAATAATAATAATAATAATAATAAATCTTTATTGCAACAAACACTTTGGTACTTAAGTCAAGGTATCACTAGAATTGCTGAATGAATTGCTGGGTTGTCATCTATATTTAATTGACGCTCATTCTTAGTCGAATACTAGTAAACAAGCAATACATACGTAATGGGTTTCTCGACAATCGCTCAAATAATTTCGATGAGCATTTTTGGTTCTTGGGATTAAGGATAGAGATTTCAACTAATTACTTCACGCGCTCGAGTAATGCTTGTAATATTTTTGAAATTTAAATAAGGTAGTTTTATTTCTATAAAAAAATTAAATTACAATTTTTATTGTACTGAATACAAATTAAGTAAAACTTGAACATATTCTAAAGTCAGAAAAGATTATGATCACTCTGAGATCTAGGGGAAAAGCCTGGACTGGGTCACATGTGGCAGTAAATATTCATCTAACAACAGTACCATCACAAAGGTTAATCTATATTTTACACGGCTAATAAAGTTCCTGTTACCTCTGTAGCCTAAATCAGCCAATATTTACTAAATGTCCAAACACAATACATGACAGAGAGGCAAAGGTTAACATTGAATCTCTGGATTCACTTATGCTTAATGCAGTTATTATAATAGCGTCGAGTTATGTTCCAGCAATATTGTTATTGATGAATTTTTAACGTTTATTTTACTGGGATAATACACATTGCCTTTGCACTGAAATACTAGAATTAAAATTTTTGTCAGAATAGCTATGTTTAGTAGCTTATATTATGGAATAAAGAACGAAGAAAAACAAAGATAATAATATTTCCTTCTAAACGATCTTCCTATACAGTTATCTTTAACGAAAAGTACAGTAAATGTTTTCTATACCGATATGACTGTAACACCTTATACCTACACAATACAAACACTTTTAATTGCCATAGCACAATGTATACATATGTGTCCTTTATTGTGTATTCTGTACGCAAAGAAATAGAGGTAAATTTTATTAGAAACGTAAGTTTTGATTTTGTTTATTTTTAAACGTTTTCTGCAACAGTTTCTGGCATTTTGCCCATGATATTTCAAATTGAAATATTTGTGAAACAATAATCGACACTGTCAGAAAAGGTTATTCATCAATATGAAACACAAAGTATCAATATGGATTACTGTTAACGCCCGTAACACATGACAAACACCTAAATAACAATTAAAGTGAATTACTACCTCGCATCGTATAATTAGGTGAAATTAAGAGTTCCGGAAATAAACCAATATTACTGACAGCCAAAAGGTGATCAAGTGGTGTGACAATGGAAGGTCAGCGCATTTAAGACAACAATGTTGTCACGGAAAGACAATGGATCCAGGCTGTACAAAAACAAATGGAGAACGATCCTTAGATTCAGAACTACATGATAATTTAAAATGTACCCAAATAACAATTCTATTAGTATTAGTAACTATACTATTTCCATTTCTTTATTTTCTCGATGAAAGCTCCTGTGTAACCCTGTGCGAGCGTTTTTTTTTACATTATGTATGCATTATTTTATAAAAATATGACGTTTACACACGTACAAGGTTATATAATACCAGAGTCGGAGAAACTGATAGGGATGGAGCTAGAGAGTATTATATCAAATTAAAACTGTCATTAAGAAAATAAAGAAATTTAAATAGTATAAATGTTAATACTAAAATGGGTTAAAGTAAAACTAACTCGATAAAACTAAATTTTTTTATCTTTTTTACGATTCACAAAATTTCAATTCAACATTATATTTGAATGTAGGAACGATTTGAAAATGGCGCGAAATGGTTCGAATGGCTGGCGAAATTTCATTTCATTTCATGCTACGTGCTGTCACAGTGTGTGTGACAGCGGATCCAGATATTTTTCTGTTTTTAAGGTGTGTATGAATTTTTTCGAAAGTTAAAGTTAAAGTGATTTTATACACTTTATAATCTAATAAGTACGAGTTGAAATATTATATTTAATTAAACGATATACGAATATAATAAAAATATAAAAACAAACAAGGACCAAATATATATAGTCTAATCAAAATATCAAATTTAATTCGGTCAAACCGTTTTCTTGGATTCATATCACGTAACGCGGTGTATGACGTCTATGGTTGCAGCGTAAAAAGTAAAGTTAAAGACTAAAACGTACACATGGCAACAGAATCATATTGACCATCTTCTAATGTCGCACGCACACGAGCATTCATTGATACTCACACCACGACATATCTAAACCTGATCACTACGGCAATCTGCTTACGCACACAAGCACATCGTGTAAATCCCTCACTTATTATCGGTTAAACTGGTTCTAGCTACTCTAAACGACGACGTGCGCATCTAATATTGTGTAGTCGTGTTGCCGGATTGTATGCTGTTTTGCATTCGTTCGTTACACTTATTATAGTCCTATCATATTTCTGTGCTCAAGTTTTTTTTTTTTTTTTTTTTTTGGTTCCCCTCCACGGGAAGGGCAGGAGGACATAAAAAATGCTCTGACGCATACTCCGCGCGCGCGATCGAAGTTATGTGGGACTCGTCCCGACGCCTACCAGGACCATACCCACTAAAAAACCCCCTGTCGGCTCGTGCATTTTTGCCACTCAGCCTTCATCTGAGCGACGGCCAATCGGAGAAAGAGGCCGCGCTAGCGGGGCCCTTAAGGGGTCACCCGCTGGGATTTACATAGCACTGAAGGTGCTCAAAAATGAAAAGTAAATAATTAAAAACATTAAAAATTTAAAAGTAAAATTGCATTAATTCGGATTTACGTTAGAATTAGAATTTACGTTAGAATTAGGATTTGCGGCCTGAAGGGCCTCGAGATCTAAAGTTAACTGCGTTGGTTCGCCACTGTGCGCGTTTCTCGGCCTAGCGACTTTGAATTTCGAATCTAACACAGGAGCAGTATATGAGACTGAATCTCGAACAAGATGATTGGGATGGGATTCGGCGCGTTTGAAGAACGATTCTGAGAGTGTTTTGAGGTGCTGTTGCACTGTAGGTAGTTCAAGATCTCTGTGCAGGTCCGCGTTGCGCACGTACCAAGGTGCGTTTGTGGCCCTGCGGCAGAAGAGATTTTGAACTACCTGCAGCTTATACAGGATGGAGGGATTGGCGAGGGCAAAGACTGGCGAAGCATATGACATGACGGGTCTAACGCAGACCTTATAAAGCGTACGTTTATTTCTAAAAGACATTTTACTTTCTCTACCTATCATACTATTTAAGCGGCTTAAGTAGAAACGCACGAGTTTCGTTACTCTATCGACGTGTGGCTTGAAAGAAAGCGTCTGATCTAAGGTGACGCCTAAGTATTTAATACTGCGCTTCCAGGGGATGGGAATACCTAACATTCGAATGTGGGGATCGTTGCGGCAATTACGACGTTTGTGGTCGAATTGAATGGCAGAACTCTTTTCTGGGTTGACATCGATACGCCATTTTTGAAACCAAACACCGAGGGCGTTTACGGCCTTTTGGAGTCTGGTGATGTTATACGGGATCGATTGACCTTTAGTGTAAAGGGCGGTATCGTCTGCAAAGAGGGCGAGTTCGACGCCTTTCCGCGGGATGGGGATGTCGTTAGTGTACACGGTGTACAGCAGAGGGGCGAGGACTGAGCCTTGCGGGACTCCAGCCTTTATGGGACGAGGCGCGGAGAGCGTGCCTTCATGTTTGAATCGAAACGTACGGTCTTTAAGAAACGACGCGATTAATCTGACTAGGCGAACCGGAAGTCCTATTTTATAGAGTTTAAAAACGAGACCGCTGTGCCAGACTTTATCGAAAGCCTTGGCTACGTCAAAGAGAACCGCGATTGTTTTTTTACGACGCGGATAGAATCCTTCGAGTATGTACTCGACGATTCGATGGACTTGCTGAGGGCAGGAGTGCTTAGCGCGAAAGCCGAACTGGTGGGGAATTATTAGAGGGTCGCCATCCGTTGGAAACAGATGGTTCCGCATTCGAGAGAGTATGACTCTTTCGAGAAGTTTAGACATTGCCTTGAGGAGGCTGATGGGTCTGTGATTAGCCGGGACGTTCAGAGGTTTACCCGGCTTGGGAATGCCTATGACTGTCGCTTCTTTCCAGGCTTTTGGAAAGTAGCTATGGTCGAAGCAGGCATTGAAGATGATAGCTAACAAGGTAAGCACCTGCTGTGGCAGGTGCTTAAGTGCGTGGTTGGAAATTCCATCCGCACCGGGAGCCTTTTTGGACTTTTGCTTTCTAATGAGAAGCAAGATTTCATCATTAGAGACTGTGACGGGGTCGTCGGTGATAGGGAGAGATTCTCTGCGGAGAACTTCGTCCTCGACCGCCTGGATGTGGGAGGGATCCGCGGTTTGCGTGCTGGGCGAGCATTGTGCCGCTATGCTGTCGGCGAAGCATTCGGCTTTCTCTTCGACTTCGAAGGCAATGGTGCCGTCGGGACGAGTGAGAGGAGGAACGTGAGAGGCGGTGTCTACGCGTAAGGCTCGTGCCATTCGATAATACGCTTGGTGGGACGGGGAGATATTCTCCATGAGATCGTTAAACTGAGTGTCACGGAGTTCCGCGAGGCAAGACCTAACTTTACGTTGAAGCTGATTCGCAGCTGTTCTATATGCGGGCGTGGGATATTTCTTGGCTCTCCGGAGAGCCACGTTCTTAGCTTTAATGAGATTGCTAACGGCTAAGGGAAGCGCGGGTTTGCCTTGCTTAGCAATAATTACGTTGTCGCTGATGGCTGAGTTGATAGCATCAGTGAGAGTATCGACTACTGAATCTATTTTAATCGGGCTGTCTAATTGGTCGGGCGAAATCGCGAGCGGAGAGTTCGGTGCCTCTAAGGCTGAAACTAACGTATTTTTAAAGCCTTTCCAGTTGGTAAAGGTCTTAGGAGATGTGACGTTATCGTTGGGCGCGCCTAGCACGAGGGAGACGGGGCAATGGTCGGAGCCTAGGTCATCGAGCGGTTCGATGGACCTGAGATCAAGATTGATTCGCTTTATAATTGCAAAGTCGAGGATGTCAGGAGAATAGGTCGGGTTTTTGGGATAGTGAGTGGGAGCGATGGGGGATATGACGTCTAAGTCAAGGGAGTCAGTGATGTCGAGGAGAGCGATACCACTGGTGTTGGTCGATAGGCACGTCCATTCAGTATGTTTGGAATTAAAGTCTCCGAACATAATGACTGAATGGGCGAGGGCGAGAATGGCCTCAAAGTCGCTGTGGATTGGTCTGGAGCCGCACGGTATGTAGACTGAAGCTATGATGATGGTCGGATGACCAGTCATAGCCAATCTACACACAGTGGCCTCCATGTTGAGGAGAGGAGGGGTAGGGAGAGGACAGCAATGGAAGACTCTTTTGTAATATATAGCGGTGCCGCCGTAACCGTCGGAGTTGGGCCTATCGTTGCGAGTAAACGCGTATTTAGGAATAGCGTATCCCCTGGAGCGGTTTGGAGTAAGCCATGTCTCCTGGAGAAGGAATAAGTCAGGTTCTTTGTTCTGAAGGAACAGTTTAGTCTCGGGAAGGTTGGTGCTAAGGCTACGAGCGTTAAAAGATACTAGGGATAAGCCCTTGGGCTTAATACGACTGGACGCGGGATTCGCGGGTCTAGACGTTATAATTTATTATTTACGAATTTATACAAAAGTAAAAGAATTTACAACGAACTTAGGAGCGAGTGATGCTCGGCTAACGCGAATAAACGCTCTTGAGGAGAGCGGGTGGCTCGCAGTTTGCGTGCGAGTACGGAAATTTCGTTAATGTCAACGTTTTGGATGACGTCGAACACGGTCTTCATGTCCTCAGCCAACGACGACTGAGGTGAAGATGACAAAGCGGGATGCGGCCCTACGGAAGCTACGGGACCTGGGATGGGTCGGGAAGGTGCAGCCGGGACGGCCGGACGCTGCCTCCAAGACAGAGCCTGAGTAGGCGTCGGCTGAACGGGCTTTGCTTCCGGGGGACCCCGGTTGCGCAGCGGCGGGAAGTTAGCGGGAGTGAGCGGCGGCGCCGGTTTAGGCGCGACCCTCTTGACGGTGGAGCGCGGAGCGCGCGGGCAACTCCTGTAGTTAGCTGTGTCGCCGGACTGGCCGCACAGCACACAGGCAGGGGGGGAGGTGGATTCAGGAGTGCGAGTGCAGTCCTTTGTTATATGTGGATCCAGGCACTTAACGCACCTGGGGGGAGCTGAGCAGTTAGCCGCTGCGTGGCCATAGAGCTGGCAGCGGTGGCACTACCCAGGATGACCGCGAGGGTTGGGACGCTCGACGGAGATGTTCGAGAGTCCGCAGATTGTGCGAGCCTCTCTGAAAATCTCCTTCGAGTTGGAAGTATTTGACAGGATTACTAAAGCTAAAGGAAAACGCCTACCGCGGTTGGAGTGGATCTTGTGCACTGCTACGGCCGGGAAACCCTGAGACTTAAAGTCCTCGAGAATGTCTTCGTTACTGAGTTCGAACGGGACGCCCCGTAGTACTGCGCGGATCTTACGCTCCTCCGGGAGGGCGTAGGTGTGATACGCGATTTGATTGATCGACAGAAGCCTAGTGAAAGACCGGAAGTCGTCGACGGTCGCTACTTGAATTTTGATTGTATCGCCAGCGTTGGCGGCTTTTAAGTAATTAATTTTGTGCTCTTTGCACAAGTTAGAAACCGCGGTCCAGCGCGCTTTTTCACGCAGGAAGACGGGCGGAGGGAGGTGAGGTTTCGGCGGGACGGGAGCGCAGCGCGTCGCTAGCTTCAATGGGACCGACGGATACGCGGTTACTTCGAGCGATTTTAACGATTTTAACGGCGCGGGGGCTGGTGTTGAAGACACCGGGGAGGGCTCGGGTATTGATGATACCGAAGCTTTCTTCGAGCGCTTCTTGGAGCGCTTGGCGACAAGTTGAAACGCGGGCTCAGGAGAGCCGGTTAAGGTGACGGCATCTGACGACGTATCAGACGCGGGTTCGGAGTCGCTCCCGGGAGCGGTACGCTTACGACGCGACGCGTGAGAGGATGCGACCGATTCGCAGTCCATCTCGGAAGAGGCGGGAGACGCGGGAGAGCTGTGGACCTGAGGGGTCTGAACGTTGGAGGCCTGAGGGGCCGGGGTTGAGGCCTGAGGGGCCGCGGACGCGATAGAAGCCTGCAAGGCCTGCGTTAGTACGTCAGCGGGTATGCTTACGCCGGACGCAGCGAGTGCCTGGGCGAACGACCTAAGGATGTTTACAAGGTCCATTGGAGGGCTTGAAACTACAGTATATAATATATAAATATATAAAAATGCCTAGGTTCCCTAGCAAACCTAGCACCTAAACCTCCCTACCTGGGGCTGGGGAGAATAACTCAGAACTAACCGTAGTACGCCGAAGGCCACTACCTACAAACCTAAAAAGGGTGCGCAGGTAAAGAGTTGACCGCGTTAGGGTCAACCTTTACCGACAGAAAGGACAAATACACACGAAAACACACAGATATGATAAAAATAAATATGAAAATTAGAAAAAATAAATAAAATATAGAACAGAAACAAAATAAAAAATAAAAGGACTGGTTCAGTACAAATTCGTAGTCACCGCTACCTAGAAACCTAAAAAAAGGGTGCGCAGGTAAAGAGTTGACCGCGTTAGGGTTAACCTTTACCGACAGAAGGACAAATACACACGAAAACACACAGATATGATAGAAATAAATATGAAAATAGGAGAAAATAAATAAAATAGAGAAGAGAAATAAAATTAAAATAAAAAGGACTGGTTCAGTACAAATTCGTTTTCACCGTTAAGTATCCTTTGCACTGAAACCAGACTACTTACGCTGGGCACAACACTGCACTCAGCACAAGCACAACACAACTTAGCACAGCACTTTGAAGACTAAGGGGCTTAGTCGCAAAGAAAAATCGCACTTCGATAGCACTCAGACGGAGTAGAAAAACCTTGAAACCCGTAGCACGGAACCAACACGCTAAACTGTGACGTCAGTAGACTGAGCGCCACGGAATATCGGGAAGGGATCAAACAACGGAGAACGGGGTCTTGCACGTCCGCACTGGGCGGCGATCGGAGCGAGAATGTGCTCAAGTGAAACCCCTTTTTTTTATTTGTTTTTATGCCACCTAAGCAGCACCCTCACGGGAGGGAGGTGGAAGATGCGCCATGCATACCGCCGCAGGCAACCGACTTCCGCGACGGTGATGTGGGACTCACCAAAGTGGCACCTACCCACTAAAATCCAGCTTGCTGGCTGTAGCATGGGAATGCTGTCAGCCTTCATCGGAGTGACACCCGGACAGAGAGGTGGGTGTGCAAGCCGCTAGAGGGTCACCCGCTGAGAATACTAATCACTTAAGGTGCAAATGACATTTTATATGATGATTATTCGGCCTGGGGAGCCTTAAGCTGGTCCAATTTAGCCGAGAGCTGATCGGGGGGATCCGAGAGTGCATTTCTCGGTGTACGGACTTTGTACCTCGACGGCATGGACGAAGCAGTATAAGCTACTAAGCTCGCGTATGAGGGGGTAAGGATGCTCTTCGGATCGCTTGAAGAAAGTGGTGGAGAGCGTCCTAATGTGTTGTTGAACTGTAGGTAATTCGAGATCTCTGGGCAGGTCTGCGTTTCGCACGTACCACGGAGCGTCCGTGGCCTTACGGCAGAAGAGATTTTGGGATACCTGCAGCTTATACAAATCGGAGGGTTTAGCATGTGCAAAGATTGGGGCGGCATACGTCATGACTGGTCTGACGCAAACCTTAAAAAGCGTTCGCTTGTTCCTAAGAAACATTTTACTGTGCCTGCCTAACATACTATTTAGGCGGCCCATGTACTTACAGGCGAGTTTGGTAACTCTGAGTATGTGAGGTCGGAATGAAAGCGTACTATCGAGTGTTACGCCTAGGTACTTGGTGGTTTGAGCCCACGGGATGGGCGTACCTAGCAATCGGATATGGGGGTCGCAGGGGCGACGGGGTTTATAATCGAAGCGCATCGCAGAGCTTTTCTCTGGATTCACATCGATTCGGCATTTTTTGAACCAAGCTCCGAGGTCGTTTACGGCCTTCTGGAGTTTGGTGATGAGGGAGTCAACGTACAAGCCCTTGACGTACAGGGCGGTATCATTGGCAAAGATGGAGAGTTGAACACCTTTTGACGAGATAGGTATGTCATTGGTATATGTGGTGTATAAGAGAGGTGCGAGTACCGAGCCCTGAGGGATGCCCGCCTTGAGGGGGCGGGGGTTGGAGAGCGTACCTTCGTGTCTAAAACGAAAGGTGCGATCTTTAAAATAGGAGCCGACTAGTTTGACTAGTCGGTCGGGCAAGCCTGTGTTGTAAAGCTTGTAAATGAGGCCCGCGTGCCAGACTTTGTCGAAAGCCTTGGCTACGTCAAAGAAGACCGCGACTGTTTTAAGTCGTTTAGGGTAGAAGCCGTCGAGTATGTACTCGACAATTCGTTGGACTTGCTGAGGGCACGAGTGCTTGGCTCGAAAGCCGAATTGGTGGGGGATAATGAGGGGGTCACCCTCTGCTGGAAACAGGTGGTCCTTCATTCGAGCGAGTATGACTCTCTCACGTGACATGAGGGAGGGGACGGGTGACGGTTGCGCCGGGCAGACAGTTGGAGTTGGAGACACCGGGGCTTTTTTACTACGCTTAGAGCGGCGCTCCACCAGCTTGAAGCTGGCGGTGGAGGGCTCTTGGGAGCCGGTGAGGGTTTCCGCTTGGGAATCGGAATCGTCGCTGCTGCTAGAGGCAGTGCGCTTTGGTCGGCGAAAGGCAGAGGTTGCGGACGTTGCCGACGAGGTAGTACAGTCCGTAGTTTCGCACTCCATTTCACTGGAGGTGGAGGAAAGGGGAGCGCTGTGAGGTAGCGATGGGGCCTGAAAAGCCTGGGTAGCCTGAGGGGCCAGTTGAGCCAGTATGCTGGCGACTTGGGGGAAGAGAGTGCTAAGTAGTGAGAGCACTACGTAAACATCGTAGGGGGCGCCTGAGGTGGCAAGGCCATCGGCGAATAGCTTCGCAACGTCCACTGGAGGTTGCTTGGCCATTGCGTCAGGCGGGGAGGGAATGGGAGCTAACAAAGTATGTTTTATATAATAAATATATAAGTTATGATCGACCTAACAGTCGAACCCTAACTAAGCCAGCGGTAGGGGGATGTGGACGGCCACAGTGGTGCCCCTAGCTCGGACAGCACTGATTCCGTCACCCTGGGTAAGGCCCAGTGCACTGGGATCGGGACTTCCGGTTTGTTGTTTGCCTGAAGGGCAAACTATGCGCACTGGGGCAACGCTAACTGGTTTCGTTGGCACCGTTATATATCCACCAGTTCACGCAGTCTTGAACACGACGAACTTACTCACACGAAGCAACACCTGAAACGTGGAAGTCCGTCAACGTAGCTCACGTTTGACAAAGTACGGTTAACGCAACACCAATCGCCGTGAAAACGGCGTTTGTGAAATTCAATAATACGGTACGAAAACCTGAGTCGTGAAAACGACCAGTGAAATTTGGGGTGCTCAACTAGTGCGGGGACTAGAGACCGGAAAAGCGTCTGCGATTGAACCGAGACAGTGAGTGAAGCCGAAATGAATTATCATTTAACAACACTGCAGAGAGCTGAAATCGTTGTTTTGTTTAATCAAAATGTCTCCATTAAGAAAATTGCTCGTCGATTAATGATACCTGTAAGTAAATTTACGCTAAGTATTATCCTGTGACTAGGTCAAACGAAATTTTTATTTCCAAGTTGATAATTTTATTTACAGAGAAAGACGGTGCAACTGTGGGTTTGTCGTTATGAGGATCCTGGGAATGTAGAACCTTGTAGGCCTGGACGGTATCCTATAACCTATACTGATGCATCGGAGAGACACCGCGTGGCCAGATAATTTAAAGGAATTAGTTTTTTCAACTTGGGAAATGATGAGAGGATCTGACTTGTGCTGGAATCTAGTTGACAGTATCAGGCGCACAAATTAGTTTATAATAAAAAAGTTTCGTAATAGTTGTGTTTTAAAAAGAAGGTAATCCATGAGTGAATGATGTTATTGTCATTTAGCTGAGAAACAAATAATATATTTTTATAAATCTAACAGATTATTATAATAAAAAAAAAACTAAAATTCACAAAATATTTTGTAATCTACCAACATTAAACAAATCGAGCGGTTTATTGAAATAACAATTTTAAAACACAAAATAATTACAACAAAATATTAACAAAGCAATAGCAGTGAGTCTAAGACAAGATATTAAGCCGAAAGCCCCCCAAAGAATGAGAATCCGTGTTCTGTTTGTTGCCGTGGAACCCTTGGCCCCTCCTGCGTGCATCGCCTGATGTGACGTAGAAGCGTGAATGAGACGGGTTGAACGCTTCATCACTTTTCAACTCAATGTAGGTTGAGTCACTTCCTCTAATACGGCCTCTCCTGACAGTGGCACGTCCTCGTCCGCCGGGTTTTGATATGAAGTGGTGCCCACAGTATTATGGTGCAGAGGTCAACTCTGTGGCCAATTCATCAATGCTTTGAGCTGCAATTAAAAGTAGGTCTTAAAGAAAAATTCAACTTGTACTTAGCTAATAGAAAGGACCAATTTTATTTTTATTTTTAACTTTATTTTTTTTTAAGTATTCATCTTTTTAGTTTTAACAACCAAAAGTATTGATTTGAAAGGTTGAAATTTAAAGTTTAAATTCCTCAAAATATGTTTTATAAAAAGTGCTGTAGGTAAATTTATTAAGAAAGAATTTAGGTGAATTTGGTTTATCAAATTGAAATTATGATCATAACACTATGTTTGATTTTTTTTTAAATAAAAGCAAAATTAGATAAGATAAGAATAAAGATCTCAAAATAAAAACATACAAAAATATAATAAGATGGCTCAAAAACAATAAATAAACAATAAGCAGAGCCCTCAGGATGCTATGACTGCAAAGGCAGAGCCCTCAGGTTATCTTAGTTATAATAAACAAGCAGAGCCCTCAGGATGCTACATGTACAAAGGCAGAGCCCTCAGGATACCTAAGTTATAATAAATAATCAGAGCCCTCAGGATGCTACATGTACAAAGGCAGAGCCCTCAGGATACCTAAGTTATAATAAATAAGCAGAGCCCTCAGGATGCTCCGTGTACAAAGGCAGAGCCCTCAGGATGCTCCGTGTACAAAGGCAGAGCCCGCAGGTTGCTCAACAGACTAAAACTAAGCAGAGCTCTCAGGATGCTCATAGACAGCGAATATACTCACAGTCGCTGTCGAAAAAATTTGCACAGACCTCGGGGGTCCAATCGCCTTTCCATGGAGTCATACACTCAGCAGCCGCTTCAGTGGTTTTCCCATACGAGCCATTGATAATCTTTGAAGGACCTTCACAACCTTGTATGGGCCTCTCATCCCCGAGTCCAGTTTGCCAGTGGATTGAGCAATCTTACGTACAAACACCATGTCGTTTTCTTCAAATTTTCTTGGTGAGCGTCGCGTTTGATTGACTCTGTTATCTTGTTGAGTTTGGTTTTGTTCAAGTAATATGCTCGCTCGTTGTCTGGCTAACTCTCGCAGTGACTCTCGATTGGGCCTCGATCCTTCCACGGCAACGTCACGTTTCAGGGCTCGAATAATCGGCGTCGTCGACTCACTACCAATCTAAAGATTTAAAGGCGAACATTGAGTGCTTTTTTGTTTAGTAATATTTAAGGTTAGTTGCATCTTCCAAATGACATTTGACCAACTCTCTTGTCTATGATTACTTTCAAGGCGAATCATGTTCAATACACTACGACAATATCTTTCTACTTGACCATTACTTTGGTGCATATCTGGTGTTATAAAGTACAATTTGGGACCTAAACTAGTTATCCAATTACTAAAAGCTGAGCTTTCAAATGCTCGGCCACGATCAGTCACAATTAACTTAGGCGTGCCAAAAAGAGAAATTGCTGTCTCAAATGTCCTGATTAACTTATTGGCGTCTTGTTTGTAAATAGGGTAAACGAGCCAAAATTTTGTATAAGCATCTATAATAATCAATACAAATTTATAACCGTTTGAATCTGGCAGTGGTCCTAAAATATCACTATGTACGATTTCAAAGGGTAAATCTGGTTTCTTCCAGGATTCAATCGGTTGTAAAGGTTGCCTAGGTATTTTCTTATGTGACAAACAGACTATGCAGTGCTGTATATATTTTTGAACAAATTTCCTTAAACAGGGAAACCAAAAATGTTTTAAAATTAGATCACAAGTTTTGTCAATACCTATATGATGTTGTTCATCGAGAAATACGCGTAAAAGACTTAATCGGTGACCTTTCGGTATGTAACACAATCAACGAGTCTGTTCGCCGGTAGGATTATATTTAAAAAATAATGAATTAATAATGTACATGTATCTAGATGAATCCAAGTTTCCATCATTTAATTTTTGTATTAAAGTGTAATAAAGTCTCCTCATCGGCGGATTGAGCTATTTGAGCCCAATTTTGGGGTTTACGTATTTCACAGACATTTACAGGGTTACAACTAAGTCTACGTGTGGTAACATACTTCCTTTTCGGTATTGTAATTCAAAGTCGTAATCCTGCAAATACATGCACCAACGAGCGACCCTCGGTAACAAGTCCTTTTTCCGCTGAGTGAGTTTCAAAGCATTGCAATCGCAAGCAAGCAATTGCAAAAAAAAAATAAACTCAAAAACAAATCCTAACATTTTCCGACCAATAGCAATGTTACCAACATCATCGAAAATTTTTGAACAAGCTATGTGTAACCGTGTATATAACTTTTAGGAAAAATTTAGAGCTTTCGACACCCGGCAATATGGATTCCGTAAAAAGAGATCAACAATTCTAGCAGTTTATAAATTTATTCAAGAAACAATAGACATAATACAAGATAAGAAATACGCTGTAGGAATACTCTTAGATATGACAAAAGCATATGATAGAATCTAACATCCTATCTTACTAAATAAATTATATAAAATGGGCATTCGGGGTTTAGCGCACGATTGGTTTGTTTCTTACTTAAAAAATAGAGTTCAGTTTGTTGAAATAGACATATACAATGGGAAAAAAAATGAAAGTAAAAAAGTTAGATCGGAAGCAAGAAAAGTAAACTCCTCTATACCCTACGGCAGTGTGCTCGGATGTCTGTTATTCTTGGTATACATAAACGACCTGCCTGAAGTAATAAAAGAACACTGCATTTTGTTTGCTGACGACGTTTCCATACTCTCCTCAACAATAAGAAATACAAATCTAAATATAAAACTTAGAAACATTTTTGATAAAACTACGAAATGGTTAAAAGAACATAATTTAGAGATTAACTATAACAAAACTAAATTAATAACTTTTCACCCACACCAAAAAATCTCTTTAGATATAGATTTTGCATAAAGAATAGTAAAATTGATGTTAAAAAATTGTTTAATCTGCTCGGTATTAACATAGATACACATATAAATTGGAAATCTCACATACAAAAACTACGAACTAAACTCAATTCTTTTTCATACGCCCTCCGTGAAGTGAAAAAGGCCACAAATCTGACCGCCCTCATAACATATTATGCCTATGCCTACGCTTGGTTAAACTATGGTGTTATGCTTTGGGGGAACAGCACAGAGGCACCGGCACTCTTCATAGTTCAAAAAAAACTGATGCGTATTTTAGTTAACATAGACCCAACCAGTAGTTGTAGACCACATTTCCGTCATCATAAAACATTAACACTGCCATGTCTCTATATTCTAGAAAATTGTAAATTTGACCGTAAATACCCAGAGCTATACACAAAACGCACCTTACGACAGCACAAAAAGTTAACGCTACCTAGATCCAGACTTGAGTTACACGCAAAGAGCCCCTATGTGATGTCTATCAAAATATATAACAAGCTCCCCGATTGTCTGAGAAATACTACGGATTATAAGCAGTTTATTAAAAAATTAAAACAATTACTTACAGAAAAATGTTATTACTCAGTTCATGAATATTTGGAAGATAATAAATTAAATAAGTAACAAATAAACCATAAAATAGCTCACAGTAAAAAAAAAAAATTTAGTTAGTTTTCGAAAATTTTAGTTACAAATCAGGTAAAATATCATTTCTCAAATAATAACATACAAGATAACATATTTTATAAAAATATTAATTTATTATTAAATTATTGATATATAAGCCCCTCTATCCCCTTTCAAATTGTTGTACCCAACAGGGTCCATGATGTATGTACCTACCTACTATAATATTTTGTCACATGAATTTACCATTGTGGAACGCAATAAAGATTTGAATTTGAATTTGAATCTGTGACAACTTTAAAATGTGTGCCAATAAGGTAATATCTAAAATGTTGCAAAGCTTTGACAACAGCCATAGTTTCAAGCTCATAAGAGTGATACTTAAGTTCCGTACCCTTTGTAACTTTACTAAAATAAGAAACCGGACGTTTATGATCACCCTTATGAAGCTGCAACATTATAGCGCCATAACCTACAGAAGAAGCGTCAGTGTGGACTTCAATTGGTAATTCCGGATCAAAAACCGCTAAAGCAGGTTCGTTTGTTAAAAATTCAATGATGCCTTTTCGGACATCCTCTTGTTCATTACTCCAAATAAATTCAACATCTTTACGTAATAATCTACCAATGCAGGCAGTGTTTATTGAATTATTTGGAATATAACGTATAAAGTACCCTGCTAAACCTAAAAATTGACGAACTTCTTTAAGTGACGAACTTTAGGAAGTAAATTGTGACGCATATCCTTTATCAAATCATGTACTTTCGAATAATTAGAATTTAATTGCAATTTTGCTGACTGTGATAACCTGCTTTTTAAAACAAACTGTACTTATTTATTTTTACAATCATCAGACTTTAATAAAGATTCATAATATTCGATATTGTCGATTAATTGTTTAGTATTCGCTTCAGTATCATTCATGATAGGCATTAAGCTTAACGCAGTCTTTAGGTCAAAGGTTTCCATTTTGGAACTATTAGTGGATATATGACACAGCTTCACAATTTCATCAAAAAGTTTTAAAAACTGCTGACAAGATTTATCAATCACTTTGATGTCAGAATTATGTAAATTACCATGTTTTAGTTCTCTGTCATATTCACTTAACCAGAACTTATAACGATCATATATCAAATTGGTCTCATTTAATTTATATTGTAAAATATTACCTTGCCTTCTTTTTTCGCCAATTTTATTCAAATAAACTCTGATTTCTATTAATTCTTTATATAAAGATTCTAATAATGAAACATGACTTACCATAATTGAGAGTAGACAACATGACGTAACTTATCGAAAAAAAATTACTATCAATAAGTACTTAAACGCAGAATGATTTTTAAACATATAACATATAATAAAGTTCATAGTTCGTATGTCATTTCAGTTAAATGTTGTATCAATGTATCCAGCTACGACGACCTACTTTTTCGGCAAAATAACGTTATTGTCTAATTATCACAACTAAAAAAAATAAACTGAATATAAAACACATCATATAACCTTAATAAAATAGCACTGCACAAACACTTTTGTTACACAATTTCTGGACCCATTCTTGGCGCCGCCGGACCCGACTGTGGCGCTCTGGTAAACTGCTTCTGCCAAAATGATCTTCTTAAATCATTCCGATTAAACTCCTGGACTATCCAACGTCTAAGACACTTTTTGTAAGCCCGGAAAATGACGAAGAAACTCGCGAGCAAGAGCACTGTAGTAATTACTGCCAGCAATATCGAAGTTAAAGACAAGTGGAAATGAAGTTGGTCCACTGTAGCGCCATTTGTTCCTCCAGCTGCATTTTGAACTATAACAGTCTCCTCTTTAGACATCTGTTTGCCCATTTTGTAGAAAATGAAATTCTTTCAGAAGTTGAATAAAAAAACTCAGTACGACTGTATTTAAAAATTTACGATCGACAATTAAAATTATGGAATACATGATTTATCTTCACAGTCAATTCATATCCATTCGTATATGGTGTGGCGTTAGGTTACCGACACATCCTGGCAGGGTCGCCATGAGAGATGTCGCTAAAGGGAAACGTATTGAAACAACGAAAGACGAGTAAATACTGATTTATTATAATCTAAATGCAACCTATATGTATTACATATGTAGGTTG
Organism: Marasmarcha lunaedactyla; assembly: GCA_923062675.1. Lineage (NCBI taxonomy): Eukaryota > Metazoa > Arthropoda > Insecta > Lepidoptera > Pterophoridae > Marasmarcha > Marasmarcha lunaedactyla. Next base: position 3,850,292 of record OV281358.1, read on the forward strand.
TGCGTACATCCTTGCAGCAAGTTGTCCGGGATTTATTTAATGCTTCTGTTTTATAAGCGCTCGGCTTAACCTGACTATTAGTAATCGTTCTGCCTAAATATTCGATTTCGGCAGCTAAAAATGAACACTTTTTTAAATTTATGGAGAAACCGGAATCAAGTAAAGTTTCAAGGACTTGACGTAAGGTTTTAAGACCTGCTTCCACGGAATTACTTAGGATTAAAACATCATCAATGTAGACTAAAACTAATCCTTTATCAATGAAAGGATGCAATGTGTTTGAAATAATTCGTTGATAAACAACTGGCACATTTGCCAAGCCATATGGCATCTTTAATCTTTCGTAATGGCGTTTTGACTGCTCTTTCGAAAATAATGGAAAAGATGCTAAACAACCGTCTAATCAATTACTTACAGAGGTTTAATATCCTATCAGACTCACAATATGGATTTAGGCCGCGACTCAACACGGAGGATGCTGTAAGTAACTTGGCAGGCTATGTGACTGTGACTGGAGGAGAAGCATAAATGTGCTGGGGTCTTTTTAGACCTTGCTAAGGCTTTCGACACTGTGTCGATACCCATTCTTGTGAACAAATGAGAAAATATAGGCATTAGGGATGTGGCCCTCTCGATTTTTAAGGATTTTCTCACAGAGCGTGTCCAAAGAGTTAAAATTAATAATCATATGAGTACTGATGCTTCTGTGACATTTCGAGTTCCCCAAGGAAGTGTGCTTGGTCCGAGTCTCTTCCTAGTTTATGTAAATGACCTCTGCAACATGGAAATCACAAATGGAAAAATATTTACCTTCGCCGATGACACTGCTTTGATTTTTCGTGGAGCTACATGGGCTGAGGTTTGGAATGATGCCGAGAGAGAGCTTCGACGTGTTGTACTATGGCTTAGATCTAATTTGTTAACATTGAACGTTTCTAAAACATCTTACATACAGCTTCACACGGTGAAGTCTCCTCCATATCATATAGATATTAAAGTGCATTCTTGCAATGAAACTATACCTTCCTTATGTTCGTGCCTTCACATCAATAAATCTCAGATCATAACATATCTTGGTGTACTTTTGGATGATAAATTGACTTGGACTCCCCATATAGAACTAAATACCGCTCGCACACGTAAACTTATCTGGACCTTTAAGAAACTGAAACATGTTGCAGATTTTTCCGTGTTACGCACAACGTACTATGCTTTAGTTCATTCTGTTATATGCTATTGTGTAGGTGTGTGGGGAGGAGCCTGTAAGACAGTTATGATTCAGCTTGAAAGAGCGCAAAGATCGGTATTGAAAACAATGACATTAAAACCCTTTAGATACTCAACGCAATTATTATATAGCGAATGTAAATTGCTTACGGTAAGAAAATTGTTTGTACTAAATCTGATCACAAAACAACATGCTCAAACTCCGTAGTATGATCCTGCACTTTGCCGCAATAGGTGCACTATACCTAATGTGGTCAACAATATTTCATCTACCACCGCTTTTGCTAGGCGCCAACGATATTATCTGTCGCGGTTTTTATATAATAAAATGAATAAGATCTTGAATTACTATCCTCTGTCTGTGCGTGAATGTAAGATGAAAGTAAACGATTGGCTATTAACTTTAAGTTACGATGAAACGGAGGCCCTGCTTTGTAGTAGAATCTGATAAGTTAAATGTCTTAAATAATTAAATTATCTGTCGAATAAAATAAAATAAAAATATATTATATATGTATAATTAAAAAATAAATAAACTCATCATAATTTTATCGAATGGATTTTAGTAATTGTACACATTCTGCCTGGTTCCCTTAAGTACTTTTCATGTTTAAACTTAGAAGATAGAACTTAGATGGCTGTAAGTATACCTATTGTTAAAATTTCATGTACTACAGTTTGAAAATCTGGGAGAAGTCACTGACTCCTATGGTACAGATTTTATCTAGTTTAGGAGTCAGAGTCTTCATATAATTTTTTTTTTTATTAATAATTAGCAGGCGTTTGTCTTCCATCTCACCTGATGGAAAGTGACGATGAAGACGAGGATCGTACACGCCTGTCTAAGAGGTACCTATTCACTCTACACTTGAAAGCTCCAGGGTTAGATTTGTCTGGAAAAACAGACAAATATAAATTATTACCCTTATTGTGTGAATAAATAAATATTATTATTATTATTACTAGTAGTATTATTAGTACTTTTTTATAATTAGAAAATAAATTAGCATGGTCACCCGGCTCTAATTTTGCGTTTGTCGCACTATCACGTATTTGAGGGTCTTTTATACCGCGTATGATAAAAGCCGAAATTAACTTTTTACTTAATCCATGTACTAGACGCAACCGCAAAAGGGATTTACGGACATACTCTGCATCGTCAAACAATTGCCGATGCGCGAGAGACATTCTCGATCGTCCCACTTATACAAAGCACGAACATGATCGACTTCATTGCACCAAACATCAAAATTATGAACACTGGGATCGAAATTTGAAATATAAATATGGGTAGATCTTACAGAGTTAATGGAGCTTATTGCGTCTAGTATCCTAAAAGTACTCGCATCACTGCACGAAGCCTCAGAGTTACCCTCCACTTGTGGTAATGGTTGGAGTAGTACTTCTCGTTCGTGACGATGAATTCTGATCGTCCAAGGCAGTCAGTCGACCCAAAATGGCTTGATGTGTATCCTGTAAATGATTATTATCTGTGCCACGAGCATGAAATCTATTTTTATAAATATCTTTATTAGATTCACTCGACATCTTGTTGATTGAAAGTTCGTCACTCAAAGTACACTGGTATAACGAGTAAACGTAAGATATGGCGATATATAAATGTGAGGGCTCTCATAAATAGAAGCACAAAAGGCTATGGAGCCAATCCCACTTCTGATTTTACAAATCTAACAGATTATTAATTTAAAAAAAAACAACTAAAATTCACAAAATATTTTGTAATCTACCAACATTAAACAAATCGAGCGGTTTATTGAAATAACAATTTAACAACAATATATATAATAACAAAAACACAAAATATTTACAACAAAAAATTAAAAAAGCAATAGCAGTGAGTCTAAGACAAGATATTAAGCCGAGAGCTCCCACAAAGAATGACAAACCGTGTTCGGTTTGTTGCCGTGGAACCCTTGGCATCCCCTCCTGCGTGCATCGCCTAATGTGACGTAGAAGCGTGAATGAGATGGGTTGAACGCTTCATCACTTTTCAACTCAATGTAGGTTGAGTCACTTCCTCTAATAATACATAATTTCTAGCTAATTACATGTTGTATCGTGTCTACAATGGATTTACTACTTCAATTATATAAAAAGGTTATACGCCAAGTGACAGACAGATTATAATGAAAACTGTCATTCAAATCTTTCAATTAACAACTAAATAACTAAACTATAATTGTTTTTTAAATGTTCTCACCGTCTAGTCGCCTAGTCAAAATAAGTAATGTTATATTTTATTTGTTTTTTTTTTTTTTTGTTCCCCTCCGCGGGACGTGCAGGAGGATAAAAATGCTCTGACGCATACTCTGGCGCGATTCCAAAGTTATGTGGGACTCGTCCCGACGCCTACCAGAACCATACCCACTAAAAACCCCCTGTCGGCTCGTGCATTTTTGCCACTCAGCCTTCATCTGAGCGACGGCCAATTGGAGAAAGAGGCCGCGCTAGCGGGGCCCTTAAGGGGTCACCCGCTGGGTTTTACATAGCACTGAAGGTGCTCAAAACAAATGAAAAGTAAATAAATAAAAAACATTAAAAATTGACAAATAAAATTGCATTAATTCAGATTAACGTTAGAATTAGAATTTACGTTAGAATTAGAATTTGCGGCCTGAAGGGCCTCGAGATCTAAAGTTAATTGCGTACGTTCGCTTGTGTGCGCGTTTCTCGGTCTAGCGACTTTGTATACCGAATCTAAGACAGGAGCAGTATAAGAGACTGAATTTCAAACTAGTGGATTGGGATGGGATTCGGCGCGTTTGAAGAACGATTCTGAGAGTGTTGTTAGGTACTGTTGAACTGTAGGTAGTTCAAGATCTCTGTGCAGGTCCGCATTGCGCACGTACCAAGGTGCGTTTGTGGCCCTGCGACAGAAGAGGTTTTGAACCACCTGCAGCTTGTGCAGGACGGAGGGTTTGGCGTGGGCAAGGACTGGCGAAGCATATGACATGACTGGTCTAACGCAGACCTTGTAAAGACTACGTTTATTTCTGAAGGACATTTTACTTTTTCTACCTAACATACTGTAAAGCCGGCCTAGGTAAAAACGTGCAAGTTTCGTTACTCTATCGACGTGAGGGTTGAAAGAAAGCGTCTGGTCTAAGATGGTGCCTAAATATTTAGTACTGCGCTTCCAGGGGATGGGAGTGCCTTGCATTCTCAATTGGAGATTGTCGGGGATACGACTGCGTCTGTAGTCGAAGTAAACCGCAGCGCTCTTCTCTGGGTTCACATCGATACGCCATTTTTTGAACCAAGCACCGAGGGTGTTTACAGCCTTTTGAAGTCTGGTGAAGAGACCCGAGGCTCTGCGGCCTTTGGTGTAAAGGGCGGTGTCGTCGGCAAAGAGAGCGAGTTCGACGACTTTCGATGGAATGGGAATGTCGTTAGTGTATACGGAATACAAAAGAGGGGCGAGGACTGAGCCTTGAGGGACTCCAGCCTTTATGGGACGAGGCGCGGAGAGCGTGCCTTCATGTTTGAAACGAAACGTGCGGTCTTTGAGAAACGACGCGATTATCCTAACTAGGCGAGCCGGTAAGCCTATTTTATAGAGTTTATAAACGAGACCGCTGTGCCAGACTTTGTCGAAAGCCTTGGCTACGTCAAAGAGAACCGCGATTGTTTTTTTACGACGCTGAGAGAATCCTTTGAGTATTTACTCGACGATTCGATGGACTTGCTGAGGGCAGGAGTGCTTAGCGCGAAAGCCGAACTGGTGGGGAATTATGAGAGGATCGCCGTCCGTTGGAAACAGATGGTTTCGCATTCGAGAGAGTATGACTCTCTCGAGAAGTTTAGACATTGCCTTAAGGAGGCTGATGGGTCTGTGATTAGCCGGTATATTAAGAGGTTTACCCGGCTTGGGTATGCCTATGACTGTCGCTTCTTTCCAAGCTTTTGGAAAGCAGCTAAGGTCGAAGCAGGCATTGAAAATGATAGCTAACAAGGTAAGCACCTGTTGAGGCAGGTGCTTAAGTGCGTGGTTGGAAATACCATCCGCACCCGGAGCCTTTCTGGACTTTTGACTTTTGATGAGAAGCGAGATTTCATCATTAGAGACTGTGACGGGGTCGGCGGTGATGGGGAGAGAGTTTCTACGGAGAACTTCGTCCTCCACCGCTTTGATGTGAGTGGGATTCGCGGGTTGCGTGCTGGGCGAGCATTGAGACGCAACGCTGTCAGCGAAGCATTCGGCTTTCTCTTCGTCTTCGAAGGCGATAGAGCCATCGGGACGAGTGAGAGGAGGGACGTGAGAGGCAGCGTCTACGCGTAAGGCTTGGGCCATTCGATAATACGCTTGGTGGGACGGGGAGATATTCGCCATGAGATCGTTCATCTGGGCGTCTCGGAGTTCCGCGAGGCGAGATCTAACTTTGCGTTGTAGCTGATTCGCAGCTGTTCTATAGGCGGGCGTGGGATATTTCTTGGCTTTCCGGAGAGCCGCGTTCTTAGCTTTAATAAGATTGCTAATGGCTAAGGGAAGCGTGGGTTTGCCTTTCTTAGCAACCTTTTCGTTTACACTGATGGCTGAGTTGATAGCATCAGTGAGAGAATTTACTAACGAATCTATTTTATCCGGGCTATCTAATTGATCGGGCGAGATCGCGAGCGGAGAGTTTGGGGCCTCTAAGGCAGAAACTATCGTATTTTTAAAACCTTTCCAGTCGGTAAAGGTCTTAGGAGAAGTGACGTTAACGTTAGGCGGTCCTAGCACGAGGGAGACGGGGCGGTGGTCAGAACCTAGGTCATCGAGCGGTTCGATAGACCTGAGGTCGAGGTTGATATGCTTGACGATTGCAAAGTCGAGGATGTCCGGAGAGTGGTTCGGGTTGTCGGGATAGTGAGTGGGAGTGATAGGGGAGACGACGTCTAAGTCGAGTAAGTTGGTGATGTCGAGGAGAGCTATACCGCTTTGGTTGGTTGATAGGCACGTCCAGTCAGTATGTTTGGAGTTAAAGTCTCCGAACATAATGACTGAACGGCCGAAGGCGAGAATGGTCTTAAACTCGCTGCGGATAGGTTTGGTGCCAGAGGGTATGTAGACTGAAGCTATGATGATGGTCGGATGACCAGTCATAGCCAATCTACATACGGTGGCTTCCATGTTGAGGAGAGGAGGGGTAGGGAGAGGACAGCAATGGAATACTCTTTTGTAGTAGATAGCGGTGCCGCCGAACCCGTCGCAGTTAGGCCTATCGTTACGTGTAAATGCGTACTTAGGAATAGCGAATCCCCTGGAGCGATTAGGAGTGAGCCATGTCTCCTGGAGAAGTAAAAGATCTGGGTCGTTGTTCTGAAGGAACAGTTTGAGCTCGGGAAGGTTGGTGCTTAGGCTACGAACGTTAAAAGATATTAGGGATAAGCCCTTGGGTTTGATACGACAGGACGCGGGATTCGCGGGTCTAGACACTCTTGAGGAGAGCGGGCGGCTCGCAGTTTGCGTGCGAGTATGGAGATTTCATTAATGTCTACGTTTTGGATAACGTCGAATACGGTCTTCATGTCCTCAGCCAACGACGACTGAGGTGCAGAAGACGGAGCGGGACGCGGCCCTACGGAAGCTACGGGAGCTGGAATGGGTCGGGAAGGTGCAGGCGGGACGGCCGGACGCTGCCTCCAAGACAGAGCCGGAGTAGGCGTCGGCTGAACGGGCTTTGCTTCCGGGGGACCCCGGTTGCGCAGCGGCGGGAAGTTAGCAGGAGTGAGCGGCGGCGCCGGTTTAGGCGCGACCCTCTTGGTGGTGGAGCGCGGAGCGCGTGGGCAACCCCTGTAGTTAGCTGTATGGCCGGACTGGCCGCACAGCGCACAGGCAGGGGGGGAAGTGGATTCGGGAGTGCGAGTGCACTCCTTAGTGAAGTGCGGATCCAGGCACTTTACGCACCTGGGGGGAGCTGAACAGTTAGCCGCTGCGTGGCCATATAGCTGGCAGCGGTGGCACTGCCCAGGGTGACCGCGGGGGTTGTGACGCTCGACGGAGATGTTCGAGAGTCCGCAGATTGTGCGAGCCTCTTTGAAAATCTCCTTCGAGTTGGGAGTATTTGACAGGATTACTAACGCTAAGGGAAAACGCCTACCGCGGTTGGAGTGCATCTTGTGCACTGCTGTGACCGGGAAACCCTGAGACTTAAGGTCCTCGAGAATGTCTTCGTTACTGAGTTCGAACGGGACGCCCCGTAGTACTGCGCGGATCTTACGCTCCTCCGGGAGGGCGTAGGTGTGATACGCGATTTGATTTAGCGAGAGTAGCCTGGTAAACGCGCGGAAGTCGTCGACGGTCGCTACTTGAATTTTGATTGTATCGCCAGCGTTGGCGGCTTTTAAGTAATTAATTTTGTGCTCTTTGCACAAGTTTGAAACCGCGGTCCAGCGCGCTTTTTCACGCAGGAATACGGAAGGAGGGAGCTGCGGCTTCGGCGGGACGGGAGCGCAGCGCGTCGCTGGCTTCGATGTGACCGACGGAGACGCGGTTACTACGAGCGATTTTAACGGCGCTGGGGCTGGTGTTGAAGACACCGGGGAGGGCTCGGGTATTGAAGATACCGAAACTTTCTTAGAGCGCTTCTTGGAGCGCATGGCGACAAGTTGAAACGCGGGCTCAGGAGAGCCGGTTAGGGTGACGGCATCTGACGACGTATCAGACGCGGGTTCGGAGTCGCTCCCGGGAGCGGTACGCATACGACGCGACGCGTGAGAGGATGCGACCGATTCGCAGTCCATCTCGGACGAGGTGGGAGACGCGGGAGAGCTGTAGACCTGAGGGGTCTGGACGTCGGAGGCCTGAGGGGCCAGGTTTGAGGCCTGAGGGACCGGGGACGCGATAGTAGCCTGTAAGGCCTGCGTTAGTACGTCATCTGGGATGGGGCAACCGGACGCCGCGAGCGCCTGGGCGAACGACCTAAGAACGCTTACAAGGTCCATTGGAGGGCTTGAATATGTAATATATAAATATATAATGTATGCCTAGGTCCCCTAGCAAACCTTGCACCTAATTAAATAACAAATGCCTAGAGTTCCTAAATAAAAACCTAGCAACCCTAGCGGCAAACCTCCCTACCAGCGGTAGGGGGGCTGGGGAGAATAACTTAAAAACTAACCGTAGTACGCCGAAGGCCGCTACCTAGAAACCTAAAAAAGGGTACGCAGGTAAAGAGTTGACCGCGTTAGGGTCAACCTTTACCGACAGAAAGGACAAATACACACGAAAACACACAAATATGATAAAAATAAATATGAAAATAGGAGAAAAATAAATAAAATAGAGAAGAGAAATAAATAAAAATAAAAAGGACTGGTTCAGTACAAATTCGTTGTCACCGTTAAGTATCCTTTGCACTGAAACCAGACTACTTACGCTGGGCACAACACTGCACTCAGCACAAGCACAACACAACTTAGCACAGCACTTTGAAGACTAAGGGGCTTAGTCGCACAGAAAAATCGCACTTCGATAGCACTCAGAGGGAGTAGAAAGAACCTTGAAAACCGTAGCACGGAACCAACACGCTAAACCGTGACGTCAGTAGACTGAGCGCCACGGAGTATCGGGAAGGGACCAATCAACGGAGAACGGGGTCTTGCACGTCCGCACTGGGCGGCGATCGGAGCGAGAATTTTATTTGTTTTCTAGTCAGAAGCAACATGTTTTAATATGCACAAAATAAATAATTATCTGAAAAAGTTTGTGAATATATCTTTAATTCATTTTGAAAGAAAAAAAAGATTATTAAAGTTATATATATAAATATTACTACTTACCATTTTATAAAAAATATAATAAAAAATATATATTATAGAAATAGAAGATCAACTACCAGATAAATCTTTAAATTAATCTCATTTTCCCATATAAAATTTATTATTTATTATTAAATATTCTTCGACTATCTATAAAAATAGAAAAAACTAAAAAACGGGCACAACTTCCGAGATTTTAACTCAAAAATAGAACAAATAAAAAAAGGTTACGCCTTCCAAGATTAAAAATCAGACCGCCTGAATCAAGGGTAGCGTACAAGTGAATCTGCACATTATACGGCTCAGCTACGCTCGTCTTCATAGGCTATGTTGAAATTAACGATCTATATTCCCGTATAGTAGCATTATTTTTTGTTCGATCGCCAATAGTTAGAATTTATTTTGCTAACCACATAGTCGCTCTGAACTGGTTGTGTTAATTGTTCGAGTCTTTAGTAGTGTGAGTTCGGGTGAGCGCGCGGTGCGTGCGGTGGGTATTCGGCCGACGACTGGGTGGTATAGGTGTATCTGGCACCGACTGTACGTCGATAAAGATTCCTAAAATTACCAAAACGGTGCTATCAAATCCTTATAAAAAGACTCGTACGTAAAAGACTAGCGTATGTATAGACTAGCGTATAATAGCGTAATGGAGACTACTTTAATGGTGTATAAACATTGTTATTGCACTTGTAGGGCTTAATAGCATAGTGTTAGTGTTTGTCAGAAAAAAAATCATGTTTATTTATTGTTGCAAACTTGAAAATAAAATAACAAAACCTCCAACTTCAATTACGACGATTAGGTGAAAGAAAATTACATCGCTAATAATTTTAAGCTAGGCGTTTGGGCGGGATTTTGAATGTTAAATAATGTATGTCCATGAAAGCGGCTTTCCTTAAGAATTAATTACGAGTTAGCTACAGTACCCGCATTTACATGGTAGTGTTTCATTTAAAAGAAGAGAACAGCTAGTGTAACTACAAAGGCAGGCCTGCCTGAAGCTTATGGTCGGCAATGCATAAGAAATCTACCATCAACTAACAGTGTCATGTACATGGAGGCCACTTTTCGATATATATTACTTTTTGATATATACACAATCATAAATTGATAATCAAATATACCGTACTTTCTTTCATTTATATTAATTGAAAACATTTTATTTATGTTCTAAAATTGTTTTAAGCATTTTCATAAACTGGAACGTAATAATCTTATGTCGACTATAATAAAGGGTAGCAATACGTTTCATGCAATTCAATTTAATAAGTTGACGAAAGGTTTACTAGAATAATAAACAGGAAATAGTAGATATTCACGAATTAATGTTTAATTATTGTATGCTAGTGAGATATATATGTATCGATACATGCTAAGAGCCGATGCTTCGCTATCTCATTTCTAGTTTCTACAATCATTTCTAAATTAAAAAATAAAAACATTTGAAAAATGACGGACGACTTTTTTGTCCTATATTTCCTTTTTTTAGTATCAATATCAGCTGAAAACAAACAATACAACCAAAGGGATGTAATTACAAAATATTACGTACAAAATACGAACTCTTTTTCCCGATCTATTACTTCCTATTAAATAATCATATTTTAACAAAGCAGTTATATTATGTATCTTTTCGTAGCACGCAGTTACAGAATAATAAAGCAAAGAAATAACAAAACATTACTAATTTTATTATTTGTTATTGATTTGACAAAAATTTTAGCAGTAACCGGTCAAGTCTATGGTTAACGTTATTCAGGATGTCATTTTTACCATTATTTATTAAACCGGAAATTAGACGGCTATGTCACGTTATAGTTTTATGTTGCAAGTTACCCTTAATGTGTTTAAAATAGAAGGCTTATCATCATTATAAGAAATACATTGAAAAATCCAGTTTTTTTTTAAAATAGCTCCATAAAAACTATGGTTTAGATTTTACAAAATAACTAAAACTTTGCAGCACCTCGCAAAGTTCCGCACTTGTCAACTTGACAAAGAACCCCCAAGTGCTAACTACAGTCGAGCGATTTCAAAAGGTAACAATTTTAACAAAGTAACTATGTTGATTACAATCATACTTAGTTAAAACTTTTGGTAACTGTAGAAAGTTCTTGCGGTTATTGGATGTTTATACAGTTTGTTGCAGTTAAGAATGATTTATTTAAGTATAATTGTAAAACCATTTTTTTTGAAATGCAAATAACTCCTAAACGTACATTTTTTGAAACAAAAACAAGATTCCGCTGTATTGAAATAAACTCGGTTATTAAAGTGGGGACTGACACATTGATTGTTGTTCTATGGAAAAAAAAGTATGGTTAAATAATTTTATTAGGTCGTTGTTAGATTTAAAGTAATCAATTTTTCATCTCACTTAGATTGCAAAGGTACACGTGATGTACTGTCAAGCTCAAAAATCTCCAATATATCATACTTTGAATAAGGTTAGGTGTATTATTTTATTTGTAGTGATTTTTATCCCAATAACCTATTATTTTTTTGTTCATACTTATTTTGAAACAATATTGCCTATTTCTACACTATATAAATTAGAATATTATGCATTAAACTCTGTATACCAACTTTTGCTCTCAAAAAAGCTGTTCCATGTTCCATAGATCTTGGTTTATCCACTTTTTGTAACAAAACTGCACGTGGCTACAGCCGGATACAACTTATATTTATTTATACGGATGTTCTCGCTCCGTTTTTATAAATATATTTCTATTTAAATAAAAATTTCAAACTATGTTATTAGTTTTCTCAATTACTAAAAATTTATACCTGAGGGTTGGAGCAGTTATAATATCTATTTCATTTAATCTTAAATCTAAATTGTTTGACATCACAACGACGAAACGATCAAAATTGTTATTGAAAAAACATTTCATTTACAATGTTTACATATAGGAAAGGCATATGTAGAAATCGGATTACAGTTCTACAAATTCAATTTATTCTATTCTGCTAGACAATCTGAATCAATTGAATATTGAAAATATTTTGTTCAGATTTCGTAAAATGTCTTTGTTCGTTCAAAAGTTGAAGCATTGTACAATCGACAGGCCTTGAAAATAATTTATCACTGTTGCGTTAAGAAAAATATCAAATTTGTCTTTCTGTTTATTTCGCTTGAGACCAGTTCGAATGTATATATGTTATGTTTAATGTATAATGATTATATATTATGCAAAATGACTAAATCATGTATGTAATGTGATAAATTACTCACTTTAGTTGTTTTTATTCATAATAACTACTTGGGATTGATGAAAATAATAAATACTAAAGGAAATGAGTGAAAGATACATCAAAGGGATCAGATCTGTTACCGTCACAGTTACCGTACTCGTACCTATATGTAGAATTCATTTTTAATATACAAAAAACTACCCGTTTTACAGATATCTGAGTATTTAATGGACCTTGAAAACTTGGTTAAATGTGGAGGAGAAAACGAGAGTGAAATTTTACTGCCTAGTTTAGTTATTAGTGCCACATGCTCTTTGTATATTGTGTAAATTAACATAGAGATTTGTATGTACTCATGAAATATTGTGGTATATTTGCGATGAAATTTCAATCATAGATTTTTTTTCTATTAAGCATAACATTTCCAATTTCTTCAATTTTAAGAGGTTAAGATAGTTTTAGATTCAGAGGTTAGCCTGACGGATAACCTCATTGCGGAGGCTAAAGTCACCAACCCAGCTACCAGAATTGCAAGGCCGAAATACTAACTGGCCGGCCATGTGTGTCAAAGTAGAAGTAGTAGTGTCAAAGGGTGTCGTTGAGGTAACTGGTCCTTGAGTAGCGACCACGTTAAGGCAGTGTAGGACGACTATTGAAGCAAAAGCATAATATTTGTATTCGATCAAAATTGTTTAAAAAAATTGAGAGTTCATATAATTCTCTGTCACTAAAGGAGGTTGAATCTTTTATCTCCAGTGCCACCTTTATTTTATTTTTTCAATGTAGAGGCCAAAAATGTAATCTTCATAAATCGATAGTTTTCATCAAAACAACCATATAATAAAGTTGACAAAATGTCATAAAGCGTCACATTTCCGATTTATAATCAAAGATGTACAAGTAGCGCCACTAATTTATATTTTGTAACCAATTTTTTTAATAGGCCATATTTCCTTAATAAAATCAATTGAATCTTACTAGTTAAAGAGGTAATACCAAAATAATAACTATGAAATATGAAAATACTTTTTCGTATAAAGTTCAAATATGACTGAATTAGCTTTTAAAGTTAAAGAACATATTTTGTTATTCCAAGCCCTCCTCTTACTTAAAGTATCATTTTAAATATGAACCTTCACGAGGTTAACCATATCAATTTAAGGAAATTAACAGTATTTTTAGAAATTAAACGAAAGTAAATGTCCAATCTTTATTACTCGTTTAAAATTAGCTTTGGATATGTTTGGACAGAACCAAACATGGAAACGCTATTAAAAATTGAGTTTTAAGTTCATGACGAAATTTAATCTACAATTTCAAGAACAATCAATAACATCCTTGTGAAAGCAGATTCGTCAAAGTCATCGTCAAAACATGAAAACAACATGGCCGATGCTTGTGGTACAAAAAGTATTTATTAATTAACTTTTTTATTGGTTCAACTAGAGGCTGCGGCTTTCAGTTCAAGCTTTGGCACTTGACGGCTTCCGGAAACAAAATTGGGTGAACATTTTTTAACGGCTGCTTTCATTTAAAATCTGGAACCATTTTCATATTGCTAATTTACGTATATTTTTACTAAAGGATTTTTGGTCGTGGGTTTTGATGGAGTAGGAAGTAACCTGCCGTGAACATTGAAGAATGAGTTGAAGCACGAAATTGCTTGGTTACGATGCTCCAACTTTTATAATCATCTAAGTGTTTACGTGTTAATTTAAAGAAATATATATTGTAATTTTTTATTGTTTTTACTGTTTGATTTTGATGCTGCTTTGATAATTTATTTTGTATACTATTTTTTCTTATTTTAATTTTTTTGTCTAATATTCTTGGTTTTTTAAATGACTTAATGTTTATTTATTTTTATTTATTTATATATATAAGGACACACTAACAGTTTACACATATGAATTTCACTATAATAGATAATAAATAAGATATAACAACCTATGTGTACACCAATTATGGGCATGTACAAATTACACCATAAAAATAACAAAATAAAAACAATTACTTAATCAAATTATTCTTTCAAATTATGTGCGATGAAGTACAGTACATTAGTGAAAACATAACTTAATTTAAAAGGAAAGAAGAAAAGCCAAGATCTAGAAACAGTCTTTAATTTTGGAACGGAATTTGTGATATGAGTCAAAATGAAAATCAATATCTGGCAATGCGTTATTGACAGCATTAAATTAATTTACCATTCTAACAATGGGTGAGTTTTTTCCCTAAATTAGTACGCACAAAATGAGGACTGAAGACTTTAGTTACAGGATGACGTGGCAGTGTTCTGGGGACGGTAAATCTAAGTTGTTCTAAAATTTCTTGACTATGATTATAGTCCCTGACAATTTTATAAAGGAACACAACATCAAGGAGCTTTCTACGATCTCGCAAAGAAGATAATTTAAAGAACAAAAGACGCTCATCATAGCGAGATGTCGGGTGAACGCTCGTTGCAACCTCTCCACACGCTGAGAATTAACAGCTCACCACGGGTTCCACACTGTATTGGCATACTCCAAATGACTACGCACCAGTGCTTTAAAGAGTAGCATCTTAGTGCGCCACTGGTTAAATTCTTTAGTGTTGCGTTTTATGAAACATGTAACTGTGAGGATTTTTTTACTATGGTAGCTATATGAGAAATGAAGTCTAATTTTTTATCAACGATAGCACCCAAGTCGCTAACCTCATCAACCTGTTGTATACCAGTACCATTCGGGCGCACGAATGGCAACTCCATCAGGACATGGTTGCCTTTTTCTGGTTATTTTTACATAGCTACATTTCTTAACATTTAGGGCCATTAAATTATTATTGCACCACGCTTCAATTCTGTTCAAATCGCTCTGCACAGGTATGATATCATCCAGAGAATTTATGGTTCTGTATATCTTAAGGTCATCAGCAAACATGGAATATTTATTTAATTTGTTAACATTGAACGTTTCAAAAACATCTTACATACAGCTTCACACGGTGAAGTCTCCTCCATCTCATATAGATATTAAAGTGCATTCTTGCAATGAAACTATACCTTCCTTATGTTCGTGCCTTCACATCAATAAATCTCAGATCATAAAATATCTTGGTGTACTTCTGGATGATAAATTGACTTGGACTCCCCATATAGAACTAAATACCGCTCGCACACGTAAACTTATCTGGACCTTTAAGAAACTGAAACATGTTGCAGATTTTTCCGTGTTACGCACAACGTACTATGCTTTAGTTCATTCTGTTATATGCTATTGTGTAGGTGTGTGGGGAGGAGCCTGTAAGACAGTTATGATTCAGCTTGAAAGAGCGCAAAGATCGGTATTGAAAACAATGACATTAAAACCCTTTAGATACTCAACGCAATTATTATATAGCGAATGTAAATTGCTTACGGTAAGAAAATTGTTTGTACTAAATCTGATCACAAAACAACATGCTCAAACTCCGTAGTATGATCCTGCACTTTGCCGCAATAGGTGCACTATACCTAATGTGGTCAACAATATTTCATCTACCACCGCTTTTGCTAGGCGCCAACGATATTATCTGTCGCGGTTTTTATATAATAAAATGAATAAGATCTTGAATTACTATCCTCTGTCTGTGCGTGAATGTAAGATGAAAGTAAACGATTGGCTATTAACTTTAAGTTACGATGAAACGGAGGCCCTGCTTTGTAGTAGAATCTGATAAGTTAAATGTCTTAAATAATTAAATTATCTGTCGAATAAAATAAAATAAAAATATATTATATATGTATAATTAAAAAATAAATAAACTCATCATAATTTTATCGAATGGATTTTAGTAATTGTACACATTCTGCCTGGTTCCCTTAAGTACTTTTCATGTTTAAACTTAGAAGATAGAACTTAGATGGCTGTAAGTATACCTATTGTTAAAATTTCATGTACTACAGTTTGAAAATCTGGGAGAAGTCACTGACTCCTATGGTACAGATTTTATCTAGTTTAGGAGTCAGAGTCTTCATATAAAATTTTTTTTTTTATTAATAATTAGCAGGCGTTTGTCTTCCATCTCACCTGATGGAAAGTGACGATGAAGACGAGGATCGTACACGCCTGTCTAAGAGGTACCTATTCACTCTACACTTGAAAGCTCCAGGGTTAGATTTGTCTGGAAAAACAGACAAATATAAATTATTACCCTTATTGTGTGAATAAATAAATATTATTATTATTATTACTAGTAGTATTATTAGTACTTTTTTATAATTAGAAAATAAATTAGCATGGTCACCCGGCTCTAATTTTGCGTTTGTCGCACTATCACGTATTTGAGGGTCTTTTATACCGCGTATGATAAAAGCCGAAATTAACTTTTTACTTAATCCATGTACTAGACGCAACCGCAAAAGGGATTTACGGACATACTCTGCATCGTCAAACAATTGCCGATGCGCGAGAGACATTCTCGATCGTCCCACTTATACAAAGCACGAACATGATCGACTTCATTGCACCAAACATCAAAATTATGAACACTGGGATCGAAATTTGAAATATAAATATGGGTAGATCTTACAGAGTTAATGGAGCTTATTGCGTCTAGTATCCTAAAAGTACTCGCATCACTGCACGAAGCCTCAGAGTTACCCTCCACTTGTGGTAATGGTTGGAGTAGTACTTCTCGTTCGTGACGATGAATTCTGATCGTCCAAGGCAGTCAGTCGACCCAAAATGGCTTGATGTGTATCCTGTAAATGATTATTATCTGTGCCACGAGCATGAAATCTATTTTTATAAATATCTTTATTAGATTCACTCGACATCTTGTTGATTGAAAGTTCGTCACTCAAAGTACACTGGTATAACGAGTAAACGTAAGATATGGCGATATATAAATGTGAGGGCTCTCATAAATAGAAGCACAAAAGGCTATGGAGCCAATCCCACTTCTGATTTTACAAATCTAACAGATTATTAATTTAAAAAAAAACAACTAAAATTCACAAAATATTTTGTAATCTACCAACATTAAACAAATCGAGCGGTTTATTGAAATAACAATTTAACAACAATATATATAATAACAAAAACACAAAATATTTACAACAAAAAATTAAAAAAGCAATAGCAGTGAGTCTAAGACAAGATATTAAGCCGAGAGCTCCCACAAAGAATGACAAACCGTGTTCGGTTTGTTGCCGTGGAACCCTTGGCATCCCCTCCTGCGTGCATCGCCTAATGTGACGTAGAAGCGTGAATGAGATGGGTTGAACGCTTCATCACTTTTCAACTCAATGTAGGTTGAGTCACTTCCTCTAATAATACATAATTTCTAGCTAATTACATGTTGTATCGTGTCTACAATGGATTTACTACTTCAATTATATAAAAAGGTTATACGCCAAGTGACAGACAGATTATAATGAAAACTGTGATTCAAATCTTTCAATTAACAACTAAATAACTAAACTATAATTGTTTTTTAAATGTTCTCACCGTCTAGTCGCCTAGTCAAAATAAGTAATGTTATATTTTATTTGTTTTTTTTTTTTTTGTTCCCCTCCGCGGGACGTGCAGGAGGATAAAAATGCTCTGACGCATACTCTGGCGCGATTCCAAAGTTATGTGGGACTCGTCCCGACGCCTACCAGAACCATACCCACTAAAAACCCCCTGTCGGCTCGTGCATTTTTGCCACTCAGCCTTCATCTGAGCGACGGCCAATTGGAGAAAGAGGCCGCGCTAGCGGGGCCCTTAAGGGGTCACCCGCTGGGTTTTACATAGCACTGAAGGTGCTCAAAACAAATGAAAAGTAAATAAATAAAAAACATTAAAAATTGACAAATAAAATTGCATTAATTCAGATTAACGTTAGAATTAGAATTTACGTTAGAATTAGAATTTGCGGCCTGAAGGGCCTCGAGATCTAAAGTTAATTGCGTACGTTCGCTTGTGTGCGCGTTTCTCGGTCTAGCGACTTTGTATACCGAATCTAAGACAGGAGCAGTATAAGAGACTGAATTTCAAACTAGTGGATTGGGATGGGATTCGGCGCGTTTGAAGAACGATTCTGAGAGTGTTGTTAGGTACTGTTGAACTGTAGGTAGTTCAAGATCTCTGTGCAGATCCGCATTGCGCACGTACCAAGGTGCGTTTGTGGCCCTGCGACAGAAGAGGTTTTGAACCACCTGCAGCTTGTGCAGGACGGAGGGTTTGGCGTGGGCAAGGACTGGCGAAGCATATGACATGACTGGTCTAACGCAGACCTTGTAAAGACTACGTTTATTTCTGAAGGACATTTTACTTTTTCTACCTAACATACTGTAAAGCCGGCCTAGGTAAAAACGTGCAAGTTTCGTTACTCTATCGACGTGAGGGTTGAAAGAAAGCGTCTGGTCTAAGATGGTGCCTAAATATTTAGTACTGCGCTTCCAGGGGATGGGAGTGCCTTGCATTCTCAATTGGAGATTGTCGGGGATACGACTGCGTCTGTAGTCGAAGTAAACCGCAGCGCTCTTCTCTGGGTTCACATCGATACGCCATTTTTTGAACCAAGCACCGAGGGTGTTTACAGCCTTTTGAAGTCTGGTGAAGAGACCCGAGGCTCTGCGGCCTTTGGTGTAAAGGGCGGTGTCGTCGGCAAAGAGAGCGAGTTCGACGACTTTCGATGGAATGGGAATGTCGTTAGTTACGATAACTTATCCTAAAAGCTTCAGTTCATCATTATTGTGAATAATCAGGGCCTGGCTAAACTCATCCTTGCGAACAAAGATTCGACCACTGCGCACCCACACAAACTTGCAGCCACACTCCTTTGCTTTAGCACGTGTCGCAGCATGCTGTGGTTTATTCGAAGGAGTTAGATGTTCTGACACATAAACCGCCGATCGCTGTCCAACAATACCTAGATGATGCGAGTTGATCGTACTGTCAGGGTTCTTTTTATTGTAAGATGCAACCGCAGCCAGAAAAGCATCGCGCTGTCGAGTACTAAATAAAAATTAAAACATTTTTGCAATAATTGATCGAGGACGGTCAGTATTCTTATTAAATTTAGCAACTCTAGTTACATGAAGAATATCGCCACTATCTAAAGGCGTATTAACCATTTTGCAAGTTGCAGGAGTGTGTCACATAAAATTTCAGACTTGTTTTCGGGTATTCCATTAATCTTTATATTACTTTCTCGCATCTGTTGCTCAACAAGATGAACCTCGAAGCGAGATCACGGACAGTGTATTTTAGGTTATCATTTTCAGCCTGCATTTTATCAACTATGACACTCCTTTCATCCACACAAGACTGTAATTTCTCAAATTGATCGTTCAGAAATATAATGGAGTCACTGAAACAAGTAATCCTCGGTTCGATGGTTTTAAACTGTTCAGTGACAAGCTGCTTTATAGTTGTTCTAAAGGATTTCTCAAATTCGTCTCTCAGTATACAGCGAAGATTTCCTACTGTTACACACTCATTATCATCTGCCATGCAACTACCTATCGTTTGTTGTCGAGTTTTTGATCGCGCGGTAACGGGCGTTTACTAACGCATTCTTGACACTTCCATTTATTTATATGCTCCTGGGTCATGGTATTTAGAAACCTTTTACTGGAAACGTTCGCACATAATAAGTCATATTTCTTCTTACATTGTTGACAAGTCAGATATTCTTTATTCGGCTGCGTATTAATGGAACCCGAACATATTTGTTTACTGGTCGACGACATATTGATTAGTTTGTGTTCGTTAATTCAGAAATCACTTATTTTATTTTAATTTAAGAGCTAGTTACATAGGTTTGTAACAAATACAACTTGCTGATGAATATTTTAATTTCTTTATAAAAACTTAAAAAGTCAGCCGTCGGTAAGGATCGAATCAGGGTCACTTGGATCCCAATCCCAATTACTTTGGCAATCTGCCACAGTTGAAGCTACGATATGTAGCAAAATAAGCGTACACAATTTAAGATAATTTTGTCGTTGTAATTTTTTTTTTTTAGATGAAGTGGGTGTAATCGAATAGTAATGTTACTATGCACTTAACTTTCACTTGCACTTTTTGATAGTTTATTGCACTCTTTAGGTGATATACCATTGATTTGCAAATAGTAAATAGTAATGAGTTGATATACAAGGTTTATTGCTGTAATTTATTACGAATTACACTTCACTGGCACTTTTGCAAACTTGTTCCTTTTTTATATAATTTAAGTTAAAATAAGAGTTGCCTTCATTTGTACACTTCCAAAATATAGTTTCCAAAACACTTTTGACATAATATAATGGATAAAATTACTTTTTTATCATTAATTACTAAATAAAAACAAAGAGCCGATGTTATTGTGATTCCTTTAGGTAGTATTCCGTGAGGTAGAATGTTGTTTTTTAAATTACTATTTCTAGGGTCTGTTTATTTTTTTTTGTTTATACACCCAAAACTCATCGACAAGCCGAAACGGGACGACAGGAAAGATTTATAGTAGGAAAGAGATATATTAGAAATTAAGGACCACCAAAAATTTGTGCGAATCAAAAACATTAAAACTGGATTCGCATGAAATCGGATTACTTCAATTTTTTTTTATTTTTTGCCGATATTTTTTAGTAGTAATCCACCTAAAGTGGTACCATTTTGGAATTCTGATTAAAGGTGCCAACTTTTGACGGCATTTGCCAAGGCACTCGAGTACAATTTTGTTTTAGGAGGCTTTGTCAAAGTCGAGATATTTTGAAAATGTTGAATTCATAGTTCGGCAAAAAGTGTTATTTCTTAGAAATTTGGGGCAATTGTGTTATTTTTTTTTATTTTGATTAAAGATACGTTATTAAGAGTTATGGTACATGTTTTTAATGGACAAAAATAACCAACATTAACCACAATCACCAAAAAATTGTTAAAAAAGAGAAATTCTGCTTTTTTTGTTTAGTGCCCATAATTTCTAAAGAAAGAATAAAAGAACATGGGATGGATTTTTTTTCTGATTTTTCTGATATTGGTTACCATCTATCCTATCGTTCTTATTTGGCTTGACATTAAATTTTGAGACACCCTCTATATTCGTGTGACTTTAATTATGTATATTACATTTATTTTTTATGCATTTAGAGAAGTTATCTATCTATCTCAATAACTGAACAAATAGTAAGAGGTTTTATTGACTTGTACCAGCGCCGATACCCCTTGATAAAAAAAATTAAAATAATACTAACAATAACATAAAAATGATCGCACTTTGCACAATTAAAATAAAATAAAAGTCCCCAGATAAACACACCAACTGCACGGACTCAAGATGGGTTGGATAATAAATATAAACAAGCTTGACCACAGAGCAAACATCTGTTATCATCACACAAATAAATGCCCCGACCAGGAAAATACTACATGGCCTTTAAAGACAACAAACTGATGACATAATTGAGTTGAGAAAACACATACCACAAAAAAATCAAATACCTGTTGTTCACGCCGTTTCTCCACTTAGGGAACCCTGCGCAATCATCTGGCGCCCCCAGGTGGGCCCCACCTCGCCGAAGACGCTATCGGGTTTTTTTTTTTTTTTTGCTGCCGAAGCACCCTCTCTCGGGAGGGAGGTGGAAGATTCGTCAACGCTATCGGGACCACGTGCACTGGGTGCGCGTCTCCGCGGCCATCACCAGTAGTGGGGTGGCGCCACCGGCCTAGACGCGCTCGCCTCCAGCCACGCTGCGCCCGCGTTGTGCCTTGCTTGCGTCGGCGTGCTCCCTTGCCGGTGCCACCACGCCGCCACGTGCCATCCATTCGTGATCCACCACGCCGCGTGGCCTTGCTGAGCCGCCGCCGTGGCTTAAGCCACCGCCTTTTTGCCTGCTACTTGCACGTGTCTCGCTTTGCCAAGGGGAGTGTCGTTTCCATATTCCTTGAATTCCAAATCATTTCCCGCCTTATCAGTGCATTCCTACGGGGTGCAGTTCCTACAGTGCATTCCTACCTCATTCACCTAGTTTTTTCAAATTCTATCATTCAATTTTAATAAATCATCAAATGTGCTATCTTAACTAAATAACCGCCGTCGGGGAAAAGCCTAGTTTGATACATAACAATAAACCTCTTCTGTTCATAAGGTTTCTTGTGTTAAACTAGTTTTAGGCAGCCTCTTCTTTATTAGGCAGTTCTAACTATAATTTGTGCTTAATTACTCGAATATTAGGACATAACTTCGTTTATTAGGTGCCCTCTAATTGCAATTTTCTAAGCAACTCTTCGTTTTAATTGGTTGTTCTAACAAGTATGTCTAAGTTTTACAATTCATAACCTCTTCTTTTTATAGGGTTATATATTATTGTGTTTTCTAGGCAACTCTTAATTTTTTGGTTGACCTAGCAAAGTCATTTATGTTGTACATTCGTGTAAGCCTCTTCCGTTTACAAGGTTTCTAGTACCTAATATTCAATTTTCATGTAGGAATTTTATTGTTTCAAAACAATTAATAATATTAATAAAAAAATTTGTTTACTTTGGTTCCAAGGTTGCATTTAAGTTTTTTTTTGTTTGCCCTAATTTCTATTCAATTAAGTCATTTGCACTGTGCTTTTTTGCCTTATTTCAATAAAATAAATTTATTTGAGTTCTGCTTGAGTCTTGTTTGTCAAAAGGCTCAGTTTTCTTTGCCTAGCTGTGCATATTTTTATTTTATATATAAAATAATGAACTTCAGGAGAGGGAATTTATAGAGGACTCTCTTCATACTGCTATAGCGACTGCTCAGCAGATTATAGAATTATCCTAACCTGTCAGTCAAGCCTGTGATGACGAGGACAGGTAAAGTTATTGTAGTATTCAAAATCTTGAAGTTTCAGGTGAAGCAGGTGCGTGGCAGCTTCTCTGTGAACGCTACAACAATAAGCGTCGATTAACCTTTTATTACCTGAACTCTTTGCTAAACATAGCACCCATGCAGCGTGAATCAGATAAATCATTGAGACACCTGAGTGATCATATCTCTAAAAACTTAAGAACGCTCAAGACTTTAGGCCAACCTACTGAGCACTGGGATAGTCTCATCATTCACATTGCAGCTCAAAGACTTGATCAATCCACTCGTGTTAAGTGAGAAGAACAACTCAGCATTTTGCCCGCTGCCCTCGCTTGTTGAGTTTAGAGACTTTTTTAATTCACGGGCTGATGTTTTAGAAGTAATTTACAGGTCAAAATGGTATAGGCCATCGCCACCTTGAACTGATGAAAGTTTTAAAGCTAAATGGGACTAACAATTGCCAGTTTAATTATACCAGTCAACCTGGAACCTCAAGTCAATTTAAATCATTCTCAGTTTCAGTACAAAACCGCGGGTCTTGCGTGGTTTGCCAATGCCATCATCCAATATTTTACTGCATAAACTTTAAATTCTCTCCTGCTTACGCTCCTAACTTTAATGGCTATGCAGAGGCTGGCATTCAGTCTGACGAATTTCACATTAAGAGAATTATGGGTAACACCCACATAACCTTTGAGGAACTCTCCTCACTATTCGCTCAGGTAGAGGCCATCCTTAACAGCCATCCCATTCTACCCCTTTCCTCATCTCCTGATGGTTATTCGGCACTCATCCCGGGACACTTTCTCCTTGGCAGGTCGCTGATGTCGCTTCCGGGACCAGATCTACTCCCAGAAAACCCAGAAAGACTCAACCGCTTCAAGCTCATCGAACAAATAAGGCAAAACTTTTGTAAAAGATGGCAAGCGGACTATGTTTCTGAATTGATGCATAGGCACCAATGGAAAACAACGAAGGCAGATTTGAAATTGGGGGACCTTGAGCTGATTCAAGAGTCGGGCCTCCTATGCTTTGGCGACTGGGCCGTGTTGTACACTTGCATCCCAGATCGGATGGTGTGCCTAGAATTGCTGACATCCGCACTCCACGAGGTGTCATACGGCGCGCCCTCAATCGCATATGCCTGCTCCAGTAGGGGTACTGGAGCAGGAAGTAAGTTTAAAGGCAAGGCAGCTTTTCAAGGCCCCGGAGTATGTTCACGCCGTTTCTTCACATCGGGAACCCTACGTCGCGTCGGACGACGCGTCTGCCCCGCTCGCTCCGCGCCCCTTGCATCGTTTCGATAAAACTACGAGCGCTGGCATTAATCATCATCAAAACTGTCACTAGCACCTTTAGTGTTTAATTTCTCAGCGGGTGACCCTCTAGCAGGTCCCCGCTTGCGCACCTACCCGGGTGTCGCTCCGATGAAGGCTGACAGCATTCCCATGCTACAGCCGGCAAGGTGGTTTTTAGTAGGTATATGCCACTCTGGTGAGTCCCACGTTACCCCGCAGAGGCCGGTATTTTCCTGCGGCGGTATGCATGACGCATCTTCCACCTCCCTCCCGTGAAGGTGCTGCTTAAGCGGCTCAAAAAAAATACACGCTCGTCATTTTAGCCTCGGCAGTTTGTGCAGCGAGCAACACTTCGGAGAAGACCCTCGTCGCTTTATCTCGCTC
The DNA here is from genome assembly GCA_923062675.1 of Marasmarcha lunaedactyla. Classification (NCBI taxonomy): domain Eukaryota; kingdom Metazoa; phylum Arthropoda; class Insecta; order Lepidoptera; family Pterophoridae; genus Marasmarcha; species Marasmarcha lunaedactyla. Next base: position 3,874,936 of record OV281358.1, read on the forward strand.
ACCTATTATCATTCTAATTGTCATATAAATTGCCCAACAGTAACGTAAACTATAAAGCTTTGTTTGTAATCTAAATTTGTGTGAACCTTTCCATTTAATTAATCATCTTATTAGCTCTTGTGAGCCCATAAACAAAAAGATTTATAGCAGCGTTCTCTAATGAATTAAGCATGTCTGTCTAAATCGCATTTGTTATTTATATTACAATATCCAGGTCGCTGCGCATTCATCTATAATAAGATTATTTTACAAATAATGATTTCAACCCGGGATCGCCTGCGCACTATTTTCTCATCTCGTCCTTTTATAAAAAACAAAACTTTAAAATACGAAACTGAAAACTAAAACTATCTAACAAAACATAATCCTTCTTTACAAAACCACAAACCCAGAAAAACTTTTTGGTACTTACGTTTCCGAAAAAGCAAGGCCTGGCTTACTCGCCGCGCGCCTTCTGAATATTAACCTTGTCAGCGATCGCCCGGCTATTGATGCTGGGGCAATTGACCGAGGGTGGACCACGCGTTTATTTATCGACCAAAGTGGAACTTCAGGTTAAATCAGAAACTTTTCATTCTGTTCACGTACAGATTGGTTTTCTTAATGTATCTTATTAGGAGTGGGTCAAGGCTTGCTATTGTAACTTTTGGATAGGCAATATTTTTTCCTTTTTGTGCTTTTTGTAAAATTGAGTATCAAAATATGTGATTTTAAGGTCTTGTGATTTTTAAAAGATTTAATTTCCCTTTCCATTTTAAAATAAAAGTAATGTAAAGTTATAAAAATAAAGTTATGAAGGTTAGGAATATTGTTCTCAAGTTACTGAGATTATGTTTTTATGTACCTAATTATATTTCGCCGCTTTATTATGTAACAGTTTAATATTAAATATGGTGTAGAAGTTGTACTAAAAGTGTACTAAAAGTTCGAAAATTAGAACTAACAATACAGAATATACGATAGTGACTCGTTAATTCTCCCGATGAGGTAAGCCATTTTTTGTTTTTTTCATAAGTGATCGCGGGTATCTATAAACTATAATTTCATTTTACTCGGAAAAATGCAGAATAAGCGTGTTATCTACAATAGATAAATCACATTATCTGCATAAATTCCTGTAAGTCTTCTATCTGATGTTTTTTATTATAAATTAAAATTTTGCTGTATCCAAAAGATGCAGAAACCACGTGTTATCTATAATAGATATATCACGTTATCCGCATAAATTCCTGGTAGTCTTCTACCTGATGATTATTATTATAAACTATAATTTTCGCTTTGTCGAAAAGATGCAGAAAATACATGTTATCTATAATAGATATATCACGCTATCTGCAAAAATTCCTGGTAGTCTTCTACCTGATGTTTATTATTACAAACTAAAATTTCGCTTTGTCGAAAAGTTGGAGAAAATACGTGTAATCTTTAATAGATATATCACGGTACCTGCAAAAATTCAAGGTAGTTACTACCTAATGTTTATTATTATAAACTATAATTTCGCTTTGTCGAAAAGATGCAGAAGATACGTGTAATCTATAATAGATATATCACGATACCTGCAAAAATTCAAGGTAGTTACTACCTAATGTTTAATAATATAAACTATAATTTCGCTTTGTCGAAAAGATGCAGATGAAACATGTTATCTATAATAGATATAACACGATATCTGCAAAAATTCCTGGTATTCTTCTACCTGATGTTTATTATTATAAAGTATAGTTTAGCTTTGTCGAAAAGATGCAGAAAATACGTGTAATCTTATAATAGATATATCACGCTACCTGCGAAAATTCCTGGTTGTTTTTTACCTGATGTATATAATTATAAACTATAGTTTCGCTTTGAAACCAAAAATAACAATACAAGTATAGTCCTTGTATTGTTATTTTTGGAATTTTTTTCAATAATGTTTAAAAATTTTAATACGAATACAGAAAATCTTAAAGAGATTTATAACGATATCTGTATTACGTAATATTCTATTATTTCTATTAAACAGTACTGTACCGTTATTTGAAGCCTAAATATTGAGAGTAGCGTTCACTTCCCTTTGTAGCTAGTCGCGCACTTCCGCCTGCGTGTCTGCGCCTTTTTCCAACCAATCATGATCCTTCCCGCCCCCTTTAGTTCTTTAAAGCGCCACCAGAGGCAGTGAGTTTGAGGAACTCGGATCTTTACTTCATTGGCGTTTCAATTCCCGTTGGGGGCAGTACCATAGTGCTACTTACGTAACCTAAAGCTGCCTCAAGCGCTAGTTGTGTGAAAATTTAGAAAAAGTATACTTAGTGTGTAAACGATTAACTTCATAAAGTTATTTTATTTAACATAAAATTAACTAGCAGTTGGAAATTTTTGTAAGTACATATCAACTTGCTTTCTCTTTAATAATCTTCCTACATAAACGGCGTTGCCGTTCGTTCTCAGCGTTACAAGGTTATTTGAAATTTTATCAAAATCGATATATCATAGAACCGTTGCCGCGCCGCCATTTTGCAGGTCATATGTCTCATATGGCTACTAATTACCCTTTATATTAGGTTTACATAATACATTACATTTTAAATATTCTTCGTTGTTAATGTCTCTATTTGTAGGTGATCTCGGTTCGGTCTATTTATAGTTTGTGGTTTTAAACGAGTTAAGTTCTAATGGGGGTTTTCCGTTAGAACTGTGATTTTCAGTATGAATGACGACAACGCACATGCGTGTCCGGGAACAAGCGGGGCTACAGTGACGCAGAATATAGAAGAACGGGACACGAGGTCTAGAAAAAAGAGGAAAAATGAAAGATCATTAACATCAAGTTCATCGTCCTCCTCGGATTCCAGTACATCATCATCCTCGAGCGAGGTTAATAAAAAGAAACGTAAACGTAAGCACCGCTATAACCGTAAGTTGAACCAATTAATTAAAGTCTTGAATAATCTTCAAAGTCAAATGTCTACTGTTAACCAAAATCAGTGCCAAGAAACATGCTTTTATGATGACGATGATAACATTGCGCAAAATGTTAGTGGTGATCTTTATGAATCCGAATTAGACTCGATCCGGTCGGATAATGTCAGATCTGCTCTTGAAAATGCTAATACAGATCTTAGCCTTAATTTAACCTATAATACCAAAGTCAAAGAACCTTCAGTTCCTCAGGCATCTGAGAAGTCTTTAAAACTGTTAAAAGAAATACAACGTTTTGATCATTCCGATTGGTCTAACGTGCGTAACGCAGATGTACAAAAACTGTATTTGCGCGCCCCAGGCTTCATAAACTTGGAATCTAACGAAGAAGTTAAGAATTATGACAGTTCTAGATTTACACAGAATATGGAAAAGGCTTTTGCCAGCATCTCTTTTGCACTGCTTGAACAACGTGGAGCTCTTGAACGTGACTTGCAAAGCTTCTTATGCTGGGCGCAATTGACAGAGAGTATAAATGTGGTTAACGTTCTCGCAAAAATTAATGAGATTTTTACAGGAGGAGATTTTGCAAAAATTTCCGCAGATACATTGCAACTGGTGTGTGGTCACAGAGCTGAGCTTATACAGCAGAGAAGGGAGAGCATCCTCTGTGCCGTGAAGGATCCAGTTCACAAAACGATTCTTCGTAAAATACCTCCATCATGTTCAACGTTATTTGAATCGGAAAAATTTAGTTCTACTCTTGAAAAAGCAGGAGGAACAAAGAGGGTCTTCTGGCTTAAAGATAAGGATCGCAACTCTGCGCCGCAGAACGATCCAAGAGGTACATTGCATACTAAGCTAAAGAAGAGTAATAACTTTCATTCTCAGCAACGGCAAACAGTGCGCTTTCCACCAAGGCAACAAATACACACCTCTTATCCTACCTTTCAGGCAAAAAGAGGACAAGCAAAAAAAGTACGAAATGAAGCACCACGTAAAAGGACCAGAACAAGCTCTCCCTCATCCCACCGGGATAGGAGAAACCAAACTAAAAGGAATTATTGACTATTCTCAAACATTTTATGCAGGCCGACTACAACAATTCTACAATCACTGGGAGAGTCTCGGGGCACCGCCCTACATTCTCAACATGATTTACGGGTATCGCATCCCTTTCAAAACCAAACCACCCCTACGGCTGCCCAATTATGCAATACAAACTCCACGTTCGGTAGACATGGATCAGGTAATCACAAAAATGAAGTCACAAGGCGTAATAGAATGCGCTCCAGACTCTCCCAGTTTCATCTCCCCAATATTTCTACGACCCAAAACCGATGGAACATTAAGACCAATATTCAACCTCAAGAACTTAAACGAATTTCTTTGCAAAGAGAAGTTCAGGTTGATAAATGTTCATCGCGTCCCAGATTTTCTCCAAGTACACGATTGGATGGCGAAATTCGACCTCCACCAAGCGTATTTTCACCTGCCAGTCGCGAGGAGTCACAGACGCTTCCTCAGACTGCTATACGACGACAAATTACTCCAGATGACTTGCCTGCCCTTCGGCCTCAGCTCGGCCCCGAAAACTTTTGCTTCAGTAACAAACTGGATCGCAGTTTATCTCAGGAAACGAGGGTTACGCATTCTTGTATACCTCGATGACTTCTTTTTAGTAAATCAGGATCCAGACAAATTACAGGAACACATCACCATTGCTTTAGAAGTACTGATCTACTTGGGCTGGGTAATAAACGAAGACAAGTCCACCTTTCGACCACAAAGAGTTCTAGAATTCTTAGGTGTAGTTTGGGACCCCTGGCAAAATCGAAAATTCTTACCAGACAGACTCGCTATCAAACTGCAAACTCTTGTTTTAAAAATGAAAGAGAAAAACAAACCATCTTTACAGGATTTACAGACTTTGTTGGGCTTAATGAACTTCGCCAGTTTTGTTGTCAAAAGGGGCCGCCTACATTATCGTGCCTTACAAGCGCTGACCAACAAACTACTAAAGCAACAACCACAAACAGTTTCCCTAAACGCCACTTGTATGAAAGAGCTGAAATGGTGGCAGCAAAACTTCCAAGCCAAATCAGTGATTCACACTCCTCTGCCAACGCATTACCTAACAACAGATGCGAGCGATCAGGGCTGGGGAGCAGTACTGGACAACATACCCCTTCAGGGATTCTGGACCCCCGCTCAACAAAAGCTTCACTCCAATCAAAAAGAGATGATAGCAATATTAACTGTGCTAAGCCTAAAGTGCCATACAATTGCATCGAGTGCAGTGCTGATTCAGTGCGACAATCGAGCGGTGGTTGCCTATCTAAGAAACGAAGGCGGCACCAAATCGAAGGCCTTGACGAGTCTGACATTGAAGATTTTTGCTATTCTAGATCTACACAACATACACATGTCGATCTATCACATTCCAGGGACTTTCAATACACATGCGGATCGATTGTCTCGGAACAGATCTCCCCCAGAATGGCATCTATTGCCAAAGCTAACCGAGACTGTATTCCAAAAGTGGGGAGTACCAATAATCGATCTGTTCGCGTCGCATCGTGCGCATGTAGTACCGAGCTATTGCACGCTGGACAGAACAGACAAAAATGCGACTTTCTACGATGCACTGAGCCTAGAGTGGAATTTTCCGAGAGCCTGGGTTTTTCCCCCTCCACACCTTATTCCGAAGATGTTGGCACATCTGAACACAGCTTCAGGAGTCTACCTAGTGGTTGTGCCACGTTGGGAGAATGTGTACTGGAGGCCAGACCTCAAAAGTCGAGCTTTGAACCCTCCTTTCACAATCAGGAACTTAGAGCATGTACTGATAGACAAAGCGACAGGCCGAGCACCGCCACAAGTCTCAACAATGACAATGGAGATATGGAGATGTGGGGGTGGCAACAACAATTGAATGGTTGGTCGGAAGAACAAAAAACCCTATTAGTTTCAAGTTGGCGGCGATCAACTCTGAAAACATACAAACCTGCTTGGAATTGATGGATTTCCTGGTCATATCCCAATGGCTCTATTCTGGCAAAGTTCCTTGCAGATTTACATCAGAAAGCAGGTTTATCATTTAACACAATTCTAGTACATAAGTCAGTAGTTGTCACCTTCACAGATCCATGTAATCGCGAAAATCTTAGCTCAAATATTCTAGTCAAACAAATATTGAAAGCAATAGCATTGGCAAAACCTGGAATTATTAAACCGCCAGTATGGGATACCGACATTCTCATAAATTATCTGACCACTAAAAACCCTAATACAATGAGTTTATTCGAAGCCTCTAAGCACACTGCCACACTCTTGCTGTTATGTTCAGGAAGACGAGTCCACGACTTAACCTTATTAAAAATATCACCAGAGCATTGTTTTATTGAGGATCACACAGTTATATTAAGACCTGCTTTTGGATCTAAAACAGATTCATATAAATATCGACAGTCAGCTTGGAAACTTCTGTCAAATAAAAATAACATTGCGCTTTGCCCTGTACATTGGGTTAAACACTTAATAAATCTATCACAGTCCAGACGAGATGAATCAAAAATAGACAGCTTGTTTTTGACGATCACTGGGGTGGCGAGACCTGCGACTCGAACCGTTCTGAGTGGTTGGATAAAAAAGCTGTTAGCAGATGCAGGTGTTGAATCTACGTCAGGAAGCATAAGATCCGCTGTTGCTTCGAAAAGGTGGGTCGAAAATTGTCAACTCGATGAAATCCTGGCCAAAGGAAATTGGAGGTCGGCAAACACTTTCAAAAAGTTTTACAGAAGGGAAATTCAGTCTGGCCAAAATAGTACTACACGTGATTGTACCTCTTCTCTTTTTGTTCCACTTGATGATTAAAAGTTGATTATTTTTGTCGCTTAATACATAACCTTTGTCATTTTTGATTCTGATAATATGCTAGTACTAAGTACATAAAAACTATCATAGTTTAAAGAATAAAACAACTCTCGTAAACCTATAACATTACTTTTATTTCATTTACATTTACAAAGCATTCAAACATGTCAATCACATTGGCATTTCTCTAGCACCACCAGGCGATAATAAACACATCTCTCAATATTTAGGCTTCGAATAACGGTACAGTACTGTGTAATAACGACGTTTTACCTAAAATTAAAACGTTTATTAAACATACTTACCTTATTCGAAGCCTAACTTTGTATTTCTGCCTGGTGAACAGGCCATCTAACACAATGAAGTAAAGATCCGAGTTCCTCAAACTCACTGCCTCTGGTGGCGCTTTAAAGAACTAAAGGGGGCGGGAAGGATCATGATTGGTTGGGAAAAGGCGCGGACACGCAGGCGGAAGTGCGCGACTAGCTACAAAGGGAAGTGAACGCTACTCTCAATATTTAGGCTTCGAATAAGGTAAGTATGTTTAATAAACGTTTTAATTTTAGGTAAAACGTCGTTATTTTTTTCTATTTATATTTTTTCAAGTCGGAAAGTCGTCCTTACAATTATTTAAATATAATGATGAACCCAGTGGACGAATCTCCAGCTAGCCATTTTGGTTACCACAATACCTGAGCCCTCTATGTAGACGCTCCCTAATCTGGAACCGTTGACCTCCCAGAATGAACCGGGCCAGTCGGGAGAATTATTTCCAACATGGATCCAGAGATTCTTTCTACCCTCGGGTCGTAAGCGGCTTCAGTTATGGACTAACCGCTATAAAAATAACAATAAAGTAATAATAATAAAGTACACAGAAGCTATCTAAGTACTGCAACGTTTGCTTGTGCCGTATTTAATAAAAGAGGTTATTGCACAAACAAACTTGCCGACATTTATGACTGGCAACTTATAAGTCTGTCATTATTTGATTTTATTTGTGAAATGTAAAATATATATAATATGGAAGATTGTTCCATGGCATCCCTTGATGGGCATTCCTTGACGGGATTCCTTTACGGAATTCTATTGCGGGCTTCGTCCCCAAAATAGTCTAATAATTATCATTGTATTTTCCTATAAAATAGATTCATCTTAAATAAAAGTAACTTAAAGTTAAAAGTGTGTTATCTTTCCTTTGTTGATTAGGAAGACCTCCCTAGGGTAGATTAGGTCCATCCCGGGTACCGACCCCAGATGGTGGAGGCGCCGGGTACAGTTGTAGTGTTTTGTTTTTTTTTCAGATTATTTCAGCTATATACGCCACTGAGTATGGCGGAAGGAAAATTTTAGAAGGCAAGAGCCATCTGAAATACCAAGAGTAAAGGAAAGACTCTAGAAGGTGATTCATCCAACGGGCGAGGAAGGAATTTCCCAAACTTCAACCGGCGTCAGTAAGACAGCTTGGGACATTGTTGATGCCGATTGATCAAGACAATGTTACTTGGAGATAAATAAGAAGGTAATTAAAGATTTGTATCATTTGCTTATCATCGAAGGTATGATAGTGCAGCTGAATGGGGCGAAATTCTGCGCTGATTTGGATTTAAACTGTGCCTATTGGTAATTATCGATAGCGGAGAAGGATAGACACGAAACAGCAATCATCACACCGTCTGGATTATACGAGTTTAACGTATTATCATTTGGATTTAAATCGTGTAGGACAATTGGTTTCGTTACATTGTCCAGAAAGAATATTGGGTGGAAGTCGAAAACTTGGTCGACCATATGAAGGTTTATTCGAGTATTGCGATATATAGGATGTGACAATTATCTTGTAAAAAAAATACAAAATAACCAAGAATTGATTGTGCATGTGAATAGATTGGAACCATATAATGTTCGATAGAATAGAATTAATGATGAAATTGTGTCTGTATTTATATATGTAAAATGGGGTTTTTGTATATACATTTATTTCTTGAAATATTACAATAATATTATAATTTCTTTATTCTTAGAATTAATAGAGTAAAAGTACACATTTAGGTGTACAAATATGTATATCATTCATTTGTAGATATGCAACGGTTAGAATTTCGTTGGGGTTTTAGAATAATATAAGAAACTAATATTTTTTTTCATCAAATTCTATGTACACTTCACAACGCAATGTTCCGAGATGATATATCCTGCAAAGCCGATCCAAACAGCATCACCAAAAAGGAGATGCAATGGATGGACGATGCAGATAAAAGAAAATAAGGAAAAGGTTTTTATATATTATATATTGAGATAAGAGGGTATTTTATTTAATGATTTAATAAATTAATTTTAGATACCCGAAGAGAAACCTCTAAGGGGCGGCAGGTACACGCGGCACGTATTTACCGCGTTACATTTTATTTACGAATCATAAATATACGTGTGGTGCCAATGCTCTAAAGAAGTCAATTTTCAAAGACTAAAATAACACTATAGATAATGTGCACGTTTAATTTGAGCCACGTCTAATAATCTCCATAAGAGAGAAGGTGATAGCCGATTTAGCTATGCGGCCAAAGTTTACGAGTATATATAATATTGTGATCTTGATGTCTGTGGGTCAACACGCGGATGTAGAATAGGATCCTCAGTGGGGTAAAATAGTAAAAGGGTTGTGATGGAATAGGTAATGGTTTTTAAACGTTATTGGTATAGAATTTTGTCAGGTGTATTTCGGTGCATTTTGAAAAAGTTCTCTGCATTGCGTTGTGAAATATAAATCCCATAATTTATAGATATCATTCTGGGTTAAGTAAAATACTTTGGATCCGATTTTATGATCTATTCATAGGTAAGTTTGTCCGGTAATAGTTAGGCAGGTAAAATCTTAATATTTAGGTAGGTAATATTTAAACTTTTGAAAGTTACAAACTTTCAAATAAACTTTTAATCATTCAGAAAAGTTTATAGTTAATATGACAGTTCATGTCAAACGTGATTGTTTTACCAACTGAATGATAATGTTTGATAATATAATTTGATTAATTTAGTATTAATATTAATAAAAATAGGATTAATTAAATTGACTTTTATGGGGATATTAATGTGTTTATTACTTATCAATTAATTATAATTATAATTTAATTGTATTCAATGGGTTATTTTAACAATTGTTGATTAATTTAATAATAAATATTGGTTATTTGAATTTGCATATGATTGTGTAACGTAAATGATTAATATGGGGTTGTTGATTATTCATGAATTGTATGAGAAATTATAATAATTTAAACTGTTTTATTTAGATATTAATTAACCAGCCGGGATCTTGGCTGATTTTCATCAGGTTTTGTGGCTAAGGCTCTATTGATGGAGAATAAATACTATAAGATCATTTTTGGTGTAATAAGATGTTGTAATTTAAACATGATCAAGTATATATATTCCTATCGGTAGGGGGCTCATCTGAGAGTAATCCCGATTAATGTGTATGGTCCTGATTTAAGTAGGGTCGTTATTTAAGAATGAAATGTATATAGGAATTTATTTAATCAGCTTCACTGATTAAATAAATTAAACAAGAGGGGCGATTGCAACGTTTGCTTGTGCCGTATTTAATAAAAGAGGTTATTGCACAAACACACTTGCCGACATTTATGACTGGCAACTTAGAAGTCTGTCATTATTTGATTTTATTTGTGAAATGTAAAATATATATAATATGGAAGATTGTTCCATGGCATCCCTTGATGGGCATTCCTTGACGGGATTCCTTTACGGAATTCTATTGCGGGCTTCGTCCCCAAAATAGTCTAATAATTATCATTGTATTTTCCTATAAAATAGATTCATCTTAAATAAAAGTAACTTAAAGTTAAAAGTGTGTTATCTTTCCATTGTTGATTAGGAAGACCTCCCTAGGGTAGATTAGGTCCATCCCGGGTACCGACCCCAGAGTACTCCCCAAACATCGACAGGCAACCGGTCAACCCAGTCGGGAAACTGGATGGGACCTCCTCGTACCCATCAAACTGGGAGGGGGGGGCGACGTCAAGGGAAAGTGCCAGTGCCTCCACTTCAGCGTCCATATCTGAGTTCGGCGTTCAACGCAAAATTCAACTAGTCCGGGACTCATGCACCGAATCAACCATAATTCAGGTACACGCAAGTCGAATCCATTACTTTTACGATTATTGGCCTAAAATAACAAATAATGAAACGATTTCAAAATGGATAAAATTATGTTTCTCAATTCCATTTCATGATAAAATTACACTAGTATTACTCCCAAACATATTTTGTCGCATAGTGAAAAACTAAATATGATAATAGGAATTAATAAATTGTTAGACTTAGAGGCTATAAAACCTTGTTATACCTCAAGTGACCAGTTTATATCAAACAAATATAATAAATAAATCATTTAGCGCCAAAACTCAAGGGCGAAAAACGGTTCGTAACTACAAAAAAAAAAAAAAAACAATAAAATTCTACCATTTTGTAGAAAAGTAGGTACACTTCAAAATGGAAGCTTATAAAACAGCTTCTAAATTATTTTTCCATAATGGTTTCTTAACTAACACAGATAAGAAAGATCATACCTACTCGTACCTTTATTTGTCAATTACAAAAAATACCTGCGTTTTGAATTTCAAGAAAACGACATTTTTGAACCAAACACACGAGTTTACGGCCATGCCGTATGGATTATCAGTTGCTCCGGGGGTATTTACAAAAATTGAGTCACTTGTTGTGAATTTGGACAAAAATAACTAGTACCGACAACATTTTTAGGCTTTATGTTTAACATCGAACAGATGTCTATTTCTTTACCTGACAATAAGCGTTATAATAATAAATAAATTTATGAAACTTAAAATATGCTCGATACGAGATTTTGACAAACATATAGGTGTACTGGTCGCAGCCTGTCTAGCTACAAAATAAGAACAACTATGAGGCAAAAATTAAACTCCCTAAATTAATGTTAGAAGATTTAATCTTGTAGAAAAGTATAAGTAAATATACCATTTCCTGTTCAGTTACTTCACAAATCTATAAGATATATACAGATGCACTCAGAACAGGCTGGGGCGCAGTATTCCAAAATATTAAATTTTATGATTTGAAAAAGAATACCATATCAAATAGTTAGAATTACTGGCCGTTTCCTTAGGCTTCAAAAGTTCAGCCGGGGAAGAAAGAAATTGTGCAATATTATTACTGTATTGAACAGTATTGAAAATACCACCGCTATTAGTTACATCAATAGGATGGGTGGTATTCAATTTCCACATTTAAATACTCTAACTAGACACATTTGGCGAAGAACGTAATTTATGGATTTTTGCTTTAATATTTGTTTGCAAATGTGATGCATTTGTAACTAGGTATCCTGAACCGTATGCAGTCGCAATCGATGCGTTTACGATTAATTGGCCCTCTGCGTAATTTCAACTATTTCCTCCTGTTCGGTTTTCAACGCTTTGGCCGCAACGGAACGCATCTGTCAACCTGAGGTGTCACCGTCAAAAACTTGCGTATTCACTTACGATTAATTTTGTCATCTATCGCTCCTACCTATACGCAACTAACGCAACGCATGAAGATCTTTCCTATCAAACCGGAAGAAATTCATTGTAAAAGAAAACGAAAATAAACGAAGATCATTATACGTAAACTAAACGTTTCATTTCACCAACAAAAATTTGGACCTTCGACCGGAGATAGAATCGAAGACGACCTGTGCGACAACGTGGCGAGAGGAAAAGGGCAGTATTCTACCTAACCTTCCAATTTCCAGGCTTCATTTGCTTTAATTCCGTGTATTTATTGCATTTCAGTAATTAGAAGCTATAATACGACTGATACCTACTGAGAAACGTGCACGTGGTTGGTTCTTTGTGTGAGTACTCCCGTCTTCCACAGAGCGTCGAAATGAGTGATGAAGAGCATACTAAAAGGTACGATCTAAAATCTACTAAATCTCCAAGCCAAAAATGTGATTTAGGCGAATTTCGTAAGCAAAGGGGCATTATAAAGGGCCGGCTTACACTTTTTGAGAAGTACGTTACTAAGGTAGCTGATACTATACTTCAACCTCATCGAATGGAGGAAATAAAACTACGCATTCAAGCGGCATCTACTTTTTTTAACGATTTTAATAAAATTCAAAGCCATATTGAACAAGCCGTTAATGAAAGTGAACTTTTGAATCAATTAGAAGAACGCAAAAATTTCGAGGAAGTATTTTATAAAACCATGGCCCAAGCAAAACTATTATGTAACGAAAATGTAGTACAAACTAGTTCCAATTGTAACGCCAAAGTCAAATTGCCCGAGATATCATTACCTACCTTTGACGGTTGCTTTGACCGTTGGCTGGAGTATCGAAACTCATTTGTTGCTATGATACATTCTAGAGCGGACCTAGACCCTATTCATAAGTTTCATTATCTTAAATCTACACTTAGAAGCAGTGCTATACAAGTAATAAGTGCATTAGATTTTTCTGCCGATAATTACCTGCATGCATGGCAACTACTCGAAAGCAGATACAATAATAATCGTTTACTATTGCATAATCACGTGAAGTCTTTATTTAATGTTCCGGCTATTCAAAGGGAATCATCTATGCATATACGGAAGTTAATAGATACCATTTTACGTAACCTGCGTGCCCTCAACAGCCTGGGTGAATCTACTGATAGCTGGGATACCTTAATTATTTATTTAATTGTTTCTAAATTAGATAGCATGACCGAGCGTGAGTGGGAACAACAAATAGGCATAATTAATACGAATTTAAATGACAAAAATATGAAAATAAAACTAAATGACTTATTGAAGTTTCTAAACGATAGGGCTAATATGTTGGATATGGTAAAAAATAATAATAATAAATCACAAGAAACTCAGAGTAAAAATACGCACTCACTTAATTTCGGGAAGAAACCATTTTCACGAAATATTCAGTCATACGTAACTTCACATAAAACTAAACCTAGAACTGAAGAAATGTAATGTGTAATTCGAACCACTTACTTTATGTATGCAGTCATTTTCTAAATCTTTCCGTAAAAGATAGGATAAAATTAATCGCGGATAAAAATGTATGTCGTAATTGTGGTAACTGTAAGTTGTGTAATCAAAAACACAATACTCTCATTCACTTAGACGACATACAAGCGTCATTGATAGACGGAACCATTCCATCCTCGGCTGCATTGTGCACTAAATCAATAAATTTTTGCGAAAATACAAGCGCGCGCATCCCGCTAGCCGCTACCAAACCGGTTTTGTTATCAACAGCCGTTGTTAGGATCATTGGTAAACACAAACAAGTTCACTGCGTCCGCGCATTGCTTGACAATGGTAGTGAGCAATCAATAATAACACAACGTTTATGCGATAAATTAGACCTTAATTATATACAGTCCACAGTCGAAATTACAGGCGTAGGACAGTCGATCACACGATCATCAAAAACGATCAGCTGACGAGCTCGGTGATACCTACACGATCGCGAAAACTCGTTTTTTATCCTTAGAACGTAAATTGCAACGTTCTCCGCAATATCATAAATTATACGTCGAGTTTATGCAGGAGTACAAACGACTAGGACATATGAGTCCGATAGTAAGCTATTCTAAACCGTATTATTTTTTACCGCATCACGGTGTTTTACGCGAACAAAGCACTACAACTAAATTACGAGTTGTTTTCGATGCAAGCGCTCTGTCAAGTTCAGGCATTTCATTAAATGATATACAGTATACGGGGCCTTCATTACATACAGATATCTTTAATTTATTATTGCGATTTAGAAAATTTAAATTTGTACATTGTGCGGATATTGAGAAAATGTTTAGGCAAATCACTGTTCAAGAAAATCAACGTAACCTTCAGTTGATACTTTGGCGAGATGATCCTAATGATCCGTTACAGGTTTATCAATTAAACACCGTCACTTACGGCACGGCGTCGGCGCCATACCTGAGCATGCGCTGCTTGCGGCAGCTGGCCCAGGAGTGCGGTGACGAGGTTGTAGCACGCGCCATCAACCATGATATGTTCGTTGATGATTTAATTACGGGGCACGATGATAAGGATACCTTATTAAAAATCTGCGACAAGGTTTCTCGCGCGCTGATGGCGGGTTGTTTTCCCTTAAGAAAGTGGACTTTTAACACTCAAGTGGACAACGATCATTATTTTTCGAGAGAATTAACTCTAGGCGAACATTGTCAAACAAAAACGTTATGTCTCGGTTGGTATAACGTTAGCGACGAATCACACTTTGTTTTGAAATTAGTACAAATTGATAAAAACATTACCAAGCGAGTTATACTGTCAATTGTTTCCCAAATTTACGATCCGCTAGGCTTATTAGGTCCGGTAATAATTGTAGCAAAAATATTACTACAAAAATTATGGCTATACAAAATAGGGTGGGACGATCCCGTACCAAACGAAATAGTTAAATAATTTACAAGCTTTATATCTTCACTTCATAGTTTAGGTAATATACGTATTCCACGACATGTTCTCCACTCAAAGTTGGTTCAATTGCATATATTCACAGATGCGTCTCAGGATGCATACGGAGCCTGTGCTTATGTACGCAGCTACGACGACTCCGACTCCAAGGTCACCGTAAAGCTATTGTGTGCCAAATCTAAGGTTGCCCCTTTAAAAACAATTACCATCCCTAAGTTAGAGTTATGTGCGGCTTTGATAGGTGCTCGGCTGTACCATAAAATTAATGAAGCTTTTAATTTACATTTTAATAATGTCTATTTTTGGACAGATAGTACTATTGTAATGGGCTGGCTATGCATGCCACCTCATAATTTGAAAACATTTGTTCAAAACCGTTGTGTAGAAATTAATGATTTAACCAGCGACACGATATGGCGTCATGTGAAAGGTTCCGAAAACCCAGCAGATATTCTATCTCGTGGCACTGATCTGTCATCGATTCACAATAACGCTTTGTGGTGGAATGGACCCTTTTTGCTTGAGCCATTAAACGAGTGGCCTACTCAAGTTTATCACAATAATGAAACGTTACCAGAAATAAAGCAGAAAACTGTGGTTAATTCATGTGTAACTGTGAGAGATTTTATTCAGTTCGAAAGGTTTTCTTCATTAAATCGATTACAACGCGCTATAGCATATATGTTGCGCTTTCTTTATAATACACGTAAATCAAATAAAAATAATCGTCTTTCAGGACCTTTAACAGTTGAGGAGTTAAATTCCTCCCTTAATTTACTCACAAGACTTGCTCAAATGCAATCATTTCCAGATGAGTACTTCAGTTTAAAAAATAGTTTACCTATCAAGTCAAAACGTAATGTATTAAGTTTAAGTTTATTCATGGATAAAGATTATTTAATTCGTGTAGGTGGAAGGTTAAAAAACTCTTCCTTTGATTACAATAAGTGTCACCCGTTGCTATTATGCAGTAAACATATTTTCAGTTTATTGGTCTTTCGTAACCAGCACAAACAGCTGCTGCATGGTGGTCCCCAGCTGCTGCTGAGTAACGTGCGCGAGCGCTGGTGGGTACTGCGCGGGCGCAACCTCGCACGGCGCGTAGTTCAGCAATGTGTTGTTTGTACACGCGTTACAGGTAACACAATAACACCTATTATGGGCAACCTACCATCTAAAAGACTCGATCCCGGTTTTCCATTTCTCAGATGCGGTGTCGATTATGCGGGTCCTATACTGATTTTAAATCGCAAAGGTAGAGTCGCTAAGTTAGAAAAATGTTACATTTGCTTATTTATTTGTTTCGTAACTCGTGCGATACATTTGGAACTCGTTACGTGCTTGTCTACTGAAGGATATATGCTCGCTCTGAAGCGGTTTATTTCAAGACGCGGCAAACCAGTAGAAATATATTCGGATAACGGCAGGAATTTCGTAGGGGCCATGAACGACTTTGCTAATTTCTTAAAAAATAATTTAAACAAAATTCGAGAATATTCAGCTTCTGATAATATAAAATTTCACTTTATTCCAAAGTATGCTCCTCATTTCGGTGGTTTGTGGGAGGCGGGGGTGCTCTCATGCAAACATCACCTACGTCGCGTAATCGGTAACGCGCATTTAACCTACGAAGAATTAAACAAGGTTTTAATTCAAATTGAGGCCGTCCTCAATTCCCGTCCTTTAACCCCACTCTCCTCAGACGCAGCTGACCTTAACCCTCTCAGCCCAGCGCACTTTCTCTTGGGGCGAGCATTGACCGCTCCAGCATGTGAAGACTTCGCGGCCGCGCCTCCACATCGCCTGCCCCGCTATCAACGCATCGAGCAGCTGCGCCAGCATTTCTGGAAGAGATGGTCCCTGGAGTACGTCGCTGAACTCCAAACTCGTACGAAATGGCGCTCAAACGACGATGACCTACGACTAGATACTATGGTATTGGTGAAGGAAGATCTTCCACCCTTAAAATGGAGACTAGGCAGGATTTGCAAACTTTACCCAGGCAGCGACGGCATATCAAGAGTGGCCGACATCCGTACTGCAAACGGGGTGATTCGACGCGCTTTTAATAAAATCTGCCCATTGCCTATTCAAGCAAATACGAATTAACTGTTGGAAGCTGAAGCTTCCAAGGTGGCCGGCATGTTCGGTTTTCAACGCTTTGGCTGCAACGGAACGCATCTGTCAACCTGAGGTGTCACCGTCAAAAACTTGCGTATTCACTTACGATTAATTTTGTCGTCTATCTCTCCTACCTATACGCAACTAACGCAACGCATGAAGATCTTTCCTATCAAACCGGAAGAAATTCATTGTAAAAGAAAACGAAAATAAACGAAGATCATCATACGTAAACTAAACGTTTCATTTCACCAACACCTCCATTTTCCCTTGTCTTAAAATGTGTAAGAAAAATAATTGATTTGAATTGAAACAAAAGATTTAATAAACTCCCATAACAGCACCAAAGCAAAGCACTCCAGCCTTCCCCTGGGTGCCGGGAGACGCTCTTGGCGGCATCCGCGCGGCGCGGCTGTCCGCCAGAGACCCTGACGTTGGTGCTCGAGTCTGTGGCATCCATGACTATTTGTCAATACAACATCACGTTGAGGTCATGGTGGGAGTTTTGTACGTTACGTAATACTGATATATTCAAAAACCTGTTTTGAACATATCAGCCTTGTCTCTATTGCTAGGCGAAGATATGGTGTTTCGTTACCGTAAATGACCAATCATATTTTTTAATTTCTCATCAATCTCTCGTCCTGGCATCAATCACGGTGACAGATCGCAGCTGTCATTACGGCAGTCATGCATGACGTATTAGTTAAAAAACTTGGAAACTACCGAACGTGCCGTTGAGGATCTAAACGTGAACGAGTGCACACGCGATCTATCCATTCGGTCGATACGGCAACTATCGAAACCCTATTCGGCACGTGTGCTGCAAATTCGGAACCTGTAACTACACTACGGACTGAACTTTAACGACGTGGAGAGTCATCGCAGCTGGCAGTGGCAGTGGCAGTCCGAGGTAGGTAACGCATGTTAATCTGGTCACTGTTGGTTGATGCTAATAAGAACCCATCGTTCTATCGTTTGTCCAGACCTCTCAGGTCTACCCAGCTGTATCGGGAAGCCACTCCTAAATCGGCTTGGTGCGGCTGCTACATCTTTATGTTGCCGAAACCCGGGACCTCTATCTAGTTAAAGTCAAGTGCGTGTGGTATTTTCTGGTATTTTCGTAATTTATAGCTTAGAAATTCTATTTAGCTTATTATCGATTCTAGGTTATATTCATCTCTGCTAGATTGCTACATGCATTATAATTTCCGTGTCTATTTGTTACCATCAAAACTACAGGCAACTGTGTTCGGGAATAGGTATTCTATTAGTTATCGTAAGAAATCAAATTATCAATATTTTCTATTCATCGGTGTCTAATTTACTTTATTTGGCTTACGTTAATATATCTCATCATCGTCACCTATTCAACACATCAATTTTAAATTCATTCAAAATTCGTTCTTATTCACAAGAACACAAAATTTAAAACATATTTTTATAATAAACTGAGTTTGAAACTGTAGGAATATTCCGTTCTAATTTTCTTAATTTTTTTAATTGTTTGAGGGTAGTTCTACATTGACGCGCATTCCACAATCCCAACGGTCAAGCTCAAATCGGTCAGATTTTGTTCATTTGTTTGTCTACAACAATCATTCACGCACTAGTTTGTAGCGTTACGCGTACAAATAAGAATTCACAAGTATTCTAGATCTAATACTGCGTACACTTTACAACACGCAGTAGTACTGTAACGCGTTGTTTGCGGAGTGGTAATTGAGGGTCCAGAAAGGAAATACCAAAGCTCTCTTCTATGTTTATTTTGCAGTAAAATTAAAAATATACAAAAATGCCAAAAATTTTGGCTACGCACACTCGTGTACATAAAAATAAATTATTGATTTCATGAAAACTTTGATTGTAGATAATAAAAAATTGATAAACATGTAATTTTGAATAATAAACTCGGAAACAATAATAAATAAATAGATTCTAGTTGTTATGATGGATAATTTTTCGTGACTGGCTTGTCAAATCAAAACATTGCCGTTCTCCGACACTGCGTAATTCGTAGTTTAAAATTACGTCAGGAACGACAAAAAAATAAAATTTACTGACAAAAAGAGGTCGAAATAGACAACCGTCACAGTACAGCATTTATACGTAAGAAGTACAATCTATAACGCATCGCGGGTTGAATACTAAACAAACCGTCTACAAAGGTTGTTAGTTTAAGCGAAACGCGCGTTTATTCCTATACATGTAACAGTTCGAGTCAATCCAAGAATTATTCTTTTGTTATCTACGAGTAAAAGAAAAAAAACTCGTTGTAAATATTCACATATTGTTAAAAAAGTTTTATTTTTTTTTTGCAACTTTCTTAATTGATTTATTTAATTATAAGTATTATATTAATTTTCGTAACGAATTATTACAATGTCTCTTTTAGGCAAACCTTCACGTAGACAAAGTGTTATAAATAATAATAATAATAATAAATTTCTTTATTGTAGCAACTTGGCCCACTTGTTAGTAAACAATCGTAATGCAATCTTATATATCTATGTTAGTACAAAAATAATTAAAAATTTAGTTACATAATATGTCAATTCATTTAAATCTCAATAAATATATAAAATGTGTTGGTGATGTCATAAAAAATCTTAAGATGTCATAAATAATCAAAAAATAAATTTAAATAATTAATTATACAACAAAAAACACATTTCATTACAATACAATAAAATTAAAATCAGTCATTAAAATACAACTAAATTGGAGTGTCAAATTACAGCAAAAAGATTAAATATAATATGCCAACAGATCAAGTATTGTGTCAAATTATGTCAAATATTTCTTCTTACTTTACCAACTGGCCATTCAAAATTGACTAAATCTAAATCGGTAGAATGTCCTAAACAGGACCTAGCGCCATTTCGTAGGAAGCGAACTATTGCTTTTAAGCGGTTGGCTAAGGCTTTGGAGATAGGTACTTAAGCTTCAAGCGATCAATCTCAACGTGACCTATTTTTCTCATATCACTCGGAATTAAAAAACATTGCATCGAATTTTGAACATGCTAATTATAGTATTTTAGATGTTGCGACGGACTCTGACGAAGATGAAAACAATTTGCAGGAGCAGTTTGATGAAATGTACATTAAGGTGTTAATAGTTCGTAGGCAATTGAGTAAGTGCGAAGTAACGACGCATTTGCAAAATAATTGTTCTTCATCTAATATTAGGTTACCTAAAATGGTTCTTCCAAGTTTTTCCGGTAATATCAAACAATGGCCTGAATATTTCGATACTTTTAACGCATTAATGCATAATTCTACATCTCTAACGGAGACTGAGAAGCTATAACAATAAACGCGATCTTGCTTTTACGTGTTGGAGGGTTATTCTAAATGTTAATTTTATGTGTAGTGACCCCAATGCGTTTTGTGAATCCATAGATTCGATAGATGAAAATCTTTGTATTTTAAAAACAGCTAATTTACCAATTGACAAATGGGATTTCGTTTTAGTTTACTATATTTTATCGAAATTGGATACCGATTTGCGTCGTAGTTTTGAGCAGAAGTATTCAGATATCCATATACCTACCTATGAACACCTAAGGGGTTTTCTGCAATCTAAATGGGAGGCTTTCATATGCGTGATTCGCGTTTTTTGGAAATTAATAAAGTGAGCAAACTTCCACAGAAGTTAACTCCCACGCCCTCAAAACAATGCAAACGTAATGACGTCACACACACTCTGGTCGCAGCAACGGATAACCTTCACAGTGTCGGTGCTAAAATCCTCAAGTGCTCATTTTGTAATAATGATCATTCTATTACATTATGTTCGAAATTTCTTAATAAACCTATAGACGAACGTTTAAAAATAGTAAATGAGAAAAATTGCTGCTACAATTGTATTAAACCTTCTTATCAACAAAAAAATTGCAAGTCTGTATTTCATGTCGCATATGCAAACGCAAGCACCACAGTCTGCTTCACCGCGAGAAGCAAGATACGACTCCCACGTCGTCGCTGCAGTCAAAGTAATTTCATTACCGAAAACGCTATCAATCAATTAAACTTGAATTTTACTAAGACTGCTGCGTGCGTTAGTGGACTAGGTGAGGTAAATGCGTCCATTATCGATGACGTCCGTGTAGCATCGGAACAAATAATCGTGTTGCTTTTAATTTAGGTTTACACGTCCTCACAAAAATATGCGGTGATCAACCAGTAGCCAAACTGAAAACATCTGGTTGGTCACACATCAAGTCACTACCATTAGCAGACCCAGGATTTGATATTTTTCTCGCAGCTGATATTTTTGCTGAATCATTACTTTGCCAACACATCAAAGGAAGTGTCAACCAACCTACCGCATTTAATTAAGTCTATGGTTGGCTATTGCTAGGTAAAACTCAGCTAGCTTCTAATACCTTGTTTACATCTGATAATTCATTAAATTCATTGGTTCAACATTTTTGGGAACTCCATTCCATACCGCAGGCATCTTCACTCACTCCGGATGAGTCTTCGGTCGAAATTCGTAACTCAACATTGTCGTGACTCATCAGGTAGATACGTGGTATCCTTACCTTTCAAAGACGATTCAGAACATATATTCGAGGGTTCTCGTGATGCGGCATTACGGCGATTTCATGCTATCGAACGACGACTGACACGTGACCCAGAACTACACAGTCAGTACATGGAGTTCATGCAAGACTATATCGCATCAGGTCATATGTCATTAGTTTTGATTGATGACATAGGAAAAGGCAAATACTATATACCTCATCATTGTGTTCTCCGACCGGACTCAACTACCACTCGTCTTCGCGTGGTCTTCGTCGCCTCTGCCAAGGATTATCATTCTCGTTCCTTGAATGATTCGCAGCTCATTGGCCCTAAGTTAGAAACCAACATTTTCAGTATCCTCGCGTATCACAATCAATCACAAAATCGCGTATATAACATCAGCGTATTCTTTGAAGGGCCATCTGAGCCTCTCCAAGAGTATCGCTTTAATAAGGTAACTTACGGCGTAGCTTCCTCTCCGTTTCTTGCTTGTCGCACCTTGCGACAACTTGCCGCCGATGACGGACGCGACCACCTTATCGTGAGTAGGATCATCATGTCTAATCTATACGTCGATGACGTCGTGAGCGGATGTAATTCGTTGGATGAAGCTCAAAAGGGTCAATCAGAACTTATCACATTATTCAGCTTAGGACACTTTAAACTTCGTAAATGGGTCAGTAAACATCCACAGCTTCTATCGGGTATTCCTGAAGAAGATCGTCTTAAAGGTTGTGTTTCGCTTGATTCTTCTGAACCATTGATTATATATATAAAGTTGTTGGGTTTGAAGTGGGACCCAGCAGAAGATGCATTTGTCTTCGAGGTCAAACCTCTGACAGGCCATGCACTAAACCCGTTAGGGTTCGTAACTCCAATCACAATTCAAGCGAAATGCTTAATTCAAAAACTTTGGATTCTCGGTGTTGGTTGGGATGAGACACCTTCTAGTGAAGTCATCAGTGTGTGGAACAAATACAGGAACCAGTTATCTCAATTGCAACATATCCGAATTCCTCGCACTCTTACTTGTGCAAACGCTAAATCATATCAACTTCACGGCTTTTGCGATAGTTCCGAGATAGCGTATGGTGCAGTAATTTACTTACGCGTAACAGATGCAGTCGGAAACATTTAAGTGTTTTTAGTCTGTTCCAAAGCACGAGTTGTGCCATTGAAGCGTACAACACTGCCTCGCCTAGAACTATGTGCAGCTGTTCTTCTTGCAGACCTCTATAAATTCGTTCGTAACACCAGAGAATAGTAAATAACTATAGACTAACCATGTCTAACAAAATTTTGTGACTTGAAAAATAGTTGTTTTTAGGATAGAGAGATGGCGTTCATTGTATTAGATTTACAAGTCATTTAAATTTAGTAAAAATAATACGTAAAAAACTTAAGATGGCGCTGTTTACAAAATCATTTGATATTTCATTGCAAGTACTATCCGTAGGTATCAGGCGACAACAGACGTTGCCAGCTAGTGCATTATATTATTTGATGCTATGTTGCCGCTCTTATAATTCAGTAACAGAAAACTTTACACCACCCCGGATATTATTTGTAGTGTTACTGGGTTACTGTATTGACAGTATATAATTTTTCCCACAAAAATATAGCATTCATCTCCACAGTTTGTTCTTATCTGCCTTAACATAATAAAACGAACTTCAGTGCATTTAATTAACAGGTATATAATATTTTACTTTATTTCTTGATATCGATAAAAATTATGTCTTAATAAGTGCATAATTTTTATTTATAATGCATATAACTCATAACTATTTTGCAGTAGTGGAAAAATTTTTTTCTTGCTGGATTATTATTAAAAAAATGTTCTTTATCCATCAACTTTTTTTGTTCTTTTTATCACAACATTTTATTTGTTTGACAATTTGAATTCTTAGTCGTTTATTGTTGTTGCTATGGGTGTGTGTTTGTTTTGGAACTTTTCCCTGCATTTCTTTGAATTCACAATATTTCTGCTCGCCTACTGTGACTCGTGCAAATTGTATGGACGACAAATCGTATAACATGTGCGTTTATCACAACTGTGATAATAAAAGCTTTTAAAAATAAGTTATTATGGCAATTAAAATAAAGAGGATGGTAGTGCCCAGGCGTCTCTGAACGAAATAAACTTATTCCAGTATGTTTATGTTCTTATGTAGTTGTTATTTTATCATCTATAAAGTTACAATAAATTACTATCTACCTATTCTTATTGAGTAAAATTATCAAAATCAATTATATAAAACGATGACATTTTCCAATTTCAGGAAAGGAATAAATCCTACTTGCTAAGGTTTCAGGTTATTTGACAACGCCATCTAGCATTTGTTTAAAATTAAAGACGATAAGGTTGGTCCAAGCTATTTGAGAGCGACATCTAGTAATAGCTTGGATTTTGAGCTTTTTCCGAGTCACGAAATTTTGTATGGAGATGGTCAGTCTATAGTTATTTACTAGTCTCTGGTAACACTTATCTTTCTCGTATTCCAATCGAATCAGTTTACCTGTGGTCAGATTCTACCATCGTTCTGTCGTGGCTTCGCGTTCCATTCATCGCGTTGGGCCACATTCGTGGCGAATCGTCTAAGCCATGTCCAAACTCTTACTCCTGTTGAATGTTGGCATCATGTGTGTTCGGGTGATAATCCAGCAGACATATGTTCTCGTGGACAGTTTCCTCGTGAGATTGCCAATAATTCTCTATGGTGTGCGGGACCATGTTGGTTGTCGCAATGTCGAGAATCTTGGTTTTCGTTTGTAGGTACACTAACTGACGCGGAGGAAGTGATAATTGATTCAGAAAAACGTAAATCTACCGCGCTAGTCTCTACGCCAATTAATGAAAACACCATATTTAGTTATTTGCTCAATCGTCATTCTTCTCTTTCAAAAATCATTAATATTGTCACATACATTCGTCGTTTTATCAATAACTTCCAAAATCCAGCTAAGGCCAATCGCATTTCATTTCTAAATAATGTTGAACGTCATCAAGCGTTACTTCAAATAGTCAAATTTGTACAAAGTGAATCTTTTTCTCAGGAATCATTGAAGTAAAAATCAAAAAAATGATTATCTAAACCTTTTCGTAAACTAAATCCTTTTATCGATGATCAGGGAGTGATCAGTGTGGGCGGCAGAATCTCATGATCAGGATTAGCATATGAACACAAGCATCCTGCTCTCTTACCGGTTGAACATCCACTCACATTCCTGATCATAGACAACATTCATCGTAGTTATTGTCATCCAGGCATTAACACAACTCATTATTTGTTACTCCAACAATTCTGGATTATATCCGCTAAACGTATTATTAGGTGTCGTCTATCTAAATGTCTTAAATGCTTTCGTTTAAACCCAAAGCCTTTACAGCCGTTTATGAGTGATCTTCCTTCCTATCGCATCAATGAAGTCAAGCCCTTTTCGATTGTAGGAGTAGACCTTGGTGGCCCTTTTCATTAAGCTAGGTTCACATCGCGGTGCTAAGATGGACAAGGCTTATTTATGCCTTTTTGTCTGTCTTGCGACCAAAGCAATTCACCTTGAGGTAGTCTCTTCACTTTCAACCGAAGCCTTCATCGCTGCACTACGACGCTTCGTGGCACACCGCGGACGTTGTAGTGTAACTCATGCAGATTGCGGAACAAATTTCGTAGGAGCTAGTAATCAATTATCGGCTTTTATGCAACAAGCGACTAGTTCCGAACGGATCGAATTTAAATTTAACCCACCGTCAACTCCTCATTTTGGAGGCGTTTGGGAGATTCAAATAAAAGCGGCCAAACCTCATTTGTATCGTGTTGTTGGTGATCAAGTTTTGACGTTTGAAGAACTAACAACTCTTTTTGTTCAAATCGAGGCCATATAAAATTCGCGACCTTTGTGCCCGGTTAGTTATGATCCCAACGATTTCTCGACTTTACCACCAGGGCATTTTCTTACACTCGAGCCCTTAACTTCTGTCCCAGATGAGGATCTAGCTAAGGTTAACATTTCTCGGCTTCATCGTAGGCAGATGTTAGAATCGTTTCAGCAACATTTTTGGTCCAGATGGAAACATGAATATTTCAATTCTTTAACTCAACGCGCCAAACGGACCAAAGATTTTAAACCGTTGCCTGTAGGTTCGATGGTGATAATTCGAGACGATAATCGGACTCCATTGCACTAGACAGTACGGCTGCTCTAAACTAAATTCAAGTAACTATATTTTGTCAATTTTTGCAGGAGAACAAAATAACGTTTTTTTTTTTAAATCAATTATCTCAGCTAATAATGAACATATTGAAGTGATTTTTTGAAATGTTATAGTTATCAGTGCACTTGACCATTTTTGTACGTTTAAACCCTATACATGCCTGTGATTTTGTAAATGCAAGGCAAAAATTGTTATAGCTTAGCTTAACTATTGGTTTTTTTAATAATTGGCCAACAATAAAACAAGTAACTCACTTACTTGATAATGTTTATAGATTTTTTACATATTTGCCAAACTTAAAACTAAGTATCTCGCGACTTACTTCGATTTAGCGTGGGTAAGATTCAAATATGTAAATAACCTTGAATAAGAATACGGCTTAAATTTTTACCTGGTTGATTATATTGAAAAGAAAAAAAACACAAAATTAATAATTCTAAGTTTTTATTAGACATTTATATTCAATTAAAACACATAATAATACTGCTTGAGGGAAAGTACACTTAATTTCGAAAATATATTAACCTGTACTCCGACTAATTAGGTCTATATCAAACTTAATATATAAACATAATCGTAAACGAAAGTAAACTTAAAGTTTAAACTTCTGAAAACATAAAAACAAAAAAATATACTTATTAAATCAGCGAACGAACACTACGAGTAGATTCACCTGATGGTAAGTGTCATCCGAATTATTTTAACATGGGTTGAATTGACCCCCAGTTATTAAATCTACAGAACTTTCATTTTCCAGTAAGACTTGCCAGAATGCCTTTCTGTGTGTTGGCCTGTTTAGTGGAACCAACTTCTTGCAAATTTCGGGTTTTTTGGCAGTGCTTATACCACGAACTCTTGTTATCAATTTTGGGAGCTGATCGGGTTTATATCGCTTTTGGAGAAAATCGAGTGCGTGGTATTGGTCTGTAAAACTTATTTTATACAGCATTATATTTTTGATTTTTAAAAATTTCACTTCTACTAGATCTGCTAGCATTATTGTTTTAATTTTTATCTTTTTCTTTTTCTCCCATATACGTTTTTGTACAGGAACAACCTGGATTACTTCATTATCCTTACGACTTGCCCGTAGACACTCCTTGTAATCAATGAAATCATAAATAATTTTAACTTTCTTAAAACTTTTTTCAATATTTCCATGCACGCCATCAGCGCTCATATGAGTATGGCCTTTTGTTAAGTATTTAATTGTTATTGATTCTCTCCCCTGATTTGTGTTCATTATAGTTATTAATGCTGTGTATAAAATCCAATTTTTATTCTGGGCGCAACAATTATCCGCCCAGAGAACAAGATGTTTAACGTCCCTTTCATTCAGTATAAACGTGTATACAGCATCAACAATATCTCTACCATCTCTTTCTCCATCTGCTTCATGCCAAACAACGCACTTTGTTTGTTCGGACTTGCTCAAACCACAGAATGTCAAATTAAATACAATCATCCTGTTCGTAAAAAAACAGTCTTTAACTTCAGGCATCATAGGTAAAAGAACTGACTTTTGCAAATCCATCGAGTATATTTTTTCACCTAACTGCCTAACTGCCGCCTAATGACGGCCTGTTTGGTGCGGAGGTAAGTACCCTTGCCTTCCATGCCAGAGGTCCCGGGTTCGAATCCTGGTAGGGGCAGATGTTTTATTATATTTGCTTTCTAGTCATGGATGTGTATGTATGTTTATTTAAGCTTATTTATAATATTCATACATGATAAAAAAAAATATCTATGTGTGTTTATATATTTCTTAAGTTTATTTATCCGTTATCTAGTATCCATAACACAAGTTCCTAATGATACTTAATTTGGGCTAGATAATGTGGTGTGATTTTTAGAAATATTATTATTATTACCTAATATTTTATTCCTAGATGCGTCAATAGAATATGCGCCAATTGCTTCCATCGTTTTTTGGTTATGGATTGTTTTCTGGCACAGTAATTTTAAACTAGGTACTTTATTTTCTGTTAGGTAACCTGCAATAGTTGTCATAAGATAAACAGTCGTAACATTTATCACTTTTTTTTTTAAATCAATGCCTCAAATTTTGTAGTCGTTTTTTGTAAATCAGTAACTTTACTGAGTACAAGTTAAGCCTCCAACGTAGGGAAAAGAAAAAAATCTGGTTAGCGTATTAATACTTTGCATTACAGCAAAACTTCCACAATTTTCTGCTTCAATTTTCTTTCATAAAAACGTCGATTTTGTTGAAACAAAAGATCTTTCCGCATGAAACAGGCTTATTTGACGGTTGAGTAGCGTAGTGGTTAGTAGCCCTGCCTCATACGTCGGAAGTCCCTGGTTCGAGTCCTGGCCAGGGCATTCATTTGTGTGATGAACACAGATCTCGGGTCATGGTTGTTGATATTTGTATATGTATGTTTATTCTGGGTTCCCCCCAGTTTGCTGTATGGTCATCCATATCACAAGCTCTGCTTTCTTTGGGGCCATACAGTTGTGTGTGCAGATTTATTATTATTTTTGGTTAAATTACGCCTTCCGACTTTTCGGGAGACACGGCTCCGAAAGATTTTCTTAAGGATAGTCTTCTTTAACTAGTTTTCCTGCCTAAATCTTTTAGTGTAGTAATACATACACATAAGACCCAATAATCAAATTTCTGATTACGGAAAGATACCTACAAATCCAGTATTGTTCGAGGAATTGCATAAGCAGTAGGTTTCAGTTATCAATTAAATCAGTCGCTAAGATTGCAACTTGAAGTCCTTTAATAATGAACAGATACATGTCATATATTAGTGTTGGTGGTTCGGTGTTTGCGTACAGTTCGTGCCATCCAGGACGCCGCGCCACCCTATTTTTCTCCTGAAGGCGCTACACCACGACGTATACGAGTAAACCAAAACGTAGCGAGATGGCTTGGATGGCGCACCATGGGCCTTGACGTATTATTTACTAAGTGCAAAAAACAAACAAGATTGTTTAACTTTTTTTGAGGTCTGCTAGATATACACGTTTATTATTTTATCACAATGTTATCACCATAAGGTCAATGAAACTGTACGAACATCAGTCGGCGTCAACTTAAACGATTGCCATTGTAAGCTTTCGACCACTTCTGTGCACCAAGCTCAAAAAGCTCAAGACGAACCTGTTATTAATTGTTCGTCATGAAAGAAAATTGAGGTTGAAATTGTTTTCACTTAGAAAGTTAAATTTAATTTACCATGTTCAGGTTTACACTGCGTTACTGTGTCATTAAAAGATTTTAGTACGAAAACACCATCTAAGTACTCGCTTTAGTTATTTCAATTAACACTCCGCTTTAGGATAAACGATATTATAAGTCTCAAATTTTCGACGAAAAGTTTTATTTGGTCATTTTGGTTAATTAATAAATATGTAGTTAAATATAACTGTTGGTGTTTCTAAGCTCAAAGTATACTCGATATGAGTATCCTTTGGTTACTCACTGTAAAGTCTAAAAATTTTGTTTTATTTAAGAATATTAGAATAAACGCATTTTTTTTAAATTGTAGAATTACTGAAAAAGTTCATTTCACGTACATATAGTAGAAATAATGCCTAACTTTGCGTTTGCTTTAAATGTGTACTGAAGTATTATAAATAATATTATTTAAAGATTATTAATAAAACATTGTTTCGAAATATAACTATTATTTACAAAATATAAAACTTTGTTTTTGTAACTTTGATTTAATTACATTTATGTTGTTTTGTCCATGATAAATTTATGTTAGTAATTTTTTTTACTTGAATTTATTAATTCGAATGATTTTTCTGATATCTTCGGACTGCAGTGTTAACTAATATAAATCGAAAACTCTGGATATTTTTTGGGCAATTTTATTTATTTTACAAAAAGAAGTCCTTGATCCAAAATAAAATAATTATATAACTTGAATTGGCGTAAAAAATATTTTATTATTTCACTTTAATGTTTATGTACCATAGTAAGAAAAAAATTAGTAGCAAAAATCTTTGATATTAATTATAACACTAATAAAGTTTGCTCAAACCTTTGTACTAACAGTATATGTCTTTTAAAAAAAACAATCACAGGAGTAAAAGTAAAAATTAACGTGATGATTTCAAGATACATCAAATACAACGCGGGGCGTTAAGAGAATCTAATTGAATTTTAAGCAAAGTGAATGAATGAGTGACTTTGATCCGTGCGCTATTTTGAGGAACTACTGAGCTAAGACCTAATCTTTATGCATAATAAGATAGGAAACTGGTAAAGGTGTGGTGTCTTTACAACACTTGGTATATTAAGACATCACCTCGACCTGCCCACTGTGGGGCACTAAGTCCTACGTTCCTTCATAGCCGCTTGCGGTTGCCAAGACGCGATGCATTGCCTAACGCTTTTTGTTGCGAAGTTGTGGTTGTAGTATAGGTTTAGAAATGTAGATATTGCGTTTTGGTTGATGGGTTTCGTGCGTCGTACTGTTGCATGATCGTTTTAAAATTTCACATTCTTGAAGACCTACTCAAACGTAGAACATAATGTTATTTTATTCGTATTTTCAAACGATAATTTAGAAAAGCTTATTTCACAAATGAGAACGAGTTTTAAAGTTCTCTACCAATTTCAATTATGCATTCTTATTTCTTTTGTACAAATTGTTGAACCCTAATGTTAATTAAACTAAGTAACAAACATACTACGTAGGTATCTCGTAACAACTTCTACGACCTTACGGGTGTAGAGTCTAACATTTACGAAGTACACAGTCAAAACTGTAGGTAAAATTGCCATGGAACCTTAACTGTATCACACAAATATCAAGATGATAACTCCGAATTAAGTATGGGAATGAGGATTACAATTCCAGAGAAATTGATCTTTGATCTGGTAAATAAGTTTAAAACTACTCAAGAAATATACGAAAATTTACTAAATAGATAAATTGGCACCCTTTATCATTATTGGACCATGTTCACGGAACGTCGACTACACATATATGTATTTTATCAAGCTGGCTTTACAATACTTTGGCGATGTTCTTCACGCTTCATAGGAGCAGCGGTGATGGATATGCTTTTCAGGCTGTTTAAATTTATTATTTTATTTTTTATAAGCTGTTTTTTTTATTTTTGCTGTTAAATTAATTTTTATATTTTTTAAATTAATTTATTAATATTTTTTTTTATTTTAATTAATTTAATTTTTAAAAGCTGTTTCTGGATCATCATCAACAACATACAAAATAAGACTCCAAGGATAACTCGTATATTTAATATTATGTGCGCCAATTAATAGTAGGACAGGCAGGGCGCCAAAATTCCAATAGACAATTTGATATAGCACGACGAGTACTATTAAAAATACATATATTCATATGCAAAATTTTAGAATTTCTATACTAGCAACTAATTGTTTGCAACGTTTACGGTAACTGTAAATACCGTCTTCATTTTGTTAAAAAATGCCATTCGTGCGTTGCATTCTTGCGCGCGCTGGATGAGGCAATAAAGTATGTGCGGCATTTTCTTGAGAGAATCGCAACGACAAACGGAAAGGAAGTCATTTGATTATATTGAATATTTTTAATAAGATTGTTGTTGTTTAGGAAAAAATTGTGAGATTGTCTATTGCGAAGAAGCAAAGACTTCACTCTCAGATAATTATAATCTAAATTAATGAAAATGTTGTCAGGTAGTATCAATACACCAAAGATACACCCCCGTTACTTAGTTCTCAGAGATAAAAATGGTAGAGTTTTGAATTACAGTGAGTGTAAGACTACCTTTTTTACAGTTTTTTTAAGAGCGTAGTAGTATTAAAGGGTATTTGTGGCGACCGATAATGTCAGGATACTCAAGTGCCACAAAATATTGCAAAAATAAACTACATATTTAAAGCAAAACTTGGCTGCCAAAACTATGAACGCCAGGATTACACAAATTCAGCACAAGTATTTCGGCAGGTTAAAGTTTGAACGTGAGCGTGAGACATCCCGGCGGACGGTGTTAACGTTATTTCATTTTGTTTAGGCCACGTTCGCGTTGCAGGGTTGAATTATAAAATATGTAAAAGCCTGAAAAAAATATCCTGAAAACTAAAAAACAAGTATTACAGTATTATATTATAGTACGTCCTTTAAGCAAGGTAAACTTGTATCACTAATAACTAAACGGTGGATGAAAAAAAAGCAAAATAAACATAAATAAAAAAACTCGAATGATTTTATTTGTTGATACAAATAATCGAACTCGCAACCTTTGATGCATGTGACTGCCATGTACTCTACGAGGTTGTCTGTTACATTATATACAGGAAAAGCTAATCTTGCAAATGATAATTTCATGAGACCTACAATGTTGAAATATTTATTTTACCCATGTGAATCAAGCCTTACGTCTAATAATTTAAACTCATTCGGCTAGGTGTTACGACCTAGTTTATTTTCGTCGGAAAAATATTTATAATGTATGCATGCGCTGCGAGGTTTATTGCTAACGAGGTATTGTCCTCACATTACAAGCATTTTCTACGTACTGGCATGATATGTAGCCTTTATTTCATCACTAATAAAGTTGTAATATTTTTGTGCCACATTTGGAAATGTGTAAACTGTGACCTCTGCTTCTGACGCTATTAGATTCCAACCTTGTTTATAGTTTACCCCTACTAAGATATGTGTGCAGATAAACGTTTGAGCACGGAATACATTACGCATCTATAAAAATTTTATAAAAAAGAACCGTTTCTTTGTGTGTTAATTTATTAGTAATCGAAAAACTCTGAACTACGGAACTAATTTCAGAAGTTAAATTATCCCGGAGTAGCATATACTGTTTATTATCCCGAGTGCCCCACGGGATCGGGAGATAAGCGGGCGAAGCCGAGCGGTATCTATAAACTACAACAACAATAATTACACAACCGTGAAGGCCGCACACATCCGTGTTATTTAAAGTTATTGCTTAAGGCGATCCCAATAATTGACTTTTCTAAGCAAATCTTGATTGAGATGAAGTATAGATAAGGTAAAATTTTGCTAAATAAAATCTACGCTTAGAAGAGCCCTAAGCCGTAAGTCCTTGGTCATGGTTGTTTTATATATTTATATATGTATTTTATTCTGGTTCCTCCCCAAGTTCATTTCATTTCACTGTACAGTCATCCATAACACATGCTCCGCTTACTGTGGGGCCACACAGTCTGTATCATTCATTATCTGGGGATTTATTACTATTATTATTATGATTTCTCGGAATTTGCAAAATACGCATAAGTATACATCCGTTGAAATGGATAAATCAATGCGTTCATGATTACTATCTGAGCATGAAAACATCCACCATTACTACCCACACTGGAGACTTACGGAAATGCACTTTTACTGTTTGACTGAATTTTGGGACGTTTGCTTTGTATTATCTATCTTTGGTCCATTTTGTCTAGACCATTATAAACTAAGAAAAATATCCCTGAGAAAAAAAACAAATATATATATATATATATATATATATATATATATATATATACATATACATATAATATTATTAAGAAGAGGAGAGGTTATGTTTGTTTCCAAGTTATTTTGAACCTCGGAAACTTATGAACCGAGATTAAAAACTTATTTATAAGTACACTAGGCTTGATTTATTCCGACTCCGAAGGTACTTTTATATATAAAAATTTTATATTAATACATATAAAAGTACCGATAGCGAATACCTTGTATTAATTAATACATCAGTGTCTATTAATTTTCCTTCTACAATTTTATTTAACGAATTGCGCGTCAAAATGTTTTAAAAAGGATATATTAAAAAGGGTAAAATGGATATCAGAAAACTTACAGAAACCCCATAAATGAAAATGGTATTCACTATAGATATGAAAAAGATGGGAGTGTATTTGTATGATATTGTTTCTTTCTTTACCTAACAACATTATTGTAAGAGAATACATTTTCTATACATATAGTCATTTTTATTATAGGACTATGAAATTGTTATAATATAATTTTAAAAATACATAAAATTAAGGCAACTGAAGTTTAAAACTAAACAATAAAATGTTCTTACAAGAGATGAGCATTATACATAATTCAACAATCTATGACGGCACGACACTAGGCATAATGTTATTGTATCTATATTTATAATTTATTATTAAAATACGACTGAAAATGCATCAAATGTTTAAGTAAAAAATCTGCGGGCTACCAACTTTTTCGTAACGATTTCAGCAGATTATCGTAAGTATATAAGTTTTGAAAAAAAAGTTAAAAATGTTATATTGGTTATAGTTTTTCAAAGAACTCTTTACCAGCGTCTATAAATAGTTTAATGCGTTTAAACCTATTTTCAAACCACATATTCCAGTCTGTAAAAGGTACTTTCTCAACGGCCGGTTCTGGCGATGATAGCTGTTTCCCCTTGAGTTGGTTTTTTATTTTAGGAAATCATATCAGAGCTGTAAGGTGTGGTGTTTAGAAAGTGTCTCGTCTTGATCGTAGAGAGCGCGGGCGCGTTGTCGTGGTGGAGCAAAGGCCTGGGAGTCCCGGGCGTCTGTCGTTTGGTCCTCGCAGCAGCAAACATTTCTGGTTAGCATTTGATAGTATACCAGTCTGCATTGATGCTTCTTTCGTTTCATACGGGCATTGATAATAATTATCCAGTTAAGGAGAAAACTGGTGATTAAAAAATTTCCAGCGCTTGTTGATCGTTTTTTTTTTCGTAGGTTTTAATTCGTTTATAACCGCCATACTGGAAACTGGCGACTTGTTTCTGTATTATATTGATATGTCCAAGATTCGTCACCTTTATAATATCGTTACATGACAGGAAGGACTTGTTTTGAATTATTCAACCATATCATGGCATCATTCCACGTAC
Source organism: Marasmarcha lunaedactyla (assembly GCA_923062675.1). Taxonomy (NCBI): domain Eukaryota; kingdom Metazoa; phylum Arthropoda; class Insecta; order Lepidoptera; family Pterophoridae; genus Marasmarcha; species Marasmarcha lunaedactyla. Next base: position 3,909,928 of record OV281358.1, read on the forward strand.
GCCTGCTTCTGAGATTGCTCCTTAGGTAAAAGTGGTTGTATTGATTATATCATTATACACTTCCCGATCTAATCTGCTGATTTGCGGAATTCTATGTAATTCACCAGTTTTGTTGAATCAAGTTTTTCACTTGTCTTTCAAGTTGTTCTTGCACTTGACTTGAGTCTAGAATAATCAGTGCCCGAAAATGTTCCCGACGCTAATCTATTTTTTTATGACACACAATAGTTTCATAATGCTTATAAAAATTTTGTTTGAGGGAAAATTTAATTTGGAGTAAGTATATATTTTTACCAAATAATCGAATTTTCAAGATACATTATAACTCGCCAGCGTTCCAAGCATAAAATTTTATTCACAAAACTATACCGTCTAAAATCCCATATCTAAAATTATCCCGTTTCATTAATTTCGTAACAAAAACATTGAACCCATTGGCAAAGATAAACTGAATAGTGCAATTTATTCGACAATGCTTATAATAGTAGACGAAAAGTTTAGTTTAGTATTATTTCAATTGAGTTTATTTGTGTGGTAGTCAATCCGGTAAACATTAAGGTTATATTAATGGTTATAACGATTCATTGATTATTAACACACAGAGTTAGAGTGATAACTCCATTTTTAGTGCCCGGTTCTAAGAACAAAGATTTTTCTTATTTATTTTATTTTATTCGGAAAACAAACAGTGGTCTATAACTAAAAATATTAAACTAAATACATTTCCTTGCACCAATTAAAAGTTTTCACATATACATATCAATAATTACAATATTTAAGTTGAAAAATTTTACAAGTTATGTTTTTATAGTATCCATAATAAATTAGTTACATACACTTCGGACTGCTTAAATAGTTGTGACAATAAAAACAACCTTCAAAAAACAAATAACATAACATTCGGAACTGCTTAAATGACAATACAACATTATAGTAGTTACAGAATAAAACAAACCTCTAAGAAACGAACAATGTCACACCTTCGGCTTTTAAAAGATGTTAAAGCAGACTGAGAGAAATATTTTGTTATATGTAGATTGTTTAAATTTGTGGTACCAAAAAAGTCGTTTATCTATCCATCTATCATGAAGTGGATATTCGAACTATGACACAGAAGCTCAAATTCATGAAGCTATACTATTTCCATTTCTTTATTTTCTCGATGACAGCTCCTGTGTAACCTTGTGCGAGCGTTGTTTTTTTACATTATGTATGCATAATTTTATAAAAATATGACGTTTACACACGTACTAGGTTCTATAATACCAGAGTCGGAGAAACTGATAGGGATGGAGCTATTGGATGGAGCTAGAGAGTATTATATCAAATTAGAACCGTCATCGAGAAAATAAAGAAATGGAAATAGTATAGTTCTTACCTCGCATGGATCCATCTCCAATGTCTAACTTCAATAGGTGAAAAAACAAACAATTGTAGAATCTTTTATATAATTGCATACCTGGCTAATGTCTGGGAAATTTCACTGCAATTGAAGCAAGCGCTAGAATGAAATACAACCACTACTACCCGCCAACTAGTTGTATTGGAAAAGGTCTTTCTTATTGGTCTGGAAACCCTCATTGTTTTGCCAATTAAATAACACTTCATTTTTACCACACAACTGCATCCTGGCTATGATAATTACGATACGCGTCGTCCGTGATTATAACTCCCTTTGAGTGAATTAAACATAATTATGTACATCGATGAACTTGGTAACAACATGGGATTGCTACTCCAACCGAGTCAGGGAAGTCAACTACAATACCCAGTATGACAAATTTCATATTTAAATAGTTTATCAACAGTCAATAAATATTGCAAAAGTAACAGTATGTTTACAATCAAAAGTTTTCTAGATACAGCGATGTGTTCGAGGAGCCGCTGCGAGTCGCCGATAAACGCTCCATACAAACGGTACTGAGCTGTGACGTCACGACTTGTGAATCATACTAAAATTGTATGGGCGTTTGGATAAAATATATAATAGCTACGTAGATAATGCGTTTACATGCATACTGTCATAGTAAAAATTGTTATATTTAATGTCAGTAAGCTAATGATATTTTAAAATCAGTCTCGGTCTGCGTGCGTTCTCGAGCGCACGTCGATCGCAGACGCCTTCCCGCTCTTTTAGCCCCCGCGCTAATTGAGCACCCAAATTTCATTGGTTGTTGTCGTAATATATAATTTCATAGTTGTATACCGTATTAAGTTTCTAACGCCGTTTTCACGGCGGACAGTGGCTCGTTAACCGTACTTCTAATAAGTTTCTAACGCCGTTTTCACGGAGATCAGTGGCTTGTTAACCGTACTTCGTGGAACGTGAGCTTCGTCGATGGGAATTCGTTGTTCCAGGACTTCAAGTGCCGTGTTCGAGTAAGTTATCCGCGTCGTTCTCAACCGCCCTACTGCGTGTAGGGTGGTTTTAGGAAGTTAGTCATCGTTGTTAGGTTCCTATATTGTCCCTCCCCAACCCCTCCGCAATGGCTTCCCTAAGCTCTGATGAGATTAGGAAGAAGTTAGTTGATAGTACCGGTGCTGAAGGCATATATATAAATGCTGACAAGTTCCGTTTCCTTGATTCTCTTATCCCGCATATCATGGCGTTAATTCCACCAATGGCCCCTCAGGCCACCCCAGTCCCCCAGACCCCTCTGGTCTTAGGCTCTCCAGCGTCCCCTTCCTCCAGTGACATGGAGTGCGAAGTAGACGCCCCTCCGCGACGCAAGCGCGCACCCGCGACCGAGTCATCCTCGGACGCCACCCCAACTGGCCCTGAGTCTCCCTCCTTTACGCTTGTTAAGAAGCGCTCTAAGAAGCGTTCAAAACAAGACCCGGCGCCCTCGACGCCCGTCCCTACACTTCCTGCGGCGTCTTCAACGCCAGCTGCCCCGGTGTCTTCAACACCCGCTCCGGCCCCAACTTCTGTCAAGGCCAAGGTCCCACCACCCGTTTTCCTTCGGGAAAAGGGTAAATGGACTGAGGTCTCGACATTGTGCAATGAGCACAAAATCCATTACATCCGAGCAGCCAACTCGGGTGAATCTATTAAAATCTTAGTCTCGTCGATAGACGACTTTCGAGCTCTAACAAAGCTCCTCACCGATAAGCAATATGCTTATCACACTTATGCTCTGTCAGAAGAGCGTAAGATCAGAGCGGTACTCAGGGTAGTCGCGTTCGAATTATCGAACGAGGCTATCCTGGAGGATCTGCAGTCCCAAGGCTTCCCGGCACTCGCGGTGCATAAAATGCACAGCAAGTACGGGAGGCAACACCCTCTCGCTTTTGGTTATTCTCGCCAACGTCCCCAAGTCCAGAGAGATCCTGAAAGGGGTTAGCTCTATTTGCGGCCTCTCTGGGATCTCAATCGAGGCGCCTCATCGCCGCGGTCATCCCGGCCAGTGCCATCGGTGCCAGTTGTACGGGCACGCGGCGGCCAACTGCCGCGCACCGCCCAGGTGCGTCAAGTGCCTGGTCCCTCATCTCACTAAGGAGTGCAATCGCACTCCTGAAACTCCCTCTCCTCCCGATTGCGTGCTTTGTGGCCAGTCCGGCCACACCGCAAATTACAGGGGCTGCCCTCGTGCACCCCGTTGTATGCGCTCCAATTTCAAAAGGGCGGCACCCAAACAGGCCCCGCGCCTTTCCCAAGAAAACTTTCCACCGCTGCGTAGCCGGGTTCCTCCGGCTGCAAAGCCTACACAGTCTAGGCCTGCCCCAGAAAACTGGAGGCAGCGCCCCGCATCGAATCCCATCCCGGCTCCTCGCCCATACAAACCCACTCCTCAATCCTCCGTAGCAGACGATATGCGTATCGTCTGCGACGCTATAAAAAATGTCGATGTTAGTGAAATCGCAGTCTTAGCCCGTAAACTTAGGGCTTCACGTACTCCGACAGAGCGTTTGCTAGCTCTGGCGGAGCATAGTTCCCTTCTCAATTCATTGTAGGTTCATTTAAATGAATTGATCCCTAAATCATGCTTCGGCCGACCTCTGCCCAGCCCCGGCTTCACCGGAGGCTGCCCAGAACGGCCACCAACTCATGTCCCTTTGAGCACCTTCAGTGCAACTTTCACTACAGGCGGAAGACCCGCTAGCGGGTCTCTGCCAGCGCGCCCAACTTCTCGACGGGTGTCGCTTCCGATGAAGGCTAACGGTAATAACTACAGCCAACAGGTGGTTTTTAGTGGGTAGGTGCCATTCTGGTGAGTCCCACATAACCCCCCCGCAGAGGAATTTACCTGCGGGCGGGTATGCATGACGCATCTTCCACCTCACTCCCGCGAGGGTGCCTCGGCAGCAAAAAAAAAAAAAATAATATTTAAAAATTTAACATATACTATAAGTTTTTGCTTCTTTTTTTAAGTTTTCAAATCTATATCATTTCGATATTAAATTCAAAACTATATTTTTCAAAACACTGTACCTGTCAAAATAACCAATATTTTATAAATAAATTATAAAAACTTGCATTTTTAAATGGTGTCATCTACCCAATTGAGTTGACTCTAGAAAGAAAATTACTTAGTATATGATCTGGTTAGATATTTGATGACTGTATATGGAGTAGAATGTAAGAGTTAACTGTAAGACTCCAAAGTAGTCTGTTGCGATACGCATAGCCAAGTAGCTAACTTGGACCATTGTACCATCATTATTGTTGATTAGATATGTAAGTTGCACTTTTATGATTACTTTAGTATTAAAATATGTATTAACAATCAATGTAAATAAATTTATATCATCATTAAAATACATATTGATTACAAAAAAGAAGATTTCCATAATTATGAATAATTAAGAATTATTATTAAAATTACTTTTTGTTTGACATGCTATTACACTTAGTCTTTTGAAAATCGAACAATAAAATAATAATAATAATCCCCAAACAAACACACCAACTGTATGGCCCCAAAGTAAGCAGAGCTTGTGTTATGGATGACCATACAGCGAACTGGGGGGGAACCCAGAATAAACATATATTATAATGTAGGTAAATATCAACAACCATGACCCGATAGCAAACATCTGCGTTCATCACACAAATAAATGCCCCGGCCGGGACTCGAACCTGAGACCTCCGGCATATGAGACAGGGCTACCACTACGCTACTCAGCCGTCAAAATATTAAGTAACAGACATATAAGTGATGCTACCTTTCTTATTCCGAGAGTCAGTTACAGTTTCCAGCAAGGTTCAATTATGGGATGGCTGAAATAACTTCCCTGTCCTCGTTCGACATCAAAAAACGAAATGTCACATAAGGTATGTGTCGGATATTGCTATGCTTCACGATTTAGTTTTAGTCTGAGCAATTCCCTAGGTTCATGAGGAGGGTGGTGTGCTGACTGGTACCTGGTAACTACTAGTTCATTACCTGCATCGTTTTTTTATATTTGAAATTGATTTGCCTTTGCTCTTCATCATTGTTACGTTTTTTTATAAAAAAGATCCCCGGTTCTAAAATGTTCCTCGTCAAGGGTACAAAGAGGGACAAAAAAAGCAAGCGATAAAAAAATTATTATTTAAAATTTTTATCCTCCAAATAAAGTTTTTAATACGAACACATTCAGTGCGTCACCTAGCACAGCAACATTTGCAATGTTAATATGAATGGAGCTCTCGATAAAAAAAATTCCGAAGTAAATCAGCAATAACCGGTATTTAAACACATGTGGCTGTGTGCGCGAACATCGAATTGTGTTTGAACTAAATGTCGTAAAGTACGGTATTATCCTCAAACCTTTCATCTTTTTCAGAAATAAGGATGTCATTCCTTTTTGTGAGATACGACCAAAGAAGTTATTGAGAATTAGGGATGGTTTTCATGGGTTATAAAGTATGAGGATGCACCAAACCAAATTATTTGTTGTTTTCAATTTTGATAAAATAGAAACTATTTTTTTTACATTATTTTAACTTTTTGTGTTATTAATGTTTGCGAGGAAATAGCTCGAAGGCGAAGTGACATAAAAATTCGAAATTAGAATAGGATTTTGGCATATGTGCAATATGTGCGACTACGCCTAACATTAGGCATCGAAAATAACTCTTATAGCTTTTTGTGTTTTTATTTAAATTGTTTACTGAATTACTTAGGCTAATCATGAAAATATTGCGATAAAATTATTCGCAATTTCAAGAAATCCTTAACTATATCAACAATCAGCAATAGCACATCCTCTTACTTTTTTCGCGGTGTGAGACACAAAAATATATTTCTTATTTTTTTGAGAAAAAACATGTTTCAGTACAAGATATTGCTTAAAGTTACGCACGTTTGTTGCGTAATTTTTTGTATAACGTCTGCAACACACCACAAACTTTGTTATTATTGGACAAGTCTGGACAGAAATATTATTCTTTTCTATAGTTTAAGTTATGAGTTGGTACTGCTCTTTTTTTGGTCGTTAAGTAATTCCAGATCAATCACGTGTAAAGTTTTGGACCAGAGAAATCAACGTACAAAAAATATATATTTAAGTAATTGCACCATTTAGATTTCTATACTTCGTCACAATTCCCAGAAATTGTGATTGTGACTTGTGAATATGCGTCCGACGCGGTCACATTGTTTGTTTGCGTCCGTACAGTACATCAGATGAGCAAATTCAATTTACAGCAGTTGGTTTTCCGTAATTTCAATATTTTCCTAAAATTTAAAAAGATGAATAATTGAATTTTAGAAAAGATGGGTTTTTTAAAGAAGTGCACAAAAATAGGACTTAATGCGAGCTGATATATTGAACGTTTGACAAGTGAAATCTGGGTTTTATTTTCAGTTCCACAGAAAGTCATCTACATAGCATTCGCAACATTTATTAAATTATTTAAAAACTATAATAAAATAATTTTTACTTCTTCGTTATTCTTTTGAACTGTATTTATTTGAACTTTACTATTTTTAATGGTATATTTTGAAAAGAATGATAAAAAAATCTTTTAGATGCTTTGCAAGCAGTATACAGTATTTATGAAATATTGTGAGTACAAAACAATGTGGAGTATAGTATTAAAGTTCCCAAACTATTTGGGGGAACCAAACGGACATTAAGGTAGTTATCATTACTGTTTAATGTACGGACACAACTAAGTTATACTATTAATTTCACTTACTCAGTTACAATCTCGTTCGGATTGTAATCTGAGCAATCAGAATCCAAAATACTGTTATTGTTTCGCCGGCAATCACCACTAATTGTAGGCGTTCATCTAGTCCAGTAAACCATTTCATGAGGAGGGCGATGGCTGGATCCCGCGTTAACTCGTGAACGGGTACCGTTTGAGGGTATTCGTCGTTTGGATACTTGGGGGGAGGGAGACTTGCCGAGCTAACAGATGCAGATAAGAATAATTTTGTATAGACATAAAGAGCCTCTGTAAATTTATTTTGAAAAAAAAAAATATACCCGTTTCTTGCCAGGTTTTATCGAACTGGTGATAGAATCATGTTTTATTTGACGTCAATAAGAACAAGTAATTATAAATATTTCATTTCAATATTTCATTTCATTTCATGACTTTGTTGACAGAGTAGTGTTGTGAGAGAGAAAAGTTGCTTCTTGAAAATGATTACAAAGACGAGTGTTTTTATTTCCTTCAATGCACTTTTCTTGTGTTCCTTTACTACAAAAAACGTTGTTATTTATCTTCAAATATTTGATTCGTGTATATTAACATTTCAGAAAGTACGATGTCTTTAGTTTTTCAAACTATTTTAAAGCAATTATAGGGATTCTCAATTAATATAAAATAAACAAAATTACTGTTGAAAATAATCCAGAAATAAATATACATTTATTACTTGAAAAATATTGAACTTTCATGCAAGTTTAGCAAGTATTATTTTTTAATCGCTATTTGTTTTAGATATGTACTTACTACTATCATTAAAAATCACTGAATTTCAAAATTTTAATAATGTGTTGCATTTATTTTATTATGTTCCTCATTAAACAAAAGGTGACAAGGCAACAGAAGGAAGTGAAGCACAAAAGGAATAAAAGTAAAATAAAGAGAAAATATTTGGTTTCAAACTACTTTGACGAAAATATTTCGATGTTAGTTTCAGCTTCAAAAATCTGTGCCAAAAGGATCCTACGCTACGTCTGAATCAAATAATTCCTGAGAACGGCTCGCCTTCCTCGCCTGGAACTCAATTACTTGCCAACCTGCCATTACTGAGCATGCCTACGAAATACTTCCATTTTATTTCAAATCTTACGAAAATTTTCCAAGAATTGAACTGACAGTTACTGAAGCAATACTACAATATCAAATCTTGTCATGAAGGATTAACGTCGCTTTTCCTTAAAGTTTGAGGAATGAGAATAATTTCTTGTACCTACACTTTGTATTATACCGCAGGTACGTCGATCAGTATTGTGGTGCAACCTTATAATTTATAATTTATATTTACTGAAAAACATGTAATTTCAGAACAAATTGTAAAATACTTAGTTAGCATTAAATTCATAAAATTTTTTAAACATAACAATACGATAGCATTCAAGAACAATATGCATTTTTTTAATTGTAAATAAGGTAATTGGATTGATATGTTATGAATGATATGTTATAAAATTACAACACATGAATATACATTCAATCAAAGTAATTTGATTTAATTTAGTGGCTTTATTACCTATCGAGGCAATCCGTCTGGTCTTCCAGCAGTGGTTGGGTAGGTGATTCGGTATCCTGACCTACCACCTGACTCAGGTGCTCTCGGGACACGGTTGTTTCGGGAGTTACCTGTTTCGGATCGGTCGAGAACCGTCTGCCAGGTGTCACTACTATATAAATAATAAATAAATCCCCAGACAAACACACCAACTGTACGGTTATGGATGACCATACAGCGAACTGGGGGGAGAACAGAATATATAAATACTATATTCTGTATAAATAAATACAAACAGCCATGACCCGAGAACAAACATCAGTGTTAATCATACAATTAATTGCCCTGGCCAGGACTCGAACCTGGGACCTTCAGCGTTTTTTTTTTTTTGCTGCCGAGGCACCCTCGCGGGAGGGAGGTGGAAGATGCGTCATGCATACCACCCGCAGGTAAATTCCTCTGCGGGGGGTTATGTGGGACTCACCAGAATGGCACCTACCCACTAAAAACCACCTGTTGGCTGTAGTTATTACCGTTAGCCTTCATCGGAAGCGACACCTGTCGGGAAGTTGGGCGCGCTGGCGGAGACCCGCTAGCGGGTCTTCCGCCTGTAGTGAAAGTTGCACTGAAGGTGCTCAAAGGGACATGAGTTGGTGGCCGTTCTGGGCAGCCTCCGGTGAAGCCGGGGCTGGGCAGAGGTCGGCCGAAGCATGATTTAGGGATCAATTCATTTAAGTGAACCTACAATGAATTGAGAAGGGAACTATGCTCCGCCAGAGCTAGCAAACGCTCTGTCGGAGTACGTGAAGCCCTAAGTTTACGGGCTAAGACTGCGATTTCACTAACATCGACATTTTTTATAGCGTCGCAGACGATACGCATATCGTCTGCTACGGAGGATTGAGGAGTGGGTTTGTATGGGCGAGGAGCCGGGATGGGATTCGATGCGGGGCGCTGCCTCCAGTTTTCTGGGGCAGGCCTAGACTGTGTAGGCTTTGCAGCCGGAGGAACCCGGCTACGCAGCGGCGGAAAGTTTTTTTGAAAAAGGCGCGGGGCCTGTTTGGGTGCCGACCTCTTGGGATTGGAACGCATACAACGGGGTGCACGAGGGCAGCCCCTGTAGTTTGCGGTGTGGCCGGACTGGCCACAAAGCACGCAATCGGGAGGAGAGGGAGTTTCAGGAGTGCGATTGCACTCCTTAGTGAAGTGCGGGACCAGGCACTTGACGCACCTGGGCGGTGCGCGGCAGTTGGCCGCCGCGTGCCCGTACAACTGGCACCGATGGCACTGGCCGGGATGACCGCGGCGATGAGGCGCCTCGATCGAGATCCCAGAGAGGCCGCAAATAGAACTAACCCCTTTCAGGATCTCTCTGGACTTGGGGACGTTGGCGAGAATCACCAAAGCGAGAGGGTGTTGGCTGCCGTACTTGCTGTGCATTTTATGCACCGCGAGTGCCGGGAAGCCTTGGGACTGCAGATCCTCAAGGATAGCCTCGTTCGATAATTCGAACGCGACTCCCCTGAGTACCACTCTAATCTTACGCTCTTCTGACTGAGCATAAGTGTGATAAGCATATTGCTTATCGGTGAGGAGCTTAGTCAAAGCTCGGAAATCGTCTATCGACGAGACAGTGATTTTAATAGATTCACCCGAGTTTACCGCTCGGGTGTAATGGATCTTGTGCTCATTGCACAGTGTCGAGACCTCAGTCTATTTACCCTTTTCCCGAAGGAAAACGGGTGGTGGGACCTTGGCCTTGACAGAAGTTGGGGCCGGAGCGGGTGTTGAAGACACCCGGGCAGCTGGCGTTGAAGACGCCGCAGGGGGTGTAGGGACGGGCGTGGAGGGCGCCGGGTCTTGTTTCGAGCGCTTCTTAACAAGGGTGAAAGAGGGAGGCTCAGGGCCAGTTGGGGTGGCGTCCGAGGAAGACTCAGTCGCGGGTGCGCGCTTGCGGCGCAGAGGGGCGTCTACCTCGCACTCCATGTCACTGGAGGAAGGGGACGCGGGAGGGCCTAAGACCTGAGGGGTCTGGGGAACTGGGGTGGCCTGAGGGGCCATTGTGGACATTATCGTCATGAAATGAGGGATGAGAGAATCTAAGAAACGGTACTTGTCAGCATTTATATACATGCCTTCAGCACCGGTTCTATCAAGTAACTTCTTCCTAATCTCATCAGAGCTTAGGGAAGCCATTGCGGAGGGGTTTAGGGAGGGACAATATATGAACCTAACAACGATGACTAACTTCCTAAAACCACCCTACACGCAGTAGGGCGGTTGAGAACGACGCGGATAACTTACTCGAACACGGCACTTGAAGTCCTGGAACAACGAATTCCCGTCGACGAAGCTCACGTTCCACGAAGTACGGTTAACGAGCCACTGATCGCCGTGAAAACGGCGTTAGAAACTTATTACGGTATACAACTATGAAATTATATATTACGGCAACAACCAGTGAAATTTGGGTGCTCAATTAGCGCGGGGGCTAAAAGAGCGGGAAGGCGTCTGCGATCGACGTGCGCTCGAGAACACACGCAGACCGAGACTGACCTTCAGCGTATGAGGCACGGTTATTTACCGCTACACCACTGCGACGATTGCCTCGACGAGACGGCCCAACACACGCTGGAGGTATGCCCAGCGTGGGATGCGGAGCGCAGTGCGGTCGGCTCTGTATTGGGTGCCGATATCTCACTCCCGACCGTGGTTCACGCTCTACTCTAGTGAGAGGTCGTGGCGGGCGGTTCGAACCTTATGCGAGGCTGTAATGCTCGCGAAAGAGGCGGCGGAGATGGCAAAGGAAGATGCTGCATCCTCCCTTCCACGTCGTCACCGTCACACGGGACGCCGGAGGGCAGCTTTCACCGCTAAAAGCTTCCCTCCCCCGCAGTCCCATAGGCCTTCGGTTGCGGTTTCGGGGCATTCCATCTCCAGTCAAAGGCTCGAGATGGCGCGTGCGCTTTATGCGCATCATCTCACGAGGGACCACTAGAGAGGGACCCCTCTCGGGACGTCGCCGGTGCTGCACAGAGCGCCGGCTAACGCTGTCAGGCCGCGAACGGAATGCGCAGCTCCTCGTGATCCGGCTTCATGCGTCCAGATGGAAGCCGCTGGTTTTTAGCTGGTAGGAGTCCAGCATCACCAAACTACGGCCCCCGCTGGGTCAGGTATACATAAGGACTTTCCTGCGTCAAAAAAATAGTGGCTATATTACCAGGATGGCGTCAGAAAGTGTATGGAAAGAAACTTTTGGATATTATAGTCTACATACAATGCTCACACCTAAGAAAATCTATGAATAAAAGTGGCTAAAATTAGTGTGAGACTAAAATTATCTTTAATATCATAGATATGGCTATAAGAGAAACTTGTTTTGTTTCCTAAAGCGAATTTACCTTTTACAATCTGCATAAACAATATTATGAACACATGATATTATGACCAATACTATTTGCAACTCGTGACTTAAAAAAATATAGGGTGGTTCAAACATTTATAATAGGTCTTTACCTATGAAACTGCCGTTTTGCCGTACTGGCCATTTCAAATGAAAATATTTTTTTTTGACTGATAATTCTAATTTCAAATTAATTTTAAATGACAAACATGGCATTCTTTTTCTAAAATCGTCATTTGTTTAATAGTTAGTATTTTGTTTTCAACGCATTCGAACATTTTTCGTCATCATGGATAAGTTAAAAATTCGAGTAATTATAGAGTATGAGTACCGTCGTGGCAGCAAAGCGGCACAAGCGGCACGCAACATCAACGACGTTTACGGAGCGAACACTACAAACGAACGCACCACCCGTTATTGGTTTACCCGCTTCCGTTCTGGAAATTTTGACCTGAAAAATGAACCCCGTGGTCGTCCGAAAACTTTGGTCGACAATGACGAATTAAAGGCAATTGTGGAAGCTGATGAAACTCAATCCACGGCTGAATTAGCAGCAGCTTTCGACGTTAGCATCAAAACAATATTGGTCCATTTGCGTCAAATTGTCAAGGTAAAAAAGCTTGACAAATGGGTACCCCACGAACTCAATGACCGCCAGCGCGAAGTACGCGTGGAGACGTGCCTTGCACTGCTCAGCAGGCATACAAATGAAGGAATTCTGAACCGCATTGTTACTTGAGACGAGAAATGGATCCTGTTTGACAATCGTAAGCGCTCAGCAAGTAGGTTGGACCCTGGTTCAGCACTCAAACAATGCCCTAAACGAAAACTTACCCCTAGAAAAGTGATGGTCACTGTTTGGTGGTCTAACGCGGGTGTAATTCATCACAGCTTCTTGCCAAACGGGACAAGCATTACTGCAGATGTGTACTGTGAAGAACTGAACACAATGATGGAGAAGCTCGCACGTCTCCAACCAGCTTTGGTCAATCGTTCGGCTCCACTGCTCCTGCACGACAACGTCCGACCTCATACTGCACAGCAGACGGTCTCCAAGCTACAAGAGTTGGGTTTGGAAGTTCTCCGTCATTCGCCGTACTCACCAGACTTTGCGCCTACAGACTTCTACTTTTTCCAGAATTTGGATAACTTCTTGGCGGGAAAAAAATTCAATACCCGAGAGGCAGTACAAAATGCCTTTGAAGAATTTGTTGCCTCCCGTCCAGCTGATTTCTTCAAGAAAGGCATCAATAAGCTACCAATGTGTTGGCAAAGATGCATTGATTGCATGGGTGATTATTTTGATTAATAGAAATAAAAAATATATAAAAAAATTACGCTTCATATATTTCGTGAAAAACGGAAATTTCATAGGTAAAGACCTAATATTAGAATTAATATGTTAGAAATATAGCCTTTTAACTAAAAGCATATCTTATTAAGCGGTTTCAAGAAATGAACGAACACGGGATCCAGGCGAAGGTAAGTTGCCCTCTTACCGAAGATTAATGATGCGCCGCCAACAGTAGGCTTTGTTTCTGTATTTTCACTATTGAGAATACAGTTCAATTTAGGGTTGTAATTATTTCGAATGAAATAGGGCGAAATGTTACAACCCTTAGATATCTGGGAACAAAAGTCTCTGGTAGCTGTTGCTACATTACGTCTTAAGGCGGTGGTAAAATCATAATGGATGGTTCTACGATAAAATCAAAAACAAATTGATTTATAATAAATATATATATAATAATATATATATATATATACATAAAGTCCTCCTATTTCTTGTTAATAGATTTTAAGCACAGCTGTATGATTTATTGAATTTAAACTGCACATGCAACTTGCACAAACAGGTAAACACATCTAAGCCTATAAGAATTACAAGCAGGCTATATGAACTAATGGCGCTATCAAACGGTTATCATTCTCGCTCCGACCGCCGCCCAGTGCGGACGTGCAAGACCCCGTTCTCCGTTGTTTGGTCCCTTCCCGATATTCCGTGGCACTCAGTCTACTGACGTCACAGTCTAGCGTGTTGGTTCCGTGCTACGGTTTTCAAGGTTTTTCTACTCCGTCTGAGTGCTTTCGAAGTGCGATTTTTCTTTGCGACTAAGCCCCTTAGTCTTCAAAGTGCTGTGCTAAGTAGTGTTGTGCTTGTGCTGAGTGCAGTGTTGTGCCCAGCGTAAGTAGTCTGGTTTCAGTGCAAAGGATACTTAACGGTGACAACGAATTTGTACTGAACCAGTCCTTTTTATTTTTATTTATTTCTCTTCTCTATTTTATTTATTTTTCTCCTATTTTCATATATATTTTTATCATATTTGTGTGTTTTCGTGTGTATTTGTCCTTTCTGTCGGTAAAGGTTGACCCTAACGCGGTCAACTCTTTACCTGCGTACCCTTTTTTAGGTTTCTAGGTAGCGGCCTTCGGCGTACTACGGTTAGTTTTAAGTTATTCTCCCCAGCCCCCCTACCGCTGGTAGGGAGGTTTGCCGCTAGGATTTTGCTAGGTTTTTAGGAACTAGGCATCTTTTATTATACTTATATTTATATATATTATTGTCCCAACACTCCCTAACGGATTCGCTAAGCGTTATTAACTTCGCGAACGCGTTCACCCAGGCGCTTGCTGCGGCAGGCGTCTCCATCCCAAAAGACATCCTAACGCAGGCCTTGCAGGCATCAATCGCGTCCCCGGCCCCTCAGGCCCCAACCCCAGCCCCTCAGGCCTCCAACACCCAGACCCCTCAGCTCTCCCGCGTCTCCCGTTCCATCCGATATGGACTGCGCGTCGGTCTCATCCTCGCGATCATCTCGTAGGAAGCGTACCGCTCCCGGGAGCGATTCAGACTCCGCCGCGTCCGAAGCTTCGTCGGTCGCCGCCACCTTAACCGGCTCTCCTGAGCCCGCCTTCCAATTAGTTACCAAACGCTCCAAGAAGCGTTCGAAAAAAGCCGCGGTGTCTTCAACACCCGAGCCAACCCCGGTGTCTTCTACACCCGTCCCCGCGCCGCTCATGTCACTCAAAGTGACCGCGTCTCCGTCGGTCCCATCGAAGCCAGCGACGCGCTGCGCTCCCGTCCCGCCGAAACCTCAGCTCCCTCCGCCCATCTTCCTGCGTGAAAAAACGCGCTGGACCGCGGTTTCTAACTTGTGCAAAGAGCACAAAATTAATTACTTAAAAGCCGCCAACGCTGGCGATACAATCAAAATTCAAGTAGCGACCGTCGACGACTTCCGCGCGTTCACCAGGTTACTTTCCTTAAAACAAATCGCGTACCACACCTACGCCCTCCCGGAGGAGCGTAAGATCCGCGCAGTACTACGGGGCGTCCCGTTCGAGCTCGCGAATGAAGAAATCCTCGAGGACCTTAAGTCCCAGGGTTTCCCGGCCGAAGCAGTGCACAAGATGCACTCTAACCGCGGTAGGCGCTTTCCGTTAGCTTTAGTTATCTTGTCGAATACTCCCAACTCGAGGGAGATCTTTAGAGAGGCTCGCACAATTTGCGGACTCTCAAATATCTCTGTTGAGCGTCCCAACCCCCGCGGTCACCCTGGGCAGTGCCACCGCTGCCAGCTCTACGGCCACGCAGCGGCTAACTGCTCAGCTCCCCCCAGGTGCGTTAAGTGCCTGGATCCACATTTTACGAAGGAGTGCACTCGCACTCCCGAATCCACTTCCCCCCCTGCCTGTGTGCTGAGCGGCCAGTCTGGTCACACAGCTAACTACAGGGGCTGCCCGCGTGCTCCGCGCTCCACCACCAAGAGGGTCGCGCCTAAACCGGCGCCGCCGCTCACTCCCGCTAACTTCCCGCCGCTGCGCAACCGGGGTCCCCCGGAAGCAAAGCCCGTTCAGCCGACGCCTACTCCAGCTCTGTCTTGGAGGCAGCGTCCGGCCGTTCCACCTGCACCTTCCCGACCCATCCCAGCTCCCGTAGCTTCCGTAGGGCCGCGTCCTTCTCCGTCATCCGCACCTCAGTCGTCGTTGGCTGAGGACATGAAGACCGTGTTCGACGTTATTCAAAACGTCAATATTAACGAAATTTCCGCGCTCGCACGCAAACTGCGAGCCGCCCGCTCTCCTCAAGAGCGTTTATTTGCTTTAGCCGAGCATCACTCGCTCCTAAGTTCGTTGTAAATTCTTTTATATTTGTATAAATTCGTAAATAATAAATTATAATGTCTAGACCCGCGAATCCCGCGTCCAGTCGTATTAAACCCAAGGGCTTATCCCTAGTATCTTTTAACGCTCGTAGCCTTAATACCAACTTTCCCGAGATTAAACTGTTCCTTCAGAACAAAGAACCTGACTTATTCCTTCTCCAGGAGACATGGCTTACTCCAAACCGCTCCAGGGGATTCGCTATACCTAAGTACGCGTTTATTCGTAACGATAGGCCCAACTCTGACGGTTTCGGCGGCACCGCTATATATTACAAAAGAGGCTTCCACTGCTGTCCTCTCCCTACCCCTCCTCTCCTCAACATGGAAGCCACTGTGTGTAGATTGGCTATGACTGGTCATCCGACCATCATCATAGCTTCAATCTACATACCTAGTGGTACCAAACCAATCCGCAGCGACTTTGAGGCCATTCTCGCCCTCGGCCATTCAGTCATTATGTTCGGAGACTTTAACTCCAAACATACTGACTGGACGTGCCTATCGACCAACACCAGCGGTATCGCTCTCCTCGACATCACTAACTCCCTTGACTTAGACGTCATATCCCCCATCACTCCCACTCACTATCCCAACAACCCGTCCTACTCTCCTGACATCCTCGACTTTGCAATTATCAAGCGAATCAATCTTGATCTAAGGTCTATCGAACCGCTCGATGACCTAGGCTCCGACCATCGCCCCGTTTCCCTCGTGCTAGGACCGCCGAACGATAACGTCTACGATAACGGTTTTAAAAATACGTTAGTTTCAGCCTTAGAGGCTCCGAACTCTCCACTCGCGATCTCTCCCGAACAATTAGATAGCCCGGATAAAATCGATTCATTAGTAAATTCTCTCACTGATGCTATCAACTCAGCCATCAGTGACAACGAAAAGGTTGCTAAGCAAGGCAAACCCACGCTTCCCTTAGCCGTTAGCAATCTTATTAAAGCTAAAAACGCGGCTCTCCGGAGAGCCAAAAAATATCCCACGCCCGCCTATAGAACAGCTGCGAACCAGCTTCAACGTAAAGTTAGGTCTTGCCTCGCGGAACTCCGAGACGCTCAGATGAACGATCTCATGGCGAATATCTCTCCGTCCCACCAAGCGTACTATAGCATGGCCCGAGCCTTACGCGTAGACACCGTCTCTCACGTTCCTCGTCTCACTCGTCCCGATGGCACTACTGTCTTCGAAGTCGAAGAGAAAGCCGAATGCTTCGCCGACAGCATTGCCGCACAATGCTCGCCCAGCACGCAACCCGCTGATCCCTCACACATCCAGGCGGTGGAGGACGAAGTCCTTCGCAGAGACTCTCTCCCCATCACTGCCGACCCTGTCACAGTCTCTAATGACGAAATCTTGCTTCTCATTAGAAATCAAAAGTCCAAAAAGGCTCCGGGTGCGGATGGAATTTCCAACCACGCACTTAAGCACCTACCTCAACAGATGCTTACCTTGTTAGCTATCATTTTCAATGCCTGCTTCGACCATAGCTACTTTCCAAAAGCTTGGAAAGAAGCGACAGTCATAGGCATTCCCAAGCCGGGCAAACCTCTGAACGTCCCGGCTAATCACAGACCCATCAGCCTCCTCAAGGCAATGTCTAAACTTCTCGAGAGAGTCATACTCTCTCGAATGCGGAACCATCTGTTTCCAACGGATGGCGATCCTCTCATTATTCCCCATCAGTTCGGCTTTCGCGCTAAACACTCCTGTCCTCAGCAAGTCCACCGAATCGTCGAGTATATACTTGACGGTTTCTATCCGCGTCGTTATAAAACAGTCGCGGTTTTCTTTGACGTAGCCAAGGCTTTCGATAAAGTCTGGCACAGCGGTCTCGTTTATAAACTCTACAAGATAGGCTTACCGGATCGCCTAGTCAGGTTAATAGCGTCGTTTCTCAAAGACCGTACGTTTCGATTTAAACACGAAGGCACGCTTTCTGCACCTCGTCCCATAAAGGCTGGAGTCCCTCAAGGCTCAGTCCTCGCCCCTCTGCTGTACACCGTGTACACCAACGACATTCCCATCCCGCCGAAAGGCGTCGAACTCACCCTCTTTGCTGACGACACCGCACTCTATACCAAAGGCCACAGTGTTCGGCACCTTGTAACCAGACTCCAAAAGGCCGTAAACGCCCTCGGTGTATGGTTTCAAAAATGGCGCATCGATGTGAACCCTGAAAAGAGTTCTGCGATGCGCTTCGACCACAAACGCCGTCGTCCCGATGGCGATCCCCACGTTCGAATGTTAGGCATTCCCATCCCCTGGAAGCGCAGTACTAAATACTTAGGCGTCACATTAGATCCGACGCTTTCTTTCAAGCCACACGTCGAAAGAGTTTCGAAACTCGCTCGTCACTATTTAGTCCGCCTAAATAGCATGTTAGGTAGAAAAAGTAAAATGTCCTTCAGAAACAAACGTACACTTTACAAGGTCTGCGTTAGACCCGTCATGACGTATGCCTCGCCAATCTTTGCCCACGCCAAACCCTCCCTCCTGCACAAACTGCAGGTAGTTCAAAACCTCTTTTGCCGCCGGGCCACAAACGCACCGTGGCACGTGCGTAACGCGGACTTGCATAGAGATCTTGAACTGCCTACAGTTCAACAACATCTCAAATCACTATCTGAAGCGTTCTTCAAACGCTCCGAAACCCATCCCAATCCTCTAGTTCGTGATTCAGTCTCATATACTACTCCTGTGTTAGACTCGAAGTTCAAAGTCGCTAGGCCTAGGGATGCGCAAACGTACTCATCCACCAGACTGTCACGCGATCTCGAAGCCCTTCTGGCCGCAAATTCTAACGTAAATTCTAACTCTAACGTAAATCCTAATTCTAACGTAAATGCGAGTTAATTCAATTTTATTTAGCAATTTTTTAATTTTTGTTTTAATTTTTGATTTCATTTTGAGCACCTTCAGTGCTACGTATTCACCTTCAGTGCTTTGAGCACCTTCAGTGCTATGTAATCCCAGCGGGTGACCCCTTCTGGGCCCCGCTAGCGCGGCCTCTTTCTACAATTGGCCGTCGCTCAGATGAAGGCTGAGTGGCAAAAATGCACTAGCCGACAGGGGGTTTTTAGTGGGTATGGCCCTGGTAGACGTCGGGACGAGTCCCACATAACTTTGGAATCGCGCCAGAGTATGCGTCAGGGCATTTTTATCCTCCTGCCCTTCCCGCAGAGGGGAAAAAAAAAAAAAAAAAAAAAAAACAAACGGTTGGCAGTCTCGGTCTGCGTGCGTTCTCGAGCGCACGTCGATCGCAGACGCCTTCCCGCTCTTTTAGCCCCCGCGCTAATTGAGCACCCAAATTTCATTGGTTGTTGTCGTAATATATAATTTCATAGTTGTTTACCGTATTAAGTTTCTAACGCCGTTTTCACGGCGGACAGTGGCTCGTTAACCGTACTTCTAATAAGTTTCTAACGCCGTTTTCACGGCGATCAGTGGCTTGTTAACCGTACTTCGTGGAACGTGAGCTTCGTCGACGGGAATTCGTTGTTCGGACTTCAAGTGCCGTGTTCGAGTAAGTTATCCGCGTCGTTCTCAACCGCCCTACTGCGTGTAGGGTGGTTTTAGGAAGTTAGTCATCGTTGTTAGGTTCATATATTGTCCCTCCCCAACCCCTCCGCAATGGCTTCCCTAAGCTTTGACGAGTTTAGGAAGAAGTTAATTGAAAGTACTGAAGGCATGTCTTTAAATGCTGATAAGTACCGTTTTTTAGATTCCCTTATCCCTAATCTCATGACATTAATGTCCACAATGGCCCCTCAGGCCACCCCAGTTCCCCAGACCCCTCAGGTCTTAGGCCCTCCCGCGTCCCCTTCCTCCAGTGACATGGATTGCGAAGTAGACGCCCCTCCGCGCCGCAAGCGCGCAGCCGCGACCGAGTCATCCTCGGACGCCACCCCAACTGGCCCTGAGTCTCCCTCTTTTACGCTTGTTAAGAAGCGCTCTAAGAAGCGTTCGATACAAGACCCGGCGCCCTCAACGCCCGTCCCCACACCCCCTGCGGCGTCTTCAACGCCAGCTGCCCCGGTGTCTTCAACACCCGCTCCGGCCCCAACTTCTGTCAAGGCCAAGGTCCCACCACTCGTTTTCCTTCGGGAAAAGGGTAAATGGACTGAGGTTTCGACATTGTGCAATGAGCACAAGATTCATTACACCCGAGCGGCCAACTCGGGTGAATCTATTAAAATCTTAGTCTCGTCGATAGACGACTTTCGAGCTCTAACAAAGCTCCTCACCGATAAGCAATATGCTTATCACACTTATGCTCTGTCAGAAGAGCGTAAGATCAGAGCGGTACTCAGGGGAGTCGCGTTCGAATTATCGAACGAGGCTATCCTGGAGGATCTGCAGTCCCAAGGCTTCCCGGCACTCGCGGTGCATAAAATGCACAGCAAGTACGGGAGGCAACACCCTCTCGCTTTGGTTATTCTCGCCAACGTCCCCAAGTCCAGAGAAATCCTGAAAGGGGTTAGCTCTATTTGCGGCCTCTCTGGGATCTCAATCGAGGCGCCTCATCGCCGCGGTCATCCCGGCCAGTGCCACCGGTGCCAGTTGTACGGGCACGCGGCGGCCAACTGCCGCGCACCGCCCAGGTGCGTCAAGTGCTTGGTCCCTCACTTCACTAAGGAGTGCAATCGCACTCCTGAAACTCCCTCTCCTCCCGATTGCGTGCTTTGTGGCCAGTCCGGCCACACCGCAAATTACAGGGGCTGCCCTCGTGCACCCCGTTGTATGCGCTCCAATTCCAAGAGGGCGGCACCCAAACAGGCTCCGCGCCTTTCCCAAGAAAACTTTCCGCCTCTGCGTAGCCGGGTTCCTCCGGCTGCTAAGCCTACACAATCCAGGCCTGCCCCAGAAAACTGGAGGCAGCGCCCCGCATCGAATCCCATCCCGGCTCCTCACCCATACAAACCCACTCCTCAATCCTCCGTAGCAGACGATATGCGTATCGTCTGCGACGCCATAAAAAATGTCGATGTTAGTGAAATCGCAGTCTTAGCCCGTAAACTTAGGGCTTCACGTACTCCGACAGAGCGTTTGCTAGCTCTGGCGG
This sequence comes from Marasmarcha lunaedactyla, assembly GCA_923062675.1. Classification (NCBI taxonomy): domain Eukaryota; kingdom Metazoa; phylum Arthropoda; class Insecta; order Lepidoptera; family Pterophoridae; genus Marasmarcha; species Marasmarcha lunaedactyla. Next base: position 3,931,201 of record OV281358.1, read on the forward strand.
AGCATAGTTCCCTTCTCAATTCATTATAGGTTCATTTAAATGAATTGATCCCTAAATCATGCTTCGACCGACCTCTGCCCAGCCCCGGCTTCACCGGGGCTGCCCAGAACGGCCACCAACTCATGTCCCTTTGAGCACCTTCAGTGCAACTTTCACTACAGGCGGAAGACCCGCTAGCGGGTCTCCGCCAGCGCGCCCAACTTCCCGACGGGTGTCGCGTCCGATGAAGGCTAACGGTAATAACTACAGCCAACAGGTGGTTTTTAGTGGGTAGGTGCCATTCTGGTGAGTCCCACATAACCCCCCCGCAGAGGAATTTGCCTGCGGGCGGGTATGCATGACGCATCTTCCACCTCCCTCCCGCGAGGGTGCCTCGGCAGCAAAAAAAAAAAAAAAAAACAAACGGTTGGACTGCAGATTTGATAGCATTAGTAATAATAGCTCGCGTTAGTAATTACGAGGATTAAACTGCCTGTACAATTTGGAAGTGAATATTGGATTTTAGTATTATAAATAATTGTGTTGTTGTAATTTGTTGCAATGTCATCTATTTCAAAAAGGGCAAATCCAGTAAAAGCTTCAGTCATTTATATAAAAAATAAAGATGATCCGACAATGACCTTAAAAACAGGTAAAGATCAGCATGTCAGCTTATCACAGGTTCTATTCCACATTTGGCAAAAACCTATCTGTAAATATTGTTTTACCTATTGATAAATTATTATTGTTATTCCTCGAATAATTTACCCAACGAACTCACATTTACAGTGTAGGTAACCATTTCAGAGACCGTTTTCTCTATAATAGTCTTCGTTCCCTGTTTCTTAACTTTAAAACTTACGCGTTTTATTTAAGTATTATCATACTAACTCTCTATGATGTCTCTTTGACTAAATTAGGTTTCGTTGAAAATTTTATCCACTATTTGTTCATTTTGATTCAATAAAGCTATAGCAAATTGTTATGGGATTGTCAAAATAATATTTCAAAAGGTCTTCCAACGAATTCCAACAATATTGTTTTAGAGGTCTGGGTAAAATATTGGGAGATAGGTAAGGTAAAGGTCAGTTTGCCGATGCGGCTATAAGAAGAGTAGAACGCTCAGTACCAGATGACCAAACCATTAAGATAATTATCAAACGTGACGTCCTTCATTTTGGTTACGGAATAATTATTATAATTTATTTTGTTATTTGTGGCAATCGTATAATATTAACAAAAGAGGGGTATTTTTACATGATTTACAATTTTCTTTAGTTTTAAGAATGTTGAAATAAAATTTGTCAAACACATAACATATTTTTCAAAAAGTTATATCTAAAATGGTAGTTCATTTATAGAAAGTCCATAAGCTATTAATTAAAACATAAAGTCTATATAAAATAATGATTTACATATATTGAAAATGAAACAAAGACACTGTAGGGTACTGGGTACAGGTCTGGGCGAGTAGGCTACCGCATCATGTGTAAGCGGTGGTAGCCTCGCAGCACAAACAGGATCTTAACAACGTCGCTAAATTGGCAGATCGAGTAAACGACATCGCACAGCCTCTCAAGCACGTAGCAGCGACCACAACTATGACCTTCAGCGTGCCTAGTAGCAGCATTATCACGGCAAGTAGAAACGCTACTCAGCCTTCAAACAAGTTCACGTTGCAGGTCTAAGGAGAGACCCGAGGGATATCGACACTGACATTTCCAGTTTGGCAGCAGAGCAAACAAATGCAAACAGTTTTAAACCGGCAGAAAACTACCCCTGCGACATTTGGCCGCAAATGTTTGCCCCGCATCAACAGGCCGCCTGTTCGCCACCTACAATCAAACCAAAGTACAATTTTTTAATAGACACAAGTTCGAACTTGTAAAGCCACGGTCAGCTGCTCGGGTGTCCAACCAAAATAAGAAAAGTTTGAAAACTTGATAACATAAATTAGTGTAGACCTTGACTAGTCTAAAGAGAAGAAGAATAAGACATTCATTTAAATAATTATTGCAATAGTTAAATTTCCTTCGGTAAAACATGGAGAAAAAAAGTCAAGAATTGCTCAAGTTCAAATTAGAGGTCACATAAATGCCCTCAATGAAGAGTGGCACTTTTTCTATACTATTTACATTTCTTTGTTTTCTCGATGACAGTTCTAATTTGATAGAATGCTCTCTAGCTCCATCCCTATCAGTTTCTCCGACTCTGGTATTATATAACCTTGTACGTGTGTAAACGTCATATTTTTATTATATATGTAAAAAAAACGCTCGCACAAGGTTACACAGGAGCTGTCATCGAGAAAATAAAGAAATGGAAATAGTATACATTGCATCAATGTATAGCTTTGCTATATTTATAACCTACCGTCAGTGACAAATCACATCCAATATAATATAACATCAATACCAAAGTTATAAAATTATAAATTTTTTAAAGTACTCATCACTTACAGTAAGCTCTGCGTTTTAACTATGCTATTATTAGGATTAAATTACCGAAGTTCTCTCAAACACAAACTTTAAAGTTTATCAAAATCAAGTTCGGTCACTTGTTTATGCGAATATTGTACGAGTATTATGATATTAGTTAATGACGCCCACATATTTGTGTAGACTTTTTGTGACTTTGATCGTTAAAGACAATCCTCTAAATCCGAAAAAATATTTTAATGCAGTGAGAAGTATTATAATAGTGCTTAATTTATTTATCAACAATGTTTTTAATATAAAATAATTAAAAAATAAAAACCATTTCTAGCATGTGTGCTGTAACACTTACGTTTTTATGTACGATCCTTATTTATATTTTGTTAAATTTCCTTCATTTTGTTCCTTCTGAACTTTATTTATATTTTCTTCATTTTGCTAAATATTTATGTTGTTTACTTTTATCGACAATCATGTCAAATCATTTTTTAATGACAGCAATGGAGGCTGCCAAACAAACTAAGCTAATTCTCACAATTCTCTCAAATAGATTGTATGAAAATATATATGATTCCTGGCAAGACTAATTTTAAAACTTGAATGCGAGCCCTGCTATATGAGCAGATTGCTGGCCTTAGAACGGAAGTTTTAAACAAGCCAGCCTATTGCAAGCAACTCTATTGAAAACATCTAAAGTCTTTAACAAGCCAGTCTATTGGAAGTCTAGTGAATACATCTAAAAGTCTACTAAAAATTGATGCTGAAGCCGAAGTCTTCAACCTGATGCTGAAGCCGAAGTCTTCAACCTGATTGTAGTGTGTACCTACATAACCTATATGTATCAATATAATGTAATAATCAGTCAGTCAATAAACGATCGTTGCGCATTTTTTTTTTTTTTTTTGTTTTTTTTTTTTTTGGTTCCCCTCCACGGGAAGGGCAGGAGGACATAAAAAATACTCTGACGCATACTCCGCGCGCGCGATCGGAGTTATGTGGGACTCGTCCCGACGCCTACCAGAACCATACCCACTAAAAAACCCCCTGTCGGCTCGTGCATTTTTGCCACTCAGCCTTCATCTGAACGACGGCCAATTGGAGAAAGAGGCCGCGCCAGCGGGGCCCTTAAGGGGTCACCCGCTGAGATTCACATAGCACTGAAGGTGCTCAAAAATGAAAAGTAAAAATAAAACATTAAAAATGAAAAATGAAAAATAAAAATTGCATTAATTCGGATTTACGTTAGAATTAGAATTTACGTTAGAATTAGGATTTGCGGCCTGAAGGGCCTCGAGAGCTAAAGTTAACTGCGAAGGTTCGCCCATGTGCGCGTTTCTCGGCCTAGCGACTTTGAATTTCGAATCTAACACAGGAGCAGTATATGAGACTGAATCTCGAACAAGATGATTGGGATGGGATTCGGCGCGTTTGAAGAACGATTCTGAGAGTGTTTTGAAGTGTTGTTGCACTGTAGGTAGTTCAAGATCTCTGTGCAGGTCCGCGTTGCGCACATACCAAGGTGCGTCTGTGGCCCTGCGGCAGAAGAGATTTTGAACTACCTGCAGCTTATACAGGACGGAGGGATTGGCGTGGGCAAAGACTGGCGAAGCATATGACATGACGGGTCTAACGCAGACCTTATAAAGCGTACGTTTATGTCTAAAAGACATTTTACTTTTTCTACCTATCATACTATTTAAGCGGCTTAAGTAGAAACGCGCGAGTTTCGTTACTCTATCGACGTGTGGCTTAAAAGAAAGCGTCTGATCTAAGGTGACGCCTAAGTATTTGATACTGCGCTTCCAGGGGATGGGAATACCTAACATTCGAATGTGGGGATCGTTGCGGCGATTACGACGTTTGTGGTCGAATAGAATGGCAGAACTCTTTTCTGGGTTGACATCGATACGCCATTTTTGAAACCAAACACCGAGGGCGTTTACGGCCTTTTGGAGTCTGGTGATGTTATACGGGATCCTTTTACCTTTAGTGTAAAGGGCGGTATCGTCTGCAAAGAGGGCGAGTTCGACGCCTTTCGGCGGGATGGGCATGTCATTAGTGTACACGGTGTACAGCAGAGGGGCGAGGACTGAGCCTTGCGGGACTCCAGCCTTTATGGGACGAGGCGCGGAGAGCGTGCCTTCATGTTTGAATCAAAACGTACGGTCTTTAAGAAACGACGCGATTAATCTGACTAGGCGAACCGGTAAGCCTATTTTATAGAGTTTAATAACGAGACCGCTGTGCCAGACTTTGTCGAAAGCCTTGGCTACGTCAAAGAGAACCGCGATTGATTTTTTACGATGCGGATAGAATCCTTCGAGAATGTACTCGACGATTCGATGGACTTGCTGAGGGCAGGAGTGCTTAGCGCGAAAGCCGAACTGGTGGGGAATAATGAGCGGGTCGCCATCCGTTGGAAACAGATGGTTCCGCATTCGAGAGAGTATGACTCTTTCGAGAAGTTTAGACATTGCCTTGAGGAGGCTGATGGGTCTGTGATTAGCCGGGATGTTCAGAGGTTTACCCGGCTTGGGAATGCCTATGACTGTCGCTTCTTTCCAGGCTTTTGGAAAGTAGCTATGGTCGAAGCAGGCATTGAAGATGATAGCTAACAAGGTAAGCACCTGCTGTGGCAGGTGCTTAAGTGCGTGGTTGGAAATTCCATCCGCACCCGGAGCCTTTTTGGACTTTTGTTTTCTAATGAGAAGCAAGATTTCATCATTAGAGACTGTGACGGGGTCGTCGGTGATAGGGAGAGATTCTCTGCGGAGAACTTCGTCCTCCACCGCCTGGATGTGGGAGGGATCCGCGGGTTGCGTGCTGGGCGAACATTGTGCCGCTATGCTGTCGGCGAAGCATTCGGCTTTCTCTTCGACTTCGAAGGCAATGGTGCCGTCGGGGCGAGTGAGAGGAGGAACGTGAGAGGCGGTGTCTACGCGTAAAGCTCGGGCCATTCGATAATACGCTTGGTGGGACGGGGAGATATTCTCCATGAGATCGTTAAACTGAGTGTCACGGAGTTCCGCGAGGCGAGACCTAACTTTACGTTGAAGCTGATTCGCAGCTGTTCTATATGCGGGCGTGGGATATTTCTTGGCTCTCCGGAGAGCCGCGTTCTTAGCTTTAATGAGATTGCTAATGGCTAAGGGAAGCGCGGGTTTGCCTTGCTTAGCAATGATTACGTTGTCGCTGATGGCTGAGTTGATAGCATCAGTGAGATTATCGACTATCGAATCTATTTTAATCGGGCTGTCTAATTGGTCGGGCGAAATCGCGAGCGGAGAGTTCGGTGCCTCTAAGGCTGAAACTAACGTATTTTTAAAGCCTTTCCAGTTGGTAAAGGTCTTTGGCGGTGTGACGTTAACGTTAGGCGCGCCTAGCACGAGGGAGACGGGGCGATGGTCGGAGCCTAGGTCATCGAGCGGTTCGATGGACCTGAGATCAAGATTGATTCGCTTGATAATTGCAAAGTCGAGGATGTCAGGAGAATAGGTCGGGTTGTTGGGATAGTGAGTGGGAGTGATGGGGGATATGACGTCTAAGTCAAGGGAGTTAGTGATGTCGAGGAGAGCGATACCGCTGGTGTTGGTCGATAGGCACGTCCAGTCAGTATGTTTGGAGTTAAAGTCTCCGAACATAATGACTGAATGGCCGAGGGCGAGAATGGCCTCAAAGTCGCTGCGGATTGGTCTGGTACCACTAGGTATGTAGACTGAAGCTATGATGATGGTCGGATGACCAGTCATAGCCAATCTACACACAGTGGCCTCCATGTTGAGGAGAGGAGGGGTAGGGAGAGGACAGCAATGGAAGCCTCTTTTGTAATATATAGCGGTGCCGCCGTAACCGTCGGAGTTGGGCCTATCGTTGCGAGTAAACGCGTACTTAGGTATAGCGAATCCCCTGGAGCGGTTTGGAGTAAGCCATGTCTCCTGGAGAAGGAATAAGTCAGGTTCTTTGTTCTGAAGGAACAGTTTAATCTCGGGAAGGTTGGTATTAAGGCTACAAGCGTTAAAAGATACTAGGGATAAGCCCTTAGGTTTAATACGACTGGACGCGGGATTCGCGGGTCTAGACATTAAATTAATTTATTTACGATTTTATACAAAAATAAAAGAATTTATAACGAACTTAGGAGCGAGTGATGCTCGGCTAACGCGAATAAACGCTCTTGAGGAGAGCGGGCGGCTCGCAGTTTGCGTGCGAGTACGGAAATTTCGTTAATGTCGACGTTTTGGATGACGTCGAACACGGTCTTCATGTCCTCAGCCAACGACGACTGAGGTGCGGAAGACGGAGAAGGACGCGGCCCTACGGGAGCTACGGGAGCTGGGATAGGTCGGGAAGGTGCAGGCGGAACGGCCGGACGCTGCCTCCAAGACAGAGCCGGAGTAGGTGTCGGCTGAACGGGCTTTGCTTCCGGGGGACCCCGGTTGCGCAGCGGCGGGAAGTTGGCAGGAGTGAGCGGCGGCGCCGGTTTAGGCGCGACCCTCTTGGTGGTGGAGCGCGGAGCGCGCGGGCAACCCCTGTAGTTTGCTGTGTGGCCGGACTGGCCGCACAGCACACAGGCAGGGGGGGAAGTGGATTCGGGAGTGCGAGTGCACTCCTTAGTGAAGTGGGGATCCAGGCACTTAACGCACCTGGAGGGAGCTGAACAGTTAGCCGCTGCGTGGCCATATAGCTGGCAGCGGTGGCACTGCCCAGGGTGACCACGGGGGTTGGGACGCTCGACGGAGATGTTCGAGAGTCCGCAAATTGTGCGAGCCTCTTTGAAAATCTCCTTCGAGTTGGGAGTATTTGAAAGGATTACTAAGGCTAAAGGAAAACGCCTACCGCGGTTGGAGTGCATCTTGTGCACTGCTGTGACCGGGAAAACCTGAGACTTAAGGTCCTCGAGAATGTCTTCGTTACTGAGTTCGAACGGGACGCCCCGTAGTACTGCGCGGATCTTACGCTCCTCCGGGAGGGCGTAGGTGTGATACGCGATTTGGTTTAATCCGAGTAACCTGGTAAACGCGCGGAAGTCGTCGACGGTCGCTACTTGAATCTTGATTGTATCGCCAGCGTTGGCGGCTTTTAAGTAATTAATTTTGTGCACTTTGCACAAGTTTGAAACCGCGGTCCAGCGCGCTTTTTCACGCAGGAAGACGGGCGGAGGGAGCTGAGGCTTCGGCGGGACGGGAGCGCAGCGCGTCGCTGGCTTCGATGTGACCGACGGAGACGCGGTTACTACGAGCGATTTTAACGGCGCGGGGGCTGGTGTTGAAGACACCGGGGAGGGCTCGGGTATTGAAGATACCGAAGCTTTCTTAGAGCGCTTCTTGGAACGCTTGGCGACAAGTTGAAACGCGGGCTCAGGAGAGCCGGTTAAGGTGACGGCATCTGACGACGTATCAGACGCGGGTTCGGAGTCGCTCCCGGGAGCGGTACGCTTACGACGCGACGCGTGAGAGGATGCGACCGATTCGCAGTCCATCTCGGACGAGGCGGGAGACGCGGGAGAGCTTAAGACCTGAGGGGTCTCGACGTCGGAGGCCTGAGGGGCCGGGTTTGAGGCCTGAGGGGCCGGGGTTGAGGCCTGAGGGGCCGGGTTTGAGGCCTGAGGGGCCGGGGACGCGATTGATGCCTGCAAGGCCTGCGTTATGATGTCATTCGGGATGTAGACGCCTACCGCAGCAAGTGCCTGGGTGAACGCGTTAATAACGCTTAGCGGATCCATAAGGGACTTTTTAATTTTTAACTGTCATTCTTACTAGTTGACTGTTGTTGTCACAAATAAATAAATAAATTATTAATTTTGTAAACGATACTTTGTATAACGTTGTAATAGAATTAACTGTTATTATTCTTATGTTAACTATTTTTCATTATTGTACTTTATTAATAATTTTTAACTAACTTTAAATTTTCATATTTTGGACGGTTTTTAATTTTTTTAAACTAAAATTTTCGGAATTAAAGTTTAGTCATATCAAATTAAATTCATAGGAAGAATCTATACAAATTAATAGAAAAAGTCCATTATAAAATTTAATTTTAAATATATGTTAAGTTTTAATCATAAGAGTTTACTTAATTCATTGTAATTTTAGTAGATCGATATGCAAAGTATTTTTTAGGTATATATTTGTTGTTTTTTCTTTTAAGAATTTGGTATTTTGGGAAAACAATTTGGGAATTTTAACACTTTTGATCGAGTAAGATATCAAGGCATAAGAGTGCTTTAACCATATCAATGTTTGGCATTATGTAATCGTTTTATAAATAGGTACCTAGAATAATAAACGATGATTATTATTATTATCATATTTGTAGCACTAGAAATATAGCATTCGTAAATAAAAGAACAAAATCGTATAAAAAGGTAAGTATGTTAAAGGAGTATTTTTAACCAAGAATTAAAATCTGTGCAACGTGTGCAAAAAGTGTTAATATATATATATATTTTTCTTATTCTCAGAAATATTCATGTTACCTTTAAGAATTTTTCGCTCTACACGTGTGTCCTATTTTGCTGAAGGCACCAATCTTATTAACACCTTTTTGTAACACAAGATATTGTTTCGTCTTGCTTGAAATGTATGCCTATCTGACTTAGATGATGGATGACATTTAATTAAGAGTTCGAGTATTCATACATTGTTACTTTACAAATAAATGTTATGGTGATAAAGTTTTAATTGAAAATGAATGGTAAAACAGCACAATTCTTATTTTAAAAAAATAAGGGGTCGGTGTAGTGTGTACCTACATAACCTATATGTATCAATATAATGTAATAATCAGTCAGTCAATAACACGCCAAGACGAAGTCTTTAACGTGATGCTGAAGCCGAAATCATCAACCTGACGCTGAAGCCGAAGTCTTCAACCTGATGCTGAAGCCGAAGTCTTCAACCTGATGCTGATGCTGCCCAATACTGAAGGAGCCTGCAATATGATGCTGCCTAATCCCGATGAATCCTGCGATTGAAGGAATCTGCTACCACCGCTGCTTGCCACGGATGCGGCCTGTCTCTGACCCTGTCTACTGCAGACCCTGCCGATCCTGCTTTCTGATGAAATCAAGATGACGTAGCCTACGCCTGACCCTGCCTGCTGTAGACCCTGCTGATCCTGCGTGCCGCCGAAGCCGTCAAAGCCTACGCGGCGACTCGTTTAAGTTTCGTGAAAGTCCGCAATAAAACTATTATTACGTGACAATGTGGTAAAATATTATATCAGTTATTCTATAGTTCTATGCTAGTAAAAATGAGGCAAAGTACGGGCCAACTATTCCATCTTCACACCACCTTAATTAGTATGGGTTCGGTAGTCATGTGCACTAGTCAAATTGTGTTCATCCTTTTCTATCTTTAGTTTATCTAACTTCCCTCTAGACATCCAATAACCTGGGTTGGGTCATATAATTGAGGTTTTCTTTATATTATACAATATATTTCGGGTGTTTAAAAGTGTTATTTATTATTGATTTCCTTTATAAATTGTAGCAGGGAATACTTTTTCTACCTCAACTCGGTACTAGGTTTGAAAATTCAATGAGACTCTGGTTAAATTCGACTCGATATCTTTTATTTTAAAGAACTTTATAGATATAAATCTCTCGCAGTTCACAAGGCAAACCTTTAAACGTAAGATGGTGATATATTCTTATCTGTCGACTTGTTGACGCCCGGAGCAAGACTCGCTACCCTGTTCTACACGCCTTGATGCACAGTCAGGCTATTTTTGATTGTTGATTATTACAATTGTGTTTATTATTCCAATTAAAATAAAACATATAAACATAAATTTGCACAGAGGAGTGTGTACATAGCCTCTGATTATTTGTAAAGAAAAATCTTTTGGTCGATCGAGGGACCCGGTAGATTGTGATTTCTACGAACAATTTAGCGGTTGAAAAAAAGTTGTACTTGTAACTTTGTAAGTTATATTTCTTTTGACAATTTGCAAAAGGTCTTTGCAAAAAATTCTTCAACTTGTATCATTTGTATGATAGTACTAATTAAATTTTTCTTTTATGTTCGGTAATTTCATTAACTTCGATATTTGTTTCTCTCATGTTCTGCTCGACCAAGTTTAGACGGTTTGATAAATCTGTGAAGGTGGACTTTAATGTTTCGTTATCGGTTTGCAGGTTGTGCATTATTGCATTTTCTCATCAAATTGTGAGTTAAAAAACTCCATCGATGATTACATACAATACATTACATTGCTTAGTGATACATTTAAGTTGGGCCTCAATGCAGTGTTTAATTGTTTCACGTATTTCTTCGTTTACGATATTTTCGACTTTTTCCTCGGCGACGTGAAAGGTGTTTGTTTGATGTTGAATACGGTGCAGTTTCATTTTCTTCATAAGTTGTCTGTTTGTGATTTTTGATGTTATTTATTTCTTAACGTAAAATGTTGGTCGCCGTTGTTAGAACTTTTGCCAGAATGTATACAAGGAGAGTCGACGCGTCCGCTATTCTTAGAATGAAGATTTGAGCAGTTGGAATAGCAAAGCCAGTTATTTTTCCGATTAGAATAAAAGCTCTGAAAGCGGTTAGGTGAAATCTTAGCGCAGTAAAAGTCGAATATTTATTTGCCTATGCCACTCGTTACGTATTCTTTGTTTGATATCAAGCTAGAACATTTGAAATTTTTGCCCAAATTTGGAGCCATTTTATTGGTAAGCGTGGATAAATCTTATTAGTTAAGTGGGTGTATTGTAAAATACTACAAGTAGTAGCGTTGCAAATGTGTGTTAGAAAAGCAAAGCAAAACAGTCTATGGCCTCAGCTCACCAACATAAGAATCATGCGAAGTCAGCAAATCGTTTGGAAATCTCACTCACTGACACTGTTCGATGACACTGAAGATCTCAAAGAGAAATACTTAGTGCGAGAACGTTTCAAAACAATTAAAGAACCCATTCCTAACCGTGATATTCGTGCTGCATTTTTAGACGGACAAGTTAAACGCGATAAAGCTATTGAATATAAACAGATGCTCGCAGAAGCTATTTCTTTTATGCTTGCTTCAAACCAATTATTCAAAGATCACAAACAAGACCACCTGCAAGATCTTTAAACTTCAGAGCTCCCCCCAAGACCAGCAACGTTGAGGGGAGCGCAAGGCGCGTGAGTTCCGACGCAGACCTACAGAATACCAGCGCCAATCCAATCCAATCATTCTGTCTTGGATTTTAGGGTTATGAAATTTGAATTTTTAAATCTAGTTCAACAAAAAAGTATACCTATTTAACCAAATTATTCTTTCACAAAATTTCAAGCTTATAAACAATCAGTACAAAAAAAGTTATTATCTATTGGGTCTATTTCACCGTGTAAACCCTGCGAAGGTCAATACATTTCAAAAGTATTTTTATTACCTAAATCTAATGGTAAACAACGCCTTTTATTAAATTTAATATCGCTAAAACAAATTTATTAAAACTGAGCACTTCAAACTTGAAGATTTAAGAAAGGCAATTAAACTTTTTTCGAAAAATTGCTTTATGCGTAAAATTGACCTTAAAGACGCATATTTTTTAGTAAATATACATAAACATTCCAAAACATATTTACGTTTTTATCAACTTTTTATTTAGATTAACTTTATCTCGTAGGAAATTCGTATCATAATTGCTTGCAAAACGTTAACGATACCAGTCGTTTATTAAAATGCTTAGGTTTTATCATAAATACTGATAAGAGTGTTTTTCCACCTACCCACACTTGTAAATTATTAGGATTTATTATAGATTCAAGTAAATTGGAAGTCAGACTACCCGACGAGAAAAAGGAAAAGGTTAAAAAAGAAATACCTTAGTTTCGTAAATAAAACATTGTAAAATTAGGGAGTTCGCTCATTTAGTAGGACTACTTATATCTTCTTGCCAAGCTTTAGAATATAGACGGCTTTACAATAATAAGCTTGAAAGATGTAAGTTTTTAAATTCACAGTTTAATGACGACTATGATAAAGTTATGACAATACCGGAGACTTTATCTCCTATTCTTAATTGGTGGTTAAAAGCGTCAAATCACTCTGTATGTAAAATAAAGAGCGATAATTATGTATTAGAAATATACACAGATGCCTCAACTACGGGGTGGGGGGCTGCGTGCGGGAACAATACGGCCAGTGGTCCTTGGAGTAAACAAGAAAGTTTAATGCATATTAACTATTTGAAAATTTTGGCAGCCTTTTAGGGCTCAAATTTTTTGCAAAAGATATTAGGAATTGTCAAATATTGTTACGAGTTGACAATACCACTGAAATATCTTTTATAAATAGAATGGGTGGCGCACAATTTTCCCATTCGTGACAGTGGTGCGAGTCACGGAACTTAATAGTATATAGTAACGCTGATTATATAAATTCATCTGAAAATTTCGTAGCTGATGCCGAATCAAGAAAATCTCATGTGGATGTAGAATGGGAGATATCTGAAGTTGCTTTTGATCACATAGTTTGTAGATTTAATAAACCAAAAATTCATTTATTTGCAAATAGAATTTACTATTAATGTTATTTATATATTTCTTGGCATAAGGATCCAGATGCCGTTACAATAGGTTGGACAAATTTATTTTTTAGGCATTTCCATCTGTATGAACAATTTTAAGAGTGTTACGTAAGATCATAAACGATAAGGCAACCGCCATTGTTGTCGTCCCGCAGTGGCCAATCAACCTTGGTGTCTTCTTTTTATTGCAAAACCATTAGTTTTTCAACGATCAAATAACTTAATTATTTCTCATTGTAGCATTCGTCGGGTGCATCAACAAATTTCACTGGTTGCCGGGATGCTATCCGGGGGTCCTTACTCCGAAAAGGAATCGCTTCAGCAATACCAATAATGTTAGCTTCACTTTCTGATAACAAAACAAAGCAGTATGAGTCTTGTATGAAAAAATGGTATTTATTCTGCAATCGAATTAAAATCAGTGGGGTGCTGAGCTACCTGATGTTCTAGACTTTCTTACTGAAATGTTCAATAAAGGTGCTAGGTAGCGTACATTAAACAGTTGCCGATCCGCCCTCTCGTTACTGTTAGATCGTAGTATATTAAATTACAGTTTAATTCATAGATTTTGAAGGGTATATTTAGACTTCGACCAACCCTTCCGAAATATAATTTAACTTGGGGTACAAATCAAGTATTAGGTTTTTCATCAAAATGGTATCCAAATCAAAATCTTAATCTAGAGCAAATAAGTAAAAAAATAATTACCATATTACTGCTTATTATAGCACATAGGATGAAAACTCTATCCACAATAAAAATAAATAAGATTTATAATTCTGACTTAATTCTGGATATTTTATAAAAATTCCAGATTTGATGAAAACGTCTCGGGTCGGTTCGATGCAAGCAATCCTTTCTCTACCTTCTTTTATGCAAAAGCCTGAAATATGTCCCGTAAATACACTTATTGCATTCCTCGATAAAACTAAAAAGTTGCGTCAAAACCACTCTTTTTATATTATATTATATTTATGAAAACCTCATAAAAATGTAACTTCACAGAGCTTAAGTATATGGGTAAAAGTAGTTTTACACAGTAGTGGTATTGATACCACTGTATTCAGTGCTCACAGCACTAGGCACGCATCTACTTCTAAGGCCTTCATGTCAGGGGTGAGTTTGAATATAATTAGAAACACAGCAGGCTTAAGTGAAAACTCCACAGTGTTTGCTCAATTTTATCATGTTATTACAAATTGTAATGCCACAAAATTTGCCAGAAATTTATTAAATAATGCAACAAAAATAGCTTAGCTTTACTATACGCAAAATGTTTTTAGTAATGTTATTAACAAATCGTCTTTGATTATATTACTCAATCAATATAAATTCTTAAGTGTAGCCATATCATTGTACTTAGATATATTAATTATTAGCATTTTTGTGTAAAAATACCATACTTAAATGTAATTTTTGATAATAATAATAATAATAATTCTTTATATGCAAGTATATGGTAACAATAAGTTCTTAAAAATAGGTACTGTTCATACATATACTGCTGATTTCTCAGCATGCAAACTTGTAAAAAAAAAGGTATTTATTTTTTGATTAAAATAAGTAATATATAATAATAAATAACTTCCCTCCCGCCCGTTGGCCCTAGTCGTGAAATATCAGCTCAGTAATATCTACTCTAAACTAAATGACGGTTAGTGGTAGAACAATGGGGTAGCCAGTATAGAAACTAGGTTGTCCTCCAAAAATTTAAGCTTTTTCTTTTTAAGTAATGTCTCTGGAACATAGTGCGAAATGGCGAGCCTGTATGTGAAACTGCATGTGTTATATACTAATATCTTCGAACGAAGCTTTTCAAGTAATTGAACTTCACTAACAGCTAAGTTCGTTTAATCATCAATTATTTTTGCATACTTACATTTTTACATATCAATTAAGTGTTTTTTCAGTTAAGTGTAAGTTTATTAATTGCTTCCATAACATATACTATTTTAAAATAAATAGTAAAAATATCAAAACACAAATTGGCATACACTAGTCCACCGATATTCTGATACATAAATGTATCTGTTATAAACATCTTCACACACTATTTTCCTTTAGCAAACCTTTCAAAAGTTTGTATATTTTCCAAACTCAAACCATCTAATAGGCTTTCATTTCATCTTGGTTTTGTTTAAAAAATTACGTGTGAAAAATATCCATCACCATTCATTGGTATAAATATGTGAAAAACGAATGTGGCCAGATAAGGCACACTGTGAAATAGAACACACGTTTAAGAACGGCCAGATCGAACACCGAGCAACACGGTTGCTAATCAATTTTTAAGTGTTAGCGTCGCGTAAGTGTGGCGGGTTAACATAAAAAAGACTCTAAAAGCGTCATCAGACAAACTCTAAACAAGGTGTTTCAAAATTTTATTTTTATTTATTTATTTATTCAAGATGACTAAAGAAAATAAGTGACTTCGTGAGCTATAGTAACAATTGAAAATCTCGAACTAATTAATCTATTAGGATAAGATGGCCCCTTAGATAATTCATCTCATGACTAATTTATTTAATTGAACTTGTATTCTACATGCATACTTATTATAAATACTCACGAGTATTATTCAATAATGAATTGTTGTAATTTGAATTATAACAATGAAATGGCCGCCAAAAACCCACTGTAACCGAAAGTGAATTTTCTAGGTTTCATATTTTACAATGAAAAATCTTAGACTAAAGCCATTTGGTTAACTAGTGTATACAGTGTGTAATAACAACAACCCTCACACAAATGATGTTTAACTAGCAGTCAAATTGTCACCCCTATAGCTATAAGAGAAATGCTCCTACCTGACGCTGCGTGCACGCCACACAACGCTGCCATAGCAGTCATCCTATTGCCTCCTGCATGACGCTGCGTGCACGCCACACAACACCGCCATTTCAGTCATCCTATTTCCTCCTGCGTGACGCTGCGTGCACGCCACACAACGCTGCCATAGCAGTCATCCTATTGCCTCCTGCGTGACGCTGCGTGCACGCCACACAACACCGCCATTTCAGTCATCCTATTGCCTCCTGCGTGACGCTGCGTGCACGCCACACAACGCTGCCATAGCAGTCATCCTATTGCCTCCTGCATGACGCTGCGTGCACGCCACACAACGCTGCCATAGCAGTCATCCTATTGCCTCCTGCATGACGCTGCGTGCACGCCACACAACGCTGCCATAGCAGTCATCCTATTGCCTCTTGCATGACGCTGCGTGCACGCCACACAACACCGCCATTTCAGTCATCCTATTGCCTTCTGCGTGACGCTGCGTGCACGCCACACAACGCTGCCATAGCAGTCATCCTATTGCCTCTTGCATGACGCTGCGTGCACGCCACACAACACCGCCATTTCAGTCATCCTATTGCCTTCTGCGTGACGCTGCGTGCCCGCCACACAACGCTGCCATAGCAGTCATCCTATTGCCTCCTACATGACGCTGCGTGCACGCCACACAACGCTGCCATAGCAGTCATCCTATTGCCTCCTACATGACGCTGCGAGCACGCCACACAACACCGCCATTTCAGTCATCCTATTGCCTCCTGCGTGACGCTGCGTGCACGCCACACAACACCGCCATTTCAGTCATCCTATTGCCTCCTGCGTGACGCTGCGTGCACGCCACACAACGCTGCCATAGCAGTCATCCTATTGCCTCCTACATGACGCTGCGTGCACGCCACACAACGCTGCCATAGCAGTCATCCTATTGCCTCCTACATGACGCTGCGTGCACGCCACACAACGCTGCCATAGCAGTCATCCTATTGCCTCCTGCGTGACGCTGCGTGCACGCCACACAACACCGCCATTTCAGTCATCCTATTGCCTCCTGCGTGACGCTGCATGCACGCCACACAACGTTGCCATAGCAGTCATCCTATTGCCTCCTGCATGACGCTGCGTGCACGCCACACAACGCTGCCATAGCAGTCATCCTATTGCCTCCTGCATGACGCTGCGTGCACGCCACACAACGCTGCCATAGTAGTCATCCTATTGCCTCCTGCATGACGCTGCGTGCACGCCACACAACGCTGCCATAGCAGTCATCCTATTGCCTCCTGCATGACGCTGCGTGCACGCCACACAACGCTGCCATAGCAGTCATCCTATTGCCTCTTGCATGACGCTGCGTGCACGCCACACAACACCGCCATTTCAGTCATCCTATTGCCTTCTGCGTGACGCTGCGTTCCCGCCACACAACGCTGCCATAGCAGTCATCCTATTGCCTCCTGCATGACGCTGCGTGCACGCCACACAACGCTGCCATAGCAGTCATCCTATTGCCTCCTGCATGACGCTGCGTGCACGCCACACAACGCTGCCATAGCAGTCATTCTATTGCTTCCTACATGGCGCTGCGTGCACGCCACACAACGCTGCTATAGCAGTCATCCTATTGCCTCCTACATGACGCTGCGTGCACGCCACACAACGCTGCCATAGCAGTCATCCTATTGCCTCCTGCATGACGCTGCGTGCACGCCACACAACGCTGCCATAGCAGTCATCCTATTGCCTCCTACATGACGCTGCGTGCACGCCACACAACGCTGCCATAGCAGTCATCCTATTGCCTCCTACATGACGCTGCGAGCACGCCACACAACACCGCCATTTCAGTCATCCTATTGCCTCCTGCGTGACGCTGCGTGCACGCCACACAACACCGCCATTTCAGTCATCCTATTGCCTCCTGCGTGACGCTGCGTGCACGCCACACAACGCTGCCATAGCAGTCATCCTATTGCCTCCTACATGACGCTGCGTGCACGCCACACAACGCTGCCATAGCAGTCATCCTATTTCCTCCTGCGTGACGCTGCGTGCACGCCACACAACGCTGCCATAGCAGTCATCCTATTGCCTCCTGCATGACGCTGCGTGCACGCCACACAACGCTGCCATAGCAGTCATCCTATTGCCTCCTGCATGACGCTGCGTGCACGCCACACAACGCTGCCATAGCAGTCATCCTATTGCCTCCTGCATGACGCTGCGTGCACGCCACACAACGCTGCCATAGCAGTCATTCTATTGCTTCCTACATGGCGCTGCGTGCACGCCACACAACGCTGCTATAGCAGTCATCCTATTGCCTCCTACATGACGCTGCGTGCACGCCACACAACGCTGCCATAGCAGTCATCCTATTGCCTCCTGCATGACGCTGCGTGCACGCCACACAACGCTGCCATAGCAGTCATCCTATTGCCTTCTGCGTGACGCTGCGTGCACGCCACACAACGCTGCCATAGCAGTCATCCTATTGCCTCCTACATGACGCTGCGTGCACGCCACACAACGCTGCCATAGCAATCATCCTATTGGCTTCTGCGTGACGCTGCGTGCACACCACACAACGCTGCCATAGCAGTCATCCTATTGCCTACTGCATGACGCTTTCTGTTACCAAATTGGTAAAAGATAGCTTCTCTTGTTAGCATCCCTTTGATAGCGTTAACCGGTTGCAAGGCAAATGCCACCGCAGTAAATGGACTTGCTAACAGTTGCTTGGCAAAATACTTTACAGTTTTATGTCTTTTGTTTGGAGAATTTACATTTATTTATTTATTTTCTATAGAAAATCACAGACAGTGCCGCCTTTTATAAAATCTTATCACCTTTGGTCCTTCTATATACCCCACGTCATATTTCGGAAATGGCTAGCCACATTCAAATTCACATTTTACTTTCCCCTAGCAGGTAAGAATAATTTTGTGTAGATATAGCCATTGTAAGTTTATTTTGAAAAAATAACACCCGTGAAGTTTTTGCCAGTTTTATATTTTCTTAAATTTTCACGATTCATACTTTAAATAAAACACTTTTTACCGGATATTATCGCGTATATTTTAGTTAATTTTAAAATTATTTCGACGTTTCGGCATCTTTGCAGTTGCCGTGGTCACGATCACTGCAAAGATGCCGAAACGTCGAAATAATTTTAAAATTAACTAAAATATACGCGATAATATCCGGTAAAAAGTGTTTTATTTTTGCCAGTTTATCTGCCATCTGTCCAATCTTCACGAAGGTATTTTCGAACTGGTAATAGAGTCACGTTTTATATAACGTCAATAAGAATAAGTAAAAGCCAATATTGAGAAATAAATATTTATTTTGAATTTTCATTGTTCAATGTTGAAATTGAATAGTCATTTAGACAGAGATGTATGGCAGTATCAGCGCAAGATGGCCTCATATACTTCTTCTAGCATATTCGATGGTTGCTTCCCTGCAGCTTGCGGTGTGATCAAAGTCTTTGCTTACTGTGCATAACTCAAAAACTTGTTGAAATTAGAGCCACAATTTTAATCAAAGAACGACAGATCCATTGCTCCAGTACGTCATTTAAGAACGTCATCAATGTTCTTATTTTTTTATTAAATTAAAGTTACCTTTTATCTTTCTTGATCAAAGCTGCGGGCGAAAGCTAAAATATAGTTCAATGATAAATAACAAAAAAATGTGAATAAATTGATAACCATTAAAATAGAACTAACGCAATAAAGCTCACATTTCAGATCCTGCTCAGAATGGTTTGAGAATAATAATAATA
Source organism: Marasmarcha lunaedactyla (assembly GCA_923062675.1). Classification (NCBI taxonomy): domain Eukaryota; kingdom Metazoa; phylum Arthropoda; class Insecta; order Lepidoptera; family Pterophoridae; genus Marasmarcha; species Marasmarcha lunaedactyla. Next base: position 3,950,717 of record OV281358.1, read on the forward strand.
ATAATAAATAATAATAAATCCCCAGACAAACACACCAACTGTATGGCCCCAAAGTAAGCAGAGCTTGTGTTATGGATGACCATACAGCGAACTAGGGGGGAACCCAGAATAAACATACATATATAAATACAAACAACCATGACCCGAGAACAAACATCTGTGTTCATCACACAAATGAATGCCCCGGCCAGGACTCGAACCTGGGACCTTCGGCGTATGAGGCAGGGCTACTTACCACTACACCACTCGGTCGTCAATGGAATTAATTAATTAATCGTCAATCAAAGAATGGCTTACAGGTTGAGACAACTGGTTTGTTTCTATGTGCCGGAAGTTGTTACTGTGGCAATTTCCGGCAACAGGTGACGGCAGAACCCGATGTCTTAAAATAAGTTTTTATGTTATTGAATTTATATTTGTAGGTACTAACAAAACGTGTTATAATTTAATAAAGGTGCACTGAAATCGCAAATTTAAAATCTCAGACGACTCTTAAAACTATACTGCAGTCAGTTTCAAGCTCTGCATTTCAATGTTCTTTAATTGTACTAAAGTGGGCTATGGCACTAACATTAAGATTATATCGCTCTGTTCGCATTTACTAAAACCAGACCGATTTTATTTGTTGTAGTTCCGTAATATAAAATGTGTGGACAAAGATTTAATAAATGAAATGATGTTGTATTCTATGTTTGTTTTATAAATGTATTGATAGTATTTATTTAACAAATCAACCACAGAACGGAATGAAAAATATCTTAAATAAAACTGTCATTTCCTTGACTAAAAATTATTTCAAAATATTTTCTCATCTTGTGGTTAAATTATTTTCTACTAAAACTTCAAAAACAATTGCAGCAATCTTCATACAAGCGAAACATTGATTTCTTCTTTTATTAAATCTCGGCAACAATGAATTATCGTCGTATGATGGTTACGTCGTAACAATAATTATCAAAAAAACACTCTTCAAAATGCATTGTTCGGTAAAAACAAGCGTGGAATATTTTGCTTATTTTATTACAACTTTTTTTTGTAATTAAATAACCCCACAATCGATAGCTAACAACGACACTACCAAACCAGCATATGCAAAACTGCCATTCGTCTAAAGTTTCACAAAAGAAAATGCACATTTTCATCGCTGCTATGTTTGAAATAAAAAACATTAGCGATACAATTTTAAAGTAAGTATATAAGTTTGGATATTAAACAATAGACGAGCTTTAAGTTATTTTTGTTAACAAACAATTTTTTGGAGCTGTAATAACATAATAACAAAGTTCATAGGGATATACAAAAATAAAACTGACAATGTTTTCCTTTAAAAGCACCAATAATTTGATAATGACCCCAAAGTAAGCAGAGCTTGTGCTATGGATGACCACAAAGCGAACCGGGGGGAAACCCAGAATGAACCAAAAACCACTGATTTTATGTATTCCGCATCCTATGTCGGACCGAAATGCTTGCTTGACCGAAATTAATATTGAATTAGAATTAGCGAATCAATTTTCAAGAAAATGCCTCGTTAAAACTTCTGTTTTATTATTTCATAAAAACACTGTGCTTTCAAAATTTATTTAATATTTGTTAGTCTGCAGCAACAATTTTTTTTAGGGACTTTAGCTTTTAGAAATAGCTGAATTTTGAAATATCACTGATATATCTGGTGTACCTATAATTTTTCTAGTAAGTGGCGTATTGTAGCGGTAAAGATTAAGCCATAATTTAGAGTCAGATGATTCTAGGTTTGGGATTGCATGTAGGTATTGTTAAGATTTGTAAAAAAAGTCACTTTAATTTTCAACTTTTAGCAATTTTACCTCAAGCGAAGCCGCTGACAAAAGCTATATAATAACAGGCGTCAAGTTGGTACCTCAGCTATCATCAACACAATTAATTCATAAGAAAATTGCAATGTTTCCTTACAATGTATACCTTACCTATACCTACACTGTTTATTGAACAATAGCCCTTATAAGAAATTAATGTTCACACTTTCTTTTGTTTCATTTGTGGTCAGCATTATGTATAAGAAATCATAATAATAAATACAAAATCAGTAGATTGTATTTATTTAAAATCTGGTACTTAAGATGGCAGGTATGCAATTTATTGATAAATGCCGTTAGCATCTCAAGAACCCCATATTAATCTGGGTCAGTGTCAATTCCCTCTGCTAAGGAAGTCATTAATTAATAAAATTAATAGAATCATCTAAAATACTCAAAGCTCAAGCCGCACCTTAAGTCGGATCAGTTTGAAACTATTATTAATTATATTTCTAAGATCGCTAAAGAGAATCAAATAAATCCTAGAACATCGAAGCATAATTCATCAAACTTTCTTATTTCTGCATATTATCAAGTGAAGTCCCCCAGCCTGTCTGTCTGAACGCGATAAACTCAAATAATACTGAACGGATTTTCATACGATTTTCATCACTGGACGGAGTGGTTCAAGAGGAAGGTTATTTGTAAGGATTTGAAGGTCATATGATGATTTATTAATAGTTTATGACCCTTTATAACTTTATCACCTAACACTTGAAATGTTCAATCTAAAAAGACATTGAACACAAAATAACAAAATCGAGATATTTCCCTGGCCAGTCGAATATACTCGAACCAAAATCAGGCAGCAGCAATTGCATTAATTTATTCATTATGAAAACTCAGAGGCATAGCAACGAAGTTTTTAAATACACATAGTCACAGCTTTCAAAAGAGCGCGTTACCTACCTGATGGTAAGTGCCATCCGCTCCCATGGGCATCGTTAGTTAAACAAGTTTTATGTTTTTTTTAATTTATTCACAATAAATAGAAATATGTTTACTTTTTATTTACAATGTTGCAAAACCCATGCAAGATTATAGGCAACAGTGGTAATCACTCGTCAGATTGACGCGGTACATAAAATCAAACATAAACACAAACAAGTTTTATAAATTAATAAGTAGGTATATCAAACATAACATGGCAACTTAACGGGATCGCACCTTTAACCTTAACGAGTATTTGAATTTACAGAAATTCTAAACTTGAAATTTAAATTTCTTTATACAGTCAGGAGAAAGAGATTCTTTACATTTTGTAGAAGAAAATATACAGGGCCAGAAATGTGACGTCCAAAATTTTTTTAGATGCCTCGAGTTGAGATATCTGAATGTATGTTATACGATTTTTCATAGTTTTCGAGTAACGATATTTTATAATAATTTTCGCCAAATTGCAAACGAAACAGTTTCAAAAATTTCTCAAAAAAAGTAGGTTTTTTTCGGATTTCTATTTTGGCTACTAAATCTCTATGAACTGTGTATTTATGCATAAAATAAACACCCTCATTACTTAAATGAAAGTTACTAAAAAAATACCTTAAGTTGAGAATTTATGTTAAGTGAGTTAAATTTTCAACTTAAAATTTAAAATCTAAACTGGAAGTTCCTTCATTTCTTAGTAGCTTCAAAGAACGCGTTAGACTCTAAGCTTTCATAATAATAATAATAAAGTAGAACTTCTTAGGCTATTAATAGCTGAAATCAGCCATCAAAGACAGCGAGGTGGAAAATTCGAATAAAAGAATTATCATTATCAATAACAATTATCTAACTTTTCTTTTGGTTAGTTAAAATAGTTTAATAAAATTTAACGTCACTTTTCTGGCCGCCCTGTGTTGACAGTCAAAATTCAATGGTGAATGTCAAAGTTATGTTTTGTAGTAAGTAACTTATTGTTCATGCTTTTCTCGACCTGAAAGATGAACGAATTTAGACAAACCAACAGAGAGAAACTGCTGTTAGTTATTTCAAAGGCTGGCAGATACGAAGTCAACCGGTAAGAAGGTAGCAAGAAAATGAGGGTTTAAATTATTTAAATTGTTGACATCAAATTAACATGGCTCATTAGATCACAAACAATATACCCATCGCGGGCGGATATTGTCCTACGTATATATTGTCTATATTGTCGTATATATTGTTTATGAGTTTTTATATTGTTATTGTATCGTACATGGATAAAAAACGATAGCTAGTTGCAACCTGTTTATTAAACCCGTATTCCGTAATGGGAGATGTAGCTTGTGCCTCTTTAAAAACTACCCATATAAACTATCCGCCTATCAATTTCTATGCTCAAAAACTCAAAAATAATGCGCTCCGCCCACAGACGTATTCCGTATTATTTTATTCAAACAATTATTACTTATTGGAAACTTGTCCATGTATCATCCTTTTTTTTACTTTATTGCAAACAATTACTACCGTTTTTGCGTACTCAGAATTTTCTAAAGCTACCTATCTCTATATTCATAATTTTATTTTTAAACAAATGGCACAGACCTGTTGAAGAAAAAAAATGGCTTAGGTTCGGGTTTAGCCACAGATTTACCGTGCTTGTATTAAATTTACCTAAATTATCAGTAAATAACAGAGATAATATTCTCACTGTTTTAAACTATCGTGGTTATGTTCACTATAATTTTATGAATTTACGGGATTCTTACCACGATTTTCGATTTTTATTTCGCGCGTCCGATATTTCGATGCTGTTGCAAGCACCATGATCGCGGACTGGCAGATGTAGGTAGGTGGTGATAATATCGGACGCGCGAAATAAAAATCGAAAATCGTGGTAAGAATCCCGTACATCCATTAAATTATAGCGATAATATTCTCTTCTAATATTTCTTTCTTATATCTAACGCGTCGCTCCTAATGCCACGTGCCCTGAGCACACGGTCGCTGGACTTATGATTCGACAAATATAATGATTTTTCATGAATTTGATATTACTACTGGTTTTTTTGAACATACAATATTGTCAATGTTGTTTACAGTAATTTTGATAATCAGGTAACCACCAGCGTCTAAAATGTTTATACGACTGTCGTTTTTTCATCATCTTCTTGTTATTCAAAGCAGAACAAAGACCACAGAGGTCGTCATGGACTGCATCGTTGTATCTATAATACTTTCTCCATCTAAAATAACTTTGATACAGATCTTTTTCTGATATTATTCTGGACATCTTGGAGACTAATTTATTAAGAGATAATTTTTTTGCGTCCAAATAACTTCCTGGAGGAGCAAACCTGAAAAATACGATGTCGTTCAAACATTTTTTAACGAATATGATTTTATTTAAAATAACACATCCTTAATGGATTCTAATGGCTAGTTGCTTTATAAATTAAAACATAATAGTTTGTTTTGTTAAGTAAAACATAAACTAAGGAAAATAGATTTAAAAAAGTTGTGTGAGCGTACCCCTTCATAAGCATCAAACCTTACTGAACGAAAGAAAGGAATATATCTGCAGTATCAAAACACTATCAAGATTAAAAAGTGTAATCAATACCTGGAATAATTAGCACCGCCATAAACAATAGGTATTGTAAAATGTTGGAATGGATTCAGCAACTTCTCGGTGACATAGTCTTCAGAATGAGAATTCTCAAAAGCTAGATAGAAATAATATAAACTTCCGATTTTTTCCCAACACTTAACTGAGTTCCATTTACTGCACTTGATGTTTCCACAAGCACCGATTACGTCGAGTTTCAGGTGAAATTTTCGTAATTTCTCAGCTAATCTTTTCACTAACTTTTCCCTCTTGCTGTGTGTGCTACAGTGCGATACCAACCAGGCTACTGCTCTTTTTTTCTTTATCCATTTTTTATGAACTTCATAATCAAGTTTGAAAGTCTTATCATCTTTCCACAAAATATTAGGTTTTGGTCCAACGACGTTACCTTCTTTATCCCTTATTTGAAAATACAGGAGCAATACATCTGAATTTAATTTGTGCGTGTAGGTCCAGTTGAAGAAGTTGTCGAAGTGATTGCTGCACACTGGGTAATTTGGCGGAGATTCCCAGGTCATGAAAATATATATCTGATTCAAATCTCTTGATTGTGGTAAATCGTCTGCATTTAATTTAAGTCCATTGAAAACAATAGCATCGAACCTTTTCAAGTCTCCTCCCCATAAATTCCTATCATGAGTAACGAAACAGTTTGTAGCGGAACAGTTTTTGAAGGGTTCTCCATTGGTTAACATGTTAGTAATACATTGCGGTTGTGTCCAGATTAAAACGTATTTTTTCCGTTTTTTAGATACAAATTTCGAATATCCGTCATATTCAATAAAAGAACTTATTCGTGAAAAATTCTGATATTCACCTTCAAGCACCTTAGAAGAATGTGATGGCTGTGTTTGTTTCAAAATAACTGTGAAGTTTATAACAAAAAATACTTTGACACAAAAATATTGAGCCACAAGCATGATTCAAGAACGCTTTCTATGGAAATTAAATTCACTGTAAAAATGTATGTTTCGAAAGCCCTAATTTTTGTTCACATTATTTGAAAAAAAAATTAAGGTTGCGGCTTTACGGTACACAATTGTAATCACACAGTCAAGACGGTCGCAGACTATTGTGATTCAATCGAACAGTTGCAAAAGCATTTACATGTATTTTTTTTAATACACGTTAAAATTGTTAAAAAGGAAGGACTGAAAGACGTCTCATTAGTTCATACAATGATTGCAGTTTCTGTAAATTTTTTTTGTACTTTAATATGATTTTATTAATTTATTTTATTATGTTAGGAAACAAAGAGAGAACATTTTTTTTTCGCAAACTGTCACAATAGAATAAAGCACACTATGTTTACTGTGAACAAATGGAAGATCATCGCACAGAAGAAGAAAAAATAAAATTGCAATTCCATATCTAACAAACAATGTAATGGCAGCAAAACACGTCCCGGCTCAGCGTGAGTCACGTCGCCGCCGCGCCGCGGCATTGCCGGCACGCTGGTTTTCAGACATAGGCACAGTGCTTTACTCTCGTTTTAACAATCTATTTATGTCAGATGATTCTATTTATAATAACAATATATATAAATAATTAAAATAACATTTGTCCAGGTTTCTAGTATATAGGCATGTACGAATTCTGATCGCATTCATTTTTGTATATTAATTGTCTTTTAAGTTTCATAATGTAAATGACTGTTATGACAAATACATAGACCAACAAAGTAAGCTAAAGTTAAGACTGAATCCTTGCCACGCCAGCGTGGACTTGGATTCCACCTCCCATACAAAACATATGTAACTATACTTTACGTACTTACTGACAACTCATGTCGCTTGAACAACGCTGCAGAGACTGGGAGGTCGACTTACGACATTCCGATACTGCGGTTCACCGAAACCACGACAGAGTAAGAACTTGATTAATTATTTCATGATTTGTTTATGAACAAATACATTATATACATTATACAACGTTGATAAAAGCGAGAGGCATTTAATGAAACCACATATACTATAAGTGCCTACTGTTAATCCGAACTATTAAAAAAAAGTTTACGAGAAGTATACGAAAAAACGTTTTTCAAAGAACTTAAATAGCTTAATAATTAAGTTAAAATGTAAACATCCTTTGTTGAGTAGCCTGCCGCCACCTGCGTAACAAATTGGCAACGTAGCATTTGAGTAACCTACAGAGCGGAGCGCCCTGGTTCGATGTGGATAATAATGTAAACATGTGTTGTAGGTAACGTTGGAAGGTATGATCAATGAAAATAATAAACAAAAATAATTAATTGTAACACTTACACATTAAATCTTTAATTGTTCGAAATGTCCGCCGTCTGCAATGGTACACAAATTATAACGACGTATAATATTGTTATTTAATCGTGCAATAAGGTCACTGTTTGTTGTTAAACTTTTTAATTTATTATACGCTAAAATAGTCCGGTTTTTAAGTTCCTCTATGGTATTCACGTCTGTCGCGTACACTTTACTTTTCACAAACCCCCAGATAAAAAAATCCATTGACATGCGTGGCTGTCTCCATACCATTCTCGGTAAGTTCGCAGAGCTAGAGCTGCGGTTCCGTGGGATTCCCCGTTGATTAAAATCATGTCAGTGTATTCTGACGCCGTGTATGTAGCACGAGGCATTGTGGATGACTTACGTACTTACAAAATAATTAAAAAAATTTTCGTTTAATTTATTAATAATTGATGTACACACAGAAAAACACAATAATAAAAATGACTTATAAACTAATAAAGTACAAAGGTACAGCTTATTTCTAATAGAAAATTCTACCAGCAGACCTATTACTGGTAGTACAGAACAAATTTAGTGTGTACAACTATATTCAAATAATATAAAATAAAATAGAATACAATAAATAATCATAAAATAAACATATAAATTAACTTAAACCCATACATAAAATTCTAATATTTATATACATACATACATTTATAAACGAATGATTTATATTAATATTCTACATAATACACATAAAGTTTGAACATCAACACAACATTTTAAGGTTGAGAAAGATAGTGATTTTCGAAAATTGGTAACGATTTTGCTTCGCGTATTTCATAAGGAAGTGAGTTCCATAGTCTGACGGCATGAACAGTAAAGGAGTGGGAAAAGAAATTGGTCTTAAGAGATTTAAGGTAAAAGAGAGTGCGCTTGCGAGTTCTGCACAATTTATCTTGGGAAACCATAAAAGAGAAACGCTCACTAAGATATCGGGGAGAGGAAGGGTTGTAAAGGACATTATATAGTAGACAGAGAATGCGAGTGTTCCTACGTAACCGAATCGGTAGCCATCGGAGTTGCTTTCGATATTCTGAAACGTGATCACATTTCTTAAGACCAAACACGAACCGAATGAATAGGTTCTGCGTCTTGCGACGCTCCAGCTTATTAAAAAGTTCTTCTGTAGCATCTAAGTAACACACGTCTGCATAATCTATGATTGGCTGTAAGAGCGCCGGTGCAAGGGTGACTTTGGTTGGATAAGGCAAAAAACTTTGAAGACACTTGAGAGTGTGAAAGGAGTAATGGACTTTACGACCAATTTCACGGACATTAGCTTGCCACGTGAGGTTTGAGTCAATTATCACGCCTTAGTTTTTTACAGTATCGGTGAAAGCAATTGAAGTACCATCTAGTATTACAGTTGGAAGAGCATCCATATCAAGGCAACCCTTCATATATCGGCTGCCTACAATTATTGCTTGCGACTTGCTAGGATTTACATGGATTCCAAAAGATGAAGCCCATTTACTAATGTGGCCAAGATCTTTATTAATCGCGGCAATGGCAGAGCCAATATCGCTAAAAATGTGAAAGAGAGGTAGGGTTTGTAACTTTAGGTAATGGGATTACATGTGCGAGTTTCCAGGAATTCGAAAAAGTACCGGTTGACAGGGAATAATTAAATATAATATCGTGGTTTTTTAAGATAATTATGAAAAAGCGAAGCTTTATCGATATATTTTTTAGTGTAATAAAGACAAAAACTTGCTTCGCCGTAAATTCGCCAGATGGCGATTTATGTCTAAATTGCACGCTGTCGCTACGCGTCTAGTATCATTTCAATATAGTTCTATCTCAGTTACTCTAAAGTGTTCAACGACGACGCACGCATCTTGCTGCTCAAGGACGTCATATTTTGGATTAATACGTTGTAGCGTAGTTTCAATAAAACACAAAATTCTCTCCTGTGTTTATTTTTTCGGTAAAATTTAAAATATACAAAGATGCCAACAATTTTGGCTACGCACACTCGTGAACGTAAAAATAAACTTTGATTATCGATAATAAAATATCTTAACTATATAATTTTGCATGATAAACTCGGAAAAAATAATAAATAAATAGATTCAAGTTGCTTTGATGAATAATTTTTCGTGACTCACTTGTCAAATCAAAACATTGCCGTTCTCCGACACTACGTAATTCCTAGTTTAAAATTACGTCGGGAACAACAAAAAAAATAAAATTAACTGACAAAAAGAGGTCGAAATAGACAACCGTCACAATACCCCGGGGGCCGGGAAAAAAAAAATCTGAAAGATTTTTTTTAGTAAAATTTCAAATTCAAACCAAATCAAAATAAACCGCATATACATATCGAATTTTAATATTTAATCTGCTAAATGAAAGAACAATCAAAAAAAAATAATAATTAAAAGCAAAATGAAAATTAATTTTAACATCCTATAGAAGAATTTTTCTGAAAAAACATCCTGTATATATGAAAAAAAAAAAATAATAATACTGATATATTGCATATCAACAAGTTATTTAATAGAAAAAGAAAACAAAACAGACGAGAGAGAGAAAAAAAAAATATCCTAAATAATTATCTTAAATTACATGGTTCATGAATGATAGAATTTTTAACATGTTCCTGGAATATACAATGTTAATATACATCGTTCAACTCCATCAACGTACATTATAATTACAACATACATTCTCTTTCATACTAGTCTTATTCCAACTACTGGAAATAAAACATCATTCAGTTAGAGTTGCTTATGAGGAATCGTATCCTAAAAAAGTCAACTCAACAGAGTTGAACGCAACGGCAAAAGGCTTTAATAGTTGCCATCCGCTGAAAATATTAATAGCTTATGGCTTCTTTAACGTGTCGCTAACTCCCGCACGGTGATTACTATAAACAAGTTTCAGTTAAAGACTGAAATAAATATGCCGGAAAGAAAAGAAAATCATAGCCAGTCGTGAAACATTGACTTTTAAATAAAATCCAAGGGTCTTTTGTGAAGTAATTAAAATATTTATGTAATAAACATATGAAAATAATTCTCACAGGAAAGTGATTCAAGCGTATAAATAATACACATAGGTATGGTTTAGTTTAACGAGTTACCTTAATAAACGCTCGTGCAGAAGGCTTAATTTTACAAGTTGCAAACCGCTTGAAAAAAAAATAAAATTGAGAAGAAAAAATTAGAATTGCAAATATTAAATAAATTACACAAAAAGTTAACCTAATACTACGATGATGATAATTAATTATAAGTTTTGACCAACGTCAATGTTAATGGTATAGCCAAACGATAATGAGGTGCATAGAGAAAAAAAATAAGACAAAAAGAATCGGCTTATGCTCGCCGTGAGATAATGAGCAATAATTATATATGAATCCATATAAAGTAATTGGTAACAACCAATCTAGTCACTCAAAGAAGAAGTTAAACGCGGTAGAGGTTTAATGTCTCTGATATGCCAACGACCTAATGGGTTATTATTCATATCCACTAAATCGTAAATTAATGGTGAAACTTTATTTGAAACTTTACATTTAATAAATTTGGGTGCAAACTTAGCACAAAAATGTTTTTTAGAGGAACTTATTACATGGTTTCGCCTCCAAACAATATCACCGTTATTAAATTCTAAATTCTGATGATGTTTGTTATAATAAGTTGCATTATATTGATGTGCATTAAATAACCGTTTCTGTACTTCGGAAAAGATAGGTATTAATTGTCCTATGTTTTCAGCATATACATCCCTAGGACTGAAAATTAGTTCATCTCTGGAATCTTTATTTTTGTAGATAGATCCACATGTAACAGCTTCTCTACCAAATACTAAAAATGATGGAGTGAATTTTGTGGTTTCATTAACCGCAGTATTAATAGCAAACTGTATTTTGTTTATATAGGTATCCCAAGTTCTGTGATAGTATGTAGCGTAGTTTCAATAAAACACAAAATTCTCTCCTGTGTTTATTTTTTCGGTAAAATTTAAAATATACAAAGATGCCAACAATTTTGGCTACGCACACTCGTGAACGTAAAAATAAACTTTGATTATCGATAATAAAATATCTTAACTATATAATTTTGAATGATAAACTCGGAAAAAATAATAAATAAATAGATTCAAGTTGCTTTGATGAATAATTTTTCGTGACTCACTTGTCAAATCAAAACATTGCCGTTCTCCGACACTACGTAATTCCTAGTTTAAAATTACGTCGGGAACAACAAAAAAAATAAAATTAACTGACAAAAAGAGGTCGAAATAGACAACCGTCACAATACGGCGCCAGTATGTAGCGTAGTTTCAATAAAACACAAAATTCTCTCCTGTGTTTATTTTTTCGGTAAAATTTAAAATATACAAAGATGCCAACAATTTTGGCTACGCACACTCGTGAACGTAAAAATAAACTTTGATTATCGATAATAAAATATCTTAACTATATAATTTTGAATGATAAACTCGGAAAAAATAATAAATAAATAGATTCAAGTTGCTTTGATGAATAATTTTTCGTGACTCACTTGTCAAATCAAAACATTGCCGTTCTCCGACACTACGTAATTCCTAGTTTAAAATTACGTCGGGAACAACAAAAAAAATAAAATTAACTGACAAAAAGAGGTCGAAATAGACAACCGTCACAACGTTACTGCAGCAAATAGTAAGTACATTTTTGACATAAATATTGTTACAATATAGGATTATTTCGTGGTATGTCACTATTGCAATTAATAGTGAGTAATATTTTTTTACATTATTTAAAAATATGACGTTATTGTTGAAAAGACTACACATTTATTAGTATTATAACGCATTTTAACGTTTTTGAACCAAAATCATACTACGTCCCTATTAAGTGTTACTCGTATCATTAAGGAATAAATAGTTATTGCACAAAGAATATCTTAAGTCTACGTTATTATTTTATGTTTTGACTGTATTACTATTAATGCAGGGCATGGTATCTTGTGATAATTTAAAATCGAATCTTCTTTTCAGGCGTCCCGGGGACGATTATTAGTTGATCTCGTCAATACTCTTGATGAGACCGACATGGAAAGGGATGGTGAATCTATTAAAACATCGGAAATGGTTATGGATTCTGTTAATACGCAAAATATATCCAGATCCTCTTCTTCATCATCAAGTTCATCGAGTTCGTCAAGTTCATCCAGTGAACATGAGATGTCTGATGTTGATGAGTCTACTAAAACAACAGGACTTATTAAGAAAAATACAAATAAACAAATTATGTCATCTTTACTAGGTATATTTTCCTTTAGTAAGCAATCATAAGATTTAGTATTAAACTATATTTGCTTATTCTATACATTTAATTTCAGATGGTCAAAACTATTCTTCGATAGCTTCAACTAGCACTCAACCACTTTTTGATCCCTATGAAGATGTTTATGATTCAGATAAAGATCGAGATTATGTGCCGGATGCAAACAGTAGCTCTAGTGAAGATGAAACAACTTCTTGGTGTGACGAAGTAGTGATAGCTACATCTAGCACTCCTGAAAAGAAAGGCAGAAAACGTCCTAGAAGAGAAGAAAATTGGAGAAGAAACATGTTGAAAAAAGCACGAAATACAGGTCAAGCTTATAAATCTCACACATCGACAAAGAAAATAAGACCGGAGAGAAAATTGAAGCCAAGTTGCTCAGATAAATGCAAATTACAATGTTCCCTGGCGTTTAACGAAAGTGATCGAACGTTTATATTCAATTCTTATTGGGCCTTAGGGGACATAGAGCTGCAACGGCAATTTATTTTCAAACTATCCAGCCTCGGTATCGCTATATCCGAGTTGGAGGTACACGAAAGCCCAGAGACAATAATCGATCATTTTATTTTAAGAAGGACGGCATTAATATTCGTGTCTGTAAAACTTTCTTTAAGAACACCAAATCGCCAAATTGCGAAATTTGTGGAAAAATCGATGATGTCCAACACCTATTGGTGGATTGTGCCAAATATCAAAGTCAGCGAAAGGCGTTACTTAAGCGGTACTGTTTAAATGTATACAATATGGGTTGGTTTGTAGAGATTCTTGCTAATCCACTTCAAAAGCCGCATTTGATGTGTATAAAATGCTTATTAAATAGTTTCGTTCGATGTATGCATGTTTTAATAGTTTATAAGTTAGAGTAAGGTACAATGGGACTAACATATTATATTGTAATAAAAGTCCCTAAATAAATAAAGATTTAAAAAAAAAATAAAAAAAAAACACCTTAGATATAAACGATCGACCAATTCGTACTGTCATAGAAAAAGAAAATAAGATAGCAGGAACATTATTGGAAACTGATCGACGTGGGAAACATGGCCAGCAAAAGAAAGTTGATGATGACATTAAAAAGGGAATCTATGAATTCATTGAGTCTATTCCGAAAATTGAGAGCCATTATACTCGGGCAAATACCTCAAAACTTTACATTGATGGGGGCAAAACAATATTTGACATTCATCAGGATTATGAAAATCATTGCACAGCAAACGCAAATCCTTTTGGAAATAACGCTTTATTTTATAAAATTTTTACGAAAGATTTCAATATTTCATTTTTTGTTCCTAAAAAGGATTTATGTGAACTTTGTCATGTTTTTGATAATGCTAATGAATCGGAAAAACAAGCTCTACAGGCAACCTATGATACCCACCAAGAAGAAAAACGTTTGTCGAGATTAGAGAAAGAAAGTGACAAAAACGTAACAGACCCACATGTTTTGATTGCTGTCTATGATTTGCAAGCTGTGGTTCAATTGCCTAAAGGTGATGTCTCCTTGTTTTATTACAAATGCAAATTAAACGTGTTAAATTTTACGATTCATGATATCATCAATAAAATATCTGACTGTTACATTTGGGATGAGTCCAATGGAAACAGAGGAGTTAACGAACTAGGTAGTTGTGTTTTTAACTATTTGAATGATGTAGCTGATGCTGGGAAAACGGAGATAGTATTTTATAGTGACAACTGTGCTGGACAACAAAAAAATAAATTCATGGTAGGAATGTATTTGTATGCTGTTAGATGTCTTAATATAAATAAAATTGCCCATAAGTATCTTATTAAGGGCCACACCCAGAATGAGGGGGATGCAGTTCATTCATTGATTGAACGACAGATTAAACGCCAGATAAGAAGTGGCCCTATGTATACACCGGAATCTTTTGTATCTGCTATAAAAATGGCTAAAAGAAATGGACCACCTTTTAAAGTACAGGAATTAAATTATGAATGCTTCTATGACTTAAAAAAATTGTTTTCAAGCTTAGGATGTGTGAATCTCGGACCAATGAAAATTAATGAAGCCTAAATATTGGAAGTACGGAAAGAATATCCCAATTCATTATTTTATAAAACATCTTATAAAGATCAAGAGTTCAAAGAGGTTGCTTTTATCAAACGGAAGAATAATATTAATATTAACCCTCAATTAAAACCTGCTTTAACACAAAAACCAGGTATTTCCGACCGCAAAAAAAGTGATTTAATGGAGTTAGTAGATAAAAAACACATACCATCTTTTTACAAATTATTTTTTGAAAATTTGTATCTAAATGCTTATGTGCAATACTGTTTAAGTGTATGAAACAAAGTAGACTTATTATTTTAAAGCTTATCTGATTAAGAGACTGAATTAAGACACTGTCGGTTAATAATTAAGACTTAATAATAATTTTTATTTTAGTTACCTTACTTAAAAAACAAATGCCGAATAAAATGGCTGTGATTATTTAAAGTATTAGAGTTGGTTCAAAAGCTATTACTGTTTTTTTTAACAGATTATTTGAACAATAACTTTTTTAGTTAACCTCTATTTGACTTACGAGTGTAAACGTATTTTTAAGTTTGTCTTAACTTTATATACTTGCAGAGTTAATGATGTGAAGTGCCAATTAAGATGGTTGTGATTACAACTAAAAAATTAAGAATAAGATTTAAAAATTACTATACCTACCTACCTGGTTTTTAAAGAAGATTTTTGTAACGTTAATAATTTTTACTTAAATTACATTAGAGTTTATTAGTTTTTGATTTTGTACTTTTTATAGCATTTACTGATTTTGTTAAAAATTTTCCTAAGAATTCATAGTAACTATAAATACACAATTTTAAGATTTTAGATGTTTGTTTTATTTTATAAATTGTTTCCGTCACTTAATAGCAACAAAGTCATATTGAATGAATACTATAACATTTGATCGTTTTTGGTGTAAGAATGACGTATTGCGGATAAATACTTTTACTATTCAACTTTTTATTACAATAATGACATAAGTGCATTTAATTTATTTATTGGTGGAGAACCGTATTTTTAAGACAACAGATTATTGTTTAAATTCAAAGTTAATTAATGTACGAAGCCAATTAAATAAATTTGGTTCTTTATCACTACTTTTTTAAGATATTCTAATCGTTCAAAGTTTTAAACAGCCCTCCTGTGAAATGACTATTTTTCAATTATGTCGGTCTTGCAATAAGTGAGCGATATTGGTGAGTACGGGAAATAAGACGGGTAAAATTAAGGTCACCATTTTGGAGCATATCTTGTCATCTCCTACAGCTGCTGACGAAATGGAGAGAATAGATCGCCTAACACTGTCCACTGACACAGTATTCAAAAATAATGACGGACATGCATTTGTAGCATTTGGCAAAGATCTTAAAGTGCTGGCTTTGACAGTCGAATCCAGAGTTAAGGCTGGTTTAGCAAATTGGGAGTTTAAAGCATTCAAATCAAAGTTGTTATGATGACTAGTGGAAGATTTACCAATACCAACAGATTTCAAGAATTTCCATGCCTCTGCAGCGCCTTGGTTGACGAGGGAGTCGTGAAAGTAGCGTCTCTTAGCGTCTCGACAAAGTCGCCTGCAAAGGTTGCGTAGATTTTTATAGGTAGTGAGGTTATTTTCAGATGGATAATTTTTACTTAGTTTCATTTAAACACTCTGTATCTTCCCGATCACCTGATCGTAAGTTTGTACTATAGGCATATGTAGTTATCTAAACGACAAAATTCACGCGAGCGATGCGACGTTGCCAGTTCGCATCGTAAGTTTGCAGTACAAACAAGGAAGTACACTGTTACTAAATATTTCCTTAAAAGAAAGTACAGATCACGGTTATCTCACTCTAAAGTAATAAGCGTAACAGAAATAGAAATAGATCAATATGTTGCTATTGCGCCGGCGGCTGCTCGGCTAAAGAGGTCAAGGGCACAATTTTTACTTTGTTTAGTGCGAAGACGCGTTGCATCCGGGGTGCACGTTACGCAATTCAGCACAGATTATTGTCGCTCACGCTTCCCATTTACTAATGTTAAGTTTTTATTGTCATAGGACACGTAACTGAGTATTTTAGGTTTAGTTTTGTGAGTAGTTTTTAATTATTCTGTAAGTACGTAAGACATCTACAATGCCTCGTTCTACATACACGGCGTCAGAATACATTGACATGATTTTAATCTACGGTGAATCCCACGGAAACGCTACGAACTTACCGAGAAAGGTATGGAGACAGCCGCGCGTGCCCTAGGAACGCTCGCACCATAGTATTGGCAGTACAACGGGCACGGGAAAACAAACCATTAGCAGCGCATCAGGAGGGAGTCCCACCGCAGCAGATACCTACTGCGCGCGAGCAACAGATTCTTGACTATTTTGACCGCAACCCTACATCGAGTCTGCATAGAGCCGCACGCCAGAGTTTGCCATAGAACCGTGCATAACATTTTAAAATGGAATTTACGCTAATCGTACTAATTTAAAAAAGTTCAAGCCCTTTTAAGAAGGGATTTGCCAGTCAGGTGTACTCACTGCCAGTGGATACTTGACAAAGTTACTGACGACCCGAATTTTTTATTAAATGTCATGTGGACCGCCGAGAGCACATTTACACGCAATGGCATATGGAACCACAAAATCTCAGATACTGGAGTATTGAAAATCCACGCATGATTCGGGAGTCAGAGCATCAGTACTGCTTCTCTGTTAATATGTGGGCTGGTATACACAGGAACCAGATTATTAGCCCTGTTTTTGATGGATGGAGCTCCTCCACATTCAGTGATGTCTTCCAGAGAGCTACTCACCGACATGTTTGGACAGCAGTGGATTGGTCGACTTGGACCAGTACGATGGCCAGCACGGTCCCCGGATCTCACTCCAATGGATTTTATTATCTGGGGGTTTGTGAAAAGTGAAGTGTACGCGACAGACGTGAATACCGTTTCAAAATTAAAAAGTTTAACAACAAACAGTGACCTTATTGCACGGTTAAATAACAATATTATACGTCGTTATAATTTGTCGATATAATTTTTTACCATTGCAAACGGCGGAAATTTCGAACAATTGAAGATTTAATGTGTAAGTGTTACAATTAATTATTTTTGATTATTATTTTCATTGATCATACCTTCCAACGTTACCTACAACACATGTTTACATTATCAAACCCGGGCGCTCCGCTGTGCAGGTAGGTGTGCGAGCCGGTCGAGTAGCGTAGTGGTCAGTAGCCCTGTCTCATACGCCGGAGGTCCCAGCTCCGAGTCCTGGCCGGGGCATTCATTTGTGTGATGAACACAGATGTTTGTTCTCGGGTCATGGTTATTGATATTTATACATATATGTATGTTTATTCTGGGTTCCCCCAGTTCGCTGTATAGTCATCCATAACACAAGCTCTGCTTACTTTGGGGCCATGCAGTTGGTGTGTTTGTCTGGGGATTATTATTATTATTATATTATGACCAAGTAGGGATTGTTATGTAGCGTCACCTTCAATTATTTTCTAGAATTAATAATAGTTGTAAGAAATAAAAATGGTCCAAGCCCTGCTAGAATTTTCTAAATCCATTCTCAAGTGAAATCTTGATAAAATTCAAAAATTCTGTCAACTAACTCAGATTTTATTTGACACAAATTGTACTCAAGTCTTTATATAGGTATATTAGATATAGCTTCAAGGTATACATGGCTTCAAACCATAATAGCCAAGAGGATAAAATTTTAAAAGTCCCACACCGCGCTCGCTCGGCACACAATAGGTGGAACTGAATGGCAGCACTTAACACAGGTTTTAGCCGACTACTCACAAAGAGGAGTAGGCTGCTATGTATAGCTTGGAGCTTATTTAATAATGATACTGTTTCTGTAGTCGTTGTATCCACGATTGTAACAATGTTCAGGTTGCTAAGTGATGTGTTTCATTGTTATTGAGGTTATTTTAAAATAAAAATTAGAGTCAAACGGTGATTCACATTTATATTTTTGTTAGTCAACATTATTTATTCATTTGACAGTAACTGTATCTATCCTAATCTATTATGAACCAAACAGCCACATTCGGAGACGTCCAGTTATTGGTAGGTGCACCTAAGTACAGACTATTATTTTTGTTTAGTTGTCTACTTAATCTATACTTCATGTAAGTCTGTGTTTGCAGCAAAATCTGTAATTAGGTTTCCTTCAGTACTCGAATTAGACGTCATCTCTCCCGTCACTCCCACTCACTATCCCGGCAACCCTAACTACTCTCCTGACATCCTCGATTTTGCGAACGTCAAACAAATCAACCTCGATCTCAGGTCTATCGAACCGCTCGATGACCTTGGCTCTGATCACCGCCCCGTCTCCCTCGTGCTAGTTACCGCGCTAGCTACCGCCTAACAATCACGTCACTCCTCCTAAGACCTTTACCAACTGGAAAGGTTTTAAAAATACGGTAGCTTCAGCCTTACAGGCCCCAAACTCTCCGCTCGCGATCTCGCCCGACCAATTAGATAGCCCGGACAAAATAGATTCATTAGTCGACTCTCTCACTGATGGTATCAACTCAGCCATCAGTGTAAACGAAAAGGTTGCTAAGCGAAGTATACCCAATCTACCCTTAGCCGTTAGCAATCTCATTAAAGCTAAGAACGCGGCTCTCCGGAGAGCCAAGAAATATCCCACGCCCGCCTATAGATCAGCTGCGAACAAACTACAACGTAAAGTTAGGTCTTGCCTCGCGGAACTCCGAGACGCTCAGTTTAACGATCTCATGGAGAATATCTCCCCGTCCCACCAAGCGTACTGGCCCTACGGAAGCTACGGGAGCTGGGATAGGACGGGCAGGTGCAGGCGGAACGGCCGGACGCTGCCTCCAAGACAGAGCTGGAGTAGGCGTCGGCTGAACGGGCTTTGCTTCCGGGGGACCCCGGTTGCGCAGCGGCGGGAAGTTAGCGGGAGTGAGTGGCGGCACCGGTTTAGGTGTGACCCTCTTGGCGGTTGAGCACGGAGCGCGCGGGCAACCCCTGTAGTTAGCTGTGTGGCCGGACTGGCCGCAGAGCACACAGGCAGGGGGGGAAGTGGATTCGGGAGTGCGAGTGCACTCCTTAGTGATATGAGGATCCAGGCACTTAACGCACCTGGGGGGAGCTGAGCATTTAGCCGCTGCGTGGCCATATAGCTGGCAGCGGTGGCACTGCCCAGGGTGACCGCGGGGGTTGGGACGCTCGACGGAGATGTTCGAGAGTCCGCAGATTGTGCGAGCCTCTCTGAAAATCTCCTTCGAGTTGGGAGTATTTGACAGGATTACTAAAGCTAAAGGAAAACGCCTACCGCGGTTTGAGTGCATCTTGTGCACTGTTTCAGCTGGGAAACCCTGGGACTTAAGGTCCTCGAGGATATCTTCGTTCGCAAGCTCGAACAGGACGCCCCGTAATACTGCGCGGATCTTACGCTCCTCCGGGAGGGCGTAAGTATGGTACGCGAATTGTTTAAGCGAGAGTAAACGAGTGATCGCGCGGAAGCCGTCGATAGTCGCGATTCGGATTTTGATAGTATACCCTGCGTTATTTGCCTTGAGATAATTGATTATGTGCTCTTTGCACAAGTTAAAAACCGCGGTCCAGCGCGCTTTTTCACGGAGGAAGACGGGCGGAGGGAGCTGAGGCTTCGGTGGGACGGGAGCGCAGCGCGACGCTGGCTTCGACTGGACCGACGGAGACACGGTCACTTCGAGTGACATGAGCGGCACGGGGGCGGGTGTAGGAGACACCGGGGTTGGCTCGGGTGTTGAAGACACCGCGGCTTTTTTCGAACGCTTCTTAGAGCGTTTGGCAACTAACTGGAACGTGAGCTCAGGAGAACCGGTTAGGGTGGCGGCGACCGACGAAGCTTCGGCCGCGGCGGAGTCTGAATCGCTCCCGGGAGCGGTACGCTTCCTACGAGATGAGCGCGAGGATGACACCGACGCGTAGTCCATATCGGATGGAACGGGAGACGGGGAACGCGGGAGAGCTATACACCTGAGGGGTCCGGACGTTAGAGGCCTGAGGGGCCGGGGTTGAGGCCTGAGGGGCCGGGGACGCGATAGTTGCCTGTAAGGCATGCGTTAGTACGTCATCTGGGATGGGGATGCCGGACGCAGCGAGCGCCTGGGCGAACGACCTAAGGATGTTTACGACGCTTTGGTCCATTGGAGGGCTTGGATATGTAATGTATAAATATATAATGTATGCCTAGGTCCCCTAGCAAACCTAGCACCTATTTATATAACAAATGCCTAGAGTTCCTAAATAAAAACCTAGCAAACCCTAGCAGCTAACCTCCGTACCAGCGGTAGGGGGGCTGGGGAGAATAACTTAAACCTAACCGTAGTACGCCGAAGGCCGCTACCTAGAAACCTAAAAAAAAAGGGTACGCAGGTAAAGAGTTGACCGCGTGAAGGTCAACCTTTACCGATAGAAAGGACAAATACACACGAAAACACACAGATATGATAAAATAAATATGAAAATAGTAGAAAATAAGTGAAATAGAGAAGAGAAATAAAATAAAAATAATAAAAGGACTGGTTCAATACAAATTCATTGTCACCGCTACCTGGAAACCTAAAAAGGGTACGCAGGTAAAGAGTTGACCGCGTCAGGGTCAACCTTTACCGACAGAAAGGACAAATACACACGAAAACACACAGTTATGATAAAAATAAATATGAAAATAGGAGAAAAATAAATAAAATGTAGAAGAGAAATAAAATAAAAATAAAAGGACTGGTTCAGTACAAATTCGTTGTCACCGTTAAGTATCCTTTGTACTGAAACCAGACTACTTACGCTGGGCACAACACTGTACTCAGCACAAGCACAACACAACTTAGCACAGCACTTTGAAGACTGAGGGGCTTAGTCGCAAAGAAAAAATCGCACTTCGATAGCACTCAGAGGGAGTAGAAAAACCTTGAAAACCGTAGCACGGAACCATCACGCTAAACTGTGACGTCAGTAGACTGAGCGCCACGGAATATTGGGCAGGGACCGATCAACGGAGAACGGGGTCTGGCACGTCCGCACGCGTGGCGATCGGAGCGAGAATGATGGCGATTTATTTTATTTATTTATTTATTTTTTTGCTGCCGAGGCACCCTCACGGGAGGGAGGTGGAAGATGCGTCATGCATACCGCCCGTAGGTAAATTCCTCTGCGGGGGGTTATGTGGGACTCACCAGAATGGCACCTACCCACTAAAAACCACCTGTTGGCTGTAGTTATTACCGTTAGCCTTCATCGGAAGCGACACCCGTCGGGAAGTTGGGCGCGCTGGCAGAGACCCGCTAGCGGGTCTTCCGCCTGTAGTGAAAGTTGCACTGAAGGTGCTCAAAGGGACATGAGTTGGTGGCCGTTCTGGGCAGCCTCCGGTGAAGCCGGGGCTGGGCAGAGGTCGGCCGAAGCATGATTTAGGGATCAATACATTTAAATGAACCTACAATGAATTGAGAAGGGAACTATGCTCCGCCAGAGCTAGCAAACGCTCTGTCGGAGTACGTGAAGCCCTAAGTTTACGGGCTAAGACTGCGATTTCACTAACATCGACATTTTTTATGGCGTCGCAGACGATACGCATATCGTCTGCTACGGAGGATTGAGGAGTGGGTTTGTATGGGCGAGGAGCCGGGATGGGATTCGATGCGGGGCGCTGCCTCCAGTTTTCTGGGGCAGGCCTAGACTGTGTAGGCTTTGCAGCCGGAGGAACCCGGCTACGCAGCGGCGGAAAGTTTTCTTGAGAAAGGCGCGGGGCCTGTTTGGGTGCCGCCCTTTTGAAATTGGAGCGCATACAACGGGGTGCACGAGGGCAGCCCTTGTAATTTGCGGTGTGGCCAGACTGGCCACAAAGCACGCAATCGGGAGGAGAGGGAGTTTCAGGAGTGCGATTGCACTCCTTAGTGAAGTGCGGAACCAGGCACTTGACGCACCTGGACAGTGCGCGGCAGTTGGCCGCCGCGTGCCCGTACAACTGGCACCGATGGCACTGGCCGGGATGACCGCGGCGATGAGGCGCCTCGATCGAGATCCCAGAGAGGCCACATATAGTGCTAACCCCTTTGAGGATCTCCCTGGACTTGGGGACGTTGGCGAGAACCACCAAAGCGAGAGGGTGTTGTCTCCCGTACTTGCTGTGCATTTTATGCACCGCGAGTGCCGGGAAGCCTTGGGACTGCAGATCCTCTAGGATAGCCTCGTTCGATAATTCGAACGGGACTCCCCTGATTACTGCTCTGATCTTACGCTCTTCTGACAGAGCATAAGTGTGATAAGCATATTGCTTATCGGTGAGGAGCTTTGTTAAAGCACGAAAGTCGTCTATCGACGAGACTGAGATTTTAATAGATTCGCCCGAGTTGGCTGCTCGGGTGTAGTGAATTTTGTGCTCATTGCACAATGTCGAGACCTCAGTCCATTTACCCTTTTCCCGAAGGAAAACGGGTGGTGGGACCTTGGCCTTGACAGAAGTTGGGGCCGGAGCGGGTGTTGAAGACACCGGGGCAGCTGGCGTTGAAGACGCCGCAGGGGGTGTAGGGACGGGCGCCGAGGGCGCCGGGTCTTGTTTCGAGCGCTTCTTAGAGCGCTTCTTAACAAGGGTGAAAGAGGGAGGCTCATCAGGGGCAGTTGGGGTGGCATCCGAGGATGACTCGGTCGCGGGTGCGCGCTTGCGGCGCGGAGGGGCGTCTACTTCGCACTCCATGTCACTGGAGGAAGGGGACGCGGGAGAGCCTAAGACTTGAGGGGTCTGGGGGACTGGGGTGGCCTGAGGGGCCATTGAGGGAATTAACGCCATGATATGCGGGATGAGAGAGTCCAAGAAACGATACTTATCAGCATTTATAGACATGCCTTCAGCACCGGTACTATCAAGTAACTTCCTCATAAACTCATGAGAGCTTAGAGAAGCCATTGCGGAGGGGTTGGGGAGGGACAACAATATAAAAATATATATACTATGAACCTATCAACGATGACTAACTTCCTAAAAACCGCCCTACACGCAGTAGGGTGGTTGAGGACGACGCGGATAACTTACTCGAACACGAAGACTCGAGGCACCTGGAACGACGAAATTCCTTCGACGAAGCTCACGTTCCACGAAGTACGGTTAACAGCCCACTGTCAGCCGTGAAAACGGCGTTAGAAACTTATTAGAAGTACGGTTAACGAGCCACTGTCCGCCGTGAAAACGGCGTTAGAAACTTAATACGGTATACAACTATGAAATTATATATTACGAAAACAACCAGTGAAATTTGGGTGCTCAATAAGCGCGGGGGCTAATAGAGCGGGAAGGCTTCTGCGATCGACGTGCGCTCGAGAACGCACGCAGACCGAGACTCATGGCGATTTATGAGCGCAACTGTTTTTATATGGAAGGAGGAGAGCGCGCAATGCTTAGTTATACATATCCAATGTAATGCAAGTCAACCGTGCTTCTGTGCAAATGTTTATTAGTTAAATACATTGTATTTAGTTATATTTTAAATATATCTAATTAACTCATTAAACAATACTTAGAGTTCGTAGAAAAAAATAACAGTGCACATCTTACATGCAGACATTTTAAGTGAGTACTGAAGGAAACCTAATTACAGATTTTGCTGCAAACACAGACTTACATGAAGTAAAGATTAAGTAGACAACTAAACAAAAGTCTCACTCAGGTGACTCTTGCCCTGCATCCTCTGAAGTTTCCTGCCTGCAATGCTCAGGCCCTCATTTAGCAACTGAAAAATCTTGCCCGGAACATTCCCGGAAAAAGAATATTAAAATCACCATGTCCCAAAAGATTATATCATTCAAGGAAGCATCATCCCTCTTTCCTTCAGTAAAAAAATCGTATGCAGATGCTTCTAAAAGTTCTCCTTCACTAAATCTTTCTTACAAAAAAACAATATATAAACCATCAAAACCCAGTCCGTTTTTATCTCCAGGCTATGACAAAATTGCCCATAATGCTATTATTTCTAATCCTACATCTTCTAAATCGGGTAACGCCTTCCTCCCTACCTCTTCCTGCTCCCCTAATGACAATTATCTAAGAACTCCTGATTTCCCTAGTTTTGAACATTCTTTCAAAATTTGAAGACATCCCACTACCGTCCTCCGTTGCTAAAAAGTTATCCCCTATTGCTAATCTTCTTCTTAACAATGGCCAGACTCCTGCAATGGAATAGTAGAAGCATCCGAAATAAACAGCATGAAATTTCTCATTTGGCTCATCAGCATGACCCTTTGGCTATTGCTGTCTCTGAGACTTGGCTATCCCCAGGCAGTCGATTCAAATTGCCTGGGTTTGTCTGTCTTAGAGATGACAGAGCAGATGGTCATGGTGGTGCAGCTCTCTTTGTGAAGGTTTCTCTTCCATACACAACTATCCAAATTCCCCCCCACTCATTTGAAATTAGTATACTTGCTGTCAAAATTCTTCAATTTGTTCTTGTTTCTGTCTATATATCTGACCCCACTATTTCACTTATAGATGAATTTCATTCACTCATTTCCCGTTTGCCGAGTAACCCTATTATTCTAGGTGACTTCAACTGTCACCATGTCCTATGGGGTAGCCAATGTTCACAGGCTTGTGACGATCCTGGTCAGCGTTTAGCAGACATAATTGATGAGCAAAATTTATATGTCCTGAATGATGGTTGTCCTACTCGTTTTTCTGGCCCTCATCAGAACCCTAGTTTCCATGTGCTTTGCTGCTGATGGTGCTTCGATTAGTTGGAGAAGGCTTAATTCCCTATATGGCAGTGACCACTACCCTATAATTATAACCATACCTTCTTCTTGTCATATTCCTCCTAAGTTACCACCCCTTCTGCAGCATAAAATTGATAAGGCTGACTGGTTCAGCTACACTAAGGCTACTAATGATACCTCCCACATTCTCTCCCCGTCCTTGTATAATATCCAAGAGTGCTATGAGAGCCTAATCTCTTGCATTCAATCTGCGGCAGACTTACATATTCCAAAGAAAAACCCAGATAAAAGACTTCGATCATCTCCCCCATGGTGGGACTCGGACTGCTCTGACATGATCAGAATGCGTAGGTCTGCTATCCGCAAATATGCGGCCACTATGTCAATGTTTAATTACATTCAAGTTAAAAAAGTGTCAGCCCAAACCAGGAGACTATTTAAAAAAAAGAAGAAAGAGGCGTGGCGTAAGTTCTGCGAGAATTTAACTCCTCGTTCCCCCTCTTCCCATGTCTGGAGCGCTATTCGACGCTTCCGCGGCTCCATGTCATACACTCCACCGGGGCTCTCTTACAACCCATCCCTTTGGCTTGATAAATTTCTAGATAAAATTGCTCCCCCTTATGTCCCGATTTCTGTTTTACAACCTTGCAATTATTCTACTCTCACCTCATCTAGTCCCTTCGATGCTCCCTTCACCATGGACGAATTAAATCTTGTCCTCAATAACCTACATGGCTCAACCCCGGGTCATGATAGTATTCCTTATTATTTCTTATCCAGGGCTGGTATCCTCCTTAAGGAATCCTTACTTAAAATTATTAACATCATTTTCATATCTGGTGAGATACCAGCTCCCTGGAAACTCTATTTAGTAATTCCCATCCTAAAACCAGGCAAAGACCCAGATGTTCATAATTCCTATCGGTCAGTTGCGCTAGCTCCAACTCCATTAAAAGTCACTGAACACCTTATTAAGAATCGCCTTGAATGGTATGTGGAGAGTCATAATCTGCTAAGTTCAACACAATTTGGTTTTTGGAAAGGCATGAGCACCATGGACAGCCTGAGCATCTTCACCACTGATTTAAGGTTAGCTTTGTCTAATAAAGAATCAGTGATGGCGGTGTTCTTGGATGTCTGTTCTGCTTATGACAACGTTCAACTTCCCATACTTAAACAGAAATTGCTGCGATTAGGTTTACCGGTTAGGTTGACCTACTTCATCTACAATCTTCTTGTGTCTAGATCTGTCCAAATCAGACATCAGCACTCTAATTTATCTCCACATTTAGTTTGGCAGGGTCTTCCTCAAGGTTCTGTCTTAAGCCCACTGCTATATAACATCTATACTTCTGATTTGGACACATCTGTGTCTTCCTTTTGTAATATCCTGCAATATGCAGATGATATCACTCTCTACTCGAAGGTAGCCACAGCAGAGATTACTTCAGGTCGCCTCAACACTACTCTTTTCTACCTAGGCAACTGGCTGGAATCCCATGGCCTCTCTCTCTCTCCCTCTAAGAGTAAGGCTCTTATCTTTACGAGGAAGAGACAATTTCCCCCAATAGCTATCTCTTTTCAAGGTGTTCCCATTCCAATGTGCAATGAGGTGAAATTTTTAGGTATTATACTAAATTCTAGTCTGTCTTTCTCATCCCACATAAATTATATAGTTCAAAAGTGTGAAAAAAATATCAATTTGTTGCGCTCACTCTCTGGGGTTTGGTGGGGATCTCACCCTTACACTCAGAGACTATTATATAATGCATTAATCAGGAGCATTATGGATTATGGCTCTTTTTGCCTTATCCCATGTAACAAATCAGAGTTACATTTACTGGAGAAGATACAAAGTAAGGCCCTTCGGATCATCTTAGGTGCCATGAAATCCTCGCCCATTAATGCTATGCAGGTGGAATGTGCAGAACCCCCTTTACATCTTCGAAGACAATTTCTGGCAGATAGATTCCTTGCCAACATCCAACAGGTTCATTCTCATCCTCTTCACACTAAACTTAACTATCTAAAATTTTTTACTTCCTCCTCTACATTCTGGTCCAATAAGGATATTCCTTGTTTGGTTAACAGTCTCTCTAATTTAGACTCTTCCCCTATTCCTACGTTCAGGATGGATCGTCAAATTCTATATACTATTCCTTATGAAGCCCTTGTATATTCCCCCAATGTTATATTGAGCCTAGGTTTAGCTAAAAACATGCCAAATGCTAATACTGAATTTCTAAGGATTGTCAATGAAAAATGGAGGGATCGGACCTTAATCTTCACTGATGCCTCAAAAATTTCTCCTTCGGGGTGTGTCGGGGTGGCAGTATGGATCCCTAAGTACTCCATCTTGCTATCCTACAAATGTCCACCGCAAACAACTGTATTTACTGGGGAAGCCATAGCTATCCTTGAGGCCATAAAATACGTTTCGGATAATAATTTGTCTAACTCCCTTATTTTGACAGATTGCCTTAGCTCCTTACAGGCTTTAAAGGGTAACCCTTTCAAATTAGGCTCTAAATTCCCAGTTATCTTACAAATTAGAAATATTCTGTTCTTGTGCTATCTTAAATCCCTAAACATTACACTAGCTTGGATTCCGGGGCATTCTGGTATTGCAGATAATTGTACAGTGGATAGTTTTGCTAAAGCATCTATCAATATGGGTACGCTAGAACACTTTATGTGTTTTAGCCAAGATTTGAAGCTTCTGGCGCAGACACGCCTAAGTATGGCATGGGCCTCTATATGGTGCAATTCAAGGCTAACAACAGGAAAGTACTATGAAGACATCCAACCATCCATCCCAACTAAACCTTGGTTCTGTAAATTTAAATATATGGATAAGAAAACAACATCTGTCATATGCAGGCTCAGATTGGGTCATTGTTGTACTCCAGTATTTCTTCATAAACTTGGCATAAGAAGGACTTCAGTCTGTGATTGTGGTTTGGGGGATGGAACCACTGACCATCTCCTCTTTAATTGCTCTCTCTCACCAGCTTCCTTATATGACCATCTCCCACTCCATTTCCCTAAACCTACAAGTATAAAAACTCTGCTCTCCTCTCAAAATCCTCTTATTTATTTATTTATTTATTCGAAGGAAAACCAACAGCGAAATTAACAGTATAAGCACATTACAGTAGTAACAGCAAGCAAATTACAGGTTTTCACGTTTAGAAAAAAATTTACGATACATCACAGTCACACAGAAAAAATCAAACAAACATAATTACTAAACCTAATAATAATAAAAAAAAAAACTCAACAAGAAAAGAATTCTTTGCTCAACTGCTGTCTAATTGATTAATTGTCTAATTGTCTATTTTGTCTTATCTTTAAGGTTCTTGGAAGATTTATCCATTTGTTCAATATCAAACTATAAATATGTAATTATACTCTTCTAAAGATCTGTAAAAACTTATATCATCCCCCTGTTTTTGTATTGTTCAAGGTAACTCAATGTTCGAGATACTGCAAGTTCTACTCAGCTGTTCGCTACAAAATTATTAACCTCGTATTGTATGTGTGTATACTAATACTTGAAATTGGCAGAAATAGTTATTGTGTAGTAACAACAGCTGATTGCCATTATACACAAAATAATAAATAAATAAATAATAAACCTATTTTTAAAAACAAACAAATATTAAATTACCGTCTTTCACTTATGTATGATTGCAAGAAATATTGTTATTGGAACTAATGAGGCACTTACTGAATATCTTAAAGATAAAGTTACTGGCGCCGACGAGTTTTTCAGGGGGATTTTTCTGCGGGTTTTGGTGCATTGTCTTGCGCAGGAACAGCTGTAGCGTCACAAGTTATAGGAAACTGAGAAATAATGACAATGTGATCAAGTTCGCATTTTGTTTCGATCCGGCGGCGTGATTTGTCTGGTAGACAGATAACAATTCGCCCATAAGCAGACCAACAATTCTTTAATCCGAAATACAGACGGGCCGAGACTAAAATTTGCTGTGTGATCTTTCTGAGGAACTCAGAGAGCGTGATACCGGTTCCCTTCAGACTAGTTTTAGTATCCCAGACAGTATGACGAGTCTGCATTTCAGAAAATTTCACAAGAATTCGTCTTGTTTTGCCTTTAGAAGCATTGCCCAATCTATGACAAACAAGTAAGTGGTCTCGCTTTATACTATTCAAGTTCAGTTGTTTGGTAAGGATGTTATGGACCTCTTCATAAATCTTTTCGTTTTGCTTCTCAGGAACTCCGTGGAATAACAAGATTTTTTTCCGAGATGCAGTTTCAAATCATGATTCACTTTGATAAACTCAATTTCAATCTTCAGCTGCTTAAATATCTCCCACACCAAGCTTTTGAAAGACAGGAAATCTTGAGACAGTGTGGTTGGATCAGGATGCACAGGCATCTTACCAGCAACCATTTTCAGCTTGTTTTCAAACTCACTGAAGCGTGTTTCAAACATTTTTGCGAGAGCTTCCATATTGTGGTGTTAATTATGTGACCAAGTGATTATATTGAGAGAATTTGTTTGAAAGTGAGTGCCAGTCACAAGATCACACTAAATTTGAGTATTACTTTCACGACTACCCTACTAAAGGGTAAGTTTTCTCTTAAGGAGGGGGTTGTTATATATGTACTATGTAGAGTAAAGTGCAAACCGGCAGGGCTGACTTAGCTCCCTGGATCCTAGCTCGAAGCAGTTCTAGATTAAGGGACTCAGTTTGAGTCAGTCTGTTACATACAACAAAAAATGAAAGAAATCGGTCCAGTAATTAGGTCAAAAACTAGAGTTTTAATTTTGAGCAAATTCGTAGAGACACACTCTGTAGATTTGCTGCACTAGGTCAATGAGTCAATGAACTTGAATTAACATTATTTAGGTACTTAGTTGGAGAAATGCGACGTTGCTACGTAGTGCGTTATTTGCCGAGCGCGGGAATTCCCCTGAGCGGGGCGCTTGCAGGGTGGACACACCTGTTCTGCCGCCCTACCGTAAAAGGATGCTAAGTGCAAAATCATATTTTTGAGAAAAATGACAAAATCCCGCCAAACTTGTTTTCTAGAGTTGTATGTAAGATAGCATGTTATAATTAGTTAGTTACCACTGTTTTGTAAAGGGAATAATAATCGGTTAATAAATAAGCTGAAAGAGAAAATGATTCGAGATTATGTTTATAATGTTTAGCTTTAATCACTCAGTACATAGTGTTTTTAAAATTATCATAACGGTACTTAAAAGCGTTCTTATTAAAAATTATTATGTGTAGTTAGAGATAAAATAAATAAAGAAGTAGACATTGAAATCTTATGAATTATTTTTACGTGTTACGCCTAGACTGGACGAGTCGAATCGCTCCTGTTAAAATTCATAAATTCAGTCGTAAAAACAAAAAATAAACATTTGTTATAATAGGTACATAGTCCATTCCTTAAAATAATTTGTTAATTGTTAATAACAATAATAATAAAAACTCTAATAATGCAAACATACTCTTATTTTAGTGCATTGATGATTATCATAGTTCATTTTCTAGTAAATAAGTATTGAATACTAACAATTGCAGCAATTGCACTATTTATGACTTATGTTTTTTGCCCACTGGGAAGTTATGTTTCGTCACTCACTCGCACTCGTCAGTTCACCGCTAGACTTCCAGGCCACTGCGCATGTGTTTATTGCAGAGATTTTGATACTCGGCTCGCGCTCGCGCATTGTGCAGTTATGATTGTAAACTGTGGTTATTAGGTAGTTTAATTTATTCATTATTTATTTGTTATGGTAAAATTGACACTAGGTACTTGACTTTGGTGTGTGTGTGTGTTTTTTAACAAAATGCCGTGACAACAGCATTTTTACAGTGCTGCAGAGTATACAGACATGATTTTAATGTATGGCGAATGTCGCCAGAATGCAGTGTTAACTTTACGTATGTATCGGGAGAGATTTGGCGCAACTCGCACCTGTCCTACAATATAGGATAGTGCGCTATGATTCGGTTTATTTTCAGTTCAGTTAAATCGTAACGAAATAAAAAAGTGCGGTTAAAAAATGAAAGTAAGTGATTTTTTCTCATTACGCCGCAAACCGTAAAACAACAATCGAAGATGGCGGCGCCGTGCTGCCTATCGCGCCATGCGTGTGCATCGTTGCCACTCTTCTGCTGAGGCTAAGGTACGTTGTCTAAACAGAGTGTTATACTGATACTGCATTTATTTCGCTATTTATTTTGTTTGAAAATGAAAGTTATTTAATTTGCAGTTTTTCGTGTAATATTCGATTGTGTTATACTTCTGTGGACTATTATTACTTGTGGTTTCATTTTTTGCCCATGAGTGGTATCCATACTGTATGTAACACAAAACTTGCATTCCTTTTATCTAAAAAAAATATTATGCAACATTTAATTTATTAAACTTACAAAAAAACATAATATTTCAAATGAAGGGAACTGTGTTAAAGAAATTAACCTTTTTCTTTTAAAAGAAAAGGCGTGCGGGTGGATCGTTCGTCCAAGTTTTACCAGGTCATTATTTGAATAAATTATCCTAAAGGAGATTTTGTGTTTTTTTTTCTGCTTGTAACTTATAATATATATAAATATATGTTATCTACTGCTACAATAATATGACAAAAAGAAAATTTCAAGAAAAACACACAAAATGTATGACTACAAATTATGTAAAGTTTTAATGTACATCGACTACTTGTATAGCCGGCAAACGAATATGCGACCCACCTGACGGTTTGTCACAACCACACTCGCGGAGATATTTAACCGTAGGACAATATTCCTACGTTGTGATTCTTCTATCGTCTAATGGTACGCACCAACTTACCGAACGCTTCGGTTGGCATTGTCCTTGTTCCTTCCTTTTGACTGGAATACAGGCACATGAACCTGATTATTATAGTCGTAAAATAAGAAGAATACGTCTTAATATACGAAAGAACTCTACTTCCACTGGGTGAAACTGCAGTGGAACGTAACATCGAAGCCCATCATACAACCCTGGGTCTCCGGAGCGGTGCAAAGATTATTATCAAAGTCTCATTAACCTACGCTGTACCTTTAGCTTTATATTTATGAAATCGTATTTTTAATTAAACGAACTTTAATTAAAAATACACTAAACATTCAAGGCCCTCAGTACAAACTCATTTCTATTCACCGTTCACTCATTCTAATTTTGCTCAAGGTAATGGACTAATAACAACAAAAAGTAAATCTTATGTACGTACCTACAATATAGTTGATTTCAAGTTGGCATTTTGATATTCGGCAGTGAGGTTACTTGTAATGAAAGATCCGCGATATTGTATAAAGTGTAGTAACTGTGTTGTTATTGAAATTATAGGCCTCAAGATTTTATTTAAGTCCGATCACTTTACGAGAACGAAGCCGTAAATAATCCTGGAATACTCATATCATACACTAGTAAGAGTATTTTTATTAAAAGTTACTAAAATTCGACTTAATGCCATGAAATAACTTTTAGTCGTAGCATACTTCGCAAACATCACATGCCACGCTATGCACAAACGAGGTACCTGACAATAAACGAATCTGCACAATCCTAGACGTCATCCAGCACAAACCAAACATACGGATGTTTGTTACCGGCAGCCGGGCTGGACAGATCCGGTAATATAAGGTATACTGGTTCTCGCATCCGATGTCACGTTGGTTTTTCATGTCTGTTAGAATGCACTCACAAATTATTTGATTGAGGTCTGCTTTTGAGCAACGGCACTGATATTTTAAATAATAAACAAAGCTGTATAGAATTTAATAAAAGTTTGATATATTTATGTATAGGGATTTTATTGTTGTATCTAGAGTTTTCAATTTTATCATATAAACAAACTACTTTAATATATCAGTTCAGTTTTCATTACAAACTAGTCACAAAATTGTTTCCATCTCACTTGATGAAAAAAAACTTGAAATGAAATGAAATATATATTTTCTCAACATTGACAATTACTTGTTTATATTGACGTAAAATAAAACATGACTCTACCACTAGTTCGGAAAAACCTTCGTGAAGAAGACCTGGCAAGAAACTTCACTTATATATTTTTTTCTAAGCAATTCGCAGAATATCAACTAGGCTATAAAAACATATTTTCACCATATGTAGAATCGTCGATAATGTTCCAAAAACATTTACGATTCTACGATGTGATTACTTTAAATTTTAAACACTGGATTTTTTAATTTTGCCGGTAAATTATAAGTTTTATCATAAAAATAGAACATAAAAAGTCGTAGCTGATAAAATTATCTACAACAAAAATACTTACATTTTGTGCTTAGTGTCACTATTTCTGCAGAAGAAGTAGTACTATGAAGAATATGCACAATTTATCACATCACCTGTGAGATATTTTTTTAACGTGGTGTGTCCGGTACAATGGAGCAGGGCCTCATCTTTAAATATACTGTACAACGCAAAATACAATTTAAAATTTTGGTCCTCAAGTAATATGAAACCAACCTTTCTATTTCCCTTGAGCTTACTTCAATAAGTCCTCCCAGACACATTAGTAAAAGTAAATGTATCGGGAAACCTTAACACACTTAACCGACCCCTGGCCAGGGGTAAGAATGTACCCTTGATCCTTTGTCGAGTAAGTCAGGAAGTCAACATTCGGTAACATGATTAAGGAAACTGGTTTAAAATTCAAAATTCAAATTAATCACATCGTTGAATTGTAAATGTTTCAGGATCATTATCGACGATTCTACATATCGTGAAAATATGTTTTTATAGCCTAGTTGATATCCTGCGAATTGCTAATTGCTCGAGCCGAGCGATTCGCAATTCCTAAATCTAGCGAGTACCCGTCGAAGCATCATGATGAAAATTTAATTATATTTAACAAAATTACATGTTTTTTGGTAAAACAGCTAGTTATACCATTGACAAGTTAAGTTTGACGCCCTAATGACTTGAAATATCGGTACCAAATTTCAGGTCTAGGCGTAATATCTTTTTTGACAGGACTATTAAAGCAATTACAGGTAAATTACTTTCGAGACGTTTTTACATTTGTAGTTCTGTACGGTCCGCACATAAATAAATAAACCAATACTTTTATATTTTTTTATAATTTTTTAGCCAGGTACTTCACATGGAACTAATAATATTTAATAGTATGTAGACAAATATTTTTCCATACTTCTACAGTTACGTTATTAAAATTTTCCTCAGCTAATGTTATCATAGCACTTATGTTCATTGTGAAATTTTTTTGCGACGTAATTTTTAACTATCCGTCATATATATTGAAAAGGATTAAACTGAGGGTGATATGGCGGTAAATGGAGCACAGTATGACCGTGCTGTCATAATGTTTCGCCTATCTTGTACTCTACAAATTTCGCTTTATTTTTTTAAATCAGTTCATTTAACTGAGGTTTAAGCATGTTTGATGAATGTTCAATATTTCTAAACGTCAGCCAGTCAATAAATTGCTGTTTTTTAGAATAAGAATTCGGTGCATGGTTTCGAATTGAATTATGATATAAATATTATCATTATCTATACACTTTAGATTTAAGGTTTGGTATTAATTGCATTTGGATCCACTTCGAATAATAATCTTAATTCATATTAACATGGTAATGAATCACTTTTTTGGTTGGCTTTAAACATGAGCAAGGCGTTCGGTACAAAAACATCCATTTCGCTGGCATGGACGATGATCAAGCGGTTGCCCTTTGATACGTATTGCTTTAAACTAGAAGTTCTTCCATCTAACCAAGACTATGAAAAGGTATGTTATGTATGCATATAAGTTTCGTCGGTAAAAACAATAAAATTGGTCGATTTAGTTCACGATATTCTGCAATTTTTATGAGATAAATAATTTACAAGTATCGAAATTCATGCAGTTTGCGGTTATTCAAAATTCAATAAGATGACGTGTTTTTGTAACGTGCTGACGCAACCTTTAAATTTTATTTCTTTTCTTTAAAATTTTGTAGTATTTTCACCATCGGAATTTCTTATTTATTTATTTATTTATTTATTATTAGGCATAACTACAGATTACAAACCATCTTATAACTAAAATTATCAAGTACATCTTATAGGTATAAGTTTGCAGTCCGATTAGAGCTACGCACAGCGTTTTCAAGAAATATATTAAACAAGTAACCAGTTAAATTATTATTAAACAAAAATACAATTGCAATTGGAGAAAAAAAGAAAATAGCGAACAACAAGTGCAATAAATATAAGTTTTACAAAATTTCAATAAATTATTGTCAAATTCGATATTGATTAATTATAATTATGTCAAGTCAAGATATACATGTCATAGCACCCAAAGAATTGAATTGAAATATACATGTCATACTTGTAATACATGTAGGTAATAATATATGGAATCATTAATCATGTCAAAAGGAATTTCTTTTTACAATTTTTATTTAAATCCTTATAATTCGAAAATAAGTCTAACTCTTTACAATGTTGATTGAAAATTTTACAAACACGAATTATAGGACTGTTTTGGGTTGTGTTGTTGTTGCAAGTAGGCAATAAGAAAAGCTTTTGGAGTCGATTATTACCAAATCTAATTGACAAATGGCTTAACAATTCCTCACAGTCTAGGCCAGCGTTAATAATCTTATGTAGAATTGCAAGGTCACTGACTGCGCGACGCGATTGGAGAGTGCTCATGTGAAAATATCGTAATCTATCCTCATATTCGGGTAACTTTCGCCTCATACCTATCTTAGCGCTGAGATATCTCAAAAAACGTTTCTGGATTGCCTCTATTCTTTCAATATGATTTTTATAAAATGGTGACCAAATTACACAAGCGTATTCCAGTATGGTTCTGACTAAGGAAGTATATAAAGTAATGGCACTTGAGCATTGCGGAATGGTTTTATTGTCCTGAATATGAACCCTAATATTTTATTAGCTTTTAACACAACATGTCAAGTGTTTTATCGATGTGATAACAGAAGACTATTGGTGACTTTTTCTTTGTGAAAGTTATCAGATTACATTTTGATATATTAAGACTCATGTTATTGTTTTGGCACCATAGACAGAGATGATTAATATCACGTTGCAAAGCTTCACAGTCCTCTACGGATGCAATGCTTCTGAATAATTTAATGTCATCGGCATAAGCAAGGCTACGACAGGTAAAGGAACTGATTAGATCGTTCATGAATAATAGAAACAGTAGTGGCCCAAGATTTGATCCCTGTGGGATTCCAGATGAGGGAAAGAAAGGTTCAGATTCGTAGCCATAAACAGCAACTAATTGTGCCCTATTCTGTAAATATGACTCTAGCCAGCGAAGAAGGTTACCATGAATACCGAGATGGTTTGCTTTAACGCATAGTATCTCGTGGTCGACCGTATCGAAAGCCTTAGTGAAGTCTGTGTACAGTGCGTCAACTTGTCCCTTTTCATTAAATACTGTGCTTATATGATGGACATACGTTAACAAATTTGAAGTTGTTGATCGTGATGTTACAAATCCATGCTGGTTTAGGCTTATAGCGTGAAGAAGGTGGTGATTCATATGCTCATAGACAAGACTTTCACAGAACTTCGCGAAACAAGAAATTATTACAACTACCCTATAATTTTCTACATCCATTTTATTACCCGATTTATAAACAGGAACACTTTTAGATTTCTTCCACATAGTTGGGAATTTACCGGATTTTAGGCTTTTGTTAAATATTAAAGTCAATGGTTTTACGAGAGGCTTTTCACACGCTCTTACAAAAAATGCAGGAATATTATCCGGGCCGGCTCCTTTGTTCACCTTAAGACTTGTTTCGGGGAAATTAGGATTGTAATCTACGTGTTTTGATTTGCTATAAACCGAAGCACAGTGTTTAGCGAACAAATTAGCTATATCCTGACCATTATCAGCAATTTCCGATTTATAAAGCATTTGAGTTGGTAATTTAGTTTCCATTTTCTTACTTTTAATATAGTTCCAAAAAAATTTAATATCCTTTTTTAGGTTTTCCTCCACGTTCGAAATATATTTCTTGTAACAATTATCAAACTCTACTTTAGCCCTAGATCTCAGCATCGAGTATACATCAAAGTCTCTAGGGTTGCGAAATGTTTTATATTTTTTATGAAATTTATCTTTTTCTTTTAGAATTTTAATCAAGCTATAGGAAAACCAACGTGGATGAGAAGTTTTACTTTTTGAAAACGGGGTGTATTTTTGTATACATTCCCACAGATGTTTGTAAAAGATTTCTACGAAGCTATCGCAATTGAGCTTTAGATACTGGTCCCAGTTTATTTTCTCAAGTTCTTTAATACAACTTGCATAATCAGTCTTACGGAAGTTATATTTTGACTTAGTATTCTCTTTTAGAACATTACATTTAACGATTTTTGCTTCTATATTTAATGGCGGGTGATGTGCATCAAATCGAGTTATGGGTTGGGCTTCAGTGACTACATATGTGGTTGAACAATCATGAAGTACGAGGTCTAGTATTTTACCATTTGTATTTAAGATGCGATTGGCTTGATTTAGGTTGTTTCTGGCTATGAAATCTAGAAGATTAAGGATTTTAGGGTTTTTAGATGACATCGGATACGATGTAAACCAGTCAACATCTGGTAAATTAAAATCACCGATAATAAGGGATTTGTTAGAAGAGGATGTCATTAAGTGTTCGCAGTCGTCTAAAAAGTGTAGATAATCGTCAGGAGACATATAAAAAGGCATATATCCGGTACATATATTATTATTCATGGCTTTTAAACGTATAGTGACCCAAAGATATTCTAAAATGGATTTGTTATGGTTTAATGTCAGACTAATAATATCCTTTTTGATTGCTATGAGCACTCCTCCACCATAAGATTTCTTATATTTAATCATGAATTCTCTACAACGATCCTTACGAAAGACTATATATCTATTATCAAATAACTCTGAGGAATGTATGGAATCGTCCAGCCATGTCTCACACAAACAGATGACATCATAATTATTTAATAAAATTGAAGAAAATATATCACTTGTTTTAGTTTTTAAACCTCTAACGTTCTGGTAATATACAGATAAGCTATTCATGAGTGTTAATAGGGCAAAATAAGAATACTAAATATTACAGTTAAATAATTGAAATGTAAGCAATCTAGTGTAACGATTCCAGCATTGGCAGGTTTTTGATCAGAATGAAATGCGAAGTTTCATCCTTGCGTATAAAAACCCGGCCATTCCGTACCCAGACAAATTTGTATCCGAGTTGTTTGGCCTTTGCTCTTGCTGCTGCATGGAGAGATTTGTTCATTGGAGATAAATGCTCCGATACGTAAACAGGCATGTTTTCAGTACTAATACCAAGTACAGAGGTGCAGAGCTTCTTTTTAGGGTTCAATTTGTTGTAGCGAGTGACAGCTGAGTAAAATTCATCACGGCAACGAGTGCTGCGCATTCTTACCACGATGGTTTTTGGCCTCTTTGAATCCTTATTCATGCTTGCCACACGGGTGACATGTAAGATATCCGCGTCATCCATCTTGAGCGAAACAACATCGGCGATCTTCTTCACAATAGACACTATATTCTCGTTTTTGTGGAAGGGGACATTATGTATTTCGAGATTATTGTCCCTCAGGTGTTGTTCCACTACGTTTAGTTTTTCCGATAAACTTGTTACTGTAGAGCGGAGTGAATCACACTCTGATTTTAATTGTTTATTCTCCTTTATAATTGACGTTGTAGTTTTAATCAGTTCATCATATTGTGAGCTAACATACTGTACACTGTTTTGTAGGTCGCGCAGTTTTTCATTGAGGGGCGCTAGTTCCGAACGTATAGCGCATCGTATCTCATTCCTTATCAGTGCGAGAAGCTCGGCATCAGGAGTACTTCTTGAATTTGTTGGTCTCTGTCGCAGAGTAACATGACTTATAGGAGACACCTCACCATCCGATTTATCTGCAGTGCACTCAGCGTGGGTGTTTACGGCGCGGATTGGAGTGTTGGTGTTATCCCCCTTCGGTATTTTATTTTTGCATCCCTGACAGATCCATTTTTCTCTGCGTTCTTTTGTAGAAGGCCCTGCTGCGTAGTAACTATTAAATCGCTTTTCTGAAATTCCTGCACATACTATATCATAAGTAAGACTACATCCATTGCACTTCAGCCATTCTTTGTCTTTGATGGAATTAAGACATCCTGAGCAGTTTAATTTTGATGCCATAATACAATATTGAATTTTTATATAGGTTAATTGATTGTACTTCAAATTACTTTTAATTTATTAAAATTACAATAATTTTTAATTTCTCAAGGTTTTCTTCAAACACGATTTTCAAAAATTAAAACCAAAATTTTAAGAAAGTATAACGTGGAGAAACATAAAAATGTCTGTAAGTAAGTTTATATTCCAGGGATGGAACTCGGGTCGGCCACTTCACTTTCGAGATGATGACCGCTAGACCACAGCTACTGTGGACTACTAGAGCGAAATAAGACTACAGTATTAAAGTGTTTTTTGTCGTTACTTATAATACTGTCTAATGAGGGTATTAAAAATGTTTGTCGTAAAAACTCGTACACTAATAGTTTTTTACTCACTGTGTTATATTATGTTTAGTTTATTCACTTTCACTGATTGTTTATTAATAATTTTAAGGACAATGTTCACGTTAGAAAACCGTTTAAAAGTTAAATCGTCATTACGTTTATCGGTGATTGTTTTATATCACTTACTTGTAGTTACACTTTGAGGACACTTTATACATTTAAATGGTAAGTTTATGTTTTGCCTCCAATCTCACTTGTTTCTCACTATATAACGAACTGTTTTAGCTAATTAGTAAAGCATTGTAACACTTGAAACACATATAAATATTTTTTTATGTGAGAGCTGAATGTTAGTATAGCCGTATATACTATATGTGAAAGTTGTGAATCGTTATTTATTTATTTATTTAGTTGTCTGGATTACTTGTTGATTAGAATCATCTATTAAGTCATTACATATGAAATTGGCATTTTGTAAGGGAGGAACATAAAATATATTTTTTTAAATATAATATATTTATTTAATCAAAGTATGTATCATTGCTATCTATGCACTTTTGCCATCTCATAGATATTTTATTGATCCCTTTACTAAAAAAACAATTGGGACGGGGAACAATAATATCTTTGAAGGCAATTTGGACTGCCCCATCGGAGTTGAATTTCTTCCTTGCAGGAAGTTATCCAAAATTGAAAAAAAAATGGTAATCTGTTGGAGCAAGGTCCGGGGAGTACGGAGAATGTCTTAAATTTTCCAATTAAAGCTTCTTTAATTTGGCTATCTGTTATGCATTGTGTGGTCTAGCGTTGTTCTGAAGCAGCAGTGGCCTAGAGCGATTGACCAGCCTTGGTTGTTTAGCAGCTAGCTTATCCATCATGGTTTGCAGTTGCGGACAATAGACATTTGCCGTGATCCCCTGGGCAGATTTAAGAAAACTGCAGTGAACGTCACCGGCACTGGTCCACCAAACGCTCACAAGTAACTTTTTTTGAGTCACTTTTCGCATGGGGCAGGATTTGGCTGATTCGCCAGGGTTTAACATTTCCGAGCATTTCCGATTGTCGTCACATGCAGGATTTGATTTAATATCCTTTCATCACTGCGCCGGTTGAGTAATGTAACGCAGCAGTCGATGCGCGTTTTTCGGTTTGCTACACTCAGTTCATGAGGTACCCACCTCTCAAGCTTTTTCTCCTTCCCAATTTGCTTCAAGTGGGTTAAAACAGTTTTGTCACTAACACCGCAGCCTACAGCTAATTCGGACGTAGTTTGCGATGGATCCGCTTCCACAATAGCCTTCAATTCTTCATTATCAACTTTGGTCTCCAGCCGTCCACGGGGCGAAATTTGTGCTGCAGGTCGAAATTTCCAAAACGAAAACGATGGAACCAATAAAGCACTGTGTGTTCTTTGGAAACACTGCCGCCATACACTGCATTGATGCTTCGAGCCATTTTGCAGCACTAGTGTCATGGTGAAACGCAAATAACACGATATTTCAAGTTTTCCATTTTGTAAACTAAGTGACCCAAAAGAAAAGCCAAAAGAGGAAAAAACAAATGAATTATTGGTTTTGCGAAACACAAATGCGTGAGTAAATAGCTTTATATAAGGCGATAAGGCCGCCCAAATTGTTAGTTTCTTTTATTAATTTATTTTTATTATACTTTCTTTTTGTTTTGTTAATGGCAATAAAGAGTTTTTATTATTATTATTATTACTATATATTAACCAAAGGAGATAATACAGATTAAAGTGGCTTTTACGACAAAACGCCAATTTTATAAGTAAGGACCTTATTATTCCTTTAAAGGATTATTCCTTTAAATTCCGATTTGGTTTCTGTTTCAGTGATTTAAAGGTTGGTCTCTGTTCTGAAGAAACACATTTACTTTCTGATAAGACCTTTTTGACGGAAGTCAATGACCGGTTGATATTGCAATTAGTTGAGCAGGAGTCACATTACTGCTCGGATTGGTATTGTACAAATAATTACAAAACGTCTTTAGTTTTGTAATTATATTTTCGTAGTTTCGACCATAATATACTCGTCTTTAAAATAATAACACTGAACAAAAAGTAAAATAAACCATAAGAATAAACCATAAATAAAATCAATTCATTCATATATTAGCTAACCTAACCTAACAACAATTAGCAATGTTTAAATATATAATTATTATTAATTTACATTGACTTTTGATTGTCAATATATTTTCTTCTTCAAAATGTAATGAACCTCTTTTATCTGACTGTACAAGGAAATTTAAATTTCAAGCTGAGAATTCCTGTCAATATACAAATACTACTATAAATGCAAAAACGTCTCGAAAGTATAAGAATAATATTCTTTTTATATTTAATGGTCATAATTTTGGTAAAAGTTTTAAAATAACTATATTTTGTATGTTTCAGTTCACCATAATTTTAAACCATTATGTGCGTATGTTTATTATCAAATCTATGTCACTGAGCTGCCTAAGTGCAAAACCCACTGAAAGGGATATTGATGATTCACTAAGTAACTTTCACCACATTAGCTTATTACCTTGATTACATCACGATATCAATTGGCATGCAAGGGTCACTTTTTATTTAACGTAACAAAAGTTAAAGTATTATTAGCTGTAACTCATGTCAGTTATCAGTTTTTGGGCTGTTCTTAAATTACAAGTTCTACATAAAAT
Organism: Marasmarcha lunaedactyla; assembly: GCA_923062675.1. Lineage (NCBI taxonomy): Eukaryota > Metazoa > Arthropoda > Insecta > Lepidoptera > Pterophoridae > Marasmarcha > Marasmarcha lunaedactyla. The sequence continues at coordinate 3,993,614 of OV281358.1, forward strand.
TTGATTTGATTAGGCCCAGGTATCTAAAAGACACAATTTGCGTCGGTAAATCCATCCTTATAATGTAGCACTTGCTATACTTATAAAATGATAGTCATTTTACCACCTCCATTATTACCTCAATCGTCTTGCTACTTCAGATAGCCTGGGAGCTGATTGGCCAATCGTGGCACGACGAGCGCCGGCGAAACTACGCAATATGTAAGCGTTTGTATTCCGAGTAAAGCTGATCAAATTATAACTTTACTTGATACATTGACCATAGGTTTTTTAAACAAACTCAAAAGCGTTATTACCTAGTAAAGACGATAATTACTATCGGCGACGTGTAAGGGCTACAATACTAAAATTAAAAGTGATGTACAAAACACGTGGAAGAAGCAAATTGTTTGGAAGTATAGTATTGGTTCCCGCAGCCAGCAATCGAGACCAATAGTCGGTATTTGTTTTGTAGATTCTGACTTGGGTATTTCCACGTGCTGTGTACATATAAATTTTAATGTATTAACTTTGTAATCAACTTAAAAGTTTTAAGAAAAAACAACATAATTCATTCATGTTGATTTGAATTATAAACATATGTGTAAAATCTGATATCTGCGACTTGATCTGTATGTGGAGTCTTCAGAGGAATTCAAAACGTATAAAATTAAGTTAGGAAAGTTTTGGAGACAAATCACCAAATCTGGTGCTTGCCAAATGGTTGAGCACTTAATTTAACGACTGAATATTCAATAGCTATTTATGCCAGTCAGCAAAACCCTGCATCGTTGTTGGGATTTAACAAAGGTTACTCGAAGGATATATTTTTCCCAGATTTGCATATCACATTTTAATTTTCAACACGAACCCGATTTTCCTTTTACTTCCGTTAAGATATTGAAATTCAGATTAAGTTTTAATCAATTACTCGTTTAGTTCTTTGAAAACGCTAAGTAACGTGTACTTTTAATATGCAACTCTCGACTCGGAGTAACCAACATTATTTTAATCAGCCTGCAGTTTTTGGGCCACGCGCAAGACGTTGCAAAAAAATGGTCAAAATATTTATTATTCGGAATAATCTTATGTAGCCATTCGTTTCAAAAGTGGATTTAAGTTATACAACTCATATTTGTTTAACATTTTACAGATTTTCTATTATGACTGAATATTTCATAATTTATCTTATTTACAAGCTTTATATTAATACTTCTAAAGGCCTAGTAACAATGAAGCCAGTAACATTAAACCAAATCCTTTAAATGGACAGTATATTAATGTTTTATAAATATGAAAGCATTCCAATCCAATTTTTCATTAGAAATAATTTTTCTTGAAAGCTTTCGTACATAAAAGCTCCGGAATGTATGGCCAACATCATTAAATAATGATTCAATTCTCGACCTTCAGGGGATCGGGTAAGATTGCACCGCAGTACCGAATGAAAGGCCTACGGTATTATATTGTAGTATAGAGAAATTAATCTCATTCTTTAATTCAAAGGAAAACAACTTTAATACTTAAGTACAAGTTTTTGCTTCATCTCCTTGGTCAGTAATACTATACCTTCATTAATTTGTCGAACTTTTGTATCGTCCAGAAATAAAACGACACGCGAAACTTGCGTGGAAGTTTACAATTTAACTAGCTATCCATATAACTTTAAACAAAACAGTATTTTTTTTTTACCTGAAACTGATTTTAAGCGCGACCAAATTCACGAGTAAACCCTCTTCGTGATTAAGTAATCCTGAACCTTACGAGCTGAAAATAAGGGCTTGAAATAAACAAAGTAGACATATCTTGGAATCGCTTTTGAGCTATTTCAAGATATAGCAGAGCGTTGCCAAGGAGCAAAAGAGCAAACACTTTGCTGGAGTGTAGTCAAGATCTTCGTAATGGAATTTTGTAGGTCGCCTTCGAAAGATTAACGTCCGTTGCAAATTGGATGCACTACCTTGTTGATGGTGTTTCGGGGTTTGAACTAGAAATTCGAGTATTAAACAGGCAATTGTATTACAAAAAGCTCATGAACCAGGGTGTTGAAGGGTTCGTCAAAGAACAAAATGCTTATTGGTAACTGTTACCGAATTCCAGGAATCTTTTTACTGGACTTGTGCATTTTTAATAATTTTATGAACAGATATAAGAAGATTGGTTGATAACAGTCTAACAATAAGACAAAGCATTGGTGTCATGAAAAAATTGCGTCGCAATAAACCTAAAAAAAATACCAAAGATACGTCATGTGACCTAATCAATACTCTGAGTTAAAAACGACCCTTTCTTTTTCTCACATTATTCATACCTTAAGAACAATCTACATACAGAATAAATACAGTCACAACTCCACGCCTTATTTAAGCCCCAAAAGTCCGTGGATCCGTAAAAATTCGTTAGAAAAATAACGGCCCTTCCTTTGATATTCCTTAAACATTTTTTTTTGCGTAAATCGTATTATTGTCCCGCACCGTAAACCTTGATTATCGGAAGTGGCAAAGTGAATAAATTGTGCATTGCGAGGGTTCCGTATCGAATACCCCCGACATCACGAGTTCACTCGGGACGTGTTCGGGTTGTGTTTGAGTGGCCGCGATTGTGATGAGTTGATGAATGCTCCTTCCTTTGTTAAGTAGCATTCAATATTATTCAAGTAATTTATCAACGTCTTTTCGTTTTATTATCAGTTAATCAAGCCATTGTTTTAACAATAACGATTAAACAGAGTGAACAGGGCCGCTCTCGTAAATAGGCCTCTTGAGCGAAAATTACAGCTAGTTTCATACTGTGCAACTTCACGTTCATTTAATTTTTTTAATGCAGCAAAGGAGGCTGAGTAATCGTGGGCTAGACAGTTAATAGGTGGAAATTCATGCCAAAAAATAAGTTTTATTAACCTTATTATAAATATAATAAACCGCGAACGATTTAATTTCAGGAAATGAAATAAATTCAAAATATGTAATTTCGCTGTGATTTTTATGAGTGGAATTTAGTTTTAACGTCGGCAATAATGATTTTTTCCCCCAATAACGAGCGAAAAAAACGAAACCACGTACGTGATTGACGAGTCACTCACTCAACCATGCCGTCAAATGGCTGTCATTCTGATACTCGTTTGTTTGGCTTTGTTCCATGCGCTTGAGTTTTTTTGTGGTTTTCCTATTTTCTTACGACTAACGCTTATTATACAGACTAACTACGATTCTTATTTACTCGAATACTTTCTGCTTGCCTACCGGATCCCGAAAACCCGCCTTACACGACGAATATTAGAATTGTTCCCTTGGATACCCGATTTTGCATTTCTACATGGATCGTTGTGTTAACTGTGGCATTGCGTTTGGTCGCTGTGCTACTGTTGGCAGACGAGTTTTAAATGAAGAAATATTGGTTGTGATTTGACAATAGCGTATGACTGAAACAGTAAGTAATTTATTCTTGCGAATAATTTCAAACTGAATAAGATAGTGGTTAAGATAAATGTTTATGCTATTTTGGGGAGCATACAAGGGGTGAAATACATACACGATTCGTTTTGGGACATCATTAAGTATAGTTTATTTAAGTAATTTATTGAAAAGTCCAACGAAATAATTTAAAATAACATTCTCATAACCTAATGAAACTTTATATGACACTACTAAAATATCTTATAGCTTAACTTCTAGAAATACAAATGTTTTCAAATTTTAGGTGAACACTTCAAATGTATGTTTCTTATAGAAAACACTATTTCCAAGTTGTTAACACCATAGCCCAGAAATGTATGGGCCGGTATCTGCCTCCTTTCATATTTTTTATTAAATGACTACCAATATAAAAATAATTCATTACGAGTCGCAGACTGAATATTTTGGAATGTCTACTAAGAAGTTCAAATTGTTTTATATGACGACAAGACAAAAAGACTCAAAAATGTACAAGTTCTTTTGTAGAATCATCCTAATACAAGCGAAGTAGTACTAGGACGATAAAAGTTATTCTCTTAATTGTTTTTTTGAGGTATTGTTTTTCGACATCCCAACTGGATTATACAACGATGCGACGAGTTTGTTTTATATTGCATTAACCACATAAATACTTACAAAACAGGTGTTTTGACCTTTATTTTACAAATTCGTAATAGAAAAATAATGCATAGTGAAGATAATACTCGCATATTAGTTACACTATGTATGAACTTAAAATACCGGATTGCATTCGAATAACCAATCACCAAAGTATTTGTAGTTCAGATTGTTGTATAGCTGTTCTACGCAATATGGGACATATAATGATCCCTAAATAAATTTAAAAATATAGTTTTATCTTGTTTATTGTGTGCGAGGTATTCTACATCAAGGTTATTTCTTTATATTGTTAAGATCTCGGTTGTGGCGTTATAATCAATGACATATTATATATAGACAAGTCATACCCAAACATTACCGCACAAAAAAACCGCGTCAACGTAACTATAGATACCCGATATATAGAGTAATAAAATTTATGGGAGTAGGAATGAATAATACGGTTCACTTGTTGTAAGAAAGAGATACCCATGTATCTCATACCCATATATCAGACGTTGCTTCGCACTAATTGGTTGCGAGCATACGTGACGTAGTACGTAAATTGTCGAAACTCTATAGCGTTGTCTCTCTTACTCCCACATACAAAATCATATTACATCTCGCTCTTCGAGTTTGTTGAAACGAATAGCCATGTCAATTTTAAAACGTCATTCTAAATAGCATAATAAAATAATAAATAAGATAGTTATAAACAAATAGTACTTTCGCATGAAAAGAAACGTTTATTCTATCTTCAGCAGTAACAAGAAGGCATTGTACGGTATTAAAAACACACTAGGGCAGCTATACTCTAAGTGTGTTCCGCGGAACCCTAGGGTTCCGTGATACCTCTGTCGGGGTTCCGCAAGAATTTAGAAAAAAAAATCAAAACACCTCTATCTGGTTGCTCCGCGGCTGCGCGGACTCCGCGGCCAAATAGACAAAACGCTATGAACGTTATTTAATTATTTATTTGTATTTGTAGAAACATGTGTTACAATAGCTGTTACAATATCTTATAAGTTTGGTATCAACAATTTTATACTTGTACAACCCGTTCGCTCTAAGTCTGCCGGTCTGTGGAATGCGCGTACCCTCCCCCACGTGACAACAAAGCTTATAATGTGTCATAGTTTTACCCAAATATGTACGTACACAATTTTTATTGTTACAATTAAATAAAAAATATTTCGCGCATCTTTTGAAAAGTATTTTCCCGAAGAACGCAATACAAAAATTAAAGTGAATTCATGGATTCATAATCCTTTTTTACCCAACTTGGAAAAGCCTGAAAACATGTCAAACGAGATATATGAATCTCTTTTAGAAATGTCATCAGACACCAGTATGGAGTCACTGTTCAAAACGACGCCTCTCAATGATTTTTGGTGCAGAATCCAAGATGAATATGCAATGCTTGGCCAAATGGCTCTAGATATTCTTCTCCCGTTCCCAACTACATATTTGTGCGAAACAGGATTCTCTGCCTACGCAGCCACGAAAACAAAATATCGCAATAGACAGGACGCCGAAGCTGATATGAGACTCCAACTTTCTTCCATCAGACCTGATATCAACCAATTGATGAAAAATAAAAAACAGTTTCATACCTCCCACTAGTTAGATTTTTTCTTTTTTAATGTTTTCTATTATTGTCCTAGCCAAGTGGTGAAGTAAATAATAATTAGTAACTGTTACATTGTACTTTTATTATGCTGATTAATAAAAAATACACTTATAAAAACAATTGTTTTATTGTAGGGTTCCATCAAGTATTTTGCTTCCCAAAAGGGTTCCGTCATTTAAAAAGTTTGAGAACCACTGCACTAGGGAATAAGTTTTGTATGACGTTTAGAGGTGACACTGGGTTGCACAAGACCGAGTATAATAGCGGGCAAATGCCTTGCAGTGGCGTTGCCATTTTTGAGAGCGGATAACCTGTCTATATGTAATATGTCATTGGTTATTATAGTCCTTCTTATTTTGACCGCCATAATGATTACGTTTACGTGATTTTGTTCCAGTCAAAGGAAAGAAACAGCTAGTGCAATTACTAGAACAAACGCAACTGCATCTACAGCCTAGGATCGGCAAGGCATCACTAGTCGACATAATACTCACAATCACTTTTAATAAATACGACACTTACGGCTAATGATGTATGGGAACGGATGCCACTTACTAAAATATAGTAAGAAAATAGTTTATTTAAGTGTGCTATATCTTATGTCTACGTCAGCCATGTTTGGTTTTTATGAAATTCCTCAAGAGCTTTTTTCGAGTAAATCCAATTTACCTTCGTACAGTATGTGACCTCAATAATTGAAAAAAAAAATTCTTTAATAGAGTTAAATTTACGAACTAGTTTTTTAAACGATAAAAAAAATATACGGTAGTACAAATAGCATCGTTATTTATATTTTAGTGTTACCATAATATGTTCAATAAGAAGTTAAAGCGTCAAAATATCAAATTAAGAATGGCATCTGCACGTTTAAATGTATGAAACTTGTCTTGGACTATAATTTAATTCTTTACTTCTCAGCTCTGCTAGTTTTATTTATAAAATAAGTCATCCAACCTCCAATTCTCTGCTAAAAAATATATCCAACAAATGATATTGTGAGAACGTGACCAAAACTTGGTTTTTATAATAAATTACTAAACATATTATGTGCTCTGCCAATTTTTTTATATTTTCTTTATTAAGTAAATTTATAATAAGCTTGATCACTTACATAATTAATATTTAAATAGTAACTACAGAATTTGAAAATTAACACTGTGGCATAAATTACATTATTTTCCCGTCTGACTATCGCTTATTTTATTTAATTACTTATATATTTTACAACTTATGTCCTCAAATAAAAAGGACAGTAGAAATAGTACAAAAAAAAAACGAAAATATTCTTGTAAAAAAGTACAACTTATTTCAAAATATTTTTATTCCACTAGTTCAGGTTTTAAAATGCAATTCTAATGTGTTCATATTGTGACGTAAACTGCTTTGGGCGATGAAGCGCCATGCTAGATAACTTCAGTCAACCTATGTGATAGATTTCGTGATTTTATTATTATTAAAAATATGCAAGTTAACTTAAGTAAATCTAAGTAATGAATTTCGTGATGGTCGCTCGTCCACCGCTGGACAACAAAAACAGGCCTGTGAACCATGGTGACTATGTGAGGCATCCTTAAACATAGGTATAAATCAAATACAGTCAATCCTACATAAACAATTGCGTGTTTACGTAGGATTGTTCGATAAAAGGATGTGTTCGCGGTGGATCCCACACAGTTTGACTGAAGCTCAAAAACCGGCCGCCTCACTTGGTAAAGTGCCATGCTTGCCAGTTACACGGGACAGTTCCAATTTGGTGTGTGATATAGTAATAAATGACAAAATGGTGTATTGCTACGACCGATTTTGATACGGTAGAACATAATTAGCTATACTACATTCTACCGTATGAAAATAAACAAATAAATCAATAAATAAATCAACCGAATAAATCAAAATCATAAAAAAATTATATTGCTTTTTGATTTATTGTTGCTATACTTTTATATGAATGTGTCAGTAATTTCAATTAGTCTTCGACGTATAGGATTTATTTGTTTTTCTATACTGGTGTTCGAAAATGAATTTAATTTAACTTTTTTTAGTAAATAGTACTACCATAATTTCTCATTAATTAAAAACATACATACAACATACAACACATCAGTATCCAATTCAATTATTTTGTTTGACAAATGGTATCGTAACTACACATAAACACAGATTTTCAGATCAAAACGAATTTGTAAGATGATGTATATTTTATAGTTCATACATACAAAAATTGCTCCGGGACGCAGATTTAACTGAAATGTAAATAAGGCGTAAACTCAAGTAATGGGTTCGTGGCTCAGTTACAGACTTAACGTAGTATATTGATTGCTGCATCATTCAAACTTCCTGACAATTTCACCCCATCATAGAAACACAAGTCGGTCTGAAACAGATCCGCCGGGATCCGCGGCCACTGTAGACCTAGCCACCCTATAACGAACAAATTCAGGCTCCCAAGAATATGATACTCGTTATGTAAGAAGCTGGTTTTGTTTACTAAAGATTCAACGTTTATGATTCTTTGTTACGAAGGTACAAGAAGAAATTATAATTTTTGTTGGTGTTGATTGGCATGTTTTTGTTATAATTAAGTACTGCCGTGATTTGCGATATATATTTATATTTAAAGTTTTAACTACAGATTACAAACTTCGTTTTCTTATTCTATTTAGATATTACGTTGGATAACTGTTACTTCAGATATTTATGAATCGTGGTTTTAAAAATCAGTATTAGACTCGTTAGTTGTCGGTGAAAAAAGTGTCTCTTTTGAACATTATGAACGGGTAAGCGTATAATACACAAATAGCGTTGTGATGTATCAACAACAAAAAAACGACATATGACATCATAAATACCCAACACTTTTTTGGAAAGACTCTTTATTTTCCTGATATTAATACCCTGCAAACAATCTTTATACAAAATATGACCAGTCATAACAGCACGCACCGTTTAAGTCTCTTAAAGCTGTGCCTGCGCCCGGAAGTAAACCGGCCTATCTCTTATATTTCTTTAAACATTTTTCAGAGTTAAATCATGTTATTATCCTGTGCTACAAACCTTTATTTTTGGAAAATGAATTTGAATAAATTAGGCAATGCGAGGGTGTCGAAGTGAATACCCTTGATGTAGGTGGTCTACTCGGGTTGGTCTAAGTGGCCAGGATGGTGAAAAATTAATGAGACTGTTTGTTCTTTTTCGTAAAATAAATTATAAACTTTTAGTCGCAGTCACACGCGCAAAACGATCGTTAAAAAATATACAAAACTTTTTGCTTGAGAAAAGACAATTCTAATTTGATTAGATTTTGAGTGTATTTTGTATTGTGCTTTTCATACCCTTACTTAATAATAAATGCACAAATCAGTTTAAAAAGTACACAGATAAAAAAGGCTTTTGCATCACTAAAATAACAAAACGCACTTGTAAGTGTCACGTGGACATTGCGTGCAAAGTTGCGGGATTATATTAGTCCACATTAAAAATGTCGCATTCGATCCAGCTTTTTCTTGCATACAATATCCCGTTCCTTTACGTGCTATTAACTATGAGATTTATTGTCCAGGTATATTTTATACAATACCTGAATTTAATTTCAAATAAATTTTATCAGCTGTTTTCCAATACAACTATGTTCATTGTAATGATTGAAGTACTCGCAAGCAAAATAAAATAAACAGACGGTAAGAAGCTTCTATTGACCTTAGTATTGCAGGTTAACTATTCATCGAAGTCTTTAAAACTATGCACGATCACATATTACCATGTACAATTACATATTTTGTAATTCATTTTATCTCGAAATAAAAATCCTGAAAATAATGTGATACCAAAAAAGAAATCTTGTGTTACATATTTATAAAAATAGTTTTTGTCTGGGCATTTGTTTATTTATTTATTAAATATTAAATTATTGTTCTTTTAGTATAGCCTGAAGGTAATCAGCTTTGCAAAACCCTCGCTTATCAAGTGCCTACGTCACAATTGCTGTATCAAAGAGTATATCCGCCATGAGTTCGTTCATATGTGGACTTGAGTCCATTTTAAAGTGAAGACCTAATCTGTTAGTCTTGTTTGATATGACTCAGGCGACTTACTTTGAGACTAAATCGACTGCAGTTGTTTACCAAAAAGCCGGGCACTGAGTCAATGCGTTAGAACTAATACAGCAAAGTTTTTTAGATTGCAATGAAATATAAATAATTTATGTGGCAAAACGACCCAAGCTAAATATCGATCTTTCCTTTTCCTCACATAATTCATACCTTGAAAGTAATCTACATATGAAATATATACAGTCATAACTCCACGCATCGTTTAAGAGAATCGTTTGATCAAAGGCCTTTTTATGTTTCTTCAAAAATTTTTTGCTGCGAATCGTGTTATTATCCCGAGTCGTGAACCTTGATCCCTAGTAAGAGTGATGTGAGCAAATGTCGCATTTCGAGGTTGTGAGGAGTGAGGATCTAGTGGCCGGGATGGTGCTAAATTGATGATTGCTTATTGCTCCGTTTAGTAAAATATTATTATTATTATTTCGTTGCGGTGACATGAATTGGAATGACCATTTTAATTTGATTATTGAACCTTTAAATACAAATACTTTATACCAACTGCAATAGTATGTGTTGGACGTTCATAATAAAAAAACTTCAAGTCAACTTCAACAAAAGACGTGTTGGCGAATGCCACTCGGACATTGCGTTGAAATTTTATGGATAATTTATTATGTACCGTAAAATCGCAATGGATCCAGCTTCTTGTTGCATACAATGTTGCTTTTCATCACATGAGATGAATATTGAATGTGTCTGCGCTAGTTATTAAAAACGATTAAGAATATATAAATAATAGATTGTTTTGTATACTTAATAAATAAATAATAATAATAATAATAATAATAAAAATTTAAAAAGTAGGAACCGCCTACTTTTGTTTTATATAATCCTTGCCTTACAAGGAAATAAAATTCATCAAATAGTTTAATGAATAATGACTACCATAAGTGATGAGATTCGAAGAGCTAATGCTAGTCTTTGGTCCCATCGGTTCAGATCACGATACAATACGACTGAGAGTTCAATAGTTACTCAGTAGTGGTGATACATTTTGACACTCGTAGTTTATATTTGATATTTAGTACACCAAACTAAATTATCGATATACCTAGAAGTAAAACAATAAGCAACTTTAGTAACCAGACACGCGATGCACAAATATACTAGTTTATTCATAGTAGATAGTATATTGAGTAGATACCATCTATATCGTGAAAATAAACTTAAACCTTTTATCTGCTATGTTACAAAAACTGTTGTATCATAAACCAAAAACCAGAAATCACAATCAATATACTTTATTGAATTATTGGTTTACAACTAAAACGCTTTATGAAAGTCGAAAATACACGAACTATTTCGTGATTCGTCTTATAGGCATTTAAAATAAACCGAAAAGAAAAGAAGCCGTATAAAAAAACTCTCAGCACAGTTATTGAAGTATTTAGTATTTTCCTATATACTTACTTTTATGTTGGTTTTTATAAGTTATGTTAAGTTTAATTTCACTTTGTCGACTTTATCGATGTAGCACACGACAACCCATTTTTGCTTTGTCTAGCGTTATCGTAAAAGCGAAGCCAAAATGTCTATTTCGTGGCCTAATTCACATTTTTGATAGTTTGTAGCTGCAACACATACATCCGCACGTCGCCGAGGCCTAGCAAAACTGAAGCTCGTCCCTTTTTTTTCCACGGAGAGAGCAGGAGAATAAAAAATGCTCTGACGCATACCCCTTGCGTACGATCGAGGTTATGTGGAACTCGCTCCAAGCCTACCAGAGCCCTACCCACTAAAAACCCTTTGAATATATCGAGCAATTTTTTGCCTCAGAGCCTTCATCTGAGCGACGACCAATTGGAGAAAGCGGCCGCGCTAGTGGGGCCCAGAAGCGTCCCTCAGTCCTCGCCCATCTATTGTACATCGTGTACACTAACGACATTCCCATTCCACCGAAAGGCGTTGAACTTGCCCTCATTGCCAACGACACCACCCTTTACACCAAAGGCCTCAGTGTCCTGGGTCTCATCACCAGACTCCAAAAGGCCGTAAACGCCCTCGGTGCATGGTTTCAAAAATGGCGTATCGACGCAAACCCAGACAAGAGTTATGCGGTTTACTTCGACTGCAAACACCGTCGTATCGCCGACAATCTCCACGTTCGAATGTTAGGTATTCCTATCCCCTGGAAGCGCACCACCAAATACTTAGGCGTCACCTTAGACCAGACGCTTTCTTTCAAATTCGCCCGTTTTTACTGAGGCCGCCTATTAGTATGTTTGGTAGAAAAAGTAAAATGTCTTTCAGAAACAAACGTACGCTTTATAAGACCTGCGTTATACCCGTTGTGACGACAGATTATGCTTCGCCAATCTTTGCCCACGCCAAACCCTCCATCCTGCAGGTAGTTCAAAATCTCTTCTGCCGCAGGGCCACAAACGCAACTTTGTACGTTCGTAACGCGGACCTACACAGAGATCTTGAACTACCTACAGTGCAACAGCACCTCAAAACACTCTCGGAAGCGTTCTTCAAACGCTCCGAAACCCACCCCAATCCTTTAGTTCGAGAGTCCGTCTCATATACTGCCCCTGTCATAGATTCGAAGTACAAACTAGTCACTAGACCGAGAAACGCGCACACGAACGTGGCCACGCAACTAACACTCGAACGTCTCGAAGCCCTTCAGGCCGCAACTTCTAATTCTAATTTAAATTTGAATTCATTAAATTTTTATTTTTCATTTTTAGCACCTTCAGTGCTTTAAATTCACCTTCAGTGCTTTGAGCACCTTCAGTGCTATGTAATCCCAGGGGGTGACCCCTTCTGGGCCCCGCTAGCGCGGCCTTTTTTCTCCAATTGGGCGTCGCTCAGATGAAGGCTGTGAGGCAAAAAATTGCACGAGTCATTCAGGGGTTTTTTTAGTGGGTAGGACTCTAGTAGGTTCGGAGCGAGTCCCACATAACCTCGATTGCGCGCGCGGGGTATGCGTGAAAAAATTTTTTATCCTCCTGCCCTCTCCGTGGAGTGGAAAAAAAAAGAAAAAGTCGAATATATCCGTTCGTATTCGTATAACTGTTTGATTTCTCCACCCTAAAGCATCCGTATCTCGCTTCCTAAAAGTTCAATGTTCTTAGTTAGTTAGTTCTTGACTGAATAATAGAATATTTATGTTCGCACTCGTAAATTCCGTAATATTTATAATTTTTCAAAAACAATTTACTCCACATAAATACACCAAAATGCCATGCAAGTCTATCATCAAATACTGAGTAATTCTCTTTCTGAAGCCGTCTCAAAGGAAACCTTAATCATGGGCGATGCCTGCGGTAGCTCTCACTTCGGGATGCATATGTATGACAATGCGATTAACCCGAATCTCAGAGGGTTCAATCTGTATCTGTGTGTCGGGTTGTCAGGTACAACTGTTCTGTAATGCACTTGGAGTGTCATGATATAAAATCACTCTTAACAATAAGTATAAAGTAATATAACTTATACTATAATAATGAAATAACTTTTTTCGCCTTATTCCACCTTACCCATAGTGTAGCGAAAGTAGCGATTTTTAAAATAAAAGTATACGAAACAATTTTTTTTTAATTGTGTGTCTTCATCTTTTCTTGTTTTATTATACCGTCGTCCGCCGGAGTACTTGTGTTGAATTTATGTAGTGTAGTTTTGGCAACTAGATTTTGATTTAAATTATATGTATGGTTAATATGTTTTACTTCAATTGCTTGTTTGTGGTTTTACTATTTAACTTTGTGTGAAATGATTTTTTCTTATAAACATACAAAGTGAGTCTTTTGTATAAATAATTAGGAACAACAAAAATAGCAATTAGGCAGTACTAGAGGAATACTAACATTTCAGAAGAACATGTTTAAGCGAGTGTAAGTAAATCGTCTATTTTGCGATCTATAGACAGCAAGTCAACAAACGTATTATGTATGTGTTCATTGATTTAAAGAAGGAATGGATATACTAAATTACCCCTGAGAACTTACTAACGAACTAAAATATCTTTGAAGTTAATCGTTTAAACTCGCAAACAAGCCTCTAAAATGCATGAAGCAACGGCCGGAGCGCGCGCATTGCGGTAGTCCAACATCGCTTTGTTGACCCCTGAAAAAGTTTCACAAACTGTTGTAGATTGTACCTAATAGTTTTACATCATTGTAAATCTAATAGTTTGAATTTAGGTGGAATGGCAGCGGGAGTAATATTTTGTATATTTGATTGTGGGATGGATTTGCCATAAACGTTTGGTTGGTACAATTTGGAGCTAATCTCTATCAAGGCAATATTTAATGGCCACTAGAAGCAGCATGTGATTAGTTTTACTAGAAGACCGAGTGGCGTAGTGGGTAGTAGCTAGTCGGGGCATTCATTTTTTTTAATTTACGTTTATAACACGTTTGTCTTCTATCTCACCTGATGGAAAGTGACGATGAAGACGAAGGTGTTAAACGTCTATCAACATTTGTGTGGATGACAGATGACAACAGATGTTGGTTCTGGCCGCTCGTCGAAAGACCGACTTTTGGTAATCCCTGATCTCATTTAACACCCGAGTTCTAACTAACAACCTTCCTGAGCTCAAACTGTTCATTAAGAACATCGATCCGGAGTTAATCCTTGTCCAAGACACAGTTCTTAAACCCCACCACACCAGGGGTCTTAACATTCCTAAATACGCTCTTGTATGTAATGAGAGGTCCATACTCGTCCAACGAGGCGGAAATGCCATATACTATAAGAGAGGTATTCACTGTTCACCGATTCCCACGCCTCCACTTACTGACATTGAGGCCACGGTGTGTTGGCTGGCTATGACTGGTAATAGGACAATAATCATGGCCTCAGTCTACATTCCTTGTGGAACACTGCCCCTTCGTAGTGACTTCGAGGCCTTACTCGAACAAGGACAATCCATCATTATGTTCGATGATTTCAATTGCAAACATAAGTATACATCACGATGTCATTCGATTTTGACGTCATTTTTCCCATCACACCGACTCATTACCCGGATAACCCGCTTCATTCCCCTGATATCCTAGACTTTGCCATAGTCAAAGGAATCAATGTCGACCTTAGGACCATCGAGCCTCTAGACGACTATTATTAGGACCCCAAAACGGCCCCCCTGCTCGGAAAACCAAATGGAAAGGTTTCAAGCACACACTGTCTTCGGCCATGGAAATCCCAGATTGCCCTCTTGAGATTTCATCCGACTATCTCGATAGCATGGATAAAATCGACTCGATAGTTGATTCGGTCACTGTTGCCATTAACTCGGCCATCAGTGAGAATGAAAAGGTTGCTGAGCATGCCAAGCCCAAGCTTCCTTTGGACATTAGCAACTTAATCAAAGCTAAAAACGCCGCTCACCGCAGAGCCAGGCGTTTCCCCACTCCCGCCTACAGGCTAGCTGCAAATCGGCTACAACGTAAGGTCAGATCCACCCTCGCAGACTTCAGACACGTTCAAAGGAATGTGTGAATGTCTATGCGTGATGAATATTTCTCCGTCCCACGTGGCGTACTATAGGATGGCGAAAGCCCTCCGACTAGACACCCGAACCTACACCCCTCTCTCGGCGTCTCGTCCCGATGGCACTATCACCGTCGAGGACGACGAGAAAGCTGAATGCTTCGCGTAGCCAACCCACAGACCCTTCGCACATCCAGGCGGTGGAAGACGAAGTCCTCCTCAAGGACTCCCGTCCAGTCACCGCCGACCCCGATACAGTGTCTAACGATGAGATTATTTTCCTCATCAGAAGACAGAAATCCAAGAAGGCTCCGGGTGCGGATATAATTTCCAACCATGCACATAAGCAGCTGCCTCGGCAGGTGCTTACTTTGCTTGCGATTATCTTCAATGCCTGCTTCGACCTTAGCTACTCGTATTTTCCAAAAGTTTGGAAAGAAGCTACTGACATAGGCATTCCGAAACCGGGTAAACCTTTGAATATCCTTGCTAATCACAGACCTATCAGTGTCCTCAAGGCTATGGGCAAATTTCTCGAGAGAGTCATACTCGTTTGAATGAAGGACCACCTGTTCCCAGCGGACGGTGGTCTCCGTTTTATTATCCCCAATCAATTCGGGTGTCTTGTAAAGCTCTCTTTCCCTCAGCAAGTCTACCGAATCGTCGAGTACATACTCGATGGCTTCTACCCCAGGCGACTTAAAACAGTCGCGGTATTCTTGATGTTTAGCTACATCAAGAATACCGCGACTGTTTTCGACAAAATCTGGCATAAGGATCTCATTTGTAAGCTTTACAACACAGGCTTACCCGACCGACTAGTCAAACTAATCGGCTCTTATCTTAAAGATCGCACCTTTCGTTTTAAACACGATGTTACGCTCTCCCCCCACCCCCTCAGGGCTCGGTACTCGCCTCTCCCTTATACACCACCTATACCAAGGACATACCTATCCCGTCAAAAGGTGTCCAACTCTCCCTCGTAGCCGATGATTCCACCCTGTACGTCAAAGGCGTGTGCGTCGACACCCTCATCACCAAACTTCAGGAGGCCGTAAACGACCTCGGAGCCTGGTTTAAAAAATGGCGAATCGATGTAACTCCTGAGAAAAGCTCTGCGATACGCTTCAATCATAAACGCCGTCGCCCCTGCAACCTCCATATCCAAATAGGTACGCCCATCCCGTGGGCACTAACCACCAAGTACGTAGGCGTAACGCTCGATCGTACGCTTTCTTCCGATCTCACATACTCAGAGTTACCAAACTCGCTCGCCTATAAATGGCCTGCTTAAACAGTCTGTTAGGTAGGCACAGCAAAATGTCTGTTAGGAACAAGCGAACGCTTTTAAAGGTTTGCGTCAGACCAGTCATGACGTTTACCGCCCCAACCTTTGCCCATGCCAAACCCTCCAATTTGTATAATAAATATAAAACTTTAGTTTTGTGCCTTAAGTAAAATAAACGATATCTCCTTCCTGTATAAAATCTTGATTGATGGTACAGTTTTATTGCCAATATTCATTGCGGACAGCATTTCACCATGTTACATTCTACATTTAAAAGCCTTAAAAAATTTTTAACGCAATAATTTCACAACTGTTAATACAGGTTTACTCAGTAAAAGCTCTTAGAATAACAACTTTCATATTTCCTACATAGTTTTTTTGCTGACGCCACATTGTCAACACTATGTTCGCTTTTAGTCCTGACCCAGCAAAGTGGAACAATTAATTTGGAAAGTGCACCAACTATGCATGCGGGTTTTCCTGCAGTTTTCACCGCACTGAATGTATTTAAAGGGTAACTGTCAGCGGTTCGTTGACTGCTATGTGCGCATTTTGTTGGTTTTGGGGGAGCATTTGTTTCTAGCCGAGACAGTGGTTCGAGTGACTATAGCACCAACGTGAATTGAGTGAAGTTAACTTATTAATTATTTTTTTGTGTACTCACTTGTATAACTACACTTTCTAAAAAACAAAAAAGAATAATAAATGTCCTCCGAGATAAAAAAGATCTTTCAGGCGTGGAAATTAAAAGCATATTGCAATGGTATGGAAACAAGTGCTTTCGAACAACAGACAAAGAAGAGTTTTTTTTGTTAAATATTCGCTGTTGCGGTCTACAGTTAACATAGCAGCATTGTCAGGATCTGGTTAGAGGTATGAAAATGTAAATAAACCACTAAAATCGAGGCGATTTCAACCAAGTTATAATACACGTAATACACAGTAATACACATTTTTATTAATTTATAATACCATCTACGTAACTCCACTAGGCAAGTCTAGGCGCCACTTCTACAATGCTACAATCCCAACCCGCTGGTCAATAAGTCAGCTGAATACACAGCCAACCCAGATGTGGCGGTTTGTTATAGGCATTCGCGTAACGTCTTAACAGATTCCAGCGACGCTGTTACAATAAGAAACGCCGGTGTTCCAGTTAGAAATATGGCAACACGTTATTCGAACCGCCTAACCCACCGTTGGGCCAGAAGAGCACTCAGCACAAACGCGTCTTACGCATTCCTACTGAGTTTCTTGCCGGTTTTTTGGCAGTAGATGACCCTTCCGAACCAGTGGTAGTTTTAATATACGAACCAGTGGTAGCCGAGGTCCGTGCCCTCTCGGGTGCTCTGAGGCGTATCGTATGTAGGAGTATTTTAAGATCCGGCTAAGCACCATCAGTGCTAAGCTACAAAGTCCGGTGAAATCTAAAAGGCCCTAAATACACAGTCCATATCAAAATAAAAAAATCTACTTTTAATCCATCATACGTGTTACATTAAAATTGTCTCATGTCGAATGGATATTTAATATAAGTCGAATCATTTACTCTTTTAACGATAGTGAAAATGTATAAAAATTACATAAACACAATCACGTACGTTGATTACAACATTAAGCATGGATTTGATTTACTTTTAGCTTATTTTGTGTTTTCGGGTCAGCTCTATGTTGTTGTTAAATATTAAAACGTTATCATCAAAAATGATTTATGAAACCAATCTGACTAGCTTTTATTACTTACAAGCGGCATTTATTTTGTATTTGATACCGAAATCGAACTCACTACGACTGTCATTATTGTGCCGCCATTTTCAAAGTATTATAACGGTTCTTTATACTTTAAGTTTAATTATTTGAAATCAATTATCTAAACCGCGGGTATATTTTGTCACTACCGATTGTTACAATCCGTGTCTACACTTCATTGGGCGTATTGTTCTCGTCTATCTCGGTTTACACTTCAATGGTTTTCCTTTGAAATTTAATTTCTATTGTTTTTAAGGAAATATTAATCATTTAATTGTTCTTCATATTAGCTGTAGAGGAGCAGTATTTCGTAGAACTAGGTTTCGTGGTTATTGATTTTACAATGAAGTTATAATATTAAAATTAAAGCAAAATTGATTTCCCTGCATTTTATTTTCTTTCAGAAATACTACACTAAGGTTAGTGGAGGCCCAGATTTTGAAATAACAGCATTCGCGTTGAAGGCACCCCACGTATTAGTAAACGACTACACCACAGCCTACAATACGAATCTGGGCCTGCACCAACGCATCCGCCTCTATCCAGCAGTGCTGCTGACCCTGAGAAAGTGCATACACACCAACATATCATAAAGTAACACAAATAAATAAACAAACAAACAAACTTACTTTCTCATCATCATTTTTTTTACTTGGCCATAGCTTGCCAACGAGCACGCGATCCATCAGATGGTACGCGGTATCCATGCCCGTAGACGTCATTAATCGTAAATGTCATTGATTAATTATATTATTGTTTATTGATCATCGATGAATGAAACGTTTCTGAACATAGGCTTAAGTTGCAATTTCCTGTGTTCCAGTAACAACACTTGCTGATCCTCCCCTGTATACAGAACACGACCACGTTAACGAGGCTATTATGGCGGATAGGATAGGATTGGGATATAGGATAGAACTGTATTACTGCACCAAAATATATCTTAATAAAAGAAACTATCTACTACCGCTGAATATATTTAGCACGTGTGAAAAGCTTGATTTGCTTTTTTTGCAGTAAGCTTACAAAAATAAAATTTATTTTTTTACAGTGAAGCCTGTTCGGATGAAATAAGTAAAGATTGTACTGAATAATAGAAATGCACTTGTAGAAAGTAGGATTTAAGTCGAAAGGGATTTCCGAATTAAAAAAAGTCTCGAATAAATAATACTTCACTAAAACCTGCAATCCATTCCATCTTTCTCTTTGATGAATGAAACCATTAATATACAAACCAGGGCTAGTAATTCATGTTTGCTTATTGTAATTTACATTTAAACAGTTAAATGAATGCTAGATCTCATAGTGGGAACACTGCAGTTTATGAAACATATACTATGAATCCTTATATGTAATAATTTTAATGCAAATAATTCACGTCAGATCATAATAGGACATTAATTGGCAAATGTCCCGCACTATTTTCAGGCGATTTCTTGTACTAAAATAATGATTCTTGTAATTTATTTATATCTGTGATATTATTAAGAAATAAGGTTTTTCGTTTAAGTCTTAGATCATTGCGCATGCGGAGAATAAAAATTTAATGTTTATGTAAGTTATGTACGTCTATCTCGGTTAACACTTCAATGGTTCTTTTGGAATTTATTTATAAATTCATTAAAATAAAGTATCCTTTTAAATTTAATTGTTTTAGTTATTTTTTGTTTATTTCTACTTGACTAGCTAAATATAATGTTTATGATCAGACCTCGTCTTACGAAATATTCGGGCGAAGATTCGAGGTCCTATGTGGAAGCCAAGTCCTATCCAAGCTCTTGCTCGCCCGTCAGATTGAAGCATTCTGCTCGTCAACGGATGCTGCCTGCGGAGCTGACGTCATCGCACATGGCATTTCTTCAGAGGAATGTTTTCTTGTTTTATAAATGAAAGCCGATTAATTTAACATTGTGTTAAATGAAAAGACAGCAATTATGCAGTTTTTTGCTAGATATTTTGTTTTTAATAGAATCTCAATCGTATTGAAACAAAAACAATAGAATCTATAGTTTTGTTGAGCATAAATTTTTTCGATTTGTTTAAATTACTTAATATATTATTAACAATAAGAAATATATATATATATATATATCTTATACTTCTATATATAAATATATATAGAAGTATAAGAATGTAACAACCAATAGCCTTGTCATAGGCTTGGAGAGTCTTGTGTACAATTTGTGTCCGATTGTGATTTTTCATCGTAAAAAAATCTCTTATTTGAATAAACAGGATATCTGCTTCACATGCTATTAAAAACTGACGTTAAAATTTTGTTATAACCAAATTTTAATTACGTTTTTATTTAAGAAAAACACAAAATTTGCTATAAAATGCCTTCGAATGAAACAATTTACAATCTCATCTGTAGCAGTGACATGTAGTTATGTAACGTGTATTTTTCTTTATAGACGTGAGATTAAACTACGGAATATACTTCCTTCTTAACAATTTTTTTCGAATTCAGTTCATTTATGACCCTTTTAAATTTCACCAAACTTTTAGACCTTTTATAAGTATATCCTTAGCTATTTATAAACAACGTGCAGTGTTACACCGTGGTAGCCGAAAGGCTAATGCAATGGCATCGCTTTAAATTTGATTATGTTTTACTAATGTGTTTATATGAACTCGTGTAAGTGCATATTGTGTTGTTGTTCATAAAGAAAATAAGAAAAATTGTAGCCAAAACTAGGTTCTTGCATTACGACATCATTATTGTTTTTTTTTTTTTGTTCCCCTCCGCGGGAAGGGCAGGAGGATAAAAATGCCCTGACGCATACTCTGGCGCGATTCCAAAGTTATGTGGGACTCGTCCCGACGCCTACCAGGACCATACCCACTAAAAACCCCCTGTCGGCTCGTGCATTTTTGCCACTCAGCCTTCATCTGAGCGACGGCCAATTGGAGAAAGAGGCCGCGCTAGCGGGGCCCAGAAGGGGTCACCCGCTGGGATTACATAGCACTGAAGGTGCTCAAAGCACTGAAGGTGAATACATAGCACTTAAGGTGCTCAAAATGAAAATCAATAATTAAAACAAAAATTAAAAAATTGCAAAATAAAATTGAGTTAATTCGCATTTACGTTAGAATTAGGATTTACGTTAGAATTAGAATTTACGTTAGAATTAGAATTTGCGGCCAGAAGGGCCTCGAGATCGCGTGACAGTCTGGTGGATGAGTACGCTTGCGCATTTCTAGGCCTAGCGACTTTGAACTTCGAGTCTAACACAGGAGTAGTATATGAGACTGAATCACGAACTACAGGATTGGGATGGGTTTCGGAGCGTTTGAAAAACGCTTCAGAGAGTGTTTTGAGATGTTGTTGTACTGTAGGCAGTTCAAGATCTCTATGCAAGTCCGCGTTACGCACGTACCACGGTGCGTTTGTGGCCCGGCGGCAAAAGAGGTTTTGAACTACCTGCAGTTTGTGCAGGAGGGAGGGTTTGGCGTGGGCAAAGATTGGCGAGGCATACGTCATGACGGGTCTAACGCAGACCTTGTAAAGTGTACGTTTGTTTCTGAAGGACATTTTACTTTTTCTACCTAACATGCTATTTAGGCGGACTAAATAGTGACGAGCGAGTTTCGAAACTCTTTCGACGTGTGGCTTGAAAGAAAGCGTCGGATCTAGTGTGACGCCTAAGTATTTAGTACTGCGCTTCCAGGGGATGGGAATGCCTAACATTCGAACGTGGGGATCGCCATCGGGACGACGGCGTTTGTGGTCGAAGCGCATCGCAGAACTCTTTTCAGGGTTCACATCGATGCGCCATTGTTGAAACCATGCACCAAGGGCGTTAACGGCCTTTTGGAGTCTGGTTACAAGGTGCCGAACACTGTGGCCTTTGGTATAGAGTGCGGTGTCGTCAGCAAAGAGGGCGAGTTCGACGCCTTTCGGCGGGATGGGAATGTCGTTGGTGTACACGGTGTACAGCAGAGGGGCGAGGACTGAGCCTTGAGGGACTCCAGCCTTTATGGGACGAGGTGCAGAAAGCGTGCCTTCGTGTTTAAATCGAAACGTACGGTCTTTGAGAAACGACGCTATTAACCTGACTAGGCGATCCGGTAAGCCTATCTTGTAGAGTTTATAAACGAGACCGCTTCGCCAGACTTTATCGAAAGCCTTGGCTACGTCAAAGAAAACTGCGACTGTTTTATAACGACGCGGATAGAAACCGTCAAGTATATACTCGACGATTCGGTGGACTTGCTGAGGGCAGGAGTGTTTAGCGCGAAAGCCGAACTGATGGGGAATAATGAGAGGATCGCCATCCGTTGGAAACAGATGGTTCCGCATTCCAGAGAGTATGACTCTCTCGAGAAGTTTAGACATTGCCTTGAGGAGGCTGATGGGTCTGTGATTAGCCGGGACGTTCAGAGGTTTGCCCGGCTTGGGAATGCCTATGACTGTCGCTTCTTTCCAAGCTTTTGGAAAGTAGCTATGGTCGAAGCAGGCATTGAAAATGATAGCTAACAAGGTAAGCATCTGTTGAGGTAGGTGCTTAAGTGCGTGGTTGGAAATTCCATCCGCACCCGGAGCCTTTTTGGACTTTTGATTTCTAATGAGAAGCAAGATTTCGTCATTAGAGACTGTGACAGGGTCGGCGGTGATGGGGAGAGAGTCTCTGCGAAGGACTTCGTCCTCCACCGCCTGGATGTGTGAGGGATTAGCAGGTTGCGTACTGGGCGAGCATTGTGCGGCAATGCTGTCGGCGAAGCATTCGGCTTTCTCATCGACTTCGAAGGCAGTAGTGCCATCGGGACGAGTGAGAGGAGGAACGTGAGAGACGGTGTCTACGCGTAAGGCTCGGGCCATGCTATAGTACGCTTGGTGGGACGGAGAGATATTCGCCATGAGATCGTTCATCTGAGCGTCTCGGAGTTCCGCGAGGCAAGACCTAACTTTACGTTGAAACTGATTCGCAGCTGTTCTATAGGCGGGCGTGGGATATTTCTTGGCCCTCCGGAGAGCCGCGTTTTTAGCTTAAATAAGATTGCTAACGGCTAAGGGAAGCGTGGGTTTGCCTTGCTTAGCAACCTTTTCGTTGTCACTGATGGCTGAGTTGATAGCATCAGTGAGAGAATTTACTAATGAATCGATTTTTTCCGGGCTATCTAATTGTTCGGGAGAGATCGCGAGTGGAGAGTTCGGAGCCTCTAAGGCTGCAACTAACGTATTTTTAAAACCTTTCCAGTTGGTAAAGGTCTTAGGAGATGAGACGTTATCGTTCGGCGGTCCTAGCACGAGGGAAACGGGGCGATGGTCGGAGCCTAGGTCATCGAGCGGTTCGATAGACCTTAGGTCAAGATTGATTCGCTTGATAATTGCAAAGTCGAGGATGTCAGGAGAGTAGGACGGGTTGTTGGGATAGTGAGTGGGAGTGATGGGGGATATGACGTCTAAGTCAAGGGAGTTAGTGATGTCGAGGAGAGCGATACCGCTGGTGTTAGTCGATAGGCACGTCCAGTCAGTATGTTTGGAGTTAAAGTCTCCGAACATAATGACTGAATGGCCGAGGGCGAGAATGGCCTCAAAGTCGCTGCGGATTGGTCTGGTACCACTAGGTATGTAGATTGAAGCTATGATGATGGTCGGATGACCAGTCATAGCCAATCTACACACAGTGGCTTCCATGTTGAGGAGAGGAGGAGTAGGGAGAGGACAGCAGTGGAAGCCTCTTTTGTAATATATAGCGGTGCCGTCGAAACCGTCGGAGTTGGGCCTATCGTTACGAATAAACGCGTACTTAGGTATAGCGAATCCCCTGGAGCGGTTTGAAGTAAGCCATGTCTCCTGGAGAAGGAATAAAACAGGTTCTTTGTTCTGAAGGAACAGTTTAATCTCGGGAAGGTTGGTGTTAAGGCTACGAGCGTTAAAAGATACTAGGGATAAGCCCTTAGGTTTAATACGACTGGACGCGGGATTCGCGGGTCTAGACATTATAATTTATTATTCGTAAATAATAAATACAATTTATACAAATATAAAAGAATTTACAACGACTTTAGGAGCGAGTGATGCTCGGCTAACGCGAATAAACGCTCTTGAGGAGAGCGGGCGGCTCGCAGTTTGCGTGCGAGCACGGAAATTTCGTTAATATCGACGTTTTGAATAACGTCGAACACGGTCTTCATGTCCTCAGCCAACGACGACTGAGGTGCGGATGACGGAGAAGGACGCGGCCCTACGGAAGCTACAGGAGCTGGGATGGGTCGGGAAGGTGCAGGCGGGACTGCCGGACGCTGCCTCCAAGACAGAGCCGGAGTAGGCGTCGGCTGAACGGGCTTTGCTTCCGGGGGACCCCGGTTGCGCAGCGGCGGGAAGTTAGCGGAGGTGAGCGGCGGCGCCGGTTTAGGCGCGACCCTCTTGACGGTGGAGCGCGGAGCGCGCGGGCAACCCCTGTAGTTTGCTGTGTGGCCGGACTGGCCGCACAGCACACAGGCAGGGGGGGAAGTGGATTCGGGAGTGCGAGTGCACTCCTTAGTGATGTGGGGATCTAGGTACTTTACGCACCTGGGGGGAGCTGAACAGTTAGCCGCTGCGTGGCCATATAGCTGGCAGCGGTGGCACTGCCCAGGATGACCGCGGGGGTTGGGACGCTCGACGGAGATGTTTGAGAGTCCGCAAATTGTGCGAGCCTCTCTAAAGATCTCCCTCGAGTTGGGAGTATTCGACAAGATAACTAAAGCTAACGGAAAGCGCCTACCGCGGTTGGAGTGGAACGCGGGCTCAGGAGAGCCGGTTAAGGTGGCGGCGACAGACGAAGCTTCGGACGCGGCGGAGTCTGAATCGCTCCCGGGCGTTGGAGGCCTGAGGGGCTGGGGTTGAGGCCTGAGGGGCCGGGGACGCAATAGATGCCTGTAAGGCCTGCGTTAGTGCGTCAGCGGGTATGCTTACGCCGGATGCAGCGAGCGCCTGGGCGAACGACATAAGAATATTAACAAGGTCCATTGGAGGACTTGGAATTACAATATGTAGTATATAAATATATAATGTATGCCTATAATGTATAACAAATGCCTAAGATTCCTAAATAAAAACCTAGCGAACCCTAGCGGCAAACCTCCCTACCAGCGGTAGGGGGGCTGGGGAGAATAACTTAAAACTAACCGTAGTACGCCGAAGGCCGCTACCTAGAAACTTAAAAAAAGGGTACGCAGGTAAAGAGTTGACCGCGTTAGGGTCAACCTTTACCGACAGAAAGGACAAATACACACGAAGAACACACAGATATGATAAAAATAAATATGAAAATAGGAGAAAAATAAATAAAATAGAGAAGAGAAATAAAATAAAAATAAAAGGACTGGTTCAGTACAAATTCGTTGTCACCGTTAAGTATCCTTTGTACAGAAACCAGACTTCTTACGCTGGGCACAACACTGCACTCAGCACAAGCACAACACTACTTAGCACAGCACTTTGAAGACTAAGGGGCTTAGTCGCAAAGAAAAATCGCACTTCGAAAGCACTCAGACGGAGTAGAAAAACCTTGAAAATCGTAGCACGGAACCAACACGCTAGACTGTGACGTCAGTAGACTGAGCGCCACGGAATGGCGGAAAGGGACCGATCAACGGCGAACTGGGTCTTGCACGTCCGCACCGCGTGGCGATCGGAGCGATAATGATCATTATTGTAATTCGACTTCTGTTTTTAAAGACCAAATGTGTTCTGGTTTTACAAACTCAGTAAAAAGAAAATCTGTCATGGAGTAAATTACAGATTTTTTCCTGGAAAAAATTGAAAATGTTTCTGGAAAATAACATAAAGATAATTTAATACTTTCTTATTTTGTAAGCATTTTTTACTAAATTAATTCATTTGTACAAAGTATAGAAATTAAGGATTTTACATTTTATTATATCGACACTCCCTAAGCATAACTCGCTAAGTGGCATTTAAAGAGTTATACGACTGGCTGTTTTTCGTGATCTACGACCTTGATTCTATAGTATAAACTCAAAAAAAATATTAATTTGGTATCTTAAGGAAGATTTTCACGATTGCATAAGTGTATATTTAACGAAGGTATGCGCCGCATATCGAACTATTTGGCAGATTGATACTTGTGCGAGGAGCAAAGTGGCGCGGGCGGGAGGGCAACTGCCATTTAGTCAGTTTCGCAGCGGCGAGCGTAGTGCGCGGGAGTATGCGTTGTTTCCATTGCGTTTTTAAATATTTTTCTGAAAATGACCAGCGAAAGAATGCGCTTTAAGGAAAGCCTAAAAGAGGCTTGCAAAATACAAACAACTAAAAAAAATTTGACGAATAATATTATCTACGCCAGTACATCCAGAGTACCAGGTTTGTGATTGTTTGTTTATACTAGTTGGTTTTTTTTAATGAACTTATTTACTTGTATTTATTTACTTGTGCTAGCGATGTAGTAATTAGATTACTTATCATTTTTTAATTGAGTAATATGAATTCTTATGAGAGAAAAGCATGCTTTTATGTATGTAGTAGCAGTTTAATATCCTGTTTTCAGCTTTTATTTCATTAAATTATTAAAATCCGGCGCAAAACTCTTTAACTACTGCAATTACAGACTTTTGCTTTGCAGTTTTGGAAAGTGCTTTGGATTTGAAGAGTTTTGCCTCGAACATTGGAATTATTGCTTCCGTCTAACTGGCACATAAATACTTATGCGTTGCATTGACCATTAAAGTTAATATTCTAACTAACACTTAATAAAATATGCGTAGGATTTGTATTAAAAAATAAATTGTAAGTACCACTAAGTAAAGTATGCTTCGGATTTGTGAAAAAGTATACGTAAGTATGTGCCAGATTGACGGTTTTCCTGGGGAATGCGCAAACAAAGTGAGCCCCATAAGTACGTCACTTTTTTAACAGAGGGTTATAATGTTGACGGTATAATAAGCCAAATTACTCATAATTAAGAACTTGTTTTACTGTGGGATTGTATAAATGATATAACAAAAATGGTCACTGTATGTAAATAAAAAAATATATAAAATTTCCTAGGGAAATAACATAATATTACTGTTTTATATAATGGTTTTAAGTTTATTTTAAGAAAATGATTATTAAATGAATGTTTACTCAACTAATGAATTTAAAAAAAATTGTAATGAAATTAAATTAAAGCTTAAACTAAAGTTATTAAGAGTTGAAATAAAGCAAAAATAAAAAAGTTGTTAAGTGTAAGAATTAAAAGTATTGTAAATTTTTGGTTATAGATATATGTATTAATAGCATTGCATGCTTCATTCAGTTAATTGTGTGAAACACCCAACAAAACGGTAACCACTATATTTCATGCAATAAAGAGTACGTAGACTTTGGCTTTGAACAGGCAATTTTTTTCAAGGTATAAGTCTCATCCCATTATAAATCTTGTTTAAAAATAAAAGAAGAATGACTTGGTTTCGGCCTATTATTCTGTCGCCGTTCATTGCAGATTGGGTACAGGGATCAGAAAATTTTTTATCTACTTTTGTCTATTTTCAGAATCACCTGAGCCTTTCTTCACTGATGAAGAAAATATATTTTGGGCTAACAATAATGTTTTCAACGATAGTGATTCAGAAAATGTTGAAAATACAATGGTTCAAGGGGTTCCGTTACATAGCAACGATGAAGCAGACAATAAAAATGAAGAAAATAACGAATTGTATATTACTAACGGAGAATATCACAAAACACTTCTTTATATGTTGAAGATCAAAACTCGTCAGTATTTGTTAATCAAGACCCTTTATTATCATCAAACAATGGTCCAGATTCTTGCATTGCTACTTTAATCAACCTGGATTCGGTATCACCATCACCTTCTTTTTCATCTAATAACACTCAAGCTCCGTGCATAGTCGCTTTATTAGATATAGATGGCATTAATTGCATTCCACCGTCACCATTAGATAATGGAACCACCGCTAGTACTTCGACGTCCCTTAACAGTACATCTATAGATATTACTGACAGATCGAGGAAAAATAGTCATGAAATTCAGAAAGACAAGGGGAAAAGCTGAAGAGTACACAAAGATCAATGGCAAGACGTAAAAAGAAAACTAAACAAAAACGTGGGAAAAAGTTACAGCAGTAGGAATGGGGCTGAACGGGCAGCAAGAATATTAAAACCATTCTGTAATAAGTGCAGATTCTTTTGTCCCAAAAAATTCAGTGATCAATTAAGAAAACAGATATTTGATAGTTTTTGGGGAATAGGAAACGTAACAAGACAGTGGGATTTTATTTCCAAATACTGTAAAAATATCCCCAAACGTAGGTGAACTAAAGAAATGCCGTCCAGAAGACAAAATACTATTACGTATAGTTTGCCAGCGGCAGATTTCTTTGATGATCCAGTGCCTGTGTGTAAAATCATGTTTTTAAACACCTTGGGTATTGGCGCTGGCATGGTCACAACCGCATTGAAAAAAACGGAAGAAAACAACGGTATAATAACACCTGATGCTAGGGGCGGGCGCAATAATCGTCCATATATAATCGACGCAGAAATGATTCAAAGCGTTTGTGACCATGTGAACAGTTTTCGGCCGGTTGAATCGCACTATGTTCGTAGCCGAACGTCAAAACTTTATTTGGACGAGTCATTGTCTTATAGGCGTATGTATGTTCTGTATAAGGACTGGATTGTTGAAAGGGATTGCAGTTGGATTGTTGAAAGGAATTGCAGTAATCCAGCCAAAACTTTGCGTCAATACAGAGATATCCTAAATAGTAATTTCAACTTGGGTTTTCATGCCCCCCGCAAAGATCAGTGTGATGTATGTCATGTCTACAGACATTTACCTAAACTTGTTCCTGAAACCGAATTTAAAACTTACAGTGACCACATTAGAAATAAAGAAATAGCCCGTGAATTAAAAAAAATACAAGGAGTTGTCTATTAAGGATTGCGACAAAACACTCACAGTTACATACGATTTTCAAAAAATTCACGGAATCCCACATGCGGAGACCAGTATTCTGTATTATAAAAGAAAATTGTCAGTCTATAACCTTACTTTTTACAGCCTTAGTCAGAAAGAAGGGACATGTTACGTTTGGGATGAGACGATTGCGAAAAAAGGTGCCACGGAAGTGGCAAGCTGTGTTTATACCTATATTTCTGAACACAGGCAAAAGGGAATATTAAATTTTATCTTTTTTAGTGATAATTGTGGAGGCCAGAACGGGAACCTCATTGTGTTTTTGGCGTATTTGCACGCAGCTAAAAACTTAGGTGTGACCATTACTCACACATTTTTGGAGCGTGGACATACCCAGAATGAAGGGGACTCTGTTCACGCTCTTATTGAGAGATTAGCCAAAAATAAAAATATATACATTCCAGATAACTGGTACAATTTGATACGGTGGGCCAAGCAAGTCAACAAACCGTACCATGTTATAGAAATGCAAAATTCTGATTTTTTGGATTTCACAAAGTTTTTGTCAGGGGCTAACTGGGTCACAAATGTAAAAGGCGAAAAAATGTTCTGGTCTCAGATTCGCCAACTACAAATTTTACCAAATGAGACTGAAAGAATGTAAGACTGATTTTTGTATTCACGAATATGACTGTATACTTTTGTATAACCATCGTCAACTCAATAGCAGACGTCGGCGTAAAGATATCCTAGTTAATGATGACAACAGTATATCCAAGGCGTATCTTCACAAATTTGCAATCCCTAAAAATAAATTTTAGGACCTAAAGTATTTATGTGAACACCAAATTATACCAGTTAAATACCATTGTTTCTACCAATCTTTGTTTCAATCAAATGAAGACTTGTAGTAAGGTTAAATCCAAAAGACTGATCTCGTTATTTTAAAAGTAAAAAGTGATTATTAATTTTAATGAAACAATTGTGATAATTAGATATTATTGCATGATGCAGATATAGATACATAGTTACCAAAGTCAAAGTACAGTATATTTATATTTAATTATCTCTAATAAAGAAATTAATAACATTTAAGCCAAAATGAAGGTCTATTTTGTTAGCTCGATTTTTGATACATTGCTATTTATTTTTTATAATATGTATATAGGGTTAAGGCATTGAAAAATGATTTGGAGGTACATATATTTCATATTTAATTTAAATAAGAAGTTCATGTTTTGTTTTATATGTACTTCTTTATGAACATTTCACAAACATTGTCTTCCTGTATTCTAAAACATGAAAACGAAGGTTCCTGTAAATAAATGACAAAATAACTAATTATATGGTGTTTAATTGACATTATTCCAAATGTTAATACTATAGTTTAAATTTTTTTCCACGTATAACTCTAAAAGTGCCACTTATTCATAATGGTAAGCGAAATAATTCTATTGCATAACGCGCTAAGATGCACTTAACTGTTGATTTGCTTATTTTGTCCCTTGCAAAACTAAGTATCTAGCAAATAACCAAAAAAATTGTGCGTGTATACCAAAGTACAACTGCCTAAGTGCTATATTTCAAAATCGAAAAGGATTTGGAAAAAATCAAAGACACTGCTCAAAACAACATGAAAAAATAAATCTATTTGCCAATTTTCATATTGATAGTTGCAGTATTATAGAAGTTACCGCTATTTCAACTTTCAGTCGGCTCTCCTGTAAAATTTGCAATTTTCAGTTAGTGAGTTATACTTAGGACGTGTCGATATAAGGTACGTGCATTACACTCTCCAATTGTGCTATTCACAATGCAGCGTCACTACATAGTTTTGCATGATGCCCCATTTGTCCTCAGCCTCACTTTTTCAGAGGCCAACGGGGATTAAAAATCCATACTGGTAAAAAACATAAAGCCCAATCAGTTCCAGCCTTTCTCTCTTGTCTTCAAAGTTTGAATGCATCCCCCGATACAAATGATAACCCAAATTGTTTATTTTGGAAACACTTTAGCTCTTTAAAAAAATTCTCTTCTCTTAGTCAAAAGAACACCGAGAGGGGCTAGAATAATCGTTGCTGAAAAACTTACTGAGGTTATCCATGATGTGGGGTCAAACAATTCTGCACAATCTTGGGAACAACTTTTAACTTTTGTTACACATATTAGCACGTTAAATCAAAATATACTTCCTTAACTTAGTCTTTTAAACAAAATTGCAGTCGACCCCTTTTAACAAGTATTTGCAAACCTTCTTGGCATCAAAATTTTAATCTATGTAAGAAAATATAATAAAAAATCTCAGACGGTGACCTCAGTGGGGCTTTTCGAATCCTTTTTTCTGGTGATGCTGTAGCCCCTCCTAACCAAGAGACACTGGACCGTTTGATTAGTAAACATCCACCTTCGACGGCAAAATTTGATCCTTTGGACCTTACGTCCAGAGAAGAGGATTCGTTACAGGCGTCTGCTATAGATGTCCTAGGGGCTGTTCCTTCTTTTAAATGTGGTTCTGCTGGAGGCCTCGACGTTCTTACGCCCCAGCACCTTAAAGATTTTCTTTTCAGTGCTAATCGTGATACCAGCCAAAAACTTTTACAAGAATTAACAGGATTTCTTCTTTTACAAGAATTCTTCTCATAACAGGAAAAGTCCTCAATGAAGGCCAATATTGTACGGGGCCCACCTAATTGCCCTTAAGAAAAAAAGATGGTGAGATCAGGACAATAGCAGTTGGTAGTACTTTGCGCCGCCTTGCTGCTAAAGTCACTTGAATTGCCTATTGAAACCTGGCGAGGTATTTTAAACCCAAACAATTAGGTTTTGGAACCAGGGTGGCTGTGAAGCGGCTGTACATGCTTTGAGGACTATTCTCTATGTTAAAGAGGTGAGGTTGTTTTGAAGGTGGATGTTAGAAACGCTTCTAATTCTTTACAGCGAGGAACCCTGTTGACAAAATTAAGATATCACATGCCCAAAGCATTTAATTTCCTTCATTAATGTCATGACGAGCCATCTCTTCTGGTATACGGAGACCATCACATATCATCGGAGGTGGGCTGTCAACAGGGTGACCCGTTAGGCCCTGTTTTTTTTTTCAGTTTAGGTATTCATCCTAATATTGAGCAACTAAATTCGTAATTTTATGTTTGGTATCTTGACGACGGAAGCTTAGGAGGAGATTCAAGTGTCGTTCTTGATAACCTGAAATTGGCCTTACTTTAAATTTTGGTAAATGTGAGCTATTTATTACCGACTTATGTAACATTATTCAGGCTTTTCAATCAATCACACCTGGCATCATTGTAATAGAGAAATCTTCCCTTCGGCTCCTAGGTTTACCAATTTTCGACAATTCCTTTCAGAACTTTATAATTGACAAAATTTCAAAATTTTCAGAAAGTTATTTCCGGCTTTTACAAATTAATACACACATGGCCTTTTAAATTTTACGTCATTACTCATTTGTGCAAAAATTAATTTATTATTTTCGCTGCTCGCGATTTTGGAGACATATCACTTTATTTTCGGTTCTCGATAAAAAAATGAAGTCAACTCTTTAGAATATTCTGAACATAAATTTTGATAATAATTCCTGGGACAAGCCAGTTTACCAGTGCGCTTCAGTGGTTTAGAAACTCGAAAAATTTCTTCTCCAGCTTTGCCATACTTTTTATCTTCTATTTACAGTAATAAAGATATTTTCATCAGAATTCTCTCCTCTTCTACGGGCGATATTTCTCATCTTTCGGATGCCGAAACGCACTGGAATATTGTATCAAACAGTTCAGCTGGTCCACAAAATCCTGCGTCACAGCGTCAGTGAGACGACGTACTTTGCATTTTGGAGCAGAACAAACAATTAAATACGCCTTATTAAACAGACCGCGCTTGCTTATTAAACAGACCGCGCTTGTCTGCTAGCGTTGGGTCCTTGGGAGTCTGGGTTATGGTTGCAGGCGCTTCCGTCATCTGGGAACCCTTTTTGACAACCATAGCTTTAGACTTGCCTGTATTTAACGTTTAGGAATAAAATTGTGTGCTCGACACTGCTGCCGCTGTGGCGTGTTAGTCGATGAGCTCGGTCGCCATGGCCTTTCACGTTCTCGCAGCGGTGGCAGAACATCTCGCCATGCCAGTTTAAATGACATCATCCATCGGGCTCTTGTTACCTCCAACACAGGGAGTGTTCTTGAACCGTCAGGATTATTGCGTGACGATGGCAAGCGGCCTGATGGTATGACTCTGATCCCATGGAGGATGAGTAGGCCTTTAGGGAACATTGCCACACGTCCCCACCGATAGAAAAGGGTGAGCAGGCCGCGGCCCACGGCCCGACAACTGTTGTCGGAATGTCATATATGTTCTAATCGCTTAAGTAAAGTTGATATTGCGATGTAGTACGCGCGTTGTGATTGGTCGGTTGAGTAGCGCGTCACCGCTACACCACTCCCCTCCGAGACCGAAGGTCCTAAGTAGTGGTCATCTTCGGTTTTTGCGTAAGGTTAAGCTTGCCAGTGTCTCAGCTGATAATTCCAGTGAGTCGGAACCAGGTGCCGCGTAGTGGTCCACGGTGATACGGGACTAAGGTGGTGCATGCACGACGATCCTCGGTGTGGGTACAGGTCCCGTGGAGTTTGGAACAAGTTGCTCCAGTGTGTCGGAGGCTGCCCCAGGATGCCGAGGTGCAGGCTTCCCCAGTGCGTCGGGGCAGTGCAGTGTCGGTGCGTAGTGGCTGGTGACTGCGTTGGCAAGGAGAGAAGTGCTCTGCTTGTTGACCGGCCGAAGGTGCAGCGTTGCGTGGCGACCAGGAGAGAGAGTGTTCTGCTAAGGACCGGCCGAAAGTGCAGGTGCTGTGCCAAGTCGCAGGTGGAGTATGAGGTGTGTCGTTCAGTCTAGCAAAGCCCTGCAAGCTCGTGGTCGCTAATGCCAGTGTCTCTCTGGAAGCTGGCTCTGGCGTGGAGTCTCCGCTGTTGGTGTGGAGAGTGATAATAACGATGATGATGATGAAGGCTGCTCATGTATGTGCTCTGCTCGGGGTCACCACTTTATGGAACATTACCACACGTTCCCACCGATAGAAAAGGGTGAGCAGGCCGCGGCCCACGGCCCAACAACCGTTGTCGGAAAGTCATAAACGTTCTTATTGCTTAAGTAAAGTTGATACTGCGATGTAGTACACACCAGAAAAACACTCTCGTGAAAACTCTCTCTCACATAGAAAACACTCTCGCCGCTTCCCATCTTCCTACAACTAGTGCACAATCTGGTTCTGCTGGTAATAACGCTGAAAGCCTCAAACGTAGAAAATATCAGCATTTGGGTAGTGGGTATATTATTGAGGCTTTTGGCGTTTGAATTTGTAGTATAACATAATATGGCATGAATATTTTTGTTTATTGAAGTAATGAAAAACTTTAAAATTTAAAAATAAAACTATTTCGTGCATGGGAACAGAAATAATTCTTATATCCATGAAGAATGTTTGGTATATATGAGAAGGTGA
This sequence comes from Marasmarcha lunaedactyla, assembly GCA_923062675.1. Classification (NCBI taxonomy): domain Eukaryota; kingdom Metazoa; phylum Arthropoda; class Insecta; order Lepidoptera; family Pterophoridae; genus Marasmarcha; species Marasmarcha lunaedactyla. The sequence goes on from OV281358.1 coordinate 4,028,243, forward strand.
AGTTCATTTTTCTTTTTATAAACAGTATTGCCTCTGTCGGCTAAGTCGTTCCCCTAAATTCTGTTTATATTGTTAGAAGGATTTGCTTTTGATTAGATATCGATACATACTCTAACTAAACAAACGAATACTAGTTGATATTCATGCCGTTTTTATTACCATCATTCATTTGGCATTCATACAATTATAAATATATAAACGTGTAGGTAAAATTCTATAGTATCTCAGTAAACGTTTAAGATTTCAGTTTTAATTTCCTAAGGCCGCTAGCGTTCTTGACTTACCACCACTCACGCAACGGCAAACTGCCATCACTCTGTCCTGAAGAGGGATTGAATTTCATGCGCCATTAACTTTGTCACTTAAAACCAAACATTAAATTCTACGTGTAAATCTCTTTCAGCTAGTTTATAATATTGATGAATATTTGATGGCTTTAAATTCTTCATAAATAACTTTGTAAGTTTGGTTTCAACTTTATATAAAAACTGATTACTGTCGAACGTATTATTTTTAATTGGCAAAATTATTCTAAATTAAATCTGTGATTCAATGCCTTGACACTGTTGTATTTATATTTTATTTCTACGTTCTTATCAAAATCTTTCTGTCTCTTTGATACGATGAGAGAGCATGTAGCTTTAGCGTTAATCAGAATTTTTGAAGTAAGGAGTTTTATGGCAGTTGCTGGTAGTTGTCATGCCTGCTGTGGTTACATATAATTGCAATGTGTGTTGTTATTGCTGTCAAATAAAAAAGTAGCAAAAGTTTGCAAAATATTACTTGGGAAGAAAAACTGTTGTAGACATTTTAAAAATAAAAGCACAAAATTCGAGTTCTTACGAGAACTGCGAGAACTGAAGTATGACGTTATTACTATTTAAGTACCCAAAAAATATCAGCTAAAATAGTAATGAAAGGACCCAGAAGCCAAAATCATAATTAACTAAGGTCCCACTACAGAAACTACTATAAATACGGAATAAATCCATATATTTTTCCATTATTATGCCACAATAGGGCATTATTCCGTATATTATACTTAATTAATTGGACCTATTTTATTATTGAGTCTTATGTGGAAAACAAAGCTCTTAATCGGAGTCTGTGGATGAAACTTTACAATATTTTATTTGACTCAAAAAGAGTTAATATTTTATCATAAAATATTTCGTTTTAAGATAGAAACAGTATTAATAAAACAGTGACGGATTTACATTCAAAATTTTGTATTGAGAAAATTTATCGAAAATGGTATGATCATATAAGATTCTTTTAATTATCCCATAACAATTTTCAAAGGTATTATTGATTTCCAAGTACAAAATAGGAAATCTGTTGGTAAAATTGCCATGAAACTCTATTAGGTCACACGAGCACCACAAGTATTTAAGTAACAGGGCATGAAGAATACAATTCTGGAGAGAACGGTCTTCGATATGGTGACCCACAACTGTACATGTGAATCTGGTAAATTAGGCGACATTTTTGACCCTGATTCCCTGGGAAATAGAGTGAGTTATATTCGCGAAGATGCACGCTACTACTTTGTTGTCGAGGTCGCACAGTACTCTAATACTCTATATCAGTACTCTATACTAATCTCGTGAATTCTAATTAAATTAGAACACTATTCTTGATATTTATATATTTTAAGGTTATGCAACTTCTAATAAGAGTTTTTCAATTTTATTATGAAAATGTCTTTTTAAGTCTTTGCTTTTAAGGTTATGTGAGAAAAGCTGCAGACAGATATTTTCATTTTACCCATAATCAGACTAACCCAAACAGTAATGTACAAAAGTATTTCATACACTTTTGATATATTAAATGATACTATTCATCCCAATAACGCGATCCACAAGTGATTTCACTAAATGTTTGATTTACGATTGACTTGTATATGATCTTTGTATAATTTCACAGATATAAAATACATATTAACAATAATTACACTTTTCGAGAAACTTTATACATAAATAACTGCAGGTTTTCAGTTATTGTAATTTACTTTACTTCCAAAATTTCGTAATTTTGCTCAAAAGTAAGAAAAAAATATTTTTCATATTTCAATAAATTATTGTATATATTGAAAGATATTGATGAAATGGCTCGAAACTATTTTAAAACAAAATGAGATATGAACAGTAAAAAATAACTAACATGGAATGAAACGCACCGTGGTCAACAGGTTAATTAATAAGTGGTTTTTGATTTTGGCAGTTGCTTCAAATGTAGATTTGAAACTATTAAGTAGCATTTTGTGCGGATTCTTTCGTGTGCTCAATAATATAAAATAAAAGCCTTCAATCTAGCTTGATATAAATAGTTTTTCCGTAAAATAAAAATCTGGATTTCCTCTCCTTTAAATAGATTACTAACATAACACAGCAACACACAAATTATACAAGCAATTATCAAATTAAGCCCCCGTTTCACTAACACGATCCATTTACTAATGTTATCGAATCTGCAGGCTGACCGCTGAACGTCTTGCAGCCTTCGATCTGACTAGCTGGTGGATAATTGTGACAGGTTTAGGTGTATTTACCTGAAATCTCAAGGGAATGTGTTCATAAATTCAATTTACAATGTAACAATATGCAGGCACATTAATAATATGAGATTTAGAAATAATCTACCTTTAGTTACTATGATGATTTCTTTGATGATAATATAAATAATTATAATAAACACCAGATAAACACACTAACTGTATGGCCCCAAAGAAAGCATAGTTAGTGTTATGGGTGACCCTACAGTGAACCGGTGGGACCCAGAACAAATATACGTAATATAATAAATACATATATATATATATTAATAATAACTATCAATAACCATGACCCAAGAACAAACATTTGTATTCATCACACAAATTAATGCCCCGACCAGGACTCGAACCCCTGGTATGGAACCACGGAGTATGAAAGCTGCTACCCACACCCACTACCCACTTTGAGATTTTGATTTATCTTAAGTCGTTAGAATGACGCTTGTAAAGATGAAAAAAAGCTCAATACTACTCAGATGAAAATATTAGACTGTGATGATAGGCTTAAAAACAGAACCACGCCGCATGCATCATTATTTATCACTTGATTACAGGTCAGTGCCCTCATGTCAAACCCAATTTGATAACAAAAGAAATAAAAGAAAACTCAGTTGTTACCAAAATTAAATTATTTATTTTAAATACCTTTTACAACTGAATAATTTTTTTAAAGATTTCAACCATGAAACTTTATTTTTTGGGTTTTACAAGGTAGAAATAACCCGAAAACAATTGTTAAAAAAATCCTCGGATAATAGTGTAGTCACAAATCTACCATTACAGGTTGTACGCGATGTAGTCACGATCGTGATAGTAATTTAAATCAACAACGTAATTTCGTACTTTAAAGGAAAATTAAACATAGGTTCAGCCTCTTTATTTATAGTTTTAGTATTATTAATTCAGTCTTTTATATTTCTTCATAGTAGCTAGTAATTTAAACATTTACCAACATGACATAAACTTTTCAGTAAAAAAAGAAGATTAATCTTCTTTAATGTAAATATGACTTTTTTCTTCGGTAACTCAATGGCTAATTAGAAATTATTAAATCAGCATTTTTATAGAAAGACTTGAAACATTCTTTACCACGCAATGTACCTTTGTACGACTGGTACAATTTTCATTCCGGCACATCTTCGGTGCTTTGATCTCATCGAAAATTGGATAATGATTACATCCATCGTATCGTTTCGCTTCAGATGGCCTGTTTGCTAGCCTATGCTGTCTTTTCGGAAGAAGGTCTTCATTTTCATTTGGAAAGGGTTAATTTCATTATCATGAGTATCATCAGGCCACATTATTGCCGGCATGCTGGCTAATCCATCGGCAATATTCAAGCGGGATTCCAAAAGCGGCAAAATTTATCTCTTGCTTAATTTATCGGCTAGAGACTTCAACAATGTAAAATATTTAAAATAACACTTGGCTTTTGCCTATAAATGACCTTTGTCACAGATCAGCCCCGTAGGTGTGACCGATCTGAATGTTCTAGGTATCCCTTGGTCACTATTGTATTGTTCCAAGGATAGGCAAACCGTATTTGTTAGTTTATTCCTCGTTCACTTGCTGTGTATCAACAACTAAATAGAAACAAAATAAGGTTAGGTTGTAAGGCTGTTCCGGAATAAAGTAGTAAAATTATACATTATCTTATAATTGGAGGCTCCATAGAAACATTTATTTTGTTTGTAAAACAATTTTATAAAATAAATAAAGTACAATTATTTTGACATATGACCGAATTCGATTCCCGACGGATATACTAATTGATTTTATAAACCTTTGGATCCAGTTTTTTTGAACTTTAAAATCCACGACATGGTACAAAAGAAACAAATATTTCCATCTCTGACAGTTTTAGACTTTCCCATATAATGGGTCAGCCACCTCGGTGAATCACCTTGTACATAGGTATTCAAAATAGCGACAACATTACAACCTCACTGAAAGATGCATTATGTCCGTGAGTGTTTACAAAATAATGTAGTAGTTAAATGTTATAGGGATTGAATTTTAGTGCAGTACAATTTTTAAATAAAAACAGACAGCAATGTCTTTACGAGCACCTAAAAACCTTAACCTACAACATAATTCTCCTACGAAAACTAACTACAAACTACTTACAACTCAACTTAATATTCAGGAACTCATTTTCTTCTCTAAAGTTTGGCGCCAAGATAATCAGTTTTGTTTTTATTATGGTGCAGAGTTTTTTTTTTTTTTTTTGTTCCCCTCCGCGGGAAGGGCAGGAGGATAAAAATGCCCTGACGCATACTCTGGCGCGATTCCAAAGTTATGTGGGACTCGTCCCGACGCCTACCAGGACCATACCCACTAAAAACCCCCTGTCGGCTCGTGCATTTTTGCCACTCAGCCTTCATCTGAGCGACGGCCAATTGGAGAAAGAGGCCGCGCTAGCGGGGCCCAGAAGGGATCACCCGCTGGGATTACATAGCACTGAAGGTGCTCAAAGCACTGAAGGTGAATAAATAGCACTGAAGGTGCTCAAAATGAAAATCAAATTAAAAAAATAAAAATTAAAAATTGCAAAATAAAATTGAATTAATTCGCATTTACGTTAGAATTAGGATTTACATTAGAATTAGAATTTACGTTAGAGTTAGAATTTGCGGCCAGAAGGGCTTCGAGATCGCGTGACAGTCTGGTGGATGAGTACGTTTGCGCATTCCTAGGCCTAGCGACTTTGAACTTCGAATCTAACACAGGAGTAGTATATGAGACTGAATCACGAACTAGAGGATTGGGATGGGTTACGGAGCGTTTGAAGAACACTTCAGAGAGTGTTTTGAGGTGTTGTTGTACTGTAGGCAGTTCAAGATCTCTATGCAAGTCCGCGTTACGCACGTACCACGGTGCGTTTGTGGCCCTGCGGCAAAAGAGGTTTTGAACTACCTGCAGGGAGTGCAGGAGGGAGGGTTTGGCGTGGGCAAAGATTGGCGAGGCATACGTCATGACGGGTCTAACGCAGACCTTGTAAAGTGTACGTTTGTTTCTGAAAGACATTTTACTTTTTCTACCTAACATGCTATTTAGGCGGCCTAAATAGTGACGAGCGAGTTTCGAAACTCTTTCGACGTGTGGCTTGAAAGAAAGCGTCGGATCTAATGTGACGCCTAAGTATTTAGTACTGCGCTTCCAGGGGATGGGAATGCCTAACATTCGAACGAAGCATTCGGCTTTCTCTTCGACTTCAAAGGCAGTAGTGCCATCGGGACGAGTGAGAGAAGGAACGTGAGAGGCGGTGTCTACGCGTAAGGCTCGGGCCATGCTATAGTACGCTTGGTGGGACGGAGAGATATTTGCCATGAGATCGTTCATCTGAGCGTCTCGGAGTTCCGCGAGGCAAGACCTTACTTTGCGTTGAAGCTGATTCGCAGCTGTTCTATATGCGGGCGTGGGATATTTCTTGGCTCTCCGGAGAGCCGCGTTCTTAGCTTTAATAAGATTGCTAACGGCTAAGGGAAGCGTGGGTTTGCCTTGCTTAGCAACCTTTTCGTTGTCACTGATGGCTGAGTTGATAGCATCAGTGAGAGAATTTACTAATGAATCGATTTTATCCGGACTATCTAATTGTTCGGGAGAGATCGCGAGTGGAGAGTTCGGAGCCTCTAAGGCTGAAACTAACGTATTTTTAAAACCTTTCCAGTTGGTAAAGGTCTTAGGAGATGAGACGTTATCGTTCGGCGGTCCTACCACTAGGGAAACGGGGCGATGGTCGGAGCCTAGGTCATCGAGCGGTTCGATAGACCTTAGATCAAGATTGATTCGCTTGATAATTGCAAAGTCGAGGATGTCAGGAGAGTAGGACGGGTTGTTGGGATAGTGAGTGGGAGTGATGGGGGATATGACGTCTAGGTCAAGGGAGTTAGTGATGTCGAGGAGAGCGATACCGCTGGTGTTAGTCGATAGGCACGTCCAGTCAGTATGTTTGGAGTTAAAATCTCCGAACATAATGACTGAATGGCCGAGGGCGAGAATGGCCTCAAAGTCGCTGCGGATTGGTCTGGTACCACTAGGTATGTAGATTGAAGCTATGATGATGGTCGGATGACCAGTCATAGCCAATCTACACACAGTGGCTTCCATGTTGAGGAGAGGAGGGGTAGGGAGAGGACAGCAGTGGAAGCCTCTTTTGTAATATATAGCGGTGCCGCCGAAACCGTCGGAGTTGGGCCTATCGTTACGAATAAACGCGTACTTAGGTATAGCGAATCCCCTGGAGCGGTTTGGAGTAAGCCATGTCTCCTGGAGAAGGAATAAGTCAGGTTCTTTGTTCTGAAGGAACAGTTTAATCTCGGCAAGGTTGGTGTTAAGGCTACGAGCGTTAAAAGATATTAGGGATAAGCCCTTGGGTTTAATACGACTGGACATTATAATTTACTTATTTATGATTTTATACAAAAATAAAAAAAATAAATTTATAACGAACTTAGAAGCGAGTGATGTTCAGCTAACGCAAATAAACGCTCTTAAGGAGAGCGGGCGGCTCGCAGTTTGCGTGCGAGAACAGAAATTTCTGTAATGTCGACGTTTTGAATGACGTCGAACACGGTCTTCATGTCCTCAGCCAGCGACGACTGAGGTGAAGATGGCAAAGCAGGACGCGGCCCTACGGAAGCTACGGGAGCTGGGATGGGTTGGGAAGGTGCAGGCGGAACGGCCGGACGCTGCCTCCAAGACAGAGCCTGAGTAGGCGTCGGCTGAACGGGCTTTGCTTCCGGGGGACCCCGCTTGCGCAGCGGCGGGAAGTTAGCAGGAGTGAGTGGCGGCGCCGGTTTAGGCGCGACCCTCTTGGCGGTGGAGCGCGGAGCGCGCGGGCAGCCCCTGTAGTTAGCTGTGTGACCGGACTGGCCGCACAGCACACAGGCAGGGGGGGAAGTGGATTCGGGAGTGCGAGTGCACTCCTTCGTTATATGTGGATCCAGGCACTTAACGCACCTGGGGGGAGCTGAGCAGTTCGCCGCTGCGTGGCCGTAGAGCTGGCAGCGGTGGCACTGCCCAGGGTGACCACGGGGGTTGGGACGCTCGACGGAGATATTTGAGAGTCCGCAAATTGTGCGAGCCTCTCTAAAGATCTCCCTCGAGTTGGGAGTAGAGTGCATCTTGTGCACTGCTACAGCCGGGAAGCCCTGAGACTTAAGGTCCTCGAGAATGTCTTCATTACTGAGCTCAAACGGGACGCCCCGTAGTACTGCGCGGATCTTACGCTCCTCAGGGAGGGCGTAGGTGTGGTACGCGATTTGATTGATCGACAGAAGCCTAGTGAAAGACCGGAAGTCGTCGATGTTCGCAACCTGAATTTTGATTGTTTCGCCAGCGTTGGCGGCTTTTAAGTAATTGATTTTGTGCACTTTGCACAAGTTAGAAACCGCGGTCCAGCGCGCTTTTTCGCGCAGGAAGACGGGCGGAGGGAGCTGAGGCTTCGGTGGGATGGGAGCGCAGCTCGACGCTGGCTTCGAAGGGACCGACGGAGACGCGGTTACTTCAAGTGATTTTAATGGCGCGGGGGTTGGTGTAGAAGACACCGGGGAGGGCTCGGGTATTGATGATACCGAAGCTTTCTTTGAGCGCTTCTTGGAGCGCTTGGCGACTAATTGAAACGCGGGCTCAGGAGAGCCGGTTAGGGTGACGGCATCTGACGACGTATCAGACGCGGGTTCGGAGTCGCTCCCGGGAGCGGTACGCTTGCGACGCGACACGTGAGAGGATGCGACCGATTCGCAGTCCATCTCGGATGAGGCGGGAGACGCGGGAGAGCTGTAGACCTGAGGGGTCTGGACGTTGAAGGCCTGAGGGGCCGGGGTTGAGGCCTGAGGGGCCGGGGACGCGATAGTTGCCTGTAAGACCTGCGTTAGAACGTCATCTGGGATGGGGCAACCGGACGCCGCGAGCGCCTGGGCGAACGACTTAAGAACGCTTACAAGGTCCATTGGAGGGCTTGAATATGTAATATATAAATATATAATGTATGCCTAGGTTCCCTAGCAACCTAGCACCTATTTATATAAAAAATGCCTAGAGTTCCTAAATAAAAACCTAGCGAACCCTAGTGGCTAACCTCCCTACCAGCGGTAGGGGGGCTGGGTAGAATAACTTAAAACTAACCGTAGTACGCCGAAGGCCGCTACCTAGAAACCTAAAAAAAAGGGTACGCAGGTAAAGAGTTGACCGCGTTAGGGTCAACCTTTACCGACAGAAAGGACAAATACACACGAAAACACACAAATATGATAAAAATAAATATGAAAATAGGAGAAAAATAAATAAAATAGAGAAGAGAAATAAATAAAAATAAAAAGGACTGGTTCAGTACAAATTCGTTGTCACCGTTAAGTATCCTTTGCACTGAAACCAGACTACTTACGCTGGGCACAACACTGCACTCAGCACAAGCACAACACTACTTAGCACAGCCTTTGAAGACTAAGGGGCTTAGTCGCAAAGAAAAATCGCACTTCGAAAGCACTCAGACGGAGTAGAAAAACCTTGAAAACCGTAGCACGGAACCAACACGCTAGACTGTGACGTCAGTAGTTTTTTTTTTTTTTTGTTCCCCTCCGCGGGAAGGGCAGGAGGATAAAAATGCCCTGACGCATACTCTGGCGCGATTCCAAAGTTATGTGGGACTCGTCCCGACGCCTACCAGGACCATACCCACTAAAAACCCCCTGTCGGCTCGTGCATTTTTGCCACTCAGCCTTCATCTGAGCGACGGCCAATTGGAGAAAGAGGCCGCGCTAGCGGGGCCCAGAAGGGGTCACCCGCTGGGATTACATAGCACTGAAGGTGCTCAAAGCACTGAAGGTGAATACGTAGCACTGAAGGTGCTCAAAATGAAATCAAAAATTAAAAACAAAAATTAAAAAATTGCAAAATAAAATTGAATTAACTCGCATTTACATTAGAATTAGGATTTACGTTAGGATTAGAATTTACGTTAGAATTAGAATTTGCGGCCAGAAGGGCCTCGAGATCGCGTGACAGTCTGGTGGATGAGTACGTTTGCGCATTTCTAGGCCTAGCGACTTTGAACTTCGAGTCTAACACAGGAGTAGTATATGAGACAGAATCACGAACTAGAGGATTGGGATGGGTTTCGGAGCGTTTGAAGAACGCTTCAGAGAGTGTTTTGAGATATTGTTGTACTGTAGGCAGTTCAAGATCTCTATGCAAGTCCGCGTTACGCACGTACCACGGTGCGTTTGTGGCCCGGCGGCAAAAGAGGTTTTGAACTACCTGCAGTTTGTGCAGTGTAACGGTTCGTTATTAATCCTAAATTTCTTAACTAAATAATTAATTTTACTTACACTAAACCTATGTATTACTATATACATATATTTAAATAGAATTAATTTACTATAAACGCACTTCAAAATTATCCATATATTGTTGAGAGTACTACAATACCTACAATGGGATCACGCGATCACGCTCGTGATGCGTGGCCGCACCGGTACGGCGAGCTGCCTATGGAATTTACGAGAGGGCCCGAGTATTACCGAGCGGGGAGCGTGGCGAACGCACGGGTCAGCAGCTCGTGTCTTTCTATCGTTTGTTTTAAAATTTGTTAAAAAATATAGTGTTGATACAATAACTTAAGTTTAAGTAAGTGTGTAAATTATCCCCAGTTCTGGGGACCACCGCTACCCTATTCTGCCTTTGGATCGCTGACTATCGTCTGGCTGCCTTCCCTCGGCTACCCTGAGCCACCGGACTACTACCCTAACCGGCTGGAACCTCTGCGAGCTATACTACCCCACAGGACAGTGACAGCGACCCAATTTCATTTTACGCAATCGGTTCCTGACCATTTGAATGAACCACTCCCCTATTTATTCGAGTTTTAATATTATGTAATTGTTAGTTTTATATAGTTTATATTAAAATTGTATTTGTATTAAACATTAGTTTCCTTTCTTCGTTCTTAAATATTAAGTAATTACTTCATAGGTCTATTTAGAACGCGACTAGCGTGACATTGGCGCCCAACGTGGGGCCCGAACCCACGACCCTGAGATTAAGAGTCTCATGCTCTACCGACTGAGCTAGCCGGGCGGGGAGCGTGGCGAACGCACGGGTCAGCAGCTCGTGTCTTTCTATCGTTTGTTTTAAAATTTGTTAAAAAATATAGTGTTGATACAATAACTTAAGTTTAAGTAAGTGTGTAAATTATCCCCAGTTCTGGGGACCACCGCTACCCTATTCTGCCTTTGGATCGCTGACTATCGTCTGGCTGCCTTCCCTCGGCTACCCTGAGCCACCGGACTACTACCCTAACCGGCTGGAACCTCTGCGAGCTACACTACCCCACAGGACAGTGACAGCGACCCAATTTCATTTTACGCAATCGGTTCCTGACCATTTGAATGAACCACTCCCCTATTTATTCGAGTTTTAATATTATGTAATTGTTAGTTTTATATAGTTTATATTAAAATTGTATTTGTATTAAACATTAGTTTCCTTTCTTCGTTCTTAAATATTAAGTAATTACTTCATAGGTCTATTTAGAACGCGACTAGCGTGACATTTCTTGTTCGCTTATCAGCCTTCAATTTTGAAATAAAACACCGCAAAGGTGCTGATAATGTTGTTCCAGATAGTTTATCTCGTAGTGTTCCCATAAATGCTATTGACTTGACTGACCAACAGACTATACTAACTAAACCTTCTTATATAACTAACGACCATTGGTATTTGAACAAATACAATGGTTGCTTAAATTCTCCTGATTCATTTCCTAACTACAGAATATCTGGTGGCAAACTATTTAGGTACATAAAATCCCTGAATCCCCTCACTCGAGAATTTGAATGGAAGGAAGTAATACCCCTAGAGTTTCGCCAAGATGTCATTGCTAAAAATCATTGCGAAATTATTTCCGGTCATTTCGGCGTCTTTAAAACGTACAAACGCCTATCACTTAATTACTTTTGGCCTGGCCTACATCAAGATGTTTCTAAATTTGTTACTGGTTGTGAAATCTGTATTTCTTACAAACACCCTAATCACACCACCTTGGGTACTATGGGCAGACCAAAAGATTGCTGCCGCCCATTCCAAATGATAAGCATTGATCTAGTAGGACCCCTACCCATGACAAGAAAGCAAAATACTTCCTTGTTAGTAATAAACTGCTGTTTTTCAAAATATTGTCTATTGTTTCCAATCCGTCGCGCAACTGCAGAAATAATTTGTAAAATATTAGAAGAAAATGTTTTTCTAATACACGGTGTTCCAAGTACAGTTTTAATGGACAATGGCCGTCAATTTATTAGCTCTACCATGAAAAATCTATTCACTTCTTACAAAGTACCTAATGTCTTCTATACTCCCCTATATACCCCACAAGTTAACTCTGTCGAACGATACAATAAAACCATAATCACAGCGGTGTCTACTTTTATCGAAAACGACCATAGGTCCTGGGATACCCATATACCGAAAATTCAGTTTGCCTTAAATAGTGCGGTAAATGAAGTAACTGGGTTTACGCCTTCATTTTTGGTATATGGTCGCGAACTAATCAGCTGTGGTTCCCACAATATTGACAACGATATTGGTAGCGATATTATTTTTACACCCCGTGATGAGTATGCTGAAAATCTTGGCAACCTCAGCAAGATATTCGACAAAGTACAACTATCACTAATTAAAGCGCATTCTAGGAATTCTACTACTTACAATCTTCGTCGTAAAAATATAGAGTTTAATGTTGGTGACATTGTATGGAAACGTACATTTTATCAAAGTGATAAGGACAATCGATTTTCAAAAAAATTTGCCCCTAAATTTATAAAATGTCGTATTTTAGCTAAACGATCGAAACTTGTGTACGATCTGGAAGATATGGCAGGAAATATCTTAGGAGCCTGGCACGTAAAGGACTTTAAATTAACTTGAGTCTATCTTTTTTATTTTTTCTTTAACGAGGATTTTCTAGAAAAATCCTAACCTAAAAAGGGGGGTATGTAACGGTTCGTTATTAATCCTAAATTTCTTAACTAAATAATTAATTTTACTTACACTAAACCTATGTATTACTATATACATATATTTAAATAGAATTAATTTACTATAAACGCACTTCAAAATTATCCATATATTGTTGAGAGTACTACAATACCTACAATGGGATCACGCGATCACGCTCGTGATGCGTGGCCGCACCGGTACGGCGAGCTGCCTATGGAATTTACGAGAGGGCCCGAGTATTACCGAGCGGGGAGCGTGGCGAACGCACGGGTCAGCAGCTCGTGTCTTTCTATCGTTTGTTTTAAAATTTGTTAAAAAATATAGTGTTGATACAATAACTTAAGTTTAAGTAAGTGTGTAAATTATCCCCAGTTCTGGGGACCACCGCTACCCTATTCTGCCTTTGGATCGCTGACTATCGTCTGGCTGCCTTCCCTCGGCTACCCTGAGCCACCGGACTACTACCCTAACCGGCTGGAACCTCTGCGAGCTACACTACCCCACAGGACAGTGACAGCGACCCAATTTCATTTTACGCAATCGGTTCCTGACCATTTGAATGAACCACTCCCCTATTTATTCGAGTTTTAATATTATGTAATTGTTAGTTTTATATAGTTTATATTAAAATTGTATTTGTATTAAACATTAGTTTCCTTTCTTCGTTCTTAAATATTAAGTAATTACTTCATAGGTCTATTTAGAACGCGACTAGCGTGACAGCAGGAGGGAGGGTTTGGCGTGGGCAAAGATTGGCGAGGCATACGTCATGACGGGTCTAACGCAGACCTTGTAAAGTGTACGTTTGTTTCTGAAGGACATTTTACTTTTTCTACCTAACATGCTATTTAGGCGGACTAAATAGTGACGAGCGAGTTTCGAAACTCTTTCGACGTGTGGCTTGAAAGAAAGCGTCGGATCTAATGTGACGCCTAAGTATTTAGTACTGCGCTTCCAGGGGATGGGAAAGCCTAACATTCGAACGTGGGGGTCGCCATCGGGACGACGGCGTTTGTGGTCGAAGCGCATCGCAGAACTCTTTTCAGGGTTCACATCGATGCGCCATTTTTGAAACCATACACCAAGGGCGTTAACGGCCTTTTGGAGTCTGGTTACAAGGCGCCGAACACCGTGGCCTTTGGTATAGAGTGCGGTGTCGTCAGCGAAGAGGGCGAGTTCGACGCCTTTCGGCGGGATGGGAATGTCGTTGGTGTACACGGTGTACAGCAGAGGGGCGAGGACTGAGCCTTGAGGGACTCCAGCCTTTATGGGACGAGGTGCAGAAAGCGTGCCTTCGTGTTTAAATCGAAACGTACGGTCTTTGAGAAACGACGCTATTAACCTGACTAGGCGATCCGGTAAGCCTATCTTGTAGAGTTTATAAACGAGACCGCTGTGCCAGACTTTATCGAAAGCCTTGGCTACGTCAAAGAAAACCGCGACTGTTTTATAACGACGCGGATAGAAACCGTCAAGTATATACTCGACGATTTGGTGGACTTGCTGAGGGCAGGAGTGTTTAGCGCGAAAGCCGAACTGATGGGGAATAATGAGAGGATCGCCATCCGTTGGAAACAGATGGTTCCGCATTCGAGAGAGTATGACTCTCTCGAGAAGTTTAGACATTGCCTTGAGGAGGCTGATGGGTCTGTGATTAGCCGGGACGTTCAGAGGTTTGCCCGGCTTGGGAATGCCTATGACTGTCGCTTCTTTCCAAGCTTTTGGAAAGTAGCTATGGTCGAAGCAGGCATTGAAAATGATAGCTAACAAGGTAAGCATCTGTTGAGGTAGGTGCTTAAGTGCGTGGTTGTAAATTCCATCCGCACCCGGAGCCTTTTTGGACTTTTGATTTCTAATGAGAAGCAAGATTTCGTCATTAGAGACTATGAGAGGGTCGGCGGTGATGGGGAGAGAGTCTCTGCGAAGGACTTCGTCCTCCACCGCCTGGATGTGTGAGGGATAAGCAGGTTGCGTGCTGGGCGAGCATTGTGCGGCAATGCTGTCGGCGAAGCATTCGGCTTTCTCTTCGACTTTGAAGGCAGTAGTGCCATCGGGACGAGTGAGAGGAGGAACGTGAGAGACGGTGTCTACGCGTAAGGCTCGGGCCATGCTATAGTACGCTTGGTGGGACGGAGAGATATTCGCCATGAGATCGTTCATCTGAGCGTCTCGGAGTTCCGCGAGGCAAGACCTAACTTTACGTTGAAGCTGATTCGCAGCTGTTCTATAGGCGGGCGTGGGATATTTCTTGGCTCTCCGGAGAGCCGCGTTTTTAGCTTTAATAAGATTGCTAACGGCTAAGGGAAGCGTGGGTTTGCCTTGCTTAGCAACCTTTTTGTTGTCACTGATAGCTGAGTTGATAGCATCAGTGAGAGAATTTACTAATGAATCGATTTTATCCGGACTATCTAATTGTTCGGGAGAGATCGCGAGTGGAGAGTTCGGAGCCTCTAAGGCTGAAACTAACGTATTTTTAAAACCTTTCCAGTTGGTAAAGGTCTTAGGAGATGAGGCGTTATCGTTCGGCGGTCCTAGCACGAGGGAAATGGGGCGATGGTCGGAGCCTAGGTCATCGAGCGGTTCGATAGACCTTAGATCAAGATTGATTCGCTTGATAATTGCAAAGTCGAGGATGTCAGGAGAGTAGGACGGGTTGTTGGGATAGTGAGTGGGAGTGATGGGGGATATGACGTCTAGGTCAAGGGAGTTAGTGATGTCGAGGAGAGCGATACCACTGGTGTTAGTCGATAGGCACGTCCAGTCAGTATGTTTGGAGTTAAAGTCTCCGAACATAATGACTGAATGGCCGAGGGCGAGAATGGCCTCAAAGTCGCTGCGGATTGGTCTGGTACCACTAGGTATGTAGATTGAAGCTATGATGATGGTCGGATGACCAGTCATAGCCAATCTACACACAGTGGCTTCCATGTTGAGGAGAGGAGGGGTAGGGAGAGGACAGCAATGGAAACCTCTTTTTTAATATATAGCGGTGCCGCCGAAACCGTCGGAGTTGGGCCTATCGTTACGAATAAACGCGTACTTAGGTATAGCGAATCCCCTGGAGCGGTTTGGAGTAAGCCATGTCTCCTGGAGAAGGAATAAGTCAGGTTCTTTGTTCTGAAGGAACAGTTTAATCTCGGGAAGGTTGGTGTTCAGGCTACGAGCGTTAAAAGATATTAGGGATAAGCCCTTGGGTTTGATACGACAGGACGCGGGATTCGCGGGTCTAGACATTATAATTTATTATATACGAATTAATACAAATATAAAAGAATTTACAACGAACTTAGGAGCGAGTGATGCTCGGCTAAAGCAAATAAACGCTCTTGAGGAGAGCGGGCGGCTCGCAGTTTGCGTGCGAGCACGGAAATTTCGTTAATATCGACGTTTTGGATATCGTCGAACACGGTCTTCATGTCCTCAGCCAACGACGACTGAGGTGCAGATGACGGAGAAGGACGCGGCCCTACGGAAGCTACGGGAGCTGGGATGGGTCGGGAAGGTGCAGGCGGAACGGCCGGACGCTGCCTCCAAGACAGAGCCGGAGTAGGCGTCGGCTGAACGGGCTTTGCTTCCGGGGGACCCCGGTTGCGCAGCGGCGGGAAGTTAGCGTGAGTGAGCGGCGGTGCCGGTTTAGGCGCGACCCTCTTGGCGGTGGAACGCGGAGCACGCGGGCAGCCCCTGTAGTTAGCTGTGTGACCAGACTGGCCGCACAGCACACAGGCAGGGGGGGAAGTGGATTCGGGAGTGCGAGTGCACTCCTTTGTGAAATGTGGATCCAGGCACTTAACGCACCTGGGGGGAGCTGAGCAGTTTGCCGCTGCGTGGCCGTAGAGCTGGCAGCGGTGGCACTGCCCAGGGTGACCGCGGGGGTTGGGACGCTCAACAGAGATATTTGAGAGTCCGCAAATTGTGCGAGCCTCTCTAATGATCTCCCTCGAGTTGGGAGTATTCGACAAGATTACCAACGCTAAGGGAAAACGCCTACCGCGGTTGGAGTGCATCTTGTGCACTGCTGTGACCGGGAAACCCTGAGACTTAAGGTCATCGAGAATGTCTTCGTTACTGAGTTCGAACGGGACGCCCCGTAGTACAGCGCGGATCTTACGCTCCTCCGGGAGGGCGTAGGTGTGATACGCGATTTGGTTTAATCCGAGTAACCTGGTAAACACGCGGAAGTCGTCAACGGTCGCTACTTGAATCTTGATTGTATCGCCAGCGTTGGCGGCTTTTAGGTAATTAATTTTGTGCACTTTGCACAAGTTTGAAACCGCGGTCCAGCGCGCTTTTTCGCGCAGGAAGACGGGCGGAGGGAGCTGAGGTTTCGGCGGGACGGGAGCGCAGCGCGTCGCTGGCTTCGATGTGACCGACGGAGACGCGGTTACTACGAGCGATTTTAACGGCGCGGGGGCTGGTGTTGAAGACACCGGGGAGGGCTCGGGTATTGAAGATACCGAAGCTTTCTTAGAGCGCTTTTTGGAGCGCTTGGCGACGAGTTGAAACGCGGGCTCAGGACAGCCGGTTAAGGTGACGGCATCTGACGACGTATCAGACGCGGGTTCGGAGTCGCTCCCGGGAGCGGTACGCTTACGACGCGACGCGTGAGAGGATGCGACCGATTCGCAGTCCATCTCGGACGAGGCGGGAGACGCGGGAGAGCTTAAGACCTGAGGGGTCTCGACGTTGGAGGCCTGAGGGGCCGGGGTTGAGGCCTGAGGGGCCGGGGACGCGATAGATGCCTGTAAGGCCTGCGTTAGTATGTCATCGGGTATGCTGACGCCGGACGCGGCGAGCACCTGGGCGAATGACCTAAGAGCGTTAACAAGGTCCATTGGAGGGCTTGGGATAATATGAAATATATAAATATATAATGTATGCCTAGGTTCCCTAGCAAACCTAGCGCCTATTTATATAACAAATGCCTAGAATTCCTAAATAAAAATCTAGCGAACCCTAGCGGCAAACCTCCCTACCAGCGGTAGGGGGGCTGGGGAGAATAAATTAAAACTAACAATAGTACGCCGAAGGCCGCTACCTAGAAACCTAAAAAAGGGTGCGCAGGTAAAGAGTTGACCGCGTTAGGGTCAACCTTTACCGACAGAAAGGACAAATACACACGAAAACACACAGATATGATAGAAATAAATATGAAAATAGGAGAAAAATAAATAAAATAGAGAAGAGAAATAAATAAAAAGGACTGGTTCAGTACAAATTCGTTGTCACCGTTAAGTATCCTTTGCACTGAGACCAGACTACTTACGCTGGGCACAACACTGCACTCAGCACAAGCACAACACAACTTAGCACAGCACTTTGAAGACTAAGGGGCTTAGTCGCAAAGAAAAATCGCACTTCGAAAGCACTCAGACGGAGTAGAAAGACCTTGAAAACCGTAGCACGGAATCAACACGCTAGACTGTGGCGTCAGTAGACTGAGCGCCACGGAATGGCGGGAAGGGACCGATCAACGGAGAACTGGGTCTTGCACGTGCGCACCGCGTGGCGATCGGAGCGAGAATGTTCGACGACGTCAGTAGACTGAGCGCCACGGAATGGCGGGAAGGGACCGATCAACGGAGAACTGGGTCTTGCACGTCCGCACCGCGTGGCGATCGGAGCGAGAATCTGGTGCAGAGCAATTACAGCCTATTGATATAGCTCGCCCTGAGGCTCGGCTCGCTGTGCGCAAATGTGTATAGGTGGAAGGGTTTCATTTGGCCTTTCATTTCATGTGACATCGCTGCACTAAACGGGGCGAGCTTGGTTTATATACCAGACTGAAAATGGTATAGTTTTTCAATGTTCAAAACTGATTAAGAATTCCACTTAAATTAATACTGTATAATAGTGATAAACTTTAATTCACATATTGATTATTAGCACCTAAAATTTATCGTAATAAACTGAACAAAGGCCAGTCTTTACAGGGCATTTCACGAAAACATGCTGTTGACAGTTTTTTGTCTCTGTGATCAGCAAACCCTAAGCCGGTTGAATATTAAAAAAAAATACCATCAACAAGGATTTGTAGTCCTCTAGCATTTTTTTTTTTTTTTTTTTTTTATTAATAATTAGCAGGCGTTTGTCTTCCATCTCACCTGATGGAAAGTGACGATGAAGACGAGGATCGTACACGCCTGATAGCATAATGCTTGATTACTTCAGTAATCGTCAATATCTACAGGAGCTAGGCAGGAAAAAAATATAATTGAACATAATATTTTTGGAAAATTTTTAATACATTAAAACAGCTCCTGACCAGAAAAACATCATATTTTTTAAAAGAATATTTTTGTATCGTCTAACCATTTTGCCCATTGAGAATACGTTCAAAATAAAGTGTTACCTATTAGATCAGTTCGTTTCAATATCTGTATAGAATTTGTATTGCCCTCCTCTACGCGAAGACGGATGTAACGCTTGACGTCACAAACACGTGCGATAATTTTTGTTAAAGACCATGATATTGCAATGAAAATTGTGTCAGAACTTTTCTAATTTTTATTGCTTTTTATTTTGAGTTGGATTTATTATGAGCATTTTGTAATAAATTATATTGCGTCCTGAACTGACTCAAAAAATGGAGGTGGTGCACAACTTGTCTAGGTATATTAATTTTAGTTATGTTCAGGCATAATTTAATTTGATTTTGTACTGATATTTTGTGGCCGATAGACCAAATGCTATTAACTAAATTGGTGTTATTAAGTTCGTAGCTGACATAATTAGCATAAAGTTGCATGTTATAATATAAGTGTAACTAAAATAATCAAGCCTTTTTCTTGGATCGTCCAACCCCAGACATTAATATAAGTTTGTCCCTTAGCTTTAAATTTAAACAAATATCGTAATAAACCCTCATTCTTTAATGCTACTTCCCGCATATGTCCACCATTTTATGCAATTAATAGTCATTTTTAACAGATTTGCAAAAGTATGTTTGAATATAATTTATGTAAAAAAAGCTTAAAAGAATAACACTTACAAACATATTTGTAATTCCTGAATATACATAATACCTACGAGCTTTAAAAATAATAAACATAATTTTTTTTTTTTATAATTTTTTTTTTTTGATTTTTGGGGTAGGCAAACAAGTAGTACTCATTATTTGCTCTTGATATGTTTTAAAGTAATAAATTAGATATAAAATTATCAAAAACTGGAAAATTTTGTTTAACATGAAAGTTTGAGCTGAAACCCTACTAGCTATATACAATATTCCCATAAAACTGCTCTGAAACTAAAACAAAGAAGTAAACCTAACCTTCAAGATCATGGATCTACAGAAAGAGATAACTGAGTTGAAACACATTTTTGCTACCAAGATAGCACAGCTAGAAAAGGATGCACAGGTATCCAACACAACAGTTGCAGAACCATCTCTAAGCCAAGAGTTCAGCAGTTTCAAAAAGTTTATGTTGGATTCACTTGGCAGTTTGCAGCGGCAGATTGAACTCCTTGCAAAGGTTAGCGACAAGCTGGACATGCAGGGCAGGCAGAAATTCTTGTTGCTGCATGGCGTTGCTGAGGTGAAATATGAAGACTCAGTTGCTTTAGTCGTAGATAACATCCATAGCAAGATCAACCTTAATACGGTCTCCAAGTCCAACATATCTATATTCGATCTCGCTGCCATCGTCTGGGCAAGATAAGAGATGAGAAACCGCGGCCACTGCTGATAAAGTTCCGCAATCTCAATGTCAGAGACATTGTCTCGTCCAAAAAAACAAATTTAAAAGGCACTGGCATCACCGTGTCTGAGTTTCTGACCAAAACTCGACATCAGGCATTCATGACCACTCGACAACGCTTTGGTTTATCACAGTGCTGGACTCGCGGAGGGTACGTGTTTGTTGTCGATACCAATGGAGCTCGTCATAGAATTGTTAACGAGGCTGACTTGCTCCTTATCCCAGAGGTAAGAGACTACAACAGCAGCGGCTTCGCCAAAGCACATAAAAAAACCGGAGAGTGTGAAATCTATTGCAACTCGAAAACGCGCGATTAAAAAGTTTATCCGAAAAAAACATTTCTTGCTTGTTTGTTGTAAACAGATTACAACAGTGAGTGAATGAGTGTTCACATTAGAATTCACATTAGTGATTGAAAATTAACGCTGCGTTCTCAGTTATAAACTTTCTTCTCTTTAATAATTTTCAATTTTTTATTTCTCTTTCATTTCAATTAAATTCTCTTTCACATTTACTAAGTGTTTCTGTTATAGAGCCTAGAACTAATGTTTAAATGCTAGAGGGCCGTAATTTTGTTTTATTTAGATTGTATATACTTTAATTTTATATTATTCATATTAATTTACTGAATTTATGAATACTTCATTTGATGAAACTAATATTCTTAATAACGTTTTTGATGATTTTTTCTCATGTTCATCTGCAGTATCAGACAGCTCCGGGACTTTCTACAGCGCTTCACTTCCACTTTGATCCCAAATTCATTCAGAGTTCTCAGGTCTGCTGAAAAACTTCAATATCGTACATATCAATGCACAGAGTATCCCTGCACATTATCCTGATCTTCTAGCGTCATTTGAAGATAAATTTGTTAAATAGCCATTTTACATCTTCCTGTCACATGAATGCCAATATTTAGTCTATAACACTTTCCAATATTTCATCTTTGCCTGCACCTGATTAAAGTCCCTTTTATTTTAATCCATTTACAGAGTGTGGTGTTAAGAAAGCTATTACTAAAGCGACAGTATAGGTAGAAAAATGATAATTCCCCTTCTTGACTTTCTTGCCATTTTAACGACAATTTTTAATAAATCTATTAACCCCTCCCGCGACGACTCGGAAAACCTTAAAATGCCCTGAATGCGTCAGGTTTTATAAACAATTTTTTTGTCTTAGAGGGCCTTTAGAAAAACGAAGAATTTGTTAACAATAAGATATATATACGGTTTAAATGATACCTTTTTGGATTCGTTATGAGTTTATCTATCTGATTATAACATTCAATAAAGCAATAAAACTGACCTCGTTACGTAAATATGCGTTATTTTAACATATTTTATGATTTTTTTTCACATAACCTTGAAACTTTAGCACATTATATCAAATTTACGCACATATTCACCAAAACAACACTTAATTATTATACTTTGTGTGTCTAAGTAGACAAAACAATAATAACTTCACTTCAAATCCATCTGTTTACACAATAAAAACTTGTTTATCTAAACTAAGAAAAAACCGTTAACACAAAAATGCATTGATTGCAATAATTCTTTTCAATCAATTAATTAATTCTTAATCTTAGTGATAAATGTTATTGTAATTTTAATCTTAAATTATTATTACTTTAAATTAATTGATACTTTTTCGATAATAGGTAGTAGCTATTGTTTTTTTTTCTACTCAAGATAAAAAACTGTTTCAATTATCGTTATTATCAAATTGTGGACAGCTATATAGAACGATTGTCTCAATAATATCTAAATAAATATAACAAACAACAAGAAATACAACATCATATTTATCAAGTTATCTTGAGCTCAGACAGATATTTTAGAAATGTTACTTTTTAAAATATTGTTTCTCTTGCACACTGAGTGATTAAAGTAGAATTTTATTTTAGTAAAACGTAATTGTAGGTTAGTTGAATAATATCGTGGTATTCTCTGGAATTGATAAGTAAATATTAAAGATAATTTTATTGATATATCCT
Organism: Marasmarcha lunaedactyla; assembly: GCA_923062675.1. Lineage (NCBI taxonomy): Eukaryota > Metazoa > Arthropoda > Insecta > Lepidoptera > Pterophoridae > Marasmarcha > Marasmarcha lunaedactyla. The sequence continues at coordinate 4,050,489 of OV281358.1, forward strand.
GCATTACTGTTTTCACTTGCGGGTTAATTTGGAGGAACGAGCGGACAATACAACTCAACTTTGCGTTTGACCCGTTGCGTGATATTCGTGGTGTGAAAAGCAATACTGTTTGTTCTAAAAGAAAACTGTGAAAGGTTCAAAATAAAAATAAAACAATATATTTTCTTAAGAATTATATTTTACAGTAAAAAAAGCTGTAAAAAATGTGTGTTGAGCAAATACAACATGAAAGAGTATTGACATGCAAGTCTCTTTATGCCTATAGAAAATTATTCTTATCTCCATCTGTTAGCTCGGCAAATCTCCCTACCCCTTAGTATCCAAACGACGAACACCCTCAAACGGCACCCGTTATCTCTTCAACCTATTAGTATTATACTTCTAGTATGTTCAACATGTAGAGAACCGCCTGGAGTCCCCTGGACAAGGAACGCGTGGAGGCTAGAAAAAGAAATACAAATTATTGCACCGAAATTAAACAAATATAGCTGTACGCTGTACAAAAATACATACCGCGGATGCGAAGGGACAGTTGAGGATCAGAGCCCCATAATAATGGCTCGCCTGGCAACGCACTCCCGCGATGGTTCATGTGGTCCAATTTCACTACGCGACCTCAGCTATCTCTCCGTACTAAAAATATCACAAAATTAACTATTTGAGTACTCAATACCATATCTCTTATTATATATAAGTATTCACAGAATAATACACTACAATAAAATAAACGGATGCAAGAGTGGGGCGCATCTTTTCGGATCGTACGAACAATACTCATTTGATTTTATTATCATAAAATTCATTATATAAATTTTAAACTTGACTAACAAGAAAATAACAACTTATATTATGCATGTACAAATCTAAAATTACATACAAATTAAAACTAAAATACATAATATAACAATATACAATTTTTAGTTCCAGTCGGAGAACAAACTTTATTTGGAATAAAATACCTAATATGACACCTCCTACGACAAGAAAATATAAAAAAATTGATTGATAGATAATACATTTACTGACGTTTTTGCACTTCGTACTCTTTTCATCATTTTGCATTGGTTGTTCAGAAATTCATATTTGAAATATGATTGCGATGAAATTACACAATATTATCAATATCTGATAAATTATATTCTTACATAAATTAACTACCAACTTATATATATTTTAAACCACATTTAAGAAAATTAATACAATAAATATTGTAAAATATGGCGGACACGGCGTCGAAGTTTAGTGCATTACAAAAGTTTTGCTATTTTATCATTGTAATTATAATCACTTTCAATATAACAATTACTAAAAACAGATTCTACAGTTATTTCTTAGTAATTCTATATATATGATATAACAAGTTACTTACCGATTTCTTCTTGAATTCATATTTCACTTACAACAAAGCACTTCCGAATAGTTCCAAACCATCATACAAAACAGTAATGGCGTCTCGGCGTCGGCATTAGTTTTTTTTTTCGTTCTATCGTTCGGTATATCAGTATTACCATTAAAATAATACTCGAAAATGTTTAATTATGAATGAATGAATCGATTACATTACTTAGTTCGTATTGCTAGTGCAAAAATATTGAAGAAAAGAGCGACCAATTGCAACTGACTCGTTATGTACACCATGTGTACGTAACGCGCTTGGAGCGTTTTTCCTTACGTACACCTGTAGCTTATGGAAGGACGCTGAAATTATACCATTACCCAAATAATCCTGTCCTGAACTGTTAAGTGATTTTAGACCTATAGCCATATTACCTTTCCTATCTAAAGTTCTTGAGCGTCTTATCCACGAGCAATCCTTTTTTTATCGCAATAATATTCTTAACTCTCATCAGTCTGGTTTCCGACCTGGACATAGCACAACCACAGCATTAGTAAAGATATCATATGACATACGTAAAGCTAAACAAAATAAACAACTTACTGTACTGGTTCTTCTTGACTTTAGCAACGCCTTTAACAATGTCGACTATGATATCTTGTTATCTTGTCATGTTGTTCCAAAGATCCTTGAAAGAGGGCATTGTACCAAGAATATGGAAATCTGCATTTATTATTCCTATATATAAAGGTGGAGATAAAAGTAAAGTAAATAACTATAGACGAATATCGAAACTCTGTCAATTCTCAAAAATATTTGAAAAAATTATTTATAACCAAATTTATAGCACTATATCAAACTCATTTATCCCAGAACAACATGGGTTTTTGAAAAACAGGTCAACAACGACCAATCTTCTTTCTTTTATAGATTCTGTAACATTTTCTATGGATGCTGGCGCGCAGGTATACTCAATTTATACCGATTACAGCAAAGCATTCGATCGAATAGATCACGGAATTCTCCTAGAAAAGCTTCTGCGTGCAGGTATTCATGGAAATCTTTATAGATGGTTAACATCGTATATAGAGAATAGGTCTCAATCTGTTGCATTGAATGGCTATTGCTCTTCATGGCACTTTATCCCCTCTGGAGTTCCCCAAGGATCTTTACTAGGTCCCCTGATGTTTGACATTTTCATCAATGATGTTGGCTCCTGCTTCTTGAATTCAAAATTTCTTCTGTACGCGGACGACATGAAAATCTATAAAGACATTCCAACACTAGACGATTGTATCCGTTTACAGGATGATTTCGGAAGGTTTGAAAAATACTGCTCTCATAATAAGTTGGATTTAAACGTCGCCAAATGCCAGCAGATTACAGTCTCGCGTAAACCTCAGCCTTTGAATTTTTTTATTTCCTTAAGGGTCAGGAACTAAACTGCGTCAGGCAAATCATGGACTTAGGCATATTACTGGACTCAAAACTAACGTATGAGAAGCATATAGACCATGTAGCTAAAAAAGCCACCAAGGCTTTGGGTTTTGTTATAAGATCAACATCTCAATTAAGTAGCATTAAACTCGTTAAAATATTATACTGTAGTTTGGTACGCAGTTCTCTAGAGTATTGTTCACAAATTTGGAATCCACAATACGACATTTATATAAGCAGACTAGAAACTATACAGCAAAAATGTTTAAGGTATCTACAGTATAAATGTAAAAAATATGATGAACGGTATGAGTTGAGGTGTAAACGACATCACATCTTGCCACTTCAAGAAAGGCGTAGAATTGCGGATATTTCTCTTTTAGCCAAAATAGCGCAATCGAAAACTGACTCCTCGTACCTTCTCTCCAGGATACATTTGAAAGTCCCCACAAGAACTGTAAGGCATCCGGTGTGCTTACATGTGGAAGATAGTGCCACTAACTATCGGAAAAATTCATTTTTTATACGGTCTGCAAACTATATAAACAAACTGGTTGACTTTTCTGAAGTTGATCTATTTGGGTCAACAACAGTCGCCATAAAGCGATTGCTAAATAATGCTTGGATTGAATCCATGGCGTGATTCCTAGAAAACTATGCATATATAGATATATAAGTGTGTGTGTGTGTGTGTGTGTGCGTGTGTGTGTGTGTGTATGTATATATATATATATATATATATATATATATATATATATATTTTACTTGGTCTTCCACTGTATAATCTCTATATAGTCTCTTTTTTTTTCTTTTTTGTTTCCAAATGTATGTTTTCATTTGAGATTAATTATATACATTAAAAAAATACTTTTTCTGTATTGTGTAAAGTTAGCTTTGGGTGTCACTTATGCTGTATAGTTTGTAATATGTGATAACATGTAATGGTGTCTTGTCGCTTGTATAGACTTATATTTTATTTACTATTGTAACACTGTTTGTTATCCAAGGAAAATAAAATAAAATAAAAATAAAAAATAAAATAAAATAAGTAAGTTTATTTGAAATGTGTGTTCATTCTTATGTTCCTTCATTGTTATGTTCCATCAAATATGATTGTCTGGAAGAAATCGCTGTGTAGCGATAAGACATGCCTTATTTTTAGTGTAAGTGAAATTGTTTGTACCATGTTTTCCTGTTGTTGAGATGTATATTAAAGAGTAAATAAATAAATAAATAATAAAAAGAACAATACAGTTATTTTTAAATGATGTTTTAAACATTATGATAGTTTAAATTTCGGTACTGCTTAAGTTTTTTTAGACGTCATTTTTGAAAACACATGCCTTGGAGTTCAGTTTATTTTTGAATCTTAGGTAATTCTTATATATTGTTTCCGTAAGAAGGTAATCTGTTCTGTTTTATTTTTAAAAATTTATGTTTTAAATTAAGGGTGGAAAACCTTAAGAGTAATCTAATCCCCAGTAAAGCAAGTTTTATGGAATTTCAGAGGATTGAAAAGAACTATGCACGGAATGAAATACATAATCATAACGATTCGTAAAAAAAGCATTTGTTTTAATTGCACAACAATGTGTCTAAAACAATATTGTTACTAGTCCCACCGACGCAAGCAACGTTGCTACTGTGTCAGAGGTACCATGAGGACTTCAAAAAGTAAAATATTTGTTAAGACTTACTTGTTTAATGATTTGAATAATTTTAATGTTTTGATCCATTATGTTTTTAAATATCTTATTTAAACACGAACATTAAAAACCCCATCAAAACCACAAAACCCGTAATTCCAAATATCTGTTACAGTAAATAACCACTTAATTTGTCTCTATTTCCATCAGTTACATTTTATACATCTCAAATATGCTCGTAGATGAAAATAGCAAAGAAATAAACCCCCACATGCGCAAGCGCCCAGGTGAGGGCAATGGCTACTTCTCTGGTATTGACGCCGGTTTCAAAAGAGAAGGCAAATTAATTTTAAAAGTGATTCCAGTTAATTGCACCTACCTTTAACCAGGATACAACCACGTGTACGTGATATATGGCAGTTAATATAGGAAAGACTATAGATGCACATCTTTACTTCCTAAAAAATATTTTTGAAAACGCTTCTGGCAATCATGAAACTCAAACTGCAACTCGTTCCAATGATTACAATGGAAACAATAATATTTCTAATGATTGTTCGAGTATATTTAAGAACAACTTTTATCCCAGGTTTAAGGACCGTTTTCTTCCTCCATTTAAAAGCACAGAATTAAAAAAAATATTGACAAACTGGATTTTTGTAGGCGTGAATTGAAAAAAAAAGTTTTGTTTTAGCCTTGGTTTTTTTACCTTGGAATGGAAGTTATTGATTTCGGCATTAGTATAAAGAGTTATTTTGATTATTAAATTAATTGACTTAAATTTATGACAACGATTGGCTGCCAAATTTTAATTAAAAATTCTTTTTGTACACAATTTTCTTAGTACTCTAGAGTACGCTAGCGGTATTTTCGATCTTTATTTACTTCACATATAATGAACAAAATTACAAACATTAATCTAATGCAGCAGGTCAAACCTTAGTTTAAAAGGTCCACTCTCTCTCTCTTTCACAAAATTCTACTTCACAAAATACTAAATGTAAATATTTTGTATAAAGACTATAGACTAGATAGATAGAATACACTTTGCCCAAAAAGGTTATTCATTTTGGGCCGAACTGTATCGCCCGATGCTTAGAGTCAAAATGCTTGGAAACATTGCTCGTGTCTACATTTTTAATTGCGCAGCTGTAAAGTGTGTACTTATTCGTTCGTTAAGGGCAAGGGCGACCGTTAACCTTAATACAGGGAAATTACGCTGAAAATTGAAGAGCGGTTGCTGGAAAGGTACCTGTTTCAGATAAATAAGAACAGCTTTTAGTGCCCGTTACTTTCAAAGATATTATATTTTGGTGCTGATAGAGTTTTATTGGTTAAATTTAAGTAAAGCTTTTTGTTTTGAATCGTAATCTGAAGATAAAAACTGCACAACCTCGCTACCCTATCAATTAGGTATAGTAATCACAGGTATATTCGTAGCTAGGTTTCCGAGTACCTCTTGAAGTCGTGGATTTATTTCTATGTTACAAGTAGATAACAATGTCCTGTATCAAAAGGTAGTTAAAACTCAATTGAGTCGTTAAAGAATGTATCAATTAAACGTAATATATCAATATTCTTAGACGCGAAAAATTATTAAAACCTAGCCAAGTCACGGTGACTGTGGAAGTGTACCAGGAGCTGTTACAACTGAAGTACATGAACCAGTGAGCGGTGAAGCAAAACAACCTGAGGAATCCCACGTTGTTGCATGCGCCGTCATCGAGGAGACCGGGAATACTTATAGTTAGTACCGCGATATTAACGATGTTAAAGAACGGGTATTAATAAGGTTGAAAGTAACAGGAATTCACGACATGTTTATTGTTTTACTTCTGTCAGTTTAAACATATAAAAACATAAAGTAATAAATGTACTGCACTAACACTAAAGTTTCATGAGGTATTCGGTAGTCAATGTTAAATATATTTTCGTATTTAGATAAAATACACTATCGAAACTTTATTTCTTAAAATATAACGTAAATTCAAAATATAGAAGAATATTTCAAAGAAAATATCAGATACGGTTGAAAATATTTGAAGAATATGCAAAATATGCTATTTTCAAGATATTGAGAATACGACGTTCGAGTAGAACTATTAAAATTTACCGCGTGTTGAATACAAATCTTTGTAACATGTTTACAAAATTGAGTAAGAAAATATTATAAATACTATGATGTTAGTTTTGTTTCCAGAAATTTGTTTTCAAGATTGTTATAAACTAAGTACAACGGTTATGAGATTTTTAGGGGTAACATCGTTAACGTTTTAGCACCTTATTAATTACCGTTGATCCGGTCTTATTAAGCCATTATTAACAAATAAGTAAAATAATCTCTATCCAATACAGGGAACATAAAAATCATCAACATTATGATGGTGTCACCAAGCATTATCAAGTGAAATTTTAATAATTTGTACCTATTAGGACAAGGACTCTATTTTGTTCTAAGTCTATTGTTCGAATATACGCAAAACAATGTAAATAGATTTTCGTGCAATTGTTTCTATAAAGATTGTAATAGGAGATTGCTAACGTTACACACAGATAAAACAGTGATCATTTTTATGTTAAAACATTGCTAGATACAGCTTTAGAAAACCTAAACCATCTAACGAGGGCCATTTCTTAAATAAATATTAAGATAATGAAATGTATTTTATTTAAGAAGACGCTCAATTAACAATATCTCAATGGAAACGGTTCATATACATGTTGGTCTGATAAACAACTAAGAATTGAAATAGGCAAGATCCAGAAAGGGATTCATACAATACCTCTGTTGCCACATGACAACATGCTCGGAATCCCTACTGCATTTAGAGAACCTCTACATTCAAGCGGCGTGGAATCTCTAAACGTCTATGCCGAGCACGTTCTAATAGCAGAAGTAAACTGACACCGAAGGAAAACTGAAAGAATTTTATGAAACATGGATATGACTAATATATTGAAGAGCATGAAAATAAGTTTTAACGTTGTGGTTTAGTCTTTGCAGTACTATCAAAGCTTGATGAAAATCAGCCTTCAGCCGATTGTTTTAGACACAACGTTCAGTGAAGGAATCTTATCATGGGTCCCGATCTGGATGTGTTAGCGCAAGACAGTCGGTGAGCGAATCTTACCACGGGTCGCTCGGAAGATACCTACCTCGGGTCTTCAGCCGATTGTTTTAGACAGAACGTTCAGTGAAGGAATCTTATCATGGGTCCCGATCTAGATGTGTTAGGGCAAGACAGTTGATGAGCGAATCTTACCACGGGTCGCTCGGAAGATACCTACCTCGGGTCTTCAGCCGATTGTTTTAGACAGAACGTTCAGTGAAGGAATCTTATCATGGGTCCCGATCTAGATGTGTTAGGGCAAGACAGTTGGTGAGCGAATCTTGCCACGGGTCGCTCGGAAGATACCTACCTCGGGTCTTCAGCCGATTGTTTTAGACAGAATGTTCAGTGAAGGAATCTTATCATGGGTCCCGATCTAGATGTGTTAGGGCAAGACAGTTGGTGAGCGAATCTTGCCACGGGTCGCTCGGAAGATACCTACCTCGGGTCTTCAGCCGATTGTTTTAGACAGAACGTTCAGTGAAGGAATCTTATCATGGGTCCCAATCTAGATGTGTTAGGGCAAGACAGTTGGTGAGCGAATCTTGCCACGGGTCGCTCGGAAGATACCTACCTCGGGTCTTCAGCCGATTGTTTTAGACAGAACGTTCAGTGAAGGAATCTTATCATGGGTCCTGATATTTTTGTGTTAGGTCAAGACAGTTGTTGAGCGAATCTAACCACGGGTCGCTTGGAAGATACCTACCTCGGGTCTTCAGCCGATTGTTTTAGACAGAACGTTCAGTGAAGGAATCTTATCATGGGTCCTGATATTTATGTGTTAGGGCAAGACAGTTGGTGAGTGAATCTTACCACGGGTCGCTCGGAAGATACCTACCTCGGGTCTTCAGCCGATAGTTTTAGACAGAACGTTCAGTGAAGGAATCTTATCATGGGTCCCGATCTAGATGTGTTAGGGCAAGACAGTTGGTGAGCGAATCTTGCCACGGGTCGCTCGGAAGATACCTACCTCGGGTCTTCAGCCGATTGTTTTAGACAGAACGTTCAGTGAAGGAATCTTATCATGGGTCCTGATATTTTTGTGTTAGGTCAAGACAGTTGTTGAGCGAATCTAACCACGGGTCGCTTGGAAGATACCTACCTCGGGTCTTCAGCCGATTGTTTTAGACAGAACGTTCAGTGAAGGAATCTTATCATGGGTCCTGATATTTATGTGTTAGGGCAAGACAGTTGGTGAGTGAATCTTACCACGGGTCGCTCGGAAGATACCTACCTCGGGTCTTCAGCCGATTGTTTTAGACAGAACTTTCAGTGAAGGAATCTTATCATGGGTCCTGATATTTATGTGTTAGGGCAAGACAGTTAATTATTTACTTCACATATAATGAACAAAATTACAAACATTAATCTAATGCAGCAGGTCAAACCTTAGTTTAAAAGGTCCACTCTCTCTCTCTTTCACAAAATTCTACTTCACAAAATACTAAATGTAAATATTTTGTATAAAGACTATAGACTAGATAGATAGAATACACTTTGCCCAAAAAGGTTATTCATTTTGGGCCGAACTGTATCGCCCGATGCTTAGAGTCAAAATGCTTGGAAACATTGCTCGTGTCTACATTTTTAATTGCGCAGCTGTAAAGTGTGTACTTATTCGTTCGTTAAGGGCAAGGGCGACCGTTAACCTTAATACAGGGAAATTACGCTGAAAATTGAAGAGCGGTTGCTGGAAAGGTACCTGTTTCAGATAAATAAGAACAGCTTTTAGTGCCCGTTACTTTCAAAGATATTATATTTTGGTGCTGATAGAGTTTTATTGGTTAAATTTAAGTAAAGCTTTTTGTTTTGAATCGTAATCTGAAGATAAAAACTGCACAACCTCGCTACCCTATCAATTAGGTATAGTAATCACAGGTATATTCGTAGCTAGGTTTCCGAGTACCTCTTGAAGTCGTGGATTTATTTCTATGTTACAAGTAGATAACAATGTCCTGTATCAAAAGGTAGTTAAAACTCAATTGAGTCGTTAAAGAATGTATCAATTAAACGTAATATATCAATATTCTTAGACGCGAAAAATTATTAAAACCTAGCCAAGTCACGGTGACTGTGGAAGTGTACCAGGAGCTGTTACAACTGAAGTACATGAACCAGTGAGCGGTGAAGCAAAACAACCTGAGGAATCCCACGTTGTTGCATGCGCCGTCATCGAGGAGACCGGGAATACTTATAGTTAGTACCGCGATATTAACGATGTTAAAGAACGGGTATTAATAAGGTTGAAAGTAACAGGAATTCACGACATGTTTATTGTTTTACTTCTGTCAGTTTAAACATATAAAAACATAAAGTAATAAATGTACTGCACTAACACTAAAGTTTCATGAGGTATTCGGTAGTCAATGTTAAATATATTTTCGTATTTAGATAAAATACACTATCGAAACTTTATTTCTTAAAATATAACGTAAATTCAAAATATAGAAGAATATTTCAAAGAAAATATCAGATACGGTTGAAAATATTTGAAGAATATGCAAAATATGCTATTTTCAAGATATTGAGAATACGACGTTCGAGTAGAACTATTAAAATTTACCGCGTGTTGAATACAAATCTTTGTAACATGTTTACAAAATTGAGTAAGAAAATATTATAAATACTATGATGTTAGTTTTGTTTCCAGAAATTTGTTTTCAAGATTGTTATAAACTAAGTACAACGGTTATGAGATTTTTAGGGGTAACATCGTTAACGTTTTAGCACCTTATTAATTACCGTTGATCCGGTCTTATTAAGCCATTATTAACAAATAAGTAAAATAATCTCTATCCAATACAGGGAACATAAAAATCATCAACATTATGATGGTGTCACCAAGCATTATCAAGTGAAATTTTAATAATTTGTACCTATTAGGACAAGGACTCTATTTTGTTCTAAGTCTATTGTTCGAATATACGCAAAACAATGTAAATAGATTTTCGTGCAATTGTTTCTATAAAGATTGTAATAGGAGATTGCTAACGTTACACACAGATAAAACAGTGATCATTTTTATGTTAAAACATTGCTAGATACAGCTTTAGAAAACCTAAACCATCTAACGAGGGCCATTTCTTAAATAAATATTAAGATAATGAAATGTATTTTATTTAAGAAGACGCTCAATTAACAATATCTCAATGGAAACGGTTCATATACATGTTGGTCTGATAAACAACTAAGAATTGAAATAGGCAAGATCCAGAAAGGGATTCATACAATACCTCTGTTGCCACATGACAACATGCTCGGAATCCCTACTGCATTTAGAGAACCTCTACATTCAAGCGGCGTGGAATCTCTAAACGTCTATGCCGAGCACGTTCTAATAGCAGAAGTAAACTGACACCGAAGGAAAACTGAAAGAATTTTATGAAACATGGATATGACTAATATATTGAAGAGCATGAAAATAAGTTTTAACGTTGTGGTTTAGTCTTTGCAGTACTATCAAAGCTTGATGAAAATCAGCCTTCAGCCGATTGTTTTAGACACAACGTTCAGTGAAGGAATCTTATCATGGGTCCCGATCTGGATGTGTTAGCGCAAGACAGTCGGTGAGCGAATCTTACCACGGGTCGCTCGGAAGATACCTACCTCGGGTCTTCAGCCGATTGTTTTAGACAGAACGTTCAGTGAAGGAATCTTATCATGGGTCCCGATCTAGATGTGTTAGGGCAAGACAGTTGATGAGCGAATCTTACCACGGGTCGCTCGGAAGATACCTACCTCGGGTCTTCAGCCGATTGTTTTAGACAGAACGTTCAGTGAAGGAATCTTATCATGGGTCCCGATCTAGATGTGTTAGGGCAAGACAGTTGGTGAGCGAATCTTGCCACGGGTCGCTCGGAAGATACCTACCTCGGGTCTTCAGCCGATTGTTTTAGACAGAATGTTCAGTGAAGGAATCTTATCATGGGTCCCGATCTAGATGTGTTAGGGCAAGACAGTTGGTGAGCGAATCTTGCCACGGGTCGCTCGGAAGATACCTACCTCGGGTCTTCAGCCGATTGTTTTAGACAGAACGTTCAGTGAAGGAATCTTATCATGGGTCCCAATCTAGATGTGTTAGGGCAAGACAGTTGGTGAGCGAATCTTGCCACGGGTCGCTCGGAAGATACCTACCTCGGGTCTTCAGCCGATTGTTTTAGACAGAACGTTCAGTGAAGGAATCTTATCATGGGTCCTGATATTTTTGTGTTAGGTCAAGACAGTTGTTGAGCGAATCTAACCACGGGTCGCTTGGAAGATACCTACCTCGGGTCTTCAGCCGATTGTTTTAGACAGAACGTTCAGTGAAGGAATCTTATCATGGGTCCTGATATTTATGTGTTAGGGCAAGACAGTTGGTGAGTGAATCTTACCACGGGTCGCTCGGAAGATACCTACCTCGGGTCTTCAGCCGATAGTTTTAGACAGAACGTTCAGTGAAGGAATCTTATCATGGGTCCCGATCTAGATGTGTTAGGGCAAGACAGTTGGTGAGCGAATCTTGCCACGGGTCGCTCGGAAGATACCTACCTCGGGTCTTCAGCCGATTGTTTTAGACAGAACGTTCAGTGAAGGAATCTTATCATGGGTCCTGATATTTTTGTGTTAGGTCAAGACAGTTGTTGAGCGAATCTAACCACGGGTCGCTTGGAAGATACCTACCTCGGGTCTTCAGCCGATTGTTTTAGACAGAACGTTCAGTGAAGGAATCTTATCATGGGTCCTGATATTTATGTGTTAGGGCAAGACAGTTGGTGAGTGAATCTTACCACGGGTCGCTCGGAAGATACCTACCTCGGGTCTTCAGCCGATTGTTTTAGACAGAACTTTCAGTGAAGGAATCTTATCATGGGTCCTGATATTTATGTGTTAGGGCAAGACAGTTGGTGAGCGAATCTTGCCACGGGTCGCTCGGAAGATACCTACCTCGGGTCTTCAGCCGATTGTTTTAGACAGAACGTTCAGTGAAGGAATCTTATCATGGGTCCTGATCTGGATGTGTTAGGATAAAATTTTTGCCATTAAGTATTAACCGAGTCTTGAATCATGTACATGGATAATTTGTAGAGTGTTTTTAGGCATTCTGACCAACCAGAGTGAGCGAAGCGAACGGTCAGTAGCGAAGCGAACGACTGGTGGGACGGAATGCCCAATAACACACTACTTAGGTGAATATATTGAAAGGGAAAAATAATTTGGCTTTTTTATTTTCATTCTATATCCCCCATTCCGCGAACTTAAAAACGCTCCTAGGTACCAAATAAATGAATTTGAATGTAAAATTTGAATGCTAAGGGATAATATTCTATAAAATAATGTCATCCTTCCAAAAATATACAAAACTATCAAAAAATCTTCCTTCAGAACAATATACCAGATTAAGCAATAAAGACCACAGCCTCATATATCTTATCCCTTCCCTGCAGGGACTGAGTCAGTGAGATGTAGCAATAGATCCTCGTGTCACGATATGCTCATAAGGCAACCGGAAAATAACGGGGCTGTAACATACATTACAAGGAGGGCCTGTTACTTGGAGATCTGAAAGAACAAAACGGCGCAGGAATATTTTCAGTTTGTTTAAGACTGTTTTGGAAGATATTTTAGTTTTCTGTAGAGTTTTGTTTGTGTAATGTGGCTAAAAACAATTAATTGATTATTAAGTTAATTTCTTTAGTTAAGATATAGTTTGGGACGGCCCAACAGCCCATCCTAATAACCACGTCGCAGTGGTTTTGTTCTATTTAAAGGAAAGGGGGAGCTAGTAAACATTCGGGAACAACTGAAGCTAATGATCGAAAATGCTAAATAATTATTGTATTTATATATGTATGTTTATTCTGGGTTCCCCCCAGTTCGCTGTATGATCGTCCATAACACAAGCTCTGCTTACTTTGGGGTCAAACAGTTGGTGTGTTTGTCTGAGGATTTATTATTATTAATTATACAAATTATTTAGTTAAACAAGAATGATTAATGTGGTCCATGGGCACGGATGGTACGGATTTAACACCAGAGCGTCGATACTCGATTGCTGGCTATGAGAAAGTAAAAAGAAATATATAAATTTTATTAATTATATCCAATTATGTAACTAAATAATTATGAATTTGAAAACCTTTCTTAGAAGCCTATAGCTCAACCATTGGTATTTCTATTCCAACTTCCGTTACACACTGGCACGTTTTCAACCGCATGGAAAAATTCTTACATAGTTTCCATCCGTCTGGTGATAAGCATAATGTAAAGAGCTACGGAGCAATTTTAAAAGTCAAGGTCATACTTAAATTATTTTAAAAGTGCATATTTGCCATAATTTATCCCAAGCTAAACCCTCAAATAATTGAGCAGCAGCACAGATTCGTAAGTAAAAAATCTACAGAGACAAACCTATATGAATTTGTGCATGATGTTATCACTTTAATGAGCAACGGAAATCAAATAGACACAGTGTATACCGACTATTCTAAGACATTTGATAACATATCTCATAATTTATTGATCTGCAAACTACATGATATCGGTATTCATGGCGGTCTTTGCGTTGGCTAGAATCTTACTTTCGGGACCGCAGTCAAGCAGTAATTATTAGGAGGTTTTAATCATCTTTCATCCCAGTTACATCAGGATTTCCTCAAGAATCTTACTTAGGACTATGAATATTTAATTTATTTATTAATAACATTTCTTTTTTTAAACATTTCAATTTTTATATTACATTCAGATGTTATGAAAATCTTTTAGAACATTAAAAACGAATCTGATTGTTTACTACTTCAAAGAGATCTTAATAATCTTTCTGCTTCTTTTCCATGACAGAGCTACTGGGTTCGAATCTTGGTAGAGGCAGATATTTTATTATATTTGCTTCCTAGTCATGGATGTGTATGTATAATTATTTGAGTTTATTTCTAATATTTATATATGAAACAAAAACCTATTTCTGAATATTTGAACCCCATTTTTAAACAGCAAAATAAAATAATAAATAAAATATTTATCATTGATTAAAATGGTTGAGAGTGCAAGTGAGGACGAAGATAGCAAAAATAAAAGTGATAGTAAAACCAGAAGTTGCCAGTCTATTATTCTTAACTCGGAACACAAACTAGAAAAACGGAAAAGAAATATGATAGAAAAAAGTGACGAAAGTAGTGAAGATGGATATATTACGGTTTTAAGAAGAAAACCTAAGCGTTTAATAATAAGCGAGCTAGGAGACGAGACAATTCAAGAAAAATCAATGGAACAATCAACAGGCCAAAGTAAACAATTTGAGGTAAGCATAACCTCTACCGAACATTTGCCTAAACAAATGTCAATGGCAAAGTTGCTGAAAAACGAAAATATTATCAATATTACAAGGGTGAGATACAAAGGACCTTTCAAAGCCTTGATAAGATTTACAAATAAAAATGATGCTCTGAGACTAATTGACAACCTTAAATTTAAAGAAATGCAATTACGATGTCAGCTTACTTATGAAACGACCGTAAGTTACGGCGTGGTTAAGGGCATAACTATTGATACTTCGGAAGGAGATCTCCTGGAACTTTTCGAAAGTGAGGCGGAAATATTATCAATAAAGAGATTGAAAAGATTGGATCAAAACGGAAAATGGGTTGATAGTGAGTCAGTTCGAGTTGGATTTAAAAGTTCAAATCTACCTGAGAATATTAAGATTTACAGTATTAATTTCAAAGTGTTTCCGTACATATTTCAAGCTACTCAATGTACGAGATGCTGGAAATTTGGGCATTTCATAAAATATTGCCCATTCAAAAAGATAACATGCATTAAATGCAGCAAAGAACATAGTACATGTGAAACTGAGGTATATAAATGCGTCAATTGCAAAGGCCCTCATATGGCAATAGACAGATCTTGCCCTGCTTTTCTGAAAGAAAAAGAGATTCGTCAACTAATGAGCGATAGAAACGTTACGTACAGAGTAGCACTACAACAGCTTTTAACCATAAAACCTCCAAAAACACAAAACCCTAGTAATATAAACAATAACCCCCAAATTCATGGTAATTTTCAACCGCTTAATGATGATCAACCAAGTGCCCTACAAGCAAAGAAGCTATATAGCAGTGCAGTTAAAACAAAAGTTACAGTACACAGAGAAAATAATACCACAGATAAAAAAGAGACTCAAAATAAAAACAATAAGAATATACAATTCAAGTCAAACATGCACAAATCATCACATCGAAAGCAAAACTTTGAGGAATTAGAAAAACAGTATATGGAGAATATAGAAATAGAAGAATCGAATATACATAACATGGAATTTGAGTACGGTAACAATGAAGAAGAAAACCAAAAAAAATAATGAAAAAAGTGACCTCTTAAGAAAGTTAAAAGAAGTAATACTTTCAAAAAGATCTTGGGAAGAAAAAATCCTTATATTTATTAAAGTTTTAATAAGTGAATTTAAAACTTTATTAGTTAACTATATATCAAAAGGGGACCTTATGAAAACCATTCTAACAACGTTTAATGGATAGCAGCACATACAACACTTTAGTTAATCTACAATTTGCTCAGTGGAACTCACAAAGTCTTTACCCCAAGTGGCTAAGTCTTGAAAATCTACTGATTCAACAGAAAATCCATGTGGCTATTATTTCAGAAACATGGCTGAGCTTAGACACCATCCTTGGCAGTAACACTTATAATATATTTAGAATAGACAGACCGGACTCGTACGGAGGAGTGGCAATACTAGCTCACAAATCAATTCAGTGTCAACACAAAAGTATCCAGTTAAGTAACCCAGGAATAACGATATAGTGGCGAGTGCTCATCAGATAGATAATTAAGTAGTTTTTTTTTTCAATGAGTTTGCTCAACTGTGTCATACAATAGGGCTGACATGTTAAGTACAAAAGCCCTTCCAAAATAAAGAATAAAAAAATAAAAATAAAAACCTATTTGTGCTTATAAATTTCTTAAGTTTATTTATCCGTTATCTAGTATCCATAACACAAGTTCTTAATGATACTTAATTTGGGCTAGATAATGTGTGTGCCTGTTAAATAAGAGTCTTGGGTGTGATTGTAAATTGTAAATTATCTATTAACAGACATATAGATGCTATAATTTTTAAAACCTTTAGGATGTCGTGATTAATTTCGAGAAACAGTAAGGATTTGAGACGATATACCATGATGACTCTGTTATTCAACAGCTTTGTCAGATCAGTTTTAGAGTAGGTACGCGTCAATCGTTTAGAATTCTTATTATAACGTACATATTGACAACATTGAAAAAATCTATTAAAAGTTATTATCAAACATATTTTATATAGATTTCCGAATCGAAAGGCCAGTAATTTATAAATAAGGATAAAAACTCATTACGTAATACCAAAGACCAAACTCACCTTCAAAGATACCAAATGTTCCTTTACAAAATCATCAATAATTATATCGATTCCCCTTCTCTTCGTAAAAATATTTGTTTTAGGTGTCCCCGAATAAATTCCAGAAGTAAACATATTTTTAATGTTCCTTTGCTAGGACAAACTATGCTGCTAGTATATTTATACACAGAGCATGTAATAGAGTTATCAGCATAAATTTCACTGCAGTGACATGTTTGACTGTAACAAAATAGTTATAAAAAAGCAATTTTATGTGTTAAATAATGTATACATTTTAAGACTATAAATAAGCACTACGACTAAATTAATTTAGGTAATACCACTGACTGTGCAATATTTAATTTTTAATGTTTTGTTTTGGTTTTGTTTTCAAATGTCCAATTTATGTATTAACTTACTGGAAACTTTACTGATTTGTGAATTTAATTTTACTACCATGCCCAACTGTGCTAATATATATTGATGTTTTCCAAATAATAAATAAATAAATTCAAATAATCGACAAACGAACCAAAGAACGAAAACGAAGCATATTGACGCTTGAAAGACAATTCCTCACTAAGCGACACTGAGTAAACATTACAGGAGAGTGATTTACAGTTCAAATATTTAAAAAAATATCATAAAAATTTACCTAATTGTTCAATTTAAATGATGTTTACACTCGTACAAATCATTTTTTTATAGTTATCCATATTGCTAAAATAAGATACCTGACACTTTTATAAGTAATGCTTTGTGTCGGTTAGATAAAATTTACCTGATTTGATAAACAGCTAAAATTATCTAAATTATCACTGTAGTGTGTGTAGTAACATGTTAAAATAGGTAAACTTACCTAGTTTAGAATTTTGATACAGAAAGATTGATTAAAAGAGATCTGACTGTTTAAGCAAGTCAATTTACCTAAGCATTATTTAATGATTAATTGTGATTGTGGAAATTTTATCTTAGATATTAAAATCACCCCGAACCTCCCTTTGAAACTGACATTTAACCAAGAATATTTAAATTTTTCTGACATATAATAAATAATTGTTATCATGCACAAAAATAAATGAAATCAGTTATTATTGAATAAAATAATTTATTGAAGATTAAACAAATACGCTACGTAGTGCTAACCGTACAAAATTAATAAGAAAATTAAATACGATATAATATTCAGTCTAAGATCAATGTATTTTTTATGGAATAATTATTATTGCTGTCTCAATTATAAATTACCTACACAATCACCGTCATCACTCAGTTTCTAAAAAATATAACTCACAATTTTATTGTCAGTAAATCAATAATTAATAAACTATTAACCTACTGTGTAAAGTGTGAACATTTTTGACACAATTATTAATATCGCTGTAATAATTATAATAACATCACTTATATTATTCTCACAACATAATCAGTCTCTAGAAACAATCAAGATATTATTCATTAAAAAAATATAAAGGAATCCTTAATCCAATTGTACCCCTACAAAATAAATCTTAAGTATGAATTGCAACTTAGGATCTTTTTAGTTACCAAGTGTAAATGTTAATACAACAATCTTTAATGTCTGAGTCGGGTAGACAATCTTTGACATTTGTTGCACGTGGAATGTTCACAAATTAATATTTGAAGCAGTTAGGAATAACTTTGTCCACGCAAAGTTTTACCAAATCACACCAGTTACATTTAGCTTTTGATATGGGAAGTAAAAGAGATACCTTGGTTTAGACTGAATTTCGACATCAAAGAACAGTAGGATTCATAGATGTTTTATATTTAACGCTTTGCTTGCCTTTTCTAAAAGTTATAATACGGATCTTGCTTATCTTTCCAGTTGAGTTGCCTTTATTATATTTGTCATTAATATATCCCGTCTGTAAAAAACTTCATAACTCAATTTTTCTAACTGGAAAGGCGATAGTTCTTGTCTCAAAATACAATAAAAATATCTAAGCTCTAATATTGTTTCACTTTGTTTCAGGTTAACTTATACAAATTACACTGTCACAAAATATATTATCAAGTTAATATATATAACCACATAAATTAGAATTGCTTTCTGTAGGTAAAATCTACAAAGTGATTTCAAACGGAAACTTCTTAACAAGTAAAAATATGTTAATACACATAAATTAAAAATTCAATACATGAAAAACCAACTAAGTTCATATTCCTTATTGTTAGAATGTCGTAACTGCTGGATATTCTTAAAATCATTTTTTTTGTTACTTATTCAAAACCACGCAATATCTAAGCGACAGTAAAACTCGTCGTAGAATTATGAGGCCCAGACCAAACGATTCGAACGAACGGCGGTTCGAATGGTAAATATAACTAATTTAACGGATTTATGTCGGTTGGTAAGCCTTTTAAGCGTCGATATAAATATTAACACTATGTTTATTAGGCAGTTTTTTTAGTACCATACACGTACGCACTATTAAGTTTAAAGTTTAGTAGTTTTCGTTAAATGTAAGTAAAATACTTGCCTTTTATTACGATAAATACAGCCTGCTAATTGTTGATAAATTTTTTACTTTTTTTATTACGCAACTATTTCACTTTGAGCATGTTTTATACTTCTACACGACTAGTAAGGGCTTTCACTTTTTTGAATGAGGTATTCAATTCTAAGTGTCTTATATCTTACTGGTTGGCATGTATTTTTCCGTACATAAAATACCTCTCCTAGTTTAGAACGTCCTCTTCAGCATAATTCCAATGACGGACTTGAAAAACAAAAGCCCACTAAATTACAAAAAGGCAAGAACTTAACTTTAACATAAGCAAAAAGACATCGAAGTATTAGGTACGCATAATGATTTGTCAGTTTCCTTACAGTCCAACTCACCACACTTGGTGCGTTTGTTGGTGGATGGACGAGTGATGAATCTAATGAATTAATATGAGGCTGTAAACTAACCTAAAAAAAGTATAACAACAATAATAATTAAAAAAAAAACATTGGTTAAATAGATTTAGCTTTATATTTGTGAACTGTGCTACTGTTACTGGTTTGGCCGCAGCGACGTTGAGATTGGCTGCGTGCGTAAAGGGTGTTGGTAACTTAATACTTTAGAGTCTTAAGGACTAGAAGATAGAAATACGTCTCCCTAAAGGATACTTTTCCCTTTCGACTCCAGGATATCAGCTTGCTTATCGAATGGCAAGAGTGCTATCCTAATATTTACTGAATCCACTTAATGAATTAATAATTTTATTTGAATTCATATCAATTGGGAAGTAAAATATTGAATATACATATTTTCAATCCTTAAGTAAATATAGTGTGTTCAAAAAGTTTTAAATCAAACAAAAACTTACTAAAACAAATCGTAAATTCTTTAACTTCTCATTTAATATCTCATAAACTTCCTAATTTTCTTATCTAACAACATGACATTCCGTTAGAAACAGCCTGGAATTAAAAGAATATAAGCATAAAAATAAACCAAAAGGTTGACCCATGTAAATGTCACATCACAACACAACATTTGTAGATAACCAAAAATAAAATGAGAGGTTCTTTTTCAAATACCCGATACGCAGGCAGCGGCCAATCTATAACTTCTCATTTTCCGAACGAAGGCTTCTAGATCGAGCCCATTGTGCAGTCACGAATGATTTTGAAACTTAACACGTTGTATAAGTTTATTAAGTATTAAGGTTTATAAGTTAATTGGTTTTCACAATGGACGGCGAGTCTCGGTCTGCGTGCGTTCTCGAGCGCACGTCGATCGCATACGCCTTCCCGCTCTTTTAGCCCCCGCGCTAATTGAGCACCCAAATTTCATAGTTGTTCACCGTATTAAGTTTCTAACGCCGTTTTCACGGCAGATCATTCTCGCTCCGATCGCCGCCCAGTTTGGACGTGCAAGCCCCGTTCTCCGTCGATCGGTCCTTTCCCGCTATTCCGTGGCGCTCAGTCTACTGACGTCACAGTCTAGCGTGCTGGTTCCGTGCTACGGTTTTCTACTCCGTCTGAGTGCTATCGAAGTGCGTATTTTTTCTTTGCGACTAAGCCCCTTAGTCTTCAAAGTGCTGTGCTAAGTAGTGTTGTGCTTGTGCTGAGTGCAGTGTTGTGCCCAGCGTAAGTAGTCTGGTTTCAGTGCAAAGGATACTTAACGGTGACAACGAATTTGTACTGAACCAGTCCTTTTTATTTTTATTTATTTCTCTTCTCTATTTTATTTATTTTTCTTCTATTTTTCATATTTATTTTTATCATATCTGTGTGTTTTCGTGTGTATTTGTCCTTTCTGTCGGTAAAGGTTGACCCTAACGTGGTCAACTCTTTACCTGCGTACCCTTTTTTAGGTTTCTAGGTAGCGGCCTTAGGCGTACTACTGTTAATTTTAAGTTTTCCTCCCCAGCCCCCCTACCGCTGGTAGGGAGGTTAGCCGCTAGGATTTGCTAGGTTTTAGGAACTAGGCATCTTTTATTATACTTATTTTTATTAATATTACTGTCCCAACTTTCCCTTATGGATCCGCTAAGCGTTATTAACGCGTTCACCCAGGCACTTGCTGCGGTAGGCGTCTACATCCCGAATGACATCATAACGCAGGCCTTGCAGGCATCAATCGCGTCCCCGGCCCCTCAGGCCTCAACCCCGGCCCCTCAGGCCTCAACCCCGGCCCCTCAGGCCTCAACCCCGGCCCCTCAGGCCTCCAACGTCGAGACCCCTCAGGTCTACAGCTCTTCCTCGTCTCCCGCCTCGTCCGAGATGGATTGCGAATCGGTCGCATCCTCTCACGCGTCGCGTCGTAAGCGTACCGCTCCCGGGAGCGACTCCGAACCCGCGTCTGACAAGTCGTCAGATGCCGTCACCTTAACCGGCTCTCCTGAGCCCGCCTTTCAACTTGTCGCCAAGCGCTCCAAGAAGCGCTCTAAGAAAGCTTCGGTATCTTCAATACCCGAGCCCTCCCCGGTGTCTTCAACACAAGCCCCCGCGCCGTTAAAATCGCTCGTAGTAACCGCGTCTCCGTCGGTCACATCGAAGCCAGCGACGCGCTGCGCTCCCGTCCCGCCGAAGCCTCAGCTCCCTCCGCCCGTATTCCTGCGTGAAAAAGCGCGCTGGACCGCGGTTTCCAACTTGTGCAAAGTGCACAAAATTAATTACTTAAAAGCCGCCAACGCTGGCGACACAATCAAAATCCAATTAGCGACCGTCGACGACTTCCGCGTGTTTACCAGGATACTCGGATTAAACCAAATCGCGTATCACACCTACGCCCTCCCGGAGGAGCGTAAGATCCGCGCAGTTCTACGGGGCGTCCCGTTCGAACTCAGCAACGAAGATATTCTCGAGGACCTTAAGTCCCAGGGTTTCCCGGTCACAGCAGTGCACAAGATGCACTCCAACCGCGGTAGGCGTTTTCCGTTAGCGCTAGTAATCCTGTCCAATACTCCCAACTCGAAGGAGATATTCAAAGAGGCTCGCACAATCTGCGGACTCTCGAACATCTCCGTCGAGCGTCCCAACCCCCGCGGTCACCCTGGGCAGTGCCACCGCTGCCAGCTATATGGCCACGCAGCGGCTAACTGTTCAGCTCCCCCCAGGTGCGTTAAGTGCCTGGATCCCCATTTCACTAAGGAGTGCACTCGCACTCCCGAATCCACTTCCCCCCCTGCCTGTGTGCTGTGCGGCCAGTCCGGCCTCACAGCAAACTACAGGGGTTGCCCGCGCGCTCCGCGCTCCACCGTCAAGAGGGTCGCGCCTAAACCGGCGCCGCCGCTCACCTCCGCTAACTTCCCGCCGCTGCGCAACCGGGGTCCCCCGGAAGCAAAGCCCGTTCAGCCGACGCCTACTCCGGCTCTGTCTTGGAGGCAGCGTCCGGCCGTCCCGCCTGCACCTTCCCGACCCATCCCAGCTCCCGTAGCTCCCGTAGGGCCGCGTCCCACGTTGTCATCTTCCCCTCAGTCGTCGTTGGCTGAGGACATGAAGACCGTGTTCGACGTCATCCAAAACGTCGACATTAACGAAATTTCCGTACTCGCACGCAAATTGCGAGCCGCCCGCTCTCCTCAAGAGCGTTTATTCGCGTTAGCCGAGCATCACTCGCTCCTAAGTTCGTTGTAAATTCTTTTATTTTTGTATAAATTCGTAAATAAATTAATTTAATGTCTAGACCCGCGAATCCCGCGTCCAGTCGTATTAAACCTAAGGGCTTATCCCTAGTATCTTTTAACGCTCGTAGCCTTAATACCAACCTTCCAGAGATTAAACTGTTCCTTCAGAACAAAGAACCTGACTTATTCCTTCTCCAGGAGACATGGCTTACTCCAAACCGCTCCAGGGGATTCGCAATACCTAAGTACGCGTTTACTCGCAGCGATAGGCCCAACTCCGACGGTTACGGCGGCACCGCTATATATTACAAAAGAGGCTTCCATTGCTGTCCTCTCCCTACCCCTCCTCTCCTCAACATGGAGGCCACTGTGTGTAGATTGGCTATGACTGGTCATCCGACCATCATCATAGCTTCAGTCTACATACCTAGTGGTACCAGACCAATCCGCAGCGACTTTGAGGCCATTCTCGCCCTCGGCCATTCAGTCATTATGTTCGGAGACTTTAACTCCAAACATACTGACTGGACGTGCCTATCGACCAACACCAGCGGTATCGCTCTCCTCGACATCACAAACTCCCTTGACTTAGACGTCATATCCCCCATCACTCCCACTCACTATCCCAACAACCCGACCTATTCTCCTGACATCCTCGACTTTGCAATTATCAAGCGAATCAATCTTGATCTCAGGTCCATCGAACCGCTCGATGACCTAGGCTCCGACCATCGCCCCGTCTCCCTCGTGCTAGGCGCGCCTAACGTTAACGTCACACCGCCAAAGACCTTTACCAACTGGAAAGGCTTTAAAAATACGTTAGTTTCAGCCTTAGAGGCACCGAACTCTCCGCTCGCGATTTCGCCCGACCAATTAGACAGCCCGATTAAAATAGATTCGATAGTCGATAATCTCACTGATGCTATCAACTCAGCCATCAGCGACAACGTAATCATTGCTAAGCAAGGCAAACCCGCGCTTCCCTTAGCCGTTAGAAATCTCATTAAAGCTAAGAACGCGGCTCTCCGGAGAGCCAAGAAATATCCCACGCCCGCATATAGAACAGCTGCGAATCAGCTTCAACGTAAAGTTAGGTCTCGCCTCGCGGAACTCCGTGACACTCAGTTTAACGATCTCATGGAGAATATCTCCCCGTCCCACCAAGCGTATTATCGAATGGCCCGAGCTTTACGCGTAGACACCGCCTCTCACGTTCCTCCTCTCACTCGCCCCGACGGCACCATTGCCTTCGAAGTCGAAGAGAAAGCCGAATGCTTCGCCGACAGCATAGCGGCACAATGTTCGCCCAGCACGCAACCCGCGGATCCCTCCCACATCCAGGCGGTGGAGGACGAAGTTCTCCGCAGAGAATCTCTCCCTATCACCGACGACCCCGTCAAAGTCTCTAATGATGAAATCTTGCTTCTCATTAGAAAACAAAAGTCCAAAAAGGCTCCGGGTGCGGATGGAATTTCCAACCACGCACTTAAGCACCTGCCACAGCAGGTGCTTACCTTGTTAGCTATCATCTTCAATGCCTGCTTCGACCATAGCTACTTTCCAAAAGCCTGGAAAGAAGCGACAGTCATAGGCATTCCCAAGCTGGGTAAACCTCTGAACATCCCGGCTAATCACAGACCCATCAGCCTCCTCAAGGCAATGTCTAAACTTCTCGAAAGAGTCATACTCTCTCGAATGCGGAACCATCTGTTTCCAACGGATGGCGACCCTCTCATTATTCCCCACCAGTTCGGCTTTCGCGCTAAGCACTCCTGCCCTCAGCAAGTCCATCGAATCGTCGAGTACATTCTCGAAGGATTCTATCCGCATCGTAAAAAATCAATCGCGGTTCTCTTTGACGTAGCCAAGGCTTTCGACAAAGCCTGGCACAGCGGTCTCGTTTTTAAACTCTATAAAATAGGCTTACCGGTTCGCCTAGTCAGATTAATCGCGTCGTTTCTTAAAGACCGTACGTTTCGATTCAAACATGAAGGCACGCTCTCCGCGCCTCGTCCCATAAAGGCTGGAGTCCCGCAAGGCTCAGTCCTCGCCCCTCTGCTATACACCGTGTACACTAATGACATGCCCATCCCGCCGAAAGGCGTCGAACTCGCCCTCTTTGCAGACGATACCGCCCTTTACACTAAAGGTAAAAGGATCCCGTATAACATCACCAGACTCCAAAAGGCCGTAAACGCCCTCGGTGTTTGGTTTCAAAAATGGCGTATCGATGTCGACCCAGAAAAGAGTTCTGCCATTCTATTCGACCACAAACGTCGTAATCGCCGCAACGATCCCCACATTCGAATGTTAGGTATTCCCATCCCCTGGAAGCGCAGTATCAAATACTTAGGCGTCACCTTAGATCAGACGCTTTCTTTTAAGCCACACGTCGATAGAGTAACGAAACTCGCGCGTTTCTACTTAAGCCGCTTAAATAGTATGATAGGTAGAAAAAGTAAAATGTCTTTAAGAAATAAACGTACGCTTTATAAGGTCTGCGTTAGACCCGTCATGTCATATGCTTCGCCAGTCTTTGCCCACGCCAATCCCTCCGTCCTGTATAAGCTGCAGGTAGTTCAAAATCTCTTCTGCCGCAGGGCCACAGACGCACCTTGGTATGTGCGCAACGCGGACCTGCACAGAGATCTTGAACTACCTACAGTGCAACAGCACTTCAAAACACTCTCAGAATCGTTCTTCAAACGCGCCGAATCCCATCCCAATCATCTTGTTCGAGATTCAGTCTCATATACTGCTCCTGTGTTAGATTCGAAATTCAAAGTCGCTAGGCCGAGAAACGCGCACACGGACGAACCTTCGCAGTTAACTTTAGCTCTCGAGGCCCTTCAGGCCGCAAATCCTAATTCTAACGTAAATTCTAATTCTAACGTAAATCCGAATTAATGCAATTTTTTTTTTTTCATTTTTAATGTTTTTATTTTTTTTACTTTTCATTTTTGAGCACCTTCAGTGCTATATGAATCTCAGCGGGTGACCCCTTAAGGGCCCCGCTGGCGCGGCCTCTTTCTCCAATTGGCCGTCGTTCAGATGAAGGCTGAGTGGCAAAAATGCACGAGCCGACAGGGGGTTTTTTAGTGGGTATGGTTCTGGTAGGCGTCGGGACGAGTCCCACATAACTCCGATCGCGCGCGCGGAGTATGCGTCAGAGCATTTTTTATGTCCTCCTGCCCTTCCCGTGGAGGGGAACCAAAAAAAAAAAAAAAAAAATTTTCACGGCGGACAGTGGCTCGTTAACCGTACTTCTAATAAGTTTCTAACGCCGTTTTCACGGCGGACAGTGGCAAGTTAACCGTACTTCGTGGAACGTGAGCTTCGTCGACGGGAATTCGTTGTTCCAGGACTTCAAGTGCCGTGTTCGAGTAAGTTATCCGCGTCGTTCTCAACCGCCCTACTGCGTGTAGGGTGGTTTTAGGAAGTTAGTCATCGTTGTTAGGTTCATATATTGTCCCTCCCCAACCCCTCCGCAATGGCTTCCCTAAGCTTTGACGAGTTTAGGAAGAAGTTAATTGAAAGTACTGAAGGCATGTCTTTAAATGCTGATAAGTACAGTTTTTTAGATTCCCTTATCCCTAATCTCATGATATTAATGTCCACAATGGCCCCTCAGGCCACCCCAGTTCCCCAGACCCCTCAGGTCTTAGGCCCTCCCGCGTCCCCTTCCTCCATGGAGTGCGAAGTAGACGCCCCTCCGCGCCGCAAGCGCGCACCCGCGACCGAGTCATCCTCGGACGCCACCCCAACTGGCCCTGAGTCTCCCTCTTTTACGCTTGTTAAGAAGCGCTCTAAGAAGCGTTCGAAACAAGACCCGGCGCCCTCGACGCCCGTCCCTACACCCCCTGCGGCGTCTTCAACGCCAGCTGTCCCGTTGTCTTCAACACCCGCTCCGGCCCCAACTTCTGTCAATGCCAAGGTCCCACCACCCGTTTTCCTTCGGG
The DNA here is from genome assembly GCA_923062675.1 of Marasmarcha lunaedactyla. Lineage (NCBI taxonomy): Eukaryota > Metazoa > Arthropoda > Insecta > Lepidoptera > Pterophoridae > Marasmarcha > Marasmarcha lunaedactyla. Next base: position 4,077,434 of record OV281358.1, read on the forward strand.
AAAAGGGTAAATGGACTGAGGTCTCGACATTGTGCAATGAGCACAAAATCCATTACACCCGAGCAGCCAACTCGGGTGAATCTATTAAAATCTTAGTCTCGTCAATAGACGACTTTCGTGCTTTAACAAAGCTCCTCACCGATAAGCAATATGCTTATCACACTTATGCTCTGTCAGAAGAGCGTAAGATCAGAGCGGTACTCAGGGGAGTCCCGTTCGAATTATCGAACGAGGCTATCCTGGAGGATCTGCAGTACCAAGGCTTCCCGGCACTCGCGGTGCATAAAATGCACAGCAAGTACGGGAGACAACACCCTCTCGCTTTGGTGGTTCTCGCCAACGTCCCCAAGTCCAGGGAGATCCTCAAAGGGGTTAGCACTATATGCGGCCTCTCTGGGATCTCGATCGAGGCGCCTCATCGCCGCAGTCATCCCGGCCAGTGCCATCGGTGCCAGTTGTACGGGCACGCGGCGGCCAACTGCCGCGCACCGCCCAGGTGCGTCAAGAGCCTGGTCCCGCACTTCACTAAGGAGTGCAATCGCACTCCTGAAACTCCCTCTCCTCCCGATTGCGTGCTTTGTGGCCAGTCCGGCCACACCGCAAATTACAAGGGCTGCCCTCGTGCACCCCGTTGCATGCGCTCCAATTTCAAGAAGGTGGGACCCAAACAAGCCCCGCGTCTTTCTCAAGAAAACTTTCCGCCGCTGCGTAGCCGGGTTCCTCCGGCTGCAAAGCCCACACAGTCTAGGCCTACCCCAGAAAACTGGAGGCAGCGCCCCGCATCGAATCTTATCCCAGCTCCTCGCCCATACAAACCCACTCCTCAATCCTCCGTAGCAGACGATATGCGTATCGTCTGCGACACTATAAAAAATGTCGATGTTAGTGAAATCGCAGTCTTAGCCCGTAAACTTAGGGCTTCACGTACTCCGACAGAGCGTTTGCTAGCTCTGGCGGAGCATAGTTCCCTTCTCAATTCATTGTAGGTTCATTTAAATGAATTGATCCCTAAATCATGCTTCGGCCGACCTCTGCCCAGCCCCGGCTTCACCGGAGGCTGCCCAGAACGGCCACCAACTCATGTCCCTTTGAGCACCTTCAGTGCAACTTTCACTACAGGCGGAAGACCCGCTAGCGGATCTCCGCCAGCGCGCCCAACTTCCCGACGGGTGTCGCTTCCGATGAAGGCTAACGGTAATAACTACAGCCAACAGGTGGTTTTTAGTGGGTAGGTGCCATTCTGGTGAGTCCCACATAACCCCCCCGCAGAGGAATTTACCTGTGGGCGGGTATGCATGACGCATCTTCCACCTCCCTACAGCGAGGGTGCCTCGGCAGCAAAAAAAAAAAAAAAAAAAAAACAATGGACGGAGCCAAACCTAATGAAAGTCCTGATATTCGCCAATAGAGCAAAAATTTTGCCTCAAAATGTATTCGATTTTTTTTGCCTGTTAAGTAGTTAAAGTGATCTTTTCTAACTTGTAACTAACTATAAATAAATATCTAGGTGAACTGGATTTTTACAAATTAATATCTTGTTGAAACGTAATTCTTTACTGAAACATGTAAGGATTGTTACAATATATACTGTATAATGTATGCATGTTTTCTTTCAAGATGCTATGAATTCTTGCCCTAAAAAAATCTTTAATACATTTCTATATAATCTTAAATAGAACCTATGTATTTTTTAAATTCAAAGACAGTACGCAGACAACCTTCCGTAACGTTGCCTTCTTACATTTGGAAGATATTGGTACTTTCATAAGAATTTTGAAACTATTTAAAGAAATGTGACTGGAAACAAGTAATAAAGCAGTAACTATATCCCTTCTAGATGTTTGGTCGCCTGGATATGTCGACGCCAGGTTGGATAGTTGTAGGACCTAAGCCCCTTTGATTGATGTTGGAATTACACGCCTGTCCAAAAGGAGACTACTCAATCTTCTCTTGAAGGTTTCTTCCTGGGGGGATTGTACTTTATCAGAAAAACAGACGAAGGCAGTTCATCATATGAACTGTGATTCGGACCAAAAAAGGATTAATTAATAAATTAAGTAATAACAAAAAAATACATCTATATAATGACATCTACAGATAAAATCCTATGAAATGCATTAAAATCTAACAAAGCTAAACATAAGTTTTGTATGCTAAGAAAGAAAGGAATATTTATTAATAAACTTTAGCTATTTATAATGAAAAAGCCTAGAAGCACCGACGCTTTCAGCGTTTCCTTTGTTCCTCCATTTGCACCTGAGACCCAAGTTTTTATTTTATTGATATTTACATCAAAATGAGGCTCTTTCGGAAATAAAGTTTCAAAACTTTGGTGCCCACATAACCTAAATATAGAAGATTCTCAATTCTAGAGTTATAGTTTTTAATACAGCAATTGCTTTGAAATATTTGCAGTATACATTATGCGTAGAATCCTCAAACAGAAAAGTTCACACAACATTAATAGAATCGGTAGATCACAACAACACGTAGGCTTCAGTTGGAACTGCCTCTGTTGTAGTAATTGCATAGACTGTTTTTTTCTTTAAGCCGGAACATAACCACGAAAGCGTGATTATTTTGGCGGGAAAAATAAGCAAGACTGCAGTACCGCTCCAGGCGAGATCTGAACAAATAACTCTACCACCATTTTAAACATCTGATACTAATGATTATGTTTTTAAGCTTGTAAGACTTGTTTTTGTCTTAGTTTATATTTCAACCAAAGTAATTAATATAATTCGTCTTTTAGTATTTTAAGTCAACTTTTGCTAACGAACTTGTTTGCGTAAATTCCCGTTTTCCAGCACGTTACTGCAGGTGCGAAATATATTTTTATAACCTATTTATCCACATATTTAACAAGTTTATTAATATAAGTTGGATAAAGAGAAAGATACAAAGTTATAATTCCCAGCAACGGAGGAAAATCCGTTGTTTTTTTTTTTAATTTTAAATTAATTTTTAGCTACCCGTAAGTAATGTGCTCATAAACTAGTCCATTTTATAATCATCACCTTTAACAAATATAAGAAGTCTATGAGGCCCACTTGCGCCGACTATGTATCTTTATAAATATCAATAAAATCTGATCTCAGGCGCAAACGGAGGAACAAAGAACACGCCGACGACAGCGCCGCGTCTCGGTGCTAGATTGTTCCTGACAAATAGCTAAAGTTTATCAAACTGATGGTAGAGTCATGCTTTATATAAAGTCAATAAGAACAAGTAATATCCAATGTTGAGAAAAAAGTATTTGAATTTGAATTTTTATTGTGTTGAAATGTTTTAAATGAAAAGTCATTGAGACAGAGATATATGGACATTTCTACTATCAAACGCAAGAGGGCCTTAAATACTTCTTAGAGTCAATTGGAGAGTTGCTACCCTGCAGCCTGTGGCATAGTCATAGTCATTGCTTACTTTGCATAATTCGAAAACGTGTTGAAATAGGAGCAACCGAACCGAAAACATCAGATTGCCTTGCGGTCGCCATGGACCGCGGCCTTTCTCCCGAACCAAGTGCCGCAACTCAAATTGGAAAGCAAACGCCTCCAAAGCTATCCTCCGAGAAAGGGTCCCAAAAGGCTCGTGGTAGTCAAAAATCGTCGAGTTCTTCGTCACGGGCAGGAAGATTATAGCTAGAATTAGAAGCAGCTTAGGCAAAGGCGCGCATATATAAGGAGTTAATCGATAAACAGTTGGCGGAAGAAGTTGCCGAACTAGAGGAAGATTACAGTCCATCGTCAGAAGCTCCGAGCTCGATTCGCTCCAATTGTTATATACATCCTACAACAAGCTACAATTATAGAAATCAAGCCAGACAGCTCGCTTTCGATTACAGTAGGGTTTTGGTGGCCATTTCATTCTTATAATTCAAATTACATCAATTAATTGTTGAATTATACTCGAAAGTATTTATGATAGGTATTTATGATAGGTATATAAATAAGTACCTATCATAAATACGAATACAATTAAATGAATTAGTCATGAGGTGTATCTGAGGGGCCATTTTATTGCTAATACCTACATAAAATGATCAATAGACCGGTTAATTCAAGGATTTTCAATAAGCTAATGAATAAAATTATTTTCTTTAGTTATTTTGAATTAAGAAATAAATATAAAAACTATTTTAAGATAACTTGTTTAGAGTTTGTTTAGTGTGCTTCTAGAGTCTTTTCTATTTTAACCTACCACACTGCCCCCATGCTAATACTAAAAATTAAAAAGCAATCGTGTTGCTCGGTGTTCGATCTGGCCGTTCCTAAAACGTGTGTTCTATTTCACAATGTAGCTTATTACACCACATAATTTTTTCATATTTTTATATCAATGAATAATTATGGATATCTTTCAGACCTAATTTTTTTAAAGAAACTGAGATGAAATGAAATCCTTTTAGACGGTGTAAGTTTGGAAAAATATACAAAAAAATATACTTTTAAAACGTTTGCTAAAGGAAAACGGGACGTGAAGATCTTCATAACAGATACATCAGAGAGATTTATCAGAATATCGGTGGAATAGCGCACGTAAATTTGTTATTATTATTTTACTGGTACTTTTAAAATAGTACCAGTAAAATTAAGGTTTTTACATTTCATACAAAAATTATGAAATAATTAATAAAATTTTTACTCTGTAGTGGTTTCGGTGAACCGCAGCATCAGAATATCCTGTGGCGTTGTTCAAGCGACATGAGGGTCAGTAATTACTTATAGCATTGTCTATTAGTTTTATATGAGATGTGGAATGCGAGTCCATGCTGACGTGGCAAAGACTCAGTCTTAACATTAGCTTATTTTGTGAGTCGATGTATTTGTCAAACAGCCATATATTTTATGAAAGTCATTTATAAACTGAAACTTAATTGAAAAAGACGCTTAATTGATATGCTAAAATGTATGCGATAAGAATTCCTACATGCCGTATAGCAGAAACCTGGATATATGTTTCTTTTGATAATTTGTATATTTATTGTTTCTAAAAATAGAATTTAAGAATCGACACTAATATTTTGTTGAAGCGAGAGCAATAGCGAGAGCAAAGTCAATGCCTCGGCGGCGTCGTGACTTTACGCTGAGCTGGAGGACTGTTTTGCTGCTGTTACACTGTTTGTTGGATATGGTATTTACATTTTTTTTCTCCTACGTAATGATCTTCTTTTTTCATCATAGACATACTGTGCTTTATTCTATTGTGATAGTTTGCGAAATAAATAATTTTTCTTTATTTCTTTCAAAACATAATGAAGTCATATAAAATGCAATAAAAAAGATTTAAGAAACTGCAATCTGTTTAGAAACTAGTGAGACGTCTCTCAGTCCTTCCTTTTTAACGTTTTAAACGTGTAAAATTTTGTGCAACAGTTTGAATCACAATAGTCTTCGACCGTCTTGACCGTGTGATCGCAATTGTGAACCGTAATTTCGCAACTTTTTTTTCAAATAATGTGCGCAAAAGTTACGACTTTCTAAATATACATTTTTTAAATGTTTAATTTAAAGTGACCAGTACTGCAGAGTTGTAAATTTAATCTTCATAGAAAGTGTTCTAATCCATATCATGCTTGCCGCTCACTACTTTAGTGTCAAAATATATATTGTTGTAAGCTTAACAATTATTTTGAAGCATGCACAACCGTCACATTCATCTAGGGCACTTGATGGTGAATATCAAAACATTTCAAACATAGATTCTTTTATCAAATGTTCTTCAAATTTTGTATCCAAAAAATGGAAAAAATACATTTTAATTTGGACACCACCGGAATCCCTTACCAAGTTATTTAAAGGGGAACCCTTCAAAAACTGTTCTATTGCAAACTGTTTCGTTACTTATGACAGGAAATTATTAGGGAGAAACCTGAGTAGGTTCGACGCCATTATTTTCAATGGACGTATGTTAAATACAAGCGATTTACCACAAACAAGATATTTAAATCAGATATATATATTCATGAACTGGGAAGCTCCGCCAAGTTTCCCAGTGTGCAGCAATCAGTTCGACAACTTCTTCAACTGGACCTACACGCACAAATTACATTCAGATGTATTGCTGCTGTATTTTCAAATAAGGGATACAGAAGGTAACGTCATTGGACCAAAACCTAATATTTTGTGGAAAGATGATAAGATTTTCAAATTTGATTATGAAGTTAAAAAAAAATGGATTAAGAAAAAAAGAGCAGTAGCTTGGTTGGCATCGCACTGTAGCACACACAGCAAGAGGGAAAAGTTAGTGAAAAGATTAGCTGAGAAATTACGAAAATCTGACTTGACACTGGACGTAATCGGTGCTTGTGGAAACATCAAGTGCAGTAAATGGCACTCAGATAAGTGTTGGGAAAAAATCGGAAGTTTATATTATTTCTATCTGGCTTTTGAGAATACGCATTCTGAAGACTATGTCACCGAGAAGTTGTTGAATCCATTCCAACATTTTACGATACCTATTGTTTATGGCGGTGCTAATTATTCCAGGTATTGATTACACTTTTCTTTGTAGATATTTTTTTATACTTAAAAACATATTACTTTCTTTCGTTTAGTAAGGGTTAAGGCTTATGGAGGGGTTTCACAAATTCCTTAAAATCTATTCACCTTAGTTTATTTTTCACTTTATAAAGTAATCAGTCATTATTGATACCATTTATTTACCATTATGAAGTCATCAACTACCATTATGGATGTCTAAAATTTGTTATAGTCAGTTAAACTCAGGTGTAATTTTGAACGACATAGTATTTTTCAGGTTTGCTCCTCCAGGAAGTTATTTGGACGCAAAAACATTACCTCTTGATAAATTAGTTTCCAAGGTGTCCAAAATAATATACGAGAAAGATCTGTATCAAAGTTATTTTAGATGGAGAAAGTATTATAATTACAACAACGCAGTCCATGACGACCTCTGTGGTCTTTGTTCTGCTTTGAATAACAAGACGATGATGAAAAAACGACAGTCTTATAAACATTTTAGACGCTGGTGGTTACCTGATTATGAAAATTACTGTAAACACCATTGACAATATCTTTAAAAATATAAGTATGTCGAGTTCATGAAAAATCGTTATATTTGTCGATTCATAAGTCTAGCGACCGTGTACTCAGTGCACGTGGAAGTAGCCGCGTTAGATACAAGAAATAAATATTATTGAAAGAATGCTATTTCGGCTATTTCCTGATAATTTTGATAAATTTGATACGAGTAAAACTGTGGCTAAAACCGAATCTAAGCTCATTTTTTCTGTGCCATTTGTTACAAAAAAATATATGTTAATAGAGATGGATAGCTTTACAAAATGCTGAGTACTCAAAACAAGGTAGTAATTTGTGGAAATAAAGTACAAAATAAAGAAATAACGTTGATGAGTTTCCAATAAAGTATCGTTGTATGGATAAAAGAATGTAGAATTCGTCTGTGCGCGGAGCAGTCACTATAAAAGCGCAGCGTGAGTTCTGGTGCGTGGGCAAAACATAGTGGTTCCCTCGGCAGGCTTTGCTGTGGCTGTGATTGCCCGCAATCCTCGCGGCGCTGGGTTGTTTTTTTTTTTTTTTTTGCTGCCGAGGCACCCTCGCGGGAGGGAGGTGGAAGATGCGTCATGCATACCCGCCCGCAGGTAAATTCCTCTGCGGGGGGGTTATGTGGGACTCACCAGAATGGCACCTACCCACTAAAAACCACCTGTTGGCTGTAGTTATTACCGTTAGCCTTCATCGGAAGCGACACCCGTCGGGAAGTTGGGCGCGCTGGCGGAGACCCGCTAGCGGGTCTTCCGCCTGTAGTGAAAGTTGCACTGAAGGTGCTCAAAGGGACATGAGTTGGTGGCCGTTCTGGGCAGCCTCCGGTGAAGCCGGGGCTGGGCAGAGGTCGGCCGAAGCATGATTTAGGGATCAATTCATTTAAATGAACCTACAATGAATTCAGAAGGGAACTATGCTCCGCCAGAGCTAGCAGACGCTCTGTCGGAGTACGTGAAGCCCTAAGTTTACGGGCTAAGACTGCGATTTCACTAAAATCGACATTTTTTATAGCGTCGCAGACGATACGCATATCGTCTGCTACGGAGGATTGAGGAGTGGGTTTGTATGGGCGAGGAGCTGGGATAAGATTCGATGCGGGGCGCTGCCTCCAGTTTTCTGGGGCAGGCCTAGACTGTGTGGGCTTTGCAGCCGGAGGAACCCGGCTACGCAGCGGCAGAAAGTTTTCTTGAGAAAGACGCGGGGCTTGTTTGGGTCCCACCTTCTTGAAATTGGAGCGCATGCAACGGGGTGCACGAGGGCAGCCCTTGTAATTTGCGGTGTGGCCGGACTGGCCACAAAGCACGAAATCGGGAGGAGAGGGAGTTTCAGGAGTGCGATTGCACTCCTTAGTGAAGTGCGGGACCAGGCTCTTGACGCACCTGGGCGGTGCGCGGCAGTTGGCCGCCGCGTGCCCGTACAACTGGCACCGATGGCACTGGCCGGGATGACCGCGGCGATGAGGCGCCTCGATCGAGATCCCAGAGAGGCCGCATATAGTGCTAACCCCTTTGAGGATCTCCCTGGACTTGGGGACGTTGGCGAGAACCACCAAAGCGAGAGGGTGTTGTCTCCCGTACTTGCTGTGCATTTTATGCACCGCGAGTGCCGGAAAGCCTTGGTACTGCAGATCCTCCAGGATAGCCTCGTTCGATAATTCGAACGGGACTCCCCTGAGTACCGCTCTGATCTTACGCTCTTCTGACAGAGCATAAGTGTGATAAGCATATTGCTTATCGGTGAGGAGCTTTGTTAAAGCACGAAAGTCGTCTATTGACGAGACTAAGATTTTAATAGATTCACCCGAGTTGGCTGCTCGGGTGTAATGGATTTTGTGCTCATTGCACAATGCCGAGACCTCAGTCCATTTACCCTTTTCCCGAAGGAAAACGGGTGGTGGGACCTTGGCCTTGACAGAAGTTGGGGCCGGAGCGGGTGTTGAAGACAACGGGACAGCTGGCGTTGAAGACGCCGCAGGGGGTGTAGGGACGGGCGTCGAGGGCGCCGGGTCTTGTTTCGAACGCTTCTTAGAGCGCTTCTTAACAAGCGTAAAAGAGGGAGACTCAGGGCCAGTTGGGGTGGCGTCCGAGGATGACTCGGTCGCGGGTGCGCGCTTGCGGCGCGGAGGGGCGTCTACTTCGCACTCCATGGAGGAAGGGGACGCGGGAGGGCCTAAGACCTGAGGGGTCTGGGGAACTGGGGTGGCCTGAGGGGCCATTGTGGACATTAATATCATGAGATTAGGGATAAGGGAATCTAACAAACGGTACTTATCAGCATTTAAAGACATGCCTTCAGTACTTTCAATTAACTTCTTCCTAAACTCGTCAAAGCTTAGGGAAGCCATTGCGGAGGGGTTGGGGAGGGACAATATATGAACCTAACAACGATGACTAACTTCCTAAAACCACCCTACACGCAGTAGGGCGGTTGAGAACGACGCGGATAACTTACTCGAACACGGCACTTGAAGTCCTGGAACAACGAATTCCCGTCGACGAAGCTCACGTTCCACGAAGTACGGTTAACTTGCCACTGTCCGCCGTGAAAACGGCGTTAGAAACTTATTAGAAGTACGGTTAACGAGCCACTGTCCGCCGTGAAAACGGCGTTAGAAACTTATCGCTGGGTTGTCTAAGCGTACAGCCTCAACCACAACGTAGTGGGCGCAACTAGTGGATAGTTCTACCGCATTGACTTAGAGTCTGTGAGCACATTTCATAATCGCATAAATCGCAAAATAAAATAATCGCAATAAACAAATTTGATAGTCGAATATTTTATAAAGGTAGTTTCAAAGATGCACACGCTTTGTCTCCTATTATTGAATACTTACGGGGTTAATAAACAGCTTGCAAATAGCTGTCGTTTTTTTTTTTTTCATGTACGATACAATGAGAATATAAAAGCTCATTGAGCTTATTGATGACCACAACGGGCAAAATAAGCACTCATATTACCAACGAAGATCAAAAGCTATAATATAAAATAAAAAATTGGTATGCGTGCATGCATTAGGTTTTCATGGATATGTATGGAATTATTTTTCTTTGGAAAAAAGAATCTGTTAAGATCGAGAAAACATAATTATATGTATGTATATCAATATGATATTATACAGTTTTGACCTATGGGTCAAGTTATTCTAAATCTACAGTGCATTTGCGATGTGCAGTTTTTCCTAGTTTGTTGAACTATCAGCTAGTAAATCCTTAGATTTTGTATATCTTAGAACAAATGAGTTATAAGAGATGTTTTCCCTAATAAAATGATACCTAACATAAATATTCTTTGATCTGCCACGCTGTATAGCATTATGAGACAAGTTCTGTGTATTTAGTAAATTAGTAATACTTTGGAAACCTTTGTCGCGAACCTGTGAAATAAAGCGACGCAAGTATATAGCTTCCTTAGCAGATCCAGTCAAGGCATGCATTTCGCCCCGCTGAAGAGACGTCGACTGCAGGTTGCTTGTCGCCAACCAAAACGGCTCCGGCTCTCTCTTAGGTCTTATGTTGTCTCAGGATTAACAATACTCTTTTTAACACCCTGTATACAATGTAAAAACATTTATGTTGCATAAGATTGTATTAAAAAATATGCACTTGCTCTTTATAATGTGACTTTTATTTATCAACTTCATTCTTTGCCCACGGATTCGTCGAATTAAAATCAGAAAGGGGCTAAAATTATAGCAGTTAATCAAAAATTATATCAGCTATTATAACATTGATCATATATTTATAGATAAAAATAAACCTACAGCCATCTTGCTAAAAGTATCTCAATTGTTAAATGTTGCCTCTAAAACATGCTACTTGTACGTAAAGTTATATTTGTCGTAGATTCAGGAAACAAGACTCAGTATACTGTCAATAAAATTGTAATCAAACAAATTAATTCATTTTGCGATCACAATTGGTACACTCGACTCTGGTGACAATCTTTTACTTATTTGGAACGCGGCCAAGTCGGACGCAGGTTGGCTACACTTGTGTTCACCGTTGTGTCTGTCGCAAAACTCCCCGTTGACAGCTGCGCGCTTTTTTATATTAACATCAATTGACGTTTACATTTCTTAGCTGTCAACCTCAGTGTTGCCCACTACCGTATCCGAATACGCCCAAATCGATTAAGATTTGATGTTCCGTTTTCCAACCTCTGACACGGCCATCTTAACAAGTCACACGTCCGTGTGTGATGCTCCTGCAATAGAGAAATAATTCTGCAGTATCTTAAATTTTTAGCTCGGCCCATCCTGATTATCGTTTAGTTAAAATATATCGGGTTTGTTACACAATATCACATCACATAATTTTATGAAAGCATCTCGCTTAATAGTGAACAGTATCGTAGTAGTAAATAATATCACAAACGTTAATAATTGAAAAGTGTGGTTGCTATCACCTATATCGAACGAAAGCAATTCATGCCACCTCCATCGAGTGATGATAACCTTGCCACCTCCATTGAACAATACAATCCTAAACCGAGCGATATGTTCCACTACCAGCTTAGTAATGATACCAATTACTGTTAACCAATCAGAAAGAATGCACCACTACAATTAACTTATCATCCAATGAGATCATTGGACTCTACATCTTCTCCAACACTAGAATCAGGAGTATTATCATTGCTAGGCATTTTTCTTAAACACTCATGGGCATTCTTATTGGTACGCTTTGGCCTTTAAAACGTACCTATCGTTCGCCAATACTTCGATCACTTTAAGCGGTCCCTTAAATTTAGGATCGAGCTTCGTTTTATTTCGTTCTTCGTTGTTTAGTAGGACATAATCATCCAAAGAAAAGGGAACAATTATAGCCTTCGTCCTGTCGATACGAGTCTTGTCATAGACAGAGTTTTTGTCAATGTTAGTCACCAAGTTCGATCTCAACTCCTCCAGGTCCAGGTCCTGTTCTACGTTCTCAAAGTCTACTAACCTTATCTATTAGTAACTCTAACGGACTTGCTTTAGTTACGCGATTCATCGAGCAATTAAGAGCTAACTGCACATTGGCAAGAGTATCCTGCCAAGAGCACTGAGATGTTTCGACTGCAATGAGCATATTTTTAAGAGTCGACCGACTGATTTGACGTAATCTTTTGGAGGGTTTCCTAGAGGTTGTCCTAGTACAGTAGTAGTTTCTCAGTTGACTTCCATTCTCCATTTCCTAAACCAAGTGCCTGATGCGTTGACTGCGGATTGGAGCATTCTGGTTAACCTACGTAGATTGCTATCAGATGTGTATAGCGCGGTATAGTTTGCGAAGAGAGCAACCACTAAACTTAAAAGTAACCGATTCTTTCCTTAAAGAACACTCCGCACCTAAATCGCAACAAAATAAAAATGGCTCACCGTTGTAACACAAATTCCTAGTGGGTCCATTTACGATGCACAGGTTAACACGCTCCTCCGTGCTTGGGCCGGATCTCATAAGGGAATCTCCATAGGCTCAGTGTCTGCGCACCTAGCTGGAACATTACTGGTAAAATACTGCTTACATTCTTTTAATACATTTAGTTATTTACCTTTGAACATCAGCATCTATGGCGTCCAGATTGATACATTGATCGGCTGTCTGGACCTCGCGTGACTGGATAACTTGACACCTGCTAAAGCTTAACTGACCGGCAGACATGTGGACACTCACTCCTTGTTCTAAAACCCTACAATAATATCGTGGTGTATACAATAATCTTGTAAGACATGCAAAAGAATTTCTAAATTAATGCCGTCAATTTCTACAACTGTCAGTATTAGTCTCGATGAGTATACAGAAATAGTAACCAGTCATAGTTACAGTATTATTAATTCGTTTACAACAAAATTGAAAAGATACAGTCTCTTTAATGAGTAAGTATTCCGCCCAGTATCAAAATGAAATAAAAAGAGTTCATTGCCATGAAGCATGTTTCCAGTCGGTACACCCAGCACGCTTTTCTTTGGAAGGGCCGGCTGCTCCGCTGGCCTCTTGGCTGGCTACGCCTCTTCAGACGGTTCGACGCGTAGTGACCGTTCCCTTGGCAGTGGAAGCACGTAAGCACCGGTTTAAAAGGGTTTGATCTGCTGCTGCTGTCGCTCGGTTGAAGCCTTGGACGGTCATCTCGTTTATTTGTGTTGTCCCGTCTGCGTAACTGACATATCGTAGGTTTGTGCCAAATTTTCCCACAATAATAACATTTCATTGAAGCTGGTACATGAGAGCTCCGATTCTTTTTACTGTCAAGTACATCACAGTCATTCACAGAAGCCTTGCGTTTGAGCAATGAACTGCTTCGAGTTGAAGTTGGTTGCACGTCCGTTGGGAATGACAATCGTGGAATGCGTCGATCAAAACGAAAGAGATGCGCAAGAATGGTGGCTATAGCTAGCTCTTCGACGGACTTAACCTTCCACCTGATTTTAAATAGTTTTTTGAATTTATGCCACGTTTTTCCAGAATATAAAATTGTTGAAAACCACGTGGAAGCTTGCCCCTTCAATGCGTGACTCAAAGAAGTCTTAAGCTGTAAACCTCGCTGATGGTGATCGTCAATGCAAAGATCTGTAGTCAATATCCAAGTATGTGTGTCGCTATTGTGATTTTCAGGATCAAAATCTGGCAGCCATAGAGCAATTGACGATGACGGCGTTTTTATGGCTTATATCATGGCACAGAAATTTCGTTTCTGTAGTTCCAGAAGCAACATCAATTTCTTGTTGTCTTCGTCAATATTTGAATAACGAATCGAATCAATATTCGTGCCACTTGGCGTGTCCATTTTTGTAGCACATGGCGCGTCAATGTCCGTAGCACGTAGATTTCCCTTCCAATCTGATGTCGTAGATTCAGAAAATAAGACTCGGTATACACTCAATAAAGTTGTAATCAAACAAATTAACTCACTTCGCGATCACATAGGTATACGCGACTCTGGTGACAATTGTTGACTTATTTGGAACGCGGCGAAGTCGGACGCAGGTTGACTACACTTGTTTCCACCGTTGTATATGTCGCAATAACTGCACGTTGACATTTTTTTATGCCGCATAAGCAGCACCCTCACGAGATGGAGGTGGAAGATGAGTCATGCATACCGCCGCAGGCAACCGACTTCCGCGACAATGATGTGGGACTATTTTTAAAACAGGTGTTTATGTCATTTATGTACAGAGTAAAAAGAAGTGGTCCAAGAATGGATCCTTGTGGTACGCCCGAAGTCATAGTTATTTCATGAGATGCGTATCCATTAATGACAACCTTTTTAGCTCTATTACTTACATAGGAAGCAAACTAACGTATTAAATTCCCACGAATACCGTTGTAAGCTATCTTACGGAGCAAGATAGTATATCCTACCTTATCGAAGGCCTTGCAAAAATCTGTGTATGCGGCATTTGTCTGAATCCTATTTTCCATGTTAGAAAAGATGCAATTTGTATAATAAAAAATAGTAAAAATAGTAATGTGGGACTCACTAGAGTGGCACCTATCCACTAAAAACCAACTTGCCGGCTGTAGCATGGCAGTGCTGTACAACTTTCATTGGAACGACACTCGGTTAGGGAGGTGGGTGCGCAAACAGATCAATTCTTTTTTTGAGCTCCGCGCTTACTTATTTTAACACCAATTGACGTTGACAGCTCTCAGCTGTCAACCTCAGTGTTGCCCACTACCGTATCCGAATACGCCCAAATCGATTAAGATTTGACATTCCGTTCTCCAATCTCCGACATATATGTAAGTAAAGTGATTTCTGACCGTAGCGACACATGTTAATAACAAAGTTCCCTAAAATTTATAAGTAGATTTAAAAAGTCAGTTGAGTATTCTTAAATGATAGAAATGATAGAGTTTTATTTGCGTTTTAAATATAACTGCATATTAATGGAATGCAACCTGCGGAGATACCCTCGCAGCCTCCCCTCTTCCTACGACGAGTGTTCAGGTTGTCTTCCCTGCCAACGACTGCGTGGTCCTGGAGTCACGTTGAGTGGAACCCGCGACCCTGAGGCTGGAACTTAGCGCCTTTTTAAGCCATATACAAAGTTATATATGGGTTGTGTTATACGTTTAATCTTATTTCATTTCTTTTTCTTTTTTATATTGTTGTATTGTAAAGAGTATTGTTGGTTAATAAAGTTGAAAAACTCGTGATTTGCTCTTTTAGGTACATAGTTTTACGATGCGTAAGTACTGCTCAGTTCTGTATTTAAAGACAAATCTCGGGACGTTTATTCAAAAGGCATTTCGATGCCTCACTTTTCTATATTTTGTTAGTAACAGCTGTCATTATAATTGGATTGAGCTTATTTTAATAACGTAATAGTAATTATTTTAAATAAAAGTTAATATAGTTTTTGGTTCCGATATCAAAACACAATAGGTGCCGAAATGTTCACTATGAATAATAGAGTATCAGAATTACAAATCGTTTTCATATTTCATTTTTAAAGATATGACTTCCATATTTATTTTGAATCTTTGAGTAAGTTAAAAATACAAATCAGGCTAGAAATAGGCAAACCTTACATGAATACGTTTTTTAACGAGAGTGTTTCATGCCGCGTTTGTGTGGACGAGATTTAATACAAGTAAGCAAATCTGTTGTTTATTATAATTATTATCTGTATTAAGTAGAAAAAGAAAAAAGTATTTAAAATAACTTTACTTAGGTAACGTCAGCTTCATTCACCACCACTGATGCTACAACAAAGTATCCACTCCAACCTTCAACTGAACGTCGTGCCATTCGTGTACGCACCAAACCAACAAACTGTCTACTGCAGCCCAATAACCGTTGATATTTTACCTTTAAACCACATTGATAGCGATGAAGTTTCCAGGATAACCTGCATTCATTAATTAGTGTAATAATGTTTTTTTTTTTGCATCGTTGTATCAGGATTAGTATCGACAATGTGGCGTCAGCAAAAAAACAAGGTAGGAAATGTGAAATAGGGAATTATTTTGTATAAGAAGCCTGTATGTTTGCACAACATATGATCTTTTCCGTCAAATAAATATTGTTTTCTTTATGTTATGAGTCAATTTTTTATAAAAACATCTCGTCAGTAATTCATTAAAATTTCATTAGTTTCATAAGATCAATGTTGGCATTATTTCATACTCTACACCTAAGTACCAGCCTTCATAAGAAATAACAAGCCAGAATGAAGATACCTACAGTTCAGCGATTAAGTGCAAGTGTTAAGGTATTAACAAGTATTTTGTTTTGAGTTATTAGGTAATGCAACAGTACATCATTTTGGGTGGAACAGTTTTTTCCATGAGCTAGAAGTTGCAAATGAAATATAATAATTATTATCAAACAAAGAAATCACTGTGCAGCCCAAAGCCATGCTATGAGAGCATTACGGATCGATTCAGCGGCAGCTAAAGGGTCCTTTCTTCCTTCACTGTGGGGCTGAAACAAATTCAAAACAAGTAATAATTAACAATAGTGAGCTTATACAACTCTATAGTACCTAGTAATATTTAGAAAAATAACCTACTTGCATGGCAATCTCATTTTGCTCATCCTGTGGTGTTAAATTAACCACGGGCAGTCGAGTTGTGAAGAACCACAAAAGCACTGGTTATATTTAAGCCATTGTGGGAGTTTTTCGAGCCACTAAGAGACGTCACCAATGAGACTTGAGCACCCCTATACACCGTCCACAGTATTCCGGACCCGACAGTGTAGTTTAGCATCTTCCGTAAACTAGCACTTCACTGGCGATATAAAGGCCCTTCATAACTAGCGCGTGCTCGATAAAATATTCATACAAGCCTAAATCTGCTATTTTTAATAAGTTTTTTGTAAATATCTAACATATGTAACATAAGAAGTCCATTTTCAGAAAACCATTTTCAAATTTTAAATGATTCGGTATGGCAATAAATGCGTTCTAATTTTAAATAAATGCTATTTGTAATGCATAATATCGATACAGATAAAATATGCATAAGTGGTCTTTTCAGATAATTGATGATCGATTCATATTATCCACGACATTTTGTAATTTAATTAAAATGTGGCCATTTCAGTCTAATTTACTGTCAGTCTTGATTACAAAAGATTTCATAGCCAAATCTGGTCCTTATACTAACGAACCAATACTTGACGTGATTTTCTTAGAATGACTTTTCATTGACCCCAAGTTGTTCAATCCGTTTGTGTGCGCGTGCTTTACAAGTTATGGTCCATACACAACTACTCTTTTGGTTTTCGTACTAGAAAGCGTACGTAATGTAGTAACAATCTTTTCGATGTGTGTGGTCGTAGAGATCACACTGAAAGCTGACCGATCAGTTTCGGATACAGCTAGTAAAAAGAAGCTGGCAGTCGCAGTGTCCAGTGGTCCAGATGCCTCAGATTGATCATACTACTCTACTCATGAAACTGCACCATTACGGCATAAAAACCGAGCGCTTGCCCTGATTAAATCACATATTTCTAATAGAAAACAGAAAATTGCAAAGAATCAATGCGAGGTCATATTGTTCGCTGATGATACTTCATTTTTATTTAAATTCAAAAGACAAGAAACTGATCCTCGAGCAGTAAACAAATGCATCTCCAACACAGAGAAGTGGTTCACAGCTAATAATTTGCTCCTCAATGAAAATAAAACTAAATGGGTTAAGTTCAGATTGCCCAATGTCAAAGAGGTAAACACAAACATTGTAGTTAAGAGCCAGGAACTGACTCCTGTAAACTCAACTATATTTCTGGGCATAACCTTAGAGCCAAACTCCAGTGGGGACCGCATGTTGATGGTTTAGCGAAAAGGCTTGGCTCTGCCGCATATGGTGTTAAAAAAATGAGACAAATTTCAAATGCAACAACTGCTCGATTACTCTATTTCGGTTACTTACACAGTCTCATGACATATGGCATTCTGTTGTGGGGGAGTGCTGCCGACATCGAAACTATATTTATTCTGCAGAAAAGGGCCATTCGCGCAATCTATCAGCTCGGTCCAAGGGTGTCACTTAGAAGTAAATTTAAGAAAATTTAATGTTTGTAAAAAAGAATGTAACCTAGTTCAAAAAAAAAAAAAAAGATCTGCACAATGTTAACACAAGAGGAAGAAATATGCTGGCAGCTCATAAAAGTAGGCTTCATAAAGTCACTAACTCATTCATGGAGTTATCCAAGGATATCCAAGCTCTTCCTATTGACAAATTCAAAGAAAGTATAAAGTAAAAGTTGTGTGCTAAAGCTCATTATAATATATCCGATTATTTGAACGATAAAAGCCCTTGGGTATAATCACCTCATTAACAGGATTTTACTGGTATTTGTAACAAATCATGTGTAATGTGTCTGTTTTTTCGTTGAGTCCTTCCTCCTGATGAATATCTAAAGCGTCATTGTCACTAAAGAACGTCTTCTTATGGTAGCGACGGGTGACGGGTCACTCACTTCAGTATAATATGGTTAAGGAGGGTGATGGCTGGCACCCGCGTTAACTCGTGAACGGGTGCCGTTCGAGGGTGTTCGTCGTTTGGATACTTGTCCCCAAAGTATCCAAACGACGGGGAGGGAGACTTGCCGAGCTAACAGATGATAAGAATAATTTTCTATAAAAATTACAGAGACTCTGTAAATTTATTTTGAATAAATATAGCAGAGAAGTTTCTTGCCAGTTCTTCTTCTCGAAGGTTTTCCTTCCGAACTGGTGGTAGAGTCATGTTTTATTTGACGTCAATAAGAACAAGTAATTGTCAATGTTGAGAAATAAATATTCCATTTCATTTCATGTCCATGGGTGCGGATACCACTTACCATCACGTGGGTCGCGAGCTCGTTTGCCAGCTAGAAATACAATGCGAGACTCAACTGTCTCGGTCACCGTCAGGCGGACCCAAGTCTATCGATGTTTTCAGTCTCAAAGACTGTACAACATGTATTTTAATATGCTCGTTTTAAAGACCTTTCTTTTTTTTTTTCTTTAAACAAAATAATTAAGTATTAACTTAAGCTATTTGTGGTTAATAAGTTGCAAAAATTAAAATGGAAAAAATACATACAGATTGAGGACAAAGTACTTTTAATAAAAATCTTGTACAACCCTCTAATAAATCAATGTCTGCGTGCAAGATTATTATCACAGTTATAATAAGAGTTAAGTTATATACAAATTCATGGTTTATCACCCAGATTGAAGACTTACTTTAAATAAATCATCAGAATATACCTTATAAACAGACCATGCTCTGTACCTTGGCATAACGCACAAAGCCAAGTTTTTCGTATGCACATTTCTATGTCGGATTGGCAGTGCATCTAAATTAATGATTTTGCTTTCATAATTTAGAAATCGTTTGAAGTAACAAATGTCTAAGATTAGCCAAGTGATGACTTATTTATGCTTATTTCTTTATTAAATTACCTATTTATGACACAAAATTTAAAATGAAACTTTGAGATTCAAACTATTTTCTCAATTTATGACTTGATAAAGTAATTTCTTAGCGATATGATGTAATGTTTTTATGAATATGAGTGTTACAAACCATTTAATATTTACCATTATTATTTTGGACTTTGCATACGAAACGTTTGAAACGAGTCTGGAATAAACCTCGTAAGAATACTCCATTATATCCCGAAATGCTTTGATTTTATGATATTTTTATCAAGATATTTTGCACTTTCCTTACTCCGTGTGAATTTGCTATAGCAACCTACATAGTTCAGAGCAGGCCTTGTATTCATTTCATACTGAATCTACCTTCACACATACTTAGTGCTTGGGTTTCTTTGAAGCGACATATTTGAGGCGTCTTTGTAAAACTAAAGGGAATTTTATTTGGTGAGACGAACTTCAGTGTTGAAGCCTTGGTGGATTTGTATCTAAATTGCAGCATGCATAAGTACTTTATAAAGTACTTCATTTGTAATTAAAATAACCTTATTCTAATCTTGAACAATACTATAAGATCAGTTAATAAAGGAGATTCAGGAGTGTCTTTTATTTTGACGTATTGATTTACTTACTGAGTTATATCAAATGTAAATATCAAAAAATGGCATCACCAACATGAACTTTGGACTTTTGATTATTTAAACATACATACAAGTTTTATATACTCATATAAGTAAAGACATTATTTATATATTACATTTCTAAAGAGACAAACAAAAAGCATTTACCTTGGGTCTTAGGTTACAGGTGAACTAAGTTGCTCAGTGTCTTCGTAAGTTTAGCCTAAGAGTCACGATGTTGCATGTTCGTTGCACGTGTTTACGTTATGGAAAGCTGTGTTGTATGTTTATTTATATTATAATACAGATATGGTTAAAGATAGTAAACGTATTGTTAATTGAAATCAAATTTAGGCATTGTAGGTTTATAGGCAATCAGGTATTCATTCTAGGCTCTTCTTTTTGTATGTTTTGACCGCCATAATAACAAAGTTTACATGTCCCAGTCACAACCAAAAAACATCCAAACAAAAAAGGGGAGGAATAGCCAGTGCAATTACTGGAACAAAGACTAGTCCAACTGAAGCCTACCCGGGAACGCATCATTAGTCGATATAATAATCACAAATACTGTTAATAAATAAGACCCCTACGAATAAACATGTCCATGACTATACTAAACGCACCTGTAGTCAACTAGGTACCGTCACGGATAAGCCTTAGGAAGCACTTTAGGATGCCGCGATGTTTCAGTAAAGAGGTCGATATTAATAAAGAAGAAAATATATTTAAATATACGTTTGACATAAAAGAAATAAAAGAAGCAATTCATTCTGACTTACTTCGTCATCGGAGTAAGATGTACTAGATTAAAGTTATATAAAAAATTAAAGGAAAGTTATACCAAGACAAACATTTTATTAAAACACCACGTGGTGGAGACGCCGGGTCGGTTTCAAATAGGACTAAGGCTACATGAGACACGTAATAAACACATATTTTTTTCAGAAAAGAAATACGAAATGGAAATTCAGAAATACAATGGAATGCATGGTAATGTACACGAATTTCTAAATTGTTTTAACATCGTCGCAACGTTGAATCGCTACAGCGAGGAAGAAAATAAGTAGTTGTCGCAGCTTATCTTGAAGGGCAAATTAAGAATTGTGCTAAAACAAAAACTATATTCAAACATGTTAATTTTGCCCGGAACAGACATTTGGGGAAAATGTATAACCATACAAACTCGGCGAGATGGCTTTCACAGAGTCACAAATACATGCGTTACACAACCACAATATAAAGCATCTCTTGGTGACTAAAAATGTCATTTATATTGTAATAGATTTTAGGCAAACTAGAGAAAGACTATTAAAAACTCTTTAAAACCAAGCAAATTTCATATTTTTTAGATAGAGATTTTCTAGATACACTCTAAAAATATGTCTTTAACTCCAAGCATATTAATGGAGTAAGAAAACGGTCCTTAAAATCTGCGATTGCAACCGTTCTTAAATATAGGATCGTAAGGAATATCCTTTTTCCATTGTACTCATTGAATGAATTGAATGAGTTATGCCGTTAGTTTAGTGACAGGCAAAAGCTTTTTTGTATACTATGTACTTAACTGTTGTTGGTTCAGGAGGACAAATTTTGCAGTTGAATCAAATATTAATGGTTGAGTCATAAAAACAAAGAAACTCTTCAATAGAATATTGTGTTGCGTACTTTTGTATTGTTTGGATATCTCATTTGTTTTGTTGACTTAAATAAAGCTATACAAGACGGTTTTGTTCAATCAGTGAACAAAACCGTGCTAGGGAATCGAGCGTTGAACGTTTGCAGCGTCTAGCCTCACAAAATTTCCGAACTTTGGCTAGCCGCGATCGGGAATCAAGCGCTGAACATTCTCAACGTTTAGTCTCACAGAATTCCCGAACATTGACTAGCCGCAATCGGGAATCAAACACTGAACGATCAGCAAGTAACAAAACTCGCAGGCAACATAATTTATTGAATGCTGCGTTTGTTTATGATTGTACTCTTGACTATACTGAGCTAAATGATATTGATATTGGCAGAATTGAAATATTCAACTTATGCCAAGCAAAAAAATGGGTGGCTGAAGCTCCTGGACTGTGTTGTAGTGGTGGCAAAGTAAATATACCTATAATTCTGCAACCAACATCAGTTTTAAAAGAAATGATATCAGGCTCACATCCATCATCAAAGCATTTCTTAAATCACTCAAGACAATATAATACACTATTTCAGATGACTTCATTTGGTGCCAAAGAAATTCGTGAGGGAAACTTTATGCCCACTTTTAAAGTCCAAGGACAAGTTTATCATTTGATCGGTAACTTACTTTCAGCTGAAGGGGCACAACCCGGGTTTTTGCAAATATATTTTGTTTCCCGTGCAGATCAGGTATCCTTGCGCTCAAATTTAAACCCAAGCTTGCAAATCGATCTTATCGACGTTCTCCAAACATATCTTTACGATCATAATACGTATATTCAAAGTTTTAAGTACTGGAAAATAGACCACCGAATGATTTAAAACTCATTATTCATGCTGATGTGAAGCCTCCTAACGAGCATCGAGGTCAGTATAATGCGCCGATAGTATATGAAGTAGCTGTTCTTTTGATAGATGAAGACAAAAGTCCCCGAGATATTGTGTTAACTGCGAGAGATGGTCGACTTCAACGAGTTTCTGAAACTCATAGATCTTATGACCCGCTTCAATATCCCTTACTGTTTCTCTTTGGAATTGACGGATACTGTATTAACATGCCACAGCAGAATACTGCTGCTAGATCTAAAATTGTATCATAATTATATGCAGTTTTATGGATTTAGACTCATGCTGAGAATAAATGACCTTAACAGCATACATTAATTTAAAGGATTATTCAACCAGTATTGTGTTGATATGGCGGCAAAAATGATTTTTGAGAGGCTCAAAAAAAATTTGATAGCAGAAGAGTACATTCATATAAGAGATGCCATGGTAAACGATGCGAATATAAACGCTTCTAATATTGGCCAGCACGTTATATTGTCGTCATCATTTACAGGATCCCCCAGATATATGAATGAAAAAGTCAAAATGCCATGACATATGTCAGGAAATTTGGAATACCTGATCTATTTATTACATTTACATGTAATTCCGAATGGCCAGAAATAAAAATTGAGTCATTACCCAATCAACATTCTTACGACAGACATGATTTGGTTTCTAGAGTATTTCATTTAAAACTCAAGAAACTGATAGACCTACTACGAAGAAAAATATTTTTGCACCAGCCGAAAGCCTTTGTTTACAGCGTAGAATGGCAAAAAGAGGTTTACGTCACGCCCAAATTTTATTCTGGCTGGCTAACAAAGTACATCCAGATTCTATAGATGCAATAATATCGGATGAAATACCTGACAAACAACAATAAAAACTATGATACATGGTCCTTGCGGATTTCATAATCCTGAATCACCATGTGTCAAAGAGAACATTTGTTCTACAAAGTACCCTAGGCATTTGATTTCGGTACTCAAACCGGGGATGACGGATACCCAACCTACAGGCGCAGGTCTCCAGATAATGGTAGAAACACAGCAATAATTCGTGTCAAAGGTACAGAAATGAGCGTGGATAATCGGTGGGTGGTTCCCTATAATCCAATGCTATCACGAATTTTCAATGCACAACGTAGAATTTTGTCAATCAGTCAAAGCTATTAAGTACATCTGTAAGTATGTTCATAAACGATCCGATGAAGCCACATTTTCGTTACAAAGTAATAACGATGAAGTAGAAAAATATCTAAATGGTCCTACATAAGTTCCACGGAAGCGCTCTGGTGAATTTTCCAATTTTCTATTCATGAACGTTTTTTGGCAATAGTTCATTTAGCAGTTCATTTGGAAAATGGACAAAGAGTTTATTTTTATAGTAAACAAAATCTCTAAGATCAAGTTAACAATTCTACATCAAGGACACTTACAGCGTTTTTTGGTCTTTGCAAAAGCGATGATTTTGCAAAAACCCTTTTATATCACAAAGTTCCCCAGTATTTCGTGTGGCAAAGAAATTCATTTTCTAGAAGAAGACGTGGACAAGATGTTGAAGGATATCCCGGTGTAAAAAATACACAACTTTAGGCCGTGTTTACAACATTCATCCAAATCAAACTGAATGTTTTTATTTAAGAATGTTACTGCAACATGTTCGCGGTCCAATGTCATTTGAACATCTCAGGACCATGAATGGTGCTATTTCCCAAACTTATCAAGGCGCTTGCAAGGAATTAGGTTTATTGGAGGGAGATGAACATTGGCAAAAGACAATGTCAGATGCTGTCATGTCCGAGCCAGCGACAAAATTAAGGGAATTATTTACCATCATCCTTATATTTTGCCAACCATCTGACCCCTTAGAGTTATGGAAAAAATTTCGTAATGCTTTATGTGAAGATATATTAAACAAAATGCGTAATGAGAATCAGGATATGACATTAGCATATAATGATGATATATACAATGATGGACTAATCATAATTGAAGATAAAATTCATGAGATTTGCGATAAATCCCTAACCGACTTTGGGCTTCCTGCATCAAAAAGAAATAATCCGGTTTTGGACCCGTAATGAAGGAAGAATTTTTTTTTTCATGCTACCGGTGGGACCGGCAATACCTTTATTACTAATCTTTTACTAGCAAAAGTAAGGTCTCTGGGAAAGCTAGTCTTGGCAATAGCACCGTCAGATATCGCTGCAACGTTATTAGCAGGTGGACGCATAGCTCATTCCACTTTTAAACTACCCCTAACTGTTTCTTTACAGAAAAATAGCGTGTGCTCTATACGTAAAAATGGCTCTTTGGGAAAAGTTTTACAAGACGTCAGTTTAATAATTTGGGACGAATGTACCATGATCCATAGAGCTCATGTAGAGGCTCTAGACAGAACTCTAAGAGATCTTAGGAGCTATGATAAAATCATGGGTGGGTGCTGTTATTTTTGCTGGGGACGTTCGAAAAACCTTACCGGTAATAGTAAGCGGGATCTAGAGCAGACATTGTACAGTCTTGCCTTAAAAGTTCTCCTTTATGAAGGTTAGTAAATATCTTAATATTATCTACAAATATGAGGGCACATTTGGGGGGAGGTAGTATAACTTTCCCTTCAAAGTTACTTTTAGTAGGAGACGGGAAAGAAATGAAATGAAATGAAAAATGAAATGAAAAATCATTTATTCGGCGCACAAAAATAAAATACAATAACAAAAAAAAAATTTAAAATTGCAACACACCGAAAAGGTTTCAGCTCAGCACAATGCCTCCAGCCTAAACTGAGGCGCTGATTTTCAGCTGAAACCATCGAGGAGCGCAGAAACATAAAAAATGTAATAGAAGGTTGATATAAATCGAACAGACAAAAAAAAAACAAAAATATAATAATAAAAACATTTACAGTGAATCGCACTTTTTAAAGTTAGACATAATACATCACATAGTAAGGAACATTAATTAATATTAAATAAACTTAACAGAACTTATTCCTAACAACGAGATTAAACTACCGTGTCATCCTGCTCTAAACATGAAAGTTAACAAGGACTTTACTCTAGAGGTATAAATAATTGCAAGCATTTATCCCTTCACACCGCTAATCTGGAGATCAAGATATATTTTTGATAATATTTTTTGATTTTTAGTCTAAAAGTTGAGAAAGAAGTATGTCTGCGCAACGGTGGAGGGATATTGTTCCAAATTTTTGCTTCGGTGTATTTAAAAGAGCCCCTGTAAGCAGCTGTTTTGTGCTCCGGTATCTTGAGACGAGCAAGTCTATAACTAGGAGCCCAAATTAATTTATCATAGAGATAGTTTGGCTTTTGTCTCCTTACGACACCGAAAAGCAAGGTGGCAAAGTGAACACTCCTCCTAGAGTTCATATTTAAGGTATTGAGCTGGTTAATATAGGGAGAAATGTGGCTTCTAGGAGGAATATCCAGGCAGTACCGCATACAAGCATTCTGAACACGCTGCACCAATAGCTTAGTTCTTTCCAATAATCTGGGTCCATAGAGTGTATCCGCATAATTGAGTTTTGAAAGTACTAGGGCTTCAACTAGAGTAGTGCGAATTGGTACTGATAAAAAGTTTCGAATTTTATAAAGAACCTTCAGGCGATAGAAGCAGTTGCGTACTACCTCCTGAATGTACTTCTCAAATCTCAAATTAGTATCGAATAGTACTCCCAAGTTTCGGATGGATTCCGTATAGGATACTGGCTCATTCTCCAGGGTGATTTGGGGAACCTGCCTGATAATTTTTGAAACTTGTGATTTGGAACCAAGAACCATGTATTTAGACGAAGTACCAAACAGTTTTTACTTGACCATTTCGATAATAGTTGTAAGTCTTCGTTGATTCTTTTAATTGTTTCATCGATTTTTGCTGGATGACATGACAAAAACAGCTGTAAGTCAT
Organism: Marasmarcha lunaedactyla; assembly: GCA_923062675.1. Taxonomy (NCBI): domain Eukaryota; kingdom Metazoa; phylum Arthropoda; class Insecta; order Lepidoptera; family Pterophoridae; genus Marasmarcha; species Marasmarcha lunaedactyla. The sequence continues at coordinate 4,103,880 of OV281358.1, forward strand.
CAGCATAAAGGTGGAATTCGCAATTTTTAATGCAGCTGATCATGTCAGCCGTATAAACAATGAACAAAAGCGGTCCTAAAATTGATCCTTGAGGCACGCCACGAGTGACAGCGGCCACGGAAGACTTGGATATTACACTAACACCATTCTGAAGCTGAACATACTGATGACGATTACTGAGATAACTATTAATCCATTTGTTTGCATACGCATCTAAACCATAGTATGCCAGCTTGGCCAGCAGCAGTGGTACGTTTATACTATCAAAAGCGCGGGAATAGTCTAACAGGACCAAAAACGTTGCTAAACCCGCGTCCTAAGCCTCCAGAGCGTAACTTGTTACATCTATGAGTGCAGTTGTTGTGCTTCGACCCTTACGAAAACCTGACTGCTTTTTGGGAAGGATGTTGTTATTTTCTAAATAGTCTATTAGCTGCAGATAAACAACTTTCTCCATTATCTTAGATAGACAAGGAAAGAACCTCTTTTTGAAAAAAAATTGAAATTGATCGCGGTTTAGGAGTAAGAGTGGGTAACATTGAGGATTTAATATCGAAAGTTTACCCTGAACTCAACGAAACAGAAAATAAAGATCATCAATGGATGTGTCAAAGGGCAATATTAGCTGCGAGAAACAGTAGCGTGGACGAAATTAATAACCTAATTTTAAGATAATGTAATGGATCAAGAAGATGTGGTCCATTACCCACAGGAGTTTCTTAATTCTTTGAACCCAAGTGGCTTTCCCCCACTTTTCCTCAAGTTAAAAATAAGTGCCCCAATAATTTTACTTAGAAATCTTAAACCACCAAATTTATGCAACGGGACCCGACTTCAAGACAAATTTCTTCGCAATAACGTGATCGTTGCAATAGTTTTGACTGGTCCAGCAGTTGGTCAAACAGTGCTTATACCTCGCATCCCAATTATTCCAAATGATTTACCTTTTAATTTCAAAAGAATTCAATTTCCCCTTTAGCTATCTTTCGCCGTTACAATTGATAAATCACAGGGGCAAACATTTCAACGATGGGGGGATCGATTAAAGCCAAGACTGGTTTTCACACGGCTAACTATATGTTGCGTTGTCAAGATCGGGTTGCGGAGAAAATCAATATGTTCTTCTGCCACAAGAAAATAAAACAAAAAATATAATTTACGCAGAAGTTCTTTAAAATATTTTCTTTTAAAACTTCAAAATCGTCTAAAATAATAACAGAAATTGACGCGGACGAAGTCATGGGTAACAGCTATAATTTATAAAGTTGAGGAGGTTGTTTGCCAAAATAAATATGAAGCCCAAAATAATTATTCCACGCGGACGAAGTCGCGGGCACAGCTAGTATGTTTATATTTTCTTGGTTCACAGGTTGTCTATTTTACAAGCTTAGTTTTCGGGCCAAATTATCGACTGAAGATTTATCTTCTATTACTTGTACACATTTAAATTCAAATATTTATTTCCCAACATTGACAATTACACTTGTTCTTATTGACGTCACATAAAGTATGACCAGTTTAGAAAAACCTCCGTGAAGAAGAACGGGCAAGAAACTTTGCTGGTATAATTTTTTCAAAATAAATTTGCAATGTCTCCATATGTCTATACAAAATTATTCTTATCTGCATCTGTTAGGTCGGCAAGTCTCCCTCCCTCCAGCTATACAAATGACGAACACCCTCAAACGGCACCAGTTCACGAGTTAACGTGGGATGACATTCATCGCCTTCCTCAACCACATTACAGGGAAGTGAGTGACCCGTCACCCGACGCTACATATAAAAACGTACTTCAGTGACATTGTACGTTTTTTATAATAGTCATATTAAATAAAATCTCCTTATAATTTCTTGACTCCAGGTCATCGCGTCACATTGCATAACAATTAATGCAAAAGTTCTAATAAAAATATAATGTTTTTAAACTTATTAAAACTTAGATATGTTTGGAAATGTCGTCCTAAAAGTTGCAAGATCTAGTAGCAATTACAAAATTTATTTCACTATAATATAGTGACTTTAGTCCTTATAAATATACCATTTAAGTTTTTACAGATGAGAATTCTCATGAAACATTTTATACAGCTCATTAGTCAGTATTTGTAACAGTTACGTTGTACGTATGATCCTGCCTTTTTAATTGTATTTATTTTGCATTTATTTTTTCTTCATTTTGTTGAATATTTATATTATATTGACAATCATGTCAATGCATTTTTTAATGACATAGTGCTGATGCTGCCTGCGCCAGACTGCCAGCCGGCACCCAAGCGTTTTCGTCGTCGAAGCCTTCACGGCAAACTGTTTAAGTCCGTTCAATAAACTATTACGCGACAGTATGGAATCGGTACTTTTTTTGTTTCTTACTGATTCTAAAAATGAAATTATTGGAATCTTAATGGCGGCTGGCACTCCACAACGTTTCTCAAAGCACACTTCTGTCTTGTTCCGAGGGCGCTTGTATTATGAGTCGGTAATTATATTCATTTTAACGATTCATATTGTTTCAATGGAATCTAACAAACAGTTACGTTTAACAATAATTGGTTGTTCCGGTAAATAATTGTTGTACTTCTGTAGACTTCTTCACAAACGACCGAGTAGCGAAGTGGTTAGTAGCCTCATACGCCGGAGGTCCCAGGTTCGACTCCTGGCCGGGGCATTCGTTTGTGTGATGGTAACGGTTGTTGATATTTATATATGTATGTTTATTCTGGGATCCCCCCCCCCCGTTCACTGTATGGTCATCCATGACGCATACTCTGCTTATTTTGGGGCCATACCGTTGGTGCTAGTGTTTGGGGGAAAAAAAAATGAAAATGTATTTGCTTAATAGATTTGATAAGTGTCAGTCGGCCTGTTTTTTTGATAGATACGTCCTGATGGCTGCTTGCTTTGTATGCTGCACAAAGCTAGTACATCACGTAAGCAAAGAACAGTTTAGGGTTGTAGACCGTAAAAATTTAATTATTTGAATAACGGATTCTTTTATTTAAGAGACATGTGGCCGTGTTTTTCAGACAAAATTACCTAGATTAAATATACCGATTACAAACCTAACAAACTTTTTGAAAACAGTTGGGTAAGAAAAAGTACTCATTGCCCCAATAAATCATTTTATTTAAACACGGCAAATACAATGAATATTGTATTGTCCAAGCACCGTTAAATTTTCTCTATCTATAAAAAAAGAATAAATATTACACTCTAATACATAGAATCTGTCACACTTTAAATTAACATAGATATTTCGGCGAAGCAATGAAGACCCTGAGGGATAAGATCCCCTTAAGGGGAATTTATCGAATTTCCTTTCACCCTGTATAGTACACCATATGAGTAAACTAATGATTGGTGTCTAGTTAATTTTAAATATTAAGCTAGTCTTTAAGAACACTGTATGTTTTCCAAACAAATAAAATAAAATAATCAAAATGTGTTCAGTGCCGTATCTAGTTCATCCCGGTCCCAACAGACAACCGTTAACAGAGACCGTAATCTGCAGCAAACTAATTAAAATGGACGCTCGGCCAGTACAAACCATAATGTAGTACAACGACTTTAGACCACAATTTATTCTCAGTTGAATAGACTTACAAATTAATCTGACCGTCGTAAACAGCCAGGCCTGTTACCAGTCTGGCGTTTTGCAACTATTATTTTATATACGAAGTTCATTATTTGCTGGATTCAAAACACTATGAGCGCTTTTAGACTGTAGGGACACACTATATACTTACGCCCACGTTAAACATAGGCAGGAGTGCGCATGCACACGGCGTAGCATGTCACAGGTCACGTGTTACAGGAAATAAACAACACTAGTTTTATCCCATGGTTTTACTTAACAGACTCTTTTACTAAGTAATCCAAACAGACCCTATAGCGCTAAAAAAATTAAGCATACTGAGAGCATTTAGAGTTATGAACGTATCCGTGAGATTTTCAAAGCACTGTTGCCATCTTATTTGTTTATAAATCTCTTTTTATACTGCATATTATGATAACGTGAAGGTAAATTATGACATAGTTGAATACCTCATGAAATTTTAATAAAATACTATAATTTCAGTATTATAATTCTACGACAAAATGTCTACTTCCATGTTACCACTAAGGAAAATTCGGCCGACCATTGCCGCGTTCATGAAGTTGGCGTCTAGAAGCTACTTCGACAATGCTCCTCATCATCTCAACCCGCTGGATTATAAGTCAGCTGATTTCGCAGTCAACCAAGACGTTAAGAGAAGTGGTCCAGAAGGGATATCCAATAAGCCATATCAGCCAAATAAGGGTTAGTGCAACCAATAATAGTCCACTACGCTTACCTAATTTACACATAACTTGTGAATAATTTCGAAGGCATGTCCTCGCGATGTTGATCTTCACCGTTAGAGCTGTCGGTTGTATGTGCTTAAGTTGTTAAAACTCATCGGGACCCGGAACCTTCAGATCGACGCAAGAATGCAGCAGCGCATTAACCGCCACCGGCGCCATCGACGCTCCCAAATATGTTTTCTTTTTTAAAGCAGAGCATACAAACTTTTATTCACATATTTTACACGGTTGGTAACTACAGAATATCGTTTGAAATACATTCTTCACCACCTTACATTTCAAAATTATTAACTTTTATTTTTAAATTAATGCGCCGGCTTTCAAATTCTTTTATCTTCCAGTAAACCTACGTGATTGGTCTTATCAGCGCGTGCTTTGAAGTTAACTGAGATTGTTGGAACTGCATTAATAGCTTGATGTAGTAAATGGTTGAAAACAGAATTTTAAAGAAGGAAAGTAAAGTTTCAGAAACAAAGTAAAGTGTCTCGTGTAGGCAAAAAGTAAAGTTTATTTTAGTTACACAACTGTTTGTTATTGTACTCTCAGCTTTTCTTATGACTGATAGCTAATTGAATGATTAGATAACTTTATCAGTAGAATAATTTTGAGAATGTAAATGGCGGTGGCGTGACTCACGCTGAGCCGGGACCTTTTTTGCTGCTGTTACATTGTTAATAGGATATGGTAATAACATTCTTTTTTCTTATACGCAAAGCTTAAATGCAATACAAAAAATTTGTTCACAATATACAGGTATTGTGTTACATATGTATATCTATTGTCACAGTTTATGAAAAAAAATTATATTTCTCTCTTTGATTCAAAACATATAGAAATCATATTAAAATACAATAAAAAAGATTTTAGGAACTGAAGTCATTGTAGAAACTGGTGAGATTTCTTTCAGTCCTTCCTTTTTAATGGTTTAAACGCGTAGTAAAAATACATGTAAACAGATATATATGTCTGAAGAACTTTTTGCAACAGTTCGATTGAATCACAATACTCATCGTCTTGACCGTGTGATCACAATTGTGTACCGTAATGCTATAACCTGAATTTATTTTAAATAATGTAAGCAAAAGTAAGAACTTTCGAAACGTACATTTTGTAAAGTGAATTAGTTCTCCATATAAAGTTTTCTTGAACCATGCTTGCCGCTCATTATTTTAGTGTAAAAGTATTTTTTGTTGTAAGCTTCACAGTGATTTTCAAGCATACACAACATTATGCGTTACATTATTCTAGGGAACTTGATGGTAAATATCAAAACTTTTCACACATAGATTCTTTCATTAAATTTAATGGATGTTCAAAATTCGAATCTAAAAAACGGACAAAAAACATTTTAATCTGGACACAAAAGCAATTTATTACTGACATGTTAACCAATGGAGAGGCCTTTAAAAACTGTTCCGTCACAAACTGTTTCGTTACTCATGATAGGAATTTGTGGGGGGGAGACTTGAAAAGGTTTGACGCTATTATTTTCAATGGACTTAATTTAAAAGCAGGCGATTTACCACAAACAAGAGATTCGAATCAGATATATATTTTCATGAACTGGGAAGCTCCACCAAAGTACCCAGTATGCAGCCACCACTTCGACAACTTCTTCAACTGGACCTACACGCACAAATTACATTCAGATGTATTGCTGCTGTATTTTCAAATAAGGGATACAAAAGGTAACGTCATTGGACCAAAACCTAATATTTTGTGGAAAGATGATAAAATTTTCAAACTTGATTATGAAGTTCATAAAAAATGGATAAAGAAAAAAAGAGCAGTAGCTTGGTTGGCATCGCACTGTAGCACACACAGCAAGAGGGAAAAGTTAGTGAAAAGATTAGCTGAGAAATTACGAAAATCTGACTTAACACTGGACGTAATCGGTGGTTGTGGAAACATCAAGTGCAGTAAAAGCCAATCTGATAAGTGTTGGGAAACAATCGGAAGCTTATATTATTTCTATCTGGCTTTTGAGAATTGTCATTCTGAAGACTATGTCACCGAGAAGTTGTTGAATCCATTCCAACATTATACAATACCAATTGTTTATGGCGGTGCTAATTATTCCAGGTATTTATTACACTTTTTTTTGTAGATAATAGTTTGTTACTACAGATATATTCCTTTCTCTCGTTCAGTAAGGGTTGATGCTTATGGAGGGGTTTGCTTACACAATTTATTTAAAATCGATTCTCCTTAGTTTATTTTTTACTTTATAAAATAATCTCATTAGAATCATTAGAAATTTGTTGTCGTCATTTGAGTTTAAGTGAAACTTTAACGACATCTTATTTCTCAGGTTTGCTCCTCCAGGAAGTTATTTGGACGCAAAAAAATTATCTCTTGATAAATTAGTTTCCGAGGTGTCCAAAATAATATCAGAAAAAGATCTATATCAAAGTTATTTTAGATGGAGAAAGTATTATAGATACAACGATGCAATCCGTGACAACCTCTGTGGTCTTTGTTCTGCTTTGAATAACAAGACGATGATGAAAGAACGACAGTCGTATAAACATTTTAGACGCTGGTGGTTCCCTGATTATCAAAATTACTGTAAACACCATTGACAATATTATATTCTTCAAAATATGAATACGAGTATCGAATTCATGAAAAATCATGGTCTAATAATTGCTCGTGGCAGTAGCAGCGTCGCGTAAGATACAAGAGATAATATTATTGAGAGAATATTATATCTGCTGTTTACTAATAATTTCGGTGAATTTAATACGTGTGCGGTAAATCTGTGGCTAAACCGATCTTTCTCAAACAGGTCTGTGCCATTTGTTTAAAAGAAAAATATGAATATAGATAGTCACTTTACAATATTTCGAGTACGCATAAACTGTTATAATTGTTACATGTAAAGTAAAAAAAAATACGGGGATATCGTTCCAATTAAGTTATAATTGTATAAAAAAAGAATGTGTAAAACGTCTGCGGAGCAGGCACTTTAAACGCGCAGCGTGAGCTCTAGTGCGCGGACATAAGAGAGTGGTTCCCTCGGCAGGCGTTGAGGTGGCTGTGATGCCCCGGTATCCACGTGGCGCTGGGTTGTCTTATCGTGCGGCCTCGACCACAACCTATTTATATAGTTCTTTATATAGATAGTTCTACCGCATTAACTTAGAGTCTGTGAGCACATTTCAAAATCGCACTAGTTCGATAATTGAATAGTTTATAAGGGTAGTTGTTTAAGAGGCACTGGTTACGTCTCCCACTATGTAATACTTATGGATTGAATAAACAGCTTGCAACTAGCTATTTTTTTTATTCATGTACGATACAGCACTTGTACGTAAAAACAGAGATTTGTATTTTGTATATATAAATTTATTAAATAAGATTGTAAGCTGTGTGAATTATTTTTTTTTAATCCCTTTTGATTTTGGTGTCCAAAAATTTTATAAGTTATTTCTATAAATAATAATAATAATCCCCAGACAAACATACCAACTGTATGACCCCAAAGTAAGCAGAGCTTGTGTTATACATGACCATACAGCGAACTGGGAGAGAACCCAAAATATACATACATATATAAATATCAACAACCATGACCCAAGAATAAACATCTATGTTCATCACACAAATAACTGGCCGGGGGGCCAGGACTCGAACCTGGGACCTGCGGCGCATGAGACAGGGCAGTAGCCACTACGCTACTCGGCCGTCGATAAATGCACCCTTAATTTCCCCAATCACATTAAAATAGAACGCATCTGAGAATCCGAGCTGGACCGACGATATAATGAAACAATTATAATCATAATGCTATAGGGTTCATACTCCATGAGGAAAACGTTATTGTTAATCCTGCTTTTAGTAAATATTATCAAACAATTTCGTCTCAAAAAAATTATAAATTATTCTAAAGGAAAAGCTTTATGTAATTCTATTAATCGCTGTTATTTCTATTTTTGTTTGTTATTTGTGTAAGAATGATTCTAAATGCTTAATGTAAATATTGCTTTGGCTTTGGTACACTCCAAACGGTTGCAACTGGAAGCCAGCAGCTCTGCTCAGTGTAAGGCTTTAATCTGAGTTGTAACCTATTTGGCAAGGTGTTTTCACATTTCACTTGTTCTTGTGATATTAAATCTGTATGTCTTCGATACATAATTATACTATTATTTTCTATTTTCATTAACAGCATAACTCACTCTCCTTCTTCTTCGAGCTATCTCTATGCTGAGAATTTACAAATATTCACGCGTGACGTTGATGAGGCTACTGGTACTTTGAACGAGGATCTGTCGTCCATACTAGAGTGGAGCTATGAGCATGGCATAAAACTTAATCACAATAAAACGCAGGTTACTCTCGTTGGTAGTACTAAATTTCCCTCTAAATTGATCTTCGTAACGTAATACCTATCATTTTTGACAGACTACATATCCCGCACAGAGTCGTTGTTAAAAACGTAAGTATTCTAATATTCAATAAACCTAAAATATTAAGTTTGTCATGAAATCCCAAAATGATCGCGTAAATGTTGAAAGTTAAAATAATAAATTAAAAGAGTATTGAATTCGTTAATAAATTTCTAATGTAACTGTCTGTACAATAATATTACGAGCTTTAATTGGATCTTTGTTTTTGAAGCCAATTTTGACATTGCAGCGGGTACATCCCTTTATTCGACTATAAAACATAGTTACACATTCACAGAAAATATTGAAAATGACTTAGGATGTCTTATTACACAAAACGTAATATTTTGAACAAAGTAACAAGACTCATAACAAAGTTTAATTGTACTTAAATTTAGTACATTTAATGTAAAATGGTATTACGAAGTCACCCTGCCATTATGTTTTATTTACATAAAAATTAAAATACCAATCGACAGACTATGACACTTCTTATTTCAGAAAGTATTGATTATTGTGCTATAATTTATGCTAAAATAATAAATATATGAATTTGTACTTTTCTTTTGATTTCAGATTGGCGGAGAGTCAGAAACAGATACACACATTCTCTTAGCGCGCCAAATATTTAAAAAATATTTTGTATCTTCCTATAAAGATATTTTATGTCTATACATAAAGTGACGAACTTTTCGTGATAACTTTTTGTATTGTTTGTTAGAACATAAAAATTGTTTTTCTAATTATTGACAGCATGGCACAATCGAGATATTTGTTAATTGAAAACACGGTATTGAACTTATCTTTAAATTGATAAAAACAAATGCAATAATATCGTATTTCAATTGAATCCTTTCGTCATTCCTTAATTGGATTGAACTATTGTCGAATCATTGCAAAAACTAAAAACAAGATAATCGACGCCAAGATACATTTTGACGAAGAGCTGAATCATTCACACCTCACTGGAGTGCCGTTGAAAAATTGCACATTTCAACGGCTTGTTAATATAAAATGGCCCTTAGCTCTCGGACTCACAGTTCAGCGTTTTATAACCATGAGTAATAACTATGAGCAAGATAAGCTGGAAATCGCAAGAGCGATAAGATGCTCGCGCTGACACCTTAAAAAACTGTTGTGTTGGAAGAGTTGGCTCGGGACCAGTTGTGAAGTGTATAACATGTTTCTAATTTTACAAAACCATTGAGTGTGTTGGAAATATTTTTTAGGCTTATGTATCAAATAAATTAGTTTATTATTTTCAAACGTCATGGCCAATATTGTATTATTAGTTTTAGCAAAGGAGTATTGAATGGTCGAAGTCTAGCTATATAAACTACTAAACTGATATGAATAGGTTGAGTGTGTAAATAAAAGCAAATAATGGTTTAAATATAACTAATTATAAATAACAATATCATGTGATAAATTATAAAAATATCATTATATACGAATGAATTTTGCAATTAAATAATTAAATATTTTATTTATTTATACATGTTAAATAATCTATAATATTTTTGTGATCATTTGATTGTAGTTCTAGAATATAAACTTATACATAATAAAACTAAATCGCGAATGATTTTAGTGTGATAAAGAAAAACTACAATGTACACTACAATATATCGTACATTCTACTAGATGTCTAGAATCTTTTGACCGAATATGCTTCAACGAATCGCTAACACCTACAATAATGATGTCTGGGAGCACGAATACCACTTGCCACCATGTAGTATTCTTACTTATTTGCCAACTCTACGAATGTAGAAATAACGACAACTTCCGGATCCTACAAGTCTCCATTTGGCCTCGCTCGATATAAATTCTGTAGGTCCTTGTCAATGAAGCCCTGTTTATGGATTTTCTTTCTGTTTTTTTTCTATATCACTGGAATCACCTTAAGCCGGCAGCTTGCTCGAAATCATCATGAAACAAAGCCATGTTTTTTACACCAGTGTAACGCCGTTTCCCTATTTTACGTTATATTCTATTCACTTTTTAGAAATACTCAGTATATCCGAAGATTTTCAATTTAAAACACTAAGTTACTTTATTGATATTTGATATTAAAAACCTAGTATAGTGAGTTATTGTGTACTGTAGTTCTTCAAGGAATGTATACTTCCTATTGAGATACATTATGAGAACCATGATTTGCGTGAACAGCATTACAATATTTTTAAATTAAACCTGGAGTCCCAATTAAGTTGTTACTAAACGCACAATCCACTCTCGGCCAATTGCAACTAAATTAATAGCCGGGCGATGGATGACAAAATTTATATTCAGGCAGCGTGCGGCGTCTAAGTCAGGCCTTATTTTCGGAAACGTATTTGTAAGACACAAAAGGTTTTTCTTGGTTTTTGCTTTCGTAAAGTTTTGGATTTTGTTTCGTTACAGTAGTTTGGTTTGAGTGCATTTTCAGCGCGGTCATCTATTATTTACTGAATGTTGAGGCCATGTACTGTGTTTTACTAAGGAAGGGTCTATTATTTTCAGTAACTTTGCCGAGCAGGCTTTACAGTGTAAGAAGAGTCAGTGATAACAAGATAATACGAAACTATCATACTTACTTTAAGAATGAGCGTTAAAGCGGCAATCAATAGATTTCTCGCGTCATGGATATATATATTAACTCATTCTCGCTCCGATCGCCGCCCGGTACGGACGTGCAAGACCCCGTACTCCGTTGATCGGTCCCTTCCCGATATTCCGTAGCGCTCAGTCTACTGACGTCACAGTTTAGCGTGTTGGTTCCATGCTACGGTTTTCAAGGTTTTTCTACTCCCTCTGAGTGCTATCGAAGTGTGATTTTTCTTTGTGACTGAGCCCCTTAGTCTTCAAAGTGCTGTGCTAAGTTGTGTTGTGCTTGTGCTGAGTGCTGTGTAGTGCCCAGCGTAAGAAGTCTGGTCTCAGTACAAAGGATACATAACGGTGACAACGAATTTGTACTGAACCAGTCCTTTTATTTTTATTTTATTTCTCTTCTCTATTATATTTATTTTTCTCCTATTTTCATATTTATTTTTATCATATCTGTGTATTTTCGTGTGTATTTGTCCTTTCTGTCGGTAAAGGTTGACCCTAACGCAGTCAACTCTTTACCTGCGTACCCTTTATTAGGTTTCTAGGTAGCGGCCTTCGGCGGTTAGTTTTAAGTTATTCTCCCCAGCCCGCCTACCGCTAGTAGGGAGGTTAGCCGCTAGGGTTCGCTAGGTTTTTAGGAACTAGGCTTCTTTTGATATACTAATTTATACATATAATTGTCCCAACCCCCCCTAATGTATTCGCTAAGCGTTCACCCAGGCGCTTGCTGCGGCAGGCGTCTCCAATACGAAAGACATCCTAACGCAGGCCTTGCAGGCATCATTCGCGTCCCCGGCCTCTCAGGCCCCAACCCCAGCCTCTCAGGCCTCCAACGTCCAGACCTCTCAGGTCTATAGGTCTATAGTCCGCGTTTCCCGTTCCATCCGATATAGACTGCGCGTCGGTCTCATCATCTCAATCATCGCTTTTTAAGCGTACAGCTCCCGGGAGTGACTCGGAATCCGCGTCTGATGCGTCATCGGACGTCCCCCCCTTAACCGGCTCGTCTGAGCCTCCTTTTCAATTAGTTGCCAAACGCTCTAAAAAGCGTACGAAGAAAGCCGCGGTGTCTTCAACATCCGAGCCAACCCAGTGTCTTCTACACCCGCCCCCACGCCGCTCATGTCACTAGAAGTGACCGCGCCTCCGTCGGTCCCGTCAAAGCCAGCGACGCGCTGCGCTCCCGTCCCACCGAAGCCTCAGCTCCCTCCGCCCGTCTTCCTCCGAGAAAAAGCGCACTGGACCGCATTCTCTAACTTGTGCAAAGAGCACAAAATCAATTATCTCAAGGCGAATAACGCAGGCGATACTATTAAAATCCAAGTCGTGACTATCGACGACTTCCGCGCGTTGACTCGTTTACTCTCGCTTAAACAAATCGCGTACCATACTTACGCCCTCCCCGAGGAGCATAAGATCCGCGCAGTATTACGGGGCGTTCCGTTTGAGCTCGAAAACGATGAAATTCTAGAGGACCTTAAGTCCCAGGGTTTCCCGGCTGACACAGTGCACAAGATGCACTCCAACCGCGGTAGGCGTTTTCCGTTAGCATTAGTTATTTTATCTAATACTCCCAACTCGAGGGAGATTTTCAGAGAGGCTCGCACAATCTGTGGACTCTCGAATATCTCTGTCGAGCGTCCCTATCCTCGCGGGCACCCCGGGCTATGCCACCGCTGCCAGCTGTATGGCCACGCAGCGGCCAATTGCTCAGCCCCTCCCAGGTGCGTTAAGTGCCTAGTTCCCCATAATACGAAGGAGTGCACTCGCAATCCCGACTCCACTTCCCCCCTGCATGTGTGCTATGCGGCCAGTCTGGCTACACAGCTAACTACAAAGGTTGTCCACGCGCTCCGCGTTACGCTTCAAAGAGGGTCATGCCTACACCGGCACCGCCGCTCACTTCTGCCAACTTTCCGCCGCTGCGCAACCGGGGTCCCCCGGAAGCAAAGCCCGTGCAGCCGACACCTACTGCGGCTCTGTCCTGGAGACAGCGTTCGGCCGCTCCACCTGCACCTTCCCGTCCTATCCCAGCTCCCGTAGCTCCCGTAGGCCCGAGTCCCGCTCCGTCGTCTTCACCTCAGTTGTCGTTGGCTGAGGAAATGAAGCCCGTGTTTGACGTCATTCAACGTCGACATTAAGGAAATCTCCGTACTATCACGCAAACTGCGAGCCGCCCGCTCTCCTCAAGAGCGTCTATTAGCGTTAGCCGAGCAACACTCGCTACTAAGCTCTTTATAAATTTCATTTTTTGTATAAACTAAATATATAAATAGAAGGTCTAGACCCGCAAATTCCGCGTCCTGTCGTATCAAACCCAAGGGCTTATCCCTAGTTTCCTTTAACGTTCGTAGCCTTAATACTAACCTTTCTGAGCTCAAACTGTTCCTTCAGAACAACGAGCCAGACTTATTGCTTCTTCAAGAGACGTGGCTAACTCCAAACCGCTCCAGGGGATTCGCTATTCCCAAGTACGCGTTTATTCGTAACGACAGGTCCAACTCCGACGGTTTTGGCGGCACTGCTATTTACTATAAAAGAGGTTTCTATTGCTCTCCTCTCCCTACCCCTCCTCTCCTCAACATGGAAGCCACTGTGTGTAGATTGGCTGTAACTGGTCATCCAACCATCATCATAGCTTCAATCTACATACCTAGTGGCACCAGACCAATACGCAGCGACTTTGAGGCCATTCTCGCCCTCGGCCATTCAGTCATTATGTACGGAGACTTTAACTCCAAACAAACTGACTGGACGTGAATATCAACCAACACCAGCGGTATCGCTCTTCTCGACATCACAAACTCACTCGACTGAGATGTCGTCTCTCCCATAACTCCCACTCACTATCCCGACAACCCATACCACTCTCCTGACATCGTCGATTTTGCAATTGTCAAGCGAATCAACCTCGACCTCAGGTCTATCGAACCGCTCGATGACCTAGTCTCTGACCACCGCTTCGTCTCCCTCGTGCTAGGACCGCCTTACGATAACGTCACCTCTCCTAAGACCTTTACCATTTGGAAAGGCTTTCAAAATACGCTTGTTTCAGCCTTAAAGGCCCCGAACTCTCCACTCGCGATCTCGCCCGATCAAATTGATAGTCTGCATAAAATAGATTCATTAGTCAATTCTCTCACTGATGCTATCAACTCGGCCATCAGTGACAACGAAAAGGTTGCTAAGCAAGGTAAACCCACGCTTCCCTTAGCCGTTAGGAATCTTATGAAAGCCAAGAACGCGGCTCTCCGGAGAGCCAAGCTCTATCACACGCCCGCCTATAGATTAGCTGCGCTCACACATCCAGGCGGTGGAGGACGAAGTCCTTCGCATAGACTCTTTCCCCATCACCGCCGACCCCGTCACAGTCTCTAATGACGAAATCTCGCTTCTCATTAGAAATCAAAAGTCCAAAAAGGCTCCGAGTGCGGATAGAATTTCCAACCACGCACTTAAGCACCTGCCTCAACAGGTGCTTACCTAGTTAGCTGTTATATTCAATGCCTGCTTTGACCATAGCTACTTTCCAAAAGCTTGGAAAGAAGCGACAGTCATAGGCATTTCCAAGCCGGGTAAACCTCTGAATATCCTGGCTAATCACAGACCCATCAGCCTCCTCAAGGCCATGTCTAAACTTCTCGAGAGAGTCATACTCGCTCGAATGCGGAACCATCTGTTTCCGATGGATGGCGATCCCCTCATTATTCCCGATCAGTTCGGCTTTTGCGCTAAGCACTCCTGCCCTCAGCAAGTCCATCGAATCGTTGAGTAAATACTTGACGGTTTCTATCCGCGTCGTTATAAAACAGTCGCGGTTTTCTTTGACGTAGCCAAGGCTTTCGATAGAGTCTGGCACAGTGGTCTCGTTTATAAACTCTACAAAATAGGCTTACCGGATCGCCTAGTCAGGTTAATCAGTACCCAATCAGCGCTCGTCTGAGAAACACGCATCAATCCACGTCGCGTCCGTGTTTGTTACGATACCCGTGTTGTTAACTATAACTAGTTACATACTTATCAAAGGACCGTGTTTCTTTTATTTTCTATAATGAATTGTGCATTATGTGGAGACAAATTTAACGACGGGGTACAGTGCAGTACCTGTAAAAAGCACTATGATTTCGGATGTGCAAATATATCTGAATCCGGCTACCGGCGGCTCGGGGCCGAGCGCCGCGCGAAATGGAAATGTTCGACGTGTCGCCTGCACTCGCCGTCACCGTCACCTGTAGTCACCGTCACTCCAGTTCACAGCCCAGATGTATCCCTGGAATCTATCATGGCTAAGCTGAACGCCATGGCCCTTAACTTGGAATGCCTGCCAGCCTTGATCGATGATGTCAAGACCATAAAAGCCGACATTTCAAAGTTGCAAGACACTGCCAAAGGAACAACCAAACGGGTACAGGATTGCGATAACAAAGTGAAAAAACTGGATTCCCGAATTACAGCCATCGAGACGTCGTCCTGCGAAGTGTTAGAATTGAAGTCTCAGATTTCTAGCCTCCAGCGTAGTGAAGTACTTCGTGATCAGTGGTCAAGGCTTAATAATGTCGAGATAAAAGGAGTACCGATCAAAAAGGCTGAAAATCTATATAGCGTTGTTGAGAAAATTGGTCAGTTTATAAACTACAAAATCACAAAAAGCCATATTAATTACATTAGCAGAATACCGTCATATTCGAGCAATAAAGACAAACCAATTGTTATCAGTTTCCTTAATAGATACGTGAAGGAAGACTTTATTGCATCTGCACGTTTAGTGAAGTCATTTACGCCAGCCGACATAGGATTCACTGAAGGAAGTACTCATAAAATATTTGTGAATGACCATTTAACACCAGAACACAAAAGACTACTAACGAAAACAAAACAAATCGCAAAAGAAAAAGATATTCAGTATGTGTGGGTGAAGTTTTCTAAAATTCATACACGTAAGAATGACACATCACATGTTACTATTATAAACTCAGAAAATGATTTAAACAAGTTATCGTAATCAGTTTCCTATTCTGTCTCTTGTCTATATATACCTCAGTCAAACCTACATCTCGTATGTATCATGATGATTTGACTAACACATGTTTAAAAATACTATATGCTCTCTTATTTGTCCTGTCCCATAATTATACTATGCTGTTTACATCTAAATATCATCATTACATTGCTCAAAGTCACAAGTTTTACTTAAATAAATTAATCAGCTGTCGTTTTGTTGTTCTGTGTTGTCTGCTGCGCTCGGGCAGATTAGGCGACGATATTGCACCTGTCCCGCTTGCTCACAGCTTTTTGCGAATACCGCTGTCTCTTTTATTTACAAGCCTCGATGTGTACTACGTCATAAAGCTACTGAGTTTATTTTGTTATTATATATTCTATCATAGTCTTTTTTTGCGCAACTACATCCTTTCACACTTGCTTTGTGTAGTACTTAGTAATACTAAAAGGATTTGTGAGGTTTTTACATTCTGTTTAACTATAAATAGTTATAACACTTTTATAATTCTCTGTAGAAATAATGTATTTAACCTGTTTATGAACACTGTGAGCCCGCTTATTTACATTAGTTATAGGAATCTTTTGAAATGGCTACCAACTTAACGTTTTATTACCAAAACGTTCGTGGTTTACGAACTAAAACATCGCTTTTCCTTCGTAATTTAAACTTAGAAAATTATGACTTAGTTGCGTTAACGGAGACATGGCTTAATAATACTATAGCGGATTCTGAGGTGTTTGACAATAGGTACTTTATATGGCGGCGCGACCGGAACTATGACGTCACCGGCCAGACCAAGGGCGGTGGTGTGTTGCTGGCTGTTCGGAAAGAACTTAAAACTCATGCTCGGCCGGAATGGAGCTCGTCGGCGGAGGACTTGTGGGTATCGGTACAATTAGGTAATACAAGGTTGCATCTCGGCGTTATTTATTTGTGTAATGAAAATATGGGTCTCAGTTTATCTGAACGATTATCAAGTTTTTTATTAAAACTACAAAACAATATTACATCAAACCCTAATGATAAATTTCTAATACTTGGAGACTTCAATATGAGTTCAATTACCTGGTGCCCCGTTCTAAATGCAACTTATTTAGAACCAAGTAACTATGCAACATTATGCAATAATGGAACATTTTTAATCGATGAATTGAACTTTGCTAACTTGAACCAATATAATCATGTACTAAATCATTACGGGAGGATTCTGGACTTAGTGCTTTGCAATATTACAGTTACCGTAGATAACATTTCTAGCCCTTTGGTACCGTTAGACCCGCACCACAACGCACTTCTCATATCATTTCATAATTCTTGGACTAAAGAACGCTTAAAACCAGCACCGCGACTAAAGTATTGCTTCCATCGTGGAAATTATAATATGTTTAATTTCGAACTAGCAAAAATTAACTGGCATAATGAGCTTTGCCACTTAACACTAGAGGAGTCGGTTAGTTACTTTTATAACACATTGTATAAGCTACGTGATGATTGTATCCCAAAAAAGTACATACCTAAGAAAAGGTTTCCTGCTTGGTATTCTTCAGCTCTAATAAAGGTACTTAAGGAAAAGTATAGGTTCTTTTGCAAGTTTAAAAAATATGGTATGTTGTGTGATAAACAAGCTATCGAAGTATTGCGAAATCGAGCTGCTCTTCTTGAGAACCAGTGTTACGAATCTTACATAAAAAATGTTGAGAATTCAATCCATTCCGATCCTAGACATTTCTGGAGCTTTTTTAAATCAGACGGCAATACCATTCCTAACAATATGACATACGAAAACCGTGATTCTAGTTCCGGTACGGAAATTTGTAATTTTTTCGCTGATTTCTTTTATTCCCTTTTTCTATCTCCAGATTCTTCACCTTTTTTGGTTGATGATTGGAACCAGTACAAAACATCAATTGATTGTGATATTTCAACATTTTCAATAAGCAGATCCTCAATTAAGTCTAAGCTACTTAAATTAGATAAATTAAAATCTGCTGGTCCCGATTCTATACCACCGATCCTATTAATCGAATGCACCGATCAATTGTCAATACCCCTAGAAATAATTTTTAATCGCTCCATCAGCGAAGGTGTTGTACCTTCATTATGGAAGAAAGCTTTCATCTCACCCATCTTCAAAAAGGGGAACAAAAATGACATTATTAATTACCGCCCTATCTCTAAGTTGTGTGTTGTAGCTAAAGTACTAGAAAAAATCGTGTACGAGCATCTGTACCCCTCACTTAATAACTCTCTGCCGGCATCTCAACATGGGTTTGTTAAGGGAAGGTCAACCGTAAGTAACCTAATACTTCTTAACGAATTTGCCTCTGATTCAATGGATAACGGTGCTCAGGCGGATGTAATTTATACAGATTATGCCAAATGTTTTGACAGAATAGATCACTGCATCCTTCTTGAAAAATTACAGAACGCTGGCATCAGAGGGGATCTGTTGCGATGGTTTTCCTCATATATCCATAATCGCTCACAGGCTGTAGTGTTAGAAAACTACTCCTCTAAATGGATGACGATCCCCAGCGGAGTTCCTCAAGGCTCATTGCTGGGACCCTTGCTCTTTTTAATATTTGTATCTGACATCGACTCTTGTTTTAAAAATTCAACCATAATTAGTTTTGCTGATGACATGAAAATACTTAAATCAATTAAAAGTGCCGAAGATTGCAATTTATTACAACAGGATCTAGACAGACTTAACATTTATTGTTCCAAATTTAAATTAGATCTTAATATAGATAAATGTGCCGTAATAACGTTTAGTAGAAAGAGCAGTGGTTTAATTTTATATGATTATAAATTAAGAGATCAGATACTTCAAAGGGTCTTTGAGGTGAGAGATTTAGGTGTTCTACACGATTCTAAACTCACTTTCCGTAACCATATATCAACAGCCGTAAGAAAAGCTCATAAGTCACTAGGTTTCGTTTTAAGGTCATCGAAGAATTTCAAGAACGTTAAAACTGTTAAGGTACTTTATAGCGCTTATGTTCGCCCTCATCTTGAATATGCCTGCCAGATATGGAACCCTAGATACACAACATTTATTGACAGGATCGAGCGAGTACAACGTAAATTTCTCCGCTTCGTTAACTACCGTTGCAAATCTAATGAAAAAGACTATGTCAAACAATGCGGTAAATACCACTTTTTACCCCTGGAGCTCAGACGCAATTTTGCCGACATAATTTTTCTTCAAAAAATTGTCAACTCGCTCGTAGACTGTCCCAGCCTTATAGATAAGATCAATTTCTATGCTCCTACTAGAACTTTCCGCCAGAGTCCCCTGTTCTATCTCCCAACGGCCAGTACCAATTATCGTCAGAACGCTTACCTGCACCGTGCGTTGCAGACTTATAACAGCATGAGCAAGCGGACCGATGTTGATATTGACATTTTTGCCTTCAGTATCCCATTAATGAAGCAACATCTAAGCAAAACCTTCTTTAGTAAGTAAGGCATGTGAGCAGCGGTTTATTGAGCGACTGTTTTTTAAGTAACTGGGGTGTGTGTGCGTATATGTTTGTAAATTCATGTAATTTGATGATTGATGAGCGCATATAGTGCTTTCATTAAGTACTTCCAAATGAGTACGATATTGACAGGTTATTTGAATTGTAATACCTATAATATTTTGATTTAATAGACACTTTTATCTAGTGGATAAGATTGTTTTACATTGTATAGCTTGATCCTATTTGTGGAGACTTGTAAATGATTATAACAACGCTATTGCATTTATATTATTGTAATTAAGCCAATCGATAGTCTTCCTCAATATGTAAAAATAAAATAAAAATAAAATAATCGCCTCGTTTCTCAAAGACCGCACGTTTTGTTTTAAACATGAAGGCACGCTTTCCGCGCTTCCCATAAAGGCTGGAGTTCCTCAAGGCTCCGTCCTCGCCCCTCTGTTGTACACCGTGTACACCAACGACATTCCCATCCCGCCGAAAGGCGTCGAACTCGCCCTATTTGCCGACGACACCGCACTCTATACCAAAGGCCACAGTGTTCCGCACTGTATAACCAGACTCCAAAAGGCCGTAAACACCCTTGGTGTATGGTTTCAAAAATGGCACATCGATGTGAACCCTAAAAAGAGTTCTGCGATGCGCTTCGACCACAAACGCCGTCGTCCCGCTGGGGATCCCCACGTTCGAATGTTAGGCATTCCCATCTCCTGGAAGTGCAGTACTAAATACTTAGGCGTCACGTTAGATCCTACGCTTTCTCTCAAGCCACACGTCGAAAGAGTTTCGAAACTCGCCCGTCCCTACTTAGGCCGCCTAAATAGCATGTTAGGTAGAAAAAGTAAAATGTCTTTCAGAAACAAACGTACACTTTACAAGGTCTGCGTTAGACCCATCATGACATATGCCTCCCCAGTCTTTGCCCACGCCAAACCCTCCCTCCTACACAAACTGCAGTAAGTTCAAAACCTCTTTTGCCGCAGGGCCACAAAAGCACCGTGGTAACGTGCGTAACGCGGAATTGCACAGAGATCTTGAACTGCCTACAGTACAACAACACCTCAAAACACTCACTGAAGCGTTCTTCAAACGCTCCGAAAACCATCCCAATCCTCTAGTTCGTGATTCAGTCTCATATACTACTCCTGTCTTAGATTCGAAGTTCAAAGTCGCTAGGCCTAGGAATGCGCAAGCATACTCATCCACCAGATTGTCAGCCGATCTCGAAGGCCTTCTGGCCGCAAATTCTAATTCTAACGTAAATCCGAATTAATTCAATTTTATTTTTCAATGTTTAATTTTTTTATTATTAACTTTTCATTTTGAGCATCTTCAGTGCTATGTAAATCCCAGCGGGTGACTCCTTCTGGGCCCCGCTAGCGTGGCCTCTTTCTCCAATTGGCCGTGGCTCAGATGAAGGCTGAGTGTTAAAAAATTGCACGAGCTGACAGGGGTTTTTTTAGTGGGTAGTTGTTCTGGTAGGCGTCGGAACGAGCCCCACATAACCTTGATCGCGCGCGCCAGTGTATGCGTCAGAGCATTTTTTATCCTCCTGCCCTTCCCGTGGAGGGGAACAAAAAAAAAGTGTATATTAACTCTGGTTTCCCCCCAATATACTGTGTGGTCATACATAACGCAAGGTCAGCTTACTTCGGGGCCTTACAGTCGGTGTTTTCGTCACGGGATTTATTTATTATTATTATTACTTGCACATGGAGCCTAGGGTTGAAGCTATCATTTATTTTGTCAAAAAGCTGCTCCATAATCTTTATCTTTTTTTTTCACCATAACATCAAAAACTACCTCAAATTTGTATTTGTATATACGTTTCTAAAGCTTCACAAAACAAATTAAATGTATAAACATAATAGATTCAAAGTGATTAGCTAATGCCAAAGTCAAACAAACTCGAGTTAAATCAAATAACTTGGAGTAATACTCCTTGGTATTTGCAGTGAATGTTTGACAGGTAGAGAGGTAAGCATGTGTGTAGTGGTGGCAGGAAAATCTTGATATTGCGAATTATTATACTATATACTATAAAATATTTAACTATGAATATTTAACTGTCTTGCCTGAAGGGAGATGGTAGCACTCCCTCAACTTAAAAAAATCAGGTTAGACTACCGGTAAGGTCTGCTGTTGTGTGGTGATACTTGTACTTGGTGTAATCAGTAGCTGGCTCTTATAAAAAAATATATATTTACATTTACATTATATCAAAAATGAATTCATGTAAATAATTAATGATAAATTAAAAGTAAATAATTATGAATGTCAAAGAAAGTGCTGGTTTTTGTTTCTTTATCAAGATATGGTTACAATTAAGTAGAAACGTAGACCATGAACTGGAAATGTACGCGTTTTAGTGGATTTAAAAAGTGCTAAGCCGTAGGTTAAACTAAAAACTAAACATTTCATAGTAATGTGACATGTTGAGAGTAAACGTTGTTATTTTGATGGTCAAAACAGGAAGATCTCTAATACCGCCTCGGACGAGATCTTAACACAAGAAACTTTCGGCCGTCCTTTAGAACTTTATCTCAGTATGAAGATGTTCGAATTTGCGCTCGTTTCGAGTCCATGGGTTTTAAACACACGCCTCCAATATTCTAGTCAAAAAGCCTCAGCCTGTCTCCAGCTCATTGAAGGTCTTCAATTCAGCAGAATGATACGTATAATTGGAAACATTACTCCACTTTGCAACTCCAATGTAGATTGTTCCTTTTGAGCGCAACTTCAAAAACCTGCTTGCTACGTATCTTGTTATGTTTGAAGTTACTTTGTTCCAAAGTCAGTTGTTAAGAATTATTGTTACAGGAATTGAAAAAGTTTCACTTTTAAAAGGAAACATGCAAGTACAAGTAAGTAAGTACATGTAAGTAACAGTTTTAATTAACTAGGAAGTTTGACTAAACATAATGCGCATGTTTTGGAAACTTTATAGGTAGCGGGACGGTAAAGCGTGTATACTGCTTTGAATACTAATTTTTTTTTAAAGATAGATAACATAACAATACCTTTAAAATCTTAAGCAAGATGTTTTGGAACAAACTAGCTTCTAAATTGTAGCGTGTGCACAAGAGTAAAATACATAACAAAGACTAATAATGTGAAAATTGTATTTAAATTACAAAATCACGTTTGTCAGTCTTAGTCTCTTGTCAGTAATTTTGCCCTTACCTCTGGATTATGCTAGCAAATTAAGTGTTTTTTTAATAATTTTAAAATACAAATAATTTCCTGAAACTATCGTTTGTTCCTCATCCGAGCACCTGATATCCGAGCTATAATTTTATTGATATTAATATACATAAAATTAGGTTCTTAAAGTTTAGAACGTTGAAAACACAAATACAGCCTGGTGCTGGAGTTGTTTCTTTTTAAGTTGTTTATTTTGCATTATAATGTAGCAGGGATTTTCAGTTATATAATATAAAATAGTTAACATGTCAACTTTTAAACATTTACTTATTTAAACAAATTGCCATGATCGTACTAAGTACATCTTGTTTTTATATAACAGGCATGTTCAGAAAAATATAAACGACGAGATAAACTCTCAAAGCAATTTGGAGAATGTTAACGCAAATAATAAGTTTTTAGATAGAATACATTTAGAATATAAAACAATATTCTCTATTAAGTGGATAACAGGTTTCCTACATATCAACAATGACATGACATATACATAGATTGCATAAAAGCGCTAACAAAAGCCCGTACGAAATTGTAACGACATAATAATATGTCAGTAGCTTTATAGCACCTTTTAGGTGATTTTTAAAGGAGCTTTTTTGAACAGGTATTTGTTCAATAGCCTGAATAAATACTGGAAAATGAGTTTTTGTAAAATTGTGACTTTGTAAATTGTGACTTTTGAAAGTCAAATTTTTTGTTCGTTTTCTTTAAAAGTAGAAATGTAAGTTTTCAAAAGTTGTCACCATATGGAAACTTTGTTAACGATGTATGTTGTATGATGTTAATGTTGACTGTTATTAAGGAAAGTGACTTGTCCTCTGGCTTAATTTACGAGTTTTACAGAAATAGGAATTTGTTTTTTTTTACACAAATAAAAGACATCATGTGTATGCTTTATTGTGCTTTTTACGGTCTGTTATCCAAAATAGCAAGCCATTCTCGAATGAGATTTAGACAAAAAAGTACTGTGTAGTTCAAACTCTTACTAGCGAGGCGGCGGCGATCTCATTGGAGGGCAAAAAATTATCTTCTGTCACTAAAGTCTCCGACGCCATGTCAGTCGCATGAAGTGCGTCCAAAAAACTCCTGATACCGTGGAAGTTACGAAATAAAACACTGTCTATGTTACTTGTGAATTTAAAATATTGTATAAAATGCAGAGTAGGTATATCAATTACACATGAAAAAACTCAGGTATAGATAGTATAGATTACGAAGCATGCTACTGTAACACAACCGATATTTTCTTGTTTTTATTTTATTTTTTATTTTTTAAATTTAAATTATTGTGTTGAGTAATTTTGTATTATTCTTGTTCCGTGGCAATGAAATAAATGTCCTTTTTTCTATGTACTCATGACTGTTACAGTCGCTAAGCTTTTTGATATTATTAACTGTAAATGTACTATCGAATTCAGTAGTATTTATTATTTTATGCGAAAACTTGTAAACACCTACTCCAACAACAGTGAAAGTATCAAATGGCTTCTCTATCATAAATCTATTAAAGATTGTTGGGACTTATTGGGTTTTCGAAAACTAGGAGTTAGAGTTAGAAATGAATGAACTTAAAAATGCCCCGAGCGTGTTCTTAGAATAGTATTAGACCTAACAATATTAATACAAATAAAATTATATGATTGAAGTATGCAATTTACCTTTCATTGTATTAAAGAATATAAAATAGTAAAGAATATTCCTGAACAAAAATGGTGACAAAAATGAAACACGGTATCCAGTCAAAGCTAAGAGGGCATTAAGTATTTTTGCTTATCTCATTAGCTAAGAAGACTGCTTGCTTAATATTAAACTTAGCTAAGGTACCTTCTACTACTGATCATTCAGTGTTTAGTTGCATTTTCAGTGATTTTTTTTAATTATAATATCTTATTTATTTATTAATAACGATTCTTTTCATTTTAATTGTATTTTACTTTACTTGATAATCGGTTCCAAACCACTCCTTTTACTATAAGAAAGCCAGCCGCTGGCACAAGTAGTAAATAGATATAAAGAAAGCTTTTAATTCAACTTTGATCTATTAATTTTGTTTACATGATTTATATTATGACTCAAGGACTTATATCATATCAGAAGCATTCAACGCAATGTGAGTCTTAACAAAACACACTAAGCTCGGTATCACAATACTGCCTCAGAAATCTCACGAGCCAAAGCGTACACAACAATAAACCAACATCCCCAATACATTTTTTCATACATTTGATGACCGCAAATAACTATAAGTTAAAAAAACAGCAAAAAGTTTCATATTAACGTCTCCAGACTGTTTGGTAACAACGAAACGGAATATTGGTCGTTATCGTTGGATTTATGTTTGTGTAAGTGGTCCCTGAGCGATCCGCTTTTTGTTCGGACTACTCCGTCATATTCCGGATTATTCCGTCATACAGGAACTAAAAAGGAAATGTAATGGTATATTACTGACTTTCCTTAAAAAATACTGTATTTTTATATTGTATGAAGTTATCAAGTAATTTCTTAACTTAATTATCAACTTTTATTCCCACAAATAAAAATGCAGTGGTTGCAAGCCTGGATGGCAGCTCTTTCTTAAAATGACTTTTGCATTCGTTTCGTAGAGATATACAATATAAAATTTAGCAGTTATACACGCATATTAGTAAATTCAACCGCGCGCCGATGAGTCGTCCGCGATACTCAAACCGCGTGTTGATTTGCATCCGCGGCGGCTGTCAATGGTTATAGGTCATACATCAGTTGACAAAATATGATCCATGCGCGGCTAGCTTCTCAGTGGAAACGAGGTCTAAGGATAGATTACTGCGGATCTTCTAGTTAAAAACTCATTTTTGTCAACAATATATTTTATTTGACGTTAACTTAGAATCTTCACGACGTATGGATAACGTGACCTCACTAGTGTTATCACAGCTGTTGTGTTATGTTCAGTGAGTAGGTACAATTTAAACTAGTTCTGTTTCTTTGATATTGTGTGTCATTATATTTATCTGGACCAGCTATCTTGTACTTTGTTTTATTTCAGAGCAAAAACTACTCTCCACTAAAATGACACTATTTTATTGAAACCTTATTATTTTTGTGCTATCACTGAAAGTGGCTTTGAACTTCTGTTACTGTATTTCATGTGCCTTGAAAATATTAATGAGCTTAAGGAACTGTGTAATATCTTTCATTTTAAATAAAAAAATATGAGATCATATGGAAGGTTGTGATTGTCATGGTTGAGAATTGTAGTGTGGAGGTGTTGAGGCCATCTATCAAATTACAAATGGCAGCAATAGAATTATCCTGCGATGATAGAAACGGCAGTACTCAGTATTCATCAATAATAATTATTAAGAACGTTATACAATAGCGTAAACAATGGTAAATATTTTCATGCAGATTAAACTTTCTATTGATCCAAAGTCATTTAAGGATGTGGTTAATTTTGGACGTTTCAGTAGCGTTCTGTGAACTTGTTCTCGGCCACAAATATCAAGTTACGTATTAATGTTATTAAAAAACGCAAATTATTTAACATAATGACATAACTTTTCTATGAGAAATTATAAAATGCATACAGAAATGATTCGGCATTGACATTTTGACATAAAAATTAACCTTAAAAAGAAATATATGTATTGCGGCTTTTGACCTTTTAACGCGCGTTGAATTGCTTAATTATCAGTTTACTTTAAAATTAACAAATGAGTTTTATTCCTAAAACGATTAGAAATTTGTATTTTGAGAAACAATATCTATGTTTTGCAATACTAGACTTTGCCTATGGCTTCACTAAGACATAGTAGTATTTTAAGTTTTTGTGAAGACGTGATATTATTATACACAAAAAAAAAATCCAAATCACTTTCGTATTCATAAAACTACTTAGAATGACAAAAAAACTTAGAAACCAATAAAAAACATTTTATATTATGAAACTGTTAACTCTTCATTACGTCAAACAGAACAAATGACATCTTTATTTACAGCAATGTGAATATTATGACTGTCATAAATAATGTTGTGGTCGATAGGCTTATTACGTAACTTGCAATCCCTAGGTACCTGTGGCGTCCCCAGACGTGACTTAAAGAGAATCAGTTTATCTATTTAGGAACAGACGTGATAAAAGTAAGATAATAAGATTATTAAATATTACTATACTTCACACGTTTATTATAGCATATTACCTCATTATTTTAACAAATAAACTGTCACTCAACATGTAATCGTGTCTTAGTTTACAAGCCTTTTCCTGGTCGTAATAACTGGTGACCCGACGCTAGTCACGCATCGGAAGCAAGAAGTTTTGAGGACCCGACCGAATTACAGGAAAATGGCCTCTACGTGCTCCAGTCAAAGCTGAACGTATACCACCCTTCTGGCAAGACCAACTAGAATTATGGTTTACCTAGTTTGAAGCTATATTCGCCGCCCAGAAACAAGGAGATGACTTATCACGATCACGTAGACTACCTAAACAACCAGTCAGATTTGTTTGCACTAGCATAATATGGCCTTAATTGTTATTTAGTATTACTTGTCTACTCAAAAGTAAGAATGTTGAACTGTCTTTTAGGGGGAAGTATCTGTGGCGTCCCCAGACGTGACCTACAGAGAATCAATAATCAGTTTATCAATTTAGGAACATACGTGGTAAAAGTAAGATCATGAGATGATTAAATATTACTATATTTCACACGTTTATATCTATTATAAAAGCTCATTATTTTAACAAATAAATTGTCACTCAACAAGTAATCGTGTCTTAATTTACAAGCCTTTTCCTGGTCGTAATAGTACCTAATAATTACCACGTCCGGTATCGTAGTAGTATTCCAGCATGTCTCAGCGTCATATGAGTGACAGCATGTCGTTTTGTCATCATATTCAGAATATAGAGCTGTCTCACTTATTGATTACATAATTTTATATAAACAACATAATGAATCAGTTCCCAATTACGTTTCACAAGAGGTGGTAGAGTCATGCTTTATTTGACGATAACAAGAACTAGTAATTATTGTCAATGTTGAGAAAAATATTTGAATTTGAGGATATTTGGTCGAAGGTCCTAAAGTGCAATTTCAAATCGCTATAAGATTAAAGCAAATATACATGTAAAACAATAACTCACTCTGGCGTCATGACATCTAAAGTAGGGTCGGTCTTGCAATACAATTACAATAAAGAAAACTTAATCAAACTTTCTTTAAAGATTATCTAATTACTTAAAGGAGAAAAATATGAATCACATTAATTACATTATATATGAATCACATTAATTACATTAAATATGAATTGCATTTTATACTCTTTAGGTAAATTTGAGATACTTGTCTTTATCTTTCGGACGTGATTTTTTCAGTAAATTGAAGAAAAATTTAGGAGCTACATTTGATATGAAAAACACTATTCCGTTCTTAGAATGTTTCTTACTTTTTTTTTTCGTAGGAGTTTACAGTTCTTATTTTAAGATTTTGGAATTAACGTAGCGGTTAAAAATGAAATGAGATAATAATTACATTGAAATTGAATATGAACCGTTCTTTTATTTATTTATTTATAATTTATGGACACACAAAATATAACTCATCATAAAAGGGATAAAATACTTGTACAAATGTACTACGTATTTCATAAGAAATTTCTACCAGTAGACCTGGGACTGGAGAGTTTGATTAAAAACTACAAAATTAGTGTACAAAACTACAAATTTTACTAAATTTTCAAGATTTTAAATCAAAGATCGTAAGACGATTTTTATGCGACCATAAAAACAAGTTATTTATACTGTTAGGATTCATAATAGCATGTACATTAATTCGATGACAAGTTTAAGTAAATTTGTTTATACACTACATCGGCATTATTTTGTTTTTAATGTAACTGCAGTACACATATAACCCGTTCATTTCTTTACGTTTACTTTATTAATTTATAAAAGGTATCCAACGTTGATTTCAGCATAAGTGAAGTGAAATCCGTTTTTTTTTTTTTTTTTGGTTCCCCTCCACGGGAAGGGCAGGAGGACATAAAAAATGCTCTGACGCATACTCCGCGCGCGCGATCGGAGTTATGTGGGACTCGTCCCGACGCCTACCAGAACCATACCCACTAAAAAACCCCCTGTCGGCTCGTGCATTTTTGCCACTCAGCCTTCATCTGAACGACGGCCAATCGGAGAAAGAGGCCGCGCTAGCGGGGCCCTTAAGGGGTCACCCGCTGGGATTTACATAGCACTGAAGGTGCTCAAAAAAGAAAACTAAATAAATAAAAACATTAAAAATTGACAAATAAAATTGCATTAATTCGGATTTACGTTAGAATTAGAATTTACGTTAGAATTAGAATTTGCGGCCTGAAGGGCCTCTAGATCTAAAGTTAACTGCGTGCGTTCGCTCGTGTGCGCGTTTCTCGGTCTAGCGATTTTGTAAATCGAATCTAACACAGGAACAGTATATGAGACTGAATCTCGAACCAGATGATTGGGATGGGATTCGGCACGTTTGAAGAACGATTCTGAGAGTGTTTTGAGGTGCTGTTGCACTGTAGGCAGTTCAAGATCTCTGTGCAGGTCCGCGTTACGCACGTACCAAGGTGCGTTTGTGGCCCTGCGGCAGAAGAGATTTTGAACTACCTGCAGCTTATACAGGACGGAGGGCTTGGCGTGGGCAAAGACTGGCGAAGCATATGACATGACGGGTATAACGCAGACCTTATAAAGCGTACGTTTATTTCTAAAAGACATTTTACTTTTTCTTCCTATCATACTATATAGACGGCTTAAGTAAAAACGCGCGAGTTTCGTTACTCTATCGACGTGTGGCTTGAAAGAAAGCGTCTGATCTAAGGTGACGCCTAAGTATTTGACAGTGCGCTTCCAGGGGATGGGAATACCTAACATACGAATGTGCGGATCGTTGTGGCGATTACGACGTTTGTGGTCGAATTGAATAGCAGAACTCTTTTCTGGGTTGACATCGATACGCCATTTTTGAAACCAAACACCGAGGGCGTTTACGGCCTTTTGGAGTCTGGTGATGTTATACGGGATCGCTTGGCTTTTAGTGTAAAGGGCGGTATCGTCTGCAAAGAGGGCGAGTTCGACGCCCTTCGGCGGGATGGGGATGTCGTTAGTGTACACGGTGTACAGCAGAGGGGCGAGGACCGAGCCTTGCGGGACTCCAGCCTTTATGGGACGAGGCGCGGAGAGCGTGCCTTCATGTTTGAATCGAAAAGTACGGTCTTTAAGAAACGACGCTATTAATCTGACTAGGCGAGCCGGTAAGCCTATTTTATGGAGTTTAAAAACGAGACCGCTGTGCCAGACTTTGTCGAAAGCCTTGGCTACGTCAAAGAGAACCGCGATTGTTTTTTTACGACGCTGAGAGAATCCTTCGAGTATGTACTCGACGATTCGATGGACTTGCTGAGGGCAGGAGTGCTTAGCGCGAAAGCCGAACTGGTGGGGAATGATGAGAGGGTCGCCATCCGTTGGAAACAGATGGTTTCGCATTCGAGAGAGTATGACTCTTTCGAGAAGTTTAGACATTGCCTTGAGGAGGCTGATGGGTCTGTGATTAGCCGGGACATTCAGAGGTTTACCCGGCTTGGGAATGCCTATGACTGTCGCTTCTTTCCAGGCTTTTGGAAAGTAGCTATGGTCGAAGCAGGCATTGAAGATGATAGCTAACAAGGTAAGCACCTGCTCAGGCAGGTGCTTAAGTGCGTGGTTGGAAATTCCATCCGCACCCGGAGCCTTTTTGGACTTTTGCTTTCTAATGAGAAGCAAGATTTCATCATTAGAGACTGTGACGGGGTCGTCGGTGATAGAGAGAGATTCTCTGTGGAGAACTTCGTCCTCCACCGCCTGGATGTGGGAGGGATCCGCGGGTTGCGTGCTGGGCGAGCATTGTGCCGCTATGCTGTCGGCGAAGCATTCGGCTTTCTCTTCGACTTCGAAAGCAATGGTGCCGTCGGGACGAGTGAGAGGAGGAACGTGAGAGGCGGTGTCTACGCGTAAGGCTCGGGCCATTCGATAATATGCTTGGTGGGACGGGGAGATATTCTCCATGAGATCGTTAAACTGAGTGTCACGGAGTTCCGCGAGGCGAGACCTAACCTTACGTTGAAGCTGATTCGCAGCTGTTCTATATGCTGGCGTGGGATATTTCTTTGCTCTCCGGAGAGCCGCGTTCTTGGCTTTAATGAGATTGCTAACGGCTAGTGGAAGCGCGGGTTTGCTTTGCTTAACAACCTTTTCGTTGTCGTTGATGGCTGTGTTAATAGCATCAGTTAGAGTATTGACTAATGAATCTATTTTATCCGGACTATCTAATTGGTCGGGCGAAATCGCGAGCGGAGAGTTAGGGGCCTCTAAGGCTGAAACTAACGTATTTTTAAAGCCTTTCCAATTGGTAAAGGTCTTAGGAGGTGTGACGTTAACGTTAGGCGTACCTAGCACGAGGGAGACGGGGCGATGGTCGGAGCCTAGGTCATCGAGCGGTTCGATAGACCTTAGGTCAAGATTGATTCGCTTGATAATTGCAAAGTCGAGGATGTCAGGAGAGTAGGTCGGATTGTTGGGATAGTGAGTGGGAGTGATGGGGGATATGACGTCTAAGTCAAGGGAGTTGGTGATGTCGAGGAGAGCGATACCGCTGGTGTTGGTTGATAGGCACGTCCAGTCAGTATGTTTGGAGTTAAAGTCTCCGAACATAATGACTGAATGGCCGAGGGCGAGAATGGCCTCAAAGTCGCTGCGGATTGGATTGGAGCCGCACGGTATGTAGACTGAAGCTATGATGATGGTCGGATGACCAGTCATAGCCAATCTACACACCGTGGCCTCCATGTTGAGGAGAGGAGGGGTAGGGAGAGGACAGCAATGGAAGCCTCTTTTGTAATATATGGCGGTGCCGCCGTAACCGTCGGAGTTGGGCCTATCGTTGCGAGTAAACGCGTACTTAGGAAAAGCATATCCCCTGGAGCGTTTTGGAGTAAGCCATGTCTCCTGTAGAAGGAATAGGTCAGGTTCTTTGTTCTGAAGGAACAGTTTAATCTCGGGAAGGTTAGTGCTAAGACTACGAGCGTTAAAAGATACTAGGGATAAGCCCTTGGGTTTAATACGACTGGACGCGGGATTCGCGGGTCTAGACATTATAATTTACTTATTTACGATTTTATACAAAAATAAAAAGAATAAAAATAAATTTACAACGAACTTAGGAGCGAGTGGTGCTCCGCTAACGCGAATAAACGCTCTTGAGGAGAGCGGGCGGCTCGCAGTTTGCGTGCGAGTACGGAAATTTCGTTAATATCGACGTTTTGAATGACGTCGAATACGGTCTTCATATCCTCAGCCAACGACGACTGAGGTACGGATAACGGAGCGGGACGCGGCCCTACGGAAGCTACGGGAGCTGGGATGGGTTGGGAAGGTGCAGGCGGGACGGCCGGACGCTGCCTCCAAGACAGAGCCGGAGTAGGCGTCGGCTGAACGGGCTTTGCTTCCGGGGGACCCCGGTTGCGCAGCGGCGGGAAGTTAGCAGGAACGAGTGGCGGCGCCGGTTTAGGCGCGACCCTCTTGGTGGTGGAGCGCGGAGCGCGCGGGCAACCCCTGTAGTTTGCTGTGTGGCCGGACTGGCCGCACAGCACACAGGCAGGGGGGGAAGTGGATTCGGGAGTGCGAGTGCACTCCTTAGTGAAGTGAGGATCCAGACACTTTACGCACCTGGGGGGAGCTGAACAGTTAGCCGCTGCGTGGCCATATAGCTGGCAGCGGTGGCACTGTCCAGGGTGACCACGGGGGTTGGGACGCTCGACGGAGATGTTCGAGAGTCCGCAGATCGTGCGAGCCTCTTTGAAAATCTCCTTCGAGTTGGGAGTATTGGAGAGGATTACTAGCGCTAACGGAAAACGCCTACCGCGGTTGGAGTGCATCTTGTGCACTGCTGTGACCGGGAAACCCTGAGACTTAAGGTCATCGAGAATGTCATCGTTGCTGAGTTCGAACGGGACGCCCCGTAGTACTGCGCGGATCTTACGCTCCTCCGGGAGGGCGTAGGTGTGATACGCGATTTGGTTTAATCCGAGTAACCTGGTAAACTCGCGGAAGTCGACGACGGTCGCTAATTGGATTTTGATTGTATCGCCAGCGTTGGCGGCTTTTAAGTAATTGATTTTGTGCACTTTGCACAAGTTGGAAACCGCGGTCCAGCGCGCTTTTTCACGCAGGAATACGGGCGGAGGGAGCTGAGGCTTCGGCGGGACGGGAGCGCAGCGCGTCGCTGGCTTCGATGTGACCGACGGAGACGCGGTTACTACGAGCGATTTTAACGGCGCGGGGGCTGGTGTTGAAGACACCGGGGAGGGCTCGGGTATTGAAGATACCGAAGCTTTCTTAGAGCGCTTCTTGGAGCGCTTGGCGACGAGTTGAAACGCGGGCTCAGGAGAGCCGGTTAAGGTGACGGCATCTGACGACGTATCAGACGCGGGTTCGGAGTCGCTCCCGGGAGCGGTACGCTTACGACGCGACGCGTGAGAGGATGCGACCGATTCGCAGTCCATCTCGGACGAGGCGGGAGAAGCGGGAGAGCTTAGGACCTGAGGGGTCTCGACGTTGGAGGCCTGAGGGGCCGGGGTTGAGGCCTGAGGGGCCGGGGTTGAGGCCTGAGGGGCCGGGGACGCGATAGATGCCTGTAAGGCCTGCGTTAGTATGTCATCGGGTATGCTGTAGCCAGACGCGGCGAGTACCTGGGCGAACGACCTAAGTACGTTCACAAGGTCCATTGGAGGGCTTGGTCCTACGATATGTAATATATAAATATATAAAAATGCCTAGGTTCCCTAGCAAACCTAGCACCTAAACCTCCCTACCCGCGGTAGGGGGGCTGGGGACGACGCGAGGTGGTGCCCTTAGCTCGGACAGCACTGTACCGTCACCCTGGGAAAGGCCCAAGTGCAATGGGATCGGGTCTGCCGGTTTCTCCTTGGCCTGAAGGGCCTTGGAAGCGCACCGGGGCAACGCTATCAGGCTTAGTTGTCACCGTTAAGTATTCACCTGATCAAACGCGAGTCTACTACGGAGTGTGTCGTCAATAAATTGACAACAAAAACCGGCCGTAGACCTGACGGAGTTGGGTTGCACTAAAAGTGCGGGATTGACTACGTTACGACCGGCCGGAGCCGGCCGCAGAGCGAGTCTCTGACTACGTACAGGCGCCAAGCGTCGAGTACGCAGCCAGAAAGACAGCCCGAGTCTTGCAAACCACTATCGAATTTAATCGACCGCGGTAAGCTCAACCCTGTTGTTGCTGCACTCACCGAAGTGAGGTTTTTACTTCGAGGGGTGCACGGAGTGCGGGATTGACTACGTTACGACCGGCCAGGGGCCGACCGCAGAGCGAGTCTCTGACTACGTAGCAAGCGCCAAGCGTCAGGTACGCAGCCAGAAAAACAGCCCGAGCTTCGCGAACCACTATCGAATTTAATCGACCGCGGTAAGCTCAGCTCTGTTGTTGCTGTGCAAGAGACCGACTTACTTGCAGCCGATCGAAACCGACCGCAGAGTAAGAGGCTAACAGCGTATGAGTGTTGCTACGAGTTGACGTCGTGAGACGACAATCGTGACTCAACGGCTGGGCGACCGCGAACACGTCCGAGCGGGGCCGGACGCAGAACGGATCTGAGAGTGGCGTTTGAGTATTGCTACGAGAGAAGTCGTGAGACAACAATCGTGACTCGGCAGCCGGGAGCGACCGTCAAACACGTCCGAACGGGTCCGGACGCAGATGAGGTCTGTGAAATCCGTTGTTCAGAGTACGCTTTTGACTAGGAGACTGGCAGAGGCGGCTACAATGCCACTCCCCAGGTGGCTTGATGCAGCACTCCGCATTTAAAAAAGAAAATAGGTGGTGTTGGTTTTGACTCCTAGTTTTTTATAAGCTACTTGTCTTGTTGTTGTCTGTATCGTCTACTTTGTCTCATAAACTTTTTACCTACTCTTAATATGATCAGGTATGTATGTCATAAAATTTTCGTTTTATTCATTGTTTTCCGAAATAACACTTATATTTATGTTATCCATTATACGAAATTTCCTGAAGTTTTGTTCGTTGAAAATTATATATTCTATTGTCTTGAAGGTTCTCAACGTCGTCGAAGCATATTAACACTAGAAGAACATTGATGGATTTTAAATGTTTAACGGCTACGGAGATCTCACAGTGGACCAAAATAGTGGGTAAGTATGACACTTACCTTTAGGTGTACCACATCCATGGACTTCATATAATAAGTCGAATGGGTATTATTTAATAATCTGATAATGGCAGTCCCTATTAGGATTTGAAACAGGGTCTTTTCACAACAGCATTAGTAAATATTTCAAAACGATAAGTGTCGCCGGATAAAATCAGATAAAATTACCCTAAGACTCGTATATGGCGTGTTTGGCATTTTTACGGCATCGTCATTGAAACATAAAACAGAACAAAATGCAACACATCATAAGTTTTCAAGCGTTTTCAAGCGTTCGTTAAGCACAGCTGACCGTTGGCTCGGTAATTTTTCTCAGTAATTAAAAAAATACTTTGTTTATTTCGAGTAATAAGTTACCCGTTAACTAACCAGTGCAAGATGAGTGCTTGTTATGCTTGTAAAAAGTCCTGTAAAGTTAATGAAAAAGTTGTTATGTTCAAAAAGTACATGTCAAAAATTATATCACTTCCTTTGTGTGGGCTTAACTGTAGAAAACTATAAGAAACTGTCTTCTAACTGGACGTGTTCTGCGTGCGCAAACAAACTTCCCAGAGGTGATAAAAATGATGATACTCCTGTGAAGCGGACTGATCAGGTGGCAGTTTCTCACGAAAATATTACCCACCGAAAGCAGCCTATTTCCACCTCGCCAGGAGATCCTGACCTGCCAGACCCACGTGAAGTTATTAATGAGCTGCCGATGACTATTCGCAACATCCTACACCCTGAATTGACATCCATTGGTGAAAGAATAAAAGATTTAGAAAAATCTTTACAATTCATCAGCTGTCAGTACGATGACTTACTCAATAAGTTCAAGTCCAGTACTACTGATATAAAAAGTTTAAAAGATGAGAACGTCGCTTCAAAAGATGAAATAACTACTTGCCAAGTTCGTATAAGACACCTGGAGGAGGATAGTGCTAGACAACAGCAATAGTCGCGTCTCCAAAATGTTGAGTTAGTCGGTGTCCCTGAAACCCCCGACGAGAACGCCCTGGACGTCGTGCACAAGATTGCGTTGCATATTGGAGTAACAGTCGAAAGAGAACAGATCGAGTTTGCTCATCGGGTGCAACCCCGCCGGCCGCCGGCCTCCGGTTCGGTGCAGTGCCGCGCCATAATCGCCCGGTTCAAACAGAGGACCACCAAGGACAGTGTGATCGCATCAGCTTGGAAATGCCTTGGGTTTACAGCCAGGAAGGTTGGTTTACAGGGAGATTCTCAAAAACTGAACAACAAGGTATATATTAACGAGCCTTTAACGACAAACAACAAGGCTCTTTTTAAAGACTGTAAAATGAGAGGTAAGGAATTTTTTCATTAGACAAATCTACACTTTACTTTTATTTTACACAACAAACATAAAACTACTAAACATTAGCACAATTAACACTCTTGCAATACATTTAAAACTTTGTAATTCATTATACTTTACACACAAAACAAAAGCTGAATTGAATTGCTCATGCTATAATATTAAAAATACCACCATGTTTACATTAATATTCTGGGTTAGTGACTGGATTTATCATAATCCGAGCAACTATGCTAATGGATATTGTTATATAATTTTATTATTTTTATATTAGATAGTATGCCTAAAACGTTTTTACTGGTCATGTGCAAGCAAAGTTCTCATATTAAGATTATATATTATTTTTAATTTTTTTTTTTTGGAAAATTATTATTAAGTTTTGATTTCATCATACGTTATTATCAGTTTACTGGGGCTTGGTCCAAATTTTTTTCTAATTACAATGATTCCAGAAATTTTAATCTATTATTTAATACAGCAAAAAACTATCTGAAATTTAGGTACTTAAAGAAAGGATTATTTCACTTTGTGTTAAAAATGTGATTTACTGCTAACATATTAACAACTTACGAGATAACAAATTACGAGATATATTTGTCTTACAAAATTTTTGAAATACTTTAATTTTTAGCTAAGGCTATCAATCATAAGAATGACCTGAATATATCTTATCAAAATTTAAGAGGCTTGCGTACCAAAACAAATACTTTTTATAGAAGCTGTTGTCTATCTGGTTGCGATAAAGGATTATTTACTGAGACTTGGCTGTGTGATGGCATACTGAACGCTGAATTATGTAATGGAAAATATGATGTGGTCCGTGGCGACCGTGGCTCGCTCGGCGGCGGAGTGATGGCACTCTGCGGAGTGCGGCTGCAG
This sequence comes from Marasmarcha lunaedactyla, assembly GCA_923062675.1. Lineage (NCBI taxonomy): Eukaryota > Metazoa > Arthropoda > Insecta > Lepidoptera > Pterophoridae > Marasmarcha > Marasmarcha lunaedactyla. The sequence goes on from OV281358.1 coordinate 4,141,338, forward strand.
GCGCTCGCCCGGCCCGAGTTGACGCGACCTGACCTTGAATCTGTCTGGCTGACGGTGCCTGCGCGCTGTCTGAACTCCACACAGAGTTAACATATAGGTGTAGTATATATTCCTCCTAATTCTAGCATACCGAATAAACTATCCTTATTACTAGATATCTTAAATGAGGCAACTCAAGCCCACCCGAATGATTTCTTCTTAGTAGTAGGAGATTTTAATTTACCGAATATTCAGTGGACATCATGTGAGGACACATGAAGAGACTTACAAGTCGCAAGTCAGAATTGTATGAGTGATCTTTTATTTTTGGGCTTGAACCAATATAATACTGTGGTTAACTCTCACGATAATACCTTAGACTTAGTTTTCTCAAATTTTCGTTTATTAGTGAACCAAAGCAAAGTCCCCTTCGTTAAAGAGGACCAGTATCACCCTACTCTTGAAATAAATGTCCCGGAAATTAATAAATTACCGATGAAAACTAAATCAACTATAAAATATTTGTTCAGAAAGGCTAATTATGTGGAGATCAATCAGTATTTAAACACTTATGACTGGCATACATTATTCACGTACGTAAATATTGAATTCATGATTTACAGTTTTTACGATATTTTAAAAACAGTCATTCACAAGTTTGTTCCTCAAGTATTATCGTCGGGTTCCGGTAATTTTCCTGTATGGTATAATAGGTCCCTAATTAATATTATAAAAGATAAGGCAAAAAAGCATCGCCATTGGAAAAAGCACGGGAATCCTTCCGACTATGCATCATTTGCTTTGCTACGACGAGTATAGAAGTCAGTGGAGAAACAATGTTACTTTTCCTATATGCACTGGTCATAAGAAAACATTAAAAAAGAGCCAAAATTGTTTTGGTCGTATGTCAAATCCCGGAAAAAAAGTGGCGCTAGCTATCCAAATAGTATGAAATATGGAGATAGGAACTTGAATGATGGACCTAAAATCTGCGCTGCTTTTAGTGACTTTTTCCATAAAAATTTTAGTAAGCCCAGTAACACACCATTGTCAACTGCTAACGCAATTTTTGGTTCGGTTTCCTGCTTGACTGACATACTTGTAACCGAAGACGAAGTTTTTAAACTGCTTACTGCATTGGATAAGTCAAAGGGTGCAGGCAGCTATAACATACCACCTTTATTTTTTAGTAAATGTGCCAATGCTCTTCGTTTTCCTCTTACCTGTATTTTTAATAGGTGTTTTTAAGAAGGTTATATGCCACCAATCTGGAAAATAGCTCTTATTGTACCTGTGCATAAGAAAGGTCTTAAATCATCTATAGAAAACGACAGACCCATATCAAAATTAAACACTCTTAGCAAAGCGATGGAGAGAATTGTCCATAATCGTTTGTACCACACTATTGCACGCTCTATTCCAACTCAACAACACGGATTCATGAAGGGTCGTTCGACAAATACTAACTTGCCAAAATTCACCAACGATATTCTAACTGAAATGGACGACGGTGGTCAAGTGGATGTTGTGTATACCGATTTCGAGAAGGCTTTTGATCGAGTGGATCATATAATATTATTGAGAAAGCTTCAGGAATTAGGTGTACATGGTAACCTACTTAGATGGTTTGAATGCTACCTGCACAGGAGGAGTCAGGTTGTAGTGGTGGGAGGGTACAAGTTGGATTTCATTACAATTACTTCTGGAGTCCCGCAGGGGTCAATTCTTGGACCTTTGCTATATGTGGCATACTTATATGACATAGACAAGTGTTTTGGGTTTTCTAAGTATCTAATGTACGCCGTACTAATTACGGATTGCTTAAACCTACAAGAAGACCTAAACCGTTTACAGGTGTACTATACTGATAACCGCATATCTATAAATGTTGAAAAATGCGTGATTGTAACATTCACCCGAAAGAAAAAGAGAATTATCCTTGATTACATGGTAAATAACGCGATTCTTAGTAGGATTGAGACGGTGAGGGACCTTGGACTACTTCTTGATTCGAAGCTGCTTTTCACTGATGACATTGATAATATGGTACATAAAGCATATAAAAGTTTAGGTTTCATTTTGAGAGTGACTAGGCCATTTTCCAATATTTACTGTATAAAGTTTTATATTATGCATACGTTTGTAGTATCCTTGAGTACTGCTCTAGCATTTGGAACCCTATGTATGATGTTTACTTGGTTAATATAGAGGCAATCCAACGTAAGTTTATTAAACATTTAAACTTTCACACAATCGCCACTGACAATGGTTACACAGAATCATGTAAGCAACATAACCTCCTATCTCTTGAAAATCGACGCACTTTGCTTGATATGACATTTTTACATGGAATTTGCAATAACACCATAGACTCTATAGAATTAACCACAGTGACCCTATGTCTGCGCACACCTGGTAAGCGAACTAGACATACGCAACTTTTTCACATTCCAGCAGTCCACACTAATTACGCTATAAATTCTGTCATATGCCGAATCCAGAATAAATATAATAAGCATTTTACATCTGCTGATATTTTTAGTAGTAGCAAGCAACGATTCAAAAAGCAAATTATGAAACATTTTCACAAAACTATTGCTATACATACGCACACACACACACACACACACACATCTACTTCACGCACTTTTCTTTTTTTTTGTTCCCCTCCGCGGGAAGGGCAGGAGGATAAAAATGCCCTGACGCATACTCTGGCGCGATTCCAAAGTTATGTGGGACTCGTCCCGACGCCTACCAGGACCATACCCACTAAAAACCCCCTGTCGGCTCGTGCATTTTTGCCACTCAGCCTTCATCTGAGCGACGGCCAATTGGAGAAAGAGGCCGCGCTAGCGGGGCCCAGAAGGGGTCACCCGCTGGGATTACATAGCACTGAAGGTGCTCAAAGCACTGAAGGTTAATACATAGCACTGAAGGTGCTCAAAATGAAAATCAATAATTAAAACAAAAATTAAAAATTGCAAAATAAAATTGAGTTAATTCGCATTTACGTTAGAATTAGGATTTACGTTAGAGTTAGAATTTACGTTACAATTAGAATTTGCGGCCAGAAGGGCCTCGAGATCGCGTGACAGTCTGGTGGATGAGTACGCTTGCGCATTTCTAGGCCTAGTGACTTTGAACTTCGAGTCTAACACAGGAGTAGTATATGAGACTGAATCACGAACTAGAGGATTGGGATGGGTTTCGGAGCGTTTGAAAAACGCTTCAGAGAGTGTTTTGAGATATTGTTGCACTGTAGGCAGTTCAAGATCTCTATGCAAGTCCGCGTTACGCACGTACCACGGTGCGTTTGTGGCCCGGCGGCAAAAGAGGTTTTGAACTACCTGCAGTTTGTGCAGGAGGGAGGGTTTGGCGTGGGCAAAGATTGGCGAGGCATACGTCATGACGGGTCTAACGCAGACCTTGTAAAGTGTACGTTTGTTTCTGAAGGACATTTTACTTTTTCTACCTAACATGCTATTTAGGCGGACTAAATAGTGACGAGCGAGTTTCGAAACTCTTTCGACGTGTGGCTTGAAAGAAAGCGTCGGATCTAATGTGACGCCTAAGTATTTAGTACTGCGCTTCCAGGGGATGGGAATGCCTAACATTCGAACGTGGGGATCGCCATCGGGACGACGGCGTTTGTGGTCGAAGCGCATCGCAGAACTCTTTTCAGGGTTCACATCGATGCGCCATTGTTGAAACCATGCACCAAGGGCGTTAACGGCCTTTTGGAGTCTGGTTACAAGGTGCCTAACACTGTGGCCTTTGGTATAGAGTGCGGTGTCGTCAGCAAAGAGGGCGAGTTCGACGCCTTTCGGCGGGATGGGAATGTCGTTGGTGTACACGGTGTACAGCAGAGGGGCGAGGACTGAGCCTTGAGGGACTCCAGCCTTTATGGGACGAGGCGCAGAAAGCGTGCCTTCGTGTTTAAATCGAAATGTACGGTCTTTGAGAAAGGACGCTACTAACCTGACTAGGCGATCCGGTAAGCCTATCTTCTAAAGTTTATAGACGAGACCGCTGTGCCAGACTTTATCGAAAGCCTTGGCTACGTCAAAGAAAACCGCGACTGTTTTATAACGACGCGGATAGAAACCGTCAAGTATATACTCGACGATTCGATGGACTTGCTGAGGGCAGGAGTGTTTAGCGCGAAAGCCGAACTGATGGGGAATGATGAGAGGATCACCATCCGTTGGAAACAGATGGTTCCGCATTCGAGAGAGTATGACTCTCTCGAGAAGTTTAGACATTGCCTTGAGGAGGCTGATGGGTCTGTGATTAGCCGGGACGTTCAGAGGTTTGCCCGGCTTGGGAATGCCTATGACTGTCGCTTCTTTCCAAGCTTTTGGAAAGTAGCTATGGTCGAAGCAGGCATTGAAAATGATGGCTAACAAGGTAAACATCTGTTGAGGTAGGTGCTTAAGTGCGTGGTTGGAAATTCCATCCGCACCCGGAGCCTTTTTGGACTTTTGATTCCTAATGAGAAGCAAGATCTCGTCATTAGAGACTGTGACAGGGTCAACGGTGATGAGGAGAGAGTCTCTGCGAAGGACTTCGTCCTCCACCGCCTGGATGTGTGAGGGATCAGCAGGTTGCGTGCTGGGCGAGCATTGTGCGGCAATGCTGTCAGCGAAGCATTCGGCTTTCTCTTCGACTTCAAAGGCAGTAGTGCCATCGGGACGAGTGAGAGGAGGAACGTGAGAGGCGGTGTCTACGCGTAAGGCTCGGGCCATGCTATAGTACGCTTGGTGGGACGGAGAGATATTCGCCATGAGATCGTTCATCTGAGCGTCTCGGAGTTCCGCGAGGCAAGACCTAACTTTACGTTGAAGCTGATTCGCAGCTGTTCTATAGGCGGGCGTGGGATATTTCTTGGCTCTCCGGAGAGCCGCGTTTTTAGCTTTAATAAGATTGCTAACGGCTAAGGGAAGCGTGGGTTTGCCTTGCTTAGCAACCTTTTCGTTGTCACTGATGGCTGAGTTGATAGCATCAGTGAGAGAATTTACTAATGAATCGATTTTATCCGGGCTATCTAATTGTTCGGGAGAGATCGCGAGTGGAGAGTTCGGAGCCTCTAAGGCTGAAACTAACGTATTTTTAAAACCTTTCCAGTTGGTAAAGGTCTTAGGAGATGAGACTTTATCGTTCGGCGGTCCTAGCACGATGGAAACGGGGCGATGGTCGGAGCCTAGGTCATCGAGCGGTTCGATAGACCTTAGATCAAGATTGATTCGCTTGATAATTGCAAAGTCGAGGATGTCAGGAAAGTAGGACGGGTTGTTGGGATAGTGAGTGGGAGTGATGGGGGATATGACGTCTAGGTCAAAGGAGTTAGTGATGTCGAGGAGAGCGATACCGCTGGTGTTAGTCGATAGGCACGTCCAGTCAGTATGTTTGGAGTTAAAGTCTCCGAACATAATGACTGAATGGCCGAGGGCGAGAATGGCCTCAAAGTCGCTGCGGATTGGTCTGGTACCACTAGGTATGTAGATTGAAGCTATGATGATGGTCGGATGACCAGTCATAGCCAATCTACACACAGTGGCTTCCATGTTGAGGAGAGGAGGGGTAGGGAGAGGACAGCAGTGGAAGCCTCTTTTGTAATATATAGCGGTGCCGCCGAAACCGTCGGAGTTGGGCCTATCGTTACGAATAAACGCGTACTTAGGTATAGCGAATCGCCTGGAGCGGTTTGGAGTAAGCCATGTCTCCTGGAGAAGGAATAAGTCAGGTTCTTTGTTCTGAAGGAACAGTTTAATCTCGGGAAGGTTGGTGTTAAGGCTACGAGCGTTAAAAGATACTATGGATAAGCCCTTGGGTTTAATACGACTGGACGCGGGATTCGCGGGTCTAGACATTATAATTTATTATTTACGAATTTATACAAATATAAAAGAATTTACAACGAACTTAGGAGCGAGTGATGCTCGGCTAAAGCAAATAAACGCTCTTGAGGAAAGCGGGCGGCTCGCAGTTTGCGTGCGAGCACGGAAATTTCGTTAATATCGACGTTTTGAATAACGTCGAACACGGTCATCATGTCCTCAGCCAACGACGACTGAGGTGCGGATGACGGAGAAGGACGCGGCCCTACGGAAGCTACGGGAGCTGGGATGGGTCGGGAAGGTGCAGGCGGAACGTCCGGACGCTGCCTCCAAGACAGAGCCGGGGTAGGCGTCGGCTGAGCGGGCTTTGCTTCCGGGGGACCCCGGTTGCGCAGCGGCGGGAAGTTAGCGTGAGTGAGCGGCGGCGCCGGTTTAGGCGCGACCCCCTTAGCGGTGGAACGCGGAGCACGCGGGCAGCCCCTGTAGTTAGCTGTGTGACCAGACTGGCCGCACAGCACACAGGCAGGGGGGGAAGTGGATTCGGGAGTGCGAGTGCACTCCTTCGTAAAATGTGGATCCAGGCACTTAACGCACCTGGGGGGAGCTGAGCAGTTAGCCGCTGCGTGGCCGTAGAGCTGGCAGCGGTAGCACTGCCCAGAGTGACCGCGGGGGTTGGGACGCTCAACAGAGATATTTGAGAGTCCGCAAATTGTGCGAGCCTCTCTAAAGATCTCCCTCGAGTTGGGAGTATTCGACAAGATAACTAAAGCTAACGGAAAGCGCCTACCGCGGTTAGAGTGCATCTTGTGCACTGCTTCGGCCGGGAAACCCTGGGACTTAAGGTCCTCGAGGATTTCTTCATTCGCGAGCTCGAACGGGACGCCCCGTAGTACTGCGCGGATCTTACGCTCCTCCGGGAGGGCGTAGGTGTGGTACGCGATTTGATTTAACCCGAGCAACCTGGTAAACGCGCGGAAGTCGTCGACGGTCGCTACTTGGATTTTGATTGTATCGCCAGCGTTGGCGGCTTTTAAGTAGTTAATTTTGTGCTCTTTGTACAAGTTAGAAACCGCGGTCCAGCGCGTTTTTTCACGCAGGAAGACGGGCGGAGGGAGCTGAGGTTTCGGCGGGACGGGAGCGCAGCGCGTCGCTTGCTTCGATGGGACCGACGGAGACGCGGTCACTGCGAGTGACATGAGCGGCGCGGGGGCGGGTGTAGAAGACACCGGGGTTGGCTCGGGTGTTGAAGACACCGCGGCTTTTTTCGAACGCTTCTTGGAGCGTTTGGTAACTAATTGGAAGGCGGGCTCAGGAGAGCCGGTTAAGGTGGCGGCGACCGACGAAGCTTCGGACGCGGCGGAGTCTGAATCGCTCCCGGGAGCGGTACGCTTCCTACGAGATGATCGCGAGGATGAGACCGACGCGCAGTCCATGTCGGATGGAACGGGGGACGCGGGAGAGCTATAGACCTGAGGGGTCTGGGTGTTGGAGGCCTGAGGGGCTGGGGTTGGGGCCTGAGGGGCCGGGGACGGGATTGATGCCTGCAAGGCCTGCGTTAGGATGTCTTTTGGGATGGAGACGCCTGCCGCAGCAAGCGCCTGGGTGAACGCGTTCGCGAAGTTAATAACGCTTAGCGAATCCATTAGGGAGTGTTGGGACAGTAATATATATAAATATAAGTATAAAAAAAGATGCCTAGTTCCTAAAAACCTAGCAAAATCCTAGCGGCAAACCTCCCTACCAGCGGTAGGGGGGCTGGGGAGAATAACTTAAAACTAACCGTAGTACGCCGAAGGCCGCTACCTAGAAACCTAAAAAAGGGTACGCAGGTAAAGAGTTGACCGCGTTAGGGTCAACCTTTACCGACAGAAAGGACAGATACACACGAAAACACACAAATATGATAAAAATAAATATGAAAATAGGAGAAAAATAAATAAAATAGAGAAGAGAAATAAATAAAAATAAAAAGGACTGGTTCAGTACAAATTCGTTGTCACCGTTAAGTATCCTTTGCACTGAAACCAGACTACTTACGCTGGGCACAACACTGCACTCAGCACAAGCACAAATCAACTTAGCACAGCACTTTGAAGACTAAGGGGCTTAGTCGCAAAGAAAAATCGCACTTCGAAAGCACTCAGACGGAGTAGAAAGACCTTGAAAACCGTAGCACGGAACCAACACGCTAAACTGTGACGTCAGTAGACTGAGCGCCACGGAATGGCGGGAAGGGACCGATCAACGGAGAACTGGGTCTTGCACGTCCGCACCGCGTGGCGATCGGAGCGAGAATGACTTCACGCACATATTATGGCTTCTTTTTATATATTTTTTTCAAATATGTTTTTTTGTTATTTTTTAATCGAAATGGGTAAGAATTTTTGATCTGTACAATACAGCTGTGCCTTATATGTTAATTTATTTAAAAAAATGAAAAATCCGTAATTGGCAATAAGTTAAGTTTTTATAAGATGAATATTATACCAATGTATAATTTTTTTTTTTAATTTATATTGAGCCCTGTGGATTTTTGTAAATAAATAAAAATAAAAAAATAAATAAAAATAAGTGCAACACTTATTTTACTCAAAGTGTTTCATTATACAAGATAGAAAAAAGCAATCTCATAAAGAAAAAATAAAACTTGAAAGAAACTTCTTTTGACACAAACAAAAAGGGTTGTAATTAAGTTCATTATCAACCCTACAAGCCGGAGTTCATTGTTTCAGTATCAACTGTAGCGAGGCTTTGTTATGCAGAATAGTGAATTTGTTGCTACCGTCTTCCATAATGCATTTTGTAAAATATAAAGTTTCAAACTCAAGGTATTGTTCTGAATTCTCTGTAAAAATTATTAAACGATGATAATTGGTTTACTGCTAAGAGGCACGGAGCAAAATTTTCTATGGATAATATTTTGTCTGTGTATTTGGTCGTTTTATTAAAATATTTAGGATATAGAATAGCATATACGAGTATTTTACTCTACTAAAAATACCTAAAACGATAAAAATAACAAATTATTCTTCAAAACAATATAACTATTTACTTTTGCAAAGTCATATTGGAACTCGTGATATTAAATTTGTACAATCGATTAATACCTTCGAAATAAATGTCAAACATTTATGTTGCTAAATTTATTTATGCTTTTGGAATCTTTAGTTTAAGAAAGAAAATTCTGAAGTAAATATTTTCTGTGGCTCTGCGTTTTTTTGTTTTTTTTTTAGGTTCCCCTCCACGGGAAGAGCAGGAGGATAAAAAAATGCTCTGACGCATACTCCGCGCGCGCGATCGGAGTTATGTGGGACTCGTCCCGACGCCTATCAGAACCCTACCCACTAAAAAAACCCCTGTCGGCTCGTGCATTTTTGCCACTCAGCCTTCATCTGAGCGACGGCCAATCGGAGAAAGAGGCCGCGCTAGCGGGGCCCAGAAGGGGTCACCCGCTGGGATTTACATAGCACTGAAGGTGCTCAAAATGAAAAGTAAAAATTAAAAAATTAAAATTGAAAAATAAAATTGCATTAATTTGGATTTACGTTAGAATTAGAATTAACGTTAGAATTAGAATTTGCGGCCTGAAGGGCCTCGATATCTAAAGTTAATTGCGTCGGTTCGCCAGTGTGCGCGTTTCTCGGTCTAGCGACTTTGTATATCGAATCTAACACAGGAGCAGTATATGAGACTGAATCTCGAACAAGATGATTGGGATGGGATTCGGTGCGTTTGAAGAACGATTCTGAGAGTGTTTTGAGGTGCTGTTGCACTGTAGGTAGTTCAAGATCTCTGTGCAGGTCCGCGTTACGCACGTACCAAGGTGCGTTTGTGGCCCTACGGCAGAAGAGATTTTGAACCACCTGCAGTTTACACAGGACGGAGGGTTTGGCGTAGGCAGACTGGCGAAGCATATGACATGACGGGTCTAACGCAGACCTTATAAAGCGTACGTTTATTTCTAAAAGACATTTTACTTTTTCTTCCTATCATACTACATAGGCGGCTTAAGTAAAAACGCGCGAGTTTCGTTACTCTATCGACGTGTGGCTTGAAAGAAAGCGTCTGATCTAAGGTGACGCCTAAGTATTTAATACTGCGCTTCCAGGGGATGGGAATACCTAACACACGAATGTGGGGACCGTTGTGGCGATTACGACGTTTGTGGTCGAATTGAATAGCAGAACTCTTTTCTGGGTTGACATCGATACGCCATTTTTGAAACCAAACACCGAGGGAGTTTACGGCCTTTTGGAGTCTGGTGATGTTATACGGGATCGCTTGACTTTTAGTGAAAAGGGCGGTATCGTCTGCAAAGAGGGCGAGTTCGACGCCTTTCGGCGGGATGGGGATGTCGTTACTGTACACGGTGTACAGCAGAGGGGCGAGGACTGAGCCTTGCGGGACTCCAGCCTTTATGGGACGAGGCGCGGAGAGCGTGTCTTCATGTTTGAATCAAAAAGTACGGTCTTTAAGAAACGACGCTATTAATCTGACTAGGCGAGCCGGTAAGCCTATTTTATAGAGTTTAAAAACGAGACCGCTGTGCCAGACTTTGTCGAAAGCCTTGGCTACGAAAAGAGAACCGCGATTGTTTTTTTACGAGGCTGAGAGAATCCTTCGAGAAGCTGAGGGCAGGAGTGCTTAGCGAGAAAGCCGAACTGGTGGGGAATAAGGAGAGGGTCGCCATCCGTTGAAAACAGATGGTTCCGCATTCGAGAGAGTATGACTCTTTCGAGAAGTTTAGACATTGCCTTGAGGAGGCTGATAGGTCTGTGATTAGCTGGGACATTCAGAGGTTTACCCGGCTTGGGAATGCTTATATCTGTCGCTTCTTTCCAGGCTTTTGGAAAGTAGCTATGGTCGAAGCAGGCATTGAAGATAATAGCTAACAAGGTAAGCACCTGCTGGGGCAGGTGCTTAAGTGCGTGGTTGGAAATTCCATCCGCACCCGGAGCCTTTTTGGGCTTTCGACTTCTAATGAGTAGCAAGATTTCATCGTTAGAGACTGTGACGGAGTCGTCGGTGATAGGGAGAGATTCTCTGCGGAGAACTTCGTCCTCCACCGCCTGGATGTGGGAGGGATCCGTGGGTTGCGTGCTGGACAAACATCGTGCCGGTATGCTGTCGGCGAAGCATTTGGCTTTCTCTTCGACTTCAAAGGCAATAGTGCCGTCGGGACGAGTGAGAGGAGGAACGTAAGAGGCGGTGTCTACGCGTAAGGCTCGGGCCAATCGATAATACGCTTGGTGGGACGGGGAGATCGTTAAACTGAGCGTCTCGGAGTTCCGCGAGGCAAGACCTAACTTTACGTTGAAGCTGATTCGCAGCTGTTCTGTATGCTGGCAAAGGATATTTCTTGGCTCTCCGGAGAGCCGCGTTCTTGGCTTTAATGAGATTGCTAACGGCTAGGGGAAGCGCGGGTTTGCTTTGCTTAGCAACCTTTTCATCGTCGCTAATGGCTGAGTTAATAGCATCAGTTAGAGAGTTGACTAATGAATCTATTTTATCCGGGCTATCTAATCAGGTCAGGCGAAATCGCGAGCGGAAAGTTCGGGGCCTCTAAGACTGAAACTAACGTATTTTCAAGCCTTTCCATGTGGTAAAGGTCTTGGGAGATGTGACGTTAACGTTAGGCGTACCTAGCACGAGGGAGACGGGGCGATGGTCGGAGCCTAGGTCATCGAGCGGTTCGATAGACCTTAGATCAAGATTGATTCGCTTGATAATTGCAAAGTCGAGGATGTCAGGAGAATAGTTCGGGTTGTTGGGATAGTGAATGGGAGTGATGGGGGATATGACGTCTAAGTCAAGTGAGTTAATGATGTCTAGGAGAGCGATACCGCTGGTGTTGGTCGATAGGCACGTCTAGTCATCATGTTTGGAGTTAAAGTCTCGGCCGAGGGCGAGAATGGCGTCAAAGTCGCTGCGGATTGGTCTGGAGCCACATGGTATGTAGACTGAAGCTATGATGATGGTCGGATGACCAGTCATAGCCAATCTACACACAGTGGCTTCCATGTTGAGGAGAGGAGGGGTAGGGAGAGGGCAGCAGTGGAAGCCTCTTTTGTAATAGATAGCAGTGCCGCCAAAACCGTCGGAGTTGGGCCTGTCGTTACGAATAAACGCGTACTTAGGTATAGCGAATCCCCTGGAGCGGTTTGGAGTTAGCCACGTCTCTTGAAGAAGCAATAAGTCTGGCTCGTTGATCTGAAGGAACAGTTTGAGCTCAGGAAGGTTAGTATTAAGGCTACGAACGTTAAAAGAAACTAGGGATAAGCCCTTGGGTTTGATACGATCGGACGCGGGATTTGCGGGTCTAGACATTATATTGCTTATTTACGAATTTATACAAAAAAAAAGAAAATAATATTTATCAAGAACTTAGAAGCGAGTGGTGTTCGGCTAACGCAAATAAACGCTCTTGAGGAGAGCGGGCGGCTCGCAGTTTGCGTGCGAGAACAGAAATTTTCGTAATGTCGACGTTTTGAATGACGTCGAACACGGTCTTCATGTCCTCAGCCAGCGACGACTGAGGTGAAGATGGCAAAGCAGGACGCGGCCCTACGGAAGCTACGGGAGCTGGGATGGGTTGGGAAGGTGCAGGCGGGACAGCCGGACGCTGCCTCCAAGACAGAGCCTGAGTAGGCGTCGGCTGAACGGGCTTTGCTTCCGGGGGACCCCGGTTGCGCAGCGGCGGGAAGTTAGCGGGAGTGAGAGGCGGCGCCGGTTTAGGCGCGACCCTCTTGGCGGTGGAGCGCGGAGCGCGCGGGCAACCCCTGTAGTTAGCTGTGTGACCAGACTGGCCGCACAGCACACAGGCAGGGGGGGAAGTGGATTCGGGAGTGCGAGTGCACTCCTTCGTAAAATGTGGATCCAGGCACTTAACGCACCTGGGGGGAGCTGAGCAGTTAGCCGCTGCGTGGCCGTAGAGCTGGCAGCGGTAGCACTGCCCAGAGTGACCGCGGGGGTTGGGACGCTCAACAGAGATATTTGAGAGTCCGCAAATTGTGCGAGCCTCTCTAAAGATCTCCCTCGAGTTGGGAGTATTCGACAAGATAACTAAAGCTAACGGAAAGCGCCTACCGCGGTTAGAGTGCATCTTGTGCACTGCTTCGGCCGGGAAACCCTGGGACTTAAGGTCCTCGAGGATTTCTTCATTCGCGAGCTCGAACGGGACGCCCCGTAGTACTGCGCGGATCTTACGCTCCTCCGGGAGGGCGTAGGTGTGGTACGCGATTTGATTTAACCCGAGCAACCTGGTAAACGCGCGGAAGTCGTCGACGGTCGCTACTTGGATTTTGATTGTATCGCCAGCGTTGGCGGCTTTTAAGTAGTTAATTTTGTGCTCTTTGTACAAGTTAGAAACCGCGGTCCAGCGCGTTTTTTCACGCAGGAAGACGGGCGGAGGGAGCTGAGGTTTCGGCGGGACGGGAGCGCAGCGCGTCGCTTGCTTCGATGGGACCGACGGAGACGCGGTCACTGTGAGTGACATGAGCGGCGCGGGGGCGGGTGTAGAAGACACCGGGGTTGGCTCGGGTGTTGAAGACACCGCGGCTTTTTTCGAACGCTTCTTGGAGCGTTTGGTAACTAATTGGAAGGCGGGCTCAGGAGAGCCGGTTAAGGTGGCGGCGACCGACGAAGCTTCGGACGCGGCGGAGTCTGAATCGCTCCCGGGAGCGGTACGCTTCCTACGAGATGATCGCGAGGATGAGACCGACGCGCAGTCCATGTCGGATGGAACGGGGGACGCGGGAGAGCTATAGACCTGAGGGGTCTGGGTGTTGGAGGCCTGAGGGGCTGGGGTTGGGGCCTGAGGGGCCGGGGACGGGATTGATGCCTGCAAGGCCTGCGTTAGGATGTCTTTTGGGATGGAGACGCCTGCCGCAGCAAGCGCCTGGGTGAACGCGTTCGCGAAGTTAATAACGCTTAGCGAATCCATTAGGGAGTGTTGGGACAGTAATATATATAAATATAAGTATAAAAAAAGATGCCTAGTTCCTAAAAACCTAGCAAAATCCTAGCGGCAAACCTCCCTACCAGCGGTAGGGGGGCTGGGGAGAATAACTTAAAACTAACCGTAGTACGCCGAAGGCCGCTACCTAGAAACCTAAAAAAGGGTACGCAGGTAAAGAGTTGACCGCGTTAGGGTCAACCTTTACCGACAGAAAGGACAGATACACACGAAAACACACAAATATGATAAAAATAAATATGAAAATAGGAGAAAAATAAATAAAATAGAGAAGAGAAATAAATAAAAATAAAAAGGACTGGTTCAGTACAAATTCGTTGTCACCGTTAAGTATCCTTTGCACTGAAACCAGACTACTTACGCTGGGCACAACACTGCACTCAGCACAAGCACAAATCAACTTAGCACAGCACTTTGAAGACTAAGGGGCTTAGTCGCAAAGAAAAATCGCACTTCGAAAGCACTCAGACGGAGTAGAAAGACCTTGAAAACCGTAGCACGGAACCAACACGCTAAACTGTGACGTCAGTAGACTGAGCGCCACGGAATGGCGGGAAGGGACCGATCAACGGAGAACTGGGTCTTGCACGTCCGCACCGCGTGGCGATCGGAGCGAGAATGACTTCACGCACATATTATGGCTTCTTTTTATATATTTTTTTCAAATATGTTTTTTTGTTATTTTTTAATCGAAATGGGTAAGAATTTTTGATCTGTACAATACAGCTGTGCCTTATATGTTAATTTATTTAAAAAAATGAAAAATCCGTAATTGGCAATAAGTTAAGTTTTTATAAGATGAATATTATACCAATGTATAATTTTTTTTTTAATTTATATTGAGCCCTGTGGATTTTTGTAAATAAATAAAAATAAAAAAATAAATAAAAATAAGTGCAACACTTATTTTACTCAAAGTGTTTCATTATACAAGATAGAAAAAAGCAATCTCATAAAGAAAAAATAAAACTTGAAAGAAACTTCTTTTGACACAAACAAAAAGGGTTGTAATTAAGTTCATTATCAACCCTACAAGCCGGAGTTCATTGTTTCAGTATCAACTGTAGCGAGGCTTTGTTATGCAGAATAGTGAATTTGTTGCTACCGTCTTCCATAATGCATTTTGTAAAATATAAAGTTTCAAACTCAAGGTATTGTTCTGAATTCTCTGTAAAAATTATTAAACGATGATAATTGGTTTACTGCTAAGAGGCACGGAGCAAAATTTTCTATGGATAATATTTTGTCTGTGTATTTGGTCGTTTTATTAAAATATTTAGGATATAGAATAGCATATACGAGTATTTTACTCTACTAAAAATACCTAAAACGATAAAAATAACAAATTATTCTTCAAAACAATATAACTATTTACTTTTGCAAAGTCATATTGGAACTCGTGATATTAAATTTGTACAATCGATTAATACCTTCGAAATAAATGTCAAACATTTATGTTGCTAAATTTATTTATGCTTTTGGAATCTTTAGTTTAAGAAAGAAAATTCTGAAGTAAATATTTTCTGTTGCTCTGCGTTTTTTTTTTTTTTTTTTAGGTTCCCCTCCACGGGAAGAGCAGGAGGATAAAAAAATGCTCTGACGCATACTCCGCGCGCGCGATCGGAGTTATGTGGGACTCGTCCCGACGCCTATCAGAACCCTACCCACTAAAAAAACCCCTGTCGGCTCGTGCATTTTTGCCACTCAGCCTTCATCTGAGCGACGGCCAATCGGAGAAAGAGGCCGCGCTAGCGGGGCCCAGAAGGGGTCACCCGCTGGGATTTACATAGCACTGAAGGTGCTCAAAATGAAAAGTAAAAATTAAAAAATTAAAATTGAAAAATAAAATTGCATTAATTTGGATAAGCCTCGATATCTAAAGTTAATTGCGTCGGTTCGCCAGTGTGCGCGTTTCTCGGTCTAGCGACTTTGTATATCGAATCTAACACAGGAGCAGTATATGAGACTGAATCTCGAACAAGATGATTGGGATGGGATTCGGTGCGTTTGAAGAACGATTCTGAGAGTGTTTTGAGGTGCTGTTGCACTGTAGGTAGTTCAAGATCTCTGTGCAGGTCCGCGTTACGCACGTACCAAGGTGCGTTTGTGGCCCTGCGGCAGAAGAAATTTTGAACCACCTGCAGTTTACACAGGACGGAGGGTTTGGCGTAGGCAGACTGGCGAAGCATATGACATGACGGGTCTAACGCAGACCTTATAAAGCGTACGTTTATTTCTAAAAGACATTTTACTTTTTCTTCCTATCATACTACATAGGCGGCTTAAGTAAAAACGCGCGAGTTTCGTTACTCTATCGACGTGTGGCTTGAAAGAAAGCGTCTGATCTAAGGTGACGCCTAAGTATTTAATACTGCGCTTCCAGGGGATGGGAATACCTAACACACGAATGTGGGGACCGTTGTGGCGATTACGACGTTTGTGGTCGAATTGAATAGCAGAACTCTTTTCTGGGTTGACATCGATACGCCATTTTTGAAACCAAACACCGAGGGAGTTTACGGCCTTTTGGAGTCTGGTGATGTTATACGGGATCGCTTGACTTTTAGTGAAAAGGGCGGTATCGTCTGCAAAGAGGGCGAGTTCGACGCCTTTCGGCGGGATGGGGATGTCGTTACTGTACACGGTGTACAACAGAGGGGCGAGGACTGAGCCTTGCGGGACTCCAGCCTTTATGGGACGAGGCGCGGAGAGCGTGTCTTCATGTTTGAATCAAAAAGTACGGTCTTTAAGAAACGACGCTATTAATCTGACTAGGCGAGCCGGTAAGCCTATTTTATAGAGTTTAAAAACGAGACCGCTGTGCCAGACTTTGTCGAAAGCCTTGGCTACGAAAAGAGAACCGCGATTGTTTTTTTACGAGGCTGAGAGAATCCTTCGAGAAGCTGAGGGCAGGAGTGCTTAGCGAGAAAGCCGAACTGGTGGGGAATAAGGAGAGGGTCGCCATCCGTTGAAAACAGATGGTTCCGCATTCGAGAGAGTATGACTCTTTCGAGAAGTTTAGACATTGCCTTGAGGAGGCTGATAGGTCTGTGATTAGCTGGGACATTCAGAGGTTTACCCGGCTTGGGAATGCTTATATCTGTCGCTTCTTTCCAGGCTTTTGGAAAGTAGCTATGGTCGAAGCAGGCATTGAAGATAATAGCTAACAAGGTAAGCACCTGCTGGGGCAGGTGCTTAAGTGCGTGGTTGGAAATTCCATCCGCACCCGGAGCCTTTTTGGGCTTTCGACTTCTAATGAGTAGCAAGATTTCATCGTTAGAGACTGTGACGGGGTCGTCGGTGATAGGGAGAGATTCTCTGCGGAGAACTTCGTCCTCCACCGCCTGGATGTGGGAGGGATCCGTGGGTTGCGTGCTGGACAAACATCGTGCCGGTATGCTGTCGGCGAAGCATTTGGCTTTCTCTTCGACTTCAAAGGCAATAGTGCCGTCGGGACGAGTGAGAGGAGGAACGTAAGAGGCGGTGTCTACGCGTAAGGCTCGGGCCAATCGATAATACGCTTGGTGGGACGGGGAGATCGTTAAACTGAGCGTCTCGGAGTTCCGCGAGGCAAGACCTAACTTTACGTTGAAGCTGATTCGCAGCTGTTCTGTATGCTGGCAAAGGATATTTCTTGGCTCTCCGGAGAGCCGCGTTCTTGGCTTTAATGAGATTGCTAACGGCTAGGGGAAGCGCGGGTTTGCTTTGCTTAGCAACCTTTTCATCGTCGCTAATGGCTGAGTTAATAGCATCAGTTAGAGAGTTGACTAATGAATCTATTTTATCCGGGCTATCTAATCAGGTCAGGCGAAATCGCGAGCGGAAA
Source organism: Marasmarcha lunaedactyla (assembly GCA_923062675.1). NCBI lineage: Eukaryota > Metazoa > Arthropoda > Insecta > Lepidoptera > Pterophoridae > Marasmarcha > Marasmarcha lunaedactyla. Next base: position 4,158,955 of record OV281358.1, read on the forward strand.
GTTCGGGGCCTCTAAGACTGAAACTAACGTATTTTTCAAGCCTTTCCATGTGGTAAAGGTCTTGGGAGATGTGACGTTAACGTTAGGCGTACCTAGCACGAGGGAGACGGGGCGATGGTCGGAGCCTAGGTCATCGAGCGGTTCGATAGACCTTAGATCAAGATTGATTCGCTTGATAATTGCAAAGTCGAGGATGTCAGGAGAGTAGGTCGGGTTGTTGGGATAGTGAGTGGGAGTGATGGGGTGATGAAGTCTAAGTCAAGGGAGTTAGTGATGTCGAGGAGAGCGATACCGCTGGTGTTGGTCGATAGGCACGTCCAGTCAGTATGTTTGGAGTTAAAGTCTCGGCCGAGGGCGAGAATGGCGTCAAAGTCGCTGCGGATTGGTCTGGAGCCACATGGTATGTAGACTGAAGCTATGATGATGGTCGGATGACCAGTCATAGCCAATCTACACACAGTGGCTTCCATGTTGAGGAGAGGAGGGGTAGGGAGAGGACAGCAATGGAAGCCTCTTTTGTAATATATAGCGGTGCCGCCAAAACCGTCGGAGTTGAGACTATCGTTGCGAGTAAATGCGTACTTAGGAATAGCGTATCCCCTGGAGCGGTTTGGAGTAAGCCGTGTCTCCTGGAGAAGGGATAAGTCAGGTTTTTGTTTTGAAGGAACAGTTTAATCTCGGGAAGGTTGGTGCTAAGGCTACGAGCGTTAAAATATATTAGGGATAAGCCCTTGGGTTTAATACGACTGGACGCGGGATTCGCGGGTCTAGACATTATAATTTACTTATTAACGAATTTATACAAAAAAAAAAAAAAAAATTTATAACGAACTTAGAAGCGAGTGATGCTCACCTAACGCAAATAAACGCTCTTGAGGAGAGCGGGCGGCTCGCAGTTTGCGTGCGAGGACGGAAATTTCGTTAATGTCGACGTTTTGAATTACGTCGAACACGGTCTTCATGTCTTCAGCCAACGACGACTGAGGTGCAGATGACGGAGCGGGACGCGGCCCTACGGATGCTATGGGTGCTGGGATTGGTCGGAAAGGTGCAGGTGGGACGGCCGGACGCTGCCTTCAAGACAGAGCCGGAGTAGGCGTCGGCTGAACGGGCTTTGCTTCCGGGGGACCCCGGTTGCGCAGCGGCGGGAATTTAGCGGGAGTGAGCGGCGGCGCCGGTTTAGGCGAGACCCTCTTGGCGGTGGAGCGCGGAGCGCGCGGGCAACCCCTGTAGTTAGCTGTATGTCCGGACTGGCCGCACAGCACACAGGCAGGGGGGAAGTGGATTCGGGAGTGCGAGTGCACTCCTTAGTGATGTGAGGATCCAGGCACTTTACGCACCTGGGGGCAGCTGAACAGTTAGCCGCTGCGTGGCCATATAGCTTGCTCTGCGTTGAAGAAATGACTTAAATATATCGCTTTTCATCCATCCGTTAGAGGTGGTGGAGTAACTCTGCAATCAGCACCAAACGTGAAGAGCACAGTGAAAATGGCTTTAACAGATGCGTTATCGATCACGTACACGTATTAAGCACTTTTTACTGATTTTACTAGCCCTCTTTTTGGCCAAAAAGAGCCTTGTTTTATTGCTATTGCAAACCCTCTTAGATTTTTCATGACCTCTGTAGACATGACATTTTTCTATGTCAAACACCAGTTTTTTTTTTCGTAATTTTAGATTTGGTTATTGTTTATTTATTTTTATTATATTCACAAACACTTGCTACGAGATCATCTTGCCTCCTTAGGAAGCATTTTCCAAGGATCAATGAGCTATTCAGACATAACTTTTTAGACATCATTTAGGTAGTTAAGGAACCAGGACGAGATTTAAAACGACATTAAGGTTGTATTGTCACACCAATTATTGACATAGCAATAAATAACAACTAACAGTCTTAACTGCAAAACGTTCATAAAAATACGTAGATTTGACCGTCCAAATTTACGTATGTTAAAGAACATCGTACGTAGCAGAAAATTTGTTGCGACCCAAGTAAAATCTGTATATTTGACGCTTTTTAAGATATCATACCATTTAGTGCTGCCAATTTATAGAGATCATGAACCCAACATTTATTTTCCTTTCGGCGGAACACATTCTATGGCTTAGTACTCCTAGTTTTCAGAGAAAAGTTTACAGAGCCCATAAATAGCAGAGGTGCCAGCAGTAGTTCATGTTACGGTATATTATAAACCATTTTTTAAACTTGTTGCCATCTTGTATATTTAACTATATTACTAAAATAACTTGTTGCCGTGGCTGCAAAAATTTTGAGACTTCTGATTATAAACTGCGACAAGTAGTTTCGACAAACAACCTAAGAATTTTTTAAACACTTAAGGAAGACTTGAGGATTAAGGTACAAAGTCAGGGCTGTATGGTGGAAGCATTAACGGTTCATTGCCTACTTTTCTTAATTTTTGCTAAATGGCTAAAAAAGTGATCCAGGGTTATCATTATAAAAAACACACCCTCACTGTTTCCCGGCAGTTTTTTCCGAATGTTTTGTTTTACCCTATGGAAAAGCGTATCAGCCACAAATAAATAAATAAAATAAATAAATAAATCTCAAAAAAGCGAAGTATCAATACTAGTACTAAAAAGTAAGGACTCTTAACACAATTGGACTATCAACTAGTTGTTCCACAGTGGCAACAAAACCTATTTCCTTTTTTAACAAAAGCGTGAAGTGCTGTATCGAGCCTTTTGGCGAGTGGCACTATCACCGCTTCTGTGAGTCGCCGAGTCAATAGCGTATACTGAACAACGAATTATACTTCACTACTGTAATGGTACAGGAAATAAGCTTTTATTTTTTGAAGGTAACTTGGAGAATGGATGGATCCTAAATCGAAAACAGCTTTCAAATATCTTAAACGCAGACGTAGTAGCAGAATAATAAACTACCATCTACCACTGTTTCTACCTCCTCGACGTAATAAGAATTATACTCGTAATTCCTATTTTTATCGTTCCACCAATACTTACAATAGGGAATTCTCAGAAATTGATCTTTTCTGTACATCTCTTATATGTTTTAAGGAAAAGTTGAAACTGACGTTACTCTAAACCTTAGTTATAAAATATGAATTATTATATTTTTCGTTTGTTAAATGACCCGTTTTTTCTTGGTCTCTCTCTTTCTGTATTTTTCATTACTTTTCTTATTAATTTGTTGACCACTTTTGAACTCAATTCTTTGATTATTTTTGGGCACTGTTGGTCTTTTATTGTGAACCTTTTTTATTTTTATTTTTGTAAAACTGTAGTTTAAGCATGACTATTTGTTGCCAAAATAAAATAAATAAATAAATAAATTCAGAAATAATACCCAGACACCATAAACACACGAACTTTGAAAATTTACTGTTTAACTAAATTTAGTGTTATTCTGGTCTAATCAATCTTTTTGATTTTAACTGTTCAATAAATGGTTTATTTAAAAATTTTATATACTTTTTATCATTTTATGGCATTTAAACAGTTTTTATGTTAAATCATGACACGATATTTTAGCTACGAAAATAATACCATAAAACTGTTGTCTTGGATACTCCGAACGAAGATTCTATGCAATAGTCTTTTGAAATTTTCTATTTTTACATAGGACTATAATGTCATTCGATTTTATTTTAAATCGAATTGGAATCCTCACCGTGGATTTAAAAAGTATTTTACGATGATTTAGGATTTTGTTCGATTTCGATTCGGTTTTGACAAACAAAAAGATCGTTTTCTCAGAACAAATTTTTTAGTTTTGCAGTATTAGCTCGGAGAAAACGAATTGAATAATAGACTGGTTAGATAAGAATGAATTAAAAATTAATATAGTCAAATCCAAATTAGTAAAATTTTAGAAATTTAACTGTTAATAACCTAAACTTGACTTAAAATATAATGACATTCTCTACATACGGAGACTAAAGTTTAGGTTTAACCTAAAAGACTAGGTTTCACAATAGAACAGTACTGTAATTATAAACACCATGGTGGTGTATGCCTACAAATGTTCTGTTGTATTTAAGCATTAAGATAAATTGTAGACTTACTCGCTGCAGCATAGCTCGCGGTTCGTTCCGTCAGCATTCAGGTATGGGGTTATATTATGGGCCGATTCTTTGGAACTGATAAAATATTTGTTGATAAAAAAATGGATAGGAGCAATTCACGGTGGGCTCGTTATGGCCTTCTATTAAAAAACCTAAAGACTTTACGACTTGCGTCTCTTGTATATGTACGATGTAAAACGAACCGCCATTCCCGGCTGTCCAAAGTGATATTATGAAAACTAAAAATATGAACTTGAATTGTAATTAATACCATAAATCTATGTTTGTGTTTCGAACAATTCTCTATAAATAAACAATAGTCTTGTGAACATACGAAAACGCAAATTTTCCGCCATCATGTATCAAAATATATATCGGATATATAATATTTTGTTACTGCAGATTAAAGAAAATTTATTAATTTATTCCCTATTATTAGTAAAATAATATAATTTTGAGAACAATAATAATCCAAATAAAAGCATTGGCTAAATAATATTTGCTTGGTATTTGTGAGCTGTGCTATTTTTACTTAGGGCTAGAAGATGGAAAGGCCTTTCGATTCCAGGCTTGCTGATAGGCTTGCTTTACTCTAAAGACTACTTCTCTACGAATGGCGAGAGTGCTATCCTAAGACGTGCCTATTTGTATGTACTATGACAACTATTTACTAAATCCACTTTATCAATAAATAATTTTATTTCAATTCATATCAATTCAGTTGGGTAGTCAAATATTGAATGTACATATTTTTAATCCTTTAGCAAATATAGTGTTTATAAAACAATTTCAACCACATAATTTTCGATGGCCCGTTTGGTGTGGAGGTAAGCAGCCTTGCCTTCATTGCTAGAGGTCCCGGGTTAGAATGCTGGTAGGGGCAGATATTATATTATATTTGATTTCTAGACATGGCTGTGTATGTATGTTTATTTAAGTTTATTTCTAAAAATATATCTATGTGTGTATATATATTTATTAAGTTTATTTATTCGTTATCTAGTATCCATAACACAAATTCTTAATTATACTTAATTTGGGCTAGATAATTTGTAATAAAAAGCCAAAATAAAATGAGGGATTATTTTTCAAATACCTTCTCATTTTCCGAACGGGGGTTTCTGAATCGAGCCTACAAAGTATACAGTGATACAAACGATTTTGAAACTTATTGCGTTGTATTGTGGTTTATAAGTAGAGCGGTTTTCACAATATTGGAACCGAACCTGATGAAAGTCCCGATATTCGCGAATAGAACTGGAACTGTGCTTCAAAACGTATTCGTTTTTTTTTTTGCCTTAGGGGTAATTAGAGAGTGTTTGGAGGAAGGCTTTTTGTGATCTTTTAACGTAATATATATATAATATAATATAATATCTTTTACTTACTTGTATTGAGTGACCGGATTTTTTATTATATTGTCAAAACACCATTATTAACTGATATTAGGAAAGGTACGATACATAAATTATATAATTTGTGTATGTTTTTCTTGCAAGTTGTTTTGAATTCTTGCCCTACAAAAATCCTTAATCCATATATCTATTACAATAAAATCTAAAATAGAAAATATGAATTTATTCTATCAAAGCATGTTCTACGCACCTTCCATAAAGTTGCGCTACTCTTATAAGAAAATCTAAACTATTGAAAGGAATGTGACCCTAGGATTCCCTTCTGCATGTATTGGTCGCCTAGAACTCAGAGAATCTGTCCACATCAGATATTTGATATTTGTATACCCAATTCCCTTGGATTAAGGATGTTACACGCCTGTTCAAAAGGAGACAGTTATCATATGAACTGTGATTCTGACAAAAAAGATTAATGAAATACAAGTTATTACCAAAATACACCTACATAATGATATATATAGATAAAATCCGATGAAATTCATTATAATTCTACTAAGCTGTAAATGCTAACAAAAACAAGAATATTTATGAATAAAGTTTAGCTATTTTTATGAAAAAATCTAGAAAGCACCGAGTCGCGGTAGAGTCGGCGTTTTCTTTGTTCCTCTATTTGCACCTTACACCTATGTTTTTATTTTATTGATACTTACATCGAACTTTCGAAAATGAAGTTTTAAAACTTCAATCTTCATTAAACGCAAATATAGAAGTTGCTCAGTTCTAGAGTTATATTTTTTTGATACAGAAATTGCTTTGACATACGTATGTGTGTAAGTATAACACGCATTAAGCGCGGATTACTCAAACAGCAAAGTTTACACGACATTAATAGCAGCATTACTAAACGGTTCTTATATTTATTTTGGTATGCTTATATTTTGTAATCAAAAGTTTAAAGTTTAACATAGTGATCGCTCAAAGTTATCATAATATCAAACAATATCTTTATATTTTTCCATACACAACAAAGTCACATCAGTGAAACCTTCGCAGCACGCAGGCAACAAGCCGACGTTTCATTAAAGTGGTGGTGACAACATCACAACAACCAGCCACAGCCTGGTGACAGCAACAAGGCTCCTCCACTAGCGAACCAGTGGTGGTGGTTTGAGCAGAAAATCAGGCGCACTTCACTCGGCTTGGCCCAAATGTAACACAGAGTAAGAAACGTACCGCCAAATCATAATACTTTGTGTTGTACCAAATTCGGAAACTGTGATATGCATCGTTACTGTGACCAGCCAGCGACTTTAGTCTAGATATGTGTCTAGAGGTCCCTGATCCTGTAGAAATTTCAGAATTACATACAGCCTATATTAGTTTTATATAATGTGATTTTTCAGAATTCTGCTAATTACTCTCTGAGTATATCGAACACACACAAATAATCGAACAGTGTGAACATTATGTGAAAACGTTCAATCAACTGCTGCAACAACTGTAAAAGTATCAATTGGCTACTCTATCATAAATCTGTTTACGCTCATTGGCGCTTCACAAGGCTGTACATACTACGAGTTAACTCAGGAACGTAGAAGCGAACCGAGTGGGTTCTGGTAATTAGTTAACCCTGCTTGAAGCTGAGTTATTGGCGAACCTGAATTTTGCAATCTAAGTGGCATTGGATTCAAGTACGCATATAACTTTTGCTTTTGGGGTTGGATAAAAAGTTTTGTTATTTTCATTTACTATTTTCATACCGGCAAACGAGCACGCGACCCACGTGTTGGTAAGTTGCATCCGTACTCGCGACACTCATTAGTGGTAGGTGTTTTATTTATAAATATTGAATGTGATTAATATGTCGACTAAAAATTATGCATTGCCGACAGTTAGCTTCAGTTGGAATTGTCTTTTTTCCGGTAATTGCACTGAATGTTCCACGGGGGAGACTGCAGTACCGCGGGAGAAGAGATCTTAATAAAAGCTGATCTACTACCACTTCCAACATTTCAAACATCTTATTTTGATGATTGTGTTTTTAAGCTTGTAGGATATGTTTTATTTTGGATTATATTTCAACAAAGGTAATTTATTAATTTCATTTTTAATACTTTATGTCAACTTTTGCAAATGAACTCGTTTGCAGAAATTCCCGTATTCCGGCAAAATTTTAAGAAAGACCTAGTTCATATGTTCATTCAGGTCGAAATATATTTTTTTATAATTCATTTATCCACACATTTTACAAACTGTCATAATAAACGTTGGATAAAGGGAAAGACACAAAATTATGATTCCCAGCATTTTTATTATAACATTGAATTTGCATATTTAATCATATTTTCTGTGTCTGCATTATCATTATAACATAATAATTACAGTCTCTAAAACTATAACACTCCAGATGAAACGCAAATACACAAAAAATACAGTAAAAGCCTAAATCAAAATAGTTTCTTTGTAACGAAATGTTCCATTTGGAACTCACGGGACTGTAGTTAGCATTTGGGAGTTTACTGTCAAGTTGACTAGTTCCTAAAAGTAAAAGATGTTTTGTACAGTTTTAGTTGTTTTAGTTCCATGCTAAGAAGTTTACTAATTGTAACAATGATTACCGCTATTTCACCAATTAATTTATTTATTAATATTTGATTGAAATACTTTACCATTGAGTAATTTACAGTTAATTTGTAAGCGTTTTACAATTTTGAAATAATTTCACGCTCGTAGTTCTAAATTAAAAAATATATATATTCTAACATTCCACATCATTGTTGTAAACTAACACTGTGCAAGGAGTCAAAATTGAATGATGCATCTATGATTAGTTAAATTGAAAATATATCATTAAATTCTCATAAATAAACAGACTGTAACGGTTATTGATTGTCATAGACTGTTGTGGTTATTTCAACTAGTATTAGGGAAGCGCCATGACCACTTGCCGCGGCGCCGAAATATCGGAAACGCGATATTAAAAATCAGAATTGTGCTTAGAATCTCGTTAATTCTCTAATTGTTAGTATCACAGTTCCGACTGAGATAACATTTGGGAGTGAAATATGTATTTTTATTTACTACTTTTTTGTAACAACTAGATTTCATAACAATTAAATTAAGATTCTATACGATGATTCATGAAACGCTGCCGTTTTAAGAACTTTTGTTAATTTTACTTTAGGTATTATTTGGTTTATTTTACAAAATCAAAAAGTTTTCAAGAAATACGACTCGTACACAACACTAATATAATATTTTCTAGTAATTTATGAGTTCTGTATGATTTCATGTAGATGTTTAATTAGTTTACAAGAAGGTAAACTAACCTGAATTTATATTTTGCGGTAGATTTTAAATATAGATCAAACTACGAAAGATTGAGGTGTGCACTACCAGACAAAACAAAATTACCGTTTTCGCGATATTCCCGACTTAAAATTATTTTCGAAAAATGCCGCGAAAAACGCCAGTGGGCGCGTTTCTCGGTCTAGCGACTTTGAACTTCGAATCTAAGACAGGAGTAGTATATGAGACTGAATCACGAACTAGAGGATTGAGATGGGTTTCGGAGAGTTTGAAGAACGCTTCAGAGAGTGTTTTGAGGTGTTGTTGTACTGTAGGCAGTTCAAGATCTCTATGCAAGTCCGCGTTACGCACGTACCACGGTGCGTTTGTGGCCCTGCGGCAAAAGAGGTTTTGAACTACCTGCAGTTTGTGCAGCAGGGAGGGTTTGGCGTGGGCAAAGATTGGCGAGGCAAATGTCATGACGGGTCTAACGCAGACCTTGTAAAGTGTACGTTTGTTTCTGAAAGACATTTTACTTTTTCTACCTAACATACTATATAAGCGGCCTAAGTAGTGACGAGCGAGTTTCGAAACTCTTTCGACGTGTGGCTTGAAAGAAAGCGTCGGATCTAATGTGACGCCTAAGTATTTAGTACTGCGCTTCCAGGGGATGGGAATGCCTAACATTCGAACGTGGGGATCGCCAGCGGGACGACAGCGTTTGTGGTCGAAGCGCATCGCAGAACTCTTTTCAGGGTTCACATCGATGCGCCATTTTTGAAACCATACACCAAGGGCGTTTACGGCCTTTTGGAGTCTGGTTACAAGGTGCGGAAAACTGTGGCCTTTGGTATAGAGTGCGGTGTCGTCGGCAAAGACTTTCGGCGGGATGGGAATGTCGTCGGTGTACAGCAGAGGGGCGAGGACTGAGCCTTGAGGGACTCCAGCCTTTATGGGACGAGGCGCAGAAAGCGTGCCTCCGTGTTTGAAACGAAACGTGCGGTCTTTGAGAAACGACGCTATTAACCTGACTAGGCGATCCGGTAAGCCTATTTTGTAGAGTTTATAAACGAGACCGCTGTGCCAGACTTTATCGAAAGCCTTGGCTACGTCAAAGAAAACCGCGACTGTTTTATAACGACGCGGATAGAAACCGTCAAGTATATACTCAACGATTCGATGGACTTGCTGAGGGCAGGAGTGTTTAGTGCGAAAGCCGAACTGATGGGGAATAATGAGAGGATCGCCATCCATTAGAAACAGATGGTTCCGCATTCGAGAGAGTATGACTCTCTCGAGAAGTTTAGACATTGCCTTGAGGAGGCTGATGGGTCTGTGATTAGCCGGGATATTCAGAGGTTTACCCGGCTTGAAAAAGCCTATGACTGTCGCTTCTTTCCAAGCTTTTGGAAAGTAGCTATGGTCGAAGCAGGCATTGAAAATGATAGCTAACAAGGTAAGCATCTGTTGAGGTAGGTGCTTAAGTGCGTGGTTGGAAATTCCATCCGCACCCGGAGCCTTTTTGGACTTTTGATTTCTAATGAGAAGCAAGATTTTGTCATTAGAGACTGTGACAGCGTCGGCGGTGATGGGGAGAGAGTCTCTGCGAAGGACTTCGTCCTCCACCGCCTGGATGTGTGAGGGATCAGCAGGTTGCGTGCTGGGCGAGCATTGTGCGGCAATGCTGTCAGCGAAGCATTCGGCTTTCTCTTCGACTTCAAAGGCAGTAGTGCCATCGGGACGAGTGAGAGGAGGAACGTGAGAGGCGGTGTCTACGCGTAAGGCTCGGGCCATGCTATAGTACGCTTGGTGGGACGGAGAGATATTCGCCATGAGATCGTTCATCTCAGCGTCTCGGAGTTCCTCGAGGCAAGACCTAACTTTACGTTGAAGCTGATTCGCAGCTGTTCTATAGGTGGGCGTGGGATATTTCTTGGCTCTCCGGAGAGCCGCGTTCTTAGCTTTAATAAGATTGCTAATGGCTAAGGGAAGCGTGGGTTTGCCTGGCTTAGCAACTTTTTCGTTGTCACTGATGGCTGAGTTGATAGCATCAGTGAGAGAATTTACTAATAAATCAATTTTATCCGGGCTATCTAATTGTTCGGGAGAGATCGCGAGTGGAGAGTTCGGGGCCTCTAAGGCTGAAACTAACGTATTTTTAAAGCCTTTCCAGTTGGTAAAGGTCTTAGGAGAGGTAACGTTATCGTTAGGCGGTCCTAGCACAAGGGAGACGGGGCGGTGGTCAGAACCTAGGTCATCGAGAGGTTCGATAGACCTGAGGTCGAGGTTGATTCGCTTGACTATTGCAAAATCGAGGATATCAGGAGAGTGGTTCGGGTTGTCGGGATGGTGGGTGGGAGTGATGGGGGAGATGACATCTAAGTCAAGTAAATTTGTGATGTCGAGGAGAGTGATACCGCTTGTGTTGGTTGATAGGCACGTCCAGTCAGTATGTTTGGAGTTAAAGTCTCCGAACATAATGACTGAATGGCCGAGGGCGGGAATGGCCTCAAAGTCGCTGCGGATTGGTCTGGAGCCACATGGTATGTAGACTGAAGCTATGATGATGGTCGGATGACCAGTCATAGCAAATCTACACACAGTGGCTTCCATGTTGAGGAGAGGAGGGGTAGGGAGAGGGCAGCAATGGATTCCTCTTTTGTAATATATAGCAGTGCCGCCGAAACCGTCGGAGTTGGGCCTGTCGTTACGAATATACGCGTACTTAGGTATAGCGAATCCCCTGGAGCGGTTTGGAGTTAGCCACGTCTCTTGAAGAAGCAATAAGTCTGGCTCGTTGTTCTGAAGAAACAGTTTGAGCTAAGGAAGGTTAGTATTAAGGCTACGAACGTTAAAAGAAACTAGGGATAAGCCCTTGGGTTTGATACGACCGGACGCGGGATTTGCGGGTCTAGGCATTATATTGCTTACTTACGAATTTATACAAAAAAAAAAATTATAACGAACTTAGAAGCGAGTGATGTTCGGCTAACACAAATAAACGCTCTTGAGGAGAGCGGTCGGCTCGCAGTTTGCGTGCGAGAACAGACATTGCCGTAATGTCGACGTTTTGAATGACGTCGAACACGGTCTTCATGTCCTCAGCCAGCGACGACTGAGGTGAAGATGACAAAGCAGGACGCGGCCCTACGGAAGCTACGGGAGCTGGGATGGGTCGGGAAGGTGCAGGTGGGACAGCCGGACGCTGCCTCCAAGACAGAGCCGGAGTAGGCGTCGGCTGAACGGGCTTTGCTTCCGGGGGACCCCGGTTGCGCAGCGGCGGGAAGTTAGCGGGAGTGAGCGGCGGCGCCGGTTTAGGCGTGACCCTCTTGGCGGTGGTGCGCGGAGCGCGCGGGCAGCCCCTGTAGTTAGCTGTGTGACCGGACTGGCCGCACAGCACACAGGCAGGGGGGGAAGTGGATTCGGGAGTGCGAGTTCATTCCTTCGTTATGAGTGGATCCAGGCACTTAACGCACCTGGGGGGAGCTGAGCAGTTAGCCGCTGCGTGGCCGTAGAGCTGGCAGCGGTGGCACTGCCCAGGGTGACCGCGGGGGTTGGGACGCTCGACGGAGATATTTGAGAGTCCGCAAATTGTGCCAGCCTCTCTAAAGATCTCCCTCGAGTTGGGAGTATTAGACAAGATAACTAAAGCTAACGGAAAGCGCCTACCGCGGTTAGAGTGCATCTTATGCACTGCTTCAGCCGGGAAGCCCTGAGACTTAAGGTCCTCGAGAATGTCTTCATTACTGAGTTCAAACGGGACGCCCCGTAGTACTGCGCGGATCTTACACTCCTCCGGGAGGCCGTAGGTGTGATACGCGATTTGATTGATCGACAGCAGCCTAGTGAAAGACCGGAAGTCGTCGATGGTCGCAACCTCAATTTTGATTGATTCGCCAGCGTTGGCGGCTTTTAAGTAATTAATTTTGTGCTCTTTGCACAAGTTTGAAATTGCGGTCCAGCGCGCTTTTTCACGGAGGAAGACGGGCGGAGGGAGCTGAGGCTTCGGTGGGACGGGAGCGCAGCGCGACGCTGGCTTCGAAGGGACCGACGGAGACACGGTCACTTCGAGTGACATGAGTGGCGCGGGGGCGGGTGTAGAAGACAGCGGGGTTGGCTCGAGTGTTGAAGACACCGCGGCTTTTTTCGAACGCTTCTTAGAGCGTTTGGCAACTAACTGGAACGCGGGCTCAGGAGAGCCGGTTAGGGTGGCGATGACCGACGAAGCTTCGGACTCGGCGGAGTCTGAAACGCTCCCGGGAGCGGAACGCTTCCTACGAGATGAGCGCGAGGATGAGACCGACGCGCAGTCCATATCGGATGGAACGGGAGACGCGGGAGAGCTATACACCTGAGAGGCTGGGGTTGGGGCCTGAGGGGCCGGGGACGCGTTAAGCGCTAGTACAACCTGCGTAAATATGTCGTCAGAAATTGAAACACCCGACGCAGCGAGTGCTTGGGCGAACGCCTTCACAATGTTTATGACGCTTTGCTTATCCATTTGGGAAGGGGTTGGGAATATGATAAGTATATATAATTATATAACAAATGCCTAGAGTTCCTAAATAAAGCTCTAGCGAACCCTAGCGGCTAACCTCCCTACCAGCGGTAGGGGGGCTGGGGAGAATAACTTAAAACTAACCGTAGTATGCCGAAGACCGCTACCTAGAAACCTAAAAAAGGTTACGCAGGTAAAGAGTTGACCGCGTTAGGGTCAACCTTTACCGACAGAAAGGAAAAATACACACGAAAACACACAGATATGATAAAAATAAATATGAAAATAGGAGAAAAATAAATAAAATAGAGAAGAGAAATAAAATAAAAATAAAAGGACTGGTTCAGTACAAATTCGTTGTCACCGTTAAGTATCCTTTGTACTGAAACCAGACTACTTACGCTGGGCACAACACTGCCCTCAGCACAAGCACAACACAACTTAGCACAGCACTTTGAAGACTAAGGGGCTTAGTCGCAAAGAAAAAATCGCACTTCGATAGCACTCAGAGGGAGTAGAAAAACCTTGAAAACCGTAGCACGGAACCAACACGCTAAACTATGACGTCAGTAGACTGAGCGCCACGGAATATCGGGCAGGGACCGATCAACGGAGAACGGGGTCTTGCGTGTCCACACCGCGTGGCGATCGGAGCGAGAAAGGTCGTTTTGAATATCCGCGTTCTTCGTGCAAGGATAATTGTTGAGGACGCACGGCGTGAGAAGCGAGGGAGGGTCTTTGTAGCGGGACCGGTTTCTTCACCGCTGTAGCAGAGCGCCGCCAGTGTGTCCAAATCCAAAGTGTGTGTAACTTAATTATTTTCACTATAAATCTTAATCCCATAAACCATAATGTTAAACCATCTACTTGCAACATATTTTACTTTATTTCAATTGTAATTTAATATAGAAAACGGTGATTGTATTGCGTCAGAACTCCAGTTATTTAAATGTAGATTTGAAAGAAGATCTTGCATCTCTACAATGATGTGGATTTCTGTGATAAACACAGATTTTCCTAGCCAGGTCATAGGAGTTTTGTCATATATTTGTCGGAGATTGGAGAACGGGACGTCAAATCTTAATCGATTTGGGCGTATTCGGAAACGGTAGCGGGCAACACTGAGGTTGACAGCTAACAGATGTCAACACCATTTGACATTTATAATATAAGCAAGCGCGGCTCTATTCTATCTAATTCCGACTATGAAACGACTATATTCGACAGGACAAAGTCTAGAATTGTTCCCTTATCTTTAGGTGATTATGTCTTACTAAACAACGAACAACGAAATCAAACGAAGCTGGATCCTAAATTTAAGGGACCGTTTAAAGTGATTGAAGTATTGGCGAACGATAGGTACGTTTTAAGGGCCATAGATTCAAAGCGTACCTACATATAAATACACCCATAAGCATTTAAGAAAAATGCCTAGCAATGATAATACTCCTGATTCTAGTGATGTAAAAGATATAGAGTCCAAGTAATTGGTATCATTACTAAGCTGGTAATTAAACATATCGCTCAATTTCATTGTATTGTTCAATGGAGGTGGCATGGTTAGCGCCACTCAATGGAGGTGGCAAGGTTATTGTCACTCGATGGAAGTGGCAATGTTATCGTCACTCGATGGAGGTGGCAAGGTTATCGTCACTCGATGGAAGTGTCATGAGTTGCTATCGGTTGCAACGCGGTGCAACGACACTTTTTGATGATTAACGTTTGCGATATTATTTACTACTATGATACTGTTAACTAATGAGCGAGATGCTTTCATAAAATTATGTGATGTGATATTATGTAACAAACCCGATTTATTTCAACTAAACGATAATAAGGATGAGCCGAGCTAAGACTCTAAGATACTGCAAAATAATTTCTCTGTTGCAGGATCATCACACAGGGACGTGTAACGAGTCAAGATGACCGTGTAGGAGATTGGAGAACGGAACGTCAAATCTTAATCTATTTGGGCGTATTCGGATACGGTAGTGGGCAACACTGAGTTTGACAGCTAAGAGATGTCAACGTCAAGTGATGTTAATATAAGTAAGCGCGGAGCTGTCAACGGGAAGTTTTGCGACAGACACAACGGTGAACACAAGTGTAGCCAACCTACGTCCGACTTCGCCACGGTCCAAATAAGTAAACGATTGTCACCAGAGCCTGGCTGGGATCGCGAAGTGAATTAATTTGTTTGGTTAAAACCTATATAACCTGAGTGTATAAACAGAACATTTGGATTGTCAATGCATCTATTTACCCTTATTGATTTATGAAAGATTTATCTTAAACGCGATTAAAGAAGATGTAAACTGACTCTATATGCAAGATGCAGTTGTATCTCAAAAACTAGGGTTGCTGGTTTAAAACCGGGTATACATTTGAAATTAGCGACCTCATATTTTATGCAACAGAGGTAAGTTTGATTTTTTGCGCTGTGTAGGTTTAGTCTTGTTTGCACTGTGTATGTTTAGTTTAAAATATTAAAAACTGCCATAAAATCAAAAAATATAAAAAAAAATCTGACTACAAAATCTAACAGCCAACCTATAGTGGAGTACCTAATATGAATTGTTAAGATACGCAACGCAAAATTTAACGAATCTTTCGCGTCGTCTTTGTCGTAAACCTGGTTAAGGATAAAGTAATGTTTTTCGATTTCGTACCCAAAGTGACGAGTGATCTGTCCTTGTAAGTGTGCTAAATATCGGTTGATCCTTAAATTACTTCACGCAGTATGCGCAACTAATAAATTAGACACCGCGTTCATGGACACGGACGCCCCCGCATTCCCAGATGACTGTGACCGTTTTAATTACATCGTACAAGAACTCCATGTAATTAAGTTGTTGATCAACTACACAATGTGCAGTGAGCGAAGCGAAGTGAAGCAGTGAAGTATTATTTGAAAAGTAAATTGTCATGTTAAATTAATGCTTCAGTATTCCAGCTGGCCATAACTCGGGAATGTCGGTAGCGTACATTTATGTTGTCGTTTAATAAAAAGTTAACTTATAAAAAAAATAAAGACTTTGTAGTCCTTTTATTTAAGGTTTGTACCAAGATCAACCGAAAATAGAAAAATCGTATGGTATGCATCCACTGGGTATGATATCCAGAAATAAACACATAAAATCATCGGATCCGGTTTTTATACAATACATATGTCACAAAAATGTGCTAAATATGTTTTAATCTAATGGAAAAAGTATGAAATTTGCAATGATTTTGTAAAATTGATTAATTCTTTCCATTTCAATAATTAAATTATGTCAAAAAAGAAAGTCGATCTTATTGTTCATAAGTTTAACGTTTACGGCAAAAAACATATGTGTATGTACACACATAATAAAATATTAATTAAAAAGCAATTACATGAATTTTTATTATTTTTATCTAAAAAAAAATATTATCCAGCTTTATACATAACAAAACAATAGTCAAACGAACATTCAATTTGCTGTAAATTGAATGTGCATCGAGTATAACGTGAATGAAAGAAACTTTTTCTAGTAAAATTAACTCAAAAAACCCAAGGCTTTTATTTGCTTCAAGGTCAAGTAAGCCGGCACCACCGCAACCGCCGCCGTCGCCGCCGTCGCCGCCGCTACCACCGCGACGCCTTGTGTTCATTTCTGTCCTACTTTCATTCGAAATGAAATGAAATGAAATGACATTCGAGCGTCGAATTTTCTACGCAATAATTGGTGCAACAAGAACTTCAACCTATCACAACGTAGTAATAGTTTAATGTTTTTCATGAAACAATCAGCTAAATACTCCAAAAACTCGTACTGCCACAGTAAAAAATATGTTTGTTTTAAAAAGGTAAATGAAAACATATCTTATGTATTAATTTTACTTTATCGATTATAATTATTTTAAATAAATGAACTAGGAAGGAAAGGCACTTATTACCAACTGGGCCACACGGTGTTTTAACTTAATTTTAGTTACTAAATTGTTCATCATAAGATACAAATTTTTGTGACTAAACTATCCGTCATACGACAAATTCATCACTCCAGTGAATAATTCAAACAATACTTACATCTGCTATAAAAATTATGTTTGAATATATTTAATGAAAAAGCTTTCCTATGTCATGTTTAATACAAAAAGAATAAGTAAAAGGTAAATACGCTGGCCTCAAATAGAAAAGATACTGTCAAACGTTCCTATACTTTTGCTAAATATACACCATCAATAAGTAAATGTTTGCATCTTATCATTCCGTTTCTCGAGAACTGCCATTGAAAATAGATCGCATGTTTGGGACCAACATAAATATTACACAGTGGCATATAAAACAAAATAAAACACACGCAAAAGCCGCGCGTACCAGGCGTGTAGGCGTTACTGAATGATAAAATAAACTTAGAGCACACAAAAACTTTGATTATTATGGTATTCTCACAGAATAGAGGTGTTTGTCCTTGAGGTGTTTGTCCCCTCACTTTTAAGAAAACATATGTGATTTGTTGTATGATAGAATAATTATATACTGGATAAATTTTTGTTCAATTTTAACAGCCCATTTGAATTTTTGTCTGGTAAACTTGACCACATCGGTATTAATTACTCAAAAGATGGGGTCTTTATTCTCCTTACCTAGTGATTACTAGTCTTAAGTATTGAAGCCATGATGTAAAACGGTTACAAACGATCACTTATATACAAAAATCACTTTATTTTTTGTTCAATCATAAATTCAATTCAAATAATTAATCCCTTATTTATCAAGTTATTTATTCATGCTTTGTAGCGCTTGAGCTCCTTGTTTTACTCCTTTTTATTAGTATAATTTTTTTTTCAAGTAAATGCCAAGAAACGACAGGCTGGCTCATATAGATGACATCCTAAAACTAAAAACGTTTTACTTTATTCGGATTGATCAAATCTGATTCCCAAATAAGGTGTTATTATTGTGTATGTGTCGCAGGCGGATGGTTTAATTTGACATTGAAATAAATAGTTAGCCGTTTGGTTGAATTGATTTGTTCAGCTAACAAACTAGCTGATTAGCCGAACAAATCAATTCAAACTAACGATTCGCGCGAGCCGAACGAACGAAGTGAGCGTGGTGCGGCAGCACCCGGGGAAGCGTCATTATGAAAATAAGCATGAATAACTATGAATAAGCATAAAAAGGTCAATCAGAGGGCTAGCTGTTTTTAGTCGAATATGTAATTCAACCATTCACCAGTGACTAATATATTTACGGCAATAAACTTTAGTAACAGCATTAGTAACACTATCTAATAACCGCGCAGCACGCTCGGAGTGAGAGACCTACAAACCGCCTAGGTTAAGTACATATCACAAGCTACCAAACAGAACGCAAACCAAATGTAAATCGCGCTCGCTACAGAGCGGGATATTGTTTTTGTATGTAATGATCACGATGCTAGTATCGCTGGTTTAAAACGTTTCAGCGAGACGCGACGCTCGAGTTACGAATATTTGCGAAGTTTCAATGCCTATGTGGACGCCTTACAATGATGTATAAGCAAATAGACTATACAGCTACCTCATGATGTGGTACTCGTAGGTTAAGTTTTGGACATTTGCCTGCTCTACGTAATACATTCTAATAGCTCAGGAAAAATAGTATTTGGATGAACACAGACTTTTATTATGAAGTCGTAATTTGCTATTTAATTACGTATGTTTATTGTGCATTCACGCTCCGATTTACAGTATAGTTAATAATGATAATCCGTAACATTAGCTTTGGGGTTTCGAGGCGTATTCTTAGAGCTATATAAGTGGTGTGGTTTAAAAATCAATATATTTACCCAAAATTAAGAAACTTTTGTAATTCGGTTAACATTTTTCCAGGGTTTCAGAAAAGGACATTGGATACCTTTAATCTGTAAAAATTACACTATTCCTGAAAGATACCGCAGATATACGAAGCCTCAGCCATATTATACCATAGCCAAACTTGATCTGAACAGGTCGACAATACTTCTATCGACATAACTCCAAGCAAAATTTTGTTGTGTTTTGCTTGTGTATGTAAAAGATATAATAAAATCTAAATCACTCATAAATTAAATTACTATTAATTAAATAAATAGAAAAAATGAATATGAAAATGCAAAAAGAGTATGACACTTATAAAATATTCGTACCTAAACATAAATTAGAATTGTTTATGTCAGATGACTTCTGGCCTGATGGAGTGGCCTACAGGCGTTTCATTGACTTCAGACATGGGACACACAAGGGACGAGCTAATAAGCCGGGGATACTATTACAACTGCCTCATGATTAATAACACCAATATAGCATCTACAATCAAAATAGCATCTTTTAATTGTAAAAATGTGGTAAGATCTGTGGATTGCGTGCGTATACTGTGTCACACCTGCGACGTGGTGGCGCTGCAGGAGACTTGGCTGCTGCCGCAAGACCTGGGCTACCTGGGGAGCATCGACAGACCTGATCTGCGTCCGGACCCGTTCGGACGTGTTGAAGGTCGCTCCCGGCTGCCGAGTCACGATTGTTGTCTCACGACTTCTCTCGTATCAATACTCAAACGCCACTCTCAGATCCGTTCTGCGTCCGGACCCGCTCGGACGCGTTCGCGGTCGCTGCAGCTGTTGAGTCACGATTGTCGTCTCACGACGTCAACTCGTTCGCAATACTCATACGCTGTTAGCCTCTTCAGGGCTTACGCTGCGGCCGGTTTCGATCGGCTGCAAGTAAGTCTGTCTCTCGCACAGCAACAACAGAGCTGAGCTTACCGCGGTCGATTAAATTCGATAGTGGTTCGCGAGGCTCGGGCTGTTTTCTGGCTGCGTACTTGACGCTTGGCGCCTGCTACGTAGTCAGAGACTCGCTCTGCGGCCGGCCCCGGCCGGTCGTAACGTAGTCAATCCCGCACTCTGTGCACCCCTTGAATTAAAAACCTCACCTCAGTGAGTGCAGCAACAACAGGGTTGAGCTTACCGCGGTCGATTAAATTCGATAGTGGTTCGCAAGACTCGGGCTGTCCTTCTGGCTGCGTACTTGACGCTTGGCGCCTGTACGTAGTCAGAGACTCGCTCTGCGGCCGGCTCCGGCCGGTCGTAACGTAGTCAATCCCGCACTCTGTGCACCCCTCGCATTAAAAACCTCACCTCGGTGAGTGCAGCAACAACAGGGTTGAGCTTACCACGGTCGATTAAATTCGATAGTGGTTCGCAAGACTCGGGCTGTCCTTCTGGCTGCGTACTTGTCGCTTGGCGCCTGTACGTAGTCAGAGACTTGCTCTGCGGCCGGCTCCGGCTGGTCGTAACGTAGTCAATCCCGCACTTTCAGTGCAACCCAACTTCGTCAGGTCTACGGCCGGTTTTTGCTGTCAATTTTTTGGCGACACACTCCGTAGTAGACTCGCGTTTGATCAGGTGGATACTTAACGGTGACAACTAAGCCTGATAGCGTTGCCCTGGTGCGCTTCCAAGGCCCTTCAGGCCAAGGAGAAACCGGCTGACCCGATCCCATTGCACTTGGGCCTTTCCCAGGGTGACGGTACAGTGCTGTCCGAATTAGGGGCACCACTTCGCGTCGTCCCCAGCCCCCCTACCGCGGGTAGGGAGGTTTAGGTGCTAGGTTTGCTAGGGAACCTAGGCATTTTTATTTATTTATATATCATCAGTCATTCGCTCGACTTCATACAGTTCGCACGTACTTGACACTCTGTGATCTATAATCCAGTGATCCTCAAACTCTTTCATTCATAATTCAAAAGTGTTCGCGTTGCAACGAAGAAGTTACAGATGGAGCCCAGTGCAGTCTCTGCAATAAATTTTATGACTTTGCGTGCAGTGGAATAACCGAGGTTGGATATCGCAAGCTTGGTGACAGAAAAACAACCTGGAGATATGCAGTTGAAAAGGAAATCGTTCTGCAAGTCCAGCAAGCAGCCCGAAACCCGCGGATATGGAAAGCATCATGCACGAATTACGTAGACTCTCCCTCCAAATGTCAATATTACCGTCCCTTCGAGATGACATAAAAATCGTCAAGGATGACTTGGTAGAATTAAAACAGTCTATCAATTTTGCGCACGCCTCTATACAGTCTTTTAATGAAAGGATGTCATGTATGGAAGAAAAGTTAAAAAGATTTGAGCAACTTCAAAGTAATACTTTACTACTACAACAGAAAATAGAGAAGATCGAAACAACGATTAATGAAGGTGAACAAAGATCTCGCCTTTATAACGTAGAATTAAAAGGAGTTCCTTGCGCAAATAATGAAAACTTATTTACAATTATTGATAAGATCGGCTCTATAATAAAATATGAAGTACCTAAGGAGCAAATCAATTACATTGCAAGAGTCCCTATGCGCGGCGACAAAGATGTGAAGTCAATTATTGTAGCGTTCAATAATAGGTACGTAAAAGAAAACTTTGTAGCAGCTGCTCGAATAAGGAAGAATTTACGCCCCACTGACATCGGCCTGAAAGGAGATTCGAAGATAAACGTGAATGATCATCTGACCATGGAAAACAAACTACTTCTAAATAAAACAAAAAAGTTAGCAACTGAAAAGGGTTTTTCATATGTATGGGTGAAACAATGCAAAATCCTAATTCGAAAAAATGCAACATCACCTATACAAACAATAAGAACGGAACAAGATCTTCGAAAAATTTTCAGTGTATAATTATTGTACCAAAGTATTTGCAATATAATCCTGGCTGCTACGACGCTTTGACAATATCTGGTGCGTATTCCGTTTCTTTGTTTAATTATGAATACTATTTTCTGTATCTATCTCTTTCGCTTTTGTCTACGCTCGCCGCTGAGCTGCTTCTCGCTTACTCGCTGGAACCGCTATGTCTTTTGTTTCTCGTTCATTGCTCCCGAAACATGAATTATGCGCGTAACCGTGCGCTGTTACAAACATTTTTTATTTGCACAAGTTATTGCATGTTTGGTAACGTAGCTATAATAAGATTTGATACTTATGTATATACTCAAACCATACAAAATTTAAATTTTTATGCAATAATTTGTGTTATTGTATATTTATACACAATTAAAATGGTATTGGGGAAAAAATTATACATTGGTTTTTATGTAATACAATCTATATTTATATCTGAATATTCTTACAGTGTGAAATGTGATCGGATAATTTTATTTTATGAGGGTTCCTTTTGTTTTACTATTCTTATTAAAATGATTCTACACTTTATCTATGAAATCTTACGCAATGCTTAATTTTTACTATCAGAATGTACGGGGACTTCGGACTAAAGCCAACGAATTTCTTAGAAACATAATGTTGAGCTCATATGATATTATTTGCCTAACGGAAACATGGTTAGTGGAAAGCATTGGAAACTCTGAACTTTTCGATGACCGCTATACAGTGTCCAGGCGCGACAGGGACTACAATAAGACCGGGCAATCTCTGGGTGGGGGCATACTCGTAGCGGTGCGTCGAGAGCTCGCAGCGACAGCGCGTACGGATTGGTGCTCATCCGCTGAAGACCTATGGGTTACGCTAAAACTTCACAAGAAGCGCATCTCATATTGTATGCACATTTGTATCGTGTACTTGTGTAAAGAGCAACACGGATTAACACAAAACGAGCAAACTCTAAACTTCTCAAACTCCCTTACAAACACAGTACTTGGGGCACCGTCTGATAAGTTTATTGTTATCGGTGACTTTAATATGCCAAACTTAGACTGGGCTACATCAGATTCGACCAATTATATACCGACCAATATAATAGGCAGTACGCAAACTATATTTTTTGATAATTTGAACATTTGTAACCTTAACCAATATAATGTTATAAAAAACTGTAACAACCGCGTACTAGATTTAGTTTTCTGTAATGACGACGTGTCTATCATGGAATGGCCGTGCCCGCTTGTACCTATAGACCCGCACCACAAAGCATTGAGCTTCTATGCCGAGTTTGTAGAGCATCAAGAGCTCTCTGTACACCGTAGCACAGTATACTTATTTAAACAAGCCGACTACAATAGTATCAGGGAGAAATTGGACGACGTTATCTGGACTGACATTATTAATGAAACGAACACTTTAGAAAAATCTTTAAATTTATTCTATGACATTATATACAAATTAATTAATAAATACGTACCAACCAAAACTGTGAGTTCAAATCGTACATATCCACTGTGGTATAAAACTCCATTAATTAAAATGTTAAAAGAACAAAATTAAATACCACAAAAGATTTCTCAA
The DNA here is from genome assembly GCA_923062675.1 of Marasmarcha lunaedactyla. Lineage (NCBI taxonomy): Eukaryota > Metazoa > Arthropoda > Insecta > Lepidoptera > Pterophoridae > Marasmarcha > Marasmarcha lunaedactyla. The sequence goes on from OV281358.1 coordinate 4,182,375, forward strand.
ATACAAAAATATGTCGGATTACCACAGTTTCTCAATATTGCGCAATCGAGCAAAGTCTGTAGAAGCTGAAATGTACAAAAATTACATTAAGAGTATTGAAAAAAATATAACAGTCAATCCTAGAGCGTTCTGGAGTTATGTAAAAAGTAAGAAGTGCTATAACTCCATTCCAGCTGTAATGAAGTACGGAAATATGAGCTCGGATTCAGGTGCTACAATGTGTGAGATGTTTAGTAACTATTTCTACTCTACTTTCCAAGCTCCGTCCTCACCTGATAATAACACTAACTCTCAATCCCCTACTAACACTGTATCTGACATTAATAATATTGAAATAATAAAATCGGAAGTTTATGAATTACTGAAATCCGTAGACATGACAAAATCGGCCGGCCCGGATCGCATTCCTCCTTTATTTATTATTAACTGCGCTAAAAGTCTAACTGAACCCTTGACCCTACTATACAAATTCTCATTAGAATTTGGACAAGTACCTTTAATGTGGAAAACTGCTTTCATAACGCCAGTACACAAAAAAGGCAATAAAAATGACGTGACAAACTATCGTCCCATTTCTAAATTATGTATTTTCTCAAAACTATTAGAAAAAATTGTACATAATCAAACTTACAATGCCTTGCAATCCAGTTTTATTGTACAACAACATGGGTTTTTGAAAGGCAGGTCTACTGAGTCGAATCTCCTACTTTGTGGTGAATTCATAACCAATAACATGTCAAACAGATCGCAAGTTGACGTAATTTATAGTGACTACAAAAAATGTTTTGACCGCATTGACCACTCTATCCTTCTCCGCAAAGTGAAAGATATCGGCATTAAAGGAAACCTATACCGATGGTTCGCCTCATACATTGACAACAGAAGCCAAATAGTTGTCCTGAATGGCTTCAGCTCTCAAGCCAAGGTAGTCCCTTCGGATATCCCCCAGGGATCATTGCTCGGACCCTTGTTGTTTACAATATTTATAAATGACATTATATCTTGTATCTCGAAATCAAAGATTTTATTGTATGCAGACGATGTGAAGATTCTTTGTCCGATTAACAATTTGTATGACTGCTATAACCTTCAATCAGATCTAAATAATTTTTACAACTACTGCGTTATAAACAAACTAGAACTTAATACAGCCAAATGTTTTGTTTGCTCTTTCTCAAGAAAACCATCGCCGTTCAAATATGACTATACAATAAACACTGCCATTTTACAGAGAGTCAATAGTATGACTGATTTAGGAGTTACTTTCGACTCAAAATTTCTTTTTGATGAGCATATTAGTAGAATCGTTGGCAAGGCATCTAAAGCTCTAGGCTTTATTTTACGCTTATCCGCAGACTTCTGTAATATTAAAACTCTAAAAATTCTGTATTGTGCATTTGTCCGAAGTCACCTCGAATGCGCTTCATCCGTATGGAACCCACTCTACAATGTTTACATAGACCGCATAGAGCGCATCCAAAAGCGTTTTTTAAGATTTCTACAATACAAATCTAGAGCTTATGACCATGATTATATTTCACGCTGTAAACGACATCATATACTGCAACTTAGCAGGCGAAGGCAGATTAGCGATATTACAAATCTCATGAAGATTGCTAATAATAAACTAGATGTCCCGGAGCTTCTGGCTGGGATTGGTATTTGCGCACACACAAAGTCCTTCCGTTATCCAAGCATACTACAAGTTCCTACCGCAAATACCAATTACAGACAGAACTCCTTCATGATCAGAGCACCAAGGCTGGTGAACGAGATAGCTAATCGGATAAACAACTTTGATTTTTTCTGCAGCACCATTTCAGGCGTCAGAGCAGCCATGGCTAAAGGTTTCTTTGATTCTTAAGAGAATATTTTAGCATTGTGTTATATCAATCAATATATTCCACTTTTCCTTTTGTTGGTCTATGTTATTTTGTATCTCAGTAAATTGGAAAGATGTTGCACACAACTTTGCAACAAATATTGTAATTTTTATGCGTGTATTTATCTAAGCTTGTCAAATGCGACTTAATTTTAGTTTAAACTTAATACCTATAAGTGGAAACTCTGTAAATGGCCTTCACATTTCGCTATCATCTCAATACAATGTGTAAAAATAGCTGAAAGTTTCCCAAGAATTGTAAAATAAAATAAAAAATAAAATAAAATCATATATCGTAGGACCAAGCCCTCCAATGGACCAGCAAAGCTTTGTAAACTTTGCTAGGTCGTTCGCCCAGGCGCTCGTAGCGTCCGGCGCCAGCATATCAGATGACTTAATAACGCAGGCCATACAGGCAACTATCGCGTCCCCGGCCCCTCAGGCCTCAACCCCGGCCCCTCAGGCCTCCAACGTCCAGACCCCTCAGGTCTACAGCTCTCCCGCGTCTCCCGCCTCGTCCGAGATGGACTGCAAATCGGTCGCATCCTCTCACGCGTCGCGTCGTAAGCGTACCGCTCTCGGGAGCGACTCCGAACCCGCGTCTGATACGTCGTCAGATGCCGTCACCTTAACCGGCTCTCCTGAGCCCGCGTTTCAACTTGTCGCCAAGCGCTCCAAGAAGCGCTCGAAGAAAGCTTCGGTATCATCAATACCCGAGCCCTCCCCGGTGTCTTCAACACCAGCCCCCACGCCGTTAAAATCGCTCGTAGTAACCGCGTCTCCGTCGGTCCCATCGAAGCCAGCGACGCGCTGCGCTCCCGTCCCGCCGAAGCCTCAGCTCTCTCCGCCCGTATTCCTCGTGAAAAAGCGCGCTGGACCGCGGTCTCTAACTTGTGCAAAGAGCACAAAATTAATCATTTAAAAGCCGCCAACGCTGGCGATACAGTCAAAATTCAGGTAGCGACCATCGACGACTTCCGGTCTTTCACTAGGCTTCTGTCGATCAATCAAATTGCGTATCACACCTACGCCCTCCCGGAGGAGTGTAAGATCCGCGCATTACTACGGGGCGTCCCGTTTGAACTCAGTAATGAAGACATTCTCGAGGACCTTAAGTCCCAGGGTTTCCCGGCCGAAGCAGTGCACAAGATGCACTCCAACCGCGGTAGGCGTTTTCCCTTAGCTCTAGTAATCCTTATCAACACTCCCAACTCAAAGGAGATTTTCAGAGAGGCTCGCACAATTTGCGGACTCTCGAACATCTCCGTCGAGCGTCCCAACCCCCGCGGTCACCCTGGGCAGTGCCACCGCTGCCAGCTGTATGGCCACGCAGCGGCTAACTGTTCAGCTCCCCCCAGGTGCGTAAAGTGCCTGGATCCTCACATCACTAAGGAGTGCACTCGCACTCCCGAATCCACTTCCCCCCCTGCCTGTGTGCTGTGCGGCCAGTCCGGCCATACAGCTAACTACAGGGGTTGCCCGCGCGCTCCGCGCTCCACCGCCAAGAGGGTCGCGCCTAAACCGGCGCCGCCGCTCACTCCCGCTAACTTCCCGCCGCTGCGCAACCGGGGTCCTCCGGAAGCAAAGCCCGTTCAGCCGACGCCTACTCCGGCTCTGTCTTGGAGGCAGCGTCCGGCTGTCCCGCCTGCTTTTCCCGACCTATCCCAGCTCCCGTAGCTTCCGTAGGGCCGCGTCCCGCTTTGTCATCTTCACCTCAGTCGTCGTTGGCTGAGGACATGAAGACCGTGTTCGACGTCATCCAAAACGTCGACATTAACGAAATTTCCGTACTCGCACGCAAACTGCGAGCCGCCCGCTCTCCTCAAGAGCGTTTATTTGCGTTAGCCGAGCATCACTCGCTTTTAAGTTCATTATAAATTTTATTTTTTGTATAAATTCGTAAATAAGTAAACTATAATGTCTAGACCCGCGAATCCCGCGTCCTGTCGTATCAAACCCAAGGGCTTGTCCCTAGTATCTTTTAACGTTCGTAGCCTTAGCAACAACCTTCCCGAGCTCAAATTGTTCCTTCAGAACAAGGACCCTGACCTTTTACTTCTCCAGGAGACATGGCTCACTCCTAATCGCTCCAGGGGATTCGCTATTCCTAAGTACGCGTTTACACGTAATGATAGGCCTAACTGCGACGGTTTCGGCGGCACTGCTTTATACTACAAAAGAGGATTCCATTGCTGTCCTCTCCCTACCCCTCCTCTCCTCAACATGGAAGCCACTGTATGTAGATTGGCTATGACTGGCCTAACGTTAACGTCACTTTTCCTAAGACCTTTACCAACTGGAAAGGTTTTAAAAATACGATAGTTTCTGCCTTAGAGGCCCCGAACTCTCCGCTCGCGATCTCGCCCGATCAATTATTCTCTCACTGATGCTATCAACTCAGCCATCAGTGTAAACGAAAAGGTTGCTAAGAAAGGCAAACCCACGCTTCCATTAGCCATTAGCAATCTTATTAAAGCTAAGAACGCGGCTCTCCGGAGAGCCAAGAAATATCCCACGCCCGCCTATAGAACATCTGCGAATCAGCAACAACGCAAAGTAAGATCTCGCCTCGCGGAACTCCGAGACGCCCAGATGAACGATCTCATGGCGAATATCTCCCCGTCCCACCAAGCGTATTATAGCATGGCCCAAGCCTTACGCGTAGACGCCGCCTCTCACGTCCCTCCTATCACTCGTCCCGATGGCTCTATCGCCTTCGAAGACGAAGAGAAAGCCGAATGCTTCGCTGACAGCGTTGCGTCTCAATGCTCGCCCAGCACGCAACCCGCGAATCCCACTCACATCAAAGCGGTGGAGGACGAAGTTCTCCGTAGAGACTCTCTCCCCATCACCGCCGGTCCCGTCACAGTCTCTAATGATGAAATCTCGCTTCTCATCAAAAGTCAAAAGTCCAGAAAGGCTCCGGGTGCGGATGGTGTTTCCAACCACGCACTTAAGCACCTGCCTCAACAGGTGCTTACCTTGTTAGCTATCATTTTCAATGCCTGCTTCAACAGTCATAGGCATACCCAAGCCGGGTAAACCTCTTAATATCCCGGCTAATCACAGACCCATCAGCCTCCTCAAGGCAATGTCTAAATTTCTCGAGAGAGTCATACTCTCTCGAATGCGGAACCATCTGTTTCCAACGGATGGCGATCCTCTCATAATTCCCCATCAGTCCGGCTTTCGCGCTAAGCACTCCTGACCTCAGCAAGTCCATCGAAACGTCGAGTACATACTCGAAGGTTTCTACCTGCGGCGTTTTAAAACGATCGCAGTTTTCTTTGACGTAGCCAAGGCTTTCGATAAAGTCTGGCACAGCGGCCTCGTTTATAAACTATACAAAATAGGCTTACCGGATCGACTAGTAAGATTAATCGCGTCGTTTCTTAAAGACCGTACGTTTCGATATAAACACGAAGGCACGATTTCCGCGCCCCGTCACATAAAGGCTGGAGTCCCTCAAGGCTCAGTCCTCGCCCCTCTACTGTACACCGTGTACACTAATGATATCCCCATCCCGACACTGCCCTTTACACCAAAGGCCGCAGAGTCCCGGGTCTCGTCACCAGACTCCAAAAGGCTGTAAACGCCCTCGGTGCTTGGTTTCAAAAATGGCGTATCGATGTGAACCCAGAGAAGAGCTCTGCGGTTTACTTCGACTACAGACGCAGTCGTATCGCCGACAATCTCCGAGTGCGAATGCAAGGCACTCCCATCCCCTGGAAGCACAGTACCAAATATTTAGGCGTCATCTTAGATCAGACGCTTTCTTTCAACCCTCACGTCGATAGAGTAACGAAACTCGCACGTTTTTACCTAGGCCGGCTTTACAGTATGTTAGGTAGAAAAAGTAAAATGTCCTTCAGAAACAAACGTACGCTTTATAAGGTCTGCGTTAGACCAGTCATGTCATATGCCTCGCCAGTCTTTGCCCACGCCAAACCCTCCGTCCTGCACAAACTGCAGGTAGTTCAAAACCTCTTCTGCCGCAGGGCCACAAACGCACCTTAGTACGTGCGCAACGCGGACCTGCACAGAGATCTTGAACTACCTACAGTACAACAGCACCTAAAACACTCTCAGAATCGTTCTTCAAACGCTCCGAATCCCATCCCAATCCACTAGTTCGAGATTCAGTCTCATATACTGCTCCTGTCTTAGATTCGGTATACAAAGTCGCTAGACCGAGAAACGCGCACACAAGCGAACGTACGCAATTAACTGTAGATCTCGAGGCCCTTCAGGCCGCAAATTCTAATTCTAACGTTAATTCTAACGTAAATCCGAATTAATGCAATTTTAATTTTTAATGTTTTTATCATTTACTTTTCATTTTTGAGCACCTTCAGTGCTATGTAAATCCCAGCGGGTGACCCCTTAAGGGCCCCGCTAGTGCGGCCTCTTTCTCCAATTGGCCGTCGCTCAGATGAAGGCTGAGTGGCAAAAATGCACGAGCCGACAGGGGGTTTTAGTGGGTATGGTTCTGGTAGGCGTCGGGACGAGTCCCACATAACTTTGGAATCACGCCAGACTATGCGTCAGACCATTTTTTTTCTTCCTGTACTTCCCGCGGAGGGGAACAAAAAAAATAAAAGGGAGCATCGACAGCGACTTCGCCTTCACAGCCACCTCGGCCGTCGACACTGCGGCCGGCGTGCTGCGCGGGAGACCTCACAGCGGGGAGGCCTTACTCTGGAGGAAGTCTATGTTTCCCAGGGTAACTATAGTGAAGTGTAGTAGTGTTCGGCTTGCTGCGATAAAATGTCACTTGATCATCGGTGTATTATGTTCTTCTCAGTATATATGCCTACTGATAAAAGTGAGAATTTAGTGGGATTCACTGAGTGTTTTAGTGAAATGGCGGCTATCATTGAGAGTCATTGTGTGGAGTCCGTGTTTATGCTGGAGACTATAACGCACACCCCGGTGAGTATTTTTAATTGAACTTTTGTCGTTTTGTTCTGAACAACGGTGGTCGTGCGTGGACTTGGAACTGTTACCGTCGGACATGTATACGTTTGTGAGTGAGGCGAACGGTAGCCGCAGCTGGCTGGATCACTGCGTAGTAACAAGCGCAGCCCGCCCGTCTGTACTTTCTGTAACTGTTCTCTACGATACTTTCTGGTCTGACCATTTTCCTATATTATAAGAACGTAATTCAAATGTAATAAATACCAAAATAGTATACCCTAGAACACATGTTAATAAAATAGTATGGGGAGAGCGTGATAAGGATACAAATACATTAGTATCATTTGTCATGAAAGGTTAAAAAAATAGATTTTCCCGAGGAAGTTAAGAAATGTTGCAACGGTAGATGTGATAGGGGGGAGCGTAGAATATTAGTGAGCAATATGTATGAAAATATAATTTGTATACTGTCGGAAGCCGCCACGTGTAGCCATAATATTGAAAAAAGCAGTGTAAACAAATACATTCCTGGTTGGAATCAGCACGTCCGGGACGCGCACGCTAGGGCTCAACGTAGTTTTCAAAACTGGGTACAACATGATAGACCCGGTTTTGGTTTTTTATATAGTGAGATGCAGGAATCAAGGAAACTTTTTAAAGCTAAATTAAAATGGTGCCAGAAAAACCAAGAGCAAATAAAAATGAATATCTTGGCTGAAAATTACAAAAATTAAAATTTCAGTCACTTTTGGAAAAATACAAATAATAGTACAAAAGCATAAGTCCAGCCTTCCCGTGTGCGTTTCGGGTGCGCATGGTGCTGAAAACATCGCAAATTTGTATAAGCAACATTTTAAAGTAGAATTGCCGCTGAGTCCGTCGCTGCAGATGTCCGATGCCGGGGTGTGCAGTCCTACGCGTAGTGTCAATTTTACCGCTAAAGAAATAGAGAAAGTAGTATGGTGAAAGAGTATGGTGTGAGGTAAATCCCTGGGTCATGATCATCTCAGCATAGAACATTTGCAGCATGCGGGTGTTTACTTGTGTAGGGTTTTATCAATGTTTTTTAATTTTTGTATTGCTCATTGTTTTTTGCCTGAGAACTTAATGCGCACAATTGTTGTACCAATTACTAAGAATAAAACAGGCGATACATCTGACGTAAACAATTATAGGCCAATTTCTCTTGCGACTGTTATTGCAAAGGTGCTGAACAGTCTGTTTAGTAGGTGTTTGAATAAACATGTCTCGCTTAGTAACGTTCAGTTCGGTTTTAGACAGGGCCTTTCCACCGAGAGTGCTATATTGTGCCTTAAGCGGACTGTTCAGTACTACACTTCTAGAAAGACGCCAGTGTTTGCATGTTATTTAAATCTAAGCAAAGCTTTTGATCTCGTGTCCTATGACATCTTATGGAATAAAATAAAATTAGAGACTGACGTACCTGACGAAATTGTATCGCTTTTTTTAGGTTTTGGTATAATAGCTTAAAAAAATTGTGTGAGATGGGCTGGTGTATATTCTGAGGAATACGAACTGGAAAGTGGTATAAGGCAGGGGGGCTTGAGCTGTCCCATATTATTCAATATATATATAAACAAGCTGATCGATGGTCTGAGCAGTACTAGTGTCGGATGTCACATAGACGGCGTTTGTATAAACAATAAGTTCTGCTGATGACATGGTCCTGCTTAGTCCATCGATTGGTGCGTTAAAAAAGCTGCTGAACATGTGTGAGTCATACACGGTGGCTCAAGGGCTTAAATACAACGCGTTTAAAAGCGAGTATATGATATTTAGACCAGATCAGAAACGTTACACTAATATACCTTAAATTACTCTTTGTGGAAGTCCATTAAAAAAAGTTGAACGTTTTAAGTATTTAGGTCATTGGGTCACGGATGACATGACAGATAATCTGGATATCGAGAGAGAACGCAGGTCGCTGTCTGTTCGTTGTAATAATATGTTGGCCCGCAGATTTGCAAAATGCACACATAATGTAAAAAATATTATTTTCAAAGCTTTTTGTTAATCATTCTTTACATGCAGTCTGTGGGTTAATTACACAAATAAGGCATACAGCGATCTGCGCGTCCAGTATAACAACGCGTTCAGGATACTGATGGGGTTGCCGCGATACTGCAGTGCTTTCCTCATGTTCACAGAGGCCAGCGCGGACGGGTTTACTGCCATTATGCGCAAACGCTGCGCCTCTTTATTTCGGCGTATACGGGGCACTTTCTTCGTCTAGTTTGATGACTTTTGTCTGTCCTGTTTGTTCATTAGTGTCTTTTAATATATCTATCCTGCTTCTCTGTTAAATTTCCAACCAAATGAAGATAAAAACCATCCTCCTAATTATAGAAAAAAAAACAAAGTTGAAGTGGTCATTCTGTCAAACTGAGAATTTGTCGTGGCTGGCGGGTGTGATTTGTGGTTAGTGTGAAGAATTTATATACTTACGGTGGGTATTTTTACTTGGTTTTTTGTTATTATCAGGATAAGTAAACTACTAAAACGTGAAAATAAAATTTTCAGAGTGAAACACAAAATTTGTCCTTTTCTGAACCAGATAAAGTCGGCGGTATATTTTGGCGCGCGCTTTGCCGGCTGACGTAATAGTTTTACTTTCAATTTCGATATTTTTTGGCTGTTTTATCATTCTAAATAAGATGAAAATTATCATTTACGTTATGATCAAGTAATTACCAGCCAGGATGATAAAAAATATAAGCATATAGGTCAGAAATTTTGAAATCCAAATGTCAAGTGTTCATGGTGCAGTTACGACTAGTGCACACGGAGTGATCGCGCGTTCCGCACCGGAATTCAAAAAAACCCTATGCCATCGCTTTATTTTTTGAGGTATTATATACCGTAGTCAAAATCTGCTAAACAAAGCACTTGAATAAATAGCTTCATTCATAACATAACACTTGGCAGGGCTTCAATAACAACTTGAGTCACAATGAATGGGTTTGTGTATCTCGAGCTGCGCCGCGCGGCACCGTGGTAGGTAATGGGCAACTAAGAGCCGAGAGCCGGTCGGGGCATTCAAAAAGGGTAGCCGGTTCATCACGCTGGATCGCAATAGAAATTCGTCGTGCGAGGTAGGTGCCAGCCTTAGGGTCACGAGTTTCACTCACCAATAGCCTCGCGAAGTCCGAATTAAGGGGTTTAGCCCATAGCCAAAAGCATCAAAACTATCCCATCTCCAAATTTTCATTGTAGGCTCTCAGCGATGTTGGCAGTGTCTACGCAGGTTGCATACCACTCCATCCCCCATGGGATCAAAGTCATACCATCAAGCCGCTTGCCATCATTATGTTACATATTTTATCTCGCGATCTCGCCCGATCAATTAGATAGCCCGGATAAAATAGACTCGATAGTCGATTCCCTCACTGATGCTATCAACTCAGCCATCAGTGTTAACGAAAAGGTTGCTAAGCAAGGCAAACCCACGCTTCCCTTAGCCGTTAGCAATCTTATTAAAGCTAAGAACGCGGCTCTCCGGAGAGCCAAGAAATATCCCACGCCCGCCTATAGAACAGCTGCGACTAAGATACAACGTAAAGTTAGATCTTGCCTCGCGGAACTCCAAGACGCTCAAATGAACGATCTCATGGAGAATATCTCCCCGTCCCACCAAGCGTACTATAGTATGGCCCGAGCCTGACGCGTACACACCGCCTCTCTCGTACCTCCTCTTACTCGTCCCGATGGCATTACTGTCTTCGAAGTCAAAGAGAAAGCCGGATGCTTCGCTGGCAGCGTTGCTTCACAATGCTCGCCCAGCATGCAACCCGCGGATCCCTCCTACATCCAAGCGGTAGAGGACGTAGAAATCCGCAGAGACTCTCTCCCCTTCACCGCTGACCCGTCACAGTCTCTAATGATGAAATCTTGCTTCTCATTAGAAGTTTTACCTTGTTAGCTATCATCTTCAATGCCTGCTTTGACCATAGCTACTTTCCAAAAGCTTGGAAAGAAGCAACTGTCATAGGTATTCTCAACCTCTGAATATCCCGGCTAATCACAGACTCATCAGGCTCCTCAAGGCCCTGTCTAAATTTCCCGAAAGAGTCATACTCTCTCGAATGCGGAACCATCTGACGGCCTGTTTGGTATGTTGGTAAGTAGCCTTGCCTTCCATGCCAGAGGTCCCGGGTTCGAATCCTGGTAGGGGCAGATATATTTGCTTTCTAGTCATGGATGTGTATTTACGTTTATTTAAGTTTATTTCTAATATTTATATATAAAAAAAAATATTTACGTGTGTTTATATATTTCTTAAGTTTATTTATCCGTTATCTAGTATCCATAACACAAGTTCTTTAATGATACTTAATTTGGGCTAGATAATGTGATGTGATTGTTAGAAATATTTATTATTATTATTATTATCTGTTTCCAATGGATGGTGAACCCCTCATTACTCAAAAATAGTTCAAAATCTTTTCTGCCGCAGGGCCACAAACGCACCTTGGTACGTGCGTAAGGCGGACCTGCACAGAGATCTTGAACTACCTACAGTGCAACAGCACCTCAAAACACTTCTTCAAACGCTCTGAAAACCCATCCCAATCCCTTAGTTCGAGATTCAGTCTCTTATACTACTTCTGTCATAGATTCGAAGTTCAAAGTCGTTATACCAAAAAACGCGCACGCCAGTGAACCCACGCAACTAACACTAGATCTCGAAGCCCTTCAGGCCGCAACTTCTAATTCTAACGTAAATTCGAATTAATTCAATTTTTATTTTCATTTTGAGTACCCTCAGTGCTATGTGTTCACCTTAAGTGTTTTGAGCACCTACAGTGCTATATAATCCCAGCTGGTGACCCCTTCTGGGCCCCGCTAGCGCGGCCATTTTCTCCAATTGGTCGTCACTCAGATGAAGGCTGTGGGGCAAAAAATTTGCACGAGCCATCATAGGGTTTTTTAGTGGGTAGGGGCTTTGGTAGGCTCGGAGCGAGTCCCACATAACTCCGATCGCGCGCGCGGAGTATGCGTCAGAGCATTTTTTATCCTCCTGCCCTCTCCGTGGAGGGGAACAAAAAAATTATTAAAAATAACAATCAATTTTCTCGCTATTAAAAAACCAGGTACATCGGTATTATTTTGATTCATACATTGAAATCACAGCATTTATAAATAGCAAGTCAGAAATTAATTTACAGCTCCAGGCGATCTGTAACTCCTACCAGTGCACTAGCTGACGTGTGCAGCGCCAGTGCACAAACACCGGGCCCGGGCATCTTTTACTCTTTTTTCCGCCTACTCAATTTTGTTAACGCTAAGCAGTGAGCTATGTAGGGTTGAAATGTCCGTATATTTTAAGATACAACTTGATATAAAGTTTCTGAAAACAAAAAAAGCTTGTTTTGGAATATTGCGACCCAGGCTTGATGTTTTAATTAAGCCTGAAGTGAGTTCGTCTAGGATTAAATTACTAGCATTGAGGCAGTCCACACCAAATAACGAACACCCTGTACTTCTATCAATAAGCGTCATTCGATATGGTCAATAAAAAGATCAAAACTCTCGAGAAAGCATGATCATTTGAAGGAAATAAATACTAATAAAAAGAAAACATTACTTGTTTCAAATTAAAATATGAATAAAAAACCGTTAAATTTGAATAAATACAATGTAATATTAATTGAACGTTGGTTTCTGTAATACTACTTCAATTGTCTCTTGACGTGTTCCAAGTATTAATTATTCCTTTTATTACATTTATTTGTGCCTAACACAATATAAGGATCAAGTGCTGATTGCTTTACAAAAATGCTATTCCCACTGTTAAAATAAAACCTACTCTGTCCGTAGGCTGACGGTTGCATGCGAAAATGAACAGTACTATAAATAAAACGCTTAAGAATATCCACAAGTGCAAAAGTGCCGTCTCCTGTAAATCAGGTCTTCCTAGCTCAGGAGACAAGAATCATTTATATTTGTTATTTTGTATTTATTTGGATAGTAAAGATTATTATTTTTATTAAATTCGTTATAATCGTGTTTTGCAAAAAATGCATCAACTTAAAAAAAGTCTCCATTTTGTGAAAAATCTCAACAGATTCCCGATCTCAGCGGTAGAGATGTTGCATTCTTGTCCGCAATGAGGAAGCAAATAAAGTATTTGCGGCATTTTCTGATTACAGCTTCCACGACAAATGTAGAGGAACTTATTTAATTGTATCTTTATTGTATAGCAATACTATTGTTGTTCTGTATAAAAAATAAAAAAAAAATAAAAACATGTCATGAAGTAAATTTTTACATTTTTTTCCTGAAAAATGAAAATTTCCTGAAAATTTTTCTGGTAAATAACATACATTTTGGTACCACAAATTGACTTTTAAGACCATTTTGTGGAAGGAAGAAGATTTTCTCCTGTGCCCTCGGCGTTGAAAGAGCGCCGCGCGCCGGCGCGTAATGTCCGCTGCTTCCCTCCTGACAATTGTTTTGTGAAATTTTTTGTAAATATTTGGTTCCCTTTTGAGTTCCCATTTAAAGTCTACCTATTTGTGCATTATGAAAGTGAAGTGGTACATTCAATTTGTATGGTGATTGCAGTGCTCAGAAAGAGAATTTAAAACTTTATTATTTTATAAACATCTGTACAAAGTATAGAAATTAAGGATATTACATTATATTATATAAGGTACGTGCATGTCACTCTCCAATTGTACTATTCACAATGCAGCGTCACTAGAAAGTTTTGTACGATGCCCGCTTTATCCTCAGCCTTACTTTTTTAGAGGCCAAAGGGGCTTGAAAATCCATACCGGTAAAAAACATAAATCCCAATCAGTTCCAGCCTCTCTCCCTTGTCGTCAAAGTTTGAATGCGTCTCCCGATACTAATGATAACCCAAATTCTTTATTTTGGAAACACCTAAGCTGTTTAAAAAATTCTCTTCCCTTAGTTAAAAGAATACCGAGAGGGGCTAGAATAACCGTTGCTGAAAAACTTACTGAGGTTATCCATGATGTGGTATCAAACAATTCTGCACAATCTTGGGAACAACTTTTTACATTTTCTTACACATATTTGCATGTTAAATCAAAATCTACTTCCTTAACTAAGTCTATTAAACAAAATTGCAGTCGACCCCTTTTAACAACTATTGGCAAACCTTCTTGGAATCAAAATTTTAATCTACGTAAGAAAATAGAATCAAAAATCTCAGACGGTGACCTCAGTGGGGCTTCTCGAATCCTTTTTTCTAGTGATGCTGTAGCGCCTCGTAATCAAGAGACACTGGACTGTTTGATTAGTAAACATCCACCTTCGACGGCAAAATTTGATCCTTTGGATCTTACTTCCACGGAAGAGGATTCCTTACAAGCGTCTGCTGTAGATGTCCTCGGGGCTGTTAGTTCTTTTAAATGTGGCTCTGCTGGAGGCCTCGACGGTCTTACGCCCCAGCACTTTAAAGATCTTCTTTCCAGTGCTAATGGTGATACCGGTCAAAAACTTTTACAAGAATTAACAGCTCTAATAAATCTTCTCATTTCAGGAAAAGTCCTCAATAAAATAAGGCCAATATTATACGGGGCCCACCTGATTGCCCTTAAGAAAAAAGATGGTGGAATCAGGCCAATTGCAGTTGGAAGTACTTTGCGCCGCCTTGCCGCTATAGTCACTTGTCGTTTTGTCTATGGTGACTTGGCGAGGTATTTTCAACCCAAACAATTAGGTTTTGGAACCAGAGGTGGCTGTGAAGCGGCCGTACATTCTTTGAGGACTTTTCTCGATTGTCAAGGAGGTGAGGTTGTTTTGAAGGTGGATGTTAAAAACGCTTTTAATTCTTTACAGCGAGGAACTCTGTTGACAGAAGTAAGAAAGCACTTGCCCAAAGCATTTAATTTCATTCATCAATGTTATGACGAGCCATCTCTTCTGGTGTACGGAGACCATCACATATCATCAGAGGTGGGCTGTCAACAAGGTGACCCGTTAGGCCCTGCTATTTTTAGTTTAGGTATTCATCCTATTATTGAACAACTAAATTCGAAATTTAACGTTTGGTATCTTGACGACGGAACCTTAGGGGGAGATTCATGTGTCGTTCTCGATGACCTGAAGCTTTTGATTGATAAGTTCGCCAAAATTGGCCTCACATTAAACTTTGGTAAATGTGAGCTATTTATTACCGACTTTTGTAAGAATAAAGAAAGCATTATTCAAGCCTTTCAATCAATTGCCCCCGGCATCACTGTAATAGAGAAATCTTCCCTTCGGCTCCTAGGTTCACCAATTTTCGATGACTCCTTTCATAACTTTATAATTGACAAAATTTCAAAATTTTCAGAAAGTTATTCCCGGCTTTCACAAATTAATACACATATGGCCTTTTACATTTTACGTCATTGTTTATTCGTGCCAAAATTAATTTATTATCTTCGCTGCTCACAATTTTGGAAACACCCAAATTTACTTTTGGTTCTCGATGAAAAAATGAAATCAACTCTTTCGAATATTCTGAACATAAATTTTGATAATAATTCCTGGGATCAGGCCAGTTTACCAGTACGCTTCGGTGGTTTAGGAACTCGAAAAATTTCTTCTCTAGCTTTGCCAGCCTTTTTATCTTCGATTTACGGTAATAAAGATATTATCAATAACATTCTTTCCTCTTCTTTTACGGGCGAGATTTCTCATCTTTCGGATGCCGAAATGCACTGGAATATCGTATCAAACAGTTCAGCAGTTCCACAAAATCCCGCATCACAGCGTCAGTGGGACGACGTGCTTTGTATTTTAGAGCGGAACAAACAATTAAATACGCCTAATTTAACAGAGCGCGCTCGTCTGCTAGCGGTGGGTTCGTGGGAGTCAGGGCTATGGTTGCAGGCGCTTCCGTCATCTAACTTGGGAACCCTTTTTGACAACCATAGCTTTAGGCTTGCCTGTAGTTTACGTTTAGGGATAAAATTATGTGCTCGACACCGCTGCCGCTGTGGCGTGTTGGTCGATGAGCTCGGTCGCCATGGCCTTTCATGTTCTCGCAGCGGTGGCAGAATATCTCGCCATGCCAGTTTAAATGACATCATCCATCGGGCACTTGTTACCTCCAACACTCCCTCGGTTCTTGAACCGTCAGGATTGTTGCGTGATGATGGCAAGCGACCTGATGGTATGACTCTGGTCCCGTGGAGGATGGGTAGGCCGCTGGTGTGGGATGCAACCTGCGTAGACACTCTCGCGGCTTCCCATCTTTCCACAACTAGTATACAATCTGGTTCTGCTGCTAATAACGCTGAAAGCCTTAAACGTAGAAAATATAAGAATTTGGGTAGCGGGTATATTTTTGAGGCTTTTGGCGTTGAAACCATGGGGTCCTGGGGACAAGGTGCTCATCGTCTTTTTTCGGACCTAGCGAGGCGATTGGTGAGTGAAACTCGTGACCCGAAGGCTGGCACCTACCTCGCACAACGAATTTCTATAGCGATCCAGCGTGGTAATTCAGCCAGCCTTTTGGCTACGTTGCCCTCAATGCATTCAAGTTTAGATTTAGTGTTTTATTTGTAGTATAATTTTAACGTATAATTATCAAGAAATAATAAAAATAATTTTATTTTATTTATTGTATAAACAAACATAAAATAATAAAAAAATATTTGCTTTGAGCTTACAAAATACACAATTAAAGACATTAAGTTAAAGCTGATAAATCAAAGTGTTCGTGAATATCACGGCGTTAATGCGTTCTGTGGTATGGTCGAACGTAGCCCGCACCCTACGTATTTTCACTTATTGTATTGAATATTTGTTATAATTTACGAAATAAATATACATAAATAATTTTGTAGACAATCAATTCCAAAGCCAGCCAACTTGTGGAGCACGAACTGTTTGCAAATCCATAATTTGATCATACGTTTTACTTGAAAAAAAAAACTGTAAATAAAAACAACGAAAAAAAGATAAAGAGATTAAAAAATATTTGAGAGAAAACTAAAACAATTTGACAAAAACCGTGACCTCTTTAAATCCGAAACAAAACCATTTAATATTAAAGACAAAAATTTGCGGACCACTAAGCTCTGGGTAAAAATTTTGAGATTTTTTCGTCTTGGGTACTGCGTTAAAAACATGCAGGTATTCCCGCCGAGCTTTAGCGAGCTGATTGGGTTTTTTGATTAAAATTCCTAATTATTATTTAATATGTAAAGTTGAAATGATGGGACATAATATTATTGAAGCGTTTAATACAAAAATTTAGAGTTTTGAAGATTTGCATTTATTTACTATTTTCATTCACATAACATTTCACGTTGCGCTTGGCGCGGCTTACTGCGCGTCTACAACGAGGTCGGTTGCTTGTTGGAGACGGCGCCGCTAAATTTGCGTATACTCCAATAATATTGCAGTATCAATCTGAAAATCAAGCTAAATTTTTAATGACTTCTTATTTTTTTTATAACGTACTAACGTCCGAACTACATGTTACTTCATTTAGATAATTAACGAATGAACACTTAATTTTCTAATTAGATCATTTGTTTAATTTCACAAAGCACAATAACTCCGTGGACACGTCGTTGCTGAGAGAGGGAAGGTTCAGTCTAACGATGTTGCTGCCGGCCCCGTACCTCCTATCATCAAGTAGCTTTCTTTGAAAATGAAAAAATAAAACTTAGTTACTTGAGCATTTAAATTTACTACTACTTTTGAGATGATTTCTCGTTCAAACATTACAGTTGCACTGATATGGCCAATGCATCTCTCATGGGCAGTTATTGTTGATTCTGAACATTCAATATTAAATTCACAAGTTGCTCATATGGAGAGTCAAACCAAATGAGATCTTTGAAATTTAATTAATACATTAAGTAAATAAATTAATAATAAATAAATAATTAATTAATAAATAAATAAATAAACATTAGTGTACATTACTACCGCATTCTCATTGTAAGTATTTATATTAGAAATCAAGAGCTTGAACAGGTTATTGTTATGTAGACACACTCCTAGAACAATACGAAATTCATTAGAACATGCAATAGCATCAATAGAAAGTATAACATCAGCTTTGCTACGCGTGACTACGCACCGTAGTCTCCGTAGTAGGTCTGCGTGTCGTAGTTCTGCGAGCTGCTGTGTTTAGTTTTGAATTTAAACCCTTAACATAGTGTTGTCTTGTATTAGTGAATTATTAATAGGAAATTATTAAAAATTAAATCAGATTAATTTATTACACAACCAAACGGTGTCGTAAATTCTTGTGAATTCCATTATTTATAAAAGGCCTTTTCACATGAATGGATGAATAAGTGGAAAAAGAACTTATTGTTTTGCACACCCAACGCTGCCAAAAATATAATTTGCATATAATTATTTAACTAAATAAAAACTTTGTAACCGGATTTTACTGCTGTGGGGGTTGCGTAGGTTGACAATTGTATTGTAATGCGGCGGACAGCGGCCAGTCGCTCGCTGACCGCCTTACGGTTTCGCCGAATAAAGTGAACCTATTATATATTACCATTTGATTTCCATATCCTATCATAAACTATTGCTAAAGTGGTGACCCCGACGTGATTAATCCAAAACAGTGCAATTTAATTTCAAGAAATAAGCAATCAAAGAACAGCGAAAATGTATATACAACTTATACTAGACTTTTTATTAGTTGGTGCTGTTTTTTATGTTAATACGGCAAATATGTATCCGGCGCAACACGTACAAACGGGGCCAGCGAGCACTCAACCAGAGCCGCCCAAGTTAAAGAGGCAAGGAGACACTGCACAAGAAACGAGTTTGGCAGCCATTAGTGTCACATCAAAATTGCCAGAGTTGTGGGTCGATATGCAACGATTGTGGTTTGGCCAATTCGAGGCAGTCATGGCACCACAAAAACAGAATGAAGAGACCAAATTCAACTCGGTCATATCAAAGCTTGGGAGAGATTCACTGCAGCAGGTCAGTGATTTGCTGACGTCTCCACCGGCAGACAACAAATATGACATGCTGAAAGAGAGAGTACTGCAGGTGTATGAGGAAAGTGCAGAACGCCAATTTCAGAAACTGGTTTCTGAACTGGAGCTGGAAACCGGATCGATACCCAATACCGCGGATACAGGATTTTACTTATGGATTGCACAATAAAAAGGTATTTTCGAAAATTGATATTTGCCGAGCCTATCATGTTATAAAAATTAGACCTGAAGATATTGAGAAAACAGCCATTATTACACCATTTGGTTTGTATGAATTCACAAGGATGACGTTTGGCTTGCGAAATGCAGCGCAAACTTTCCAGAGATTTATTAATAACACCGTTTTATCAGGTATAGAACAGATTTCTTACGATAACAGTAATAAAAACAATACCGGATTATTGTCAGGGCAGTCATTCCTGTACGGGTATTTAGATGACGTCATTATAGGGTCAGATAATCAGGCTATCCACAAACCACATCTAAAGTTATTATTTGAACGTCTCGATAAGTATAAAATGTCAATTAATTTGTCGAAATGCGTGTTTGGTAAAGAGAAAATAGAATTTTTAGGGTACGAGGTTTCAGAAAATGGTATTAGTCCTTTGCCCGACAAGGTTAAAACCATTGAAAAATATCCAAAACCACAAACAGTAGAACAACTTCGTAGGTTTTTAGGAATGTTGAATTTTTATCGAAATCATATACATAACGCCGCAAAAGTGCAGGGAATTTTAGATAAGTATTTACACGGGGCTAAGAAGCGCGATCAAAGTAAAATAGAGTGGACAGATGAGGCTAACAGAGCATTTGAACAGTGTAAAATTAATTTGAAAAAATTAATTTAGTTTACATTTTAGAGTTTATTCACCGTATTGCTTTTGCAAATTAGACATTTAACGTCATAAGACTTTGTAAGTAAGTTTAATTTTTGATTTACTTGTATTTGAGCTACCTCTTAGGGTACTAGCTACTTTGAATTTGTAAAAAGTTTTTCTAATAAAGTAAATTGTATCATCATGGGTTGGGGACAAAGCAAAGAAAATGTGGTGATTAACCAATCACTTGCAAATCAAGAGAAAGTTGAATCGAAACTTAACATGTTCGGAATAACGCTGATTATTATTTCCACACTATTAGCGGGAATAGTATGGTGTGGCATTAGCAGGAGGTGTAAACGGAAGGTTAAGAGTTGGCTGCGCGGTCAAGTGGTGGACCTACAGATGGGCCCCGTCCCGACTGTCAGGGTTGAACACCCTCAACCTCCCAAGGCCGTATATTAAGTAGTGAAACCCTTAAAGTGAAATTTTTATGCACTTAATTGTGAAATATGTTTGTTATTTACTTATCATTTTTTTTACAACGTGTGAATTATTACAACATTTATATTTATATACAGTTTGCTAGTTTCTAAACAAAAGTTGGCATTTATATAACCTGAGAGATATAGTTTAGAATTTCTCTTTGTAAGTTCTTGAGGCATTTTGAATGACAATTTGTAAAATGTTTGCAGTTTATGTTGTTTTTAAAATATGTTTGTGTTTTTTTTTTTAGAAGGGGGTGTATGTGGGGGTTGCGTAGGTTGACAATTGTATTGTAATGCGGCGGACAGCGGCCAGTCGTTCGCTGACCGCCTTACGGTTACGCCGAATAAAGTGAACCTATTTTATATTACCATTTGATTTCCATATCCTATCATAAACTATTGCTAAACTGCGTTTAATTATATTTAACATTTTAACTCCACGTTTCGGTGCCTTCACTAACGTGACAGGCGTCTTGACAATTATGAAAGCATTCAAATCATCTGCATCTGTTTCTCAGTCTGCGAGTTTAGCGTTCAAGATTAATATAGAAAGTGCTGACATGGTCTTGAGCTTTTTGGATATTGGGATATATATTCTTTAACCAATTCACAGGCACACAATTCTCTCTAAATTTTTATCTACATCAAAACTTATAATGTTTTGTATTCCTACAAACAATATGAAAACCAATTGGCTTTTATTCAAACCGAAGAGATTCAAGCACAATATTGTATCTACACTATAAAGAAAGCTGCCTTTGCCACCGGATATGCCTTGAAAGTTTAATTTTTGTAAATTTTTGACGGGATTAGTTAAAAACGATACGAAAAGCGCACATAATTAAATTTTTCGGACCATTGGCTTATGATTGCAAAGTTTTAGTTTAAAAAATATAACCCTGTAAAGTTTCTGGCCAGTTATTCTCCCCGAAAGCATCTACCGAACTGGAGAAGTTTTGAGAAGTAGTCCTTCGAAGCTATTCTCGATTATTGTATACAATCATACAAAATATCTCTGGTTGAAAATATAGAAAAAGTCTTGTCATTTTTTGTGTTATATTTTTATCTATATGTCTATGGTTGTAGTGTCTGTTTCAGTATGATTATTATATACTGAAAACATTTTAAGGAAATAAAATTTTACCCATCATCGTAAATGACGGGTACACTACATAAATCCGAAAAACTTAATTCCAATAGTCATAATCACGAATTTCAAAATTCCGAATTTTATAAAACCGAATGGTTCATAATTATTTTGCAACAATGCTCCCATTATTATTAGTACTAATTTGGTGCACCCTCCGTATTCTTCGAGGCTTTTGTGGGAACAAAATGCTGGCTGTAACCGCGTAATTGGTTCTAAGAAAACACCGCTCAATCGGAATTTGATGATTCAAGTTTTTAAAAAACTCTTTTACTCGTATTAAGTTACAAATTCTTTTTTATAAATTCCAGATGATTCATTTGATTTTTTTTAAATCGTATTTATTTAATGCTTACATTGAGGACAAAAAATTTTATGTTTAAATTATCTTTGCTTCGCTCATAAAAGCTATTTTATTTTACTGACTTAATTTCGACACAAAAGGTAAATTCTGTTGATCTCTAGTAATCATCGTAACACTCATTGTCTGAATAATACTACGTTTGGAATCATCTAATCACATTATTTTGAAAAGAGTCACATTATTAGTTATTTAAAAAAAAAAAGGTTTTTATTCATAAAATAATTAAACACTTTCCTATCTTATAAGGCAACTCTTATAGCAATTGAAAACTAGAGTAGAAACGGCACGAGATCACATGTGTACGGTCAGCCAACTAATTTCACGTGTCTATTGTATAGTGATATGTGTATGTCGGGTGATCAATAAAAACTGTATAAAATATTTACTTTAGTGTGAATGTATAGAACTGTAATGTGCTGTAATAGTTAGCCGACTGTACAGGAAAGGGTGAGGTTAAATCTGTAACCTACAAATAACCCTAATTTCCTACCTAACCACCTAACCTATCCATACACTACGTATATATAAATATATAAATAGATGCGGGATACCTATTGCCGTGAAACCTAGGGTAATAGGCGGAAGAGAAAAGGATGAAAGGTTTGGAAAGGTTTTCTCACTGCCGGTCAAGCAGACTCACAAGACCGATCGTTGGATGGCTAAAGGTGTCTTAGCCACAGTGAGAGAGTCCAGTAGTCGTCCAGTAAGCCCAGTCACGTCGTAGTACTTCTTCAGGGCGTCGTCGTGGCTAGCTCAGCTTGGTAGTCGTCTTGTCAAGGGTTGCCCAATTGAAACAGCGTTGAGTCCAAATCCAAAGAGAGTTTATTTATAAAAATTATAGCTATTTATACTAAATCTATATACAGTAGTGTGTGTACAATGTAAAATACGTCAATTGATGTATTTACAAATGTTGCATAAAATTGCTACGATTTGGTAGATCAACGCTCTGCTGACTAAGATGCCTGTTCACTCGTGTGAACAACATGTATGCAGTTTAAGAGCGTTTATACAAAATCGTGCAATTTAAGGAGTTTTCATTGTTCGTTTCCGATCAAAATATTAAAAGTTTACATCGAAATATGAGTTTAAATTATTCGACATTTTACTGTCTAAAACATGTTTTGAGAAAAATTTCATTTCTTTAGATACTTTTTTAGTAGGAATTCATTGTTCATACGCCTTTTCTTGTAATCCGACGTAACATGCGTACTTAGCCGTTTGATAAGTATTGTCGTCAAAAGAGTTTATAGAGAAAATAGTACAAAATATGATTTTTTTAAAGACTAAAACACAAAAATCAAAGCGCGAAAAAGTTGGATTTCAGTCTAGTTTGTCGCAGTTTTCAATACACTTGTATTGCTAAAATAGTAATAATTTTTAATTCTTATTACTAACAAAGATGTAACTAATGAAATTAAACAGAAATATTATTCTAGTCCATTTAAAAATACTTCAAAAAAATCATTTTAAAAATGTCTAAAATTGATATAAAATCGAATACACGGGCTGCTTGTATTCGGTCTGCGTGCGTTCTCGAGCGCACGTCGATCGCAGACGCCTTCCCGCTCTTTTAGCCCCCGCGCTAATTGAGCACCCAAATTTCACTGGTTGTTGTCGTAATATATAATTTCATAGTTGTATACCGTAATAAGTTTCTAACGCCGTTTTCACGGTGGACAGTGGCTCGTTAACCGTACTTCTAATAAGTTTCTAACGCCGTTTTCACGGCGGACAGTGGGCTGTTAACCGTACTTCGTGGAACGTGAGCTTCGTCGACGGAATTTCGTCGTTCCAGGTGCCTCGAGTCTTCGTGTTCGAGTAAGTTATCCGCGTCGTCCTCAACCGCCCTACTGCGTGTAGGGCGGTTTTTAGGAAGTTAGTCATCGTTGATAGGTTCATAGTATATATATTTATATATTGTTGTCCCTCCCCAACCCCTCCGCAATGGCTTCCCTAAGCTCTGATGAGTTTAGGAAGAAGTTACTTGATAGTACCGGTGCTGAAGGCATGTATATAAATGCTGACAAGTACCGTTTCTTAGATTCTCTCATCCCTCATTTTATGACGATAATGTCCACAATGGCCCCTCAGGCCACCCCAGTTCCCCAGACCCCTCAGGTCTTAGGCCCTCCCGCGTACTCTTCCTCCAGTGACATGGAGTGCGAAGTAGACGCCCCTCTGCGCCGCAAGCGCGCACCCGCGACTGAGTCTTCCTCGGACGCCACCCCAACTGGCCCTGAGCCTCCCTCTTTCACCCTTGTTAAGAAGCGCTCTAAGAAGCGCTCGAAACAAGATCCGGCGCCCTCCACGCCCGTCCCCACACCCCCTGCGGCGTCTTCAACGCCAGCTGCCCCGATGTCTTCAACACCCACTCCGGCCCCAACTTCTGTCAAGGCCAAGGTCCCACCACCCGTTTTCCTTCGGGAAAAGGGTAAATGGACTGAGGTCTCGACATTGTGCAATGAGCACAAGATCCATTACACCCGAGCGGTAAACTCGGGTGAATCTATTAAAATCACTGTCTCGTCGATAGACGATTTCCGAGCTTTGACTAAGCTCCTCACCGATAAGCAATATGCTTATCACACTTATGCTCTGTCAGAAGAGCGTAAGATCAGAGCGGTAGTCAGGGGAGTCCCGTTCGAATTATCGAACGAGGCTATCCTGGAGGATCTGCAGTCCCAAGGCTTCCCGGCACTCGCGGTGCATAAAATGCACAGCAAGTACGGGAGGCAACACCCTCTCGCTTTTGTGATTCTCGCCAACGTCCCCAAGTCCAGAGAGATCCTGAAAGGGGTTAGCTCTATTTGCGGCCTCTCTGGGATCTCGATCGAGGCGCCTCATCGCCGCGGTCATCCCGGCCAGTGCCATCGGTGCCAGTTGTACGGGCACGCGGCGGCCAACTGCCGCGCACCGCCCAGGTGCGTCAAGTGCCTGGTCCCGCACTTCACTAAGGAGTGCAATCGCACTCCTGAAACTCCCTCTCCTCCCGATTGCGTGCTTTGTGGCCAGTCCGGCCACACCGCAAATTACAGGAGCTGCCCTCGTGCACCCCGTTGTATGCGTTCCAATCCCAAGAGGTCGGCACCCAAACAGGCCCCGCGCCTTTCTCAAGAAAACTTTCCACCGCTGCGTAGCCGAGTTCCTCCGGCTGCAAAGCCTACACAGTCTAGGCCTGCCCCAGAAAACTGGAGGCAGCGCCCCGCATCGAATCCCATCCCGGCTCCTCGCCTATACAAACCCACTCCTCAATCCTCCGTAGCAGAGGAGATGCGTATCGTCTGCGACGCTATAAAAAATGTCGATGTTAGTGAAATCGCAGTCTTAGCCCGTAAACTTAGGGCTTCACGTACGACAGAGCGTTTGCTAGCTCTGGCGGAGCATAGTTCCCTTCTCAATTCATTATAGGTTCATTTAAATGAATTGATCCCTAAATCAGGCTTCACCGGAGGCTGCCCAGAACGGCCACCAACTCATGTCCCTTTGAGCACCTTCAGTGCAACTTTCACTACAGGCGGAAGACCCGCTAGCGGGTCTCCGCCAGCGCGCCCAACTTCCCGACGGGTGTCGCTTCCGATGAAGGCTAACGGTAATAACTACAGCCAACAGGTGGTTTTTAGTGGGTAGGTGCCATTCTGGTGAGTCCCACATAACCCCCCCGCAGAGGAATTTACCTGCGGGCGGGTATGCATGACGCATCTTCCACCTCCCTCCCGCGAGGGTGCCTCGGCAGCAAAAAAAAAAAAAAACTGCTTGTATTCATACTCGCTCCGGTCGCCGCCCGGTACGGACGCTCCAAGACCACTCCGATTGATCGGTCCCTTTCCGATATTCCGTGGCGCTCATTTTACTGACGTCATAGTTTAGCGTGTTGGTTCCGTGATACGGTTTTTCTGGGTTTTCTTACTCCCTCTGAACGCTATCGTAGTGATTGTTCTTAGCGATTAAGCCTCTAAGTCTTCGAAGTGCTGTGCTGAGTTGTGTTGTGCTTGTGCTGAGTGCTGTGTTGTGCCCAGCGTGAGTAGTCTGGTTTCAGTACAAAGGATACTTAACGGTGACAACGAATTTGTACTGATCCAGTTCTTTTATTTTTATTTATTCCTTCTTCTATTTTTTATTTATTTTTCCTTTATTTCATATTTATTTTTTTATCATATCTGTGTGTTTTCGTGTGCATTCGCCCTTTCAGTCGGTAAAGGTTGACCCTAACGCGGGCAACTCTTTACCTGCGTACCCTTTTTTAGGTTTCTTGGTAGCAGCCTTCTTCGAACTACGGTTAGTTTTAAGTTATTCTCCTCAGCCCCCCTACTGCTGGTAGGGAGGATAGCCACTAGGGTTCGCTAGGTTTTTTTAGGAACTCTAGGCATCTTTTATATACTTATATGTATACATATAATTAGTCCCCCTCCCTAATGGATTTGCAAAGCGGTATAAACTTTGCGAAAGCGATCGCCCAGACGCTCGCCGCGTCAGGCAACCCGATATCAGATGAGGTCTTCTCGTAGGCCTTATTAGCGCTTAACGCATCCCCGGCCCCTCAGGCCCCAACCCCGGTCTCTCAGGCCACCAACTCCCAGACCCCTCAGGTCCTTACCGGCTCTCCCGCGTCTCCCGTCCATTCCGAGATGGACTGTGTTTCAGACACATCCTCTCGCGCGTCGCACCGCAAGCGTACCGATCCCGCGAACGACTCCGATTCCGCGTAAGAACCGTTGTCGGACGCCGCCACCTTAACTGGCTCTTCTGAGCCCGCATTTTCACTTGTCTCGTCCAAACGCTCTAGGAAGCGCACAAAGCAAGCCGCGGTGTCTTCAACACCCGTGCCCGATCCGGTTTCTTCAACACCCGCCCCCGCGCTGCTCATGTCACTCGAAGTGACCGCGTCTCCGTCAGTCCCGTCCCACCGAAGCCTCAGCACCCTCCGCCCGTCTTCCTCCACGAAAAAGCACACTGGACCGCGGTTTCTAACTTGTGCAAAGAGCACAAAATTAATTACTTAAGAGCCACCAACGCTGGCAAAACAATAATAATCCAGGTCGCGACCATCGATGACTTCCGGTCTTTTACTAGGCTTCTATCGATCAAACAAATCTCGTATCATACTTACGCCCTCCCGGAAGAGCGCAAGGTCCGTGCGGTATTACGGGGCGTCCCGTTTGGACTCATTAACGACGACATTCTTGAGGACCTTAAGTCCCAAGGCTTCCCGGCTGAAGCAATGCACAAGAACACTCCAACCGCGGCAAACGTTTTCCGTTAGCATTAGTTATCCTAGCCAATACTCCCAATTCGAGGCAGATTTTCAGAGAGGCTCGCACAATCTGCGGACTCTTGAACATCTCCGTTGAGCGTCCTAACCGTCGTGGGCACCCTGGGCAATGCCTTGATGCCAGATGATTCATTTGATTTTTTTTAAATCGTATTTATTTAATGCTTACATTGAGGACAAAAAATTTTATGTTTAAATTATCTTTGCTTCGCTCATAAAAGCTATTTTATTTTACTGACTTAATTTCGACACATAAGGTAAATTCTGTTGATCTCTAGTAATCATCGTAACACTCATTGTCTGAATAATACTACGTTTGGAATCATCTAATCACATTATTTTGAAAAGAGTCACATTATTAGTTATTTAAAAAAAAAAGGTTTTTATTCATAAAATAATTAAACACTTTCCTATCTTATAAGGCAACTCTTATAGCAATTGAAAACTAGAGTAGAAACGGCACGAGATCACATGTGTACGGTCAGCCAACTAATTTCACGTGTCTATTGTATAGTGATATGTGTATGTCGGGTGATCAATAAAAACTGTATAAAATATTTACTTTAGTGTGAATGTATAGAACTGTAATGTGCTGTAATAGTTAGCCGACTGTACAGGAAAGGGTGAGGTTAAATCTGTAACCTACAAATAACCCTAATTTCCTACCTAACCACCTAACCTATCCATACACTACGTATATATAAATATATAAATAGATGCGGGATACCTATTGCCGTGAAACCTAGGGTAATAGGCGGAAGAGAAAAGGATGAAAGGTTTGGAAAGGTTTTCTCACTGCCGGTCAAGCAGACTCACAAGACCGATCGTTGGATGGCTAAAGGTGTCTTAGCCACAGTGAGAGAGTCCAGTAGTCGTCCAGTAAGCCCAGTCACGTCGTAGTACTTCTTCAGGGCGTCGTCGTGGCTAGCTCAGCTTGGTAGTCGTCTTGTCAAGGGTTGCCCAATTGAAACAGCGTTGAGTCCAAATCCAAAGAGAGTTTATTTATAAAAATTATAGCTATTTATACTAAATCTATATACAGTAGTGTTGTGTACAATGTAAAATACGTCAATTGATGTATTTAAAAATGTTGCATAAAATTGCTACGATTTGGTAGATCAACGCTCTGCTGACTAAGAAGCCTGTTCACTCGTGTGAACAACATGTATGCAGTTTAAGAGCGTTTATACAAAATCGTGCAATTTAAGGAGTTTTCATTGTTCGTTTCCGATCAAAATATTAAAAGTTTACATCGAAATATGAGTTTAAATTATTCGACATTTTACTGTCTAAAACATGTTTTGAGAAAAATTTCATTTCTTTAGATACTTTTTTAGTAGGAATTCATTGTTCATACGCCTTTTCTTGTAATCCGACGTAACATGCGTACTTAGCCGTTTGATAAGTATTGTCGTCAAAAGAGTTTATAGAGAAAATAGTACAAAATATGATTTTTTTAAAGACTAAAACACAAAAATCAAAGCGCGAAAAAGTTGGATTTCAGTCTAGTTTGTCGCAGTTTTCAATACACTTGTATTGCTAAAATAGTAATAATTTTTAATTCTTATTACTAACAAAGATGTAACTAATGAAATTAAACAGAAATATTATTCTAGTCCATTTAAAAATACTTCAAAAAAATCATTTTAAAAATGTCTAAAATTGATATAAAATCGAATACACGGGCTGCTTGTATTCGGTCTGCGTGCGTTCTCGAGCGCACGTCGATCGCAGACGCCTTCCCGCTCTTTTAGCCCCCGCGCTAATTGAGCACCCAAATTTCACTGGTTGTTGTCGTAATATATAATTTCATAGTTGTATACCGTAATAAGTTTCTAACGCCGTTTTCACGGTGGACAGTGGCTCGTTAACCGTACTTCTAATAAGTTTCTAACGCCGTTTTCACGGCGGACAGTGGGCTGTTAACCGTACTTCGTGGAACGTGAGCTTCGTCGACGGAATTTCGTCGTTCCAGGTGCCTCGAGTCTTCGTGTTCGAGTAAGTTATCCGCGTCGTCCTCAACCGCCCTACTGCGTGTAGGGCGGTTTTTAGGAAGTTAGTCATCGTTGATAGGTTCATAGTATATATATTTATATATTGTTGTCCCTCCCCAACCCCTCCGCAATGGCTTCCCTAAGCTCTGATGAGTTTAGGAAGAAGTTACTTGATAGTACCGGTGCTGAAGGCATGTATATAAATGCTGACAAGTACCGTTTCTTAGATTCTCTCATCCCTCATTTTATGACGATAATGTCCACAATGGCCCC
The DNA here is from genome assembly GCA_923062675.1 of Marasmarcha lunaedactyla. Lineage (NCBI taxonomy): Eukaryota > Metazoa > Arthropoda > Insecta > Lepidoptera > Pterophoridae > Marasmarcha > Marasmarcha lunaedactyla. Next base: position 4,211,490 of record OV281358.1, read on the forward strand.
TCAGGCCACCCCAGTTCCCCAGACCCCTCAGGTCTTAGGCCCTCCCGCGTACTCTTCCTCCAGTGACATGGAGTGCGAAGTAGACGCCCCTCTGCGCCGCAAGCGCGCACCCGCGACTGAGTCTTCCTCGGACGCCACCCCAACTGGCCCTGAGCCTCCCTCTTTCACCCTTGTTAAGAAGCGCTCTAAGAAGCGCTCGAAACAAGATCCGGCGCCCTCCACGCCCGTCCCCACACCCCCTGCGGCGTCTTCAACGCCAGCTGCCCCGATGTCTTCAACACCCACTCCGGCCCCAACTTCTGTCAAGGCCAAGGTCCCACCACCCGTTTTCCTTCGGGAAAAGGGTAAATGGACTGAGGTCTCGACATTGTGCAATGAGCACAAGATCCATTACACCCGAGCGGTAAACTCGGGTGAATCTATTAAAATCACTGTCTCGTCGATAGACGATTTCCGAGCTTTGACTAAGCTCCTCACCGATAAGCAATATGCTTATCACACTTATGCTCTGTCAGAAGAGCGTAAGATCAGAGCGGTAGTCAGGGGAGTCCCGTTCGAATTATCGAACGAGGCTATCCTGGAGGATCTGCAGTCCCAAGGCTTCCCGGCACTCGCGGTGCATAAAATGCACAGCAAGTACGGGAGGCAACACCCTCTCGCTTTTGTGATTCTCGCCAACGTCCCCAAGTCCAGAGAGATCCTGAAAGGGGTTAGCTCTATTTGCGGCCTCTCTGGGATCTCGATCGAGGCGCCTCATCGCCGCGGTCATCCCGGCCAGTGCCATCGGTGCCAGTTGTACGGGCACGCGGCGGCCAACTGCCGCGCACCGCCCAGGTGCGTCAAGTGCCTGGTCCCGCACTTCACTAAGGAGTGCAATCGCACTCCTGAAACTCCCTCTCCTCCAGATTGCGTGCTTTGTGGCCAGTCCGGCCACACCGCAAATTACAGGAGCTGCCCTCGTGCACCCCGTTGTATGCGTTCCAATCCCAAGAGGTCGGCACCCAAACAGGCCCCGCGCCTTTCTCAAGAAAACTTTCCGCCGCTGCGTAGCCGAGTTCCTCCGGCTGCAAAGCCTACACAGTCTAGGCCTGCCCCAGAAAACTGGAGGCAGCGCCCCGCATCGAATCCCATCCCGGCTCCTCGCCTATACAAACCCACTCCTCAATCCTCCGTAGCAGACGAGATGCGTATCGTCTGCGACGCTATAAAAAATGTCGATGTTAGTGAAATCGCAGTCTTAGCCCGTAAACTTAGGGCTTCACGTACGACAGAGCGTTTGCTAGCTCTGGCGGAGCATAGTTCCCTTCTCAATTCATTATAGGTTCATTTAAATGAATTGATCCCTAAATCATGCTTCGGCCGATCTCTGCCCAGCCCCGGCTTCACCGGAGGCTGCCCAGAACGGCCACCAACTCATGTCCCTTTGAGCACCTTCAGTGCAACTTTTTTTATATACTTATATGTATACATATAATTAGTCCCCCTCCCTAATGGATTTGCAAAGCGGTATAAACTTTGCGAAAGCGATCGCCCAGGCGCTCGCCACGTCAGGCAACCCGATATCAGATGAGGTCTTCTCGTAGGCCTTATTAGCGCTTAACGCATCCCCGGCCCCTCAGGCCCCAACCCCGGTCTCTCAGGCCACCAACTCCCAGACCCCTCAGGTCCTTACCGGCTCTCCCGCGTCTCCCGTCCATTCCGAGATGGACTGTGTTTCAGACACATCCTCTCGCGCGTCGCACCGCAAGCGTACCGATCCCGCGAACGACTCCGATTCCGCGTAAGAACCGTTGTCGGACGCCGCCACCTTAACTGGCTCTTCTGAGCCCGCATTTTCACTTGTCTCGTCCAAACGCTCTAGGAAGCGCACAAAGCAAGCCGCGGTGTCTTCAACACCCGTGCCCGATCCGGTTTCTTCAACACCCGCCCCCGCGCTGCTCATGTCACTCGAAGTGACCGCGTCTCCGTCAGTCCCGTCCCACCGAAGCCTCAGCACCCTCCGCCCGTCTTCCTCCACGAAAAAGCACACTGGACCGCGGTTTCTAACTTGTGCAAAGAGCACAAAATTAATTACTTAAGAGCCACCAACGCTGGCAAAACAATAATAATCCAGGTCGCGACCATCGATGACTTCCGGTCTTTTACTAGGCTTCTATCGATCAAACAAATCTCGTATCATACTTACGCCCTCCCGGAAGAGCGCAAGGTCCGTGCGGTATTACGGGGCGTCCCGTTTGGACTCATTAACGACGACATTCTTGAGGACCTTAAGTCCCAAGGCTTCCCGGCTGAAGCAATGCACAAGAACACTCCAACCGCGGCAAACGTTTTCCGTTAGCATTAGTTATCCTAGCCAATACTCCCAATTCGAGGCAGATTTTCAGAGAGGCTCGCACAATCTGCGGACTCTTGAACATCTCCGTTGAGCGTCCTAACCGTCGTGGGCACCCTGGGCAATGCCACCGTTGCCAGTTTTACGGCCACGCAGCGGCAAATTGCTCAGCCAGGTGCGTAAAGTGCTTAGATCCGCACATTACGAAGGAATGCACTGGTACTCCCGACTCCACTTCCCCCCCTGCATGTGTGCTGTGTGGCCAGTCCGGCCATACAGCTAACTAAAGGAGTTGTGCGCGCGCTCCGCGCTCTTCCGTAAAGAGGGCCGTGCCTAAACCGGCGCCACCGCTCACTCCCGCCAACTTCCCGCCGCTGCGCAACCGGGCTCCCCCGGAAGCAAAGCCCGTGCTGACGACGCCTAACCTGGCTTTCTCCTGGAGACAGCGTCCGGCCGCTCCACCTTCCCTACCAATTCCAGCTCTCGTAGGGTCGCGTCCCGCTCCGTCGTCTTCACCTCAGTCGTCGTTGGCTGAGGATATGGAGACCGTGTTTAAGGTCATTCAAAACGTGGACATTAAGGAAATCTCCGTACTCGCATGCAAACTGCGAGCCGCCCCCTCTCCTCAAGAGCGTCTATTTGCGTTAACCAAGTATCACTCGCTACTTAGCTCTTTATAAATTCTATTTTTTGTATAAATTCGTTAATAAATAAATAATATAATGTCTAGACCCGCAAATCTCACGTCCTGTCGTATCAAACCCAAGGGCTTATCCCTAGTTTCTTTTAACGTTCGTAGCCTTAGTACTAACCTCCCTGAGCCCAAACTGTTCCTTCAGAACAACGAGCCAGACTTATTGCTTCTCCAAGAGACGTGGCTCACTCCAAACTACACCAGGGGATTCGCTATTCCCAAATACGCGTTCGCTCGTAACGATAGGCCCAACACCGACGGATACGGCGGCACAGCTATTTACTACAAAATAGGTTTTCATTGCGCTCCTGTCCCTACCCCTCCTCTCTTCAACATGGAAGCCACTGTGTGTGGATTGGCTATGACTGGTCATCCGACCGTCATCATAATTTTAATCTACATACCTAGTGGCACCAGACCTATCCGTAGCGATTTCGAGGCCATTCTCGCCCTCGGCCATTAAGTCATTATGTTCGGAGATTTGAACTTGAAACATACTGACTGGACGTGCCTTTCGACTAATACCAGCGGTATCGCTCTCCTCAACATCACTGAGCAACTTGACTTAGACGTCATCTCTCCCGTCACTCCCACTCACTATTCCGAAAACTCAAACCACTCTCCTAATATCCTCGATTTCGCGATCGTCTAACGAATCAACCTCGATCTCAGGTCTATCGAACCGGTTGATGACCTAGGATCTGATCACCACCCCGTCTCTCTCGTGCTAGGACCGCCTAACGATAACGTCACCTCTCCTAATACTTTTATCAACTGGTTTTCCGCTTTAACCCCGTCACAGTTTCTAATGATGAAAAAGTCAAAGTCTTAAAAAGCTCCGGGTGCGGATGGTATTTCCAACTACGCACTTAAGCACCTGCCTCAACAGGTGCTTACTTTGTTAGCTATTATATTCAATGCCTGCTTCGACCATAGTTACTTTCCAAAAGCTTGGAAAGAATCGACATTCATAGGCACTCCCAAGCCGGGTAAAATCAACGGGTAATCACAGACCCATCAGCTTCCTCAAGGCCATGGCTGAACTTCTCGAGAGAGTCATACCCTCTCAAGAAGTCCAACCATCTGTTTCCAACGGATGGCGTTCCTCTCATAATTCCCCATCAGTTCGGCTTTCGCGCTAAGCACTCCTGCTCACAGCAAGTCCATCGAATCGTCGAGTACATACTTGACGGCTTCTACCCGCGTCGTTATAAAACAGTCGCGGTTTTCTTTGACGTAGCCAAGGTTTTATATAAAGTCTGGCACTGCGGTCTCGTTTATTAACTCTACAAAATAGGCTTACTGAATCGCTTAGTCAGGTTAATCGCGTCGTTTCTCAAAGACCGTACGTTTTGATTTAAACATGAAGGCACGCTTTCCGCGCCTCGAGGGCCTAAAGGCTGGAGTCTCTCAATGCTCAGTCCTCGCCCCTCTGTTGTACACCGTGTACACCAACGACATTCCCATCCCGCCGAAAGGCGTCGAACTCGCCCTCTTTGCCGACGACACCGCACTCTACACCAAAGGTGGCGATCCCCACGTTTGAATGTTAGGCATTCCTATCCCCTGAAAGCGCAGTACTAAATACTTAGGCGTCACCTTAGATCCGACGCTTTCATTCAAGCCACACAACGATAGAGTTTCGAAACTTGCACGTCACTACTTAGGCCGTCTTAATAGCATGTTAGGTAGAAAAAGTAAAATGTCTTTCAGAAACAAACGTATACTTTACAAGATCTGCTTTAGACCCGTCATGACATATGCCTCGCCAATTTTTGCCCACGCCAAACCCTCCCTCCTGCACAAACTGCAGGAAGTTCAAAACCTCTTTTGCCGCAGGGCCACAAACGCACCGTGGTACGTGCGTAACGCGGACTTGCACAGAGATCTTGAGAACTGCCTACAGTACAACAACACCTCAAAACACTCTCTGAAGCGTTCTTCAAACGCTCCGGAACCCATTCCAATCCTCTAGTTCGAGATACAGTCTCATATACTACTCCTGTCTTAGAATCGAAGTTCAAAGTCGCTAGGCCTAGTAATGCGCAAGCGTACTGTTCCACCAGACTGACGTCCGATCTCGAAGCCCTTCTGGCCGCAAATTCTAATTCTAACGTAAATTCGAATTAATTCAATTTTATTTTTAAATTTTTAATTCTTTAATTTTTCTTTTTTTTTAATTTTTTCTTTTTATTATGAGCACTTTCAGTGCTATGAATTCACCTTCAGTGCTTTGAGCACCTTCAGGGCTATGTAATTCCCAGCGAGTGACCCCTTCTGGGCCCCGCTAGTGCGGCCTCTTTCTCCAATTGGCCGTTGCCCAGATGAAGACTTTGTGGAAAAAAATTGCACGAGTCATTCAGGGGTTTTTTTAGTAAGTAGAGGCTCTGGTAGGCTCGGAGCGAGTCCCACATAACCTCAATCACGCGTGCGAGGTATGCATAAGAGCTCTTTTTAGATCCTCCTGCCCTCTCCGTGGAGGGGAACAAAAAAAATGCTTGTAGTACAGTAGTTTTTGGTATAAACATTTATTTTTGTTATAAATAATAAATTTAATATTGAAGAACTGCATTTTTGCAAGTATTATTTTACTAATAAGTAATACACAAATCTATAAAAGTCTTTGTTTTTAAGCATCGTAAGCCTTAAAAAGCACGTCAGAATGCTACGATGTTTCAGTAAAGAGGTCGATATAAATTAAGTAGAAAGTATATTTGAATATATGTTTCAATACAAGAAATTAAAAAAATCAAGACATTCTGACTTGCTCCATCGTTGGAGTAAGATGTATTAAATTACAGTTATATTATACATATAAAATAAAAAGATTAATTTATACCAAGACCAACATTTTATTTTAACCACGAGTGTAGTTATCACCAACTTTTAAAATGGGTAACAAAGAAGCAAAAAGGCTGGAGAAGCAAAAAGGCACGTAACCTTATTATTATTTAATTCATTCATTCATTACACCGCATATTATTGAGAGCCGCGAGAAGGCTCGCACCCTGCAGTGGGTTGAAAATAGGTTGATGATGATGATCATGATTCAGAGCTGTGGTGGCGCAGTGGCTGGCCTTTTAATCCTAGGGTCCTTTGTTCGGACGAACCCAGCCACGCACTAATGGTTCTTTATCTTTAAAAATGTATGAGCTTTAAAAACATGCTCTGACCGATAAACAAATAACCTCATGAGGATACCGATATGTCTTAGAACCCAAAGTTCAAAAAGACATTCGCCAATCCGGAGGAGGCACCGATGCCTTCTTAATATAATGCGATATTGTCTCTCTGGCAGGAGGATTTTACCCCGCAGCGGGTTGACAATGAGCTGATGATGATTACTTTTTACCAGGTACTTAAAAGTTCAGACTTTTAAATAATATACAGTGTAATTTATATGTGCTAAAATCGGAATAAATACACCTTCTTCACCTTAAGCTTTTATAGATTAAAAATCACTATGAACAAGGAGCAACCAGTGACTCGAATGTGACTGAGATCTTCCCAGTACTTCCGGGGCTGTTAATTATCTTGTAAGTTAATTATTTATTTAAAATTTCTAAATTTCAAATACAAAAAAAAACTATCTGTTGCTCTCAAATCTAATAAAGCAGTGATTAGACTATATGAAAAATTGTGACTTTCTCAGATTGACGTTTTAGCAAAGGAAAGTGAAAACCTTTAGATCGTAGATTACAGTGCATGTAGAGTCCTTAGTAAGCCAGCTTGTGATAATCTAGAATACTACCAAATGAGGTCTAATTACTTTTTTAACCAACACAATTGCTAGTAAAATTGTTAATATATACCAATGTATCTTCGTTGCAGGTAACTGAAAGTCATGTGGAGTCTAAATTAGGAATTCCCATTGAAGGGAGCCGAACTGTCGATTTTCAGTTTATGATGACTCAACTTAAGATATTGAATAACCATAAAAGAAGTTTTGGGTGCACCTTTTACCTGCAAATTATTAAAGAAATTTTTTAATTTAAAAATGTTTAAAAAGTCTGAACTTTTAAGTACCCAGTAAAAAAGTAATAATCATCAGCTCATTGTCAACCAACTGCAGGGTATTTATCCCTATTGTTTGTTAGTGTAAAAAATATGTCAACGTAAACAGTCAATTTAATAGCTCAAGTCATTTTCATTTTACGATATTTTTTTTTATTGAAAAAGGATGAGTCGTTTGTCTTATATCTAACCTGATGGAAAATGACGATGAAGATGATGGTGTTACACGTCTATCCACGAGATACCTATCCACTCGACGCTTGAAAGAACTGGGACTATAGTTTTCTAGAAAAACAGACGCAGGCAGTTCATTCCACACCTTGGCGTGGCACCAAAGAGGAACTATCGAAGCGTTTGGTTCGACTTTTTGGGATATCTACTATAAAGCAATGGAAGGCCTGTCTGCGTCTAGTAGTCCGATGTAAGAAGGATGTGGTTTCAACCTGATCAAAAAGATCATTCGCGCACTCTCCAAAATGTAATCTGTAGAAGACTGCTAAACAGGGAACTTTCCGACGACAAATTGAAGTTTGTCACTGTATTGTATAATAATAAATAATATTTTTTCACCAATTTTTTTTTTATTAAGTAATCACTCTTATCTAAAATCATAACTACCATAACACACGTCTAGATATTAATAACATGAATATCTTCGTTAAGCTCTTATTGTACCCTAATTGTATTTCGTCCCATATTATCCTAACCAGGTATTTAAATATCTTACTTTGCAAAACATAACTCAGTTAATAAATTACATAAATTTATATTTCTATAAATCAAAAGTAAAATATAATAACGTAAAATAAGTCATACATATTTGAAAAAGTATCAAAACCTATGCGGACGCGCTACTTGACGGCCAGCTACTGTGTTATATAGCACTGCAGATTTGTGCGTGTAAGGGATACGTTATTTTTGATGGTTTTTGTATAAATAACTTTTTATTTTTTTGTGTATTTTAGTTTTAATAATTACTGTTATTATTGTTACCGTAATGGAACCCCGTAATAGGATTTTTATTGAACTTATATTGCGATGGACAAAGAAAGTCTGTTCGATTATTTCCTTTTATTAAATAAATGCACCAAAAACCATATTACGTATTAAGTAAATTATTTAATCGACCTCCATAATTCATTTATGTGGCGCTGTAACTTATGTTTACCAGATACATTTCTTTGTTTATAAAAAAAATAGTTGACTCCCTTCTTTTTATAAAGGTTCAACCATTTAAAACCGTTTCAAACATTTAAATGAATATAGCTAATAAGGTAAAATCAATCAAAACTATTTTTTATTGCGAAAAAGCGATGTCTTTTTTTTTTTTTTTTTTGTTCCCCTCCGCGGGAAGGGCAGGAGGATAAAAATGCCCTGACGCATACTCTGGCGCGATTCCAAAGTTATGTGGGACTCGTCCCGACGCCTACCAGGACCATACCCACTAAAAACCCCCTGTCGGCTCGTGCATTTTTGCCACTCAGCCTTCATCTGAGCGACGGCCAATTGGAGAAAGAGGCCGCGCTAGCGGGGCCCAGAAGGGGTCACCCGCTGGGATTACATAGCACTGAAGGTGCTCAAAGCACTGAAGGTTAATACATAGCACTGAAGGTGCTCAAAATGAAACTCAAAAATTAAAACAAAAATTAAAAAAAAAAAAATTACAAAATAAAATTGAGTTAATTCGCATTTACGTTAGAATTAGGATTTACGTTAGAATTAGAATTTACGTTAGAATTAGAATTTGCGGCCAGAAGGGCCTCGAGATCGCGTGACAGTCTGGTGGATGAGTACGCTTGCGCATTTCTAGGCCTAGCGACTTTGAACTTCGAGTCTAACACAGGAGCAGCATATGAGACCGAGTCACGAACTAGAGGATTGGGATGGGTTTCGGAGCGTTTGAAAAACGCTTCAGAGAGTGTTTTGAGATGTTGTTGCACTGTAGGCAGTTCAAGATCTCTATGCAAGTCCGCGTTACGCACGTACCACGGTGCGCCTGTGGCCCGGCGGCAAAGGAGGTTTTGAACTACCTGCAGTTTGTGCAGGAGGGAGGGTTTGGCGTGGGCAAAAATTGGGGAGGCATACGTCATGACGGGTCTAACGCAGACCTTGTAAAGTGTACGTTTGTTTCTGAAGGACATTTTACTTTTTCTACCTAACGTGCTATTTAGGCGGACTAAATAGTGACGAGCGGGTTTCGAAACTCTTTCGACGTGTGGCTTGAAAGAAAGCGTCGGATCTAATGTTTCGCCTAAGTATTTAGTACTGCGCTTCCAGGGGATGGGAATGCCTAACATTCGAACGTGGGGATCGCCATCGGGACGACGGCGTTTGTGGTCGAAGCGCATCGCAGAACTCTTTTCAGGGTTCACATCGATGCGCCATTTTTGAAACCATACACCAAGGGCGTTTACGGCCTTTTGGAGTCTGGTTACAAGGCGCCGAACACCGTGGCCTTTGGTATAGAGTGCGGTGTCGTCAGCAAAGAGGGCGAGTTCGACGCCTTTCGGCGGGATGGAAATGTCGTTGGTGTACACGGTGTACAGCAGAGGGGCGAGGACTGAGCCTTGAGGGACTCCAGCCTTTATGGGACGAGGTGCAGAAAGCGTGCCTTCGTGTTTAAATCGAAACGTACGGTCTTTGAGAAACGACGCTATTAACCTGACTAGGCGATCCGGTAAGCCTATCTTGTAGAGTTTATAAACGAGACCGCTGTGCCAGACTTTATCGAAAGCCTTGGCTACGTCAAAGAAAACCGCGACTGTTTTATAACGACGCGGATAGAAACCGCCAAGTATATACTCGACGATTCGGTGGACTTGCTGAGGGCAGGAGTGTTTAGCGCGAAAGCCGAACTGATGGGGAATAATGAGAGGATCGCCATCCGTTGGAAACAGATGGTTCCGCATTCGAGAGAGTATGACTCTCTCGAGAAGTTTAGACATTGCCTTGAGGAGGCTGATGGGTCTGTGATTAGCCGGGACGTTCAGAGGTTTGCCCGGCTTGGGAATGCCTATGACTGTCGCTTCTTTCCAAGCTTTTGGAAAGTAGCTATGGTCGAAGCAGGCATTGAAAATGATAGCTAACAAGGTAAGCATCTGTTGAGGTAGGTGCTTAAGTGCGTGGTTGGAAATTCCATCCGCACCCGGAGCCTTTTTGGACTTTTGATTTCTAATGAGAAGCAAGATTTCGTCATTAGAGACTGTGACAGGGTCGGCGGTGATGGGGAGAGAGTCTCTGCGAAGGACTTCGTCCTCCACCGCCTGGATGTGTGAGGGATCAGCAGGTTGCGTGCTGGGCGAGCATTGTGCGGCAATGCTGTCGGCGAAGCATTCGGCTTTCTCTTCGACTTCGAAGGCAGTAGTGCCATCGGGACGAGTGAGAGGAGGAACGTGAGAGACGGTGTCTACGCGTAAGGCTCGGGCCATGCTATAGTACGCTTGGTGGGACGGAGAGATATTCGCCATGAGATCGTTCATCTGAGCGTCTCGGAGTTCCGCGAGGCAAGACCTAACTTTACGTTAAAGCTGATTCGCAGCTGTTCTATAGGCGGGCGTGGGATATTTCTTGGCTCTCCGGAGAGCTGCGTTTTTAGCTTGAATAAGATTGCTAACGGCTAAGGGAAGCGTGGGTTTGCCTTGCTTAGCAACCTTTTCGTTGTCACTGATGGCTGAGTTGATAGCATCAGTGAGAGAATTTACTAATGAATCGATTTTATCCGGGCTATCTAATTGTTCGGGAGAGATCGCGAGTGGAGAGTTCGGAGCCTCTAAGGCTGAAACTACGTCTTTTTTTATACCCTCCTACATAAATGCATTTAGCAACTAAACTTTAGAACGCACCCATACTTGTAGCGTACAATAACATTACGATGCTCCATATTTCACGTCCACTCTCCGCAACTCTTCAAAATAGATTGTCAGATTCAAAATGTAAGTTTTACGTCTAGGGATGGGACAAGCAAACACGTTTTTGATGCAATGCTTCCGATCCGGGGTTTTAACTTGTTGATGGAAAAATTCCATTTAGTTACAAAGAAAGGAATAATAGTGGAAAGATGGAAGGAGGTGGAGGTGCTGTTACTCTGAGATCTACGTTTCAGGTATATATTTACGAGCTATAATTTTTGCAACTGTTCGTAAAAAGCAAAATCCGTCTGAATATCGCCTAACACGTCTAGGAATGTCACCTTGAAATTTATCAAGACGAAAACAACCAGACCTATTTTGTTCTGATTTGCTTTTGTTTTTCCGGAGTACCACGCATGCTGCGGTAGCGGGCTTTGTCATATATCACTTTATAACATTTACGTTTAGCGCAAACACGCGACCTAGTTTTTACGGCCTTTCTCAGGAACTTTTAATATGAGGCGGCACTAAACGAGAAGATAAGAAACAAAAATCTACGTAATATTTGTGTTAATTTGGAAAAAAAACATTTATTTTCTATTGAAGTCTAGCATATTTATATAGTTTTTATTTATTTACTTTAATCAAAAACCAGAAATTAATATTCTTATTCATTCGGTTGCTATTCTTTTGCCACACAAAAGCTTTTCTAATAAAGTAAAATTACAAATAGAATTTGTAAATTTTTTATAAATACTTTCGATAAAGATTCTTAGGTATGTGGGTCTCCTCATGATGTTTTCCTTTGATTAGTTATTTATGTGGGACTCGCTCCGAGCCTACCAGAGCCCTACCCACTAAAAAACCCCCTGAATGACTCGCTCAATTTTTTGCCACACAGCCTTCATCTGAGCGACGACCAATTGGAGCAAGAGGCCGCGCTGGCGGGGCCCAAAAGGGGTCACCCGCTGGGATTTACATAGCACTGAAGGTGCTAAAAGCACTGAAGGTGAAAACATAGCACTGAAAATGCTCAAAATTAAATTAAAAATTGAATTAATTCGAATTTACATTAGAATAAAAAGTTGCAGCATTCGAGAGCTAGCGTTAGCTGCGTCGCTACGTGCACGTTTTTAGGTTCTTCAGTGCTATGTATTCATATTCACTTTGAGCACCTTCAGTGCTATGTAAAACCCAGCGGGTGACCCCTTCTGGCCCTTGGGTTGACCAAGCAAATTATTTATGTTGTACACTCGTGGAAGCCTCTTCTGTTTGTAAGGTTTCTAGTACTTAATATTCAATTTTCATGTAGGAATTTTTACTGTTTCAAACAATCTAACAATATAAATGTGTTTTCTTTGGTTCCAAGGTTGCATTTAAATTTTTTCTTTGCCCTTCTATTCGATTAAGTTAACTTGCACTGCTTTCATATTTCAAGTGGTTGGAGTTTCATGACACCTTTGTATCTTTAATTCATAATAATCCAAGTATAAAGCAAGTGCATAAGTTTTACTATTTAAATTCTTATTTGGAGGGTGAGTCTGCCCACATAATTCAAAATCTTGAAGTTTATGAAAATAATTATGCAGGTGCGTGGCAGCTTCTCTATGAACGCTACAACAATAAGCGTCAATTAACTTTTTATCACCTGAACTCTTTGCTAAACATAGCTACCATGCAGCGTGAATCTGATAAATCATTGAGACACCTTAGTGACCATATCTCTAAAAACTTAAGAGCGCTTAAGACTTTAGGCCAGCCTACTGAGCACTGGGATAGTCTCATCATTCACATTGCAGCTCAAAGGCTTGATCAATTCACCCGTGTTAAGTGGGAAGAACATCTCAACATTTTGCCGGAGTTGCCATCGCTTGTTGAATTAAGAGAGTTTTTAAGTTCACGTGCTGATGTTTTAGAAGTAATTTACAGATCGAAATGGGATAGGCCATCGCTACCTACAACTAATGAAAGTTTTAAATCTAAATGAAATAAACAATTGCCATCCAAGAGTAGTAACTCCTTTGTCAAAAACAAGTTTAATTATACCAGTCAACCTAGAACTTTAAGTCAAACTAAATCATTCTCAGTTTCAGTACAAACCGCGGGCCTTGCGTGGTTTGCCAAGGCCATCACCCAATATTCCGGTGCAAGGCATTTAGAGCACTGAGTGCCGAGGAGTGATGGGCTCAAGTTCATAAACATAAGTTGTGCCATAATTGCCTGCGCACAGGTCACATCACATCAAAATGCCGTCTGTTGGGCGGCTGCAAGGTATGTAAGAGGCGACACAACACCTTACTACACACCAACACTACAAACAACACACCCCCGCCTCCCTCTTCTTTGGGTCAAACTGACCACAGGGTCGGTGCAGAGGGACCATCAACCACAGCCATGTCTTCACTGTCTAATAACGAGACACTTCTGTCCACCGCAGTGATAGATATTGTGGATCCTAAGTTTAACAAAACATTTTCAGTCAGGGCACTGCTAGACAGCGGAAGTCAGTCTTCTTTTGTTACCGGAAAGCTAAAATCGCGTCTTCAACTGACTTTTCAGCATTCCGGTGTCACAAAAATAATAGGTATAGGAGATTTAGAGCTTGATATCATACCAGAGCGTTGCTCTGCCATTATTCAATCGAAGAATAGCAATTATAGTGGTAAAATAAACTTCTTTGTATTACCTAATATATCAAGTAAAATTCCCAAGTCTCGTATAAATACTAGTTCTTTTATAATTCCGCCTTCATTCAAATTAGCGGATCATAAATCATCATCTTAAGACAATCTTTTCAAACTTTAGGTCTTGGCTGGAATCCCACTCACGACACTCATTTAAATTTTTTATTTGTTTTTTAATTTAATTTATTATTTATTTATTTACTATGTAACAACATTCGTTATCTTAAGGTCTTAAAACCCTATTACAGTTTGTCAAGACCATAGTTCTCGAACTATTAAAACTAACAATAGATACAACAAAAATCTCAATTAACTAGAAGCAACAGTTTACAAATTAAAAACAAAAAAAAATTAAAAATAATATGTTAACTATTCATCAATCATTCGCTCGTTTCTACAGTGGTTCGCGTGAGCATTCCACATGCGAAACTGGTTTGGCGAGTTACAATACAGAACAAAAAAAGAAAGAAAGATAAAGGATGCTCCATAGTATATTTAGTTTTATTAAAAAGTTTTTAAGTAATGTTCTTTTTAATGTATCTTTATATTTTATTGGTTTATTTTGTTTTTAATTTCAAGTGGTAGGTTATTAATAAGATAGGGAATTAGGTACTCAGAAGTCCTTCTACCGTACTCGTTATTGAATTTAGGTTTTGATAGTTTTTTATTTGTTATACTTATTGTTCCTATTGGATGATTTTTTTAAATCTTAATTTCATTGCGGAAGTATTGTTAGGTAATTAGGTTATATTCAACTTTTTTAAATACAGGCATAACACCATAGTATTTAAAGAGTTCAGTAGGACACACGGAATAGGTACTTTTTATTTTTTTGGAACTAGTAGTTTAAATATTCTATATTGTAAATTATAGATTTGTTCAAGATATGTTTTATAAGTTCGCCCATAACTGCTTAAGCCATAGGATATAATGCTGTCCGCTAGAGTTTTGTACATCATCAATAGTATATCATATGGAATCTTGCATTTCAGTACATAAAATTTGGCCAAAATGGTTCTCAATTTATTACAGACTTTGTCTATATGCTTGGCCCAATTAAATCTATTGTCTATTACTAGCCCTAAGTAGGTATGCTCAGTGACTTGTTCAATAGATATAAATTTTTTAGCGCATCCTAATTTTAATGTGTGTAGGCAAGCATGGCTATGCGCTATTATCTTTATTGGACTAAATGAATACCTGTGACTAGAGTGTACATGAATAATAATGAGTGTACCTGAATCGTGTGACTATTTACAAGACTTTGAAGTCTATTAAGAAAGTCCTCGTTGAGATCGACGAGGCAGACGTCAGCATAGTACAAAATCGGCAGAAGCAACGATTGCGTAAGCTCAATCTTTATCTTGATGGGTAAAAGATTCCTCCATCTTCTCAGCGAATCATATGCAGCATATACTTTCCTGCTAATCTCGGATAGGTTAGGCGTCCAGGAGAGAGTAGAATCAAGAATAACGCCCAAGGTTTTTTACTGCACTACTAACATTTAAAGAAACATCACTAAAGTAAATGTGTGGCTTAGTACATAACTTAAGGTTAGCCATTTGTTTGTAACGCCAATGATGATGGCTTGCAATTTCTGAGGGTTTATTGTTAAGCCATGTGATTGACTCCATTCAGTTGTTGTGGCGAGGTCATCATTAATTTTATCAATCATGCTATCGATTTCACATAACTACCATACAATGACGCTGCACAAAGCATAAGTAGATTTGGAGCAAATATTATCTTCAAGCATAATTCGATATCATTCTAAAAATATTGTGTTTCGACATTGTTGTTAAGATAAGCTGGTATTTAAGCTAAAACAATGTTGGTCTTGTTAAAGCCAGATAAACTGCATGTCAAGATATTTGTGATTATACTGTTCTTAGATGATCATTAATAGCCAACGGTGGCTTATCTAGAGTTCTTCTCGTAAGTATGATAGCTCCTGTACCCTAGGACGCGGTATTTATTTATGGTTATTTATGGTTATTTTTATGTTAGAGTTTGTTTGTTAACATTATTTATTTAAATATTTAATAGTATTTATTTAATTATTATGTAAAATCAGCCAAAATGGTAAAATTATAAACAAAAATAACTAGGAAACTGATTATAACTCTTATTGAGTCGCTTCCTTGAACAAAAACACCCCAACATTTTTAACAAAACTATTACAGCGATTATCATGCAATCGATTAGGTATGATTTGATTGTTTACTACATAAGAAAATAAAATATAAATATGAACGCTAAAAGAAACTCACTAATGACATAGAATTTTCTGAACATAAACGTTTTCGGATTGAAACACAAAACCAATAAAAGTGGGGCCACGAAACAAGGGGCACAAAGAATAATTTATAATTGATCCATGTAGAAAATGTAATTTACCACAAAACTGTTTGTTTCTTATCAACACAAGTCCATTTTTATATCATCATTCAATAATATGTTACATATGAATTCGCACAGTTTATATCGGACAAACAGTTTCAAGAATTTACTCCGAAATAAACGCAAGATCGTTTAACTAATAAACTGAAAGATTGTTAGACTGTTATCACTAATTTAATTTAAGTATATATTTGGATGAATCCTATAGTATTTCGTAAATAAAAAAAAATACAAATTTGTTAGCATTTCCTGGCCCGCGTCTGTTACTGCGACACAAAGCTGTATAGAGCAGACATCAGGTCTGTGACTGCAGCACGCGACACTTGCTGTCCGTTGCTATTTGTTTATTTGTACGCGAGGTAATTTGGGTGTATTAGTTTCACTGCAATGTGCACTGAAATATGAGAAAAATAATTGTGATTGGTTATATGCGAATTCATAATAGCGTTGGCAACATAGGCTCTGGTTTGTGTATTATGCAATTATATATAATTTTTATATATTTAAAATTTGCGCACATTATATTGTCCAGGGTAGAGGTGTTATATTAGGCTCAAATATTCGTATTCCTATTATCGAATATAACGCTTTACCAATATTAGGTTATCAAGCCTATTATTTGGTAATAGTCTGGTAATAGTCAAATAATAGGGTTAGTTTTCCGTCCGATGTTGTTCTAATAATACGCTATATTCATTTAACCATATTTGTTTGCGTGTATATTAGTTATACGAGAGATAGTTATATAAGAGAATCGCATATTTTAGAGTTATATTATAAATTCGAAAGTTTGCTTATTTATTCGTTTTTATGTACTTTTTGGCTGATTTGATTTTAATGTTTGGTATGGTGTTGGATTTCTTGGATTAGGCCTCGGATTAACACATACGCTACTTTTTAACCCGACAAAATAATGTGTTAATATAGCTAGCTACTCTTAATATTGATTAAGAGTAGTAATTAAATTTGCCTTCATACTTTAACAGGCACTAACATTAAACACGTCAAACTAAATTAAATGAACTTTCGTAAAAATTAGGCATTATTTTTTTACTCAGATTATTATAAAACTATTGCGTATTTTTTTTACAATTTTTTTTTACATTGATGTCGAATACGTGCTGTCTGTCTGCTTATCCATGACACTTCCATACAAAACGCGAAGTGTATGCAACGCATACATAATGTTCGATCGAATACGTCCTTGGTACACTACCGCGTAGCGCTGCGCGGCCCGGCGAAGGGCGCGAGCGATGGGTAACCAAGGGTTACCCGATAATAGTCAAATAATAGCGAGCCGATTTAGTATCCGAATCAAACTAATATAGGTGTTATAGTATTTTCGCGATATCTGAACGCATTGCAATGCATCTGTTGCCAGTTTAATACACGATTCGTAACGAATAATCGATATACAGTTTTAGGGAACTTAACCACGCGTTCCCACCGATAGAAAAGGGTGAGCAGGCCGCGGCCCACGGCCCGACAATCATTGTCTCTCTCTCTGGAGCACTGGAGCAACTTGTTCCGCACTCCACGGGACCCGGACCCACACCGAGGATCGTCGTACATGCACCGCCTTAGTCCCGACTCACCGTGGACTACTACGCGGCACCTGGTTCCGACTCACTGGAACCATCAGCTGAGACACTGGCAAGCTTCACCTTACGCAAAAACCGAAAATGGATTCTACTTACGACCTTCGGTCTCGGAGGGGAGTGATGTAGCGGTGATGCGCTACTCAACCGACCAATCACAACGCGTGTTCTACATCGCAATATCAACTTTACTTAAGCGATTAGAATATATATGACTTTCCGACAATGATTGTCGGGCCGTGGGCCGCGGCCTGCTCACCCTTTTCTATCGGTGGGAACGCGTGGTTAAGTTCCCTAAATTGGTGACCGCGACGTGATCCCGATACAAATATGGAGCAATTTGAAGACGCAGCAGCAAGCCCTAGTACCAAACCTGAAGTCGCAACAGTCAGCATCGAAGCACCATCATCATCAACATCAGCTCAAGACGTGTTTTTTCAAACATTAACGAAGCAAATGGAGAAATTATCAATTGAAATCGCAGAACTTCGACAAGCCACGACTCATGCGCATCGCCGTCCTTACCGTCGTCAACACTACGATCGCGCAAGATCAAGATCGAGATCAAGAACGTACGACGGAAAAAAACCCGGTGATATCGATTGGGTCATCGGAAATTCGGTGAAAGAGCGAAGAGGTGTGAACCCCAATGCATGAAAAGCACAAAGAGACAGGGAAACTAAAGACTACATCGACTGTGGCGGAAGTCGGTGTAACGAAGCGAAGTAACCGCCTATGCGTTAGAGATTTCAACACTCAAGAACTCTTTCTGGTCGATACCGGCGCAGACGTATCGGTACTAGCCGTAAAAAACAAGCAAATACCGACTACTTCGACTTATCAACTGTTCGCCGCAAATAATACACCGATCAAAACCTACGGTGAGAAGACGCTGAAGTTGAACTTAGGCCTTAGGAGAGACTTTAAGTGGAATTTCATCGTAGCCGACGTCAAGACTTCGATATTAGGTGCCGACTTTCTTCGCTACCATCAACTATTGGTAGACCTACACCGCAAGCGATTGGTTGATAACCTAACTGAATTATCAATCAACACAACAGATTTCTTAACGGATCAACTTACAACAATATCTGTTCTTGATCACAACCACAAATACTACAACATACTGCAAGAATTCTCCGAATTACTGAAACCACTGACGCCGAAAACACCTATCAAACACAATGTACAGCATCACATTGATACAACCGGACCGCCGCTGTTTTCACGCCCCCGCCCGTTGCCGCCTGACAAATTCAAAGCCGCTAAAGCAGAATTTCAAGCCATGATGGAGATGGGCATCTGTCAGCCTTCAAAAAGTCCATGGGCGAGTCCCATGCACATTATTAAAAAGAAAGACGGAGCATTAAGAGTGTGCGGAGACTATCGCCGTTTAAACGCAGTTACCTTGCCGGATCGTTATCCACTTCCGCGCATTCAAGATTTTACCTATCAGATACACGGCAAGAAGGTATTTTCAAAAATTGATTTGAAGAAAGCGTTCTTCTGGGTCCCTATGAAAAAAGAAGACGTAGAGAAGACCGCTATAACAACTCCCTTCGGTTTATTCGAATTTAAACGAATGCCTTTCGGGCTAAGGAACGCGCCGCAAACATTTCAAAGATTTATGCATGAGGTACTCCTAGGCCTCGATTACTGCTGTTTCTGCTTCGCAGATGACCTTATTTTGTACTCGGAAGACGAAAAGAAACACGCCGAGCACCTCCGTGTCGTACTTAAGCGACTCAGCGACTACGGCATTGAAATCAACATTGAAAAATGCATATTTGGCGAGACCAAACTCGATTTTCTCGGCTATGAAGCCACAAGCGACGGAATCAAACCAACAGTAGAAAAAGTACAAGCTATACTTAACTATCCGAAGCCAGTGAATATCCAAGATCTTCATCGATTTCTCGGCATGCTTAACTTCTATCATGACTGTCTCCCTAATCAAGCAAAATTTCAAATCGAACTCAACAAAATGCTTCACAATAAAAAGAAGAATGACAAGACGCCGATTATATGGACAGAAGCCGCAACCGAAGCATTTGAGAAATGCCGTCAAAGCATCTCGAATGTCACCATGCTTACGCATCCTGTACCAGGCGCTACACTATCTATCATGACCGACGCATCTGATGTCAGCGTGGGCGCCGCATTGCACCAAAAGATTGATAATTCCTGGAAGCCATTATCATTTTTTTCAAAAAAGTTAAGCGATACACAAAAGCGATATAGCGTGTACGATCGCGAATTACTAGCGATCTACATGGCTGTCAAACACTTCAGAAGATTAATAGAAGGTAATGACGTCATCATATTAACCGATCACAAGCCACTTACATCGCCATGCAAAAATCAGCTACATCGAGCGACACACCAAGAAGAGAGAGACAATTGCACTATATTAGTCAATTTTGCACAAAAATCGCATATATACACGGCAAAGAAAACATAGTAGCTGACGCACTTTCTCGTATATCAGCTATCGACTGTCCTTCAGTGATTAACTTCGAAGAACTATCTCAAAAACAAGCTGAAGATGAAGAGTTAAAATTACTGAAACAAAAACCAAATCTTCGTTTCAGTCAAATATCTCTGCCAGGCTCGATGCATCCGATACAATGTGAAAGTTCAACAAGCAACCCACGTCCATACTTACCTCAAGCTTTTCGTCTAACTGCATACAATGCATTACACGGAATTAATCATCCAGGTGTTCGTACAACAAGAAAATTAATAACCGAAAAATACTTCTGGCCAAGCATGAACAAAGATATCTCAATATGGACGCAAGCCTGTTTAGCCTGTCAGCGCTCGAAAATTCATCGTCACACTGTAACGCCACTTGCACAGTTTCCGGAATCCAGCAGATTCGAACACATACACATAGATATCGTCGGACCGTTAACTCCATCTGAAGGCTATCGGTACCTAGTAACCATAATAGACCGATGTACTCGCTGGCCGGAAGCTATACCTATAACAGATATCAGTGCAGAAACAGTCGCACGAGCCCTTTACGACGGATGGATTTCAAGATTTGGCTGTCCGTTACGCATTACTACAGACCAAGGCCGGCAGTTCGAAGCTCAACTATTTCACAACTTATTAAGAAAACTAGGCGTTGAAAGACTACGAACCACAGCCTACCATCCACAATCTAACGGATTAGTCGAACGGTGGCATCGTACAATGAAAGCAGCTTTAATGGCAAGAGGAAATCGTTTGAACTGGGTGCAAGAAATACCTACCGTGTTACTAGGCCTACGTGCTACAATCCATAAAAAAACCAACTACAGTCCTGCAACAATGGTCTACGGAATGTCGCTACGGTTGCCAGCAGATTTTTTTTCGCCTACGAAATCAAAAACTGAAGAAACACAATTTATTAGCCAACTCATAGAAACTATGTCGTCATTCACATGCCAGAGCGGAACGTCGAACACATCGCAAAATACCTACGTACCTACGCTACGTACCTACGAAGCTCGATACCTGTACTCATGTATTTATACGTATAGATGCAACACGGAAGCCGCTATCACCACCATATGAAGGCCCATTTGAAGTTATAGAAAAACACGAAAAATGGTTCAAGGTTCGACTACAGAACAGAGAAGCCATTGTCACGTTGGATCGAAACCTGCTTTTATTGCTGAAGAAACCACAGAGGACACTGAAGTTCCATACATCACCCGTTACGGAAGAATCAGCAAACCTACACATACAGTACGGTTTACTTGACGGGGGGTACTGTGGGATATCGTTGCACAGAGCTCTCAAGACGACCAGCTTGCACCGCCGCTCGCCGCATACTGTGGGACATCAATAGCATCGCGTGAGCAGCTCCTGAGTCGACCGATCTGCGCGACCGCTCGACGCGTACTGAGCGCGCGCGCTGCGTGCGGGTCCAATTTATAATTTCGTGCATTATCCATGCAAAACATTTTTGTATGAACATTTCTCCCGTGTTGTGATTGGTCAGCGAAGTAAGACGTACACTATTTTGACCTGGTACTACCAGTATGCAGCTAAATTGTATATTATATGTAAATAACCATAATAAAGCAGATTGTCATTCTCGCTCCGATCGCCACGCGGTGCGGACGTGCAAGACCCAGCTCTCCGTTGATCGGTCCCTTCCCGCCATTCCGCGGCGCTCAGTTTACTGACGTCACAGTCTAGCGTGTTGGCTCCGTGCTACGGATTCCTAAGTCTTTCTACTCCGTCTGAGTGCTTTCGAAGTGCGATTTTTCTTTGCGACTAAGCCTCTTAGTCTTCAAAGTGCTGTGCTAAGTTGTGTTGTGCTTGTGCTGAGTGCAGTGTTGTGCCCGGCGTAAGTAGTCTGGTTTCAGTGCAAAGGATACTTAACGGTGACAACGAATTTGTACTGAACCAGTCCTTTTTATTTTTATTTATTTCTCTTCTCTATTTTATTTATTTTTCTCCTATTTTCATATTTATTTTTATCATATTTGTGTGTACTCGTGTGTATTTGTCCTTTCTGTCGGTAAAGGTTGACCCTAACGCGGTCAACTCTTTACCTGCGTACCCTTTTTTAGGTTTCTAGGTAGCGGCCTTCGGCGTACTATTGTTAGTTTTAAGTTTTTCTCCCCAGCCCCCCTACCGCTGGTAGGGAGGTTTGCCGCTTTGATTTTGCTAGGTTTTTAGGAACTAGGCATCTTTATTATACTTATATTTTTACATATTATTGTCCCAACCCTCCCTAATGGATCCGCTAATCATTATTAACGCGTTCACCCAGGCGCATGCTGCGGCAGGCGTCTCCATCCCAAAAGACATCCTAACGCAGGCCTTGCAGGCATCAATCGCGTCCCCGGCCCCTCAGGCCCCAACCCCAGCCCCTCAGGCCTCCAACATCCCGACCCCTCAGGTCTATAGCTCTCCCGCGTCTCCCGTTCCATCCGATATGGACTGCGCGTCGGTCTCATCCTCGCGCTCTTCTCGTAGGAAGCGTACCGCTCCCGGGAGCGATTCAGACTCCGCCGCGTCCGTAGCTTCGTCGGTCGCCGCCACCCTAACCGGCTCTCCAGAGCCCGAGTTCCAATTAGTTGCCAAACGCTCTAAGAAGCGTTCGAAAAAGGCCGCGGTGTCTTCAACACCCGAGCCAACCCCGGTGTCTTCTACACCCGCCCCCGCGCCGCTCATGTCACTCGAAGTGACCGCGATTCCGTCGGTCACATCGAAGCCAGCGACGCGCTGCGCTCCCGTCCCGCCGAAGCCTCAGCTCCCTCCGCCCGTCTTCCTGCGTGAAAAAGCGCGCTGGACCGCGGTTTCAAACTTGTGCAAAGTGCACAAAATTAATTACTTAAAAGCCGCCAACGCTGGCGATACAATCAAGATTCAAATAGCGACCGCCGACGACTTCCGCGCGTTTACCAGGTTACTAGGATAAAACCAAATCGCGTATCACACCTACGCCCTCCCGGAGGAGCGTAAGATCCGCGCTGTACTACGGGGCGTCCCGTTCGAACTCAGTAACGAGGACATTCTTGATGACCTTAAGTCTCAGGGTTTCCCGGTCACAGCAGTGCACAAGATGCACTCCAACCGCGGTAGGCGTTTTCCCTTAGCGTTGGTAATCTTGTCGAATACTCCCAACTCGAGGGAGATCTTTAGAGAGGCTCGCACAATTTGCGGACTCTCAAATATCTCCGTCGAGCGTCCCAACCCCCGCGGTCACCCTGGGCAGTGCCACCGCTGCCAGCTCTACGGCCACGCAGCGGCTAACTGCTCAGCTCCCCCCAGGTGCGTTAAGTGCCTGGATCCACATTTCACAAAGGAGTGCACTCGCACTCCCGAATCCACTTCCCCCCCTGCCTGTGTGCTGTGCGGCCAGTCTGGTCACACAGCTAACTACAGGGGCTGCCCGCGTGCACCGCGTTCCACCGCCAAGAGGGTCGCGCCTAAACCGGCGCCGCCGCTCACTCACGCTAACTTCCCGCCGCTGCGCAACCGGGGTCCCCCGGAAGCAAAGCCCGTTCAGCCGACGCCTACTCCGGCTCTGTCTTGGAGGCAGCGTCCGGCCGTTCCGCCTGCACCTTCCCGACCCATCCCAGCTCCCGTAGCTTCCGTAGGGCCGCGTCCTTCTCCGTCATCCGCACCTCAGTCGTCGTTGGCTGAGGACATGAAGACCGTGTTCGACGTTATCAAAAACGTCGATATTAACGAAATTTCCGTGCTCGCACGCAAACTGCGAGCCGCCCGCTCTCCTCAAGAGCGTTTATTTGCTTTAGCCGAGCATCACTCGCTCCTAAGTTCGTTGTAAATTCTTTTATATTTGTATAAATTCGTATATAATAAATTATAATGTCTAGACCCGCGAATCCCGCGTCCTGTCGTATCAAACCCAAGGGCTTATCCCTAATATCTTTTAACGCTCGTAGCCTGAACACCAACCTTCCCGAGATTAAACTGTTCCTTCAGAACAAAGAACCTGACTTATTCCTTCTCCAGGAGACATGGCTTACTCCAAACCGCTCCAGGGGATTCGCTATACCGAAGTACGCGTTTATTCGTAACGATAGGCCCAACTCCGACGGTTTCGGCGGCACCGCTATATATTACAAAAGAGGTTTCCATTGCTGTCCTCTCCCTACCCCTCCTCTCCTCAACATGGAAGCCACTGTGTGTAGATTGGCTATGACTGGTCATCCGACCATCATCATAGCTTCAATCTACATACCTAGTGGTACCAGACCAATCCGCAGCGACTTTGAGGCCATTCTCGCCCTCGGCCATTCAGTCATTATGTTCGGAGACTTTAACTCCAAACATACTGACTGGACGTGCCTATCGACTAACACCAGCGGTATCGCTCTCCTCGACATCACTAACTCCCTTGACCTAGATGTCATATCCCCCATCACTCCCACTCACTATCCCAACAACCCGTCCTACTCTCCTGACATCCTCGACTTTGCAATTATCAAGCGAATCAATCTTGACCTAAGGTCTATCGAACCGCTCGATGACCTAGGCTCCGACCATCGCCCCGTTTCCCTCGTGCTAGGACCGCCGAACGATAACGCCTCATCTCCTAAGACCTTTACCAACTGGAAAGGTTTTAAAAATACGTTAGTTTCAGCCTTAGAGGCTCCGAACTCTCCACTCGCGATCTCTCCCGAACAATTAGATAGCCCGGATAAAATCGATTCATTAGTAAATTCTCTCACTGATGCTATCAACTCAGCCATCAGTGACAACGAAAAGGTTGCTAAGCAAGGCAAACCCACGCTTCCCTTAGCCGTTAGCAATCTTATTAAAGCTAAAAACGCGGCTCTCCGGAGAGCCAAGAAGTATCCCACGCCCGCCTATAGAACAGCTGCGAATCAGCTTCAACGTAAAGTTAGGTCTTGCCTCGCGGAACTCCGAGACGCTCAGATGAACGATCTCATGGCGAATATCTCTCCGTCCCACCAAGCGTACTATAGCATGGCCCGAGCCTTACGCGTAGACACCGTTTCTCACGTTCCTCCTCTCACTCGTCCCGACGGCACTACTGCCTTCGAAGTCGAAGAGAAAGCCGAATGCTTCGCCGACAGCATTGCCGCACAATGCTCGCCCAGCACGCAACCTGCTGATCCCTCACACATCCAGGCGGTGGAGGACGAAGTCCTTCGCAGAGACTCTCTTCCCATCACCGCCGACCCTGTCACAGTCTCTAATGATGAAATCTTGCTTCTCATTAGAAATCAAAAGTCCAAAAAGGCTCCGGGTGCGGATGGAATTTCCAACCACGCACTTAAGCACCTACCTCAACAGATGCTTACCTTATTAGCTATCATTTTCAATGCCTGCTTCGACCATAGCTACTTTCCAAAAGCTTGGAAAGAAGCGACAGTCATAGGCATTCCCAAGCCGGGCAAACCTCTGAACGTCCCGGCTAATCACAGACCCATCAGCCTCCTCAAGGCAATGTCTAAACTTCTCGAGAGAGTCATACTCTCTCGAATGCGGAACCATCTGTTTCCAACGGATGGTGATCCTCTCATTATTCCCCATCAGTTCGGCTTTCGCGCTAAACACTCCTGCCCTCAACAAGTCCACCGAATCGTCGAGTATATACTTGACGGTTTCTATCCGCGTCGTTATAAATCAGTCGCGGTTTTCTTTGACGTAGCCAAGGCTTTCGATAAAGTCTGGCACAGCGGTCTCGTTTATAAACTCTACAAGATAGGCTTACCGGATCTGCTAGTCAGGTTAATAGCGTCGTTTCTCAAAGACCGTACGTTTCGATTTAAACACGAAGGCACGCTTTCTGCACCTCGTCCCATAAAGGCTGGAGTCCCTCAAGGCTCAGTCCTCGCCCCTCTGCTGTACACCGTGTACACCAACGACATTCCCATCCCGCCGAAAGGCGTCGAACTCGCCCTCTTCGCTGACGACACCGCACTCTATACCAGGGGCCACAGTGTTCGGCACCTTGTAACCAGACTCCAAAGGGCCGTAAACGCCCTTGGTGCATGGTTTCAAGAATGGCGCATCGATGTGAACCCTGAAAAGAGTTCTGCGATGCGCTTCGACCACAAACGCCGTCGTCCCGATGGCGATCCCCACGTTCGAATGTTAGGCATTCCCATCCCCTGGAAGCGCAGTACTAAATACTTAGGCGTCACATTAGATCCGACGCTTTCTTTCAAGCCACACGTTGAAAGAGTTTCGAAACTCGCTCGTCACTATTTAGTCCGCCTAAATAGCATGTTAGGTAGAAAAAGTAAAATGTCCTTCAGAAACAAACGTACACTTTACAAGGTCTGCGTTAGACCCGTCATGACGTATGCCTCGCCAATCTTTGCCCACGCCAAACCCTCCCTCCTGCACAAACTGCAGGTAGTTCAAAACCTCTTTTGCCGCCGGGCCACAGGCGCACCGTGGTACGTGCGTAACGCGGACTTGCATAGAGATCTTGAACTGCCTACAGTACAACAATATCTCAAAACACTCTCTGAAGCGTTCTTCAAACGCTCCGAAACCCATCCCAATCCTCTAGTTCGTGATTCTGTCTCATATGCTGCTCCTGTATTAGACTCGAAGTTCAAAGTCGCTAGGCCTAGAAATGCGCAAACGTACTCATCCACCAGACTGTCACGCGATCTCGAGGCCCTTCTGGCCGCAAATTCTAATTCTAACGTAAATTCTAATTCTAACGTAAATCCGAATTAATGCATATTTAATTTTTCAATTTTTAATGTTTTCATTATTTACTTTTCATTTTTAATGTTTTTATTTTACTTTTAATTTTTGAGCACCTTCAGTGCTATGTAATCCCAGCGGGTGACCCCTTCTGGGCCCCGCTAGCGCGGCCTCTTTCTCCAATTGGCCGTCGCTCAGATGAAGGCTGAGTGGCAAAAATGCACGAGCCGACAGGGGGTTTTTAGTGGGTATGGTCCTGGTAGGCGTCGGGACGAGTCCCACATAACTTTGGAATCGCGCCAGAGTATGCGTCAGGGCATTTTTATCCTCCTGCCCTTCCCGCGGAGGGGAACAAAAAAAAAAAAAATAATAATAAAGCAGATTCTCGCTCCGATCGCCACGCGGTGCGGACGTGCAAGCCCCGTTCTCCGTTGATCGGTCCTTTCCCGCTATTCCGTGGCGCTCAGTCTACTGACGTCACAGTCTAGCGTGTTGGTTCCGTGCTACGGTTTTCAAGGTTTTCTACTCCGTCTGAGTGCTATCGAAGTGCGTATTTTTCTTTGTGACTAAGCCCCTTAGTCTTCAAAGTGCTGTGCTAAGTTGTGTTGTGCTTGTGCTGAGTGCAGTGTTATGCCCAGCGTAAGTAGTCTGGTTTCAGTGCAAAGGATACTTAACGGTGACAACGAATTTGTACTGAACCAGTCCTTTTTATTTTTATTTTATTTCTCTTCTCTATTTTATTTATTTTTCTTCTATTTTTCATATTTATTTTTATCATATCTGTGTGTTTTCGTGTGTATTTGTCCTTTCTGTCGGTAAAGGTTGACCCTAACGTGGTCAACTCTTTACCTGCGTACCCTTTTTTGGGTTTTTAGGTAGCGGCCTTCGGCGTACTACTGTTAATTTTAAGTCTTCCTCCCCAGCCCCCCTACCGCTGGTAGGGAGGTTAGCCGCTAGGATTTTGCTAGGTTTTAGGAACTAGGCATCTTTTATTATACTTATATTTATTAATATTACTGTCCCAACTCTCCCTTATGGATCCGCTAAGCGTTATTAACGCATTCAACCAGGCACTTGCTGCGGTAGGCGTCTACATCCCGAATGACATCATAACGCAGGCCTTGCAGGCATCAATCGCGTCCCCGGCCCCTCAGGCCTCAACCCCGGCCCCTCAGGCCTCAACCCCGGCCCCTCAGGCCTCAACCCCGGCCCCTCAGGCCTCAACCCCGGCCCCT
Organism: Marasmarcha lunaedactyla; assembly: GCA_923062675.1. Taxonomy (NCBI): domain Eukaryota; kingdom Metazoa; phylum Arthropoda; class Insecta; order Lepidoptera; family Pterophoridae; genus Marasmarcha; species Marasmarcha lunaedactyla. The sequence goes on from OV281358.1 coordinate 4,239,457, forward strand.
CAGGCCTCAAACCCGGCCCCTCAGGCCTCCAACGTCTAGACCCCTCAGGTCTACAGCTCTTCCTCGTCTCCCGACTCGTCCGAGATGGACTGCGAATCGGTCGCATCCTCTCACGCGTTGCGTCGCAAGCGTACCGCTCCCGGGAGCGACTCCGAACCCGCGTCTGATACGTCATCAGATGCCGTCACCTTAACCGGCTCTCCTGAGCCCGCGTTTCAACTTGTCGTCAAGCGCTCGAAGAAAGCTTCGGTATCATCAATACCCGAGCCCTCCCCGGTGTCTTCAACACCAGCCCCCGCGCCGTTAAAATCGCTCGTAGTAACCGCGTCTCCGTCGGTCACATCGAAGCCAGCGACGCACTGCGCTCCCGTCCCGCCGAAGCCTCAGCTCCCTCCGCCCGTATTCCTGAGTGAAAAAGCGCGCTGGACCGCGGTTTCTAACTTGTGCAAAGAGCACAAAATTAATTATTTAAAAGCCGCCAACGCTGGCGATACAATCAAAATTCAAGTAGCGACCGTCGACGACTTCCGCGCGTTTACCAGGTTACTCTCGTTAAATCAAATCGCGTATCACACCTACGCCCTCCCGGAGGAGCGTAAGATCCGCGCAGTACTACGGGGCGTCCCGTTCGAACTCAGTAACGAAGACATCCTCGAGGACCTTAAGTCTCAGGGTTTCCCGGTCACAGCAGTGAACAAGATGCACTCCAACCGCGGTAGGCGTTTTCCTTTAGCTTTAGTAATCCTGTCAAATACTCCCAACTCGAAGGAGATTTTCAAAGAGGCTCGCACAATCTGCGGACTCTCGAACATCTCCGTCAAGCGTCCCAACCCCCGCGGTCACCCTGGGCAGTGCCACCGCTACCAGCTATATGGCCACGCAGCGGCTAACTGCTCAGCTCCCCCCAGGTGCGTTAAGTGCCTGGATCCACATTTCACAAAGGAGTGCACTCGCACTCCTGAATCCACTTCCCCCCCTGCCTGTGTGCTGTGCGGCCAGTCCGGCCACACAGCTAACTACAGGGGTTGCCCGCGCGCTCCGCGCTCCACCACCAAGAGGGTCGCGCCTAAACCGGCGCCGCCGCTCACTCCTGCTAACTTCCCGCCGCTGCGCAACCGGGGTCCCCCGGAAGCAAAGCCCGTTCACCCGACGCCTACTCCGGCTCTGTCTTGGAGGCAGCGTCCGGCCGTCCCGCCTGCACCTTCCCGACCCATCCCAGCTCCCGTAGCTTCCGTAGGGCCGCGTCCCGCTCCGTTATCCGTACCTCAGTCGTCGTTGGCTGAGGATATGAAGACCGTGTTCGACGTTATTCAAAACGTCGATATTAACGAAATTTCCGTACTCGCACGCAAACTGCGAGCCGCCCGCTCTCCTCAAGAGCGTTTATTTGCTTTAGCCGAGCATCACTCGCTCCTAAGTTCGTTGTAAATTCTTTTATATTTGTATAAATTCGTATATAATAAATTATAATGTCTAGACCCGCGAATCCCGCGTCCTGTCGTATCAAACCCAAGGGCTTATCCCTAATATCTTTTAACGCTCGTAGCCTGAACACCAACCTTCCCGAGATTAAACTGTTCCTTCAGAACAAAGAACCTGACTTATTCCTTCTCCAGGAGACATGGCTTACTCCAAACCGCTCCAGGGGATTCGCTATACCGAAGTACGCGTTTATTCGTAACGATAGGCCCAACTCCGACGGTTTCGGCGGCACCGCTATATATTACAAAAGAGGTTTCCATTGCTGTCCTCTCCCTACCCCTCCTCTCCTCAACATGGAAGCCACTGTGTGTAGATTGGCTATGACTGGTCATCCGACCATCATCATAGCTTCAATCTACATACCTAGTGGTACCAGACCAATCCGCAGCGACTTTGAGGCCATTCTCGCCCTCGGCCATTCAGTCATTATGTTCGGAGACTTTAACTCCAAACATACTGACTGGACGTGCCTATCGACTAACACCAGCGGTATCGCTCTCCTCGACATCACTAACTCCCTTGACCTAGATGTCATATCCCCCATCACTCCCACTCACTATCCCAACAACCCGTCCTACTCTCCTGACATCCTCGACTTTGCAATTATCAAGCGAATCAATCTTGATCTCAGGTCCATCGAACCACTCGATGACCTAGGCTCCGACCATCGCCCCGTCTCCCTCGTGCTAGGCGCGCCTAACGATAACGTCACATCTCCTAAGACCTTTACCAACTGGAAAGGCTTTAAAAATACGTTAGTTTCAGCCTTAGAGGCACCGAACTCTCCGCTCGCGATTTCGCCCGACTAATTAGACAGCCCGATTAAAATAGATTCGATAGTCGATAATCTCACTGATGCTATCAACTCAGCCATCAGCGACAACGTAATCATTGCTAAGCAAGGCAAACCCGCGCTTATCTTAGCCGTTAGCAATCTCATTAAAGCTAAGAACGCGGCTCTCCGGAGAGCCAAGAATCCCACGCCCGCATATAGAACAGCTGCGAATCAACTTCAACGTAAAGTTAGGTCTCGCCTTGCGGAACTCCGTGACACTCAGTTTAACGATCTCATGGAGAATATCTCCCCGTCCCACCAAGCGTATTATCGAATGGCCCGAGCTTTACGCGTAGACACCGCCTCTCACGTTCCTCCTCTCACTCGTCCCGACGGCACCATTGCCTTCGAAGTCGAAGAGAAAGCCGAATGCTTCGCCGACAGCATAGCGGCACAATGTTCGCCCAGCACGCAACCCGCGGATCCCTCCCACATCCAGGCGGTGGAGGACGAAGTTCTCCGCAGAGAATCTCTCCCTATCACCGACGACCCCGTCACAGTCTCTAATGATGAAATCTTGCTTCTCATTAGAAAGCAAAAGTCCAAAAAGGCTCCGGGTGCGGATGGAATTTCCAACCACGCACTTAAGCACCTGCCACAGCAGGTGCTTACCTTGTTAGCTATCATCTTCAATGCCTGCTTCGACCATAGCTACTTTCCAAAAGCCTGGAAAGAAGCGACAGTCATAGGCATTCCCAAGCCGGGTAAACCTCTGAACATCCCGGCTAATCACAGACCCATCAGCCTCCTCAAGGCAATGTCTAAACTTCTCGAAAGAGTCATACTCTCTCGAATGCGGAACCATCTGTTTCCAACGGATGGCGACCCTCTCATTATTCCCCACCAGTTCAGCTTTCGCGCTAAGCACTCTTGCCCTCAGCAAGTCCATCGAATCGTCGAGTACATTCTCGAAGGATTCTATCCGCATCGTAAAAAATCAATCGCGGTTCTCTTTGACGTAGCCAAGGCATTCGACAAAGTCTGGCACAGCGGTCTCGTTTTTAAACTCTATAAAATAGGCTTACCGGTTCGCCTAGTCAGATTAATCGCGTCGTTTCTTAAAGACCGTACGTTTCGATTCAAACATGAAGGCACGCTCTCCGCGCCTCGTCCCATAAAGGCTGGAGTCCCGCAAGGCTCAGTCCTTTCCCCTCTGCTGTACACCGTGTACACTAATGACATGCCCATCCCGCCGAAAGGCGTCGAACTCGCCCTCTTTGCAGACGATACCGCCCTTTACACTAAAGGTAAAAGGATCCCGTATAACATCACCAGACTCCAAAAGGCCGTAAACGCCCTCGGTGTTTGGTTTCAAAAATGGCGTATCGATGTCAACCCAGAAAAGAGTTCTGCCATTCTATTCGACCACAAACGTCGTAATCGCCGCAACGATCCCCACATTCGAATGTTAGGTATTCCCATCCCCTGGAAGCGCAGTATCAAATACTTAGGCGTCACCTTAGATCAGACGCTTTCTTTTAAGCCACACGTCGATAGAGTAACGAAACTCGCGCGTTTCTACTTAAGCCGCTTAAATAGTATGATAGGTAGAAAAAGTAAAATTTCTTTTAGAAATAAACGTACGCTTTATAAGGTCTGCGTTAGACCCGTCATGTCATATGCTTCGCCAGTCTTTGCCCACGCCAATCCCTCCGTCCTGTATAAGCTGCAGGTAGTTCAAAATCTCTTCTGCCGCAGGGCCACAGACGCACCTTGGTATGTGCGCAACGCGGATCTGCACAGAGATCTTGAACTACCTACAGTGCAACAGCACTTCAAAACACTCTCAGAATCGTTCTTCAAACGCGCCGAATCCCATCCCAATCATCTTGTTCGAGATTCAGTCTCATATACTGCTCCTGTGTTAGATTCGAAATTCAAAGTCGCTAGGCCGAGAAACGCGCACACGGGCGAACCTACGCAGTTAACTTTAGCTCTCGAGGTCCTTCAGGCCGCAAATCCTAATTCTAACGTAAATTCTAATTCTAACGTAAATCCGAATTAATGCAATTTTTATTTTTTTTTTCATTTTTAATGTTTTTATTTTTACTTTTCATTTTTGAGCACCTTCAGTGCTATGTAAATCCCAGCGGGTGACCCCTTCAGGGCCCCGCTAGCGCGGCCTCTTTCTCCGATTGGCCGTCGCTCAGATGAAGGCTGAGTGGCAAAAATGCACGAGCCGACAGGGGGTTTTTAGTGGGTATGGTTCTGGTAGGCGTCGGGACGAGTCCCACATAACTCCGATCGCGCGCGCGGAGTATGCGTCAGAGCATTTTTTATGTCCTCCTGCCCTTCCCGTGGAGGGGAACCAAAAAAAAAAAAATAATAATAAAGCACTCAATTGTTCCCTGACTACTTGTGTATCAATTATCTCTAACTAGAAGACCTAACAGACCTAACACAGTGATGCATTAGATTTTATAGGTACCTATCAATAATATAGTTTCAATAGAGCGATATCAAATAAATAGTTTTAGTAACAGTAAGAAGCAATATTGGATTTTCGATATTCTTGCTATATAATATGATTCGTATTAGTATTATTTATATTCTTAAAGGTTCGTAAAGAGCTTTTACTGTCCTTGAAACTCTATTATAATCGTATGGAATAAAGATTGCGTGCTTTTGTTTTGAATGTTCACTTAAAGTTCATAGAAACTGCGACATGGATACGCCTGCATGAAAAAGACGGCGCGAGCGAGCGCGTTGATGATGACGTATTTCTATTATCGAATATAACGCTTTACCAATATTAGGTTATCGTGCCTATTATTCGGTAACAGTCAAATAATAGGGATAGTTTTCCGTCCGATGTTGTTATTATAATACGCAATATTCTTTAAATCTTTATTAGTTTGATTGTATATTAGTTATACGAGTGTAAGAGAATCGCATACTTATATTAGAATTATATTATAATATGCGAAAGTTTGCTTATTTATTAGTTTTTATGTAGGTACTGTTCAACTGTTTTGCAGGCTCAAACTGCTGAACCGATTTTAATGTTTGGTATGGTACTGGATTTCTTGGATTAGGTCTCAGATTACGAAAAGTACATAGGTACGCTACTTTTCAACCCGAAAAAGTAATGTATTAATAAAGCTAGCGAGTATATAATATTGATTAAGAGTAGTGATTAAATTTGCCTTCATACTTTAACAGGCATTAACATTAAACACGTCTAACTAAACTAAATGAACACAAAATCTATCTAAAAAATTAGGCGTTATTACTATTACTCAGATTATTATCAAAATATTGCGCATTTTTAACAATTTTTATTTAATCGATGTCGATTACATGCTGTCACTCTGCTTATCCATGAAACTTCCATACAAAACGCGAAGTGTATGCTACGCATAGATAATGTTCGATCGAATACGTCCTTGGTACACTACCGCGTAGCACTGCGCGGCCCGGCGAAGAGTGCGAGCGATGGATAACACCCAAGTTTGGCAACGTCGCATTCTCCTGTGACGCGACGAACGTCACTCACTATTATTTGACTATTATAGAATAACCTAATATCATAACGTTCATATTACCTAATATGTGATTTGGTCCGTGTAACTATTACGTATAACTATTACGAATATATTAGTCACACCTCTAGTCCATGGTGGCTTCATGCCACATTCTCCACCATTCGACCTTTAGGTAGTAGAACGGGTGTAAACAAAATTTCAACGAATCAAGTAAGTCATGACAAAAAACATAGATAATTTAGGTTGATTATTATTAAGTAAAAGTAAGAATAAAAAATGAAAAACCGAAACGAACAGAGAAAACACAATAAGTATACATAGATATAATCATTATTAATTATTATTACAAACATATACATATATAAATATAATTAAAAATTGGGGATCACTTAATTAATTTTTCAAAGTTAACCTTAGAAGCCAGTCATTTCCTTTGCACCTCTTTTAGGAAAGGCTATTTTAATTGAATTTTAAATTAATATTTCTTAGGAGTTTTCTTTATTTGAATTGGCAGTGTGACCCATAAATGCACTACTCTTACAGCGAAGGAATGATCTGGAGTGATCTCAGTTGCCTTTGATGTGTGGTGTGCAGGAAGGAGAATTTATCTTTGATGTATTGTGGGTAATAAGAATCAAAGAGTACAGAATACAACATACACAAAAGACGAGTACCGCAACGTCTACGTATTGGAAGCCATCGAAATTGTTCATTGTAGGAAGAAATGTGATCAAATCTACATAAATTGATTATAAATCTGATACAATTATTAAAACGCCGTTCCAATCTGTTTAATTGATCCTCACAGATATCCAAATATCATTTGTCAGAGTAGTCAATAATGGGTATGATCAGGGATTGCACTAGCATAATTTTAACTTTAGTTGGAAGGAAGTTTTTAAAGCGATGTAACGAATGAAGGGCGTTATTGACTTTCTGACACGCGCTAGTTACTTGTGGATTTTACGATAAGTTAGAATCAAGTAAAATCCCTAGATTTTTTAACCACTGAACAAAAACTGATTGGCAACCCGTCATAGATTAATCTAGGAATATCAATTGTTTTATGATTGTTTGGGAAACCATTTTTGTTTTCGTAGTGAATGACTTATAATGAAAGTTGCTTGGCCGCTCCTATATGTTGGTGTATTAATTAACTTTCAACTGGGCTTTAAAGGAATTCAGACTTTCCCTTTTTTGTTGGGTAGTAAAAAGACATCCACGTCGTATGTGTGGTTAAGAAAACTAGAGATCATAAAAACCCGGTATCTCCAATTTAGAAGGAAAGGCTTGTGCCGTTTATTGTACGAGATTTTCTATGTACCAACTTTATAATTAAATCAATAGCTATGATTTTACTATGGTAACAAGCATATTTGCTACATATTTATGGCAAGTTGCACACCGTAATTTGAAATAGGTTTAAAGCATTTTAATCAAGTCATGATTCGTTCACTCACTGGAAGGCCATAACTGAAAATAAGCCAGTCTACCCTTTTAAACTCACTGCATTGTACATGCTTTATACTTCACAGGTTGATAGGTCAATGACTCACTCAGGTTTTGCATGAACTGATTACGCGTTTTTCAAAGTGAAATTAAATTTATTTCTTTCTGGACATAAAAATTATGTTATGCGTTTAACCCATCGCGTAAAACGGACTGTGAGGTACTTTAAAAGTTCTTTTCTTTTCAGAATCAACGCTACATTTATCAATCGGATTTCACAGCACAACTAAATAAATATGTTCAGATTTTACAGATATTCCAGTTGTGGTAGAGTTTTTTGAATTAAGATCAAGTCTGGGGCGGTACTACAGCCCTTCCTAATTTGACCGCCATAATAACCCCGTTTGGTTGTGTCCCGGTCAAAGGAAAGGAAAGGAAGGAGCCAGTGCAATTACTGGAACAAGGGTACTTCCAACTTAAGCCTGCGGTCATCAAGGCATCATTAATACATACAATCACCAACAATATATACAATCAAAACACCCACGAATAGTGTAGTCCGTGTGCGCGGATGACACTTACCATTTGGCGGATCGCGGGCTCGTCCGCCGGCTGTAACGAAGTTAACAGTATATAATAATAACAATATAATAATAAATTCTTTATTAGTCCAAAAAACAATTATTGGTTTGAATAAACAATCTTATTTTAATTACATTGACTTAAATATAATAATGTAGTGTCTGCTGCCGTGCTAGGTTTTACCCTGTATTACGACAGTCAGCGCCGAATCCCCGTGTATCAGCGAAAAACATCTTACATGTAATGAGGTAGTTACATTTTGGACTAATTTGTTTGTATGCTAGTATGTTAGTGTTTATTTATTTATTGTATGAATGTGTAAGTGTGCGTGTGTCTGTGTGCATGTGTGTGTGTGTGTTTGTGTAGTGAAAAAATTATAAAAATAATGCAATTAAAGACACTTATTTGTTATATTTATTTTTAAACAAAATAATGTTTGACAATATTATTCAGGTATGTTGAGTATTGCTTCTGTTCTGTCATAATTTAACTCTAGTAAGGATTTTACAACTTTTAGCTTTACTTCCTTTCTATTAAGTTCATATATTTGAAGCTCTTTATTGAGTTTATTGTATACGTATGGACCGATATACATTCATCGAGGCTTAACAAGAGCTGTCTGGTTATTAATATAAATTTACATTTATGCTAAACTTGTAATAACAGCTGCAATAAAATGAAAAGATTTATTTGTGTAACTAAGCCCTAAGAAATTGGTCATTAAAATTTTTTCTTGTTTTTATAGGTCGGATATGTGTCATTGCTACGCAATATTTGTATTACTCACGTCAAATTGATCTTAAAGCTATCGGTTCTGGTCGGATAATTAAATAAATAAATAAATCCCCAGACGAACACACCAACTCTAGGGCCCCAAAAATTAGCAGAGCTTGTGTTATGGATGACCATATAGCGAACTGGGGGGAACCCAGAATATACATACATAATATATAAATACAAACATCCTTTACCCAAGAACAAACATCTGTGTTCATCACACAAATGAATACCCACTACACCACTCGGTCGTCAATGGTGAATATTATATAATGACTATAGTAAGCCCGTGTCGTTCTAATACCATGGAAATTTCTTCTTCATATACTATGGGCACATTAATTAACGTAGTTTTTATTATCTAGTAGTCGTGACGCACTGGATAATAAATAATATACCTTATCACGTACAATAACATACCCCACCCTGTATCCCGCGCCATTCACAGCGATATATCCACATGCATCCAGCTCTAATCCGACTATAAAACTTCCGGACAATCGGAAATGCCGGGACTCGATGCGGTCACAAAATGTTAACTGTCGGGGAGCTTTAAGTTATTTTTTGTTATTATTGCGAAGGTTCAGTATGAAAATAATATAGTGTTACCTATTTGAGGGAAATGGTAGTGTTTACTTCTTGATAAGCAAAAGACGAGCATCAACTAGAAACAAGTTTGTCATAGGTTTTACCAATAATTGGTATTATTTGAAATTTCATAATTATTATTATAACCAATACCATGTATTCACATAATAGTATGGTATTGATGTATAAGTATTAGTTTTATATGTTCTCGAGTTATTGGTATTTTGCACTTATCCAAGTATATTGTAAGTGCTCCGCCAGGTTGGAGTGCAGATGCATATTATGATCCTCAGATCACGTGTGCAATGTTTTAACAGGTTTTATAGAAATGCGATTAAAATATTCCAATGTAGATGAAATAGAAAGCCTGCAATAAAATGACAAAAAATATCTATTTAATTCAGTAAACGGTCTTGAAGGAATTTCCATTTAAAGAAAGGTAAATGAAACAAAGAAATAAACTATATATTATCGAATTGAAAGCTTTAAAGCAATGCAGTAAGTTCGCATTTTAAATAATTATTAACTCTTAAAGCGAAAGAAGTAAGGTTGTATTTGCGTTGCAGGTTTTCGCAACTTTTAACTTTCAATGAAGGAGCTGTAGTGCTAAGTTGTAACTCAGCTGCTGGCAGATTGTTATTGATGCTCAGTTTCTTATAAAAGAACAGTTTTTAGTGCCGCTTTTAGAAGTTTATCGCTGGGTAAAGATTTCGTGGAATTCTGTGATGAATTTTTGGTGAATGAGATTTTCAGAAAACGGATGTCCATTTTTGCAAAAATATATGTCCACTGTATTTGAAATTTACAAAATACAAATCTATGTTTGTTACATCTACGTACATGTACTGTATCGTATATGAATAAAAAATAGCAAGTTGCAAGCTGTTTATTCAATCCATTAGGATTACCAGAGACTAGTAAATAACTATAGACTGACCATCTCCATACAAAAATTCGTGACTCGGAAAAAGCTCAAAATCCAAGCTATTACTAGATGTCATACTCAAATAGCTTGGACCAACCTTGTCGTCTTTAATTTTTATATGAATTATTGACAAGAAACGTAATGCAAAATATTTGTATTAATACGGACTAAAACTGCTAGATGGCGTTGTCAAATAACCTGAAACCTTAGCAAGTAGGATTTATTCCTTTCCTGAAATTGGAAAATGTCATAGTTTATATCATTGATTTTGATAATTTTACTCAGTAAGAATAGGAAGATAGTAATTTATTCTTACTTTATAGATGATAAAATAACAAGTACAAAAAACCATAAACATACTGGTATAAGTTTATTTTGTTCAGAGACGCCTGGGCACTACCATCCTCCTTATTTTAATTGCCATAATAACCTATTTTTAAAAGCTTTTACTATCACAGTTGTGATAAACGGACATGTTATACGACATATGTAGCAGCCAAAACGTAAGCTTAATCAAGGTCCATAAATTTGTAAGAGACACTGTAGGCGAGCAGAAATATTGTGAATTCAAAGAAATGCAGGGAAAGGTTCCAAAATAAACACACACCCATAGCAACAACAATAAACGACAAAGAATTCAAATTGTCAAACAAAAAAATGTTGTCATAAAAAGAACAGAAAAAGTTGATGGATAAAGAACATTTTTTTTATAATAATCCAGCAAGAAAATATTTTTTTAACTAATGCAAAATAGTTATAAGTTATATGCATATATAACATTATATTATATTGGGCTGTCTACCAGGTGAATGTCACATCAATCTCAACTTGGATGTTCCTCCAAAAATTGATGCACCACGCAGAATTCCATTCTCACTGCATGACAGATTAAAAAAGGAATTAAGTGCCATGGAAAAAAATGATGTCATTGCAAAGGTAACCGAGCCAACGTCTTGGGTAAGTTCACTTTTGCTTATTGAGAAGAAAAATGGTCAATTAAGAGTATGTCTTGATCCACGAAACCTGAATGCAGCTATTCGCAGGTCTCATTATCCAATACCAACTATTGATATAGTACGTTCAAAACTTCACGGAGCTGCTTGTTTTTCAACACTGGACGCCAGTAGTGGCTTTTGGGCCATACGTTTGGATTTACCAAGTTCTTTATTGTGTACTTTCAACACTCCGTTTGGTCGGTATCGATTCAAACGTCTACCATATGGCATTAATTGTGCACCAGAAATTTTTCACAGAATAATGACTAAAACATTTGGTGAATTACCAGGAGTAATAGTCTATGCTGATGATCTGCTAGTGTATGGTTCTACACAGCAGGAACATTATGAAAATTTACAAAGAGTGTTTCAGAAGGCACAAGAGGTCAACTTAAAATTCAATAAAAATAAGTGTACCTTTGGAAGCTCAAGTGTTAAATATTTAGGTCATATTTTTTCGAAGCAGGGAGTCTCACCTGACCCTGATAAAGTACGTGCCATCAAAGAAATGCCATCACCAATATGTCTTAAAGATTTACAACGGTTTTTGGGTCTCCTTAATTATTTAGGTGGATTTGTAAACAATTTGGCCGGTGAAACTGAACCTCTACGTGAGTTGTTAAAAAAGTCAAGTCAGTGGCAATGGAATGCTTGTCATGAAAAAACATATCAACATCTAAAAAATATGATTTGTCAAAGTCCAGTCTTAGCTCATTTTAATTTCAAACAGTCCATTGTCTTGTCAGTAGATGCAAGTCAGTCAGCAGTAGGGGCAGTGTTGCTTCAAAACAATCATCCTATTTCATATGCATCTAAAACCCTAACGACAAGTCAAAAACGAATGGCACAAATTGAAAAGGAACTATATGCAATTGTCTTTGGTTGCATACGATATCATCAATACATTTATGGCCAAGTGGTTGTTATAGAGACAGATCACCGTCCTTTGGTCACTTTGTTTAAAAAGCCACTCGCTGAAGTGCCAACTCGTCTCCAAAGGCTTATGCTCAGGATACAAGCATACGATCTCCATGTTGAGTATAAACCAGGCTCAAAAATGTACATAGCTGACTCACTTTCACGTGCAGCTTTACCTGAGTGTAGCGAAGATGAATTGGACGATGAAGTGACTATGCATGTAAATTTGTTGATGAATAACTTACCAATTTCAGAAACACGTCTACAGTGGCTCGCTGAAGCTACAAAAAGTGATGAATCTCTGCAGCTACTAAAGAAATATTATACAAATGGATGGCCGTCAAGTAAATTACAAGCTAACCAATTGGTTTTACCATATTGGAATTGTCGTCACGAGATACATGTTATTGATAATTTATTATTTAAAGGTAACAGTTTAATAATACCAAATAAATTGAGATCAGAAATATTGAAAATAATTCACAGTGGTCACCAAGGAATTGAAAAATCTAAAAATTTTGCACGTGGAGCAGTTTTTTGGCCTTTAATGTCACATGACATAAAAAACTTAATTGAAAATTGTCAAACATGTCTAACACATAGGAAGGCTAATCAGCCAGAGCCTCTCAAGCCTCACAGGATCTGTTCTTTTCCATGGGAAAAAGTAGGCATAGATTACTTATATTTTAGAAATAAAATGATTCTGGTTGTAGAAGACTACTATTCAAATTACATAGAAATAGCAGATGTTAATTCTACCAGTGCTAAATCATTAATCACTGTTCTAAAATCAATTTTCAGTCGTCATGGAATACCATTAGAAATTATATCTGATAACGGACCACCATATAATTCCATAGAATTTAAAGATTTTTTAAATGAGTGGAACATCCAACAAATAACTTCAAGTCCATACTTACCTCGTTCTAATGGACTGGTAGAGTCAGGTGTAAAAATAGTAAAAAATATACTTACCAAATGTTGTGAATCAGGATCAGATCCCTATTTGGCTATGCTTCAGTACAGGACAACTCCCAGAGGAAATTTGCCTTCTTCATCAGAACTCTTGATGTCACGAAAATTAAGGACACAATTACCAACTGTTGTCGAAAATTTGAAACCAAAAGTAATGAATTATGAAAAAATTTATAAAAATAAAAACAAAAATAAAATGTCGCAAAAGTTTTATTATGATAAAAAAGCTAAAAACTTACCTGCATTAGAGAAGGGAGATAGAGTTTTGTATAAGAAAACTCCTACCTCAAATTGGCTACCTGGCAAAATTACAGAAAAACGTAGTGAACCAAGATCATTCACTATTGAGACCCCAGAGGGAAATAAACTTCGAAGGAACAGACAGCACTTATTGAAACCATCTTTGATCATGGGACAAGAAGAGGAAAATACAAAAGACAAATCTATAGAGATACAGACTAAATTAAAAGAAGAAGAAGAAAAACAAGTAGGACAAAAAGAAGAGACATCTGAGGGTGTGCATGATCTGGTAATGAAAACAAAAAGTGGTAGACAGGTCAAGCCGCCAGTTAGGTTCAATTTTGATTAACCGTCAAAACTTAATTTACATAATGAAGTTTTATTGTTGTATTACATATTTAATGCATCTGTCTTCATCAGGTTATAACATAAATAACATAAATAAAAATTATGCACATGTTAAGACATAATTTTTATCGATATCAAGAAATAAAGTAAAATATTATATACCAACTTAATTAAATGCACTGAAATTTGTTTTGAAAGAAAGAAGAAAGAAAGAAAATATTTTATTTTAGAAATAATCTTAAAAATTAACAAAAAAGGAAATAATAACAAATTATTAACTTATTTCTAAAAAAGGGTAAGCGACTCAGCATAATGCCGCATAAGCGACGCTGATTTTCTGTCGTGACCTATACCCCTTAAGGTGTTTAGGGTTACAAGAGGGTTGTGGCAACGTTATAATATTTGAGATATTTGTCAGTAGGTATAAATAATTTAATAAATATGTGAATAGGATTTAATTTAAACCTGAAATAAATATAAATAATATTAATAATTATAGCGCATATTAAATATCAATTAATCAAATAGGTAATAATAATATAATAAAATACTAAACACAATTCAAGTCAGTCCTCACTATACAGGGCAAGCTTTTTGCTGCGCGAGCAAGATATTTTTATATTTATTTTTAAAAGATACACGACTGGTAACCCGTCGAAGTGGCGGAGGCAGGTTATTCCAGCACTTGCTTGACTGGTAGCGAAAACTTCCTCGAAATGCCGTAGTTCTGTGTCGTGGAGTTTTTAATAAATATATAGATGCTCTAGTATTATATTTGTTTGATGAAGAGGACCAGTTTAGTTTGCTGTATAAATATTCAGGTCTGTTGAAATGGACTACATCAAAAAGTAAACATGCCAGATGCAATTTCTGTCGATTTCCGATCTTCAATATATTGTCTCGGTTCAGAAAAGAAGTCACATGTGTTCGCGGTGGTATTGAATAACAATATCTAGCACAGGCATTTTGTATCCGCTGCGCCAAACGTTTAGATCTGCTCAGGAGGCACGGCCCAACAACGACATCACAATAATTTAATTTAGACAAAATAAGGCTCTCACAGAGTTTTTGTCTTAAAGAAACGCTGAGATAGCTACGAAAATTGTCCAACGTTTTTAACCTTAAAAAGCAGTTTCGACTCACTTCATTCAAGTATTTTTCGAATCTTAATTGTTCATCAAAGATCAATCCTAAATTTCGGGCTTCAGAAACTTGTTCGATTACTGTCTGATTTAAAACTATTTTAGGGTTATGATCTTTGAATTGATTCACTTTAGCCTCAGAACCCAATAGCATAAACTTTGTTTTAGAAGGATTGAGAACCAAATAGTGTTTTTTTGACCACTTGCTGATACTTCTAAGATCGTCATTAAGTTTTTCTACTGAGGCATCCAGGTCATCAATGTAACAGCTACTATAAATTTGCACATCATCAGCGTCACAATGAAAATTATAGTTGTATATTTCCTTGCTAAGATCCGTACTGTATACAATATAAAGAAGTGGTCCTAATATTGAGCCTTGAGGGACACCTCTTAGTACAGTCTTTTCCTCAGAAAAGACATAAAAACCATCCGACTTCATCACCTGAACTTTTTGTGACCTACCAAGAAGATAACTCGAAAACCATTTCAAGTTACAACCCTCTATCCCATAGTATGACAATTTAGATAACAATAAATTAATATTTATGCAATCGAACGCGCGTGAGTAGTCTAATTAAACAAGCATTGTACCCTGTCCTTCATCTTGTGCTGATAGTTTATTATCCACAACGTCTAATAACGCCGTGGCTGTACTACGTCCTTGCCTAAAGCCTGATTGATGTAAATCTAGAATTCGATTTCTCTCCAAGTACTTCGTGAGTTGAAGGCAAACAACTTTTTCTGCAACTTTCGAGAGAAACGGAAGAATACTGATTGGCCGTATATCGTTTAAAGAAGAAGGGTCAATGATTTTAGGAATCGGTTTCACCTTAGCAACTTTCCACTGGGCAGGGAAATAGCCTTCAGTGATGGACCTATTTATTATACCGGTAATTACTCCTAGTGTCCGCGGTAAAGTCATCAGTATCATACTTCTAGACACATCGTCAAGACCTATTGCATTCGATTTTATGCTTAAAATTATATTGCCAACAAAAAATTCGCTTACCGGCTCCAAAGAAAATGTCTTGTCGCTGAATCTATTGTATTCATAAAATCTATGTAAGGATGCATCGATCGAATCCTCACCGGGAGCATTAATAAAATGATCATTAAGTATGTTTTCATCGCAAAGATCTGATGGTAACTCGGCAATACGATTTTGTTGACTAAATGCCGTGTTTTTTAGGTTTTTCCATAATGTTTTGGAGTCGTGTATATTTTTATTAACATAATTAGCAAAATAAGCCTGTTTTTCGAGGTGCAGCGTTTTATTTGCTAATTTCTTCAGTTCGTGGTAGTAAATTTTATGGGCCTCCTTGCGTGTCCTTCGATATCTATTGAGAGCTCGATCACGAAGCTGCATAATGAAACGTAGGTTGCTAGTCAACCATGGTTTCGGAGCCTGCTTTGCAAGAAACTTTTTCAAAAGTGAAATTTTATCAAAGATTTCCAGTATACTGTTATTTAGTCTTGTCACCATAGCCTCAACACAGGATTCTTCGAGAATACTCTCCCACTCATAACTATTTACTGCCCTATCAAAGGTTGCTGGATCTATATCTCTGATAGGGCGATATGTCACCCATCTGGGAGTGTATTTTTCTTTTTTGAAATTAAAAACCACCTGCACCAATGCATGGCCAGAACCTGAGACACTTATAACTGATGTATGTCGAACCGGTGCATCTGTACAAACTACGTCTATTAAGGTCTCACTATGGTCAGTAAAGTGTGTTGGTTCATTTACTATCTGATTTAAGCTAAAACATGTCAAAAAAGAAGTAAATTGTTTAATTTTATTAATATCACCATTAAGCATATCAATATTAAAATCACCAGTTAAAATAATATTATCATGTCCAGAAAATGTAGAAATAGTATTGGTTAAATTGTCAAAGAAATTGTCAATGTTAAAAGTAGGAGGGCGATATGCTGTTCCTATAATTATTCGTTTAGAATTAACATTCAGTCGGATCCACATTTGTTCAATATTCGATGGCATGACCTTAACTTTTTTATAACCAAGACCATTTCTCAGGTAAAACCCTACTCCACCTCCTCTACCGTGGCATACGCGGCCCGGTCTTGGAGTATAAATAAGTTTATATTGTGACAGCGTGGGCGCAAGACACTCCTGATCAGATCGCAACCAGGTTTCATTTAAAGCAACAACATCAGGGTTGTTTAATTCTATCATTTGTATAAAATTGTCCTGGTTAGTCCGTAAAGATCCTGCATTAAAAAAGCAAATATTTAGGAGCTTTTTGATATTATACATAATTGAAATACATTAGACTATTAATATAATACACATAAGATATAATAATATTCGCTAAATATGATAAATACAATATAAATATGTTGAGCCACCACAATGAAATTAATTCAACAAAATAGCATAAAAATATTAAAGAGGTAAATGAATCGAAATACATAATATTTAAGAATCTGTGCAGTATTAAACATTCACAATAATTTATCGTCAGGCAGTCCAAATGGGCCACGATATTCGATAATCGACATAATGTTGTACAAAGTGCAAAAGGCAAAAATGAAATATAAAAAAATAAAAAAAGTGTGATAATGTGACTCACGAGAACATACACAAAACAGATGCCACGAAAAAATATAAGCACTAAAATATTGTAAATTAATTTGAAAATAAATTGCGTTTAAAGTGTAAAATACTGCTAATAATAAAGTGCAATATGAAAAGATGTTTCTCGGGTTAAATCTATTTTTTTTTA
This sequence comes from Marasmarcha lunaedactyla, assembly GCA_923062675.1. NCBI lineage: Eukaryota > Metazoa > Arthropoda > Insecta > Lepidoptera > Pterophoridae > Marasmarcha > Marasmarcha lunaedactyla. Next base: position 4,256,951 of record OV281358.1, read on the forward strand.
TTGTCCATACCAAAGGCGCTTTCAATGTCTCTTTCTTTGAGGATACGAAAAATAGGTTTATTTTCCTCCCTTCTGACATAAACCACGCCGTTACGCGTCCAGACAAACTTCCATCCCAATTCTCGAGCCTTGTCTCTCGCAGTCTGAAAAAGTTTTATTATGTTAAGGCCGATAAGAACAAACTGTGTAGATGAATGCTATATTTTTGTGGGAAAAATTATATACTGGCAATACAGTAACCCAGTAACACTACAAATAATATTCGGGGTGGTGTAAAGTTTTCTGTTACTAAATTATAAGAGCGGCAACATAGCATCAAAGCTGGCAAAGTCTGTTGTCGCCTGATACCTTCTGTACCTACTGATGGTACTTGCAATGAAATATCAAATGATTTTGTAAACATCGCCATCTTAAGCTTTTTTACGTATTATTTTGACTAAATTTAAATAAATTGTAAATCTAATACAACTAACGCCATCTCTCTATGTTAAAAACAACTATTTTTCAAATCACAAAATTTTGTTAGACATGGTTAATCTATAGTTATTTACTAGTCTCTGGTATTACATAGTGGGAGACGTAACCAGTGACTCTTAAACAACTACCCTTATAAACTATTCAATTATCGAACTCATGCGATTTTGAAATGTGCTCACAGTCTCTAAGTTAATACGGTAGAACTATCCACTAGACGCGCCCACTACGTTGTGGTCAAGGCCGCACGCTAAGACAACCCACCGACACGTGGATACCGGGGCATTACAGCCACTGCAACGCCTGCTGAGGAGCTACTTTCTTATGCCCACGCACTAGAGCTCACGCTGCGCGTTCATAGTGACTGCTCCGCGCACAGACGTTTTCCACATTCTTTTATTCATACAATAATAACTTTATTGGAAACATTTTCATGTAGTTTTTTTTTCTTAATACGAAACAATGATTACTGTTTATGCGTACTCGGAACGTCGTAAAGTGACTCTCTATATTCATATTTTCTTTAAAAGAAATGGCACAGATCTGTTCAAGAAAGAATCAGCTTTAAGCCACACAATTACCACTCTCGTTTTAAATTCCCCGAAATTATTAGGAAATAGTAGATATGATATTCTCTCAATAACAATTGTTTCTTGAATCTATTGCTACTGGCACGTGTTATGATTACACGACCATTATTTTTCATAAATAAGATACTCGTATCCATATTTTGAAAAACATAATATTGTCAATTGTGTTTGCTAGTAGTAGTAATTTTGATAATCAGGGAACCACCAGCGTCTAAAATGTTTATATGACTGTCGCTTTTTCATCATCGTCTTGTTATTCAAAGCAGAACAAAGACCACAGAGGTCGTCATGGACTGCGTTGTTGTAGTTATAATACTTTATCCATCTAAAATAACTTTGATACAGATCTTTCTCGTATATTATTTCTGACACCTTGGAAACTAATTTATCAAGAGGTAATGTTTTTGCGTCCAAATAACTTCCTGAAGGAGCAAACCTGAAAAATACTATGTCGTTCAAAATTACACCTGAATTTAACTGACTACAACAAGTTTTAGATATCCATAATGGCAGTTGATGACTTCATAATGGTAAATAAATGGTATCAATAATGACTGGTTACTTTATAAAGTGAAAAATAAACTAAGGTGAATAGATTTTAAGGAATTTGTGAAACCCCTCCATAAGCCTTAACCCTTACTAAACGAAAAAAAAGGAATTTGCATTTAGTCTTAAAAAAATATCTACAGAGTTGACATGCGCTATTCCATCGATATTCTGATAAATCTGTCTAAGGTATCTGTTATTTTTTTAATGTTTTAAAGTTTGTATATTTTTCCAAACTTAAACCGTCTAATAGGCTTTCATTTCATCTCAGTTTCTTTTAAAAAATTAGGTATGAAAGATATCCATCATTATTCATTGATATAAAAATATGAAAAAAATTATGTGGTGAGATAAGCCACATTGTGAAATAGAACACACATTTTAGGAACGGCCAGATCTAACACCGAGCAACACGATTACTAATCAATTTTTAAGGCACACCAAACAAACTCTAAACAAGATTGTTTTTATATTTATTTCTTTATTTAAAATAACTAAAGAAAATAATCTTATTCATTAGCCATAGTGACATGTTGAAAATCCTTGAATTGACAAGTCTAATGATCATCTTATGTAGATATTAATAATAAGATGGCCCCTCAGATAATCCACTTCATGACTAATTTTTTTAATTGTATTCGTATTCTATAAATACCTATCATAAATACTTTCGAGTATTATTCAACCGAAAGCGAGCTGATTTCCATCATTGTGGCTTGTTGCAGGCTTTTTTTTATATTACAACTGGAGCGAATCGAGCTCGGAGCTTCTGACGATCTTCCTCTAGTTCGGCAACTTCTTCCGCCAACTGTGTATCGATTAAATCCTTATATATGCGCGCCTTTGCCTTACCTGCTTCCAATTATAGCTGTAATCTTCTTGACCGTGACGAACAACTTGACGAATTTTGACTATGACGCGACTATGCGGTCCCCCTTGCTGATTCGTTTTTATGCCGATTATGTTCTTAACTGTATTGCAGTTTCGTCCACAATTTCATACTTCGTGACGCTTTGCTGCTCCGTTCGTAGGGTACTGCGAGTACGCACCATTTTCTGCAATGGCGTTTGGAACGTAGACATAAGAAGATAGGTGGTGACTGGTGATAAGGTGGTGACTGAAAATCAGTGATTTGCATATCAATGCAAATAGTACCCTGAGGCACCACCTTTTTAGATCTTGCACAATTTTGTTAGTTTTTGTTTTTGTTTTTATTGTAATTTTTATCATTATGTTGCTTTTTCTAATGTTGTTAACTTTTAAGTGTGTATAATGTTATAAATTTTTCTGTACCTGTTGTATTGTGTGAGCTGTAAATAAATGAATATGTATATCTATATCTAAGATCCGTCTCGAAGACCAGAATGTACACGACGGGCACAATGAAACACTTCTTTGGGTCAGAAATACTTGTTTATTTCTAGAAATTCGTGTCTAGGAAACGTTCGTGCGGCCTGAGAGCGTTAGCCGACGTCTACTCAAAAACCCTGAATCTAACCGGCGCGTGAGCGTTCCCTCGCGCACCCCTACTGCCCTTCGACGCATCCAAGCGTCGCTACGAACCGGTTAATAGATTTGGTGGGCAGCATAAAATTAGTCGGTGTTTGAGGGTTACTTAATATTTTGTTTACTTGTTCTAGTGTTTTGCTGGAAATTGATTTTTGCCCCTAATTCGAGAGTTAAGAACTGGAGTAGCGTAAGGGCAAAATTACAACTTTACAGGAGACCACAAAAACAGTTCGAAATACATTCCATTAGCTTATTGCTCTTCTATGGCAAAAACTATAATAGTTAGACATCTGATTTTTACTACTTAAAAAGCTTTATTTACTTGTTACACATTTACATATTTTTTGGGTAATCAAAATAAAAAAAAATTATAACAACGTTTTAATAATGTTTTTAATATTGTTTATTTTTCAAAAACAGGTTGACTTACGTCATTTGGGCAGTAACATGATTTAATTTATGTCTGGAATTCAACCAAACTTTAGTTAAAATTACCTTAAAAATAATAACAACTTCTAAAAATAGTAAAATACATAGCTTATTAAAACCTCTCACGGGCACCTTAAAAGTGTTAGTAATAAAAACAATTATTCCTGGTCAACCTGCAAAGGGTTGTAAAAATCAAGGAATGTTGAAGGAATTACACCAGAATGATACAGCTTTTGCAGGTCGTTGTACTATTTAGCTGATATAGCTATTGGGCCACTGTAAGCTTTTTGCAAAATTACTGTCGATGAGGTTGCCCTCATCTAAATAGCTAAGTTTTTTCGAAAAATCGCTGTCCAAGTCATATTGAAAATTAATATGTTACGCGTCCTTCTTTTGATATTGCAACCATTTGATTCTCAACCTTAAGATTAAAGATTTTGACAAAAAAAAATCTTCCTGGTCCATTTCTTGTACTTTGTAAGGATTCCCTTAGTTCTAACAATAGTGTAGTAGCCAGACGGATCAAAAATTGGTAAACTTTTCTTGGCCAGCTCTTTAGTAGCGTGAATGTTGTCTACTTACATCTGACTGTGCCCGGGCCCGAAGTATTTTTCATTTATTTTCGGTATGTCCAAATAAGCCACGCAATACATCAAGACAGAAATATACATGTTTCGGCATTGACTCGCATAAGCATCGGACATAAATGTGATTGACCGTTACTTCCCTCTTTTCCTTGCCAAAATCCAGTAAACTACAGTTACTACAGTAAACCACAGGTACTCTTTTTTGGTATCTTTTTTGGTAAAGAGTTGATGTGGTCTATGACATACTGTCTAACATTTTCGGGGATTTCATTTTGCGGACCAAAGTGCTCCCTTGCATCAAATTGAACCACATTTGTATCCGACGGTTTTTTGAAGCAGCCTCGCTCAAACATTCCTGAAATATAGAAAGTCGACAAGAAAAACTTTTGACAAACTTTAGTTAGATAAGATTCACTTGGTTTTTTGAGGAAATAATTATGGGTAGTACTAAATTACTAAGTAATAACCTAATAATAAATTATTAAGTTATATGCAGTTTTTTTAAACTATGTAAGTGGTTATAATATTTGTATTAGTCAAAATTATTGGTAAGTTCACCTACCCAGGGATTTAAGGTCCTCGAGAATATCGTCGTTTGCGAGCTCGAACGGGACGCCCCGTAATACTGCGCAGATCGTACGCTCCTCCGAGAGGGCGTAGTTGTGGTACACGATTTGATTAACTGACAAAAGCCTAGTGACCGCGCGGAAGTCGTCGATAGTCTTGACTTGAATTTTAATAGATAGCCTGCGTTAGACGCTTTAACATAATTAATTTTGTGCTCTTTGCACAAGTTAGAGACCGCGGTCCAACGCATTTTTTCGCGGAGGAAGATGGGAGGAGGGAGCTGAGGCTTTGCCGGGACGGGAGCGCTATGCGTTGCTGGCTTACACGAAGCCGACGGGGTCGCGGTCACTTCCAGTGACATTAACGGCGCGGGGGTGGGTGTTAAGTAGGTGTTACCGACGTAAGTAAGCTCAATTCTGTTGTTGCTACTCCCACCGAGGTGAGATATTTATTCGAGGGTGCACGGAAGTGCAGGATTGACTATGTTACGACCGGTCGAAACCAGCTGCAGCGTAAGTCACAAAGAGGCCTATCTCAAGTCGTCGGGGACGAAGTGAGATATTGATTCGAATCCCAGCGTACCCAATATACTCCCAATCCCAGCTGTACTCAATAGCTACGAGTTGTCGTCGTGAGACGACAATCGTGACTCAGTGGCTGGTGTGACCGCGAACACGTACAAACGGGGTCGGACGCAGATCGGGTCTGTTGCTTGATATGTATGGCGGGTGGTGGTTTATATTTGAACCTCACAGATTTGCAATAAAAGCGTGCTCTTAAATTACAATGTTACGAACGAAATACATACTTTTTATGTGTAAGTACATATATTCTCTATATTCTCCAGGTGCGCTTATAATTTAGCCCAAGGGCCTATACTATTGGAAACAAGTCCTTCGATAGTTTTTTTTTTATTGAAAAAGGATTAGACGTTTGTCTTCTATCTCACCAGATGGAAAGTGACGATGAAGACGAAGATTGCTAGTCTTTGCTTTCTTTGTATAAAGCGTTTTAAATTAGGAGAAACCAGAACCAAAAACTTCTGTTTGCCTGACGGTTGCCAAGGCCCGTGGCTCAAAATTATCTCCAGAACCAAGCGCCGCAGCTCAATTTGGACAACGGAATTGGGTTCATCGAGCCTCTATTAGGGCGTAAAAGCACTTTGCACCAAAAAACTTTCTTATTATTGGTCTTTCCAGTTTCACAACTACCAATTACATTCGTAAAAGATATCGCCTATTTTGATGCGGGTCGCCAAGGTGTGGAATGAACTGCCTGCGTCTGTTTTTCCAGAAAACTATAGTCCTAGTTCTTTCAAGCGTTGAGTGAATAGCTATCTTGTGGATAGACGAGTAACACCTTCGTCTTCATCGTCACTTTCCATCAGGTGAGATAGAAGACAAACGTCTTATCCTTTTTCAATTAAAAAAAAACTTCACTTGGTAACAGTTGCTTAGTTGCTTAATAAATGCAAAAAAAACATGTAGCATCTATCTTTCTAGATATGAGTAAAGCATTTGACCTTGTGTGTCATAGAACTCTACTGAACAAACTAGAAAAATTAGGAATTAGAGATAATGCACTCAAATGGATTGAAAGTTATTTCAAAAATAGGAAACAAAGGGTTGAACTATCAAGTATATGTAAGAACCATAAAAAAATCTTTAAATCGAAATTTCAATCCCAGAACTCGTACGGAATCCCTCAAGGCAGCGTGCTCGGGCCTCTATTGTTCATTGCATTTATAAATGATCTCCCAACGATTACTAAACATGATTCAATTCTCTTTGCCGACGACGTAACTCTTGTTGTAGTATGTGACGATATTACCACCCTTGAGTCTGAAGCAAATAAAGCATTGCAGTCAGGGGAATAATTTGAAAATCAATATGACTAAAACCAAATTAATTCATTTTAAAACATGTAGCTTAATTAAAAACGATGACTTAAACGTAAATTATGATAATTTTAAAATTGACAATACTATAGACACAAAACTTCTTGGTTTTATAATTGATGAACATTGTGACTGGAAATCTCATATTACAAAACTGTGTAGAAAAATTGGTAGTTTTATATATGTCCTACGACGACTCGCACAATATACAAATAAACATACAGCGAAATTAGCCTACAATGGCTATGTATCGTCTTTGCTAAGATATGGTCTGGTACTGTGGGGCAACTCTGTAGATGTCCACAGGGCTTTTATAGCTCAAAAAAAAAATGTGTCCGGGCAATATGTGGAGCAGATTTTACGGACAATTGTGTACCATTATTTAGAGCAAACAAAATTCTTCCTTTGCCCAGTCTCTGCATACTCGAAGTATTAATATTCATGAAAAAAAATATCTTTAATATCTCTAAAATCTCTTTAAATTACAGAAAGATTTCTACAGTTACAGAACAAGAAATAAAATAAAGTTTGATAACAAATTATACGTGCCACAACGAGGTCTACAGATTTTCTCTAGAAATGCGTACTGTATGGCAATCGCTATTTATAACCATCTTCCTGACTGCTATAAAAAAATGAGCTTTGCGGAGTTTAAACATAAGGTGTTCAGGCTATCGATGGAGAAATGTTATTATAAAATAGAGGATTATCTGAAAGACAATGACTTAGTGACAGTTGCAACTTAATTAATGTTGTACTTGACTTCTATTTAACTTATCTTGCCTTTTGACATTTTTGTATTTAATTTAATGTTTGATTGATATTTGTAAAATTGTAATGTGATTTGTAATTTATTACTAAGACTGATCAATAATTTTTTTGGTTTTAGAATGTTAAACGTTAGTATTTTTATTTTTTTAGTTTGTATAATGACATAAAAATATTTAATATTTGCACGTCTGTTCAGACAGACTGTGAATTGGACATAAAAATTATATTAAAGAACTTATTGTATTTACACACAGTCTCTCAAATAAATGAATTATTATTATTATTATTAGCAAAGGTTACATATAACGATTCTCGTCTAATAAGATCTGTGGATTACTTCAATATTATTGTTTGCCCGGCCCGGCTTCGCTCGGGTAACAGACCATACAAGCCTAAATTCCTTTTCTGTCATAGGGTCGCCTCAGATTGTTGCGTTGAGCGTGTAGATTATATTTAAATTCAACGTTTATTTAACCAACTTAGACCATTTTCGAAGTATTTATTTCCTATCGTGCAATTATTTGAAAACGTATAGAATCGTTACATATAACACAAACAAATAGGTAACTAGTTTATTTATCTATGTTGAAATTTATATAATCAATAAAATGACTTTTAATTTTGAAATAAGAAACCAAAAAAGACAAAGACTAAAAACGCAACTTTACTTTCAAGTGATTCAGTACGTAAACAAAACGAATGCAACCTTCCATGAAAACACTATATAAAATTATCACCCATAAATATTTGACTACCTCAGTCTTCGATAACACGCCACGTCTTTAGACATGATCAAAGACCTAGGTACTTAATTAAGCACCAAGAACCCTAAGTAGCACGCAAACATAAAACAAGTACAATAATTGAAGCCCGCTCGGCATATATAGCAACAGTGGTCGAATTTATTTTATCGCACGTTAATTTGTTTGTGGTGAAAACGGCAATCAAAATTAATACAAAATGCTTAAAGTAGCAAACGTATTAGATTGGATAACGATAAATATTATATCCGTCTCAAATATCCGTATAAATAGCTCTCCAATTAACACATTATGTGTGACCATTATTCTCCACGTTAAAATCTACCGCAAAATATAAAATCAGGTAAGTTTTTCTTCTTGGGAACTAATTATACAAATAAAGCAAGCCATAAAAAAAATACTAAATTACATCTATTACATCATGTCTGAACATTTTGTATCCAATAAAACGAAAAAAACACTAGTAATTAAATTAGTGTTATGTATAAGTAATATTTCTTCCAAACTTTTGATTTTGTAATCCGTCTGTAAACAACATCTTGATTTGAGTTGAAATTTAATTACCTTAGGTAAAAAACTGAAACATTGTGCGAAGTTTTCGTTTTAAGTTGGATTTATAAGCATTGAGTTTAAATGGAAACGCTGTTCGACGAAGCTTTTGACTACGCAAGTGTTGGCACAATTATGTCAATTTTTGATTATAAATAAATAAGTGCCTGCAATTGTACTAAATAAGTTTCCAAAGCTGTGGAAGACCATAGATCAACTGTAAGAATACGAATAAATACTCAGGTGGAAGTCAAATGTTTTCATTAACTTCCACACATTTCGTCTCACTTGGAACTGTAATACTAACATTTAGAGAATTATTCTTTTAATTTATATATTATATGTATGATTTTAATTATCGTGTTTCCAACATTTCGGCATCGTATCTAAGTCGTAGTTTAAATAACCGCAAACAACCAATGACCATTACAGTGTTGTACAGCCAACATTTAGTTTTTATTTATGTAAATATTATATTTATAACTAAATGATATCTTTTCAATAGAACTAAATTAAACAATTAAACATGATAAAGAATATTAGAACATATATATTTTTGAATTGAGAACTACGAACGCGAAATTATTGCAGAATTTTAAAAAGGTTACAATTAACTGTAAATTTCTCAATGGTAAAGTATTTCACGCAAATGTTAATGCATAAATATGACACAAACATAGAGTTCAAACTTCTGGTCTTGGCCGAAATTTTCAAATTTTACTGCATTTATTAGAAAGTGTTTATTAGAAAGACTTATACTGTATTTTGTTGTGGTTGCGTTTCATTTGGAGTGTTATAGTTCAGTGACTGTCATTGTTATGCAAAAATGATAATACAGACACAGAGTACAGGATTAAATGTGTAAATTCAATGATTTAATAAAATGAAAATGATGCTAGGAAATATAAATTTGTATCTTTCTCTTCATCCAACTTTTATTATTAAACTTGTAAAAATGTGTGGATGAATGGATTATAAAAATATATTTCGACCTGAAATAACGTGCTGAAAAACGGAAATTTACGCGAACGAATTCGTTGGCAAGAGTTGACTTAAATACTCAAAGATAAAATATATTAATTACTTTGGTTGAAATATAAACTAAAATAAAAACAAATCTTACAAGCTTAAAAACATGATCATTAGTATCAGATGTTTAAAATGGTGGTAGAGTTATTTGTTCAGATCTCGCCTGGGGCGGTACTGCAGTCGTACTTATTTTTCCCGCCAAAATAATCACGCTTTCGTGGTTATGTTCCGGCTTACAGAAAGGAACAGTCTAAGCAATTACTACAACAGAGACAGTTCCAACTGAAGCCTATGTGTTGTTGTGTTCTACCAATTCAATCAATGTTGTGTAAACTTTGCTGTTTGAGGAGTCTACGCTTAATGTATGCAGCAAACATGTCAAAGCAACTGCTGTAACTATAACTCTAGAACTGAGAAACTTCTGGAACTTTTGGAACTTCTGAGAAACGTTTTTAAACTTAATTTCGGAAACAGCCTCATTTTGATGTAAATATCAATAAAATAAAAAGTTGGTCTCTGGTGCAGACGGAGGTACAAAGAAAACGCTGATAGCGCCGGTGATTTCAAGGTTTTTTCATAACAAATAGCTAAAGTTTATTCATAAATACTACTTTCTTTCTTAGCGTTCACAATTTTGTTTAGCTTTTTATGATTTTAATGCATTTCATAGGATTTTAACTGTAGATATCATTATGTAGGTGTATTTTTTGGTTATAACTTGTATTTGATTAATACTTTTGTGGCCGAATCACAGTTCATATGATGAACTGCCTCCGTCTGATATCCCAGTAAAGTGGAATCCCGAGGCATTCAAAACTGAATGTGAATAGTCTCCTTTTGGACAGCGTATATACAACTATCCAACTTGGGTCGAGGACAGATCCTCTTGATTCGAGGCGATTAAACATGCAGAAGGAAAATAGTTACTGCTTTGTGACTTGGTTCAAGTCACATTCCTTTCAATAGTTTCGATTTTCTTAAGAAAGTTCTAATGTCTTCTAAATGTAAGAAGTGCAACGTTCTGAAAGATTGCCTACGTACTACCTGCTTTTATTTAATAAACACAAATAGTTTATATTTAAGAAAATATTGTAAAAGCGAAATAGATTTGATTTTGTGGGCCAAGAATTCAGGCAACTTGAAAGAAAACATACATAAATTATATACTTTATGTATCGAACCTTTCCTCACATGTATGTAATGATCTTTCGACAAGATATCTGTTATAAAATCCAGCCATTTAAAGCTAGTCACAAAAGAACCGCTTTTATTACGTTTTCAAACAAAATATTACACGTATGCATCGAAATATATGTTTAAATTTTTTGAAATTTCATCGTCTAAAACATGTTTTGAGAAAATTTTCATTTCTTTAAATAGTTTTTAGTAAGAATTCGTTGTTCATGCGCCTTTTCTTGTAATCCGATGAAACATGCGTACTTTGCCGTTCGATAAGTATAAAGGTAACTGTTGTCGTCAAAAAAGTCTTTAGAGAAAATAGTACAAAATATTAGGTCTTTACCTATGAAATTGCCGTTTTTCACGAAATAAATGAAGCGTAATTTTTTATATATTTTTTATTTCTATTAATCAAAATAATCACCCATGCAATCAATGCATCTTTGCCAACGCATTGGTAGCTTATTGATGCCTTTCTTGAAGAAATCAGCTGGACGGGAGGCAACAAATTCTTCAAAGGCATTTTTTACTGCCTCTCGGGTATTGAATTTTTTTCCCGCCAAGAAGTTATCGAAATTTTGGAAAAAGTAGAAGTCTGTAGGCGCAAGGTCTGGTGAGTACGGCGGATGACGGAGAACTTCCAACCCCAACTGTTGTAGCTTGGAGACCGTCTGCTGTGCAGTATGAGGTCGTGCGTTGTCGTGCAGGAGCAGTGGAGCCGAACGATTGACCAAAGCTGGTTGGAGACGTGCAAGCTTCTCCATCATTGTGTTCAGTTCTTCACATATTATTATTTTTTAAAGGTACATAAAAATTAAATCGTGAAAAAATTGGATTTCAATCTAGTTTGTCGCAGTTTTCAACACACTTGTATTGTAACAAAAGTAATAATTTTTACTTCTAATAACTAAACAAGATGTAACTAATGAAATAAAACAGAAATATTATTCTAGTCCATTAAAAAATACTTCTTAAAAAATCATTTTAAAAATGTCTAAAATTGATATAAAATCTAATGGCAGCTTGCATGGCTGCGGAGATACCTACCTACTGTAGCTCAACAGATATTTTCCGGGTTTTTATTTTATTTTTGTGTTTGTGTAATTTTGTATTTTTCTTGTTCCATGGCAATGAAAAATCCTTCTTTCTTTCTTTAATGCACGCACTACTTGTATTTAGTACCGGCCCAGGCCTTCCAGAGTGTGAAGGTATCTCTTTTTTTTTCCCGCGCTTTCGCCCACTGCTATCAAATTTAATATTAAAGTACTGCATTTTTCCAAGTATTATTTTACTAATAAATAATACACAAATCTATAAAAGTCTTTGTTTTTAGGCATCGTCACTGCTAAGCCTTAGGAAGCGCGTCAGAATGCTACGATGTTTCAGTAAAGAGGTCGATATATATTAAGTAGAAAATATGTTTGAATATATTTTTCACATACAAGAAATAAAAATAATCAAGATATTCTGACTTGCTCCATCATCTGAGTAAGATGTATTAAATTACAGTTATATATAAAATAAAAAGATAAAATTATACCAAGACCAACATTTTATTTTAAACACGAGTGTAGTTACCACCATCTTTTAAAATGGGTAATAAAGGTAGGAAACAATATAATAAAAAAAAATCGAAGCGTTGGTCAAAATAATAATATCACTAAGGCTAGAGAAGCAAAAAGGCACGTTTCTTTTTATTATTTATTCATTCATTCATTACACATATTATTCAGAGCCGAGAGAAGGCTAACAATTTTAGAAGCAATGGTGTTGGTTAAAATAGTAATTAGACTACAATTTGTAGTACTCCAGATTGTCACAATCTGGTTCACTAAGGGATCTGCATGCACTGTAACCTACGATCTAAAGGTTTTCACTTTCCCTTGCTAAAACGTCAATTTGAGAAAGTCACAATTAGTCATATAGTCTAATCACTGCTTTATTAGATATGAGGGCAAACATTTTAAAGTAATAGATTTAAAAAAAAAGATAATTAACAGCCTTGGAGCTACTGGGAAGATCTTCGTTACATTCGACTACAGTAGTCGCTGGTTGCTCCTTGTTCATAGTGATTTTAAATCTATAAAACAATACCGAAAATGACATAATTGACAGAATTGCATACCTTCAGTTAACATAATGAGCTTAAGGTGAAGAAGGTATATTAATTAAAAGTCTGAACTTTTAAGTACCCAGTAAAAAAGTTGTAATCATCAGCTCATTGTCAACCCACTGCAGGGTATTTATCTCTATTTTTTGTCTATGTAGAAAAAATGTCAATGTAATCAGTAAATTCAATAGCTCTAGTCATTCAATTTGCTATACGATATTGCACCTTAAGTGGGTCCCAAATTAAAGTTTGTCACTGTATTGTATAATAATAAATAACATTTTTTTCACCTAATTTTATTTATTTTTATTAAGTAATCACTCTTATCATCATACTACCATAACAAACGTCAATCTTTTCATTAAGCCCTTATTGTATCCCAATTTTATTTCGTCTTATATTTTCCGAAACAGATATTTAAATATCTTACTAAAAATCTTGCAAAACATAACTCAAGTAATAAATAACATAAATTTATACTTCTATAAATCAAAAGTAATATATAATAACGTAAAATAAGTCAAACATATTTGAAAAGTATCAAAACCTTTGCGGACGCGCTGATTGACGGCCAGCGACTGAATCATACAGCACTGAAGATGTGTGCGTGGATACGTGTGCTTGGTGTAGTTTACCGATTCGCGAAAGCGTTAATTTGTATAAAGGCTCTTAAAGGCAAAAAAAAAGAGTACATTTGAAGTAAAATTCCCGCTCTAGTAGCAAGTACCGAGACTTTCATAAGGTTTGGTTTCACCCATTATGAAAATCGCTGAACGTATAAACTATAATAAAATCGGCTCGATCTAGAAGCCACCGCTCGGAAAATGAGAAAACGAAAGTGGTCGAGGTGGCTATGTGACTATGCATTTAAATGAATGTGATATTTGTGGATTAAACTGGAAATCAAATACTTTTGTTTTACCTTCTTTAAAACACCTACATAATCTCTCTTCAAAATATTTGTATTGAAGTAAAACACCACTTTTTTATTTCGTGCCTCAATTTATATAAAAAATGCGGTTTCAGAGTTGTCTAGATTATCCAAAAGCCGTGACCGATTTTTCAACAAAAGACGAACTGAAACTCAAACAATGTTCAAAGATATACAATAACAAAAACACAAAGATTTTCACTAACAAATAATATTCCGATTACTGGGCCATTCCCCTGTAAATATCATTGAACAAAACGACTGAGGATTCACCTTCAGCTGTTGAGTGGGGCGAGATTTTCAAGAAAAAAGGAGGTGTGATTTTTTTGTAGGAAGCTTTATGTTTATTTTGGGGTTTCGTATGAGTTCGAGGTTATATCGTAGAATATTTTTCTCTTAAATAAATGTACCTATTAAATGTCGAGAGGACGCTACTTTATAGCACAATTTTAACAAAACTCGCAAATCACACCAATGTTATAAAAGTGAAACTATGCGTGTTTAAGAATACAGATTGTAACTTCTTTTTCCTCAAACAGCAGACAGAGGGACGATTGGTAATTAATTGGTAAGAAAGCGAGAATTAAACTTACGTCTACTTTTTATCCTGGTAGTCCGACTAGAATGGAAGTTAAAACGCAGTTGCAAACAACGCGTCCTCGAGATATATTCTAAAAATATTTCTCAGTCAAAAGTCTCAAACAACTAAAAAGATTACTCCCAAGGCTCATTGTCCCAGTCGCAGTGAGCGTGTCAGCTCGCAATGACTTCGCTGTATTTCACCTGTGAAGCGTTGAGGCGAGCTTCTCTAAGCAATATTTCACTTATTTTATTCTTCCAAAAAAGTTCTCTGTTGTTTGAATTGCTTTATAAATCAGAATTGGAAGAATAATTTATGCAGAGTCGGCGTGTTGAAACTTATTTAACTGATGGGTTATTGTTTGATTTATTTTATTCGTATGCTAAAATAACGTTAAGATGTATAGTAATAACTTTTTTTCTGTACAAGAAAGCAATTTAAGAAATGGTTGTTCTTTTACAGTCATCATTAAATATATTTTATGATATTCATTAAATATATTCTATAATTTGTGTGGTTAGAAGTAGTTGGATAAAACTTCTAACACCACCTGTGGTGACCACAAAAGTGTAAAAAAAATATTTCATTGAGACCTAGGTAAAAAACGATAGATCTTTTTTTACATGTACATACATTTCATATTTTTCAGAACTAACCAACAGGCACCATTGTTTAAAAATGTAGAGGAAAGATGTAAGCATAAATTATACTAACACGGATTTTAAATTTTTGTAGGTTCATACAGTTGTTTTATAATAAGTATAAATAAAGCTTTAAAATATGAATATGTAAATGTTTTACATTCGCTCTGAAAATTTTAAAAATAATTACTTTTTTGTGCCCTCAGTTACTACATAACCATACATTGTTGAAAGCTTTTTATAAAACACTAAAACATGAAGTTCCCTAAATAAAAGACAAGTATTAATAATAAATTTTAGTGGCATATTTAAATCTCAAACTAGTAGAAAAGCCTTTCGAAATTACAGACGGCTTCGTATAAAGAAAATTTGAGATTTTATAAAACTTGTCATATCTATTTGAATATGCAGACAGGTTTAGCTAGGGCTGGGTGGATCTCGTGAAAATACGCAGTTGAAGGGTTATCTCTTTCTTTTTCGTGTTTCCAACAAGTTTGATTCAATGAAAAAATGTGTTTTGAAAATAATGAATATTGGTTCTGGCCGAAGATATAATTAAAACAATCCAGCTAATTTGATATTTTCCTTGTTAATGACACCTATGAAAAGATCATGTAACACTTTACAGAGGCCTTACCTAAGTTACAAACAATGATCTTCATATCACGTGATTATCGTTAAATCACGTTAAATAATGCTATGCAACTTGGCTAGGGTCCTTTTCGTATTTTCATAATAAATTATAACTCGCCAGCGTTCCTTACATAAAACCTTTTTTCGCAAAACTTTCTCAGTGGCCTCATCATGTGCTTAATCATCGACTAAAAAAAAATCATGGATGGTCCGTTGCATCCATTCGCAAGTGGAAATAAAGTGGGAATAAAATTCCATTATAATTATATTGTTAAAAATATAACCTTTGTGTGTACGTCCACTGTAGTGTAGTGTTCCATCTGATCTGTGCAGCTTGTAGTCATTGTCATTTGACGACCGTGTTCATTCTTGAAGCATTGTATCCTTCTGGGATTATCAAATCGCGCGCCACTTGTATGAAGAGGTTATTTAGATGCAGCAGGCACTACAAGTATGTTGCCATGTGGTATTTTTTTTTCGAAATGGACAGTTTAAGGCCTGTGGGCCTTTAAAATTTCACCGGACTTTGTAGCTTAGCGCTGACGGCGCTTAGCAGGAACTTAAACTACTCCTACATACGATATGCCTAAGGGCACCCGAGAGGGTAAGGACCTCGGCTTAGGATGTCGTATATTGAAACTACCACTGCTTCGGAAGGGTCATCTAGTGCCAGTTGCCATATGGCAAACACAGGTATTGTATGAATCTCTATCTGGATCTTACCTGGAGCCAGCTTCAATTGTAAGTTGTTTATCTTTATTCTACATTTGTTAACTGAGCGTCCACTTTAATAAACTGGTCTAGATACTCTTAGTATTTATTTAAGAAATGGCCCTTAGTATACAGTATAGGATTTTTAGGCAACGTTTTAACATACAAATGTCCACGGTGTGTAACGTTAGCAATCTCCTGTTAAAATATTTATAGAAACAATAGCACGAAAATCTATTTACTTTGTATTGAGTACATTCGACCGATACAACCAGAGCTCTTGTCGTACTAGGTAAAAACTAATTGAAGATTGCATTTTATGTTGCTCGGTTTTTAAATATAAACATCATGATGTTTTTGACTTTAATATTTCCTGTTGTTTAGTATTGGATAGAGATTACTTTATTTGTTAACAATGGTTTTTTAATAAGAGCGGATTACCGGTAATAAATAAAGCTCTAACGACAAAGAAGTGAACTTGTAGCCCTAAAAGTCCTCATAATCCTAGTTATTAATTTATTACCAGCTTGGAAATGAAGTTCTTAAAACAATGTCACAGTATTTATAATATTTTCTTACTCTAATTTCTAATCATGTTCAAGAGATTTGTATCCAACAAGCGGTAAATCTTACTTGTTTTTTCAATAGTTCTAGTTGAACCTCGTACTCTCAATATCTTGAAAATATTATATTACGGATATTCTTCAAATATTTTATAACTTATCTGATATTTTCTTTCCAAATATTCTTCTTTATTATGAATTTGTGTGATACTTAAGTAAATAAAGTTTCACAATGTTTGAACAGACAAAAGTTAAACAACAAACCATGTCATGAATTCCTGTTTAGTCTTTTGGTAACGAATTTAAACCTTGTTAATAGTAGTTATAAGTTTTGTATTCCCGTGAGGTTAACGTGGGTTTCCCCACGATGTTTTGCTTCACCGCTCTCCGCTTTATATATTTAAGTTGTTAGAGCTATTTAAGTTGGTAGAGAGCTGGTATACTCTTACAGTCATCGGGATCGAACCCGGGACTTTAACTTTGTGCCAGCGACTAAACACTGCGCATTGGGACATACAATTAAGAGACTGCGTGTCATTTCCTCGGTAACATATCTATATCTGAAAACAAATTTCACAAATATCTCTTATGTACATCATTAAGATATCTAGATCTTTTTTTTAACTAGTATTAACTCAAGAAATCGTAATACAACTGGGTTATCAAAACAATTTAATAATATTTGACAAATTCAAAATTTTACTGAAATTAATAATTATACGATACAACATTATGCTACAAATAAAAAACTAAATCTAAACTTGAATCCATTGAGGGCTACCTAGCCAAAAGGCTGGCCGAATTACCACGCTGGATCGCGATGGAAATTTGATGTGCGAGGTAGGTGCCAGCCTTAGGGTCACGAGTTTCACTCACCAATCGCCTCGCTAGGTCCAAAAAAAGGCGATGAGCCCCTTGTCCCCAGGACCCCATGGTTTCAACGCCAAAAGCCTCAAAAATATACCAACTACCCAAATTTTGATATTTTCTACGTTTAAGACTTTCAGCGTTATTAGCAGCAGAACCTGATTGTATACTAGTTGTAGGAAGCCGCGAGAAGCAGCGGCCTAACCATCCTCTACGGGACCAGAGTCATACCATCATGCTGCTTGCCATCGTCACGCAACAGTCCTGACGGTTTAAGAACCGAGGGAGTGTTGGAGGTAACAAGAACCCGATGGATGATGTCATTTAAACTGGCATAGCGAGATATTCGGCCACCGCTGCGAGAACATGAAAGGCCATGGCAACCGAGCTCATCGACCCATACGCCACAGCGGCAGCGGTGTCGAGCACACAATTTTATTCCTTAACGTAAACTACAGGCAAGCCTAAAGCTATGGTTGTCAAAAAGGGTTCCCAAGTTAGATGATTTTTTTTTTGGTTCCCCTCCACGGGAAGGGCAGGAGGATATAATAAATGCTCTGACGCATACTCCGCGCGCGCGATCGGAGTTATGTGGGACTCGTCCCGACGCCTACCAGAACCATACCCACTAAAAAACCCCCTGTCGGCTCGTGCATTTTTGCCACTAAGCCTTCATCTGAGTGACGGCCAATCGGAGAAAGAGGCCGCGCTAGCGGGGCCCTTAAGGGGTCACCCGCTGGGATTTACACAGCACTGAAGGTGCTCAAAATGAAAAGTAAAAATTAAAAATTAAAATTGAAAAATAAAATTGCATTAATTCGGATTTACGTTAGAATTAGAATTTACGTTAGAATTAGAATTTGTGGCCTGAAGGGCCAAGAGATCTAAAGTTAATTGCGTCGGTTCGCGTTTCTCGGTCTAGCGACTTTGTATATCGAATCTAACACAGGAGCAGTATAATATGAGACTGAATCTCGAACAAGATGATTGGGATGGGATTCGGCGCGTTTGAAGAACGATTCTGAGAGTGTTTTGAGGTGCTGTTGCACTGTAGGCAGTTCAAGATCTCTGTGCAGGTCCGCGTTACGCACGTACAAAGGTGCGTTTGTGGCCCTGCGGCAGAAGAGATTTTGAACTACCTGCAGTTTAAACAGGACGGAGGGTTTGGCGTGGGCAAAGACTGGCGAAACATATGACATGACGGGTCTAACGCAGACCTTATAAAGCGTACGTTTATTTCTAAAAGACATTTTACTTTTTCTTCCTATCATACTATTTAGGCGGCTTAAGTAAAAACGCGCGAGTTTCGTTACTCTATCGACGTGTGGCTTGAAAGAAAGCGTCTGATCTAAGGTGACGCCTAAGTATTTAATACTGCGCTTCCAGGGGATGGGAATACCTAACATTCGAATGTGGGGATCGTTGTAACGATTACGACGTTTGTGGTCGAATTGAATAGCAGAACTCTTTTCTGGGTTGACATCGATACGCCATTTTCGAAACCAAACACCAAGGGCGTTTACGGCTTTTTGGAGTCTGGTGATGTTATACGGGATCGCTTGACTTTTAGTGTAAAGGGCGGTATCGTCTGCAAAGAGGGCGAGTTCGACGCCTTTCGGCGGGATGGGGATGTCGTTAGTGTACACGGTGTACAGCAGAGGGGCGAGGACTGAGCCTTGCGGGACTCCAGCCTTTATGGGCCGAACCGCGGAGAGCGTGCCTTCATGTTTGAATCGAAAAGTACGGTCTTTAAGAAACGACGCTATTAATCTGACTAGGCGAGCCGGTAAGCCTATTTTATAGAGTTTAAAAACGAGACCGCTGTGCCAGACTTTGTCGAAATCCTTGGCTACGTCAAAGAGAACCGCGATCGTTTTCTTTCGTTTCGGATAGAAACCTTCGAGTATGTACTCCACGATTCGATGGACTTGCTGAGGGCAGGAGTGCTTAGCGCGAAAGCCGAACTGGTGGGGAATAATGAGAGGGTCACAATCCGTTGGAAACAGATGGTTCCGCATTCGAGAGAGTATGACTCTTTCGAGAAGTTTAGACATTGCCTTGAGGAGGCTGACGGGTCTGTGATTAGCCGGGACATTCAGAGGTTTACCCGGCTTGGGAATGCCTATGACTGTCGCTTCTTTCCAGGCTTTTGTAAAGTAGCTATGGTCGAAGCAGGCATTGAAGATAATAGCTCACAAGGTAAGCACCTGTTGGGGCAGGTGCTTAAGTGCGTGGTTGGAAATTCCATCCGCACCCGGAGCCTTTTTGGACTTTTGACTTCTAATGAGAAGCAAGATTTCATCGTTAGAGACTGTGACGGGGTCGTCAGTGATGGGGAGAGATTCTCTGTGGCGAACTTCGTCCTCCACCGCCTGAATGTGTGAGGGATCCGCGCGTTGCGTGCTGGGCGAACATTGTGCCGCTATACTATCGGCGAAGCATTCGGCTTTCTCTTCGACTTCGAAGGCAATAGTGCCGTCGGGACGATTGAGGGGAGGAACGTGAGAGGCGGTGTCTACGCGTAAGGCTCGGGCCATTCGATAATACGCTTGGTGGGACGGGGAGATATTCTCCATGAGATCGTTAAACTGAGTGTCACGGAGTTCCGCGAGGCGAGACCTTAACGTTGAAGCTGATTCGCAGCTGTTCTGTATGCTGGCGTGGGATATTTCTTGGCTCTCCGGAGAGCCGCGTTCTTGGCTTTAATGAGATTGCTAACGGCTAGGGGAAGCGCGGGTTTGCTTTGCTTAGCAACCTTTTCGTTGTCGCTGATGGCTGAGTTAATAGCATCAGTAAGAGAGTTGACTAATGAATCTATTTTATCCGGGCTATCTAATTGGTCGGGCGAAATCGCGAGCGGAGAGTTCGGGGCCTCTAAGGCTGAAACTAACGTATTTTGAAAGCCTTTCCAGTTGGTAAATGTCTTAGGAGATGTGACGTCAACGTTAGGCGTAACTAGCACGAGGGAGACGGGGCGATGGTCGGAGCCTAGGTCATCGAGCGGTTCGATAGACCTTAGATCAAGATTGATTGCTTGATAATTGCAAAGTCGAGGATGTCAGGAGAGTAGGTCGGGTTGTTGGGATAGTGAGTGGGAGTGATGGGGGATATGACGTCTAAGTCAAGGAAGTTAGTGATGTCAAGGAGAGCGATACCGCTGGTGTTGGTCGATAGGCACGTCCAGTCAGTATGTTTGTTAAAGTTAAGTTAAGTTAAAGTCTCCAAACATAATGACTGAATGGCCGAGGGCAAGAATGGCCTCAAAGTCGCTGCGGATTGGTCTGGAGCCACATGGTATGTAGACTGAAGCTATGATGATGGTCGGATGACCAGTCATAGCCAATCTACACACAGTGGCCTCCATGTTGAGGAGAGGAGGGGTAGGGAGAGGACAGCAATGGAAGCCTCTTTTGTAATACATAGCGGTGCCGCCGAAACTGTCGGAGTTGGGCCTATCGTTGCGAGTAAACGCGTACTTAGTAATAGCGTATCCCATGGAGCGGTTTGGAGTAATCCATGTCTCCTGGAGAAGGAATAAGTCAGGTTCTTTGTTCTGAAGGAACAGTTTAATCTCGGGAAGGTTGTTGCTAAGGCTACGAGCGTTAAAAGATACTAGGGTTAAGCCCTTGGGTTTAATACGACTGGACGCGGGATTCGCGGGTCGAGACATTATAATTTACTTATTTACGAATTTATACAAAAATAAAAAAATTATAACGAACTTAGAAGCGAGTGATGCTCGGCTAACGTGAATAGACGCTCTTGAGGAGAGCGGGCGGCTCGCAGTTTGCGTGCGAGTACGGAAATTTCGTTAATGTCTACGTTTTGGATGACGTTGAACACGGTCTTCATGTCCTCAGCCAACGACGACTGAAGTGCAGATGACGGAGCGGGACGCGGCCCTACGGAAGCTACGGGAGCTGGGATAGGTCGGAAAGGTGCAGGCGGGATGGCCGGACGCTGCCTCCAAGACAGAGCCGGAGTAGGCGTCGGCTGAACGGGCTTTGCTTCCGAGGGACCCCGGTTGCGCAGCGGCGGGAAGTTAGCGGGAGTGAGCGGCGGCGCCGGTTTTGGCGCGACCCTCTTGGCGGTGAAGCGCGGAGCGCGCGGGCAACCCCTGTAGTTAGCTGTGTGGCCGGACTGGCCGCACAGCACTCAGGCAGGGGGGAAAGTGGATTCGGGAGTGCGAGTGCACTCCTTCGTTATGTGTGGATCCAGGCACTTAACGCACCTGGGGGGAGCTGAGCAGTTAGCCGCTGCGTGGCCATATAGCTGGCAGCGGTGGCACTGCCCAGGGTGACCGCAGGGGTTGGGACGCTCGACGGAGATGTTCGAGAGTCCGCAAATTGTGTGAGCCTCTCTGAAAATCTCCTTCGAGTTGGGAGTTTTTGACAGGATAACAAGCACTAAAGGAAAACGCCTACCGCGGTTGGAGTGCATCTTGTGCACTGCTTCGGCCGGGAAGCCCTGGGACTTAGGGTCCTCGAGGATTTCTTCGTTCGCGAGCTCGAACGGGACGCCCCGTAGTACTGCGCGGATCTTACGCTCCTCCGGGATAGGTATGATAAGCGATTTGTTTTAAAGAAAGTAACCTGGTGAACGCGCGGAAGTCGTCGATGGTCGCGACCTGAATTTTAATTGTGTCGCCTGCGTTGGTTGCTTTTAGATAATTGATTTTTTGCTCTTTGCAAAGATTTGATACTACGATCCATCGCGCTTTTTCGCGGAGAAAGACGGGCGGGGGGAGCTGAGGCTTCGGCGGGACGGGAGCGCAGCGCGTCGCTGGCTTCGATGGGACCGACGGAGACGCGGTTGCTTCGAGCGATTTTAATGGCGCGGGGGCTGGTGTTGAAGACACCGGGGAGGGCTCAGGTTTTGAGGATACCGAGGCTTTCTCAGAGTGCTTCTTGGAGCGCTTGGCGACTAACTGGAACGCGGGCTCAGGAGAGCCGGTTAAGGTGACGGCATCTGACGACGTATCAGACGCGGGTTTGGAGTCGCTTCCGGGAGCGGTACGTTTGCAATGCGACGCGTGAGCGGATGCGACCGATTCGCAGTCCATCTCGGACGAGGCGGGAGACGAGGAAGAGCTGTAGACCTGAGGGGTCTGGACGTTGGAGGCCTGAGGGGCCGGGGTTGAGGCCTGAGGGGCCGGGGACGCGATAGATGCCTGTAAGGCCTGTGTTATTACGTCATCTGATAAGTTGGCGCCGGACGCAACGAGGAGCGCCTGGGCGAACGACAATGAATGAATGAATGTTTACAAGGTCCATTGGAGGGCTTGGAATTACAATATGTAATATATAAATATATAATGTATACATAGGTTCCCTAGCAAACCTAGCACCTATTTATACAACAAATGCCTGGAGTTCCTAAATAAAAACCTAGCGAACCCTAGCGGCAAACCTCCCTACCAGCGGCCCTACCGGGGCTGGGGAGAATAACTTAAAACTAACCGTAGTACGCCGAAGGCCGCTACCTAGAAACCTAAAAAAGGGTACGCAGGTAAAGAGTTGACCGCGTTAGGGTCAACCTTTACCGACAGAAAGGACAAGTACACACGTAAACACACAGATATGATAAAAATAAATATGAAAGTAAGAGAAATAAAATAAAAATAAAAGGACTGGTTCAGTACAAATTCGTTGTCACCGTTAAGTATACTTTGTACTGAAACCAGACTACTTACGCTGGGCAAACCTTGAAAACCGTAGCACGGAAACAACACGCTAGACCGTGACGTCAGTAGACTGAGCGCCACGGAATATCGGGAAGGGACCGATCAACGGAGAACTGGGTCTTGCACGTCCGCACCGGGTGGCGATCGGAGCGAGAATGTGTGAAGTTAGATGACGGAAGCACCTGCAACCATAACCCAGACTCCCAAGAACCCACCGCTAGCAGAGGAGCGCGCTCTGTAAATTAGCGTATTTAATTGTTTGTTGCGCTATAAAGTACAAAGCACGTCGTCCCATTGACGCTGTGACGCGGGATTTTGAGGAACTGCTGAACTGTTTGATAATTTAATAATGGAATTATACTTTTTTTCTATTAGATAGATTTTTTAAGTTTGTAAATGGTTTTTGTTAATTTAATCCCGAGCAAAATATTCATAGAAAACCAAAGCTTTTCTCGTGGCCTTACTCAAAACTTATAAGTTTTATATACTGATCAACACGTGTTGGACTTCTTAATCGATAAATTACTGTTTTTCTTATAATCACACTCTCCGAGTTCTTTTGATTGTAATCTTCAAGTAAAGCTAAACATTAAACAAACCCGCAAGTGAAATCCCGAACAAACGAAAATGTAACTCATGTGAAAAGACCCTTCTAATGTTGGTATAACGTTTATATCAAATATGTCATCTTCCATTTGTTCAACCCTTTTATAAAGAAAAATCAGTTTAGTATTCCGAATGGAGGTGGCTGGAATGAGGGATCCGTGACCTTTTCAAATTCGTTACCTACAAAGACGGTTTAAACATATTTGATCTGTTTTCACAAGTGAGTTATTCTGAAAATAAGCTGATTAGCGTGACAAATGACGTCAGAAGTATCTCGCGATATATCACAGGCTCCAACAGCCGTAAGTCGTGAGCGTGTGAAGTGCAGATAGTGTTCAGCGATTAGTTTTTTTAGTTTTTTACGCTGCTTATTTTGGAGTCAAGTTATTTGTAGCTAAAAAGGCTTGGTGGACATTTTATGACTAATACGAGAATGTCAAGAAAGAGTTATCATAATCTACACCAGGTATAATAAAAGTTGGTGAGCTTATATTCTCTTTAAATCAAAAGGTGTTCGGCGTTTTTCACAGTATCTTCCTTATCGTCAGAGTTGCATGTGGAACAGAAATATAATTTCAGAAATTTTGTCGTTCTCCAGCTCGAACGGGGGTCTTAGGCCCCGTAAGACTAAACGGATCTTATGCTCCTCCGGGAGTGCGTAAATGTGGTACGCGCTTTACCGGAAGTCGTCGATGGTCACGACCTGAATTTTTATGGTTTCGCCTGCGTTAGACGCTTTAACGTAGTTGATTTTGTGCTCTTTGCACATGTTTGAAACCGCGGTCCATCGCGCCTTTTCACGGAGGAATACGGGGATAGGGAGCTGAGCCTTAGCCGGGATGGGCTTGGACGGAGCAAACGGGAACCCGGTCACTTGAAGTGACATTAACGGCACTGGGACGGGTGTTCAAGATATCGGGGAAGGTTCGGGTGTTGAACGCATGGCGGCTTGCTTCGAATGCTTCTTAGGGCATTTAGCAACTAACTGAAATGAGGGCTCAGGAGGGCCGGTAAACGTAGTAGCGTCCGACGATGTTTCGGACGCGGATTCCAAGTCACTCCCGGGAGCGGTACGCTCGTGCCGCGACGCGCGAGAGGACGTGTCCGACACATAGTTTATCTCGGATGGAAAAGAAGAAAAAATTTTTTGTGATTTGGAGAGACCGCGAACACGTCCGAACGGGGTCGGACGCAGAACGGGTCTGGGGCTACACTCGAGAGTGCGGCAGGTATAGCATTTGAGTATTGCTACGAGAGAAGTTGTGAGACAACAATCGTGACTCGGCAGCCGGGAGCGACCGTCAACACGTCCGAACGGGGCCGGACGCAGATCGGGTCTTACGAAATCTTGTTCTTTTCTTTTTTGCCATAAATAGGTACCTTTCCATCAAACCCACTCCAATTTAAATCGTTATTTCCCTGCATTAAGGTTTACGTGTGCCTTAACTACAATCAAAAATGAACGAAGAATTTTATATACTTTGCGACTGCTGAATTTAAAGTAACGTTGAAACGAGAAATTTTTTTCCAAGCATTTGACTCTAAACATCATGCGATACATTTCGGGCCGAAATGAAAGAAAATTATGACTAAATGTATTACCATGCGTACGCAGCGAGACAGCTTTTATAAAGCCAGTCCTGGCTTGTAAAAAATATTTGTATTTAGTATCTTGTGGTTTAAAATTTGTAGAAAGACTTGTAATTAATTGTATGTGAAGTAAATAAAGATCGAGAATGTCTCTAAACTACTAAGAAAATTTTGTGGAAAACATATTTTAAATTAAAATTTTGCAGCCAATTATTGACATACATTTTTGTCACGCAACACAAATTATAAATCGAACTCTTTACACAAATACCAAAAGTCGGACTGTCAATTTTTCGTTTGCGGTGCACACACGGTTTTCGTTATTTGTCGGTTATTTTGGTGATTTTGTTATCATCATTGAGTTATTTTAAGTGTTTCTGTTTTTCTGTTCCTCGCCTGGTAAGTGGTTAATGAGCATGAGCATGGATTGTGTTCCAATCCCTCCTAAGCCCCCAGACCCAATCCCGTTTTCTGATGTCAACAACTCCCCTGACCCTTTCTCTCAACATGTGCAAACAAGAAAACGTCCAAGTATAAATCGGGATTCGTCCCCTACTCCTAAAAAATCTGTTTCGAATGCTCTTCCATCTCAAACCAGTAACCTTATTTACACTCATCCAAGTCTTTTAGAAGAAAAATCTTACCATCCTTCTGACAAAGGTCCTTTCATTGTTCATGTGTCCAGGTCAGAAACTCACCCTAAGTAAGGCAGTACATTTAATCATTTAAATTTTGGAAAATTTTTATTTACATCAAACATTAAAAATATTAAAAATGATGGTATAAAGAATTCTCATCTGCATGTGCAGCAAACGAGTTTCTCAGAAACCCGAGTCTTAAATCTCATAACTATATAGCTTTAATTCCTACATATAATATAACAACAATGGGGCTGATCCGCGGGATCCCAACTTCATGGTCTATGGAGGAAGTTGTATCAACAATCTCCACAAGCCAAGGTGATATAACAATTTTGAAGGCGCGTCGCTTAAACAGAAAAGTGTCCATGGAGTCTGGTTCCACTTGGACCCCCACAGGATCTGTAGTGATCACTTTCTCTGGACAATGCTTACCTGATAAAGTGTTTATTTTTAACTCATCATTAACCGTTGATCCATACATTTTGCCTTCCATACAATGCTTAAACTGTTGTAGATTTGGCCATGTGAAAGCCCAATGCCGATCCAGTGCTCGTTGCTTCAGATGTGCACAAACTCAATCAGGTGACTCTTGTCCTGCATCCTCTGAAGTTTCCTGCCTGCAATGCTCAGGCCCTCATTTAGCAACTGACAAATCTTGCCCGGAACATTCCCGGCAAAGAATATTAAAATCACCATGTCCCAAAAGAACATATCATTCAAGGAAGCATCATCCCTCTTCCCTTCAGTTAAAAAATCGTACGCAGATGCTTCTAAAAGTTCTCCTTCACTGAATCTTTCTTACAAAAAAACAATATACAAACCATCAAAACCCAGTCCGTCTTTATCTCCAGGCTATGACAAAATTGCCCATAATGCTATTATCGCTAACCCTCCATCTACTAAATCTGATAATGCCTTCCCCCCTACTTCTTCCTGCTCCCCTAATGACAATTTTTAGAACTCCTGATTTCCCTAGTTTTGAACATTCTTTCAAAATTTGAAGACATCCCACTACCGTCCTCCGTTGCTAATAAGTTATCCCCTATTGCTAGTCTTCTTCTTAACTATGGCCAGACGCCTTTATAAATTATACTCTTCTATGTTAAAAATATCTGTAAAAACTTATTTCATCCCCCTGTTTTTGTATTGTTCAAGGTAACTCAATGCTCGAGATACTGCAAGTTCTACTCAACTGATCACTACAAAATTATTAACCTCGTGTAGTACGTGTGTATACTAATACTTGAAATTGGCAGAAATAGTTATTGTGTCGTAACAACAGCTGATTGCCATAAAACAAAATAATAATAATAATAATACCAAAAGTCGATAACTTCTTAGTTCCAAGCAAGATTAAAACAATTAATTTCTGGCTAAACCAAAAAATGCTTTTGCAATTCGTGCAAAAATAATACAGTCTAGAAAATATTTATTTTAATAATGCAGTAAAAAACGGTCCTTAAACCTGGGATAAGGGTTCCTTTAAATGTACTCGTAAAATCGTAAGGAAAATTATTATTTTTATTCTAATCCTTGGAATGAATTTTATTACGTTGTGAGTTTCATGGTAGGCATAGAAGCGTTTTTCAAATATTTTTTTCGAGATAAATCATTTTTACTGTCGGATTGAGTCACATAACATTTTAAAAAGAATGGTTAAAAAGTTTCTGATCGAATAATTTTATTTTATTAAGAGGTGTGTTTAAATTTATTTCTTATTTAACTGTTTACTAATCTTTTCGTTTGGTTTTATCTGGCTATTCGTTGTGATTTGGATTAAATAAAATGTTTATAGTTAAAGATTATAAATGCAGAAAACTATCTCGTCTTATTGACATTACCAATTTGGTGGCTACACCAATACCTGTGTACTGGATAATATAAATATGCTTTAAATAATGTAAGCTCGTGCAGCTGGTATCTCAACAACTTTTGAACTGAAGTACAGAATGAACTTTACTTATAGCGAAGAGAAAGGTTTTTATGTAAATTGTGTAACAAAATGTGCACATGTTAAGTTGGACACTGATTTAAAAAACATGATAATGATAATAACTATATCTTCATTCGGGTGCACGATATTTCCACATCAAGGCGCTTTTGCATCTATAAATGTTAGTTTTATCATTGAATGCTATTGAATAAAAGATGAAGTGATTATCATCATCAATTAACGCAACAGTTGTATTTTGTGAAGCTCCTCTGTTACATGGTAGTGGAGGTCTTGTTGTAAAGATGTACATCTACAGTCTTTCCTATTTTGACTGGTTGTATCCCGGTTAAAGTTAGGTGCAATTAACTGGAATCACTTTTGTCTGGTTTATTTTTTTTGCGTTTATAAGACGTATAAAATGTAACTGCTGGAAATAAAGACAAATGATATGGTTATTTGGAATTACGGGTATTGTGATTTTGATGGGGTTTTAAAATATCATCTTTTTAAAAAATAATATTTCTGTATCGTGTAACCATTTTGTCCAATGAGGATACGATTCAAAATATAGTGTTAATACCTAGTAGTTCAGTTCGTTTCAATACGATTTGCATCGACTTGTATCGCGTGGATCACAGTGAGCTGTAGCTTTATTTTTAAGAAATTCCGTATACTGCCACAGGTATGTATGTATATTAGGGACCTATGTACGTTGTCAAACAATATCCACATTATTTTAGGAAGAAATTGTCGAAATAGTTGAAATTATACCATCCCTCATGTAGATTGGACATTTTTGAAAAAAAAAATGCCTATATTGAGGCTATAGACATCTTTAATAAACTGCCAATAATAATAATATTCCTTTGTTGCTTTCAGAATAATGCTTTTACACTGTAAATGAATATATGAAATTCAAAGAGAATATATAATTAAATGTTGTTTTAGAATGTAATTTAATTTAATTGTGAACTTGACATAAGCATTTGTTATAATTTTATATATTAATTTAACTTTGTAATCTTTTATCCCTTGATCTCTGACATATTTACGAACATTTGTGGTGTAGGATGCGTATGTACTGACATTATATTTTGTAAACACATTCTTGAAAATAAAACAGTTTGAATTTGAATTTGGTATTAATTTCAGTCAATATCTATGTATTGAGAATATATTGTATCAATTCGATATTCAAAAAATCCTATATTGCCGACCTCTAACTGAGGCGATCGCTCCTGCGGGCTAGGTTAAATAGTGTAATTGATGTGCATTTTGGGTACAATTATACTTTATTTTTTGTGAAATATTTTTTTATTGTTTATTTGTAAAAGTCTCTTGAAAGTCTTTGTAAATTGGAGAAAAATTTGAAAATTGATTGCAAATTTTCCAAAAAAATTACATTTAAAAATTACATAGTTATAAACCGGAACGAAGTGCAACTAAAACGATAGACCTTAAATTAAGTTGTAGTCAACCAAAGGCGTTTTAAGAGCTTAGCACGCAAAAAACAGAAAATCAGTTTAGAACTTAAAACTAATTATTGTAAGTACACCTCTACCCTTCAAAATATTTATTTATACTTAAGGATTAACTTTACAAAAATAACTTCGCTATGCATTGTTCGTAAATAAAAACCTATGATTACAGCGAACCGGTAATTGCCAAAATAACATATGTATGTGTTTTTTTTTGTTTTTGGTTCCCCTCCTCGGGAAGGGCAGGAGGACATGAAAAATGCTCTGACGCATACTCCGCGCGCGCGATCGGAGTTATGTGGGACTCGTCCCGACGCCTACCAGTACCATACCCACTAAAAACCCCCTGTCGGCTCGTGCATTTTTGCCACTCAGCCTTCATCTGAGCGACGGCCAATCGGAGAATGAGGCCGCGCTAGCGGGGCCCTTAAGGGGTCACCCGCTGGGATTTACATAGCACTGAAGGTGCTCAAAAAAGAAAAGTAAATAAATAAAAAACATTAAAAATTGACAAATAAAATTGCATTAATTCGGATTTACGTTAGAATTAGAATTTACGTTAGAATTAGAATTTGCGGCCTGAAGGGCCTCTAGATCTAAAGTTAACTGCGTGCGTTCGCTCGTGTGCGCGTTTCTCGGTCTAGCGATTTTGTAAATCGAATCTAACACAGGAACAATATATGAGACTGAATCTCGAACAAGATGATTGGGATGGGATTCGGCGCGTTTGAAGAACGATTCTGAGAGTGTTTTGAGGTGCTGTTGCACTGTAGGCAGTTCAAGATCTCTGTGCAGGTCCGCGTTACGCACGTACCAAGGTGCGTTTGTGGCCCTGCGGCAGAAGAGATTTTGAACTACCTGCAGCTTATACAGGACGGAGGGTTTGGCGTGGGCAAAGACTGGCGAAGCATATGACATGACGGGTCTAACGCAGACCTTATAAAGCGTACGTAACGTACTAAAAGACATTTTACTTTTTCTTCCTATCATACTATATAGATGGCTTAAGTAAAAACGCGCGAGTTTCGTTAATCTATCGACGTGTGGCTTGAAAGAAAGCGTCTGATCTAAGGTGACGCCTAAGTATTTGACAGTGCGCTTCCAGGGGATGGGAATACCTAACACACGAATGTGCGGGTCGTTGTGGCGAATACGACGTTTGTGGTCGAATTGAATAGCAGAACTCTTTTCTGGGTTGACATCGATACGCCATTTTTGAAACCAAACACCGAGGGCGTTTACGGCCTTTTGGAGTCTGGTGATGTTATACGGGATCGCTTGACTTTTAGTGTAAAGGGCGGTATCGTCTGCAAAGAGGGCGAGTTCGACGCCTTTCGGCGGGACGGGGATGTCGTTAGTGTACACGGTGTACAGCAGAGGGGCGAGGACTGAGCCTTGCGGGACTCCAGCCTTTATGGGACGAGGCGCGGAGAGCGTGCCTTCATGTTTGAATCGAAAAGTACGGTCTTTAAGAAACGACGCTATTAATCTGACAAGGCGAGCCGGTAAGCCTATTTTATAGAGTTAAAAAACGAGACCGCTGTGCCAGACTTTGTCGAAAGCCTTGGCTACGTCAAAGAGAACCGCGATTGTTTTTTTACGACGCTGAGAGAATCCTTTGAGTATGTATTCGACGATTCGATGGACTTGCTGAGGACAGGAGTGCTTAGCGCGAAAGCCGAACTGGTGGGGAATGATGAGAGGGTCGCCATCCGTTGGAAACAGATGGTTCCGCATTCGAGAGAGTATGACTCTTTCGAGAAGTTTAGACATTGCCTTGAGGAGGCTGATGGGTCTGTGATTGGCCGGGATGTTCAGAGGTTTACCCGGCTTGGGAATGCCTCTGACTGTCGCTTCTTTCCAGGCTTTTGGAGAGTAGCTATGGTCCAAGCAGGCATTAAAGATGATAGCTAACAAGGTAAGCACCTGCTGTGGCAGGTGCTTAAGTGCGTGGTTGGAAATTCCATCCGCACCCGGAGCCTTTTTGGACTTTTGCTTTCTAATGAGAAGCAAGATTTCATCATTAGAGACTGTGACGGGGTCGTCGGTGATAGGGAGAGATTCTCTGCGGAGAACTTCGTCCTCCACCGCCTGGATGTGGGAGGGATCCGCGGGTTGCGTGCTGGGCGAGCATTGTGCCGCTATGCTGTCGGCGAAGCATTCGGCTTTCTCTTCGACTTCGAAAGCAATGGTGCCGTCGGGACGAGTGAGAGAAGGAACGTGAGAGGTGGTGTCTACGCGTAAGGCTCGGGCCATTCGATAATACGCTTGGTGGGACGGGGAGATATTCTCCATGAGATCGTTAAACTGAGTGTCACGGAGTTCTGCGAGGCGAGACCTAACTTTACGTTGAAGCTGATTCGCAGCTGTTCTGTATGCTGGCGTGGGATATTTCTTTGCTCTCCGGAGAGCCGCGTTCTTGGCTTTAATGAGATTGCTAACGGCTAGTGGAAGCGCGGGTTTGCTTTGCTTAGCAACCTTTTCGTTGTCGTTGATGGCTGTGTTAATAGCATCAGTTAGAGTATTGACTAATGAATCTATTTTATCCGGACTATCTAATTGGTCGGGGGAATCGCGAGCGGAGAGTTAGGGGCCTCTA
The DNA here is from genome assembly GCA_923062675.1 of Marasmarcha lunaedactyla. Lineage (NCBI taxonomy): Eukaryota > Metazoa > Arthropoda > Insecta > Lepidoptera > Pterophoridae > Marasmarcha > Marasmarcha lunaedactyla. The sequence goes on from OV281358.1 coordinate 4,289,405, forward strand.
AGGCTGAAACTAACGTATTTTTAAAGCCTTTCCAATTGGTAAAGGTCTTAGGAGGTGTGACGTTAACGTTAGGCGTACCTAGCACGAGGGAGACGGTGGTCGGAGCCTAGATCATCGAGCGGTTCGATAGACCTTAGATCAAGATTGATTCGCTTGATAATTGCAAAGTCGAGGATGTCAGGAGAGTAGGACGGGTTGTTGGGATAGTGAGTGGGAGTGATGGGGGATATGACGTCTAGGTCAAGGGAGTTTGTGATGTCGAGGAGAGCGATACCGCTGGTGTTAGTCGATAGGCACGTCCAGTCAGTATGTTTGGAGTAAAAGTCTCCGAACATAATGACTGAATGGCCGAGGGCGAGAATGGCCTCAAAGTCGCTGCGGATTGGATTGGAGCCACACGGTATGTAGACTGAAGCTATGATGATGGTCGGATGACCAGTCATAGCCAATCTACACACCGTGGCCTCCATGTTGAGGAGAGGAGGGGTAGGGAGAGGACAGCAATGGAAGCCTCTTTTGTAATATATAGCGGTGCCGCCGTAACCGTCGGAGTTGGGCCTATCGTATCGAGTAAACGCGTACTTAGGAATAGCGTATCCCCTGGAGCGTTTTGGAGTAAGCCATGTCTCCTGGAGAAGGAATAAGTCAGGTTCTTTGTTCTGAAGGAACAGTTTAATATCGGGAAGGTTAGTGCTAAGGCTACGAGCGTTAAAAGATACTAGGGATAAGCCCTTGGGACGCGGGATTCGCGGGTCTAGACATTATAATTTACTTATTCACGATTTTATACAAAAAAAAAAAAAAATAAAAATAAATTTACAACGAACTTAGGAGCGAGTGATGCTCGGCTAACGTGAATAAACGCTCTTGAGGAGAGCGGGCGGCTCGCAGTTTGCGTGCGAGTACGGAAATTTCGTTAATATCGACGTTTTGAATAACGTCGAACACGGTCTTCATATCCTCAGCCAACGACGACTGAGGTACGGATAACGGAGCGGGACGCGGCCCTACGGAAGCTACGGGAGCTGGGATGGGTCGGGAAGGTGCAAGTGGAACGGCCGGACGCTGCCTCCAAGACAGAGCCTGAGTAGGCGTCGGCTGAACGGGCTTTGCTTCCGGGGGACCCCGGTTGCGCAGCGGCGGGAAGTTAGTGGGAGTGAGCGGCGGCGCCGGTTTAGGCGCGACCCTCTTGACGGTGGAGCGCGGAGCGCGCGGGCAACCCCTGTAGTTTGCTGTGTGGCCGGACTGGCCGCACAGCACACAGGCAGGGGGGGAAGTGGATTCGGGAGTGCGAGTGCACTCCTTAGTGATGTGGGGATCTAGGCACTTTACGCACCTGGGGAGAGCTGAACAGTTAGCCGCTGCGTGGCCATATAGCTGGCAGCGGTGGCACTGCCCAGGGTGACCGCGGGCGTTTGGACGCTCGACGAAGATGTTCGAGAGTCCGCAAATTGTGCGAGCCTCTCTGAAAATCTCCTTCGAGTTTGGAGTGTTGGTAAGGATTACCAGAGCTAAGGGAAAACGCCTACCGCGGTTGGAGTGCATCTTGTGCACTGCTATGGCTGGGAAACCCTGAGACTTAAGGTTCTCGAGGATTTCTTCGTTCTCGAGCTCGAACGGGACGCCCCGTAGTACTGCGCGGATCTTACGCTCCTCCGGGAGGGCGTAGGTGTGATAAGCTATTTGTTTTAAAGAAAGTAACCGAGTGAACGCGCGGAAGTCGTCGACGGTCGCGACCTGGATTTTAATTGTGTCGCCTGCATTGGTTGCTTTTAAGTAATTAATTTTGTGCTCTTTGCACAAGTTAGAAACCGCGGTCCAGCGCGCTTTTTCACGCAGGATGACGGGCGGAGGGAGCTGAGGTTTCGGCGGGACGGGAGCGCAGCGCGTCGCTGGCTTCGATGGGACCGACGGAGACGCGGTTACTTCGAGTGATTTTAATGGCGCGGGGGCTGGTGTTGAAGACACCGGGGAGGGCTCGGGTATTGATGATACCGAAGCTTTCTTCGAGCGCTTTTTGGAGCGCTTGGCGACAAGTTGAAACGCGGGCTCAGGAGAGCCGGTTAAGGTGACGGCATCTGACGACGTATCAGACGCGGGTTCGGAGTCACTCCCGGGAGCGGTACGCTTGCGACGCGACGCGTGAGAGGATGCGACCGATTCGCAGTCCATTTCGGACGAGGCGGGAGACGAGGAAGAGCTGTAGACCTGAGGGGTCTCGACGTTGGAGGCCTGAGGGGCCGGGGTTGAGGACTGAGGGGCCGGGGTCGAGGCCTGAGGGGCCGGGGTTGAGGCCTGAGGGGCCGGGGACGCGATAGATTCCTGTAAGGCCTGCGTTATTACGTCGTCTGATAAGTTGGCGCCGGACGCAACGAGCGCCTGGGCGAACGACCTAAGAATGTTTACAAGGTCCATTGGAGGGCTTGGGATAATATGTAATATATAAATATATAATGTATACCTAGGTTCCCTAGCAAACCTAGCACCTATTTATATAACAAATGCCTAGAATTCCTAAATAAAAACCTAGCGAAACCTAGCGGCAAACCTCCCTACCAGCGGTAGGGGGGCTGGGGAGAATAACTTAAAACTAACCGTAGTACGCCGAAGGCCGCTACCTAGAAACCTAAAAAAGGGTACGTAGGTAAAGAGTTGACCGCGTTAGGGTCAACCTTTACCGACAGAAAGGACAAATACACACACGAAAAACACACAGATATGATAAAAATAAATATGAAATAGGAGAAAAATAAATAAAATAGAGAAGAGAAATAAAAAAAATAAAAATAAAAGGACTGGTTCAGTACAAATTCGTTGTCACCGTTAACCGTTGTAACCGTGTCCTTTGCACTGAAACCAGACTACTTACGCTGGGCACAACACTGCACTCAGCACAAGCACAACACAACTTAGCACAACACTTTGAAGACTAAGGGGCTTAGTCGCAAAGAAAAAAACGCACTTCGATAGCACTCAGAGGGAGTAGAAAACCTTGAAAACCGTAGCACGGAACCAACACGCTAAACTGTGACGTCAGTAGACTGAGCGCCACGGAATAGCGGGAAAGGACCGATCAACGGAGAACGGGGCTTGCACGTCCGCACCGCGTGGCGATCGGAGCGAGAATGATGAGGTATGTGTTTTTTTTTTTTTTTTTGGTTCCCCTCCACGGGAAGGGCAGGAGGACATAAAAAATGCTCTGACGCATACTCCGCGCGCGCGATCGGAGTTATGTGGGACTCGTCCCGACGCCTACCAGAACCATACCCACTAAAAAACCCCCTGTCGGCTCGTGCATTTTTGCCACTCAGCCTTCATCTGAGCGACGGCCAATCGGAGAAAGAGGCCGCGCTAGCGGGGCCCTTAAGGGGTCACCCGCTGGGATTTACATAGCACTGAAGGTGCTCAAAAAAGAAAAGTAAATAAATAAAAAACATTAAAAATTGACAAATAAATTTGCATTAATTCGGATTTACGTTAGAATTAGAATTTACGTTAGAATTAGAATTTGCGGCCTGAAGGGCCTCTAGGTCTAAAGTTAACTGCGTGCGTTCGCTCGTGTGCGCGTTTCTCGGTCTAGCGATTTTGTAAATCGAATCTAACACAGGAACAGTATATGAGACTGAATCTCGAACAAGATGATTGGGATGTGACTCGGCACGTTTGAAGAACGATTCTGAGAGTGTTTTGAGGTGCTGTTGCACTGTAGGCAGTTCAAGATCTATGTGCAGGTCCGCGTTACGCACGTACCAAGGTGCGTTTGTGGCCCTGCGGCAGAAGAGATTTTGAACTACCTGCAGCTTATACAGGACGGAGGGTTTGGCGTGGGCAAAGACTGGCGAAGCATATGACATGACGGGTCTAACGCAGACCTTATAAAGCGTACGTTTATTTCTAAAAGACATTTTACTTTTCCTTCCTATCATACTATATAGACGGCTTAAGTAAAAACGCGCGAGTTTCGTTACTCTATCGACGTGTGGCTTGAAAGAAAGCGTCTGATCTAAGGTGACGCCTAAGTATTTGACAGTGCGCTTCCAGGGGATGGGAATACCTAACATACGAATGTGCGGATCGTTGTGGCGATTACGACGTTTGTGGTCGAATTGAATAGCAGAACTCTTTTCTGGGTTGACATCGATACGCCATTTTTGAAACCAAACACCGAGGGCGTTTACGGCCTTTTGGAGTCTGGTGATGTTATACGGGATCGCTTGACTTTTAGTGTAAAGGGCGGTATCGTCTGCAAAGAGGGCGAGTTCGACGCCTTTCGGCGGGATGGGGATGTCGTTAGTGTACACGGTGTACAGCAGAGGGGCGAGGACTGAGCCTTGCGGGACTCCAGCCTTTATGGGACGAGGCGCGGAGAGCGTGCCTTCATGTTTGAATCGAAAAGTGCGGTCTTTAAGAAACGACGCTATTAATCTGACTAGGCGAGCCGGTAAGCCTATTTTATAGAGTTTAAAAACGAGACCGCTGTGCCAGACCTTGTCGAAAGCCTTGGCTACGTCAAAGAGAACCGCGATTGTTTTTTTACGACGCTGAGAGAATCCTTCGAGTATGTACTCGACGATTCGATGGACTTGCTGAGGGCAGGAGTGCTTAGCGCGAAAGCCGAACTGGTGGGGAATGATGAGAGGGTCGCCATCCGTTGGAAACAGATGGTTCCGCATTCGAGAGAGTATGACTCTTTCGAGAAGTTTAGACATTGCCTTGAGGAGGCTGATGGGTCTGTGATTAGCCGGGACGTTCAGAGGTTTACCCGGCTTGGGAATGCCTATGACTGTCGCTTCTTTCCAGGCTTTTGGAAAGTAGCTATGGTCGAAGCAGGCATTGAAGATGATAGCTAACAAGGTAAGCACCTGCTCAGGCAGGTGCTTAAGTGCGTGGTTGGAAATTCCATCCGCACCCGGAGCCTTTTTGGATTTTTGCTTTCTAATGAGAAGCAAGATTTCATCATTAGAGACTGTGACGGGGTCGTCGGTGATAGGGAGAGATTCTCTGCGGAGAACTTCGTCCTCCACCGCCTGGATGTGGGAGGGATCCGCGGGTTGCGTGCTGGGCGAGCATTGTGCCGCTATGCTGTCGGCGAAGCATTCGGCTTTCTCTTCGACTTCGAAAGCAATGGAGCCGTCGGGACGAGTGAGAGGAGGAACGTGAGAGGTGGTGTCTACGCGTAAGGCTCGGGCCATTCGATAATACGCTTGGTGGGACGGGGAGATATTCTCCATGAGATCGTTAAACTGAGTGTCACTGAGTTCCGCGAGGCGAGACCTAACTTTACGTTGAAGCTGATTCGCAGCTGTTCTGTATGCTGGCGTGAGATATTTCTTTGCTCTCCGGAGAGCCGCGTTCTTGGCTTTAATGAGATTGCTAACGGCTAGTGGAAGCGCGGGTTTGCTTTGCTTAGCAACCTTTTCGTTGTCGTTGATGGCTGTGTTAATAGCATCAGTTAGAGTATTGACTAATGAATCTATTTTATCCGGGCTATCTAATTGGTCGGGCGAAATCGCGAGCGGAGAGTTAGGGGCCTCTAAGGCTGAAACTAACGTATTTTTAAAGCCTTTCCAATTGGTAAAGGTCTTAGGAGGTGTGACGTTAACGTTAGGCGTACCTAGCACGAGGGAGACGGGGCGATGGTCGGAGCCTACGTCATCGAGCGGTTCGATAGACCTTAGGTCAAGATTGATTCGCTTGATAATTGCGAAGTCGAGGATGTCAGGAGAGTAGGTCGGATTGTTGGGATAGTGAGTGGGAGTGATGGGGGATATGACGTCTAAGTCAAGGGAGTTAGTAATGTCGAGGAGAGCGATACCGCTGGTGTTGGTTGATAGGCACGTCCAGTCAGTATGTTTGGAGTTAAAGTCTCCGAACATAATGACTGAATGGCCGAGGGCGAGAATGGCCTCAAAGTCGCTGCGGATTGGATTGGAGCCACACGGTATGTAGACTGAAGCTATGATGATGGTCGGATGACCAGTCATAGCCAATCTACACACCGTGGCCTCCATGTTGAGGAGAGGAGGGGTAGGGAGAGGACAGCAATGGAAGCCTCTTTTGTAATATATGGCGGTGCCGCCGTAACCGTCGGAGTTCGGCCTATCGTTGCGAGTAAACGCGTACTTAGGAATAGCATATCCCCTGGAGCGTTTTGGAGTAAGCCATGTCTCCTGGAGAAGGAATAGGTCAGGTTCTTTGTTCTGAAGGAACAGTTTAATCTCGGGAAGGTTAGTGCTAAGACTACGAGCGTTAAAAGATACTAGGGATAAGCCCTTAGGTTTAATACGACTGGACGCGAGATTCGCGGGTCTAGACATTAAAATTTATTTATTTAAAATTTACAAAAAATAAAGAATTTACAACGAACTTAGGAGCGAGTGATGCTCGGCTAACGCGAATAAACGCTCTTGAGGAGAGCGGGCGGCTCGCAGTTTGCGTGCGAGTACGGAGATTTCGTTAATGTCGACGTTTTGGATGACGTCGAACACGGTCTTTATGTCCTCAGCCAACGACGACTGAGGGGAGGATGACAACGCGGGACGCGGCCCTACGGGAGCTACGGGAGCTGGGATGGGTCGGGAAGGTGCAGGCGGGACGGCCGGACGCTGCCTCCAAGACAGAGCCGGAGTAGGCGTCGGCTGAACGGGCTTTGCTTCCGGGGGACCCCGGTTGCGCAGCGGCGGGAAGTTGGCAGGAGTGAGTGGCGGCGCCGGTTTAGGCGCGACCCTCTTGGTGGTGGAGCGCGGAGCGCGCGGGCAACCCCTGTAGTTTGCTGTGTGGCCGGACTGGCCGCACAGCACACAGGCAGGGGGGGAAGTGGATTCGGGAGTGCGAGTGCACTCCTTAGTGAAGTGGGGATCCAGGCACTTTACGCACCTGGGGGGAGCTGATCAGTTAGCCGCTGCGTGGCCATATAGCTGGCAGCGGTGGCACTGCCCAGGGTGACCACGGGGGTTGGGACGCTCGACGGAGATGTTCGAGAGTCCGCAGATTGTGCGAGCCTCTTTGAAAATCTCCTTCGAGTCGGGAGTGTTGGACAGGATTACTAGTGCTAACGGAAATCGCCTACCGCGGTTGGAGTGCATCTTGTGCACTGCTGTGACCGGGAAACCCTGAGACTTAAGGTCATCGAGAATATCTTCGTTGCTGAGTTCGAACGGGACGCCCCGTAGTACTGCGCGGATCTTACGCTCCTCCGGGAGGGCGTAGGTGTGATACGCGATTTGGTTTAATCCTAGTAACCTGGTAAACGCGCGGAAGTCGTCGACGGTCGCTAGTTGAATCTTGATTGTATCGCCAGCGTTGGCGGCTTTTAAGTAGTTAATTTTGTGCACTTTGCACAAGTTTGAAGCCGCGGTCCAGCGCGCTTTTTCACGCAGGAAGACGGGCGGAGGGAGCTGAGGCTTCGGCGGGACGGGAGCGCAGCGCGTCGCTGGCTTCGATGTGACCGACGGAGACGCGGTTACTACAAGCGATTTTAACGGCGCGGGGGCTGGTGTTGAAGACACCGGGGAGGGCTCGGGTATTGAAGATACCGAAGCTTTCTTAGAGCGCTTCTTGGAGCGCTTGGCGACGAGTTGAAACGCGGGCTCAGGAGAGCCGGTTAGGGTGACGGCATCTGACGACGTATCAGACGCGGGTTCGGAGTCGCTCCCGGGAGCGGTACGCTTACGACGCGACGCGTGAGAGGATGCGACCGATTCGCAGTCCATCTCGGACGAGGCGGGAGACGCGGGAGAGCTTAAGACCTGAGGGGTCTCGACGTTGGAGGCCTGAGGGGCCGGGGTTGAGGCCTGAGGGGCCGGGGTTGAGGCCTGAGGGGCCGGGGACGCGATTGATGCCTGCAAGGCCTGCGTTATGATGTCATTCGGGATGTAGACGCCTACCGCAGCAAGTGCCTGGGTGAACGCGTTAATAACGCTTAGCGGATCCATAAGGGAAAGTTGGGACAGTAATATTAATAAAAATAAGTATAATAAAGATGCCTAGTTCCTAAAACCTAGCAAATCCTAGCGGCTAACCTCCCTACCAGCGGTAGGGGGGCTGGGGAGGAAAACTTAAAATTAACAGTAGTACGCCGAAGGCCGCTACCTAGAAACCTAAAATGGGTACGCAGGTAAAGAGTTGACCACGTTAGGGTCAACCTTTACCGACAGAAAGGACAAATACACACGAAAACACGCAGATATGATAAAAATAAATATGAGAAATTGAAGAAAAATAAATAAAATAGAGAAGAGAAATAAAATAAAAATAAAAAGGACTGGTTCAGTACAAATTCGTTGTCACCGTTAAGTATCCTTTGCACTGAAACCAGACTACTTACGCTGGGCACAACACTGCACTCAGCACAAGCACAACACTACTTAGCACAGCACTTTGAAGACTAAGGGGCTTAGTCGCAAAGAAAAAATACGCACTTCGATAGCACTCAGACGGAGTAGAAAACCTTGAAAACCGTAGCACGGAACCAGCACGCTAGACTGTGACGTCAGTAGACTGAGCGCCACGGAATAGCGGGAAAGGACCGATCGACGGAGAACGGGGCTTGCACGTCCGAACTGGGCGGCGATCGGAGCGAGAATGTGAGGTATGTGTTCGACAGCTGGTGTAAATATGCTTCGAACGACGTCAGCTCCGCAAACAGTATTCTTTGACGAGCGGAACGCTAGAGCCTGCCAAGCGAAAAAGAACTCGGCCATATAGATTAACCCTATTATCGTACGAAGAGGCTTGATAATCACCATCATGGTAAGTTTGTTATTCAGCAACTTACATAACCAACCAAACATTTTAATTTTCATCTTTTCTTGGCCAATTATCTAAGACTAAATTTCTCAAATATCACAAGAATCACATTTTTGGTACAAGAAATCGCCTGAAAATAGAACGGGACAGATGCTTCATGTCCTATGACGAGAATTATTTGCAGTAAATCTAAGTAGTACATCTAAGAATTCATTGTACATGTTTATTAACTTGTGGGGTTTCACTATGAGATCTTACATTAATTTATTTGTTTAAATGTGAGTAATTAATGAGCATATGTAAAATACTAGTCTTTGTTTGTATATTAATGATTATTTGAATCGATTACTGGTTGGAGGTAAATATTTATTCGAGATTTTTTTAAGTTTGGAAATCCTTATGATTTTTACTTAAAACTTTTTTTCAGTTATTAAGCGTAAGTCTGTTTGTATTAGTCAATTAAATCTGTACTTACTTCATCAGAACAGACTTATTTTTGTAAGTTTAATGGAATAAACAGAAAATTAAACTTTTAACACACACTTACTATTTTTCATTGGCAGATCAGTACTGCAGTCCTCCCTGTCTTAGCCGCGACAACAACCGCATTAAATTGGTTGTGTTCCGGATAAAGGGGCGGAACTTAAGCAATTGCAACTTAAACCTACGATCATTAATCGATAAGACGTCTCATTAATCGATAATCAATGAATAACGATATAATTAATGAATAACAATATAATTAATGAATATCGATATAATTAATGAATAACAATATAATTAATAAATATATATATAATTAACGAATAACAACATAATTAATGAATAATATCTACGATTAACGATGTCTGGGCACGGAAGCCACTTACCATCTGGTGGATCGCGTGCTCCTTTGCCATCTCTGACAAAGTTGAAAAATGTAATAAGAAAGTAAGTTTGTTTGTTGATTAATTTGTTCCTTCTTGGTATTTTGGTATGTTTGCACTTGCCCGGGTCAGCAGTACTGCTTGATACAGGTAGAAGCGTCTCGATTTCGCATTCCTTGTGGTGTCGTCGTCCACTCCTACGTAGGGTGCCTACGACGCACAAACGGCTACAGTTCTTGCAATAGCCTGGGTCTCCATCACTCTTACTATTTTATTTCTGCATTAAATTATAAAATTATATCGTGGTAAATACTTTTTATTTATAGAAACCTAAAATAACCTAATACTACGAAATACCACATTTCTGAATTCCAAAAATATTAAGAACAATTAAATTATTGATATTTCCTTTAAAACAATAGAAATTAAGTTTCAAAGGTAAACCCATTGAAGAGTAAACCGAGATAGACAAGAACAATATGCCTAATGAAGTATAGCCACGGATTGTAACAATCGGTCTGACAAAATATACCCGCGGTCTAGATAATTGATTTTATATAATTAAACTTAATGTACAAACATTCGTAACAATACTTTGAAAATGGTGGGCTGATAATGACAGTCGCTTTGTATTCGATTCCGGTATCAACCTCAAAATAAATGGCGCTATCAATAATAAACGCTAGTCAATTTGGTTTCATAAATCATTTTGATGACAACATTTTAATATTTTACAACAACACCAAACTGACCTGAAAACACAAAATGCGCTCCAAATAAATCTAATTTGTACTCATTGTCATAAACGTCATGTTTAGGTTATTTGTATATTTTCATTATGGGAAAAGAGTCAATAATTCGCCTGATAGTGACATCAATGTCCAAGAATTGTCTTTATTGTTAGGTGTTGAAAGGTGTAGGATTAAAAGTGCAGTTACGTACGTGATATTATTCATTAATAACAATGTATATTAAAAACAATAGGCTATGATCAGAATCGCCCCTGAGTCAGTTATATTTGCAGTTTTATACCGTTTATCAGATTCCGAACATGCTGCCCTGGTTAAAATTTACGAAACAGTAGAACCACAACAGGCAAATTCTTAACAAAATAAACTATACTATGTCTGTTCTTAGAAAGCACTTCTTACAATACAATTGTAATATTATGCTGTCAATTTCTAGGCCTGAAAAATCTTCCTTTATCTTTAAGAAACATCAAATTATATAGGTTTGTACGTATATAAATAAGTAAATAAATAAACTTCACTTAATTTACGTTGCTGCTAAAGTAACTCGAACCGCGACCCCAATAAAATATTCTCTCTGAACTTCAACGAACAAAATGTACACACGGCAGCCAACGAACCGCTCACAATTACCCTTTAAACACATTGAGTGCGGTGAAAACTGCAGGACAACCCGCATGTGTAACTAGTGCACTTTCCGAATTAATTGTTCCGCTTTGCTGGGTCAGGACTAAAAGTGAACATAGTGTCGACAATGTGGCGTCAGCAAAAAACTAGGCAGGAAAAATGAAATAAGTTATTCCCAGATTTTTTATTATTCTTTACTGAGTAAACCTGTATTAACGTAAAAGTAAAATTTGAAGATTTTGAAATGTTGAATGTAATCTAGTCTAGTCATACAGATTTAGTTGGAACCACTATGGGTTTTGCCGTAAATGTATGATTGATGGCTTAATAATTATACCTCAAAGTTTTGTGTCGATTTTAAAAAGGAAAGTTTCCTTACAGAAAGGTACTTACAATTTCAGGAACCTTTTCGGTAGGATTAAGCACAATGTATTAATTTATTAAACTTTCCTTACAGTAATCAAATCAAAACAATAAGACAGGATTTTTCAATAAATTCAATAATTTATTATACAAAATGTACCTAACCCATGGGCGTTTTTGTTACATAGAAAGATAAGCCATTCTTTATTAAACATTTATTCTACAAGCGCTCTCTGTTTGTTCGGAATTAAAAAAAGTATTATTTGTGTTTTTTTGTGTAATCAACAAGTCCATAACGTTTATTATTTTACGTAAAAAGTTTTGTTATTATCAAGTTTGTTGGCCATAGGGAAAATAAAAAGATTTTTCTGCTTACACTCCGTAAAACGTTGACTGAATTTTTAGCTGAAATGGCTTTGTTGTAGTCTCGGGGCGATAATGTGGTATGGTTGAGGAGGGCAATGGCTGGAACCCGCGTTAACTCGTGAACGGGTGCCGTTTGAGGGTGTTCGTCGTTTGGACACTTGGGGGGAGGAAGACTTGCCGAGCTAACAGATGCAGATAAGAATATTTTTTTATAGACTTAAAGAGAGTTTGAGCCAAGTTCAAACATTCATCAGGTTTAAAGTATCGTTGGAAACTAATAAATAAATAAACAATAATTAAATCATCAGAAAAACGCACCTGTGTAGCTCCAAAGTAAGCAGAGCTTGTGTTATGTATGACCATACAGCGAACTGGGGGAACCTAGAATAAACATACATATATAAATATAAACAACCATGACCGAGAACAAACAGCTGTGTTCATCACACAAATGAAAACTCGGGAACTCATGCGTATGAGAGTGGGCTACTAGCCACTATGCCTTTCGGCCCTCTAATAAAACTCATAACCAGTTGTCTTGAGCTTTCATTAAAATATTGCCTTGACAGAGATTATATAATACTTCCATTCCAAATAAACTCAGCCATTACTTGCTCAGAGAACGATGTAAAACTATTAGTCCGAATCTGCAACTGCACAGTTTGTGAGGCTCCATCAGGGGTCATCAAAGCGATGTTGGACATCCGCCAGGCGCGCTCTGCGGCCGCTGCTCCATGAATTTTCAAGGCTTTGAAAAGTTTGTGAATTAAAACGATTAACTTTGGAGGTTCTTGAATTCGTAATTATTTATTTATTTATTAGGATTTCCAACAACAAGTACACTAATACAACAATAACTATACTATAACTAAATTAATGCTAAGTGTCTTATCACTTACATGAAATCACAGCACGCACAGAATTTTACTAAACTAAGATAACAAGACACTCACTTGTGGTTTTATTGCATACACAATATAGAATTTAAAAGGCTGTATGGGTAATATTGTAAAATATATTTTTTTTCGAGAATAATTTTCTTGAAGTTCGAGTAAGCGAAAATATCTAAGTTATCCTTGTTTTACTGATTATACAGGGTATACATTCGTGACAATGGGCAAAATTTTCTTAGGTTTGTGCGACAATTCGGTAATGAAAAAAAGCTTTGTCGCTGACATGGTCTTGGAATCCTATTTGGTACACGAAATCTAACTTGCTAAGCAAGTCGGGACAATTAAATACACCGGTGCATAATTTTTTAAGGAAGATTAAGTCCAAATAACTTCTTCGTTCTTCTAGGGAGTTCATGTGGAAATATGACAGTCGTTCTTCATATGTTTTGATCTTTTTAAGAACTCCATGACTAAACGCAAGATGCCGAACCATCTTTTTTTGGAGACGTTCAATTCTAGCAACATTTACTTTATAATGTGGCGACCAAACAACACTGCAGTACTCTAAATGACTTCTCACTAAGCAGATGTACATTATTTTTTTAGTCATTGGGTCTTTAAAATTCTTTGCCTCTCTTAAAACAAAACCTAATAATTTTGAAGCTTTATGGACTATTTTATCTATATGGGTGTTAAAATTCAATTTAGTATCAAAATGGATTCCAAGATCACGTATACACTTGACTTCTTCCAACATAACTCCATTTAAGTGATACGATGTAGGGAACATATTCTTTTTTTTTTTTATTTAATATGTTTGCTTTTTTTTACATTGAGTGACATATCGTTAAGCTTACACAAATTTTCCAAATTATTCAATTCGTCTTGCAAATGATAGGAATCGTTCAGTGACTTGATAACTTTACTGATCTTGAGATCATCAGCAAAAGATAAGCTTTGGAATACTTAAAACACTTAGAAATATCATTCAAAAATAAAATAAAGAGGTGCGGTCCAATCCTTCGGGGGTTATAAAGTTACCAGTAATTTTTCTTAATCTATAATAGAATTTTGTTCTTGGCAAATCAATGAACATATACCTTTAGACCATGGATACAATTAGACCATGTTGGATCGAATTTCAAATTTAAATAAGATCGTTGCCAGGTACGTTGATTATAATAACATAAGCAGCTAATGTTACAAATATTTTATATAAGACAAGGTTTTATATAAAATATTTAAAAACTTTCACGTAATAAAAGTTTTTATTCATAAACTGTCACGGACATGGAGTCGTCGCCGCGATGCTTCGACGGCGAGGACGCTCAGCCGCCGACTGGCGCTCTGGCGCATGCAGGATCAACGGCAGGCTGGATCAGCAGACTCTGCAGCAGGCAGGTTGCGTCTGGAGTAGGTTCCATCTCAGGTAGTAAGTAGGATCAGGAGCAGGCTACGTCGGTAGTAAGCAGCGGCGATAGCAGATTGCTTTGGTTGCAGGATCAGTATGAGTCTCCGGGAGCTTCAGCATGAGGGAGCTTCAGAATTTGGTAGAATCAGCGTGAGCCAGCACCAGTGTCAGGTAGCTTCAGCATGAGGCAGCTTCAGCATCAGGTAGCTTCAGCATGAGGCAGCTTCAAAGTCAGGTAGCTTTGGCTTCAGCATCAGTTTGTAGTAGACTGGCTTGTTAACACTACAGTGCACGCGAGTTCTACCATGGTAGAGCACCCTCAAATTTTTTCGCACCATTCCTTAATTTTTAGGTGTTTCCCCCCGTGCCCCTAGATAAGCCTCGAAAACAATATAATGCAACGCTTGGGTCAGCGCTAAGCCAAGTGACTGCGGAGGCGCACGATTGAGAAAATTCCTGTCAAAATTGGCATTCTACCATAGCAGTACATGCGAGCATCGGTGTAACAAAAGTGAATTAAGGTGGCAATAATGTAATCGCTATTCTTTTTATTCTTATTTATTTAATAATTAATGTACACACAGGTTTTAACTACAGTATAAAAAGTAGTTACCAAACAATGTACAAAGGTACTGCTTATTTCTAAAAGAAATATCTTCCAACAGACCTCAGACTGGAGAGTGTGAATAATAACAAATTTAGTGTGTACTAATTTATATATACATAAGATATATATACTATAAACAAATGCTAATATACTTACATATTGTATTAAATATAAATAATATAAACTACTTACATACATATAAATAGAATATCCATGATATATAAATATATGCAAACTAATATATATGGATATAGTCAAGTGACTACGGGGTTACAAAAACAAGAACGCAAGATAATATACTCGAGAGAGGAAGTGTTCTCTTACTCGCTTTTTAAATAAGGATAACGTTTTCGATTCACGGATTATGCAAGGAAGTTTATTAGGAAGCATTCTACAACCTAACTGCGTGTATGGTGAAGAAATAAGAGAAAAAGTCAGTTTTATGCGGTTTCATTTTGAGAAGAGTATGCTTATTCCTTCTGCAATGAGCATCATCGGTGTGCGTAAAGGAAAAGCGCTTACTTAGGTAATGAGGGGAGGATGGGTTAAACAGTACGTTAAACAGCTGGGATAAGATACGAGAATCTTTACGGTACCGAACAGGAAGCCATTGGAGTTGTCCGCTGTATTCAGAAACATGATCAAACTTTTTAAGACCAAAGATGAATCGAATAAACATATTCTGTAATTGTTCAAGTTTATTTAATAGTTCTTCAGTTATGTCTAAGTAATAGACTCTATGTATTCGATTATTGGTTGAATGAGTGTTTGAGCAAGAGCGATCCTGGTCCGGAAGAGCAAGAAACTCCGAAGATTTTTCAATTGATGGATGGAATAGTGCACTTTACTACTAATTTCGCTGACGTTAGCATTCCACGTAAGATAAGAATCGATAATTACTCCTAGGTTTTTGACAGTGTCAGAGAAATTACTAGGAACACCATCCAGGACGACAGAGGGTAAATTGGCAAAATCAATGCAGCCGCGCATATACCGATTACCGAAGGCTCCGAAGATAGGAGCTGAACCAGGCCACTGCAGAAGAGGAGACGTTAGTGATGTTAAAATGCCGAGAAGGATGTCGAAATCGACTGAGGTAAACGCGCTACTGAAGTCCAGAAGTACCAGTATTGTCAGAGATCAATTCTCCATCGTCCATTAAATACCGTCAGTGATATTTATTAGAGCCGAAGTGGTACTGTGGCCAGGACAGAAGCCAGATTGAAAACTGCTGTAAAGGCTATTGTGTGCAAGAAACTTAGAGATTTGGTCATGAACAATAAGTTCAAGCACTTTGGAAAAGAAAGGTAAGATAGATATGGGGCGAAAATGTGCGAGAGAATTAGGGTTTGGTATTTTGGGTAACGGGATTACATGAGCAAGTTTCCAGGACGCGGGAAAGGTACAAGTTGTGAGGGAATAATTGAAAATGTGGGTGAAAATTGGCAGTAACGTAGGCAAAATCAAAGTTATCATTCTTGAACACAATTTTTCTTCACCGACAGCAGGAGATATAATAGCAAAAACAGCCCTCTTCACAATGTCTTCTGAAACAGTTTTCAGAAAAAATGGAGAATGAGCAGAGGGGGCATAATATGATGATAATGACTTTAAAGTTTCCTCTTTAACAGCGCGGCAAACAACAACAGGAGGTTCGGAAAATTGCTTATTAAGGGAGTCTAAATTTAAGTTGTTTTGACCAGTGGGACCACTTACTAATTCCAATGGAATTAAGAAATTACCAAACTTCTGCAGGGCTCCGATTAGTAAGGGAATCATGAAAGTGGCGCCTTTTGGCACGAAATAGACGGCTGCAGCGATTACGCAAATATTTGCAGTGGTTCAAGTGTTGCTAGGTGGGGGAGCTTTTGTACATGTGTTTGACCTTATCTTGAAAAGACATGACTTCTCTAATAGACTCTGATAAACACGGAGCTGGATTATGTCTGATTTTCACTCTTCTTAAAGGAGTGGTCGGTCATACAATTCTAATAACAAGGAGTTGAAATTTTCAACCTTACCATCGATGTCGTCAAAAGATGTCACAGGCGACCAGTTTATGATTCTAGGCATCGCGCTGTAGTGACTTCATGTCGATGTTATTATACTATACTATATAGTTCGGTGATGACACTATCATAAGCTCTATAAGAGAGGGATCACAGCCAGGAAAATGCGCAGTCTCGGTCTGCGTGCGTTCTCGAGCGCACGTCGATCGCAGACGCCTTCCCGCTCTATTAGCCCCCGCGCTAATTGAGCACCCAAATTTCACTGGTTGTTGTCGTAATATATAATTTCATAGTTGTATACCGTATTAAGTTTCTAACGCCGTTTTCACGGCGGACAGTGGCTCGTTAACCGTACTTCTAATAAGTTTCTAAAGACGTTTTCACGGCGGAAAGTGGGTTTTAACCGTACATCGTGGAACGTGAGCTTCGTCGACGGGGTTTCGTCGTTCCAGGACTTCAAGATCCGTGTTCGAGTAAGTTATCCGCGTCGTCCTCAACCGCCCTACTGCGTGTAGGGTGGTTTTTAGGAAGTTAGTCATCGTTGATAGGTTCATAGTATATATATTTATATATTGTTGTCCCTCCCCAACCCCCTCCGCAATGGCTTCCCTAAGCCCTGAGGAGCTTCTGAATAAGCTGATCGCTGATTACGACGCCCAAGGCACTCACTGTCCCCCTCATATGATTCGCACACTGCAATCATTTCTCCCTCTAATCATGGCACTGTTCACACCGGCCCCTCAGACCACCTCCGTCCCTCAGACCGCTCTGGTCTTAGGCCCTCCCGCGTCCCTTTCCTCCAGTGACATGGAGTGCGAAGTAGACGCCCCTCCGCGCCGCAAGCGCGCACCCGCGACCGAGTCATCCTCGGACGCCACCCCAACTGGCCCTGAGTCTCCCTCTTTTACGCTTGTTAAGAAGCGCTCTAAGAAGCGTTCGAAACAAGACCCGGCGCCCTCGACGCCCGTCCCTACACCCCCTGCGGCGTCTTCAACGCCAGCTGCCCCGGTGTCTTCAACACCCGCTCCGGCCCCAACTTCTGTCAAGGCCAAGGTCCCACCACCCGTTTTCCTTCGGGAAAAGGGTAAATGGACTGAGGTTTCGACATTGTGCAATGAGCACAAAATCCATTACGTCCGAGCAGCCAACTCGGGTGAATCTATTAAAATCTTAGTCTCGTCGATAGGCGACTTCCGTGCTTTAACAAAGCTCCTCACCGATAAGCAATATGCTTATCATACTTATGCTCTGTCAGAAGAGCATAAGATCAGAGCGGTACTCAGGGGAGTCCCGTTCGAATCATCGAACGAGGCTATCCTGGAGGATCTGCAATCCCAAGGCTTCCCGGCACTCGCGGTGCATAAAATGCACAGCAAGTACGGGAGGCAACACCCTCTCGCTTTGGTGGTTCTCGCCCACGTCCCCAAGTCCAGGGAGATCCTCAAAGGGGTAAGCACTATATGCGGCCTCTCTGGGATCTCGATCGAGGCGCCTCATCGCCGCGGTCATCCCGGCCAGTGCCATCGGTGCCAGTTGTACGGGCACGCCGCGGCCAACTGCCGCGCACCGTCCAGGTGCGTCAAGTGCCTGGTCCCTCAATTCACTAATGAGTGCAATCGCACTCCTGAAACTCCCTCTCCTCCCGATTGCGTGCTTTGTGGCCAGTCCGGCCACACCGCAAATTACAGGGGCTGCCCTCGTGCACCCCGTTGTATGCGCTCCAATTTCAAGAGGGCGGGACCCAAACAGGCCCCGCGCCTTTCTCAAGAAAACTTTCCGCCGCTGCGTAGCCGGGTTCCTCTGGCTGCAAAGCCTACACAGTCTAGGCCTGCCCCAGAAAACTGGAGACAGTGCCCCGCATCGAATCCCATCCCGGCTCCTCGCCCATACAAACCCACTCCTCAATCCTCCGTAGCAGACGATATGCGTATCGCTAGCGGGTCTCCGCCAGCGCGCCCAACTTCCCGACGGGTGTCGCTTCCGATGAAGGCTAACGGTAATAACTACAGCCAACAGGTGGTTTTAAGTGGGTAGGTGCCATTCTGGTGAGTCCCACATAACCCCCCGCAGAGGAATTTACCTGTGGGCGGTATGCATGACGCATCTTCCACCTCCCTCCCGCGAGGGTGCCTCGGCAGCAAAAAAAAAAAAAAAGGAAAATGATGGGTAGGAGAAAGGGGTAACATGGACAGGTTGTAGCAGGATAGGATTGACTGTAGAGCGTGGGATCTAGAGTTGAGTTGTCCACCAGAAACAAGAGTAAGATCGCAAAATATGTTAGATTTCAACCTCCTGGTCCAAAATTATTTGAATTTACCGGGTATAAATGCTTTGATCATCCATCAACTAAATACATTCTCGCTCCGATCGCCACGCGGTGTGAACGTGCAAGACCCCGTTCTCCGTTGATCGGTCCCTTCCCGATATTCCGTGGCGCTTAGTCTACTGAGGTCACAGTTTAGCGTGTTGGTTCCGTGCTACGGTTTTCAAGGTTTTTCTATTCCCTCTGAGTGCTATCGAAGTGCGATTTTTCTTTGCAACTAAGCCCCTTAGTCTTCAAAGTGCTGTGCTAAGTTGTGTTGTGTTTGTGCTGAGTGCAGTGTTGTGCCCAGCGTAAGTAGTCTGGTTTCAGTGCAAAGGATATTTAACGGTGACAACGAATTTGTACTGAACCAGTCCTTTTATTTTTTTTCTCTTCTGTATTTTATTTTTTTTTCTCCTTTTTCATATTTATTTTTATCATATCTGTGTGTTTTCGTGTGTATTTGTCGTTTCTGTCGGTAAAGGTTGACCCTAACGCGGTCAACTCTTTACCTGCGTACCCTTTTTAGGTTTCCAGGTAGCGGTGACAACGAATTTGTACATTACCAGTCCTTTTATTATTTTTATTTTATTTCTCTTCTCTATTTCATTTATTTTCTACTATTTTCATATTTATTTTTATCATATCTGTGTGTTTTCGTGTGTATTTGTCCTTTCTGTCGGTAAAGGTTGACCCTAACGCGGTCAACTCTTTATCTGCGTACCCTTTTTTTAGATTTCTAGGTAGCGGCCTTCGGCGTACTACGGTTAGTTTTAAGTTATTCTCCCCAGCCCCCCTACCGCTGGTAGGGAGGTTAGCCGCTAGGGTTTGCTAGATTTTTAGGAACTAGGCAACCTGTGACATACTTACTTTATACTTATAACTGTCCCAACCCTCCCTAATGGATTTGCTAAGCGTTATTAACTTCGCGAACGCGTTCACCCAGGCGCTTGCTGCGGCAGGCGTCTCCATCCCGAAAGACATACTAACGCAGGCCTTGCAGGCATCAATCGCGTCCCCGGCCCCTCAGGCCCCAACCCCAGCCTCTCAGGCCTCCAACGTCCAGACCCTTCAGGTATTCAGCTCTCCCGCGTCTCCCGTTCCATCCGATATGGACTGCGCGTCGGTCTCATCCTCGCGATCATCTCGTAGGAAGCGTACCGCTCCCGGGAGCGATTCAGACTCCGCCGCGTTTGAAGCTTCGTCGGTCGCCGCCACCTTAACCGGCTCTCCTGAGCCCGCCTTCCAATTAGTTACCAAACGCTCTAAAAAGCCGCGGTGTCTTCAACATCCGAGCCAACCCCGGTGTCTTCTACACCCGCCCCCGCGCCGCTCATGTCACTCGAAGTGACCGCGTCTCCATCGGTCCCATCGAAGCCAGCGACGCGCTGCGCTCCCGTCCCGCCGAAACCTCAGCTCCCTCCGCCCGTCTTCCTGCGGGAAAAAGCGCGCTGGACCGCGGTTTCTAACTTGTGCAAAGAGCACAAAATTAATTACTTAAAAGCCGCCAACGCTGGCGATACAATTAAAATTCAAGTCGCGACCGTCGACGACTTCCGCGCGTTCACCAGGTTACTTTCCTTAAAACAAATCGCGTATCACACCTACGCCCTCCCGGAGGAGCGTAAGATCCGCGCAGTACTACGGGGCGTCCCGTTCGAGCTCGCGAATGAAGAAATCCTCGAGGACCTTAAGTCCCAGGGTTTCCCGGCCGAAGCAGTGCATAAGATGCACTCCAACCGCGGTAGGCGTTTTCCCTTAGCTCTGGTAATCCTTACCAACACTCCCAACTCGAAGGAGATTTTCAGAGAGGCTCGCACAATTTGCGGACTCTCGAACATCTCCGTCGAGCGTCCAAACCCCCGCGGTCACCCTGGGCAGTGCCACCGCTGCCAGCTATATGGCCACGCAGCGGCTAACTGTTCAGCTCCCCCCAGGTGCGTTAAGTGCCTGGATCCTCATATCACTAAGGAGTGCACTCGCACTCCCGAATCCACTTCCCCCCCCTGCCTGTGTGCTGTGCGGCCAGTCCGGTCACACAGCAAACTACAGGGGCTGCCCGCGCGCTCCGCGCTCCTCCGTCAAGAGGGTCGCGCCTAAACCGGCGCCGCCGCTCACTCCCGCTAACTTCCCGCCGCTGCGCAACCGGGGTCCCCCGGAAGCAAAGCCCGTTCAGCCGACGCCTACTCAGGCTCTGTCTTGGAGGCAGCGTCCGGCCGTTCCGCCTGCACCTTCCCGACCCATCCCAGCTCCCGTAGCTTCTGTAGGGCCGCGTCCCGCTCCGTTATCCGTACCTCAGTCGTCGTTGGCTGAGGATATGAAGACCGTGTTCGACGTTATTCAAAACGTCGATATTAACGAAATTTCCGTACTCGCACGCAAACTGCGAGCAGCCCGCTCTCCTCAAGAGCGTTTATTCGCGTTAGCCGAGCATCACTCGCTCCTAAGTTCGTTGTAAATTTATTTATTTATTTTTTATTTTTGTATAAAATCGTAAATAAGTAAATTATAATGTCTTGACCCGCGAATCCCGCGTCCAGTCGTATCAAACCTTATCGTATCAAACAAGGGCTTATCTCTAGTATCTTTTAACGCTCGTAGCCTTAACACCAACCTTCCCGAGATTAAACTGTTCCTTCAGAACAAAGAACCTGACTTATTCCTTCTCCAGGAGACATGGCTTACTCCAAACCGCTCTAGGGGATTCGCTATACCTAAGTACGCGTTTATTCGTAACGATAGGCCCAACTCCGACGGTTTCGGCGGCACCGCTATATATTACAAAAGAGGTTTCCATTGCTGTCCTCTCCCTACCCCTCCTCTCCTCAACATGGAAGCCATTGTGTGTAGGTTGGCTATGACTGGTCATCCGACCATCATCATAGCTTCAATCTACATACCTAGTGGTACCAAACCAATCCGCAGCGACTTTGAGGCCATTCTCGCCCTCGGCCATTCAGTCATTATGTTCGGAGACTTTAACTCCAAACATACTGACTGGACGTGCCTATCGACTAACACCAGCGGTATCGCTCTCCTCGACATCACTAACTCCCTTGACTTAGACGTCATATCCCATGTCCCACCAAGCGTACTATAGCATGGCCCGAGCCTTACGCGTAGACACCGCCTCTCACGTTCCTCCTCTCACTCGTCCCGATGGCACTACTGCCTTTGAAGTCGAAGAGAAAGCCGAATGCTTCGCCGACAGCATAGCGGCACAATGTTCGCCCAGCACGCAACCCGCGGATTCCTCCCACATCCAGGCGGTGGAGGACGAAGTTCTCCGCAGAGAAACTCTCCCCATCACCGCCGACCCTGTCACAGTCTCTAATGACGAAATCTTGCTTCTCATTAGAAATCAAAAGTCCAAAAAGGCTCCGGGTGCGGATGGAATTTCCAACCACGCACTTAAGCACCTACCTCAACAGATGCTTACCTTGTTAGCTATCATTTTCAATGCCTGCTTCGACCATAGCTACTTCCCAAAAGCTTGGAAAGAAGCTACAGGCATTCCCAAGCCGGGCAAACCTCTGAACGTCCCGGCTAATCACAGACCCATCAGCCTCCTCAAGGCAATGTCTAAACTTCTCGAGAGAGTAATACTCTCTCGAATGCGGAACCATCTGTTTCCAACGGATGGCGATCCTCTCATTATTCCCCATCAGTTCGGCTTTCCCGCGAAACACTCCTGCCCTCAGCAAGTCCATCGAATCGTCGAATATATACTTGACGGTTTCTATCCGCGTCGTTATAAAATAGTCGCGGTTTTCTTTGACGTAGCCAAGGCTTTCGATAAAGTCTGGCACAGCGGTCTCGTTTATAAACTCTACAAGATAGGCTTACCGGATCGCCTAGTCAGGTTAATAGCCTCGTTTCTCAAAGACCGTACGTTTCGATTTAAACACGAAGGCACGCTTTCTGCGCCTCGTCCCATAAAGGCTGGAGTCCCTCAAGGCTCAGTCCTCGCCCCTCTGCTGTACACCGTGTACACCAACGACATTCCCATCCCGCCGAAAGGCGTCGAACTCGCCCTCTTTGCCGACGACACCGCACTCTATACCAAAGGCCACAGTGTTCGGCACCTTGTAACCAGACTCCAAAAGGCCGTAAACGCCCTTGGTGTATGGTTTCAAAAATGGCGCATCGATGTGAACCCTGAAAAGAGTTCTACGATGCGCTTCGACCACAAACGCCGTCGTCCCGATGGCGATCCCCACGTTCGAATGCTAGGCATTCCCATCCTCTGGAAGCGCAGTACTAAATACTTAGGCGTCACATTAGATCCGACGCTTTCTTTCAAGCCACTCGTCGAAAGAGTTTCGAAACTCGCTCGTCACTACTGAGGCCGCCTAAACAGCATGTTAGGTAGAAAAAGTAAAATGTCCTTCAGAAACAAACGTACACTTTACAAGGTCTGCGTTAGACCCGTCATGACGTATGCCTCGCCAATCTTTGCCCACGCCAAACCCTCCCTCCTGCACAAACTGCAGGTAGTTCAAAACCTCTTTTGCCGCAGGGCCACAAACGCACTGTGGTACGTGCGTAACGCGGACTTGCATAGAGATCTTGAACTGCCTGCAGTACAACAACACCTCAAAACACTCTCTGAAGTGTTCTTCAAACGCTCCGAAACCCATCCCAATCCTCTAGTTCGTGATTCAGTCTCATATACTACTCCTGTCTTAGATTCGAAGTTCAAAGTCGCTAGGCCTAGGAATGCGCAAGCGTACTCATCCACCAGACTGCCAGCCGATCTCGAAGCCCTTCTGGCCGCAAATTCTAATTCTAACGTAAATTCTAATTCTAACGTAATTCCTAATTCTAACGTAAATGCGAATTAATTCAATTTTATCTTAAAATTTTTAATTTTTGTTTTAATTATTGATTTTCATTTTTGAGCACCTTCAGTGCTATGTATTCACCTTCAGTGCTTTGAGCACCTTCAGTGCTATGTAATCCCAGCGGGTGACCCCTTCTGGGCCCCGCTAGCGCGGCCTCTTTCTCCAATTGGCCGTCGCTCAGATGAAGGCTGAGTGGCAAAAATGCACGACCCGACAGGGGGTTTTAGTGGGTATGGTCCTGGTAGGCGTCGGGACGAGTCCCACATAACTCTGGAATCGCGCCAGAGTATGCGTCAGGGCATTTTTATCCTCCTGCCCTTCCCGAGGAGGGGAACAAAAAAAAATCATCTAAATAAAGGCCAGCAAACTGTAGTACGACGAAATTTCCTACTCGACTTGTCATTTGAACTGGCTAAACCCCTCATGAATTAAAACAAAAAGGCTTTTGGGGGTGTCTAATTATACCTCATGATCACTCAAACAAGAGAGTAAGACTTGGCAAATGTTTTATGTGCTCTGGAGCCCGATATCGCTACACAAACAATTTAAGTAAACAATGTATCAGGTGGATATGCCCTGATCACCAAGCTGTGTTATGACTTCAATGTGAAGAAGAAAATAATTATAAGTCAGAATATTATTTTTTTATTAATTTATCGAAGTTGATCTCAATCTATCCAAAACGTTGATTATTTCATAAGAGTTTCTTATTATAATATTTCTAATTTATAAAGTAACTGTTAATTTTGTTAATTTTTCTTTGAGTAACATTTCAAAATAAAGATAAAACATATCTTTATTTGTTTATATTTTAAATAAACCTTTTAGTTATATCCAAAATTTTAATTACTTTTTCTACTATGGTAGAGCATGCGAGCAATCTTGTAATAAAATAGGGTGCGTGTACACACTACAGGTGTTAAAGACTCTAGATGTTATCAGTAGGCTGGCTTGTAATAGACTGGCGTTCTAAGGCCAGCAATCGGCTTATTTAGCCGGGCTGGCATTCCATTGGATACGCAATTTGAAATTTTGAAATTAGTCTTTTTAGCCAGGAATCATTCAATCGTTTTCTAAGAATTTTTGTGTAACAAGCTTAGATTGTTTGGCAGCCTCCATTGCTGTCAAAAAAAAATTAATGATTTGACAATAATAGTAAACAACATAAATCGAAATAAAGGAACAAAATAATTAATAAATAAAGAAAGTAAAAAAGGATTGCAAAAATGTAAGTATTACATTCCAAAGGTTAACACGCTTCAAATGTATTTGTAACAAAAGAGGATTGAAAATACAAAAAAAACATGGATGATATATTTTTTTTATCAGGAAAATAATTGTTTATTTATTAATTTCACAATTTATGTACACACAGTAGTAAAAGAAATTTAAACACAGTGATTTAAAGTAAGTAAGCTTGTTTCTATAGAAATTTCTTACAGCAGACCAATGAGCGGAGAGTTTAATATAAATGCAATTATAGTGTGTACTTAGAATATAATTTATTTAAGTAGTAACATGAATATTATTTTAAAAAAATATAAATAAACCTACAAAAGTATTAAATATATCTAGTTATAAACAGAAATAATTCTCGACATATATCCTATAATAAATATATTTAAAAATATACCTACGTAAACAAAAAAAATAATCAAAAATTAATAAAAGTACATTACAAAAATTAAGAATCGATAAAAACAGCATCTAACGACATTTATCTTTGTAAAGAAAAGAAGTGTTCTCGGACGTATGACATAAGGGAGTGAATTCCACAATCTGACTGCATGGACAAAAAAGGAGTAGGAAAAGAAATCTGTTTCATGGGCTGGAATTTGCAGTAAAGTACGCTTATGTGCTCTGCATAGCGTATACAGAGAATGAGCAAAAGACAATATTTCACGCAAATAAGGAGGGGTAGATGGATTATGGAGGATGTTGAACAGGAGACAAATGATTCTGCTGTTTCTGCGGCAGCGAATCGGAAGCCAACGGAGTCGCTTTCGATAGCTAGACACATGACCGTACTTTTTTAAATGTAAACACTTAGTGTATGCAAAATTTTGCAAGCGTTCAAGTTTATTGAGAAGCTCCTCCGTGGCATCCAAATAGCAAGCATCAGCATAATCCAGTACAGGCTCATTCGCGTTCGTGACAAGTTAGAGTCCAAAATGACACCCAAGTTCTTATCTGTATCAGTGAAGGCAATCGGAATATTGTTTAATGTGAGGTAGAAGGGAGAAGTCAAGGCCACCACGCATGTAGCGACTGCCAATAGGCATGGCATATTTGTAGGATTAACAAGGATACCAAAGGATTTAGCCCAGTTGTAGAAATCATGTTACGATGGCAATGAGTGGCCTAGGTAACTATTTAGTCTAGGTTAGATTTACCTTTGGTAATTAGTCCGCAAATGAAAAACACTCATACACATAAAACACAAATATATTCACAAATAATAGAAGGAGAAGTATGAACAATTTACACAGCACAAGATAGTTTATTAAGCACAGTCACGGACTATAAGTATTGAAGGAACACAAAGAAAGTCTAGGTAAGATGACGTGCACAAAAAGTCCAAGCATATAAAGGTGCGAAACTTTAGAAGGAATTAACAAGAACAGTTTATATACATTAGGCACAACACTTATACGCACAAATATCATAAAATAGTAAAAGGCTTCGAGAAAAATATCGAGCGAGCGCTAAGACAAGCAGATCGGGTTTTACGTCTAGAAAGTGATTTCAGACTGCCGGCGAGCGGCGCCGGCGCAGCGCGCGGCCGGTAGGCAACCAAACATGTCGCGATGAATACCTAATGAATTAGGCCAGGTCTCCACTGCACTAAACTGCGCTGATATAATATAATAAATATGAATATTTTGTATGCGTAAATTATGTTTTGATAATATATAAATGTAAATAGAGATTTTGAATATTTATATTATTGTAATAAATACGTAAGGTTTAGATATTTTCTAACGGTAAAAAATACATAGATATTTATAGAAGTTATTATAAATAAGAAATAATATATTTATTTAAAGTTAATAAATTTATACGATTATATAATTAAGATATGTGGCAAAGTTTGCCACACCGTCACTAATTCGACCCAGGTCCAGATTCATTGAAGCTATTGCAGATTCCCGTCTGACACAATGAAATGGCGGTAAACCTGTAAGTCGTCAGCTTACAAGTGAAGTATAGATGAAATTACTTAAGTGATCGAGTTAATAAAGATGGAAAATAGGAGAGGTGCCAGGACACCCCCCTGGGGCATACCCGCAATGAGATGCGGCCCCGGAGGTAGGAGTTGAAACAGGAGATTGTGAAAGGAAACATTAATGGATTTGAAGATGCCAATAAGGATGTCGAAATATACGACATTAAATGCATTACTAAGGTTTAGGAGTACAAGTAAGGTAAGGGATTTGTTTTATGATGTCATAAGTCACATATATAAGATACGGTGCTGTGGCCCTGACGAAAACCGGAATGGTGTAGGGTGATGATATTATTGGACCACAGGAATGCAGACAGTTGTTTATGCACTATATGTTCATGAACTTTGGAGAGAAAAGGTAAGATAGATATAGGTCGAACATGTGAAAATGAAGATGTATTGGTATTTTAGGTAGAAGAATGACATTAGCTCGTTGCCAGAGCGTTGGAAAGATACAAGGTGATAGTGAAAAATTTAAGATATAAGACAGAGTAGGTAGCAGGAGAGGTAATATCGTGATAATAATTCTCGAACACAGTTATCATCACCAACTGCCGCTGAAAAGATAGCAGTGATTTCTTGACATCATCTGTCGAGACAGTGGTAAAGGTTAAAGCAGGATTTGTTATTGGAAGTATAGACAGATAAGCCAAGGTATTAGCTTTATCGGTAGGGGTTAAAGAAAGGGATGAAAAGGAAAAGTGTCTATTAAAAGCGCTCAAATCCAACTCTTTAACAGAAAAGTTTAGTGTGACTGAACACGGAATTGAAAAACACTGTAAACATATTATAATTTGTTATTTAGTTAATTCACAAACCATCACAGTATATTTTAGTATATTGGGCACTTCGATAAAGGTACTTGCAAAGAAGAAACAAAAATAAACACATAAACATTATTGCGTTTTACACCGAGCTGATTAAATTTCGTATATTTCGTCACGATCTTCATATTTTGCACTTTAGTTGCCTCGTGTGGAATTCGCTTTCGCAACCTGCATAGTGCACAGCGAGCCTTACTTCAATTTTATACTAAAACAAAGCACGTATTTGTGTTCACTCAAGCGACATATTTGTGGTGTCTTGGCAAAAATAAAGATGTTTTGTTTGGTGAACGTAATTTAAGTCTCGTAAAATCGATGGGGTTTTCTGCCAAAGTAATTCAATATTAATTAATAAATTCTATAAAATTTTAATGCTTTTTTTACTTGCACCAGTGAATATAAAAGAATAATATTTATCATAGCTGTTGGACGTAGCTCTTTATTGAGTACATTAATATTCATCAATGTTATTCCCTGTACGATATACTTGTTTCAGATTTAAATGGTTCAACCGAGGCATACATTTGGAGTACATGTATTTATACATTGTAATCATTTGTCTTATTCTATATATTTTTTAGACTTGGTCACCTAACTTTGTTCATTTATAGAAAATAATTCTTTTCTGCTAATATTGATTATAATTAGAAATAATTTGTATATTACGATCTATCATCTTTGTGACTACAAAAACTTTCACAAGCTGTCACGAATGTAACACTGCCATCATTGCCTTCTTCACACTTTACATCACTTACTGCCTGTAATGGATGTCTTTAATCTTCTTGCCATGAATGAACTTCCAAAACTCCGACAGCCAGTCCAACAAGAGCCGCATTAGTTACAACATATCATTTCCAGTCTACACAGATTTTTAAAATAGGGCTCAATTGTGT
The DNA here is from genome assembly GCA_923062675.1 of Marasmarcha lunaedactyla. Classification (NCBI taxonomy): domain Eukaryota; kingdom Metazoa; phylum Arthropoda; class Insecta; order Lepidoptera; family Pterophoridae; genus Marasmarcha; species Marasmarcha lunaedactyla. The sequence goes on from OV281358.1 coordinate 4,318,136, forward strand.
TAAAAATTACAGCACATTCCAGATCCCATCAGCGGTAGAGATGTTGCATTCCAGCGCGCGTGAGGGAGTAAATAAAGTATTCGCGGCATTTTTCAATTACAACCGCTTCGACAAATGTAAGGGAACTCTTATATTTATCTGTATTTTTATAATGTTGATCTACTTTTTGTTGTTGGATACTAGGTTAAAGCAGGGTTCTCACCTTAAATGGCTTTGTACCTTTGTTGGTAAACATGACGTCAAAACTTCAACCTGACTTTATTTTTGTTTAAATTTAATGAAACTGAGTATAAAAAATTACAAACTTATTTTTACTATTTATTTGTTAAATAATCAGGTAATAATCATATAAAAATATTTATAACAAGTTTTTAAGGATATAAACCAGCCCGGTTGCTCTTGAAACAAATGTTAATTCTCAAAATCAAAATGAAAATCAATTTATTGCAGAAATATTGTAACATTTAATGGTCTACATAAATTTTGAGCACATATTTCACTGTATTACATAGCATGCAATATTAACCTAAAAACTATTTCAAATTACTGTACAGTTGATTATTCTATATTTGATACTATTATATTACTATTTATAATTATATATCACACCGTTGTTGAACTCTCGTTGTCGGTGGTTGTCTGTGCTGTGTGTTCCTTTTAGTTTTAATTATCTAAATTGTGATTGCTGTGTTTTGAAAATCGGTGACTCCTGTTTCTTCTTGCGTATTGCTCCGCCTAGTGGGCGTTCAGAGCGAGAAGCGAGATTTAATATTACAACGTCAAATTAAGGGGGCTGTCCTTTGATACATCCAACAACGTCACTGCACCGATTTTGAAGAAAGACAAAACATTAAATATAAAGTATTTTTGTTTTCCCTGTCGCCGTGGATTTGAACCTGGGATTGTCGCGCAGTGGTTGAGCGCTATAGCCACGAGACCAGTAAGTTGAAACTCTACACGTATTTACTTTAATGAACATTTAACTGTGAAAAATAAGCAATTGTTAAAAAGGGTGAAAATTTTCGCATCGGAGGAAATGTATAAATATGTGTGGGTGAAAAACTGTTCAATTTGTATACGTAAAACACATACAAGTCCTGTAGTGCTTATAAGTCAGGAAGACGATTTAAAAAAGTTAAAGTAGGTAGAATTTGCCTTGTAGTTATATCATATATTACATTCTTTAACGTACTGCTTAACTTATTGCTGTGTATTTTGTTGTGCATATGTTTGCTTACCGTATTTGGATTGGTAGAGAGGAAATTTAGGTTTTGCGATTGGTCGTTGCTCGACGCTATTTATTTGCATGAGCGACTTCTTGAGGGATTCAATTTATTTACTTTTATATATACGTCTGTTTCTTTTTATTTTGACTATACTGTCAATAATTTTATTTCGAGTGGAGTATTACAATTTAGACCTAATAAAATATCTTTTTCTGCGATAAATTATGAAAATAACAATTTTAGTCTTAAAATATGCCTAACACATAAATTTCTTAATCTTATAAAGGACTATTATTCAATTTTATATTTATTTGTTGATGAAGCAATGATTATTTATTACTTTCAACTACATATGTATAATTGTCTATTTTATTATGTATTATTGTTACATATATCTCGTAGGGCAAAATGCATAATAATTTACTTATAATTTATCAAAATGTTCGCGGTTTAAGGACCAAAACTACCGAGTTTCTACATAGTATTCTCTTGTGTGATGCCGGTTTGATTTGCATAACTGAGACTTGGTTACTGCCGGGTATCTTTGATGGTGAGCTCTTTGACCAAAGGTATAATGTGTACAGGTGTGATCGCAACTACGAACAGCGGCAAGACACTCGTGGTGGGGGCGTCCTTATAGCTGTAAGAAAAGGTATTCTCGTGGACAATATCTGTGTGCTCCCATCCGGTAACTCTTCATCTGCTGATATACTATCTCTTAGTTTTAAATAAACTTTGAAAAGGTTAACAAAACGCCTTTGTGTGTATTGTTGTTATTTTCCTCACGGCGTGTCGCAAAATGATGACCATATTTCCTTTTATGAGATTGTTTCAGATAACATAACACGTAACCTAGATGATGAATATTTAATTTTATGTGATTTCAATATAACCCATGCTAAGTGGGTGTTCAATAAATCCTCAGATACGTTGTTGAATCCCACAGGGAGCACGGTGGTAGAGTCACTGTCCTATTTTTTGAGTTTTAATAGTTTACGTCTGTATCTTTGGTTGACACAGTGACACACCGAAAATAAACTTAAAACACGTCGGGGTCACCACCTTCTTGAGTTGCAAATTCAGACAGAACCTTGTTTTGAGTTTTTAAAAATAAACTTAATTCATTGGCCGCGCCAACGAAATTTCGACCATTGTCCGAAAATAATTCTAATGGACGTCCACGACGAGATATGAACCTCCGTAGCGTCATAATAAAGGCGTCTTTAGAGAGATCGCTTACTGCCTCTTGGTGTAAACATTTATACCTTAGGCAAACGAAAACACATAAGTAACATTTGGTTAGTTTGGCTCCTCGACCTTGACGGGTCGCTCACTTCCCTCTAATATGGTTGAGGAGGGCGATGGCTGGATCCCGCGTTAACTCGTGAACGGGTGCCGTTTGAGGGTGTTCGTCGTTTGGATACTTGGGGGGAGGGAGACTTGCCGAGCTAACAGATGCAGAAAAGAATAATTTTGTATAGACATAAAGAGACTCTGTAACTTTATTTTGAAAAAAAAAATATACCCGTGAAGTTTCTTGCCAGTTCTTCTTCACGAAGGTTTTTTTTCGAACTGGTGGTAGAATCATGTTTTATTTGACGTCAATAAGAACAAGTAATTGTCAATGTTGAGAAATAAATATTTGAATTTGAATTTGAATTCCTATTGAGGATCAAAAAGGGACCCGCGTAATCCACACCTACTGATTTAAATGGGAAACTTAAAGTAACACGTTGTGATGGGAGATCACACATTTTCGGAGTTAGAGTCTTACCTCGAGCGCGTCGACGTAGCACACAGTTATTAACTACTCGCCTTGCAAGGCGTCTACCGTTTAAAGACCACACCGAACCTCTTACAATGGCTAGCAGCAATTGAGGGCCGGCATGCAAATTACGATAATGTTCGTATTCAAATATTAGCTTGGTTAATCGATGAGATGATTCTAATAATACGGGATGCTTTCTTTCATAAGAACAATCCGAGGCATCTATTCTTCCTCCTACTCTTATCAGGTTGTCCTTATCAATAAACGGCGACAAAGATAAAATATGTGTTTTGGAATTTAATGTTTGTTTATTGATTAAAGTTAAATACTTTGTTGTTAAGCCACAAGGCATAAGTGTTTGAAAGAAATATTAAGCTCATCGACTGTTAACATTCCAGTTAATTTACTGTCCGGATTTTTTAAATTATGAATAGAACGTTGCACGTAACAAAAAGTTCTTTTAAGTAGGTTAAATTTGGAAAATCGCTCAAAATCAATTAAAGATTCTGATGAAATAATACTTGCAGTTAACGGTGAGATAGTATTTTTTGTTTCTGGCAACACACCGCAATATTTAATGTTTAAAATAGGCCATTTTGTGTCGTCGAGTTCTTAATACTTAGGACCATGCCACCACAATGATGCGCTAGAAAGCTGACAAGGGTTTACCCCTCTAGATATTAGATCAGCAGGGTTATCTGCAGTTGGTACGTATCGCCAAGAAGGGGCCTTAGTGAGTTCTTGTATTTCACTAATCCTGTTGGCGACAAAGGTTTTCAATTTTGAAGGTCTGCCTACCAACCAACTAAGAATAACACTAGAGTCACACCAGTGAATAAGACGATCAGGAATGTAGCGTATAGACTCTGTGACAGTTTTACACAAACGGGCTGCAAGAAGGGCAGCGCAGAGCTCTAGGCGTGAGATAGAAGTAGGCTTTAAAGGTTCTACCTTAGATTTAGAGAAAAGCAAGCAAACTCTGACTTCACCACAGTCGTTGGTTGTTCTAATATAGATACATGCCCCGTAGCCTAATTGTGAAGCGTCACTAAAAGTATGTATTTCTGTGGAACATGGAGAGTCACATTTTACAAATCTAGGAATTTGAAGACAACTCAGCATAGGTAATTGTTTAGAGAAAATTAACCATTTTCTCCTTTTTTTTCCTTTGTTCCGTTATATTATTTGGGACTGGCTGATCCCAGACGATATTTTGTTGCCATAAGGCTTGCAGCATTAATTTTGCTTGTATAATACATGGGCTAAGGAGACCTAATGGATCAAAAACTTGAATGAATGCGACATAATAAATCTTTTTGTAATTTGTTAATTTGAAGGGGTATTATTAATAGTAAAATGTAGGTTATCATTGTTAGGATTCCAGCCTAGCCCAAGTGTGTTGAATGATTCGCTTATAGCTATGTTTTCTTGTATATTGGGTGAATTTTGAAATAAAATTAATAAATTAGTTTTGAATTTGCGTAAATTGAAGCAACCTTTACGTAATTCTAAAGTTATTGCTGACTGAAAATAGCGTAATTCATTTTCATTGTCAGAACCAGTGATTAGGTCATCGACATAGAAGTCCTTTTGAATTATAGTTTTAATTAAATTATCATGACACTCCTCCCCGACCTGCTATAGACATCGAGTGCTTAAATAGCTATGAAATGAAATGAAATAAAATGAAATGAAATGAAATGAAATGAAATGAAATGAAATGAAATGAAATGAAATATTTTTATTCTCAACATTGACAATTACTTGTTCTTATTGACGTCAAATAAAACATGATTCTACCACCAGTTCGAAAAAACCTTCGTGAAGAAGAACTGGCGAGAAACTTCACGGGTATATTTTTTTCAAAATAAATTTACAGAGTCTCTTCATGTCTATACAAAATTATTCTTTTCTGCATCTGTTAGCTCGGCAAGTCTCCCTCTCCCCAAGTATCCAAACGACGAACACCCTCAAACGGTGATCCGTTTGAGGGTGTTCGTGATCCGCAAAAAAAGCTGCTAGCACTTGCGGTCCCGTAAATGACAGTATTTAACTGCATTGTCTGGATAGGTAAGGACTTATCCTCTCTCCATAGTACGAGCTGCAGTCGCCGATCGCTAGGGTGGACGTTCACCTATCGATACATTTTTCAACGTCCCCAGTAAGTAAAAACTTGTACTGTCGAGCTCGTATCAAGATCGAGAAAAGAGATTCCTGAACATTTGGACCTACCATTTGTAGGTCGTTGATGGAGTACCCGGAAGAGGAGGGTGCGGAGCCGTCACACACTACACGGATTTTAGTTGATTCGCTAGAAATTTTAAAAATGGCATGATGACGAAGAAAATATGATGGATTTGGCAAATGATATTTAGATTTAGAGAGATGACCTAACGTTAAATAATCTTTTATAAATTGAACATATTCCGTTTTTAAATCTTTATTTTTTCGAAATTTTTTTTCTAAATTAATAAGTCTCCTTTTTGCTAGTTGGTAGGAGTCACCTAAACAATCAGGTGAATCACGAAGAGGCAATTTGACACAAAATCTACCTGTGTTTAATCTTGTTGTATTAAGTAAAAAATGGTTTTCACATTCCCTTTCAGTTTCACTTAAAAGAACTCTATGGCTCCTCTAGCTCCCAGAATTTAGAAAGCAACTTGTCTATTTGGGAATCTTTAGGTGATTCCTCCTCATAAGCAATTGCATGATTCGAATGAGTTTTGTTTAAATTATTTTGTGATTTTAAATAATTTAATGAACTTGATTTTACTTTTGATTTATTTGGTCAGTTTTGTATATTAATTTGACCACCAATTAACCAACCAAACTGGGATTTATGTAATTTGGGGTAGCATTTACCTAGTGATATTTGGTCACCGCCTATGATATCCCAGAACATATCGGCTCCAATTAACACATCAATCGGAGCTGGTTGATCGAACTGAGGGTCGGCTAGAGGAATATTTTTAGGTATTTTTAGTTTTGTAGCATCTATAGGAAACTGAGGCAGTTTTTCTGTTAGATTACCTAAAACAAAGCATGAAAATACTATTTTAAAATCATTCATAGAATCTCGGTATTGGAGTTGCACGAAACATCTTTCGTTGACTGTGTTAGCAAGACAATTAACAATACCTATTACGTTGAGAGAAATAGGAGATACCTTTAGGGAGAATCTCTGTTGCAAAGATTTAGTTATGAAGGTTGACTGACTACCTGAATCCAGTAAGGCACGAACTTGGACTGTCTCTTTAGTCACCGGATTCATGATTTCAATAAGAGCTGTAGACGATGATACCTGGGTAGTAACTTCTTTAGAAAAGTTAAAAACAGTTTGAGAATTTTCAATTTCATTAGTGTTTTTGTTGGATTCAGTATTTGCAATGACAATAGAATTTACGTTAGAGTTACTTTGATTATTATTATGAAGTAAAGAATTATGACGTTTTTTACAATACCTACAGGGCCCCATACGACAATCTCCAATGACGTGACCCTGTCTTAAACAGTTAGCACACAATTTAAATTTGTTGACATAAGCTAATCTTTCTTTATGAGTATAAGATTTAAATTTGAAACAATCATACATTTTATGGTTATCGTTGCAGATAACACAACGACAGCCAAAGGCATTGTCTAGACTGGCTCAGGTAAATGTATTAGTATTTGTATTTTGTCTACTATTGTCGGGTGTGCTCACATTTCTTTGAAATCTAATATTATTATTTTTGTTGCGATTTATTGATTCAAGGACGTGCGCGCGCTCAAATAAAAATGTATTAAATTGTCCTAACGTAGGCATATTATCAAATAAATTACGTTGCTCATTTTGGTTTTCTATTAAACTTTTGCACATGGCTGTATATAAGATAACGTCTTGCTCAATGCTCTCTCGTTCATCTATTTCTTGACCTAAGTTAGTGCAATTAATTAGTTCAATCTGAGTTTGCAAATAATCGAATTTTGTTGACAAACTGTCGAACCTGCCTAATTTCAATGATAATTCAGAAAATTCGACAGAAGTCATTGTAGATTGCTTTGAGATTCTATCTAAGTAATTTTTAAATTTAGTTATTTGGCCCTTTATTGAACTACGTTTCGTATTTAAATCTTTTAATATACTACTTTTTTCTTGTAGCCCATTTGCCCCCATCTTCCCTTCAAATAAACTTTCTCGTTCGGTCATTTCAATTGAGTCAATTAATTAAAGAAACAAAACACTGGCAAATAATTGAAAACAACGTAATTCAATCGCAAATAGGATAAAAAAGTAAGAGTGAAATTCCTAAAGTATAAATATGTTTAGGTCCCTAAATATTATTCACAAACCAAGTCTCAAATAGGTTGTTAAGTTAATTATGGAATATTTCGCTCACGTTCCTCACACGGCGATGCCTGGGTAGACCAGGTGATGCTCAGCTGATGTTAGCAGTCCACATAACTAGGTCAACGTTAACCTTGCTTGACCGGCCGCTTGAGCAACTGGAATATATTCGGCAATTTCTTATTAATTACCACGCAAAACACCACTACAGGGTTTATTATGACGAACTTTCTCTTTATACTATCTATCTTTATAATTGTAATAAATTGTAATATGTTTATTTAAGAACAAAGAAGTTATTTTAACGGTTATCCAAAATAAAAAAGTTTTACGAGGGTACTTTCAAGTTACACCAATCTGAATTTTTAGTTTTAATTTGTTAAAAAAGGGATGATTATAGGATTTATATTGGATGGATTTTGTAATTATGAAGAATGGAAGATTAAATAGGGCACTTAATTGACAAACTATGCTGCGAGGTGATGCTTTAGCTGCGTCACTGCCCGGCGGTTGGTTCAGCTGGACCCTGGGTTTTCCTTCAAAACTTGAGCTCCGACACTGTTCCGTGATTGTAGTAACCTCAGCACTCAGCAGACATCCGGTACTCTTCTTATCCTCTGCTCTCTGGTAGGTTCTTGATGCGATACTGTAGCGGCCGATGACTTCACGAACAGTAGCAGACCTTTAATTCTCGACAGTACTTATTTTGGAGTACTGTCCTGTCACGGTTGCCAAAATGTATCTTTGGTTGACACAGTGGAGCTTCAAATTGGAATGAAACTCTTGATTCCAACACAGAAACATATAATTTCTCTTAAGTGATGTTCACTATACAGCGGTAGGTTTCGGAATGAATGTTAGTTTGACATTATACAATACATAAGTTATTCTTTACAAAAAAAATAGCGAATCTCTTCGCGGAACGAATTACTTCTGTGTTAACGCAAGGCAAACTTTAATATAACTTGATCAATAATTCTAATTACAGGCAACTAGATCTGGTTATTAGCTCATGCGAGTGGGTCGTAGATCGACTGAGTAATCCGTTGGTGGCAGAAGACCCGCACCACCCTGCGCTAAGTGTAGCGATTACTGAAGGACAGTTGACTGCTGCGTTGCGTCCACCAGCACCACGTACTGTGCGTCTATTTCACTCTGCGAATTACTGCGAAATTAATGCATCCCTCCAATAATTGATTGGCATATGGAGCTTAAAGGTACTAGACTTGATGCAATCGTTGACAGATTTTATGAAATTATAGAATCGATAATATCACATCATGTCCCCACTAAGTTAATATCTGGGTCTCCCAAGAATAAAATTAAAAAGAAAAGCTGAAGTACCACAAACGTTGGAAACGTTTTGGCAATTACAGCGACTATAAAACATTTTCATTACTTCGAGAGCGCCAAAAAAGTGTGAGCCAACAAACTTACTCACATTATACAAATAAAATTAAATCTTTAATAAGAGTGGATGTTAAACAATTTTGGAAGTTTGTCAAGTCAAAGAAAAGCTCTGTTGATGTTCCTGATACTATGTTCCTGGGTGATGTACGCACCTCTGACGGTAAAAAAATAGCATCTTTATTTAATGACCACTTTAGTTTGTCCTTTCTGACCAATCTCCACTCCGGTACCACTCTGACTTCAAACAATGAAAATAATAACATATCCACATGCTCTTTGGATATCTCTACAATAAATATATCAATTGGTACTATAAAAAAACACCTAAAACTACTTGATATTCGCAAGACTGCAGGGTCTGATGGTATACCTCCTGTATTTTTAAAATCATGTTATCTTAGTCTCGCTCAACCTTTGCATATACTTTTTAATTTGTTATTAAAATTGGGATTCATGCCTGTAATGTGGAAAAAATCCTTTGTTGTTGCGATTCACAAAAATGGAAACAAGCATGATATTTCTAATTATGTATCACGTTCTTCGGATGAGCAAGTTAGTCTCCCGTTCCTGTCTGTTAGGCGAAGTGTGCAAGATCAAATGTTTCTTTATAAAATTATACGTAGTGATATTGACTCTCCATATTTATTGAGCAGAATGAGATTTCTCTGCCCCCGTCTAAATGCGAGAAATAGACGTACTTTTGCATTGAATCCTTCAAGAACAAATTATGCTACTAATTGCTTCATTAATAGATCATGTAATTTACATAATAAACTATTAAACGATATTTATTTTTTTCAGCTCTCTTCCTGTAAATTTAAAAATAGTATAGGTAAAATACTGCTCTATTATTTGTGTTAATATAAATAGTGGGAATATATAAGTGTATCAAAATTAATTACACCATTGATTGTGATATATATTGTAGGTATGTAATTTTTGTTATATATTTATCTGTACTTAAATAGTTTAAACGTTTGAATTGTGTTTCTGTTTTTTTTTCTTTTTGTTCTTTTCACCGACTGTAAATGTAATACTTTAGTTATGGAAACTTTGCTGGTTAATATTAATATAAGATTAATTATAGTATTGTGTTTTATAGTAACTGTTTGTTTCTGAAATAACTAAAATAAATAAATAATCACAAATTACTCATTCCTTATTAGAGAGCACCATTATTTAATACTTAATATTATTTCTCATGTCAAATTTACTATACTATTTTGTCCTAATTCAACGTCAATCCAATTCCAAAGATCATAAAATGTCAAGTGACTTCTTGCGCTTGAAAACAATCTAGTTACGTCACCGGACATACCACCCGCGACCGTTACAGTTAGAGCGTAGACGCAAACGCTGCACTTCTAGGTGGTACGATTCTGGGAACGAATAATATTAAGGATGTAGGTTTAAGATAAACTATGTAATGTTAAGTTAGTTCTTAAGATCGGACAGTCTGCATCTAACTCTGCGACCATAGGTTACTATTCTAAAATTAAGTTCCTTTATAAAAGTTTAAATAAAAGTTCTATTTTAAAAATCAAATAGTGTTTTTAAAAAGTCGATCCCAGTGCTCCCGAACTTGACTGGCGCAGCCGGTAGGATCGTGGTTTGCATGCATCGTCCATCAGTACGTGAAATAGTGAAAATTAGACTGTACATTTTCGTGAAAGTGAAAATTCTTCTCCGTGAATAAAAACATACTATTTCTCTACACGTCGTGTCGGTGTGGCCTACGATCCGCGAACCAAACAAATAAGTCATCGGAGGAAAATCTGGAAAATGAACGTGAGAGCGGCTGGTTGGTGAGTAAGCCTTTTCACCATTCATCGTGTCGATTGTTCTGTTATCTTGAGATAGGACTTCTCTCATTTTAACTGAAATACTAAAGTGTACCTAGAATTAATGTGTCCCTATTAGTTTCTTTTCATTTTATCGATGAAACTATTGATTAAGTGATACTAGTTATAAGAATTTTAGTTAATTGTGTTTTATACTTTTACAACCTTTTTAATTTTATAAAAATTCTAAAAATTTTTATTTTTATAATCTTTATACAGTTTCGTGTTATTTTGTTTATTAGTTTTATTCTTGTACATTGAAAATGGAAGGGCAGGCTCAAATAAGGATGATTCCTAGTGAAATGCTAAAAATTATTCCCATGTACAACGGAGATAAACGACAGCTTAATTTATTCATTAGAAAAAGCGAATATATTATAGAGAAATTTATGGGAAATGATATTCAAAACGTTTATGTATTTGAATCAGTTACGAGTCGATTGACGGGCGAAGCTGCCTCTCTTATCAGTGAGCGCGATGACATCACGACTTGGTCACAATTAAAAGATTTGTTAGTTCAGTATTTTGGAGATCCGCGTAGCGAGGAATGTATTTCAATAGAGCTTGAAAATTTAAAGATTAAGTCTGGTGAGTCTTATTTAGATTTTTGTGGTAGGATACAAACTGTTAAATCTATTTTAATTTCTAAAGTTAATTTAATAGAGGATATTAGTATGCGACAAAGTAAAATTATAATATATAATAACAGAGCCCTTAAGGTTTTTCTTTATAACTTAACTGAAAATTTAGTACGGGTAGTTAAATTAAAGGCCCCAACCACCTTGGAAGAAGCCCTTAGCATAGTGTTAGAAGAGGTTGATTTTTACGATTGTTTTCATAAACAAAAATCTTTAGGCAACTCTTCTAACCCTAAGCCACAAGGTATACAGAGTACATCTAATCAACAAATAGTTCCGCTTAACCATAAATTCGGTATTCCTAATTTCAACCCAGGCTTTAAGTTCGGTATTCCCAATTTCAACCCAGGCCTTAAATTCGGCATTCCTAATTATAATAATAATCCAGGTTTTAAATTTGGGAATAATAATAATCAACCCAGATTCACTTACCAATCGAACAATCAAGTGCCTAGGTTTAAGTTTGGTATACCTCAAAACCAACAATTTCACCAACGTGGACCAATAGGATACAGACCGCAATTCGGATATAGACCCCAGGGCCTTCAGCCACAACCACCTATGACACCTCAACAATTTATGCAACATTATCAGAATAAAATTCAAAATAATCCGCAACCTCATAACTCGACTGACGTATCAATGCGTACCGCCCCACCTTTTAAACCTCAGCAAGGATTTCCGTTACACGAATTAGACTTATATGAGAATAATTACGCTTACCCGGAGTATGACCATGACTATGACCCTTCTTATTACCCTTATTATTGCGACTATGACCAATACACACAAATCCAAGACACTTCGCAAAGTGAGATGACGTTGACTGAAAATGATCAAACAGAACCATTAGAATTACAAAAATTTGACGAAACATCAGAAAATTTTCAAATTCAAGCCTCCACAAAACCAGAGAAAAAGTAGCGTTAAACTGTGACTCTAATACCTTACAATTACCATATATTTACATACCTGAAATTGATGCCAAATTTATGATTGACACTGGTAGCACTAGGTCATTTATTGCTCCTAGAAAAGCTTTTGAATATTTTACACCATATATGTACCACGAACCATTTGAGGTTATTAGCACACATGCCTCAAGTAAACACGATCAAGTAATAGAAGTACCTTTATTTCCAACTTTCAACTGTAACGAAATTCATAAATTCTACGTCTTCAATGTAGATTCACGCTACGATGGCTTGATAGGAAACGATCTTTTAAAACAAATTGGAGCAATTATAAATCTTAAAAGCCTTACTTTAATAACGAACACCACTAAAATACCTATAGTTCATAATAACCTAGATTATAAAATTAATTTACCCCCTCGTTGCGAACTGAAAGTTAAATTACCCACAGACACGTTTCAAGGTTTTGCTATTTTGAATTTTACTGAATTTTGCAAAGGAGTGCGGATGCCTGAAGCGATCGTAGCCTGTGAAAACGGTTATGCTTATACTGTAATTCAAAACACTAAAGATGAACATTTTACAATTACCGTTACTAGACCTTTTAAGACATTACAATACGAAATAACTGACTGTCACATTAATGCGTCCAACGTACAACAAAACCCTAGTGAATATGACAAATTATTAACAGAAAATTTATTTAAACTCCGACTTGACCACATGAACGAAGAAGAACGACAAAGTATATTAAATTTATGTACAGAATATAAAGATATATTTTACTGTGAACATATACCTTTATCATTTACCAATGAAGTCAAACATTTTATCCGTACTAAAAACGAAGACCCCATTTACATTAAGCCTTATAGGCAAAGTCCGGTAATAGCAGACGAAATTAAAAATCAAGTAACTAAACTTTTAAGGGATAACGTAATAAAAGAATCCTTCTCACCCTGGAGTGCACCGGTTCATCTCGTACCTAAGAAGCCTGACGCTTCTGGCGAAATAAAATATCGCATGGTTATTGACTACAGACGGCTGAACGAAATTACTATCGATGACAAATACCCACTTCCAAATATTCATGACTTATTTGACAAGTTAGGTAAAAGTACTTACTTCACAACACTAGACCTTGCGAGCGGCTACCATCAAATAGAAGTAAATGACCTTGACAGACAGAAAACCGCTTTTAGTACACAATTTGGACACTATGAGTTCTTAAGGATGCCTTTCGGACTCAAGACAGCCCCAGCAACTTTTCAAAGGACAATGGATAATGTTCTGCGTGGGTTGCAAGGCATTCACGCCCTAATTTACCTTGACGATATCCTTGTGTTTTCCTCCAGCTTACAGGAGCATTTACAAAAGCTAAGAGCAATTTTTGATAGACTTAGAACGACAAACTTAAAAATACAACTTGACAAATCTGAATTTCTCCGAACTGAAGTACTTTATCTGGGACATACTATAACTAAAGATGGTTTGAAGCCTAATGACGACAAAATTAAAGCCGTGTTAAATTATCCCATCCCAAAGACGACCACTGAAATAAAAAGCTTTTTAGGCTTAATTGGATACTATCGACGATTCATAAAAGACTTTGCAAAAATTACTCAACCACTCACAAATTGCCTTAAAAAACGAAATAAAATAATTATTGACGAAGCTTACATAGACGCCTTTGAAAAATGTAAAGAATTACTAACTAATGCACCATTGTTGCAATATCCTGATCCTCAAAAGCCTTATATACTTACTACAGATGCTTCGAATGTGGCCTTAGGCGCTGTGCTTTCTCAGGGATCAGTAGGTAATGATAAACCTGTAGCCTATGCAAGTCGCACCCTCAGTGATACCGAATCTCGATACAGTACCATAGAAAGGGAGTTGCTTGCTATTATTTGGGCAGTGAAACATTTCCGCCCATATCTCTATGGTCGAAAATTTTATATTTACACCGATCATCGACCACTAGCCTGGCTTTATTCATTAAAAGAACCAAATTCCAAACTTACCCGTTGGCGCCTTAGACTCCAGGAATACGACTTTGAAATATTGTATAAGAAAGGCAAACAAAATTCAAACGCTGACGCTCTTTCCCGTATTAAATTAAACGCTCTAGGATCAGACGATGATCAACTATCCATGAAAGTAAATGTAGACAAAGAACGAGACATACGCAAATACGTAACTGAGTTAACTGACGAAATTAGTAAACTTTCCCGACAACGTCCCTCTAAAGACACATCAGAGACTATAACTGTATCAGACTGTGAAAAAACTATATCCATATCTTCAGAATCTGACATCATATCTGTAATTGACCCGCAAGACAACTTGACGTATCCCGTTCCTTCAATATCCAATAGCGATTGCTCTACAGTTCATTCCGCTATAGACCCAGACGCCGCTGTTATACCAATTCTACATGAAGCGGTTGATACTAAGCCCAATCAGATCTTGGTTTTCGAATGGTTTAAAAATGACATGCAAGTTAAAAATTTATCTAGGAAAAAGCAAAATGTGTTAGAAGTTTTCATGCCCATTAATAACGAGGATATAGTTAAAAGATTCCTATTAGAATACATTAAAAATAATTTAAAATACTTTATATATTTCGAAAAAGAAGCTCATCGTAAAATCTTTTCTAAAGTAGTAAGAGAGCTGTTTAAGAAAGGTGCAGTCTGTTTTTATGAATGCACTGAACGAGTTATATATATAGAGGACGAAAATGAACAGCGAGCTGTAGTTGTTAAATATCACGAGGGCAAGACGTGCCATCGCGGTATCAAAGAAACTATGACTAGAATACGTAGAAGTTACTATTGGGAAAACATGCAGGAAACCGTAGCAGCTATTATTAACAGTTGTGATCTATGCCGTAAAATGAAATATGACCGTAAGCCGCTAAAACCATTCATCCAGTTAACACAGACTCAAAGCGCACCATTTCAGGAAATATTCATAGATCTTTTTAGTATAGAAGGCAAGTATTTTCTCACGATTGTAGACGCATTCAGCAAACTTGGTCAGGCAATAGAAATCTCCAACCGTTCGACACCCGAGGTAGTAAGAGCTTTGATTAAGTATTTCTCTACATATGGAATTCCTAGAAAAGTATCATGTGATCCAGGCTCTGAATTTAACAATGAACTTTTAAGAGAACTTATGGATATGTATAAAATAGTTTTGCACATAAGCACACCTAATAATCCGAACTCAACAGGTATAGTAGAAAGATTTCACTCTACACTCATAGAAATATATCGCTTAGCCAAATACGAACAAAAATGTACAGACGCCGCTACGATAATGACTTATGCTATTATGGCCTATAATAATACTATACATAGCGTTACAGGATTAACCCCATTTGAAGTAGTCTTTGGACACACAGACAATAATAATAGCTTTGATATTAATTTTGAAAAGTCATATATACAGCAGCTTATGAAAGATCATTCAAAACGTACGAAATACTTATATAATTACATTTCAGATAAAATGGTTTTAACAAAGGAAAGGATTAAAGAAAAGAAGGGGGGTGAAATAAATAGGGAATTTCAAGTAGGTGAAGTCGTCTTCGCTAAAGACGTAAATACCCGTAAAAGCAAGGATAAGCCACGCTACGTTAAGGCCATAGTAATAGGTACAACAGAAAGAAATGTAGTTCCCATTAGAATAGGAAATAGAAATACCAAAGTCCCAGTTAAAAATATTAAACGTTCTCCACAGGTGGAGTTTGGTCCTGATGGGCTTGGCCCAACTACTTCCTCAGACCCAAAGCCTTCACATTCGCAAGCTAGAACTTAACCCAGGGTTGTTACCTGTAAAACAAGGACACGCGTACAGACAGGTGGATAGTTGGACTGTAATCAAAATCATAGACCTGATTAAAATACAAAATGACTTTATTTTTAATATCAATAGTTATAACAAATTTATTCATCTTCTAGATACAGACAAGCCTTTCGTTCATGAATTTATTAGTATGAAAAAACAGACACAGTTTATGCTTGATAGGACTCTAGATAAAATAAGACAACTTATTCCTTCTGGCTTTGGCCGAAACAAAAGAGGCATTTTTAATCCATTAGGATCCTTTATAAAAATTATTACCGGTAATTTAGATAATCAGGATGCCCTTAAGTATGATAAATTTATTTCACAGTTTGAGCTTGACCAAAGTACCGTTTTTAATAAAATTACCATTATATCTAAAATGCTGGATTATATGATCAACAATACGGAAACCTTACAGAATGAGACCTTAATACTAGATGAACGCTTAAAAAGAATTGAAATTATTGTTAAAAATATAGCCACCAAAGAAAATAATTCCATATACGCGACATATATTTTAGGAATGTTCCATACCTTTATGAATAATTTTAATATAATTTATACCACCATAAGTGAAATAGAAACAGCTTTGGCCCTAAGTAAGGTTTCAGTATTGCATCAGTCTGTTATAAATACCACTGAATTTATGTATATTTTAACATCCATAGAAAAGAAAAGCCATTTAATCTACCCCGTTACTGAAAATAATCTGATAAAATTAGAAAGAACATTGTCTGTTAAAGCGTTTGTAAAGGGACACCAGTTAACATTTATTTTTGAGATACCTATTGTAGATAACTTTACATATAACTATTTTAAATTATATACGTTACCCATGTATAATATTCATGATAACAGAACATCGGTAATCATACCAAAATATCAGTTTCTAATGGTGAATGGGCTGAAGTACTTACCAGTCGCGACGCCGTGTGCTGACATAGATGCTGACGAGTTCCTGTGCACCGAGAATAACGTAGTAACTTACCCTGAACAGACGTGTGCTGAGATGCTGATGAAGTTCCACGATAATTCGACTTATTGTAGGTCTTACAGCGCTGTGATAGAGGACATAAAGCTGCAGCGTATCGGGCTGAATAATTGGATATTATTCCTGAAAAGAACGGCTGTCATGGAGGTGCATTGTGATGGTGACATTACTTATGAGTCTCTCCAAGGGACTTTTATCCTTGACGTCCCTGATAACTGCGAATATCGTCTTGGCAGCTCCAGGCTTGTGTCCCATAAGCCGTACCTGACATCAGCGTTCCGGTCAACTACACCGGTAATGAACTTACCTATCTTAAAAGATCAAAACTTTAATGACTCCCAAGTAATCAACCTAAAGGGGATGAATTTGGACGAACTTAAACATTTATCTTTAGAGCTTCATAGTGAAAAACATCAAACAAGTGTGAGTGAATCCGTTGTGAACGTTTTCAATGTGGTAATTTTAAGTATTATAGTAATAAGTTTTCTTTTGTTTCTAGCATATAAATTTAGAATTATATTATGTAAATCCCTGCGAAATAATCTTGACTCTAATTCGTCAGATAATTTCGCACTTAACGGGGGAGGAGTTACGTCACCGGACATACCACCCGCGACCGTTACAGTTAGAGCGTAGACGCAAACGCTGCACTTCTAGGTGGTACGATTCTGGGAACGAATAATATTAAGGATGTAGGTTTAAGATAAACTATGTAATGTTAAGTTAGTTCTTAAGATCGGACAGTCTGCATCTAACTCTGCGACCATAGGTTACTATTCTAAAATTAAGTTCCTTTATAAAAGTTTAAATAAAAGTTCTATTTTAAAAATCAAATAGTGTTTTCAAAAAGTCGATCCCAGTGCTCCCGAACTTGACTATCTACGATTTAGTGATCAACAACCCGCTGACAGCTGTCAAAGCAAACTCAACCGAGTAATCATGCACGCATAGCAGTATATTTGGTGCGTTAACATAAAGTACGAGAATGTATATTTTTAACTGTTGAATAATACAATTTTTATTATTACATTTAATTAGCTTGTACAGTTGTATAAGAGTTTAAGAATTGTAAAGCAATAAGTACAAGATTAATTTTATGAAGACACAGAATTCTGGTAACAACATATATAAAAACTAGCTTTTATCCGCAGCTTCATTCGCGTAAAATTTAAACCCAATTCTTTTATTACTTTTTAAAATGACTGGGGTTTTAACCAAATAACAATCTAGAATCGCTAACGCTAACGAGAACAAGTAAATTTATATTTTTATCAAGCTCCGCCTTTTAGTCTCAAGTAGATTATTGAGTATTTTTGTCTTGTCGTCGAATAAAACAATTGGAACTCCTTAGTAGACATTCCAGAATATTCAGTCTGCGACTCGTAATGTGTTATTTCTATATTGGTGGCTATTCGATAAAACCATGAAATTAGTTGCATCTAAAAAATAAAATGAACGTGAAGTTGCACAGTATGAAACCAGCTGTAATTCTCGCTCAAGAGGCCTATTCACGAGAGCGGCCCTGTTCACTCTGTTTAATCGTTATTGTTAAAACAACGGTTTGATTAACTGATAATAAAACGAAAAAACGTTGATGAATTATTTAAATAATATTGAATGCTACTAAACAAAGGAAGAAGCGTTCATCAACTCATCACAATCCTGGCCACTCAAACACAACCCGAAGACGATGAGTGTGGATGTCGGGAGTTTTCGACGCGGTTAATGCACAATTTATTCACATTCCACTTCCGAGAATCAAGGTTCACGGCGCGGGATAATATTACGACTTACACAAAGAAAATAATTTTTTTAAAGAATATCCAGAACGGCCGTTATTTTTATTACGATTTTCTTTCGGGTCCACGGACTTCTTTTGGGGCTTAAGTGATGGCTTTCAAAATGGTACGAAGAGGAGAAAATGAGTCGGTTGGCTGAAAAAGTAAAAAAAATTTTACACAGAATGTGTTGGGTGGAAATATTTCGGCCTCATTTGCTTCAACGAAAAACATACCTCAGTGGTTACAAAGTAGCAATCAAACGAAATTTTAACTTCAATAAAAGCAAGTTAAACTTGTCTATATTTTTCTTTCTCATGATCCGTTACGACACCTCGTAATTAACCTACAGAATTAAACCACATGAAGATATTGGCGTACGCCTTCAAATGTACATTAATCAATCATTTATTTAGAGTAATCTAAACTAAAATCCACAAACTGGATTTTAATTTTCTAAGCGTTACGGGGCTCAGTAGGGCTCGCACCGCCTCAATAATAGTTTTAGTACAAGGTCTAGAATGCAACGTACCGCAGGAATGGAAAGTACAGATAAACCCGTACTGCTGTTAAGGTGCTACCACATTGAATTTGAACATGTATCCAAACAGTACTGAAATGATGTTTTTCGTTTAGATCTCGATTAAAGTACAAGCCTGTTAGGAAACAGAAAATGGCTTTTAAAATTCATGCTCTTTTAGCTTCAAGGCTTAGGTTAGATTAGAAAATCTGATTGAACCCAGCTTTGTCCAGTTAGTCGGTGAAAACAAAGATTGATGTTTTTATTTCAATACCAGGGTATTTTGATCAGAGGAGTGTAGTAAATGTAGCTTGTACAGATACAAAGAATAGTCTCAATTTAAAGCTGTAAGTATTATTATAACTTAGAAACTAATCAACCTAAATTACTACGTTAAAGTAATGGAAGTACCTAATATCAATCAAACTTTAATATTTTTATAACCTTTCATGATTTTCTAAATCTATCTATATTTATCGTAAAAGAGTAAAATAGTTAAGCGGTTGCACTTCACCGGTAAGTTAACCAGCTTATGTACCTAATTTAATTATATATTTTTAATTTATTCTTATTTTCCTTTTTACAAACTCGTAGCTATACAGTTATGCCTGGTTGCGGCACTCACGTAAACTTTTACTATCAGATTGCTATACAGTGTGTCACTCATTACATTGCATCTTTAAACGTCTTTTTCAATTCAATAATGAATACACGTTGTTGTACTTTTACTAAACCTATGTAATGAATTTAATCAATAATTTTCAAGAAAATTGTTACGCATTTTACATTACTTCTGAAAAATAAGCTGTACAAATGATGGAGATACCAAGGATCAACATACAGCGGTCATATAAATACAATATGTAAGTGTCAATGCGAAAAAGTGTGCAAAGCCGTCCACTAGAGCTTGGTCACAATTTTTTATATAATAGTAATTTAAATATTTCAGTGATAGAAGGTAAAACACCTTTTTAATACAAATTGTTGATTTTACCTTCTCCAGAATCCTTGACAATTGCATACCTATTAATTTGGCTTACATTTGAAAGACCCAAGGGAAAGGAACATTCCGATATCATTTTGGTAATTACCTAATGTGGCGGATGTTACTTAGTGAATCATCAATATTAAATATCCCAGTGGTTTTACGTCGGTAATAAAGAGCTCGATGGCGCTTTAAACGAAGAGTTCGGCTCTCCCTCAACTGTACCACTCCAAATAGATAAAATACCTACTCCTGAAATTAAATTAAATTATTTGAATTAAATAATGAATTGTGTAATGTACCTATAGTCAATAATGTTTTCATAGTATATTTTGGACTATTAATTTTAAGTAAAATGTACTAACTAGTATTTAATTTTAACTTTTGTTTACGCTATATAATAATGCTGTGTATACACGACTGATGGGTAGCAATCTAGGTCTAAATTGTAATAAATTTCACGCTGTATAAAATAATTTATTTTCGATTGTTATCTGTGTGTGTACCTTGAAACAAATGAAAATGTACTTTTACTAAGTGTGTCCCGTTAGAGTATGTGAGTGGAAAAACAAAGTTATGGAAAGCAATTTAAAGTCCACTTTTAAGTAACGGTTGAAATTTGATGGAATTTTTTATACTACAGGCTTTTTAATACGATGTATTTAGATTGGAATCCGTTTTATTTTTAATGAATCCAAGTTATGTCCAAAGCTTTTTTGTTACGAAACAAAGTTAACAAACTTTACAAACTTTGAGAGTCAGGCTTTATTTGTCGTCAATTAGAACGAGTAACTGTTAATCGTTCAATTTACAACCTACTTTCTGGGTTTTGACCACGACGCAGAAAGAGATGTTTGTTAGTTGAACGTGTGTAGCTTTTCTTTTAATGTCAGATCTGGCCAATTGGACATGATAAGTTGTAGGTGTTGTATTCTTACAGATTGTGATTATTACAATATTGAATAATGTTGCGTTGACGGCCGTAGGCTTCTGTTTGAATTACTATTGTTCCAGTAATTTCACTGGCAGTTCCTTTCCATTAATCAGAACACAAAAATGAAACCCTATATGAATGAGTTGATATTGATGTGCTGCTTTTATTTGAAGGGGAATTAATCTAGAATGTTTGGAAGGATCAATCCAGCTGCCTTAAAACTATGTGTGTAAAAAAATTCAAGCGTTTATTAATTTGTGTTTACAAAGAACATGCTACTTTAACCCCGTTTGGCTACTCTTGCAAACTTTGGTGGATTAGAGATCAGACTTGAAGTTATATTGAAAATTATACCTTTCTGACCTGTGACTTTCTGCAATAAACTGCACTGATTTAAATTGTGACCCCATTATTAACTTTAAATCACACTTTTAAGTCTATCAGACAATAATACACAGATTTACAAAAATGTTTTAGATAAAAATACGTTAAACATCATAAATATGTCTAGTATACTATTTTCTGCTTTAGTCAGCAATAATTTCCTTTTGCCAAACATGGCTCAATATCAAAATGCAAAGAATATGATATTACTTACGTGTATTTTCTATTAAAACTAATCTTTTTTTAAACAGTATGGAAGTTATTCAATAAAAGAAAAATTCAAAACAAACATACATCACTTTGCAAATATGGCCGTTTGTTGACACGGGATCCTGTTCGTCTGAAGCTCCCATTGTTAAAAAAAGTTATAAAATATTCCATTTGGAATGTGAAATTTTTGGCCATTTTGTTTTTTACGCCGTGGAGTTTTTTGCGGACATAAAAGGAATAAAAGTATATGATGTTCAAGTAAATGTTACGTTTGCTTTATTCAGGTTGGAGACAAAGTATAGTGGCAACGAGCTCAGAAACCACACCTTAAGCCGGATCAGGTTAAAACTATTCCGAAGACCGCAAAAGAGATTCAAATAAATCCTAAAACATTGAAGCATAGTTCAGCAAACTTTCTACTCTACGCATATTATATAATGAAGTCCCCCGGCCTGTCTGTCTGTCTGTCTGAACCCGATAAACTCAAATACTATTTTCATATGATTTTTACCAATGGACGCAGTGGTTCAAGAGGAAGGTTATTTGTAAACTGGTAATATGATGATTTATTGATATCATCTTAATATGATTAAGAAGTTGAAATTATCATGATAAGAAAATAGATGCAGTATTTTTTAAATAGTCGTAAGCAGGCAAATAAGAGTTATGTTTGCTATGTTTTCAAATAAAAAGCAACAACAACATGTATCAACATGTAGTTTTCTCAATATTTTAGAAGACAATAAATAAGATTTTATGGTCGAAAATACAAAATTGTAAGAATCACTCTACTACTAGTAATACTTCAACGCACCGCGTGGGAATAGAAAGATATAACTACCGTCCCACGTTAAACTTTTGTCATTTGTCTTAATTATCAAGGTTTGTCCAAAATTCGTTGACAAAAATCTTTTTTTTCAACTAAAGTGTGCCAACATTTCTAATACTTAACTAGTGTGCAAAGTTCAAAAGTAATTTTTTTCTGTAGTTTTGCTTCACCGCGTCATGCATTGTTCCGTACTGCATCATTCGCGAACGAAACCGCGCGAGCTTTGAGCAAAACTATTGAAAAAGCTCTTTGACCAAAGGTACAACGTGTACAGATGTGATCGCAACTACGAACAGCGGCAAGACACTCGTGGTGGGGGCGTTCTCATAGCTGTAAGAAAAGGTATTCTCGTGGACAATATCTGTGTGCTCCCATCCGGTAACTCTTCGTCTGCTGATATACTATCTCTTAGTATTAAATTAATTTTTAAAAGGTCCACAAAACGTCTTCGTGTGTATTGTTGTTATTTTCCTCACGGCGTGTCGCAAAACGATGACCTTATTTCCTTTTATGAGAGTATTTCAGATAACATAACACGTAACCCAGATGATGAATATTTAATTTTAGGCGATTTCAATATAACCCATGGTAAGTGGGTGTTCGATAAATCCTCAGCGACGTTGTTGAATCCCACACGGAGCACGTTGGTAGAGTCGCTGTCTTATTTTTTGAGTTTTAATAGTTTACATCAATATAACTTGATCAATAATACTAATGACAGGCAACTAGATCTGGTTATCAGCTCATGCGAGTGGATCGTAAATCGACTGAGTAATCCGTTGGTGGCAGAAGATCCGCACCACCCTGCGCTAAGTGTGGCGATTACTGAAGGACAGTTGGCTGCTGCGTTGCGTCCACCACCTCGTACTGTGCGTCTATTTCACTCTGCGAATTACTGTGAAATTAATGCATCTTTGCAGGGAATTGATTGGCAAATGGAGCATAAAGGTACTAAACTTGATGCAATCGTTGACAGATTTTATGAAATTATAGAATCGATAATATCACATCATGTTCCCACTAAGTTAATAATGGGGTCTCCCAAGTATCCAATAAGGTACACTGCCTCTCTGATAAAAATTATAAACGAAAAGCTGAAGTACCACAAACGTTGGAAACGTTTTGGCAATTACAGCGACTATAAAATATTTTCATTACTTCGAAAGCGCCAAAAAAGTGTAAGCCAACAAACTTACTCACATTATACAGATAAAATTGAATCTTTAATCAGAGTGAATGTTAAACAATTTTGGAAGTTTGTTAAGTCAAGGAAAAGCTCTGTTGATGTTCCTGATACCATGTTCCTGGGTGATGTACGCACCTCTGACGGTAAAAAAATAGCATCTTTATTTAGTGACCACTTCAGTTTGTCCTTTCGGACCGGTACCACTCCGACTTCAAGCAATGACAATAATAACATATCCACATGCCGCTCTTTGGATATCTCTACAATAAATATATCAATTGCTACTATAAAAAAACACCTAAAACTACTTGATATTCGCAAGACTGCAGGGCCTGATGGTATACCTCCTGTATTTTTAAAATCATGTTATCTTAGTCTCACTTTGCCTTTGCATATACTTTTTAATTTGTCATTAAAGTTGGGATTCATGCCTGTATTGTGGAAAAAATCCTTTGTTGTTCCGATTTACAAAAATGGAAACAAGCACGATAATTCAAATTATCGTCCAATTTCTAAATTGAGTGTAATCCCTAAATTATTTGAACTCCTTATTTATAATATTATATATCCGATGCTGAGGCCGATAATTATAGAACAACAACATGGATTTGTTACTAAAAAGTCAACTGTGAGTAATTCATGTGAATTTTCGGACTATGTATTAAATGCTATGGATGGTGGTGGACAAGTAGATGTAGTCTACACAGATTACACAAAAGCCTTTGACAAAATTTCCCATTACATCTTAATCCACAAACTCGAGAACATTGGAATTCATGGAGATCTTTTACGTTGGCTGACATCATATCTGCGTGACAGAAGTCAAGCAGTTACAGTTAAGGGACACTGTTCCACGTTTATTCCTGTTCCTTCGGGAGTCCCTCAGGGATCCCATCTTGGCCCGTTACTTTTTAATATTTATGTTAACGACATCAGCAATGTATTTAGAGAAACAAAGTTTTTACTCTATGCAGATGATAATAAATTTTTTAGAAAAATTAACTCGATTGATGACTGCATAAAGTTACAGGATGATCTTAATAGGCTGTGTCATTATTGCAATGAAAATCTATTATTTTTAAATGTTAAAAAATGTAATATTATATCGTTTACCAGGAGAGCAAAACCAATAGTTTTCAATTATTATGTTCATAGCCAAGCAATGTCTAGAGTGACTACTGTAAGGGATCTAGGAGTCTACTTAGATTCAAAACTGTTGTTCGATTCTCACGTTGAGCATGTTGTTAATAAATCGTACCGCATGTTGGGATTTGTATTAAGAGTCTGTAGGGATTGTAAAGATATCCATACTCTCATAATATTGTTTAACTCTTTGGTCAGATCTCTCCTCGAGTATGCTTCGGCTGTCTGGAACCCTTTTTATGGCAAATATATTGATGAGATTAACAAAATCCAAAGGAAATTTCAAAAACACCTTGATTACCGCCGTTATGTATCACGTTCTTCGGATGAGCTAGTTAGCCTTCCGTGCCTTACTGTTAGGCGAGGAGTGCAAGATCAAATGTTTCTTTATAAAATTTTACGTAGTGATATTGACTCTCCATATTTGTTGAGCAGAATAAGATTTCTCTGCCCCCGTCTAAATGCGAGAAATAAACGTACTTTTGCATTGAATCCTTCAAGAACAAATTATGCTACTAATTGCTTCATTAATAGATCATGTAATTTACATAATAAATTGTTAAATGATATTGATATTTTTCACCTCTGTTCCAGTAAATTTAGAAATAGTATAGGTAAAATACTGGTCTCTCATTTGTGTCAATATAAATAGTTGGATAAAGTCAAAGAATTCAGATATGTATCAGATTTGTATGTCAGAATTGTATCAAAATTAATTACACCATTGATTGTGATATATATTGTAGTAATGTAATTTTGAGTTTAAAGGTTTGAATTGTGTTCTTGTTTTTTGTTGAATTGAAATGTGTTCTTGTTTTTTGTTCTTTTTCTTTCCACCGACTGTAAATGTAATAATTTAGCTATGGAAACTTTGCTGGTTAATGTTAAAATAATATTAATAATAGTACTGTGTTTTATAGTAGTAACTGTTTGTTTGCTAAATAAATAAATAAAAAAAAAATAAAAAAAAAAACAGTATGTTATGTACGTTGGCCTATCTTATATATTTATAGTAGAGATATGGAGGGTCGATGAGTTATTTTATAAATAAACTTGCAGAAATAAGAAGTAAAGAATCGACTAACTTTATAGTCCAAGACAAGTTTTTTATAGACTGGCAAAGACTCGATTATACGGAGTACCAGAAAAAAATTGATTGAATTGAATTTAAATCTACAGATGTTTTATGATGTTTTCTATATTTGATACATTGACGCTTTTAAATCTTAATGAGTATATTATGATAACACGAAGACCATAAAGAACAATTCGTGTTTTTTTAAATCTTAAATATAGAAATAAAACAATCGAAGCCTCGGAAAAACAGTTGTAAACAAGTTAATTCACAAATGTCCACAACAATCCTATTATATACATTACACATCAATTACAGAGATTCAGAACAGTAGCTCGAGTTTTTAAACTTAATATTTTACAAAATGCATTATGCAAGACGGTACCAACAAATAAATTTTTTGCATAACAAAACCCCAGCGAGTAGGTCTGTTACTTAAACAATGAACTGACGCCTGTAGGGTTGACACTGAGTTAAATTACAACGTTTCTTGTTTGTGTCAAAAGAAATAACGTTTCAAGTTTTCCACTTTAACATTTTATAAGAGACAGCAGTTGTTTTATGAGCGTTGATGAAAAAGATTGAGTATTATTTAAGCAAATTAGTTACACCGAGTTTTGCAATGCTGTTATTTGTTTTATTATACAATTTTAGCTTGTAAGATGATAAATGTATTTTGTATTTTGTTATGGGTGTTGAATGCCTAAAAGTCTTATCGATACGAGCCTGAGAGTTAGTTTCGAAAACTTTATTTTGCAATAATCAGTTTTAAAATTCACACTATATTTGTACGGATCCTACTGCAATTTGTGATAAGGGCATATTTTCATTGTTAACCTCTACAAAAGAGTGTGTAGCGGTGACGCGCTACTCAACCGACCAATCACAACGCGTGTTCTACATCGCAATATCAACGAAAACGGATCAAAGAAAATGGAATTTTCAAACAAAATTGCACGCAATAACTAGTTGGAACATAATAGTCAGCATTCGTTATTTGTAAACCTGAAACAAACAGACCTACAAGTACACCCAGAATCGTAAATCGTACTATTTCTTCACAACAGAAACAACAAATTGAATACCACGTCCACGGACTGCTAGGTGCCAACCCTACCCATCACGCAGCTTAGTGAAACCATCCGCCATGAACGACATTAAGCTCGTATCTAACGCCTCATTGTTATGAAATACGGCTTCACACGCCGACCAACTATTATAAAATCCTGCAGCGCCACTTTTAGCATAAACGGTCGTTTTTAGTACTAAAATATGTATGATGTGGTGCTATTAATGTTTTCTTTTATTAAGGGCTGTTTCCAAAGCCGGGTAAACCTCTGAATATCCCGGCTAATCACAGAACCGTCAGCCTCCTCAAGACCATGGCTGAACTTCTCGAGAGAGTCATACTCGCTCGTATGCGGCACCATCTGTTTCCAACAGATGGCCATCTCCGCATCATTCCCCATCAGTTTGGCTTTCACGCCAAGCACTCCTGCTCTCAGCAAGGTCATCGTATCTTCTACCCGTGGCGTTATAAAACGGTCGCAGTTTTCTTTGACGTAGCCAAGGCTTTCGATAAAGTCTATCGCAGCGGCCTCGTTTATAAACTTTATAAAATAAGCTTAGCGGATCGCATAGTCAAGATAATAGCATCCGATCTCAAAAATCAAATATTTCGATTTAACAAGAAGGTACGCTCTCCGCGCCCCGTCCCATAAAGGTCCCAATAGTCCTAGCCCCTTTGTTATGCACGGTTTACACCAACGACATTCCCGTCCTGTTGAAAGGCGTCGAACTCGCCCTCTTTGCCAATGACCCTTTACACCAAAGGCCACTGTGTCCCGCGTCTCATAACCAAACTCCAAAAGGCCGTAAACGCCCTCGGTGTATGGTTTCAAAAATAGCGTATCGATGCGAATCCAGACAATAGTTTTGCGATTCACTTCGCTCACATACTACGCCGTCCCGACGACCCTCAATTTCAAACGTTAGGTATTCCCATCCCTTGGAAGCGCAACACTAAATACTTAGGCTTCACCTTAGACCCGACGCTTTCTTTCAAGCCGAAAGAATTCGAAACTCGGCCGTCTTTATTTAGACCACCTTAATAGTATGTTAGGTACACATAGTAAAATGACTTTTAGATACAAACGTACGTTCTATAAGACCTGCATCAGACCCGTCATGATTTATGCCTCGCCAATGACGGTGATAAAAGGCGATGAGGTCTTTATCAGCGATTAACGCGTCCCCGGCCCCCCAGGCCTCAAACACGGCCCCTCAGGTATCTAACAAATCTAACATAACACTCAACACTCTATCTTGTAGATCATTATACTCACAGAGATAGGAAGATCCTACAATAATTGCACAATTTATCGTTATTTGAACAATGCGACCTCTTATAACTGAACTTTATTGCTTTGTAGCCTTGCCTCATACGTCTTTGTTTTCATCAAGTGAGATAGAAGACAATATTTTGACTAATTTGTAATTAAAACTGAACTGACCACACTAAATTAGTTTTTTTTATACGACAAAATTAAATATAATTAAAATACACTATCGAGGTAGCTACCTAACATAGATAGAAAATTGCAGTTTCCATTGTTCTAAAATCCTACCAGATATGCCACCATATATCCATATAACAAAAGTTATATTAAAACTCTAGGCACAACAATAAAACCCTTATATACAAATATATGAACCCTCAAACTTTTATTAAAACCAAAACTGCTTTGTTTACTGTTAAAAATAAAAGGTCTTTACCTATGAAACTGCCGTTTTGCCGCACTGGCCATTTCAAATGAAAATATTTTTTTTTTTGACTGATAATTCTAATTTCAAATTAATTTTATTTGACAAACATGGAATTCTTTTTCTAAAATCGTCATTTGTTTAATAGTTAGTGTTTTGTTTTCAACGCATTTGAACATTTTTCGTCATCATGGATAAGTTAAAAATTCGAGTAATTATGCAGTATGAGTACCGTCGTGGCAGCAAAGCGGCACAAGCGGCACGTAACATCAACGACGTTTACGGAGCGAACACTACAAACGAACGCACCACCCGTTATTAGTTTACCCGCTTCCGTTCTGGAAATTTTGACCTGAAAAATGAACCCCGTGGTCGTCCGAAAACTTTGGTCGACAATGACGAATTAAAGCTGTGGAAGCTGATGAAACTCAATCCACGGCTGAATTAGCAGCAGCTTTCGACGTTAGTATCAAAACAATATTGGTCCATTTGCGTCAAATTGGCAAGGTAAAAAAGCTTGACAAATGGGTACCCTACGAACTCAATGACTGCCAGCGCGAAGTACGCGTGGAGACGTGCCTTGCACTGCTCAGCAGGCATACAAATGAAGGAATTCTGAACCGCATTGTTACTTGTGACGAGAAATGGATCCTGTTTGACAATCGTAAGCGCTCAGCAAGTTGGTTGGACCCTGGTTCAGCACCCAAACAATGCCCTAAACGAAAACTTACCCCTAGAAAAGTGATGGTCACTGTTTGGTGGTCTAACGCGGGTGTAATTCATCACAGCTTCTAGCCAAACGGGACAAACATTACTGCAGATGTGTACTGTGAAGAACTGAACACAATGATGGAGAAGCTCGCACGTCTCCAACCAGCTTTGGTCAATCGTTCGGCTCCACTGCTCCTGCACGACAACGCGCGACCTCATACTGCACAGCAGACGGTCTCCAAGCTACAAGAGTTGGGGTTGGAAGTTCTCCGTCATCCGCCGTACTCACCAGACCTTGCGCCTACAGACTTCTACTTTTTCCAGAATTTGGATAACTTCTTGGCGGAAAAAAATTCAATACCCGAGAGGCAGTACAAAATGCCTTTGAAGAATTTGTTGCCTCCCGTCCAGCTGATTTCTTCAAGAAAGGCATCAATAAGCTACCAATGCGTTGGCAAAGATGCAATGATTGCATGGGTGATTATTTTGATTAATAGAAATAAAAAATATATAAAAAAATTACGCTTAATTTATTTCGTGAAAAACGGCAATTTCATAGGTAAAGACCTAATATCAGTGCCGTTGCTCAAAAGCAGAGCTCAATCAAATCAGTTTGAGAGTGCAATCTAACACACATGAAAAACCAACGTGACATCGGACGCGAGAATCGGTATAGCTTGTATTACCGGATGTATCCAGCCCGGCTGCCGGTTAAAACCATCCGGGTGTGCCAGATGAAACACCAGCATTGTGCAGATTCGTTATTTGTCATCTACCTGGTTTGTGCGTGGCGTGGCGCGTGAATCTGGTCTGGTCTACATGAGTGATAGACTAAAATGTCTTTATGACATTAAGTCAAATTTTAGTAAATTTTAATAAAAATACTCGTACTAGTGTATTTTATGAGTATTCCAAAATTATAAAAAACGAACTTTGGCCGCGGCTTCGTTCTCGTTAACTGACGTGTAAATGATTGTTCTCTGATGTCACATGATTCTAATTTTTAATTAGGAACATGCGTCGAAAGCGATGTGATCGGTTAATTGTTGATAATTGCAATTCGACGCACTGCAGTTTTATTTTAGTATCAATCCCTAGGTTGATGAGGAGAGTTGTGCGGAGTGGTACCTGGTAATTGCATAATTTACATTAACTACATATTTGTTTTATTTCTTTAGAAATAAAATCGTTAACCTTAAAACATTTTTAACTTATTTTATTTTTATTAAAGAATTTCAATACGAACAGAGTTACTATACTTTTTACATATCGCGGATCTCTGATGACGGAGCTTCTTACTTCTATCAACTAGAAATCAACTGTATTTTGGTAACACATAAGATTCCTTTTCCTTTGTTGTTTAGTCCACATTATTATTCGACTGTGCAAAATTAGAATTTACACTTAACACTACGGTGAGTAGAAATGAGTTTGTACTGAAGGTCTTGAATGTTAAATATGTTTGGAAATTTTGTTTAATTAAAAATAAGGTTTCATAAGACTTATGGATATTAACCTTTGTATTGCTCCGGAGTTAAAACTATGAGTTGTGTTTGATGTTACGTTCCACTACAGTTTCACCCCGTGGTAGTAAAGTTAATTTGTATAGATCTTATCTGAGGCGGTACAACAGTTCTTCTTATTTTATCCACCATAATAATGAGGTTTATGTGGCTGTGTTCCGGTCAAAGGGAAGGAATAAGGGCCACTCCAACTACAGTATACGGTCAGCAACGCACCATCAGTCGATATAAGAATTATAATCAATATTCCTACTATGAAATATCTGCGTGGGTGCGGTGAAGGTTTGCCACAAATCTTTAAGTGAATAGCGTGTTCGTTTGCCGGCTATACAAGTAGTTGATGTACATTAAAACTTTACATAATTAGTAGCCATACAGTTTGTGTGTTTATATCAAAATTTATTAGCAAAGAAGAATTTGCTAGCAAAAAAAAAATTTTAAATTCCAGGAAGGAAAATAACGCAAAAAATCTTTTGAGATAATTTATTCAAATAATGACCTGTTAAAACTTGGACCGTTCTATCGGCACGCCTTTTCTTCTTAGACAAAAAAGGTGGATGTCTTAAACACAGTTCACTTTGTTTGAAGTACCGTTTTTTTTTTGGGATAATCAACTCAAAGTCACTAAATATTTTTTTATATATAATGAGCACAAGGTTTATTTTACTCATAATACCTAGTGTACACCATGTTGATCTCATATTAAAACATATTTAGAAATATTAAGCTTTCATGGTCCAGCGATATACTGAAACTAATTACCAACAACTGCCAACAGCGTACAAATATGACCACGTATATAAGTTGTTTTCGAGGGTTTATACGAACCGCCTCGCAAGTAGGTTCGATGAGTTTCTGCCACCAGAGCAGGCTCGGTTTCGAAAACCCTTGGACCATATTCACATACATTGGCAGGTCATCCAAAAGTCCTCGGAGCAGGTACAACTGTCCACTGTGCGTGGACACTATCGGGACCTGGACTGTTCTGAATTCCTTGCAGAGATGCCAGATTGACTATCGCTACATTGAGGTATTGAGATATTTGATAGCCAACCGGTGTAATAAGCCGTGCCTCATACGCCGGAGATTCGAGTCCTTGTCGGGACATTCGTTGGTGTGATGTACACAAATTTGTTCTCGGGTCATTGTTGTTTTATTTATCTATGCATGTTTATTTTGGGTGTATGGCACGTTTATTCGCTTTATGGTCATCGATAACACAAGCTCTGCTTGCTTTGGGTGTATATTTACTTGTACCGTGCCGCGGCGATGACCGTTCCAGTACAAGGAAAGAGCACAAGTCCAATCCGATTGCGTCAAGAAGAGAGACAGGGAGTCGTGATCTCTCCGAAACTATTCACTAACACGGTGGAAGAGGTCTTCAAAACACTCAATAAATAGGAAAGAACGGGGAATCAATAGCACCGGCCACTATATCTCACAACTGTATGTGCAGATAAGCGGAATGTTATAATATGAAATTAATACTTAAGTCCTAGAACGGAGACCACGCCAAAGCTAACGTATGTACTGTCGGGGCTTTGCGGTTAAAAGTTGTACTGTATAATTATAAATTTAATAAATTCTCGTTCCATTATTGGTTTCAATTTAGGGTTTGTCAGGATATTGTTTACGTTACAGAAAGATAAAGAAGTGAAAATATTCGTAGCTATAGTAGGCTAATTCAGGCTAGCTTCAGCCAAGATCCTCACAGGAATTCATACAAAACAGTTGTTTGCCCCGTGGCAACATAATTCTTAATAAAAACATAGAATACTGTTCTAAACGTCTATGATGATCACGTGCTAAGATATGGTGTGAGCCGACAGCCAAAGGATAGTAAAATAACATGACGAAGCATAGAAATATTAACGCTATTGAAGCGAACTTCGAGTACTAAAGTTGCTCTTAATTATAGTTCTTGCTGTAAACACAGACTTAGATGAAGTAAATAACTAACAAATAATAAAAGTCTATACATATAAGTATGTATAAAAGTCCATGCCTTCCATTCCCAGATGACTTATATAAATGTGGCTGTTTAGTTCATAATGTATCCGGATAGATAAAATTACTGTTAAATAAATAAATAATATTGTCTAATACTAATAAAAATATGCATCACCGTTTTCTCTAAAAAATTTATTTAAAATATCATTAACAATGATACATATCACTTAGCAACCTGAAAATTTTAATAATCGAGCATGCAATGACTACAGAAGCAGTCTTATTATTCAATAAGCTCTAAGCTGTACAATAGCGTACTCCTCTTTGTGAGTTGTCGGTTAAAACCTCTGTTAAGTGCTTCCATTCAGTGCCACCTATTGTGTGTCGAGCGAGCGCGGTGTTGGACTTTTAAAAGTTTATCCTCTCGGCTATTATGGTTTACTGCCATGTATACCTTGAAACTATATCTAAAATACCTATATAAAGACTTGAATACAATTCGTATTTGTGTCAGGTAAAATCTGACTTAGTTGAAACAATTTTCTGAATTTTATAAAAAGTTCTATTAGGATGGAGTACAGAAAATTCTAGCAAGGCTTAGACCAATCTTTATTCGTTACAAATGTTTAAATACTTATAAATAATTGAAGATGATGCTACATAGCAATTCCTACTTAGTTATGGTACAAACATGTAAACATTATTGTTACTGATCATAAAAATTCATGAGGATAGAATTTAAAAACGTTCTACCTAAGTCTTAAAAATATAATTTAATGATGACTTTACAATCATTATGATTCAGATTTTCCTTAATACCTAATTTTTGTTTATTTGTCTCATATTTATTGTTTCACCTTTTTGTGAATTAATCCAATAAAAAATTTGGTTAAATAGTGCAGTATCTCCGCATTAAAGAAGGATCAAAATATAACAGCTAGTTTTTTAGTTTTGGGCTGATCTTAGAACAAGATTTTCACGTCATAATTTTGTAATCCAAAAATTTATGAAACAGAAATAAATTGATAAATAGCTTGACGACTCTGGAATACACAAAGAGAGCCAACATCAGCTGAGAAAGGTAAAATAAGTCGTCGTGTCCACAAGTCCCGGTTGTAAGTGTAAGCGAACCGCCAGGAAAGCGTTGCGGTTGACTGAAAGCCAGGCGCGTGACACAAAGATGACAGGATTTTGGTCCAATATCATTCTCGCTCCGATCGCCGCCCAGTGCGAACGTGCAAGACCCCGTTCTCCGTTGTTTGGTCCCTTCCCGATATTCCGTGGCGCTCAGTCTACTGACGTCACAGTTTAGCGTGTTGGTACCGTGCTACGGTTTTCAAGGTTTTTCTACTCCATCTGAGTGTAATCGAAGTGCGATTTTTCTTTGCGACTAAGCCCCTTAGTCTTCAAAGTGCTGTGCTAAGTTGTGTTGTGCTTGTGCTGAGTGCAGTGTTGTGCCCAGCGTAAGTAGTCTGGTTTCAGTGCAAAGGATACTTAACGGTGACAACGAATTTGTACTGAACCAGTCCTTTTCATTTTTATTTTATTTCTCTTCTCTATTTCATTTATTTTTCTTCTATTTTTCATATTTATTTTTATCATATCTGTGTGTTTTCATGTGTATTTGTCCTTTCTGTCAGTAAAGGTTGACCCTAACGCGGTCAACTCTTCACCTGCGTACCCTTTTTTAGGTTTCTAGGTAGCGGCCTTCGGCGTACTACTGTTAGTTTTAAGTTTCCTCCCCAGCCCCCCTACCGCTGGTAGGGAGGTTAGCCGCTAGGATTTTGCTAGGTTTTAGGAACTAGGTATCTTTTATTATACTTATATTTATTAATATTACTGTCCCAACCCTCCCTAATGGATCCGCTAAGCGTTATTAACGCGTGCACCCAGGCGCTTGCTGCGGTAGGCGTCTACATCCCGAAAGACATCATAACGCAGGCCTTGCAGGCATCAATCGCGTCCCGGGCCCCTCAGGCCTCAACCCCGGCCCCTCAGGCCTCCAACGTCGAGACCCCTCAGGTCTACAGCTCTTCCTCGTCTCCCGCCTCGTCCGAGATGGACTGCGAATCGGTCGCATCCTCTCACGCGTCGCGTCGTAAGCGTACCGCTCCCGGGAGCGACTCCGAACCCGCGTCTGATACGTCGTCAGATGCTGTCACCTTAACCGGCTCTCCTGAGCCCGCGTTTCAACTTGTCGCCAAGCGCTCCAAGAAGCGCTCGAAGAAAGCTTCGGTATCATCAATACCCGAGCCCTCTCCGGTGTCTTCAGCACCAGCCCCCGCGCCGTTAAAATCGCTCGAAGTAACCGCGCCTCCGTCGGTCCCATCGAAGCCAGCGACGCGCTGCGCTCCCGTCCCGCCGAAACCTCAGCTCCCTCCGCCCGTCTTCCTGCGTGAAAAAGCGCGCTGGACCGCGGTTTCTAACTTGTGCAAAGAGCACAAAATTAATTACTTAAAAGCCGCCAACGCTGGCGATACAATCAAAATTCAAGTAGCGACCGTCGACGACTTCCGGTCTTTCACTAGGCTTCTGTCGATCAATCAAATCGCGTATCACACCTACGCCCTCCCGGAGGAGCGTAAGATCCGCGCAGTACTACGGGGCGTCCCGTTCGAACTCAGTAACGAAGACATTCTCGAGGACCTTAAGTCTCAGGGTTTCCCGGCCGTAGCAGTGCACAAGATGCACTCCAACCGCGGTAGGCGTTTTCCTTTAGCATTAGTAATCCTGTCAAATACTCCCAACTCGAAGGAGATTTTCAGAGAGGCTCGCACAATTTGCGGACTCTCGAACATCTCCGTCGAGCGTCCCAACCCCCGCGGTCATCCTAGGCAGTGCCACCGCTGCTAGCTATATGGCCACGCAGCGGCTAACTGCTCAGCTCCCCCCAGGTGCGTTAAGTGCCTGGATCCACATATAACAAAGGAATGCACTCGCACTCCTGAATCCACTTCCCCCCCTGCCTGTGTCCTGTGCGGCCAGTCCGGCCACACAGCTAACTACAGGGGTTGCCCGCGCGCCCCGCGCTCCACCGTCAAGAGGGTCGCGCCTAAACCGGCGCCGCCGCTCCCTCCCGCAAACTTCCCGCCGCTGCGCAACCGGGGTCCCCCGGAAGCAAAGCCCGTTCAGCCGACGCCTACTCAGGCTCTGTCTTGGAGGCAGCGTCCGGCCGTCCCGCCTGCACCTTCCCGACCCACCCCAGCTCCCGTAGCTTCCGTAGGGCCGCGTCCCACTTTGTCATCTTTACCTCAGTCGTCGTTGGCTGAGGACATGACGACCGTGTTCGACGTCATCCAAAACGTCGACATTAACGAAATTTCCGTACTCGAACGAAAACTGCGAGCCGCCCGCTCTCCTCAAGAGCGTTTATTCGCGTTAGCCGAGCAAAACTTGCTCCTAAGTTCGTTGTAAATTCTTTTACTTTTGTATAAATTCGTAAATAATAAATTATAATGTCTAGACCCGCGAATCCCGCATCCAGTCGTATTAAACCCAAGGGCTTAGCCCTAGTATCCTTTAACGCTCGTAGCCTTAGCACCAACCTTCCCGAGATTAAACTGTTCCTTCAGAACAAAGAACCTGACTTATTCCTTCTCCAGGAGACATGGCTTACTCCAAAACGCTCCAGGGGATACGCTATTCCTAAGTACGCGTTTACTCACAACGATAGGCCCAACTCCGACGGTTACGGCGGCACCGCTATATATTACAAAAGAGGCTTCCATTGCTGTCCTCTACCTACCCCTCCTCTCCTAAACATGGAAGCCACGGTGTGTAGATTGGCTATGACTGGTCATCCGACCATCATCATAGCTTCAGTTTACATACCATGTGGCTCCAATCCAATCCGCAGCGACTTTGAGGCCATTCTCGCCCTCGGCCATTCAGTCATTATGTTCGAAGACTTTAACTCCAAACATACAGACTGGACGTGCCTATCAACCAACACCAGCGGTATCGCTCTCCTCGACATCACTAACTCCCTTGACTTAGACGTCATATCCCCCATCACTCCCACTCACTATCCCAACAACCCGACCTACTCTCCTGACATCCTCGACTTTGCAATTATCAAGCGAATCAATCTTGATCTAAGGTCTATCGAACCGCTCGATGACCTAGGCTCCGACCATCGCCCGTCTCCCTCGTGCTAGGTACGCCTAACGTTAACGTCACACTTCCTAAGACCTTTACCAATTGGAAAGGCTTTAAAAATACGTTAGTTTCAGCCTTAGAGGCCCCTAACTCTCCGCTCGCGATATCGCCCGACCAATTAGATAGCCCGGATAAAATAGATTCATTAGTCAATACTCTAACTGATGCTATTAACACAGCCATCAACGACAACGAAAAGGTTGCTAAGCAAAGCAAAACCGCGCTTCCACTAGCCGTTAGCAATCTCATTAAAGCCAAGAACGCGGCTCTCCGGAGAGCAAAGAAATATCCCACGCCAGCATACAGAACAGCTGCGAATCAGCTTCAACGTAAAGTTAGGTCTCGCATCGCGGAACTCCGTGACACTCAGTTTAACGATCTCATGGAGAATATCTCCCCGTCCCACCAAGCGTATTATCGAATGGCCCGAGCCTTACGCGTAGACACCGCCTCTCACGTTCCTCCTCTCACTCGTCCCGACGGCACTTTTGCCTTTGAAGTCGAAGAGAAAGCCGAATGCTTCGCCGGCAGCATAGCGGCACAATGTTCGCCCAGCATGCAACCCGCGGATCCCTCCCACATCCAGGCGGTGGAGGACGAAGTTCTCCGCAGAGAATTTCTCCCTATCACCGACGACCCCGTCACAGTCTCTAATGATGAAATCTTGCTTCTCATTAGAAAGCAAAAGTCCAAAAAGGCTCCGGGTGCGGATGCAATTTCCAACCACGCACATAAGCATCTGCCTCAGCAGGTGCTTACCTTGTTAGCTATCATCTTCAATGCCTGCTTCGACCATAGCTACTTTCCAAAAGCCTGGAAAGATGCGACAGTCATAGGCATTCCCAAGCCGGGTAAACCTCTGAATGTCCCGGCTAATTACAGACCCATCAGCCTCCTCAAGGCAATGTCTAAACTTCTCGAAAGAGTCATACTCTCTCGAATGCGGAACCATCTGTTTCCAACGGATGGCGACCCTCTCATCATTCCCCACCAGTTCGGCTTTCGCGCTAAGCACTCCTGCCCTCAGCAAGTCCATCGAATCGTCGAGTACATACTCGAAGGATTCTCTCAGCGTCGTAAGAAAACAATCGCGGTTCTCTTTGACGTAGCCAAGGCTTTCGACAAAGTCTGGCACAGCGGTCTCGTTTTCAAACTCTACAAAATAGGCTTACCGGCTCGCCTAGTCAGATTAGTGGCGTCGTTTCTTAAAGTAAAAGTTCTTAAAGTAATTGAAAGGTACGGACCTTTCAATTCAAACATGAAGGCGCGCTCTCCGCGCCTCGTCTCATAAAGGCTGGAGTCCCGCAAGGCTCAGTCCTCGCCCCTCTGCTGTACACCGTGTGCACTAACGACATCCCCATCCCGCCGAAAGGCGTCGAACTCGCCCTCTTTGCAGACGATACCGCCCTTTACACTAAAAGTCAAGCGATCCCGTATAACATCATCAGACTCCAAAAGGCCGTAAACGCCCTCGGTGTTTGGTTTCAAAAATGGCGTATCGATGTCAACCCAGAAAAGAGTTCTGCTATTCAATTCGACCACAAACGTCGTAATCGCCACAACGATCCGCACATTCGTATGTTAGGTATTCCCATCCCCTGGAAGCGCACTGTCAAATACTTAGGCGTCACCTTAGATCAGACGCTTTCTTTCAAGCCACACGTCGATAGAGTAACGAAACTCGCGCGTTTTTACTGAAGCCGTCTATATAGTTTGATAGGAAGAAAAAGTAAAATGTCTTTTAGAAATAAACGTACGCTTTATAAGTTCTGCGTTAGACCCGTCATGTCATATGCTTCGCCAGTCTTTGCCCACGCCAAACCCTCCGTCCTGTATAAGCTGCAGGTAGTTCAAAATCTCTTCTGCCGCAGGGCCACAAACGCACCTTGGTACGTGCGAAACGCGGACCTGCACAGAGATCTTGAACTACCTACAGTGCAACAGTACCTCAAAACACTCTCAGAATCGTTCTTCAAACGCGCCGAATCCCATCCCAATCATCTTGTTCGAGATTCAGTCTCATATACTGTTCTTGTGTTAGATTCGATTTACAAAATCGCTAGACCGAGAAACGCGCACACGAGCGAACGCACGCAGTTAACTTTAGATCTAGAGGCCCTTCAGGCCACAAATTCTAATTCTAACGTAAATTCTAATTCTAACGTAAATCCGAATTAATGCAATTTTATTTGTAAATTTTTTATGTTTTTTATTTATTTACTTTTCTTTTTTGAGCACCTTCAGTGCTGTGTAAATCCCAGCGGGTGACCCCTTAAGGGCCCCGCTAGTGCGGCCTCTTTCTCCGATTGGCCGTCGCTCAGATGAAGGCTGAGTGGCAAAAATGCACGAGCCGACAGGGGTTTTTTTAGTGGGTATGGTTCTGGTAGACGTCGGGACGAGTCCCACATAACTCCGATCGCGCGCGCGGAGTATGCGTCAGAGCATTTTTTATGTCCTCCTGCCCTTCCCGTGGAGGGGAACCAAAAAAAAAAAGTCCAATAGGATTGAACCAGGAGTCGACTCATTTTAAATTATTATTATTGATTATGGTATTACTCCGTGACTTTCTGAAAGCTGATAGCTTGTTCACGTATTCGATAAGGTATATAGGGTGTCCTAGAAATCAACGTCAAGCTAGAACCAGATGACATCTAAGTCGTGACAACTATCTGAAAAATAAAGCAAATTGGTCATGTACTTTCAAATCGAGACTCTCCCTTACATATGCTGAACCATCAGCGCGTAAAATCCTTTCGTAAGGAAAAACTGGCAGGCAACTTTACGGGATATGTTTTTTTAAATATATTATTAATTTGACATTAACAACAAAGTAAATCAGAATATAACGATGATAAAACAATGTGACCAAAATTTTAAATGTTTGCGCGTTTTGGCTTTCTGCCTTTACCGTCAAAAATTAACTAGAAAATTGTTGGTTAGATCCAGTGGCATCTTTGGCACGCAGCTTTCTGGATTCCTGTCACGTAGAGTGGCACGTGGTTGGGAATCGAACTGGCTCTCGTGAAACTATACGAGCTCTATAATTGTAAAGGAAAGCGTACACTTTGATTACCTTTATCGTGTAGTGGGAGTGTTGTTGGGATCAAATACAAGTCGTTGTATTTGTTTACTAGCTCTCTACCGCAGCTTGGCACGCGTTTTTGTCCCTTTTTATATTCTTAACAATGTATGCAACATTTTATTATGTTCGGTAAAGTAGTTATGGCATGATGCAAACAGACAATCAAACTCACTTTCTCATTTGTAACATAATGAAGTAAAGGTAAAGATGGTAGTTTTGTATTATTTAGGTTTATTGGGATATATTTGAAAGTCTGTTTAGTTAACATTAACTCAGAAACTGCTAATTCACTTGTAGATTGAGCAGATAACAGTTGTAGTATCCATCAGGAACCTTATCTGTGATAATAACGAGGAACTAAATAATAATAATTATAATATAATAATAACTTTATTTACTCTTTTCAATTTACAATAAGTATACTTAACCTAATAATAATCTGAGATACTTATCTATGATGTAAACAAAATACATATCCAAAATTAATATATTCTTTTCAAACATAAACTTAAGCTTTATATATAAATATTAAAGAAAGTGTTAACAAATCAACATGATAGCATGAATTGTCAATGCGGGTATACTTATTGACAAGAATTTCTTTACCTTCCGTGCTAGTCGAGACTGTGTTACGGCAAGGTAAGAATCTCACACAATGCAAAATCAACTTTATGCTCTTCCCACAAGCAATGTATTACTCATTAGCAAAAAAAAATCGACTGAATGGCGAGTTCTGCGTCACATACGGACAGCGTAGTATATGCAAGTTATTCAGATGCAATTCGTATAGATATTCGTTCAGATAATTTAATTTGTAAAAAAAAATAAAATATAGTTATATCGTATTGAAATGCAGAATTACTATATTTTTTCTCACTAATTTTTAATGTTGCTTTATGTATTATAGGTACCTATATTTTTTTTTTTCTTTTCTTTGCCTTATATTAGTTAGCCAGACATTAGAATAAATAACATTCATTTTATTATTTATAAATATTTTATCTTATATAAAGTATAATATATTATAGTTAATTTTACAAAGTACATAATTATGTTGTAGTTATAGATAGTATGAGTTAAAAGGCGTGTATAAAAATATAAAAATAGATATACATATTATTTAACTATGTATTTAAATTAAATAATAATAATAATAATGTACTCTATACTTTTGATATATAATCGTTATATTTAATATATAATCTTAATTAGGTCCTCAGTTTGCTCATAACTCAGATTGCTCAGAAACATAGCCAGCTGCCTTCTGCAACTAAAACTGGTCAAAGAATAAATTTTTATATCTTTATTGATACGGTTGTACACCAAGGGTGCTAAAAAGAATGAGAAGCTCTGTGCAAATACGGTTTTGCATAGGGGAACATCAAAAACCTTGTATGGTCTTCTGGCTGACTCGTTATTTCTTTCTTTGTTTTTGTGTTGTCCTCAGTAAAATTGTTTGGATAAAAAGTTGACGAATATTTAGAACTCCGAACTCCTTGTATATCTCAGACGTAGGATACCTGAAGTGTTTAAAGTTTATTACATTGAGAATACACCTCAGTGCCTTTTCAGCAGATAAAATAATAGTTTTTTTAGCTCCGCCCCAGGCAGAGATGCCATAAGAAGCTATTGATTGACATAGAGTTAAGTAAACGATTTTGTTGGTTCTGTGGTCTTTTAAGTTTCTAATTCTTTTGGAAATTGGTATTAGTTTGCGTATTCGACTTTTAAGATTATTAATATGTTGTTTCCAATTCAAATTATTGTCTATATTAACACCAAGATATTTCAGACTAGTAGTGGCAGATAATACAAAACATTTACATTTATTTATATTGGATTTTATATAAGAACAGTATTCGTCATGCACTTTTAATTCAAATCTCTTATCAGGTTGTTGATTACTTTTTATACTAAATGTAAGGTATTTAGTTTTTAAAAGATTTAAAGTAAGTAAATTGTTGTCAAGCCATTTTATTATAGTGCGCATTCCATCTTCAGCAGTAGATTTTACTTTAGCCCAAGTTTCGTCCTGAAACAATAAAACTGTGTCATCAGCAAATGTTACTATTTTTGAGTTTGGGAGTTGAGTATTACAAAGATGGTTTACGTAAATTAAAAAGAGGGTAGGTCCCAGAACTGATCCTTGTGGAACACCGAAGTTGACGTTAAGTCGAGAACTAAAAACCTCTCCTAGTTTTACTCGCTGAGTTCTATTATTTAAGTAATCCTTAAACAAATCTAGTGGAACTCCTCTTATTCCAATAGATTCCAACTTACGTATAAGAAGGGGGATTGAGACCGTATCAAAGGCTTTGGCTAAGTCCAAAAAAACCCCGATACATTTTTTCTTGCCATCGAGACCCTGCGCTACATGTGCAACCAATGTCTCAATTGCATCTATAGAAGATTTTCTCGCCCTAAAACCGTACTGGTTGTTCGAAATTATATTGTGTTTTTCCAAGTAATTAACTAAACGAATGTTTATTGTTTTTTCCAGAATTTTAGCCAAAGTGGGCAATAGAGATATTGGACGATAGTTAGTTATACTGCCTCTATCACCCGATTTGAATACTGGTATAACAATAGAAGCCTTCAGCACATCAGGGAATGTACCAGACGATAAACACAAATTCAAAATGTATGTTTAGGGAAAGAGTAAGAGTCGTATATGCTTTTTCACAAATATAGAGGATATTCCATCCCATCCTGCTGCATTACTGTTTTTTAGCGACATGACTATTTTTAATACTTCTGATTCGTCGGTATCTAATAGCACAAACGAGTTCAAAAGAGAATTATTATCTGTGTACTTTAGAAGTAGGGCCTCCTCTGTAGTATTATGCTTTTGTAGAATA
Source organism: Marasmarcha lunaedactyla (assembly GCA_923062675.1). Lineage (NCBI taxonomy): Eukaryota > Metazoa > Arthropoda > Insecta > Lepidoptera > Pterophoridae > Marasmarcha > Marasmarcha lunaedactyla. Next base: position 4,361,192 of record OV281358.1, read on the forward strand.
CTTTTTGACAATATGGAGCCCACGTTATTAAAATAATCATTGATGTAATTAACAGATTCTGCTGTATTTTGTTTAAGTTTAGATAATTCAAATAGAGAATTTACTGAACAACCCAAACCGCAAATCTGCTTTATAACTTTCCAAGTACTCTTAATATCATTTTTGCATTTAACCCAACTCTTGCTTATCATGCTCATTTTTAAGTTTATGAAGAATATCATTGCAATGATTTCTATAACGTTTATAGAAGACTTCAAGATCTTTGTCGTGAGGTGATTTGCGATGTCTTTTATGAAGATTATCTCTAAATCTCATGCAACGCAATAAGCCTGCTGTTACCCAAGGCTGAACAGTCTGTTGCCTATTGGGTATCTGTATGTAGGATGTTGATTTCTTTATTATATTAGATAAAACCTCAATGAAATACTCTGTAGCACGATTAGGATCCTTTATTCTCAATATAGTATCCCAATCAATTTGTTTAATCAATGCACTAACTCTGTTATGATTGAGTATACTTACACTTTTTTTAATGGTTTTGGTTGTACATTGATTAATTACTGGTATGCACAGATACAAACACCTATGATCTGTAACAGATGATTCACAGACAACAGTTAACATTTTGCTGCTTGATTTTACAAAGCAATGGTCTAAACATGCATTGAAGCGGGTAGGTATCACATGGCTTGGTAACATGCAATGCATAGCTAGAAGGTCCGAGTACTCATCAGATTGCAGATCGGTGTTATTCTCTTTTATATCAATGTTAAAATCCCCAGTTAAGTATATATAAGGTACGTCTTTTAGTTCAAGCAAAAGTTCATCTAAAGATTTGATAAAATTTGTGATAGAAGCAAACGCTGGCGATCTGTAAATACAAACAAAAGCATGTTCTGCACCTATTTTTACTATAAGGCAGTCAGCATCGCTTATATTAGGTTCATAGACTGTAACCTTAGGTATATTTTTTCGAATATATACGACTACACCACTATTCTGAGTATTATATTCACCAATATGCTGGAGGCTGCTGAAGGCTCTGTAATTTTCTAAATTAGGTATCAAATGACATTAACCAAATTGTATAGTGCTTGGGCTTGGACATGAACAACAAAGTATTGTAGTTCTATTTATTGTTTTGAGATGTTTATAACTACGGAATCACATATCTAAAGGTGTTTTAGTACCAAGTTAGTTAAATAGAACTATATAAGTTATTTGTGATTAATCATTTTTGTATATATGTCTTCTCCGATGCGTGATTGCAGTACCACAATTAACACTTGATTCTTGAGGTGAAATCGGTAAATCCATGTTCATGCGCAGGTCATCATGTAAAGAAGATTCATTATGCCGAGAAATGCCAGAGTCATTGTTTGAAGAAGGATGTCCTGAGTCCGAGGGCATGCCGTGGTCGTTGGGCTCAGATCTATCGGAGTCCATTTTCAATAGCAGAAGTCTTCGATAAAAACCAAAAATTAAAATAAAAACACTAAGACAAAACGTAAACGCACCAGCACCAACAAGTAAACACCACGCGAAATGCGAGCGAATGAGATTGACAGATTGAGAACATTGACATAAACTATATTTTTGCCAGACTAAAACATTCCACGATAGGTTCTTCGACGTAAAGTAGGTAGGTTTTCAACCTATATAAGCACATGCAAACTGTCGTATTTATTATTTTAATAGAAAAATATTGTAAAATACATCAATACATTTTTGAAAGTTCTGAAATCACGATATTAACACTTTTGATTCGTCTTTTTACAAAGCGCCATCTGTCTTAACCTTTTGAAACTTTTGACTGTGCGATTGATGGTGTCGCTAGACAAATCAATGAAAAGTTTATTTAAAATGTTTTTTTTATTATTAATGTTGGTACTACATAATAATTATTAATAATCACATTATTATTTTTTAAATCCTTTTTTCAAATGCATTTTTTTCAGTGTGTAAGTTCAAAAATCTCAGCCGAGCCCATAATGGTTGTTGTTATTTGATTGTTTCAACCAGCACTCAGTCAAAACAAAAAGATCGTAGTCAATACTACTTCTGGCTAGAAATATCATAAAAATCATCAAAATTTCGGATAATACTTCGTATGTTTTGTACAATGACATTAAGAAACTTTTCACAATTAAGCTTGTATTGCAGAAACACTTCTGGCTTGTCGACCAACACCGAATCACCGAGATTGACGTTTGTATCAAACTCGGTGAATACTTTCTCTAGGTCATTAGCCATAATAAATAAAGGTTATAAAAAAAAATAATAAAGGTTGATTCGGCATTGGTCGCAAACTCGAGTCTCGGAGACTTAAAAAAATCTGAGCTAAAATGCTGTGCAATTGTAGCAACAAAAGTGAAAAAATCAATAAAAGATAATAATAAATATGTAGTGATAATATATAGTGTATAAACCATAATAATAAATAAGTAAACATGCAACATATAGAAAAATAATATCATAATAATTAATATCTGGTAGTAAGTGTAAAATAGAATAAAATAGGATGACTTAAAGCTACTAATTAAAAAAACAATAAAGTAAAAGTAGTTTATAAAAAATCTGTGCTCAGTAAGGTATCGTATACTTTTTTTGTTTACGGAATGTATTCAATCAGATTTAAGAGCTGAGATTTGCTTAAGTGATTTAATTAAAATAGCTGGTTCACCTTCCGATTTGCGAATAAGAATGTTACCTCTCGAAGTCCAACAAAACTTGAAGCTGCCATTCTTGACGAGTTCCCGTGCCGCAGAAAGGATCCTCTTAGACATAAGATAGGGTTCAGATATATACACTTTAGTTTTAGATCCGGATATTCCAATAGTTTCTGTGTTTAATGGGTGATCTTTATTTTTAGTATTGTAACTTTTCACGCTTTTAGAAATATTTCCTTTTCAGCATTGTCCAAATATTCTATCATTATAGGGCCATTATTTTTTCCTTTTCTGTATAAATTTAATTTACTGACCTGAGGAGTTTGTAAAGTGGTGTGTAATTTTTCCACTATATACTGAAGGTTTTCACTTTCAGTTTTGGGAATATTTCTAATTTCGACCATATTTTTCATGTCTTTTTTCAAAACTCCATTCAGCTGAAATTCCAACTCTTCAATGCGCTGCAGCGCCTCTTCATTCTTTACTTCGATCGTTTCCATCCTGTTGCAAACTTCTTTGTAATTTTCCGCATTTATTTGTAATAACTTTAACATCTCGTTATTGGATTCTAGTATTTTTTTGTTCTGCTCCTTTATCTCTGCCATCTCAGTATTCATCATTTCCCGTAATGATTGTAAAATACAATCTTTGATATCCGAAAATTGTTCATGTTCTGGATTTTTCCTTTTTCTAACATTAATGTTTCGAATCAAATTATTGTCAATTTCTTGTGATTCCATGGAAAGATCCGGAAATGACGAGTATTTAACTTGCTGACTGGAATTCGGTGATCTTTGCATTTTAACTGAAACTTTTGTATATACTGTTCTGCACAAAAATATTAAAGCGTCGTACAGAATATGTTGCAACTATCAAAAAAACGACTTAACAGTGAACTAATAAGGTGTAGAATCGACTTTTTACTATTTAGATGACTAGTGAACGCGTTACTCCTCAACAGTGGCTCGAGTGAGACTCTCTAAGTATATAAAGCGGCATAGAAAAACTGTAAACAAGTTTGTTAGTTGCGTTGAATTTTTCACTGTTAACCGTACCAATCAGTTACCGCATAGAAGGGTAAAAAATTTATTTATTAGGGCAATTGTGATACATACAATATGATATGACTTATTTCATAATTTCATCTTAAATAAGAATGTTAGTCCGAGTCTTTAAGTAGTTGGCTATGTCATTGTCATTGTTTTTGCGAACATTTTATATGATACTGTTTTAATTCTATGTGACACAACATTGAGGTATAATTTACAGTGGGAAACATTTTTACAATGAAAATTAACAATCGATAGAAAAATCTATTTAAAATCTCTCACAATGTAAAACATCATAAGAAGATGAAGATAAAATAAAAAAAGATCTCGCCCAATCAATCAGATAGCCCGGAAAAAATAGATTCATTAGTCAACACTCTAACTGATGCTATTAACTTAGCCATCAGCGACAACGAAAAGGTTGCTAAGCAAAGCAAACCCGCGCTTCCCCTAGCCGTTAGCAATCTCATTAAAGCCAAGAACGCAGCTCTCCGGAGAGCCAAGAAATATCTCACGCCAGCATACAGAACAGCTGCGAATCAGCTTCAACGTAAAGTTAGATCTCGCCTCACGGAACTCCGTAATGCTCAGTTTAACGATCTCATGGAGAATATCTCCCCGTCCCACCAAGCGTATTATCGAATGGCCCGAGCCTTACGCGTAGACACCGCCTCTCACGTTCCTCCTCTCACTCGTCCCGATGGCACTATTACTTTGAAGTCGAAGAGAAAGCCGAATGCTCCGCCGACAGCATAGCGGCACAATGTTCGCCCAGCACGCAACCCGCGGATCCCTCCCACATCCAGGCGATGGAGGACGAAGTTCTCCGCAGAGAATCTCTCCCCATCACCGACGACCCCGTCACAGTCTCTAATGATGAAATCTTGCTTCTCATTAGAAGTCAAAAGTCCAAAAAGGCTCCGGGTGCGAATGGAATTTCCAACCACGCACTTAAGTACCTGCCCCAGCAGGTGCTTACCTTGATAGCTATTATCTTCAATGCCTGCTTCGACCATAGCTACTTTCCAAAAGCCTGGAAAGAAGCGACACTCATAGGCATTCTTAAGCCGGGTAAACCTCTGAATGTCCCGGCTAATCACAGACCCATCAGCCTCCTCAAGGCAATGTCTAAACTTCTCGAAAGAGTCATACTCTCTCGAATGCGGAACCATCTGTTTTCAACGGATGGCGACCCTCTCATTATTCCCTACCACCAGTTCGGCTTTCGCGCTAAGCACTCCTGCCCTCAGCAAGTACATCGAATCGTCGAGTACCTACTCGAAGGATTCTATCCGAAACGAAAGAAAACGATCCCGGTTCTCTTTGACGTAGCCAAGGCTTTCGACAAAGTCTGGCACAGAGGTCTCGTTTTTAAACTCTATAAAATAGGCTTACCGATTCGCCTAGTCAGATTAATCACGTCGTTTCTTAAAGACCGTACGTTTCGATTCAAACATGAAGGCACGCTCTCCGCGCCTCGTCCCATAAAGGCTGGAGTCCCGCAAGGCTCAGTCCTCGCCCCTCTGCTGTACACTGTGTACACTAACGACATCCCCATCCCGCCGAAAGGCGTCGAACTCGCCCTCTTCGCAGACGATACCCCCCTTTACACTAAAGGTTGCGCGATCCCGTATAACATCACCAGACTCCAAAATGCCGTAAACGCCCTCGTTGTTTGGTTTCAAAATGGCGTATCGATGTCAACCCAGAAAAGAGTTCTGCTATTCAATTCGACCACAAACGTCGTAATCGCCACAACGATCCCCACATTCGAATGTTAGGTATTCCCATCCCCTAGAAGCGCAGTATTAAATACATAGGCGTCACCTTAGATCAGACGCTTTCTTTCAAGCCACACGTCGATAGAGTAACGAAACTCGCGCGTTTTTACTTAAGCCGCCTATATAGTATGATAGGAAGAAAAAGTAAAATGTCGTTTAGAAATAAACGTACGCTTTATAAGATCTGCGTTAGACCCGTCATGTCATAATGCCTTAAGGGCCCCGCTAGCGCGGCCTCTTTCTCCAATTGGCCGTCGCTCAGATGAAGGCTGAGTGGCAAAAATGCACGAGCCAACAGAGAGTTTTTTAGTGGGTATGGGTCTGGTAGGTGTCGGGACGATTCCCACTTTACTCCGATCGCGCGCGCGAAGTATGCTTCAGAGCATTTTTTATATGCTCCTGCCCTTCCCGTGGAGGGGAACCAAAAAAAAAAATCAGTCGGTTAACCGCTCACTTGACAAGGGAGTCGATTAAGATTATATTTTTTAAATTTAAATTCACTAAAATTTAATAAATATATCACTATGACTTTATATTAAAAACAGAAGATTGGAACTTTGAATATTAAAAAGGAGTAAGGAATTTACAGAATAAATTAACATATTGCCACATCCCACTCAGGTCAAACAAAAACTTTTATTTTACTTCTCATTGTCTTTTAATCTAAACCTGTCGTACGAAAGAATAAAATACAAATAGCTTTTTTTTCCTTAAGTTACCAAAGTTACCCCGTTTTTAAAGCCGTACATTTACGAACCATATCTCAGGCGCGTATTAGAAAATAAACTACAAGAATTGTTAGAGCATCAATCAAGACTTAACGTTGTCGTTTATTTCGTCTAGTCGAAAAACATATTTCATTGATTTTTGATTGAAGATCTTTTGCAAAATATCATTATCACAATCTACCGGTTTCTCGTACGACTAAGAAATTTTTCTTTACAAATAATCAGAATGTATATTCACACACCTCTGTGCTCACTTTATGTTTATATATTTTATTTTAATTGGAATAATAAAGTTCAAATAGTCAACAAGCGAATATAGCCTGTCTGTACATCAAGGCGTGTAAAACAGGGTAGTGAGTCTTGCTCCGGGCAACAGCAAGTCGACAGATAAGAATTTATCACCATCTTACGTTAGAAGGTTTGCCTTGTGAACTCCGAGAGATTTGTGTCTACAACGTTCTTTAAAACAAAAGATATTAAGTTGAATTTAACCAGAGCTTCATGGTATTCCTTGCTACAAGTTATAAAGGAGATTTTTAATAAATAACACGCTTTTAAACACGCGAAAAATATTATATAATAAAAAAAAACCTCAGTTGAATGACCTTATTCTAGGTGCAGTTTGTTGAATGTCTAGAGGGAACTTAAATAAACTAAGCATAGAAAAGGATGAACACAATTTGACTAGTACATATTACTACCGAATCATCATACTAATAAAAGTGGTGTGAAGATGGAATAGTTGTTCCGTACATTGCCTTAGTTTTACTAGCATAGAAAACTAATATAATATTAGGTCTTTACCTATGAAATTGCCGTTTTTCACGAAATAAATGAAGCGTAATTTTTTTATATATTTTTTATTTCTATTAATCAAAATAATCACCCATGCAATCAATGCATCTTTGCCAACGCATTGGTAGCTTATTGATGCCTTTCTTGAAGAAATCAGCTGGACGGGAGGCAACAAATTCTTCAAAGGCATTTTGTACTGCCTCTCGGGTATTGAATTTTTTTCCTTCCAAGAAGTTATCCAAATTCTGGAAAAAGTAGGATTCTGTAGGCGCAAGGTCTGGTGAGTACGGCGGATGACCGAGAACTTCCAACCCCAACTCTTGTAGCTTGGAGACCGTCTGCTGTGCAGTATGAGGTCGCGCGTTGTCGTGCAGGAGCAGTGGAGCCGAACAATTGACCAAAGCTGGTTGGAGACGTGCGAGCTTCTCCATCATTGTGTTCAGTTCTTCACAGTACACATCTGCAGTAATGCTTGTCCCGTTTGGCAAGAAGCTGTGATGAATTACACCCGCGTTAGACCACCAAACAGTGACCATCACTTTTCTAGGGGTAAGTTTTCATTTAGGGCATTGTTTGGGTGCTGAACCAGGGTCCAACCAACTTGCTGAGTGCTTACGATTGTCAATCAGGATCCATTTCTCGTCACAAGTAACAATGCGGTTCAGAATTCCTTCATTTGTATGCCTGCTGAGCAGTGCAAGGCACGTCTCCACGCGTACTTCGCGCTGGCGGTCATTGAGTTCGTGGGGTACCCATTTGTCAAGCTTTTTTACCTTGCCAATTTGACGCAAATGGACCAATACTGTTTTGATGCTAACGTCGAAAGCTGCTGCTAATTCAGCCGTGGATTGAGTTTCATCAGCTTCCACAATTGCCTTTAATTCGTCATTGTCGACCAAAGTTTTCGGACGACCACGGGGTTCATTTTTCAGTTAAAAATTTTCAGAACGGAAGCGGGTAAACCAATAACGGGTGGTGCGTTCGTTTGTAGTGTTCGCTCCGTAAACGTCGTTGATGTTGCGTGTCGCTTGTGCCGCTTTGCTGCCACGACGGTACTCATACTCCATAATTACTCGAATTTTTAACTTATCCATGATGACGAAAAATGTTCGAATGCGTTGAAAACAAAACACTAACTATTAAACAAATGACGATTTTAGAAAAAGAATTCTATGTTTGTCAAATAAAATTAATTTGAAATTAGAAATATCAGTCAAAAAAAAAATATTTTCATTTGAAATGGCCAGTACGGCAAAACGGCAGTTTCATAGGTAAAGACCTATTATTATACCACATATGCTAGAAATGGTTTTTTTTTCTAATTCTTTTTATAAACATTGTAGATAAATGAAGTATTATTATACTTCTCACTTTTGAGGATTCGCTTTAAAGATCACATTCAAACAAAGTCTACATAAACGTGTGGCAATATAACACAATATTCGCGTGAACAAGTGACCGAACTTGATTTTGATATGTGTTTGGAAGTTTGTACATATTTAAAGAACACTTCAGTAATTTAATCCTAACAAAACGCAGAGCTTGCAGAAATTCTTCGAACAATACTGGATTTGTAGATATTTTTTCGTAACCAGAAATTTTATTTTTTGGTCTTATGTGTAAGTATAACTACACTAAAAGATTTAGGCAGAAAAACTAGTTACAGAAAACTATCGTAAAGAAAATCTTTCGGAGCCGTGTCTCCCGAAAAGTCAGAAGGCGTAATTTAACCAAAAATAATAAATCCCCACACAAACACTAATGTATGGGCCCTAAAGAAAGCAGAGCTTGTGATATGGATGACCATACAGTGAACTGGGAGGGAACCCTGAATAAGCAAACATATATAAATAAATCATAACAACCATGACCCGAGAACAACATATGTTCATCACAGAAATGAATGCCCCGGCTAGGACTCGAACCTGGGACTTCCAGCGTATGAGGCAGGACTACTAACCACTACGCTACTCAGCCGTTAACAAATTATTATTGTTGACGGCTGAGTAATATACTATTTCAAGCGGATCTTTTGTTTCAACAAAATCGATGATTTTATGAAAGAAATTTGAAGCAGAAAATTGTGAAAGTTTTGATGTATCGCAAAGTTTTTATACGCTTACCAGATTTTTTGCCTTTTCCCGACAATGGAGGCTTCATTAGTGATCTCAGTAAAATTACTGATTTACAAAAAAATGCCTACAAAATTTGAGGCTTTGACTTTAAAAGTATAGTAAGTAACATTTCTATATAAGTCAAAATTTTGAAACAGGTCTGTCCAGGGCAGGATTTAGAGGTTTGGAGGCCCTGGGGCAATAAAGGAGTGGAGGCTCCAAGTTTACTTCCGAATAAAATAAAAAATAAATCAAGTAATGCGAAACAAACTCAAAGTATTAGAATTAACAGGTTGATAAACAATTAATAATAGTTTGTGGACATATTTGTTTAAGTTTTTACTGTGTAAAAGTGTTAATGGTTACAAAACCCCATTCAAATAAACAGGAAAGTTTTGCGAAATCAATTTTCTTATTAATCTCTATTGTGGGGGCCCCATTCTTGTGGAGGCCCAGGGCTGCAGCCCCGGTTGCCCGCCCCTAAATCCGGCCCTGGGTCTGTCAATGGGAATATGGTAATTAATTAAAGTGATGCCGTTTCCTTTTAGCTATAAACTAACTTCGACAATAAAATAAATTTGTATTAGAATATTTGATATCTAATCCAGCTGAAACGAAGTGTGTCCTAAAAAGAATAAACCCGGTGATCTCCCATTTTTTATTTTTTTTGTTCCCCTCCGCGGGAAGGGCCCTGAACGAAAATGCTAAAAATGCCCTGACGCAAACTCTGGCGCGATTCCAAAGTTATGTGGGACTCGTCCCGACGCCTACCAGGACCATACCCACTAAAAACCCCCTGTCGGCTCGTGCATTTTTGCCACTCAGCCTTCATCTGAGCGACGGCCAATTGGAGAAAGAGGCCGCGCTAGCGGGGCCCAGAAGGGGTCACCCGCTGGGATTACATAGCACTGAAGGTACTCAAAGCACTGAAGGTTAAAACATAGCACTGAAGGTGCTCAAAATGAAAACAATAATAGAAAATAAAATAATAAAAATTAAAAATTGCAAATTAAAATTGAATTAATTCGCATTTACGTTAGAATTAGGATTTACGTTAGAATTAGAATTTACGTTAGAATTAGAATTTGCGGCCAGAAGGGCCTCGAGATCGCGTGACAGTCTGGTGGATGAGTACGCTTGCGCATTCCTAGGCCTAGCGACTTTGAACTTCGAGTCTAACACAGGAGTAGTATATGAGACTGAATCACGAACTAGAGGATTGGGATGGGTTTCGGAGCGTTTGAAAAACGCTTCAGAGAGTATTTTGAGATGTTGTTGTACTGTAGGCAGTTCAAGATCTCTATGCAAGTCCGCGTTACGCACGTACCACGGTGCGTTTGTGGCCCGGCGGCAAAAGAGGTTTTGAACTACCTGCAGTTTGTGCAGGAGGGAGGGTTTGGCGTGGGCAAAGATTGGCGAGGCATACGTCATAACGGGTCTAACGCAGACCTTGTAAAGTGTACGTTTGTTTCTGAAGGACATTTTACTTTTTCTACCTAACATGCTATTTAGGCGGCCTAAATAGTGACGAGCGAGTTTCGAAACTCTTTCGACGTGTGGCTTGAAAGAAAGCGTCGGATCTAACGTGACGCCTAAGTATTTAGTACTGCGCTTCCAGGGGATGGGAATGCCTAACATTCGAACGTGGGGATCGCCAGATGGACGACGGCGTTTGGAGTCGAAGCAAATTGCAGAACACTTGTCTGGATTCACTCGAAGCACCATTTTTGAAACCATACACCAAGGGCGTTTACGGCCTTATGGAGTCTGGTTACAAGCTACGGAACACTGTGACCTTTGGTATAGAGTGCGTTGTCGTCAGCAAAGAGGGCGAGTTCAACGTCTTTCGGCGGGATGGGAATGTTGTTGGTGTGCACGGTGTACAACAGAGGGGCGAGGACTGAGCCTTGCGGGACTCCAGCCTTTATGGGACGAGGCGCGGAGAGCGTGCCTTCATATTTAAATCGAAACGTACGGTCTTTGAGAAACCACGCGATTAATCTGACTAGGCGATCCGGTAAGCCTATTTTGTAGAGTTTATAAACGAGACCGCTGTGCCAGACTTTATCGAAAGCCTTGGCTACGTCAAAGAAAACCGCGACTGTTTTATAACGACGCGGATAGAAACCGTCAAGTATATACTCAACGATTCGATGGACTTGCTGAGGGCAGGAGTGCTTAGCGCGAAAGCCGAACTGATGGGGAATAATGATAGGATCGCCATCCGTTGGAAACAGATGGTTCCGCATTTGAGAGAGTATGACTCGCTCGAGAAGTTTAGACATTGCCTTGAGGAGGCTGATGGGTCTGTGATTAGCCGGGACGTTCAGAGGTTTGCCCGGCTTGGGAATGCCTATGACTGTCGCTTCTTTCCAAGCTTTTGGAAAGTAGCTATGGTCGAAGCAGGCATTGAAAATGATAGCTAACAAGGTAAGCATCTGTTGAGGTAGGTGCTTAAGTGCGTGGTTGGAAATTCCATCCGCACCCGGAGACTTTTGGACTTTTGAATTCTAATGAGAAGCAAGATTTCATCATTAGAGACTGTGACAGGGTCGGCGGTGATGGGGAGAGAGTCTCTGCGAAGGACTTCGTCCTCCACCGCCTGGATGTGTGAGGGATCAGCAGGTTGCGTGCTGGGCGAACATTGTGCGGCAATGCTGTCAGCGAAGCATTCGGCTTTCTCTTCGACTTCAAAGGCAGAAGTGCCATCGGGACGAGTGAGAGGAGGAACGTGAGAGGCGGTGTCTACGCGTAAGGCTCGGGCCATGCTATAGTACGCTTGGTGGGACGGAGAGATATTCGCCATGAGATCGTTCATCTGAGCGTCTCGGAGTTCCGCGAGGCAAGACCTAACTTTACGTTGAAGCTGATTCGCAGCTGTTCTATAGGCGGGCGTGGGATATTTCTTGGCTCTCCGGAGAGCCGCGTTCTTAGCTTTAATAAGATTGCTAACGGCTAAGGGAAGCGTGGGTTTGCCTTGCTTAGCAACCTTTTCGTTGTCACCGATGGCTGAGTTGATAGCATCAGTGAGAGAATTTACTAATGAATCGATTTTATCCGGGCTATCTAATTGTTCGGGAGAGATCGCGAGTGGAGAGTTCGGAGCCTCTAAGGCTGAAACTAACGTATTTTTAAAACCTTTCCAGTTGGTAAAGGTCTAAGGAGATGAGACGTTATCGTTCGGCGGTCCTAGCACGAGGGAAACGGGGTGATGGTCGGAGCCTAGGTCATCGAGCGGTTCGATAGACCTTAGATCAAGATTGATTCGCTTGATAATTGCAAAGTCGAGGATGTCAGGAGAGTAGGACGGGTTGTTGGGATAGTGAGTGGGAGTGATGGGGGATATGACGTCTAGGTCAAGGGAGTTAGTGATTTTGAGGAGAGCAATACCGCTGGTGTTAGTCGATAGGCACGTCCAGTCAGTATGTTTGGAGTTAAAGTCTCCGAACATAATGACTGAATGGCCGAGGGCGAGAATGGCCTCAAAGTCGCTGCGGATTGGTCTGGTACAACTAGGTATGTAGATTGAAGCTATGATGATGGTCGGATGACCAGTCATAGCCAATCTACACACAGTGGCTTCCATGTTGAGGAGAGGAGGGGTAGGGAGAGGACAGCAGTGGAAGCCTCTTTTGTAATATATAGCGGTGCCGCCGAAACCGTCGGAGTTGGGCCTATCGTTACGAATAAACGCGTACTTAGGTATAGCGAATCCCCTGGAGCGGTTTGGAGTAAGCCATGTCTCCTGGAGAAGGAATAAGTCAGGTTCTTTGTTCTGAAGGAACAGTTTAATTTCGGGAAGGTTGGTGTTAAGGCTACGAGCGTTAAAAGGTACTAGGGATAAGCCCTTGGGTTTAATACGACTGGACGCGGGATTCGCGGGTCTAGACATTATAATTTATTATTTACGAATTTATACAAATATTAAAGAATTTACAACGAACTTAGGAGCGAGTGATGCTCGGCTAAAGCAAATAAACGCTCTTGAGGAGAGCGGGCGGCTCGCAGTTTGCGTGCGAGCACGGAAATTTCGTTAATATCGACGTTTTGGATATCGTCGAACACGGTCTTCATGTCCTCAGCCAACGACGACTGAGGTGCAGATGACGGAGAAGGACGCGGCCCTACGGAAGCTACGGGAGCTGGGATGGGTCGGGAAGGTGCAGGCGGAACGGCCGGACGCTGCCTCCAAGACAGAGCCGGAGTAGGCGTCGGCTGAACGGGCTTTGCTTCCTGGGGACCCCGGTTGCGCAGCGGCGGGAAGTTAGCGGGAGTGAGCGGCGGCGCCGGTTTAGGCGCGACCCTCTTGGCGGTGGAGCGCGGAGCACGCGGGCAGCCCCTGTAGTTAGCTGTGTGACCAGACTGGCCGCACAGCACACAGGCAGGGGGGGAAGTGGATTTGGGAGTGCGAGTGCACTCCTTCGTAAAATGTGGATCCAGGCACTTAACGCACCTGGGGGGAGCTGAGCAGTTAGCCGCTGCGTGGCCGTAGAGCTGGCAGCGGTGGCACTGCCCAGGGTGACCGCGGGGGTCGGGACGCTCAACAGAGATATTTGAGAGTCCGCAAATTGTGTGAGCCTCTCTAATGATCTCCCTCGAGTTGGGAGTATTCGACAAGATAACTAAAGCTAACGGAAAGCGCCTACCGCGGTTAGAGTGCGTCTTGTGCACTGCTTCGGCCGGGAAACCCTGGGACTTAAGGTCCTCGAGGATTTCTTCATTCGCGAGCTCGAACGGGACGCCCCGTAGTACTGCGCGGATCTTACGCTCCTCCGGGAGGGCGTAGGTGTGGTACGCGATTTGATTTAACCCGAGCAACCTGGTGAACGCGCGGAAGTCGTCGACGGTCGCTACTTGAATTTTGATTGTATCGCCAGCGTTGGCGGCTTTTAAGTAATTAATTTTGTGCTCTTTGCACAAGTTAGAAACCGCGGTCCAGCGCGTTTTTTCACGCAGGAAGACGGGCGGAGGGAGCTAAGGTTTCGGCGGGACGGGAGCGCAGCGCGTCGCTGGCTTCGATGGGACCGACGGAGACGCGGTCACTTCGAGTGACATGAGCGGCGCGGGGGCGGGTGTAGAAGACACCGGGGTTGGCTCGGGTGTTGAAGACACCGCGGCTTTTTTCGAACGCTTCTTGGAGCGTTTGGTAACTAATTGGAAGGCGGGCTCAGGAGAGCCGGTTAAGGTGGCGGCGACCGACGAAGCTTCGGACGCGGCGGAGTCTGAATCGCTCCCGGGAGCGGTACGCTTCCTGCGAGATGAGCGCGAGGATGAGACCGACGCGCAGTCCATATCGGATGGAACGGGAGACGCGGGAGAGCTATATACCTGAGGGGTCTGGACATTAGAGGCCTGAGGGGCCGTGGTTGAGGCCTGAGGGGCCGGGGACGCAATAGATGCCTGTAAGGCCTGCGTTAGAACGTCAGCGGGTATGCTTACGCCGGACGCAGCGAGCGCCTGGGCGAACGACTTAAGAATATTAACAAGGTCCATTGGAGGGCTTGGAATTACAATATAATATATAAATATATAATGTATGCCTATAATATATAACAAATGCCTAGGAATCCTAAATAAAAACCTAGCGAATCCTAGCGGCAAACCTCCCTACCAGCGGTAGGGGGGCTGGGGAGAATATCTTAGAACTAACCGTAGTACGCCGAAGGCCGCTACCTAGAACCTAAAAAAGGGTACGCAGGTAAAGAGTTGACCGCGTTAGGGTCAACCTTTACCGACAGAAAGGACAAATACACACGAAGAACACACAGATATGATAAAAATAAATATGAAAACAGGAGAAACATAAATAAAATAGAGAAGAGCCGCCAGCGCGCCTAATTCTCAACGGGTGTCGCTTCCGATGAAGGCTAACGGTAAAATATTGCCACAGCCAAAGAGGTGGTTCAAACAGTCTCGGTCTGCGTGCGTTCTCGAGCGCACGTTGATCGCAGACGCCTTCCCGCTCTATTAGCCCCCGCGCTAATTGAGCACCCAAATTTCACTGGTTGTTGTAATATATAATTTCATAGTTGTATACCGTATTAAGTTTCTAACGCCGTTTTCACGGCGGACAGTGGCTCGTTAACCGTACTTCTAATAAGTTTCTAACCCCGTTTTCACGGCGGACAGTGGGCTTTTAAACGTACTTCGTGGAACGTGAGCTTCGTCGACGGAATTTCGTCGTTCCAGGTGCCTCGAGTCTTCGTGTTCGAGTAAGTTATCCGCGTCGTCCTCAACCTGCCAACCAATACTGCGTGTAGGGTGGTTTTTAGGAAGTTAGAAATCGTCGATAGGTTCATAGTATATATATTTATATATTGTTGTCCCTCCCCAACCCCTCCGCAATGGCTTCTCTAAGCTCTCATGAGTTTATGAGGAAGTTACTTGATAGTACCGGTGCTGAAGGCATGTCTATAAATGCTGATAAGTATCGTTTCTTGGACTCTCTCATCCCGCATATCATGGCGTTAATTCCCTCAATGGCCCCTCAGGCCACCCCAGTCCCCCAGACCCCTCAGGTCTTAGGCCCTCCCGCGTCCCCTTCCTCCAGTGACATGGAGTGCGAAGTAGACGCCCCTACGCGCCGCAAGCGCGAACCCGCGACCGAGTCATCCTCGGATGCCACCCCAACTGGCCCTGATGAGCCTCCCTCTTTCACCCTTGTTGAAAGAGCTCTAAGAAGCGCTCGAAACAAGACCCGGCGCCCTCGGCGCCCGTCCCTACACCCTGCGGCGTCTTCAACGTCAGCTGCCCCGGTGTCTTCAACACCCGCTCCGGCCCCAACTTCTGTCAAAGCCAAGGTCCCACCACCCGTTTTCCTTCGGGAAAAGGGTAAATGGACTGAGGTCTCGACATTGTGCAATGAGCACAAAATCCATTACATCCGAGCAGCCAACTCGGGTGAATCTATTAAAATCTTAGTCTCGTCGATTGACGACTTTCGAGCTTTAACAAAGCTCCTCACCGATAAGCAATATGCTTATCACACTTATGCTCTGTCAGAAGAGCGTAAGATCAGAGCGGTACTCAGGGGAGTCCCGTTCGAATTATCGAACGAGGCTATCCTGGAGGATCTGCAGTCCCAAGGCTTCCCGGCACTCGCGGTGCATAAAATGCACAGCAAGTACGGGAGGCAACACCCTCTCGCTTTGGTGATTCTCGCCAACGTCCCCAAGTCCAGGGAGATCCTCAAAGGGGTTAGCACTATATGCGGCCTCTCTGGGATCTCGATCGAGGCGCCTCATCGCCGCGGTCATCCCGGCCAGTGCCATCGGTGCCAGTTGTACGGGCACGCGGCGGCCAACTGCCGCGCACCGCCCAGGTGCGTCAAGTGCCTGGTCCCGCACTTCACTAAGGAGTGCAATCGCACTCCTGAAACTCCCTCTCCTCCCGATTGCGTGCTTTGTGGCCAGTCCGGCCACACCGCAAATTACAGGGGCTGCCCTCGTGCACCCCGTTGTATGCGCTCCAATTTCAAAAGGGCGGCACCCAAACAGGCCCCGCGCCTTTCTGAAGAAAACTTTCCGCCGCTGCGTAGCCGGGTTCCTCCGGCTGCAAAGCCTACACAGTCTAGGCCTGCCCCAGAAAACTGGAGGCAGCGCCCCGCATCGAATCCCATCCCGGCTCCTCGCCCATACAAACCCACTCCTCAATCCTCCGTAGCAGACGATATGCGTATCGTCTGCGACGCTATGAAAAATATCGATGTTAGTGAAATCGCAGTCTTAGCCCGTAAACTTAGGGCTTCACGTACTCCGACAGAGCGTTTGCTAGCTCTGGCGGAGCATAGTTCCCTTCTCAATTCATTATAGGTTCATTTAAATGAATTGATCCCTAAATCATGCTTCGCCCGACCTCTGCCCAGCCCCGGCTTCACCGGAGGCTGCCCAGAACGGCCACCAACTCATGTCCCTTTGAGCACCTTCAGTGCAACTTTCACTACAGGCGGAAGACCCGCTAGCGGGTCTCTGCCAGCGCGCCCAACTTCCCGACGGGTGTCGCTTCCGATGAAGGCTAACGGTAATAACTACAGCCAACAGGTGGTTTTTAGTGGGTAGGTGCCATTCTGGTGAGTCCCACATAGCCCCCCCGCAGAGGAATTTACCTGCGGGCGGGTATGCATGACGCATCTTCCACCTCCCTCCCGCGAGGGTGCCTCGGCAGCAAAAAAAAAAAAAAAAGAGGTGGTTTTTAGTGGGTAGGTGCCATTCTGGTGAGTCCCACATAACCCCCCGCAGAGGACGGTATTTTCCTGCGGGCGGTATGCATGACGCATCTTCCACCTCCCTCCAGTGAGGGTGTTGCTTCGGCGGCAAAAAAAAAAACATAAAATGTACTCGATTTTTGTTGCTTTAATCGTGGTTTTCACGCTTTGGTCTAAATTGCGTCTTGGGGATGCAGTTGACGTGTTGAATAAAAACGATATTCATTAGGGACGCCATTTTGAAATATTTTATTTTTTATCGTGAAATAAATATTCGTTTGCTTTCCATCTCACCTGATGGTAAGTTTTGACAAAGACGAGAATTTTGCACGTTTATCCCATATGTGTCTATTGACTCTTAAACATTTCTTCTGTCCTCTCAACACAGACCGGAATCAACGGATTTTTTTACTAAGTATTTCACAAAAATGAGGATCATCCATCCATTTCAGTATGCGAAAAATAGAATTCACCGGTAAGGTAATGTGTATATTTATTCAGTTCAAAAATGTAGTACCTTCCAGAGCCAAAACCGTTACAACACAGAAGCACGCTCACTATTTTACCATTAATATAGCCTTATAATAAACCAGGGGTAAGACCGTTCTAAGTGGTAAAATATTTGAGCATTCGTTTGGATTATCACATGTAACAACCCATTATTTCACGTATCATAACAGCCATCATATTATCATATTAATGTCGTTAGTATCTATTAGACATTTAATGAATTAAGTTACCTCAATACTAAAAGCCATTAGTCTGTGTAACGCTATTACTTGGCTTGGTTTTAATAATAGTTCGCACCGCGGTGTGCCCCGGTATGAGGGCGCGGCTCACATGCAGCGTGAGCTAATGTTTTATATAATAATGAATACCTTTACAAATAATTATTGAGTTGCCCTTTTTATAACCTTTTTAAAAGAAAGGTTTAGCTCTAATAATAATTGGCATTGTTCCTCATGCTCATCTGGTGTAGCTACGAATCTAAACCATTTCCCCTTTACCTTCAATCATTACAACTTTGTTTATTCTTCAAAATTCAACAGCCAACTTCCTTAATTAATTTTAGATAATACCCATAATTAATTACGTCAATACAACAGTTCATATATGTAGATAAGCTTAGCACTAAAATTAAATTTTTTCTCTCTTGTATGAAATTAAACATAATTTTTTTTAGTTACACAAACAAAAAATATTTAGTTTAGTTAACAATATTAATTATATACGAGGTTCTGAAGCTGGCACACCTGATGCAGCGTCTTCCATTTACTAGAGGAATGGACAACATAACTACATTATTAATTTTTTAAATAAAATTATTTTATATATTTAACTGAATAAACAAGATTACGTAGGTAAGGGGTTAAGAAAGTAAACATGCCGACAGTGTTAAATATTGAGGTGAGATTAAATTAATCTCATTTTATCTTTATCTTTAATAACAAAGTTATTTACGTGATTTAATTATTGCGTGTACAGTGTAATATTACAAAAAAGAACATTTGTTTACTTGTATTTAAAACCCTCGAAATTACCGCATTGAGATTCTACTGTCTTTCTCTACATACGTTTTAATTAGCTATAAACATACAAATAAAGATGTGGGGATCAAAAACTGCATTTCAAGTTAGAAACAACATAACTCTAATAGCACCACGATATAATACGATTTTCAGTAACCGCAACTATAACATGTTCTTATTTACCTTACAGGTACATTTTAAACATCCTCATTCCAGACTATATCGTTCTCTGTCCGTGTTGAGATTAACTGGCACCTTTTATATCAAAAGGGGTAACGAAATAAAAATGTTACATTTTACAACCACTAAATCAAAAAATTATGCTGAAACGAGAGATTTTTCCAAGCATTTAACCCTAAGCTTTCGGCCCAAAATGTATGACCATGTTTAAGTCAAATTTAGTGCCAAACGTACTCGGCGACCGGCTTCTATAAAAGCCAGTCTTGGTTGGAAAATCAAACTTGCGTGTAGTGTAGTAGTGTAGAGTTTGTTGGAATTCGAGGAGAGGGTCTTACGAACTTACGATGTATAAACTCATTAGGAAATTTAATAGATTTAGAGGCCCGCGCCTTATCCACTGCGCCACCACCGTAGCGCTTGAAGGTCACAACCCGCGGCGTATATAGGATTGCACACATCGCATACTTAATGGAACATTGACCCATTAGAAGATAGGTCAGAATTGAGTTACGTACGGATACAGGCTTCTGTTAGCGCCATCTACCATCTACCGTTTAAATTAATTTGAATTTACGCATTTATTTATTTTTTATTTTATTTATTACAAAATCCACAGCTCTGAATTTAATTACAGTTGTTAATAATCTATAAAATGCTGACAGCCAGTTATGGATCTACAATTTTATTTTGAATACATGTAGCAGTCTCCTACCAATACATTTTAATGAATTAGATAAATATATCAATTTATAAAGTGAGGTCATGGTCAATTATAATAGTAAATTAAATTATTTGAGTGTGTGTATGTGTGTGTGTTTGTGTGTGTAGTGTGTGAGTTTATGAGTATATGTGTGTATGAGTTTGTATCTTTAAAATTTTTTACTTTATAATGTTATGCCTAAATTTTGCCTTGCTTTCATGAAATATTTCAGTGACTTGTGAGAATATTTTATTATAAGTGTTCTGTATCCTGTTTATGATTGAGTTTCGTGTATAATTGGTTTTTGTGTGTTGTGGATAGAAAAGATTTGTATGTCTAGTTCTAGTGGAAGGAGTGCGCAGATTAAGAGTGAGGCAAGTTAGTTTAGGGCAGGCTATATTATTATTACAAATATTATATAAGAACAACGTATCACGAAGAGTACGTCTGCTCTGTAGTGTTAGCATACGGTGTTGTTTACATGCTTCTGGGTAAGGTATATCAGTCTGTGATTGTCGATAATTTAGGTGCTTTAGAAATTTTCTTTGAATAGACTCTATAGCATGATTATAAGCAATATACTGCGTATTCCAAACAGAACTACAATACTCCAGTGTGCTGCGAACCAAAGAATAATACAAAATTCTCAGACACATATTATCTGTAAAAGGAGCAGTGGTTCTTAATACAAAACCCAGATTCTTGTATGCTTTGGTAACTATATGCGTGACATGATCATTGAAACTAAGCTTTGCATCAAGAACCACCCCTAGGTCACGAACAAGGTCGGTTTTGGAAATTTCTGTATTATTGAAATAATAGTTCGTTGACAAACGATTGCTCTTACGGGAAAAAGTAATATATAGACACTTATTGACGTTAATGTTTTTTCTATTCAGTGAATAGTACCGTGATAAGCAATTTAGGTCTTCCTGTAATTTAAGACTGTCAAACAGGTCCCTAATTTCATGTAGATTATGGTGTCATCTGCGTACATAATAAATTTAGCATACTGGATGGATTGTCCGATATCGTAAAGGTAAACAGAATATAATAACGGCCCTAGCATAGATCCCTGTGGGACTCCAGATGGGATAGAAACGTAATTTGAACAAAAACCACCCAGTACAACAGCCTGACTTCGATTACGCAAATAAGATTCCACCCATCTTAGCAAAGCACCGCATATTCCTATTTCATCAAGGTTGCGCAGCAGGATGACATGATCCACACGGTCGAATGCTTTTTCGAAATCCACTCCATTGTTGCCGTCCCAGCGATATATCCGTCTCTTTTGTGGGATCGCTCATGGCTTTTTTGACGAATAGCGACTCATGCCAGTTCGTATCAGACACGTGTGTAGTGAGGTTATTATTATTTTATTGAACGAAGACCCAATCGTTGTTAAGTGTGTTTACGACTAAATTCAAAGGTAAGTTTCATCTAAATTGTGTAATCATATAATGAAAAATTATATTTTAGGTCAGTTTATTACATATTTAAATAATATATTGCGTGAAACATTCAATTTTAAGCCAGTTAACCATTGAACGTTATTATATTTTTCGGGGCCCATTACGAGTTAAGTCAGTTTCCTAGTGAAACCTATCCGTTATTAGAGGTAACACTTTGTAACATTTAAGTTTAAGTCTGTTTTCTACTAAAGGTTATTATTACTTCGGAGCCGCAATATTAGTTGAGTCTTTATTTGAAAAAAATTTATGTAACAATGAGACGTAATTTTTTTATTGCCTGTAAATATTTAATGTTAAGTCATTGTTAGTCTAAATACTGCGTACAAAGTTTTATTTGTGCAAAAGGCATAATATTACTATTTATGTTTTAGGTTGATAATAATGTGATCCATATAGGTCGAAAAAGATGATGGAGCTTGTTCAGGCTCGAAACCCAGCGCCACAACCGGGAACAAAAGATACACTATATGAATCGGTGTCATCAACTGAAGTGAAGGTAGCAATTTCAAGTCACTTTAAAAATTTCCTGTGTATATTTCTTATTTATTTTATTACTACTAAAATACGCTTTTTTGCCATAGATGTTTGCTGATATAACAAACCAGCCCGAAGATCAAAGTTACTTAAACGTACAGAAATCTTTTAAATTTCGGAATCGCCTTCAGTCAGCCACGACATTCACATCACATTCACAACACCACAGTCGTTCACGATTGCACTTATGAGAGACATTCAAAATCTGAAAATAGCGTTGTGGATTTCAGTGATCAAGATCCAACATATGAAGTTCCATCTAAAAAGCAAAGGCAAATACCAGTATATCCAAGTCGATCAAAATCATCTGGGAGTTCATCGACTTCTAAGTTTTCTTCATCCTCTTCATCTTCTGGATCTTCTAGTGATAGTCCTGATACAGACTCTAGTGATGAACAGAACAAAACGCAAGAAAACATAGTTTAGGTAACCGCAAAAAAACAATCAGAGCAAACAAACATTAATGAACCTGCAACAACAGAATTTTCGCTAGATCAAGAAATCGGAGAAAATACTACAATACAAGAAGAAAAGAAGAAGGGAAGGAAACGTAAACGGAGTGAAGAAAGCTGGAAGCAGAACAAAGCTAAAATTCTGAGAAATGCTGGAAAACCATACATTAGCAAGAAAAACAAATCAGTCAAACCTCGTTCTGTTCAACCACCCTGTGGTGATGAATGTAGGCACAAATGCTGTGAAAAGATAACTGTAGATCAAAGACAAAAAAATTTTGATGCGTATTGGAATCTTGGTCTGGTTGATGCTCAAAGATCATTTATTATGTCTTGTATGACCAATATAACTCCAAGATATAAATATACAAATGCTCGTCAGCCAAGAAATTGCAATCAGGCATTCCATTTCTTAGTAGAAAGGCAATCTGTACGAGTCTGTAAAACGTTTTTTAAGAAAACCTTGGATATTTCTGATCGTGTTATACGTACTGTCAAAAGCAAAATAGATGGACATGGAATTCTAGCACAAGATTTGAGAGGACAGCGCAGCACCCATGTAAGGGTTGATGAACAACTACTAAACGACATTAAACAGTTCATACACGCAATACCAAGAATTGAATCCCATTACATTAAACAATATTCTTCTCGTGAATATATTGATGGTGGGAAAACAATTTCAGATATTTTCAGGGACTTTAAAGAAAATAAAAATAAAAATAACAAAGATGCTGGTAGATATTGCACATTTTATAAAGTATTTACACAAGATTTTAATATCTCATTTTTTCGTCCCAGAAAAGATCAATGTGATTTATATTTGCAATACAAGAACTCGACGCCTGAACAAAAAGTATTGCTCAAAGAGTCATACGATACCCATTTAGAAGAAAAAACATTGAGCCGCCAAGAAAAATACGATGACCGCTGCAAAATAGACGATAAAAATAAAGTTCTTGTGTTTGATCTACAAGCTGTTCAGCAATCTCCAAGAGGAGATTACCTCAGGATTTTATTACAAATCAAAGTTAAATAGTTACAATTGCACAATTACAATTTTAAACAAAAAAGTTGACAGTCAGATTAAAGACTCGTATGATGATGTACACTGTTTCTTCTGGAACGAAACCGATGCTAAACGCGGGGCCAACGAAATCGGATCTTGTTTACTAAAAGTTTTTGAAAAGTTCTCAGCGGAGACACCAAATAACAATGGGTGTAATTTAATTCTTTATTCCGACAACTGTGCCGGTCAAAATAAAAATAAATTTATAGTAGCACTTTACCTGTATGCAGTCACTCGTCTTAATATTCAATCTATAACTCATAATTTTTTGGTAAAAGGTCATACGCAAAACGAGGGTGATAATATTCACAGCCTCATAGAAAAGGAGATTAGAAAAAATCTAAAATCCGGTCCAATATATTCCCCTCACCAATATGTATCCATAATTAAAAACGCAAAGAAGTCTGGCAAGAAATTTTCAGTACATGAACTGGCATTTGAGTCATTTTTAGATTTAAAAAAACTTCAAGAAGATTGGGGTCTTAATTTTAATAAAACTAAAGACGGGAAAACTAGTTTATGGAATGACCTCAAGGTGATAAGAGTTGACAATGATACACCTTTTTCATATTTTGTTAAAACCTCGTACAGAGATAGTGAATACCAGGAAGTAACCGTCAGAAATAAAAGAAAGAAAATGCTTACTCTGTGTGAAATTGTACCAACTAATGTCTACGTACAAAGGCAAGAACTAAGTGAGAATAAAAAGACAGATCTAAGAGAGCTATTATCAAAAAAATTGATCCCAAATTTTTATTCAGACTTTTATAACTCTATTATTTAAAAATATACCTACCTTAAAATTGTTTAATTACTGATTACATACCAAAGTTAATTAAAAAAAGAAGGTTCCTTAAGTTTAATTATGTTTGCTTTAGAAGTTTTTATTTTATAGAGATTTAACTAAAGTTGATTTTGACATTATTTTATTTTACTTGATTTAATCACCAAAGTGGGATTATTTTTTTAAGTTACCCTTTTAAACCGATTTTTTGTATAGTTGTTGCAATTTTTGGCTTGTTTTTTATCTTACCTATAAATAAGACTGATACGTTAAAATTGTTATTATTATACTTTACTTGTAAAGGGTGCTGCAATAAAAGATTGATGGTTATATTTATATCTTTTAATTAATTTACAAACCCAATATCAAGTTTATTCATGGTCTGCTTATTTGAATAAAGTTACCCAATATTTCAAAGTGTTTTCCTAAACTAATCATATGCAGACTAAATGCTGAATTAGACATAATTTATAATAAATGATTTAAACTGAAACAGGCTTAAAACTTAATTGAACACTTGCATGTTAAAATGTTTGCTTTACTCTTCATAAAAAACTGACTTAACATAGAATGTACTTTTTAAAATATTTTTTATAATTAGATATAAATTATATACGGATTTTTTTTATATTCAAATCTCATCAATAGTTAATCATACGTTAAAAATACAAGCATTTATGATCAATTAATAAATGAACTTTAATTTTATGCGTCAACAAGTACGATAAGTCCTCATAACGAGATCTTCTTTTGCGATTTCCCAAAAATCTACTTTTTTGAGTTAAGTCAGTATTCCATCAAGCATGCGACATAATTAACGAAATGACCAAATAATTACTGATTGCAAATTGTTATCGACTTACTCACAGATTTAATCTCGACTGGGTACAATGACAGTGACGAGCTGTTTTGTAAATCGGTGCGTTAAAATCTGAAACAATTATTTTTCAATTTCTACGTGGAATAACATCAAATTCATGAAGTAATCTCAAAAATTGTGTCATCACTGTATTCGGATCATCCAACCGCAAGAAACATTATTATTGTCTCCTTAACATTGCAAAAGAGAGCACATCAGAAGTATTTATCAGCGTTATCACGTCCTGCTAAAACTGCAAGTACAAATTATTTTAATTAGAGTGCTCATTGTGTTGTGTGTGTCTGGTGTTAGTGCTAAATCAATAACATTATTATTTTTACTACCCACACGACATACCATAACGGTTTTGTTGTAACTTAACTCTTATTTCGCCTTTATCAACACGGCGTTAGTGGAGCAGCGGCGAGTATAGACGGATATCTTCAGCAGATAGATCTCCTGATCCCGAGTTCAAATCTCGTATGAATTAAAGAGTATTTTACTTTACTTTTATTTTGATTTTTTTAAATATTTTAAATGTCATTATTCAATAGTTATAATAAAGTTCGTTTTTATTATTGTTATTAAAAAATAATAATTGTGTTATTTTATTAATGAAATTATAATTCTACTAGATTGACAATTTCATAAAGTAGATGTTTTAATATTGATTTTTAATATTTTTATTCATTTTAACACTAATACTGTTCATATAAACTTATTCCTGAATTATCTTGGCCTGAAATAATAAGCAATTAAGTATATATTTCCAGTTTTAATGGCACATAGTAAAAAGATTATACTTATTAATTAAATTGTTATGCAGTAATTTTATAGTGGACAGTTTTTATAGTTAGATTTTTAACAATTAAGTTTATTTCGGTTAATTTTGTTTTTCTAATCAAATTTATTAGTTTCAAAATGAAATTTGCTTGCTGTAAAGTAACTGTAGATGTCTCTTCCTGAAATTACTTGACTTGTGTGAGGTGCAAACTAAATTTTCATACATCATGCCTGCATCCTGGTGGTAAAAATAAAGACCTGACAGGAGATTCCAGACATTTTTGGATATGTCCAGAATGCTCCTTGAAAAAGCCTAGAGTGCTTAACAAAGACAACACACCTATCAGAGGCAGCAGTAATCAACAACAGACAGTGAGCCCTGACAATGTAACACTGCGCAGAGGAAATCAGAGTGTAGCAGCTCAAAGCTTTGCCCAACACAACTGCAACTGCACAGAGACAATGAAAGAGCTCTTCACCTCAGAAATGCAAAAATTTAAATTAAATATGGAGTTGGCTGTCAAACAAGCAGTGGCTTCCGAGTTGTGGGGCCCTGAAATGTGAAATTTCTAGCTTAAAGGAAGCACTAACTTTTATTAATTCTGATTTTGAGGATATGAAGAAAAGGTTATCATCACTGGAGAAAATCTCGAAAATATTGTCATCAGTATCTTCAAACCTTGGTGAAATTGAGAAACGCTTTAAAAATTTAGCAGTTGAAAATAACAATAGAGAGCAGTGAGCAAGGCGTTCAAATATAGAAATCTATGGTGTGCCTGAAAGAAAAGATGAGAACTTGGTTCTAATGCTTCAGAATATTGCTGATCAAACCGGATTTAAATTGAACACTTCCACAGACATTGATTTTGTCACTAGAGTTGCTCCAAAAGGCCGCAGTGATAATAATAATAAGCGCATAAAACCTATTGTCGTCAAATTCCTTGCTCGTTATAAAAAAGATGATTTCCTATCACATATAAGAAGACAAAAGTTGAGAGCTTGTGATATTTGTTTTTACAGGTTCAACTGGTAATATTTATTTCAATGATCATCTCAAAGCCATAAATAAAGAAATTTTGAAGAAAGCTAAAATGATAGCAAAGGAGAAAAAGTATTTATTTGTCTGGGTAAAGAATTGTTCAATCATGCTAAGGCAGTCTGCTACTAGCCCTGTTATACATGTTTTTAACGAGCAAGATTTAAACAAAATAAAATAAGAGTCATCTTATTACTGTCTGCTTAATCTGCCGCCTCTTCTGTTTGTAAAATGTGCAAAAGCTCTATCAGTTCCGGTCACATATATTCTTAATCGTTGCTTTTTAGAAGGTTACGTTCCCACAATTTGGAAAACCGCACATATCACACCTGTGCATAAAAAGGGGCCAAAAACAACGATTGAGAACTATCGACCAATTTCTAAGTTGAACGTCCTCAGTAAGGTAGCGGAAAGAATAGTTTATAATGAAATCTATCCTATCGTTAGTAAAATGATCCCTATTCAACAGCACGGGTTTATGAAAGGCCGTTCAACTTGTACAAATCTTGCAATTTTCACAACTGATTTACTTTATGATATGGAGGGTGGGGACAGGTTGATGTGATCTACACTGACTTCGAAAAAGCGTTCGATCGTGTGGATCACATCATCCTTCTACGAAAGCTACAAGAGGTAGGAGTATGTGGTAGTCTGTTGCGTTGGCTGGAATCATACCTTCGTAATCGTTCTCAGGCAGTCGAGGTGGGTGGATATCGATCCAACTACATTTCCATCCCATCAGGTGTTCCACAGGGATCAATTTTAGGACCTCTCCTTTACTCTGTGTACCTTTATGACATCGGGCAATTCATCCACCATGCACGTTTTATATTGTACGCAGATGATACAAAAATTTACATGAAAATAAAAAATATCGCTGACAGTCTTAAATTACAGGAGGATTTGGATAGATTGTCTGAGTTCTACACTAGTAACCGCATAACAATTAATGTAAATAAGTGCTCACATATCACTTTTACACGAAAAAAAAAAAAGCTTCAGACTACATATTATTTCAATGGACTAGAAGTTATTAAAGTGACTCTTGTTCGTGACTTGGGGGTGGTCCTTGACACGGAACTAAATTATAATGAACATATTGCAAGTATTGTAACTAACGCTTACAAAAACTTAGGATTCGTGTTGAGGACTGCAGCTCCTTTTTCCGATATTATTTGTTTGAAAATACTCTATTATTCATTCGTTCGAAGCATACTAGAGTATTGTAGTTCGATATGGAATCCTCAATATGTTGTCTATAAGAACACAATCGAAACAATTCAAAAGAAATTTCTTAAACACTTGAACTATAGACAACAGGTGACACGTATGAAATATCCTGAAGCTTGTCAGCATCACCATCTGCTCTCACTGGAAAACCGTCGTTGCTTACTGGACATGCTCTTTCTGCACAGTATCTGCAATAATGTCGTAGATTGCAGCGAACTTACTTGCCTCGCCCTTACCTTGCGCGCTCCCTCTACCAGAACAAGACACACACACATATTTCATCCACAACACTCAAAAACCAATTATACACAAAACTCAATTATCACTAGAATGCATAACACATACAATAAAACATTTGCACAAAACTCAGATATATTCCATGGAAGTAGGGACAAGTTTAGGAAAGAAATTATAACTTACTTCACAAGTTAGTACTTTTACAATTTTCAGTTACTCTTGGAACACACAAACACGCACTTACTTACAATCATATACATCCATACATTACACATTACACCAGAGTCAATAATATGTCCCTGTAGTTTGATTAAATATATTTTGTATTGCCTCTCTTTTTTTCGATGTTTGGGTATGTCTTATTATTGTATGCAGTTTAATGATGTTATAAATTTGAAATTCATTCTTTGATTGATATTGGTTCTGTTTGTTATTATTATTATTATTATTTAATTCCATTTGCCTGTATTAAATTTAGAACGTTCACAATTTTATCTAGTTATAATTATGTAATTTAAGTATCAAAACCTTGTATAAGTCTGCTTAATGTTACGGTAAAAAAATGTAATTCCATAAATGGCTGTCGGTTTCAAATATTTTATATTTATATTAACATTACTAAGAGCTGTGGATTTTGTGATAATAAATAAATAAAATAAAATAAAATAAAATAAAAATTACTTTTAAACTATACTGTGTATTTATATTGTTTGATAAAATCACATTACAAATTAGAATTCTTAAATTTACTACCGTAAAACGGGGTGAATAGAAACTATTTCTAACTTTGATTAGATATGACGAGATTTTGGCTACTTATTTTTTGAAAGAATTGATTTTATACTGGGTCCGGCACAGTGAAGAACGAATTTGCAAATTTTTTATCAAACATATAGAAATTTTTTTTTTTTAAAACTCCTGAAATGCTCAAAATTTCTATTCGCCCTGCGATCGGGGTCAATAGAATTGTCTATAGGGGCAAATGGAAAAACTGTCAGGGCTGTCAAAAATTACTAATGTTAACCAACCAAAAAACAGGTAATTGTATCTCTAAATATCCGTGTAATTTGAAGTTTTAATCATTTATTTTTTAATCATATTTCTGCCTTAATTTATACAATAATATTATATGAGTAGGTACTAACGTATGTTTTTACGAATCAAACAACGTAGTATAGTTTATGTTTTATTTTTTAAATACAATGATTTGTGTATGTAGTGTCTTATGCGTATTAGACAAAAATGAACATTCTTGTATAAAAATACTGAAAAGCTAGGTATATATATTATTATGGGAAGCCCACGATACTAGTGAAAACAAAATATCCTCTTAATTATTCTAAGAAGTACGTAGGTACGTCAACAATCACCCTTACTTTTTAGGATAAACAATCAATACTATCTAAAACAAATTCTTCAACTTAATAGAATGTGAAAATATGAACGTTTTTAGATCCACATGGAGACAAAATCCTTTTCTAAAATTAATATTGCTAAGCTCTTGAAATATTGAACTAATGAACGAGACTATTAAAAAAAAAGCTAAACATTTAACAACTACTCAATCAGTCTAAACAGTCTATTTTAACGACTTAATTTAAAGCAAAAAAATATCTTTAAATAAAAATTAAATCCTTCAAGATATTTATCATCATCTCCATGTTTAAGATAATTACATTAATATGATGGTATTTTAATTAGTCTTTTAATCTCACTTGTTTTAATATAATATAAACATAAAACCTACCTATCTAATAGGGCGCATTCTGCTCAATAAAGTCTTGTCACTACTTGTGGTGAACTTAAGATAATTAATTAAAAAAGGTATCTTTAGTAAATAAATATCTTAAATTCACCACAATTACTAAACATACATTAGCGGCACTTACGGATTAATTGCGTACACTTATTGTGGAATAATTTCTGCAAAATATATTGAAAAAAGTTCTAATCGGAATCTTCGAGAATTTTCATTATTTCTTCTTTATAGTTGTAATAGTTAGACTTTTTCTTCATAGTGTTGGCCAGTTTCGTGGATTTCTTTGGCAATCTCAAATACTCATGTGATGACACTACTTTACCTTTTAAAGGAAAACAATATTTGGTTTTATTTAATAACTTGTCCGAAATTATGTTTATTTTGTTATCATTTTTCTCACCCTTTTTCTCTTCAACTTCAGTGATAGTTTCATCTAATTCTGTCGTAACAGTAATTTCTTCACATGGGTTGTCTAAAAAGATTATGGGCAAAGTTTCAATATTGCTAAATTTTAAATCTTGTTCTAATTCTGCGTTTATGTTAGAATATTCATTACTTAAATTCGGGCTCTTAATAATATTTTGTTGTGTTTCCAATATTTCATTGTGTAATTTATTTCCGATAACTACATTCGTGTCATGATTTTACTTTTCCCCTTTTTGTTGGGTTTTCATAGCAGGTGCTTTAGTTTTCTTTTCAATGCCTTTTCCTTTATAATTCCTTTTCATATTTTCGCCAAATGGGCCACTTTCTACATAATCTTTTGTTTCCTCGACGCATTCACGTTTCTTTCATTTATGTTCATTGTAGCTTCCACTGCGTGTTGAGTTCTTTCATTTTTTCTTCTGTTCCCTTCTGTTTCTTGAATTTTCAAAGCTTTTTTCACACCTACCCTATCCATGTTTTTCTTTTTATCGGATACTCCACTTTCTACAATATCTTTTACTTCTTCGGCACTCACACTTTTACCTGCTATTAAATTTAACTTTCTTTTCCTCTTAGGCTCAGTAACGTTCATCGAACCGTAACGCATTTTTTTTAGAAGATCAAGCACAGAATCTGCCACAGCACTGTGGTCATCATTGTCCAGACCTTCACACGGGAGTCTTGCTAAAATTTGGGAGATATCTAGTGGAACGATTCCAGTCTTCTTAAATCCGGTAATAATATTATTAGATGCGTTAATGTTAAGATCATCAAGCAACAATTTCAATAGTTTGCGAAAGCATCGTTTTGGAACAGTAGATAGCTGTCTTCCATCTGTTTTTTTCCATTTAATCAGTAATTGCTCCAAGAACGCTTCATAGGCCTAAAAAAAGCAACGTCGAGGGGCTGCGTAAGGTGAGTAGAGTTCGCCGGTAAAAATATAAAAGTTATGCAATGCAATTCACATTTTTGTACTAAATCAGCAGATATATGTGACGATAAGTTGTCTCCTATGAGGTATTTTCTCCCCGGTATATTTCTAAAATACGGAATCACTAAGTTTTCGACCCAATCTTGAAAACAAGATCCATCGAACTATCCCGAATCTGCGGGGTGCAGAATTTGCGGGGTGGATAGAAAAAAATTTGTGATTTTTTTCACAGTCAAAGTATCGCTCGAGGGCTTAAAGAAGCTTGGTATATTTTTTATTATTTGAAATGGCAACACTTTTTACCTTTATGTTAGCGGCACTTGATAAATGTCACAGTTGGCAGTTTCTTTTTAAAATTGACTTAAACTGCGAGGTCCGAAACACGCAAAATATTGCCTGTAGTAACTTTCGATTTTGGGTGTGCTAAACCGCAGTGTTTACCTATTAATTGTGTTTATTACCTTGCATAAACGAAATACTGTCTTTGCAAATTAAAGGTAAGTGATAAAATGATTGTTTTTTTACATAAATTGCAAAAATCTAAGAACCTGGATTTTTTTACTAAAAACGGAGTGAATGGAATTGTGTTGAGGGGCTAATTGAATACACGGTTGGGGTTAATAGAAACCATAAGGGGGGCAATAGAAACGCAACAAGTGTAAATAGAATCAAAATAGGGGTGTATGGAAATAATTTGATAGGGCTGCCACAAATTGTTAAAACAAAATATTTATGTTTTAGTAAGTACAAACTAATGTTTTTATCACCATTATCTTTTGTTGTAGATTACTGTTTGTACCTTGCCTCGAACATACAAACCAGATCCTACTGGAAAAAGATACAAAAATTGTGCGTATTGACAAACATAATTCACTTCATACCTTTTGTGGTTACTTTCCTCACTGTCGCTTACAATGTGAAGCATTGGATTGCTTCTTTGAAGAGATATCCAATTGTCTGTTAGAACGGCCTTCGGATAAATACCTTGTTGTTGGCGATTTCAACATATCTCAGGCTCTGTGGGTTTCGGCGGAACTGGAAGATAGCCTTAGGCTGAAAGAAATAAGCGTCAATGATAAAATAATACAGTTGGTCCGTAATTTCCTAAGCTATACTGACTTTAAACAACATAATGGGGTTTTTAATAACAATGCTCGCCTCTTAGATTTAATTTTCACTAACTCTACTTGCCTTGTAACTAGATGTAAAGAACCGCTAGTTTCTGAAGATGCCCACCATCCTGCCTTGCATTGTAGTTATCGAATATTGAACCTTGAATGTTTAAAGCCAGGGCTACGCTTTGTGAAATTGTTTCGTAAGGCTGACTATAACATAATAAATGATGCCTTACTGGCTTATGACTGGTCCAAAATGTACGGTTGTGGAAATATAGAACTGGCTTTGGATGAATTTTACAGCATTGTTAACGACGTAATATGTAAGTTCGTACCTTCATTCGAAGTAAAGGATGATTTGAGATATCCCCTGTGGTTTTCCAGGGCACCCATCAAAATAATAAAAGAAAAACTTAAATTTCATAAGCGTTGGAAACGTTACGGTAGAATGAGTGACTTTGACACTTTCAGTGTCCTACGCAAACGTCAAAAAAATATTCAACTTGAATGCTATAATAAATATATCCAAACTGCGGAAGATAACATAAATAAAAATAGTAAACAGTTCTGGACTTTTGTGAAGTCTAAAAAAAGCTCAAATAAGTTGCCTAAGTCGTTATTTTTGGATGGAATCATATGAACAGAGGGTAGTGAAATATGTAATTTATTTAATTCTTACTTTCAGTCTGTATTTGAACCTCGAGTTACTTTTGATTTCCCATCAGACATTAATACTTATAATTTACCATGTTACTCTGGAAATATATCAATAGGATCTGTTGATATTTCAACACATATCGTAGGAAAACATATGAAAGATATTGATGAAGCAAAGGGTGGGGGACCGGACGGTATACCAGCAATATTTTTAAAAAATTGCTGGAAGACTCTGGTCCACTGTGTTATCTTTTTCAGCTATCATTGAGAACAAGTTTATTTCCCACTGCCTGGAAACGTTCTTACATAGTCCCAATTCACAAAGCTGGAGACAAACATAATGTTCTTAACTATCGAGGTATTTCCAAGATTAGTATTATTCCTAAATTATTTGAAAAGTGTGTTTTTGATATAATCTATCCCAAATTTAGCTATGTAATTATTGGACAACAGCATGGTTTTGTCAAGAGAAAATCCACTGAGACGAATCTTTGTGAATTTACTCATAATGTTGCTACTTCAATGGATAAAGGTAGTCAGGTCGATGCGGTGTATACCAATTACTCCAAAGCCTTTGACAAAATTCCTCATTATCTACTTCTTCGCAAGCTTGAAGTTATCGGTATACATGGTGATTTGCTTAGGTGGCTTGCGTCATATTTGCGGGATCGAAGCCAGGCAGTGGTTATTAAGGGCTTTTGTTAAACTTTTATTCCAGTTACATCCGGTGTGCCTCAGGGTTCTTACCTTGGTCCCTTATTATTTAATTTATTCATCAATGACATTTATTCTGTATTTCGACATTCAAATTGTTTACTTTATGCTGACGATATGAAAATTTATAAAAATGTAGAAAATTACTCTGAGTGTTTATTACTACAAAACGATTTAAATAATTTGTATAGCTATTGCGAAAAAAACTGCCTACATTTAAATATTAAAAAATGTTGTGTTATTACATTTACAAGAAAAAAGAAGAAAAATATACTTTTCGATTATAAAATTAACCACACATCCTTGACGCGGGTTACTGAGGTGAGGGACTTGGGAGTAATTCTTGATGCTCACTTGTCTTTCAGAACTCATATTGAATTCATCACTTCTAGGGCTTTCCAGATGTTGGGCTTTATTCTTCGAATAGGTAAAGAATTGAAACGTTGCTCTACTCACTCTTTTGTTCAACAGTTTCGTTAGGTCGATTCTGGAATATGCATCAACTATCTAGAATCCTCACTATAATTCACATACTGATAGTATAGAAAGAATTTATTCAAAATTTATTAAGCATCTTTCATTTAGGTGTTCGCATTGCAAAAACAATTGTGATGTTAACAATCAAAATTCCTTGTACAATCGTCGCCGAGTAAGAGACCAGATCTTTTTGTACAAAATTATTCACAACATCATAGATTCCTCGTTTCTTATGAGTAACATTTTCTTTAGGTGTCCCCGGATAAGTTTTAGATGTAAGAATTTGTTCTGCGTTCCTCCTGCTAAAACCAACTATACTGCGAATATGTTTTTAAACAGAGCTTGTAATGATTATAACAAGAAATTTAATTCTGTAGATATGTTTCATTCCAGTGTGATTGTTTATAAAAGGAAAATTAGGGAGGAGCTCATTATCCATTAATCTCTATTCTTATATTTTTGTTTATTTTGATTAAATTGTAATAATGTAATGTTTATTTTTATGTATTAATAATGATTTAACTTTGTATTGCTAAAATTTGTATTGCTGTAACTACCTTAATTGAGTTAGTTATTGGTAGAAACTTCATTAATTTGTTATATTAATTTATATAACTGTATTAAAATATTGTATGTTTTCCAAATAAATAAATAAATAAATAAATTAACGCTCGGTGAAATCGTTTATTGAGTTTAGTGATCATTATATGAATGGCAATTTATTTTATTTCTAGACATCATTTGGCCGAGTTTGTGAAACTGAATATCTAATAAGTTCTTGCTCAGGTATACATATCGATTAATCAGGATGTAAAACGTACTATGCTGTGAATGCATATTTGAATGATAATCTATTTGACATTGAAATTTTTTAGTTAAGTTTATTCAAGTATAGTTTATCTAAATATAATTAATTATAATATTATATTTGTAATGTAAATAATTATCATTACTTTTCAATATTTTTTATGGATATTTCAAGATGTGTCTAACCATCTATGTACGCCTACTGAAGACATGTTTGCACGCTGATGTATCAGTTGTATATGAACGGACGGATATCATACTTTAAGATCACATTATCGCTTGTACTGGCAAATACAGAATTTAATTATAATTATTATTATTATATTCATAAATAGTCTATTAACGCCGTAGAGCGTCTTCATTTGCATCACCACGGTCCCCTAGGTGAAATAGCAGGATCAAAAGAGCGAAGTAAAATTATCCGTCACTGTCCAGTATGTTACATACATATTCGTATTTGCCCTACGTTTCTGATCTTTATTAATTGAAGCTCATAAATCACTATTTGATCTTCATGCTCTACTTTTCAAAGTATATTAGACCCTCCCATTACATTTATTGAAAAGGGTTGTAACAAATCATTTTATGGGTAAAAATATTTCATCTAAAACTGCTTGTTACATTTGTTATGACAGTTTTTTGGTATATAAGAAATTTCTCATTAAAAATCTATACTTATCAATTAGAAGTTGCAAAGGCATGCATAAAAAATTGCCATGGGGTTGAGGACCAAGCGAGTGAAGTCACGTAAAACATCTAAAGAGTTAGAGGCCCCCCTATCAAAACGTATGAAATTTTGTGATGTCATTATGAAATGAGGTAGCTTTGGCCAAAATTCAGATTCATAATATTTTATTTCATCGTGGATTTAAATAAATTACACTTAATATTTGATTCATGTTTTATAGAACAACAACAAACATTGATAACACTAACAAACTCGTTAGCCCGTGATAACAATGGTAATATGTGTAAAAGCGAAGTCATGTCCGAGGGCCATGGAGTTGTAAGCTACTAGCAAAGCTGTCGGGTGCCATGAATAAACATTTACAATTTTTGTCACTTTAATTTTACATCTTGGATCCACAGCACGCTGACGTCGGAATGGCCAATTCGTCTACCGTCAATAATATTAGGTCTTTACCTATGAAATTGCCGTTTTTCACGAAATAAATGAAGCGTAATTTTTTTATATATTTTTTATTTCTATTAATCAAAATAATCACCCATGCAATCAATGCATCTTTGCCAACGCATTGGTAGCTTATTGATGCCTTTCTTGAAGAAATCAGCTGGACGGGAGGCAAAAAATTCTTCAAAGGCATTTTGTACTGCCTCTCGGGTATTGAATTTTTTTCCCGCCAAGAAGTTATGCAAATTCTGGAAAAAGTAGAAGTCTGTAGGCGCAAGGTCTGGTGAGTACGGCGGATGACGGAGAACTTCCAACCCCAACTCTTGTAGCTTGGAGACTGTCTGCTGTGCAGTATGAGGTCACGCGTTGTCGTGCAGGAGCAGTGGAGCCGAACGATTGACCAAAGCTGGTTGGAGACGTGCGAGCTTCTCCATCATTGTGTTTAGTTCTTCACAGTACACATCTGCAGTAATGCTTGTCCCGTTTGGCAAAAAGCTGTGATGAATTACACCCGCGTTAGACCACCAAACAGTGACCATCACTTTTCTAGGGGTAAGTTTTCGTTTAGGGCATTGTTTGGGTGCTGAACCAGGGTCCAACCAACTTGCTGAGCGCGTATGATTGTCAAACAGGATCCATTTCTCGTCACAAGTAACAATGCGGTTCAGAAATCCTTCATTTGTATGCCTGCTGAGCAGTGCAAGGCACGTCTCCACGCGTACTTCGCGCTGGCGGTCATTGAGTTCGTGGGGTACCCATTTGTCAAGCTTTTTTACCTTGCCAATTTGACGCAAATGGACCAATATTGTTTTGATGCTAACGTCGAAAGCTGCTGCTAATTCAGCCGTGGATTGAGTTTCATCAGCTTCCACAATTGCCTTTAATTGGTCATTGTCGACCAAAGTTTTCGGACGACCACGGGGTTCATTTTTGAGGTCAAAATTTCCAGAACGGAAGTGGGTAAACCAATAACGGGTGGTGCGTTCGTTTGTAGTGTTCGCTCCGTAAACGTCGTTGATGTTGCGTGCCGCTTGTGCCGCTTTGCTGCCACGACGGCACTCATACTCCATAATTACTCGAATTTTTAACTTATCCATGATGACGAAAAATGTTCGAATGCGTTGAAAACAAAACACTAACTATTAAACAAATGACGATTTTAGAAAAAGAATTCCATGTTTGTCAAATAAAATTAATTTGAAATTAGAATTATCAGTCAAAAAAAAAAAAAATTTCATTTGAAATGGCCAGTACGGCAAAACGGCAGTTTCATAGGTAAAGACCTATTATTTAAGTTCTCTCAAATTGTACTTGTCTTTGCATAGAATGTACTAAAGCTTGTGAGCTCAGATTAAATGTTGGCTAGATTTTCCTATGCTTTATTGTTTCTGAGCCAGTATATTGTCCTTATTTTCATAGGAACTTTAGTGTGGGCTTCTCCCACATATTTCACATATACATATTCATTTATTTCTATTTATAAATATTTATGTTTATTACACATATTAATATTTTTTTATTTATTTATTAATCAAACTTACATCTATCATTACAGGCAATGCCTAATGCGATATTGTAGAACATATTTGAGAACAACAAACAGATAACACCTT
The DNA here is from genome assembly GCA_923062675.1 of Marasmarcha lunaedactyla. Classification (NCBI taxonomy): domain Eukaryota; kingdom Metazoa; phylum Arthropoda; class Insecta; order Lepidoptera; family Pterophoridae; genus Marasmarcha; species Marasmarcha lunaedactyla. The sequence continues at coordinate 4,399,030 of OV281358.1, forward strand.
ACATCAGTTTAATTATTATAACAAAGATAACAATAAACAGCCCTTGTGAACTCACTCAGTGTGCACGAAAACAGATCTATGTGGTTTGACACGGCATTAAGTAGTCGCAGCGCGCGTGTACAAGGCGCGTGGTACAGCAAGTTGGTACGCGCGCGCCCCACCAACAGCAATTACTTCTCACGTTATTTATATTCATTATATAATATATTCACATAGTTGCATAAATACTCTTCATATTAATTAACAGTTAATTAACATAGTGCCTTGAACATTATTTACGTAATATATGTAGGTACATAAAAAACATAATTACAATAACTTGAGAACAATATTACTAACCTTCATAACTTTATTTTCGTAACTTTCATTTTAACATGGAAAGGGAAATTTAATCTTCTAAAAATCACAAGAGCTTAAAACAAAAATTCTGACACTCGATTTAAAAAAGCACAAAAAGCCAACTTGATTCCAAATCTACAACTTACAGTAGCAAGCCTTGACCCACTCCTAATAAAATACATTAGGAAAACAATCTAATCGTGAACAGTATGAAAAGTTTCTGATTCAACCTGGAGTTCCACTTTGGTCGATGAATAAACGCATGGTCCACCCTCGGTCAATTGCCCCTGTATCAAAAGCCGGGCGATGGATGACAAGGTTAATATTCAGACGGCGCGCGGCGGGTAAGCCAGGCCTTATTTTTTCGGAAACGTAAATACCAAAAAGTTTCTCTGCGTTGTGGTTTTGCAAAGGATTATGTTTTGTTAGAGAGTTTTAGTTTTCAGTTTCGTATTTTAAAGTCTTGTTTTTTATAAAAGGACGAGATGAGTAAACATTGAAATCGTTATTTGTGAAATAACCAAAGGTATTTGCTTTTTTGTGGTATGTGTTTTCTTTTCATATATGTACGTTTAAACTCAACTCAATTATGTCATCAGTTTGTTGTCTTTAAGGGCCATATAGTGTGATTTGACGGCCAAGTAGCATACAGGTATCCCAGCCTCGTGCACCGGGGATTCTTTTCCTGGTCGGGGCATTTATTTGTGTGATGATAACAAATGTTTGTTCTGTGTTCATGGTTGTTTATATTTATAAAAATATGCTTATGCGGCCCCCTCCCAGTTCCCTGTATGGTCATCCAACACATCTTGAGGTTCTGCAATTGGTGTGTTTATCTGGGGATTTTTATTTTATCTTAATTATGCCAAGTGCGATCGTTTTTAAGTTATTGTTAATTAAAGTTAGTATTATTTTAATTTTCCTTATCAAGGGGTATCGGCGCTGGGAAAAGTCAGTAAAACCTCTTAGGTCAATTATTGAGATAGATAGATAACTTCTTTATTTGCATCCAAAAGTTTCAACAATAACAAAATAAATATAAACATAATTCAAGTAACACGAAAATATAAACAAAAAAATTAAACAGACTTTAGAGATAGTAATAAACATTAATTAAAAAAAAACCAACAATATTAGATAGAAAAAAATTAAATAATAAAAATACATTATACAAAGTAAATTATCAAAGCAGGGAAAAGATGGAGCATAATAACCAAGCAACATCGTGCATCAACTCGTTCTTTAATGATTACTTCCTACTTCATCTAAGTAGGATGTAATCCAAATTGACGGCCTGTTTGGTGTGGAGGTAAGTAGCCTTGCCTTCAATGCCAGAGGTCCCGGGTTCGAATCCTGGTAGGGGCAGATATTTTAATATATTTGCTTTCTAGTCATGGATGTGTATGTACGTTTATTTAAGTTTATTTCTAATATTTATATATTAATAAAAATATCTATGTGTGTTTATATATTTCTTAAGTTTATTTATCCGCTATCTAGTATCCATATCACAAGTTCTTAATGATACTTAATTTGGGCTTGATAACGTGCTGTGGTTGTTAGAAATATTTATTTTATTATTTATTTTATTTACGACCAAAAACATCTCATTAAAAATATACGTAAATTAGCAAAATGAAAATGTTTTCAGCTTTCAAATTTACCAGCCGTTAAAAAATGTTCACCCAAATTTGTTTCCGGGAGCCGTCAAGTGCCAAAGCTCGAACTGAAAGCCGCAGTCTCTGTATAGAGAACCAATAAAACAGTTAATTAAAAAATACTTTTTGGACCTCAAGCATCAGCCATGTTGTTTTCATATTTTGACGTTGACTTTGACGAATCTGCTTTAACAAGGATTTTATTGATTAATCTTGAAATAGAAGATTAAATTTTGTCCTGAACTTTCATCTCAATTTTAATAGCGTTTCCATATTTGGTTTTGTCTAAAAATATCCAAAGCTATTTTTGAATGAGTAATAAAGATTGGATATTTACTTTCTTTTAATTTTTTAAACTACTTTTAATTTTCTTAAATTGGGTTGTCAGGGTTTACAACGGTATTTTAAGCATAGCGAGGGCTTGCAATTTAATATAATGTTCTAATAACGTTAAAAGAATTTTCAGTCATATTTGAAGTTAATACGAAAAAGTCTTTTCATATTTCGTGGGTATTATTTTGGTATTTTACCTCTTTAACTATGTATTATGCGTGTATGATCCTCGTCTTCATCGTCACTTTCCATCAGGTGAGATGGAAAACAAACCCCTGCTAATTATTAATAATAAAAAAAAACTAAAAAGATTCGATTGATTTTATTAAGGAAGTATTGCCTATTAAAAAACTTGCTTAAAAATTATTTAAGGATAATTTAAATTAGTTGCGCCACTTGTACATCTTTGATTTAAACTTGGAAATTTGACGCTTTATCACATTTTCTCAATCTATATTATATGGTTGTATTCATTTAAACTATCGATTCCTAAAGATTTAATTTGTCCACATTGAAAAAACTAAGGTAGCGTACAGCACTGGAGACAAAAGATTCAAACCCCCTTTAGTGACAGAGAATCATATGAACTTCGCACTCAACTAATATTTTGGTCTCAATGTCATAATATGTCAGATACAGCCGAAATGAAAAAATATTTTTCTGTTTGATAAATATAAACTAAAAATAGATAATATTAAATATATTGCAGATAAGTTTTCTATTTCACTTCGTTTTCATTAGCGAGAGTTTTCAGCCTACTCCGTGCCGACCGGTTTTCGGTCCGGCAGGGGCACGGCGGCTCGGCTTCTTCCTGTGTCTTTCAGTGAATATTTTGTTACCATGGAGCAGCGATATATGGATGGATCATCTAATAGATCGTCTATTGGATCGTACCGAGATTTATTCTCTTCAGTTTCTCAAGTGAGCGGCCCATATGCGGAACGAGAAAACAATGTGTGTGTTGAGGTTAAAAAGTATGGCGAGCTTTCGGAAGATGAAAAAAATATTTTTTGTGTAGAAGATAAAGAAGTGGAGTTAGGAGAGAATTTAGAGCGATTAATCGGTACTAAAAGACCAAGAGTACAGGGTGACACTTCGGAAAGTGCTGAAAATGAAGAGAAAGAGGGATGGCAGGACACTAGGAAGAGTAAAAAGGGGAAGAAAGAGAATAAACATGATAAGGTGATCACAATAACAAAGAAGGATGATATGCAAGTTTATTTAACTGGGAAAGGTCCATTACCTAAACAGTTTGCGATGGCCCGATTCCTCAAAGAAAATGATATTAATGGTATTGTTCAGGTTAAATACATTAATTCCAATAAACTGAGAATTGAGTTTGATAGTGTGAAAAATGCACAGCTACTTTTTAATTGTGAAAATATAATTACAAGGGGATGGTTAGTACATAAGCCCATGGAAGTAAATCACTCATACGGAGTTATTAGGGATGTGGATGCAGACCTGACAGATGAAGAGATTAAGAATAAAGTTTTGAGTAGTGTTGAAATTTTTTCAGTTAAACGTCTTAAACGTCGAGATAGAGTGGATGGTCACTGGTGCCCGAGTGAGGTTGCTCGCCTTGCATTTAAAGGCTCACACTTGCCTTCTCATGTTTATGTTGATGGATTAAAGATCAAAGTAGAACCTTATGTATTTCCCGTGACACAGTGCTTCAAATGCTGGAAAATAGGTCACGGAATAAGTTTATGTCCTTCCAAAAATTTCATTTGCCCTAAATGTGGAGGTAATCATTCCAACTGTGAAACCTCCTCTTTTACGTGTGTGAACTGTAAAGGGGGTCACATGGCGATGGCAAAAACTTGTCCAACGTACCTTAAAGAGAAGCGCCTCCGAGAATTGATGGCAGAATTCAATTGTACATATAAAAAAGCGATCAACCTTTATGATACATCATCTAAAATTCAAGAGTTAGAAAACAAAAATATTCACCCGCTAAAGAGACAGTTTCCCCCTTTGTACAATAGTTGTTTGGATAATAATGTTGAGATAATAAATGTTCATACTCCATCTTACAAAGAAGTTCTATGCAATAAAATTGATAATGTTGATGTGGAGGTTAAAAAACTACGACAAAGAAAGAAAGAGCAAATAATAAAAGAAAAACCTTTAAAACCAGAGAAGCCTGAAATGAAATGGAGAAATGATGAGGAGAATAATGAAAAGGAAGTTAGTGATAGTGAGGAAGAACAGCTTAAAGATAAAGTTTCATTTATAGAGTTGATAAATAGAGTTAAAAATGTCCTGTTTCTTAAAAACGTATGTTTTAAATCTAAAATTTTTAGTATCATCAAATTAGTTGTGGAATGGTTAGTTATCTATGCTGTGGGTTTAATTTCAGATTGGTCTCTTATTAAAATGTTATTAAATTATATTTCCAATGGCTTCTCCTAAACTAATTAAGTTAAACATTATACAATGGAATGCCCAAAGTATATTGCCTAAATTGAAATCTTTCGAGGAATTGTTGCGTATTGAAAAAGTTCACATTGCTATAGTTAGTGAGACTTGGTTAAACGAAGACAAAATTGTAAAAGTTAACGGTTATAATATTTATAGAAGAGATAGAGTTGATGGTTATGGCGGTTTAATGATTTAAGTTCATAATTCAATTAAGTCTACATCTTTTGCTACTCGTTTAAATAATTTAGGTATTGAAGTGTTACAAGTAAAGGTTTTCAATTGTTTTCCTATACAAAACCTGGTAGCTGTTTATTGTCCAGGTAATGTCAATACTAGGCAAGAGGATTGGGATGAGATTTTAAATTTAAGTACAGAGAAATGTTTGGTTTTGGGTGATTTTAATGGACACCATTTAACATGGTCGACCAAAACAGACGTTAGAGGTAACCAACTTCATTCGGCCTTTTCAAATAGCAATTTTGTGATTTTAAATACTGGTGATATTACTCGTTTAAAACTTGTTGAAGGTATTTTAAAACAATCTGCACCTGACCTTTCCTTGGTAAGTGCAGATATTGGACTTGATTTCACCTGGTCTGTGCTTAATGAGTCCTTGGGCAGTGACCACTTGTTCATTAAAATCTCCAAACGTCAATGTTTAAATACTAGTAACTCAATCAAAAGGAAAAATTTTAAAAAAGCTGATTGGAGTGCTTATACAGAATACTTAAACGAAATATTTACAAACGTTCAACGTACTAGCGATTTGCAAAAAGATTATGAACTTTTTACTCAATATATAAATTTAGCTTCAGATTCCTTTATCCCTTGCTATACAATCGAACAAAACCCTAGCTCTGTGTTTACCCCAAAACCGTATTGGACTCCAGATCTTTCTAAATCAGTTGCGGAGCGTAGACAAGCGTTAGGTAAGTTTAGGAAAAATCCGATACCACAAAATTTAGATAAATTAACTGAAAAAATTGAAATTTCAAAAAAGAAATTGAATATATCTATAAGAAATGGTTGGAACTCATTTTGTTCATCAATAGATGAGGGCACTACCTCTAGTGACATGTGGTCAAAAATGAGCTGGATGAAGGGTTATAAGAACCCACGACAATATATGGATCCTTTCAGAGTTGAGAAACTTCTATGTTCATTAACCCCTGACTATGCTACTCCTGCAATGCCTCCGCTATCTTCATATGATTCACCTCTCGATGCAGACATCTCTATCCACGAGTTGCGTAAATGTATAAAATCTAAAGATACATCTCCTGGTTGTGATGGTATATCTTACTCGATGCTAAAGCACTTATCTTTAAATGCTCAAGAGTTTCTGGTTGATTTATTTAACGATTTTTTAAAGCATGGGTTTGTTCCAACTCAGTGGCGTGACATTGGCATCATACCAATTCCGAAACCTGGTAGGGAACCAAATATTGTATCCTCATTGAGACCGATAGCTTTAATATCGTGTTTGTGCAAAATTTTTCACTCGGTTATAAACAATAGACTTGACTGGTATGTGGAAAAACTTAATGTTTTTTCGAATAACACTTTAGGTTTTAGAAAGTGCAAATCCTGTTTAGACAATTTAAGCGTTTTGGTTTCGAGGATACAAGTTGGGTTTTCAAAAGGTTTGCCCACTATGAGCTGTTTCTTAGATATTGATGGCGCTTACAATAACGTGGAAAACACTGTTTTAATATCGACCTTAGATAAACTTAAAGTTGGTCGTAAAATATGTAATTACCTGTGGAATTTTTTGAAAGAAAGAAATCTCAAAATTTTTTTGGATGGAAAAGTTCTTTTTCAGAGATCTACTTGTCGTGGTTTAGCTCAAGGGGATCCATTGTCACCCCTTTTATTTAATTTGGCTACCTTAGAAATTTGCAAGTCCCTAGAAAAAGATATATTTATATCACAGTATGCAGACGATTTTGTTTTTTATTGTTATTATGATGATATAAACCTCGGTGAGAGGAAAATCCAAAAGACTTTGGATAAGATTCATAATATGTTGTTAGATATTGGACTAGAAATTTCACCGTCTAAAAGTAAATTGTGTCTTTTTAAACGAGGTTATAGGAGAGATTTTATTAACATAAATGTTAATGGTCAAGTATTACCTGTTGTTGATTCTGTCAAATATTTAGGTCTTTGGTTGGATCGTAATCTTCGTTGGGGAAAACATATCAACGAAACCAAAGATAAGGTACTAAAATATGTTAATATTTTCAAAGTCTTAGCTGGTTCTGGGTATGGTATTCATGTGAATCATTTGAAGCGGTTATATATAGCGTTAGTCAGAAGTCGTATTGACTATGCCAGTTTTTTGTATGCCAATAGTAGTGCAACTCATCTTTCTAAATTAGATAAGATACAAAATATATGTTTACGTGTGATTGGTGGATTTATCAAAAGTACACCTATATACGTAATGGAGGCGGAATTGGTTTTACCACCATTATCTGTTCGCAGACAATATCTGGCAGGAAAGTTCTATTTGAAATCTAGATCTTTTGATAATATGGTATGTAATGTTCTGGATGAAATGTGTAATTTAGTTCAAAACCGTTTTTGGAATCGAAAAATAAAACCTTTACTTGTAACCATGCATAACTCATTTAAGTCCACAGATATCCATTCCAATAGTAAGCCCGAAATGTATTCACTTGATACATGGGTCACAAATATTGATTTATCTGATTGTTTAAAACCTAATTTAAGCAGAATAGACAAGGCAAAATGTAAGTACACTCGAGCACATATTCAATCTGCATGGACTGATATTTTTGAAAATAGATATACATATTTTTACAAAATTTTTACAGACGGTTCGAAAACAGAGAACGGAAACGGGGGTGCGTTTTTAGATTGGGAAACTAAAGAATCTGTTAAAATACAGATTAATGCAGAAATTTCGATTATGGCCGTAGAAATGATAGCAATTTTAGAAGCATTATCGTACATTCAGAGCATAAATTTTCAAAAATTCGTTATTTTAACAGATTCAAAAAGTACTATTCAACATTTGATTCGATGTACTACCATTTTCCGAGGCTTTCCATTAGCTTATATGATTATAAATATGATAAATAGCTTAAAATTAAGAAAAAAAGATATTGTTATCCAATGGATTCCCTCTCATTCAGGTATCCTGGGAAACGAGGAAGTGGATCGGCTGGCCAAACAAGCCATGACGGAGGGTATTTATTTTCATTGGGTTCCATGGTTCGGTGATGTTCTCTATAAAGTTAAAATTAGGTGCTACGACATTTGGTCTGAATATTTTAATGAAAGATCGCTTTCTAAAGGTATCTGGTATAAAACCATCCAGCCGTCAGTTCCTCGAGTCCCTTGGTTTGAATTGATTAAAATGAGTCGGCAAGACATTGTATTAGCTCTTCGTCTCCGTTCTGGTCATATTCCGTTAAATAGTTTTGCTTACTTGATGCGTAAAATTGATTCTCCAAATTGTAGTCAATGTGGTGTGGTTGAGGATGTTTTTCATATTACTATGGAGTGTGATCGGAATGTGGTACAGAGGCGCCGCCTTAATTTGAAAAATTTCAATATCGGTTTGGTAAACAGTATATTATCATCCCCTATTTCGAAGGAGGCCAAATTGTTATATAATGTAGTGAAAATATGTTTAGATAATAGGTAATATTATATTATTAATTTTATTGATGTGGATTTAGAGAGTCACGATGAGGGTGGCTTTTGTAAAACCCTCTATAAATAAATATTGATTAAAAAAAAAAAAAAACTTCGCACTCTCAGTTTTATGTCAAACGATGTTGAGCGAATACGAAAATTATGCTCTTGGTTCAATAGGTTATACTCCCACGTTCTGTATTATTTTTGACACCGAGAAAATGTGGAACACCAACGTGCAACCCAGGTTATGTGGTAATCTTACCCATTAAAAATCTCTACGTTGTGCCTCCGCCGCCTTTGCTTGAGCTTGCGGTATCACCAATTGGCAATACCCGCAAGATCCGGCTACTACGCGCTGGAGGTCGTCCTACACTGCCTTGAAGTGGTATATGACGGTCAAGGACCAGTTACCTAAAACGATCATTACTTCGACATACATGGTCGGCCCATTAGCAGGTTCGGCTATGTTGGTGATTTTAGCCTCTCGTTATCCGTTAGGCTAATCTCATTGCGGATTTTGTCCATCACAAAAACCTAGCTTACACTATAGCTCACTAAGCGACTTTATATTTATGTACCAGTTAGGACGTAAGAGTCCACGTCTCGGCACTTTACGCCATTACGGGTATGATGCACTGGCGAAAGGCCTTTGTTTTAAGAAGATTCTTTTGAAGATAAAACTTAATTTATCGAATGCCGCCCAACCAAACGAGTCTTCTATCAGCTTCCTTCTCGAAACGATATATTTCTTGTTCACGTTTACAATAGTATGCCACAATCTCGTACATAATAATAAACAATAAAAATACCTTAAGCTATGTCCCAGGCGTTCAAAGCTATACTAAATGTATGCATCTAGCCTGAATTTGACGATAAAATATCAAAATAAATCCTCACCCTATTAAGTAAAATGTTCGAGTAGCCCACAATACGCCAGTCTCGGGATTTGATGTGGTTACTGAATGTTTATTGTCGTGTTACTTTGAGTTATTATTGGTGTATTTGGGTCTTCATAGGATTTGTATGAAGATTATTGTATATTATTAAGGCTTTGTGACAGATTATTACGCAGTTCATTGTACGAGTTGTTACAATCTCATGTTTATTTTAACTCTCTTCGGTTTGTAAACATTCCATGATCCCAACCATTATTTTAGGTTTGTCCCTGGAAAAATGTTGTATATTAAAATTGTTCTACAGTGTTCTCCAAAAAGGGGTCTTATACTTAAACAACATAAAATCCAACATCCAACAAACTGCAAGACCCCAATCTTTGCTCATAATGTCAGCATTTTCTGTGTCAATCTGGAACGCTACGCTCGCTGATTGTGAATCAAATGAAGATGGTCAAATGTTTTCATAACTGTCCAGATGCCGGTCACGTGAATCACTATTGAACATGAAGTCAAAACAGCAGCCATCAAGGACGACTCTAATCGACTATTTCTCAGAAAATTAGACAGACAAGGTGATAGTTGATACTTAAAAGTCCGTACTTATAAAGTACACTCAATAGAGAACGATAAACAATCGTTTAAAATATAAAAAGGCATATTTGTAGAGATAAGTAGAAATTTAATTATTCAAAACTAAACTTTATGTCGCTTACGTCACGTGTTTTCGACAATTATAAACATACGGAGATATGTTCCTTTTAATATACCATTACCAACTCATTAAAACTCTCCAATTTAGCAGCATTATATGTTGATATTATTCGAAACATGTGTAATGTTTCGCAATACAAATGTGGATCGTTCCTTTTGAGCTTAACTTCAAAAATTTGCTTACAACATATCTTCTTCTGCCTGAAGTTTCTTTGTACGAAACCATTTGTTAATGTAAAGAAGCATGCATTGTTAGAAGGAATTTAAGAAAGTAAATCTTTAGAAAAGAGATATATAAGTATATCAATTATTTCAATATGGAAATTTTGCGAAGAACAAAGAGCGTGTACAAGTAACTTATAACTTTGGCGTGGGAAGGTAAGACATGGGTAGGCGGAGATGGAGCACGCGGAGCGCTAAAAACATAAACACCTCGCATATCATTCAGAGTGAATGAAATATAAAAATCCAAATTGCAATGTTTAACTAAAAACATATTCAAAAAAGCTTAATATTACTATTGTATTTAATAAAATATCAAGTTCAGAATCAAACCACTTTTATTAGGAAATTTTTAACACTTTACTTACAATTAGGAAAGTACATCGAAGCCGCTTTTAAAAAGAAATATTAACATTTCTCATTAAAAAGATTGGGTAAAGTACTATTTTTGGTTAAAATAACAGTCTAATGCTTTTTTGCTTCCCCTTCATCAAAATAGCTTCATAACATGCAACTCTTTTTCTTATTTTTTGACTTATTGATGAAACACGATCCGCATCACGGTCCATACTTTCTGACACGTTCAAACCGGAGTTCGACAACGCTTCCTGAACATCACTTGATGACAGAACTGGATATTCAGCGTTTCCTACTTGATCGTTTTGCAGCTCTATTAAATCTTAGTTGCTGAGGGGTTCACCGTCGCTCGCTACAAATTCTTCCAATCTAAAGTGCACTCGCGTAAACCGGGACAATTTTGCGCGAAAATTCAAAAACCGAGTTATAGTGAATCCACGTTTTACGGGGCCGCGTAAACCGGGGTATTACTGTATATTATTGTTATCTGGAATCGAATTTCATGTTTTCTTGAATCAAAATAATAATGGCCCCTCCAAGTTATTAGTGCAGTCAAGTGTGACTACGTTCAAAAAAAAGTTTATTTGAAATTAATTCTTTAATTTCATACATTTTGATAATTGGCGTAGTATACAAGTATTTTTCAACACTGCAATATGCCTATGTGCAATGTACTTTATTGTACAATGTACGTTATGAGATCCACAAGCAGCTCCGCATCCCCATTTTGTAAAATCTGTCCTCATCGTAATCCTTAAATCTGTTTTAGAAGCCAATGCAAACCTGTTATTCTGGTCATTGCTTTTATGAGTGATGAACCACATTGCGTGTACCATATTCTTGCATGGTAGAATTAATATTCTAATTTTATCGATCTTTTGAAAACTGCGATGAAATATGCAAAAAAGTACTAACTCAATTATTTACAATAATTGCAGATTTTCAATAAAATTACTTACCGGAGAAGAAATCGGAAAATAATAGGAAAAAAAATTATGACTGAAATTTCATCGCAAATATACAAAAATATATTGTACACACAAATCTCCTTGTATACACAATATGCAAAGAGCATGTGGCATTAATAACTAAACTAGGCAGTAAAATTTCACTCTCGTTCTCTCCTCCACGTGTTCAAGGTCCATTAAAGGTTCTTTTTTTTAAACAAAAATAAATTCAACGTATATATACTATAAATAAAATACATATGTAATTATATAAATATATGCATAACTTGTCACCAGGTTAGACGGAAGACCTCATTGCTTTCCATGAAATCTGAACAAAATATTTTCAATATTCAATAGATTTAGTTTTTCTTCAAGCAGAACAGAATAAATTGAATTGAATAACACTTATCCGATTTGTACGCCCTATTTGTAAAAGTTTCAAATAAAATATTTTTTCAATAATAATTTGGATCGTTTCGTCGGCTCGGCGGTTATTGTGATGACAAACTATTTGGATTTAGGTTTAAATGACACAAATATTTTAATTCTGCTCCAGTCCTCAAGTATTAATTAATTAAGAAAACTAATATCTTTGTTGGCAAAATCTATTTAAATAGAAATATATTTATATGAACGAAGCGAGAACATCTGTATAGATAAACATAAGTTGTATCCGGCTGCAGTCACGTGCAGTTTTGTTACAAAAAGTGGATATATTGAGATATATGTACATGGAGCAGCTTTTTTGAGTGGACAAGTAGGTATATTGAGTATAAATGCATAATATTCTAATTTATATAGTGTAGAAATAGGCAGATATTTTAATATTGTTTCAAAATTTTTTAAAGTATTAGTATATAATACTACACCTAAACTAGTTCAAAGTATGATAGAATGGAATTTTTTGAGCTTGAGAGAACATCACGACATAGTTTACATGACATAGTTTACTTTAAATCTAACAACAACCTAATAAAATAATTTTATTATACTTTATTTGCTTAGAACAACACTCAATGTGTCAGTCTCAACTTAAATAACCGAGTTTATTTTATTACAGCGGAATATAATTTTTGTGTCCAAAAATGTACGTCTAGGAGTTATTTGCATTTAAAAAAAAACGATTTTACAATAATACCTAAATAAATCATTCTTAAGAACAACAGACTGTACAAACATCCAATAACCGCAGGAACTTTCTACAGTTACCAAAAGCTTTAACTAAGTATGATTGTAATCAACATAGTTACGTTGTTATAAGATGTTACCTTTTGAAATCGCTCGACTGTAGTTAGCACTTGAGAGTTCTTTGTCAAATTGACAAGTGCGAAACTTTGAGAGGTTCTGCAAAGTTTTACTTATTTTGTAAATTCTAAAACATATTTTTTATGGAGCTATTTAAAAAAAATGTATGGGATTTTCAATATATTCGTTACAATGATGATAAGCCTTCTATTTTAACGCATTAAGGGTAACTTGCATCATAAAACTATAACCGTGACATAGCCGTCTAATTTCCGGTTCAATAAATAATGGTTAAAATAATATCCTGAATAACGTTAACCATAACCGCTAATGAATTGACCGGTTAATGCAATGTTTAAGGTCAAATCTATAACAAATAATAAAATGGTGCAATATACAACTTGTGAATGCTAGCGTTTTTGTTATTGTCAAAGGTAATTTTGAATACATCAGTAACTGACCTTAATTATAGCAGTCTTACGTAAATGTCTACTTTGTGTTCATAGCTCTACTGCAATAATATTTTGTTATGTCTGTTTTATTATTCGTGCTTCGATAAGATACATCATATAACCGTTTTTTTTTAAATATGATTATTTAATTGGAAATAAGATATCGGGATAAGGCTTTTCGTATTTTGTTTATAATATTTTGTAAATATATTTCTTTGCTAGTATTGTTTGTTTCCGGCGGATATTGATAATAAAAAAGGATATATTGAAAAACTGTTCCCATAATTTTTCAATTGTTTTTTTTTTCATAAAATGGACAAGTATTAGGAAGAAATTCGCCACATTTTAAAATTTTATTTCAAAACAGGGAAAACGTGACACAAGGTGCGGAAAAAAATGTACGACTATTATACATTATGTATGACATATTGTAGTGTCAGTGACAGTAGCGCAAAGTTGATTCAAGCGTTTTGAATCCGGCATGTCAAAGACGCCGCTCAGGCTAGTCGGTCTTTTACGGACAAAATGACGCCATTTTTGAAAAAGTGGAGCACTATATCAGAAACTCTTTAAAAGCGAATGATAACTCGTGATGCAAATTGAACCTACGACAAGAACGTGCAAATAAAATATGGGAAAGAAAGAAAGAGAGTGGGAAAGCTTTGCAGACCGTGACAAAACCCGAACTAACGCGCAATAATGTGATGTTATTGCTACGGTTCGCGCAGTGACAATCGGATTACATTTATCCTTAAATTATAATACTTCCAAACTCTTAGATATGCCTCACTTACTTCTACTTAACCTCTCGTGAACGGGTGCCGTTTGGAGGCGTTCGTCGATTAGATAGTTGGTCCCACCAACTTGGGGGACTTGCCAAGTTTACAGATGTAGATATATTTTTTTTTAAATATACCTGTGTAGTTTCTTGCCAGTTATTCTTCACGCAGGTTTTTCCGAACCGGTGGTAGAGTCATGCTTTATTTAACGTCAATAAGAACAAGGAATTTTCAAAGTTAAGAAATAAATATTTGAATTTGAATAGTTTCATTTTTCATAACAAATTTTAGGGTTCAACCAATTATAATAACAGACACAGAACACATTTACAATGCTGTAAGAGGATAGCATCGAATTACTAGTAACCTAGTGTTTACTTCACGTATACATTGTATATACCGGCCTTTGTAATCCTTGGAACAAGGCTGTATTCGTTATCAATTACTGGCGAGGAAATGAAGCCATTTCTGATTCTGTAGAGTGCAATATGTAACTAATGGTAAAATTAGGTTGCGTGCAGTATAAAAAGACACAAAACATATCTGTAGTTTGACACCTGGTGGGCTCATTATAATTCATTATATCTGGATACACATTTTAAAAACTATCGAGTTTATACTCTTAATAATAGTAATATAATAATTTTAAATCTACCTACGACTATTTTAAGTACATTTCCTACTTAGTATTTAAGGAGTAAACAAGAGGCACATAAGCGTAATTATCCTAGGTTTACCCAAGTTTGCTACATGGTCATCTACAATTTTAGAACATAAGGTGTATTCGTATTTATTTACTATCAAAAACCGAATTTAATCTGCCAACGAATTGATCAACCACACTGTGGCTTGTCTAAAACTCCATAGAACAACATTTTCAACCAAACTGCTTGCCTTTCAAATGACACTAAAATGGTAATTGAAGGTTCAAATCAAGGCAACTGGGAGGTTCAAAAACCACGAAAAGTTTTAAAAATATAAATATAAGACGAAATACGCTTAGCGCTTCTTTCAGAAACAAACGTACGCTTTATAATACCTGCGTTAGACTTGTCATGACATATGCCTCGCCAATATTTGCCCACGCCAAACTGTCCGTCCTGCACAAACTGCAGGTAGTTCAAAATCTCTTCTGCCGCGGGACCACAAACGCATCTTGGTACGTACGTAATGCGGACCTGCACAGAGATCTTGAACTAACTACAGTGCAACAGCACATCAAAACACTCTCGGAAGCGTTCTTTAAACGCTCCGAAACCCACCCCAATCCATAAGTTCGTGAGTACCCCTGTCATAGATTCGAAGTACAAAGTCGCTAGACCGAGAAACGCGCACACGAACGTAGCCACGCAACTGTCACTAGATCTCGAAGCCCTTGAGGCCGCAAATTCTAATTCTAATGTAAATTCGAATTAATTGAATTCTTTTCATTTTGAGCACCTTCAGGGCTATGAGCACCTTCAGTGGTATGCGAGAGGTATGAGTAAATGCATTTTTTGCCTCCTGCCCATACGGGAAACAAACAAAAAAAAAGCTGAGCGCTGATAAATTGATAAATTGTTTTACTTAATCCAAATAGTCCAAATAATTGTTTTTAAAAAAAATTTCTTTAGTTATCAACAAAATTGAAAGAATATAATAGAAATTAGAAAGGACTAGTGTGACGTATCGAAGTTGGTTGTTAAAATGTTAAATACATATTAAAAATCTATTGTTTTATTTATATTTTTTGTACTTTGAAAAATACGCAATGCCTTACCGCATTAACGTACCACACCAACTGCGATTAATAAAACACATATGTAAAGTGTTGTTTTTCTAACAGAACCTATAAATAAATTTCCTGTAATATATGTTTGTCTGCAACGAGTTTTACAACATTGATAATGTATTTCAATATTATATGTCGTGCGTTACATTTGTTTACAATATTTACAGCCGGCAAAGAGCACGCGATCCATCTCATGGTAAGTGGCATCCCCACCCGTGGACGTTAGTCTTAGGTGTTTAATTTATTAAAGGGGTGGTGATTATTGAATACAAAAATTTTAAAACTTGTAAGACGCGACCAAACTAGAATATGACAAACAAAATTAGGCGGAGCATTGGTGAGTGGGAGGCTGGGAGCTCAAAGGCACTCCAAACTGTCCATTCGCCACCGCGACGCGGTACCTCTGTACCAAGTGTCCCGCAAAACCAAAGGACACGAAAGGCGCCCTCAAAAACACTGCCAACCCAAATGTCAACCGATGGCCAGGAGACAATCCCTCCAAAAATGGACAAGCCAACCAGACCCGCTGATAGAGTCACAGAGGCAAGGGGCTGCGTAAATAAGGCCAAAATGCAGCTCAGTATCTCCAGGAATCTCAAAACAGAAATAAAAACGGAGATACTTGTACAACTCGATAGACTCTATCAGCTGGTCAAAGAAGCTGAGGCAAGCCATAATAGTCAAGCGATAACAAAGCCCCAAAGATATATGAAAGTGCAGAGAGTCTTGAAAACTCGGACTTGAAGAGGGTGCTAAAAGAACACGGAGACCTTTTCAAGGAAAATATTTCCAGGATGGAGAAAACGGCAGAGGCACTTGAGAAACAAAAAGCCACGTATGCCAGCGTAACAGCAGGCCTGCCGAGCAAACAGCTCTCCCGGCCGACCGCACTGCATTCTCTAATCGTAAGTTCGGAGGACGAAAACGAGACCGGTGAACAAGTTCTAGAGAAAATAAGGTTGGCAGCTCGAGCAAGAGATAGACGTATAGCAGTGGAAAGGGTTAGAAAGGCGAAAGACAGAAAAATAATAATAGGATGTCGGACAGAAAACGAAAGAAAGAACTTGCAGGAAAGAATAGCAAGTGCAGGGACCAAACTGCAAATTGAAGAAATGAGGAACAGGGACCCGCTTCTGGTACTGAATGGCGTGTTACAGAGTAACAGTGACGACGACATTTTGACAGCCTTGAGAAACCAGAGCGGGGACATCTTTCTTGGCCTCAAATATGAAGAAAACAGAGTGGCAGTAAAATATAGAAGGAGAAACAGAAACCCGCAAATCAGTCACGTGATATTAACTGTATCCCCTATGATATGGACCAGAATGGTGGAGAAGGAGGTGGTCCATATAGATATACAGAGGGTAAAAGTGGCGGACCAGTCACCGCTTGTCCAATGTTCCACATGCCTAGGGTATGGACATGGCAAGAGGTACCGCGTGGGGACAATCGAAAAATGCAGCCACTGTGGGGGACTGCACATGAGAACTAAGTGCGAGGACTGGCTAACTGGCGTCCCACCTAACTGCGTTAATTGCGTACAAGTTAAGTTAGCTAACACAGACTAAAACACTTTTAAGGAAGAATGCCCTAAACGCAAAAAGTGGGAAGCCATAGCCAGGTCCAAGATTTCATATTGCTGAGGTGGTCAAGGGCAACCAAAAAGCAGACAACCCCACCAAAGTATACTCAGTGGCTCAAGCGAATCTCCAGAGGTCTGAACTGGCTACAATGGAATTGATGATGGAAGCCAAGGAAAAGAGATTTGCGATAGCGCTGCTCCAGGAGCCCTATGTGGGAGGGATTAGGAGGCTTAAGAGCTACATAGGAGCGACAATCTACCAGTGTGCGGACGATGGAAGTGGGACAGTGAAGGCGGCAATCGCAGTCTTCGACAGCGAACTCTTCGTCGTCCAGTACCCGAAACTCACCACAAACAACATCGTTGTGGTGGGGATCCAGTCCAGCACGTGGGAAATCGCGGTAGTCTCTTACTACATTGAACCAGACCAGCCCATAGAACCATACCTGCAACAGCTGCGAAACATAGGAAAAGAGCTGGGCACTGGCGCGCTGCTTTTTGGAGGCGACGCTAATTCCAAGAGTACTTGGTGGGGCAGCCCACGAGTAGATGACAGAGGTGAACAGCTACACGGTACCTTAGAAGACCTCAGTATGCAGGTTCTCAACGCTGGTGAAACTCCTACGTTCGAAACCGTAAGGGGCGGGAAAAGGTATATTAGCTGCGTGTTTGCTGGGATTGCTGGGCTTGGTGGTAGACTGGAGAGTGGAACGGGGCTTGATCTCCTCGGACCACAACTGCATTATCTTCGAATTAAGGTTGAAACGCGAGAAAGGTATTCACATAAAAAGAACCACCAGAATCTATAACACCCGGAAAGTTAATTGGGACCAGTTTCATGGAAAACTGGACCAATTAAAATCCGAAAGGAACGTAAACCTGGTTTACACAACTTAGTACAAAACAAACATGATCTGGAGAATGCAGTTGTGGCCCTTTCCGACGCCATGACCGAAGCTTGCAAACACAGCATACCTAATAAAAACAGGAAGGAACACTTGACTGTGCCATGGTGGTCGGAGGAGCTGGCTGAAATGAAGCGTATCGTCGCCACTAGGAAAAGGCGAATTCGATGTGCAGCAGACATCAGAAAAGAACATGTCGTGGCGAAATACCTTAAAGCGAAAGAAGAGTATGAGTGCGCCGCCAAAAAAGCTTAAATACTGTCGTGGAAGGGTTTCTGCGAGAAGCAAGATAGAGAGGGGGTCTGGGAGGTCATTTACAGGGACCCACCCCTAGTAAAAAACGGCAACTACCTTAACTCTAGAGAATCGGCGGCTTTTCTGGCCGAAACTTTTTACCCCGAAGATAGGGAGGAGGGGGAAAACGAGGATCATCTACGTATCCGTGAAACCGCAGAAAGAGTAAATATACCGACAGAGGACGAAACTAAAGATCCACCATTTACTCTGACTGAGCTAAAGACTGCCGTTAAGGGATTCAACCCCAAGAAAGCGCCGGGCGAGGTTAGCTTTACCGCGGACGTCTGTAGTAGAGTTATTGATCGGGATCCAGAGCTGTTTCTTGCCATAACAAACAAATGTCTTCAATTGGGACACTTTCCGTCTATATGGAAAGTAGCCACAGTAGTGGTCCTAAGAAAACCTGGCAAGGATATCTATCTGGATCCCAAATCCTACAGAACAATCGGTCTATTGCCAGTTCTCGGTAAAATTCTGGAGAATATGATCGTGGCAAGGTTGAAACACCATCTGATATCGCGGATTAGTACTCGCTAGTACGGCTTGATGCCCCAGAGGAGCACCGAAGACGCCCTGTATAATCTGGTAAGACACGTACAGGGTAAGTTGAGGCTGAAGAAGCTAATTACCCTGGTGTCCCTAGATATAGAGGGCGCCTTCTTTAGTGCATGGTGGCCAGCTATAAAAGTCAGACTGGCTGAGGAAAGGTGTCCTGCGAATATCAGAAGGTTAGTTGATAGCTATCTGGAAAACCGGAAAGTTAAGGTGAGATATGCCGGAGAAGAGGCCACAAGGAATACCAACAAAGGATGTGTCCAGGGCTTCATAAGTGGACCGATACTGCGGAATGTTCTCCTTGACCCCCTATTGAAGGAGATGTAAAATAGAAACATCTTCTGCCAAGCGTTCGCGGATGACGTGGTCATGGTGTTCGATGGCGATACCGGGTTGGAGGTCCAGAGGCAGGCCAATGCTTCTCTCGCCCGTGTTCGGGAGTGGGGTGTCGGGAATAAGTTAAAGTTTGCACCACATAAGACCCACGCAATGGTTATAACAAAGAAACTTAAGTTCGACGCTCCCCTCCTGAGGATGGGGGGGATAGACATTGCCATTTCAAATGAGATTAAAATCCTCGGAGTAACACTGGATAACAAATTAACTTATCGTACCCATGTCGCCAATGTAGTGAGAAAAGCACTCAACATCTATGAACAGCTTTCTAGGGCCGCAAAGACAACGTGGGGCTCCACCCAGAAATTGTTAAGATTATATACACGGCCACCGTTGAACCAGTAATCACTTATGCGGCCTGTGTGTGGGCACCGGCTACGGAAAAGATCTATATCCAAAAGCTACTGGATTCCGTCTAAAGAGGTTTCGCACAAAAGATAAGCAAGTCGTACCGCACGGTCTCTCTCCACTCATCGCTTATCCTGGCTGGGATCCTTCCTCTGGATCTCCGCGTACAAGAAGCAGCCGCCCTCTACGAAGCAAAGAAGGGATCATCCCGCTTATTACCAGGAGACAGAGAGACGGAGCGTGTGGTGCGGTTTGCAGATCTTCCACACCCGGCCACGCATATGGACCTGGGGTTCATATGCCTGGAAAACCAGGACCTGGTAGATGCACACAACTCACAGACTGTCAGAATTTTCACTGCCGGTAGTAAAATTGATGGAAAGGTAGGAGCAGCTATATCTTTATGGAAGAATAATATCGAATACTTTCCACATACTGCAGCGTCTATCAGGCCGAACTACTGGCCATATGTAGGGCCACAAGCGAAATACTTAAGCGGAATGAAACCAGCTATGGAATTTAAAGCGATTCCAGAGCTGCTTTAGAATCCATTACTGGGCAGGAATCCAAGCATCCATTAGCGGAACAGGTCCACAGCAATTTACGCCAGGCATCTATCTAGAGCAAAATGGTGGTTTTGTTCTGGCTCAAAGTGCACGCGGGGTTGCCGGGAAACGAGCGCGCAGACGAAATAGCGAAGGAGGCGCCATTGTCGTCACATAGGAAACGACCTGTGCCCGGTTTCGTTTGTCAAACGGTAAATTCGAGAAAATTCGCTGGACAAATGGAACCGGAGGTACAAGACAGGAGAAACCGCATCAGTCACGAGAATGTTCTTCCCGGACGCTATAAAAGCATATAGGTTTGTGAAGAACCTGCAACCCACAGGCGTGCTCACACAGATGCTAATGGGACACGGCGGTTTTGCTCAATATCTGAGCCGTTTCACATGCCGCGAGAGTCCAGCGTGTGCGTGCGAGTCACAAACAGACGAGACTGTGCCGCACATAATCACGGATTGTCCTATAACAGCGGGACTCAGGTTTGACGTTGAACAGAAGCTCAAGATTGAAATCACCATGGACAACATAAACGAACTATTTGATAATAAAAATACATCTGGGGAAATAATCAAATACCTTATCTTAATGGGAAAACTAGCAAACAACAGAAATAAAAACTGATACATAAAAAAATTACTAGACAATATAAATTTAGTTTATATTAGATAGTAATAATCATAAAAATATTGTAAACATAAACGGCATGATAAAGGTAAGGTGCACAAAGCAGCAAATGTAACAAATATAAAGTAAATATACAATAGCCCCTAGAAAAGATAAAGCACCTGAGAAATGAAAGTCCTACAAAAGCAAGTAGCATAGAAATGTAAACCACACTTAGTGGTTCCTTAAATTAAAGGTAGAAAAAAAGAAATGAAACAGAAAATAATGCTACAAAAGAATAAAAAGGTCCCTGATCATGTCAGGGAATTAGAAGAAAAAAAAACAAAAAAAATATATCCCGAACCACTCTCCCGACATCCTCGATTTTGCGGTAGTTTAGCATGTTAACCTCGATCTCAGGTCTATCGAACTGCTCGATGACCTAGGCTCTGATCACTGCCCCTCGTGCTAGGTCCGCCTAACGATAACGTCACCTCTCCTAAGACCTTTACCAACTGGAAAGGCTTTAAAAATACGTTAGTTTCAGCCTAGAGGCCCCACACTCTCTGCTCGCGATCTCACCCGACCAATTAGATAGCCCGGATAAAAAAGATTCATTAGTAAATTCCCTCACTGATGCTATCTACTCAGCCATCAGTGATAACGAAAAGGTTGCTAAGCAAGGCAAATCCACGCTTCCCTTAGCCGTTAGCAATCTTATGAAAGCTAAGAACGCGGCCTTCCGGAGAGCCAAGAAATATGCCACGCCCGCTTATAGAACAGCTGCGAATCAGCTACAACGTAAAGTTAGGTCTTGCCTCGCGGAACTCCGTGACGCTCAAATGAACGATCTCATGGAGAATATCTCCCCGCTCCACCAAGCGTATTATAGTATGACCCGAGCCTTACGCGTAGACGCCATCTCTCACGTAGGGCTCATCGGGCCGAGTGAGAGAAGGGCCTCTCACCGAATGCTTCGCTGACAGCGTTGCTTCATAATGCTCGCCCAGCACGCAACCCGCGGATCCCTCCCATATCCAGGCGGTGGAGGACGAAGTTCTCCACAGAGAATCTCTTCCCATCACCGACGACCCCGTCACAGTCTCTAATGATGAAATCTTGCTTCTCATCAGAAGTCAAAAGTCCAAAAAGGCTCCGGGTGCGGATGGTATTTCTAACCACGCACTTAAGCACCTCCCTCAACAGGTGCTTACCTTGTTAGCTATCATCTTCAATGCCTGCTTCGACCATAGCTACTTTCTAAAAGCTTGGAAAGAAGCGACAGTCATAGGCATGCCCAAGCCGGGTAAACCTCTGAATATCCCGGCTAATCACAGACCCATCAGCCTTCTCAAGGCCATGTCTAAACTTCTCTCGAGAGTAATACTCGCTTGAATGTGGAACCATCTGTTTCCAATGGATGGCGATCCCCTCATCATTCTCCACCAGTTCGGCTTTCGCGCTAAGCACTCCTGCCCTCAGCAAGTCCATCGAACCGTCGAGTATGTACTCGACGATTTGACGGCTTCTACCCGCGGCGTTTTAAAACGGTCGCAGTTTTCTTTGACGTAGCCAAGGCTTTCGATAAAGTCTGGCACAGTGGTCTCGTCTATAACCTCTACAAAATAGGCTTACCGGTTCGCCTAGTTAGGATAATCGCGTCGTTTCTCAAAGACGTTTCAAACATGAAGGCACGCTTTCCGCGCCTCGTTCCATAAAGGCTGGAGTCTCTGAAGTCTCAGTCCTCACCCCTCTGTTGTACACCGTGTGTACACTAGGGACATTCCCATTCTGCCAAAAGACGTTGAGTTCCAAATGGTTCCAAAAATGGCGCATCGATGTGAACCCAGACAAGAGTTCTGCGGTTTACATCGACTGCAAACACCGTCGTATCGCCGATTACAATCTCTACATCCGAATGTTAGGCATTCCCATCCCCTGGAAGCGCAGTACCAAATACTTAGGCGTTACCTTAGACCAGACGCTTTATTTCAAACCACACGTCGATAGAGTAACGAAACTCGCCCGTTTTTACTAGCCGCCTAATTTCTTTCTTTCGTGAAGAAGACTAGTTAGAAGAAGGTATATTTTTTTCAAAATAAATTTACGGATTCTCTTTAAGTCTATAAAAAATTATCCTTTTCTGCATCTGTTAGCTCGGCAAGTCTCCCTCCCCCCAAGTAATTTACGCATACAAATTCCATGGCCATATTCTCCCAGCGCCCCATTTAAGGCGCGGTCCTGAATTTCAGGGTACGTAAATATGAAAAATATAAAAAAGCTATTTTTGTTACTTTTGCAAGGTAAATTATATAAACTAGTGAAAAAAGTTTAATATTTAATTGTTGTTAATACCTTGGGATGATATGGGGTAACTAGAAATGCGCCTTGTTGCGATAGAAAAAGGTAAATGAAATCAGAGGAAATGAAGTAATTTTTATTAAATTTTTCTATTATTCCCTATTTTTGAAGAACTACGAAATCCTAGCTCGATGGAAAATTTCTGCTTTAGACAGTTTTTCATACAACGTAATTTAAAGAAAATCTTTTCACCAAATATCGACTAAGAAAGATTAAATGCTCGTATTAAATGATCTCGTAACTATAACATCAATTGGTGTTATTATAAATTAAACAAATAGTAAGAACAAATACTAAAGACTTGGTTTATGTATATTCCATGTATTAACAGATCAATCACCTAATTACACGATCGAGATAATTAACTTTAATTGTTATTTAGGTGTTTGTTATGTGTGATTGGTGTTTGATGTTATCCATATTGTCTCGTTGTGTTTCATATTGATGAATAACCATATCTGATAGTGTTGGATATAGTTTCACAAATATTTTAATTTGAAATATCGTGGAAAAATGCCAGAAGATGCTACAGATTGGATTTTAAAATTTAAAAATTCAGAACTTACCTTTCTAACAAAATTTACTTCTATTTATTTGCATTTTTATGTAAAGAATATACAATATATAATACATACATATACACATTGTGCTAAGGCAGTTAAGAGTGTATTGTGTAGGTATAAGGTGTTACAGTCATATCGGTATAGAAAACATTTACTGTACTTTTCGTTAAAGATAACTGTATAGGCAGATCGTTTAGAAGGAAATATTATTATCTTTGTTTTTCTTCGTTCTTTATTCCATAATATAAACTATTAAACATAGCTATTCTGACAAAAATTTTTATTCGAGTATTTCGGTGCAAAGGCAATGAGTATTATCCCAGTAAAATAAACATTAAAAATCCATCAATGACAATAATACTGGAACATAACTCAACGCTATTATAATAACTGCATTAAGCATAAGTGAATCCAGAGATTCAACATTAACCTTTGCCTACAAACTAATTAGTGATGCTACGAATCAGACGAACATTTTCCTAACTACAACACTAGGAACTCACTTTTTCAAGTTGTAAATATTTTTTTTCAAATTCGATTGTCTTTTGTTTCTTAATTTTAAAACGACGGCATTGGATTTTGGCGCAATGCCACTGTGGCGGCGCGAAAGCCCCTCTTCTGTACTATATAGTCAATCAATCAAACAATCTAAAAGATAAAGAAGGTAAAATAAATAAAAGACTCGTATATTTATGAATTTTTTTTATTTCTAAAATTTTTTAAATATTTTTATATGATTTGCTTGTATTGCACGGGAGGCAAATTTTTATTTTCTACACGCGAGACATCAGTAGATACTTTTTAATATTATGTTGATTATGTTACACCAATTAAACACAGTTATTCTTATTAAGTAACCCAGAAAACATTTCTTCTCAAAAATGTTTGTGGCTTACGAATTTTAATTAATTAATTTACGAAGTTCTACCATACTTAAACCTTGTAAATTAACACTATTAGCACAAAGACATGGTAACCAATGTAAAGTTCTATCTCAGTTCTTGGAAAATGATGGAAAATGACGTCCTTTCGCCTACTTTCTCATTCGCTACCAGCACTTGTTGTACATTGTGATGCACCATTAACGCAAATTAAATACTATATTTGGGAATTGAGAGGTTATGCTACGGAAATGCAAATTCAATGCAAACTCTTCACTCGTCAAACATTGAAACCGTTATGGCAGATCGAGCTGATGGATTGAAAACTTAATTTAATTTTGCATTTAATGGCAATGAGCTGTATTTACTATATACACAATAACTATATCTGCCAATTACAAGTATTAATATAATAAAAGTAGTTTTTAACATAACTAAAACATTGAAACATAATTGTAATCATTCATCATTCACATTGAAGTGACATATGACAATTGTTCGCTCGAAAAGTAGCAACGGAGTTGTCATAATCAAAAGTTCTAACTATAGAGATAATTCCTAGTTTTTTTGTGTGAAGACTACCTGTTATGCCTTTGCCACTCTGCCATGTATTGTGCTTCGCCATTTAGTAAATATTAGCTGATTTAGGCTACAGAGGTTACACAAACTATATTAGCCGTGTAAAATACAGATTATTCTTTGTGATGGTACTGTTGTTAGATGAATATTTACTGCCACATGTGACCCAGTTCAGACTTTTCCCCTAGATCACAGAGTGATCATAATCTTTTCTGACTTTAGAATTTGTTGAAGATTTACTTAATTTGTATTCACGACAATAAAAATTATAATTTAATTTTTTTATAAAAAGATAACTACCTAATTTAAATTTCAAAACTATTATCAGCGTAACTCGAGTGCGTGAAGTAATTAGTTGAAATCTTTATCCTTAATCCCAAGAACCAAAAATGTTCATCGAAATTATTTGAGCGATTGTCGAGAAACTCATTACGTATTTATTGCTTGTTTACTAGTATTCGATTTAGAATGAACGTCACTTAAATCTAGCTGACAACCCAGCAATTCATACAATTTACTCACAATTTTCTGAACGCTTGACTCAAAGACTTGTGTAAACGTCTTTGGGTTCAAATATAAAACCAATCATTTGTGGCCACGATACTTATACTAGAACAGAGTTGTGAATTTACCAGTAAGAGCATCATTACTTACTTAAATGTGTATAAAAAGTCTTGAAATACAAGTCAATTTTTTTCATCATGTCATGTGGTTGAGGTTGTGGGTGGTAGTGTAACAGCAGTCAAAGGACGACCACTTTTACTTGATCCTTCAAATTTAAGCAACTGCATTTATACTCGTTATGTCAGCGGTACACAGTTGCTTTAGAAGGGGCCTTGTGCATAAAAGCTAATTGAATTCGATTAAACGACTCATCAGGTTTCAAGTTGGTCTAGAATTTGTAAAAAATTGTTGCACAAAAATGTTCCCGACACAGATCTATTTTTCTATGACACACAATAGATTGAGAAAACTATAACTCAACAATACTATTCCATAAAAACAAACTATATTACTATTTAAAAACAAACACGCGACCCAACTAATGGTCTGGTACTTCCGCACCCATGGCCATCGTCAGTTGTAAGTGTTTATTTATTAACATTGTATGTAATTATTATATCGACTTATGACGCGTTGACACCCGTACGCTTCAGTTGGAATTGCTTTTGTTTCAGTAATTGAAATGATAAATCAATCGAGTATCTTATTTTTAAAATTCAAGAGATGATGCCGATCCTTAACTCTTTATCGTTAACATTTAAAGTAAATTTTACTGCAAATAACTTTAATTTATTCAAAAAATGTTTATTATCAGCAAAATTTACGTTAACACCCGATCCCCCACAAGCGATGATTTCCTTCATATTAAATAACAAAACCTTAACATGTCAACTTATTAAATTGTTTAGTTTCAAGTCACATACACCGCAGGATGTACTTTCTCAAACTGTTTCTAAACGACTTATACAAGCTATTTTTAAATTCTACATAGATTTGAAATAAAATTGTCTTCTTGGTACTTTAGCAATGGTGTTTCTTTAATTAAATATAAATTAAAATATGTTAATTTTATCGTTAAATGTGTAATTAAGTCAAGAACTGGCTTTCGTTCGTAGAAAGTATTTAAGAGTCTTGATTTTGCTAGTATTATTAAATGAATTAAAAATAATATTCGTGTTTTATTTTACCAAGATCATAATAAGGATTCTTCTGAAATTTGTTATTTACTTGGTCAGATGTACACAAACGGACATAGGATTCTTTCATCCCGAAAAAAGCAATGTTTCCGATGAAAACAAAAATAACGTTCTAAAGATAATGGATGGCGGCACGTGTCTTTCAAATTTTCACGCCGACAAAGTCGCTATCAGAAGCTACTTTGAAAACCCATTCTTGCTTTTATTATTCTTGAGTTGAAAAAAAATCTTTTGAAAATTTTTATGCTAACTGTACTATCTGTCAGTGCAAGTACAAGCCGCCATTTATGATTTCTTTCTCTAATGCATCGGATAATACAAACTTTTCTTGGCATTAGTTTGAATGCAACATTTTGGAGAATAGTTATTTTTTATTTCTTAGAGTGTCCTCAATTGATATACAAAGGTTTAATCGTGCGTTTCGATTTTAAAAAGAAACAAAATAACTTGCTTTTGATGCCAAGTCCCGAACAAAACTCTTCTAACCCCTCTTTATCGCATTCCCTGGCCCACATCTATTATTGCGACGAAAACCTGTTTACACAGCAGTCTGAACTATTGCTGCAGCTTGCTGCCGTTGTTGTTGGATTTTTTCTTTATTCCGAGTAATTTAGGTGTATTTGTTTTACTATAATTTCCAATGAAATGTAGTATTTACGTGTGATATTGATAAATGATAGTGTATTTAAATTGTAGTATGTAGGTTGGAAGTTCTTAGCAGATAGTTATGATACTTTTAATATGATCCAGTAGCCTGATCCAACCCGAGCAACCCTGACAATGAAACCAATTATTTTTATCCACATGTTTAATCATTCGAGTAGAACAAAAAGGTGTTTTAAATCATGTCACTGTGAAAATCGGCACCGTTTCATATTAGTGTTGCCAATATAATGCGTTTCGGCGCAGATTTTTTCAACTTTTTTTTGAATAAACGCAACGGTGAAATGAAAGGCTTAGGCATTAAATCTATTTTTACCATAACTCCTTGACATTAAGAGCAAGTTGTTCCACATATAGTTCATTACCTAAAATAAGGTTAAGTAAGAATCAAATTATTTCTAGATCAATAGAAATCTATTTAACAATAAGTATATAATTTTGTTTCACAACCATGATTAAAAACATAAATTAAATTTTCACATTGAAATAACTTTTTGACGTGATGCTTTATATTTTATATTCCGTATTTATTTAGTCCGCAGTTATTAAGACCATATTTGCTCAGGGGAGCAGTTTAATCTGAAAAGTAGATAATGAATCAATTCAAGTAATGGGTCCGATGTTTACTTACATACATTATAATCGAAGGTAATTTGTAATTGAGGAATCCTGTCAATTTCAACCTCTTACCAAAATACAAATCAGCCTGTAACAATACTGCCGAGAAGCGTAGTCGAGCGTAGATTTGATAACAGCAGCCTATAAACAACTTTAGGGCCGGAACCCTACTTAACGAACACAATAAGATACCCGTTGAGTAAGAAAATTTGTTTTGTTTTCTAAAGAACAAACGTTGATGTTTCTGCGTTTTGAAAGTATTGCAGAAAATTCTTCATTTTGTATCTTTTAGACTGACAGGTTGCGATACGTACAACAGATATTTTGACTCAAGCTGCCTTTAAAACATTTTATTTGTTTTCAATTTAAGAAAGCTAACAGTAAGCTTGCCTATTAAGACAAATAACTATAAAATGTCATTACACTGGGTCCGAGGATCAAAACCCCTAAATATGACATCCAATATTAAATGAATCTACTGAACTTGATATCTTAACCCAAACTCCAATAAATAGTGGTTAATTGACATTTCCATGAATTAATGTGTTCCTCGGCAGAAGAGATTATCAGTAACCCAGAAAGATGTGGGAGTTTCTTAAGATGAAAACGGCCCTTTAAGCAATAAATTGCATACGGACCACCCCTTAAGTACTGCAGTTTGACCTCCTATAACTTATTAATTTCGATTTTATTATTATACATTTTAAAGACTCGATTACTAATTTTGCTAGTACGCTAGTAAGAGTGAACAGTAGAAGTTTGTATAAGATGAAAAGCATCCATAACTTATAATAACATGTATGTTTATCCCAATTTGCCGGCCGCTACCAGGTCAAGGTCAAGGTAAGTGTTCCCTTAGCGTTGTATTTTATATCAGTGACGTTTTAGGTACACATGTTAGGTATACTACGTTTGATCACATAAGTAAATATAATTCAACAGCACATACACACAGAACACAGAAGTAAATAGATATAAACAAATCTGTTATGATTTACTTCTGTGGTCAATTTTAGCAATAACTTATTACGTATACAATTCATATTTCTTCTCTGAATATAACATTGCTATGTGTAAGTATCGAAACTTTTATTTCGAGAAGTTCCTTCTTTTATAACCTTAATCAGTAATTTTAATTAAATAACAAACAGTACAACATTTTATATCTGAAAAAAGGTGACTCAAATCACAATTAAAAGAGTTAGGCTGCAGATGCGAATGAAATTTGTGTTTGTTCTTTACGTTAAATTGTTAATATTAATCTGTGGCATTTGAATCATGGATACAAATGTTTTTTCTCGGGCTATGGTTGTTTATTAATATATGTTAGTTTATTCTGGGTTCCCACGAGTTCGCTGTATAGTAATTCACAACTGTCTTCTGACTTTGGGACCATACAGTTTGTGTGATTTTCTAGGGATTTTTTATTATTATAATTATCAGTTAATTTACAATATAGACATTAAAAATACAGTCGTTATATTTTATACACCTTTTTTCATTTTGAATAAGTAAAATCAAAACAAAGTTTTTTCCTCATAATTTATGGTATGAAATATATTCCTCCATAAGACGTGCTTTACTTTCCTTGGAGCCTAATATCGGTATTCATCTGCTTTTTATAATTTAGTTTGCTTTTTAATATAAACAATTTCTTCATCGATCCGTATAAATCAGTCGATACAATTTCGGGCATACTGCTGGTCTTGCGCGTGAAATTTTCACTTTGAATATCTTGAAAACAATTCTTGTATTTATACCTCAATCAGCACCTAACCAAACATCATTATACACCATTTTACAAACCATTAAAGCATAACATTCGTAAAAATTCAGTAATAACACCAAATTTTGTGGAAAATTTAAATTTGAAAGCAGTACAAAAGCCTTTTGAAATTACAAACGGCTCGGTATAAGGAAAATAAGAGATTTTATCAAATTTCTCATTTCAGTTTAGTGAGAGCTGGTTGGTTTTCGTAATTTGGAAGTATGCACGGTCACCCTTCTAGAGCTTTTATTCTCTTAGTTATTATAAAATAAAAAGTAGTTAAAAAGTAGAGGTTAGTTGTTAAGTGTAAAAGTTTTAATTAAAAATTAAACCACTTTTAGTTTATTTTATAGTTTTATTTAATTTTGAATAAACAATATTTAGCTTTAGTGTTCTTAAAGAAATAAAATTAACAGGAATTCATTTTAATTGTCTTTTTATCAAATGATAATAGGAAAAGGTTTCTTGACGTAGATCGTCGTTATTGTGTCATTGGCACTAGAGCACCCGAGAGATTTAAACCTTAGAAGAACAAATTGTTTAACGGAAGACCACTAAGCCTCGCTGCAGAGTAATCCATGATACAAGCTCTGCTTACTTTATGGCTACTGTTGAAGTGCATATGCCTGGAATTTATAATTCATTTTTCTTTCGCCTTAAATAAAACTGAAATATTTAATTGAAGTTATAACAACTACTCTATTACTAGTTTGATTTAATCACATTCGCAATTAATTATTATTAATATTCATATTTTATTCCCAATCCAAATAAAGAAAACTTTATCAAAAACTCCTTGTTTAAATAAACATGAATAAGTAAATGCCATTTGTTGTTTTTACAAATGCGTACGTACTAACATGCAAAAACTCTGCTTTCGCATTTCTACAGATCCTGAAAGTGTCTCAAAAAAAAAATTGCTCGTCTTCCGTTTTCAAATTTCTATCAAAATCATTTCCGCTATATCAAAATTTTTCCATTTTAAACAAACAAGCAAACATTAATTGACTCTGACGACCGAGTGGTGTAGTGGTAAGTAGCCTTGCCTCATACGCCGAAGCTCCCAGGTTCGAGTCCCGGCCGGGGCATTCATTTGTGTGATGGACACAGATATTTGTTCTCGGGTCATGGTTGTTTGTATTTATATATGTATGTTTATTCTGGGTTCCCCCCGTTCGCTGTATGGTCATCCATAACACAAGCTCTGCTTACTTTGGGGCCATACAGTTGGTGTGTTTGTCTGGGGATTTATTTATTTATTTATTATTTAATTATATAGATTGATTAAGAATGCATTGCTGGAAAGAGGTTTCAGTTGTTTCTTTAGTTGAACTACCAGTTCTTTTTATTTTAACATGAATACAACAACGCCTAACAACCACACGAGATCTTTGGCTTTCAAGGTTCTTTCACTTAGATCATCATAGTTGAGAAAGACCTCAAAACAACTTGGAGATCACAGAGCAAAGTTAGAATAATAACATTTATTAAGTTGTTAAAAGTTTATGAAGTTGTCAGCTGAAACATACCTACAATAAACCATCCAGCCCCGCAGTACACTTAAAGAAAATAAATAGAACTGTATATCACTGGACGCCACGAAAACTGAAAACCTGATGAAAAATTGCCCGTCATAATAATAATGTATCTTGGGTTTTTGTTATAAATTAAGTAACATTACTCTCGTTACTTATAACTTCGTTGGAGCATTGTTTTATGTTCCTCAATAAACAGTGGGAAAAGATTAATGTATGATCGGGGAATTTTACTTATTTAGTCAAAAGTATGTTTTCATGTGGATTTTAGAATTTAACAAGTTCTTGGCATGGTCTGCAGCTGGTAATCCTTTCCAAATCATTAAATGGATCCACAATTCTGACACGATAAATAATTGATGTTTATTGGTAAGCCCTTTTATTAGTTAAAAAAATTATGAATGTTTTATGATTATATGAATGTATATTTTTATTTGGACTTTACCTATGAGTACTCCCACAACACAGTCTTCGCTTACTGTAGGATAATGCAGAAGGAGTTACAAATAATTTTAATGATATTTTACCAATGATTGGATAGGGTTGAATTGCCTGCTATTTATTTATTTAATTTCTTGTTAAAGTTACTTTATTTTTCTTAAAATGTGAGTTCTGTACATATTTTACTCTTAAAATAGTAAATCTGTAATTGGCATTGATCAATGTAGAGCTGGGTCTACAACAGGGTCAACCTGTGGAAATTGAATATATTAGTAAACGGACATTAAATGTCAAACGAACTCTTAGTAATTTAATGTTATCTCATAAGCTTCATTATACTAATATTTTGTTAAATAAGAGATACTTTCATCATATCAGACATAAGTGACAAAAGACATACTCTTGTACTACCATTAAACCTAATGGTAGTTGGATCGTATCATTAACAAATTTATAGGTAGCTGCTCCATTTATGTACCACAACTAAGTGTCTTTAACACGGGCTTCTGGACAAATCCTATTATATGCCAATGACACCGCTCGCCTTTTTAGTGCAAAAACTTGGCATAACCTCTACGACAATGAATAGCTTAGAATGAACCTGGTTATGGACTGGCTTAAGCGAAATATTTTGACTGTAAACGCTGAAAAAACACAGTTCCTCATCTTTTCAATGCGAAAATCAATTCGTCAAACAGTATATTCACATGAACTTTCAGCAAGTTTATGCTCATCAAAGAGCGATTGCACTTGCCAAAATTAC
The DNA here is from genome assembly GCA_923062675.1 of Marasmarcha lunaedactyla. NCBI lineage: Eukaryota > Metazoa > Arthropoda > Insecta > Lepidoptera > Pterophoridae > Marasmarcha > Marasmarcha lunaedactyla. Next base: position 4,431,957 of record OV281358.1, read on the forward strand.
TCCAGTCTGACCCCTAAAAATATCTCGGTATTATTATTGACTCTCAAATGAAATTTCATGAACATATTCAGTTATCGACAAGAAGAATTCGCAAATTAATTTTCATTTTTAAATCACTTTGTCATGCCGCCAACAATAGAATTATTCAAACTTCCCTATGCCAATCCATCCTTACAGACTGCATATCCACATGGGTGGAACCAGTAAGACTTATATTCTGAAACTTGAACGAGCACAGAGAGCAGTACCGAAGGTAAGTTACTTCCTTCCATACAGATACCCGAAAGTTGGCCAATTGTTAATTTTTTTAAGAGAATAAATGATTTTTATTAATATTATTATAGTGATGGTTATTCCTGTATGACGCGTCGTGCATTAGCAGATTGAAAAGGAGCCTAGAAATAAAACATATCTGAAATGTATTTGAAAAACAAATAAAATATCCGCCTATTAAAGTTTTTTATTAAAAACCTTTTTAATAAAAAATTAATTTTGGCTTAACAATTAGAGTTCTAATGGTTAACCTTAATGTGTGTATAATGTGGGTATGACTGCTGTTTCTTTCAAATTAATGAATTATTTTGAATATGTAATTTAGGTTTAAAAAACAGTTGTAAAAAAAACAGTAAAGCGACGAATACCTGCGTAGTTATTAAGCAATAACAAAAAGTTTGCTTATAAACAGCATAACAAAAAGCTATTGCCCACAAAACTACGTTCGTGTTTATTCTCATTGATTTTAAAATTCTGGAATAAAAGTAAGTTTGTAGCGAAACTGTGGGGGTCGGGGAGGGAAGCTAATAAAAAAACAACTTACTCATTTATTTACTACATAAATGTGTATATATTGATATGAAAATTGCATTTTTTACTCATAAATTTTTTTTTTTTATTCTCTTTATTTTTTTTTTTTTTTAATTGGGTCTTTGGGTCACTACAGTTGTGACCATGTCAGTCCCATCGGAGCTTAATAATAGTACATCACAACTATGAGATTTTACAACATATTAAATATTAATTTTTTTAGATTACTAAAAATGACCATATGAAATAGATTTAAAGGAGACTGAGATAAAATTAAAAAAATACCTTACCAGAAATATTCTCAATGTACCTCTGTTCCTGGATGCAATTATTTTTTAAATTTAAAAATTAATTATCCAGGCTAATTCACTTTTTAAGAAAATAGGGATTCATATTCATGTATACTTGGATCACGACATGATTCCGAAACCAGGTTAGAATGGTAAAGCCGACAGTATGCCTTGAATTTGTATGACCTGGCACATAGAATGCCGTTTTTGGGTGATTTTCCCTTCTCAATAGAATTTCCTTTAACTCTTGAGCAATATCAATGGAAAAAGGTATTTAGAACCTTTAAGGTTATCTTAAATATTAAAAATAAGAGATAAGATAGAAGCATAGTTTTTAATATTGTTTGGTTCACGAAAGAGACTTGCCGTTTCTGGGGGAAATAAACGTGAGCATCATTGCCGATTGGGTAAATTTTTGCCAGTAGTATTTATAAAGCGATCTGTTAAATTCGTCTTTTTGCTTGTAATCTATTTAAAAATCTATGGGCTTACAATGTTTTGATATAAATGAGATAAGCACAATAAGCTACTAAGCTAAAGTAAACTCTACGTTTTCTTTTGGATTATGAAATATTACCTGCATCGTTACTTACTTTGTTCAAACATAAAAAAGTGTTTAATAAAAATATAATTTGAAAGTCAATGCTTCTGCTACTTTTTTCAGTTTTCATGCGCCTAGTATACTGTTAGATGACTTATACTGCGTTCAAACATGGAAAAAGAGTTCTTTTAGAAGTTTTTTTTGCATTATTTATCGTAAATAATAAAATTATAAGGACCGATTTAATTATAACATTAATATCAGTTATATGGTTCACGAACATATGGTGGATATCAAAGTCATAGGCATTTTAAATTCACCCATTTTTTTGTTTCTTTAGATTTGAATCACTTAATAAATAACTACTTAGATAATTGTTTTTCTCCTTTCTTTTCCTTTTAACCCGCAGTGTATCGATAGCACAAATACGAATATGCAAAGGTCAGCATCATGTTTTTAAATATTATGAAATAAAAGACAAAACTGATAAAACATAGAAAAAAATAATTTACACTTAATTAAATACCCAAATAAAAATGTTATGTTTTATTTAAAGGGTTTATGTTTGGCTCATAAAACCTTTATAACCTATTTTAAATAAAAATAAGCAATCTATAAAGGTAGAAACTCTTCAGATCTCTTCTGCGAGTCTGATGCGTCATCGGACGCCGCCACCGTAACCGGCTCTCCTGAGCCTCCATTTCAATTAGTTACCAAACGCTCAAAGAAAGCCTCAGTGTCTTCAACACCTGAACCCACCCAGGTGTCTTCAACACCCACCCCCGCACCGCTTATGTCACTCGAAGTGACCGCGTCTCCGTTGGTCCTGTCGAAGCCAGCGTCACCCTGCGTTCCCGTCCCGGTTAACCCACAGCTTCCTCCGTGAAAAAGCTGGACCGCGGTTTCTAACTTGTGCAAGAAGCACAAAATCAATTATCTCAAGGCGAATAACGCAGGCAATACTATTAAAATCCAAGTCGCGACTATCCACGACTTCCGCGCGTTCACTAGGCTGCTTTCAGTTAGGTAGATCACGTACCATACCTACGCCCTCCCGGAGGAGCGTAAGATTCGCGCAGTATTACGGGGCGTCCCGTTCAAGCTCGCGAATGAAGAAATCCTCGAGGACCTTAAGTCCCAGGGTTTCCCGGCTGAAGCAGTGCACAAGATGCACTCCAACCGCAGTAGGCGTTTCCCACTCGCTCTAGTAATCATAACTAATACTCCCAACTCGAGGGAGATCTTCAGAGAGGCTCGCACAATCTGCGGACTTTCGAATATCTCCTTCGAGCGTCCCAATCCACGCGGTCACCCTGGGCAGTGCCACCGCTGCCAGCTCTATGGCCACGCAGCGGCTAACTGCTCAGCTCCCCCCAGGTGCGTGAAGTCCACTGGCACTCCCGAATCCACTCCCCCCCCTGCATGTGTGCTGTGCGGCCAGTCGGGCCACACAGCAAACTACAGGGGCTGTCCGCGCGCTCCGCGCTCTTCCACTAAGAGGACCGCACCTAAACCGCCGCCGCTCACTCCTGCCAACTTCCCGCCGCTACGCAACCGGGGTCCCCCGGAAGCAAAGCCCGTGCAGCCGACGCCTACTCCGTACTCTGTACTCTCACGGTTTTCTTTTACGTAGCCAAGGCTTTTGATAAAGTCTGGCACAGTGGTCTCGTCTATAAACTCTATAAAATAGGCTTACCGGATCGCCTAGTTAGGATAATCGCGTCGTCTCTCAAAGACCGTACGTTTCGGTTTAAACATGAAGGCACGCTTTCCGCGCCTCGTCCCATAAAGGCTGGAGTCCCTCAAGGCTCAGTCCTCGCCCCTCTGTTGTACACTGTGTACACCAACGACATGCCCATCCCGCCGAAAGGCGTCGAACTCGCCCTCTTTGTTGACGACACCGCACTCTATACCAGAGGCCACAGTGTTCCGCACTGTATAACCAGACTCCAAAAGGCCGTAAACGCCCTTGGTGTATGGTTTCAAAAATGGCGCATCGGGTGAACCCTGAAAAGAGTTCTGCGATGCGCTTTGACCACAAACGCTGTCGTCCCGCTGGCGATCCCCACGTTCGAATGTTAGGCATTCCCATCCCCTGGAAGCGCAGTACAAAATACTTAGGCGTCACGTTAGATCCGACGCTTTCTTTCAAGCCACACGTCGAAAGAGTTTCGAAACTCGCCCGTCACTTAGGCCGCCTAAATAGCATGTTAGGTAGAAAAAGTAAAATGTCTTTCAGAAACAAACGTACACTTTACAAGGTCTGCAGGTACTCCTATCTTAGATTCGAAGTTCAAAGTCGCTAGGCCTAGGAATGCGCAAGCGTACTCTTCCACCAGACTTTCAGCCGATCTCGAAGCCCTTCTGGCCGCAAATTTTAATTTTAACGTAAATTCTAATTCTAACGTAAATCCGAATTAATGCATTTTATTTTTCAATTTTTAATGTTTTTCATTTGTACGAAGTACATTAATACATGTTAATTATATTTCGTATTATAGCTGTATGTGTGCGTAATGCACATTTTGTAAATTTTGCTCGAACTGCGATACAAGCAGTTTACCTAATAATTATAAATCAATAAAAGTAGTGTGCAAACAGCATTCGTGGAGTTTGGTTATTTCGTCACCTAACACTCCCCTTTTATTGTACGTGTACAAACGGTACCGAACATCTTGGTCCTTCGAGGAAAACCAGTGATAACAGTCACAATCGTGCATACAGCACAACTTTGTTTCAAAATTTTAGACATTACACGTGACAAGCAGTCACATTTTAGCGACTAGTGACTTGGTGCTCAGTGAAAGTAGTTACCTACGTGGACATTAATGGTTCGTTAGCCCTCGGACTGGATCTTTTGCACTGTGAGCTACTATAGCTCTCGTGTAGTACTCCAAAGCTAGCAATCAGCAGACAACTGAGACCCCGTCGTAAGCCGCCAACCCGAGCCTTCAAGTAAGATCTCTCCATTTTATGTCTACTACCATGGATACGTTACTTCAACGACAAGCGGAAATCCTTGATGCTCTTAAACAATTTGAGCGTAATTTTAAGAAAGATTCTAGCGGCCGTAAAACACATCAGTATTTGGAGTCCAGACTCGAGAGTATCGACAAGCTTTGGGCGGAGTTTAATACCAACAATAACAAATTAGAGGCATTTAGGGATGAGTCTCCTTATTTCGCTGAGGATCAATATGACCGAGCGAAAGATTACTACAACAAAGTCCGCTATTTAATAGCAGCCTATCCGCCAGTTACACCAGTGGACGTCACACCAGGCTTAAGTAACCAAGGCACCACACAGGAACAGGTCACGACAGGCATGCTGACTCCAGGCGCCCCCAGCGCGTCGCCGCTCGCGCCACCCCGAGCGCCTGCCACGCCGCAGCCTGCTCCCGCACCAGTGCCACACACAGAGCCTGTAGAACTATTGTCGCTACAACAAACTAATTTTAGAGCTCTATCGAGACAAATAAAAGGTATGGATTTAGAAACTATGATAGACAAGTGGGAACTGGAAGATGAACTCCGCAATTTACAATCACGTTGGGATAGCATTGATAAATTGCATCTCAAAATCGATAATATATGTCAGGGTTCCAACTTACAATATGATGGTGAATTTGCGTACTATGAAACTATTTATAAGAATATGAAAAGGTCCATAAATCAGAAATTGTCATCCAATTCTCATCTTCAACAATCAACCCCAAAAATCGAAATCCCAGTTTTTACGGGAAATTATATTCAGTGGCCTACTTTCTTTGATTTGTTTATTGAAACTATTCATAATAATAATTGTTTAACAAAGTGCCAAAAAATGCAACACCTAAAGGGGAAGTTGAAAGGGGAAGCGGAGAGGCTAATACAGCATCTTAACATCTCCGCGGAAAACTATGACACCGCGTGGGAGCTGTTAACCCGTAGATATAATAACACCCAATTGCTTTTCACTAAAAACATAGAGACCTTTTTGAATCAACCCAGTATTCAAAAGCAAACAGCTTATGAAATAAAACGTCTCTATGACACTAGTATGGAGTGCCTGCACGCTATACAAAATTTAGGGGTCAACACCTCTACGTGGGATCCAATATTAGTTCATTTAATTTCTAAAAAACTGGATGCTACATCTTATAACGATTATAAGGAGGCCCGTAAATCACCACGTGACTTGCCATCCCTAAATGAGCTTATGAGCTTCCTAGAAGGCAAGTTTACGGCCCTTGAAGAGATAAGCAAAAAAGATTTATCTTCAGTTTATAAATCTAATTCGAATACAACGAATACCTATAAGTTTAATAACTATAACCAATTCCGTTCATCGAACCGAAACGGAAAATTCCAAACCAATGCAACACGTGTTTGGAATTGTCCTTTATGTAAGCAAAAACATATTCTATTTAAATGTAATAAATTTGCAAAGCTAGAACCGGACGCGAGGTTAAAAACAATAAAGAAATTAGGTATTTGCACTAATTGTCTATTTAATCACGACGGCAATGCATGTTATTCCACAAAACTTTGTAAAATTTGTCAGGGTAAGCATAATTCAATTTTGCACGATTCATTTGCATTAGAATTACCCCCCTCGTCTCTGACCCCTGCCGCTAGCGCCCAGGCGCATGGGTCCACTTGTGCGCCCGCGCCGCCTGCGGTTTCTACTCCGGCTGTTGATAACAACATGAAGCGGAGCCCTGTGACGTCACAGTCGACCCAACAGTGGCCAAATTCGCCTAAAAAACAACATAACGTTAACTACGTTACTAATGAAGACGAGGAGATTCTCCTTACCACTTTATTAGTAAAAGTAAAGGCGGCAGACGGCTCATACATTACACTGAGGGCCTTACTCGATCAGGGGTCGCAAATTTCGCTTATCTCGGAAAATGCTGCACAATGGCTTGATTTACCGAGATCTCGTTACCATGCCTCTATTTCCGGTATAGGTTACGGAGCAAAACAAAGTAAAGGCGTAGTAAATCTCTCTTGTCAATCTATATACGAGGATTACGTTTTTGAAACGCAAGCATTAGTCATAAACCACGTTATAAATGATTTACCTAACATCTCCTTCGTCAAACAGACTTGGGAGCATCTACAGCATATTCAGCTGGCAGATCCGGATTACAATCTCTCGAAGCCCATAGATTTATTATTAGATGCTAGTGTTTATTCTGATATTTTAATGAGCGGCCTAATTAAGGGCCCCAGCAAAGCGCCCATCGCCCAACAAACCAGGCTGGGTTGGATATTGTCAGGAAACGTAAGAACCTTTAATTGTAGTGTTGTTATTAATAATTTATCTGAAATTTCAAATTACTGGGAACTTGAGGAAGTAAACGAATCTGCCCCGGATATGAAGGAAAATGATATTTTTTGCGAGCAACTTTATCAAAATACTACTAAGCGTTTAGAGTGCGGTAGGTACGAAGTTGCGCTTCCCATGAAGCCAAATTTTGAAAATATTCTAGGTGTTTCAAAAAACAAGGCCGTTGCTCAATTCATAAGTTTGGAAAAGAAATTAGCAAAAAACGAGCAACTTTCTCAAAGTTATAAACAATTTATGAATGAGTATTTAAGTCTCGGTCACATGAAACCTGTTGATAACAGTCGAGAGGTAGTATCGTGTTACCTTCCCCACCACGGAGTTATTAAGTATGAGTCAACTACAACAAAGTTGAGGACGGTCTTCAATGCGTCATCAAAAACATCATCAGGTAAAAGCCTGAATGATTTGATGGAGCGGGGGCCTAATTTGCAAAAGGATCTGCATAGCCTTATTTTAACTTGGCGTCAGCATAAATTTGTAATTACTGCTGACATCGAAAAAATGTTTCGGCAGGTCTTTGTAAATGAGGCAGGGCAGCATCTACAGCGTATTGTATGGAGGGAAGCCTGTGGACTCCCGTTGTCAGAGTATCAACTGACTACTGTCACATACGGTACTAAGGCTGCCCCATACCTCGCTATGCGTACCCTTAGACAACTCGCGGATGACGAAGCACACAGATTCCCATTAGCCGCTGCCGCCTTGAAGAACTCCTTTTACATGGACGATCTTTTAGAGGGATGCAGCACTCTTGAACAGGCTAAGGAACTTCAGCAACAGCTGATACAGTTACTAAAGGGGGCCGGCATGAAAATACGTAAATGGAGTAGTAACGACCCTGCACTTATACAAAATTTGCCATCGGACTACATAGACTCCTCTTTAGATTTCAGGTGCGCAGAGTCTAGAAAAACGCTGGGCTTACGATGGAATCCAAAATCAGATACGTTTTCGTTTAAAAGTATTATTAACAACTCTAAAGATGAAATGAATCTTACAAAACGTGAATTGCTGTCAAACATTTCAAAGGTGTTTGACCCCGTAGGTTGGCTCGCTCCGCTGACTGTCAGGGCTAAACTTTTATTTCAAAAAACCTGGTCAGAAGACTGCTTGTCCTGCGATCAACAATTGCCTCCTCATTTAGTACAGGAGTGGTTACAGCTAAAACAAGATCTCCAGAACATTGAAATGTTTGAAATACCAAGGTATTTTGGGGACAGTACCTCATTAAACGTATACGCATTCTGTGATAGCTCAGAAAAGGCATACGCATGTGCCATTTTCGTAAGCACTAAAAATGCTAAGGGTGAATGCACCACGGTATTACTCACCGCAAAAACAAAGTTGGCACCAATAAAAAATAAATTGACGCTACCGAAACTCGAACTTTGTAGTGCGTTATTATTATCACGCCTTATGAGTAAGGTTAAGGCGGCACTACCAACTAAAATAGATAAAATATACGCTTTTACAGATAGTATGATTGTTCTTGGGTGGATCCACGGAGACCAAAACAGGTGGAAGCAATTCGTGGCCACCAGGGTCAAGAAAATAACTGACGTCATAGCACCCTCATGTTGGCATCATGTTGAATCAAAACAAAATTCAGCAGATTGTGCAACGAGAGGGATGACCGCTGTACAGTTAAAAGAGCATTCCTTGTGGTGGGAGGGCCCAGAATGGCTTCGTGAATACTATACAAAAAACGTAAAAAGCGAATGCTATCCTCCCCCTGAAATTGAAGTTAAAGGCAATCTCTCGGACTTCAGTGTGAACATAGCCTTATGCAATAATAATTCTTTAATATTACAATTAATAAATAACTGTAGTTCGGTGAGACGCGCGGCCGTTAAACTCGCCTGGCTATCACGTTACATAGCATGGTTGCGTAATAAACAAAGTGCACTGCGACTTAACTACCTAACTCCCTCAGAAATGCAAATTTGCTATAATATTATTATAAAATCTGTGCAAATGTGCGAATTTGAGGAGGACTATCAACGTTTAATTTATAACAAAAACGTTAGACAAAATAGTAAATTAGCTAGCCTTTGTCCTTATATCGACAAAAAGGATGGGCTTATGCGAGTTCAGGGAAGGCTCAGTAACTCACTTTTAAGCTCGACGGCGAAGCATCCTGTAATACTTCCTAGCCACAGTCGACTAACAGATCTAATAATTTCTGAAGCTCATACATTGACGCTTCACGGCGGTCCTCGCCTCACTCTTTCGTTTATCAGAGATAAATATTGGATCATTAGTGGGCTGCGCACAGTTAAAAGGGAGTTGCGGAAATGCGTTAAATGCAGACGTTTTAGTGAACAGAAGTCACAACAGTTCATGGCTGATCTTCCGCAACCCAGGGTTACCCCATCTCGTCCGTTTACCCACACCGGTGTGGACTTTACGGGACATTTCGACCTAAAAATAAACAAAGGTCGCGGTGTTAAAACCTCAAAGGGTTACGTAGCAGTTTTCGTCTGCCTAGCTACCAAGGCTGTTCACCTAGAGCTGGTTTCTGATATTAGTACTCCTGGGTTCTTAGCTGCATTTAAAAGGTTCTGTGCTCGACGTGGACACCCGCGTCGAGTTTACAGCGACAACGGAACCAATTTTGTGGGCGCTAACAGGCTGCTCAAAAAAGAATACGAGCAAATCATAAAAACTATAGATCAGAACTTCTTTCATGATATAAATACATATAACGTTGAGTGGATATTCAACGCACCAGGGAATCCAGAAGCCGGTGGTTTGTGGGAAGGAGCTGTTAAGCGTATGAAATTCCATCTCAAAAGGGTAGTTGGTGAGCAAAAACTCACCTACGAGGAATTCATCACGGTCCTCCACCAGGTGGAAGCCTGCCTTAACTCTCGCCCGCTGGTTGGATTAACAGAAAACCCAGAGGATGAATGTCTGACCCCTGGCCATTTTCTAGTGGGAGGACCTTTACTCTCTCGACCACAGACAGACCCTGACTTTAATATTAACTTGAACATCCGATGGAAGATGATCCAATCCATGAACAAACAGTTCTGGAGAAGGTGGTCCGCCGAGTACTTACAGGAGTTGCAATCTCGCTCAAAATGGCGGAAATCAACAAAAAATGTAGAAGTAGATGATATAGTTATTATCAAGGACGAAAACCTGCCTCCCGGTAAGTGGGCTCTGGGAAGGATTATGGAGACGCATCCCGGCAAAGACGGTCGACTTCGGGTTGTATCAGTCAAAACAAAAAATAATATTATAAAAAGACCAATAATTAAACTCGTCCCCCTACCGGTGAATCAGGAAACTAACGCAGTGACGTCATCTACTGACGCCCCAACCAAAGCTTGTGACGTCACCGCCGCGTCTCAACCGACACAAACCAGAGTGCGCAAAGCCTCTCGAAATCGTCTTTGTAATTTTGTAGTAACATTACTTATGCTATTTCTTTTTACAATACCTTCAATACAAGGGTTATACAATATTTCTTATTTTAATAAAAATGAAAGCGTTTTCTTTCATAAAATAAAGGATATGAGTCTCATTCGCGACGAATGGAAATTAGTCGTATTTTATAATATGTCTACATATAGGTTAGGTTTACAAAGTATAAACAAATACGTTAGTCATTTAGGTAAAAATACTCGCGAACTAGAGTTATCACCTCAATACAAAGGTATCCAATTTCAACTTGAACATGAGTTATCAGAATTAAATCACTATAACAATATTCTTATGATACACAATAAAAATCGTAGGCAAAAAAGGGGCTTGATAAACGGAGTTGGTTACTTAGCTAACAGCTTATTTGGTGTACTCGATGACAGGTTCTTAAAACAGTACGAAAAAGACGTAGAAAAAATAAACATGAATGAAAATCACTTGCGAATCATGCTTAAAAACCAAACTAGTGTTATAGAGTCGGAATATAATATTTTACGCAGGAATGAGGATATAATGAACAAACAGTTTGGTGTTATACAAGATCATATTAGAAATATGTCACTATCATTAAATCGTGCTCAGTTACAAAATAAAGATGAATTGTATATTTTATCCTCTTTGTTATCTGCTCAAATAGTTATATCTAATATTAAGACTATACAACAAAATTTGATTAACACTGTAACCGATATTTGGCAAGGTCACCTAGACCCGCACATCTTGTCTCCTAAGCAGTTGGAAGAACATATCAATATGATATCAGCTCACATTCCCAGCGATTTGGCTTTGCCTGTAGATACGAGCGATATCCTAACTTTTTATAAATTACTAAAAATTAAAGCTAAGGTAGGGACTAGATTTTTAATTATAGAAATAAGAATACCATTAGTTAGAAAAGAACAATATGAGGTTGATTATGTATACAGTTTACCCATAAATAATTATGTAATGGAAACCCTGACTCCATATCTCGCGTTTAATTTGCACAAAGATTTACTCCTCTTATTGACAGAGAAACAGATAGAATCCTGCATCCATATATCTTCAGAAAAAATATTATGTTCTCATGACAAACAAATCTACAATGTTAAAATAACACCACATATATGCGACATACGTATTAGTAATAAAACAATATGCAATATGAAACAATCATGGTGTGCGGAGCGATGGATCAAATTGCAGGATACTGAGAACAGGTGGCTATTTTCTTGCTGCGACAAATGCTCGATACGTTTGTTTTGTTTTGATAGCATACAGCTGATCACCTTGACCGGCAATGGACTAATGGACATAGCTCAAGGTTGTGTGATAAAGGGAGAATCCTTTTCACTTTACGGACACAAAAACTTTTTTAGTCAGATAGCGGTTGGAAATGAGTTACAAGTACCAGTCGATCCTAGTACATCAATTTTAAATGATATTGTGAACTCAACCTTACCGGAATCTTTCATCTCAGAGAACCATGAAGACACGTGGCGTGATATACAGAGACGCATCGAGGGCATAGAGTCGCAATCTGACAGCCCTCTGAGCGTGAATGACATCCACCAGTATTCGGTGTTGTATAGTATAATAGCGATCCTGTGTCTGTTGGCTTGTTCATACGTCGTAATGCGTTGGCGCAAGGTCAGGCGCGGGTGGCATATCGCAGCGGTGGCAGCAGCCACTCCGGTGGTGTTCCAGGCGGGTGCAGCCCCCCACGCACAGCATGTGGAGATGCCCCATATCGCCCCTCGGTCTGTGCGACTCGACATTCCATCCGTGAGTGATAGTGAATAGTGACAATTAGTAAGTGAGGTGAAATGAAACCCGGACAGGACCAATTTAATATAAATAGTATAAGATTTTTGCATATTATTTTACTACTTAAATGTTTTTAATCATTTTATGCCATCATGGCAATATATTATATTGTTACATAATTTTTCCTCATTCTATTCGTTTTGTAGTGGGCAGGATGTACGAAGTACATTAATACATGTTAATTATATTTCGTATTATAGCTGTATGTGTGCGTAATGCACATTTTGTAAATTTTGCTCGAACTGCGATACAAGCAGTTTACCTAATAATTATAAATCAATAAAAGTAGTGTGCAAACAGCATTCGTGGAGTTTGGTTATTTCGTCACCTAACACTCCCCTTTTATTGTACGTGTACAAACGGTACCGAACATCATTATTTACTTTTCATTTTGAGCACCTTCAGTGCTATGTATTCACCTTCAGTGCTTTGAGCACCTTCAGTGCTATGTAAATCCCAGCCGGTGACCACTTCTGGGCCCCGCTAGCGCGGCCTCTGTCTCCAATTGGCCGTGGCACAGATGAAGGCTGAGTGGCAAAAAATTGCACGAGCCGACAGGGGGTTTTTTAGTGGGTAGTGGTTCTAGTAGGCGTCGGAACGAGCCCCACATAACCTGGATCGCGCGCGCCAGTGTATGCGTCAGAGCATTTTTTATCCTCCTGCCTCCTCCTCCCGTGGAGGGGAACAAAAAAAAAGATCTCTTCAGCACCCAGTACAGTATACAGTATACAGACAATACAACGCCTTAAATCTTTAAATAGCAAGAGCAATGTAATGTTTGAAAATAGGGTTCTTTTAATTTTGTGATTTTTTAAAGCATTAAATATTGATAGAATCTGGCTTTATTTAAAAAAGTACATGCCTATGGTCCAATAAATCTGCCGCTTAAGATGTGAATTCCTTATGTATGTAAAAAGAACCAAAAGGATTCATCATTTATTCTTGTCTAACTAATGTAATGTATAGAGTATAATGTAACTAAAAAACTATGTATAGTGTACAGATATCTACAACGCGGAATTTAGCACTATCGCTTTATCGTCACCTTCCAGTAGATGAAATAGAAGCATGCACACAAATTACCTTGGTGGTGTTTTTCCAGTGCCTTACCATGATCAAGTATACAGATCTAGATTTAGAAAAGAAAAATTATTAACAGTACGTGAGTGTGGATTTTATTTTTACATTACACTGAACTCTAAAAAGCGTTTTGGTAAACAGTTCATCTGAAATCGAAACACGTATGGAACTCACACAGGAGGGATTTACAGCAAAGCTTATCTTATTTGTAGTTTTACTAGTTTTACCATAGTTCAAGATACAGAAAGATTCGTTTTCAAGTCAGCTGTCTGGTGAACTTGTTTTGTTGGTAAACTTATAAGAACCCTGGCGTGGCTTTGCTGGGGTACCTCTCTTATCGAGATAAATTGTCTTGTTTTTTTCTGGACTTTTGAGGATAGGTAAAAAATGTTATGATAATCGTTTGAGTAGTTGTAGCGTAGTTTCAATAAAACACAAAATTCTCTCCTGTGTTTATTTTTTTCGGTAAAATTTAAAATATACAAAGATGCCTGTAAATACAAACAGAAAAATATAAACAAAATTGAAATAAAAAATAGTCACACAAAATAGAACAGAAATATTAATACAATTAAATTTGATCTGAAAGAAAAAATAACAATAAAATAAATTTTAATGAATGAGAATCCTTACCAACAATTTTGGCTACGCACACTCGTGAACGTAAAAAAATAAATATTGGTTTCTTAAAAAGAACTTTGATTATCGATAATAAAATATCTTAACTATGTAATTTGGAATAATAAACTCGGAAAATGATAAATAAATAGATTCAAGTTGCTTTGATAGATAATTTTTCGTGACTGACTTGTCAAATCAAAACATTGCCGTTCTCCGACACTACGTAATTCCTAGTTTAAAATTATGTCGGAAACAACAAAAAAATAAAATTTACTGACAAAAAGAGGTCGAAATAGACAACCGTCACAATACCCCGGGGGCCGGGAAAAAAAAATCTGAAAGATTTTTTTTAGTAAAATTTCAAATTCAAACCAAATCAAAATAAACCGCATATACATATCGAATTTTAATATTTAATCTGCTAAATGAAAGAACAATCAAAAAAAAAATAATAATTAAAAGCAAAATGAAAATTAATATTAACATCCTATAGAAGAATTTTTCTGAAAAAACATCCTGTATATATGAAAAAAAAAAAAAAAAATAATACTGATATAATGCTTATCAACAAGTTATTTAATAGAAAAAGAAAACAAAACAGACGAGAGAGAGAAAAAAAAAATCCTAAATAATTATCTTAAATTACATGGTTCATGAATGATAGAATTTTTAACATGTTCCTGGAATATACAATGTTAATATACATCGTTCAACTCCATCAACGTACATTATAATTACAACATACATTCTCTTTCATACTAGTCTTATTCCAACTACTGGAAATAAAACATCATGCAGTTAGAGTTGCTTATGAGGAATCGTATCCTAAATAAGTCAACTCAACAGAGTTGAACGCAACGGCAAAAGGCTTTAATAGTTGCCATCCGCTGAAAATATTAATAGCTTATGGCTTCTTTAACGTGTCGCTAAATCCCGCACGGTGATTACTATAAACAAGTTTCAGTTAAAGACTGAAATAAATATGCCGGAAAGCATATGAAAATAATTCTCACAGGAAAGTGATTCAAGCGTATAAATAATACACATAGGTATGGTTTAGTTTAACGAGTTACCATAATAAACGCTCGTGCAGAAGGCTTAATTTTACAAGTTGCAAACCGCTTGAAAAAAAAAAAAAAAAATTGAGAAGAAAAAATTAGAATTGCAAATATTAAATAAATTACACAAAAAGTTAACCTAATACTACGATGATGATAATTAATTATAAGTTTTGACCAACGTCAATGTTAATGGTATAGCCAAACGATAATGAGGTGCATAGAAAAAAAAATAAGACAAAAAGAATCGGCTTATGCTCGCCGTGAAAATTCTCTCTCTCTCTGAAAATTCTTCAGGGCTATTTTGTAAAATTTCTGTTTCAGAATCTACATTAATATTTAATAATAATGATCGTAGTTCGTCTACAGATTGCGTCGAAGAAAAATTTATATTTCTGATTTTTAATTCATAAATTATTTCAGGTTTATTTAATTGTGAAAAATTCATTGCAAAATCAAAAAAAAAATGTTAAAGTGAAACAAATTTGTTAATAGTCGTTATGCAGAATAGAGCCTTAAAAATATACGTATTTTCAAGTGATGAAAATGAATAGAAAATGTTATTTAAATAGTGAAATTACTGGGTTATAGAATGTTGTGTCTTCAGAAAATTTCTTCAAGGATATTATAACGAAAGAAACTAAAGAAACTTAAATGTCTGAATAATTTAGCAGTATTTTGATATATTATAGTAGATATATTATAGTAGATACATATATAAATATATTATAGTGAATGTTAATGATTGAAAATGGTAACAAATAAAGTTTTATGCCTGACCTCAATAATAATTATAAAAAAATTATTTTTAATGTTGCAATTCTTCTGTTCCTTTTGTTCCTTCTGTTCCTTCTGTTGCAATTTCTCCTCTCATCTCAATAAGCTACGTTTGAATATTCGGGCGCCAGTATGTGGCGTAGTTTCAATAAAACACAAAATTCTTTTCTGTGTTTATTTTTTCGGTAAAATTAAAAATATACAAAAATGCCTGTAAATACAAACAGAAAAATATAAACAAAATTGAAATAAAAAATAGTCACACAAAATAGAACAGAAATATTAATACAATTAAATTTGATCTGAAAGAAAAAATAACAATAAAATAAATTTTAATGAATGAGAATCCTTACCAACAATTTTGGCTACGCACACTCGTGAACGTAAAAAAATAAATATTGGTTTCTTAAAAAGAACTTTGATTATCGATAATAAAATATCTTAACTATGTAATTTGGAATAATAAACTCGGAAAATGATAAATAAATAGATTCAAGTTGCTTTGATAGATAATTTTTCGTGACTGACTTGTCAAATCAAAACATTGCCGTTCTCCGACACTACGTAATTCCTAGTTTAAAATTATGTCGGAAACAACAAAAAAATAAAATTTACTGACAAAAAGAGGTCGAAATAGACAACCGTCACATAGTTAAAGCATGTCAACAAGCTTAAACATAATTTTTTGTAAAATTGAATCTTGATATACTTACTTAATATTTAAATAGCACAAGCTATTATTATAGGCTGAATTATTTATTCGTCCTCAGGAATTTTCTGAATATCGTAGATGCATAGTAATCTGCTTAAGGTAGGCCTGTTGAATATGAGACTAGGGACCGACTTTCCGAAGTAAATCTAAAAAATAGTGTGTCTTGTTGGTTCAAGTATTTTACGGCACAAGCCAATACTCACATTTCAATTCAATTCGAAGAAAAAATCTACGAAACAATGGTGATATCATCTATATGCATAGATTTTAATTTGGTTTCGATTTAGACCTAAAGAAGAAAGTAGTAATTAAAAGCAAGTTGTCTTGACTCATAAGAGCACCAACAATAATTTTTAAATGTTCCAGCATAAATCAGATACTGCAAATAACAAATACAGCACTATTAAATGATTGTTTTACGAAAGCAAAGAGGTAACGGGCAAAACTACTTTAAATTAATTTTGTGATATATTCTAGAAATTATTCTTAAATGAATATAATCTTTTTACGAGTTAAACGAACTAATAAAATTCTGACAGTTATTGAAGGAAGAAGGTTCTGTTTCAGTTATGATTTTTTAAATATATTATAGTCAAATAGTCATCTTTTATGAGGGGTGGGCAAAAAGTTCGGGGAAACTAGGGGCTGGTGGCGGTAGATACACTTGGCCAGGTCGGTATTATTTAACTCATTATATGCATATAATTATGACTTAATTTTGGATCATTCACTTTTGAATTATCGACGTTTAAACAAGTAAATCGTGAAGAAAATAGCCAGTGTGGAGAAATTTAACATCGCGCCGTGATTAAGTTTCTCACCAAATAAGATCATGGTTTACAAGTGGCATGGTCTTTTCAAGCTAGGCACGGACTCCATTGAAGATGACTTTCGCTCCGGTCGGGCAATTGAGGCCACTACCCCAGACAACATCAAAAGAATAGAAAAATAATTATTAAAAGATGCTAGACTGAAGAAGGAGCAGCTAGCAACAATAGTTGGTGTATTGGGAACCATAATTTTAAACAAAGTCAGTGCAAGATAGGTTCCGAGAATGCTTACGCCATTTCAAAAGCGCGAGCGCCTGGAGTGTCTTCGTAGCTCTGAGGAGAGAAAAAAGAAAGAAGTTATGGCCCGGATTGTTACCGAAGACGAAATTTTGGTTTATCACTACGAACCTGAGTAAAAACAAGAAGGCCTGTTTGGTGTTGAGGTAACTAGCCTTGCCTTCCATGCCAGAGGTCCTGGGTTCGAATCCTGGTAGGGGCAGATATTTTATAATATTTGCTTTCTGGTCATGGATGTGTATGTATGTTTATTTAACAATAAGTATCTCACTAGCCAAAACAGTTTCCAATTTTAAATTATACATAGCGGATGTAAGAACTACACAATATTACCTAATTAATGTACAATAGAAGGAGAATTTTAAATTTAGTAATAATATTTAAATTTTGAAGTACTTTTCAAACTCACTCTTCCATGCATTTATTTGTTTGAAATGCTAATATTTGTTGAGAAACATATGGCATATTTTGAGGTAGTGATTATATGAATCTTAGGACAAGAAATAAAGATACTCTTGGTAAGAAACTGTACATGCTACTTAGAAAATTAAGTGTATTTAGTAATAATGTATATGTATGGCAACTGACATTTTTAATCACCTACCTATACAATATAAACATTTACATTTCATGGAATACATCAGACCTCATCTGCGTCCGGACCCGTTCGGACGTGTTTGACGGTCGCTCCCGGCTGCCGAGTCACGATTGTTGTCTCACGACTTCTCTCGTAGCAATACTCAAACGCCACTCTCAGATCCGTTCTGCGTCCGGCCCCGCTCGGACGTGTTCGCGGTCGCCCAGCCGTTGAGTCACGATTGTCGTCTCACGACGTCAACTCGAAGCAACACTCATACGCTGTTAGCCTCTGTAGGGCTTACTCTGCGGTCGGTTTCGATCGGCTGCAAGTAAGTCGGTCTCTTGCACAGCAACAACAGAGCTGAGCTTACCGCGGTCGATTAAATTCGATAGTGGTTCGCGAAGCTCGGGCTGTTTTTCTGGCTGCGTACCTGACGCTTGGCGCTTGCTACGTAGTCAGAGACTCGCTCTGCGGCCGGCCCCTGGCCGTTCGTAACGTAGTCAATCCCGCACTCTGTGCACCCCTCGAAGTAAAAACCTCACTTCGGTGAGTGCAGCAACAACAGGGTTGAGCTTACCGCGGTCGATTAAATTCGATAGTGGTTTGCAAGACTCGGGCTGTCTTTCTGGCTGCGTACTCGACGCTTGGCGCCTGTACGTAGTCAGAGACTCGCTCTGCGGCCGGCTCCGGCCGGTCGTAACGTAGTCAATCCCGCACTTTTAGTGCAACCCAACTCCGTCAGGTCTACGGCCGGTTTTTGTTGTCAATTTAATGACGACACACTCCGTAGTAGACTCGCGTTTGATCAGGTGGATACTTAACGGTGACAACTAAGCCTGATAGCGTTGCCCCGGTGCGCTTCCAAGGCCCTTCAGGCCAAGGAGAAACCGGCTGACCCGATCCCATTGCACTTGGGCCTTTCCCAGGGTGACGGTACAGTGCTGTCCGAGCTAGGGGCACCACCTCGCGTCGTCCCCAGCCCCCCTACCGCGGGTAGGGAGGTTTAGGTGCTAGGTTTGCTAGGGAACCTAGGCATTTTTATATATTTATATATTACATATCGTAGGACCAAGCCCTCCAATGGACCTTGTCAACGTACTTAGGTCGTTCGCCCAGGTACTCGCCGCGTCTGGCTACAGCATACCCGATGACATACTAACGCAGGCCTTACAGGCATCTATCGCGTCCCCGGCCCCTCAGGCCTCAACCCCGGCCCCTCAGGCCTCCAACGTCGAGACCCCTCAGGTCTTAAGCTCTCCCGCGTCTCCCGCCTCGTCCGAGATGGACTGCGAATCGGTCGCATCCTCTCGCGCGTCGCGTCGTAAGCGTACCGCTCCCGGGAGCGACTCCGAACCCGCGTCTGATACGTCGTCAGATGCCGTCACCTTAACCGGCTCTCCTGAGCCCGCGTTTCAACTCGTCGCCAAGCGCTCCAAGAAGCGCTCTAAGAAAGCTTCGGTATCTTCAATACCCGAGCCCTCCCCGGTGTCTTCAACACCAGCCCCCGCGCCGTTAAAATCGCTCGTAGTAACCGCGTCTCCGTCGGTCACATCGAAGCCAGCGACGCGCTGCGCTCCCGTCCCGCCGAAGCCTCAGCTCCCCCCGCCCGTATTCCTGCGTGAAAAAGCGCGCTGGACCGCGGTTTCCAACTTGTGCAAAGTGCACAAAATTAATTACCTAAAAGCCGCCAACGCTGGCGATACAATAAAAATCCAATTAGCGACCGTCGTCGACTTCCGCGCGTTTACCAGGTTACTCGGATTAAACCAAATCGCGTATCACACCTACGCCCTCCCGGAGGAGCGTAAGATCCGCGCAGTACTACGGGGCATCCCGTTCGAACTCAGCAACGAAGACATTCTCGATGACCTTAAGTCTCAGGGTTTCCCGGTCACAGCAGTGCACAAGATGCACTCCAACCGCGGTAGGCGTTTTCCGTTAGCGCTAGTAATCCTGTCCAATACTCCTGACTCGAAGGAGATTTTCAAAGAGTCTCGCACAATCTGCGGACTCTCGAACATCTCCGTCGAGCGTCCCAACCCCCGCGGCCACCCTGGGCAGTGCCACCGCTGCCAGCTATATGGCCACGCAGCGGCTAACTGTTCAGCTCCCCCCAGGTGCGTAAAGTGCCTGGATCCTCACTTCACTAAGGAGTGCACTCGCACTCCCGAATCCACTTCCCCCCCTGCCTGTGTGCTGTGCGGCCAGTCCGGCCACACAGCAAACTACAGGGGTTGCCCGCGCGCTCCGCGCTCCACCACCAAGAGGGTCGCGCCTAAACCGGCGCCGCCACTCACTCCTGCCAACTTCCCGCCGCTGCGCAACCGGGGTCCCCCGGAAGCAAAGCCCGTTCAGCCGACGCCTACTCCGGCTCTGTCTTGGAGGCAGCGTCCGGCCGTCCCGCCTGCACCTTCCCGACCCATCCCAGCTCCCGTAGCTCCCGTAGGGCCGCGTCCCGCGTTGTCATCTTCCCCTCAGTCGTCGTTGGCTGAGGACATGAAGACCGTGTTCGACGTCATCCAAAACGTCGACATTAACGAAATCTCCGTACTCGCACGCAAACTGCGAGCCGCCCGCTCTCCTCAAGAGCGTTTATTCGCGTTAGCCGAGCATCACTCGCTCCTAAGTTCGTTGTAAATTCTTTTATTTTTGTAAATTTTAAATAAATAAATTTTAATGTCTAGACCCGCGAATCTCGCGTCCAGTCGTATTAAACCTAAGGGCTTATCCCTAGTATCTTTTAACGCTCGTAGCCTTAGCTCTAACCTTCCCGAGATTAAACTGTTCCTTCAGAACAACGACCCAGATCTTTTTCTTCTCCAGGAGACATGGCTCACTCCTAATCGCTCCAGGGGATTCGCGATCCCTAAGTACGCGTTTACACGTAACGATAGGCCTAACTGCGACGGTTTCGGCGGCACTGCTATCTACTACAAAAGAGGATTCCATTGCTGTCCTCTCCCTACCCCTCCTCTCCTTAACATGGAAGCCACCGTGTGTAGATTGGCTATGACTGGTCATCCGACCATCATCATAGCCTCAGTCTACATACCTTGTGGCACCAAACCTATCCGCAGCGACTTTGAGACCATTCTCGCCCTCGGCCGTTCAGTCATTATGTTCGGAGACTTTAACTCCAAACATACTGACTGGACGTGCCTATCAACCAACCAAAGCGGTATAGCTCTCCTCGACATCACCAACTTACTCGACTTAGACGTCGTCTCCCCTATCACTCCCACTCACTATCCCGACAACCCGAACCACTCTCCTGACATCCTCGACTTTGCAATCGTCAAGCATATCAACCTCGACCTCAGGTCTATCGAACCGCTCGATGACCTAGGTTCTGACCACCGCCCCGTCTCCCTCGTGCTAGGACCGCCTAACGTTAACGTCACTTCTCCTAAGACCTTTACCGACTGGAAAGGTTTTAAAAATACGATAGTTTCTGCCTTAGAGGCCCCAAACTCTCCGCTCGCGATCTCGCCCGAGCAATTAGATAGCCCGGATAAAATAGATTCATTAGTAAATTCTCTCACTGATGCTATCAACTCAGCCATCAGTGTAAACGAAAAGGTTGCTAAGAAAGGCAAACCCACGCTTCCCTTAGCCATTAGCAATCTTATTAAAGCTAAGAACGCGGCTCTCCGGAGAGCCAAGAAATATCCCACGCCCGCCTATAGAACAGCTGCGAATCAGCTACAACGCAAAGTTAGATCTCGCCTCGCGGAACTCCGAGACGCCCAGATGAACGATCTCATGGCGAATATCTCCCCGTCCCACCAAGCGTATTATCGAATGGCCCGAGCCTTACGCGTAGACGCCGCCTCTCACGTCCCTCCTCTCACTCGTCCCGATGGCTCTATCGCCTTCGAAGACGAAGAGAAAGCCGAATGCTTCGCTGACAGCGTTGCGTCTCAATGCTCGCCCAGCACGCAACCCATGAATCCCACTCACATCAAAGCGGTGGAGGACGAAGTTCTCCGTAGAAACTCTCTCCCCATCACCGCCGACCCCGTCACAGTCTCTAATGATGAAATCTCGCTTCTCATCAAAAGTCAAAAGTCCAGAAAGGCTCCGGGTGCGGATAGTATTTCCAACCACGCACTTAAGCACCTGCCTCAACAGGTGCTTACCTTGTTAGCTATCATTTTCAATGCCTGCTTCGACCTTAGCTACTTTCCAAAAGCTTGGAAAGAAGCGACAGTCATAGGCATACCCAAGCCGGGTAAACCTCTTAATATCCCGGCTAATCACAGACCCATCAGCCTCCTCAAGGCAATGTCTAATTTTCTCGAGAGAGTCATACTCGCTCGAATGCGGAACCATCTGTTTCCAACGGACGGCGATCCTCTCATAATTCCCCACCAGTTCGGCTTTCGCGCTAAGCACTCCTGCCCTCAGCAAGTCCATCGAATCGTCGAGTACATACTCGACGGCTTCTATCCGAAACGAAAGAAAACGATCGCAGTTTTCTTTGACGTAGCCAAGGCTTTCGACAAAGTCTGGCACAGCGGTCTCGTTTATAAACTATATAAAATAGGCTTACCGGCTCGCCTAGTTAGGATAATCGCGTCGTTTCTCAAAGACCGTACTTTTCGATTCAAACATGAAGGCACGCTCTCCGCGCCTCGTCCCATAAAGGCTGGAGTCCCTCAAGGCTCAGTCCTCGCCCCTCTTTTGTATACCGTATACACTAACGACATTCCCATCCCAGCTAAAGTCGTCGAACTCGCTCTCTTTGCCGACGACACTGCCCTTTACACCAAAGGCCGCAGAGCCTCGGGTCTCGTCACCAGACTTCAAAAGGCTATTAACACCCTCGGTGCTTGGTTTAAAAAATGGCGTATCGATGTGAACCCAGAGAAGAGCTCTGCGGTTTACTTCGACTACAGACGCAGTCGTATCCCCAACAATCTCCAATTGAGAATGCAAGGCACTCCCATCCCCTGGAAGCGCAGTACTAAATATTTAGGCGTCATATTAGACCAGACGCTTTCATTCAATCCTCACGTCGATAGAGTAACGAAACTCGCACGTTTTTACCTAGGCCGGCTTTACAGTATGTTAGGTAGAAAAAGTAAAATGTCCTTCAGAAACAAACGTACGCTTTATAAGGTCTGCGTTAGACCAGTCATGTCATATGCTTCGCCAGTCTTTGCTCACGCTAAACCCTCCGTCCTGCACAAACTGCAGGTAGTTCAAAACCTCTTCTGCCGCAGGGCCACAAACGCACCTTGGTACGTGCGCAACGCGGACCTGCACAGAGATCTTGAACTGCCTACAGTACAACAGTATCTAAAAACACTCTCAGAATCGTTCTTCAAACGCGCCGAATCCCATCCCAATCCTCTTGTTCGAAAATCAGTCTCATATACTGCTCCTGTCCTAGATTCGGCATACAAAATCGCTAGACCGAGAAACGCGCACACAAGCGAACGTTCGAAGATAACCGTAGATCTCGAGGCCCTTCAGGCCGCAAATTCTAATTCTAACGTAAATCCGAATTAATGCAAATTTAATTTTCAATTTTTAATGTTTTTCATTACTTACTTTTCATTTTTAATGTTTTTATTTTTATTTTACTTTTAATTTTTGAGCACCTTCAGTGCTATGTAAATCCCAGCGGGTGACCCCTTAAGGGCCCCGCTAGCGCGGCCTCTTTCTCCAATTGGCCGTCGCTCCGATGAAGGCTGAGTGGCAAAAATGCACGAGCCGACAGGGGGTTTTTAGTGGGTATGGTTCTGGTAGGCGTCGGGACGAGTCCCACATAACTTTGGAATCGCGCCAGAGTATGCGTCAGAGCATTTTTATCCTCCTGCCCTTCCCGCGGAGGGGAACAAAAAAAAAAAAATGGAATACAGATTCTCGCTCCGATCGCCACGCGGTGCGGACGTGCAAGACCCAGTTCTCCGTTGATCGGTCCTTTCCCGCTATTCCGTGGCGCTCAGTCTACTGACGTCACAGTTTAGCGTGTTGGTTCCGTGCTACGGTTTTCAAGGTTTTTCTACTCCGGCTGAGTGCTTTCGAAGTGCGATTTTTCTTTGCGACTAAGCCCCTTAGTCTTCAAAGTGCTGTGCTAAGTTGTGTTGTGCTTGTGCTGAGTGCAGTGTTGTGCCCAGCGTAAGTAGTCTGGTTTCAGTGCAAAGGATACTTAACGGTGACAACGAATTTGTACTGAACCAGTCCTTTTTATTTTTATTTATTTCTCTTCTCTATTTTATTTATTTTCTCCTATTTTCATATTTATTTCTATCATATCTGTGTGTTTTCGTGTGTATTTGTCCTTTCTGTCGGTAAAGGTTGACCCTAACGCGGTCAACTCTTTACCTGCGTACCCTTTTTTTAGGTTTCTAGGTAGCGGCCTTCGGCGTACTAAGGTTAGTTTTAAGTTATTCTCCCCAGCCCCCCTACCGCTGGTAGGGAGGTTTGCCGCTAGGGTTCGCTAGGTTTTTATTTAGGAATCCTAGGCATTTGTTATATATTATAGGCATACATTATATATTTATATATTACATATTGTAATTCCAAGTCCTCCAATGGACCTTGTTAATATTCTTAAGTCGTTCGCCCAGGCGCTCGCTGCGTCCGGCGTAAGCATACCCGCTGACGCACTAACGCAGGCCTTACAGGCATCTATTGCGTCCCCGGCCCCTCAGGCCTCAACCCCGGCCCCTCAGGCCTCTAATGTCCAGACCCCTCAGGTCTATAGCTCTCCCGCGTCTCCCGTTCCATCCGATATGGACTGCGCGTCGGTCTCATCCTCGCGCTCATCTCGCAGGAAGCGTACCGCTCCCGGGAGCGATTCAGACTCCGCCGCGTCCGAAGCTTCGTCGGTCGCCGCCACCCTAACCGGTTCTCCTGAGCCCGCGTTCCAGTTAGTTGCCAAACGCTCTAAGAAGCGTTCGAAAAAAGCCGCGGTGTCTTCAACACCTGAGCCAACCCCGGTGTCTTCAACACCAGCCCCCGCGCCGTTAAAATCGCTCGAAGTAACCGCGTCTCCGTCGGTCCCTTCGAAGCCAGCGACGCGCTGCGCTCCCGTCCCGCCGAAACCTCAGCTCCCTCCGCCCGTCTTCCTGCGTGAAAAAACGCGCTGGACCGCGGTTTCTAACTTGTGCAAAGAGCACAAAATTTATTACTTAAAAGCCGCCAACGCTGGCGATATCAAAATTCAAGTAGCGACCGTCGACGACTTCCGCGCGTTTACCAGGTTACTCGGGTTAAATCAAATCGCGTACCACACCTACGCCCTCCCGGAGGAGCGTAAGATCCGCGCAGTACTACGGGGCATCCCGTTCGAGCTCGCGAATGAAGAAATCCTCGAGGACCTTAAGTCCCAGGGTTTCCCGGCCGAAGCAGTGCACAAGATGCACTCTAACCGCGGTAGGCGCTTTCCGTTAGCTTTAGTTATCTTGTCGAATACTCCCAACTCGAGGGAGATCTTTAGAGAGGCTCGCACAATTTGCGGACTCTCAAATATCTCTGTTGAGCGTCCCAACCCCCGCGGTCACCCTGGGCAGTGCCACCGCTGCCAGCTCTACGGCCACGCAGCGGCTAACTGCTCAGCTCCCCCCAGGTGCGTTAAGTGCCTGGATCCACATTTTACAAAGGAGTGCACTCGCACTCCCGAATCCACTTCCCCCCCTGCCTGTGTGCTGTGCGGCCAGTCTGGTCACACAGCTAACTACAGGGGCTGCCCGCGTGCTCCGCGTTCCACCGCCAAGAGGGTCGCGCCTAAACCGGCGCCGCCGCTCACTCACGCTAACTTCCCGCCGCTGCGCAACCGGGGTCCCCCGGAAGCAAAGCCCGCTCAGCCGACGCCTACTCCGGCTCTGTCTTGGAGGCAGCGTCCGGCCGTTCCGCCTGCACCTTCCCGACCCATCCCAGCTCCCGTAGCTTCCGTAGGGCCGCGTCCTTCTCCGTCATCCGCACCTCAGTCGTCGTTGGCTGAGGACATGAAGACCGTGTTCGACGTTATTCAAAACGTCGATATTAACGAAATTTCCGTGCTCGCACGCAAACTGCGAGCCGCCCGCTCTCCTCAAGAGCGTTTATTTGCTTTAGCCGAGCATCACTCGCTCCTAAGTTCGTTGTAAATTCTTTTATATTTTATAAATTCGTAAATAATAAATTATAATGTCTAGACCCGCGAATCCCGCGTCCAGTCGTATTAAACCCAAGGGCTTATCCCTAGTATCTTTTAACGCTCGTAGCCTTAACACCAACCTTCCCGAAATTAAACTGTTCCTTCAGAACAAAGAACCTGACTTATTCCTTCTCCAGGAGACATGGCTTACTCCAAACCGCTCCAGGGGATTCGCTATACCTAAGTACGCGTTTATTCGTAACGATAGGCCCAACTCCGACGGTTTCGGCGGCACCGCTATATATTACAAAAGAGGCTTCCACTGCTGTCCTCTCCCTACTCCTCCTCTCCTCAACATGGAAGCCACTGTGTGTAGATTGGCTATGACTGGTCATCCGACCATCATCATAGCTTCAATCTACATACCTAGTGGCACCAGACCAATCCGCAGCGACTTTGGGGCCATTCTCGCCCTCGGCCATTCAGTCATTATGTTCGGAGACTTTAACTCCAAACATACTGACTGGACGTGCCTATCGACTAACACCAGCGGTATCGCTCTCCTCGACATCACTAACTCTCTACCTCGACCTAGACGTCATATCCCCCATCACTCCCACTCACTATCCCAACAACCCGTCCTACTCTCCTGACATCCTCGACTTTGCAATTATCAAGCGAATCAATCTTGATCTAAGGTCTATCGAACCGCTCGATGACCTAGGCTCCGACCATCGCCCCGTTTCCCTCGTGCTAGGACCGTCGAACGATAACGTCTCATCTCCTAAGACCTTTACCAACTGGAAAGGCTTTAAAAATACGTTAGTTTCAGCCTTAGAGGCTCCGAACTCTCCACTCGCGATCTCTCCCGAACAATTAGATAGCCCGGATAAAATCGATTCATTAGTAAATTCTCTCACTGATGCTATCAACTCAGCCATCGGTGACAACGAAAAGGTTGCTAAGCAAGGCAAACCCACGCTTCCCTTAGCCGTTAGCAATCTTATTAAAGCTAAGAACGCGGCTCTCCGGAGAGCCAAGAAATATCCCACGCCCGCCTATAGAACAGCTGCGAATCAGCTTCAACGTAAAGTTAGGTCTTGCCTCGCGGAACTCCGAGACGCTCAGATGAACGATCTCATGGCGAATATCTCTCCGTCCCACCAAGCGTACTATAGCATGGCCTGAGCCTTACGCGTAGACACCGTCTCTCACGTTCCTCCTCTCACTCGTCCCGATGGCACTACTGCCTTCGAAGTCGAAGAGAAAGCCGAATGCTTCGCCGACAGCATTGCCGCACAATGCTCGCCCAGCACGCAACCTGCTGATCCCTCACACATCCAGGCGGTGGAGGACGAAGTCCTTCGCAGAGACTCTCTCCCCATCACCGCCGACCCAGTCACAGTCTCTAATGACGAAATCTTGCTTCTCATTAGAAATCAAAAGTCCAAAAAGGCTCCGGGTGCGGATGGAATTTCCAACCACGCACTTAAGCACCTACCTCAACAGATGCTTACCTTGTTAGCTATCATTTTCAATGCCTGCTTTGACCATAGCTACTTTCCAAAAGCTTGGAAAGAAGCGACAGTCATAGGCATTCCCATGCCGGGCAAACCTCTGAACGTCCCGGCTAATCACAGACCCATCAGCCTCCTCAAGGCAATGTCTAAACTTCTCGAGAGAGTCATACTCTCTCGAATGCGGAACCATCTGTTTCCAACGGATGGCGATCCTTTCATTATTCCCCATCAGTTCAGCTTTCGCGCTAAACACTCCTGCCCTCAGCAAGTCCACCGAATCGTCGAGTATATACTTGACGGTTTCTATCCGCGTCGTTATAAAACAGTCGCGGTTTTCTTTGACGTAGCCAAGGCTTTCGATAAAGTCTGGCACAGCGGTCTCGTTTATAAACTCTACAAGATAGGCTTACCGGATCGCCTAGTCAGGTTAATAGCGTCGTTTCTCAAAGACCGTACGTTTCAATTTAAACACGAAGGCACGCTTTCTGCACCTCGTCCCATAAAGGCTGGAGTCCCTCAAGGCTCAGTCCTCGCCCCTCTGCTGTACACCGTGTACACCAACGACATTCCCATCCCGCCGAAAGGCGTCGAACTCGCCCTCTTTGCTGACGACACCGCACTCTATACCAAAGGCCACAGTGTTCGGCACCTTGTAACCAGACTCCAAAAGGCCGTAAACGCCCTTGGTGTATGGTTTCAAAAATGGCGCATCGATGTGAACCCTGAAAAGAGTTCTGCGATGCGCTTCGACCACAAACGCCGTCGTCCCGATGGCGATCCCCACGTTCGAATGTTAGGCATTCCCATCCTCTGGAAGCGCAGTACTAAATACTTAGGCGTCACATTAGATCCGACGCTTTCTTTCAAGCCACACGTCGAAAGAGTTTCGAAACTCGCTCGTCACTATTTAGTCCGCCTAAATAGCATGTTAGGTAGAAAAAGTAAAATGTCCTTCAGAAACAAACTTACACTTTACAAGGTCTGCGTTAGACCCGTCATGACGTATGCCTCGCCAATCTTTGCCCACGCCAAACCCTCCCTCCTGCACAAACTGCAGGTAGTTCAAAACCTCTTTTGCCGCCGGGCCACAAACGCACCGTGGTACGTGCGTAACGCGGACTTGCATAGAGATCTTGAACTGCCTACAGTACAACAACATCTCAAAACACTCTCTGTAGCGTTTTTCAAACGCTCCGAAACCCATCCCAATCCTCTAGTTCGTGACTCGGTCTCATATGCTGCTCCTGTGTTAGACTCGAAGTTCAAAGTCGCTAGGCCTAGAAATGCGCAAGCGTACTCATCCACCAGACTGTCACGCGATCTCGAGGCCCTTCTGGCCGCAAATTCTAATTCTAACGTAAATTCTAATTCTAACGTAAATCCTAATTCTAACGTAAATGCGAATTAATTCAATTTTATTTTGCAATTTTTTTTTAAATTTTTGTTTTAATTATTGATTTTCATTTTGAGCACCTTCAGTGCTATGTAATCCCAGCGGGTGACCCCTTCTGGGCCCCGCTAGCGCGGCCTCTTTCTCCAATTGGCCGTCGCTCAGATGAAGGCTGAGTGGCAAAAATGCACGAGCCGACAGGGGGTTTTTAGTGGGTATGGTCCTGGTAGGCGTCGGGACGAGTCCCACATAACTTTGGAATCGCGCCAGAGTATGCGTCAGGGCATTTTTATCCTCCTGCCCTTCCCGCGGAGGGGAACAAAAAAAAATGGAATACAGAAGGAAATTACTTTACTTGTTTTAAATTAAAGGGTATTATTCAATTAATGAATATTTTGATGACACCGAATTATAATTTTTTAGACATTATATAATCTTAGAGTGATAACTTATTTGAAATTAATTTGACATTTAACTCTACAATTTTTTGACATTACTTAGAAATATTTTTTCTTTATTTTAATAAACATTTGATTTAATAAACATTTGCACGCTGACTCTCAGCAGAAAATGTTGATCTGAATGACATGTTAAACCAACTTATGTACACATTTTCATGCAAATAAATATGATTTAATTTTATACAATAACAATAAATCGTATTAGGAGTTATAAATTTTTTTAACAGATGTAATGAAGCCGTTAAGATTGCAATTAAATATATCTATCATATGGTAACGCTAATTATGTGTGCTGCAAGCTCTGACTAAAAATCTATTTTTGGAATAATTTTTTTTACGAACAGGAACAGAAAACACCGCATTGGAGCGGATACTTGACTTAGGACATCTTAGTGAAACACGACTCAAGAGGAAAGGAGAATCAACATGATTATTGAGAATTTTATACAAATATATCTGAGCCCTATGTTCACGACGCATTTGTATAGTTTCTAGTTCAGGAGGAGAATTTTTAAATCGGTAACCTAACCTTTTGATGAATTTATTCTGAATTCTCTCAACTTGATCAATATATATAGTGTATACAGGGTTCCATGCAATAGACGCGTATTCCAGATGGGTTATTACTAAGGAGATATATAAAGTAATATAGGTGTTTATATTTTTGAAATTGTTGCACTGGCGGAAGACAGAAGAATCAATATAACAAAATACTCAATCTGTGGTCAACGATGCTTGTACACCAACTACCTACATAATATAACACCTTTTTAATGTTATTTTTGTTGTGTAATGTTTGTGGATCTTAAAAATAAAATAAACACATTTCTTAAACCTATTCTATTCGCCACGGAGGTTTGGGCGTGCGGCACATAAAATATATACCTATGTTTGCTCGCTTTTGTACCGGATATTTTAACATCGCACAAAGGTAACACGAACATTCTTTACGCTACCAAAGCCTTGAGGGAACGGATGACTTTGTTCCCAAATGAAAGTCAAATCAAAGTCCACCATCAACCAGCTCTTTGCCTAGACTGCTGGCGTTGACTTGGCCAGACTTAATTCCGTATCGAGCCCAGATTCAAGAGCTTGGTTGCAAGCTGTACCATCACCATTTATGGGAACTCTCTTATCCAGCGATTCCATGCATGTGATGGTGGCACTACGCGAGATTGTCAACCTCATCGATGCATCTGCGGTTCCATGGTGGAGGCCAATAACCATCACCCGTGGATTTCCACAATACCATGCCATGAATGACATTGTTTGCAAGGCATTGGTTCTGCCAACATCTCCTCAACCACCGGGCCTCAGTCATTCTGATGGTAAAAGACCAGACGGATTAACTCTGGTGCCATGGCAGAGGGGTCGGTGTCTCATATGGGAAGCTACCTGTGTAAATACTTGTGCAGCCTCCCATTTGAGTCAGACACTAGGGTCATCTGGGGAAGCAACCGAAGCAGCAGCCTCCACGAAAAAAGAAAAATACGCAACGTTGACGATAAATTACGACTTCGTGCCGCTCGCTTTCGAAACTTCAGGCTGTTGGGGGTCCGGGTCCTTCTGTAAAGAAGTGGGCCGTCGACTTATGAAGAGGGGTAAAGATACGCGTTCCGGGTCTTACCTGATGTAAAGGCTGTCCATAGCTGTCCAACGACACGGCTAGTGTGATGGGCACGTCTGCCTCTGGTAAGGCACGGGATGAGCTTTTCTTAAGTTAAAATAATTTTCAAGATGGCATTTCCATTTCCAACTGCGGTCAGCAACGCATCATTAGTTGATATAATAATCACAATCAATATCGATAAGTACAACACGTACAATTATGATGTCTATATGTGTGGACGCCACTTACCATCTCGTGGCCTGCTTGCTCGTCTTCCGGCTGCAAGTCAGTGAAAACAAACATAGCTTAGTTACAATTAAAAACAAAATAAAACCCTCAGCTACTTTTGGGTGGTTTAATTTAGACTACATATTTTAAGATTCATAACGCAAAAGATCGTATAAAAATTTATTGTTGATGTTCACAGAATAAGGGTGTCAAAATAGGATGTATTTTGGGGCGGCTTAGACGAGACATAAACAAGCCTGCCTTGCTATAATATTAATTACTTTCAATGTTCATTTTGGTTCTTTGAAAATTACCAATTACTTTCATCAGTCCTCCAAATATAAAGGTTATCATAATTTAAAATCTTACATTTCTTTGAGTAGCAGAGTTTTGTTTTCTATAAGCAACTATGACATAAAGTGCGTAAGATTCCGCTTGGTGCCTTTTTTACAAGAAAAGATTTACAAAAAAGTACTTTGTAAAGTTTGATTTATGGGCAAACTTTGGATACCAAATATGAAAAAATTTTACGTAAAACGATGAAATGGATTCTTTTATGGATATATTTTTGCCCAAAGGGTATGTTGTTGAAACACGGTGTGGAAAATTAAGAGTTGAATGACCATAAGTACTTTATAGTAGGTATTCGTAAAGCAATTATGTGAAAGTTTATCTGGCTTATACATCAAATAGTCAAGATTTTGCTAAGCGAATTCATACTTTATCTTTACTTCATCTGTAATCAGAATTTTAATACAAAATCTATAGTTAAAAGTGCCCTTAGTGGCCGTTTGTACGTATGGAAGTACGACGACTTGAAACCTATTCTTGTTAGCTTAGTAAGACAATGCAAAAAGATTTACACAAATCAAATCGAAATAAAATGTAAACTTAATTTCGAAAAATTCTTTACAATTTAAATCTTTTGAAAATTGATATTACTCAACTTTGATAAATACAATGGCAAAGTAAATACAAGAAGCCGTAAGTAACGAGTGGTCGCAGGGGTTCCGTTTCATTTATTTCAAAAGCTCCGCATAAAGTGATTGTGTTCTTTGTTTGTGTTGAATATTTGAAGTAAGTGCAAAGTTGGAGTTGATAGCTTTCCTTAACTTTGTTTTAGAGAAATAAAATATAAGGATTAAGTTTCCTAATAGCAATACCGATGTTCAATAGTAGCACTGTGTACAGTACATTTTCAGGTAGAGTGAAGGTTTCGTATTATAGGGTGACAAGTTGAGACTGCTCATAGTTGCTGGGTCCTAGGACGATTGTGAAGAATGTAATACTCAAGAAACTTATAACACTCGTATAACAGCAATGTCCCTGAACCGATTTTTGTACAACGGAGATATCGTAACAGTAGTTCTTTTCATATTAAATCAAGTCAAATAATTCTACGCTCTAAAATGTAAATTATAATATTATAAAGAGATAAAATTCATTTTAACATAATAAACATGACATTAACCAAAAAAGTGTAAACTTGTGACATGGTTTAAAATATACCAGTTTAAGCTTAAACTTAACTAAAATGTACAATTGATGTAAAAATTACAACTTGCTTTTAAATATTAATAAATTAGCGGAAGTTGTGTCAGCACTAATCTATAATATTACAAGGTATGTAAGTTTATGTTAAAGCGCATTTTTCGACTGTCACTAAACAAAGGTTGTAAGTTATTTTAAATAACTCCTGATGTTGCTTTGCTGATTAATACATAGAGGAGGTTTTATACGAACCTATACATCTTACGTTATACCTTAATAGATATACCTAACCAAGTGAATTACGATCCTTAAAACTATTATTTAGGATTAGTAGTCGCAGAATCAGTATAGGTATTAGCTTTACCAGATTCAGAAAAAAACTTTGTAAACAATGAAACGTCAATGACCCTTTGGCATTTTAGTGATGTTACCCATAATGATTATTGAATTATTAAATCTAATCGCTTTGGCAAAACGATAATCGACATCAACAAATCAACAAAATTATTTTTTTTCATCAGTCTTCTTTATATTTTAAAAATAATAGAATCAGACTAAACAAAAATAAACTAAATGTTATGTTTTCTTTCCAGATAACACTATCAAAACCAAAAAAAATTGTTAATGCGCTTCTTAAATCAATTTATATTTTTTATTCATATTATACAAGAGTTATTCTTTAATTAGTCTTTGTATTACTCAGAATCAGACACATTTACTACATGATTAGTATGACATTCCTCAAAACAAGCAGGGCAAAGACGATTTTTGCAAATCTTATACCTAAATCTCGTTTCTTTGCGCTTTTTCTTTTTGCTGCACAGAAGGCAATTAAGGTATCTAATGTTCCTCTTTGAATTTTCTGTAGTCGGAATGTCTTCAGGCCAGTGACCATTGTAACCTCTCTTTGCTGGCTGTTGCCTTGGCCCTGGCCTTTAGATTCTGATAATATCTTTGTCATCTGCATAATTAGCTTATTCCGATAGCTCTAAAAGTTTGCCCTTCTAGGTAATTGGCAATCAGGCAATAAAGCTGACCTCCCTGTGAATGAGGTGTATGCGTACGCGCTACAGATATGGGTTTGCCATCATAAACCTAGTTTAAAGTTGCCACATAAAAAAATAACATTTGAAATTAATATTAATGTACAATGTAGTTTTATGAATTAGAATAAAAAAAAATAAAAGTAAACATATTTAATTTAAAGGTACATTAATTCACGGAACTATAAGCAGGACGAATTATGCTCAAAACTCACCTAATAAAAGAATCAGTAACAACCACAATATTGTTCCAACGGCAAAAAGTCTTTGTAAACTATAATTTTACTAAATTACACTGAAAGTAAAAACATTCATTATTACGTAAACATCTCTGTGTGATTTAGTCTTATCGGATCTTGTTGTATGGATACATCAAAATGTCGATACGAATCGGGAATCGATACCAGTCATTCATTCATTTTCATTTTATGTCGATGGTTATCCCTAATGTTTGTATTAAAAAAATAAATAACCTCAATTTTTTTTTATCTTGTTGTAGTTTTTTTAGTTTTGCAAGTTTTAGCTCCAAGTACTACTTAAAATTTGTTTAATAAAAGGGCGGCAGGGTTTTCTGAGTTACTGGTGTGCAATTTTAGTGTCTTGGAAGTGGGATTCTTGATGAAATGGACGAATTTATATCCGGCAATGGTTTGTTTACAAACTTTTTTTTCGAATATGGTATACTCTATACATGGAAAAGTACCCTATCCACAAGCAAGAAATTTTGAGGTATAAAAGACATGTTCACCAGAAATGTATATTATATAAAGAGATGGTGTAACAAGTTATTTGTATAAATAAATTTGTACACCCGACTGACAGATCGATTTTCTTCAAACATAAACAACAACATTCCCGATTAAACAAATTAAACTGCGCATCAAGATCAATTTGGCAGTAACGATGTCACAGACACACAGATACACACGTTAAATTTTGATCGTGGGCCGAAAATGCTTAACTTTATAGTTAGGTAAACTAGTTTTTGCGAGTGTTTTCGCTCACGTAGCATTCCATAAAAATGTTAACTTAATGCACCTGTAATGCGAAACTTAGAGTTACCTGACTCTGAATTGTATTTGTCGTTCAATTCTTACCACCAAGGTAAGTTACCAATAAGCAAACATAACCTTATTTTAAATGAATCTTTGAAAGCGATCATGATAAATAAATAATAAAACAGAGGCATTCATTTGCTTTAAAGTTAACTTGACCCGGTCCAACATGCATCGACGATGGTCAAAGTCACGGGAAAACAAAGAATAAGGAATTACAAGATCGCTGATTTTTTATCATTGCCTTTTAAATATATTTTTTGTTTACAGTATATTTTCATAAATTGGTTCAAGAATCATCATCCTCTATATGAGCTACTTGTCTTACGATTTAGTTCGATAAAATACGGAATAAATTATATAATTACATAAAACTGTTGGTTTATTTAATAACAAATTGCAAAACATTTGTTGCGTGCTTCATTTCTACAACAATACATATAATTTGTTGTAAGTTGAAATATCCGCAATAAAATTAAATGCATTAAGGAACAATGTTTACTTTTATGAAAATTTCCTCGTATTTAGATATTCTCAATTACATAACAACGTTCTTTTTTACAATTTTGTAGCCATTGGCGGTACGAGATATCAATGCCCATGGACATCGTCAATCAAAGGTCATCTTTGCAGTAACTGCATTCATTGAATAGAATATTATTTTTATGACGAGTCTGCGACCGTAGGTTTACTTTAATTGTCTTTGCTCCTTTTATTTCATTGGTTGTTTCTTTCGTTTCACCGGAACACAAATGAAGAAATAGTGTGATATGTCAAATTACGCACTATTCTCCTAAAGCTCGTCTCCAATATTCTATCTCGTCTCGTATTTTATTATTATTTATTTATTGATTTATTTATGTACACACAGAAAAACACAATAATAAAAATGACTTATAAACTAATAAAGTACAAAGGTACAGCTTATTTCTAATAGAAATTTCTATGAGCAGACCTATTACTGGAGAAAGTAGAACAGAATAAATTTAGTGTGTAAAATACTAATACTAAAAAGAACTATATTTAAAAAATATAAAAATGTAATACAGTACAATAAATACTCATAAAATAAACATATAAATTAACTTTAACTCATACATAAAATTCTAATACTTATATACATGCATGCATTTATGAACGAATGAATTATATTCTACACATTATACATAAATTTTGTATATCAACACAACATTTTAAGGTTGAGAAAGATAGTGTTGCTGTACTTTATTTTTGAAAATTGGTAACGATTTTGCTTCGTGTATTTCATAAGGAAGTTAGTTTCATAGTCTGACGGCATAAACAGTAAAGGAGTGGGAAAAGAAATCGGTCTTATGAGGTTTAAGGTAAAGGAGAGTGCGCTTGCGAGTTCTGCAAAGTTTATCTTGGGAAACCACAAAAGAGAAACGCTCACTAAGATATCGAGGAGAGGATGGGTGGTAAAGGACATTATATTAAAGACAGAGAATTGCATTCTCTGTCCTATATTCCTATAATGTTCCTACGTACCCGAATCGGTAGACATGACTGAAATGTGATCATATTTTTTAAGACCGAACACGAACCGAATGCATAGGTTCTGCAGACGTTCCAGCTTATTTAAAGTTCTTCTGTTGCATCTAAGTAACACACATCTGCATAATCTATAACTGGCTGTATAAGCACCTGTGCAAGGGTGATTTTGGTTGGATAAGGCAAAACTTTGGAGACACTTGAGAGTGTGAAAGGAGTAATGGACTTTACGACCAATTTCACCGACATTAGCTTGCCACGTGAGGTTTGAGTCAATTATCACGCCTAAGTTTTTTACAGTATCGGTGAAAGCAATAGAAGTAACATTCAGGAGTACAGTTGGAAGAACATCCATATCAAGGTAACCCTTCATATATCGGCTGCCTACAATTATTGCTTGCGACTTGCTAGGAATTACATGGATTCCAAAAGATGAAGCCCATTTACTAATTTTGCCAAGATCCAAGATTAATCGCGGCAATGGCAGAGCCAGCATCGCTAACAGTAAAATGGCGGTAAACCTGCAAGTCGTCCGCATAGAGGTGGTAATTACTTGAGATAAATGTAGTGATAGAATTAATGAACAAAGAGAAGAGTAATGGAGAGAGAACGCCACCTTGACGTACACCCGCAACGAGATCACACCACTCGGAGAAGGACTCCTCGCAGTGGACCCGCTGATACCGACCTCGAAGGTGAGAACTAAACCAAGCAACCGCAGAGAAATTCAGTGATTCTAGCACTCCAAGAAGAATATCAAAGTCAACACAACTAAAAGCATTACTGAAATCAAGTAGAACTAACAATGTAAGCGATCCACCCTCCATGGCCTAACGTATATCGTCAGTCACGTTAACAAGAGTGTACTGACTGTGCTGTGCCTTGACCGGAAACTGTTCTGTCTTATTTGGAAATATTTTTGAAAAGTTTTTAAAAATAAGACAGAACAGTTTTGATTACCTCCTTTTTTGACCGCCCCAGACTTACCTAAAAATGTACCACTAAACTAAACTGGGACTTTAGTATCGTTGTACCTATCAAAATGTCAGCACTTAGAAACATTAGCCGCTTCAATTTGATAATTTTTTCTTATAAAATTAATTTGCTTTCAAGTGTAGAGTGAATAGGTACCTCTTAGACAGGCGTGTACGATCCTCGTCTTCATCGTCACTTTCCATCAGGTGAGATGGAAGACAAACGCCTGCTAATTATTAATAAAAAAAAAAAAAAAAAAAAAATTTGATAAATAATTCAGACGTGCCAACTCATATTAATAATATTAGTAGCATTCAGACTATTGCCATCTCATCGGATGATATCTAACAGTCCATACACTGAATCACTTATACATAACACTGAATCACTTACTTATTGCGTTGACAGTGTGGTTCATTGCAGCCTTAATGTTGACTGACGTTTTTTAAGGTTTCAACTTAAGTAACACCAAATTTGTTGACTTTATTAGATTCGCTTTCTGTAATTTGTGTCGACAAAGTAATTATGTATTTCGTGTAATAACGGGTTTTAGGTCAATTAAAAAAGTTGTTTTTGCTTAGAATAATTTTTATTTAATACCGTTAACTAGCGGTTTATTTTGTAAATATTATGAAAACGCGCCCCGAAGCATTTGTTACGTCGTATTGTTAAAGTGATTTCACATAGGCCTACTACACGTAAACTGATTGGAATTTTCCGAAAATTAGTACAACAAACTAGTATAACAATTTAAGGGTATTGAACCACTTTGGCATACCTTAACTTGCAACTACCAAAAATTTTACTTTTTGGCCACGTATAAATCATACATCATTCAAAAGAAAAAATGTTAGACACCAAATAATCCGTAACAAAATGTCGTAAGTGATATACTTTTTAAGATACACAATAAAAAGTATTTCATTTCATTTTATTTACGTCGAACCTGAGATCCCTCGGGAATACGACCTCAGTTAGTCACTTAGAGGTACCGCCTGGAATAAACGCTTTGCCACAACTTTATCACATATAGTTTACAATACAAGTGATGAAATTCATAAATCTTACTTAGAAAGTCTCACCACTGCAGATTCTAGGCCAAACTTTTTGATTTTAAATCGTTTTCACAAGAGTATTATTACATATAAGGGCGTAGTATTAGTTAATTTATTATTCACGATGCTTGCCAACTTGATATAATTTATATAATTTACTAATATTTTTTAAGTATAATAGTTTAATCCCTCTTTCGTTTAGCTTTGACGCTGTTTGCTCACTCTTGATTATAATATGTCACTTAAACTTTTAGTTGCACGTTACAACTTACCGTTGGGGTTTTTCTGGGCTGCGCCTCGTTTGGGCTCTTAAGAAACCCCTTAGATTATTCCGTAGTTCCTTGAACGGGAATGACAGGGCTCAGGTGGTTATTAATTATTCATTGGTAAAAGCATTTAAAATTCCATGTTAAGGAAGTTTTTAGCAAAATCATAACGTAGTTGTAACATTTCCTTTATAGATCTCCAAACGTTATTTCCCAGAATGAACAGCAGCTGGAAACGAACTGAGGTACTTTAAATTACACAGTTAGCCTAAAATAGATTCAAAAAATAAAATAAAATAATTTGATATTTCAATTTAAAAAACTGGCAGAGAAACAATTACGTAGCGACTTCAAAGAGTTTTGGCACAAAAGAGTGTAAACCTCATTAAATTTTGTGGCACAAGTAGCAACACGCCAACCTAAAGCTGGACGTCCACTTGATACTGCAAATAATAGTGCAACAGCATTGTTAGCATAAATAAACACTTTTTAATTTAGAAGAAATTTAATTATTTTTATTTGCGACTTTATCTGCCCTGGCTCAGCTTCGTCCTTAGAATATTTTTCATCCTGTTTCTATTCTAATTGGTGGCTTCATTTCTATTTGTCAGAGTAAACTAGCACGACCTGACTTTTTTGGGATATATCCAGGGTTCGAATAAAATAAATTAAAATAAAACACTGAATTTTTTTACTGGAATGCTGAAAAGAAATCGTCAGTAAAAATACTTCTACGTCTTCGGTTTCAAACCGGAAAAGACCGATCAAACCCTGGATTACTTCCGGGGTGGTGA
Source organism: Marasmarcha lunaedactyla (assembly GCA_923062675.1). Classification (NCBI taxonomy): domain Eukaryota; kingdom Metazoa; phylum Arthropoda; class Insecta; order Lepidoptera; family Pterophoridae; genus Marasmarcha; species Marasmarcha lunaedactyla. The sequence continues at coordinate 4,471,541 of OV281358.1, forward strand.
AATCTATTCAGACTAGGAACAAATTGCATAAACAAACACGTAGTTCACCTTCTAACCAAGACGTTAATATATTATACAGAAAATATCGTAATACTTGCAATAATGTGATAAAAAACCTTAAAAGACAATATTACCAGAAGGAATTAAAACGCACAAATGGTAATATAAAGGAAACCTGGAGAATAATTAAAGAAATTGGTAATATAAATAATACTCGTTCACAAGTATTATGTAGGAACGCAGACACGAGTGAAACGCTTGTTGGTTGACTACGCACTGGTTTATTTTACATCTTACAACTACCTACATACATAACATTCCTTACCCCTAGTCAAACAATACAAAATCAATTAACAACAAAACTAATTTACAATATTAAAAGAAGCATCTATAGTCTATGATTGGTCGGTGACGACGGTTATGGCCATTAGTTGATATGGCAGAAGCCTCGTTATCATGCAAAGCTTCTTCCTCAGCATCATAAAACTCTTCTCGTCGATGGTGAGAGCGCGCGGGCAGCTCCGCCGGCGATTCAACCTCGCGGCCCGGGCGCGGCGAGTCCGGTGGAGACTCGGTGCTGTGTTCCGCGGTCGGCTGAGTAGCCTGTGTGGCTGACTCTTGTGTCGACTGCTGGCTCCCGTTCTCCTCCTCCCCCTCGCTGACGACGCTTGCTCTGGACTCCTCTGCCTGGAGAGGGCTGTAGTCCCCCACCACATCAGTAAAGCTGGTAGGAGTAACGGTGGCTGCTTCGCTTTTATTTAAAAACAGTTGATTTTTATGTTTTTTAACTACTTGTGAGGTTTCATTGTCTTTCACTAAGTACACAACTTTACCTAGTTTTTTCATAACTGTCCCATTAATCCACAAGAAGTTATTATTACTTAAGTTTTTCTTATATATCACTTGCTGGCCAATTGAAAAACATTGTTTATTTCTACCGCCATAGGACTCACACTGCAAAGACTGTTTATTTTTAACAAATGAGTCAATGGGCACGGGCGATGACGGCGAAGGGTTTATTAAATCCAAATGAGATCGAAGTTTCCTCCCGAAAACTAATTCCGCCGGTGATAAACCTGTGGTAGAATGTACTGAGTTACGATAATCGAACAGATACTTTGCTAGTTTTGTTTTAAAATACTTTGAATTACCATACCATCCTCGTCGCCAATATTATGTAGGAACGCAGACACGAGTGAAACGCTTGTTGGTTGACTACGCACTGGTTTATTTTACATCTTACAACTACCTACATAAATAACAACAAGCTAATGATCTGATAAGAGTAAGCAGCAGTCCCAAATCCTCTCTAAACGAAATAAATAGATATTTCACAACGATTGGCCAAGACCTGGCCATATCCACTCTGAAAAATTTGAACATTACGGAAAATGAACTTGCTAAGCTAGCTGTTAGGGAGGGTCCAGAATCTTCGTTTTCCATGTTTATGACCGATGCGGAGGAGGTAAGATTAGTCATACTAGGTCTAAAATCTAATAGCTCTTCTGGTTGGGACAACCTCTCTACTAATTTTTACAAGGCATGCAGCAAATACCTATGTGAACCTATAGCCCATCTGTGCAACCGTAGTTTTGAAACAGGAAAATTCCCTGATATCCTTAAATTAGCCGTAATCATCCCAATTCATAAATCAGGCAATACAGCTTCTCCGAGTAATTTTCGACCCATATCTGACTGACTATTTTGAACAAAATCATTGAAAAAATTGTCAACAAGCGCTTAGTAAATTATCTCGAAAATTATAATCTTATTGCAAAAAATCAATTTGGCTTTAGAAAGGGAAAATCTACCGATGATGCTGTGCTTCAGCTAGTCTCGACTATTACTTCTTACCTTGACAGTGGACAGAAATGTGCTGGAATTTTCCTAGACCTGCAAAAAGCTTTTGACACTGTTTCCGTGCCGGTGCTTTTGGTTCGGTTGCAGAACATAGGTATCAGGGGATTACCTCATGTTTGGTTCACTGATTACCTCACTAATAGAATACAAAAAATATGCATTGCACAGTATGAAAGTGATGTCTCTGCTTGTACGTACGGCGTCCCACAGGGAAGTGTCCTGGGCCCAACGTTATTTCTCATTTACATTGACGAGCTGTGTCGTGCTAAAATAAACGGTGCAGATCTTCTGATGTTTGCTGATGACACTGTTATTCTCTTTCACGGTGCTAATTGGAACTCCGTACAGACGCTTGCTGAAACAGGTTTAAAAAGAGTTATGAGTTGGCTTGAAAACAGTTTGTTAACCTTGAATACAAGCAAAACGCAATATATGTGTTTCTTCAAGACTGTTGCAACATTACCTCCCCAAAGCTTCTCAATAAAAATCCACACTTACCCATGTAACACTTATGAACGAGCAAATACTAATTGTACCTGCAACAAACTGGTAGAAACAGCAAAGACAAAGTATCTTGGAGTAACATTAGACTGCAAATTGAATTGGGAACCTCATATAAGCACCTTAGCCAAGCGTTTGAGACGATTTATATTCATTTTTAAAAATCTAAGAACTGTTGTTGACAAAAAACTATTAGTTCAAATATACAAGGCCTTATGCCATTGTCTAATAAATTACTGCATCTGTTCGTGGGGTGGAGCTTGTAAAACGTATCTTATACAGTTGGAAAGGGCTCAGCGAGCCGTTTTGAAAGTACTTTTATCCCTCCCATATAGATATCCAACAACGAAAGTCTATGAAATGGCTAATGTGCTGAGTGTGCGCAAAGTATATATTTTCAAATGTGTTATACGCTCTCATCGATTGGCTGGTCCGCCAATTCCCACTAAGAGGAAAAATGTTTGCATTACACCCTTGGTCAAAAGTGCAGTGGCGAAACGCAGCTATATTTTCCAAGGCCCGCACCTATACAACAAAATCAACCAAGTGGCCAAAATAAGGGGAATGTCCTGTTTTAATGCTAAGAAAACAACATTAGCTTGGCTAAATACTCTGGACTATAACGCTTTTGAACACCTATTTGTATAATATTCGAGTACACATACCCAAACAAAATATCTGTTAACGCGACTAATCCAAACATAAACACCCACCCCGAATCACACATACACATAGTCCCTCACGCACACGAAATGTATCTCACTCACACACACACACACACACACATACACGCGCGCACAAACTCTCACACATACACACTTACTAATTATGACACACGTTGATTTTTTTACTATTATTTTCCTTTTATCCAGTCCTGAATGCATTTGGAAAAATTGTTAACAATTACATGTACATTCAACCTAACTTTAATATTCAGAAATATTGTAAAGTGAAAATTATATTTTAAGGTAGTGGTAATTAGGAACATTTTGTTCAGTCCATGCATAATTTTTACATTACATATATTTGGTATTTAGTTTTATATAGCTAGTCTGCATTACCAAATAAAACTGTATTTAAACATAATGAAGAGCCGTCTCCTGTAAAACAGGTCTTCCTAGCTCAGGAGACAAGGATCATTTATAATTGTTATTCTGTATTTATTTGGATAAAAAAGATTATTATTATTATTATTATTAATAACACTACGAAGAAAATCAATAATACAAAAAAAATGAAGGAAGTATAGAGAAAAATATGATATTGCGAAGGTCAAGGTTTAAAAAATAATGATAAAAGCCAACACACATCATTACTGTAGTAATGCTTTCCAAGTTTTAGGTGGCTACTTATATAATTACATGAAATAATAGATTTATTGTATCTGTACGATACTTTGAAGTATACCAAATGAAAATAAAATGGTGGACCAAAGCAATGTTGATGCCTTAAGTGACTTTATGCCATATAACCTCTTCATCGAATTTTGCATCATTCTGACATTACATTTGATCATTACATGTCTGAAACAAGTAAAAATATTTCAGCCTCACTTAATCAAAACATTAAAAACTACATATATATTTTTTAATTGCGTTTTATACAAAATTATCAGTTCTATTAGAAGCTTTTTACCCAAAAGAAATTTTTATTCGAATCAAACATTTTTGTAATTTTGTATTAAGACAAAAATATTTAAAAAAACTTTTCAATAAAAAATTATGCATTTATGCAGTTATCCAGATTAACTGTAGGTAGAATGAAAATTTTCCCCCCTATGGTTGCCCGCCTTGTCGTGACTGGGGGGCTTAGTAACCGTGGATTGGTCACCCACGGTGAAGCTAAGAGGCGAGCAGGGCCGGCCTGTTTGGGCCGCCGGCTGGCCCGAGGAGGGCGCTCCCAGCGGGCTGAACAAGTCCGCTGCGGACGTGCGTGGAGGTGGGACCGCAGAAGAAGAGGAGTTCCGACATTACGGTGCGCCGTTCTCCCTACCTTGTGCGGCCGTGGAGGGATCGCAGCGGGCGAGGCGTGTTGGTATTACGGTGCGCCACTCTCCCTACCCCCTGCGAGCTGGCGGGGCCGTTCCGTCGAAACGGCACTTGGGGCCGCAGAGTTGCCCATGTAGGTACATGTCGGTATTGCGGTGCGCCACTTGCACTATCCTCTGCGACCGAGATGTGATCGGTGGTAGAACCACAGACCTGATCTGCCACCGGGTACCAGTTATCTGGTATCCATGGCCTCCTAGTAGCAGACTCGGGGGGAGTCTGCTACAGTACTGGTGGAGGCCGAGGAGGGAGGCGCACCCTACCATCTGGTGCACCCATCGTGGAGGGTCTTCGGGTTTTCGCAATGGAGCCGCTTGTGGGCGGCTGCCACCGGCGGGGTCGCGGATGTGTGCGAAGGCCGAGGCGGAAGATGGGGGGGGGTTTTAGTGGGTATACCGTGGGTCTCATTAGCCTATACGGGAGTCCCACATAACCACCCGGGGGCCCGGGTAGCATGCAAAATGCATTCTACCCCGAAAAAAAAAGTTCGAAAAAATTTAGCTTTGAAGGACTTTCAGCCTAACATTACTTATAGTATTGAAAATAGTTTGTCGTTGTAAATTATGCGAATTAATAGCCGCCTGCAGAACTGTTGCGGGGAATAAGTCAAACTAATCTGACGGCCCTAGCCATAAATAGCTACATTGCGGTTCTCTCATATTTATAATAATGGAAATGTATCAACTTTCTAGATAAATTACGTGCTAGCTGTGTATGTATGACGTGAAATTTTACTATACTTTAACTATACTTACAAGCTATACCAGAGTGTTATCGTTAATAGATTAAATGGGTTTAAATAATTAAAGACGTAAGTGGATGAAGGTAATAAGTCGCATAACTGTAATTTGGAGTAAATCAAGGTTTAAGTTTTACTTATAGTTTTTGAAATTAGTAGCTTTTGAAATAATATGTCAACAAACTTATGTTTTAAATTTATTTATATAACATCTGTAGTAACAAAAATATGATAGAAATTAAACACTTTTGGTTGTTTTTTTACGTTCATTTGAAAAAAACTGTACATAACTCCTTCTTCCATTGACAGTTTTATAGTTTTCTGTAATCCGATGTACAAATATACTGGGTGTTAAGTTAACATTGTTTAATTTTTGCATCAATAATAACGCAAATTGTATTATTAAAATTAATTTTATGCATAATGTATGATATGCACCAGAATATCGAAATTTTTTTGAACCGATTCAAGTTCAGTTTAAAATCGACTCATAAAAATATCGGTATTCCAAATAAACAAACCACCGTAGGGTATGCATAAATTCGAAAGCGCGCGAGAAGTGAACGCAGTTTAAATCAAAATAATTGAATGTATTCAGTGAATGAAGGTGATATGTTCGTATCACATAACACCTTCATTCACTGAAAAGTTACATAGTTTCATTCGAGTGACATTGATTTGGTGATAAGTACAAACATAACACCTTCTTCCTTTATAAAAAAGCAAAAGTTTTACTTTATGTTATGTTCGAAAAAGAGTTATGGTTCCGCTATTATTTATAAAATTTAGTGTATATAACACCTTAATAAAAATTTTATTCTTAGAATGTACTTTGAAACCATGACTTTAAGGTTTTTGGTGGTTTATGGTGGTTTTGGCGACATATAACCTTCATCTACGCAAAAAAACACCAAAATTCTAAAATGCGACTTATCACCTTTATCCACTCACCTCTTCAATGACAGTTATTTGTTTGCCTCGGCCATTTCTATGATTTATCGAAAACAGCCAAGAAAGTGGAAAAAAAAACTAAATAACAACAAAAATTTTTTTTTGTTCCCCTCCACTGGTTTTTTTTTTATTTTGGTTCCCCTCCACGGGAAGGGCAGGAGGACATAAAAAATGCTCTGACGCATACTCCACGTATAGTTATGTGGGACTCGTCCTGACGCCTACCAGAACCATACCCACTAAAAAACCCCCTGTCGGCTCGTGCATTTTTGCCACTCAGCCTTCATCTGAGCGACGGCCAATCGGAGAAAGAGGCCGCGCTAGCGGGGCCCTTAAGGGGTCACCCGCAGGGTTTTACATAGCACTGAAGGTGCTCAAAAAGAAAAGTAAAAATTAAAAAATTTTAAATTGACAAATAAAATTGCACAAATTCGGATTTACGTTAGAATTAGAATTTGCGGCCTGAAGGGCCTCGAGATCTAAAGTTAATTGCGTGCGTTCGCTCGTGTGCGCGTTTCTCGGTCTAGCGATTTTGTATATCGAATCTAACACAGGAGTAGTATATGAGACTGAATCTCGAACAAGATGATTGGGATGGGATTCGGCGCGTTTGAAGAACGATTCTGAGAGTGTTTTGAGGTGCTGTTGCACTGTAGGTAGTTCAAGATCTCTGTGCAGGTCCGCGTTACGCACGTACCAAGGTGCGTTTGTGGCCCTGCGGCAGAAGAGATTTTGAACTACCTGCAGTTTGTACAGGACGGAGGGTTTGGCATGGGCAAAGACCGGCGAAGCATATGACATGACGGGTCTAACGCAGACCTTATAAAACGTACGTTTATTTCTAAAAGACATTTTACTTTTTCTTCCTATCATACTATATAGACGGCTTAAGTAAAAACGCGCGAGTTTCGTTACTCTATCGACGTGTGGCTTGAAAGAAAGCGTCTGATCTAAGGTGACGCCTAAGTATTTGATAGTGCGCTTCCAGGGGATGGGAATACCTAACATACGAATGTGCAGATCGTTGTGGCGATTACGACGTTTGTGGTCGAATTGAATAGCAGAACTCTTTTCTGGGTTGACATCGATACGCCATTTTTGAAACCAAACACTGAGGGCGTTTACGGCCTTTTGGAGTCTGGTGATGTTATACGGGATCGCTTGACTTTTAGTGTAAAGGGCGGTATCGTCTGCAAAGAGGGCGAGTTCGACGCCTTTCGGCGGGATGGGGATGTCGTTAGTGTACAAGGTGTACAGCAGAGGGGCGAGGACTGAGCCTTGTGGGACTCCAGCCTTTATGAGACGAGGCGCGGAGAGCGTGCCTTCATGTTTGAATCGAAAAGTACGGTCTTTAAGAAACGACGCTATTAATCTGACTAGGCGAGCCGGTAAGCCTATTTTATAGAGTTTAAAAACGAGACTGCTGTGCCAGACTTTGTCGAAAGCCTTGGCTACGTCAAAGAGAAACGCGATTGTTTTTTTACGACGCTGAGAGAATCCTTCGAGTATGTACTCGACGATTCGATGGACTTGCTGAGGGCAGGAGTGCTTAGCGCGAAAGCCGAACTGGTGGGAAATAATGAGAGGGTCGCCATCCGTTGGAAACAGATGGTTCCGCATTCGAGAGAGTATGACTCTTTCGAGAAGTTTAGACATTGCCTTGAGGAGGCTGATGGGTCTGTGATTGGCCGGGATATTCAGAGGTTTACCCGGCTTGGGAATGCCTATGACTGTCGCTTCTTTCCAGGCTTTTGGAAAGTAGCTATGGTCGAAGCAGGCATTGAAGATAATAGCTAACAAGGTAAGCACCTGCTGGGGCAAGTGCTTAAGTGCGTGGTTGGAAATTCCATCCGCACCCGGAGCCTTTTTGGACTTTTGCTTTCTAATGAGAAGCAAGATTTCATCATTAGAGACTGTGACGGGGTCGTCGGTGATAGGGAGAGATTCTCTGCGGAGAACTTCGTCCTCCACCGCCTGGATGTGGGAGGGATCCGCGGGTTGCGTGCTGGGCGAACATTGTGCCGCTATGCTGTCGGCGAAGCATTCGGCTTTCTCTTCGACTTCAAAGGCAATAGTGCCGTCTACGTCTACGCGTAAGGCTCGGGCCATTCGATAATACGCATGGTGGGACGGGGAGATATTCTCCATGAGATCGTTAAACTGAGTGTCACGGAGTTCCGCGAGGCGAGACCTAACTTTACGTTGAAGCTGATTCGCAGCTGTTCTGTATGCTGGCATGGGATAATTCTTTGCTCTCCGGAGAGCCGCGTTCTTGGCTTTAATGAGATTGCTAACGGCTAAGGGAAGCGCGGGTTTGCCTTGCTTAGCAATGATTACGTTGTCACTGATGGCTGAGTTGATAGCATCGGTAAGAGAGTTGACTAATGAATCTATTTTATCCGGGCTATCTAATTGGTCGGGCGAAATCGCGAGCGGAGAGTTAGGGGCCTCTAAGGCTGAAACTAACGTATTTTTAAAGCCTTTCCAGTTGGTAAAGGTCTTAGGAGATGTGACGTTAACGTTGGGCGTACCTAGCACGAGGGAGACGGGGCGATGGTCGGAGCCTAGGTCATCGAGCGGTTCGATAGACCTTAGGTCAAGATTGATTCGCTTGATAATTGCAAAGTCGAGGATGTCAGGAGAGTAGGTCGGGTTGTTGGGATAGTGAGTGGGAGTGATGGGGGATATGACGTCTAAGTCAAGGGAGTTAGTGATGTCGAGGAGAGCGATACCGCTGGTGTTGGTCGATAGGCACGTCCAGTCAGTATGTTTGGAGTTAAAGTCTCCGAACATAATGACTGAATGGCCGAGGGCGAGAATGGCCTCAAAGTCGCTGCGGATTGGATTGGAGCCACATGGTATGTAGACTGAAGCTATGATGATGGTCGGATGACCAGTCATAGCCAATCTGCACACAGTGGCCTCCATGTTGAGGAGAGGAGGGGTAGGGAGAGGACAGCAATGGAAGCCTCTTTTGTAATATATAGCGGTGCCACCGTAACCTTCGGAGTTGGGCCTATCGTTGCGAGTAAACGCGTACTTAGGAATAGCGTATCCCCTGGAGCGTTTTGGAGTAAGCCATGTCTCCTGGAGAAGGAATAAGTCAGGTTCTTTGTTCTGAAGGAACAGTTTAATCTCGGGAAGGTTAGTGCTAAGGCTACGAGCGTTAAAAGATACTAGGGATAAGCCCTTAGGTTTAATACGACTGGTCGCGGGATTCGCGGGTCTAGACATTAAAATTAATTTATTTACAAATTTATACAAAAATAAAAGAATTTACAACGAACTTAGGAGCGAGTGATGCTCGGCTAACGCGAATAAACGCTCTTGAGGAGAGAGGGCGGCTCGCAGTTTGCGTGCGAGTACGGAAATTTCGTTAATGTCGACGTTTTGGATGACGTCGAACACGGTCTTCATGTCCTCAGCCAACGACGACTGAGGTGAAGATGACAACGCGGGACGCGGCCCTACGGAAGCTACGGGAGCTGGGATAAGTCGGGTAGGTGCAGGCGGGACGGCCGGACGCTGCCTCCAAGACAGAACCGGAGTTTGCGTCGGCTGAACGGGCTTTGCTTCCGGGGGACCCCGGTTGCGCAGCGGCGGGAAGTTAGCGGGACTGAGCGGCGGCGCCGGTTTAGGCGCGACCCTCTTGACGGTGGAGCGCGGAGCGCGCGGGCAACCCATGTAGTTTGCTGTGTGGCCGGACTGGCCGCACAGCACACAGGCAGGAGGGGAATGGATTCGGGAGTGCGAGTGCACTCCTTAGTGATATGAGGATCCAGGCACTTAACGCACCTGGGGGGAGCTGAACAGTTAGCCGCTGCGTGGCCATATAGCTGGCAGCGGTGGCACTGCACAGGGTGACCATGGGGATTGGGACGCTCGACGGAGATGTTCGAGAGTCCGCAAATTGTGCGAGCCTCTCTGAAAATCTCCTTCGAGTTGGGAGTATTTGACAGGATTACTAAAGCTAAAGGAAAACGCCTACCGCGGTTTGAGTGCATCTTGTGCACTGCTTCGGCCGGGAAACCCTGAGACGTAAGGTCCTCGAGGATTTCTTCGTTCGCGAGTTCGAACGGGACGCCCCGTAGTACTGCGCGGATCTAACGATCCTCCGGGAGGGCGTAGGTGTGATAAGCGATTTGTTTTAAAGAAAGTAACCGAGTGAACACGCGGAAGTCGTCGACGGTCGCGACCTGGATTTTAATTGTGTCGCCTGCATTGGTTGCTTTTAAGTAATTAATTTTGTGCTCTTTGCATAAGTTAGAAACCGCGGTCCAGCGCTTTTTTTCACGCAGAAAGACGGGCGGAGGGAGCTGAGGTTTCGGCGGGACGGGAGCGCAGCGCGTCGCTTCCTTCGATGAGACCGATGGAGGCGCGGTTACTTCGAGCGATTTTAACGGCGCGGGGGCTGGTGTTGAAGACACCGGGGAGGGCTCGGGTATTGATGATACCGAAGCTTTCTTCGAGCGCTTCTTGGAGCGCTTGGCGACAAGTTGAAACGCGGGCTCAGGAGAGCCGGTTAAGGTGACGGTGTCTGACGACGTATCAGACGCGGGTTCGGAGTCGCTCCCGGGAGCGGTACGCTTACGACGCGACGCGTGAGAGGATGCGACCGATTCGCAGTCCATCTCGGACGAGGCGGGAGAAGCGGGAGAGCTGTGGACCTGAGGGGTCTGAACGTTGGTGGCCTGAAGGGCTGAGGTTGAGGCCTGAGGGGCCGGGGACGCGATAGTTGCCTGTAAGGCCTGCGTTAGTACGTCATCTGGGATGGGGATGCCGGAGGCAGCGAGTGCCTGGACGAGTGACCTAGCAAAGTTTACCAAGCTTTGCTGGTCCATTGGAGGGCTTGGTTCTACATTATATAAATATATAAGAATGCCTAGGTTCCCTAGCAAACCTAGCACCTAAACCTCCCTACCCGCGGTAGGGGGGCTGGGGACAACGCGAAGTGGTGCCCCTAATTCGGACAGCACTGTACCGTCACCCTGGGAAAGGCCCAAGTGCAATGGGATCGGGTCAGCCGGTTTCTCCTTGGCCTGAAGGGTCTTGGAAGCGCACCGGGGCAATGCTATCAGGCTTAGTTGTCTCCGTTAAGTATCCACCTGATCAAACGCGAGTCTACTACGGAGTGTGTCGTCAATAAATTGACAACAAAAACCGGCCGTAGACCTGACGAAGTTGGGTTGCACTAAAAGTGCGAGTCTCTGACTACGTACAGGCGCCAAGCGTCAAGTACTCAGCCAGAAAGACAGCCCGAGTCTTGCGAACCACTATCGAATTTAATCGACCGTGGTAAGCTCAACCCTGTTGTTGCTGCACTCACCGAGGTGAGGTTTTTAATGCGAGGGGTGCACAGAGTGCGGGATTGACTGCGTTACGACCGGCCAGAGCCGGCCGCAGAGCGAGTCTCTGACTACGTACAGGCGCCAAGCGTCAAGTACGCAGCCAGAAAGACAGCCCGAGTCTTGCGAACCACTATCGAATTTAATCGACCGTGGTAAGCTCAACCCTGTTGTTGCTGCACTCACCGAGGTGAGGTTTTTAATTCAAGGGGTGCACAGAGTGCGGGATTGACTACGTTACGACCGGCCGGGGCCGGCCGCAGAGCGAGTTTCTGACTACGTAGCAAGCGCCAAGCGTCAAGTACGCAGCCAGAAAAACAGCCCGAGCCTCGCGAACCACTATCGAATTTAATCGACCGCGGTAAGCTCAGCTCTGTTGTTGCTGTGCAAGAGACCGACTTACTTGCAGCCGATCGAAACCGGCCGCAGCGTAAGCCCTGAAGAGGCTAACAGCGTATGAGTGTTGCGAACGAGTTGACGTCGTGAGACGACAATCGTGACTCAACTGCTGGAGCGACCGCGAACACGTCCGAGCGGGGCCGCACGCAGAACGGATCTGAGAGTGGAGTTTGAGTATTGATACGAGAGAAGTCTCGAGACAACAATCGTGACTCGGCAGCCGGGAGCGACCTTCAACACGTCCGAACGGGTCCGGACGCAGATCGGGTCTGTGCCTCCACTGGAAGGGCAGGAGGATAAAAAATGCTCTGACGCATACTCCGCGCGCGCGATCGAAGTAACGTGGGACTCGTTCCGACGCCTACCAGAACCATACCCACTAAAAAACCCCCTGTCGGCTCGTTCAATTTTTTGCAACTCAGCCTTCATCTAAGCGACGGCCAATTGGAGAAAGAGGCCGCGCTAGCGGGGCCCAGAAAGGGTCACCCGCTGGGATTTACATAGCACTGAAGGTGAATACACAGCACTGAAGGTGCTCAAAATGAAAAGTATATAAAATAAAAACATTAAAATTTGAAAAATAAAATTGCATTTATTCGGATTTACGTTAGAATTAGAATTTGCGGCCTGAAGGGCTAAGAAATCTAGCGGCAGCTGCGTCGCTACGTTCGTGTTTACGTTTCTCGGTCTAGCGACTTTCGAATGTAAGACAGGAGCAGTATATGAGACTGAATCTCGAACTAGAGGATTGGAATGGGATTCGGCGCGTTTAAAGAACGATTCTGAGAGTGTTTTGAGGTGCTGTTGCACTGTAGGTAGTTCAAGATCTCTGTGCAGGGCCGCGTTACGCACGTACCACCGTGCGTCTGTGGCCCTGCGGCAGAAGAGATTTTAAACTACCTGCAGTTTTTGCAGGACGGAGGGTTTGGCGTGGGCAAAGACTGGCGAGGCATATGTCATGACTGGTCTAACGCAGACCTTATAAAGCGTACGTTTGTTTCTGAACGACATTTTACGTTTTCTATCTAACATACTATATAGACGGCTTAAGTAAAAACGCGCGAGTTTCGTTACTCTATCGACGTGTGGCTTGGAAGAAAGCGTCTGGTCTAAGGTGACGCCTAAGTATTTGGTAGTGCGCTTCCAGGGGATGGGAGTACCTAACATTCGAACGTGCAGATTGTCAGCGACATGACGTTGTTTGCAGTCGAAGTAAACAGCAGAACTCTTGTCTGGGTTTACATCGATACGCCATTTTTGAAACGTCTACAGCTTTTTGGAGTCTGATGGTGAGACCCGGGACACTTTGGCCTTTGGTGTAAAGGACTGTGTGGTCGGCAAAGAGGGCAAGTTCGACGTCTTTCGGCGGAATGGGAATGTCGTTAGTGTACTGTTATATCTCAATTTGCATTATTTAGTATATAAAATAAAATCGCTGAGTTTCCCATTGCATTGACGTCAATGCAATAGGAAACCGACGTAAGTCTAAACCGCGTTAGAAATCGTTACTTTTATTCAGTATTGGATTGGACCTCCGTCGCGTATAGTTTTCTCTGTGTTTTTATAAATAAATAATCGTTTGTGTAATTAAATAGTTTTTTTTAAAAACTTAACCGAGACCCGCTCCGTAACAGTGGTGTCAGAAGTGGGATACCAGTGTTGATTAGCCGTTTTCGTTCCACTGGTATTTAATAACGGGTCGTGAATAAAAATTATACCCAAAAACTGTACTGTGCCAATCCAACTCCGGAGCGTGATTTATCTCTGTGACTATTTCATCTCTGTGTCCGCTTCGTCAAACACTTGTGCAGACTGAGTCTCGACAGTCAGCCTTACTTCGTAAGCCTGCAGACCAGTACCAAAGTCATTCTCCACATTCTGCCAGTGCGAAGTACGCACGGCCACTACCTAACCTCGCAGCCGCCATCGCCACTGCAGCAGTTCTACTACCATCGCTGCTGAAGACATTCGCTGAAGACGTCCCGCTGAAGACGTCACCGCTGAAGGCGTCTCATTCAAGACATCTTGCTGAAGACGTCCCCGCTGCAGACGTCCTGCTGAAAGCATCGCTACTGTACGTGCTCTATTCTCGTCGCCGTTGCTGAGGCGATAGTATATCGCCGCTTGCCAGCGCTGCTGCGTTGCGGTCCCTCAGATTGGTCACCGCCCTGGCCTGCCTGCCGCTGTTCCTGCTGTCCCTGATACTAGTCGCGTTCTGGAGACGCGCCGCCGCTGTGGCCCTGTAGACGTATTATCTTGAAATGCCGCTCAAGTTCTTCGTGATCCTGTTGACCCTGTAAGTGAAACATATTATTATTTGTTATTGCTACATTTTTAAATATTTTTATTGAGTGTCTTTCAATATTTTTAGTGATTCCCTTCCTATTCTTAAATCCTTTACCAGTAAAATATTTATCTATAAAATTCCAAGTATTATACATACCGTTTTATCCAGATATTCTTCTATTTTTATTTTACTGACTATTTTTTTTCTTTTCCACAATGTCGGTTGAAACAAAGAAAAGCTGTGCGAGCGCAGAAATCGTATTAAGCGAACAGTTTCCTATTAATGTATTGTGTAATTTCATTAGCCCTTATAAAGGAGATCGCGAAACTCTCACCGCTTTTCTAACTAACTGCCAAAACGCTCTAGACCTAGCATCACATTCTCAAAAAACATTATTGAATAAATATATTTTATCGCGTTTAGAAGGCAAAGCTCAAATTGCTTGCTCTAATAAAATATTCGAAGATTTTAATCAATTAAAATGTTTCCTAAAACAAAATTTTGGTGATAGAAAACACTATAATCATCTATTGCTAGATCTACAGTCTTGTAAGCAGCAACCTAATGAATCTATTTCACAATTTGCACTTCGCGTTGAAAGCTGTCTTACTGATTTACAGTCTGAAATATATAATTCCGAATCTCTTAAGAAAGATCTATCCGGTCGGATCGCAATGACGGAAGATTTAGCTTTATTTTCATTTTCCTTAGGACTTCATCCGCGGATTAGTAATAATGTTAGGTGTAGAAATCCAAAGTCTCTTAATGACGCGATCAATATTGCCCTCGAAGAGACACTTATATTCTTATCGAACCAACTAGCTCATATGTAGCAGTAACAAGTGATCGCATGTTTTACTCACTGATAAGGGACATTGAAAAGTGCAAACTTATTAGTGAAAAGTGTTTTGTGTGTGTGCTTTCAGACATGTTTTCCGTTATAGCCAATCCTACGTGCGAAACGACTCTGTTGAGTGAGGTTGTGACTAAACTGCCAGACACTTGTGTGACTAGGTTAATCCATGGATCAATAGACGTATTTCATAAAATTAGTTTTAATCGTTGGATTTATGTTCAATCGGAACCAGGTAAATGCCATATAAGTTGCGAAAAATATGATTCAAACAAGGATGTAATATTATTTGGAACCGGAATCTTAACTCTACCTAGAAACTGTAAGGCATTCTATAAAACACTACAGTTCACCGCGGTAGGCGAAACGCCACTCGGTAATGTGACTAACACGGTGTCGAATTTTAATATTTTATTGGACGATTGTTGCGAGCATTCAAAGATAAATAAAACTTTTTCAAAACTTCCACACTCTAGTTTAAAAAATATTGGCAATCTTGATTCATTGTTACATGCTAGCATCCATCTCCGGTCAATGGAGAATGAATTAGAAAAATTAGAAAACCCGTCTCACTTCGAGACATATGGCACTCATTATATGTCTATCAGTCTATTTAGCAGCATCATGTTTATTTTATATCTACTGTATAAATGTCGTAAAAATATAACTTGTAACAAACCGCCGTGTTGTATACAGATTTTTAATCAGTGTAACAACTCTAGATCTCACACTGATCAACCAACATCCCTTGTTGTCTTTAAGGACACAACCAAAAATGATTCTGTGGTGGAGGAAACCTGTGTTAGCACGCCAACCCCTTTGAAAAGGAATGTTGTCTTAACAAATTTCATAAAGGATCATAATGTATAGTTTTACTTAGTTAAATACGGTAATGAATTAGTTTAAGTTAAGTTCCACATTTAATACTTATAATATAAGTTAATGATCATTTAGTGTTTTGAAAATAGTAATAAATATAATATTAAGTCATACTTGGATTATATAAAAAAAAAAAAATAATAATAAATAAAATAAAAATAAAAATAAAAAAACCTTTGTATTAGTTTTCTAAAATATTTCATTTTATTGTCTCTTATTTTATTGCATTTTATTTTATTGTATTATGTTTTCTACGTTGTTGTGTCAATGCTAGCAATTAAGTGATTTCTGTTTTTATTGTATGTGCCAAACGAAAGTCCAATTTCTCGCGTTAGTTTTGAATTAATCTCTCATCACTTTGAGATGTGATGATCGATCTTAACGGGGGGGTTGTTATATCTCAATTTGCATTATTTAGTATATAAAATAAAATCGCTGAGTTTCCCATTGCATTGACGTCAATGCAATAGGAAACCGACGTAAGTCTAAACCGCGTTAGAAATCGTCACTTTTATTCAGTATTGGATTGGACCTCCGTCGCGTATAGTTTTCTCTGTGTTTTTATAAATAAATAATCGTTTGTGTAATTAAATAGTTTTTTTTAAAAACTTAACCGAGACCCGCTCCGTAACAGTACACGGTATACAACAGAGGGACTCCAGCCTTTATGGGACGAGGCGCGGAAAGCGTGCCTTCATGTTTGAAACGAAACGTGCGGTCTTTGAGAAAATACAAGATTATCCTAACTAGGCGAGCCGGTAAGCCTATTTTGTAGAGTTTATAAACGAGACCGCTGTGCCAGACTTTGTCGAAAGCCTTGGCTACGTCAAAGAAAACTCCGATCGTTTTCTTTAGTTTCGGATAGAAGCCGTCGAGTATGTACTCGACGATTCGATAGACTTGCTGAGGGCAGGAGTGCTTAGCGCGGAAGTCGAACTGGTGGGAAATGATGAGGGGAGCGTCATCCGTTGGAAACAGATGGTTCCGCATTCGAGAGAGTATGACTCTTTCGAGAAGTTGACTGTCGCTTCTTTCCAGGCTTTTGGAAAGTAGCTGTGGTCGAAGTAGGCATTGGAGATGATGGCTTACAAGGTAAGAACCTGTTGAAGCAGGTGTTTGAGTGCGTGGTTAGAAATACCATCCGCACCCGGAGCCTTTTTGGACTTTTGACTTCTAATGAGAAGCAAGATTTCATCATAAGAGACTGTGATGGGGTCGTCGGTGATGGGGAGAGATTCTCTGCGGAGAACTTCGTCCTCCACCGCCTGGATGTGGGAGGGATCCGCGGGTTGCGTGCTGGGCGAACATTGTGCCGCTACGCTGTCAGCGAAGCATTCGGCTTTCTCTTCGGCTTGAAAGGCAATAGTGCCGTCGGGACGAGTGAGAGGAGGAATGTGAGAGGCGGCGTCTACGCGTGAGGCTCGAGCCATACTATAGTAGGCTTGGTGGGACGGGGAGATATTCTCCATGAGATTATTAAATTGAGCGTCTCGGAGTTCCGCGAGGCGAGACCTAACTTTACGTTGTAGTTTGTTCGCAGCTGATCTATAGGCGGGCGTGGGATATATGGGATATTCTTAGCTTTAATGAGATTGCTTACGGCTTAGGGTAGATTGGGTATACTTCGCTTAGCAACCTTTTCGTTTACACTGATGGCTGAGTTGATAGCATCAGTGAGGGAGTCGACTAATGAATCTATTTTGTCCGGGCTATCTAATTGGTCGGGCGAGATCGCGAGCGGAGAGTTTGGGGCCTCTAAGGCTGAAGCAAACGTATTTTTTAAACCTTTCCAGTTGGTAAAGGTCTTAGGAGGAGTGACGTGATTGTAAGGCGGTCCTAGGACGAGGGAGACGGGGCGGTGATCAGAGCCAAGGTCATCGAGCGGTTCGATAGACCTGAGATCAAGGTTGATTTGTTTGACGATCGCAAAATCGAGGATGTCAGGAGAGTAGTTAGGGTTGCCGGGATAGTGAGTGGGAGGGACGGGAGAGATGACGTCTAAGTCGAGTTGCGAGTGATTTTAAGGAGTTCTCTACCGCTTTGGTTGGTCGATAGGCACTTCCAGTCAGTATTTTTGGAGTTAAAATCTCCAAACATAATGACTGAATGGCCGAGGGTGAGAATGGCCTCGAAGTCGCTAAGGATAGGTCTGGTACGATGGATGTCACTAGGTTTGTAGACTGAAGCTATGATGACGGTCGGATGATCAGTCATAGCCAATCTACACACAGTGGCCTCCAAGTTGAGGAGAGGAGGGGTAGGGAGAGGAGTGCAGTGGAAACCTCTTTTGTGATAAATAGCTGTGCCGCCGTAACCGTCGGGCCTATCATTACGAATGAACACGTAACTGGAAACAGCGAATCCCCTGGTGCGGTTTGGGTCCACGTCTCTTGAAGAAGCAATAAGGCAGGCTCGTTGTTCTGAAGGAACAGTTTGAGCTCAGGAAGAATAGTGCTGAGACTACGAGCGTTAAAAGAAACTAGGGATAAGCCCTTGGGTTTGATACGACCGCGCGGGATTTGGGGGTCTAGACATTATAGTTGCTTATTTAAGAATTTATAAAAAAATAATAATAAAAAAAAAAAATTACAACGAACTTAGAAGCGAGTGATGCTCGGCTAACGCAAATAAACGCTCTTGAGGAGATCGGGCGGCTGGCAGTTTGCGTGCGAGTACGGAAATTTCGTTAATATCGACGTTTTGAATGACGTCGAACACGGTCTTCTAGTCCTCAGCCAACGACGACTGAGGTGAAGATGATGGAGCAAGACGCGGCCCTACGGAAGTTACGGGAGCTGGGATAGGACGGGAAGGTGCAGGCGGATTGGCCGGACGCTGCCTCCACGACAGAGCCGGAGTAGGCGTCGGCTGAACGGGCTTTGCTTCCAAGGGACCCCGGTTGCGCAGCGGCGGGAAGTTAGCAGGAGTGAGCGGCGGCGCTGGGTTAGGCGCGGCCCTCTTAGCGGTGGAGCGCGGAGCGTGCGGGCAACCCCTGTAGTTAGCTGTGTGGCCGGACTGGCCGCAGAGCACACAGGCAGGGGGGGAAGTGGATTCGGGAGTGCAAGTGCACTCCTTCGTTATGTGGGGATCCAGGCACTTAACGCACCTGGGGAAGCTGAGCAGTTAGCCGCTGCGTGGCCATAGAGCTGGCAGCGGTGGCACTGCCCAGGGTGACCGCGGGGGTTGGGACGCTCGACGGAGATATTTGAGAGTCCGCAAATTGTGCGAGCCTCTCTGAAGATCTCCTTCGAGTTAGGAGGATACTTCGACAGGATAACTAGAGGTTAAGGAAAACGCCTACCGCGGTTGGAGTGCATCTTGTGCACTGCTTCGGCCGGGAAACCCTGGGACTTAAGGTCCTCGAGGATTTCATTGTTCGCGAGTTCGAACGGGACGCCCCGTAGTACTGCGCGGATCTTACGTTCCTCCGGGAGGGCGTAGGTGTGATATGCGATTTGTTTTAATGAAAGTAACCTGGTGAACGCGCGAAAGTCGTCCATGGTCGCGACCTGGATTTTAATTGAATCGCCTGCGTTGGTTGCTTTGAGATAGTTGATTTTGTGCTCTTTGCAAAGATTAGATACCGCGGTCCATCGCGCTTTTTCGCGGAGAAAGACGGGTGGAGGGAGAACAGGCTTCGGTGGAACGGGAGCGCAGCGCGTCGCTGGCTTCTATTGGACCGACGGAGACGCGGTTACTTCGAGCGATTTTAATGGCGTGGGGGCTGGTGTTGAAGACACCGGGGAGGGCTCGGGTATTGAGGATACCGAGGCTTTCTTCGAGCGCTTTTTGGAGCGCTTGGCGACAAGTTGAAACGCGGGCTCAGGAGAGCCGGTTAAGGTGACGGCGTCTGACGACGTATCAGACGCGGGTTCGGAGTCGCTCCCGGGAGCGGTACGCTTACGACGCGACGCGTGAGAGGATGCGACCGATTCGCAGTCCATCTCGGACGAGGTGGGAGACGCGGGAGAGCTGTAGACCTGAGGGGTCTGGACGTTGTAGGCCTGAGGGACTGGGGTTGGGGCCTGAGGGGACGGGGACGCGATTGATGCCTGCAAGGCCTGCGTTAGGATGTATTTTTGGATAGAGACGCCTGCCGCAGCAAGCGCCTGGGTGAACGCGTTCGCGAAGTTAATAACGCTTAGCGAATCCATTAGGGAGGGTTGGGACAATAATATGTATAAATAAGTATATTAAAAGATGCCTAGTTCCTAAAAACCTAGCAAAACCCTAGCGGCTAACCTCCCTACCAGCGGTAGGGGGGCTGGGGAGAATAACTTAAAACTAACCGTAGTACGCCGAAGGCCGCTACCTAGAAACCTAAAAAAGGGTATGCAGGTAAAGAGTTGACCGCGTTAGGGTCAACCTTTACCGACAGAAAGGACAAATACACACGAAAACACACAGATATGAGAAAAATAAATATGAAAATAGGAGAAAAATAAATAAAATAGAGAAGAGAAATAAAATAAAAATAAAAGGACTAGTTCAGTACAAGTTCGTTGTCACCGTTAAGTATCCTTTGTATTGAGACCAAACTACTTACGCTGGGCACAACACTGCACTCAGCACAAGCACAACACAACTTAGCACAGCACTTTGAAGACTAAGGGGCTTAGTCACAAAGAAAAATCGCACTTCGATAGCACTCAGAGGGAGTAGAAAAACCTTGAAAACCATAGCACGGAACCAACACGCTAAACTGTGACGTCAGTAGACTGAGCGCCACGGAATATCGGGAAGGGACCGATCAACGGAGAACGGGGTCTTCCGTACCGGGCGGCGATCGGAGCGAGAATGAACAAAAATTTAAAAGGTTCGATCTCAAAATAGTTTTGCAAGGCTGAACAGTTTTTGTTGGCGGGAGCACGTGTGTTGAAACCTAAAAGTGGCGAGGGTTCAGAAGTACGAGCAAAAAACATACGTTTTCAACACACTACAGCGAGGGAAATGCTAGGTTTTTTTAAACCTGTTGTAGCCAGCAAACGATCACGCGATCCACCTGATGGTAAGTGGCACTCGAGCCCATAGACATCGTTAATCGTAGATATTATTGATTAAATTGTGAGTCATTGATTTTAAGTAACGATTTGTTGCCAACCGTAGGCCTAAACTGAAATTGCCTTTGTTCCAGTAATCACACTAGCCATTCCTTGCCTTTATCTGGAACACCACCAGGTAAAAATGGTTTTTATTGTAGTTTAAACAAGAAGAGCTGTAGTGCCGCCCCAGGCTAGATCGTAACATCCAGAGTAAGAGCAAAAGAACATTCTAAATGATATTAAATTAAGCATTAAAACGATTTTATTGCGATTATATTGAGCATTCAATCTTAAAAATGGCGGTAAAGAAAATTATTAAATATAAAGGTTCAAGTTGACTTTATTTTACTTTAACCCTGTTTGAATGTTACGTATCATTCGAAACAATGTTTTTCATTTCACTATTTGAGAATGATGTCGGTTAACTGCCACGCCACGTCAGAGACCGGGATGCCTACAACTCTGCACGTTCTAGTCAAATTTTCTGATTGTTGAGTCTGGGAACAGCTAACTTCGCGCATAACTTCGGTGATGTGTACAAGTCGCTACTGATCATCTTTTCTCAAAATATCTGCAGCTCGCAGCGACCCACCACAAATCACACCAAAGATCCAAACTAGACAAATCCCGTAAAGCCATCAAAGTTTTCGGTTTCATGTCACTCAAACTGTTCACGTCAAATCTTCATATTCTTAACTGCAGAAAATTTACATACGCTTTCCTTCCCTGTCATCATGTTATTGCTCAGTTCGACTTTCTGAAGGAACAGTCCGTCTTCTAACTTATCGATAAAGTTGTTGCTCAAGTTTAATAAGCTTAGTTTGTCGGTTCCTTTGAACGTGTCCGGGATGAGATATTGCATCGAATTCTATGACAAATCGAGTGTGATCATTATGGTAAGCGTCATAAAGGCGGATTTCTGGATTACTTCTAGATTGTCAAACTTCTAGATGGCAATCTTTGAGTATATGATTGGTGAGGCCAACTTTTTGGAAAACTGTTAGGGATAATTGTTGAGTTAGTCGTTTGAGAGATCGAGAATTTTGATGTCACTGCTGATATTGATGATGCTTTTGGTTTTGAGGTTTGCATTGGAGAAGACGCTGCATTTGTTGCCGGACTGCCAGTGACAGCTGTTGGGCCACTGACAGTCAATCTTGAATTCCGCGACAGAGGCGCCCAGTTATACGATTGGCATAGCGAAGACGTTCGTCCACATTGGCTGGTGTCAGAGCACCATGGCTATGGTTCATCGCGTCATCGCCTTGTATTCCATATCACAAGTATCTCTAACAAAAAAAAACAATTTGTTTAAATAAAAAAGAATAAGTGTTGGTCTAGCCAGGGTATCTCATTTAGGTCAGTCAAATTATCGTTCTATTTTGAATACCGTAGAAACTACGCTTACGTGGTTGTGTTCTGGTTAAAAGCAAGCAAAATAAATAATCTGTTTCTAGAAAATTTATATATATATATGTTTATATGGCTAAGACAGTATTTTCAAAGTCCCTTAATAAGCCGGCTCTAGCCGATTTGCGTTGGTTTTTTTATGATTTATACTTTAACTTTTTTTTTTCAATAAATATTTTGTTATGTTTTTCAATTTAGATTGTTCTCAATATTTTAACGTACCTATTGTGTACTGGTTATTTCTGTATATGTCTATTTACTTACTCTTTATGTACCTACTGGTTGTAACTTGAAATCTATGTAGTAGTATACCTTTGTTGCATTATTGAATAAATCAGTGGACACGGGTAGCTGACAACCGCGCACTTTTATTAACGGGGAAGGGGGTAGTAAAAAAAGTAAAGGGTAGTACATTTTCTGTCCCTTATAAACATCGATTTGTTAAACAGTCATTTCCCTTCTTCTGTACATATGGAAGCCCGTATCAATGGTCAAAGGCCTTGGAGATATCCAAGGATACGGCTATTGCCTCTCCGTGCCCTTCCAAGGCCATGCCCCATAGATGCATGACGTACACTAGAAGGTCTCCTGTTGAGCGTCCTCCGCGGAAACCATATTGTTTGTCACTGCGGAGCTCATTGGTCTCTAGGTACGTCAGGAGACGATGATTCAATACACGTTCCATAATTTTGTAATTTATGGAAGTGATTGCAATAGGTCTATTATAGTTGACTGGGTCGGCTCGACTGCCCTTTTTTGGTACGGGCTGTAGGTTTGCATCATTACGCCTACCATCAAGACTCTCCAGATGCCAATCTCACCTGCCCGTGGTGCACCCTGCCGGACAGCGGACGAGGCTCTGGCGACCGATGAATAGCAGGATAACCATTTTGCAGGTGGTAGGTTTCGACCGCGGCTTGCAACCACCCTCTAGACAAAGCCATGCCGCCAAGTGACCTAGTCACGTTCCGGCATGATGTCTTGAGTAGCCTTTGGAGGAGAATAGGTCTGAGTAATTGCGCAGCGTATGAGAGCCGTTTGAACTCGAAGGGTTATGATGCACCGGGTGGCTCATTCTGGAGGGCAGGGGGATCTAAAGAAACGGTGCACCGCTGGCCGACTGCAGGTTGTAGGGGGCCCAACTAGCGTTCTAGGCATTCGTGAAAGGCTGCCCCACCGCCTGTGTAAAATCCCGGGATTGCTCCATCGTGCCGGTTGGCGACTGGATGGCAATCCCCGGGGGGTTTTGGGCGTCCCCGCGGTCTCCATATGAGTCTCCCACCAGTGGGTCTGATCACTCGATTTGCTTGATTCCAAACGTTGCGCTTCACTCAATTTCTATTCCTCTCCCCTATTAACCCTACCAACAACATAATGGAAAAGTCCAAAAAGAAAAATAAGTGTCGACAGCGGATGGGGATCGCCATCGGGCCCTCTCCATCCGGTCGCCAACCGGCACGATGGAGCAATCCCGGGATTTTACACAGGCGGTGGGGCAGCCTTTCGCGAATGGCTAGAACGCTAGTTGGGCCCCCTACAACCTGCGGTCGGCCAGCGGTGCACCGTTTCTTTGGATCCCGCTTCCCTCCAGAATGAGCCACCCAGTGCATCATAACCCATTGATTTCAAACGGCTCTCATACGCTGCGCAATTACTCGGACACATTCTCCTCCAATGGCTACTCAAGACATCATGCCGGAACGTAACTAGGTCACTTGGCGGCATGGATTTGTCTCGAGGGTGGTTGCAAGCCGCGGTCGAAACCTACCACCTGCAAAATGGTTATCCCGCCATTCATCCGGTTCATTCAGTTCATTCACACAGTTCATACACAGTTCATTTAGTCCGGCAGGGTGCACCACGGGCAGGTGAGGTTGGCATTTGGAGAGTCTTGATGGTAGGCGACTCCCCCTTACACCCCAAGCTCTGTCACAATAAACCGCATAAATTGGCAACAAGTATTACGTGTAGTTTTTAATGGCATGCATGTCACATTCAGCGAACCGTGAAGAATTTAGGTCCTTTGGTTTTACAAAACACTGTCACTGAGTTCTCAAATTGAAAAAGTGAGCAAGAAGATGTTTGCCACAATTCACTCACTTAAACTTTTGCGTAATCTTTTGCCAATACGTACTAAAGTTTCTATAGCACAATTTCTGTTTCTTCCAATTTTCGACTATGCTGATGTATGCTACCTTGATCTTATGTAGCTACAGTGGGACAAACTTGAGCACCTCCAGAATATTTGTAACCTTTTTATGTACGGTTAAGGAAAATACAATCATATATCCAAATTTCGCGCTAAGCTCAAGTGGCTTCCGTTCCGCCTTCGCAGCGGTACACACATTTTTTGTCTTCTGTACCTGGAGTTGTTTTATTCTGCTGCACCGAACTATTTGCACGACAAATTTAGGTTTATACATAATAATCATGAAAAAAATTGAGATCCTCTGAAAACCTAATGCTCAAAGAACACCAAGGCACACAACGCATTGATACAAACACTTTTTTTCAGTGCGTGCAGTATCACTTTGGAATGAACTACCACTCGAAATAAAACTTGAAGAAACACTTTTTATCAAAAGTTTAAAACTGAGTGAATATATATGTATGTAACATATTTTTTATATGTTAATATATAGGTACATGTGTATTTTGTATTATGTAAGTGTTTAAGTATATGTTTGTAATATTTTTGTATGTATGTAGCTATTAAGTGAATTAAAATTTTATATTTTCATATATTCATATAACCTGATATAAATATTGATCTTCAACGTTTCTGGTTGTCTGGTGGAGATTGCTGTGTTGCGATAATACCACCAAATATAACCTTATTGTATAATTAAATTCTTTCTTGTTATAAAGGTGTATTGAAGTGTAAATAAATAAATAATCCTATTCTATTGACTATTTCAGGACATGCCTTTTAAGTCTTGTCATTTCTACACGATACATAAAGTATTTTTATTGCTTTTACCCCAAAATATTCACAACGCCATTAAATAAACTTCTACGTTAGCTCGAGCCAGTTATTAATATATTTACTCCACTTCAAAGTAGGTTTCAATATGGCTGTATTATTATTAATACGTTTGCATCTATTATAACCTTACACATTTACATTTGTACTAAAACAATAACGCGTTAAAATCTTTTACACAAACGACCTACAAGAAATTTCAGATACTCAATATCTTAAGTGGTTAATCATTCAGATAGATTTTTAACAGTAAAATCTAGAAATAAGTAAGGGGTAACTGATACCAATTTTGGTAACAACTTCAGAAGCCCACATCTGAGAGTTAAACTTGGATGAAAATGTTCTATGAAAAATCATAATTTTACTGTGATACTTTAAATTTAGAGGCTCTTTGTAATGTGTGAATTAATTACGTTACGAAAATAACAGGTTTTATGCATTTGATGCCTATACGTACAATAGACCTAATAATCTCATAGCAAGGAATTCAGCCTCACAAACTAGGGTGGTACTTTCAGGCAATGTATAGGCACTACACCTGCCATCTGCGGGTCGGTGAACTTTACATATATGTACTTTAGATATGACTTCTTAGGTTTGTGAGTTTCCCTACTATGTCTCTTTTAACATTAGAACAGTCGGCTAAATGTATAAACGTTGTAAAAGCTTCTTGATAGCGCGATCGTACCCCTAATCTCAAGACCAAAAAGCCAGCGCTTTCACCACTATGCCACTGACATAATCTTATTTTTTATTTACGTTCATTTATCATGTTATTTTCGAGTAAATCTTTTTTAATTACAACCATTTCAATTATGGATGCTGCCAATACCAAAATAACAAATGGAGCCTAATTTAACAATTTTGTTTAAACTTAATATTGTTTCAACTGTGTTTTAACTGTTACCACAAATTTAAAGGTATAATAAACGAGTTGCAAAATATCTTCAAATTATTAAGATCCAAATTACCATACGCATATTGAGACAACAAGATAACCTTAAAACAAGCATAAAATAGGCAGCTTCCCGTTGACATAAAAATACATTTTCGGAGAGCTAGAATAAACTATTGAATCTGATATCGAAATTATAAAGAATAGAAAACTTAAAAAAGAAGCAAAAAACGAATTACAAAATATGTTAAATTATTTACATACAATGTAAATGTAAGTAACTGAAATTGAATATAACAATTTTTATTACTACAGTATGCACGGTAACGCGTTATCTACGTAGCTTTTACATGTTATCCAAACGCCCATACAACTTTTAGTATGATTTACGGGTTCTGAGGGCACAGCTCGGTACCGTTTTGTATGCAGCGTTTTGCGGCGACTCGCAGCAGCGCCATTGTAAACATACTGTTACTTCTGCAATATTGATTTAATGTTGATAAACTATTTAAATATATGATCAAAAATGTTTGTCAAATACCCTATTACTTTAGTTAAGTGTCAGTTTTGCTATTTATTTATGACGTAACACAATCAACTTCAATTTGCCAATGTCGCTTTGGGATGTGACCATTCGATAACTTTGGTGTTAACTAAAGTATCTTATTCTACCATGAGAATAATGAAATAACATTGAAAGCTTTATTACATAAGCGTTTTAAAACGACGGAATTACTTAGCGATTATAATCAGCATGCTGAATGTAGAGCTCGAGTAAAAAAAATTATAAAAGGTGCGCATGAACAACATATAGATCGAATTCAGAATGACCTGTCAAAAGAACCGAAAGCATTTTGGAATTATGTTAAATCAAAAAGGGGGAATAGTCACTCACACACTATTTGAAAGAATGGGGAGACTTTAAATGGAGATCAATGCGTTAGGGAATTTGCGAGATACTTTCACTCGGTATACAGTACAAAAAACCCGCAGCTGGATGTGAGTGCGAATGTGGCGAGCGCGGCGAGCGCCTGCGAGGGGACCCGGGTACACCTGGGCTGTTTATATTTTGATGACGTGAAGGAAGGACTGCAGCGACTTAAACCTAAGACTTTCGTGGGACCAGATGGCCTACCGCCTTTTTTGCTTCGCGATTTTCGGGAGGTACTATCTGAGCCCCTTTTACACATATATAATTTATGTTTACAATCCGCAGTGGATAAATCCCAGAGAGGTGGAAAATCACGAGGTTCATACCAGTACCAAAAGGAAAGGTGTCTTCCAGTGTTGAAGGTTATAGACCGGCGACTGTGCTATCATCACCGGCAAAAGTATTGGAGTCAGCAGTGCACAAGAGAATGGTCCATTGGGTTCCCGTTAAAACTCGATAGTTCCAGTGGCGTACTAAGACGACTAGGTAGGTTTGTGTTATGTTGTTGTACTGAAGTAGTGATAATCTCTCGAAGTGCGGTGGCTAGTTGCTGAACTGGACCATTAGTGTCATGGAGATCCGACGGTTGGCGCTTGCCTGCGTTATTCAAAACGAATCGCGACGTTGAAGCCCGCTGCAGCTCCAGTTTCGTTAACTGTTTGCCTTGGCTGCTTCTAGCTCAAGACGTTTCTTTTGAGCTGCTATAGATGATGAATTTGAAAGCTTTTTAGGCTTCATTGAGGCGAGTGACGTATGTGAGGACGGTTTATTTTTTTTCAATCGCTCTGACTTCACCGTGCTACCCGCACACAACAACGGTATTATCTTTCTTTGCTCTGTTTTAGCAGCAGGAGTTGGCAACGACATAGCTGTTGCTACTTTAGCCATTTGTTGCTGTCCCTGTACATCCTTTTCCGGCATTTTTTTCGATGTACTGCGTGTATTCACCATTTTTCTCGAAGGCGGTGTATTAAACATCAGATTCGAGCTCGAAGACCACTGTTGGGGATCGGGGCGAACTTGTTCGAGTAAAAGAAAGATGTACTTAAACAAAAAAACTTGACACTTAAAAACAAAGGTACAAAAATGGAAATGAATTGTGTGCGAAGTGCGTGATAGCAGTACTCGGTCTGTTAATTAAAAAAAATGTTGGTTATACTCCCCCGCGTTGCAGTAGTTATACATTACAAAATTGTAGGATAATGATGAAGTAAAATTTTCATATTTTGCAATCTTTGAATATTTTTATATGGATTTTGGCAGCAGAGTATTTTAATTATCTTAATCATGAAGCTAACAGTAACTTATTTCCAGATGTTCCCGTATGTAACAGGGTTCGTGTAGTCAGGAGCCACTGTCACATAGTAATGATTGCTATAAAATCTTAAAATAAACTTTTTTGTATTTTTGTGTACGTATCTTATCCCGCTGCTTATCTAAAAATCGGAACGTAAAACAACGCTTTAACGATGATAGAAGAACAAAAAGGGGAACAAAAAAACTTCAAGATACAATATAGTGATGGGCAATTTGTCATCGGGTTACATTACGGGGCAGGATGCTTTATTATGCCGTTTTTATTTGCAAATTGTTTTTTGCTAACGTTTAAAGCGGTTGATTTATGGGGTACTCAAATCGGGGAAACTCAAAAAAGAAATGATTTTAAAATTATTTTCCATTGAAAATCTGCAAGAACCAAGAGTAAGTTGAATTATTATTGTATACAGGGAAAGGGGATCAGTAGTTACGTGGGTGATACTACGCAATACTGCTAGATCTTGGATATTATACTTTTAACAATTATGAATTGTAATGCATTAAAATAAAGAGTTTTTTTCGAGAAACGAGATCTCAGTTAACCATTTTTAAGATATTGAAAAAGAAAAAAAAATCTTTATAAAAGGTGTTTTAGTGCTGTTGAGGTTCATACAAACATAAATAAATGCAATATAAAATGAAAAACTGTAAAGGGTGATCTGAAGCGTAGCATGTAATGAGAGACTAGTGCGTGGTTGGAAGAAGCCAGATGTAATTAGATCTGAACACTGATCTCTAGGTTTGAAACCAAGAAAACTATTACTTAAATAAAGAGCACAAAAACACATTAAGAAAATAAATAACAAACCTAAACTTAAAAAAAACAAAACTTAAAATCTGCCGATGATTGCTGAAATAAAATTTTCTATGTCAAACAAATGTACTTGGTACAAGAGCTATAAACTGTAATGTTTCTATTGTGGATTCTCACCACTTTATTCACTATCCTTAGCAATACGTTTCGATGTCTTCAAACATTGCATACTTCTCATAGTACCAAAAAAATGGCACGTTTAAATATTTTACATCAATCAGCTACATGTTAAGTATGTCCTAGGAACTTTTTATTTGATACCTATAAAATCTTGACATAAGAAGGAAGAGCTCAAGATTTTTACAAAGTTACGGGCTCGTATAACGTAGTAAGAATTAATTAATGTGAGCTTGCAATCAAAAGTTTACACCGGAGATCCGTTCTTGAAATAAAATGTTGTGAAAAATACTTATTTTCGTCTTATTGTTTGTAGGTGGAAGATAACTTTTTAGTGAAACTAGTAATTATTTCAGTAATATATTGTGTTGGTTTTTTTTTTTTTTTTTTTATCTTTATTTTTTATTTAGGGAGTTTTAGTCCTTAAGACTACGTCACTCCCATGAGTTTTACAGAAATTGTAAACAATTTTAACTAAGACATATAGACGTTAGACATGCATAATTATTTATCTTTTACTTAAACCTAACAATACTAAACCGTACAGCACTCTTGCCTTTTCCGACATTGGATCGGCAAGGATGCTGTTACATTCGCCAATATTTAGCGATCTGCGATTTCCGCGCGATATTCTTTCTTCTTCGTTCCGGACACATTCCATCATTATGTGTTGTGCGTCTTCTACTGCTCCACACACGCTACAATTTGGGGAGTCAACTTTTTTCATCATGAAAGCAAATTTATTAAGTGGGATGTGTCCGGAACGAAGTCTTAAACATATGACAAGTTCGTTCCGTCCCATATCGGCATTGTCTATCCAAGTGCTATGGCCCAGATGGGGTTGTATAGTCTTGAACCAAATACCTTTATCACGAGATCTTTCATTGTAGTATTCGGTCCACATTTCTCTGCTGCTGGTTTTAGCCTGATATAACATTTCGGTATAGTATGGAGCACAACTGTAGCTTACCCCATCCGTTAAGGCTTCTTTTGCGAGAGAATCTGCTTTTTCATTACCAGCAATGCCAATATGAGACGGAACCCATTGTAATTTTATATTTTTAAATGATGTCTGCAAATTATGAATTAAGTCTAAAATTAAATAGGCTATCGGTGCTCCTCGGATGCCCGAGGTGCAACGAGCCAAGTGTTGCAATGCGCTGCGAGAATCCGTAAATATCACAACATTTTCATGTTGGATAGTCTCAGCGTAAGATAGAGCCTCAGCTATTGCTATCAGCTCAGCGCGCATTATTGTAATATTGGATTGGATACTTAATTTAACAGAGCTATTATTTTGAGCGTCATAAAAGGCTACTCCAACCTTACGCGCTTCTTTTGAAGCATCAGTATATATTTCATAATAATTTGAATAATTTTGATTCATAAAATGCAGACAAATATTTAATAGGACTCTATTATTAACTTTTTTCTTAGAATTATCAAATGTTTCTATATAGGGATGAATGGAACTGTCAACGTTTAAATTGCTTACCCAAGTTTGTAAAGAAAATATTTCCAAAGTATTAATTTTATGTATTGGTAGTAAATTATAATTTTCGTGAGTGATAACTAATAGTGGTCTTTTCTTATTTCTACAGTACCGGCGAGTAGGGTTAAATGTAGAGCTTAGATTTTCAATGCATTTTATTGTAGAATTTTTTTCAAATGTTTTACATTTAAACCAAAATTTACCGCACAAATACAATCGCCTAACCCTGAGTGGACATATATTAAGGTCATTTTCCATCACATGTATCGGTGTGCTTTTAATATAGCCACCAATGTGCCTTAGAAACAAATTCTGAATTTTATCTAATTTATTTAAGTGAGTATCAGCGCTATTGTTATACAAAAAACTACCGTAGTCAATTCGGCTCCTGACTAATGCTATATACAACCGTCTCAAGTGTTTTGGGTGAACACCCCAGCCGGGTCCCTGTAATATTTTAAATATTTTTGTAAGTTGTAGAGTTTTTTCTTGCAATTCATTAATATGTCTAGACCATCTCAAGCCTCTATCCAACCATATTCCCAGGTATTTAACCGTGTCTACTGTTTCTAATTGGGTGTTATTTATATATAGGCAAATGGGTTCTTTTTTATATCCTGATTTGAATGTGCATACTTTACTTTTACTGGCTGATATTTCGAGACCTATTTTGTTAATTAAATTATTGAAAACATTTAAAGCACTCTGCAGTTCGACTACGCCATGATGTACATTATTACATGATTGGTATAAAACAAAATCATCAGCATACTGAGACACATATACATTTTGTATAGTCTGACATATCTGTGAAGTTGCTATGTTAAATAATAACGGTGATAATGGATCGCCTTGAGCTAATCCTCGTCCTGTGAGTCTGTGGATTACGCTACCATCGATGATGATTTGCAGGCGACGCTCCTTAAGGAAATTCCAAAGATATTTGCAAACTTTTTGTCCTATGTTATATTTTTGGTCCATAATGTCCATAAGACTAGAGACGTCTACATTATTATATGCGTTATCTAAATCCATAAAGCACCCAATAGTAGTTTGGCCTTTGGTGAAACCTAATAAGACTCTACATATTAAGTTAGTCAGGCTATCTAAACATGATCGTGACTATCGAAAACCTACCATACTTTCGACAAATACCTTATTTTTTTCAACAAACCACTCAATTCTATTTTTTAAAATATTGTGAAATAATTTACACAAACATGACATCATGGCTAGTGGACGAATCGAAGATGATGTATTTAGATCTCTTCCAGGTTTCGGGATTGGAATGATAAGCATATTTTTCCATTCATCAGGAACAAAACTATTATTTAAGAAACTGTCAAACATTTTTAGTAAAATCATTTTCCCGTTTTCTGGAAGATTTTTAATCATAGAGTATGATATTCCATCGCTACCTGGGGAGGTGTCTTTGTGTTTTAGGACGTTGAAAAGTTCTTGCTTAGATATACTAGTGTCCAACAACGTATTATTGGAATGGAAGCAGGGAGATTCTGATAGAGCGTAATCTGGAGCTAGGTTTTTCAATAATTTCTCTGCAATTTCTTTACTAACATATTTAGAGCTGCGAGAACCAACCGATTTAAGCCATTTCATTTTATTCCAAAGTTCAATAGAACTTGTAACATAATTTAATGATGTACAAAATGTATACCATGATTCTTTTTTAGCTTGTAATATAAGTTTTTGGGATTCTTTAATTTTATTGTTTAGTATATCTAAATTATTAGGCGTCGGGTTACGACGAAATAGAGCGAGAGCCCGCCTCCTCTCAGCTACGGATTTGGATAAATTTGGGGTCCAAAAAGGTTTCGGTGTAAACTTTTGGGTAGGGTTTAGACAAATTTTCGAAAAAGGAATACTTAAATCGGCTGCTCTGTTAATAATATCTACAAATTTTTGATAATTTTCTTGTAAATTATTTGAAAATACAAAATCATTAAAAAGTTGGGTAAGTTGAGAAGTATATGTATTCCAGTCCGCATTTTTAAAATTACGTCTTACACCAGAGTTTTTTTTGTAATTTTGTAAGTTTAATGATATTTTAATACAAATATGGTCACTCCCTAAGGTTTCATTTAAGGTATTCCACGAAAAGTTTAAAGCAACATCAGCTGAAGCCAAAGAAACATCAGGTGCTGATTTTTGTAGAACATCATTAACCATTTTTATACGTGTTGGTCTACCATCGTTCAGTGAGATAAAGTTGTTATCGGTAAAAACATCAAATAAATCCTTACCTCTACTATCAGTTTTATGCCCCCAGTTCGTGTGATGACCATTGAAGTCTCCCAGTATTAATGATCTCCTGTTATTTAAACCAAATATTTCATGCCAATCATTTTGACTGACTCGAACTGACGAAGGACAATATAAACCGATAATATTTTCTATTTTTAAGCAATTAAAGACTTTTAAATGTAAAGCTTCTATACCGGAATTTGAAAGAGTTAGCGATTGTATTTGTGCTTTAATAGATTTATGTATTATAATAGCAACACCCCCGTAACCATCACTCCGGTCCTTGCGATAACAATTATAATTATTTATTCTAAGCAATATATTCGAGTTAAGCCATGTTTCACTAAGCACCGCTATGTGAATTTTTTCTTGAATAATTAAGCTTTCAAAAGCAGTCAATTTAGGTATTAAACTTTGGCAGTTCCATTGCATGATATTTATATAAATTGTTTTTTTTGTATTATCCATTAAATGCACATTTAAGCAATCCGTCTATCAAACTTTTCACAATAGGCCAGTCTGAAATATGTTCTACCACTAAAACTATTAACCACTCTGCACAAGATGAAATTATTTTTTGTAGCTTTTCACTAAACTTCATGTTTTTAAGAAAAACAATATCTTTGAGCTTTAAAAGTAGCTCAATAAAACTCAGTTTATTGTGTTCTGGTCTTGGTGCCTCATCGGTTAGTGGCTGGGTCTCCGCATGAAATGATAATTCAGTAGAATACTGACTTTTCTGTTTCCTCTGTCTTGGCAGTAAACTCTCTCGGTGTCTGGTTTGATCGTTTACGGTCTCATCCTCTTCCATATGTACTATAGCTGGTGTTCGTATTACGTCAGCATACGAGCGGGGTCCAATTTCCGTAGAGAGAGTCGGCATTAAATTGATATTTGGAGCTGGGTTGTTGTTAGAATTAACTTGCGGCGGGACGTACATAGTAATAGCTTTTCTATATGTACATTTATATTCGCACATGAGTTCTCGGATCTTCTTTTCTTTTAGGTACGCTGGGCAAGTTTTCGAGAGCGCCATATGTTTTCCGTTGCAATTTATGCATTTATATACGGTTGTTTCGCAGTTATCGTGTTTTCCAGTACATTTTGGGCAAATCACTTTAAGCGAGGGGCATCTTTTTATTGTGTGTCCGTGTCTCCAGCATCTCGAACATTGTGAGACAGGGTATACGTACGGCTCGACGGGAATTTGTAAACCGTCTACGCGAACCCACGGAGGGACATCTATGCCTTTAAAGCACAGCCGAACTGTTTCCGAGGGGACCCATCCGTCTTTAACTCTATCACGTTTCTGTAAACGTCTCACTGCCACCAGCTTCGCGGGATCTGGACATGAAAGTAATTGTTTTATTTGGTCTTCGTTTATATCTAGGTCTACATTTTTTATCAACCCGTAAGAGTAGCTCACTTCTAGGGACTTTTGAACTCTGTAACCATTTTCCGAAAAATAAGTTGAAGATACTAACTTTTCCGCATTTATTTCATCTTCAAATTCAATTCTTACTTTATACGGGTTTATATATTTTACTTTTTTAATATCTGTTATACTTTCGTCTTTAAACAACTTTGCTAATGTAAATTGTTTAGGCACTTTTTCACTATGAGATAAATAGATTTCAATTTTTTTATCACTGCTCTTCACTTTTTTCCCTTTCTTCTGTATTAATTTCCAATCATATTCATCTTCTTCTCTGTCTCTTTTACTTCTTAATATAGGGCTCGCGTCTTTATCTACCATTGAACCGTCTTTTCGTAATATTTCGTCGTCCATTCTACAATTTTTCAAAACTGCAGACTCACTGATACTAACACTCACTTCATCATCACTTTCTATATTATATTCACTGTCCGACATTTTAATAATCTATTAAAGTCTGGGCGCAGTTCGGCTTGCGCCGAAATTGCCTAAAGGCGACGAAATACAGTATTCGACTCGCGAGTAAATTATCGCGCGGTAACAAAATCGATCCAAGCAAGTATCTTCGATCGCGACTGGCTCGCACGAGTGCCGCTACGAGACTGATTGTGTTGGTTTAAAACGCATATATTTACCCTAGACTCAATTACACCGCAACGACATCGGCCCCAGCCAACGAAGGGTTGGTTTCAGGTGACGTATAGAGTCCACCGCGCTTACAGACTGCAGTTTGGTAAACAAGACATACTTGTCTTATATACAACTAATTAGGTTTCAGATATGGAATATGAGTACGATACCGAGGCTCCCAAATTCTTTACTGGAAGTTGATTACTGAGCAAAACTCAATTTTATGTATGTTATCTAGAACTGCGGGCGGAAATTATTTTTATGTTCTATGATACAGATTTTCAGCGATAAATTAAACCACGATCAAGTAGACAAAGATTTAAAATTTAATAGATCCAATTAGGGAACACCCACTGAGTCAACGAGAGAACCTTCATTCAAACACGGCATTGCCTGTACTTCGTTTTAACTAATACAAATACATCTTCGTCAACTCCAACGTTTATGCTTCGAAGTGGATTGACGCGTTAGTAATAAGGAAAATGTCAGGGACTTTTCAATTCAAGGACATCCATTCTTTTATTTCATGAATGCGCTCCTTTATACGTATACAAATTAATTTACAAGGAGGCATATAAACTAAGAATGTTTATGGAGTTGCTAAACAGGTAAGCGATGGAGAGAATGAGAAGGCGTTCTATAAGTGTGATAAATCTTGTCAGTACTTTTTTTTAAATATAAGTTGGTTGATATGTTAGACACATTGATATAGATTCTAAAGGTGAAAATCGATCTTAAATTGAAACGAAGAATTATCAATCATTAGATTCCTAATCATTGATGGCATTTAACTAATGACACAATAAAAAAATCGTAGTAATTGAAAACATTCAATTCCATTGTATAACTGGGAAAAACTGTTTTGTTTAAAAACGTGAAAAAACACAAATCTATAATTTCCCTACAACGTTTTATGACAAATGCTTAGTGAGACTCTACAGCCGTGCTTCTCGTGAAATTACAAATGCCAGCCCGCCCGATTTAAACCAGCGGAAGATTCAAATAAAAATGAGAAATTTGACAAAATCTCAAATTTTCCTTATACCGAGCCGTTTGTGATTACAACAGGCTTTTCTACTGTTTTAAGATTTCTCTTTTGCAGAAAACTTTATGATGTTACAGTGTTTTTTAGGAATTTTATGTTTCAATAGTTTATAATAGCTTTAAATAGTGTTTGGCTAGTGCTCACCAGGGCAGTAAACAGTAATTATTATCAAAATACAGGGATAAAAAGTTTCACCTAAGCGCTGTGGCCTATATTTTGCAGCTATTTCTATTTAATTTTGATACACAATTTTCTAGGAAAACCCTATTAAACAAAATTAAGCATAGTATGTGTTACGGATTAATAATGAATATATTTTGTTCTTAGATATTTTAGTGTACTCTAGTGTATTTAGTGTATTCACCTTCCCCTTCAAATATAATAATACGTTTAAAAAATATGAAATAACTTTAAAGGATAAGTACATTTTAACAATATAGGTGAACCTTAATAATGAAATTAATAAGGTAGCGGCGATGAATCCAGATTAAATAAACGTTTTAACCACGAACTATCCGAAACATCTCTTTTTATTCTTTATTTCGGATACGTGTTTCATTAAAAACAATCCGAGCATATCCTACTTGTAAATATATAAATAGAGCGACCATAAAGTTCTTTAAATTCGTTCTTGTGAAGCCTTTGTCAGAGATCCGCGTCGTATATCACGTGTGAATAGTGAATTTTGTGTGATAACCTTATAAATAATGATTTAGAGACAAACATTATCTATAAAAATCGAGATTCCGTTAGTTTAAAACAAGTTCTAAATGGCCAATATTAGTTTATAATTTACATTTAAAATGGTATTCAAAATATTTCTTATTTAAAATCTCTTACCCAACCTCATTACGAAGGTTTTTTCGAACTGGTGGTAGAATCATGTTTTATTTGACGTCAATAAGAACAAGTAATAGTCAATGTTGAGTAATAAATATATATTAAACCATATATATTAATACAATATATATTAATACATTTCATTTCATTTCATTTCACCGCCACCGAAGGCTCATGGGACTGCGGGGGAGGGAAGTTTTCGGCAATGAAAGCCACCCTCCGGCGTCCCATGCGACGGCGACGAAGCAGAAGGGAGGATGCATCATCTTCTCTCGCCCTCTTCGCCGCCTCTTTTGCGAGCATTACGGTCTCGCAGAAGGTTCGCACCGCTTGCCACTCTCACTCTGAACCATAGCGCGAACCACGGTCGGGTACGAGATGTTGGCACCCAATACAGAGCCGATTCATTTCGACGAGCGCTATTCCCGTGACGTATAGGTAGGTCGTCGTGTGTGTAGGCCGCACTCATGCAGTCGATTTTGCATGGTTTGGGTGCTAACAACAACATCACTTGTGTTTTGTAGCATTAAACCTATCTCTCGGGCGGTTAACATCGGCTGACGTCTTGCGGTCAGTTTATGTATCCGTCTTGCCGAATGGTTGTACTCCTTCCGTGGCCTGAGCGCTGCTCGGCAAGATCTTTTACAATTAAATATTTCATTTACAATAAAATATTAATATTGTTTTAAAGAATGATTTGTTATTTGAATCGTTTGAGGTATTTTTATCAGAGTATAACACTAGTAATTATGTTATTCTAAATCCTAAATATTTTAATAACCAAATACACAGATAAAATATTATTACATATAAAAATTTACTCCACGCCTCTACCCAACAAACCAATTTTCGTCGTTATTACAGAGAATTCGGAACATCTTGAGTTTTAAACTTTATATTTTACAAAATGTATTATGCAAGACGTACCAACAAATTCATTATTGTGCATAACAAAACCTCACGGAGTAGGGCTGCCACTAAAACAATGAACTCCTGCTCGTACAGTTGACACTGAATTTAATTACAACTCTTTTTGTTTGTTTCAAATAAGTTTGATTTCAAGTTTTCTGTTTTTGTTTTCGAGATTGCTGCTTTTATATTCTGTATAATTAAATACTTTGAGTAAAATAAGTGATGCAGTGCTCTTAATTATATGTTGCATTTTGTTCTGTTTTATTCTTGAATGATGATGCCGTAATAATGCCGAACACGCCATGTACGAGTCTCAGGGTGATTTTATCTAAGTTTATTTGGCAAAACTTATCATTTTGAAATATTTACTAAAGCTTTGCCGAATGAAGCGGGTCCAAATCCTAATAGGTTTTAATAACAACAATTAACAATTAATTAAATAACACACATACGGCTTATGATGTCCATGGGTGCGGTTGCCAATTACCTTCAGGTGGGTACCGTGCTTATTAGTGGACTACGAATATAATCCAAAAAGTTACTTGTGATAGATTTGTATGACCTGAAGTAAAAAAAGTTGCATCTTCATCAAATAAATTCATAATTACTACATGTGAATCAAGACTTTTGATTCCATCTAGAATTTTGTGCCATTCCTCGCACGTTACAAACATTTTAATACCATAATATATAAGGTGCCAGCCCTGTACATCACACAGCCTCGTGGCTCCGCAATGGACGACATTCAGCTTGCGTCTAACTTGCCTCATTATAATGAAAAACTGTTTTAGACGCCAACGACTATTTATAAAATTCTGCAGCGTCAATTTTAGCATAAGCGGTCGTTTTTGTTATTAACATATGTATGATCTTGTGCCATTAAATTGCACTTTTTGTAAGGACCAGATATTATTTTGTTGTGTAAAATATCTTAAAACACAATGCTTTTTCATTTATTTATAAGAAACATTCATCAACTTTATTTCATTATAGTGGAAATCTTAGAACGATTCGACAGCCAGTAAAATAGAAAACAATCTAGCTCATCGAAGTAAAGCCTATGAACGGCGACGCACTCCTAAGAAAAATCACTAACCAATAGCCTTACCATCAGGTGGATCATTGAGCCGATATCTATATATCATAAAATATATTTTCCTAAAAATTAGTTAATTAGTAGTTAGTTAATTAATAGTAAAAAAGTGATGTTTTAAAAAGTCATCAGTCATACAAATGATTTACATAATCATCAATTTTTCTAATTTTAATGCTTAAGAATATTTAGTTAAGTATTGTAATAGTCCCATGTGATTTGACGATAGCGTCCAATTCTAAAGCGCGAAGACAGAATCTCGTGGCAAAACTCCTAAAAAGCAACGAGTTGCTTGCATGTTATAGAAGAAAACAATATAGCAACAATAAGTAAATCCTTTCCAATGCACACGACGTATTTAGTAAAGTAATACCTACCCTACCTACCCTAGTAATCCCAATTCTTTAATGTAATTGTTATATACTTCATTTTGGTCTACTGTGAGTTCTACATAGGCGTTGAACATTGAAAAGCCATAATTGTTCAACTAGTGCTTAATATTTTAGCTTTATATTTCTAGAAGCTGAATGAATAAATATGCTTCAATGGCGTTAAGAAGCGGTTTTTATGGATTTTGTTCATGATGAGTAGTGACCTTTAAGACAATAGAATATATTATTTTATTGACGAAAAATCTTATGACATACATACCACATCGTATTAAGAGTAGGTAAAAAGTTTATGATAAAAAGTAGACATCCGGGTATTTAATTAAGTTTATATAAAACTAGGAGTCAAAGCCGAGAGGACCTATTTTCTTTTTTAAACGTGGAGTGCTGCGTCAAGCCGCCTGTCGAGTGGCATTGTGTCCGCTTTTGCCTTGTCAATAGCGTACTCTAAACAACGAACTACACATTAATTCTGAGATAAACGTTGGATACGTTTTATAATTTTATAGTAAATGCAAAGAATTGGGCGGTATTATGATTCTACTGCATCAAAATCCAAATTTTTTTGATTTTGAACACTCTATATAAAAATACTTGTTTTTATGGTTGCATGGAAATTAGCTAACAATCTTTGATTTAAAATCTTTAAAAAAATTACTGAAAGGGCGATTCATTGTCAATTTCAACTTATCTCATTACATTTTAAACCGCTACGTTCATTCCAAAACCTTAAAAATAAGAATCAAAACACTGTTCTAGGATACATAAGAAAATATGAAAAGAAAGAAACATTCTAAGAAAGGAAAAGTTTTCTTATGATGAACTTAGCCTCCTATAATTTTTTCGATTGATTGAAAACGTCATGACTTA
Organism: Marasmarcha lunaedactyla; assembly: GCA_923062675.1. Taxonomy (NCBI): domain Eukaryota; kingdom Metazoa; phylum Arthropoda; class Insecta; order Lepidoptera; family Pterophoridae; genus Marasmarcha; species Marasmarcha lunaedactyla. Next base: position 4,511,880 of record OV281358.1, read on the forward strand.
TGCCTCGCCAATGTTTGCCCATGCACAACCCTCCGTCCTGCACAAACTGCAGATGCTTCAAAATGTATTTCGCCGCAGGGCCACAAAGGCACCTTGGTACGTGCGTAACGCCGACCTGCACAGAGATCTTGAACAGTACAGTGCAAAAGCACCTCAAAACACTCTCGGAAGCGTTCTTCAAACGCTCCGAAACCCATCCCAATCCATAAGTTCCAGAGTCCGTCTCGTATACTACCCCTGTCATAGATTCATATTTCATACAGACGTCGATCACTTAGCGAAGTTTTACGAAAGGAAACAAAAGACTGAAGAAGATATTCTAGTCTTCTATTATGCATTAGACGCACTTGCAGCCAAGGCTGGTCCAGCAATCTCAGAGAGCACATTTATACGACAATTCTTACGCACCTGTTCATACGCTAATAAATGCCGATTAGCTTCACAAGTGTTCGATAGCAAGGAAGCGCTGAAACGAACAATCATGCAAATGCATGAAATATTTCATGACTCACCCGAAATAAAGTGGGATTTACCAACGCACATCACGTCGACAGCGGCGTCTACACATACAGCTCCGAGGGACGCAGGCGATATGGATCCGAGTCACATAAACAGGCAACATATAAAATTCATACCCGAACAAAACACATCTACAAAACCTAATACTCCCCATTACAATTTTAGGGACCGTGCAACCAATCAAAGCCAGGGAATGCCACTACAAAAACATTACCCAAACACCTATCGGCGTCAGTAATAGGGTTTGTACAGACGCCGACGAAAGAAAAAAAACCTATCTCAAGTAAGTTCGTTCGTACTACTGTTAGTTTTAAGTTTTTCCTCCCCAGCCCCCCTACCGCTGGTAGGGAGGTTAGCCGCTAGGATTTTGCTAGGTTTTTCTAGGTACTAGGCATCTTTTATTATACATTTATTTATTAATATTAGTGCCCAACCCTCCCTAATGGATCCGCTAAGCGCTATTAACGCGTTCACCCAGGCGCTTGCTGCGATAGGCGTCTACATCCCGAATGACATCATAACGCAGGCCTTGCAGGCATCAATCGCGTCCCCGGCCCCTCAGGCCTCAAACCCGGCCCCTCAGGCCTCAAACCCGGCCCCTCAGGCCTCAACCCCGGCCCCTCAGGCCTCAAACCCGGCCCCTCAGGCCTCCGACGTCGAGACCCCTCAGGTCTTAAGCTCTCCCGCGTCTCCCGCCTCGTCCGAGATGGACTGCGAATCGGTCGCATCCTCTCACGCGTCGCGTCGTAAGCGTACCGCTCCCGGGAGCGACTCCGAACCCGCGTCTGATACGTCGTCAGATGCCGTCACCTTAACCGGCTCTCCTGAGCCCGCGTTTCAACTCGTCGCCAAGCGCTCCAAGAAGCGCTCTAAGAAAGCTTCGGTATCTTCAATACCCGAGCCCTCCCCGGTGTCTTCAACACCAGCCCCCGCGCCGTTAAAATCGCTCGTAGTAACCGCGTCTCCGTCGGTCACATCGAAGCCAGCGACGCGCTGCGCTCCCGTCCCGCCGAAGCCTCAGCTCCCTCCGCCCGTATTCCTGCGTGAAAAAGCGCGCTGGACCGCGGTTTCCAACTTGTGCAAAGTGCACAAAATTAATTACTTAAAAGCCGCCAACGCTGGCGATACAATCAAAATCCAATTAGCGACTGTCGTCGACTTCCGCGAGTTTACCAGGTTACTCGGATTAAACCAATTCGCGTATCACACCTACGCCCTCCCGGAGGAGCGTAAGATCCGCGCAGTACTACGGGGCGTCCCGTTCGAACTCAGCAACGAAGACATTCTCGATGACCTTAAGTCTCAGGGTTTCCCGGTCACAGCAGTGCACAAGATGCACTCCAACCGCGGTAGGCGTTTTCCGTTAGCGCTAGTAATCCTGTCCAATACTCCCGACTCGAAGGAGATTTTCAAAGAGGCTCGCACAATCTGCGGACTCTCGAACATCTCCGTCGAGCGTCCTAACCCCCGTGGTCACCCTGGGCAGTGCCACCGCTGCCAGCTATATGGCCACGCAGCGGCTAACTGTTCAGCTCCCCCCAGGTGCGTTAAGTGCCTGAATCCCCACTTCACTAAGGAGTGCACTCGCACTCCCGAATCCACTTCCCCCCCTGCCTGTGTGCTGTGCGGCCAGTCCGGCCACACAGCAAACTACAGGGGTTGCCCGCGCGCTCCGCGCTCCACCGTCAAGAGGGTCGCGCCTAAACCGGCGCCGCCGCTCACCTCCGCTAACTTCCCGCCGCTGCGCAACCGGGGTCCCCCGGAAGCAAAGCCCGTTCAGCCGACGCCTACTCCAACTCTGTCTTGGAGGCAGCGTCCGGCCGTCCCACCTGCACCTTCCCGACCCATCCCAGCTCCCGCAGCTCCCGTAGGGCCGCATCCCGCGTTGTCATCTTCCCCTCAGTCGTCGTTGGCTGAGGACATGAAGACCGTGTTCGACGTCATCCAAAACGTCGACATTAACGAAATTTCCGTACTCGCACGCAAACTGCGAACCGCCCGCTCTCCTCAAGAGCGTTTATTCGCGTTAGCCGAGCATCACTCGCTCCTAAGTTCGTTGTAAATTCTTTATATTTGTATAAATTCGTAAATAAATTAATTTAATGTCTAGACCCGCGAATCCCGCGTCCAGTCGTATTAAACCTAAGGGCTTATCCCTAGTATCTTTTAACGCTCGTAGCCTTAATACCAACCTTCCCGAGATTAAACTGTTCCTTCAGAACAAAGAACCTGCCTTATTCCTTCTCCAGGAGACATGGCTTACTACAAACCGCTCCAGGGGATTCGCTATACCTAAGTACGCGTTTACTCGCAACGATAGGCCCAACTCCGACGGTTACGGCGGCACCGCTACATATTACAAAAGAGGCTTCCATTGCTGTCCTCTCCCTACCCCTCCTCTCCTCAACATGGAGGCCACTTTGTGTAGATTGGCTATGACTGGTCATCCGACCATCATCATAGCTTCAGTCTACATACCTAGTGGTACCAGACCAATCCGCAGCGACTTTGAGGCCATTCTCGCCCTCGGCCATTCAGTCATTATGTTCGGAGACTTTAACTCCAAACATACTGACTGGACGTGCCTATCGACCAACACCAGCGGTATCGCTCTCCTCGACATCACTAACTCCCTTGACTTAGACGTCATATCCCCCATCACTCCCACTCACTATCCCAACAACCCGACCTATTCTCCTGACATCCTCGACTTTGCAATTATCAAGCGAATCAATCTTGATCTCAGGTCCATCGAACCGCTCGATGACCTAGGCTCCGACCATCGCCCCGTCTCCCTCGTGCTAGGCGCGCCTAACGTTAACGTCACACCGCCAAAGACCTTTACCAACTGGAAAGGCTTTAAAAATACGTTAGTTTCAGCCTTAGAGGCACAAAACTCTCCGCTCGCGATTTCGCCCGACCAATTAGACAGCCCGATTAAAATAGATTCAGTAGTCGATACTCTCACTGATGCTATCAACTCAGTCATCAGCGACAACGTAATCATTGCTAAGCAAGGCAAACCCGCGCTTCCCTTAGCCGTTAGCAATCTCATTAAAGCTAAGAACGCGGCTCTCCGGAGAGCCAAGAAATATCCCACGCCCGCATATAGAACAGCTGCGAATCAGCTTCAACGCAAAGTTAGGTCTCGCCTCGCGGAACTCCGTGACACTCAGTTTAACGATCTCATGGAGAATATCTCCCCGTCCCACCAAGCGTATTATCGAATGGCCCGAGCTTTACGCGTAGACACCGCCTCTCACGTTCCTCCTCTCACTCGTCCCGACGGCACCATTGCCTTCGAAGTCGAAGAGAAAGCCGAATGCTTCGCCGACAGCATAGCGGCACAATGTTCGCCCAGCACGCAACCCGTGGATCCCTCCCACATCCAGGCGGTGGAGGACGAAGTTCTCCGCAGAGAATCTCTCCCTATCACCGACGACCCCGTCACAGTCTCATTAGAAAGCAAAAGTCCAAAAAGGCTCCGGGTGCGGATGGAATTTCCAACCACGCACTTAAGCACCTGCCACAGCAGGTGCTTACCTTGTTAGCTATCATCTTCAATGCCTGCTTCGACCATAGCTACTTTCCAATAGCCTGGAAAGAAGCGACAGTCATAGGCATTCCCAAGCCGGGTAAACCTCTGAACATCCCGGCTAATCACAGACCCATCAGCCTCCTCAAGGCAATGTCTAAACTTCTCGAAAGAGTCATACTCTCTCGAATGCGGAACCATCTGTTTCCAACGGATGGCGACCCTCTCATTATTCCCCACCAGTTCGGCTTTCGCGCTAAGCACTCCTGCCCTCAGCAAGTCCATCGAATCGTCGAGTACATTCTCGAAGGATTCTATCCGCATCGTAAAAAATCAATCGCGGTTCTCTTTGACGTAGCCAAGGCATTCGACAAAGTCTGGCACAGCGGTCTCGTTTTTAAACTCTATAAAATAGGCTTACCGGTTCGCCTAGTCAGATTAATCGCGTCGTTTCTTAAAGACCGTACGTTTCGATTCAAACATGAAGGCACGCTCTCCGCGCCTCGTCCCATAAAGGCTGGAGTCCCGCAAGGCTCAGTCCTCGCCCCTCTGCTGTACACCGTGTACACTAATGACATGCCCATCCCGCCGAAAGGCGTCGAACTCGCCCTCTTTGCAGACGATACCGCCCTTTACACTAAAGGTAAAAGGATCCCGTATAACATCACCAGACTCCAAAAGGCCGTAAACGCCCTCGGTGTTTGGTTTCAAAAATGGCGTATCGATGTCAACCCAGAAAAGAGTTCAGCCATTCTATTCGACCACAAACGTCGTAATCGCCGCAACGATCCCCACATTCGAATGTTAGGTATTCCCATCCCCTGGAAGCGCAGTATCAAATACTTAGGCGTCACCTTAGATCAGACGCTTTCTTTTAAGCCACACGTCGATAGAGTAACGAAACTCGCGCGTTTCTACTTAAGCCGCTTAAATAGTATGATAGGTAGAAAAAGTAAAATGTCTTTTAGAAATAAGCGTACGCTTTATAAGGTCTGCGTTAGACCCGTCATGTCATATGCTTCGCCAGTCTTTGCCCACGCCAATCCCTCCGTCCTGTATAAGCTGCAGGTGGTCCAAAATCTCTTCTGCCGCAGGGCCACAGACGCACCTTGGTATGTGCGCAACGCGGACCTGCACAGAGATCTTGAACTACCTACAGTGCAACAGCACTTCAAAACACTCTCAGAATCGTTCTTCAAACGCGCCGAATCCCATCCCAATCATCTTGTTCGAGATTCAGTCTCATATACTGCTCCTGTGTTAGATTCGAAATTCAAAGTCGCTAGGCCGAGAAACGCGCACACGGGCGAACCTTCGCAGTTAACTTTAGCTCTCGAGGCCCTTCAGGCCGCAAATCCTAATTCTAACGTAAATTCTAATTCTAACGTAAATCCGAATTAATGCAATTTTTATTTTTCATTTTTAATGTTTTTATTTTTTTTTACTTTTCATCTTTGAGCACCTTCAGTGCTATGTGAATCTCAGCGGGTGACCCCTTAAGGGCCCCGCTGGCGCGGCCTCTTTCTCCAATTGGCCGTCGTTCAGATGAAGGCTGAGTGGCAAAAATGCACGAGCCGACAGGGGGTTTTTTAGTGGGTATGGTTCTGGTAGGCGTCGGGACGAGTCCCACATAACTCCGATCGCGCGCGCGGAGTATGCGTCAGAGCATTTTTTATGTCCTCCTGCCCTTCCCTTGGAGGGGAACCAAAAAAAAAAAAAAAAAAAAAAAAAAAAAAGTAAGTTCGTTCCATTTATTTGCGTTCAGATACGCGACTGTGACACTATTGCTTTATTAGATACAGGGGCATCCGTGTCGGTGGTGTCTGACCGACTTTGCAAAAAACATATCTTAACAATGCAAAAAGCGGACGATCTGTTCATCAAAGCCGTAAATGGCAATAAATTAAATGGCTTGGGAAGCACGAAGACATTTATAACGATAGATAATAAATTACATATTCAGGAATGCGTCGTCCTGAAGGATGTTGAGCAAGATTTAATTCTCGGACGTGTCTTTGTAATTTTCTATGTAAAGATAATTATAATTCTTTACAGCTGATTCAGCAATTACCTAAGATTTGTGAAAGTGAATATGTTTATTTTAGTAATATTGTAAATAATTTTAAAGATAACTTATGGAGTGAGGTGGTGGTAAGACAAAACAATGATTTCGATTTATCGCCGGAATTATCTGATAGTGAACGTAATTATTTGTCATTATTGTTAAATAAATATAGGTCAACGTTTGCTTTCGATAAAATAGCTTAGGTCGGTGCAAAATTGTCGAAGTAACGATAAAGACTACGGACGAAGCTCCTGTTCATAAAGCGCCTTATAGGGTTTCTGCTGAACACCATAGAATCATGCACGAACAAGTGTCAGACATGTAACAAAATAACATAATTCGTAAATCAAGAAGCCCACATGCATCCCCGGTCTTGTTGGTTAAGAAACCCGACGACACGTGGAGATTTTGTGTTGACTTTAGACAACTTAATAAAAAAGTTTTCACCATATTATTTAATGTTCGCTAGGGAACCTGAAGTTCTGGCGAATGAAAGATTGAATCCCAACTTAAATATTGAAAATTTCGAAGTTAGGAGGAATAGATATAGAAATAATGTGAATTTGGCACGAGAGAACTCTCGTAAAGCTCATTTGGCGCAGAAAAGGCTATATGATAAAAAAGCTTCATCTATTAATCTTCAGACAGGTCAATTTGTATTGTTGCATAACCCAAAAAGAGTGTCTGGAAAGAGTAAAAAACTTAGCCGACCATTTAAAGGTCTATATCAAATATAGAGTAGAGGTTTAAGAAACAACAATTATTTAATAAAGGCGTTGAATGGAGGTCGAAAAATAACTGTCCATGTCAATGGGCTGAAACCTTTTAACTTGCGATAATTTTGTTGAGTTCATTATAATAAAAAAATCTATCTAAATTATAATTGTAAATATGTAAATGTTGTAAAGTGTCAAAAGTAAATAATTGTTATTTTCTGGTTTTTAGGCTAAAATGAGGCGACATTAGCCTGACATATATCAATCAATCTGAAAGATATATAACTAATGTGAATATGTTTATTATAACGTAGTAAATGTTATTATATGTTATCATTAAGAATGTGTGTTGGCATATATGTGTTAGTGCTATATTTTAATGTACTAATATGTTCTTTCTTTTTCATATTGTGAATTATAACGGAAATGAGATGGCAGCCACTAGCAGATGAGATGGCAGCCAATAGTTGATGAGATGGCAGCCACTGAGGGATGACGATTGATGACAACTCTCCCTTGGCGATACAAAAAAATATGAAATTAATTTTATCTTGTCTTAAAAGTTGTTATGTGTAATGATCAATAAAGATGTTTTTTTTCGTTGAGTTTCACTACGTCCTTATCTGGTGATGGAACCGAGGGGCGTTCATTTGTAATCAGGCGGTCACCAACACCATACATTCTCTTAAAGAATAGGTGGCATGCTTTGCTGGCTGCAGGTGACAAGCTGGTTATCGATGCGCGCAATAAGGTGAAGTTATCTGCCAGGGACGTGAAACAATGAAAAGACATCTCTATAACGGTTCTGGCTCGCATCTCAACATTTCCGTAAGAATATTTGACATGTGATTAGGAAACAATATATTGAAAGTAGCTTAGGCGACGTTCGCTTGCTTTTTGCAAGGTTTTACTGGCGGGAATTCCTCTCGAAGCAGTTATTCATTGGATCATGGTGAAGCCATTGTTTTGGTAATGTTATAATTACTATCTGTACGTAAAGTATTCACACCAACCACCAGGAATAACCTAATCGACAGGGGTAGTCTCTCCTGAGGCCGTCGTACAAACACATCCTCGTTCAAGCAGGTAGTTAGAATAATTTTTGTAAGAACTTTATCCACCCAACCTTGTTTGTGTGAATAAATTTCATGCGGGCGGCCGATCGTCACGGCTAAGCCTTAGAGAGCACGTCAGAATGCCGCGACATTTTAGTAAAGAGGTTAACTGAATTATTATGAATTAAGAATAAAGGATATTTAAATATACTGTTGACAGAACAGAAAGAAATGAAGTGATACATTCTGAATTGCTCCGTCATTGGAGCAAGATGTTCTAATAAATCTCACAACTTAAAATAAATATATGAAAATTATCACATAAGTAAATTTCATCGGTATTAATTTAAACCACAAGGGTGGTCAGTCGTGTGTGGGCGTAGTGCACCATTGTAATTCCCAGGGGGTGAGTTAGTTAGTGGGTAGTGGCTCTGGTAGGCTCGGAGCGAGTCCCACATAACCTCGATCGCGCGCGCGGGAAATGCGTCAGAGCATTTTTTATCCTCCTGCCCTCTCCGTGGAGCGTAATAAAAAAAATCGACATCAGTGGCTAAAAAAGAGCTGTAAATTAAACCTGACCTAGATAAAAAAGTGTTTCTTTTTTTAAAATAACCGATACGTGTATTTATCCGAACGGATGCTTCTGAATCGCGGATCCTATTTTTCAGGTTCACACAAACGATGTAAAACCTTAACACTATTATGGTTTATAAACTGGCGCTTAACTAATGAAAGAGCCAATAAATGTTTCTACTTAGACTAATTAGATAATTTTTAAAGATTTTGATGTAATATTCTTTGAAATTTTATTTATTTATATATTTTACTATCTATTATTAAATTTAAAATTTAATTAATTATTATAATATAAAATATACTATTAGCATATTTCTTTCAATGTAAACGAGGAAAATGTAAATATTAGTAATATTTAAAATTAAAAAATAAAGAATTTTTTACAAGCTATCGACCAACTGACGAATCTTAATACGAAATAGACGATACTGGCTGTGGAATTACGTTAGAAAAGCAATCGACAATCAACAATTATAGCACAATTATAGCAAAAAGTCAAAATGTCATCGCAAAGATCATGTAACAGTCACACCAACATATCTTCGAACTGACAAGCGTCGCTAGTATCGTTTAATTGTTGCCATTTTATTTGTCCGAGGCCATCAAAATCGCAGTCCCGACCTTCGAGGACTTGACAAGGCTTCTCACCCAAAGGCAATTTGCTTATCATACTTACACTCTCCCCGAAGCGCGTATGATCAAAGCTGTTCTCAGGGGCTTGGTGATTCTTCCCCCTAGCCTTGGTGATCCTGACCAACTCTCCCAGGTCGAGAGATATCTTCAGAGAGGCCCGCCCTATCTGCGGCCTCTCCGGCATCTCAGTGGAGATGCCGCATCGCCGCGGACACCCAGGGCAGTGCCGCCACTGCCAACTATACGAGCATACGGCGGCCAATTGATCCGCCAGCCCCAGGTGCGTTAAGTGCCTGGAGCCTCATATCAAACACTAAGGAGTGCAATCGCACTCCGGAGTGGACCTCCCTACCGGCTTGTGTGCTGTGTGGCCAATCCGGCCAGTCTTATTTATTAAACATGAGCTATTTTTAAAGAGTCCAATCTTAAAAATAAAACTTAGAGCTCAAATCCTTCAGCTTGTATTTTGTAAAAATACTTGAGTCCTGCCAAAAAGAACTCAAAGACTGAGTCTTTTTAAAAGAACTCATGACTGAGTTCTCTAAATCCATAGCTGTATATAATTAAGCAATAAAACAGCCGTTCTTAAAGAGTAGTGCAAACACAACACACCATTGAATTGGATAATATAAATACACCAACTCAAGTTCAGGATTCAGTCTAGCTCAAAGAACTTAAAAGACTCGAAAGGACTCGGAAGACTCAGCAGACTCAAAGGACTCGGACACAAGGTAATTAACGAATCCCAGTCTTGAAAAAAGACTCAAATCTCGAAATGAAGAATAAAAGACTCGAGTTTCTTACAACTCTACTTCGAGGCCTTACTCGAACTGTGGCCACCCATAATTATGTTCGGCGATTTTAATTACAAACATACTGACTGGACGTGCTTGTCGACCAACACCAGTGGTGTTAAACTACTAGACATCACGAAGTCACTCAATCTTGACGACATTTCTCCCGTCACACACACCTATTACCCGGATAACCCGCTTCATTACCGTGATATCCTTGACTTTGCCATAGTCAAAGGTATCAATCTCGATCAATGATCATACAGCCGCTAGACGATTTAGATTCCGACCACCGCCCGATGTCCCTAAAACTAGGACTCCAAAACGACCCTCCTGCTCCGAAAACCACAGTCCATTTCAAGCACAGGGTGTGCTTGAATTTGGCCTTGGAAGCCCCAGACTGCCCTCTCGCGATTTCAACCGACTATCTCGAAGCACGGATAAAATCGACTCGATAGTCGATTTGCTCACTGCCGCCATTAATTCGGCCATCAGTGAGAATGAAGAGGTTGCTAATCATGGCAAGCCCAAGCTTCCCTTGGACATTAGCAACCTAATCAATGCTAAAAACGCCACTCTGCGCAGAGCCAGGCGTTACCACACGCCCACCTACAGGCTAACCGCAAACTAGCTACAACGTAAGGTCAGATCCACCATCGCAGAATACAGAGACGTCCAAAGGGACGATCTCATGATTAACATCTCTCCGTCCCACACGGCGTACTGTAGGATGGCGAAAGCCCTCCGACTAGACGCCTGAACTTACACCCCTCCGTTGTCTCGTCCCGATGGCACTATAGCCTTCGAGGACAACGAGAAAACTGAATGCTTTGCGGATAGCATTGCCGCACATTGACCCCATTTCAGTGTCTAACGATGAGATTCTTTTCCTCATCAGAAGACAGAAATCCAAGAAGGCCCCGGGTGCGGATGGAATCTCCAACCATGCACTTAAGCAGCTGCCTTGGCAGGTACTTACCTTGCTTGCGATTATCTTCAACGCCTGCTTCGACCTTAGCTACTTTCCAAAAGCTTGGAAAGAAGCTACAGTCAAAGGCATTCCCAAGCCAAGAAAATCTCTCTCGAGAGAGATCGAGAAAAGCTCCGTCCATGCCGTCGAGGTACAAAGTCCGTAGACCGAGAAATGCACTCTCGTATTCACCCGATCAGCTCTCGGCTAATCTGGACCAGCTTAAGGCTGCCCAGGTCGAATAATCATCATCCAAACTATCAATAGCACCTTAAGTGATTATTTTTCTCAGCGGGTGACCCACTAGCGGGGCCCCGCTTGCGCACCCACCTCCGAACCTCCCACCGCTCAGATGAAGGCTGCACAGCATTCCCATGCTACAGCACAAGATGGTTGTTAGTGGGTAGGTGCCACTCTGGTGAGACCCACATCACCCCGCAGAGCCGGTATGCATGACGCATCTTCCACCTCCTACCTGCGAAGGTGTTGCTTCGGCGGCAAAAAAATAAACTGTGTGTGAATTTCAGAAAAAATATAAAGACAAAAGAAAGGAAGCGAAGCTCAAAAAGTGCCGTGTCACAGGCAACTTGGACGGACTAAATATGTAATTAGTTTGCTATCGCGCTGGAATGTCATATGGGATTTTTTGACAATAAGAAATTTAAAAAAAACCAAATGCTGAGCAATTGCTATCACAAGTTACGTAATAAGCCTACCGAACGAAACATTATTTATGAAAATCATTTTATTCACATTGCTACAATAAAAATTTAATTTTTTTCCTTGATGTGTTATGAAATGTAACATTTCAACAGAATTTAATACTGTATGTTGGTTTTTAAAGTTTTTTAACCGATCCTAATTCTTACCCATGTCATAAACATAAAATGAATTAGATATTTGTTGGTTTAACACTAGTACGACTTTACAAACACTAAAAAAAAATATTCCTATGAGGAACCATTAGCTAAATCTAGTAGATAGACCAAAAATATTGATGTAATTTAGCCAAAATTACTTTTTTTTTAACTACACTGTTTAAGGAATAAAACACATTTGTAAATATAGAAGTAAACTGATAATTATCAAAAATACAATTTAACGCGCGTTAAACATAGATTCATTAGAAACTTCGACCGAAAACCTTGAAACCTTTATCGCTTTAACTCTCTTTTAAAAACTCACTAATTATACAAAAGCTTTTCCGCAATGTTAAGTAATTTGTCAAGCACTTAACTAACATTACTTAACTTACGTTTTCAAAACTTGAATAAAAAACCGGTAAATATAATGCAGTGGATACAAAGCACTAAAAGTAAATGAAGTCGATCACAGAGACACAGAAATGAGATTATAGACAAGACATGAGATTGTTATTGTTACTGACTTCTCAGTAGAGAAATCTAGCCGAGCAGCACTTTTGTTTGCAATTAAATATTACCGAAAAGGTTCCAATTTTTACTATTTCATAAAAAAATCATCTTACATTACTTTAGAAAACGATTCTCCTACAAAAAAATTTATTCAAAATTACTCATGCTTTTTATGTTGTACTTGTTGACTTGAGTATTATGACCAAATATATTGTGCAATAAATCCTTTTTTCAATAATACTATACACACACAAAGATATAAATAATATCTTTTCTTTTAATTTTTTTTTTCATTAGGCTCGCCTGAACGTAAACGTAACTGAACTAGTTCTCTTCATTGGACAAGAGCCCAAATAACAAAGCAATAAAGAAAAAAACTTTAAAAATAAATGCCACGAATTCATGCCTGCATAGCCTGCATATTGTGCTTGCCTGAACAAATGCCTGCATGTAGGCTGGATTGCATGATTATGCTCTTAGTTACTTTAATGCATTCATACTTACACCTCCAAGAAAGGGGATTTTTATTAGATGTAAATAATAAAGTTAGGTTGGTGAACAATTTCACTAATAAAGTACAATGTTGATATACAAACCAGTAAGCAGAGCAAATTTTTTGGATGAAATAAAATAAGTTGGGAGTACCAAGAATAAATAAACCTTTGTTGATAATTCCAAATGGTTTTCGAATAAGCACCACAAATTTTCTCTTTAATACCAAATTCTAAGTCATTCATTTAATCTTACGTTCAAAACTTCCCAAAATATTCACTCTTCGCCTGATATTCAAATTTTACGCAAACAAAAAGTGACCTAAATGTAGCGCCATACTCGAAATTTAACCTTACCTCGGTCAATATTACAATGGCATCACATGCTGACTAAGCAAGCCTCGTTTCCATTGCACTTGTGTGTATTTAGTCGACCACAATTTTAACCACAAAGACTCTGAAGCGTAAGTAAGCGACTAACTAGTAGAGAACTGGTGAATAATTATGAATTAGAATATAAGTATGGTTATAGAAGACAGTAACAGACGTCTTTGGCTTGACTACAACATTTGGTTTGTTTTATGGAAATCATCATTTCCCAATACGAGTATCCTCTGATTACTCACTGGGAAGTTCGGAAGTAAACGCAATTTTTATTTTTTTATCATTGTCATTAAAGGTATGTACATTCATTTTGGATTCATTTTTTCAGTAGCAGAGGAATATTGAAAAATCCTTCTGGTTTTAATAATGGATTTTATGAGCTGGATATCACACACGCAGTAAATAGTCAATTGCATTTGAAGTGCACATTCCACAAACAGGCTAGTTAGAGCTAATAGCGCTATTGAACGCTCCCAGACGTTGCGTCGGCGTGCGGCCGGCCCGCAGATTATTACCTGTACCTACAATTTGGATGTGATAATGTTTTTTAGTATTTTAAATCGTTGTGTTATTGTAATTTCATCTATTTCAAAGAGGGCTTATCCAGAAAAAGCATCAGCTTAGTTAGTCGTATAACAATAAATCTATTTATATGATAAATAAAGATGATCTGACTATAACCTTAAAAATAGGTAAACATCAGCTTGTCAGCTGATCCCCCGCTTATCATACGTTTTATTCCACATTTGGCCGAAAAAATTACTAAATTACTGTTAATACTACCTATCTGTAAGTATTTTTTTAAATATTCATAAATTATTATTACTATTATTGCTCGAGAAATTTACACTTTATTTAATTTATTAAAAATATAATTTAATCTGCCTCATTCACATTTACAGTGTAGGTTTCCATATTGAAGACCGTTTTCTCTGGAATAATATTCTTTGTGCCCTGTTACTTAACTGTTAGTATTATCATGACCTCTCTTTGACAAAATTAAGTTTCGGTGGCAATTTTACCCGCTATTAGTAGACTGAGTTCTTGTTAATTGTTATAGTCTTGATAATAAATTTTGATTCGATAAAGCCAAAGCAAATTGTTATGTGACTGTCAAAATAATATTTTATATTAACAGTATTGCTCAAGTTGGTGACGCTACCAGTTCGTATTTGCTAGAAAATTTAAAAGCAATTAATAGACTTTCACGACGGTGTGTGAGAAATTACAATCAGTTTTTATGTAAATGGGGTTGTCTTCCAACAAACACCAACAATTAAAGTGAAGTATTGGGAGGTCTTATTCTATATTTTTCGGGTGTTTAAAACAGTGTTATTTATTACCGATATCCTTTATAACTTGTAGCAAGGAATACCATGAAGCTCTGGTTAAATTCAACTGGATATCTTTTGTTTTAAAGAACGTTGTAGACACAAATCTCTCGGAGTTCACAAGGCAAACCTTTTAACGTAAGATGGTGATATATTCTTATCTGTCGACTTGCTGATGCCCGGAGCAAGACTCACTACCCTGTTCTACACGCCTTGATGTACAGTCAGGCTATATTCGTTTGTTGACTATTACAACTTTATTTATTATTCCTTTTAAAATAAAACATATAAACATTAAGTGTGCACATAGGTGTGTGTCCATTAAACCAGTTAACCAACTGTTCTTTATCTGAATTTAGCATAAATTGTATAATCATGCATTAGGAAACAATTTTAACCTCGACTAAGGATCAAGGCGACCTCTGACTTAATTTATTCTAAGCGGGGATAATTACTCTGTTTAGGTGTGGGCTAAGTGTCTATGAGTTTCACGATACATTCACTTTTACTAAATGTGTAAGGGAGGAGCCTTTCGAAGTATGCGGACGCCAGAGAGAAAGTTTAAAAGATATTTTTTTTAATTAAACTAAAAATATAGTTGAGTCTGATCGGTAATGAATATAATATAATGTAGTATATCATGCAATTTTTTGTATTTAAATTGGAATTAATGGACCGACTTCATTATTTTGGATTTAATATTGAAATTAAAATGTTTTCCGCTGTTTATATTGTATTTAAATATTTGAGTGTAACGGCATACTTAGTTACGTCAAATGGTTACTGAAAGCGCTCCTAAATATAGATTCAGCTTAACGAATTTATACTTTCTCTGTATTATATCTAACTCTATATTCACCAAAGGAATGAAACTGAAATGATGAGTTGTCGTCTCTGAGTGTGGCCGTAAGTGTTGTTTTGTTCCACAAAACAATTTTTTTATTTGTAACTAACAAATTAAGCACTTAATGCTCGATACTCAATTATTTATTGCTGTGTATAATATTACAGATCTTAATACAATTTGATAGAACAGTAAAAATAACAAACACGTAACACTATGGGCCTAATCTGGATACAGTTTTGTACATAGTTTTCTGTATTTACAATCATAAAAAAAATTTAACATATTATGTTTTTGAAAATCAAAATGCTATTGTAATTTTATTTATGTATCAATTTTTATACAACTGTTAGGTGAATATTTGCTGATTTATTATTTTTTTCGTACCTTCTGAATTTGTATTATTTAGTATATTTTGTTTCTATATTAATTTACTTACTTTTGAGTAATATATTTTTTGAGCATATACAGCACTTTTTATTACATGTTTTGTTTGTTGTCATTATTTTGCTTTTTCGTATGGATACTGATGTAATCAGAAACTTTTTTTTATATTTTATATATTTTTTAAATATAATTAAATTTCTAGATTTTGTAAGGCGTCAAGCAGGTGATTATAGCTCTTTGTGTGGATATCGCAAAAGGATCGCAGTAATGTATGTCATCACCGAGCCGTGCTGTAAGCCAGAATAAGTGGCGACATTGGTTGTATTAATTGCTTTATTCAGTTAGGTCTTATTGAGACTACGTTCTTACGCTGGGATAATATTCCTGATTTTTCTTAAGACTTTGTGTATTTACTTTATGTATATGCTTGACAATTTGAGCATTTTACGCTCTAAAAACCAGGTTGGCAACCATCGGTACGCAGTAGGAAGAAGAATAATTTAATAATTTAACTGGCATAGCTTTGAATACAAACTCTAGCTAAAATTAAACATATGACGTAAAATCAGTATATTAATTTAGAGTTTTTATTATATCCGTATAAGTTTTATAACCGATTCGCCTGTTTTTCACCAGATTCGCATGTTGGCGTGAGTTGAACATCAGTTACAAATGTATTAAAATTATTTTTGTTGCAACAACGAAAAACTGAAAAGTGCAGGAATACACACCGCCACTGCGCGGCTAGCTTTATAACGTTTACGAATACATTCAATTAACCCGATACTGGCTCTCTCCCAGTACTTAAAATTAAATCTTATTTCCAGAAATTCAAAGTTTATTTTGTACTGCACAATGCTATAGAATGCAGAATCAGGTAAGTTAAATCGACTCCGGATTTGTCGACGAGTTGGCTCGTTGGCTCGTGGGTTTCGGCTCGCTGTTTTTATAGTGTTATATTTGGATTTCAATGATGCACTGGCTAACGTGATCTTTCTTGAAATTTTGAGAAATAAATTCTTAATTATGATCTTTTTTTTCATTTATCGATTGTTAATTTTCATTGTAAAAATGTTTCGCACTGTAAATTATACCTCAATGTTGTGTCACATAGAATTAAAACAGTATCAAATAAAATGTTCGTAAAAACAATGTCTATATAGCCAACTATTACAAGATTCGGACTAACATTCTTATTTAAGATGAAATTATGAAATACTCGAAAAAAAATAGGCTTTTAACCCTGCTAGGATTGAAACACGGGTAATTATAATAAAACCAAATACTTGGTACATCGTTACCAATCCCGTGATAGTGAAACATATAGGTTTCAGAATCACTTTCGTGTCACATTGTATGTATCACAATTACCCTCACAAATACATTTTTTATCCTTCTATGAAGTAACTGATTGGTACTGTCGTTAATTAATTTGTGTTTAAACAGACTACTAGACAACTACTTAACATTGAAAAATTCAACGCAACTAAACAACTTGTTTACAGTTTATGAGGCCGCTATATATACTTATTTAGTTCCTTGTTATCATCACATATACGGTTCCTGAAAGATACTACAACCAAATCTACAAGTGAGTTAGCAGTTTCCGAGTTAATGTTAACTAAACAGACTTTCAAATATATCCCGATAAACCTAAATAATACAAAACTACCATCTTTATCTTTACTTCATAATGTTACAGATGCGGAAGTGAGTTTGATTGTTTGTTTGCGTCATGCCATAACTACTTTATGTTGATACATAACTACATAATGAAATTTTGCACACAATGTTAAGAATATAACAAAGCGACGTAGGCACGCTTGTGGAGCTGAGGTAGAGAGCTAGTAAACAAATACAACGACTTGTATTCGAACCCAACAACAATCCCACTACACCCCAAAGGTAATCAAAGTGTACGCTTTTCTTTACAATTACAGAGCTCGTATAGTTTCACGAGAGCCAGTTCGATTCCCAACCACGTGCAACTCTACGTGACAGGAATCCAGAAAGCTAGCCAACAATATTCTAGTTAATTTTTGACATTAAAGGCAGAAAGCCAAAATACGCAAAAATCTAAAATTTTGGTGATATTGTTTTATCATCGTTGTATTCTTATTTACTTTGTAGTAAATGTAAAATAAATTAAATATTTAAAAAAACATATTCCGTAAAGGTGCCTGCCAGTTCTTCTTTACGAAAGCATTTTACACGCTAATGGTTCGGCATATATAAGGGATAGTCTAGATACTTATAATTTGAAAAGTACATGACCAAAAATTTTTTTTTTCATTTAGTTGTTACGACTTGGATGTCATCTGGTTAAGGCTACACGTTGATCTCTAGGTATACCTAATCGAATACGCGAACCAGCTATCAGTTCTCAGAAAGTTAACGAGTAATCATAATCGATAATAATAATTTAAAATGAGTCGACTCCTGGTATACAATCCTGTTGGCACCACAACCCTGTCATCCTTGTGTCACGCTGTGCGCTGGCCGTCTGTCAACCGCAACGCTTTAAAAGTTTGAGGGTTCATATATTTGTTTAGTTTTAATATAACTTTTTTATATATCCGTAGCGTATCTGGTAGGATTTCAGAACAATATGGCAATTGTAAGTTTCTATTTATGTAGTAGGTAGCTACCTCGATAGTGTGTTTCAATTGTATTAAATTGTGTCATATTAACAAACTAATTCAGTATGATCAGTTCAGTTTTAATTACAAATAAGTCAACAGATTGTCTTCTATCTCACTTGATGAAAACACACTGCGACGTATGAGGCAGGGCTACACAGCAATAAGGTTCAGTTATAAGAGGTTGCATTTTTCAAATAACGATAAATTGTGCAATTATTATAGGATCTTCCTATCTCTGTGAGTATATGCTTTACAAGATAAATTGTAGACTGTGATGGGACATTACTGCTTCATTGAACACGGAACTGCGACACAAGATTTGTTGTGTTTGAGGCTTGAGGGGCCGGGACGCGTTAATCGCTGATAAAGCCTACGTAAAGACCTCATCACCAATAGGGACGCCCGACGTGGCGAGCACCTGTGCGAAGGCTTTCGCAAAGTTTACCAAGCTTTACGAAGAATCCGTGGGAGGGCTTAAGAACGAATATATATTTTTGTTGCATTTATTATAAAAAAACATAAATTAAAGAAAAAAATATACAAATTAGCATAAGAAAACCTCTAAGGTTTGTAAGATAATGCTAACCTAAGTCTACATTGGTGGTTTTGATAATAATGTGGTAATGGTAATGATAATGATAGTGGTAATGATCATGATAATAGCAATAAATTGCATACGTGCGACCTCTCATGTACCGAATTTTAAATAGATACAACCTACTGATTTTTTATTTATTACTATGATTTCTTTCACAAACTGGGTGTCAATGCTTCCTGCTCCTCACTCAGAGGGCTTTGATTACTAGCAATGTAAAATATCAATTATCTGATTCCCTGCCTACATCTGTCAGGCTGTTTTTTTATCTAAGGTTAGGGTTTAAAGAAAAATATTTAATTGTTGTATTTAAAATTATAAGATAATTATTTTTTACAACTACTACATCATTTTCAGAAAAGCTGTAAATTATTTTCATATAATTTCCGTCGGCGTCCTCCTTTTCAAAGATTGGCTTTATGTGACGTAATTAAACTTACGATAAATTAATCGGGTGATTTTTCATTCAAATTAAATCGTTTTGAACATTTATATTTGGTTTAGAGTTTTAAACAGTTTTATAATTGAAGGCGTCATTGAAAAGCTGAGCTTTTTAATAATTAACGATATAAGGCAACTAAAAGATCTCTCTAAAACTGGCTGCCAATTTTTTTTCTCAAGATTTGTGTAAATCATATTATATTAGGGCTCACAAAATACCAAAATTATTAAACACAAGGTAAGTCTTAAACAAAACACCCTGAGCTCGTTGCCACCATACTTCGTCTCCAACCTGAACAAAGCAAACGTAACAATTACTCAAAAGAAATGTCCCAAAATGTAAGGAGTCTGGACCAGGTCTTTGTACACTTTATCAAAAAATAGTTTAATATGCTTAGAACACTTTTTGATTGTTAAATTGTTATCAAAACACTTTGTTTATTGGTAGGAAATGAAATTGTGCATTATTAGTGTGCAACACAAACAAAAACATCATGGCGGGAAAAAATATCATTTTGACAGCTAAGTTTTACTTACATCTTTTTGTTTTGTGTATCGAGTAGTATCGATGGCTGGTTGCCATTAAGTCCAAAGAATTAAATTGAATTGTTTTGTGTATTTTTAGCTTATTTAACAGTTGTAAAGTTAAAAAGAAACCGAAAGAAAGAACTCAAGCGCAACGAACAATCAAACACACAGACAGACAACTATCAATGTGATGTGAGTGAAGTGTGTTGTGAGTGAGGTGGCTATCCCCTCTGCTTAGTGAACTAACTTCACTTGACATCTTCCGCCATAGAAAAGACTCATTGACAATGTTGCCCACTAAAACGAACACAAATAATGTTGACTTTTTTATTTTCTTAACATTTAACTACTAATTAAATCAAATTATTTGTATTTTTCCTATAATTACCATTTATTTGTAAATTTTTTTAGATTGTGTACAAAGACCTAGCCCAGGTTGTGACATTTCTTTTATTTCCACAAAAAACTTACGGCGTATTTGGCCTAAGGATACAGCCATAGCTTCACCGAGACCATCCAAGGCTTCGCTTCATAAGTGAGTGGCATACACATGCCAGGAGACGATTGTTCAATACACGCCTCATAACTTTGCAAAGTATGGAGGTGATTGCAATAGATCGGTAGTTGATAGGATCTGCACGGCTTCCCTTCTTTGGTACTGGTTGCACGTTAGCCAGTTTCCAGGATTTAGGGACCTTTCCGGATTCCAAAGAGAGTCGATACAGGCACGTTAGAATGGGAGATATCTCGGCTGCGCAGTGTTATAACACAACTGCAGGTATGCCATCGGTATACTAGACATATTTACGATGTTTACGTATTTTTATCTTAAACATTTTTGTTAATCTGTGTATTATTGTCTGATGGGCTTAAAAGTGTGATTTAAAGTTAATAATTAAGTCATTATTTATTATTATTATTATTGAAAAAGGATTAGACGTTTGTCTTCTATCTCACCTGATGGAAAGTGACGATGAAGACGAAGGTGTTACACGTCTATCCACGAGATACCTATTCACTCGACGCTAAATCTAAATTATATCTATTAAATATTTAGTATCTTTATTTCAGAAAGTCAAAGGTCAGAAAGGTATAATTTTCAATATAACTTCAAGTCTGATCCCTATTTCACCAAAGTTTGCAAGGGTAGCCAAACGGGGTAAAGAAACAAGTTATTTATTGACACAAATTAATAAACGCTCGACTGACGAAACAAAGCACACATAGATCTTGGACAGCTGAATTGATTCCTTCCAAACATTCTAGATTAATTCCCCTTTAAATAAGAGCAGCACATCAATATCGATTCATTCAGTTTCATTTTTGGGTTCTGATTAATGGAAAGAAACTGCCATTGAAATTACTGGAACACAAGTTATTCAAACTGAAGCCTACAGCCGTCAACGCAACATTATTCAATAATGTAATAATCACAATCTGTAAGAATACAACACTTACGATTAATGAAGACCATGGTCACGGACGTCACTTACCATCAATAGATCGCGTGCTCGTCGCTGATATAAAAATAAAAGCTACACACGTTTCACTAACAAAACAGCTCTTTTTGCGTCGTAGTTAAAAACCAGAATGTAGGCTGTAAAGTGACGATTAATACTTATTCGTTCTTATTGACGACAAATAAAGCATGACTCTCAAAGTTTGTTAACTTTGATACGTAACAAAAAAGTTTTTGATGTAACTTGATTTCATCAGAAACAAAACTGACTCCAATCTTAATACATTTTATTTAATAGCCTGTAGTATAAAGTATTCCATCAAATTTTAACCATTACTAAGAAGTGGACATTAAATCGCTTTTCACAACTTTCTCTTTCCAATGACATGGTTTAACGGGCTTGTCCTCGGACACACTTCGCAAAAGTAAATGTGTCGTAAAATCCTGAAGCACAAAACCGACCTCCGCACTGGGTAATTATCTCGCTCCTAAGAATTGATAAAGTCGAAGGTCGCCTTGATCTAGGTGACAATTCCAGGAAGTCAACATTCGGTAACAGGATATATCTGGTTTCACATTACTTGAGGACTAAGGTGTGTGAAGCTTTTTTGTGGTGAAATAAATATTGTATGTATGGACTAATTAAACCAATGGACTGTAACTTTGAACTTTCTTGATATTCACGGACTACTACTATTCATTATAACTAAAAAACCACTAATAAAAAAAATAATTCAGATACTCAAAACGCAACAAAAGTGAACTGAAAATAAAATAATCAGCTCTTCACTACAATTGTTTCTTTTCTGTCTTCTTTCCTTGCCAATTTCATGATAATTTTGATGCCATAAAATGTTTAATGCGCGTTCCTACATTAAAATATACCAATTAGGTTAAAGCTAATGAAATGAAATATTTATTTTTTCTCAACATTGACAATTACTTGTTCTTATTGACGTCAAAAACAACATGACTCTGCCACCAGTTTGCAAGCACTGGCAAGAAACTTCACAGGTATTTTTTTTTTTTCAAAATAAACTTACAGAGTGTCTTTATGTCTATACAAAATTATTCTTATCTGCATCTGTTAGCTCGGCAAGTCTCCCTCCCTCCAAGTATCCAAACGACAAACACCCTCAAATGCCACCCGTCTTCTGCGTACTTACGTAGACGTAAACTAAAGCCAAGGTAAAACCACTGGAATATTGATGATTCACTAAGTAACATCCGCCACATTAGCTAATTACCTGAATGATATCCCAGGAATGTTCCTTTCCCATGGGTCATCAAATGTACACAAACGAAATGTAAGCAAAATTAACAGGTATGCAATTTTCAAGTATTCTTAAAAATGGAAAGTCAAAAATTTATGTTAAAAAGGTATTTTACTATACCTACATCTTTAAATTACTATGAAATAAAAAAAATTAACCAAGCTGTATGTATTTTATCCTTAACATCTCCATCATTTGTGCAGCTAATTTTTTAGAAGAGATGCAAAGTAGAACATCGTGTGTTAATTATTGAAGAAGACGTTAAAGATGCAATGTGAAGGAAGACACACTGTGTAGCAATCTGAGAGTGAAAGTTTATAATATTGCCGCCACCAGGCATAAATGTAAAGCTACGAGTTTGTAAAAAGGAAAATACGAATAAATTAAACATATATAATTAAATTACTGGAACTGGTTAATTTACCGATGAAGTGAAACCGCTTAACTATTTTACTCTTTAACGATAAATAGATATAGATTTTGAAATTCGTGAAAGGTAAAAAAAGTGTTAAAGTAATGATTAATATTAGGTACTCCAAATACTGTAACGTATTAATTTAGGTTGATCAGTTTCTAACTTACAATAATACTTACAGCTAAACCATTTTAATAAAATGAGCCAATTCTTTGTATCTGTACCAGCTACATTTACTACACTCCTCTGATCAAAATACCCTGGTATTGAAAAAAAAACATCAATCTTTGTTTTTACCGACTAACTGGACAGTGCTGGGTTCAATCAGATTTTCTAATTTAACCTAAGCCTTGAAGCTAAAAGCGTACGAATTTTATTTTATTCCTTTCTTCTATTTTATTAATTTTTCCCATATTTTAATATTTATTTTTTATCATATCTGTGTGTTTTCGTGTGCATTCGCCCTTTCTGTCGGTAAAGGTTGACCCTAACGCGGTCAACTCTTTACCTGCGTACTCTTTTTAGGATTCTAGGTAGCGGCCTCCGGCGAACTACGGTTAGTTTTAACTTATTTTCCCCAGCCCCCCTACCGCTGGTAGGGAGGTTAGCCGCTAGGGTTCGCTAAGTTTATTTTAGGGAACTCGAGGCATCTTTTATATACTTATATATTCATATAATTCCCTATAATTCCCTCCCTAATGGATTCGCAAAGCATTATTAACTTCGCGAAAGCGTTCGCACAGGATCCCTGCGTCCGGCATCCCCATTCCAGACGAGGTCTTCACGCAGGCCTTATTAGCAATTAATGCGTCCCCGGCCCCTCAGGCCACTATCGTCCAGACCCATTAGGTATTTAGCTCGCTCGCGTCTGCCGTGCCCTCGGACATGAATTGTGCATCGGTCACATCCTCGCGCACATCCCGTAGGAAACGTACTGCTCCCGGGAGCGATTCGGACTCCGCCGCGTCCGAAGCTACGTCGGTCGCCGCCACCTTAACCGGCTCTCCTGAGACCGCGTTTCAGTTAGTCGCCATACGCTCTAAGAAGCGTTCGAAGAAAGTCGCGGTGTCTTCAACACCCGAGCCCACCCCAGTGTCTTCAACACCCGCCCCGCGCCGTTAATGTCATTCGAAGTGACCGCGTCTCTGTCGGTTCCGTCGAAGCCAGCGTCGCGCTGCGCTCCCGTCCCACCGAAGCCTCCGCGAAAAAGTGCGCTGGACCACGGTTTCTAACTTGTGCAAAGAGCACAAAATTAATTACTTACAAGCCACCAACGCTGGCGAATCAATTAAAATTCAGGTCGTGACCATCGAAGACTTCCGGTCTTTTACTAGGCTTCTGTCGATCAAACAAATCGGGTATCACGCGCTCCTAATTGCGCCTATAGAACAGCTGCGAATCAGCTACAACGTAAAATTAGGTCTTGCCTCGCGGAACTCCAAGACGCACAGTTTAACGATCTCATGGAGAATATCTCCCCGTACCACCAAGCGTATTATAGTATGGCCCGAGCCTAACGCCGCCTCTCACGTCCCTCCTCTCACTCGTCCCGATGACTTCGAAGTTGAAGAGAAAGCCGAATGTTTTGTTGACAGCATTGTTGCACAATGCTCGCCCAGCACGCAACCCTCTCACATCCAGGCGGTGGAGGACGAAGTCCTTCGCAGAGACTCTCTCCCTATCACCGCCGAACCCGTCATAGTCTCTAATGACGAAATCTCGCTTCTCATTAGAAACGAAAAGTCCCAAAAGGCTCCGGGTGCGGATGGGATTTCCAACCATGCACTTAAACACCTGCCTCAACAGGTGCTTTCTTTGTTAGCTATTATTTTCAATGCCTGCTTCGACCATAGTTACTTCCAAAAGCTTGAAAAGAAGCGATGGTTATAGGCATTCTCAAGCCGGGTAAACCTCTGAATATCCCGGCTAATCACAGACCCATCAACCTCCTCAAGGCCATGTCTAAACTTCTCGAGAGAGTCATACTCTCTCGAATGCGGAACCATCTGTTTCCAACGGAAGGCGATCTCCTCATTATTCCCCATCAGTTCGGCTTACACGCTAAGCGCTCCTGCCCACAGCAAGTCCATCGAATCGTCGAGTACATACTTGACAGCTTCTATCCGCGTCGTTATAAAACAGTCGCGGTTTTATTTGGCGTAGCCAAGGCTTTCGATAAAGTCTGGTACAGCGGTCTCGTTTATAAACTCTACAAGATAGGCTTACCGGATCGCCTAGTCAGGTTAATAGCGTCGTTTCTCAAAGACCGTACATTTCGATTTAAACACGAAGGCACGCTTTCCGCGCCTCGCCCCATAAAGGCTGGAGTCCCTCAAGGCTCAGTCCTCGCCTCTCTGTTGTACACCGTGTACACCAACGACATTCCCATCCCGCCGAAAGGCGACGAACTCGCCCTCTTTGCCGACGACATCGCACTCTACACCAAAGGTCACAGTGTCCCGCAGCTTGTAACCAGACTCCAAAAGGCCGTAAACGCCCTCGGTGTACGGTTTCAAAAATGGCGCATCGATGTGAATCCAGACAAGAGTTCTGCGATACGCTTCAACCCCAAACGCCGTCGTCCCGCTGGCGATCCCCACGTTCGAATGTTAGGCATTCCTATCCCCTGGAAGCGCAGTACTAAATACTTAGGCGTCACCTTAGATCCGACGCTTTCTTAAAAGTCACACGTCGATAGACTATCGAAACTCACCCGTTACTACTTAGGCCGCCTAAATAGCATGTTAGGTAGTAAAAGTAAAATGACTTTCAGAAACAAACGTACTCTCCACAAGGTCTGCGTTAGACCCGTCACGACATATGCCTCGCCAGTCTTTGCCCACGCCAAACCCCCCCTCCTGTTCAAACTGCAGGTAGTTCAAAATCTCTTTTGCCGCAGGGCCACAAACGAACCGTGGTACGTGCGTAACGCGGACTTGTACAGAGATCTTGAACGCCACAACATACAGTACAACAACACTCTCTGAAGCGTTCTTCAAACGCTTCGAAACCCATCCCAATCCTATTTCGAGATTCAGTTTCATATACTACTCCTGTTTTAGATTCGAAGTTCAAAGTCGTTAGGCCTAGGAATGCGCAAGCGTACTCTTCCACCAGACTGACATCGGATCTCGAAGCCCTTCTGGCTGCAAATTCTAATTCTATCGTAAATTCGAATTAATTCAATTTTATTTTTCAATTTTTAACTTTTGATTTTTTTAATTTTTCACTTTTAATTTTGAGCATCTTCAGTGCTATGAATTCACCTTCAGTGCTATATAATTCCCAGTGGGTGACCCCTTCTTGGCCCCGCTAGCGCGGCCCTATTCTCCAATTGGCCGTCGCTCAGATGAAGGCTGTGTGGCAAAAAATTGCACATTATGTCAATCAGGGGGGTTTTTTAGTGGGTAGAGGCTCTGGTAGGCTCGGAGCGAGTCCCACATAACCTCGATTGCGCGCGCGAGGTATGCATAAGAGCATTTTATAGATCCTCCTTTCCTCTCCGTGGAGGGGAACAAAAAAAAACATCATTTCAGTTCTGTTTGAAAACATATTAAAAATCAATGTGGAAAGAAATAATAAACACGTGTTTCATTAATTCCACTTATAAGAGTGTAAAACGAAATAGTTCGACCGGAAATTTATATACCGGAAAATATACCGGAAATATTGAGGGCCTGTTTTGTGTGGAGGTAAGTAGCCTTGCCTTCCATGCCAGAGGTCCCGGGTTCGAATCCTGGTAGGGGCAGATATTTTATCATATTTGCTTTCTAGTCATGGATGTGTATGCATGTTTATTTAAGTTTATTTCTAACATTTATACTTATGTAAAAAAAATATCTATGTGTGTTTATATATTTCTTAAGTTTATTTATCCGTTATCTAGTATCCATAACACAAGTTCTTTAATGATACTTAATTTGGGCTAGATAATGTGGTGTGATTGTTAGAAATATTTATTATTATTATTATTATTATTTATTTAAATAAAATTCCCTACCAAACAAATTACGTTAAAAAGAAACTAAATTTAAACTTTATCTTAAATCCTACCTATTATTGTATTGAATGCCGCTTTTTTAGCAGCGATTGTTGAAAATAACGAGCCACTCATAGCTGGATACTGCCTGATATTATCTATCATAATTTTTATATGAAATATTATATTATATTATAATAAAGTTTTCATATTTAGTTTTTAAACGAGGAGTGTAATTCACATTTAAGTTAACAGACATGATATTTTCACATTTGCATGCATGCATGTTAGAAGGTGAAAAAATACTATTTTTTGTAGATTTTTCGTCTCTTGGTTTGATAATCATACATTCGGAATTATTTACATTAAAAATCTAAGCACAACATTAACATTTTGTATTAAATTATGGCTTATGCATATACATCGGTGATCATTTCCCTATATGTGTGAGTACACGTTTTTCTTTTGACCTTTATATTTTACTGCTTTTGGTAATTAGTAAACACAAGATATTATTTGTAAAAATAAATAGAAACCTCTGACTGACAGGAACAAGTATAACTTTTGATAGTAGGTGAGAAAGATCTTAATTTATTCAGATAAACAAATAAAACCAGATGAAATGTGAGTACATCAGTGTGCTACTCAGATACACAAGTCAAACTCGTAAAACACCTGGGGGTCTAGCCATATGACAATCTACAATCGCTAACACTATAGGAAACGCTTAAAATGTATGCAGCATACACGAGATTATCGTTATAGCACGTGATAATGCCGCATACAGTTTACTTGTTGTAGTGATAAAATTGTATTATTCAACAGTAAAAAATATACATTCCTGTATTTTATGTTAACGCACCAAAAATACTGCTGTGTGTGCATGAATTAGGCTGTGTTTACTTTGTCAGCGGGTTGTTGGTCACTTGACATTTTAATGATCTTTGGAATTGGATTGATGTTGAATTAGAATCAACAATTGTTTCAAGAGTAACCGGGCAGGTTTATATCCTTAAAAAAGTTTTTATCAATATTTTGATATGGATGAATCAGGTATTAATGATTATTAAATGTTTGAATAATAAAAATTAATTTGTTATTTTTATACTCAATTTCATTTAATTTAAATTTAAATAAAATCGGGTCGAACTTTTGTGGTTGTAATTGAAAAATGCCGCGAATACTTTATGTACGTACTCCTCGGCGCGCGCTGGAATGCAACATCTCTACCGCTGATGGGATCTGGAATGTGCTGTAATTGTTTAGCACAATTGAGACCTACTTTAAAAATCTGTGTAGATTGAAAATAATGTGTTGTAACTAACGCGGTTCTGATCTTGTAAATATATTAGGATTGTGTGTCGGAGTTTGGAAGTTCATTCATAGCAAGAGGATCAAAGACATCCATTACACAATTATAATCAGTGATGTAAAGTGTGAAGAAGGCGATGGTGGCAGAGTTACATTCGTGACCACTCGCGATAGTTTGTGTACTCACATGATCAATATTTGTACCAAAGAATTATTTTCTATTAATGAACAAAGTTAGGTGACCAAGTCTAAAAATTATATAGAATAAGACAAATGATCACAATATGTACTTAAATATATAAACACATGTACCCCAAATATTTGCTTCGGTTGAACCTTAAAAAATTTTTTTTAGCATGTAATCTTACAAAAATGTACGTAACTCGCTCTTCCAGCTCAATATAAAATCATTACATGTTCTCAGTGAGACCGTCCAAGGAAACAATTGTAATTGTAAAACTGTGTATCTGTCAAATTCTTATTTCTATCTTTTGTTTCTGTTGTGTCTCCTTTGTGATAAATATATAAATAAATCTGGAACAAGTACATTGACCATGGAATCAGATTGTTGACTACTAATGTACCCAATAAAGAGCTACATCCTATAGCTTACAGCTATTATAAATATTATTTTATTTAGATTCACTGGTGCGAATAAAAAAATCATTGAAGTTTTATACAATTTGTTAGTTAATTTTGAATTAACTATTAATTTGGAAGAAAACCCCACCAATTTTACCAGAGCTAAATTACGTTCACCAAACAAAACATCTTTATTTTTGCCAAGACACCACAAATATGTCGCTTGAGTGAACACAAATACGTGCTTTGTTTTAGTATAAAATTGAAGTAAGGCTCGCTGTGCACTATGCAGGTTGCGAAAGCGAATTCCACGTGAGGCAACGAAAGTGCAAAATATGAAGATCGTAAGGCAATATACGGAAATTAAAGCAGCTCGGTGTATAATGGAATAATGTTTGTGTGTTTAATTTTGTCTCTTCTTTGCAAGTATCTTTATCGAAATGCCCAAAATAAATATACAATATACAATAAAAAATATACTGTGATGGTTTGTGAATTAACTAAATAACAATACAAAATATTAAAATATTGTGTTTTCAATTCCGTGTTCTAATAAAGAATTTTTTCACTGATTAAAAAAATATATCGTTCATGTTTTAGTTACAAGTACATTTGAAGCGTGTTAACTTTGTCTTACATAACAAATTTGCAACAATAGCTGCTTATTTTATTATAATCAGCATACCTGGCAACGTTCTTATTTAAATTTGAAATTCAATCCAACATGGTCTAATTGTATACTGGTATGATGTGCCAACAACAAAATTCTACGTAAACAAAAATTACAGGTAACTTGATAACCCTTGAAGAATAACGTACGAACTCAAGGATCTCCGAAGTTAATCGTTTTAATTCACAAACTTTTCAAAGCATCTAAAATTTATGAAGCCGGAATGCGCGCCTGGCGGACTTCCAACATCGCTTTCATGACCCCTGATGGAGTCTCACGAACTGTGTAGTTGTAGATTCGGATTAATAGTGTTACAGCGTTCGTTCGGTAAAGTAATGGCTGAATTCAGTTGGAATGAAATTAACTAAATATTATATATTTACTACCTAGTTTTTTTGCTGACGCCACATTGTCGACGCTATGTTCACTTTTACTCCTGACCCAGCGAAGCGGAACAATTAATTCGAAACGTGCACTAGTTACACATGCGGGTGTTCCTGCAGTTTTCACCGCACTCAATGTGTTTTAAGGGTAATTGTGAGCGATTCGTTGGCTGCCGTGTGTACATTTTGTTCGTTTTAGGGGAGCATTTGTTGGTTGCCGAGACACGCAGTTGAAGTTCAGAGAGATGACTTTATTTAGGGCCGCGGTTTGAGTTAATTTAAGCAATGTTAATTTAGTGAAATTAATTTAATTACTTATTTATTTACGAACAAACAAAATAAGTTTAAATTTCTAGAAGATAAAGGAAGACGTTACGTTAGAAGTGCTTTCGAAGAACAGACGAAGTAGAGTTTATTTTGTTAAGAATTGGCTGTTGTAGTTTTACTGTTTCGTACATTTTAACCAGGGCAGCATGTTCGGAATCTGATAAACGGTATAAAACTGCAAATAAAACTGACTCAGGGGCGATTCTGATCATAGCCCATTGTTTTTAATATACATTGTTATTAATGAATAATTTCACCTACGTAACTGCACTTTTAATCCTACACCTTTCAACACCTAACAATAAAGACAATTCTTGGACATTGATGTCACTATCAGGCGAATTATTGACTATTTTACCCATAATGAAAATATACAAATAACATAAACAAAATGTTTATTACATTGAGTACAAATTAGATTTATTCGGAGCGCATTTTGTGTTTTCAGGTCAGCTTGGTGTTGTTGTTAAATATTAAAACGTTGTCATTAAAAATGATTTATGAAACCAAATTGACTTGCGTTTATTATTTACAAGCGGCATTTGATACCGGAATCGAACTCACTACGACTGTCATTATTTGGCCGCCAATTTGAAAGTATTGTTACGGATCTTTGTACATTAAGTTTAATTATTTTAAATCAATTATCTTAGCCGTATTATTCTCGTCTATCTCAGTTTACACTTCAATGGATTTTCCTTTGATATTTAATTTCTATTGTTTTATGGATTAAGACCTGCCATAGACAAGCCAACCCGCTTAAACTCCTGTTTGGACCATTTTATGATAAGATCAAATTTAAGGTGCCAAGCAATAGTTTTTAATCCAATAATAACAGATCACTCGCCTATATTTATATACGTAAAACGAAAAGCAAAAAAAACAGTTGATAATAAACCTATTAAAGAAAAGAAAATTATCAACTTTAGCAGAATTACTGAATTACTAACAAACACTGATTGGCAGCAATTGTATAAAACTTCTAATGTCCATAATGCGGCGGAGATATTGTCGAACACAATTAATGAGCTAATTAATTCAAATACCGCTTTATTAAAATTACCGAATAGAAAGAGACCGTTGTCCCCTTGGATTACGCCTGGACTAATAAAATCATTACAAACTCGTGACAAAATGCATAAAAATATGAAGAAAAACCTAGGTGACCCTACATTGGAATTATTGTACAGAAAATATCGCAGAGTATGTAGTAATTTGATAAAACATGCTAAACAGTCGTACTTTTCGTCTCAACTTAATAAAAATTTTAAAAATCCGAAAGAAACTTGGAGAATAGTTAAAGATATTTATAAACTTACAGACAAACAATCGGTCTCTTCTGAACTTTTAAACATTAAGGATAATATAACAGATTCCTTAAATACTGTTAACCATTTTTTCACGTCGGTGGGGAGAAATCTGGCTCAGTGTATACTCGAAAGACTTAAGACTGATGAAAGTAACTTATCAAAACTATCCAAATCAGACAATACACCGGTGTCATCGATGAATCTTTATCGTACCGATGTACATGAGATTAGGAAAATAATACTTAGTTTGAAATTACATAGTGCCCCTGGTTATGACCAAATTTTAACGACTGTTATTAAGAAAAACTTTATTCATCTTGTCAAACCCATTGCACATGTTTGTAATCTAAGCTTAAAGTCAGGTTGTTTCCCTACAATTCTCAAGCAAGCAATGGTTGTTCCTGTTTTCAAGGCGGGTGATAAAAATACTCCTACTAACTATAGACCTATCTCTTTGTTGAGTGTCATATCCAAAATTCTTGAAAAGCTTGTGAATAATCGTTTGACAAATTATCTTGAAAAATATAGTTTGCTGGGTGATAATCAATATGGCTTTAGGATGGGACGTAACACAGAAGATGCTGTTCATAGAGTAACTAATGACATTATTTCCCGCCTTGACAGGGGGGATAAGTGTGTCGGAGTCTTTTTGGATCTCCAGAAGGCCTTCGACACTGTATCTATACCAATTCTATTAACTAGGCTCGAGAATGTTGGGGTCAGGGGCATGCCCCTAATGTGGTTTAAGGACTATTTAAATAATAGGGTTCAAAGGGTAAAGATAGGAAACAATATTAGTGATCCCAGTCATTGTAACTACGGTATACCACAAGGTAGTGC
Source organism: Marasmarcha lunaedactyla (assembly GCA_923062675.1). Classification (NCBI taxonomy): domain Eukaryota; kingdom Metazoa; phylum Arthropoda; class Insecta; order Lepidoptera; family Pterophoridae; genus Marasmarcha; species Marasmarcha lunaedactyla. The sequence goes on from OV281358.1 coordinate 4,544,309, forward strand.
CCTAGGACCTACTCTGTTTTTGGTTTATATAAATGAGTTAAGTAAACTAAAAATAGACAACTCACAAATAACTTTGTTTGCGGATGATACCGTTATATTGTTCTACGGAAAATCGTGGAACAATGTAAGAGACAGCGTAGAAAATGGTATGAGACTGGTCAATAATTGGCTGGAGAGGAGTTTACTAAGCCTCAACATTACCAAAACAAAATTTTTATGTTTCAACAAAAGTTCAGTCTCCAATCCTCCTAGCAACTACGAAATAAAAATTCATGCTTTCAACTGTAGCTCTAGTACCATACTTTGTGACTGCCAACAAATGGTAAAAGTGGAGGAAATTAAATACCTGGGAATAGTAATTGATGCAAAAATGACATGGGCTCCACATATTTTAAGTTTAGGCCCCCGTCTTAGAAAACTTATATACGTTTTTAAGAATTTGAGAACTGTTGCTAGCCACAAATTAATAATAACAGTTTATAAAGCTTTAGCAGAATGTATATTATCGTATTGCATAGAGATCTGGGGCAGCGCTCCGAAATCAAGCCTTTTGAATCTAGAAAGGGCACAGCGTGCTCTTCTCAAAGTATGTATGTCCCTACCAATTCGATATCCTACTCAGCTGCTTTATCAAAAGACATCAGTTCTAAGTGTAAGAAAACTTTATGTATACCAAATCTTAAGAAAATATCATAGACAAGAAGTACCTAAATTGATCAAAAGTGGAAAACGAGTAGTATTATTCTCAACTGCAATAGTCTCTAGTACGTTCGCACGTAGGCAGTATAATTTTAATGCCCCATTTATTTACAAAAGGATACATAGAGAAGTTAACGTAATTTCTTGTTCTAATTATGAAATAAAATCTAAAATAAAAAAATGGCTATTCGACAAAAATTATGACGATGTTGAGGAATTGTTATCACTGAATGGTTAAAACGATTATAAAATATCAAACAAAACTACTGTTTAAATTACTATGCGAAAATAAAATATATTAGGTAATTTTTCAAAAAGTATGTGTATGTAAAGCAGTTTTAAATGTACATTGTTGAACATCATAATAATTAATAGAAAAATATAAACCACAAGGGAAAACAAATACTTAGCGACTTTTATTTTTATTTATTTATTTATTTTTTTTATGAACTTTTATGAACTTTGTGAAAAGAAGAAATGTAGGAAATCTTTCAAATCTGGTAGACTATATAAGGTGTTCTTTGTACATCTAAATTAAGCAGTTTTTAAATAGTTTTCTTTGTCATAGTAACATTTAACATAATAATATAACAATATTTACTTTTACTTGTACCACACGACAACTTTACACTATCGCATGTTATCTTTACTAAAAGTGGGTAGTTCTAAGTCTTAGTGAGTTTAGTTGTTGAACCAGTGGTTATTTATATTTTAAGAAATGAACTACCCACCGAATTTGTTTGTGTTTGTATAAGAATGTAAAGTAAAAGAAGATTCTTAACATGTTATAACACAATGTATTTGTATAAGTATAAGTAGTATAAGTATATCTGTTAGCACAAAGTATTAAATGAGAATTACGTAACGAGGAAGGAACTGACTTCTGAAAAACAGGTCTGCGTACCAATGTTGGAAGTCAGAGCTTGTATTCAATTGTATTTAAAATTTTGGAAAATAAAGATATATTATTATTATTATTATTATTGTTTTAAAGGAAATATCAATCATGTAATTGTTCTTAATATTTTTGGAATATAAGCTATAAAAGATCGATATTTCGTAGAACTAGGTTTCGAAGTACTTGATTTTACAAGGAAGTTATAATATATAACAAGTTTTTAACTTAAATTGATTATCCTGCAATTGATTTTCTTTCCTAAATAGTACAGTAAGTTTAGTGGAGGCCCAAGCTATTGAAATGACAGCATTCGCGTTGAAGGTGCCCCATGTATAAGTAAACGACTAGACAACAGGGGATGCGAATACGAATCTGGGCGTGCACCAACGCAGCCGCCTCTATCAAGCAGTGCTGCTCTGAGAAAGTGCATACTGAAAATAGCATGTGCAAAAGTTTGATTTGCTTTCTTTTTAGTAAGCTTAAAAATACAAGCAATTTTTTTACAGTACAGCCTTTTCTGATGAAGTAAGTACAGATTGTATTGACTAATAGAAATGGGCTTCTAGAAAGTAGGATTTAAGTCAAATTTCCGACTACAAAAAATCTCGAACTTCCCTAAAATCTGCAATCCATTCCATTGAGGCAGTTGGTATACAAAACAGAGCGTTAGTTGACTATTTCCTAACTATCCAGACTATTTGTGAGCGAAACTCGTGATAAAACTGCTTACTAAGGGCCAATTGTTCAATGCTCAGATTGCTTTTATCAGTAGAATAATATTGATAATTTGACATACTTTGTAAAAAAACTCTTGTCAAGTGCCATTCACCGTCGGTTCATATATTTTTTTAGTAATAACCTCAGTTATTGGTGATGAGTTGGTCGTGAGGCCACGTCTCTTTGAATGACTGAAAAGCGAAGACTCTGTGGCGCGAAAATCAAAGGGTCCTATTTATTTAATTAATAGCCAAGTAGCGTAGCCGGTAGTAGCCCTGCCTCATACTCCAGAGGCCAAGGTTCGAGTCCTGGTCGGGGCATTATTTTGTGTGATGAACGCAGGTATTTGTTCTCAGGTCGTGGTTGATTATATTTATATATGTATGTTTATTCCGGATTACCCCCAGTTCACTGTGGGGTCATCCATAACACAAGCTCGGCTTACTTTGGGGCCATACAGTTGGTGTGTTTGTATGGGGATATATTATTATTATTCCCAAGCAACCCACGCCTTGTATACATTTATAATTACATATGTTTTTTTTTTATTGAAAAAGGATTAGACGTATGTCTTCTATCTCACCTGATGGAAAGTGACGATGAAGAAGAAGGCGTTACACGTCTATCCACGAGATACCTATTCACTCGACGCTTGAAAGAACTAGGACTATAGTTTTCTGGAAAAACAGACGCAGGCAGTTCATTCCACACCTTGGCGACCCGCACCAAAAAGGAACTATCGAAGCGTTTGGTTCGACTTCTTGGGATATCTACCATGAAGGGATGGAAGGTCTGTCTGCGTCTAGTAGTCCGATGCAAGAAGAGTGTGGATTCAACCTGATCAAAAAGAGCATTCGCGCACTCTCCAAAATGTAGTCTGTAGAAGACTGCAACTTTCCGACGATGGTCGAGGTTTTGCAGTTTTTTGGTGGTGAGGACAAAGTTGTTAATAATTTTTCGGGCTCTTTGGTCAACTGCGTCCATTGCTTCTAGTTGATGCTTTGCAGAACCATCCCAAAGATGGCAACAGTACTCCATACAAGATCGAACTTGAGCTGTATACAAATTAAGTAGCTGATCAGGGCTGAAGTACAGTCGGACCTTCGAGATGATTCCCAACTTCTTTGAAGCAGTTTGAGCCATGGACACAATTTGTTGCCCGAAGTTAAGTTGGGACGATATAGTTACGCCTAGAAGCCCTAGGTGTTCGGTTAAGGGTACAGAAATATTTTGGAAAGTGGGCGTTAGGTCGAAACTGCTCTTTTTCGCGGAGAATAAACACGCCTGTATTTTCGACGGGTTAAATTTGACCAAGTTGGACTCGCCCCAATTGGACACTTTCTTTAAGGCCAAATCCACCCGCTCAATCATGGACTCTCTCAAAGCCCGGATTTCTTGAGGACTCGCTCGCGCTTTGGACATGTATCTAGGACATGTAGACACAACGGTGCTGTCGTCAGCGTCGGTTAGCAGGCCATTAATGTGCAGCAAGAATAACTTTGCAGAGAGAACAGATCCCTGAGGTACCCTGGCATTAATTGCCATTAGGTCAGAAGAGCAGCTGTCTAAGACTAGTCGATTTGACCGTTCCCTCAGAAAATCAGTTATCCAGCCGCAGAGCCCTTTAGGTATTCCGTATGCTGGAAGATTACTCAAGAGATCATCAAGCCAGACCCTATCAACAGCCTTGGAAATGTCTAAGGATACAGCTATAGCTTCACCGTGACCTTCTAAGGCTTCACTCCATAAGTGAGTGGCATACACAAGAAGATCTCCAGTCGAGCGTCCACTGCGAAAACCATATTGGTTATCACTAAGGAGCTCGTCGGACTCAAGATATGCCAGGAGACGATTGTTCAATACACGCTCCATAACTTTGCAAAGTATGGAAGTGATTGCAATAGGTCGGTAGTTGATAGAATCTGCACGGCTTCCCTTCTTTGGTACTGGTTGCACGTTAACCAGCTTCCAGTATTTAGGGACCTTTCCAGATTCCGAAGAGAGTCGATACAGGCGCGTTAGTATGGGAGACAACTCGGCTGCGCAGTGTTTTAAAACAACTGCAGGTATGCCATCGGGGCCGCCGGCCTTGTTCACGTCTAAATTCTGCAAGCATTTAAGAACCTCTTTTTGGCGAATATGAACGGTACCCATTTTGGGTCCAAACTGAGGTAACTGGGGTGGGACTTTACCTTGACTATTTGGACGTGAATAGTCTGCAAAAATATTAGCAAAGGAGTAAATAAGAACACAATAAAACTTCACGATTTATAAGAAATTAGGTTTTAACTAGTAACCATTTTTACCGAAGTATTTTTTTTTTTGAAATGCGTTCAAAATAATTCAGAGAAGCTATAAGTAATTGAAAAAGTATTCATGAGATTAAGTGGTATGACAATAATTTGATTATGCTTTATGTTTAAATTAAAACTTCAAAATATTAATAATTATTTTTTGATTTATAAATTATTTACCGATATTATACGGTACATACAATATTCCTTTGTTAATCAATTTGTAATCTTTAAACTCTGGAACTACTAAACCGATAATAATATTTTCTACACTTAAACGCTACATTATTAAAAAAGTGATAATGGCTACTGTTTTATATTCTTGAAGAAACGTAAGAAGCCGCACGAAAGGCTCCTTAATAGTTTCAAAAGTTCATTTGAAGCACCCGCCAAAATCAAAAACCACTTCATAAATACCCTGTTGCCCCCGGTGCGTTTAATTCCATGTTAATTACCTCTTAAACTATTCATGTGTCATTTTATTTAAAAAATAAAACAGTTTCAAGCCATCTCTTTTAAAAAAGAATTGAGATAATTTATGTAGGCATTAAAAATATTTTTTTCTCAGCTTTTAGGAAAACTACGAATATTTGGAAGTTAAGTTTATTACAATAACAGCACACCTGCACTTAGCTATGTACAAAGTCTCTAGAAATGAGAATCTAGGTATATGCATTAACCTAGTAATTTTTTGAAACAATGAAAAGATGTCTATCGCAAACCAGCATTCTGTAATTGCTTGTGGATCGCGTTGTTGAGACGTATAGATATAATTTACTATATCAAAAGTTTATTAACTACCTTTGTAGATTACTTTTTGTGTTCGTCTGATTATGATTATTATAAAATGAAAATATCTATCTTCAGCTTCTATTTTATAACCTCAAAAGCATAAACTAGGTATTTTCTTAACAAAATGGATAAACTCTGGTTAAAAGGTCCATAACATTAAAATAGATAATGATAAAGAATTCCAGCCTATGACATATTCTATAGTGAACTCATTACATCCACGAGATGCGCTGGATTGTGGACGAGCGGTCTACTCATTGCACTGTGCGACCTCGACAACAAAGTAGCTGGGTGCGTCTACAACTACAACGTCGCGAATACAACTCACTATATTTCCTAGCGAATAAAGCTCATATGTGTCGCCTAATTTACCTTATTATTAAAAAGTTTTAAATAAATACACCGCGATATATACATTTATTTATATTGGTTACCAAGCAACACAATACTTCAATGACAACACGTGCGTGTCCTTTAATCACTCTACGTTTACACTTCTGTAGTTCCAATAACATTACTGTTTCGTTACTACGATACTCGGTATTATAATTACAATAATTTGATATGAATGAAAACATACAGTATTCTTGCAAAGACCCTTCCCACTTGTTATCTAGAAAACAACAATGTGTCGACCCATACAATCGCAACACACATATAAATAACACTGCTATGATTTCAGAATACAAACTATATTTGTTTTAAATTATATTTGTTTGGGGGCGTAAAGCGAATCAAATGGAATGTTTAGTAAATTAATGAATGAGTGATCCACGCGCCAATATGGAGAACCATGGAGCTCAAGCCTAATCTTTGTGCATAATGTGATAAGAAACGGAAATGTATGATGTCTATACACCCGCTGGTATAATAAAAGCGTCAGCGGCACGACTGTTTCAAAATTTTAAATTCTGAAAGACTTATTCGACAAAAATATACGAGAAATGAGAGTAAAGATAATAAAGACAAAAAATTCCTCTACAATATTTGACGAAATCACATGAACAGATATTAGTAGGTAAGCATAAGTTTCACTCCCTACTACTACAATAGTAGTCGACTAGTATCATGATCTACTGGACAGTTCCTGCGACATCGACTGCATGGAATTTAGGTTACTCTGCTAATATAATTTTAATCCACCATTCCACTTAGAACATATTTGAAAATATAATAGTTGATTAATTACCAACATTGAAGTGGATAGGTTAAGTTATTTTGGTTGTATGTTTTAGATACATTATTTTGTTCTTATTGTTTTACCCAAGTGTAGAATAGACTAAGTAACTGACGTATTATATGAGTATCCAACAAAAAGTTCTACGGACGCTACACAGTACCATCCCACAATCATCATCCCAATTCAATAGTAGTTTTTTTTGGGTTCGTATTGGGATGCATAAATTTAATTGGCATATTATAAGGCTGCGTAACGTTTTTTGGCATACTGTTTGTTTCGCATAACGTTCATACAGAATAAATCATAACGCATACTTTTTCCCCATAACTTTATTTATAATAATAATATATTAGCATAAAATGTTTATGCATAAATGGTTTTACAGTAACAATTACTTATCATAACATTTATTGGCATCTCACGCTATGGCATAAAGTTGACAAGTCATATATATAGAATACCATAATTTGACAAAAATAAATGGACTGTAAAATTAATAACCTAAAAATGTTTACACTTCTTTGGTTGTTACAGAGGATATAGCAACGTGGTTTAGTCAGTATTAATTAAGGGTAAATGCAACATCGCCACCTATTTTCACACCTAAAGTTTTGAGTACATTCGAATTAGACGAAGAATGCCAAATTCGCAAATTTCCAACCGCTCGCAAAATGACAACTTCTCAGAATGCCAACTTCTCGAAATGCCAACTTCTCAGAATGCCAACTTCTCAGAAAGTCAATTCCTCACAATGCCAACTTCGCATAATGCCAACTTCCCACAATGACAACTTCTGAAGGGACAGACGTGATGTTTGTTTGAACCAAATTGAACCGAAGTCACTTTTCGTGAAAAGCTGGATATGGTACTTAATTTGGTTCTTAACTACTGGTATTAACTAAATACAAACCTAACCTAACCCAATTGAATGGATGCGTCTCATTTCGTAGTTTCCCTCCCTCCACGCCTCTGGGTTTATAAAAAACACTCTAGGACGGGACAGAAAAGTTGCGTGGTTCCAATTTGGTTCTGTATTATTGTGGTTTATATTTTGATTATTGTGAGATGATTATTTACAATTCATCATTATCATTTCTTAAATAATCTCGGTCAAATGTTATTATTTATTATTCACGTGCAAGTCACTTTTTGGCATGACCTACATACTGACTAACCTGCTCTTCCTCGCTGCGCTCGACGTCGAACCTTATATTATTTATTTTTACTTTCTAGACTCAACATATGATCTATACTTGATAAATTAGGCACCAAAAGTTTTTTTATTAGTTTACGTTTATGACTGTAGAGGTTATGGATACTTCCATTATGCGTTTTGTATTTTATGATAATTTTATCTTTAGACGTATAACCTTACATATTTAACGTATGTCCTTTACATTTATGCTGTATTTATGATAAAAAAAATTAGAGTAAGTGAAACTTATGGCAATGAAACCATTTTGCGTGTATAATATTCTGCTTATCTCGATTTATGCGAAAAAACTTTATGCTGAAACTGTTATGCCAAACTACAATATGATAATTTCCCAATTTTTTTATAGTCATGTGCGAGACTTTCTGCGTTCATGCAGAGAATTTATGACTAAAGAATAATAATATTAGATAATCTTTCTATCCATCTAATAACCAAGAAGAAAATCTGCGAATAAATTGCCACTGAACCCTAATTCTGTCACACAAAGATCACGATAATACTCCCACTTAAGTAACAGGGAATAAAAAATACAATTCCAGAGACAACGATCCGTGATATGGTTATCCACAATTGTACATGTGAATAAGGTAAATTAGATTAAAAGTACTCGGCAAATAGAATGTGTGCTGGGAACCTTTATCGTCTGGAAAGCACGTTTTCGAATATATAATATGAGTTATTATAGTCATTATAAATATCACTAACAGTTCCTATGCAGTCTGTGAAAACTGGGAAATTAACCGATTTATTTACCGACATATACACGCACAGCACAATAAACGGACTCACGGCCGTCATAACTCGAATGGCACACACTCGTGGGTTATCACAACTTAATACCGCTACACTAGGAAACACACTTTTATTCCACAGCAGCGCAGTTCCTCATGTATTTATGTTTTAAACTTTACCTTTGGTTTTCAATTTTGTACTTGGTAAATTGTGAAGCTTAACCAAAGAACTTTTGCAAATTGCTATAGGAAAAAATCTTGCAAAAAGTTTATCCTGACAAATGTGTCAATAACTCATTGAATTACGAAAGAAGACCTAGACCCCTTTTTCTTTATGTAAGACTTAGACTTTAGACATTAACAATAGCGATTTATTAACGTGATCCTGACAATTCCTGAAGTGATGAAAAATTAGACAAAGACAAATATTTTAACTTTATCGAAAGACAGGGGCAGAAAATCTAAAAAGAAAAACTATCTTAAAGCAAATCTGCGCAGCCATATGTCTTAAGCTTGGGAGGCGTAATTTTTCTCAAGAATCCTATTTCAGGCGGAGAGATCTTTTACCCAAGTTTGATTTTAAAACGACTTTATGAAATAATATTGAAATGAAATGAAATGAAATGAAATAAAATATATTTATTTGATAAGATTTTCAAGTGCATACATAATATATGGTTTTAAACAGAGTAGGTAGAAAATCTGCCATTAAAGCGTTCAAATTAGGACAATTTTTACTTATTGCTAGTTTCAAATTTACACACATATTACAATTTGTATACATTCATAATTACAATTTGTTTAGTTTTATTATATTTATTAATCCAAAATTACATTTTAGCGATATGTTTTAATAAAATATACATATTTAACAATATTATTACTTACATAAGGCGTAGGGCGTGCCATTATGATATAACTAGTTTTTCAATTGTCAGTGAATATAAAGTACTTCAAGGGTTTATTATGCTTGGTTATATATTAGTGAATTAAATTAGGTATATTTTTCATAATTTTTTTATTTAAAGTATTCATTTATTGAGTAGAAACACTTTTCAACCAATCATGTAGGAGTTCTACGTTTAAATATATCGATTGGCAGATCTTTGAGGTCATCAGGTAAAAAAGTATATATTTTTATGGCCATGTAATGAACATTTTTTGTTGTTAGGGTAAGTTTGCATTTAGGAATTACAAGCTTTTCATCTATGTTTCTCCTTAACTGTCTGTGTCTAACTTCCTTGTATTTTTAAAATAGTTCAGGATGCTTTTTGATATCACAGAACACTGGCTCAGACAGTGTCAAATTGTCTTCATAAAAGAATCATGCTAGTTCATTCAGCAGAGAACAAACAACTTGCGGTGGCTCAATGATCATCACCCATAAGAGCCTTACATTTAAAGAACGCTCTGATATTGTACTGAGATAGGGAATACTGTTATAATTAGTGTATACAGACCCCCTTCCTCTCCGTTTGAAGTATTTGAGAGCACTATGGATGAGGTATTACATAGAGTAAATAACAAAAACAAAGAAATAATTATTTGTGGCGATTTTAATATTGATTTATTAGTAGAGACGTCACAAAGTAAACGATTCTCGAATCATTTTAATTGTTATAACCTAAAAAATCTCTTCCTAGAGCCTACGCGAATCACAGCGAGCTCAGCCACATGTCTCCATAACACTTTTACAAATTTAATGCCATGAACAAAGTCAGTAATTAATAAACTACAATCAGATCATAGTGGGCAGTTGGCCACTTTTGATGTTGGGCTAAAAAAGACTCTAAAATGAGTATTATCTTTATACATATGAATGAGATACGGCTTGAAACATTTAGGAAAATGTATTTGAAAAAACATTTAAATTAGATTACTGTGGAGATCCTATTACTTAATATAACTCTATTCATAATATAATTAGAAATAAATATGTCTCTGTTTAAAAAAAAAAAGAAAATATGTGTAAATAATAATTTATTTAGGTTTATTGACTGGGCAACAGTGGGAATATGCAGAAGAAAAATTGGATTATATGAATTGTACAGTGAAAGAACTAATAATCATAATAAGACATTTTATAAATATGTTAAAAAGTATTCAAAATTATTTAAACGAGTATGCAGTGTAGCTAAATCTAATAACATTAATAATAAAATTAAATATACTACTAACATTTCAAAAACTGCAAGGAACTGGAAAAGCAAAAGAACCGCACACCAAATATAATATAAAATTAATGATAAAGTGTTGTCAACTGACAGAGAAGTTGCTGAAGCATTTGAAATTTTTTTTACTGCCATCCCTGTGTCAACTACTTCGGGTATTAATCCATGTTCCACTCTTGCACAGTCACTGCTAATGTAAAATGTAAATTCATGCGATATTGATTTCATCTTGAAATATGTTACTGTTCCACAAGTTTTAAATGCATTTAAAAACATTAAAGTATAAAAAACTGCCGATTTAAATGGAATTTCTGTGAAAATTATTCAATCTGTCATTGATGGTGTGGGATATCGTTGCACAGAGCTCTCAAGACGACCAGCTTGCACCGCCGCTCGCCGCATACTGTTGGACATCAATAGCATCGCGTAAGCAGCTCCTGAGTCGACCGATCTGCGCGACCGCTCGACGCGTACTGAAGCGCGCGCGCTGCGTGCGGGTCCTATTTATAATTTCGTGCATTATCCACGCAAAACCTTTTTGTATGAACATTTCTCCTGTGTTGTGATTGGTCAGCGAAGTAAGACGTACACTATTTTGACCTGGTACTACCAGTATGCAGCTAAATTGTATATTATATGTAAATAACCAAACGCGCCGAACATTCTCGCTCCGATCGCCGCCCAGTTCGGACGTGCAAGCCCCGTTCTCCGTCGATCGGTCCTTTCCCGCTATTCCGTGGCGCTCAGTCTACTGACGTCACAGTCTAGCGTGCTGGTTCCGTGCTACGGTTTTCAAGGTTTTCTACTCCGTCTGAGTGCTATCGAAGTGCGTATTTTTTCTTTGCGACTAAGCCCCTTAGTCTTCAAAGTGCTGTGCTAAGTAGTGTTGTGCTTGTGCTGAGTGCAGTGTTGTGCCCAGCGTAAGTAGTCTGGTTTCAGTGCAAAGGATACTTAACGGTGACAACGAATTTGTACTGAACCAGTCCTTTTATTTTTATTTTTTTTTCTCTTCTCTATTTTATTTATTTTTCTCCTATTTTCATATTTATTTTTATCATATTTGTGTGTTTTCGTGTGTATTTGTCCTTTCTGTCGGTAAAGGTTGACCCTAACGTGGTCAACTCTTTACCTGCGTACCCTTTTTTAGGTTTCTAGGTAGCGGCCTTCGGCGTACTATTGTTAGTTTTAAGTTTTCCTCCCCAGCCCCCCTACCGCTGGTAGGGAGGTTAGCCGCTAGGATTTTGCTAGGTTTTAGGAACTAGGCATCTTTTATTATACTTATATTTATTAATATTACTGTCCCAACTCTCCCTTATGGATCCGCTAAGTGTTATTAACGCGTTCACCCAGGCACTTGCTGCGGTAGGCGTCTACATCCCGAATGACATCATAACGCAGGCCTTACAGGCATCAATCGCGTCCCCGGCCCCTCAGGCCTCAACCCCGGCCCCTCAGGCCTCAAACCCGGCCCCTCAGGCCTCAAACCCGGCCCCTCAGGCCTCAACCCCGGCCCCTCAGGCCTCAAACCCGGCCCCTCAGGCCTCCAACGTCGAGACCCCTCAGGTCTACAGCTCTTCCTCGTCTCCCGCCTCGTCCGAGATGGACTGCGAATCGGTCGCATCCTCTCACGCGTCGCGTCGTAAGCGTACCGCTCCCGGGAGCGACTCCGAACCCGCGGCTGATTCGTCGTCAGATGCCGTCACCTTAACCGGCTCTCCTGAGCTCGCGTTTCAACTCGTCGCCAAGCGCTCCAAGAAGCGCTCTAAGAAAGCTTCGGTATCTTCAATACCCGAGCCCTCCCCGGTGTCTTTAACACCAGCCCCCGCGCCGTTAAAATCGCTCGTAGTAACCGCGTCTCCGTCGGTCACATCGAAGCCAGCGACGCGCTGCGCTCCCGTCCCGCCGAAGCCTCAGCTCCCTCCGCCCGTATTCCTGCGTGAAAAAGCGCGCTGGACCGCGGTTTCCAACTTGTGCAAAGTGCACAAAATTAATTACTTAAAAGCCGCCAACGCTGGCGATACAATCAAAATCCAATTAGCGACTGTCGTCGACTTCCGCGAGTTTACCAGGTTACTCGGATTAAACCAAATCGCGTATCACACCTACGCCCTCCCGGAGGAGCGTAAGATCCGCGCAGTATTACGGGGCGTCCCGTTCGAACTCAGCAACGAAGACATTCTCGATGACCTTGAGTCTCAGGGTTTCCCGGTCACAGCAGTGCACAAGATGCACTCCAACCGCGGTAGGCGTTTTCCGTTAGCGCTAGTAATCCTGTCCAATACTCCCGACTCGAAGGAGATTTTCAAAGAGGCTCGCATAATCTGCGGACTCTCGAACATCTCCGTCGAGCGTCCCAACCCCCGCGGTCACCCTGGGCAGTGCCACCGCTGCCAGCTATATGGCCACGCAGCGGCTAACTGTTCAGCTCCCCCCAGGTGCGTTAAGTGCCTGGATCCCCACTTCACTAAGGAGTGCACTCGCACTCCCGAATCCACTTCCCCCCCTGCCTGTGTGCTGTGCGGCCAGTCCGGCCACACAGCAAACTACAGGGGTTGCCCGTGCGCTCCGCGCTCCACCACCAAGAGGGTCGCGCCTAAACCGGCGCCGCCACTCACTCCTGCCAACTTCCCGCCGCTGCGCAACCGGGGTCCCCCGGAAGCAAAGCCCGTTCAGCCGACGCCTACTCTGGCTCTGTCTTGGAGGCAGCGTCCGGCCGTCCCGCCTGCACCTTCCCAACCCATCCCAGCTCCCGTAGCTCCCGTAGGGCCGCGTCCCGCGTTGTCATCTTCCCCTCAGTCGTCGTTGGCTGAGGACATGAAGACCGTGTTCGACGTCATCCAAAACGTCGACATTAACGAAATCTCCGTACTCGCACGCAAACTGCGAGCCGCCCGCTCTCCTCAAGAGCGTTTATTCGCGTTAGCCGAGCATCACTCGCTCCTAAGTTCGTTGTAAATTCTTTTATTTTTGTAAATTTTAAATAAATAAGTTTTAATGTCTAGACCCGCGAATCCCGCGTCCAGTCGTATTAAACCTAAGGGCTTATCCCTAGTATCTTTTAACGCTCGTAGCCTTAATACCAACCTTCCCGAGATTAAACTGTTCCTTCAGAACAAAGAACCTGACTTATTCCTTCTCCAGGAGACATGGCTTACTCCAAACCGCTCCAGGGGATTCGCTATACCTAAGTACGCGTTTACTCGCAACGATAGGCCCAACTCCGACGGTTACGGCGGCACCGCTATATATTACAAAAGAGGCTTCCATTGCTGTCCTCTCCCTACTCCTCCTCTCCTCAACATGGAGGCCACTGTGTGTAGATTGGCTATGACTGGTCATCCGACCATCATCATAGCTTCAGTCTACATACCTAGTGGTACCAGACCAATCCGCAGCGACTTTGAGGCCATTCTCGCCCTCGGCCATTCAGTCATTATGTTCGGAGACTTTAACTCCAAACATACTGATTGGACGTGCCTATCAACCAACACCAGCAGTATCGCTCTCCTCGACATCACTAACTCCCTTGACTTAGACGTCATATCCCCCATCACTCCCACTCACTATCCCAACAACCCGACCTATTCTCCTGACATCCTCGACTTTGCAATTATCAAGCGAATCAATCTTGATCTCAGGTCCATCGAACCGCTCGATGACCTAGGCTCCGACCATCGCCCCGTCTCCCTCGTGCTAGGCGCGCCTAACGTTAACGTCACACCGCCAAAGACCTTTACCAACTGGAAAGGCTTTAAAAATACGTTAGTTTCAGCCTTAGAGGCACCGAACTCTCCGCTCGCGATTTCGCCCGACCAATTAGACAGCCCGATTAAAATAGATTCGATAGTCGATAATCTCACTGATGCTATCAACTCAGCCATCAGCGAAAACGTAATCATTGCTAAGCAAGGCTAACCCGCGCTTCCCTTAGCCGTAAGCAATCTCATTAAAGCTAAGAACACGGCTCTCCGGAGAGCCAAGAAATATCCCACGCCCGCATATAGAACAGCTGCGAATCAGCTTCAACGCAAAGTTAGGTCTCGCCTCGCGGAACTCCGCGACACTCAGTTTAACGATTCCATGGAGAATATCTCCCCGTCCCACCAAGCGTATTATCGAATGGCCCGAGCTTTACGCGTAGACACCGCCTCTCACGTTCCTCCTCTCACTCGTCCCGACGGCACCATTGCCTTCGAAGTCGAAGAGAAAGCCGAATGCTTCGCCGACAGCATAGCGGCACAATGTTCGCTCAGCACGCAATCCGTGGATCCCTCCCACATCCAGGCGGTGGAGGACGAAGTTCTCCGCAGAGAATCTCTCCCTATCACCGACGACCCCGTCACAGTCTCTAATGATGAAATCTTGCTTCTCATTAGAAAGCAAAAGTCCAAAAAGTCTCCGGGTGCGGATGGAATTTCCAACCACGCACTTAAGCACCTGCCACAGCAGGTGCTTACCTTGTTAGCTATCATCTTCAATGCCTGCTTCGACCATAGCTACTTTCCAAAAGCCTGGAAAGAAGCGACAGTCATAGGCATTCCCAAGCCGGGTAAACCTCTGAACATCCCGGCTAATCACAGACCCATCAGCCTCCTCAAGGCAATGTCTAAACTTCTCGAAAGAGTCATACTCTCTCGAATGCGGAACCATCTGTTTCCAACGGATGGCGACCCTCTCATTATTCCCCACCAGTTCGGCTTTCGCGCTAAGCACTCCTGCCCTCAGCAAGTCCATCGAATCGTCGATTACATTCTCGAAGGATTCTATCCGCATCGTAAAAAATCAATCGCGGTTCTCTTTGACGTAGTTAAGGCATTCGACAAAGTCTGGCACAGCGGTCTCGTTTTTAAACTCTATAAAATAGGCTTACCGGTTCGCCTAGTCAGATTAATCGCGTCGTTTCTTAAAGACCGTACGTTTCGTTTTAAACATGAAGGCACGCTCTCCGCGCCTCGTCCCATAAAGGCTGGAGTCCCGCAAGGCTCAGTCCTCGCCCCTCTGCTGTACACCGTGTACACTAATGACATGCCCATCCCGCCGAAAGGCGTCGAACTCGCCCTCTTTGCAGACGATACCGCCCTTTACACTAAAGGTAAAAGGATCCCGTATAACATCACCAGACTCCAAAAGGCCGTAAACGCCCTCGGTGTTTGGTTTCAAAAATGGCGTATCGATGTCAACCCAGAAAAGAGTTCTGCCATTCTATTCGACCACAAACGTCGTAATCGCCGCAACGATCCCCACATTCGAATGTTAGGTATTCCCATCCCCTGGAAGCGCAGTATCAAATACTTAGGCGTCAGCTTAGATCAGACGCTTTCTTTTAAGCCACACGTCGATAGAGTAACGAAACTCGCGCGTTTCTACTTAAGCCGCTTAAATAGTATGATAGGTAGAAAAAGTAAAATGTCTTTTAGAAATAAGCGTACGCTTTATAAGGTCTGCGTTAGACCCGTCATGTCATATGCTTCGCCAGTCTTTGCCCACGCCAATCCCTCCGTCCTGTATAAGCTGCAGGTAGTTCAAAATCTCTTCTGCCGCAGGGCCACAGACGCACCTTGGTATGTGCGCAACGCGGACCTGCACAGAGATCTTGAACTACCTACAGTGCAACAGCACTTCAAAACACTGTCAGAATCGTTCTTCAAACGCGCCGAATCCCATCCCAATCATCTTGTTCGAGATTCAGTCTCATATACTGCTCCTGTGTTAGATTCGAAATTCAAAGTCGCTAGGCCGAGAAACGCGCACACGGGCGAACCTTCGCAGTTAACTTTAGCTCTCGAGGCCCTTCAGGCCGCAAATCCTAATTCTAACGTAAATTCTAATTCTAACGTAAATCCGAATTAATGCAATTTTTATTTTTCATTTTTAATGTTTTTATTTTTTTTTACTTTTCATCTTTGAGCACCTTCAGTGCTATGTGAATCTCAGCGGGTGACCCCTTAAGGGCCCCGCTGGCGCGGCCTCTTTCTCCAATTGGCCGTCGTTCAGATGAAGGCTGAGTGGCAAAAATGCACGAGCCGACAGGGGGTTTTTTAGTGGGTATGGTTCTGGTAGGCGTCGGGACGAGTCCCACATAACTCCGATCGCGCGCGCGGAGTATGCGTCAGAGCATT
Organism: Marasmarcha lunaedactyla; assembly: GCA_923062675.1. Lineage (NCBI taxonomy): Eukaryota > Metazoa > Arthropoda > Insecta > Lepidoptera > Pterophoridae > Marasmarcha > Marasmarcha lunaedactyla. Next base: position 4,561,126 of record OV281358.1, read on the forward strand.
TTTTATGTCCTCCTGCCCTTCCCGTGGAGGGGAACCAAAAAAAAAAAAAAAAAAAAAACGCGCCGAACGAACGCATTCTCGCTCCGATCGCCACGCGGTTCGGACGTGCAAGACCCAGTTCTCCGTTGGTCGGTTCCCTCCCGATATTCCGTGGCGCTCAGTCTACTGACGTCACAGTATAGCGTGTTGGTCCCGTGCTACGGTTTGCAAGGTTTTTCTACTCCGTCTGAGTGCTTTCGAAGTGCGATTTTTCTTTGCGACTAAGCCCCTTAGTCTTCAAAGTGCTGTGCTAAGTAGTGTTGTGCTTGTGCTTAGTGCAGTGTTGTGCCCAGCGTAAGTAGTCTGGTTTCAGTGCAAAGGATACTTAACGGTGACAACGAATTTGTACTGATCCAGTCCTTTTTATTTTTATTTATTTCTCTTCTCTATTTTTTTTTATTTTTCTCCTATTTTCATATTTATTTTTATCATATTTGTGTGTTTTCGTGTGTATTTGTCCTTTCTGTCGGTAAAGGTTGACCCTAACGCGGTCAACTCTTTACCTGCGTACCCTTTTTTTAGGTTTCTAGGTAGCGGCCTTCGGCGTACTACGGTTAGTTTTAAGTTATTCTCCCCAGCCCCCCTACCGCTGGTAGGGAGGTTTGCCGCTAGGGTTCGCTAGGTTTTTATTTAGGAATCCTAGGCATTTGCTTTATATTATAGGCATACATTATATATTTATATATAACATATTGTAATTCCAAGTCCTCCAATGGACCTTGTTAACGCTCTTAGGTCATTCGCCCAGGTGCTCGCCGCGTCCGGTGTCAGCATACCCGATGACATACTAACGCAGGCCTTACAGGCATCTATCGCGTCCCCGGCCCCTCAGGCCTCCACCCCGGCCCCTCAGGCTTCAACCCCGGCCCCTCAGGCCTCCGACGTCCAGACCCCTCAGGTCTTCAGCTCTCCCGCGTCTCCCGCTTCGTCCGAGATGGACTGCGAATCGGTCGCATCCTCTCACGCGTCGCGTCGTAAGCGTACCGCTCCCGGGAGTGCCTCCGAACCCGCGTCTGACACGTCGTCAGATGCCGTCACCTTAACCGGCTCTCCTGAGCCCGCCTTTCAACTTGTCGCCAAGCGCTCCAAGAAGCGCTCTAAGAAAGCTTCGGTATCTTCAATACCCGAGCCCACCCCGGTGTCTTCAACACCAGCCCCCGCGCCGTTAAAATCGCTCGTAGTAACCGCGTCTCCGTCGGTCACATCGAAGCCAGCGACGCGCTGCGCTCCCGTCCCGCCGAAGCCTCAGCTCCCTCCGCCCGTATTCCTGCGTGAAAAGGCGCGCTGGACCGCGGTCTCAAACTTGTGCAAAGAGCAAAAAATTAATTACTTAAAGGCCGCCAACGCTGGCGATACAATCAAAATCCAAGTAGCGACCGTCGACGACTTCCGCGCGTTTACCAGGCTACTATCATTAAATCATATCGCGTATCACACCTACGCCCTCCCGGAGGAGCGTAAGATCCGCGCTGTACTACGGGGCGTCCCGTTCGAACTCAGTAACGAGGACATTCTCGATGACCTTAAGTCTCAGGGTTTCCCGGTCACAGCAGTGCACAAGATGCACTCCAACCGCGGTAGGCGTTTTCCCTTAGCGTTGGTAATCCTGTCGAATACTCCCAACTCGAGGGAGATCTTTAGAGAGGCTCGCACAATTTGCGGACTCTCAAATATCTCCGTCGAGCGTCCCAACCCCCGTGGTCACCCTGGGCAGTGCCACCGCTGCCAGCTCTATGGCCACGCAGCGGCTAACTGTTCAGCTCCCCCCAGGTGCGTAAAGTGCCTGGATCCTCACTTCACTAAGAAGTGCACTCGCACTCCCGAATCCACTTCCCCCCCTGCCTGTGTGCTGTGCGGCCAGTCCGGCCACACAGCTTACTACAGGGGTTGCCCGCGCGCTCCGCGCTCCACCACCAAGAGGGTCGCGCCTAAACCGGCGCCGCCGCTCACTCACGCTAACTTCCCGCCGCTGCGCAACCGGGGTCCCCCGGAAGCAAAGCCCGCTCAGCCGACGCCTACTCCGGCTCTGTCTTGGAGGCAGCGTCCGGCCGTTCCGCCTGCACCTTCCCGACCCATCCCAGCTCCCGTAGCTTCCGTGGGGCCGCGTCCTCCTCCGTCATCCGCACCTCAGTCGTCGTTGGCTGACGACATGAAGACCGTGTTCGACGTTATTCAAAACGTCGATATTAACGAAATTTCCGTGCTCGCACGCAAACTGCGAGCCGCCCGCTCTCCTCAAGAGCGTTTATTTGCTTTAGCCGAGCATCACTCGCTCCTAAGTTCGTTGTAAATTCTTTTATATTTGTATAAATTCGTAAATAATAAATTATAATGTCTAGACCCGCGAATCCCGCGTCCAGTCGTATTAAACCCAAGGGCTTATCCCTAGTATCTTTTAACGCTCGTAGCCTTCCCGAGATTAAACTGTTCCTTCAGAACAAAGAACCTGACTTATTCCTTCTCCAGGAGACATGGCTTACTCCAAACCGCTCCAGGGGATTCGCTATACCTAAGTACGCGTTTATTCGTAACGATAGGCCCAACTCCGACGGTTTCGGCGGCACCGCTATATATTACAAAAGAGGTTTCCATTGCTGTCCTCTCCCTACCCCTCCTCTCCTCAACATGGAAGCCACTGTGTGTAGATTGGCTATGACTGGTCATCCGACCATCATCATAGCTTCAATCTACATACCTAGTGGTACCAGACCAATCCGCAGCGACTTTGAGGCCATTCTCGCCCTCGGCCATTCAGTCATTATGTTCGGAGACTTTAACTCCAAACATACTGACTGGACGTGCCTATCGACTAACACCAGCGGTATCGCTCTCCTCGACATCACTAACTCCCTTGACCTAGACGTCATATCCCCCATCACTCCCACTCACTATCCCAACAACCCGTCCTACTCTCCTGACATCCTCGACTTTGCAATTATCAAGCGAATCAATCTTGATCTAAGGTCTATCGAACCGCTCGATGACCTAGGCTCCGACCATCGCCCCGTTTCCCTCGTGCTAGGACAACCCGAACGATAACGCCTCATCTCCTAAGACCTTTACCAACTGGAAAGGTTTTAAAAATACGTTAGTTTCAGCCTTAGAGGCTCCGAACTCTCCACTCGCGATCTCTCCCGAACAATTAGATAGCCCGGATAAAATCGATTCATTAGTAAATTCTCTCACTGATGCTATCAACTCAGCCATCAGTGACAACGAAAAGGTTGCTAAGCAAGGCAAACCCACGCTTCCCTTAGCCGTTAGCAATCTTATTAAAGCTAAAAACGCGGCTCTCCGGAGAGCCAAGAAATATCCCACGCCCGCCTATAGAACAGCTGCGAATCAGCTTCAACGTAAAGTTAGGTCTTGCCTCGCGGAACTCCGAGACGCTCAGATGAACGATCTCATGGCGAATATCTCTCCGTCCCACCAAGCGTACTATAGCATGGCCCGAGCCTTACGCGTAGACACCGTCTCTCACGTTCCTCCTCTCACTCGTCCCGATGGCACTACTGCCTTCGAAGTCGAAGAGAAAGCCGAATGCTTCGCCGACAGCATTGCCGCACAATGCTCGCCCAGCACGCAACCCGCGAATCCCACTCACATCAAAGCGGTGGAGGACGAAGTCCTTCACAGAGACTCTCTCCCCATCACCGCCGACCCTGTCACAGTCTCTAATGACGAAATCTTACTTCTCATTAGAAATCAAAAGTCCAAAAAGGCTCCGGGTGCGGATGGAATTTCCAACCACGCACTTAAGCACCTACCTCAACAGATGCTTACCTTGTTAGCTATCATTTTCAACGCCTGCTTCGACCATAGCTACTTTCCAAAAGCTTGGAAAGAAGCGACAGTCATAGGCATTCCCAAGCCGGGCAAACCTCTGAACGTCCCGGCTAATCACAGACCCATCAGCCTCCTCAAGGCAATGTCTAAACTTCTCAAAAGAGTCATACTCTCTCGAATGCGGAACCATCTGTTTCCAACGGATGGCGATCCTCTCATTATTCCCCATCAGTTCGGCTTTCGCGCTAAACACTCCTGCCCTCAGCAAGTCCACCGAATCGTCGAGTATATACTTGACGGTTTCTATCCGCGTCGTTATAAAACAGTCGCGGTTTTCTTTGACGTAGCCAAGGCTTTCGATAAAGTCTGGCACAGCGGTCTCGTTTATAAACTCTACAAGATAGGCTTACCGGATCGCCTAGTCAGGTTAATAGCGTCGTTTCTCAAAGACCGTACGTTTCGATTTAAACACGAAGGCACGCTTTCTGCACCTCGTCCCATAAAGGCTGGAGTCCCTCGCCCCTCTGCTGTACACCGTGTACACCAACGACATTCCCATCCCGCCGAAAGGCGTCGAACTCGCCCTCTTTGCTGACGACACCGCACTCTATACCAGGGGCCACAGTGTTCGGCACCTTGTAACCAGACTCCAAAGGGCCGTAAACGCCCTTGGTGCATGGTTTCAAGAATGGCGCATCGATGTGAACCCTGAAAAGAGTTCTGCGATGCGCTTCGACCACAAACGCCGTCGTCCCGATGGCGATCCCCACGTTCGAATGTTAGGCATTCCCATCCCCTGGAAGCGCAGTACTAAATACTTAGGCGTCACATTAAATCCGACGCTTTCTTTCAAGCCACACGTTGAAAGAGTTTCGAAACTCGCTCGTCACTATTTAGTCCGCCTAAATAGCATGTTAGGTAGAAAAAGTAAAATGTCCTTCAGAAACAAACGTACACTTTACAAGGTCTGCGTTAGACCCGTCATGACGTATGCCTCGCCAGTCTTTGCCCACGCCAAACCCTCCCTCCTGCACAAACTGCAGGTAGTTCAAAACCTCTTTTGCCGCCGGGCCACAGGCGCACCGTGGTACGCGCGTAACGCGGACTTGCATAGAGATCTTGAACTGCCTACAGTACAACAATATCTCAAAACACTCTCTGAAGCGTTTTTCAAACGCTCCGAAACCCATCCCAATCCTCTAGTTCGTGATTCTGTCTCATATGCTACTCCTGTGTTAGACTCGAAGTTCAAAGTCGCTAGGCCTAGAAATGCGCAAGCGTACTCATCCACCAGACTGTCACGCGATCTCGAGGCCCTTCTGGCCGCAAATTCTAATTCTAACGTAAATTCTAATTCTAACGTAAATCCTAATTCTAACGTAAATGCGAGTTAATTCAATTTTATTTTGCAATTTTTTAATTTTTGTTTTAATTATTGATTTTCATTTTGAGCACCTTCAGTGCTACGTATTCACCTTCAGTGCTATGTAATCCCAGCGGGTGACCCCTTCTGGGCCCCGCTAGCGCGGCCTCTTTCTCCAATTGGCCGTCGCTCAGATGAAGGCTGAGTGGCAAAAATGCACGAGCCGACAGGGGGTTTTTAGTGGGTATGGTCCTGGTAGGCGTCGGGACGAGTCCCACATAACTTTGGAATCGCGCCAGAGTATGCGTCAGGGCATTTTTATCCTCCTGCCCTTCCCGCGGAGGGGAACAAAAAAAAAAAAAAAAACGCGCCGAACAGTCTCGGTCTGCGTGCGTTCTCGAGCGCACGTCGATCGCAGACGCCTTCCCGCTCTTTTAGCCCCCGCGCTAATTGAGCACCCAAATTTCATTGGTTGTTGTCGTAATATATAATTTCATAGTTGTATACCGTATTAAGTTTCTAACGCCGTTTTCACGGCGGACAGTGGCTCGTTAACCGTACTTCTAATAAGTTTCTAACGCCGTTTTCACGGCGAATAGTGGCTTGTTAACCGTACTTCGTGGTACGTGAGCTTCGTCGACGGGAATTCGTTGTTCCAGGACTTCAAGTGCCGTGTTCGAGTAAGTTATCCGCGTCGTTCTCAACCGCCCTACTGCGTGTAGGGTGGTTTTAGGAAATTAGTCATCGTTGTTAGGTTCATATATTGTCCCTCCCCAACCCCTCCGCAATGGCTTCCCTAAGCTCTGATGAGATTAGGAAGAAGTTAGTTGATAGTACCGGTGCTGAAGGCATATATATAAATGCTGACAAGTTCCGTTTCCTTGATTCTCTTATCCCGCATATCATGGCGTTAATTCCACCAATGGCCCCTCAGGCCACCCCAGTCCCCCAGACCCCTCAGGTCTTAGGCCCTCCCGCGTCCCCTTCCTCCAGTGACATGGAGTGCGAAGAAAACGCCCCTCTGCGCCGCAAGCGCGCACCCGCGACCGAGTCATCCTCGGATGCCACCCCAACTGGCCCTGATGAGCCTCCCTCTTTCGCCCTTGTTAAGAAGCGCTCGAAACAAGACCCGGCGCCCTCGGCGCCCGTCCCTACACCCCCTGCGGCGTCTTCAACGCCAGCTGCCCCGGTGTCTTCAACACCCGCTCCGGCCCCGACTTCTGTCAAGGCCAAGGTCCCACCACCCGTTTTCCTTCGGGAAAAGGGTAAATGGACTGAGGTCTCGACATTGTGCAATGAGCACAAGATCCATTACACCCGAGCGGTAAACTCGGGTGAATCTATTAAAATCACTGTCTCGTCGATAGACGATTTCCGAGCTTTGACTAAGCTCCTCACCGATAAGCAATATGCTTATCCCACTTATGCTCTGTCAGAAGAGCGTAAGATCAGAGCGGTACTCATGGGAGTCCCGTTCGAATTATCGAACGAGGCTATCCTGGAGGATCTGCAGTCCCAAGGCTTCCCGGCACTCGCGGTGCATAAAATGCACAGCAAGTACGGGAGGCAACACCCTCTCGCTTTGGTGGTTCTCGCCAACGTCCCCAAGTCCAGGGAGATCCTCAAAGGGGTTAGCACTATATGCGGCCTCTCTGGGATCTCGATCGAGGCGCCTCATCGCCGCGGTCATCCCGGCCAGTGCCATCGGTGCCAGTTGTACGGGCACGCGGCGGCCAACTGCCGCGCACCGCCCAGGTGCGTCAAGTGCCTGGTCCCGCACTTCACTAAAGAGTGCAATCGCACTCCTGAAACTCCCTCTCCTCCCGATTGCGTGCTTTGTGGCCAGTCCGGCCACACCGCAAATTACAAGGGCTGCCCTCGTGCACCCCGTTGTATGCGCTCCAATTTCAAAAGGGCGGCGCCCAAACAGGCCCCGCGCCTTTCTCAAGAAAACTTTCCGCCGCTGCGTAGCCGGGTTCCTCCGGCTTCTAAGCCTACACAGCCCAGGCCTGCCCCAGATAACTGGAGGCAGCGCCCCACATCGAATCCCATCCCGGCTCCTCGCCCATACAAACCCACTCCTCAATCCTCCGTAGCAGACGATATGCGTATCGTCTGCGACGCTATAAAAAATGTCGATGTTAGTGAAATCGCAGTCTTAGCCCGTAAACTTAGGGCTTCACGTACTCCGACAGAGCGTTTGCTAGCTCTGGCGGAGCATAGTTCCCTTCTCAATTCATTGTAGGTTCATTTAAATGAATTGATCCCTAAATCATGCTTCGGCCGACCTCTGCCCAGCCCCGGCTTCACCGGAGGCTGCCCAGAACGGCCACCAACTCATGTCCCTTTGAGCACCTTCAGTGCAACTTTCACTACAGGCGGAAGACCCGCTAGCGGGTCTCTGCCAGCGCGCCCAACTTCCCGACGGGTGTCGCTTCCGATGAAGGCTAACGGTAATAACTACAGCCAACAGGTGGTTTTTAGTGGGTAGGTGCCATTCTGGTGAGTCCCACATAACCCCCCCGCAGAGGAATTTACCTGCGGGCGGGTATGCATGACGCATTTTCCACCTCCCGCGAGGGTGCCTCGGCAGCAAAAAAAAAAAAAAAAAAAACGCGCCGAACCCCATCCCAATCATCTTGTTCGAGATTCAGTCTCATATACTGCTCCTGTGTTAGATTCGAAATTCAAAGTCGCTAGGCCGAGAAACGCGCACACGGGCGAACCTTCGCAGTTAACTTTAGCTCTCGAGGCCCTTCAGGCCGCAAATCCTAATTCTAACGTAAATTCTAATTCTAACGTAAATCCGAATTAATGCAATTTTTATTTTTCATTTTTAATGTTTTTATTTTTACTTTTCATTTTTGAGCACCTTCAGTGCTATGTGAATCTCAGCGGGTGACCCCTTAAGGGCCCCGCTGGCGCGGCCTCTTTCTCCAATTGGCCGTCGCTCAGATGAAGGCTGAGTGGCAAAAATGCATGAGCCGACAGGGGGTTTTTTAGTGGGTATGGTTCTGGTAGGCGTCGGGACGAGTCCCACATAACTCCGATCGCGCGCGCAGAGTATGCGTCAGAGCATTTTTTATGTCCTCCTGCCCTTCCCGTGGAGGGGAACCAAAAAAAAAAAAAAAATAATAAAGCACATTCTCGCTCCGACCCGGACGTGCAAGACCCAGTTCTCCGTTGATCGGTCCCTTCCCGCCATTCCGTGGCGCTCAGTCTACTGACGTCACAGTCTAGCGTGTTGGTTCCGTGCTACGGTTTTCAAGGTTTTTCTACTCCGTCTGAGTGCTTTCGAAGTGCGATTTTTCTTTGCGACTAAGCCCCTTAGTCTTCAAAGTGCTGTGCTAAGTAGTGTTGTGCTTGTGCTGAGTGCAGTGTTGTGCCCAGCGTAAGTAGTCTGGTTTCAGTGCAAAGGATACTTAACGGTGACAACGAATTTGTACTGAACCAGTCCTTTTTATTTTTATTTATTTCTCTTCTCTATTTTATTTATTTTTCTCCTATTTTCATATTTATTTTTATCATATTTGTGTGTTTTCGTGTGTATTTGTCCTTTCTGTCGGTAAAGGTTGACCCTAACGCGGTCAACTCTTTACCTGCGTACCCTTTTTTAGGTTTCTAGGTAGCGGCCTTCGGCGTACTACGGTTAGTTTTAAGTTTTTCTCCCCAGCCCCCCTACCGCTGGTAGGGAGGTTTGCCGCTAGGATTTTGCTAGGTTTTTAGGAACTAGGCATCTTTTATTATACTTATATTTTTACACATTATTGTCCCAACCCCTTCCCAAATGGATAAGCAAATCGTCATTAACATTGCGAAGGCGTTCGCCCAAGCACTCGCCGCGTCGGGTGTTTCAATTTCTGACGACATATTTACGCAAGCTGTACAAGCGCTTAACGCGTCCCCGGCCCCTCAGGCCCCAACCCCAGCCTCTCAGGTTCTAACGTCTAGACCCCTCAGGGCTATAGCTCTCCCGCGTCTCCCGTTCCATCCGATATGGACTGCGCGTCGGTCTCATCCTCGCGCTCATCTCGTAGGAAGCGTACCGCTCCCGGGAGCGATTCAGACTCCGCCGCGTCCGTAGCTTCGTCGGTCGCCGCCACCCTAACCGGCTCTCCAGAGCCCGAGTTCCAATTAGTTGCCAAACGCTCTAAGAAGCGTTCGAAAAAGGCCGCGGTGTCTTCAACACCCGAGCCAACCCCGATGTCTTCTACACCCGCCCCCGCGCCGCTCATGTCACTCGAAGTGACCGCGTCTCCGTCGGTCCCATCGAAGCCAGCGACGCGCTGCGCTCCCGTCCCGCCGAAACCTCAGCTCCCTCCGCCCGTCTTCCTGCGTGAAAAAACGCGCTGGACCGCGGTTTCTAACTTGTGCAAAGAGCACAAAATTAATTACTTAAAAGCCGCCAACGCTGGCGATACAATCAAAATCCAAGTAGCGACCGTCGACGATTTCCGCGCGTTTACCAGGTTGCTCGGGTTAAATCAAATCGCGTACCACACCTACGCCCTCCCGGAGGAGCGTAAGATCTGCGCAGTACTACGGGGCGTCCCGTTCGAGCTCGCGAATGAATAAATCCTCGAGGACCTTAAGTCCCAGGGTTTCCCGGCCAAAGCAGTGCACAAGATGCACTCCAACCGCAGTAGGCGTTTCCCACTCGCTCTAGTAATCCTAACTAATACTCCCAACTCGAGGGAGATCTTTAGAGAGGCTCGCACAATTTGCGGACTCTCAAATATCTCTGTTGAGCGTCCCAACCCCCGCGGCCACCCTGGGCATTGCCACCGCTGCCAGCTCTACGGCCACGCAGCGGCTAACTGCTCAGCTCCCCCCAGGTGCGTTAAGTGCCTGGATCCACATTTTACGAAGGAGTGCACTCGCACTCCCGAATCCACTTCCCCCCCTGCCTGTGTGCTGTGCGGCCAGTCTGGTCGCACAGCTAACTACAGGGGCTGCCCGCGTGCTCCACGCTCCACCGCCAAGAGGGTCGCGCCTAAACCGGCGCCGCCGCTCACTCCCGCTAACTTCCCGCCGCTGCGCAACCGGGGTCCCCCGGATGCAAAACCCGTTCAGCCGACGCCTACTCCGGCTCTGTCTTGGAGGCAGCGTCCGGCCGTTCCGCCTGCACCTTCCCGACCCATTCCAGCTCCCGTAGCTTCCGTAGGGCCGCGTCCTTCTCCGTCATCCGCACCTCAGTCGTCGTTGGCTGAGGACATGAAGACCGTGTTCGACGTTATTCAAAACGTCGATATTAACGAAATTACCGTGCTCGCACGCAAACTGCGAGCCGCCCGCTCTCCTCAAGAGCGTTTATTTGCTTTAGCCGAGCATCACTCGCTCCTAAGTTCGTTGTAAATTCTTTTATATTTGTATAAATTCGTAAATAATAAATTATAATGTCTAGACCCGCGAATCCCGCGTCCAGTCGTATTAAACCCAAGGGCTTATCCCTAGTATCTTTTAACGCTCGTAGCCTTCCCGAGATTAAACTGTTCCTTCAGAACAAAGAACCTGACTTATTCCTTCTCCAGGAGACATGGCTTACTCCAAACCGGTCCAGGGGACTCGCTATATCTAAGTACGCGTTTATTCGTAACGATAGGCCCAACTCTGACGGTTTCGGCGGCACCGCTATATATTACAAAAGAGGCTTCCACTGCTGTCCTCTCCCTACCCCTCCTCTCCTCAACATGGAAGCCACTGTGTGTAGATTGGCTATGACTGGTCATCCGACCATCATCATAGCTTCAATCTACATACCTAGTGGTACCAGACCAATCCGCAGCGACTTTGAGGCCATTCTCGCCCTCGGCCATTCAGTCATTATGTCCGGAGACTTTAACTCCAAACATACTGACTGGACGTGCCTATCGACTAACACCAGCGGTATCGCTCTCCTCGACATCACAAACTCCCTTGACCTAGACGTCATATCCCCCATCACTCCCACTCACTATCCCAACAACCCGTTCTACTCTCCTGACATCCTCGACTTTGCAATTATTAAGCGAATCAATCTTGATCTAAGGTCTATCGAACCGCTCGATGACCTAGGCTCCGACCATCGCCCCGTTTCCCTCGTGCTAGGACCGCCGAACGATAACGTCTCATCTCCTAAGACCTTTACCAACTGGAAAGGTTTTAAAAATACGTTAATTTCAGCCTTAGAGGCTCCGAACTCTCCACTCGCGATCTCTCCCGAACAATTAGATAGCCCGGATAAAATCGATTCATTAGTAAATTCTCTCACTGATGCTATCAACTCAGCCATCAGTGACAACGAAAAGGTTGCTAAGCAAGGCAAACCCACGCTTCCCTTAGCCGTTAGCAATCTTATTAAAGCTAAGAACGCGGCTCTCCGGAGAGCCAAGAAATATCCCACGCCCGCCTATAGAACAGCTGCGAATCAGCTTCAACGTAAAGTTAGGTCTTGCCTCGCGGAACTCCGAGACGCTCAGATGAACGAACCCGCGGATCCCTCCCACATCCAGGCGGTGGAGGACGAAGTTCTCCGCAGAGAATCTCTCCCTATCACCGACGACCCCGTCACAGTCTCTAATGACGAAATCTTGCTTCTCATTAGAAAGCAAAAGTCCAAAAAGGCTCCGGGTGCGGATGGAATTTCCAACCACGCACTTAAGCACCTGCCTGAGCAGGTGCTTACCTTGTTAGCTATCATCTTCAATGCCTGCTTCGACCATAGCTACTTTCCAAAAGCCTGGAAAGAAGCGACAGTCATAGGCATTCCCAAGCCGGGTAAACCTCTGAATGTCCCGGCTAATCACAGACCCATCAGCCTCCTCAAGGCAATGTCTAAACTTCTCGAAAGAATCATACTCTCTCGAATGCGGAACCATCTGTTTCCAACGGATGGCGACCCTCTCATCATTCCCCACCAGTTCGGCTTTCGCGCTAAGCACTCCTGCCCTCAGCAAGTCCATCGAATCGTCGAGTACATACTCGAAGGATTCTCTCAGCGTCGTAAAAAAACAATCGCGGTTCTCTTTGACGTAGCCAAGGCTTTCGACAAAGTCTGGCACAGCGGTCTCGTTTTTAAACTCTATAAAATAGGCTTACCGGCTCGCCTAGTCAGATTAATAGCGTCGTTTCTTAAAGACCGTACTTTTCGATTCAAACATGAAGGCACGCTCTCCGCGCCTCGTCCCATAAAGGCTGGAGTCCCGCAAGGCTCAGTCCTCGCGTCTCTGCTGTACACCGTGTACACTAACGACATCCCCATCCCGCCGAAAGGCGTCGAACTCGCCCTCTTTGCAGACGATACCGCCCTTTACATTAAAAGTCAAGCGATCCCGTATAACATCACCAGACTCCAAAAGGCCGTAAACGCCCGCGGTGTTTGGTTTCAAAAATGGCGCATCGATGTGAACCCAGAAAAGAGTTCTGCTATTCAATTCGACCACAAACGTCGTAATCGCCACAACGATCCGCACATTCGTATGTTAGGTATTCCCATCCCCTGGAAGCGCACTGTCAAATACTTAGGCGTCACCTTAGATCAGACGCTTTCTTTCAAGCCACACGTCGATAGAGTAACGAAACTCGCGCGTTTTTACTTAAGCCGTCTATATAGTATGATAGGAAGAAAAAGTAAAATGTCTTTTAGAAATAAACGTACGCTTTATAAGGTCTGCGTTAGACCCGTCATGTCATATGCTTCGCCAGTCTTTGCCCACGCCAAACCCTCCGTCCTGTATAAGCTGCAGGTCGTTCAAAATCTCTTCTGCCGCAGGGCCACAAACGCACCTTGGTACGTGCGTAACGCGGACCTGCACAGAGATCTTGAACTGCCTACAGTGCAACAGCACCTCAAAACACTCTCAGAATCGTTCTTCAAACGCGCCGAATCCCATCCCAATCATCTTGTTCGAGATTCAGTCTCATATACTGTTCCTGTGTTAGATTCGATTTACAAAATCGCTAGACCGAGAAACGCGCACACGAGCGAACGCACGCAGTTAACTTTAGATCTAGAGGCCCTTCAGGCCGCAAATTCTAATTCTAACGTAAATTCTAATTCTAACGTAAATCCGAATTAATGCAATTTTATTTGTCAATTTTTAATGTTTTTATTTATTTACTTTTCTTTTTTGAGCACCTTCAGTGCTATGTAAATCCCAGCGGGTGACCCCTTAAGGGCCCCGCTAGCGCGGCCTCTTTCTCCGATTGGCCGTCGCTCAGATGAAGGCTGAGTGGCAAAAATGCACGAGCCGACAGGGGGTTTTTTAGTGGGTATGGTTCTGGTAGGCGTCGGGACGAGTCCCACATAACTCCGATCGCGCGCGCGGAGTATGCCTCAGAGCATTTTTTATGTCCTCCTGCCCTTCCCGTGGAGGGGAACCAAAAAAAAAAGAAAAATAATAATAATAAAGCACATGCATTCTCGCTCCGATCGCCACGCGGTGCGGACGTGCAAGCCCCGTTCTCCGTTGATCGGTCCTTTCCCGCTATTCCGTGGCGCTCAGTCTACTGACGTCACAGTCTAGCGTGCTGGTTCCGTGCTACGGTTTTCAAGGTTTTCTACTCCGTCTGAGTGCTATCGAAGTGCGTATTTTTCTTTGCGACTAAGCCCCTTAGTCTTCAAAGTGCTGTGCTAAGTTGTGTTGTGCTTGTGCTGAGTGCAGTGTTGTGCCCAGCGTAAGTAGTCTGGTTTCAGTGCAAAGGATACTTAACGGTGACAACGAATTTGTACTGAACCAGTCCTTTTATTTTTATTTTTTTTTCTCTTCTCTATTTTATTTCTTTTTCTATTTTTCATATTTATTTTTATCATATCTGTGTGTTTTCGTGTGTATCTGTCCTTTCTGTCGGTAAAGGTTGACCCTAACGCGGTCAACTCTTTACCTGCGTACCCTTTTTAGGTTTCTAGGTAGCGGCCTTCGGCGTACTACTGTTAGTTTTAAGTTTTTCCTCCCCAGCCCCCCTACCGCTGGTAGGGAGGTTAGCCGCTAGGATTTTGCTAGGTTTTTAGGAACTAGGCATCTTTTATTATACATTTATTTATTAATATTAGTGCCCAACCCTCCCTAATGGATCCGCTAAGCGCTATTAACGCGTTCACCCAGGCGCTTGCTGCGATAGGCGTCTACATCCCGAATGACATCATAACGCAGGCCTTGCAGGCATCAATCGCGTCCCCGGCCCCTCAGGCCTCAATCCCGGCCCCTCAGGCCTCAACCCCGGCCCCTCAGGCCTCAACCCCGGCCCCTCAGGCCTCAAATCCGGCCCCTCAGGCCTCCAACGTCGAGACCCCTCAGGTCTACAGCTCTTCCTCGTCTCCCGCCTCGTCCGAGATGGACTGCGAATCGGTCGCATCCTCTCACGCGTCGCGTCGTAAGCGTACCGCTCCCGGGAGCGACTCCGAACCCGCGTCTGACACGTCGTCAGATGCCGTCACCTTAACCGGCTCTCCTGAGCCCGCCTTTCAACTTGTCGCCAAGCGCTCCAAGAAGCGCTCTAAGAAAGCTTCGGTATCTTCAATACCCGAGCCCTCCCCGGTGTCTTCAACACCAGCCCCCGCGCCGTTAAAATCGCTCGTAGTAACCGCGTCTCCGTCGGTCACATCGAAGCCAGCGACGCGCTGCGCTCCCGTCCCGCCGAAGCCTCGATTTGTATCGCCAACGCTGGCGATACAATCAAAATCCAAGTAGCGACCGTCGACGACTTCCGCGCGTTTACCAGGTTACTCTCGGTAAATCAAATAGCTTATAATAATAGATAATAATAGAATAAATATATAATAATATAGAATAATAATAGATAGAATAATAACAGATTGAGGTGAAAGGCAACGTGATAACGGTACATCGGGGTTGGGAAAGTCTATTTGGGCTATTAATGATAGTCAATATTACGCATATTAGAACAGAAAAGCTGTCTGGTTTTCTACATAATTTATCAGCATTTTCAAGCGTTATTGTCGCGATATGTTCTGAGGCTCTCTGCAACCTGCAGCCTGTCACATAGTGCATTAGATTAGATAAGATAATCATAATCTTTGAAAAATTATAATACACATTTGCTCTTCGAAATGCATATATTTTCTAGGCATGGTGTTCAATTCCTAGCTTTCACACATTTACTGTTACACATAGAAATATTAGAAAGCTGCGTCCTAAAACTCCCTTAGTTCTAAATTCGAAGTTCAAAATCGCTAGACTTAGGAACGTACACACGTACGTAGCCACGATGCTAACGGCCGATCTTGAAGCCCTTCCGGCTGCAAACTCTAATTCTCCTTGAGCACCTTCTGTGCTATGAATACACCTTCAGTGCTTTAAGCACCTTTAGTACTATGATATTTCCCAACGGATGACCCATAATGGTCCCCGCTTGCGTGGCCTTTTCCTCCAATTGGAATGAATGAAGGCTTCTGATGAAGGCTGTGAGGCAAATTATTGCCAGAGTCATTCAGGGGCTCTGGTAGGCTCGGAGTGAGGCCCTTCAGCCCTTCCCGCGGAGGATAAAAAAAGCCTGATAACAAACATCTGTGTTCATAACACAAATGAACGCCCCGACCAGGACTCGAACCTATGGAGTATGAGGCAATGCGACCACTTACGCAACTCGGTTGACAAAGTAATAGTTTAATGAAGTAAAACAGGCTATTTTTAATCAAGAAATCTATCTTTAAACTTATTCCATTTAAAAATCTATTTCACTGATACGATTAACGATGACTTTTTAACGACTTGCTTCCCAGTTGGCTAATAGTACCTAAGTTGTAATAATAACCTTCATTCAAACACCAACTTGCTTGTACTTTGTTCATGATAACATCAATTCATCTTCGTCAGCTGCTACGTAGATGCTAATAAGACTGTAATAAGACAAGTGTCGGCTGCTATTTTATTATGATGTAACGAAAACAACTTCAATTTGGGGACAATCATTCTTTCATCTCACGAATGTGCTAATCAATATATATTATACCTATGCCTGAGAGATGAGACGCGCGTGGAATATGTATTTATTTGCTAAATAGCTAAGTAATGGAGAGAGCGAGGGGGGTTCTTTGAGTGTCACAGAACCTTTTCTAAGTTATTTAAGTTTATAAGTCGGTACATATTTATAAAAGTGCAAATCAAATTTCAGATACGATTAGTTATTAATAGTTAAATAACTTCACCAGTATTATCATTGACCTTATATTACCCATATAATAGGTCTTTACCTATGAAACTGCCGTTTTGCCGTACTGGCCATTTCAAATGAAAATATTTTTTTTTTGACTGATAATTCTAATTTCAAATTAATTTTATTTGACAAACATGGAATTATTTTTCAAAAATCGTCATTTGTTCAATAGTAAGTGTTTTGTTTTCAACGCATTCGAACATTTTCGTCATCATGGATAAGTTTTTTTTTTTTTTGCTGCCGAGGCACCCTCGCGGGAGGGAGGTGGAAGATGCGTCATGCATACTGCCCACAGGTAAATTCCTCTGCGGGGGGGTTATGTGGGACTCACCAGAATGGCACCTACCCACTAAAAACCACCTGTTGGCTGTAGTTATTACCGTTAGCCTTCATCGGAAGCGACACCCGTCGGGAAGTTGGGCGCGCTGGCGGAGACCCGCTAGCGGGTCTTCCGCCTGTAGTGAAAGTTGCACTGAAGGTGCTCAAAGGGACATGAGTTGGTGGCCGTTCTGGGCAGCCTCCGGTGAAGCCGGGGCTGGGCAGAGGTCGGCCGAAGCATGATTTAGGGATCAATTCATTTAAATGAACCTATAATGAATTGAGAAGGGAACTATGTTCCGCCAGAGCTAGCAAACGCTCTGTCGGAGTACGTGAAGCCCTAAGTTTACGGGCTAAGACTGCGATTTCGTCGCAGACGATACGCATATCGTCTGCCACGGAGGATTGAGGAGTGGGTTTGTATGGGCGAGGAGCCGGGATGGGATTCGATGCGGGGCGCAGCCTCCAGTTTTCTGGGGCAGGCCTAGACTGTGTAGGCTTTGCAGCCGGAGGAACCCGGCTACGCAGCGGTGGAAAGTTTTCTTGAGAAAGGCGTGGGGCCTGTTTGGGTCCCGCCTTCTTGAAATTGGAGCGCATACAACGGGGTGCACGAGGGCAGCCCCTGTAATTTGCGGTGTGGCCGGACTGGCCACAAAGCACGCAATCGGGAGGAGAGGGAGTTTCAGGGGTGCGATTGCACTCCTTAGTAAAGTGAGGGACCAGGCACTTGACGCACCTGGGCGGTGCGCGGCAGTTGGCCGCCGCGTGCCCGTACAACTGGCACCGATGGCACTGGCCGGGATGACCGCGGCGATGAGGCGCCTCGATCGAGATCCCAGAGAGGCCGCATATAGTGCTAACCTCTTTGAGGATCTCCCTGGACTTGGGGACGTTGGCGAGAACCACCAAAGCGAGAGGGTGTTGCCTCCCGTACTTGCTGTGCATTTTATGCACCGCGAGTGCCGGGAAGCCTTGGGATTGCAGATCCTCCAGGATAGCCTCGTTCGATAATTCGAACGGGACTCCCCTGAGTACCGCTCTGATCTTACGCTCTTCTGACACAGCATAAGTATGATAAGCATATTGCTTATCGGTGAGGAGCTTTGTTAAAGCACGAAAGTCGTCTGTCGACGAGACTAAGATTTTAATAGATTCACCCGAGTTGGCTGCTCGGATGTAATGGATTTTGTGCTCATTGTACAATGTCGAAACCTCAGTCCATTTACCCTTTTCCCGAAGGAAACCGGGTGGTGGGACCTTGGCCTTGACAGAAGTTGGGGCCGGAGCGGGTGTTGAAGACACCGGGGCAGCTGGCGTTGAAGACGCCGCAGGGGGTGAAGGGACGGGCGTCGAGGGCGCCGGGTCTTGTTTCGAACGCTTCTTAGAGCGTTTCTTAACAAGCGTAAAAGAGGGAGACTCAGGGCCAGTTGGGGTGGCGTCCGAGGATGACTCGGTCGCGGGTGCGCGCTTGCGGCGCGGAGGGGCGTCTACTTCGCACTCCATGTCACTGGAGGAAGGGGACGCGGGAGGGCCTAAGACCAGAGCGGTCTGAGGGACGGAGGTGGCCTGAGGGGCCGGTGTGAACAGTGCCATGATTAGAGGGAGAAATGATTGCAGTGTGCGAATCATATGAGGGGGGCAGTGAGTGCCTTGGGCGTCGTAATCAGCGATCAGCTTATTCAGAAGCTCCTCAGGGCCTAGGGAAGCCATTGCGGAGGGGGTTGGGGAGGGACAACAATATATAAATATATATACTATGAACCTATCAACGATGACTAACTTCCTAAAAACCACCCTACACGCAGTAGGGCGGTTGAGGACGACGCGGATAACTTACTCGAACACGGAACTTGAAGTCCTGGAACGACGAAACCCCGTCGACGAAGCTCACGTTCCACGATGTACGGTTAAAACCCACTTTCCGCCGTGAAAACGGCGTTAGAAACTTATTAGAAGTACGGTTAACGAGCCACTGTCCGCCGTGAAAACGGCGTTGTAAACTAAGTGACGCAAACCAAAAGAGGAAAAAACAAATGAATTACGGTTTTCAAAACACAAATGCGTGAGTAAATAGCTGTATAAATTTGAAATAAGAATTATTATCCAAAGAGGAGATAATACAGATCAAAGTGGCCAGTACGACAAAACGCAAATTTCATATGTAAGGACCTAATAATAAGAGAAAAGTCGCAGACAAAACCAAACAGGCAAACTATATTAAAAATTTTAAAGAAATTCCGTGACGAAAGTTAATCTAAAATGAAAACAACATGGCCGATACTTGCGGTACAAAAATGATTTTAAAATTTTCTTTTGTATTAGTTCTATATTTTGAGGTTGTGGTTTACAGTTCGAGCTATGGCACTTGACGGCTCCCGGAAAGAAAATCGAGTAAACCTTTTTGTAATGGCTGGTTAATTTTAAATCTTAAAATACTTTCATATTGCTTATTTACATAAAGTTCTCATTTGTATTAAAAAAACTTTCAATATAAAAAACTTTTATACTGAAAGTTTTTTGGTCGCGGGTCTTGTGGCGTAGATGGAGTAGAAGTAACGTGCCGTGAATACTAAAAATTTTCAGTTCAAATTCATTAACAATGTAGTTTACTTTGTATTCTTGTTATGTTGCGAGACTTTGCGTATTCACGTATTTTAATATATCCCAAAAATTTAAGAGCTTATCCGGATACAATAATTTTATTTAATGATGACGTTAGTTATTATACTACAAGCATAAATGATATGTCAAATATAAGGCAGATACGAATGAGATACATTTTTTTAGATAGGTAGAGGATTTTTCTTAATACCCGCATGATGGTACGCTAAATTTTAATTTGAGTTACTAATGCCTGAGTACAGCTAGGTTTGGTTTGTTATTAGCCTGTATTATGCGTATTTATTTATGACTAAACTTTAAAGGCTAAAATTGACTTCTAACAGTTCCGGTACCCCTTGATAAGGAAAAATTTAACTAGCACGAAAAACAAATTAAAAAGTTATCGCACTACGCACAGTACGAGACAGTGCTGAAAATGATCATCCAGATGTCATCTATCAATATATAAAATAAAATAAGATAAAATAATAAATCCCCAGATAAATACACCAAACGCATGGCCCCAAATTGCTTTGCATGACCAAACAGGGAACTGGAAGAACCAGCATTAGCATACATATATAAAAACAAACCACCCTGACCCGAATAAAAACATAAATAAATGCCCCGACCATGACGCCAATCAAGGACCTCCGGCGTATGTGGCAGCGCCACTTGGCCGTCAAAGCCAATGACATATTACATATAGACAGGTTATCCGCTCTCAATAATGGCTACGCAAATACAAGGCATTTGCCCGCTATTTCAGTAATGTGACTAATTACACTATTACTCTTAAAGAAATAATAAACGATTCTTTTCATGCGTAAGTACTATTTTTTTATAACTATCTTATTTATTATTTTTTGTTATTTAAAATGACGTTTTAAAATTGACATGGCTATTTACTTCAACAAACTCGAAGAGTGAGATGTAATATGATTTTGTATGTGGGAGTAAAAGAGATTAGGGTTTATAGTTGCGACAATTTACGTACAAAGTCGCGTACGCTCGCGACCAATTAGTGCGAAGCAACGTCACGAAGTACATAGATATCTCTTTCTAACAACAAGTGAACCTATTATTCTTTCCCTCTCCCACAAATTATATTACTCTATATATCGGGTAGGTATCTATAGTTACGTTGACGCCGTTTTTTTGTGCGGTAATGTATGGGTTTGACTTGTCTATATGTAAGATGTAATTGGTCAAAGCACACTATATGGCCCTAAAAGACAGCACAGCCTGATAATTGCTGACCATACAGCGAACTGAGGAGAGTTTGAAATCAAGTAAATATACAAAAAGAAAACACAGACTAAAAAGCAAATATCTAAGTTCATTTCATATATTACAATTTAAACCCGGGATAGCCAGGGTAACATTTTCTCGTCCTTTTATAAATAAAAAAGACTTTAAAATACGGAACTGAAAAATAAAACTCTGTAACAAAACTTACTTCTTCTTTACAAAACCGGAAAAGCAAGGCCTGGCTTACTCGCCGCACGCCGTCTGAATAATAACCTTGTCAGCGATCGCCCGGCTTTTGATGCAGAGGCAATTGACCGAGGGTGGACCATGAGTTTATTTATCGACCAAAGTGGAACTCCAGGTTGAATCAGAAATGTCTCATTCTGTTCACGTACAGATTGGTTCACTTAATGTATCTTATTAGGAGTGACTCAAGGCTTGCTATTATAACTTATAGATTGGGAATAGAGTTTGATTTTTGTGCCTTTTTTAAATTTATAGAATGTGTGATTTAACGTTTTTATGCTTTTAATTCCACTTTTCAAATAAAAATATAGTATAGTTTACAAAAATAAAGATACTAAAGTTTGAAAAATTGTTTTCAAGTTTTTGAAATTATATTTATATACATATGTATATATATTTTTCCCCTCCAAAGAGAGGGCAGGAGGATAAAAAATGCTCTGACGTATACCCCGCGCGCGCGATCGATGTTATATGGGACTCGCTCCGAGCCTACCAGAGCCACTACCCATCAAAAAACCCCCTGGATGACTCGTGCAATTTTTTGCCTCACAGTCTTTATCTGAGCAACGGCCAATTGGAGAAAAAGGCCGCGCTAGCGGGGCCCTTAAGGGGTCACCCACTGGGAATTACATAGAACTGAAGTTGCTCAAAGCACTGAAGGTGAATTCATAGCACTGAACGTGCTCAAAATGAAAAAGAAATTAATTAATTCGAATTTAAATTAGAATATAAGTTATAAGTTTACACGATTTGTTTGACTGACAAAAGCCTAGTGAACGCGTGGAAGTCTTCGATGGTCGCGACCTGAATTTTAATGGATTTGGCTGCGTTAGACGTCTTGACGTAGTTGATTTTATGCTCTTTGCACAAGTGAAAAACCGCGGTCCTTCGCGCCTTTTCACGGAGGAATACGGGGGGAGGGAGCTGAGCCTTAGCCGAGACGGGAGCTCAGCGCGTTGCTGGCTTTGACGGAACCGACGGGGACGCAGTCACTTGAAGTGATATTAACGGCGATGGGGCGGGTGTTGAAGACACCTGGGAGGGTTCGGGTGTTGAAGACATCGCGGCTTTCTTCAAACGCTTCTTAGAGCGTTCAGTAACTAATTGAAATGGGGGCTCAGGAGAGCCAGTGAAAGCAGCGGCAACCGACGAAGCTTCGGACGCGGAGACTGAATCGCTCTCGGGAGCGTCACGCTTGCGGCGCGATGCGCGAGAGGATGTGTCCGATACACAGTCCATCTCGGATGGCACGGGAGACGCGGGAGGAGAACTAAAAACCTGAACCGAGGTTGGGGCCTGACGGGCCGGGAACGCGATCGTTGCCTGTAAGGCCTGCGTTAGAACGTCATTATTAATAGGGACACAAAATGAGACAAAACGAGACCAAAGAGACGGTCTTCACAAAGTTTACTAGGCTTTGCGAATCGCGAATCAGTTATTGCAAGATTACTGGAAATTTAGAAACTGATAAGTTTGCTCGACAGATACAAGTCTTCTATATATTAATAAATTTTTTGGCCTTTACGATACCGTTTCAATTGTTGTAATAAGATGACAAAATTTTTTATAAATTGTAATTAGGAAGGTATTATTGGTGATAAATGATAGCAAGTTTGTTCACATAAATGATCCAGTATATTGCACTACCACGATAATAATAATAATATAATAAATATTTCTTACTAACACACTACATTATCTAGCACAAATTAATTATCAGCAAGAACTTGTGGTTTGAATACTAGATAACGGAAAAATAAACTTAAAAATATATAAACACACATGGATATTTTTTTAATTTATAATTATTACAAATAAACTTAAATAAACATACATACTCATCCATGACTAGAAAGCAAATATGGTAACATATCTGCCCCTGACAGAATTCGAACGTGGGACCTCTGGCTTGGAAGGCAAGGCTACTTACCTCCATACCAAATAGGCTGACAGGGCTAACTTACGAATCCAGGGCCCTCGAACGTTCCTTCGGTTTTGAGGATTTAGTTTTTATTATCATGGACTAACGAGTTTGTTAGAGTTTATGGAACTGAATGTCTAATAAGCTCCTGCTTAAACATATGGATTAATAAAGATGAACTATGTATTCATAAAAAGTCTTATACAGCCGTAGAGCGTCTTCATCTGCATCACCACTGTTCACCAGGTGAACTAGCAGGATCACAAGCGCGAAGTGAAGTTATTCTTCAACGTCTAACGTTAAACATACATATTTGTATTTGCCCTACATTTCTGTTCTAAACTAATTGAAGCTAATGAATCACTATTTGATCTTCATGCTCTACTTTTGAAAGTAAAAATTGACCATTCCATTACATTTATTTAAAAAGGAGATAGATGTAACAAATCCTTTTGAGGGTAAAAATTAAATTTCATCTAAAGTTTGCTTTGTTTGTTATGATAATTACTTCATATTTTAAATATATAAAATTTCTTATTAAAAAGCTATACTTATCGATCAGAAGTAACAAAGGCAAAGTTGTATCAAACAATTCTTACAGGATTGAGGAATATGTAAATGAAGTTACGTGAAACTTCTTGGTGCGGAGAGGCCCCCCGTATCAAAACGTATGTTACTGGTAGTACCTTAACTGTCAAAAAAAATAATTTCATCATAGATAACTGCAAAAGTAATAAAAAATAAGTCACTTATATAATTGTTAGTACGATGAATTAATACATACCACAAAATAATAACAGCTCGTTTGTTTTAAGCACTCCGATACCTACTACCAGTAGTTGCGTAGGCTTACGCTTCAAAATCATAGCGTTACTATACAGTGATCTAATACCGACTCTAACTTATCCAGGTACTTGTATTTACCGAATTCATAATTTTTTATAATTTCATTAACCCGAAAACATTAACCCGACCCCTGCTTGCTTTCATTATTTACTTAATGCAAATACGAGGGTGGACTGAAAAGTTCGCAGCCTAACATAGATAACATAGATATAACATAGATAACGTTGATTATTCATTTTATTGAACATTAAGTTTCATTAATTTTGAATATGGATAGTTTAAAGCACCGTGACGTGATCATATACCTCCACAAGAAACACTTAACTCAAAAGCAGATTCATGAAAATATGGTGGCTACTTTAGGCTCATCTTTTCCGTCGTATACAATGATAGAAAAGTGGACAGCTGAATTTAAACATGGACGAGAGAGCATCAAAGATGACCCCCGCTCTGGACGGCCTTCTACAGCTTCGACTTCGGAAAACATCGAAAAAATATGTGATCTCATCATGGGAGACAGAAGATTGAAAGTATCTGAGATAGTGAGGAAGCAATTCGAAACCACAATTCACAATTTGAGCCATCGATTCTGCGAATGTGTGAACACGAGCATTGTCCTGATAAAACAAAACTTTCTTGGTCAACAATCCTGGTCTTTTAGACTTTATTTCTTCGCGTAAACGACGTAATAGTGCGCAGTAGTATGCAAAATTTATACTTTGAACTCTTTCTAGGTAATCAACCAAGATCCAGGAAGATTCAAGACACCCTTAGAATCCCAGAAAAACGATGCCATTACCTAGTTTACTGAAAAACACACCTTGGCTTTCTTTGGGGTAGGAGAACCGGGCTTCATCCATTGTTTGGATTGCTTTTTGGATTCAGGAGTATAGTGATGAACCCATGTTTTGTCCATAGTAACAAACTTTGCCAAAAATTTGTTTGGATGAGCTTGAAAAAGCTCTAAACAGACTCTAGAAAGCGTGAGCCGAGTTCGTTTCTGATCAACTGAAAGGAGCCGCGGAACCCATTTTGCAGACACTTTGTGGAACCCTAATTCGTTAACGATCGTATTTTGTGTACGTTCATAAGAAATCCCTAGAGCTTCAACTATCTCAGATACTTTCAATCTTCTGTCTCCCATGATGAGATCACATATTTTTTCGATGTTTTCCGAAGTCGAAGCTGTAGAAGGCCGTCCAGAGCGGGGGTCATCTTTGATGCTCTCTCGTCCATGTTTAAATTCAGCTGTCCACTTTTCTATCATTGTATACGACGGAAAAGATGAGCCTAAAGTAGCCACCATATTTTCATGAATCTGCTTTTGAGTTAAGTGTTTCTTGTGGAGGTATATGATCACGTCACGGTGCTTTAAACTATCCATATTCAAAATTAATGAAACTTAATGTTCAATAAAATGAATAATCAACGTTATCTATGTTATATCTATGTTATCTATGTTAGGCTGCGAACTTTTCAGTCCACCCTCGTATTTGCATTAAGTTAATAATGAAAGCAAGCAGGGGTCGGGTTAATGTTTTCGGGTTAATGAAATTATAAAAAATTATGAATTCGGTAAATACAAGTACCTGGATAAGTTAGAGTCGGTATTAGATCACTGTATAGTAACGCTATGATTTTGAAGCGTAAGCCTACGCAACTACTGGTAGTAGGTATCGGAGTGCTTAAAACAAACGAGCTGTTATTATTTTGTGGTATGTATTAATTCATCGTACTAACAATTATATAAGTGACTTATTTTTTATTACTTTTGCAGTTATCTATGATGAAATTATTTTTTTTGACAGTTAAGGTACTACCAGTAACATACGTTTTGATACGGGGGGCCTCTCCGCACCAAGAAGTTTCACGTAACTTCATTTACGTATTCCTCAATCCTGAAAGAATTGTTTGATACAACTTTGCCTTTGTTACTTCTGATCGATAAGTATAGCTTTTTAATAAGAAATTTTATATATTTGAAATATGAAGTAATTATCATAACAAACAAAGCAAACTTTAGATGAAATTTAATTTTTACCCTCAAAAGGATTTGTTACATCTATCTCCTTTTTAAATAAATGTAATGGAATGGTCAATTTTTACTTTCAAAAGTAGAGCATGAAGATCAAATAGTGATTCATTAGCTTCAATTAGTTTAGAACAGAAGGGCAAATACAAATATGTATGTTTAACGTTAGACGTTGAAGGATAACTTCACTTCGCGCTTGTGATCCTGCTAGTTCACCTGGTGCACAGTGGTGATGCAGATGAAGACGCTGAACGGCTGTATAAGACTTTTTATGAATACATAGTTCATCTTTATTAATCCATATGTTTAAGCAGGAACTTATTAGCCATTCAGTTCCATAAACTCGGCCAAATAATGTCACTAAAATAAAATAAATGGCAATTCACTATCATCAAATCCAATGAATGACCGAGCGTTAATTTCAATATTACAGTAGCTAGTCAGTGACATTATACCCAGTCGAGATTAAATCTCTGTTTAAGTCGATAACAATCCGCAATTAGTAATTATTTGGTCATTTCGTTAATTATTTGTGATATTCAAAAGTTAAACTATTTTGTATTGCTGGGTGCTTTCATACGAAGGTCACAGTGTATTTTGGTAGTTTATTGTTAGTTACATTTTCATTACTTCACTGTATTACAGCGTGCATTCGATATACGCTCGACCTTCTAGCGCTACGGTGGCACAGTGGATAAGGCGCTGGCCTCTCGATATTGGGGTTGTGGCTACAGTCCCGGGTCTTGTTCAATTTCTTACTGAGTTTATATACCGTAATTACTTTAGACCCACTCCCCGAAATTCACACTTAAGGAAATCCACATACCTTAGAAGTATAACCCCAGGTTCTTACAACAAATACTAAACGCAAATATTATTGACAAAACAAGAATGTGTGGCAATACATTTGACTTCACTTAAACATGGTCATACATTTTGGTCAAAAATTTCTCGTTCCAGCATATTTTTGATTTAGCGGCTGTCCGGTGTAAACTTTTTATTTCGTTGCTCCTTTTGCTACAAAAGGTGACACTTAACCTCAATATGGAGTGAGAACGATTTAGAGTGAGGAAAGGTTGCTTAAAACAATACAACTAAGAACACATCATAATTACAGTTAGTCTAAAGCATATTATTTCGAGGCGCTGTTACAGTTTCTTGTTTCAAACTTTAAATCAAGTTTGTTCAACCCCGTCACCTGCATTCGCATGTTCTCAGCAACTGACTAGTTCCCGCTCCTGAGTCGTAGTGAATATTATAGTATCCTGAGTAGGATACTATTCACAAGCTAGGTTACTAAATCTACTGGTGAAAGATAGTAGTATCTCAATTTGGTAATTTTCGTAAAAAGTAAATAAACGTTCTTTTTGTAATATTGCTCTGCACACGCAATCATTAAATCACTTAGTTATTGACTAAAAAGCTGATGTGGGTTTAATTTAATCTCGCTTTGCTTAATAAATTCGTAATATTTACTGGCCTAACACTTAACCTTGATCTAATATATCAAATAATTTTATTAAAAAGCAATTATGTTTTGTTGTTAGGATGTACATTCTTGTGTTAAACGGAAAACGCAGCATCAGGTTTGCCAGCGTCAGAAACGCGTATTTAACTTACATTGTTTACTAAAGAAAATATTTTTTGTTTATGTAACATAAAAATTTGTATAATTTCATCAACAAGAAAAAATAAATTGTACTGAGCTTATCTAAAGTATGAAATTTGTTGTATTGACGTAATAAATAATGAGTTTTTATTTATAAATGATATAGGAAATAGGCTATAAGCGACTGGACGACTTATCGACGAAACGAGGTACTGAGAAGCAATGCCAATAATTATTAGAGTTAAACTTTTCTTTTAATTAAGGTTATAAGAATGACAACACAATGATCCATTATAAAAGTGATATTTTTATTATATAAAACACCAGCTCACACTGTATGCGAGCAACGTCCGCACTCCGGGGAATTCCACGGCGCGAACTGCTATTAAAACCTAGCCAAGTAATAGCGGGACACAGAGTAATGGCTTTTTCTATTAAGTCAACTTATTTTCCATTGAATTACATTTCTATTACGAGTAGAAAGTAAGGGCAGTAGTATGACGCCTGATATTAAAATTATCGGATGTTAATTTGTTCATATATTGAAACGAATGGATTTATAGTATAAACCTTTCAGCTCTGGAGAGAATAATACTTTTGCAACGAATAAAGGTATTTGCCCTAAATGATTGCCATCTAGAATAGCCATGTTACATCCTCGTGTTCATATTACTTTCCTCAACATTTTCTACATGAAAATATTAGGTCCTTACATATGAAATTGGAGTTTTGTTGTACTGGCCACTTGTTTTGTATTATCTCCTCTTTGGTTAAGAATTACAATTTCATACAGCTATTTACTTACGCATTTGTGTTTCGAAAACCGTAATTCATTTGTTTTTTCCTCTTTTGGATTTTTCTTTGCGTCACTTAGTTTACAAAATGGAAAACTTTAAATATCGCGTTATTTACGAGTACGAGTTCCACCGTGGCTCCAGTGCTGCAGAAACGGCTCGAAGTATTCATGCTGTGTATGGTGGCGGTGTCGCAAAACAAAACATAGTGCGTTTTTGGTTCCAACGTTGGAAATTTTGAGCTGCAGAATAAGCCCCGTGGGTGGCCGTAGACTAAAGTAATATAATGAAAATTGAAGGCTATTGTGGAAGCGGATCCAGCGCAAACTACGTCCCAGTTAGCTGTAGGCTGCGGTGTTAGTAATAAAAATATTTTCATCCACTTGAAGCAAATTGGGAAGGTAAAAAAGCTTGAGAGGTGGGTAGCTCATGAATTGAGTGCCGCAAACCGACAATCGCGCGTCGACTGCTGTGTTACGTAATGCATAATAAAAGGATTTTAAATCGAATGGGAATGGAAATGGGATCCTGTACGTCAATCGGAAATGCTCATCGCAATGGTTGAACCCTGGCGAACTAGCCAAACCCAAGCGAAAATTGACTCAAAAAAAATTACTTGTGAGCCTTTTGGTGGACTAGTGCAAGTGTCGTTCACTACAGCTTTTTTAAATCTGATCAGACGATTACGGCAAATGTCTTTTGGTGACAACTACAAACCATGATGGAAAAGCTAGCTGCTAAACAACCGAGGCTAGTCAATTGCTCTAGGCCACAGCTGCTTCAGGACAACGTTAGACCACACACTGCACAACAGACGGCTACCAAATTAGAGGAGCTTCAATTGGAATGCCTAAGACATCCACTGTACTCCCCGGACTTTGTTCCAACAGATAACCATTTTTTTCGAAATTTGGATAACTTTCTGCAAGAGAAAAAATGAAACTCCGATGGGTCGATCATCATCATCATCATCATCATCAGGATCGGCAGTGACAATGGGTGTGCCCCAGGGCTCAGTTCTTGGTCCTTTCCTATTTTTAGTTTATATTAATGATCTGCCATCGGTCGTTAAGAATCAATGCGAGGTCATATTATTTGCTGACGATACTTCCTTCTTATTTAAAATCAAAAAACATGAAATTGACTATCGAGCGGTGAACAAATGCATCTCCAACACAGAGCAGTGGTTCTCAGCTAATAATTTGCTCCTCAATGAAAAAAAAAACGAAATGTATTAAATTTACATTGCCAAATGTCAAACAGGTAAACACAAACATTGTAGTTAAGAGCCAGGAACTGACTCCTGTAAACTCAACTGTATGTCTGGGCATAACCTTAGACGCCAAACTGCAGTGGGGACCGCATGTTGATGGTTTAGCGAAAAGGCTTGGCTCTGCCGCATATGCTGTTAAAAAATTAGACAAATTTCAAATGAAACAACTGCTCGATTAGTCTATTTTGGTTACTTCCACAGCCTCATGACATATGGTATTCTGCTGTGGGGGAGTGCTGCCGACATCGATGCTATATTTATTCTGCAGAAAAGGGCTGTTCGCGCAATCTATCAGCTCGGTCCAAGGGTGTCACTTAGAAGTAAATTTAAGGAAATAAATATTCTTACCTTCCATTCACAATATATTTTAGAAAATTTAATGTATGTTAAAAAGAACATAACCTTGTTCAAAAGAAAAAAAGATCTGCACAATGTTAACACAAGAGGAAGAAATATGCTGGCAGCTCATAATAGCAGGCTTCATAAAGTCACTAACTCATTCATGGGTCAATGTATACGCTTTTATATATATAATAAGGTTCCTGAGGATATCCAAGGTCTTCCTATTGACAAATTCAAAGAAAAACAAATAAAGGAGAAGTTGTGTGCTAGAGCATATTATAAACTATCCGATTATTTGGATGATAAAAGCCCTTGGGTATAATCCCCTCATTAACAGGATTGTACTAGTATTTGTAACAAAGCATGTGTAATGTGTCTGTTTGTGCGATGAGTTCTTCGTCCCGATGAATATCTAAAGCGTCATTGTCACTAAAGTACGTCTTCTTATGGTAGCGTCGTGTGACGGGTCGCTCACTTCCCTCTAATATGGTTGAGGAGGGCGATGGCTGGATCCCGCATTAACTCGTGAACGGGTGCCGTTTGAGGGTGTTCGTCGTTTGGATACTTGGGGGGAGGGAGGACTTGCCGAGCTAACAGATGCAGAAAAGAATAATTTTGTATAGACATAAAGAGACTCTGTAAATTTATTTTGAAAAAAAATATACCCGTGAATTTTCTTGCCAGTTCTTCTTCACCAAGGTTTTTTTCGAACTGGTGGTAGAATCATGTTTTATTTGACGTCAATAAGAACAAGTAATTGTCAATGTTGAGAAATAAATATTTGAATTTGAATTTGAATTTGGGGCTGTCCAAAGCGCCTTAAAAGATTTTATTGATTTCCGTCCGAATGGTTTTTTTTAGTTAAAGGATCAATGAACTACCTATAAGATGGCAAAAGCGCGTTGATAGCTATAGTACAAACTTTGATTAAATAAACATTTTAAATATTTTTTAAATTTACTTTATGTTCCTCTCTTACACAATTCCAATTTTATAGGTATGTAATGACCTGATATTATTCACAATATAAAAACTCTTATTTCAAAATGGCGTCCTTTTTTTTTTTGCTGCCGAGGCACCCTCGCGGGAGGGAGGTGGAAGATGCGTCATGCATACCGCCCGCAGGAAAATACCGTCCTCTGCGGGGGGTTATGTGGGACTCACTAGAATGGCACCTACCCACTAAAAACCACCTGTTGGCTGTGGTAAAATTTTACCGTTAGCCTTCATTGGAAGCGACACCCGTCGGGAAGTTGGGCGCGCTGGCAGAGGCCTGCTAGCGGGTCTGCTGCCTGTAGTAAAAGTTGCACTGAAGGTGCTCAAAGGGACATGAGTTGGTGGCCGTTCTGGGCAGACTCCGGCGAAGCCGGGGCTGGGCAGAGGTCGGCCGAAGCATGATTTAGGGATCAATTCATTTAAATGAACCTATAATGAATTGAGAAGGGAACTATGCTCCGCCAGAGCTAGCAAACGCTCTGTCGGGAACGTGAAGCCCTAAGTTTACGGGCTAGGACTGCAATCTCCCTAACATCAACACTTTTGATAGCTCCGCAGACGATACGCATATCGTCTGCTACGGAGGGTTGTGGAGTGGTATTGGATGGGCTAGGAGCCGGGATGAGATTCGCTAGTGCAGCGGGGCGGTGCCTCCAGTTCTCTGGAGCAGGCTTGGGCTGAGTAGGCTTTGCAGCCGGAGGAACCTGGCTACGCATTGGCGGAAAGTTTTCCTGAGAAAGAGGCGGGGCCTGTTTGGGTGCCGCCCTCTTAGAATTAGAACGCATACAACGGGGTACACGAGGGCAGCCCCTGTAGTTTGCGGTGTGGCCTGACTGGCCACAAAGCACGCATAAGGAGGAGAGGGAGTTTCAGGAGTGCGGTTGCACTCCTTGGTGAAGTGAGGGACCAGGCACTTGACGCACCTGGGCGGAGCGGCGCAGTTGGCCGCCTCCTCACCGGTAAGCAATATGTGGTAAGCATATTGCTTACCGGTGAGGAGCTTAGTCAAAGCTCGGAAATCGTCTATCGACGAGACGGTGATTTTAATAGATTCACCCGAGTTGGTCGCTCGGGTGTAGTGGATCTTGTGCTCTTTGCACAAAGTCGAGACCTCGGACCATTTACCCTTTTCCCGAAGGAATACGGGTGGTGGGACCTTGGACTTGACTGAAGCAGCGGTAGGGGGTGGAGTCACAGTGAGTGACATCAATGGGGCCGGGGCGGGTGTTGTAGGCACCGGGGTAGCTGGCGTTGAAGTCGCCGCGGTAGGTGTTGAAGACACCGGGACGGGCGTTGAGGATGCCGGGGCTTGTTTCGAGTGCTTCTTAGATTGCTTCTTAACGAGGGTGAAAGAGGGAGGCTCAGGGCCAGTTGGGGTGGCGTCCGAGGATGACTCGTCCGAGGGGCGTTCGTTTCACACTCCATGTCACTGGAGGTGGGGGACGCGGGAGGGCCTAGGACCAGAGGGACCTGAGAGGCTTGCGTGGCCTGAGGGGCCTGAGGGACGGAGGTGGCCTGAGCGATCAGTGGGGCCAACATGGGGAAATGAGAGGCAAGTAGTGGGTAAATTACTTGAGGATCTTTGGAGCCTGCAGCGGCAACGGCTGCGGAGAATTGTTGAAAGGATTCTAAAAAACATTTTACATCCATGGCGGAGGGGTTGGGGAGGGACAACAATATATAAATATATATACTATGAGCCTACCAACGAAGACTAACTTCCTAAAACCACCCTACACGCAGTAGGGCGGTTGGGGACGACGCGGATAACTTACTCGAACACGAAGACTCGAAGTCCTGGAACGCAGATCTTGCCGGAGCGGCAACGGTGACGCAGGTTTGCGACGTCGGGCAGCAGGCGGCGAACGAAGATTCGTCGTGAAAACGACGGTTCTATGAAATTTAGGAAATACGGTACGAAGCCTGAGCCGTGAAAACGACCCGTGAAAATTGGGGTGCTCAACTAGTGCGGGGACTAGAGAGCGGAAAAAGCGTCTGCGATCGACGTGCGAACGAATCCGCACGCAAACTGAGACTGACCGAACGTTCAACGGTAGAATGGCGTCCATAAACAACATTGTTTTTATTCAATATTCCGACTGCATGCGGCCTTCGGACCCAAGACGCAATTTAACCCGTCGCGCGATTTATGTACACCATGTGTACGTAAGGAAAAATGCTCCAAGCGCGTTACGTACACATGGTGTACATAACGAGTCGGTTGCAATTGGTCGCTCTTTTCTTCAATATATTTGCACTGGCAATACGAACTAAGTAATGTAATCGATTCATTCATTCATATTTAACCATTTTCGAGTATTATTTTAATGGTAATACTGATATACCGAACGAAAGAACGAAAAAAAAAACTAATGCCGACGCCGAGACGCCATTACAGTTTTGTATGAAAATTTGAAGTGCGTTGTGTTGTAATTGTGTTATTGAAATATGAATTCAAGAAGAAATCGGTAAGTAATTGTTTATATCATATATATAGAATTACTGAGAAATAAGTGTACAACCTGTTTTTAGTAATTGTTATATTGAAAATGATTATAATTACAATGATAAAGTAACAAAACTTTTGTAATGCACTAAATTTCGACGCCATGTCCGCCATATTTTACAATATTTATTATATTAATTTTCTTAAATGTGGTTTAAATTATTTATAAGTTGGTAGTTCATTTATGTAAGAATATAATATAACAAACAGCTATTCATAATATTGCGTAATTTCATCGCAATCATATTTCAAATATGAATTTCCGAACAATCAAAGCAATATTATGATAAAAGTACGAAGTGCAAAAACGTCGGTAAAAGTATCAATCTATCAATCAATTTTTTTATGTTTACTTAACGTAGGAGGTGTCATATAAGGTATTTTATTCTAAATAAAGTTTGCTCTCCGACCAATATTTGGAACCTAAAATATTTGAAAAGTAAAATTTTTTAATAGTTCGGAATTAATTAATGTTATTTGTTATATGATGTATTTTAGTTTCAATTTGTATGTAATTTTAGGTTTGTACATGCATAACCTTAGTTGTTATTTTCTTGTAAGTCGTGTTTAAAATTTATATTATGAATTTTATGATATAAAATCGAAAATCATATGGGTGTAGTTTGTTGATATGATATATATAATAAATAAATAAATAAATAAATCATCCGCAGAAGACGCTCCACTCTTGCATCCGTTTATTTTATTACTGTTTATTATTTTGTGAAAACAAAATAAATATATAATGTGAGATATGGTGTCAAGTTTGTTACAAATAGTTAATTTTGTGATATTTTTTAGTATGGAGAGACTGAGGTCGCGCAGCGTGACCCCTTCTAGGGTCGAGAATGGACCGCATGGACCATCGCGGGAGTGCGTTGCCAGGCGCGCCATAATTATGGGGCTTGTGCACGCAAATCCTCCCCCTGATCCTCAACTGTCCCCTTCGCCTCCGCGGTATGTATTTTTGTACAGCGTACAGACGACCGAGTGGTGTAGTGGTAAGTAGCCTTGCCTCATACGCCGAAGGTCCCAGGTTCGAGTCCCGGCCGGGGCATTCGTTTGTGTGATGAACACAGATGTTTGTTCTCGGGTCATGGTTGTTTGTATTTATATATGTATATTTATTCTGGATTCCCCCCCAGTTCGCTGTATGGTCATCCATAACACAAGCTCTGCTTACTTTGGGGCCATACAGTTGGTGTGTTTGTCTGGGGATTTATTTTTTTTATTTTTTTTATTTGTTTAATTTCGGTGCAATAACTTTATTTTTTTTTCTAGCCTCCACGCGTTCCCTGTTCAGGGTACTCCAGGCGGTTCTCTACGTGTTGTACACTCCAGATGTGTACCAATAGAGAGAACTCCTGGAGGACACGTACGATGTACACCGATTGTGCCTATGAGGTAGGTTAGCTCGTCTTCATAATATTACTAATAAATGTTAATATTTGGTAATATTCTTACAATAATGAAATTACTTTTTTTCAGTTTGGATGTAATCGAGCGCGTGGAGGCGATGGACATGTCGGAGGAGGAAGCGGAGGAGTTGCTGGAGGAGCAGCCGTGGCATGTACGTCGATGGCTGAGGAACGTTGGAGCGCCCGATGATACGTTGGTTTCTCCTTCTCCTATCATGCCTAGCGCTACAGCTAATGTAGTTGTCACCACCGAAGTTGATGTTAAACCATCCACTTCGGGGATGACAACAACATCAAGAAGAGCGCCTAGGAATGATGGCAGTGACCTTGACAGCGAGTTCGATGATGAATTCGATGCCACTGAGGTCATGCCAAGTGCCAGGAAAGATATTCCTGACACTGAGGAGTTGGAGGAACAAATCCAACAGTTGGTGAGCGAAGTAACTACGGGGATGGATGACGTAGCCGATCGTTT
Organism: Marasmarcha lunaedactyla; assembly: GCA_923062675.1. NCBI lineage: Eukaryota > Metazoa > Arthropoda > Insecta > Lepidoptera > Pterophoridae > Marasmarcha > Marasmarcha lunaedactyla. Next base: position 4,596,096 of record OV281358.1, read on the forward strand.
ACTGGGTACATCGGCAAGTTTCAATTGGACGTCTGACTTTGAGTCGTTCAGGGCTGTTCCTGAGAATTTCTCCGGACCAGCTCCTGGACCACTCAAAGATTACGACACGCCCTATGATAGCTTTACCGACATATGGGGTACAGCTATCATAGAGCTGATAGTCCGGGAAACAAACCGATATGCCCAGCAGACGATCGATGCAAAGCGTGCAGCAGGTACCTTAAAAGCAAGATCTCGTCTGCATTCGTGGATTGACACGAATGCAGACGAGATAATGCTTCTTTTCGCGATGTTCATGTATATGGCCATCGTCCCGCGGACGTCACTTGCTGAATATTGGACACAAGATGAAGTTCTCCAACAACCGGGGTTCAGAAGTCTTATGTCCTATAATCGGTATATTTTGCTGAATAAGTTTCTTCACTTTGTCGACAATACCGCTGCCGCAAGTCAGCAATTGCCACAAAATGGAGAAGCTTATTCAGCAAAATCGGCGAAGCTGAGAAAGTTGGCTCCTATAATTGAACATCTCGAAAAGATGTTTAAGGATCTGTACAACCTAGGGTCTGACATTTGCATCGACGAGTCTTTGACCTTATTCAAGGGCCGTTTGTCTTGGGTTCAAACAATAAGGTCAAAGGCTGCAAGATTTGGAATAAAGTCATATGAATTGTGTGAGTCCAGCACAGGTTATATGGCTAGATTCCAAATCTACACCGGTAAGAATGACAGATCTGGTGGTGAGCCATCACTTGGCGTCAATTTGGGGGGGAAAAGCACTGCAGTGGTTCTTGAGCTATTGCAAGGTCTGGAACATCGAGGGCATTGTGTGGTGATGGACAATTTTTACAATTGTCCAGCACTAGCACGATACCTCAAGAGTCTGGGCTTTGATTGCTTAGGAACTCTGCGTGCATGCCGTCGAAACGTGCCTAGTGACATTGCTAAAGTACCGAGGAAGGTGAGTAAGGGGACAATAATAGCTCGCCATTGTGGAGACGTATCCATCATTGCATGGATGGACTCCAAAATGGTGAATATTATATCCACCTATCACGGCCCCGATACTTACGCTGGAACGAAGGCTGGTAAACCGCTTGTGAAACCGATTTGCGTGAAAGATTACAATAGAAACATGGGGGGAGTTGATCTCAAAGATCAAAAACTCTCTATGTATCTATTGGAGCGAAAGAGGGGACTGAAATGGTATGTGAAGATGTTCAAGAGGTTGCTGAATGTGACAATTCACAATGCTCTTGTTATGTATGTGGGTTCGCTCAAACGGCGCAATAAATTGCCTATGACGCATCGTGAGTTTCGCTATGATCTTGCTGCATCGATGGTTAAACGGCATCGTCCCTGTTTATCAGAGATTAGCAGGCCAGTAGGGGCACTCATGAGGCTGAGGCAAGATATTGTCCATAGACCGGAGTATTTGAAAGGACGGAATGAGAGAAAAAGGTGTGTCATGTGTTACCGAAAGGATGTAACAAAATTGGTTCATTCTAGGTGCATTCCGTGTGATGTATATATTTGCTTTGAGGAGGATTGCTGGACTGTATGGCATACTGCAGCAGACCTCCCAGGCAAAGATATACATGGGCGGAAACGGAGGCATCTAGATGAATGAATCTTAGTTGTGTGAACGTGATGGTGAGCCGGGCCCTCAATTGAGGGTCACGTTTCGACGGTAGGGGACGCCTAACCGTATAGAGTCTGGCTATTGAAAAAGGATACGAAAAAATATGGCAAATTTAAGAAATACATACATAGCAACTCTTATATTACTGCAAAATACCTGAGATGTCTTTTATTTATTATTAAAAGGTATTTCAGATATTTTGTACTAACATACGTGTCGCCGTACATGTATTTATTAAGTTTGCCACATTTTTTCAGTGTCTTTTTTCAATAGCCACACCCTATTAGATTTCGTTCACTGCTTCTGTTGTGGAGTGGTGGTGTCATCGGGTGGTGGTGGTGGTGGTGGTGGCGGCGTACAGCGGTGGTGGAAGCGAAGTGGTGAAGGGTCGCTCACTTCCCTCTAATATGGTCGAGGAGGGCGATGCTGGATTCCGTGTTAACTCGTGAACGGGTGCTGTTTGAATTTGTTTGCTGTTTGAATGTTTGCTGCTTGATTAAAATACTTTTTTTTCTAAAAATGTTGGATTGTAATAATTTTGTACAAGTATTTGTGTTTGTGGTAAAACGTCTTAGTATCACAAATTTGTATATGTCAGTCTGAGTATCAGTGCATTATGAACTAATGTGTCTGTAGGTAAACAAATAGTAATGGTTACGAAGGCTTTATATTTTTTGTACTTGCATGTCAATACAGTTGCATGTTGCATTTCTTCAATATACATTTTTATACAATTTTTTTTATTGCAAAATATAATTCTTAATAAAAATTTATTTGTTTTATTTTGAACCTTTCACAGTTAGAAAAAAACCATTAGTCTTGCTTTTCACATTACAAATTTCACGCTTCGAGAGAAACGCAAAGTTGAGTTGTCTTGCCAGCTCATGCCTCCAAATGAACCCGCAAGTGAAAATGATTCGCTTGCGAGCCAAGCACTCATTGAAAGCCGTGGCTGGAAAAACGACCCTAAATAATATTGCTGCCCATTTACATTCTCAGACAAAAATAGTCCAGAAACTATCAAAATAAGAGTGAATAGGTACCTTGTTGATAGGCGTGTAACCTCTTTATCTCCATTGTCACTGACCATTAGGTAAGATGGAAATCAAACGCCTACACCATTTATTAAGATCTATAAGACTTAGAGGAACACTGGAGGTAGTTGCAGAATGTCGGTGAATATGGCAAAAAGGAGATAGCCTGGTCAAGCCTAAAAATAGGGGTTAAGGTGAGATTGATTCGTATTTAGATTAAAACTGGTACGGACGGTCAGAATACCATTATAAATTAAATGCCAATAGTCCCCAATTTTTAGCCATACGTTAGCCTTATCTTAAAAAAGCTTCGATAAAATTTGTAGATCATAGAATTACCTCAGCATTTTTCTTGGTAAGAGTCGCTCTATAGAGACACGAAATATGCGTTTAAAGTCAAAAACATATTTATTTCATAGGGATATATTATAAACTTAAAATTGTCACCATACTTTTTAAAACTACCACCAGTTGAAGTGAAGACCTTCGTCAAGAAGAACTGGCAAGAAACTTCACGGAAGCAATTTTTTAAAATTATATTTACAAGTTTGTGTTTGAAACTAGGATTACAAATTCATTTTTTACATGTGACTGTCAATTCGGCAAGGTTTCTACACCAAATATTCTCTAAACAACGGACCCCCGTCTACCGCAGCCGTTCACGAGTATAACGCGAATGCAGACATCGCCCTTCCCAACCTTGATAGAGGGATTTGAGCGACCCGTCTCCCGGACGCTACCGCAGATAGGAGTGAAAATGACGCCTTGGACAAATACTTACGCGTTCTAAATTTTCACTAGCTTAGTTTAAATATGTAAATACTAGCTGACTTGACGGACTTCGTAGCTACAGCAGCACGGTCTACAGGGTCCAATTAAGTTTTCAAACCATCTAGGAACCCATTAAAATATGCACACAAAATTTCATCCAAACACACGTTTATAATAATTGTATGTATATATTAAGATACTACACTATGTAAGCGAAAGCTCGCGAACAAATCAGGTGTTTTTTGTAGTATACAATAAGTAGGATTGTGTGAAGTTTTTAACGTTCTTTCTAACAGTAATGCAGGATATATTAATATAATTAACTTTATTATCTACTTAACAATTCTAGAGAATACCATGATATTATTCAACTAACCTACAATTACGTTTTATTGAAATAAAATTCTATTTTAATCACTTGTATTTCTTGTTGTTATATTTATTTAGACATTATTGAGACAAAATTGTTCTATATAGCTGTCACACAATATGATAATAACGATGATAGAAACGGTTTATTATCTTGATTTGAAAAAAAAACAATAGATACCTATATTATTAAAACAATATTATCGACAAAGTAACAATTAATTTAAAGTAATAATAATAAAATAAGATAAAATTACAATAATATTTATCACTTTGAATAAGAAATTCATTGATTGAAAAGAATAAATGCAATCAATGCGTTTTTGTGTTAACGGTACATATAGACAATTATGTTGAGCCGACGGCATTCGCACGCGACAGCCATTACGCGTTGTTTTTTCTTAGTTTAGATAAAGAAGTTTTTATTGTGTAAACAGATGGATATGAAGTGAACTTATTAGTGTTTTGACTACATAGATATACAAAGTATAATAATGAAGTGTTGTTTTTGTGAATATTTACGTAAATTTGATATAATGTGCTAAAGTTTCAAGGTTATGTGAAAGAAAGTCATAAAATATGATAAAATAATGCATATTTATGTAACAAGGTCAGTTTGATTTGTTTATTCATTGTTATAATTAGATAGATAAACTCATAACGAATCCAAAAAGGTATCCTATAAACCGTATATACATCTTATTGTTGTCAAATTTTCCGTTTTTCTAAAGGCCCTCCAACAAAAAAATATTGTTAAAAAAACCTGACGCATTCAGGGCATTTTAGGCTTTTGCGAGTCGTCGCGGGAGGGGTTAACCATAAGTGAAAAAACGATGAGTGTTATTCTATGATATAAAGAACCACGGTTATGGCACAAAAAATTTATGGGTGCTCTTTAACATATGTGTCTCATTTTTTTTTTTGATCGGAGAGGAGCGGTGTTTGTTGTTTTATGACAAACTTTGGTACAGCTGGATTAGATATTAATTTTTCTCATATAAATTTGTTCAATTGTCCAACTTAGTTTTGAGCTATATTGATTCAATTGATTACCATATTCTTATTGATAGTCCCGTCTTAGAATTTAGACTCATAATAAAACGTTATTTTATTACACTGTTACTACTAAAAGCCTTCAATTCTGTAGTAATTTGTAAATCTGTAACTTTTCTTGAGATCACAAGTTAACCCTTCAATTTAGAGAAAAAAAAAAGAAAAAACTTGTTTAGCGTATAAACTTTGCGTAAAATCAAAACTTTCTTAATTTTCTGCTTCAATTTTCTTTTATAAAATCGTCGAATCTGTTGAAACAAAAGATTTTTCCGCTTGAGATAGGCTGTTTGGCTTAAATTACGCCTTCTGAGTTTGCGGGACACACGGCTCCGAAAGTTTTCTCTTTCTAGTTTTCCTGCCTCAGTCTTTTAGTGTTGTATACATACATATACATAAGACCAAATAAGAAAATTTCTGATTACGTAAAGATATCTACAAAGCAAATATTGGCCGAGAAATTGTATTTGTCAGTAGGTTTCAGTTTTTCAGTTTCAGGGGGAGTCGCCTACCATCAAGACTCTCCAAATGCCAACCTCACCGGCCCGTGGTGCACCCTGCCGGACAGCGGACGAGGCTCTGGCGACCAACGCATGGCGGGATAACCATTTTGCAGGTTGTAGGTTTCGACCGCGGCTTGCAACCACCCTCTAGACAAAACCATGCTGCCAAGTGACCTAGTCACGTTCCGGCATGATGTCTTGAGAAGCCATTGGAGGAGAATAGGTCCGAGTAATTGCGCAACATATGAGAGCCGTTTGAACTCGAAGGGTTATGATGCACCGAGTGGCTCATTATGGAGGGCAGTGGGATCCAAAGAAACGATGCACCGCTGGCCTGTGTAAAATGCCGGGATTGCTCCACCGTGCCGGTTGGCGACCGGATGGAGAGGGCCCGATTCCAAACGTTGCGCTTCACTCAACTTCTATTCCTCTTCCCTATTCATCCTATTCATTTAATGGAAAATTCAAAAAAGAAAAATACATGCCGACAGCGGATGCACTCCCTCTCCCTAAAAGTAAACTTCTCTAAAATCCGAGGAGTGCACTCATATCTCCACGTGTCTACCACCACCTTGAGACAGAGAGGCCGCACTTATTCCTTCTGACAGAGACGCAGATCTATGATCGTTCAGATCTGGCATACCTGCATTACCCAGGCTATATCCTGGAGACCAAATTTCACCCCAATGTGCGTGTATGTCAGAGACGAGATCTGTTGTCGGCGTCTCCGAAACTTGGAAGTTCCGGATTTTTCTGTTTTATGGGTCTATGTAGATACTAGCCTGGACCGAATTGTAAACGCCAGTATTTACCGATCACACACGGGAGCTCAGGAGACAACTCGACTTATTGAATATCTCAGTGATACTGCAGGTAAGGTCCAACGACGCTATCCCTCTGCGCAGTTGGTGTTCCTTGGGGACTTTTGTGCCAACCTCGGATAGTGGCTGTACCCGTTCAAGGAAACCGACCACGCTGGCAGATTAACCTATCGGTTCGCAGTAACTCATGGTCTTTCCCAGCTCGTCTACGAACCTACGCGCATTCCTGACGTTGTTGACCATACTGCATATTGCTTGGACCTTCTGCTGACAACCAATCCAGACAGATACTCGGTGTCCGTATCTCCATCATTAGGGACATCCGATCACTGTCTGGTGAAATCTGTGTCGCAATACTCGCCAACCGATACCAGCCCAAAAGGAAAAAGGCGAGTATGGCAGTACAAGTCAGGAGATTGAGATGAGATGCGTCACTTTTTCACCTCTTATCCTAGGTGGCAAGCTTGCTTTGCTTCTGCTGATCCATCATCCTGTGCTGATGCTGTCTCCAGTGTGATATGTCAAGGTATGGAGTACTTTGTACCGTTCTTTGATGTATCCCTAGAGTCCAAAGCTCGCCCATGGTTTAATGCTGATTGCCTCCTAGCTGAAAAGCGAAAGCATGTAGCATACCAAGCCTGAGCTAGCTTTTTGGTCCCTTGCCAATTTGGTTGAGATGAACTTCAGTCGCCCATGACTGCCACCACTGCAAAGGCCTGATGGATTTTTGGCCCACAGCACAAAAAGGAAGGCAGACTTGTTCGCAAATCTCTTCGCGGAATGTTCACGTTTAGATTCTAAAGGTAATTTGCAAAATTGTAGAACGTGTATTGAACCATCGTCTCCTGATGTACCTAGAGACCAATGAGCTCCTCAGTGACAACCAATATGATTTCCACGGAGGACGTGAACAGGAGACCTTCTAGTGTACGTCACGCATCTTTGGAGCATGGCTTTGAAAGGGCACGGAGAGGCAATAGCAGTATCCTTAGATATCTCCAAGGCCTTTGACCGGGTATGGCACGAAGCCCTCTTGAGCAAGCTTCCTGCGTGTGGCATACCATCTGGACAATGCGACTGGATTTCTGATTTCCTGAGGGAAAGGTCAATTCGAGTTGTCGTCGATGGCTTCTCATCGAACCTAATGGCGATCAATGCGTACCTCAGGGATCTGTTCTTTCTGCAACAATATTCCTCCTGCACATAATGACCTTCTTTTATCGGAAGGCATTATTGGTTACGCCAATGACAGCACTGTTGTAGAAAGATATGTAGAGATATGTGTGCAATGCGCGAGCGAGTCCAAACCAGATCCAATTTCAGAGAGAGTCGATGACCGAACGGGTTGATTTGACACTTTGTAGAGTTTCCAATTGGGGTGAAGCCAACCTTGTCAAGTTCAACCCTTCCAAAACCCAGGCATGTCTCTTCTCCGGTAAAAAGAGCACATTCAGCTTGACGCCCACTTTCCAAGGTATATCTGTACCGATCACAAACCATCTAGGACTTCTAGGCATGACCATCACGTCGAAACTTCATTTCGGTCAACAGATTGAAACCATGGCACAGTCAGTTTCCAAGAAATTGGGAGTCATCGTAAAGGTCCGGCGGTACTTTAACTCCGAACAGTTGCTCAACCTGTACACAGCCCAGGTTTGGTCCTGTATGGAGTACTGCAGCCATCTTTGGCATGATTTCGCGAAGTATCATCGGGAAGCATTGGGTTCTGTCGACCGAAGGGACCGTAGACTCATAAGTGACGACAAACTTACTTCTTCGAAACTGCAAAGTCTCGAACATCGTCGAAAAGTTGCTAGTCTATCGGTTTTTTACAGATTGCACTTTGGATAGTGTGTGAATGCTCTTTTTCAGCTGATCGAACCTTCTCCCTTTCTCCACCAGTCAATCAGGCGCAGACAGAAGTTTTACCCGTTTGTGGTAAGCGTGCCGAAGAGCCGAACTGAACGGTTAGATAGCTCTTTTTTAGTTCGTGTTGCCAAAGAATGGAACTATTTGCCTACATCTGTTTTTCAAGACAAATCTAACCCTGGAGCTTTCAAGTGTAGAGTGAATAGGTACCTCTTGGACAGGCGTGTATGATCCTCGTCTTCATCGTCACTTTCCATCAGGTGAGATGGAAGACAAACGCCTGCTAATTGTTAATAAAATAAAACACACATACATATAAATATCTTCACCTATAATCACTTGATATCACAAGTAACGATAGGCCAACTCCGACGGTTTCGGCGGCACTGCTATTTACTACAAAAGAGGTTTCCACTGCTCTCCTCTCCCTACTCCTCTGCTCAACATGGAAGCCACGGTGTGAAGAATGGCTATGACTGATTACCCGACCATCATCATAGCTTCAGTCTACATACCTAGTGGCACCAGACCTATCCGCAGCGACTTTGAGGCCATTCTCGCCCTCGGCCGTTCAGTCATTATGTTTGGAGATTTTACTCAAAACACACTGACTGGACGTGCCTATCGACCAACACCAGCTGTATTGCACTCATTAATATTACTGAGTCACTTGACTTAGACATCATTTCTCCCGTCACTCCCACTCACTATCCCGACAACCCAAATCACTATCCTGACATCCTCGATTTTGCGATCATCAAACAAATCAATCTCGATCTCAGGTCTATCGAACCGGTCGATGACCTAGGCTCTGGTCACCACCCCGTCTTCTTCATGCTAAGACCGCCTAACGACATCGTCACCTCTCCTAAGACCTTTACCAACTGGAATGGCTTTAAAAATACGTTAGTTTCAGCCCTAGAGGTCCCGAACTCATGATCTCGCCCGACTATTAAGATAACCCGGATAAAAAAGACTCGTTAGTCAATTCCCTCACTGATGCTATCAATTCAGCCATCAGTGATAACGAAAAGGTTGCTAAGGAAGGCAAACTCACGCTTCCCTTAGCCATTAGCAATCTTATCAAAGCTAAGAAGGCGGGTCTCTGGAGAGCCAAACTCTATCCCACGCCTGTCTTTAGATTAGCTGCGAATCAGCTGCAACGTGAAGTTAGGTCTTGCTTCGCCGAACTCCGAGACGCTCAGATGAACAATTTCATGGAGAATATCTCCCCGTCCCACAAAGCGTATTATAAAATGGCCCGAGCTGTACGCGTAGACGCCGCCTCTCACGTTCCTCCTCTCACTCGTCCCGACGGCACTATCGCCTTCGAAGCCGAAAAGAAAGTCGAATGCTTCGCTGACAACATTGCCTCACAATGCTTGTTCAGCACTCAACCCCCGGATCCCTCCCACATCCAGGCAGTGAAATGAAATATTTATACCTCAACATTGACAATTACTCGTTCTTATTGACGTCAAATAAAACACGATTCTACCACCAGTTCGAAAAAACCTTCGTGAAGAAGAACTGGCAAGAAACATCACGGGTATATTTTTCTTCAAAATAAATTTACGGAGTCTCTGTATATCTATACAAAATTATTCTTATCTGCATCTGTTAGATCGGCAAGTCTCCCTCCCCCCAAGTATCCAAACGACGAATACCCTCAAATGGCACCCTCACCCCTGGAGGACGAAGTCTTTCGTAAGGGACTCTCTCCCCGTCACCACCGACCTCGTCATAGTGTCTAATGATGAAATCTCTCTCCTCATTAGCAGTCAAAAGTCCAAAAAGGCTCCGAGTGTGGATGGAATTTACAACCATGCACTTAAGCACCTGCCTCAACAGGTGCTTACATTATTAGCTATTATTTTCAATGCCTGCTTTATACTTAGCTACTTTCCAAAGACTTGGAAAGAAGCGACAGACATAAACATTCCCAAGCCGGGTATACTCCTAAATATCCCGGCTAATCATAGACCCAGCAGCCTCCTCAAGGCCATGGCTAAACTTCTCGAGACAGTTATACTTAGATCGAAACTGGAACCATCTGTTTCCAACGGATGGCGATCCCTTTATCATCCCCACCAGTTTGGCTTTCACGCTAAGCACTCTTGCCCTCAGCAAGTCCATTGAATCGTCAAGTATGTCCTCGACGGCTTCTATCCGCGGTGTAATAAAACAGTCGCAGTTTTCTTTGACGTAGCCATGGCATTCGATAAAGTCTCGCACAGCGTTCTCGTTTTTGAACTCTATAAAATAGGCTACCGAACCACTTAGTTAGGATAATCGGGTCGTTTCTCAAAGATCGTACGTATTGTTTTAGATACGATGGTTCGCTTTTCGCGCCTCGTTCCATAAAAGCTGGAGTCCCTCAAGGCTCAGTCCTCGCCCCTCTGCTGTACACCGTGTTTACTAATGACATTCCCATTCCGTCGAAAGGCTCGCCCTCTTTGGCGACGACACCGCCCTTTACACCAAAGGCCTCAGTGTCCCGGGTCTCGTCATCAGACTCCAAAAAGCCGTAAAGGCCATCGGTGCATGGTTTCAAAAATGACGCATCGATGTGAACCCAGACAAGAGTTCTGCGGTTTACTTCAACTGCAAACACCGTCGTGTCGCCGACAATCTCCACTTTCGAATGTTAGGTTTGCCCATCCACTGGATGCGCACTACCAAATACTTAGCCGTCACCTTAGACCAGACGCTTTCTTTCAAGCCACACGTCGATAGAGTAACGAAGCTCGCCCATTTTTACTTAGGCCGCCTATAAAAGAAAAAGTAAAATGTCTTTCAGAAACAAACGTACGCTTTATAAGATCTGCGTTAGACCCGTCATGACATATGCCTCGCCAATATTTGCCTACGCCCAACCATCCCTCCTGCACAAACTGCTAGTGGTTTAAAATCTCTTCTGCCGTAGGGCCACAAACGAACCTTGGTACGTGCGTAACGCGGACCTGCACAGAGATCTTGAACTACCCACAGTGCAACAGCACCTCAAAACACTCTCGGAAACGTTTTTCAAACGCTCCGAAACCCACCCCAATCCTCTAGTTCCGTCTCGTATACTACCCCTGTCATAGATTCGAAGTTCAAAGTCGCTAGACCGAGAAACGCGCACACTAACGTAGCCACTCAACTAACATTAGATCTCGAAGCCCTTCTGGCCGCATCTTCTAGTGCTAATTTAAATTCGAATTAATTCAATTTTTATTATTCATTTCGAGTACTGTCAGTGCTATGTATTCACCTTCAGTGCTCTGAGCACCCTCAGTGCTTTGTAATTCCTAGCAAGTGACTCCTTCTGGGCCCCGCTAGCGCGGCCTCTATCTCCAATTGCTCGTCGCTCAGATGAAGGTTGCGAGGCAAAAAATTGCACGAGTTGTTCAGGGGTTTTTTTAGATGTGGGGTAGAGGCTCTGGTAGGCTCGGAGTGAGTCATACATAACCTCGATAGCGCGTGGCGGGGTATGCATAAGAGCATTTTTTAGATCCTCCTGCCCTCTCCATGGAGGGGAAGAAGAAATAACTTGATATGAACACAGCGTCGCAGCCTCCACTGCGACACATGCTGCACCAGCTGCAGTCTCACGTTCACACCATTCAAACACACATGTAAACACACATTCTTTTATATTTTTGTATAAACAGTTTAGGAGGAAACTCTGGCAGACATGATTTTATTTTCTTTTGAAACCCATGTGCTTTTTTTAACATATTTAGGACTTCCCTCTTTGTCTCTTCTGTATAATAATTGTTGTTGTCTATTCACATTATCGTTTGTGTTGTGTTCGTGTGAAATAAAGAGTTTTAATTATTATTATTTTATTTATATTTCAATTTAATTTATGGGACTATTTCTAGAATTTGAATCCGAGCACTTTATTTAATACTCACTGCTTCACTAGGATATATTTTATTTAACTCGCTTACACATAATTGAGGACGTCAACATAAGAATTGCAACAACACAAACATTCGCACCTCGTGGGACGCATCACACTGAAGTTTGCTGTCGTTCACACTTTTTAAACCAGCAATATTTACATATAAAGTAGAGAATTGTCCCTCTCGCTGCGATGTATTCTCTGCAGGTTTGAGCCCGTCTGATAGCCCGATGATTTGTTCCTAGCCCAGCAGGTCAGTAGGTCGCATGATGCACCTAGTATGATATGCGAGTGTTACTTATTGTTATTGATTTAGAAATCCTGTAGCTTGTTAGAATTGCGGTGTGAGCCAAAAGATCTACTTAATCCTTACACTGAAATAAAAAAATAAAACATATATTGAGTGTAATCCTGTAACTATTACAATGATACAAGAAAGTTTTATCATCATTTAAAATTCCACTAGATTTTAATTCTCTCTAACGTAATCATTGTTATTTTTTCTGAAAAAGTTAAATATTATTTGAAAGTCAAAAATGTTACAAGTAAATCCCAAATTATAACATAATTTTGCACTCTTTAAATAAAGAAACAATATTCGAGATTGATATCTGATCAGTATTTTGTATCGAATCATATAGAAATAAAAGTTCCAGGAACTAATCATCCAGCGTATTCGTAATTCAAGTAAAATTGAAAACTCGGCCGCGTGACCGACCGGAGTGGCTCACGTAACCACAGACGCGTGTCAAGCAGACTGACGGGGCATATTAATGTTTGTGCCTAATACCTTATTCATACAATTCATACAAAAAACCTTATTCATACAATTGTGGGTTACCATACTAAAGAATAGTTTATTTAGAATTTTATTGTTCACCCTGTTTTGTGACGTTTATTATTTATTTGTGTTTTTCACTGTACCGACAGTTCTTCAATTGTGTACTTGGTAAATTGTAAGTTCAACCAAATGAAGACTTTGCAAATTGTTATAAAAGTTTATCCTGGCAAATATGTCAATAAATCATTGAATTACGAAAAAAGACAATTCCTTGACCACTTTTTTCTTAATGTAACACTTAGACTTTAGGCTTTAAAAAAAACTGATTTCAATAAATTCTTTACGTAATGAGGACAATTCCTGATGCGATGGAAAAAAAGCCTTCGATCTTACGTAATGAGACAAATACAAATAATTTGCCTTATTTGAGAAGACAGAGGTAGAAAATTTTATTCAAGTTAATAGTTATAAATAGTTATTCAAGTTTAATTTTAGCAACAACTTTCTAAAAGTGCATTAAAGCAGAAAATTGTGAAAGTATTTTATTTATTTATTTAATAATTTATGTACACACACAATGAGTGAGAAGCTTATAGTATATTCAGAATGGTACATAGGTGCAGCTTATTTCTATTAGAAATTTCTTCCAGCCGACCTGTGACTGGAAATAGTGATGCTGAGCAAAGTTAGTGCGTACTTGAGTTAGTAGTGTAACTAATTACAAAAGCTTAGCTTAATAAACATGCATAAACATACAATATACATATATACACATATAAATAAATATATACATGCATAAACATACACAAATACAACAATATGATTTAAAATAGAATCAGTAATACGTCGGAAAATAATGATGTACGACGACAACAATATAATTTAGGTCTGAGAAAGGAAGTGTTCTCTTACTCTGCTTTTAAAAACTGGTAGTGATTTTGCTTCACGGATTTCGTGAGGAAGTGCATTCCACAGTCTAACAGCTTGAACTGTGAAAGATTTGGCGTAAAAGTCTGTTTTGTGAGGCTTCGTGCGTAGCAGTGTGCGTTTGTGCTGTCTGCAATGAACGTCTATTGGACATAAGAAAGAGAAGCGCTCACTCAGGTATTTTGGAGAGGATGGATTGAAAAGGACGTTAAACAAAAGACAAAGTATTCGACAATTTCTGCGGAGACGGAGTGGAAGCCAATGGAGTTGCTTTCGACATTCTGATACATGGTCAATCTTTTTTAGGCCAAAAATAAAACGTATGCATAAGTTTTGTAAGCGTTCCAACTTATTTAAAAGTTCCTCCGAAACATCCGGGTAGCACGCATCAGCGTAGTCTATTATAGGCTGTATGAGAGCCTGCGCAAAACTGATTTTAGTGCGAAAAGGCAGAAAACCCTGAAGTCTCTTTAAGGAATGTAAGGAGTAATGCACTTTTCGACTGATCTCGTTAACATTAGCGTGCCATTGCAGGTTGCAGTCTAGTATAACACCTAGGTTCTTAGCCGAGTTGGTAAAATCAATCCTAGTACCGTTGAGTAACACGGGTGGGAGATCAGCCAAAACTAAGCAACCGCGCATGTATCGACTACCAACTATTAACGCTTGGGACTTGTTGGGATTAACGCACAGTCCAAAAGACTCAGCCCATTTACCGATGCGACTGAGATCGGCATTCACAGCGGCAACGGCTGACCCAAAATCACAAGCTGAGAAGTGATGGTAAATCTGTAAGTCGTCCGCATAAAGATGGTAGTTACATGAAAGGACATAGGTGACAGTGTTTATAAACACGGAGAAGAGTAATGGAGAAAGAACGCCACCTTGAGGTACACCCACAGCGAGGTCACACCAGTCAGAGTAAGACTCCTCAAGATAGACACACTGACAGCGCCCCCGAAGATATGAACGAAACCAAGCTACTGCAGAAGATGAAACTTTTACAGATTCCAAAATACGAAGTAGATTGTCGAAGTCAACTGAATTAAAGGCGCTACTAAAATCTAATAATACAAGTAATGTAAGTGATCAACCCTCCATCGCCCAGCGTATGTCATCAGTCACATTAATAAGAGCAGATACAGTACTGTGTCCAGCTCGAAAACCGGATTGATACTGGCTGAGTAGATTGTTAGCCATGAGAAACTTTGACAATTGTTCATGGACAATATGCTCGAGAACTTTGGACAGGAAGGATAGGATAGAAATGGGACGAAATTGAAGTGGAGAACTGGGATTTGGAACTTTAGGCAAGGGAATTATGTGGGCAAGTTTCCATACGGCAGGGAAAGTACTGGTAGATATAGAAAAATTAAAAATGTGTGTAAGGATAGGTATTAAAGGGGGTAAGATTAAAGTAATCATTCTCGAGCTTATGTTATCACTTCCAACAGCGGCTGATGAAATGGACAGTATGGATTTCCTCACATAATCTTCTGAGACTGTTGATAAAATTATAAAAGCCAAACAAAGAAAATATTCTCGTCACAGGTGCTATACCTACCTTGGAGATATTACAATTGTGCTTCTTTATTATTTATCTGAAAATAGTAGGCTGGAATTGCGATCTAAGTGAAATACCTACCTGAAACTAATTTATTTATGCAGTTTTAAATATAAAACTAAGTAAGAAACATATTGGTTGTAAATCGGAGTCAAAGCAGTTTTCAGAAAAGAAATGGTATGAAGTTGAACCACAGCCATGCTACCATCTGTCATTTGTACGAAAACCTTAATACATTTACACCAAAGTACGACTATAATAATGTTCAGAACTTAATCCAGTTACAGCAAACTTTATGCTACTAGCAAAGGCTTAAAATAGCAGCCACGCACTTCATACTATTACACATTTTCAAATAAAAGTATCTGCATAATTTTTGGGTTAGATGTGGCCCGCCGTTTACGCGTTTCGTTTTGAAAATGGCGTCTTGAGCCCGAAGCGATGCGGTTAAGGTGTCGAATAAAACGATATTCATTACGAACGCCATTTGAAATAGACTGCACGTTACATAATACGATAAGGTCTCCTATTCTCATGGACTGGATAACTTCATTACGATGTATGAAAACAAATGGGAAATCTGGAAGTATTAAAGTAAGTGAATAAACAGACAAACATGAATACGGATGAGCTAAATTGAATCATATAAAAAATGGAGCCAAAATAGGGGGTTTTTCGTACAGTAGGCTGTACAAGGTGGTGTGATTTGCATTTTTAAACTACAATATGTGACAATAAGAGCAATAAAACTTAAAAAAAAAAAAACAAAAAAAAAATTTACCAGCACTAAAATCCTGTCCTCTCTATTTATAAAAAAAAGTATATTTATATAATGACAACTTCATCAACTTCAATACTATACATGGGTTTTTCTCCGTAACTATTTGGGCCTATAAACTCAAAAAGGAAAACAACCAAATAGTTTACACTTTAAATCTGCTTACTTATAAATTTCCAAGGATTTTACCTCTAAGCATACCGCGACCTGTTTTGTCAGGAAATGTATATTAATTTGATCCAAATGTATCACCACGCGTAGATGGCTTTCATGAAATCCAGAGTTAGCTTGTAATTGATAATCGCGTTTAGTGTTTTGTGTCTTACGATTTGTTGTAAGGCCGTCGGCACTTTTGCTAGGTGTGATCCCAGTAGACCTTTTCTACTACAGTTTAGAACATCCGAAAATCAAAGATTTGTGATCATAGATGTGCGGCACATTTTTTGGTAGCCAAAAATTTTTCTTTCACTATAGACAAGTAAAAATTTTTTTGTTTAGTTTGTATATACAACAGTTATGGATGTTAATAGACCTAACAAAACAAGTTAAGAAGCAGTTCTGTCAGAAAAAGAACGGGTTATATCTTCAAAAATGCACTCAACGCCCTAATCAATAGTCTCATTTTTAGAATAGCAAATGTTAAGCACACAAAATTTTCAGTCTAATTGGACTCTATTTATTCAAAAATAAAACTAATAAATATTGCACTTTAAAGATGATAAAATCTGCACCTAATTCACAACAAATATAATAAAAGAAATATATAAGCTTAAAATCCTGAGCCTCGTATTTAAAGGAAGTTTGTCCGACCCAATAGACAATGGTCTTAAAAACCACGGCGCCTTTAATCTTCAGTCACAAATTCAAATGAAAACTCAGCCAGTACAAAATTTAAAATGCAGTACGCTTTATTCACAGTGGAGGAGAGTTTCTTATAAAATTAACCACCGTAGCAGTCATGTTTGCTTCCATTCTGTAAATGTAGTTTTATAAACAAGTTGTTCGTTAACCAAAATCAGAAAATTTATGATACTATAAAAATAATATCCTCTGAATGAGAATTTGCCAGTCTACATAAACATTTATTTGGTTATGATTATTTTCTTATTGATATAATAGGCGGAACACTACGTGTAAAAAAAAGTATTTTACAAAACGTGCCACATGATATTAATCAGATATTCCAATAAATTTATTCCGATATTACTCCTACAACGTTACTAATACAGCAAGTGGCATTTTAAGAAAATAATTAAAAAAAAAAAGAGTTTCTGAATATAAAGTTGTGTTGTAAATTGTAGTTGGTTTTTTATGGAGAATAAAAGTTATTGGTTCAAGTCATAACGTAGGCAGTTCTCGCTTAGATTTCAATTTTTCACCTCCATGTAGTCCCTTGCATACTTCTAGGGTCCGGCTTGTGGTAGGTCATGTTCCGGGTTTCAATCCTGGCCGGGACCAATATTTGCAATGCACACAGAGATGTTCGGCTCGTGCATGTGTACATGATAAGAAAACAGCTTCATCCTCAAGTGCTGGAGAGGTACTATTGTGCTATGATATATATAATAATAATAATCATGGGCGTTCAAAACAGTCTCGGTCTGCGTGCGTTCTCGAGCGCACGTCGATCGCAGACGCCTTCCCGCTCTATTAGCCCCCGCGCTAATTGAGCACCCAAATTTCACTGGTTGTTGTCGTAATATATAATTTCATAGTTGTATACCGTATTAAGTTTCTAACGCCATTTTCACGGCGGACAGTGGGCTGTTAACCGTACTTCGTGGAACGTGAGTTTCGTCGACGGGGTCTCGTCGTTTCAGGACTTCAAGTTCCGTGTTCGAGTAAGTTATCCGCGTCGTCCTCAACCGCCCTACTGCGTGTAGGGTGGTTTTTAGGAAGTTAGTCATCGTTGTTAGGTTCATATATTGTCCCTCCCCAACCCCTCCGCAATGGCTTCCCTAAGCTCTGATGAGATTAGGAAGAAGCTACTTGAAAGTACCGATGCTGAAGGCATGTTTATAAATGCTGATAAGTTTCGTTTCCTTGATTCTCTTATCCCGCATATCATGGCGTTAATTCCACCAATGGCCCCTCAGGCCACCCCAGTCCCCCAGACCCCTCTGGTCTTAGGCTCTCCAGCGTCCCCTTCCTCCAGTGACATGGAGTGCGCAGTAGACGCCCCTCCGCGACGCAAGCGCGCACCCGCGACCGAGTCATCCTCGGACGCCACCCCAACTGGCCCTGAGTCTCCCTCCTTTACGCTTGTTAAGAAGCGCTCTAAGAAGCGTTCAAAACAAGACCCGGCGCCCTCGACGCCCGTCCCCACACCCCCTGCGGCGTCTTCAACGCCAGCTGCCCCGGTGTCTTCAACACCCGCTCCGGCCCCAACTTCTGTCAAGGCCAAGGTCCCACCACCCGTTTTCCTTCGGGAAAAGGGTAAATGGACTGAGGTCTCGACATTGTGCAATGAGCACAAAATCCATTACATCCGAGTAGCCAACTCGGGTGAATCTATTAAAATCTTAGTCTCGTCGATAGACGACTTTCGAGCTCTAACAAAGCTCCTCACCGATAAGCAATATGCTTATCACACTTATGCTCTGTCAGAAGAGCGTAAGATCAGAGCGGTACTCAGGGGAGTCCCGTTCGAATTATCGAACGAGGCTATCCTGGAGGATCTGCAGTCCCAAGGCTTCCCGGCACTCGCGGTGCATAAAATGCACAGCAAGTACGGGAGGCAACACCCTCTCGCTTTGGTGGTTCTCGCCAACATCCCCAAATCCAGGGAGATCCTCAAAGGGGTTAGCACTATATGCGGCCTCTCTGGGATCTCGATCGAGGCGCCTCATCGCCGCGGTCATCCCGGCCAGTGCCATCGGTGCCAGTTGCACGGGCACGCGGCGGCCAACTGCCGCGCACCGCCCAGGTGCGTCAAGTGCCTGGTCCCGCACTTCACTAAGGAGTGCAATCGCACTACTGAAACTCCCTCTCCTCCCGATTGCGTGCTTTGTGGCCAGTCCGGCCACACCGCAAATTACAGGGGCTGCCCTCGTGCACCCCGTTGTATGCGCTCCAATTTCAAAAGGGCGGCACCCAAACAGGCCCCGCGCCTTTCTCAAGAAAACTTTCCGCCGCTGCGTAGCCGGGTTCCTCCGGCTGCAAAGCCTACACAGTCTAGGCCTGGCCCAGAAAACTGGAGGCAGCGCCCCGCATCGAATCCCATCCCGGCTCCTCGCCCATACAAACCCACTCCTCAATCCTCCGTAGCAGACGATATGCGTATCGTCTGCGACGCTATGAAAAATATCGATGTTAGTGAAATCGCAGTCTTAGCCCGTAAACTTAGGGCTTCACGTACTCCGACAGAGCGTTTGCTAGCTCTGGCGGAGCATAGTTCCCTTCTCAATTCATTATAGGTTCATTTAAATGAATTGATCCCTAAATCATGCTTCGGCCGACCTCTGCCCAGCCCCGGCTTCACCGGAGGCTGCCCAGAACGGCCACCAACTCATGTCCCTTTGAGCACTTTCAGTGCAACTTTCACTACAGGCGGAAGACCCGCTAGCGGGTCTCTGCCAGCGCGCCCAACTTCCCGACGGGTGTCGCTTCCGATGAAGGCTAACGGTAATAACTACAGCCAACAGTTGGTTTTTAGTGGGTAGGTGCCATTCTGGTGAGTCCCACATAACCCCCCCGCAGAGGAATTTACCTGCGGGCGGGTATGCATGACGCATCTTCCACCTTCCTCCCGCGAGGGTGCCTCGGCAGCAAAAAAAAAAAAAAAAAAAGGCAACCAAAGGGTTTCAGAGGGAGTTTTACTCGGTGCTAGACACACAAATCCGACATATACGTCGCGGAGTCCGCAGCGAGGAGGCTACCACAACAACGGCAATCAGTGCGGGGGTTAGAAGCAGCCCTGTGGGCAGCAAGTGCCAACGCCCACCTGTGGTCGACACCCCAGAGGTAGGACTTTCTTTAATAATAATAGAAATCAAAGGACGAACTACAATAATGTTAATATTTTATCTCGATCGGAAGAAAGCGTAGACCCTGAAACTAATAGTTCCGAAACATTTTTTCGAGACTAAAATTTTATCAAGTAATAGTTCTTGTTTAATTAATTTGTCTGTAAATAATCTTTACTATACATTTTTACTTGATTCCGGGGCATCGATCTCAGCTCTTAAGTATAAACATGTTTTAGAACAACAGATGTCATAATATAAAGAAAACATCTCTATAAATGGAATCGGGGGCAAAGTATCAACTATAGGATACTGTTATTTAAACTTGAATATAAATAAATGGTCTCAATTGAGACATAAGTTTTATATTTTTGAGTTCTTACCAATTAGGTCTGGCGGTATTATAGGACAAGACTTTATGACTAAGTACAAAGCGATATTAGATTTTAATCAAAGTATAATAACATTATCATTTTTGAATTATAAAGTTGACTTACCTATTTATACAATTAGTAAGATAATACATATTCCACCTAGGTGTGAAACAATTCATTATACACCAGTAGATTTTAATGACGAGTGTTTGGTTTGCGCCTCCGATATTGCCGCAGGGATTTATTTAGCAAGTTTATTAGTAAAACCAGTGTGTGGTATGACACCTATAAAAATATTAAATGCAAATGAACATGATTTTACACCAAACGAAATGAATCCAGTAATACATAGCCTTTCTGATTATCAAGTCTGTTCTTTCACAAAAACCGAATCGGACGCTACTCGTGTTAAATAATTTGTCTCATTATTACAATTAAAACATTAAAATACAGAAGAGC
This sequence comes from Marasmarcha lunaedactyla, assembly GCA_923062675.1. Lineage (NCBI taxonomy): Eukaryota > Metazoa > Arthropoda > Insecta > Lepidoptera > Pterophoridae > Marasmarcha > Marasmarcha lunaedactyla. Next base: position 4,616,895 of record OV281358.1, read on the forward strand.
AGAATTCTGTAGAAACTTTATTTGCAAAATATAGAGATATTTTCAACCTAACGAGTGATAGAATTAAGACTACAAATATTTATAAGCACTCTATAACTTTGAAACCGAACGTTACCCCTATATTTTCAAAACATTTTAGACTACCACAGGTACAAAAAAAAGAAATGAATAGGCGGATAGGAAAATGTAACAGGAAGGAATTATTGAGGAATATAGAAACGAATGAAATAGCCCTGTTTTGCTAGTTCCTAAAAAATCGGACCCTTGCGGTGATAAAAGTGGAGGTTAGTTATTAAGATGATTTAGTCGTATTTGGCAGTAATTTAAATGAAAAAGTATCGAATGACGGTATTGTACCGGATCCAGACAAATTAGGGTTGTACAAAATTGCCCTTGTCAAAATCTTTTGACGAAGTAAAACGTTTTATGGCGTTCGTTAACTAGTACAGGAAATGTATACCGAATTTTGCAGAAAAAGCTTATCCATTAAATCAATTATGTAGGAAAAACGTACCTTTTGTTTGGAGTCAAGAATGTCAAAACTCCTTTGAAACGTTAAAACAATGTTTAATTTCCCCACCAGTATTACAGTATCCAGATTTTTCCGATAAAAATGAGTTCAGATACAGACCGACGCTTCAGGCTATGCAATTGGCGCTATCTTAAGTAACAAGAATAAAAAATCTATTGCTTATGCTAGTAGGAGTTTAAGCAGCGCGGAACAACGATACCCAACTATTGAGAAGGAATTGTCGGCAATAGTTTGGGCTGTGAAATATTTTCGTACCTATTTATACGGTCATTTTATAAGATATATACAGATGCACTCAGAACCAGCTGGGGCGCAGTATTCCGAAACAATAAATTTTATGGTTCTTGGAAACATAGTGAAAAAGAATACCATATCAATTATCTATTTTATTTAATTATTTAAGATAGATCACCAACATAATAATATCATAACATGTCAATAGTGTAAGTAAAGATAGTTACATTTTAAATATTACCACAATTATAGATGACGACAGCATGCAAGTTTAAGTAAATGTTAACAATGAAAATTATATGTAAAGTAAATTAGTCAAGCGAGAAAAACAAAAAATAAACACAAATCTTAATACTTACTAAAAATATATTCAACTCTTGAACTATGCAGGAAAAAAGTTGTTCTACACCAGACTTATATCTTTCCCCTCAGCAAGATGATGTTAGAAATATTAAAGTCGTGAGGCGTAAGAGAAAAATTAGAGGGGATGATTTGAACTTGCTGTTTGAAAAGTTCTCGAACGATATTACAACAAAGCTATCCGATTAGAAGACCGAGATTGAGTGCAAAGTTACTAGCATACAAGAAAATATAAACTCCGTCTTAAGAAGCGAATTAGATAGTGTTAAATCCGAGATAAATCAAATAAACGGAATACAGCGTCAACTTAGCACAGAATTACAGTCGAATAAAGATTCTCTGGAATTTCACTCAAACGGGCAGAAGGACCTTAGCAATCGTGTGGAGGTTGTCGCCATGAATTCCAAGGACGTTGAACAAGAAGTGACTAAATTAAGATCAAATCTAGGCAAGTTACAATTGGAAGTAAATCTACAACAACAACGTGAGCGTTCCAACAACCTGGAAATAAACGGCATACCGGAAAAATTTAATGAGAACTCATCCGACACCTCTTGAAAATAGCGAGTTATGTTGGCGTCACATTGTCGTCGACGGACATCAAACATACCACCCGAGTACAACCATTCGCCAAGACTCAAGGTCGGCCTAAACCCATAATCATTAAGCTTAAGTCGCAGTCCCTTCACGACTCGAACTTATCCGGCGTCCGCTCGAAGAAGGGCTTAACTACCACGAATATTAACGTCCCAGGTGCAACTATATAGAAGTGTCTACGTTAATGAACATTTAACACCATTTAATAACCTCTTATACAAAAGTGTTCGTGAACGTGCTACTAAAGCGAAGTAACAATTCGCTTGGGTTCGTGATGGGAGAATCTTCGTAAGGAAAGATGACACATCAGGACATATTTATATAAAGGACACCACAGACTTAGAAGAAATCAAATGACTATTTACTTCGAACATTTTATTTTCTATATCTATAACGTTTCATAAAAACTCTAACTCTTGTTGTTTCAAATTTCTTAATTGTTTTAAATTAAATGTGTTTAATGTGAAAATGTGCACAGTGATACTAATAACACACGATTAAAATTAAATTCAAATCTTATGTTAACCCACAACATATTTATATTCCTGCTTGGTTTTATGTGGTGGCAGTCATTCCTGTTATATTTTTATGTTTTCAACTTTAAGTTGCAGATCATTTAATCACCCAAATAACATAACTAACTTTTACGTGCGCGTTTGTTCTATTTTTATAAAATACATTACTCATTACTCATTTTATTAATATTCTATATTCTCTTATCTCACTTTACCTAACACACAAATTGCAGTTATTTCAATACCAGGTTATAATAAACATACAAACAAACATGCACATAGATTTATCATGATTGCATGAGATGATTGCAATTATCAAGTTAATAGATTTAGTTGTAGGATAATATTTTTGAACAGATATTATTCTGCACCAAATAGAACAATTGAGATACCTATAATTAATATAGGTATCTCAATTGTTCTATTTGTACATAAATTATCATTCTATAATATGTGTACAAGTGGGGTAAGTCATGGTTTAATTTTATTGTTTTTAAATGGCTATTAACGCAAATAGTTTAACTATATTTTACCAAAACGCTCGTGGTTTACGAACGAATTGTACAGATTTTTATAATAATATATTAGCAAATGACTACGACTTAATTGTTATAACTGAAACTTGGTAACATAGCGATATTTTAAATAGTGAACTATGTGACGATAGATATGAATTGTTTAGGTGCGATTGAAATTCTTTATTAAGTGACAAAACTATGGGGGGTGGGGTGTTGGTGTGCGTGCGCCGAGATTTATGTCCAAGTCAAAGTCCTGATTGGGGATGTGTGAGTAGTGATTCGCTTTGTTTAACAATACCAGCGCGTGTTACCAACTGCATTGCTAATTTACTTTTTTTTGTTCCCCTCCACGGGAAGGGCAGGAGTATTCAGACCTAAGTATTCAGTACAGCGCTTCCAGGGGATGGGAATGCCTAACATTCGAATGTGGGGATTGCCAGCGGGACGACGGCATTTGGGGTCGAAGCGAATCTTAGAACTCTTGTCTGGATTCACTCGAAGCGCCATTTTTAAAACCATACACCAAGGGCGTTTATGGCCTTTTGGAGTCTGGTTACAAGCTGTGGAACACTGAGGCCTTTGGTATAGAGAGCGGTATCATCGGCAAAAAGGGCGAGTTCGACGCCTTTCGGCGGGATGGGAATGTTGTTGGTGTACACGGTGTACAACATAGGGGCGAGGACTGAGCCTTGAGGGACTCCAGCCTTTATGGTACGCGGCGCGGAAATCGTGCCTTCATATTTAAACCGAAACGTACGGTCTTTGAGAAACGACGCGATTAACCTGACTAGGCGATCCTGTAAGCCTATTTTATAGAGTTTATAAACGAGACCGCTGTGCCAGACTTTATCGAAAGCCTTGGCTTCGTCAAAGAAAACCGCGACTGTTTTATAACGACGCGGATAGAAACCGTCAAGTATGTACTCGACGATTCGAAGGACTTGCTGAGGGCAGGAGCTTAGCGCGAAAGCCGAACTGATGGGGAATAATGAGAGGATCGCCATCCGTTGGAAATAAATGGTTATGCATTCGAGAGAGTATGACTCTCCCGAGAAGTTTAGACATTGCCTTGAGAAGGCTGATGGGTCTGTGATTAGCCGGGACGTTCAGAGGTTTATCCGGCTTGGGAATACCTATGACTGTCGCTTTTTTCCAAGCTTTTGGAAAGTAGCTAAGGTCGAAGTAGGCATTGAATATAACAGCTAACATGGTAAGCACCTGTTGAGGCAGGTGCTTAAGTGCGTGGTTGAAAATACCATCCACACCCGGAGCCTTTTTGGACTTTTGACTTCTAATGAGAAGCGGGATTTCGTCATTAGAGACTGTGACGGGGATGTCGGTGATGGGGAGAGATTCTTTGCGCAGAACTTCGTCCTCTACCGCCTGGCTGTGGGAGGGATTCGCGGGTTGCGTGCTGGGCGAGCATTGAGAGGCAATGCTGACAGCGAAGCATTCGGCTTTCTCTTCAACTTCGAAGGCGATAGAGCCATCGGGACGAGTGCGAGGAGGAACGTGAGAGGCGGCGTCTACGCGTAAGGCTCGGGCCATACTATAATACGCCTGGTGGGACGGAGAGATATTTGCCATGAGATCGTTCATCTGAGCGTCTCGGAGTTCCGCGAGGCAAGACCTAACTTTACGTTGAAGCTGATTCGCAGCTGTTCAATAGGCGGGCGTGGGATATTTCTTGGCTCTCTGGAGAGCCGCGTTCTTAGTTTTAATAAGATTGCTAACGGCTAGGGGAAGCGTAGGTTTGCCTTGTTTAGCAACCTTTTCGTTATCACTGATGGCTGAGTTGATAGCATCATTGAGAGAGTCGACTTATGAATCAATTTTATTCGGGCTATCTAATTGATCGGGCGAGCTCGCGTCCGGAGAGTTCGGGGCCTCTAAGGTTGAAACTAACGTATTTTTAAAGCCTTTCCAGTTGGTAAAGGTCTTAGGAGAGGTGACATTATCGTTAGGCGGACCTAGCACAAGGGAGACGGGGTGGTGGTCAGAACCTAGGTCATCGAGCGGTTCGATAGACCTGAGATCGAGCTTGATTCGCTTGACAATTGCAAAATCGAGGATGTCAGGAGAGTAGTTCGGGTAGTCGGGATAGTGAGTCACATCTAATTCGAGTGAGTTAGTGATGTCGAGAAAAGCGATACCGCTGGTGTTGGTTGATAGGCACGTCCAGTCGGTACGTTTGGTGTTCAAATCTCCGAACATAATGACTGAATGATCGCGGGCGAGAATGGCCTCAAAGTCGCTGCGGATTGGTCTGGTGTCACTAGAGATGTAGATTGAAGCTATAATGATGGTCGGATGACCAGTCATAGCCAATCTACACACAGTGGCTTCCATGTTTAGGAGAGGAGGGGTAGGGAGAGGAAAGCAATGGAATCCTCTTTTGTAATTAATAGCAGTGCCGCCAAAACCGTCGGAATTGGGCCTGTCGTTACGAATAAACGCGTACTTGGGAATAGTGAATCCCTTGGAGCGGTTTGGAGTTAGCCACGTCTCTTGGAGAAGCAATAAGTCTGGCTCATTGTTCTGAAGGAACAGTTTGAGCTCAGGAAGGTTAGTACTAAGGCTACGCACGTTAAAATAAACTAGGGATAAGCCCTTGGGTTTGATACGACAGGTCGCGGGATTTGCGGGTCTAGACATTTTATTAACATATTATTCGAAAATATAATTTATAAAGAGCTTAGTAGCGAGTGATGCTCCGCTAACGCGAATAGACGCTCTTGAGGAGAGCGGGCGGCTCGCAGTTTGCGTGCGAGTACGGAGATTTCCTCAATGTCAACGTTTTGAATGACGTCGAACACGGTCTTCATGTCCTCAGCCAACGACGACTGAGTTGAAGACGATGGAGCGGGACGCGGTCCTACGGGAGCTACGGGAGCTGGGATAGGACGGGAAGGTGCAGTTCTCTCTAGGACAGAGCCGAAGTAGGCGTCGGCTGCACGGGCTTTGCTTTCGGGGGACCCCGGTTGCGCAGCGGCGGGAAGTTGGCAGGAGTGAGCGGCGGCGCCGGTTTAGGTGCGGCCCTCTTAGTGGCGAAGCGTGGAGTGCGCGAGCAACCCCTGTAGTTTGCTGTGTGGCCGGACTGGCCTTACAGCACACATGCAAGGGGGAAGAGGAGTCAGAATGTGGGGATCCAAGCACTTAACGCACCTGGGGGGAGCTGAGTAGTTAGCTGCTGCGTGGCCATAGATCTGGCAGCGGTGGCACTGCCCAGGGTGACCGCGGGGATTAGGACGCTCAACGAAAATGTTCGAGAGTCCGCAGATAGTGTGAGCCCTGAAAATCTCCTTCGAGTTGGGAGTGTTGGTAAGGATAACTAAAGCGATTGGAAAACGCCTACCACGGTTGGAGTGCATCTTGTGCACTGCTTCAGCCGGGAAACCCTGGGACTTAAGGTCCTCGAGGATTTCGTCGTTATCGAGCTCAAACGGGACGCCCCGTAATACTGCGCGGATCTTACGCTCCTCCGGGAGGCGTAGGTATGGTACGCGATTTGTTTAACCGAGAGTAAACGAGTAAACGCGCGGAAGTCGTCGATAGTCGCGACCTGAATTTTGATTGTATCGCCTGCTTTGGCGGCTTTATGATAATTGATTTTGTGCTCTTTGCACCACTTAGAAACCGTGGTCCAGCGTGCTTTTTCGTGGAGGAAGACGGGCGGAGGGAGCTGAGGCTTATTGGGACGGGAGCGCAGCGCGTCACTGGCTTCAACGGAGACGCGGTCACTTGGAGGGACATAAGCGGCGCGGGGACGGGTGCTGAAGACATGGGGGTGGTATCGGGTGTTGAAGACATCGCGATTTTCTTTGAGCGCTTCTTGGAGCGCCAATGTGAATGGGGGCTCAGGAGATCCGGTTAAAGTAGCGGCGCCCGACGACGGGCCTGGGCGAACCCTTTCACGAAGTTAATTACGCTTTGCGAATCCATGGGAAGGGTTGGTATGAACACTTAAGGATGTATATTTAAGTATATAAAAGATGCCTAGAGTTCCCTAAAATAAACCTAGCGAACCCTAGCGGCTAACCCTTACCAGCGGTAGGGGGGCTGGGGAAAATAACTTAAAACTAACCGTAGTACGCCGATGGCCGCTTCCTAGAAACCTTAAAAAAAAGGGTACGCAGGTAAAGAGTTGACCGCATTAGGGTCAACCTTTACCGACAAAAAGGACAAAAGCATACGAAAACACACAGATATGCTAAAAAATAAATATGAAAATAAAAGAAAAATAAATAAATTGAAGAAAAGAAATAAAATAAAAATAAAAGGACTGGATCAGTACAAATTCGTTGTCACCGTTAAGTATCCTTTGTACTGAAACCAGACTACTTACGCTGGGCACAACACTGCACTCAGCACAAGCACAACACAACTCAGCACAGAACTTTGAAGACTAAGGGGCTTAGTCACAAAGAAAAATCACTTCGATAGCGCTCGGAGGGAGTAGGAAAACCCAGAAAAACCGTATCACGGAACCAACACACTCACGCAATTTCATAATTTTACAAATAAATATTTTGAAATGTACAGTCAGTGCCCTAATGACAAAATTATTATATTGGGAGATTTTAACCTCAGTAACATAAACTGGCAGGATATGTCACAAGATACTTATTTAAGCCCTTCCAATATACAAGGGGAAGTACAAATTAACTTTTTTGATATTATAGACCTATTTAGTCTTAAGCAATTTAATAGTGCTTTAAATATTAACTCTCGCATACTTGATTTAGTCTTTTCCAACTGTGACCTTGTCTTGCAGGCGTGTGATGATCCGTAAGTCCCTGAGGACCCCCACCACAAAGCATTAAAAATTAGTCTACTTTTACAAACATCCTTTAAAGTCATGGCTAGCAACACAAGACACAAATATTTTTATGATCGTGGTGATTATACTGCAATATGCGCAGAAATTGTTAAAGTACGATGGTATGAACTATTTCTAAACAAAAATGTAAATGAATGCATTAATATCTTTAATGACACCATAACAAAATTAAGAGATAGTTACATACCCAATAAGTATTTGGTACAACAGACTTATCCCCCATGGTACACTACATCTCTTAAAAAGATGCTCAGGGAAAAGAAAAATCTTCATCGCAAGTATAAAATCTATGGGAGGCCTGTAGACTACGAATCCTTTTCATTTCTCAGGCAACAAGTTAAAGAGGCTGAAAGGGATTGTTACTTTGATTATACTAAACGTATTGAAAATTCTATTACCCACAACCCTAAAATATTCTGGATTTACATAAAGACATCCAAAGGCAATAATGGCTTGTATCCTGCCACAATGCATTATGGTAATAATCAAGCTAGCACTGGTAATGAGATATGTGATTTGTTTGCGTCCTATTTTCAAACTACATTTCAGAACGGATCTCATATCAACATAACTCTGATAGCCATTACACATCGATCAACCACTCAGTTTCGATTGGTAATATTTACATAGACCCATCGACAGTTCTTCGACTATTGAAAGGCGTGGATGTAAGCAAAGGTGCAGGACCAGATGGTATTCATCCGATATTTATTGTGAATAGTGCCACTGGTCTGGTCAAGCCGTTGTGTCTTCTTTTCATCAAATCACTTCAAGAAGGTGTTATGCCTGACATATGGAAAAGTGCATTTATAACACCTATCCATAAAAAAGGTAGGAAAAGTGATGTATGCAATTATCGTCCAATTTCTAAATTGTGTATTTTTTCTAAAATAATGGAAAGAACAGTACATCAACAACTTTACGAAGCTGTTAGCCCTACATTAGTATCATCTCAGCATGGTTTTGTTAAGAAAAGATCCACAACCTCAAATTTAATTTTGTTTAACGATTTTTAACAAGTAAAATGAATGACGGACAGCGCGTTGATGTGATTTTCACAGATTATTGCAAGTGCTTTGACCGAATTGACCACTCTATCCCACTTCAGAAACTAAATTTCTCAGGAGTACACGGCAACTTATTTCGGTGGCTTACCTCATATATACAAAATAGATCTCAAGCTGTCGCCTTGAATGGATACGTATCCGCATGGTGCACCATACCATCTGGACTACCACAAGGTTCAATATTAGGTCCTTTACTATTTGTACTGTTTATCAACAATGTTGCTGCTAGTCTTAAGTATTCGAAAGTGCTATTATTTGCAGACGATATGAAGATTTTCAAAGAAATTACCTGCGACAATGACTGTCTTTTGCAACAGGAAGACCTTAACAGCTTTGAGGCCTATTGTGATGCGAACAAACTTGATTTAAATACGAGTAAATGTTATTCAATGAGTTTTTCGCGAAAGCGTATCCTGTTACCTTACCATTATCGTTTGAAAAACCAAATGCTTACACAAGTTGAACACATAAAAGACCTTGGTGTTTTCCAAGATTACAAATTACTCTATGACAAGCATATAGAGCATATAGTTAATAAGGCATCCAGGGCACTGGGATTCTTGATGAGGACCTGTACACCTTTCAAAAATGTTAAACCTATAAAGATTTTATACTGTTCACTTGTGAGGTCTATTTTGGAATTTAACTCTCAGGTCTGGAATCCGCGGTATTCTGTCTACATTAACCCTTTAGAATCGATTCAAAGAAGGTTTCTTAGATATTTAGAGTTTATAACTGCAGTCCATGACAGCACTTACAAAGAGCGATGCTCGCGACACCATCTCCTCCCTCTAGAAGTCGGCAGAGGCGTAGCAGATCTCACATATCTATGTAAAATATTGAACGGCAATGTAGACTCAGCTGAATTACTAGAGCATGTTAGATTTGCTGTGCCGCGCGGCTTTGCTACCCGTAGTAAGAAGACGAAGTTGCACATTCCATTTGTTCGCACAAATTACCGACAAAACAGTTATTTTGTTCGCACTTGTCGTTTATACAACTCGCTACACGACGATACCGATGAGAATTTGTTTTCTAGCAGTATTGCATCTTTGAGACGATCATTCGCTGCCGAATTATTCAATCTGTTTTTACTGTAACTTGAAACTTCAGCTTCTCTATTGTTATAACATTGAAATTCACATTTAATCTACCAGACATTTGAAGTTATTTATATTTCAAGTATAAATTTTTCGATAACGAAAACTAGCGATCTTTAAACTTGATTATTAATTTAACTTAACACGTGTGAAAACTTGTTAGTAGCTAATATGTAACCGTTGTTTAATTTTATATAGTTATAATAGCTGTAAGTTTTCCTTTAAAAAAAAAATAATAATAAATTATTTTAAATATAGTTTTTTAAATTATTTCGTAAAATATCAAACAGATAAATATATAATATTAGGAGATTTTAACCTACCGTGTTTAAGTTAGCACGATGAAGGTTATTCACTGGTAGACGTTGGCAGCACAGAGTCACAGGAAAGTTCACTTGCTCTGATCGATGAACTTACTTGTTGTGGCCTTACTCAGTTTAACACTAGACCCAATATCTCTAATAACATACTTGACTTGAGCTTTTCAAATCTCTTTCTCCATATATGTACTAGCCCATCGCCTTTAACGAAAATGTATCCTTTTCATCCACCTCTGAATGTTACAGTCTCGGACTTACAATTACTTACATTTAAAGGAAAAAATCCACCGAGGTATACATTTTATGATTGCAATTACGATTTACTAAATGCTCATTTAAATTCAATAGATTGGCATGATGCATTAAATGTGGACTGTGTTAATTCGGCTGTAGATATTTTTTATATAAAAAATTTATGAGTGTTTTGAAATTTTTGTTCCGAAAGCTTCCTGTAAAATCAATAAGTTTCCTGTGTGGTACAGTCCCGCATTAACCAAAATTATCAAAGAAAAAAATCACATTCATCGTAGATGGTAAAAATATCATAATCCATGAGACAGAGACGAGTTTATTTTTATTATTTTTTTTTATTAAAAATTAGCAAGCGTTTGTCTTCCATCTCACCTGATGGAAAGTGACGATTAAGACGAGGATCATACACGCCTGTCCAAGAGGTACCTATTCACTCTACACTTAAAAGCTCCAGAGTAATATTTGTCTGGAAAAACAGACGCAAGCAAATCGTTCCAATCGTTGCACGCTAACCACAAACGGGTGAAACTTCTGTCTGCGTCTGGTTGATCCGTGGAGAAAGAGGGAAGGTTCGATCAGCTGAAAGAGAGCATTTGCACACTCTCCAAAGTGCAATCTGTAAAAAACCGATAGACTAGCAACTTTTCGACGATGTTAGAGACTTTGCAGTCTCGAAGAAGTAAGTTTGTCGTCACTTATGAGTCTACGGGCCCTTCGGTCGACAGAATCGAACGCTTCAAGATGGTACTTAGCAGAATCATGCCAAAGATCGCTGCAGTACTCCATGCGGGATCGAACCTGGGCTGCGTACAGGTTGAGCAACTGTTCGGAGTTAAAGTACCGCCGGACCTTTGCGATGACTCCCAATTTTTTGGAAGCTGACTGTGCCATGGTTTACATCTGTTGACCGAAATTAAGTTTTGACGTGATGGTCATGCCTAGAAGCCCTAGATGGTTTGTGATAGGTACAGATACACCTTGGAAAGTGGGCGTCAAGCTGAATGTGCTCTTTTTACCGGAGAAGAGACATGCCTGGGTTTTGGAAGGGTTGCACTTGACATGATTGGGTTCACCCCAAGTGGAAACCCTACAAAGTGTCAAATCAACCCGTTCCATCATCGACTCTCTCTGAAATTGGATCTGGTTTGGACTCGCTCGTGCATTGGACACATATCTCTCTACAACAGTGCTGTCATCAGCGAAACCAATAATTATTTTTCCTATAAAAGAAGGTCATTAATGTGCAGCAGGAATACTGTTGCAGAGAGAACAGATCCCTGAGGTACGCCGGCGTTGATCGCCATTAGGTACGATGAGAAGCCATTGACGACAACTCGAATTGACCGTTCCCTCAGGAAATCAGAAATCCAGTCCCAGAGTCCAGATGGTATGCCATACGCAGGAAGCTTGCTCAAGAGGGCTTCGTGCCATACCCGGTCAAAGACCTTGGAGATATCTAAGGATACGGCTATTGCCTCTCCGTCCGTAGATGCGTGACGTACACTAGAAGGTCTCCTGTTGAGCGTCCTCCGCGGAAACCATATTGGTTGTCACTGAGGAGCTCATTGGTCTCTAGGTACGTCAGGAGACGATGGTTCAATACACGTTCCATAATTTTGCAAATTATGGAAGTGATTGCAATAGGTCTATAGTTGACTGGGTCGGCTCGACTGCCCATTTTTGGTACGGGCTGTACGTTTGCAAACTTCCATGATTTCGGAACTTTTCCAGTCCTTAGAGAGAGTCGATACAGGCGTGTCAAAACAGGAGACAACACGGCTGCACAGTGCTTTAGAACCACTGCGGGAATGCCATCCGGACCACTGGCTTTGCTCACGTCTAGATTCAGTAAACATTTGAGTACCTCTTTCTGTTGAATTTGTACGGCCTCCATCTTGGGGCCGAATGGGGTAACATGGGTGGGCTTTTACCTTTGGAATCTAGACGTGAGTATTCTGCGAAGAGATTTGCGAACATGTCTGCCTTCTCTTTTGCGCTGTGGGCCAAAGACCCGTCAGGCCTTTGCAGTGGTGGCAGTGATGGGCGACAGAATTTCATCTCAGCCGACTTGGCAAGGGACCAGAAAGCTTTACTCCCCGTGGAATAGGATGCTAACTTGTCCCCGATACGGCCAATGTGGTCGAAACGAGCGCTTCTGATCACCTTTTTGCAGGACTTGGCAGCAGCATTGTACGCCTGCTTCTTAGCTGGGAGATCCAAAGCTTTGCCTCTGCGAGACAGCATCAGCACAGCATGATGGATCATCGGAAGCAAAGCAAGCTTGCCGCCAAGGATTAGAGGCGAAAAAGTGAAGCATTTCATCCCAATCTGTTGACTTGAACCGCCATACTCGCCTATTGCCTTTTGGGCTGGTATCGGTTGGCGAGTATTGCGACACAGATTTCACCAGACAGTGGTAGGATGTCCCTAATGGTGGATACGGACACCGAGTATCTGTCTGGATCGGTTGTCAGCAGAAGGTCCAAGCAATACGCAGTATGGTCAACAACGTCAGGAATGCGCGTAGGTTCGTGGACGAGCTGCGAGAGACCATGAGTTACTGCGAACCGATAGGTTTCTATGCCAGCGTAGTCGTTGTCCTTGAACGAGTACAGCCACTCTCTATGGTGGGCATCAAAGTCCCCAAGGAACACCATTTGCGCAGAGGGATAGCGTCGTTGGACCTTATCTGCAGTATCACTAAGATATTCAATAAGTCGAGTTGTCTCCTGAGCTCCTGTGTGTGATCGGTAAATACTACATACAATACATACAATTCGGTCCAGGCCAGTATCTACATAGACCTATAAAACAGAAAAATCCGGAACTTCCAAGTATCGGAGACGCCGACAACAGATCTCGTCTCTGATATACACGCACACACCCGCATTGGGGTGAAATTTGGTTTGGAATGTTCTTGCATGACGTATTAAGTGGTCGTTTTGGTTGTCCCTCTCTCCTAGTAGCCTTATATTTACGCACTCCATCTTCGCGCACGCGAAACACCTCCACTTTTGATGTTCATATTCACCGTACTAATTATGTCCAGAATAACGTTCTTACCCGCATAGTAAATGTCCATAATAAATCATTAATGGATATAGACCCTTTCTATTTGTCAAAATTGAGATTTAAAAATCATATTTCCAAAAAATTAATAGACGCCACTTCAATGTAACATATTATTTACATATTTTATTTAATATCAACCTATCTATTTTATATTGATCATATTATTGTATAACTATACTGACCTATCCCATAACACTATATATAAACACACATATACCTATACTTTACTCGCAACACAAGCCGTTTTTTTAGTGTAATTTTGTAAATTTCCCAACAACCGTGTGTTCACATATCTTTATTTTTATGAATACTCGATATTATGGTACAACACTATTTTTCTTTTTTGCTAGTAATCCATGGTTGACTTTAATTGGCTATCTCTGGTATTATTTAAATAAGTGATTATTTGTTCTATGCTGTTGTTAACCCAAATAAAAAAAATTATTTAGATTTAAAATATCTAGGTATATAACTTTTCAATTTAACAATAGATTTCGGATACAAAAATAAAAACAAATGTAACTTAGAGTGGGTTATCTAGAATTACTAGCCGTTTCTTTAGGATTCAAAAGCTGGGCAGGGGATGAAAGAAATTGTGCACTATTATTACGAATTGATTATACCACCGCTATTAGTTACGTGAATAGGATGGGTGGTATTCAATTTCCACATTTAAATACTCTAACTAGTATTTTATGGCTATGGCATTTGGCGAGGAACGTAATAACAAAAAAGTTACTGTTACATCCTTAGCCCTATGCACCGGACATAGGGTCCAGACATTATCTTTAACTAAATTAAAAAATAAAGTTTTTGCATCCGTACACATAATCATGTACCCAATATGGGTACAAACCAATTAATATTAAATTTTTCTGTTTATTGATTAAATTAATTTGACAATCACAATCAATACCTAAAGGTAACTGGTACCTTAAATCATGTACTAAAGTAAGGAAATTAATTAAAAAACATATTTTAATAAATTATAATTTCTAAAGACAAAAGAAAACAAAACTTAAGCTCTAAAAATCTACCTGTTTAATTATATACTATCTGAAGAATGAGGCGACGAAATATAATAGATGATTAAACGAACTTCGAAGTGAAGTTCTATCGTGTTTGTGTATAAAGTGTTGTAATAGAAAGTAACTCGTATAAAAATCCTGAAATTACAGCGTGCTACATTCTCGCTCCGATCGCCGCCCAGTGCGGACGTGCAAGACCCCGTTCTCCGTTGTTTAGTCCCTTCCCGTTATTCCGTGGCGCTCAGTCTACTGACGTCACAGTTTAGCGTGTTGGTTCCGTGCTACGGTTTTCAATGTTTTTCTACTCCGTCTGAGTGCTATCGAAGTGCGATTTTTCTTTGCGACTAAGCCCCTTAGTCTTCAAAGTGCTGTGCTAAGTTGTGTTGTGCTTGTGCTGAGTGCAGTGTTGTGCCCAGCGTAAGTAGTCTGGTTTCAGTGCAAAGGATACTTAACGGTGACAACGAATTTGTACTGAACCAGTCCTTTTTATTTTTTTTTATTTCTCTTCTCTATTTTATTTATTTTTCTCCTATTTTCATATTTATTTTTATCATATCTGTGTGTTTTCGTGTGTATTTGTCCTTTCTGTCGGTAAAGGTTGACCCTAACGCGGTCAACTCTTTACCTGCGTACCCTTTTTTAGGTTTCTAGGTAGCGGCCTTCGGCGTACTACTGTTAATTTTAAGTTTTCCTCCCCAGCCCCCCTACCGCTGGTAGGGAGGTTAGCCGCTAGGATTTTGCTAGGTTTTTAGGAACTAGGCATCTTTTATTATACTTATATTTATTAATATTACTGTCCCAACTCTCCCTTATGGATCCGCTAAGCGTTATTAACGCGTTCACCCAGGCACTTGCTGCGGTAGGCGTCTACATCCCGAATGACATCATAACGCAGGCCTTGCAGGCATCAATCGCGTCCCCGGCCCCTCAGGTTTCAACCCCGGCCCCTCAGGCCTCAAACCCGGCCCCTCAGGCCTCAATTCCGGCCCCTCAGGCCTCAACCCCGGCCCCTCAGGCCTCCAACGTCGAGACCCCTCAGGTCTACAGCTCTTCCTCGTCTCCCGCCTCGTCCGAGATGGACTGCGAATCGGTCGCATCCTCTCACGCGTCACGTCGCAAGCGTACCGCTCCCGGGAGCGACTCCGAACCCGCGTCTGATACGTCGTCAGATGCCGTCACCTTAACCGGCTCTCCTGAGCCCGCGTTTCAACTTGTCGCCAAGCGCTCCAAGAAGCGCTCGAAGAAAGCTTCGGTATCATCAATACCCGAGCCCTCCCCGGTGTCTTCAACACCAGCCCCCGCGCCGTTAAAATCGCTCGAAGTAACCGCGCCTCCGTCGGTCCCATCGAAGCCAGCGACGCGCTGCGCTCCCGTCCCGCCGAAACCTCAGCTCTCACCGCCCGTCTTCCTGCGTGAAAAAGCGCGCTGGACCGCGGTTTCAAACTTGTGCAAAGAGCACAAAATTAATTACTTAAAAGCCGCCAACGCTGGCGATACAATCAAAATTCATGTAGCGACCGTCGACGACTTCCGGTCTTTCACTAGGCTTCTGTCGATCAATCAAATCGCGTATCACACCTACGCCCTCCCGGAGGAGCGTAAGATCCGCGCAGTACTACGGGGCGTCCCGTTCGAACTCAGTAACGAAGACATTCTCGAGGACCTTAAGTCTCAGGGTTTCCCGGCCGTAGCAGTGCACAAGATGCACTCCAACCGCGGTAGGCGTTTTCCTTTAGCATTAGTAATCCTGTCAAATACTCCCAACTCGAAGGAGATTTTCAGAGAGGCTCGCACAATCTGCGGACTCTCGAACATCTCCGTCGAGCGTCCCAACCCCCGCGGTCATCCTGGGCAGTGCCACCGCTGCCAGCTATATGGCCACGCAGCGGCTAACTGCTCAGCTCCCCCAGGTGCGTTAAGTGCCTGGATCCACATATCACAAAGGAGTGCACTCGCACTCCTGAATCCACTTCCCCCCATGCCTGTGTGCTGTGCGGCCAGTCCGGCCACACAGCTAACTACAGGGGTTGCCCGCGCGCTCCGCGCTCCACCGTCAAGAGGGTCGCGCCTAAACCGGCGCTGCCGCTCACTCCCGCAAACGTCCCCCCGCTGCGCAACCGGGGTCCCCCGGAAGCAAAGCCCGTTCAGCCGACGCCTACTCAGGCTCTGTCTTGGAGGCAGCGTCCGGCCGTCCCGCCTGCACCTTCCCGACCCACTCCAGCTCCCGTAGCTTCCGTAGGGCCGCGTCCCACTTTGTCATCTTCACCTCAGTCGTCGTTGGCTGAGGACATGAGGACCGTGTTCGACGTCATCCAAAACGTCGACATCAACGAAATTTCCGTACTCGCACGCAAACTGCGAGCCGCCCGCTCTCCTCAAGAGCGTTTATTCGCGTTAGCCGAGCATCATTCGCTCCTAAGTTCGTTGTAAATTACTTTTGTATAAATTCGTAAATAATAAATTATAATGTCTAGACCCGCGAATCCCGCGTCCAGTCGTATTAAACCCAAGGGCTTATCCCTAGTATCTTTTAACGCTCGTAGCCTTAGCACCAACCTTCCCGAGATTAAACTGTTCCTTCAGAACAAAGAACCTGACTTATTCCTTCTCCAGGAGACATGGCTTACTCCAAACCGCTCCAGGGGATACGCTATTTCTAAGTACGAGTTTACTCGCAACGACAGGCCCAACTCCGACGGATACGGCGGCACCGCTATATATTGCTGTCCTCTCCCTACCCCTCCTCTCCTCAACATGGAGGCCACTGTGTGTGGATTGGCTATGACTGGTCATCCGACCATCATCATAGCTTCAGTCTACATACCGTGCGGCTCCAGACCAATCCGCAGCGACTTTGAGGCCATTCTCGCCCTCGGCCATTCAGTCATTATGCTCGGAGACTTTAACTCCAAACATACTGACTGGACGTGCCTATCGACCAACACCAGCGGTATCGCTCTCCTCGACATCACTAACTCCCTTGACTTAGACGTCATATCCCCCATCACTCCCACTCACTATCCCAACAACCCGACCTATTCTCCTGACATCCTCGACTTTGCAATTATCAAGCGAATCAATCTTGACCTCAGGTCCATCGAACCGCTCGATGACCTAGGCTCCGACCATCGCCCTGTCTCCCTCGTGCTAGGCGCGCCTAACGATAACGTCACATCTCCTAAGACCTTTACCAACTGGAAAGGCTTTAAAAATACGTTAGTTTCAGCCTTAGAGGCACCGAACTCTCCGCTCGCGATTTCGCCCGACCAATTAGACAGCCCGATTAAAATAGATTCAGTAGTCGATACTCTCACTGATGCTATCAACTCAGCCATCAGCGACAACGTAATCATTGCTAAGCAAGGCAAACCCGCGCTTCCCTTAGCCGTTAGCAATTTCATTAAAGCTAAGAACGCGGCTCTCCGGAGAGCCAAGAAATATCCCACGCCCGCATATAGAACAGCTGCGAATCAGCTTCAATGTAAAGTTAGGTCTCGCCTTGCGGAACTCCGTGACACTCAGTTTAACGATCTCATGGAGAATATCTCCCTGTCCCACCAAGCGTATTATCGAATGGCCCGAGCTTTACGCGTAGACACCGCCTCTCACGTTCCTCCTCTCACGCGTCCCGACGGCACCATTGCCTTCGAAGTCGAAGAGAAAGCCGAATGCTTTGCCGATAGCATAGCGGCACAATGTTCGCCCAGCACGCAACTTGCGGATCCCTCCCACATCCAGGCGGCGGAGGACGAAGTTCTCCGCAGAGAATCTCTCCCTATCACCGACGACCCCGTCACAGTCTCTAATGATGAAATCTTGCTTCTCATTAGAAAGCAAAAGTCCAAAAAGGCTCCGGGTGCGGATGGAATTTCCAACCACGCACTTAAGCACCTGCCACAGCAGGTGCTTACCATGTTAGCTATCATCTTCAATGCCTGCTTCGACCATAGCTACTTTCCAAAAGCCTGGAAAGAAGCGACAGTCATAGGCATTCCCAAGCCGGGCAAACCTCTGAACGTCCCGGCTAATCACAGACCCATCAGCCTCCTCAAGGCAATGTCTAAACTTCTCGAGAGAGTCATACTCTCTCGAATGCGGAACCATCTGTTTCCAACGGATGGCGACCCTCTCATTATTCCCCACCAGTTCGGCTTTCGCGCTAAGCACTCCTGCCCTCAGCAAGTCCATCGAATCTTCGAGTACATTCTCGAAGGATTCTATCCGCATCGTAAAAAATCAATCGCGGTTCTCTTTGACGTAGCCAAGGCATTCGACAAAGTCTGGCACAGCGGTCTCGTTTTTAAACTCTATAAAATAGGCATACCGGTTCGCCTAGTCAGATTAATCGCGTCGTTTCTTAAAGACCGTACGTTTCGATTCAAACATGAAGGCACGCTCTCCGCGCCTCGTCCCATAAAGGCTGGAGTCCCGCAAGGCTCAGTCCTCGCCCCTCTGCTGTACACCGTGTACACTAATGACATGCCCATCCCGCCGAAAGGCGTCGAACTCGCCCTCTTTGCAGACGATACCGCCCTTTACACTAAAGGTAAAAGGATCCCGTATAACATCACCAGACTCCAAAAGGCCGTAAACGCCCTCGGTGTTTGTTTGGTTTCAAAAATGGCGTATCGATGTCAACCCAGAAAAGAGTTCTGCCATTCTATTCGACCACAAACGTCGTAATCGCCGCAACGATCCCCACATTCGAATGTTAGGTATTCCCATCCCCTGGAAGCGCAGTATCAAATAGTTAGGCGTCACCTTAGATCAGACGCTTTCTTTCAAGCCACACGTCGATAGAGTAACGAAACTCGCGCGTTTCTACTTAAGCCGCTTAAATAGTATGATAGGTAGAAAAAGTAAAATGCCTTTTAGAAATAAACGTACGCTTTATAAGGTCTGCGTTAGACCCGTCATGTCATATGCTTCGCCAGTCTTTGCCCACGCCAATCCCTCCGTCCTGTATAAGCTGCAGGTATTTCAAAATCTCTTCTGCCGCAGGGACACAGACGCACCTTGGTATGTGCGCAACGCGGACCTGCACAGAGATCTTGAACTACCTACAGTGCAACAGCACCTAAAAACACTCTCAGAATCGTTCTTCAAACGCGCCGAATCCCATCCCAATCATCTTGTTCGAGATTTAGTCTCATATACTGCTCCTGTGTTAGATTCGAAATTCAAAGTCGCTAGGCCGAGAAACGCGCACACGGGCGAACCTACGCAGTTAACTTTAGCTCTCGAGGCCCTTCAGGCCGCAAATCCTAATTCTAACGTAAATTCTAATTCTAACGTAAATCCGAATTAATGCAATTTTACTTTTCATTTTTATTGTTTTTATTTACTTTTCATTTTTAATGTTTTTATTTACTTTTCATTTTTAATGTTTTTATTTACTTTTCATTTTTAATGTTTTTATTTACTTTTCATTTTTGAGCACCTTCAGTGCTATGTAAATCTCAGCGGGTGACCCCTTAAGGGCCCCGCTAGCGCGGCCTCTTTCTCCAATTGGCCGTCGCTCAGATGAAGGCTGAGTGGCAAAAATGCACGAGCCGACAGGGGGTTTTTTAGTGGGTATGGTTCTGGTAGGCGTCGGGACGAGTCCCACATAACTTCGATCGCGCGCGCGGAGTATGCGTCAGAGCATTTTTTATGTCCTCCTGCCCTTCCCGTGGAGGGGAACCAAAAAAAAAAAAAAGCGTGCTACAGCCTTTTAATAAAATTCTAATCCATATCTTAGTGACAATGTTCGGTCAGCTGCAGGGCTGCGGGCGACGCCGGCATGTTGATGTGAAGGTCCTGTCACAGCTGTGTTCGCGCTGTGCTCGCAGCCAAGAATTGATATCTGTGGATTTGGGGGCTTAAACTCTTATTTATGAATAAATTGAAGGGGTTTTTATTATTGCGACAGCGGGGCTTACGTTAATCCAAATATTAAGCGACTTACGTTGGTGGAGAGGTGTATGTTATATATCAACCATGTTAGTACATACCCCATGTTTAGAATTCAAAATATATAATTTATTATTGATTTTATTATCATTTGCTCCATCCTGGTCGTAATAACTTTGTAGATTTGTTACCTACTAGGATAAATAATTTTATAGACTATAATCACAATATATTATATTTAGATATCGAATATGTTTCCCTTAGTTCTACGATCCACAAACACTAGTTAATTGGAATCATTTGAAAGATTGGCAGTTGATACTCAAATTCGGTATGTAAAGAAAAAGAAAATTGATTCTTATTCAAAAACATTTTGAGATATTTTTTATAATTTTTTTTTAGAAAAAATTTACAGGTAACAGCGATTAAGCTTGTTTTATAGAAAATACGTAAGATAATTTGACTAACAGTATATGACGTCATTAAGTAGCATCAATTTCTAACTGATTTTGGGTCATGGAATAAATATCTTTCATCAAGAACCCATGAAAAATTTGGAGTATAACAACTTTGCCATGCACGTCCCCGCTTGCGCACTCCCTTCCCTAATCGGGTGTCGCTTCCGGTGAAGGCTAACGGCAAAACTTGCTATAGCCATGAAGGTGGTTTTTAGTGGGTAGGTGCCACTTGAGTGGGTTCCACATCACCCTGCATACTGGCTGTGGGGTATGTGTGATGCATTTACCATCCCCCTCTCAGCGAAGTGTGCCTGCTTAATGCTTAAAATAAAAAATTTTTTAGATTTAAGTTTATTTTTAATGTAATTAATTTGTAAATTTTTGTATCTCAGTTTAAAATAATAAAAGTTTGTACGATGTAAATAAAATGAAATTAGAACTAAAGTAAAGAATTCATTTCATTTTATTAAAAATTCATTCATACTTTGGCTCCTGAAAACAGCGATTTTGTGTTTACCGGCAATTTTTTTAATTTTGTCCTAATTTTATTTACTAGTCATCTGAAAGTATTTATTCGGAAATTTAATAGCAACATTTAGTGTGTAGTCTTTAAAAAAATGTATTTTTGAAGTCATTTGGGCTCTTCTCTATTTGTTTTGTTGTTTGGGATCTTGTCCAATTTGAAGAAATAGTTCAGTTACGTTCAGATCATAAACCTGATGAAAATAAAATTTATAAAACTGGCTAAATATAATGCATGAATAACTTAAAAAAAATATTTCTGTAGGAGATCCTTTTTTAAGGTGAATTTTTTAAGAAAATGTGAGTATTAAAACCTTTTCGGTAACTTTTTGCAAACAAAAGTTCTATTCGAGTTGAATTCTCAACTGTGCTATTTTAAGCCTAAACTTTTGTTACAAAAACAACCTCAGGTCTTCTATAAAATTGCATTTCTGTGTCTCCGTAATCGACTAAATTTAATTTTAGTGCTTTGTGTCCGCCTCGTTGTATTTACTGGCTTTATTTTGAGTATTGACAACGTTTGCAACCTAAGAGTACTGACTAATAGGTTCCGCAACCAGTAGTTGTGCTCGTATATCGTAGGATGTCTCAGCGTCGTATGAGTAAGAGCATGTCGTTTTGTCATCACATTCAGAATATAGAGCTGCTTTACTTATTGATTACTAAATATAATATAAATTACCTAATGTAAAAGTGCCCAGTAATGTTTCACAAGATATTTGCTCGAGGGTCCTAAAGTTCAATTTCAAATCGCTTTAAGATTAAAGCAAATAAACCTCTTAAACAATATTACCCGCTCTTTAATTAGCATAATGCCATGTAAAGTATGATCGCTATTGTGCATGCATTCACAATTACAATGAAGAATCGCTTTATCAAACTTTCTTCAAATATTATCTAATCAGCCTAAGGTACAAAAATATAAAACGAATTTCACAAATGTCATCACACAAATTCCACCCTATTATATTGGCCCTTTTATGAGGTTAGGTGGCCATTAACTAACCATTATCCAACGTCATAAGGTTCAAAATCTTTTGTGTACGCCTAAACAATGGGCTCCTCGATTCAGAAGCAACCGTTAGGATAAATGAGTATTTACAGTCTTCCCGCCGCCGTCACACGTTTCGGTTATTTAAAAAAAAAGAAGCGCTCGGTTTCGTCTAGGCCAGCCTTCATTTACCGATCTTTTGTGTTTCGATACTGACATGGAAGAAACCTTTTTGATTTTTATACTCCTTAGGTAAATTTGAGATATGTGTCTATATGTATATCTTACGAACGTGATGTTTTCAGTAAATTGAAAAAAAGTAACAGCCAGGTTTGAGGTATATGACTTTTTTGTTTTAAAACAAATTGTTATGATGACATCACGGAGAAGGTTGGTTTGCAAAGACTATTGAATTTCCTGGAATGAGCTACTCAAAATGTACGGTATGTTCTTAAATACTGATGACAAAAACAAGTTAAAATAATGCTACTTGAAGACTTATAATGTAGACATATAATGGAGGTTGAATATGAGTCACATTATTATACTCATTTTTGTTAAAATAAATATAATCGCATTTTACTGCAAGCTGCTACTCATAAAACATTATTTTAAAAAGCGATAACTCCAAAATTTTAATCTGAATTTCATTCTTTACATACGAGACGGATACGAATGATTCCGTTACGTGAAATTTTCGTTCCAAAAATTTCGTTTAAAGAAATACAGTTCTGCGAATACCACTCCACCGTCGTATTTCAAATGCGCTACCCTTCAATGCATGATTTTTTATTTTGGTTTGAAAAAAATATGTGTGGGACTGGCGTTTAGACATCTGGAAAAATAATTTAAAAAATCAAATTCGAGTGGGTAAGTAGATATAATTTTTTTTTTCATGTTCGATATGTGGTAGGTACACTATGCATTTACACTGGGGTTTAGTGTTTAAATAGGAACAATCGACGAAATCAAATAGTCAAGTTTTTAAATTGAAAATAGAAAGTAATACCGAATAATAAATCATTTTTTTATTGGTAAAATTTATAAAAAGAATTATTTTAGCATAACTCAACACAATACATTTCATAGGATATAAGGGTTATAGGGTATATAAGGGTTTCCTTTACATTAAATATCTTTAGCGTTGTATCTTAAAATTCCAAATAGGAGATTGGTAAATTCCATCACGCCTTACATCTCCAGGGAGAAGGATTGTTACAAAAGACTTTTTCTTGTTCTTCTCCTGATTCATATAACCTGTTGCAGAAGACGATCCTTCTTTTTCATGTAATAATATGCCATACACGTAGAAACTTTTCTTCTTCTTGGTCGCCTTTTTCATTACTGAAGATCACGTCTCAGAAAACTCCGAATCTCTTTAGCTGTAATGTCCTACCACTTAGTTCAGTTCCCTGCTTCTCTTAGCCCGGTTGCTACTGTGAGCCCCGTGAGAGATCTCACTTGGTCACACCACCGGGTTGGATATTGGCCATGGGTCCTTCACCTTCGATCTTGCAAACCACCATCAATTTGTCAAGGTTGTCAGGTTGTCAACGGACAATATGACCAAAGTAGACTAAATATTTTTGGTAGCATATCGTTGACAGTCTTGTTCTTATAAGAAGTTGATGAAGGATAGATTTGTTCGTTCATATTGCTGTCCACTGTATGCGAAACATTCGGAATAGAGATGAATCAATCAACCTCAAGATCAACTTTTAAAATTTCATACCTCTTATATTTATCAGAGTTGGTATATTCTTATGTGCTCTGACTCTTCTATGTTACAGCCAGCAACTTCTGAGGTAAACGACGATAAGGTGATATTAACGTATATGCTGCTTTTTTGTCCCATGTAATAGACTAACTGTTCCCATATGCTGGTTCTAGATTCGTACTAAGAGATTCGTAAGACTTTGAGTACTTGGCTGAGGATTTAATGGTTGCTTATGTAGTTTTTCGGCGAAGATTGTATCAATATTAGTAGGGTAAAGGACAATGGTGAATACCTGTTTGGCGATACTTTCATTAACTAAAAACCTCATTCACCTGGTCCAAATTCTGTTTTCTTTTCGCAATGTTGCTCAACTTCCGTTAAAAACTGCTGGATCGAGGTTTCAGACAACTTCATCTTCACTATAACCTAAAATAAAACCCAAACTATTTGAATATGCAAATGTAAACTAATGCATGGTGTTCCATGACTAGAACATTTAAATAAATTGATATTTTAGTACATAAATAAAAATAATGTATAATAAAACATAAGTAACCTCTGTTTAGTGTACAATTTTTCCAATGTAAATATATTTTTCTCCATTCCCAAATTATTAAAAATCATTATTTTAACGATTTTGAGTTTTGTAGAAAACTTAGTTCGCATCATGGACCGAAATTTTGAACAAATTCCTTTGTCAGCCGATAACTAACATTACCTAGGGATATTTTCTGGGACTTTATAGTTGCTAGGGTTGTAAAGATTCGTCTGGCAGCCAACAGGTGTCACAAATTTTTTCTCACCGATAACTGTACGTAATTATATTGGTTGTGCCACATATGGCAATGCATGCATTGTAGGGTTAAATCTTTTGATTTTGCTACAGGGTCATTTCGCAAAAGCATTAGTACATTTCAAAATAATAAATATTGAACTGTATATGGCGTTGTATATATAACAAAGTGGAAAACTTGAAATGAAAATTCTTTTGACACCAACAATATGGTTGTAATTATAATTAAATTCGTTGTAAACTCATTGTTTTAGTTAAGTGGCGGTCCTACTCGGCGAGGTTTTGTAATAAAGAATAGTGAATTTTTTGGTACCGTCTTGCTTAATGCATTTTCTGAAATATAAAGTTTCTAATTTAAGGTATTATTCTGAATTCTCTGTAATTACAATTTTACGACGATAATTGGTTTGTTGTGTTCAGGCGTGGAGGAAATTGTTTTATTTAATTATATTTTGTCTCTGACTTGGGTTGTTTCACTAAATATTTAGGATATAGAATAACATATGCTAGTGTTACGCTCTTATACTTTCATCGATTCAAATAACAAATCAGAATTTAAAATAAATAAATAAACATATCCCCAGACAAACACTCGAACTGTATGGCCCTAAAATAAGTAGAGCTTGTATTGTGGATGACCAAATTTATTTATGTTTATGAAATGTTTGGTCTTAGAAAATAAAATTGAATGGCGTTTATGTAAGATACATTCACTTAAGAATTTCTCACACGTGATGGTTTCTGCACTCAGTAAAAGGGGTATAAGATACAAGAAGTAACCTTTACCACCATCATTGAATCAATTGTAAATTTCATCCATAATTGATGACAGAGAGGGCGTAAGTTTCTTTTTATTGTTTTTATTATTTTAAAATTTGTGAAAACGACTGGTTCTCTTGGTTTTTAATACTTATTTAAATTTAACGGGTCAAATTGGTATCGTTAATGTTATATATTACTTATTGCCGCATAAGTAAAAGGATTGAAAAGTTGAAAACGTTCTTCATTACTCTATGTATGTGATAAAACCATTACAAATATAACGTTTATAAAATTGTACCATCAGTTTAAACTGTGGATAAATTTTCCTGAAATTAAAAGCATCATGCATGTAGATAATCTACGAAGTGAATTATTTATCTCTCAGAAAATTTGCATAAGGGCTCAAACTACATTTCTGAGAAACTTTCCCAAAGACACCATCTAGCGAAAATGAAAACTAAAATTCAATACATCCTACGAAATTGGCAACTGACTCGTAGGTTTTGTATGAAAAGTTTTTTTTCATTATCGCTATTTTTGGAAAGTTGCTCAGAATTGCGACCTGCGCTCATGTGGCAATTTTCCGAACGGTAAAAAAGTCACCATGTTTGATAAGCTAAAACACATAATAAGTACTATATAAAAATATTGTTTCCAAGTGAAGCCCGCAGAACTAGGCCTCGGCTAGAGTCCGTCTGTTTTTACATAAGGATCTATCTGGGTCATATCAAGACCGGTCGGGGTCATGATTAAAGTCTAGTTTCCACCAACTCTTTCCTGCAGCACGCTCGCAGCACATGGCTGACAGACTCCGGCACTGCAAATATAGAGCCAACACCTCAGTTTTACTCGGCCTTAATTCTTTTAACAAACTTCCTCATGAAGTTGGCATATTCTGCTCGAGCACAAAACCGGTCAAAGGAATGTTAGCAAAGAATGTTTTTGTGAGCAGTAGCACTTAAAATAATATTAAAATGTAGTTGTATTGTAGTAATATTTATTGGTCTCTTTCTTTTTTATTAACATACTGTTAAATCAGAAATCCTATTGTACCTCCCATGAAATATTGCCTATTGTGTTATGTACAATCTTATAACGTTCTGTTTTCATGGATGTTACACGCCCGTAGTCTTTGTTTTTTCTTCTTGAAATTCTAAATTCAACTAAAGAAATACGTCCCTTTGAATGAAATGTTAATTAATTTTATAATTGGCACATGTTATGCATCTGTTACTGTTCCTACAAAGGTAAAATAAAATATTTACCCAAAGCTCTATCTAATTACGCAAGTCATATTCTTCTTATTAAAACCAACCAAAGGTTATATTATAACCTAGTGTCCCCTATTTTTTCAACCCAGTTTCACTTAACCCCTATGGACATATCAGCACTCAAATGACGTTTGCACAAGAGATTTTCGTTCATTGCCACTCGTGACTAAATTATAGAGTAGAATTTTTTTATTTTAGATTAGCAATACTCGTTAACGAATACTCGTAAAAGCTGAGGTAGCACATTTAAAATGTAAAACAACGTAAATAAAATATAGCATACTTTACTCGTGCTCATTAAAAAGCATTAAAGCAGCGGTTGAATTTCATGCTAATTAATTTCCAAAATAATATGAGTAAATGTGAAGTCTTAATAGCAAAGTTTAAATTATTAGAGTATTTTCACGAACTTGTCTAGCCTAGAAAAGAAAGTCATGGGAAGCAATCACTTTTAAGCAAGTTCCGCGTTAATTTGTGAAGGAAAAGAGACACTTGACATCGACGACTCGTGCACAAACATCTGAGATGATCACACTGTAATCTGACACTGTGATTATTGTTGTGTCCTGCGATGTAACAGACTGGCTTCTGCCCCCTCACCACGATGCCACCATTGTTGAATGACATTTCAAAGCTAACGTCAAATGCCATTAATTTCAGCTTTGGGCGCGCCACGCGTCTCATTCGGACGTCTGAATACTGAAAAATGTTTTGCGAACGGCAGAGAGCTTTCATTTTTGGTTACAAGAACGGAGCTTGTTTTTTAATTTGAAACCACATCGTGTTCATAAAATAAACATTGATAATTCTAGTTTTATCACGATACATTAAAATGTAGGATAAGTATCTGTAAGTCAGAAATATTTTGAATATTAAACCTTTTTAAATATAATATTTTCAGTAGAAGCACGGTAGTCGCTGTATAATCTTACTCAGCATTTGTCATGAAACGGTGTTGGAAAGTTAAAGATTTCTTTTTTGGAACGTTTTTAAAACAAAAAAGTTTTGACCGGGTACACGATGAAATTGAGTAATTTCCATTGCAACGAATTTTTTTTTTATGTCGTTAATATTAACCAGCATTGATGTATGATTATATCTTTTGATAATTCTACATTTCAATTTAATATAAATTGGCGCCTTTAGAATCTTCATAATATTGCAATAAATTGACAGTATCTCTAACCTATGTGCCAACTCTTATTATAATAAAATATACAGAAGAGATTTATCACGTTTAAAGGTTGCTCTCATTCTCTCCATAGCTTACTTGCTTTGCACCTCCATAAATATTCTAAGCGTGTTTCATAAGCCTTCTTGCACATTAATTTATAAACGTACAAAGGAGCGCATTCATGAAATTGAAAGAATGATTGTCTCTGAATTGACATTTTCATTATTACCAAAGTGAGTGAAAATTTACTTGAATCATCAACGTTGCAGGTGACGAAGATGTATTTGCTTTCATCATCATCATCAGCCCATTTGCTTTAGTTATCGGATATTTAGTAATTTCACTTTGAATTTGACCTTGATTATCTTATTAATCAAATATTTAAAAAAAGTTAGAGATTCTGACTTTTCCCTGTTTATACATTCTAGAAACAGTATTGTTTGTTAAAAACAACATGAACATGTTTGAAGCTTTAAACTGTCAAAGGGTTAAAGGCAAAGTCCGGTCTCAACCTCGTAATGCTCAAAACCGTATGGCGCCCAAAATTTTCAATAAATTGCCGAATTGTATTAAAAATATTAATAATGTTAATGAGTTCAAAAAGAAATTAAAATTGTTTTATAGCAGATAAGTCTTACTATACTATTTTTGAATATTTCAATGACAAGTTGGTACCTGCGTAACTATAATTGTATTAATTGAAGATGGAAATGTTAAAGTGTAAATTATGTTAATTTGGTAAATTGAAATTTTAAATGTAAATCCAACATTTTCTATAAGTACTGTACATACCTTTTACGTTAGATATGGTTTGAACTGAACCTGTTATATTCCAAACTTATTTGTACAAATAAATTGATTTTGATTGTTCACTTAGTATTTTTATTGATTATTGCCATTATTATATGATTATTCACTTAGTATTTTTATTGATTATTGCCATTGTTATATGATTGTTCACTTAGTATTTTTATTGTTTATTGGTTTTATTTTAGTTAGTTTATAGGTATTTTAAAATTCTCTATAAATCGATTTTGTTATTATTATTCAAATTGTAACTATTATTATTTTCTTTTGACACATGTTTTTGTAATTGACTTTATTATTTTGTTTTTAAATGACAATTCCTTTAACTTATGTAAGTGGAATGTAACCGTATAAGTTAAAGTAAAATAAATAAATAATAAATAAAGCACCGGCAATGTCGTGTTTGATTTAAGGTTATCTCGTTAGCTAAGAGGGTGTTGTCTGTTTGGTTTTAATTCATTTAAAGTTTTGTCTACTTGATCGTGGTTTAATTTACCGCTGAAAATCTGTACAGCTTAAAACATAATTTCAACCAGTAGTTGTAATAACAGATATTAAATTGAGTTTTACATAATCATTATATTTTAGTAAAGAGTTTGGGAATTACGGTGGCTGTCAAATGCAACAAGGGCATTTGCCAACAATTGATCTAAGATTGAAGAAATTATCGTACTGATATTCCATATCTACCAATAAACCTAACTAGTTTTATATTATATAAGTATGTATTGTCTACCAAACTTTAATATGTAAGCGAGGTGGGCTTTGTACTATGTCTGAAAGCAACCCTTCATTGTCTGAGGCTGATTTCCTTGCAGTGGAGTTCATAAAACTATGTTACAAACGTGCGTGCTTTTTTGTGTCGCAGGAAAATCCTAAATCCAAACCAGTGGGTCCGTAGTCGGGTGATGCCGGCTAAAAACCTGAGGATTCCGTCTGGACGAACAGATTCGGGTCACGAGGAGCTTGCGCATTCGTTCGCGGCCCGACAGCCGAGTGCTCTGTGCAGCGCTGGCGACGACGGCCCGATAGGGAGGGGTCCCTCTCTAGTCATCCCTCGTGAGATGGTGTGCAAAAGCGCACGCGCCTTATCGAGCCCTGGACCGGAGGCTATAACGCCTCGAAACCACCGGGTAAATATGTGCGTACTATACCAGCACAATGTATCTACGTAATAATTATTACTTACATAAAAAGCTTTCTTCAACCTTCAAACAATAAGACGAAAATAAGTAATTTTCACAATATTTTATTTAAAGAATGGATCTCTGGTGTGAAATTGTAATTGCAAGAGAACATTAAGTGTTTCTTAGTTATACGAGCCCGTAACTTTGTATAAATCTTGAGCTTCTTTCTTAAGTCCAAAATTTATTGGTATCAAAATAAGTTACAAGGAGATATTCAAAATATTTGACGTTAAAATATTTAAACGAGCCATTGTTTTGGTACTAGTACGCAACGCTTAAATACCACGAAACGTATTGCATAGGATACTGAGTAAAGTGATTAGAAGTTTACAATTTATAGCTCTTGTACAAAGTACATTTGCTTGACAAAATTTTTTTTATTTCATAATTTATTTATTATTTAATATTTAATAAATTAATTTTAATAATTTTTTTTTTTAAATTGGTAGTACGACTTAGGAACTTTATTCTTTGCAGAAACTGTTTGTTTCAATATTCACAAACAGACTTTGACCGATAAAATCACACAACAAACGAACATCATAGGGGAGGAACAACTAATTTAATATTTGCTAACCGACAGCCAATTTACGAAAACTGACGTACCGTCTACAAATACTTACTATAATAGAATATAAAATTTCTTTCTTTGCCTCCTTTCTCTTCTGTTTTTATGTTTTTTATTGTAAATTGGTAAATATTCTAGTGTATTAACGAAGATGATATTAAAATCATTTAACTTTTACTTAAATAATTGATGACCAAAGCCCTACACTAAAACAAAAAATACTTTAGCCTAATCAACAGCCTGAAACTAACTTAAAATGTTCCTTCGTCGTTTTTCATACTTGAGATCTCCAAGTGACAGGATCTGCTAGTAACATATGTTACTGTCCCTTTTATTGCCAGGATACCTTATGAGCATCTCGTAATGTGAGGATTTACTGCTTCATTTTATTTTCGTACTCTCTTTATCCCTTGAATCCCAGGAAAGGGATGAGACGCGTGATTCTTATTGCTTAGTCTTGTGTTTTGTTCAGTAGGAAAATTTTGGAACCGATTGGTGTGTTTTGGAAGAAGTGAAAAGTATAAATACTTTCTACTGTTGAGTAATTACCACCCAGGCAGGATTTGAAATATAAATACAAAATTGGAGCACATCTTTGAGGCACTGTTTTAGAATTTCATGTGTTTTCAATATTGCATGAGATCTATTTTTATTTATAAATGCGTGGTTAAAAAATATTAACAGAGTTATATTGTGGCCGAATTGAAGAGATTCTTAAGTTCATAATTATATGTGTTTTTCTGAGACTCCGGATCAGGTATAATGCTATTGGCGACATTGACGAATTTAGAATGTTTGCATTACGTCATAATCAAATGGCAACTGACACTTGCCTTATTACTAAAGTGACAATTCAAATTGTAATAATATTAAATAATAAATAAATCCCCAGACTAACACACCAACTGTATGGCCCCAAAGTAAGCAGAGCTTGTGTTATGAATGACCATACAGCGAACTGAGGGGGAACCCAGAATAAACATACATATATAAAAACAAACAACCATGACCCGAGAACAAACATCTGTTGTCATCACACAAATGATTGCCCCGGCCAGGACTCGAACCTGGGACCTTCGGCGTATGAGGCAAGGCTACTTACCACTACACCACTAGGTCGTCATCGTAGCAGCAACTTTGGAGATCTACAAAGATTTATATCAGTGTGAACGGGGTGCTGGCAGTTTCGTGTTTGAATTTAGGTTGTCTCGTTGGCTCAATTAGTGTGATTGGTAATTTGGTTCATATTTTGCTACTTGTTCGTAGTCCAATTTATACCTCAAGCATCCATCATTTAAAATTGCGCCAAATAACAGAGATTTACTCGAGTTTTACATGACAAATGTATGCATGTAAAAATAAGATCTTTTTAGTGGGGCACTGGTTAAAACGCTGGCTTTTTGATCTTATAATAACAATAATAATAAATCCCCAGACAAAACACACCAACTGAATGGCACCAAAGTAAGCAGAGCTTGTGCTATGGATGACCATGCAGCGAACTGGGAGAGAACCCAGAGTCAAATTACATATACAAATATCATCATTAATCATGAACCGAGAACAAACATTTGTGTTCATGACACAAATAAATGCCCCAAACAGGACTCGAACCTGGGACCTCCACCGCATGAGGCAGGGCTACTAACTTACTACTACGCTACACGGTCGTTCTGTCCGATCGTTGTATGTATTTTTCTTCTATCATACTCGTTCTATGTACTTCAGGTATAGCAATTGAGAAAACGTTAAGTAACGTGTATGCAAGTCTCGAGTCGGAGAAACCAATTTTGATCAGCCTACAGTGTTTGAGCCACGCGCAAGATGTTGCAAACATATTCGGCCCTATGTTCATAATATTTCTTATTCAGAATAGTCTTATGTAGCCATTCGTTTTGGAAGTGCATTGAACTTTTACAACTTATTTTTGTATTCCATTTCACAGATTTTCTATTATGACTGAATATTTCAGATATTTAATCTCATTTACAAGCTTTATATTAATACTAATGTTGAGCTAATAATTTTAATTTACAATACAATTTTAATTTGAGGAATATAAGGAAAAATTATGTAAATAAACTTTAAATGTCGTTTTTTTGGTTACAGAACAACAACCAAGTTTTATTTATACAAGATTAAAACATTATAAAATGTCACCAAATCCTTTTAATTGATAGTATATTCATGTGTCATAAATATATGAAAGCATTCCAATCCAATTTTTCATTACAAATAATTTTTCTTGAAAGCTTTCGTACATAAAGGCTCCGGAATGTATGACCAATCTCAATAAATAATGATTCAATTCTCAACCTTCAGGGAATCGGGTAAGATTGCACCGCAGTACCGAATGAAAGGCCAACGGTATAGTGTAGAATAGAGAGAAGTTAATCTCATTCTTGAATTCAAAGGAAAACCAACTTTAATACTTTAGTAGAAGATTTAATATCGTAGTTTTATTTCATCTCCTCAGCAATATTTGAGGTCTTGATAACAAAAACATAAAATAAATAGTAAAATGATGACACACGTTTTTTATTGTATTTTCAAAGTTTAATTCTCCAGGACGTATCGTAAGCCAATTATACCTTCATTAATTTGTCGAATTTTTGTATCATCCAAAAGTAAAACGACATGCGAAATTTGCGTGGAAGTTCACTATTTACATTATTCATATAATTTTAAACAAAGTAGTATTTTTTTGTCATGAAACTGATTTTAAGCGTGACTAAATTCATGAGTAAATCCTCCTCACGAGAAAGTAAACCTAAACCTTATGAGCTGAAAATGAGGGCTTGAAAGTTTGTCAAACTAGATATATCTTGGGATCGCTCAAAAGCAGAGCGTTGCACAGGAGCAAAAGAGCGAACACCTTGCTGGAGTGCAGTCAAGATCTGCGTAATGGACTTTCGTAGGTCGCCGGAGCCCTCAAAAGATGAACTTACCTTGCAAATTGGATGCACTATCTTGTAGATGGTGTAGAAATTCGAGTATTAAGCAGACAACGGTACGTTACTAAAAGGTCATAAACCCACGGTGTTGAAGGGTTCGACAAAGAACAAAATGCTTATTGATAACTGGTTCCGAATTCCAGGTATCTTTTTACTGTACTTTGAAAGATTCTATTTTTAATAATTTTATGAACAGATATAAGCAAATTAGTTGGTAACAGTCTAAAACAAAACATTGGTGTCATGCAAAAATTGCGTCGCAATAAACTTAAAAAAAACAAAAGATACGTGACCTA
This sequence comes from Marasmarcha lunaedactyla, assembly GCA_923062675.1. Lineage (NCBI taxonomy): Eukaryota > Metazoa > Arthropoda > Insecta > Lepidoptera > Pterophoridae > Marasmarcha > Marasmarcha lunaedactyla. Next base: position 4,650,722 of record OV281358.1, read on the forward strand.
ATCAATACTTTAACTTTAAAAAGGGACCCTTCCTTTTCCTCATATTATTCATACCTTAATAGCAATCTACATACAGAGCAAATACGGTCACAACTCCACGCCTCATTTAAGCCCCAAAAGAAGTCCGTAGACCTCTAAGAATATCGTTAGAAAAATAACGGCCCTTCCTTTGATATTCCTCAAAACATTTTTTTTTGCGTAAATCGTATTATTATCCCACGCCGTGAACCTTGATTCTCGGAAGTGTGAATAAATTGTGCATTGCGAGGTCTCCGCATCGAAGACCCCCGAAATCTTCGGGTTGTGTCTGAGTGGCCGGGATTGTGATAAGTCCTTGCTTTGTTTAGAAGTTTCAATATTATTCAAATAATTTATCAACGCTTTTTCGTTTTATTATCAGTTAATCAAAAGCTAGATTTTTCCGTTAAACATTGTTTTAACAATAACGTTAACAGTGTGAACAGGGCCGCTCTCGTGAATAGGTCTTATGGGCGAGAGCTTGTTGGACGAGAATTACAGCTGATGATACTGTGCCATTTCACGTTCATTTTATTATTTAGATACAACTAATTTCATGGTTTTATCGAATAGCCACCAATATAGAAATAATACATTACGAGTCGCAGACTGAATTTTCTGGAATGTCTACTAAGAAGTTCCAATTGTTTTATTCGACGGCAAAAGTACTTAAACAATTTACTTGAGACTAAAAGGCTGAGTTTGTTAAAAATATACCTTAAAAAAATACAACTTCAATTGAAATTTGGTAAATAAGAATACTCTTTGCTCAAAGCGCAGCGGTTTTTCTGAACAGAAAACAGAAATACCAAGTCGAATGTCATTGCATCTCGAGAAAGTATATAATTCCGAAGGTAATGAATTTCTTTTGTAGAATCATCTTGATACAAGCGAAGTTGTACTTTGTTTATTTATTTGTTTTATTATTTACGTAGAACTTTTTTAAGGTTCAGTTGGTAAAGCGGAACCGTGCGGCCCCCGAGGCTTCAATGTAAATTTGTCTCGGTACAGAGTACATACAGTTTATATCAAGACTAGCTGTTAAGCGTTTATGTCGTTTCATTTACTTTTAAAGAAAATAAAAAAACCCTGACAAACGCACTAACTTTTGGCGCCAAAATAAGCAGAGCTTGTGTTTAACAGCGAACTGAGGGGGGACCCAGAATAAACATACATATATGTATAAATATACAACCATTACCCCAGATGACCATCTGTGTACATCACAAGTTAATGCCTTGACCAATGGAGTATGAGGCCGGGCTTCTACCACTGACATAACTCCGCCGCCGACAACTTTATGAATGATATTGAGGAGAACAGGTTACAGCCTAAAATTAAGATGGCGATTAACGTAAACTTTGCATTTCCCGTGACACTAAAGGCTGGGCCAGCCAGCATATATGACTCCGAGATGAGGCCCTTTTTTCGACATCCAAACTGGACTATACAGCGTTTTAAACGATGCGACGAGTTTGTTTCATATTGCAATAACCACATCAATACTTACAAAACAAGTACTTAGGTGTTTTGACCTTTATTTACAAATTCCTTATAGAAAAATAACGCGTAATAAAAATATTACTCGCACATTAGTTATACTAAGTATGAACTGTCAAATACCGGATTGCATTCAAATAACCAATCTTCAAACTATTTGTAGTTCAGATTGTTGTATAGCTGTTCTACGCAATATGTAACAGATTAGGTAAAATAAATAAAAAAAGAAAGTTTTATCGTCTGAAGTGTGTGATGTATTGTTAATTCTTAATTTAAATTATATTTCGTCTGGGCCGGTATTAGAGTCCTTTTTATTTTGACCGCCATAATAATCAAGTTTACATAATTGTGTCCCAGTCAAAAAAAAAACAGCTAGCGCAATTACTGGAACATACACAATCGCATCTAAAGCGTAGACTTGATGTCTTGCTGCTTGCTGACCGTAGGGTCAATAAAATAAAGCCGAGAATGCGGCTACCCCACGGCTGCCTGTAGATTAGTTGCGAATCAGCTACCATGTAAAGTTAAGTCCTGTCTCGCAGATCTGAGAGCCGCTAAGATGAACGATCTCATGGAGAATATCTCCCCGTCCCACTTAGCGTACTATAGGATAACGCAAGCATTACGCTTAGATGCCACCACTCACACGCCTCCTCTCACTCGTCTCGACGGCGAAGCAAAAGCCGAATTCTTCGCGAAGAGTATTGCCTCACAATGCTTGCCCAGCACCCAAGCCGCGGACCCTTCTTGCATCCAGGCAGAGAAGGATGAAGTACTCCGCAGCGTTTTTTTTTTTTTTTTTTCAACATATTACACTACAACACTAAATAAAAACAACAAAGGGAGCAAAAAGTTACAGACAAATAGTTATATAATATATTTACAATTGTTGATTTAATCTTAAGAATAAAATAAAAATATTATGTCAAATAACTAATCGCGCTGTAGTGCACATGTCAAAAAGGACACGCCTCAGCATTATGCTACAGCGGCAGCCGCAGCGCTGATCTTCCGACTTGCCCTAGTTGAATAAATAAATACAATACTAAATAAATACAAAATATTAAATAGATACAAACTAAATGTCACTATTATATAAAATAACTTAATATTAAATGTTAATAAGTACTTGAAATATTACATTAGTACAATACCATTATATATACTACACATAAATAAATTTAAAATAGATAAAGCAGTGAATAATAGGTATAGGTATCTCTAATATTGACATAGGTGCCCCTGCTACTATGTTGGAACAACACGTACTCCACTCGGCAGCATCGTTTGGTGTTTAAATAGAAGCAGTTTGAATGATTTTTTAAACCCATTCAATGATCCGAGTTTACGAAGTGGGGGTGGAATGTTGTTCCAACACTTGAGTGCCGAGTATTTAAAACTGCCATGAAAGGCAGCTGTACGATGCCATGGCATATTCAATGGCCTGCTCATCACGACATGTCCCAGATTTCGAACGCCATTCTAGTTTTTTATACAGGTATTCTGGTCGTCCCGTGTGTCCGTCTCAGTGTCTAATGATGAAATCTCTCTTCTCATTAGAAGTCAATAATTTTAAAAGGCTCCGGGTGCGGATGGAATTTCCAACCATGCACTTAAGAACCTCCTTCAGCAGGTGCTTACCTTGCTAGCGATCATCTTCAATGCCTACTTCGACCTTGGCTACTTTCCAAAAGCTTGGATAAAAGCTACAGTCATAGGCATTCCCAAGCCTCTAAACATACCGGCTAACCATAGACCTTCAAGCCTCCTCAACGCCGTGGCTTAATTCTTGAGAGAGTCATACTGTCCTAAATGCAGAACCATCTGTTTCCAACGGATGTTAATCCCCGTATAATTCCCCATTTATTTGGCTTTCGTGAAAAGCACTCCTGCCCTCAGCAAGTCCATCGCATTGTGGAGTGCATACTCGGCGGCTTCTATCTGATGCGATATAAAACGGTCGCAGTGTTCTTCGACGTAGCCAAAGCTTTCGATAAAGTCTGGCACAGCGGTCTCTTAAAAACTTAAAAAAATAGGCTTATCGGATTGCCTAGTCAGGATAATCGCATCTCAAAGATCGAATATTTCGTTTTAGACACGATGGCACGCTTTCCGTGCCCCGTCCAAAAAAGGCTGGAGTCCCTCAGAGCTCAGTCCTCGCCCCTCTCTTACACACCATATACACTCTTACACGCCCTCTTTGCCGATGACACCGCCCATTACATCAAATACCAACGTGCCTCGAGTCTCATTACAAAACTCCAAAGGACCGTCAACGACCTTGATGAATGGTTACAAAAATGGCGTATTGATGTTATTTCAGACAAGGGTTCTGCGATTCACTTTTACCACAAACGCCACCATCCCAACGACCCCCATGTCCAAATGCTAGGTTTCCCCATCCCCCGGATGGGGTATACTAAATAGTTAGGCGTCACCTTAGACCCAACGGTTTCTTTCAAGCCACACATCCACAGAGCAACGAACCTCGCCCATCTCTATCTAGGGTGCCTAAACAGTATGTTAGGTTGACACAGTAAAATGTCTCTTCGGAACAAGCGAACGCTCTATAAGACGTGCGTTAGACCAGTCATGACTAATGCCTCGCCAATCTTTGCCCTCACCGATCTCTCCCTCCTGTCCAAGCTGAAGAAACCAAATTCAAAATCTCTTCTGTCGAAGGGCAAGCTGGTCCGAGCGTAACGCAGACTTACACAGAGCTCTTGAACTACCTACAGTTCAACAACATTTCAAAAACTCTCGGAAGCTTTCTTCAAACGCTCTGAAACGCATCCCAATCATTTAATTCGTGAGTCCGTCTCGTGCCCCAATCCTAAACTCGCTAAAATTTATATATGAATAATGTTCATTAATATTGTTCAAGCTATTTACGACAGTGCCATCTAGCGGTGCCTTGGTTATATTAGATTTTTTTATTGAATCGAGAAATCACTACGATTGAAAGAAGCCTATGAAAGAATTCTCTGCATTTTCCGTATTTCACTTACTTCTTATTTGTATACAACCACTGAAGCATCCATTTTTTATTGTGTTTTCCTATTTGTGTTTAACAAAACCTTTATAATTTAATAATCAAATAAATAAGTACTACTAAAAGCTATTTCACCGCTCATTGAAGTTTGCTGAGAAAATCCCGGTAACCTACCGCAAGCTCGAACATATTCGTCCATCTTCACCGGAAAACAAAGAAAACTCATACCAGCGCCTCTTCAAATAGTCCAGATCCAGCAGCAAACGGTCAGATAATCATTTTACATTTTTCTACCTAATTTCGAACTGTGTTAAAACTTCATTTGTGTATTTCAGTTTACGTGAGTCTTCGTTTACTGCCGGGAACTTGTTCGCGCTCCTAGCAGCTAGCAGTGATTTATAAGCGTAAGTTACACCGCTTTCTATACCGTCAAAATGAGGTAGGATTCAAATTCAGAACTTTAGGACTCCCTTTTGGACCTCAAAAAACCAAGAGGTAGCCTTAAAGGACGCTTAACTTTATTTAAAAAGTATATCGATTCACTTCAATGTGTAAAATTAACTAAATTACAAGAATCAGAACTAAAATAACGAATGCAATCCGATAATGATGTTTTTCAAAAGTTTAACGCTATTGAAATTGATATTGAGCAGTATTCTCCGGAATCAGACACTCTTGTTAACGCAGAATATACAGGAATAGTGGAATCCTTATAATTTAATACCATGCCTAGTGCTAACTGTCTAGTGCTTGCATCGGATGAGGCTAGTGAAAGTTCTTCAAATGTAAAAGCCAATAACTCATTCGTTATTTATAATTAATAATATATATTATGTAATTCATAATAATATATTTTTAATATAATTAATAATATTAATATAATTTCCTCCTAAAACCTAAAATCCTCCTTCCTGCAACGCAATTTTTTTACTTTAAACTTAACCTAGGTCTATTCCAAAGTAAAATAAAATTTCATCTTTAATCTATATTTTTGTAAGATTGGTAATGTTTCTGCGGTATCTTATAAAGTCAGTGAAAACTCCTAATTTACGCTGTGTCTTTATTAAAATCCTACACTTTTATGTAAGTTTGACACATCTTTATTTTTCTATTACTTTATGTGAAAAATAAGACAATAACCCCAGAAACTTTATTCAGAATGCCAAAGACCGGAAATAAGACAATTGCACCAATTACCCACATTCCTCAATTATACAGAAGAGAAAATTTACTGATTATAATTGGTGGGAAAAGATATTGTCACAAATTTAATAATAATATACAGGGTGCAATGGCCAAAGTGGAATAGGGTGAACTTCCCAAACGACTTTTTTTTTGTCTTCGTTGAAATTCGTTTTTTAAAATAAAAATTTTGTATTGAATTATTTATTTTAGAATAGAATAAGTAGTAATTGGCTTGTGGCAAAAATATTTTTTTAAATTAGATTATATTTAAGGGTAGAAATAAATACATAAACTCCAAATTTTCCCGTATCGGTGCTGTCCCTCAACTTTTTTTACAGACGTAAAAGCTTATAGGTCTATAAACATAACAAAATCAAGTGTAAAACCTATTCTATTTAATGGAGTAATAGTTTTTTTATTGAAAAATAATTTATTTTGTTCTATAAATAAACGTTTATTTTTATAAGAGGCACAAACGTACTTGTCCTGGAAAATGCTGTCTTGTCGGTGACCCAAAGCAATTTAGATCTAATTTGGCATAGACGAGTCCCACAGTGTCCCCGCCCCCAAATTTATTTTACGTTAGTAACGTGCTACTACGCAGTCAGGAAGGATGCGAGTCAAATAGCTGCATATTCCCGCCAAACACGTAAGTACGCCTTTTTATTTGCTCGCGGACATTTTTTTTATACTATCGGTGATGGCTTTATCTAGTCTAATGAGTAGTTATTTTGTGGTTTTTTGCTTTTAACAAAGGTAATTAGTGGATTAGTTTGATTAACTGTTATTAAATTTGTCCTAGATATTGTGATTTTTTTGTAATATTTGAAAAAGTGTGTCTTTTATCAAGACGGTGTTTTCAAATCGGTGAAATCGGTGGTCGTTTATTTCCACCGTTGTGATAATTTTCACCGATACTGTCAGAAAAATCGAATCGGTGACTTATTTCTCATATCGCTGTCTCACTTCATGATTCAACACACAGTTTTATCACATCGGTGGATTGCTTTATGGTATCGGTGACTCTTGTTATCAGTTCGGTGAGTCGTTTTATCATATTGGTGGTTTCCGTCATTTCGTTGCGGAATACGTATGCCGAATTTCATAAGTGTGTGTATGTTTGTTTGTTTTACTACATCCCAGGAAATACTTTCCTAATATATACTACATTCTTTTACTATTAGTTTGAGTATCTCAACTTAGGGAATGGTAGATAGATAGGTAGATAAAATCTTTATTGGTACTACGAACTCATAAATATTACATTACATTATTATTTGAACACCTTATTATTATAAAAAAAAACAAAAAATAAATAAAACCAATGGCATATTACACGACGTGTGTTAAGTACGTGTCAGCTCAGCGATGACATTTGCTCGGAGGAGCTAAACGCTGATTTTCAACCGCATCGTACAAGTTTTATTGATATCGGTACACTGTATCAAAAGTTTATAACTAAAAATAGTGAAATAAAAATGTTTAAATAAAACATCTAACCGACTTCAATGAAGTCAGAGCCCTGACGATCGTAACATAGCGAAGACTTTATTTAAATCGGTTATATTAAACATTCTTAATGTTATTGACTTTACATTAAACCAGTAATTTATATTGCAAGATGTATGCACAAACTCGTCATACACGCCCGCGTTCGATAGCTATCTCTTTTAATACAAACACACGTGGTAGCATGCACCTACAACGAGCGACCTTCAAGTGCATGTAATTTGGGAAGGTTCAGTAAAGCTAACATAATGATGGTGAGCTATTTTTTAATTCATCGAAGCCAGCAAACGAACACTGGAGCCATCTGACAGTAAGTAGCATCCAGGACATCGTTAAAGGGACGTGCAATGCTTAACGATGCGTTGCTGACCCAACACTTAAGATGGTCAAGTCTTATGCTCCTGTCATTTCACTGGCTGGCCCTCCCCTTCATCCGGAACACAACTACGCTTACACGTAGTTATTTAGCGGCTAAGATAGGGACGATGGTACCTACCCAGGCATTTCTGAATATGTATAGCAAATATATATTTTAACTAAAGATTTTTGGAGGAATTTTGTTTAAGGATGCCGAGGCAAAAACCAGACGAGGAGGAGAAAAAAAAGGAAGAGGTTAAGCTAAACAAGAAGAAAAGCTAGAATCAAAAGCGACCCAATTTTGAGAGAAGAGTTTTTACGGAAAGACAGAGAACGTTTAACTAGACAAAAAGCAGCTGGACTTATCCTATCGCGAAGCCAAATGACTACACATGCTCGTCGGCTTGCACAAAAAAAAGACCAAATTTCTGCCCGCGCATATTATCAAAGGAAAAAAGCTAAGGCGGCTGCTGCCCGAAACAAAAATAGTGAAACAAGTGTTCCAGAGGCCAATGATGTAATAACAGAATTACTACCGAAGTATTACGAATTACTTAGTGTGTAAGTTTTTGACCAAATGAGGAAATTTTTTTGTAGACGTAAGTTTTGACCAGTTTAGGAGTTTATTTAGCAAATGTAAGTTTTTGATCAGATGAGGAGTGTATTTCTATTGTGATTAAAGTTTAATTTAAAGTCTGATTAAAGTTAAAACCAAAATAATTATGCTGATCAGTAACGGTTATTATTTTTTTATTTAAATAAGTAAGTTTAATTAAAATAATTATATACTGTTACATTAATAAATACAAATATGTCAATTTCAAACACTGATAAATGTTCGCTCTAGAATAAGTGGACTTTACTTATTTTAAATAAAGACAATGATAAAGAAAATAACCATATTTTTATTCTTTATAATATAAAACACTTGAATTGGATTACTAAGAGCTCAGTTCTCGTTAGATCTTATGTAAAAAGATCACATCTAAGTTTCTGTTGTCAAAATACATAGATACCACCTATGTTTTTCACACCGTTTTGGTACATTTAGGTGTGGTTTAATGATATCGGTGGGTCAAAATATCATTTCGGTGGAAAAACTTATCACCTCGGTGGTCACCCTTCTCATATCGGTGCCCAGAAAAATTTATCGGTGGCTGGTTTATCAGATCGTTGGCAACCAAAATTCAATTTTAATTTTCTCCTTGGTCTTTAATGGTAGGTTGATATCCATAAATCTGGAAATATATAATGTCCTAAAGAATACATTAAAACTAAAAAATACACAAAAAACACATAAATGAAGAAGTTCACCGATACGATAAAAAAAACACCAGTTGTTGAAATTCACCCAATAATTGGTTTCAAAACATACAGTGCCAGTTCACATGCGGTCTATTTGAGTATAGTTCAAAATTCCAAACTGTCAAAACACCTAATGGATATAAATCTCCACAATTTTAACACTTAAAGGGTCTTTTAAATAAACAGGAAAAATGTAAACGTTTTCTCGGACTATTTTAGAAGAAAAATCTTTAAACATGAACAGACGACTTAAAATTTATTTCTGAATGTGGCAGCCACCCTCCTCATAAAACTAGTTTTGGAGACAAAAATTTTCATCAAGTGAGAGATAGGTACTTACTACACAGATAGAAAGTTGCAGTTGCCATTGTCCTAAAATCCTATCAGATATGCTACGGATATGTAAAAAAATTTACATTAAAACTTTAAGCACAACAACAAAATCCCTAGACACAAATGTATAAACACACCAAGCTTTACAGTTCTAAAAACAGCTTTATTTATTTTTAAAAATATCAGTGTCGTTGCTCAAAAGCAGATCTCAATCAAATCAATATGAGATTGCAATCTAATACACATGAAAAACTGAGATGACATCGGATGCGAGAACCGATAAAGCTTATATTACATTCAGCCCGGCTGCAAGTAACAAACATCCGGATGTTTGGTTTGTGCCAGATGACGCCACGATTATGCAGGTTCGTTTTTTGTCATGAAGCTAGCTAGGGTGACATGTGATATCTGCGAAATAATAATAAAAATAAAAGGTCTTTTATAACATTAAGTCGAATTTAGTAAATTTAAATAAAAATTATCGTACTAGTGAATTATATGAGTATTCCAGAATTATTAAGACCTAATTTTGGTCCCTGGCTTCATTCTCGTAAACTAATCAGGCTTAAATAAAACAGTGTAGCATAGCGTAAATATGTAAATGATTGTGCTTTGATGTCACATGATGACAGCGACGGATTCACAAGAAATATCAGTTATTTGTGGATAGTTGGAATTCGTCGTACTGTGATTTTATTTTAGTCTGACCAATATCCTAGATTGATGAGGATAGTGGTGTGATGAAATAGTTATTATACTTCTTTACAAATAAAATCGTTAACCTTAAAACAATTTTTTACTTATTTTATTTTTAGAAAATTATTTCTATAACAACATAGTTAGTACACTTTTTACAATATCGCGGATTTCCAATAACAGAGTTATTACTTCTTTACCTTACTGACATATATATATATACATATATATATATATATATATATATATATATATATATATATATATATATTTGCCAACTACAATACAACTTTAATAATTCCAGTAGTACATGTGGTTCCCTTTCTTTTGTTATTTAGTCCACATTATTGTTCCATTGCGCAAAATTAGAATTTACACTTATTACTTCGGTGAATGGAAATAATAATGGAATACTGAGGGTCTTGAATGTTTAGTATGTTTGGAAAGTTCGTTTAATTAGAAGTTCAAGTTCATAAATATGGTACAACGCTGGTAAATTAGGGTTGTGTCTTTATTATTTGCAGGGGCTAAGCGGAATGCTGGACGCCTAGAACGAGTCTTCCAATCGAGTCGGAGAACATGGACAAGATTACAGTTATGTTCAATACCCATGTGATCCCAGGACCAGGTGGAGCTACTCTTGAAATATGCAAAATGTTATCTCCCTTGGCCAAATTATTGAACTCGATAAGCATCAGAATAACGCAACAACAAAATAAGCACAGCTTTGAGAAGCAAGCCGATAAAAGGATTCGTACGACTTCTGGTCGGTCAATAATGGGCTGGTCAATAATTTCAAAGTCACTCAGTGAGTTATAGAGCGGGATATGTTAGGGCTTTCGTTGATGCATAAAATCCGTAAAGATAATCCGAGAGATTAAAAAATTAAAATTAAATAATGAGGTGCACCTAAAGTAACCATTTGTGGTATAAGAATGTGGGTGTTGAGTTCAAAATAAATTGGGACGGATAGATAGTTAATTTTTTATACTTAATTTTTTTATTAATTTTTTTGTAGTTAATTAATTAATAGTTACTTTCCATTGAATAAATAATATTATCTTACAGAAATAAAAATGTGCATTGCCGTTTCTCAGTTTCTCTCTACTTTTTATTTTAAAATAACCTCATTACCAATAAAACACGTCACTTAACAACCTGAACATTGTAAAAAATCGAGCGTACAACGACTACAGAAACAGTCTCATTAGTCAATAAGCTCTAAGCTACACTTAAACATAAACACAACAGAGTACAAATCACACACAGTACACAGTTGAAAACAAGACACTGGAATGTCAAAAACTGATTGGCTTGAACTTTTTGGTCCCTTTAATGTGGAGGCGTATGTTACAAAATTCTAGTTTATTAAATAAGTTTAGTTAACAATATGCTTAGGCCGCACAGGAACCCCCTGGTACAGCAGTTATCATTAAAGTGAGTTTAAGTTCAATTATTGAATTAAGATAAAATTAAATTGATAATACGGGATTTCCTACGGGTTGTTGAATATTTCAGTCGAAGAACTACCGAAGTAGAGTCCCGGTACCCCTCTTATGAGTTGGAAACTCTAGCTGTGGTAAAGGCGGTAGAGCACTTCCATCACAACTTACACAGTCGCCATTTTGTAGTAATAACGGATTGTAATTCATTAAAAGCCTCTCGCGATAAAGTTAATTTTTCTCCAAGAGTAAACAGACATTGGGCTTATTTGCAAGCATACGATTTTGAAATTATTTATAGACACGGTAAGCGTATGAGTCATGTTGATTTCCTTTCCCGCAACCCATTACCAGGATCAGTTACTATTAAACCTACGACGGTTCCAAATCTACCTAGTAACAATATAGCGCAAAGGCAAATAAAATTAACAACTTTATCCGATCTGGCTAAACAATTAATTACGTGATAGCAAAATACAAGAGTTACTTTTAAAATTAAAAGATAATAAATTGACTGATGAGATAGCTAAGACCTATGAAATTCGTTCAGGTATTTACATCGTCGTGTGCAAAGAAATAATCGTACCCTTACTCTACCTATTGTACCAAGGGTTTTTCGATGGGCTGTTATAAATCACGTACACGAGTCGATAATGCATCTGGGTGCTGACAAAACATTAGAAAAAGTATACGAACACTATTGGTTTAATAAAATGGCAAAGTACGTTCGTAAGTTTGTAGAAATCTGTGTTACATGCAAAATATCAAAATCGCATTCGGGAAGAACGGAAGCTGAACTCAACCCTTATAACCCGTATATCTAACTCAAACCCGTTATATCTCAATTTGCATTATTTAGTATATAAAATAAAATCGCTGAGTTTCCTATTGCATTGACGTCAATGCAATAGGAAACCGACGTAAGTCTAAACCGCGTTAGAAATCGTTACTTTTATTCAGTATTGGATTGGACCTCCGTCGCGTATAGATTTTTCTGTGTTTTTTTGTGTAATTAAATAGTTTTTTTTTAAAACTTAACCGAGACCCGCTCCGTAACAGTGGTGTCAGAAGTGGGATACCAGTGTTGATTAGCCGTTTTCGTTCTACTGGTATTTAATAACGGGTCGTGAATAAAAATTATACCCAAAAACTGTACTGTGCCAATCCAACTCCGGAGCGTGATTTATCTCTGTGACTATTTCATCTCTGTGTCCGCTTCGTCAAATTCTTGTGCAGACTGAGTCTCGACAGTCAGCCTTACTTCGTAAGCCTGCAGACCAGTACCAAAGTCATTCTCCACATTCTGCCAGTGCGAAGTACGCACGGCCACTACCTAACCTCGCAGCCGCCATTGCCACTGCAACGCTTCTACTACCATCGCTGCTGAAGACATTCGCTGAAGACGTCCCGCTGAAGACGTCACCGCTGAAGGTGTCTCACTCAAGACATCTTGCTGAAGACGTCCCCGCTGCAGACGTCCTGCTGAAAGCATCGCTACTGTCGGTGCTCCATTCTCATCGCCGTTGCTGAGGCGATAGTATATCGCCGCTTGCCAGCGCTGCTGCACTGCGGTTCCTCAGATTGGTCACCGCCCTGGCCTGTCTGCCGCTGTTCCTGCTGTCCCTGATACTGGTCGCGTTCTGGAGACGCGCCGCCGCTGTGGCCCTGTAGACGTATTACCTTGAAATGCCGCTCAAGTTCTTCGTGATCCTGTTGACCCTGTAAGTGAAACATATTATTATTTGTTATTGCTACATTTTTTAAATATTTTTTTTTCTCTCTCATTGAGTGTCTTTCAATATTTTTAGTGATTCCCTTCCTATTTTCAAATCCTTTACCAGTAAAATATTTATCTATAAAACTCCAAGTATTATACATACCTTTTTATCCAGATATTCTTCTATTTTTATTTTACTGACTATTTTTCTTTTCCACAATGTCGGTTGAAACAAAGAAAAGGTGTGCGAGCGCAGAAATCGTATTAAGTGAACAGTTTCCTATTAATGTATTGTGTAATTTATATAAAGGAGATCCGTATAAAGGAGATCGCGAAACTCTCACCGCTTTTCTAACTAACTGCCAAAACGCTCTAGATCTAGCATCACATTCTCAAAAAACATTATTGAATAAATATATTTTGTCGCGTTTAGAAGGCAAAGCTCAAATTGCTTGCTCTAATAAAATATTCGAAGATTTTAATCAATTAAAATGTTTCCTAAAACAAAATTTTGGTGAAAGAAAACACTATAATCATCTATTGCTAGATCTACAGTCTTGTAAGCAGCAACCTAATGAATCTATTTCGCAATTTGCACTTCGCGTTGAAAGCTGTCTTACTGATTTACAGTCTGAAATATATAATTCCGAATCTCTTAAGAAAGATCTATCCGGTCGGATCGCAATGATGGAAGATTTAGCTTTATTTCCATTTTCCTTAGGGCTTCATCCGCGGATCAGTAATAATTTTAGGTGTAGAAATCCAAAGTCTCTTAATGACGCGATCAATATTGCCCTCGAAGAGGAAAAGATACAAAATCTTTTATATAAAACAGTCACTAAATCTAAATGCAGGACCTGTGGAAAATCTGGGCATACAGAATCTGAATGTTATGCTAAGGAAAAGCGCATAAATCCACCACGTGGTTTCCCAGAACCGCAAAATTCTAGAACATTTAACAATCCATCTGGCTCCCACGTTTTCTGCAGGTATTGCAAAAACAAAGGCCATGATATCACACAATGTCGTAAAAGAAAATATAATAATGAAAGGCGTAATTTGAATAATGATTATAATAAGTCAGCGAATATGCATCATGTTACATTCGAGCCACCGTCGCCACCGTCACCGACACCTTATCAAGTCCCGTGTGAAAATGTTGGTGAACATGATATTAATTTAAATTAATTAATCGGATTACGAAAACGTGCCGTCGTTCTCCGGAAAATTTAGGCACACGCAATTCTCTTACTAAATCTTATTCTAAATCTTATACTAAACCTATTCCACCTCAACACATTCCTCCGGGAATCACCGTTTCGTTGAGTCCTATTTCTAACTCATCTCGACATTGTTCTAAAAGAACCGCTGTCTTGTCGAGTCCTATTTCTAACTCATCTCGACATTGTTCTAAAAGAACCGCTGTCTCGTCGAGTCCTATTTCTAACTCATCTCGACATTGTTCTAAAAGAACCGCTGTCTCGTCGAGTCCTATTTCTAACTCATCTCGACATTGTTATAAAAGAACCGCTGTCTCGTCGAGTCCTATTTCTAACTCATCACGACATTGTTCTAAAAGAACCGCTGTCTCGTCGAGTCATAATAAAAAGAAATCTCAACATACTCCTCCGGGAGTCCTCGTTTCCTTGAGCCAAGACTCCGCCTCCGTCGGACCTTCTCTATTTAATTTTACTAAAAATAAAACCGAACCTAATTTTGAAATTCCAATATACGAGATAGATTCGTACTTTACAAAAATATCCTTGCCTCACATAGTTTTAAAAACTGAACTTTCCATGCATCTTTTACGGCTTCTTGTAGATACGGGCGCAAGTATAAGCCTTATAAAAAAATCTAGTTTAGACAAAACTTACACCTTATCCAGCGAAGTAGTTAAGATAAAAGGAATTAACAACATTGAACATTGTTCTGAATCTTTAGGTACATCTCAAATCGATTTTTATCTATTAAATAACACTTATAATTATAAATTTCATATAGTAAACGATGACTTAAGTCTAGAGTATGACGGCATCATCGGTAGTGATTTTCTAGGCCATTTTAAAGCCCATTTTGACTATGATTCGAACTTAATTAATATTTGCGGGCAAACCATGGATATGAACTATGTTCAGCCAACTTATATAGTTCCCGCTCGCACTGAAGCCGTTATCAAGTGCACTGTATG
Organism: Marasmarcha lunaedactyla; assembly: GCA_923062675.1. NCBI lineage: Eukaryota > Metazoa > Arthropoda > Insecta > Lepidoptera > Pterophoridae > Marasmarcha > Marasmarcha lunaedactyla. Next base: position 4,665,964 of record OV281358.1, read on the forward strand.
AAATTACTCGCCCGAGCGTTATCCAAACAATGAAGAGCTATTATTAGATCATATTTTTAAGGAAGGCGTTTATTTCGCTAATTGCATTGTTACTATAAAACCCAATAAAAGAATTAATGTCACCATTTTAAATACAACAAATTCTGATATCGAAATTAAAAATTATGTCGTCAAATTAAATCCTCTCGAATTACAAAGTACTTACAACACATCAACTCAATTTGTCAATTCTATCTCTTGTTCTAATCCAAGTAGAGTGCAGAAGGTATTAGACCTTATTCGCTGTTCCCATTTAAATTATGAAGAAGAAAAAACCCTTTTAGAATTTTGCTCGCATTACACCGACATATTTCATTTAGAAGGCGAACCTTTATCATTCACAAGCGCAATCGAGCACACTGTAGACTCGGGAGATACGCCTCCCATCCATGTAAAATCATATCGTTTCCCTGAATGCCATAAGGAAGAGGTAGATTCACAAATTCGTAAAATGCTTGATCAGAATATTATACGTCCTTCTTTTTCACCTTGGAGCACCCCGGTATGGGTGGTCCCTAAGAAAATGGATGCCTCTGGTAAAAAGAAGTGGCGAATAGTTATAGACTACCGCCGTCTCAATGACGTCACTGTCTCGGAAAGTTATCCTCTGCCTCTCATCACTGACATCTTGGACCAGCTAGGTCATTGCAAATACTTTACCACCCTGGACCTCTCCAGCGGCTTCCACCAGGTCAAAATGAGTCCCAAGGACGCACCAAAAACGGGATTCACTATAAACACGAATTCAAGTGTCTCTGGGCACTACGAATTCACCAGAATGCCCTTTGGGTTGAAAAACGCTCCTTCCACCTTCCAAATATAGAGAAAGAACTCTTAGCTATTTTATTCGGGGTGAAAACATTCCGCCCCTATCTATACGGTCGTAAATTTAAAATCATAACAGACCACAAACCGCTGGTTTGGCTGTTTAGCGTCAAAGATCCCGGCTCTAGGCTCATCAGATGGCGCCTGAAACTAGAAGAGTACGACTACGAAATTGTATATAAAAAGGGAAAACTAAACGCAAACGCCGACGCATTATCTCGCTACCCTGTACTCGCTCTAGATGATACAACCGCTAGTTCAATGATATGTAACCCTACACCATCTCCTGATACTAACATCGATCCCCATAGTCTTCCTTCAATATCTGAAACTTACGATCAATTTGTTCAAATCTCAAAACAACACGGTGTTTCCTTTGACACCGTCATTCAGGAACATAACCAAAATTTATTAAAAACTAAAATAAAATTAATCGCTTATCCAACCTCAATTGACTTAGATGAATCCATACCATACTGTAGTGACATCATAGGCGCATCCACAAGCGATCCCGATATCCGAGATGTCGAACGCGAACTTCATACCTACTACTCAACTTCTAATGATAGCCACGTGTTTACGCATTTGTTTATTAAATTAAATCACTTTGATGAAATGACATATAAAGACATATTTAACGTTCTCCGCGAATATAGGGACATGGTAAAATACTGGTATCCCGAAGAGAAGGAGATAGCCGTATTGGATTTCACAGATCCATTCTCTAAAATATCTTTTACAAAAATATACAACATTATTGCATTTCTTTTCCATAACACTAATATAAAAATTCATATTTATCACAACTCTATAAAATATCCAACACCAAGCGAAATCAAACAGATCCTCAAGGACAACCACAACTCGCCACTCGCCGGACATCCGGGCATCTCTCGTATGTTCGAAAGAATTAAATCACAATTTTGGTGGAAAAACATGCGGCAAGATATCGAAGAGTATGTTAAGAATTGTCGCTCGTGTCAAATTAATAAGCCCTTACGGCAAACAAATCGGGCCCCTATGATAATAACCTCCACGGCATCACGGCCTAACGAAAAAATTTATCTAGATCTTGTCGGTCCACTTCCTGAAACATACGAACATAAATATAAATTCGTACTTACCGTTCAAGACGACCTTACCAAATTTTCACAAGCTTACCCCATGCAGTCATGTTCGGCTGAAGAAACAGCCACAGTATTTGTTAATTATATTTCACACATGGGAATACCTAAAATGATAATTTCTGATCAAAGTGCAAATTTCTGTTCTGACTTATTTAAACAATTAGAAAAATTATTTAGTATTAAGCATATTTTCGCTTCACCCTATCATCCCCAAACTTGTGGCGCACTAGAAACGAGCCACTCTACCCTTAAGGAATATTTGAGGTCTTATATTGGCGAAAATGAAAACACTTGGGAACTTTATGTCCCGAGAAAAATCTAAAAAATATTACGACTCTCGAACGAAACCTATTTCTTATAGCGCGGGTGACACGGTCTATGTTCGTTGTCATCACAAGCAAAATAAGGCTTTATCCCAAGTGTGGAAAGGCCCCTATAAAATAATAAAGCTTAATGGTTACCATACCGTCACAGTACTTATTAATCGTAAACACGTACGTCATCATTTCGACGAAATAAAACCGGCCAGTGACGATTCGTCATAATGTCTTAGTTTAGTAAATATAACAATAGGTATAAGTTATCATAACATAAGTCTTTCGTCCTATTTCAGATCTACGCTATCACTGCTAGCCAGATCAGATTACGTATCGCCCATAATAAGTAGTCCAGGACTTTATTTCGAGAAGCTCTTAGATGTTAAGTTTACCAATAATGACTGGAAAGTCTTAGCATACTTAGATATTATAAGTCATATTCAACCTAATTTAGATAAAATAGAGTTCTTATTGGAAAAGCTCGATGTATTCTGCAACTCTCTGGCGTCATCTAAGATACAAACAGACTGTATCAATTCACTCTCCGCGTTGAAAAATCAGCATTTAATTAATGTAAATAAGTTTTCTTCCATATCATATTTACTTCAAAGTGATAAACATAATAAACGTTTTAAAAGAGGCCTTCTCGACCTAGGAGGATCTCTCTTAAAAACTATCTTCGGTACATTAGACGCCGAGGATGCTGTTAAATTCTCGGAAGCGATCAACAACGTACAGACCGATTAAAAACATCTCGCTTATCTCATGAAACATAATATCCATGTTATACAATCTACCATCACGTCATTTAATAATACTTTGTCCAAAGTAAACCGAAATGAAATGCATCTTTTACAAAACATGAAAATGATACATAAAATCTTAGAAACATTTTCCAACACGAATGATAAACTTTCAATTAAATCTCAAATAAACTCTTTATCTAACTCTTTAGAATCCATAATCTTAACGTCGTCATTTGATATCGATGACATAAACAACACTATTTTATTCGCGAAACTAAACGTGTTGCATTCGACTGTACTCAGTCCTCATCAATTATATAATGAATTAGATAAGCATAGAAATAAGTTACCTAGCCATTATGATTTACCTGTATCTTTAACCTTACAAAACATTCAAGAGATAACCGATATCTCTAAATTAGTTTGTTATTATTATCAAAGTAGAATAATATTCGTTCTTATGATTCCTTTAGTCCTACCCCAAACCTATAATTTGTTCTGTACTACCGTGTCCAGTAATATGTCTGCTGGTAGAAATTTCTATTAGAAATAAGCTGTACCTTTGTACTTTATTAGTTTATAAGTCATTTTTATTATTGTGTTTTTCTGTGTGTACATAAATTATTAAATAAAAAAAATAATCCCATTACCAGTCCCTTATGATATATTGAAACCAGACACTGATATTCTTATCGAACCAACTAGCTCATATGTAGCAGTAACAAGTGATCGCATGTTTTACTCACTGATAAGGGACATTGAAAAGTGCAAACTTATTAGTGAAAAGTGTTTTATGTGTGTGCTTTCAGACATGTTTTCCGTTATAGCCAATCCTACGTGCGAAACGACTCTGTTGAGTGAGGTTGTGACTAAACTACCAGACACTTGTGTGACTAGGTTAATCCATGGATCAATAGACGTATTTCATAAAATTAGTTTTAATCGTTGGATTTATGTTCAATCGGAACCAGGTAAATGCCATATAAGTTGCGAAAAATATGATTCAAACAAGGATGTAATATTATTTGGAACCGGAATCTTAACTCTACCTAGAAACTGTAAGGCATTCTATAAAACACTACAGTTCACCGCGGTAGGCGAAACGCCACTCGGTAATGTGACTAACACGGTGTCGAATTTTAATATTTTATTGGACGATTGTTGCGAGCATTCAAAGATAAATAAATCTTTTTCAAAACTTCCACACTCTAGTTTAAAAAATATTAGCAATCTTGACTCTTTGTTACAAGCTAGCATCCATCTCCGGTCAATGGAGAATGAGTTAGAAAAATTAGAAAACCCGTCTCACTTCGAGACATATGGCACTCATTAATGTCAATTAGTCTATTTAGCAGCATCATATTTATTTTATATCTACTGTATAAATGTCGTAAAAATATAACTTGTAGTAAACCGCCGTGCTGTATACAGATTTTTAATCAGTGTAACAACTCTAAATCTCGCACTGATCAACCAACATCCCTTGTTGTCTTTAAGGACAGAATAAAAAATGATTCTGTGGTGGAGGAAACCTTTGAAAAGGAATGTTGTCTTAACAAATTTCATAAAAGATGTATAGTTTTACTTAGTTAAATAACGTAATGAATTTGTTTAAGTTAAGCTACACATTTAATACTTATAAAATAAGTTAATGATCATTTAGTGTTTTGAAAATAGTAATAAATATAATATTAAGTCATACTTGGACTATATAAAAAAATATAATAATAATAATAAATAAAATATAAAAAAACCTTTGTATTAGTTTTCTAAAATATTTCATTTTATTGTCTTTTATTTTATTGTATTTTGTTTTATTGTATGGTGTTTTCTACGTTGTTGTGTCAATGCTAGCAATTAAGAATTTTTCTGTTTTTATTGTTTGTGCCAAACGAAAGTCCAATTTCTCGCGTTAGTTTTGAATTAATCTCTCATCACTTTGAGATGTGATGATCGATCTTAACGGGGGGGTTGTTATATAACAATTTGCATTATTTAGTATATAAAATAAAATCGCTGAGTTTCCCATTGCATTGACGTCAATGCAATAGGAAACCGACGTAAGTCTAAACGCGTTAGAAATCGTTACTTTTATTCAGTATTGGATTGGACCTCCGTCGCGTATAGTTTTCTCTGTGTATGTGTGTAAATAAATAATCGTTTGTGTAATTAAATCGTTTTTTTTTTTAAACTTAACTGTGACCCGCTCCGTAACAGTACCTTGGCATACTGTTCATATTGATGTTACCGGAAAACTCAGTGGAAAAAATGATCAGAAAGAGTATATCATAGTTTTAATAGATGCTTTTACCAAATTCGTACTTCTTAACCACTCGCTCCGTATTGACACAGCTAGTGCCGTAAAATCATTAAAAATAGGATTTCATTATTTGGCTCTCCTGTTAGAGTGATAGCTGATCAAGGTCGTTGTTTTGCGAGCAATGTTTTAAGGAATTTTGTCAAACTCATAATATAAAGCTCCATCTGATTACAACGGGTTCAAGCCGGGCAAACGGTCAGGTAAAACGTGTAATGAGTACTTTGAAGGGAATGCTTACCGCGGTAGAGACGTCAGATAGGTCCACGCAAGAAGCTTTAGATAAAGTGCAATTAGCACTTAATTTTACAGTTAGTCGTGTTACCAAAGCCAGTCCTCTTGAGCTTATGATAGGTCGTGTAGCTAGATCGTTAAACCTTTTAACTGTTAATGACACAGAAGTAGAGATTGACATTTCGCAAGCCAGCGAACAAGCGGTCCGGGGTATAGAAAAGGAAAGTTCTTATGATAGGAACCGTTTTGACAAGAATAAGGCTAAAGTTGAACTATTGATAGTAGGCGAGCTCGTCTTGATCCAAAATGAGGAAATAAATCAAACAAAACTTGACCCTAAGCACAAGGGATCATCTAAAATCATTGAAGTCCTAGACGGTGACCGATATATCCTTAAGTCTTTGTCAAACAATCGAACTTATAAGTACGCTCATCATCGTGTAAGGAGGATGCCTCATAGTGATTTGCCTTGTGAACTTGATCTTGATTCTAATGATGACAGTGCCGGTGAAGGTACATCCTCTCACACATAGCATGGCTGCTTTTGGCCGCACCATACACCTCAGTCGTAGTAGTAACTGCGGCGCATTGTAGAGCCGTTCAGGGCACGGTGGGCGGCTGAGAGTATGGCACGGGCCTGGGTCTCAAAGGAGGCTACTGAGGGGTTATGCTAACCCGCGAGTTATTTATGGGGTCATGTGATCCTGCAAGTTGTGAAAGGGGTATATACCCACAAATGTAGTAATAGGGGTCATGTGAACCCGCAAGACGTCAATGAAGACATTTCAAGTTGGGCAAAATAATGCCACATTTTTGCCGAAAGACTGGGCCAAGCTATGTATGTGTGCGTAGATAAAGGACATTGGCAGATCGCCATACATCGTGCGTTCTCGAGCGCACGTCGATCGCAGACGCCTCCCGCTCCATTAGCCCCCGCGCTAATCGAGCACCCAAATTTCACTGGTTGTTACCGTAATAAGTTTCTAACGCCGTTTTCACGGCAGATAGTGGGTTGTTAACCGTACTTCGTGGAACGTGAGCTTCGTCGACGGCGATTCGTCGTTCCAGGTGCCTCGAGTCTTCGTGTTCAAGTATGTTATCCACGTCGTCCCAACCGCCCTACTGCATGTAGGGTGGTTTTAGGAAGTTAGTCATCGTCGATAGGTTCATAGTATATATATTTATATATTGTTGTCCCTCCCCAACCCCTCCGCAATGGCGTTCTGAATAAGCTGATCGCTGATTACGACGCCCAAGGCACTCATTGCCCCCCTCATATGATTCGCACACTGCAATCCTTTCTCCCTCTAATCATGGCACTGATCACACCGGTCCCTCAGGCCACCACCGTCCCTCAGACCGCTCTGGTCTTAGGCCCTCCCGCGTCCCCTTCCTCAAGTAACATGGAGTGCGAAGTAGACGCCCCTCCACGCCGCAAGTGCGCACCCGCGACCGAGTCATCCTCGGACGCCACCCCAACTGGCCCTGAGTCTCCCTCTTTTACGCTTGTTAAGAAGCGCTCTAAGAAGCGCTCGAAACAAGCCCCGGCACCCTTGACGCCCGTCCCTACACCCCCTGCGGCATCTTCAATGCCAGCTGCCCCGGTGTCTTCAACACCGGCTCTGGCCCCAACTTCTGTCAAGGCCAAGGTCCCACCACCCGTTTTCCTTCGGGAAAAGGGTAAATGGACTGAGGTTTCGACATTGTGCACTGAGCACAAGATCCATTACACCCGAGCGGCCAACTCGGGTGAATCTATCAAAATCATAGTCTCGTCGATAGACGACTTTCGTTTTTTAACAAAGCTCCTCACCGATAAGCAATATGCTTATCATACTTATGCTCTGTCAGCAGAGCGTAAGATCAGAGCGGTACTCAGGGGAGTCCCGTTCGAATTATCGAACGAGGCTGTCCTGGAGGATCTGCAGTCCCAAGGCTTCCCGGCACTCGCGGTGCATAAAATGCACAGCAAGTACGGGAGGCGTCACCCTCTCGCTTTGGTGGTTCTCGCCAACGTCCCCAAGTCCAGGGAGATCCTGAAAGGGGTTAGCACTATATGCGGCCTCTCTGGGATCTCGATCGAGGCGCCTCATCGCCGCGGTCATCCCGGCCAGTGCCATCGGTGCCAGTTGTACGGGCATGCGGCGGCCAACTGCGCCGCCCCGCCCAGGTGCGTCAAGTGCCTGGTCCCTCACTTCACTAAGGAGTGCAATCGCACTCCTGAAACTCCCTCTCCTCCCGATTGCGTGCTTTGTGGCCAGTCCGGCCACACCGCAAATTACAGGGGCTGCCCTCGTGCACCCCGTTGTATGCGTTCTAATTCCAAGAGGGCGGCACCCAAACAGGCCCCGCCCCTTTCTCAGGAAAACTTTCCGCCGCTGCGTAGCCAGGTTCCTCCGGCTGCAAAGCCTGCTCAGCCAAAGCCTGCTCCAGAAAACTGGAGGCAGCGCCCCGCATTGAATCCCATCCCGGCTCCTCGCCCATACAAACCCACTCCTCAATCCTCCGTAGCAGACGATATGCGTATCTTCTGCGACGCTATGAAAAATATCGATGTGAGTGAAATCGCAGTCTTAGCCCGTAAACTTAGGGCTTCACGTTCTCCGACAGAGCGAATGCTCGCTCTGGCGGAGCATAGTTCCCTTTTCAATTCATTATAGGTTCATTTAAATGAATTGATCCCTAAGTCAAGCTTCGGCAGACCTCTGCGAAGCCCCGGCTTCACCGGAGGCTGTCCAGAACGGCCACCAACTCATGTCCCTTTGAGCACCTTCAGTGCAACTTTCACTAGCGGGCCTCCGCCAGCGCACCCAACTTCCCGACTTCCCTTCGGATGAAGGCTAAAGGTAAAATTTTACTACAGCCAACAGGTGGTTTTTAGTGGGTAGGTGCCATTCTGGTGAGTCCCACATAACCCCCCACAGAGGACGGTATTTTCCTGCGGGCGGTATGCATGACGCATCTTCCACCTCGCTCCCGCGCGGGTGCCTCGGCAGCAAAAAAAAAATCGCCATACATGGTTTTAGTTGGAGTTAAAGTGAAGCGTTTAGAAGATAAAAATATCTAAAACTATGGGACATAAAATCCGGATCCATTTAAAACATGTATATTATGGAGTATGTCTAGGAAGAATAATAATTGCATTTTCATTGAGTACTAATTTTGAGGTTATCATTTAAAATTACCAACATTTATTACATTTTACATTTTAGATTATATACACTATCACCAACCGACCATTATAAAAAAAATCCATATCTTTAACATAATCAACTAGTCCAAAACTCACAGCAATAAGTCGTCATAAGCGCAATCCATCGGAGTTTTTATCTCAAACTCGCCAGCTAGGCAAAAGCTATACAGCCAAGGATAAGGACTCCAGTGAGTAATAAATACTTTTCCTATGAGGAATATAAAAAAATATTCTTTCATACAAATGAGTCCTTACATTCTGAAATGACTATAATTTCCTATAATTAAAATCTTCTTATATTACAAAATCAAATACTTGTGCTTGGCCACAATCAATCCTATGTATCGTAATAAAAAATGACAGGAGCTAAAACAAACTGATCAAGTCAAATCAAGCTTTATAAATCAACTATTTATTTGGAGACTTCTACGCATGAAGCTAATATTATGGAATTCACATTAAAAAAAAGAATAAACAAAAGTGCTAGTTTTTTTTCTAAACGCTCACTGTTTACTTCAATAAGGAACATTCGCCAATATTCTTTACTGATTACACGACAATTACAATTTTGTGATCCTATGAGTCATCTTTCTGCTTATTATTATTTTTTTTTACATTTATTATCTTAACAAATTTGTTGTCAGGATAAGCCGAACTTTTGTGTACTTGGGATTTGATATTGTTACAGGTACACACGAGGACGTGTGATTGTCAGTACTGGCCGTGTCGTGCTAAGCGATAGAATATGAGTAGTTTATATGATGCTTGTTTAAGCTGGTGATTTGTTATTTTTATTTGGCCAATGAGAGTTCAAATCGAGTGGAGTGAACGCCGAGGGCGGTGATGCGGTCGTACCTCGTGGACGAGTTGGAGCATGCCACGGCTTGGCATTGCTTTGCTTACCACCAACCAGTCAGGTTCACTACGTTCGATAAGAAAAGAAGTTTTGAGTATTACAACTGAAATTGTGAACGTTAGAGCTCCAATTTATATAAGTGTATGATAAAATTCAAAGGTGAATTATTTCGTTGCCTGAGCACCCGCACCATGAAGAAATTAATATCGTTCCGCCCACGTTCTACTTGGTCCGCGAGCAACCTCGGTCTGGTCAGTCTCACAGGAGGTAAATGAAAGCCATGTAAATCCTTTTTTTTCCCCAATCTGAGAGCAAATTTTCTATCTCTCCTTCACAGGTAATTAAAACCTCCTCTTTTCTTCTTAAAAAAGTTTTTATGTATTGCAAAATGATTAGACCTTTGTCTTCTATCTCACCTCATGAATGAATAGGGGACGATGAATGCGAATCCTCCCAGAAAACCAAATTAAAAGTTTGTTTTAGAAGGGTGTTTGGAATAAAATATCTAAGACACTATAATTCCACAATATTTCTCATCATATCACAATTTGTATTATTTACAAAACAATAATCATTCATTGATTTTAAAGTCTTCTAAATACAGGTTTATTTTTACTATTGGAATACCTTTAATATTATTAAATCGAGTATAAAAACATCTTGATTTTAGAACAATGGAGTCAAAAACAATTTTAAAAAAAGTCTTACGCGTTTCAACGCTCTTTGTTTAGTAAGAAGTTGCCTTGTTCCATAACGAAATTGTGATTCAATGTCAGGTTCTGATTTAATTTTTCAAAGGGAAAGTTTCTCGTGAGCTAAGAAAACACAACAGAAAGTCTCATAAATGTACAATTGGGCCTTATAGCGCTATTACTAAACGGTAACAATAGACCTATTACCGGATTTTAGCCTAATGGTCTCGCCACCGCCAGAGTCGGATGTGAGCTTAGTGGGTGAACCAGTCAAGTACGCAAATCAGTCAAACACAGAATGAACAAATGATGTCAGAACGATACTAAAATGTAAAACGAGACTCATAAAACTCTTGTCTCGTAAAATATTTCAGAACGTTTTGTTAATTTAAACACAAAAAAGATCAATATCTGGACAAAAATGATGCATTAATTAATGTTTTTTGGGTAATAAAGTTGGTTCCATAGAAAAAGATGTTCAATTTCACCCTTTATATGATAATGTCATGAAATAAAACAAAACAAAACATAAAACTTTCAAGAATAAATAAACTTTCTACTCTGTTCCAAACCAATTTGTTTAAAAAACGAAATTGTTAAGAAACTCCCACAGGGCGTATTCATCACCATGAAAATTAAATATGAATAAACATCATTACCAATTGAAAGCTTTTTTAAAAGTAAACAAAACTATAAGCGATTCCAAAGACCGGGAAGGTTTTTCCGTCTTTTACAAGTCGGATTTCTCCCGGGATCCCTAGAGGATGCAAGAGCTGTCAAAGGGAGGTTAAGTAAAAAATCCGAAGGTAGGCAATCACGTGATCAATTGACATATATATTGTTCGAATGTGTTAGGAAATAGTTTTAGGCAACAAATTATTAATTAACTGAGTAATTAAATAAATGTTACATTTTTGGTTTGGTTTGTTAAGTTTTGTATGAGAACTTGAAATTAAAGGGGTTCTATTTAATTTATTTATAATATTTAATTTATTTAATTCATAAAAATAAATTAATAACGTGTAGATTAAAAATAAATACTTTCATTGTATGGTATAACAGCGTAAATTCGCCCCCCGTCTTACTGCCCAAAATTACCGATGGCTGCCCATCTTGTTTACAGTAAGTTAAACTCACATTGTCAATCATATACATAAAGGAAATATATATAGTCTTTAGACCTGCCTGAAAAAACTAATAATACCAACGGTGTGACTTATTCTGGCTTACATCATGGCTCGTTGATGACATACATTTCTGCGTTCGTCTTGCGATGTACACAAAGATCTATTATCACTTACCTAATGCCTTACAAAAGTCAACAAAATATTTTTAAAAAATTATAAAATATAGTAAAAAAAATGTTACCACTTTAATTAAATCAATATCTTAATTTAAGTGGAAAATTGAAATCTCAAACCAGTAGAGAAGGCTTTCGAAATTACAGACGGCTAGTATAAAGAAAATTAGAGATTTTATCAAAATTCTCATTTTTATTTGAATCTGCAGAGAGGTTTAACCAGGGTTGGGTGGTTTTCTAGAAAACCTCTATTTTCGTATTCTTCTATTTCGTAACACTTCTTTTTGGTGTTCCCAACCAGAGTGATTAAATAAAAAAATGTGTCTTGAAATTAATAAATATTAGTTCTGGCCGAAGATATAATTGAAACAATCCAGCTTATTTGATATTTTCCTTGCTAATCACACCTGTGAAATGATCCTGTATAACGGGGACCCTAGCCAATTTACAATCTACGATTGCTAACGCTATAGAAAACTCGTAAACTGTAGTAGCATAACACGTGATTTTCGTAATATCACGTGACATAACACTATGCTATAAAAGAACGCAACTCGGCTAGGGTCCTTTTAAATAATTGAATTTTCAAAATAAATTATAACTCGCCAGCGTTCCATACATAAAAACATTTTTTCGCAAAACTTTCTAAGCGTCCATAATATAAAAGAAATGTGTATAAAAGAGTAGGTCAATGGTCACAAGACTTCAAGCATCATCATGAGCTTAATAATGGACTGAAAAAAAAATACGGAAAGTTCGTTGCACCTATTCGCTAGTGGGAATAAAGGGTTTATCCTATTGTTGAAAATATTACCTTTGTGTGTACGTCCACTGCAGGCCAGTTTTTCGTCTAATCTGTTCAGTTTGTATTCATTGTCATTTGACGACCGTGTCCATCCTTGAAGCATTATGTCATAATAAAATACTCTAAAATCAAAAGGGCCCAGAAATAATTTACTTTTTTTCTATTAACCCTGCATTCGGAGTTCAGCATTAAAACAATTGGCAGTATTGCTTATTCTATAATTGCAAACATAAATAAAGGTTCAATACCTTGTTTTACAGAAAATTAGAGTTTACTGCGTCCCTGAAATGTAACGCGTACGTATAATGTAAGTACTGAAAATTTTGAGAAATAAACTTAGTGTCATTACTTACATGCTTCGTTCGGTAGTTGTTTGAGTTTATTTTCAAATAATTGTAATTAAATTACATTGTTGGACAAAATTAATAAAATTCGTATTTCTCTTTTAAGTTTTTCATAGCCTGCAAAGTTTTATCGACACTGGTATTGAGTCCAGCATCCTTTCCCATGGACCACTAATCATTGTTGTTTAACTGAATAATATTAACTATTATTACAGTGTGTCCCAGGGAGAAGTGACCGGCCAAAGTGGGTTGATTAGTTACGTAAAATTATCGATAAAAAACATTCGTTGAGAGATATATCGACAAGAGATTTTTTACTGTCATTTCTTTTTTTTTTGCAGAAACGACCCACTTGTTGCTCTGTTTTTGAAGTATTTTGGTTGTTTTGAGTTTATTTAATTTATTAAATTGGGTGGCGTCAAGAGGTTTATAAACTACCACATGACCTTCGGATACAAGATATGTTGGGTTCAAGAAATAGCTACATTTACCTTTAAACTGTGTCTTGAAAACTACTAAATAGATTTTTATGAAATTTACATTATGCTCCAGGTAGAAAGTGCCCATATTATGACAAAAAAAATCATCCTAATTGGATACGTGCCCAATTGTCAACCTCACCTTTTTGATTTCGGTAAGAAATTACATAGTTTACTTTTTTGAAAACATCACGTGGAGAACGTGAAAGACACATGGCTCAAACCAAAAGAGTATACCAGTCCAATGTCAAATAAATAAAGATCTGTTAAAATAAGCGCCTTTTTCTCAAATAACCGTGTGACGGCAGCGGAATGTCTGCAGCTTGCCATTTTTCCAAACGTTGGCTTTTCCTGAATCGGGGAGACCATTTTGCAGACGATTATGATACTTAACCCGTAGCATAATGGTTTATTATACTATGCGGTTTTTAAGGAGCATAGTGTCTAACCTAATAAAAGCCATGGTTTTCACCAACTTTGCTTCAAAATGTGTTCGATTTTTTCGCCTTCTAGGGAATTTTCTTGGTAAAAATTGGGTTTAAGTGATATTTTTGTATACAAGGCTTTTTGGGTATATGTTCACTTGCATTTAATTTATTTTTTTCAAAATTCAAAAAATGTATATGACATAAACTATTTAATTAAAGGAAGTTTTTTTCCTTTGCGAGTAGATTTCAATTTAAAAAAAAACTTTCTAAACACACTTTAAAAACATCGTTTTGTTTTAGCCTTAAACGGATGAAAGAACATCATTTCATATTTTCACAATGCCATAATATAAACATGCAGCAGATGCAAATGATGATATAATCAGTTGGCAAATTACAGATTGTCTTCGAAGATACTCTTGTTGGAGTACCCGAGAAGCCATTACAGAAGACTGGATAGTGAATCATAAAATCCAACGTAACTGTGGTGTAATCAAATTATATTTTATCGAAACGGAAAATTGAGGGATTTACGCAGGAAAATTTTTGTATTTTAACAATTATCGCTGCAAAGCGCGAATGCGATGCGTGCACAATATCTACACTCGTGTATCGCGGTTTTCGCGGGCTTTCGCAGCCGTTCGCACCGCGAGTGTAGATCCGGCTTCAGAATTGCCCGCAGTACAGCGCCGTGTCGCCGTGTAATTGATCTTTTTTATTTTTTTATATAAATGTTATGAAGACTTATTTATGTTTAACTGATAAATTCTTCATCAGTTCATTGTAAGCTTGTCAACTAGTAGCATAATAACTAGTACTTGGTTTCAGCAGATGGTCGGCAATGTAGCATTGGATATACTATTGAGAATGTAGCGGGTTGCGCAGTTTATATCCTTAGATTACGATTCCACGGAACAAAACTTTATTTATAATTTGAAACAATAAGAATCTACTTGCACCAACATGTAATGTCCTCTGTATTTATGGAAACTAAATCGTGTTCTTTTCTTTTTGACCATTTATACCAAGGCATCTTTACAGCAACCCCTCTCCAATTTATATCGTTATTTCCCTGTATTAAGGTTAACGGGTGCCTTTGCCCCAAAAAGGAAAATGAACAAAGAAATTTATACACTTTGCAACTGCTTCATTTACAGTAATGCTGACAAGAAATTTTTTCCAAACATTGAACTCTAAGCATCGTGCGATTCATTTCGGGTTAAAATGAAAAACCTTATGAGCCAAATGGTAAAGCCAGCCTTGGCTTGTAAAAAATATTTGCATTTAGTATCTTGTGATAAAGATTTTTTTGAAAGAGCAGTCAGGGCTTTTAAACAACTGTTGACTTGTAATGTATTCTATGGGAAGTAGATAAAGATCGAGAATGTCTCTAATCTACTAAAAAAATTGTGTGCAAAACATATTTTGAATAAAAATTTGGCAGCCAATTATTGTCATAAGTTTTTATCAAGAAATGTAATAATTTATAGAACTCCTTAAACAAATACCAATAGTCGATAACTTCTTAGATCCAAGATAGATTTCTAGTGAATTTCTAGCTAAACCAAAAAATGCTTTCGCAACTCATGCCTAAAAATATCGCACTCTGTTAATATTTATTTAATTCTGTGCTTCTTAATGGAGTAAGAAAACGGTTCTCAAAACTTGGAATGAGGGCCATTCTTAAATGTACTCCTTGAATTATAGGGATATTATTATTTCCACTGTAATCGTTGAAACGAATTACGTTGTGAATTTCATGGTAGGCAGAAGCGTTTTTCAAATTTTTTTTTTATTTTTGTCGGTTTTTCAAGACAAATCATTGTTACTGGTTGATTAAGTGACACAAAATTATAAAAAAAACGGTTAAAAAGTTTCTGATCCAATAATTTTATCATATTAAGAGGTGTTTTTCAAAATGATTTCATAATCTTTTGATTTGGTTCTATCAGGCTATTTGTTGTGGTGGATTAAATAAATTTTATAGTTAAAGCTAATCTTTAATCTATTCTATCTCGTCTACTTGTTGTAACCAATTTGATGGATACTCATTGAAATATGTATTTGATAATATAAATATGACTTAAAAAACGTAAGCTAGTGCAGCTGGTATTTCAACTACTTTTGAACTGAGTATAGGCTGAACTTACTTATAAAGACCAGAACGGTCTTTATGTAAATTGTGTGATAAATTGTGCACAGGTTAAGTAGGAAACTAATTTTAAATACACGATGATGATAATAACTATATGTTTATTCAGGAGCACGATATTTCCACATCAAGGCGCTTTGCAACTATAAATGTTTCATTTTTGAATGCTATTGAATAAAAGATGAAGTAATTATCATCATGTATTTAACATCAGTTGCCGACGTTCAGTTAACGCAACAGTTGTATTTGTGGTCTGAAGTATTAGCTTCCTCTGCTTCATGGTCTTCTTTCCTATTTTGGCCGCCAAACTAATCACAAACACGTGGTTGTGTCCCGGTTAAGGGGAAAGTGGAATCACTTTTGTCTGGTTTATTTTTTTTGCTATTTTAATCTACGAGCGTTTTAGAGGTGTATAAAATGTAACTGATGGAAATACAGAAAAATTATGCGGTTAATTATTGTATCGTATTCCAGATATTTGGAATTACTGGTATCGTGGTATGGGGTTTTAAGACATCATCTTTTAAAAAAAAAATATTTTTGTATCGTGTAACCATTTCGTCCATTTAGATCAGGGTCGACAAAAAATAACCATAGAATGGGTTTCCCATTGGAAAAGGAGGGGAATAAAAATGGTTGCATTTACGACTTTTTCACATAACCTCAAAATTAATGTGAAAAATTGAAATAAAAAAGTTTTTGGTTTTTTATTTTTATTGTTTTCATTTTGTTGATGGTATTGTTTAATATTCAAGAGGCTAAGCCTTTTCTTAACACAGAAACACATTTCTTGAGACGGAGGCACAGTGACATATATACACGTATATATATATATATATATATATATATATATATATATATATATATATATATATATATATATATATACACATACACACACACACAAAATATTAAATATATGAACTTAGATCGTTTAATTATCTTAAATCGTTTAAATTCTCGATTATTATATTTAATTTTTCATTAACTTTCAGTG
Source organism: Marasmarcha lunaedactyla (assembly GCA_923062675.1). Lineage (NCBI taxonomy): Eukaryota > Metazoa > Arthropoda > Insecta > Lepidoptera > Pterophoridae > Marasmarcha > Marasmarcha lunaedactyla. The sequence goes on from OV281358.1 coordinate 4,682,815, forward strand.
ACCATGGTTTTGTTACGTACATCCAGGTTTCTGGATCGGCGTGTAGGAATTTTTTTGCCATAATTTTTTGCCTTTCTATGATGTGTCTTTCATTGTTAAAGTAAGTTTACTCTGTTATTGCATAGTGGAAGATTATTCCAACACTTTGTTGCCGTATACTGAAAACTAACATATCACAAGCTCTGCTTACTTTTGGGCCATAGTCGGTGTGTTTCTGTGGGGTTTGAATATGAATAATGCTCTTCAATATGTACTCTTAAAGCGCACTCAACGTTACGCGTTATTGGCGCAAAAATTGCTGAGATATCATATCGATTATCTTACTTCTGTGATATATGGATTTCGAAGTGCACAATTACTCTTATATTTTGTTTACACCCTAGTACAAAGTTCCCTTGTGACGTACCCAAGGTTTTATGTGTGTGGATAATAGAATAAGTTTCCATTATTTTATGTGTGTGAAATGAACTATGGAAATAATATTTTGAAGTGTAGAAATCCCATGTTTATTTTATGACAGCATAAAAAATATATGTCAACCAATTCTAGTCATTCATTTGTGTGATAAACTCAGATGTTGGTTCTCGAGTCATGGTTGCTAATATATTTTTCTATGTATGACTCTGGTTTCCCCCCACTTCAATGTATGATCATCCATAACACAAGCTATGCTTACTTTGGGACCATAGAGTTGGTGTGTTTGTCTGGGGATTTATTATTAATTATTATTTTTATTCAAGGAGTGAGTATTACATGGATTACTTGAAGACCACTTTGTTATAAGTCAGTAAATTGATTTGTTTTAAAAAATTTCAGCACAGTCGAACTTTGAACTTAAGAAACCAATTAGGCTCTAAGAAATATTGTTGTTTTTAAAACCATTTGTTAAACCATTCTTAACTCAAATAAAATATCGCGAAGTCCCAGCTACGAACTTCAATAAAGTGTAGTTTAATTAAGAACCAATGCCTCGGTAACATCGAGCTTTATTTCCCACAAAAGCCTTCAAGAATAAAAAGGTCCACTTAACTAAGTATATTATACGGAATAATGCCGTATTGTTGCATAATAATTAAACAAATATATGGATTTATTCCCTATTTATAAGAGTTTTTGTTGTGGGACCACCGTGAATCTGTCAATCTGGATCCTTTTTATTATTGTTTTGAATTTGTTGGTGCTGATTTTTTAAGGGTTTAAGTAGTAATAACGAAATACTCCGGGTTTCAAAGTGTTTTGTGTGCTCTAATTTTTTTGTTTATTTTATAACTTCTATAAAGTTTTTGTGTACAGCCTCCCAAGTAGTTGCACACTTCTGCTGTGTTGTATGCTCTGCTATGGCAGTTAACCCGGCAGCTGTAACAACAAGAACAACTGGAGTAAAACTCTTGCTCAGTAGCTCTGAAGCTGATTCTATCAAACGAAAAGTAATTAAATTTAAATAAAACAGTGTTAATTGTATCGAATCACGGGTTTAAATTTGAATTATTGTTTCTATGATAAAAATAAGTTTTTTATTTAAAAATGAGACCAAACTTAAGGATATTTTTGTTTGTTACGTTTCACAAACTATGCGGAGAGATATTCTCATGTAGAATCTACTGTTTGTTTTTCATTGACAAATTTGATAACTCATGAAATTCAATTCTTCTGGGGATAGAGTGACGGCAGCGTTGCCGTTGCGTGAGTGGTTGTAAATCATGAGTGGCAGCAGAAAAAGGGATTTAAAATTTATCTACACATATTATGTACAGTTTTATATTATTTTATGAAAGATGACGATAAATATGATGATTAACAAAACAGTGTGAATAACATATACCTTTATTATTTAATATGTTTCATTGAATTTTAATGAAAATTTGTGTGAACAAAGAATGTGAATAGAGTTTAGGAAAACGACTCAGCCAATAAACTCAGCACTATTAAATAAGTGATGGAAAATTTGTTTCATATTTCATTAATACCAAACGTTCTTAGGCAATGTTTTTAATATTCTTCAGCATGTGGACTACATCAGGAATGATTTATAAAGTGAATTTGTGAAGCCAGAATACAATCTTTGACACTAGCGGTTGAATTTAAATAATGATGTCGTAGAAGCTAGCAAGATGCTAGTATAATTTAATTAAGTGAACTATAAGAATCAATACAAGGCAAAAACAGATCAATGCTGAGTAGACAAAACACTGAGTTAAAATTTTCATGTCATCATCCCTTAGTACGCAGTGTCACGCAGTTATTTTGTTCGTGGGTTAAGCATCACCGCAAAGCATTATGATCATCTTTTTACAACCTGCCACCGACTCATATTTCGATACGTATTCGAAAAGGGCTAATACTTATTAAGGCGCTTTCATAATATATATTAGGTCATTATATATGAAATTGGTGTTTTGTAAGGAAGGAACATAAAGTAATTTTTTAAAATATCATATGTTTATTTAATCAATGTATGTACCATTGATATCTATGCATTTATGCCATCTCATAGGTAGTTTATTGATCCTATTACTAAAAAAACCATTCTAAAGGGAATCAATAAAATCTTTGAAGACGCTCTGTACTGCCCCGTCGGAGGTGAATTTTTTTGAACGAAATGTTGTATGTAAATTATGGGCACGCAGCGTGTAACGACGCACGCACTCCAATTTGGTTATCGTATCTTTACACTAGTTTAGTTACTATTTTTTTTCCAAAAGTATTCAAGACAGAAATGAAACAAATCATCGTCCTTATAAAACAAAGCTAATCCTAAGTACCTAACCACATTGTATTTGAATATTTTATCTTAACCGAATTTAAATGCTTTTTTTTTATAATTTCCTTCACAAAACTGGTACATAATATAAATCATACAACTAAATACACGCTTCGAACAGTTTTCCTAATTATGACCTTCTAGAAGTGAATCTTACAGAACACGATTTAAATATACATATGTAATGACAATAATGGGTAGGCTATTTATGTTAACCCGTTCAAGCTATAATAGATGGAAATCAGTACAAAAAGTGAAATTAATGAAATTTTAGTATAATGTAACTAGTGTGTGCCAAAATACATTTTCGGTTTCTTTTTTAACAAAGCCAAAGATATCACCAAATATATCTGAATAGTTTCTGAGACAATTGGCTAGATGAAACATACGGTGCAGTGGAGCATGGCTCCCAACATTAGAGTTAACTTTATTTTACATCGAACACTTTACGATTCAGCAGTCTGCTCCCTTGACGTGGAACAGCTATATTTATTTGAGATATAATCTCGGTGGAATCTATTTAACCGTGAATAACCTTGTGTAAAAACATTGAGACTTTATAATGTTTACATCTTTCCTCATACGAACGAAACGACCTACATTTATTATCGGAGAAAGCTAGATGGTAAAGGAATTTCTTTTGAACCTGCTCAATGTTGTTGAAGTGGACTTTTTAAAAGAGTGAATGCCGAATACTGATAATTTGGTTATGAGCGATTGATGATGAACGAGATCGAAAGCTTTACAAAAATCTGTGTATATGGCATGAAACTCTTTATCTAAAGCGTGGGCTATATCTGTAACATACTCTATCAAGTTTGTGGCAGTTGATTAACCAGGTCTAAAATCATGTTGATGTGCCATGAGTTTTGTTTTGACATGAGCGTAAATCACTTGCTGCACGAAGGACTTAAGTATTTTTGCCATTGAGCATAGCATCGAGACTGGTCTATAGTTTTCAATGTCATTTAGGTTCCCGGACTTGAGTATAGGAACCAAAAATGCAGATTGCTTGACATGCTTCAGGAAAAGTTCCAGTATGTGAAGTGAAGTATTTAATATTTTTATTAATGGTACTCTTAAATTATCTACGCATTTTCTCAGAAAAATCGTAGGTATAAGGTATGGACCTGGATCTTTCGGCATATCAAGTTTTTAAATATAATCCTTTATCTCTTTTTCCGTGACCACTACTTGAGAAAGAACCTGTTTGTCTTTATAGCCTTCTGTGTTATGATTTGTGTGCTTTCTTATGTTAGAGTCTACTACGTACACAGATTTGAAATAAGCATTAAATAGATAGATAGATAGATAGATAGATAGATTCATTTATTTGTGACCAAAAAACAACACAATACAGATAACAATTAACATAAAAAAAAACCTAAATCTTAAATGCTAAACAATAATCCTTACTTACTTACTTAATAATAGATTACTTATATCCTGTCCGCCTGTAGCTCGTTTGCTTTTAAAAAAATTTAATTGGGTATGTTAGATTCCGTACTCTTCCGCCTTTTAATGTACGTCCAGAAAAATTTAGGATCGAGCTTCCTGAAACCGCTGATTTCATTTTTAACTTTTTTAAACGCCTCAATGATTAATTTGTCACATCTATTTCGTCAAACTCCAATTTGTCACGTGGGTTCCTACATTTTTTTGAATTTGAATGAATTTTAGCTTTCTCCCTTAGAACCTTAATTATTGCGGCATTATACCAGATAGGATACTTTGTTTCACTTAGTTTTCTTAGCGGGGTATGCTTCTTAATTATAATATATATATTTAAATACAATAATTTTACCATTTCATTAATGTCGCTCGTATTATTCCATATAAGATCCCAGTTTAAATCCCCAGAAAAAAACACCAACTGTATGGTCCCAAAGTAACCAGAGCTTGTTTTATGGATGACCATACAGCGAAAAGAAATATAAATATATAAATATCAACAACCATTACCCCAGAACAACCATCTGTGTTCATCACACAAATGAATGCCCCGGCCAGGACTCGAACATGGGACCTCCGGCGCATGATACAGGGCTACTGACCTCTACTAAGAAATTTAATTTAGGTTTAATCTTAGGTTTAATTCCGTTATTACTTGATCCTTTTTTAGATCTATAAGTAAAGCAGGATGGTGATCATCCGTTAGCACCAATGCGTCGTTAGAGCATGAAACTTTAATCTGCATGTCAGCGGTACCCAAAACTTTGTTGTCTATTTTATTCCATTGAGTTAAGTTGTTGAAAGATACGAAATTAAGGAAGTCTTTTTCTAAAGTATTGTAATTTTAAATTTTTACACTTTAAATCTGCTAACTTGAAAATTTTCCAAGGATTTTACCTCTAAGCACACCGCGACCTGTTTTGTCAAGAAATGTATAACCATTTTGAGCAAAATGGATTACCACGCATACTTGGCGAGATGGCTTTCGTAAAATCCAGAGTAAGCTTGTAAAAAATATTCGCGTTTAGTGTTTTGTGGCTTATTCTTTGTAAGAGCCGTCGGTGCTTTTGCTAGGTCTGAGCCCGGTAGACTTTTTCTACTACAGTTTAGAACATCTGGAAATCGAAGACTCGTGACGTTATGTGTAGGACACATTTTTTGGAGACTAAAAATTTGTGTCTCATTGAGTCAAGTAACATTTTCTTTTGTTTAGTTTGTACATACAGCAGTTATGGATGTTAATAAACCTAACAAAACACCTTGAGAATTCAAACACCACTTCGAAAATGCACTTGACGCCCTCATTAATAATCTTATTTTAGAATGGAAAAACAGTTTAAGCAGACGAAATGTTTCATTTAATTTTGCTCCATCTATTCAAAGATAAAATTAATAAATAATGCACTTTCTAGGTATAAATGGTCACTCACTCTCTGCGTTTATTTACTTTTATTATTTCACTTATTTTTATACGAATCTTTTTTGCATTGGGGCTCGTACTAGGCATAAAGTAACGTGGAAGGAAAAGTATTATTACTCGATATTACTCCTACCATGAAACCAATAAAGAAACCTATGTTTCATTATAGTAGCAAATTTTCTCAAAAGAACCTATTTAATACACTTGTTAAACGAAGTTTTGTCGAAACATATTTCAAGCAAAACTGAACCTTATCATGTAGTAACAAATTGTCCACTTATCTGCATTTCTCAAATCATTACAGCATGTAATGGGATCCAAAGAGCGGCTACAATTGGACGCGCCATCATAAACCTTGAGTTATTACCCGTGCGCCAAACTTAAGGGAAGAATAATTGTTCTGAGTATTAAGTCGATTTGTAAATTGTAGTTGGTTTTTATGGAGAAGAAAATTGTTTGTTTAAGTCATAGGTACGCAGTTCTCGTTTAGATTTCAATTTTTCGTCTCTATGTCGTCCCTTGCATACTTCTAGTGTCCGGTTTGTGGCGGGCCATGTTCCCGGAATCAATTCTGGCCGAAACTAACATTTGCAATGCACACAGAGAAGTACGGCACACAGTATGTGTATTTGTACTAATATTTAGTTATTCTTCTAGAATACGCGTTTAAAACGACATAACTGAATAAAATACTCCTTGGGTTTTATTTAAAATATATTTCTTTTCATATTCAAAGACCCTAATTATTTTAGAAAGTAAAGTCTCACTCACATGCCAAAACCAGATACATAAAAACGTATTTACGCTAAAAAATAAATGTTTCGTATCTTTATAAACATAAATTACTGTTAAGAAATTTTAGTATTGACCTCTTATTGTCATTCATTTATTTGATTGAACTATCGTCAAATCGACACAAAAATTTAAAAATGGGATATCGATGCCAAGAAACATTTTGACGAGGAGCTGAATACTTCACACCTCACCGAGTATGGACTTCACTGGAGTGCCGTTGAAAAATTGCACATTTACCGAGCTAATATTAAAAACTGGCTCTTACCACATTAAGTTACAGTTCAGAACTGTATTATCTTTTGTACTTATTAAGAGCAAGATAAGCTGGAAATCGAGAGAGCGATAAGACGCCTTAAGAAAACTGTTGTGTTGGAAAAATTGGCTCGGGACCAATCTCGAAGAGTACAAATTATTTTGTGAAAATCATCCTTTATTTAACTTATATTAGTTGCGTATTATGAATATTTCTAAACGTCACGGCATTTTACGCTACAAACAAGTGCACCAATCAATACTGGATTATTGTTTTTGTTAAAAATATACCTACACAGACCACAAAACTGCCATAATAAAGTTTATTATTTAAATAAAAGGTACTCATTTTTAAATAAATATGTTACTAATAATATCATGTTATAAGAAGCAATTCAAATAATGAAACTAAACAACTAAATGTGTGGGCAGTTTTAGATTGTGTTTCTGCAAAAAAAAAACAAAAACCGACTTAGTTAATGAATGAACGTGTGGTGTGTCTGTATGTGTGTTTAGTTGTTATTAGCTTCTCCCTTAATATCCCTAAGCCCGTATAGCTTCTCCAAATCTACCCGTAATGCCATGTAAACAATAAAATGGAATAGAACTATTTTCGATGAACTCATTGTTAAAGGGGGAATGGTTGATAGAGATAGAGGTTCTTTAACAGAATTAAATATATTGTAATAACCGATTTCACGAGCTCTTTTAGCTTGAAACGCCTCTTGTATAGGCGTGTAGCCTCCACGTCTTCATCATCCCCGAGAGATGGAGACGATGCCTCTGTTTATGTCTAACTTTCCACATACCTTATTTATTTATTAAACAGTTTTTGTACACACATGAAAAAAATATAAAATAACTTAAAGGCTGAATATGTACAAAGGTACGGCTTATTTCTAAAAGAAATCTCTTCCAGCCAACCTGTGAGAGGAGAGATTAGTTTATAACAAAGTAGTGTGTACCTACTTTAAACATACATAAATTATACACTTTATACCGTAAATAAACTTACATATACTCATACACATATATAAAAAAATAAAATATATACAATTTTAAATTGTTAAAAAGGAAAACTTATAAATGCTAAAATAATAAATAACTTATTTAATAAGGGAAAACTAGTGGTCTTTAACTCTTTTTTTAAAGATAAGTAGTGTTTCTGACTCGCAGATTTCATATCGTTGATTATTATTTCTTTATATAGATACGGATATAATTAAGTACACATGAAAGCATGCAATCCTTGTGATGGTATGTGCAAGATAAGCTGGAGCACCAATGTATATCATTAATTATATACAAAATAATTTCAACTCTACTTCAAATTTACGAAAACCATGGCCAAATCTATGTTTTTTACGTGAGTTTATGAACACACTCCTACTGTATACGGGACATAAGAGGAAAATATATGACAACAAATGTATAATTCTTAAACATTATATTGTAAAATTATTAAGATATTATATATTGCTTCCGTCTAAGTCCATATGTTAAAAACACACTACTACATTATTTTATTCAAAAAGCCTCAGCCCGTTTCCTAACAATTAAACCTCTTTAATTCAGAAGCATTATACGTATTATGCGAACCATTACTCCACTTAGCAACTCAAATGTGAATTGTACCTTTTGAGCGTAACTTCAAAAATTCGCTTACTCCGTGTCTTGTTATGTTTGAAGTTCCTTTGTACCAAAGTCAGTTGCATTGTAAGAGGAATTATAGAAAGTTTAACTTTTAAAAGGAAATATTTAAGTTAATCCTAATTCCTAATTAATCCTTAATAGGAAGTTTAAATAAACATAATGCGCATGTTTTAGAAACTTAATACTTAGCAGGAAGGTGGGTGCATGGGTACAATGAAAAGGCGTGGCTGCTTAAAATACAAAAAGTCATTGAACTTGATCTCTAAAGAATTGTTTTTCTGATACACGGATAATAAAACAATAGTTTTAAAATCTTAGACTACATGTGTTATAACAAACTAGCTACGAGCTGTTGAATAAAACACATAACAAGCAATAAAGTTATATAAAAATTACAAAATCACGTCAGTCAAATCACGTCAGTCAAATCACGGATTATTTCCCTAATCTGAGGATGGTACTAACAAGTTATGTGTTTAACCATTTCAAAATACAAACTATTTCCTGACTAGACGTAAACATAATTTCATAGATAGACATAACTTTGATTTGTGTATTGTAACGTTAATTTTGGAAACGTTGCTTATTGACAAACAATTGACAAGTCGAGATTTTAATTATTTGTAAGACGTGACAAAAGAGGACATGGTTGCGTTTCGGTTTTAATTTAATTTGAAAAATAAGCTAAATAAAATATGAAGATGAGGCAACCTGAGTTTAGTTCCCGTAAAGGCCTATACAATTCTGGAATCTAAGAGACAATTACGCGATGTAAACTGGTCACTTAATCTTCAAATCAATCGTTTATATATTGTTGATATTTTCTATTCATGTTTATTACCAGTTTGCCAATTCCAGTATGTTTACCAGATTTATTTGACTGTAAAATCACGTGTACATTTCTAAAACGCGTTCAAAGTTCATAGAAACGTGACAAGTACTCCAGTCTAGACCTAATGTTATAAAACGTAACAAAATCTTTTTTCTTTTTATTAATAATTAGCAGGCGTTTGTCTTCCATCTCACCTGATGGAAAGTGACGATGAAGACGAGGATCATACACGCCTGTCCAAGAGGTACCTATTCACTCTACACTTGAAAGCTCCAGGGTTATATTTGTCTGGGAAAACAGACGCAGGCAAATCGTTCCACTCTTTGGCAACACGAACCAAAAATGAGCTATCGAACCGTTTAGTTCCGCTCTTCGGCACGCTAACCATCGGCAGAATCCAACTCTTCAAGGTGGTACTTAGCGGAATCATGCCAAAGATGGCTGCAGTACTCCATACAGGTTGAGCAACTGTTCGGAGTTGAAGTACCGCCGGACCTTTGCGATGACTCCCAATTTTTTGGAAGCTGATAATTTAACAGTCAACAGTCAAGAACTTTTTATTGACTGACACTTTAAATACGGCTTAAAAAAAAACATATTTTTATCAACTTCGAAGGTTTTGTAGCAATGCATTAATTTTCCATCTAAAATAATTATTACCCTTTAAGTGATAGCAGTAAGGTAGTTATTTCGCTGTAGTTTTTCGCAAGGTTCAACCCAAGAAGCTGTAGTGCTGAATTAGTAAGTAAGCTAAAAGCTTTTTATAGATGCTAATTTTTAAATAAAATAAAAACTTTTTATAGGATCTTTGTGAAAGTGTATCGCTAAACAAGAAGTTTGTGAAATTAGAAAAGAATTTTAATCACCCATGAGATGTATCCTGGAATTATTTTAATATTTATCGAAGTGAGTTTTCAAAAACTCAAATTAAAAATAAAAAAAAAACAGATTTCTTCGCCTTTCCTGGCCCGCGCCTATAACTGCAACGCAAGCCTGTACATACAGCAGACATCATACTTTAACTGCAGAACCCGATACTTGCTGGCCAACGGGTTGTTGTTGTACTGATACGTGTGAAACAATGTAGTGCTTTGAAAAAAAAGTGCTATTTAAATGTTAAAACATTTTAATTTAATGTCACTCAGACCCGATCTGCGTCCGGACCCGTTCAGACGTGTTGAAGGTCGCTCCCGGCTGCCGAGTCACGATTGTTGTCTCACGACTTCTCTCGAAGCAATACTCAAACGCCACTCTCAGATCCGTTCTGCGTCCGGCCCCGCTCGGACGCGTTCGCGGTCGCTCCAGCAGTTGAGTCACGATTGTCGTCTCACGACGACAACTCGTTCAAAATACTCATACGCTGTTAGCCTCTTCAGGGCTTACGCTGCGGCCGGTTTCGATCGGCTGCAACTAAGTCGGTCTCTTGCACAGAAACAACAGAGCTGAGCTAACTGCGGTCGATTAAATTCGATAGTGGTTCGCAGAGCTCGAGCTGTTTTTCTGGCTGCGTACTTGACGCTTGGCGCCTGTACGTAGTCAGAGACTCGCTCTGCGGCCGGCCCCGGCCGGTCGTAACGTAGTCAATCCCGCACTCTGTGCACCCCTCGCATTAAAAACCTCACCTCGGTGAGTGCAGCAACAACAGGGTTGAGCTTACCACGGTCGATTAAATTCGATAGTTGTTCGCAAGACTCGGGCTGTCTTTCTGGCTGCGTACTTGACGCTTGGCGCCGTCAGAGACTCGCTCTGCGGCCGGCTCCGCCCGGTCGTAACCTAGTCAATCCCGCACTTTTAGTGCAACCCAACTTCGTCAGGTCTACGGCCGGTTTTTGTTGTCAATTTATTGGCAACACACTCCGTAGTAGACTCGCGTTTGATCAGGTGGATACTTAACGGTGACAACTAAGCCTTTTAGCGTTGCCCCGGTGCGCTTCCAAGGCCCTTCAGGCTAAGGAGAAACCGGCTGACCCGATCCCATTGCACTTGGGCCATTCCCAGGGTGACGGTACAGTGCTGTCCGAATTAGGGGCACCACTTCGCGTCGTCCCCAGCCCCCCTACCGCGGGTAGGGAGGTTTAGGTGCTAGGTTTGCTAGGGAACCTAGGCATTTTTATATATTTATATATTATATTGTAGGACCAAGCCCTCCAATGGACCTTGTTAACGTTCTTAGGTCGTTCGCCCAGGTGCTCGCCGCGGCTGGCTACAGCATACCCGATGACTTACTAACGCAGGCCTTACAGGCATCTATCGCGTCCCCGGCCCCTCAGGCCTCAACCCCAGCCCCTCAGGCCTCAACCCCGGCCCCTCAGGCCTCCAACGTCCAGACCCCTCAGGTCTACAGCTCTCCCGCGTCTCCCGCCTCGTCCGAGATGGACTGCGAATCAGTCGCATCCTCTCACGCGTCGCGTCGTAAGCGTACCGCTCCCGGGAGCGACAACGAACCCGCGTCTGATACGTCGTCAGATGCCGTCACCTTAACCGGCTCTCCTGAGCCCGCGTTTCAACTTGTCGCCAAGCGCTCCAAGAAGCGCTCGAAGAAAGCTTCGGTATCATCAATACACGAGCCCTCCTCGGTGTCTTCAACACCAGCCCCCGCGCCGTTAAAATCGCTCATAGTAACCGCATCTCCGTCGGTCCCATCGAAGCCAGCGACGCGCTGCGCTCCCGTCCCGCCGAAGCCTCAGCTCCCTCCGCCCGTATTCCTCCGTGAAAAAGCGCGCTGGACCGCGGTCTCTAACTTGTGCAAAGAGCACAAAATTAATTACTTAAAAGCAACCAACGCAGGCGATACAGTAAAAATTTAGGTCGCGACCGTCGACGACTTTCGCGCATTCACCAGGTTACTTTCTCTTAAACAAATCGCTTATCATACCTACGCCCTCCCGGAGGAGCGTAAGATCCGCGCAGTACTACGGGGCATCCCGTTCGAGCTCGCAAACGAAGAAATCCTCGAGGACCTTAAGTCCCAGGGTTTCCCGGCCGAAGCAGTGCATAAGATGCACTCCAACCGCGGTAGGCGTTTTCCTTTAGCTTTAGTAATCCTGTCAAATACTCCCAACTCAAAGGAGATTTTCAGAGAGGCTCGCACAATCTGCGGACTCTTGAACATCTCCGTCGAGCGTCCCAACCCCCGCGGTCACCCTGGGCAGTGCCACCGCTGCCAGCTTTATGGCCACGCAGCGTATAACTGCTCAGCTCCCCAGGTGCGTTAAGTGCCTGGATCCACATATAACGAAGGAGTGCACTCGCACTCCTGAATCCACTTCCCCCCCTGCCTGTTTGCTGTGCGGCCAGTCCGGCCACACAGCTGACTACAGGGGTTGCCCGCGCGCTCCAAGCTCCACCGTCAAGAGGGTCGCGCCTAAAGCGGCGCCGCCGCTCACTCCCGCTAACTTCCCACCGCTGCGCAACCGGGGTCCCCCGGAAGGAAAGCCCGTTCAGCCGACGCCTACTCCGGCTCTGTCTTGGAGGCAGCGTCCTGCCGTCCCGCCTGCACCTTCCCGACCCATCCCAGCTCCCGTAGCTTCCGTAGGGCCGCGTCCCGCTTTGTCATCTTCACCTCAGTCGTCGTTGGCTGAGGACATGAAGACCGTGTTCGACGTCATCCAAAACGTCGACATTAACGAAATTTCCGTACTCGCACGCAAACTGCGAGCCGCCCGCTCTCCTCAAGAGCGTTTATTTGCGTTAGCCGAGCATCACTCGCTCTTAAGTTCGTTATAAATTTATTTTTTGTATAAATTCGAAAATAAGTAATTTATAATGTCTAGACCCGCGAATCCCGCGTCCAGTCGTATTAAACCCAAGGGCTTATCCCTAGTATCTTTTAACGCTCGTTGCCTTAACACCAACCTTCCCGAGATTAAACTGTTCCTTCAGAACAAAGAACCTGACTTATTCCTTCTCCAGGAGACATGGCTTACTCCAAACCGCTCCAGGGGATTCGCTATACCTAAGTACGCGTTTACTCGTAACGATAGGCCCAACTCCGACGGTTTCGGCGGCACCGCTATATATTACAAAAGAGGCTTCCATTGCTGTCCTCTCCCTACCCCTCCTCTCCTCAACATGGAAGCCACTGTGTGTAGATTGGCTATGACTGGTCATCCGACCATCATCATAGCTTCAGTCTACATACCGTGTGGCTCCAGACCAATCCGCAGCGACTTTGAGGCCATTCTCGCCCTCGGCCATTCAGTCATTATGTTCGGAGACTTTAACTCCAAACATACTGACTGGACGTGCCTATCGACCAACACCAGCGGTATTGCTCTCCTCGATATCACAAACTCCCTTGACTTAGACGTCATATTCCCCATCACTCCCACTCACTATCCCAACAACCCGACCTACTCTCCTGACATCCTCGACTTTGCAATTATCAAGCGAATCAATCTTGATCTAAGGTCTATCGAACCGCTCGATGACCTAGGCCCCGACCATCGCCCCGTCTCCCTCGTGCTAGGTACGCCCAACGTTAACGTCACATCTCCTAAGACCTTTACCAACTGGAAAGGCTTTAAAAATACGTTAGTTTCAGCCTTAGAGGCCCCTAACTCGATTTCGCCCGACCAATTAGATAGCCCGGATAAAATAGATTCATTAGTCAATACCCTGACTGATGCTATTAACACAGCCATCAACGACAACGAAAAGGTTGCTAAGCAAAGAAAATCCGCGCTTCCACTAGCCGTTAGCAATCTCATTAAAGCCAAGAACGCGGCTCTCCGGAGAGCAAAGAAATATCCCACGCCAGCATACAGAACAGCTGCGAATCAGCTTCAACGTAAAGTTAGGTCTCGCCTCGCGGAACTCCGTGACACTCAGTTTAACGATCTCATGGAGAATATCTCCCCGTCCCACCAAGCGTATTATCGAATGGCCCGAGCCTTACGCGTAGACACCGCCTCTCACGTTCCTCCTGTCACTCGTCCCGACGGCACCATTGCTTTCGAAGTCGAAGAGAAAGCCGAATGCTTCGCCGACTGCATAGCGGCACAATGTTCGCCCAGCACGCAACCCGCGGATCCCTCCCACATCCAGGCGGTGGAGGACGAAGTTCTCCGCAGAGAATCTCTCCCTATCACCGACGACCCCGTCACAGTCTCTAATGATGAAATTTTGCTTCTCATTAGAAAGCAAAAGTCCACAAAGGCTCCGGGTGCGGATGGAATTTCCAACCACGCACTTAAGCATTTGCCTCAGCAAATGCTTACCTTGTTAGCTATCACCTTCAATGCCTGCTTCGACCATAGCTACTTTCCAAAAGCCTGGAAAGAAGCGACAGTCATAGGCATTCCCAAGCCGGGTAAACCTCTGAATTTCCCGGCTAATCACAGACCCATCAGCCTCCTCAAGGCAATGTCTAAACTTCTCGAAAGAGTCATACTCTCTCGAATGCGGAACCATCTGTTTCCAACGGATGGCGACCCTCTCATTATTCCCCACCAGTTCGGCTTTCGCGCTAAGCACTCCTGCCCTTAGCAAGTCCATCGAATCGTCGAGAACACACTCGAAGGATTCTCTCAGCGTCGTAAAAAAACAATCGCGGTTCTCTTTGACGTAGCCAAGGCTTTCGACAAAGTCTGGCACAGCGGTCTCGTTTTTAAACTCTATAAAATAGGCTTACCGGCTCGCCTAGTCAGATTAATAGCGTCGTTTCTTAAAGACCGTACTTTTCGATTCAAACATGAAGGCACGCTCTTCGCGCCTCGTCCCATAAAGGCTGGAGTCCCGCAAGGCTCAGTCCTCGCCCCTCTGCTATACACCGTGTACACTAACGACATCCCCATCCCGCCGAAAGGCGTCGAACTCACCCTCTTTGCAGACGATACCGCCCTTTACACTAAAAGTCAAGCGATCCCGTATAACATCACCAGACTCCAAAAGGCCGTAAACGCCCTCGGTGTTTGGTTTCAAAAATGGCGTATCGATGTCAACCCAGAAAAGAGTTCTGCTATTCAATTCGACCACAAACGTCGTAATCGCCACAACGATCCGCACATTCGTATGTTAGGTATTCCCATCCCCTGGAAGCGCAGTTTCAAATACTTAGGCGTCACCTTAGATCAGACGCTTTCTTTCAAGCCACACGTCGATAGAGTAACGAAACTCGCGCGTTTTTACTTAAGCCGTCTATATAGTATGATAGGGAGAAAAAGTAAAATGTCTGTAGAAATAAACGTACCCTTTATAAGGTCTGCGTTAGACCCGTCATGTCATATGTTTCGCCAGTCTTTGCCCACGCCAAACCCTCCGTCCTGTATAAACTGCAGGTAGTTCAAAATCTCTTCTGCCGCAGGGCCACAAACGCACCTTGGTACGTGCGTAACGCGGACCTGCACAGAGATCTTGAACTACCTACAGTGCAACAGAACCTCAAAATACTCTCAGAATCGTTCTTCAAACGCGCCGAATCCCATCCCAATCATCTTGTTCGAGATTCAGTCTCATATACTGCTCCTGTGTTAGATTCGATATACAAAATCGCTAGACCGAGAAACGCGCACACGAGCGAACGCACGCAATTAACTTTAGATCTCGAGGCCCTTCAGGCCGCAAACTCTAATTCTAACGTTAATTCTAATTCTAACTTAAATCCGAATTAATGCAATTTTATTTTTCAATTTTTTATGTTTTTTATTATTTACTTTTCATTTTTGAGCACCTTCAGTGCTATGTAAATCCCAGCGGGTGACCCCTTAAAAGCCCCGCTAGCGCGGCCCTCTTTCTCCGATTGGCCGTCGCTCAGATGAAGGCTGAGTGGCAAAAATGCACGAGCTGACAGGGGGTTTTTTAGTGGGTATGGTTCTGGTAGGCGTCGGGACGAGTCCCACATAACTCCGATCGCGCGCGCGGAGTATGCGTCAGAGCATTTTTTATATCCTCCTGCCCTTCCCGTGGAGGGGAACCAAAAAAAAAAAAATTTAATGAATTTTTAAATGTAATCATTGCTGTATCGAAGAATTAAAGTTGTATTGTGGATAACATATATAATATGTTGTTGATAAATTAATGAAAAACATGACTAAGGATGATAAATTATATTACATCAGTTGTATAAAAATAAATGTGTAATTGGTAGTTATTCATACATTACATACATATCAAAGTCTGCATATGCGCATCTACTCCTTGCTACGGTGAGCGGAATCCAGACAACTTTTAAGTCTTTGCCAACTGCAGTGCTTAACTGCATAAATATATAATTCAACGTGCAGATTTATTTGACCATTGTTGGAAATATATTTTTTTTCCTTAATTACTTTGATTTATTCTGTCTTTTATCATGACAAATTATACACGTGTTTATCAAACCAATTAATGTTGTTCAGAAGTCTTTTAGCTTTCAAAAACTATATCAGATTAAAGTACCTTGATTTATGGTTTACACGCTGTATACGCGTTGACTTATAAACTTGGCATATTTCCAAGCCGTTGCACCACTGACTTGAATCCGAGGAATGCTTTAGATTCAATTAATTCAGTTGAGTCCAACCTTATGTTATGTACTGAAATATATGAAATAATCGAATTTGTGGATTGTTCAATTATTTGATGAAGTTAATTGCACTTACGCATAGGAATCTTTTTAACAGCTTTTCTTGTGGTCATAATAAAATTTATAATGTGTGTTTGTTAACTAAGCTACAAAAGGAGAGGCTGTTTGAGCAGACATACGTTTGAAATGTATTGACCGGATTTTGGGAAATTTATTTATCAGCATTCAAAGTATAAACTCTGTATTTGGTTAATTATACCCTGCAGAACACACACGCAGTGAAAAATCAATAAATGCACCAGGTAACACATAAATACAACGTTTAAAAACATGATTTACTTACGAAAACCATGTAGTTTGGAAAATCAACCCTTACAACCTTAGTTTGTAAGGTTTGATATGGCTTTTTCCAATGCTCAGATATTTTTAATCTGGAGAGTAAGTTTGACACATGTCAAGACTTTCCATACAAATTATGGCAAAGGCTCAAAATTATTCTACTGATAAATCAGTCAATTTAACAACCAAGCCTTAACCATTTTGTTTCATTCACAATAATTGTCAAATTCAAAATAAACATAAAATGATGATGGCAATAACTGCCTAAAACACTAAAATGCGTTTTTATTCATAAATCACCCTCCTTCACACTAGAAATATTATTGAAATCAACACAAACTCTCAAATGAAAACTATACAATCACATAAAGATGAAAGACCATGCCTGACCTGACAACATTTTGACAACTCGTATTATGTATAAATAGTATGAAAAATTACTCATTTTTAGTCGAACCATAAAATCTTTTTCATGTCAAAAACTACAATCCACAAAAAATGTGTTGGGTTTTCTTTTCATAGTCATTTATTGACATTTGGTTTGCCACGAACGCGCCCAATAAATATATGGTCTTCTTTTTATAGTCATTTATTGACATTTGGTTTGCCACGAACGCGCCCAATAAATATATGGTCTATGACACGTTTCGTTTAAAATAAAGCTCGAACTTTACAATACTTCGAATTTGCTTATAAATTAATAGAAATATATGACTTTTTAAATTAAATTAATATTCAATTTGTTAATTTATTGAAATTAATGCACATCAAAATGAAATAATCAATTATTTTTCTTGAATGTACAATACAGCTTAACTTCACTGTCATATTGACAATGACTAAAATTACAACGTCAGTTCAGATTTGAATTAATCGTCTGCAGTCCTTCGTTTGTATTTGCAGCATTGTGTACTGTGCGATACTACTCTGGATTTTTCTAACTTTTGATCACCTTGGCATTCGTCCCGATTAACGTTTCTGGCTTCTGCTTGAACGATTACTTGCACTAAGTTTAATAAATAATACAAAATAATCCTGTTATTTTATTTTTATCTTCAACTGGACCAACAGTTGGACGGAATGAAAAATTAACATGTCTTTAACTGATATGAATTATTGCTTTTGTTATACATATTATTTTGAGATTTTATAAGTAGTTTAAAGAAATAATAATTTTTTGAGTGAATTACATGCAATACTGCTAACCCCAAGTTCATATTTCCTGTATTGAAAGCACAATCATGCATACAAGTTGAAATCTACATGGAGGTCGACTGTGTAATTCTGATAATTTAAAATTAAACGCGGTCACTAAGACGCCAGCTATGTGACTCGTGAGGTTGCAAGATTGATCCCCGCACAAAACAACAAAAAAATGTTCCTGGTCCGGGTTTGTATGTATATTCTAGGATCCTCGTATTTCGCTACACGGTAACCCATAACACAAGCCTTTGCTTACTAATGCTTGCCATATTTTCTGAGGACTTTTATTTTAAATTCCACACATACCTCCTTATCTGTGTAAAAATCTATAATCTTGTAGCTACCTAATACCTAATATCCAACACCTTGCGCGTGGCTCTCTTCACGGTATTGCCGTCCGGATGTACCTGTAGCAACAAACGGCTCTCTCTAAGGTATTGCTGCCGGACCGTGCCTACAGCGCGCTACAGCGAGCGCGGTGTCTCGGTTTGCGTGCAGATTCGTTCACATGTCGAACCCAGACGCTTTTCCGCTCTCTAGTCCCCGTACTAGTCTACTAGTTGAGCACCCCAAATTTCACTGGTCGTTTTTACGACTCAGGTTTTCGTGCCGTATCTTCCTAAATTTCATAGGACCGTCGTTTTCACGACGCATCTTCGTTCGTCGCTTGCAGCCCGTCGTCGCCGACCTGCGTCGCCGTCGCCGCTCCGGCAAGCTCTGCGTTCCAGGACTTCGTGTCTTCGTGTTTGAGTAAGTTCTCCGCGTCGTCCACAACCCCCCTACCGCGGGTAGGGTGGTTTAGGAAGTTAGACTTCCTCGTTAGGATTGTGTCATAGTATATATATATTTATATATTGTCGCTCCCAAACCCCTTCCGCAATGGTTTCCCTAAGCTGCTCAGAAATTATGGAAAAGTTGCTCGATAATCTCAAACATTAACTCTGCACTAGCTCGGCATTAACTGCACCCCTCATATGATGCGTGTATTTAACACTTTTCTTCCTCAAGTCGTGGCATTGATTCTCACACTGGGCCCTCAGGCCAACCCCGTCCCTCAGACTCCTCTGGTCTTCTTAGGCCCTCCCACGTCCCCTCCTCCAGTAACATGGAGTGTGAAGTAGACGCCCCTCGCACAAGATCCTTTACACCCGAGCTACCAACTCGGATGAATCAATTAAAATCTCGTCGATAGACAATTTCCGAGCCCTAACCAAGCTCCTCACCGGTAAGCAATATGCTTTGCATAATTCGAAGCATTCGGCTTTCTCTTCGACTTTGAAGGCAATCGTGCTATCGGGACGAGGGAGAGGAGGAACGTGAGAGGCGGCGTCTACGCGTAAGGCTTCGGCCATACTATAATATGCTTGGTGGGACGGGGAGATATTTTCCATGAGATCGCTCATCTCAGCATCTCGGAATTCCGCGAGGCAAGACCTAACTTTGCGTTGAAGCTGATTCGCAGCTGATCTATAAACGGGCGTGGGATATTTCTTGGCTCTCCAGAGAGCCGCGTTCTTAGCTTTAATAAGATTCCTAATGGCTAAGGGAAGCGTGGGTTTGCCTCGTTTAGCAACCTTTTCGTTATCACTGATGGCTGAGTTGATAGCATCAGTGAGGGAATCTACTAATAAATCTATTTTGTCCGGGCTATCTAGAGATCCGGGCGAGATCGTGAGCGGAGAGTTCGGGACCTCTAAGGCTAAAACCAACATATTTTTAAAGCCTTTCCAGTCGGTAAAGGTCTTAGGTGAGGTTTCGTTAACGTTGGGCGATCCTAGCACGAGGGAAACGGGGCGGTGATCAGAGCCTAGTTCATCGAGCGGTTCGATAGACCTGAGATCAAGGTTGATATTCTTTACTATTGCAAAATCGAGGATGTAGGGAGAATGGTTCGGGTTGTCGGGATAATGAGTGGGAGTGATGGGGGATATGACGTCTAAGTCAAGGGAGTTAGTGATGTCGAGGAGAGCGATACCGCTGGTGTTGGTCGAAAGGCACGTCCAGTCAGTTTTAGTCCATGTTTAGAGTTAAAGTCTCCAAACATAATGACTGAACGGCTGAGGGCGAGAATGGCCTCAAAGTCGCTGCGGATAGGTCTGGTACCACTAGGTATGTAGGTGCTACTAGGTGACGGTCGGATGACCAGTCATGGCTAATCTACACACAGTGGCCTCCATGTTGAGGAGAGGAGGGGTAGGGAGAGGAGAGCAACGGAAACCTCTTTTATAGTAAATAGCTGTGCCGCCGTGACCGTCGGCGTTGGGCCTATCGTTATGAGTTAACGCGTTTCCAAGAGCGTTTTGGGCGTACGTTAAGAGTAGAAAATCGTGTAATTCGTTCCCAGCTGTTATGACATACAATAATATAAGTTCAGACTCGGGTAGTGTCATCGCTAATATGTTTAGTGACTATTTCTTTTGCACCTTCCAGAATCCTTCCTTACCAGACAACCGTACTAACCATCAGTCCACCACTAACACTGTATCCGACATACATAGCATCGAAATTAATGAATCTGAAGTTTATAATTTATTAAAATCTGTAGATATGACAAAATCGGCTGGCCCGGATCGCATTCCACCGTTGTTTATCTCAAACTGTGCTAAAAGCCTCACTTCGCCTGTGACTTTGTTATTCAGGCTTTCACTTCAACTTGGACAATTTCCCTCTTTGTGGAAAACTGCATACATAACGCCTATACATAAAAAAGGCGCCAAGAATGAGGTTACTAATTATCGTCCTATCTCTAAATTATGTATTTTATCCAAACTTTTAGAAAAAATTGCTTATAATCAGACATACAATGCTCTCAGGTTGAGTTTTGTTGAGCAGCAACATGGCTTTCTCAAGGGTAGGTCTACCGAGTCTTATCTTTTGATATGTAGTGAATACCTCACTAAACAGATGTCGAACCGATCCCAGGTAGACGTTATATACACAGACTTCACCAAATGTTTTGACCGGATTGATCATGCTTTTCTACTGCGTAAGATTCAGACTATAGGTATAAAGGGAAACCTATTTTGTTGGTACGCCTCACACATCAACAACAGGAGCCAAATAGTTGTACTTAATGGTTTCAATTCTCAAGTAAAACTAGTTCCTTCGGGAATCCATCCAGGATCTTTGATCGGGCCTTTATTATTTATAATTTTTATTAATTACATTGTTTCCTATATTAAGACATCAAAAATGTTATTGTATGCGGACGATATGAAGATCTTATATCCAATTAATAATATGAATGACTGCATCAAACTTCAATCTGACTTAAATAACCTCTATAACTATTATATCTCAAACAAACTTGAACTAAATATTGCTAAATGTTGCGTATGCTCGTTTACCCGGAAAGCCTCCCCAATGACATTTGATTATACTATAAATAATATAAATTTGCAGCGAGTAACTACTGTGGTGGATTTGGGGGTTTCTTTCGATTCCAAGCTTCTATTTGACACCCATGTCAATAAGATAGTTAGCAAAGCTTCAAAAGCTCTAGGATTCATAAAACGCATATCCTCAGACTTCACCAATGTAAAAACTCTTAAAATTTTGTACTGTACTTACGTCCAAAGTCACCTCGAATACGCTTCGTCTGTATGGAACCCTAAATATGACGTTTACGTTCAACGAATAGAGAGCATACAAAGACACTTTTTAAAAATAATTCAGTACCGGTGTAGAACCTACGACAACAACTACATTTCAAGGTGTAAACGACACCATATATTACCTCTGAGTAAGCGAAGGCAAATATCCGACGTCGTTAATTTAATACAAAATTGCGAATAATACATTAAATGTGCCGGAGCTTCTGTCTGGAATTAATATTTGCGCGCACACAAAGTTATATCGCAACCCTAGTTTACTGCACGCACCTACCGCAATGACCAATTACAGACAGAACTCATTTATGTGCAGAACACCAACTTTAATAAATGAGTTAAACAACGAGCTCGAGAACTTTGACCTATTTTGTACCAGCATTTCAAGTGTCAAGTCAGGCATGGCCAAAGCATTATTTTCCCTACATCCTCGATTTTGCAATAGTAAAGAATATCAACCTTGATCTCAGGTCTATCGAACCGCTCGATGACCTAGGCTCTGATCACCGCCCCGTTTCCTTCGTGCTAGGATCGCCCAACGTTAACGAAACCTCACCTAAGACCTTTACCGACTGGAAAGGCTTTAAAAATACGTTGATTTTAGCCTTAGAGGCCCCGAACTCTCCGCTCACGATCTCGCCCGGATCTCTAGATAGCACGGACAAAATAGATTTATTAGTAGATCCCCTCACTGATGCTATCAACTCAGCCATCAGTGATAACGAAAAGGTTGCTAAACAAGGCAAACCCACGCTTCCCTTAGCCATTAAGAATCTTATTAAAGCTAAGAACGCGGCTCTCTGGAGAGCCAAGAAATATCCCACGCCCGCCTATAGATCAGCTGCGAATCAGCTCCAACGCAAAATTAGGTCTTGCCTCGCGGAATGCCGAGACGCTCAGATGAACGATCTCATGGAAAATATCTCCCCGTCCCACCAAGCGTATTATAGTATGGCCCAAGCCTTACGCGTAGACGCCGCCTCTCATGTTTCTCCTCTCCCTCGTCCCGATGGCTCTATTGCCTTCGAAGTCGAAGAGAAAGCCGAAAGCTTCGCTGACAGCATTACCTCACAATGCTCGCCCAGCACCCAACCCGCGGATCCCTCCCACATCCAAGCGGTGAAGGACGAAGTCCTCTGCAGAGACTCTCTCCCCATCACTGCCGACCTCGTCACAGTCTCTAATGATGAAATCACGCTTCTCATTAGAAGTCAAAAGTCCAAAAAGGCTCCGGGTGCGAATGGAATTTCCAACCACGTACTTAAGCACCTGCCTAAACAGGCATTCCCAAGGCGGGTAAACCTCTGAATATCCCGGCTATCACAGACCTATCAGCCTCCTCAAGGCTATGTCAAAACTTCTCGAGAGCGTCATATGTACGGTACGGAGGCGACGCTAGTGGTGGCGAATGGCTCTTCTCGTGTTGCCAGGAATGCACCGTGCGCATTTTGTGTATGCATGAGTTATATACTGAGCAATTAAAAGGAAACGGAGTAGTCAACGTGGCGCCTGGATGCATGATAAAATGCGATACGTTTACAATTTATCCAGAGTATGATTATGAAAACCGAATTTATTTACAAACTTATATTGACAAACCCTATCAGATGCAGTCTAGATAAATTCTGAACAAGATTGTAAGCTCCACCTTTTTTTTTGTTTTTTTTTTCGAAATGGACAGTTTATTTATGGCCCGTAGGCCTTTAAAATTTCACCGGACTTTGTAGCCTAGAGCTGACGGCGCCTACCTGGAACTTAAACTACTCCTACATACGACACGCCTAAGGGCACCCGAGAGAGTATGGACCTTGGCTTTGGTCGTCGAATATTGAAAAGAACCAGTGCGGTTCGGAAGGATCATCTACTGCGGAAGAACCAGTAATATCATCGTCGGGATCTGTTAAGACGTTACGCGGACGCCTTACGAACCGCCGCGTCTGGGTTGGCTGTATATTCAGATGACTTATTGACCAGCGAGTTGGGATGGTGGGAAGCATTATCGAAGTAAGCTCCTCCATATCTGACAACGTAGTAAATAATATTGAAGACCATCAAGAAATGTTTCACACTATAAATGAACAAATCAACTTACTCAAGTCTCAAGATTTACAAATGATTCAAAACAAGTCTCATAATATTACAATGTACGCTATTTTGGGTATAATCATAGCAGTTGGGATCGCGTATGTCGTGTACCGTATAAGAGGTCAGTGGCGGCGCTGTGCAGCGTGGGCAGAGTGGCGCGCCGGCGGCGGCGACAGCGGCAGCAGTGGCGGTGCTGTCGATAGAGCCACCTCGCCGACCTTCACCCGAACAGTGCATTTTGACAATTTGCCTATACCATGAGAAATGACCTTTGTGTGCGGTGCAGTGAATTTAATGTGTTTTTATTTTTATTAAAATATGTAGACCACACAATGTTTACATTTCATTCTCATTTATTTGATTAATTTACATAAAAAAATTTTTATTACGTGATTAGTAATGAATTTGAATCTACACTGTTTACATTGATATGTATTTTATTATTTGTAATTTTTTGCACTTTTTGACAGTGGTAGTATGTACGAGCCACTCGTACATTTATATTATTTTGCTATCAAAGCATTTTTGTTCTTGAGTTCTGTTTAAATGCATTAGGTTCTAAGTTAGTTGCATTAAAGAAATACTACGTGCGGGACGTGTTTCTATTTGACATCCTGACATTATGTACTAGTTAACTTGTGGCTGGTTCATCATCGTTGTTAGTACATACCCCGTGTATAGAATTCAAAAATACATAATTTAGTATCGGTTTTATTATCATCGTTGCTTTGCATCTTTGTCGTAATAACTTTGTAGAGTTAGTTACCTACCAGGATAAATAATTTTAAAGACTATTGTTACAATATATTTTATTTAGATATCGAATATGATTCCTTTATTTCAACGATCCACACACACGATTTAATTGGAATCATTTGAAAGATTGTCATTTGAAACTCAAATTCGGTATGTAAAGAAAAAAAAATGTAATTCTTTTTCAAAAACATTTTTAGATTTTACTTTTTATAATATTTCTCTAGTAAAAGGTCGCAGGTAAAAGCGATTAAGCCTGTTTTATCGAAAATGCGTATAATAATTTTACTTACAGTCAAGCTCTATATGACCTCATAAAGAAGCATAAATTTTTAACTGCTTTTTGGTTAAACTGTCATGTGCAATAAATATCTTTCGTCAAGAACCCACATAAAATTTTAGAGCTGTAAGTATGTCAATAATGATTTCAGAAATGCCAGATGATAAATACGAAAAATCATTATAATAATTCACTTGAGGTGGGTCCACTAAACTCCTGCTTATTAGTCAAATCTAAGAAGGCAGGTTTCAAGTGACCGAATAATAATTTTAATGAATTTCGACTTGAAAGATTTCATATTTGAAATAGTTAAGGTTATCTGTTTTCAAACATATTATTTAACATTCAAATTATGAGAAAAAAATGTCACGGTCTCTCAAAACACATTCAGTAAAAGTGTGTAATATTTAAATAGAAATGACACTTTGAAAAATACAGGATGTATTTTTCAAAGTATCATTTTTTTCATGCTGGCATGGCGTACCCCGAGGCTATGAGCCTATTTAATTAAATATTTTTGTGAGTATAATAGATAAGACATATAAATAGATTAATGACGTCAATATTTTTGTTTCCACACAAAAATGTTTGTTTAGATTCCGGTCTATCTCTAGTCTAATTAATGCGTAACCTATATTGTAACGAAGAAAATACTGTATATTTGAATATATCGAAAGACATAAAATAATAAAAGAAAGTATACATTCTGACTTGCTCCATCATCAGAGTAAGATGTGATATATCTAGTAAATGAAATAAAACAAATAAGTTACTGAAATAAATATTTTGATTGTGCTCCTTACGACGTAGAACTTTACTATGCCGCGTATGAGTGAGAGCAGGTCGTTTTGTCATCACATTCAGAATATAGTGCTGCCGTACTGTTAAGAATTATTTTTTTTTCAATATTGATTTGTAAAATTTAAAACCGCTATAAGATTAAAGCAAGTATAACCTCTAAAACAATAACTTACTCTCGATATACAGTCTAAACGATGGTTATGGTTATGGTTAGTCCAAAGCATTTTGCCGTAACTGGCGTTGGTCTACAGTTTCTTCACGCCGTATTTCCCTTACTTGTTCTCTCTCAGCTAATAAATAATTTTCCTCAAGCTGACGGCTTAGCTCATAGTTTTCTATAGCTGTTTGTAATGTTTGTTGATATTCATCTTCATTTTCAAGAAGTCTAGCATTGTTGTGTTGCTCTCAATCAGCTGTTAATCGAGAATCACGATCGAAACTACTTTCCAGCTCTCTAGACTGCAAAGTTCGTGCTCTTTGAGATTTCAGGTGAGCTTCCCTATAAAAAGTAAAGTAAAGGTCTCAGACTCATGCGATAGTGCTTGAGCTTCACGATCGGCAATGAGACGTGTTTCCCGTTCTTCCTGTGTCTCCTGAGATCGTGCATTTGCTGTCCGAACCCTCTGAGAACTCAGGCGAATTTCCCTATTAGTGAAAGTCTCAGATTCACACGTCAGTGCATGAGCTTCATGATCGGCAGTGAGACGTGTTTCCCGTTCTCCCTGTGTCTCCTGAGATCGGGCATTTTCTGTCCAGACCCTCTGAGAGCTCAAGCGGGTTTCCCTGTCAGCAAAGGTCTCAGACTCGCGCAATAGTGCGTGAGCCTCGCGATCGGTAGATAAACGCGCCTCTTGCTGTTCCCTGTTCTCCCTAATTCGAGTGGTCATCATTCGAAAACGATTTGAACTCAATCGAGATTCTCGCTGAGTCGAAGTTTCTGCAGCACGAAACCTGGCCTGATGTTCCTGAGATGCAGTAAGTCTTGCCTCACGCTGTTCTTCACATTCCTGTGATCGAACTAATCTCATACTTTTAGCATTTCTGCTGCACTGAGAGAGGTTCGATCTTTTTCGTGGCTTTCTTATAATAAATCGTACATACTACTATACACAACGTTATTTAGTATTAAACACGTACTAATTCAGAAAAAACTTTGTAAACAATGAAACGTCAATGACCCTTTGGCAATTTAGTGATGTTACCCATACTGATTATTGAAATATTAAACCTAATCGCTTTGGCAAAGCGATAATCAACATCAATCAACAAAATTAACAATCAGAATTGTAATAGAATTAACAATCAATCAGTTTTCTTTTTATTTTTAAAATAGTAGAATCAGACTAAACAAAAATAAACTAAATGTTATGTTTCCTTTCCAGATTACACAATCAAAATAAAAAAACAAATTAAATGCACTTCTAAAATCAATTTATATCTTTTTATTCATTTTAATCGATACATCAAAATGTCGATATGAATCGAGAATTTCGCGATGGGTATATCGAATGCAACTATTCGCCCATGCGCCTGCAGAATGCGTGCGTTCGCTGCAAATAACTGAATTATAACATCATTTTTAACTTCTATTCATAACATTTTTTTATAGACAATTATTTTAAAGTTTAGTAAAGTTTCAGTCAATGCTAATAACAGAAAAAAAAGATAGAAGATAGATACAGAATAGTTAAAAAAATGTTCGACAAGAAATGTTTTTAAATTGACATAACTTCTTTATTTCTGAACTGATTGATATGAAACAAATACTAAATGTTAAGTGAAACTTACCACAATATATTAGTGAAAACCGCATCTTCATCGAATAAGCCGTTTATGAGATTAGCGTGCACAAACACACAGACAAAAAAATTATTAATTATATTTTAGGTTCAAAGTTAGGTTAGGTCAACCCAGTCGGGAAACTGGATGGGACCACCTCGTTACCCGTCAAACAGGGGGGGCGACGTCAATGGAAAGTGTCAGAGCCTCCACTTTAGCGTCCACATTTGAATTCGGCGTTCAACGCAAACTTCAACCAGTCCGGGACTCGTGCACCGAATCAACTATAATTTAGGTACATGCAGGTCGAATTCATCACTTTTACGATTATTGGCCTAAAGTAACAAATAATGAAACGATTTTAAAATGGATAAAATTATGTTTTTCCATTCCATTTCATGATAAAATTACGAAAGTTTTACTCCCAAACAAATTTTGTCGCATAGTGAAAAACTAAATATGATAATAGGAATTATTAAATGGTTAGACTTAGAGGCTATAAAATCTTGCTAGTGCTCAAGTGGCCAGTTTATATCAAACTAATATAATAAATAAATAATTTAGCGCCAAAACTCAACGGTGAAAACGGTTCGTAACTACTAAAAAAAATCAATAAAATTATACAATCTGTAAAAAAGTACACTTCAAAATGGAAGCTTATAAAACAGCTTCTAAATTCATTCTCCATAATGGTTTCTTAGCTAATATAGATAAGAAAGATCATACCTACTCGTACCTTTATTTGTTAATTGCAAAAAATACCTGCGTTTTGAATTTCAAGAAAACGATATGTTCGAGCCAAACACATACGAGTTTACGGCCATGCCGTATGGATTATCCTTTACTCCGAGGGTATTTAGTGCGAAGTTATGAGTCACTTGTTGCGAACATTCTCGCTCCGATCGCCACGCGGTGCGGACGTGCAAGACCCAGTTCTCCGTTGGTCGGTTCCCTCCCGATATTCCGTGGCGCTCAGTCTACTGACGTCACAGTATAGCGTGTTGGTTCCATGCTACGGTTTTCAAGGTTTTTCTACTCCGTCTGAGTGCTTTCGAAGTGCGATTTTTCTTTGCGACTAAGCCCCTTAGTCTTCAAAGTGCTGTGCTAAGTAGTGTTGTGCTTGTGCTGAGTGCAGTGTTGTGCCCAGCGTAAGTAGTCTGGTTTCAGTGCAAAGGATACTTAACGGTGACAACGAATTTGTACTGAACCAGTCCTTTTTATTTTTATTTATTTCTCTTCTCTATTTTATTTATTTTTCTCCTATTTTCATATTTATTTTTATCATATTTGTGTGTTTTCGTGTGTATTTGTCCTTTCTGTCGGTAAAGGTTGACCCTAACGCGGTCAACTCTTTACCTGCGTACCCTTTTTTAGGTTTCTAGGTAGCGGCCTTCGGCGTACTACGGTTAGTTTTAAGTTATTCTCCCCAGCCCCCCTACCGCTGGTAGGGAGGTTTGCCACTAGGATTTTGCTAGGTTTTTAGGAACTAGGCATCTTTTATTATACTTATATTTATATATATTATTGTCCCAACACTCCCTAATGGATTCGCTAAGCGTTATTAACTTCGCGAACGCGTTCACCCAGGCGCTTGCTGCGGCAGGCGTCTCCATCCCAAAAGACATCCTAACGCAGGCCTTGCAGGCATCAATCGCGTCCCCGGCCCCTCAG
Organism: Marasmarcha lunaedactyla; assembly: GCA_923062675.1. Taxonomy (NCBI): domain Eukaryota; kingdom Metazoa; phylum Arthropoda; class Insecta; order Lepidoptera; family Pterophoridae; genus Marasmarcha; species Marasmarcha lunaedactyla. The sequence goes on from OV281358.1 coordinate 4,712,003, forward strand.
GCCCCAACCCCAGCCCCTCAGGCCTCCAACACCCAGACCCCTCAGGTCTATAGCTCTCCCGCGTCTCCCGTTCCATCCGATATGGACTGCGCGTCGGTCTCATCCTCGCGATCATCTCGTAGGAAGCGTACCGCTCCCGGGAGCGATTCAGACTCCGCCGCGTCCGAAGCTTCGTCGGTCGCCGCCACCTTAACCGGCTCTCCTGAGCCCGCCTTCCAATTAGTTACCAAACGCTCCAAGAAGCGTTCGAAAAAAGCCGCGGTGTCTTCAACACCCGAGCCAACCCCGGTGTCTTCTACACCCGCCCCCGCGTCGCTCATGTCACTCGAAGTGACCGCGTCTCCGTCGGTCCCATCGAAGCCAGCGACGCGCTGCGCTCCCGTCCCGCCGAAACCTCAGCTCCCTCCGCCCGTCTTCCTGCGTGAAAAAACGCGCTGGACCGCGGTTTCTAACTTGTGCAAAGAGCACAAAATTAATTACTTAAAAGCCGCCAACGCTGGCGATACAATCAAAATTCAAGTAGCGACCGTCGACGACTTCCGTGCGTTTACCAGGTTGCTCGGGTTAAATCAAATCGCGTACCACACCTACGCCCTCCCGGAGGAGCGTAAGATCCGCGCAGTACTACGGGGCGTCCCGTTCGAGCTCGCGAATGAAGAAATCCTCGAGGACCTTAAGTCCCAGGGTTTCCCGGCCGAAGCAGTGCACAAGATGCACTCTAACCGCGGTAGGCGCTTTCCGTTAGCTTTAGTTATCTTGTCGAATACTCCCAACTCGAGGGAGATCTTTAGAGAGGCTCGCACAATTTGCGGACTCTCAAATATCTCTGTTGAGCGTCCCAACCCCCGCGGTCACCCTGGGCAGTGCCACCGCTGCCAGCTCTACGGCCACGCAGCGGCTAACTGCTCAGCTCCCCCCAGGTGCGTTAAGTGCCTGGATCCACATTTTACGAAGGAGTGCACTCGCACTCCCGAATCCACTTCCCCCCCTGCCTGTGTGCTGTGCGGCCAGTCTGGTCACACAGCTAACTACAGGGGCTGCCCGCGTGCTCCGCGCTCCATCGCCAAGAGGGTCGCGCCTAAACCGGCGCCGCCGCTCACTCCCGCTAACTTCCCGCCGCTGCGCAACCGGGGTCCCCCGGAAGCAAAGCCCGTTCAGCCGACGCCTACTCCGGCTCTGCCTTGGAGGCAGCGTCCGGCCGTTCCGCCTGCACCTTCCCGACCCATCCCAGCTCCCGTAGCTTCCGTAGGGCCGCGTCCTTCTCCGTCATCCGCACCTCAGTCGTCGTTGGCTGAGGACATGAAGACCGTGTTCGACGTTATTCAAAACGTCGATATTAACGAAATTTCCGTGCTCGCACGCAAACTGCGAGCCGCCCGCTCTCCTCAAGAGCGTTTATTTGCTTTAGCCGAGCATCACTCGCTCCTAAGTTCGTTGTAAATTCTTTTATATTTGTATAAATTCGTAAATAATAAATTATAATGTCTAGACCCGCGAATCTCGCGTCCAGTCGTATTAAACCCAAGGGCTTATCCCTAGTATCTTTTAACGCTCGTAGCCTTAATACCAACCTTCCCGAGATTAAACTGTTCCTTCAGAACAAAGAACCTGACTTATTCCTTCTCCAGGAGACATGGCTTACTCCAAACCGCTCCAGGGGCTTCGCTATACCTAAGTACGCGTTTATTCGTAACGACAGGCCCAACTCTGACGGTTTCGGCGGCACCGCTATATATTACAAAAGAGGCTTCCACTGCTGTCCTCTCCCTACCCCTCCTCTCCTCAACATGGAAGCCACTGTGTGTAGATTGGCTATGACTGGTCATCCGACCATCATCATAGCTTCAATCTACATACCTAGTGGTACCAGACCAATCCGCAGCGACTTTGAGGCCATTCTCGCCCTCGGCCATTCAGTCATTATGTTCGGAGACTTTAACTCCAAACATACTGACTGGACGTGCCTATCAACTAACACCAGCGGTATCGCTCTCCTCGACATCACTAACTCCCTTGACCTAGACGTCATATCCCCCATCACTCCCACTCACTATCCCAACAACCCGTCCTACTCTCCTGACATCCTCGACTTTGCAATTATCAAGCGAATCAATCTTGATCTAAGGTCTATCGAACCGCTCGATGACCTAGGCTCCGACCATCGCCCCGTTTCCCTCGTGCTAGGACCGCCGAACGATAACGTCTCATCTCCTAAGACCTTTACCAACTGGAAAGGTTTTAAAAATACGTTAGTTTCAGCCTTAGAGGCTCCGAACTCTCCACTCGCGATCTCTCCCGAACAATTAGATAGCCCGGATAAAATCGATTCATTAGTAAATTCTCTCACTGATGCTATCAACTCAGTCATCAGTGACAACGAAAAGGTTGCTAAGCAAGGCAAACCCACGCTTCCCTTAGCCGTTAGCAATCTTATTAAAGCTAAGAACGCGGCTCTCCGGAGAGCCAAGAAATATCCCACGCCCGCCTATAGAACAGCTGCGAATCAGCTTCAACGTAAAGTTAGGTCTTGCCTCGCGGAACTCCGAGACGCTCAGATGAACGATCTCATGGCGAATATCTCTCCGTCCCACCAAGCGTACTATAGCATGGCCCGAGCCTTACGCGTAGACACCGCTTCTCACGTTCCTCCTCTCACTCGTCCCGATGGCACTACTGCCTTTGAAGTCGAAGAGAAAGCCGAATGCTTCGCTGAAAGCATTGCCGCACAATGCTCGCCCAGCACGCAACCTGCTGATCCCTCACACATCCAGGCGGTGGAGGACGAAGTCCTTCGCAGAGACTCTCTCCCCATCACCGCCGACCCTGTCACAGTCTCTAATGATGAAATCTTGCTTCTCATTAGAAATCAAAAGTCCAAAAAGGCTCCGGGTGCGGATGGAATTTCCAACCACGCACTTAAGCACCTACCTCAACAGATGCTTACCTTGTTAGCTATCATTTTCAATGCCTGTTTCGACCATAGCTACTTTCCAAAAGCTTGGAAAGAAGCGACAGTCATAGGCATTCCCAAGCCGGGCAAACCTCTGAACGTCCCGGCTAATCACAGACCCATCAGCCTCCTCAAGGCAATGTCTAAACTTCTCGAGAGAGTCATACTCTCTCGAATGCGGAACCATCTGTTTCCAACGGATGGCGATCCTCTGATTATTCCCCATCAGTTCGGCTTTCGCGCTAAACACTCCTGCCCTCAGCAAGTCTATCGAATCGTCGAGTATATACTTGACGGTTTCTACCCGCGTCGTTATAAAACAGTTGCGGTTTTCTTTGACGTAGCCAAGGCTTTCGATAAAGTCTGGCACAGCGGTCTCGTTTATAAACTCTACAATATAGGCTTACCAGATCGCCTAGTCAGGTTAATAGCGTCGTTTCTCAAAGACCGTACATTTCGATTTAAACACGAAGGCACGCTTTCTGCGCCTCGTCCCATAAAGGCTGGAGTCCCTCAAGGCTCAGTCCTCGCCCCTCTGCTGTACACCGTGTACACCAACGACAATCCCATCCCGCCGAAAGGCGTCGAACTCGCCCTCTTTGCTGACGACACCGCACTCTATACCAAAGGCCACAGTGTTCGGCACCTTGTAGCCAGACTCCAAAAGGCCGTAAACGCCCTTGGTGTATGGTTTCAAAAATGGCGCATCGATGTGAACCCTGAAAAGAGTTCTGCGATGCGCTTCGACCACAAACGCCGTCGTCCCGATGGCGATCCCCACGTTCGAATGTTAGGCATTCCCATCCCCTGGAAGCGCAGTACCAAATACTTAGGCGTCACATTAGATCCGACGCTTTCTTTCAAGCCACACGTCGAAAGAGTTTCGAAACTCGCTCGTCACTATTTAGTCCGCCTAAATAGCATGTTAGGTAGAAAAAGTAAAATGTCCTTCAGAAACAAACGTACACTTTACAAGGTCTGCGTTAGACCCGTCATGACGTATGCCTCGCCAATCTTTGCCCACGCCAAACCCTCCCTCCTGCACAAACTGCAGGTAGTTCAAAACCTCTTTTGCCGCCGGGCCACAAACGCACCGTGGTACGTGCGTAACGCGGACTTGCATAGAGATCTTGAACTGCCTACAGTACAACAACATCTCAAAACACTCTCTGAAGCGTTTTTCAAACGCTCCGAAACCCATCCCAATCCTCTAGTTCGTGATTCAGTCTCATATACTACTCCTGTGTTAGACTCGAAGTTCAAAGTCGCTAGGCCTAGAAATGCGCAAGCGTACTCATCCACCAGACTGTCACGCGATCTCGAGGCCCTTCTGGCCGCAAATTCTAATTCTAACGTAAATTCTAATTCTAACGTAAATCCTAATTCTAACGTAAATGCGAATTAACTCAATTTTATTTTGCAATTTTTTAATTTTTGTTTTAATTATTGATTTTCATTTTGAGCACCTTCAGTGCTATGTATTAACCTTCAGTGCTTTGAGCACCTTCAGTGCTATGTAATCCCAGCGGGTGACCCCTTCTGGGCCCCGCTAGCGCGGCCTCTTTCTCCAATTGGCCGTCGCTCAGATGAAGGCTGAGTGGCAAAAATGCACGAGCCGACAGGGGGTTTTTAGTGGGTATGGTCCTGGTAGGCGTCGGGACGAGTCCCACATAACTTTGGAATCGCGCCAGAGTATGCGTCAGGGCATTTTTATCCTCCTGCCCTTCCCGCGGAGGGGAACAAAAAAAAAATCACTTGTTGTGAATTTGGACAAAAATCGACTTGTACTGACAAAGTCAGTAACATTTTTAGGCTTTACGTTTAACATCGAATAGATGTCTATTTCTTTGACGGCCTGTTTGGTGTGGAGGTAAGTAGCCTTGCCTTCCATGCCAGAGGTCCCAGGTTCGAATCCTGGTAGGGGCAGATATATTATTATATTTGCTTTCTAGTCATGGATGTGTATTTACGTTTATTTAAGTTTATTTCTAATATTTATATATTAAAAAAAAATACCTATGTGTGTATATATTTCTTAAGTTTATTTATCCGTTATCTAGTATCCATAACACAAGTTCTTAATGATACTTAACTTGGGCTAGATAATGTGGTGTGATTGTTAGAAATATTTATTTATTCTTTACCTGACGATAAGTATAAATAAATTTATGAAACTTCAAATACGCTCGATACGAGATTTTGCCAAACATATAGGTGTACTGGTCGCAGCCTGTCTAGCTACAAAATAAGAACAACTATGAGGCAAAAATTAAACTCCCTAAATTACTGTTAGAAGATTTAATCGGGAAGAAAAATATAAGTAAATATACCATTTCCTGTTCTATAACTTCACAAATTTATAAGATATATACAGATGCATTCAGAACAGGCTGGGGCGCAGTATTCCAAAACAATACATTTTATGATTTTTGGAAACATAGTGAAAAAGAATACCATATCAATTACCTAGAACTGCTAGCCGTTTCCTTAAGCTTCAAAGTTCAGCCGGGGAAGAAAGAAATTGTGCAATATTATTATGTATTAAAAATACCACCGCGTATGTAGGTATCCTGAACCGTATGCAGTCGCAATCGATGTGAAATTCTAACTATTTCCCCCATTTTCCCTTGTCTTAAAATGTGTGAGAAAAATAATTTATTTGAATTGAAACAAAAGATTTAAGTAACTCCCAGCACAAACCACCAAAGCAAACCACTCCAGCCTTACCCTGGGTGCCGGGAGACGCTCTGGGCGCCATTCGCGCGGCGCGGCTGTCCGCCAGAGACCCTGACGTAGATACTCGCTTCTCTGGCATCCATGACTATTTGTCAATACAACATCACGTTGAGGTCATGGTAGGAGTTTTGTACGTTACGTAATACTGATATGTTCAAAAACCTGTTTTATTAGTTATATACGGGTGGTTCATTTGGTTCATTAAATTCAAACCATTCAGCTTTGTCTCTATTGCTAGGCGAAGATATGGGTAATGATGAGGCAAATTTTACAAGAAGCCTATAAAATTAAACCAATTAAATCGAAGTACTTATAAATTTTCTTAGGATCCAAATTATTTCTTAATCAGCTATCTCTGTGATATCCTTATATTACTTGAACTTTAGAAAAAATTACCAAAAAGTTACCGTTAGTTACATCGTTAGCCGTATGCACTGACATAGGGTCCAGAAATTAAATTAGAAAATATAGTTTTTGCATCAGTGCACAAAATCATAATATACATCATTAAAACCACAGCCTCAAATCGAATAACAACAACCTATGTTATCCTTGCCAATCTTTAAAAATAGCATAATGAAATGTCCTGTATCGACTTTAAAAGATTATATTTTTTGGGACGAAAAATATTAAAGCTTCGAATTTGGGGTTCTCGTTTGTAACATGAAAGGCCCCTCACAGAGCCGCGTCGAGTCATACGCTAAGTCGGTGGATAAAGCAGACGCCAGGTACGAGCGGCGTTGACATGAGTGTGTTCAGCGCACACAGCACGCGGCTCGTGCTCAGTGTAGGTTATCCGAGAAACGGCTGGGTGGACCTAAAACTCTCAGGCCTTTACAAAATTTTACCATAAACCTATATTAGACCCACTAAACGACTTTCCGTACTCAATAAAGGTAAATATCTTCCTATAAAGAGATTATTTACAATTTAATTATTCTGTTTATAGATTTAATTAATGTTGGCAATCACCAAGTGTATAATAAATGCCTAAAGGTTACTGGATTATTAAATTATGTACTAAAGTAAGGAATTTAATGAATAAACGTATTTAAAGTAATTATATTTTGTAAAGACAAAAAAAAACAAAACTTAGTCTCTAAAAATCTACCTGGTAATTATATATACTATCTGAAGAATGAAGCGACGAATTATATGAAGTTCTATTGCTATTATATGAGTCACTTCATTCGAAGATATAGTAAGAACCCGTCCCTCCCGGAACCCATACAAAAGTTTTGTTTTGATCTCTAAAAAATGAAGATTTGCCGAAGTAAAAAGACGGAAAGTTTTTTAAATACGTCAAATGACATACTGTGAAACTGTGCGAAGTTACCTAGTACCTTAAAAGAACTACCTGTTTAATTATATACTACCTTTGAATGAAGCGACTCATATAATAGCGATAGAAGTTCACTTGAAAGTTCGTTTAATCATCTATAATTATTCCCAAGATATTCAAAGTGAAAGCGATGTGCCCGAAACTCTATTTTCTTATTTATACAGATTAATAAAAACTCTTTTTATAATCATAAAAAGCAGAAGAATATCGAAACTAGGCTCCTAAGAAAGCAAAACACGTCTTATGCATGGATATATTTCATACCATAAATTATGAGTAAAATTTTTTATTTTATTTTACCTAATCAGAATGGAAAAATGTGTATAAAATATAAGGTCTGTAACTCATGCAAATGGACAGATGTCAGTGAATAGATAGAAGATTACTATAAGAGCCCGCTGCACTTTCATTCTCACGATATGACCTTGGGCGTCAAAAGACAGTTTTAGAATAATAATAAGGACCTGGACATAGTCTTAAACATTATAGCAATCTGAATATGAAATTTTTCGCCATTTTTAATTTACGCAGCGGAGTTTTTGAGGAAATCAAAATACTATGACGGAGAGATTAATTTTCTTTAGTTCGTAAATTTTCAGAGAAAGGAGGTGTTTTGAATCTAAGCTCAATGGTCATATTGCACCTTTACCACAATAATCAATTTTTTAAATGCAAGTGCGACATCTTGGTATACTTTATCTCGTAAAACATCGCATTTAAACGAAATCTTTAATTAAACCTTTGCTATTTACTGTTTTTTAAAACTGTTTAAGACTTGTCTATGAATTTATCCAAATTGAAAAAGCTGATGACAATGATACCTTTACAGTTGAGAGCTTATCTTCAAGAGATTATGAATTTGCAGTAAATAATAATCTTATTATTGTTTACACCACACTTAAGTATTAAACCTTACATTGACATTACGATATGAAAACGGTAAGAGGCACAGATTAAGGCTATTTATAAATAAGACAGCCAGTGATCAAAGCCTACTAAAGAAGAACGGAACCTTAAACCGCATTTTCTGGTATGCTTTCAATGGAATCCGAAAATTCAAATAATCAACAGATAATAATAATAACAAAAATCCCCAGACAATTACACAAACTGTATGGTCCCAAAGTGAGAACACTATTATGAATGATCATACAGCGAACTCGGGGGAACCCAGAATAAAGTTATATATTAATAAACAACCAAGAACTGAGAAAAAACATTTGTATCCATTATTCAAATGCCACAAATTAATATTAACAACATTTCAAATGTGACTTGAATCACTATTTTCAGATATATAATGTTGTACTGTTTGTTGATGTTCCAGAGGATTTATACTTATTTAAGATGACTGATTAAAGTTACAAAAGAAGGAAATACTCGAAAAAAAATTTCGATACTTACACATAGCATTGTCTGTAATATTCAGAGAAAAAATATGGATTGTTTACTTAGTTAGTTATTGCTAAAATTGACCAAAGAAGTAAATCAAAAAGATATGCTTGTATTTGCTTTGCTGTTGATTTAAATTTACTTATGTGACCTGACGTAGAATACCTAACATGTGTTTCTAAAACGTCACTGACATAAAACACAACGCTAAGCGTTTGAACTTGACCTGGTAGCGGCTGACAAAGTGGGATTTATTTATTTATTTTTTACGAAAACCAACAACACTTACCGACCGTAGTTATAAATAGCACTTCCTTAAAACAAGGCTAAAAACAGGTTAACAATACATACATATATATTTATTATTAAGAGTTATTTATGCTTTTTATCTTATACCAACTTCTACTGTTCACACTAGCGTACTAGCAGATTTAGAAATCGAGTCTTTAAAATGTATAACAATAAAGTCAAAATTAATAAGTTATAGTAAGTCAAACTTCAGTACTTAAGGGGTCGTCCGTATGCAATTTATTGCTTCAAAGGCCGTTTGCGTCTTAAGAAAACCCGTATTAATCTAGGTTAATGACAATCTCCTCTGCCAAGGAAGTCATTAATTCATGGAATTGTCAATTAACCACTATTTATTGGAGTTTAGGTTCAGATATCAAGTTCAATAGATTTATTTATTTGATTTAATATTGGATGTAATATTTATCGAATCCAGTGTAATGACATTTCATGTTTATTTGACTTAATAGGGAAGCTTACTGTTAGCTTTCTTAAACTGAAAACGAATGAAATGTATGTAAGTAAACGTCGGACCCATTTCTTGAATTGATTTTTTCTTTACTTTTAAGATTAAACTGCACCCCTGATATATCTTCTTAATAAATGCGGGATAAATAAATAGGGAATATAAAATATAAAGCATCACGTCAAAAATTATTTCAATGTGTTTTGATGTTTAATCTTGGTTTCACTTGTCAAACAAAATTATATAAATAGATTTTTAGAGACTTACCGAGCTAACAGATGCAGATAAGAATAATTTTGTATGAATCTGTAAAAAAAATTTTTTTTAAACATATACCCGTGAAAGTGGGGGGCACCATACTATGAAATCTATACCTACGATGTTCAGAAATAAAATAGGGAGAGATAGACAGTGTAATGTCTCTAGTTTATTATAGTAAGGGTCACATCCACAATGCCTCGTGCTACATACACGGCGTCAGAATACACTGACATGATTGTAATCTATGGAATCTCACGGAAACGCAGCTCTAGCTCTGCGAACTTACCGAGAAAGGTATGGAGACAGCCGCGCGTGCCTAGGAACGCACGCACCATAGTGTTGGCAGTACAACGGGCACGAGAAAACAAACCATTAGCAGCGCATCAGGAGGGAGTCCCACCGCAGCAGATACCTACTGCGCGCGAGCAACAGATTCTTGACTATTTTGACCGCAACCCCACATCGAGTCTGCATAGAGCCGCACGCCAGTTTAGAGTTTGCCATAGAACCGTGCATATCAATTTAAAAAGGAATAAACGCAAACCGTACAAATTCAAAAAACGTTCAAGCCCTTTTAAGAAGGGATTTACCAGTCAGGCGTACTCACTGCCAGTGGATACTTGACAAAGTTACTGACGACCCGAATTTTTTATTAAATGTCATGTGGACCGACGAGAGCACATTTACACGCAATGGCATATGGAACCAACAAAATCTCAGATACTAGAGTATTGAAAATCCACGCATGATTCGGGAGTCAGAGCATCAGTACCGCTTCTCTTAATGTGTGGGCTGGTATACACAGGGACCAGATTATTGGCCCTGTTTTTATTGACGGCAGCCTTAACGCGGCAAAATTTTTGGAGATATAATCCGGTCCCGTTGCTGAATATACCGAAGAACCGAAGAACCCTTAGCCGATTATCGGCATTTATGGTACCAATTGGACGGACCTCCTCCACATTCAGTGATGTCTTCCAAAGAGATACTCGCCGAAATGTTTGGACAGCAGTGGATTGGTCGATTTGGACCAGTACGTTGGCCACCACGGTCCGCGGATGTCATTCCAATGGATTTTTTCATTTGGGGGTTTGTGAAAAGTGAAGTGTACGCGACGTACGTGAATTATTTTTAACCGGATTATTTTAGCGTTTAATAAATTAAAAAGTATAACAACAAACAGTGACCTTATTGCATGGTTAAATAACAATATTATACGTCGTTATAATTTGTGTACCATTGCAAACGGCGGACATTTCGAACAATTGAAGATTTATTGTGTAAGTGTTACAATGAATTATTTTTGTTTATTATTTTCATTGATCATACCTTCCAACGTTACCTAGAACACATGTTTACATTATCATTCACATCAAACCCGGGCGCTCCGCTGTGTAGGTAGGTGTGCGAGCCGGTGAGCCTGCCGCCGCACGCGCTATGCTACTCAAATGCTACGTTCCCAATTTGTTACGATGGTGGCGGCAGGCTACTCAACAAAGGATGTTTACATTTAAACTTTATTATTAAGCTATTTAAGTTCTTTGAAAAACGTTTTTTCGTATACTTCCCGTAAACTTTTTTTTAATAGTTTTGGATTAACAGTAGGCACTTATACTATATGTGGTTTCGTTAAATGCCTCTCGCTTTTATCAAAATTGTATAATGTAATAATATAATGTAATAATAATTTAATCCAGTTCAAAAGCAAACAAATTCCAGTAAACACGCCTAAAGTAATCAATAAGAACAATAAAAACTCAACGAATGCTATTTTTTTTTTTTTGCTGCCGAGGCACCCTCGCTGGAGGGAGGTGGAAGATGCGGCATGCATACCGCCCGCAGGTAAAGTCCTCTGCGGGGGGTTATGTGGGACTCACCAGAATGGCACCTACCCACTAAAAACCACCTGTTGGCTGTAGTTATTACCGTTAGCCTTCATCGGAAGCGACACGTCGGGAAGTTGGGCGCGTTGGCGGAGACCCGCTAGCGGGTCTTCCGCCTGAAGTGAAAGTTGCACTGAAGGTGCTCAAAGGGACATGAGTTGGTGGCCATTCTGGGCAGCCTCCGGTGAAGCCGGGGCTGGGCAGAGGTCGGCCGAAGCATGATTTAGGGATCAATTCATTTAAATGAACCTACAATGAATTGAGAAGGGAACTATGCTCCGCCAGAGCTAGCAAACGCTCTGTCGGAGTACGTGAAGCCCTAAGTTTACGGGCTAAGACTGCGATTTCACTAAAATTGACATTTTTTATAGCGTCGCAGACGATACGCATATCGTCTGCTACGGAGGATTGAGGAATGGGTTTGTATGGGCGAGGAGCCGGGATGGGATTCGATGCGGGGCGCTGCCTCCAGTTTTCTGGGGCAGGCCTGGACTGTGTAGGCTTAGCAGCCGGAGGAACTCGGCTACGCAGCGGCGGAAAGTTTTCTTGAGAAAGGCGCGGGGCCTGTTTGGGTGCCGCCCTCTTGGAATTGGAGTGCATACAACGGGGTGCACGAGGGCAGCCCCTGTACTTTGTGGTGTAGCCGGACGGGCCACAAAGCACGCAATCGGGAGGAGAGGGAGTTTCAGGAGTGCGATTGCACTCCTTAGTGAAATGAGGGACCAGGCACTTGACGCACCTGGGCGGTGCGCGGCAGTTGGCCGCCGCGTGCCCGTACACCTGGCACCGATGGCACTGGCCGGGATGACCGCGGCGATGAGGCGCCTCGATCGAGATCCCAGAGAGGCCGCATATAGTGCTAACCCCTTTGAGGATCTCCCTGGACTTGGGGACGTTGGCGAGAACCACCAAAGCGAGAGGGTGTTGCCTCCCGTACTTGCTGTGTATTTTATGCACCGCGAGTGCCGGGAAGCCTTGGGACTGCAGATCCTCCAGGATAGCCTCGTTCGATAATTCGAACGGGACTCCCCTGAGTACCGCTCTGATCTTACGCTCTTCTGACAGAGCATAAGTATGATAAGCATATTGCTTATCGGTGAGGAGCTTTGTTAAAGCACGAAAGTCTATCGACGAGACTAAGATTTTAATAGATTCACCCGAGTTGGCCGCTCGGGTGTAATGAATCTTGTGCTCATTGCACAATGTCGAGACCTCAGTCCATTTACCCTTTTCCCGAAGGAAAACGGGTGGTGGGACCTTGGCCTTGACATAAGTTGGGGCCGGAGCGGGTGTTGAAGACACCGGGGCAGCTGGCGTTGAAGACGCCGCAGGGGGTGTGGGGACGGGCGTCGAGGGCGCCGGGTCTTGTTTCGAACGCTTCTTAGAGCGCTTCTTAACAAGCGTAAAAGAGGGAGACTCAGGGCCAGTTGGGGTGGCGTCCGAGGATGACTCGGTCGCGGGTGCGCGCTTGCGTCGCGGAGGGGCGTCTACTTCGCACTCCATGTCACTGGAGGAAGGGGACGCGGGAGGGCCTAAGACCTGAGGGGTCTGGGGAACTGGGGTGGCCTAAGGGGTCATGAGATGAGGGACAATAGAATCTAAGAAACGGTACTTATCAGCATTTATAGACATGCCTTCAGTACTTTCAAGTAACTTCTTCCTAAACTCGTCAAAGCTTAGGGAAGCCATTGCGGAGGGGTTGGGGAGGGACAATATATAAATTTATATACTATGAACCTATCAACGATGACTAACTTCCTAAAACCACCCTACACGCGGACGACGCGGATAACTTACTCGAACATGGAACTTGAAGTCCTGGAACGACGAATCCCCGTCGACGAAGCTCACGTTCCACGAAGTACGGTTAACAACCCACTATCCGCCGTGAAAACGGCGTTAGAAACTTATTAGAAGTACGGTTAACGACCCACTGTCCGCCGTGAAAACGGCGTTAGAAACTTATTACGGTATACAACTATGAAATTATATATTACGACAACAACCAGTGAAATTTGGGTGCTCAATTAGCGCGGGGGCTAATAGAGCGGGAAGGCGTCTGCGATCGACGTGCGCTCGAGAACGCACGCAGACCGAGACTGCTCAACGAATGCACAGATCGCAACGAGAAATGACGAGGGACTGCGATGTGGCGATATCAGTGCGCGAGCGCAACAACGTTTACCAAACTGGTTTCTTGGCTAATTGTAAGAGAGAGACAGCATATTGTATACCTACCGCAAACCTCGTACGTAACTGTTAACAGGATGCCGCAATAACAAAAATAATTTCTTAGTAGTAGAGATTTAGTTTACAGTAGTAAAAGGATATCCTAAACAAAATATTGATTATTCATTAGTCAATAATATTTCACTCCCACAGATTTACAAAAAAATAAATATGGGAAATAAAAAGAAGGTAGAGGCTAGTTTATAATTTTTTTAGGTTGATCATTGTACGGAATATTTCATTGAACGGGTCGGATTCCGCCCAATGACATTTCTTGCCAGTTCTTCTTCACGCAGGTTTTTTTGAACTGGTCGTAGAGTCACGTCATACTTGACGTCAATAATAAATAAGTAATTGTCAAAGCTGAGAAATAAATATTTGAATTTAAATGTGAGGTTATCTAACTAGCACATAATAATGAACATTATTTCGCGAATATCGAGTGTAATACTCATTACGTGCATACACTCGTTACGTGCGTAATGCAATCGCAAGTTTTGTTTCGATAGTTGTGCGGATTTTACCAGTACTACATAATATAAAATTCCATGTTTAAAATATTAGTACAGGTCAGTTGTATGGTCAAAGTGTTTAATTTCAATACGTGACTCAGAAGTTGGTATTTTTTGTGAAGTGAGTAAATATTAAATATAGATTGACCAGTGTATTTACTACTATTTATTATATATAGTATAGTACTATTTATTTATTATTGATGTAAAATTTACAGCTTCGTTAGAAGAAATATAATATATACATCGGTAGTGAATTACAAAAGTTAGGTTAGAGTAAATGGTGTAAAACTTGTTTATAGGTAGGATTTGATGCTTTTGGTTGACTGTTAGGTTAGTTAGGTATTATTTTTCTGAAGTGTAGGTGCGTACTATTAAATGAGTTATGCGGAGAGTATTGATTATAATTAATACAATTACTGTAATTTTTGTAAATCGGCTGATGAAAGTATATGTATCGGAGGCGATGTTTCGTTTTTGTCTCAACAAATTTAATATTAGATTCTTTACATTTCAATTTACAGTCTTTTAGTAACGCTCGATTTAGTTTCGTGAGGTGTTCATTTATGTAGATTAGGGCTCCGCCATTGGCTTTTTCTCCAATTTCGATGTCTGCAGGTTTTATTCCTCGGTGTTTGCGAGTGGCTGCCACGATTGTGTCCTTCGTGCGGCGATGCCGAAGCCGTGTGACGACAGCGAGACCGCTGGCAGCGCTGCTCGGCCGCGAGACTGCACCTAATGAGCGAACTCCACCTCAGCCCTATCGATATCAACACCGTCTTTCTTGGCGAGATTTATAACGAGGCCTACTGTGTCTTCGTCTTTAATTTCAGGGACTCCAATTATTTCGATGTTTTGTAGTCGGCTCCACTGTTATTGACGAGCATGTTCTACTTCGAGATGATGGACTTTAGAAGTGATAGCATCCACATCTATGCGTAAGCGAGAGTTTTCATCTTTTAGAACTTTTATTTCATTCTTGGTGTGAGTTAAAGTTTTTAAGAAGTTATCGTATTGAGAACTGATGTATACTACAGTTGATTCGACCGTTGAGATTCGATTATTGATACTGCCAAGTTCACTTTTTATAGCCTCCCGCACTAAACTCTGGAGTTCGTGTGTCGTAGTAGTCAATGTATCCGTCTGCTGCTGGTTGTCGCCGAGATTACTTTAAGACTGGTTGAGTTTTCTAGTGGTAACGAACTCAGAGTCTGCATGCACAAAACTTTGTTCCGATGACGATTTAACAGGAGTATCGAAGTTATCACCGGTTTTTGGTTGTTAATTCATGCACAACGGACATGTCCAAGATATTGTTTTCTTTGCCGTATCCTGTTTTATACCAACATATAATAAATGATAAGATCGAGAGCAATGAATGCGAGTGCAAATGATCTTCTCAGATTGCTTTACTGTTTTTTACATGCACTGCTACTAGACATGGTGCAAGTAGGTATATCAGCTTTTTGTAGAAGACACACAGTGGTTGGCAATAGTTAGAAAATAGTTGATTTTTGGTACCTTGTATGTCACAGGCGTTATGATGTGAAATGCTGAATAAGGCAGCGACCGTTGTAACTCGAACGTCGTACTCGAACCGTTGCGTTGACTTTCGAACTCTCGTATTGTCCGCAGCAAATGTGTAGATTTCTAAAGTTGAAGTTTTTACATTGTGGTATGAGCAAAAATTCGCTAACTTTCGCAAGTAAAACTTAGTTATAAATAAGATAATGCACAACAAAACACAATATTTACTAGCAAGTTCTTAAAAACATGTCTACTCCGAGCGTAATGAATGGACGAAAAAGAAATATCTTTAGGTGTTTTATTTTTAATAGTGTACCCAAGGTCTGTACCAAAATTCACCATGTTCGGAATTAATGCAAACTGACCACTATTTTTCTGGCTAATTTGACGGGACTATATCAGGAGTAAGAAAATAAACTGTAAAGTTCTTTATTTTTTATATTAAAAGAATAATAATGAAAGTAGATAAACCATAAACTATGATTATCTCATTAACGTCAGTCTCTTACAA
Source organism: Marasmarcha lunaedactyla (assembly GCA_923062675.1). NCBI lineage: Eukaryota > Metazoa > Arthropoda > Insecta > Lepidoptera > Pterophoridae > Marasmarcha > Marasmarcha lunaedactyla. Next base: position 4,728,100 of record OV281358.1, read on the forward strand.
AAGTTCATTAAATTTCAATATTATATTTCAAGTTCAACATTTAGTTCTAAAATATCGATAGTGGATTCGATACTCATTGTGCAACCCTAAAAATGGATGCCATTTTATGTTATTTTTCAAGTTTAGGTATGCACGTTTTTTTCGTACGTAGGGCTTGGTTATCCATTGGTTGAGGTCAATGTTATGTGCGGTTTGCATGTATTAAGTTGTTAAGTTGGTAACTAAATTTTAAGTTACTACATGTCACTTGTGTGTCCAAACGGATTAAGTAGTTAAGTTCATAAGTTCAAAGAAAATGAGCAGTGATGAATCTCAAGGAATTCGTCAATTCTGTACTTAGATATGTGGTAAACGTGATTTTGAACAAATTCAGATAAGAATTTGTTTGGGAAATTAAAATCTTTACAAGATTATGTATTTTTCTAAATGTTTTACGTCGGTGGGCGATTTATTGGTGCGGTACCTTTACTAATTAGGTACCCTTAATAATCACTGGACGGATATCAGCCTCTCCCAACTCAGGGGTGGCGTCTGAAAATTGAAGGTTATCACGCCTACTGCGGGTTGGCAGACTTACCAACTCAGGGGTGGCGTCACACAATTGTACGCCATCACGCCAACTGTGGGTTGGCAGACTTACTAACTCAGGGGTGGTGTCAGACAATTGTAGGCCATCACGCCAACTGCGGGTTGGCAGACTTACCAACTCAGGGTTGGTGTCAGACAATTGTACGCCATCACGCCTACTGAGGGTTGGCGGGTTGGCAGACTATCCAACTCAGGGGTGGTGTCAGACAATTGTAGGCCATCACGCCAACTGCGGGTTGGCAGACTTACTAACTCAGGGGTGGTGTCAAACAATTATAGGCCATCACGCCTACTGCGACGTCGACTGTTCTATTCTGCCTAACTACACTCAATCTTATAAAATTATTATTTAAGGCACTTCCAAGGTACATTGTTCATTACACTCACATTACACTCACATTATTTTTCTTACTCCAAACTTAAAAAAAAATTAAAAACTACAGATCAACAACTCCTAAAAGGATTTCAAATACAAAAATCAAATGGCCTATTCTATCAAAATAAAATACCTTGCTCAAATTAAAAACTTAGAAAAATTATGGAGATCCATTGATTCTATGAATCAAGCTCGTAGTAAAAACATCAAAATAACAACTTATCAAACTTTTACAACAACAAAAAATACATGAACTAAAATCCTCAGTAGAAACTTACTCTAATCAATTTTAAAGTTTAGGAATATAAATGAAATCCTTTAAAATCAGTCTTGCAGAAAACATTTTTGTCTTAGCCTTTAGTACAGTTATAAAATAAAAAAATTGTTTGTCTTTCTTAAACAACCTTAATAGTATCCAATCAAAATATTATGTTGTAGTTGGTAGCTTAATAAACAAATCACAAATTTTCAAAAAATGATCTGTATTATCCAGGAATGTAGTTACCATTCACTAAGGACATAACGTCATCTTTCTTCCTTTCAGCCAAACCCAGTTTTCTGTTAAAAGCATTTTTGAGTTCGATCGCCTTCTTTTTTGTAACCACAGCTCTCTTCATTTGATCCGCGTAAGAAGTACGGTAGTAGATTGCATTGGAGTCATCTTTCTGCACTCGAATCCCTTTTATTTCAGAGGTTTTTATGATATTTTGATCTTCATCCTTATGAATCGCAAAATTCATTTGATTGAGAACGGTTCTCCAATCATAAAAGTCACTGTAACACAAAGTCACTGTCGTTTCGGTTCTGACTTTTTTCTTGCAGCTTTGATAGCCCCAATAAATCCTTCAGGAGTATAAATTAGTCCGCTCCTTAGTTGCTTTTTCACCTGACGTTCAATTTGGGAGTGAGCCGAGTCACCTTAATTTTGTGTGTGCCCCTTGATAAGAAAATTGTGAGTGATTGAGTTAATATTTGGCTATTGGTTAATAATCAGCTACAAAAATCTCCTTGTATTGCTTATCCGTCTCCTTCTCAGCTCGCGCCATTTTCTTTTCTTCTAGATGAGTTAGATATTGATCTTTTTTACTTTCTTTTTCTTCGCCTGTACTTAGTTTGTAAGCTTCACAAAAAGACGGCGAAGATGAAGTGCTGGAAGAGCTGCTAGACGAGGAACTTGAAATAGATGAGCTCGATACACACCGCTGGTGATAGGTATCTGTCATTTCTTGGTTATCTGTAACATGTGTTGTACATTAAAATAAATTTTTGGAAGATTAGACAATAAATTCCTATAGGTATCAAAAACAATCTTACATAATACGTTTTTCTATACGAATTGTATAATGAGAATAGGTTTGATTATTCGTTTGTTTGTATAGGCTCCGAAACTTCTCAGTTGGAAATTTACACTATACCCAGATGACATAGGCTGTACTTAATCGAAGTCCACGCGAGCGTAACCGTGCGCCGAAGGCTGGTGTATTAGTAAAACATGAATATTAAAGTAAAGCAATTTACCAACTATTTCTGTATCAAATACAGGAAGTAAATCCGGATTTTCAGGAGCGACTTTGTTGCCACTGACAGAGTCCTCATTCATGCTACTTTTCACTGCTTCATCTTTATTCAAAGTTAACAAAACTGGGTTTTCACGAGTAAATAAATCAGTGTTCCTAAGCGAATCGTTGACTGTTTTGCTTTGTGCCAATTGTAACCATTAGTTAAGACCGTTTAGACCTTGCATTTATCCTTCCCATCTGAAAAGATAAATGCAGTGTAATATTACTGTTTAGTGTAAACAATGTGACAAGTTAATGTACCATTCAATATAACATACAATGTATTCGGCAATAAAAGAATATCAAAATATGACCCACTAGATATTAGCTATTTATAAAAAATATTCATCATCTACAACGTTACTATATAGATATTACGAGGGTAGTTTGATTTTTTTACGAGAATAACGTGACATAAAAAATATATCTCCGTATTTGTGGCTCAAATTTTACAAGAATATTGTAATAATTACGATATGCCACATTGTCGTATAAATAAAATTATTGTAAAATACTTACTTTTGTCACTAATACTGTGGCCTCCTTTAGATGTCACGTTTTTCTTGAAAACCGAGAGCGCTTCACACGTCAAAGCACACGTGGTAACTGATCTGTCGCAGTGTAGAAGACAACCTGGTCGTCAAATGAGACAGCGCTATAAAGTAATATTTTGTCTTTTTTCTCACAGTTTTGTTGTTTTTGAAAAAAGAAAGTACCGTAATTTTACAGATAATAGAGCACGAAATCGCGAATCAGAATTTCAATAAATCGAACAATCGAATAACTTCAGATGTCACACTGACGTCGCAAATGGGCGATATAGTATCCAAACGACGAACATCCTCGAACAACACCCTTTTACGGGCTTAATGCGAGAGCCAGCGATCGCCCTCCTCAACCATATGTGTTTGTTAACTCCTAGAAATTCGTGAACTTATTAAAGCGTTAAAAGTTCTGCACTTGTTATATGCATACATTAAACATAGCGCTACCCTTCATTATAGTCAACATTAGATTATTAGGATCCAAGTTATGTTATGTATTAAAAAAAAAATTTTCTATTATGTTTTAAAAAAAAAGCGAAATATGGGATGGAATGTTTGAATAGTCCTTCACTTTTAAATTGTGTAACTATCACAGTAGTAATATGTTTTTTTCTTTGTCGATTCACCTGATGGTAAGTGGTATTTGTACCGATGGACACTGATATTTGATTATATATTTATTATGCGTTGCCATTCGTAGGCATCTTTTGGAATTTTCTTTGTTGACTGTACTGTTAACGGTGATGGTAGCCAACTTTAACCTATTTATAGGGCAAACCGATTCCAAGGACACAAATTATTAAATAAAAATTTTTCTAAAATCCTGCGCAATTTCACCAAGGTACCTCGTGCTTCCACGGTAAATAACTTTATATAATAAAGAATTAAAAAAAACTGTGTGGTTGATTCAGAGTTTATTGATTACATATTAACAAACAAAGAACTAAAGACACATATAATCTATTTGATGTCTGTTTTATTATAATAACAGAAATTGGGTAGGGTTATATAATATTAGTTAATTTTTTTATTTTGTTGTGTTAAATCTAGTATTTTGATTAGACAATTTTAGACCCTGTTTCGTTTTTAATGTGTGTTTACCCTTAACTACTTATTAGATTATACTAATTACAAAATTAATTTTTTTTACTTCAAGTAGAAATTCAAGCATTAAATAAAACACTTTTTACCGGATATTATCGCGTATATTTTAGTTAATTTTAAAATTATTTCGACGTTTCGGCATCTTTGCAGTTGCCGTGGTCACGATAGACTAAGGTGTTGTTCATCTATTGCCAGTAATAAAAACTACATGATTGTCAATACATATTAACGCCATCTGTTTCTCAGTCTTCTCGCATAACGTCCCGGATTGACACAAAAGGCACTGACTGTGTCCTGAGTTTGCAGTCTAACAGTTTGCTGGTTTTTCATTTTGATGTTTTTAAGTATTGGATCCCATGTTGATGAAAGTTTCCAACCATCTTCTCTATTGAAATTTGGATGTTTTTTAATTTCAATAGTTTCTCTGACCATCCTAGGTATAAAATGTTTCTCTTTTGCTAGGATCTTCACGGTATCAAATCTTAAATAATGGTTGGGCTTGTCTATGGAATGTTCACAAACTGCAGATTTTGAGGTTCGTTTATTTTTAACATCAGAGATGTGTTCTTTAATGCGAGTTGACACATTTCGTTTGGTTTGACCGATATAAGAGAGCCCGCAGTCACAGTCGATTTTATAAACGCCTGGATCTTGTAAAGGGATGCTTGATTTTATTGGACGAAGATGCTGGCTTATCTTTGAGTGCGGCTTGTAGATAGTTTTGATTGAAGCTCGCCGAAGAATGCCTCCTATCTTGTCAGTAACACCCTTTATATAAGGCAGGAATGCTGGTCTTCGTTCAACTGTGAGTGGCTTTACGCGGTTTCTGCGACGGCGACGCGGTGTTTTTAAATCGTTATCCCGCAGCACTTTAACCAGGTGGTTGAGTTCCTCATTAATGTGTTGGGGATCGCAGATTCCATGTGCTCTCTGAAACAAAGAGTTGCCTACGGCAGATAATTGGCTCGGGTGGTGATGGGATTTCCCATTTAGATATCGGTCAGTGTGGGTGGGTTTCCTATAAACAGTATGGCTAAGTGTACCATCAGGATTTCTTTGTATTAAGACATCTAAGAAAGCTAATTTGTTCTCCTGCTCCAATTCCATAGTGAATTTAATTTTAGAATTAAGGGAATTGAGGTGGTTTAGGAATGCAGTCACTTCATGCTTAGGTAATATAGTGTAGGTGTCGTCAACGTACCTCTTGTATATCTTCGGCACAACAGGTGCCATTCGGAGCGCTTGCTCCTCGAAGTTCTCCATGTAAATGTCAGCTATAACAGGTGACACCGGAGACCCCATGGCAACACCATCAATTTGAATGTAGTAATTGTTATTCCACATGAAGTAGCCAGATGTTAAACATAGCTCTAATAGTTCTGCATATTCCTCGGGCAAGTTTGACTCACTTAGCTTCCTTTTTACTATATCAATGCAGTCTCTAACAGGTAGTGAGGTGAATAGAGACGACACATCAAAGCTAACCATAGTTTCATTGTTAGTTAACTTGAGATTTTTAAGGTCACTAACAAAATGGTAAGAATCCTTTACATATGCACTTGTCTTTCCTCGCAGTTGTGAGAGCACAATTGCTAAGTGCTGGGCCAGCTTGTAAGTTGGTGTGTCTAGCTGGCTCACAATAGGTCTCAAAGGTACTTTAGCTTTGTGTATTTTTGGTAACCCATACAATTTTGGTGGTTTTGCACTTGCTGGTGTTAACTTTTTCACATCTAAATGTAACAAATCTTTGTGTTTTTGTATTAAAGTGGATGTTTTCTTCATAATCCTGTTGGTGGGGACGTAATTCACCATTTTGTATGTGTTTTCATCCGCTAACAACTCCAAGATTTTTTCGTTATATTCAGATGTATCCATCACTACGGTAGCATTTCCTTTATCTGCACGGAGAACTGTTAACTCGTCATTATTGCGTAAGGTCTTCAATGCAAGGCGTTCTTCTCTGGAAAGATTCGATTTCGGTAGACTATTGCGTCTTAATACGCCGGAGATATCTTGCCGTATACTTTCAGAATCTTCCTTTGAAAGTTTGTTTGTGAAAAGACAGTCTTCTACGCGACAGATTATGTCTTCTACCGGTATTCTAGACGGAGTTGGTGCAAAATTTAAGCCCTTCGATAAAACTTTTATAACATTTGTTTCCAATGTTTGTTTTGACACATTGACAACTGTTCGTTCAAGCGAAAAAGTTGATTGATTCTCTGTGGTTGAGCTGATTGAAGGCTGAAAGGGTTCATGAGTCATCCTTTTGTTATTGAGTTTTTGAAATTTGCTAATTTGTTTATTTTTATAGATGTTGTAGACATAGTACGCCCTTTTATTCGTAAAATCTTCAACTTTCGCGAAATCCGAATGGACTTGCATTGACTCTGTCCCATTCGGATTTCGCGAAAGTTGAAGATTTTACGAATAAAAGGGCGTACTATGTCTACAACATCTATAAAAATAAACAAATTAGCAAATTTCAAAAACTCAATAACAAAAGGATGACTCATGAACCCTTTCAGCCTTCAATCAGCTCAACCACAGAAAATCAATCAACTTTTTCGCTTGAACGAACAGTTGTCAATGTGTCAAAACAAACATTGGAAATAAATGTTATAAAAGTTTTATCGAAGGGCTTAAATTTTGCACCAACTCCGTCTAGAATACCGGTAGAAGACATAATCTGTCGCGTAGAAGACTGTCTTTTCACAAACAAACTTTCAAAGGAAGATTCTGAAAGTATACGGCAAGATATCTCCGGCGTATTAAGACGCAATAGTCTACCGAAATCGAATCTTTCCAGAGAAGAACGCCTTGCATTGAAGACCTTACGCAATAATGACGAGTTAACAGTTCTCCGTGCAGATAAAGGAAATGCTACCGTAGTGATGGATACATCTGAATATAACGAAAAAATCTTGGAGTTGTTAGCGGATGAAAACACATACAAAATGGTGAATTACGACCCCACCAACAGGATTATGAAGAAAACATCCACTTTAATACAAAAACACAAAGATTTGTTACATTTAGATGTGAAAAAGTTAACACCAGCAAGTGCAAAACCACCAAAATTGTATGGGTTACCAAAAATACACAAAGCTAAAGTACCTTTGAGACCTATTGTGAGCCAGCTAGACACACCAACTTACAAGCTGGCCCAGCACTTAGCAATTGTGCTCTCACAACTGCGAGGAAAGACAAGTGCATATGTAAAGGATTCTTACCATTTTGTTAGTGACCTTAAAAATCTCAAGTTAACTAACAATGAAACTATGGTTAGCTTTGATGTGTCGTCTCTATTCACCTCACTACCTGTTAGAGACTGCATTGATATAGTAAAAAGGAAGCTAAGTGAGTCAAACTTGCCCGAGGAATATGCAGAACTATTAGAGCTATGTTTAACATCTGGCTACTTCATGTGGAATAACAATTACTACATTCAAATTGATGGTGTTGCCATGGGGTCTCCGGTGTCACCTGTTATAGCTGACATTTACATGGAGAACTTCGAGGAGCAAGCGCTCCGAATGGCACCTGTTGTGCCGAAGATATACAAGAGGTACGTTGACGACACCTACACTATATTACCTAAGCATGAAGTGACTGCATTCCTAAACCACCTCAATTCCCTTAATTCTAAAATTAAATTCACTATGGAATTGGAGCAGGAGAACAAATTAGCTTTCTTAGATGTCTTAATACAAAGAAATCCTGATGGTACACTTAGCCATACTGTTTATAGGAAACCCACCCACACTGACCGATATCTAAATGGGAAATCCCATCACCACCCGAGCCAATTATCTGCCGTAGGCAACTCTTTGTTTCAGAGAGCACATGGAATCTGCGATCCCCAACACATTAATGAGGAACTCAACCACCTGGTTAAAGTGCTGCGGGATAACGATTTAAAAACACCGCGTCGCCGTCGCAGAAACCGCGTAAAGCCACTCACAGTTGAACGAAGACCAGCATTCCTGCCTTATATAAAGGGTGTTACTGACAAGATAGGAGGCATTCTTCGGCGAGCTTCAATCAAAACTATCTACAAGCCGCACTCAAAGATAAGCCAGCATCTTCGTCCAATAAAATCAAGCATCCCTTTACAAGATCCAGGCGTTTATAAAATCGACTGTGACTGCGGGCTCTCTTATATCGGTCAAACCAAACGAAATGTGTCAACTCGCATTAAAGAACACATCTCTGATGTTAAAAATAAACGAACCTCAAAATCTGCAGTTTGTGAACATTCCATAGACAAGCCCAACCATTATTTAAGATTTGATACCGTGAAGATCCTAGCAAAAGAGAAACATTTTATACCTAGGATGGTCAGAGAAACTATTGAAATTAAAAAACATCCAAATTTCAATAGAGAAGATGGTTGGAAACTTTCATCAACATGGGATCCAATACTTAAAAACATCAAAATGAAAAACCAGCAAACTGTTAGACTGCAAACTCAGGACACAGTCAGTGCCTTTTGTGTCAATCCGGGACGTTATGCGAGAAGACTGAGAAACAGATGGCGTTAATATGTATTGACAATCATGTAGTTTTTATTACTGGCAATAGATGAACAACACCTTAGTCTATCGTGACCACGGCAACTGCAAAGATGCCGAAACGTCGAAATAATTTTAAAATTAACTAAAATATACGCGATAATATCCGGTAAAAAGTGTTTTATTTAAAGTATGAATCGTGAAAATTTAAGAAAATATATAGAAATTCAAGCACTTCAATAAAAAAAAAGAAAAATTTCTGGATCCACCGTCACCCACAGACTGTGACAGCACGTAGCACCAGTCCAGCTGATGAGCTTCTACCGGTTTGAACAATTCTGTGACATTTTCAAACCATTCCTACATTCGAAGTTAAAGTTAAATTCAAATTAGATTTCATGAGCTGTGAACTAAAAAAGATTGAAATTATAATTTTTTCGAATTAGTTTCACTTTAAATCTTTTTAGTATTCATATTTTATTGATTGTTATTTGGGTGAATTTTTAAATATCATGTAGTTCTGAATCTATTACCGTCTCTCCTCGCTCGGCGCGTTCCATTGTCACACCAATTAATCATCTTATAGCAATGTTACCAACATTGGTTAATTTGAGGATTAATAATAATTAGATATTTATAAATTTATTTGCGTGAGAGTTCTGGATACACACAGACATCATCGAACCGCCAATGCGAAAATTTTGTCGCGAACCCCCTACCTCCGAATGGCGAACCCCTAGGGGTTCGATTACCCCACTTTGACAAACACTGCCTTTTTTGTTCCCATTCACGGAGAGGACAGGAGGATTTAAGAAACGCTCTTACGCATACCTCACCGCGCGCGATCGAGGTTATGTGGGACTCGTCACTACGAGCCTACCAGAGCCTCTACTCACTAAAAAAACCCCTGAATGACTCGTGCAATATTTTTGCCACACAGCCTTCATCTGAGCGACGACCAATTGGAGAAAGAGGCCCCGTAGCGGGGCCCAGAAGGGATCACCCACTGGGAATGACATAGCATTGAAGGTGCTCAAAGCACTGATGGTGAATACATAGCACTGAAGTTGCTCAAAATAAAAAAAAAATTGAATTAATTCGAATTTAAATTAGAATTAGAAGTTGCGGCCTGAAGGGCTTCGAAATCTAGTGTTAGTTGCGTGGCTACGTTCGTGTGCGCGTTTCTACTGACTAGTCTAGCGACTTTGTACTTCGAATCTATGACAGGGGTAGCAATAGGGGTATAATGTATACGAGACTGAATCTCGAACTAGAGGATTGGGGTTGGTTTCGGAGCGTTTGAAGAACGCTTCAGAGAGTGTTTTGAGGTGCTGTTGTAGTTCAAGATCTCTGTGCAGGTCCGCACTACGCACCAAGGTGCGTGCAGGGCCCTGCGGCAGAAGAGATTTTGAACTACCTGCAGTTTGTGCAGGACGGCGGTTTGGCGTGGGCAAAGATTGTAGACATACTATGTAGGCGGCCTAAATAAAACGGGCGAGTTTCGTTATTCTATCGACGTGTGGCTTGAAAGAAAGCGTCTGGTCTAAGGTGACGCCTAAGTATACCTAACATTCTAACGTGGAGATTGTCGCGACGTTGTTTGCAGTCAAAGTAAACCGCAGAACTCTTGTCTGGTTTCACGTCGATACGCCATTTTTGAAACCATGCACTTAGTCTCGTCTGGTGACGAGACCCAGGACACCAGGCTTTTGGAGTAAAGGGTGGACAACCCGCAAAAAGGGCGAGTTCGACGCCTTTCGGCAGAATGGGAATGTCGTTGGTGTACACGGTGTACAGCAGAGGGGCGAGGACAGTGCCTTGAGGAACTCCAGCCTTTATGGGACCAGGTAAGGAAAGCGTGCCTTCGTGTCTAAAACGAAACGTACGTTCTTTGAGAAAGGACGCTATTATTCTACCTAGGCGATGCGATAAGCCTATTTTATAAAGTTTCGTTTATAAAGAGATCGTTCATCTCAGCGTCTCGGAGTTCCGCGAGGCAAGACCTTACTTTACGTTGTAGCTGATTCGCAGCTAATCTATAGGCGGGCGTGGGATAGAGCTTGGCTCTCCGGAGAGCCGCGTTCTTATCTTTAATAAGATTGCTAACGGCTAAGGGAAGCGTGGGTTTGCCTTGCTTAGCAATCTTTTTGTTAACACTAATTGATGAGTTGATAGCATCAGTGAGTGAATTGACTAATGAATCTATTTTGTCCGGGCTATTTAGAGATTCGGGCGAGATCGTGAGGGGAGAGTTCGGGGTCCAAGGCTGAAACTAACGTTTTTAAAGCCTTTCCAGTTGGTAAAGGTCTAAGGAGAGGTGACAATATTGTAAGGTGGTCCTAGCACGAGGGAGACGGGGTGGTAATCAGAGCCTAGGTCATCGAGCGGTTCGATAGACCTGAGATCAAGGTTGATATAATTTACTACCGCAAATTCGAGGATGTCGGGAGAGTGGTATGGATTGTCGGGATAGTGAGTGGGAGTCACGGGAGAGATGACATCTAAGTCGAGGGACTTAGTAATGCCAAAGAGAGCGATGTCGCTTGTGTTGGTCCATAGGCACGTCCAGTCAGTATGTTTGGAGTTGAAGTCTCCATATACTGACCATATACTGAGCATAATGACCGAATGGCCGAGGGCGAGAATGGCTACAAAGATGCTGCGGATAGGTCTGGTGCCACTAGGTATGTGAAGCTATGATGATGGTCGGATGATCAGTCATAGCCAATCTACACACAGTGGCTTCCATATTGAGGATAGGAGGGGTAGAAAGAGGAATGCAGTGGAAACCCCTTTTGTAGTAGATAGCTGGGCCGCCGAAACCGTCGGAGGGAACAGCGAATCCCCTCGAGCGGTTTGGATCGGGCCACGTCTCTTGGAGAAGCAATAAGTCTGGCTCGTTGTTCTGAAGGAAATGTTTGAGCTCAGGAAGGTTAGTACTAAGGCTACGAATGTTAAATGAAACGAGGGACAAGCTCTTGGGTTTGATCCGACCGGACGCGGGATTTGCGGGCCTAGACATTATTACGTACTATTTATTTGAAGAATTTATTTTAACTATATAATTTACAAGGAACTAAGTAGCGAGTGATGCTCGGCTAATGCGACGAGACGCTCTTGAGGAGAGCAGGCGGCTCGCAGTTTGCGTGAGAATACGGAGATTTCCATAATGTCGATGTTTTGAATAATGTCGAAAACGATCTTCATGTCTTCAGCCAACGACGACTGAGGTGAGGACGACGGAGCGGGACGCGGGCTTACGGGAGCTATGGGGGCTTGGATAAGGCGGGAAGGTGGAGCGGCCAGATGCTGTCTCCAGGAGAGAGCCCGAGTAGGCGTCGGCTGCACGGGCTTTGCTTCCGGGGGGATGCGGCGGGAAGTTGGGGGAGTGAGCGGCGGCGCCTGTTTAGACGACTCTCTGAGCAGCAGTGCGCGGACAACCCTTTAATTTAGCTGTGTGGCCGGACTGGCCACACAGCACGCATGAAGGGGGGAAGTGGAGTCGGGAGTGCGAGTGCACTCCTTCGTATTTTGCGAAGCTAGGCACTTTACGCATCTGGGACGGGCTGAGCAATTAGCAGCTGCGTTTCCGTAAAGTTGGCAACGGTGGCATTGCCCAGGGTGCCCGCGACGGTTGGGACGCTCGACGGAGATGTTCGAGAGTCCGCAGATTGTGCGAGCCTCTTTAAAGATCTCCCTCGAGTTGGGAGTGTCGCCTACCGCGGTTGGAGTGCATCTTGTGGTCTGCTTCAGCCGGAAAGCCCTGGGACTTAAGGTCCTCGAGAATGTCGTCGTTACTCAGTTTAAGCGGGACCCCCCGTAGTACCGCGCGGATCTAACGCTCCTCCGGGAGGGCGAAGGTATGATACGCGATTTGTTTGACCTCAATTTTGATTGTATCGCCTGCGTTGGAGGCTTTTACGTAATTAATTTTGTGCTCTTTCCACATGTTAGAAACCGCGGTCCATCGCGCTTTTTCGCGGAAGAAGACGGGAGGAGGGAGTTGGGCCTTAGCCGGGACGGGAGCGCAGCGCGTTGCTGGCTTAGATGGAACCGACGGGGTCGCGGTCACTTGCAGTGACATTAACGGCGTGGGGCGGTTGTAGAAGACACCGGGATGGGCTCGGGTGTTGAAAACACCGCGGCTTTTTTCGAACGCTTCTTAGAGCATTTGGTGGGTAACTGGAATGGAGGCTCAGGAGAGCCGGTTAAGGTGGTGGTGTCCGACGACTCATCAGACGCGGATTCCGAGTCCCTCCCGGGAGCGGTACGCTTGCGGCGCGACGTGCGAGAGGATGTGTCCAACACACAGACCATCTCGGAGGGCACGGGAGACACAGGAGAGGAGCTAAAGACTAGAGGGGTCTGAGCGTTGGTGTACTGAGGGGCCGGGATTGGGGCCTGAAAGGCCGGGGACGCGTTAAGCGCATATAAGGCCTGCGTGAAGACCTCATCAGATTGAGACTGTGGGATATCGTTGCACAGAGCTCTCAAGACGACCAGCTTGCACCGCCGCTCGCCGCATACTGTGGGACATCAATAGCATCGCGTGAGCAGCTCCTGAGTCGACCGATCTGCGCGACCGCTCGACGCGTACTGAAGCGCGCGCGCTGCGTGCGGGTCCTATTTATAATTTCGTGCATTATCCACGCAAAACATTTTTGTATGAACATTTCTCCCGTGTTGTGATTGGTCAGCGAAGTAAGACGTACACTATTTTGACCTGGTACTACCAGTATGCAGCTAAATTGTATATTATATGTAAATAACCATAATAAAGCACCGAGCATCACTCGCTCCTAAGTTCGTTGTAAATTTATTTTATTTTTTTTATTTTTTTATTTTCGTATAAAATCGTAAATAAGTAAATTATAATGTCTAGACCCGCGAATCCCGCGTCCAGTCGTATTAAACCCAAGGGCTTATCCCTAGTATCTTTTAACGCTCGTAGCCTTAGCACTAACCTTCCCGAGATTAAACTGTTCCTTCAGAACAAAGAACCTGACTTATTCCTTCTCCAAGAGACATGGCTTACTCCAAACCGCTCCAGGGGATACGCTATTCCTAAGTACGCGTTTACTCGCAACGATAGGCCCAACTCCGACGGTTACGGAGGCACCGCTATATATTACAAAAGAGGCTTCCATTGCTGTCCTCTCCCTACCCCTCCTCTCCTCAACATGGAAACCACTGTGTGTGGATTGGCTATGACTGGTCATCCGACCATCATCATAGCTTTAATCTACATACCTAGTGGTACCAGACCAATCCGCAGCGACTTTGAGGCCATTCTCGCCCTCGGCCGTTCAGTCATTATGTTCGGAGACTTTAACTCCAAACATACTGACTGGACGTGCCTATCGACCAACACCAGCGGTATCGCTCTCCTCGACATCACTAACTCCCTTGACTTAGACGTCATATCCCCCATCACTCCCACTCACTATCCCAACAACCCGACCTATTCTCCTGACATCCTCGACTTTGAAATTATCAAGCGAATCAATCTTGATCTCAGGTCCATCGAACCGCTCGATGACCTAGGCTCCGACCATCGCCCCGTCTCCCTCGTGCTAGGCGCGCCTAACGATAACGTCACATCTCCTAAGACCTTTACCAACTGGAAAGGCTTTAAAAATACGTTAGTTTCAGCCTTAGAGGCACCGAACTCTCCGCTCGCGATTTCGCCCGACCAATTAGACAGCCCGATTAAAATAGATTCGATAGTCGATAATCTCACTGATGCTATCAACTCAGCCATCAGCGACAACGTAATCATTGCTAAGCAAGGCAAACCCGCGCTTCCCTTAGCCGTTAGCAATCTCATTAAAGCTAAGAACGCGGCTCTCCGGAGAGCCAAGAAATATCCCACGCCCGCATATAGAATAGCTGCGAATCAGCTTCAACGTAAAGTTAGGTCTCGCCTCGCGGAACTCCGCGACACTCAGTTTAACGATCTCATGGAGAATATCTCCCCGTCCCACCATGCGTATTATCGAATGGCCCGAGCTTTACGCGTAGACACTGCCTCTCACGTTCCTCCTCTCACTCGTCCCGACGGCGCCATTGCCTTCGAAGTCGAAGAGAAAGCCGAATGCTTCGCCGACAGCATAGCGGCACAATGTTCACCCAGCACGCAACCCGCGGATCCCTCCCACATCCAGGCGGTGGAGGACGAAGTTCTCCGCAGAGAATCTCTCCCTATCGCCGAAGACCCCGTCACAGTCTCTAATGATGAAATCTTGCTTCTCATTAGAAAGCAAAAGTCCAAAAAGGCTCCGGGTGCGGATGGAATTTCCAACCACGCACTTAAGCACCTGCCACAGCAGGTACATACCTGATACAAATATGGAGCAATTTGAAGACGCAGCAGCAAGCCCTAGTACCAAACCTGAAGTCGCAACTATTTCGCTGCAGGCCAGAATACCACCCTTTTGGCGCGCGCAACCCAAGCTTTGGTTTGCACAATTTGAAGCCGTCGTAGCACCATACAAAACAGGCGACGAACAGAAGTTTAACCTCGTGATTCCAGTACTAGAAAGAATCGACATCGAACAAATAAGTGATATTATCTGCAAACCGCCGCAAACGGGAAAGTACCTAGCACTGAAAAACAGATTACTTTCGGTGTATGAAGAATCAGAGTCGCAACAATTTCAAAAGTTACTCAGTGGACTCGAGCTGGGAGATCAGAAACCGTCGCAGTTGCTAAGAGTCATGCGAGACCTGGCTGGAGACAAGGTGCGGGATGACGCACTAAAGGTACTATGGATGGGACACCTACCACCGCAAGTAAGAGCTGTGCTATCTGTAAGCACGGAATCAAGTTTAGACACTCTGGCAAACATGGCAGATAAGATGATGGAACACACGGGCAGATCTATCGCGGCAGTCAGCATTGAAGCACCATCATCATCAACATCAGCTCAAGACATGTTTTTTCAAACATTAACGAAGCAAATGGAGAAATTATCAATTGAAATCGCAGAACTTCGACAAGCCACGACTCATGCGCATCGCCGTCCTTACCGTCGTCAACACTACGATCGCGCAAGATCAAGATCGAGATCAAGAACGTACAACGGAAAAAAACCCGGTGATATTGATTGGGTCTGTTACTATCATCGGAAATTCGGTGAAAGAGCGAAGAGTTGTGAACCCCAATGCATGAAAAGCACAAAGAGACAGGGAAACTAAAGACTACATCGACTGTGGCGGAAGTCGGTGTAACGAAGCGAAGTAACCGCCTATGCGTTAGAGATTTCAACACTCAAGAACTCTTTCTGGTCGATACCGGCGCAGACGTATCGGTACTAGCCGTAAAAAGAAGCGAATACCGACTACTTCGACTTATCAAATCAAATCAAATCAAATCAAATCAAATCAAATCAAATCAATTTATTTGCACAAATATGGGTTTTTACAAATGTTGGATTATAATAGGTAGTTCAGACCATATCTAACCTAGGAGGTATGTACAATACTTGTATAAAACGTTGCTACTAAATTTACAATATTAATTTACCAAATAAACGTCATTTACATGTCATATCTAACATTTTACAATAACATTGCCATCTTAAATTATAACAATTATAATTACATGCGTACCAACTTGTCATTGAAGTATTCAAAAATAGTGTAGTAAGCCTTATCTGCTAATAACATTTTTAGTTTCTTTTTAAATTCAGTAACATTATTAATATTTTTAATACAATTCGGCAATTTATTGAAAATTTTGGAAGCCATACCGAAGAAACTCTCAGAATATAGAGTAGTTTTACGAGGTTGAGACCGGATTTTGCCCTTAAGCCTTTGGCTGTTTAAGCCTTCAAACAGGTTCATGTTCTTTTTAACAAACAATACTGTTTCTAGAATGTATAAACAGGGAAAAGTCAGAATACCTAACTTTTTGAAAAAGGGCTTACAAGATTGTCTGCTTTTCAGATGACAAATCGATCTAATACAGCGCTTTTGAGCTTTGAAAATGTTTAATCTGTCAGTAGAGTTCCCCCAAAATATGACACCATAGCGTAGAATCGACTCAATGTAGGCATAATACGCTGATATTATTGCTGATTCGTTGACTAAGTTTGATAACATGCGTAAGGCGTAGGAATATTTACTTATTTTATTACAAGTGATATTTATGTGTTCCTTCCAGTTGAGGTTGGAGTCCAGTGTTAAACCTAAAAATTTTGTTGTAATTACTTCACTAATTTTATGTCCATTACAATCAATATTACCGAAAGTCAAGCCCCCATATCTATTCCTAAAATTCATAATGTTAATTTTATTTAAATTTATTTTTAGATTATTATTTGTCAGCCAGTCCATAATATTACTTAATGTAGATTTAATGTCAGATTTTAATATGTCAATGTCTTTATTGCTACAGATCAATGTACTGTCATCTGCAAATAAAATCATTGAATGCGAAGTTATGTCTGGAAAGTCATTAATATAAATTAAAAATAATAATGGCCCTAAGATACTACCTTGCGGTACCCCGCACTTGACTGCCCTGAATCGTGAAAGGTAGTTTTTCTCTGTAGAGGATTGGGGACATAATCTAGATATTTGAGTAGCTTGTAATCTATTATCGAGATATGATTTTATGAGATCAAGTGCCACTCCTCGCACTCCGTATGTGTTTAATTTGTCAAATAATTTTTTATGGTCAACATAGTCAAACGCCTTTGTCAGATCCATGAAAAGAGCACAAACAGGTACTTTGTTATCGACATTAGTTAATACTTCTTTAAGGAGATTGTATATAGCTAAATTTATTCCCTTATTTTTTCTGAATCCAACTTGTTCGACAGCCAATAGTTGATATTTTTCAAAGTAAACACTAAGAGAATTATATATAACCCTTTCAAATATTTTAGAAAAGACTGTTATAAATGCGATAGGTCTGTACGAAGATATATATTGTGGATCAGATTTCTTTAACATAGGTTTTATAACGGTAACTTTAAGTTTTTCCGGAAATGTGCCATTTTCGATACACAAATTTATAATATGGTTCAAACCTGGTGCTATATACGGTGCAATTTCTTTAATGATCTTTGTTGAAATATCATCATTTCCAGTACTTTTGGTATCTTTTAGATTTTTAATGACCGCCAAGATATCCTCAACAGTTGTAGGCCCCATGAAAAATGAATTAGATTTATTTAATTTATTGGAATTGTTACTTACATTTTTACTATAACTTTTTTGAGTTTCTGCTTGATCAATAAAAAAGTTATTAAAAGATTCAGCTATATCAATAGGATTAATTAATTTTAAGTCATCATTTATTATTTCTTTTATATATTCTCTGGGAGGATTGTTCTTGCGTTGATTAATTAATTGCCAAGTCGCTTTCATTTTGTTGTCAACTGTTCGCCGCAAATAATACACCGATCAAAACCTACGGTGAGAAGACGCTGAAGTTGAACTTAGGCCTTAGGAGAGACTGTAAGTGGAATTTCATCGTAGCCGACGTCAAGACTTCGATATTAGGTGCCGACTTTCTTCGCTACCATCAACTATTGGTAGACCTACACCGCAAGCGATTGGTTGATAACCTAACTGAATTATCAATCAACACAACAGATTTCTTAACGGATCAACTTACAACAATATCTGTTCTTGATCACAACCACAAATACTACAACATACTGCAAGAATTCTCCGAATTACTGAAACCACTGACGCCGAAAACACCTATCAAACACAATGTACAGCATCACATTGATACAACCGGACCGCCGCTGTTTTCACGCCCCCGCCCGTTGCCGCCTGACAAATTCAAAGCCGCTAAAGCAGAACTTCAAGCCATGATGGAGATGGGCATCTGTCAGCCTTCAAAAAGTCCATGGGCGAGTCCCATGCACATTTTAAAAAGAAAGACGGAGCATTAAGAGTGTGCGGAGACTATCGCCGTTTAAACGCAGTTACCTTGCCGGATCGTTACCCACTTCCGCGCATTCAAGATTTTACCTATCAGATACACGGCAAGAAGGTATTTTCAAAAATTTATTTGAAGAAAGCGTTCTTCTGGGTCCCTATGAAAAAAGAAGACGTAGAGAAGACCGCTATAACAACTCCATTCGGTTTATTCGAATTTAAACGAATGCCTTTCGGGCTAAGGAACGCGCCGCAAACATTTCAAAGATTTATGCATGAGGTACTCCTAGGCCTCGATTACTGCTGTTTCTGCTTCGCAGATGACCTTATTTTGTACTCGGAAGACGAAAAGAAACACGCCGAGCACCTCCGTGTCGTACTTAAGCGACTCAGCGACTACGGCATTGGAATCAACATTGAAAAATGCATATTTGGCGAGACCAAACTCGATTTTCTCGGCTATGAAGTCACAAGCGACGGAATCAAACCAACAGTAGAAAAAGTACAAGCTATACTTAACTATCCGAAGCCAGTGAATATCCAAGATCTTCGTCGATTTCTCGGCATGCTTAACTTCTATCATGACTGTCTCCCTAATCAAGCAAAACTTCAAATCGAACTCAACAAAATGCTTCACAATAAAAAGAAGAATGACAAGACGCCGATTATATGGACAGAAGCCGCAACCGAAGCATTTGAGAAATGCCGTCAAAGCATCTCGAATGTCACCATGCTTACGCATCCTGTACCAGGCGCTACACTATCTATCATGACCGACGCATCTGATGTCAGCGTGGGCGCCGCACTGCACCAAAAGATTGATAATTCCTGGAAGCCATTATCGTTTTTTTCAAAAAAGTTAAGCGATACACAAAAGCGATATAGCGTGTACGATCGCGAATTACTAGCGATCTACATGGCTGTCAAACACTTCAGAAGATTAATAGAAGGCAATGACGTCATCATATTAACCGATCACAAGCCACTTACATACGCCATGCAAAAATCAGCTACATCGAGCGACACACCAAGAAGAGAGAGACAATTGCACTATATTAGTCAATTTTGCACAAAAATCGCATATATACACGGCAAAGAAAACATAGTAGCTGACGCACTTTCTCGTATATCAGCTATCGACTGTCCTTCAGTGATTAACTTCGAAGAACTATCTCAAAAACAAGCTGAAGATGAAGAGTTAAAATTACTGAAACAAAAACCAAATCTTCGTTTCAGTCAAATATCTCTGCCAGGCTCGACGCATCCGATACAATGTGAAAGTTCAACAAGCAACCCACGTCCATACTTACCTCAAGCTTTTCGTCTAACTGCATACAATGCATTACACGGAATTAATCATCCAGGTGTTCGTACAACAAGAAAATTAATAACCGAAAAATACTTCTGGCCAAGCATGAACAAAGATATCTCAATATGGACGCAAGCCTGTTTAGCCTGTCAGCGCTCGAAAATTCATCGTCACACTGTAACGCCACTTGCACAGTTTCCGGAATCCAGCAGATTCGAACACATACACATAGATATCGTCGGACCGTTAACTCCATCTGAAGGCTATCGGTACCTAGTAACCATAATAGACCGATGTACTCGCTGGCCGGAAGCTATACCTATAACAGATATCAGTGCAGAAACAGTCGCACGAGCCCTTTACGACGGATGGATTTCAAGATTTGGCTGTCCGTTACGCATTACTACAGACCAAGGCCGGCAGTTCGAAGCTCAACTATTTCACAACTTATTAAGAAAACTAGGCGTTGAAAGACTACGAACCACAGCCTACCATCCACAATCTAACGGATTAGTCGAACGGTGGCATCGTACAATGAAAGCAGCTTTAATGGCAAGAGGAAATCGTTTGAACTGGGCGCAAGAAATACCTACCGTGTTACTAGGCCTACGTGCTACAATCCATAAAAAAACCAACTACAGTCCTGCAACAATGGTCTACGGAATGTCGCTACGGTTGCCAGCAGATTTTTTTTCGCCTACGAAATCAAAAACTGAAGAAACACAATTTATTAGCCAACTCATAGAAACTATGTCGTCATTCACATGCCAGAGCGGAACGTCGAACACATCGCAAAATACCTACGTACCTACGCTACGTACTTATGTACCTACGAAGCTCGATACCTGTACTCATGTATTTATACGTATAGATGCAACACGGAAGCCGCTATCACCACCATATGAAGTTATAGAAAAACACGAAAAATGGTTCAAGGTTCGACTACAGAACAGAGAAGCCATTGTCACGTTGGATCGTCTGAAACCTGCTTTTATTGCTGAAGAAACCACAGAGGACACTGAAGTTCCATACATCACCCGTTACGGAAGAATCAGCAAACCTACACATACAGTACGGTTTACTTGACGGGGGGTACTGTGGGATATCGTTGCACAGAGCTCTCAAGACGACCAGCTTGCACCGCCGCTCGCCGCATACTGTGGGACATCAATAGCATCGCGTGAGCAGCTCCTGAGTCGACCGATCTGCGCGAACGCTCGACGCGTACTGAAGCGCGCGCGCTGCGTGCGGGTCCTATTTATAATTTCGTGCATTATCCACGCAAAACATTTTTGTATGAACATTTCTCCCGTGTTGTGATTGGTCAGCGAAGTAAGACGTACACTATTTTGACCTGGTACTACCAGTATGCAGCTAAATTGTATATTATATGTAAATAACCATAATAAAGCGCATTCTCGCTCCGATCGCCACGCGGTGCGGACGTGCAAGACCCAGTTCTCCGTTGGTCGGTTCCCTCCCGATATTCCGTGGCGCTCAGTCTACTGACGTCACAGTATAGCGTGTTGGTTCCGTGCTACGGTTTTCAAGGTTTTTCTACTCCGTCTGAGTGCTATCGAAGTGCGTATTTTTCTTTGCGACTAAGCCCCTTAGTCTTCAAAGTGCTGTGCTAAGTTGTGTTGTGCTTGTGCTGAGTGCACCCGTGAACCCGCGTCTGACACGTCGTCAGATGCCGTCACCTTAACCGGCTCTCCTGAGCCCGCCTTTCAACTTGTCGCCAAGCGCTCCAAGAAGCGCTCTAAGAAAGCTTCGGTATCTTCAATACCCGAGCCCTCCCCGGTGTCTGGACCGCGGTTTCTAACTTGTGCAAAGAGCACAAAATCAATCACTTAAAAGCCGCCAACGCTGGCGACACAACCAAAATTCAAGTAGCGACCGTCGACGACTTCCGCGCGTTTACCAGGCTACTCTCGTTAAATAAAATCGCGTATCACACCTACGCCCTCCCGGAGAAGCGTAAGATCCGCGCAGTACTACGGGGCGTCCCGTTCGAACTCAGTAACGAAGACATCCTCGAGGACCTTAAGTCTCAGGGTTTCCCGGTCACAGCAGTGCACAAGATGCACTCCAACCGCGGTAGGCGTTTTCCTTTAGCTTTAGTAATCCTGTCAAATACTCCCAACTCGAAGGAGATTTTCAAAGAGGCTCGCACAATCTGCGGACTCTCGAACATCTCCGTCGAGCGTCCCAACCCCCGCGGTCACCCTGGGCAGTGCCACCGCTGCCAGCTATATGGCCACGCAGCGGCTAACTGCTCAGCTCCCCCCAGGTGCGTTAAGTGCCTGGATCCACATTTCACAAAGGAGTGCACTCGCACTCCTGAATCCACTTCCCCCCCTGCCTGTGTTCTGTGCGGCCAGTCCGGCCACACAGCTAACTACAGGGGTTGCCCGCGCGCTCCGCGCTCCACCACCAAGAGGGTCGCGCCTAAACCGGCGCCGCCGCTCACTCCTGCTAACTTCCCGCCGCTGCGCAACCGGGGTCCCCCGGAAGCAAAGCCCGTTCAGCCGACGCCTACTCCGGCTCTGTCTTGGAGGCAGCGTCCGGCCGTCCCGCCTGCACCTTCCCGACCCATCCCAGCTCCCGTAGCTTCCGTAGGGCCGCGTCCCGCTCCGTTATCCGTACCTCAGTCGTCGTTGGCTGAGGACATGAAGACCGTGTTCGACGTTATTCAAAACGTCGATATTAACGGAATTTCCGTACTCACACGCAAACTGCGAGCCGCCTGCTCTCCTCAAGAGCGTTTATTCGCGTTAGCCGAGCATCACTCGCTCCTAAGTTCGTTGTAAATTTATTTTTATTTTTTATATTTTTACATAAAATCGTAAATAAGTAAATTATAATGTCTAGACCCGCGAATCCCGCGTCCAGTCGTATTAAACCCAAGGGCTTATCCCTAGTATCTTTTAACGCTCGTAGCCTTAGCACTAACCTTCCCGAGATTAAACTGTTCCTTCAGAACAAAGAACCTGACTTATTCCTTCTCCAGGAGACATGGCTTACTCCAAAACGCTCCAGGGGATACGCTATTCCTAAGTACGCGTTTACTCGCAACGATAGGCCCAACTCCGACGGTTACGGCGGCACCGCTATATATTACAAAAGAGGTTTCCATTGCTGTCCTCTCCCTACCCCTCCTCTCCTCAACATGGAGGCCACGGTGTGTAGATTGGCTATGACTGGTCATCCGACCATCATCATAGCTTCAGTCTACATACCGTGTGGCTCCAATCCAATCCGCAGCGACTTTGAGGCCATTCTCGCCCTCGGCCATTCAGTCATTATGTTCGGAGACTTTAACTCCAAACATACTGACTGGACGTGCCTATCAACCAACACCAGCGGTATCGCTCTCCTCGACATCACTAACTCCCTTGACTTAGACGTCATATCCCCCATCACTCCCACTCACTATCCCAACAACCCGACCTACTCTCCTGACATCCTCGACTTTGCAATTATCAAGCGAATCAATCTTGATCTAAGGTCTATCGAACCGCTCGATGACCTAGGCTCCGACCATCGCCCCGTCTCCCTCGTGCTAGGTACGCCTAACGTTAACGTCACACCTCCTAAGACCTTTACCAATTGGAAAGGCTTTAAAAATACGTTAGTTTCAGCCTTAGAGGCCCCTAACTCTCCGCTCGCGATTTCGCCCGACCAATTAGATAGCCCGGATAAAATTGATTCATTAGTAAATTCTCTCACTGATGCTATCAACTCAGCCATCAGTGACAACGAAAAGGTTGCTAAGCAAGGCAAACCCACGCTTCCCTTAGCCGTTAGCAATCTCATTAAAACCAAGAACGCGGCTCTCCGGAGAGCAAAGAAATATCCCACGCCAGCATACAGAACAGCTGCGAATCAGCTTCAACGTAAAGTTAGGTCTCGCCTCGCGGAACTCCGTGACACTCAGTTTAACGATCTCATGGAGAATATCTCCCCGAATCTCGAAGAGAAAGCCGAATGCTTCGCCGACAGCATAGCGGCACAATGCTCGCCCAGCACGCAACCCGCGGATCCCTCCCACATCCAGGCGGTGGAGGACGAAGTTCTCCGCAGAGAATCTCTCCCTATCACCGACGACCCCGTCACAGTCTCTAATGATGAAATCTTGCTTTTCATTAGAAAGCAAAAATCCAAAAAGGCTCCGGGTGCGGATGGAATTTCCAACCACGCACTTAAGCACCTGCCTGAGCAGGTGCTTACCTTGTTAGCTATCATCTTCAATGCCTGCTTCGACCATAGCTACTTTCCAAAAGCCTGGAAAGAAGCGACAGTCATAGGCATTCCCAAGCCGGGTAAACCTCTGAATGTCCCGGCTAATCACAGACCCATCAGCCTTCTCAAGGCTATGTCTAAACTTCTCGAAAGAGTCATACTCTCTCGAATGCGGAACCATCTGTTTCCAACGGATGGCGACCCTCTCATCATTCCCCACCAGTTCGGCTTTCGCGCTAAGCACTCCTGCCCTCAGCAAGTCCATCGAATCGTCGAGTACATACTCGAAGGATTCTCTCAGCGTCGTAAAAAAACAATCGCGGTTCTCTTTGACGTAGCCAAGGCTTTCGACAAAGTCTGGCACAGCGGTCTCGTTTTTAAACTCTATAAAATAGGCTTACCGGCTCGCCTAGTCAGATTAATAGCGTCCTTTCTTAAAGACCGCACTTTTCGATTCAAACATGAAGGCACGCTCTCCGCGCCTCGTCCCATAAAGGCTGGAGTCCCGCAAGGCTCAGTCCTCGCCCCTCTGCTGTACACCGTGTACACTAACGACATCCCCATCCCGCCGAAAGGCGTCGAACTCGCCCTCTTTGCAGACGATACCGCCCTTTACACTAAAAGTCAAGCGATCCCGTATAACATCACCAGACTCCAAAAGGCCGTAAACGCCCTCGGTGTTTGGTTTCAAAAATGGCGTATCGATGTCAACCCAGAAAAGAGTTCTGCTATTCAATTCGACCACAAACGTCGTAATCGCCACAACGATCCGCATATTCGTATGTTAGGTATTCCCATCCCCTGGAAGCGCACTGTCAAATACTTAGGCGTCACCTTAGATCAGACGCTTTCTTTCAAGCCACACGTCGATAGAGTAACGAAACTCGCGCGTTTTTACTTAAGCCGTCTATATAGTATGATAGGAAGAAAAAGTAAAATGTCTTTTAGAAATAAACGTACGCTTTATAAGGTCTGCGTTAGACCCGTCATTTCATATGCTTCGCCAGTCTTTGCCCACGCCAAACCCTCCGTCCTGTATAAGCTGCAGGTAGTTCAAAATCTCTTCTGCCGCAGGGCCACAAACGCACCTTGGTACGTGCGTAACGCGGACCTGCACAGAGATCTTGAACTGCCTACAGTGCAACAGCACCTCAAAACACTCTCAGAATCGTTCTTCAAACGCGCCGAATCCCATCCCAATCATCTTGTTCGAGATTCAGTCTCATATACTGTTCCTGTGTTAGATTCGATTTACAAAATCGCTAGACCGAGAAACGCACACACGAGCGAACGCACGCAGTTAACTTTAGGTCTAGAGGCCCTTCAGGCCGCAAATTCTAATTCTAACGTAAATCCGAATTAATGCAATTTTATTTGTCAATTTTTAATGTTTTTTATTTATTTACTTTTCTTTTTTGAGCACCTTCAGTGCTATGTAAATCCCAGCGGGTGACCATTTAAGGGCCCCGCTAGCGCGGCCTCTTTCTCCGATTGGCCGTCACTCAGATGAAGGCTGAGTGGCAAAAATGCACGAGCCGACAGGGGGTTTTTTAGTGGGTATGGTTCTGGTAGGCGTCGGGACGAGTCCCACATAACTCCGATCGCGCGCGCGGAGTATGCGTCAGAGCATTTTTTATGTCCTCCTGCCCTTCCCGTGGAGGGGAACCAAAAAAAAAAAATAATAATAAAGCACTCAATTGTTCCCTGACTACTTGTGTATCAATTATCTCCAACTAGAAGACCTAACAAGACGACCGATGCGGTGAGCGCCTGGGCTTACGCTTACGCAAAGTTTACGATGCTTTGCGAGTCCATGGGAGGGCTTGGTAGAAAGATATAAGTATATTAATAAATAAAAGATGCCTAACTGACCTAACAACCCTAATGGCGAACGGCTGGGGAAAATAACTTAAAACGAACCGTAGTTTGCTGAAGGCCGCTACCTAGAAATCTAAAAAGGGTACGCAGGTAAAGAGTTGACTGCGTTAGGATCAACCTTTACCGACAAAAACTGCAAATGTACACGGATAGGGCACAAATAAAGATTTAGATAAATATGAAAATAAGAGAGTAAATAAAGAGAATAATAGAAAGGAAAAATAAATAAAATAAAAGGACTGGACCAGTTCAAATTCAGTTGTTTATTTTTTTTTTTTTTTTTAATTATTTGGAAAACATACAGTGTTCTTAAAGCTAGTTTAATACTAGAAAATTAACTAGACACCAATTATAAGTTTTCACATATCATAACTTTCTAACTTGAGATAGAGCTAGGTACATATATAATACACACAAAATAAAATAAAAACACAAATACACAAATATTACAAGACAAAAAACAATCCAAAACTCAATCAAATGGATCCGGGAACGTTATCAAACCATTGATTAGTAATTGTCAGCCTAACTCTTTCTATGGAAGAATTAAAAATGTCAATCTCGAGGCCCTTACAAAAAATTAATTTCGCCGATAATTAGTACAGCTATGAGGAACATGCAGAGTAACATGTTGTCGGGATGACCGTGTTAGGACCTACAGGCCCAATTGGGCAAGGAGGTAAGGAGAATCAATCTTGCATTTTGCAATCTTGATAACCGTGACAATATCCGCGATTTGGCGTCTTACGTAGAGGGGTAAAATGTGATAACGCCTACACCTTGCCGGGCGACAACGACTTGTCACCGTTAGGTATCCTTTGTACTAAAACCAGAATACTTTACGTTGGGCACACACAGCACTCAGCACAAGCACAACACAGCACAGCACTTTGAAGACTAAGAGACTTAGTCGCAAAGAAAAAATACCTTCGATAGCGCTAGGAGGGAGTAAAAAAACCCAGAAAAACCGTATCACAGAACCAACGCGCTATACTATGACGTCAGTAAACTGAGCGCCACTGAATAACGGGAAGATCCCGATCGATCGGAGTGGTCTTGGAACGTCCGTACCGGGTGGTAATTGGAGCGAGAATCGAAACACTACTTTAGCCGTTAGCAATCTTATCAAAGCTAAGAACGTGGCTCTCCGGATGGCCAAGCTCTATCAAACGCCCGCCTATAGATTAGTATGCATTAGTAGTAATGCAAAGTAAGGTCTTGCCTCGCGGATCTTCGAGATGCTCAAATGAACGATCTCATGGAGAATATCTCCCAGTCCCACCAAGCGTATTATAGAATGTGTACGGAGCAATGACCGCACATGCAATACCTACATCATATAACCTACATTTTTGTACACCAATACTGTAAATTAAAAAGAATTAAATTAGTGACTAAACAGCACTCTTTGGGTTCGGTTATTTTCTTAACATATACGTTACATAACGTGTCCAACATTTAAAACTGTTAGAATACACTACAGTTTTTGGTGCCGAAACCCGGCTTAAGCTCGAGCCTTACGCATAGAAGCAGCTTCTCACGTTCCTCCTGTCACTCGTCCCGATGGCACTACTGTCTTCGAAGCCGAAGAGAAAGCCGAATGCTTTGCTGACAGCATTGCCCCCTAATGCTCGCCCAGCACTCTGTAAGGATGTACGCACCACCTACATATGTAATACATATAGGTTGCATTTAGATTATAATAAATCAGTATTAACTCGTCTTTCGTTGTTTCAATACGTCTCCCTTTAGCGACATCTCTCATGGCGACCCTGCCAGGCGGTGTCGGTAACCTAACGCCACACCATATACGAATGGATATGAATTGACTGTGAAGATAAATCATGTATTCCATAATTTTAAATGTCGATCGTAAATTTTTAAATACAGACGTACTGATTATTTTTATTCAACTTCTGAAAGAATTTTATTTTCTACAAAATGGGCAAACAGATGTCTAAAGAAGAGACTGTTATAGTTCAAAATGCAGCTGGAGGAACAAATGGCGCTACAGTGGACCAACTTCATTTCCACTTGTCTTTAACTTCGATATTGCTGGCAGTAATTACTACAGTGCTCTTGCTCGCGGGTTTCTTCGTCATTTTCCGCGCTTACAAAAAGTGTCACAGACGTTGGATATTCCAGGAGTTTAATCGGAATGATTTAAGAAGATAATTTTGGCAGAAGCAGTTTACCAGAGCGCCACAGTCGGGTCCGGCGCCGCCAAGAATGGGTCCAGAAATTGTGTAACAAAAGTGTTTGTGCCGTGCTATTTTATTAAGGTTATATGATGTGTTTTATATTCAGTTTATTTTTTTTTTTAGTTGTGATAATTAGACAATAACGTTATTTTGCCGGAAAAGTAGGTCGTCGTAGCTGGATACATTGATACAACATTTAACTGAAATGACATACGAACTATGAACTTTATTATATGTTATATGTTTAAAAATCATTCTGCGTTTAAGTACTTATTGATAGTAATTTTTTTTCGATAAGTTACGTCATGTTGTCTACTCTCAATTTTATTATGGTAAGTCATGTTTCATTATTAGAATCTTTATATAAAGAATTAACAGAAATCAGAGTTTATTTGATTAAAATTGGCGAAAAAAGAAGGCAAGATAATATTTTACAATATAAATTAAATGAGACCAATTTGATATATGATCGTTATAAGTTCTGGTTAAGTGAATATGACATAGAACTAAAACATGGTAGTTTACATAATTCTGACATCAAAGTGATTGATAAATCTTGTCAGCAGTTTTTAAAACTTTTTGATGAAATTGTGAAGCTGTGTCATATATCCACTAATAGTTCCAAAATGGAAACCTTTGACCTAAAGACTACGTTAAGCTTAATGCCTATCATGAATGATACTGAAGCGAACACTAAACAATTAATCGACAATATTGAGTATTATGAATCTTTATTAAAGTCTGATGATTGTAAAAATAAATTAGTACAGTTTGTTTTAAAAAGCAGGTTATCACAGTCAGCAAAATTGCAATTAAATTCTAATTATTCGAAAGTACATGATTTGATAAAGGATATGCATCAAAATTTACTTCCTAAAAAGGCTGCCACAGCAATTCAGACTAAGTTACAAATAATAAAACAATCAGAATTGTCAATAACAGAGTTTGGAGATGAAATCTCTAGGTTAATGGTTGACCTTACGATTTCGCAAGCAGACGGAAACTCTTCCAGTTTCGAGGTACTAAAACCGCTAAATTAAAAATATGCTATTAAACAGTTTGCAGACGGTTTACGAAATCGCAGGCTCGGTACCATCATTGCAGCCAGAAACTTCGATTCGTTAAAAGATGCTATACAGGCGGCTCAGGATGAAGAGGTATGCGGGTCTGTTTCTAACGGAGAAGTCATGAATTTTAATAGTTTCAGATCGAGACCTAACCATTACCGAGGTTTACGAGGTAGGTCTGGCTACCAAGCGCAGATTTTTAATAGGAGTCGTGGAAGTTCCCGCAGCCTATCTCATCAGGCCCAATTTCGAGGTCGAGGACAAACCGGATCAACTCAACGAGGTCCAGTTAAGTCAAACTTTAGATCTTTTCGAAATCAAAGGGGTCTAAATAATGATCATATTCGAGTTTTTGACCAGGTAAACGAAACAGAAAACGAAAATAGATCATTTTTTCGTGACTAATAATTATCAAATTATGGCAAGCAATAGCAATTGTAGTATCAAGTTAAATGTAATGAATCATAATTATAGTTGGTTATTAGACACCGGGGCATCGATCTCGGCTATTAAACATAGGCATGTGCTTGAATTAAATATTCCAATTCATCTCGAAAACATTTCTATAAAAAGTATTAGGGGCAAAGTAGACGCAATTGGCTTTATTAATTTGAATCTTCACTGTAATGGAATAGCATTTATTCATAAATTTTATGTTTTCGATTGTTTGCCATGTACAACGAACGGATTGCCTCCTAATGCTCGGCCAGCACTCAACCCGCGGATCCCTCCCACATCCAGGCAGTGGAAGACGAAGAGCTCCACAGGGACTCTCCCCCTATCACTGCCGACCACGTCACATTGTCAAATGATGAAATCTCTCTTCTCATTAGAAATCAAAAGTCCAAAAAGGCTCCGGGTGCGGATGGAATTTTCAACCATGCACTTAAGCCTGCCTCAACAGGTGCTTGCTAGCTATCATCTTCAATGCCTGCCTCGACCTCAGCTACTTTCCAAAAGCTTGGAACCCTATTAAATATCACAGACCCATTATTAGCCTTCTCAAGGCCATGGCTAAACTTCTCGAGAGAGTCATACTCTCTCGAATGTGGAGCCATCTGTTTCCAACGGATGGCGATCCCTTCATTATTCCCCATCAGTTCGCTAAGCACTTTTGCCCTCAGCAAGGTACATCATATCGTCGAGTACATACTCGATGGCTTCTATCCGTGGCGTAACAAAACGGTCGCAGTTTCCTTTGACGTCGCCAAGGATTTCGATAAAGTTTAGCACAGTGGCCTCCTTTAGAAACTCTATAAAATAGGTTTCAGGATCACCTAGTCAGGATAATCGCATCCTATCTCAAAGATCGTTCGTTTAGTTTAAGGCGTGAAGGCACGCTTTCCGCGCCTTGTCGCATAAAGGCTGGAGTACCTCGAGGCTCAGTCCTCGCCCCTTTGTTGTACACCGTGTACACTAATGAGATTCCCATTCCATCGAAAGGCGTCAAACTCCCGCTTGTGTCCCTTACCTCATCGCCAGACTCCAAAAGGCCGTAAACGCCCTCGATGTATGGTTTCAAAAATGGCGTATCGATGTGAATCCAGACACGAGTTCTGCGATTCGCTCCGACCACTAACGCCGTCCCCACGTTCGAATGTTAGGTATTCCCATCCTCTGGAAGCACAGTACTAAATACTTAGGCGTCACCCTAGACGCGACGCTTCCTTTCGACCCACACGTCGATAAAGTATCAAAACTCGCCCGTCTCTACTGAGGCCGACTAAATAGTATGTTAGGAAAACTTAGTAAAATGTCTTTTAGAAACAATTGTACGCTCTTTAAGACCTGCGTTAGACCGTCATGGCCTCGCCAATCTTTGCCCACGCCAAACCCTCCCTCCTGCACAAACTGCAGGTCGTTCAAAATCTCTTCTGCCGCAGGATCACAAACGCACCCTGGTACGTGCGTAATGCGGACCTGCAAAGAAATCTTGAACTACCTACAGTGCAACAGCAGCTCAAACCACTCTTGGAAGGGTTCTTCAAACGCTCCGAAACCCATCCCAATCCTTTAGTTAGAGATACAGGAATGCGAGATCAAAAAAAAATATAATTTAAAAATAAAATTAGTAATATGTCGGAAAATAATGATGTAGGACGACAACAGTACAGTAAAATCTGGTAGTGATTTGCTTCACGGATTTCCTGAGGAAGTGCATTCCACAGTCGAAGAGCTTGAACTGTGAATGATTTTGAGAAAAAGTTTGTTTTGTGAGGCTTCGTGTGTACCAGTGTGCGTTTATGCACTCAGGTAGTGCGGCGAGGATAAATTCAAAAGGACGTTAAACAAAAGACAAAGTATTCGAAGATTTCTGCAGAGACGGATTGGAAGCCAGCGGAGTTGCTTTCGACATTCTGTTATATGATCATACTTCTTTAGGCCAAAATTAAAACGTATGCATAAGTTTTGTAAGCGTTAGATTTTCTTCAAAGACAGTAATTGAGTTTAAACTTTATGCTGTATGACAAAGACCTTTTTCGGCGATTTATCATCAATACGAAGCACTACATAACTAAATAACATCCAACTTGAAAATAGATCACTTTATATCTCTGCAATATGACTTCAAATTGAAACATTTACGTCATAATAATACATATTGATAGTATTGGTTTACCATCAATACAAAGCACAACATGACTAAATAATACCCAACGTTAATTACATTTCACAATCACCTACAAATAACAATTAAAGTAAATTACTAATTCAGTCGTGTAATTAGGTGATTGATCTGTGTAGGTACATGGAGTATTTATGTCATTTGGCCAACGGCTACTCGAAATTAGACAGGAGAAGAACGATCCTTGTTCACTAACGTTGATTTTATAATTAGAACATTGCATTGGTGCAAATTATCTGGGAACTTGATCGTGTATTTGTGAAATGCGGAACTATTGAACAACATTACAAGTTGTCTATAAGTACGTTGTTTAAAAGTAACAATGACATCTACTCGCGCTAGTAAGAAAGTAAGAAATAAAGAATATGTTTATTTGCACAAAAATAGTAAAAAGTGTACAAAAAAAAGGAAAGATAATAACTTAAAAAAATATACAAATGGATAAAATACAAAACGAATAAAAAAAGAACACAAAAAGCAACAAAAATATTGATGAAAGATTTATTTTTCTATTTTTTATTTTTATTATGTCAAACATTAAGCATGCCAGATGCAAGTGCCTACGATTTTTCATGTTCATTATGGATGCTTTATTCATGAATGGCGTAACGTGGGTACGCGGAGAAGAAGACGACTTCTGTAAACAAAATCTTCGTAGTTTAGTCGGGAAAGAACTAAAGATTCACAGAGGGCGACACGAGTTCGTTCACTTAATAAGTTTCCAATCTTGTACATAATTTTCAACCTGTAAAAAAAAGCTTTTTACCAGATTCAGCACGTGTGTTCCCAAGCGCAGCTGGTTATCCACGATGATGCCAAGATTTCTGGTTTCCTCGACGCGTTCTAGAAAGTTTCCATTTAAAGAAAGCATAAATCATAATCATGAATTTTGATTTAGATGGATTTATCAATAACGCATTTCTTTTAGACCACTTAACTATCCTATCTAAATCCTCATTCATTGTCTGTGTGATGACTGACATTTGGTCAGGACTTCCAGAAATATACAACTGTACATCGTCAGCATAGCAATGGTATTTGCAATACCTGATTTCTTGAACGAGATCTGCACTTTAAGTAATAAGTAGCAAGGGACCTAAAGGAACCTTGCGGGACACCTCGCGCAATTGGTCTTGTATCAGATTTTAAACAAATGCCATCAGTTCTTACTAATTTTACAGCTTGATGTCGCTCATCTAGATAAATGACAAACCAGTCTGTGCTTTTCTTATTCAACACATAATATTTAAGTTTGGATAATAGTAGAGACACATTTAAACATTCGAACGCGCGGATTAAATCCAGCGTTGTCGAAACAGTACCTTTCCCTGAATCCCGGTCTACAATATATTGTCACAGACGTCTAAGAGCGTTGTAACGGTACCACGCCCTTTTCGAAAGCCGGACTGAAACCTAGGAAGTTTGTTGTTTTCCTCTACATATTGATTTAATTGACAATAAACTGCTTTGACAAAAATGGATGTTTGCTTATTGGTCTTAAATGTTTCACCTCTCTTGGTTGTTCGATTTTGGGCAATGGGGTTATTAAAGCAACTTCCCAAGGTCTCAGAACGGTGCCCGATAGAATAGACGATTTATAGTATCAGTTATGACCTTAAGAGTACGAAGTAGAGTAAAAATGATCATGTTAAAATGATCATAGCATCGGAGTTAAAAGTCTAGTACAATAAAATAGCCAACGATAAATACTTAAATTGAATATAAATTTTGTAAGAGATAGTAAAAATGAAGAAGAGCAACGAATTAATTTTAAAAATAAAAGGGCTGAAAATCAATGACTTTAAATATACGATAAACAATTCATGAATAATAAGAATAAACATTGTTTTTAAACCTAAACTAATCAAAAATAAACTAATTGTACGATGCAAATCGAACATTTTAAGTAGGCTATGCATCAGCATTCTGCAACACGCAGTTTATTAATTTAAACTAAATTTCAGTGCGTTAAGACTTATCAAGGCGGTCGCGCGTGCTCACACTCATCATCAATATCATCCTCATTGATCAATCAAGAGATCAATAAATCCGTTTATTTAAGTAATTTAATTCGGGTTTAATTTCATTTATTTATCAAGTAATCACCTTATCAAGTAATAAAGTGTGCAGAGCCAACAAGGACGCTACATACTTTTTTGGTCCTTCGAAAAAGGGCTTCGCGAGTGCTCATATTGTAGTATTTCGTGAAGTGAACCTTGAACATTCAGTATTAATTGGATTGCAGTGCATTATCAGGAGAATCTGCATTGGTGAGCAAGCAAGGCCCACCAACCTTATCAAGACACAATAGCAGCCAAAGTATCTTTCTTAAATCTCTTACCATATATCAAGAATGGAAGATCTACTTTCGACGCAGCAGCAGTTGATTGGAGCCATAGAGCAACTTTACTCCAACTTTAAGAAAGATGGACCGGAGCGCAAGAACGGTGATTATATTAAGAGGAGACTCGAGACTCTCGATCAATATTGGCAGGAGTTTCAGGAGTTAAATCAAGAACAAATAGATTATAACTTTAAGAACGTTGAGTCATCAAAAACTTTAGGTCTATGTTGGAATCCCCATCAAGATAGATTCACTTTTACATCAAAAATTGAATATTCATCTAAAATACCTACCAAACGCACTTTGCTATCAGATATTTCAAAGTTATTTGACCCCCTAGGCTGGTTGTCTCCAGTTTCAACAAAAATAAAATTCTTATTTCAACAAGTATGGCAATCAGAAATAAAATGGGACGATCCGCTACCTGAAAATATCAAGACAGAGTGGTTAAGCATGAAGAGTGAATTAAAAAGTATCAAGAATTTTAATATACCTAGATGGTTAGGAATTATAGAACATGCTGTCATTGAACTTCATGGGTTTTCAGATGCATCAACAAAATGTTATGCCTGCGTTGTTTATTGTAAGGTGACCTCAAAAGAACATACATCTATTTCTATGATCGCAGGAAAATCAAAGTTGGTGCCAGTAAAGAAGGAAATAACTTTACCAAAATTAGAGTTATGCGGTGCACTGTTACTTATAAAACTGTTGGCTAAAATCTATAGTAGCCTCGAGAGTTACCAGATCAAAACCTACTGCTGGGTCGACTCCATGGTTGTACTAGGATGGATTAATGGATTACCAGAGCGCTGGAAGCCATTTGTAGCGAATAGGGTAAAGCAAATTACTAAAGTTGTGCCATCAAACAGCTGGAATTACGTCAAGTCAGAGGAAAACCCAGCGGACTGTGCTAGCCGCGGTCTAACCGCCGCACAGTTACGAGATCATGAACTATGGTGGAACGGGCCAACTTGGCTAAACACATTTGACTCGACGAAGCTAATAAACCAACAAACAAATTATTACACAGATCAAGAAGTGAAAAGGGCTAAACAAGTAGTCTCTATTGTTACTCATAATCAAGATGAGAATATTATCAATTATTTACTTAATAAATACAGTTCGTTAAGTAAGATAACAAGAGTTTTAGCGTGGGTATATAGAATAATTAATAATAAGCAAGAAAGAAAACAATACCTAACATTAGGCGAATTAAAGAGATTTACCTACAGCAAGGGTTAACCCATCTCGACCATTCTGCCACACAGGGGTAGATTATACAGGTCACGTGTTCGTGAAGGCCAACAAGGGCCGAGGTATCGTCACGTCAAAGGGCTACGTGGCTGTATTTGTCTGTATAGTGACTAAAGCTATTCATTTGGAATTAGTCTCAGACTTAACGACATCGGCATTTTTAGCAGCTTTGCGCCGAATGACAGCCAGGCGAGGTGTGCCGAAACATATGTATAGTGACCAAGGTACCACGTTCATCGGAGCAAACAAGGCTCTGCAAGAAGAATACCAACAAATACTTAACATTTTTGAAAATAGCGATTTTCTTCAGGAAATCACGTCGATAGGTATTAAGTGGCACTTTAATGCTCCTTCCTGGCCTTCAGCAGGTGGCCTGTGGGAAGCTTCAGTCAAAAGCCTTAAATATCATATGAAACGAGTTATAGGAGAACAAAGGCTCACCTTTGAAGAATATACAACTTTACTTTCCCAACTCGAAGCCTGCATAAATCAAAGACCTTTATGTACTATGACTGAAGACCAAGACAACCTTAATTGCCTAACACCGTCTCATTTTCTAACAAGCGGCCCATCATTGGCAATTTTTAATACAGAGACAGATTTACGTACTCGGTGGTACCAAACACAAAGATTGTTTGAAGATATCTGGAAAAGATGGCGACTTGAATATCTTACGCATCTATCAGCCCGCAGCAAGTGGCGGCAACCCCAAGAGAGTATCAAAATCAACGACGTAGTGCTTATTCAAGATACCAACCTGCCGGCCGGGAGGTGGCCACTCGGCCGCGTCGTAGAGCTACACCCAGGGAGCGATGGCTATGTAAGAGTTGTCACCCTAAGAACAAAAAATGGCATTATGAAGCGCCCGGTCGTCAAACTATCAATCTTACCGGTTCATGAACAAAAAGCAAGTTCTAAAAATAGCAAACACGATGACGTAAAACAAGTATGTCACATTTCTCAAACAAGAAAGAAAAATACCTACAGTTTTTCAAAGATGGTATTTACAATACTATTGTTCATAATGACCCTTATATCAAGCATAGAAGGTTCATACAATAGCACGCCACTGCAAAACAATCAAAGTTTTTATTTTGATAAAATTACAAATATGGGTCTTATCAGAGACGAGTGGCGCCTAGTAGTCTACTATGAGATGAGTCCCTACTGGGAGGGCTCATTAGCACTCAATAAGTACTTAGACTATCTAAACAACGTTTGTAATAGTAAACAAGATCATAACCAGTGCGGAGCGATCATGTTACAATTACAACATGGTTACGAACAATTTATTCATTATAATAAGGTTTTGATGAACAAGCAAATCTCGCGCACGCGACGAGGATTGATAAATGGAGTTGGTTCTTTAGCAAATAGTTTATTCGGAATTTTGGATAGTAATTTCGCTGAAAAATATGAGCAAGACATCCATCTTATAAACAAAAATCAAGAGCATCTCGCTGCACTCTGGAAGAACCAGACCTCAGTAGTGGAAGCGGAATTTAATTTATTGAAACGCACGGAAAATATTATGACGAAGCAGCATAAGCTCATCAACCAACGCATGCATCAATTAGAGAAGGAAGTAAATGTCGTAAGATTTGAAAACGTAGAAAATTATGATTTTATTCTCTCTGCAATGATAGCAAACAACATATTAGCACATTTCAAGGACATGCAGAACACTTTGTTAGATACTCTGACTAACATCTACAATGGCCAATTAAGTTTACATCTCCTAACACCTGACCAATTACGCCGTGAGCTAAACTTTATTTCCGGTAAAATATCCAAGGATTTATCGGTTCCATTTGATCATATTAATTTACCAAAAATATACCACTTATTGAAAGTTAAAGCAAGAATGTCTGCAAATTATTTATTATTCGAAACTAAAATACCTCTAGTTCACCGAGAGATATACGAAGTTTATAAAATCATCGCCGTACCACGTTTAAAAAATAATATGATGATTTATTTCAAACCCGTATCTAGTTACCTAGCTATTAACCTAAGAAAAGACGCTCTGCCTATGACAGAAAATGATTTGAATTCGTGTTTGCATCAAGATACAGATACGATTTTATGTACGTCAAGGTCGCCGGTTTACTCACTAAAGGATGATGAAAGCCTATGTGAACAGGACCTGGCTACCGGAAAGTGCAAGCTTTATCAAGAATCATGCTATCACAATGCCATGAATTAACTCAAGTAAATACCTACTTTTACTTTTATTTTCACCAACAGAACGTGAAAGTACTTTGTGACGATCAAGTTTCATCGTTGCAGTTATTAAACGCTGGCCTAATAACAACAAATCAAGGTTGTTTACTTAGGTTCAAGGACTTCACTGTTTACACTCATAAGCAAGAGATGAGTAATCTGCATGTCGAAGCCGATCTTATTGCTCTGAGGTTATCTCCGATAAACCAACTTTTCAACTCATCAGTACCAAATCTCGTTAATAACAGCTCAGAAGATGTCGGTGATAATTCAAAACAGCTGATTCAGCTACAGGAAAAGATTGAGGAGATGAAGAAGGCTATCCCTCTGTATGACAGCGTAAGCAGCCACGATATTCATCATTACACGGTATCGTACAGTATCGTTAGCGTTATTATCGTGGCAACAGCGGTTTGGGCGACACGACGGATCCGGCGGACATTGTCAGCAGCGGCGAGGCCAGGACCAGCAGCGGAGGCTGCTGCAACGGAGCGCGTGGCGAGGGAACCTGCGGCGGCAAGGCAGCTGCCGGCCTCCTCTACGCGGAACATTGACAATCAGTGTGTGTGTAATGCAAGTGTTAAGTGTGAAAATAGGGTCTCGCGCTATAAAAGCTATCAAAACATTGGTGTTAACAGTGGTCAGTGTAACGTAAACAAAAATCTTGTATCGCATTACAAACAAAACAAACGTACGTCACCGACTTTCCGCGCGGTTTACGTGGTCGGTGACGACAGTGTCAAGTTTAATTCTATTTAATATCTAATATCATCTTTATTTTCCATACTTACTAACAAGTGTAGGTTAAGGACAAATTGGTATCACCTTATATCATCTCATCATTACTAACTTCTCATCTTTTTCGGTGTGGGAGCATGTACGATGCAAATCGAACATTTTAAGTAGGCTATGCATCAGCATTCTGCAACACGCAGTTTATTAATTTAAACTAAATTTCAGTGCGTTAAGACTTATCAAGGCGGTCGCGCGTGCTCACACTTATCATCAATATCATCCTCATTGATCAATCAAGAGATCAATAAATCCGTTTATTTAAGCAATTTAATTCGGGTTTAATTTCATTTATTTATCAAGTAATCACCTTATCAAGTAATAAAGTGTGCAGAGTCAAACAAGGACGCTACACTTATAATTAATTGTTGGTGAGTAAAAAAGCCTAATATCTTAGTATCAAAATTCCTAACAAAAGATGCTGTGCGAGAGATCCTTTTAGTTGCATATGTGCATAGCACCAAAGGGACAAAACAGGTCCAATTACTGTCCACTGTTTTCAATAACATGAACAATACCAAAATTGCACTAAGTATATTAAATTGCATTAAGTTGTCTCTGACACACCAAAGCATTAACCGCTGATTGTCCAAAAACCCGTCTGTAAACATCTTCAGTACGGAGGCAGTATCGAGGGGCATCTGGCCCCTGGTGCTGGCGGACGTACACTTTGTATCCTCTCGACCAGACATAACGCTAATTGAGGCGACCCGCGATATCACGAGCCCGACGAAACAGTATGCGGCTGGTCTTCGTTAACCGTTCGTTGACGTAAAATTTACGTGGTGGTAGTGGCAGGGCAGTAGCCTTGGTGGAGGCGCCACGGCGCACGCGTGCCGCGCGCAGCAGCTCATCCCGCACGGCGCGGCGCGCCAGCCTTACGACGACTGCACGCGGCCTCGGTGGCGCGGTGCCCTATCCCTGCTGCTCCGGCGCACGCCCTACTCGTACACAGCTGACGATATCCTGTTCGGAGAGCTTGATCCCGAGTTTACTTGCCAGTGTCAAGGTGATATGAGTTAGACCTTCACACTGCTGCTCAGGCACATCTCTATCAGCTATCTCCACATCATTCAGCAGTAAATCTTGGTCGCGGTCGTTAAGTTCACTTTTCAGTTTTTCTATTGAGGCTAGTAAGCCGTCAACCTGCGTAGCCTCAGATTTTTCTCCGACTCGAGACTCCAGTACAGTTCTTTTTTTCTCTAAGCTTTCTAAACGGTCTTCGCAGACATCAATCTTAGAAGTGAGGCTTGCAAGTGTATCGTTCAATGATTTTATCTGACTACGAGTAGTTCTCATTTCACTAGCAGAGAGTCTCATCTCATGAACTAATGTTTTGATATCGTATGTAGCTTCACTGCCGGAGTCTATGCAAACTGGATTCTCCAGCAAGTCAAGAGTTTCTGGCAGGCTGTCGGCCACCGCGGCCCCCGCTTCTGTGATACGCCTCCGTCAACATCGCCACCACGCACAGGCGTATTTGTATTGTCTACTTTAGGCTGCTTACTAACGCACGATACACACTTCCAATTGTTTTTATGGTTTCTCGTCATGGTGTTGAAAAATCTTTTTTCGAAACATTCGCACATTCTAAATCATAGTCATTTTTACAACATTTGCAGCGTAAATAAGCCGTATCTTTAATAGAGTTAGAACAACCAGCACATTTTAAGGCACTCATCGTCTTGTAAATTTTCGAAAGTTTAGTAAAGATTAGTACGAGCATAGAAACTTTTGAAAGTAAGAAAACAATATCTTTGTCCCCCGCTTTCTCATAGTGCGTATGTACAACAGTTATTGACTTAGATAGCTGTAATACAATTGCTGACCCTTGGACGTCACGTAGTTTGCGTTATAGTCAAAATCTGCCGTAAAATATAAAGTCTGCTAAGTTTTCCTTCCTGTGAACTAATTACATAAATAAAATAAGTCATAAAAAACACATGAGTACATATTCCATATACTATCAGATAATATCTTAAAATCTTTTTACTAAATTGGTTTTGTGTATGAGTACTATTTCTTTAAAACTTTTTGATTTCGTAATCTTGACCATCGAATGCATAAAGTTTGGTCCAATGTTTGTAATTGTTTTCGCAAAAGGAAGGTTGTGTCGTGGCTAGACCAGGTTAAACAACATCTTCATTTGAGTTTTCAATTACCTTAAGTAAGAAACTGAAACATTGTGCGAAGTTTTCGTTTTAAGGGGAATTTTTAGGGCAAGGAGTTTGGTTAAAAATACAGTTTGGCAAAACTTTGACTCCGCAAGGTGTAGTGCCTTGATTTGTTGGCAGACTAAGCACGCCACTCAGAAAGTTTTGAGAATTTTTTTTTTTAAGTTCTATTATTTTAATGTTGTAAATTTAAATTTCCTCTAATTTTTTATGCATTATGAAACTATTGCGTTTCATAGAATATGGATCTGCGTCGGGAACATTTTCGTGCAGTGATTTTTATGACGTCAAGTCCAACTTGAAACTTGATGCACCGTTATATCGACTTCAGTTAGCTTGTATAAAGAAGGCGCGTTTTGTGAGGCAACTGTGTACCATTGGTATAACGAGTTTAAGTGCGGTCGCTTAAATTTGAAGGCTGAAGAAACAAGTGTTCGTCCTTTGATTGCTGTTACGGAAGCAAACGTGCTACAAGTGAAACATTTACTTAAAGAAAATCGGCGAATTACATATCAGGAGATTCCACACAATCTACAGATTGGACCGGGAAGTGTTCTGATTGTATGTAACCACCGATGCTCGGAAGGAGGCGATCGTGGAGTAGTCCCATGATATGATTGATAAATTCAAAGCAGGTTATTTTGTATACAAAAATATAACCTATAGAACATTTTTATTTTATTTTCTCAATACTTTCTGAGTGTCTCACGTAGGTAGTTTATAGGTGCTTAAGAAATATTCTCAAAAATTGAACAATTTTGGAAAACATTCTATTTGGTAGGCACCAAAAAGAATAATTTTAAAATAATTTCAGTCTATTCAACAATTGCAAACTAAGGCAAATGTGTGGCATCCAACCAATCTCTACGACAATTTATAGGTTATTTGCATCAACCCAAGTCTTTGACGCGGACTACAGTAAACTATGATCTAACATTAATTCTCTTTTCATTGACACAGCGTCGCTGCATTGCGAATTAGCGCTGCCGTGTAGAGTAACGCGCCGCGTAAACTTCTAACCGGGAGTAGACTTGTTCAATTTTAGAGTCGTTCAACATGAACAAAATTATAAGACATTTCTTAGACTTTGTTTAGAGTTTCTTTTACTTGGCTTTACATATTATAACTTACACTAAATGTTATGTACAGGAGTGTACAAATCTTGTCCTAACGTAAACTATTATAAAACTATTTATATGAACTGGATTAGATGCATCAATCGGTTTTTTAAAATAATTATTATCTCATAAAAGGCCTTTCTTTCAGAATTTTATATTAACCCTTATGTAGTCGAGACAATTTTTCTATACCAGCTATTATTTTTTTGGGTGAGAGGTAAACACTAATTTGCCCGGCCCTAGACGCAGGATCATGCCTTTATTATCATAATATCGCTTCTGGGTTAAGACCGCTTTCAACAGCTTTGAATTTACATTGTCTACTTTATTCATGTATTTCTCGCTTCTGGCATTTTTTTGGTTTGGATGGTTTCTTCTTTCAAGGGAATCAAAGCAAATCCATCCTTAACTAATGATGGCTCCTCTACAAATATTACAGTTGCTTGAATGGTTCATTAGATAAATCAGGTTTTCCTTTTTAATTACTATTTGTTTCTTCTACAGGACAGGAGTTCTTAAGAACACTTCCCGGCGCTTCTACGTTATAGAGTACGAGGAGAAAGACAGGAACAGCTAATTGACTGTGATAAAAGTATTTTTATTTATTTTTAAATTGTAGAAAAATTAAGCTGTCATCATATACCTTTTTAAATATAAAGTACTTTAAAACTTAAGTTTTAAGTTTCGTAAATTAATTTCCGAAAGACCCTCATTGAAATATAAATATCAATAAAATAAAAACTCGGGTCTCAGGTGCAAAAGAAAGAACAAAGAACACTCTGATAGCGTCGGTGCTTTCTAGATTTTTTCATAACAAATAGCTTAAGTTTATTCATAAATATTGTTTTCTTTGTGAACGTTTACAATTTATGTTTAGCTTCGTAAGATTTTTAATGCATTTCTCAGGATTTTATCTATAGATATCAATATGTAGGTGTATTTCTTGGTAATTGTTGTTACTTGTATTTGATGAATTCCTTTTTGGTCCAAATTGCCAAGGTCCAAACGATGAACTACGTCCGTCTGTTTTTCCGGTTAAGTAGAATTTAGTCAGGCGTGTAACATCCTCAAGCCTATGGGCTTTGATCTAACCTGGTGTGGACAGATCGTCTTGGTTTTAGGCGCTCAATACATGCAGATAGAAATAAGTTACTGCTTTATAATTGGTTCCAGTCACATTCCTTTCAATAGTTTCGATTTTCTTATGAAAGGAGTGCAACGTTATGGAAGACAAGTGCAACTTGAAAACCTGCTTTCATTTAATAAATACATAGTTTCTATTTAAGATTATATTGTAATAGAGAAATGGATTTAGGATATTTGTAGGGCAAGAATTCAAATAAACTTTTAAAAAAATCACGCATAATTTAAATACTTTTGGTATCCTACCATTCCTTACATGTATATGTCCTTGCCATATCGTAGAATTGCCCACATAGTGAAATGTTCGATTGTTTCATTAAATTATGGAGTGTCGTTTGGCCACATCATGATATGGCTTGGCCGGATCAATGATAAGATATCGTTTGTCGATATGGCCAACTAACGTAGGGCTATTACATGAAATGACCAAGTTTTATGATCATATCGTAAAATTCCTTTAACTACCGATAGAGGCACTGGAAATGCTTTGTTTGTGATTCAATGATTTGCTAATTTATCAAACATGTAATTTTGTTAAACATTATTTTGCGTGTTTTGTGCTTATTACTAATTTATAAAAGAAAACACGGTTTCAGAGTATTTCAATGCGTGACCGACTTTAAACAAAATGTATTGAAACTTATTTATGAAAAGTAAATTCTTTTTAAAATGTGAGAACGTTTGAAATACTGTTTTTTTCACGAGTACTGGGCCATTTCTGTTCAAAAAGTATTGAACAAAACGAATGAGGATTCACCTTCGGCCGTTTGCGTGCGGCGCAATTTATAAGGCACTCTGTCAATTAATGTTATATTTTTAAATTTTTTTTATTCTTCTCTTACCTCTGGCATGGAGGCCATAGACTATTTTTTCTTTATGTGTTGTTATTGCGAACTTTTTGTTTTGCATGCTCAACTAGTTTTTGAATACTTTGCTTATATTGCATGACGATTTTATACTTATTTCCATGTTTTGGGATTACATTATGGATTACAATTACATATACAAATGAGTCTTTAAATTTTTTGAAACAATACATTTTGTAGCTTAATAACAAACAACGATGACGTTATTTTTTAAACAATTTACGCACGACAGTTTCACTCTTCTTCATCCGAAGATATCTTTTATCATGGATTACCATTACTAATGAGACTAACGAATTTTTAAAACAGTTAAACTAAATTGCTAAATTACACACAAACGTAACGTTATCTATTAAACAAATGACACACATCAATATTATACTATGCATTATCCGAAACTATCTTTATCAATTCCATTATACCTTATGCAATGTAATTAGCACCTGTACGGTTTTTCAAAGCTTAAGGTTTCCTGCGTGTCAAAATTGTTATAATCTTTTTAAATTTTTTAAATATTTCTTAAAATATCTCAAAAACATATTTTTCCAGCTTCTATTTTAAAAACCATCCTATCACTCTCATTTCTAATTTAATGCAGACCTGGATTCATTCATTATATGGTCCTTCACAGCACTACACATTACATCATAGCTTTGAGTTGGTGCTTTTTTTGTTTTTCCGGCAAACGGTAATTAGTATCTGTATGTGGATTAGTGGATATGATTTCAATTCCGTTATCTGATTGAATCCTGCGCTAATCTTCTAGTTCCAACGCCTGGTTTGCAGTTTCAGCAATTATG
Source organism: Marasmarcha lunaedactyla (assembly GCA_923062675.1). Classification (NCBI taxonomy): domain Eukaryota; kingdom Metazoa; phylum Arthropoda; class Insecta; order Lepidoptera; family Pterophoridae; genus Marasmarcha; species Marasmarcha lunaedactyla. Next base: position 4,772,720 of record OV281358.1, read on the forward strand.
GGCATTAGTATATACAACGTCCTCAGCAATACGCCAGAGCGTCCCATGGCTTTCATACCGGGCATATCTGGCTAAATGCGTTGTGCTCACGTTGGTCGTACTTTGCGGTCTCACAGTTACAGCAGGTCGGGGTCGTCCCCGCCAGCCACTTCTCGCAACTCGCCCTGAGGTGGTTATCACCGCAATGGCTACACGGGGCTTGAGTCGTGTTGCAGTGTTTTTACTGTGGCCGTACTCCAAGCTACGGGTACATTGTGCTAAGGGCGACTGATCCTCTACTCTGACACGCTGCAGGTCAACATGTAATACTCCTGCTTCAGTCGCCCTTCTCCAGATGATAGATGATGTTGTGAACATGTAACACTCGCTAATCTAAAACAATTAAATTTCACCGTAAAAAATATTAATCTTACCTAACTAAATAAAACAATGAATAAAATAATCTTACCTAACTAAATAAAACAATAAATAAAATAACTTAATATTTCTTATTTTCCTATATTGATGTTATTAATTGTTTTATTTTTTGTGGAAGCTTAAAGTGTTTTTATTCCTTTTTTTATAAAAATGTTTAGTGTGTTGTTTATTTATATATATTTTTTTTTTATTTTTTACCTTTTTTTTTTAATTGTTGTGTTTCTTGTTTTAAACGTTAAAAGTGAAAACGAATAATTGGCCTTCACAGGTTTATTCTTGTACCTATATTATTATGTTAGCTGTAAGTCTTCCGAACATAAATAAATAATAAATCTTATCCATCTAAATTATTAAAAATATAATATTAATATAATAATAAATCCCCAGACAAACACACCAACTGTTTGACCCCAAAGTAAGCAGCGCTTGTGTTATGGATGACCATACAGCGAACTGGAATAATAAATACAAACAACTATGACCTGAGAACAAACATCTGTGTTCATCACACAAATCACAACAAAATCCACAAAACAATTCAGAACAATTACCACTAAAAATAAAAATTCAGATTGATAAAATATTGTTTACGTGTTTGGGATGTAAAGGTCCCCAAACAACAATAAACACGTAACAACACAAATATAAATTCTAAAACTAACTTAAAACTAAATCACTAACGTCAATATCACAGAAAAATAGTATAAAAGCTCAATCTTTAAAGATAACCTTTCAAATAAGATTTCAACTTGATGGCGCTAGTAGTTGTATTAACGGACTTAAACAGGTCCGTTTCGCCACGAAGCCACGAAGGTTTCGACGGCGAGAACGCGGCTGGCGCTCTGGCCCAGGCAGGTTTGCAGTAACAAGCAACATCGGTAGCAGGCAGCATCTGTAGCAGGCCGCATCAGTCGCAGGCCGCATCAGCATGAGGACTTAGTAACGTTACTGGACTCTTGTAGTATATATTTATTATATTTCACGGGTGTTGGTGGAAATGTAACATTTACGTTTTACGTATGATCCTTCCTTTTTAATTGTACTTATGTTTTGTTTATTTCTTTATTTCGCTAAATATTTATATTTTATTGTTTACCTTCATTGACAATCATGTCAACGCATTTTTTTAAATGACAGCCATAGAAGCTGCCTAATAGACTAAGCCTACACACGATTCTTCAACTATATTTTATAAAAATATGATTCCTGGCTGGCTAAACTAATTTTGAAAATTGCAGTTTGAATATAAGCTGAGGGCTGGCCTTACGACGGCAGTCTATTGCAAGCAAGTCTACTGAAAACTTTAATCAAGAAGGAAAGAGTCCAGTAACATCATGAAGCCCTCATGCTGATGCTCCCTGCAACTGATGTTGCCTGTTAATCGTAAAATAAAAATAAGAAAATAATTACTACTTACTATTGCTTACTAATATTCATATTAAGTTTAAATTGTTTGTTAGTAAAGTAACTTTTTATGTATACTGGTTTGAAATAAAGTTTATTTATTTAAAACAAAACTTTTAACGTTTGATAATTAGTACTAGTTGAGTTCATGTAGTGAATATCTCAACTGTTGCGGCAATATAGTCCTTCCTATTTAAACAGCAATCAAGTTTTCAATAGTATGTTTTAAGAGCCAGTGTTCAAACAAAGACAATTCTAAGTAAACTAAGATCGGCAACGCACCACAAAGGTTGATAACAAAACGCGAACGACATAATAATTTCGTCTTATTTCCTACCTCCCGCAAATATAGTTTCGCCAGCATTTGTGTACGTGCTGTATGAGAAATGGAAACGTAGAACGATGTATTCAGAGACTGAGTTGAATAAAGAGAAATATTTTTACATTGAACCTAGACTGATTAAAATCTATATTTTCGTTGAAAACTAATTTCAATTCAATTTATTACAAAAAAGGTGTAAATAATGCAAAACAGGGTTTTAGTTACCTGTGTTTGATCGTATAGCTAAATGCCAGAACTAACATACACTAAAATAAAGCAACACATATAAAAAGTGCACGGTTATTGTCCAAGTATTACTAGATCATCAGATCTCTGTCCCGTCTGCAACTCGATCCCAGAACACCGCATGCATGAGGAACACCTACTGTCGCTACTACTGCACTTACGCTAGCAAGCCAAGAGTACTAGAATTAATAGGAGTTCTCAAAGTGTTAAACTACTAGACATCACGAAGTCACTCAATCTTGACGTCATATCTCCCGTCACACCCACTCATTACCCGGATAATCCGCTTCATTCCCCAGACATCCTTGACTTTGCCATAGTCAAAGGAATCAACCTCGACCTTAAGACCATACAGCCTCTAGACGACTTAGGCTCATACCACCGCCCGGTGTCTTTAATATTAGGACCCCAAAACGACCCTCCTTCTCCGAAAACCTATACTAAATGGGAAGGTTTCAAGCACACCCTGTCTTCGGCCTTGGAAGCCCCAGACTGCCCCATCGCGATTTCATCCGACAATCTCGATAGCACGGATAAATTCGACTCGATAGTCCATTCATTCACTGCCGCTTTTAACTCGGCCATCAGTGAGAATGAAAAGGTTGCTAAGCATGGCAAGCCCAAGCTTCCCTTGGACATTAGCAATCTAATCAAAGCTAAAACCGCCGATCTCCGCAGAGCCAGGCGATACCCCACACCCGCCTACAGACTAGCCGCTAATCGGCTACAACGTAAGGTCAAATCCACCATCGCGGAATACAGAGACGTTCATAGGAACGATCTCATGATTAATATCTCTTCGTTCCACGCGGCATACTATAGGATGGCGAAAGCCCTCCGACTAGACGCCCGAACTTACACCCCTCCGTTGTCTCGCCCCGAGGACGACGAGAAAGATGAATGCTTCGCCGACAGCATTGCTTCACAATGCTCCCCGAGTACCCAACCCACAGATGCTACGCACATCCAGGCGGTGGAAGACGAAGTCCGTCGCAAAGACTCCCGTTCAGTCACCGCCGAACCCATTTCAGTGTCTAACGATGAAATTTTTTTTCCTCATCAGAAGATAGAAATCCAAGAAGGCGCGGGTGCGGATGGAATTCCAACCACGCACTTAAGCAGCTGCCTCGGCAGGCCACCTTGCTTGCGATCATCTGCAATGCCTGTTTCGACCTTACCTACTTTCCAAAAGCTTGGAAAGAAGCTACAGTCATAGGCATTCCCAAGCCCGGTAAACCTTTGAATATCCCGGCTAATCACAGAGCCATCAGCCTACTCAAGGCCATGGCTAAACTTCTCGAGAGAGTCATACTCGCTCGAATGAAGGACCACCTCTTCCCAGCGGACGGTGACCCCCTCATTATCCCCCACCAATTCGGCTTTCGAGCCAAGCACTCGTGCCCTCAGCAGGTCCACCGAATCGTCGAGTACATACTCGACGGCTTCTACCCTAGACGACTTAAAACAGTCGCGGTCTTCTTTGACGTAGCCAAGGCTTTCGACAAAGTCTGGCACGCGGGCCTCATTTACAAGCTGTACAACACAGGCTTGCCCGACCACCCAACTAGCACATTAGTAATAATTGCAGCTAAGTTTATGACTCAAAGTTTTATATCGGTGCTATTTGGGTAAAAATTACTACTCCTTACTGCATAGAAGTGATAAATATAAATAAAGTCTATAAAATGGACTATGGGTTCCAAATATTCAATTAATACCACCTACAGGTTAAAGTTGAGCAACTTACCACTGTTGTACCACTACAGTGCGAGTGTGAATTGCTACTTTAAGTGGTAATTTATGCCTGTAGTGCGTCTTATAGCTACAAACGAGAAGCAATAACCACCATTACGCGCAAAATTTCTAAAAGGAAGCAAAATCAACTCTTAAACCACTGGAATATCTAGAAGGATGATAAAATGAGCCTAAATGGCATCATTGGTTCTTATTATTTTCTTCTGAAGTTTTAGAGGAGGGTTCCGTAGAAAGTTCAATATTTGTTATTGTGGAATGTACTCAATGTTTAACTTGTGAAGGTTTACGATGTCTTAATTAGCTCCCTTTGTTATAAAAACAAAAGATATTACTACGGGATACATTAATATTTTATTAATATTCTAAATTCATTTTCATCTGATAATCAACATTTAGAACACAAGTTGCCTTTTTTTTTTATTTGATTTGCTTGTACCCTAATGACACGTTAGCCAAAATCAATATTTTACAATGCGCATTCAACTTTTGGAATCAAAAAATAAAAGTAATTAGAACTCAGAATAATTAGATTCATATAAATTGCAATTGTGTTCTAATTGTTGACCGACAAAGGGAAATAAAATACATTTTTAACAGCTATCTGACTTTTATTTAAAACTAAATAATAAGGTTATTACTTTTACAAGAAAACAACCATTTTTGTATAATGTTGATCTAAAATAATATTTCACTTATAAAATTCTTAAAAGAAAAGTGCTTCTGTAGTTTTTGTGCCTGTTAGATTTTAACGAATTATTATTTAATTTTCGGTGCTTGGGTCTGTGACAGTGTTTGGTTTTCATGGCAAAGTATTTTATGCTGCATCTGTAGTTCCGTTCAATAGCTGAAATGAAAATATAATTGTATTAAAATATATAGTACTGAACATATATTGAGTGTACTACATTATGTTTATCCCAAAAAAGGTTTTTGTATTGTCAATTGAGCCCTAAACTATTTTCCCTACTAAAACAAAAGAATAATTTATAAAGTAAATAAAATCACTCCTATGGCCCTTCTCTGGACCACTTATTACTAAGTGGTCCAGAGAAGGGCAAAGGAGATTTTTAGCACTTTGAACAATTTGAAAAATTGAAGTAAGCGGGTGAAAATTATTACCTATAGTAACAAAACGATTCGCCATCTTTAATGGAATGTTTTTACGAAAGTCTAACCTCTAATTTACATTATTTTTACTAAACATGTTTTTTATTATAACAAAAGAAGTGATTTTACAACTATACTACGTAAATTCGCTATAAATACTTGTTATATCAATTATATTCTTGGTCATTTTTATTAAAACTACTATAACCATATTTTATTTACACTGTTTTTTGCTGAAATTCTTATGAAATCAATATGGCGTGTAAATTTACTTAATAAACATATACGCATTTTACAGTAAAGTTAAGATCCCACTTGATTTTTCCGTACAGATATAGCATATAGTTGAATAAAAGTGTTTGGTACTTACAATTATGTTTTGTAGTTGTCACTTAAAAACTGTCACACGCCATCTCAACATTGCAACTACATGAAACGTACAATGAAACGTACGTATGAATGAACAAAATCTAATCGTTCACTCAAGCGTTCAATCAACAGTTCAATCAAAATGGCAAATCAGGGGCGCAGGCGCTGCAATTTGCACCTTTAGTCACAATATGATACGCTCTAGACCTGCTATGCGATGTGCCCACTTAGGGCCATATCTGTTGCATAAGGGGTCTAGAGCAGGATATAGACCTTATCGTTAGCACCTTAAGTTGCAATATGATACGCTCTAAAACTTATTCGCAACCATTTGTGCTAGTTGGGCGACCAGTCAAATAAGTCGGCTCTTACCTTAAAGATCGCACCTTTCATTTTAGACACCAAGGTACGCTCTCCACCCCCCGCCCCCTCAAGGCGGGCGTCCCTCAGGGCTCGGTACTCGCCCCTCTCTTATACACCACATATACCAATGCCATACCTATCTCGTCAAAAGGTGTTCAACTCTCCATCTTTGCCAATGATACCGCCCTGTACGTCAAGGGCTTGTACGTCGACTCCCTCATCACCAAACTCCAGAAGGCCGTAAACGACCTCGGAGCTTGGTTAAAAAAATGGCGTATCGATGTGAATCCAGAGAAAAGCTCTGCGATGCGCTTTGATCATAAACGCCGTCGCCCCTGCGGCCCCCATATTCGAATGCTAGGTACGCCCATCCCGTGGGCTCAAACCACCAAGTACCTCTCGTAACACTCGATAGTACGCTTTCATTCCGACCTCACATACTCAGAGTTACCAAACTCGCCCGTATGTACATGGGGCACCTAAACAGTATGTTAGGCAGGCACAGTAAAATGTCTCTTAGGAACAAGCGAACGCTTTTTTAAGGTTTGCGTCACATCAGTCATGACGTATGCCGCCCCAATCTTTGCACATACCAAACCCTCCTATTTGTATAAGCTGCAGGTAGTCCAGAATCTCTTCTGCCGTAGGATGCTTCGTGGTACGTGCGAAACGCAGACCTGCACAGGGATCTCGATTCACCTACAGTTCAAAAACACATTAGGACGCTCTCCACCGCTTTTTTCAAGCGATTCGAAGAGCATCTTAACCCCCTGATACGCGAGTCAGTAGCTTATACTGCTCCGTCCATGTCATCGAGGTACAAAGTCCGTAGACTCTCGGCTAATCTGGACCAGCTTAAGGCTGCCCAGGCCGAATAACCATCATCCATATGTCATTAGCACCTTATGTGATTTTTATTCTCAGCGGGTGACCCTCTAGCGGGCCCCCGCTTGCGCACCCACCTCCCTACCCGGTGTCGCTCCGATGAAGGCTGACAGTCATGCGAATTCCCATGCTACAGCTGGCAAGGTGGTTTTTAGTGGGTAGGTACCACTTTGGTGAGCCCCACATCACCGTCGCGGAAGTCGGTGGCCTGCGGCGGTATGCATGCGCATCTTCCACCTCCCTCCCGTCAGGGTTCTGCTTAGGCGGCATAAAAAAAGCATATATTGGAGAGCCGCAAAGCATGTAGCCCAGTTTGTGGTGTTTGTTTTAAGATACACCTACGCCATCTTACTAAGTCATGCCTGGAGTAGATAAAACTGTAGCTTTATTTTTTCGATATGGACAGTTTATTTATGGCCCTATTGGCCTTTTAAATTTTACCGGACCTTGTCAAACTTAAGCTTAGGTTATATAAATCAGTTATATAAATCAGGACAATTAAATGTATGACTAAAAATAGGCTTGATATTCATTTGTTAATATTTTGATAAACTAAATCCCAATTTTTTATTCAACAGCCAAGTATGACCGAAATACCCAAATATCAAAATGTGTCATAGATGTTTAACTACAGAACAATAACGTATGAGAAAAACAACAGGAGTGTCGAACGTCACGCGGTCACGCCATGCGGTGGCGGAACTATCGCCTATCACGTGATGCTACACATGTGATGTTTGATCGATAACTACAAAAATAAATGAAAACTAAAGTACATCCTTATTTGTTCTTGTTTTATTTAGTTACTTGAGTATAAAATTAAAAAAGTGAAAGTGAATTTATTAAATTGTTCATCAATTGTATATAAATTGTAATCACAAATGGCATATGTTATGTTAAAGTGCTGGACAACAACTCGATTCACAAAGGTATGTATTTTTAATTTTATAGCTAAAAATAAAATTTTCATTAGTTTGATCTTAATTTTCAACAATTTTAAGCATATTTTACAATGTTTGCAATAAATTTTCGTCTAGCAACTGCTATTATACTTAAAACTTATATTCCAAACTTTGTTTTTCATGAGAGGTTATGCCGCCATTACACGTGCTATCGAAAATGTTAAGGTTTAAAACAAAAATTTGGATATTTGGTAAGAGTACGCACCCAAAGAGTGCGCACGAAGCCCTGTCAGTTGAAGATATGGAAATTTTTTGTCACGCAGTACTGAAAATACTCCAGACGTCGTTGAAGTTTATAATGTTGGTCCAAGTGTATCTTCAGCGAACCCAACGGAGTCTTCATCAGGTCTCCATCAAAATGTACATCAGCCAATACCATCCACATCTACCAAAAGCAAACCATCGATCAAAAAGAAATATAAAACAAAAAAAAAATGAAATGTTAACAAGCACACCGTGTAAAAATCAATTGTAAGAAGAAAAACAGAGAACAGAAAGAACTAAATGTAACAAAGCAACGGATATGCTAAATAAAATAGCGTTTTGGCACCTTCACTTGTGATAATTGCCTACGGTAAATGACTTTTTTTCTTGCGCACTCTTAGCTTGTAAAAAAAATTGATAAATATTTATCTATATCTGGTGACGCGGTGAACATAGAAGTAAAATCAATGGATCAAATGAAACAAACTTTTTGGTCCAGAATTAAAAATATTATCGCTTACGAGGCCATTGGTGCAATGGTGGGCTTCTGTGAATAAATAAGGTGCCAATGAGGTTTTACAGCTCAAATACATAAAGGAGACTGTCACCAAAATTTTTGAGATTATATCGATTTTCTTACTTTTAAATGAACTAAATAAAAATAAGTTCACAAAGAACACCACAGGACAATGAAGTGACCAAACATAGGCACCAAAATGCTGGCAGAAACACACGCTGGATCATGTTCGAAATCTATTTTTTCATATTCAAATAAAGTTACTTAAAATACCTACCTACCTATGGTTTGGAACTACTAACAAGTTGTTTGAACCTGCCACGCTCAACAATCTGCTAAGAATTTTATAGGAATATACGAGTCTGTGAGATTAGATAGAGAAAGGCGGATTACATTGTTTATGATAGGTCTGTGGAAGTATGAGAATATAGGTTGCTAAATAACTGACATTATAACACTAGTGTTTGTCTGCGTACATTACCGCTTCCGTGACGGCTTCAAGATAGCAATGTATTTGGCGTCAGTCTGATCCAAATCCAAGCCACCGTTTAACGAAATTGATTCACGGATATCCCAATATCTAAATAAAATTTTATTAAAAGCTTTTTATAAAACATTAAAACATGAAATTCCCCCAATAAAGACCCCAGTAATAATACTGAATTTAAGTGGAAATTTGAAATCTCAAACCAGTAGAAAAGCCTTTCGAAATTACAGACGGCTTGGTATAAAGAAAATTAGAGATTTTATCATAATTCTCGATTCTATTTGAATCTGAAGACAGGTTTAGCCAGGGCTGGGTGGTTCTCGTGAATTTACGGGGTGAATGGTTATCTCTTTCGTAATACTTCTTTTTCGTGTTACCAACCAGTTTGATTAATAAAAAAATGACTTAAAACAATTGGCACCATTTTTACAATTGGCAGTAATAATAATTATAATAAAAACCTTTTTTGCTCACACACTTGAATGTAAAAATGGCCAAAACAAACATTAAACTAGAGTGGGCAAAGGCGGCCTTATCGCTAGCAGCGATCTCTTCCAGACAACCTTTATGTTGACGGAAATCAAGAAGACACCGGGGGGGTCACTACCCCAATAAGAAAAATAAGAAAAAAGAACTAAATAATTTATTTTTTAAATATGCATAAATACCAAAATACATACGTATATAAATGAATAAATGCTTATATGTATTCATATATATTATAATTACATTATATATAAACACGTGCAAACTACGATTTTTCCAAAAGGTAATTGTGAAGATTAGTTTTAAAAATGGCATTCGATTTGGAGTGTCGTATATCAGACGGCAGTTGATTCCAAAGGTGGGCAGCTTTCACAGTAAAAAACTCATGATAGTATCCAGACCGAGTCAGAGGAGTCTCCAGCAAGTTATCTGTTCCTGATCGGAGGCAGAGGCTATGGCTTGAGCCAAGTAATTTAAAACGCTCTTTAAGATAAATAGGGGTACGAGGGTCATAGAGTATTTTATAAAGAAGAGTGAGAACGTGCTCCTCGCGACGTAGCTATACTCTATAATTGCAAACATAAATACAGGTTAAATATCTTGTTTTACAGTACATTCGAGTTTACTGCGTCCCTCAAATGTAACGCGTACGTGTAATGTACTGAACGTTTTGAGAAATAAACATAGTGTTTTTACTTATATGCTTCGTTAGGTAGTTATTTCAGTTTATTTTCAAATATTTTTTTTTGAATAGTAATTAAATTACATTATAGGATATAGTTAATAAAATTCGTATTTCTTTTTTAACTTTTTCATAGCCAGCAAAGTCCAGCATCCTTGCCCGTGGACCAATAATATTAGGTCTTTACCTATGAAATTGCCGTTTTTCACGAAATAAATGAAGCGTAATTTTTTTTATATATTTTTTATTTCTATTAATCAAAACAATCACCCATGCAATCAATGCATCTTTGCCAACGCATTGGTAGCTTATTGATGCCTTTCTTGAAGAAATCAGCTGGACGGGAGGCAACAAATTCTTCAAAGGCATTTTGTACTGCCTCTCAGGTATTGAACTTTTTTCCCGTTAAGAAGTTATCCAAATTCTGGAAAAAGAAGAAGTCTGTAGGCGCAAGGTCTGGTGAGTACGGTGGATGACGGAGAACTTCCAACCCCAACTCTTGTAGCTTGGAGACCGTCTGCTGTGCAGTATGAGGTCGCGCGTTGTCGTGCAGGAGCAGTGGAGCCGAACGATTGACCAAAGCTGGTTGGAGACGTGCGAGCTTATCCATCATTGTGTTCAGTTCTTCACAGTACACATCTGCAGTAATGCTTGTCCCGTTTGGCAAGAAGCTGTGATGAATTACACCCGCGTTAGACCACCAAACAGTAACCATCACTTTTCTAGGGGTAAGTTTTCGTTTAGGGCATTGTTTGGGTGCTGAACCAGGGTCCAACCAACTTGCTGAGCGCTTACGATTGTCAAACAGGATCCATTTCTCGTCACAAGTAACAATGCGGTTCAGAATTCCTTCATTTGTATGCCTTCTGAGCAGTGCAAGGCACGTCTCCACGCGTACTTCGCGCTGGCGGTCATTGAGTTCGTGGGGTACCCATTTGTCAAGCTTTTTTACCTTGCCAATTTGACGCAAATGGACCAATATTGTTTTGATGCTAACGTCGAAAGCTGCTGCTAATTCAGCCGTGGATTGAGTTTCATCAGCTTCCACAATTGCCTTTAATTCGTCATTGTCGACCATAGTTTTCGGACGACCACGGGGTTCATTTTTCAGATCAAAATTTCCAAAACGGAAGCGGGTAAACCAATAACGGGTGGTGCGTTCGTTTGTAGTGTACGCTCCGTAAACGTCGTTGATGTTGCGTGCCGCTTGTGCCGCTTTGCTGCCACGACGGTACTCATACTCCATAATTACTCGAATTTTTAACTTATCCATGATGACGAAAAATGTTCGAATGCGTTGAAAACAAAACACTAACTATTAAACAAATGACGATTTTAGAAAAAGATTTCCATGTTTGTCAAATAAAATTAATTTGAAATTAGAATTATCAGTCAAAAAAAAAAATATTTTCATTTGAAATGGCCAGTACGGCAAAACGGCAGTTTCATAGGTAAAGACCTATTTATTGTTGTTTAACTGAATAATATTAATTATTATTATAGTACGTACATTGAATATATCTAGCTTCCCCTTTCCTATGACAAGAATAAAACCACAGTCACGCCGATATTAGGAAGGACTGTTGGGCCGCCCAAAACTAGATCTCAACAAAGGAAGTTCAACTATAACTTAAAAAATAACACTAAAATTGCTTGATTCAGGCCTTATTTCACGAACAGAACTGCTCGGGATAACTAAAATCTTCCTGCACCCTTTTTTTTTCTTCAGATCTCCAAGTGACAAACCCTGCTTGGAATACAAGTATATGTTGCTGTCCTCGTTATTGCCAGGGTATCATATGAGCATATCGTGATGCGAGCTTCTATTGCTACATCTCACTGACTTCGTCCCTTGAGGGAAGGGATGAGATACGTGAGGCTGCGGTCTTTATTGCTTAATTTGGTATATTGTTCTGCAGGAAGATTTGGGATGGATTAGTAGATTTTTGGAAGGAAGACATTTTTTATGGAATATTTTTCCTGGCTAGGTATAGCAATAGGCTCGATATCCAAAAAATAAAAAGAATATTAAAAATCTATATTTTCAGTAAATTTTCAACAATACTAACTTTTACTGATACAATAAACAAGAGGTGTGTAGATGATGGATAATTATTCTTAGACATTGCCCATGAAATACTAATATTTATAACAATATAAACATGATCCGCGGCAAAAAATATCTCATTGAATTTGACCGCAAACCGCTACATTACAACTTATTTTCATGCTCTTCATTATATTTGAAATTTTATATGTTTCGTAACATTGTTTTAGTTTTTTATTAGAACGTGATTGGCATAGAATACATTAGAGCAGTACTGCGCGCCGCTTGTATGAAGGTTATCTAGATGCAGCAGGCACTACAAGCATGTTGCCATGTGGCAACCAGAGGTATAGTATGAATCCCTATCTGGATCTTACCTGGAGCCAGCTTCAATTCTAAGTTGTTTATCTTTATTCTACATTTGTTAACTGAGCGTCCACTTTCATAAACTAGTTTAGATACTCTTAGTATTTATTTAAGAAATAGCCCTTTGTATACAGTATAGGATTTTTAGGCAATGTTTTAACATACAAATGTTCACGGAGTGTAACGTTAGCAATCTCCTGTTAAAATATTTATAGAAACAATAGCACGAAAATCTATTTACTTTGTATTGAGTACATTCGACCGATACACCCAGGTTCACTAGGTAAAAACTATTGAAGATTGCATTTTATGTTGCTCGGTTTTTAAATATAGACTTTCAGTTTGTGCCAGCGACTTAGTCACTGCGCATTGGAACACACAATTTCATTAAGACACTGCGTGTTATTTGCTCGGCAACATATCTATATCTGAAAACAAATTTCTCCCAAGTACAGCATTAATCATTAGAAGATTTTTTTTTAACTAGTAGCAAGTCAAGAAGTCGTAATACAACTGTATTATCAAATATGTCATATTCCATTTTTTCAACGCTTTTGTAAAGAAAAATCAATTTAGTACGAACGGAATCTGGAATGAGGGATCCGTGGCCTTTTTAAATTCGTTACCTACAAAGACGGTTTAAACAAATTTGTTCTGTTTTCACAAGAACGTTATTCTGAAAATAAGCTGATTAGCGTAACAAGTGACGTCAGAAGTATCTCATGATATATCACAGGCTCCAACAGCCGTAAGTCGTGATCGTGTAAAGTGCAGATAGTGTTCAGCGATTTGTTTTTTTTAAGTTTGTTATGCTCCCTTTTTAGGAGTGATGTTATTCGTAGCGGCAAAGGCTTGGTGGATTATTGCCTTATTGTCAGATTTGTATGTAGAACAGAAATATAATTGAAAATATATAATTTGCTTTATACACAAAGTGACTCATTAAATATACGATAACATGTTCACAATTTAAAGCAACTCACCAGGCGATAAACTCGTCGGTGTAAGGTGAAACAAGTTGTAAAAACAATAATAATTATGTTAAATATCACGCTGTAGATACAAAGGACTAAGTAAATGAAGTCGGCGACGAAGGCACAGAAATGGGTTTAAATGCGACTCGTTCGCGATGATGGAGAAGTAATGAGATTGTTCCTGTTGCGGGCTTCTAGGTAATAGATTAACATGACTAAGAATACAAAGATATGTACAATTAAAATTTTTGTATTTTGTCATATTTTAAAGAAGACAAATGGTATCAAATACATAGATTTTAATTCGTAACATTTCAAAAGAAAATAAAGGCTAAAAAAATAAGTAAAGCGATTTTTTATTAAGTAGGTACTCAATGAATGTATCGTAATATATATTAAAATACATTTTTCAATTATAGAACGAGGAAGACTGAAACAACCAAAAAGAAACAAACCATTATAGTCCGGTCAAATTAGACCAAAAAATAAAAGTGAAGCTACATAAATTTACAAAAAGCTGAAAATCGGTAAAATTGTTCAAAATATAATTATGAATAAAAGAATATTGGCAAACTCACATACATTGTAAGTACCGCTTTTATTTTCGCAGAGCATTCACGTATCTCAAATTGAATATGTGGGTTTGACTGTTTGAATGATGGATAATCGAAATGCAATCATAAGATTTATATACGTAGAAGTTGGGAATAAAAAGTTGAAATTATAATCTAACCTCAAAGAAACGTGAAAATGACGTGAAAACGTTGTTTACTTAATAGGACGAATACGGTTAGAGGGTTAATACGTTCATAGGATGATCAGATGAAGCTATTGAAATTAAAAAACACCCTAATTTTAATCGTGAAGATGGCTGAAAGCTCTCTTCAACATAGGATCTCATACTTAAAAACATAAAATCCAGGATCTACCAAGTGTTAGGGGGTTTTCCCCTATAAAAGGTTTGCGAGGGGTTTAGACCACGGCGAAATCAAACGAAAGTGAAATGTTGACACCGGTCGTTTATTGTACACAAAAGTATTGTCTTGTACACAAAAGCATTGTATTATAATATAAAAAGGTATTAAAATTAAATTAGGGAACCTTGCGGTCGCTTGGCTGATCCTTAGTTTAGTCTATAAAATTACTTTATATTTAAATTATCTGCAATACTCCGTCCGCGAACCGAAGTTTTCTGAAGGGGCAATCGTTTCCCACATTCACAGTAAAGAACTAAAATCTTAAACAAAGGGGTACTCCGAAGGAGCTTTCCTTTAAAATAATTTGTATGAAATGACAAAAATCAAAGGTGGTCCATTTTATGGCCCCATAAAAATATTGGATATTACTTGGAAAGTAAGGAGATCGGGGTTCGACGCTTCAGCCAAACCTCCGCATCGCTGGCGTCCAAAAAAACACGGTGCAACAAAAAGCAGCCGATGAGGCTGGTAGTATGAAAACAGCCTCCTTTCTCAAGGAGGCTGTAACAACTTAGGCTCCGGAGGCCGCCACGTAGCCCACGGGCCGGACCTCAGTCCTACACGCCCGCACACCCCAACAAGTTTCCTCACGCCGTCACTCGATAACAGTCGCCAAAAATCTTAATTCAATGTAAAAACTCAAAGGTGTCGACTGCCAGATTCCTTCTCGCCGAATCTTCTTGAAACTTCCACTGTCAGCCAACTCAACATTCACTTTTTTTATCCCTAAATTTCCACAATATTGGGAAAAAGCTATACAGCCCGGCACTAAGCTTCGAACGAATGAAAAAAGATATAAAGACGGTTTAAAGGATTTGACTAACAAAAAAAAGGTGTAACAGTATCCCCCTCCTCGCCAGAATTTTGCGAGGGTAACGAACAAAATTCGCGCTGGCCCTCCAGCATCACAACGAAAGAAGAAACTACCCCACTTACATACCACGCAATGAAGCTACACGATAAGCGAATCCATCAATCAGAACATTTGATATCTTTGACGTGGCATTCGGTCCTCCGACCTTGCTCGTCTTCCAGAAGATACACAAGCTTTGACAACTTATCCACCACCAGACACTTTTCAAAGCGAGGCGCCAGCTTATACGAAAAGTACTTCGATGCATCACTTCGAATGTGGGTGTGACGCCAAACTACATCCCCTTTTTCAAATTCTACATCTCTGCGATGATGATTATAATATTTCGCACTTCTGGCATGAGACTTCTTTAACTCCTGATCTACCTTGAGGAATACATCCTTTAATTCTCCCAGCACATTTACATAGTCCTTTCGGGAACTCACCGCGATCTCATCCAATTCCTCACTACCACCATAAATGCGGCCATCTACCACAGCTTCACGGCCATGCACAATTAAAAATGGAGTATAAGTAGTCGAGTCATTGACAGCGGTATTCAAAGCAAATTGTATTTGACAAAGGTTCATGTCCCATCTACGCTGGTCTTCACCAACAAGCGCGGCCACAGCCGTGACGAGGGTTCGATTATATCGTTCCACCGTGTTCACTTGAGGGCAGTACGTAGGGGTATAATGTACTTGAGGTATTTTATATTTGTCAAACAATGCTTTCACCTCGCGTCCTATGAACTGGGGACCATTGTCTGCGATAACTGTTTGCGGGACACCATGGACTAAGAAAACCTTCTCCTCTAGGCGCTGCGCCACTGCTTGGCTAGTAGCTCGCCTCAAGGGAAACAACAAGCAGTACTTGGAAAAACAACACACCACAACAAGAAGGTACTCGTTCAGTTGCCTAGACCTCGGCAGTGGACCAACCAAATCGATGCTGATGCACTGGAACGGCCTACGACAAGCCTTCGGATTACCTATCAATCCTGGGGTGGGTCTGTTCGGGTGTTTGTACGCTTTGCAAGTCGGGCAACCCGAAACAAAGGTTTCCACGTCGGTATACATACTGGGCCAGAAGAAACGAAGGCGCAGCCGCTTGTAAGTTTTTTCGATCCCGAGATGGGCTCCCAAGGGAGAGTCGTGGTTCTCCGAAATAAGCTGCTGTCTCATCTCCGCTGGAACAACCTCCTTCCAATCAAAATCGCCTGTCAACGAAGACTTACTTTTGGTAAAACGGTAAAGCTTCCCATCGATAATTTGGTAATTCGGGCACGTCTGTGGTCTCTCCACGCAACGAGAATAAATGTTTCGAAACCAAGGATCTTGTACGGATTCACCTACAGCAAACACTGGTACGGAACGGGAAAGTGCATCTGGTACCACATTTTCCGAGCCGCGCCGATGCTCTATCACAAAGTTGTACGGGGAAAGCCGACATCCCCAACGCTCCAAACGTCCGGTAGGGTTCTTAAGATTAAGGAACCACTTTAAACTGGCATGATCAGTTATGATCCTAAAAGGCTTATGGCCCTCCAAATAGGGTCGGAAATGTTCCACCACACACACCACAGCCAGCGCTTCCCTCTCCGTGGCAGAATAGTTTCGCTCTGGTCGGCTAAGGGAGCGACTATAGTAAGCTATCGGATGTTCTTCTCCGTCAAAAAATTGCGTTAGCATTCCGCCCACTCCCACTTCGGACGCATCAGTGTGTACTACAAACGGAAGGGAGAAGTCTGGACACGCTAAGATAGGTGCAGATGTTAAGGCACTTTTCAAACCCACAAACGCGGCCTCAGCTTCCTCTGACCACTCAAACGGAGGTCTATTTTTGCGCGTAGAAGTAAGAGCACTTAAAGGTGCAGCGATGGTACTAAATCCTCGGATAAACCTTGGGTAATACGACGCTGTCCCAAGGAAACGCTTGACGTCCTTCGGACTCGCTGGGGTCGGAAAATCGGAAATGGCCTGGATCTTCTCGGGATCCGTCCTTAGACCTAACTCGTCCACCACATAGCCAAGATATCTCAGCTGTCTCCGAAAAAAACTACATTTAGGTAGGTTAATAGTAAGGTTAGCGGAACGCAACCGTTCCCGAACCTTCAACAGGAGCTCCAGATGCTCGTCAAACGTCCGGCTAACCACGACAATATCATCTAAATAAATAAAAACACGCCCGCCAAACTCGGGCCCAAACATCTGATCCATCAGCCGCTGCTGGGTTGCAGGCGCTGAGGTCAACCCAAAACACATCACTTTAAACTGAAACAAACCGCGCAACGGCACGGTGAACGCTGTCTTCTCTTTAGAAGAGTCTGTCAAGGGAATCTGCCAAAACGCGGATTTTAAATCAATGGACGAGAGGAAACACGCATCCCTAAGTTGATCCAAGATGCTATGGATGTACGGAAGAGGGTACGCATCATGTTTCGACACCGCATTTAGTTTCCGGCTGTCCAAACAGAACCGCAACTCTCCATTCGCCTTCGGGGCCATCGTGATGGGATTATTCCAGGGGCTACAACTGGGCTCCACTACGTCCAACTTTATCATCACGTCCAACTGTTTATTAAGTTCCCGGAGTTTATCAGGGGAAAGCGGATAATAACGCTGCTTAATTGGTGGGGCATCTCCCGTTTCAATATGATGGGAAATCAGGTGGGTCCTACCCAACCCTTTCTCTCCAGCCGAAATTTCACGGAACTTGCCACACACCGCGTCAGCCTTCCTCTGCTGCTCCTCAGTCAAAACGTCAAAAGAATGTAATTTGTTAATCTGCAGGGTAACGGTCTCAACAGGGGTCTGCGGCGGGGCTTTCTTGTGGGATATCAAACCTAGCACGTCCGGTGCAATATTAAATTCCTTCCAAAAGTTAATGCCAAAGATTAAAGGCGTGGACACTCCCGGGATACAAAAAAACTTCACCACACGGAACACTTCATTAACTGTGACTGGCAGATACACATAGCCAGTGACAGGAGAAGTCGAGCCGTTGGCGGTAACTACTGAAGTTATGTCTTCTCCAGGCTTCACCCGATGCAAATCTGCTACGCTGGAATAACGCTCGATCGCGGGACCTCCCACGATAGAAATCTCCGATCCCGAATCCAAAAGCCCAGAACTAGGCAGGTCACCAATTTTAACGTCTAAATAAGGACAGGAATTTTTACGATCCGAACAGACCATCGCTACATTAGAATTATACGTCTCAAAGGCATTACGCACCCTCTCGCACCACGAACTCCACTCTGCAGCATCATAGCGATGGTCAGCTACGCGTTTTTTGACTGAGGTGATTCCTCAACCTTAGGTGAACACTTAGGGCAGTTACGCGACGTAACTCCCTTCTCTCCACACCGATAACAAACAATAACTCTCGGGGCAGTACAATCTAAAAGCGTGTGATCCTCCACGCGACACCTAACACAAAATTTATTCCTCGGCGCAGAGACGACCTCGCAACGTGGCTGAGAAGTTTTGCTACGACCTTTATACCCTAAATCGGGGGCTACAGACGATGGGGAGTTCCGCACCGGCTCACGGAAACTTTCCGCTCTCTGCTTTGCCGCCTCCAGTTGTCAACAACGCTGCTTCAACTCACTCAATGTACTAATGTTTTCCAACGCCAACTTAGTGGAATAAAATGGTCTAATGTTAAATTGGAGAATCTCCAGCTTCTCCGTATCAGACAAGTTACGCCTTAACAAAATAAAGTAATTCTGCATAACGCTGAAATATTGCGAAATAGACTCTTCCGCTCCCTGAGTCCTACTGCGAATTTCCTCCAGCAAGCGATGGTCATAGTCCACCGGAAGGTATTCTTCCAAAAGACAATCCTTCAACTGCTTCCAACTCGAGATCTCATTCTTTACACCCCTATACCACAACAGGACTTCATCAGCAAAGAGTTCCACCGCAGAATTCAGTAACTTCTCATCAGAGATGTTACGCGACAGACATAATTCCTCCAACCGCTGAATGAAAGAAATAACACTACCCTTTCCATTATATTTAATATTGAGAGAATGAACACTCGAGGATCGGTCGCACGTCACCACTTGTCTCACTGGAGAGGCAACCTCATTAACACCTACACCTGAAGGGCCTGGCTCTACTTCGGGAACAAACTCATAACTACTACGGAAGGTTTGTACCATCCTATCCATACGCTGTACAATAGTTAAAAGGCGGCTATCCAAATCGGTCTTCAACAAAACATCCTGTTCCTCTACCGGTTCAATCCTACTCAAACGGTGGAAAAGGTGGTTACCCAAAGATTGTATCCTTAATAATTTTTTCAATAAAAGCGGTTTTGTATCACACAATGTCTCTAATTCGATTAACTTCGAGTATATGGTATTCAATTTCGGTTTAATTTCGCCCTCATAAGAATGTACCTCGTCGGTGGGTATTTGCACTGCCAGCTGCCGCATTTGGGCACGCAATTTATCCACTGTTGACTCGGGTATACAATCCCGAATAGCCACTTCATATACAAGTTCATCTTTATTAAGAAGGTGAAAACGGATAGGCCGTTCTTCACACATGGTAAAATTTATAGTTATACGCTATGCACTCACAATTTCATCATAATAAAATAGTTTAAATTAAAATAAAAGTTCAACAGTTTACAGTAAAAATAAATAAAAAGTAGTCAAATGGATCAGCCAACCGTCGCTGAGCGAAAGACCAGTGGCGAGAATAACGACCGCAACGTCCCTGTTCGGGCGCCACTGTTAGGGGGGTTTTCCCCTATAAAAGGTTTGCGTGGGGTTTAGACCACGGCGAAATCAAACGAAAGTGAAATGTTGACACCGGTCGTTTATTGTACACAAAAGTATTGTCTTGTACACAAAAGCATTGTATTATAATATAAAAAGGTATTAAAATTAAATTAGGGAACCTTGCGGTCGCTTGGCTGATCCTTAGTTTAGTCTATAAAATTACTTTATATTTAAATTATCTGCAATACTCCGTCCGCGAACCGAAGTTTTCTGAAGGGGCAATCGTTTCCCACATTCACAGTAAAGAACTAAAATCTTAAACAAAGGGGTACTCCGAAGGAGCTTTCCTTTAAAATAATTTGTATGAAATGACAAAAATCAAGGGTGGTCCATTTTATGGCCCCATAAAAATATTGGATATTACTTGGAAAGTAAGGAGATCGGGGTTCGACGCTTCAGCCAAACCTCCGCATCGCTGGCGTCCAAAAAAACACGGTGCAACAAAAAGCAGCCGATGAGGCTGGTAGTATGAAAACAGCCTCCTTTCTCAAGGAGGCTGTAACAACTTAGGCTCCGGAGGCCGCCACGTAGCCCACGGGCCGGACCTCAGTCCTACACGCCCGCACACCCCAACAAGTTTCCTCACGCCGTCACTCGATAACAGTCGCCAAAAATCTTAATTCAATGTAAAAACTCAAAGGTGTCGACTGCCAGATTCCTTCTCGCCGAATCTTCTTGAAACTTCCACTGTCAGCCAACTCAACATTCACTTTTTTTATCCCTAAATTTCCACAATATTGGGAAAAAGCTATACAGCCCGGCACTAAGCTTCGAACGAATGAAAAAAGATATAAAGACGGTTTAAAGGATTTGACTAACAAAAAAAAGGTGTAACACAAGCTGCAAGAAGAAAAACTCAAGACACGTGCAGCTCATTCTGTGTTTATCCTAAATTCTACGCTTGTAGATTGAGAAATAGGTGGAGATGATTGATATCTTTAATATCTGTCCAATAGAGGACTGTCACTTAGTCTCTCGTGACCACGGTGCCTTAAAAGACACCGAAACGTCAAGTCAAAATGTAAAATATAATTGAACGTGCTAAAAAATTCGGTTAAAAAGGTGTTTTATTTAAGGTGGTAGTCCCACAGAACTAACTAGGTTATGAACCTACTGAAAATAGAGTCCTGTCTCACTTCTTGTTCCTCAATCCTGCAGAGCGAATATTCAACTCAACGCTTATAACAAACAGCACGGAAAAAACTCAAAGGCCACACCCTGTTTCATTCAATGGAAAACACTATGCAGCAGGTCAGTAACTAACCGCTTATTGTACATATCACAGCGAACCGTGACAATTGACATAATTCGTTATTAACATAACGCTCATTGAAATGGCGGCTCAATGTCTTTGAAGTTTGACATAATAAAAAAAATATAATTTTTAATATATATAATATATAATTATAATATATAATACAGTACATAAATTTTCTATTCTCATACATAAATTTATAATCATAAATTATCTAAAATTTCATCTATGAAAAATAAATGGCGTTGTTACGGGAATAATTGGATTTATTATAAATTGAAGTATCCCAAACAACTATCTCAATATTTGAGCTTGGTAAATACGTGTCTAATATTGACCTATAAACTAAATATAGCCCGGTTTTGATATGATTACAATTAAAAAATATTACAGGGTACCCAGTCTGCCATTTTCTTTCGAAAGTTCCCCATCTTTTCCCTTTTCATTCAAGGTCAAAGGGCAAAAAAAAATTGTTTTTTGGCGATTTTTAGCCAAACGGTACATTTTATCATAAAAATACCCTCTACAAAAATTGAAAATCATTAAATTTTATATAAAAATGTATTGATACTTTTTTTCCTACGAGCCATAATTTATGATATTCAAAAAGTTGTAAAAGTTATAATCGTCATAATATACATGAGTACGCCACGTATATGTACTCTGGGGGTACGGGACCCTAGATGGACCTAATCTAACCTAGGGAGGTCTTCCTAATCAACAAAGGAAAAACACTTATAACTTTAAATTACTTTTATTTATGATGAATCTATTTTATAATAAAATACAAGAATAATTCTTAGACTATTTTGGGGACGAAGCCCGCAATAGAATTCCGTAGAGGAATTCCCTAAAGGAATCCCCTCAAGGGATGCCATGGAACAATCATTCATATTCTATATATTTTACATTTTACAAATAAAATCAAATAATGACAGACTTATAAGTTGCCAGTCATAAATGTCCGCAAGTTTGTTTGTGCAATAACCTCTTTTATTAAATACGGCACAAGCAAACGTTGCAGTACGGAACTCCTAAAAAAATTACCTGCTTAGATAAGTATCGATATGCATGTTTTGTTAAAAATACTAAAAGTAAAAAACAAGTTCAATTTTCTTGTCTTCCTCCAACCTCAGTTGCTGCTCATCAACATCTTTTTCGGGTGTATTACCAAGTTCAAGTGTGACTTGGTTATCAGCTAGACCCTACAGCCTGGGGTTCGAAGTTGTTCAACAGCCCATTAGAACCAGTTCAAACTTGAAAAAACTGCCACCTTGCACCGGAAAAACTGCAAACTAATTTTTTCAATTGCAAAAGGGGATGCAGTGCTAAATGTGGTTGCAAAAAAGTCGGACTGTTTTGTTCTATGGCATGTACAAATTATCAAGGCCGGTCGTGCTCTAATGTTAAATCACCAACAGTGGAGGATTCGTTTGATTCCAACGAGGTGACATGCGATACATCGCTATTGACGCAATTTACTTGCACCCAGAATGAAGAAGAAGAAGAACAAGAAGAAGAACTAGAAGAAGATCAAGAAGAAGAACTAGAAGAAGATCAAGAAAAAGAAATCGAAAGCTACGAATCAGACAAATAAATTTTACAACTTTTTTTTAACTAACATCGCTTTTATCTTTTCCAGTCTTAGCTAATTTCCGTTATTTTGCGATTGTTTCAAATTAAACAGAATCATAACTGACCCTTGGGATAGGCTTACTGAAACCACGTTAAAAAAACGCGCTTAGTACACTACCTCATAGGTGACGTGGAAACGTGTGCATATTATGACGATTATAACTTTAACAACTTTTTGAATCGTTACATCTCGAAAACGGTGGCTCATAGGAAAAAAGTATTGGTACATTTTTATAGATAATTTTATGATCTAGAATTTTTGTCAGCGGTATTTTTCATGATAATACTTACTGTTTTGCTGAAAATCGCGAAAAACTAATATTTTTGAGCTTTGACCTTGGATACTTTTTTTTCCATTCAGGGGAAAGAAGGAGAACTTTAAAATTTTATTTATAATTATATTTTGAACGATTTTTGTGATTTTTAGCTTATTGTAAATTTATGTACCTTTCAATGTTTAGATTGATTGGACTATTACAAATACAACGTTGTGAGTGAGAGTGCTATGAATTGGACTTTACAGCGGCGCAATGATAAACCTTACAAATATTCAGAACTGAGCTAATATTAAGAACCTTTGCTTTAACAAATAAAGAGGATGTCAAATTTGAACAATTATACCTAAATTACTATAATGTCTATATCACGCCCATTCACTAGATAAAAACTAAATATTGACGCAAATATCCGTTCAGAAACAAAAAAGTCCGAAACGCTGGCGTCATACATCTGTTAATAATAACACGTACAAATATAGGAAAGTAAATTAAATACGTACACGGAAACGTTGTGTCGACATGAATATAAATTGTGTTAAGAAATTTTTCTTATATTATTTCAGTTAATCCAGCTTTTTAAATGAGCCATTTATTAATGAAATTTGTGCTGAGGTTTCGTAATATCCCTAGAAAAACACACCAACTGTATGGCCCTAAAGTAAGCAAAGCTTGTGACCTGAGTGACCTGGATGACCATATAGCAAACTGGAACATCTGAGTTCCCGACACAAATGAGTGCCCCGACCAGGATTCGAACCTGGGATCTCCGGCATATGACGCAGGACTACTAACCATTATGCCACCCGTACGTGGTATCTTCTTTACTTTCGTCAAATGTAATTGCGAAAAACATATAACTTATGGGATGCGTAGGCGAATCTTTGAAAATGGCATAAATTTTATAGAACCAACAATAGTCATTAAAATATTGTACTCAGTAAACGCAGTAATTGGGGTCTGGACTAAATTGTTTGTACAATTATTGTAGATCTCAGGTCCCTAAAAAGACCAGAACTTTGAAAACATGTAAACTATAACAGTTTGCTAGTTTTCAAAGTTCTGGTCTTAAGGGACGAGTTACTTTCCAATGCATTCATTAATAATTGTATACATTTCAAATATTTTTTAAATCAAAGAACGCCAGATCCATTGCTCAGGTGTACGTCATTTAAGAACGTCAACAATCTTCTTATTTTTTAATTAAATTAAAGTTACTACCCCTCTTACTTATCTGGAGCAAAGCTGTCGGCGAAAGTTAGTTATAGTTAAAAAAATAAATTTAAAAAATATGAATAAATAGCTCATATTCTAGATCCTTTGTACTAAAGTGGGCTACGGCTCCAACGGTAAGATTAATACACTCTGGTCACATTTGCTTCAACCAGACCACTTTAAGCTCTTACAGTTTTGTAACACAAAATGTAAGGACACGGATTTCGTAAAGCGTTAATACAAACGTTGTGGAGGATAAAGTTCTTGTTTGACTAACGAGCAGTTTTAGGTTTATTTCTTGTTGTTACCACTCAGATGATTTTTTAAGTCTATTATCCACCGCAAAAGAATCAGTTCGAAAAAGCAGATCCCATATTCAAGTTCGGGTAGATACAGATATTTGAATCAAAGTCTACCAGCACCAAAATATAATACAATTTTATATTTATGGAAACTTAAACTAATCTATCTATCTAATTTATCTAAAATATCCAGCCACCCCTCTCCAATTTATATCGTTTTTTTCCCTGTTTCAAGGTAACCTTGAAACAGGGAAAAAACTTTGCAATAAAAAGGAAAACGAACGAAGAAGTTTACACTTTACAGCCGCTAAAAAAAAATTTATTATACACAAGAAATTTTTCAAAGGATTGTTAGCATTGGACGATTCATTTTGACCTGAATAGATAACCATTTTGAATGAAATGTATGTCCATAGTTAATGGTGAGTAAGCATCATAAAAGCCAGTCTTGGATTGTAAAAAATATTTCCATTCTTTTTGGCGTAGAATTTGTTGATAGAGCCGTCGACGCTTTTGTTATGATTGAGTTATGTGGAGTTTTTACTACTGTTAAGAACACCAGAATTAGAGTAATGTTTATCATTGTTTGTGAAGTAAACAATGTTCGAGTTTGTCATAAATTTTAATCCAGTAATAAAATAATTAATAGAACTATTAAATCAAATACCAAAATAGATATTTCAAGCAAATCTCATATTTTCTAGTTGAAACGAAAAATGCTATTCCACCTTGCACCAAAAAATATTCCACTCTGCAAATATTTATTTAACTCTGTGCTTCTTAATGGAGTAAGAAAACGATCCTCGAACCTGGGATGAGAGCCGGCCTAAATATACTCGTAGAATCTTTAGGAATATTATTATTTTCATGGTAATTATTGGAACGAGTTACGGTGTGAGTTGAACTTTCGTCGGTTTTTCAAGACAAATCTTGCCTCTGAATCAAAATTAATATTACTGGTGTACGCAGTAACAAAAAATGATTTAAAAGTTTCTCGAAATGTCATTAAGAGGTGTTTTTTAAAAATTATTTCATAGTTTCAAGTTTGGGTTAGGCTTAATTAAACTGTTGATAGTTAAATATTATAATTATAAAATGACTATATCTTTACTTAGACGCGCAGTGTTTCTACATTGAGGCGCTTTTTAATCTACAAGTGTTAGTTTTACCTTCGAAACCTATTGAATAAATGATAATATCATTATCATGTACTTAAAATCAGTTTTCACATGCAGAAAAATAAAATCTGTATTTTATGATGGCTTGAAGTCTAAACAGCGTCTTCTATGTGGTAGAAGAGTTTCTCTTCTTAAGATCTCCTCTGGGGCGATATTCAAACCTTATTATTATTACCGCCGTAAATACGTTTATGTAAGTGAACGCTACAATAGATTTCGAATCATTAGTCTATACAGGGAGTCCCAAAATTCAACGTCAAGCCGAAACGGGACGATAGGATAAATGGTAACCATCAGCAAAATCAGAAAAAAAATCCATCCCATGTTCTTTAGAAATTATGGACATCAAACAAAAAATAAAGTAGAATTTCTCAATTTTTTTAACCATTTTTTGGTTATTGTGGTTAATGTTGTTTATTTTTGTCCATTTAAAACATGTTACCATAACCATATCTTTAATCCATTGTTGCGGATGCCATTTTCCATCATGAGGTCTTGAGTTCCTTTGCCGGCTACGAAACATAGCAGAGTAATTACTAAAGCTTACATAAAATATTTTTCTTTTTAGTAAAATTAACTTATAATCTTTAAATAATTTAGCAAGCACAACTTTAGAAACATTTATTAATTATTTGATGGCCGATACTGATGTAGCAACGTAGATTCTATAGTAAGATCTAAGTTACAATATTGGTTGAGACACGTAGTTGTGCAAATAGAACACACGTTTGATTACAAATGGCTTTTATTCCATAGACGTTTATTTCCAATCCACTGAAAATCCATAATACTAGGTTTCGTAAAGGTCGTCTACAGATTCCCTTTTCTTGCATCTTAATTTTAAATTTCGATAACATAAAAGCTACCTGAAATATCAAAAAGCTATCGTTGAAATTTGCCAGTATTGTGGTAAAACCTCTTTTGGAGCCAATTTACAGCCCAATTTCATATAAATAGTTAATCTGCTACTTACCACATCTAATAAAAGAATCTTGTACTTTTACCACAGGAAATTTACCGATCCCGTGGGTACGAACATGACACGTGACGTGGCAGAGGTTATGTTAATGAGGTCTGCAGGTCACGTGTTAGTAGGCATTGAAATCGAGTTGAATTAAGGATGGAATTGCTTTCGCACGCAGACCTACCGCCCTGGAGTTGGATCTGATGGCCATAATCTTGCCATTTGTGATTTCATATATCCGGCCGATTTCTCATTAGAGTGCTTTAGTCAAACTCATTCAGTTACAAAAACCTCGAGAACTTCAGTTGAATTTCATTCTTTCTTAAGTTATTTTCTAATTCTGATAATGTAAATTCTGGAAATTGCTAAACTGATTTGTGAATACAAATTGTGTGTCCGTCTATGTATTCTATGTCAAAAACTAAGATCTAGTTGATAGATAAACAATGCATAAAGCATTGCAGGTGAACGTTATCTATAACCTACTTGACAGCAGCTTGAGCGTCTTGTGCCGCGCCGAAGACCTGATTGAAGTCTTGTTTGTTAATATTCATCTTAATATTCGTCTGTTATTGAGCAAATCGAGTGTTTGCGAGTGCATTCATACTCATGGATTGCTTTAAGGTTATCCTGTTGATTTTTTATGGTCTTATTAGGATACTTTTATATTTAGAACTACCTAATACACTTTTAGAGTAAAATAAATTATTATTATTACTTACTCTCACGCAAATTAATTTTCTTTGAAAAATTTGGTTATGGACACCAAAAAGCACTATATATAAATAATTTTACCTTAAACAGATTTAACCCTAGCTAGAGCATATAATATATTTTTGAATGCGTAAGAGTTTTAACGTTTTTGAGAATAACAGATATTAGGTAAATTGTATGAAAATAAAAAAATAAAAACTCGAGATAATACATATATTCAATAAAAAAATTCACTATTGCATATTGTCTAATACACATGTCGATAGTACCA
Source organism: Marasmarcha lunaedactyla (assembly GCA_923062675.1). Classification (NCBI taxonomy): domain Eukaryota; kingdom Metazoa; phylum Arthropoda; class Insecta; order Lepidoptera; family Pterophoridae; genus Marasmarcha; species Marasmarcha lunaedactyla. The sequence continues at coordinate 4,800,747 of OV281358.1, forward strand.
TAAAGCTTTAGCGATAAAGCTTTCAAAGTAAAGATAAAGGTTTGCTTGCTGGGTCATTCTCATTAAGGTATATGAAAATTATGACTAATTTAACTTGAATACGCTTTATAAAATTATGTACGCAAGTCAAGATGCTACAGCTCCCTTTCGGGTTTATTTTATAATCATTTTATTTTAATCTTATAGTATGATTCATTATATCTCTTAATTATTCACCACATAATGGACATCATTAGTGATTCATTTGACTGTACAAAAATTCTGCTGCCCACATAGCTGAGTTAATATAGTAAGCTATAACTTGACAAGTTGTCTGCTTCAAATAAAAATTGCTTTTAATTCACACGGAAGGGCAATAATCCAACTTGGTCACTTCTCAAATAATGTAATCAGCATTCATAATTATTCTAAAACAAAGATGTTTTAAATATAATACGGAAATCTAAGAATTCACAATCCTAAATTTTTTTTAAAGAAATTAACTTTCAAATTTCAGTGCTTACACCTGTTGTTGTAATAAATATTTACTCTGTTAATGTATCATTCATGTATTTTCTTATCAAACGTGTATAAACGTACTGAGCTATCATCGATTACGATGGTGCCGTAAGTTTCGATAAATTTTTAGTGAAACTTTATTATCTTTATCAGTGTATTAGTAACATTTAAAGACGAAACAGACAGTAGTGTTTTGTTTTGTGTACAAAAATATAAATTAATTCATTGTCATCATGGAAAAAAAAGTCAATAACACTTGCAGTGTTCAAGAACAGCGGCTTCTCAAAGGAAACAATGAAAAAATCGTTGAAACTAAACGATCATGCTCAGAATCTTTTGTTTTTATACTTAAAAATGTAACTTTAGAGCCAGCTACGATCTTGTTCGTCCTAAGTTCCGTAGTAACGATATTATCAACACAAAACTTAAGCCTAGAAAAAGCGTGCAGAGTAAATCTGAACTTTTCTAAAGAAGTCTGTGATTCGTTGAAAGTGCAAGATATTGAAAGTCGTAATGAATATGAGAGGGAAGCTCAGAAGCTTCTGGCGTCTGCCATGGCATGGAAAACATATATGACAGCAACGATCCCCTGTCTCATGTCTCTGTTCGTTGGCTCCTGGTCCGACAAGACTGGGCACAGAAAGATTTTTATTATACTTTCAATTAGTGGCCAGATCTTGATGTGTTTTAATGACATATTGAACAATTACTTTTTTTATGAACTCGGTCTTGGCTTTCTCGTGATCAGTGAAGGAATTATTGAAGCGTTCACGGGCGGCTGGTGCGTCTGCTTCTTGACCATGTTTTCGTACATCAGCGCTATCACTTCGGAGGAGAACAGAACTTTTCGAATGGGTTTAATCAATTTTAGCTTAACAGTGGGCTTCCCTATAGGAATGGGATTGAGTGGTATCCTATTAAAAAACTACGGATACTATGGTACTTACGGACTGTCTGCTTTTTTAAGCACCGTAAATTTATGTTACAACATATTTGTGCTGAAAGATCCTAAGAGAACTGTTGAGCAAAAAAAGGTAACAATTGTAACTTTGATTTGTTTTTATAAAAGATCTAAATATTTAGCAAATTTAGGTAATCTGCCTTTTGAAGTTGCTATTTGCTAAAAAAAAGGTTAACATGGAAGGTTAACATTCCATTTACACAAGAGTAAGTTTATGTTTAAATGTTCAACTAAAGTTTCAAATTACTTACTAAAAAATAGCTCATGACTATGGGGAGTAATGTTAAAAATTTTATACCCACGGAAATGCGGTAATATTCATCCACGTCCTCATCATAAGTTTCCATCAGGTGAATTGGAAGACAAACACAAATCTAATTTTCAAGTAAACAAAAAACCTTGAGCTTGTTTATAAAGAGCGCCTTTATCACGGTTTTAAAATTATATATCCCACAGAGGCATGAAATTATAAGATAGTAACTTACAGAGGTTTTTCCGAAATGGCGGTAGAGTCATGTTTTATTTGACGTCAATAAGAATAAGTATTTGTCAATGTTGAGAAATAAATATTTGATTTGAATATAACTTCCATACGTCCATAGTCGGGTCTTATGTAGTAAAATTAAAAAAAGTTACGTTTACTAAAGCTAAAATAATCTTAGGTGCATCAAATTAAAAAAAATCATTCAATATTCAAAAATATTTTAGTAATTTAGTAGTAAATAGCTTAAAATACAGATCTACTCTAATAATCAAAGCGCCAACAGCGCACAAAAAAGAGCGCACTAAACTGGTAGTGGTATTGTTGATCATTTTGATATTTATTGCCTTTCTAACGTTACTATTCACAATGTGTAATGTAGTGTACTATGATAAGAAAATAAATGTTTATAATTCAAACCACTATCAAACCCAAATCAATATAAGATATGTTATGATAGTTAATTGCATTGTTAAAGATATGTTGATCATTATCATAATAAAAATATATGTCTAAACAAATTTTTATGTGTTTCAATGTATGCCAAATTAAATTGTTTAACTGTTTACATTAGACTATTTTATTTTTCAGCACGATGGTAGAGGCTTTGGTCATTTTTGTCGTACATTTTTTGACTTGTCAAATATAAAACAGACCTTGAACACGGTCTTCAAAGATGAGCCTAAGAAGCGTCGGATGAGGATGTGCTTACTGCTATCCGTGGTTACTATTTTGTTTGGCCCCATGTTCGGTAAGAATAAAACAAAATGTTCTAGTTGTGGACCTCGTTTATGCAAGCTTGAATGTTTAATGTTAGAATCCGTAAAATATTACTTTATGAAAATCTTTTACGGATTATTTATCATTCCAAAAAATGCAGTAAATAACAACAGAAATAAAGAGATAATCGTAAAAAGGTAGCTTGATGCGTGTTGATGTTGATTAAATTCAGAACACAGATAAGTTGGTTAAACCTCAAAATAAATATAACCAGATTATCCAACAACCATCTCAGAACTGCAATTTAATCCAAGTTCTTCACTCCCTGTCACCTGAAAGCTTGTTTTCAAAACTTTGACAGCGCTTTGTAAATAGGATTCAAAATAACTATTCTTCAAATTATTCCAGGTGAAATATCCGTATTATACATGTTTACGAGGTACCGGTTTAACTGGGACGAACTAAAATTCAGCATCTTTCAAACTTATAACTTTGCAACTCACACAGTGGGCAAGTACAAGTCTTTTATTACAATTCTACAATTGGGTTCAACTTTGCTAGAGGTGTGCTAAATATAATGTAAAGATATAATGTATGTAGGTGTATTAGTCTTATAAGTGTATTATAATAAAATTACGCTTTATGTGATTTATAGAGAATTATATTTTACCTAAGTTACTTTTAGAGAAGCTTCTTATCGTATCTTACTGTTTTTGAAATGTCTATCATGTTTTTGTAAAACGAATAACTCAAAATGATACTAACAAGGCCATGATTAAATTTAACTTAAGTTTTAATTCAAACATTTTGTAAGTTTAGAGGTCAATTTCACGCATCAACTAGCCTTAGCTGGCTGCGCGTGATTGCTATTTCTTAATAAAGCCGTTTTACCTTCAAAAATAGATGCGGTCGCTAGTACAGTTCGAGAAGTCTCGTGCGACTCAACTTTCACGTACAATCAATCAATCAATGGCAGAAAGAATTTGCTATCATTCGCGTGTAATTGAAACATTTAATTATAATCATCAACTGTGAGGGACTAATTAATGTTGTGTAAACAGTTAGTATCGGCATTACTGAGTCTTCGTTTGCCACCACGTGCAAAGCAATACAAATAAGCCATGCAATTTGCTATCTATGTGTATTCGAATATATTCGTATAATGTCACACAACCGAAACAACTAGGGATATTCAAGGGCTTAAATATTTTCCCGCATTACATTTAAATTGTTTCTTGTTTTTCAGGAACAATATTCTCAATATTGGTGTTGAGTAAATATTTGCAGTGGCACGATTCGATGTTAGGCATAATTTCTACAGTCAGTGAAATTTCTGCCTCTTTTATCTACTGCTTTGCTTCTACGCCGACCATTTTCTTTTTAGGTACGAAATTATGTTTCATGTATTTTTACTGATTTTACGAATCAGTTTATTTAAAACAATATGAGTTTTTTTAATTCAGAACTTTAATTTTATTGAAATTATTATAAATCAAATAGCGAGAAAGAATTTCAATTCGACGTTATAATTTTAAAAATCTCTACAACATAATCTATAATTTACAGCGCCTTTAGTGGAAATTTTAAACGGGACTTCACTCCTAGCCATGAGGTCAATTGTATCAAAGCTAGTGGCTCCTGATGAATTAGGTGAGTTAACTGGACTATTTTGATCAAAAATATATCTGATTAAAAAGTGTGAAATTCACTTAACAAACATAAATTAAGATATCTTTATATTGCACGTAATAACATGGCCACTTTGTCAATGCACAATGATTGCCTAAGGTCAAATTTATTTGCTGAAATTTTTAAGTAATCCACTTATATTTTTTCTACCTTTTTTAATTATTCCCATTTTAGACTATAAATACCACGTGGAGTAAATTAACGAAAATCTATGTCATGTCCTATAAAATTTTAGGCTTTTTTGACCGTGTTCGTAGTTGATAATTCAAAAACAAAATCGATTGGTAATTGACAAGTCAGGCCATGCTTTCCATTCTGGATTTTTTTTTATTGTTTTTTAAATCTTTATCAAGCCGTACGCCAATCTGAAAGACTGTTGTTCGCAAAATGGTTGTAAAGTGGCTATACCATGGTATAAACCACAAATGTCTTGGAATTTTTGACATCGTTTTCCAAGGTAGATAACAGCAATGTACCACATACTCACCTAGCTCCAGTAAAACAAATGGTTCTGTTCAGGTAAAGTGAACTCGGTGTTCGGTCTGACGGAGCATCTGATGCCTTTGGTGTATGTGCCGCTGTACACCAAGGTGTATGCCGCTACGATGGAGGTCCTGCCCGGCGCCGTGTTCCTCATGGGAGGCGCCATGACGCTGCCGGCAGTGCTCGTGTTCATGTTAGTTGCTGTCGTTATAAATTATTTATTGCATTGAATCAAATCTTAAGAAGTAGGTACAAAAATAATTAATTATTTAGCAAAGGTAAACTTATTCCTAAAACAGATCTCTTCCAGCCAGCCTTTGTTTATTATATACAATTTTTTGTGTTTCTTTCACGTTTCTTATCATCGTTCTTCTACACATAATTTTTTCAACCAACATCAGCCGAAACCAATTATGATTCAAATACTTTTATGCGCAGATCATGTAATAAGAATAATCCTCTCTTCTCACACACAAAGATAATTGTATTTTAAAGATTCAAAGTTTTAGAAAAATCTTAACATAACACTCAATTTTTTGAAAGAACCTGGGACCTCCGGCGTATGAGACAGGGCTACAATAAATATAAATATAAATAAATAAATATTTCTAACAATCACACCACATTATCTAGTCCAAATTAAGTATCATTAAGAACTTGTGCTATGGATACTAGATAAGGGATAAATAAACTTAAGAAATATATAAACACACATAGATTTTTTTTGTATATAAATATAAGAAATAAACTAAAATAAACGAACATACACATCCATGACTAAAACGCAAGTATAATAAAATATCTGCCTGTACCAGGATTCGAACCCGGGACATCTGGCATGGAAGGCTAGGTTACTTACCTGCACGCCAAACAGGCCGTCACAGTATATGCGACACGAGCTGGTATGAAAAAAAGCTAAGAGATTACAAGAGCAAAAAGCACATTCAAGTTAGCATAATATTGTAGAAATTCATAAAGTAAAGCACGGTTCGTGACCACAAACTATATGAAATAAATTTATGACTTTTTAAGTTTATAAATAAATAAATAGTTAGGCCTCATAAAAATGTTACTTCGAGTACGCACATAATCAAAACACATGCAAATATAAATTAGTTGTTTAATGTATAGTGTGCAGTTTATTTGTAGAAATTGTTCTTATTTAGAAATTTTAATAAGAAACAGCTGATTACTCTCTTCTTATTTTTCAGATATCTCTTTTATGAGCACCGCAAACAATTACGACGACTGAAGGAGACTCCTGTAACTGAACTCAAAAACTAACTGAAGACACGAACCGAATACTAATAACTTTTACTTGTTAATGTTACGCACACATAGATATTTAAATTGTTCCATTAAATAGCAATGTAAGTTCAAAATAAACATTCATAATAAAACTGTATATTTAGATTCTTGTTTCTGTTAATAAATTGCACGTACGCGTTGAAATGTTTTGTTTTTTAAACTAACAAAAGTTATTTATATTGTAGTAAAAGCTCTTTAGTGGTTTCAAAATACTAACCAAAAAACAATTATCCATATTATTAAATTTGTATAAACTATTTGCATTTCGCATACCTAAAATACCATTCTACGTCTAAAAGAAGAATATCAAAACATAATGAAGAGGTTTTGTGAGAGGCCCTTACGTTTATACCTTATAAAATAGAACTTACCATTTATTTTTGGTCAATATAAGATAGAGTAATAAAGAAATTTGATTGTCGCTACTTTTTCAGTACCGTGGTTTGATAAAAATAAATCAAGATAACCAAAAATAATAATAATAATAATAATAATAAAATCTCTTTATTGCCATTAACAAAACAAAACAAAGTACAATATAAAAAAATTAATTAAAGAAACTGACAATTTGGGCGGCCTTATCGCTTAAAGCGATTTCTACCAGGCAACCCTCAATAAACTATGAGAACAGAGTAACAAGTGAAACAAAATTGGGCAGAGTTTTTAAAGACTTGAGAATGTATATATATATATAGTATACTATAATGAATAAAAACCATAATTTTACACATACATATTAAGTAGCTATACATAAATACCATGTAAAAAATATATATATATATATACAGTTAATATATAAATGAATATGAAATGTTATGTTGGATAAATATTAGATAGATAGTACTTTTTTAAATTAAACTTAAAAGAAGTGACAGTCCTAGCAGTATGTAGATGAGGAGGCAGGGAATTCCACAAACTTACAGCACGCACTGTAAATGATATGTGAAAAAATTCAGAACACGTAGAAACTCTGCCTTTTATTTTTACGTACTTTTCATAGTTTTACTTTTAGGAACTTGTCTGCGCTAAGATTGATTAAGCCACTTCTAAAATCAACTGTCTATAGAACGCAAACGCACATGTCATCAAGCCTGGTTCGCAGCACTTGCTGGCAAGAGATATAATGTGATAAGGCAATGTTGGTAGTTTAAAAATACTGAACCAAAATCATTCATGCATAGTTTCTAGTAGCTGTTTCTACTGTTTGCCCACTTTATTGACTTCGCAAAGGTTTGCTGGTCGGGTCATGGCTAAAAATAGAAGTAAAAATCTAAGTAAACAGACAGTTTTATCTTCTTAATAATCTAATACCTTACGAACGACGTAAATAAAAATCTTATCGATATCTCCAGACTGAAGTAATTAGAATAGTTTATTAGAGTGTATAATTATATCGGGAAGCTACAAAGTTCAAGTGTTGGTTGGAAGGCCGCGGCAAGCCAGAAGGTGTAAATTTAACCAAAATAAAAAGTTAGTCTCTACATAAGAGTTTCAAACAATTATGTTAAACCGCAAGCGCATTCATTTTCTAATCGTGTGGAGGTGTCCTTTCGTAACCTCTAGGTTAACAGTAGTTGATTAAGCCGCCTAGGGAAACCCTATAGGCCTCCAACTTGACTCAACGACTGTCATCTTGCGACTATTTAACTTGCTTTCTGAAGTACCGAAGCGTTTAAGTGCTGATACCACAGGCGATCACTGACCTAGGTCTGTTCGATGCGAAAAACTTCCACGATTGTTTTAGACTGTGTTTTGTTATGGGTTTACTAAGTGGCAGTGTGTTCTTCTATCTGCCATTTAACGAAACGCACACGAACAAAGGTGATTCCACTTGAAACCTAAGCTTGGCAATGAGTTTGTAATCAAATATAATAATTAATCCGTCAAGGCATCGAATGTTATGTAGCACACAGATGAATGCAACTCCCTGTTAACGTATAACGTAGCACTGCTCCATGCAAATATAAATGTAGGAGTAGTATCGTGATTGTAATTTTTTTTGCAGTTTTCTTTGTTTTCCTTCCGTTTTTCATGTCATGCGTTCGTTTCCTCGTTCTTTATTATTTTGCTTTACTATTGAAAAAATAGTACATAAAGCTTACACAATGGAGATATGTAGTTAGTGTCATCTTTGTCCAGTGCAAGGTGAGGTAGGGCACGTAAATCTACCGCTATTTTGACCTCTATTTTATTTGACCACACAAAATTGATCAAACAATAAATAGTACATGAACGAAAACGACACAAAATTTTAAAAAGTGGTTTGTTACTATATCAATAATAACAACGTTAACTCAAATAACTTGAATTTTGTTGTGGCTGTTGAAAGAAAAAACTTGTATCATACATTTAAACAAATGTAATAGTCCTTATTTTAAAAGTAGTGTTAGGCACAGCTTAGGCAAGGTTACATCGGAATCTTCCCGTACCTTGATACGACACTAAATACCCAAGAACATCAATTACTACTTCGTTTCAACGATGTAAGCAAAATTTTCAACTTTAGAGATACTACGTTTTTGAAACTTCAATGGTTAGCGCTACCGTTTTACGAGAATGATATAAAAACGTTCCCGCTTGAGACTTCAATTAATATTTTTACCAAATTCATTTAACACTTTGATAATGACGAAGTTTCAAACATGTTTAAATACATTTGCCAGAAAATATATATATATATATTTCGTAACAAAGAACCTGACTTATTCCTTCTCCAGGAGACATGGCTTACTCCAAACCGCTCCAGGGGATACGCTATTCCTAAGTACGCGTTTACTCGCAACGATAGGTCCAACTCCGACGGTTTCGGCGGCACCGCTATGTATTACAAAAGAGGCTTCCATTGCTGTCCTCTCCCTACCCCTCCTCTCCTCAACATGGAAGCCACTGTGTGTAGACTGGCTATGATTGGTCATCCGACCATCATCATAGCTTCAGTCTACATACCATGTAGCTCCAGATTAACCTGCAGCGACTTTGAGGCCATTCTCGCCCTCGACTGAATAGTCATTATGTTCGGAGATTTTAACTCCAAACATACTGACTGGACGTGCCTATCGACCAACACCAGCGGTATCGCTCTCCTCGACATCACTAACGCACTTGACCTAGACGTCATATCCCCCATCACTCCCACTCACTATCCCAACAACCCAACCTACTCTCCTGACATCCTCGACTTTGCAATTATCAAGCGAATCAATCTTGATCTCAGGTCCATCGAATCGCTCGATGACCTAGGCTCCGACCATCGCCCCGTCTCCCTCGCACTAGGTGCGCCTAACGATAACGTCACATCTCCTAAGACCTTTACCAACTGGAAAGGCTTTAAAAATACGTTAGTTTCAGCCTTAGAGGCCCCGAACTCTCCGCTCGCGATTTCGCCCGACCAATTAGATAGCCCAGATAAAATAGATTCATTAGTCAACTCTCTAACTGATGCTATTAACTCAGCCATCAGCGACAACGAAATTATTGCCAAGCAAGGCGAACCCGCGCTTCCCCTAGCCGTTAGCAATCTCATTAAAGCCAAGAACGCGGCTCTCCGGAGAGCCAAGAAATATCCCACGCCCGCATACAGAACAGCTGCGAATCAGCTTCAACGTAAAGTTAGGTCTTGCCTCGCGGAATTCCGAGACGCTCAGTTAACGATCTTATGGAGAATATCTCCCCGTCCCACAAAGCGTATTATCGAATGGCCCGAGCCTTACGCGTAGACACTGCCTCTCACGTTCCTCCTCTCACTCGTCCCGACGGCACTATTGCCTTCGAAGTCGAAGAGAAAGCCGAATGCTTCGCCGATAGTATAGCGGCACAATGTTCGCCCAGCACGCAACTCGCGGATCCCTCACACATCCAGGCGGTGGAGGACGAAGTTCTCCACAGAGAATCTCTCCCCATCACTGACGACCCCGTCACAGTCTCTGATGATGAAATCTTGCTTCTCATTAGAAGTCAAAAGTCCAAAAAGTCCCCGGGTGCGGATGGAATTTCCAACCACGCACTTAAGCACCTGCCCTAGCAGGTGCTTACCTTGTTAGCTATCATCTTCAATGCCTGCTTCGACCATAGCTACTTTCCAAAAGCCTGGAAAGAAGCGACAGTCATAGGCATTCCCAAGCCGGGTAAACCTCTAAACGTCCCGGCTAATCACAGACCCATCAGCCTCCTCAAGGCAATGTCTAAACTTTTTGAAAGAGTCATACTCTCTCGAATGCGGAACCATCTGTTTCCAACGGATGGCGACCCTCTCATTATTCCCCACCAGTTCGGCTTTCGCGCTAAGCACTCCTGCCCTCAGCAAGTCCATTGAATCGTCGAGTACATACTCGAAGGTTTCTATCCGAAACGAAAGAAAACGATCGCGGTTCTCTTTGACGTAGCCAAGGCTTTCGACAAAGTCTGGCACAGCGGTCTCGTTTTTAAACTCTATAAAATAGGCTTACCGGTTCGCCTAGTCAGATTAATCGCGTCGTTTCTTAAAGACCGTACGTTTCGATTCAAACCTGAAGGCACGCTCTCCGCGCCTCGTCCCATAAAGGCTGGAGTCCCGCAAGGCTCAGTCCTCGCCCCTCTGCTGTACACCGTGTACACTAACGACATCCCCATCCCGCCGAAAGGCGTCGAACTTGCCCTCTTTGCAGACGATACCGCCCTTTACACTAAAGGTCAATCGATCCCGTATAACATCACCAGACTCCAAAAGGCCGTAAACGCCCTCGGTGTTTGGTTTCAAAAATGGCGTATCGACGTCAACCCAGAAAAGAGTTCTGCTATTCAATTCGACCACAAACGTCGTAATCGCTACAACGATCCCCACATTCGAATGTTAGGTATTCCCATCCACTGGAAGCGCAGTATTAAATACTTAGGCGTCACCTTAGATCAGACGCTTTCTTTCAAGCCACACGTCGATAGAGTAACGAAACTCGCGCGTTTTTACTTAAGCCGTCTATACATATAGTATGATAGGAAGAAAAAGTAAAATGTCTTTTAGAAATAAACGTACGCTTTATAAGGTCTGCGTTAGACCCGTCATGTCATATGCTTCGCCGGTCTTTGCCCACGCCAAACCCTCCATCCTGTATAAACTGCAGGTAGTTCAAAATCTCTTCTGCCGCAGGGCCACAAACGCACCTTGGTACGTGCGTAACGCGGACCTGCACAGAGATCTTGAACTACCTACAGTGCAACAGCACCTCAAAACACTCTCAGAATCGTTCTTCAAACGCGCCGAATCCCATCCCAATCATTTTGTTCGAGATTCAGTCTCATACACTGCTTCTGTGTTAGATTCGAAATTCAAAGTCACTAGGCCGAGAAACGCGCACACTGGCGAACCCACGCAGTTAAATTTAGATCTCGAGGCCCTTCAGGCCGCAAATCCTAATTCTAACGTAAATTCTAATTCTAACGTAAATCCGAATTAATGCAATTTTATTTTTCATTTTTAATGTTTTTTTTATTTACTTTTCATTTTGAGCACCTTCAGTGCTATGTAAATCTCAGCGGGTGACCCCTTAAGGGCCCCGCTAGCGCGGCCTCTTTCTCCAATTGGCCGTCGCTCAGATGAAGGCTGAGTGGCAAAAATGCACGAGCCGACAGGGGGTTTTTTAGTGGGTACAGTTCTGGTAGGCGTCGGGACGAGTCCCACATAACTTCGATCGCGCGCGCGGAGTATGCGTCAGAGCATTTTTTATATCCTCCTGCCCTTCCCGTGGAGGGGAACCAAAAAAAAAATCGGTACTAAAGCTCAAATTTAATCGTGAATGCGTGTATTCTCTAAATTGAGATTCTGAGTAGCCAACGATGATAAAATGCATAATGTAACACGCCAAGATTGGTTCGACCGTGACGTTTTCTTTAATAATGTTGTATCTTTGTAATAGACTAAGTTTTCTTTTTACTTCACTTGTTTTTGGTTCTAAATCTGGCTGTAAAATCAAAGGATGTGTTTCGTTTAAAATCTTTGTCTTCTGTTGTATCTTTTTTTTTTTGTTGTCATTTTTATTTTATTAGTATCCTGGGTAACGTAGTATCATTAACAAAAACTTCGGGATGGGGATGTCGTTAGTGTACACGGTGTACAGCAGAGGGGCGAGGACTGAGCCTTGCGGGACTCCAGCCTTTATGAGACGAGGCGCGGAGAGCGTGCCTTCATGTTTGAATCGAAACGTACGGTCTTGAAGATACGACGCGATTAATCTGACTAGGCGAACCGGTAAGCCTACTTTATAGAGTTTAAAAACGAGACCGCTGTGCCAGACTTTGTCGAAAGCCTTGGCTACGTCAAAGAGAACCGCGATCGTTTTCTTTCGTTTCGGATAGAAACCTTCGAGTATGTACTCGACGATTCGATGGACTTGCTGAGGGCAGGAGTGCTTAGCGCGAAAGCCGAACTGGTGGGGAATGATGAGAGGGTCGCCATCCGTTGGAAACAGATGGTTCCGCATTCGAGAGAGTATGACTCTTTCAAAAAGTTTAGACATTGCCTTGAGGAGGCTGATGGGTCTGTGATAAGCCGGGACGTTCAGAGGTTTACCCAGCTTGGGAATGCCTATGACTGTCGCTTCTTTCCAGGCTTTTGGAAAGTAGCTATGGTCGAATCAGGCATTGAAGATGATAGCTAACAAGGTAAGCACCTGCTAGGGCAGGTGTTTAAGTGCGTGGTTGGAAATTCCATCCGCACCCGGGGCCTTTTTGGACTTTTGACTTCTAATGAGAAGCAAGATTTCGTCATTAGAGACTGTGACGGGGTCGTCAGTGATGGGGAGAGATTCTCTGTGGAGAACTTCGTCCTCAACCGCCTGGATGTGTGAGGGATCCGCGAGTTGCGTGCTGGGCGAACATTGTGCTGCTATACTATCGGCGAAGCATTCGGCTTTCTCTTCGACTTCGAAGGCAATAGTGCCGTCGGGACGAGTGAGAGGAGGAACGTGAGAGGCGGTGTCTACGCGTAAGGCTCGGGCCATTCGATAATACGCTTTGTGGGACGGGGAGATATTCTCCATAAGATCGTTAACTGAGCGTCTCGGAATTCCGCGAGGCAAGACCTAACTTTACGTTGAAGCTGATTCGCAGATGTTCTGTATGCGGGCGTGGGATTATTCTTGGCTCTCCGGAGAGCCGCGTTCTTGGCTTTAATGAGATTGCTAACGGCTAGGGGAAGCGCGGGTTTGCCTTGCTTGGCAATAATTTCGTTGTCGCTGATGGCTGAGTTAATAGCATCAGTTAGAGAGTTGACTAATGAATATATTTTATCCGGGCTATCTAATTGGTCGGGCGAAATCGCGAGCGGAGAGTTCGGGGCCTCTAAGGCTGAAACTAACGTATTTTTAAAGCCTTTCCAGTTGGTAAAGGTCTTAGGAGATATGACGTTATCGTTAGGCGCACCTAGTGCGAGGGAGACGGGGCGATGGTCGGAGCCTAGGTCATCGAGCGGTTCGATGGACCTGAGATCAAGATTGATTCGCTTGATAATTGCAAAGTCGAGGATGTCAGGAGAGTAGGTTGGGTTGTTGGGAAAGTGAGTGGGAGTGATGGGGGATATGACGTCTAAGTCAAGTGCGTTAGTGATGTCGAGGAGAGCGATACCGCTGGTGTTGGTCGATAGGCACGTCCAGTCAGTATGTTTGGAGTTAAAGTCTCCGAACATAATGACTGAATGGCCGAGGGCGAGAATGGCCTCAAAGTCGCTGCGGGTTAATCTGGAGCTACATGTTATGTAGACTGAAGCTATGATGATGGTCGGATGACCAATCATAGCCAGTCTACACACAGTGGCTTCCATGTTGAGGAGAGGAGGGGTAGGGAGAGGACAGCAATGGAAGCCTCTTTTGTAATACATAGCGGTGCCGCCGAAACCGTCGGAGTTGGACCTATCGTTGCGAGTAAACGCGTACTTAGGAATAGCGTATCCCCTGGAGCGGTAAGCCATGTCTCCTGGAGAAGGAATAAGTCAAGTTCTTTGTTCTGAAGTAACAGTTTAATCTCAGGAAGGTTGGTGCTAAGGCTACGAGCGTTAAAGTATACTAGGGATGAGCCCTTGGGTTTAATACGACCGGACGCGGGATTTGCGGGTCTAGACATTATAATTTACTTATTTACGAATTTATACAAAATTAAAAAATTAATAACGAACTTAGAAGCGAGTGATGCTCGGCTAACGCAAATAAACGCTCTTGAGGAGAGAGGGCGGCTCGCAGTTTGCGTGCGAGTACGGAAATTTCGTTAATATCGACGTTTTGAATAACGTCGAACACGGTCTTCATGTCCTCAGCCAACGACGACTGAGGTGCGGATAACGGAGCGGGACGCGGCCCTACGGAAGCTACGGGAGCTGGGATGAGTCGGGAAGGTGCAGGTGGAACGGCCGGACGCTGCCTCCAAGACAGAGCCTGAGTAGGCGTCGGCTGAACGGGCTTTGCTTCCGGGGGACCCCGGTTGCGCAGCGGCGGGAAGTTAGCAGAAGTGAGCGGCGGCGCCGGTTTAGGCGCGGCCCTCTTAGCGGTTGAGCGCGGAGCACGCGGGCAACCCCTGTAGTTAGCTGTGTGGCCGGACTGACCGCACAGCACACAGGCAGGGGGGGAAGTGGATTCGGGAGTGCGAGTGCACTCCTTCGTTATGTGTGGATCCAGGCACTTAACGCACCTGGGGGGAGCTGAGCAGTTAGCCGCTGCGTGGCCATAGAGCTGGCAGCGGTGGCACTGCCCAGGGTGACCGCGGGGGTTGGGACGCTCGACGGAGATGTTCGAGAGTCCGCAAATTGTGCGAGCCTCTCTGAAAATCTCCTTCGAGTTGGGAGTTTTGGACAGGACTACTAGCGCTAACGGAAAACGCCTACCGCGGTTGGAGTGCATCTTGTGCACTGCTTCGGCCGGGAAACCCTGGGACTTAAGGTCCTCGAGGATTTCTTCGTTCGCGAGCTCGAACGGGACGCTCCGTAGTACTGCGCGGATCTTACGCTCCTCCGGGAGGGCGTAGGTGTGATAAGCGATTTGTTTTAAAGACAGTAACCGGGTGCACGCGCGGAAGATGTCTATGGTCGCGACCTGGATTTTAATTGAATCGCCTGCGTTGGTTGCTTTAAGATAGTTAATTTTTTGCTCTATGCAAAGATTTGATACTACGGTCCATCGCGCTTTTTCGCGGAGAAGACGGGCGGAGGGAGCTGAGGCTTCGGCGGGACGGGAGCGCAGCGCGTCGCTGGCTTCGATGGGACCGACGGAGACGTGGTTACTTCGAGCGATTTTAACGGCGCTAACGGAGCCTAAACGTAAAATGTCCCTTTATCAATTAATAACAGGCAAAGTTACCAATAGTATGAGTAGTACACAGGCTTATTTACTAAAGTAACACTTTTGCACAAAAAAAATCATAAAATTAGTTCTCGGCGACACGTACTTTTACATTGAAGGTCAGTTTTGCTCTGAGGGGAGGTAAATATTTTGTATAGTGACGAAATTTACCATTGCCATCTGGCGGTTATTTATGTAATTTTCAAACCTGTGTTAGCGCGATTGTATGTAGTTCCCCGTTTTACAATAGATGGCATTAAAATGTCAATTTTGCAGAATTTTGGATAGTGACCGTATTCGATTAAGAGTGCGATATGTAGAGTACGATAGACGGGAATCCCACCCGTAAGATTGCGAAAGAGATTGAATGAAAGAAAGACAAAGTATGAAAGTGCGAGAAGGATAAATGATAGAACTGGAATGAGAGTGTTGAAGACACCGGGGAGGGCTCGGGTATTGAGGATACCGAGGCTTTCTTAGAGCGCTTCTTGGAGCGCTTGGCGACTAGCTGGAACGCGGGCATCTGACGACGTATCAGACGCGGGGCCGGGGTTGAGGCCTGAGGGGCCGGGGATGCGATAGTTGCCTGTAAGGCCTGCGTTAGTTAGGCCCCCATCTGGGATGGGGATGCCGGACGAGGCGAGCGCCTGGGCGAGCGACCTAGCAAAGTTTACCAAGCTTTGCTGGTCCATTGGAGGGCTTGGTCCTACGATATATGATAAATAAATATATAAAAATGCCTAGGTTCCCTAGCAAACCTAGCACCTAAACCTCCCTACCCGCGGTAGGGGGGCTGGGGACGACGCGAAGTGGTGCCCCTAATTCGGACAGCACTGTACCGTCACCCTGGGAAAGGCCCAAGTGCAATGGGATCGGGTCAGCCGGTTTCTCCTTGGCCTGAAGGGCCTTGGAAGCGTACCGGGGCAACGCTATCAGGCTTAGTTGTCACCGTTAAGTATCCACCTGATCAAACGCGAGTCTACTACGGAGTGTGTTGCCAATAAATTGACAACAAAAACCGGCCGTAGACCCGACGAAGTTGGGTTGCACTAAAAGTGCGGGATTGACTACGTTACGACCGGCCGGGGCCGGCCGCAGAGCGAGTCTCTGACTGCGTAGCAGGCGCCAAGCGTCAAGTACGCAGCCAGAAAAACAGCCCGAGCCTCGCGAACCACTATCGAATTTAATCGACCGCGGTAAGCTCAGCTCTGTTGTTGCTGTGCGAGACCGACTTAGTTGCAGCCGATCGAAACCGGCCGCAGCGTAAGCCCTAAAGAGGCTATCCCAATTCGTCGAGGACGAAGCGAGATTTGTACGAATCCGTACAATACGTATGAGTATTGCGAACGAGTTGTCGTCGTGAGACGACAATCGTGACTCAACAGCTGGAGCGACCGCGAACGCGTCCGAGCGGGGCCGGACGCAGAACGGATCTGAGAGTGGCGTTTGAGTAATGCTACGAGAGAAGTCGTGAGACAACAATCGTGACTCGGCAGCCGGGAGCGACCTTCAACACGTCCGAACGGGTCCGGACGCAGATCGGGTCGTTTAGTACCGAAGTCTCTGATGCTCTGAAATAAGACTAGCGGTGACGCGCTACTCAACCGACCAATCACAAAACGTGTTCTTCATCGCAATATCAACTTTACTTAAGCTATTAGAATATATATGATTTTTCGACAATGATTGTCGGGCCGTGGGCCGCGGCCTGGTCACAACAATTACATCTGCGGGAACGTGTGGTGGTAAAGTTCCCTAAAAGACAAACAGAAAATTGCACGTTCTATGAAGAGGAGGTACAACGGCTTACAGCTAGCATCCAAGCTTGGAAGAATGTGTTGCAGACGCAGTTCCAGTTTTCTTGATTTTGTTCGTAGGTGCAAGGAATGACAAAATTGGTAAAAGAAAAGTCTGCATACTCATGCTGATCTTTAGAGAATCCTTTGCGTACGTCGGATTGATGGTCAACAAATTTTATTTTTATGAGTTACCAGTTGAGGTTGTAGCTTTGACTGAATCGACATTTTTTGTTGACTGGAGGTTGGTTTACGACCTTCTTTGGAACATTTAAGAGTTTATCCTGACTTTATATAAGTTACTGCAGAAACATTACCAATTTTACAAAAAAAAATAGTTTAGGATGAAATTTTATTTTACTATGAAATGTACCTAGGTTGAGTTTGAAGTTAAAATATAGCGTTGTAGGAGGATTTGAGTAGAGTTATTATTATTTGATATTTTTTAATACTTTCATAGATGATAGATTAATAAGTTTCTCTTGTTTTGTGAAGTAACTGACTGCCGACAAACAGCAGTCATGGGAATACCTACCATTCGGACATGGGGGTAGAAGACGGATAGAAGTCGTCGAGTATGTACTCCACAATGTGATGGACTAGCTGAGGGCAGGCGTGCTTAGCGCGAAAGACGAACTGACGGGGAATAATGCGGGGTTGGCCATTCGTAGGAAACAGATGGCTCCGCACTCGAGACAATATGACTCTCTCGAGACGTTTAGCCATGGCCTTGAGGAGGGTAATGGTACTGTGGTTAGCCGGGATATTCAGAGGTTTACCTGGCTTGGGAATGCCTATGACTGTAGCTTCTTTCCAAGCTTTTGGAAAGAAGCTAAGGTCGAAACAGGCTTTGAAGATATTAGCTAGCACGGTAAGCACTTGCTTAAGCAAGTGCTTGGTTAGAAATTCCATCCGCACCCAGAGCTTTTTTAAACTTTTGACTTTTAATGAGAAGAGAGATTTCATCATTAGGGAAGAGAGTCCCTGCGGAGGACTTCGTCTTCCACCGCCTCGATGTGGAAAGGGTCCGCCTGGATGTGGGTGCTGGGCAAGCATTCGCCCTCGCGAATCAGGAACGCACTCGCGTACGTAGCCACGCAGCTAACGGCCGATCTCGAAGCCCTTCGGGTTGCAAACTCTAATTCTCCTTGAGCACGAATTGTGCTTTGAGCACCTTTAGTGCTATGATATTTCCCAGCGGATGACCCCATAGGGGTTCCCGCTTGCGCGGCCTTTTTCCCCAACTGGCCGTCGCTTCAGATAAAGGCTGTGAGGCAAATGATTGCCAGAGTCATACAAGTGGTTTTTTAATGGGTAGAAGCTCTGGTAAGCTCGGAGTGAGTCCGACATAACCTCGTATCGCGCGCGGCGGGATATGCGTAAGCATTTAGTAGGTCCACCTGCCGTCCGAGGAGGGGAAAAAAGCAATATTTTATTGTGTTCGGTAATGTAGGTACGTCACAATGCAAACAAACAATGAAACTCACTTCCGCATCTATATCATTGTAGAGTGAAGATAAGTAAAGTAGTGTATTATTGTTTTAGGTCAATTGTTATATATTTATATATTATATAACTCTGAAACTATTTATGTACTTGTAAATTTAGCGATAAAACGTAGTCTCCGTGAGGTATCTTTCTTGATTACGACGATAAAACCAAAATAAATAAATAAATAGTGGCTTCGGAAAACTGTAAACAAGTTGTTTAGTTGCGCTGAATTTTAAACTGATAAGTAGTTGTCTAGAAGTCTGATTAAACACAAAATTATCTGAGCAACACTGGTGTCAGAGTTGCTCAGACAACCTCTAGAAACTCCATTCCACTTGATTAAAATTGTTTGCTCTTTGTTTTACTTTATTTAACGAAATAAAGTCGGACTAACTGTGCAAAATCGTTCTCATTTTTTCAATTCGATCGGATAGATGGCCCTAGCTAACAATTCCTAATTAGTTATTGCACAAAAATATTAAAAATGTATTAAATTAACATAAAATTCAAAAAGTTTTAATCAATTATTTAAAAATATAAATTTATAATTGAGATTACAATAATTGTGGTACGGATTCCTTCAAATGCATACATTCAAATGCATTCATACAGTTGCAAATTCCATAACTTACCTTTTTTTCACTTCTCTCTTTCACGGGAATCTTTACCCTTTTTAGAGTAAAATCTCTTCGCAAAGAGGAACTTCACAAGCAAGCACACAAAACACACAAAACATGTATTGTATCATGGTTGTACTTCTTTCCCCTATTTTATTAATAATGTAAAG
The DNA here is from genome assembly GCA_923062675.1 of Marasmarcha lunaedactyla. Lineage (NCBI taxonomy): Eukaryota > Metazoa > Arthropoda > Insecta > Lepidoptera > Pterophoridae > Marasmarcha > Marasmarcha lunaedactyla. The sequence goes on from OV281358.1 coordinate 4,820,257, forward strand.
ATTTTAAATATAGGTTTTATTTATAAATTTTAAATCGGTTAATTCCGGTGGTTGGAGCTTAGTTCAGCAGCCGATGTTAATTTATAAACAAACTTTTTATCTGTAACATATATTTAAGTAGAAATATTGTAATATAAGAGTGCTAAATCATGTTTCAAGAATAAATAAATAAAAATATATTAAAATATGTGTATATATTGTATATTAATATATATGCAGGGTGTCCAGAAGGTCACCGTCCAAATGAAATATATATATATATATATATATGTATATATGTATATATATATATATGTATATATAAAACCTGTATATATATATATATATATATATACAGGTTTTACATTTACATTATTATATTAACTTCGCGGAATATATATTTGTTACATATAAAACATATTTTACATCTGTCACAAAGTACACTATAACATAACGATCCTTAAATAATGTAACCTTTTTTGGTTTGAACCAGTGGCATAGGCAGATTCCTGTCACGTAGAGTGGCATGAGGTTGGGAATCGAACTGGCTCTCGTAAAACTAGACGAGCTCTATAATTATAAAGGAAATCGTACATTTTGATTACCTTTGCGGTTTAGTTGCAGTGTTTTTGGGTTCGATTAAAAATTTTTGTATTTGTTTACTAGCTCTTTACCCGCAGCTTCGCATGCGTCCCTACGTCCATTTTTATAACCTTGACAATGTATGCAATATTTCATTATGTTTGGTGAAGAAGTTATGGCATGGTGCAAACAAACAATGAAACTCACTTTCACATTTGTAATATTATAAAGTGACGATAAATGTAGTGGTTTTTGTATTATTCAGGTTTATCCTGATATATTTAGAATTTATAAAATGTATATTTAATTTATATTTAAATATATTATTTATATTTAGAAAGTCTGTTTAATAAACGTTAACTCCGAGACTGTTACTTTTTTTTTATTGTAAAAGGATTAGACGTTTGTCTTCTATCTCACCTGATGGAAAGTGACGATGAAGACGAAGGTGTTACACGTCTATCCACGAGATACCTATTCACTCGACGCTTGAAAGAACTAGGACTATAGTTTTCTGGAAAAACAGACGCAGGCAGTTCATTCCACACCTTGGCGACCCTCACCAAAAAGGAACTATCGAAGCGTTTGGTTCGACTTCTTGGGATATCTACCATGAAGGGATGGAAGGTCTGTCTGCGTCTAGTAGTCCGATACAAGAAGTTAATGAGCAGATAACAATAGTAGTCTCCTTCAGGAACCCTATCTGTGTTGTTTACGATTATCAAACCGAAATAAATAAATAAAAAGTGGCCTTGAAAAACTGTTACAAAGTTTAGTATCGCTAAATTAAAAACTGTTAAGTAATTGTCTCGTAGTCTGTGAAACACAAAATTTACTAAAGACAGTACTTATTATGTACTCCATAGAAGGATACACAAAATAGTATTTGTGAGGGCGATTGTGCACTTGTTCAATATGACATGAAAGTGAATCTGAAACCTATTGGTTTCACTATCACGGGTTCGGTAACGGTGTACAAAGTATTGGATAATATCATATTTATTCGTGTTTCAATACTAGTAGTGTCAAAAGCATATTTTTTTCGAGTCTTAAATAAGAATGTAAGTCCGAGTCTATTAGAGTTGGGTATATGGTCATTGTTTTTATTAACATTTTATTTGATACTGTTTTAATTTCAAGCGACACAATATGGAAGAAAAATTTAGAGTACTAAACATTTTTGCAATGAAAATATACGATCGACGACTTATCAATGCACCTGCGGTAAACTTAAAACATCTGGTTATAAAATCTCACATTTAAAACATCATAGTTATCAATTTATTTTTAGATTTCAAAGAAAGACCATGATTGTACTTTAACACTGTATCGTTGAAATCCAAATATAACACTATAACCCCAGCGACCCGAAGTCGTCAACAAATCCGGAATCGTTTTCAACTTTCTGATTCTACATTCTCGACATTGTGCAAGAAGATTCAATTATAAGTACTGGGAGAAAGCCAGTATCGGGTTTATTGCATTCATTTGAAAACTTAATAAAAGGTGCATTACTGCAAATCTCAAAAAAAAATACCAAGTTTATTACCAAACGAAAATTTTCTAAGGCTTAACAAAGACGTTAAGAAATTTAAGTTAAGAAGTAACATTAGATACAAAAGTACAGGTTTGGTATTGTAGTTGTTGATCCGATGTTCAGTTAAATCAGCTGTTATATGATATTTCGACAACTGAATATTTTGGTGGACGATCTTTAGTTACATAAAATAATATTTAATTTTTAATATTGACTGGATAAACTTCACTATATTTGTCTCCAAAATAACTATTTAATTAAATAACCCTTAGGGGGAAAATCATGAAACTTCTTCCAGAAAACCAAAGTTAAAGTTGGTCAGATAACAACAGAACCTACCCTCTGAGGAGCCATGAGGCCACATCATCATCAATCATCCAACTTATTCAAACTGAATATCAAAGGTTTTAGAATAAATATTGAAAACACTTTAATAAAGTATGTTTTTTTATAAAGTATAATCATTCATTCTGTTTAGGTTCTTTGAAATAAAGGTATGTTTTTACTATGGGAATACCATTGTTTACCTTCATAATACAATATTATAAAAATCAAGTAAGTTTATAATATCGTGATTTTAGAACAATAGTGTAAAAAACTATAATTTAATTAATTATAAACGTCAAGAATAAAAAAATAATGTTACGCATTCCAACGCTCTCCGTTTAGTAAGAAATTGCCTTTTCCCATAAGGAAACTGCTATTCAATATCAAGTTGTGTTTACATTTTTTCACATAGAAAGATTCGCGTGATCGACAATGTCTAATAAAATATATAAGTGGGCCAGTTATCGCGCTGTATTAAACGGTCAAAGTAGACCTATTACCGGAGCTTAGCCAAATGGTCTTGCCTCCGCCTGAGCCGGATGTGAGCTTAGTAAGTGAATCACGTGCAGCGTGATACTAAAATGAAAAACGAGATCTCGCTAATAGTTATAATGTGGATCTGAAACATGAATTTCGCAAATTGAAGCCCCTAAGGAAATAAATTATGTATGTATGTCAAATATTTCGATACATGTTGCAAAGGAAAAACTTACCTTCCCATACATGCCTGGGCCCAGGGCTTTTGTTGAGTTAACATAATGAAATTTAAAGGTACAGATAGATGTAATATCAACAACATAATAAAGAAAGTTTCAGAACATTTAGCAATCTGAAAACAGAGTTATAAATACTTGAAATCTGGTAAGAAAAATTAACAGTAGAGGTTTGTCTTTTTAGAATTATATCTAATACACACAGTTCATTAACATATATTAAAATAAGGAAAATAAATAATTTTTAAGAAAATATAAGCTTGGTACACGTCCTGTTAATTGATATTGCATAGTGGAGACCCAATTGAAACACTTATTTCACTTCTTTATAGAGAGTACTTATGACGCACGAAAACAAACGAAACGAATGACTGTTGGAGATTTGACAGATGCTATATGATATACTACTGTGATGCCAAAATAAAAATGAAAAATCCAACATAATTTTTAAAAGTTTTTTAATTCATAACTTCATAAAATGTCTAAAAATGTTTGAATATTCCTAGGAAATAATCAAAACAGTATTAATCATATTTTTTTTTCCAAACAATAATCATAAAAATGTGAAGACACCGCAATCATAGTACATTCCTTTTAGTTTATTTTGTTTCATAGATCTAATATTTTTGTAGCTTTTTTTATACAAATACAGAATAATTTTTTGCATTTTTTAGCATATATCTCGCATATATATCTTCGTTAACCGCCAAGCCCACAACTTTCTTCCTCCTTTATATACAAACCATCAATACCAACTTGACTAAAATTAATGCAACAGTGTTGTTTCTTTGGGTATTAAAGTTGGTCCCATAGAAAAAGATGTTTAATTTCACCATATGATCATATCGTTAATAAAAACATAACAAAAAAGACACAACGCAAAACTTTCAAAAATTAATTAACTGTCTTCTCTGTTTCAGATCCAATTTTTTATTTTTAAGAAACGCCCACAACCCACGTTCATCGCCACAAAAATAAGTTGAATAAGTATAAATTTTTAATAGTTATAAAAATTAAAAATGGTTTCAAAGGACATTAAGGTTTTCCTGTCAATTGCAAGTTGGATTTCACCCGGAATCCCTAAAGGGTGCAAGAGCTGTCAAAGGGAGGTTAAGTAAGAAAATCTGAAGATAGGCTATCTCGTAATCGATCGACATATGATATTTTTGGATTGTGTTGAGAAATAGTTCAAGGCAACTATGTACGTCTTGTAGAAAATGTTAAGGTCTCAAATAAATGTAACATTTTTGGTTTGGTGCGTTAAATTCTGTGTGTGAACTTGAAATTTTGGGGTTTGGTCGTTATTCTATTAAAACGTTGAATAATTCAACGGCCTGTTTGGTGTACAGGTAAGTAGCCTTGCCTTCCATGCCAGTGGTCCCGGGTTCGAATCCTGGTAGGGGCAGATATATTATTATATTTGCTTTCTAGCCATGGATGTGTATTTACGTTTATTAAGTTTATTTCTAATTTTTATATATAAAAAAAAGAAATAGTTGTTATATTCCGCCAAACCGCGCACTCCCAGAGCGAATTCAAAAGTTCACAGCTTTCCTGTCGACATTAATTGGTACAAGTCGGAATGATCATTTTATTTTGGCAGGGGATTTTAATTTGCCTAATATACAATGGAACAATAACGTTCCCACAATTCTCAAAAAAGGTTCTTTAGAAATTCAAAAAGCATCATCTGAATTAATTAATACTTTTACTTATTTAGGATTGACTCAATATAACAATATATTTAATATGAAAAGCAGACTTTTGGACCTAATATTCTCTAATAAACCACTGTGCATAGTTAAGTCTCAGACGCCCTTAGTAAAGGAAGATAAATATAACCCTGCAATTGATATATGTACTGATGACGTCACTGTCCCATTTATTAAACCACCCAAGAGACTTAAAAAATTATTTTGTAAAGCAGATTACCTAAGCTTGAATGTGTTTTTTTCAGATAATGACTGGTCATTTTTACATACTTTGATTTTACAAATGGCTATAGAAAAGTTTTATGAGATTTTAAAAATGGCAATAACAAAATATGTTCCTATTAAATCCGTCTCTTACACTTACGATTACCCAGCATGGTATTCTAAGTCATTGGTAAAATTAATTAAAGAAAAAGCCAAATATCATAGACTTTGGAAAAAATATAAAAATCCAATAGATTATGAATCGTTTTCAACATTAAGGTCTCGAATTAAAAAATTGGAACCTGAGTGTTATTCAAGTTACATAAAATACTCTGAAGAGAAAATTAAAAACTATCCAAAGCTTTTTTGCAAATATATTAAATTGAAAAGAGAAAATAAATCAAATTATCCTAATGAAATGAAATTCAACAATGTTATTTATTCAGGCGAACAGGACATATGTAATATTTTTAACACTTTTTTAGCACCAATTTCAGACCTCCCGCTCAAGATTATTCTGAATTTGTAGATGAGCCATTGATACATAGTGACATTTTAACAAGAATTATTGTAACGCCTCAAGATATTATAAAGTTGTTAGGGAAACTTGATTGCTCTAAGGGTGCAGGTTGTGATGAACTGCCACCATATTTCTTTGTTAGTTGTGCGCAATCCTTAGCTGTTCCCATATCTGTAATTTTTAACCGCCGCTTTCGTGAAGGCTATTTCCCAAGTGTGTGGAAAAAAGCGTATATTTTGCCAGTACATAAAAAAGGGTCTGAGGCATCGGTTGAAAATTACAGACCTATCTCTAAATTAAACATTTTAGGTAAAGTTATGGAGATGGTGGTCAATCAGCATACTTACCCTTTAATTATTCGTAACATCCCATCCCAACAGCATGGTTTTGTGCGCGGACGTTCAACTGGTACTAATCTAGCTACATTCGTGGAGGATGTGCTTCATGGAATGGATAACTGTGGTCAAATTGATTGCATTTACACAGATTTTGAAAAAGCGTTTGATCGTGTGGACCATGTTATCCTTCTGCGAAAGCTCCAGGAGCTTGGTATCCGTGGGGATGGCTTCATACCTAAGAAATCGCTCGCAAGCTGTTGTTTTTGGCAGGACATCGCTCCGAATTTTTAAGCATACCATCGGGTGTCCCTCAGGGCTCTATTATGGGCCCTTTGTTGTATGTAGTTTATTTATATGACGTTAGCAAGTGCTTTAGTTTTGCTAAATACCTAATGTATGCCGACGATACAAAAATCTATGCTCACATAAAATGTTTCGAGGATGCTGTGAAGCTTCAAGTTGACAATTTATGCAAATATTATAAAATAAATCGTATGAGTGTTAACGTCGCAAAATGCCTTCAAATAACTTTCACGCGCAAGAGAAAAAAGATCGTATAGCTTAGAGGGTAAAGGACTAGTTGCTACAGATACGGTTAGGGACCTTGGGGTGCTCCTTGACTCCAAAATGACGAAGTCGGAGCATATCTCTGGTACAGTCACAAAGGCCTACAAAAGCCTTGGATTTGTGCTTCGCGTGACTAAGCCATTCTCTGATCCTGATTGCATGAAAATTTTATATTATGCCTATGTTCGAAGCGTGTTGGAGTATTGCTGTGTTGTTTGGAGCCCGTTTCACAAAAAATACGTTGAAAACTTGGAAAGTATTCAAGCAAAGTTTCTGAAAACCCTTAATTATCGTATGAAAATGAAAAAAGGTGACTATGAGGAGCTTTGTAAGGTTTACCATTTGTTGCCTTTAAGTGAAAGACGATCCCTGCTGCAGATGTTGTTTTTACATGATATCTGCAGCAATAGCATTGATAGTCCCGAGTTACTCTCACTTACTATGCATCTCAGAACTCCTGTTAGACGAACCAGATACTGTCCTCTATTCCAAGTCCCTGTTAGTCACTCCAATTACGCCAAAAACTCGGTTATTAGTCGAATACTTAGTTGTCATAATAAACAGTTTGACACTATTGATTTATTCCAGCATTCGAAGATATCATTTAAGAAACAAATTATAGAAAATATGACTCTGAAATTAATGACCTAATTGTATCTAATTAAATAAATGACCTAATTGACCTAAATCTGGTAGTGTGTAAATAATGTGATACTTATAATCAAATACAATCAAACACACACACACATACGCTCATACTTTCTCTCACGCACACACACCTCTCTCTCTCTCACACACACACACACACATTTACAACTGTTGGTCGTGTACTACACATTATTATTTTTTATAATCTTTGTTCCATTGAATTAAATTCAGTAGTAAATTTTACTATCTGTAATCTTGTAAAGTCTACTTTTATATGTTTAATTTAAAAATTGGGAACCTGTAATTGGCAGTATGTATAAAAATTTTGTTTGTGTATTTTTCTTTTTTATTAAGTGCTGTTGGTTCTGTGAAGATAAATAAAATAAAAAAAATAAGAAAATAAAAAATCTATGTGTGTTTACATATTTCTTAAGTTTATTTATCCGTTATCTAGTATCCATAACACAAGTTCTTTAGTGATACTTAATTTGAGCTAGATAATGTGGTGTGAAATATTTATTTATTAATAATTAACTTTTGACAAAAACATAAAAATGCATATGTAAAAGTTTCGTGTTATCTGTAGTAAGTATAATAACTTATATTCAGGCCAGTTTGAGAGAGAAAACAATTACATGCACAAATAGAGCATAGGGTAGTAAAGCTCACTGAGTACGTACAAAATGACCGCGAGAAGAGTGAGGGCTGTAGTAGCGCGTGGCGCAGGCAACGTGCCGCCGACGTAGGAGGGGATTAGGTCGTACAATCTAGGGGGGTAATCAAATCTTTTATTTAAGGTTTAGGATCCTTGGTTTTAATGATTTGAAGTAAGATTATTACTACAATTTAAATTAAGAAAGATAATTTATTTTACTAGTGTGCCCCCATTTTATTTCGATGATTGTTAAAATTTACTTCTTGTAAAGACTACATTTCAAAATAAAACAGTCACGTAGAGCTCTACGTAATCAACTGACTCTACGTAACAACCTTACGTTAAAGTAAGTTAAAACGCGGTAAAGTATATTCAACGTAGAGCTACAACTGTTGAATATACTTTACCGCGAGCGAGTAAGTTTGTGTAAGATTCCGTCAACCACCACCACACTTGTGTTATTGTATAACACTTGTGTACATATGTTATTATCACACCTACAAAAAAAAGGAAACAATAGGTACAAAATGAACAGATCTGAACTTTAATAGAAGTCAACGGTACAGCACGTGTGCTTGTGTGCGCTGGTTCCAAACCTTCGAAACCTATGTATTTTTTCTTGTTCAACAAAAATAGGTCTAAAAGAAGAGTATTTTTTCTTTTCTCGAGATACTGCAGCGTTCGTCAACATTTTAAATTTAAATCAATCTCATTCTCAACTGTCGAACGCGCCAAATAACGTCATTACGAATGATCTTATACTTCGCTCTGTCATTATAAAGAAAATAACTATCAGAACGGACGGCGTCCGACCGGCGAATCATTCTACTGTATAAGTAACGTCATCTCAATATTTTTTATTTGAATTTTTTTCTTAGTAATTTCCAAAAATATGAAAAAAACTTCTTGCAATTTTGGACATATACATTTATAAATGTTGTAAAATGATTTAAAAGTTGGAGGGTTTTTGTAACAGCAATGGCAAATATAGTGTGCTCTCAGCTTTTATTGTTTTAAAAATTTAAATATTAATAATAAACAGTAATTAATGTGTTTAAAGTGTACTAAATTCACCTGTGCTCACTTTTTCACATAATTTATCTTAACTAATTTGCACAAGCAATTATTTGTTATTATCAAAACACTAAGAACAATTTGTCACTATGGAAGCCAGCAATTTGAAAACAATGTGCAAAAAGTCACCGAATCTAACCCTGTTCATATGGATATTGCTGCACTATCCCAAGAATTTCCGAGTTCAAATCTATGATGTGGCACATTTTTTTCTAAATTGAAGCAAGTAATTGAGTCCCTCTGTCTTGGCTTAGATAGACAAGAAACCAGCATGCTACAAAATGATTTACATTTTCGCGGTATCCCTGAAAAAAAGAATGAGAAATTTTCTGAAGTTATTCAGAAGGTGTTATGCCACCAAATGAATATGGACAACATTAAACTTGAATAAATACATCGCTAAATAAATACATCTCATATCGCTTAGGATTGCCCATAACTGCGAAAACTCCAAGGAAGACTCGACGCCGTTAGTAAATTATCATTCTTATATAATTCGACGAAGGTCCCAGGTTCGAGTCCTGGCCGGGGCATTCATTTTTGTGATGAACACAGATGTTTGTTCTCGGGTCATGATTTTTTGTATTTATATATGTATGTTTAATCTGGGTTCCCCCCAGTTCGCTGTATGGTCGTTCATAACACAAGCTCTGCTTACTTTGGGGCCATACAGTTGGTGTGTTTGTCTGGGGATTTATTATTATTTTTTTTTTGATGCACCTTCTTAAATTGCATGGTTTTGCTGCCTTTGTTATTGTATGTATTGACATTTTCAAAGGTAGTGTTTAATTTCACTTGAAGGTTATTATTATTTTCTTTCTGATGTCTAAAATGTACCATTTGTAATGTCATACCTAAATGACATTGACAGACAGCCGACATACTAAATAGTTTTTTTTTGTATCATTATACTGCCAACATATAGGAAACAACGGTTACACCATTTCATATCTGTTTGTAGATTTTTAATTAGATTTTTTTTATGTTGTCAAAATTATTTGACTCGGTGTTACATTTGTTTTCAAGTTAGGTATGTATATAATGTGAGTGGTGAGTTTGATCTTTGTGCCAACACATTTAAATATTATATTTGGAATTTGTCAGTAAATATTTATATAAATTTTATTTGTATATTAAGTATATATATATATATTTGTATCGATGTATGGATTACAGCACAGACAATTATGACGACAGTCTCTTCTCACAATCTTGCAATTTTTCAAGCGCAGATGGGTCATTTTCTCCTTCTCTGACATTACATGACCATCTCAACGCTTTCTCCTCTATAAATCCCAAACATTTGAATATAGTCCAAATCAATCCAAGTTTCTTCCTTCTCCTTCCAATACAAGTCCTTTAGCTCTGCAAACATCGATTCTATTTTAATATCCGAAACCTTCTCTTCTTTCCTCTTAATAAACAATCCCTGGGTTTGTGCTCATTTGCAATACCGGATTGGGAAGGGCTACGGTGGAGCTATTTACTTACGCGCTGGTATACCTTATAAGGTTATTAGTACTTCTCCATCATACTACACAGAGTCAGCTGAGTACTTAGCTATTGAAATAGTCACACATCACACAAAATTATTCCTTGTTGGTTTTTACAGTTTTAACTCAAATATTGACTATTTCAGTAACTTTAAGGATCTCCTTCACGATCACTGTCCTTTCTATGAGCATGTTATTATTTTGGGTGACTTCAACACCTGTTTGTTGAAGAATAATTTCCGCTCCCAAAAACTTGAAACCATTGTGTCTTCCTATAATCTCAATATCCTACCCCCTCTACCTACCTCCATCATTTTCCCGACTGTGCTCCTTCCTTGCTCGATCTTATGTTCGTTACATCCCCTTGTAAGGTTTCTGTTCATGGGCAGCTTTCAGCACCGTTCTCTTAACCATGATCTTGTATTTTTGTCATAATAGGTCTTTACCTATGAAACTGCCGTTTTGCCGTACTGGCCATTTCAAATGAAAATATTTTTTTTTTTTTGACTGATAATTCTAATTTCAAATTAATTTTATTTGACAAACATGGAATTCTTTTTCTAAAATCGTCATTTGTTTAATAGTTAGTGTTTTGTTTTCAACGCATTCGAACATTTTTCGTCATCATGGATAAGTTAAAAATTCGAGTAATTATGGAGTATGAGTACCGTCGTGGCAGCAAAGCGGCACGAGCGGCACGCAACATCAACGACGTTTACGGAGCGAACACTACAAACGAACGCACCACCCGTTATTGGTTTACCCGCTATCGTTCTGGAAATTTTGACCTGAAAAATGAACCCCGTGGTCGTCCGAAAACTTTGGTCGACAATGACGAATTAAAGGCAATTGTGGAAGCTGATGAAACTCAATCCACAGCAGCAGCTTTCGACGTTAGCATCAAAACAATATTGGTCCATTTGCGTCCAATTGGCAAGGTAAAAAAGCTTGACAAATGGGTACCCCACGAACTCAATGACCGCCAGCACGAAGTACGCGTGGAAACGTGCCTTGCACTGCTCAGCAGGCATACAAATGAAGGAATTCTGAACCGCATTGTTACTTGTGACGAGAAATGGATCCTGTTTGACAATCGTAAGCGCTCAGCAAGTTGGTTGGACCCTGGTTCAGCACCCAAACAATGTCCTAAACGAAAACTTACCCCTAGAAAAGTGATGGTCACTATTTGGTGGTCTAACGCGGGTGTAATTCATCACAGATTCTTGCCAAACGGGACAAGCATTACTGCAGATGTGTACTGTGAAGAACTGAACACAATGATGGATAAGCTCGCACGTCTCCAACCAGCTTTAGTCAATCGTTCGGCTCCACTGCTCCTGCACGACAACGCGCGACCTCATACTGCACAGCAGACGGTCTCCAAGCTACAAGAGTTGGGGTTGGAAGTTCTCCGTCATCCGCCGTACTCACCAGACCTGGCGCCTACAGACTTCTACTTTTTCCAGAATTTGGATAACTTCTTGGCGGGAAAAAAATTCAATACCAGAGAGGCAGTACAAAATGCCTTTGACGAATTTGTTGCCTCCCGTCCAGCTGATTTCTTTTGGGTGATGAATGATTATTTTGATTAATAGAAAAAATTACGCTTCATTTATTTCGTGAAAAACGGCAATTTCATAGGTAAAGACCTAATATTATATCCGTGCCCCTAAACGTAGACCACAAACTGTTTTAAATAAATAATAAATAAATAAATATTTCTAACAATCACACTACATTATCTAGCCCAAATTAAGTATCATTAAAGAACTTGTGTTATGGATACTAGATAACGGATAATACTAGTTTTGCTTCGTTGCTTCAAAAATATCAACCTTGAGGCCTTAGAACACAATGCCGAGTTCATGGATTGGTCTCGAGCCATGAACAGTACTAACACCAATGAAAAAATGGATAAATTGAAAACCATACTTGTAAACTTAAACGATCATCACGCTCCATTAAAAAATGTTAAAGTAAAACATACTCCAGTCCCTTGGCTGACAGACGCTATCAAAAATGCTATGGCTGGCAACAAGGCCAAGAAATCACTAAAACGTTGCTGGTCTACGGAAAACTTTACGATTTATAAGAACCTTCATAACATTTGCAACCGCATGTGCTAAAAGACACCATTTTTACGAATCTCTCGTCAACCAAAAGTCTGCAGGTGTATGGAATCTAGGGATTATTTTAGACTCAAATCTGTCATGGAATGCTCATATTAGTGAAATCAGTCAGAAAGAAATTTTTTTTTCTCTCTTCAAAACAGCTACATAATTTCTTACCTTTGTCAACTAAAATTATTCTTGCACAATCCCTCATCCAACCTATTATCGATTACGCAGACGTATGCTATTTGGATGCCACAAAAGAGCTATTAAATAAACTGGAGCGCTTACAAAATTTAGATATCCGTTTCATATTCAGTCTATAGAAGTTTGACCATGTTTCCTAATTTCGAAAGCAGCTTCAGTGGCTCCCAATTCGCCTTTACATGAATACTAGGATACTCTGCAACCATTTTAATGTCTTGTATTCCTCGGTTTCTCTATCTATGTGAGCGCTTTTCATTTGTTCGTTCTGTGAACGAATCGGTAAGGCCAAGTAAACGATTTCTTTAACGAATGCCTCCACACAATACGGGTTTCTACTCATACACCTTCACAGTACATGCAGTTTGGCCATGGAACTCCTTACCACATACAATTTGAGCGTCGAAATCTATGTCAGTTTTTCAAAAGAGAGTGAAAGAGCATTGTCTTTCTGACATGATTTCAGGTCTTATCCCATAAGTATTATTTATGTAATTATATGATGTGTTCATGAATGTATTCATGTATGCATATATATATGTATATAAAGTATTTATGTGTATGTATGTTATCTGTACGTATATTTATATATATATTTCTTCTTTTTTACTTTTTAATGAATTTAGAATTGGTAGTTATAAAAAGAACACTAATTTTGTAGTTTTTCATTAAATTCTCCAGTCACGGGTCTAGTCGTAGAAATTTCTTATTAAATAAGTTTGTACAAGCATTATATCCAATTTATGCTTAATTATATTTTGTGTGCATATAAATTGTAAAATAAATAAATAGTATTTTTTTTAAATACATATCCAGTATCCAACCCAATTTATTCACTGAACATACTCCTCAAGAAAATTAGCTTTAAAACACATCTGGCCCGTGTGTATTGTGTTAAAGCACTTTTTACAACTTTCTCTTTCCTGTGAACACAGTTTAAAAGGCGTCGTCCACACAATCCTAAGTCACTTAGCCAACCCTTGAGCAGGGTTATTATATCTTCGTAAAAATTGAGTCGGGTGTCGCTTTGATCCTTTGTTGAGGTGTCAATTTTTCTTTGTTGTGTCAACAGTTCTTTTTTTATATGCCAAATTGCAATTCAGACGGTGAACAAATCGTTTGACAAATCAGGGAGTCCATTAATATTTTATTTAAATTTGAGATAACTTGGAATAGTTAAAAGGGAATGAGAAATAAACCTGTTTTTTTTCTCATTCTCTTTTAATCTAAACCTACGAAGGAATACAATACGAAAAACTTTTCTTTTTTTCTCTAAGTAACCAAAATTACCCTGGTTTCAAAGCCGTATGTTCACTAAAAGTATCTTTAGCAAGTAGAAGATAATGTAGAGGAATTAATTTTACAGAGTCTTCGCGTGGCTTTTTGACGCGTCTTGTCGAAAACATTGACGTACAAAGATGGCAATTGTTGGTCGCATTTAACGATCAACGAATTTCAAGGACCTATTTAAAATTCAATTTAAAAAACTTTTATTAATAAATCAGGGCAGGATTTACATAATTATACGACATAAAATGTTTTATTTTTCAAGCTTTTATATTTAAATTTTTTTAGTTTTATACTTTGTTTTTAGTTTACATTTTGCCTCACCCTCACTCAGTTACTCGTTGATCATCAAAGGTGCCTAAAGTCTGAGAATCTTGAAATTATGTTCGCAGTATTGGTTTTGGACATACATATACAACAAAAAGAATAAGAAATCGGAAACCTCCCTTAAATAACCTAATGACCGAAACAATTGCTATTGAAACCGTAGGTGCCGTCGCGTAAATACAATCGTTTACTTTTCCTTACACGTGAACACATCAATATGAAAGATATTTTTTTTTTTTTTGTAGTCACGTACAATGTGTTAGCGTATTATTTTCTTTATTTTATACGCGTACGTATTATTATTACGTTAAAGTTCACAAAGCAAGAAGCAACATGATCTATACCAGGCCACTCAGAAAGTTTTGCAAAAAAATTGTTTTTATGTAGGAAACGCTGGTACGTTCTAATTTATTATATATACTATAGCGATCAACAAGCGAGAGAACACGGGACCCCGAGGCCTTTGAGAATGCGCGACCTCCTTAACAGCACAAGGGTAAAACTTTTAGGTTATCCGCCTTACAGACCTGATTAGAAATGTGTGAATTCTTCTTGTTCCCTTAAATTAAAAACCAGCTCAAGAGGATACAGTTTTCATCGCCAGAACATGCACCTACTGCGTTTGATATGGCCGCTGAGGACGTACCTGTTGCATACTGGAAAATGTGCTTTGATTGGTTCAGACACATAAAACTTTGTATAGACGGTATTGAAAAGTTTTTTGAAAAGACGTTATAAAAAAAATAACCCATAGAACATTCACCTTTTTCTTAAAAACTATCTGAGTGTCCACGTTGGTTTTTGTGCGAAACTTGTGCTAGTGCGAAATTTCAAATAGAATTTGGGATCCCAAATTCTATGATGTTTCAGATGTTTATTTATCGTTGGATAGTCTTTATTTATTACATAAATCTATTTATATATTTACTAAGCTGAAGCTCTTTCTGGATTTTCTCTCTTTCAAATACATTAGCTAGATTATAATGCTACAAATTACAACAACACAATTATTTATAATACTAAAATACAGTACATCGCTGCTTGTACATCAACATTGTACAAGCAGTTTAAGCCTCGTATTTACTTACACGATCTATTATTACTAATGATATCAAATCTACAGTCCAACCATTTGTTGTCTTGGAACGTTCGATAGCGCCATTAGTTCTAACTAGCCTGCTTGTAACTCTAATAGACTAAGATGTGTTTACTTGAATGTGCACATGTGGCATGTGCATTTCAAATTCAATAAATCATGTAAATGTGCTTAAAGTCATTAAAATAAACTGGAAAGATCTTTTCAAATATAAATATTGATATCTATTTGTTACTACAAATCTGCAATTAATCTACCTTTATTGATAATGATTATTTTCTTAATGCTTACAGAATTCAGTAGTTAAAATTCAAATTCAAATTCAAATATTTATTTCTCAACATTGACAATTACTTGTTCTTATTGACGTCAAATAAAACATGATTCTACCACCAGTTCGAAAAAAAACCTTCGTGAAGAAGAACTGGCAAGAAACTTCACGGGTATATTTTTTTTTTCAAAATAAATTTACAGTCTCTTTATGTCTATACAAAATTATTCTTTTCTGCATCTGTTAGCTCGGCAAGTCTCCCTCCCCCCAAGTATCCAAACGACGAACACCCTCAAACGGCACCCGTTCACGAGTTAACGCGGGATCCAGCCATCCAGCCAGAGAGTTAAAGCAAAGGCGCCTTCTAATGTCGTAACTATATTCTACTAATACCAGTTATCTGTATTAATGTATCACTTGCTTACTCTTCAGAGACTTTGTGGTAAATATTTTGGTTAAATTAATATAAACACAAATTCAGTGGAAACGAGGCTCGCCTAGTCAGCATGTGATTTCGTTGTAATATTGACCGAGATAAAGTTAAATTACGAGCATGGCGCTGTATTTAGGTCAGTTTTTGTTTGTGTCGAATTTGAATTTCAGACGTGGGTTTTAGGAAGGTTTGACCGTAAGATTAAATTAATTACATTTAGAATTCGGTATGTCGATAAAAAATTGTGATCATTATTCGTAAACCATTTCTAGATATCACTTTTCTATAATATATGTTGTCAGAAACAACTTGCAGAATAATGCGATTGAGCTGCGCAGATTAAAATGACTCTCATTCAAGCTCTGTATGACGTCATCGATCAATGTCGTGTCAATGTTAACAATAAATACCTGTCACAAGAATCCATAGAAAATTGTAGAGTTGTTAATTCCAGATAAACAAACAAATGTAATTATCCGAAATTAAAAAAACTACTCTGCACGTATACGAAGATTTTTTCATTTTACTTGCACATTTGATTAGCGATCCACTTGGAAACTTCTTTCACAAACGTCTGTCTCCGCGCTTTGGAAATGCACTCTATGGTTGAACTATTTTGACCACGACAATCTCGAGTGCGACATATTGGGTCACATCAACAGCTTTTAGGAGGTAAGTTAAAAAAACCCTAGCCTCAGGTCACGGAAATAAAACTTTGCATAACCAGGCTTATACCTAAAACATTACAAAACTTCGCTGCGCGATTTAAAATACAGCATACGCCATCTATTGGCAAATGACTGAACTACACACTTAGAAGTTTGCTAGTTAGGGCCTTAACAATATAAAAATATAAATCAATTAGCTATTGATTTTATCGTATAAAAGGCCATCTCGTTGTACTTTCACCACTGCCTTAAAACATAATGTATTTAATGATAACTAAGAAATGTATTTGGAATAATGCAATTTAAATAAATTAATAAATCCGCAGACAAACACACCAACTGTATGACCCTAAAGTAAGCAGAGCTTGTGTTATGGATGACCATACAGCAAAC
Organism: Marasmarcha lunaedactyla; assembly: GCA_923062675.1. Lineage (NCBI taxonomy): Eukaryota > Metazoa > Arthropoda > Insecta > Lepidoptera > Pterophoridae > Marasmarcha > Marasmarcha lunaedactyla. Next base: position 4,837,396 of record OV281358.1, read on the forward strand.
TGGGGGGGAACCCAGAATAAACATACATATATAAATACAAACAACCATGACCCGAGAACAAACTTCTGTGTTCATCACACAAATGTATGCCCCGGCCAGGACTCGAACCTGGGACCTTCGGCGTATGAGGCAAGGATACTTACCACTACACCACTCGGTCATCAAATTTGTGCTTTAATAACATGCTTTTCGGTAAATATAAGGTTGCACCACAATACCGCATAACATACCTACGGTATTATTCTCATTCTTTAAACTTCAAAAATAAGCGACGTTAATTCTTGATGACAAGATTTGATGTTGTAGTTTCGCTCTAGCGCCTGGAGCAAGGGTTCAGTTCAGTCCTTGGAAATCTTTTTGAACTTTGTAAAACTTGAAATAGAGTGTAAGATTTTCGTAAGCATGCTCAGTGAAAGCAGGTTGGCAAGAAGCTGAGTTCCAGGCGAGGAAGGTGAGCCGCACTCAGAAATTATTTGATTCAGACGTAGTGTAAGATTCTTTTGGCATAGTTTTTGAGGTTGAAAGTAATTAAAGGTCAAACTCAAATTCAAATTCAAATATTTATTTCTCAACAATGACAATTGACAAAATGTTCTTATCGACGTCAAATAAAATATGACTCTTTGATATGACCCTTTTGAAGAATAACTGGCAAGAAACTTCATGAATATATTTTTTTCAAAATCAATTTACAGTGTCTCTTTATGTCTGTACAAAATTATTCTTATCTACTTCTGTTAGCTTGGCAAGGCTCCCTCCCCCCAAGTATCCAAACGACGAACACCCTCAAGCGCACCCGAGTTACGAGTTTCGCGAGTTAACGCGAGATCCAGACATCGCCCTCCTCAACCATATTTTATTAATGTTTATATAATAGGTATTTGAAATTCAAAGATTTCAATGTTAGTAGTAAGTAGATAATCCTGTCATCCAGTCATATTTTAGACCACTAAAATGAATAACTACAAAACTTGCAAAAAGTTCACTATTTTGCAAATAATAAGTAAATATTTAATTTTTGGTTGGTTTTCAACAGTATTTTTTTTTTCATATTTATTTATTAAAAATCCCTATTATTGCTAGTACACAGTTCGAAAAACTAAAGATTTCTTACTTCCTGAAATCACGTACATGTGATGATTACGTGTATTGATAATTATAACCTGTCCAAATTCACAAGTCAAATTTAAAAAAAAAGAACAACGTTGAAGCAAAGAGACACAAGGTTTACGAATATAATAATAAAATACGGTTTAGTCTGCAGTAATTATATTGGTGGTGATAAAAATATTAATGAGATTGTAATGACGATCGTAGTCTTTACCTTTTTTGTTTGTATTTAGATTATGATTTAAATACCTGTCCCTCTTATCTTAACTGTGAACGTACTGACACTAACATGGAAACAAAACTGTTGGATTACCTATATCAGTGAGTAGATCACCCTCGAAAGATACAAGTCCATCCAAGCTCAAGTCTACAAATAAAAGTCGCTGCCGGCCGCTGCTATATGTAATAAAACTATTTTTGACTTGAGTTTTTATCACCATGAAGAAAAGGGAATAGGCACTCTTGGACAGGCGGGTAACATCCTCGTCTTTATAATCATCTTCCATCAGGTGACAGGAGGAACAAACGCGATAAGCTATCCTAAGGTTAAGAAAAACTTTTTCCCACTTTCTTACACAACCCTAGTCTTTCATCAAAGTCATCAAATGGTTTACTGGACTACTAAATTAATGCCTACAATTAGTTTCAACGACTGGAGAGCAAATAACAGTCATTGGATTCTGATGGCTCAGATAACCATCCTAATGACATTTAAACTGAGTTAGTGAAATTAGTAGTATAAATGAGTTATGTCCATAACTTAAACAGTTTTGATACTTTAATATCCGTTTGGTTCTCCCAAATAGTTTTAGAAATTAAGTACCCTCACATTGTTTTTTATTCACAATATTTCAGAAATAATGTGTACTGGTTGCATACATCTGAATTTTTTTTTTTTAATGGTTATTTTGCAACAAATTTTATTAATAATCAGTATAGCTCGAAAATAAAACACAGCAACAATAAAAAAAATACGAATTCGTATGATAAAATTGTTTAATAGTTTAATTATTGTTGCAAGTTCTTACGAAGGGTGCAAATGCAATGTAGATGTCTTTCTGTGGAACGTAAGTATGTTAAATATTACGAAAATAAAAACAAAACCCAGCTTTCACTTGTGAAAGAGTCCTATTATTATGCACTAACTTATACTTTAACTTAAACTAATATAATTTTATTATTATTATATTTATATATATTATTATAATATATATTATATTAAAATTATATAACATTTCTGTCGAGATTTGTCCAATAACAAAGTTCGTGGTATGTTGTCATACAGATTAAAAATTATTACCAACGAGTCATAAGTTCTTGCAGACGTTATAAATCTAAACCGTTAAAAACAATAACGTAACAAACGTGTGTAATTTTAAACAATATCTTGTACTACAACATGTTTTTCTTCCAAAATATAGGAAATATTTTTTTGTCGTGTCATTTCATCGCACATCACTCAAACGGAGAAAAAATAATAGGATGTGCAGATTGTTGATACAAAAAATTATTTCTTGAAATCGTGAATAATTTTATCGTAAGGTTTTCATATTTAGCCTCATTAATTCAGTAAACAATTTTAATAAAAACATCGAAAACTATCAGAGTTATTTTCTATGCTTAATGTTAGGCGTAGTCGCACATTCTCTCTGCAACGTTATTCTTGCTGCACATTAATGACCTGCAACCCCAGGCATTATAGATAACGCTGATGACAGTATCGTTGTAGAGAGATATATGTCCAATGCGCGAGCGAGACTCCAAGAAATCCGGGCCTTGAGAGAGTCCATCATTGGCCTTAAAGAAAGTGTCCGATTGAGTCCAATTTGGTCAAATTCAAGTTTATCTGTCAAATATCTGTCAATAGTCTGCCAAAAAGAGCACTTTCTAAAATGTTTCTGTACCCTTAACCGACCACTTAGGGCTTCTGGGCGTAACTATATCGTCCCAACTAAACTCCGGACAGCAAATTGTGTCCATTGGCTCAAACTGCTTCAAAGAAGTTGGGAATCATCTCGAAAGTCCGGCGGTACTTCAGCCCTGAACGGGTACTTAATTTGTACACAGCTCATGTTCAATATTGTATAGAGTACTGTAGCCACCTTTGGGATGGTTCTGCAAAGTGCCAACTAGAAGCGATGGACGCAGTTGGCCGAAGAGCCCGAAAAATTATTAACAAGTTTGACCTCACCACCAAAAAACTGCAAAGCCTCGATTACATTTTGGAAAGTGCGCGAATGCTCTTTTTGATCAGGTTGAACCCACACCCTTCTTACATCGAACTACTAGACGCAGACAGGCCTTATAAAGGGATGGCCCTTTATAGTAGATATTCCAAGAAGTCGAACCAAACGCTTCGATAGTTCCTTTTTGGTGCGGATCGCAAAGGTGTGGAATGAACTGCCTGCGTCTGTTTTTCCAGAAAACTATAGTCCCAGTTCTTTGAAGCGTCGAGTGAATAGGTATCTCGTGGATAGACGTATAACACCTTCATCTTCATCGTCACTTTCCATCAGGTGATATAAAAGACAAAAGCTTCATCCTTTTTAAATAAAAAAAAACATATACCAAAAACCCGTTTTAATTTCGAATTTTTATGTCACAACGCATTTGAACTTTTTTGTCTAAAACATTAAAATTCATTAAACTTAATGACAGAATAAGTTAAATTAATGTTAACAAAATAGTTTTTATTGCGTCAAAATGTAAAACAACAAATAATTTGATTGGGTGTATCCCTAATACTTTATAACTTATTGGGTCGTATCTCACAAAAGGCTTTGTCATCCTTATTTGTGAAAAAGATGAAATGATGGAGGATTATACCATACTTTATGACATTTAATTCAAACATAACTCGATATTCGCGCCCACAGACACATGTGTTTAAATACCGGTTGCTGCCTATTTTTTTTTCAATTGTGGTTTTGGCCTTTGCCTAGGAATTTTTGTCTTTTTTTTTTTATCTAGCTTTATTTTGATACTATCATTACAAATGTTGCTGTACTAGTTGACGCATTAAATGTGTTTGTAGTAAAAACATATTTTTGGATTATAAAAATTTGAAATGATATTTTTTTTTTATCACTCGCTTTATTTTTGTCTCTCTTTGTACACTGGACGAGGGAAATTTTAGAACCCCACTTATACGAGGGTCAAACTAAAAGTTCTTAGAACTGGCCACTTGTAAACATAATAAAAATATAATTTTAAATTTTCAAAATGGAACGCTTCGCCAATATTATTGGGTATGTATTTCATTACTTTATCATTTGTTTTACGATTTGGCGGGAAATTGAAAATTATTCTATATTGGATCATATATATATATATATGATCCAGTAGTACAGCAACGCATTATTGACTCCACCTTTAGAGTGCAATAACTCTTTTCCGCTTTCATATTTTTCGAATGGAGTGACAATGTCGCCTTCTACTCAGCGAGGTGGCCAATCATATTCGTTGAAAAAACGATATATTCGATGTTTTTTTTTATAAATTTCTTAACAAGTTGGATCCGTTAATGGTTATTTTTTGTAACCGTCCATACTTCTTGGCTCCGAATTATATACAAAAATCTGTAAACCATTTTATATAAAAAAACGTGTTTGACATTCATGATTTATACGTGGATCCATCTACTTTTATATTTGTTATGTTTAATACATTGTTGACTCCACCTTAAGCGCATACACATGTTGGTCTATCTAGTTTTATATTCGTGACGCTTCATACATTGTTATTATTTTATTTTTGTTCCCCGTTTGAGCAGGAGGCAAAAATGCATTTCCGCATGCCTCTCGCGCGCGTTACAAGGCATCTGGGACTAGCTCCTAATGAGCACTATCCACTAAAAACCCCCTGAATGACTCGTGCAAATTTTGACCACACAGCCTTCATCTGAGCGATGACCAATTGGAGAAAGAGGTCGCACTAGCGGGCCCGGGGGGGTCACCCGCTGGGATTACATAGCACTGAAGGTGCTCAAAATGAAAATAAAAATTGAAATAATTCGAATTTACATTAGAATTAGAAGTTGCGGCCAGAAGAGCTTCGAGATCTAGTGTTAGTTGCGTGGCTACGTTCGTGTGCGCGTTTCTCGGTCTAGCGACTTTGTACTTCAAATCTATGACAGGGGTAGTATACAAGACTGAATCTCGAACTAGAGGATTGGGGTGGGTTTCGGAGTGTTTGAAGAATGCTTTAGAGAGTTTTTTGAGGTGCTGTTGCACTGTAGGTATTTCAAGATCTCTGTGCAGGTCCGCGTTACGCACGTACCAAGCTGCGTTTGTGGCCCCGCGGCAGAAGAGATTTTGAACTAACTGCAGTTAGTGCAGGACGGGGGGTTTGGCGTGGGAAAATATTGGCGAGGCATATGTCATGACGGGTCTAACGCAGACCTTGTAAAGTGTACGTTTGTTTCTGAAAGACATTTCACTTTTTCTACCTAACATACTATATAGGCGGCCTAAGTAAAAACGGGCGAGTTTCGTTACTCTATTGACGTGTGGCTTGAAAGAAAGCGTCTGGTCTAAGGTGACGCCTAAGTATTTGGTAGTGCGCTTCCAGGGGATGGGAATACCTAACATTCGAACGTGGAGACTGTCGGCGACACGACGGTGTATGCAGAGGAAGTAAACCGCAGAACTCTTGTTTGGGTTCACATCGATGCGCTATTTTTGTAACCATGCACCGAGGGCATTTACGACCTTTTGGAGTCTGATGACGAGACCCGGGACACTGAGGCCTTTGGTGTAAAGGGCGGTGTCGTCGGCAAAGAGGGCGAGTTCGACGCCTTTCGGCGGAATGGGCATGTCATTAGTGTACACGGTGTACAGCAGAGGGGCGAGGACTGAGCCTTGCGGGACTCCAGCCTTTATGGGACGAGGCGCGGAGAGCGTTCCTTCATGTTTGAATCGAAACGTACGGTCTTTAAGAAACGACGCAATTAATCTGACTAGGCGAACCGGTAAGCCTATTTTATAGTTTGTGTAAAAGACGAAACAAAACTCATAACAAATGGAGTAGCGATGAGGTTGAAGCAGTAACGCGACATCTAAAACAATTTATAAAAATGAAAAAAAATCCAGGAAAAGCCTTATGCCAACAAGTATTGCGCAACAAGCCAATTCTGCATAAACGAACTTGGATGCAAATTAATACTTACTTCAACAATATTTACAAAAAGAATTTATAATAAAAATATAAAATCCAAGAACTGCCTGTTTGCGCAATATTTCCTTTGAATTACAGACAAGTGTACAATTTCATTTAATGGGCTACACGGAAAGGTTTGTTTCAGCTGAAAAGAGCTCGAAGTACTCAAGATAACAATCATTTTTAGATTTTTATTAATGCTAGCCACAATTCTTGTTTCTCTTTTTTTATTTCAAATAAAATACCTACTGGGTCTGTCTATTGGTCTATGTCATTTAGTTCCGGGATTTGTTCTGTTAAAAAAATATTTCTATATTTTTGTTAAAACTCAGAAAAGAAAAAATGCATAAGACTGCATTGAATTTAATATTGTGTTATAATATAAGAGAAACAGTGGTTTATTTATATAAGTGTTATATTTTAAGTAACAATGTTTTCCGATATAACCGTATGTTTTTTGAAATACATAAATACATTTTCTTATAATTAATACCCCTGCATCAACACTCCGATCGTGCAAAAAATATTAGCTGTTTCATTATTTTTTAATGAAAATGATTGATAAAAAACAATGAAATAGCTAAGTTTTACAATTTTAGGGTTGATATGATATTATGAAAAGCCCCTTTCGTCTAGTACCTACTTACATTTATTAGATGATTATGAATGACTCTTTGCGAGTTACCATTGTCTTTTTTCTATTGTAAACATCAACACTACAATAATTACTTTATTATTTTTCGAAAACGAAAATAAAATCTCTTTCGATCAACATAACGTTTTTTATTCGAAATCAACAAAATAAACACATATAAGCACTTTCATGCCTACAGATAAGTGGAGCGACTGCTTATTCAGTCGCTCCACTCATTTATAGGTACTGCGTCGTCGTCGTATGCTGTTCTTTATTTCACTCCTTGATAATTGTTGGTTCTTCATTCATTCTAGTTCATTGTAACCGCTGCGTCATCGTCCGCTGATTCACTATTTGCTGCACTCCACTGTAACCGCTGCGTCGTCGTCCGCTGATTCACTATTTACTGCACTCCGCTGTAACCACTGCGTCGTCGTCCGGTGATTCACTATTTGCTGCACTCCATTGTAACCGCTGCGTCGTCGTCCGCTGATTCACTATGTGCTGCACTCCGCTGTAACCACTGCGTCGTCGTCCGGTGATTCACTAATTGCTGAACTCCATTGTAACCGCTGCGTCGTCGTCCGCTGATTCACTATTTGCTGCACTCCGCTGTAACCACTGCGTCGTCGTCCGGTGATTCACTATTTGCTGCACTCCATTGTAACCGCTGCGTCGTCGTCCGCTGATTCACTATTTGCTGCACTCCGCTGTAACCACTGCGTCGTCGTCCGGTGATTCACTATTTGCTGCACTCCATTGTAACCGCTGCGTCGTCGTCCGCTGATTCACTATTTGCTGCGCTCCGCTGTAACCGCTGCGTTGTCGTCCGCTGATTCACTATTTGCTGCGCTCCGCTGTAACCGCTGCGTCGTCATCCGCTGATTCACTATTTGCTGCACTCCATTGTAACCGCTGCGTCGTCGTCCGCTGATTCACTATTTGCTGGACTCCGCTGTAACCGCTGCGTCGTCGTCCGATGATTCACTATTTGCTGCACTCCGCTGTAACCGCTGCGTCGTCGTCCACTGGTTCACCGTTTACTTTAATTTTCTGTTATTCAGTGTATCATGTCGTTCAGAGAATGACAATGCAACAGCAAGTGGAGAGGAGAGACAAGTAAACCAACGGAGGACGATGCAGCGACTACAACAAAGTGCTGTGAGTGAAGAACAACTGAATGGCAAAGCAACAGCTACAACGGAGTGGAGCAAGTGGAAAAGCATTACATGACAACGCAACAGCTAAAGCACAGTGGAGTGAGTGATGAACCAGTTTTCACTCGTTGCACTTCACTGTAGTCGTTATTTAGTACCTTAGTTTACCAATCGCTCCATTCTGCTGTTGTTATTGCGTCACCATCCTCTGGTTCTTTTCTCATGGCATTTTCTGTAAACGATGCGTCTTCAACTGGTAATTCGCTCGCTGCACTCCACTCTAGTCGATCGCTGCCTCGTATACCACTTGCTGCACTCCGTTGTAGTCAATGCGTCATACATATTTCGCTAGTTCACTAATCACTCGAGCATCATCTTCTAGTTCACTCGCTCCACTCCACTGTGGCTGTTGCACCTTTTTGTACTATCTCTTCACTCGCTCAGTAACGTTGTTACAAAAGGAAAAAGTCCCGTCCAAAAAATAACAAGTATTGAGGTTTGATCTGGAGTCACGTTACTCCAGACTGATTTCTTGTGAGTTTTCCTTTTTTAAGACAAGATTCTCTACTACTTTGAGGAGAATTTGAAATACTAGCTAGCAAGACATTATTAAGTTACTATAGCCAGTAATGTAGTAGCCCAAACGTGCCAATGAGGAAGCCCTTGGCAAATACTACGCCCTGATTGGTCCATTTGAATTGGATCAACAACTGCTCATACGCCAAAAAGGTAGATTTGTATAAAAATCCCTTAATTATTATTATTACTTATAATGACACTTGTAGCTCCGAACGGAGCTACATATTTATGGTCAGCTGGTATTGGATCAACAAAAGACACCCGGATCAACAAGTGAAAATGGATCAACAAACTATACGGCACGTTGGAGCCACAAAGTGCCCAAAGGGATATCTATATATATATCTGTGTCCCGTCAGCATAAATATTAGGTCTTTACCTATGAAATTGCCGTTTTTCACAAAATAAATGAAGCGTAATTTTTTTATATATTTTTTATTTCTATTAATCAAAATAATCACCCATGCAATCAATGCATCTTTGCCAACGCATTGGTAGCTTATTGATGCCTTTCTTGAAGAAATCAGCTGGACGGGAGGCAACAAATTCTTCAAAGGCATTTTGTACTGCCTCTCGGGTATTGAATTTTTTTCCCGCCAAGAAGTTATCCAAATTCTGGAAAAAGTAGAAGTCTGTAGGCGCAAGGTCTGGTGAGTACGGCGGATGACGGAGAACTTCCAACCCCAACTCTTGTAGCTTGGAGACCGTCTGCTGTGCAGTATGAGGTCGCGCGTTGTCGTGCAGGAGCAGTGGAGCCGAACGATGGACCAAAGCTGGTTGGAGACGTGCGAGCTTCTCCATCATTGTGTTCAGTTCTTCACAGTACACATCTGCAGTAATGCTTGTCCCGTTTGGCAAGAAGCTGTGATGAATTACACCCGCGTTAGACCACCAAACAGTGACCATCACTTTTCTAGGGGTAAGTTTTCGTTTAGGGCATTGTTTGGGTGCTGAACCAGGGTCCAACCAACTTGCTGAGCGCTTACGATTGTCAAACAGGATCCATTTCTCGTCACAAGTTACAATGCGGTTCAGAATTCCTTCATTTGTAAGCCTGCTGAGCAGTGCAAGGCACGTCTCCACGCGTACTTCGCGCTGGCGGTCATTGAGATCGTGGGGTACCCATTTGTCAAGCTTTTTTACCTTGCCAATTTGACGCAAATGGACCAATATTGTTTTGATGCTAACGTCGAAAGCTGCTGCTAATTCAGCCGTGGATTGAGTTTCATCAGCTTCCACAATTGCCTTTAATTCGTCATTGTCGACCAAAGTTTTCGGACGACCACGGGGTTCATTTTTCAGGTCAAAATTTCCAGAACGGAAGCGGGTAAACCAATAACGGGTGGTGCGTTCGTTTGTAGTGTTCGCTCCGTAAACGTCGTTGATGTTGCGTGCCGCTTGTGCCGCTTTGCTGCCACGACGGTACTCATACTCCATAATTACTCGAATTTTTAACTTATCCATGATGACGAAAAATGTTCGAATGCGTTGAAAACAAAACACTAACTATTAAACAAATGACGATTTTAGAAAAAGAATTCCATGTTTGTCAAATAAAATTAATTTGAAATTAGAATTATCAGTAAAAAAAAAAATATTTTTATTTGAAATGGCCAGTACGGCAAAACGGCAGTTTCATAGGTAAAGACCTATTATAACGTGAGAAAATTTTTATGCAATAATTTTTTATGACTTTCGATATCATTTAAGTCAACAAGAAAGTTATGATAGACTACATTTCACGATAAAGCCCCATCTCGTGCCACTGTCCACAACTGGTTTAATGCGTCTTAACGAGGTCGCACTAATCTCATCGATGATCTGCGTGAGAGACGGCCTTCTACGGCGACGAATGAAGATAACATCTGCGTAGTGCGGCGTATCCCAACTAGCACATTAGCGATAAATTGCAGCTAAGTTTATGACTCAAAGTTCTGTATAAGTGGTATTTGGGTAAACAATACAGCTTCAGACTCTAAGTTCAATGAAGATGAGCAGTGATGAATCTCAAGGAATTCGTCAGTTCTTTACTTAGAAATATGGTAAATGTGATTTTGGACAAATTCAGAGAAGAATTTTATTCGGAAATTAAAATCTTTACAAGAATATGTTTTTTTCAAATTTTTTATCTACAAGCATATCTATTTTAAATATTCTTCAACAAATTTAAAAGTTGAAACTAAACTCCACTCCGACATAAAAAAAAGAGTTAATGCGAAATAAATAGGAGCTCTTGCTGTCACCTGCTTTGTCAACTTATGCACTGAACTAAAAAATCACGTCCAAACGTGTTAATTGAGAAGCCCCGCCCACCCACTTATACGAAAAATAGAACGAATCCTAATCTACTTAATCACTTGCGTACCAAATTTTAAGTTACCTTTTAAGGTAACTAAATTGTAAAATTTAGTTACAATTTGGTTACCAACTTAACCACTTAACGCTTGTAAACCGGCTATAAGCTTCATATGAGTATGAATTGCTACTTTAAGTGGTAATTTATATCTAATTATAGCTCTAGTACATCTCATAGCTACAAACGAGAAGCATTATTCACCATTAACCCTAACATTTCCAAGAGCAAGCAAAATCAACTATTAAATCACTGAAATATCTAGAAGGATGATAAAATGAACCTTAATGGCATTATTGGTTCTTATTATTTTCTTCTTGAGTTTTCGAGTAAGGTTCAATTATTTGTTATTGTGGAATTTACCCAAGGTTTAATTTGTGAAAGTTTACGATGCCTAAATTAGCTCCCTCTGTTATAAAAACAATAGTTATTGCTATGGATACATTAAATTACTTTAATTATTCTAAATTTAATTTCATCCGATAATCTACATTTAAATCACAACTAAAGAATGCTTAAATATAAACCAGTGACATTTAAGAAATGTATGCTATATAAATCCAAACTTCTTAATCTCTTTGACCGCAGAGTCATGATAAACTGTATCAAATAAGTTATCGGTAAAACATGAATATGAAGAGCATCGTCAAGGTATTGTAAAGCCAGAACTAACATTTATAAAATACATTTTGGTGTTGTCGACATTCCGCGAACATGGTCCCCTGACGATAAAGGTTGCCAATCTATCTATTTAATACATATTACTCGTACATTTGTGGAGTAATTTTAATCTAATGGACCTAATTCTCATTTACAATTGTGGGTAAACATTGTATTCCTCATTCCATGTTACTTAAACGGGAGTTATTATGTGTGGAGATCTTTGTGTGACAAAATTAAGGTTTGGTGACAATTTTACCTACAGTTTGTGACCGCGTAATTCGTAAACGTTGGAATCCACACTCTTAATTTCTGGTAGAAATTGTTACGAGATACCTACGTAGTATGTCAGTGACTTATTTTAGCGAATATTTGGGTTAAATGATTGGTGTACAAGATGTATCTATAATTATAATTGGTAGAGTAGTTTAAAACTCGTTCTCATTTGTGAGTAATACTTTCTAAATTATCGTTTGAAAGTAAGAGTAACATAATATTTTTTTCTATGTTTGAATAAGTATTTGAGAAATGTGAAATTACGAAACGATCATGCAACGGTACGACGCACTCAGCCAATCAATCAAAATTTATATATTAAACCTATCACTACAACCACAACTTCCCAACTACAAGCGTTTGCCATGCGTCGTGGCCTGTCCACAACAAGTACGTCTGTGAGAACGTGTGATCACCTCTACCAGTGTCCCCCCATGATGCACAAAGATCAGCTCTAAACGGTTCCCCACAATAGCGAACGGATCTAAGTCACTCATTCACTCATTTACTTAAAATTCCATTCGATTATTAGATTATCCTCTGCATTGTATGTGATGTATTCTGACATCATCATGTTGTTATTTACTTTAAGTGTTGTGATTGTTTGTTTTCAAGACAAACATTGTTAGTATGAACTTTATAAGTGTTTTAATAAATTTACTTATAATTTACTATTGTTTTATTATTGTGCGAAAACATTATAGTGATATAACACAATATTACTTACGCCAATTTAAGAAGTATATAGTATTTTATTTCTGATCAAAGATTTTTTTTGTTTTACGAATAAAACTGACCAAAAATACCCAGATGTTTTATTTTTTGTATAAACACAGCACGTTCGAAATTGTCAGAACCAAAATTACAATTAATCAATTAAATTAACTTATTATGTAATAATCGTGTATACTTTCTGAAAATTACATACAAAATAAATTGCAAAAAAGAATTACTGACATAGATTGACCATAGACACAATTAATTACTTATATCAAAGTAACAAAAACAAATAATAATTGTAAAGCTAATTATAACATAGATTATATTTCTACATTAGATCTTTTCAATGTATCAAAAACATTATTTCTAAAAAGTTTTAATTCGAAATAATGTTTCATCATCGTTTTTATTAAAATTATTTATATTAAAATTACACTTAAAAAGTACACTTTAAAAGTGTACTGAAAGTGTATTTCAGTACAATTTTAAAGCAAATGCAAAAGTGGAGCATAGTGGCCAATGTTAGTTCTACTCTTTCAGTAATTATTTAAAATAAAAAAATGCGTTTATTTCAATAATCGTGCTGAAATAAAATTTTGGGAAGTCCAAGTGAGTAAACAAAGGATAATCGTATCGAGTATATAGAGATAATAATAATTTTTATATATAGAGATATTTTGGGCCTAGGAATACCAACACAAACGTTTTATTTTACCATTTATTCATTTATACACAAAGGTCATATCAAACACTTATTGCCGAAGTTTGAGACTCATATATCACCGCATTTCCGAAAAAAGAGCGTAATTTTAAACACTGAAGCGAGTACTAAGACGATGTTTTCGTAGATTCCGATGTAATACCTACTAAACTTTTCTAAATGACATAGTAACGCAATGTACCTGCATAATAGCAACAATATTATCTCTTGAAAAATATACAACAACAGTTTCAGCAAGCATTACGAACATATTGCAACAGTAATTCGAAAACAATTTTATTACAATACAAAATGTTGCACCATATTATAATGAATGCTAAAGTATACTACAAAAAGTCTATCTATATATGGTAATTTAAATTTGACTCCGTAATTGAGAACACTTTCAACCTTAAATTTATTTTATTATGAACATTTAAGTATAATTCGTCTTTTCTACACCAATTGGTATTATGTTACTCGATCCACGGGGTTGTAATCTTGAAATGGCAATCGTTTATGATGACGCCGACTGATGTTCGTTCAGTTTTATTGACATACTGGTAATATTGTGATAAAAATAATATTACTGGTAAATACTTTCGAGACGTTTTTGCATGTATACGGTCAGCACATAAAACAATAAACCATTACTTTTTAATTTTTATAGCCAGGTACTTTATATGCAACTAATAATATTGAACGATATTAAAATAGTGAATATTAATTTTAAACATAATTTTTATGTCTTTATCTCACCTTCATCCTTAATTTCATCCGATGACTCATTTGTGTTAACTATAATAGTTCTGATATTATATCTTAAGCCTCATCTGTGCCTTGAAATTTATTTTCCTCTTTAATAGCATGTAGATAAACATTTTTCCATTCCTTTACAATTATGCTATTTTTGTGATGTTATCTTTTACTATCCCCCATATATTTTTAATAGGATCAAACTGAGGGTGATATGGCGGTAAACGGACGTATGACCGTGTTATCGTAATAATTCATCTATCTTATACTCTACAAGTTTCACCTTATTTTTTAAAATCAGTTCATATAACTGAAGCTTAAGCATATTCGATAAGCGTTCAATACATCTAAACGTCAGCTAGTCAATCATCTGCTATTAATAGGTCTTTACCTATGAAACTGCCGTTTTGCCGTACTGGCCATTTCAAATGAAAATATTTTTTTTTTGACTGATAATTCTAATTTCAAATTAATTTTATTTGACAAACATGGAATTCTTTTTCTAAAATCGTCATTTGTTTAATAGTTAGTATTTTGTTTTCAACGCATTCGAACATTTTTCGTCATCATGGATAAGTTAAAAATTCGAGTAATTATGGAGTATGAGTACCGTCGTGGCAGCAAAGCGGCACAAGCGGCACGCAACATCAACGACGTTTACGGAGCGAACACTACAAACGAACGCACCACCCGTTATTGGTTTACCCGCTTCCGTTCTGGAAATTTTGACCTGAAAAATGAACCCCGTGGTCGTCCGAAAACTTTGGTCGACAATGACGAATTAAAGGCAATTGTGGAAGCTGATGAAACTCAATCCACGGCTGAATTAGCAGCAGCTTTCGACGTTAGCATCAAAACAATATTGGTCCATTTGCGTCAAATTGGCAAGGTAAAAAAGCTTGACAAATGGGTACCCCACGAACTCAATGACCGCCAGCGCGAAGTACGCGTGGAGACGTGCCTTGCCACTGCTCAGCAGGCATACAAATGAAGGAATTCTGAACCGCATTGTTACTTGTGACGAGAAATGGATCCTGTTTGATAATCGTAAGCG
The DNA here is from genome assembly GCA_923062675.1 of Marasmarcha lunaedactyla. Taxonomy (NCBI): domain Eukaryota; kingdom Metazoa; phylum Arthropoda; class Insecta; order Lepidoptera; family Pterophoridae; genus Marasmarcha; species Marasmarcha lunaedactyla. The sequence continues at coordinate 4,852,552 of OV281358.1, forward strand.
CTCAGCAAGTTGGTTGGACCCTGGTTCAGCACCCAAACAATGCCCTAAACGAAAACTTACCCCTAGAAAAGTGATCATCACTGTTTGGTGGTCTAACGCGGGTGTAATTCATCACAGCTTCTTGCCAAACGGGACAAGCATTACTGCAGATGTGTACTGTGAAGAACTGAATACAATGATGGAGAAGCTCGCACGTCTCCAACCAGCTTTGGTCAATCGTTCAGCTCCACTGCTCCTGCACGACAACGCGCGACCTCATACTGCACAGCAGACGGTCTCCAAGCTACAAGAGTTGGGGTTGGAAGTTCTCCGTCATCCGCCGTACTCACCAGACCTTGCGCCTACAGACTTCTACTTTTTCCAGAATTTGGATAACTTCTTGGCGGGAAAAAAATTCAATACCCGAGAGGCAGTACAAAATGCCTTTGAAGAATTTGTTGCCTCCCGTCCAGCTGATTTCTTCAAGAATGGCATCAATAAGCTACCAATGCGTTGGCAAAGATGCATTGATTGCATGGGTGATTATTTTGATTAATAGAAATAAAAAATATATAAAAAAATTTCGCTTCATTTATTTCGTGAAAAACGGCAATTTCATAGGTAAAGATCTAATATATAGAATTAGAATTTGGTACATGATTTTGAATGGCTTATGTTTAACTGCTCGCTAAATGTAGAAAAAAATATAAATACAAAAAATATATATACCGTATGTTACTGTTTTTTATATATAATTACTGTTATAATATATAACAATAACGCTGAAACATAATTCGACCTGCATTAAGCATAAGTGAAGCCAGAGCTTAACCATAATCCTTCGTTGCTCTAAAATAGCCGTTTGAGTTAATATCAGCTGATCTAGGCGACAAAGGTAACACCGACAATATCAATCACGTTATATACAGATTAACTGTGTGTCAAGATGCTTGAGCTGGAACTGTTGTTAGATGAATATTTAATGCCACATGTGACCTAGTAAGAGAGTTCTTCTGGTAGATCCTGTCTCCTAAATGTGATCTAGGGGACAGGTGTGATCACAATATTTTCTTATTTTAGAATATGTTGCAGATTTATTAATTTATTATTTATTTTAAACATATTTAACAATCATTTTATTAAATATTTTTAATAATAGTATTACTGTTTATTTATTTTTAAATGTAATAGACATTACTCGTAAGCGTGAAATGATTAGTTAAAATCTCGATCCTTGATCCCAAGATTTGGAAAATTTTCATCGAATTTATTCGAGCGATTGTCGAGAAACCAATTACCTATGCATTGTTAATTTACTTGTATTATATAAATATTGAACGTCACTAAAATGGAACTGACAATCCTGCAATTCAAACAATTTACTTACAATTTTCTGAACGCTTGACTCGCTGACTTGTGTAAACGTCTTCGGGTTCATATAGAAAACCAATCATTTGTGGCCACGATGCTCGTGCTAGAACAGAATTAAGAATTTAACCTGTTGGAGCAGGATGTTTCATAACTTTACTTAAATGTTTGTCTTAACTTAAAAAGCCTTAGAATACCAGTCAACTTTTCCACAAAAGCTCAATAATATGACATCGACTAATCCCGGCTCATAAGCTTTGGAACTGCACTTTTTAACAAATCTAAGATTATTCTAAAAACGTTCACGTGACCCCTGATGGTATCCGCACCCATGGACAGTATTAAGGTGTTTATTTATTAATATTTTGTGTAATTATTACATCAACTAATGATGCGTTGGCAACCGTAGGCTTCAGTTAGAATTACCGTTGTTTCAGTAATTGCCATGACAAATCATACGATTATTTTATTTAATAAATTCAAGATATCCATAATTTGCAATAATGACGTTTACATAAGTATTTCTAGTAAACTTTACTGTAAATTTACTTGAAATACTTATATAAACCTTGATTAATTTAATATAAAGTTTATTATTAGCAAAACATAAGTTTTAACCCGATTCCTCGCTGTATTAAGATTTGATTTTTTTGGTATTTAATAACATCACCTTAAAACATAAACTTATTTAAAAAAAATTACAAATAGAGTTGATGATTTTGGCATCATTTCCGATCGTGTATTGTTTATGTGTACGATGTATTTTGTTAAAAGTGTTTTTAATCGATGTAAAGGAGCAATTTCAAAATTTTACATAGATTTGAAATAAACTTATCTACGTAGTTTTTTTGAAATTATGTCTCTGGAAATACATTTTAGTTAAAATATCGTAATTTTGTAGTTAAATGTGAACCAAAATCTCTGTTTAGTGCGTAGAAAGTCTTTTAGTAATTTTTTAGTACCGAATTTTTTTTTTTCTATTATAAAGTTTGAATCACTTTGGACATTAATTTTTATTTTATTTCTTAGAGTTCGCAATAGTTTTTATCGTGCTTCGCGATTTTAAAAACAAACAAAATAAACTGCATATGATATTAAACCCCGAACAAAAATCTTCTAACCCGTTATTCTCGCTTTCCCTGGCCCACATCTATTACTGCGACGCAAACCTGTTTACGTTGCTGTTTACACAGCAGTCTGAACTATTGCTGCAGCACCCAATACTGGCTGCCCGTTGTTGTTGTTGGGTTTTTCTTTATTCGGGGTAATTTAGGTGTATTTGTTTCAGAACAATTTACAATGAATCTTAGTATTGTCATTTGATAAAATTGATGAAATTCTTTAAATAAATAGCTTTTAAGCTTTTTATACCGAATAAAGTAATCATTTCCATTTTATATAAAAGTTGTGGAAATCAGCAGTTGGTGTTCCTTGGGAACTTCAATGCCCACCGTGCAGAGTTGCTGTACCCATTTAAACACACTGACCATTAGAAAATTATCGAATAGTTACTTTCCTTTACTTTGTCATTCAAGCCCGCGAAATGAAATGAATTGAAATGTTTATTTCTCAACATTGACAATTACTTGTTCTTACAAATACAACTTCAAATTAAACATGACTCTGCCACCAGTTCGGAAAAACCTTCGTGAAGAAGAACTGGCAAGAAACTTCACGGGTATATTTTTTCAAATGAAGTGAAGTTTTCACGGGTATTTTTTTTTTCAAAATAAATTTATAGAGTTTCCTTGTGTCTATACAAAGTTATTCTTATCTGCACCTGTTAGCTCGGCAAGTCCCCCTCCTCCCAAGTATCCAAATGACGAACACACTCAAACGGCACCCGTTCACGAGTTAACGCGGGATCCACTTTAGTGACAATGACGCTTTAGATATTCATCGGGACGAAGAACTCATCGACAAACCGACACATTACACATGTTTTGTTACAAATACTAGTACAATCCTGTTAATGAGGGGATTATACCCAAGGACTTTTATCATCCAAATAACCGGATAGTTTATAATATGCTTTAGCACACAACTTCTGCTCTATAGTTTCTTTGAATATGTCGATAGGAAAACCTTGGATATCCTCAGGAACCTTATAATAAAAGCATATACATTGACCCATGAATGAGTTAGTGACTTTATCAAGTCTACTATTATGAGCTCCCACCATATTTTATCCTCTTGTGTTAACATTGTGCAGATCTTTTTTTCTTTTGAACAAGGTTATGTTCTTTTTTACATACATTACATTTTCTAAAATATATTGTGAGTGGAAGTTCATAATATTTATTTCCTCACATTAACATCTAAGTGACACCCTTGGACCAAGCTGATAGATTGCGCGAACAGCCCTTTTTTACAGAATAAATATAGTATCGATGTCGGCAGCACTCCCCCACAACAGAATGCCATATGTCATGAGGCTGTGGAAGTAACCGAAATAGGCTAAATGAGCAGTTGTTTCATTTGAAATCTGTCTCATTTTTTTAACAGCATATGCGGCAGAGCCTAGCCTTTTCGCTAAACCATCAACATGCGGTACCCACTGGAATTTGGCATCTAAGGTTATGCCCTGAAATACAGTTGAGTTTACAGGAGTCAGTTCCTGGCCCTTAACTACAATGTTTGTGTCACATTTGGTAATGTAAACTCAACACATTTCGTTTTTTTTCATTGAGGAGTAAATTATTAGCTGAGAACCACTTCTCTGTGTTGGAGATGCTTTGGTTTACTGCTAGATAGTCAGTTTCTTGTCTTTTGATTTTAAATAAGAAGGAAAAATCATCAGCAAACAATATGACCTCACATTGATTCTTAACGACCGATAGCAATTCATTGATATATACTAAAAATAAGAAAGGACCAAGAACTGAGCCCTGGGGCACACTACTTGTCACTGCCGAACCTGATGATTTTTCTCCATTTATTGCAACTTTCTATTAGAAATATATGATTTAATCAAGGCAAGCGCATGGCTTTTTATGCCGTAATGGTGCAGTTTCATGAGTAGAGTAGTATGATCCACACAGTCGAACGGCTTGGACAAGTCACAAAAGACACCAATAGTATCACACGATTCCTCCCAGGCACTGAATACGTGTTTCATGAGCTCAACACCGGCATCGGTTGTTGAGCGACTAATAATTACACCGCCTTTTATTATACTATTTCCATTTCTTTATTTTCTCGATGACAGCTCCTGTGTAACCTTGTGCGAGCGTTTTTTTATCATTATGTATGCATTATTTTATAAAAATATGACGTTTACACACGTACAAGGTTACCTAATACCAGAGTCGGAGAAACTGATTGGGATCGAGCTATTGGATGGAGCTTGAGAGCATTATATCAAATTAGAACTGTCATCGAGAAAATAAAGAAATGGAAATAGTATACCCATACAAACACGTGAGCGTGGTTATTACGGTGGTTAAACTATGAAGGATTCTAGTACCGCCCCAGACGAGATCTTAACTCAAACTGCCTGTAGAAGCTTGTACCATGCCGGAGAGAGAAATGAAACAGTAATGAACAGTAGGAATCGTTTTTACTATTTTTTTTTTGTTCCCCTCCGCGGGAAGGGCAGGAGGATAAAAATGCCCTGACGCATACTCTGGCGCGATTCCAAAGTTATGTGGGACTCGTCCCGACGCCTACCAGGACCATACCCACTAAAAACCCCCTGTCGGCTCGTGCATTTTTGCCACTCAGCCTTCATCTGAGCGACGGCCAATTGGAGAAAGAGGCCGCGCTAGCGGGGCCCAGAAGGGGTCACCCGCTGGGATTACATAGCACTGAAGGTGCTCAAAGCACTGAAGGTTAATACATAGCACTGAAGGTGCTCAAAATGAAAATCAATAATTAAAACAAAAATTAAAAAATTGCAAAATAAAATTGAGTTAATTCGCATTTACGTTAGAATTAGGATTTACGTTAGAATTAGAATTTACGTTAGAATTAGAATTTGCGGCCAGAAGGGCCTCGAGATCGCGTGACAGTCTGGTGGATGAGTGCGCTTGCGCATTTCTAGGCCTAGCGACTTTGAACTTCGAGTCTAACACAGGAGTAGTATATGAGACTGAATCACGAACTAGAGGATTGGGATGGGTTTCGGAGCGTTTGAAAAACGCTTCAGGGAGTGTTTTGAGATGTTGTTGTACTGTAGGCAGTTCAAGATCTCTATGCAAGTCCGCGTTACGCACGTACCACGGTGCGTTTGTGGCCCGGCGGCAAAAGAGGTTTTGAACTACCTGCAGTTTGTGCAGGAGGGAGGGTTTGGCGTGGGCAAAGATTGGCGAGGCATACGTCATGACGGGTCTAACGCAGACCTTGTAAAGTGTACGTTTGTTTCTGAAGGACATTTTACTTTTTCTACCTAACATGCTATTTAGGCGGACTAAATAGTGACGAGCGAGTTTCGAAACTCTTTCGACGTGTGGCTTGAAAGAAAGCGTCGGATCTAATGTGACGCCTAAGTATTTAGTACTGCGCTTCCAGGGGATGGGAATGCCTAACATTCGAACGTGGGGATCGCCATCGGGGCGACGGCGTTTGTGGTCGAAGCGCATCGCAGAACTCTTTTCAGGGTTCACATCGATTCGCCATTCTTGAAACCATGCACCAAGGGCGTTTACGGCCCTTTGGAGTCTGGCTACAAGGTGCCGAACACTGTGGCCCCTGGTATAGAGTGTAAAAGATTATACATTTTTTTTAACTAAAAAAAATATCGGACATACTAAAGCGAGAAGCAATTATTCATTTAAAACTTATATATTTGAAACGGATTAGAATGGGCTATTTGATAAGTATTATTTGTAAAGAAAACCACAAGTTATAATAAGCAGTTTGGTCTAGGAACTTTTCACTTTTTAAATATAGAAAGGAAAAAGACAAAATCATAGAAATAACAATTTATTTTATAGGCGTAAAGTAGGAATGTTACATACTTTTGTTTTATAGATAAACCACACATCAAAAGTTCATAAATACAATATTTACTAGAATATATGCTAAAAATACACATAGAAATCAACAAGATAAGGTTTACTTAACTTAGGTCCATTAGGTGTGACTGCTCCAGAGCGACTGACCTTTAGTATGGCGGAGCGGCGGCTTTTATAACCGGTGGTAAACAAGTGACGTCACATCGTATGACTTGCATTTGGTTTTATCATAAAACTATGATTATACAACTAAGTTAATTAGTTAAATTACACACCTGGTCGTACAATAGCACATTTAGTAAACAAGTTACATTGTTTCTGTAAAAACAGTTAACTATGATTTTATACAAAACAATCACAACTTAACCTATAAATGTATTTCTTATAGTGTTTATAAGATTATGATAAGAAACTGTTGTAATATTGTGTATCATATCTATCACGTAATAATAATAATCTATCACGGCCAGACTGACCTGTACTTCGCTCTCGAAGTACCCAACTAATAATATGTATAGATGTGTATATTCTCGTTACCTTGTTCTTCTCTTATTTTATTTATTTATTTTTTTTTTTTTGAAGTCTCTGGCCTTGGCATATTAGTTCTATCATTTGCTGCACATGAATTTCAAACTAATATCAGGGCAGTGACTGAACAGCAATTCATATAATAGCCTCTGGCCTTGACATATCAGTCCTATCACCTGCTGCGAATGAATTTCAGACTGATATCAGGGCAGTGACCGACCAGCAGTTCATATAATAGCCTCTGGCCTTGACATATCAGTCCTATCACCTGCTGCGCATGAATTTCAGACTGATATCAGGGCAGTGACCGACCAGCAGTAAAGAAAAGGCGGTTTATTTTTTTATTGATTTTTTTTTTTTCTCTTTTTTTTTTTTTTTTTTTTTTTAAAGCACATATCGTTTGATTATTTCAAATAACCAATGTAATTTAACATGAGTTATAAACAAATTAACATGTGTGTAAGTAAGTAATGTATAATTATTCCTGAATGTATAACTATTATAATTTTATAAATTATATTTTATTCCTTTTTTTTAACAGACAAAATCCAAAAATTTAATAGAACAACATAATTACACAATCGCTAAAAATAATCTAATAACAAAAATAATTATCTTGTAGATAGTAAATGGTTACATACAAAAATTGTTTAATAATAATAACAAAGAAACAATAATCTAACGTGGCTAATGATGCTGGAGCTATGGGGACTCTTCAAAAGAAGAATTTTGTTCAATCCATTCCCCCGGCCAAAGCCTTAATTTTTCTTTTGCTACAGTAATATTCCTTAATGTATTAAGCCCTTTCAAGTTAATTCTATCGTGCTCTAAAAGGTCAATGATTTCGTAAGGACCTTTGAATTTAGGACTTAACTTATCATGTCTTCTGTGGTCTTGGTTTACATATACTATATCACCTATGTTGAAAACCTTATTATTTCTACGAGTTTTATCAAATCGTTTTTTATACTTTTCTGCCGCCAATCTAAGACGTTGCCTAGCTAAGTCCCTATCAGCTTCAGCATCAATGTCCTGAACAGAATAGCCGTCTTGTATGTCGTCTAAGCGAGCCTGTATTGGAGGTATATTTTCATTACAACCAATCAATAATCTAGTTGGTGCAAAACCTGTTGATTTTTGTACGGTAGTATTCAAAGACAGTTGTATTTTCCACAAAACGCTTGGCCATTCTGAAGAATCGCTAAGACTAGTGGTTAACATATTAATTATAGTACCAACATATTTTTCAACTTGGCCGTTGCTCCTAGGAGTACCCGTGGCTATCATATGGTGATTTATTTGGTTTTTCACAAATTTTTTCATCCGTAAGCGTTAAGTTACCGTTCGTAGAATAATTGACGCTTTTACTATTTTTTGTCGCATCTCTCTTCTTAAAGAAGCAAATTGATTCATCATGATTAAACTTTTTGCAGTAAGAACATTGATTTTTAGGTGTTTCGACATTTGGAGTATCTTGGTTTTTATTTTTGAAGCACTGAGTTCGTACATGACCAGTTTTATTACATAGGAAACTAATAGGTGGCTTGGAAGATTGTGAATTCTCCGGCTTATAATGCTTATTATTTGAAGGGTGAGGTACATTAATCGTTTCGAATGTGTGTTTTCTAGGGTTCTTAGTATAGGTTGTAAAAAGAGAGATAAGTTCCGATGTGCTGTTAACACGACTGTTAAACGATGCCATTTTAATATTAATATCCGATATACCTCCACAGACAAGCTCGACTAGCTGACCCTCAGAAAATGCTACTTTAGTATTACGTAGTAACCTTAACTTTTCCCTAGCATATTCACAGTAGGTTTCTGCTATATCTGAGTTATAAAATACAGCTTTTGAAAGTTTTTCCGACAGATTCTTTTTCTCGGGGTACAAATCACTTATACAAGTTTTAAAGTTCTCCCATGTCCTACCCTTATCTGGATCCCAAGTCTCAAACCATAGAAGAGCAGAGCCCTTAAGGGCTTTACCTGCTTTGCCAACAGTAGTAATGCTGCTCCATCCACGGTCCTGGGCTATGGTGTCAATGTTGTTGCACCAGCCCTCCGCACCGTTGTCGTTCTTCTCTGGATCAAATGACGGCAACACCACATCATCTTTCTTGTGGTTACCAGCTACGGCATCATGGATGGCTTTCAGAAGACTCTCCAATAAGACAGGATCCATCTTAAAAAATTTTTTGAAATACATATAATAGGTTCCGATCCCACTTCTGATAAAAGATTATACATTTTTTTTAACTAAAAAAAATATCGGACATACTAAAGCGAGAAGCAATTATTCATTTAAAACTTATATATTTGAAACGGATTAGAATGGGCTATTTGATAAGTATTATTTGTAAAGAAAACCACAAGTTATAATAAGCAGTTTGGTCTAGGAACTTTTCACTTTTTAAATATAGAAAGGAAAAAGACAAAATCATAGAAATAACAATTTATTTTATAGGCGTAAAGTAGGAATGTTACATACTTTTGTTTTATAGATAAACCACACATCAAAAGTTCATAAATACAATATTTACTAGAATATATGCTAAAAATACACATAGAAATCAACAAGATAAGGTTTACTTAACTTAGGTCCATTAGGTGTGACTGCTCCAGAGCGACTGACCTTTAGTATGGCGGAGCGGCGGCTTTTATAACCGGTGGTAAACAAGTGACGTCACATCGTATGACTTGCATTTGGTTTTATCATAAAACTATGATTATACAACTAAGTTAATTAGTTAAATTACACACCTGGTCGTACAATAGCACATTTAGTAAACAAGTTACATTGTTTCTGTAAAAACAGTTAACTATGATTTTATACAAAACAATCACAACTTAACCTATAAATGTATTTCTTATAGTGTTTATAAGATTATGATAAGAAACTGTTGTAATATTGTGTATCATATCTATCACGTAATAATAATAATCTATCAAGTGCGGTGTCGTCAGCAAAGAGGGCGAGTTCGACGCCTTTCGGCGGGATGGGAATGTCGTTGGTGTACACGGTGTACAGCAGAGGGGCGAAAACTGAGCCTTGAGGGACTCCAGCCTTTATGGGACGAGGTGCAGAAAGCGTGCCTTCGTGTTTAAATCGAAACGTACGGTCTTTGAGAAACGACGCTATTAACCTGACTAGGCGATCCGGTAAGCCTATCTTGTAGAGTTTATAAACGAGACCGCTGTGCCAGACTTTATCGAAAGCCTTGGCTACATCAAAGAAAACCGCGACTGTTTTATAACGACGCGGATAGAAACCGTCAAGTATATACTCGACGATTCGGTGGACTTGCTGAGGGCAGGAGTGTTTAGCGCGAAAGCCGAACTGATGGGGAATAATGAGAGGATCGCCATCCGTTGGAAACAGATGGTTCCGCATTCGAGAGAGTATGACTCTCTCGGACGTTCAGAGGTTTGCCCGGCTTGGGAATGCCTATGACTGTCGCTTCTTTCCAAGCTTTTGGAAAGTAGCTATGGTCGAAGCAGGCATTGAAAATGATAGCTAACAAGGTAAGCATCTGTTGAGGTAGGTGCTTAAGTGCGTGGTTGGAAATTCCATCCGCACCCGGAGCCTTTTTGGACTTTTGATTTCTAATGAGAAGCAAGATTTCGTCATTAGAGACTGTGACAGGGTCGGCGATGATGGGGAGAGAGTCTCTGCGAAGGACTTCGTCCTCCACCGCCTGGATGTGTGAGGGATAAGCAGGTTGCGTGCTGGGCGAGCATTGTGCGGCAATGCTGTCGGCGAAGCATTCGGCTTGCTCTTCGACTTCGAAGGCAGTAGTGCCATCGGGACGAGTGAGAGGAGGAACGTGAGAGACGGTGTCTACGCGTAAGGCTCGGGCCATGCTATAGTACGCTTGGTGGGACGGAGAGATATTCGCCATGAGATCGTTCATCTGAGCGTCTCGGAGTTCCGCGAGGCAAGACCTAACTTTACGTTGAAGCTGATTCGCAGCTGTTCTATAGGCGGGCGTGGGATATTTCTTGGCTCTCCGGAGAGCCGCGTTTTAAGCTTTAATAAGATTGCTAACGGCTAAGGGAAGCGTGGGTTTGCCTTGCTTAGCAACCTTTTCGTTGTCACTGATGGCTGAGTTGATAGCATCAGTGAGAGAATTTACTAATGAATCGATTTTATCCGGGCTATCTAATTGTTCGGGAGAGATCGCGAGTGGAGAGTTCGGAGCCTCTAAGGCTGAAACTAACGTATTTTTAAAACCTTTCCAGTTGGTAAAGGTCTTAGGAGATGAGGCGTTATCGTTTGGCGGTCCTAGCACGAGGGAAACGGGGCGATGGTCGGAGCCTAGGTCATCGAGCGGTTCGATAGACCTTAGATCAAGATTGATTCGCTTGATAATTGCAAAGTCGAGGATGTCAGGAGAGTAGGACGGGTTGTTGGGATAGTGAGTGGGAGTGATGGGGGATATGACGTCTAGGTCAAGGGAGTTAGCGATGTCGAGGAGAGCGATACCGCTGGTGTTAGTCGATAGGCACGTCCAGTCAGTATGTTTGGAGTTAAAGTCTCCGAACATAATGACTGAATGGCCGAGGGCGAGAATGGCCTCAAAGTCGCTGCGGATTGGTCTGGTACCACTAGGTATGTAGATTGAAGCTATGATGATGGTCGGATGACCAGTCATAGCCAATCTACACACAGTGGCTTCCATGTTGAGAGGAGGAGTAGGGAGAGGACAGCAGTGGAAGCCTCTTTTGTAATATATAGCGGTGCCGCCGAAACCGTCGGAGTTGGGCCTATCGTTACGAATAAACGCGTACTTAGGTATAGCGAATCCCCTGGAGCGGTTTGGAGTAAGCCATGTCTCCTGGAGAAGGAATAAGTCAAGTTCTTTGTTCTGAAGGAACAGTTTAATCTCGGGAAGGTTGGTGTTAAGGCTACGAGCGTTAAAAGATACTAGGGATAAGCCCTTGGGTTTAATACGACTGGACGCGGGATTCGCGGGTCTAGACATTATAATTTATTATTTACGAATTTATAAAAGAATTTACAACGAACTTAGGAGCGAGTGATGCTCGGCTAAAGCAAATAAACGCTCTTGAGGAGAGCGGGCGGCTCGCAGTTTGCGTGCGAGCACGGAAATTTCGTTAATATCGACGTTTTGAATAACGTCGAACACGGTCTTCATGTCCTCAGCCAACGACGACTGAGGTGCGGATGACGGAGAAGGACGCGGCCCTACGGAAGCTACGGGAGCTGGGATGGGTCGGGAAGGTGCAGGCGGAACGGCCGGACGCTGCCTCCAAGACAGAGCCGGAGTAGGCGTCGGCTGAGCGGGCTTTGCTTCCGGGGGACCCCGGTTGCGCAGCGGCGGGAAGTTAGCGTGAGTGAGCGGCGGCGCCGGTTTAGGCGCGACCCTCTTGGTGGTGGAGCGCGGAGCGCGCGGGCAGCCCCTGTAGTTAGCTGTGTGGCCGGACTGGCCGCACAGCACACAGGCAGGGGGGGAAGTGGATTCGGGAGTGCGAGTGCACTCCTTAGTGAAGTGAGGATCCAGGCACTTTACGCACCTGGGGGGAGCTGAACAGTTAGCCGCTGCGTGGCCATAGAGCTGGCAGCGGTGGCACTGCCCAGGGTGACCACGGGGGTTGGGACGCTCGACGGAGATATTTGAGAGTCCGCAAATTGTGCGAGCCTCTCTAAAGATCTCCCTCGAGTTGGGAGTATTTGAAAGGATTACTAAAGCTAAAGGAAAACGCCTACCGCGGTTGGAGGGCATCTTGTGCACTGCTGTGACCGGGAAACCCTGGGACTTAAGGTCCTCGAGAATATCTTCGTTGCTGAGTTCGAACGGGACGCCCCGTAGTACTGCGCGGATCTTACGCTCCTCCGGGAGGGCGTAGGTGTGGTACGCGATTTGGTTTAATCCGAGTAACCTGGTAAACGCGCGGAAGTCGTCGACGGTCGCTACTTGAATCTTGATTGTATCGCCAGCGTTGGCGGCTTTTAAGTAATTAATTTTGTGCACTTTGCACAAGTTTGAAACCGCGGTCCAGCGCGCTTTTTCACGCAGGAAGACGGGCGGAGGGAGCTGAGGCTTCGGCGGGACGGGAGCGCAGCGCGTCGCTGGCTTCGATGTGACCGACGGAGACGCGGTTACTTCGAGCGATTTTAACGGCGCGGGGGCTGGTGTTGAAGACACCGGGGTTGGCTCAGGTGTTGAAGACACCGCGGCTTTTTTCGAACGCTTCTTAGAGCGTTTGGCAACTAACTGAAACGCGGGCTCAGGAGAACCGGTTAGGGTGGCGGCGACCGACGAAGCTTCGGACGCGGCGGAGTCTGAATCGCTCCCGGGAGCGGTACGCTTCCTGCGAGATGAGCGCGAGGATGAGACCGACGCGCAGTCCATATCGGATGGAACGGGAGACGCGGGAGAGCTATAGACCTGAGGGGTCTGGACATTAGAGGCCTGAGGGGCCGGGGACGCAATAGATGCCTGTAAGGCCTGCGTTAGTGCGTCAGTGGGTATGCTTACGCCGGACGCAGCGAGCGCCTGGGCGAACGACTTAAGAATATTAACAAGGTCCATTGGAGGACTTGGAATTACAATATGTTATATATAAATATATAATGTATGCCTATAATATAAAACAAATGCCTAGGATTCCTAAATAAAAACCTAGCGAACCCTAGCGGCAAACCTCCCTACCAGCGGTAGGGGGGCTGGGGAGAATAACTTAAAACTAACCGTAGTACGCCGAAGGCCGCTACCTAGAAACCTAAAAAAGGGTACGCAGGTAAAGAGTTGACCGCGTTAGGGTCAACCTTTACCGACAGAAAGGACAAATACACACGAAAACACACAAATATGATAAAAATAAATAAAATAGAGAAGAGAAATAAACAAAAATAAAAAGGACTGGTTCAGTACAAATTCGTTGTCACCGTTAAGTATCCTTTGCACTGAAACCAGACTACTTACGCTGGGCACAACACTGCACTCAGCACAAGCACAACACTACTTAGCACAGCACTTTGAAGACTAAGGGGCTTAGTCGCAAAGAAAAATCGCACTTCGAAAGCACTCAGACGGAGTAGAAAAACCTTGCAAACCGTAGCACGGAACCAACACGCTATACTGTGACGTCAGTAGACTGAGCGCCACGGAATATCGGGAGGGAACCGACCAACGGAGAACTGGGTCTTCATGTCCGCACCGCGTGGCGATCGGAGCGAGAATGAGTTTTTACTACTTTTTTTTTTTTTTTTTTTTTTTGTTCCCCTCCGCGGGAAGGGCAGGAGGATAAAAATGCCCTGACGCATACTCTGGCGCGATTCCAAAGTTATGTGGGACTCGTCCCGACGCCTACCAGGACCATACCCACTAAAAACCCCCTGTCGGCTCGTGCATTTTTGCCACTCAGCCTTCATCGGAGCGACGGCTAATTGGAGAAAGAGGCCGCGCTAGCGGGGCCCAGAAGGGGTCACCCGCTGGGATTACATAGCACTGAAGGTGCTCAAAAATTAAAAGTAAAATAAAAACATTAAAAATGAAAAGTAAATAATGAAAACATTAAAAATTGAAAAATTAAATATGCATTAATTCGGATTTACGTTAGAATTAGAATTTGCGGCCAGAAGGGCCTCGAGATCGCGTGACAGTCTGGTGGATGAGTACGTTTGCGCATTTCTAGGCCTAGCGACTTTGAACTTCGAGTCTAACACAGGAGCAGCATATGAGACAGAATCACGAACTAGAGGATTGGGATGGGTTTCGGAGCGTTTGAAGAACGCTTCAGAGAGTGTTTTGAGATATTGTTGTACTGTAGGCAGTTCAAGATCTCTATGCAAGTCCGCGTTACGCACGTACCATGTCGAGAAGAGCGATACCGCTGGTGTTAGTCGATAGGCACGTCCAGTCAGTATGTTTGGAGTTAAAGTCTCCGAACATAATGACTGAATGGCCGAGGGCGAGAATGGCCTCAAAGTCGCTGCGGATTGGTCTGGTACCACTAGGTATGTAGATTGAAGCTATGATGATGGTCGGATGACCAGTCATAGCCAATCTACACACAGTGGCTTCCATGTTGAGGAGAGGAGGGGTAGGGAGAGAACAGCAATGGAAACCTCTTTTGTAATATATAGCGGTGCCGCCGAAACCGTCGGAGTTGGGCCTATCGTTACGAATAAACGCGTACTTCGGTATAGCGAATCCCCTGGAGCGGTTTGGAGTAAGCCATGTCTCCTGGAGAAGGAATAAGTCAGGTTCTTTGTTCTGAAGGAACAGTTTAATCTCGGGAAGGTTGGTGTTCAGGCTACGAGCGTTAAAAGATATTAGGGATAAGCCCTTGGGTTTGATACGACAGGACGCGGGATTCGCGGGTCTAGACATTATAATTTATTATATACGAATTTATACAAATATAAAAGAATTTACAACGAACTTAGGAGCGAGTGATGCTCGGCTAAAGCAAATAAACGCTCTTGAGGAGAGCGGGCGGCTCGCAGTTTGCGTGCGAGCACGGAAATTTCGTTAATATCGACGTTTTGGATAACGTCGAACATGGTCTTCATGTCCTCAGCCAACGACGACTGAGGTGCGGATGACGGAGAAGGACGCGGCCCTACGGAAGCTACGGGAGCTGGGATGGGTCGGGAAGGTGCAGGCGGAACGGCCGGACGCTGCCTCCAAGACAGAGCCGGAGTAGGCGTCGGCTGAACGGGCTTTGCTTCCGGGGGACCCCGGTTGCGCAGCGGCGGGAAGTTAGCGTGAGTGAGCGGCGGCGCCGGTTTAGGCGCGACCCTCTTGGCGGTGGAACGCGGTGCACGCGGGCAGCCCCTGTAGTTAGCTGTGTGACCAGACTGGCCGCACAGCACACAGGCAGGGGGGGAAGTGGATTCAGGAGTGCGAGTGCACTCCTTTGTGAAATGTGGATCCAGGCACTTAACGTACCTGGGGGGAGCTGAGCAGTTAGCCGCTGCGTGGCCGTAGAGCTGGCAGCGGTGGCACTGCCCAGGGTGACCGCGGGGGTTGGGACGCTCGACGGAGATATTTGAGAGTCCGCAAATTGTGCGAGCCTCTCTAAAGATCTCCCTCGAGTTGGGAGTATTCGACAAGATTACCAACGCTAAGGGAAAACGCCTACCGCGGTTGGAGTGCATCTTGTGCACTGCTGTGACCGGGAAACCCTGAGACTTAAGGTCATCGAGAATGTCCTCGTTACTGAGTTCTAACGGGACGCCCCGTAGTACAGCGCGGATCTTACGCTCCTCCGGGAGGGCGTAGGTGTGATACGCGATTTGGTTTAATCCGAGTAACCTGGTAAACGCGCGGAAGTCGTCGACGGTCGCTATTTGAATCTTGATTGTATCGCCAGCGTTGGCGGCTTTTAAGTAATTAATTTTGTGCACTTTGCACAAGTTTGAAACCGCGGTCCAGCGCGCTTTTTCACGCAGGAAGACGGGCGGAGGGAGCTGAGGCTTCGGCGGGACGGGAGCGCAGCGCGTCGCTGGCTTCGATGTGACCGACGGAATCGCGGTCACTTCGAGTGACATGAGCGGCGCGGGGGCGGGTGTAGAAGACACCGGGGTTGGCTCGGGTGTTGAAGACACCGCGGCCTTTTTCGAACGCTTCTTAGAGCGTTTGGCAACTAATTGGAACTCGGGCTCTGGAGAGCCGGTTAGGGTGGCGGCGACCGACGAAGCTACGGACGCGGCGGAGTCTGAATCGCTCCCGGGAGCGGTACGCTTCCTACGAGAAGAGCGCGAGGATGAGACCGACGCGCAGTCCATATCGGATGGAACGGGAGACGCGGGAGAGCTATAGACCTGAGGGGTCTGGATGTTGGAGGCCTGAGGGGCTGGGGTTGGGGCCTGAGGGGCCGGGGACGCGATTGATGCCTGCAAGGCCTGCGTTAGGATGTCTTTTGGGATGGAGACGCCTGCCGCAGCAAGCGCCTGGGTGAACGCGTTAATAATGATTAGCGGATCCATTAGGGAGGGTTGGGACAATAATATGTAAAAATATAAGTATAATAAAGATGCCTAGTTCCTAAAAACCTAGCAAAATCAAAGCGGCAAACCTCCCTACCAGCGGTAGGGGGGCTGGGGAGAAAAACTTAAAACTAACAATAGTACGCCGAAGGCCGCTACCTAGAAACCTAAAAAAGGGTACGCAGGTAAAGAGTTGACCGCGTTAGGGTCAACCTTTACCGACAGAAAGGACAAATACACACGAATACACACAAATATGATAAAAATAAATATGAAAATAGGAGAAAAATAAATAAAATAGAGAAGAGAAATAAATAAAAATAAAAAGGACTGGTTCAGTACAAATTCGTTGTCACCGTTAAGTATCCTTTGCACTGAAACCAGACTACTTACGCCGGGCACAACACTGCACTCAGCACAAGCACAACACAACTTAGCACAGCACTTTGAAGACTAAGAGGCTTAGTCGCAAAGAAAAATCGCACTTCGAAAGCACTCAGACGGAGTAGAAAGACTTAGAAACCCGTAGTACGGAGCCAACACGCTAGACTGTGACGTCAGTAAACTGAGCGCCACGGAATGGCGGGAAGGGACCGATCAACGGAGAGCTGGGTCTTGCACGTCCGCACCGCGTGGCGATCGGAGCGAGAATGTGTGTTTTTACTACCAAAATCGTCTGCTTATATAGCATTGTTAGACAAAGACAACAAATAACACGACATCTGTCTCGCTCCAACATCCACATAAATATTGCCGCGTTTTCGGTCCGTGCTTCAGTGTAGCGATGATCACCGGTGGGGGCACGCAGCGCTGCATACAGACACGAGTATAAATATGCCGGAGCGCGCGCGCAACGCGCCAGTATGCCGCGCGCCGCTGCGCGCGCACGTTGTGTACGATGCTGCGTATGACTCCCATATGCCTGTTGCTCGGACCTTCCACTGACAACTGATCCAGACTGTCCATTTCTCCATTGCAAGGGACATCCGACAACTTTTTGGTGAAACCTGTGTTGTAATATTCGCTAATTGATACCATCCCAAAAGGTACAAGACTAGTAATTACTAAGCAAAAAATCAATTAAATAATTTACCTGGGGCGGCTCCTTATTTATTATTCAACTAAACAAACATTACACTATTCTTTTTTAACTCTTTTACTGTCTTAGTAAATTATGTCTAAAAATGTTTTAAATAATAAAAATCACGAAAACTTAACATAGATAAAATAAAAGATGTCACTTTTTAAAATAACAACACGGTCGCTACCCCATACTCAGTTATTAATTTAAGTAATTTCTCAAATTACAATTTATATTCATGGTAGCTTGGCTTACCCTGTTGCTATGTGCCCATTTAATTAACGTATTTTTGTGGGTTTTCATACCCGCAGCAATTTTTCATCTTTTTTGTTTCTAAATAAATATTTTTGTTTAGTATGAAGTCTATTTTTAGAATAAATAACTAGCTTTTGAAAAAGGTAATTGCAGTTAATGTGTTTTCAAAAAAACTTTGTTAGAGTGATCTATTTTTTTACCTGGTTTATCGACAAAATTATAATTCCGGCAAAATGTATTTAAGAAGATATTAATATAATTAAAATATAAATAATAAATAAAAATAAATATATCTTTGAAACTCGACTATGATCAGCCAACTTGTTTCTACTGTTTGATGTATGTAGGTAGTTCTAAACTACACTGTTCATGTTACACGTTAGCTGAGGAGTCCTTTTATCTCTCAGTTGCGTTATGAGCATGATAAAGCAATTTGTGCTGCCTAAGCATTGGTTTTTACGTTAATATCATAATAAGTGTTTCGACGAAAGTAAAGAAGTGAGCCTGCACAATTTGCGTGGGTCACGGCTGTGGGCCCAGGGACAGGTTATCCAAAATCCTTTATGATGATGAGGAAGAATACGTCACCCAATTAACTGATAACTAAAATATGGGAAGCGTCGACAGATCTGATCGATAATTCAATCATTAAAATAAAACGTGTTACTTTGTTGTCCTACGTACAAATTGAAAATGAGCCAGACATCCAATATTGTCACTGGCTGTAGTACCAATGTAAGTGATCTTATAAAAAATCTGTTGTCATTAGGTGAAGTTCATGATGTTACATTTTAATACTAATTTTAAACGTTGGCCATAAAGTAAGCATATCTTTTGAGACACCTTACAGTACAAATTAAGACCTTTTTCACAAACGTACCAAAACCTAGACGTAAATACACAAGTCCATACGTATTTAAGATCTCAAAATGACTGCTAATTTTAATTAAAAGCCGGTCGGCGTCTTAAGCAGTTTCTCATAATAATGAGGCACGTCAGAAGCGAGCTGAATGTCGTTCATTGCGGAGCCACAAGGCTGTGTGATGGATAGGACTTGCCGCAAACAGACTGTGGATGTAGTATTCAAGTTTTAGCTACTGTTGTGGTGGAATGACATGAGATTTCAGATATCTTTGTAGTTCTGTTTTTCACGTATTATAATAAATAATTCTAAATATTTTTTTTTTCAAAATTAAACATCTTGGCATAAGCATTAGCCTGTAAGTTATTCCAGGTCATATTATACGTGAGCATTGAGATACAAACATTGGAACGTACAAAACTTTCACATTTGTAACATTAGAAGGAATCAAGTTTGACAAAGCACTTATCGATAGTTTACTTTTTCGCAACTCTCGCGCAGTCCAGTAGGTGCGCACCAAAAATGTGTCTGTTCGTTGAGTTTTTCATCCCGATGAATATCTAAAGCGTCATTGTCACTAAAGTACGTCTTCTTGTGGTGAGGTCGGGTGACGGGTCGCTCACTTCCCTCTAATATGGTTGAGAAAAGGACGGCTGGATACCGCGTTAACTCCAGAACAGGTGACGTTTGTCGATGGTTAGGGGGAGGGAGACTTGGCGAGCTAACAGATGCACGTAAGAATGATTTTGTATAGACATAAAGAGACACTGTACATTTATTTTAAATAGAAAGTTTCTTGCCAGTTCTTCTTCACGAAGGTTTTTTCGAACTGGTGGTAGAGTCATGTTTTATTTTATTTGACGTCAATAAGAACAAGCATTGTCAATGTTAAGAAAAAAAATATTTGAATTTGAAAGGCTCCGTGTGCTTGAAGGGTACGCAAAAGTAAGTAAAACTGAACTTAAACAATAATAACATATGGACTGTTCTTTTACTCCATAGTTAGAATTCTTCACTCAAATTTCTTATTTGCACTGTACCTACTAGTATACCATTTGCTACAAACTCCTTTTGTCAGACTTTGCACTGACAAAAAAAAAACATAAATTATGTTTAAAAGTGCTAGCGATCCATGGTTTTGCCATAAAAATATATACACAATTGTCATAACTTCCACTGAAATAAAAATTTGGACATAGCTTTATGAATAATAAATAACATCTTATACCACACACAATGTCGAGGCGATGCTGCTTGTGCTTCAGTTGTCGTATGTTGAAAATAAAATTGTAACCACTGAACATTTAATTTCCACTTCAAACATATTTAAAGAGTATCTGAATTGAAAGATCACAGAATACACACATAATCATAGTATCTGTTTCTTTAGAAGTATTTAAACTTAGTTCCTATTTAAATGCATTGAATTAAATTTGATGTCTATCTGCACCAATACAATTTATTCTAAAAGCACTCTGTTAACTTATACTTTCAGTGTCTGGTTGGTGTACAGTCTAGACACGATTAAATCTTTCTGTCACTTAAAAAGTTGATTAGTAATATAAATATGAAGACCCCTAGAGTTTTGACATGACATGACATAACTTGACGTCCAAATTGAACAATTGTGCTCTAAAATTTTGTTATTTACCCTTATCTCAATAAAAATCTATATTTTTTTAAGTTCAATGAACTACGCTTCGATGTGCTAGAGGTTGGATTTAGGTATAACTTTTAATAACTGTTTTAAACTATCGCGGTTATTTTCGCAGGTCCGCGATCATGGTGCTTGCAACAGCATCGAAATATCGGACGCGCAAAATAAAAATTGAAAATCGTGGTAAGAATCCCGTAAATTCATGAAATTATAGTTATAACTTTTGTCAGCAGATAATTAATTACCTGATTCAATAGCCTGATCCAACCCGAGCTGTGGTTTGATGTTTGCATATTTTAAATTAATATAAAGGCCCGTTTCATATATAAACTTTGAGATAACATTTTTTTACGTGATGCATTATATTTTATAATCCATATTTATTTAGTCCGAAGTTATTAAGACTTGCATTAAGGGATGCAGATTAAACTCAAAAGTAAAGAATAAATCAATTCAAGTAATGGGTCCGACGTTTACTTACATACATAATTGAAGGTAATTTGTAATTGAGTGATCCTGTCAATTTCAACCCATACCAAAATACAAGTCAGCCTGTAACAATACCGCCGAAAAGCGCAGTCGAGCGATGGTTTGATAACAGCAGCCTAGAAACACAAACGGTCGTACGGGGCGACTTTCAAATGACGGGCGAAATCGATGATAGCAAAAAATATTAGATTTTTAGTAATATCTCTTTAAAAACAAAACGCATCCAAATATTTTTTTCTGTATTTGCTACACTGCCAACATCGCCATCTTGTCAAGTGATGCAAGTGCGTGTGTGTTTCTGCTTTGAGGAGACATAAATATTTTTATAATAATCATGTCAAGGGTAAGTAAACCTAACTTGAATAACTTTTAATGTGCAGACCTAATTTCGACCAACTTTTACATAATACTTTTTATGCTCAATTATACAATTTCTATGTTACTAATATGTGAAGTCATTTTGATTTAACTATTTGTCATTGTTGAGGTTAGAATATTTTTTGTTGCCGGGGTCATATTGATACATTTGGTGAGGCAACATTGATAATAATCAAAGTAACCCCTAACTCCTTGTAAGTTAATTTAATTTGTTTATTGCTTAGTTATCATATCATTATTACTGAATGTTTTTTTACAGGAGCACATTTTGAATATGGTCCGTACTTGTAAAAAAACTCCCGGCTCTCGTGCATACTGAAATTATACTGAGGATCAGCTTCAAGAAGCACTACAAAAAAATACAGATGAAGATTTATCCATACACGCTGCTTCAATACAGTACAATTTACCGTTTGGTACATTGTATAACCGATACAAGGGACTACACACAAGAACGGTTGGAGGCCAAACTATATTTACTCACGCTGAAGAAAAAGCCCTACTCAAAGCAGTAGCAACATGTGCAAATTGGAGATTTCCTTTGACATCGTTGAACTAGAGAATAATTGCTAAGGCCTATCTTGACAAACAGGGTAAAAATGTACCAAAATTTACAAATAACTTACCAGGGCACGATTGGGCTCATAACGTTTTAAAAAGGCATAAACAAGTGAAGAGTCAGTTACAGTAACAAAATACTTTCAGTTTAATTCTTTTGATTTTTATTAAGCACTACTTGATTTATGATTGTTTAACTCCACTTTACACATATGTCTCCCTATATCACAATAGCACGTTTTAAAGTTAACACGAACACCACGTCAGAATGCTCTAGTCAGAATGCCCGATAGTTTGTTTTTTCAAACCAATTGCGGCCCCACCCCAAAAAAAAACTTTTTAATAGCACGGCAACCAGCCAGGTTGCAACGGCTAGGTCTTTGTGTTAGTATCATGACTATCAGTACTAAAATTAGTCAATATCCTTACTTTTAACTTAATTGTGTGCTTCAGCATCATTTTTAACACTTCTCTTAAATTGGGTGTTTTTCCGGCGTTGTGGAAGACTGCAAACCTTGTACCTATATTCAAGAGTGGTGATAATGGCTTATGCGAAAACTACAGGCCCATTAGCATACTTTCTGGCATTGCTAAAACATTTGAATCGTTTGTGTACGACTGCATTCACAGTCACGTACGCCCTTTCATAACAGAGTGCCAGCATGGCTTTGTGAGACAAAAGTCCACACTCACAAACTTGCTTGAGTATAAACAATATTTATGCTCAGCTTTCGCAAGGGGAGGTCAGGTGGACTCCATATATACCGATTTCCGGAAGGCTTTTGACAAAGTCAGTCACTTCCTACTTTGTCAAAAGCTTTCCTGGTATGGTGTACATGGCGACTTGATGCGGTGGATCCAGTCTTACCTGTCTAATCGTAGTCAAATTGTGACAATGAAGGGATTTAAATCGTCACCGAGGCCCGTTAAATCCGGCGTGACTCAAGGTTCACACCTAGGGCCACTGCTTTTCAACATCTTCATAAATATCCTCGTAGACAAGTTACATTGTCCTTGCCTTCTTTATGCTGATGATCTTAAGGTATACACCTCGGTGACCAATGAAAGCGATTGTGAATCTCTTCAAGAAGATACGTTTACTATAGCCCGATGGTGCAAATCCAACCATATGCTTCTCAATGTCGATAAATGTCTTGTCATATCTTTTACTAACAAAAGAAACATAAAAATTTTTGACTACAGATTGGAGGGCACAATCTTGAAACGTAACTCAGTGGTGAAAGACTTAGGTGTTTATTTCGACACTAAACTCACTTTTCGAGAACATTATGACAATATAATTAGTAAAGCACTCAAGCTTCTAGGATTCATATATAGGAGTACCAAAGACTTTAAAAATACGTCTAGCTTTATTTACCTTTTCAATTCCCTCATAAGAACTGTTCTGGAACATGCTTGTATCATTTGGTCACCTTGCTACAAAGTACATATTGATAGACTTGAGCAAGTGCAAAATAAAGCCTTAAAAATGATTGCATTCAGAAAGCACCTTGGCCGCAAGCTTACTTCTTATGATGAGAGACTATCCTACTTCAAAATTTCCACATTGAATTCGCGTCGACATGAACAGGATCTATTATGTTTATACAAATTAATACATAATATCATTTCTTCTCCCCCCCTTATTGTCCTGCCTTAACTTTAACTGCAAACCCAACCCAAGACGTCCAAAACCCTTTATATTAAATGTTTACACAAATAACACATCCTTCTACAACCCTATTACCCGCATGTGCCGAGCTTACAATGAATTGGTTGCTTCCGCTGGTAGTGGCAGGGATACAACTATCGATCTAGATTTATACAACTTCATTTTCAAAACCTTTCGTAGGAATATTGCTAAACGTATAGACTACAAGCACTTACTTTAATCATTCTCAATATTTTTCTATACAAACTTCCATTTTTATATTAAAATCAACATTAATAATTGTAATTAAAACCTCAGATTTTTGAGATATTTGTGCTTAGCAACTTTATGCATGCTATGTGTACTACTAAGGTTCGCATTCTAGGTTAAGAAAATTTTGTCATTAGAATAAGTTAGCTGTAATACGATTGCAAACTGTTTGTACACTTAATGAAATAAATAAATAAAATAAATTAAATACTTATAGGCTTACAACTCGGCCATCCTGTATAGAGCGAGTCCCTTCGCGAAAAGACAACTGATGAATGTATATATTTTGAGTTAATTTTATGTTTAGGTACGTAAAAGTTAAAGTGCTTATTTATTTCATGGATATAAAAAAAATATGCCTGAAATACGTCTACCACCAGTTCGGAAGGATCCTCGTGAAGAAGAACTGGCAAGAAACTTCACGGATGTCCTTTTTTTATTTATATTTTTTTTTAAGATATATATTTAACTTTAACATTTATCTCATAAATTACAATCTAGTTATATAATTACATTGGATTATGACAATCAACCTTAAATAATTACATTGGATAATGACAATCAACCTTAAATAATTATATTGGATAAATAAAATCAACTTATATAATTGCAATAATTACAAGAGTTATTGGATAATGACAATCAATCTTAAATAATTACATTACCTATGTAAATAAAATCAAGTTATACAATTGCAATCATTAAAAGAGTTATTTTACGTTGAGTTCGACATAAAGCTGATTGATTTTACCATATTTTCAAGTAATTTCACAAATGTGACCACAAAAAGAAATCATAATAATAGTAGTATTTTCAAATTGTTATTCCTTTAATTTTATTTTATACCTACAATATCAAATTTACAAATAGAAAATCTTTTTTCCTTTTTTTTTTAAATCAAATAATTCTGTTTACAGCTATGCATATATGTGTATATATATTTATATATTTTAAACAAAATCCCAAAGTAAATTTAAATTAGCCTATATATTTTAATCTTCCTCACTACTTTTATTTTTTATTAAATTAAATTAAATTTTAATTAACTATGGACAAAGATAATGTTACTCTCAGAAAAAAAATAAGAGCTGATCGTTTCAAGATGTTACAATTAACAATTCTATGCTATTCGAAACTACAACAATGAGCTTGCCAGATACATCTTTTGATGACTGCGATAGAGTGCATGAATTACAGGAGAAAAATGAGAAAATTACCCTTGAGCTGAACAGTGCTAATGGAGAAATAGAAAATTTAACAATGGAGAATAACCGGCTTAAGAATGAATTGGAAAAATGCTACAAGGTATACATAGAATTGTATAAAAAAATTAGCATTTCAAGTAACTGTACATCACCACCAAAACCGACGCCAAAAACTTCTTTCAACAAATGCTTTACACCACGAATAAAAAGTAAAGTGAACCTAAGAAAATCTTCGTGCTATTCTACACCAAAGCGCCATCTATCTTTATCTCCTAACGGCGGCATAAAAAACTTGTCATTTGCTAAAGCTGAAAACATTAAAGAAAATAATGAAAACAATACAATCCACACTAAAAGTACCCATATGCCAATAAATATTGAAACCAACAAAATAATAAAACATAAACAAGCCAGCCCTACCCAAACAAGGAAAGTAGTCATACTTGCGGATCAGCAAGGTAGACATCTGCAAAAAACACTACAAAATCTGCTAGGCTCCAAATATAATATCATGTTTTTGGAAACCTGGAGCTCAATTACATAATATAATCGAATCAGGAAAAGAGATGATCGAAACCTTAAATAAAAGCGATTGTGTTATCATTCTGGGAGGTATAAATGATGTAAATCCATATGAACTTCAGTTAAGGTTAAATATTTGGCTTAATTCTGTTAAAAATACAAATATTTTGATTTCTGAAATACCCTTGAACAGGAGTTTGAATGAAATGAAACTAAATAATGACTTAAAATTTGTATGTAATAGGTATAAGAATGTGACATTTGTAAATATGAGTTATTATGAAAACAGACCGTACCAAAGCAGCTTCCCTCTGTATGTGTGCAGGACCATTCTGAAAGATATACTGCATCTTGAATATGCCAATAATTACTGCACTTATCAAAATCAACTGAGGTCAATAAGTTTAAATAAAGTAACTTTTGAAAAATTCACGCAAACAGAAACAAAGTGTAACAGTTCTAGTGCAGCCGAGCAAGAGTTAACTCATAGCGGTAGTAAATCTAATAAACAAATTAATTCAAATAGTAATTTTCGTGACTAAAACCGTAAATATTATGCATCAGAATATAAATGGCCTATTGGAGAAGTCAAATTTGTTAACTGTCTCGCTAAATGAATTAGAAATAAAAAATAAAAGGGTTGATGTTGTATGTATTACAGAGCATAATATGTTAAAATCTGATACAAGTCTCTTAAAGATACCAAATTATAATTTAGCTTCTAAATTTTCCCCAAATAATAGGCATGGAGGCTCTTGTATTTTAGTTCGAAACCATATTAAATACAAGACTTTACAAGAAATTGAAGATCTCAGTATTTCAAACGTCATTGAATGTTCAGCCGTGGAACTTATTAATCACAAAATTATTTTAATATGTATATATAGACCACCAAAGACAAAACGAGAAAATATTGAGATGTTCCTTAAATCTATACATGACTTATTACAGAAAATATTTTATAAAAAAAGTAAAATTATAATGTGCAGCGATTTTAATATAGATATTTTAGTAAATAATAAAAACACAAAAGATTTTGAACAATTAGTAAAAGGTCTCAAATTTGCTATAAGAGAGCCCTCAAGATTGTCTAGTGGCACGTGTTTAGACAACTTTGCACATAATTTGAGAGGCTGTCAGTGTATGTGTATTAGATATTGCATTGTCTGATCACACAGGACAACTACTCGAATGTCCTAATAAAGGTTTTGTAATTGCTTCTCACTCGTTTATTATAAAGTGCGACTTTAGTAAAGATAATATCAGGAAATTTAAAGATTGTATTAAAGTTCTTCAATTCACAGAAACCTATTCCACTGTCAATCCTAAATTCAAAATTCAACCATTTCTTTGATTTATTTAAACTTTTTTATGAGTTGTGTTTTTCATTAGTTCGGGTAAAAATTTACAATAACCAACGACCAAAATGGATATCAAAAGGTATCATGCAATGGTATAATGGAAATTTAGAAAAACACCAACTCTAGAGAATAAAAGTAAGTTGAAAATGTACTCCAGGCGCCTAAAAAATCTAATTAAACTAACTCAAAGAGCTCAAAATAATTATTTTATCAAAACATCTAATAATAAAATGAAAGCAACTTGGAAACTAATGAATGACTATAAAAATAATCGACCAAAACATTATATTGACCAAATAATAAACAACGGCGTTAAATTGACAGATCCTTTAGATATTGCAGACTCATTCAATAATTTTTTTATTGATCAAGAACAAGATAATGATAGGTGCAAATTTAAAAATAATAATATTTCCAGTAATTTAAAATCATTATTTATGATCTGATGAAAACTCTTCTTTACTGCTGCTTGTACTCGCAGATGAGGATTCACTACAGCTGATGTCTGAGTCACTATCTGACTCACATTCGGTACTTTCTACAACAACGAAATTAGGTCTTTTTGGACTGCTGATTTCAGATACAATATTTTCATCAAGTGACAGGTTCTAATTATTTTGGCTATCCGGTATTGAATTCGTATTTAACGAATCATCAGACAAGACTGAAGGGGATGGCAAATTTTTACTGATGAAATCGGAAGTTGAGTCGTTCGTTGTGTGATTTTGTGCTGAAGTTGTCTGAAGTACTTCGTTTGTTCTCACCATGTTCAAAATACGACTAGCGCGAGTGGACATTCTATGAACAAAGAAAATAATTGTAAGTAAATGTATACCATTTTTTTAAACAAATTACCAAAAAAACTTAACATCAGCTGACAGCACTAAAACAGGCAAAGAAACTAACCACAGCAACCATAATTAATCATTATATTGTAGCGAGTTGCGTAGCGAATCGGTTTCTTTTGGGGAGACAAGTAAAACAGTAATTGCGGATGCAGTGTCAATAATGTTTATTACATGCTTTGGTCTATATATACCAAATCGGTATTTGCGAGAAAGAGAGCGGCCGCTAGAGCAGGATAGCTGTACATATAAATATCGGCCGGAGCGTCGTCTTCTTATTGTATGGGATGTACACAGCCAGTCGTCGCGGCGGTCGCGGCGGCGCAGGCGCTATGCGTCACATAAATACTGCGGCCGCCGGCGCCGCGACCAGTCTGCTATGGAAACGCGGTGCGCGCGGTCGTGCGCAGTTGTATGCCATTTGTATGATAGGTAGCTACAATATTAATAATAAATAAAAAAAATGCAATTTACAAAGTATATCAAACTCAAGAATATTAAATATTGCATATTTTTATAAAACAATCTCTACCAAAAGTAATGTAATATATACGCAATTCAGCCATATTCCAAACACTGCACTCTTGTTTCAATAAATAACTGTATAAAAATATTAAATTCCAAATAAAATGAATTATTCCAAAACATGGCACTTTCGATTAACCAACAACAATAAACTTTTTATTATTTTATAATCAAAACGGTCATATTTCAAAATATGGCACTTTTGCTTTACAAATAACTTATAACTTTCTATTTTTTATAATTAAAATGATCACATTTCAAAATATGGCGCTTTTACTTTTTAAATAATATTGTACTTACGTGTATTCATAATCAAAACGGTTAAATTTCAAAATGTGGTACTTTAAACCATAAATTATAATACCGTATTTGGTACTTTTTCGAATTGTGGCTGTTTTTATCAAAGTTGACGTGCGCTCACGCAGACTGTCAGGTCGCAACTGACAAGATGGCGGTTTTGTTCTGAAGTTAGTCACCAATGTGTCAAAATGCAAAAAAAGGCAGTTGTCTGTTTGGTCTAATTTTAATGCTAAAAAAATGGTTGTCTTTTTCTAATATGTAAATTTGAACAATTTACCTTCGATTTTTGCAGTAAAAACGATTTTGCACTTTTTTTAAATATGGCCCTTATGAATTTAATGAGCGATATCTGTCATTTGGTAGCACTTTATCACGCGATAGGGACCTTAATATTTATTGACTAGTTTTTGAGATTTGCCGTCATGTGGCACCTGTCTGTCACATACCAGATCACCCTCCGTGTATATTTTACCTGGTTTTATTTTCTTATTAAACTGCTGGGCGTCTTTCTCCTGCTGTTTTTGGGTCTTATCCTTAGCTTCTTCTCTGGTTTCTTCCAAATGCTCAGAATCCACAACATTGAGGGTGTCGTTTATGATTTTGCTTAGTATTCCTTGTGTTCGACTAGTTACGTTAAATCCGAATAGTAATTCTGAAGGGCTTTTTTGCGTAGTTTTATGGATTGTAGTATTAAGCCCCATCTGAATATCGACTATGTGCTCGTCCCAATTTTTTTCGTCATCTCCGTGGGCAGAACTGGATAGAGCATTCAGGATAGTGCGATTGAATCGCTCTACTTGACCATTAGCTCAAGAGCTAACGTAGCGACAACATTCTGAATGTGTTTGATTCCATAAGATTCTATGAACTCCTTGAATCTCTTGCTTGTAAAGCTGGTGCCTTTATCAGTGATGAGCCTCGATGGAACACCAAAGTAGCTGATGTGCTCTTTTATAGCTCTGATTTTGGTGATTGACTTTGTATTTTTTACAGCTGTGATGTTAACAAATTTGGTAAAACCATCTACGAGAATAAGGAGATAACAATTGCCTTTCTTACTCTTGATGAAAGGGCCAAGATGGTGCAGTATGAAAAGGAATACAAACTTTTTCTATCGGTTGCAGCTCACCTTCTCGTTTACCTCCAGGTGCTTTGTGATGAGCACATTCTAAGCAGGAAGAAACGTATTTCTTTACGAAACGACGCATTTTTGCGAGCCAATAATGGTTCTTAATGCGTTGCATAGTCTTGTCAAATCCACAGTGACCCACATCATCGTGATTCTTCTGTACAATTTGCCACCGTACCCCTTTGGGTACGAACCATTTAAGTTCACCGTTGACTACACGGTAGATGCGATCATTTTTTAGTTTGTAGTTTTGACAATACTCTGCAACCTTTTCAGAGTTAGGGTCCTTTAAGATCTCTCTAATCCTCTTTACTTCGTCAGTAGTAATCTAGTCTTGTTCATTGGCATTTGTGATTCCCTGTGTCTTGAGTATATCAAGAACATGTGTTGAGGGTTCGCCATCAACAGGATTACGGCTGAGTGCATCCACATGAGTAATTCGCGTGCCAGGTTGTTACTGTATTGAACAGTCGTATTCCTGGAGTTGGACCCACCATCGCGCAATGCGCGGCACTACATCACTTTTTGTGAGAGTAAATCTTAAGCAATTTTGCAAAAAAATTGCAACATTGCAATCCGTAAAAATCTTAAAAGGTATTCCAATCAAGTACACTCTGAATCGGTTTAGGGACGCAATCAAAGCCAAAGTCTCTTATTCATATGAGTGAAATTTTCGTTCATCGCATGTTGTCTTTCTACTGAAATAGGAAATGGGTTGGAAAATTCCAGTGGTAGCAGCCTGAAGGAGTATATACCCGCGACACCTTCTTTACTCGCGTCAGTGTGTAACTGCGTTTCCTCTTGTGGATCATATAAAGCCAGCAATGGGCGTTGCGTGAGTAGAGCCTTAATCTCTCGAAACGCGCACTGCTGCATTTCACCCCAAATCCAAGAGGAATCTTTTTTTAAAAGATTAGTGAGTGGTGAAGCTATCAACGCGTACCCCTTTATGAAGCGACGGAAAAACCCTGACATCCCTAAAAACTGCCTGAGTTCGTGTTGATTCTTGGGAGCTGGAAATTTGGATTCCGCATCAGTTTTCCTCGTACATGGGCGGATGCCTTCCGCACTTACCTCAAATCCAAGAAACTCTACCTTACTTTGGAAGAAGTTGCATTTACTCAACTTTAATGTTAGTCCTCCCATTTTTAATAACTGTAATACCCCTTCCAGCCTTTGTAATCCATCGTTAAAGTTTCTCGCCGGTATAAGTATATCATCCATATATACAATCGCGTATTTAATTTTTGCCTTAGAAAGTATCTTAATAATGGTTCTTTGAAAGACGGACGGTGCGTTAACTAAGCCAAATGGCATACGGGTATACTCATACTGGCCGTCGGGGGTTACAAAGGCTGTCTTATGACAAGACTCCTCTGCGATGGGTATCTGATAATAGCCGGAGGCCAGATCTAACGACGTAAATAGGGTGTTCCAGAAAGCTGATCCAACTGATCTTCGACACGTGGCAGAGGATAGAGCTCCTTTTTAGTCTTGCGGTTCAGCGCCCTATAATCAACGCAAAGGCATTTTTCACCTGTCTTTTTCTGTACAAGGACTATTACTGTACTAGACTAAGTCACCGCAACTAATTGATTCATCGATCTCTGTTTCACTGAATGTTACGCCGCGGCTATAGACGGTAGTGTTACTTAACTCTTTGAAGACAGCCCTTGTTATAAGGAAGCCTTCATCGATCATAATATTGTTGGCTGATACGCTTAGAACCAATAACGTGCCGCAACCATTATTGATCTCGTACAGACCGGGGAATAAGTAGTATTCTCTGCCTTCAGGGCCCCTCAGTGAACCTTCAACCTGGAGGAAACCTGTTACTGGCGATGGTGCTACTACCGGAATTGGTCCCAGAATATTACTCACTTAAAGTACTTGCGCACTGGCCTTCAGAGGGAGTTTTTGGCTGTGAATTTTGTTAAAGGCCAACTAAGTGGGAGTTTTGGTTATAAAAATGTCAGGTTTCTCAGTGAAACTATGCCCTAATAATACAGGTTGCTGTATAACGAAGTCTTCTACGACGTAGAGGTCAATCGTTTCCCGTATACCCTGAACTTCCACAGTGCATGCAACTAAACCTAAGGGTCTCACCAGGTTAGCACCTATCCCTTTTAGGACCGGTAAGTTTTCCCGCTGTAATATCGTAAGATTAAGCGCTTTCGCTTGGCTGACTTTTATTAGCGAATATTGGCTGCCCAAATCGACGTGACATTTAACGAGGGTTCCGTTGGCTCTAATGTTTATGATGTATTTATCGTTGGCATTGTCAACGCTCAACTTTAAAACCTGCTTTTCGACCCTGTCTTTAGCCTGCCCTTGACCCACAACATCCCCTTTGTTTGCTTTTTTTCTGAAGCAATATTCCTCTAAATGACCTAATTTTTCGCAGTATGTACATTTAAACCGAGGCTTTTCAAATTTTGAGCTGCGATGACCTAATTCGTTGCAGTTGTAACACTTTACATTTAAGTGGGGTTTTCCCCCAGTGCTTGGGCCGGTAAATCTTCGCTCATTACGTGAAGAAGAAGG
Organism: Marasmarcha lunaedactyla; assembly: GCA_923062675.1. Classification (NCBI taxonomy): domain Eukaryota; kingdom Metazoa; phylum Arthropoda; class Insecta; order Lepidoptera; family Pterophoridae; genus Marasmarcha; species Marasmarcha lunaedactyla. Next base: position 4,884,972 of record OV281358.1, read on the forward strand.
TTCATGCGAAGATCTGTCCCTAATCAGACCAACCTTTACGGTCCTAAAATACTTAAGAACTTGTTCTGGTTCACTAAATTGAGCTGCTTGCGCACCTACTTTGACCACCCTATCTTCAACACCATAAAAAATACAATCAACTGCATATTTTCCGTAAATTCTACATCTATTCAGAAGGTGCTCCAGTGACTCCCCATATTTAACTTTCTTTGATAACATCTCTGTCAGGAGCTCAGCATAATCCTCTCGACAGGGAAAAGATTCAATAAGTTTCTTCTTCCATTCCGACCAAGTATGTAATACCGAGGGTAGCCCTTGATACCAGGTCTTTGCTTCGCCGATTAGTTTAGGAAGAGCATAATGAATCGTTTCTCTGTCCTCCCACCCATAAATAGATGCAGATTCTTCTACTTTCCTCAACTACGTTAATACGGTCTGCTCCTTCGACATAGGGTCGAATTCCGGTATAACATTAGTGTTAAAGGTGAGTTTCGGCTTGTCTGAGCTCCTAACTTGTTGCAAAATAGATAAAAACTTATCTAGAATATTATTATTTGAATCTTTACTACAATTTAATCTAGTACGCTTACGTGTAACATACTGCTCATCAGATTCTTCCAACGACGAACTGTAATATCTCCGACGTTCACGACGTCCACTAGAACGGGAAAGTTCTCTTGCATAAGGACCCTGACCCCTACCGGGTGCTCCTGGGACACTGTCGTCGGGATCCCGACCCATTGACCTAGGTACTCCTGGATCTTGGTTTTGACATGAATCCTGGCCCTGTAACCTGGGCGCTCCGGGATTGTCATCTCTTTCATGACTCCGGCCCTGTAACCTGGGCGCTCCCGAGTCCGAGCCACGGCCTTCAGTACCAGGCACTCCTTGACCATAACGTTCATGGTTCGAATCCATATCTGAAACTTCAAACCACTTAGCTTAGAATTTGGTCTTGCAAACCAGGAATGATATCATTATTATAAGTTTCGTACTAGTGAACGCTATTGGTTCAAGGCTAAAATCAGTAAATGAAGGGACGAAGGGAGCACAGTAAATATATTCTTTACTTAATTTACAATGACGTAACAAATAGAAATAGAAATCTGAAAACAGATAGAACGACAAATCAAAGCTACCATTATTAGTTTCAAGTAGTTTTATAGTGGAGTTATGAAATCTAAATATAATAAATAAAAACAAAATAAACTCTATAAAAATAGTCAATTTAAATCGTAATTTCTATCGTATGATTATTAGAAAAATGTAAATTTTATTGAATGAGAAAAAATAAATAAATAATAAAAGATAAAACCAAACCAAGTTTAATTACAAGACTTTCGCAACAGCGGCTACACGTCATTCTTCATTGTGTTACAGATTATTCCTACCTGTTTCAATAACGCTATAAATTTTATACCTAATGTAAATTTCTTTTAATGGCCTGTTTGCTTTCAATACAGGAATCTTAATATTATGAACAATGCATTTTTTTATTTTATTTAAATTTAATTTAATTTCAATTAAATAATTTCAACTTAAGTAAACAAAAAGAAAAAAAAAACTTTAAATATACACAATGTAAAAATGTGATGGTCAAACTCAATATGGGGTTTTGACCTGCTAATGGTCAGTAGTACACATGAAAGATTAACCTCATAAGTAACCTATTCCCCCTTAAACTTCCCTAATTTTAAATCTAAAAATCTTGAAAAAAAAAAGAATAATCAATCATGAGTTAGCATTTCGTTTTCTTTTGAATGTATCAATGTCAAATGTTCTTTTTTTTTTACATGAATTACCTAGAGTGTTGATAAAAAAAAATACGGGGAAAAGTTATATTTAAAAAAAATACCTTGGAATGGTAGGAAGGACTATATATTGAAACTAATCAATGTATGATAATCTATATTTATTGCTTTTTAATTTGATATACTGACTATTAGTTGGTCATCTTTTTTGCTACCTTTGCCCAAATTTAACCACTTCTTTGTCCTTGCGGTTCGAATGCATAAATCCGTGACGCAGTATATAAAGAGCAAATATGTAAAATATACATAACCTTCATAAAGAAAATAGTAAAAAAATATATATCTACTTACGTTTTAGGCGTGGTAAAGAAATTTGATTCTTTTGATCCCACTTCTGAATCTGAAGGAGTCAGTTACAGTAATAAAATACTTTCAGTTTAATTCTTTTGATTTTTATTAAGCACTACTTGATTTATGATTGTTTAACTCCACTTTACACATATGTCTCCCTATATCACAATAGCACGTTTTAAAGTTAACACGAACACCACATCAGAATGCTCTAGTCAGACTGCCCGATAGTTTGTATATTCAAACCAATTGCGGCCCCACCCAAAAAAAAAACTTTCGATAGCGCGGCAACCAGCCAGGTAGCAACGGCTAGGTCTTTGTGTTAGTATCATGACTATCAGTACTAAAAGTAGTCAATATCATTACTTTTAACTTAATTGTGTGCTTAAAATTATTAATTAAATACTTATAGGCTTACACAAGATTTTAGCCAGAGAGTTGCTGCAAATATTAAGAAAACGAGAGCAAATTACAATATTTCTTTTAAATACTTGTTTTATTTCAAATTGAATCAGGTCAATATTATTTATCTAAGTCACTCATATTATTAACCTGGCCCCAAAAATGCATAATAAGCTATAACTTTGGCATTTTAGGTCGATTTTTTTTATTTTTGATTCATGGCCTTTTATTTTAAGCCTTTTTGGGGAGACTTTCGATTTTGGTGCTACAAAAGTGACTTATCAAAATAGCCCCATTTCAAGTATAAAGTTGAAAGTACGGTTTTAATTTTTTTTACATTAAACTAAACCATTAAAAAATTTGAAATTTGATATAGTCAATTAGTTCATAAAACCGATAAATATATATTTTTTTTGCCTAAAAAATGTTGGAAAATATTACAGTTACAGCATTTTGTTTTCGAAAAATCAATCAATTTCACCCCATCCCACGGTACCCGTTGAGTGAGAAAATTTATTTTTTATTTAAAAAATCAAATGTTGGTGTTTCTGCCTTTTTGAATACATTACAGAAAATATTTAATGTTGTATTTTTAGACTGGTACGTTTGCAAACGTACAATAGATATTTTGACTCATACTAGTCTTAAAACACTTAAGTCGTTTAATTTTAGAAAGCTAACTATCTTGCCAATTAAGTCAAATAAACATCAAACGCCATTACACTGGATCCTAGGAACGGAACGCCTAAATATGACATCCAATATCGATTCAAATAAATAAATCTACCGAACTTGATATCTTAACCTAAACTCCAATAAACAGTGGTTAATTGACATTTCCATGAATTAATTGACTTCCTTGGCAGAGGAGATTGTCATTAACCTAGATTAATATTGAGTTTCTGAAGATGCTAACGGCCCTTTAAGCAATAAATAGCATACGGACGGCCCCTTGAGTTGAGGCCACTTTTACTACCTATATCTTAATAATTCTGATTTTATTGTATCCATTTTAAAAATTCGATTTCTAATTCTGCTAGTAAGCTCATTAGTAAAAAAAAAAAAAACATATGTACGGGCCCTTGTTGGTCCGTATGATGCTGATGTCTTGAGAAATAATAAAACTTGATACTTGATAAATTATCTTGATTTATTTTCTTGATAGGTAGTTACAAAGTGTGCACACGTAGGAAGTTGTTCGTAAAAGTGAAAAACCGTACAGTTTTGCGTCTATTTAAATGATAATTACTGCTGATGTGAGCTATTTCGCGTTTCGCTATATAATGCAAAATATGTACTTTGTACAAGTGAAAATAATTAAATATAATTCTTGATAAAATGTATGTTTATCCCACTTTGAAGGCCGCTACCAGGTCAAGGTCAAGGTTACCTTGGTAAGTCATCCCTTGGCGTTGTGTTTAACATCAGTGCGTTTTAGATACATGTGTTTGGTATACTACGTCAGATCTCATAAGTAAATGCAGTTCAACCGCATTGCAGATATAAACAAATCCTTATGATTTACTTCTGTGGTTTATTTTAGCAATAAATAATTACGTAATTTATAATTCTTCTCTAAATATTACACACAGTTCTATCTGTAAGTATCGAAACGTTTATCGAAACCTTATTTTATAGCTTAAAGCAGTAATTTAATTAAATAAGTATACATCCTGTGGAGAATTAACAAAAGTACAACAGTATATATCTGAAAAAGGTGTGTTAAAATCACACTTAAAAGAGTTAGGTTACAAATTTTTGTTTGTTTCGAATATTAATTAGGTAATATTAATTTGTGGCGATTCCGTTCTTCAAATTTAGTAGGCTTTCATCACTTTCAACTGTCCACCTTCATATCATAATGTCGGTCTAAAGTCAAAACTAAATTGTGGTATTAACAATAATAATATTAATTATTTACTGCAAATTCATAATCTCTCGAAGAAAAGCTTTTAAGTATCCTTTATTTACGTTTTATTTAAAAACACTGACCATCGAGGTGAATGTTGATCGCTAAGCTTAGATTCACATCATCTTTTTTCTCATAAAATTCACGAAATCACCCAAGCATATATGCGTAAACCCTCCGTCACAGTATCCTGCTGTCGGCAAAAACTTCATAGCGTTAAAAGCAAAATGACGCATAATTTCATATTCACGTTGCTATACAGTTTCATAAGAAATGAAATGGAATATTTTATAAGTCTTTCGTGGGTAATGATGCGAACATTATACTTCAATAGGATTCAAATTGCGAGAGTTATTGTGACTAGAAATATACGATATAAATATGAAAATTTTTTTGAATACCTATTTACAATATTCGCTCTGCAAAATGTTTAAATTTTCTCATTCAAGGTCTTACATAACTACTCACGCGCCATCTGTTTTGCGTTACGTAACTTTCTTTTTTCTTGATATTATACACTGTAACTGATATTCAAAACCTATAATGGTACGTACTGAGGTTTACTTTGTTACGTTTTCAAAAACCCATTGATTTAAGGATACTCTTAAATTATTTCTAAGTCAAAAGTCTCAAATAACTCCGGGTAGATACTCGGAGATCGGCAAAGATGTGCCTCATTGTTCTTGGTGAAGTGAGGACGTCCGCTGAAGCATTCAAGGAAGTTCGCTTTACTATAATTCGTCAATGTGTTTACGTTCTGTGTGGTGTTCATTCACTCACAAAGCAAATATGCTTTTAAATTTAATTTTGAGATTAATTTTGATTCGTCAATAACTTGAAGATAATTTAATTTATTTACTATCATATATATTAATGATTGAACGTATGAATTAATCATATAAAAGAATAAAGAAAGTTTCGGTATATGAAGTGTAATATTAAGTTTTTTTTTTATTAAAACTTATTGTAAATATTTTGACATTGCCCGAATTCAACATTGATTTAAATACATTAACATATGATAAAAGAAAAGTGGTGGTTGACACAGCTATACTTTTATTTTGCATAAGTTTCTAAACTTATAATTTTGTTATTAACAAATCAAAAGCTTTAGTAACTGTATACTAAAACATCTTATAAAGGAAAGAAGATAGACCATTTAATTTGATCACCGTTACTTCTACAACGCTCGATATTTTTATATCTTGTGTCCTAAGGGCCTTGAAGTAACTCGATTAAGCTGCTGGATAGAGGCTTCAGTTAGAGTTGCCATTGTTTCTTTATTTGAACTGGCAGTTCCTTTCCTTTAGACGTCAATACAACAACGCAAAACAACCCATACGAGATCTTTGGCGTCCCAGGTTCTCTATTTCTTGTCTCATTTTGATTATCTCAGTTGAGAAAGAACTAATTTAAGGTCTCCCTAAAAGTAGAATTTATGTGGCCATGAAAATGGAATTGTAAAGGTTATGACTTAATACACTAGACAAAAAAATAAATAAATTAACCATTTAGTCCCAAAGTATACTACAAAGGAAATAAATAGAACTATATCATTCGACGCCATGAAAATGTAACCTGATGACAAAATGCCTATCATAATAATAATGTATCTTGAGGTTTTGTTATAAATTAAGTAACATTACTGCATCAGTCTCTTCTTCTGAAATGATTAAAGGGATCTACAATGTTGTCACGATAAGTGAGTGATGTTTATTAGTATGTCCTTTTACTAATTTATTAAAATAAAAATAAAAAAGAATAATTTATGAATGTTTCATTTTTATATGAATTTATATTTGCATTCGAGCTTTCCGACAGATACCTTTTGCTTCTATTCAGTCTTCGCTTACTATTGGATAATGCAGAGAAGTTTTATTTATTTTGAACTAACGCTGTGGGCTATGTGGAAATTTCATAAATAAATAAAAGGATATAAAATGTCAAAGGCACTTTTAATTTTATGTAATCTCATGAGCTTCAATTTTACTAATATTTTGTAAACTGCTGTATTGTAATATTTTGTATTTCAGATATAAATGACAAAATAAAACATATTCTCTAACTTCCATTAAGCTTAATTATTAATAAGCCACCTTAGCTCCAATTTTCTATCATAACTAAGTACCTATTATTATTTGCGTATTCCTGCAAAAGAACGTTATTAACTATATTGTTTATTGATGAGAACAATCATTCATATTTTATGAGGCAATTTAAGAACACAAATTAAACATTGTTTTGTAAAACATCGTACGTTTTATGCAATATATATATTTTACTTGTTTCTCTTTCTGTTACAGATAATTCTAATCATCGATGAGGCGATGACCCGTAGCTCTAGCGCCCCGACACTGGCGGACTGCTGGCGGCCACTGTAGCGAATTTCGCGAACAAGTGCTACAGTGAACAGCTATCCAGCGACGATCGCTTTCAGTCTGGTATCAAAGCCAACATCTGCTCCAAAGCAAGCCGAAACCATACCCACCAACCTCAGCAGCGATATACAATCCTCAAACTCTCAAACCATCATCTCACGCAACTACATCAAAAATCCGAAAAGACTAATCCTCAAACATTGCAACATAGAAATCCTTCACAAAGCAGCATTTATTTATTTGGGAAACACAACTATTTAATGCAGTTAAGTTAATTAATAATGGGTAACACAAAAGTCACTAGAGTTTCCACAGTTAAAATATTACACAAATCCAATAAGAAGAATACAACAATAATAAAACTTATAATACAATTCAAATATTTAAAAAAAAATTAATACTATAAACAAAAAATTAAAATTTAAAGTTAAATGTCAAGTATGTCTCTTAATTTCTTTTTATACACGTTCATGCTACACTCAAACATATCAATTGAACTAATCATAATATTATTATGATTATTACATGCTCTGTATAAAAATGTGTTCGCAGTATAGTTTGTTCTTACGAGGGGAACACTAAGCAAATTCTTATTTCTAGAGTTTATTCGAGGGCACCTAATACATGCATTTCTTAAAAGTGAAGGAAAATCAATAAAATTATTAATTATTTTGAACAGAAGCATCTGGTCCCTTTGACAGTGGCGATCATGCATTAAATTTTTTTCGCACATCTTTTTATAATTGGCCTTGCAATGCGAACATCAAAGATATTTAATGAATTTGAGATATATTTTTTCAATGCTATGTATAAAGATATTGTACTGGGGATTCCAGACAGTTGAGGCATATTCCAAAATCGATCTAATGTAACTGTTAAATAAAAGAGTAAATGTAGAACATCGCTTAAAGTCATTAGCAATTCTAAAACAAATCCGAACATTCTGAGGGCTTTTGAAAGTGTGGTCTCTATGTGCTTGTTAAATGATAGTTTCGTATCAAGAATCACCCCTAAGTCCTTTACCGCTTCAACGCGATTCAAAGGTTCGTTACTAATATAATAACTGTGTAATATATTTTTCTTTTTCTTTCTAGTGAAACTAATTACATAGCATTCTTTAATGTTCTGATGTAAATAATTGTCTGCACATACGTTTTTAAATGAGTAAGGTCATTTTGGAGCAAATTGCAGTCAGAGTCAGTTTTAATAGTTTTATAAATTTTCATGTCATCAGCGTATAATACGAAATTAGATTGTCTTAAAATCAAATTAATGTTATTTATATATAAATTAAATAGTAAAGGACCCAAATGAGAACCCTGAGGTACTCCTGATGTAACAGGAATAAAAGAAAAACAAAATCCCTTAATAACAACAACCTGGCTGCGCTCTCGGAGATAGGATTCAAGCCACCGAAGAAGATCACCGTGGATACCGATGTTACCCAGTTTACTCATAAGGAGAGCGTGAGAAATTTTGTCAAAGGTTTTAGAGTAGTCAGTATTCACCGCGTCCGCCTGGTAGCCATTATCCATTGCAGTGGCAACGTTATGCACAAATTCGCAAAGATTTTTTTCAGTACACTTTTTCTTAACAAACCCATGCTGCTGCACAATAATAATAGGACTAAGTATGGGATAAATCTCATCAAATACACATTTTTCGAATAATTTAGGGATTATATTTATTTTTGAAGTTGCTCTATAATTTTGAATATTATGTTTATCCCCAGATTTATAGATAGGAATAATGTACGATTGTTTTCATGCCTTAGGGAAAGTACCAGAACGTAGAGATGATTGGAAGAGAAAGAACAATGGGTTGAAGAGAGACCTCCAGCAATTTTTAAAAAAAAATTTGCTATACTATCAGGTCTGCAACCTTTATTAACATCCAAAGCCCTAGGATATTTTTCTACCATTTCAATGGAAATACTAACAGAAGATAACGAGACGTAACTGGAATTAGGTGAAGCGGACTGAGTTAACGTATTGCGAGGGTTTGAATCTGTTTGCGGTTCAAATACCGACTGGAAATAAGAGTTGAATAAATTGCACATATCAGTTCCACCTGAACAGATTACATAATTTAGAAAAACTAATTTTGGAAGTACATTGAAGCACTTTTTTGGTTTGACAAAACTCCAAAATTGTTTACTATTCTTTTTTATCTTATGTTCAGTACTTGCAATAAACTTATTGTAACATTCGAGTTGTACCGCGTTTTGGCGTTTGGGTTGGAGGTTGAAAGCGTCATAGTCACTCAGTTTGCCATAAAATTTCCAGCGCTTATGAAATTTTAATTTTTCTTTAATAATTTTTATAAGAGCTTTGGAAAACCATGGAGGATACCTCGACTCGCCTTTTACTTCCAATCGAGCTACAAAATCACTGATAACCTTGTTAATTACCTTGTAAAATTCATCTAGGGCTAGGTCTATATCATTTATGTTATATAGCTTTGACCAATCATGAGTACGAATTGACTCATTTACTACGTCATAATCAGCTTTGCGAAACAATTGAATGAGACGGGGCGCAGGTCTTAAGTATTCAAAGCTAGGTATTTGAAATTGACATTGTAATGCAGGATGGTGTCCGTCTTCTGGCACTAGTGGTTCACTATATCTGCTTATTAAGCAGATGTAGTGAACCAGTTACCAAATATCAAATGGAGTAACCTATTATTATGGTTTGATACATTATTGTACTGTTTAAAGTCGGTAAAGCTTTGAAAATTAGAAACTAAATGCGACATTGAGTCATTTTGATTTGAGTCTAGCAATAAGTACTCATTAGCAGACGCTGCAACCCACTTGGCCTGTGATACGCTAAAATCACCAACAATTAGGTACTTATCAAAAGGCTGTGCGACAAAACGATCAATTATCAGTTCAAAGAATTCATTTAAAGCATCGTGATGAATCGAACAATGAGGGAAATAACCGCAATAAATTTGGACACAGGTAACTTTATTTATAACAATTGAAACTAAAAAAGCATCTGCTGCACTGTTTGTGATAGTAATTGTAGAAAAATGTTTTACGGAGAAGCGTTGTTGCACCGCAATTAGTACACCCCCACCAACACTATCGCATAATGCTAAACTCGATTTATCCAAGAACCAGATTCAATATGTCTACTTAGACAAGTTCAAAGGAACCGAGAAACTAAGATTAGTAAACTAAAATGACAACTTTATCGAAAAGTTGGCGAATTAACTAACCTAAAGTTCCTTTAGCAAGTTGAACTGAGCAATATAAGACAAGACGAAAGGCTTTGTTAATTTGCTACGACTAAAAATATTAAGATTAGACGGGAATAGCTCGAGTCGCATCAAGCCGGAAACATTGATGGCTTTAAGTAATTTGTCAAGTTTGGATATTGATGACGTCCGTTGCAATGAGACTGCAATTTGCAGATTGGGCGATCAGTCACAACTTGTACACGCCACCGACAACGTGCGGAGCCGACGATAATTCGAGACAAAGTTTTTATTTAGCTGGAGTCGTTGAACTTTGCGTGCTGTGCGACCATACTCAATAGCCAAAACTTTAGACGAAAACGTGATAAAAATGTCAGCAAACTGATATACAACGTGGCTGTGGCAGTTTAACAGAAAATTTCTTGGTATAACGAGGTATCAGGGGAATAGAGAGGAGTTCTCTATGTACATTGAGATGCAGTTTTTTAAACCAGTGATTTTTTGATCTCTCGGTCCCCGGTTTAAACCAAGCAGCTACAGGGTTCCATCCGAGGCACTTAGTCGGGCGTTCTCGCTGCGACGCTGTGTGGCGTTTAAAGTATTGCATTCCATTACATATTGTCGAACATAGACGAATGCTGCGATGTAGTAGCTAGAGATGGGCTTTGAATACATGTTTGGAACAATAAAATTATCTGCGCATCCCAACAGTAGGTGTTGTCATTCAACAACAGGTATGTCAACCTTTCGTTGGTTATGCGAATTTAACTCACGCAGTCACTACAGACAAACTCGTTCAAAGAGCATAGACGCTTCATTAGAATCTCACTTCTGGTAATGTCACTAATACAGTTACGACATTATAACTTGTAAAGACGGAGTTCTTAATTTTACTTTGGGGTAAGATGAAGTGATAATAATGTTAATTTAAAAAAACCTAAAGTCCACGAAATGTAGTCGTTGATACGAGTTAGTTCTTTTCATAACTATTTTCAAAGCCGGGAAACGAACACACTCCGAATGGCAACCATTCTTACCATTAAAAAATGAACGTGATTATTATATCGACCAATGGTGCGTTGCTGTTGCCGTTGACTTCAGTTGGAAATGCGTTCGCCTAAGTAATTGCACTGGCTAATCCTTCCATTTATTTGAAAAGTGTGTGAAAATAGAAAGAACTGTAGTATCGGCTCAGAGGAGACTTTAACAAAAGCAACTCTACTTCAAGTAGCATTCATTTAATACGGGACCCGACACACAGCTGATACAGACAGGCTTTGTAAATCATCACAATCATCACTCCCTAGCTTTAGAGTATTCATTTCAGATTTCTCGATATTGTTTGTAATGGTGGAAACTGAAAATTTAAGATTCAAGCAAAGGGTAATCGAAAATAGAATCATAAAGCATAATATCTTCTATAAATAAATTGTCAGTCCTTTTCCGCATGTCAGTTTACCGTCAGGTATTCAGGTAACCTTCGGTATTGGTTATATTGTTGGTACCTTTAAATTATCTCAACACATTAATGTGGAATCTCATTTAAGAGTTCCAAGAGTTACCAGATGTGGTAACCAAACAGGTAAAATAAATAGTAAAAAAATGTGTGATGATTAAACAGGGGTGTTATAATATCAATGACTTACCTATACGTAAAGATATCTCGTTAATTTATTAATTTTGTAAAACCAGCCGTTAATTTTTAATAACACTAGTTATTAAAAATAAATGACGTAGTAAGTAAAAAAGGAATGACGTAAGTGTATATTAAAATTGTATCTCGATAAAATTATACTTACTTGATATTTAAAGACCATTCTTGAAGACTGAACGTATTCTTAGGAATTTTCTGAACATAGTAGATGCCTAGAAATTTGCACAAGGTAAGCTGCTGAATATGAGACTACGGACCACACTCAACATCAAACTGACTTACCAATATATGTCTCAAAAAAATTTGTCTTGTTGGTTTAAGTATTTTACGGCACTGGCTAATACGCACATTTCAGAAATGAAAAAACACAGGAAAAATCAACGATACAATGGTGGTAGCATTTATATGGATAGATAATGTTATTTAGATTCTATTTAAACCTAAAGAAGAAAGCAGTAATTTACGGCAACCTGAACCCTAAGACCAACAAGAATTTAAAATATTCCAGCATAAATCAGATTTACTGCAATAAAATATACAGCGATATTAAATTATTGTTTTACGAAGTTAAAGGGAAAACGGGCAAAACTACTTTAAGTAAATTTTCTGAAATATTCTTAAAATAAGTATACGAGTATCCTTTTTAAGCGTTAAACGAACTGATAAAAGTCCGAAAGTTATTGAAGAAGGTTCTGTTGCAAAATTGATTTTTTGATATTACGGTATCTTTTATGTACAGTTTGCTCAATATTTTGTTGTAGAAACAAACTAGCGCTATGTCTTCATAAATGCAGTCAAAAGATAAACACAAAATAGTTATAAGTAACTTTACATATTCCCTATGTAATTCAAATTTTGATAGAATCCAGATTAGCAAAAATGTAGGTACAACACTAGATTCTTAATAAAGTCCGATTCGTCACTCGTCACTTCCCAGTGTTAAAATGTTATAAAAATGATATTAAAAAATTCAAACAACTTTTCTACGTTGTCTGTATTACAAAGGCAATCATGGCTTAAGAGCATAATATGGAGATTTGCTTAAAAAATTGCACTTAGGTGCTATCTTTTATATGACATCTGTCACAATCAATATGACTGTTCTGAATTAGGGAAAGGCTTTGTTACGGAGTTCCACGAAAAACACATTCACGAATCAAACACAAAACATTTGTTGTCGCGACCTGTCGCACCAACTCTGGTCAGCGGTCACCGTTGTATTGCATGATTAAATCTTAAAACAATCATTTTAATACTACTGGTGTATTTCATGAAAGCGTTAATGGTTTCCAGAGATCAGTTTTGAAAGTTTTGGGTGGTGATGGCGGCAAGCATTTCCTTTGATACAATCATATGTCTCACCATCTCTTGTGCTAGGCTTGCCTCATCACTACGCAATAACCTTTAACTTACATCTGACGGTTGTTTACGTACATGTATGTAAGTAAAAACAGGAGTAGAAAATAAGACTCTTTTAAAAAGTTTCATTACCTATCTGTAAACTAATAGTAAATAATCATTTTAGTTTAAACATTGTACATTTATATTTCGTTCTTCTGTTTCAACGCGATATTTCAAAATAATCTAATTGTGGTTAACGATGCTGGTACATCAACTACCTACATAATGTAACACTCATGTAATGCTATTTGTGTCGTGTACTGTTTATGGGTTTAAAAAAAGAAATAAAAACAAATATAAAAATATTTCTTAAACCTTATTGACATAACAATACATATTACATAACTTCAAATTAGGTCGGTGTAAAGCCGTACGTTCCGCTCTGTTACGATTTCTCTTGAATCTTTGTACTTCAGCAAGATCGCAGCTTTATGTCTTCTAACATAAAGAACTCGTAATGGTCGGTATTCAAAATGAATTTGAATTTTGAAACGATCGGAGAGTCAAAATCTCAATCATTGATTTTATTTTTAGAGAGAAATTTGAAACAAGCTCAGATCTTGTTTATTAAATAATCATGAGGGTGAGGCTGACCGTGGAACCAGCACGAGTAAAGTACTAATTAGCAACCTTAAAGAACGAACCAAAGAGATTTAAGCTCTATGTACTTACAAAGTTTGTTAGACTGTAAAATATTTCTATTCGCATTTCTATCGATGTAAATTGATTCCTGAAGTCAAATTAATCTCTTCAAATATTTAGTCCCTGAAATGCCATAAACCACAATTTATGAAAATTTTAAGTCAGCTAAAGCTAGCTTATAAATTATCCCAAGAATAAACGTCCGACTAGGTTTCCTGCGCCCAAACCTACCCCATTTGCATAACTTTACCTATCTGCGAGCGAGCAAACCGCCGACCTCGTAAAATTTTGTTTAACAAATATTTCACATTACGTTATATTGACCATCGCAACCCAGCATCCTTATTCTGTAAGTAGGATGTAGGACCCAAAAAAGCAAGTCACAATGGCCATAGTGTTAAACAGTGAAATTATTATTTCGACCATTTGCAACATTATAATTATTATCTTTTCACCGGAGGGCAAGAGGAATTCAGGATTTCTGCACACTCCAGTCTTAAAACTCTAATGACGTAATTTCGACCAGATGATCATTATTACACCTTGGAAGCTTAGCCTACTTGCGTTTTTGCCGACAGGACTCCAGTGGACTAAATTTACGTCTGTGCTATATGCATGCAAGCTATGTACACTAGCCATTGCTACTTAATTTTATGTTTACAATACATATTATTCATATAGAACTTTATATCTTATTGTTAATCAATTAAAAGTTCAATAAATAGTTTGAATATATAAAAATGATGTTCGTAGTGTGTCATTCCAGACTTCAAGCGTCGGTAGTATAATTTAAATGTGACCATTGAAATACATCTATGGAGACTACAAAAAATTACGAGGTGACAGCCGAGTTTAAAAAAATGTACGATTGATGCCATAACCACTCACTGACAACCTATCACTGCACTAATACCAGTGCAATAACTGGAATACAGGCAATTCCAACTGAAGACTGTGGTCAGCAACGCATCATTAGTCGATATTATAATTACATCCAATATTGATAAATAAAACACACACGATTAATGAGGTCCATAGGTGCGAATACTATTTATGATCTGGTAGTTAGCTTGCTCGTCTGCCGGCTACGAATCAGTGAAAACAATTGATTATAATAAAAAGCAAAATAAAATCCTTAAGTAGTTTTGGATGGTTAAATTATAATAAATATTTTAAGTATGAATTTGCAAAAGAACTTATCAAAATTGACTTTCACAGAATAAGGGTGCCAGATGCCATAAAGTTTCCGAAAACCTCTTAGTCTGGTTTCGGTAATAATTTACTACAGCGGATAAAGTTAGTTTAACTTATCTATACGCTTCTAGTGTATTTGCTGTAAAATATATTGTGATAACATAATAATGTGTTTTGTTAAAGTACCTATTCTTCTTTCCTTCCTGTTAACCGGAATACATACATGTGATAGCCGTTACTATGGTCCCCTAAGCGGCCTAGACAAGACATAAACAAACGAATTTTTAAACAAGCTTGCCTTGCGACACAGTTCATTTTTTTCAATGTTGATTTTGATTCTGAGTAGTAATGAATTATTTTCTTCAGCCCTCCGAAAATAAAGCTTATCATAATTTTAAAATCTTATTTTTTTTTTACCAGCTAAGCCTTTGTTTGTAATAAACAACTAACGCATAAAGTATGGAAGTTTCCACTTGTTGCCATTTTTTTTGTAAAACTTTACCAAAAGATTTTATAATAAATTAATTGTGTAGTTTGATTTACGGACAAACTTGGGATGCCAAATATGAAAAATTTGATGTAGAACGAATAGAGCTGACCATAAAATGAATTCTTACGGCGTTGTAATGACTACATCTTTCTGCTGAATATAATTCTGAAATATTTACTCATTAACTGCATAAGATTCCTTTTCCTTGGCAAAATTCTCAACGTTACTATTGGACTGAACAAAATGGGAACAAATTTTACACTTAATTATTTGAGATGCTAATTTGTACAAGGTTTTTGTTTTAATAATTAATTGAATAAAATAAATATTGTTTAGCCCTGGTTAATTTGGGAAAGGACTATATTATTTATATATTACTTTAACATTTGAACTAAACAGAGGTCCAGATTTGAAATCCTTGTATAAAAAGTAAAGGCATGATGAAGTTGGCGTGTGTAAGATTCGTTATATTATCATTTATTATGATTATACATATATGGATGGTAATTCAATTATTCATACTTCACGTCATTGTGATTCATGCCACTCGAATAAACAGCTTTTATAGTCCTCCCCATCCTATACACTTACCTACGATCGCCGCCCGGTACGGACGTGCAAGACCCCGTTCTCCGTTGATCGGTCCCTTCCCGATATTCCGTGGCGCTCAGTCTACTGACGTCACAGTTTAGCGTGTTGGTTCCGTGCTACGGTTTTCAAGGTTTGTCTACTCCCTCTGAGTGCTATCGAAGTGTGATTTTTCTTTGTGTTTAAGCCCGTTAGTCTTCAAAGTGCTGTGCTAAGTTGTGTTGTGCTTGTGCTGAGTGCAGTGTTGTGCCCAGCGTAAGTAGTCTGGTTTCAGTACAAAGGATACTTAACGGTGACAACGAATTTGTACTGAATCAGTCCTTTTATTTTTATTTTTTTATTTCTCTTCTCTATTTTATTTATTTTTCTCCTATTTCATATTTATTTTTATCATATCTGTGTATTTTCGTGTGTATTTGTCCTTTCTGTCGGTAAAGGTTGACCCTAACGCGGTCAACCCTTTACCTGCGTACCCTTTTTTTTTAGGTTTCTAGGTAGCGGCCTTCGGCGAACAACGGTTAGTTTTAAGTTATTTTCCCCAGCCCCCCTACCGCAGGTAGGGAGGTTAGCCACTAGGGTTCGCTCGGTTTATTTTAGACAACTTTAGGCATCTTTTATATACTTAAATATACATTCCTTAGTATTCATACCAACCCCTCCCATGGATTCGCAAAGCGTAATTAACTTCGCGAAAGCGTTCGTATTCACGCTGGCCTTATCTGCGCTTAACGCGTCCCCGGCCCCTCAGGCCACCAACTCCCAGACCCCTCAGGTCTTTATCAGCCCTCCCGCGTCTCCCGTTCCATCCGATATGGACTGCGCGTCGGTCACGTCATCTCGCGCGTCGCGGCGTAAGCGTACCGCTCCCGGGAGCGACTCCGATTCCGACTCCGCGTCCGAACCGTCGTCGGGCGCCGCTACTTTAACCGGCTCTCCTGAGCCCGCGTTTCAATTAGTCGCCAAACGCTCTAAGAAGCGTTCGAAGAAAGCAACGGTGTCTTCAACACCCGACCCCAACCCGTTGTCTTCAACACCCGTCCCCGCGCCGTTGATGTCACTACAAGTGACCGCGAATACGTTGGCTCCGTCGAAGCCAACGTCGCGCTGCGCTCCCGTCCCACCAAAGCCTCAGCTCCCTCCGCCCGTCTTCCTCCGCGAAAAAGCACGCTGGACCGCGGTTTCTAACTTGTGCAAAGAGCACAAAATTAATTACTTAAAAGCCGCCAACGCTGGCGAATCAATTAAAATTCAGGTCGCGACCATCGACGATTTCCGGTCTTTTACTAGGCTTCTATCGATCAAACAAATCGCGTATCACACCTACGCCCTCCCGGAGGAGCGTAAGACCCGCGCAGTAATACCGGGCGTCCCGTTTGAACTCAGCAATGACGACATTCTCGAGGACCTTAAGTCTCAGGGCTTCCCTGCTGAAGCAGTGCACAAGATGCACTCTAACCGCGGTAGGCGTTTTCCACTAGCTTTAGTTATCCTCACAAACACTCCCTACTCGAGGGAGATCTTCAGAGAGGCTCGCACAATCTGCGGACTTTCGAATATCTCCGTCGAGCGTCCCAACCCCCGCGGCCACCCTGGGCAGTGCCACCGCTGCCAGCTCTATGGCCACGCAGCGGCTGACTACTCAGCTCCCCCCAGGTGCGTTAAGTGCCTGGACCCAAACATCACAAAAGAGTGCACTCACACTCCCGAATCCACTTCCCCTCTGCCTGTGTGCTGTGCGGCCAGTCTGGCCACACAGCTAACTACAGGGGTTGCCCGCGCGCTCCGCGCTCTTCAGCTAAGAGGGCTGCGCCTAAACCGGTGCCGCCGCTCACTCCCGCTAACTTCCCGCCGCTGCACAACCGGGGACCCCCGGAAGCAAAGCCCGTGCAGCTGACGCCTACTCCGGCTCTGTCCTGGAGACAGCGTCCGGCCGCTCTATCTGCACCTTCCCGTCCTATCCCAGCTCCCGTAGGCCCGCGTCCCGCTCCGTCGTCTCCACCTCAGTCGTCGTTGGCTGAGGACATGAAGACCGTGTTTGACGTCATTCAAAACGTCGACATTAAGGAAATCTCCATACTCGTACGCAAACAGCGAGCCGACCGCTCTCCTCAAGAGCGTCTTTTTGCGTTAGCTGAGCATCACTCGCTACTAAGCTCTTTATAAATTCCATTTTTCGTATAAACTTAATAAATAATTATAATGTCTAGACCCGCAAATCCCGCGTCCCCTACCCCTCCTCTCCTCAACATGGAAGCCACTGTGTGTAGAGTGGCTATGACTGGTCATCCTACCATCATCATAGCTTCAATCTACATACCTAGTGGCACCAGACCAATCCGCAGTGAATTTGAGGCCATTCTCGCCCTCGGCCATTCAGTCATTATGTTCGGAGACTTTAACTCCAAACACACTGACTGGACGTGCCTATCAACCAACACCAGCGGTATCGCTCTCCTCGACATCACAAACTCACTCGACTTAGATGTCATCTCTCCCATCACTCCCACTCACTATCCCGACAACCCAAACCACTCTCCTGACATCCTCGATTATGCAATCGTCAAGCGAATCAACCTCGACCTCAGGTCTATCGAACCGCTCGATGACCTAGGCTCTGACCACCGCCCCGTCTCCCTCGTGCTAGGTGCGCCTAACAATAACGTCACCTCTCCTAAGATCTTTACCGATTGGAAAGGCTTTGAAAAAACGTTAGTTTCAGCCTTAGAGGCCCCAAACTCTCCGCTCGCGATCTCGCCCGATCAAATAGATAGTCCGGATAAAATAGATTCGTTAGTAAATTCTCTCACTGATGCTATCAACTCAGCCATCAGTGTAAACGAAAAGGTTGCTAAGAAAGGCAAACCCACGCTTCCCTTAGCCATTAGCAATCTTATTAAAGCTAAGAACGCGGCTCTCCGGAGAGCCAAGAAATATCCCACGCCCGCCTATAGATTAGCTGTGAATCAGCTACAACGTAAAGTTAGGTCTTGCCTCGCAGAACTCCGAGACGCTCAGATGAACGATCTCATGGCGAATATCTCTCCGTCCCACCAAGCGTACTATAGTATGGCCCGAGCCTTACGCGTAGACACCGCTTCTCACGTTCCTCCTCTCACTCGTCCCGATGGCACTACTGCCTTGGAAGTCAAAGAGAAAGCCGAATGCTTCGCTGACAGCATTGCCGCACAATGCTCGCCCAGCACGCAACCTGCTGATCCCTCACACATCCAGGTGGTGGAGGACGAAGTCCTTCGCAGAGACTCTCTACCCATCACCGCCGACCCCGTCACAGTCTCTAATGACGAAATCTCGCTTCTCATTAGAAATCAAAAGTCCAAAAAGGCTCTGGGTGCGGATGGAATTTCCAACCACGCACACAAGCACCTGCCTCAACAGGTGCTTACCTTGTTAGCTATCATTTTCAATGCCTGCTTCGAACATAGCTACTTTCAAAAAGCTTAGAAAGAAGCAACAGTCATAGGCATTCCCAAGCCGGGTAAACCTCTGAATATGCCGGCTAATCATAGACCCATCAGCCTCCTCAAGGCAATGTCTAAACTTCTCGAGAGAGTCATACTCTCTCGAATGTGGAACCATCTGTTTCCAACGGATGGCGATCCTCTCATTATTCCCCATCAGTTTGGCTTTCGTGCTAAGCACTCCTGCCCTCAGCAAGTCCATCGAATCGTCGAGTACATACTTGACGGTTTCTATCCGCGTCGTTATAAAACAGTCGCGGTTTTCTTTGACGTAGCCAAGGCTTTCGACAAAGTCTGGCACAGCGGTCTCGTTTATAAACTCTACAAAATAGGCTTACCGGATCGCATAGTCAGGTTAATAGCATCGTTTCTCAAAGACGGTACGTTTCGATTTAAACATGAAGGCACGCTTTCCGCGCCTCGTCCCATTAAGGCTGGAGTCCCTCAAGGCTCACTCCTCGCCCCTCTGTTGTACACCGTGTACACCAACGACATTCCCATCCCGCCGAAAGGCGTCGAACTCGCCCTCTTTGCCGACGACACCTCACTCTATACCAAAGGCCACAGTGTTCCGCACCTTGTAACTAGACTCCAAAAGGCCGAAAACGCCCTTGGTGTATGGTTTCAAAAATGGCGCATCGATGTGAACCCTGAAAAGAGTTCTGCGATGCGCTTCGACCACAAACGCCGTCGTCCCGCTCGCGATTCCCACGTTCGAATGTTAGGCATTCCCATCCCCTGGAAGCGCAGTACTAAATACTTAGGCGTCACGTTAGATCCGACGCTTTCTTTCAAGCCACACGTCGAAAGAGTTTAGAAACTCGCTCGTCACTACTTAGGCCGCCTAAATAGCATGTTAGGTAGAAAAAGTAAAATGTCTTTCAGAAACAAACGTACACTTTACCAGGTCTGCGTTAGACCCGTCATGACATATGCCTCGCCAATCTTTGCCCACGCCAAACCCTCCCTCCTGCACAAACTGCAGGTAGTTCAAAACCTCTTTTGCCGCAGGGCCACAAACGCACCGTGGTACGTGCGTAACGCAGACTTGCACAGAGATCTTGAACTGCCTACAGTACAACAACACCTCAAAACACTCTCTGAAGCGTTCTTCAAACGCTCCGAAACCCATCCCAATCCTCTAGTTCGTAATTAAGTCTCATATACTACTCCTGTCTTAGATTCGAAGTTCAAAGTCGCTAGGCCTAGGAATGCGCAAGCGTACTCTTCCACCAGACTGTCAGCCGATCTCGAAGCCCTTCTGGCCGCAAATTATAATCCTAACGTAAATTCTAATTCTAACGTAAATCCTAATTCTAACTTAAATGCAAATTAATTCAATTTTATATTGCAATGTTTATTTTTTTTTTAATTATTTACTTTTCATTTTGAACACCTTCAGTGCTATGTATTCACCTTCAGTGCTTTGAGCACCTTCAGTGCTATGTAATCCCAGCGGGTGACCCCTTCTGGGCCCCGCTAGCGCGGCCTCTTTCTCCAATTGGCCGTCGCTCAGATGAAGGCTGAGTGGCAAAAAATTGCACGAGCCGACAGGGGTTTTTTTTAGCGGGTAGTGCTCAGTAGGAGCTAGTCCCAGATGCCTTGTAACGCGCGCGAGAGGCATGCGGAAATGCATTTTTTGCCTCCTGCCCAAACAGGGATCAAAAAAAAAACCTCAGGAAAAACATTGTATAGCAACTTGCCATGAGTATGATTATATGAATAGTGTAAGTTTTGTTAAAAAGGACTTTAATTTTCTCTAATTTAAGTACGCGCTCCGCTGTCCTCTATGGTTGCAGCTGAAAACCAGCGCCACAGTCAACGCTGATGGCATTATGCTGAGCCGAGACCATTTCGGCATAAACAAATGTATATTATATATTATTTTATAGATGGTGTATGATTATGTGTAACTTGCCGAATAAACTTTTTTCATTTCATTTCATAGATGTAATTTATTTAATATAATACGTTAACCACTAATATTCGTGAGCGCTATGGTTCACGCTTCCACTGGAACCGAATACCAACAAGGTTTTTTAGTAATAGATCCGGTAATGTTAATAAGAAGTAGGTGTTAATAAGAAACGATGTCTCAATCTTTCTGTATGTCTTTCTTTATGTCAATCTGACGACCGAGTGGTGTAGTGGTAAATGGCCTTGCCTCATACGCCGAAGGTCCCAGGTTCGAGTCCTGGCCGGGGCATTCATTTGTGTGATGAACACAGATGTTTGTTCTCGGGTCATGGTTGTTTGTATTTATATATGTATGTTTATTCTGGGTTCCTCCCCGGTTCATTGTTTGGTCATCCATAACACAAGCTCTGCTTACTTTGGAGCCATACAGTTGGTGTGTTTGTCTGGGGATTTATTATTATTATTATTATTATTTCTTTTAATATCTTTGTTATTTTCTTAAACAAAGGAAATATTAGTGTATTTGACTTATCACCGATAAAGCTTGAAACTGTAGCTGAATCTAATTTAAAGACGCTTTGGCTATTAGAATGGCATTAATATAATAACAACTGAGCAGCGTAGTGGTTAGCAGCCCTGCTTCATAGAGTTCCCAGGTTGGAGTCCCGGCCAGGACATTAATTTGTGTGATGAACATAAATGCTTGTTCTCGGGTCATGTTTGTTGATATTTATATATGTATGTTTATTCTGGGTTCCCCCTAGTTCGCTCTATGGTTGTAGCGTAGTTTCAATAAAACACAAAATTCTCTCCTGTGTTTATTTTTTTCGGTAAAATTTAAAATATACAAAGATGCCTGTAAATACAAACAGAAAAATATAAACAAAATTGAAATAAAAAATAGTCACACAAAATAGAACAGAAATATTAATAGAACTAAATTTGATCTGAAAAGAAAAAATAACAATAAAATAAATTTTAATGAGTGAGAATCCTTACCAACAATTTTGGCTACGCACACTCGTGAACGTAAAAAATAGGTTTCTTAAAAAGAACTTTGATTATCGATAATAAAATATCTTAACTATATAATTTTGAATGATAAACTCGGAAAAAATAATAAATAAATAGATTCAAGTTGCTTTGATGAATAATTTTTCGTGACTGACTTGTCAAATCAAAACATTGCCGTTCTCCGACACTACGTAATTCCTAGTTTAAAATTACGTCGGAAACGACAAAAAAATAAAATTTACTGACAAAAAGAGGTCGAAATAGACAACCGTCACAATACCCCGGGGCCGGGAAAAAAAAAATCTGAAAGATTTTTTTTAGTAAAATTTCAAATTCAAACCAAATCAAAATAAACTGCATATACATATCGAATTTTAATATATAATCTGCTAAATGAAAGAACAATCAAAAAAAAAAATAATAATTAAAAGCAAAATGAAAATTAATATTAACATCCTATAGAAAAATTTTTCTGAAAAAACATCCTGTATATATGAAAAAAAAAAATAATATTGATATAATGCTTATTAACAAGTTATTTAATAGAAAAAAAAAACACAAAACAGACGAGAGAGAGAAGAAAAAAAAAAATCTTAAATAATTATCTTAAATTATATGGTTCATGAATGATAGAATTTTTAACATGTTCCTGGAATATACAATGTTAATATACATCGTTCAACTCCATCAACGTACATTATAATTACAACATACATTCTCTATCATACTAGTCTTATTCCAACTACTGGAAATAAAACGTCATGCAGTTAGAGTTGCTTATGAGGAATCGTATCCTAAAAAAGTCAACTCAATAGAGTTGAACGCAACGGCAAAAGGCTTTAATAGTTGCCATCCGCTGAAAATATTAATAGCTTATGGCTTCTTTAACGTGTCGCTAAATCCCGCACGGTGATTACTATAAACAAGTTTCAGTTAAAGACTGAAATAAATATGCCGGAAAGCATATGAAAATAATTCTCACAGGAAAGTGATTCAAGCGTATAAATAATACACATAGGTATGGTTTAGTTTAACGAGTTACCATAATAAACGCTCGTGCAGAAGGCTTAATTTTACAAGTTGCAAACCGCTTGAAAAAAAAAAAAAAAATTGATAACATTTAACAAATTATACTATAAAGTATAATACAGATATTGAAAATAAGAGTTTACACTCCTAGAATTGCAAATATTAAATAAATTACACAATAAGTTAACCTAATACTACGATGATAATAATTAATTATAAGTTTTGACTAACGTCAATGTTAATGGTATGGCCAAACGATAATGAGGTGCATAGAAAAAAAAAATAAGACAAAAAGAATCGGCTTATGCTCGCCGTGAAAATTCTCTCTCTCTCTGAAAATTCTTCAGGGCTATTTTGTAAAATTTCTGTTTCAGAATCTACATTAATATTTAATAATAATGATCGTAGTTCGTCTACAGATTGCGTCGAAGAAAAATTTATATTTCTGATTTTTAATTCATAAATTATTTCAGGTTTATTTAATTGTGAAAAATTCATTGTAAAATCAAAAAAAAAATGTTAAAGTGAAATAAATTTGTTAATAGTCGTTATGCAGAAAAGAGCCTTAAAAATATACGTATTTTCAAGTGATGGAAATGAATAGAAAATGTTATTTAAATAGTGAAATTACTGGGTTATAGAATGTTGTGTCTTCAGAAAATTTCTTCAAGGATATTATAACGAAAGAAACTAAAGAAACTTAAATGTCTGAATAATTTAGCAGTATTTTGATATATTATAGTAGATATATTATAGTAGATACATATATAAATATATTATAGTGAATGTTAATGATTTAAAATGGTAACAAATAAAGTTTTATGCCTGACCTCAATAATAATTATAAAAAAATTATTTTTAATGTTGCAATTCTTCTGTTCCTTTTGTTCCTTCTGTTCCTTCTGTTGCAATTTCTCCTCTCATCTCAATAAGCTACGTTTGAATATTCGGGCGCCAGTATGTAGCGTAGTTTCAATAAAACACAAAATTCTCTCCTGTGTTTATTTTTTTCGGTAAAATTTAAAATATACAAAGATGCCTGTAAATACAAACAGAAAAATATAAACAAAATTGAAATAAAAAATAGTCACACAAAATAGAACAGAAATATTAATACAATTAAATTTGATCTGAAAAGAAAAAATAACAATAAAATAAATTTTAATGAGTGAGAATCCTTACCAACAATTTTGGCTACGCACACTCGTGAACGTAAAAAATAGGTTTCTTAAAAAGAACTTTGATTATCGATAATAAAATATCTTAACTATATAATTTTGAATGATAAACTCGGAAAAAATAATAAATAAATAGATTCAAGTTGCTTTGATGAATAATTTTTCGTGACTGACTTGTCAAATCAAAACATTGCCGTTCTCCGACACTACGTAATTCCTAGTTTAAAATTACGTCGGAAACGACAAAAAAATAAAATTTACTGACAAAAAGAGGTCGAAATAGACAACCGTCACATGGTCGTCCATCACACAATCTCTGCTTTGGATGTTGGTGTTATTGTCTGGGGATGTATTATCATTATATATCATATCAAGAGATACACGGGAGCTAAACTGTGTTATTGTATTGTAATTACAATAAAATAACAATTGATACCCTTACCAATCCACCACACAGAGTACTTCTTTAGAGGCGAACCAACGACGAATGGCTATAAAAAACCTTCCTGGAGACAGTGCATGGAGGAATGCAGCGCAATAGAGGTGACAAGTGAAAAGTCACATTTCTCTTTGTGAAGGTAGATTGAAGCGGGATGTTTAGCTAACTATGTATAAAATAAATTCACGAAAGTCACGTAAAGTCACGTGGGTCGATAATGTTGTAGAGTTACTTGCTTAGTTTCTACAAAAATCCTTAGCTATTGGTTTTAGTAGACAATTTTGCTACACAACTCGTTAAATAAACATTTGTACATTGGCACTTAGAGGTGTTAGCAGTTAAAAGCTGTGAGATGTCTTTATGATGCAACAAAAACATTTTTCTTTTGAAATTGCTCATTCTGCATATAACGATTGGCCTTTGTTTTAGCTGTTTATTTAAAGAAATGCTATCAGTACTTTAAACTGAAAAGTTTATTAAATGTACCAATTTGCATATTATAAAAGTTCATACCTGAAGATATATTTAAGTATATGAGTACTAGTGATATTATGAGTAAAATTTAGAATTTGTGTACAAAATAGTCTGCAGTATCATTATATAACATTAATAATAATAATAATAATTCTTTATTGCTCACACAAAATAAAAATGTAATAGTTAACGTAATCGAAAGCATATCCAATAGGTAAAAGAAGCATAACTCAAACCAAGAAACTCACCAGCCTATTAATTTATAGCCGTGTTTAGGTGCAGTACGCCCATAACTCATTTTACATAATAAAATATAGCAATCAAATTTTATAAGTGTGTGGTGTTTGAGATCTCCGGTATTCCTCTGATTGTTTAAATAAAACTTTTTTCCGCGGCGTCGTTCGCTTTGCAACTGTGATACAATCTGTCTAACCACACTATTTGTAAATATTAAGTTATAACTGATGGGTAAACCTATGGTAAGCTTAAAGCAACTTGTAGGCTGCTTATTATTTCCATTTAAGTGCTCAAGTTGGGGGAGTGTACGAGACGGATTCTCGAATTAAATTATTGGTATGGGTTTCGGAGCGTTTGAAGAACGCTTTCGAGAGTGTTTCGAGGTGTTGTTGAACTGTGCAGCTGAAGCTGCGCAGGTCCGAGTTAAGCACGTACTATGGTGCGTTTGCGGCTCTGCGACAGAAGAGATTTTAAACCACCTGCAGTTTGTGCAGGCATAAGTCAAGACAGCTCTAACTCAGGTCTTATAGACCGTTCGTTTGTTCCTAAGAGACATTATACTGTGTCTACCTAATATACTGTTTAGGCGACCTAGATAAAGAGCGGCAAGTTTTGATAATCAGTGGACGTGTGGCTTGAAAGATAGCATCGGGTCTAAGGTGACGCCTAAGTATTTAGTATTCCACTTCTAGGGGATGGGAGTACCTAGCATTCGGACATAGGGATTGTCGTGACGGCGGCGTTTGTGGCGGCGAAGCGAATCACAAAACTCTTGTCTGGATTCATTTGGAGCCATTTTTGAAACCATACAATGAGGGCATTTACGAGACCCGCGACATTGCAGCATTTGATGTAAACGGCGGTGTCATCGGCAAAGAGTGCGAGTTCGATGCCTTTCGGTGGGACGGGTATGTCGTTGGTGTATACGGTGTGTAACAGAGGGGCGAGGACTGAGACTTGTGGGACTCAAGCCTTGATGGGGCGGGGAGCAGAGAGCGTACGCCTTGTGTCCGCGGCGATATAATGTTACAAGTTCCGGTTTCGCCCTACAATAAACCAGATCTTATAAAATATTTAATATTAGATTCTATAATCTTGATTATATACCTATATATTCTTTTCTTTATATATTATTTTCCTAATCATTATTTAGTATAAATAAATAGGTACTATTAACTTCAAATTATATTAACAAATATTGTGATTGTACAATGTAGTGATTATAGCGATTGCCGGTTCCTGTTATGTTAAGTCGATGTGTTGGCGAGTTAAGTTAGCTTTGTAACGTTGTAATAAACGCTCTTGCGAGAAATTCTTTTCGTTTACGTAAGCTTCAACGTCCTCCATTATTGCATCATCGCCTCCGCCCATCCTTGAGAAATACCTCTTATTTCAATAAAACAGTCGCAGTATTCTTTGACGTAGCCAAGGCTTTCGATAAAGTTTTATCCAACGGGCCACATTTTACACAAAACATGAATACATTTACATGTGATGGATATATAGACAAACTACTAATCCCTCCAATATTTGCGAGGAATACGGTTGCACAATGCCGTTTCAAGTATATTTGCAATTGAATGAATTTGTGCCGACTCTCTGTTATTCAACTATTTAGTCCTCTTTACTTAAAACAGTAATAATATTTTAAACAGTTTTGTAGCAAAATATAAACGAGAAATCCTATAAAATTATAAAAGACTAGATATTTTATTTTCATAGCACCTCGTGGTGATAAAATATTTCTATGCTAATTTTTTACTCTTGCTTTCTAAACAAGTAGAGAATCGTACGATTTTTCTAAAGAAAAATAGTGCGCAGCTAGATCATATTCTAAATGGCAACGATGATTTTTCGCAGTTTCACATTCAAATCAGAACCCAAGATATATAAAGATATTTAGATAAAGTAGACATGTATACAATACAACATGTTTAATGGACTTTGCTTTCCTTTTGTAGTAGTGAAAAATCAGTTCAATGACTTTAACAAGTCTGCTTATCAGCATATCAGAATAATTGAAAAGCAAACGCAGGACCGAGACTTTCTCTCAACTGGCGTGTACTTGAAGTTTTAATGCACAAGAATGTTTCTAAATCAACAATTAACAACAACACACTGAGATTGATTAGAGACACTGAAAATTATCTTTTGATACACTGTGCCTAAAATATTATCGAAAGGTTCTGTACTCCTATACGCATTTTCTTAATGGATTGTCAGCTCAAGTTGAACGTTTCATCGTTGTTGCTGTGAATACTCTAAGCTGTCGTAGTAACGACGATGAGACTTCTCATTTAATTTATTAATTATCTTAATCGATTGTCGTCTTTAAATTCAACTGAAAGAAAATTAGACAGAACAACGTCGGTTGGGTCAGTAGTACATACATTAATAAAGGTGAAATAGTTTAAGTGTTAGTTGGCCCCTATATCGATTTTTTTTGTAACTTGATATCCACCAAAACCTATAGCTACTAGTTCACCCTAAGATTAATTTGCGTAACCCTGAACAAGGTTTCGTGAATGCTAGTGCTTGCTATTTGAATTTGAATTTTGAATTTACTTGCTTACGATCAATATAAAGCAGCCACAAAACACGACTTGAAACCTGTTCTTGTTAGCTTAGTAAGGACAATGCAAAAAGAGTAGTCAAAGAATGGATTTAAAGCGAAATAAAATGTAAACTCAATTTCATAAAATCCTTCACATTTTAAATATTTAGAAAACTAAATTTACCCAACTTTGACAAATACAACGGCAAGGTAAATACAAGATACTGTAAGGAATGTGGCGCAGGGGTATCGTTTCATTTATTTTAAAAGGTCCGTATAAAGTACTTTGTTTGTGTTGAATATTTGAAGTAAGTGCAGAGTTAAAGGAGTTAATGGTTTTTCTTAACTATGCTTTAGAATAATGAAATATAAGGATTAGGTTCATAATGGCATTGTTCAATAGTAACATTGTGTACAGTAGCTATTCAGAGTAAAGGCTTCGTATTATACTTACCTATGTAAACGACACGTACCTAAAAGCAAGAAATTTAGAAATGAAGGGCATGTTCTCTCCAGAGTGGAATCAAATAAATAAATGGTGCTACCAATCATTTGTAAACACAAATTTGTACACCCTAGTGACAGATCGATTTAGTTCAAACATAACCAAGAACATTCCCGATTAATTCTGTTTTAAAACAAATTAAAGAAAAACACATAAAAATAAGCATTGTGTAGGAGATCTGTATCAGAGCTATTGCAAACGTTAACTGTTGGCAATCATGTACCCCTTTATTCAAATCTATGAGAATATTAATACTACCTAGTCTGTCTAGTCTGTATTTATATAAAATTTGTTTATTTGTAAAAACAAATCCTAAGTATTTTCAAAGTAAAAAAAAATGTTAATTTTAATACAAGGTTTCCTGATAGACTTATGACTTCCAAACATAAAAACAGACATATGTAAGCGCAGTATTCTATACGAGCATATGGTTGTAAAAATTTATAATAATTTACTAAATAGTTCCAAATGTTTGACTGTTAAACAATTGAAATCCGCTTTGAGCCAATTTCTAATCGATAAATGTTTTATTGTGTTGATGAATATTTGAATACTAAATTGTAATTCTGTAAAATGTAAAAATATAAATCTATTAAGATTACATGCTGCACGACAGTAAAATATGAAGATCCTATTAGTTGTTAAGAACTTGACCTGTACCGTGTTTTTTGCAGATTTTGATTTCACTTTAAATTACAAAAGGCATAAAGTTAAAGTAACATTCCATGGAAATCTTAACTAAATCTACCTATAATTCTATTCGTAGTTCAATGCTTATTATTTATTCGTATGTTTAAATCTTTTTGATATTTCCAATATCGTCTATTTTTTTTAAATTTCTTAGCCATTGGATCGAGATATCACTTCCCATGCACATCGTCAATAAAAGGTTATATTTGCAGTTGTCGCTGCATTAGTCGGGAAGATTATTACTATTATGACGAGCCGGCGACCGTAGGTTCACTTTGAGTTGTCATTACTTCATTGGTTGTTTCTTTAGTTTAGCTGAAACATAAATGAAGTAATAGTGTGATATATTAAATACCGCTCTTTGGCCCTAAAACTAACACTAACTAACTAACTAACTAACACACAGTTTATATGCTCAACTGTGTATAAATCGTGAACAAAACATACAAAAACAAGGGTATGCTTCTTCAATAAGCTAAAAGTTGTTCATTGGTACAAACTTAGACACAGAATAGCGTACTCCGCTTTGTGAGGAATCGTTTAAAACGTCTGTTTAGTGCATAAGTGCAGTTCATTCAGCGCCACCTACTTTGAGTCAAGCGAGCGCCATGTTGGACGTCTATTCTTGAAGCTATTATGGTCTCATTACATTTCGTTGGTATAAACGTTTTAAAACTTCAACCCAAGAAGTTTGGCGGTACTAGTATAACGTTTGTAACGGAGTGCCCGGCTGGGGCACTATCGTAGCTTCCAAACGAATATATGGATTTTGAAGCGGATTGTTTTGTTTGAAACGTAGATAAGATAAAACATTTCTTAGTCATGTCAGATGTAAAAAGATTTTATGTCTTTTTCTTTCAATTTAGAGTTTTTTCTTCGTTTACAATAAAATTGTTGTGTTGTGACAGTATACTGAAGAATCTTTTGAATTGTGGTAATAGTATGGAACAATATCATTAATGCAAATACTGTTGGGGCCAAAGTTTTACTTTATTTTCATGATACAGTAACAGAGATATTCAAAGAATCATTTTCTTTCTCCTAGTTACCTTTTATCCATTAACTTGTCTTTCGAGTTGAATTATTAAGTTAGTTTTAGTCTAAAGGTAGTTTTGAAAATGGTTAAAAAATATATTTTAATACCAAAAATGATGCGTGATATTACGAGTGCTTGGGTACTAAATAGATAGTCACCGTATAATGATTCGCAGACTAGTGTAACCGTGCTTTTACTTTGCTTTGAACTGGGACCAATGCCAGCCACAGATGCGTGATATCGTTGGCGTTTTAGTCCTAGAAGTTGAGCTGCATTCTCTGATATAAGAGTTACTTGAGACCCTTGGTCTAGGAGCGCCCTTAGAGTTATGTAGGTACCATCCGCCGACTGTATTTTAATAGATATTGTCGTAAGAAGTATCTCTTCGTCATCCGATGCGACATAGTTTGCATAATGTTGCTTAGAGTATTTTGTTATTTTTTGATCTAAAAGAAAAAAAATTGGCTTCCTCAAAGATGGCTCTTTTTTTAAATAGTTTTTGTACGAAGCTACATGTGGCAGATGATAGACTTGATAGTATATTCATTTATAAATCTTAACTTTCTTCAAAGTAAAATGATGTAATGTGACGCCAGATGAAATATTACATTATCGAAATGAAAAATTCATTTTTAAACTAATCAACTTCTGAATCGAAATGAAAATTTCGTTTTAAAACTAGTCAACTTCTGAAAAACTCAATCGTAAAATTAAAACGCAATATTCGAATGTAGAATGTATACGTACTTTTCCTATTATCAGAATCACGGTCTCCCATTATCACTTGCTACCAGGCAAGATAAAACAGGGACGCCTAGCCAAAATAAATCTGAATTAAACGTGGTTGGTATAAAGGTGAAAATAGAAAGGATAGTTATGCCGCCCCAATCTTAACAAAATATTATCTACAACCACTATCCTAAACTGGGAATTTTATATACTGGGTATATTAACTTCGAAATGTGAGCACTTATAAACATTAGCCGCTTTCACTTGATAAAATAACAATCATCAAAATATGCAAACTCATGTTAATAATATTAGTAGTATTCACAATTTTGCCATCTCATCGGATAACATCAAAAAGTTCATACTGTTAACTAAAACACTGAATCACTTAATTATTTCGTTGACAGTGTGATTCATTGCAAGCTTAATATAGATTGACGTTTTTTAAGGTTTGAAAATTATATTAACTTACTGTAAGGTTCGCCGACTCGGTAATTTGTGTCGACAAACTAATTATTATTTTAGTGTAATAACGATTTAAGGTCAATTAATCATTTGTTTTCAGGAGTTTAATTATAGTTATTTTTGTTTAATTCCGTTAACTGGTGGTTTATTTTGTAAAATGGTGGTTATATTCATACAGAAGAATTAAATTAAATTTTGGTTAATCTTTGATAATTTTCTTTTACTTAACTCAACAAATTGTTTGATAACGAAGTTATCTCATCTTCAGGATGTCTGTTATTCGGTGTGTTAAGAAAATATTTCATATTCTAATACGAAAATCATTTGAAGATATCACTTTACTTTAAAATATTTAAAGTAACATATATCAGTAACAACTCACAGAATAATGGGATTGAACTTATTTTAACGATAATACGCAAATTAAATTCATTAATGATACAGAGGTTAATTGACACTCATTTAACCTTTGTATGACGTCATTGAGTAGCATCAACTGCTAATTACTATTTTTTCTTTTTCCTGAAATTATTATGTAAATATTTACAAAAACATATGTTACAAGAATGCGTAGATAATTATAGATTTTTTCAGAAAAGAAGTTATGAAGAAAAGCTTTGTAATGCGATTCCACAAACAGAACTATTCAGTCATGTCATGAGACAAAATTTTTGAAAATTTATTTATAATTAAATACTGCACAGAAATCAGAAATATTCAAATTGCTTTGATAAAATACCTCACTTTTTCTTTAAAAATATTTTTAAAAATACATCAAAATTACTTTACATACCGAATCGTAGAAGAATACAACTTTTATTTTTCAAAAATCGTTTCTACTACATCCGCCTAAGGGTGAGGTATTAGGTAATTTATTAAGCACGACGCAAGGGTTTTGTATTTCTTTGACACTGATTGCTGACTCTTGATTTGTCACTTAAACTTTTAACTACACATTACAACTTAGCGTGGAGGTTTTTCTAGACTGTGTCTGATTAGGTTCTTGATAGGGTTTTTTATAAACCCCTTGGAATATTGCGTAGTTCCTCGCGAAATTAAAGACAGGAGTCCAGGCATACATGACCGAAGGTCTTGACGGAGGCGATTATAGAGCAGCATTTCTTGCAGTAGCTACTTAGAGGTACCTCTTCAGTTGATGCAGCTGCGAACAAAACAGAACTGTTAAATTTGTTATGTACTTAAAATTATTTTCTTAATATTTTGCATTATTAAAAGCATTTAAAATTCAATGTTCAGGCATTTTTTGTAAAATCATAATTCAATTGAACTTTAACCGAAATAATATTTACATAATAGATCTTCAAACGTTATTTCCAGGAAAAAAACAGCAGCCGGCCAAGAACTGAGATATTCCAAAAATACACAGATAGCCAAAAGCTACAAAGATACAAAAAAATAGATTAAATTATTTGATATTTCAATTTAAAAAAACTGGAAGAGTAACACTAACTTAGCGATTTCAAAGAGTAAGGTACAAAAAGCGTAGACCTCATTAAATTTTGTGGCACAAGTAGCAACAACATAAGGCTGGACGTCCACTTGATACTGCAAATAATAGTGCTTGAATAATGAGCGTGGATAGTGCTCGCGTAAACATTGTTACCATACATATAAACACTTGTAAATTTAGAAGGGAGTTGATTGTTTTTGTTTGGTTTTGTTAATTATTTTAACCATCTACATTTTGTTTACCTCACCTTTATATTAAAAATCATTTATTAACAGTTTTATATAAAGTTTGAACAGTTTAAACTTTGGCCCGTGATAAGACAGTTTTGTAAATATTTGTTGCTCTAGTAACAAGATGTAGAGTCAGGCTCTTTAAAAGGGAGCCATAACTGGGTTCTTTAAAAACTACAGCTGTTTGCGGCATTATTTGCCCTGGCTCAGTCTCGTCATTACAATAATTTAATCCTGTTTCTGTTATTCCATTTCTATTTATCCGGGTAAACTAGCATGACTTAAATTTAGGTAAATATCCAGGGCTCTTATAAAATAAAACAAAAAAGCTATAAAAAGTTGTATAGTAATGCAAAAATGCTACGTAGAAACTCTATATTAAAAGAAACTCTCGGAAGTATAGCAAAAGACCTGACGTTACAAAAGTCAAGGTTTCAAAAAAAAAGGGCCAACGCACTGCATTACCGTAGTAATTTTTTCCGAGTTTTTGTGGTTTATTACTTTAAATAATACATTTATTTTATCTGTCGCTTTCTTGAAGTATGCCAAAAATGGTGGACCAAAGTAATGTTGACGCCTTGCATAACATTATGCCACCAAATCTCTTCATAGAATTTTGCATTATCGTAAAATATCTGAAGCATCCAGGATTATTTTATCTTTATTTAATTAAAACAGATTAACAAATAAACCCATACACATTCTTTTAATGCGTTTTATTGGAATCTAAAATATTAAGAACTTTTTAGTTGGACACAAATAGTTAAATAAACAGTTTCAACTAAATAATGATGCATGGTTTATTTAGACAGAAAAACAAAGTTATTCAGACTGAAAATATAATAATTGATTCGTAATCAATTCTTACCTAATTAATTATGATTATCTAATTATACCTACCTAATTATTGACTTTCAGTTTATAAGGAGGAAGTTTTTGTTTGTTTGTTTATATGTAATCAAAAAACTTGAAACTAATGAGCCAGTTAACAAATTCTTTCACCAATCATAGAGTCACGTTGATCTCGAAGTTTCAGAAAATGTAAAAAAGTTCGTAGGATAAAACACCCCGATATTACCACGGAATCACTCATCACTTGGGTAAAATCGCGCTGGGACTTCGAGTTGAAAATAACGAATAGTTAGAAGCAAAAATAAGAAAGTAAAATTTCTATGATACTAAAAAAAAACAAAATATTAGCAACAGTACAAAATCTTACATGAAAACATTGTTAACTTAATATTACCGAACGAAGGTGTGGATCAAAAAAAATATTCTTAACAAATTTTGCTCCGAAGGACTTCCAGCCTAACATTACTTACAGTATTGAAAATAGTTTGTCGCTGTAAATTACGCGAATTTATAGCCGCTTGCAGTTCTGCTGCGGGGAAAAAAGGGAATTTCGAGATAAAACTGGACTATAAGAAGTAAGAAGAAAACAAATACACAATACCGAATCCATATTACTTGACATCACACCCTACACAGACCTGCATCAACCAACGTTCCGTAACTATTATTTTACTGTCCCTTGGCTGCCGGGTCACACTATATCTTAGCACGTGATCGGCATAGACCTTTAGAGCAGTATTGTACGCTTTTATGTAGCATTGCCCTAGACGGAGCAGGAATTATGTTGCAGCGGGGCAAACAAAGGTTTTGAATGAATTCCTGTGTGGGTCTTGGTTGAAGCCATCCTGAATTCTGAGCAGTTTATCTTACGGACGACTGTATCAGTTGTTTCAATCGGGATATGGTTTATTGCGCGTAATATGAAATATAGTTGCTTCGATGGATTAAATATTTACCGAAGAAAAGATATATCCTTAAATACCTATCAACTGAAAACTCAGACCTTGTTTTATTAGAAACAAGTTAATGGAGTTCATTCCATTTTATATCGAAATTTAACGTCAGTTTTAAATATGCTGCCACTAAATGTTGGAACAACATCCCCCCACCACTTCAAAAAATATCAAATATCTACAACTTTAAAAATTGTTATAAAAAATATATTTTAGAAAAACAAACGGCAGCTTAGAAATGTCTACAATAAAACAATTATATTTATATTATTACACCTATTTCATTTAAATATTATATTTTTATTCTATGTATACATAATATGTTTAGAATGTAATGTATATTTCATTATAATACTTATTTTATGTATTGCATGCGTGAAGCGTCCGTGAAGTCAGTGCAGAGGCTAGTACTGAAAATCAGCGCTGAAATTTATAACTATAAATTCTCAGCATAATGCTGAGTGCAAGCCCTTTCGGCGTGAAAGTGTTGTTTTTCTTTTTGCTTTGTATGTACTTGTAATACTGTTATTTATTTTTTGTTGTTTCGTGATTTTGCATATTGTTTTGTCAATTTCTTAATTTGCGCCGAATAAACCATTTTATTATTATTATTATTATTATTGCCTTTTGGGTTGGTATCGGTTGGCGAGTATTGCGACAAAGATTTCACCAGACAGTTGGCGGATGTCCCTAATGGCGGAGATACGGACACCGAGTATCTGTCTGGATCGGTTGTCAGCAGAAGGTCCAAGCAATACGCAGTATAGTCAACAACGCCAGGAATGCGCGTAGGTTCGTGGACGAGCCGTGAGAGACCATGAGTTACTGCGAACCGATAGGTTTCTCTGCCAGCGAGGTCGGTGTCATTGAACGGGTACAGCCACTCTCCATGGTGGGCATTAAAGTCCCCAAGGAACACCAACTGCGCAGAGGGATAGCCTCGTTGGACCTTATCTGCAGTATCACTAAGATATTCAATAAGTAGAGTTGTCTCCTGAGCTCCCGTGTGTGATCGGTAAATTCTGGCGTATACAATTCGGTCCAGGCCAGTTTCTACATAGACCCATAAAACAGAAAAATCTGGAACTTCCAAGTATCGGAGACGCCGACAACAGATCTCGTCTCTGACATACACGCACACGCCCGCATTGGGGTGAAATTTGGTCTCCAGGATATAGCCTGGGTAATGCAGGTATGCCAGATCCAAACGATCACAGATCTGCGTCTCTGTCAGAAAGAATAAGTGCGGCCTCTCTGTCTCAAGGTGGTGGTGGACATCGTGGAGATTTGAGTGCACTCCTCGGATGTTAGAGAAGTGTACTTTTAGGGAGAGGGAGTACATCCGCTGTCCGCACTTATTTTTCTTTTTGGACTTTTCCATTATGTTGTTGGTAAGGTGAATAGGGGAGAGGAATAGAAGTTGAGTGAAGCGCAACGTTTGGAACCAAGCAACTCGAGTGGTCAGACCCACTGGTGGGAGACTCACATGGAGACCGCGGGGACGCCCCAAAACCCCCCGGGGGTCGCTATCGGGCCCTCTCCATCCGGTCGCCAACCGGCACGATGGAGCAATCCCGGGATTTTACACAGACGGTGGGGCAGCCTTTAACGAATGGCTAGAACGCAAGCAAACGGTGGCTATAACCTGCGGTCGGCCAGCGGTGCACCGTTTCTTTGGATCCCGCTGCCCTCCAGAATGAGCCACCCGGTGCATCATAACCCTTCGAGTTCAAACGGCTCCCATACGTTGCGCAATTACTCGGACCTATTCTCCTCCAATGGCTACTCAAGACATCATGCCGGAACTTGACTAGGTCACTTGGCGGCATGGCTTTGTCTAGAGGGTGTTTGCTAGCCGCGGTTGAAACCTACCACCTGCAAAATGGTTATCCCGCCATTCATCTGTCGCCAGAGCCTCGTCCGCTGTCCGGCAGGGTGCACCATGGGCAAGTGAGGTTGGCATTTGGAGAGTCTTGATGGTAGGCGACTCCCCTTACACCCCAAAAAGCTTTAATATATAAGAAAATTTAGGAAATGTATCGGTAAACCTTAACACACTTAACCGATCCCTGGTCAGGGGTAAGAATGTATTGACCTTTGTCGAGGAAGTCAGGAAGTCAACATTCGGTAACATGACTTAGATAGCTGGTGGTCTATCAAGTAACATATTACTTGAGGACCAAGAGGTAAGTAAATGTATTTTATGATGAAATAATAATTTAAATTTGCGATCACTTTGTGTTCGAATTAATGATAGTTTAAAGAAGAATAGACATATAATTTTTAACTAATTAATAGGAACTTGGCTCATCTATATAGCTAATGCCACATCCAGATCAGACGATACAATACAATAAAAATACCTTTTTGCCTGAAGTAACCAACCTTAATCAATATTTATAGTAATATATTACTTACGCCACGTGTATACATACAAACAAATCGTGCAGGCATTACATTATGTTCGGATAATTAACTACCAGAGCCATTGGAGGATCAATCAAGTCTTCGCACGTCTAGTCAACGCGAAGCTCAGCCTGCTGAGGAAGCGATGTCGAGTTAAACAATGAAACATATATCTAGGTTGCAGAAAGTCAAATAAACAGAATCTTGTTGTTTGGCAGGTTTAATTACCTGTTTACCTGCTGAATTTAGGATGCGCCTGTTCACTTGACTCTATCTGACTATCTTAACATATTTTTTTTTTTGCATTATACAATATGTTTCAGAGGAACCCTTGCTCCATTGTACCGGAGACAGCACGTTAAAAAAATACTTCACAGGTAATGCGATAATTTGAGTATATTATTGATAGTACCACTTCTTTCTCAGAAAAGTTGACTCTAAGAACAAAATATAAGTATTATTCTTTTAGATAATTTTATAAGCTTAAACTTTTTTCTGTTAAATTTTTATAATACATCTTTTATTTTATCGACAAAGTTTTAAAAAATGATAATAGTGTTAAAAATTGCCATGAAACACATCGTGGAACTATAAACGTTTCATGATCATCGTCGACGATTGTACAAATCGTGAACAAAATTTTTTACAATTGCGATTTGCGCACATTTGAGCACCCGGCGAAGCACCATTCCGAAAATATAATTGTGTGAACAAAATTACAACAACAGCCAGTTATATCACACCACTGACATTGACACATAAACACTTCATTTCCAGCACTTTTGGTGGTCGTTAATCGAACACTTTTATGATATGATCAAAATAAACTAGTCAGTTTTATGAACTATTTGACACCCTAATGACTTGAAATATTAATATCAAATTTCAGCTCTATGCGTATTAGTACAAATTAAAATGTCTTTTTTGACCGGACTATAATCCGTGTCCAAAGCTTTCAAAAGCCGAAATTATTCAAATCGTACGTAAATGGGCTGATTGATCGACTCAGCAACAACAAAGTAGGCTGTCACATAGACGGTGTGTGTTTAAATAATATTAGTTACGCAAACGACATGGTGTTGCTGTGTCCGTCAATGGGCGCGTTGTGTAAATTAGTTAAAGTTTGTGAGGAGTAAAAAGTGGCACATGGTCTTATGTAACCCTAGAAAGAGTGAGTTCATGCTATTTAAGCCCAAAAACAAAAACTACTCGAATGTGCCACCATTACATCTATGTCAGGTACCTTTTGCTAGGGTATTCAAATTTTAGTATCTGGGTCACTGGCTCACTGACGATCTTGATGCCAGTACTGATATTGAGAGGGAGCGCAGGGCGCTGTCTATGAGTTGCAACATGGTGGCTCGCAGGTTTGGACGTTATACTCAGCAGGTAAAGACGGTGCTTTTCAAGGCCTTACTGTCAAACTTTCTACACGTGCAGCCTGTGGGTTAAATGTACGCAGCGAGTATACAGCGCGCTGCGCATCCAATATAATAATGGGTACAGGAGGACCCTCCACTACGCATTTTTAAAATAGAAAATGAAAACGAATAAAATTTAGATTTGAAGTAAAATCAATACAGCAATATTAAAATGTTAATTACTAAGTAACTTTATGAGACTGCGATATTATTCAGGTGGTTCGGTATGAGAAAATCCACTTTTAGGCTACATTAAGTTTATTGTAATATTATTATGTTACAAAATGAATAGTTAAAAAAAACATTGTTTATATTCATTTTTAATAAGGAAAAAAATTATTTATGCGACTTGTTCATGAAGATTGGTAATAAATATATCAAAGTATTGATGTAAGAATGTGCTGTAGTAAGAGCACCAAACTTAGCGGTGCCGGAGTTTATAAATAAGTATAGTCTTATTCACCTGAACGTTTTCAAAATAAGCGCCTTTACGGAATAAATGAAATGAAATGAAATATTTATTTCTCAACATTGACAATTACTTGTTCTTATTGACGTCAAATAAAACATGATTCTACCACCAGTTCGAAAAAACCTTCGTGAAGAAGAACTGGCAAGAAACTTCACGGGTATATTTTTTTCAAAATAAATTTACAGAGTCTCTTTATGTCTATACAAAATTATTCTTTTCTGCATCTGTTAGCTCGGCAAGTCTCCCTCCCCCCAAGTATCCAAACGACGAACACCCACGAAATCTATGAAACAACAACAAGTTGTTATAATTTTTAGACACAGAAACAAAACACACATGATGTTTTATAGTAGTTCTACACATATTCACGTTGCCTTGTTTTAAAATATGTTTTTGTTATGGTACATTATGGTAATTAAAATTATCTTCCACTTGTTTAAAGTTTTGTTTAAAAAGGTCAGTTTACCATTCCAAACGGAGGGGGCTGGGCGGGAGGGGAGTGTTCTTACTATCAAACTTCGGAGGTTCTATGCGTATACTATGCAAGATACTTGGAGGGCTACTGACTTGCCGAGCTAACAGATGCAGATAAGAATAATTTTGTATAGATATAAAGAGACACTCTAAATTTATTTTGAAAAAATATATACCCGTGGAGTTTCTTGCCAGTTCTTCTGCACGCAGGTTTTTCCAAAATGGTGATAGAATCATATTTTATTTGACATCAATGAGAAGAAGTTGTCAATGTTCAGAAATAAATATATGAATGAATTTGAAATTGAATCCGTCATCACTAGCCATCACTACTACTTTTGCAGCCCGGTTATATAATACAATATAAATAAACTATTCATAATCTATCCCCTTGACCTTTGGAGGAGCAAAAACAAAATATATACACGGCTTCTGGATCTTTCGTACGAAATAAATGCAATAAACTGCCCTCGTCTGTTTTTTTTACAAAAAACTAAAGTCCCAGTTCTTTCAAGCGTCGAGTGAATACGTATCTCGTGGATCGACGTGTAACACCTTTGTCTTCATCGCCAATTTCCATCAGGTGAGATAAAAGACAAACGTCTCACCCTTTTTCAATAAAAAAAGTTGACACCGAAATTATTTGTTAAAACATCAAATCGTACTAATGTTATATTTATAATGTATAAATATCCATAATTAATATTATAATATGAAAATTTATCGTATATATATCGTCTCATACACACCCAATACATGACACACACCTACATTCACCGACGCCTATACATCTCTCACTTTTGATAAATAATGTGTATATTTCTTTTTGAATAAATAAGTTAACTTGTGTTCCAATGGACGGCCTGTTTGGTATGGAGGTAAGTAGCCATGCTTTCCATGCCAGAGGTCCAGGGTTCGAATCCTGGTAGGAGGTATTATATTTGCTCTCTAGTCATGGATGTGTATGTACGTTTATTTCAGTTTATTTCTGATATTTATATATAAAAAAAAATATATGTGTGTTTATATATTTCTTAAGTTTATTTATCCGTAATCTAGTAACCATAACACAAGTTCTTAATAATACTTAATTTGAGCTAGATAATGTGTGTGATTGTTAGAAATATTTATTTATTTATTATTTATTAATGTTTAAACTTAGTAAAACTGATGTATATCGTTTTAAGGTACCCGACACCTCTGGGTAAGAGGGTGGACGTTAATAGCAGTGACACAGTTTAAACTAATGCTGCTATTATCGATCACAAAAAGTTTGTGCAAAACGTTTTAAGGTTCCAAATAAACGTATTATTATTATTTTAATTAAAATTTAATAAGAAGTATAATTTAATTACCACCATACTTATATTTGACTTTATGATTTGGTGTCCAGTACCGCTATTGTTTTCTATAATGGCTTCTCGGGTGCTCCTACAAGAGTATCTTCGAAGATAATTGGTAGTTTGACAACTGATTATATTCTCATGGTATTGTGAAAATCTGAAACAACGTTTTCAAATTCAAATTCAAATTCAAATTCAAATATTTATTTCTCAACATTGACAATTACTTGTTCTTATTGACGTCAAATAAAACATGATTCTACCACCAGTTCGAAAAAAAACCTTCGTGAAGAAGAACTGGCAAGAAACTTCACGGGTATATTTTTTTTTTTTTTCAAAATAAATTTACAGTCTCTTTATGTCTATACAAAATTATTCTTTTCTGCATCTGTTAGCTCGGCAAGTCTCCCTCCCCCCAAGTATCCAAACGACGAACACCCTCAAACGGCACCCGTTCACGAGTTAACGCGGGATCCAGCCATCGCCCTCCTCAACCATATTAGAGGGAAGTGAACGACCCGTCACCTTTCTTTCAGACTTTCCGTTTAAGGGTAAAAGAACATGAATTTTTGAAGCGTGTTTGGAAAGCTTCACACGTATCGGTTATTTGAGGAAAATGCGCTCATTTTCTTTTCGGCCAAGTTTTGACATTGTTTAAGATGTAACTTTTTAGTTTTATATTTTGTGCTATACTTTTTTGGTTCGAGGTATTTGTCTATGACGCTTTTAAATATATCTACATGTCTAGCTTTCCATAAATTTGGAACATATGATAGAGTTAATCACGCTGCATCGATTGAAAAAAAGAATAAAGCGTTTAGCCGATGATTTGAAAGAAGTATTTCAGAATAAAACCTTATTTAACTCCGTGTTATTCGTACCGGAAGTTGACGAAATCGAACTAAAATGATAAAAGGTATATGATTAAAATGTATATGTATCAATGCACAGACAAAAGTATGATTTTCCGAAACTTCATACATTTTATAATTTTTCGACAAAAAAATAAACAACTGTTCAAATTGCGTATTATTTTGATTAAAAATCGTGAATTATCAAGTAAAATGGCATAATTTTTTCATTACAAATTCTAAAATGAAAACAGAAATGATTTGGCATTGACATTTTGACATGAAAATTAACCTTAAAAAATAAATAGATGTATTGCTGATTTCACTGATCGGCCTCGTATCCAATTCAGATGATTTTTCAATCACATATTATTTATTTATATTTATTACAAAGGAGACACAACAGAAACAAAAGATACAAATAAGAATTTGACATATACACAGTTTTACAATTACAATTGTTCCCTTGGACGGTCTCACTGAGAACATGTAATGATTTTATATTGAGCTGGAAGAGCTAGTTACGTAAATTGATATGGGCATAGATGATGAAAAAAAATCATAATATGGGCACATTCTACCTAGGGCATAATGTAAGTTTAATAAAAATCGATTTCGTCGTTTTTTACGACACAGTTTAAAGGTAAATGTAACTATTACTTGAATCCAACATATCCTGTAGCCGGGGGTCGTGTGGTAGTTTACCAACCCCTTCACGCCCACCCCATCACCAGCGACTTTGAACGATAGCGCAAAAGCTCAGTTGTATACCCAGTTACAGTTATAGAAATGGTTATGGTTTTATTATCAAGTATTTCTGTACGTTGTGAGCAGTATTTTGTAGTTACATCTCTTTTATCTTTCGTTTCTGCCTGAATTTTTCGCTGTAAAAAGGTTACAATTCAGAATAAAAATAAAAAGTAATTACTTGTTTTCCATAATTTTTTAATTATATATCTGTTCTACATACAACCCTGACGATAAG
This sequence comes from Marasmarcha lunaedactyla, assembly GCA_923062675.1. Classification (NCBI taxonomy): domain Eukaryota; kingdom Metazoa; phylum Arthropoda; class Insecta; order Lepidoptera; family Pterophoridae; genus Marasmarcha; species Marasmarcha lunaedactyla. Next base: position 4,928,140 of record OV281358.1, read on the forward strand.
GAAGATACTGTGAAAAACGCCGACAACCCTCTAAATGGAATCAAAGAGTGTGTTGATGTGGTGTTGATTATTCTATCTGTGAAATATATATTTATTATTATATAACTAAATTTTTAATTGTTTTTGTACCAACACAGATATAGATAGATAGAAAATACATATTTTTGGTCAAATTTAAAATTTAAATTAAATAAATAATTATACGTTAAAATTATACTACAAATAAAACACTAAATCTAAACTTGAATGCATTGAGGGCAATGTAGCCAAAAGGCTGGCTGAATTACAACGCTGGATCGCTATAGAAATTCGTTGTGCGAGGTAGGTGCCAGCCTTCGGGTCACGAGTTTCACTCACCAATCGCCTCGCTAGGTCCGAAAAAAGATGATGAGCACCTTGTCCCCAGGACCCCATGGTTTCAACGCCAAAAGCCTCAAAAATATACCCGCTACCCAAATTCTTATATTTTCTACGTTTAAGGCTTTCAGCGTTATTAGCAGCAGAACCAGATTGTATACTAGTTGTGGAAAGATGGGAAGCCGCGAGAGTGTCTACGCAGGTTGCATCCCACACCAGCGGCCTACCCATCCTCCACGGGACCAGAGTCATACCATCAGGTCGCTTGCCATCATCACGCAACAATCCTGACGGTTCAAGAACCGAGGGAGTGTTGGAGGTAACAAGAGCCCGATGGATGATGTCATTGAATGGGTTCGGCCTATTGATTTTTTGAACGTCATTTCTCCTTGGAAAGCCTTTTAATTTCTAACCAGCTATTCTGACATAACTCGTCAGAAATCATTAGGTAGTTGAGGGCCTATATAAACTAAAATCAGATTGTAATGTGATTTATATGAATAGATTGTCAGCGCTCGCCAGTAAAAAGCCAGCTTCCGTGAAATACGTGTTTTATTCAGCTCCTTAATTACTTCCAAACATATTATATTGTCACACCAATTATTGTTATAGCAATGAATTAAAAACGAATAGTCTAAATGGCAAAATGTTCATAACAATACGTATATTTGGCTCTCTAAAATCTTAAAAAACATCCCGCATAACAGAAAATTAGGTGCGTCATCGGTGAAATCTAAATATGTTACCGCTTTTTAAGATATCCGTACCCTAATAGACAAAACAAAAATTTATTTTTCTTTCGGCGAAACAGTCTGTGGCTTAGTACTCTATTTTTTAAAGAAAATTTAGAGAGCCTGGGAGTGAGAGAATGGGAGTGTCAGCACTAGTTCATGTAACGGTATTTAATAAACCATTTTGTTCAAAAAATCTTGTTGCAGACTTGTATAACTATATTATTAACATAACTTGTTGCCATTGACAGACAACCTGAGAATTTTGAAAAGTCTGAAACAGGCGGCATTCTTAAGGTTAGTACCTCAAATACTAATCGAGGTTGTGTGGAAGCTGTTATGATTCCCTGCCAACCTTTATTAATTTTTGCTGAATGGCTAAATAATTCATCAAGCGTTATCATTATAAAAAACTGCATCTGCATCCATGATTTTACCCTGTGGCAAAGCGATTCTATCACAATTAAAAGGAAGCATCAATACTTTTCACTAGTAAAGGGACATTTAACACAATTGGACTACCAACTTGTCGTGTGGAACCACAAAGGCAATAAAATCTGTATCTTTTTTTAACAAAAGCGCGAAGTGCTGCATCGAGCCTTGTGGCGAGTGGCATTGTTGCCACTTCTGTGAGTCGCCGAGTCAATACCGTATGGTGAACAACGAATACTTCACATCTGTAAAATTAGAGGCAATAAGTTTTATTTTTTGAAGGTAAGTAGGAAAATGGACGGCTTCTAAATCGATCGGAGTATACATATACAAAATATTACAAACCCAGACGTAGTATCATAATAATAATCCCCAGAAATAATTCCGACAACATATATAAATTAACTTTCATAATTTACTGTATAGGTAAGTTATTGTTTTTCTAGTTACATGAAACTTTTTGAGTTAAACTGGTTAATGAATGGTTTGTTTTAAATTTTAATATACTGTTTATTGTCTCATTGATTTTAACAGTTTTTATGTAAAATCATGACACGATATTTTAGCTTGGAAATAATAATACCATGAAACTGTTGTCTTGGATACTTCCAACGGAGATTCTATGAAATAGTCTTTTAAAATTGAAAATCAATTGTGTAGCACTTTTGAAATTTTCAATCTATACACAGGACAACCATTCAATTCGATTTTTTTTAAAGATCGTATAAGTATCCGTGCCTTTGTTTGTTGCATCCTGTAAATATAATAAAAAATTCTATTGAAAATTAAAATTTTATATTACGAAGGTTTAAGATTTTGTTCGAGGTTTTGGAAGGATTTAAATTATGATGAAGTCATCAATTTTGTTAAACAAATTTTTGTATTAACGCAAAATGCATTGAAAAATAAAGTGGTTAGATACAAATAAATTTGTAATAAATATAGAGAAATCCAAAACAGTCAAAGTTAAGATATTAAACTCTAAATTACCTGAACTTGGCATTAAATAAAATGACATTACAACAATAATTGATAACCAAATTGCTTAAAATTCATTGAAATATTACCAAAAAAATGAGAAAGTAATTGATTTAAAATTAATTTTTCAAAAATCTTACTGAGCGTTGGTAGTATAGATACAGGTCTAAAATTATTAGGGTCAGATATACTACCTGCTTTGAATATTGGAATGACCTTACTCAATTTCATTGAATCAGGAAAAACACCATTATCAACACAGTCATTAAATATACTGGCTAAGTACGGGGCTATACCATCAAGACAGATTGAATAATTTTTAACAGAAATTCCATCTAAATCTGCAGTATTTTTTAATTTAATGCTTTTAAATGCATTTAAAACTTGTGGACAGTAATATGTTTAAATATGAAATCAATATCGCATGAATTTACATTTTCCATTAGCAGTGACTCTGCAAGAGTGGAACATGAATTAATACTCGAAGTAGTTGACAACAATTTATCATTAATTTTTAAATTATATTTGGTGTGAGGGTCTTTTTCCTTCCCAGTATGATTAATTATAATCCATGCAGTTTTATCATTAATGTAATTAGATATAGCTACACTGCATACTTATTTAAATAATTTTGAATACTTTTTAACATATTCACAAAATGTCTTATTATGAATATAAGTTCTTTCAGTGTAGAATTCATATAATCTATTTCTACTTCTGCTTATCCCCACTGTTGTCCAGTCACTTAACCTATATAAATTATTATTTACACGAATTTTATTTATTTATTTATTTATTTTAATGTTATATTCATTTTTAATTATATTATGAATAGAGTCATACTGAGTAATAAGATCTCCACAGTAATCTTATTTGTGTAAAATAAAAAAAAAATTCAAATAAATTATTTCTAAATGTTTCAAGCCTTCTCGCATTCATGTGTATTGTAGAAATTATTTAGTATGTATAGTGTACTTCTAACTTTAGTAATACATTTTGTTACTGATGGCGCCACAAATAGATTAAAGCGTGCATGTAACTTTTTAAATGTTTTTATTCCGCAACCTTTGTTGATTTCTATTGTCAATAAACTTTCACCATATGTTTTTGTGGCTTTCATTATACCTGCCTCTGGTATCTGAGCTGTCTTTGTTCATGGTCCTTCGAGCCGGATATTTCTGGCAGGACTTCGTGGTGTTAAGTTTGTTCATTTTTGGAAGATCCTTTTTGGAGTAGGGAAATCCTGAAAGGCACAATACGAGCAGTGGATTGCTGTCGTAAACGTTTTTGAAGTAGCGGTCTGCTGAAAGGCAGGAACGAGCAGTTTGCTGAACAGCGGGCGGCAGGAACGTGCAGTTTGCTGAAGGGCAGGCGGCAGGAAACGGATAGCTGCATTGGAGGATTCTGGATTGGAGAAATCGAGGAGCTATCTGTGATGACACGAAGTGTCAGGTGTGAGTGACAAATAAATATTGTGAGTACTTTTGTTGTTTTTACACGAATTTGGGCCTTATTGGCAGTTAATTGATTTGCAAATCTAAGTGAAGATTTATTGAAGTTTGAACCTTATTATAAAGACTTTCTTAACTTTTAAAGATTAAGATATTTGTTTAATTTAGAACAGTAAATGTATAGTATTTAGGACTTAGAATAATTTAAGAAATTTGGTTGTGACGGGGAACCTATGCCCAATTTTGTATAGAATTTAGAGTTCCCAAACACTTAGAATTTTTTAGTATAAAAGTTTATTACTTATAGGTTTCGTTGTATTAAACTTTTTGGTGCGTTCTTAAGTTAAATTTTAAAATGGAATCTGTTATAAATTTTCAAATGGAAATTTATTCTAGAATTAATAAGGCTAAGATTAACTTTAAAAAGTCTCCAAAGGAACGTATTACCAAGGAGTATGTAGAAGGGCGAATAGAAAGCTTAGAGCAATTATGGTTTGAGTTCTTAGCGGGACATAAGGTATTAATGAAAAAGTTTCCGTCCTCTGATATTTCATTGCAACTAATTATATCCGCTGCTGGGATATGCTTGAGCAGCGATATAATAATAAAAAGTACATGTGTCACCATATACTTACGCGGTTTTTAAGTCAAAAAAATATTGTTCATGAATCTGCAACTAGTTTGAAAGAGCTAATTGATTGTTCAAATGATTGTTTGTCAGGTCTCGGTAACTTAGGTATAGATGTGAATAATTGGGATATTATTGTGATTCATATCCTCACATTAAAATTAGATCCAGAGAGTAGACGACAATGGGAGTTTAATTTTACGAGTTCAAACTCTTCGGACGAGTTGCCGACTTATGAACAATTCAAAGAGTTTCTTACTAATAGATATCGTGCAATTGAGTTTTTAGGCACCAATATAAAACCTAAAATGTTAAACAAAGATAAAATAAAATCTTTTCATGCTAAGACGATAACAAGCTGTCACTATTGTACTGAAAAGCATGAAATACTGCAATGTAAAGCGTTTTTAAATTTGTCTGTTGATAAACGTCGAGCTTTTGTATTAGAAAGCAAATTGTGCTTTATTTGTTTAGGTGGCAAACATTCGGCGAAGTCTTGTTTTTCTAAGAAAAGGTGTCATGTGTGCAATCGTAAGCACAACACATTGGTGCACCCCCGAGGGGAGATTGTTGCTGAGGCTCACGGTTCTACGAGTGAAGACAATCCTGTGGTTTCTTGTTTGTCTTCAGATAGGTGTGGTAAAGTAGAGTGTGTTCTGTTGGCAACAGCATTGGTAAAAGCGACTTCGATGACGGGCGCAGATTCGGTATTAAGAGCTTTGTTAGACCAAGGCTCGCAGTCGTCATTTGTCACGGAAAATGTGGTTCAAAATTTGGGTTTAAAAAGAACACGAATTCATGGTGAAATTTCAGGTGTTAGAGGTAACACAAATATTTCATGCAGGGCGATGGCGACTATCAAAATAACTTCAATGGTTGATCCGAAGGTACATTTTATAGTTAAAGCACTAATTTTAAAATCAATAACGTCGTTCATTCCCTCAAGACGAGCTAGTTATTTAGGTTGAGAGGAATTGAATGATTTAAAATTAGCGGATCCACATTTTAACGTTCCTAATAAAATTGATTTATTATTAGGAGCCGAGGTTTACGCAAAAATATTACAAGACGGCCTTAAAAGAAGTCCGTCAGGTTTGTCAATCGCGCAACTAACAAGTTTAGGTTGGATTATATCTGGAGCTATAGAGACAAACAATCATGGCCAGATATGTACAAAGGTTTTTCATTGTCTGGAAAATGAAAATGAAATTTTAAGAAAGTTTTGGGAGTTAGAATCTGATTCTAATATGGTTAAAAATAAAATGCTGACGGAAGATGAGACTTATTGTGAAAACTTTTTCCTGAAAACAACGGTTAGAAAGGCTGATGGTAGTTATGTTGTACGTCTTCCTTTTAATGTAGAATCGCCGGAAGTAACAAATTCAAAGGAAATTGCTGAAAAAAGATTTAACTTGTTAGAAAAGAAATTTAGAAAGAACCCTCAGTTTAAAATAAAATATTCAGAAGCAGTGAATGAGTATTTACAGCTGGGCCACTTAGAAGAAGTACCAGCAGGAGAAACAAACAACAATAGAGCTATTTACTTACCTCATCACGCAGTCATCCGAAATGACAAAGACACGACAAAGGTAAGAATTGTTTACGATGCCTCGTGTAAGGGAAGTAACAATGTATCGTTGAATGATCAGCTGTTAGTCGGACCAGCTCTACAACCAGAATTACGTCATTTAATGATTCGTTGGCGGACTTATCCCATTTGTATTGTAGCAGATATTGTACGAATGTTTAGAAATGTGTGGATTAATAGAGAAGATGCGGATTATCAACGCATTTTATGGAGAGATAGCGAAAAGGAAGAAATAAAACATTTTCGATTACTTACCGTAACATTCGGGACAGCCTCTGCACCCTACCTGGCTGTCAAAGCTTTGCAACAACTGGCTATTGATGAAGAACATATGGCTCATCAAATGATAGTTCCTGAAATAGCTGAAAAAATTAAATCAGATTTTTATGTGGATGACCTATTAACAGGATGTCAAAGCAAGGAAGAAGGTATTGAGATTTACAAAGGGATGAATACAATTTTACAAAGGGGAAAGTTCAAGCTACAGAAATGGTCAAACAATGATAGCGATTTAATTGAGGAAATGTCAGCAATAGATAAAAATAATGAAATAGTAGACGGATTAACAATCAAAACAGATGAAATTATAAAAATAGTTGGAATTACCTGGAACAGAAGAGAAGATACCTACCAATACGTTGTAACTTTACCGCCTGTAGAAGAACCTGTAACAAAAAGAAAAATAATATCGGATATTTCTAGATTATATGACCCACTAGGTTGGGTAGGGCCAAGCACAATCGTAGCAAACATTATTATTCAAAAGCTGTGGTTGGCAGGTATTACTTGGGACGAAGAGGCACCTATACATTTACAAAGGGAGTGGTTGAATTATAGGAATGAGTTACCTCTGCTTGCAAAAATTCGAATACCTCGGTGGATGGGCGTTCGCGCTGGCAACACCATGGAAATTCACTGGTTTTCCGATGCTTCTAAACATGCATACGCTGCAGTGGTTTATTTACGTATAATTGGTGCCAATAGTGAAGTCAGGGTAGCTTTGGTTTCTGTAAAAACAAAGGTAGCTCCAGTCAAACAAGTTTCTATACCCAGGCTGGAACTTTGCGGAGCAGTTTTATTAACAAAGCAAATGGTAGAGGTTGCAAGTATATTAAAAATTGACAAAAGAAACATGCATGCATATACCGACTCTACAGTGGTACTTGCCTGGCTTAATGATCATCCAAGCCGATGGAAGGTTTTTGTTGCGAACAGAGTCTCTGAGATTTTAACGAATTTGGAGTCTTCATGTTGGTCACATGTTTATTCACAGCAAAACCCTGCTGATATAGCTTCTCGGGGAGCGCGGCCGTCTGAACTAGTAAATAGTTCTTTGTTCTATGATGGACCCGAGTTTCTGTTGCAAGAAGATATAGATTATAAAAGGCCTAAAAATGTTCTAGTCGACTTGGAAAGGGTTAATTTGAATTGTAACCTTATAAACGAAAAGGTTGATTGTATTTTTGAAAAGTATTCATCATTGTCATCACTAGTTAGAATGGTAGCATATTGTTAACGTTTCATTAACAATTCAAATAGATTTTCTAAGGTAAAGCACAGAGAAATGTATCTTACAGCAAATGAGTTACAAAGGGCGTTAAATGTTATAATAAAACAGTATCAAAATAAAACATTTTCAGCCGATATTGCATTAATAAAACAAAATAAAAACTTACCTAATTGTAGTCGGTTGCGCACGTTGAATCCTTTTCTTGACGATGAAGATGTTTTGAGAGTTGGTGGCAGGTTAGAGCACTCGGTATTTAGCTCAAGTAGGAAACATCCCGTAATAATTCCTAAATCACACCTTGCCAAACTTCTTGTACTAGATGCACATAAAATAACACTACACGGTGGACCCCAACTTATGATGAATTATGTACAGTCAAGGTACTGGATTATAGGCGCGAAACCGTTGGTGAAAGCCATGTATAAGAAGTGCGTTACTTGTGCTAAACACGCAACCGTCACCCAAAACCAACTGATGGGTCAGCTTCCTGCTGCCCGAGTTACTCCCACGAGAGCGTTTAAACGCGCTGGAGTCGACTACGCTGGAGCAATCCAAGTTAGAACGAGCAAGGGTCGTGGTTACAAGTCCTACAAGGGGTACATATGTTTATTTATTTGTATGGCAACGCGCGCGATACATTTAGAAGTGGTCACCGATCTGTCGACAGAAAGCTTTCTACAAGCCTTCAAAAGGTTTGTAGCTCGGCGTGGCTCATGTGCTGAAATCTGGAGCGACAATGGAACAAATTTTGTTGGTGCTTCCACAGAGCTACAGCGCATGGCTAAAGCGGAACAAAGTTTGCTCCCTAAGGAAATAGGCGAAGCTTTGAGTAGTCTTGGGTGTACTTGGCACTTTATTCCTCCTCGAGCTCCTCACTTCGGCGGACTTTGGGAAGCCGGGGTCAAGTCGGTAAAGTTTCACTTAAAGCGAGTTATAGGTCTTAGTACTCTAACTTACGAGGAACTGGCCACGGTACTTTGCCAAATAGAGGCGTGTCTGAACTCAAGGCCTTTGTCGGTGTTGCCAAATAACATCAGTGACGATACTACGGTGTTGACTCCGGGACATTTCCTAGTAGGAGAGTCTTTGTTAAACGTGCCTGACAGAAATTTCGAAGTCCAAAATATTAGTTCGTTGCGTAGATGGCAGTACGGTCAAAGAATGTTGCAAGAGTTTTGGCGTAAATGGTCGCAGGAGTATTTAAATAAATTTTTTCAACGTTACCGATGGTCTAAGCATGTACCTCCGTTAAAAATTAATGATGTTGTTGTCATAAAAGAGGATGGGTTGCCACATAGCAAATGGTTGTATGGGAGAGTTATCTGTACTCATGAAGGCTCGGATGGGGTTGTAAGGGTCGTAAGCCTTAAAACAAAGTGTGGTGAAATAAAAAGAGCCATACATAAATTGTGTAAACTTCCTGTTACAGAATAAGTTAAGCTTAAGGAAAATTGTTATTTAATTTTAATTTTAGTTTAGGTGTTGATGTATGAGCCTTTAAATTGTAAAGTCAAACGCTTGGTTTGTCTTTAGCGGGCGGTTTATGTAGAAATTATTTAGTATGTATAGTGTACTTGTAACTTTAGTAATACATTTTGTTACTGATGGCGCCACAAATAGATTAAAGCGTGCATGTAACTTTTTAAATGTTTTTATTCCGCAACCTTGGTTGATTTCTATTGTCAATAAACTTTCACCATATGTTTTTGTGACTTTCATTATACCTGCCTCTGGTATCTGAGCTGTCTTTGTTCATGTATAAAGGTAATTTCTCATTTTAGAGGGGTTGTTTGCCCGGTATCCAAAGTGCCCAACTGCCCACTATGATCTGATTGTAGTTTATTTATTACTGACTTTGTATATGGAATTAAATTTGTAAAAATGTTATCAAGGCATGTGGCTGAAGTCGCTCTGATTGGCGTAGGCTCTAAGAAGAGATTTTTTAAGTTGTAACAATCAAAAAGATTCAAGAATCGTTTACTTTGTGAGGTCTCTACTAATAAATCAATATTAAAATCGCCCCAAATAATTATTTCTTGTTTTTGTTATTTACTCTATGTAATACCTCATCCATAATACTCTCAAACACTTCAAACGGTTAAGATGGGAGTCTGTATACACTTATTATAACAATATTCCCTATCTCAATACAGGCTATTTCAACTGATCGCTCAGCAATAGCTTCTTCAAATAGCTTCTTCTCATACAATGTACACAACAAGGTGAGTTAAATAAGTCAACAAAACTCCAATATGCTCTAAAGTTATATTGGATAATCGCAAACCATGATGCCAATTTTGTGGTATGTGTCTTAAAATTCATATACGCCATCTAGTTAAGTCAATCCTGTGGTAGATCATACTCTAGCATAAGTTTTTTCGGTTATAAAAATTGGGATGGTTACATGTATGACTAAAATTAAGCTAAATACAAATATGAGTCTTTTACTGCGGAAATCTGCAAAAGTCAATAAAAGTAAAATAAATAGATGACCTTGTACTTGACTTTATGATGACTCAAATTGATATCTGATGTTTTCATTTGAAGTCAATGATATCAAGGTAACGAATTCAAAGGTTTAATTAATTATACATGTAGACCAAATTTACGGGTTTCACAAAGAAAAGCTCCAATTTACTTCCTTGAATACACTACCCTATAAATAAAACCTTGCCTAAGCGACCCGTTATTATACTATAAACATAATCATTCTATTGAAACTGTTATTTCCAGGATACCTTAAGAGTATCTCTTGAGGCGAGGATCTATTGCTACAGCTCACTGACGCCTGCACTTCGTCCCTTGAGGGGAGGGATGAGATAAGCGAGGCAGTGGATTTTATTGCTTAACCTGGTATATTGTTCTGCAGGAAGAATTTGGGATGGATTGGTAATGTTTTGGAAGGATGATATTATGTTTTGATAATTTTCCCGGTTAGGTGCATTGGGCTCAAAATCCTAAAATAAAGATAATTTTACATAATCTACATAAATAGTAAATTTTTAAAAATACTAACTTTTCATGACGTATTAACATTCTTTGACATACTAATATTTTTAATAGTCTAAATTTGATCCCGCGACAACACAAAGTACTCCACAGGGTTCTATGTCTTGAAATTTTGAAGAAAGTGCAAAGCTTAGGCATATATGTGCATTGATTTATTTTTAAAGACAAACATGCAATGATAAAGCAGTAAAAAAAAACAACCATAAAAAATTATTGAATATTAATCTGTTTTAAATCATGCTTTGATAATAATGCAAACACTAAACCACAACATCAAAACTTATTTTTAGGCTTTTCAAGATATTTGAAATTTCCATTTTGCCTAATATTTTTTAGTTATTCATAAGCCACATACCCGAAAATTTTAAGAACAAATGGCTGAACACAATTACTACTTTGGTTCCGCGCGGTAATCCCAGCGGACGCGCGTGTCTCATTGTGTCCGGCTTATCATTGTGTCATTGACCCGTGCGTTTACTAAAAATCCGCATGTGAAGTGTATCAAAGGGACTCCTGGTGACAGGAGTTCCTTATTTTCGCTATGTATTCCAACCCATCGTTACAACCCACCCCAATGTCTCAACAAAACAAGAACTCTTAAGCAATGAATAACTTAAGTTATGCAAACGTTACTTCATCAACTTGTTATCCAAAGAAAGATCAGGCGATTATTTTAGACTCGATCGACGGAATAACGTTAAAAGAGTACCTTAACTCACTGTCCTCTATTGTTCCTGCAACATCAATTAAATTTATTTCAAGAATATCTAATGCGAGAATATGCATTTATTAGACTCAAAGAAAACAGCAGATAACCTGATAGATGATAAGAAAAAAATAAAAATAAAAAATAATGTGTTAGATATTAAACCACTCGTAACCAGAAACAAACGCATCGTCCTATCAAATGTTTGCCCGGTGATCCCTAACTACGTAATTGAAAATAAATTTGAAGAGTTTAACATTAAAATAATGTCACCAATCTCTTTCGTCAAAATAGGTGCTTCAGATCCTGGTTTCTCACACATTCTAAGCTTTAGAAGGCAGCTATACGTAACACCAGAGGATGAAAATCGTTTGCCAGAATCTTTCCAAGTTAATTTTGAAGGTACGAACTACTGGATATACGTTTCTACTGACCTTCTTAAATGCTTTGTTTGTAACACAATAGGCCATTTGGCTAAAAACTGTCCAGAAAATAATATGAGCTCTCAAATAGCATCTAAAGAAAATGATACACCAGCCGAAAGTCACAAAGAAAGTACGACTGATATAATTCAAAGCTCTCAGGCACAGAAACTAGTCATCGATTTAGCTCCACCTGCCAGCCAATCCCACAAGTACCAAGAACCATTAAATAATAAAGGAAAAAAGCGTATACATTCCCCATCCACGAGTGAATCGTCAAAACCTCAGTTTGTACAACCTCTAGTTTCACATCAAGGCACACCTAAAGAACCCTGTATGCTAGAAAGTGAAACTGATGAAACGGATAGCAACATTTCTCTGGATGATACAGACACAAAAATAAAAGCAAAAAAGAAGCTCAAAAAGTTGGACCCAAGAACAGAAAACGAAGTGTGGAAAGATATAAAGGAGAGCGTAAGTGAACAAGACATTGAAAGTTTCCCCATAGACATCGACCAATTTGTAAGTCTATTGGACAACACTCGGGGTAAACAAAATATAAAAGACCTAGTAAATTCTTATAGTGATAACGTAAGTGGTTTAATTAAAATGTGCAATACCTTACACTGTAAGATGAATAAAAGCTTAAAAAATAGGTGTTCTAGGCTGTCAAGGAAATTACATGAAATGTTAGACTGTAGTATATCTGTAAGTTCATAATCCTATTCATCCTAGTACAATATTATAATTTTTACTGGTTTATTAAGTGAATTATACTTTATAATTTTTTTCTTATTTTTACATTCAACAACTTAAATATGGATCTTTTACAGTGGAACGTAAATGGGTACTTTAAAAGGTTAGAATATATTAAGTTAATTGTTAATGAGCTGGATCCAACCTGCATTTGCTTGCAAGAAACGAATTTTAGGTCTGATTACTGTGCCTCCATAAAAGGTTTCAGTAACTTTAACAAAAATAGATCTTACGGTAGTAGAGCTAGTGGTGGGGTTACTATTATTATAAAGTCTCATACATTACCTGAAGAAATCCCCCTTAATACCCATTTAGAAGCCGTTGCGATTAAAATAAAATTCCCATATAAACTAACAATATGCAATATTTATATTCCAAATAGCATCTCTTTAAATAAGAATGACTTAGATAACCTTATAAAACAACTCCCTACGCCGTTTATGCTACTAGGCGACTTTAACAGTCATCATTTTAATTGGGGATCTGAAAGGTGTGATTCAAGGGGAAAATTTATGGTGGAATGGCTCGAAGAACACGACAATATACTTCTGTTAAACAATGGCCAACCTACTCACTTTGACAGCAAAACTGGTTGCACTAGCAGTATAGACCTTACTTTGGCTTCACAGAATATAACATCATATTTTGAGTGGAATGCCTTAGAGGATTTATATGATAGTGACCATTTTCCGATATTAATTAAAAGTTTTTTTCGAAATACTTCAAATATAAAAATACCACAGAAATGGAAGTTTGACAAAGCAGATTGGTCATTGTTTCAGAAAGAAATTGATAAAAATGTAAGTAACCTAGTAGACCTAAATAATACATTTAACATCTCCATAAATTACATACTACAAAAGTTTATTGATTTAATCACAAACGCAGCTAACAAATCTATACCAAAAACTTCAGGCATATTAAGGAAAAATAGCGTACCGTGGTGGAGTGATAAATGTAAAACTGCAGTAGAAGAAACAAAGAAGGCTTATAAAAATTTCAAAAAATATGCTTTTTACGATCCTGAATTCAAATATAAAATAGAGTATAAAAAAAAGAGAGCACAAAGTAGAAGAATCCTAAAAGAACATAAGGCAGCGTACTGGCAAAATTGGGTATTATCTATAAACACACACACTCCCCTTGGAGAAGCCTGGAAAAAAGTTCGAAAAATTAATCATTCTCAAACCGGTCACAGTACCATAGTCCTTAAAAATTCCGATGGATTATTGACCGCGAATCCTTGTCAAACCATGAACTTGCTGGCTAACAAATTTGCAAAAAATTATAGTTCTGAAAACTATGATAATGATTTCAAAATGTATAAAATTAATGAAGAGTCCAACCTTAATTATAACACGTTTAACAACTCTAATCCTATTAATAAAGAAATTTTAATGCATGAATTAATATCAGTTATCTCTCTTAGTAGTAATTCCAGCCCAGGGCCAGATAATATCCCTAACATTATGATTAAACAGCTACCCTCTTCTGGTAAACAATATTTACTTAAACTATTTAATTTTATATGGCAAAATCAATTATTTCCAGAATTGTGGCGAGAAGCTCTAGTAATTCCAATACTTAAACCGGGTAAAACACCTAGCGCTACTGAAAGCTATAGACCTATTTCGCTTACTTGCAATTTATGTAAACTATTAGAAAAAATCATAAGTAAGAGAATTCGTTGGTTTATGGAAATCAATAACTACCTATCAGAGCATCAATATGGATTTCAACAATTCCGATCAACAACAGATCATTTAATAAATATAGAACAAGAAATTCTTAATGCATTTTCAATTAACAATTATACGATTGCAGGAGCGCTAGATATAGAAAAAGCTTATGAAATGGTTTGGAAACATAGGGTCATAAAGCTTTTAGAAAAACTGAAAATTGAGGGTAACATACTAGCATTCGTCATAAATTTTTTAACAAACAGATTAATTAAAGTAAGAATAAATGATACTGTATCGCACTCGGTACCTTTTGAAAACGGTTTGCCGCAAGGTTCAGTGTTAAGTGTAATTTTATTTTTAATAGCTATAAATGATGTTTTCTCTTGTTTGAACAAACCAGTTAAAGGATTTTTATTCGCAGACGACCTTACAATAACTTGTAGTGGAAGGACCCTTGAACCGACATTGCAGCTTATTCAAAACACGTTAAATAACCTTCAAGAATGGTTAAAAACTGCAGGGTTTCGTTTTTCTAAAAATAAAACAGAATTTATAATATTTAGTAATAAAAGACGAAAATAAATCACCGGCCTCTATTATTAAATGATCAAAATGTTAAAGAAGTAAAAACTTTAAGAATATTGGGATTGAAGTTTGATTCTAAAATGAGTTGGAACATGCATATAAATAAATTAAAAGCAGAATGTTATAAAAGATTAAACATAATAAAATCCTTATCATCTGTTAAATGGGGTTCTGACAGAAAATGCTTAATTGACACGTACCATGCCTTAATTAGACAAAAAATTGATTATGGATCAGTCATTTATGATTCAGCCAAACCACGAGCGTTGAATTCCTTAAATGTAGTACAAAATTCTGCGCTAAGACTAAGTATTGGCGCTTTCAAAACTAGTCCCATTGATAGTATTTTAGCTGAAACTGGCGAACTACCCTTAACGTATAGAAGAAAACAACTTACGCTTATATACACCATAAACATCTTATCACGACCACATAGTGCACTTTACAAAGGCTACACAATATTCTCTAAGTTTGATGAAGAATACCAGTTTAAACCACATTTACCACAACCTTTTCGAATTAGGTCAAAAAAATATTTACAGGAAATATATATGAATCTCCCGAGTACGTTTATAAAAAAACATACTTCCTATGGCCCATGGGAATACTTTAAATTTCCCGTTAACCTTGATTTAGCAAATAACGTAAAAGAAAACACACCTCAATTCGTTTATAAAAATCTTTTTAATGAAGTTAATAGCAAGTTTAAAAATTGTACAGTTTATACCGATGGGTCCGTTATGAATGGTAGAGCTGGGTTGGCTGTAGTCAGTGACGACAAGTGTTACCGGCTTAGACTGAGAGATTTTCACTCAATCTTCAGCTGCGAAGCGATAGCTCTATTGAAAGCATTAGAATTAATTTCAAAAGATTCAAATATCATTAAATATTTAATCTATTCCGATTCTATGTCATGCTTACAAGCTTTACAAAATATCCTAAATGTACATCCACTCATCATAGAAGTAAAATAATTAATAGTAAATTTATAAAAAAATAACTTTGAATTTCAAATTATCTGGATTCCTAGCCACCAAGGAATAGCTGGAAATGAAAAAGTAGATGCTGAGGCTAAGATTGCAACTAGTCTAACTTTACCTGACACGTCTATTAAATCAAACCCAGAAGACTTGAAAAAGTACATTAAATTTAAAATAATGAAATTATGGGATGCTACTTGGAAAATAAACAACATAATTAAATTGCATAATGTTAGAAATTCTGTTTTTGAAAAGTCTCCAGCGATATTTAACTCTAGAAAGGACCAAGTTACTCTCACCCAACTTCGCATAGGACATACCAACGTGACACATATTCATTTAATAACTAAAAATAGTAAAACAAAATGTAAATGCGGAGTGGATCTAACCATATTTCACCTATTAACAGAATGTCAAGCCTACAGCCATGAGAAAATAATATGTAATATCCGTAATAATTTAAAGGACTGTTTAAATGTAGATGGCTATAAAAATACTATTAAGTTCCTTAAGCTGATAAACTTGTATAACCTTGTATAATTTAATCAGATGTACCTACAGAGGTCGCTAATGACCTATGATGTTAAAAAGCGACCTAAAATAAATAAATACAAAAAAAAAACAATTACTACTTCACAGAAACTTGCGACACAGTCATGACGTGAATTACCTGTGAAAAAAAGAAAGAATATTATTGAATGCGTCCTAAAAAATAAAACAAAACCACTTTTAGGATAATTTATTCAAATAAAAGACGCTTTAAAACTTGGACCGCTCTACAGGCACGCATTTTCTTCTAAAAATAAAAGGTTGAATTCTTAAACACATTTTACTTTGAAGAATTATGTTCTTTTTAGGTTAGTCAACTCAACATTGCAAAATAATTTTTATAAACTGAGTAATAACCACAAGTTGTGCATTATAAAAAAAATAAAATAAATTGCAATGCAAGCATTTTATCATCAAGCGAATTAAAAAACGCATCTAGTTTAATTATCAAGACAGTACAGAACTTAGAATTTTATGAAGAAAATCTTTGAAGGAAAACGCAACATTGAAATCTAACAGCACAATTCTGAACTTAAATCCTTATCTGGATGAAAATGG
This sequence comes from Marasmarcha lunaedactyla, assembly GCA_923062675.1. Classification (NCBI taxonomy): domain Eukaryota; kingdom Metazoa; phylum Arthropoda; class Insecta; order Lepidoptera; family Pterophoridae; genus Marasmarcha; species Marasmarcha lunaedactyla. The sequence goes on from OV281358.1 coordinate 4,945,062, forward strand.
CATACTAAGGGCGGGTGGAAGACTTGAGAACTCCATTTTACGCTACTCTTTTCATTTAATTTTTTTCATTTAATCCTATCATCCTACCTACTTCAAGCAGACTCACACATAGATCAAGCACACCTAACGACTCTACACGGTGGACCAAAACTTACCTTATCATATATCAGAGATATATACTGGATCGTTAGTGGTGTGCGTACCGTGAAAAACAATTACGCAACTGTATCCGGTGTCGACCGCTTTAGCCAGGCGAACAAACATCAGCGCCTTTCATCAACGTGGGGGTGGGTTTTACTGGACATGTAGACATGAGACTAAACTAAGGAAATGGTGTCCGTACGATCAAGGGATACATCGCTGTCTTCGTAGGCATGGCTACCAAGGCAGTGCACTTGGAACTGGTCTCCGACTTGAGCACCGACGCGTTCCTAGCAGAATTGAGGCGCCTGTGCTCCCGCCGTGGCACCCTTAAACATGTATACAGCGACAACGGTACTAACTTTGTGGGTGCGTCGAAGTTCCTGAAAAAGGAGTATGAAGAAATCATCAGTACCAGCAATCGTGACGTTATCGATCATGTCAGTGAGATGGGCGTAACATGGCATTTTAACGCGCCGTCCTGCCTTTTGCAGGGCCTCTGGGAAGCAGCCGTCACGTACCTCAAACAGCACCTGTGACGAGTGATGGGAGAAAAAAAACTCACATACAAAGAGCTACCTTACTAGACCAAATAGAAGCATGTACGAACTCCCGTCCACTCCGCACTTAATAAAAAAAATCCTTATGACAACTCTCACTCCAGGACACTTCCTCGTTGGCTGTTCCATCTTAGCAAGACCCCAGACAAACCACTCACTTATCATCAACATGGCAATTTATACAAGCTATGAACAAGCAAATATGGCAGTCCTGGTTTAGGGAATATTTACAAAACTTACAAAGTAGATCAAAATGAAAAACTTCAAATAAAGATATTGAACTAAACGACGTTGTTATTATTGAGGAAGAAAATATGGGCGTTAGCACGCCCCCAATAAAATTTACATTAACACGTGTATTTGAACTCCACCCTGGCAAGGATGGGCACACCCGGCTGGTCACACTGAAAACACAAAATAACATCATTAAACGACCTGTCAGCAAATTTATTTTATTACCAGTTCATGAAATGAAAAAAGAAAATGAAAATCAAGAAGAAAAGTCTGAAAAACCAAAAATAAAAAGAACCTTGAGACACAGAAAAAATATATTACTACGCTTTCTGATTCGTTTATTATTTATCATCATCACGCCGTCGAGTCAAGAAATCCGTCACCATAACAACCTACTTCTGAGCTCCTGGCATTATCATCAATCAAAAATAGGCCTTATAAACCTTAAAACGTAATCGGCAACATAGCTAACTCTCTCTTCGGAGTACTCGATGACAAGTTCGCCGAGGAGTATAAAAGTGACGTAGAAAAAGTGCAGAAATCGAATATTATCTATTACAATTAATTAAAAACCAGAGCTCCATATTTAAAACCGAAAGTAACATTATTTACTGAAACAATTTGAAATTACAAACTATCAACTATAAAGTCTTTCAAGAGAATCAAACGTCCTTAAAGTATCAGTTTACATTATTATGAATACTATAAACACCAATTTTAAATTTTATTTTAATTAGTCGTCCCATATGTCAATTATCTAGCTCTCCAAATTATTTCCTGCCCCTTATCCCAGGGCATGTTTTGATTGATAGAGCACTAACAACTTATCCATCAGTGTCATTAATTGACAAAAATTTTGGACCTCTAAAACGCTAACGTCTCCAGCAAGTTCATGAACATTTTTGGCAAAGGTGGCAACTTGAATATATTCATTAATTACTGAATCGAATCAAGTGGCAGATCAGCAAAGCAAATCTCATGGTCGGTGATTTAGTCCTCATTCAAAAAGATCACGTTCCACCCTTAAGTTGGCGATTGGGGAGAGTAACAAAACTATTCCCTGGTCAAGATGGTATTGCTCGCGTTGCAGAGATCAATACAATTCGAGGTTCCATACGAAGACCCTTAACAAGACTCCTTCCTCCAAAGGGAGAAGAAAACGAAGACTGTTTAAATAAGAAGCCTTTCAACGGCGGGGAATATGTTTAGGATTAAGTGAAACTTTGCTAATTAAACGCATAAGGCGTAAAGATGGGAGTAAGTAGTTACGATATTTGTAAAAAAAATTGTAAAAAGATTTTATTGGAATAAGCATTAGCTCCAGTAGAAAAAAGATAACATTAAATTAAGTTTATTGAAAATCAAGAGATTTTATCTACATTCATCTTCCACAGGGTAGAATAACCATTACAATTTCAATCTATTAATAGACAGAAATAAAGATTATTGTGTTAAATTAAATCTAACTTGAATAATTATGTGTTAAATAAAGTTCTTAAGGATGACTAGATGATGTTGACTAGATAGCATGTTGTGCTTATCTCTTAATAAAGTGCTATTACCTAGGATATGTGTCAATTGTGGGAGGACTTTTATGTATAGGATCACATAGGAATGTCATTTGTTTAACTAATAGTCAACATTATACGGTTTGAGGTTTTCGTGTCAAATTACTGTATATTTATAAGGTGTTATGTTGTGATTTTTTATGAGTAAACTACTTTGTTATGGTAGTTTAATATTTGAAGAAATAATTACCATATGTGGGGATTGAGAGCTAAGTGTTTATTTTTTAGATAAAAAATTAATAACACAAATATAGAATATACAATTTGGTTTTATTTAGCTCTTACAAATTCATATATAATAAAGTAACAAAACAATAACTCTAACCATAAACATTAGTCTAAATTTCAACTACAGTTGCTGCTTAAAATTTGTTATCACTGAAATATTACAATATCAACAAACCATTACAATTACATTCAGTACAAAATCTCTCAAAAATAAATTTCTATAGAAGTTTCTTGCTTTTGAAAAAAAACAAATAATAAACTTATCGCGAATTTGACAACTATGGACATTGACAAGAATTTACTGGCTGAACCGAAGACAACGACGTTCATTCGAATCATTCGATCAACTCTCGTCGTATCAAAGCGCGTCCGAGCAATACGTGAATACCGATTTTGGATAGAACTTAGATTGAAAGACTTCTGCACTACAGCGATATTTCGATTGTCCGTTTTAACGAGAATTGGGCTACAGGACTGTAACGTGAAAGGAGACGCAGTAAATTAAATATCAGAAATGCAAACAATGCCACGGCAGTCTCTGTATCTGGAATAAAAGAGTTCATTTCATCGTCCCGATGAATATCTAAAGCGTCATTGTCACTAAAGTACGTACTATTATGGTAGCGTCGGGTGAAGGGTCGCTCACTTCCCTCTAATATGGTTGAGGAGGGCAATGGCTGGATCCCGCATTAACTCGTAAATGGGTGCCGTTTGAGGGTGTTCGTCGTTTCAATGCTTGAGGGGACTTGCCGAGCTAACTGATGCAGATAAGAATAACTTTGTATAGACTTAAAGAGACTGTGTAAAATTGTTTTGAAAAAAATATTCTCGTGAAGTTTCTTGCTAGTTCTTCTTCACGAAGGTTTTTCCGAAGTGGTGGTAGAGTCATGTTTTATTTGACGTCAATAAGAACAAGTAATTTTCAAAATTGAGAAATAAATATTTCATTTCATTTCAAGAAGATGAGGAAATATATGAGACAGTCAGAAAACAGATCCATACTCTGAAGGAAGCGAATTCACCAACATCATCACTACGTCATGATAGGGAAATTATAGTTGAGGCTGTGTGTTGTTCTATTTTTAGACGAAGGCAGCGTCCTGATGGCACACTATCACCGCAGTCCGCAGTACGCATCACAGGAGAAGAGCAGCAGGCGGCGTCGCCCTCCCCTGTGTACGCGATATTACGCACTCAACGGGTTTCATTTGACATCCCTATTATCATCGCCTATCAACATCTATCAGAAGTATCTATCCTTTTTTTTGTTCCCCTCCACGGGAAGGGCAGGAGGATAAAAAATGCTCTGACGCATACTCCGCGCGCGCGATCGGAGTTATGTGGGACTCGTCCCGACGCCTACCAGAACCATACCCACTAAAAAACCCCCTGTCGGCTCGTGCAATTTTTTGCTACTCAGCCTTCATCTGAGCGACGGCCAATTGGAGAAAGAGGCCGCGCTAGCGGGGCCCAGAAGGGGTCACCCGCTGGGATTTACATAGCACTGAAGGTGCTCAAAGTAATGAAGGTGAATACAATGAATAAAATGAAAAGTAAATAATTAAAAACATTAAAAATTGAAAAATAAAATTGCATTAATTCGGATTTACGTTAGAATTACAATTTACGTTAGAATTAGAAGCTGTGGCCTGAAGGGCTAAGAGATCTAGCGTCAGCTGCGTCGCTACGTTCGTGTGCACGTTTCTCGGTCTAGCGACTTTGAATTTCGAATCTAAGACAGGAACAGTATATGAGACTGAATCTCAAACTAGAGGATTGGGATGGGATTCGGCGCGTTTGAAGAACGATTCTGAGAGTGTTTTGAGGTGCTGTTGCACTGTAGGTAGTTCAAGATCTCTGTGCAGGTCCGCATTACCCACGTACCACGGTGCGTCTGTGGCCCTGCAGCATAAGAGATTTTGAACTACCTGCAGTTTTTGCAGGACGGAGGGCTTGGCGTGGGCAAAGACTGGCGAGGCATATGTCATGACTGGTCTAACGCAGACCTTATAAAGCGTACGTTTGTTTCTGAACGACATTTTATTTTTTCTACCTAACATACTATATAAGCGGCCTAAGTAAAAACGGGCGAGTTTCGTTACTCTATCGACGTGTGGCTTGAAAGAAAGCGTCTGGTCTAAGGTGACGCCTAAGTATTTGGTTGCGCTTCCAGGGGATGGGAGTACCTAACATTCGAACGATTGAACGATTCGCAGATTGTCAGCGACATGACGTTTTTTGCAGTCAAAGTAAACCGCAGAACTCTTGTCTGGGTTCACATCGATACGCCATTTTTGAAACCATGCACCGAGGGCGTCTACAGCCTTTTGGAGTCTGGTGGTGAGACCCGGGACACTTTGGCCTTTGGTGTAAAGGGCTGTGTCGTCGGCAAAGAGGGCGAGTTCGACGTCTTTCGGCGGAATGGGAATGTCGTTAGTGTGCACGTTATACAACAGAGGGGCGAGGACTGAGCCATGAGGGACTCCAGCCTTTATGGGACGAGGCGGGGAAAGCGTGCCTTCATGTTTGAAACGAAACGTGCGGTCTTTGAGAAACGACGCGATTATCCTAACTAGGCGAGCCGGTAAGCCTATTTTGTAGTGGTTATAAACGATACCGCTGTGCCAGACTTTGTCAAAAGCCTTGGCTACGTTAAAAAAAATGCGATCGTTTTCTTTCGTTTTCGATAGAAGCCATCGAGTATGTACTCGATTATTCGATAGACTTGCTGGGGGCAGGAGTGCTTAGCGCGGAAGCCGAACTGGTGGGGAATGATGAGGGGATCGCCATCCGTTGGAAACAGATGGTTCCGCATTCGAGAGAGTGTGACTCTTTCGAGAAGTTTAGACATGGCCTTGAGGAGGCTGATGGGTCTGTGATGAACCGGGATATTCAGAGGTTTACCTGGCTTGGGAATGCCTATGACTGTCGCTTCTTTCCAGGCTTTTGGAAAGTAGCTGTGGTCGAAGCAGGCATTGAAGATGATGGCTAGCAAAGGTAAGAACCTGTTGACGCAGGTGTTTGAGTGCGTGGTTAGAAATACCATCCGCACCCGGAGTCTTTTTGGACTTTTGACTTCTAATGAGAAGCAAGATTTCATCATTAGAGACTGTGACGGGGTCGTCAGTGATAGGGAGAGATTCTCTGCGGAGAACTTCGTCCTCCACCGCCTGGATGTGGGAGGGATCCGCGGGTTGCGTGCTGGGCGAACATTGTGCCGCTATGCTGTCGGCGAAGCATTCGGCTTTCTCTTCGGCTTCAAAGGCAATAGTGCCGTCGGGACGAGTGAGAGGAGGAATGTGAGAGGCGGCGTCTACGCGTAAGGCTCGGGCCATACTAGAGTACGCTTGGTGGGACGGGGAGATATTCTCCATGAGATCGTTAAACTGAGCATCTCGGAGTTCCGCGAGGCGAGACCTAACTTTACGTTGTAGTTTGTTCGCAGCTGATCTGTAGGCGGGCGTGGGATATTTCTTGGCTCTCCGGAGAGCCGCGTTTTTAGCTTTAATGAGATTGCTAACGGCTAAGGGTAGATTGGGTATACTTCGCTTAGCAACTTTTTCGTTTACACTGATGGCTGAGTTGATAGCATCAGTGAGAGAGTCGACTAATGTATCTATTTTGTCCGGGCTATCTAATTGGTCGGGCGAGATCGCGAGCGGAGAGTTTGGGGCCTCTAAGGCTGAAGCTAACGTATTTTTAAAACCTTTCCAGTTGGTAAAGGTCTTAGGAGGAGTGATGTGATTGTTAGGCGGTCCTAGGACGAGGGAGACGGGGCGTTGATCAGAGCCAAGGTCATCGAGCGGTTCGATAGACCTGAGATCGAGGTTGATTTGTTTGACGATCGCAAAATCGAGGATGTCAGAAGAGTAGTTAGGGTTGCCGGGATAGTGAGTGGGAGTGACGGGAGAGATGACGTCTAAGTCGAGTTGCTGAGTGATTTTAAGGAGTCCTCTACCGCTTTGGTTGGTCGATAGGCACTTCCAGTCAGTATGTTTGGAGTTAAAATCTCCAAACATAATGACTGAATGGCCGAGGGCCAGAATGGCCTCGAAGTCGCTAAGGATAGGTCTGGTACGATGGATGTCACTAGGTATGTAGACTGAAGCTATGATGACGGTCGGATAACCGGTCATAGCCAATCTACACACAGTGGCCTCCATGTTGAGGAGAGGAGGGTAGGGAGAGGAGTGCAGTGGAAACCTCTTTTGTGATAAATAGCTGCGCCGCCGTAACCGTCGGGCCTATCGTTACGAATGAACACGTAATTGGGAACAGCGAATCTTCTGGTGCGGTTTGGAGTGAGCCACGTCTCTTGAAGAAGCAATAAGTTTGGCCCGTTGTTCTGAAGGAACAATTTGAGCTCAGGAAGGTTAGTGCTGAGACTACGAGCGTTAAAAGAAATTAGGGATAAGCCCTTGGGTTTGATACGACCGGACGCGGGATTTGCGGGTCTAGACATTATATTTGCTTATTTACGAATTAATACAAAAATTAAAAAAAAATAAAAATAAAAATGTATAACGAACTTAGAAGCGAGTGATGCTCGGCTAACGCAAATAAACGCTCTTGAGGAGAGCGGGCATCAGCAGCATCAGCACTAATACACAGCAACCTTAATACAAAGTTGAAATTGAGAAATAATACAACGAGAAAACAACCTCTTTATTTTTGCTTTTAAGGGAAGAATAAAAACTATCTACATTGGGAACTTTGAAGTCAATATTATGTGTTTTTATTTTTAATTCCAAATACTTTCAGAAATCCTTCGAGACCGTTCATTAAATATAGTAGACGTTTTTTTGGTCATTTTATTTGAGGAATTAAGAACCAGACTTTGGAATTAGGAACTAGTTAAGAAAAAAATTGCCACACGTGATATAAAGATCATGATACTCTTCTGTACTCCAACCTTGCGGAACAGTAACAATATACTTTTTTTCGTGAAAACTCCTTGTTAGCTTTTGTAGCTGCTATTTTAATCAAAAACTTATTGTACCACATAGCTGTAAGTCTAAGAAATAAAATAAAGTTAAGTAGAAAGTATCAATCACTCGTGAATAATAACACATACTTGTATATCACACACATATATATAACATCACTCCTTTGTCCTTTTCTGAATTCCGAAAGGTAACGAACTTTTCTAAAGAAAACAAAGTTAAATTTGTCTAGTTGTGTCGATTATAAGTTATAAACTTTACTCGTTGCTCGTGAATTGCTTGTTAAGGAGCAAACACTACGGTTTCCCTCGTATAGGTAAAATAATACTAATTCTACAATAAACTTCATTCAAAATCCTCGCAATAGGTACACAAATAATAACTCAGAGCGTCACCACAATGAAGCCATGAACTTTAAGGATAGTTTTAGATTTCAAAGCGTTTGTTAGTATTCCTTTCTTTAACATTGTAGGGCATTGACACAGATGCGAACCTGGTTTGCGATCCCGATTTTATTAGTTTCTTACTATTGAACTTGAAAAATCAGTTTCTCCAATAAGGGCTATAAGGTAAATATTTCATTAGAATGGAAATAACGTCTAAGTGGGTTTGAAACGAACAAATTTGTTTAATTTTTTTTCTGATCAACTCTAATTTTTAATTGTATTTTGTTTTTGTTTTGTTAATGGCAATTAAGAGTTTTTATACTAAAAAGACTTAGGTTTCCACATTTCGTGTTATATTTAAGTCAGAAAAATACAACCTTCGACAATTAGAACCTGTCATTTCTGGTACGACGCGACAGCTACCACCAAACCACAATATTATGGAAAATAATGCAGCAAGCTATCCAAGTCAACTTTGTTAGTATATTTCACCATATAACCAGTACAGTAGAAAAAAACACCTTTAACTTTCACAATAAAATTCAAACTCAATAAAAAAGTCAATCGAATGGAAATTAAGTTCGAATGATTAACGGGGATGTGATCGATCAATCTTTCGAAACACTGGCATTATGCCATCTATCATTTTGTAATTGACAATGTGTAGTGGGACGCATGCAGGATGGATCGCTTTTGAATGTATTCTGACGATTATATTGTTACGATAAGTATTTATTAGCGTAGCAAATCTTTTTTGTTGATTTACCATTGATGTTGTTCACTTCTTAAACCAGCTAAGTAAGATTTTCTCTGCTGGATGCCTAATAACACAAACTGATAGTTGTAAAATGCAGAAAATTAAAAAGAAGAAAATTAGAGTAATTGCCTCACATTTATTGCTTTACATATTCCAAATAGATGTGTCAATTATTTTGGAAAGATTTGTTACAAAATCCTAAAAAAGTTAGGCTACAAAATTCATCAGGTCATCATTAAGTCAAAAATAGTTAAATACTGTAACTAAGGGAAACTAAGTTTTCCAGGAATATCCGCAAATTAACGCTGCACATTAGTGCAGTATTAAAACCATTAAGATAAAAATTATTAAATTATTTTTATAAATATACATCAACATAAACAAGAAAGTTCCTAATTATACATCTACAATCATCCGTGTAGTTTGATTATTACCGTTTTACGTTTATTAACGATTATTAATGTCATTGAACGTCAAAACACGAAATTTTATTACTTCTGTTTAGTGAGGCAGTGACTTGCAGTTCGACACAAAATTTGTCGAGCAGTTTTTAATGGTTGCTTAAAGTTCAAATCGCATATAGTTGTAAAATCCTCCCTTGAATAAAATCCTTTGTTCTAATTATAAAAAAATGCGATGAATAAACATATGTTAAGGAGTTGCATCTGATTTTACTTAAGATGCAAAGTGGTGCAGGAAGGGCTTATACCAAATTTATGTAGCGCGGCTGATATACGTAGTACCCTAAATCTTGTAATAAATTTAAATCTATCTTAGTGACATATTAACATTAGCTAGATAAACTCATAGCCAAATATCCTGCCATAATCAGTGTCAAGTAACTATCTCGGTTACCTAAGACAGTTTGCTAAACTTCTTACATTATAACATGGCAAGCTTTAATAATGAACACAACGAACCCACGGCTCTGTAAAATGATGAATAAATGAGATTTTGTGTTTGTTTTGTCTTCGAAGTATTAGGTTGAATTCTAATTTCTATCTAATCTTTGCTTATGAGCAAAGCAACAAGTCGTCGTTTGTGACTATTTTGTAATGCATTTGAGTTCGAGGAATATTTCAGTAAATATACGAAAGGTCTCAAAAAAAAGATGTTATGTTGCCAAATAGTTTAGTTTAACAAGAAGTTTTCAAATTAATTTTAATGATAAAAGTTTTGTTACGTTTCATCATGGTTTAGTATCCTGTGAGACAATGCATATCCACACATATCAGTTTGACGTAGAATTTGGAGATTTTATACGTTATCAAATATAATGTAAAGGCTACTGATTGACCTATTTATAATATTCCATTTCTTTATCTAGAAGTTTCTGCATTAAACGTTTCAACGAAATGTGACATGCGTTTTCTGTTAAAATGTAATCAACACTTACAATTACACAAATCTTACACTCACACATGTCTCGGATATATTTAATGATAGCAAACCTAAGTTCAGGTACGAGATGCTAAGTTACCTCCCTACTGGCAAGTGACAAACAGTCATACACACACACACACACACACACACACACTCACATACACACAAATACATACAACACAAACTTTACATTAAACACCCTCATTGTGTTAATTATATTATATTTTTTTTTTTTTGTTGTACTTAAACCTGCTAAATGCAAGGTTTCTTATCGTTCAATTTAATTTTTTTTTAATTCTTCTTTTTATAAAGTAATTGTCTTTTTTTTGCCTTTGTTGAATTAAGATAGTATTTTTTTTTTTGGTGTATTGCTATTTATTTTTTGTGTAAGTCTGATTAAGGTTAATATTAAAAAATTGCAAGTCCATAAATGGCCGTCAGTATTTTCACAATTGTTATTCTTCTTATGTCTAAGGGCTGTGGATTTTGTAATAAATAAATAAAAAGTATCTACATACAGGATGTTTTTATTTTCATAAAAAATGGATGCACATCTAGACCACTTGACACCAATCCGAGAAATCTATGCGAGAATTAAGCAAACTTCTTGGAATTCAATATCTATGAAAATATAACAAATTGAAATAAACTACTGTCATGACCATGGAATAATAAACTTATCACATAAGACTTCTACAACCCATAACATGAGGTTGCAAACTATAGATAGCTCAAAGCTAAATTAATAATCAACCCTCCGAGAGACTTTCCTGGCACCAGTACCTGCACGCCCAACTCTTCTGTCATTCCCTGCAATCGCCAAGGAGTATTAACCGGCGATATTTGATTTACTAGAGATTGACTTCGACGTTAGCTTATCACTATTGATTACTTGTGATGTTCGAATATTAATTAATTATATGTAAGCTTACATTAAACTGTAGGCTTACACAGTTTGCTTCGTAGTGGTATTAAGGTAGTATTTAAAATAGTGAAAATATCGTAAAAGACTTTGGAGCAGTTCTTTTACTACTAAAGTCATATACAGATAGTGTACATAAAAATCAATTATAAGAAGCTATAAAAATCTCAACTTCCCATTCAAAATCCTCTTATTTAGACCGTAAAATTTAAGTTTTAGGTCAAAAAAAATAGAGTTAAAATAATTTTGTTTAACAGAATTTTCTGGCCTGTGAACCCGCCGGGTTAAAGTTGAAGTCATTATATATATGCAAATTGTTCATCTAATAAAATTTCCGGGCGAGGCCAGTGGGACCGATATTAGTTGTGTATATCAATCAATTATCCCTTTTTAACGCCTTGCTAAAGTAAGTAAAATACTTGTATTTCGTAATATTTTTAAACACTTTACTTTTACTGTGTTAAATACTGTTGACAAACAATACCTAATGAACCTTTGATCAGCATATACATGACATGTATAATGGATTTTCATACTGTAAACGGACGAGAATCTGAATACACATAAATAGAAAACATTCATTCAAAAGCAAATATTTTATTATTTAAGCTTCAGCTTTTAATTTCACAGTTTACGCGTTCAGAGTTTACGATTATAGTTTACGATCCAAGCCATAACAATACTTCTATCTAATTTAGCTAACAAGCAAATGTATAATTTCTTCAAAATATACTTATTGCCTAGGTTAAAAGCGGGTTTTTTTAACAACAAGAAACATACTGTTGCTATATTTTTACTTATACCCTCATACCGCAGACACCACAAATCAATCTGGACTCGTGCAGTGCAGCTCCGAAATCAATTCGCGTGCTTCCGTCGGTTCGGAAACACCGTGGATGGAAGTGATATTGTTGTTTACGCTCGGGGTTACTGTCGCTGCTCTGTGAAATGCTACAATTAACATTAAACTTGCTGTATCAAAGCTAACGTAGTACTGCTATAGCCCCCAGACAAACACACCAACTGTATGACACCAAAGTAAGCACAGCTCGTGTTTTTGTTGTAGAGCGAACTAGGGCGGAACCCAGAAAAACCATGACCCGAGAACAAACATCTGTGGTCATCACACAAATGAATGCCCCGACCAAGATTACTACTTACTATCCAATAGACCAAGACAAAAGAGCAGGGCTACTACTTACTACGCTGCCGGGCCTGCGAACTAAAAATGCTCATAGTTATGGTTTAGGGTATATTATAAGCAATATGCGGATGCGACAAGCAAACATGCTTAATAGAGATGTACCGCATCCCGATCCGGAATTTAAAGTTTTGATGGAAAACTTCCATCTCGACGAAGGCTGGAGTGGTAATGTAAAGTTGACGGTGTAATGTAATTACAGTCATTTTGGGATATTGCAGTTTAAAGTGATTTTTTTTTAGGTTTATTTTAAAAATTTCTTCATGAAAGTTTTGTCATTTTCTTGGTATTTAGTTTACCGCTTACCCTGCACAATATTCCCATATTTTTATTTTTGGCCAAGTATATAGTATATTCGTATTACATCGCAACATTATTATATCTACTGCTTTTTTTAAATTTTATTTATCATTAATAAAATAAATTAAAATATCTTTTTTCTCACACATACACATGGAAATTTTTATTTGACTTGAACATTTCAGGAAGGACTCTGCCGTACATGATTTTATTTTCTTTATATTTGTTTGTTTAAACCAATTTGCTGTATGGTTATTCTATAAATTTAGAATTTTCCCTTTGTCCCCTCTGTATTATACGTGTTGTCTACACACATTATTGTTTGTGTTGTGTTTGTGTGCAATAACAAGTTTTTAATATTATTATTATTAAAGTTATGCGAATTAATTAATTAATTATGCTATTTATTTTTAATCTACATTAGGTAACATTTTTAAACTGGGATTATTATAGCAATTTTTTCATTAGTAACTTGGTAATGGGATACATAAAAATATTAAAATTTAAATATTGATACACGTCATGAATTTAATTAACAGATGACAGTACAAGATGTCTACCAAAAACATCTAGTAGGATTTGAACCCGAGCACTTAATTAAGAAAAAGGGCTACAACTCACCGCTTCACAAGAATTTATTTTATTCGACTCGCTCACACATAATTGAGACGTCAATATACGAATTTAAACATGACAAACATTTGCAACTCGTGGGGCGCGTCACACTGAAATATGCAGTCGTTCATACATTTTAAACTAGCAATACTTACATATAAAATTGACAGTTGTCCCTTTCGCTGCGATGTAGTATTCTCTGCAGGTTTGCGCTCTTTGTGATAGCCTGATGACGTGTTTCTGCCCTGCTGGGAACACGGTCAGTAGGTCACTTGCATCGAGCATGATATGCGAGTGTTACATATTGCTAATGAACTAAAAACCCTGTAGCTTGTTAGAACTGCGGTCCTTTTTACACATATTTTTTTGGTTAGTGATCTCCTCTTGTTTTTTATTGGCATTTTGACTTGACCAAGGCTACTAGAAATGCAACTCTACGAGTGATGACAAAAACATCCTCGATAGGTCGCCACGCCCCGCGGGTGCACCTGGCTGCGGCGCAACGCATTTCTATGGTGGATTCTGGTGGATGGTGGATTCTGTAAACTTTATTTACTTTGCCAAATGTCAAACAGGTAAACACAAACATTGTAGTTAAGAGCTAGGAACTGACTCCTGTAAACTCAACTGTATTTCTGGGCATAAACTTAGACGCCAAACTCTAGTGGGGATAGCATGTTGATGGATTAGCTTGCTGTTAAAAAAATGAAATGCTTATGACATATGGCAAGTTGTTTTGGGGGAGTGCTGCCGACATCGATACTATATTTATTCTGCAGAAAAGGGTCGTTCGCGCAATCTGTCAGCTTAGTCCAAGAGTGTCACTTAAAGTTAAATTTAAGGAAATAAATATTCTTACTTTCCGTTCGCAATATATTTTAGAAAATTTAATGCATTTAAAAAAGAACATAACCTTGTTCAAAAGAAAAAAAGATCTGCACAATATTAACACAAGAGGAAGAAAAATGCTGGCAGCTCATAATAGTAGGCTTCATAAAGTCACAAACTCATTCATGGGTCAATGTATACGCTTTTATAATAAGGTTCCTGAGGATATCCAAGGTCTTCCTATTGACAAATTCAAAAACACTATACAGCAAAAGTTGTATGCTAAAACTTATTATAAACTATCCGATTATTTGGACGATAAAAGCCCTTGAGTATATTTCCCTCATTCACAGTTATTACTAGGATTTTTAATAAACCAAATTCAAATTTTTATTTCGCAACATTGACAATTACTTGTTCTTATTGACGTCAAACAAAACATGGTTCTACCCGCAGTTCGGAACAACCTTCTTTGCTTGCCTTCTTTGCTTTATTTGACGTCAATAAGAACAAGTAATTGTCAATGTTGAGACGCAAAAAATTAAATATTTGCAACGAGAAATACGAGCTGACGAAGTTAAAGCTTTACCTGTGTTTTTCCCATCTTCGCCCATTTTTTCTTAATTTCTCTAAAGATTCCCATCTTCTCTTCTCATCATCATCTCCTATCCTTTTACATCTTATATTCTTTCCCATCTTCTACCATTATCATATATCATCTTACATCTTCTTCTAAGTTTTTCCATCTTCTTCCACCTTTTCATATCGTATATTCTTCCATCTTCTCAAATCTACTACTATCACCTTGCATCATCTTCTATCCACTCCCATCTTTAGCTTTGGTGACTCATGGTAAAATTTTTATATCTTAAAAGTATTGTCTAAAACCGCATCATTTTGTTAAACTTTCTAAGCTTTCAAACAAACCCATTTCGCAAGTTTTAAAAAAGCAAGACTTAGGGCTGATTTTTAATTTTTTTTCTGTTACTGTCGTAATTATAATTTTTTCTTCTTTTATTATTATGGTAATGATATTATGTATGTTAACGATGACAACGCAGGTAAAAGGCAATAGGTCATAGCGTGACTTACCTTGAGTATTCACTGCACAATCCATTTTACACTAAACACTTACTTACGTACACAATCAAGTTAAAAAATTCAATGCTTATATAAATTTTATCAGTAGAATAACTTTGAGACTTTAACATTAATTCTATGAAAAGCCTCGTCAAGTGTTGTACTGATAAAATATTGCTGAGCATTGGAGAATCAGCGACTTTTTCTAGAAAATACAATAGTAGCACACTAAAAAAAACAAACTAAAAAAAATTATAAAATAACTAACTATACGATTTATTACAAACCGCACAAAGCATGTAGCACCCCAAAAATTAGCTGTAATTGCTTGTGCCTGCCGGATAGAAGGCAATTAATAACCGCAATTGTTAACCATGTCCGAAAACTTAGACCACACAGAAAGAACTAAGCACGTTTCAAAAAACAAAAGCCTACACTAGGGCTGCGTTCTAGTTTTAAACTTGTATCAATTTAATTTTTCTTTTCGCTGTATCCGTTTTCAAATTGTACTCAAAGTTTTAAGTTATCGACAATTGGAAATTCGAAATACTTACAATAAACTAATATTACTGAAACAGTTCCGAAAACCGAACGTTCATTAATTTGTTAAAACCAATTAATATACCTACACAACTTAAGGATTGTAATCTCAGCCCCTTGCATCCAGTAACCATCATCAGCTCCTCCGTCCTCGTCACTTATGATAGATAATATTCATCTCCTATACTATTGTATGACGTATTGTAACGTAACCCCACCTTAGCAGTGATAGCAATTTCTTTTACGTTTTTAATTAGCCTTATATTTAGTAGTCTTAATTTCGTCATTCATCTTATGCGATGGGAAGGGACATCAGAGTTAATATATCAAATTAAGAAAGTAAAGGGTAATATGAGCCATTAACTTTGCACGCAATTTTCAATCGACATTACAAAGTGTTTTGCTCATTCTCCTCGTGCCTCAGACATAACTTATCAAGATAAGTAACGTAAACTTGAGTTACAAATTAAGTTGGAAGTTAGTAAGTCAAAATGTCCTTCCATAATTGTTGATGTCTTTTGGACTTCAAAAGTTGACTGAGTCAGCTAACTCCAATTTGGAACATCAACTCAAGTTTCAGCATTTTGGACTTAGTGGCAATTTTTAAAAACATAATTTAATCACAATCACTATTCAAATACTATAAATACGAACAAAATTTATAAAGTTATTTATTATAAGCTTACACGACACGGGGTTAAAATACGATTTGAACCACAAAATGGTGTAAAAAATATAAAAGGTAACAACACCTTTACTAGTCTAACTGTTCTTTTTTGGCAGCAGATACCACTTTTTGGTACTGAAACGATACGTGGAGTTACTGTATAGGTGTATTTTGTATATAGATTGCTTTCAATTACGAATTTATAAGGAAAATAAAGGGCGGTTTTGTATTTATCTGTCACCTGTCTTTTCCTGGCAATATTTTATTGTGACGCAATTTGTGCACTACTACAATTATTTGTTCCATTCGCTTGTTGCCTAGTTACTTACATTTCTTTTGGCTACTATGAAATTCAGAATTCAGTACAAAGGAAACTGGAATGGAACTGGAATTTTCATTTTTTTTCTTCCAGTACCTCTTCAACATTTTAATTGTTCTGGCCATAACTTAATTATTGCACTTTTTAAAACATTATTTTAATTATTTCGACTAGCCGTTACTTCTGTAGGTATACAGGGTGTACAATCCAAATGGGTCAGTATGGAGAAGTCAGAAACTATGAGAGATAGCGAAATCTGTTCTTAGGAACCATGGCGTCATTTTAGATTTAATAATAATGCCATTCAAACTTTTTTCTTAACTCTCTTAAGAGTTAAGAACAGATTTCGCTATCTCTCATAGTTTCTGACTTCTCCATACTGACCCATTTGGATTGTACACCCTGTATATGGGCGCGTTAAAAATAGTTTGTATAATGGCTTAAGAAAGTAAGATGTCTCTATTGTTTCAAACTATATTAAAGCAATAGGGTTTCTAGAAAAACGTAACACCTTTAGTAATTGGGTATCAACAAAGAAATAAATAATTCTGCAGCACTCGCACGTTGTGGTACTAGCTATGAAACGACGAAAGGTAGAAGTCTGAAATTTTCCCAAGAGTTACTTGAGGAAGAAGATAGTCGTGTTTAGATTTTGCTACATTCCACCTGTAACGAATTTCGGTAAACATAAATCAAATTAACGTTTCTCTTAATTGATAGCATTGAAGATAAAAAAAGGAAACTTAAAAATCAATTGATTCGTCAATTTTTAAATCTACCCACATGTAAAAAAAATTTAAAGCTCAAATATTAATGGCTACTCTCAAAGCATTGTAGAAACAATTGGCATTTTCCCCAAATATTCATACACTGGGTATCCCGAAATTCAACGTCATGACGAAACGGGACGATAGGATAGACGGTAACCATCATCAGAAAAATCAGAAAAAAAGTCCATCCCAAGTTCTTAGGTATTAAAAGTGCCATCAAAAGTTGGCGCTTTTAATCAGGATTCCAAAATGGTACAACACTTGGTGGGTAGCACTAAAAAATATGGGTCAAAATAAAAATAAAACTTGATTTGACGCAAATCCAGTATACTTAGCTAAATTGTTTTTGATTTGCACATACTCTTTGGTGGTCCTTAATTTTACGGCAGAATGATGATAGGGATGGATTGTGGAAATAGTGGAGGGCGTCACTATCACATATCACGGAATTTACGGTAAAACGGCGTTTTTCGGATTTTTTGAAGTTAAGATCTCTCAACTGCAACCAACATACGAAAAAGAGAATAATTGTTTGAAATTCCATTCCATTAAATTAAATAAACGCAGTTGCAGTCGTGGAGAAAAGCAAGTCAGCCATAAAAACATATACTACCCGTAACGTTTCTATTTACATTATATTCAGCGCTTACCAACTGTTTTATCAGCTTATTAATTTTAGACCAGCAACGCTTTATTCACCTATGAGCTTACCGTTAATTGGACGTAGTTTAATTGGTGAATCATTTTTGACTTTTTTGTGGGTTGGATCCATTTTGCTAAACTACGTCCAATTCATCTTAGTTAATCAATCAGTTCGCGGAAACAGTCAGCTTGTATTTTAGCAGATACTGTGCTGCGATTAATTAATGGAAACTGAAATACTATGAATAATATCAAAGCAAAAATTTATATAACTGCATTCTCACTCCGCAGTTGACACATATATATGTGTAATGCATATACATTTCTGAAATATTAATTTAATGATCGTTTCTTTAATAGCTTTATTATTAATTATGTGAATTGTATATGTATGTCTAGATGTCGGTTATTTTGCTTAAAATGGTAAGACACATTCGAACATTTATTGGTATCCTAATGTCTTTGAAAATAGATCGAAAAAGGTTGGAACTGTTACATTATAAAAGAGTCTCAAATGCAAAAAGTCATTCATTTTGTTTTAAAAAGGATGATTCATAAAATGGACTGCTTTCCGTTGAACTTATACAAAACGCGTTTCACCACTTTTAGCTCTTTCTTATGATTTACATTTTTACCGCTATCTCTAAGTTCCCTTAACCTAACTACGTATAATGAGTATATACGACATCTAAGCTGTTTGCTCTTTAAAGTAACTGGCTCTTAACTTTATCTTCTATCACTCCTCAACCGCACTCACCTCATCAAGAGGTTTGCACGAATATATAAACAAAGTCACATCGTCACAATTTATTGTAGCGGAAAAGCCATTTAGGAAAGTTGTGCTGCCGCTGTAATGAAATATTGTTTTTTAAAGACGACATTATCATAATGGCGAGCGTTTACCTAAAAAATACACGCTGCCTGGGCACCATTCATATACAACATCCTTTGGGAGACGCAATTTGGTCCTACTATTTTGGATATTGAAGAAGTCGGGTTGTTTATGTTGTAAACTTGCAGGCATCGTAATGAGGGCACAATTAGTGCGTGAAACTGTGAACTAAGCTGTGTGTGTTTGATTATATCCGAAATTCATTAAATTTAGTATTTGGCATGAAACTGGCTATCAGATAAGTTAAGAATCAAATTTCACTCAGCACCTACAGCAGAACTCAAAACAGGCACTTGTGTAATGAATACACAAATTAGTGCCATACAAGTTGATGGTCAGCTTAGGCTGATATGGAAGACAAACGATTAGCGGATTTCTTCTTTCTGGTTTCACTCGCGGTTTCTGCATTATTTATGATACCAATGAATATTGCTGGATCCCTGTTCTTAAATTATGGTAGATTATCACCCAGCAACAAGTAGACATTTATTCACGTTTCTGTAAATAGTTGGCCACTATCAATATAATGAGCCAACTATGTGAAAAATCATAGGACTGCTGTAATCAAAAGATTTTGTTTTATTTTTTGATGTGATTATTTAAATAATTTTAATATTTAAAAGTTGTATCTAGATAAAGCTAACAATCCGTTATTTTCAAGTAAAATTCAGAAGTTGTATAATAATAAACGACTGAATGATAATTTAAATCCATAATTTAATATGCAAACTGACTGTGTACAGCCTGTATGCAGCCAAACAAAATTTAAATCATATTAGACGTTAATTGATCGCTCTGCTATGAAATATCATCCTACTATTCCCAATATAAACCAATATTATTTCTACATTCCGAAAACCAAACATTAGGATTGTAATCTCAGCCGTCGGCATCCAGTGACCGTCATCAGCTCCTCCGCCCTCGTCACATATGATAGATATTAATCTAGATAGTATACCTACTTTTTGATGACGTATAGTTTATTGTAACGTAACCCCGCGTTGGCAAAGATAGAATTTTTTTTTTAATTGTTCAAATTTAATTAGTCTTATTTTGTATTATAAATAAATTGGAAGAAGTGTTAGTAAGTGTAAGTGAAAATGTCCTCCCATCATAATTAATGTCGATGGACCTTGAAAGGTTGACTGTGTCAGCTAACACCAAGTTAGAATACTAATTCAGTTTTATGCATTTTGGCCATAGTGATATAAAGGTATAATTTATGTCAAACTTTTAAAATCATATTATTTTCCCACTTATTTCAATATTAAGAAATCGTTAAAACAATTGTAAATTATTTTAAAACATAATTTAAGCAGAATTACTCTTCAAATGTATGTAACTGTGAAGAAACGTTATGAAAATATTTAGTTACTACTGGGAGCTTTTTTTTCGAAATTGACAATTTATTTATGGCCCTTTGGGCCTTTTAAATTTCACCGGACTTTGTGGCTTAGCGCTGACGGCGCTTAGCTGGAACTAAGACTACTCCTACATACGATATGCCTAAGGGCACCCGAGAGGTCACGGACCTCGGCTTAGAACGTCGTCTATTGAAACTAGCACTGATTCAGAAGGATCATCTACTGCCAAAAAACCAGCAAGAAACTCATAAGGAATGTGTACGACGCGTTAGCCTGGTCCACCGGTGGGTTAGGCGATTCGAATGCCGTGTTGCCCTATTTCTGACTGGAACACCGGTGTTCCTTGTTGTAATAGCGTCATCGGGATCTGTTAAGACGTTACGCGGACGCCTATAACGAGCTGCCGCGTCTGGGTTGGCTGTGTATTCAGGTGACTTATTGCCCAGCGGGTTGGGATGGTGGGGAGCATTATCGAAGTGGCGTCTAGACGCCAAATTCATGAATGCGGAAATGGTGGGCAGCTCGAGATCCTTGTGCAGATCTAAGTTGCGGACATAGGGCGGGGCCCCAACGCATATGCGTAAGAAACTATTTTGAGTAACCTGCAAGTGATTTAGGTTCGACTTGCTGGCGTGAGCGAAAGCCACACTGGCGTATGTCATGATGGGGCAGAGGTAAGTTTTGTAAAGTGTAAGCTAATTTATAAGCGATATTTTACTCTTCTTGCAGATCAGAGGGTATAGCGGCTCAATACAAAGGTGGCTCGGTCCCGGACGCATTTTATGTGATCCGCGAATGCAAGTCCACTATCTAAAGTGACTCTTAAGTATTTGACTTTTGTAGCCCGGAGTACCAAAGATCGCAGTACCAAATAGAGTGATAAAGGTTGTCCTAGAGCAGGTTGAGAGAGAGAAGTACATGCTGCATTTTTTTCTGAGTTGACTTCTATTTTCTTTTTCCAAAACCAAGCGCCTATAGCATTGGCTGGCTCACATCCTCAGGCAGGATCCAGCGGCGACCATTAGCCACCGAAACTTGCTTGGAAGATGCACTGATAGCAGTTTGAAGGTGGTTGGTGAAAGCACCGATCGCTACATTGGTCTTCTCGATGGATGACAACGAATCGGGTGTTTATGTTGGGGCTCTCAGTAGCCTTAAAGGCTTCCGTTAGTTTGATCCAATAGATGTGTGACTTCTTTGGGAAATGGGGTCACTTGGGATACCTAGCTGCATGACTACCGGTCGGTGATCTGAAATAAACTGGTGGATGACTTCGACTGAGCGATACGTTAACACTTTGTAGGATTGCTTTACGAGAATATCGGGGCGATGATTTGTGTTATAAGGTTAGTGAGTCGGTTCCCGAGGACCCACTACAGTCGTGATGAAGACGACGGCCGTTTCGGTTGGTAACTACGGAGTACCAACTTGAATGTTTCGAGGTAAAGTCACCAGCTTGTATTACGTAGGGACATGAGTTCATCGAGTAGCGACTGAAGGTGGTTTTGAAGTATAACTTTGTCTGATGGTTAGTAGATGGGGGCCGGCGTGATTAGCTGATCCGCCGCTTATCGCTATTCTACAACAGGAAACTTCGATATTCTAGAGCTGTGGGATCAACAGGTATACAGTGAAGAGACCTTCTTCGATAGATGAGGGTATCAATTTTATCGGCGGTAAGCCCATCGTTACGAACGATGTTGTAGTTCGCTATTTTCGGGTCCTTGTGACTAGGTTTCAAAAAGGTTTCCTGCACAAGTAAGATGTCGATTTGAAATTCTCGAAGGAGTTCATGAATTTCATTATGCTGATGTTCAAGACCATCGGCGTTGAAGTAGCCGATAGTGAGGCACCGAGGTTGATCTAGAGGACGCCATTTAAAAGATCAGTTTATTGAATACACAGCTCTGTGTAGGTTGTGATGAAAACAGAATAATAACTAATCAGTTTTGTCAGATTTTAATAATGTGCTTCCTTAAAAACTGTTTTTAGGTATTCTTTGTTTGTCTATTTTTTTGTGCAGACATGTCGATAAGGAAAGTTTTTTTTTGATATTGTTTACAATAAATTCTTCTTATAATCCAGTATTGTTTTGGAATGAGAGATACAAATCTGGTAACCCATATATATCTTCATTTTGGCACTTCTAGTGATGGCGATATATGAGCTCAACTGCGTTGAAATGGAAGGAAAGCGCGCAGCGCTCAGCAGTACGTAGGTAATGTAATGGAAGTCAACCGTGTTAGCAACATGTTAAATATATCTAACATACTCATTGAACAAAACTAAGAGTTCATAGAAGGAAGCCACAGTTCAGCATATCAGTAGTTGTCTACAAAAGGTCTTAGGACGTTAAGTGAGTACTATAAGTGCTCTAAATTATAGATTTTGCTGCAAACACAGACTTAGATAGATCAAGTATATAACTAACAAAGGATACAAGTCTGTACTTGGGAGCGTTAACCATCAATGTAACGTCTAAGAATGTGGCCGTTAAGTTCACAATAGGTGGGTTAGATGTAGTTACTGTCAAATGAATAAATAATATTGTCTAACAAAAATAAAATGTGCATCTTGGTTTCTACATTTCTCTCCAACTTTTATTCTAAAGTAGCCTCATTAACAATGAAACACATCACTTAACAACTTTAACATTGTAACAATCGAACATACGGCGACAACAGAAACAGAGTCATAATACAGTAAGCTCAAATCTATATACAATAGGGTACTCCTCTTTGTGAGGAGTCGGTTAAAACCTCTGTTAAGTGCTGCCATTCAGTGCCACCTATTGTGTGCCGAGCGAGCGCGGTGTGGGACTTTTAAAGTTTATCCTCTTGGCTATTATGGTTTCGTAACATGTATTACTTCAAACTATATCAAACTATCTGTATAAAGTCGTATTTGTGTCAGGTAAAAGCAAACATTGCTATACGCTTTAAAAAGCTTTCAAAGCGATACATCTTTGGATTATTTTCTTTGTTAAAACAAAAGAGTTGCTAGGTCACTCGATAGTCTGATATTCTAGGGCATATAACCTAAATTATTCCATAGACCCTTAATGACCAACACACACAGCACCGGGAGCGTATGGAAGGTAAATAGAATAAAACCAACAGAAGTGGGTGCCGCTTTTTACCCGCTCCGTGTAAATGTTGTCTAAGATTTGTAATTACGTAAGTTTGATACTCATATAATGTACCATCAAATGTACAATTTAATTAATGCATTAAAACGTTATTATATTTGATAATTTTAGTAACTAAATATGATTCTGTGAAGAACCATGTGTGAAGATTGAGCTGACCATCTTAACTTATTGCTTATTAAAAAGTTGGACAGAATAGACAAAGTCGTCTTTAATTGATCAATTCGGATTGAAGATGAAGCTAGATAACAATCCCTAGTTAGTTATGGCACAAAAATGTAAAAAATAAATAAAATTAAGATAAAATTCAAAAAGTTCTAATCAAAAACCTTATATTTACATTACAATCATTATGGTCCCAAATACCTATGTTTTGTAAAAACAGGGCAAAATTTATTTGTTTTTTGTTAGACCCTTTTGTCAGCTAATACAATATAAAATTAGGATAAGCAGATGCAGTTTTTTCTATAAGTTACCATCGACCCTCCAGGCTATCAGTATTTTTTAAAACATATTATTACTTAATACTATGAAGCTCTTTGGAATGTTTTCATTAATTTCTGTCATTGACAGAAGGCTAGCGCATAGCGTGACACGCTAGTGGAGAGGATGTAACACGCCTATATAAGAGGTGCCAAAAGGCTTGTACATCATCTCAGACCCGATCTGCGTCCGGACCCGTTCGGACGTGTTGAAGGTCGCTCCCGGCTGCCGAGTTACGATTGTTGTCTCACGACTTCTCTCGTATCAATACTCAAACGCCACTCTCAGATCCGTTCTGCGTCCGGCCCCGCTCGGACGTGTTCGCGGACGCTCCAGCAGTTGAGTCACGATTGTCGTCTCACGACGACAACTCGTTCGCAATACTCATACGCTGATTGCCTCTTCAGGGCTTACGCTGCGGCCGGTTTCGATCGGCTGCAACTAAGTCGGTCTCTTGCACAGCAACAACAGAGCTGAGCTTACCGCGGTCGATTAACTTCGATAGTGGTTCGCGAGGCTCGGGCTGTTTTTCTGGCTGCGTACTTGACGCTTGGCGCCTGCTACGTAGTCAGAGACTCGCTCCGCGGCCGGCCCCGGCCGGTCGTAACGTAGTCAATCCCGCACTTTGTGCACCCCTCGCATTAAAAACCTCACCTCGGTGAGTGCAGCAACAACAGGGTTGAGCTTACCGCGGTCGATTAAATTCGATAGTGGTTTGCAAGACTCGGGCTGTCTTTCTGGCTGCGTACTTGACGCTTGGCGCCTGTACGTAGTCAGAGACTCGCTCTGCGGCCGGCTCCGGCCGGTCGTAACCGGTTCTATCACTCATTAGTACTTTAATGGGACTAACTTCTTGGTGCCTTCAAATTGTTACATAGCTTGTGTATGGGGCGTACCTTACACCGTGACTAATTAGATAAAACAGCTGAATTACGTTAAATAACTAATTTATTATTGCCCAACTCATTATATTATACTAAATGAGTGGAACGCGCTATATGGGTGATTGCTAATTACGAACTGAACGAATCTTTAGAACTATACATGAAAACGTGCTTGATGAAGTAAAATGCTGCGTTGCGACCTACTTAAGTATGTACTCCGTACATGCTCCCGGGGGAAAGAATTGCTGAATGAAATGAGGTAATGATGAATAACTACAATGAGTGATATGCTACAAGGTGAAGGGCATTTTAGACATAAATTAAGATCAAATTAACAGTAGGTACACTCCGTGATTCACGCAATATCGTCGGAAATTGTAAATACAGAACGGAGCACGGGCGACGTGCTTTTGTCTTTTGATTTGAAACTTTTGTGTCTTCGCACTGAAACATTTTTATCACATTTACACTCATCACTAGACGGAACACTAAACCGCACGCTGGGCTCGGGGGCCCCGGCCGGCGACGATGGCGGCGCGGGCTGTGCGCGGCGTGCAGCGCTCCTCCGCCACGCCACCGCCAACGCCAACGCTGCTACTGCTGCTACCACCACGTATATTGCAGTATAGTGGTGTATGTCGTGATAGGACATCCCTTCACTTAGCGGTGTTGCTTCCTTCATCTCATTTATCTGATTTTGTAGCTCTCCAAGTTGCTTGTTGTGAAGTTGGTGGTCGGGTTCAGATAACGTTTCCGACTTAGTCAGGGGGATATTTATAAAATGGTTAATAGGTGACATATCGATAGGTATCGTATCTCTTGAAATATTTAAGCTGGAAGTGTCCATTCTGTGTGTGTATACAGTAAACTCCTTCGTTTTTATAATGCAACCATGGCTTACGCTTAATAGGCCGGCGAGAGATACATCTAATGCGGTTATTTGATCTGCACATATTATCTTAAGCGCACAGGTATTACAGCAATAATAAAAGTAGGTATTAATTGTGTTAATTTCTTCCCATTTGTCGACAAAGGCTTGTTATTGTTTTACAGGTCCCTGAACTTTTGTCGACTTCGCAGAATGACTCATCGTCTCTGATTTTTACTATAGCGCGTCTTATGTTACATAATAATGTTTCTGCGTTTAAGTGAAGGCATGTTTGTATATCATGTTCGGTTATTGGGATAAGGGCGTCTTTTTTAAGGCTAGCGGCAACGTATACACTAATAGGCTTTAATGTTGTTATTTTCTCGTTTAACTGCTGCGGAATTGGTATAATTTTTAATAATTCAAAGGTATCTCTACTGATGAGTGGAATTTTAATTTCGAAGATCAGGTTGTGAGTAGTTATTTTAGTTCGAATTTTAAGTAATTTGTAAAACTTATTTAAGTCACTTGAATCAATCGGTAAACTTAAATCGCTTGGTAACTTTCCTGATATTGTATTTAGCTGATTCAGTAGTTCCCCGGGCGTAATAAGGTGTAGGTTAAACATTCCATTATAAATGTTTGTAATAGTGTTTAAAGTTATTTCCTGCATGTTTTGAAGGTGATTCAAAATGTTAAATGCCATTAATGCTGATTGAGTAAATTCGACGGATGTTGATATATTGTTAAAACTCTTTTCGATAATATTTAGGGAGTTTTCCACTTCGTTAATTTTTTTATTAACATATTTATGCTGTTTTTGCATCACGTTTTCGGTACGTTTTATGAAGTTGAACTCTGCTTCGACGATGGATGTTTGATTTTTCCAGAGGGCGGCTAAGTGGTTTTGGTTCGATCTTAAAAGTGTAATGTCCCTCTCATATTGCTCTGCGAATTCATCATCGAGCACTCCAAACAATGTGTTCGCTATGTTGCCTACGACATTGACAAGGCCGCGCCTCCGTCGGGAACGCACTGAGTATTGCTGAGTTAGTAACATACGGTTGTAGTACTCGAGCTCTGCGTCACCGTGACGTAGTTGCGACATGATCCCGTCGCAGTGTGATTCCGTTCTTATCTTCGAACATATGCTGTCTAAGAATGTTAGGTATTTTGAAAATGCTGTAATGCCTTGCCAATAGGGGTCCGTGTTGAAATAAACGACGAGGTTCCAGTTATCTCTAATTATATGCATGTTCGATATATGGTCGAAATAAATGCCTTTATGCTCTTGAAATTTTGTTATATTATACTTAGATTCCACTGATGTTATGCTGTTAAAAAATAATAAAATTATGGATAAAACTGTTGTGGCAAAGCAGTAATGATTTTTGCGTATTCTTTTTGTCGTTTTCTGTTCGTTTAAGTCTGTTGTCTCATTATCACTGTGTTCTTGTGTATTGCAGCCACGTTTGCTCTCGATTTGATTATTTATGGGTAATATGGATAGTTTGACGATAGGTCTTTTCATTTCGCCGTTTTTAGTTTTAAGCGTGACGACTCTCACATAGCCGTCTGCGCCAGGGTGAAGCTGAATAACTCTACCTAGGGCCCACTTTCCTGCCGGTAAGTTTGCGTCGTGTATAATTGCTACGTCATTTAACTGAATATTTCTTTGCGGTGCTTTCCATTTACTTCTAGCAGATAACTGTGTTAGATATTCGCTTTGCCATCGCTGCCATATATCATGCAATATTTTCTGTGTATGATGCCACCGAGTTCTTAGGTCAGTTTCTGTTTCGATCAATGTTAACGTGGGGAAATGTGCAGGTGTAAGAATGTTCAGATCTTCAGGATCTTCTGATAATGGGCACAGAGGTCTGGAATTAAGACAACCTTCAAGTTGTGCTAGCAATGTGCTATATTCTTCAAAAGTTAACTGTTGATCTCCTATTACTCTCTTCGTGCGATGTTTCAAGCTTCGTACTGCAGCTTAGACCAGCCTAGACCTCCCGCCGAGGGCCATGAGGGCGCGTTGAAATGCCACGTAATACCTAGTTCGCTAATCTCCTTTCTAAATATGTGATCTTGCTGATATGATTTTATTTCTTCCTGTAGTATCCTGTTTCCTTTAATAAAATAGGTTCCTTGATCACTATACAGATGGGCTGGTGTTCCTTTTCTGGCGGCCATTCGGCGTAGGGCAGCTAGGAATGTTGATGAGGTCAGATCCGACACTATTTCCAAATGTATAGCCTTCGTGGCCATGCACACAAAGACTGCTATGTATCCTTTAGAACATTTGGTGCCGCGACCTTTGCTGGATTTTACGTAAACGTAGCCTGTATAGTCTACTCCCGTGTGGTAGAATGGTTTCGACATATTGCTTCTAGCTGAAGGTAAGTCACCCATCAACTGATGATGCTTAGATGGGTTTTGCTTTCTGCATGTCACACATAATCGTAATTGCTTTTTTACTAATCTATTGCCGCCGACAATCCAATAGTTTTGCCTAATTAATGCTTGTGTTAACCTAGCTCCACCATGAAAGGACATAGTGTGCGCATAATCTATGATGAGTATAGCTAATCGGCTGTCATTAGGTATGATGATCGGATGCTTCATTTCGTATGGTATTTCAGAATTTTCTAATCTCCCGCCAACACGTAAAATGCCAGAAGGGTCAAGATAAGGGTTTAGGTTTTGTATTTTGCTTTTCGAATTAACGCCTTTATTTGCTTGTAAATTGCTTATTTCTTCTTTGCTAGCCAAGCGGGTCCCTTCTGCCACAAGGAATTGCTTATCATCTGGGTAGGGTACAAACCCCTGCTGGCCGAATCTGCAAGGTTTTCACAAGACTTAACATAATGCCAACAACTCGATGGCATAATCTCGAGGGTATTTTTTATTCTATTCGCTACAAATACCTTCCATTTATTTGATTCATTTTTCAGCCATGCTAAGACTACCATCGAATCGCTCCACCCATATGTTTCAATGTTATGCTGATTGAGACATTTCTTCACCTTATGCATTAATTTAGATAATAGCTGAGCTCCACATAACTCTAGTTGCGGTATAGTTACGTTTTTGTTTCGAGGTACAAGTTTCGATTTTGCTGCTATTAAAGTTAAAGTTTGGCGTTTTTCTATGCGTGCATAAATTACACAAGCATATGCTTGCGCCGACGCGTCACAAAATCCGTGTAATTGTATAATATCATTTGTTTGACATCCTATCCATCTAGGTATATTGTATGTGTTTATGTTGTATATATCTGCTCGTATTTTATTCCATTCATTGCTTATCTCTTTAGGTATTACGTCATCCCATTGAAGGTTTATAGAATAGGTATTTTGAAATAATAATTTCAATTTAGTGGTGATTGGAGTGAGCCAGCCTAAAGGGTCAAAGATCCTAGATATTTCAGATAAAAGTTGCCGTTTAGTAGGGCTGATTAAATTACTATCCAAGTTATATTGAAATGAAAATTTGTCTTTATCAGAGTTCCAATATAATCCTAGTATTTTTGTCTGATTTTCTGTCTTAAAGTTAAAAAATTTTTGATGTTCATTGTTTTCTTTACCCTCTAATATTTCTGAATTGTTAGTTGACCATTTTCGTAAAGTAAAACCTCCTAAATTTAGTATTTCTTGTAGCTGATTAATTAAAAGTTTTGCATGTTCGATCGAGTATGACCCATGGACTACGTCATCAGTATAGAATGCTTCTTCTACAACTTGGGCGGCCTCAGGGTAGGCTTGGCGTTTGTCCGCCGCCAGTTGGCGTAAGGTCATCATTGCCAGGAAGGGCGCCGCCTTAGTTCCATAGGTAACTGTAGCTAGTTGATATGATTTGATAGGTAGGTTTTCATGCTCTCTCCATACGATTTTTTGGTAAGTTTGGTGCGTTTCTGCTAAATTTACTTGTCTAAACATTTTCTCGATGTCTGCTGTAAAACCAAAGGGGAATTGTCTAAATTTTAAAAGTAATTCTTGCAGATCTTGTTGTAAGTTCGGACCTCTATGCATTAGATCGTTTAGGCTTAGGCCTGATGACGTATTTTGTGACGCGTTGAATACAGCTCTATATTTTGTAGTGCTACTGCTTTCTCGCTCTACACAATGGTGTGGTAGGTAACATTCTGGTGGTGAGTTACTAAGGGCACGCTTCATATGATTTAAGGTTTCATACTCTTCTAAAAATTACTTATAACCTATTGCTAAATCAGGTTGCTTTCTAAATCTCCTTTCTAAGCTTAATAGCTGTGCTACAGCTATTTGTTTGGATGTTCCCAGCTTTTCACGCAACTGTTCCTTAAAGGGATACATAACTTCGTAACGCCCATTTGGCAAACGTTTCGTTGTATTTTTATAAAACTCTATACACCTCTGGTCATCTTCCGATGTTGAGGTTTTTTCTGATGTAATATCTTCCAATTCCCAAAATTGCTTAATATCTTCGATGTTATTTATAACCACGTTACAATTGTAGGTTTTCACATTCCCACAAAGTAACCACCCTAGCTGGGTTTGCTGAGCGATAGGTTGTGCCGTGTCTTCACCCTTGATGATTCCGCCCATGATAATTTCAGAGTAGCAATCAACCCCTAGCAATAAGTCTACAGGACGACTAATGTTAAAGTCTGGGTCGGCTAAGTTGATATTGTCGATATAAGACCATGAAGGTTTCGAAAACGTTTGAGATGGGCGATGTTTTATCAGGTTATTCATAATAAGTACGTTTAAATTAAATGAAAATTGGTTGTAAGTGGATGAGCATTCTATTTTGAGCATTCCTTTACAGTTATTCTCTGTTTGTCCTATACCAAAAATGACACCACTGCATTTTTGACGTTTGAGCCCTAAGGCTTGCGCTGCATGCTCTGTGATGAGGGATATTTGTGACCCTTGGTCTATGAGAGCACGCATGGTACGGTAAGTTCCGTCAGCTGCTAGGACATTGACATTTGCTGTTGCTAGTAGCATTTCTTGAGAATTATAATTATTTTGTGACACGTGTGACATAGTTCCTAAAGTCACGTTGTCTTGCGAAGTTGTAGGTTTTGCTTGAATTGGGTGATTACGTCCAGTATTAGATTTCAAATTTGCGAAACAGTCGTGTAATAAAGAATGATGACTTCGAGTACAGTAGCGGCAACGTTTTGCTGATCTGCATTTATTTCTATTATGATCGAATAAACAGTTTTGACAAATATGCATGTTTTGGACAGTTTTTAATTTATGTTCACTATTCATATTTATGAACTTATCGCAAGAATATAAGGCATGGTTTTCCTTGCACATTGGACAGGATTTACTGGGCACGTGGACGGCCTTTTGGTTAGGATATTGCCCCGGCTTTGGTTTTGCATTATAATTATTGCAATAGAATTGCGGTTTTTAAAATGATGATGAAATATAGTTATGCGATGATGATTGAGGTCTAATATCCGGTTTTCTTCGGGTTGACTCTAACGTTGTAAATTTTGACTCTAGGTAGCTTAAAAATTCTTGGAGAATTGGTAATTCTCTTGGATTTGTGACAAATTCTAAATATTCGTTATGGCTGACGGGATCTAATTTTTGCGTTAAAATATGTACTAGTAGTGGGTCCCACGTTGCTATATCGACCCCCAGATTTTTGATGGCATCTAGGCACTCCGTAGTAACGTCGTGCATTTTCTTGATTTGGACAAACGATTGCTGATTAATAGTTGGTAGGCCTAGTAGAGTGTTAACATATGATGTAAATATGAGTTTCTTATTATTAAATCTATTATTTAAGATATCCCAACATACTTGGTAGTTCTCCGTGCTAATTGGCAGATGTTGTACTAATTTTTCTGCTTCGCTCTTAAGCTTGCATTTTAAAAATTGCATTTTTTGTGCACATGAGAGAGATGGATTTTTATGGATAGACTCCTGAAAAAGGTCTTTGAATGATACCCATTGATTATACTGCCCGTAAAAGGTAGGAATATCCAAAACAGGGGTGGACTTTTCCCTGTGTGCGACGGACCATAGTTTCTTGTTGATATCTCTCTTCAACTCGTTAAACTTACGCTCATGCTTGCTATAGATCCTCTCATAGCTTTCGTCTTCTCCGTTCAATTCGCTGTCGATTTCCCAGTGGAAGCAATCGATCGCACCCCACCTGCTATGGAGGACCATCAAGGCATCGTCAAACTCCCACTTATCCGAAAGTGTATCCACGTCAATGTTTGAAACGGTCCTTATAAATGCTTTAAAGTTTGCTGTTTGTTTTTTTATCATATCGTCCAGTTTACTGGTTGACCCTTGGGATCGAACCAAGGTTGGTACCGATACGCCTGGATTTTCCGTCGTGCTTTCCATCTCACCTTCGACGTCCTGCTGCGGCTGTCTGCTGGAACCTGCTGGCGCTGGACTCCTTTGTGTTAATGAAACCTGATGTTGCTAGCTAATGTAGTCTTTTACTGACTTGTAGAGTTGAGAAGTTTGCTCGTACTCTCTATTAGTGAAATACATATGAGTTCTGCTCGCTTCCATGCTAAGCCTATCATGGTTGCCCTGATATTCTACCCAATAACCTTCTAAAGTTTGCAAACGCTTTTTAAAATAATCATTGGTCTTACGTTCAACGCTATCTTTTTTAAAGTTCGACAATAGTTTTTTAATTGCTTCTGAAATTTCCACCTGACTAAGATACAGTTCGTTGATGTCCATTCAAGAAAAAGATAAATGGAAAGATCTTACTTGAGCTGGCTGGTTGGTGCTGTAGACGCTAAGTGGGCGCGCGGTTTATCCACTACTGCTGAGTGCTCTGGTGCCCGCGGGGTAGGGCCGCCCGGGGCGCGGTGGTTGTTGCTGCGAGCGCTGTCTGAACGCGCTGCTCTTGCTGATCGTGAGCGTGGCTCACGGGTTGTTGCTGCTGGATACGATATATTCACCCGGCGATAGCTTGTGGAGGGCTAATGCTGCTTGCTTGATATGACGCGGTAAATATAGTATTTTTGCTAGATATGTGCACTGATAATTGATCACTGATATGCTTATCACTGCAATCCAAATTCGCTGGTGGCACCTCACGCGAGGAACGACGTAACCGACAATCGCGAGGTCCCTTTGCTCGAAGGACCACAACGATGTATGGGGCGTACCTTACACCGTGACTAATTAGATAAAACAGCTGAATTACCTTAAATAACTAATTTATTATTGCCCAACTTATAATATTATACTAAATGAGTGGAACGCGCTATATGGGTGATTGCTAATTACGAACTGAACGAGTCTTTAGAACTATACATGAAAACGTGCTTGATGAAGTAAAATGCTGCGTTGCGACCTACTTAAGTATGTACTCCGTACAGCTTGCTTGTTTTAATTGCATTTAATACAAAATTCAAACGTGTCTTCTTGCATCACTTTCTAATAACTTTTTTCTTTACATCGCACAGATAATAACAACCCTGGTAGCTGGTACTATTTATATTGAAGCTCGTAAAGTATGCGAGAAGGCCAAGAAACGGCGTTGTTCTTTTTTGTCACATTTGGAAAGCATTTACTGAGTCAGTAACCTTCTATAAACGTAAGAATCCATTGCATGCAGTGTATTGTGGTATTAACTTGTCGTTTTAATCCCTAGACAAACACACCATCTGTATTGCCACATACCACCTCAAAGTAAGCAGAGCTTGTGTTACGGATGACCATACAGCGAATGGGGGGGAATCCCTTGATAAATAATGAAAATAAAATTTATAAATATAAACAATTATGACTCGAGACTAAACATCTGTGTTCATCACACAAATGAGCGCCCCCACTAGGTCTCGAACCTGGGATAAATTATATATTAATATAATTAACTTGCCTCGTATTTTCAATTACTTTAAGTAAAAAACTGAAACATTGTGTGAAGTTTCGTTTGAGGGGAATTTGAAGACAAGTTTCGACGGAGGTTTAGAAACATGTTGATGGTCGATCTGTTACGTGGCTTAAGTTGGTCCTTGTCAATGACTATAAAAGCTTCTCCAAATACACAATAGATTCCAAAAGTGTGGGTGATCAACCATGATTCTTCAACCATGGTTTTTTTTTAATAGATGATAATAGATTTGCTTGTACCAAAGGTTTATTACATAAGAAAATTAAGTTTTTTATATTCAATTAACAACCGAAAAAAATATCAAAATCGGTCAATATTTACAGATTCAGCATACGAATTACTGCGATAAGGAGTGATTTTTCACTAATTTTAGAAATCATCCTATATCTACTAATCTAATCCACATAGATTTTTTTTTAATATTATTTTTTTTCTATTTGAACCATGTTGCGTGAACCCCTTCCATTTGGACGTTGACCATCTGGACACCCTGAATATATATTATGTACATTAATTAATTTATAAATTGATTTGTTATTTAATTAAGAATGAATAATTGCCATACTGTTAATATTTAATATTCTATTAATAATAGAGTTTTTTTGTTGGATATCTATATGGCTTACATAACATAGTTTTTAACAGACACCTTTGTGCTCTTTCAAGCCTAATTAGGTAAGTCTTACATGTGCCACCCCAGGTGCTTATGCAATATCCTATAATTGATTAGGCTAAAGCAAAATAGACAGTACGCAATAAGTTAAAGTCCGCTATATGTCTTAATTATTTAAAAGTCCAAATGAACTAACGAGTCCGTGACATTATTAGTTTAATGTGAGGTAGCCAACTTAATTTTTTTTCCAACAACACACCAAGATACTTACAGTTTTAGATTTTGTTAGTTTAAGACAGGAGCATGTGTGGGTTAAATTTAGATCACAAGAGTGTATCTTAATTTTGATTTTACTAATTGCACATGACGCGCTATCAATATGAAATTTAATACAGGTAAATTATGATATATTTAAGGTAAGTAAATTGTCTTCTGACCACTCTACTACCCTTTGAAGTCCCTTTTCAGCAGTAGATTGAACCTCACTCCAAATCTTCCTGTAAAAAGGTAGGGCCGTTTCATCAGCGTATATAAGCACTTTATCATTGTACAGGGACATATTGCACATGTCATTAATATAAACCAGGAAGAGACTTGGGCCAAGGACGCTCCCTTGGGGGACTCCAAATGTGACACATCAGAGATAATGAAATTTTTTATTTTAACCCTCTGCACTCGACCATTGAGATCTCTGAAAATGTTCAAAGCAAAATCCCTGTTATCCATTTTTTTCCAAAGAGAGATGTGACGTATTTCTTTCTATATAAATAAATTTTAAATTGAATTTGCGCGAGTTTCTGATAAAACTTTTCTTCTTTATCGTCGTATTAAGGTTAGCTATTATTATTCCACTCCCGTTTTTACAATTGGTGCGGAAAACATCTTTAACTTCCTGCTGTTAGAGGGAGACCTCAAGAACTTCAGCGGCTTTCATTATGATTTCACATAATTTCTCTTTGGTTTGTTTAATCCAGTAGGAACATTTCTTATTTCAAGCTTCGAGGAAAGGATTTTTTGCTCCAAAGACTCAATTTTGTCATCTTGTCTCTGTTTTTCATACGTCTCAAATTTAATTTGATCTCGTCATATTGCTTGGAAACAATTTCAATAGACTCCTTTATATCTTTCTTCTGCGATAATACTTCATTCATTGAAGCTTGAGCAGCAGAAAATTTCTTTTCAAATTTTTTCCAAAAATGCATTAACATTGCTTTGATTTCTGTTTTAAAACCTGCCATAGAATTTTCTTCGCCTATTTTTCGTCATATTTTTACATTTTCGCTATCGGGATCACTATCGGGTAGTAGTACATACGTTTTTGGAAGTACTTCTGGTTGGAGGCGTACCAGGAGGTGGAGTTCTCTTTAAAGGCGTCGTAAAGTCAAAAAGGTAGGCGCAAACGTAAACTAACCCAATAATCGGTCGCCGTATATGACAGGTAATGATAACGCAGTGTGACGTACCGTGCAGTGTATCGTTAAGTGAATATCTCTACTAGGCTTCCAAATATATCTGGCATGGCAAGGATTCAGTCTTAACATTAACTTATGAATGGTTATTTTAATTATTAAAATATATTGTGTATTTATTGTTAAAATAAAATAGAATTTCAAGAATCTGACATAAACATTTTGTTGAAGCAAGAGTAAGTCACTGTACTTCCGTTTGAAAATCAGCTTGGGCTGCGGATTCGTGACTCACGCTGGGCCGGGATGCTTGTTGCTGCAGTCACATTGTTTGTTGGACATTCTTTTTTCTTCTGCACAGTGATCTTCTTTTGTTTATCGTATACACATATGGAGTGTATTTTATTCAATTGTGATTGTTTTCGAAAATAAAAAATTTACGTGACATAGTATCTAATTTTAATCAGTATATTATCAATGCAAATCTGTTCATGGTTAGTAAAAGTGGCATGAAAATAATAGAATGTAAGAAAAATAGTAAACGCTCAAAACATATAGCTTATTTCATTTTCAAAATGGACCCGACGATTTGTGCTACACATGATGACTCTGGCTTTACTATGGATTCCAAACCATTGATAAACGACGACTGCACTTTTGGTCGCATATCAAACTACGTTCTAAATAAAATGCAATGCCTAGTAGTTTAACTTTTAACAACAAAGTCATAAATAATGGTCGCATGATTTGCGAAGCGTTCTCAAGCTACTTTGCCTCGTCATTCTTACCAAATCCTTGCTCCTCTTCTCAGTCACCGGCGGTGGTTATTGAGCAGAGCCCAGTCTCTGAGGATCCCAGTGTTTCATCGCATATTTCAACTATTGAAATAAACGTTAAAGAGGTCTGTAATTTGCTTCTTAAACTAGACCCTTCTAAGGGAACAGGGCCTGATGATCTGCCTGCACGGTTTCTTATTTCTACAGCTCCATCTATATCTGTTCCCATCACCATCCTGTTCCAGTATTCTATATCGTGTCATTCTGTGCCTGATATCTGGAAGCGTGCTTTCATCACACCAGTTCACAAAAAAGGTATAAAAACTGAAGTTTCTAACTACCGACCGATTTCAAAATTGTCTATAATATCCAAAATCCTTGAAAAAATCATATTCACTCAATTACACGAGGCCATTAAGAATGAACTATCTCCGGTTCAGCACGGATTTCTGAGGGGACGATCAACCGTTTCAAATTTAGCTGTTCTTAGTGAATTTCTGACAACCGCAATGGACAACGGTGATCAGGTTGACGTTATTTACACCGATTACAGCAAATGTTTTGACCGCATTGATCACACATTGCTGCTACAAAAAATTTACAGATTAGGTGTTCGTGGTAACTCGTTGCGTTGTTTCGCATCCTACATCGACAATCGATCCCAAGCGGTCGTAGTAAGTAACTACGTATCTAGCTGGGCTAACATCACTAGCGGCGTACCGCAGGGATCTCTTCTTGGACCACTGTTGTTCTTTATTTTTGTGAACGACATTCATCTCCAACTAACATCTTCTAACTTGTTGTGTTTTGCTGATGACATGAAGTTGTATGCTCGGATCTCGTCACGCGTTGATGCTCAGGCGCTGCAATCCGACTTGACGAGATTAGAACTTTACTGCAACACCAACAGGTTGGACCTTAATCCTGCAAAATGCCAAGTGACTACCTTCAGTAGAAAGCGTAACCTCGTTAAATACAACTACATGCTGTATGGTCAGTTATTGAGTAGGTCTGAAACAGTGAGTGATCTTGGCGTCTACTTTGACAAAAAGCTTATCTTTGAAGCACACATAAATGGCATCGTTGCTAAAGCTTCCCGCGCATTAGGATTTATTATTCGGAGCTCAAGGGACTTTGAATCCGCAAAAACTTTAAAAATTCTTTATTGCACTTTCGTGCGAAGTAATCTAGAATATGCCTCTCAGATATGGAATCGTCGCTATCAAAAATATATCTCTCGGATTGAGCGTATTCAGAAAAGGTTCATGAAGTTTTTGTGCTCCCGAATTAAGCAGAAATATCTAGGTAACACCTACTTGCAAATGTGTGAACACCACCACCTGCCTCCGTTGTTCATTCGCCGCGACATAGCAGACTCCGTCTTTCTTATTAAAATAGCGCAAAGTATCATGGATTGTCCTGATTTGCTTTTTAAACTAAACTTTGCAACTTCCACATTAAATTTGAGAGCAAAATCAACATTTTTAATATCGTTGGCCCGCTCGAACTATCGCCAAAACTCATTCCTATGGCGAGCTTGTAACGGCTTCAACAAATTAAGCAATGAATGTGACATTGACGTATTCAACACAAGCATATCCAAGGCGAAGCGCATGCTGAACAATTATTTGTTAAATAAGGCTAAACTGTACTATATATTTATTTAGATATATTATTTTGCACAGGTAAAAGTAGATTTATTTAGATATATTAATTTGCACAGGTAAAAAGATTTAACTTAGTTTTATATAATTTATGGTACTTAATGAATAATTTGGATTCGAGTAACAGTATAATCATTGCCCTAGTGTTTGACTCTAACTTAACCATGTTACATCTATAAGTGTGAACTTGTTCTACCTAGATTATAACTTTAGAAATGCTGTATTACTATCGATTGTAAGTTTGCCATCAAAATAAAATAAAAATAAAATAAAAATAGGAAAAATACAAATAATTTGATTTAATTAGTAGTAAGATGGTAAAAAAATAAAAAAGTCGACATTATTTGTGTTCGTTTTAGCATGCAACATTGACAATGAGTCTTTTCTATAGCGGAAGTTGTCTTGTAAAGTTAGTTCATTAAGCAGAGGGGACAGCCACCTCACTCACAGCACACTTCACTCACGTCACATTGATAGTTGTCTGTCTGTGTGTTTGATTGTTCGTTGCGCTTGAGTTCTTTCTTTCGGTTTCTTTTTAACTTTACAACTATTAAATTAGCTAAAAATACACAAAACAATTCAATTCAATTCTTTGGACTTAACGGCAACCAGCCATCGATACTACTCGATACAAAAAACAAAAAGATGTAAGTAAACCTTAGCTGTCAAAATGAAATTTTTTCCGCCATGATGTTTTTTGTTTGTATTGCACACTAATTCTGCGTTCCGTTTGCCGATTACAGCGCTCACAGCGCTAAACGTGTTCAAAACCGTTCCGATTCGTTTGAGCGCGCTAAAAGTGTTATTAGTGCTATTGCAATCGGAACGGTAAATATCGCGCTAACATTCTGATTGTTCGTCGATTAAGTCTAAAGTTACAATTTCATTAAGATCTTTGACCCTGAATGAAGCAGGAGCAATTTTTAAACATTATTACAAAAGAAAATGAATAAGCAAGCTTTTAAAATCTTTAATCGACTAATAAAAACATCAACAAAGTAACGTCATGTGTCAGTTTTGATAGGCCGTTCACAGCGGCCATGCTCCGTAGCGTTGGCACTGTGAGCGGGAAGATGGCGGCGTTTATGACGTCATTGATGACGTATCGATATCGCTGTGAGCGCGCTCACGAGCAAACGGAACGGGTATATGAGCGCTGTGAGCGCTGTAATCGGCAAACGGAACGCAGCATAATATTGCACAATTTCATTTCCTACTAATAAACAAAATGTTTTAATAACAATTTAACAATCAAAAAGTGTTCTAAGCATCTTAAACTATTTTTTGATAAAGTGTACAAAGACCTGGCCTAGACTCCTTGCATTTTGGGACATTTCTTTTTAAACGAAAATAAACCTAAGGTGAATAGATTTTTAGTAAATCGTGTAACCCCTCCATACGCATTAACCCTTACTAAACGAAAGAAAGGAATATGTTTCTAGTATTTAAAAAGTATCTAAAAAGAAAATTGTATTCAATACCTGGAATAATTAGCACCGCCATAAACAATAGGTATTTTAAAATGTTGGAATGGATTCAGCAACTTCTCGGTGACATAGTCTTCAGAATGACAATTCTCAAAAGCCAGATAAAAAAACTAAAAACTTCCTATTTTTTTCCAACACTTATATGAGTGCCTTCTACTGCACTTGAGGTTTCCACGGCACTGATTATGGCGAATTCTAAGTCAGATTTTCGTAACTTGTCAGATAATTTTCACTAAGTTTAAGTTTCATTAAGTTTCACTCAGGTTAAGTAAAAGAGTTAACCGCCGGCAACACTTATTTTCTGTTCCATTTGCTAAAAACAATGTATCCTACAATAGTCCATTAAGTCGCATGTGTAATAGTTATAATAATATTCGTCAAAATCTAGATATCTTCTCTCATTCTATGCAAAAATATATTAAAAATATTAAGGAATGAATATACTTGAATTCGCAATTTATCTATGTTAGTATTAAGAAGCTACTGTGTTAAGTAATATAATAATATAAATGCTGTGCTCAGTTGTTATTATGTTATAAGGTGAAAATGATTGTATTTCTGTGAATAATTGAATAGTGTATTATCTTATAATATGTTACTGTTCCATAAATAAATAAATAATCTTTTCACTAACTTTTCCCTCTTGCTGTGTGTGCTACAGTGAGATACCCCAGGCTACTGCTCTTTTTTTCTTTATCCATTTTTTTTATGACCTTCATAATCAAGTTTGAAAGTCTTATCATCTTTCCACAAAATATTAGATTTTGGTCCAACGACGTTACCTTCTTTATCCCTTATTTGTAAATACAGCAGCAATACATCTGAATGTAATTTGTGCGTGTAGGTCCAGTTGAAGAAGTTGTCGAAGTGGTTGCTGCATACTGGGTACTTTGGTGGAGCTTCCCAGTTCATGAAAATATATATCTGATTCAAATATCTTGTTTGTGGTAAATCGTCTGTATTTATATTAACTCCTTTGAAAATAATAGCGTCAAACCTTTTCAAGTTTCCCCCAAATAATTTCCTGTCATAAATAACGTCGTTTGGAACCGAACAGTTTTTGAAGGTTTCTATATTGGTTAACATGTTAGTAGAAAATTATATACTGGTGTCCAGATTAAAACGTATTTTTCCGTTTTTTAGATAGAATTTGGGACGATCAATCAAATTTAATGAAAGAATCTATCTGCGAAAAGTTTTGATATTTCCCACCAATTGTCCTAGCAGGATGTGGCGCTTGTGTGTGTTTCCAAATAATTGTAAAGTTTACAATCAAAAAAATTTGTACTAAAATATTGAGTGGCAAGCATGATTCAAGAACACTTTTAACGGAGATAAATTTCACAACTCTGAAGAACTGGTCACTTTAAATAAAACTTTTTTAATTCACGTTCAACACCTTAAAAAGGAAGGACTGAAAGACGTCTCACGAGTTTTTAAAATGATTGTAGTTAATT
Organism: Marasmarcha lunaedactyla; assembly: GCA_923062675.1. Classification (NCBI taxonomy): domain Eukaryota; kingdom Metazoa; phylum Arthropoda; class Insecta; order Lepidoptera; family Pterophoridae; genus Marasmarcha; species Marasmarcha lunaedactyla. Next base: position 4,986,060 of record OV281358.1, read on the forward strand.
AAAATTTACAACATAAGATCATCATAGATAAAGGGAAACCTAGAGTAATCTTGCTAAAATTAACATATACGTTAAAGTGTTGCCTTAATGCCATTCTGTTTCTAAGGGAATTGATATTTTCTGTCTCAGGGGATTTCTGACCGTAACGAGTCAAGCTGAGCTTCGAAACGCTAACAACAAGTGTTAATAACAAAGGCCTCTAAATTTTGTACGTAAATTACTTATATTGTTGTATTTAATTGTTATTGTAATAAATAAGTAATCTTAAAAGTAAGTCAAGTATAATTTAATTAATTTACGGGATTTCTACCACGTGGATTCTTACCAGTTATCTGCCTCTAACTGTCATCGCCACATACCTATCTGCTTGTCCGCAATCATGGTGCTTGCAAATAAAAATCGGAAAACGTGGTAAGAATCCCGTAAATTCATTAAATTATATGAAAATAACCGCGTTAATATAGTTAAATCATAGAAACAATTGAGTTCTATTTGCATTTTATATGTGTTTGGTTATTGTATGATGCAACCCTCGCAGTCTCCCATCATCTTATGACGAGTGTTCAGGTTGGCTTCGCTGCCAAAGACTGCGTGGTCCTGGAGTCACGGCGAGTGGAACCCGCGACCCTGCGGCTGGAACTGACTAAGCTTAACGTCTATCAACAGCGATCCGAGGTGGCAATTCTGATAGACTTGGCCATTTTTACCAATATACAAAGTTATTTAGTTGTATTATATATATTTAATTCTTCTTCTTTCCCAATTTTTCATTTTTGTATTATTAATTTGTAAAGAAACTTGTTAGTAAATAAAGTTGAACTGCTCGTGATTTGTTGTTTTAGGTACTGTCTATAGTTTTTCGATGAGTAAATACTGCTCGATTTAGTATTTGAAAATATCTCGAGACGCTAATTGAAGCGCTGCAGTGCTAGAGCTAAATGACTGACAAACAACAATGAGGAATGGCGCCACGGGGCTCGAGCGTTCTCGTCTTAAACGCATTGAAATACTTTATGAGCATTGCGATTACCAATCGTACATTTTTCATTTTGAAAAGCCGTTCAATTCTTTGGGAAAGTCGTAACACCTTTTGTCACCTGCTCTAGAGTTAACAGTAATGTTTTTTCAAGTTAATTGTTTTACAGATTCCTGCCTTCGACGCTTAAATCAGTTTATTTAATGTTTGTCAGTTTATTTAAAGTTGAAAGTTCTGTTTATTTACCCTACAACCCACATAGAAAGGTTAAAATAATATAACTTTAAACAAATATTATGCCAAATCTGATTGCTTTTCGCTTTTCCCTTGATTTTTGGGATGAAGTTATGAGTGAATAAAGACCAGCCTGGGTTTTGTTTCTTTAGGATTAAAATAATATACACAGGGGAGAAAAGCACTCAGGTCACGATTCGGACGTTACCAGTTAAATCAGTATTTACATTACCGTATACAAGCATACTTCATTTGATTTTTAACACAAATCGTGCGTACTTGGTACGCATAACAAGATAAGTGCTACATATATTAAAGAACAAAATACAAACCATAGGTGTTTCTACCATAAAAACAAGCCCAACAAGTATATTTTTGTATCGTAAAAAAATATTTAGTTTTCATATTTTGTAATTAGTTTGTATTATAAAATTTAAAAGAACGTACATACCTTTTTGTTATCCGAACCAATAATAAAAACTGATTATTATTATGAGACTTTTTGGCAGACACTCGAATCGATAAAACTTTGAGCTAAAATAATTCATTACAGTTTACTTAATAATTTAAATTGTGGTGTTTCGTTACTTCATAAAATTTTACCAATTGACGTTTTGTTATGTTTGTACCGATCGAAAACAAGATAGCTACGGAAGATTGGTCAAGGATGTCTAGGAGTGGATCTGGATGCAGACTCAGCAACTCAGAATACCAAACAGCACGCTTTTATAGACTAAGTTAATGAGAGTATGTCAATTTGGAATATTTAATGGAATGAAAATCACAGTTTAATCTTCATATAATTATGCAATATTTAGAAGAAAAAATTCGTAGTATATTACAAAGTTTTTGTTATAATTTTTTAAAGTTATTGTCATTAAAATATTGCCTTTATGATTTGATTTCATTACGCCTAGAGACATTTAAACAATAAAATTTGGTCTTCATTTTGCCTGACTCACCTATACTAATTATGCATTCAGTCATTATCATTATCATTAGTCATTAGTCATATAGGACTGAATCGAGCAGTATTTACTCATTGAAAAACTATAGACAGTACCTAAAACAACAAATCACGAGCAGTTCAACTTTATTTACTAACAAGTTTCTTTACAAATTAATAATACAAAAATGAAAAATTGGGAAAGAAGAAGAATTAAATATATATAATACAACTAAATAACTTTGTATATTGGTAAAAATGGCCAAGTCTATCAGAATTGCCACCTCGGATCGCTGTTGATAGACGTTAAGCTTAGTCAGTTCCAGCCGCAGGGTCGCGGGTTCCACTCGCCGTGACTCCAGGACCACGCAGTCTTTGGCAGCGAAGCCAACCTGAACACTCGTCATAAGATGATGGGAGACTGCGAGGGTTGCATCATACAATAACCAAACACATATAAAATGCAAATAGAACTCAATTGTTTCTATGATTTAACTATATTAACGCGGTTATTTTCATATAATTTAATGAATTTACGGGATTCTTACCACGTTTTCCGATTTTTATTTGCAAGCACCATGATTGCGGACAAGCAGATAGGTATGTGGCGATGACAGTTAGAGGCAGATAACTGGTAAGAATCCACGTGGTAGAAATCCCGTAAATTAATTAAATTATACTTGACTTACTTTTAAGATTACTTATTTATTACAATAACAATTAAATACAACAATATAAGTAATTTACGTACAAAATTTAGAGGCCTTTGTTATTAACACTTGTTGTTAGCGTTTCGAAGCTCAGCTTGACTCGTTACGGTCAGAAATCCCCTGAGACAGAAAATATCAATTCCCTTAGAAACAGAATGGCATTAAGGCAACACTTTAACGTATATGTTAATTTTAGCAAGATTACTCTAGGTTTCCCTTTATCTATGATGATCTTATGTTGTAAATTTTAATTAACTACAATCATTTTAAAAACTCGTGAGACGTCTTTCAGTCCTTCCTTTTTAAGGTGTTGAACGTGAATTAAAAAAGTTTTATTTAAAGTGACCAGTTCTTCAGAGTTGTGAAATTTATCTCCGTTAAAAGTGTTCTTGAATCATGCTTGCCACTCAATATTTTAGTACAAATTTTTTTGATTATAAACTTTACAATTATTTGGAAACACACACAAGCGCCACATTCTGCTAGGACAATTGGTGGGAAATATCAAAACTTTTCGCAGATAGATTCTTTCATTAAATTTGATTGATCGTCCCAAATTCTATCTAAAAAACGGAAAAATACGTTTTAATCTGGACACCACCGCAGTTTTCTACTAACATGTTAACCAATATAGAAACCTTCAAAAACTGTTCCGTTCCAAACGACGTTATTGATGACAGGAAATTATTTGGGGGAAACTTGAAAAAGTTTGACGCTATTATTTTCAAAGGAGTTCATATAAATACAGACGATTTACCACAAACAAGATATTTGAATCAGATATATATTTTCATGAACTGGGAAGCTCCACCAAAGTACCCAGTATGCAGCAACCACTTCGACAACTTCTTCAACTGGACCTACACGCACAAATTACATTCAGATGTATTGCTGCTGTATTTACAAATAAGGGATAAAGAAGGTAACGTCGTTGGACCAAAATCTAATATTTTGTGGAAAGATGATAAGACTTTCAAACTTGATTATGAAGGTCATAAAAAAAATGGATAAAGAAAAAAAGAGCAGTAGCCTGGTTGGTATCTCACTGTAGCACACACAGCAAGAGGGAAAAGTTAGTGAAAAGATTATCTGACAAGTTACGAAAATCTGACTTAGAATTCGCCATAATCGGTGCCCTGGAAACCCTTAAGTGCAGCAGAAGGCACTCATATAAGTGTTGGAAAAAAATAGGAAGTTTTTAGTTTTTTTATCTGGCTTTTGAGAATTGTCATTCTGAAGACTATGTCACCGAGAAGTTGCTGAATCCATTCCAACATTTTAAAATACCTATTGTTTATGGCGGTGCTAATTATTCCAGGTATTGAATACAATTTTCTTTTTAGATACTTTTTAAATACTAGAAACATATTCCTTTCTTTCGTTTAGTAAGGGTTAATGCGTATGGAGGAGTTACACGAATTACTAAAAATCTATTCACCTTAGTTTTATTTTCGTTTAAAAAGAAATGTCCCAAAATGCAAGGAGTCTAGCCCAGGTCTTTGTACACTTTATCAAAAAATAGTTTAAGATGCTTAGAACACTTTTTGATTGATAAATTGTTATTAAAACACTTTGTTTATTAGTAGGAAATGAAATTGTGCAATATTATGCTGCGTTCCGTTTGCCGATTACAGCGCTCACAGCGCTCATATACCCGTTCCGTTTGCTCGTGAGCGCGCTCACAGCGATATCGATACATCATCAATGACGTCATAAACGCCGCCATCTTCCCGCTCACAGTGCCAACGCTACGGAGCATGGCCGCTGTGAACGGCCTGTCAAAACTGACACATGACGTTACTTTGTTGATGTTTTTATTAGTCGATTAAAGATTTTAAAAGCTTGCTTATTCATTTTCTTTTGTAATAATGTTAAAAAATGGCTCCTGCTTCATTCAGGGTCAAAGATCTTAATGAAATTGTAACTTTAGACTTAATCGACGAACAATCAGAATGTTAGCGCGATATTTACCGTTCCGATTGCAATAGCACTAATAACACTTTTAGCGCGCTCAAACGAATCGGAACGGTTTTGAGCACTTTTAGCGCTGTGAGCGCTGTAATCGGCAAACGGAACACAGCATTAGTGTGCAATATAAACAAAAAACATCATGGCGGAAAAAATTTCATTTTGACAGCTAAGGTTTACTTACATCTTTTTGTTTTTTGTATCGAGTAGTATCGATGGCTGGTTGCTGTTAAGTCCAAAGAATTGAATTGAATTGTTTTGTGTATTTTTAGCTAATTTAATAGTTGTAAAGTTAAAAAGAAACCGAAAGAAAGAACTCAAGCACAACGAACAATCAAACACACAGACAGACAACTATCAATGTGACGTGAGTGAAGTGTGCTGTGAGTGAGGTGGCTGTCCCCTCTGCTTAGTGAACTAACTTTACAAGACAACTTCCGCTATAGAAAAGACTCATTGTCAATGTTGCCCGCTAAAACGAACACAAATAATGTCGACTTTTTTATTTTTTTACCATCTTACTACTAATTAAATCAAATTATTTGTATTTTTCCTATAATTACCATTTATTTGTCAATTTTTTAGATGGTGTACAAAGACCTAGCCTAAGTTGTGACATTTCTTTTACTGTAGTCATTTAAAAGATTTCTGCAGATTTTCATACATCTGTGGGCTATGAGGCGGACTTTTAATTTTTAATTCAGAAATGACTTATTTATTTTAGGAAACCTATTCCAAAATACATAATATTAATTATTCATGATAATAAATTTTTTTAAATAAAATTCGGCGTGTTAAAAAAGTAATAGGTTTACAATAATTTAGTCATCATCAAACACAATCAACACATAAGTAAGCGAGCGCCGTCTGCGTTGTGAAACGTCTCGACTACAGTTCACACAGCGTAAATGTAGCTGCGAATTATCCATGTTCATGCGCAGGTTGTTGTGGGGCTGAGAAATCGTGTCCAAGTTCATGCGGAAGTCGTCGTTTATCAATGGTTTGGAATCCGTAGTAAAGCCAGAGTCATCATGTGTAGCACAAATCGTCGGGTCCATTTCGAAAATGAATTAAGCTATATGTTTTGAGCGTTTACTATTTTCCTTACATTCTATTATATTCATGCCACTTTTACTAACCATGAACAGATTTGCATTGATAATATACTGATTAAAATTACATACTATGTCACGTAAATTTTTTATTTTCGAAAACAATCACAATTGAATAAAATACACTTCATATGTGTATACGATGAACAAAAGAAGACCACTGTGCAGAAGAAAAAAAAATGTCCAACAAACAATGTGACTGCAGCAAAAAGCGTCCCGACCCAGCGTGAGTCACGAATCCGCAGCCCAAGCTGATTTTCAGACGGAAGTACAGTGACTTATTCTTGCTTCAACAAAATGTTTATGTCAGATTCTGGAAATTCTATTTTTATTAACAATAAATAATAATAATAATAATAATAATAATTGATTTATTGTTTCTTCTCTCACACAGAATAAAGTACATTTTATGTTTACTATAACGAAATTTAGAAAGTACATTGCAAAAATAAGTCTATGTGAGAGACTGGTGTCTGTACTAGGAGACCTGTATGACAGATTACTAGCCTCTCCAACTCTGGCCTAGGTGGATAACATGGTAAATAGTGTGATATGTGATGGTACTATAATTTATAATAAGGTTTATATTAAAAATAAGGTATATGTTATATATGTATGTGTGGTATGTGCGTGTGTGTATGTGCGCGCAACTGCGTGTATGTATATGCGTGTGTGTATGTGCGCGCAACTGCGTGTATGTATATGCGTGTGTGTGTGTGTGTGTGTGTGTGTGTCTTAGTGAATAGTACGCATGCGTATGTGTATATATGTGTGCGTGTGTGCATACTCGTATCTATGAGCAATCACGATAAAATCTTGAATAGATCCTCAGTCTGAGCATAATCGAGCTTTTTCAACCAGGCAGTTACCTTTTTTTTACATTCATTTTTTGTAAGGGGATATATATCAATCTCTTTATTAATTTTGTTATATAAATATCCTCCTAAGAATCCAAAAAATCTACCCGACATGGCAGTGGACCACAATTTAATGGAATGACAGACTGAGTGTTTGTGCCGTTTATTCACTTTGGCAGAGGGGTCAAATTTCAGCAAAGAGTGCTGTTTTAGAATAGTGAAGAGGATGAAAAGCTGTCTTACGGATAAAACATCGGAACGAGAGAAAAGATCTTTAGTGGGGAATCGAAAAGGCAAGAACAGACTCACTTTTAAAACGGTTCTTTGCGCTCTTTCTAAACTGATCAATTTAGTTTTGTCCGACCCTCCCCATGATGTAATACAGTAAGAAATAACTGATTGGCACAGCGATAAGTAAACCATTTTGATTACGTCAAAGTCAGCAGAATGCCGTAGATTTCTAAAGATATAAATTAATTTACGGATCCTGGCCGAGAGCAAGTCAATATGTTGGTTGAAGCTTAGATTGTTATCTATAATAATACCTAGATACTTAATGCTGAAAGCCAAGGTCAGTGGTTTACAGGAGCATGATTGATTGGACAAACAGGAATGGGCAATAATAAAGTAGTTGTCATGTGTTGCTAAGTTGATATTAGTTATGGAAAAAGGGATGTATTTAGTTTTTTCAACATTAGCGTCAGGGCACTATCAAGAAGCCAGGAGTACACTGCACTAAAACCGGACTGGGCATATCCGTAAACTTGGTTCCAAGTATTACCGTGGAAGGTCAGCACGGTATCATCTGCAAAGGTTATAATTTTGCCAAATGGTAGAGAGATGTTGCACAGATCATTAATAAAAATAAGAAAGAGCGTGGGACCGAGCACGCTGCCTTGTGGTACACCGTACGTGATAGGGAGAGCATCACTCACGTGATTATCAACACGAACCCTCTGCTTTCTATTGGTCAAGTAATTTTTGAAAAGCTCGAGCTGCAAACCACGAACTCCTAGTGCCTCAAGTTTTTCAAGAAGGATTGGTACCGAGACTGTGTCAAACGCCTTAGCCAAATCAAGAAATACCGATATTACTTTCTTCTTCTCATCAAGTTTAGAAACGATATGGGCAGTTAGCTCCTGAACAGCATCGCTCGTAGACCTATCCACCCTGAAACCTTGAGAGACTGCGAACTTGAGAGAAGATTTCCCTTTTCTAGATAATCTACTAGGCGCTTGTTTATGAGTTTTTCAACGATTTTTGACAAAGTAGGAAGTATAGAGATAGGTCTATAATTGTTAACACAGTCTCTGTCTCCAGTCTTATAAATAGGAATTACTTCTGCGAGTTTAAATGCATCAGGGAATATACCTGTTGAAAACACTAAATTTATGAGGTGGGTTAATGGGGGCACTAGAATTTGAATATATCGTTTTAATATTTTACCCGATATACTGTCGTGGCCAGCAGTATGATCTTTTTTCAGATTTAGAATCGTATTTCTAACCTCACAGTCATCAGTAGGGATCATTGCAAAAGACTGTGCCGGCGAAGGTAAGTGAGATTTGTTGCGTTGTCGATTTAATGATTTTTCAGCTAGGTTTTTTCCTATTGAAGTGAAAACTTGATTAATGTGGTTAACTGATTTATTTGGGTCTGATTGTGAAATTAAATTTGATGCGGGATTTTTAAATTTATTGGAATGCGTTACTTTTTTGATGGTGTCCCAAAGAGTTTTAGTACTAGCGTTAGCTGCCTTTAGAAGTAATGATTTCTCGTAATCTTGTTTGAGTTTTTTTAATAACCAGTTGCAAAAGTTTCTGTACCTTTTATATATTGTTTTATTTAATTTATTGTTAGGGTTTCGTTTAAATTTTTGGTGTAGTTTGTCCCGATTCTTTATACATTTAAGTAATCCATTTGTAATCCAGGGCTGTTTTATTCTTTTGCGATTAGGGATATTAATAATGTGAGTGTTTAATTTGATTTTGTTTCTTAAATTCGTTAGTAATAAGTCAGCGGCTACATTCACATCCTGCGTTTGATAGATGGCATTTAAATCAAGATTCTGCATGTCTACGTCAAGACCATGAAAGTCTATCTTATTCACCGCAAAATGTTTGTTTTGAGAGTGATTATGCTGTTCAAGTTCCAGTATAAATATCACCGAGTCGTGGTCTGTAATTGATGTCTCGGAAATGTAGCAAAATGCGGGAAGTTTGGTTTTGAGCATAATATGATCCAAACAAGATCCGTAGCGAGTAGGAAACGTATGAGCAGATAGGATACTATGACTAGCTAGTACGTTTAAATAAACTGGGGAATTGGAATCGGAATTATCGGCCTTTATGTCTATATTGATGTCACCCACAATGATTATATTGGAAAAGAATGACCCGGAAAGAAAAGCATTTAAAGATTCTATAAACGGATCAATATTCTTATAACCAGGAGGTCTGTATATAGCGAGAATCAGAGTGTTATTATTTAGGTTAAGGGCAAGGCAGTTGGCATTTAATATTTTGGGTTCAGTTATCGTTACTGCCATATTATTTTTAAAGTATACTACCACGCCTTCATTTTGAGTAAAGTTATTTTTAGTTAAGGCGACATCATATCCATCTATAGATTGTATATAATCGGTTCCAGGTAACCAGCATTCAGTAGCGATAATCAGATCCCAATCCGTATTAGACCTGAAGAGAAGTGTTTGGAGACCTGAGAAGTTCTTGTTTATACTACGGATATTCTGGTGGATGATTTTAAGGCTTGAATCAGGTTTAGTTATTAAGTTGGGACAATTATTAATATCACAAATAGATGACCGAGCTAAAGTAAAGTTGTCGAGGTCGTCATTTAAGTTATCGAATTTTGTTTTGATAAGAAAAGGTGTATATTATAAAATGTGAATAGTAGAAGAGAATAAAAGGTGAAAAAGGTACGTATTGCTTTAAGACTTGGGCTACATGAGTAGTATTTTGCTGAGGTGCATGCATAAATATTATCGTGAATGTGTATGAAGTGTGGAAATGTGTGAGTAGGTATGTATGTGTGTGAAAGTTGTGAGTAGGTATGTGTGAAGTGTAGTTATGTACATGTGTCATGTGCGTGTAATGTTTATATATTGATGATATAAAGAGATAAAGCGCGAGGTAGGTGATCAAATAAATGGGGTGTTTAGTAAGTAAGTTACAATAACTATGAACATTAAAAAATACATTAAAAAAGAGTTAAATACATAGTCACGTAAGCGAATTAAAAATAGTCACTTGGACAACAACTTCTTAAGATCTAATTCACTATCAATACGTATCACCTGAGAATCCTGAGATTTCTTCAGAAATACTTTTCCATAGGAGGATACAGTCTTCTACCAAGGCTGGTAAGCGACTCATCAATATAAATCTGTTTGGGTAAACCAGGCAGGCTTAAGTGGGAAGTATTCAGCTTATTGTCCTTGTTTGTTTTATTATAAGACTTGCACTGTCTTATAAAGCCGACCTTACACGATGTTGTAGTTAGGTTAAGAACGATATGATTATTTGAATTATTCTTTGTGGGTATACGATAAACATCATGAATATCAGAGTCTGTTAAAGGGTGATCTATAACCTGACTGAGTTTTTTAACCATCGTCTGGAGTAAGACTTTATTTTCAGCGAGTTGGCGAGGAATATTCCTAATTTCGATTGATGAAACACGAGCGTTGCGATCTAGTAGCTCAATCTTATTTTCTAGTGCCTCAATTTTTTGTTCATACGCTCTGTTTTTTTGTTCAACGTTAAAATTTTTTTCTAGTACTTCATCATACCGCGAAGATAGAAAATCTATACTCTTCTGTAGCTCTGCATTTTGCTCCTTTATAGACAATATAGGTTCAATAATTTTATCAAATTTTTGGTTTTGTTTAGTTTCAAATGCACTGAACATTTCTTTTAGTTGGTTTAAGACTGAGGTAGATTCGTTTACGTAGATTCGATTAGAGAGGTGAGATATCGTTCGTACATTTTCGTTTCAATCTACGGGTGGTGAAGTCATTATCCCTATCCAATTCCTTACGAGTTGAGTCGTATATTTGGGGGTCCGATCCAAAAACTGACGTAGAAGTACTTCCCAAATTACTATTGCTTACAGATTTTATCGGCGAGCGTTGAGTCTTCATTTCTGGACTAGTAAAAGAATTAAATTTATTTACCAGATGAAAGGTGCAAGCTGAGAGGAGCGGTGTGCGCACGCGGTGAGCCGGATTCCACTTCGATTAGACTGGGGGCGGAGCTTCGTAGGTAGACGGTAGTAGGCGTTACCTTGCGGTTGCGTTGAATCGATGTCATGTAGTGTTGTCACGCTTCTCCAGTCGTTATGCTGTTCTAACGTTCGTACACTGACCTCTTGTTGACTCTGCGCGCCTAGTATCGTCTATGAATTTCAGAGCACTAAACAAAACACTACAAAATTTAATAAAGCCCTTGCTCAAAGAACGTCCGTACTCCACGGAGACCCAGAGAGGAGAGTTAAATATACAATATATTTTAATAATTAAAATAACCATTCATAAGTTAATGTTAAGACTGAATCCTTGCCATGCCAGATATATTTGCAAGCCTAGTAGAAATATTCACTTAACGATACACTGCACGCTACGTCACACTGCGTTATCATTACCTGTCATATACGGCGACCCATTATTGTGTAAGTTTGCCTTTGCGCGTTACCTTTTAGACTTTATGACGCCTTTAAAGAGAACTCCACCTCCTGGTACGCCTCCAACCAGAAGTACTTCCAAAAACGTATGTACTACTACGTCGTCACCTGATTTGTCTTTTCCCGATAGCGAAAATGTAACAATATGACGAAAAACAGGCGAAAAAAATTCTATGGAAGGTTTTAAAACAGAAATTAAAGCAATGTTAAGGCATTTTTGGAAAAACCTGAAATGACATTTTCTCCTGCTCAAGCTTCAATGAATGAAGCATTATCGCAGAAGAAAGATATAAAGGGTTCTATTGAATTCGTTTCCAAGCAATATGACGAGATCAAATTAAATTTGAGACGTATGAAAAACAGAGACAAGGTGACAAAATTGAGTCTTTGGAGCAAAAAATCCTTTCCTCGAAGCTTGAAATAAGAAATGTTCCTAGTGGAGTAAACAAACCAAAGAGAAATTATGTGAAATCGTAACGAAAGCCGCTGAAGTTCTTGAGGTCCCCCTGCAACAGCAGGAAGTTAAAGATATTTTCCGCACCAAGTGTAAAAACGGGAGTGGAATAATAATAGCTAACCTTAATACGACGATAAAGAAGGAAACTTTCATCAGAAACTCGCGCAAATTCAATTTGAAATTTATTTATATAGAATTAAATACGTCACATCTCGCTTTGGAAAAAATTGGATAACAGGGATTTTGCTTTGAACATTTTCAGAGATCTCAATGGTCGAGTGCAGAGGGTTAAAATAAAACATTTCATTAGCTCTGATGTGAGTGTCACTTTTGGAGTCCCCCAAGGGAGCGTCCTTGGCCCAAGTCTCTTCCTAATTTATATTAATGACATGTGCAATATGTCCCTGTTCAATGATAAAGTGCTTACATATGCTGATGAAACGGCCCTACCTTTTTACGGGAAGATTTGGAGTGAGGTTCAATCTACTGCTGAAAAGGGACTTCAAAGGGTAGTAGAGTGGTCAGAAGACAATTTACTTACTTTAAATATATCATAATTTACCTGTATTAAATTTCATATTGATAGCGCGTCATGTGCAATTAGTAAAATCAAAATTAAGATACACTCTTGTGTTTGTCTGGGGATTAAAACGACAAGTTAATACCACAATTCACAATACACTGCATGCCATGGGTTCTTACGTTTATAGAAGGTTACTGACTCAGTAAATGCTTTCCAAATGTGACAAAAAAGAACAACGCCGTTTCTTGGCCTTCTGGCATACTTTACGAGCTTCAATATAAATAGTACCAGCTACCAGGGCTGTTATTATCTGTGCGATGTAAAGGAAAAAGTTAATAGAAAGTGATGCAAGAAGACACGTTTGAATTTTGTATTAAATGCAATTAAAACAAGCAAGCTATGTAACAATTTGAAGGCACCTAGAAGTTAATCCCATTAAAGTACTAATGAGTGATAGAACCTAATATTTTTTGCGATGTACAAGTAGGTTTATCTAAGTTATAGATGTTTACGAGTTAAGTATGTGTATTTGTTACTGGTTCCCCCGGTTGTCCCTGTGGTCACCAATAATAGGTACAGACGCATGTGATCGTCAGATCACATGTGACCAGATATAGTAGATATGTATTTCATTAAAACGTGACTCGGATTTTCCAATATCAGGTGGATCGCGTACTCATTTGGCGGCTATAAAATACTATGATAAAGAATAAACTATGAAAATACAACAGCTCGTTCTGCTTTAAACCTAATTGATCTATAGACTCGATAATTTCATGTATATGGGAACTTTCGGGAAACAAATAAACAATTAATACTTTGCTCTGGAATCCATTATTAAATATTTTAAACGTGCCGTTTACGTCATCAATATTCATTTAAAATATTTTTAAGAAGCAATAGTAAACTTGCGAGTTCTACCTACCATATTAAATAAATTGTTACTACAAAAAGTTACTACTACCCAATGACGTATCACATATAGACAAGTTGTCCACGCTCAATACTGGCAACGCAAATACAAGGCAATTGCCCGCATTTCACTTACTGTACGTCAAACAAAACGTATTCCCAATTCTGTGTTTTAATACCGTACAATGCTTTCTTGTGTGTTTAGTCAATGTACTTTTACACTCTTATTTATTTTATTTTTTATTTATTTATTTAATAATTTATGTAAACACAGAAAAACACAATAATAAAAATGACTTATAAACTAATAAAGTACAAAGGTACAGCTTATTTCTAATAGAAATTTCTACCAGCACACCTATTACTGGACAAAGTAGTACAGAACAAATTTTGTGTGTACAACTATATTCAAATAGTATAAAATAAAATAGAATACGATAAATAATCATAAAATAAACATATAAATCAACTTAAACCCATACATAAAATTCTAATATTTATATACATACATACATATATAAACGAATGATTTATATTAATATTCT